>OV815314.1:10022500-15500000 GCA_929108375.1 Gymnoscelis rufifasciata
TTTAAAGCAAAGTATTCAGAACCAAACAAGATTGCAACCTTTCAAATTACAAAATCAAATCTAACACAAACAGG
This sequence comes from Gymnoscelis rufifasciata, assembly GCA_929108375.1. Taxonomy (NCBI): domain Eukaryota; kingdom Metazoa; phylum Arthropoda; class Insecta; order Lepidoptera; family Geometridae; genus Gymnoscelis; species Gymnoscelis rufifasciata. The sequence continues at coordinate 10,022,575 of OV815314.1, forward strand.
CATTCATTAAGTTGTTCATAAGACATTAATTATCTCACATTGTCAACAGCCCCAACCCAAAGTAGAACCCAACCAAACATATTCTTCTCGAGAAATCTTTCCATTTAGCATTTGATGCTTTTTGGCTGAGGACCTCTTAAATAAATGACACATAATCAAATCATATATCGACGTAAAAGATAAACGAATGGTGGCAATTTTCAAACGAAACAACAGAAATTTGATTTAACCACTCAGCCGTAAACGTAGTACGTGATAAATGATCCTATACAAAATGTCTAGTTACTAAGGTACCACATGTTAGTTACAATAAGAGCTATTTTGACGTTATTCTCACCACTCTCCCTGGATAACATTTATCATAGTCACTTTTGACATTCATCATAATAAGTACTTAGTGGTGATGTATTATTTTGGAAATTCTTGATAATGTAAGAAACCCACCGGGTTCTGAAAGTTGTGTACCTATAATAATGGTGCGGATCTATAGGTGAATGAAAATTCGTGTCGTGTCGTTCGTGTAAACTGTTAAACGCGATGTTCTTGTCTACAAATACTTGTCTAAATATAGGAAAAGTTGTCTTAATATGTGTGTTAAAATTTATAATAAAATTCCAAATGACATAAAATTAATGAATAATTATATATTTAAGAAAAAACTATTTAAATGGCCGAATGAAAATAATTTTTATGACATTAATGAATTATTTTGACATTTATCCTATTTAGATTTATCTAGATTTAATTAATTATTGCATGCTAGTTTTTAGTGAAACATGTGGACCTTATAGTAATTATTATCACCTTTATACCATGTTTGAAGCAATAAAGACATTCTATTCTATTCTACACTAGTGGACAATGATTTGTGTCGCGTTGCGCACAAAGAGATTCTGAAGTGACGTAGGTGTAGCCACGACCACGCCAAACATCGTTTTCGTCCGAGTATTTCGCGTTGCAACGATGCACTCCAGCCAAACACACGAATATTCTCCGTAGGCGCTATGTAACCACACCGTTATAGTATTGATAGTTGTAATCTCAAATGAGATCAATTTTCGACGTGTACACATCATAAAAAAAATTTTATGCTTGATAATGATAAGCCTTCATTTGACCACAATCTCACCTGATCTAAAGTGACGATGTGGTCTAAGATGGAGCATGAAGACCTAGAAGGTGGCTTCAAGTTCAAGTATTATATTGTTTATATCATTATTTTATTAGCTGTAAGTTCTCTTAAGATTGTATAAATAAAATAAAATAATCATAATTTCTCCTCTCTTAGAGATAACATTGTGTCGCTTAGAAGCGGCATGAATTCGCCGATTTTCGACTGCTTGAACCAAATCATCCGTCCTCATAGCTGGTGTACGAGTACAGCCTTTTGCCTTTTGCCTACATTCGAGATTTTTTTACACAATTGCCCTTCAGCTTTTTCAATTTAACACAGCCCGTTGAGTGACTATGTTTATATAAAATTATGCCTACAGTGGAGCACCGAGTTTCAGATCTATAGCATAGGCTAATAGCTCAGACGTTGGGTAGCATAATACGAATAACAACATTCCCAACCTATTATGCCGAATTTAAACTGGTGGAAATTTTATATTTATCCCTAGGATTAGGTACTCGTTTTACAGAGGGTTCACAATGGCACAATCACTTCTGTATTTTACTGTAGATTCATAAGGTATCACGAGGGATTCCGAAAATCCAATTCCACATTGTTATTACAACGTCACTTTCCGAATCGAATCCCAGCAAACACTTTATCATATCCCCGAATTTATCAACTTTATTCAGATTTATGACAGTTATTTATTTTATAACTTTGTATTTATTCAACTACCAATTAGTGGTATATTTATTCAACTACCAATTAGCGGTATATTTATTCAATTACCAATACGAGTATATTTATTCAAATACTGGGTTTTGTGTCTGGTAGTATTTAGGACGTTTAACAAACCGTAGCTTAACCGATACCGAGAAAATTAATCTTGGCTTTAGCAAAGTAAACATTGGTTCGCTACGGAAGCTGTCTTGCTATCTTGGATTTAATTATATTATTTATTCTGATTCAATATTTATATTTATGGTTAGGTTTTAGCTAGTTAATATGTGACATTCACCAACCCTCACTTGGCCAGCGTGGTGAATTTAGGCCTAATCTCTTTCGTCAAGAGAGAAGTCCCTGTGTCCCAGCAATGGGAACGTTAATTTATTAGTAAATAGACTTTTTTCCATTTTCTAACTCCCAACCAGTATAGAACTTACTACTTAACTTGAACTACAACATGGAAAGTTTACTCTTTGCCATATAAATTTGTCACGAAGTTAGTCTTAATTTTGTTAGATAAATGGGCTATCTGTGACCTTTTTTAGAGATAATAAATTTAAAATATAACAATTGATCAGAAGTTATCAAAATCAACACACTTGCTCCGATTTAGATATTGGTTACTATAAACTTGTCATAAGAAAAATATAACACCTTACAATACAATTACAAAGTATAATTTTTCAAGGAGAAAAATCGAGAGATGCGTGCCGGCGTTTTAACCCACGACCTTCGAAATTAAAGACGAGTTGGCCAACAAAGTTTGGCAAATTTGTCTCATTTTGTGCGTATGAATAATGAATTTTAATTTTTGTTTCTTTTTTTTTAATTAAAATTCTTGTGTATGTATAATAGTTTTAAATGTCGTTTCTTTGTTTCCACTGCTTATGCTATATTTTGTGCTAATGTTATTTAACTATCTGTTGCCATTTTATATTGTACTCCATGCCCTGTTATTACAAGAACACATCGCATTTTAGTAATGTTTATTTTATGTTTGTATTTTGTGTTACCTTGTGTTGGGTGTCCTTTCTTAAAAAATAAATAAATAATGTTATTTTATTTTGTAGCGGGCAATTGTAAATACAATTCTAACTTAGTCCACTTAAGCTATCCAATAAGAATGAAGCTTAGGGTAAAACTGACTCGTAATCTCTGCATCTTACGCATAATACTTCCATTATTGAGAAAACGAGCCTACTCAAAACGTAATCAGAAAACCTACAGATAGCTTCTTGAGTTAATGATTATAATAAAAAATCTCAGCCTAATTTGCGGTTATGAGAAGTTCTGTAGGATATACTTATTTTATAATGTGGATGTGGAACAGGATGTATTTTTTTTGAGTTTTGTGAGTTTTCAAGAGAATTACTAACTCAAGACTGCATAACCTATTTATTTAAAAAAAATCTTCTAAGAACATTCTAAATTTCTGCTGCGAAATCCTAAAAACACAGACAACGCTGCGGTGAGTAAAAATTTAAAATTGTAATTTTAGTACTCATTATTTATTAATACATAAAGTTTATGTTGAGTTTGCCAAAGCTTAATGAGTTTTAAATTTTCTGTTAGTTGAACACAAGTCATTAAAATCATAATTTGGTATTTGTAACAATAAAATTTGGTAGTTTCTATTTATGGGTTTAAACACATATTTAATAAAAACTTGAACGGTCTTACTGAGAATGCGTTATGTTATAAATTAAAATACTAGTTAAAATTTATCTAAGGCTAGGCGCAAACGGGCCACCGACCGATGCCGATGGCCAGCCAGTAGGAGCTCACACGATTTATCATATATTTTGTAAATAGGGCGCACATGTGTGGTCGGTGGCGGCCACTCGCTACTGTCACTACAGTTTGTCCGCGACTTGCTTTTTGTGGTCGCTTTGGGCAGCACAGACGCCAAGATACGCCACTGTCGCGCTACTGTGTGGTACACCCATTTAGCGGATAATAAAAAGTGGTGGTTGTAGTCGGTAGCCCGTTTGCGTCGAGCCTAATGAAAAAACTAATTAGCTTTAGTTTACGCTGGATCTAGTTTTGATTAGTTTTATAAAGACTAAAGTCATTACAAATATCAAAGTTGTAACATATAATTTAGATTTATGTTGTAAAACTAATTTTATGTGTCTGTTTGTGATATTTTCAAAATAAAGATGGCTTAAAATTTAAAAGGAAATCTACTTTAGTTACTAAATAGCTATTGAATACCGGTTCACATTACACACAGTTCACAGTAAATTATTTTTATACAATAGTTATCTTGCAAATTTACCCAATTTATATTTATTGTTCTTATTTTCTACCTATTGTACATCCTCTCGAAGATAAGACGTAGAAACTTGTACCCTTTACTTACCCAAACTTTGTACAACAGTTTACAATAAAAGTTTCAGTATTTCAGTTGCCAGTCAGTTGAACTCAAACGTGGTGCTTCGAACAATTCCTTTTAGGTACCTAGTTTAGAGTCACGTTGTAGTAGGGCGATTGGGCTTGGAGTTTCACTTAGCATAAGCACCCCTTTTTACGTTTCACTACAGGCACAAAGGGACTTCTCTCTTGACGACAGAGGTTAGAAATTAATCCACCACTCTGGCCAAGTGTGTGTTGGTGAATAAAATATGTGTATCTGGATTTTTCTCTTAAAAAAAAAGGAACTCTAAAAAAACATGTGCTTTAACGGCGAAATCTAACATCGTGAGGAAACCGGCATGTGATGAAAACTTTAACGAATTTGAAGGACATGTTCCATTCACCGGCCCGCACTTGGCCAGAGTGGTCAATTACGGCCTAATCTCTCTCGTTAATATAGAAGTTCCTGAGTCTCAGCAGTGGGAACGAAAATATGCTTCGCTTATGCTAGAATAAATTATGAGGTCTTTCCTGCCATAGTTTGTTAATATCATCCCATTATATTCCCATATAAGTTCTTCGTAATATAGAGGTAATAACATCATACTCACTTTTCGGTTCTGGAAAGTAACACAAACTTCAAGTTTAAAAGCGACCGAAATCTATTAAATCGACGCTCGACATCGTGTGGGCGATATGCAGTACTTATTGCAGTAATGGTAGGTGACGTGGAGCAATATGCGGTATTTATTATTGGAAGCGACAGGGCTAAGTAAGCTAAGTGCAGGATGTTATTTATAGCGAGGAGTAAACATGACTAAAATGTTGACTGCTTCTGTATCGCAGTGGGCGAAATACACTTGCGACTACAGGTAATATCGGATTAGAATCTCGTCGAGCATCAGTGAAAAGCCCGCGAAACATGCATTTTTTGCAAGTTCTTTTATTGGTCTGTTTTTATGTATAATAAAAAATAACCTACATAATAATATTATGTACGTATATAATATCAAGTAAGTAAGCTGTATCGGCTTTGCTCTGATAATTTACCTTCATAATAATAGTCTTGAATCATTCAACATTATTGCAGAAAACAGCGTAATCTCATTTTTGAGTATCCAGGACAGGAAGACAGACAGAGGCTGGGACTATAATTTACAATTATGTATAGATGAGATGTATGGTACCCGTGACACCAGCTTAAAGCTTACCACGAGGCTATATGTTGATGGGTGGATTGTACAGCAATATTTATTTATTTAACATGTTGACCCATAGAGTGAGGGACACATTTTCTTCTTTAAAATAATTGTTGTTACCTATAATAATTTATCACCATTTTAGACATAGGACTACAAAGCTAATCCTCCCATGTGCCCGCGGTTATCCGTAGTTGTTTTAATATAGTTGGTGAACGTTACAGGCTTCGTTTGTGGATCCATGGATTCCATTCAAGAACTCGGCCAACAGCCTGTTCTACGTGTTTTATAGTTTTATATTTATTAGTTTTATTTATTTATTTATTTTTCCAAAACTTACAACTATTTTTACAGGCTTTACATAATGCAATAGTGTGCATAACTAAACTTATCTTATTATTTCTATTATAGCATAATGTATACATTGTTATCCTAGTAAATTCTTTCAGGGTACAATAAAATAGATATATTTTTTATGTTCACTAAAACGCACTAATCCGCAAATTGAATACCTATTTCTAGATATCTTATAAAAGTAGGAAATACAACAATCGCATAGTCTGCTTGGAGAAAAAATACGTACATTTTCATTTTGCTACATTAACAATTTTCGCAAATTGTATGTCTCATCGCGAATAACGTTCATTATTTTATTTATTTTATTTTTATTTGTAAAAAAACGGTTCGAACAATTCCTATAGATTTTCCTATATATTACTTACTTGTCAAAAGTATATTTTCACGATAACTTGTATTTTGTTACATTACAGTCGGATATGGAACACGACATAATTGTTTATTTGCACTGAACATTAATATTCACTATGTACAACGTAACACCGCAGTCGAGTAAATATACATAACAATTCTCCTCGCTGTAAACAAAACAAATTAGGTACCTAATATTACCTAAGCAAGAAAAACTATGAGACATTTTGTACGTCTTTCTCTGTTTTTATCAATGGCGATTTCAACTTGATTTAGACTTCTCGCTTCTTTTTAAGCCCCGACCGAAAAAGAGTGGTTATATAAGTTAGACGTGGATGTCTGTTTCATCATAACTCCCAAACGAATGAAACGATTACAATTTAATTTGTTTTGTAATAAAGGTGACTTTGGCGCTATTGTTCTTTCGTTAAACTTATTGGAGGTGAAAGTGGGGCAGAAGAACCAAATATCAGCAAATATATTCGTGGGTCCTCAAATATAATAAGAAAGCGCATCAAGTGCAAATTACAAAATAATATGATTTTTTACTTTTAAGAAAACAATGTTTTTTTTTATTTTAATTTAGTTTACTTATTTCTACGTAGCAAATAAATTCGAGTTCTGTCCCACTATGTGCACATTCTCTCGATGCTGTAGAAAATTGCACCCTTTACATATACAACCTTTTGAACAACGTTTACAATTCCTCACCCAAATCCCTCCAGTTGTCACTTTCCGTCATTTCCAATAATAACTCCCCCAACTTTTATACCACTCTGTTATTTCATGAAGTCTTAAGTATATCTGTAATTGTTTTGAGTATATCCACAACTTCCGTCGGCCTTTCCACTTTATTTTCTGTAGATTAATATCTTTCGTATTATACGTGCGATTGCGTTAAGTTATCTACAACGTACTTCAGCACTTAGTGGTGACAATTTCCGGAGACTGGACTTGGCAGGTTTGAAGCCGCTATAAGAGGCATCAAGTTCAAAAACAATATTTAGTTGTATTTTCGTTGTTGAATCTATAGAAATATATAGTCTATAGTATATTTGAGTTGTTTGTTTTTCATTTATTTGTCGCCATATTCTAAAAGTATGCCATATATTAGATGAAAGTTCATCGACCATTCTTAATATACTGTACCAATTCTTTTCTTGAAATAAATTATTACACCGATTTTTACCCTTTTGATAATAAATAGTGTTTTTTGGGGTTCCCCCTAGAAACAGAGTATTTTTATAAATACTGACGTTTGTCGTTTACTTTTTACAAAATCTATTATACATTTCCGGTTTTATATATCCTTACATGAGGTAAAATATAAAGATATTGTATCTCCATTTTGAAATCCTATCTAATCCTAGAACAACAAAAAATGTACCTACATTAACATTATTAACCTTCTTACAAAATTGCAAGCAGATAGAATATGGAATGAGAAACAAGATAAGCTTATATTTCAAATAATGTCTCGAAAATAGAGTTCAGCACAGCCACAGTCATACATCTACCGAGATAACGTAAGTATCTCGATTTATATTGAAACCAAGCGTTGCGACTTTTGCCTGTAGTATGAAGTCGAAGTGATGCGCGACAAAGCGCTTGTTCCGATATTTATAGTCTACTAAAGCTGGGTCCACACTTGTGTCATTCGGTGTATCGTATCTCCGTCGCGTGGCCTCGGCGCGTATCATGATCGCTAGTTTGGACGCAAGATGATACACGTTAACGATACATGCCGTATCCAATACGGCCCGATCCGCAATGATCGCGTACTTGATACACCCCGTATCCGATACGCGTATCACAATCGGTGATATGGACGTATTTTGATACTGTATCGTGATACGATACGTGATACACCCCGAACTATCCTGTGTCGGTTTTTCCGCGATCATCAAAGGGGATACGCGTTGCATCGAACAAGTTTGGACGTGAATGCTGGAAAGGATCGGAAGAAAAAATGAAGCGTCTATATTTGTAAAGTTAAAGTCGATACGGTGACATGATTGATACAGTATCACATAAATATGGACGCGATTTTACAAGATATGCCTTAACGATACGACATGGATAAAATGAGCGTCCATACTTATGATACGGATACTCTATACGATACGCCTGATCGTGATACACCGAAATGATACAAGTGTGGACCCAGCTTAACACACGAAGGTCAGATCAAGCATCTTAAGCAAACGCGGCAAAGAAATGTGAATATTATTTAATAAATTTCGCGGCCGTCCGGCTGCAACAAAGGATGCGCGTGTTCTGATGTTAGCGGCGACCAACCGCGACGTTTGGTCGGGGTTCGTACATTAATTTGCCTTATCTAGGTAGGAAGGTAGATATTTCTGTGGTATCAGCAAAGCCTTTATGAAAAAACCAGCAATCTGTATAATTAATTAATCAACACGTATACAATTATACCAAGGCAATGTATATTCAACCTAAGGCGTTCATCCAATGTAGGGTTGGATTTTATGAATATGCCTATTACATACATATGATTTCATAGACTCTAAAAGTTGTTCAGTTATCTGACTTGAGCTTGACGTCATCTTTTAACAGTTTTTCGCGCTTTTCACCCGTTCTTCAATACGAATATCTAAGGAATTCCTATAGGCCCATTATTTTTGGTTTTAGATAGAACAATTATTGCTGACAGCTGCAGTCTATGTTACCGCGAGAAAATACTATGTTCCAACGGCAATCCCTTAAAACACAGGCAACATCGTATTTTCCAGCTGTAACATTGCATAAAGCTGCCTCAATAAATAAATTATATTGAAAAGTAAAGATGTATTGTACAAATATTTTCACGAGTATTTATTATTTTATAAGCCGTGTTGGCTAAGTGGGTGGGACCGCAACCACTAGATATTTTTTCTAGAAAAATTATGTGCGTTTTAGACACGTGCTTTAACGATAAAGGCAAACATCGTGAGGTGATGGCACGAGAAAGAAATGTGGCATTTGCCAACCCACACTTGGTCAGCGAGGTGAATTAAGGCCTAATCTCTCTCGTCAAGAGAGAAATCCCTGTGTCCTAGCAGTGGGACCTTTAATAGGGTGTTGGTGATGATGAAATCAATCTTAAATTCAAAAGTAGTAAACACAGCGCATTCGCAATAAAAAGGTTCCTTTGAAGCCGGATTTATAAGTTTTTTTACTCTTTCCACTCTTTACAGATTTTACGCAATCATCTACCCGCTGCGACTGGCTGTTGCCAGAAAGAGAAGCAAGACTATGTTAACCCTGGCCTGGACAGTCGCCTTGCTATGTAGCTTACCACAGGTAATATAATAATATATATTATGTTTGTATTGTAATTGACTGCCTCAGTGGCGCGGTGGGCGAGGGTCCGCTTGCGGCGCAAGACGCAGCGGGTTCGATTCCCGCCGAGGGTTAAAGTGTTCGTATGTTCTGCAAGCACTTTTTCCTTGGTCTGGGTGTTTAAAATGTACAAAAAAAATCTACATATTAAGTACCTATATGCTGTTATAGGTATAAGTTTATGCTTATTATATTTAGTAAATCAAATGTCTAGTACCCTCACACAAGCTAAGAGCTTACCACGGGGCTGGATGTTGTTGTGTGGATTGTCCGGCAATATTTATTTCTAATAAAAAATTGCTTTCTGCCTTGCTTTACACATATATCTGCTTTACCAATGAATAGACCAAAATAAAACTGGAATTCTTTTAGGGAGGTTTTCTTATCAGTGAATTACCTACTGAAATGAGGGTGATCAAACCTAGAATGCGACATGGGGCTACTTTATTATCCATGGGATCATTACGTTTTTTACGGGCATAATATATCAATATACGTACTCCCAACTATGTATAAATATTAAATTCATATACATAAATTTAGTACCTAATCAGTTGTTTTTTGTTCAAAATTATATGCTTTTGCGTTTGTCCAATAATATATATTTTTCTTTCATTCTATCATTCCAAGTATTCATAATTTTACTCAATTATTTTTCTTGCGTGATACATCATACAGAACTGAAGTATCCTTTTATTATATTGTAATCCAAACTTCGACTTAGAATTGGTCCCATCGAGACTTGATAAGGGTCAGTCCAATATTTATTTCTTGAGTTATTATCATTTATTATATTTGAGATATGTAGTACTTGATGTCGCTTGCATGTAGAGAATTTGTACATAACATTTAAGTTAATTGGTCGCGTTTTGTTAAGTAGCATAGAAAGTTACTTTCATTCAAATGTCCCGATTTTGGTGACGTAAAATTTTTTAAGTAAAACCTAAGCCTTTGGTTTTACAGTAAAACTCTTAGCTAAAGTTAGTTATATAAGCAATAACATACGATAAACCTAGAAAGTAGTCAGATTCTTAGACATTTAAAGCATTAATATTTTTTTGGAAACGGGTTATTAAGATACGTGTTGTGGTGATATAAGCCGTGTTGGCTAAGTCACACTCGACTTTCATTCCGAAGGTCGTGGGTTCAAACCCCGCCACGCACCTTTGGATTTTTCTATCTACCTCTATGTAGTACTCGTATATCAATCACCATAATAGTACAAGCTACATGGTCTTGTTTGACAATATTATAAGTACCATACATGTATTACCTTAGTCTAGGGAATGCAAATTAAAAAAAAAAAAAGGTTTTACTAAATTAATATATATATATAAGTCATCAGGTATTTTTTTCATAAATTCAAATAAATCTAATATATAAAATTTCCATGTCACAATGTTAGTTACCGTACTCCTCCGAAACGGCTTATTCAGTAGGTCTTAGAATCGGCTACTATCTATTTTTCATTTTGCAAAACAACGTTAGCTGAGGTCAGCTAGTTATAATTTAAAATGTCAATGTGAAAATAGTGATTAAACATATTAAATCGTTTTTAATCAATTACTCAATTTTAATATCCTTGTCAAATAAAAAATCATTTACATTATAAATAAATAATTTTTGGATTTTTCAATGGAAGGCACTTTAATTCGTCAGGCAATTTATTAACATTTTTAGTGGCATGCCACAAAAACTTGTCCTTATCAATGCAGTATTGACTTTTGTTCAACACAGGCGATGTTGATCGCGTCTAGTACGTGTGTTTATAGTTTTCTCAAACAAATTATGGTTATACTTAACAAAAACTGCAATTTCATAAATGTAGGATTAATCTTAATCTTAGGAACTATTGGTCCAAACTACTGGTGCAAAATTCATTCGGTTTCAGATATAGTATAAATTGAGGAAGGCTAAATGTTATTTCAATGCGGGAAAGACGTTGTTCCCGCTGTAAAATCTATAAAACACAGGCAACGCCGAGGCTTGTAAAACTAGTTTTGTACACAAACACCCAGACCAGAAACCAGAAATTGTAGATCGTACAAAATGTTGTCCCCCGGCGGGAATCGAACCCGCGACCTCCTGCGCCTCAGGCGGACGTTCGCCCACCGAGCCACAGAGGTCGTCAATAAATATAAGTAACACCCAAGGAGAAAGTGATAGCAGAGCATACAAACACTTGGCCCCTCGGCGAGAATGGGACCCGCTACCTCTTGCGCCGCAAGCTGACCTGCGCCCGCCGCGCCGTTGAGGCAGTCAATTCCGATATAATAAAATCATGACAACGTCGTTTTACGCTCTGTCGACCGACGACCTGAGCTTCGGCAGAGGCCTTCACAAGCGTGAAAGGCCTCTGCGGAAGCTCATAGAATATAAAATAGAATAGAAAATTCTTTATTACCTACACACGCCATATGTTATACAAAAATATTAAAACTAGAATTTAACCTAGCATGCGTAATGGGCGGTCTTATTCCTTAAAGCAATTTCTTCCAGACAACCTTTGTATGGGAATAATTTTAATGAAGATTGTGGTGGCGGTGGTAAACAAAATAAAACATACAAAATTTACAAAGATAAAAACGGAAACTTACTCTAACTTATATTAATCCTATTACTACTATTGCCAATACTAAAAACAAACGTGAAGAGTGCTAATAAATATACACATAATATTATAATAATACCTACTTATGCCAAACTATTTAGGTAGAATTTTTTAAGCTTACCTACTAAGGAGGATAATAGCTGTACAAGATTTTGACCCATAATTATGTCAGACTATTTAAATATTTTGTGAACTATTTTTATTTTATTTTATTTATTTATAAAGAAGACCTACAGCTAACACAGCGAAATAAGTAGCTAAATTTGAATAAATTTAAATTTATTCATATGCATTTAGTTCATAACAATTATTGTACAAATCTTGTTGAAATTGTCTTAATCTAAAAAAGTCTAAGTCGAGCTTTATTTATAAGGAAGGCCTACAGCTAACACAGCGAAATAAGTACCTAAATTTGTATAAATTTAAATTTATTCATATGCATTCAGTTCATAACAATTATTTTACAAATCTTGTTGAAATTGTCTTAATCAAAAAATAAAATAAAAATAATAACAATAAGCTAATAAGTACATATTTATAGAATTACTCAGCCTCATATTCATCAATTGTATAGTAGCACCCTGTGAACATAAGATATTAAGATTATTTTTGAAAATATATGGACTATCTATACATTTTAAGCCTCTTGGTAGCTTGTATTAAGAAAAAGTAAAGTTACGCAATGGTGCGCGCGGCCAATAGGTAATTGGATGAGTGAGCGGCATAAGAACGTCGTTTTGCACTTAAACATTTTTTTATTATCTTCAGTGTTTTTTTTTATTGCAAAAAGTTTTTAAACTAAGATCTGTAGATATTAATGAATCAATATTTTAACTTAATAAAAAAATGTGCGCATGCGCTGTGAGTGTTATTGCCTCCCATCTTCACGGCAATGAGTAAGCATCTTCACGGCAAAATTTACATAATCTAAATACCAAAAAAAATGTCAAAAAAAAAATATCAAAGCAAAAATAAAAATATAGTCTAGTATATAAAGTATAGTAAAAGTATAGTTATAGCCAATTTCATGGAACGCATAAGGCATGTTTTCAAAAGTCGTTTGATGGTTTATCTCAGGTTCTACTGCTCAATTTTAGTCCATTTGAAGCAATAAAAAGGTTTATTCTTCATTAGGTTTCTTCTTCTTTGTTCTAAAATATTTATGAACATATTTCGTTTAAAAAAATATTGCTAGGCAATCCTATTAGGCGGCCTCTAAACGGTCAATTATATTGTACAATATTGCGAATTGTGCAATTTAATTGACCGTTTAGGGTTAATATTGAAGGTCGTTTGGATCAAAGTGCCTTTCAATCTTATTGTACAATAAAAGTATTGTACAATGTTATTGTAGGTCTAGAGGCCGCCTTAGATATAAATTTTGCCAGGTATATGAATGTGTAGGTATTATATTTTTTATTCTTTTGTAACCCACAGCAAAAAAGACCAGTGAAATATTTTGCCGTAGAAAAATGTAGTGGTCGGTGAGGTTTGTGAAAAATTACGGCAAAAAGGGGATAAAAATTAGGTTGGCCTGAAATTTCTCATCCATTCTTTTACAATGGTTGCGGTGGCCATAAATAAGATTCTCAATGTTTTTTTACGTTTTAGAATATTCGTATTTTTCACTAAAACGGCGTTACAATGACGGAATAAATTACCAGAAATTTGATTTCTGGCTGAAATATTATTGCATTTACCTACTAGAGTTTTAAAACTTGTTAAATTATTTAACTCTATTCTAGAATTCATTTTTAGCACAAGAGTGATAATATGATAAGGTGTAATCTTGTTTAAAAATTTTTGGTTTTGAAAAAATGTGGTTTGAGTTAGTTTTCTATGGATCATATTAAGTATGTATTTACAAAAAAAAAATGTATCTATGTAGTATTTCAGTCACCTAACACCCATAGTACAAGCTCTGCTTAGTTTGGGGTTAGCTGATGCTGTGTGAGTAGTCCGGAAATATTTATTTATTTATTATACATGTATGTCTTTTTTAGTTAGAATATCACAAACTTAGAGCTAAACGAAGCTTAATGTTGTTGTGTGGATGGTCTGGAAATAATGTTTCATATTTGTACAGTAGCGGGCTAGTACAAAGCCTTTTTGAATTTTAAAAACTGCCTACCTACCACTGGGTTAAGACTTTTCCAATCTGGGTATCAAAAAAAAAAAATACAAAAATCTTTATTTCATAACTTAATTTAACATTTGATTAGCAGTGTTTGAGGTTCCCTTTTAAGTAAAGAAATACCTGTGTTAGGAAAACCTTGCTCTTCCAAGTAGTTATTTAAATCACTTGGGTGATTTAAATAAAATATTTATTTTGGTGCTACAAACATCTGTGTTTTTATTATGAGCAAATGGCGAATGTTGTGTCTTTTTACATATATTCAATTAAATAATGGGGTGGGGCACAATTGTAGCCAATGGTGTAATTTAATTTAAATACTGAAGATATGTGGAGCACGGTGATTTGTTATTTCAGAAGAGAACTTATTTTGATGCGTTAAGCGTGTAGGCGCGAAAAATATTGTTTATTTATTTAATGGTACACAGTAGACTTAAAATAATAATAAGAAAAGGTCTATTTCTCACTATATTACAAATAAAAAGGTAAACTACGACAGGTAACTACGATAAAGTATCGTAATATCGTCAAGAAAGAGGCCCCTGTGTCGCAGAAGTGGCGACGTAAACATCGTAGCTATATGCTATGTAATGTTATATCCTTTAGGAACAGGGTGTTGAATTCCTACAATATTAAGTTTGTAAAAAGTTAAGTTGATATCATGTTGAATATTAATTGAAGAGGCATAAGCTTCGGCCAAACCTGCGCGACCAAAGCGACTGCGAAGCGGGAGCGTCTGCAGCGCGGCGGACTCTACACATCATACTATACTAAATATACTATATTATATTATATTATTATATCCTAACCCTAAGAATATAATATCTTAATATATATAAATCTCGTGTCACAATGTTTGTCCTCAATGGACTCCTAAACCACTTAACCGATTATATTAATTCGCACACCATGTGCAGTTCGATCCAACTTGAGAGATAATTTCCGGGAAAATTTTATACCCGTGCGACGCCGGGGCGGGCCACTAGTAATATTATAAATGTGAATGTAAGTTTGTTTGTTACGCTTTCACGCGAAAACTACTTAACCGATCATCATGAAACTTTGCACAAATACTCTTGAAGGTATCAGAAGTAACATAGGATACTTTTCATAAAAAAAAATTACGAAAAAAATAATTACCAGTGCGAAGCCGGGGCGTGCCGCTAGTACTTTATAATGGCTCTTTAAAAATATCGCTCCCACGTCGCTTCCCGCTTCCCGCGCAGGCTGATACGTAAGTTTAACCGAAGCCTTAAGTTAGATTCCTCAAATTATCCGATTAAAATGTTTAATTTGCTAAGAATTTTAGTACATTATTAATACTAATACTAAATGTTAAAACAGGTAAAATTGTATTAAATTTAATAATACTACATTTTATTTTAAAATGAGCCCCTGCAATCTCCATACCAAATTTTCATTAAAAGTTTGGCATCGATTCGTTCGGCATGGATTATCGTTATCCGATATCGGTAATATTTTGTTTTTTGTTTCACCGTTCGTGCTCAACCTAATACAACACTTCGTACCTTAACAAAGCTCATTATTCAATAGCAAATAAGTTATAAAAATAGAATTAAAAAGTTCTAAAATACGTATCGTAATGTACATACTTTTTACATTTTACAGGTACTCGTATACCCTGTGATAGATGAATGTATTCATGTTTTGTTTTACTAAAGTATTTCAGTTGAAGATGTCCGTGTTTGATGAAATTTCTACAATTTTGTTTCCGAGTCACGGTCTCAACCTCGTAAATGCTATTTTACATATGAATTTACTTGTCCCCGGGGTCCTGGAATTAAACTAAAATTACCGAAATTGTGGAAAGAAAGAAGGAAATTACGCAATTTCCAAAAGGTTCAGTACCAAAAAAACTCATTAGATGGCGATTAACAAAAAGATAGATAGCGTTATTTGATCCAAGCAGCTTTAAGTAAACTTAAGTTAGATTTATACAGTGAAAATGGTCCTAGTCCCAACAAGGTATGACGAAATGTAATGGGTAAAAATAAAAATTCTATAAAAAAAATGAACACTGCAAAACTTAAAAGTTAATGTTAGTCAAGTTGTTTCACTTATGAAAGTATACCCAAACAGTATTTTCTTTTAAGTATTTATTTTCTCTTTTTTTTTTTTTACTGATTGTATATCTGCAATTAATTTACCAGAAAACGTGATCATACATTTCAAACCAGTGAATGAACAATCCTTATAACCTGTTTTACCACCCTTTGGGTTGATCTTTTTCCAACAAAAAAATTGGAAAAACAAATTTTTTTTTTATATTCATCGTCAGTGTCAAGTAATTGCAAGAATATAACTTATCATAAAAGTGATCTAGGAAATTTTCTTGTCTAACACCACTCAATAACACAAGGTGGTAAAATTTTTGACAACAATATTTTTGTGGTAATATATAGATATGTGTGTTTAAAGTTGGGGCTTGGCTTTAGAATCCAGCCGCAGGATTTTGGGGGTGCTGATGCGCGATTTAAGATGGCATTGGTTTCCCCTTTCCAAAACTACCACCCCCTCACCGCGGAGATGCGTACTTTTTTTTAATAAAAAAAAAAATTGTTTTCGTGAAATGGAACGTTATTTTTGTATAAAATTTTATAATATGTAATGTTTTTACCTTAAAATTACAATGCAATCATATAAGTAGCGTCGACGAGTCGCGGGGAAGGTGAACCAATTCCATCGGGAAGTCAAGAAGGTAAGAATTACAATTAGATAAGGTTAGATTGTACCTTTATAACCTCACTTCAATTTGCAAATCCGAATCAGTGCACACTACATTGGGTTGATTTAGGTCACTTTAAGTTGCAAATCCGAATCAGTGCACCCCTAATTCCACGTGGTCTTGTCTGTCACACAACCAGAGTGTATATAAAAAGCCGGAGGCGCGGAGGGAGAGCAGCTCCCGCCCGCCGTTACAAAGCGCAGGCACCCGTTCGAGCCGGAGCGGCTGAGGCTTGGTCGCCTTCGGCGACCAGCCTCAGCCGCTCACGCACAATAAGCCGAAGCTGCGGAGGTGAGCATGGGTCACTGCGCTTTGTTACGCAAGGGCGAAGGGGCTGCACTTCCCGCAGCGCCGGAGCAGTTTATTAATACTATTTTTTTTTATTAGAGCCTGAAGATGATGGAGTGCTTGTAAAGCGCCATTTACTTCGGAAATTGTGGCGATGTTTAATTTGGCTCGTCTGATACGACAACTTGACACTCGCCAACTCGAATCGCATTTGCTGAAGAGCATGGGTTAATTTTATCAACAAAAGAGTGTAGAGTGCACCGTAAACCAATAAGGATTACTTAAATATTGTTTTTTATTTAATATTTGTAACTGAGAAGCTAAGAAATTATTTAAAACCCTATTTTTGAGGTTAGATTTTATTGAATTTCAAATTGCTATATCTCCTAAACTACATATTTCCGCGGGGGGGGAGTGGTACAGGGGGTACCTCCCCCTCCTCCCCCCTCCCCCCCTCCACCTCCCCCCCCCAAAATCGTGCGGCTGGATTCTAAAGTTTTACCAAAGTTGGAGGTATTTACTCCAACAATTATGCTTCCGTGAGCTTTGACAGAATTCCGTGTCTCGTTGGGTAATATTAATTGTACAAAACAAACACTGTTATATCACTTTAGCCCTTCACAAAGGCATTCACAGCATTCAAAACTGGGTAACGTTTGTACGGGGTAAGCCGGTAGGAATAAAAACAGCTCAAAATTTGTTCTTTGTAGATCTTTTATCTCGTTAAAAGGACTTAGAAGTATTTAAATTTTTACTTTGTGCCTATAATTAGGGAGCAAGGGTAACACTTGTCCCTACAAGGTTTGTACAGATCTTAAACGGAATTGAAATTAAAATTCTCAAAATCTCGCGAAGCCTCAAGACTGTTTTAAATTTCAAATTACTTTAATATTGATCGAAATTCGAATCTGAATGTTTTTTAATAAAAAATAAATTTGTTTATTACATTAATACATGTGACTGAACCATTGAAGAGCAAAGAAATGCCCATCGAGTAATATCAACGAGTTAACGAGCCCTAAGATATAAATAATATAGATTAAAAATGTTATGAAGTATTTACTTTTCAGATATTAAGCCATTCATAATATTTTTATACGCTTAAGAAAATTAGAGACTCGATTTTATTTTAGCTTTAGGTAATAAATCTTTGCAGGAATAAAGGTCGACTTAAGCCGAGGTTAAGCCATGAATGTCCCAAGATCTAAAGAGCTTAGAGAACACAGTCTTATTAGGGCATCGTAAAGTTATGTAACATAACTTACATAATAAACTAAGATCTGGCTGGAAGATCAATGCACTCATAGTATGTACAGGGTTCACATTTTTACAAATATTTATGTTTATGAAAATATGTATTATATCTACAAGGAAATCATAATTCAATACGTAATGCCAATCAAAATGTGGCCACAATAATTTCAATGAAATGTTTAGTCATTGTTTTCAATGCAAAAATGCATTTACATCGGGAGTACACGTCCCAATGTCATAGTGGCATTTTTTTTTTTTTTTTTTTTAATGAAAATCATTTATTCAGTTAAAAAAATACATTGAACTTTACTAATACGATACGATGACACTACCGAAGCTTTACAACTGTGTGGTAGTGTCAACGCCCGACTCCTGGACAAATTATCCTGGTTTTACTAGAACTTAAAAATAAATTTTGAATTAACTTATAATTAGATTACAATAAAAAAATAAATGAAAACAAGGTAAATTGCTAAAATTAAATGACTAAAACAGTACAATATAAATATTCCTATTATTTATTTATGTTTTATTAACTGGCTTGCGTGATTAACTGTTTGTGTGTGTGGTATGAGCATGTGTGTGTGTATGTGTGTGAGAGAGTGTGTGTGTGTGTGAGAGAGTGTGTGTGTGTGTGACGATTTATTATACATAATTGTTGGCACTAAACGTTTTATTATGTAAATGAAAACTGCTAGTCGATATAATTATTGAAGAAGTAGTGAACCCGAAAACGTATGCTCATTTCGGCCATAGACCCAATGCGGGACATATTTCTTCACTCATAATATGACGGAGTAGAGTACATAATAGGACCAACACACAAGAGGTGGTGGGAATATGTCTTATCAGGAAAAAATCTTAGAAGATTTAAATGAGCAACGCGCCAGCACTTAATAAATGTATTACGAGTATAACCATAGCTAAAAACTTGTTTATTAATTTGTAAGAATTCAGCATTTTGAAAATGTAGAATGTAAAATGTATGATGTATGAAATCTGTATTATATGCATATGAATTATATCATGTGTATGGAATATCATCGTGAGGCAACCGGCATGTTCTGAGAACTTTAAAAGAGTTTGAAGGACATGTGATATTCACCAACCCGCACTGGGCCAGCGTGGTGAATTAAGGCCTAATCTCTCTCGTCAAGAGAGAAGTCCCTGTGTCCCAGCAGTGGGAACGTTAATAGGGTGCTGATGATGATGATGATAATGTATGGAATATAATATATTTATAAGAATAAGTTATAATTTAAATTCTGACAGGCGTCCCGTGGTCACGATTTTTTCGTTAATCTATCTCCATTGTTTCAGAGCATAGTATTCCGAGTGATGCAGCACCCGACAATCACGGACTTCGAACAGTGCGTGTCGTTCAACGCTTTTTCTGAACCGGAACATGAGTTGGCCTACAACGTCTTCTGCCTCTGCGCCATGTACTTCCTCCCTCTGGCGGCCATTTCCGTCTGCTACTTGTGCATCTTCTACGAGATCTCCAAGAATTCAAAGGAAAACTCAGGTATATATTAAAGATTCAAAGATTAGAAGCATATTCTATAATTTAAAAATGAACTGCAAAATGAGTTGGTACGAGTAAGCGCATAACCCAACAACGCCTATTTTGGCAAATTCTTTATTTTATATGTTAGTAGGCGTCCAAGGATATTACGGCAAAATAACTATGTAATAACAATCAATGTAAAATAATTACCAGTGAAAAGCCGGCACGGGCCGTTAGATATAAAATATAATTAACCTGACTGCTACCAAATAAATATGTGTGTCAAAAATCTGCCCTTTTGTTTTATAAATTTCAACACTCAACAGAAAATTATTTGATGTAATAATGTAATTATTATATTGATACTCGTACGTTCTCGTAATAAACTCGTTGAACCTATGAAAATAATAGAATTATTCATGACCGAACAAACGGCTTGATTTTGCAGATTTTTTTTGGAGCCGAATGGGATAAACCTTATCTATTCAATCGTTTCCCACAGCTCTAAATTGGCTGGAAGATATCGTGTGGAATTGTGTTAGACCTTTTTATAAAAAAAGTTTATATATATGTAGCTGACCCCAGCAAACGTTGTTTAGCAAAATGAAAAATAGATGTTGGCCGATTTTCATACCTACTAAATTATGCTCACAAAATTTCGGAGGAGTATGGCAACGAAAACTGTGACACGAGAATTTTATATATTAGATTTAATTATTAAATAAACAATACCTAAATTCTCCCTCCTTCTGGATGGTCTGGGTGTTTGATATGTAAACTAAAAAATATCTATGTTTGTATGTCTATAAAATATTATTATATGCTAGTACCCGTAACACAGACTTAGAGCTCACCAAGGGTTTAGTTGTTGTCGTGTGGATTATCCGTAAATATTTATATTTATTTAAATAAAGTTACGAAACAACCCAATCAATATTCAACACGAACCCGCACTTGGCCAGCGTGGTGGATTAAGGCCTAATCTCTCTCGTTAAGGGAGAAGTCTCTGTGTTTCAGCAGCGGGAACGTAAATAAGGGTGTGTCTGATGACATTCAACAACCACCAGCCAAGAGATGCTCAAAATCACACACATTAGTTGTGTAGATTTTCCAAATTTAAGTAACTAATACTTTTAGAAGCAACCGATATATGGGGTTGAATAATATATAAAAGACATTTACTTTGTAATATATGCTATCCCATTGAGGTCACCCATCTTCGACCCAAAGGCCAAGTGGGCGTTTAACTTTTTATCTTACGTTACGATATCCTTCTGATATCGTAAGTAGGCCAACTTACGATATTATAGGGATATTGATATAATGTTATGTCATTCCTGTTATAAGCGTTATCTATGGTCCATTATCAAAGTTTTGTATCATACGATACGCATTAATTACAATATGTTTGCAATAATTATTGTATAACTAGCTGACCCGGCGAACTTTTTTCCGCCTTAGACGCCATAAATGAGCAGATTTTTGATTTTTTAAAGTTAATTGTTTTATTCAAAACTTACCAAAATTCCATATTAAATTGAACTTTTTTAATATTAGGCCTGATGGCCCTAAAGTAACCGTCATATGAACTAAGAAAATCAGGTTTCTTAGATCCTTTAAATTATTTATTTGAAATGTATTGTTTATCAATAAAATAAGATTGGCAGAAGAATCCGTTTTAATCGTCATTTTTTTTTTTCATCCTCTTTGACTATATTTGCAGCACGCATTCAGTCAAATCTATGTCAAATGTCTTAAGGTTACATTAAAAAAGTTTAATAATTTTATATGGTGGTAAAGTAATTTTAAATTTTCAAATTTTCCGCGCAATTTCCTTAATTTTTTCTTTCATAAGAACCTTCTCCTGATAATAACTAACAGAACAAAAAAAGAATTAGCGAAATCGGTCCAGCCGTTCAGGCGTGATGCCGTGACCAAGGGAAATAGGGATTAATTTTTATATATATAGATTGGCCTTTAGTATGCATGTAATATTGCATGAATTTATGTTTATTCTATTGTAATCTTGCTGTAAGTTTAAATAAAACCTTCAAATAAAATAAAATATAAATAAATAATCTTGTGCTACTTACAGTAGCAAGATAGGAAGGGCAATGGTGTCAATTTACTACATATTTAAATTTAACTATGATGACGTCATATGACTAAATTGTCAGGATGTCGCGTGGCTCTACGTGGCTGACTTTCGCGTAATATCCTCTATTCTGTATAGACAAAACTTGCAAATATTAACAACTGAACTTAACGAAGTATAAACTTGTGGTTTGCCACCAATCTAAACTAATATTATAAAGCTGAAAGTTTGTTTATATAGAGGTTTTTGTCTTTTCTCGTCCATAAGTGTTAACTCTCTGAATCCTTACACGTGACCTCCGGGTGGTGCTATGAACAGTCTCTGGTGGTAGGCTTCGGCCGCGGCTTGTCACCACCCTCCGGGCTGGGCTAGTGCGTGAAGTGATTTTTCGTGTTTTGTAACGTGGTCCGGAGAAGCCATCTACCTTCTTGGTCTTCATGGCCCATCTACGACAACATCTTCACTTAACATCAAGTAATATTGTGGACAAATGAAGGCTTATCTAGCAAAAAAAAATGACCAGCTCTTATCTCTGGAATCACTCGCTGATTTGGAAAAAATCTCTCAGAGCTAGATAGATAATTTATCGAGGAAAACACGTTATTCCCTCGGTAAAAACCAAAAACACGGGCAAAGCTGTGGAGTGTAAGTCTAGTAACTGTATAAAACAATTTATTAACCCCCGACCAAAAAAGAGGGGTGTTATAAGTTTGACGTGTCTGTCTGTCTGTCTGTCTGTCTGTCTATGTGTCTGTCTGTCTGTCTGTTCCATCATAGCTCCCGAACAGATGGAGCGATTTCAATTTAGGTTTTTTTGTATGAAAGGTATGTTTGGTTTTTTGTTCTTAGACTTGTTTCATGAAAATCGTTTGAGCCGTTTAAAAGTTATGGGGGTGAGAGTGGGGAAGGAAAACAGAAAATCTGCAAATATACTAGTGTGGGGTATCAAATGAAAGCGCATCGCGTCCACATTACATAATATTATGTTGTTTTACATTTAAGGAAATGAAGGCACTGGAATCGGGGGTTTTTCTTAAATTTTAAATTTTTTAGATTTTATATGAAACTTATATTTGTTCTTAAAAACTGAAATAATGTCATTTTGTTTCAATTAAACTGTATTTAGAGTATCAATCAACGATATTGTTGTAGAAACGTCATCTTACTCAGAACGTCAACAGAATCAATCAATCAGCAAAAGTTTGAAAGTATGAAAATATACTGTCGTTTGTCATCCAAACTCAGAAAGTGCTCTTAAAGCACTCAAAACTTATAAATTTATTAATCCGCTTAGGCTTAGCGGACTAAACGAATTAAAAATAATTTATAATACCGACGATTTTATCGTTCAGCATTTTAAATTGCTCATGATGTATGAGCATTCAAACTTTACAAGTTTAACTAATATAATTCATGCGAGCAAAGCAAATTTCTATATGCAAATAAGTGATTTAACTAAGCTAAAGTGTATAACAACACTTCAATCAAAATTCAACTATCAAGCAAAAGTTTGCATAAGAAATTTATAATTAAACTTCGTTCACATTATAGAGAACATTTTGTTGAACAAAAAAAGTTTGCAAGTACGCAAACGTATCGGGCTGGGTGACTATTTTCCTGTGAAATTTGTGTCTCTAATAAGTTTTCTTTTACTAACGTATTAAATTTGGTATTGACTAAATATTCGCAATTTCACATATTTATTAATTGAATTTTATTATATCCTGTATCTTGCCCTGATTGTGTTAGTAGGTACTAAAAACCACCTTTAAAATTGTGACACATAATTTGACTATCAATAAACTACTGTAAATGACTGTTTTCTATTTAAAACTGGCAGCTAAAAGAATCACGTAAATTAAGTCGAGATGACTAAATACCAGACATAATGAGATGAGGCTATTAGCACTGACATTCCATAAAAAAAATACATCGACTAACCAGTGTAAGGTGCCATCTTTTGACTGGTTATTCGTTGTATTTTTGGAGTTTACTCCTTAAGAAACGATTTGAGTTATAAGGCCCGGTACGGAAATTATATGGGGAGTAAAATCAAGTGCTAACAAAAGTTGAGGCGTTACGTAGAAAGAGACAAATATATCTGTAGGATTCAACGTGTAAAAGAATGAGATGGAATACCGTCGAAACGTCTCGTTCGAAATAAGAACTTTAACGCATTTTGATTGGTTGTTTGTTGTGTCTCTGGAATGCGAGTTACCATTTTTGACATTCAAATACGCGTTCGAGAAAGTATTGCTTGTAAAAAGGTTCCATGACGGCATTTAAAACTAAAAAGGTTGTATGCTGTTCTTACGATATTTAAAAATAAAGAAGGTTCTTTCACTTTTTGAAAACAGATCACGAGGCTGTATGCAATATAATATCACTTGGCTTTATGGTCAAGTGACTTTTGCCTGCTTATGACAAATAAAAAGAAACTTTCTATTAAGTTAAGAAATAATTAACTTAATATAATTATTTATATTAAGTTAATTAAGTTTCTTTTTATTAAGTTTCATCTACTGTTATATTTCGGAAGTGAAATGCATAGCCATTACATTTATATATATACACATAGAGCATATTAAGCATAATATCGTTATTTTACGAGTATGGTCGGTTATAAATATAATCAATATTTATGATGTATCGGTCAAAACCTATAAGCACACTGCGTGTGCGCAACGTGCGCAAGTTCATTCGGTTAAATTTACTTGCCATTTTTAGTTCAGCACTCTGATATTATTCAAATCAATAGGATTAAACTCCAATCGTGCGTCGTAGCTGACACACACACACTTTTTTTTCAATAGTAAATGGCGGTTCAAACATAAACCAGAATAGCTTGCAAACGGGTAAGAGCGGCGGACAAAAAGTTGATGGATATTTTGAACAGATCGAAAAAAATAAAGGTTGTTTGTGTTGATGTTGTCTGAAACTAAAACCAATTACCATTCTGGCAAAGGGAAAAATACTACCATGTTCTGGAAGACAATTCTCAGATGTTCGATATATTTCAAAGCGGATATTTGTGCAAAAATAACGCATTCGTGATATGTCATATCGAACTAAAAAAAGGGAAAGTTTATAAGAACGGGAAACTTATTTTCACTATGGCAAATATCACAGATTATATATAATTAATATTAGTGCTGTAATACACACGTATTTAATTTATAAACAAGATATTTGTGTCATCGTTTGACAAAATGAATCGGCCGAAAGGATGCCGAAAGGCCGTGTGTTATCACTTCACCACCAATATTGGTGTTAAATAAACCTATTCCTCACCCCTCGGTTTTGAATTAATTTTTTATCTGTTGAATCCCTAAATTTAGTATTTAACGTAGCTTATAAACCAGTCACGATTGCCATGAACCCTAAAATAAAAGAAAAAGTTTACTGTATTTTTTAGTGCGCCATCTGCGCCGAGTTTCGCGTAATTATTCACTTTTTACAAGTCCGTAGTACAACCCTTATTAGACCATGCCCAACCGTCAGACTAAGGCAAAGAGATTAGTCTTCTTCTTCTTATCCGTTATCGTGACAGAGCTTAGGTTATGTCATCAACGATTCGTTCTCATACTAAGGGTGACATATTTTTAGTATTACAAAAATATTCAACGAGAATTATGTACCTTAATCAAACATGATTATTTAACAGTTACAAAAAAAACAATTTTATACAAAGTATAATTTAATATGATTATTTTTCCTAAGAAAACCTTAAGCTTTCGGAGTAATGTACGCTCAAGATGTCGGGAGCGTATGTAATTTCAGAACGATTGAGCTTGAGGGCGCAATGAACGGATTTAATATACTCGTAGATCAAATGTCTTTTTCAGACCTTTATTAAGTACTAAAGGTCTGAAAAAGACATATATTTTTATTTTATTTTTATCTAGCTTCCTGACAGTTACAATTATTGATGCTCCGAATAGCGATAAATATTTTATTTAATAAATATTAGACACCCAAAACACATTACAACATTTACGTCTAAACTATTTATATCCAAACCTAAGATCTATGTTTCAATATACTCGTCACCTGGTATGACCAAATAACTTATATAAAGTATTAATCGGTTTAAACCTCGACCGAGCCGATATCGGCCGAATAATTCCGTTCCCTTTCATTGGTATGCTGTAAACACAAATTGTTTAGCTGTGCGAGCCTGCAAACTTTTCTTTAAATTAAAAAAAAACTGAATAAATCACCCGAAATAAAGTTTTTATTTTTATGTCAATGAATAAGAATAGTGAAAATAAAGCCGTATAGGCCGAATACTAAACGAATATTTGGCGTTCATTCATTAAAGTTGCAGTTGAGACTTTGAATAATATCAAAAGTATTTTGTTCTCCGTTACAATGTGAAATGTGTCTGCCAAATGTGGCCTGTTAAATTGACCCGACTTTAGGTTCTTTCAAGACCAAGTACCAGCCTCAAGCAGGACACTTAGTTGGTCTATTTTTATTACAATAATATAGATTAAAAATGCCTGCTTATAAAGTCCTTTTAATGTCGCAGTTTCGCATATAAAAATTAAAGCCGATTTTCAGAATGCATTGTAACATTTTATTCACGCAGCACTTATGTAAATATTTTAACCAAATAGCCGTTTTATAAAGCTTTAGTAGGAAAACTAACTTTACATTCAGGTATTCTCACATGTTTTAGGAATTGAAATGGGGTTTTAAAGTAATGCAAGTATGTGGGTACTAACACGCTTATTCACAAATGGTACTCGTCTATGTAAAGAGGCAACATTATGCGAAGTAAGAATTCGTGGCGCGTTGATTCTGACAATCGCCACTCAGATCTATTGTCTATGTATTGATTTTGGGACCCTGTGTGTCCCTGCACACTGTGGGAAGTAGTAATATTTAAGAGTACCTACGGTTTTCTTTTTGTATGATAAATGTTAACGTACCTACTTACGAGAGTGTTTTACTGTGTTATTGTATCCATAAAATCTAAGCTAACTAAAATGAGATGTTTTAGCAAATATCTTGCTTTAGCAAAAATGTGAATTAGTCCGATTTTACTTATCAAATTTTGGCCAACGCGTCAGCAACGCGTGAAGTGAGGACGCGTAAACTATAAATAAATAAATCGCGTTTCAGACTTATTTATTTATTAAATTATAACAAACATAACGTTACAGAATTTATCATCCAAGATGTTATATATGGCGATACATCTGCCTGAAAATGTCAGTTGCCAGAAAATTTGTAATCGGTGTGCAAAGGGCTATAGTAAAGTATGGGACTCTCCTGCTTCGCGATCCCTTTGGTCCCACAGGTTTGTCCGAAACCTTAGGTGTAATAAAATGGTGAACTACATAGGTTAAAAAGTTACTAACTAGCGGGGTTATTACCTCACCAGCCACTTATACAGCTCTATATTGAAGTATTATTAGACGAGATATAGGAAAAGGAAAGATTGCCTCGAATACCCAAAACTGCACTTTCAACAGATGTTGGACAGATGTTGGATTATCGCAATTATTTGAGATTTAGATTCAATTACATTACCCGCAATGGTGACAGAGCAGTAATTGGTTATCATAGTCTTAACCAATGTCGCAATTATCATCGGTCGATGTCATTAAATTGAACTTATCTTGAACATTAAATTGGACAAAATTAATACTGTGCTCGCTGGCTGTAATGTATGTAACTTTAAAACTTAGGCTCAACACAATTGGTCATTTTAATGCTGAATAGATTGGACACTGAATTCCAATCGAATGTCAAATCAGACAAAATAAAAATACAGATCAAACCAATACTTATATCAATACTGGCTGACCCCAGGAAACGTTGTTTTGCAAAATGAAAAATAGATGTTGGCCGATTCTCAGAGCTTCTGAATACGCATAAAAAATTTGGTAAAAATCGGTAAAGCCGTTTCGGAGGAGTACGGTAACTAACATTGTGACATGGAAATTTCATATATTAGATATATTATTCAATATTACTATTGGTTATGTATGACTTACATAATGGCGTGTCATATTTCACGGTCTCGTGTACATTTTTCATTAGCAAATGGTTTTCACCGACTCATTTATCAAGTCAAGCGCATATGCCTTTGAAGCAAATTAATGATTCTATTAACTTATTTTGTAGAACATTTACCCCCGTAACTAATTAATGACTCACAAACCAGAAATTAGTATCGGTCTTGAAATGAAAAATGTAAGAGCAGTACGAGATATCTTAGAGCTTACCACAGGCCTAAATGTTGTTGTGTGGATTGTCCGTAACTATGTGTATAAATTTTATTTTTTAATAGTAAGCTATTTTTTACATTAACTCTTTCTATTTTACTTGGATTTCAAGCCGTTTCCCATGTTTTAAAGAAATCGCATGGAAATAAAGTAATTTCCCGCTGTAACAAATCTCAAGCCCTTCTCGATAAATGATAAATTCAGCCACGATTTTTTGTATATAATCCCTACTAATTTATAAATGTGAATGTAAGTTTGTGTGTTACGCTTTCACGGGAAAACTACTGAAGCGATTTAAATGAAATTTGGTACACAGGCTCTCTAGAGCCTGAGAAAGGATATCATCATCATCGAGAGATTAGGCCTTAATTCACCACGCTGGCCAAGTGCGGGTTGGTGAATGTCACATGTCCTTCAAACTCTTTTTTGAAGTTCTCAGAACATGCCGGTTTCCTCACGATGTTTGCCTTCACCGTTAAAGCACGTGTTTAAAGCACACATACATTTCTCAAGAAAAATCCAGAGGTGCGTGGCGGGGTTTGAACCCACGACCTTCGGAATGAAAGTCGAGTGTCCTCCCACTTAGCCAACACGGCTTTTAGAAAGGATATAGGCTACTTTAAAGAACGGGAAAGTGTCATTCCGCGGAAAAATTAATCATTACGCGGGTAACACCGCGGGGCACTAAGATGGGGCCTGAAGACCTAGAAGGTAATTAAATAAATAAATAAATACTTCCGGACAATCTACACAACTACATCCGTGGTAAGCTATAAGCTTGTGTTACGGGTACTAGATATCTGTATACTTAATATACCTAATATACATACATATATAGATATTTTTATTATACATATTAAATACCCAGACTAAGGAGAAAAGTACTTGCAGAACATACATACAAGTTTACCCTCAGCGGGAATCGAACCCGCTACCTCTTGCTCTGCAAGCGGACATTCGCCCAACGCGCCACCGAGGCAGTCAAATAAAATAATTTTCCTAAAATAGTTTTATCAGATATAAAAACTCCCCGGAATAACCTCACAAACCTCATATTTTCCTAGGTGTAAATTGTCTTTCGGCAATTTTCCTCACAACGTTGATACGGGTTCATAAGGCTATATTAACTACAGTCAGTAAAAAACTTATGAAATAGGGTCCCAAAATAATCGTCAGATTTGATTTTATTTATTTGTGGTTTGTTGAGGTTATTCCGGGGAGTTTTTATATCTGATGAAACTATTTAAGGAATTACCTTCTATTAGAAGTAAAAAAAAATAGCTTGGCATAAGTAAGTGATTACTTTTTTTGCAACAATTTTTTTCTTTATAAGCTTCATTTGACCACAATGTCACCTGATGTAAGGTGACGATGTGGTCTAAGATGGGGCATGTAGTCCTAGAAGGTCTTCATGCCCCATCTATGTCAAATCAAATCATAATCTTAATGGCTTCTCCGGACCACATTACAAAACACGAAAAAATCGTTTCACTCACTGGACCAGCCTGGAATGTGGTGACAAGCCGCGGCCGAGGCCTACCACCAGAGACTGTTTAAGCACCACCCGGAAGTCACGTGTAAATACTCGAGAGGGTTAACACTTATGGAAGTGAACAGAAAATACTTCCAAAAATTAAAACTTCATTTACAACTGACACTTTAGTACAACTTGTTACATCTAGTACGTCACACTAGAATATATTTTGAAACGTTGATTTTCATCACCTACTTTTGTTGTTGACTGTACATGTGAAAGCTAAAATGTTACCCATATCGATAAAATAATATTTGCAACTCGATTTCTGCTATTTATACCTCACTGTCTGGACTACTTATATATGAACTAGGTCTGGTTTATAAGACTTCCTTATATAATTGCTTCTGAAACTGTATTTCTCAATGTAGGGTTTTAATTATTATAGGTAATTTTCAATCATGTGATATCGTGTAACTGACTGGAAAGTGTATAAAATAGCATCAGAGAGAGAGAGAAGATTTTGGGTCAAACCCACATTCAAAAGGAGAGTTTTTTTCTCGATCTATAAAAGATTTATATTTAGAAATAATTATAGAAATTAATATTTTGTAATAATTTATACTAATATTATAAAGGTAAAGAGTTCGTTTGTTTAAACGCGCTTATCTCAGCAACTACTGGTCTGATTGAAATAATTATTTCACTATTAGATCGCTTACTTATAGGGAAAGGTTGTAAAATACGTCGTGCCCGCGGGAGAAGTCATGGAACACGGGCAATGCCTTGATGGGAAAAGTTAGTGGGTTTATGAGGTTCAGGGCTGTAAAACTATTTCAACTATTTATTTCAATCATACCTCAGAACTATCAAAGCAGAGGGTAATTGTTTTTCTTTAGAGCATTTTAAGTTTATTAGGTATAAATAAAAATGTATTGTTGTTCGTTAGTCTGAATAAAACTCGAGAACGGCTGAACAGATTTATCTTATCATAGTCTTGAAATGTTCGTGGAGGTCTAGGGAAGGTTTAAAAGGCGAGAAAAAATCGAATAATTGCCGGGAAAACCCGTGCGAAGCCGGGGCGGGCCACTAGTTAGGTATATTTACAAGTCGCAGAAAAACAATATTTCGGACTCACCTTTGCAATGGTGCGTTTAAAGTAGATAGGTACTCTGCTTCTGTTAGCGTGAGGTAATCATAATTCATCATCATCATCAACCTGTTAACGTTCCTACTGCTGGGACACAGGAACTTCTCTTTAATAGAGAGATTAGGCCTTAATTCACCACGCTGGCCAAGTGCGGGTTGGTGAATGTCACATGTCCTTCAAACTCTTTTAAAGTTCTCAGAACATGCCGGTTTGTTCACAATCTTTGCTTTGCAAAAATCCAGATGTGCGTGGCGGGGTTTAAACCCTCGACCTTCGGAATGAAAGTCGGGTGTCCTCCCACTAAGCCAACACGGCTGAATCATAATTACTATTATTTTTGAGTCTTGAGTAATAGTCTAAGTTCTGAACAAGAATTAAAGTGATCAGTCCTATAATTCACCCTTGTCCTTGTTTATATTATATAAGTTACAGAAGTAAATAACACTTAAGTACAGCAGGCGATAGAGTAATGTCCATATGATGACAATTTGTTGTATTACAAGCGGGGTGTTATTTCGATTGCCCACCTTTTGTAGCACATCAAAAAACTAAGACTGTTGCCGTTTACTCCCCAAAATTTATTTTCACTAGTAATTTAATTCCCGTTCCATTTTTTCCCCATTTTTTATTTTCACCATTCTGATATTTACCCATTACTTTTTGGCCCCATTCTTATAAGTTCATAGTCGATTTTTGCTCCAAAAGATTTTTTTACCAATTAATTAAAATTTCAATTTTCTGGATTACGAAAATACATCTAGGTACTATCTATTTACAATAAGTATGTAGGTTCCTCCCTAATCGTCTAGGGAAATTTTAGGCAAGATTTTCTAACGAGAAATATAATTATTTCGTCATAATTCGATATTGAATTGAATTTGAATCACAACATAGTATAAAACAAAGTAGCTTTCTCTGTCCCTATGTCCCTTTGTATGCTTAAATCTTTGAAACTACGCAACGGATTTTGATGCGGTTTTTTAAATAGATAGAGTGATTCAAGAGGAAGGTTTATATGTATAATAACATCCATGAAATAGTGGAGAAGTACTGTTATTTTGGGGTTTCTAATGTGATGTCGAAATAATTCCATTTTTTCCGCTTACTTTGCAAACGCAGGCTGAACCCTACGAGTTTTATCAAAATAATGTATTAAGTATTGTACACATTGAAAAGGTCTACAGAAAAGTCCATGATGGTATATGTCTATCTCTTATGGATAACCCACAATAACTTTTTTTTTTTCATTTACTTTTAACGACAAATAATGGCTAATTTTCGAAGCGATTTTAACCAATACAGCATTAATCCTTAACCAATTAAGTACCTTGAATACATTGTTCATTTAATATATCTATATGGCCCTTTACACCGTATGATTTAAGTGAATATTTTCGCCGATATTACAGATTAAAAAATTGCGGGACGTATCGTTTGCGGCGGTACCGGCCGGCCGCCCGGTGCGGCAAGAGAGTGCCTTTAAATAGCACGCGTCTAAGGCCGCGGTTTTCTCAAAACTACTTGATCGATTTTAATCACATAGGCTATATATTTTATACCCGTGCGAAGCCGGGGCGGGTCGCTAGTTACTAATATAATTAGGTAATGCTTCGAGTTATTTAATCAAAAGTAAGTTTGTTTTCAGTTCTAAGGGGGGTTATCTATATATAGAATTATCTTCGTCTATATGATGTACAGTCAACAGCAAATCCACGTTTCAAAACAACTTCTAGTACAGTCAGCAGTAGAAGTAATTGATCAAAATCTACTTCTCAAAACATCTTAAAGTGTGACGTGACGTGCCAGATGTAACAAGTTTTACCAAAGTGTCAATTTCAAATGCAATTTTGAGAAGTCAAAAGAAAATTATCATAATAACACCCGAGTATATTATAGTAATATTTATTTATTACAAGCTATTTATTTCTTTACTTCTATCTAACAAAGTACAATAACTTTTGACTTAATTTACTGTGTATCCCATTTCATCAGAACTGTACACTGTAGGTATGTACTATATATCGTCGTTCGGCATTCAATACCGCGAACGCGACATTTTTGGCGAAAACCTTTTTTTGTTTTTATTTGATTCTATGCGTTCAAATACACAATCCTACATTAAAATTTCGGCCTAAAGAGGCCCCGATCTTATGTTATCGAGTCTTGTCGAAACCGCGAACGTATTTAAGCGCCAAAAAATCCGCGAATGTGATAGTTCCTTAGGGCCGCCATTCCACTCTGAAGTGCAACACGTAACGCTGTGATTTCTGGGTAAGTTTTTTTATTGTAACTAACGTTTTCCTCGTGTTTTCTTTGCATAAAATATTGTAAAATATGTAGTTAGTTAAATTAGCATTATGTGTTAGCCTATTTCTTAATACACTTTGAAATAAAAGTATTTCAAAGATAAGTTATCGTATTCGCGGTTTTGAGTTTTCGGTATTTGTTGCAGATTCGCGGTTATACCTAAGTAGGACTAAAATGCTTCTGTCGAGGGATTTTAGTAAACTTATAGCTTAATTTGGATAATAATTATGTAAAGTGGTTATTTTTTACAGCACGATGGAACACTCATCCGACGATGAAAATATTCTAAAGAACATGAGGTTCAGTAACACAATAATAGAAAAAATTAAAAAGAAATCGCTTTTGCTGAACATTTTATCTTCAATACCATCATGCACATCAAAAAGTCGCAAAATCGATGCTCAGTCACAGCCTGGAAGTTTCGGCTTAGCTTTCCTGTACGGACTTAGGGTTTCAGCCACAGTATAATTGAGACGTTACTCAAATCGAACAGTAGTCTGTGATCACTCCACTGTCAGTCCAACTTCTACTAAACACTCCGGATCGCACTAAAATTAAGCCTCAGACACAGCCTGCATCCCTGGAAGCTCTGGAACTCTCGCCTCACTCCCCTCACACTCACATGTCACGCTGAATTTTGGTGAAACTCCAACAGAGCTGCAGACTCAGGTGACTCCACTGTCAGTCCAACTTCTACCTACCGATACGAATCGACCTGAAATAGATCCCAGTCACAGCCTATATACCTGGAACTTTCGCCTCACTCCTCCACATGTCATCAGCCTGAGCTGAGTTTTGGTAACACTCTAATAGAGCTGCAGCCTCAGAACATTTCATTCACAATCGAATTTCTACCTATCACTCCAAATTGCCCAGAAATAGAGCCTCTGCCTCTTCAAGATGAAGCAAATAATGCACAAACAAATACTCCCATCTCAGCCGGTAGTTTCTTCTTCTGCAGATTTAACCAGATTATTAGAAACATCTTCATCTGAACTTCGTCGCGGCCGAAAAAGAGACATTGAGAAGGTAATAAGAATGCATGGCGAATCCTTATTAGGATTTCAAAAAGAGGAAGAGAAGTGGATTCAAGATATTGAAAGATGTTAAAGAGAGCTGGGACTGCGCTGAACATCAGATGCATGCTTTAAAGGAGGACTCACCTGCCGCGATATAACAGAAGAAGCTAGGAAGAAACATTTTGATAGTTTTTGGACTGAAATGGATTGGACCAGCAAAAAAGTATTTATCAATGGTTGATGTTAAGTCACCAAAACGGGGAAAAGAGGATAATTCTTCCACAAACTCTAGAAAAAATGTGACTAAGACATACCACTCATTATAATTTACCTATTAATCTTTTTATTACAAACATTTTATTCATTTATATTTGATATTAATGGATCTTTAAAGTTATTGAAAAAATACCTTTTGATTATTATTTTTTGTAAGATTTTTATAAATTCTATGAAAACAGTTAAATACTTATAATTATTAGTTAAGTATAATAAAATTTGTCAATAGAAAAATTTTGTTTCTTATAATTCTAGAACAAAACCGCCAATAAATACGATAAGATTTTACCAAAAATAGTTGGTAAAAACCGCGAACGTGAATTTGCTAGATAAATACTACAATTAAATTGAAAAAACATATATTTATGCGTCTTAACAAACTAGTGTAGCTTAAAATACTTTATTTTAAAAGAATTTTAAGCGTAAAGAATCATTCACACGTTTTTTTCGTCTCCTGTAAATTTTGTTGAATGTCTCATTCGCGGTATTGACTGCCGAACGACGATATAATGTATGTATATGGTATGTAATGTAATATACAACATGTATTTTTAGACGAAAATTATTCTCGATCAAGGTCTATCGAAGAGATTAAGCTAATACACAGATTTAGGCTTTACTTCGCGGAAATCAATTCTTAATATGTATATGGAAGAAGGTTGTGTTTAGGGTCTTAGATGTCGGAATAACTATAAGAAATAGCATAAGCACCCATATTCATGTTTCCACTGCGGGGACACAGGGACTTCTTACTTTACGTGAAATATTAGGCCTAAATTTATTTTATTTATTACTAAAGGACATCCAATATGAAACACTAAACACTGTCTATATTTAACACAAATTTCAAAACAATGAGTTCTAGTAATAACAGGGTATCACATCGGGTATTATGTACAATGACTAAAAATATCTTTAAATATATGTCTAATAAATTAAATTTATCAGATGTCTCGTACCCGTAACATAAGCTTAGAGCTTACCGCGGGGCTATATGTTTCGATGTGGATGGTCCGGCAATATATTTTATTTATGTACCTACGTCATAAAAATGGCAACAGACTGTAAAAATAGGATTAGAACTTAAGATACAGAACAAAATAAACGAAGTTTGAAACTACACAAAAATCATTAAGCAAAACACAATAAAGGATAAGTACAAAATATTATATAATTAAATCTTGCAGATGATTTTTAAATACAGATAAAGGATCAGTTACATCAATTTCACTACATTTTGAAACAATATTTTATTGCTTACTAAGCCTTTTACCACCCTGGCCAAGTTATATAGATACTCATTACAAGGGGGATTATGTGCAAATTGTGTGCAGAATTAGTAAATACTTATTAAATATTTGGTTCCACATAAGTACTAAGATTATGCTGACACATTTCCCTTGAACAGTCAACGACAACAGTAAGTGATCAAAATCAACGTGTCAAATGATCTTTTTGAGTAACGTGCCAGATTTAAGAAGTTTATACAAAATATGCAATTAAATGATGTTTTAATAAGTCATTTTCATAACAACATCGAGTCACAGAATTTAATATTAGGTCCTTACATATGAAATTGGCGTTTTGTATGGGAGGAACAAAAAGTCGAATATTTTTTAATATAATATATTTAATTAATCAAAGTATGAACCATTATTTTCTATGCACTTTTGCCATCTTATAGGTAGTTCATTGATCCCTTTACTAAAAAAACCAGTCGGACGGGAATCAATAAAATCTTTGAAGGCGATTTGGACTGCCCCATCGGAGTTGAATTTTTTCCCTTGCAAGAAGTTATCCAAATTTCGAAAAAAATGGTAATCTGTTGGAGCAAGGTCCGGGGAGTACGGAGGATGTCTTAGACTTTCCAATTGAAGCTCTTCTAATTTAGTAGCCGTCTGTTGCGCAGTGTGTGGTCTAGCGTTGTCGTGAAGCAGCAGTGGCGTGGAGCGATTGACCAGCCTAGGTTGTTTAGCCGCTAGCTTTTCCATCATGGTTTGCAATTGCTGACAATAGACATCAGCCGTAATAGTCTGGCCAGATTTGAGAAAACTGTAATGAACAATACCGGCACTAGTCCACCAAACGCTTACAAGTAACTTTTTTGGGGTTAATTTTCGCTTGGGGCAGGATTTGGCTGGCTGGCCAGGATCCAACCATTGCGCTGAGCGCTTCCGATTATCGTAAAGAACCCATTTTTCATCACAGGTAATGATTCGGTTTAAAATACCTTCATTATTGTGCCGGTTTAGTAATGTAACGCAGCAGTCGACGCGCGTTTGCCGGTTTGCTTCAGTCAATTCGTGAGGTACCCACCTTTCAAGCTTTTTAATCTTCCCAATTTGCTTCAAGTGAATTAAAACAGTTTTATCACTAACACCGCAGCCTGCAGCTAACTCGGACGTGGTTTGCGATGGATCCGCTTCCACAATAGCCTTCAACTCTTCATTATCAACTTGAGTCTCAGGCCGTCCACGGGGCTTGTTCTGCAAGTCGAAATTTCCAGAACGAAAACGTTGGAACCAAAAACGAACTGTGTTTTCTTTGGCAACACGACCGCCATACACATCATTCACCCTTCGAGTTGTTTCCGCAGCACTAGTGCCACGGCGGAAGGGTATGTCCCGCTGGTCCCCTCTAGGATTGTCCCCTTCGGACCGTGTAGAGGGGACAAGCGGGACATAGTATTAGCGATATCCCGCTGGTCCCCTCTACGGGTCACTCAGAGGGGACAAGTGGGCTGCTGAATTTTCCGATGACCCAGATGTCCCCTCTGGAGAAGTTGCAGTTAAATTTTACTTGAAATTGTATATTAAAACTATATATATTATAAAGTTTATTCAAACATTGTTTATATGTATACTAATTCGTTGTATACTACTTGGTAATATGATTGATTGGCTACCTCGGTATGTAATAAATAAATATAAAATCTTTTATTTCATAGCTTAAGTTAACATAAACATAGACAGATACTGGCCTGTCCAGAGAGCGATTAATCTAGGAAAAAGGTTTATTCAATTATCACTCTCTCCACAAGAGACCTCCATAGTGGAGAGTTAATGTCATCTCCGAAGGTCTTTAGGACATTGTTTCAACAAACACCGTATTGCCAAAACTAAGAAATTAGCATTTTCTTATCAGTGCATTCCTAACAATGTCAGGGACAAGTGCTTCTTGTAGTAAAATTTTTAACTCAATAGTTTATATACAAAGACGAAATGGAACAGTTTTACTAAAATATAAAACTAGACTAACAGTATGGGAATGTGCCCAGCGAAGAAAAAAGTGCACTGCGTTGCTCAAGATTATTGTAAGTTCAAAATGTTTATTTATATTAAAATCCACCATTCGCATCGAGAACGAGTTCACGAGTCCCCATAATACAAGCTTTGTTAAACGAAACTCAAAAACTATTGTATCATTTATTGTGTTTAATGTATAAGTGTGATCTATACCTGTGATTTTAATTAATAATTTTAGTGAATTGTATCTAAGATATCTTTATTATGCTATATTTTACATTCTTATTTACAGATAGCATAGTAGAAGCCTGCATTAGTTAAATAAATAAATACTATAATGAATATTATATATTGTTAAAAAGGTACCTTTAATACATAATATTTTATTTAAGAAATGCAAAGATAGTTTTTTTTTAATTTTATTATTTAACTTAATAAAACGTATAAATATAATAAATGTTTTATTTTACGCAAAATAGTAAGAAAATACCAACTTTCATGCATCCACCAACCAATTTTTGTCAAACAATTTAAAATGATAATGTTTTAATATACTAAATAATATAAAAGTAGTTTTAATATACAATTTCAAGTAAAATTTAACTGCAACTTCTCCAGAGGGGACATCTGGGTCATCGGAAAACTCAACAGCCCACTTGTCCCCTCTGAGTGACCCGTAGAGGGGACCAGCGGGATATCGCTAATACGATGTCCCGCTTGTCCCCTCTACACGGTCCGAAGGGGACAATCCTTGAGGGGACCAGCGGGACATACCCCGGCGGAACTCGTACTCGTAAATAATGCGATATTTTAAGTTTTCCATTTTGTAAAATGAGTGACGCAAACAGAAAAAAACAGAAGAAAAAAAACAAATGAATGACGATCATCGAAGCACAAATACATGAGTCTATAGCTGTACAAATTTGTATTTGGAATTCCTTACCAAAGAGGAGAAATTTGTGATTAAAGTGGCCAGTACGAAAAACGCCAATTTCATATGTAAGGACCTAATATTATGAAATAAACTTTGAATTGTTGGAAATACCTGAATGAAAGCTAGAGAGCTTAAAAGAGATTATATTTTCAATATGACCTGTCTATTAAATCACTATAAAACCTTGTTTCAAATAATTGCCGTAATGCGAGGTATTAGCCGCTTCTCACGTTCATCTCACGAATATTACCGATTTAAGCCGAACATCTGACTTGTGTCTTACAAACCCGTATTTTACAGATAATCACTTTATTTTGAAACACTGTAAAATAACTATAACTGTTTTATCATGTTATTTAGTTTTCAAAGATCGAAATAAATGTGATCGTTTACTTAGGACTCGTCATTTGTTGCTTTACTTCTAATAAACTACTGTAGTCAGTAGTAAGTACTTTTGATTTAATTTACTGTGTATGTTACTTTAAGACCCGATTTCATCAGTTTGTTTGTTTGTTGACTGTACGTACATTATGTGTAATCACGGATGACGGATTACACGACCTTCCGGGATCTCTGAAACGAACAACTTGGATTACTTTAAGCCCACCCAAAACCCTTTTTTTCATCTTAGCTGAAGTTAAGTATTGACGTGGACGATGGACCACAAATACCTTTCGTTATCCATTCAATCTATATTCACTCTAGGCTTGAAGAGGTAAGTCAGGTTGTAATTATCTGGAAATATGGGGAGCGCGTTCCAACCTTTGCGTTGCGAGTGATGTCTGTGGTTGAGAACCTTTAAGTGCGAGTGGAACATCCAGTTAATAGGAATGGTAATGCGTTGTGCTTGTAATGTGTACATTATTAAGGCTAGGTATTCCTGCAGGAGTAGGCATTTAGCGCTGTCTACGAAATAGCGCGCGACTGATCGAGCCTGCCAAGCCGTCGGGCTCATGCATTTTTTAGGTATTTAAAAAATTAACTAAGAAAATCATTTTATCAAGTCAACTCGGCGAATATGTTTAGAAATATTTTGTGCCTTTCATGACGTACAAAAACAAAAATAACAGTAGTTCAGTCATAATATCGAAAAAACATTATCCAACTACAAAAAGGGATAACTTTGGGATTTTTTTCTATCGAGTGAAGTTCATTAGATCTTGTAACTGAATGCGATTTTGACTAGATTAGATCTTCATGTAATATTAATATTTTTTTTCAAATTTGTAAACACCATTTTCTTTGTCTCAGATGGTTTTTAAAAACATAAAAGCGCGGTCTCTGCTGGAATACCAAGCCTTAATGCAAAGACAGTAACGTAGAGTAAAGTGAATGTCTAATCATTTTGTTTGTTTACAGAAAAATGCCAGCATTCTAGCAACAGCCGCGTGATGCTGCGTCGCTCAGATCAGCGTCCTCTCGCGCGCGCTCGGCGGAGAACTCTGCGCATGACCGTCACGATCGTGTCGGTGTTCGCTTGCTGCTGGCTTCCTTATGCTACTATGACACTGTGGTAAGTGTTCACAACTGTATTAACAACTATCCAAGCAACAGCAGTGTGATGTTGCTTGGATAGTTGTTAATATGTGCTCGAGTTGCTCAGACCAGCGTAACACGTGGAGAACTCCGCGCGTGCGCCATTATCGTGACCGTGTTCGATTGCTGCTAGGTGCCTTATAATAATAATACTAAATCATTTATTTCAGGCATCTAAGGCCCATATAAACATATACCTTATAGACTAACATACATAAAAATATAAATCTTATAAACTTAACTAAAGTGTCAGCATCGTGGATCATCTGTTACGGCGGTGTCGCCTTGCAGTGTAGGCGACCGATGAACCGTCGAAACTTGACCCCTTGCGGCCAAAACTGCTCATTCAGAAACGTCGTCAGATGTTGAGTTGGAACCCGCACCATAAATGAACCGAAGCTCACATTTCTGCGAGACAATCTTCTGCCTCAATGCCTTACGCCACTATGACTCTGTAGTGTTGAGACCTGTATTCACAAATCATATTTATCAGCAACACTAAGTAAAGTAAGACATTTCTCTATGTGTTATTGTAATTTACCACTCAAACTTTGTCAATGCATCTGGTTTTGAGACCTTGTGCGTCCGAGTGCATGAATACGGACGTGATTTATTTTTCGGTCATTATAAGGGTGGCTTGCAGCAATATTGCGTTAAACTTGATTTAATTTAATTTAGATTTACACCTCATCGTACTTATACGCCAGTGTTTCATTACGATAAAACACTGGCGTTCTAAACACATTCAACTTAACATCAAAGTTGAACAGCTGGAAAGGACAGTTCAATTTGTTAAATCTCAATTTTACTGGTAAGAGAGAGGTGCTACGTGGTATTGTTTTGTTTATTTTATTTTAAGCGAGTCGCTCTAAAATCGCACTGGAGCGAGTAATACTTAATAGCTGTGTTCCTTTGCTTTGGATTATGAGAAAAAATGTTTAACCTTGGAATTACGGTGAATATAAAACAGTAAGATATTGATGAGACAAGAGCCAGCCATGTGTTAGAAAGGAGTGAGTGTTGAGATACATAATATTATGTTTTCGTCATGGGTCATGAATAGAACAAAAGTTAATTAACTTTTACGTCTTATTTTTTCTGCTTGTGGGAGAGTTCAAAGTGTTGTTTTCTCTGTGTTGCACAAAAAGCTACATTCCAGAAACAGGTTTTGATTAAAGCTTAAAGTGAACACTCAAATCTACTAAAACTCCAATTGACTTATATGAAAAGTAGAAAGAACACATATTAATAATAATATGATATATTAATAATAATAAGCCTTTTATTCGGACAACAGATACATAATTATGATTTTTACAGTACTAATAACTTTCACACATTTCTTGTTTCTTTAGAAAGAACACAAGTATTCTTTAAATATAAATAATTTCGGACTTTCTTAGAACATTCTAGCAGTTTTGTGCTTCAAAAGTTCTACGCTACAATAAGTGACAGGAAAAGTTGGAGTACTGCACATAAAAGTATCTGTGCACTTTGTGATCTGAGCTAACTTACAAAACTCCATATTTTAAAGCTTTCGAGCAAACGTAAGTAAATAAATAAGTAAATATTTCCGGACAATCCACACAACAACATCAAGCCCCGTGGTAAGCTCTTAGCTTGTGTTACGGGTATGTACTAGACATCTGATATACTTAATATAATAGACATACATACATAGATATTTTTTATTATACATATAAACTTGACCCCTCGGCGGGAATCGAACCCGCTACCTCTTGCGCCTCAAGCGGACCCTCGCCCACCGCGCCACTGAGGCAGTCACGTGAGTGTATGAGAGTGAACATGCGATAATCTTTTGGAGTAATTTGATATTGTACCTATACGAGAGAGAGAGAAATTCTAAAGAGAAGAAATAAAATCAAAGCATTGTGTTGTATTATGTTTTTTGTTCTTGTAATATTGTAATATTGATATGTATAATAATAATTGTAATATCTATAACATACTTACACATATAATGTTCTCATACCAGTCTATAACGGCGTCAGAGAAAAGAGGGGACTCTTCTAATACAGGTTATTATAACTTACCAGAAGAGCTCCCAAACCTAGTTATAATTTGAACTTGTAAAATTGTCAATAAATATTTTTGTATTTTGTATTTTTTGTATTTTGTATACGAGTACGTAATTCGATGCGGACGTGATGCTACGATGCAAAATTTAATATACACTCGGTCCCAAAAATAACGGGTCAGTCAAAAACGTAATATCTCCAATATACTGTGAAAATTAGATTAATGAAATTAAAAAACAGTATAAAGACTTTTTAGTTGCGCTTCTAATAGCATATTATTTTAATTGGTTGTAAAGGAGATCGGTGGAGGAATGGGAAGGTATTCCTCAGCACCGGCTCCGAAATTTTGTGTACAGCACGCCTAATCGCCTGGAAGCTGTCAGAAGAGCTCGAGGCAATACAACGAACTAAACAAAAGAACTAAGAAAAATGACTCATTTTAGTTTTTTTCATTTCAAGTTCGTGTACGTAATAAACATTTTTACTTCTTATCTTTAAAATAAAATTTTCAATTGAACAGCCTTCGTTTCACTAGGATAGCATACGCAGTTGGGGAAATATTCGGGTTTATGTGACTGGGCCGTTATTTTTGGAACCGAGTGTATATACCTATAAGCATATTAAGTACACGCGATGAAACGTGACTGTGTCAAGAACACGCCTAAATTAATTTTGATAAGTTCGTTATCTTTCGCGTTGTACTCTCAATCGTTACCGTATCGCTATTGATCGAAGATAATCTTTGAAAAAGAGATAAATTACATTTTGATATTGAATAAAATGAACATATTTTAGATATAAGTATTTATTTATAAATCACCACTGATATAAATAAATGAATATTTCCAGACAATCTCTCAACAACATTTAGCCCCTTGCTAGCTCTAAGCTTGTCTTACGGGTACAAGACATCTGATATACTCGTACAAAATTTAATAGACATGTAATAAATATTTTAATTAAGTATACATATTAAACACCCAGACCAAAGAGAAAGTGCTTGCAGAAAATATAAACACACCCTTCGGCGGCAATTGAACCCGCTACCTTTTGCGCCTTAATCGTACCTTCGCCCACCGCGCCACTGAGGCAGCCTTTATCAGATTATTAGGTTATTTTCGAGCAGATTTTAAATTATTCATTATAAATAATTAGAAAGGTGCTTTTCAATCAACTTTTTAGTTCTCCTAATACAATTTGCAGCTGTTATGGTGTTTGCCAATTAAAATTGTGAAACCATTTACAATCTTGCCTTGGTACTTTATTGTTACAATTACTCTCAAGTCCTTCCCTTTTACGGTCGTTTTCACCGTAGTAAATCAGACTCGTTATGGATTATTTTACGTTTCTTGTACTAAGTAAGTCAAAATTATCTTCTAGGCAAGAGTGATAAGAAAATCTAAGCTTTAAAAATGATTAGGCCTTAGGCCTTAATTCACCACGCTGTCCAAGTGCGGGTTGGTGAATGTCATATGTCTTTCAAACTCTTCAAAGTTCTCAGAACATGCCGGTTTGCTCACGATGTTTGATGTCACCGATAAATCACCTGTTCAAAGCGCACATACATTTTCAAGAACAAAAACCCAACGGTGCGTGATGTGGTTTGAACCCATGACCTTCGGAATTAAAGTCAAGTATGCTCACACTAGCCAACATGGTATTTTATGTCATTAAATTTTATGAATTGATCAAAATTAATTATAAGCAAAAAAATCCGTTTGTTGACGAGTTATTCAAAATGAATCAAATTTATTGAGACCAGATAATGTTAAATTACCTGTATTATCTGATATTTTTTGCTTAAACGAGCATTAGCCCGTAAGCTGAGGCTGGCTGTTTAGCTGTAGCGGACATTAGTCAAGAACAATTCAAACACACAATTCCAATTTCAAAATTATTGATAATTACTTCTTCTTTTAAATTTGAAAAGAAAAGCTAGTGATTGTATCTGTCGCAGCCAACTAGCTTAATCAGACATTTAATTAAAGGCCCCTTTACTAAACAACGCCATTTAGTAAGTATGCATTAATGGGTAGGTTTAGGTTATGTTTGTATGTAAAATACCATGCGGCGTTTGATTAAAAGGCTGAACATAATTCAGGTTGTTCGTTAAACAGGGTCATTTAAAAGTAAAGCCTATGTAGTATGTGTACATAAACAGGAATAGGAACATTGGGTGTAAACACGGTTAGTACCTACTGTCAAATTATTTGGGAACAAATTTGTAGTACCCAAGTTCGGGTAAAATTGTAATGGATACATCAATTATTTAAGGGGGCATACTGAATGTTCATTATGAACTTCGTAATCGGATTTTAAAAATTAAGTATTATATTAAAAACTTTCAATATTGAATCTTTCGGTAAGTATTCGTATTTAATCCATTAAGAAGTCGATTGAAAATTCGCATTGGTCGATGACTGAAAATAAATGTTTTATTTTAACCCAAACAGAATAAAAGCTTGTTTCACGATATCCGAGTAAAATAGACTATCTTTAAAAT
Source organism: Gymnoscelis rufifasciata (assembly GCA_929108375.1). Lineage (NCBI taxonomy): Eukaryota > Metazoa > Arthropoda > Insecta > Lepidoptera > Geometridae > Gymnoscelis > Gymnoscelis rufifasciata. Next base: position 10,067,376 of record OV815314.1, read on the forward strand.
ATAGAGCAATCACAGTCAGTTAGTCACTGACAGTTGTCTGTTGACTTAATATATTTTCACCATTCGCTATTTTATCCGGAGACTGTGAAACAGGCCGTAAGTAAACCATGTACTTAATCTTTTACATTACAGTATAAGAAATTTAGAAAAACGACTGCCTCTTTACTTTGTTGGGAATTTTTACTTTCTACCAGGCCTTTTAAGTGAGAACGGTTGTTTTGACACTTTATATCAATAAAGTTCCTAAACGGTCAGTCAAATCGAAACTTTTGTGAAAATTTAAGTGAAATCTAAAATTTTTTTCATAATACCTATCTGATATCGATATAGCGATACCCACATGACAGTTTTTTTTTTTTATATATAAATGGCGCCCAGTAGTCGCCATGTTAAATTTTCACTAACGTCATTCGCCGGACTAACCCGATTGATATATTTTTATTATTAGCACTCCACATTTTTAGTATTGGCAATAGTAGTATTAGGATTTAAAATAAGTTAGAGTAAGTTTTTGTTTTTATTTTTGTAAATTTTATTAATTGTTATTTAATTATTTTGTTTAACCGCTGACCACAACCCTCCTGAATTAAATTATTTCCATACAAAGGTTGTCTGGAAGAAATTGCTTTAAGCAATAAGACCGCCCATAACGCATGCTAGGTTTAATTTTACTATAAATAATTTAGTATTTTTGTTTATTGGTGGTGTGTGTAAAAAAGAATTGTCTATCTATCTATCTAAGCCGGAATGGCACAGTCGGGTAAAATATTATATTGTATTTTTTATGATTCCATGCTACACTGATACAACATACAAAATCATTTATTTCCATTGTTTGGTTTTACAAATCTTAGAAACGATACATTGACGATACTCACTGCCGCTAGGTTTGTTAAAAGCTTTCAGAAACTTGCTTTACTTCAATATTTTTAATAAAGTTTTTCGAACATGATCCGTTTCCAACAAAGTTTGAAACGCTTTCGAATAAATTGCTTGGCGAGCGTAGGTGGTTAGTGCTTATAGCAGGTATTTCGTTTATATTAACTTGAAGTACTTTGGGATGGCTAAGGCCCGGCGCCCATTATCGGCATCGGCACGACTGAGGATTTTAGGTGGCAAATAGCAATATACATTAACATAATGGCAATAAAGTAGAAATTGCCGTGTATATGGTCGTAATAACAAAAATACCGTTTCGGTATGCTTGAGGCTGGTGTATCGGCAGCCTTGAGAATGCTTCGGGATGCTTCGGCATCCTTCGGCAACCTTCAGTACGCCGCCGGCGCCGAGGCAACACTCGGGGGATAGTTTGCCCTGCGGGGCGAGGGGAGGCATCCGCCATTTGCATCATTTGACTCACACAACACAATCGAGGTAATCGCTGTGTGTACCGGTTGTTTGCTGTCACATCGAATGTCATGGCGGAAGAAAAGCTTATTAATTTAGTTCGTCTACATGAGTGTTTATACAATATAAAATTGCGTCACTACAGTGACCAACACATGAAACATAATGCGTGGGAGCAAATCGACTGTTATGATGAGAAATACGATATTGAGACGCTTCGGCAAGCTACAGGACGGTGCGGCATCCTTAAGGACGCTTCGTCATCCCTAAGAACGTTGCAGCATGCCAAAGCATAATTGCCGATAGTGTGCGCTTGCATGTAGGATGCCGAAGGATCCTTTTCCTTGCCGATGCCGATAATGGGCGCCGGCCCTAAATTGGTTGTTTATAGGTGAACTGATTTGTAACAAGTAACTTTATGTGTTGAATTAAACTTTTCGTACTTAAACTAACAGAAAATTACCAATAGGTCACTATTTTGGGCTACCTTTTGAATTTTTAGGGTCAGCACTTTCAACTCAAGTATCCCTAGAAAATTTAAATCCAACCAGTCTTAATATTATTATGGATTTTAGGTGGCTAACGTATCTTTGGTATGTCTAATTATTATACCAAATTAATTGACCTGGGGTACCATAAGCACAAAATATGTCATCTTAAAAAAATAAAATTAACCGATGCCAAAACCTTTTTATTTTTAAAAGTAAAAATCATATCATTTTCTAATATGTGAAGATCCTGGGTTCAAACCCCGACACACACCTCTGGAAAAATCTTCAAAGTCGTTAAACACGGTGCTTTAACGGTGAAGGCAACATCGTGAGGAAACCGACATGTTCTGAGAATTTAAATAGACATGTGACATATACCAACCCGCACTTGGCCAGCGCGTGGTCAATTAAGGCCTAATCTCTCTCGTCAAGAGAGAAGTCCCTGTGTTCCAGCCGTGGGAACGTTAATATGGTGATGATGATGATTATTATATTGTCCGCTGAGAACCGAGTCGAAATCTGAGGAAGCCTTCCGGTGGAGCAGAATTGAGAGTGATTTTAAAACCACTAAAAGGTTTTGGTAAGCAAGTCGGATAACTCAATCAAATCCTAAAAAATCAAAAAGAGAAAGTTCAATGAGTAGAAAACGGAAAAAGGACAAATTTAAATTATATATTCAACATAGGTTTAATGAAAAAATACTAAATCATAGTATGTACTACATATTTTGCTGGCATTTGCTGGCATTAAAATATCTGTGTTTCTATAAGATCGAGAATTCTACGTAAAGATAACTTATAAGCTTAGTTATTTTTAAGCTTTACGTGTAAGTGTCTATAGAAAAACGTTAAAAGGTTTTGCCGCCTAAAATAATATCCCCAAAATCAACCTTGGGAAAATAATGTATTGTTTAACCGTACCTATAAGTCTCAGTAAGAATCAAATTAATATTTGAGGACTTACGTTTTATTTGATATGAACCTCCTTTCTTGAAATAATATCAAAATATTGAAATTCGACGCTTCTTTTTTTTTCAAATAAAGTCAAAGTCAAAGTCAAAACGTTTATTTCCTTAGAAGCACATAGCCTACATGGACAGGTCAACTTAAAATTAATAAAACTAAATTGCTTAAACAAAAAATATCAAGGAAATAACATTGTCTTGACAGTTCGCTTCAATGTTTTATACTGAGTTGAGAAGCGAATAGAACAACACAGCTTTATCAGTTATTACAATTTTGGAGTTCTTATTTTTGTAACTATTATAAATTTAACATTTACAATAAAAAAATGGTTAAAAAAATGTAATATTTAACAAATACAAAAAAAAATAGCCATATATTTGTCATATAGGCTATAGGACTTATTTCGGAAAACCATTGTAATTCCTTATAACACAATAAACATACCTCTTTCAACATAATCATATTTCGGTAAAAAAACAATGCATTATAATTTAAAATTTATAAAATGAATTTCAAATTGCCAATGGTGCGCGAATTACAGTTGACTTCAAAATGGCGCGCGTGTGACATCACATGACAGAAAATGGTCTAGAGGATGTAGTGCTCATTAGAGATTTTCACTGCTCGGTGACGTCACACAGAGGCTTACCAACGCCTCTGTGTGACTGAAAATAACGTTTTCAGTCAAGTGATCAAACATAAAAAATTATAAAAAAAATATTTTTGGTATTTAAAAGTTTTTACTAGTAATCTCGTGACAATTTGTTTCATATTTTAATGATAGTCAATAGCCCCCCAATAGCCCTACTGTAGCATTAAAAGTGACAAGACAGGCAGTGCACCAAATTTTGGTGTCTGAGACTTCAACTGACCCAATTCTTAACTCAATGACTGGAGACGCGCGGGAACCCTGTGCCTTCGATACCACAGGGCCGCCTTGGGGATTAACAGATGGGTAAAAATAATAAGGATGGAAGGGAAAAGCGTGCACTGACCTGCAAGCGAAGGACTTCCAGCCAGGTTCCACGTTCCTTGCGGGGGTGGGGCAGCCCAGCAACTCAGGGCGCCCTCAAGCACATCCACACTGTCACCACACACGGCTATATCGTCTCGCATAAAATGAGCGGTAGAAGACCAAATATTACGTCCAGGATCACAATGATATTACGGCGAAATCAAACAGCGGAATTATAATGTTCCATATGGCGGGAAATTGGAGATGAAAATCGATCACGCTATCGATTAGTGTCCACTCCACGCGACTGCCCACGGTCAAGTCTTGTTCTTCAGTTGCCATTTTTCTTCTTCTTGTCGCGCCAGCGCATTGACAGTGACACTAGCACGCTTATGTCAGGGAAAGGAGAAATTGGATAGGATTATGGATAGATGGCGTTACCATTTCCTCCCCCCCTTGATGTGTCAGCATAAAGACACAATCGTAAGTGAGACTAGAAATTTCTAATATCTCTAGCGGAATGGCAGAGACTAGGATGAGCCTAATATCTCTGAACTCATTATAAGTAACAGCGGTTGAAAAAGACAACTGAATGCGGGATCATTATAATGTGCGGTACAATATATAAAACTGCGGGAAAATTACTTAAATGAAGCGGTGTTACGTGTATTGATAAATAAACCGTAAGAACTTAAAACTAAGGCTTAAATATATATATGTACAATGTTTATTGTTGCGGTAGCGGGCATATGCGAACGGTTGGCCGAAGCAACACTGCCCCTTTCGCGGTTCTAATAGTACACGTACGGATAACTCCGTCCTTAGAGGGATGAACCTTTTCTACGATGGCTAATGGCCAGGCTAAACTAGGCACGTTATCTTCTATCACGACTGCAATAGTACCCGGAGTGATAGGCGTGGAAATTGTATTCCACTTTTGTCTAGCCTGCAGACTGTGTAGATATTCCATCCTCCACCTTTGCCAAAATGACTGAACTAATTTATCCAGTAGCGAATGCCTTTGGAGTAGACTGATACTTTCAGGTTCTACGTTAGGCGCGGGCAAAGAATACAACGGCGCGGTATGTAAAAAATGACTAGGTGTAAGTGCGGTAGGTTCAGCGGGGTCGGAACTTAGCACTGTTAGCGGCCGCGAATTAAGTAAACACTCAACTTGTGTGAGTACAGTGCAAAGCTCTTCATATGAAAGAATCTGCTGACCGATTACTCGGCGCAGATGCGTTTTTACTACCTTAATCATACTTTCCCAAGCCCCTCCCTTATGAGGTGACTTAGGAGTTATAAAGAACCAACTAATGCGGCTATCAGCCAACTCTCTTTTAAAACTTTCGCGGTATTCATTATTTAAGAATTTGTATAAGTCGCGTAAATAGGCATCAGCGCCTTTAAAGTTCGTTGCATTGTCTGAGTACATTACTTGGACAGGACCTCGACGTGCGAGGAAACGTTTAAGAGCGGCTATGAAACTAGGCGTACTAAGGTCGGTTGTGACTTCAATATGCACGGCCCTAGTGGTCAGACAAGTGAATAAACATATGTAGGCCTTTTCAGCATGCACTCCACGACGGCGTACTGGGGTGTAAGCGATAGGTCCTGCGTAATCGCAGCCTGTTTGTGCGAACGCTTTTACAGCTTGGCGAGCGCGACTTTCAGGTAGGTCTGACATGAGCGGGTAAGTTGGACGCGGATTTACTTTAAAGCATTTATTGCACAAGTGGAATCTTTGTCTCACGAGGCGGCGAGCGGATAAAATCCAAAACCTTTGTCTAAGAAGTGACATTAATAATTCCGGACCTGCGTGTAGGTATTTTAAATGATAATAATCAATTAGCAAGTTGACAATATGGTCACTGCGCGGTAAAATCAGCGGGTGAATATTTGTGTAATTCAAGCCTGAATTAACAAGACGACCACCTACTCGGATAAGTCCGTTTTCGTCTATAAACGGCCTTAATTTAATAATAGCGCGTGAGCATGACTCATCTTTCTGTAGGCTATTAAATTCTTCCGCAAAATATTTTCTTTGCAGGGCGAGTATTATTTTATTCTCTACAAACTGAAGCTGGTCAGCCGTAACTGCGGGTGTTCCTTTACGTTGCAATAACTTAGCAAACGTAAAGACATATACAAGAATTCGCATTAGTTTAGTCCACGACGAAATGCGTAAAGCGAGATTGTAAATTACGCAATCATTAGATGGTAAACAAACCGTAGCGTGCGATAATACCTTTTGCTCAGGAATCTCCTCAATAGCCTGGCCATCGAGGGAGCGGAGGGGCCACTGGCATGGATCGAGCGCGATCCAGGGGGGTCCGTGCATCCACAGTGGATGTAACATTAATTTTCGTGGCGTAAGGCCACGCGACAGACAATCTGCGGGATTCTCTGTGCCTGCGACGTGATAAAAGCGGTCAGGCGGAATATTATCCGTCACCTGAACCACGCGGTTGGCAACAAACGTGTGCCATCGATGCGGTGAGCTTTTTATCCAATACAAAGCTACTTTGGAATCTGTAAACGCGTATGTTTGTATAGGGATTTTACCTGAGTAATTGTCTAGCACCGTGCGCAACAACCTAGAAAGTAGGACTATTCCACAGAGCTCCAGTCTAGCGATGGTGACTGGTTTGGACGGTGCTACCTTAGACTTAGCACAGACCAAGCGAACTGTGTTACCGTTGTCCGAACTGACATGTAAGTAAACTACACAACCGTAAGCGACAGAACTTGCGTCAGAAAATCCAACCAATGTGACAGTGCATCCTGGAAAAACACCCAGATGGCGCGGCACTCGCATCTCATTGAGCGCCGGTAGCTCGGTACAGAATTGTAACCACATTTTAATAATGTGTTGCGGAGGACTATCATCCCAATCTAAATTTAAACTCCAAAGCTCTTTTATGAGTAATTTAGCAAAAAGGACAGCTGGGGCTACGAAACCCATAATGTCCCATAGTCTAGCGATAGTAGAAAGGATGGAACGCTTAGTGCATTTCTCATCTGCGGGTGCGGTAATTTTGAAATAAAATGAGTCATCGTCCGTACACCAACGAAGACCTAGAATTTTGTGTTGTACTGATTTATCGAATTCAACCTCAGTGGACAGTTTGTGTGTAGAAGGAATGCCTTCTAGCACAGCCTGCGAACTACTATTCCACTTTACTAGATCCCACTGCGCGCCCTTAAACAACGCTATCAGCTGTTGAGCAGCGTCAGCGGCTTCCGTCTCGTTATTTACCGAGAAAACAATGTCATCCATATAGCAAGATGAGCTAGCTATATCTCCAGCGAGCGGGTACTGCGAACCGTCATCGACGACCAGCTGTCTGACCGTGCGCATTGCATGGAACACAGACGAGGCTAGCCCGAAACAAACACGATTAAATTGATAAAGAGTTAGCGGATCTTGCGGATTAAATCGGTACAGTATACATTGATAACGGCGATCACACTCACGGACGGCAATCTGTAAGAATTGTTGACGACAATCAGCGGCCATGGCAACAGCGTAAAGACGGAAATTTAAAAGAATCTTAAAAAGATCACCCTGTAAATTTGGTCCGTGATGTAATATATTATTCAGCGAAACTCCTGAACTGCTTTTGCAGCTAGCATCTAGGACTATGCGGAGACGAGTTGACGTCTTATCATTACGTACAACACCGTGGTGCGGTATAACGTACATAGGCGATGAGTCATTAGGTAGACCTGGAGGCGCGGGTGAAATATATTTTTTATCCAAGTATTCCTTAATGACGTCATCGTACGCGGACCTTAGGCTTAAAGAAGCTTCTAACTTCTTCTCGAGACACAGAAAGCGTCGTCGGGCGGTTTCATAAGATTTGCCTAAAGAAAAAACATCCTTACTAAACGGTAGGCCTACAGTATATCTACCGGAAGCGGGGTCGCGGGTTGTAGTATGTTTATAAAATTCCTCACATTCTATGTCAGCGGAACATAGAACGCTTGGCGCGGTAGCGGAAGGAAGCTCGTCCAGTTCCCAGAATTTCTGAACGAGATCATGTACATTTTTTAGACTATTCTCCTGCACTAGACAGCAGGTCATAGCCTCGCGGGAAAATAAAGTAGGCGCTGAACCTATAACGACACATCCTAATACTGTACGTAAATAATGCGGGGTGCGAGTAAAGTCGGGCGCGACGTTTGGTAATAACAAATGCGCAAACAGCGGAGCGCCTAATAACATATTTATTTCACCAGGTTCTCCAAACAACTCGTCGGCTAGCGGTAACCCGTGTAAATGCGATAAGGATCTCTTATCTATAACTGCACTCGGTAATGAGTCAGTAATGCGATCGACAACAAGCGGCGAAATATTAAACTTAATATTTTTATTAAAACGAGAATAAAAATCTAAGCCAATTGAACTAGAATTTATTGTGTTTTGCGTTCCTCCAAAACCTTTTATTATTGTACTCCCGGCATGATTTACTTTTATATTTAACAGGTCACAAGTATCTTTCGTAATGAAATGAGACTGTGACGCGCTATCTAACAAGGCTCTGATATGATGTTTAACTCCGTCAGTATCGTAAACAACGACCTGAGCGGTAGCTAGTAAAACCGTGGTACATTGCTCGCTCCGTACTGGGGAGTGAGACGCGGGCAGGTTTGATGCTGCGATGGAGGTCGCGCACAGCGATACGTCCGAGCGCCCAGGCTGAGATAACGACTGCGCGGGCGGCGCGACGGTCGCAGCCTGGGAGACGCTTGGATGGCGTGCGGGTTCGATTCTCGACCCGAAATGCAATAAACTATGATGTCGCGATTTACACGAGCGGCAAGTCGTGTTTGACTTACACAGAGCGACCCTATGCTTTATGCTAAGGCAGTTTATACATGAATTATTTTCCTTAACATAATTAAAACGTTCCATGGGGGTCATTTTATGAAACGGCGGGCATTTGAATAAATGATGATGAACAATATTAGTACATAGACATTTATCAGCGGTATCTGGGGAATTCACGGAATTCGCGGAAACAGCGGCGGCAACGGCGGGTGAAGTGTTTACGTAAGCGTGTAGCTGCGGTGCACCTTTATTAAAATTATTATTAATTTGCTTTGTAAGAGTTCGCGGAGTACCTTTACGCGGGCCCGGACCCGGTGCGGGGGCGGGGGCGGAGCTCGTTCGCTCGAACACCTTCGCGCGATTTTTTATGAATGACTCGAGTGTATAAAATGTAGGTATATCGGACCCTAAACTCAACTCAAAAGCGTAAACAGTACTACGGTCTAATTTTCTTAAAGCGATGTGAACTATAATTAACTCCTCTAATCTTTCTATCTTTAAGTTATTCAATGCGCGGACTGTGTTGATAAATTGTTCATGAAACAAATCAAAGCTTTCTGTAGATGCGGTGCTTATAGGTGAGAAATCGAACAGCTGATTTAAATAAGAAGTTGCTACCATTCGCTTATCTTCATATTTGTCAACAAGCGTTTGCCAAATGAGTTCGTAATTTTCTGGACAGTGTGTTATACCTATACACACTGACTCGGCCTTACCCGTCAACCTACCAACTAAATAATATAATTTCTCGGCATCGGTGAGGGATGGATTCTCATGTACAGCGGTCTTAAAACAAGAGTAAAATATAGGCCATTTCCTTATATCTCCTGCGAAAGTGATTAACTCAATAGGTGGCAACCTATGCGGCAATTTATTAAAAACAACAGAAGGTTGTGTTGTATTGATAACAGCTGACGGAACAGAATGCTTATCATACAATCTTTTTATGCGGCTGTATAGTTGCTCAAATGCAACCATACATTTATAATCTGGTACGGCGGTTGGATCGACCTTTAATAACTGTAAATTATAGTCGTCCAGTAATTTTAAGAAATCACTGCGTAAAATATCAATATTAGCACATTCAGAGAGAAAAGATTCCTTATTCGAAGCACTTACGTCTATATTCGAAGAAGAATCATACATGTTTTGAATTAACTCAAAGATAGCTTCCCTTTTAGCTTGCAATATTAACAGCTGGGAATCATCTGTTTCGATAGGGTTTTTTGACCTAGTATTAGCCATTGTAGAAATTATAAAATAACTGCGGTGTGTAAGAAATGAAAGATAGGCCTTATGTTATGATAGTTATATAAAATATAACGAAGTAAATTAGTATTTACAGCGCGTTCGTATAACAAGCGTAATAACCTATCTAACGCGGGCGCGGGGCGCGGGGGGAATACTTGCGTCGGCAAACCGGTTGCGATACTCGTACTATGCCGGGCAAAAATGGCGTGTTCTATCAAATAAGCAGGGGGTAGTGCTAAATAATTATGAAGGCAGACAGAAAATTTATAAACTGCGTAATTGCGGTAAATTTATCAATACGTATATGCGTAAACACCATATAATGTTAAAGTTATGGAACATTAAATATAAAAACAGCGGGTTTATAATGATATGACCAGGTCCAACTGCAATAGATGCGTGTTGGATGCGGTTAGTCTCAATGACAAAAAAGGTCAATCACTCGAATCACGTAATGTAATTCGATTATACAGCGAAAATATAACTTGTTAGACCAATAACTTAGGTATTCTAACAAGCTATGCGGGGGAAATAAATTATATGTATCTAAGGTTCGTTTGAACCACAAATTTGTATCTTGAATAAATAAGTAATGTGGGGATAAATCCGTCTCAATTAGAGTTATACTATATGGATAAATCTGTCTCAATGAGAAACCACACTTTAGGGACAAATCCGTCTCGAATAGGACCACACTTTAGGGACAAATCCGTCTCGAATAGGACCACACTTATGGAGACGCGCGGGAACCCTATGCCTTCGATACCACAGGGCCGCCTTGGGGAATAACAGATGGGTAAAAATAATAAGGATGGAAGGGAAAGCGTGCACTGACCTGCAAGCGAAGGACTTCCAGCCAGGTTCCACGTTCCTTGCGGGGGTGGGGCAGCCCAGCAACTCAGGGCGCCCTCAAGCACATCCACACTGTCACCACACACGGCTATATCGTCTCGCATAAACTGAGCGGTAGAAGACCAAATATTACGTCCAGGATCACAATGATATTACGGCGAAATCAAACAGCGGAATTATAATGTTCCATATGGCGGGAAATTGGAGATGAAAATCGATCACGCTCTCGATTAGTGTCCACTCCACGCGACTGCCCACGGTCAAGTCTTGTTCTTCAGTTGCCATTTTTCTTCTTCTTGTCGCGCCAGCGCATTGACAGTGACACTAGCACGCTTATGTCAGGGAAAGGAGAAATTGGATAGGATTATGGATAGATGGCGTTACCAATGACCTTCATATATGTTTGATTCAAAATCGAGTTGAAAGATGGCGTTCAACTGAGTAACATCTTTTTCACTTTATAATTTTATTTAACTCGACACTGGCAAATTGTCGCTTCAAGCGCAAAGTCCAATTACAAGAAACTGAAACTGAACTGACCTTCATATATTAGGTCCTTACATATGAAATTGGCGTTTTTCGTACTGGCCACTTTAATCACAAATTTCTCCTCTTTGGTAAGGAATTCCAAATTCAAATTTGTACAGCTATAGACTCATGTATTTGTGCTTCGATGATCGTCATTCATTTGTTTTTTTTCTTCTGTTTTTTTCTGTTTGCGTCACTCATTTTACAAAATGGAAAACTTAAAATATCGCATTATTTACGAGTACGAGTTCCGCCGTGGCACTAGTGCTGCGGAAACAACTCGAAGGGTGAATGATGTGTATGGCGGTCGTGTTGCAAAAGAAAACACAGTTCGTTTTTGGTTCCAACGTTTTCGTTCTGGAAATTTCGACTTGCAGAACAAGCCCCGTGGACGGCCTGAGACTCAAGTTGATAATGAAGAGTTGAAGGCTATTGTGGAAGCGGATCCATCGCAAACCACGTCCGAGTTAGCTGCAGGCTGCGGTGTTAGTGATAAAACTGTTTTAATTCACTTGAAGCAAATTGGGAAGATTAAAAAGCTTGAAAGGTGGGTACCTCACGAATTGACTGAAGCAAACACTGCGCAACAGACGGCTACTAAATTAGAAGAGCTTCAATTGGAAAGTCTAAGACATCCTCCGTACTCCCCGGACCTTGCTCCAACAGATTACCATTTTTTTCGAAATTTGGATAACTTCTTGCAAGGGAAAAAATTCAACTCCGATGGGGCAGTCCAAATCGCCTTCAAAGATTTTATTGATTCCCGTCCGACTGGTTTTTTTAGTAAAGGGATCAATGAACTACCTATAAGATGGCAAAAGTGCATAGAAAATAATGGTTCATACTTTGATTAATTAAATATATTATATTAAAAAATATTCGACTTTTTGTTCCTCCCATACAAAACGCCAATTTCATATGTAAGGACCTAATATATAACAAAAAACAGCTATTACGCTAATAGGATCCTCTAAGATAAATCTTAAAAATACGAGACCACTAACAAGACACCATCACCAGTCACGTGTGCCCTATAAGCTTTGGAGCCTATAACGGCCGTAAAAAATCCGGTCCCGTGGGGCCCGTTGACTTAATGCATTTAATTTATTACCTACTTTTTCTTTTGTAGACTAAGTCCGTTACACAGCTTACGAGATTTTTATAACTTTAACTCATGTTATAATTATTTCCAGAGCGCATAATATTAAATTATTTAATTTTCAATAACTAGAAACCAAGAATAAAATCAAAATGTTTTCATTAATCATTTATTTAAACGCTTATAGGGTTAAGCTCGCCTTTGGACACGACTTTTGTAAACTATTCTGATTTATATTTGTGTCTGTGTACAGAAAATAATATAGGAATTATAAATTATAACTTACAAGGCCATGATTTGGTTTGAGGCTTTCGAAAATTGTTTAATGGCAAAGAGTAATAAAATGGGTTATACGGCGTCTAAAAAAACAATGACCTAAAAAGGCCAAGTCAAGGATAAAGCTATAAAATCAAGATTTAATTTCTGTGAGACCATCAAAAACAAATTTCTTTGTTTAATTTCATCTGGAATTAAAACTTTTTACTTTAATTTATTAAATGCTTCTCCTTTTTTTAATACTTTTTAAATTTAAAAAATATGGCACTTTTGTGTCAGACTAGTATGAGGTTAATAGAACCTTTGATAATAAGCGTTATTTATAAACCTAAATTAGTGATAAATCTGTTTAATAACAGTTCCATAAAAGCTTTTCACATTTGAAATTTACCTATATCTATAGGTACTAGTCGCAAAATAAGGCAGAAATAGACGTATTGTGTTTTAGCTTATTGTGGCACAAAAGTGCCAGAGGACGTTCAAGTGGTTTCTTTAACCACTTGAACGTCGGTAATAATATTAGCTAAGCGTTAGCGAATACGTTAAACATTGTGATAGGGATAGTGATTTAAACTATCTTTGACTCGCAATTATAGGCATCCGTAAATTTATCCGTATTTATAAAATAAAATCAAATAGAAATACAAAAATATTAGTTAACAAATATAATTAATGTTTTCATCACCAGCCACATTATTATAAATAACTTGAATACATAATTTAAATTTGATATAAATTGATAAGATAGTTTATTTAAGTTACTTACCAACTGTTTCTATTAATAATATAGTTTATTTAAGTAAATATAGTATAGGATACATCTTAAGTTAAGTTGAAGTTGTAATGCCCCAACGGGGCTCATGTCAGGGAATTTAGTATGTTAACCTTTATGTAACCACATGATGCAACAAATAAATAAATTAATTATTTACGCCTCGGATGCCCGTCTTATAAACATGTTCTAAAAATTGTTCGACTTGTCTGACAGGTCGCTATGAATGTAGTCTACTTAACTGTCAATGTCAATAAGCGAGCACAATAATCTACGGTGACAAATATTTCAGATTTTTTTAATAAGATTTTCAATTATGACGCTATCATGAACGTCTTGAATAGGGTGCTAAGTTGAATAAAGATAATATATTTTTAAGCAAACCTTCTGCTTAATGTTTGAGGAAGGTAAGATTAGAAATTAATAATATCTTTTACGGTAGATCGATATCGGTAATGAACTAAGGGTAAGTGTGTTTTTCTGTTTATCATTGAACATTGATTCACACATAAAAATCTGCCTAAAATAAGTAATTTAATTTCTTGTAAATTCTCTACGAACGCATCCATCCCATCCCCATTCTAGGTATTTAGTCAGTCACGGTGTACTCTGTGTCAGTGCAGTTTAAAGCAATCACAGACGATTCACTGAACCTCCGTAAACAGGTATTGACTGACGTGTTTGAATGGAATCCAATCGCACTAATGATATTGAACTGGGAGCCAAATGCGCCGATTGCATAAGAGTGCTGCGTTCCATTGAATTTGAAGTTTCGCATATGTTGCAACGCTAACTGTTAATAAAATGGGGTTCTATTGTTCTTGTTGTATTCGATAGGTATCGGCAGGTCAATTCCAAGTTTTTAGCAATCGAAATTTCAAATGTTCTTAGCAATACGAAATTATATTATTTGACGACCTCTGTGGCTCGGTGGGCGAACGTCCGCCTGAGGCGCAGGAGGTTGCGGGTTCGATTTCCGCTGGGGCTCCAGATTTTGTACGATCTACAATTTCTGGTTTCGGGTCTGGGTGTTTCTTATGTATCATAATATGTATTTACAAAAAAAATGTATCAATGTAGTATATCAGTCACCTCACAACCATAGTACAAGCTCTGCTTAGTTTGGGGTTAGGTGATGCTGTGTGAGTAGTCCGATAATATTTATTTTATTTTATATATGATAACAAAAAAATAAGGCTGCCCAAGTACCTAATTTCAACTCGCGCTGCTAAGTTGTGAGCGTAAACTTTTTCGTTTTTTTTTAGTTTTTTACTGCTTATCTTGCTCATTAAGCCACATTGAACATTTTGACGGAACTTTTATAATTTCAAGTAGCTTTACACGCCATGGCATTGCCCGGGCTTTTGGATTTTCCCTCGGTAAAAAGTAGCCTATAAAATGTGTTCCTAGATAAATGGGCTTGTAACCTTGAATGTCTCCTAACTTTCCTATAGGTCACTTGTTGAGTTAGCTAGCCATTGGTCGAGGATATGTCCCGGCTACAGAAAAAAGGTTAACTTTAAGATAAAAAAAAAATCCGGACTAAATCACACAGCATCATCTAACCCCAAAGTAAGCAGAGCTTGTACTATGGGTGTAAGGTGAGTGATATACTACATAGACAATTTTTTTTTTGTTAATACATACATTAAGATTACAATCAGTCCATCGAACGTCTTGTTGTTCAAGGAAAGGTAGAGGGCACAAGGCCGCGTGGAAGGTCTCCCATACGATGGACAGACCAAATAAAATCTACCGTAGGGGGACTGTTAAACGATTGCAGCAGGATAACCTCCAACAGAGAAAAGTGGCGCGCTGTCGGTCGTGAGGCGAATATCATCTGCCCACACCGCCGACACATGACGACCACGACCGCTCTGTCAAGAGCGTAACGGGAAAGAAGAAGACATAAAGATGAAAAGAAATACTGAGCTGAGGCAAATTGATTGATCCACCAGCGTTGCTTTAAATGAAGGCTTATTCACAAAGAACAAGAAGAAGAACACAAGGATCTAAGGTACATAATAGTAGGGTAAGGTGTTCACATATGCCTAGTGAAGGATAAACCACCCAAACTCAACGCTAGGAAATAATCTGTTTTTTTCTCAGAAATCAGAGTCGTGTTAAATGATTAAAACATTAGTGGTATTACAAACTATTTGCTCAGTTGGCAAAAGAAAAACTCAATTTACTTAATATGAGGAAAACCAATTCGCTGTGTGGAGAAATGAATACCTACGTATCTGGTTACTCTTCATGTCAACAACCTTCCTGAATTAATTTCTTTCCATAATAAGATTGATTGGAAGAAATTGCTTCAAGCAATAAGACCGCCCATTACGCATGCAAAGCTATTCATAATTTTGTATTTATGTTTATTGATGTGTGTACTAAATAATTTTCTATCTATCTATCTAAACTGGAGACTTCAGGGCTAGACTGACTGACGTTGGTCCTGGATGACCAGCGGAGATGAAACCGAGATCAGAGTTTCTTCGAAGGAAACTAGGCAAAGGAGGTTACAGCAGAAAGCACCAAAACCGATAAAAATATGACAATGTAGGTATGTCATAACAACTGAATAAACACCCGCCGCACCAGAAAGAAAATATAACTACACACACATCTATGAGGTACTGATTTAATTTTGAAAACCTTGAATTTCTTACCAAGAGCTCTTGTGCGCTATACGCGATATTATAAACCCACAACTAGTTTGAAATGACTTCCGCTATCCAAGAGAAAACGATAGGACAAATGTTTGTATGTTCTGCAAGCACTTTCTCCATGGTGTGGGGGTTTAATACGTATAATAAAAAATATCGATGTATGTATGTCTATTATATTAAGTATATCAGATGTCTAGTGCCCGTAACACAAGCTTAGAGCTTAACACGGGGCTAGATAATGTTGTGTAGATTGAAAAAATGAACAAAAAGATTCTCACCTGAATTTACCCTCTCAAAAATTTTGCTGACCTCTGTGATTTAGGAAATATTCACTGCTTCCATTTAATGTGTTCATAAGATATTATATATGTCTTTGGAACAAACACTTTTTTTTAGCACGAGGTCTACAAAGACTTCCAAATGTCGAAATCTCACAACGAAATTCGGGATTTCAGCAAAACTCATCTGTGGTGTGCTGGAAAAGTTATTTAGCAGCCGATACTGTGATTTTATAAAAAAACTATTAAATACGTCAGCCCCGTGCCGGACTCATAATTAAAACGTTCTAAATGTTGAATATATAGCCTCCAAACGTCCAGCTATCTGTCATTCGTCACTGAAAGTGACAAATAGGTCAGGAATTTTTAAATTTAATTAATTTTGTAATGTGGATAATTTAAAAAATAGATATTTTTAAACAATAAAACATTTGAATTTAAATTATTGACTTATTTAGATATGATTATGATAGAGGCCGCTGTTTTAAAAAAACAACATTACAGGCTATCTAACACAAAATTTTACGCTAAACAAAGATTTTTTTAAAACGAAACAATAGTTCCTTAAGGCCACCTTGTTTCGAAGATTTAGGCATTTTACTCGCCCAGTCGACTTGCATGCGCGTTACGCGGGAGCCGACTTGATATGAACTCCGGCGAACTTTGTCGGCAGCAAGAACGCCACAATACAACATAATGCAGTAGCTATAGCTACGGTGATTTTAATTTTATTGACTGTATTTTTTTAGTATATTGATTATTTTATTGACTATATTCTTTTATTTGATTGAAATGAAAGTTTATTGTAGTATGTATGTAGGTATTGAATGTAAACATAATTTTTCTTACTAAACTTTTTGAATTAGTGAGGTGATAATTATGATTGAAAAGTTTGTGGTAAAGAATACAAACAACAAAATGAAAACAAACATAATTGTTATGTACAATATTTATTCTCATTTATTAAAAAAAATACATTTTATATGAGGAATAAAATGCTTAAATTTCATTGTAATTTAGAGTTCTAGTGATATGTCCTGATTGCAAATTAATAATGTTTTGCGATAAAAAAATCTCTTTTTCTTTATTTTTGGATTCGGTGGATTCGCATTCAAGTGTCAGATTCCGTATACCACGAGTGTGTCTGGGGTTGACGATTTCTGGCAGCAGACATTGGACAGGTGGTAAAAGTGTGATAATTTTGATTCCATCTTTGATTTTCAAAATTTATCATCTTTTTCGATTCTTTCGATATGTACTGGTTCTTTTTCCCCGGCCCAAATACCAAATAGACATTGCCGTCGCGACGGCAATGTCGCGCAGTTGTCCTTGTACTTGTAAAACCAATTACGGTTTTTATTAATTGTTGTACTTCTATCGTGTGTGAATCGCACACACACCTTTTTTTTCACGTCGCACGTCGCGTCGCTCGTCGGGCGGGAAGAGCACTGGCACAGGTCCGTCGTCGGTAAGCGCCACCGCGCGACTGACGAAGCCCGCGGGCGTCGCACCGCTCGCGGGTTTGTAGGTATTTAGGCATAATAAATAGGAAAATAACACTACAACACGCACCTCAGCGATTTTCACAAGAAAATTGATTTATCTAAAGATTGGTGTAAAAATAAGGTCAATAAATTTATTATTTTAGGGACAGTATTGAAAATGTTTCTTAAAAAGAGGCAACTTTGGTATTTTTTTCTATCGAGCGAAGTTCATATTATTGTGTAAATGTAAGCGAATTCCACTCTGTAAGATCCTCAACTGAAACATATATTTTTCAGAATTTTACGTCAATTTTTGACTGATTCATATTTTATTTGATTTTAAAAACAGCATTTGCAGTATAAGGGGCCCTTAAATCAACAAACACAAACAAACTCTTCAGCTATATTACTATAAATGTGTTATACCAAAAAATATAATATTTAATAAAATTTAGAATTCGTTTTCTATCATTGTGTAATTAAATAAGATAAATATAATAGGATATAAATATACATATGAATATATAGTATTTCATGTATGTGATGTGTGATGATGAATTTAATTTCAAAACAAGATTATCAGAAACTAAGTAGTAAAATAAACATACAAAATGTTATCTTTGTTTTCTTTAACTTTTATCTTTATCTTTATCCAAAACTAAATTCAAAAAGATCCCTCAATAACAAAAGAAAAAATCCTTTACAACTAACTATGAGCCAATTTTCTTTGGATTATATTCTCAACGGAAACTTTTTTGATGCGGAGAGAGTCAACGACCTCCCTTAAATTTATTTATCTTTGATATACTACTGGAATTTATCGATTTCAATTTTAATGCCTCAGTGGATTGAAAAGTGGGTTTCCAAGACAATCTACAGATTATATAATATTTATTGTACCAAAGCCACGAAAGAATAATATGTTTACCCCTTCAAAATTTCGATTAATGCTTTCGCTCGTCGATAATCGTCGAAGACTTGGAATATAAAAGAAAATGGCAGAAATCATATTTAAAGGCCTCTAATTATACAAACCGATCACCTGGGCTGATTTATATAATTGACACGTCAATCGGTTCCTCTTAGTATTACTAAAGTCATGATGTTTAGTGATTGATAAATTCAATATTTTCTAAAAAAATATAAAATTAAAGTAAACAAACTATGTCATGTAGGGTATCGTTGAATAGGTATTCAAAAATTAAGAAAAAAATACAACCCGAGTTATATTTTTTCTCAATTTTAGCTTGTTAATGACCTCGCAGTTTCAAGACCCTAAATTTTTCTGCATGTTAAAACGGGATCATCATAGAAAACTTTCGCATTAGTTTCAGACACTCATTTCAAAATAGCTACTATTTATTTATTTATTTATTTTATTTTATTCGGAAAACAAACAGTTATAAATCCTTATCTAAATACACATATTAATAGCTACTAACCATTTATATGTTTTCGCATATTGAACCTAAATAACACACGAAAACTTTCAAATATCAAAATTAACAATAACTTTAAACTTAACAATTACTAAAAATAAATACAAAGAGAACAAAAATGAAAATGAAATAAATGAAGATTGAATTTGGCAAAATGTATATGAACTTAAAGAAAAAAAACAAATTACAAAGAATTAAACCACCGACTAGCCAAAACATTCTTGACCTTGTGAGGCTTTGTGTTATACAAGTCTAGGTCCGAAATGTCGGCCTGAGCATTGAAAGATGACATAGCTCTACAGAAAAATGAGTTTTGTCTATAATTAGTGTGATTAGATGGTGTGTCTAAACAAATGACGTAAGAATACTGGACCATTACTCGAAGATAGGTGAAAAAGACCCTTAGAAAGTTTGTAATTAGTAAATTGTCTCAAAGCGTTTTTGTCAATGGATCCTATCTGTTTGTTATGCCTTTAATTAAAGTTATCTGGTAAAGGTTTAAAAGGGATTACGGAAGCCGGTACATGGTTTGATCAAAGTGACCTTTAATCTCGTTTGATTCCCGTGAGATTAACTGATGAATGAAACATGAAAGAAATAAATGAAATATTTATGAATAACGATATACCTATATCATGTAACCTGAAAAATATGAGTAGAAAAATTGTTTGAATTGAAAGAACAACATCATAATGTCTGAAAATTTAGAGCCGTTATTGGCTCTGAATGTTATTAGAACAACATCGTAAAACAATACACTAAACTAACATTTTTAAAATAGGTTTAAAATGGGCATGTACATATTGATTATTTAAATTGTATATTTACTTTATAAAAAACCTTATTGTAAACCTTTTTGTAAATAAATATTTTTATTATTATTATTATATTAGGCAAATTTTGCTTATTTTTATTTTACCAATGATTGTGAAAAAAAAACTGTAAATGTACTATTTTACTCACAGATTATCTTAATAGCATGCCTGGTTTGTGCGGATTCTAAAAAAGTATGATGGTGTGTACCTATATTACCTACAGCAGCAAAAGGACTAACCTAGGTCGAGATTTCAACTTATCAAGTAATCTATTTGGAAACGGGTTTTACTCACGTAAACTGTGTCGATATCATAAACATGATCAAGTAATGTAATATATTGTATAATTTTAATTATAATTGTTTCGTTTAAATCCAAATAGTATCTCATTATGATTATTGTTCAAATTGCATTAGGTTTAAAGAACTTTATTCTCATAAAAACACAATGGTTCACTTAAAATGAGATACATAATAAAATTAATATAGGTTTTACATAAATATTACTTAACCTCTGGTACCTTAAATAATTCTACAACTTATTTATCGTATTTAACTATAAAAATAATGTATTTTACTATAAACTACTAATAATTAAATTTGATACTTCAAGCTATAGGTTACACACATGTTCTTTAAGTTTCAATTTATAGGTTTTCAATTGATCACATTCCTTTATGGTTTTTGGCAAGTTGTTAAATAATTTAGCACCTTCCGACAGTATTGTTTTTTTGCCATAATTTGTGCGCGTTTTAGGTAACTGTAGTTTAATTTTATTTCTAAAACTATATCTAATATCTCGGATATTCAGTTTTATTTTTGATTGAATAGAGTTTGTTGTGAGTTTTTTAATTAAAATACATGTATTATAAGTGTAAAGTTTTTCTATATTCATAATTTTAGTTTTTTTTATACAGTTCGGTAGTTGGTGTAAAATAGTCATAATGGTATAGCACTTTTATTAATTTGTTTTGGGTTCTTTGTAGTGGGTTTAAATTCGTAGTTGCAGCCGTACCCCAAATTTCTATTAAATACTCAAGATGTGATTTTGCTAGAGAATCATAAATAGTGTTACGCACTTTTTATTGTATACATTTCGAAACTTTGTATAATGCTCCTAACAAAGAGGACAACTTAAAAGTTTTGTTCGAACGTGTTCAATGTGACTTGTCCATGATAATTTGTCATCTATTAACAAACCTAAATATTTTTCTACGTTAGATTGCTTAATTATGTCATTATTCATGATTAGTGGTGGGAAACACGGAATTATCTTATTTTTTGCTTTAAATATCATGAATGATGTTTTTGCTGTATTAACTGTTAGTAAATTATACTTGAGCCATTCATTCAATAAGTTTAGATCAGTTTGAGCTACAGCTATTAGATCATTTATGTTTTTTCCATAGTAGAAAAGGCAGGTGTCATCGGCGTATAGAGTTAAATTCCCTTGTAAACCTATTGAATTTATGTTGTTTATATAATTTGCATTCGTAAAAATACATACGACTTTGTGTACCCAGTTACTAATTTTTTTCCGTATTCTTCTTATTATTGATGTTTTAATAAAACAAATCCATCGATAAAGCCAATTTTAAATTTGGAATATTGTAATACTCCAGCAATATTCTTTACACGAATTTGAAAAAAGAGGAGACACTGAAGGAAGCCGAAAACATCGTTTTGTAGTTTCTCTCGTGTCTCAGCTAAACGAATTTGAGCATATTTATTGTCAGTTCTCACTTTTTGCAAAATCAACTTCTTTAGGCACTCTAAAGTTAAAAAGTACCAAATCAATAAGTAGGATGTAATGAATGGAAGCCAGCAAATTTGTTTTTAAAAACTCCAAACTCTAGTCAAATTTGTGTTACGCTTCGATTCAACGCTCGTCCACTTTACTAGCGACATCTATTTGGATATTTTTTTGTACCAACTAACAAAAAGAGCTTGATCTGAGGGTGTATAAAACAGCGTGCTGGAGTTATTAAATACTCCTTGATTGGAACTTTTTTATTACTCGTGGCATACTAAAGCAAGAACCAAAGAACATATAATCTCTACGTTCAAGGATTGGCATGCAAGCTAATGGCATATGTATGCGCGCATAAATTTTTGAAGAAGAAAAACCCAGTGGTGACCTTAAGGTTCTAACCCACGACCTTCGGCATGAAAGTCAAGTATGCTCCCACTTAGCCATCACGGCTTTTAAATCCTTGACGCAGAAAGAGGGGTGTCTTTCAACCGCCTTTTCAACCGACGAAAAAAAGGAAGAGGTTCTCAATTCGACGCGTATAAGTTACTTGGTAACAATTACCTTTTACAGAGTGGTCCGATTCCTTTTTTTTAAGGAACGATATACTTCAAAATTGGTATCAAAATATTAAAACTTATCTTTAAAAGAATAAATAAAAGTTATTCATTATCATCACCTTTTAACGTTCCCACTGCTGGGAAACAGGGACTTCTCTTTAGGCGAGAGAGATTAGGTCTAATTCACCGCGCTGGCGAAGTGCGTGTTGGTGAATGTCACATGACCTTCAAACTCTTTAAAGTTCTCAGAACATACCGGTTTCGTCACGATGCCTTCGCCGTTAAAGCACGTGTTTAAAGAGCACATAAATGTTACAAGAAGAAAAAGCCAGAGGTGCGTGGCAGGGTTTGAACCCATGAACTTCGAAATGAAAGTCGAGTGTCCTCCCACTTAGCCAACACGGTTCCAAACAGACCCTTTTGTTCCCTTTACGAAATGCAAACTATGCGCGGATTTTTCAGCGAATTGAGTCACAAACTCCACAGTGACCCTACAACGAAAGCGATTAAAATAATAAAAACTAAGGAAAACGTGAATATAAATCTATAAAAACTAAATCAGAATTATGATAAAATTTTTCAGATGTAAAATTTCAGATTCAGATGTAAAAATATGCAACTGTTAAATAAAAAATAGCAAAAAATATGTTAAAACTGTCACCTGTGAAGTTAGGTTTGCAACTGTGATAGAATACGACGACATAATGGTCTGGGAAAAATTAACACCTAAAAATAACTCCATACAATACATTTTCGGCGGTACATTATGTGGAAAAGTACGTTTCGTATTTTTGAAGCACTCTACCATTATTATACGTTATACCTTGATTCATTGTGTATAATAAGCCTTTTTATACACAATGAATGTGCCGAAACGATAGGATTGTTG
The DNA here is from genome assembly GCA_929108375.1 of Gymnoscelis rufifasciata. Lineage (NCBI taxonomy): Eukaryota > Metazoa > Arthropoda > Insecta > Lepidoptera > Geometridae > Gymnoscelis > Gymnoscelis rufifasciata. Next base: position 10,090,629 of record OV815314.1, read on the forward strand.
CTCGGCCCACTCATCCCACAAAATATATAATTTTCCATGAAACAGCATCCATTTCACAAGTATTTGAGCAAAATATGCATTATTACTGAATATGAATTATTACTGAATTTGAAATGTTAAACAAATAAGTCTATCAAATAACATGGCAAGGATTAATAGGAATATGGCGAATAAATCTTGAATAGTTACATTTAAAGCCAACTGTTACTGAAATATGTCTATGTACATTAATACGATGAAAAGGGGTTTAACCTCGTTGAAACCTCGGCCGATTTTTTAATCTTTACAGCAACGTCAAGTAAACTATTTGCAATAATGATATGGCATTTAGTTATTGCCTTTTGTACTAAAACTACGAAAAAGTTACTTAATACTAATAACAGAGAGCAATCGTTGACCCTTCTACGCAGCGTAGAGAGAAGTACTACGCCGCTACGAAGTAGAAAAACGTACGTAGAAGCTTACGATTCTGAGCTACACATTTTGCTACGCTTACTATAAATATTTGTTTATTTACATAGATTGGTGTTATAATGGGCCGCCTTATTTGGTTTTATCCTTAGATGGTCAGCCTTCTTGAAAAAAATGATAAAATAATGTGCTCGTCAACCGCCTGCCAAGCGTGGCGAGTATGGCAACGCCAATTTAGTAAAGTTTATAATGGTGCGGTTTCATCAGTGGGCGAAGATTCATATCACGATGTATAGTCTACATAACGTACTAAAATTTTTATGTCGCGTCGCGCGATACAAGACTTTGAAGTAAATTGTAGACTCGCCCACGCCAAAAACGACAACCATATTCCCGGAAACACCTTATCGAGTGGTCTCGAGTATTCACCGTAGGCCGCTTATGTTGCCGCCCCAGGAATACCGAAAGCCATTAGTAGCCACGGGACATTCTATTTCTGCACCAAACATCTTTGTATGCTACAATACAACATTTTTATCTCCCCAGGTACATGGTAGACCGCAAGTCAGCTGAGCACGTGTCTCCCCGCGTCCAGGATCTATTCTTCATCATGGCGGTCTCTAACTCCTGCATGGACCCGCTTGTGTACGGAACCTTCACCATCGACCCGAGGCGTATCACCAGAACGTTCCGAAAGGTGTTCTGCATACATAGCCCGTCGGATATACCGGGTCGGTCTCAAGGTAAGCATATATATAACATAGAGTAGAATTATTCTACTGTTCTATTTATTTTTGCACCAAAATCTCTCTCACTCACACATATGGAATGCACCCAGAGAAGTCACTGTCCGAGCAATAAAAACGCAAATATATGTAAGTTTCAAAATGTCTTCTTTGGAATTGTAGTGAAGTGTAGTAGGAAACGTAGTAATTTATAATTCTCAAAATTAAATTAACGATACTGAATTTGTTATACACGCGCTTTAACGGTGAATGTGACATTTAAAGAGTTTGAAGGACATGTGACATGCACCAACCTGCATTTGGCCAGCGTGGTGAATTAAGGCTGTTTCCCAGCAGTGGGGATGTTAAATAATGATGATGACAAAAGCTTTAAGTTTACATGTAAATTTAATCAACCCCACTCAATTGGCTTTGCTTATTCATAGAGCGCGTTTAACAGAATGTCGTTACTCAACTCGTTATCGTTAATTTATGATAATAATACAGTTACAATATATAACACACGGCTTTTAGTAAGCGCAGCCATTCTAGATATATTCTTACAATATACTATGGTATGGACTTTATCCGAATTCTGACGCTCTGGATTCTAATTTCAACGTAAATCACCACAATCTCCTCCACCGCACCGCACCGCTTGTCATCGGAAGAGATTACAACATGCTCCAAGATGGAGCCATTAAGTTCTCGGACTGACAGGTTTAAGAGTAACTTCCTCCCGCGGACTCTAGGGTTGTGGCATGGTCTCCCGCCCGATGTTTTCCCCATGGAAATGTATGGGTTATTTCAAGAAAGATATCCAGCAGGTAAGGTGGACAGCGTGTTTGGCTGCCATATAGGTAGTATAAAAAAATCTAGTATAAAGCTCGTTACTCAATCTTAATTATGTGTTCGATTTGTTCCGTCTGGAATATTACAATAAGTATACAAAAATAAATATACAAATAAACATTTTCCCGTACAAAAGGTATCTCGTCGTCTCTCGGGTTTCATTCCTCTCAAATATAGAATAGAACGGTATATTACACAGAAATAGAACGTGAACGAAAGAGGTTTTTTTAGGCTGTGTTTAGTACTTGAAATTACTAATTGAAATCAGTACAAGGGAGTATAATAATAACAATAAATCATTTATTTCAGGCATCTAAGGCCCATATAAACATTTACCTTATAGACTAAAAAAAGGAAAAATGGTGGCCTTCTGGCATGGCCCTCTGGTCAGGCTGTCATAATAATACAGCTCATATTACGAAATCATAACACATTATGGGATGTTATTATATCAAATGGCTGGAAACCATGTTCTGCCTGTAGGTACGTAGCTACCCATAACAGTCTCTTATCTGATAAGTGCCATCATTAAGTGACTTAAGTACAAGGACCCTGTTATTAGTAGGTGAAGGTTGTATAATCAATCGAAATTACTTCTATTGATAATAATAAACGGAGGAGAATTTATTTTTATTCCATTTATACGATTTTTTTTGCTTATAATCTTGAACAGTCAACGAAGTAGAAGAAAATTGAAAAAAATTATGTGCTAATTCTATTTGCTAGTCGTGTTGGCTAAGCACACTCGACTTTCATTTAGATGGTCGTGGGTTCAACCCCGTCACGCACCTCTGGATTATTCTTCTTGAAAAATCTATGTGCGCTTTAAAACATGAGAAGTCGTGTCCCAGCAGTGGGAACGTTAATAGGTTGATGAGGGTGGTTACGTGATGATAATGTAAGAGTTTATGCTTAAAAATTACAAACATCATTTCAACCAAAAGTTCTTTATTGCCACAAGTCAAAATATACCTATCGTAAAACTGAACTAGGGGCTTACATGGCTGTTAAGCTTCGATAGCGCGATCAAGCCGTCTTTTAGATTTACTAGCGACTTACGAACTTCAGTTTTGCTAACGACGTTTAGTTCGCAACATACGACTAAATTAACTTAATAAGTTTTTATATTTAGATGGTTATTAGTCCCGTAAATAAATTAGTAATAAGTCTTTTTAAGGCTAATTATTCCAACTTAGGATTAAGTCAAAAATCTTTATGAGACGGCAGATTAAAGTTGTCTGCTTCTCGCTTTAATGTTTGACGGGAAAGTGATTATTTTATTCCGCCATTTTCCTCTTCCTTTATTGGTTCACTTTTAAACCTATTTTGAAAAAATGTCGACTAACCGGGGTTTACCAACAACTGAATAAAAGAGCAAAGAAATATTAATATATTATTAAAAATATACGTAATAAATACCGCTTAATAAAAAATTTTGGCGCCATTTTGTCGGGAATTTCACTGTGATAATAAAAGATCTTTTGTTATAAATACAAGTTACCACAAAGTTGAAATGTGTACGCTATTCAAAAGATCTTTGAAACATATTGAACCGTATACCTAAAGTGAGAGACGAACAAACGATAAAATTCCGTATATCACAAAAACTTTCGCATTTATTGTACGTTGTATAAACTTAACCTTTATATAACTAAAGCATGTATTATCAAGGACATGGAGGTGAACAATCTTGTAGGTTGTTAAATTTATCAAAGGAGTTTGTATTCCCGAGACGAAATTATCATCTTTTTTTCATGAATTGATAGCGAATGAATTCTATTATTCAACTGAAGAGGTTACTTTCACATACAAAATAATTAAGGGAATCTAGCGGAAGGCCATTGGGTCTCCAATTTTTACCAATATTTGTGAGGATTTTGTAAAAATTGTCAAACAAAACTATACAAGTGTAGTCGATTTAATCGAACACTCATACTGCATGTTTTGTAAAGTCGTTTTACGTTTATCGCAAGTTCTTTGTCGCCAATTTTGTCCATTTAAAGCTACATTAACAGAATAATTTTAAGGGTTTCCTCAGAATTATATTAATTAGCAATATTGCGTCTGAGTATTCCACCTGTGAACATTATCTCTTTAACCCTACCTTGTAGAGAAAGTAAATCAGGTAACATTTACAAAAAATATATATTTATGTAAGATTAGTTTTTTTATGCCAAATGAATTTACTCTTATTATGGAGTAAACATGATTTAACTTTTATCGGTTTTTTTTTCACTGTTTGTCACAATGTTCATCATTATCATTGACGACCTCTGTGCCTCGGTGGGCGAAGGTCCGCTTGAGGCGCAAGAGGTTGCGGGTTCGATTCCCGCCGGGGGACCAGATTTTGTACGATCTGCAATTTCTGGTTTCGGGTCTGGGTGTTTTCTATGTATCTATGTAGTATATCAGTCACCTAGTTTGGGGTTAGGTGATGCTGTGTGAGTAGTCCGGTATTATTATTATTATTTTTTTATCATTATTTCAGCCGTATGGCACCCGTAGTTGGACACTCTTATAAATAACAGTTTATTGCATTCACCGTAAATCCGCGTTAAGTCACCGTAAAGTCATCTTTCTACTCCCACCTTTCTCCGTCTTCGTCGACATCCTATATGCATCGATGGCTGATCCAGCTTAAAAATAATAAAAAAAAGGAATTATATTTAATTAAACCTGATCCATTAACAAATCTTTTATTTAATAAATGAAGTTGAAGTTATCAATTAAAATCGATTTTTCGTATTTCAATCAGGATTTTCCAGGTAGTCCTTGGAAAACGTGTCTGAAGTTGAACGGAATATTAGTCCAAATGTTAGTAGTACCTTAAAACTTTTTGACAATTTACTATTCAATATGATTAAGAGATCGCGTATCCTTATGTAGTGAAAAAGGAACACTCCATAGGCCATATTAATTCCCTCTGGGATGTCCCTAGATCAGAAGGTTAAGTGAACCGGTCGACCGCACCCATCTCAGCTCATCGAAATCAAATACGAGCTCCTTAAGAACATAGAACCTGAAACTTACGAACTAAATAACATCAGGACTCAATATTATTACCAATAAATATACTACTTTAGTTGTTTTATGACAAATTACTTTAGTCATAAAACAATTATACAATCGTATTTGAAATAGTATAATGATATATTAACTTAAATTAGCGGTGGGCGAGGGTTCGCTTGCGGCGCAAGAGGTAGTGGGTTTGATTCCCGCCGTGAGATCAAAGTGTTTGTATGTTCTGCAAGAACTTCTTTCTTGGTCTGAGTGTTCAATATCTTAAATAAAAAAATATCTATGTATGAATGTCTATTAAATAAAGTATATCAGATGTCTAGCACCCGTAACACAACATTAGAGGCTAGATGTTGTTGTGTGGATTGTCTAACTACACTTAAATCGAATTGATTTTAAGTAAATTAAAATTTGATTAGGTACATCATTGGAAAAAAGCCTTACTCTCCGTACCAACTGTATGTGTGCCATAATATCAAGAAGAGTGGTTGAGTAGATAAAGTTTGATGAGCTTACATCAAACAGATTCGCTTTAACGTTTATAATATTAGCAATATTAGGTAGGATTCATAATAACTCAACTTCCTGTCTCTGTGAACCATAATACTCAGAAATGTCAAACTGCTCTTAATAGTTACTTGAAACTATGAGTATGGTGATAAATTTAATTCGTTTCGAATGAAATTTCACTTTCGTGGAATCAAAGTAGCACTTTAATATTCATGGCCTTTTAGATGAACCCATTCTTCTCTGCGATAAGTAAATGCGACAGTTCGTACGGATGAACTGTTAAAACAATTTAATATTAGTTTGATATAAATCAAAGGTACAGAGCATTTAGGGGTATCTGCCGCCTAGATGATAATTACTTTTTTATGATTAAAATTAACTATGAAAATTTTGATCTAAGTTTAAAGTCAAATAACACAAATAACGCTGCTTTTTAATTAAAGTTGTTTTGTTAATCCAAAGAGAGGTTATTGGTTACGCGTAGTAATTAAATCGGCTAATAGATTAGGTAACGTACAGCTAGTTTTATACCCCCACATTATCCAATAAAAAAGCGTCGAACCATCCAGAGGAAATGATCATGACGATGGCATGAAGTCAGGGAGGCTTATTCCCAGCAACGGGTTACAACAGGCAGTGTATGATGATGATAAGTGGCTATATCTGATGACTAGTACCCGAAACGCAAGCTTAGTGCGTACCAAGGGACTACTGTGTGGATTGTTCAGCAATTATTATTTTTATTTCTTCAATTCTTTACTGATTTCGATAAAGTTTTATGGATAGAGAAGGTGATACGAGTACATAAAAAAATATATTCTGTTAGTTCAGTTCTATTAGCCTCTTATTATCTTAGCTAGCTTCTTATTAGCCCGTTCAAAACTGCATATACAATTTTGCTTTACCTATTTAATAAAATATGTGCTCAGCTATTCTTAGTAAGTAATTATAATTTCTATGAAAATGTTTTTTATAAAGAAATCTCGGAGGCACATACATTTTATTGAAAAGTTTTAAACTTCTTTTATGCGAAAAAATTATGGAACTACGAGAACAACCAATTTCGATGAAACAAAAAGGAATAATTTATCCTACGGACCGTTAATAACTACGACTTCCTATGACGTTGACATATATTGTTAATAGAAAACGAGGAAAAACTATTACCCATAACGGCCCGTTGGGTTTTAAAACCGGGCATTATTTCGCTTTTTAGTGTAAAAGTTTCAGAATGTAGTAATTTTGAATTATTTGTATAAATCAATCAATCAAAACTTGCTGTTGTCGTTTAGTCAATGTTTTATAGTTTAAGTTAATTTATTGATTTATTTCCCAAGATTGATTGATTTATTTGTAGTGTTGCCAGCCGCGCGGGCCCTGGCCGAAAACCAGCGCTTGTTCCTTTTTCGCAACAGGCTACTTTTACTATTCGCTACTTACCTATTATAGAGTGCTGTGACAGAGCGCTGGTTTTCGACCTTTTATTACACATAATTATTTTAGGGTAGGTATTTTTTTATTGTAATTAGATATTGCGATGTATTTAGTCAAATATTTTGTTTTTGTGTAGAAATATATATTTTTCTTTCTTTCTACCTTTCTAAAAAGGTAATTAATAAATTGATGAATCATTTCCTTCTGCAAATATATAAGCTTTTAATAATTGCATTGTAAAATTAACACATGCGTACTCGGAAACCAGGAAGGGGGTCAAAAATAACTTACAAGATTAATGACAGAGAAATATCGGCACAGGTGATACTAAACTTTTCTCTCGTCAAGAGAGAAGTCCCAGCAGGGGAACGTAAATATGTATGGATGCTTATGAAATTATTTGATCGCAGGTATCAACGCACAATCCACAATCAACGGGAAGAACTCTCTCAAAGGAGGATCCGCAATCCATCATAACAATAATGTAAGTATCTCACATACGGCTGTTGGGGCTGAAAAGTCCTGGATGTAATGGAAAAAAATCCACTAAATCTATGATGAATCTGGTCAAAGGATGTACTGGGAACGAACCGTTTTATTTTCACCATCATCATTCTTTATAATATTACTAGCTGACCCGGCGAACTTTGTTCCGCCTTAGACGCCATAAATGAGCAGATTTTTGTATTGTTTATCAATAAAATAAGATTGACAGAAGAATCCGTTTTAAACGTCATTTTTTTGTTTGTCATCCTCTTTGACTATATTTGCAGCACGCATTCAGTCAATTCTATGTCAAATGTCTTAGGGTTACATTTAAAAAGGTTACATTCGCTAGCTTTTTATATGGTGGTTAAGTAATTCTAAATTTTCTTATTTTCCGCACATTTTGCTTAATTTTTTATTTCATAAGAACCTTCTCCTGATAATATCAAACAGAACAAAAAAAGAATTAGCGAAATTGGTCCAGCCGTTCAGGCGTGATGCCGTGACCAAGGGAAATAGGGATTCATTTTTATATATATAGATTTTATCTGAGGTTATATAAAGACAGTACGGACGGTCCATTGAGCCTCCGTCCACAACCTTCCTGAAATTAATTATTCCAAACAAAGGTAGTCTGAAAGAAATTGCTTTAAGCAATAAGGCCGCCCATTACGCATACAAGGTTTAATTTTACTATTAATAATTTTGTATTTTGTTCATTGGTGTGTAATAAAGAATTTTCTATCTATCTATCTATAAGAAACTTATTACTACTAAGAAGATTATAACCTAGAAATTTTAAAACACACGTCAAAAATTTCCAGTAAGTTTGATTTTTAACTTTTTTATTTTCTGTTTTACAACAAAATGTCACAGAATTAAAGTTGTAGATATAATTAAAATAATGCCTTACATATTTAATTGTTGGTAACTTAGACAGTGCTTAAACCCGTAGCACCATTCTTTCCAAGATGGCTGCCGGGGTCAAGAGTGGCCCATAAACTTAAAGGCTTATAATCCTTCAGGCCCGGAATGTTGAAATTGCCAAAATGTTGTATTCTTATAATGTTGAATATACCAAAACGTTGAGTCCTAAAATGTTGACATGGCAAAAAAGTTGAGTCCCAAAACGTTGAATTCTCATAACGTTGAAGTTACAATTCCTTTAATGTTGAATTTCCAAAATGTTGAGTCCCAAATTGTTGAATTTTCATAATTTTGTAAAGTTGAGCTCAGTGAGACGATAGAAAACAGCCTACCAACCACAGTATGTCTGTATGCATGGTCCACGACTCACGGATCGGAAGTCGACGTCACTGTCACACCAATGAGTTACCTATCATCGCATTACATAAGTGAAAACAAAATAATACTAAACCCAACTTAAATTTTTATTCAACTTCTTAAAAATTATCTAACTATCGTTAAATTATCTTAAAAGCCTAACTTAAGTACACTATCTTTTTTAAGAATTTCAGTGGAGTGATTTTCTGTTTATTCAGACGATTCAAAAGAGTTTTATAATTTATATCGAAAAGAGTATCCTGTGCTCTTCGGTTTTTTTAAAAGGGAAAAACAATGATCTTGTTATTTTCCGATCATAATAATTGGCCTCCTTTAATAAACTTTTAAACACCAGAAATATATTAGGCGATTTCGGAAGTCTGGTTTTCAATTTTCGGTGATAGCCCTCACAGGAATTGGTGGTTCGGTGCACATCATTTGCACAGCTTATCAAATTGTGATCCATGTTATACCACTGGTTTTCAAAATATTCTAATAACCTGTGCATATTTGGTGAATCGGAAGCTGCGTTGATAATTAGCTTGCCAAGCTTGTTCCATATGAGTCGACGGAAGAAGCACAAAATAAGAGCAAATTTAAGTGGCCAGTATCTTAGGTATTATATTCTTAACTAAAGAGGTTTCGTGGAAATAGTACTCAGGAAACTAAAACTCTAGCGTGGGTACTTTCCTCTGAGTACTGAAACATATTGAAACATTTTGCCATGTCAACATTTTAGGATTCAACATTTGGTTATATTTAACATTATAAGAATACAACATTTTGGCAAATTCAACATTCCGGGCCTGAAGGCTTATAATAACCCCCTCTTCAAGTTAATTAAAGAAAATTGCGCCCTCTGAGAAATTCAAACTAAATGTAGGCACTAGATGACTAGGTGGAATTAAATGGATTCAAACCGTTACGTTAACGCTCAACTAAAATAATTACTACCTTGCAGTGCTCTGAGGTATTAAGCACCTGCCTTATAATTAGCTACTATATTATTCTAGCTGTTGCTAATGATTAAGCAATATAAATAGCTTATAAATTTAGTGTTGTTTGAGTCAAATACAACCAACCGTTCAAACGTGAGAGTAACAAATATCTATGCAATTTTTTTTTTCATTTTGTAATTAGTAAAGATTTTCGAATATGTATGTGGGTAATTCCTGAGACATTTTGTAAAAAATCTCGTTTGCAATTTTTTTTTAATTTTAAGTTTTTATGTCAATAATAACGGCTTACAATATAAACAAGAATATTATAGTTAAGGCCCCTTTTAATCATTTACATTAAGAAGATATAGTAATCACTATTATAACATTTCATAAACTTTTCTCTTTCAAAATTTTTTTTTAATTAAATATCCATATTTTTGGTTAATTTATCTGATGTCAATGGGTCAAACCCCAAATGTATCTACCATTGGGAAATTACACGGTAAAGCCTGGTAATGATGATTTCTATCTTTACTTGTACCTTACTTGTATCTTTACTTCTTTCACAAAAATACTGCTGGTAACACCACTCTTTTATTATAATTATAATACGTTATGATAACGACAATATTTACAAAGTAATTGTTATAAACGACGCGTCTCCGTGACAATCAAAAAATACCAATCTAAATATATATTTCTATATAGCTTGGCCTGAAAATTTGGGCCGTGCGATAGCTCTGGCGTGCTTAGGGAGGCTACCGCAATGTGTGGAGCACACACTCATATCAACAAAGAGCATCTATAGATGATATATTCAAGCGTTGCTTTGCGGAAATCCATTCTAAATACCTAAATGAAACCAAATATTTAGTACTAATTCCGCACCCACTTCTCCCTGGCAATATTCTACAAAATCAGCATGCAAGTGCACGGCCCGCCCGCCCTACACACATGCACAGGCTTAACGGAAAATGAACACGCACGACCATAACAAAATGCAGAATCCAACCAAAGCAAGTTAACTAGTTTAGCTTCCTCACGAAGCATCATCCGTTACGGTGATCATCATTTTTTTAGAGAAAAAGTTTGAATTTTGCGCTTTATATTTTTCACTAAAATCTATTACATAAGTGACATATGGTAACCTAAAGTATTGTAGTTTGTAGATATGTATTGGATTGGATGCCTATTACGAATTGTTATAAATTCTATAAAACACTTATTTTCGGGTTATGAGACAGCCACAGTAATGACTTTAAAGCACTTCAACTATTTTATTTAATAAGTATTCAAATAGTGTACCATTTTAATGTTGTTATACAAAAAAAAACAACTAAGTACAATTGATCTACGAAAAACACGTATAAAAATATATTTTAGTCAAAATTGCATATTTATCTAGAATTATCCATCATCATCATCATCATCATCATCATCATTTCAGCCATAGGACGTCCACTGCTGGACATAGGCCTCCCACAAAGAGTTCCAGTAACTTCGGTCGGTAGCCTGTAACCAACGCGAACCAGCTACCTTCACCAGGTCGTCCGTTCGGGAGCTATGATGTAACAGACAGACAGACAGACAGACACACACACAGACAGACACGTCAAACTTATAACACCCCTCTTTTTTGGTCGGGGGTTAAAAATGATAGTTCACAATCTTACCTGATGACAAGTGTAGATGTGGACGAAGATGGATCATATAGATATAGAAGTTCTTTAAAACAAACCAAGAGGTTAAAATATTACAAAGAAGCAAAGAAGGCCGCGAAAGAGAATTAAGAAATAAAACCTGTAACGAGCTTTATTATCCTGGATTCAACTTGTCGATAAGTCGAAAGAATGCCTTTTGCATGTGCATTAAAATTTTTAACGCTCTACCCAAAACATTTAAAGATCTACCATTGATTAAGCTCAAATCAAAGTTGCATCATTGGTTACTCGACTGCTGTTTTTACACAATTAATGAATACTTTGACCATTGTAAGAAACATAATGTTTAAGGATAGATTAAGAATAAAATGACATTACTAATTAATTCACAAAAATTTTAATTGACATGTTTTTTATAACTTATAACCAAATTACATTTCTAATTTATCCATTTTAAATTTGTAAATTATTGTTAAGATTTTGCATGCCAAATGAATGTGGTAGAACATAATGTATCTATAACTATTTTAAGACCTTACTTTTTTTACTTAGGTTCGTGCAAATAAAGGAATTTGAATTTTGAATTTGAAGGTTTCACTCACATGTCTTGAAGACACTCAGGTTGTAGTTCTCAGGAAATATATCAGCAGGGATCGACTATTATAAGGTATATCTACCTCTATATAAATACCTTTACCTTTACTTATGAATATATTACTATTGTTATCACATACTGTATTGTTACTATATTGAAACATAAAAAATAATGGAATGCGTGTTCCAGAAATATGACGTTTTGCTTTTAAGGTAAAGGAACTATGATTTATACAGTTAACCAAAAGCTTTGTATTTTCTTTGTCCTTTCACTTCATTACTTGAGCACACAATAGAGTAAAATGGGCTTCAATTGAACTCTTGTGACTTGACTTCCTAAAATAAAATGTGCTTCAATTGAAATCATATGACTTGACTTTCTAAAATAAAATGTGCTTCAATTTTGACTCTTGTGATTTAACCTTTTGTTTATAAGACGTTATTTTGTGAGGAAACAATAACCTTACATAAAAAATATGATATATTTTTCACTGTAATCTGTACCGCGCCTTCTAACAAAGGACTGCGCGCGAGAAAGTCTGCACGCTCATTCGCATGCCTTTGTAAGGTAGGTATCTATTTATCCCTTTCACATCCTTTGAACACGAGCTCTATCACGCATGATTGCTGTTTCACGAACGATAGAACGCAAGATAGAGTGAGTGTAAAGGCCCTCAATTTCTGTTTTTGAGGGACTGATAGGTCGTCCTCGTTGATTCGAAGCATATTGAAGGCGGTTTGATAGTGGTTTGCTAAGAAAGTGGCTCACTGACATGGTACTGTATTATATCATTGAATTTTTTAATTTACCATTTATATAAAATTTGTATGTGTAACTACAAAGAAATTGTAACTATAATATTAAAACATTTGTAACTATATAATTTAACTAAGTACAATCATATTTAATTAATTAATTTCTGACATGTAATAATGGTATTATGAATAAATTCTGTATTTCTGTAGGCACAGTTTTTAGGTATGTGTTTTAAAGAGACGCTGTCAAATATCTGATGGTGAGTTTCCATTGTCAACTCACTTGTAGGTACTCCCAATACACGTACACAAAATTTCAAGGAAATAGGTTGGGTTGTTATAATATAACGTGTAAGTATGTAATCTTTACACATTACACGTGATTGAGGCTTCGCTTAAGAATCCATAATTATTCGTTAGGATAACTTTTATTTAACACAAGTTAATAAAATTATTGTTCCTTATGTTTTGGTGTGGTCTTAGAGAGATCTAAATAAATGAAGGTAAGATAAAATTAGGTTGTTCACCCCGCTATCCTAAGAACAAACTACTTAACTGAAACTTGAGGTAACTAAACTTTGTGTCCTGACCCTTATTTTATAAATATTCCGAATTTCACAGAAAGTAAGTTGATGAGATATAATACTGTTCATAGATTAATACAAATATATTAGGTGTCAAAGAAGGTATGTACTGTCAACAGCAGTATAAACTGATGAAATAAGGTTCCAAAATAATGATCATCCCAATAATGTTTTTTCGCATGGGCAATGTTCAGCGGACGCTTTTTCGTATCATGATTTGATTTTTGTTTCTTATAAAGTCCGTCCGCCTAAAGCCAAACCTAAAACTATTATACAGCGTAACTTTGGTGGTGTGGATGTAGAGCAGCTTCGTGAAGATGCTCGACTGATCGACTGGGCACCAGTGGTCGATGCTACGTGCTACGTGTGTTGATGCTATGATCTCAAATTTCAATTCTTCAATTATAACTTTGTTCGACAAGCATGCTCCATTGAAGAAAATTAAATTGAAGCATCAACCAGCCCCTTGGCTGACACTATAAAAAAAAAATCATCGTAAAAATTCAGCAAAGTTTAGCAGGGACTCTTGGCAAGAGAGATTGGCGAATGTCACATGCCTTCAAGCTCTTTAAATTTCTCACAACATTCCGGTCCCCTCACAATATATTAATAAATAGTAAATATTTCCGGACAATTCACACAACATCATCTAGCACCGTCATAAGCTTTAAGCTTGCATTACAGTACTAGACGACTAATACTTAATGTAAAAGACATACATATATAGATAATTTTTACTATACATAGAATGTTTGCCTTCACCGTTAAAGCACTGTTTAAAGAGCACATACATTTCTCAAGAATAAAAATCGAGAGGTGCGTGTGTCCCAAAATAATATATACAATAAAGTAAGTCAAAGGTAAGGGACTATTGCAGTTCACATTTAGTTCGATCCTCGGTGTTATTATGATTATTTTCTTTTGGCCGATTAAAATTTGATTTGAAATTGACACTTTGGTTGACAGACTAGAACTTATAACTTGTTATATCTGGCACGTCACACTAGAAGAAGTTTTGAAACGTTGATTTTTATCACTTACTTTTGCTGTTGACTGTACAATTAAAGGTTTTTCACAAATAATTGAGCTAGCAAAAAGTTTTATGTTTCTAGCTATATTTAATGATGTTACCAACAGAGAGTAGAAAATTACATACGACTGAAATTATTATGATATACGAGTATTAAGGGGATCCTGTCTGGATTATTAACTTTTTCAAAATAAATATTTCTCGATATTAAAAATCTACTCGATATTTTAATATTTTATGAAAATAAAATAAATACGGTAATAAAAGAGATAAAAACTTGAAAACTATAAATTTTCTAAATATAGAAATCACAAAGATTAACCGAAAATGTTTTTAAACTATCGATACTAAGATGTTTCTGCCTTTAATCGTATTTAAGTTAAATCAAAAGATAGGGTTTGTCGTTTTATAGGAAACTGATATATATATTTTTTTTTCATAATTTAGTTTTAATTAATGCCTGTGAAGGAATACTCACTAAATGCACGAACGCTGAAGCGATCAGTAGCGCTTTGGCGCTCGCGTAGGACGGACCTGTGTCATTCTAGTTTTGCCAGTTACGGTCATAGTACTATTTCAATATATGTATTGATCACAGAGGTAAAGACAAGAAAACAATTTTTTTCTGTCAGTTATTTATTTATGATAAAGTTTCCAATAATACATCTACATATTTAAATAAACCCAGGACCCCCTGGAAGGGTATTTTCATACTGATTATTTATATACTATGTCACTGCGTCCCCGAGAATTGCTTTCGGGGCTCGATTCCTAAATGGCCCAAATTTCCTCGCCTTAATGTTTCTCATTTTGTTCTTTGTGGCGCTTTGACTCACAGACAGACAAAGAAATACTACAGCATAAAGCATCAAGATCTATTATTCAAACGCAATTTGAACCTCTTTTCATTCAGAAATAGTGAGCAAAGTTCATCATACCTTCACTTTAATAATGGAGACATTAATATTTGTCGCGAAAAGGTCAGAAGAATTATATTACTGGACACTTAAATTTATGTTCCTTTTTGTTTCCATTTCTAAAGAATTTCTTTGGTAAGTCCTAAAGACCGACCCAGAATTGTCAATGAGTGCTTAAGTTCACAAAATTTTTTATTCTTAACTCATTTCAAATTCATATTGTTAAAGATCGAACTTATAAAATTTCAAACTTTGTTAAAGTTTGAACTTACAGAGTTTCAGAGTTACGTAATGTTTGTCAGTTGTTATCAAGTCAGTGTAGGATGTCCACTAAAATGAACGGATGAGTTTTTAAAGGCTGCGTTTAAGTGGACCCTTTTTAAGTTTTGAAACAAAATAAAGTCCTAAAAAATCGTCGCACTAAAATAGGTTATGGTATAGTTTTGTTCCAGAGTTTACCCCCACTTTTTTCTGACCCTAATATCTCAGAAACCGTATCACTTAGGAGTTTTGATCATAGAACACTTTTTGTTTGTAATCATTTACTATGTCGATTGACATGAGTTTCATCACATTTTTTTCAAAATG
The DNA here is from genome assembly GCA_929108375.1 of Gymnoscelis rufifasciata. Lineage (NCBI taxonomy): Eukaryota > Metazoa > Arthropoda > Insecta > Lepidoptera > Geometridae > Gymnoscelis > Gymnoscelis rufifasciata. The sequence goes on from OV815314.1 coordinate 10,106,420, forward strand.
GCGGTCGAGTAGGTGCCTATGCCAACGATGTTCGATGCTCTTTTAACTTATGTTTTTTTCTAAAACCAAAATGTGTATAAATGTACACCCTAGGTGCAGTATTATGATTCTCATACTTATCAAATTCATTTTTATTCACAGGCTAGAAAAAGCGACTTCGCCGTGAATTTCACCGATTGCATGACGGCTCGTCTAAGCATTAACCTCAGCGTGAATTCAGACCCGGTGATCCTGTCCGAACGAGACCTCGGGAACATGAAGCAAGCCCACAGTTGTGAGGTCTACGTCATGCATTCTCCACCGAATGTCACTTAAATCATATCAAACGTTTAGGTTAATATTTGGTGCCGTTTGTAAAGTACCTACTTAAATAGGGTTGTTTCTAAGTATCGGTGTTCTTAAGAATGGGTATTAGAAGTAAGTGAGAGAATTTTGTTATCTAGTTAATATTTTAATGTAAGCTTGTCGTTAAAAAGTTCTTTACATCATCATTATCATCCTGCCCTTGTCCCACACTTTGTGGGGTCGGCACAACATGTGTAATCATTACATCATGTGGTTTTGAAATCCACATAATTTTTCATTGATGAATCAAATATAAAACATTCTACCATATGATAAGAATATGTTAAAGGTGTTAAAAAGTCATACCAGTATGCTTTGCAAAATAAAAAGCAACCATACTTAACTGGCATTAGTTTTGGAATAAAGTTTTCATATAATGGACCACCCAGTCACGTACCATCAAATAAATAATCAAATCGGGTATTTTGCTACAAAAGATAATCAAATAAAAATGAAACCTTTGATAAGATTTCAAATAAATTTTAAATAAAGAACTTAAAGACCGAAAACCAAATATTTGCGGCCGCCGTACATCTCGGAAAGATAAATTTCAAATTCTATTAAAATTATGTAAATTAACGGAAATTTAGAGGTTTAATTATATTTAAGACTTCGGTGTTAGGGGTTTAACCAAATAATGTTAAAATTAATGTGATAATTGTTCAGGAGTAGATTTGTAACATAAATGTTATGATTTTGTAAATACCTACTTGGATAAACTTAATTAAGGACTTATTTCACAAAATCTAAGTAAGCTAAGCAATGGTCAGTTATGTGAACAACACATGTCAATGGTTAGTTTTATCAAGAGCTTTCTATCGGCTTCGTCACATGTGACTGAGTGAAATAGATCGTTATTTTAAGCATTGTCTAATTTTACTCGGACATGGTGAAACAGGATCTTAATGTCATTCTAGATCGGATTTTGTGCTCACAAGTGGGTGCCACTAAGTAATGCGCGCAGGCGCAAGTCAATCATATAATTTTTCTATAGTATTTACATTCAGAACTAAACTCGTGATTATAGAAACAAGTATATATTAATTTGAAATTTCGAAGCTCGCGCTTCAACATCGTCTCTTTAGTTTATTACAAAAATATATTGATTTCCGCAATTATTTTATGTTATGATTTTGTTGTACGATGAAGTTTATAAATTACAATGTCTTTAACATGGTACGGCTACATCAGCGGGCGAATATTCGTGTCTCTTTGGCACGGTGAAATCATCGTGTTCGGTATACGCGATGTTCTTTTCTTTATCAGCGGGCATAGATTTGTGTCGCGTTGCGCGTAACAGTATGAAGTGGCATAATTTTAGCCACTCTCACGCTAAACATCGTCTTCGCCCGAATACTTCGCGTTGCAACTATGTTCCTGGCCCCACATATTGCGTTGACAGGAATATTCGCCTTAGACCGGTGATTAGCTGCACAATTACGATAAACACACCAATACTGTAGTTTTTTTAATAAGCTCCTGAAATTAGTATCACAATCATTATGCATTTTTGCTTGATTCAAGCCAGTTTATATCATGTTATATTTATTATAAATATAAATATCTCAAATTGTTTCTGTGTTAAAAGTATACGACTTGTGTGTACAATAAATACAATGCAAAATAATTTAATAAACGATTTTCCCAATGTTGTTTTTTTATTATTCGTAAAATTCATAATGTAAAACGGCGGCCCGCCCCGGCGTCGCACGGGTATAAAATTTTCCCGGAAATTATTACAATTTTTCTCGCCGTACCATCCTATCTCTCAAGTTGGATCGAACTGCACATGGTGTGCGAATTTTATTATAATCGGTTAAGTGGTTTAGGAGTCCATTGAGGAGGTCCATTTTGACACGAGATTTATATATATTAAGAAGATTATAATTTTATGCAAAATCATCAGCGGCTGCTGAAATGGATTATTTAACGTATACTCTTTAGGAAACTGATCAATTTACGACGCGACGTCTCTTCGTAAAAATCTTCAATGGACGCTGATTGATTAAACGAATACTATTTGTACCTATTATTTTCCGATGACACATACAAAGTAAGTGTTAGTATGTTCTGCAAGCACTTTCTACTTCGTCTTGGTGTTTTATTTGTAGAAAATATATCTAAATTTGTATGTCTTTTATATGTATATATTAAGTATATTAGATGTCTAGTACTCGGAACACAAACTGAAAGCTTACCACGGGCCTTAATGGTGTTGTGTGGATTGTCCGAAAATATTTTCATTTTACAGATCTAGCGTAGAAAAATTTACCTACCACAAGGAATAACTAAGTGTCATCTTAGTCAGTAAAAAATATTATTATCTATCTTAACTTATTAACCTAAAAAGTTGTATAGTTTCTTAAGAGAAAGAAGTCACTGTTTTGGCAGGTTAAAAACACGAATATAAGAGATTTCTAAATTAATTAGTTTAGAAGAAGATTGACCCTCATTGGCTTTGAATTATTTACCTCCTCTCCATTTCAATGGGGCTTTTAATTTAGGATTGATGGAAAATAATTTCAAGGAATTCCCACAAGATTAATAAATTAGACTACCGCGGAATGACGATTTATTTTACTGTTGAATTTAATGCTCTTTTAAATCTTTTAGCAGAAAGAATTTAAAGCTCCCATAAATTGTTTTGGAGGGAGCGAGAAAATGTAGTACTCACACATTTTATGAATTATGATCGGTCCCAACACTTAGGTAGGTATCTTCTTTAAACTCTATTTTATACATTTTCATTTTTAAATCTATGTATCTTCGCACTATATAAATAACTAGCTATCGCTTGCGGTTTTACCTGCGTGGAATTAAGTTATTTTAACCCCAAAAAGGGGACACACTGTGACTTTACGGGACAAAGTGCGGAACTCCGTCATTCGTAAACGCACATAAGTGATTGATGTAGGGTACCGAGCTGCAAAACTGAAATGGGCCTGGGCCGACCATGTGTGCAGGCGGGAAGATGGACGGTGGAGCAAGGATGTGTTTGATGACCTACGGATGAAAAGTTTAGCAATGCTGGGATTTGGGATTTTTGTCTAAAATATTGCCTCAAATACAACATTTCCCAACAACCGCACTGAGTTCGATGTCAAGTCTCTTAAAAAATCATAAGCACTACATAAAGTAGCGACTATTCGTTTTCAATAGCATTTTTAACCTCAAGTATTCGTACTCGTGTGGAGATTGGCATCTAATCATTCGCAGAATACCCAAACCACTTACCTAATTAAAACCTGTCCACAAGCTATTGACACGTGTCCTCTTGGAGCAATGCCATACATAAAACATCGGCAACGCACTCTAAAGTAATAAGTTTATATTCCCAAGTTCCCATTGGAAATGTCAGCTGTTATATATATAGAATCATCATTACCATTTCAGCATAAGACGTACCCTGCAAATTCCATAGAGTGTTTAAGGATCCTAAAAAAAACCTAGTTGTGCTATTAAATCTATTAAATGGTGTGGAAAGAAACGAAAAGCAAATACTTGAAGTTACGCAAAAGATGATAGGGTAATTAAAGGGAACATTTTACAGGTAAGTGGTTTTCTACTCGATTCAATGTAATTTATTATTCTTTGATAATACAATGAAAAATAAAATTTTATTATTTGCTGCTCTTTCTGGCACATTGCATATTAGGTTGTTTCTTATTATCTGGATAGTACTTGTTCGTACCATCGCGACAATAAGATCAATATTATTTGAATATATACAACCATTTTTAGTATAATTTCATAATTAAAGTTTCGTAATTTGGTCCGGAGGAAGGAAGGAGACTTTCTAGTTATTCATGCCCCATCTTAGACCACATCGTCACTTTACATCAGAAAAAATTGAGGTCAAATTATAAAAAAAAAGTTTATTTTACAACAATCCTTTGGCTTTCTTCGTAAAAATTGTACATAGTCATTCAAAATGCATGTGCATAATATTTTTGCTGAAAATAAATCGCGTTGCTTGGTATTCATTTGAATCTTTGCAATTTTATATATTACTAGCTGACCTCAGCAAACGTTGTTTTGCAAAATGAAAAACCTACTGAATATGCATATAAAATTTCATAATAATCGGTTAAGCCGTTTCGGAGGAGTACGATAACTAATATTGTGACATGGAATTATTTTATATATTAGATGTACTTTATAACTCAATAATTCATATTTTTTAAACTAAGAGTTGGTTGTTTTTTGTAAAGTGTTCAAAATGTAATTATCATCGGTTTTATTTCAAACTGTGTTACAAAGTGTGTTGATAGATATGTGGGAAGAGGTAAACCAAAGAAAAGATGGATGGACTGTGTGAAGGAGGACATGTGTAAGAAAGCGTTTTTATAACATTTTTAATGTCATATTTACAACTAAATCAATTGTAGTCTCAGACAAACCTGGTTTTAGTGAGTGGGCAACTGTAGGTATACATAAAAGCAGACAAAAATTGTATGAATTGTATAGCGAAAAGCAATATAACTCCTGTGAAAAGTTCAAAGATAAAGTCAAAATATATTCAAAAATTTTCAAAAATGTCTGCCAATTGGCAAAATCAAATTATCTAAGTTCAAAAATTAAAAACAGTAGTAACATAATTAAAACTACCTGGAAAATAATTAATGATGAGACTGGCAAAACTCAGAACAATAACAATGAATACAAACTTAAAGTAAATGAAACAGTTATTAATAATGATTTAGAGATAGCACAAGCTTTTGAAAGTTTTTTTACAGACATTCCTATGTCAACTACAAGCTCTTTAGACTCTTCACATGATCTTGCCGTGTCATTATTAAAAAACAACGTACCTGATTGTAAAAACATCTTTCATTTTAAACATGTCAACGAACAAGACATTGTTAAAGCCTTCAAAATGATAAATGTAAAAAAAACCCAAGATCTCTGGGGTATTTCTGTACACATTCTTAAACCACTAATAGTTACTCTGGCACCTGATTTGGCTAATATATTCAATGAATGCATAGACTCTGGAGTGTTTCCTGACCTAATGAAACATAGTAAAATTGTACCATTGTTCAAATCGGGCAATACAACGGACCCTACTAACTTTAGACCAATATCAGTTCTGCCTACATTTAGTAAAATATTTGAGAAGCTTATTTTAAGCCAGCTCTCATTACATTTTGATGCAAATAATTTACTACATAACAAGCAATATGGCTTCACTAAATGCAAGTCCACTGCTGATGCTGGTGTTGAGTTACTAACTCATGTTTATGATGCTTGGGAAAAGTCGCAGGATGCAATAGGAATTTTTTGTGATTTATCTAAGACATTCGATTGCGTGCACCATGAAACATTGATCAGGAAATTGAGCCACTATGGAATTAGGGGCAAATCCTTGGATCTTTTTGCTTCCTATTTAAGCGAAAGAATTCAAAGAGTTGATGTCAACGGGAAACGATCTCCAGGGTCCTTAGTGTCAATGGGTGTACCTCAGGGATCCATATTAGGACCTTACCTTTTTTTGATATACATAAATGACTTGCCACATCTTGTACAGGATCAACATGAAATTGTATTATTTGCTGATGATACTTCACTTCTTTTTAAAATAGATCGTCGCACTAATAACTTTGACAAGGTAAATAATGCAATTTCTAAAGTAGTCCATTGGTTTGAATCCAATAATCTATTATTGAATGAAAATAAAACTAAATGTATTCGATTTTCACTACCTAATGTTAAACAAGGTTCTGTAGATATTAAAATAAAGGGCGACAATTTAGAGCTCGTTGAAAATACTGTATTCCTAGGTATAACTTTAGATAGCAAGCTTCAATGGGACCCTCATATAGATAAATTGTCGAAAAGGCTCAGTTCTGCTGCTTTCGCAGTCAAAAAAATTAGAGTTTTAACTAATATTGCAACATCTAGACTGGTCTACTTTAGTTACTTCCATAGCATTATGTCATACGGTATTTTGCTGTGGGGGAGTGCTGGAGTAGGACGCATAAATACCATATTTGTACTGCAGAAAAGGGCTGTTCGTGCTATCTATAATATGGGTCCCCGAGATTCGCTACGTGATAAATTCAAAGAAATAAACATATTGACCGTCATTTGTCAATATATTTATGAAGCCATTATGTATACGCATAAAAATATTAATTTGTTTACAAAAAATAGTGATAAACACAATGTAAATACAAGAAATAAATATAAACTCGCTTTGCCCACCACTAGGCTGCATAAGGTTAATGTATCATTCAAAGGGCAATGTATACGCTTCTACAACAAGATTCCCAAAGAATTGCAACAGTTGTCAATTACTAAATTTAAGAAAATTGTAAAAAACAATCTTTGTAAAAAAGCTTATTATAATATATCGGATTACCTTGAGGACAAAACTGCTTGGGACGGAATCTGCTCCAACACAATATCAAAAACAAGACTAACAAATAATGATTGTAAAGTTTCAATACAAAAATGAGCTAGAGTTTCTAATCGCTTCTTTGCTCTAGTGTAAAAAAAGCGAAGCGACCAGATACCATAAATTTATTTCCTACTTATCTTTAAGCACCTATGACCTATATGTTTTTTTGTAATCTATTTTGACGTGTCTAAGTTTTGTAAAACCAAACTATGGAAATAAATAATTTTGTATCTTGTATCTTGAAAGGAGTGAGTGTTGAGATGATGAGTGACAGATGAAAATGGAAGGCAAAAACCTGTTGTGCCGACCCCACGTAATGTGGTATAAGGGCAAGAGAATGATGATGTTTTAAGATATAAATAAAACCAAAATACATACCTCAACGACCCCGGGAAAACAGCAACATTTTCCTTCAGAAGTTTATTCTATTCGCACTTTTCCGTTTTCCTGAGTTTTTATATAGCCTCTTCCCTGTAGCTTCTTATAATTTCCGCAATGGGTGAAAACTTTGAAAGAAGCTCATTTTTGTGTTCATAAACCTTTCTTGATAACAAAATTTAACGAAGGAACGTTTTTCCGTTAAAATGTTACAATTTAAGGGCCCAAATCAATCCCTATAAAATAACAGCATGGAATACTTATGTCAGGTTAAATAAAAAACTATTTTTAATGTTAGTTTAGTTATTAGTTTAAAGTGCACACTTCAAAGTAATAACACCCTGTTTTTACGTCGGCAGTAATTTTTTTTCCCATTGACGCGATAGAGGATGATTTGTGCTGAATGGCACAGAATCAACATTAAAAAAAAATATTTATTCAATCTGGGATAAGTATTCATTGCAGTGCTTTTGTAAAGATTCATTTGGGCACTTAAATTGTAACATTTCAATATTGTCAAATTTAACAACACGTATTTGTGCCTGTCTGTACTACCACATTCTCTCCTAACATCTGAAAGCTATGATGCCGGCTGTACACACGCGCCGAGACCCTCTCGGCGAATGTCTCGGCCGAGAGGGGTCTCGTCGAGAGCATGCCTGTACACACGCGTTCTAACATTTGAACTGAAGACTCACGCGACAATGGACGTAGAAATTGCTGCTGCTATTTGTGTTTGTGCCATGAGCTATTATAATTTTTTTAACATTTACTATAAAAATAAAATTCGTAAACCATGAAGAAACAAGAAAAAAATTAATTTTATTAAATTAAATGAAAATTAAATTAAAAAAAATATTAAATACTATTAGCGAGCAAGTAAATGAACGAGTGTGTACATGCTCGCTCTCGTTTACCTCGCGAGAGCCAACGAGACCCTTTGACTCGGGCGCAAAAAACCGACAAGCCACCGAGAGCGACCGAGACGAGAACGAGACAGCGAGACGAGACGAGAGCGCCCTGTACACACGCGCGTTCGGCCTGTCTCGGGGTGTCTCGGCGCGTGTGTACAGCCAGCATGACAATGAAACATCCAATCGTTAAAAATATACCGGTATTGGCTATCAAATGGAAAGTACATGTGTTGAGTACATCATGATACATCAAGTTTTATGGAAATTGATTTCATCATCATCACCCTATTAACGTTCCCACTGCTGGGATATAGGGACTTCTCTCTTGACGAGAGAGATTAGGCCACGCTGGCCAAATGCGAGTTAGTGAATGTCACAAGTCCTTCAAACTCTAAAGTACTTAGAAACATGCCGGTTTCCTCACGATGTGTGCCTTCACCGTTAAAGCACGTGTTTAAAGCGAACATTAATTTTTCGAGAAGAAAAGTGAGAGAGAGTGAGACAGAGTTGCTTGGCGGGATTTGAACGAACGACCTTCGAAATTAAAGTCGAGAAAAGCACCCCTTGGCCAACACGCTTTTTAATAAAATGATTTAGCCATTTGAAATATATGAGGTGAGGAGTGAAAGTGACAATGTCAAATCTAACTGCCGTATAATTTGTAGATAAAGGGTTTGTTTCACCATCTACGAGTGATAAAGTAAATGGTTTATTAATAGAGCTATCTCTGCCAGTCGGTCACTGACAGTTTTCAGTTGCCTTGATAGATATATATTTTATCCATTGGCTATTTTATCCCGAGATGGAGAAACAGGCCCTTTTTTTTATCGAGTAGCCTTTATTTGCTTACAATCTCACCTGATGTAAAGTGACGATGTGGTCTAAGGGGAGGCCTAAAAGATACGTGAAACCCGAAGGGCCTTCACCCATGCCGATAGATTAAATTTGCGTCGGGGTTTTTGTTTATTTTCAGATTAATTATACTTGTTTCATTTTAAATCAAGAACGACCACTCATCGAGCTGTAATACATTATAAAAACAATATCACTGGACATCGACATCAACAGTAGGTGTGTGATTACCATGCATATTGTTATTTGCGTCTATAACATTACAACAGTCACCGTTGATTTGCATTCTCATCATCCTATAACATACTCATAGGTAGGTATCGAGTATGATGTGATCGGACTCGGAAATTATATCTCATTTTGTTCGGCGTGGTCTGAATGTTGATTATCATTGGAATTCACAATAAGTACCTACGGTTCGGTATTTACACAACCTTCCATTTTGTCCAAGCCGTATTCCTAATATCTTAGATATACTAATATCATAAATGCGAAAGCAACTCTGTCTGTTTGTTCCTCTTTCACGTAAAAACTACTGAACCGATTTAAATGACATTTGATACACAGGCTCTCTAGACACTGAACAAGACAAAGGCTACAAACTCCATTATAACGCGTGTGCTACTATACTAGTATTATAGTGCTTTAGTTTATAAGAATTCTATTTTTATGTTTGTTAGTCTATAAGGTATATGTTTATATGGGCCTTGGATGCCTGAAATAATTAATTTATTATTATTATATAACCGAGGACACTTTATTAGGTCCCATAATGTTCTTATATTTCAACAGTAATTGAAAGCTTTGTTTTGAAGGCCTCGTGAAAAAGTAAAGCCTATTTGCTGGTTCGATTCCCGCCGGGGGACCAGATTTTGCACTATCTACAATTTCTGGTTTCGGGTCTGGGTGTTTTATATGTATCATATGTATGTATTTACAAAAAAATGTATCTATGTAGTATATCAGTCACTTAACACCCATAGTACAAGCTCTGCTTAGTTTGGGGTTAGGTGAGGCTGTGTGATTAGTCCGGAAATATTTATTTATTTTTTAAGCGCTTAGTAATTTTTAAACAATGATGGAATAAATTTGACTTCTTAAATTATAGATATTGATACTTTTTGATTTTCACAAGAAGAAAATATCATAATAGCACACACAAACAATTTAAAAAAATCTGGACAATCCAAACAACAACATCTAGCCCCGTGGTAGGCTTTAGGCTTGTGTTACGGGTACTAGACATCTAATTTACTTAATATAATAAAAATATACCTTATAAATAGATATTTTTACTATAAATATCAAACACCCAGACTACGGAGAATGTGCTTGAATTAATAATGCTCATACAAACACTTGACCCCCCGCCCGGTGGGAATCAAACCCGCTACTTATAGCGCCGCAAGCGGGCCCTCGCCCACCGCGCCACTAAGTCCGCAAATCATTTTCATGTATCTACATGAAAATACGATTAAGTATCTCTGTATGACTAAGATTGTCAGTTGTGGCAAGGCCCTAAATACCTTATCATAACTAAGTAAATTCAAAAAACCAGTCACTTTATGAAACACGAAACGAAAATAGATGCAGCTGTCTTTTAAATACTTTGTTATAAAGAGCCTACATTAACAAGGAGGGGCCTAAGTGCTTTTTGTGATAAATAGGGAAACACCCTTTCGTAATGAATCTCAGTAATGGTGACGCAATCTTTAATCTCCAGTGTTTATGGGAGGTTCACACGGGCTTAGTACTTAATAATGTAGATTCCATTAACAAATCAACCAGTTTTGCCTCGACACAAATCATTGTGATATCATAAGCCTTTGGCGAAACCTACGGGTCAGCCACGCGGGAAGCAACTGCGACGAAGGAACGTCAACACAACAAAGTTACAAACTTTCGGAACAAAAAACTTTTTGTTTGAAAATCCTTTTACATGACCTCCGGGTGGTGCTAAGAACAGTCTCTGGTGGGAGGCTTCGGCCGCGGGATTTCACCACCCTCCGGGCTGGGCCAGAGAGTGAAACGATTTGAGGCTTAAGAACCACACCATAATGTGGGACTCAATATCGCGCTAGTCTCTAGCATCAATATTAAGCGAGCTAAAAAGCCCGAACAGATCCGACCCCAAAACACTTGCTTACGTACTCTTCCCGACCAGTAGCTAGCTAAGTTTCCATACCGCATTGGTATTTGTTCTGCAAAAAAGATCGCTTCATCTATGAATTTAGATCCTATAATACAATTGTATGGTATTACATTGGTATTGACGTTTTTTTTTTATATATTGGTATTGCTCTGTGGATAAATCTATGTGTACTCCATACATAGATTTCCTCCCACCCCTTTAACTTATTTATATTATATTTGAGCACGACTCAAATTAAATAACAAACAACACTGTGGCAACAATCAACGTTAGACTAACGGGCTTTCTAAATTTAATTATATTTTATGCGTGTTACTTTTAAACGATAAATAATCAAATTATAATTACAGCTAGTTTTAAGGACTAATGTCATGTCAAAATAAATAAAGAGCCAAATATATCAACAAAAATAAAAATGACACGACAAGATACCTATACTAAAGTTCAATTACAAAATAATATATTTCAATTAACAAACCATTTGGGTAATAAATAATTTCTAGGCTCAATTGGGCTTTCTCAGCAGAAATTATTCACTGACTTATCTAGATTAAAACGGCAGAATTTAAATTGCGTTTAATATATTTTAGTCCAGTCAACGGGCTTCTAACTATTGCGGAAATGGCAGAAAATCAAATGAAACACTACACATCATGTTACACTATAATTGAGGCTCCTGTTACCAACTGAAGTTATGAGAGACTTTTCTTCAAAGAAAAATGCCAAAAAAGATTGCCATTATTGCCAAGAAAGCGCCATTAAAATATTTTACAGTCAGTGTTCGAAACCCAATTTAAACCTATTTAAGACTCAGTGTAGGTGTTGTACCAATAAAACATAGGTTTTGTACCAAAAAGCAATAGCGAGTGGGAAAACGAACGTTCGCGCGAGCCGTCGTTGTGCACACTGACTTCCCCTCCCGCGTACCTCACCGATCGTCGCCCCGCGCGCCACAGCATATATCTTTATTTATGTTTTTAAATTACAGATCAAAAATATAAGGTCTGTTTTTTAACATAAACTAAAGAAATAAAAATCAAATTAAAACTTAAAACTATGAAAACACTACGCGTCGCCTACACTCAGGATCGTATTTTATTTATGCTGCGATTACGTCTTGGTCGAGTTTCAGGCTTCGCGTTGTGAGGCTTCGCGCTGATTCAAGACAAAACTGTTTTGCGATTGACTATCGCCTTACAGAATGGATACAGCCGCGCACACTGTCAACGGCAAGTCTTTGTTCAGGCTCAAATGTTTTGAATCAGACTTGACATCAATGAGCGCGTAGGCTAAATGACACCATTTCAAATCCCTTAGGCTATAAAATATAACTAAGGTCTTTACTTCGGTACCTTTCAGCCTTTTATGCAAAGTCAGTCTGTCAGATTGTAGCTAAGAGCTGTAATAGCTATGTAGGTACGTAATTCACAAAAAAAAATGTTCAAGCTATAATTGGATGGTTTATGCCACGAGTACAGAAAACTCTTGATAGGATATCAGAACTATCAAAATTATGATCAACGATTTAAGTAAGTACTTATGTTTAAGAGTTATAAGAGCATCTAAATTAAAACTTCCAGAGAAGTCAATTACAATAACAATTCAATATACTAATAGTTAATTATCATAAGGATCTAATCAAATGAATTCCGCCACACAATCTTATCATCATTAAAACAGATATCAAAACATTCTCCTAATCTGTACTTTACCTTCGTCATCGACAGACAAAGACTTAATTTAGAACGAGGTGGGTTGATTTATTCAACAAATTACTTAAATAAACAGTGAAAAATAAGTTTCAAATAGTTTCGTATTAATAACTCGCTAAACTAGAAAACAAGCTATTTAACGTGATGAAATAGATAGAAACCATTAGTGTTTGACAAAATACGAGTATTTTATATAGTGAAAAGGACGAACGATTCTGATTGGGACAGAGGTCTAACAAGGATAGAAATAGAAGTAACAGAAAGGAGTCAAAAGGTAAGTTAAGTATTGAAGAATTAATACTGTTCATGAATATTAAATTAAAGTTAAGAAGTTGAGTTCAGGCTTAACTTAATTGTATTATCTTCCTACTTGCTAGCTACCCGTAAATTCGCCGTAATATAGCTTGTGTCGTGAGAATCAGGGTTTTCCACGGAGAGTATTGTTATCGTTAATAAGGCATTTTACAAAAAAAAGTTACAATGGGAGTGTTTTGGGCTCTAGTTCTAATGTTCGTTATTTTAACACATTCAAACACACAAAGTTTTATTATCACTAAAGCTTTATAGTAGAAAGACAGATATGCTACATAAAAAATAAATAAAACTCACAAAAATGAGGTTTTAACAAAGCATTAATTATGCACCAAATAGTTAATAAATTTTTCATAAGTATAACAACAATTCAACAACCAAGGTCAAACTGCTCTGTCCAACTAGATGGACCACGGGCCTTTGCCTTTTGGTCCAACTTTTTTAATAGTTGGGCAACATCATCTTTTGAGAGTCTCATCGTCCAACTGAGCAATGAAAGAGTGAAGATACTGACTGATTGTGAATTATCATAACCACTTAGGTAGGTACTACTGGACACAGGCCTCCCTGTTTCGCCTATATGACTATTTAAACTCAACACACAGCCCAAAACTAGGCATACATGGACTGGACAGGTCAACTTAAAACTTATATAAAAAAAACTAAGAATAATCAAGGAAACAACATACACAAGTGTAAAAAATTGAAGCGAACTGTCAAGTTATGACAGTTCGCTTCAATTTTTTACACTTAAAGCTTAGTATATGAAAAAGCGTATAATATATTACGACATAAAATACGGTTGCCTGACCGCGGTCTCCAATCCAAAACTTTTGTCCGAATAGGCAATTATGAAAAGCCCAATTTCACCCCTTCGGACGAATTTGCCCAATTACTTTGTCTTGCTAATTTCTTATATTATGGCTGGCTACATAAGCTGCATAAGGTGAATATTCGTGTAAAAAAAATTATTACTCTGGTATTTTTTATCAATCTAATTAAACTATGAAGTGAAATAACAAGACAGCACACAAAATATTATACGCCATCTGTGCCTGACACATAAGTATGCCTGACATATATAAATGAGTACAGACATATACCATGTCTGTACTCATTTGAGAACAGTGACATCTAATAGGTAATGGCTGCCCCTCACAAATAATTGGGATTTACAGATTTACACTATTTACAATATAAAATTAGATTTTTCGACAAAATCATAGAATAAAAAATTCTTGTCCACACATAGTAAGTCCATCATTAAAACCAGAAGGGGTTTTAATGATGGATGGGCTTTATATAATAACTAACTGGCCCCAGCAATAGTTGTTTTGCAAAATGAAAAATAGATAGTAGCCGATTCTCAGACCTACTGAATATGTAAGTATATAACATTTGGTAAAATCGGTTTAGCCGTTTCGGAGGAGTACGGTAACTAATATTGTGACATGGAAATTTTATATATATGATTTTGTAACTCCTGCATTACTCTATTAACTACAATGATTACTTTATCGATATGCAAAGGAACATTCCCAACCACTCCGCTGCCTGTGGAAATCAGTAGACTTCTTTTTTTTTGATAAGCCTATAGGATTTTACTGTAGGACAAAGGCCTTCCCCATATCCCTCCAAGTATCCCGTTCCTGTGCAGAATTCTACCATTCGAGGTCGAACGTATCGATTTCGTCTCGCATTCGTTACAATAATACTTCCATCGGCATATATCGGATTATATACCATCATTAGCATATTTTAATCTCTTTGTTGGCATCAGAGCATTCAGAAAATAAGACTTGGTGATGTCGGTTAGCCGACATAAACAAAATAAGGAAAATCATTACCCAAATACAATATTCTTATCCATCTTATATAAGAGATCATATTTTTTGAAATGTTTGTATGGGAGTATATTCCACATTTATTTATTTTGAAGCAAGCTTATATTAAACTGAATGTTTGTTTAGAAGCCTCTTACGATGGGGACAAGGGGTATATACATATAAAAGCCCTTATTGGGATAGGTTGTCACTCATTGGAATATTTCAGTAACTGATCTATACCAGCATACGTATCTGTGATACGGCCCGCGAGTTGAGAAGCTACTTACAACCAGTAGCCTCATGCTAGTTAGCGTAAATTGTTGAACTCGGGTGTTTTAGCATACCTTGAATAGCAACAAAGTTGAGACTTTACTATTTACTTCAAAGGAAACATGCCATCCTCCATTCCATTTTCAAATAATACCATCACCATGCTTCAGTTTACGCTGTATTTATATACCTGGAGAGTGCATGATAACCGTCACATATATATATAATATTATGCATTAGCAAATAGCGGTAGCACTTGTGCAGATTGGAGATGTTATTGAAATATATGAAAATGCAAAGCCATTTTATTTTTTTATATACAGGGTGTCCGGAATGGGGTAGGTCACCTCGTTACGCATCAGGCTAGATTACCTTAGTCCAATGTCAACAAATTCCGAGATATAATATCCATGGTTTAATGTTCAAACAGACAGTTACTAGTGCCTAACAATTTGTTTGCGTCCTTGCATAATGTGTATTCAATCGATAAACACCAAAACAATCATCTGTATCCACATAACTGACTAAATGGAAGGTGTTTAATAATGAAACATTATTTAAAAATTAAAATTACTTTTTGATTTATTTTTATTTTTTAAATAAAGAAGACTAAAACATTCATATATTTTTAATAACATCCAGTACTATTGCACTTTCGATTGGTGTATCATACACCTACCACCTACTCACCTACTGGTGATACCTGCCTAATTCTCAGAACTAGAGTACTAACCCAACTTAAGTCCGGTTTCAACAAAAAAGTTAAAAAAGTCCTAATAATAAATTAAACATTTTATTAATAATGCGGCTTTGCATCGACCTTCCGGACACCCTGTTAGATAATATAAAAGTTACTTCCTTACTAGTACTCGTAACAACGAAAATTTAGGTGAGCGAGGAAGCCTGACAATACCGCGCAATAACTAACTGTGCAAATCGTGGTGATGTGGATCGAGGTACAAAAAGGTCCGCTTAGTGTTAACCAGTGGTTTATTTACATTAATGCGTGGATGTGACAACTGAGTAAGCAATTCGGTGATCTGACCCATATTCAGAAGATTTCCTTGTCTAATCACATACGTGGGTATAATATTATGCTATGTTGGTGAAGAGAAGTAGCGCCGAGTGTGCCTACCTTCACTCCGGAAAAGATCAATATCGGTATTTAAAAAAAAAAGCATGTTCCTCTCACTTGTGCGGAACGCTTACCTTAGTTATTTGTATGAATTCGACATAGACAAATAACATACCAATTTAATTTTAAAAACGATTAAAACTATACTGTAGAAACTTGGTAAGTAGCTATTTAGAAGTATTGTTTAAAGTGCATTCAAATGTTCACACAGAAATAGAAGAAAAAAAAGTATTTAAGTACCCCATATAACTGATTTTTTTTGTCATCAAACCCGTTTATGTTATCTCTAAAAGAGGTGTTCAAACATGATAATCAGGATTATTTTCTCTTAACTAAATAGTTTGCACGAGAGACACTTCCAAAGTGGTAAAACGTGTGTTAAGACTTCTTACGGCTGAAATGATGATGATGATGAAGGTTGTCTGGAAAAAATCACTTTTAGTGATAAGTTACACTATTATTTCAGTAATTTTGGTTCTATTATAAATTTTGTGTTTCAATAAAGAGTATTGTATTGTATGACGACCGAGGCCGAGGCCCGCGTCTGATGCGAAAAATTAAATCCCGCTCAGTCAAGTAACTGAATAACTTTGAAAGCCACTTTGAAATTCATAACCACTTGGTATTTTGGAATTAAATAAAAACCTATCTATTTTTGTATAGATAAGGTACATTATTCAGCTTTAACAATGTTTTAAAATAAGCACACCATGAAAAGAAATGTCTTTTGTTCACAGTTCACTATTTAATGACAAATACAACAGTTATTATCAATAAAATTACGTAACTGCGGTTTATTCTTCTCTACCGGATATCGAAACATCAAAATACGAGTAGTAATCAATTTATACCTCAAACTCGACGCGCTACGTAGACCAATCTTCTTTCAAAGTTTCATGTTAAAGAGAAGAGATAAAATATTTCACTTTTAAATGGATTGGTACACTAAATGGTGTGGTAGGCCACGAAAACGATGGCGAGACGATATAGATACGTAGGACCGTGAATGGTGGAATTCAACATAAGACCGGGACTCTTGGAAGAATAGGGGGGAGGTCTTTGTCCTGCAGTGAGACGTTAAAGGCTCATAAAAAAGGGGTAGGTAAAAAATATTGTACAAAACATACGCTAGAGTCATGAGTTTATACCTTAACGTAGCTTTTGTGTTCTATTTCCCAATCTCCGTGTAAAATAGGCAATGGGTAAAACCAATTCAATTGAATTTCTTATAATTGGACTCTGCGCTTGAAGCGACAGTTTGTCATTGTTTAGTTAAATAAAATTATAAAGTGAAGATGTGACTCAGTTGAACGCTATTTTGCGTCCTAACGGTTAAAATATAGAGTTAACAAGTCAACTGACAACTCTCAGTGACTGACTGATGGGGATTGCTCTATATTCTTACTACATTAACCATTGGCTATTTTACTCGGAGATAATGCAGTTTAAGCCTGCATGGTATGTTACCCATTATAAGTCTGAAATATTGTTAAAACCAATGATAATTAAGAAGTTATTTCTCTTCTGTATTTTTGTACAGTTTACATTATCAACAAACTAATGTTAGCTTATAATGAGAGCAAATCCCAGGGATGTTAAGTAATTAAATCAGTCAAGTCAGCTGATATTGAGAAGTCAAAATTTAATTAAAACAGAACGGGGTGTTCCTCAGTTTACCCTTACTAAAATGGAAGATGTTTTGACATTGTAATAAGGTTTACCTGTAGTATTATATATAATAGGAAGGTCCCTTTACCGAGATACGAACTGCGAACTTCTGGAATTGTGTTAAACTTCATAACTTACGTCTACTGGGAACGTCATTTAGCTACTCTTACTCGAGTATTTTGGTTTATAAACTTCCCGTAGTAGGTAATAAATAACTTAGCAAGTGAGCAGATAAATGGTATAATGGCCGTTTTTATAAACGCTTTCTAAATATTGCCGAAGTTAGAATTCCTTATCTAAAAGACATTTGAACTGTTTGTTCCAAGTCCCATCTTTTTTGAAGTGAAACTTCTTTAGAATCGTTGTGATTTCAAACCGGATGCAACGGAAATACGTCAGGTAAGCCAATCTTAAACGCTAACAAGGTTAAGCAACTTTCCGGAACGCCAGTACTTGGATGGGTGACCGCCCGAACAAAATCATTTTGCACAGTATTTTTTTTTATTCATCTCATTCTTTTGTCGATTTACTGAAGTTTCACTTCTACCGTGTGTGAATCACACAACAACCTTTTTTTTTTTTTTATTATTGATAAGCCTTTATTTGACCACAATCTCACCTGATTTAAAGTGACGATGTGGTCTAAGATGGAGCATGAAGGCCAAGAAGATGGCTTCTCCGGACCACATTACGAAACACGAAAAAATCGATTCACGCACTGGCCCAGGCCGGAGGGTGGTGACAAGCCGCGGCCGAAGCCTCCCACCAGAGACTGTTCTTAGCACTACCCGGAGGTCACGTGTAAGGATTCAGAGGGTTACCACTTACGGACGTGAACAGACAAAACCTCCTAAATCCATCTTAGAAGAGATTAAAATTTTAAGCACCTTTAGAGTGAAAGTGGATGTTTTAGAATATAATATGTAAAAAAAAAATCTTTATTGGGGGCGTCAATAGCAATATAGAATAATAATTATATAGAATAATAATTATATATTGCAATCGACGCCCCCTTTAAATATTAAATTATGAGTGACGCATTATTATGAGTGAAGATAATAGCAATGAATAAAGAAGTATCTATAATAAAAGTAGTACAAAGACAAAAAGTTTCAGTGCATTTCGACAAATTTTCGCGCATTCATTCAAACGCTAATGCTAGGAAGTAACGCTTGCGTGCGATATGTACTAAATTACGCAGTCACAAGCCCCCACTCATTATTATTTATTAATTTATGTAGTAATCACGCCTATTATAATTCGTGTCAACGCGGTACTTCGCATCACTAGCCTCGTGGTGGGCCACGATGTTATTGTAGACTATAATAGATACTTATTATATTATAGGCTATATTTGCGCAGTTTAGAACAGCGCTTTTGACGAAAAATAAATACACGTGATATCTAATAAAAACCCCTCTTCTAATATTTGGTGATTTTTTTGTTGAACCCCTTTTAGTCCTTTCGAACTTCTCACGTGATTAATAGTTGGTCTCATACTAAAATTACTTGCATAGTAAGGTTTTAAATTGTAATAATGTTTACGTAGTAATTTATTATTCTATGATAATGGTTTTAAAATGTACTGTGCTGTAATGTTAATTTTAAACCCATTTTTACAAGTCCTGCTTGTAAAACCCAGCAAATGGGATGAAAGGGATGGAATAATTTGTAAACTTTTAATGCGTAATGCGGTTTACTTGAAATTTGGTCAAACAACAACCTTCTAACACAAAATAATGAAAATCGTTCGTTAAACAAATTTTCATTTTCCGCTTATAAATAACATTTTGGTTCTTGTTAAGCTGAAGCATGTTTTTTGCTGCCCATTTAATAGCATAGTTATCAAATAACAATTAGTACAACAAAAACCATAAATAAATCTAAATATAAAATATAAGAAAAACCCCTGATTCCAATGCCTTAATTTCCTTAAAAGTAAAACACCATAATATTTTGTAATGTGCACGTGATGAGCTTGCATTTGATACCCCACTCGAGTATACTTGCAGATTTTCGGTTTTCCTTCCCCTCCATAACTTTTAAACGGCACAACCGATTTTCATGATACATGTCTAAGAACACTCGCGCCAGACTCACCTTTCATACAAAAAAAAACTAAATTAAAATCGCTCCATCCGTTCGGGAGCTATGATGTCCCAGACAGACAGACAGACACACAGACAGACACGTCAAACTTATAACACCCCTCTTTTTTTGTCGGGGGTTAAATACATACATTTGTGGTCTTTGTGTAAAATTTTAGGTCATTTAAAAAGAGCTAAATTAACAAGTACCTATTGTTAAGAGATTTGTTTTTGTCTGAACGGTCTTTAGCTGTTTTAATACTCATTTCAAGATCCATATATTACCGGACTCCCGGCGAGTCTATATTATAGCGATAGTCTGAGATAGACTTTATGGCCCAAGTCACTTACATTATAAGTGATCAGATTTAAGTGATCTTAAGCACAAAGGAGACGTATATGTGGGAGGTAAGTGATATTGCGGTTTCAGGTTTCAGCAATCATAGAGGCAAGTCTTATATGCATATATAATAATTATAGCTGTATAATATAATATTAATACGTATGAGAGGAGATATGCAGATCAGATATACTTTCAATTTATCTTCTCGTTCATAAGATTCATAGAAGTTTTTCGTTTATAAAGCTTACCAGTCTTTTAGGTGGTAATATCGTGAGAATTCTGGATTCATTATTTTACAGCGAAGGTATTCTTGTATCCTGGTGATATCTAACTAAAGCAATATAAATAATAATTATAAAGTAACCTACTCGTCGTTGATCGTTAATTCTTCGAGATAAGTTCGTTTCACTTACTAATTTTACCACACTTTACCTTTAGGCAAGCATTCTTGTATATAAATTAAAGATTTAGAAATTTATTTATAATTAGATTTAGAAGAATTACAATAACAGCCTCTTATTTTTTTATGAATTTTAAAATGCAGGGGTTTACGGGGGCGATTAATAAATAAACTTAATAAGTTATATTTTAAAGATTAAGACACATCCGTAACCTTCGCGCGGACAAATTCTTTTTTTTTATCTTTTTGTTTTTAATATCACCTGAAAAGTGAGGTTTATCACTTATTAAAAATCATTAAAATGTAATAAGTTATATTTTGAAAAATAGTTTATTTACCTGACTTATTCATATCCACGGTCTGAGTATATTTCTAGAAAAGTTTGGTCTTATTATAAGTATACACGTATTTCAGACACCCCGGGTTTTTGTATTTTGCCGCGGTAAAAAGCAGTAGCCTTCCTCTAACGATCTCTGTAAGATATTTAAAATTGTGCCAGTAGTACCTGAGATACTAAAAAACAAATTCGTCAGCTTTATAATATTAAGTTTATTATTATATTCCAACCTAAAACAGGGACAAATGTTTATAAACTGTACAATTTAAACAGATAGTAAACAATGTATTTAAATTGAGTAAAAAATTTAGAAAATTATATTTAAATGGTAAGACTAGGGCAAATGGTTTATAAGATCTTGACATGTTTGTAATAATGTATTCTGCAAATAAATGATTTGATTTGATTTGATTTGATTTGAAATGACTAAAATAAAAGTATAAGTCCTTCATTTACATTATTTAAAAAATATTATACACAAATTTATTTATCTTTATTTTTGCTAATGAAAAATCTAAACGATATTCAGTATGAAGTTTCGCGTTATGTAACAATTTCGTGCGATTCGTGCCCCCACTTCGGATTGATGCTCTTTATCTTGGCACTTTCTTATTAAATTGATATAGCGAAAATAGGTGTCCAGTATACATGGACGGGCAATCAGACTGACTAAACAGAACAATTATTTTTATGTAGTTATAATGCCTATATTGAGTTAACGATTGTTTTTTACAGAACTAAGAAAAGGCGTATCGTGTAGCATGTTACCATGATACCCCACGTGAACGAAAATAAGGACAATTTTGAAGAAATAGATCTGCAATATGTTAAGGAAAGAGCTACACGTGAGTCTGCTTATTTTGCTTATGGAATTGATGAAACTTAAGACTTAAAACAGTGCTTGACCGACCAACAGCGCTGACCGTCGATCGAAATAGCTATTTCTATGCAAGTATCGTGGACTGTGCAAATACGAATACTGAAGTTCTTTGGACACATAGCACGAAGCGCGAACTCCATGGAGCAAGGGAGAATGGAGGGAAAGAGGTCTCGTGGTCGCTCTCCAACAAGGTGGTCGGACCTCATTTCAAATCTGACTGTCCACCATGACCGGCTGCACCCGCAACGCAGCTAAGAATGAATGATGGCGGCACATTACAAGTGCAGGTACTCAACATAAGGACCCCCTGTCAATCATAACCACGACCACTCCGTCAAGAGTGACCGACTAAGAAGATGCAAGTGTATGAATTTGGTATGTGGTAAGGTAATTTGGCGCACGGTCAGGAGGTACGGTCAGCGCTGACAGTCAGTCGAGCACTGAGTCCAGCCTTAAAAAAAAACTGATAAAGCTGTGTTGTTCTATTCGCTTCTCAACTAAGTAGGTAAAAAAAGTTGAAATAAACTGGCAAGAGAATAGTATTTCCTTGATAATTTCAAGTTGATCCGTCCATGTATGCCCCTGTGCTTCTAAGGCGTTTGGACTTTGATGATGACCTTAAGCATTTCAAGTAATTGGTAGATTATACAGGTAAACTAAAAGGATAAAGAAACTGGAATAAAAGTTTATTTTAACTCAAGCCTTTGATTAAATAGTACCATAAATGTGATATAAAACCTACTTGCTTAAATATTGTTTGAATATTTTTTGATTGATTCTTTAATTTCTTAATAAATCTCTCGAAAAATTACAAATTACTACGGAATCCCTTTTATATGGCAATTTGAAATATGAACTTCATCATAATGCTATTTTTCTGAAGAATATATTGCCTCCAGACATATTATATTATTTTCCTTCCGGCATCTTAATCCTTTAATAAATTTTCCCTAAAATGTTGATTGAACATTGCTTATCATATAAATACTTGGAAGGTTTATTTACTCAAAAGTTGAATGTGGTAGGTATATATATCAAAAATCTTTCACTAGGAATGCGTGGCGGTATCAAACATAAAAAAAATACCGCAAGCATTAATTTAAATATGCTAAGGCGAATATGATCCAGGGGAAATTAGGGTAAAAAAGAAATTTGGTAATATTTTTAAAAACGCATTGGGAAGTTAAGCCTATAAATCTTTCTGCGTATTACTACAAAACAATTATTTCTATTTCACCTATAGATTATTGACAGTGATGATCGCAAAATTTTAGTTTTTTGTGTTTGCTACAATTGCGGTGCGCATTTCAGAAAAATGTTTACTTTTTAAATTAATTATAAGTAAAACCTCGATATCATTTTTATATGTACCCGACACGAATTTGTTTCACGAAAGACAATATTTTTTTGGGGTTCAGTTTCAGTATTGAGAACTCGAAAATTAGTTTTTATGAAATTATGAATGCAGTTCACAGAAAAAAAAACAACTATTGTTGAAGCTTGGCAAGAAGTACGGTACCTTTATCTTTTTATTTTACACTAGTAGTGCCCCGCGGTGTTGCCCGCGTTATAAACTACACTACATCTAATTTCGAAGTTTTAAAAGTATAGTTGATTTAGTTTTATTTATTTATAAGGGTTCAGTTTTCAAGTTGGCTACGGAAATAACATATTCTATTCGCCTCGGTGTTCCATACGCATTTCTAAAAACGACAATCAGACAACAGTCATACGATTTTAATATTATTATAATACCTAACGATATTTTTGGTAAAAATGCCTGAAATATAAAAATCGTGCCCGCAAAAATCTTTAATAACGCTCGAATCTGTTTCTGGCAGCTGCAATAAACATTTCCATTAATTTCAAGGAACCTCTTTTGATACCTTTAATTTATTTGAATTATTCATTTATTCCTGCAGAACCGGTCAGAGGCAATCCAATTGAATTAAAAGATGAAAGAAAGTTGATATAGGTACCTTCTCTTTAAATTAATCGGTGTATTTCTGGTTACAGATGTAAAATGGTATCACCAGTTGCTTTTGAACCGCCCGTTAAAAGTTGCATTAGCATTGCTATCTGTAGGCATAATAACACCCTTGCTGATATACCAACTGGCATTTTTCTCAAGATTGAGGGTAAACAGTGCTGATGGGTTTTCATTTGGCTCCTGTCTCGTCCCAAGAGTCTCAAGATTGCCTTGTGGTGAAGGAAACATCTTGGAAAGTCAATGCCATCAGCAATGCTGCTACGATTCTGCAAATAACATGTGCTATCACAGATTCCCCTCGCGTTTCTCTTACATTATGGACCAACCTTGGACGGAAGAAATAGTCCTGCGACCGAGGGTTTCCACAGTACCTTTCCAATTTCAGAACAGTTTGAATAGACTGAGACTGTCATTAGACGAAGTCTCGCCTACACATCTGACAATTACCTACTATAACCCCGATGAGATATCACTAACAGGTCAAACAATTGATGAAAAGAACTATGATGTCGAAGTCATATCCGCTGAATTGAATGTTATTGTTACATCTGAGAATAGAACGATATTCAACACAGTTAGAGGACCGTTAATAGCCTCAGAAAATATATGGGAGATTGCGTTTAAGTTGACAGACGGAAACATGTTTGGATTTGGAGAGATACCAATCAAAGGAGATACAGTCAAGACAATCTATAACCACAGAGGTGAAACAACAGTTCCATTGATATTTGCCAAAACGAACGATACGTATCACGGGTTATTTATAGACTCGGTAAATCCGACAGAAGTTTCCTTTCGTGAAGATAATGTAGTCTTGATAAGAAGTATAACAAACTTTGGGTTGAAGTTCCACGTATTTGTTGGGCCGAAGCCGTCGGATGTCATGATGGATATGAAGAGATTGATTGGAAGTCGGAGTGATTTCCATTATTGGATGTTGGGAGCCCATGTTTGCAGGTACGTAAATGCAATCCTACTAATATTGTTACCGCGAATGTTTGCGAGAGTAGGTATGTAAGTGTGTTTGTTGCTATTTCACGAAAAAACTAAAAAAAGGCTGATTAAACTTCGCAATAATGTAGCTTACAAAGGCCACTTTTTACCGCAGTAAAATACCTGTTTCCGCGGAAAATCAATTATAACGAGTAAAGCCCGATTAAAATTATATTTGGCTCGAACATAGCTGCTTACCTAGTAAATGACAAAAGCTACATTTAACCGCGGGATAATCTATTATTACGCTTTGGCAAAGCCGCGGCAGGCAGCTAGTATTTAATAATGTGTTTTCGTAAAAGAAATCATCTTACCTCAGAAAATCAAACTAACCTCAGATGTACAAATGTACTCGAGAAATCCTGTATTTTCTGTAGACTGATTTCGGGAAAGCAAGTATTTTTAAGAGCTTAGATTGACTGACAGAACGAATTATTCAGTTGCGAACTTGGATTACTCGTAGACACAAATATACCTTCGTATAAAGGAGGGTTCTTTGTTGTGTTTACATAATAATGTAGAAATTGTAAATTAAGGGTAGATATTATCATGCAAGTGCTGCTAAAAGATAAGCCCTATTGGGTTAAAGGTTGGTGAAGCTTAAGCTTTATGGGCTTAAGCCCATAAAGCTTTTATGAACATATAAACACAACACAATTTTTTCTTTTAACCCCTGACCAAAAAAGAGTGGTGTTATAAGTTTGACGTGTCTGTCTGCTTGTCGGTCTGTCTGTTTGTCTGTGTGTCTGTCAGTCTGCCTGAGACATCATAGCTCACGAACGGATGGAGCGATTTCAATTTAGTTTTTTTTTTTGTATGTAAGGTGAGTTTGGCGCGAGTGTTCTTAGACATGTTTCAAGAAAATCGGTTGTGCCGTTTATAAGTTATGGGGGTGAGAGTGGGGTACTCGTGTGTGGTATCAAATGAAAGCGCTTCGCGTCCACATTACATAATATTATGGTGTTTTACTTTTAAAGCATTGGGGTCGGGGGTTTCCCTTAAATTTTAAATTTAAATATATTATTATTCTACAAAAGACAGTTTAAATAAAAAAGACGCTCGGATTTAAAAATAATATAAATTTCTGAGCGTGGTAATTAGTAGTCCCGTGTCTAGAAAGGAGCCGCGAGTTATGTTCAAATAAATCAGTATATAATTTGAATTCGGTTATTTTTCGTTAAAAGTGTTAAGCTTACCTTTTATTATAACGTGTCTCATATTATGTTTGAGTTATTTTTTAAGGTTCTGTGCCCAAAGGGCAACGTCACGTCACGTGATTTCATTTATTCATGAACATCGGTAAATAACTGATAACGTAAATGACTTCTGTTTAAGTATAAGCCGGAAAAAGCTACCACACACATTTTTTTCTCTCTCGCAGGAGATTGATTGAAAATTAAGTGACGTAAGTAGGTACCTATCGAAGATTGTGGTCACATGATTGTCTCACGATCGATCGATCTCGTATGTCGATGTATATCTCTGGGGCGGATACTATTGAAATTTGTGTAACTTTGTAAACAGAACTCAACTCTTGAGATTTGTTCCGAAAACCGAAAATTGAAAATATACTCTAAAGGGTTATCAAATCAAAGCACCTCACGTACACAATACAAAATAATATGATTTTTACTTTTAAGGAAACTAAGGTTTAGGAATCGGGGGTTTTGTTTATATTTGTAATTTAGATTATTATCTCTTTGCTCGCAGTGAACATTACGCCGATCATTCGGTGCGTTTTCAAACATGTAAAAAGAAATGTCCGAAACTATACATACTAATAAATTTCACCATCTTAAGGCATCCTCAAACGTCGAGAGATAAATAATCGAGTGATTATTTGTGTTTAGTGCTCTACCACCGGAAAAAATCCTAAATCGAATATCGGTAGGTACATACTTGAACAGATTAAAATCGGTTTCTAAATTTTTTTATCAAATCAGCTTGCGGATGTTCTTACATAATCTCGAATATTTCATCGATCCCTAAACAATGTTGGGTATTTCTTTACCCTCGCCATCATAGGATAGAACTAACGAAAAATGCTTGCGAACATCCCAACATTAGCATAAAAGTAGTTCTATCAGAAAATATATTCATATAGGTCAAACAAGTATGCCTTTCGTGATAGAGAAAATTTTGCTCATGGTTCAGTAAATAAAATTAACGACGCTCTAACTTTGCATCATACTCTTTTCCGGAAATGGTTGGGCAAGTTTCGGTCGTTAAATAGAGAAAAATGATTGCTTTTTTTAATGGCAGTCGTGGGGAATGGACAACAAACGAGTCCTATGATGAATAATTTGCCAAACTCAATCCGACTAGGTTAAGGAGTATTATTTTTCATATACGATTGTGAAATTGTGACTGAATAAATGAATTGAATTGCATTGAATTTCAATCTTCAATGTCTTCAATCAAAATACAAATGTTTTATACGCATAAGACATTTCTTACGTGAATAAAATTTGTATTTGTATTTGGCATTGTATTTTATTAAATCTTTCCGAAAATTCCCGAAAGTCCTGGGTTCACCGGGAATAGATCAACGCGAATTTATTACGTGTCTATAAGCTCAATCATTTCGTGGTTCATTTTTCCCACGTCAGAATATAGTTAACAATCGACGGGAGATTGAAATTGTCTCATGTCTCGAAGTGACAATTTCATCCCACCAACTTTTTTTTATTTATTAAACTTTCAACACATACTTAATGTCCATGCCTATTTAATGAACTTACACACTTATGATTTATTTAAAAGAATCTTTAGTACATTAACTTAATTATAATAATGAATACAAATATAATTTAAAACAATTATTTCTTTTCTATTATCTATACTAATATATAAAGCTGAAGAGTTTGTTTGTTTGTTTGAACGCGCTAATCTCCGAAACTACTGGTTCGAATTGAATAATTCTTTTTGTGTTGGATAGTCCAGTTATCGAGGAAGGCTATAGGCTATATAACATCACGCTACGACCAATAGGAGCAAAGATATAGTGGTAAATGTGTAAAAAACGGGAGAAATTGTTCATCTTTGAAGCCTTCCGTTGCGTGCGCCGTGAAAACGGTTCAAGATACACAAAAAATATGTATTAAAGAATAATAGCTCTTTTAATGATCTAAAAAACAGTCTGCAATAGTATATGTCTATCTTTTAAGATTAACTCATAAAAACCGTTTTTATGGTACCTAATTTGGTCGAAATAATTTGTTTAAGTTGTATCAACATATAATATTAATCTTTATTCAAATAAATATGTTGTTGGTTAAGAGTACTTCATCCATTATAACGCGGGTCGCACCGCAGGGCACAGCTAGTCTGATATATAACATTTCCACGTCACAATGTTAGTTACCGTATCTACTCCTCCGAAACGGCTTTAACGATTTTTACCAAATTTTATATATGCGTATTCAGTAGCTCTGAGAATCTACTATCTATTTTTCATTTTGCAAAACAATGTTTGCTGGGCTCAGCTAGTAACATTATAAAATACTTGATTTTATAATCGTTAGTTTTTATCACTATAGGTATATTGATAAATTTAGAATATTTTTTAAAATATCAAATGCTACATCCGCTTGGTCATTTTCCCATACATCTTACCCTTTATTAGTTTGTTTATTTTATTGTAATGTTGGAAAATCGCCCCAAAACCGAAAAAGCCAGCCAATCTGGCTATAAAACTAAAAAACTTTACCTATAAACTTTATGACAAATGTACCCAATTATAGGGATCAAGGAAATCTCCCTAGTGGTCACAATAATGAAACAAAATACTGTAACCACGATCAAACAGCCATAAAGAAGGACTCGCTACTAAGCTTCACAAAGTTTATGTATCTTTGTACACTTATGAAAAAAAAATCCCGAAGAATTGCAATAATTATCGACTTTTATTAGTTTTCAGCTCACGTAAAGGTATAATTAACTGGTCCGTTTTGCCTTTGCTGGGATGCGAAAACCTATTGCTGAAATCCGCCTAAAGAACTGTTCACTAGTATTTGACAATCATTTATAAAAAGTGACTGTAACTGTTTACTCCCCAAAATTTATATTCTCTAGTATTTTAATTACCGTTCCATTTATTCCCCATTTTTTTATTTTCACCATTCTAATATTTACTTTTTGGCCCCATTCTTATTAGTTCATAGACGATTTTATACCTAAGCGATATTTTCACCACTTTTCTTGTCATAGTTTCTTACTTGAAATTGCACGATCAAAGCGACTGCGAAGCGGGAGCGTCTGCCGCGCGGTGGATTAAATATTCAGATTTTTACATCCATAAACGTCTTTGATTCGTTATTTGCGGTTGGGAGCATAATTGTTAATAATCAAAACTGTAATTGCGAAACAAAGATTGACGGATGGATTATGAATAAGAACTGGATACTTAATTGGAGATATAATCACAGATTAAAAGTAATCAGTGATTATGTATTACTAATATTCACATTACACGCAATTACACCGCGCCCAGAATTACTGGGTGCGCCTTATTTTCTTTACACAAATACATTAACAGAATAGAAAGATTACAAAACCAAAGCTGAAACCTGATTCATCCAAATAATACAATTGAAAACAAATTACTGTATCCAAAAGCAGCGTCAATTTTAAGCCCTGAAAAGGCTGTATATATGACAAAAAATATTTTTTTTCAGTGACTATCCAGCCACACCTAGCAGATTGGCGGAACTTAACAACTTCATCCAAGAAGCAGCCACCCACAATATGCCTTTTGAAAGCCACTGCGTTAGTCCCATTGTGTTTGATGATACATGCGAAACGGAACCAGCAATTGTGAACGAAGGGGCTAATTTGTTGCATAATGCTGGAAAACGATTTGTGCCACACGTATCTCCTTATGTAAGTTCATATTTATTATTTTGCTAAAGATTGTACAGCGCCAAGAAGACCTTTGAACAAAGGCTTGACGAAAACCGCTAACTACGCAAAAATAGACCTAAGCGCTCCTACACGTATAGTACGTATACCTAAAACTTCGCGGGCCAGCTCTACTGCCACACATGCCGCGGAGAATTTAAATCCAAATTTGGCCTGTCATAATAAAGTCGCGTGTCATCATATCGATGTGGAGGACTATACATATTTCTAATAATTATGCCATTTGAAAGCAACTTCGTTAGACTCGTTGAGCTTGATATATGCGAAACGGAACCAGCAATTTTGAACGAAGGGGCTTAGTTTTTGTATAATTGGAAAACTATTTGTATTTGTATAGGATAATGGTATCTTTATAACTACGCACTACACGCGAAAATATTCACATAAGGATTTCCTTATGTATTTTTGGAAAACCTACTGGCAGCTTTGCTCGCCGTTTTTCCTATGTCGCGTCATTACACCTCCGAAATAATTAATTTAAAAAATTAAATAGTAAGAAAATCATCCATTTTATATAACGCAAAAATATTAAGCTTCTGATTTTACAATATAGAATCCTATTAAGATATAATAATCAAAAAGTTACCCTTTACTTAATCCCCAGTGTTCAACAAATACTTTTACTTCCCGGAGGGTTCGAACAAAAATCATTGAAGCGGAAATTACTTAATAATACAAATCTAATAAAATTTCCGTTAGATTGACGGTTCACATCGAAATAATTTACTGTTGTTCACTCAAATATTTAAGTAGTACCTACCACCCTTTGTTCTCTGTGTCGCAATCTCAGGAAGCGTGGAAATCACTAAGACAGAATTAAAATTTATGATAATTTTCGATCAGGACACAGAAACGCAAGTTTTCCTCAATCACTTTATTATAGAGGTTTTATCCTTTGACAAACAATGCTTTTAACTAAATGGAAGTAAGGATAAATTAGGTTTTCGTTCGTGGCTTCACCTGTTTACAAATATTTGCTGGAACAACTTCGAGTTATTTTAGATATAGATAAAAAAATCCGTTCAGCTTGTTACGGCGTGTGTGTTACGAACACGTACCTACAAAGAGTAAGACAGAGAGACACTAACTATATCTACATACATAATTATAAAGCTGAAGAATTTGTTTGTTTGAACGCGCTATATATTAAATCCATGGGATGATACGTCGTTCCTGCGGGCAAATCCATAAACCACGGTCAACGCCATGGCGTTAAATCTAGTTGTACCTATTATAAGCTAACTGCACACACCACTCCAGTACTTGTATGGCAGTACCATCCAAGTACTGGAGTACGTAACCTTTGGGTATGGAACCCTAAAAGTAGTATAAAAGACATTCGGAGTTTTAAATATATAGAATTCTAAGAATTCTTCTTTCAGATTCTTTACTCGCCGGCTGAAATCGAAAATGAAAATCAAACAAGCGGAAGAAGTGAAGCTTGTAATTCTACTGTAGAAGGTTTTGAGAATATTTTCCTACAGAACCCAGAACGTACAGGCCTGTACATAGGACTAGTTCAGAACCGTACTGTTATCTACCCAAACTATCACAATATTAGTGAAGGATTTATAGAAAGGTTCTGGGATTATACCGAGAACCCGGACGGAGTTGTTTTGGAAAATAGTTGGCCACTTGACGAAGCTGAAAAACTAGTTAATGAAAACAGTTTATATCTGCCGTATTTTAGTAAGGTAATATTTATTATATTACTTTTTTTGATTAATATTCTTGTTGGCCTAACTTGGTTAACCCGGACGGAGTTATTTTGGAAAATAGTTGGCCACTTGACGAAGCTGAAAAACTAGTTAATGAAAACAATTTATAGCAGCCGTATTTTAGTAAGGTAATATTTATTATATTACTTTTTTTGCTTAATATTCTACTCAAGCTTATTTGATCTTAGTTACTATGTCGAATAAAGTACGTAGGTCTACTCTTTAAGAAATGTGTTTTTTTTTAGGCTGGCGACATACTCCCATTGATATAATCATAATATCTGTTGTATCTATAATATAAAAATGAATCGCAAAATTTGTTGGTAAGCGCATAACTCAACAACGCCTGGACCAATTTGGCCAAATCTTTTTTTAAAATGTTCGTTGAAGTTCAAGGATGGTTTTTACGGCGAGAAAATTTAGAATTATTGCTGGAAAAACCCTAAAAATAGCCCTTTTCTTTTTCCCATACAAATGATTTGTAACTAAAACGTAGTCAATTTGAGCTTTATTGCTATGGTATAAAGTTTATATTAAATTACAAGCACTCACTGTTGTCTAAGCAATGTAGGTGTGTTCCTAACGTCAAAGATCATATCTATCAAAAGTATATAAAATTTTCATGTCACAATGTTAGTTACCGTACTCCTCCGAAACTGCTTTACCGATTTTTACCAAATTTTATATGCGTATACAGTAGGTATGGAGAATCAGCTACTATCAATTTTTCATTTTGCAAAACAACGTTTGCTGGGGTCAGCTAGTATTATATATATATTACACCTAGCCGATTTCGGCTACAGTGACCTTTTTAGTGACCTTTTTAGCAATGTCTAGATCTTATGTGGCTAATGTACCCAATTATAGCGTCAAACCTGCGATCGCAAGATATGTTGTATATTAGGTACAACGGTTAACCACATTAACTTCTAAGATTTATCGAAACCAATTTAATTTCAGCCCTTTGAAGCAGCATTCAACCACACTATACAATGGAACGCCACAACTGAAAATGAAGAAAAATACATTTACAAGCACAATGAATATGGAATGAACTTTGCCAATGCCTTCGAGAAAATAAAATCATTGCCTTCATGGCTCTCAAGTCATGGAATGTACGGAAAACAGTTCTGGTACAGGCAAGAAGTACCTACATCTTGGCAAAGCTTACAGAACGAGTTAGTCCAAGCAGCTTTAGGGGGTGTTTCAGGTCACTGGCATTGGTCTTCTCCTATTTGTGGAGACACAGAACACTTCAACTCCACAACGCAGCTCAACTTATGCGTGAAATGGTTCATGGCAGCCGCTTACCTTCCCATGATCAGAATTCATTCAAAACAAAACCCTAGAGATCCTTTTTCCTTCCAAGGCACTCATAGAACGCTTATGATCAACGCGTTGAAGACTAGAATGACTCTAGCACCGTATTTTTACACCGTATTGCAAGATGGACCGCTGATTAGACCGATGTTTTATCAGTTCCCAGAATCGGAGAGCTTAATGAGTTTGACAAGTCAGTTTAGTGTTGGGAATGATTTAGTGATAGTACCAAATTTGCAGCCGTATCAAGCTATGGTCCATATGTGGATGCCTCCGGGGGACTGGTATGAACTTTGGAGTGGTTATAAATTGGAGGGTGATGAAGGTGAAGCGGTAACGATGGCTACAACAGAATTTGATTTCTTCACTGCTGTAAAAGGGGGATCTATTATTGTTCTCCAAAAGGTAATACTTATTTTAAAATATATTAAATAAAGGTAGTAAATATATCTATGTATAGCAAAGTTAAATTCGTAAAGCTAATTTGATCAATTTAAAATACATACCTCGTCTACCCTATTATGGATAACCAATTTAATTTTCATTGAAAATGCCCATAAATTGCGTACTCATAATAATGGAATTTATCTAGAACAATAATGCCTTCATTTACGAACTTTGATAAAACATACAGCCTTTTAAAACAAATATTTGTTTGGAAATTTCCAAGACATACAAAAAATATAAGGCCGACCATGGAAAATTTTTGACGCAGATATCTTGTATTAATAAGCTTATCAGGGAGACAATAACTGCAGTAAATACACCACAAATTTAGAAGGAATTCGAAGACAATTAAATTTACATGATATTCTAAAGGAGTCCGTATTACATTTTGATATTTATGTTCATATATATGTAGTGATAACCTTTTCGTCGAATATTTCTATGTAATGCTACATTCATGACAGAGTCTGCGGTATGCGTCTTAGTCCGCAGGTCGTTCCAGGATCCTGTCCGTACGTTTGACACCCAGTATATCTCCTGCTTAGATTTTTAAGCTATATTTTGTGATTATAAGCCTTTATCAACACACTGCTGGGCAAAGGCCTCTCCAGACATCTCAATACATAGATACCGTGATCCAGCCGCCTATAAATCGGTCAAATTCGTTCCGCCATCTCTGTTTGGGCCTACTGCGTCGCCTTTTTAGCAATTCGTGGCTACTTTTACCCGAGTTTGAACGGCATCAGGCAAACATATATTGTTTGAAGATTTTTCGATTTGGAAGCCCATTTATCGAAAAAAAATCTTTAAAGTGTATATCTGTAAATCCAATTTTATCGCGAGTCTTCAGTTAAAATGTTTGATTTAAATTGGATACCTTGACAGAGGTATTAATTGAAGTAAAACCTATCTCATTTAGTAATAGTCACAATTAAATCGGTGCTTAAAGATTATATTTTACTTTTTTACGTTCTTCCCGTGTGTTAAAAAAATCATGTCAACTGACATAAGGCTAAACATGAGCTAAAAAAAGTAAGAGGCCTTTTTCCGAAAATAGGGCCACAAATCCCTAGTTGTATAATAAAACAAGTTCGCCTGGTGCATGCCATTCACACCCTTTCCGCTTTATATACCAATTCCAAAACCTTGTACAATTTATTAGTTATTAATTTATAAAAAAATCTTTGCAGGATGTCAAGCTAACGGCAGAATCAACGCGTTCCACTTCTAACATTTCATTAACAGTTGCTCTGAACTGCAACCACACGAAACTCAACAGAGCAGAAGAAAACTGTCAAGCCGAGGGATCCTACTACGTATCAGATAATATTACAGTTCGTTTCTTCGCAAATCTCACCCAGTTGAATGCTCAAACGCAAAGGGAAGTCAACTCTATTTGTAGCGAGACAGAGCTCAATAATGTACACATCACAGAAGTAAACATTTACGGCTTAGAAGACGAAATGAATAATAATGATCACAGCCGACATATAGACACTGAAATACGTATATGCGATTTAATTAATGAAGATATTTATATAGATTTAACGAGTTAAGTTTGTTGAACTGTCGATGCCTTCAATCCTATACAAATATTTTAATATGAAGTTCATTAAAAATTATAAATTGCAAAGTTATTTGAAATATCTGTTTTCAATGGAAATCATGGAGCGAGATTTGCTTTGATATATTTGTGTTTTGTGATTGTTAGTAACGTATTAAAAATACTGAAAATTTACTTTTAATCAAATTTTAATATAATAATAGTTAAATTTCAACCAGCTATTTTCGCCTGCTGCTTTTTCCGTGTGTTATGTAATATTTGGAAATTCGAGCTTTTCACAAAAGTTGCACAAGTTACTCCTTTTTCTTCCAGCTTTAGAAATTTGGCGAAACAGATAGAGATAAACCAAAAAAAAAATCAAAAATATTTTGTGCATACGGAAGGTATGCATGTGTACCCCTTATGCATTTTGTTTTTGCATTTAATTTTTTAACCCCCTTACGAAAAAGAAGGCTGTTATAAGTTTTAAATAAATACATAAATCTGCCTTTATGTCTCAGGCATCATACCTACCGAATGGATGAAGCGATTTCTATTTAGTTTTGTATGAAAGAATACTTTAGCGCGAGTGTTCTTAGATATGTTGGATGAAAAGTTATGGGGGTTGATAGTGTGCAAGAAGAACCGAATATCGGCAAATATACTCGAGTGGGGTCTCAAATGCAAGTACAGGTTCACATTACATATAAATGTATATGTATTTTTTTACTTTTAAGAAAACTATATTTTTGAAATCGGAGTTTTTTTTAATTAAAAATGAGATTATTATTACAATTAGTATTTATTATAAACAGGCTTTACAATGTCAACATTTGTTTGTTTACAGTATTTATTATATACGTAAGTAACAGAAATCATCGTCTTTATCGTTGAGTGATGCAATAAATTTATCTATTCGGTTTGCGCCTCGACCTCTTTATCTTGAATATAAACAGATATTTACTAACAGCAACGAACGATATTAAAATTATTAAACATTATTTCACCATTTTATGAAAGGTTATTTACATTAAAAAAAAATTTGTTTCAGTAATGTACCTTCATCTTAAGGACCAACCAATACAATCAAGCTTCTCATTAGAAAGAACGCATCTTTTTATT
This sequence comes from Gymnoscelis rufifasciata, assembly GCA_929108375.1. Lineage (NCBI taxonomy): Eukaryota > Metazoa > Arthropoda > Insecta > Lepidoptera > Geometridae > Gymnoscelis > Gymnoscelis rufifasciata. The sequence goes on from OV815314.1 coordinate 10,142,484, forward strand.
CGTGTATCGACTATAAGTTAGAGCAAAGTATGCACTCTGTATTCGTACTAAAAAGGGATTTGGTTAATTAAATGTGCTGCAAAATAATTGATAAGTTTAAGATGACCTCATACACCATGACCATATACACTTATTGCTATTAAAACGTTGCTAAACTTTGTAAATGATTAATGATTTTCGGTGGAAGTTTGCATGGTGATTGTACATATATTTTTGGTAGTGTTATCATTACTAAAAGTGGCTGTGACATAGGTTTGTTTGCTACGGAACCCTAAAAATAAAATGTTTTGTATCAGATAACGATATACACAAGTTAGGCATAATAAATCTGACGGCAACAACATACTATGATTGCGGGGGATACAAACTGATACAAAGCTATTGAACTGACCCTGACTTGAACCGAGATAACCCAAACAGTAAACGCAAATAGCAAACAACTTATTCCATTTGAAACATTCAAGTGAAGTGCCGCTTCACTCTCCACCACTCTAATGACAACAGACGCGACTAAAGAAAAACAATCGGAAAATATAAGAAACTATAGAAACTTTGCAAATCCGGGAGCAAGAATGCCGAACATCAAAGTTTTCACCGGCTCCTCACATCCAGATATTGCGAAAAAAATCGCTGCAAGACTCGGCATCGACCTCGGCAGAGCAACCACTAAGACTTTCAGCAACAAAGAGACAAATGTGGAAATCGGGGAGTCAGTTAGAGGCGAAGATGTCTACATCGTGCAAAGTGGCTGCGGTGATATCAACGACAATCTTATGGAACTCTTCATTATGATCAACGCCTGCAAAATAGCATCTGCATCAAGGGTTACCGCTGTTATACCTTCCTTCCCCTATTCCAGACAAGATAAGAAGGAGAAGAGCCGAGCACCAATCACAGCCAAACTGTTAGCAAACCTAGTATCTGTCGCAGGAGCTGATCACGTCATAACTATAGATCTGCACTCATCACAGATTCAAGGGTTCTTCAACATTCCCGTAGATAATCTGTATGCAGAACCAGCTATTACAAAGTGGATCAAAGAGAACATTCCAGAATGGAGAAGTCTAGTTATGGTTTCGCCTGACGCAGGCGGTGTGAAAAGAATGACCGGTATAGCAGATCGACTAGATATTGACTTCGCGATTATACACAAGGAGAGACAAAGGTCGAACGGGAACGACTCGACTGTTCTCGTAGGTGATGTGCGCAACAGAATCGCTATTATGGTCGATGATCTAGCAGATACTTGCGACACTATCGTCAAAGGTGCTGAAACACTAAGAGACGCGGGTGCGAGTAAAATCTACGCGATTTGCACTCACGGTATCTTTGCTGGCGATGCTGTGAATAAGATTAATGGATCGTGTTTGGAGGCCTTGGTTGTGACGAATACTATACCGCAAGAGAAAAATATGGCTTTGTGCCCGAAACTGCAGACTATTGATATTTCTGTCATGTTGGCTGAGGCAATAAGACGTACTCATTACGCGGAATCCGTTTCTTATTTGTTCACAAATGTCCCGTATTGATTTGTATGCTGAGTAATTTATTTTAGGCCATAATCTTGTTTTTAGATTTTAAGAAAGGGCGCAATTAGTATTGTGTCTGGGTGCATGAACGATTGATTTCAATGTAAATTGAGAACTTTATTGAAACTTAATAATCATTAAATTTAAAATAACTTTATTACTTTTTCGCTTAGGTACTTATTGTGTAAAATATTTTAAATCTATAAAATGAAAAGTTATAAAATTAAAATTTATGTTTTAACAAGCCTTTGACTAAAAACTTTTATAAAATTACATTTTAAGCTCGATCAAGGTAGACTTAAATAAAGTATCAAATAGACCCATAATACGAGTACACCTAGGGTTCCGAGTGCAGTTTATACATATTTTACAATAAAAAAACTATAAAAGTACATTTTTTATTGCAAAATGGTGCAGTCGGTCATCTAACCAAGTACTGCCTAGCGCAACGTTGCTTAAGGCACTTGTCTCTCCGGCAACGATTAACGAGTAACGAGTAGTGCTAGAACTAGAATATTTGTGTAGCTCGGCTATAAGCGATTGTTCGAGTGAGGCGGGCGATTACTCGCATCACTCGCTCATATTATATTAAAAATAACGTGAACTTTCAGATACGCTCTATAGAGAAATGACCACTGGTCTCTCGGCGTGAGTTCTTATGTTATATGTCATAGCTCTTGTCGTAGTAAAGCAAGGGCTCGCCGCCGGCAGTGTGAACAGTCAGCGATCAACTGTTTGTATATGCATCTCTTTTGTTCACATGGAAAGTATATATCTATTGTACGTTTCTTTAGCGAGAAAATAGCCGATAGTTAGTCGTTTTCTCGTCATTGGTGGGACAACTGCCTAACTTTAAAAAAATCAAGTTTTTTGTATGATAGCCCCATTATATGTATATTTATTTATTATGTGTTTTTAGTATTTGTTGTTTTAACTGCTACAGAACTATCTATCAACTTTCTTGACATAACAGCCTAGTGACAGACAGACAGACGAAGTCTCAGTAATAGAGTATCGTATTACTGTTTGGGTACGGAACCCTAAAAATTAACACTATTGTTGATAGTGACCCACCTTCGAAGTTTTTTAGTTGCATAATTGTCAATCATGCATTCTCTGTTGTTTATCATTTACAGCAAAATTCTAATGAGACGGTACAGCTTTTTTGATGCGTTGGTTAAAAATTTAAAGAACGTAGGTAGATAGACCTACCTTTCTAAGTAGGACGTAAATAAATATAATAATTTAGGACTTACATTACTTATGAAGTTCCTACTATAGAATTAAGTCTGCACAATTTAACAAAAATATATTCTACTACTTAAAGGGGTAAGAAATTGAAGGGCAGTGAACCCATTTAAATTTATGGGATCCCGGTTTCGCGTACCGTATGATATATGAGTTGGGGTAAAATTTTAATGTAGATACCTACCTATTAAAAGTATTCATTTATTACTTAAATAAATTTGATGATATAATCCTTTGATTTTTGCGAAAGTTAAAGAACTTAACAGTTTACCTCTCAATACCTACTTAACTAAAATACCATATTAGTTTTTAAATTTTATGCAGAACAGATTATGAGACAACCGTAACCTTCGCACAGGAAGGTTAGTAGAAAAAAACGTAAACAGTGAGGTTTGCAACTTATTAATACCATAGGGTCTTAGGTTCCCTAAGAATAGGGTAGATGACCAGCGCTTGGTCATTACAGCGCCAGACGCTTCAATTAGACGTTGGTCTAGACCTATCACTGGCAGGCCTGGTGAAAGCCATGCTTGGCAGTGAGAAGGCATGGAAGGCTACAGTTTTCTTCTGCGAAGATGTTATTTCGCAGAAGGAAGCAGCGGAGCGAATGCGAGAAAATAACCCTCACGCAGATTCGCTTCGCAGGCGGCGAAAAGGAAGACGGCGACAGCAGTTTGACCGCCTTCTTCCACTCGATGGGGATCAGCCGAGTGGAAGTGCGAGGAGAACTTCCCCGGCATTGCATCGGTCTCCAAGTGCGGTCAATCAAACCGGACTTTTGCCTCAAAGGCGTTCAAGAAGGATCCGTCCAACACGGATAATCACCGACGGGGTAGCGGTCGAATCCAACCGGGAACCCGCAACTCCGTCAAGCGCTGGTGCGTCGTTGAGCGAATCGTCTGGTGACGATTGGTTTGACGATGCTCTAGCTCTAAGGTGAAAAGCGGGTCAACGATGGTTTTTTAGTTGGTACGCCACTTATTGCTAGCTCACTGTTAGTATATCGGTGGGAGTCCAACATAACTATCGGCTCTCCTCGTCGATAGAATGCGTAATGCATTTTTCCATCGCAAAAAAAAAAAAAAAAAAAAAAAAAAAAAGGGTAGATGACCAGAAATACTTGCTGTAAAGTTACACCAACGGCCGGAGGGGATTCTGTGGCCGCTTCGGATAAACGTGCAGTTCCGGTTTCTAGCCAACTTCAAAAAAGGAGAAGTATGTTTATTTATGCTTGTTAGTTGCCTCAGAACTTAAATCACCTTGGATTTAAATGTTTTATTCCCGCTATCAAACAGTGATAGAATTTTTCAAATCGGACCAGCACTGCCTCTAATTATTGTTATATGGCCTCCTTGACGTATCCGAATCACGTTTTTTTTTCAAAATGGCGGACTACTCGGTATGTCAGGCTCCATACAAAAATGTTCGAACCCTTTTAACATCGGTAGACAATTAACTAGCTAAAGCTATATTTTAGACTGGCAGTAAACCTAAAATTTACAATATTATTTTATTACCTAGCTCCTATCCGGAGATCGATTAATCAATTTATTTCAAAACATCATCAATTTTTTCATATCAACTCAGAACATTAAACAACTAAGCCCAAAATAATACTTTTAGCGCCACTGAAGCGAGAAGCATTTTATTAAAATAAAACTTAATGGCGTTTCTCTAACATCTAAAAAGAAGACTAACTTTTCCTGTTACTACCTGGGACTAAATAGGTACCTAGCTAATATTAATTGTATTAATTTCAAGATCTAATGAAAAATCTATGTTGTTCTTTTTATTTTTACAACAGTAAACAAAAGTGAAGCGAATTTTAAGAAAATTTTATTTCCATTATAGGTACGACTAGAAAAAAATATTTGACTAGATTTATGCAAATTTTTAGGGTTCCTTGACATCGTAAAACGGAACTCTATTACTTAAAACTTCGCCGTCTATCTGTCTTTCTGTACCGTGAAAAAAGCCGTGTTGGCTAAGTGGGAGCACTCTCGATTTTCATTCCGAGGGTCGTGGATTCAAAACCCAGCCACGCACCTCTGGATTTTTCTCCTTGAAAAAATGATGTGCGCTTTAAAACACGCGCTTCAACGGTGAAGGCAACATCAGGAAAAAGAGTTTTAAGGACATGTGACATTCACCAACCTGCACTTGGCTAGCGTGGTGAATTAAGGCCTAATCTCTCTCGTCAAGAGTGAAGTCCCTGTGTCCCAGCAGTGGGAACGTTAATAGGGTGATGAAGATGATGATCTGTTTTTCTGTAACAAGAATACTGGGCTCGTTATTTTTTGCTTTTTAGAGTTCTGTAACCAAAGGATAAATCGGGACATTATTGCTGAGACTTCGTCGTCTGTCTGTTTGTCTGTAACCAGGTTGTATCTCAAGGACCATGGTGATGATAACACACAATAAATAAATATTTAAGGGGGCTCCCATACAACAAACCTGATATTTACAGGGTTTAAGCAACGCTGCGGCGGCCAGTACTTGGATCGCAAGCACTAAATCATTTTGCACTTTAAAAAAAAAAAAGTGTAGGTTATAAATTGTACACGGAACCCTATGTGTAGTAAGAAGAAGGTGAAGATAAGATGGTTAAGCATATTCAGATCAGAAGATTGAACCAGCAAACTAACGCCATCTATATTTCCTTACAAGAATTAACTCGTCAATGTGTGTCAATGCCCGTCGGTCGGTCGTATGCCGCTGCTATCACTGTGCAATACAGGTACTACAACTAACGCCTAGCCGACATAGCTGTACTTTGAACGGACACAAACAAACAAGTCACGCAAGAAAACGAACAGTTTCAATAATTATTTATTCCGTGTTTTATGTTTATGCAAAAGTTTAGGTTAATTATTTAAATGTTATGGAATAATTCGTGTTTTCTAAAAGGTGAGTTAACTTCTATTTTGGCACAGGTTTTAGTACCTATGATGTTAAAAATGTTAAGTGTTTGTATTTGTAAGAAAACGCGGAAGATAATAATTTTTAAGGCAATTTATATGAATTGCAATATAACAATATAATTTAAATTATTATTCGCGTTTTATGAAAAGTTCAAATTGTTAGTTTGACTTAAAAACCTAATTTTGCTAACAGTTAGCAAAATTAGGTTTTTACTGTACTGTATTTACCTACTGTCCGTAACTCACTAATCTATGTTGCGATAGTAATTAGAATAATTTAGTCGAAAATAAAAAAACCGATTTCAAAACCTTAGATCCTTTTAAAGTAGGTAACATAATTATTTTGTAAGTGCATGTAATTTATAATGTTTTCAATTGATGCCCCACAGATATTATTTTCACACATTCGGATATTCTTTTCCACTTTCACCGTTCACAACTTTTGAACGGCCCAACCGATTTTAAACCAGGTTCAATACGATTCCCTACTTAGTGAAGGTATGTAGGTTTCGTATTATAATATTTACATATAAATAGTACATGATAAATTGTTATATAATAAAAACTTAACTAAACTTAACTTACTAAGAACCCAAATGGAACACCGGCTCAGCATTCATGATTATTAAGTCTGATGTAGATAGGTGCATAACAATGTTAAACCTTTTTGCAAAATCCTAGCAAAGTTGGCTATGTATTTGGATAAAAACAGGATTACTTCCAAAATCAAGTAGGTATTATGGTAAAATGAATACCGACCTACATTAAACCTTTTTAAGCGGCTTAACACAGTGAATGATGTTCGCTTTAAAAAGCCGACAAATATAATAATACTAAGCCCTTGGTATTCCACAAAAGTAGGTACCTTTATTGGCATAAATGGTTTTAAATGAACCAAAAAAGTCAAAGTCAAAACGTTTTTTTCCTTAGAAGCACATGGCCTACATAGACAGGACAACTTAAAATTAATAAAACTATATTGTTTAAATTGTTCCCAAAAGGTTCCCGAGCTGACGTGTAGGTATTTTTAACCCCCAACGCAAAAAATAACCGTTTGTCTCTCTGTAGCATCGATCGTAGCTCCAGAACGGATCAAGCGATCTAAAATTTGATTTTTTTGTGGAAAATTGAGATGTTCTGTTGACAGTTGACCCGTTTAAAAGTTATGAGGGGTGAAAGAGCTGAAGAAAAACCGAATATCTGCAAATATACTCGAGGGGGTCTCAAATGAAAGCGCATCACGTACAAAATAGTATGACTTTTTACTTTCATTTTTATGGTTTGAACCCTTAACCTTCGGAATGAAAATCGAGTGTGCCACTGTCCACTTAACCAATCCGCCTAAACTGACGTCTAGTTTATTAATTACCATTGTTATTTAGCAAAATAGTACCTACTTATGGAAAACACATAGTTAGAAGATAGGTAAACGAAAAAGTATTTTTAATTTATAAAAGAACATTCATAGTAGTTTAACCTGTTCACCATCTCCACACATTTTAAAGTTCTTATTCCAAAAACATAATTCATACAAATTCAGTAGTAGTTTGTTTTTTATAAAAAAGTATAATATTGAGTAACGTATTTTGCTGCCTTTGTGATAGCATAGTTATCGAATAATAATAGGGCAACAAAAAAAACACAAAATACACACATTTGTGGTCATAGTGTACAAGAACGCAGCTTATGGTCGAATTTTAGGTAATTAAAAAAAAAGCTCTTTAATAACTTGTTGAGAAAGATTTTTTTTAAACGTCAATGTTACGACGTATTTCAAGGTTATCCAATCATTGCCGGACACCCTGTATATTCATTGCCGGACACCCTATAGTTACCTACTAGCTTTTCAAGCCTGTGTTTCATGGATTTTCGGAGGACAACGATTTATGCCACGGAAAAATAGCGAATATCTATAGGTATTCGCCTTCCTCAATAAATACCGTAACTAAAACTGAAAGAATTTTTAAATCGGTTCTTGAGATAAATTTCAGAATATCATAGACTTACCTACATTACTTATAATTTTCAGCTAAACGATGAAGGGAATACTCTACCACTCGGGTCCCAGCCCTCCGTCGAGAGCGGTGAGGATGGTCATCGATATTCTCGGACTAGATGTGGATTTCCGCGTTTTGAATCCCCTGACAAGGGAACAAGACTCTCCTGAGTTGGTTCAGGTTGGTACCTTTTTAAATCATCATGCAAGTTTTTTCATATCCATAACGGTGGTGCGAATTATCGTTAAAATTCGTTTTTGAGACGCGCATGCAATAGGTTTACTAGTATTTGTAAACAAATCAAATTGACATAAATATATTTTGTTCAAGAGCGAGTAGGTAGGTACAGTCAGGCGGCGGATGAACAGAGTTTTCATATAAGATAATTGTTTTGTGTTTTTTTAGCGGTGTGTTGTACCGTTGCGTTGATTCGATTTTATTTTGATTCCAGAGTAGTTTTTTCTATTTTGTTTTAAATCCGTGAGACCGTTTGTTAAGCTCTCTAGATATTGATTTGTTTTTACAGGCTTTTGGTTTTACAATAAATAACACTTAACGAAATCTAGAAACATTATGACGATAAACGTAAAACAAATAACTATTGCAGCAAAATTCAAACAGCAACTCCTGGCGCGTTGGTACAGTCAGCGTCAAACAAAGTTTGTGCAAACAAAGTTTCAAATTGATCGTCTTATTAGAGTTTGCATTTTCATACTTTCTTTTATAACTTTGTTTGCACACTGCACAGATCATTTTGAATCGTTTGTCAATTTATATAAATATGAAACAATAGACGTACTTATATTATTACTATTATTTGATAATTTGGGCGCATACATTTTGTGATGTCTGTAACTACTTATATAAATTGGTTTTGTGGTGTTTTATATTAATTTCAAATTATTTTGATTATAGCCGATCAATTGACCATGACTGTTCTTATAAGCTCAGAGCATGAGTATTGAGTTGTGGGATCTAAAAATCTGAAACTAAACGTTAAAGGCTTAACTTTTGGATGCTTCGATTACGAGTAGGTACATCTTGTTTTTTAACGACCTTTTTACTAAGCATTTTATTTTTCATTTCCTATTTACAGAAAAACCCGATGAAAACCGTCCCAATGTATGATGAAGGGGAGTTCAGCATAGGAGATAGGTAGGTATGTTTTAATATTTAGATCTGAATTAAATACTAAAATCTATAAATCTAAATTGTTATAAATAAGTCATTGTTTTACAGCCACGCCATAATAATATACTTGATGGTAACCTACGGAAAGAAACACACAGATTTATATCCTGCAGATAAGAAAAAAAGGGCAACTGTTCTACAAAGGCTTTTCTTTGACTGTGGAATACTATTTCCCAGCTTACAAGTAATAATGGTAAGCTTCCATTCTATTAAAGAAGTTTAAAGGTGTATTTCAAAGAGCCGTTACAGTTTCGGATTCGGAGAGTCTCCTCTATGATTTATGTGAAATGCAATTGTATTCCAATCATGTTGCGGCTACATTAGCGGCCTACGGCGAATATTCGTGTCAACGCGATGTGTGTTTCCGGGTACATCGTTGCAACGCAAAGTATTCGGGCGGAGACAAATGTTTAGTATGTCACTTTAGAATCGCGTAGCGTAATGTAATATTGTGAGCCACTCGACAAATATTTGACCGCTACTTTGGACAAGAACATAGCCCGTACCTGACACGAATCGTCGCCCTTCGTAGAAGGTTGTATTTTATTTCTGCATTCGACGTAAAACAATATAACAAGTCCAATGAACCTAAAATAGTTGCAGGATCATTACTCCAGACCCAATATTTGCACTAGGCTATTTCCGGCTAGGTTAAGGAAACACCAATTGAAATTAACTGCCTTCAGTACGGTTTTAATGACTGGATTTTATTATGGCTATTTATCAATGACTCGGGAGTTCATGTAGGGTTCAGTCAGAGGAGTTTTATCAATTTAGCTTTAATGTAATACTAAAGTTGGACTTTTTTAACGTTTTACACTTTTCTGTGATATATAAACGTTAAAATAGTCCTTATTATCGACATAATATAAATCTAAATTTAAAATTTAAGAAAAACCCCCGATTCCAATGCCTTAATTTACTTAAATGTAAAACAACATAATATTATGTAATGTGGACGCGATGCGTTTTCATTTGATACCCCACACTAGTATATTTGCAGATTTTCGGTTTTGCTTCCCCACTCTCACCCCCATAACTTTTAAACGGCCCAACCGATTTTCATGAAACATGTCTAAGAACACTCGCGCAAGACTCACCTTTCATACAAAAAAAACTAAATTGAAATCGCTCCATCCGTTCGGGAGCTATGGTGACACAGGCAGACAGACAGACACGTCAAACTTATAACACCCCTCTTTTTTGGTCGGGGGTTAATTAAAGTTTAATAAAATAACATAAATAATATTAGGACCCTTTATGTTACGTAGTTATTTATAATTCTATCCTAAGACTTCAAAAGATTTTATCTTTCACGCTTTTATTTTATTTATTTTATTTTGAATAACACATTAATCGGACAAAAAATAAAGACTACAGATCCCATTTAATATTCGATCACCTTTCTAAATCGAGAGTTGCCAATGATGATGAGATTCCAGTCATGATATCATGAGGGAATAAAGGACACTGATTTTAATACGGGATAGTACCTTCAGGCACGTTGTCCAAAGTGCAACTCGTTTAGAACGCAGATCAACTTAATAGCAGCTCTTTGCAGCAGCTTCTACTACAGAATAGGGGGTGAACTCCCAACGAGTCACACCAAATCCTGTCACAGTGTGACACGTTGGGAATTTTTTTCCCAACGAGTAACACTGTGACACGTTGGGAGTTCATTTATAAAATAAAACTTGCAACGAGTTACAGTGTGACTCAATGGGAAAAAAAACTCCCAACGAGTCACACCGATTTATTTTCTTAGAAGAAAATAACTTTTTATCTCATAGATTATTGAGACAAGTTAATAAATGTAATGTAAAGGAAGAAACAATAAAATGCTTTGTGGTGATTAAATAATGTATATTTACTACAAAACGTAAAAAATAGTCTTTTTAATAAAATACTAAATAACTTTTATTTATAATCATCACATATTTACAATAATTATTATAAAACTTGTAATACTTAATGACGTTATGCAAATGATTACATCGTTAATTCAAATAATCAGCCTTATGATTTCTAATCATTATTTTTATGTTAACAATGTTAATTATCACAATTAACTATAAGTAATCCAATAGCGGATAATGTTCTGAATCATTTTGTTATTACAATAAACATTTTGTATTTTTTGTATTAAGTACAACACAAAAAAATTAAAAATTCTGCATCTTCCTAAATAATGAGCCTTTTATATTGCATCTTCAAACATTGATATGTATGAAGATACAATACAATCATCTTAGTACTAATACAACAATTAACAACATTTTCCCGGGCTCTACAATGCGCAGGTCTGGTTTGTCTCTTCCTATTGGCCTTCTAAGGACAACGATCAGGGCTGTGAATTAAGATAACATTCCATAAGTAAAACTTTATTATAATCAGTAGTAATTTACAATGCTTAGCAACCCTTTCAGTGTGTATAGAAAAGCGTTCTGAATTTATGAACGTAAAAAATTGTATGTGGAAGTTTTTATATACATAAATAAAATATATTTTTATGTGGATACCGTTTTTGTAACGTTTTTAAGCTCAGACACAAAATGAGGGGTGTTAAAATTTCTGTCTGTCTGTCAGTCTTAAAAACATTACAAAAACGGGAAAATGTTGTTAATTGTTGTATTATTACTTAGAAGATGATGACATTGATACGTATGAAGATACAATATAAAAGGCTCATTATTTAGGAAGATGCAACATTTTTTTTTTTTGTTTTGTACCTAATACCAAAAATACAAAATGTTTATTGTAGTAACAAAATGATTCAGAACATTATCCGTTATTGGATTACTTAATTGTGATAATCAACATTGTTGACATATAAATAATGATTAGAATTGATAAGGCTGATTATTTGAATTAACGATGTTATCATTTGCATAACGTCATTATGTATTACTTACTTATTGGAGGTTTTGTCTGTTCTCATCCTTAAGTGTTAACCCTCTGAATCACACACACGTACACGTGACCTCCGGGTTGTGCTAAGAACAGTCTCTGGTGGTAGGTTTCGGCCGCGGCTTGTCACCACCCTCCGGGCTGGGCCATTGCGTGAAGCGATTTTTTCGTTTTTCGTAATGTGGTCCGGAGAAGCCATCTACCTTCTAGGTCTTCATGCTCCATCTTAGACCACATTGTCACTTTACATCAGGTGAGATTGTGATAAAATAAAAGCTTATCAAGCATTAAAAAAAAAAGTTTTATAATAATTATTGTAAATATGTGATGATTATCTGTTATAAATAAAAGTTATTTAGTATTTTTAATAGACTATTTTTTACGTTTTGTAGTAAATATACATTATTTAATCACCACAAAGCATTTTATTGTTTCTTCCTTTAAATTACATAATATAACTTGTCTCAATAATCTATGAGATAAAAAGTTATTTTCTTCTAAGAAAATAAATCGGTGTGACTCGTTGGGAGTTTTTTTTCCCATTGAGTCACACTGTAACTCGTTGCAACTTTTATTTTATAAATGAACTCCCAACGTGTCACAGTGTTACTCGTTGGGAAAAAAATTCCCAACGTGTCACACTGTGACAGGATTTGGTGTGACTCGTTGGGAGTTCACCGAATAGGGCAGTAACTAAAACAAATGACTGTCAATTAAATATTTAAAAAAAATTAGACATATTTTATTTGCAAATGAAAAATCAAGACTCAAGTCCGCAAGTGCACACAGTGCATTGCAGTTTCGCGTGTCATACTCTCGGGAGAACTGTATTTAATTCTTACGTCACATCACAAACCCCCACTCCGAAACTTTGATGCTCTTTCTCTTGCACTTTCTTATTCAATTGATAAGGCGAAAAATAGGTGTCTAGTATTTTTGACGGGATCACAGGCGGGAATTAAACAGAATACCTATTTTTCATGTAGTCACCATGCTTATTCTTAAAGATCAGTTGCTTTTAGGCAAGTTGTTATGTAGAAGAACTACAACCGTCTTCGTCAATCATCTAAGACCGAGATGAATTGGCTCCATAGACGAGTTGCTATTTAGTCGCCGAGATACTTCCCTTCAATATTTTAATTTTCCAGGCCCTAACATACACGGGTCGTCAAACAGAACTGACGAGATCCAATATTCGGCGCATCGAACGCGCGTACGGAACGCTTGAGGTCTACTTGTCGCAGACTCTCTATGTAGCAGGGAACGAGATGACCATTGCGGACTTGAGTATCCTATCTACGATGTTCAGCTTGAACGGATTGTGCCCAGTGGATGAGAAAAGGTTAATGACATGTACTTACTATTAGTAATAATATTATTATATAATATAACTCCAACGAGGGACAGAAAAATAATGATTCATGTCCTTTTTAATCCAGTTATCATTGCATAGGTTCCGTGAATTAACCATTAGGAGACGATATTTCCAAAATTAAATTAAATTAAAAAGTAAGATGGCGGAATAAAATTGTCACATAACCGTCTAACATTGAAGTATGATATATATAATATACATATTTATTCAGAATTAAATGTATATGTAGGTATTAAAACCTTCGTGGAGAAGCATTTCTAGTTGACTTGTTTTGTTGGAATCAGCTTGATGCTTGGTAAGCGTGTGTATATGTGTGTGTGTATGTAGTGGATAAGAGGGAGGTGCAGTGGCATGATGATTTTGTCTATTAAAGAGCGAAGTAGGTGCGCATTTAGTACAAAATATTTGGTTCCATAAAGTAATTCTTTAATTTATTAACTTTATGTTGGAAAATCGACCCCTATTTCGATAGTAACTTACTAACATAATTACATATAGCGCCTATCACAGACTTACGGAAATAATTAAATAGATCGTAGAATATTTCGCTCATCTGCGACAAGAACGTGACAAGTCAGAAAACGTGATTTTTCAGAAAACGACTTTGAAGTTTTCAAATCTGTATATTTTCGTTCCTAATGAACTTTCTAAACTTTTTATTGACGATTAAGGTGCGCCAACAATTCTTTTTTCGAAAAAAACGATGCGGAGCTGGTATCTCATTCATTTTCATAATAATATCATGTTTTTTATCGAAAATGGCAGCACTTGTTACGTTTTTGCAGCAATATATATATATTTTTATTAGATATACTGGCGTATCACGTTTTATATGCTAATATTTTTGTTAAACTAACGAAATATTGCAATATTACAAATTTAAAACACGTTTTTGCAGTCAAAATATATTAAATTATACAAAAAAAAATTACTAAAACACCGTTATACTCGTACTTATTGTACTATTTTAATCAGTTTCGACCATAAATTCAATTACACATAATACTTTTGTACTCATTTTAACAGTCTTGACTATAATAAAGTCTTGCTTTACCATGGCACACTTCTTACCTAATACGAACAATGATGTCTGTCAATAATTGTAATTATCGTTTACTTACTATTAGATAATCAAAACATCTAAGCAAAAACAATCACAGTTATTTTTAATTAGTTCTACTATAATATTAACAATGGCTCTTCACATTTGCACTTATTAGTATACTAAACATTATTATAGAAAGTAACAAATCAATATTTTGACAGCCAGTGTGTTATCAAATAAAATGGAATGTAATCATAAATCTAAATTTAAAATTTAAGAAAATCCCCCTTAAAGGTAAAAGTCCATAATATTTAGTAATGTGCACGCGATGTTCTTTCATTTGATACCCCACTCGAGCACACTCCCACACCCATAACTTTTAAACGGCTCCACCGGTTTTCATGAAATATGTCTAAGAACCAACGGGCAAAGCTCACCTTTCATACAAAAACAAAGTAAATTGAAATCGGTCCATCCGTTCGGGAGCTATGATGTCCCAGACAGACATACAGACAGATAGACAGACAGACACGTCAAACTTATAACACCCCTGTTTCGGGTCAGGGGTTAAAAATACTAATAAACATTCAATTTAACAAATCTATGATGATGCGCTTATAGAGATTCGAAAAAATAAATAAATAAATATTTCTGGACAATCTACACAACAACATTTAGCCCCGTGGTAAGCTCTAAGCTTGTGTTATGGGTACTAGACATCTGATATAGGTACATAATATAATATACATACTTAAATAGATACTTTTACTATACATATTAAATAATAGAATATAATTCTTTATTACACACCAGATGAACAATACAATATGAAATTTAAACTTAACCTAGAATGCGTAATGGGCGGTAAACGATTATTAAACACCCAGGAGAAAAGTGCTTGTAGAACATACAAACAATTTTACCCTCGGCGGGAATCGAACCCGCTACCACTTGCTTTGCAAGCGGACATTCGCCCACCGCGCCACCGAGGAAGAAAAAAAGATTTATAATATCGAGGAATGGGGTTTTTAGTAACCAGTTCCATAAGTTCTGCTTAATGCTGTAGTTATTGGCCGATTATTTATTGCCAGCGTGTTTTAAAAAACATTTAGCATTGTTGCTGGTTCGTTTCGGTTGTATCGTGTTTCCTTCTGAGTCTATCTAAAGATAAGAAGAAATAAGACCCCACTGTGGTTGTCGAGTCAGTAGTAGTAGTGGGTATTATTTCGGTATCCTGAGGTGGATCTAATCTGTCTGTAGTTATACTGTCTATTGCATCAACTATTTCTTTTCGGAGTATACCCAAAATCTTTTTCGATCGCGATTGTGACTCCATCTGAAAGAATAAGGTGGTGGTTTAAATATGTGTCATCATCTGTAATGCAACAACTTCCGCTATCACGACAAAATGTATACACACTTTACGACAACAACGAGATACGTGGTAATAATTCATACAAAACTAAACCTCTAGAGATTTCATTCATCATCTAAAACGGTACATATCCTTTTATTCCGAAAAAGTATAATTTTTTTGCGAGAAAACCGTGACAAGGTAGCCTAAAAATGTATACAGTAAAATATTACTTTACAGCTAAAGTGGTTCAAACCATGATATCACGCTTTAGTAACAAATGAATAACTAAATGAATGCACTTACCTTTCCATTAAAAACGTGACACACTGACTGTGTCACGTTTTTGATGCAATTGAACAGCTCCTCATTCGTCGAGCGCAGAGACTCCAATGACATATACCGATGTTGAAACGAACTTCATAGTTGTAAAGGAGGGAGCTAGAACGCATCTTGTCGACTTTTTCCCCCATATCTTTGTCAATTTTGGGGCTAGGAATATCGCGTTTTTGTAGCAAGTAGAGCGCGATACGGCGGATTTTTATATACTGTTATTCCAAAACGATACATAAATGTTATAAACCATTCTTGTCGCAAATGAGCGATTTGTCAGCATGTCGACATTTTTTTTTGTATTCATTGTTATACTATCTTCTGTCAATCAGGGTAAATAGTGACCTACAACTAACCACAGGATTGCAATTTATGTATTACAGATTTCCAAAACTCAAGCGATGGTTAGCCAACATGAATAAGAAGGATGTCTGCAAGCGCATCAACACACCAGGCGGTGAAGAACACGTTTTAGGTCTAAAGGCATTTCTGGAACACAACAAAGAACAACTCAAGTCAAAGCTGTGACACTGCAATTACGTCGAGTTGGTCAACAATGCAAAAGTGTATACATTTTTCAAATCTTTATTGGAACTCTGAAGATATGGCAATTTACAATTGGGGTGCAAATAAATGTACATACAGTATTGATGGAAAGCATTGTAAATAACAAAACGGTGTAAGAATCACAGGTTTTCGTTTTATTTCGATAACTAAGAGAGAAATGCAAAGAATTTACACTTCAGTAACGTCTAATGCTACCACGGATAACTTGAATGAGAGCAAAATTAATGATTACAAAACGTTTTACACATTTAAACATTTCCTATAAGTCTTGTATCTTTATAACGCCCGGACTTAACTCTGAACATTTATAGCACTTAACATTAAAGTACACATGCAATACTTGAATATCGACCACTTGTCCACTCACCATTACATACTCAGCACATAACATACTAATATAGTGAATTGTGTGACACACATATGTCCAATGGAATCATATTGAAGACATTTACACTAAATCAAATAATCACTTATCCAATTTGATAGTAGTCGTTTTTGGGCGTTACTGTAGCACATTAGTCTTAATGTAAACACGGCGCTAGCGCTCTCATTAGCCGTCTTCTTTAGGGGGTGTGAACCATCCTGGAAATAAATACAAACATAATTAATTTAGCAAATAATCACAGCACAATACTAGGCCAGCTTAGTTTGCCTAGTAAAAGAGCCGACAACGGACGGGCTTGGTCGTAGTCAAGTATATTTCTAAAGATAAATTCATATGAATTTTCACAATAACTGAAATCGAATGGTACAAAGTCATGCCTTAGAAGCACGGCATACATGGACAGGTCTACTTACAATTAATAAAATTTAATTATATAAACAAAAATAAATAAAAATATCAAGGACATAACAATGTCTTGATAGTTCGCTTCATTATTTTATACTGATTTGAGAAGCGAATAGAACAACACAGCTTTATCAGTTTTAACAACCAAAGCCTACGTCCATTCGAGCAGTGGTCAGCACGATGTTTCATGGCTTCAATGCCCCATATATAATAAACATTTCCATACAAATCACACCATACCATAAATATGATTAGCAAATTTCTCATCAAATTAATTCATCTGATATAGAGCACCAATAATCCATCCATACATGCTAATTATTATATGATAATTATGTGTAACTAATGTTGTATAATTCGTGTTAGTTTACTGTAATAAATAAATAAATGCTCTTACAGACCTTTCAGTAAAGGTATCAGCACAGACAAACATCTACCTAGATAATGTAAGTATCAACCAAGTTAGATCTGTTTCTAATTTGCGTGCCAACTTTTGCCTATTTTATGAAGTAGAAGTGATGCGCGTCATTATCGCTTGTTCCGATATTTACATCTCCTTACACAAAGACAGATCAAACGTCCAACGCGGCGACGTAATGTGAATATTACTTAATAATTTTGCGGCCCTGCAAAAACGGACGCGGTGGTCTGAAGTTAGCGGCGAACAACCTCGACACTTGAGCGGAGTTTGGACACGCAAAGTGCATGCATTTGCGTTATCTAGGCAGATGTATATATGTCTGTGGGTATAAGAGTACCAAGAAACGCACTGATGAAAAATCTAAATCTATATAAATAAAAATGAATTGTTGTTCGTTGGTCTGATTAAAACTCGAGAACGGCTGGGACGATTGAGCTGATTTTGGTTTTAAAATGTTTGTCGTAGTCCAGGGTAGGTCTAAACGGTGAGCAAATAACGAAAAATTGCCGGGAACTTTTTTTACCCGTGCGACGCCGGGGCGGGCCGCTAGTTTTAAATAAAAAAAACCCTGATTCCAGAACTTTAGTTCCCTTAAAAGTAAAAAGTCATACTATTTTGTTTTATGCATGTGATGCGATTTGAGACCTCGAGTATATTTACCGATTTTCGGTTTTCCTTTCACTTTTACCTTCATAACTTTTAAACGGGTCAACCGATTTTCATCAATCATGTCATGAATCACTCGCGCAAATCTCACCTTTCATACAGAAATAAATATATTGAAATCACTTAATCGGTTCCGAAGCTATTATGTCACAGACAGTGACGTCAAAAATTTAACCCCCCTTTTCTTTTTTCTGTGTTGGGGGTTAAAACACACTGATGAAAAAGTATCAACTAACCATTCTTTTCATGTATCTGCACGAGACATTTGAAGCTCTGTTGCGCGCGCGCGAGGCTGTACTGCGACTGCGACACAACCTTGGTCGCGCCGAACTGGATGCGCGCCTTGCCCTTAACGAGCGTGGCGGCGATCTGCATGATGACCGCCTCCACCGTGTAGGCGGAGGACCAGCCCTGCTTCGTGAGGAGCTCCATGCATATTGCACCTCCGACCAGTACGTAGCCGCCTGGAAACAAAGGAATATCTAGTTATACTCTACCATTAGTAAGGCACTATTTATAGGTAAGAATGATGACATGTGTGAGAGGTAAATGATGAGATGACGGATGATAGAGGGAAATGGAAGCAGAAAACATGTTGTGCCGACCCCACGTAATGTGGGATAAGGTCAGAAAGATGATGATGATTGATTTACAATCAGGTCAATATGCATAAATATTAACTACGAAACATTTTACGTAATTAAAATGGATAAATATTGTGTTTCAAACAAAATCATCGTTGATATCATTAACATGTTCATTGCAAACAATTAATAAATACATTTTAGGATATGAAAACAAAGCAGCAATTTATTTATTTATAGACATCATGGTTTTTAGTAAATGTTTGTGCTTATGACTTACACAATCAATACCTAATTAAAAATTGTGTTTATTTTTTATTTTTAAATAAGGGTGGGTTCAATTTTATGCTAAGTAAAGGTTTATGTTGTGTGTAATAAATAAGTCTATGAGAGTTATAATTAGCACATACATAGATGTGAAATAACAATTTCAATTAAATAAATTATTATAATAATAGTGGGAAAAAAGTATATAGTGTTAATCAGTGACCATAATGATTCTACAGAGTAATTTTTACCTCTCGTTAAATATACTTAATTCTTCGCATTCTAGAAAGTTGTATGTTCAGAATTAAACCTCTAAAGATTTGGGGAAAACCTTTTACTAATTTTGGCTAAATATAATAAATTAACCTTACTATTTTGGTCAACTTAGCACATAATGGAAGAGTATTCTGACGGTAGAATAGAACAAGTACATCTTTAGTCAGTCTAAAAAATCTCACCTGATATAATAGGATAGACGACACGAACAAAAGGCGGCTCGAAGGGATAGCTCTCTTTGAATATAATATTAAGCAGGATAGAATCTTTGCCCTCCTTCTCTTTTAGCAGCAGCAGGTCACTATGGAGCGGGCTGTCGGGGTCCACCGACCGCAGTCTGATGTTCCACTCGTACAGGGAGTCGTTTACTAATTCTGTAAAAAATAATTACGTTAATCAGTCATAGAAATCCAGAAACTTACTTAACTTAAAATTTACTTAAATGACAGTTGGAGTACTCTAACTGTTATAAACAGTTGGAGTACTTTTACTAAAGCTTGTCTAAGTTTAAATTTACCGATAAATTTATCCTTTCTTTTATTTATTTTAATTCATTTCTGTAAGATGTTTTGTTGTGAATCTGTCTTGGATTGATTTTTTCTTTATTTGATTATGACATTTCACTTATTATAAAGAGCATCGAACATCGTTGGCATACCTACTCGACCGCCATTTTGAAAAAAATGTGATTCGTCGGCCAGTGATGCTCATGTCAACCGACAGAGTAAATGATTACAAACAAAAATTGATCAAATCTCCTAAGTGATACGGTTTCTGAGATACAAAAATGTTCGAACCCTTTTATGTGCAAATCTATTATTTCATTGAAATAGGTTTCTAACCATGATTATTACAATAAACAAATTGTGTATTTGCGCTCACCAATGGAATACATGTTGTTTTTGAAGGAGCATGACCGGTATATGTCCCGGAGTTCCTTCATGAGTCTGTCCGTGGCCTGCAGGCTGCCGGACACGCTGCCAGAGAGGTAGTCCTGCCGTTGATTTTGCCGCAGCCGTTCTAGTGTCGCTATGTGTTCTGTTTCCATGTCATCCTGAAATTTATCATCATTCTTGTTAGGCAGTCCTCAAGATTAAATATGTACGAAAAGTAAGTCTAACATAAAATATAAAATCGCAAAAGCAACTAACTCTATCTTTAATTTATCTGTTAAGGTTAAGCTCTAATTACTTATTACATTGCGGTGGGCACACGAGTAATCTCCTCCCGTGGGCGAACGTAGGCCGTAAAACCAAGGGAAACTCACTCACTCAACTCACCAGATGATAGGCAGCCGCATCTTCTTGGAACAATGCACTGAACAGCCAGCCCGCACGCTTGGCGAGTATGGACAACGCTCCATTACGATTTCTAGTATAAAGCTCTAGTCCAGAAATGGACGTCTACGGCTGTAGAGAGATGGTAATTACTTTATTGCTGCGTCCAGCATCATCAACCATTTCTAAAGGCAAGTCCTCTTCCCCGTCAGATTCGTCTTCCTCTGCTGCCATCTCCTCGTCCTCCTCTGTGCCCGAGTCAGCTCCGTTTGATGTCACGCTTGGTACTCTGGAAACGAGTATTTGCTGATTAGTTTATTTATTTATAGGAAAACCAAAAACTTACAAATACATAGTAACAAATCAATATATCACTAGAAAGCTTCATTAAGGTTAGGTTTTAGTTAAAGATATTCGAACAGTAGCTCAGTCACCGGGGGAATAAAGATACATTCTAAAAGCCTGCGGACATCCTCGATAAATTTTCTGTTCCTGAGATTAGCGTATTTAGTAAACAAGTATTCAAGTTTAAATTCATTTAGTAACTAAACATACTAACGTTTTTTGGAAAGAATGGAAGCAAAGTGCATGTAAAAACCTTATAAACTCTGTTAGATCATTGACGACAGCACATTGTGTTATTAGATCATAGAACGACACGCATCTAGAATAGACAATACACCCAATTAAACTACAGCGTAGCCCAATAAATCCTACCTTGCATAGCTTTAAATAGTATTATAATGTGTGTATCTGTACTGTATACATCATTATCATCATCATCATGCAAACATATAATTTTAGTTATATTTACATGGATAAAAGTTTTGATACAAATGCAAAATTCCTAAATGATTTTGGTTACTGCCTCAGATGCGCGATAGGCGAAGGTCCGCTTGAGAAGTAGCGGGTTCGATTACCGCCAAGGGGTCAAGTGTTTGTAGGTTCTGTAAACACTTTCTTCTAGGCCTGGGTGTTTAATATGTATGATAAAAAATATCTATTACGTATGTCTATTATATTAATTTTGTCTAGTACCCGCAACACAAGCTCAAAGCTTACCACGGGGCTAGATCTTGTATGGTTAGGGGAACCTGGGGATGGTCGATCCCTAGGGGACACTTGGTAACTTTATTTAAAAGTTTTACCAAACGTGATACGTATTTTTAAGCTGGTAACACTGATTCCTTCATTCCTAACATAACTCTCTAGCTTATCACTCTTTGACAAATGTCAGTGGTTTGCAAATAGCGGACGGTGAAATATTCGCGTGGTGTGATATTTAATTTTCGGTAAGTTTTAGTCGGATTTATTTATTAAAATATGAAGTAAATGCTATTAGTGACTATGTTTATTTTGTTTGTAGTTTATTTGAGTATACATTAGCTTTGATTCACTTGAAATACGTGTACATTCATTTTGAGTACGGCATGGTTTATAAATTTACTATGTTTGGGGAGATTTGGTCCTTTTCTTTGGGGGTGACATGATCCCGGGATCATGTGTCCCCGAGAGGGATCAAGTCTACCTTGGCGTTGAAAAATCAGAAGATTTACAGTCCTGTCATAATTACAAGTATTTTTTAGGTAATAATGACGCGAAAATATACGACCAAAGAGGGATCAAAAATGAGAAAACCGATAGACAAGGAAAATTTAAAAAATGCTGTAGCTGCAGTATTATGTGGAAAAACATTGAAGGGAACTTCAAAGCAATATGGTGTCCATCTGATGACGTTAAAAAGATTCGCAAGATTACAAAAAGCATCAAATGAAGAAATACAAGATAAGATAAGCTTAATTTTTAGAAGATTTTTTTTTTATTTCTAATACCGAATGTTAACTTGATGGATAGTAAAAAAAATATCACTAAAAATGTGTTATTATTGGAAAAATATACAGATCCCTATTTAATCATTAAAATACATGAATCACCATGAATTTGATTTCCTCACAAATTCATTTCCTAAGGATTAAGTTAATGAATTAAACAGGCATTAATCCTCTGAATTTGACATTCGTGCTAAAAATCTGTTTACCATGTGTCCCTATCATGGGTGATTTGATCCCTGCGGATCAAGTTATCTAACTGCTGGGAATTAAACTTGTAGCAATGGAAGGTATGGGGTACATACTATTTGTTGTGTGTTTTTCTATTTCTATATGCTTTGTAGAGTGCAAATAGAGTTACTTAGTCAATGATAATCAGCGTGAGGAGACACGGTAAAAATCTGTTTACCACGTCTCCCACGCAATTGGGAGACTTGATCCCCCCAGGATCAAGGCTCCCAAACAGGGGTGAAGAAGTCTCCCTAATATCGGGGACACATGGTAAAAGCTTACAATCAGGAGTTTCAATTCATAATGAGTTTAATTGTGACACAATCTGCTTCTTATTCAAACTATCAATGGATAGATAATTTCCGAATCGTTTAGCTTAAACAGTTTTCCTATATTATAAAAAATAAACAAAATAGAGTGCATAATCAAAGGGGGTGATCAACCCTCCCCAGGTTCCCCTAAATATTTCCGGAAAACATATATTTACATTTTATACTTATTTATTTTAATCTTCAGTACCTAGTAACAAGAATAGATAGTCATCACATCTATTGAAAGTAGCTATCTTAGCAACGACCTCACATTGTATGAAACAAACAACAATAACGCCGAGTCAGCCTTGCAACAGCAGATCCTACAATTATGCGCAGTCGGAGCATTGATGCCATCTGAAACCTTGTGTGGATCCACGTGATAAATGTGCAGAAATTATAATTGACCCAGAAACCTGAATCTTTGGTAAAATTAGTACCTTGTTATATCATAACATATGTTATTTATTTGTATAATTAACGTAAATATGTAATAATTAATGCACGGATTTGTATGTTCGCCTACTTTAGAAATATTAAGATTACTATTAAATAATCTTTGAGATGAGACAATAGAATTGAAAAGTATATCAAGTAGATTCCGATAAACTAGTAGGGTGCTCTCCACTAAGAGATGTTCGAGGATATAATCAAGCGTTTATCTCAGTGATGAAAGTGTTATAATATTGTAAAAGCGTAACACGACTATTTCGCTTCGCGCACTGTCTAATTCCTATTAAAACCTGATTTAGCACCAACCCGAGGTCAAGTGAAGGGTTACTAAAGGTATTACTAGAGGATATATTTATACCTCTTCAATGAGCCGCTCGCCCGTTTTGTTACAACCTGATTGCACATACCGCCGTTTCTTTTTATGTTTGGGTGTAACATTTCGTGGAGTCTTTGCGCGAGCGCGAGCGTTGGGCGTAGGGTCCACATTTAAAAGAATGAACCTTGTATAACGAAATGTTACGACTAAATCACGGTCATACTTTCTTAACAGTATTCCAACTTCATTCAAACGGTTGAAACGCGAGCTATCTACGCACCTCGATCGAAGGTTACACAAGGGAAACATGGGACGCAACGTGACTAACGAACGGGCGGCGTGTTGTATTATTATTGTTTTTTAAACTAGGCAGATGTAATTAAAATGCTTTCCAAATGCAAAATCTAAACGTAAATAAAATTGTAAGTTCACTTCTGCAGGCGTCACGGAAGACCAGCGTTATAACAACCTTCATAATGATAGTAGTTATAACAAATGCTAAGTGACGACCTTTTTCGAACCACCGTTTTTTTTCTCTTATTTTATTTAACGTTTGTTTAATTATAATGAATATTTAATTTAAGTGTCTGTATTTGTTTATTTTGTTTTTTTATTTTTTATGTATGTTTTAATATTTACTGTGGTCCTTCTTATTAATAATTATAAACCTGAAATGGCCATAATAGATTATAAAATATACAGAACATATCGATTAAAATATTAGTTACATAATTAATAAGGTCACTTTAGTCTAATCAAAAACATTATCTCTCTTAGTATTAATTAATTGTGTCAAGTTAGCAATGATGCAACTTAAGCTTGCTCAAGGGTAATAGGTACTTTATAAATCTTTCGGGTAGAGCGTTAAAATTCCTGATGCACATGCAAAAGGCATTCTTTCGAGTTATCGCCAGGTTGAATCCGGGATAAGAAAGCTCATTATGTTTTATTTTTTAATTTTAATCAATGTGAGCTTCGGTTCATTTATGGTGCGGGTTCCAACTCAACATCTGTCGACGTTCCTGAATGAGCAGTTTTGGCCGCAAGGGGTCAAGTTTCGACGGTTCATCGGTCGCCTACACTGCAAGGCGACACCGCCGTAACAGATAATCCACGATGCTGACACTTTAGTTTAGTTTATAAGATTTATGGTTTTATGTATGTTAGTCTATAAGGTATATGTTTATATGGGCCTTGGATGCCTGAAATAAATGATTTATTATTATTATTAGCTGGGTAAGCGTCATTTTAACCGCAACAGAAAAAAATTGATATCTCTGCAGATTTCATAATGCCTTATCGTAACTCACAATGCAGATTAAATTATAATGGGCAATGGCCTAATGAACAAAGCATTAGATATCTATACTTGTGGGGTCAATATCCTGTGGCTATTGGGTAAAAACAAAGTAATCCTATGTGTGTGTAACTGAATAAAATACGCAATATGTCGCGGTCAAAGAGCCAATACAGCCAAAACAGAATACACGTTCCATTCCGACCACCGACCGAATGTCTATGGTCAGAAGGAAAATGGACCGTGTGGTTTTTTTATGTTATTGTTATTTAATAAGAATGATGCTAAATAAGAATGTAAAGGAAAACTTCCCTTGCTTTAAAGTTTAAAATACAGCAATATTATTGAAAAAATTAGGGCTTATTTTTTTATATTAATTTTTATTTCCTTTCCAGTGTTTTTTCTAATGTGAGTAATTTTAATATTTATCCGATTTCATCATTTATTTTGTTTTTAATGCACTGTTATCTGTATTTGGTTAAAACACACTGTAACAGGTCTCCCGTAATACAGGCTTGCCTCGTGCGAGGATCGCTACTTAATGAAATTGAAACTGTGTATTGGTGAATAAATACTATCGTTTTTTTTTAGTATGTTAGAATGATATGAAATTTGCTATCTTCTCATTTATTTTAAGAAGTCCAAGCGTTTTTAATAAAATATTTCATTTTTAGATTGCCATTTACCATTTAATCAAGGAAGACGCGGTAAAAATACTTTATTCCTAAACCAGTACAGTTATAAAAACTTAAGTAAGTACGTACTTACTTATTAACAGTAATAAAGTAAGTATGAATTAGTTATTGTTAATAATATATATTGTTTAGGTTTAATGTGTACTTCTGTAACGAGTATTGTTTGTTTTTGTTTAACTTCGTAATCTGTTAGGTATTTGTGTCTTTTGTAGGCGAGGGCCTTTTAAATAGCTTTCTGTAAATTAATTTAGCAACTAATTCCGCTGCGTTAGCTGTAGCCCTTCCTTATAAATAAATAAATAAATACCTTAGCTGTGGAGCGGGATGAACAGGTAAAGAGAGCGAGTCCAAATCTGGCGGTTCTGGTACCCCGTGTAGCTTGCATAGCTCTCTTAGCAATATGCCGACCTGGAAATGTCATTGAGATGTTAACTTTACGGTACACAACGCGAAGAAAGAAGAATTCTAGACGCTTTATGGTTATTCAGTTATACACATCATTGCTGTAAGTGTTTTCACATTTTAAACGTGTGTAAGTAAATAATAAGACGTACCCCGTAAGTTATGTGGCATACGGGATTTTAGTTTAACGTGATTTAAATATAAATCTAAATTTAAAATTTAAGAAAAACCCCCGAATCCCATGCCTTAATTTCCTTAAACGTAAAACAACATAATATTATGTAATGTGGACGCGATGCGCTTTCATTTGAAATCCCACACTAGTATATTTGCAGATTTTCTGTTTTCCTTCCCCACTCTCACCCTCATAACTTTTAAACGGCTCAATCGATTTTCATGAAACATGTCTAAGAACACCCGGGCCAAACTCACCTTTCATACAAAAAAAAACTAAATTGAAATCGCTCCATCCGTTCGGGAGCTATGATGTAACATACAGACAGACACGTCAAACTTATAACACCCCTCTTTTTTGGTCGGGGGTTAAAAATTAGTTATAAACGACAGCCTATAACGTCTCACTGCAGGGCAAAGACCTCCCCCCTATCCTTCCAAGTGCGGGCCACTCCTGTGCGGCATTCCACCATTTACGGTCCTACGCATCTAGATCGTCTCGCCATCGTTTTCGTAACCAACCTCTACTTTATAGACTAATAAAAAAAATACGGTAGAAAGTATTGCGTAAAACATTTCTAGTAAAAGAGCTATTTTAAATCTTCAGGAATAAAAAAAAATCTAGTAAATTCAGATTGCAGTCCATCAACTGAAGAAAACTTTACACCTTTGTAAGTACCTATTAAATCAAATGAAAAAATATTCACAAAATATTAGTTGTGTACGCAGAATAAAAACAAGCTATTGTGCCATATTTGAACAGATTTTTATAGGTAAAAAGATTTCTATACAAGTTGCCATATATGAGTCGGGATTTTGCCCAAAAATTTGGGAGATAACCTTTATTAGTCACTTGTTGACTCAGGGGACGAAACAAGCAATAAATGCGCTGTCACTTCATAATGGTGAGTTATAGATTCAATATTCACCCCCTTATTGTTTGGACTCTTAGGGGAATATAAATTGTTATATGTAAAGTTTATAAACGAGAAAGTAAAGTTAGAAATTATAGCCCCCAACACGACTTTGTTTTGTTTTGTATTTTTTAAAATAACGTAATACAATATTCTCGGCCGCCGACAAGCCGTGTTGGCTAAGTGGGAGCACAATCGACTTTCGTTCCGAAGGTCGTGGGTTCAAACCCGGCCACGCACCTCTGGATTTTTCTTCTTGGAAAATGTATGTGCGCTTTAAAACGCGTGCTTAAACGTTGTAGCAAAACATCGTGAGGAAACCGGCATGTTCTGAGAACTTAAAATAGTTAAAGGACATGTGACATTCTCCATACCGCACTTAGCCAGCGTGGTGAATTAAGGCCTAATCTCTCTCGCCAAGAGAGAAGTCCCCGTGTCCCAGCAGTGGGAACGTTAATAGGGCAAAGATGATAGATAATTAATACAATATTCTTAAAATACTAAGTTTCTGGAATGTTTTTATTATCATTTGCGTTTACACCTATGTATATCATAACGAAGTGGTTTACCCGGTTTCCCAGTTTCCCGAGCCATGGCGCAACATATACGGATGTACACAACAGTTATATTAAAACCCTGGGCTTACTCAATGTCATACTTTGTTATAATAAACCAACACTAATTAACTTTCTGTAATCTAAATACCTATATGATTTAGCGTAGACAATGTTTGATGTACAAAAAAGTAATTTTTTCATGTTTAACAATACCAAGATCAAAATATACTTAATTATGTAGTTAATTAGTTCTCCCTTATTTCAAACTCCGCACATGGTTATTAGTTAGGGGTTTGATGGTGGTTTGTGAATAATCCCATAGTATTTAAGTATAAATATTCAATGTTACTATTATTCTCTAATCTATACTTATTAGGCTGAAGAGTTTGTTTGAACGCGCTAATCACAGAAACTACTTGTCCTATTTGAATAATTCTTTCACTGTTACATAGATTTTTCGAGGATAGGCTACTATTTACCGCGGGAAAATCCACAAAACACGAGCGACGCCGTCGAGTAAAAAGCTAGTTTTGTAATAATTTAGCTTCTCAAACTCTGTAACTATATAAAATTAGTATACAAGAATAGATAATAAGAATTTTAATTACCACATTGCAAACTTTATTTATTTGTGTAGGTACATCATTTTGATCCCAACAACATAGTTGCGGAAAATCAGATCTAAGGTCTTACATGTCGTGTGCCATATAATATATCAAACGCAGTAGTAATTTACATTTTATTTCAATGAAAACTGTAAGTACTTATTTCTTGCTAAGCTGACTTGGCAAAGAATCATTACAGACAAACAGTGCACCTGGCAGAGATCAGCATTCTCAAGAATACCATGTTGACAAAATGTATTATTGCTAAGAGACATATTTACCAAATCACATGTTCTTTAACTTTGAATAGGTCAATAATTGGATATAATTTTTATCAAAATTCGTTGTTCAATATTGAAAAATTGCAAACATAATGTTGTGTAACTAGAACAAACGCGCATTTAAATTTTTTTAATGTTGGATAGTTAAGGCTTTTTAATATGGATGGTAGTTTCTCCTTATCTCCATGACAAATATCTTAATAATGCTACTAACACCTCAGCGTCAAAGAATAGTATTTTAGAGTCAAAAGTCAAGACATTTATTTCCATTGAAACTCATTGAAGGTTACATGGGATTGTCAACTAATGAAAATACATAATTATAATACCTCTACTTAAATATAACTTTGGAAAAGGTGTCAGGCAGGGCTGCATATTATCACCCATCCTATTTAATGTGTATGGGGAGCACATAATCAGGCGAGCATGTGAGGGTTGGCACGGTGGAGTAACCATAGGTGGCACTAAGATCTCCAATCTTCGATATGCTGATGATACAACCCTTCTTGCCTGTAACGAAGCTGAGATGGGTGATATCCTGGGAAGAATGGAGCGTGTTAGTTTGGAAATGGGTCTCAAAATTAACCATAGCAAAACAAAACTCATGGTAGTTGATCGTGGTAAGAAATTACACTTCACGGGTGTGCTGAGACTCGAAACAGTTGACGACTTTATTTATCTTGGTGCTAACATAAGCAACAATGGTTCGTGTGAGAAGGAGATCAGAAGACGCATTGGAATGGCTAAGAATGTAATGACCCAACTTCAAGGAATATGGAGAGATCGAAATATCTCTCGTCCAACCAAAATGAAGCTAGTGCAGACGTTGGTTTTCTCCATATTCAACTACGGGGCCGAAACATGGACGTTAAAGAAAGCTGATCGCAACCGCATTGATGCTTTTGAGATGTGGTGCTGGAGGAAAATGCTTCAGATCCCATGGACGGCCTTCCGCACAAATGCGTCCATCTTGCACGAATTGAATATCAAGTCCCGTCTTTCTTCTGTTTGCCTGCGAAGAGTACTTGAGTTCTTCGGCCACATCGCCAGGAAAGAAGGCCATAACCTCGAACAACTTATGGTTACTGGGAAGGTTGATGGCAAACGACCAAGAGGACGTAGCCCCGTTAGGTGGACGGACCAGGTCCGAGCAACCTTGGCCACCAATCTACATGATGCCCTTCACTCAGCCAAGGAGAGGAGCAAGTGGCGAGCTACAGTCCGAATGAAGATAATGCCACAAATAGAGTATCACGACCCTCAGTAATGAGGAAATCGACGCGCGGAGGAGGACTTAAATATATTTAGGTATCTAAAAGTTAAATCAAGCATGGAAATAAGATTGTCCTGTAATTTTGAGATCCCTAAATCCAATAAGAATAACAGGGCTTATTTCTGATGATTGTTAATAAAAATTCATTCAAAGCCTGTCAGTTCTGCAGCAGCGGACTAGGGCATAGGCCTCTGCTTCCTCTGTTCTAGCTATAAAAAGAAAATTTAATAATGTGCATACCTGATTTATAACATGATTGTCTCTCCCTTGGGTGTTCACTAGTATTGTGACTGCATTTGTCACAATAGGGTCTTCACTGTCAGCAAACCACACTGGTGGCGTTGTGGGGTAAGTTTCCTAAACAAGAGATAATTACTCATATTATTTCAACACATTATACAGATACTGCACAATACACTCCAACACGAGATGTAATTGCGAAACTATGCAATTCTATGTATGAGAATGAACCCCAACTTAGAATAAAGTTTTCATCCTCAGATAGTTGATGTTGTACACTACTGCACAAGATCGAGCTAGTGGTGAAAACTTCAAAGAGCCCTTTCTTTTTTGATGGCTAAGAGGTCATTATTATCAGCTCCACACTACATTATGAATGGTTGATCTTTTAATTCATTATTACATTATTTTGTCTTGAGTTCAAAGAAATTATCTAAAAATGATCCTAAAAATACACAAGTAACACAAACCAGTCAAATATGAAACAAAATTGAGGCATATTGATATTGGAAAGAATTTGTATTCAAAGTGGCACATGTAAACATCTGATAATAAAGAAATTATTGGTTGTTTTGTTAAAATGGCTATATTTTCATTGTTTACCTTCACCACTTACACATTCTGAAATAAAAAACCAAAACTATAGACCATGAGACAGAGAAATAATGCACAATACACCTCTACACTCTATCAGGGAATTTAGAATGTTAACACCTTTATATTAAGAGTGTGCCATATGTAATTTTATAGTTAGATATCGTTATTTATCTCAGAATCTGTGAAAGCTACCACCTTCATATTTAGGTAAATGATAATTCGAACTTTTATCTTGGATTCTGATTTTTCGAAAACACGATTGGTGAAAATTTTCTCGATAGTTTTATTTTTTGAAAAATACATGTTTTGCACACATTTTGCTATTTATCTCAGGAACCACCTAATTTTTTTGTTGGATTTTTGTTTTGTCGAGAAATATAGTAAAATATCTTGGTTTTCGATTTTTTAATTTTTCGATTAGTTGTGTAAATAACTTGTAATTAGACATAACAGTTTTGGCGCTTACGTCGATTAAAAATAAGGAGCACGTCTATCGCTCTGTGCTTCTCACTCACAACAAAATCATATCTTGTCATCCTGCTCGACGGTCTGTTGTCAGTTGGCTACGGCATTGCGAGCGGGACGGACCTGTGCTTGACTGCGTCACATTTTTAATCGTAAAAATACTAAGTTTTGTTTCGTTTTGCGAAAAATAGTTTTGGTGCGAACCTAATTAGATTAGTGTGAATAATGGTGAGACCGAAAAAGAAAATGAGTCGCCGGGCACGCAAAAAATTTATGAAGGAAAATTGCCGAAAATTGGGAAAAATAAACTAGTAAAGTGCTTACCTATAATAATATACTAATATAACACAATACATATACCTACCTACTACAATACTTGTTTGCATCTTCTCTTCCTAGAAGTAGATTACATAATTCTATGTATAACCTTTAGTAGTTTGACGACCTCTGTGGCTCGGTGGGCGAACGTCCGCCTGAGGCGCAGGAGGTTGCGGGTTCGATTCCCGCCGGGGGACCAGATTTTGTACGATTTACAATTTCTGGTTTCGGGTCTGGGTGTTTTCTATGTATCATATGTATGTACTTACAAAAAAAAAAAAGTGCTGTAGTAGGTAGGTATATCAGTCACCTAACACCCATAGTACAAGCTGCTTAGTTTGGGGATAGGTGATGCTGTGTGAGTAGTCCGGAAATATTTATTATTATTATTATTATTTATTTAATTACTTACGGACTTGCTTACCTACGTAATACACCGAGAATATAATCTAGAGTACCTACCTACCTACTTTGACAAAGTTCCATCCCATCATAACGCGCGGGATTTATCAACCACTTCCGGTATGTCAATATCCATAAGTAGGTAAGGTGATACCTACCGCTTTAGGTACCTCTTTACTACATATTTTACACAGTTCCTTCATACTAGGATACCTAACTAGGTACCGTACCGTACTTATGTAGGTACAATTTTTTGTTCTGTACTAGGTAGGTAGGTATGTACCTACTACCTACCTAAACTGACAACCAAATGAGGTTACGTAGTAGGTAGATGCATTCCTACTAGTTTAGTTTTTTATTATTCATTATTGTTTTTTAGAAAGGAAAACCACTCGTTCAGAGGACTTATGAACGCCCAAGCAACCGGCGGTGGTGGCGCCGTTGTGGATGGAGCTGCTGGTGACTGGAGTCGATTGACAATACACCAAGGTGAGTGAATGAGTCCGTTTTGTCGGGTTATTCCATTGGATAGGTAGGTATAATATGATATATATTTTTAGGGTTCCGTGTCACACATTACTAAAGCAACCTCATCTCCCCATTTTAACTTATCTATGGTTATTCCCACATTTAATCTCCATTTTTATAAGTTTATTTTTAGGGTTCCGTGTCACACATTTCTAAACCCCAAAGACCGGACACCCTGTATAGTTGTATACCTACTTGTAATAGCATTATAACAAAACATACGTTGCATATTTAACAATACCTTTTTGTTTAAACTTTTGGAACTTTCTTTTTTACAAGATGAAGGTACACGGTTTGCAGCATTATTATATACTTATTCTACTTTTTATACACATAGAAAAAATCTGTTTTCAGAATTTCATACCAGACTCCTGAGTTGAATAAAAAAAACCATCGAAAGAGCTACTGTTTTGCAGCGAGATTCTAGTGAATGGTTAGAACTAAGAAGAAAACTTCTAACTGCTTCAAATTTTGCAAAATTTATCAAGTTAAACATCCTTGGTACATCCAAGTCCAAGGACAATTACGAATAACGGATCGGGATCAATGCATTTTTTGGCGTATGGTCTGGGTGCAATAATCCAATGAAAGTGGAAATTACAAAAAAAGATAACCGATTTTGGGAGCAAATGGAAAATAAATTAATATTATTTTATGAAAAATTCATGTTGCAAGAGCTTTGCGATCCCAGACTTTCACGAAATAGACCAGGGACGATAATTTTTAAAACAAAAAAAAATAATAGTAGGATGAAACCCATTAGAACGGGAGGGGAATATTATAAAAATGAAAGGAAAAATAATTTACGGGCGATCTGAGGTCGGGAAGGGGATGGGGGTGAGTTTCTAAGGGTAAAACATGGTTTTTCTCGATTTCCGGCAAAACTAAAAGTCGTATCGAAAAAAGTCAAATGGCAAAGTTGTAGGTAATAAAAAGATCTAATACTTTTGTATCTACACTTTTTTCACATAACCTCAAAATTTATGTGAAAAATTCAAAAAACCAAGTTTTTAATTTTTTTATATTTAACTTTTACAAAATTTTTTTTTTTTAACGAAATTTGGTGAAAACTTACCTTTTTATGTCCCAAATACGCTGTAATTTATTTTACCAACTTTTTGAAAAAAGCTGGTATTTTGACGGGTGAATTTTATTAAAAATTAGGGTGTTTTTTTGATATTAATCCAAAATAAGGTGAAAAAATAAATATTTATAATGAAATAAATTACAGCGTATTTAGGACATAAAAAGGTAAGTTTTCACCAAATGTCGTTAAAAAAAATAATTTTTACAAAAGATAAAAATAAAAAACCAAAAACTTGGTTTTTTGGATTTTTCACATAAATTTTGTGTTTATGTGAAAAAAGTGTAGATACAAAAGTATTAGATCTTTTTATTACCTACAACTTTGCCATTTGACTTTTTTCGATACGACTTTTAGTTTTGCCGGAAATCGAGAAAAACCATTTTTTACCCTTAAAAACTCATCCCCCATCCCCTTCCCGACCTCAGATCGCCCGTAAATTATTTTTCCTTTCATTTTTATAATATTCCCCTCCCGTTCTAATGGGTTTCATCCTACTATTATTTTTTTTCACTTTTTATTATTTTTCAAGGCTTCTACCCTGGTCTAAAATATGCCAATTAGAGACATAACAGAGTGTCAATAAAAATAAATAAAATTCTTTGGTGCATTTTTATTTTAGTTTTATTTAATGTACTTTTAGCCTAGTGCTGCGAAGTACCTACCTACCTACAGATTTTTTTACAACAACACCTTGATGTGTTATTCTAAAAAAAATTGTTGCTATTAATTGAGACAACATTAATTACATATTATATTTTATCTTAATCACCTAACAATAACTTAGGTATACATATTTAACATTTAAAATACAAACATAAATGATGTTAAACAATAGGGTAAACATACCGGTTTACCGGCCACCACCCCTTTTCGACCACTTCGCACATTATTTTGAATAATAGAGTTTGTTTATAACAGCGCCTTTCGAATTTCGTGCCATTCTACCCGGACGAATTTCACGGTTCATAAGCCAACGGCATGACCTCGAAATTTGCGAACTGAAGCTTCAGTCGCCATTTCAAAATTTGGTGTATCCACGCGTGGCAAATTTAGTAAAAAAAATAGCAGGTGGATCGATTTTCGAAGGTAAGTTTTTAAGTGTTATTATTGTTTAATTGGTCATTGATTTGGTTTGTGTGTATTTAGCATGTTTAATTTCAATATTCAAGTGCCCAAACTCACCATACTTTACATATTTTGTAAAATTTTTGGTGGTCGGACAACACGTTAAAGATTAATTACAAAATCTACTTTCCGACCGGGTGGTCGAAAAACGGTTTATTCATGTTATTTCTCATTGCCTACATTGCGGAAACCTTTAATTCACCAACATAGATTCTATTATATTAGTGAACAGTTAGAATATTGTGAATTGACAACTAGATTCCGGCCGCCAGTATACTTCGTAGTTTCAAAGATATGACCTTCAAAAATATCGAAAATTTACCGCCGATAACCAGTAAAAAAAAAACCTATTTCCGGCCATCAGAAATAAAAGGCGGCCGAAAATTCGTCATATAGTCTCGGTTTTACTGAGCATAAAATTTTGTGTTATGTTTGAATTTCATTTTTATATAATTGTGTTAGGACAGTGTAATTTTTTATTCGCAGAAGAGAGTATTAAAGCTTTTTTAAAATTTAATCATTGTTTTACTTTCATACTATTATGAATCCTATAAGCTATTGAATAAGACTCGTTTTTCTACCGTGAATTAGGTGGCCGATAACCAGTGCACTGGTGGACGATAACTGAGTAAAAAGGCCGATAACCGGTATATTTGTAATTTTTACAAATAATATTTTTTTTTAAATTACGTATCACTGCTACGTCTATAAACATTAGGTTTTATGAAACTAGACTATAGTAGGATCAAACGATTTTTTTTTTAATATCTTGTCGCACTGCATTATGATAGAAATTAACTCTGAAGCCAACAAGTCGCTTAAATGGCCGATAACCGGTATGTTTACCCTATTACATAATATTTGTTTTAACCTTTTATGCCAACCAACAAATAATTTATTAATTAAAATTAACAGAAATACATTATTCCAACATAATAATTATAATAATAAAATAGGAGTCCACCCCATTTTGCATAACAAAATAGGAGTTCAAGAAATAACCAATAAAATACACTTAATTTGAAAAAGATCAATAAGTTATTCTTATTTATCTTTTTCAACATAAAAATCAGTAAGTAGGTAGATATATTTTACTTTACTATATTTACTAGTACCACAGAATAAATTAATAGTATTACGTTCCTATTTTAGGTTAGTAGTAGGCATAAGCACCATTACATTACGCAAAACACTGTCTTTCTTTTGGTAATACAAAAAAGAATGTTCGGAACCCTCAGCGCTATAGCGACTCACACTTGTCTAGTGTTTTAGCAGAAAATAACGCCTCCGTGGTCTAGTAGCAGTAGTAGGTATGTTGGCAATTACATTGAAAAACAATAAAATATGATTATAATATTATTATTACATTTTTAATGTTTTCTAATAAGTGATAAACCTCACTTTGCAGGTTATAGGTCCTGTACTATTTTTTAAATTTTTATGAAGAAAAATGTATTATTACATATTTGATAATTTCGTTTCTTAGTAGGTAGGTACCTAATTATCTACCTTATAGACAAGAATATTGTACCTAACTTCAATAAGATTGTTTAAACTAGCGTGAACCCAACCCAATATAATTTTGCGCGCGAAGTAAGTACGTTGCCACCGGCCGTCCGCCAAGTGGCGCCGGCCGGCCGTGCGCCGCGGCGCGGTGGCGTAACGAGCTGAGGCGAAATTTGATTTTCTGCTGAGGTAGTGCACGCTCTTAACCACATGATGCAACAAATAAATAAATAAATCAAAGCAGACAGCTTACAGTGGATGCAACTAGCATCCTACAGAGATAATTGGTTGATAGAGATAATTGGTTGATTAGGCCTATTTCCAGCAGTACATATTCTATGACTGGGATAATAATGATTCCTCCTATGCAAGGTATCACAGTCACCCCTAACCCAGAATATAGGTCATGAGTTGAAGTAATAATTTGATACAACTTAAGTACTTTTTATACAGAAAATGTAACATAAGACTCACACATTGCAACATTATTTGATATGACACAATCAAATTACAACAGCAATTAGAATGCTAGGTAGGTTAGAGATTAGTATGTATAGTTCAGTGCACCAGGCAGTATCATAATCATCATGCAGTTAATAGATTGTTCAGTTCTTATTGTAATGACTATTTAAATACATGTGAAAGGTCATTGATTTACAGAATTTATGATATTAGAATAGTTCTTTAAACATAGGTAAATTAAAGTATGGCAAGTGCAGTGTAGAAACATTCATAACATAGCTCATTGAGGATAAACAAATTGGTTATGATATCAAAGTTCATTAGACTTCCTCTGAGCATAATTAGACAACCAGGAAGGTACCTACCTACTTCTAGCAAATAAACTGATAAGCATGTTTTGTAATGTTTACCTCCACACAATACAGTCATGTTATGAATTTTCTTACAAAGTAATCAATAAATAAGCATGTAAATGTTCCCAGTCAGTGAATATGTACATTAAAATATTATTTTAGATCTGGCACATACCAAAATGGCCTATTGTATTACCTCAAAGAGGACTATTATAGTTTATGTCTTTTGTCAACAAAAAATCTTAACAAAAAGCAGGTAGAGAATGACTAAGAGCCTATTGTCCCCAAAAACGAGCCTGTATACCGTTAGCCAAACAAAACAGATGTTACTCTCTCCATAAAATAGCTGTAATGATTCACGAGTGCAGCCGAGACCCGTTCTCGAAGCAATGATCGATACGATACACTTCGTCACGGATAATCAATGCAATGTAAAGAACAGGTGATACAGTCATTGATTACAAGTAATTTCTTATAAAACACTACGTAAATGACCTTCTATTTATCAAGAATACATGGCAATATGAGACACATGAAAGGGAAATACAAAATCAACTTCCTTAGAGCAATGTTGACAGCCCTGCCCTCATAAACAACGACCCTTTGTCCCAAGTCAGATAATCAATAAATGCACTCCAGTAATTAAGTTTTACGCCGTATGACACTCATTAGATAAAACTAGAGGACTTACCGTAATATTTGCGTGGATTTCGTATTTCTTTCCATTCCTGCCAACGAATCTGCAGGTCAGTTCGTCGACACTAGCTGACATTATCCGAAACCGTTCATGGTTTTTCGGAAACACTTGCTCTAGAGTTTTAATTTCTAACTTTAATGTATTTAAACAAGCCATTCGTGTTCCTCAACACAAAATTAAACTAAAATAGTTCTAAAAAAGATAATTTACATGAGAATTATTTCTACGTTCACTCCGCAACCAAGCAAAATGGCGGAGCGCAATGGCGGAATA
Source organism: Gymnoscelis rufifasciata (assembly GCA_929108375.1). Lineage (NCBI taxonomy): Eukaryota > Metazoa > Arthropoda > Insecta > Lepidoptera > Geometridae > Gymnoscelis > Gymnoscelis rufifasciata. The sequence goes on from OV815314.1 coordinate 10,180,623, forward strand.
AGAAAACAGTGTACATCGATTGACAACAGAGGTCGCTACTCATACTACTCTTAGTCTGTATTTTCTTTTAACAACTACCTACATAATCTGTGGATTATACACACACCACACACACTTGACGATTAATGTACCTACATGTAAACTTACTTTTTTGACATCTGTATGTCGCTTATCTTCGGCTAATGTCATGGACTTGAAACGTGAAAATATGAATGATGATGATGCGTCCTCAAAGGCCAACTCTAATTTTCTAAGTAGGCTCTCACTAAAGTTGTCATTTAAATATATAAAATATTTAAAATATTATAAGTTTCACTCTGTTCACGACGAGTTTAGCTTTAAGAACTGCCTGATACTTTAAAAAGGCGTTGTATAGGACAAATATGTTTCTAACGAATTAAGCTTGAAACGCAAAGGACAGGAGGTGGATATATTTTGCAGGTAGACGTTACGCCAAGTTATCACACGTGACGCGTTTTTTTGGAGTTTACTCTTTAGGAAACGGTTTGAGTTATAATGCCCGGTACAGAAATTTTATGAGGAGTAAAATCAAGTGTAACACGAAAAGTTGAGGCGTTACGTAGAAATAGACAAACATAATATACCTATCTGTAGGATTGAACGTGTAAAAAAATGAGATGGAATACATTACACAGCGTATCTCATTCTCGGGGTCTCTTCATTTTGACATTCGAATAGTAAACGCGATCGAAAAATTATTCGTCTAGCATTCACTTAGAATTTCTCAGTGAGTAGAGGTGAGAGTGCAAAGTTATTCAGTAAAATCATCAATATTTACAAATAATCATACTTGGCGGAGATTTTAATGTCGATTTTGATAAGAATGAACACCTAGTACACTTTTTGGAGTTTACTCCTTAAGAAACGATTTGAGTTATAAGGCCCGGTACGGAAATTTTATGAGGAGTAAAATCAAAAAGTGTAACACGAAAGTTGAGGCGTTACGTAGAAAGAGACAAACAAAATAATATATCTGTAGGATTGAACGTGTAAAAGAATGAGATGGAATACATTACACAGCGTATCTCATTCTCGGGGTCTCCTCATTTTGACATTCGAATAGTAAACGCGCTCGAAAAAGTATTCGTCTAGCATTCACTTAGAATTTCTCAGTGAGTAGAGGTGAGAGTTCAAAGTTATTCAGTCCTCTTTGCGCGATACTTCGTAGTCTCATTTACGAAATATCGCGCAAAGAGGTATTGCTGTATTTTATTTATATTATTTTGTAACATACTATAGGTAATACGCTTTATTGAAGTAATATAAATAATCTGAATAATTACAGATATATGTTTGTTTCTCTTATCATTTTAGCAGATGCGTTCATTTACCCTTTTTTTCTATTCGATATATATCATTATTTATCGTTCGTAAGGAGTAAACTCCAATCGTGCGTCGTAGATGACACACACACACTTTTTTTTTTTTTAAAGTAAACTTAATTTATATTTAATTTCTGATAGAACACTTGTACGACTAGATATGGTACAACTATTGATGCGGTGTTTTCACGATTCATAATCAGTCTCATGTAACTTCCGAAGTTCACGTATCGTATTTCAGTTACCACAAACCTATAATAACAGTATTTAAGAATGATATTATAATTCAAAGTGAAAGAAATCAATCATCCTAAAATTGGATTTGTATAAATTGAACACAATTATTATTATTATTTATATTATTTTGTAACATACTTTATGTAATACGCTTTATTGAAATCATTATAATATAGTCATAGATATAGTCATAACCGTCATAATATATAGTTGCTGTCGATCAAAGTTGCTCCGTGGTACATAGTGATTATTATTCTCCCTGTATGTACTAGGCTTAATACTTTTCCTTCTTCTTTTGAGTTGACGACATCCATAGATTACTGATGATTGTCAATTTGAACTGCTTGTGCTAATGTCAATTGATAGGTACGAATCTATCAACTTCAAAACTATGGCACAACTGCAGTATTCTATTATTTACAAACAAAATATTGCCAATTTATTTTTTAATCAATAATCTTCAGTGTATGATATAAATATGGGACGAAGCCCTAGTCCGCGCAGACATAGACGTAGAAGATCACCCTCTTATGATAGAACACATCATAAAAGACGAAGAAGTCGCAGTCCTACTTCATCAAAAATCGACGAAAATTTTAGTTTCGAAACTTACAAAAGAGAACTTAACAAAATCCTACTTTACAGTAACGAAACTAATACAGTCGTAAACAATTTAGATGATTTCTGGGTATTTTTAAAGAAATATGAAGCAACGCTGAGAAAAGCGGAGAAACCAATAATACCAAATGAAGAAACACAATCTCGTTTTTCCAAATTCAACTGCGTTAACTTTACCACATCCATAAAGTTTGTGGACACTGCCCACGATGAAAGTAGAGGGAGAAGGCTGGAACCGAAAATATTTGGAGCATTCTTGGATGTTGTCTCAATTTACATCGATTTTAAAAATAAGGAAAAGTTTGATAGGCTCAAAAAGTTAAGGCAGGCACAGAAAGATCTACCGGTAGCTAAATACAGGTATGTTTCTAATGGATAAAAGGGTGCTTAGCTGACCAAGGTATATTAAAAAGGTCTCATAGGACCTTTAAACCTACTCCTGAAATCCGCGTCTATAGAATAGAATATACTTTATTACGCACCAAATGAACAATACAATATGAAATTAAAACTAAACCTAGAATGCGTAATGGGCGGTCTATTATCAGTATTACTAATCCATATTAATGCCATAGAGAAATTTTCAATTTATACACTTTCAAATGTTTCAGAAATGAAATAGTATCAGCAGTGCAGAATGAGAGAGTTGTAGTGGTGGCAGGTGACACTGGATGTGGGAAGTCAACTCAAGTTCCGCAGTATTTACACGAGGCAGGCTTTCAAAACATTGGTGAGTCTCATAAACATTCTAATTGATGTCTTCTAACCATCTGTATGATAATAATATGTGTATCCCAACTAATATTGTTACTGCAACAACACAGCACTCAACCAATCTCCTTAAAATTCAGTTTAGGTTAGTTTAAGTTGGGTGTACAGAAAAGGTCATTAACTACCATTTTAAATACAACTCTGGCAATTTTTGTGGCAGGTAGTAAAGCTAGTCCATTTAAATGTATTTTAACTTTTCAAATCAGCAACACCCATATGTTTATTTTCAGCCTGCACTCAACCCAGAAGAATTGCCTGTGTTTCACTCTCTAAAAGAGTTGCATACGAAACTCTTACACAGTTTGAAACAAAAATTGGATACCAAATAAGATTTGAGAAGAGCAAAACATCTAATACAAAGATATGCTTTATAACGGAAGGACTTTTACTAAGGCAGGTAAGACAAGTTATAGAATTTGAGCTTTGCTATCCTAGAGGCCTCTATGTATATCCAAGTTTTCTTTTCCAATCTAGATTGAGTAAGAATTCTTGATCCTAAAGAAATATTATATTCTTTTGTGTATGTCCTTGTCGAAAGACTTAAAGAATAATGCTTAAAACAAGGATCAAATGGGAGTGATTTGAAAACTCAGAATGAGTACCTACATCTCACTGTATAAATGAAAAAAACGTCGTGATCTACACCTACTAATATTATAAAGCTGATTAGTTTGTTGATTTGCTGAGCATGGTAATCACTAAAAATTACTTATCCGATTGGCTAAATTCTTTTTAACGCGGCAAAATCGTGAAACACAAAAATTTATTTTATTAATTTATTAATACTCAATCCATGCAACACCTTCCTATAAAAAAAACAGTTTTCAAGAGGAGAAGTACAACTTAACAAACAAACAAAAAAAAACGCCCAAGAGAATTTCCTCATTTTTTCTATAAGTCAGTTATTAAGATTTTTGTGTCCTGCAGATGTCTTCAGAGAACCTTCCGGAATATGACGTCATAATTCTAGATGAGATACACGAGCGGCACCTTATGGGGGACTTTCTACTGGGCGTTCTAAAGTGCCTTATACATACCCGTACTGACATCAAACTGGTGCTTATGTCCGCTACAATTAACATTAAATTGTTTGAGGATTATTTTGCTGCTGAATCTGCAGTTGTGATTCAGGTAAATAACATTAGACTAAAATTTACATAAACATGTGCGGGGCTATTCAGTTCCATTATTTATTTATTTTAAGACTACTATCAAAAGTAACACCATAAATTTCTTAAATTCTAGAATACAATAGACATAAGAAATCCTTCTTTTACAAGTAGCCACCACATACTTACAAAAACGTAGATCTAAATAGTATAGATTCATATAGTTTATAGTGACAAATTGTACATGTAATGCTTAAACTGAAAATTAAAAATATATATAACAATTTAACTGTTAAAAATATTATTAGTTTGCTTTTATTATGCTGATTTATGGCGTCTATTTCACTATTGTTTTCGTAAAGAGGAATATAGGTAAAACCCAAGTTCAGAACAATCACTCATATCTGCTTTTTACCGATTCAAGGAAAATAATTATTACTTAAAAAAAATAGCTTCGACCACAAATAACATTATTTTGTAATCTGGGCTTCGGCTAAACATAATGTTATTTCCAGGTGCCAGGCAGATTATTCCCTATAGAACTGAACTACAAGCCTGTGCTTATTGATGATAAACCGACCAGGGATGACAGACTTGATCCGCAACCATACGTCCAAATTATGCAATTGATTGATAGCAAATATCCAAGTAAGTTGTTAAAACTTATGTTGTAATGCCTGTTGGATTACATTACATTTTTCCAAAAACCAATAGATTTTTTATGAAACTTGTTTCAATTTCTATTCATCATCACCTTCTTAACGTTCCCACTGCTACTGGGACACAGGGACTTCTCTTTTGGCGAGAGAGATTAGGCCTTAATTCACCACGCTCTGGCCAAGTACGGGTTGGTGAATGTCACATGTCCTTCAAACTCCTTAAAGACCTCAGAACATGCCGGTTTGCTCACGATGTTTGCCTTCACCGTTAAATTACGTGTTTAAAGCGCACTTTGATTTCTCAAGTAACTAATTCACTAATTAATTTCTATCACTCGAGATCTAGTCAACCAATTCTTACTACATTATGAAGAAATCACCGATTATTTGTAGTTGATTTTTTATTCGATAAAGAGCCATTGGGACGATCGTTATGAAATTAATAAATCTAAATTTAGATTTTAACCAAAACCCCAGATTCCAATGCCTTAATTTCCTTAAAAGTAAAACACCATACTATTTTGTAATGTATATTACTCGAGTATATTTGCAGATTTTCAGTATTCCTTCCCACTCACATAATCTAAGAACACTCGCGCCAGACTCACCTTTCAAACAAAAAACAAAAACAAAAAACTAAATTAAATTCGCTCCATCCGTTCGGGAGCTTTGATGTCCCAGACACACAGACAGACACATCAAACTTATAACACCCCTCTTTTTTGGTCGGGGGTTAAAATGGAACAGTTTCAAATAACATTAGCTATTCCATTTTGTTAAAAATTACATTATACAATTACCAGTTTCTTACCCGCCGGAATATCGCCATCCAAACAAAAAAATACTGTCAAAATCAGATCATAAACCACACATAAAATACTGTAGAAATCTATGAGAAATATTCAGAAGGAATATATAGGGAAGAGGAACCGAATATCTGCCGTCCGTAAGTGGTAATCCTCTGAATCCTTACACGTGACCTCCGGGTGGTGCTAAGGTCTCTGGTGGGAGGCTTCGGCCGCGACTTGTCACTACCCTCCGGGCTGGGTTAGTGCGTGAAGCGATTATTTCGTGTTTCGTAATGTGGTCCGGAGAAGCCATCTTCTAGGTCTTCATGCCCCATCTTAGACCACATCGTCACTTTACATCAGGTGAGATTGTGGTCAAATGAAGGCTTATCCATGATAAAAAAAAAATCTGCTAATATACTGCAAATGAAAGCGCACCACGTGCACATTACAAAAAAGTATGACTTTTTACTTTGAAGGGAAATAAGGTTTGATATAGATAGATAGATAATATATTTTTTTTAAATTTTAAATAAATAATTTAACTTAATTGTTTATTTTATTTTATATCAGCGGACGAAAGAGGCGACATGCTGATATTCATGTCTGGAGTACAAGAAATAACGTCAATATGCGACGCGGCCCAGCAGTATGCAGAAAAGACGAAAAACTGGATTGTGTTACCCCTGCACAGTGGGTTGTCGCTTGGAGAACAGGATAAGGTTAGTTTTTAAATACTCTAACTGACCCCATCAAAAACGTTGTTTTGCAAAATGAAAAATAGATTTTGGCCGATTCTCAGACCTACTCAATATGCTCACAAAATTTCATGAGAATCGGTCAAGCCGTTTATATATAAGATATAAAAAAACCATGTATGTATGTCTATTGATTAAGTACATCAGTCTAGTACCTGTAACACAAGCTTAGGTCTAAACCACTATGTTATAGTAGTGAGCCCAAGCCTTCGCAGTGTCAGCAACGCGGGAAGCGATTGTGAGGCGGGAACTTTTTTGCCTGAAAACGTCCCGCTTTTTGGTCGTGTAGGGGTGTAATGGGGCCATTAGTAAAGCATGGGTGGAGTCCGCCGCGCGGCAGACGCTTGCTTCGCAATCGCTTTGGTCGCTCAGGTTCGGCCGTCCGAAGGTTTATTCCGCTATACAAGGTGTTTCCTTTATGGTATATACTGCGGAAAGGGGGTGAAGGGCACGCTCCTAACGAACATATTTTGTTCTACAACTTTTCGATTTGGAAGCCCATTTATATCAGGTTTTATACAATAATGTACGAACTCTTTATTATCTGATTATTATTGGATTGTGGTCCGGAGAAGCCATCTTCTAGGTCTTCATGCTCCGCCTTAGACCACATCGTCACTTTACATCGGGTGAGATTATGGTCAAATGAAGGCCTATCTATCATAAAAATATGAAACTAAATCAAAGCTCATAAAAAGAGGAACGAAGTATTCACCTTACCTTATCATTAATGTGGAATACCAATAGCATTATTTTCCATGCTTCCAATTCAAAATATTATTCTAGGTATTCGACTACCCACCCGAAGGCGTTCGTAAATGCATAGTCTCAACGAACATAGCGGAAACATCAGTGACTATAGACGGTATACGCTTCGTGGTCGACTCAGGGAAGGTGAAAGAGATGAGCTACGACCCTACCACGAAGATGCAGAGGCTGAAAGAGTTCTGGATATCTAAGGCGAGTGCTGATCAGAGGAAAGGCCGTGCAGGACGAACAGGTATGTAATATCTTTATCCCCGTAGGCTTTTTCCATAGTACTAGGATATACAAGAATCACATAGTCTGTTAGGAGATATGACCAAAAAAATACGTACATAAGATTTTCGCATAATGTATTTCTAATATATTAATGGCATATAATACATTACTGTCAACAACCTTTTCTGAGCCGATTACTAGCAGAAATTGAGAAAAAAAAACAAGGTTCTAACAATTCCGACACAGGCGAGAACTTTCTTCGAGTTCTTTTAAAAGAGCAGTGAAATACGATGTTCTCGTGCGTTAATAGACAAATGTTTGTTTAAAGGCACCAAAATAAATAATCACGTGTTCTGATATATTATGAGAATTTTCAAAAATAACTTGTATTATTACTTTTGTTGAAGTACCTATTGAATGTGGCATAGTTTTTCTTGCTAGATTGAAGCCATTAGGTAATTTGTTTTATTTACAGAGCGGCGATTTTTGTTTATTTTTATATTGTAGATAGTGGATATAATGTTCAGTGCAAATAAACAATAATGGTGGCATGTCCCATAACATACTGTTACAAAAACAAATAATCCGTGTAAATTTACTCTTAACAAGTAATATTTTGCTATTGGAATTGTTAGAAGCTTCGGCCTAAGCGCATTTATTGTTCTTAGAAAAAAAAAACAAAAAAAATATACACACTTCATTCCACAGGCCCCGGAGTATGCTATCGCATATACTCTGACAAGCAATTCGAAGAGATGGAGCCCTACAGCACTCCCGAAGTGTCCCGGGTGCCGCTCGCGTCTTTGCTACTGCTGATGAGTTCTCTCGGAGTCAGCGACGTACGCCGTTTCCCCTTCCTCGACGCGCCGCCAGAACAGGCCGCCGAGAACGCTGTGCTGGAGCTGAAACAACATGTAAGTGCGAAGTGTTCAGTGCTAGGAATCGTACAGTACTCTCGGAGTGTCCCGGATGCCGCTCGCGTCTTTGCTACTGCTGATGAGTTCTCTCGGAGTCAGCGTCGTACGTCGTTTCCCCTTCCTCGACGCGCCGCCGGAACAGGCCGCTGAGAACGCTGTGCTGGAGCTGAAACAACATGTAAGTGCGAAGTGTTCAGTGCTAGGAATCGTACAGTACTCCCGGAGTGACCCGGATGCTGCTCGCGTCTTTGCTACTACTGATGAGTTCTCTCGGAGTCAGCGACGTACGTCGTTTCCCCTTCCTCGACGCGCCGCCGGAACAGGCCGCCGAGAACGCTGTGCTGGAGCTGAAACAACATGTAAGTGCGAAGTGTTCAGTGCTAGGAATCGTACAGTACTCCCGGAGTGTCCCGGATGCTGCTCGCGTCTTTGCTACTACTGATGAGTTCTCTCGGAGTCAGCGACGTACGTCGTTTCCCCTTCCTCGACGCGCCGCCGGAACAGGCCGCCGAGAACGCTGTGCTGGAGCTGAAACAACATGTAAGTGCGAAGTGTTCAGTGCTAGGAATCGTACAGTACTCCCGGAGTGTCCCGGATGCTGCTCGCGTCTTTGCTACTACTGATGAGTTCTCTCGGAGTCAGCGACGTACGTCGTTTCCCCTTCCTCGACGCGCCGCCGGAACAGGCCGCCGAGAACGCTGTGCTGGAGCTGAAACAACATGTAAGTGCGAAGTGTTCAGTGCTAGGAATCGTACAGTACTCCCGGAGTGTCCCGGATGCTGCTCGCGTCTTTTCGCTTTCTTTCTTAGTCAGCGACGGATGTTGTTTAGTAACAACATATATAGGTGTTTGGTGGTAGGAGCAATTTCGGGAAGTCTATTAAGTCTATTAAAAGTCTATTTACGGGTACTCGGGTCTGTCTCGGTGAGTTCGTCAGAATTTATTTCATGCAGTTTGCTAATATTTAATCAGGTTTACTCCCTTGTCGCGCAGCGAGCTATGCTCGGAGTTTCTCTAAAGGATAGAATGCGGAACCAGCACATCCGACAGAGAACCAAAGTTACCGACATAGCTCATAGGATTAGCAAGCTGAAGTGGCAGTGGGCCGGCCATATCGTACGAAGAACTGATGACCGTTGTGGAAAACGTATTCTGGAGTGGAGACCGCGACTCGGCGAACGTGGTGTAGGACGCCCTCCGGCCAGGTGGAATGACGACCTGCGAAAGACTGCAGTAAGATGCTGGATGCGACAAGCCGAGGACAGGGCGCTATGGCGCTCATTAGGGGAGGCCTATGTCCAGCAGTGGACTAAAATAGGCTGATGATGACTCCCTTCAGAAAAAGTGGCATTTTTCTCAAGGAAGTATTGTGGCTTCTACTAAAGCTTTATAAATGCACACAGCGGTCAAATTTACAAAATCTCTTATTTTATCGTTAAGCTGTATCTTATATTATAAAGAGTCGCTATTGGCTAACAACTATATTTTGTGGTTCTTTTTTGGACATAGACTAACCATAGTCTGTTTTATATCCCACATAAGGCAACATTAGAGCTTGCTTCGGAATACCGCCTACATAATAAACATTTTTTTGCAGGGTGCCTTTACATTCAACGAGAAGTTAACCCCCCTCGGGCGGGCGCTATCAAGCCTGCCTGTAGAAGTGTCCCTCGCGAAAGCTCTGGTGGTCGGAGCGGCGACGTTACCGACACACAAGCGGGACTCCGCGCTGGCGCTGGCGGCTGCTTTGGGCATTCGATCCATTTATACGACGCGGGCGCATCGGGATTTCGAGTGTGAGGTAAGTTCTTTAATTCTGTATTGCACACAGAAACATATGTATGACGACCTCTGTGGCTCGGTGGGCGAACGTCCGCTTGAGGCGCAGGAGGTTGCGGGTTCGATTCCCGCCAGGGGAGCAGATTTTGTACGATCTACTATTTCTGTTTTCAGGTCTGGGTGTTTTCTTTGTGTATAATATGTATGTATTTTCAAAAAAAATTGTATCTATGTAGTATATCAGTCACCTAACACCCATAGTACAAGCTCTGTCTGCTTAGTATGGGGTTAGGTGATGCTGTGTGAGTTGTCCGGAAATATTTATTTTTTTATTTATTTATATACAAATATTAGTTATAACATAGGTCATGTACAAAGGCGAGCTTAACCCTTAAATAATAAGTATTAGTTTGGTTTAATACTCATATCAACTTTATAATTATGATATCAGATGAGATTATGTAGTACCTAAGTCAACTACTGAACATAGGCCTTAATGATTTTCAGTTGGTGAAAAACTCATTTTTATAATTACATTTTACTTATTTTTAAACAGCGACATGTGTTAGTTGATGAAAATTGATAGATAGCAAAGCTTGAATCGCTATACACACCTGTTTTGAACCGCCCAGTCATCTCCATTAAGTAGCAATACAGATTTTCGCGAACTAACAGATTGACAAGACCAGAAATATTTATTTTTTTATTTATATTTATAATATACAAATTAATCGCAAAATGTGTTGGAAAGCGCATAACTCAACAACGCCTTAACCAATTTGTTTTTTTTTTGTATGTGAAAGGATGGTTTTACAAAAAGATTGGATTGATTGCCAGGAAAACAATTTCAAATAATAACCTGTGCGAAGCCAGGGCAGGCCGCTAGGTTATAATAAGTTCGAACATAATATGTAATTTTGCGATATTTATAAGCGGTTCCACATAGTAAGAAATAAAGATATGTCATTTAATGATATGTAGTTATGATATTATTATCAATAATAAAATTATTTTTATAGATTATATAAATTGTATTATTATTATCAGTAATAAAGGCTATTTTTATTTTATTTATAGATATGATATGGTAGTACGCGAATCACAAGCTCACAGCTTAGACTAGATGTCGCTGCTCGGATAATACAACAATATTAAATTTGTTTATCTTTCTAACACAGTATTATATGTGATGTGTTAAATTATATGTAATTGAACATCAAAAGAGCTATAGCTACCTTCGAACTGACTTATCCATTTTATGAATTGAAACTTTGTTTTGTGTTGAGATTTGTTTATTTTTATTTTTGTTGAGTTGTTAATACTATAGTTATTAAGATGTGTATGGGAGTGTTATTTATTTATTGTTTGTTGGTTTAAGTTTTGAGTGTTATAGTATTGTATTTTGTTCTTATTGAAATTGTCTGGACTATTTACAATTTTCTAAATTATTTTGTTTATTTTATAGCATGCTGTGACTCAAAGGGCTTACAACGGAAGATCAGCGTTGTCTTGTTACATATAAGTCAACAAATGCTGAGCTGGAAGCCTTTTTGGGACACTTTATGTGACCTTACTAAATAATTCTTCTTTTATTTATATGTATTGTGTCTCAAAATCTCCACTAGGTTGTCTTCCGAGTGCCTGCGCAGAGTGCTTGAGTACTTCGGTCACATTGCAAGGAAAGACGGGGACAACCTCGAGAGGCTCATTGTGACCGGTAAAGTGGACGGCAAGAGGCCACGTGGACGCAGCCCCGTTCGTTGGTTCTACCAGATCCGCACCACTCTTAACTCGTCCATTCACAACGCCCTTCACACCGCAAGAGACAGAGACAGATGGAAAAAGATCGTACGAGATAAAGTGATTCTTAAGGGTGGTCACGACCCTCAGCATTGAGGACCACGAAGCTAGGAGGAGGAGGAGGTATTAAATAAAATTTATTTCATATCATTTTGATGTTTATTTTTTCAGAACGCAAGGAAACCCGACGAGTCCGATCACGGCGATCCTCTAACGCTTCTTTCTCTGTACTGCGCGTGGCTGACGGTGAAGGCTGAGGGCAGGGGCGGCCGCACCTGGTGCAGCCGACGCGGGATCGAAGAGCAGAGGCTGTACGAGCTGACTAAACTAGCTGCTCAACTTAGAAGCTTGTTACAGGTAAAATAAACTTGAAAAGTATGAGATGGTGTAGGTTTCCTTGTATTTATGTAATTGGTTTATACACTCATTGTTTAAATAAATCTAAATTTAAAATTTAAGAAAAACTCCCCGGTTCCATTGCCTATATTCCCTTAAATAGGTTTTAAGGGAATATAGGCTTTAAGCCTAAATCCCCCTTTTTTGGTCACAATAATGCACAGTACCTTATTAGTGATTACGTACCCTCTAGTGTGTTCCTATGTTTAATTAATTAATTTTTTTTTTTGAATCTTTATGTTTGTGTGTGAGTTTGATTTTGTATTTTATTTTTCTGTAATGTGCTGTTGTGTCCAAAATAAATGTTTTCTATTTTTCTTAAAAGTAAAACAACATAGTATTTTGAAATGTGCACGCGATGCGCTTTCATTTGATACCGCACTCGAGTATATTTGCAGATTTTCGGTTTTCCTTACCAACTCTAACCCCCATAACTTTTAAACGGCACAACCGATTTTCTCATGAAACATGTCTAAGAACACTCGCGCCAGATTCACCTTTCATACAAAAAAAACTAATTCAAAATTGCTCCATCCGTTTGGGAGCTAGGATGTCCCAGACAGACAGACAGACTCCATCCGTTTGGGAGCTAGGATGTCCCAGACAGACAGACAGACACGTCAAACTTATAAGTTATCTTTTTCGGTCGATTTTAAAAAGAATCACTAATATTAAAAAAAAAATGTGCAAAAAGTTGCAGTCAGCTATAAAAAATGTGCTAGCTCTTAAAATTATTATACACGCGAAGAAGATAATTAGATGAATGATATATATTTCTTTGGCGATGCTGGGGTTTCTTATAGTAATAGTTAAATTTATAGGTTTGTTATTAATAGTTCATCTTTTGTTTTATGCACATAAATTAAATATTAGTCATTGTTATTAATGTATGTTGTTAACCGATTCGTTGCGGATGGCACGGCAGCCGTGTCATCATTTTCTTTTGCGTGTGGCGTTAGGCACGTGAGCCGTGCCATTTTTAAATCGATGGTAATTCCTTCAATTTAAGATTTAGGGTAAACTACCCTAGAACAAAACTTTTTTATTTTTAACGTTCATCAAGCTTGTAGCATTCGTTTCTGGATATTGTATTGTTTTTTAAAAAATAGGGGTCACCAACCTTTTTGAAATTTTTAATGATGAGGATTTTTGTATAATAATATAATTGAAATAGATAATACTAAAAATCGCTTATTTTTGTATCAGAAATGTGAACGATTGGAGAGAACATTTTTTTTTACATTTTAGGAGAATCTTACCGCAAAAGACAATTACCGCTACCGAAGTAAGATGTAGTCAACAGATCAGGATAATTGACACAGTTGCGTGGCCGGCACCTGGTAATACTGCAGTCAATTTGTATGGATCGCGATAGTGAGTGCAAGGCACACAGTGTTAGCCGTATAAACGCACTGACGTAAAATATAAACAAAATATTTACATCCATGCATATCCAATACAGTTGGAACATGACGCTCATCATCCTTAGTTTTTTTTATGCACTTAGTACTGTCCACTACTATGTTTTCAGTGCACGTTGATCTGTCCACCATCTCTTTTTCTATGCACGTTGAAGTATCCTCTTGTATAGATTTCAAGTGTTCTGAGTTTTCCCAGTGCTGTGAATATGTTTGCGAATTCTGCTCTAGTATTTGGTCATCGTCGTCGCATTGAGTTTCAATTTCTGTCTCGGGAATATACTTTCTTTTACTCCGTAATTCTTAAACAATAAAAAGGCAATCATTTACTTTAAAATACTTAAATTTCTTATCAGGAAAACCAAAACAATGTTTTTAGAACTACTTTCAGTAGAAAAGGTTGATCACACCTTTATTAAAAAAAACACTTACCATCCATTTCCAAAAATACACTTATTTTTGCACTTATTTTTGCACTTATTATCACTTGAAACTACCGTTCCTGACCGCTCACGTTAGATTTCGATTGTAAACTAAAAGTTTTATGGTTAGAACGTCGTAAAAATGGTAAAAACACTGTTTGCTTTTCGGCATGGCTGAAGACACAGGAGCCGTGTCATTTAATCGTATGGCGCTTGGCACGGCAGCCGTGTCACGGCAATTTTGTTCAACGCCACAGTTAGAAGTTTTCAAAATTAGACATCGCAACGAATCGGTTAAGGTATTCATGTGTAGTTTTGTAACGAGTATTGTTTGTTTTTGTTTAACGTCGTAATTTGTTAGAAATTGTGTTTTTTGTCCGCGAGGGCTTTATAATAGCTTTCTGTAATTTAATTTAGCTACTTATTTTGCTGTGTTAGCTGTAGGCCTTCCTTACAAATACAAAACAAATACAAATACAAAAATATTTATTGACAATATTACAAGTTCAAATTATAACTAGGTTTGGGAGCTCTTCTGGTAAGTTATAATAACCTGTATTAGAAGAGTCCCCACTTTTCTTTGACGCCGTTATAGACTGGTATGAGAACATTATAATATGCAAGTATGTTATAGATATTACAATTATTATTATACATATATCAATATTGCAAGAACAAAAAACATAATTCAACACAATGCTTTGATTTTATTTCTTCTCTTTAGAATTTTAAGTTGAATAAAATAATTATATAGATTTAACAATATTATGTAACAATATTACCTTACAAATAAATAAATAAATATTTTTTATCCTTTCAGGTGAACAACATGATGGAAACCGTCGAGCCAGAAGCAATGTCTTCAGCTGAACGAGCCCTGAGGCACGGTCAGCTCAAACAATTGAAGGACATGAGAAGGTTAATTAAAATTACCTGATTATAAAAGTATAAGATGTATAATTTCTAGGTCTTCCTAGTGAGTGTACTCCTACTTAGCCAACACGGCTATTTATGCAGTACTTAAACTTTATTGACTGCCTCAGTGGCGCGGTGGGCGAGGGTCGGCTCGC
The DNA here is from genome assembly GCA_929108375.1 of Gymnoscelis rufifasciata. Taxonomy (NCBI): domain Eukaryota; kingdom Metazoa; phylum Arthropoda; class Insecta; order Lepidoptera; family Geometridae; genus Gymnoscelis; species Gymnoscelis rufifasciata. The sequence goes on from OV815314.1 coordinate 10,195,689, forward strand.
GGGCAAGAGGTAGCGGGTTTGATTCCCGCCGAGGGTCAAGTGTTTGTATGTTTTGCAAGCACTTTCTCCTTGGTCTGGGCATTTAATATGTATAATAAAAAAATATCTATGTATGTATGTCTATTATATTAAGTACCTATTTCAGATGTCTAGTACCTGTATCACAAGCTAAGAGCTTACCACGGGGCTAGATGTTGTTGTGCGGATTGTCCGGAAGTATTTATATTTATTTATTATTTTTTCAGACAATACAAACAAAAGGCCGCCGAAGAGTCCAAACGCAAGAAGCGTCTCAAAGTGGACTCTTACGAGATAGTAGAAGAGAAGGACAACGATGATGACGTCATGGACATCAAAGATATAGAGTTTCGGATGACGAATGACGCTTCAAGGATCCAAGCGCTCATATCTGGCTCTAGCGCTTCTAGTGGCAGGGATCTTATTATGTTGAAGGTAAGGCATTCTGCCAAGCGTGGCGATTATTGGCTGACCCCTCATTGTGGATTGAGGGAGTCAACTTCATACGGCCGAAACGAATAAAAACATTCAATTCTATCTTTCTTAAAGTTACAAAAAATACAATGAAATAAAATGAAACTAAATTTATTTGAGACACAATACATATAAACAGAAGTAATTTAATTAGTAAAGGCACATAAACAGTGTCCCAAAAAGTCTTTTAGCTCAGCATTTGTTTGCCGGACAGAAATCTCTCTGGAGCGATAAGCCATTTGTACTTTTCTCTGTTCTGTTTATTTTGTAACTACTGTTGTGAGTTGGTGTACTATACAGTTTTATGTATTGTTAGGTTAGGTATGGCAGCTAAAAATAAAAAAAAGAAAATAATAGCATAAAAAAATATTTTAATAAGTGTCAGCTACGACGCACGATTGGAGTTTACTCCTTACGAACTATAATTATGATATATATCGAATAGAAAAAAAGCGTAAATGAACGCATCTGCTAAAATGATAAGAGAAACAAACATATATTTATTCGGATTATTTATATTACTTCAGTAAAGCGTATTACATAAAGTATGTTACAAAATAATATAAATAAAATACAGTGAGACTACGAAGTATCGCGCAAAGAGGAGACCCCGAGAATGAGATACGCTGTGTAATGTATTCCATCTCATTCTTTTACACATTCAATCCTACAGATATATATGTTTTTCTCTTTCTACGTAACGCCTCAACTTTTCGTATTACACTTTTTGATTTTACTCCTCATAAAATTTCCGTACCGGGCCTTATAACTCAAATCGTTTCGGAGTAAAATCCAAAAAAATTAATGTTAAAGTATTGTTGTTTGTTACAGATAGTCTTATGCCGCGCCTTGTATCCGCAAATTGCAGTAGCAGATGAGTTCAATCATTGCAAGGTATGTTCTGATTCAGTTAATCAGAAATTTTAAGGCTGGTTTTACAGTGACACTATCGCTGCCCGTAAAACGCGTCCTGCGCGTTTAATTCAGTGGAGTGTGTTACTCAGGCAGATGGCGCCACTAGTACATACGCATTTTTTCCGTAATTTTAATGCTCTCTATCTTGCCAGTTTTTCAACCCCCGACCAAAAAAGAGGCTGTTATAAGTTTGACGTGTCTGTCTGTCTGTCTGTGGCATCATAGCTCCCGAACGGATGGATCGATTTCAATTTTTTGTATGAAAGGTGAGTTTGTCCCGGGTGTTTTTAGACATGTTTCATGAAAATCGGTTAAGCCGTTTAAAAGTTAAGGGGGGTGAGAGTGGGGAAGGAAAACCGAAAATCTGCAAATATACTAGGGTGGGGTATCAAATGAAAGCGCATCGCGTCCACATTACATAATATTATATTGTTTTACATTTCAGGAAATTATTGGCATTGAATTTTTCGTAAATTTTAAATTTAGATTTATTATTTAATTCGTAAAGCGAAAAATAGGTGTCCAGTATTTTTAGACGGGATAACAAATAAACTAAACATATCACCTATATTTCATGTAGCCGTCATGCCTATTGTCTTTTAATTGATAGTTTGAATCGTTACTTTGCAAGTACTAAATATTTAGTTCCACATAAGCATTTTTTTTTCTATTGTCCATTTCCAGTCCGTATCGGAACAGCTGTACCACACGTGGAGTAAGCCGTTCGTGTTCCTGCACCCGACGTCGCAGTTCGGCAAACAGCCGCGCACGCTGCAGCTGCGCGAGGAGGACGTCCACTCCTGCGCACACTACAAGGGCAAGGCGCCGCTTGCGCACTCGCACCAGATACTGTGCTACTTGTGAGTATATCTTATATATATAATTATTCTGTGAGTGTGTATGTCACTGAACTTCTCTCAAACGACTGGACCGATTTCGATGAAATTTTTTGTGTGTGTTCAAGGGGATCTGGGAATGGTTTAGATTCACAATACGGTCAACTGGATATTGTTTTTTGAGACGTGGGACAGGACAACGTCTGTCGGGTCGACTAGTCTTATATATAAAATTCTCGTGTCACAGTTTTCGTTCCCGTACTCCTCCGAAACGGCTTGACCGATTCTCATGAAATTTTGTGAGCATATTGAGTAGGTCTGAGAATCGGCCAACATCTATTTTTCATTTTGCATAACAACGTTTGCTGGGGTCAGCTAGTAATATATAATATATCGTTTGGAGGTTTTGTCTGTTCACGTCCGTAAGTGTTAACCCTCTGAATCCTTACACATGACCTCCGGGTGGTGCTAAGAACAGTCTCCGGTGGTAGGCTTCGGCCGCGGCTTGTCACCACCCTCCGGACTGGGCCAACCGTGAAGCGATTATTTCGTGTTTCGTAATTTGGTCCGGAGAAGCCATCTACCTTCTAGGTCTTCATGCTCCATCTTAGACCACATCGTCACTTAACATCAGGTAAGATTGTGGTCAAATAAAGGCTTATCAAGCAAAAAAAAAGCTTTATTTCAAAAGGCCATAAGTCAGTAACAGTACAGTGTTTAGTTTAGACCTAGTTTTCTTATTCTTAGTTTCAACCCCTCGCTCTAAGTAAGTTCGAGACTTGTAATGTAGACGCGAGGGCTCTCACCTCGGCAATAGCTTAGGTTATCTATTTATAGAGTGCACTTTTTTAAGTTACTTTTAAACAAAGCAAAGAAATATAATTAAAGAGATATAAAGTAAGCGCTCCACGCCACGGTATTTCCCATGTTTTAAGGATTTTCCCGCATGAACGACGTATAATAAATCTTATATATAAAATTCTCGTATCACAATGTTCGTTTCCGTACTCCTCTGAAACGGATTGACCGATTCTCATGAAAACTTGTGAGCATATTGAGTGGGTCTGAGAATCGGCCAACATCTATTTTTCATTTTGCAAAACAACGTTTGCTGGGGTCAGCTAGTATAATATAAATATATGGCTATATAATAAAGCGATTCCTATTATGACGCAACAAAGTGTAAATTTATATCATTCTAATATGAAAATAAACTTATCGAAATAAAATGTTATACTGCGCCAACCCGCCTGCCAAGCGTGGCGAGTATAGCAACGCCCCATTAAGTCTAAAAAGTAGGCCCGAGTCTAGTATTGGACTTTCTAAGACAGAAAATAGAGATAATATCATCATTATCTTTCATTAACTTCACGCGGCTCGTCCCACAAAAACGGTCTCCCTGTTTTATAATACCTATAAGTGTGACTCGAGCAGTCTAGAAAATTTTATAAGTATGAGATAAATACTCATACTTCACCAAGGACTCCGTGTGCATGTACAGATTATTTTCCACATTTTCCAGTAAGAAAACCCAAAAATAAGTAATTTTATTTTAAAAGTGCAAAAGGATGGGTTTTGAGCAGTCACCCGTCCAGGTAATGGCCTTACGCAACGTTGCTTAGCTTTTAAAAATCACGTTTGTTGTTTGGGAGCCCCTTTTATGATTTATTATGTGTTTGTTGTTAAAGCGGCTACAGATATACATCTTCCCTCAAAATTTAAATTCTCTATCACTGCTCTTGAGATATAGCCTACTGATAGACTGACATACAGACGACGAAGTCTAAGTAATAGGGTCACGTATTGCCTTATGGGTATGGAAACCTAAAAATCAACAAATAATTAACAATATCGCCTTCGTTTCAGATCTCTCCTTGAAACCACGAAGCCGTACGTAGTGAACTCCATGCGGATGCCGGCGGCGCAGACTTTGTTACTGCTAGCTCACTCCATCGACACTAATATTGGATTTTCTAGGTACCTACTCAAAAGGGAAAAAACTAAAAAAAAAAGTGTGGGTGTGTCAGCTACGACGCACGATTGGAGTTTACTCCTTACGAACTATAATTATGATTTATATCGAATAGAAAAAAAGTGTAAATGAACGCATCTGCTAAAATGATAAGAGAAACAAACATATATCTGTAATTATTCGGATTATTTATATTACTTCAATAAAGCGTATTACATAAAGTATGTTACAAAATAATATAAATAAAATACAGCAAAACCTCTTTGCGCAAAGAGGAGACCCCGAGAATGAGATACGCTGTGTAATGTATTCCATCTCATTCTTTTACACGTTCAATCCTACAGATATATATGTTTGTCTCTTTCTACGTAACGCCTCAACTTTTCGTGTTACACTTTTTGATTTTACACCTCATAAAATTTCCGTACCGGGGCTTATAACTCAAATCGTTTCTTAAGGAGTAAACTCCCTTTATTTAGATTATATTTAAATGTATCATCATTTTAGAAGGAAAACAGAATCTCTTAACATTATAATGTTTCCAGAATCGTCTGCGATTCATGGCTGCTGCTAGAATTTCCGTATCCGGAAGACGGAGTGAATCTACTAATGAAGGCAACGAAACTACGGCAGAGATGGGACGCGCTGATCAATCGACGGGTTGATGGTAAGATAATAAATAACATATTTCCGACATTTTCTCGCACTTTACAAATTCTACGATAATAATGCTAAGTTTTAAAAATAAAATTTTCCGTAGTTGATTTGTACCGGTGGCGTTTGGGGGAAAAGTTTTTATATATAGATATCGGACATCTATATAAATAAAAATGAATTGTTGTTCCTTAACCTGATTAAAACTCGAGAACGGCTGAACGGATTTATCTTATCATAGTCTTAAAATGTTCGTGGAGGTCTAGGGAAGGTTTAAAAGGCGAGAAAAAAATCGAATAATTGCCGGGAAAAAAAATGGAATAAAAACCTGTGCGAAGCCGGGGCGGGCCACTAGTTAATAATACAACTAGCGCCATATATTTCTATTGCCGCTATAACAACTGATATTTTAAGCTCCCATTCAACAAGCATGATTTTCATAAAGTAAAGCGACGTTGCGCAAGGCCAGTAGGTAATTGGATGGGTGAACGCTCCAACTGCATCTTTTTGTACTTCAAAAATTTTGTTTTATTACTTACTAGCGGCCCGCCCCGGCGTCGCACGGGTAAAAAAAGTTCCGGGCAATTATTAGATTTTTTCTCGCCTTTTAAACCTTCCCTAGACCTCCACGAACATTTCAAGACTAAGATAAGATAAATCCGTTCAGCCGTTCTCGAGTTTTAATCAGACTAACGAACAACAATTCATTTTTATTTATATAGATTATTATGATTTTTATTGCAAAATTTGTATAAACTGTACACAGAACCCTTGAAACATGGTGTAGTATAACTCCATCTTATACATATAAATTTTATTTAACAGACGCAAGCCCAAACAAATCAGTGGAAAGCGAGCTAAAGAAACAAGAACCGTTCAACTACGAGGAACAACAGCACGAACTGTCTTGTGAGATGTCTTCATACATGTACAGTCAGGTGTACTATTCCTTGAAGAGGCTACTGCCCGGCGATTTGAAGGTTATATATTGCTCTATCATTATTTAATTTATATATATTTTTTATCGCTAAAGTCGCAGGACGCACCTGGATGAAATTGGCACAGGACCGTAATGAGTGGCGAGAGCAAGAGGAGGCCTATACCCAGCAGTGGGTGAAGTCAGGCTGCGGATGATGATGAATGATGATATTTATTTAGAGTTTCTAATACGAATATAGGGTCCCAAGACGTTAATTACCCCGTAGTATCATAATGCGTTATCATTATTTAATTTAAATATTTGTATATGATTTCTAATACGAATATAGGGTCCCACCCAATTACCCCGTACTATCAACGTTAACCCCCAACAGAGTAAATAGTGACCTGATCCAAAATTAAAAATAATGAATCTATTTATTTCACCAAAATTATAACACAGGGCGTTAAAAAAATTAAGTCAAGTTTTACAATTTAGAATCAATATAAGCAATAAAATTATTTATCAAAGAATCTCACACCTATAATAATAAAAAAAAACGAACATGACGTCATATGACTAAAATGACAGTAGAGCCATACATGATCTGTCATTTTAGTCATATGACGTCTGTGAATTCCCACAAGTGTTGAGATAACAGTTGATAGAAGAAAATGGAAGCAAAATACATACATATTGTGACGAATATAAACATCATTATTAGGATTTGCTGGGCATTGCTTCCATTTTCCTCTGACACTTTTAACAAGCGAACTAAACAAACAAGAACCGTACAGTTGATAGAAGAAAATGGAAGCAAAATACATACATGTTGTGACGACTATACCCATCATTATTAGGATTTGCTGGGCATTGCTCCCATTTTCCTCTGACACTTTTAACAAGCGAACTAAAGAAACAAGAACCGTTCAACTACAAGAACAACAGCACGAGCTGTCTTGTGAGATGTCTTCCAACCAATAATAGCCAACTGTACTACTCCGTGAAGGGGCTACTGCCCGGCGATTTGCAGGTTATATAATATATTCTGTTCTTAATACACTCTTGCCAGAGTGGTTGAGGCCATCATTAGAAGGCTCGTCTCCATTTCTCTCTGAGAGCTGCTCGACTAACTCATTCGTATAAATCCGTCCATTCTGTCCTGTCCACCTCATGGCGACCTGCCGCGGTACCCTTCAACCCTTCCATTCCAAACGCTCTATGGACATATCCCCACGACGAGAAACGTTAAGTTCCGAAGGATTTTTGGGCCTCCGGGTGGTGCTAAGAACAATCTCTGGTGGTAGGCTTCGGCCGCAGCTTGTCACCACCCTCCGGTCTGGGCCAATGCGTGAAGCGATTATTTCGTGTTTCGTAATGTGGCCCGGAGAAGCCATCCACCTTCTAGGTCTTCATGCTCCTTCTTAGACCACATCGTCACTTAACATCAGGTGAGATTGTGGTCAAATGAAGAAAAAAAATGTAGGTATAAATTTAGTAAAAACCGCTCAAAAGTTTAACGACACGAAAAACTTTAATGCAGTTAAATGCTGCTTTTTGTGACTTGATATTCATGCAATTCTGTAGTGCATCTGTTTACAATATATTTTTCTAGGTTATCTACTACGGCGGAGACGAGGTACATCCGAGTATAGACCCTAACCCGTTTGAAGAAAGCTTCGAATGCCGCGCCAATGACAAAAAAGGCGGTGTTTATGTTACTGACAATATTGTATTTAATTGGTAAGATATTAAGTTTTTTGTTTACCTTATTTTTGAATTATCTGATAGGCTCTATTTTCATAAATTAAACAGTCAGTAAGGCGATTTAAAAAATCGCTCCTAATTAAGATAAATATTATATTCCAAGAATTGAGACTTACACTTACTAATCGAATGGTAGTAAAGTGCGAATCGCTAAATAATGCGATCAATTGAGAGTAGATAAATATCAGTTTCACGTTGCGGGCCCCATTTACATTTGAAAGAACACACGGGCGCAGGGGCGCGCTCGTGTAACGCAGCGTTAGGCGTAAGACATACCAAGCGAAAGGTGGTAAAGTGCGAATTCAAAATTTAATTCGGGCTGTTACCATTAGTAGGTTGAGGTTTTACTGGAAAATGCAAGGTTTTACTAAAGTTAGGGCTTTTACAGTAACATTATACAGAAATTAAATAAGCGTGGTTATTTTAAGATTTGAAATATATTAAATTTATTTGTACGGAATCGATTTTCAACATTTTTGTCTTTGTTACAGCGTTGTAGACACAGATTGGAGTTACAACATATACCAGGAAACCTACAACTTACCTTGGACTTGTCCGAACTGCGAACTCACAGTAGCCCTATCACCTATCGAGAGGCTTCAGCATAAAGCCTTCACTTGTTCTTCTAAACCTGAGAAAAAGGAGGAGGTTAAAGTTCAGAGAGAAAACAAACCCAATGCTAAAGAGTATAAATGCGATAGTTGTGTGAAGACTTTGTATTTGACGCCGGTTGAGATTTTGAAGCATAGGAAGAGTTGTAAGATGAAATAAATTGTTGACAATAAAGTTTTTCTTTTATTTAAACGAATAAGAAATAGAAAGATAGATAAGGCGAGTTTTAAGCATCCATTAGCACCCGTATTTACGTTCCCACTGCTTAGACACATGGACTTCTCTCTTGACGAGAGAGATTAGGCCTTATTACACCACGCTGGCCAAGTGCTGGTTTTGAATGACACATGTCCTTTTAAGTTTTTTAAGTTCTCCGTTTACAATGGTATCAACCCACAAGATGCTTAAATCTCATGGTTATTTCTTAAATGAACAACGACTTTGGAGTCAGTTATTTATTAAGAAAGGAAACAAACACAACATACAAACATAAAATAAACATGACTCAAATGGTTAAATGCGATGTGTTCTTTTAATAACAGGTCATCACATCGAGTACAGTAAAAAATGGCAACAGTCAGGTACTGTTTTATATTGTACAGTACAGGTTCTGGTCAGACCTGGTACCCTAAAGTTTTGTTGCGCCGATCTTATACAATTTTGTTGTCAAGATTACTTAAAGGTACATTTGTATCAAATAATATTGCTTGGTCAAAGCATATCATCAAACAAAATCGGTATACGTTTTTTAAGAACAACCATATTTGTTTGCCTATCCTAAGTACGTTATTTTAGCCAAAATTAACTCTTGTTATGTGTGAGAACAGAAAAAAAAATGTATTTATTTGGAAAACTTAAACATAGGGTAACAAAGTACAAATAATACGAAAATATACGCATTTAGTCATTATGACTGTGTCGCGTATATTATTTTGTACAAACACTTTTCTAATCGGCGTACAATTTATCATTCGGCTCACCTTAACACATTATCATCTGGCTAGATAGGATCCAATTCCATAGTCACTGAAATGTATTTTTCTAAATTCAAAAATGGAAACACGTAATTCAATTTATTTGCTGTGTAAACAACAAAATAAATCGGTGCACATTCCTTTTTAAACCGACTTAAAAAAAAAGGTTTCCCAATTCGACCGTATTTTTTTTTTATATATGTCCGCGGATAACTATGTCGTTTATGAACCGATTTTGATTATTCTTTTTTTGTTGGAAAGGGAGTATCCCAAGGGTCGTCCCATGGTAAGGAAAACTGGATCTGGTGGTGGAATCTTATAAGGCTTGAGGAAAACCGCCAATTCCGCAAAAATAGACCTAAAATATATCACTTGAGTTTGTTTTTGTACAGTACTGTTAGTAACGAGGGAGTACTGCACAGTAGCTCCACGCTTAGGACAAATAACTCAAGTGATAATAAAGTCTTGATCGCATACTTAATTTTTTTATATGAACTTGAAACTAATTCCTGGAGCAACAAATTTTTGGCGGTTTTTGTCAAGCCTTTGTAGACGATCATCTTTAAAAGACTTTATTTGACTCAAGATGGTAGAGCGCCATGAAGACTTTAACCCTCAAGTGACAATGAAGTCTTGATCTCTACTAACTACTTAACTAATTTTATTTGAATATTACAGCAAATTTCTGGACCAAATCCGAAAATTCAACAACAAACAGCCAATTTTTATTTAAACTTTAACCAGTTTAAAATCACACACTCCCAAATGCAGGAAATTAAGTCAACCGTGGGAAAGGTGTATTGCCCGTCACGACTCAGAGTTAAGTTTAACCCTCAGTTAGCGTTAATTATATCGATTACGTTCCGTTTCGCACGAAATCGCTCTTACCGTGCTTTGCTTTATTCGTCACATGGGAATTGCGGTCTACACTGAAAAGGCGGTGGTTGGTTATCTTTTTGTGACCAAACATAAGTGTTTTACGAGTAAGTGGCTTAGTTTGTTGAGATCTTTATATATTTAATTGCTTAACAGGACTTGGGGGAGGCCTTTGCCCAGCAGTAGGACAACATAGGCTAATAAAAAAAAAGAACTAGGTATATTATGTATAAATAAATCAAAATTTAAAATTTAAGAAAACCCCGAATTCGAATGTCTTAATTTCCTTAGTAGTCCCTAAGTAGCTCACCATAATATTTCGTAATGTGCACACGATGCGCTTTCATTTGATACCCCAGTCGAGTATATTTGCAGATTTTCGGTTCCCCACGACACAACCGATTTTCATGAACACTCGCACTGAACTCACCTTTCATACAAAAAAAAAAACTAAATCTCCGCTCCATCCCAGACAGACATACACACAAACAGACAGTTCAAACTTATAACACCCCTCTTTTGGTAGGGGGTTAAAAAGTAAATAATTCTTTATTATTATTTTCTTGTCACTAAGTGTCTTAAAACCTAAATCTGATAGGTGGGATTTTTGAGAAAATTTTCGACTTTTTATACTTACAGAAGTTAATTTAGCAGAAAAATGCATACAGAATTTTTCGCTTAAAATATTGTATTTATAATTATCAATCCGTTTTGGCTGTAGGAGCCCACTCAAATTTCATACCGAAGGCCGTGGGTTCAAACCCGCCGTGCACCTCTTAATATATCATATTGGTCATAAGATCTACAATAGAACAGAAATATATCTATTTCTAACTTGCATGTAGTTACACTGCATCTCTACCTATTCTTATTTTGTTTAAAATTTCTTCATCACTACAGGTTTGCTGTAAGAAAATTCTTATAGGGTTAAGCTCGCCTTTGTAAATGACCATTGTTACTAAACCTGTATTAACCTAATGTATTCTTTTTGTGTACCTACAATAAAGAATTTATGAATTTATGAAATAGACTCATTTCATCATACCTTCTTCCATGGATAAAACAAAATCAAACTTAACTACAACCCGTTGATTATATTTATCAACAAAGTCCATTTCAACTTGTCTAAGGTCAGACATATTTCATTATAAAGTCGGAAAGCAGGAGTCACGAGGTTTTTCAATCTCGCCGTGGACCGCCCAGTTGGGTGAGATCATCTTACTTTTAGAAAGACTAGCGAATAGGCTTGGCTTTGGTCTTAATCGATTCTTCTTATATTGTTACGAAAATAACTATAATATTACCTGTAGAATAAATACTCGTGGACTTCTGAACCTGATTAGCACATTTTAATTAGACCTTAAACGAAGCAGTCACTTTGCGCGTATGGCAAATCAACGATTGCTGGGTATATATTTATAGTAGGTAAATGATTACCTCATAAAACTCAACAAAGAGGCAGGTACAAGAAAAACTAGCTATGTGTCTTTTCGTACCCTACGTATTAATTTAGTAATACGTAGGGTAAAATAAAAATAAATATTCTTAATGTGAAGAAACAATAAAAATTCAATAGGTAATGTAACGAGTAGCGTTATCTGGGATGTGAAAACACACCTTTTTATTATACGCATCGCAAATTTAAAATATAAGTTTCATCCTCAACCGTGGGGTTTCACATGTTGTAAAACATAAAAGTAAAAAAAAAATATTGTAGCTTTTAGGCTGATTTTAGTATCACGCTGAGTATAGGCGCTGTTAGCTCGGTGCGTAATATATAAACGTTCTGAAAAAAATTCTGATAATCCCATTTGATGTTTCAAACTATTAATAATACAATTTTGTATTGCTAACAAATTCTACATAGTAGAGCTAAATCTTTAGTTGCGTATATGATGTGTAGAATACAATCTAAGCATGAAAGATTTATATCGTCAAACGACCCTGTTCTATCAAAACAAATCTCTCAATCGTGATAATTGAATGGCAAATAGCAATCGAAGAAACCTAATCCTTTATCATAAACCTATCGGTTCGTGACTGTCCAGTGCAAGCATTGGGAGATCTTGTAAAGGTGTTGCGATGTCGTGTGACCATGGCCCGTGGAATCACGCCTTCGCAGGGTCTATCTCGGACAGACATTGCTGTTGGTTTAAATAAAATGTATTTATTTCAAGCAAACTACTCATAAATGAAAAATTGAACCTTAGATCTAAAAAGCATTGCTGGGAAGGTGGCGTTCATAAAAATGCATGGTGGGCAGTCCATCCTCCCAGCTATCATTACTAGAATATTTATTAATAACTAGCGGCTCGCCCCGGCTTCGCACGGTAAATTCTTCAATTTTTTTCCCGACAATATTTTTTTTTTCACCGTAAAAACCTTTCTTGAACTCCAACGAACATTTTATAAAAAATTGGCCAAATTAGTCCGTCATTTTGCGATTTATTTTTATATATAAGATAAGATTATATCAACAATAGTTGGTTTTAAGTATACAAGCTGAAATTAAGAAAAAATATAGCCCGAATTCAACTTAACATTTTGGGAATTTTTAAAATCTATAAGCCTATTAAGTGAGATTGGTTGTTACATAAACGGTCAGTCGGATTGAAAATATGTTAAAGGAAAACTAAAAATGATTCTTAAATACCTATTACCCACATGACAAAATCGCGTCCAGTAATCGCAATATTGAATTTTCACTGACATCAGTAATAAGTTCTGAGATAATAAGTACTTACTTATGAAATTATAGGTAGTTCCTACATACATTGTTGAACCTGTCAAGGAAATGATAAAATACAAGAAGAATTAAGGTACATACTTACTTTTTTTATATAATCTCGTGGTGTCCCTCTGCAGGGTTTGCCCTGCGAAAACCCTAGAAAAAAGCAAGCAGAAAGAAAGCGTTTCCGCTTTCCTACCTTCCTTCCAGACTTCCCTATCTGAAGTTAAATCAATCCAATCCGTGGGGTGATCATTAAGCTCATCTCTCCACCATCGCTTTAGTCCACCGCGAGGTCGTTTACTGTCGTGTGGAATCCAAATAGTTGTGGATTAACCCAACACTAATCCGACCTGCGATAGACATGTCCTGCCCAGTCCCATTTTAACTTTGCGCCATTCTGGGCTATCATAGGCTTTTTGAAGGTTTTTGTCTGTTCACGTCCGTAAGTGTTAACCCTCTGAGTCCTTACACCTGACCACTGGGTGGTGCTAAGAACAGTCTCTGTCACCACCCTTCGGGCTGGGCAGTGCCGGCAGTGCGTGAAACTTGCGTAATGTGGTCCGGAGGAGCCATTTACCTTCTAGGTCTTCATGTCCCATCTTAGACCACATCGTCACTTTACATCAGGTGAGATTGTGGTCAAATGAAGGCTTATCTAGCTTGCATAAAAAAGGCTATTTGTGTTATGGACCGCAGCTCACTGTTCCTAATGGAGTCACTTACCTAAGTTAATTATTTATGTTTGTGTAGGTAGTAAAAAGTGTAATATATTTACTGATAATTTAAGTGGCTTTTACGGGAACTGTCCTAGCGTTCGATCGTTCACGATCCGTGCGAACGCGATACAATGTTGTATTTACTGCTTCATTGGACTGTACATCTGCCCGGGATTCCGTGACAATCTACCGAGGAACAAAATGCTCGTCGAAAAATACTGACGTTAGATTCGAAGAATTGTTTTGGAAATTCATCACAATAAGGTCTAGAACTTCGTTTGAATATATGTATCTACATACATTATATCGCAAGGGGCTACTGCTTTTGAGCTTTCGTTGGATGCTACTTTGCTCGGAGAAGTATATATTATCGGAATGTTTCATAAAAGGGGATCATTTTAGTATAACAATAGTACACACACAATAAGTAATTTAATGATAAAATTATTATACGCCAAAACTGTTTTTTACACGCTTTATATCAGCTTCACCTAGGTCATAGAATAATAAATTCCAGTGCCACATAAACCGAACAAACTAAATAATAACATGAGTAGGTATGTCAAATTGAGCATCGAGCATGTCACAAAGGAAACAAAATAGTAAAATGTAAGGTTTTTTTTATTAAATTGTACTTAGGTATGCTAGGCCATAAGCATACAAAAACGTATCCCTTTATAACTTCTAAAGTTTGTCGGCACTGCTCTTGAAGTTTGCCAATGTCAGAAAAAAAATTAAAGAATATTATACAACTGACAAGCCTTCTTGTACCTACATTGACATGACGATGGATCTAAAAACACAAGGTACATTTTCGCAGAAAATCTAAGCAATAAAATAAACGAATAAAAAATTGAAGAATGCTCTTGCAAATTTTGCATATTTAACTGTAATGATTTTGCGTTGTTACCTACAATATAGTCTACACACAATAAAATTAAATGTCGCTTATTATTTTAGTTTCACCATTAGTCGAATACACATCTCATGCCTATCCGCTAAGGGCGCGCACAGACGCGGCGGTCGTGCGATTTGTCGTCTGCGATGGTATCGCCCTCGTAATTCGGGCGAGTGCCGTGCGTGTTCTCGACGCTATTGCACTTCCACGAGGTTGGGTCACACTAGGTGTTAGTACAATGATATTTAAGAAATAAAATAAATGAATATTTCCGCACAACAACATTCACTAGACATCTGATTTACTTAATATAATAGACATACAGACATAGATATTTTTTATTAAACATATAAAACACCCAGACCAAGGTGAAAGTACTTGCAGAACATACACGTGAGCCCTCAACGGGAATCGAACCCGCTACTTGGAGCCCGCTACCTCTTGCGCCGCAAGCGGACCCTCGCCCACCGCGCCAATGAGGTTGTCAAAATCTTGAGGTAGTTAAAGTAACAGGTTTCCATCTTGATATTAGATAAGTATTCAGTTTGATAATCACGTTAGAATTATCGTTGGTATCAACAACCTACCTATCTACTTATGACATTGCAAAGACAGGCGATAAATGACGTTCCGACACAGGATTTGTTCTGCATGAAATAAGAAGATTACTGTAATTGTTTCGTTTCCATAATAATTGTTTTTCGAAATTTAAATTTCGCATTCTCTATTATTTTGGTTCATTCATCGTGTATCGAGAAATCAGGCATCGAAACGTCATGAACGACGTGCACAGATTATATATCTCAAAAAACCAGGAGCGCGCTAAGCAGCGACAACAAGACAAGAAGAACTCAGATCTCATCTCACACGAACCGCGCGCGCGCACCGCAAAATCTATAATCATAACAAAACCCAATACAAAATAGCCTGGCCAGATCGTGTGTGTTGTGCTAACAAAGGACAGTGTTGTCGATGCAAGGCGGAGTAGGCAGTCCTGGATATTTAAACTGTGAGTATCTTTGTATGTATGCTCGCCTCACGTTATATGAACCAAACCTTTCCTAACCATCGTTGACCAGAACCTGGTCCCCCAAAGTGTTGCTGTGCCTATTCTATTGGAATGCAACATCTTTTTTTTGTATTTTTTATAACACGCTATCCGCCACACCTTACCGCCATTTTGTTCGTTGGTATTTTCTGGTAAATTACGCAACTTTGAGTAAATCATCGACTTATTGTTTTATCTAAAAACCATAGGTATATCTCGCACTAAGCACTAAGCACAAGCTATCCTATTTACCTACTATTATTACCTGATTATCCAACGCAATAGGGACTGGCATTATCATTTTTTACATCGAACAGGATTTTGCGTCGTGTGAAACAAGTACTTGTTTCACACGACGCAGCTGGACGTCGCGCAAAAAAAAGAAGGCGTTACCCAAAACCTACGCAAAGCAAAATAGTTTCAAACTAGAACAGCGGATCTTTTGACGATGGTACCTAGGGTCAAGTGGTACACAGTGGCGATAGCAGAAACAGTGGCGCAGAAACAGTATGCGAAAAATAACAGAGATTTAAACCTATCATAATCACCGATCGGCAGCGTTTGAGACGCGAACAAGTTGTAACCAATCGGGCAGCGCACACGGCGCGTGGTTTTTGAGTGGAAGGAGATTTTTTGTTTTTGTAAATAAAAGTACAGTTTTAAGGTAATAAATCTCTTATAGATAAATTTATAGATATTTGTTTTTTAATATTGCAGAACATATTTTTGTTCATCATTCATAGTTTCGCAGCGCATGCTATGGCATTTTTATGTCGATTTTTTCATACCTTGCATTACAATCGGATCCGTTGAGTAGTTTCGAAGCCTATTCATTACAAACAAACAAATTTTCCTTTTTAACATATTAGTATCGATAACATTTTAAAGTTTTTCATATTATCAAGAGGTATCTTTACAAAGTATCTAATCGTAAAGTAGGTAGTCTTAAATTTAGTATATTATTAAGCAAGGAGCTGAGTCAACCTACCACTGGAATTCAGACTTCTTATAGGTAAATTAAGTCAGACAATTTTAGTAAGTAATTCGTACACTTCAGGCGAAATATTTTCATAATGCCTTAGCTTCATCACCACATTAAAATACTCAAGTAGCGTGCTACTTGAATTTTTCCATAAATTCCTACCGAATACCACAAAATCATCTAATCGAATCGATTTATACTTAACTTCATATTAACTCGGTAGTGAAGCCCTGAGGCTAGCCAAGAGCCATAATTTACCGAAATTATTTGCAAATTAGTCAGCTTTTGGGTGCTTTTGGCTCGTGTCAATCGATCACATTTGAAATTCGGATTGTTGGAATCGATTTAATATTTTGAATTCTTGTCACGAGATAAAGTTCTCATAGAATTACAATGAGGCCTTTTGGCGGTGAGTGTTTGGTATGCAATGAATTTTATCATTTGAATAATTTTTACGAAACATTGGACACCATCTTATGATTATGTAAATTTCGCCTGAAATCACCTCTAAGATTAACCTGACATTTTATTTTTGTTCATAATTTAAAGCTTAGAATTTAAAAATGTAGCAGTTGTATAAAGAGTGATAAGGTGTTCTGATCTCAAACATAGTTACATAACAAAAGCTTATAACATCTTAAAGCTCAAGCTTAAATAATAATAATATTAGGTCTTTATGCTCCATTTTAGACCACATCGTCACTTTACATAAAGGGAGATTGTAGTCAAATGAAGGCTTATCTAGCATAAAAACGAGGTGGATGTAGGTACTATTTTTAACCCCCGACCAAAAAAGAGGGGTGTTATAAGTTTGACGTGTCTGTCTGTCTGTCTGTCTGTCTGTCTGTCTGTCTGTCTGTGTGTCTGTCTGTCTGTCTGTCTGTGTCACCATAGCTCCCGAACGGATGGAGCGATTTCAATTTAGTTTTTTTTGTATGAAAGGTGAGTCTGGCGCGAGTGTTCTTAGACATGTTTCGTGAAAATCGGTTGTGCCGTTTAAAAGTTATGGGGGTGAGAGTGGGTAAGGAAAACCGAAAATCTGCAAATATACTAGTGTGGGGTATCAAATGAAATCGCATCGCGTCCACATTACAAAATATTATGTTGTTTTACGTTTAAGGAAAGCATGGGAATCGGGGGTTTTTCTTAAATTTTAAATTTAGATTTATTTAAGCATGTTTACGTATATATTATATAATATGTTCTCTCAATGCACCCCGGCCTTTACAACCCAGTCCGAGCACCACAGATAGCAGCGTTCGTGAGCGATGGTTCCACAGATAACAATTGCTTTGTTTCGCTGTAAAATCCGAAAATTAACATCATTTGCCAACGCCGATTGTAGCTCTGATACCGACACTAGCGACTAATGCTTCGCTGGGTTTGCGGACTTTTACGCTTAATAGGGTTGTCTGTTTATTACTATTGGAATTCGGTCATAGTTAAACGGTGTCTTTTGTTCTACTTTAAGCCTAAAATAATAAAAGTAGTAGGTATGAACGGGTGCGGTTATAAAGAACTAGGTTACTACCACATGTTTTTCAACATAATTATGTACATTGCCAACTACAAACAATATTTCGACGAATATGACTAATTAAACGAATATTCGAGAAACGACGAAACAATAACAACAATTTTGCTTAAGATTTAGGTTAGGTCAGTTGGGGTAAAATATTTTCAGTTCACTTTGCAGACATCAGATTAATCAGTCATATCTATCTACAACATAATTTATTTATATAGGTTTTAAACGTCACAAAATAGGAACAAAATGAAGTTTTTGATGCTAAAACTGCTACAACCAATAAAACGTATTTTTTTCTACAACGATATTTTTAATGCTTGTTTCCAAATTATTAAGTTACCCTCAATTAGTTCTCTATATTATGTACTTAAATCCGATTGTTCAACGTATGTGGCTATTGATTGTTATTTTTAAGTTAGTCTGTAAGCATTGGTGTGCAATAAAGATATTATCTATCTATCTATCGAAATCCAGTGAATATCTCTGTTTCATTAATTTTGTTGATACATAAATGAAATTATCACAAAATGTATCATTAATCTGATCAATAACTAAAGATGGAGTACCTACCTAGGTGCTTTCGCAGAAATAATTGAGGAAAATGCATATGGATTAAGATATAATACTTTAAGTACCGTATAATGTTGCAATATAGACAACTTGCCTTCAAATGCACCTAATTGTAATAACTATATAATGTACATTTTAACTGTCAGCTATCCTGCTTTTTATAATTGGATATTCTTTATAATTTCAGTGCCTCTTCTTTATAACGCCTTCAAACTAGGCTTTGATTATAAAGTTTCCGATTGCGTTATGTTCCGGAGCTTAATTAATTTTAGATTTTGCTGAAAAAAACCCACCAAGTATATTTTGATAGATTTCATTTGACCACAATCTTACCTGATTTATAAATAGTGACGATGTGCATGAAGACCTAGAAGATAGATGGCTTCTCCGGACCACATTACAAAACACGAAAAAATCGCTTCTCGCACTGGCCCAGCCCGGAGGGTGGTGACAAGCCGCGGCCGAAGCCTAAAACCAGAGACTGTTCTTAGCACCACCCGGAGGTTACGTGTAAGGATTCAGGGGGTTATCACTTACGAACGTGAACGGATAAACCTCTTTTATTATAATTTTGAAAAGTGTAGACCGAACATAATGTTGCCATTGCCATTGGCCTAGAGCTAAAAAGATATTATGTTTGTTTTTAAATACCTAATACGTAATACTTTTAGGGACTTTTTTTATTATATGAATAAATTATGTTTGTTTTTAAATAATACGTAATACTTTTAGGGACTTTTTTATTATATGAATTATTTAAGGTTTTTTGTGATTATTTGTAATTTATTATAAGCCGAGCCGAGAAAGGGAGCAGAAACGGGTGTGCAGATATTTGTGTCAACTATCCGATAACAAGATAAAGCAATAATTATTTTAGGGTTAATTAAATCGCTGTAGGTACTTACAAGTGAAATGATGAATTGGCTTTATTTGTGTTTATTGTGATGGTTTTAAAATGCACATAATGGCACAGATTATTAAACGAAGCTTAACATGACTGTCGTCACCTTGATGTCAAGATGCGCACTTTATGACTCAAATGTGTAACACATTACCAACTAGGTTACCTTTAAAAATCAAACATGGCGCGGGCTCACTTTAAGGGCATAGGTATGCAGGATTTTAAATAGTTGGTTCGATGTACCAGCCCTACGCAATAAAGTGTTTCGTTTTAATAGTCGCCAAGATGCGGTTGTTTGATGTAATTCCAATTTATGAAACGATTCCTACAATGAGTTTTCCCTATCTGAAATTACAAAGGTGCGAAACCTGCAGCCTTAATCGACTAATGGCCCTTTATGGATTTCTTTATGCAATCATAAAACAATTCTATAGGTATCTTTATGTAAATATAGCGACCGAATAACTTCGAAACAAATATGTTATGTATGAAACTAGGCATGATGAATAAACAATGTATGTACCTACTTACATGTCCCCAGTGTTCGAGGTAAGATAAAAAAATCATCATTTTTTTATTAATTTAATAATATGTCAAATGGCTATAGAAGTTATTAATGATAAAAACATAATAAAGCTTACTTATTTCCATAAATATAACAAAGTTAAGGTATTCTGAAATCATCATCATCATCTTCCTGACCTTATCCCACATTACGTGGTGTCAACATATTTTTGACTTTTACTTACATTTACTTGAAATTAAATTTGTTTATTGTTTGAATTATGGTATACATAGGTGTCAGGTTATTTTTACAGTTCTACATACTTCGTCAATTCAGATTTGACATACAATGTCAATTAATTATGATTAAGGAAAAATAGTAATAGAAATAATACAATGTCAATATTTAGGTTGTTAATTCCGATTACAATTTAATATGATGTCTAATGTCTAGTATTTAAATGATCGTTTACATTGTAATAATAATTTGTCGATAAGCCAAGGTTAAAGGTTTTAATAATTAATTTTAATGAACACAAACTATCGCTAATTTCATCTGTAACATTGATCGGAACCCCTTCTAGGGTGAATGCCTCCTCCAGCTTCTGATGATTCATGTATATTGATACTGCTGTATAAATAGCTTCCCTCTCTATTCAGCCAAGAAAAGAAGACCACAACTGGGCATGATACAATTTGAAGTAAAGTCTACGCATTCAGTCTTATCTACGCCTTTTTTTAAGTAGTACGAAATGGAACCAATCATGTAATCCTAGCCACAATCAACAAAAACTTATAAATCTTTGCCACCGTTCGCATATCCCGCTTTCTGTAGAAATTTATAATCCCTCCATTCAACCATTGTAACAGCAATTATTTAAAATTATAATGCAATTATGAGCCTTTTTATAAAATTTTATGCAATTATGATTTTTAAATATTCAGTGAACAGTGCAAAAGATATGACAACCTCAAAATGGGACCTCCCAAGATGAAATAGGAACTTTTTAAATAGCCATTTTCAGATTGTTTTATATATTTTAGACCTTATGCCTGTAGTTGTAAGGTTTAGTAAAACTTTGTGAGTGGTAGTATTTATGGGTTTCATAGTGGCGCTTAGAGTGAAAAAATATCTACCTACAGTTATTTTCTAAGACCTTGATAAATTTTTATAAAGCCAATTCAATAAAAATATAGATTTCATTCAAAATAATTGTTTAAAGAACTACCTATTGATAATATGTCAAATGGTAATAAAAGAGAATATGAAATTTAAATGTTAATTTGCAGGTTAAGCTCGTCTTTCATATTAAATAGGTACCTACCCAAAGTGTGTAAAATCTGTAAAATAGTACAAATGAACTGTTGTTTAGAATCCTGGGAAAGTATATAAATTTCGATAAAAAAAAATCTTGCAGAGTACATAACATATTTAATGAGGAAATAATATTTCAAAATCGGCTTGTTTTTTTATTTCGTAATAACTTCCGCTGCGTGCGTTGCAAAATCGGTTAGTCTCGCAAAAATGGTGTATCACAGAATTATTAACCCTAAAAAGATTAGATCTTTTAAAGTTGGCTCACCATAACCGTTTTAATGGTAACCAAATCTCTAAAATTATGCACTAGGTACTAGCGAAGGTGATTTTTAAAACACGACTTTAATCCTTATCTAAATAAATACGTTACTCATTACAAATACAATTTGTTTTTTGCGTCATTTGAATTCAATTAATTAAATATCTTATGTCGCAGCAAAAATAATCAATGTATGGGGGGCCACGGGGCGCGGTCAGTGAAGCACGTAGGAGGTCGGTGGTCACAGTTACTCTTTGAGTTACCATACCGCTCGGCTCGGAGGTTTGGTCGGCGACGTAAAGATTACACTCAGCAATATAGGTACTTACTTTTAAAATATTATATTTATTTATTTATTTAAAGATCTTAGGAAAACTTACAGCTAATACATTAAGGTAGTTAAAACAAATATCTGCACATAGGTGCACACTTAAGTTAAGGCCAATTAAAAGTTTTCACATATAGAAAATAAATTTTCCAATAAATATAATTGTAAAAAGTAGTTTTTTAACAAAAACTTATAATAAATATAAATATTATATAAATATAAACTTGAAAGTTTGTGGGAACGTAAGTAAGTGTGTTTGATCTTTCACGAAAAACCTGTACGGATTGTGATGAATAATCTAAATTTACAATTAAATAAGAACCCCGATTTCGGAAACGGAAATGGGAACTAACCCTTAAAAGTCAAAATTCATACTATTTTGTAATGTGCACGTGATGCGCTTTCATTTGAGACCCCACTCGAGTGTATTAGCAAATTTTCGGTTTTCGTTTCCCCACTTTTACGCTCATTACTTTTAAACGGTTCAACCGATTTTCATCAATCAAAGAACATTCGCGCAAAACTCACCTTTCATACAAAAAAACTAAATTGAAATAGCTTCATCCGCATGGGAGCTATGAGTTCTATATTAAGTATTTACACACATTGTACTGTTATTTACATACCATTATTTACATAAAAATATTTTTCTTATTAGTTTAGGCTTACAAGAGTTAAATAAAACATATGATAAAAAAAGCATTATTCATAAACTTGAAGTGGTGCCAAAATCTGTAAATATTAGTTCAATAAAAACTTTATCGTTAGTTATATTAGTCGCAAAATAAGACATAATTATGCCTTTTGTGTGTTTTAGCTGATTCAGTTATTAATGTATAAGCCAGAAATGGGTGTTTTGAATGAATATGAGGAAAAGCCTTTTTTTTAATTATAATCGTAACAGTATTTTGTTTTCAGTCGTATGTTTGAATGGATTTGTGTTAAAATTGTTAGTTCTATGAAGTTTGTATCTGAATTGTGACTTAAAACCGGTAACAGGAATTGACGGTTTTTGAGTTTTCCGATATTTCAGTTTTAAGTCATAGTTACGAGTAAAAACCATGATAATTTAAAAAGTTATATTTGAATTTGGAATAAAACAATGTAGGTGTAATATCTAATTAAAAAAAATAAATATTTCTTATATATTTCAACTAGAATTCTAAAGAGAGGAAATAAGAGCAAACAATTGTGATGTGTGATGTTTTTTGTTTTTGCAATATTAATATATAAATATTAATTGTAATATATATAAAACTAGTCGACCCGACATACATTGTCCTGTCCCACGTCTCAAAAAACAATATCCAGGTGACCGTATTGTGAATCTAAACCATTCCCAGATCCCCTTGCACACACACAAAAAATTTCATCAATATCGGCCCAGTCGTTTGAGAGTAGTTCAGTGAAATACACACTCACAGAAGAATTATATATATAAAGAAGATATACTTACATTTAATGTTCTCATGCCAGTGTATAACGGGCGTCAGAGAAAAGAGGGGAATCTTCAAATACAGGTTATTATAGCTTACCAGAAGGGCTCCCAAACCTAGTAATAATTTTAATTTGTAATTTTGTCAATAAACATTTTGTATTTGTATGATGTCCCAGACAGACAGACAGACACGTCAAACTTATAACACCCCTCTTTTCTGTCGGGGGTTAAAAAAAAAGATATTTTCGTATTTAAGCCAGGGCTGGCCTGGCATTAGGTTGACTCTACCATAGAATAATAAATTACTACGAGTGTACTTACCCATAAAAAAGTTATAATGAGCACGTACAAAAGATAATGATTTATGCGAATGTCAAGGAAATGACAAACGAGAAGTAGATAGAGTCGGTGTGAACATTTGTGGTCTAAGCGAAACACACTGGAAGGGTAACGGCCATTTTTTGACAGAACATCACGTCGTTTATTTCTCTGGCAATGACATTATTAGCAGCAACGGTGTGGGATTCCTATTGCCGATAAATCAGAAAAACTGCGTAATGGGGTACGAGCCAGTAAGCGATCGCATTATCAGCATTAAGATAAAAGCTTCACCAATGCATCTTAACATCATACAGGTATATGCGCCTACCTCTACCGCTAGTGATGAGGTAATCGATAAGTTCTACTCCGAATTAGAATCAACTGCAGCGAAGGTACCTAATAGAGAGCTGTTAGTCATCCTGGGAGACTTGAACGCTAAGATCGGAGAAAACGCTGATCAGCTAAGCAAAAGTGCTGGAAGATTTGGACTCGGGAAAAGAAATGCACGAGGTGAACGCTTATTACAATTCGCTTCAGAAAATGACTTGTTAGTAGCGAATAGCTTCTTTCAGCACCACCCTCGAAGGTTGTACACATGGTTATCGCCTGATGGAAAAACTCGCAACCAGATCGATTACATCTTGATACGGTCGCGATGGAGATCGTCCATAACTAATGCCCATACATTACCCGGGGCTGATTGCGGATCTGACCACCAACTTCTGATATCAAAGTTAAAACTCAAACTAACAGCAGCCAGAATCATCAAGAAGGCGAAGAAACTCGAAGTGAAAGATGCTCTGAGATTTCGTTCGATTGTGGAAAGGAAGTGGTCACAATGGTCGGAGGCGGATTTCGCTAACGAAACACCGGAAGCACTATGGGACTGCGCTAAATCACTTATCGTCTCGGCAGTCTCGGAGGCAACACCACCGATTAGAATCCAGAAAAAACAGCACTGGATGACTGACAAAACCTTCGAGCTTGTGGAGAAACGTCAGAAGATGAAAGCAGCGGGAGCCGATCTCAGGGATCTGAACAAAATATCAGCAAAGATACAGCTACAATGCAGACAAGATCAAAACGACTACCTACGCAATATTTGTTCAGAAATCGAGGCACATGCAGACAGGTATCAGTCCAAAGACTTGTATCACAAGATCCGTCTTATAACAAGAACGCTGCCTAATAAAACCTGGGCTATTGAAGATCACAACGGCCAAATAGTTACTGAGCTGGACAAGATTTCGGAGGTTTGGAGGAAATACTGTCAGTCTTTATTTGAAGATCCTCTTTCGCAAAATTTTGTATCCACGGAGCCTACGAGTGATATGCTAGAACCTGGTATCCTCGAGTCGGAAGTGAGAGCCGCTATTCAACACCTGAAGAATGGGAAAGCCACAGGAAAAGATGAAATCCCGATCGAAACTATTCGAGCTATGGGAAATTATGGTGTTCATATCTTCTACATCATCTGTAATAAGATATGGCTTACAGGCAAATGGCCCTCGGAATGGACTCACACAGTTTTAGCACCTCTTCATAAAAAGGGTTCATCAAAGAAATGTGGTAACTTTCGACTCATCGCACTAATTACACACGCGAGTAAAATAATGCTGCATATTATAAACGAACGGCTAAAAGCATATTTGTCTAGAGAAATTGCGCCAGAACAAGCCGGCTTTGTGAAAGGCAAGGGAACCCGTGAGCAAATTCTTATCGTGCGTCAAATCATTGAAAAGGCTCGAGAATTTAACAAGCCAACATACATCTGCTTCGTTGATTTCTCCAAGGCGTTCGACTCGGTGAAATGGCCAACGCTGTGGAAAGCATTACTGGACATGGGTGCCCCACAACACCTCGTACACCTGCTCAGGCGACTCTACGAAGAAGGAACAGCATCGGTGCGGACAGATGACCTCTTCTCAGATAATTTCCACCCGAGTGCCGGTGTACGGCAAGGATGCATAATTTCACCTTTGCTCTTTAACGTCTACACCGAGCTTATAATGCGAATAACTCTCGAAGATTGGACAGATGGTGTTGTGATTGGTGGGTACAGGATTTCGAACTTACGATACGCAGACGATACCACCTTATTTGCGAACAACGCCGACCTCATGCAAGCTTTACTTCACAAAATGGAGCACGTAAGTCTAACGTTTGGATTGAAGATTAATCGATCTAAGACCAAGATTATGATTGTAGACCGCGTCAATGACAACTCGCCAGAGGTTACACAGATTGCGAACTGCGACGTGGTACAAGCCTACGTATATCTTGGGGCTTTAATCTCAAACAGTGGTGGTTGCGTAGATGAAGTAAAGCGTCGTATGGCCATAACAAGAACCGCGGTAGATAAGTTAAGGAAAGTGTGGAAAAATCGCAATATCACTAAAACCACTAAAATCAAGGTCATGCGGACCCTTGTTTTCCCAATCTTCCTCTACGCGGCGGAGACGTGGACTGTGCGTGAGTTGGAAAAAGTAAAGATAGATGCTTTGGAGATGTGGTGCTGGAGAAGGATGCTTGGCATATCGTGGACAGAGTTCCGCACCAACTTGTCTATACTTCAGGAACTCGGCATCACAACGCGTCTATCGACACTAGTACAGACGCGCATACTGCAGTACTTTGGCCATATCTCAAGACGCGATAACGACTCCATAGAGCGACTGGTCGTGCAAGGAAAAGTGGAAGGAACCAGGGCCCGCGGCAGATCACCTATGCGCTGGACTGACCAAATAAAATCCGCAGTAGGAGTCCCAGTGTCAGACTGCACCAAACAGGCTGCAAACAGAGAAAGATGGCGGGCGATCGTTAAGAAAGCTGTGTCCGTTTCTAACACCAAATGATGCCTCAATGTGACCACGACCGCTCTGTCAAGAGTGTAACGACAGAGAAGGACCCACCCGAATATATAGATAGTTAATTACTTAATTTTGTAATACTTTACGATGACTTTAACTGTTTGGTCGCAATTAAACAATAGTCTGTACAAACGCGAGTATTAAAAACAAATATAAAAAAATACCGCTAGGTAATAATAAAGTAGCTTTAAAATAATCCTATCTAAATTTGATAAGGATGAGTCTTCACAATATATTCAGTTCAGTTATTATTATTTTATTTAGTTATTTTCACAATTCATGTAATCTAGGAAGTAGTACTATATTTTAGTCTGGGAAATACCTTATTTCCGCGGAAAATTCCAAATAATCAGGACTTAGTCGCGGCGGCGAGAGAATAATAAAGTTATCTGATAAGAAGACGCGATATATTTCTTGGATTTGACGTCAATAACCAAATTCTAATGATTAATGTTTTATTGATAACATTAAAATCATCTCAGATTAACAATCATCGCTCAATTAACAATCAAGATACTATGCTCAATATCTATTATTTTATCTTAGAGATAAAGATTCTTTATTGATAGAAATAATTTGAGGTTACAAAAACAGTGCCTTATAAAAGGCGCTGTCAACAGGAACGGGTCTCTCGCCTCCTCTACTGGAATCCCGGAGGTGTTAGGAATCAGATCCAACACCTCCGCCTCATCGCCCAGAAGCAGGACATTCATGTCGTTCTTCTGGGCGAAACCAAACTTGACCCCTCCACTCCCCTAAAGGTGCCTAACTATTTCGTGTATCGTCGAGATGAAGTGTCCCCAGCGGGCACGGCATACCGAGGTACGGCCGTGCTCGTCAGACGGGACCTGATACACGAGGAGTTAGAGCACCTTCCCTTCGATGAGTTGCGATCGACCGGTGTATTGGTTAGGGCGGCAGGCGAAGAACTTCGGCTCTTCGCAGGATATCGTCCGCCCACACCTAGATACGTTCCGGCCGATATAGCAACCATCTTCTCCTCTCCGTCCCCTACCCTGGTGGCTGCGGACTTAAACGCGAAGCACCCAGAGTGGGGGTCAAGGGTTATTAACCCAGCCGGCCGTAAGCTGCACGAGGACAGCTTAAAGACCGGCTTCACAATCCTAGGTCCCGACTCACCTACCCACGTCCCCGTAAATCCGCTGCACTCCGCCGATGTACTAGACATAGTGCTCCACAAACGCATTCGCTACCCGGTCCAGGTGGAGGTGTTGTATGACCTAGACACACAGCACCTCCCCTTACTCATCACCCTGGGTCTTTCCGCGGACTTCACTGTACCGCGGCCCCCCGGGGTGAGGACTGACTGGGCTGCGTTTGCAAGAGCACTAGAAACTCTAGACATCGGCTCCCTCTCCACCCCAGACGATGTGGAACGCGAAGCCTCGGACTTAGCATCCAAAATAATTGGTGCTAAGGAGGCAGCGTCCACTCCCATCCCGAAACGCGCGAACGTTCGCGACGTACTGCCAATTCACCTTCAGCGAAAGCTGTCGGCGAAGAGGGAGATGCGTCGAGACTGGTCACGTTCGCGTTGTCCCACCCTCAAATCCAAACTCAATTCCCTAACCGCTGAGTTGTCGGATGCTGTAAAGGCTTGGCGCGGGGAGACCTGGGAGAAAACCATCGACCAGGCCGCCGAACGCGACACCAACCTTTACGCCCTTAACCGTCAACTCACGCGGGCTCCCCTACCCACCTACCCCCTGCTGGACCGGAAGGGTACCAGGAAGTTCGCACCGGGTGACCGAGCAGAACTTCTGGCCGATCACCTGGAGTGGCAATTCCAACCCCACCCTGTCTCAGCAGATGCCCATCCCGACACCCTGTCCCACCATACCCTGGTAGAGGGCACCGTATCTGAGTTTCTGTCTGGACCCATTCCCCCCCTCGGAGGCGACTGCTTTATGTCGCCGTCAGAGGTGGGGAAGGCAGTCCGCCACCTTCCCAAGAGGAAGGCACCTGGCCCGGACGGAATCTCGAATATGGCTCTCTTCCAACTCCCCCGCCGTGGTATCGTCGCAATTTCCCGTCTCTTCAACGGAATTCTCCGCACAGGCCATTTTCCTGACCTGTGGAAGAGCGGGAAAGTTATAGTCCTCCCCAAACCGGGTAAGGACAGACGATACCCGGCCAACTACCGTCCCATCACCCTCCTGTCCACGATCGCCAAACTGTTCGAGCGCCTACTGCTTCGCAGACTGGTTCCGACCATCGAACCCCGCCCCGAACAGTTTGGCTTTCGAGGACAACATTCCACCACCCTCCAACTGACGCGCGTACTGCATTACCTTGCAACAGAGCTTAACGCCCGGCGTAGCACGGTCGCGGTCTTCCTCGATATCGAGAAGGCATTCGACCGTGTCTGGCACCCGGGCCTACTCTATAAGCTCTTGCAAAGCAGTACGCCACCAGCCCTTTCCCGGATTGTGGCGTCCTTCCTCGAAAACCGACGTTTCTTCGTAGACGTCGAGGGCGCCGCATCCTCCTCCCGTCCCATCCTCGCCGGAGTCCCCCAAGGTAGTTGTCTGTCGCCCGCACTCTACGCCCTGTACACCGATGACATCCCGACCCTGGAGGGGCAGTTGCTCCCCGGTGATAGGGATGTCACACTGGCGTTGTTTGCGGACGACAGCGCCTACCTTATGTCCTCCATCAATCCCTCCCACGCGGCCATGAAGATGCAGCGGCTCATGGACCGCCTCCCCAGATGGTTGGATGACTGGCGAATGGCTGTTAACGTCGGTAAGACAGCAGCCATGCTAGTCACCAACCGTCGCACCACCCTTCCCCCCCTTACCCTCCGGGGCCAGAACGTCGCTTGGACACCGCATACTCGTTACCTGGGCGTGGAGATAGACCGGTCACTGAGAATGCAGCCACAGGCGGATCGCGCGATTGCACAATCGCGCGCAGCCGTGGCGCATCTCAGACCGGTCCTAAAATCCAATCTCCCGCTCAGGACGAAGGTGCGGATCTACAAGACGTACGTTCGGTCCCGCCTCCTGTACGCAGCTCCCGCCTGGTATCCCCTCCTTTCCCAAACCAACAAAGACAGACTGCAGAAGGTGCAGAATTCTGTCCTTCGCACCTGCACAGGCGCGGGCCGATACGTTCGTAACGTAATTGCCCGCGACCTACAAATGCAGTCTGTCGAGGATTGTGTGGTGCTGACGGCTAAGCGTATGTTCGATCGTACTGAACACAGCCGTCACCCACACATCCAGTCCCTCGCCCCCCTCCACACTCGCCCCCCCGACCACAAAGGCCCCTGGAGGCCCCTTCCCAGGGACCTCATAGTAAACCTAAGCCCGTAGATTGCCTCCTCTCTCTCTATCTTCTTCTTCTTTTCTTTTCTTCTTTTCTTTTTCTTCGCTGCCCACTCTACTCTATCCCCCCCCACATCCCCCTATATATCCCCTCCCTTACTAACACTTTTGTATCCCTATGTATTTTATACCCCCACATATATATATATATCTCCCTTCCGCCTGTATTAAATTGTATTTATAAAAAAAAAAAATAATATAAATAATAAAAAAAAAAAGAGAGAATGAATAAAAAAAAAAAAAAAAAAATTTAAAAAAAAAAAACACTTATACCTGCCTTAAAGGCATTGTCACGTGACCCGGGGGTAGTCGCCCCCGGAGTTGAAGCCGGGGTAAGGAGCGCAAGCTCGAGGCCCCACCCTGTGCCCTCAACCGAGGGACGGAAGACAGTCGACGAGAACGGGTCTCTCATTCCACATCGAGTCTTCGCGCTGAAAGGACCTCTCTCTCTTGAGTGCATTGGTATCGTTCAGATTCAGTGTCCATTCGTTATTTTTGTGTCGGTTTGGTCATAATCTTTTGTTTTCTGTAAAATTACCTTTAAGGTTAATAAATGTTGTTTTTTTTTAAATCATTTTGCTTTTGATTCCTAAAATTATCATTATTATTATTGGCAATGTAATTTTGCGCAATAGGTTGAACTCGTATCTATTAACTTGTCGTAATGAAAAACCAGTTTTAACAAGTAAAAATCTAATACAAAACTTAAAAGATATACCTACGTAAATAATAATTATGGTTAACTCAAGAATCTTAAATCTCGGTATATGTAGTATATCGAAGTACTTTCAAACATTTTATATACATAAAACCTAAAAAAAAATTTTCAAATTCATAGTCAAAACGTTTATTTTTTTAGAAGCACATAGCCTACATGGACAGGTCAACTTAAAATTAATAAAACTAAATTGCTTAAATAACAAATATCAAGGAAATAACATTGTCTTGACAGTTCGCTTCAATGTTTTATACTGAGTTGAGAAGAAAATTCTAGTTCATAGAGTACCTAGGTCCTACCTACCTAGGAACTAAAATCCATTATTTTATTTTAATTTCTATGTCAATATATATATTATATATATATATAGATATCTCCACGGGCACTTAGTTGCTCCATCGTGCCGTATAGATAGTATTTTGTTGATCCATTTTCACTTGTTGATCCGGGTAGTTTTTGTTGATCCAATGCTAGATCACCATACATATGTAACTCTCATTGGAGCCACAAGTGTAACCATGAGTAATAATAATAATTAAGCACATTTTATACAAATCCACCTTTTTTGCGTTTTAGCACTAGTTGATCCAATTCAAATGAGCCAATCAGAGGGCACCATTTGTGATGGCCTTTGTCATTGGCTTGGTCTTGCTGTACCTACTATAGATACCTAGAGATAGACTATTGTGTTCATCATGCTATAAATTCATTTAGTATTGATAACAATGATTGTAAGTAAGAATTCGTTTCACAAAAAATTAAACCCTCCGAATTACCTATTCGCAAAATTTTCTTCATTACTAGACAATATCTATTAGTTTCAAGTTTGTTATCCATACCAAATCATAACTGTGTAAATAACATGATTGGTACAAGACCCCTGAAACTTTAATTTAAGATTAAGAATTACCCTGGATCTTGTTCATCATATGCTGGTCATCACCAAACTCTGTAGAATTATCTTAAGTCTGCGTGTAGCAGGAGCTATGCGCTGAATGTTTGACAAAACTTAAACTCGAAACATAACATTTAGAAGTAGGTACCCTAAGAATGTCATACCCTGTCGTATTAAATTCATTTCAGACAATCTGGATGTTGCGGGGTGAACAAAATATTTAAAACTGTAATTATACCCGAGATTCCTCCGAAACTAGTTTCGCATTAGTTTTTTCGCTACGAGGTCCCAGACAGACACTTTTTTTTTTTTTTTTTATTTTTTTATTATTGATAAGCCTTCATTTGACCACAATCTCACCTGATGTAAAGTGACGATGAGGTCTAAGATGGAGCATGAAGGCCTAGAAGATGGCTTCTCCGGGCCACATTACGAAACACGAAAAAATCGCTTCACGCACTGGCCCAGCCCGGAGGGTGGTGACAAGCCGCGGCCGAAGCCTACCACCAGATACTGTTCTTAGCACCACCCGGAGGTCACGTGTAAGGATTCAGAGGGTTACCACTTACGGACGTGAACAGACAAAACCTCCACTAAGGCCTCAATCAATCTTATCATCATCATCAGCATATATAACAGTCCACTGCTGGACATAGGCCTGCCCCTGTATTTAGCTTGCCGCATCCTGCATCTACTTGTACCCTACCCCTTACTCATCACCCTGGGACTTTTGTCCTGGGGTGGGGTGAGGACTGACTGGGAAGCGTTTGCAGGAGCACTAGAATCACTAGACATCGGCTCCATCTCCACCCCAGAAGATGTGGAACGCGAAGCCTCGGACTTAGCATCCAAGATAATTGGTGCTAAGGAGGCAGCGTCCACTCCGATCCCCAAACGTGCGAAAGTTGGTGATGCAATCCCGCCTCACCTTCAGCGAAGGCAAAAAGGGAGATGCGTCGCGACTGGTCACGTTTGCGCTGTCCCGCCCTCAAATCCAAACTCAATTCCTTAAACGCTGAGTTGTCGGATGCAGTAAAGGCTTGGCGCGGGTAGTCCTGGGAGAAAACAATCATTAGGTCGCCGATCGCGACACCAACCTTTACGCCCTTAACCGACAACTCACACGGGCTCCCCTTCCCACCTACCCCATGCTGGACCAGGAGGGGAACCGTTCCGATGAACTGACTAGACGTAGATGTGTTTAGATAGATATCTCTTTATTGTACACCACGAATCAAATACAAACAGCAAACAATAACAACACAAAACATTGGAGTACAAAGGGCGGCCTTATCGCTGTGAGTGATCTCTTCCAGGCAACCTTTGGATAGACAGGAAAGAAATAGAACGACATAGACAGGGGCGTAACGTAAAGAAGATATAACAAGGAGAATAAATAAATACCAAATAAACTATTGTAAAATTATTTTCAGATAAAATTAACTGAAAAATAAATTTGCATAATTCCTAAACTATATCCTAATATGTTTAGTAGTCTTTAGGTTGAATATGACAAAATCTGGCATCATAAGTGGCAGGATATAGTCGCTGCAAATATCAATGGAAATAAATTAAAACAATCAAGCGATTATTGTTGATGTTGTATTTATTGTTTTATAAAAATGATAAAAGATATGAAAATTGCAACCCTGAAAACTTATAATAAGGTAACTAAGGAACACTTTGAACGTCATAATTATCATTCCAGAAAATCAAACTATTCGTACGTGTTTAAAAATCACCGAAGAAATGATTTACGAAAACTTTAAACGTGAGTGATTAATTCAGAAAACGAAGATTATTTGCAAAATTATTTTATAAAACCACTAAACAATATTATTTTGCACTTACGAACAAACTCAGCAAATACGAAAAGAGCAATAATTCCCGGGATTCATACTCGAGGTGGATCTTACGATGTTCAAGCAT
Source organism: Gymnoscelis rufifasciata (assembly GCA_929108375.1). Lineage (NCBI taxonomy): Eukaryota > Metazoa > Arthropoda > Insecta > Lepidoptera > Geometridae > Gymnoscelis > Gymnoscelis rufifasciata. The sequence continues at coordinate 10,229,010 of OV815314.1, forward strand.
CACAAATATTTAAACTAGATCAAAGTGCGTACGCAGTTTGTTCATGGTGTATATCTTAATTTAACCGTAATGGAATTTGACATGGAACATAAGTTTTGTTCCATGTCAAAGGATCCAAAAAGTCTTATGCTTAAAACATTTACACATATTCGGAACCACATAATGTACGAAAAAGCAATCGGTAAATTTCATGAGTAAGTAATGGATCCACACAGTACAGGTTTCGATGTCAAAGGAGCCAAAAAATATTCTATGCTTGAAACATTACCTTCTTACGATTATATTATCTGTTAGATCAACTTAGGTATGCATTCATTATAACCCATTATGTATTATACAGTGGAGCCACCTAATGTATCGTATAAGCGCCACAATGGATCCACTTACGTAGAGGGTTTGAAATAATATATGGACCCAATAAGTATTGTTGAGTATTCAAAATTTGGCCGTTACGGATCCACATAAATGTGCATCTTCAGATAAAAAAAACACGGAGTATACGGTTTATCCGTTGCATATGTCAGGCCACGTCGCCAAGTAAAAAGCGACGTTGCCACTCAAGTCAAAAAATATTAAACCAGGTCCAAGTTATTCCGCCAGAAAGGTGGAGTCAGTTATGCATTGGCTCACTGCTGGATCAACCAAGTGCCCAGGATGGTGTTTATATATATATATATATATATTGACATATATATATGAATATACAAAAATAATGTAGGTATCTATGTAGTATATCAGTCACCTAACAACACCCATAGATAGTACAAGCTATGCTTAGTTTGGGGTTAGGTGATGCTGAGTAGTCCGGAAATATTCATTTTAATTTTTTATTTAATTGAAATATTTTAATTTGTGGACTCTTAGCAAATCATAGGCAAACGAAAGTGGCGCCTTGGGTGACGGTCCGCATAGAAACAATCAGATTAAAAACAAGCTTTAGTGCTTACCACGGTTACTTTTCATTTAGGTTCAAATAAAGTTAGGAAACGTAAGAGCAATAAGTGTATTATGTTGAAATACTCGGAACCCTTGGTGCATGAGGCCCTTTAATACTTATAATTGTTTTTATATTTAAACCAAGGCACATTCGCAGTAAATCATGAGTTGTAGCATGAAGTGGAAGGATAGAATAGTAGTATTAGGTGCTTACACTGAAACTGCAGTTTAACAAGCGGTTTCACAGAACCTCATCAGATTTAATGCGTATTTGAAAGAACAGGGCTTGGGCACCAAATGAGAACGTACTGTACGCAAAAAAAAACAATATCAACAATACCTATTAGAGAAAATGCAAAATGATTAACAACTTTTTGCACAATGTGCGCCTATATACACTTTTTAACAACCGACCAAAAAAGAGGGATGTTATAAGTTTTTAACCCCCGACCAATAAAGAGGGGTGATACAAGAGCAAAGAAGCGATTACAAACTGTAGCTCATTTTTGTATTGAAACTTTACAATCATTATTTGTTAGTCTTGTTTTTGATTTTGTGTTAAAAACTTAGTTTTGAACTAAAAAAGAAGGGTGTATAACACCCCTCTTTTTTAGTTTGACGTTTCTGTCTGTCTGTCTGTTTGTCTGTCTAGGACATCATAGCTCCCGAATTGATGGAGCGATTTCAATTTAATTTTGTTTGTATGATAGGTGAGTTTTGCGCGTGTGTTCTTAGTTTGTTACATGTTTCATGCAAATCGTTTGTGCCGTTTAAAAGTTATAGGGGTTAGAGTGGGGAAGGAGAACCGAAAATCTGCAAATATACTTTTACTGTTTTACTTTTAAGGAAATCAAAGCATTGTAATCGGGGTTTTTTCTTAAATTTTTATTAAATACAGTTTTTCCATATCTATGCGAGGAGCTGTAAGCGCCGATGATCAGCATAACTCAAAAATCAGCCTTAATCTATTAGGAGGTTGTAAACGTGCGGTCTCCATTTAAGAACTATTCAAAGCTATATGGCCTAACCTTTTTGACTATGTCGGTGACCCGTTCTTCAACGGATCTCTAATTCCTGATTCGATATATGTACCTATAATATTGTCACAAAAGACTTTAATATCAATACTTTTCAAAATAAATCAATTTATTTGCCGATCGTACCGAGCAATTAACGGCTAAGTACAGACTGCGCCAATCGCGGCAACTCCCGATACGCAAATTGCCCTGCGGCTGTTTACAGACCTCCCCCCCCCCTCCCCTCGAGGACAATTACCCCTACAGGGGGCTTTCCCAGGGCCCTTCTTCAATTGAAGCATATCTTGTGAACCTGTACTTGTAGTTCAAGACGAAGTTCTAATTTTAAAGGAATTTATTGTATTATTAATTTATTAGCTTTTGTTGGCATTGTGAAGTCTACTCGTACTACACATAGAATCGAATAGAATGTCTTTATTGCTCCAAACATGGTATAAAGGTGATTATAATTACATTATGAAGTCCATATGTTTCACTAAAATCTATGATTTTTATCTAGCATGCAATTATTGATAAAAATCTTGATATTGATAAAGAATCAAGGATAAACTGCAACACATACAAGTGTACAAAATTATAGATTCTGTAACACCATACTAATGTTCGAATTTCTGTTATAAAAGAAGGTTTCTTCCATAGTTATTAGATAATTTGGACTACATTGTCTTTTGTTGGCAATTCTTATAAATATTAAATAAACAAATATTTCCAGATTATCCAACATTAGCCCCATGGTAAGCCCTAAGCTTGCGGGTACTAGCCACCGAATGTACTTTGAGTGGACTTAGGAAAATATACTTAGTTTTGTTATTATACACATCCAGACCAAGCAGAAACTGCTTGCACAACATACAAACACCCTCACACTTTGGAAACAGTTTTGTATATTAGATACCAAGAGCCCCGAATAATAAATTACTACGTTTCCAATAATATAAATACTTCCAATACTAGTCTACTGTCTGGTGATTTCGGTCGAAATATCAATATTACCACTATCGGCCTTTGTTTTGAAGTCAAATCTTTTTGATACGCCGTAACTCATTGGCATCTGTAGTGCGAAAAACAAATTTAGAGCATTACATCTAAATCCAGGGTATATTCCGAAACTATCTCGATTCCAAAATATTTGCCAAAGCAAATTACTATACTTTTAGTAAACCTTATGAATTTTATAGATAGGTTGTTGTAATTTGGATTATGCAAGAACTATGGTGTCATTAATGGCTTAACCTTAAATTAAACTGTAATTTAAATTTAAAATAATGATGGCCACACGCTACCTACCTAAACCCCTTTAAACTTTATTTGACCAGTCCATGTATGCATAGCTTCGACGGAAATAAATGTTTTGAATTTGACTTTTCGGTGAGCGGCTTCTTTCAAATTCCATTGTCCGCTCCATCAATTGGTTACAATGTATCAAATCAGTGCAAAACTTGAAATCAATGCAAATTACTCGCGCCGGTTAAATAACAAGTTTGAGTATTCCCACGTTTAAAAACAACTCTTTTACAGCATCCTTTTTGGAGTGTATCCGTTGTCAGGTATGCAGATGGAAACGTGAGCACATCACATATTAACATTGTGGAGATGTGGTGGAAAATTATTAAGGGTTCCATGCCCAAAGGGTACAACGGGACCCTACTGCTGAGTTGTCGTCTGTCTGTCACCAGGCTGTATCTCAAGAATCGTGATAGAGTTGAAATTTTGAGGGACGAAATATTTATTTTGCCGCTATACGACAAATACTAAAAAAACACAATAAATAAATATTTAAGTGGGCTCCCATACAACAAACGTAAGTTTTACAAAGTTAAGCAATATTGCGAGAGGTGACCATGACCACTGATCTAACCTGGATATTTATGCATTCTTTTTAAATTATGAAAAAAAAATTTTTTTTATTTTTTATTGCAAAGTGTTATAAACTATACGGGGAACCCTAGGTGTCGTTTGAGTCCATTTCAAACTTTTCAAATTCATTGTAATAAATATTTTCGAGCCATGTTGGCTAATTGGGAACACATTCGACTTTTGTTCTGAAGATGGGTTCAAAAACCACGGGCCCATTGGATTTTTGTTCTTTAAAAATTGATGTGCGCTTTAAACACTAACAACCAACTTGCACTTCGCCAGCGTGGTGAATTAAGGCCTTATCTCTCTCGTCAAGAAAGAAGTCCATGTGTTTCAGCAGTGGGAACGTAACTATGCTTATGATATGATGAAACCTTCTTGAATAATAATTAATATTGATCATATTTTATTTCTCTTTCCATTGCATTAAAATCTCATTAATAGTGAGGAATCTAAACAGACACAGTAAATGACTTCATTTTTTTATTAAGTAAAAAGAAAAAAATATATACAGTTCAATAAATATTTATTTAATTGTCTATACATTCTAGTCATGAGTAAATTAGTTATAATAATATTTTTACTTAATATATTATCCAGATATTTGAGTCTTATAACTTACTTAAGCATAATATTTTACAGTAATTATTTTATTTATATTATACTTATTACTTAAACATAATTTAATATATAAAATAAGTCCTTGATTTAATTTAAACAGGGCTCGTTTCACAATCGAGTGTTAAAATATAGCGCAATCCGGTTCAGTCAGTCACTTACAGTTATCAGCTGACTTGATAGCTCTTTATTTTAACCATTGACTATCTCTTTCACTATCTCTGAGTAAAGTCACAGGAAGCAAATCTTTAGCCATTTTTTTATATTTTTTTTGCTAGATATACTTATCTCACGTGGTGTAAAGTGACGATGTGGTCTAAGATGGGACATGAAAAATAATAAAATAGCGTTGTCTTGCTCAGTTATGTGAACAATAGTCTGAGTGAGACAGCATGCTCTTTAAATACAGATTAGCTACTTGGACTCTACATGGTGAAAAGGGCCTAATTAAGTAGTTCAATAAAATAGATGAGGACTAGGAAGGAAGGATTCAGCAGTGATGATGTCTGAAATGCTGATGAATGGGCAATAATAGTTTTTGTTATACAAGAGTGCAAAGTTGTTTTTAATCGCGTGTTTAGTTTTTAAGACCGAGGAAACGAAGGATTGTAAAATTAGAATCCTGAGCGTTAGCTAGAGAATCAAAAGTGCACAAGGTGAAGATGTGCCCATCAGAGAGGAAATTACTAAATTTCAGCTCAAAGTGTGTAAAATCAAGTGTGTCAATTTAACTTTCAGTATTTGATATAAAATCAACAATAAACCGTAAACGTAGGTTATATTATTTTTGAATAATAGATTAACAAACTTTACATAATCTGTGGGTGAAAAAAGGGCCCACAAGAAGGTTGCATGATAAATTCGGTACCACAGAGTTACAAGACAATAGGTTTAATGATGTTTTGGAATCACAAACTATATCCAACCTATGATCTAAATTCAAATTTTCTTTAACCTCTAGAGACTCAAATCAGCTTTTGTGATCGCAGATATCGAAGAGCAAAAACACTCTTTCCGAGATTAGGGGTGAATAGTTTTAGCTTTCAGTAGTTCTAGGTACAAATTTTACGTGAACTCCCCCCTTCGTTGCGATCAGAGTGTACATAGGATCATAGTCTTCAATCTTTAATGTCTTGTCTGATGCTTCAATCTTGAATCTTGTTACTATCTTGACGAGGGCTACCGCGAACTGCAGTTTCGCTAATTGTCTCCCTGTAACAAAACAGAAATATGTTAACAGACGACTGCTAAGCCTTAATAATTATATCGCAGTGTTTATAGTTAGTTATTATCCGAAAGAAAATTGATAAAAATTTAAATTAAATTGATAAAATAAAAAAACCTTTTATTTCGGACAACAATTCATCCAAAATTAGTTAGCAAACTTCATGACTGTTATTAAGATTTTACCTAATAAATATTAATAACACTAACCAAGTGCGGGTTGGTGAATGACAAATGTCCTACATACATTTCAAAGTTATCTGCCGTGTTGGTCAACATGCCGGTTTCCTAAAGTTTTTTTTATTTAATGCTCAGGTAATTTTTTTTAGAAAATTATATTAAGATGTGCCAGGCGGGGTTAAAGCCCGAACGAAAGTCGACTGCGCTCCCACTAAGCCAACACGGCTCTATTATATCGATGCTACTTAATTTAATAATGTCTTTTTTTTTTTCTAAACGGTAAAAAAAACAATACCTCAATATATTATACAATAGTGTACGCTGGTAAGAACCTACTACACCTGAAATTATGATGAAAAAATATTATAAACATATATACTAGCTGACCCCAATAAACGTTGTTTAGCAAAATGAAAAATAGATAGTAGCCGATATTTTACATATACATATATGTATATATGCCTATATATAAATAAGCTACTTTGAAAGTAAATTATCATCTGAATGAGTAATTTTGTTCAATGAAAATAAACAATGTTGTTTTCCTTAAAATTTGAATTTTCAAATTTCCAGATACATATCATGTACGATAAGTACCTATTCAATTTGATAATTGATTTTAACATGTAATATTACAATAATGAACTTACCGCTAGATTTAAAGATCAGATACGTTATCATAATAATTATACCGTGCCAGTGGTCATTATTGATGAAAATAGGTAAATAATAAATATTTCCGGACTACTCATACAGCATCGCCTAACCCCAAACTAAGCAAGACTAGCTGACTGATATACTACATACGTTTGGAACCCGCGCTGAATGCCTTCAATTCTAGAAACATAGATGTCATTATGACATCTATGTTTCTAGAATTGACTACTTGCAGTTTAGAGCAAAGATTTTTTTTTACCTGACTTTAGTGAACGCTGTCGTATATTTCACTTCTTACCCCTTATCGAACGTAGGAATATTGCTGACTTACGCTTATGACATAAAATAATGACTTATCGTAGTTTATTTTTAATTTCGAGATTGTGCACTTGTTTTATTTTTCCTTTTTATCTTTATAATTAAATTCTCAATAGAGCACACCCCGTCACACCATACGGTAGTTGGGATGATATTTGGGTGTATGTGACTGACCCGTTAATTTTGGAACCGGGTATACATATATAATATATAATATTTCATATATGTCGCGAGTGAGCCCGCAGCATGTTGTGTCTATTGCGAGTATGATAAATCTTTGTCAGTGTTTTTTAATTTTAATATCTTGTGGTTAGTAGTTTTCAGCCGTTAATATGTGCTATATATCAAGAAAATTAAATTTCAATGATCACTAGACGATAAAATATTCCTACGCTATTTTTACTATCAGACCGGATGTTTCTTACGCCTTACGGTACTGTTTTTCTTTACGAGTATAATACATTTATAACTATTAATCATCATTCGATAAACGGGAATCAAACCCGCTACTAGTGCGTCGCCAGAGACCTTTACCCGACCTGCACCCACCCCGCCACTGAGGCTGTCAATATGGGATACATTGGATTAGGTTATGGGATACTATTTTATACAATTATGTCTGCGGAAAAAAATATTTTAACGCGGGTAACACCGCGGAGCACTGCTAGTAGAGCAGTGCTCTTAGGATTTTCTCTATCGTATCACCTTAGTAATGAACTTCGATGTGTTGATAAACTCAAGATTACAAAAAAAATATCATGATGATGCAGTAAGTTTAAACGATAATTAATTTCTACTTACCGATACAAGACCTAGGACCAGCTCCGAATGGAATATATGCACATGTATGTCTTTTGGCTGAATTTTCCGGAGTAAACCTTTCTGGGTCAAATTCATCAGGATTTGGGTAAATCCTTTCATCCCTGTGAATAGCATACGGTGATATAATCATTGTAGTATCCTTTTCTACTATCACGTCAGTTCCTGGGATTTTGTATCTTTGCGCAGAAGCCCTTTGCACAGAGTTTGTCAGCGGATTAAGTCTTAGTGTCTCGTGAAATATTTGCTCAAGGTACACCATGTCCTTGATAGCTTCGTAGCTTAACTTTCCTTCATGTTTTTTAAGAACATCTTCTACCTCTTGGTATAGTTTAGCTTGGACGTTTTCTCGCTTTGCTAGATGGAATAAAGTGTAAGCTAGAGTTAGAGCGTTATTGCCATAACCAGCTATAAACATTATGAATACTTGTCCAGCCATTACATCGTCCGTGAAGTCCATAAACATATCCTCTTCTTGTTCATATCTTTTCGTCGCGGGTATTTTTCCTTTTCGCTTCAAATCTAACATCGCATCCATTGCATCATTCATTGAGATTTTTCCTTTCTTTATTTGCGTAGATAGCTTAACGATTTCGTGACAAAATTTGTACATGTGACTGTTGTACAAGGATATGTTGAGTTTCTTTAAAATTGTGGGTATAACCATGTCCAGTTCAGCTGCGTATGTGGCTTTAAAAGAGTAGTACCCAGCTTTCTCCAAAGCTGTCACATCGTTGTTGTATGGATCAAGGTTAATTCCGAAAGCCGTCGCTATTATAGTGGACATTGTATATTTTTCTAAATGCTGCTGCATTTCCTGTTCTCCGTTCTTCCTTATATGTTTTTCAAGATAACCAATGAACTGATCTCCATTCTCTACTATGGCTTTAAGCATAACTTTAGTCTTCCCTGAAGTAAAGACTGGGCTGAGTCTTTTGCGCAGAACACGCCATGTATTACTATCACAGTGAAACAGATTATCTCCAAGATGAGTTTTGCTGTAACCAATTCCCCGATCGGGAAAAGCTTCGAAATCTTTTATGAGAATATTCTTCACAATGTCCAAATCCCGAATGATCAGAGTTGGTGCAGTCATCCGGTACATACCAATGACTTTTTCTTTTGGAAACGCGTCGTATATCTCCTTGTATACTATTCCAACATGCTTTCTTCTTAATGCACTCTCTAGTAGATTACCAAACAAAGGCAAAGGTCTCGGCCCTATAACGTTTTTATGCCTCCAGTGATTTAGAGTCCTTGTGCAAAAATACGATATACAGAACACTAAGAAACCGATCCATATTGAGTCCACCATTTTTAATGTGATTTGTTATAATCTTATTTCAATTTATTGGATATAATACTTTACAGTGCCGCTTCACTCATATAAATAATTAAAATTTCTCAATATAGCCAATTTAATCTATTCTTTGATATCTGGCTAGATATTGGGACTGAGAATTAACTGAGCCGTGAAGTGTAGTGTTTACTTTTTCGGTGAGCATATGTTACTGAACAAGCGGGTAACTGTTTGTGTCGCAGTAAAACTCAAAAATAAAACATGCAAAAATGTACTATGTATTTCATTAGCTACTCCAAGTTCAAATGAGCTGCTATGACGGAATGTAATAAATTTATATAGATTTTGTTGTTTATTTCCCATTATTATCTTCGGTACCATCAAATTAATTTATCAGATATTTGATTAGATTTCTTAGTATACATCAATGTGCACAGCGAAAATAGATTTAAATAAATTGGCACCGTATATGTACATAATTTTGTATCTTTTGTGTTATAATTTATGTAGAAGTTTTATAACAAAATATGAAAATGTGAGAACGTGCAAATATGATAATTTTCCAGATATGTTTTTTTTAAATATTTAAACTAATATGCTGTATATGTATAAGTTGGTTTGATTGTTTATTTTTTTTTGAACGCACTTATCCTTTTATCAAAGAAGACGTAAATTTCATAAAACACAGGCAACGCTAATATAAAAGCGAAACCTAGAAACTTGAAATTGAATGTGTGAATCGGGGGTTAGAAGTTTGTATGGAAGTCCTTTGTTTCGGGTTTTTGGTTAGCTAGTAACACCTACTATAATACATATTTATAGGTTTATGGGATTGATTTATTCTTTGTGATATGACATCGTATTGAATTTTTAAGCTTCGACAAAACCTGCGCTGCGAAGTGGGATCGTCTACCGCGCGGCGGACGCTGGGCGGTACCCATACTTTATGGCTCATTGCACACCTAAGCGACCACAAAGCGATAAGTTTTCAGGCAAAAATGTTTAGCGTTGCAGACGCTCCCGCGGCGTAAACTCTTCCCGCGTTGCTAACGCGTAGGTGGGAGTAGGGATGGGATTGGGTCAACTCGTTTACACATTATATAAAGTGGAAACTTATGTTACGAGATTTATCTATTAAATTTGCATTTTGTTTAGTTGAATAATTCGCTTTATCAAAATAACTGTCTGGTCTGCTGCAGCTGGTTGGTAAAAGAAATATTTTAGTAGTATTGGTAGTTTTTGAAGTAGGTAGGTACTTATTTAATTACAAATTTATGAATTATGATAGTCATCTACGCGGACAAACTCAATATGTATTATACAATATTATATCAGTTTAATAGAGCTATCGTATCTATTTAGCGTGACATCTAATGATCTGGATAAGTAATCGTAGTAAAAAAAACTTAAACAAATCACGTTTCCAAAACTATAAAAGCCACGTTTAGCCAGTTTTTACAAAGATTTTCTCATTTTGATAACATTTTTAAGTATTTTTGATCTTTTTTAGGGTTCCGTAACTACCCAAAGGGTAAAACGGTACCCTATATAACTGAGACTTCGTCGTCTGTCTGTCACCTACTGTATCTCATGATCCGTGATAGATAGAGAGTTGAAATTTTGAGGGAAGATGTATTTCTACTACGAAAAACACATAATAAATAAATATATAAGGGCATGTGAAGTGACGTTGCGCGAGGCCAGTATTTGGATGAGTGACCGCTCTGAGTGCATCTTCTGGCACTCAAAAAGAATAGTTTTTTCTTATGTGACCTCCGGGTGGTGCTAAGAACAGTCTCTGGTGGTAGGCTTCGGCCGCGGCTTGTCACCACCCTCCGGGCTGGGCCAGTGCGTGAAGCGATGTTTTCATGTTTCGTAACGTGGCCCGGAGAAGCCATCTACCTTCTAGGTCTTCATGTCCCATCTTAGACCACATCGTCACTTTACATCATGTGAGATTGTGGTCAAATGAAAGCTTATCCAGCATAAAAAAAAGAAAACAAAATGATTTAATATTGTTTCTGCTGCAAAATGTGTATAAACTGTTAACGGAACCCTAGTTGCTGTATGAGTCTATCTCATACTTATACAATTTATTTAACAGTCGTTTTGTTTTATTTCTAGGTATTTCTAGGTAGAAGCGAATATGACTAGAAAATATTTGATTGTCAGTAGGTATTATTATGTTTTAAAGGATTTACATACATTAATTATTTTTTTCATTGAAGCGTATAAAACAAAATGTCATACGAATTATATCAGATTGTTAATGAGGCGAGAATTACTAAGCTATTCAGTAATACTTTGATAGCTAATCGGTTATGTGTCATTCTTTTTATATACATAATTAGTCTGTATAATAATTAATTGTTCTGTGTCCTAAGGGTGTGCATGAGCTGTGTGTGAGTCTTACCTCAGATCTTAAAGAAAATTACTGAGGATTTTTTGCTTTTCACAACACACATTACCAATTTTAATAGGTAGCTGTAAAATAAATAACAAAGTGATGTACAGAGGACACCATAACATGCTATACATTTGAACTCATTTGTTAAATGTTTTTAAATAGCTAAGAAAAAATGTTTGAAAAAAATATGGGTAGGATTAGATCCAGTTTTGTTTTTTAATTTTTACCCGACTGCGCCAGAAGGAGGTTTATGTAAATTTTACTTGAACCCTTAGTTGCGATCAAGTGTACACAGGATCAAGTTCAATCTTCAATATCTTGTCAGTTTCGCCAATTGCCTTACTTTAACATATCGCTCATTTGCGACAAGAATGGTTTATAACATTTATGTATCGTTTTGGAATAACAGTATATAAAAATCCGCCGTATCGCACTCTACTTGCTACAAAAACGCGATATTCCTAGCCCCAAAATTGACAAAGATATGAGGGAAAAAGTCGACAAGATGCGTTCTAGCTCCCTCCTTTACAATTATGAAGTTCGTTTCAACATCGGTACATGTCATTGGAGTCTCTGCGCGCGACGAATGAGGAGCTGTTCAATTGCAACAAAAACGTGACACAGTCAGTGTGTCACGTTTTTAATGGAAAGGTAAGTGCATTCATTTAGTTATTCATTTTGTTACTAAAGCGTGATGCCATGGTTTGAACCACTTTAGCTGTAAAGTAATATTTTACTGTATACATTTTTAGGCTACCTCGTCACGGTTTTCTCGCAAAAAAATTATACTTATTCGAAATAAAAGGATATGTATGTACCGTTTTAGATGATGAATGAAATCCATAGAGGTTTAGTTTTGTATGAATTATTACCACGTATCTCGTTGTTGTCGTAAAGTGTGTATACATTTTGTCGTGATAGCTGAAGTTGTTGCATTACAGATGATGACACATATTTAAACCACCACCTTATTCTTTCAGATGGAGTCACGATCGCTATCGAAAAAGATTTTGGATATACTCCGAAAAGAAATAGTTGATGCAATAGACAGTATAACTACAGACAGATTAGATCCACCTCAGGATACCGAAATAATACCCACTACTACTACTGACTCGACAACCACAGTGGGCTTTTATTGCTTAGAAGAAATAGTTCCTTAACAACGAACCTTAAAGATAGACTCAGAAGGAAACACGATACAACCGAAACCAACCAGCAACAATGCTAAATGTTTTTTAAAACACGCTGGCAATAAATAATCGGCCAATAACTACAGCATTAAGCAGAACTTATGAAACTGGTTAATAAAAACCTCATTCCTCGATATTTTAAATCTTTTTTTTTTTACTGCCTCGGTGGCGTGGTGGGCGAATGTCCGCTTGCAAAGCAAGAGTTAGAGGGTTCGATTCCCGCCGAGGGTAAAATTGTTTGTATGTTCTGCAAGCACTTTTCTCCTTGGTCTGGGTGTTTAATAATCGTTTTTGGTCTTATTGCTTTTAGCAATAAGACCGCCCATTACGCATTCTAGGTTTAGTTTTAATTTCATATTGTAATGTTCATCTGGTGTGTAATAAAGAATTCTATTCTATTATTTAATATGTATATTAAAAATATCTATTTAAGTATGTATATGTTTATTAACTATATCAGATGTCTAGTACCCGTAACACAAGCTTAGAGCTTACCACGGGGCTAAATGTTGTTGTGTAGATTGTCCAGAAATATTTATTTATTTATTTATTTTTACGAATCTCTATAAGCGCATCATCATAAAGATTTGTTAAATGTGAATGTTTATTAGTATTTTTAACCCCCGACCAAAAAAGAGGGGTGTTATAAGTTTGACGTGTCTGTCTGTCTATCTGTCTGTCTGTCTGGGACATCATAGCTCCCGAACGGATGGACCGATTTCAATTTAGTTTTTTTTGTATGAAAGGTGAGCTTGGCCCAGTGGTTCTTAGACATGTTTCATGAAAATCGGTTGAGCCGTTTAAAAGTTATGGGGGTGGGAGTGGGGAAGGAAAACTGAAAATCTGCAAATATACTCCGAGTGGGGTATCAAATGAAAGAACATCATTCACATTACTAAATATTATGGTGTTTTCTTAAAGGAATTTTCTTAAAGGTAAAGAAAATTAAGGAATTGGACCCCGACTCCATTGACTTAAATTTTAAATTTAGATTTATTATTACATTCCATTTTATTTGATAACACACTGGCTGTCAAAATATTGATTTGTTACTTTCTATAATAATGTTTAGTGAACTAATAAGTGCCATTGTTAATATTATAGTACAACTAATTGAAAATAACTGTGATTGTTTTTGCTTAGATGTTTTGATTATTTAATATTAAGTACCTAAACGATGATTACAATTATTGACAGACATCATTGTTCGTATTGGGTAAGAAGTGTGCCATGGTAAAGCAAGACTTAATTATAGTCAAGACTGTTAAAATTAGTACAAAAGTATTATGTGTAATTGAATTTATGGTCGAGACTGATTAAAATAGTACAATAAGTACGAGTATATCGGTGTTTAAGTAATATTTTTTTGTATAATTTAATATATTTTGACTGCAAAAACGTGTTTTAAATTTGATATTTCGTTAGTTTAACAAAAATATTAGCATATAAAACGTGATACGCCAGTATATCTAATAAAAAAATATACATATTGCTGCAAAAACGTAACAAGTGCTGCCATTTTCGATAAAAAAACATGATATTATTATGAAAATGAATGAAATACCAGCTCCGCATCGTTTTTTTCGAAAAAATAATTGTTGGCGCACCTTCATCGTCAATAAAAAGTTTAGAAAGTTCAGTAGGAACGAAAATATACAGATTTGAAAACTTTAAAGTCGTTTTCTGAAAAATCATGTTTTCTGACTTGTCACGTTCTTGTCGCAGATGAGCGATATACAAAAATATGTTAACTGACGACTGCTCAGCCTTTAGAATTATATTGCAAAGTGTATATTGGTAAGTTTTGTAAGTTATAGTCCAAAAGAAAATAAATAAAAAAAAACTATTGTTTTCGACACCAATAAACCCATTATTATTTAGAAAACTTAATGTTTAGTGTTAGTGAAATCTTAATAACACTCGCCAAGTGCACATGTCCTTTAAACCCATCAAATTTATTTATGGCGTAGGTACCTACATAGCTACATTTTCAAGGAGAAATATCCAGAGTATGTAATGTGTTTTTTTTAATTAAACAGTGCGGACTATACTAGAATATTCTTAAAATCTTATGAAATAGTGTACTTACTACAGTTAAAATTATGATGAAAAAATATTTAGCTAATTCATTTATCATTAAAAGTCATTTATCATACGAATGATTAATTTTGTTCGCTTGAAATAAACAATGTGATTTTACTGAAAATTTCCAGATTCATTATCATCTATGATACCTATTCAATTAGATAATTTGTTTTACATGGAATATGGCAATTACTAATCACTTACCGCTAGATTGTAAGATCAGATCCGTTATCATAATAAATAATTCCGTCATCCGTCGTTCATCAATAATTACCACTGTCACGATAACTACATAAAAATATAGGTATTCTGTCCGATAGTCCAAAAATAATGGTAGGTGTCCATTATTTTTACTGTAGTATTTTCCATCCTAAGGTTGCCTGGAAGAGATCGCTTTTTAGCGATAAGGCTGCCCATTTTTTTTATTTAGTTAGTTTTACGTGTTTATATTCCTGTGTTGTGTACAATAAAGCGTTTGTTGTATTGTGTTTTTTTTTTATTTTTTATTATCATATGGGCTTACTTTTGACTACAGTCTAGCAAGAAGGCAGAGACGATGTCAACGATGGAGCAAGTTTGCCCAGAAAAAGCCTATTCACTCTGATCATAAAGGTGGTCGGGTTGTATTCAATCGGAGATTGAATCAATTGGAGAACTTATTCAACTTTTTTTGTTTTATTGTAGAATAACATGCATAGCAAAAAAAAGAAATTAAATTTCTACTTACCGATACTAGACCTAGGACCAGCTCAACAGCTACTCAACTTAAGGACATCACGATAACCACGACTGTCAAGGGTCTGTCAAGGGTGACAGACTAAGAAGACTCAGTGTTCACAACAAAAATACACTTCTTATATACGGAAATATCGTTACCTGCGTCCACCTTTAAGATTTAAATGTATTATTCCCCACTTTCACCCCTCCACAACTTTTAAGCGGCTTAACCGATTTACATCAAACATGTCTTTTAGTCTAAGATCCCTGAAACAACGACCTGCACCGATAAAAAATACCTGGTAACCCGAGAGTTGCGACTGGAATGGAATAGGCATCCGACTTAAAAATTCAATTGGTATGGTTTTTGTTTAAAATTGTTGATATAAACATATGACAAATTAATCGTTGATATCCTGGACTGACATTTATTGACATATTAAATTGAATATAAAATATGTTTTATCAAATAAGTATATCGGTGATGGTCGTTCTTTAACGGATCCTTTACAATAAATGATCTGATTGAAAAAAATGATTTCCTGTGCTAAGCCGAGGCAGAGCTTATTTCATTGTGTCTAATCACAAGTTATTTAAATAGCTTAGTTAGCACAAAAAGAAACATTGCATACGGGGTTATTACAGACAGGGTGTGTATTATGTTCAATTGTGTAAACACTTAAGAACGAATGTAATTATAAACTTTTACGGACATAATTTCATTATTTGTAAAACCTTATTTTTGCTTTGTGAATAAATACATTTTTTTTATATTATTTAATAAGAACACTCGCGGGTAAGATACCTTTACCTATTACAAAAAAAAACTTAATTGAAATAGCTTTATCCATCCGGGAGCTATGGTGCCACAGACATACAGACAGTCACGTCATTATTATAACACCCCTCCTTTTCAGTCGTAGGTACCTCGGTAAGAAATTAATGTGAATTCTTCATTTTGTTGCCATTATTGTTTCATTGGGGTCCGCTGTCAATTCTCTCATTTTTCCGTAAGTTAAGTAATCTCATAGATTTTTCATAGAATTTTTAAGAGACGTCCACGTTTCTGAAACTATTAAAACCGTTTTTACAAATTTTGTTCCATTTGATAACATTCTTATAAAAGTATTTTTTATGGTAACAGCCTTTTTCTTTTATTTCTACATAAAAGGGCACGTGACCATAAAATATTTGATTGTCAGTAGGTATTATACATTTTTGGGGGATTACTAACATATTTACATTTTTCATTCAAGCGTAAAGAACAAAATGTCATAAAAATTAAGATTGTTAATGAGGCGAAAATCACTAAGCTATTCAGTAATACTTTGATAGCTAATCGGCTGTGTCCGTATCTGTGATTAATTATTTATATAAGTATTAATCATTAATATAATTTATTGTGTCCTTGTGAGGAAATACTTATTTTATTTTCTATTTAATTATAAATGAAGAAAATATATGAAAGACTAAAATTTAAATTAATAACGAAATAAAGATACTATGAATGTACCAGTAAACTATAGTTATATTATGTTGGGAAAGATACTGCCAGTAGTGCAGTTGCAGTCAGTCTAGCAATAGATACAGGACTGAAACTATGATTATGATACTTAAAAAAATATATGCAAACGTGCAATATCCAGAACTTTTAATATATCTCATCCACACATTTAAAATGGCCACCATAGCTTAGCAGGTAAAGGTGGTATATGGGGCTATTTCGAAAACCCCTATTATGTAACCTATAATTACAGTATTAAGAAAATAGCAGTATTATTATCAAATTACCAACGCGTGCCAAATTACTGAAACTTAAATAGGTTTATTGTAATTATGCTACCTGTGTTTTTCGTCTGTTTCCGTGTAGTGGTATAATCATTGAACTTAGTGGATTTTAATATTCAGTGCAAATAAACAGATAATGGTGTCGCGTTCCGTAGCCCAACGTAATGTAATGAAAACAAAATAATCTGTTTTGCCAAATTCTGCTTGTAATCAGCTAAGGAAAAAAATGTCCTTTCCCGAGCCGTCATTGTCGTTTTTCCATGTTAATAATTATATTAAATATAATTCGTGTAAAGTAACATAGTTTGTGAATTTGTTTTCGTATATTTAATGGCATTGATTAATCTACAATTAAAAAAAACATTAAATCCAGAACCATTGTTCCCTTAAAAGTAAAAACTAATATGTTTTGTAATGTGCACGTGATGCGTTTTCATTTGAGACCCCACTCGAGTATATTTGCAGATTTTCGGTTTTGCTTCCCGTCTTTTACCCTCATATCTTTTAAACGGGTGAACCGATTTCATCATGTATCAGAACGATCGCGCGAAACTCACCTTTCATTAAAAAAAAAAACTAAATTGAAATCGCTTAATCCACTTGGGAACTATGGATGTCCCAACCAGACAGGCAGACAGACACGTCATGTTTATAACACCCCTCTTATTTTTCCGGGGGTAAAAAAACAGTACGTTGTTTAGGTTAGATATTTTTATAAATGTATCCGTATTTTTTCTAGTAATCGAAAAATCTAGTCGTTACAGTGCATTAAAGTTTCCCTTGCGGTAACGCTTTCGTACGATACGTACTAAGTTTCGCAGTAGTCATCATGCTTATTGGGTGTTTTACCAAAAGATGAAACAGGCCCTTCCTGTGAAACGTCATACAAATATACCTACGTTTCGTGACCTATGCCTATGCAAAAACCCTCACTCTCCAACCAGGTAAGTAATACTCTCGTATTGTCTTCATTGCCTCAGGCGGTATCATATCGTATCGCATGCCTTCCACAGCACCGTCGATCAAATTCTTAAAGGTACACGCCCCTGCTATAAAAATGTTTTTTAGTATTCTGCCCTTGGCTGCTTTGGCTTAAGTCACATCGGATGATAATAGCTGACCGGTTGACAAAAAGACGAGGTCATGCGAAATTTGTAGACTGTAAAATGTTCTCGTAATAAACTGGAGTCTTAAAAACTTAGACTGTTTTTTTTGAAGCTACAACTTCTAAGGGAGTCTTAGTCGTTACGTAACGCGAAACGGCACTTGTTTCGTTTCCATAAAATAGTAGTTCTAAATTCAAATTTCCTACTCTCTATTAATTTGGTTCATTCATCGTGTATCGACAAATCAGGCATCGAAACGTCATGAACGACGTGCACAGGTATTATGTCAAGAAACAGGAGCGCGCTAGCAGCGACAAGAACACAAGAAGAAGAAATCAGATCGATCTCAAGCGAACCGCGCGCGCGCGGATAATCCTATCAAAATCCAATACAAAATACCCTGGCAAGATTGTGAAAAGTATCGTGTGTGTTGTGCTAACAAAGGACAGTGTTGTCAATGCAAGGCGGAGTAGGCAGTCCTGGATATTTCAACTGTGTTAATAAAGTGAATGACAGTGTGGAGAATTTTCAAATGGGTAAAACACCTTTCATATAAAAATGAAGCTTCCCTAAATAAATGTAATTATCTTTTTAATTTTTCTCTCAAATTAGAAAAAAAACTTGTAATGAGTACTTTTATATTGATTATTCAGTGTAGTATAGGTAGATAAGTATTATATTTTTACCACATATTACATGTCATAATTAAGAAAACCTAGATATTTTTTCCATCCATTCCATTTCCAATTTTTTTTAAACAACCAAATACCAATAATTTACCAATGATGGTTTCCATTCGCAAAATTTCGAACGAGAGCCATCCACCTCCCTCGTTAGCGTTCAAGTTCGAATTTTAAATTCATCTCGAGTCATTTGTCGATTGCGCTGCTCGGGACACATGACGTCATTAGTCAACGGGAAAGTATAGGGTGAATAGTTTTGATACTTTATAAACTGCTGCTACTATTACGATTATCTTATTCAAAATGGCCTTTCTTGAACTTAACAAGTTAGTTATGCCTTAGAGGCATAACTAACTTTTTAACTTTGTAAGTTTACTAGAAAATTTGTAGGAACTCATCGTTTTTTAATGGTGCCAAATTAGAAATTCATAATTTACTTATAACGTAGGTAGCTAATAAAAAATATAAAATAATAATAAGCAAGCATTAAGGAATATCTAGTAATTGGTAATTATAATGTCATAGTCATAACATAACATAGTTTTTGAGGTTATCAAATTTCACAATCTAGTATTAATTAACATAGTAATTTTAATCATGTTGTAATTAAAAACATTCAAATTATCTTTAATAATTTTAAATTTCCTTAATTATTAATTGTTAAATGAAGAGTAAGTATTCATTCTTGCAAAATGATCAAGGCATTTCAAACGCAAACCGCTCGCGGTGCGTTACTTGGCGCGACATGACGAATGGCCTCGCGTTCCAAATTTAAAATCTGCCGCGTAACGCTCTCCACTAATGGCATTGTTTATGGAAAGGAACCTGCCAGTGACTTCGGAATTTTCACGCATCGGCAAAATGAAAAATTGGCGCCAAATAGAGTTTTACCTCTCTTCTGTAAGAGTTGATTTCATTTTATTATTATATTGAATCTATATTGCTACAGTTGGTGGCTGGCAGGTCAAAATTCTGACCCATATTTTTGTCGTTGTCTGGTAAAAATAGAAATAAGGTAAGATAATTAGTACCTTAGGATGACAACATTTTTGAGCCCGATTACAGAATACATAATAGTTGGCCAGATTCAGATTACAAATAAAAAACTAACTTTCGAAACAGCATTTAAAATTCGATTGTTCTCAGGTTTTTTAAAAATAAAGTCGATTGTTTGTTTATGAAATGTCACTGTCATCTTAGATTTTTACAGCAAGAAATAAAGTTCGTGACGCAAAATGGCGTTCAACTAAGTAACTATCTTAAAGTATATTTTTCACTTTATAATTTTATTTAACTCGACACTAGCAAACTGACGCTTCCAGCGCAGAGTCCAATTATAAGAAATTAAATTGAAATACAGTTCAGAATGAATCCTGGCAACCTTACACCCCCAATCCAAGGGTAGGCAATGTCGCGTAAACACGTCACCCACAAACCACGCACACTGATTTATTAACGAATACTGCTTAGCACGTGTGACGCAGCACTAAATGACATTCTGTTTATTGAAAGGAAATACAAATGGACTTATTTGTCAACCCCCAACCAAAAAAGAGGAGTGTTATAAGTTTGACGTGTCTGTCTGTCTGTCTGTCTGGGACATCATAGCTCCCGAACGGATTGAGCGATTTCAATTTGGTTTGTTTTTGTATGAAAGGTGAGACTGGCGCGAGTGTTCTTAGACATGTAAATGAAAATCGGTTGTGCCGTTTAAAAGTTATGGGGGTTAGAGTGGGGACGGAAAACCGAAAATCTGCAAATATACTCGAGTCAACTATCAAATGAAAGCGCATCCCGTGCACATTACAAAATGTTATGGTGTTTTACTTGTAAGGAAATTAAGGCATTGAAAACGTGGGTTTGTCTTAAATTTGTAATTCATATTTATTACCTACTAGTGGCCGGCCCCGGTTTCGCACGGGTTTTTCATTAAATTTTTTTTCCCGGCAATTATTCGATTTTTTCTCGCCTTTTAAACCTTCCCTAGACCTCCACGAACATTTCTAGACTATGATAAGATAAATCCGTTCAGCCGTTCTCGAGTTTTAATCAGACTAACGAACAACAATTTATTTTTATTTATATAGATATATTGTATACGTAATTATTAGTCGGAGTGACGTAAAGGCAGTTTATTGCGGAAAACAAAAGGATAAGGTAGTATATAAATTTGATAAGTATGGTATAGACTCATACTGCACCCAGGGTTCCGTGTACAGTTTATACATATATTTTCAAATAAAAAACACAATGGTTGTGAGTGCAAAAAGATGTAATAACTGCGGTCCATCCATCCAAGTAGTGTCCTCGCGAAAAGTTGCTTAACCTAGAACCCTTATTGAAATATTGATTTATTATGTGTTTTAGTATTTATTGTTATAACGACAACAGAAATACGTCAATCCTATAAATTATTATTTCAACTCTGTATCTATCACGGTTCTTGAGATACAGCATGGTGACAGACAGACGGACCGACAGACAGACGACAAAGTCTCAGTAATTAGTACTCCGTACCCAAAGGGTAAAACGAAACCCATTTATCAAGACCGACAAAGTCTTGTCTAAAAATTAACAAAACTTTTATTGGCAAATTAAACCGCAATTATAAAAAAAAGGTGAGTGTGCGATTGAAACACGATAGAAGTGAAACTTCAGTAAATCGACAAAAGAATGAGATGAATATATATATATATAACAAGGGTAGGATAGTTACAAAGTTTAATTGTTTAAAAATGAAAGTATTTTGCTTAATTTAAAAAGATATTTTTTATTTTATTTAACATACTTAACTTAAAGAAGTTTCACTACAAAAACATGCATTTAGTTAAAAAAAATTGTGCTCATCATAAACTTCATAAAAATAGAGCGAGAATCTTTGTAAAGTGTTTTTTTTTATTTAGATGAATTGATCTTAGTACGGAAATGTTTGAAGCGAGCTGCGTACGAAATTAACCCAATGCTGTAAGTAATCAGTGCATTCAGCGTGAACTTAATTCGTCTGTCTGTCTGATTGTCAGAACGAACTGCGTCCCGCTGGGAATCTTCAGGTAGACTCGACTATGATAACTCGATCTAACTATCTTAGTTCCTATGCAATTTAGAGGGTTTTTTTAAAAGTACTTCATCCTAGGAATTCTGTTTAGTAACCTTCATTTCATACGTATTGCAGGCGGTTAATAATTTCATATATCATTTTTATTATGAATTTATTCACAGGAATATATCTAAAAAATAATACGGTACTGTCTCGTACAGGCATGCAAAAATCAGAATTCTGATTCATTTCATATTATTTCAAAAATGTTTATCCTAAGATTTGTTTTTATAATAAAATTTTATAGGTTAAGCTGTGGTTATATATTCTAGTTCTAGGTAGTGAATTTATTGAGGAATGCTATATTCTATTTTACTGCGGGAGAATATGTTGTTGTTAAAAATCCATAAAACACTGGCAAGACCGTAGCGTGTAAAAATAGTTGTAGGTATATTATTATTAGTTTGTTTGTGATGAATCTCCTAATTAATATACAAAGCAAATCGCAGTGATAAATCTTACCCTAATATTATTTATTTACCTAAGATGACTAAGACAAGGAGTTTTAATAATAGTTTTTTATTTGTATGATAATTTGCTGGTTCCGTCTAACGGCTAGACAAATTTTGACGGGATTTGCGTTTTAAATATACCTTAGTGGTTCATTGAGATTATCGAGAAAAGCGTATTACTCTATAAATGATGCAAGTTGGATAGATGTTGTTTAGTTCCATATTGACAGGCTCTAATACTTCTAGTTGACCAGGACTGATTATACTCATGTTAGGTATAATAAATAGCTCTCTGATATGACAAGCATTTTTTTTGTAAGTGTTAAATTTATAATAGGTAGTTGTCAATTAATAAGAACACCAAAATTGTAATAACTAAATTTTTTTAAAAACTGATAAAGCTGTGTTGTACTATTCGCTTCTCAACTTATTAAAAAACATTGAAGCGAACTTGAAGAGACTTCCTTAGACGCACAGCACAGGGCATACATGAAAACAATTTAGTTTTATTAATTTCAAGTTGACCTGTCCATGTATGTCCATGTGCTTTTAAGGAAATAAACGTTTTCACTTTGACTATGACGTAGATTGCCGACAAAAGTATTTCTACTCGTAAAATTACCCCATTCTCCTATTTATTCACATTTGCATTCCATTTCATTTGCTAACCTTTGACTGGACAGCTTATCCCGATTTTTATTGACCCTTTATTTTTATTTGCGGGGTCAAAAGTACCCGGGAAGAGGTTTGCTTTTAGAGTTTATTATTTGGAAATAACAGTTTGGTAAAGAAAGTGAGTGGTAAAGGTTTAGTTTATTTATATTTTTCCTGGAAATCTCTGATTGTGAATAAATTCAGCTTTATACGAAATTTAGAATGCAATGTATGCGAATTGAAAATAAAGCTATTCGGGAATAAAGCTTTTGGGAAAATATGCGCCATAGCATAAATACAGGTTGGAAGACAACTTCTTTCAATCGTTTATAAAGCTTATTTTATTAAAAATAATAAAATAAGCTAGCAAAATTATTTGAATTAGTTTCCCCCCAGAACCCATTGATTTTTTCCGCCCCGTAGGTACACCTACCATTAATTTCATATTATTAATTTATTGCATTTTGGAGAAATAAACCACGTTTATTGTTTGGGAGCCCCTTATATATTTATTTATTATGTGCTTAAAGTATTTGTTATATTGTTATAGAGAAAATAGAAATACATTATCCTTCAAAATTTCAACACTCTGTCACGGTTTATGAGATGCAGCCTGGTGACTGACAGACAGACAACGAAGTCTTTGTAATAGGGTCCCGTTTTAGCTATATTTTTTTAATGTTAGGAAAACCTTCATTTGACTACAATCTCACCTGATTTAAAGTGTAGATGTGGGGCATGAAGGCCTAGAACGTAGATGGCTTCTCCGGACCACATTACGAAACGCGAAAAAAATCGCTTCACGCACTGGCCCAGCCCGGAGGGGTATCGCAACCCTAAAACCAACCGTAGCACACTGCTGTGACAGACGGGTACGGAGTGAAATCCCGAACAACTCAATGATGATGACGATAGTGCCTATTAAGCGTAATTGTTGAAATATATGTATTAATGTTGTAGAACTGCAATACTGCAACGCGTTTGCTGCAAAATAGCGATTTTACAAACGTTGCAGTCGATGGTAATGCCTAAACTGTATTTACTGAATCTACAACACGAATCTGTTGGCCATATTGTACGTATTACATAAAAGTGTCCTGTTACAAAATTGATGTAAAAGTAACCTGTTGATACTCAGGTTTTTATGAGCATGCATAAAATTTTATGTTTTAGCAACCCTATACATATTGTTATTTCTGTGGTAAGTACTTTAGTGGTTGTTATGGGTTATGTAACAGCAGCCTCTTTATGTTATTATGATCCAAGACCTCTTTATGTTTTCTGCCGCAATTAGTCGTTATTTCGCTATATTGATGATTAGCGCGTTTCTAACCACCACCGGCGCTAAAAGAGGGGTGTTTTAATTTAACGTTTCTGTCGGTCTGTGGCAACATAATTTCCGAGTATATTGGAGTAATTATAATTTCACATTGAAAACCCTCTTTGAAGTTTCTCCGAAAATTGGACTTTTGATGGTTCCACCCTAAGTAAGTAACTAGGTTACCTTTTTTTTTATTTATTAGTTATTATTTGACCACAATCTCACCTGATGTAAAGTGACGATGTGGTCTAAGATGGAGCATGAAGACCTAGAAGGTAGATGGCTTCTCCGGACCATATTACGAAACACGAAAAAATCGCTTTACGCACTGGCCCGGCCCGGAGGGTGGTGACTAGCCGCGGTCGAAGCCTACCAACAGAGAAAACTAAATAATTTAAACGGTTTTAATCTGAAGTAAGATACAAATTAAGCTGGCCTGTAATATCACTAGTACAGTTTAATTCTTCATTTTATCAGTGATAAAAAGCATTGTTAGAAACAATAATAACCCGTAACGGGTCATGTTACCTAATTACAAGAGCATAAATCAAAGGTCAAAACATCAAAATAACTCTATCTTGAATACTGCATGAGGCTCTATTATTAGCCTGAATAATTAAAGCATTGGACATGCGACATCATTTGTCACATCGAGACGCGCCGGGCGTCGCCCTCTCTGCGTCTCAATCAATAGTTCCGCGCAAGCTCGCTTCTCGCGAATACTGAGACACAAAGCAGAATATATACTCCGTAGCGTAACCTCATTTAAAAAGAAACCACGTATCACAAAAAAAGAATCCTAATTCCAAACTAAAAAGGTTTAGACCGTAGAGGTTCTATTCTACGCAGGGGCGTGGCCGACCAATGAGAATTGTCACGCGCTGCGACACAGTGACATTTTCCTCCAATGCGGCAAAGGCACGCGTGGGTGGGTGACATTTTTAACCAACCGAGAGAGACCCGCCTACGAGATCGTTTGAATTAATGTTAGGGAGTTTCCTGGAATTCAGGGATTATACGACAGTTTTGTTAGAATAGCTATGTTGATTGGTTGTACTTACCTACTAGCTATGAGTATACTAAAATATTACAATCGAGTTCAGATTGTAATTTTATGAAATTTGGTAGGCACCTAATCCACTTTGAAAACGGATGATTTTAGCAATGGCGTGTGTTTTTTAGGGAATATTAGATATTATACGTAAAAGGAGCCTTGAAAAACACATTTCATACCAGCTGCCTACTTACGTGTGTAGCTATCTGTATGAAATAACAAATAATATAGGGTGTGTCATGGTTTCAGTAAGTATGGGAAAGTTTGAAACTATAAGACAAATGAAGATCTATTCTTAGGAACCATATCATGTAGACCTTTCCATACTGGCCGAAGATCATGAAACCAGTATATTAATATAACTGGACTTTGCTTGGTGTGAGATAATAGATTGTAGGGTACGTCCCTGCTGCATAAAATTAACAAAACAACAGGAAAAAAAGAAAAATTCTACCTACTTTAATTTTCAAAGATCACAAGGTTACTTCCAATTTCGTAACATAATAAAATCAGTCAATCAAACAATGGCTACCTACACATTATACAATATTTGCGTGCATCAATTTATTTTAAAGCGTGCCTTCTGATATTATCGAAATTAGTATAATGGTTAACATGGCACGAGCTTCTGTAGTCGATATTTATATATTTTGCCTTTGGCTTCCGTGCGGTCGAAATGACCCCAGAACATTCTAATGCAATTTTAGTTTGACGCGCGTCAGGGGGTTAAAATCTTAAGTCGTAAACAGAAGTCTATAATTGTTTTTTTTTTGTTATTAAGGTAGGTACTTTGAGTTTTCTTTTTCAGATGCTTGAACTTTGAATAAGCGTTTGATAACACAATTGGTGTCTAGTCTTGATTTTTTGGAAACAATTTTACTGATGGTTCTGAGCCGATTTTTAGTGTCGTACCCAAAGGGCAAACAGGGCCATATTACTGCGAGTTCGTCGTCTGTCTGTCCGTCTGTCACCAGGCGGTATAACTATAAAAACCTAATAACATTATAGAATAATAACTATATAAAGTGGGCTTCCATACAACATTTATGTAAAGCAGCCTAAGCAAGTAGTACCTAATTGGATGTGAGACCGCTCTGACTAAATCTTTTTGCACTATATTTTTTTTTATTTACCTCTATAAACATTTATATGCAAAAATGTATATGCTGTACACAGAACCCTAGGTGTAGGTTTCTCATACTTATCAAATTTATTTATTTAATCCTCTAATTTCGCTACATCATTGTACAAAATACTACTACATACTATGTTTTACCGACTAACTGATATCAAATATATAATTTTTTGATGGTTGGACTTGGTTCAATAAAACTCGCTTTGTAGCATAAAATGGTGAAATTAGGGCTTAGATACAAGCATCCCTCAAAGACGGCCAATTTTAAATATACATTACTAGCGGCCCGCCCCGGCGTCGCACGGATAAAAGAAGTTCCCGGCAATTTTTCCTTATTTGCTCACCGTTTAGACCTAACTCTGGACTACGACAAACATTTTTAAACCAAAATCAGCTCAATCGGCCCATCCGTTGTCGAGTTTTAATCAGACTGCAATTTAGGAAGCACTAGTATATAATTTTAATGCATCGTATTCTGAAGTGTTTTCGAAAGTGTATTTTGTAGTTTGTGGTCCAATTAAATAAATAAATTATTCCGATCGGATTGCATCCACCGTCAGCAACTTTTACTTAAGAAGAGGAATTAAAACATACCTAGTCAAAATCAAAAAATAAAACTAAAGTAAGATTATGTTCCTTAAATGATATGTGTTTATCTTTTGGCAAATTCCTGGCGAGCTCAGAATCGGTGGGAAATTTCTTTCGTGTCCATAAATTTAAATCAGCATTGCTAAATATAACGTGATCGACTGACGCAAATTCACTACTGAATTATTTGATTTGAATAATTTAAATTTTTTTACAAAATAAATGTATAATAAAAATCCTTTTAAGGATGCTAAAGGAATTTATATCGAAAAGTTTCCACAACATTATTTATTTTATGAGATTACGTAAGCACGCAATTTTTTTTATTTATATGTATTTATAAGTACCTACCTAAATACATTTTACTATAGTACTAACTAACTAACTATAATAAGAGTTAATGATAAAACTACTTTAGCCCCTAAAGTAAGTACTTTGAATGATCCATTATTTGTAGCATTTTTTTAATAAAGTAAATAGATTGTGTTGATTATTCTTGCCAAAAATCTGAGTGATAAAAAAGATCATTATAGATTACCTGAAGAGACAATTGATTCAAAACTTTTTGTTCCTCTGCCTTGTTTATTTTTCCTACAAGCTCATTTTACCAAAAACTCTTCCAGTAAAAAAAATAGAAAACTTTTTGGTGCCATTGCGGCCTTCATTGTTCTAAAGAGGTCTATTGATCTTGCGACAGTAGCCTAGGGGTACCCAAAGATAATAATAATCACTACGTTTAAGAGACGGGACATAATAATATGTAGATTTGCAATAAATCCCTGCCAATATGTAAATAAAATTCAATACCAACATAACGGTAACAATTTAGGATTGCCTATTTAGTAGTGTTCAATATAAAATAAAAAAATGTAATGTAATGTTTTCAATCGAATATGATAAATTAGGTTAATTCTTTACATGGCTAAAATAATAAGTGCAGGTAAAATATTAATAACAAAATTATGGATTTAAAAATCAACGACATAATAAGAAAAGTTACAAAAAAATATATATTTTATATCTTCAAATTGATTATTGGGAAGGCGATATTAAATACGACGGACCGCATTCTTCTGCAGTACAAATTTATTTCGCCATGGTGCTGACTTTCAATAAACTCAGATAGGCTGATAAATAATAGGCTAGATAACTCTCATCTGGCCGGGAAGAGGTTTATCAAAAAAATGTCAGTGGTCTGTAACAGAGAAAATAAAATGCAAAATAATTAAAGACCCTTCATAATCATTTAAAGAATTAGGTATAATGACTATGACTGGTGAATACATTTATCAAAATCTTATTTATGCTAAATTAAATATGACTAAGCTAACATTAAAAAGTGACACGCATTGTTATAGTACTAGGTTAAGAAACAAATTTGTAGTACCTACGCATAGGCTGGCTAAAGTAGGAAAAAGTTTATATGTATTAGTGTAAAATTATTTAACAAATTATCATACGACTTGAGGACTACCGATATCAATTATTTTAGTGCCACCATAAAAAAAATGTTAATTGAAAAATCATATTATACACTTGACGAAGCTTTTGCGGATAATTTTATTTGATAATTTCACATAAATTATATTAATGTACAATTGTATTTATTTTTAAGTTCAAATATTTAAATGATGATATACTGTTATATTATTGACCTTTCCAAGTGTACTTGTTGTATCTTAATGGAATAAATAAATTGAATTGAATTGAATCAATCAGAATTTTTTAATAATTCCCGGTTTCGATACTTTTATAATTATTAAAATTATCTCATTACTTGTTTGTAAATATTACGTATTTTTCTATGATATTTCCACTATTCAAACCAGCTGAACATTGTTATGGTCTGCAGACATACGAGGGTACAAAATTATGGTAGGTACCTTAAGTTGTAAATTTCGTCAATTCCTTTTGTTATTAATTTTTGAAACCTTATACAATGTTCCTGGTTGCGTGAGTCTTGGGGTACCAACGAAAAATCGTATTGTGTCCATTCCAATAAGGCTCAATACCTTATGCATTAAACCTTAATGGACGTTAAACCTTACGGCAAAACTTCGAACTTTTGAATTTCGATACAATACAACAGTCCCAACGATTGTATTTTTTGCCACTAGCGCCAACAAAAGATTATCTTTTCAGTATTCGAATTATGATTTTCGAATTTGGCAGTCGCCCGAAGCGCCACTGTTGCCATATCGCACGCAATCTTGGGAACTGTCATTAAACAATTTGAAATGATGCTTTTTGTGACCGAGTTTTTATTAGCTTGGTAAATTAACTTAATATATATATTATATACTTCACTATTATTCGCTAAGTTTGAAGGATTTTTCTAGAACTATTAATCCAGTATGCTGTTTGCTATCTTAATGATTTTACGATATATTGTATTTTACGTGATTAATTACACAAGTGTACATAAAAAATACAACTCGTCAATATATTTAAATACTTACCAATTCATCACAAACAAAGCATCTTACCCATGTTTACTTATTAGGAAATAGTAAGTAAGTAGGTAGGTACTGCTTCTAAAAGTTATTTTCGCCAATGATCACATACTTAATCCATAATTTATTCAAACTTTAGTAAGCTCTTCATAATAACAAGCATTATGAAGCTCCCTAAGAAGCAGCAATCATTAGCAAAAAACGTTCTAGAAAGCCGCATTTGAAACTTTTCGAATTCAAATTTGGATTTTTGTAAAGGTGCGTTCTGAACACGTTTAAAAATATGAATATGAAAAGTATGTTGAATAAGTCTTTGAAATAACTTGAAATTGTTGATTTTGGTAGTAAAAGTTTGTTCTTTTAGATATTCCGCAATTGGTGTGCCTACGGAAAATTACATCGTTGGTAAATTATGAGAGAATATTAATTTTATATTTAGTCTATTTTAGAAACTGCTCAAATTACACCTAATTTGTAGCATTATCGTTTCACAAAATGAATTAAGTTACAAGGTGAATTAAGATACCAGCAAAGTTGACAGATAATTTTACACCATATAATTCAATTCAATTCTTTATTTGTTTCCATGTACAGTATGCTTCACCAACTGGTAACATTTCAAATAGGTAGCTAAAGTTTACATTGAGCATCACTGCTGCACGATTTCTCAACTTAGAAAATTTTACTCAATAATATAAAGCAAAAATTGTATTGTCTTACAAAGATTTGAACCAGGCACTTTTTCGCTCAAGAGCACATGACCTGCACTAACCAACTGAGACAACGAGTTGGTTACGGAACCGGCGAAATTTTATGATGTTATTGTTCATTGAAGGAATACATTTACATCTTTCTTGACATTGAATACAATAAAATATGTTTTTGAGGGTAGATTTACATTTAAATTTAATGGACAAAGAAAGATAGCTGCCTATAATATTCTCGTATTGTGTCTTGACTTGGTGAAATGTAACGAAGAAAATGGCGCATATTAGTAATTTCGAAAGAACCAAAATTGCAGTTCTATATGAACAACAAATGAGTTTAATGGAGATTGCTCATCAGCTTGGTGTTACAGTAATACATCTATTTTATATTTATGTAAGTTTTAAATTTCCCATAATTAGTTAACAACTTTTTTATTTTGTATGTTTTTTTTGTAGATCAAAACCGTGCGCCTGTGGGTGCATAGATTTCTTGAAGAAGGGGAAGTATATGCCAGAAAGACTGGAAGAAAATTTACAGGAGTCTATACAAATCAGTGTAACCGGCATAATGCTATAGTCGATATTCACTCACGGTCACCTTTTACGCCAACTCGTTCAACTGCTCAGCAATTATCTATTTCCCCTTCAACTGTTAGAAGACACCTTCATGCGGCTGGCATTCATAATTACCGAGCAGCTAAAAAAATTGAATTATCCGAACTCCACCGCAGGGCAAGAGTGAGATTTGCCCAAGAGTATTTAGATTTTGACTGGCATAATAACATAGTTATTTTTTCTGATGAAAAAACATTTAGATCGGACACCGACGGACGAAAAATATTGTGGAGAAAACATAATGATCGTTATAATCCACAAAATATAATACCAGTAAGGGCAAGTGGCAGAATAACGTTAGGTAAGTCATAATTATGTCAAACAAATCTAATTTCATAATGTGATTAAACAAATTTCTTTATAATATATATTTAGATTCACATTCACACTCGTATCCAGTAATAAAGTGAATTAATATTACACTAAATAAATAAAAAAATATAAAAATTTTCATTATTATTATTTAAGTATATTAAATTAAATAAACGTTCATTTTTAGGTTATTGGGGATGGATGTCCTCTATGGGGCCTGGAGAAATAACTGAAATAAGTGGACGGATGAATGGTGAACAATATTTGAAAATCCTACAGGAAGTTATGTTACCTTCTGTCCGAGTCGCCTATCCAGAGGGACAAATTTATTTTGTCCATGATAATTGTGCAGTGCATCGTACGCGAATGGTGACACAATGGATTTCTGCTCAAGAAGGTATTACTGTCATACCTTGGCCAGCTAAAAGTCCGGACCTAAACCCTATAGAAAATATGTGGGGTCAAATGGTTTTAAATTGGGATTCAAGTGAATTGCGGTCCAAACACAATTTACAACAAGAGGTCATGAGGACCTGGGAGCTAATGAGAGGTAACAATATGGGGTGGAAAATGGTAACTCAAATGAAAAATAGATTAGAAGACATTATAATTAATGATGGTTATCCTTTACACTATTAAGCGATTACTACACATATCTACCATTTATTGCCAGAATTATAAAATATGAGATAACCATCAGTATAATACCATTTGGCCTTACGTATTTACTATACAACTAATTAAATAATAATATTTCATACGTTACTGGAGATCCAAATTGTTTTATTCATTAGTTTAGTTTTCGCGACAAAAAGTAATGGTAACATGTGTATTCTCAAGTAATAAATGTAATATGAAAATGATATAAATAGGTTCTGTGACTAATTTGTGTATCGTTATGTAGATTATAAAATGTTTTGTCATTAAATAGTGATATCGTCGTGTAAACTTTATGCGAGTATTCAAAAGACAAAATAAAATTTAAGTTATAAATGATTTTGTTTTATTATTCGTTAGGTTAGGTTATTATATAACATATCTATCATCTAAAATAACGCTTCTCGCTAATCCTTTATAAATAGATAAAACAGAATTAAAAATAATTAATAGAACAAAAAGACAGACGTCCTTGCGAGGATTCGAACACGGGTGTCATATTGCATATCGTGAACATCATGTCAATAATGCCACTGCGCCACCATCACATGCTTGACAGTGTTAAATTTAGAAGCCGGTTTCTATATTATGTTAATAATACAATATAAATTAGATTTTGTTGAGAATATTTTGTTAATAAATACTGTCTTGGTTATAAAATTTAAGATTAAGCGTTATAATAACACAAAAGTGTCAAAATACATTGACGAAGAAATGTGAATGTAACTTAGTAGTTTAGAATTTAATTAGAATGTAACGTTTGAATGGTATTAAAATAAATAGTTACCAGTTAGTGCTCTTGACTGTACACTTATATAGCTTAAGATATTATAATAGTCACTTACAATATGCACCCTGTACGGGCACTGCACATGGGTTATCATCATTTATAATTGTGAAATGTTAAATTACTATGATATAAGAGATAAAGACATCACAATTAAATAAAATTTGTTATTAATTCAAAACTTAGAATGTTCAAAAGTAGTTTTCATTGTTCAAACAACACCAATCTAAACTCAGCTTAAGCAGATACACCTACTCGTACCTTGCGTGACGATTCCTTTTAAACATAGAACACTCGTTCTTTTGGCGAATTAAAAATGTTCTCTTTTCAAAACAAATTGCTGACATGCAGGACGTTTCGAGTTGTTATTTTGAATTCGGGAGACCGCCACACTCTTCAAAATTTGGATTTTATTTTGAGAGAAATAAGATTTATTATTTGAAAGCTTGGTCTCGTTTTGTTTGGGTTTCGATTTAATCCTCTCGGTGCATTCGGATACTAAAATGGTTGATGAGAGTTAATTATGTTAATGCAGAATGAGAAATGGCCTTAGAGAGTGCGCGTATGGCTTACGCTGCGAGGCTTGTTATCATAACTATTCGAAATTGGAAACGGTGCCAAGTTCAGGCTAAGTTTCCTTGAATCATGTTTTCATACAGTCTAAAGGTAGGTATAGAATGGGCTGTGACTTGTCACTCTCGGCTAAGCGATAAAAAAAAACAGTTTGTAAGCTTATTATTAATGACAGGTTCATAATGCTTAAGCTTATTTAAGTACGATTCTATTTACTTACCTATTAAACAAAACGCTTCAGTTTCTCATGATTTAGATATAATAATATTTTATTAATATGTATTCAGTATTCGATGTGTAATTTTTTTAAAATATATTCAATGTGCCGTATTTAAAGTTTTAGATATATATGTAAGTTATATGTGTGTTTTAAAAATAAATAAATGATGTTCAAGTGTAAACATTAAGTTTCCCATTAAAAACATTCAAACCGGAATAATAAAACATGTTTTTTTCCTTTTAGTAATCAATTTATCGTCCCCTAATAGAATAAAGCTCGATAATGGAAACTTTAAAAATTAACTATAGCCGCACGCGATGTCACGCTGAGTGACAGCGAATGTCGCGTGTGACGTCACAAATGTCACTCGTGTCACCTGTGACGTATGATCGAGTTCGGTGTAGACATCAACGTACAGGGGGGGTCATGACATATTGTCTGATTTTAGTTATTAAAGGTTAAAACTAAAAACCATTATGTAGGTGCTCATACACATCTAACCTCTTTTGGAACCTAGGTAAGGTATGTCAAGTCATATACCAATTTGTTCGATGTTAGTTTTGTTCTCTGTAATGTTCCTTATTAAGTGTTTCATAAATTATGTTTACTTATTTTGTTATACAGTAAGTACATTCAACTTACTGTGTTTGTTAATTGTCTGTATTTAGGTGATTTCAAAATAAATGCTTATTGTTATTATTAAGGGAAACCAGCCTTCTGTCAGCATCATTATCAGTCATAGGTTGTCCACTGTTAGACCTATAGACTTAGATTTTTGGACCAGCATCCCTCGCCTTGAACCCCACAAGGCCTCTAAGTATATTTTGATATTAGCCGCAAATTCCCGCTTAGACCGCTCTCAGTCGAGGATGTTCCGAACCCAATCAAAATATCTCTATTGTCTTCTCCTATAAGGCCTTAAAGTATTACTGCGCCGGTGATTATAGTAGCATATAGTCTAAATACCTCACCATCAGTTAATTACTTTAAAAGTTTACATTTTGGAATTTGATTTCACCGTAATTAATGTTTGATGCCCGTGTATGCCTATTTTTTTTACTATATATGAAATATAAAGAGAAATGGAAGTAAAGGCTGATGATAAAATATACACTAGAGTAGATGCTAAAGGAAGGGGAGTATGCAAAATATGAGGAACGAGTTCTGTGATTAGATTAATTATGATTCTGGATGTTGCCAGGAGGTTCGTTTGTAGATGTATTTTATAACCTATCCCCTAAGTAAAATATCAAGTACCTACATCGATTAAAAAAATGTTCATAACTTTTAAATGGCTAAATCGATTTCCATAAAATCATGATTTCGACGACCTCTGAGGAGACGTCCGCCTGAGGCGCAGGAGGTTGCGGGTTCGATTTCCGCCGGAGGACCAGATTTTGTACAATCTACAATATCTGGTTTCGAGTCTGGTTGTTTTCTATGTATCATATGTATGTATTTAGAAAAAAATATGTATCTATGTAGTTATACAAGTCACCTAGCACCCATAGTACAAGATCTGCTTAGTTTGGGGTTAGGTGATGCTGTGTGAGTAGTCCGGAAATATTTTACAAAAAACAAAACAAGTATATTTGCAAAAAAATATATGTTAGATTTTTTTGGCATGGCAATGAAAATTCTAATTTATCACTCAAATATTTCAAATGGCTTCCACGGTTTTTATGAAACATTGCTAAGAACACCAACCCATCTTTAAAACAAAAGAAACAGAATCGAAATAGTTTGTAATTATAATTTATGTTTTTCCCTGACGTTAGTTGTAACGAAAACTTTCAAAGTTTCGTTCTTAGACAGCTTCACAATTTGACACTAGAGCCGCTAGTCAGAATCTTTGCATCGCCAATAGGCCTGTCCTGTCTCTCCCTGTGGCATTGTAACTCCCAAACAAATGAACAGATCTGGATGCTATTTCTTCTGCTTGAAAATCTATCTTGCAGATAGGTAAGCGGAGAGCGTTCTTAGATATGACATGTTTCATAAAGAAATTAAGCTTACCCGTTTCAAAGATATCAAAATTTAAGAGTTTATGTGGCAATGAAAAATCTAATGTTTACAAATATACCCGTATTGGGTAATAAATAAAATCTCATAACTTAGTTCAAATTTCTCCATTTTATGCTACAAATCGAGTTTTATTGAACCAAGTTCAATCGTAATATGAGTTTAGCCGTTTATAGCCGATGGTGAAATCGGGGCTAATTCGTCACAAAACAACAAGTTTAATGGAAATCAGTTTAGCCATTTGAAAGATATATAGATAATATTGACCTGATGCTGCGTAGGGGGTTTTTAAATTTTAATTTTGATCTTATTTAATGTTTTATCAGGTACGTATAACCTAGGAGTTGAAATAAAATATGTATTATCATTTCTTTTAATTTTTTATTACATTATCGTTTGGCAAAAGGAAGTATGTATTCATAGAATTAAAATAGTATTTTACAGATTTTCTTACAATTAAGTAATACTTTTTGGTTCTTACATTTAAAGTATTGATTATTGACTACATCTTATATCTATACAACCATTAAATTTATAAGCTATTTACATAATAGAAAGTTTATTCGTTAGCACCAAAAATTTGATACAAAAATGATATTTCAAGAATATTATTAGCATAACACTACATTCATATTTATAGTTTTACAAACATAGTATTTACAAAATTATTGCACACTTTACAATGGAATGTCAAAAAATTATACAAAACTTATTTAACTAGAAGAAGTGTAGAATAATTATAAATATATCTAAATTTTAAATTACAGCATTTATTTTTATAGCGGACAATATTGAGAATTTATCGGTACTGCTACTATTAACATTATTAACATTTGGTTAAACTAAGGACATCACAAATGCATTGGGTATTTTCAATTTAGTATCTCCCAAAATACTTCCAAGGCGGTCACGATGGGCTAACATGGACTCTACCATTCTGTCTCCTAGAAATGTGAGCTTCATAGTGGATATTTCTCTTAGTTCGCGAAAAGAATGCCAAATTGCAACCAGGCACCGAGCATCGATGGAGAGACTGCGCGTGGTTCGCTTCACAATGGTGCTTCAGACTGGACAAGTCCTTGAGACTTTCCCTGCAGCCCCGACACGGATAGCTACCGTCTTTATTCGGCCGCGGAGCTTCGTCTTCGACGCAGTAGCTCAGCTTTTTCGGGGGAGAAAATTGATTTTGGCAACCAAAGGCGTTCAAATTCGGAGGTAGAAAGCCTAGAGGAATCGGTGGAAAATTTGGAAGCATACCAAAAGGCGTGAATAGGAAAGGATGTTGAGCGAACATGTCTCGGTTATTCAAGTACGCTTCAGGAAGTAATGGCGGGTATGGGGAGCCGAATGGAAGGGAGCTCAGACTCTTCAATTTTTCAGATTCCTTCGCTCTGTAATAGCTATGAGAATCTATGTACGGTACGGCGCGTTCAACTTCATCGTATCTTGAAATTAGTTCCATCTGCTCGCGGAGTTTGTCTAGAATTCTTGAGGAGTGCTCAGATATTCTTACGTCTTCCGATATTTTTCTGTGCAGATTTATATTTGCGCTGTGACGGTCTCTATTACGTCGAGAGGTAAATGCTGCTCTGCATCCGTCTCCGGGACATTTGTACATGACTTTAAGATGAGTGTTTTGATAATGGGACTTCATGATAAATGTATTTTGGAATAATTTTCCGCATACAGTGCATTTGTGGGGAGTCTCGTGATCCAAAGGAACATCTGTAGAGCTAATGAAGAATCCGCTATCAAAATGCCCGAAGATTTGACATTGGTTGTCTTCTTGAGTGTAATCATAACTGGAGACTGACGATGATGGTGAACGGTCTGAGTAATCTATAGAATCATTTACAGATAAGTTGCATGGGGCTAATTTTTGGGTATCCATTTTCCTTGAGACATGGGGAAAATCACCCCGAGATAAGCTTTCTAAACGTTTCAGAGCGTTTTCAGATGAGAAAATGTCATTTGGTGAGCTGGTATTTTTGTAATTTGCAACTGTTTCGGGAACATCAGCTGGTTCTTCTTTAACTCGCAAATCTTGTGCATTCTCATCACTGGGTTCTTCTTTGATCTTAGTGCTTTCATTTTTAACAAGCTTTTCGGGTTCGGTATGAGCTGTTGTTATGTTCTTGTCGTTGGAAATATCAGTCTCTCTTTTAACCCTTTTTAGGTCCAACGCACTTTCTTCATCATCATCTTGGTGGCTATGTTCCGCATAACCGTTTTCAGCAACATTTTGTAACCGAGTTGGATTTAAGTTTTTGCGTTTTCGTTTTAGAACTTCAGGACTAGTTGTACCTTCTCTACGACTTTCTATCTCATTGTGATCACTGACACTTCTCTGGTCAAAATCCGTTTCAGAATCCTCAATTGAACCTGAAGATTTATTTAAGTTTGAGTAGTAATCACTAGTGTCGATATGTTCGTTATCATCATCGTCATCATCGCCGGCGACAACAACAATACCATCATCTTCATCTGAATCACCTTGCTGATCTTCCTTATTTTCAGCTGAGTCTGTTTCTCTTCTCATTGGGTTAGATTGATCATAAGGCGAAAAACCTACAGGTAGGTTTTTGTAGTCTACTGGGACATTGGATGGGAACTGCCTCATGCTTGGCGAAGAGTTCAAAAGAGGGTATGAACCAAAGGGATGCATGTGATTCATGACTGGAGGAAGGCCTAGACCCGCAGCGTGAGGTGGAATCAAGACAGGATGACCTTGAGCACTCCTGCCATCGTGAGGAGAAATTTTTCGCCGCATATGGGGAGAATGTAGTTTTGGGTTAGGATTAGCACTGTGCCTGTTACGAGATCTCCTTGAGCTGAACATCATACTGCAACCTTCGACTGTGCATTTATGCATTTCACGCAAGTGGACTGCTGAGAAATGGATTTTCAGAGCTCCCTTATCGCAAAAAGTTTTAAGGCAAACATTGCACTGCACTCTTTTCTTTCCGGTGGCGGGATTGATGAAATGTGTACCGAGATTGAGTGGCAATTGACTCGCACCCCATTGTCTTTTCGGTGGGCTTAGGCATTTATTCAGCATCATGTTTCTGTGATTAGCTGCAGGTTCTACATACGCGTCCTTACTCAAATTTAATACATTTTCATCTTCAGATTTAGGTTCCTCCAATTTTTTGTTTGAATGATTGTTTGTTTTCTTTTCGGTGCTTTCAACAGGTTTTGCCGACATTTGAGGAAGCAGGGCCTGTAAAGACGCTAGTCCCATTGGATTTTGACTCAAGGCGGCCACCATAGCTGCAGGGTGATTGAACGATGAGGGCAAAGACATTGGAGGCATTGGCAGATTTCCCGGTAGTGGAAAGTTGAAGAATTGACTTCTCATTAACTCCATCGTAGCTTTCTCAGTTGCACCTAAGTTGAACTGCCTCCGTTCATCTCTGTCTTTATTCTCACTAGGTTTGTTCTTCCTAAAATCGAAAGGTTGCATGTTTTGAAGATGGTTCAAAGGTGAAGAGTTAACTGGACTAGTGGCGGATACAGGACTGGATGAGGTAGATAGTCGGACGTCGCTGTAACTTGGCGACGCTTCAGCTGACGATACTCTGTTCCTTGGAGAGCTATTACGAACTGGTGAGGTTCTCGGTGAGACTGTCTCTTTCTTAACCGATACTCTTTCATCATGCTGCCTTTCTCTGTCATGTAAATTTCTCAAATGCTCAAAGTGTTGTCTGGCTTCCATCATGTGTTGGAGGTATTTGATGGATTCTTCGTTACGAGCATCCTTTCCAGATTGTTCCATGAGTTTTCTGAATTCTATTTCTATGTTATTTTGTTCTGGAGATTCATATGCTTTTTTGTCATCGTAGTCTATTCCATGTGGGGAGGGGAAGCCGTTTTTTTTGTATAGGGGGAATAGGGATGTTTTGTGAAGTGCCCTTGCTTCCTGGAGTTTGAGGATCTGTTGTAGAGCCATGTTATGTTCAGCTCCACGTCCGCTCCATCTCTCAGCGCTACTGCTTTGCGATTCCTGTAACAAAGAAACATAGCATTAGAATGTTTGTTTTTTCTTGCAAATAGTTTGTTCATTGCTCTATTGACACACTCAGTCTGTGTTTGAGATTCTTAACTATTAAGTGTTATGTGTTGCTAATGAATTTGCTTTGCAATCCCTTGTCGCCTGTCATGTTTCTTTCATAATCATCGTAAATGCATACGTTATGCAAATTGCAATTTACCAATTGCAATGTGTCATTAGTATTTGTGAACTGCATTAGCGTGTTCAAGTTGTTAATCCTTATTATCAACAATTCACAAGGTTTGTTAAGTATTTGAGTTAATTCTAGCTGGTAATTAAATTTGTTTAGGTCAGTTACTTAGGATGACGAGTAACTATTTATAACTTGTTATTTAATTTATACTTAGATACGTATTATATGGTTGATAGAAAATATCACTTTAAAGAAACATGAATTAAAATATAAGTGGTGTATACTTATAAGACTAAATGTAGTTCTTAGGCTTAAGCTTCTCAAGAACACTAATTTGCAATTTTGCTTGAAAATTAAATATTGCAGGGCTGAACGATATTTACCAAAATTGAATGTTAGCGACCAACCGATGAACGAATACGTTAGAAAGATTAGTTAATCTGCAGTCTAGAGCATAACCACGGGTTTTCAAAATTCTAAAGTATACACCACACCTTGCGTTTCCAAAGGCTAATATCAAATTAATTCCGGGAAGGCAGAGCAATTGTGTGAAATTGTATGAAATGACGGTTTTGAGACTTGAGAATAGAAAAGTGGTTTGTGTCGCGTGTTGGGAACGATTTCATTTCGAAAATTACTATTCATTTACTGTTGGGGTGAGCGAGCTGTGTCAAAGTTAAATTCGACTCAATTTAAGCACTTAAGTTGGTTTAATGAACAAAAAATAAGGTGAAGCGTTTGTTATTAACGTTCCGGTTTATTTTTGTGGTAAATAACATTCAGCTTATGGTTGAAGTACTTTTAACAGTTCTTTGGCAGGATTTTTATAGCGTTTAGCAAAACCTCTTTGTAACGTAAAACAGTCAATATTTGAATCGAGAGTGTCTTTATGATACGAACGAAGTAGGAACCGGCAATATGTTTTTACAGTAGAGATTGGTAGGATCATGACGTCCATCCATGGAGACAAAACTATTTTCCTTTTAGTCAAAATTAAGCGTCATACTTAAATCTGAGAGATACTCGTAAACTATAATAATACTTAATATTTTTATTTGGATTAATCACAAAGTATTCAACCAATGAACGCAAACGAAAAAACTCGTAAACAAAACTTAGATTAAATCTCAATTTTTTATTTGAAAATAACACCGGCACGTCCCGCCCCTTCTTGATACAATCTTTTGATTACAGCTGTTTAAAACAGTTTGTCACTCGATTATACCATGTAACCGATGGGGCTGCCAGCTACACAATTACCCTATTTCTCGGGAAAATTATATCGTCGTTTGGGACCGGCGCGTCGGGGGCAATTTTGTGTAAAACTCAGCAATTATATAAAATATTTTTGTTTCTAATGCCACAGAATGGATAATCGAGATAATAAAGTGTCGTTTAAGTAAAACATACGTCTGGGACACGACTGAGCGTAATTATGGGGTTTTGAATGCTTTCGGATTTGTTGTGCCGTTTTTGTGACGGGTAATTGGGTGAAAAGGATTGTAAACGGGGAATTATCATAAATGACGTAATGAGAATCGTTTTGATAATGTCGAAATGACAACAAATGAGGTGGTCTGTTATATTTTAATGTTTGGGCGGGGAAAGGTTTTATTTAATATCTATAGATGAGATGGGTGGTTTATAAATAAATGTTTCGGTTATGGTAATAAAAGAGTTCCAAAACATACGTAAATAGATTCAGTTTTTGCTATTAATAAAGGTAATGCTCTGCTTGCTTGTCAAATGCCTTAAATGCTTTCCGATTCTGGTTCATTCGAAAAGCTGACTTAATCAGATTCATAAAATGTCCAGTTTTGCAAAGCAAGTAAAAACTCGCTTATTATAGATCCACGCCTACCAGCGTATGGACAAGCGGACTCATTTCATAGCATTTTTTCTGCCAAGGGTTGCCAAACGAAAACATGTACATACCACATATTATTAAAAAATATGCTTTTTAAAATTTTAGATATTATATATGTTTTAAAACGTTAGTAGGTACCTATATATTATGTGGAAAGGGTTAAAATAAAATAAAATGTATAATTACTGTAATAATAACCACATGACTAAAAATTGTTTTAAATAAAATTAGTTATTATTATTTGGAAATATTATTATAAAATGATAATGCCATTAAAGAAGATGAAGTGTATTAATGAAAAGTTACGCATTTAAACAGCAAAACAATTATCAAAAATGCAAGGCTTTGCAAAAATATTTGAATACTAAATTATTAGCACTACTAAAATATGCGAAAAAGAGATTATGAACTCTTCAAAAATATTTGAATTATCAAACTGCTAATATATTGCTAATATGATAATTAAAATTATGAAACTTTGATAATTATACAAAAAATGGTTTGAAAAGGCGGCAACCCTGTTAAAACATCTGCGACAGGCACCTTACAACAGCGTATTAAGGTTTTGTTTCGTATTCCGAGCGTCTTCTTCGTTTTTCGTCGTGACAAGCCATATTGTTCATGATACGTGAAGTGCGGGTTAGCAAACAGGTTCCAGTACAGTGGAGCGCAAAATGCAATGCGTTTTGCGTAATGACCTTTAAACGTAAGCTTTGAAGATTTCTTGTGGGAAAAATGTTACTTCTCGGGGATTGGCTTTGATTTTTGATTAACGGGGTCTGCTTTTGTGATGTGTGGGTTTTTTAATGACAAGGCTTTCGTTTGCACTTGTTTTGCTTGTGTTCACTGACTGCTATCGTTATTCCTATCGTATGGTAAGTTTGAAGTTTTAAAATTTTAAGTATCATTGATTTATAATAAGCGATGAGCATCACTACTCATTTTGAAGTATTGATAATTTTTACTTCACACTTTGCTAAGGTTGGAAATATTTCGTGGGTTAAAGTCAAGTAAGTTTTATTTAGAGTATGTATGAATGTATGATGAATTAAGTTAAGTTAGTTACGGAATCAAGTATGTCTTTTTAGAATCATCTTCATAAAATTATCACAAATGTCAACAAAATGGCGCTAAACTTACCGGAATAAATAAAAAACAATGATACACAGTCATGCATATAAAACATAGTGTGTACGTATGTCTGTCGACATCAAACACGGCGATTGTATCAATATTTGTCGTTCTCTTAACAATGGATCACGGAGTGTGGGTGGCCATTTCGTGTATGTCTATTAATTTAATTATCGTTTAAGTCATGAATCAGTGTTTTATTAGAAAGCTGTTCCTTAAATATTTCGTATAAGATCCGATCAACCCTATGACAATAATCTTTAGTTAGGATTAAGCAATTCATGAAAACGGTTTTATAACTATCACACTACTTTTGGTGGTATAAATGGTAAATCCTCATCATCAGCCTATGCTTGTACACTGCTACGGTAATATGACCAGCAGTGTACTATGGGCCCTGTCCTTGGCTTGACAAAGGGTAAATATGATATATAAATAATATTAAGGGGTTTTTAAGTACATCTAGACTTCGTTAATTTAAAATGTGATAAAGTTAAAAGCTATTTTATGCTTTTGCTTGTATTAAAAATTATGTAGTTATTCGCCAAAATATTGTTGACAACAAACGAAATAATTACTAATAATCAATAAACTTAAAATTACTAAACACAAGTTTCAAATTATCAAAGACACGAAAATGTAATCCATTTAATTATTGCGAGTAGCGATAAGGTAGAACCCAGTGTTCAGACGCCATTTCCACCGATTGACCATTACACAAATTGTAACTTGTATATTATTAGATTATTACAAAGACACTGTAATCTGTCCACGATTCCAATTAACCTTTTAAAGGGGCTTTGATACAA
Source organism: Gymnoscelis rufifasciata (assembly GCA_929108375.1). Classification (NCBI taxonomy): domain Eukaryota; kingdom Metazoa; phylum Arthropoda; class Insecta; order Lepidoptera; family Geometridae; genus Gymnoscelis; species Gymnoscelis rufifasciata. The sequence goes on from OV815314.1 coordinate 10,272,573, forward strand.
TTTAGATCCTGTGCCACAGTCTTCATAGAATAGCCAGGTTTTTTCTAAGTCAAAGTCTAAACATTTATTTTCATAATACTGAAGGTAAACTTAAAAATGTCAAAAAATAATAATTAAAGATTAAGTAAAAACAAAAGATTAAAATTAATAGTTTTATTTTTGAAGTAAATAAAGAAATAAAATTTAACGCAAATCTTCGGCAGTCTTAAGCTGGGTCCACACTTGTATCATTTCGGCGTATCGTATCTCCGTCGCGTATCCTCAGCGCGTATCATGATCGCTAGTTTGGACGCAAGCTGATACGCGTTAATGATACATGCCGTATCCGATACGGCCCGATCCGCCCCCGATCTCCAATGATCGAGTATCAAGATACACCGCGTATCCGATACGCGTATCACGGTAGTATGGACGTATTTTGATACTGTATCATGATACTGTATCGTGATACGATACGTGATACACCCCGAACCATCCTGTGTCGGTTTTTCCGCGATCATCAAAGGGGATACGCGTTGCATTGAACAAGTTTGGACGTGAATGCTTGATGCAGTGTTGCCAAACGACGACCTCTGTGGCTCGGTGGGCGAACTTCCGCCTGAGGCGCAGGAGGTTGCGGGTTCGATTCCCGCCGGGGGACCAGATTTTGTACGATCTATAATTTCTGGTTTCGGGTCTGGGTGTTTTCTATGTATCATATATGTATGTATTTACAATAAAAATGTATCTATGTAGTATATCCGTCACCTAACACCCATAGTACAAGCTCTGCTTAGTTTGGGGTTAGGTGATGATGTGTGAGTAGTCCGGAAATATTTATTTTATTTATATTTAATGCTGCGGCAATTACCGTGTTCTACGGATTTCAGGCCAAAATATTACACAATGCCCTGCCTACGGCTGCAACCCTGTAGCCGTAGCAGTTTCTACGGCTATTCGCAAATGCTATGGTAATTGATTAAATCCGATGAGCGAAATTACTCCCTGATTTGAGAGGAGATCGAGAGGAACAGCACTTTGGGATTGTCGATTTTAAACATCGGAGTAGCTAACTGTATTCGATTAATAAACCAAATATACCGAAAGCCAACATTGCAAAGTTGTCTATGGTTGTATGGACTTTGTTAATCTTGAAGTTACTTGTTACATTTTCTTTTTGAAGCGTCCATATTTGTAAAGTTAAAGTTGATACGCTGAAATGATACAGTATCACATAAGTATAAAATGAGCGTCCATACTTATGATACGGATACTCGATACGCCACGCCTGATCGTGATACACCGAAATGATACAAGTGTGGACCCAGCCTTAGAATCTTAGTCGGTGTCTTGCGCGGATTGTATAATTGGTTGTTCGAATATAAGCAATAATAAAAGGGAACATTCTCCTCCATGTAATCGTATACAAAATATCAATTACTTTAGTTTGATAAACATAATTTAAATCACAAAATAAATAATTAACATTATTTAAATTGGATTATAAATTTTATATTATGTAAATGCAAAAGATTTATAAAGGTAGGTACTGTTTTAAAATGATCTTAATAAATTGAAGCACACTATTTTTATAATAGAATCACTATCAAAATGCAGGAAGTTAAGCTAGAAAAACGATTATGAATTGAAAACAGCCAAAGGTTTGCTAGAGCAAACCAACGTTTCTTCCCTATCTGTGACAACCCAGGCAAAGATCGGTTAAAACGTAATGATACGGTGTGGACACGTATGGCCGCTATCGCTTATCTTAATCTTGGATTAAGCCTAGCGGCATTCGCGGCAACGCGGCATTGGCGGCATAAATCATAATTGGATGAGCCAGGGGTCAAACGATGGGAGATTTCAGTGGAAGTTATTTATTAGACGCTAGCTTATGGATATCTAAGGGCTATGTAGAATCATTTATTTACTATACATAAAAATCTATCAATACAGGGTTAAAGAATCTTCTTGTTGATAAAAAGGAAAACAATGGGGTGACCTGACATAAATAGAGGCTAAAATGATAATATGGTGAAAATGTATGGACCTCTAGATAAAATTGACAGCCTTCGAAAAAATTACGACTAGCCTTCCTAATTTATTTACATTCAAAAATGTTTGTTATTACGTGCTGTTGGGGGTGCTTATAATAAATAAATAGCTTCATCTACTGGTAATATCGTTATCAACCATTGATTTTTAGCGAGACTAAGAACTAGGGCGATTACATTCCCTGGATTAATAAATACTGCAATGAAGATACAACAGCAGTTTAATTATTACGCGACGTTTTTATTAAGTTACTAGAAATGTTTCATATTCCATGTTACCTAATCTCATGTATAACAAATGCAAAACAACTTAGAAATTACAGTTTACGCATGAGTTTTCTAGATTAATGCATTTGGCCTTAAACCGAAACGTATTTCACAATTAAAAAAATTACCTTATAATAATCGTCTTCCCACCAGCGTTTCACAAACTGAGTCAAATTGCTGAGATGGTTATCTGTATCACTGAATCCACTCATAACGTTGTCTATATCACAATAATCCATTAGGGTAAACGGTTCAACACTGGTCTTCGTGAATTTTTCGCGTTTTACTTTTTTTTAAAGGTTTGTCAACGTCTTGTCGGTAAGATTAGACTGGCGCGACTAATCCAGATTATCCTGTGACACAAGTTAAGATGCTAAAGAAGCCGCATAGGGTGGGGGTGTGAGTTACCGGGTACCTGTTAAAACAATGGATAAAATACTCGGTAGGTATAGGTTCAGGTAGGTATTTGGTATAATGGGTTGTAAATAGAGTATTATCCAGTGGCTAGTAATCCTAAGCGCAGATGACTTTAGATTGTTATGATGGACTTAACAAATTGGATGTAGCCGCTTAGTGACACGTGCAATGTGGAAGTTTAAATATAATTGAATTTTGAAAAAAAATAACTTTTTAAAATGTATATCTTCTAAAACTGTATGATGCTAATGTTTATTTAAATACCAACCTATTTTATGTAACGATTGGGTAAATGTTTTAATTGCTTAGTACTAAAAACTTTACGATCTGAGTAACTCGTTAGACGCAGGTCCGCCTGAGGCGCAGAAAGTTTCAAATTCGATTTCCAGGCAAGGACCTTTTGAATATTTTTTCGGGTCTGGTTGTTTTTCTATGTTTCATAAGTATCCATTTGGTATGTAACTTTCATCGTCACGATTCCTCCATAGTTTGAATTTATTCTTGATTTTTAAGCTAATGATATGTGTGTAGGGTTGCCATATTTATTTATATAAGTATTTTTAAACATCCATGCAATCAAGCAAAGTAAAATAAAAATATTGTGTTCATTTTTTTTGGTTGATATTGCACCTCAACTATTTCAAAACTGGTGTAGGTATTTGTTTCAAAACATACCTTAACACCTTCACCTACACGTATTTATTTTCTCAGAACCATTTGGCATTCTTATCATTTCTTTAGGTATTCGCCAAAAACGTGTTGCTACATTTCTTTAGCAGTTATCGGAACAATAAAGTTACTGAACAATACATACAGCGACAAGTTACCGCGAAAAAGGCCCGCCATTTTTGAAGTTTGCCGTATGTGGGGCACTAGACAATGCGGGTTACGAGGAGGCCCACAATAGGTGCTTTTACCCTACGATAAGGGGTTTGTTGTGTTTCGCAAATGGTGTAACTATTTTTGTTTCCGGAAATCTGCATTTGTGTCTGGAAGGTTCTTAAATTTATATGTTTTTTGTTTACCTAACACGAAAGGGTCACATACTGTTTTGAATAGTTCTGTTATAGTTACCTACACAAATACATCTGGGGATTTCAAAACCAACTAATAAGCAACTTCTGAATTAAATGAATATACTTATATTTGTGTCCCTTTGATTTCGCATAAGCTGATTTAAGGTAATTTTTTTAACCCCCGGTTCACGTTTCGATACTCAACCTATATCCACCCCGTCATTAATATTTAGTTCAAGTAATTTAAGAAACTGATAAATGCCTGCATACTAATCGGCATTAAATGTTTATACTCGATTAAATAATTCGTTTTATACAACATGATATATAACATTCTCGTGTAAAAGTTTTCGTTCCCGTACTCCTCCGAAACGGCTTGACCGTTTCTCATGAAATTTTGTGAGCATATTGAGTAGGTCTGAGAATCGGCCAACATCTATTTTTCATTTTGCAAAACAACGTTTGCGGGGGTCAGCTAGTTACATATATAGTTAAGCAGCTTTAGCCAGTTCCGGCTTATCACGTAAGCAAAATTTTCACTTAACTATAGGTTAGTTAACAAAGTGATACATGTAACTTTAAAAAAAACTCGGAGTTTATTATTTTACTAATTTTGAGCATGGTGTACATGCTCAAAATTACAATTTGTCAGTAATCAGCTTAATGTGCGACTGGGTCCAAGGGTCACAACTCTACTTCATAAGAAATACTATTTTTAATAAATATTTTGTTATAATTTGTTTGACGTATTAAGATCTGTTCAGCATTTTTTAGCGTATCGTGAACATAAAGACAGATAGAGCAATAGAGTGGCTTTGGACTTTGATAAATAATAAGTATAGATTAGTACCTGCAACTTAGCTTGCAATATGAATTGCGTTTTAATCATTAGTCTATTAAAAGTTCCTGTGTGCGCATTTAGTAAATCTAAATATTAATTTGTAGCTGCAACTTTAGACTCTTACTGCAATATGAATTGCCCTGAATATAATTAGTCTCAATTAAAAGATAGGTGAATCCACAACACGCAGCGAGCAACGCCCAAATGCAGGCACAACCCAGGCCAGGTACACTCACCGCCATAACTCTTAGCTATCACTCCGCTCATCATATGGCTGTCCGCGCGCATCAGATAGGCTCGCCCGCGGCTGCGCAACTTTGCACCTAATAATTTTGCTGCTCAATAATAATTATAATTTCAGCTTTACGTTAACCAATCCCTTAATTTATAATGCTATATTTCATGTTTGTGGGTTATTCGTTTACATTCCGAGTTGGAATCCATTTTGAATTTCTAGATTTATTTTATATGATTGTACTATATTATTAACTTATTAATGTTCCCACTACTGGGACACAGGGACTTCTCTCTTGTCGAGAGAGATATGGCTTTAATTCGCCACGCTGGCCATGTACGGGTTGGTGAATGCCACATGCTCTTTGAACTGTTTAGAGGTTTCAGAACATGCCCGTTTCCGCACGATGTCTGCCTTCACCGTTATAGCACATATATTTTAAAAGATGAATATTGCAGAGTTGTGTTTGGAACCCCCAACCTTCAGATTGAAAGTCGAGTGTCCTGCTACTTAGCCAACACGACATTTTTAAATATGTACTCGTAGAGTATACTATAAATTGCTAAATATGCCAGAGTCTGTTTTATAATATAGATTTTAGAAAATCATTCCGGTAGCCAATAATGATGATTAATGTTATATTATATATTAAACGCATGTTTTCCCATGAGTATGTTAACCAAATCTAGATAGTTAGAAAAAATCTCTCTAAAATCTCTGCCTCAGGCAGAACCACCAATCTTAGATCGACAAAACAAACTAAAAATGCCTTGGCATTAAGCCCACCTTTTGTACAACTCTGTATTTTTCTTGTGCAATAAAGAATTCTTAATAAAATTAGGCCAATAGGTAGCCGATATTCATTTCATCTTAATGTTTGATAAATATTATATTATTTATATAAGTTTTTAAAGATATAAATTATTTTACCATAATTTCATGGTTTGGTTATCAAGATACAACAGGAAGAGATTAGCCACTGATTCATAGACACATCTAATCAAAATAAGCTTTAACTATTCATAAGTATCAGCATCAATGGTTTCTGGGTAACTTATTCACAGTTTTGAGTTTGATTGATCATGTAGTTGATTGATCGGTTGATATTTGACGGCCATTTTTTTGCGTGACTGTACCTGAAGCTTAATTGGTTTTTAAACTTAGGCTCGGTTTAGACGACTACATAATATGGCTTTAAATTTCAACTAAGACATACATATTAGTTGCTTACCGGCTAAACTAAGTTACTGTTTATAATTTAATTAATTCGTATTACCTAGAAACAATTTTAATATTTACTCATGAATAAGCATAAAACACGTGCTTATTTACTCATGAATAAGTATAAAACTGGCATGTTCTGAGAATTTTGAAAATTTTGAAGGATATGTGACAAACACCAACCCGCACTTGGCCAGCGTGGCGAATTAAAGCCATATCTCTCTCGACAAGAGAGATGTCCCTGTGTCCCAGCAGTGGGATGGTAAAGAAGGGTGCTTATGATCATCAGCATCAGCAGATTCTAATTCATCATCAAGATCGAAGAAATCGATTAATAACTATACCTAGGCTATGACTAGTTTCCATATTTTACAATTAATGTTAATCAGACTGACAATAATTAAGATCACCTTCACGGTATCTAGTATTTGGTATTTCCAAAATAGATATGATATGCCCATATTTCCAAGTAAAGTAAAAAAATTTAGAGTCCAGTCAGCGCTATCGCGTTTTCTTCAAATTAAAAAAAAAACTCTGTATCAATAGTGTTTACACAATATTCAATGTTTCAAGTATCCTGAAATAGCTCAATGCGTTGCAACCCTACCTAAAAAATATATCAATAGGTAATATGTATAAATCCAAAGGAATACATTTCATCCCGTAAAGTGATACCAGAATATTGTCGCGGCATTTTTTTTACAGCGAGGGCAAAGAAAATATCTAAGTACCTATCTTATATTTAGAAGAAATTATAATAATAAATAATGTGAAATCTTTTATGGCAGATTAAATTTTGTAATCATATGTTTAACATTGATTAAAATTAAGGTTTCTTTCTTCGTCAGGTTGATCTTGGCCTAAGAAGCCTTATCATGATGACATTGGATGAACTTATCTACTATACATACGTTGTATTTCGTAACTTCCTGTTTATACCTCTCTGTACTTGAATATAAATAGTTACTACATCTTCAATTATTATTAATCAGTTTTGATAGATAAAGAAATATTATAAATCAATTTCGTCCATTTTAATGGTGTAATATAACTCTTTATTACACACCAAGATTTAAAACAACACAAAAGGGACTTAAAGCTACAAACAAAATGCGTAATGGGCGGCCTTATTGCATAAAGCAATATGTTATAATGTTGTAATGATGTTAATATACATAAATACTAATAGAAATAACTTAAATAATACACAGAGAAAAAGCTTTAAAAGTTCTCTTCAGACGTCTTGTGGTTCCGTAAACTTCTAAGAGATGGCGCTACAAGTAACGATTTGAAATTATTTTCTGAACTCCATCGCTATAATAATGTAAAACTTGGCTTATTTATTAAAATAATTATTTTAGAATATTTCTAATGCTTTTGTCTTGGGTAATGATTGAATAATATACCTACTGATTGATTAATTAATATTCTATTGGTAAAATTAAACATCACTTGGACACAAGTAATTAAATTCGGATACTTTAAATCATACATTATGAAGCATTTAAGTTAATTACTGATATCAAGTTAGTATATTTCTAATAATATTATAAAACAGAAGAGTTTGATTGTTTGATCGAACGCGCATAATATTAATAAAGGAACAACTGGTGAAATTCGAAAAAAATATTTCGGTGGTAGGTTAGGTTAGCTTATGTATCAAGGATAGACTAGTCTTTATCTAAAATTATAAAACATGAAACACGTGCAATGCCGTGACGCATCAGCTCATATTCCTCTATATGCAAATCGAAATTTATTTTATGCTCGATAAGCCTTCGTTTGACCACAATCTCACCTGATGTAAAGTGACGTTGTTGTCTAAGATGGGACATGAAGACCTAGAAGGAAAGCTTCTCCGGACCACATTACGAAACACGAAAAAATCGCTTCACGCACTGGCCCAGCCCGGAGGGTGGTGACAAGCCGTATAACGTAATGGATACCTTACTTACATAATTACAGTTTACAAAAACATAAGCATAATACTCCAACCTTAATAATTTTATAAAGTTGAAAGTCCACCATTGTGATGGGAAAATTAAATTGAAAAACTTTAAAATTTTACAACTGTAAAACAACAACTATTGCAACACAAATCCTTAAACAAACAGAATAATCAGTAGTAATACGATCTTTCTTTATCCACAGGTAACTTCTAACAAGATGGCCACGTCTTCAAAGGTAAGCAAAATCTCCTCAGAACCCAATCTGACTAATGGTCTGCGCAAACTATGCATTTCGCTGATGGCCCACGATTTATTTCAATATTCCCATGTAATGGCCGGGACGGGCCTCAAATAATATAAGGCCTTAAGGCTCTTTCACTTTATACTTAGAGAGTGTAAAAATGGTGTGTTTTGAGTTTAGTCTTAGTCGTAGGATGAGGCTATGTTAGAAAGATAGAGATGTTTAACAATGTTATTTTTTGAATAAACCTGTTTTATTTTTCGTAACAAAGTTAGAACTATTTAAATAAACGATTTCAACAAAACTAAATTTAATGTTTCAAAAGAAAAAAAAAAAAATAAATTTATTGGCACAACACTAAGAAAGATTGGACATCTATGCCTTGCGTTGCACAGTTTTTGCCAAATCGATAAAGTTACTATGTAGAAAAACTTGCAAATCAAAATATAACGTTTCATTTTAAATTTCATCTATTTCTAACAGAAGAAGAAATTTAAAAATATTTTAATACTTCGATAAAATGCCTGATGATACCTTACAGTTTTAACTTTGACAGCTGTCATTAAAAACTAAGATCTCCCTCATTCGATCGCACTAAGGAAGGCCTATGATGAGCATTGACATGGCAGTTCCAATTTTGGCAGATGTCATAATGAGGGTTAGCCAAAAGTTGCGTCTTGTGATTACGTGTCGTTAGCTCGAGTTAAGAACCTCCTGCTTTGTATTGTCGATTATGAGAAACACTTTTCTTATTATCTATTTTTATAACAAATTCAGTAAGTGGGATCATTTGTCCGATTCAAAACTTGCATTACAACCGGGCCAGAAAGGAAGGCTCGAGCGGGCAAGAGTCAAATATGCGATATAAATTATTACAAGCATTGTTGTCTTTCAATCTTTTATGAAGACAAATGCTTTGATTCTCTATGGTAATACTTGAAGGCAATTCTAGGGATGACGAGAAAATAAAGTGTAATGCCAGCTTTACGCACTGCTGCCTAGCAGGGATGACGAAAGCTTCAATGACCCTACTTAGTGTGACGCAAGTAGTTTACTAGTCGTTTAAGACCTTTAGAAAATCGTTTTAAATTATAAGTCGGCGGTTTTCGCTGATCCTGTACTAGCTAGTGATTATGGCACTATTATTATTTGGTTTATCTATCTAGAGCATATTCAACGCAGTTTTGGCGCTAAGCTTCAATTTAACCTAAACTAAACATATTTCTTTCAGACTGCGGTATTCCTAGTACTTAGGTCTCACTATGTAGGTCTTAAGGTATGATTTTTCTTTTTGTCTTATAGAATATAATCACATTATGATTATTAGCATAAAAGTTATTGTTTTATAGGAGGAGTCGCTTTGTTAACTGAATCCATGGTAAAAGTCTTGAAATGGCGTTTTGCTTGATATACTTATTATTATCCAAGTGAAAACTTTAGCCTTATTGGATAAACGCAAGTGCATATTGTTTAGAATATTTAAATGCTTTGAAACTTGTATGCGTAAGAACGTTAATCTAATGTTCATAAGCAAGATCGAATGAAGAGAAAATGATCTCGGTACCTATTATAAATTTACCTCCACATTTCAAATTCTAGCCTCCGAGCATTTTACATGAAATCGAATTGATAATGAATAACAGTCATGTTTTGATATCGGAAGTCATAGGAGAAAACTAAGTAAATCATATTTCACGAAAACACAATCTGCCACTTAAATCTTCCATGTCAATTATAACCGATCCCAGCATAATTACAGTTTAATTCAAAGGGTTGCATTAATTGAATTTCTTTAGAGAATTAGAAAACGTTTCTGTCCGGCTGATTTACGTCGGTTGCAACAAGTTATCACGATCCGTGGCACAAGAAGGGCTAGTTCTGATGGTTCGAGTATTATATTCTAAGGGATCTGGTAATTTCAGCGAGTTGCGCCGGCGGCGTGGCGCGGCGGTCGGCGGCAGGCCGAGGAACTAATACCGTCACGCTCGCGGCCGCGCCAGACATCTGCCTCTCTTGCCACCAGTAGGAAATGTCGTGAGTTATAGTTGGTATTATGCTGAGATTCAATTTATGATTATGTCTGCTTGATGGGAATGGATATGATTGACTTGTGAGCGGCTGCGATACAGTTACTGTAGCTAATTCAAAATTACAATTAATTAAATCTCTACTCATTAATGGATTCCTAGTTACCTACCACTAGGAATCCATCTCCACTTCGTACGAGTGCGAAGTAGGTTTACATAACTACATCTTCCACTTGAATCTATCTATTGCTCAATGCTGCATACGTCAAGTAGTTAAAAATATCTAGTTTATCGAAATGGACGTCAGCTTTATACAAGAGAAACATATTAATAATGAATTTTAATCCATTTTGGTTTTTAAATATGAAAATCAAGGTGTTGGTAAAGATCACTACAAAAACAACTACCTCCCTTTAAATTTGTTAGTCTTGTGCTAAGATAAAACAACATAATATTTCTAAAGATGCCTATAATTAACAAATTAATATATTATGGTAATAATATCTTTGTTACAAAGGCTTAATAATAATGCTTTTTTTATTTCTTATAAAAAATTAGTTCTTATTTGAATCAAAGATTCTTATTAAGAAGCTACAAACTCTACAATTATCATTGCACATGTTAAAGTAACTCATACTCAAATGTTCAAGGCAAAATACAGTAATTAAATTCAATTTATAATTACTACGATATATTATCCTTGCGTGACCGACAGACAGACAAAGCATTGCCAAAACAATATGAGCAGTAGGGCAGAAAATAGCAGTATCATAAATAATACATTAAATTTACTAACTGATTACAAATTTTTGGAAGACAATTCATATAATTTTGATACCAAGGTTCAAGGACAACCTTAATGCGATTGAAAAAAATATTAAATAATAACCCTTGCTCATGCAAATTATCTAATTGTCAACGATCCTAAAGTTGAGCTTTTCGTTACTAGTTATTCTGATGAATAGAAAATAAATAACTAAAAAACCAATGATATTTTTTGTAACCAATTTCTGAGTTTTAACTTCAATCTATTGTTCATTTTATCTTTGGTTAATTAAAAAAATATAATGTAATAATTTAACCCAATTACAAAAAAAAAATGCGATCAGTGCATTTTGCACTCTTCAAGTCGACATAACATCCATCTCACAAAATTGTTCAACACCTTGATGTTAAAAAATTACATCTTCTATTATATACATTTTTATATCCCTAAACTCTTATTATGTAAATTATGGTGTATATATTTACAAATTTAATCAAAATATAATTAAATCCAACTGACCTGAATCATGGTTTTTCAGTTTTCCTCACTAGCAAACATCAAACACTCAGCGTCACTTCACAGTACATTTCACATCTAAGGCTATACATACACGTACGAGAACGACCGTGTGACGATACACGCAACACGACCGTCTGACAGTCTGACAGACCGGACACTGGGCTTCAGCGCACAGAGCGGGATGAAAGATACGCGGGGGGACATACATGCTGAAGGATGCCAAGGAGTCAGATGCGACAGGACTCCGGAGAAAAGAGACGACTACACACCGTGACATTTGAAAACTGTGTCTTTACAGCGCGTTTTTTGACTCCCACCTCACTCCGCTCCTATACTCAGGTACCAAAGCTCAGTTTCGAATGAGCCTGATTAGAGTTGCGCCGTTGTGGAAGTGAGAGGGAGATGTCCTCTAATGTGTCGCGCAATTCGGAGCGCTAGCTTTAAAACTAAGTCGAGTAAAGACTAGTATTGCGCGCACTCGCCGTGTCGCTTCGGCCGTCTAGCGGCAAAAGAGTGTGTCGCGCTTTGTCGCTTTTCGTGCTGAAGCGCAAGCGTGCGAGCGAGATGAAAGCACGCAGCGGTCGGGGTGGGAGGAGGACAGGGAGGTGTCACCACGAGCGCTTTTTAGGGACAAGTTGGATGAGCAGAGCACTGCGGATTTTGTGTGACGTTTTAGCGCAGATGTTGGTTTTTCAGTAGCGCACTTGTGCATTACTAATGAGGAAGGTACGCCCGATGCTTAGTGTGGCTCTCATCGTGCTCAGCCAGATGAATAATTAATTATGCTGAGATGTTTTTGCTTGCTGAATAGCTCGGGTGGTAATTATCCTTGTTTATTTTACCCCTTCAATATTACAGCAAGAATTATGAAACAGGTTTTTATTAAGGCGTACTATCAAAATACCTGTTCACCCCAAAAATCGAATGTTTTCTTGTGCGACAACAAAGCAAATCCGTTTTGGAATCACTTGTCCTCTGTCACTTGTCAACCCGAGAATTGGAGTTTAATGCGAGCAAAAAATGTGAAAAAATGACTTTTACCCGACTAAAGGCTTTTTCTGTCATCCCATTTCGACACAATGCGGTAGCGCCACCGCGCAATTATTGGACAATGACTCGACAATGAGGATTGTGACATTTCTGGCTTGTCACGGTTTCGGCCACAGGGGGCGCATTTGTGTCGCTTGAGATGAATCCGTAATCTTACTGTTGCTATTTTTTTCCGACAATGGTAATGTCAATGGCCACCCACTTCGATATAAGCGTGAAATTGGCTTGCGGATTAGGAGGCTACATTCAATTACAATTGTTGGTTATTGTTGCGAATTTGCAATTATACGACTTACTAGATTCTGTATACTGACAAAAAAACAATATGTGTTGGTACACAAATTGCTTTAGCTATTGCTGATAGCAGTCATCAAGTTAAATTGTATAAAGCTTTGTTTTTTACTCAAACATTTGTTTCCATAATGTTATTTTAATAAGTGCTTTAGAAAATGCCATGGAGTTGGTTGGTTACACCATTGTTTTGTGGTTTTGAGTGATGGTTGCTAATGGCCAGAGATTATCATAGCTTGTTTTTTTAAATGCTTAACCATTTTGTTATGATGCAATTACCTAATCTTGTTTTTTCATTGAGGTTTTCGTAACATTTTTATGAAACTCAGTTTTATCAGATTTGATTAATGGGGTTTGGTTAGACTATCGACTGCAACTGCTGTTTTATTCTTAAAAGGTGAGTAACGTTTTAATTGTTGAATATGATTTAATTCGAATTGTGTGATCTATTTTGAAAATATTTCTTTTACTTCAAAGCTTTTAATCTGCTGTCCCATTTAAATGTCATAAGGGTCCAGTAAGACTTGCGTTACCTATTAAATTTTGAAGTAGATACAATATACAAAATAATTTATTTCCATTATTTAGTTTTACAAAACATAGATACCTACGTCAAAAATTTAGATTATTTTGTAAAATTTTTAAGGGTGTAGTACCTATTTCCAGACAATAAAGTTAAAATCTAGACGTTGATGATTAAATTATGCATATCAATATAAGTAACTCTTTTATAGATAGATATAATTTATATTTGATACAGTCAATTTTTTTTAATTGAATTCCATATTCCTGTGATGCGCAATAACATATTTTCTAATGATATTAACAGTACATTTAAAAATAGTATAAATTTCCTTCAACACACTAGATATTCTATAAAACAGGTTTATGTAACAGTAATAACATTAGTCACTATCTGCATGTGCTGCGCTAATTGTAACACTTGTCTTATGACAAAGGACTCCAAAACTTTCCATTATAATTATGATACAAGATCATTCTATTTGAAATGCTAAACACTTAATATGTTACTAAGTAGGTATAACTGACGTTACCAAAATAGGACACCCTTCTAAACCGTTAAACATAAAATACATAGACATATCTATAGCAACATCTGCATAGACGAAATTGAACCAGAGGATCTGACAGAACACGCAATAAACTGCATAACAATATTTTCCAACAACAAAAAACTCGTCACCTGCCGTGTCATTTGGTCTCATAAACGCGCCGCCAAAGAAAACATAAAAAAAACATTGCCCAAGAGTGACCGGGACCCTTGACAGTTTGACTTGTATAGTCTCACCCACAAGACTAATATAAACTTTAAGCTTAAGGATTAAAGTTTAAATTCGGTGTCCGTTTTTTGTGATCGGTTGTGACTGACGAAAATTTACGATGTGAAAAAGTATCGGCAAAATAAAACTGTGCCCTGACTTCATTAGTCCTGTTTTTGTAACAATAGGGACGCTTTGTTAGCTAATAATAGGCATAAGGGCTGTATTGATGATACCTTCTGTATCCATTAAAGTTGGACAAGTAATAATTATAAATGTTTTTGCAATACTTGCTTTAAATGAAACAGATTATAATTTCTAATAATATATGTAGGAGATGCGACGACCGACGTTGTACCGCAAGTACACCAAATTTTAATTTTATCTTAAGAGGTAGCTCCATTTTTACAGATTTCATATTATTTGAGTTCCCTTATTATAAGGTATGAGGAACCCATCTATTTCATTTGCACTAATGATTATGAAAGATGAAAATGATAAAATTTTAAGCAATAATCACTTTCAAATATTTAAAATGACGAATAACCTATGATTTTATTTGTCTGTAGATAATAATCTCTACGGATTCTATCAAAATCACAAATATATCATGAATAGAAGTGAAAATTGTCTTGTCCGTATCTCACTCATTAGTGATGGGATGAGCGATCAAAATATGCATTATTACTTTAGTAAAAACATACCGCATTTAAGAAAAATAAAGAATTTCATAAAATTTTGCAATAACAATATTATAATACCTATTGCTTAATTCGCATCAATAGTTAAACCATCAATGCAATCTTTTTGACTTAAAAAGCTTTTAACTTAACGAGTGTTAACTAAAGCGGTATTTAATTAGTCCGTCACAATTCAATTGTCCAATTTAGTCGTCCAATTCAATTGTCGTGTTATCTCCGTAATTATCTAAGCCAATTGTTAGATATTTACCTTTATCTCTATTGTAATTGGGATCAAATTTTACGGCTTCTTTTTTGTTTTGTTTAGGTAATCTTATATTTTTTGGGTTTCGTAGTCAGCAAAAACGAAACCCTTAGGGATTCGTCATGTCTATCTCATGCCCGTATGTCACAGACACTATTTTCCGACGGTGTAAAAACGTATACTGTTGAAATTTGGTGAGTACCTATTTTGTTTATATTTAAATTAAGAAGGCTCTTAATTTTTTTACATAATTATAACATAAAATATTTTTTTTGAGATATATTATGATATTTTTTTATACAATTCTCTTATTGGAAAAATATTTATCTTTTAAGAATTTCAAGTTCTTTTTTTCAATACACAAAGCTATAATATTCTCCCTGAGTTTGAACGATACAGCAATATTATTATAGGTTGATAATGAAGCAAATATTACGAGATAGGTATTACTACGTATTTGTGAAACTATCAAAATTACCGCGGGTTACAACATTAGGTACTCACTATTAGTATAGTCTCTACTCTTATGCGAATTAACTAATAATATAAATAAAACGAATGTGTTGTATTAGGTGTACAATAAGATGTTTTTGTATTTTTCGTATTGTACTCACGTAAACTGTATAATATCCTATATATATCCTTCGACGTTTCTAAACCCGTTTTAAAATGAATATTATTAAAAATTACGGAATTTTTTGCAATTCCGGGATTTTGATTCAATAAAAAATCATTAAAGTTCTAGTTTAAAAAAAAAATGATGAGAAAGTTATCCCATTCGGCTCCAAGATTACAGCAACTCCATAATTTCAGTAAACCACTGCAACAACAATTGCTACAATAAGCTTTGCAATCACAAATAATTGAGTTCGAATCATGAAAGTGTTATCTGCTACAGAGCGATTCCGAGCTTTGCCACTGTAATTGCGCAATGAATGATCTTTGAAGAATCTAGCCTCTAATAAATGTACGTACATAGTTATACATAATTTCTCTACAACCTTTATTTGACATTAGCATTAGAAGCGTAATTGGTTATGGATGGAGCAATCCTTGGGGTATCTTTATGGCACCACTAGCTGCCCCTTCGCTGCTTTCACAGCGTAATAATATTTTGTGGTAAAAAGTAACTATTGTCTATGACTGCTGGCCAGCTATGTCTATGCTAAATTTGACCTAATTGGGGCATTTCTCGTAAAAATTGTATTTTCCCGCTTATAGGGTAAAGAAAAAACATGTTTTAACGTGGTAAAAAGAAGCCTATGTGTTATTTTGATATGTAAGCTATATTATTGTATAAGTCTCATCAAAATCCATCCTGTAGTTTTTGCGTGAAAGAGAAACAAACACAAACACTTACTTTTAATAATAAATCATTTTCACTTAAACATCCTCACAAACCTTCGCGTTAATAATATTAGTAGGATAAAGTATAGGAGGGACATGATAGCGGCTACTCAATCAAAAATAAAATTTATCTGATATACCTTATTTCATAAATATAATTGGTAAAATGATGGAAGAACAGAACCTTCGTACACTGTCCTGTGTATACATATATATATTTAGAGTTTTTGTCAAGAGTGTAGGTAGGTTTTGTTTTGGTTATAAATGGAGGAGTAACTCTCATTTGAACGGTATTGACTAGTTATAAAATATTTTATTTCGGATTATTGTCTCAGAATTGTCTTCAAAGACCTACCGAAAAAATATTCAAGTAATTTCTATAAACTTAGTGAAAATTTATGTTAAAAGCAATCTCACAAATCAACGAAACACTGAACACGCAAAAATAAATGAAACATACTTTCAATTAAAGTTTCAACATAAATAAATAGGCCATAAATGTCGACAGGGAATATTGTCGCTGCGAGAGCCAGATGGATTATTAAAAGGTGCTACATCATTGGTACTGAGGCTGCAGTCACACCGTAAATTAATTAATTTATAAAAATACTAAAAATTTCATCATCATTATCATCATTTCAGTAGTAGAACGTCCACTGCTGGACATAGGCGTCCCTCAAAGACTTCCAATGACTTCGGGCAGCAGCAGCCTGTAACCACCGCGAGCCCGCTACCTTCACCAGTTCGTCCATCTAGTTGGTGGACGTCCTACTCTGCGTTTGCCGAATCGTGGTCTCCATTCGAGAACTTTCCGGCCCCAACGGCCATCGGTTCATTATATTTAATATAATCCAATTTTTTACTTCGATGACGAATTATAACATGAGATTTTATAATTCAAAAAGAAAATTTGTACTTTGTGGCAGTTTCCTTGGTTGACTTAAGGTGTCAAAATTTGTGTTCTTGTTGTAAAGTCATCATCAAAATTAATATACATGTAACTACAAATTGTAATGCAAAATAAAACCGATACTTAACTATTTTTTATTTATTTTATTGAGTATGGTCGTTGTTTAAGTTTTACGAATTATTTTACCCGAATGCATAATTATTATGCAATATTAATTTAAACAAATTCAATTAATTTGTTCTTAGACAGAATCTCTTGAAAATGTTATCTGCTATTAAAAAAAAGAAATAAAAATGTTTCACATAATTGTAATTAAATAAGTATCAAAATAAAATCCAATTATAATACTTATTTATACTTCGTGATATTTTCCAACAGCCACATTTAACATCTCTATCCCTGTGACCGCACTAGCCCTATATTAATGTCGTCACGTTACTGTAAATTATCAGGACATCCAATTGGCCGGTGTCGTGACAAAGGCGCATAAATACAGGGAAGTCGTTACAGGCTCGGCGGAGACACGCAGGCCCAAGATGCGTACCTTGCGCGACTGCGTGGATCTTTACTTATGGCATGCACGTTATTGAGCTTAACCTTTAGTAATTGTTTTTAGATTACTCTAAATTGCTAGTAGTATACGTTTACCTTTTTAAATGAGATGCATAATGTATTAAGCCTGTACTTTTTTATAGGTTACATCGTCAAATGCTTTTGATATATCAAAATAATTATACTTAATCTCTTTACGTTGTTGAACATTTTATTAACCCACGCAATTTTTATACAAGCATCAGTTTATATAATGATGGACTTTAATCTTAAGTCACAAAGACATACAATGTCATTGAGAATAACATTGACGAAAATAATGAAGCAATAAACAAAGGGAGTGATCACCATAAAATTGCGCTTACAGTAATGTTTGGTTGCGTGAGGACAGTGGATGCTGTCACCAGGTATCGTCCCTGCAGGGGGCGGCGGTGTCGAGTCTCTGATCCGACGTCCGACTGCTATTCTATTAGTTGCCGATGCTTTATTTGGTTGGGCGGTACTTTATCATTGTAGATTCGTTTGTTTCTGGTTGGCACGAAATCCTAAGCCACTGATAGATTAGGAATCAGATTCGAATGGGAGAATGATATAAAAAAAATAATAATGGTCATTATATTTGATAAAATAATCGAACCGCAAAGTAGAATAAGTTTTAAGTAGAATAAATTGGTAAAAAATAAGAATACATTTATGATACAACTACATAATCTTATATTTCTATTAATCTTATATTTGTGAGATAATTGTACCGAACTAAGAAAATAATATTTATTAAGTTATACTTGTTAGTGTTGTTTATTAAGTATAATACAAGTAAATTATTTTCGAATAATAGTTCTTTAGATTTTAGAGAATTCGAAAGTTACGACTTTTATGTAAAAAAATATATTCAAATTCGTTCTTAGAGAAAATAATTTAAATAAAAAATATTCGTCTAAATAAGAACCCTTTTTATTGAAGTTATCTAAAAATTTATCATTACTAAGAATGTCCAAACGAACCATACGTCCTTTACGATACTTTATTAGTTCAGGTTCAATGACTCTTGTATTTGTTAGGTATGTTTTAATTCTCGTAACATCCCATCGGCACCGCAAGCGCCGTGTTGGTTTAGCGGAACAGCGCTCGATGCGCGCGCGCCGCGGGGCTACTCCACAACCATTCCTTTATTTTTTCATCGACATGCCTCAAAGGACGGCGACTTTTGTTCTCTTGTCTCTCTTGTTAATGATTTTTACGGGTTATTAATTGTGGGCTGGTAAAAAGCGATTGAAAAATGTCGATCGTTATACGATTTGTTTCCGATTATGAGATATTGTTTCGGATTTGGGGTGGCAACGCCATGTGTTTTGTGTTCGCCGCTGATGAATTGACTCTTTTTAGTTTTTTGGGGACTGTTTTCAATTTTATATTCTCATTTCAATGGTTTGGTAAATGTCCTACTGTTAAATATATTATTCTTCAAAATACTAGACAACTCGTCATCAGTTTGGTTTACAAATTAAGAAATACTTCTAATATTATAAAGTCAAAGGTTATATTTATTATTTTATCCCTCTATATTTCTATATAATGAAACTGCTAAAACGTGTCGATCATTGTCTCTTTTAAAATAAACACGTAATAATTAGTAATACGTATATTTTTAAGATAAGAAAACTTTTAAAAACAAATCTTTCGTGAAGTATATTTTCCAATTTACTCATTATAGTTAGGTAAGTTCCAAATAGTTTCATTTGTTCCAAAGGCATGCCATGGCTTTGATATTTCAAAACGAGCTCAAAATACGACAACACGACCTATTAGAGTTATTCGAGGTCACTCTCATTTAGAATCTTTTGTAGCAAGTAGATCAATGGCGTAAGATGCAAGCCTTTTATTTCACACCGCAGAAGCCAATAAATCATCGGGCTATAGGACTTCCCTGTAATGTCCAACACAATCGCCCAATCTCGCTATCAATATTACGATCTCACGAACTTATGCCTTACCTTTTATATGTACGTTGTTTTGGTGCCTCTATACGTTGGACAAGATTCACCTTTGCTTTTGTTTGAGCGTGTGTTAAGTTCAGTTAAGGTGGTGTTACATAAGGTTAATTGGCTTTCATTTGTTAAAAACAGATTTTTTTAAATTATTTTGTCGTTTTAATATTGTTTTATATTGACAAATTATTATCTTACCTCAAACTCAGCAGAGCTTTTATCATGGATGCTTGATCTAATCACATGCTTAATTCTTTGTTCATAAATGACCACTTCATAGAAAACATCCAGACCAAAACAAAAACAATAAGTAGCACGATCAGCAAAGGTCCGTTTGCGGCGCAAGAGATAGAGGGTTCGATTCCCGTAAAATCAAGTTTGTATGTTACGAGTATGCAAGCCTTTGTACTTACTGCTTGGTCTGGGTGTTTAATAGGTATAATAAATATTATCTATACATAATATGTGTGTCTATTATATTTAGCATATCAGATGCCTAGTACCCTTAACGCAAGCATAGATAAATATTTATATATATTAGTTTTCAATATACGTACCTGCAGACATGGTCTCCCAACATCCAATAATCACTCCGACTTCCAATCAATCTCTTCATATCCATCATGACATCCGACGGCTTCGGCCCAACAAATACGTGGAACTTCAACCCAAAAGTTTTATACACTTCTAATCAAGACTACTTTATCTGCATGAAAATGAAAAACAAGTATTTCTAAATAGTCTTAACTTCTTCAATGTTACTACCTCTACTATAACCTTTTGTCTAATTCCTCTCTTATTAGCTCCAAGTAGTTTAGGTTTTTTAAAATGGTTTAAGAAGATTGCTTCCTCACTAGCCTTTCCCTAATTCCATTACAAAATTGTTTTTAAGTTCTCACAACAGTCTCAGTGTAAAACTCCGGCAACCGATGATAAATCACCCAGGGCGTAATAGCCGGGCGTGTCCACTGGATATTTTGGGACGACCCATACTGTATGGGGACTAAAATATATTAAATAAACTCATGTCTAATAATTAAGGCCGACCGGTGGAATTTTGATTAATAGCCCGTTTATGAAATGATTCAGTGTTTGACAGTTTATTTTTCTTTGCGGTTGTGTCGTTGAAAATCTCATTTGTGAGTGAGTCAGCTGTGTGATTGGAAATGTATCTTTTGTTTGATGTTACTCCGTTCAAAGAACGAAATCTACGTTTGTTACATTACAGCTCATAGATAGAGGACTGTTTTGGTTGTAATAACAACAAATTAGTCAAATCTGGACTTAATAAGGTCTTTGTGAGCATCCTAGGTCGTTAATTTAACTTTTTGGCTTCGAAAAACCTATGCTTAACCAGTATTTATGCGAGAGTGACAGTCGGTCTAATAAATATATCCGATAAAATCATCAATACACATTATGAGAAATATCATCCGTATTGTCACAGTCCAGGCCGTTTGAAATCCACTAGATACCTCTACAATAACCTAGAAATATATAACAGATAAATATTTTGCTCCTGATATAGAAACAGACACTAGGATAAGTTATAATGTACATAAATTCATAAAAGCACACTATATGCCCCATTTCCGATACATAGATTAAAAGCCAGCTGATATGGAAGCTTCGAAACAAATAAAAGTGTGGGCAGATGGCGCCACATATAGCACAAGGTGAGATCCTGCAGTGCTTATCGTTCATCATCTATAACACCACTACACAGTATTGGATCTAGAGTAGTGAGGTGCACAGCCTGCAATTTTGTGCAGCAAAAGATTAAGGGCACAAAATCCGTTTTAAAATAATTCCATACAATTAGACCAGGAGTTGTGCGTTGATCCTACCACACAGTTTCACAGCAGTTGGTAGTGTCATCGTTTCAAGTATTTATGTGCTTCTGTAAAATATTACCTGAATTTATTTATTAATAGTCCTTTACTATTAAGGACTTATTACAAAATCGGAGTGAACTAAGCAATGATTAATTTATGTCAATAATATGTGTATATGGTTAGTAATGTCAAGAGCTATTTGGCTTTGTCTGAGCAAAACAGCTCTATACTTTAACCATTGTCTAACATTACTTGGAGATGGTGAAAAAGGCTCAACCTAGACCAATGCAGATTTGGGTATAGAATGAGTCTTATTCATTTTCTACACAAATTGGAATAGTTTAACCCATGTAAGGCTTATGTAGGGGGACGATGGGGGAATTACGGACGCGGGGTAAATACGGACTAACATATATCTACTCCATCCCTGCCCCCCGCGTCCAGCTACCGCGATCACGCGTTTCGGTCAGCCATCTTCAGTGCCCACCAAACACTGCTAACAGACTGCTGCGCACACGTTTCAAGGTAATTGAAATTTTATTTTTTTTGTGGATTTGATGTAATATTCGTATTTACTATTTTTCGTGTTATTCGAAAAGACTAAGTGTCAGTTTAAAAGCCCTATTTTCTATCGATTGCGATGTTAATGACGAGAAAATAGTACGACCGTTGGGCTTGATAAATTTTGATTAACCTAAAAATTTTGATGGTGTACTTTTTCTAACTATTTTGGGTCAATTGCGGACAAATGACCTGGGGTAAATACGGACGTCCGTAATCACCCCATTATTTATCAAAATATTTATTTTTGTAATTGCTCCATCCCTGCCTCCCGCGATTATAGTTCTTTGTTCTAGATGCCTCGAAAATATATTAAGAAAAAAGAAGCAGCTTCCACCATTGAAACTTTACAAAGAGCTGTGCAAGAAATTAAAGAAATAAAGACTCCTTTTCGACAGGGGTTTAGTGAGTGACATTAGTGAAGCTGGTGTAAATCAAAATAGAGCAAGTCAATCTTGTCCATCTTCCTTAATAATAATAATAATAATAATAATAATAATAGCCTTTATTCAGACAAATTAATAATTTTACAAATTAAATCTTAAGCTAGCATCGACTCTGTGTAGTCAACAACATCTTTGTCTGTTTGCCCAACTTTGGCAAAGGCCTCCTCCATCTCTTTCCACTCTGCTCGGTTTAAAGCTTTTCTGGTCCATAGTTTCCCTGCAATCGTTTTTATCTCGTCTTCCCACCTGCGGATCTGTCTACCTCGTTTCCTTTTTCTGTTTCTAGGATACCAAAACACTATGCTTTTGTTCCACTTTTCTATTCCTCTTATAGTATGTCCTGTCCATTGCCATTTAAGTTTGCGTATTCTTGTTGTAACATTTAGTATTTTCGTTCGATTTCTGATAACCTTGTTTCGTATTCTATCTGATTTTCTTAAATTTAGCATGCTTCTCTCCATTGCTGTTTGGCAAGTTTCTAATTTTCTACTTTGTGCTTTGGTGAGAGCCCATGTTTGACAGCCATAGGTTAACACCGGCAGCACACAGGTGTTATATAGCTTTGATTTGACGGACATCTTGATATCTTTGTTTTTCATAATTTCTTTCAGCTGCCAGTAGCACTTCCAAGCATTCCCTATTCTAGTGTCTATTTCTTTTGACATAATATCAGTCGCTGAAATTTGTTGGCCTAAATATGTGTATTCTTTGACATACTCAATTGGAACGCCTTCTATGATGATGGGATCTTCGGACACATTTGTTAGAGCTTTGGTTTTGGAGGCGTTCATTGTCAATCCTACCTTGCGACTGTTTTTGTCTAATTCTTTAATCATGCTTTCTAGGTGTTCCTTTGTTTCAGCGAATAATATTATGTCGTCAGCGAAGCGCAAGTGTGAAAGTCTTTCCCCGTTAATATTTAGCCCATAATTATCCCAATTCATTTCCCTGAAAATTTGTTCTAAGACGGCCGTGAATAGTTTAGGGGATAACGGGTCCCCTTGTCTTACGCCCCTATTTATTTTGATTTCCTTCCCTTCTTTTTCTAACTTTATTTTAGCTGTACTATTAGTATATACATTTTTTATAATTCTGATATACTTTTGTTCTACTCCTTGGTTCTTTAAACAATACCAAATATTTTCGTGCTCAATGGAGTCAAATGCCTTATTGTAGTCGATAAAACAACAATAAAACGGCACATTGAACTCCCTGTACTTCTCAATGACTTGTCTCACAGTATGTATGTGGTCTAATGTGGAATAGCCAGGTCTAAAGCCGGCCTGTTCTTTAGGCTGGTTTTCATCTAGAGTCCTTGATATTCGGGCTAAAATAATTTTGGAAAATATTTTGTAAATATTAGACATTAAGCTAATGGGTCTATAATTGTTGATTACGGTCTTGTCGCCTTTTTTGTGGAGCAGGATGATGGTAGATGTAGTCCACTGTGATGGAATGGTTTCGGTATTCAGTATATCATTAAAAATACGTGTAAGTGGTGGTGCTATGAAGTTGCGGCAGCTCATAAGCAGTTCATTGGTAATTTCGTCAGGACCAGGAGCTTTGTCTTTCTTTTGTGTTTTGATTGCGTTATGTATTTCGTCTTCTAGTATCGCTGGCACGTTTTCATCGTTACTTAATTCGGTAATTTCAGTTTGACTCTTGCTGGAGTATAAGTTTTTATAGAAGTTAGTGGCTACTGATAGAATATCTGATCTATTGGTTGTTTTCGTGCAATTTCCGTCTTTCATATTAGCTATCCAATTGGTTTTAACTGATAGAGCTTTAATGGCCTTTTTTACGCCACCGGTCTTGATGATAAATTTTTCAAATGTTTTGCGTCTGAGTTGTTCTTTGTCTTTTCTTATTCGTAGTTTTATCTCTTTACTCAGTTTTCCTATTTCGTCTCTAATCATTTTTGTTTTATTTTTTATGCTGATGAGTTTAATTCTTTTTTCTAGGAGATCGCTTGATATTTTTGATATATATTTCTTATTATTTGGTTCGCCTTCTATGTTAGATTTAGGTTTTGTCATCAATATTTTATGAAATGTGTCGTATTTCTGTTGTGTATTTAATTTTGTTAGGGATAGCTCTGTCAGAGAGTTTATAGTTTCTTTTATAGTAGCTATTCTAGCGTTGTTAAGTGGTATCGTTGTTTTTGCTTTGAAAGGCCGGCTGGGTTTTAGAGCAGATGAAGCTTTCAGACATGCTCTTAACATTCTATGGTTGCTATTAAAGTTGAGATTTGCAATGGTGCCGCAGTTGTCAAATAATTTAGGTCTATTCGTTAGGATATAGTCTATTTCATTCCTATATTGACCATCTGGTGAAATCCATGTCCACCTATTCGAAGCTCTCTTTTTGAATTTACTGTTAAGTATTTTCATATTGTTCTCAAACGCCATTTCTATTAGTTTTTGTCCGTTTCTCGTTCTTTTCCCGCTACTATACGGGCCCAACACGATTTCTTCTCCATTTCTGGGTGTTCCGACTTTTCCGTTAAAATCACCCATAACAATAAAGTTTTTTTGTGCATGTTCCTTTATGGCTGTTTTAAGAGATGAGTAGAATGATTCAATTTCTAGGATAGAGGATTGTTCGGTTGGCGAGTAGATTTGTACTATGGACCATAATTCTTCGCCTGGGGGTATCTTTATGTTCAATATAGCAATCCTTTCGGATATACCAATTAATTCTGTTATGAAGGTTTTAAGTGTTTTTCTTATTAAAAATCCTACTCCATGCCTTCCTGGTGTTTCGCCTATGTGGTACAGTATGAATTTATCGTGTTCTTCAATAACTTCTCCGTATCTTCTTACCTCGCTCAAGCCGATGATATCCCACTTTATATCTCTAATGGCGTATAGGAGTTCTTGTAGGCTTTCATCAGTTCTTAGAGAGAGTGTATTGTATGTTGCTATGTATAGATATTCTGTGTTTTGTGGTTTTTTGATCTTCGTATTTGTTTGAAAAACGTTGGTTCTGTTCAGAGGGTAGCGGTCGTCTTCCCCCGCGGTGACCGGCCGTCTTGGGGTGTTTGTGTTGATTGTTGCGTCGGTTATAATGTTTTTAGTTTTAGTTGTTGTTTTCGGTTTTCCGTTGTCGATGCCTATTGTTAGTTTTTTGAGGTTGAGGGAGTTGACAGTGACGCAGATCTGCCCCGCACCATATAATTAAGCATATTATTCGATTTGTTGATTTTCTTTGGGGCCAGTGTGGGTTGAGTATTAGGTGATGTGCTAAAGTCTCTCTTCCTTTTATCTCTTTTGTTGTCTGTCGATTCCTTTATTACAATTTTATCTTTAACGAAGTAACAAATTTTGCCTTTTGCCCTCTCTTCTTGTAACTGAGGAAGAAGCTCCTTCCTTTTTTCCAAAATGTCTTTGCTGAGATCTTCCTTGATGTAGATTTCTTGGTCTAATTTCTTTTTGTTTTTCAGAATCTCATTTTTCCTCCAGTTTGTTGTCAATGTTACAAGAATAGGGCGTGGTTTGTTTTGATCTGTTTTTGCTCCGAGTCGGTATGCATTGTTTATTTCTTGAGGGTTGATATGAATATTCATATTTTTTTGTAGAAGTTTTGTAATGGATTCGATTGGGGAATCTTTGTTTTGATCCTCTTTCATACCAAAGACAATTATGTTGTTTTTTCTTTTGTGATCCTCCATTAGTTTTATTTTATCTCGTAAGGTCGTGATTTCGGTCTTTAAGTTTTTATTTTCCTCCATAAGAACATTCAACTTCTCGTTGATACTTTCAGAGACATTTTTAGTCACCGCTTCGGTGATCTCCCGTGTTTGCGCTGACATTTCTTGCTTAAATTTTTGCCAAAATGCATCCATGTCCATATTTTATTTTGTGTGGTATTCTGGGTTTCTTAGCTAGCAACTCTGATTTTTTGTTGGCAGCACTAATTTGGAGCAGGCAACCCTAGTTAGGAGTTGGCAACTCTCGTTTTTTGTTGGTAGCACTTGTTTGAAGTAAGCAACACTGGGTTTTGTTGTTGTTTTCCGCGTTTGGTTGGTAACTAACTGTCAAAGTGAATTATTTTTATAACCTGTTGGGCAGTTTGAACAAAGTATGAAGTTGTTTTATTCTTGTTTTCGATCGTTCACTGTGTTTTTAGAATGAATATTCATCACTTTTCTTCACATTAATGTCACTTTTTAGTTGTTTTGTTGATTTCTACACTTATTTAGATTTTTCCCGTGAGGAGCAACAACAACACGTCTTTACTCTATGACACCGGAAACGGACTTCTTCTTCCTTAATACCACTTAGTAATTTAGTGCAGGTACCAACTTTAAAAACTACTCTTACATCACGATTAGTTAAAAAAAACATTCTATTATATTCACCAGCACACCGGAAAAAGCAAACCTATAACGAAATGAAACAAAAGAAAATAGAAAGAAAGGGAAAGAATCTGAATCAAGAAAAGACTAAAACTCCAAATAAGAAACCAAAAAATACCAAAGAAAAACGACCAAAAGGCTTAAGAAACTTAAACAATTTTGAATGCGATAAAAAAATGATGAATATTTCTGCATTTATTGCCAAGAAAAGTATTGTGATCCGCCCGCAGAAGACTGGATTATGTCTTCCAAATGCAACAATTGGGCACATGAGAATTGCAATGCTGGGTCTTCTTCAAGAGGCTACGTTTGTGAATTCTGCAAATGAAATGAGACCTCGTCCGTAAATACCCCATGTTGTCCGCAATTAACCCAGCACTGGTCCGTATTTACCCCTCGAGCTAAGGGTAATTACGGACATAAATGTTTTTGTTTTTGATTAAAATTTAATACATGTTGATTGATCTCATATAATTATTAAAGTTAATTTGATAGGTAAATAACTATAGCTTAAAAATTAATAAAGAAAGACTGATTATTATTAATAGTTTGAGTTTTATTTATGATTCTGCTTAAGCGTCCGCAATTCCCCCACCTTCCCCTAACCCTCGAATAAGAGTGCTTACCCGTTCGACCCAAGATTTTTCTACCCAATAGGTATTTTGCTCCGTTCAACCCAAAACAATAGATTCAAGTTACCCGTTCTACCCACACCTACTTATTCCTAATTTCTATTGTTTGAATTCAAATAAATGTCATAGTGAAATACTAAAGAAGCAGGGTCACTAATGAGTGACCCTGCTTCTTTAGTATTTCACTATAACATTTATTTGACATTAGACAAAAAAAGCAGAAATTCATTAAAAATATTTCATTATTAATATTTTTTTATTGTTTAGATAATAGTCAGTTAAATATTTGTCTACTAGTCTAATAATAAAAATAATCAACCTTTAAAGAAACAAACATAATAAAATAATAATATTATAAAAAATAGTTCATCAATCTTCAGATTCAGGTTTGGTAGGTAAATATAAAGTTACTTTTCTGAGTTATCTTGGTACATAATATCAGTCATGCAAAATCTAATTTTTTTCGTGATGACATAATTTTAAACACTCGGATACGGACAGGTACACATTTCAATAAAATATATAATAATTATACGTAACAATAGGTACAATTAAACTATATGAAACCTATCGATGGTATAATAGATATAAAAATATATTCTTGATTAACATAAATAAAAATCATCTAAATTATTCAACACACATAGATTAAACAAACACATTTAAGATACAAAAGTTGACAGTTTTTCTGAACAATGTCCCACTGAAATTTTTCGTGTAGCCAAATCCATACACTACCTCAATAGATAAGAAAAACAATGGTAATCCTTACCGTTGTTGATTGGATTATCTATTGTACTTACAACAAGTTCTCCTTCCTTAATTTTTCTAGGTGTTGCACGTGCACTCGTTAAAAGAGATCACTAATAATACCATCAAGATTTTTGAAGTGAAACTTCTATAGAATCGTAGTGATTTCAAACCGGATGCAAAAAGATGAAACGGAAATGGTAAGAGACACAAATACAATGCTTTATTTAAATTTCTTTGCGCGATACTTCGTAGTTGAGACTACGAAGTATCGCGCAAAGAGGTATTGCTGTATTTTATTTATATTATTTAGTAACATACTTTATGTAATACGCTTTATTGAAGTAATATAAATAATCCGAATAATTACAGATATATGTTTGTTTCTCTTATCATTTTAGCAGATGCGTTCATTTACCTTTTTTTTCTATTCGATATATATCATAATTAAAGTTCGTAAGTAGTAGACTCCAATAGTGCGTCGTAGCTGACACACACACACACTTTTTTTTTATTCTTCTTATTCTTTCGTCGATTTACTGAAGTTTCACTTCTATCGTGTGTGAATCGCACACACACCTTTTTTTATAAATACTAGCGGTCCGCCCTCGCTTCGCACCTAGTCTCGTCGAAATCAAAACCATTCTCAAATCCAGTTAAACACACACAAAAAATTTAATCAAAATCGGTCCAGCCGTTTAGGAGGTTTTCAATGACTAGTACACGTACAAGATTTATATATAATAACTAGCTTTACACGCCACGGCGTTGCCCGTGTTTTTGGATTATCTCGCGGGATCATATATCCAAAATCAACAACTACTAATAAAATGAAAATTAATTAAAAAAACCTTGTCCAGCGGACAAAATTGTGAATCTAAACCATTCCCAGATCCCCTTGAACACACACACAAATTTTTATCAAAATCGGTCCAGTCGTTTGAGAGAAGTTCAGTGACATACACACTCACAGAAGAATTATATATATAAAGATATACGGATTACGGTGTCTGTACTATTTAGAATACACTGTGACTCAGATTTTTGCTTTGGGTAGAACGGGGCATATGTTTTGGGTTGAAGAGGTAAAAATATTATTGGGTAGAAAAATCATGGGTTGAACGGGTAAGCACTCTCGAATAATCATAAAGATAATGCTGCAACGTAAGTACCTACTGCGGTGTAGATACTCGGCCTAACTTTGCGATGGGGAACAATATATTAAAAATAAACGCCCTTTCAAATTTCTATATAAAATGCTGAAAACTGCAAATAAATTCATTAGTATTTTAAAATAAATATGCGTATATATTTCATTGTATAGTTAGCATTAGCGATTTCATTTTTTACTATGTAAACACTACTCAATAGTTAAAATGTCAAGCATAAAATCAAAAGGAACCTTTATGTATAGGTACCTATTGAAATATACAGAACGTAGCTTCTATTTCTTTATGACCAGCGATATTTGTAATCTCTGTTTCTAGCTACCCTTCACATCCTGACGAAGGCCGACTCGGCCGGGCGAAACATCAACCATTTTAATTACGTTCGGGACACCATTAACAATAAATCTGTTCATACACACACACACACACACACACATACACTAAACTTGGAATGAACTTTAGTGCTCATGGGATAATGAGAGTGAAGCTCTTTTGGGTGAAATTCTCGCAAATCATGTCGAATAAAATAAATACTTTCACTATTATCTTTACAGACAAATTAGAATAAAAATTTAATTTAAATATTTGATCCTTTCGTAATAAAATGTTTTCTTTTAAAAGATAGAAACCAATCAATGATCTTACAGATCAAAATATTAAACTTTTTCATTTCCATTTTATTTTAATCCAACATCGTGGTCAGTTTTTTTTTTATTATAACAAACAAGAAAACTGCCAATGACTAAAAAAATACACTTTAACATCAACATGAAAAAAAAACAGTGTTAAATTTTTTTTATCGTTTCTGTAGGAAGTTACTACAAAAAAAATTAAGACTAAACTAGATTCCATATAAAGCATTTTTTCTCTTCAGCCGTTTCAGCGCGAAGTAGTAACGAACACACAAACAAACATTGCACATGTATATAGCGCGATAGCTACCATTACTCACACATACATCACCCCTCGTGACCACTCACACACGTAAGATAATCGATATTCCAATGCTCATAATCGAGAATCGATCTCCTCGATTCGATTTACGAGTAATTATAATTTTGTTTCGATTCACAGTCGTAAGTCCTGCGAGTGTGACCAATCCGCTAATTATTGGAGTCAGGAATAAAGTATATAGGTAGGTATCAGCTTTTATCGGTTTTTTATATTTAGGGTGTTTATACGTATATCACCATCATTTATCATTTCAGATATAAGACGTCCACTGCTGGACATAAGCCTACCTCAAAGACAACCAATTATTCAAATAGGTCTCTACTTGCATCCACCATGAGCTAGTAATTTTGACCAAGTCATAATGTCCATCTTGTTGGTAGACATACGACGCTGCGGTTACCGATCCGTGGCCTCCATTCGAGAACTTTTCGGCCCCAACAACCATCTGTTCTACGTGCTATGTGGCTTGCCCACTGCAACATTAACGAGCTAATACGTTTGGCTACGTCGGTAATCCGCGTTCTTTTGCTCATCTCCTCATTTCTGACGTTTATATGCACCTAGATAATTACCTCTAATTGGTACGATAAAAACAATACATGCATGAAAAAATAAAAGTAATCCCTCAGAGTCGTTCCATCTCAATTTCCCTTATGGCAATAAGTGGTTCGCAAATATTCGTGTTAACGCGATGTGTGTGGAGGAGTACATACATCGTTGCAACGCGAAATATTCGGGCGAAGACAATGTTAAACTTGGGCGTGGCTTCAATAACGTCGCTTAAATCTCTGCCCGCTTACTTTGACAAGAACATCGCGTTAGCCCGTACTTGTTTTTCGTTAAGCCCGCCAACGCGAGACGAATCTTCGCCTGCTGATGTAGTTGCACCATTAGAAGTAAGGGTCAACGCTAGGAATTTGCGGCCAGAGGCTTTCGTGTAACTTAAGGTTGGAAATGTTAATTGACATATACATTATTATTATATAATTATCTATAGTTACGGTATACGTATATCAAATATATAGTACAGTAAATGGCACAAGATTATGGCTTACCTTATTCACATTACTTTACATGGCGCGTGTGTTTATAAGAGACATGTAAATAAAACAATGTTTAGATATTGAAAAACTTAAAAAAAATATTTTTTTTTTGTGTATAATTAGTAGATGTCAGATTTTAAATAGTAAATGACAATTTATTTTTACTGCATCAGTGGCGCGGTGAGTGAGGGGCCGCTTGCGGCGTAAGAGGTAGCGGGTTCCATTCCTGCTGTGTGGTCAAGTGTTTGTATGTTCTGCAAGCACTTTCTTCTTGGTCTGTTACGGGTACGTAACACAAGCTTAGAACTAACCACGGGGCTAAATGTTGATGTGTGGATTCTCCGGAAATATTTTTGGAGTTTACTCCTTAAGAAACGATTTGAGTTATAAGGCCCGGTACGGAAATTTTATGAGGAGTAAAATCAAGTGTCACGAAAAGTTTAGGCGTTACGTAGAAAGAGACAAACATATATATCTGTAGGATTGAACGTGTAAAAGAATGAGATGGAATACATTACACAGCGTATCTCATTCACGGGGTCTCCTCTTTGCGCGATACTTCGTAGTCTCACTGTATTATATTTATATTATTTTGTAACATACTTTATGTAATACGCTTTATTGAAGTAATATAAATAATCCGAATAATTACAGACATATGTTGGTTTCTCTTATCATTTTAGCAGATGTTATCCATTTACCCTTTTTTCTATTCGATATATATCATAATTATCGTTCGTAAGGAGTAAACTCCAATCGTGCGTCGTAGCTGACACACACACATTTTTTTTTTATTTATTTATTCAGCATGCAAGCAGTAAAAATATCTTCTAGGTCTTCATGCTCCATCTTAGACCACATCGTCCCTTAATATCAGGGGAGATTGCGGTCAAATGAAGGCTTATTTAGCTTAAAATAAACCTTATAATATTTCTGACGAAGCTTTTATTATTGTAGTACCTAATTCCGTAATATGCTTTGCTTAGATCAAGGATTTTATCTGGTAATACCATACACTTTAGTTGCACGTAAAATTATGTTATGTAATATATAGCCGTATGTAATCTCTATGGTTTTTTGTTTGCCAGCATTAAATTTAACATTTATTGTACGTCCATCAGATTGCTTCATTTCAATCTGCGTCACAAAAGACGCAATTTATCGCGACATACATGATATCAAAACAATAGATTTTAATAGCGTCTTTTGATGAACTATAGGCTTTACAGCGTCTTTTCATAAAACTTTATTTTTTTTTATAATCTGTGATGTCATCATACAGAAATTGCATTTTGTACATAATCCTTTTAAGATTAGTAGCTTTACTAAAGTTATCTTTGTCAGACAGCAAAAGTTACTTAAAATTATATTATTTACAAGTTGTGGGGTTATTCTTATGGTACCTAAGGAACCCATAAAATTGATAGCCTTTTTCTTTATATAAATAAAAATATTTTATTTTGGACAACAATTGTTAGCACAGCACTTGCAAGCCACAAATTGTTACCAAACTTAATGATAAGATAATCTATTCAAAACTCTTAAATTGAAAGCACCCTAAGAATAACGTTCCTTCATAAAATTATCTTGTGCCTTACACACATAAGAAAAAGTCTAAATATTTTTTTTACTAAAACAAACATTCGGTAAAAACAAATTTAACACACAATACTTCCGGTGTTGCCTGAAGGTGTGTTGAAAAAAGCTTATAAAAAGCAAATCACAAAAATTCATCAGTAACAATAATAACTTTAGTGGTAAGCGAGCTGTCATATTCAAAATAGTTGATAGTTGTCGGCAAACAAAGACATTTCTAGTTATCACATTTCACCGATAACCCTGTTCTGTCACGACGAACACTACTGGCCTAAAGACGGACAGACCGACTTGTCAATACGACGCAATCAGTGGAAGCAAGTTCGACAGTTTCTAAGAAATATTAATTAAAGACAATAGTGATAAAATAATTTATAACTTGTGGCGTAGTAAGATAAGTTAACAAAAGAAACATGGCAACATTTAGATTAAAAAGGAAGAACCCTCGACTTTCATTCCGAAAGTCGTAGGATCGAGCCGCGCACCTCTTAATTTTACTTTTTGAAAAATGTACGTGCTTTTTCTATGCTTTAATCGGCATGCTTTGCAAATGTGGAATAGCTTGAAGGACATGTGACATTCACCAACCCGCAATAAAATAGGCCAGCGTGGTAAATTAATGCCTAATCTCTGTCGTTAAATAGGGAGTGCAAATAGAAGAGCTTATGATTATGATATATATTTAAATTTGTAATTTTTAAAATTAACAAACAATAATTAAAAGACCCAGAGTCATTAATCCTTGCTTTTATTTTTTTGAAATGAAACCTGATTATATTACATAGCACAGATTCAATTCCAAATTAATTTGTCTATAAACGCGATGAGGTCAGGCATAACTTTTTACATTTTACCGCTTAACTGAGATCAAATTGACATTTTTCTATGGTTTTGATTTGTAGCATAAAATGGTGGTTGATTTGTAGCATAAAATGGTGAAATTGGGGCTTAATCGTCATCGAAACACACTGTATAAATTTCATGAAAAAAGTTATTGTCGTTTCAGATTATATAGAAGTTATATATTTTTATAGATACGTGGAATACTTTTTAACAAGGGAAAATGGTTTTCGCGAGAAGACAAAACATAAACATTAATAAGTAATATTAAAGCTATTATTAATATTCATGAAAAACTTCTATTGTAGACTTTACCAAATGTTCAACCAAATCTACTTCTATTACAATATTCGTTTATCGCTATATTTTTGGACACTGCTAAGCAAAGGCCATTTGCCATCATATGATTTACTCATTTAAACATGAACAAAATTTAACGCAGTGTCCAAAAAGGTTTAACTTATATTCGATAGATAATTTGCGTAAAATTCTAATACAAGTTGCATAATACAGACATAAATAGAAAACCCAGCTGAGCGGTGTCTTCACAACTACATAAACGAACAAAAGCACAAAGGCAGAGACTATCCCATTGTACATAATCACAATTCGGGGTAAAACATGGCGGCTCAATAGAAACATAATCCACATCCTAAATATGACAAAGAGGTAATTGAATTACTGAGCACTTAATATCTCCTTTCTAATAAAATCTGGGGAACTGTTTTGTCATTCGTTTGATCCCATCCCACGCGAAATCAACCCTTACTCCTAAATAATATAATCTAAAATATCACGTGAATATTTTAAAGATATCTCGTTTTAGAAGTAGAAGAGATTGGGGCACAAACGGGCGACAAAAAAATATCACCGGGCGGAAAAGATGTCATATTAAGAAACATGTCAATCATATTTTTATGATGCATTCAACAGGATGGCTGTTCACTTGCGTAATTTTTTTTCCATATTTCATGCACCGTTTGAGTTTGGAGTTTTTGTCGACCTTTTTTTTGGAGTTTGATTTTCTGTTAGTGATTATTCTCTTGTGAAAGGTACTTGGTACTTACAGCACTTGATGCGAGGGTTTGTACAAATATTGGGTCTGATTTCCTGCCAATACTTTGGAAAGGTTTTTAAGGATTTGGAGTATAATTGCCTTGAACATTTTGTTCGTTTTGCAATTAATTGTGTAATTTTGATATATCTATGGTCAGTTTGAGTAGCGGTTGTTCACGTTATTGACCAAACACAAATAAATTTAGAACGGTGGTTTCAATTATTGGAATGATTACTTATTTATTTTATTTATTTATTTACATTCAAAATTATATAAGGTACTTTGAATGATAAATTATTTTTAAAACAGTTTATTGTGGTGGTATATTGATAAAATATTTCAACTAAGGATAAATGTTATTTATTTGTACCAATTTGGAAGTAGGTAACGAAGTACCTTATCCTCCCAGAAGAAAGTGAAACTAAAGTTAGTGAAGTAAACACGATCGTATCTGACATAAAAATAAAGTCTTTTAAATCCTCGAAATATCATTTTATAAGTAACAATGCACACATCTACAATGTTTATATTGCACACAGAACTACAAGTTGGCCCAACCTATCATGATGTGAGAGCAGGACATAAAAGATGATGAATTGTCAAGTTTTCTGTATTATATGGCAAGCAGTTCGAAACTTTATGACTTAGGAGCGAGTGACCCAAAATTGTCTTATTAGAACAACCGCGCCACAGACCACTGACTCACTCGCACCTTCACATAGCCACGTCAAAAATTTACGACTCGGATCGCATTGTCTTGCAATTACCAGTGGTTTCATGAAATTTGGCACTGAACACCGACTATTTTAACCCGACCTGCGCTACTCAATACAATCAACGTGATTGTAAGTCTCGGTAAATTGGTTGATGAGTGTTATGGCCAGTTTATTGAGAGCTGTGGTTGGGTTTTTTGGTTGGGGTTAGAGGGGTCAGGTTGAGTGGTGCCTGATGGGTAATTAGCGGAAGGGTTTGGGATTGCAGCGCGAAGTGCCGCTAACACGGTGTTTTTGTTCTTCGAAGGACAAAGAGCCGTTGTGTTTGAAATTCGATCGCACGCGACATCGGTGCTGCTCGGAGTAGGTTGGGCCAACGAGAAATATAGGAAGAATTTATATTAAAAGAAGCTAGATCTTACTTATGAAATTACATGACTTGTCTCAAGACTTCGACAATTGTTTAAGGCTATTCTAACATTTATGTACAGTAATGGCCTAAAGCAACAAACATATAATAATAACTGCTATAATTGTGCTAACCAAAATCATAAAAAAAATCTATGTATGTATGTCCATTATATTAAGTATATCGGATGTCTAGTACCCGTCACCCAGGCTTAGAGCTTACCGCGGGGCTAGATGTTGTTGTGTGGATTGTCCGGATATATTTATATTTATTTATATGCCCAGCTCACAGACACCGCTGCAGTACTAAGCAGGATTGTCTTTCATGTCATTGTCGACCGATGTTATATAGTTATGATAATGCTTCGTGTAGAAGCAAAATTAATTGACTTGAATTTAATAGAATCTTACCATAGCAAAAGTGTGTGTGGCATACTAAATATTAGTTTTATTTGAGTTTTTATGATGCCGCTGTCGTCTGGACTGCACTTCCTCACACCTATGACTCAGTGCGGTTTCACCCATATAGTCATAAAGATGTCCTCTCAAAACAGAACACACCTTTATCCAACATCAGCCATGGTCTTGCGTATTAGCGGAGGTTTAGACCGTTGTGGTGTGGTCCTATTTTTTTTTTGTATTTTGTAGTATCATATCTGTGAAAAGTGTGTGCGGCTGGGACACAAGGACTTCTCTCTTGACTAACGAAGTGTGTGGAATTTGTATCAAATATTTGTTTTTAAGTATATTGAGCCACAATCCACATTAGCCAGGTCCCTCCTCGCCACCGCAGCACAACGCAGCATTGTCTCAACAAAGCTCCTCTGTGCACTAATCACTTTCACATGCCGCTGTCCTCTGGACTGCACTTCCTCAAACTATGACTCAGTCATGTTTTTAATACTGTTTTCATACTATAGCCATAGCCATAGGCAGGCTGGACCGAAAAACTCTCTAAAATGTCACTAGGATGTGAAAGCAAAACCAAAAAGAGCCAAGAATCTATTTCTTTATTTTTAAGACTACTAACAAGAAAATACACTTTCAGATAATGATTTCTAAAGTATAGGTAGCCACAGCAAGCGAAGTGCCTTTCCTGAACAAAATAATAGTCATTTATTGCATTTTAATTCGACAAAATCAAATCAAAAGATTAACGAACTCTTTAGATGCAAACGGCATGTTATTCAGCACCATAATTACGAAAATGTCTACTCGACTATTTCACAGACCCACAGACAAAACATCCATATACTAGATTGAACCATAGACCATAAACAAAACAAAACGCAAGGAGGTATAATAGCGACGGCATTTTTTCATAATGCACGTATGAGGGCACGGTCGTGACCGGCGCTTGACAGCTACTTTTTAGCGTCCTGCTCTTTTTGCGCGGGATAGATTGCTCTCTTTGTCTACTCGTATTTACGTACTAGCGACTGCATATTCGCAGGACCGCGTAATAAGAGAGATGGAACGGGCAGATGGGTCATTTATTATATTATCTGTGGTTTGTTTGTGAATATTTTACTTTAAGATTATTGGATGATGTATATTTGTAGTGGTTTTGTGTAGTTTTGATTGGATTTGGTTGGAAGTATTTTGCCTTGTTGGATTTAAGCTATGTGTACGTACAATTTAAGGGCAAGATAAAAATGTCTACATATACCATATGTCGGTATGTGACATACATACCGACTTTTACACAGAACAAATAATGGACAAATAACGTCTATAAGGGCAAAAAAATGCATGGAGTTTTATAGTGACTTAATTTTATTTAATACACGGTCGTGACCTGAGATCGAAAAACTCTATCTCTAATTACTGACCACAACCAACGTTGCTTGACTTTATAAATGAAAACTATTTCGTATTTAAAAAACTACTTATTGATCTAGTTCGGTCATTCAATTTTGTTTAGATTTTGTTCTCATATACGAATCCACAAGGGTTCCTTTTTTTGGCATTTGGCTAAGGAACATTTTAAATGACCAAGAGCATCAAAGTTCGGGAGGCTTGTAACGTATAAATTCAGCACAGGTCGTACGAAAGCGTTGCGTCACGCGAAACAAATTCAAAGTAAAAAAACGAACATTCGATTAAACCCCGACCATGCCTGATATTTTCCTTCATACTGTCCATTTTAAACCACTATTATTATACTTCTAGTACTTCTATCTAACCTAAAGCTTTTAATTAAAGAAACTCGCATTGTATCTAATAACTGTACTGTTTACTACATGAAAACGAGTTTATGGGATTCTAAAAACATGATACAAAAATTTGCCGTATTTTTTCTCAAGTCCGTTCTACAAATTGATCTGTGACAATAATCACGTGTCCTGCAGAGCCCTGGGAACGGGTAGCTCAGCCGCTACATGACACGAAATTATTGAGATACAACCTCCATTACCCCATTACACTGCGCATAAGAACAATGTGCTTTTTGCGCCTTCCACTCGATTTAATTTCCTCTCATTTTACTATGTAACTGAATTTTTGGTTTGAATTACGATAAAGTTATAATAGTAACTAGCCCGCCCTGGCTTCGCACAAGTAATTATTCATATTCGTTTTTTTTCTTTTCGTATAAACCATATTTGGACTTTTACTAACATTTATAAAAATTAATTGGCCAAATTGATTCAGGGGTACCTAGTTGAGTTATGCGCTTACCTACACATCTTGCGATTTATTTGTATATTAAAGATAAGGAAAGATTTAAATACAATAAAACAAATTCTGTAGTATAAAGTAGCTTATGCAGGAAGGGTGTTTTCGGGGATGTGGGTTCAAATCCTTCATTCGCTACTAAATTTTATTTCGTATTTCGCTCGTATTAATAAAAACTGCTATTATTTGCTAATATAACTGAATTAGCTAAAACACACAATAAACTTATTTATGCCTTATTTTGCGACTACTAGAGAAATCAACAAGAGTGAAAAGCGTTTATTGAACGGTTTTTAAACAGATTTAACACTTATCTAGTTTTATGACTGAAAGTTGCTCTATTAACCTCCTTTAAGTCTGATAATAAGAAATGAAATATTTTTATGAATACAATGGTTTCTTTTATATACACTTAAATAGTTCAACCTTCAAGTGAGGTATAATCCTAATATATATAAATCTCGTGTCACAATGTTTGTCCTCAATGGACTCCTAAACCACTTAACCGATTATAATAAAATTTGAGGTACGTATAATTATTGTCAGACATAGACAATAATTATAGCTCAAAGAGTATATAACCACCACGTATGAATAGCTTATCAAGAAAAATCATAGACAACCTATAAAAAGACATTTATTTTACACTTTTTTTTTACTTGTAGATAATAACAGACAAATAATTAGCAACTATAATTTGAGATTTAAACTATCCTATCTCTCAAGTTGGATCGAACTGCACATGGTGTGCGAATTTTATTATAATCGGTTACGTGGTTTAGGAGTCCATTGAGGACAAACATTGTGACACGAGATTTATATATATTAAGATTATACCTCACTTGAAGGTTGAACTATTTAAGTGTATATATAAGAAAGTTCAATATTCAACATAGTTTTCAATCATTTTTTTCTGACATGAGTTTGAA
The DNA here is from genome assembly GCA_929108375.1 of Gymnoscelis rufifasciata. NCBI lineage: Eukaryota > Metazoa > Arthropoda > Insecta > Lepidoptera > Geometridae > Gymnoscelis > Gymnoscelis rufifasciata. Next base: position 10,312,434 of record OV815314.1, read on the forward strand.
GTACTAAATTTTTATTATTTATATTTTTTTGTTAAAAGCCTCCGTGAAATAGCGGAGATTATCTATATTCTATATAAATAAAAATGAATTGTTGTTCGTTTGTCTGATTAAAACTCGAGAACGGCTGGGACGATTGAGCTGATTTTGGTTTTAAAATGTTTGTCGTAGTCCAGGGTAGGTCTAAACGGTGAGCAAATAAGCAAATAAGGAAAAATTGCCGGGAACTTTTTTTACCCGTGCGACGCCGGGGCGGGCCGCTAGTCATTTTATGAAACATTAAAGGGTTATTTCAATTAAAACTATATTTAATTTTCGAATCTCTATTCGAAACTTATTTCTCATATATAAAATTTCCATGTCACAATGTTAGTTACCGTACTCCTCTAATTATTTTTAAATTTATGCGTATTCAGTAGGTCTGCGAATCGGCTACTAACTATTTTTCATTTTGCAAAACAACGTTTGCTGGGGTCCGCTAGTATTTATCTAAATCCAAAGTTTGAAATATCGAAAGCTTGTTATGGTTTTGCTAATTTTAAACTTTGCCACGAAAAATTTCATACCATTTTTCATCAACATTCAAAATTCGGATGTTCGGATGTGATGTAATTCTTAAAAATATCTAAATGTTTATTTATTTTAAAACTATCATTGTTTTTTTTTTTTTAATTTTTAAATTCGATTTGTTTTGGTTAAGTTATTTCAAATTTGCAAGCATGTAAGCAATATCTTTAATGTAACTGTAAATTATTAATTCATAAAAAAAAAATCTGTTTATGGTACAATTGTAATAGATTAAATATTACTTAAGTATTCACTGGCAAGCCACAATTAATAAAATGTCTCATATCACCTTAAGTTATATTTTACTACGTCCTAAAATCAACAAGTTATTTTCAAAATTAATCTTCTTAATAGAGCCAAAATCACGCCACGATAAAGAAATAAACCAGTTAAGTGTGAGTAGGTACATATTGTATATTTCGGGGTTCTGAAATCAAATCTGCGTCTTTTTAGAATGTCAATGCTACTCAGGCTCAGGCTTCCGCTCAGGCTTTCGGAGGTTTTGTCTGTTCACGTCCGTAAGTGGTAACCCTCTGAACCCTTACACGTGACCTCCGGGTGGTGCTAAGAACAGTCTCTGGTGGTAGGCTTCGGCCGCGGCTTGTCACCACCCTCCGGGCTGGGCCAGTGCGTGAAGCGATTATTTCGTGTTTCGTAATGTGGCCCGGAGAAGCCATCTACCTTCTAGGTCTTCATGTCCCATCTTAGACCACATCGTCACTTTACATCAGGTGAGATTGTGGTCAAATGAAGGCTTATCGAGCATAAAAAATAAAACAAAAAAAGGCTGATTTTTGTGTCGCGCTGACCGTCGGCGCTGACAGACAGCGCTCAGCAATCTGTTTGAACGCTATAGAAAACCTTTAGAATAATGCCGAAGGGTCAGCGCTGACATTATGTCCATACAAATTGTACGCGCTGAGCGCCAACGGTGAGCGTTACAGTAAAATCAGCCTCAGTATATTTTAAATGATTATGATTTCTAGCAAAACATTGCGGTATTCATTAATAATATACTAGCATTTCGCGGGTACAATTTAACCGCAGTAAAAAGAAGTCCTTTCTCGATTAATAGTCCATCTAATATTAAAATAATTTCTAATTCGGACCAGTATTTCCTGAGATTAGCACTTTCAAGCCAACAATCACAAACAGTCTTTATACAACGATTTAGAATAAATAATATTTATTTTTAATCCAAGTTTCAGTGTTTTAGACAAACTACCTACTGCATATTAGTAGATTTAGTCGTTAGCATGTTTTATTTTTTTACCCCAGACCAAAAAAGAGGGTGTTATAAGTTTGACGTGTCTGTCTGTCTGTCTGGGACATCATAACTCCCGAACGATTCAATTTAGTTTTTTTTGTATTAAAGGTGAGATTGGCGCGAGTGTTCTTAGATGTTTTATGAAAATCGGTTGTGCCATTCAAAGTTATGAAGGGTGAGAGTGGGGACAAAAACCAAAAAGTTTTATGTGTTGTGTATTGGGGTATCAAATAAAAGCGCATCGCGTGATCATTACAAAATATTATGGTGTTGTACTTTTAAAGAAAATAAGGCATTGGAATCGGAGGTTTTTCTTAAATTGTAAATTTAGATTTATATACTAACGATAAATTTTGTAGGTAGTGACTGGGTAATTGAATATTAAGTAGTAGTAAATAATAGGATGACTTAAAAAATAATAATTAGTCCATCATAATATAGATTACCTAAAAAAATTGTACGCGTATTTGTCTTTCTTCTTGCAAACGGAAACACAAGACTATACAGGGAATTGAAGTTTCACGTGACGTAATGCTTTCGAATAACATGTACTAAATGTATACGTCACAACTCCGTAACTTTGCTGCACTATATCTTGGCACCTTATTAAATTGATAAAGCCAACAATAGGTGTCCAGTATTTATAGAAGGCCCAACAAAAGGACTAAACAGACTACCTACTTTCATATGCAGTGATCATGGTATATTCTATAAGGAACCCTAAATTTTATGACACAGTTATAAATTTAGCGTAATAATCTCCATGGTGAGAGGACATGGGACCGTCTGGGCGAGGGTCATATTCCCATACAATTATGGAAGATTCACAATTTCACACCTTATTTATTTATTGGGCTTATTAAACCGTTTTTTTTATCGCTTCGTAGAAAGTTTGTGGTTAATGTAGTTATGGATATATTTCCGTTAATGTAATGACCTAATGAAGCCGTATTGGCTAAGTGGGAGGACACTCGACTTTCATTCCGAAGGTCGTGGGTTCAAATCTCGCCACGCACCTCTGGATTATGAATGTGAAAATGATCTATGATGTTGTATTATAGATAGATAGGTAGATAATTTCTTTATTGCACACCAATGCTTACAGACTTACTTAAAAATAACAATCAATAGCCACATTTGTTGTACAATCGGCGACCTAATCCTTATAGTAAAATATTTTTAAATATTTCAATATTTCACTATAATACACTAGACTCTATATTTTCTTTTACAATATTTTCCTCTTATATTTTTTAACGCTGCTATCTTTTCGTTCCTTTTTATCCTGTCCATCCCAAAATTGCCTCAAATAGATCGCTCACAGCGTTTATCCGCCTAATGTGCCCTGCATTATTTATAAGGTATTTTTAATTTGTGTGGTGTAAATTATAGAGTTTTCTATTCTATTCTACACATTGAACTGTTGGTTCATAAACTATAAAAATAAAGTTAAATTTATTGAGCATATGCTTCTGGCCTAAGACAGTTAAAATCAAGAACGGACAGAAAGAACTTAGTTATACCAACACCGGTATTTATAGATCTCGACCGTCGACGTTACATTAACTACAACGTCAGGTGCTTGGGACGGTCTGGTCACGACTCTTTGACCGATGTCTAAAACTCGCTTCGAACCTATTCCAACTCCAAACGAAAATGAGCCCCATCAACTAAGTAATAGAGGTGAAAACTCTGTGAGTGGAATGAAGTATCCGGATCGAAGGACCATTGTATTTAAGGTTATAATACCGGTGAGTTAAGGTTCGTTTTTGTTTGGTTGGTATAGGTTGTACATTCGTTAATGCTTTACCTATGATTGTAATAAGTAGATGGTGTGTTGAAAAATTATCGGTGCGATCGGGGGCGCAATGGATGCGTGACTTTTTTGCCTGTTTATTATTGAGTTCCAATGTTTGGAGCTAGAACTAATGGAAGTGATAATTAGTGGCTTGCGTTAATAGAATAATAAGTAGAAAAAATACTGCTTGTTTTTCTGTGAGAGAAAGAGAAAGTATATTTATATTGTGCAAAATACAGAAATAATTTATCGATAGAATACTAGAAGACTAAAATGAGAGATGTGAAGCGAAGCACAGTTAACGTTTTATGTCAAAAAATACAGAACCGATTTAAAAATAAAAATATATAAGGACTAAATAAAGCTCAAAAATTTATCAGACTTAAATTCAATTTATTGGTAGCAATTAATTAAAATTTAACTGAAAAAATCATTATGATATTTCGCTATTTTTTACTACTTATTTGAAAAATATTAAAGTTTATCAGAGTTTATTTTTGTATTGCAAATTAAGATAGTCCATTTGAAATCGAGCTTGATCTAATTACCGAAGAAATCCGATTACATCAGTCGAAGAACGCATCTAGCATCTCTATATCATTTTATAACAAGATTTTAATTCCTGCTGCGATGTAATAAAATGTAAAGCAAATGCGGAGTTGCCATCTAAATGTCATCAGTGTTTCGGTGAAGAAGTGACAGGTTACAAATGCTATTTGATGTGTCGGATATATTGGGGCGTACGAAGTATATATTTTTTTCATATCTCTCTCGCCAAGAGAGCCTGTGCTTCGTTTCTACTGCTGGGACAGTGGGAACGTTAATAGGGTGATAATGATGATATTTTTTGACTTTGATAGTCGCGGGAACTCCGATAACGGAATTCAATTGCATCTCTGCTTACCCATGTATAATATGTATAATTAGTTAATATACGAGTACCAAGTCAAATAAAAATAATTGAAATATTATGTTCGATAAAATGTCATGAATGCATAGGTGAATAAGTGACAGGTAGAATAAAAGCTATGTGTCTGATAAATGATAACGGTAATAAGAACGGAGCCAAACACGGCGCTATTTTTGATTTCAGAATCGGTTGATTTCGTCGCGCGCCTGTTTATCGAAATATGTTGCTTAGAATTCGATATACTTCTCGATAAAACAGGTTATATTTAAATCTTTCTTAAAAAGGAGAATAGAGATTCCATCAAAGTCTCTATTGATGGTTTAAGAATGTATGAATGGGACCTATAACAGCCCAATAAATTAATTTAATAAGAAAGTTTGCGATTGTCCTCTATTAATTATTAGAATTAATAGGATTAGGTATTCAGTAGGTCTGAGAATAGGCTACTATCTATTTTTCATTTTGCAAAACAACGTTTGCTGGGGTCAGTTAATTTATTTAATTAATTTTGTAGTGTTGCTAGCAGCTAGCTAATTTATTTAATTAATTTTGTAGTGTTGCTAGCAGCTAGCAACACTACAAAATTAATTAAATAAATCATCGACTTGTAAATAAAATGATAATGATCGGCGGCTTTTTAATAAATTATTCAAATTGCACGCTACCGTAAAATATGTATATAATATGACACTTCTGGTGATTGGTTTTCGTTGTTATGATTTACCATTTGCATTAATATGGAAGTTTGACCATAATAATTTATTGGACGTAGACTAATTCGTTCTAGATTTTAAAGTCATGTAATTACCTATTTAATATAATTATGTCCAATAATAAATCATACTGAGTTTTTATATCAACAGTAGTGGTGGGCAGCCTGAATCAGTTTTTTAGCTCAATAGTGCCTAATGAAAGCACAGATATTACATTAGTAAACATCAAGGAAAACACCTTTATAAAGGTGCATTATAAGTACACCTCTACACACCAAAGCTAACGCAAACATTTTCAATTTTAGCATAAAGAACATTAAAAAGATATTTAGTTTTTATACTTATAAAAGAACCAACATGCTGACCGAAAATATGAGTACGAGTAAGTTACATTTATATAAAAAGTAATTTTAACGTTGTATCAGTAGGTTGAGATATTTAGTTTCTAAAGTATTAAAACCTAGAAACTTACATATTAATAATTCTAGCTCCCGTATAAAACCCAAAGGAGGGTTCATTTCAAAAATACATGAGTCCACCTTCCATTTTATATTTAGAGCATACATTCTAAATTTAAATTTCATACTGAATTTCTTTTAAATAACTTCAAAAACATAAGACTTACATACAAACTTTCAACCACCCTTAGGGGTACAGTTTCGTAAAAGCCGTACTTAACGGACATCTACACCTAATAAAACCCCTACCTGGCAAATTTTAAGGATTTTAGGTATGTTTCTGATTAATCAGTAAGTGGTACAAAAGTAGTTTCACTTTTATATATTACTAGCGGCACGCCCCGGCTTTGCACGGGTAATTATTCAAAATTGTTTCAAAATTATTCGAATTTTTCTCTCCGTAAAAACCATCCTTAAACTCCAACAAACATTAAAAAAAATAAATTGGCTAAATTGGTATAGGCGTTGTTGAGTTATGCGCTTAGCAACACATTTTGCGATTCATTTTAACCCCCGACAAAAAAGAGGGGTGTCATATCTTTCTGGGACATCATAGCTCCCGAACGGAAGAAGCGATTTCAACTTCGTTTTTTTTGTTTAAAAGGTGAGTCTGGCGCGAGTGCTCTTAGACATGTTTCATGAAAATCGGTTGTGCCGTTTAAAAATTGTGGGGGTTAGAGTGGGGAAGGCAAACCGAAAATCTGCAAAAATCTCGAGTGGGGTATCAAATGAAAGCGCATTGCGTGCACATTACACATTATTATGGTGTTTTACTTTTAAGGAAATTGAAGGATTCGCATCGGGGGTTTTTCTTATATTTTAAATTTAGATTTATTATTTATAAGAAGATTAAGGTAAGAGAAAACATACTATTGATTGCAATGCTCAAATTGGTGTAACCGACAACAAACATAAACTTGGTTCGGGTTAATTGGTGTAACGTTAGTTTTTTGAAGAAAGTTGGTTTTATATAGGTGTATGTGTGGTTATAATTTTGCGTTCAAGCTAAGAATTAGTGTAAGAGCAATGCTGGTTTGCCAAGATACAAACACCAACTTAACCTTCTTCGGTCATAGGAATACAACAATTAGACTTATGTAAATGGATCACATACCTACTCAGTTACAACATAATTTCGACGGAAGTCTGCAAAATTCACAGTTAAAATGTGTAGCGTAACTGTATTTTTTTAAAGCTAGAATTCTATTATTATGCTATTCGTAAGAGCAGAAAAAAACTAAAAAAAAACTGTATACTCAACTTATTTTACGTGTTTTGGTGGTTAACCCAATTGAATCTGCAACCGACGATATGTAAAATATCTATGCTATATGCTAGGGTTTAGTTCTGAAAATAACTTTTTGAATGGGATTAGTTTCCTGTTAACGAATTATTAACTACTAACTAAGCGACAAAATATTATCAAGCGACAACTTTTTATTTCCGCACACGACCATTCAGTAGGGAGCCGACGACGCGACGCGGCAGATTATTTCGTGATCTTAACCCCGCTTATTGTCACAAAACTATAACAGTTACCGATATGATGCAACGACGTTTTTTGTAGATAATGATAAGTTCTACAAAGTTGTAATATTTCACTTTGTTATATATTCAATAGTTTTCGCAGCATTCGCGATTACAGAAAGATTTTAGGTTCTTTTTTTTCACCATGGGTTACATTATCGGAGTTTGGTAAGAAAACATATTATTTTTGAAAACTAAATATAGCCTATGTCACTCAGGGATAGTGTAGCTTTCGAATGGTGAAAGAACTTTTTAAATCGGTGCAATAGTTTCAGAGCCTATTCGAGACAAACAAACAAACAAAAAATCAAACCTTTCCTCTTTATAATATTAGTATAGATAGATTGAGATGATCTGATCTTTAAAACACGGATAACCCCGTGGCGTGAAATGGTACACTATGCCACAGTTATATAAGGGATCTTAAAACACCGGGACAAATATTATGGGACCAGCCACAAGCATCGCAAGAGGTCAATGGTATAATTTTACAATGCGTTAAGCAGCTACTTCATCCATATCCACCTTGTAAAACCTAAATGTGTTCAAGAAATGAAGTTATACCAAATTTTTAGTCTTTTTCATATAATCCTCGAAACAAAACCAGTAAAGTATGAAGTCATGAAATGCTTATAGTTACGTTACAGGATTTCATAGCAGTATGTGTTGAAGCTAGTAATTAAAATATAAAGTTTACATCATAAGTTTTAGTATTGGAATATCTCAGTAACAAGCAATTCCCAGTGCATATTGATGTCACGTCTGTGCCCCGATAATTAGGCGTCATCCATCATGAGAACAGGTCTAGGGGTTACGCAGGTGTGTGGAACTGTAACTATGATTTCTAATTCGCTGGGTACTTTCTGATACGTAATTGGTACATCAAACACGTCGGACGGGTTAGAATTGAGTCGGATGTCACGATTTGAAATTTCATTTACGACCTCTGTACTAAGTGGGATTATTTCTTAACTAGCGGTGATCTGCAATGTTGTATGTATTTTTTGCGGTAAATTTACATATACGCGTGGTTATAGTAGCCTTCGTTACTATTTTTAACAACATCTTATTAATCAGACCGCAATCAAGCTTATTTTAAGTATGATAATTGATGTCAAATAGTGTTAGATTGTTTATACTTAACATAAATGCAATGTTTTGTATTACGTACAATAGTTACGTTATCGTTCGAGATACCTATATGTTACCATTGTAATGATATTGACATAAACACGAATGGAAGATACGGCGGATAATAAAATATTAATAAATATCGGCACTTTGCCAATCTGATGGTATTAAAACTTGTTCTCTTATTGAATTAGCAATATACTGTATTGCATCCAGTCGTCGGTCTTCCTGGAGCACTCTGGCCCTGCAAAACCCATAATATCATCAAACCATCTGGTTCTTTGTCCGCCAACACTCACTTTTCCCATCTCTTGGTTTCTTGATATCATCATCATTCAGCTACCTGCCGGACGGACCTTGGCTTGGCCCGTGGTATATCAATTTGAAGAAAATGCTACATTATTACAGTTACTTAAAGCTTTTCATACACCTATAAAAACTTTCGCCTAAAGAATATTAGTAGGTAAGATGATCGGGTAGATTATTACAAAAAGTGGTCAAAATTGTTCACTTCTTTTGTTTTAAATTTTTATCTAATTCATTCAAAATATTCTGTACAAAATCATGCTATTGTTTCATCTAATACATAAAATTTCCATGTCAAAATGTTAGTTACCGCACTCCTCCGAAACGGCTTTACCTATTTTTACCAAATTTTATATGCGTATTCAGTAGGTCTGAGAATCGGCTATTAACTATTTTTCATTTTGCAAAACAACGTTTGCTGTGGTCAGCTAGTAATAGATAAAAATGAAACAATAGAAGTGAGCTTTGACGAATTTCTGCGAGTACCTCATTCTATCAGCTTATATTAATTTGGTTTTATGTGTTTTGGTTGTGTGTACTCTAGACGATTATATAAATTTGACGCAAACTGTAGTACCTATCCCTACATATTATGTTAACTACACTTTCTTGATATCGTTTATATAGGTTTCCGGTTAAAAGTTATAGAGTGGGGAAGGAAAACTGAAAATCTGCAAATATACTAGAGTTGGGTATCAAATAAAAGCGCATCGCGTGCACATTCCTAAATATTAAGGTGTTTTACTTTTAGGGAAACTCAGGCATTAAATTAGTGGTTTTTTTTAAATTTTAAATTTAGATTTATGTCTATGTTTTCCATCCTTGTCGACATCGATGCAAATAATAAAAAAGTAATATTATTTTTAAACAAAAAAAAATCAACTATACATTTTGCAACTAATTAAATTATTAATCGCGTAGGACCAACAAAGTTTTTATACAAATAATTTTGTAGTACAAATCACCAAAATAAATAAAATATGATAAAAGCCATATTATACATATTTATCTGTTAATAACATAATGCTTTTTAATAACATAAAATAAACATTGAACTTGCATTTAATCCACATTAAAACTGCCTTTACGTTCCAACAACCCGTCATATTATAAACGAATAACATTCAAGTGCTATACTAACAAAAAGCGTGTCATTGTCTATCTGTCTGTCACGGGTGACGTTCGCCAGAGACCTACGTGCCTTCTGTCAAACCTGTCAAAAACAGTAAAATTTCTTCTCAGCAAGATATATTCAAATTCTAGCCGTGTGTCATACGATACACTGTCTGACGTCTTCATGACTTTGTATATCGGCGTAAACATCTCAACTCGAACAGCACCTGCCAATGGAATATTATCCCTATCTGTTATATCATAAGATTAAATGTCCATTGTTGCTTTGAAGTATGATAGCATAAAGGAATTCGTCAAGTGACTATCTAACACCATTTGAGACACCGACAAGACTTTATTCCATCGTAATAAGAGCGAAAATTCAACTGTTTATGGATAAGGTGGTCCGAAAGAGCTGTCAAAATGACGGCGTCAAAATGCTTCAAGCAGTCAAGTGAAAGGACTTCTTGTTAGCGAGTGTTTAGTGACAAGATGATGTGTACGAAGCTTTAGTTTGGGAAAAGCCTTTAGTGGTTTATACGCTGGTTTGAGCGTCTCTTTGAATTACATTATAAATGACCGACGTGGGTACAAGGTGCCACAGAATAGGTATTAGTAATAAAACATGATTTAATTACATACGCGTTGCCAAGCTAGTTCACGGATTTCATTTAAACTTCACACATCAAAGAAAATAGAAAGATTATTTATAAAATATAATATTCATCAGGAGTCAAATGACATCCACTGCTTAAACTCACTCATATCTAAACCTCCAGTTGTTTAAGTTAGAAGCGCCTTCATTCATCTTTTTAGTAGACGCCAGAGCGGCGTTTGGGTATCAAGAATACATTATCTCCTATTTGTACCGCCAACTCCGAAAAACCTTAACCGTCCTACACCAAAATTTATTGAAAACACTAACTAAATAAAATAAATTTTAGGATATGAAAACAAAGCATTTTATTCAATACAGACATCATATTTCGTAGTAAGATTATGTTATGACCTAAACGATCGATATTTAAATAAAAATAGTGTATTTTTATTTTTCAAATATTCTGGGTAAAGTACAATTTTTTTTTATGTGTGAATGCACTTTTTCATTTTGCTAAAATCGATGTCATGGTTCTTGGGAACAAATCGTCCTCTGGCTTATATTTTAAGACCTTCAGATACTGACCGACACTTTATTACAACACCCTGTATATTACAAAACTAAAAGTGTTTTCCTAGATCTTACCTTATTTAAAAGTTTATTGAATTTTAAAATACATAGAAATTGTTAAAACTGATCTTCCCTGCGACATAGACCTTCAATCCAGCAAAACAGACACAGAGAAATCATCTCCAAACGACCCAACGATCAAATTATCGATAACTCTGTAATCAAACAAACGACACTCACGTACCGTCCACACTCCAACGCCATCTTATCAATGCTGGCGGAGAAAATCCGAACTAAAGTATACCCACACGACCCCGACGCTCACGACAGATCGGCAATCGACAATTCGATACTCATTTGGTACTCTCTCGACGGTACAAGTATCTTTGTAGTACGTAGTTTGTTTCACAACATTTGACATTCCGGCTGGTCCAAATTGCTGGTTCGATGGCTTTGAACTAACCTGTGGTGTTTTTCTCACACGATTCGAGAGCAAATAACTGGGTGCTGATGATATGGCTATGAAGGTGTTCCGTGATATACGGGTGGAAAGGTTGAAAGATATCTGTGGGATACCTAGGACCTAGTTGGCGGAGTCTACAACATGATTACAAATTCTAAATAATTTAAGTCATCTCTTCACTCAATGCTTCCTGGACTAATCTAATCTAATCTGCATGTTATTGTTCTTGTCCATGGATTTATTTTGTTTTAAATGCACTGTTTTATATATCTGGTTAATATACACTGTAACAGGTCTCCCGCTATACAGGCTTGCCTAGCTGCTTAGTGAAATTGTTACTGTGGATTGGTAAATAAATATTTAAGTTTTTTTTTGCATTCCTATAACTTATTGAGCAATTCTGAAAACCACATTACATGTAGATGCATAATGTGGGGTGACTAAAAATAAAAGCAACTTAAATAAGCTTAACACCTATTTTTTTGGTTTGAAACGAAAAATCAACACGATACTGCATTGAAGTTTCGCGTGGCGTATTGTTTTCGTGCTATTTGTACGAAAACAATACGTCCCTCTTTATATCTTAGCACTTTCTAAATTAATTGAAAAGGTGTCCAGTATTTTTGTACTGGCTAACAGACGGACTAAATAGAATACCTATTTTTTACGTAATTTTCATGCCTATTCGCCTAGGACACTGATGGAAAATTATCTTCAATAAATCAGATACAAAAATCCGATAAAAAAAATGAATCTACTAACGTTAAAAACAATTCTACTTCATTGTTGGCTATCCGAACAACCTATGTGTCTCGAATTAAGTATAGACTTGTTCACACTATCATAGCTCCAACCAATTTTCGCTCCTCATATTGGTAGCTAGTAAGTACCCAATTGTATCGTGATTTTGAAATTGAATTGCGCCCAGCACCTCCATTCTATAACCTTAGAAAGAGATTTAAAATTTGAATTGTCAATTTTGCTAGATCGTGATCTATCTAAATGTCAATTTTCAGAGAGGAATTCTTGTCAGAAGTCAGTTATGTTGGAAAAATGTTTTGTACGCGCATCCTTTGTGGCACATTCCCGGCTTGATTGCGTATGTAATCATCTAGTCGGGTCTTTTGTTTTCGCTGGTTATGGGAAAATAATCTAATAATGATGGATAGGCTGTTTTTATTGAAGATTTGAAATAATCTTTTAATAATATTATGTAGTTTAATAATATTAAAACTTGTACCGAAATGTTACTAGTGACGAAAGATTAGGAATTATTCCTCCTACCATTTATATATTTTTTTAATAAGCGCCTAAATTAAATTTAATGTTTTGCACGAAAATTGGCGTAAATATGAATTATTTTATTACGATTCAGAAGCCGAAAACGAGAAGAGAATAGTTTTTTTGCATTCGCTTATCAACATTTTAAATCACCAATTTATGTTATTTTAGTTCATCCAATGCCTCTAGTAAATCGAATGTCAACAAAGTATTTTCTATAATCTTAGGCAATGTCCTAGCAATTTTCCTTTCTTGACATTCAGTTTTACGTCAAACCATCACGATGTCCAATAAGCCCGTACGTGTCCAATCACAAGCTACCCTAGAAAACAATTTCGATAAAAATGACAGTCTACAAAGAAATAAGAGAACACGAGTACTGACAGAATAAATCAGACAAGTTTGAGGTGGATTTGGTTCCGTGTGATTTAATAATAAAACACTTTGTAATTATAAAAAACACATTAATTAAAAAAGAACTGCAAAATGTTGCAGTCAGCTATCTTCCATCCAAGTTATGGCTAAGCGAAAAGTCGCTTAAGTTTATAAAAGCACGTTTGCTATATGGGAGCGCTTTTAAAAAAAGTTTTTGTGTTATACCAGCAATATTAAGCATTTAAAAGAGTACAATTTGTGTAAGAAAGGAGTGAGTGCTGAGATGACGGGTGATAGAGGGAAGTGGAGTAGGAACACATGTTGTGCCGACCCCACATAGTGTGGGACAAGGGCAGGATGATGATGATCTGTGTGAAATTATAATGCTTCTTGAGAAACAGCTATGTAACATACGGACTGACAAAGAGACTGGCTACGAAGTCTTAGTAATACAGTCCCGCTTACCCTAGTACGGGACCCTAAAAAGTCAGAGGTACTGTCAGGCACGTCGTTGTCCACACAAGCCACTTGTGTACGCAATTGTCCGTAATGACAAAACGTAGGACCGTACGTGAGCAAATCTGAACGTAAATTGAGACGAACGCTACCGTCTTTGATTGTGCGTAATGGGATATCGCGAAGGAATTATCTTCAGATTGCTGTTTGGGTTCTGGGAATTTCCTCTATCATCATTATCTGAGCTTTGTTTCGTAGTTATAGCATATACATAGCTCCTATTATTTCATATATCACAAACATTAAGCAACGTAGCGTGCAAACCTACTCGCTTGTGTATAATGTCTGTCGCGCCTGCACACGTCTCATTTAACGGTTTTATTCCACGGACTTTTTCTTACAGTTCGGTTGCGCAGCAAAATCCTTATCTCCTCCAAGCCTGCCTGCCGTAAGAAACTTCGTTCCAATAACGCACTTACAACAAACATTTTTTGGAGACATTAAAAATAGGTAACTATGAAACATGTGCTTATAATTAGGCGAGCACAGCACATAATATGATTGATCTGAAATTAATTAATATATATTTCCGTCAATCCACACAACAAAATCTAGTTTCAGAGTACCTAAGGCTCTTAGCTTGTGTTAAGTGTACTAGACATCGGATATACTTAATAATACATATAGTATAGATATTTTTTGTTATGCATATTAATCACCCAGACTAACGAGAAAGTGCTTGCTGAACATACAAACAGTGACAACTCGAACTTCGGCGGGAATCGAACGCGCTACATATGCTACGCTGACCCTTGCCCACCGCGCCACATAATAATGTCAATCGCGTGACATTGCAATGATCTGATGCTGATGAAGGATTGATTTCTTCGTTTTTAATGACACAATATTCTTAAATGTCAGACAGGCTATAAACGACAGATTCTAATAATACCTTATTCTAAAAATGCCAGATTATATAATCCATGCTGCAATGTAAGGTTAATTTATAGTTATTTACTTCGTTTTTGAGAAAGTTATCGATGTTAGAGAAGCCTTCATTTGTCAAAAATCTCACCTGATGTAAAGTGACGATGTGGTCCAAGATGGAGCATGAAGACCTAGAAGGTAGATGGCTTCTCCGGACCACATTACGAAACATGAAAAAATCGTTTCTCGCACTGGCCCAGCCCGGAGGGTGGTGACAAGCCGCGGCCGAAGCCTACCACCAGAGACTGTTCTTAGCACCATCCGGAGGTCACGTGTAAAGATTCAGAGATATATCACTTACGGACGTGAACGGAAAAAAACCTCCAGTTCTTCGTTACATGTTAAGGATACTATCTGCTGACCCGCGGTTTTGCCCGCGTTTTAATAAATTTTCCCGCGGTGATAAGTAGCTTTTGTCCATTATTGGGGAAACTGCAATGTCCATGCCTTTGACTCAAATCGAGCTTTGTGCTAAACCTATGAGTTATTCCGATATGTTACCTATATGATTGTGAAGTTCCATCAAAATCCACCCAGTAGTCTTTGAGTGAAAGAGCGACAAACACATACTCGTATATGTACAAAATTACTTTCATCCTCACAAACTTTAAATAACAAACGCGTTTATCATATTAGTAGGCTAAAAAACTAGTTATAATTTTCGTCTTAATAAGTATTTTTGAGGAAACATTTAGTTACGAGTC
Organism: Gymnoscelis rufifasciata; assembly: GCA_929108375.1. NCBI lineage: Eukaryota > Metazoa > Arthropoda > Insecta > Lepidoptera > Geometridae > Gymnoscelis > Gymnoscelis rufifasciata. The sequence continues at coordinate 10,327,655 of OV815314.1, forward strand.
CTTAATAAAAGTTTGTCTATAAATATATGAATAAAATCATCCTTATAACGTTCCCACTGCTGTAACACGGGGACTTCTCTCTTGGCGAGAGAGATTAAGCCTTAATTCAACACGCTGGCCAAGTGCGGGTTGGGGAATGTCACATGTACTTCAAACTCTTAAAGTTCTCAGAACATGCCAGTTTCCTCACGATGTTTGCCCTCACCGTAAAAGCACGTGTTTTAAACTATTGTGGCCAAACCAAAGTAGGTCTTGGCCTGCGAAACCATAGACTTCCTCCGGTCTCTATCCTGCGCTAGCTCTGACCAGTTCCCAACCACGAGCTCTCGCAGGTCGGCCTCCACCATGTCCTTCCAGCGATATCTGGGACGACCGACTGGGCACTGTCCAATCTGTTGTCCAATATATGCTCTCCATACTCCCCGATCGTGTTTTAAAGCGCACATATATTTTTAAAAAGAAAAATCTATTGGTGCGTAGCGGTGTTCCATCCCACGACCTTCGGAATGACAGTCGACTGTGCTCTCACTTAGCCAACACGGCCAACAAGTCATTCTTACAGATCGTAATTCGGTAAACGGTAACCCTTCATCGTCCACTGGATTGTAAACTACAACAAAAGCCCAACAGTTCGTTTCTAATAGCAATTACCTCAGATATCTCTTTGATCGGCCAAACCGCTCCCCTAAGCTAATTTTGCGTCCGATTAAGTGACATACCAGTAACCGTTCGACTGTGCCCAATACGGGATCCAGTGATGCGTGGAATACCCCGAACGCATTGCACAGACCTCAGTATGCATTGTCCAAGCTTCAGCTCTGGGATAGCTAGAACGATTTAGATTTACATAAAAATCGTCATAAATGCTGGGGATCACTGTTGATTATTTGTCAACCTTATTGCGATAAAAAACTAGGTGGCAATACTATCTAAAACAATTTTATTAATTTTCTGATAAAAAAATATATAAAAAAAACATGTATACATAAAAAAAACTATCAAGGTTTTAACTAATTCTATTTTTAAAACTCTATAAATAGTTATTGATACAAAAAACTATACACACGCAATCCTTATGGTAGTGTAACCAACAAAGAATACAAAAAAATATTATACTTAGTTCACTTGTTATATTAATCTAATTAATTTAATTAAAATTTGACCTGATCTACGTACTTCATCATTAAGATTTAATGAAAAATATCTCTAGAAACATTGATTTTATAATATAAAATACGATATGAAATCTAAAACAGGAGTTATCCAGTATCCTAGCTGTTCTCAGACTGCTACGCCCCAAGTTTATGCAAATATTTGTGAACTGATTAAAAGTCAAAGTCCTGTGCCACGAAATGGAAACAATTCTGATCCAAATATTAGCAGGGATCGTACGCGCCAACGATCACAGGCCCCCTTAGATAACATCTATGCAGATCTGACCCCCGGCAGTCGAGGGGTTAAGACGACAACAATTTGTTTATGGTTACATTTATGAGAATAGCTGATGTTCAGTGGTTTGGAATTACAGCGCTATCTTCAAAACTGTGCACGATGTCGGTATTTCATATTACATTTTTGCGCTTGAAGTTGTGCCAGCATTTACAGAGAAAATTTACATATAAATTTATTTTAGTCAGAATGAGCACTATTCATCCGCCATCTACTTAGATTTTTTTATGTATTTAAATTTTTTATACTAAAATTTAAATACCTATATATTATTAAAATTAAAGAAAAACCCCTGACTCCAATGCCTGCATGTCCATAAAAGTAAAACACCACCAATATTTTTTTTAGTAATTTGCACGCGATGCGATTTCATTTGATACCCCACTCGAGTATATTTGCAGATTTTCGGTTTTCCTTTCCCACTCTTACCCCCATAAATTTTAAACGGTACAACCGATTTTCATGAAACATGTCTAACAACACTCGCGCCAGACTAACCTTTAAAAAGAAAAACTCAATTAAAATCGCCCCATCCATTCGGGAGCTATGATGTCCCAGACAGACAGACAGACACACAGACAGACAGACACACAGGCAGACAGACAGACACGTTAAACTTATAACACCTGTCTTTTTTGGTCGGAGGTTATAAATATATCTGTTTTAATTATTTTTATTGAATAAGCATGCTAACCTTTAAAAATACGTAATTATTTATTTCCTGTTACGGTTTCTTTTGCAATATAAACTGAAGATAGCAAACCCGGCTGCAAAGATGTAAATTTTTTGTTGACTGGCAAAATAAACATGAAATATTTGTCTGAAAATTTCCAATATGGCGTCTTATTTCGGCGGTAAAAGACTGTTTCCCGCGCTGAGGGGATCTCCTTTAATTTGTTTGCGCCCCGCAGTCAAATGTAAAGTTATTACGCAGGTTTATCTTACAAAGTTACATATTTTGATGTGAGTCAATGTTTTTGTAAGATTTGGAACCTTGTTGGTTTTATTAACCCCCGACACAAAATAGGGTGTTGTAAGTTTAACTATGATTATGATGACTTGATGTGTACTTCTTCGGTGGACCATCATCACAGCTGAAACTTTTTTTTTTTTATTTTTATGCTAGATAACCTTAATTTGACCTTAAGAACTCCAAAATTGTAATAACTACAAAATTGTAATAACGGATAAAGCTGTGTTGTTCTATTCGCTTCTCAACTCAGTATAAAACATTGAAGCGAACTGTCAAGAATGGTATTCCTTGATATTTGTTATTTAAGCAATTTAGTTTTATTAATTTTAAGTTGACCTGTCCATGTAGGCTATGTGCTTCTAAGGAAATAAACGTTTTGACTTTGACTTTGACTTTGACTTTGACCACAATCTCGCCCGATGCAAAGCGACGATGTCGTCCAAGATGGGGCATGAAGACCTAGAAGGTAGATGGATTCTTCGGACCACGTTACGAAACACGAAAAATTGTTTCATGCGCACTGGCCCAGCCCGGAGGGTGCTGACAAGCCGCGGCCGAAGCCTACCACCAGAGACTGTTCTTAGCACCACCCGGAGGTCACGTGTAAGGATTCAGAGGGTTACCACTTACGGACGTGAAACGAAAACACCTCCAAAACACACAGGATTAATACCGCTAACTTGCAAATATTTAGTTTATAAAATTTTAGCAAACAAAGAGACGATGTTATTTCCTTGATATTTTTGTAGTAAAATTTTTAGTTGAAATAACCACTATCTTTTTTTCTATCTTTTCTTTAACCTCTTTAATGGAATGAATCTAAATATCGAAGAAATAATACATCAATATATTCGAGAATGATGTCGCTTTGTATGTATTATGGAGCGGCAAATTGGTGTTTGGCAATATTCATTTAATTGTAAGTTTTAATCCGTATCAGCGAGACTCGTTGATCGACTGACTGCTGACACTCCCGCGCACAGGTACTTCGTAGACAGGCAGTGGAAGTGTGTCTGAAAAGAGGGTAAAAAATGTTAATTTGCTTAAATGCGTCGATTAGAACTTTGTATTTGTATGCATCTGAGATTCTTAGGAACCTTCTTGAGAATTGTAAAAGTTGGAAAAAATCAGGCCTAGCCGACATGACAGTCATAATATCGTTTCTCGTCCTTAAATTTTAAGAACTGGATCTGGTGCAGTAACATTAATACTGTAGGACAAGCCTATGTTTTACCACGAGTCTAACTGTTGCTATGTGAAGCATTCTTTATAGCTGTCCTAAAAATCACCCAGAATAGAAACTGAAAAATAAAGAAAATGTATATAATTGTTTATTTTTTGCTTTGGCTTTAACTTTGACTTTGACGTTGACATTGACCTTTGATTAACCATGTGTCCGTGGCATTTAAGCGACCAAACGGACCAACCGATTTTGATTGTTTCCCTTTTGTTTAATGGAGAGGGTTTTTGTTTAATGGAGGCACAAAAATTGCTATTTCATAAAAAGCGGTTAAGCCATTTCAATGGTATGAGGAGTCAAATTTCGAGTGTTGGGTACCAATCTTGTTCCATGTAGGAATCAAAAGAGCCCATGAAATGAGTGATTATTATAATAGACAGAAACCGCCAAATAACATTTATAAACAGTTACCTATTTTCATAACTTCCCACTTTTTGTAAAGGGTCTATAAGGCACTGAGAATTTCATAGATATGTTTTATAATAAACCCCATCACTAGAAGCTGCCACTGTTGTCGTTCCAAAGAGGGATAAAAGCAATTTTTATTTATTGGTCCTATGCGAGCACCATGTTAAAATATTGATTGGTGCTGAAATGCGATTACCTTTGGTGCTCAAGGCACAAAAATTGGTGCTCAAACGGTAATACCTCATAAAACATTTCTTCATATATTTCTCGAGACTGGAAATCTCCCAGTGATACTCAGTTCAATGTCTATTACAGCTCAAGCGTAGACAATTGCTTTGTTCTCGTGTTGATCAGAAATACAGGAGGGTACTGCGCATTGTCCAGGACATTGCAGGGTGAATGGTTTACAATAGCACTACATTGTTGGGGTGGTTATTGGTCACCCTATTCATTTGAATATCAGATACAGTTCAATTATTTCTTTTATTTTCAGGATATAATAACGAGTTGATTGACGAAATATGGAGGCGTTAACTAAGCAGTTGCAACAGGAGTGATTAAGTAAATTAGTTTTTTTTCCTTTGACGAAACTTGAAGTAGACCTGATAAAATGATCTCGTCAGCAGCAAAAGAAATTAGACTTTCGGCGTACCAACCGGACTTTCATTATATTATATTAATTGTGCAAAGCATTGCTAATTGGCCAATACAATATAAGATAAATGCTAACTTTCATCTTGAACAAAAATTAACTATTCCACCCGCGGGATTCTCTATTACTTAAAAATTTTTTTTAAATGTTCATTAACGTCCAAGGATGGTTTTGACGGCAAGAAAAATTCGATTAATTTAAAAACTCTAAAAAACAGCCCTAACCTTTATCCCGTAAAAATCTTTTATAATAACATGTATAAAGCCGGGCCAAGCCGTGTGTTTCATAAATAAATCTCGTGTTTATATTCAAGCATTTTGCTATGACAGGCAGACACCTAGGCCGATTTACGAAACGCAAAAAAGATAATGCTGACTTCAAAGCCAGTCCGGTGGGTCAGATTTTATAGTCTTTTAGTAATACCATCAATTAAGTAGATAAGTCACTACAACGTTTCATTTCACGCTGAATCGATTAACTACTTGCAGTAAAGACGTGATTCGGTCGAATAAAAATCGATCGAGTTTTGTGCAATTCGATGCCAGAGACAAGTATCTTTATACTCTATTTTGATTATCTGTCGTTTAGATTAACAGGAGGAAGAAAATTCATAAAAAAAATAAGTTTTTTGTCCTAATGAAAGTGAGCATCACTTTGTTAATCATAAATATTCATTTGAATGGTTTCAAATACGCATTCCGACCAATTTATATCAAACTGAATTAGGATTTTGCAAAAAAGTAAAAACCGATGCAACACTAATAATGTATTTTTAATTGATCTTTTTTTTCATGTAGAAAAAGTTTATCCTAAAAAACAAGTTCTTTAATAGTTCAACCTAAAAAGTGATTTTATCACTTACTAGCGGCCCGCCCCGGCGTCGCACGAGTAAAAAAAGTTCCCGGCAATTTTTCCTTATTTGCTCACCGTTAAGACCTACCCTGGACTACGACAAACATTTTAAAACCAAAATCAGCTCAATCCGCCCATCCATTCTCGAGTTTTAATCAGACTAACGAACAACAATTCATTTTCATTTATATACTTATTAAAAATCATAACGAACTAATAATGTAGTTCTTTTTTCACGTCACGTCACAGATTATGTTATTTTTTTTGGATCGCAAGCTAAGCACCGAAACCTTTTTCAGGAACCGCTTGGTCGATAGATAAAAGCCGCTAAAAATAATGTAGTACATAAAATTATTTTATAACTCTTAGAAATAACCTCCAACATGACGGCGGAGGACTTAAATAATTTAGTGATTGGTAATTAATTCTGTGTAATCAATTAATCATCCGTTTAATTTTAATCCATAACTAATTAATCATCATATTTACTTACTACATTTATTAGTGTTAAAACCATGAAAACAGTTTGAAAACTTAATTTTGAACTCACCTTAAGCCCTTTGGAATATATATAATAGTTCTAGAGATTATTTCTGTCATTCACAGCTAAGTCTTATTGAGAGAAATGTTATAGCATCACAACTGAAGACCACATACGCATTATTTAATTATATCTAGTACTTATTAAAGCTCAGTACCAAAGGGATGAAATATGTTGATGTACGGATTGTCCAGCGATATTTTATTTCTTTTGTATACGAAGACCACACCAGTAGTAGGTAATCTTTTTCAAATGAGGACTTATAAATGTAATTTCAATATGAAATAAAGTTGAGCTGTTCTGCACTCAATTCTATTTTATGTTAAATGATTTGGTAGCTTTTTCTAATTTATTATGATTATATAATCAATATTGAGACTAATTATGGGCAATATATTCGACGACAATTCGACGGTTTTTGAGTTTTACGATATTTCCGTTAGTGTATTGTGTCGTGATCGAGTTGAAATTAGCAACACCAGTGGTATTCAAACTCGTATTAAAAGACTTCAAAAGGGTAGACCGTTTCGTTTGTCAATGACTGTTCTACCTACTCACAAACCTTCCAGTTTATGCCGTGACCATGGCGCTTGCAACAGCGTCGAAATATCGGAAAACTCAAAACCCGTCAAATCGTGTTTCCCGTTATACGTCTTAATATTTGGTGGATGTCACAGATTACAGAAATATTTTGTTTCTGTCAGTCCAACGATTGAAATGGAGTTTTTGAATTGATTATTTTTAAAACGTAAGAATACCTACTTGAATTTATACTTTTATTTTATATTATTTATATTTTATTGAGTCGCTAACTCGCGTTCTTCTGCACGTATCGCCTCATTTATAAAGAAAGCCTGAGAATTAGCCCTCTCAATTGCCCGTTGAGCAACTCTGAGTTTATTCATATGACCTTTTTTTATGCTTAATAAGCCTTCATTTGACCACAATCTCACTTGATATTAAGTGACGATGTGGTCTAAGATGGAGCATGAAGACCTAGAAGGTAGATGGCTTCTCCGGGCCACATTACGAAACACGAAATATATTTTTATCGCCCTCTAAAGGATTATACACGTTCCGGATCAGTAAGTTATAACTAGCAACACACACTGGTTAAAGACTTACCTTCAAGAAGAACCTATATTTTCATTAGGGGTTGTTTCACCATCTCACCAAAATAGACAATGGTTCAAATACAGATAAGTCCCTGTCAGTCAGACATTGACAGTTATCTGTCGTCAGTTGGTTTGATAGCTCTATATTAAAACCTATCTATCTTACACGAAAATTGCGAAACATGCCCTTAATCTTTCAATCTTAAAATAGTCTAGAAAATCTTTCAATAATAAAGTACTTGTAAGACTTAGTTCTTAACCATTATAATATAAAATTGGTACTATTTAAGTAATCTAAGTACTTGCCTACATTTTAAGCTCCATTAAGCTTCTTACGCAGTCTGTGGTATTTATGATTATATTGCTCTTTTAAAGGTTTCTGAGCTCGTATTAAGACAATTGTACGTTGAACCGTTTTTATGGGTAGGTATAGATTAGCAACTCGTTATTCGACACTGTAACATAATTAAATCACAATTCTTTTTTTTATGCTAGGTAAGCCTTCATTTGATTACAACCTCACCTGATGTAAAGTGACGATGTGGTCTCAGATGGCGCATGAAGACCTAGAAAAATTCTATTTTAATTTAGTAAATTATAGCAATTGGCATTAAAATCGAGTCATAAATGATTTTTTCTTGGACCTCAATAAAACAGAAAGAGCAAAGAACAAAAAGCATTGATAAAAAACAAAGACAAAAGACCAATTACTGTGTCGTGTACCCCAGGGGAGGGTAATAAAATGCCGGGGGATCGCGCCAAAAGATTCCGGAGGGGGATTATCGCGTTACACCTTGTCTTTTTAAATGATCGCAGTTTTGAAGAAATATTGGGGTTTTTCCGAGGCGAATTTTCGTGGTTGTGAATATTGCGCCTTAAAAGACGAAATGGTTTATATATGATGTCAAAAGTTTAATATTATTTTGTTAACTGGTGGTGGAATTGATTATTTATTTATTTCATAATTACAAATTTTGGCATTTGAGTCGTTTGCCGGCTATGACAGCCTTTTTCCAACCATGCAAAAAAAGTAATTATAATTATACTATATACTAGCTAAGAAATAATATTAATCAACAATTTAAAAAGTGCTTTAGCTGCTGCGCAATGCGAAATTGCCAGAATACTTAAAAAAATGCCAAGTTGTGAAAAAATATGTTACAATAGACATGTGAATGTGGAATTACAAACAGAATTGTGTCGATGACATGAAATTTTCTCCACTCTATTCTATTTTAAAATCATTTGGAAAATACTCTATAGATTTTAATGTAGTTTTCATTAGTACGGGGTGGTACGGGTAAGTAAGGGGATTCAATAGAAAGGTTTAGCTAGCATTAAATAATTCAAATGTTTTTGCGCTATTTAAACATCATCATCGAATCTAAACCGGCACCAGCGTAAGAATGTTGCCCCAATTTGATCAATTGAATAAAATCCGGCTAAGACCAGATTTCTATTAGCAATTTTCTTGATTGTAGAGGCCTATGTCCTATCCCGCAGCGCCATCTAAGCCTAATTTATCGGTCCACTATACGGTAATACATCGCTAGCTAAGAAGAACATAACATAATTAGTTACATTGCTTGTTATGACTAGCTAAGTAAGCAGCGACGCGGAGGGAAAAGTGGCGGCGGTGCGGTGGCGGCGGTGCGGTGGCGGCGGCGCGGTGGTGACATCGTGTGAAGGAGTGCTATATAAAAAATACATAAACGTTTATTGTAAAAACTTAAAGAAAAAAAATTCTATGGTTTAATAGTTGTTGGCTGGAGAACACCATCAAATTTAAGTTAGAAATAATATATGTATAAAGTCGGTACTTAAAAAATAAATTGTAAGAGAAAACATTATTTTTATCTGAAATACAGCAACAAAATTTCATCTCATTTTCCAAAGCAACTTAACTCATCAAACGCTCAAAAGATCACGAACATTTTGACATCCCCAAACAATTATCCGCCTTGAAAAGATATAAAAAGGAATCTTCCTCTTAACTTCCACTTAGACAAGAATTGATAAATTAACAAGATTGTCTCATGTCCCCTTGCTATTTTTCCAAAGAAAAAATGCTAGGGGAGAAATTTCACGATTGTGTCACTATTGAATGCTTCTTTTAGCATTTTGTTCCTTAATACTGTTGCTTTACGATAGAAAACTGTCAGGTTGAACATTTCCAGGAAGTCAATTCTCTTTCTATTAGCTGAAAAAAAAACTGCACGGAAATCGAAGCTTTTGAGGTTACCGTATAAAACATGTTTTTCTCAAAGTAGGTACGTTGAAATTTTTATTTTGAAGGCTACCTGTATTGGATATAAAATTATGATTAGTTTGTTTTTTTTTAGAAACTTTTGCAGAAACTTTTTACTGATGAGAATTAACTAAATTAATACTAATTGATAAAATAATACCCACAAAACCTTGGAGCTATAACTTAATATGATTTTAAACATGCTTAAATGTAAAAACTTAGTCTATGACGATTTGCCGTTACTGAGGGAGTTAACCTTTTTATTTCTGAGGAATTTACAAAAATAATACTTAACACAGAAGAGACACGACTAATGTAATCAACTATTGCAGTATTCTATAAAAGCCCAAAGCGTATCTCTGTGACAGATTAGCCGGTTATAGTCTCAAATTGATATTTCAACAGGAAAAATGTCTTTTATTTCCCACCGGAAATTTCCATTGATGCTTTAGATTTTTTAGGGATTTTAATACTATTTTCATATTTAAGTGAGAATATAAAACATAGAAAAGCGGAGATTGTTAATTTGTTTCATATACGTACTTAGTATTTAGAACATTCAAACACTTAGACCACCTCGTCACTTTACATCAGGTGAGATTATGGTCAAATGAAGGCATTACAATACATAAAAAAAAAAAAAAATTGATTACAAAATGAATTTTTTGCTCCAAAAGTTCTAAATTATCCACTTCAATAGATCTGAAACTATTTGTCAATATTCAACATTTTCTACAAAAACACTTTCATAGAGACACACTTTTCACACTTAAATAATGTTATTTGTATTTCAATCCATCGATTGTTGTTGTTTCACTATGACGTCAACATTTAACTCTCTATTTGAAGTCACGTCAAAACTGACGTGACACCGGAAACGTGGAAATAGAAAATCGGAAGTGAAGCCGCACGGTGTCAATCAAATAGAAAATGGCGATGAAAAAGGATTGCCAGGATAGGAAATTTACTAGACAAATTTTGGTGTGTCATGGAGTCAATTTTTGTGATGTTTTAAATATAAAAATGATTTATTTCATTTGAGAATGTTATTTTAGTTCACATTAAGTGTTTTATGTAACACATAATTATATTTATAAGACATAATACATTTCCATTTCGACTGTCTCATTGGCGGGGTGAGCGAAGATCCGCTTGCGGCGCGACTGGTAGCGGGTTCGATTCCAGCACTTTTTCCTTTGTCTGGGTATTTTATATGTGTGTAATAAAAGAGTAATTTATGTTATTTTTTATGGGAGATAGAGTATCTGTCGATGTGGACGAAGGTGGAAAACATAAAAAAGGTACCTATTTACGTCTTGAAGACACTCAGATTGTAGAAATCATGAGGAAATCCAGCAGAAGGGAGCGAATTCCAGACCTTTGCCGTGCGAATTAAAAATATGCCGCGGTGTTCATCAGAGAATTTTCAGCCCCAATGCCAACTGTTCTATGTGCTATAAGAACTACTGGTGCACTGCCACTCACTCACATTATTATCAATTTATAAATGTCATTTATACGGATGAGTTATTTATTATTGACATTTTATGACCTTAGTGGGCGCGGTGTTATAAGTGGTCTCCGTGCTATTAGGAATGAAGTCAGCTTCCTCCTACACTTATAACTACAAGCATTATTTTATTTGCTGTGGCTTAGTGTGGCGCTTGAGTTAGGCTTAAATTGAGCTAAAAATTCATAGACACTACAACACGATCGCCATTTGTACTCATTTTTTAGGTACGTATTATGAAGTGTAGTAGTAGGTCACAGAACTAGATTTTTTTATGAAAAGTTCCTAATCATTTTGAAAGCGGGTTTAATTATGACATTTCGACGTTTCAATTCTCCTCAGGTAGGAACCATCATCAGGGAAGCGGGAGAGCCTCTGTTCGTAGAACGTCTCAATGTATTACATTAAAAATATTTAGACGTTAGTAAAACCGGGTTTCAAATGAAAAGTGTAATTCGCGTAAGTTTTGAGACTGAAAAGGTAACTATATTAAGTACCAATTATTATAAAACCTACATATTTTACTATCGCAAATAGATAAGGGATTATAATTGGAGTTTTTGGAACAGCTGTAGCCGGTAGTCTCGCTCTGGTTGTCAGTTAGGTTATGTATCGTTTAAGTACAAGTAGGTAATCACAAATTACTTAAACTACCTAATAATATGATTCAAATCTCAATATTTACTTCCGTTACATCAATCATTAGAGTAGATAATCCAATGAATCATCAGCCTTGATTTCGTAACTAGGTTACTACTAGGTAAATACTAGGTTTTATGATGTTAAAGTCCGATTCAGTATAGGATATATAATAATAAAAAAGTATATTATTATATCTTTGTATGTCTATTACTTTAAGTAAATCAGATGTCTAGTATCCGTAACACAAGCTGAGAGTTTACTACGGGGCTAGATATTGTTGTGTGGGTTGTCCAAAAACATAATTTATTTATAGACTCAAGTACCTACAGTAGAGAACATTCAATGGCTGAAGGGAGAGTCATGAAAGGCCCAGAGTCGATCAAGGAGCATTGTAGAGAGCTATGTTCGGGGTTTCTCTACAGGATCTAATTAAATGACATGTGAAGATCGTCGAGAGGATCCACTAAAAATCAATGAGGAAGGAACAGAGATGATGATGATCTTGTATAGTTTTTATTCGAACAATTATTACTTTAAAATACCGTAACAACTCGTTCTCGGCCAGCATGGTGAATTAAGGCTAAATCAAAACATTTTTTTTTTTTAATATATGAAAAATTATCTTATGTTATTTATTTATCCGTCAAGAGAGCAGTCCCTGAGTCCAAGCAGTGGGAACGTAAATAGGGGTGCTTGTTTACTCTATCGGACTTTTGGTTGTAAAAATTCACTATTTTCTATAGGTACCTACATATTTAGCGTATAAAAATTGTGTCAAATATAAATCAAGAAAATATCCAATAAATTTTCATATTACTGTCTCGTTACTATCAAAATGTTGATTAGTCTAATCTTATTTAAATATAAACAATGAAAAAGAAATAAATGTCGTCGCTAAACTGGCTATGTTCGCCTACGCCTGGATTTATAGCGAGTTAGATTTATAACGTTGGCAGCGCTGCTTGTCGCAATCAACTACTGATGTTTGAATACGGAACGACAAATTGACAATTCCAGTAGCGAACTGGATTTTGGTTCGATTTATGACAACCAGTTCTAGAGAGTTGAGTTGTGGTCTTTGATTCTATTTTCAAACGAGTGTCACTTTTATTTGTGATCGTTTGAATCGATTTCGTAAAAAGGAGGTTCTTTTTGGTTTTTTACAATTATTTTCAATAAAATTTATACTGAGTTGAGAAGCGAATAGAACAACACTGCTTTATGAGAATAAAAATATATGCGTCCATTTAGAACCTTTTTTCGTTGAATCTTGATTAAATATAATAAATAGTCTTTGAATTCCAGAATGTTTAATTTGCCTTAAATAAATAATTGATCTATTGTGCATGTCAGTTTAACATGATATCGCCGCCGCGCCGCATTGTTGATATTGCCCGGGGCATGTGTCACCGACACTAATCCCTTCTGTTGGTTATAGTTAGGTATAACATAACTTAGTTAAAATGATTATTAGCACGTTGACTGTCCGCCCATTACATGTAATGCATTTTTGGTCTGGCTGTGACGTTCATGTATTACATGAATATGCATTTGCCGAAGATAACTGAATTGCGTTTCCTGGGCTGGACTTGAGAGTTAGAACTTTGATTTCTAGGGACGTATGAATGAACAAATAAATGAATTGGCGAAATTAAAACGAAAATGTCCCATCGTATTTTTTTATTGTTTATGGACGTCAGAAATCACTAATGAGGTATTTAATGGCTTCATTGAAACAGATGGACGTACCTGAAAATTTCTCAAAATGACGGCACAGTCAACGTGTTAAAACCAGTGGTCGACATACTATAATAATTATTTAAATTGACATAGCTTTAGGTATAGATAAGTAGATAGGTGAGAAATCACAAAAAAATATATTTATTATTTTGATTATTAACAAACATAAAAACTAAAATAAAGGTTTTGTCATTATTCATCTTAACTAAGCAGGTAAGTAAGAGGTAATGAGCAAAAAAATATTAGTCAAATCATGTCTAGACGACAAATGCAAGGAATTGTAAATGACAACCACAGTCATGGATGACAGTGGTTGTCATTTACATGATCAGATTATTAGACGTATCTCAGTATAGCAGCACAAGTTCAAGTTATAATTATTTATCTTAATACCTGCTATCTTCTTGATAGATAACACTTAAGATAGATATATAGATAGATAACACTTTATTGCACACCACACACAAAAAACACAAAAAAAAACAAACAGACTTAGCATAATCATAATGTTAATAGTCTCACCAGTGTTTTATGATTATTTTAATTATGTGTGTGTAAGAAAGCGTTCCATAGATTAGCCGAAACAGACAAACAAGCAATCAAAAAAAATGTTTTGGTATAGGTATGTTTTGAGAATACAAAATATAATATTGTAAGCCGACACTGTAGTTATAATTATTTGTAACTATAGAAGGTCATATATTTTTCTTACCAACATGATCCTTGCATATTACCATGAAAGTGTCTCATGATCGCTTTCTTCGAATTATAAACATATAATATTATTCTATTTAAGTTAACCCTGGACGCCGGAACAATAAACGGACTAACAATTATTAAGCCGACTAATTAACCGGCTCGTTACTACACTGTCCTCTCATTTACAATCACTAATGACATGCATCTGACAGTTCTCAGAAGTTGACAGCTCGGTTGCAATAAAATCATAAAAGTCGATTGTGATAATAAAACTGAGACGGATATTTATTATAGGGTTAGAGTAGTGATTTTGTATTTTGCTGGCTTCTTTATTCAAAGTAAGTGTTAAAAGTATATCTATATTATAGATTCAATAGCAAAACTAGCTTTATATGGATTTTGTGGAATGCCAGTTCGCATTGGGTTTTACGCAAAATTTTAACATTTTCATATAACTTTCATGAACCGTAAAAGCTAAGATGACCCTTAAAACTTTCACAGAATAACAAAATTATTTTAAAATAAAAATATAATATCGCTTTTCAAATCTGAAACACTATACATATTTACCGTGATCATGGCGCTTGCAACAGCGTCGAAATATCGGAAAACTCAAAAATCGTAAAATCATAATCGTAATCGTAGTATGATACCCGTTTTAAGTCCTAATATTGTTATAAACCATGATAATCTAAAAAGTTACTATACTAAATTATTTTTTTATACAAACACAGTTCATCCTTTTGAAATAAATGATTTGACTTTGACTTTGAAATGTTGTTCATACAGTTATACTTACTAACCATATCCAAACTTTATTCCTACTCTGATTTATGATACCTGTTTGAAGTCCTAATATTGTTATAAACCATGATAATCTAAAAAGTTACTATATATAATTTATTTTTTTATACAAACACAGTTCATCCTTTTGAAATGTTGTACATACAAGTTATACTTACTAACCATATCCAAACTTTTTTCTTACTCTGTTTCACATCAACCTGCAGTGCCGACACCAAATAGAGGCGAAATGATCCCGTGATGGCGACGCGAGTCTCCAGATTCCAGAAACTGGTTTAATAAAGACATAATTTTGATTCAAGCATTATAATAGGTAAAAAAGAATGTAGACCACGGATCGGATAACTCGGCATCAGACGTCAACCTGACGATTAACTGAAAAGAGGTTCACGGTGAAGGTTAACATCGTGAGGAAACTTTTAACTTTTATCATATTCTTAGAGTTTTCAAGAGTTTGAAGAACATTTGACATTCACCAACCCGAACATGGCCCGCGTGGTAAATTAAGTAATCTCCGTCGTCAAGAGAGAAGTCCTTGTGTCCTAGCAGTGAGAACTTAAATTTGGGTGCTTATGGTTGCAAGCCGCATCTGACTGACCAGATTTTGATAAATTACGAAACTGGTTGGAATTCAAAAGGTTGCATAGGTTAGATGAATAAAAAATAATAATAAGTCCATCTATTAGATTATTTTAAACAATTGTAGACGCAAAAAGTAATACTAAAGTAGTATACTTTAGTATTCAAAGTAATACTAAAGTATACTATATAAAGTAGTATACTTTAGTATTACTTTTTGCATACATACGCGACCACAAAGCGGGAACTTTTAAGGCAAAATAGTTCCGTTCCGCGAAAACATTAAAATCTTCAATATCGTTAGTTTTTTTTAATGCCTTAATTTGACCAGAATCTCATCTGGTGTAAAGTGACGATGTGGTCTAAGCTGGGGCATGAAGACCTAGAAGGTAGATAGCTTCTCCGGACCACATTACGAAACACTAAAAATCGGTTCTCAGTAAAACCTAGGTAAATATCTGTGGTGATCTACGGAAGTTCTTCTTAGATATTAAAATAGAACGTTTGAGTATCAGCCGATGTAAACACACGTTATTATCGACGTTATAAAGATCTTTTACGTCCTGTGTGGGTGGTCTGACTGTATGGCTTTCCAGTGGGAACCTGGAATTGTCCACAACAAATTTTAGATACTAAAAAAATTTTTAAAAATTTTTAGATACTAAATTGAAGAGATTTGAACCAGGAATCATAGATTGTACGCAACGACGTGTTGCCAATAACACCAATGCGGCATTAGCTTTCCTCGATATAATATCAACATAAATTAATTTGATAATTATGAGATGGAATCAATCTACATTTAGGGATCTGTGTTATAGTTCATACACTTTTTAATAAAAACATCTATATAAATAAAAATGAATTGTTGTTCGTTAGTCTGATTAAAACTCGAGAACGGCTGGGCCGATTGAGCTGATTTTGGTTTTAAAATGTTTGTCGTAGTCTAGGGTAGGTCTAAACGGTGAGCAAATAAGGAAAAATTGCCGGGAACTTTTTTTACCCGTGCGACGCCGGGGCGGGCCGCTAGTTATTAATAAAAACAAATAATAACATTTTTTTTAATTGCAAATAACTTAGTGAGTTCGGTCAACAATCCACGTTCGTGGATGGAAGCCCCATAAATATGTATTTATTGTATGTTTTTAGTATTTGTTGTTAAAGCTCTTTAGATATAGCCTAGACAAATGACGAAGTCTTAGTTATAGGGTCCCGTTTTACACTTTAGAAACCGTAAAAAGTTATTTTATATTTTCTGAGATTAGCCCTTGGGTTGTATGGTCTTTTTGTCACAAACATTACCGCCTTAATAATAGTAGGTAGTATTGAGAATGTGTCCTATGGAGATTAATGCGCTTTTCAGGAATTGGTTGAAAACGGTACAGAGAAGGCTTATGTGTATAAACATAACTTATTTAGAGAAAGGTTTACATGTTTAATTTGAGGCAGCTACATATACTAAAATGCATTTGTGAACATGAAGCGGGTTTTAACTTAGTTAAAATTTAATTTAATTATTTTTTCATTGTTAAGTTCCACACATAAACAGAAAATCCACTGAAACGTGTGTTCCGTTTACTTTTTTCACAGATGCGATTCTAACCCCATTAACAGCATAATTTTCACTCCCACGTCCTAGTCATTTATTGCTGACAAAGTTAACATCTTAACACTTTTGAGGCCATCTGGACAGACATCCCAAACCACGGAACAGACTCTCAAGACCACCCACAGAGTATAAACTCTGTTTATGACGAACGGGATTAAAATGTTTACGCTACTTTTCAATTTTAGAACGCAGTCTTGACCTTCATGGGAAAGAATGAATGGAAATTGTGCGTGGTTGAGTGAGTGAGTTCATTCTGTTGACAATTTTTATATGAAGTGGATTTTTGGGAAAATGACAGAATTAAGCGATTTATTGCTCAGTTTTGAACTTGTTTTATTTTCAGGTCTGGGTCTAAGTAAATATTTTCAAAAATAGGTATTCAATAAATTATGTCTTCAACAGACATAATACAAGCTCAACATTAATTAGATGTTAACGAACAACGGTGTGAATAGTTCAAAATGTTTATTCTGCATTAATTTTTTTAAAGAGATATGCGGGAAGGCAAATTTTAAGCAACAATAAATATCTACCTTATTAGAATGACAAGGTTGTGTAAGCATAAAATGTTATCTAATCACTGATTTGTTTCATAATAAATACAATCAGAGCGGTAGTTTGTGATTTAGCGATCAAATAAACAAACACTTTAGCTTTATAATATTAGTTTAGGTAGATGCGAAAGTAAATTGTGTCTGTCATACTTTAACTCCAATACTACAGCTGATTTAAATTAAATTTGATATAAAGATGTATAGGGAATGAATGAATGAAGGCTACTTACAACCGCGGGAAAATAAAATGTATTATTCCGAAGCGAAATTCATAAAAACGGGAGGATTAACACGGGAGGCATTGCTAGTTTGTATAATAATATATCATAGGGCTTCCCTGTAATGGTGGATTTATCCATATCGGTATTATTTCAGAAATCAGGATAGCCTTCATACATATTTTAAGTAGGAATTGGTTTGGACTTGTAGTACTAGAGTTATAATGATTCAATCATTAGCAATATCTATAAGAACGTTTATGGTGCGGCTACATTAGCGGCCTACGCCGAATATTCGTGTCAACGCGATGTGTGGCCGGGTGCATCGCAACGCGAAGTATTTGGGCGAAGACGATGTTTGGCATGGGCGTGGCTACAATTGCGTCACTTCAGAATAATTTAGCGCGCAACGCAACACCTAGGCCTTCATGCTCCATCTTAGACCACATCGTCACTTTACATCAGGTGAGATTGTGGTCAAATGAAGGCTTAACAAAAAAAAAAAAAAAAATCTTTGGCCGCTACCTAATGTAAACCAGAATTTCAGTAGCCTTACCATGACTTGCTATTTTATCTACTGTAAATTTACAATATTAAGTTTTTACATGCTTGTTTTTGCTGTATCATGTTATGATAAGGCTAGTGATGACTACAGCGTGCCAACGCGACAAGAATCTTCTCCCGCTGATGTAGCCGTACCATTACAAATAGTATATCTTTATAGAACACATAACAACTACACGAAACTCTTCCAACCTCAACCCACCATCTTCAATTAAAGCCTCTCAGATTGCGAAACAAAGCCTTGTTACTCGAATTAATGTCTAAATAAGTAGCGCAAGACAAATGAACAAAGAAGTGGCTCATTAATCAAGTGTGGCCCTGCTTTTTGTGCCCGCCATTTTGGGGTACTGTGATATTTTGGACATCATAATTTATTAAAGATCTTAGAGACGTGAGAGGATTTTTTCATCATTTTTGTCCAAGATAATTGTTTTAGCTGTGTGGGTATTATGCAACGACTTTTGTGACTACGACCAGTCTACCTTCCAAAATGTCTGAAAAGGTCTGCCTATCAAAATGTCCAATATAGTCGTGATAAAGTCTTATTACGAATCAGGTATACAAAATGAAGCGTACAATACTATTTATCTTATTTGAATAGTATAGATAAGGTTACAATAATAATCCATAAACGCTACCGAAATCTTTATTTTAAAGTGAACTTTTACAAAAATAGGGCCGACTTCCATTGTACCAATTTTACAAATTCTACTATAGAGAATTCGAGAAGATTTGATCGAAACAAAAAGTGTCCTTCTATGTTATAAAGAGGATATAATTTTTTTGAAATTAATAGGCTTTGGCACTACTGAACGGATAATAAAAAATCCTTCAAATTGGTGAAGGAATTTTTAGCTTAAAGCTACAATATTGTCTAGTAATATAGGCAATATTTTATTTTAAAAAACAATGGATCCTTACATAATCTTAAATTTTGTAACCAAGGTTTAAATATTAACTTATAAACAATAGATAGGATAGCAGGATAACGTAATGTCAAAGCAAATTTCTTGATCTGAGGTCAATTTACTTTTCTATTTGTAGCCACTTATTTAATATAGTAAGAAAAGAGTTCCTCCTTTATTGAGATTGTCAGCAAATAGGATATAAATCTCTATGGTTGTCACAATATGTATGTCGTTTACCTACTCTTTGTACTATTTACCGGTGACATTTATATCAAAAATAGCCATGTGATCCAAATGTTTACATTAGCTTGATTTAATTCCTGGACGTAATTCCTCGTTAAAAATAAGAGAAAGAACATTAGTGCTTTATATTTGACTTTACTTACTGAACTCTGATAATGATGGATATACCCGTGCGGAGGCTGGGCGGACTGCTCGTAAATTAAAGAACCATAGAACTATGTATGTCCTACACACTCTTGTCCATGTTTGTGCATTAGGTACCTGATGGTGGCAGTAACTCGAAATTAGATTTTGTCTGACCTTTTAAAGTCATAATTTAGAATTTTCAACAGTTGCTGCCGATGCAGATTATGATGATGGATAGTAATTGTCATTTATTCTATGTAAATTATAATTTTGGGCAAAAATTTAATCCACTTCATTCCACGAGCTTATAACTAACAAGTTTCAGTTTTTCTGATTACAAAATTTTAATTAGTCAAAACCGGTCACGATGTCTGTAATTAGATTGGATTAATATTTTACTTTCTTTCCGATTTCCGATTGGGTTGGGATTTTGCAGGCATACTTTTTTACATATTTATGCCTGAGATACTATGAAGGTAAAATATGAATGCTAACCTTAAAGGAATCGACTCATCTGAAAGTTGTATGAAGAGGGTGTAGGTGTGTCTAACAGGTCTGATATCATGACGATTAAAACCCATGGAACCCATACCAGGAATGATTTTTAGCGGGACAACATCTTCATCTTATATATTTTTATTTTGTTTGGTAGATAAGCCTTCATTTGACCACAATCTCACCTGATGTGGTCTAAGATGGAGCATGAAGACCTAGAAGGTAGATTCCTCCAGACCACATTACGAAACACGAAAAAATCACGTGGTGACAAGCCGCGGCCGAAGCCACAAACCAGAGAAACCAGAGAATACTCGTAGATAATATATTCAGGATTAAAAAAATTCAGTAATTTAAGAACTGAATATGTCATAGTTTTTCTTGATTAGATCCTTTAGGCCTTTGTTTTGTTTAGAACACGGTGAATTTCGTGTATTTTTATGTTGTACATACATTGTGAACATTAATGTTCAGTTAAAATAAACAATTATGATGTCGCGTCCAATAGCCGTGTCCCATATTATTAATATTTTGAATGCACGTTTTTTTTGGTCATATCTCCAAATTGACTGCCATTCTTGTATATCCTACTTCTATGATCTTCATGGAAAAGAACATAATATACTGCGCTCACCAACAAACCTACCAAGTCTATAGAGTATCTATGGCAACGTCCTATTATGATGAAAATTCTATAAGGGAGATTTAAATCCTGTAGTGGATAATCTACGGCATTATTTATAACGGCAGGTTGACTGAACAAATTTTTATTCAAGGAAAATCAACAGCTTAGATAAACACATAGAAACAACAGAAAGGTAATTAAATAAATAATTACATGGATGGTCACATCAAAAAGTGAACACAATTCAATGGTCACAATGAACAAATACAATATAATAAAATGGATCGGATTTGAAAATCACGAGACAATTGATTTGGATCGCTAACACGTTTTCATTATAAGCCAGATATAAGACCGTTGCAGTTACGTGCGAGAAAATATCTGGTTCGAATAAGGTAGGTATTTAGCCGTTGCAGTTACGTACCTACAAGAAAAATAACAAAAGGCCTTGCACACAGCCTTGGACATCGTGAAATATTTGAACGTGTGGCGTGCAGCTAACGACTAACGTGTGCCGTACTTGATACTGGATTGTATTTTAAACAGTAATTATACGTAGTTACTGTAATTTTATCAATGTTATGTTTGGAACAGAGACGATGGAGAGCGATTGTGTAATAGTTATAACGATAAGGGAAAGCATAAGGTTACTATTTAGGTTAGAACCACGACTCAAACTTACTTTAACGGGATTTTTTTCCGCACACTATGGCTTAGTCCTCGTCGTTTAAAATCATTTTTTAAGATTTTTTTATCCTAATTCCTTATTTTATAGGACTGTCGCGCGACTACGTTACGCGGGCGCGCTTTCAAGCAAATTTGCTACGTCGCGTGTTTCGTGACGTATCATTTTTGTACGTGTTTGACAGTGTCAGGTATGACATAACTATCTTACTGGAAGACCGTGCTTAACTCCATTTTTTTCCATTGAAGTTTTCCAAAATTTTTATGATCAAACGCCCCCAAATCCGCTACATACGTAATCGTAGGAAAATCGTTTAATCTATTTTATAGATTCATTTTAATATTCGTACATAAACATTACCAAAGGTTGTCAAAGGTAATGAAGATGTAATGTAATTTTATTATGGTACTAAGTTTTCAATATAACATTTAATCTAATTCCAATTCACACTGTTTCCGAAGTTGTCCTTATAAATATCAATTACTTGAACAATTACAACACTTTGCGACGCCCACGCGTCGACTGCGCACGCTGACTCACGAATGTCGCAATGCAACTTATTGTTTTATAACATACGATATTTTATTTTAAATGCTCACTATTTAGAGTAATATCAACAGGCGCAGAGCCGCAAACAAGCCATGCTGTTTACGGATTCAGCGTTTCTTATATTTTCGTCTTTATACTTAGTGCTGCAATGTGAAAATATATAAGATTAAATAAGTATAATAATTAAGTATAAAGTATATTATGTATTTTCTTAATTCGGAAAATAACGTCTGGCAGCTTCGTGAATCAGTTTTTTTTTAAAGTAGTTGGTATAGTTTTTTATCAAAATAACTCAATGTCTCTAGAAGAAAGACATTTTTATTTCCATCTTGTGAAGGTTGTCCACTGCTAGCCACAGCAGTCCAAGTCGGTTTGGATACGGTGTCCATATTTGTTGTTAAGGTCCATAAATACGCTGCTTCGCGTCATTTATTTTCCTTACATACAATAATAAGTATTCGTTTTAAGTTCCATAAGAAGCTTGTATCAAGATTAATTCATATTAAAACGTTTAAATATTTTTTTTCAGGTTCCCACTGTGTTTGGATATCTAAAATCGGGATTGTATCGTACATTATAAATCCTAGACGTTGATTCCTAGTAACTTGGCCTGTGGGCCCGAGATAAGTATCTAATCATTGAATGCTTATTATTACGATTCCTTCTCTGCTGTGAATGACATATATTTCCAATCGTGTCGGGATCGTATCGTACATTATAAATCCTAGGTGTCGGTTCCCAGGCGCTTAGCCTGTGTCGTCTTGTCGCGTTGGCGCTGTGTGGGCCCGAGATAAGCATCTAATTATTGAACGAGATGGATTCAAAGCTCTAATGATGAAATGCACTGTTGATTGTCATATTCATCATTTATTTTCATCTGGTGTGGTTTTGTAATGTAGGTTAGTGAGGTGAACCGAATTCATAGAGTTTAAATTAACTGTGCCTAAAATAACTAGGTATATTTTTAACTTCATAGATTTTAAATTACTTAACTGTGCCTAAAATAACTAGGTATATTTTAACTTAATGTTTTTTTGTCAATTAGTCGTTTTTAAACCCCGACCGAAAAAGAGGGATGTTCTAAGTTGGACGTGTCAGTCTGTCTGTGTTATCATATCATACTCGAATGGATGAAGCGATTTAATTTATTTTTTGTGTTAACATTAACAACTATACGATTGGGGTATTAAATGAAAGCGCATCATGTGCACAAAATAATATGTATTTACAACTTAGAGTATTAAGGTCTCTACAACTTTACAAACTCAAAATTCATAAAATTATTTATTAAATTTGTATAGTTTTGCATCAGTAAAAATACGTTACAATTCGCATAAGCATTTTGAACTTTTGAAAATAAAATCAAAGGGAAGAAGTAAAACACTATCTCATCGCAAATCCGCATCCGGCCTAAAAGTGCCATAATCTTAGACCCTCAGCAGTCTGTTTACTCAACACTTCGCCGTGACAACGACAAAATCTATTTTCGATCGACATTTGTTTATATTATAAACACCGACATCAAACCTCCCAACACTACTTTGCACTCGATGGTTAATAATCTCAAATCTAAACCGCAAGTCATAAGGTTCAAGTTCTTTTACGGAATGGAAGTAGAGATGTGATTCATAGTGTGGACATCGATGTTATGAATAGAGGTCGATAACTCGAGAGAAGTGTGTTTAATGTGAGAAAACGATCGTATGAAATGTTGTCGATAGGAATTCTTTGGGTGGTTGAATGGTTTGTCATTATTCCATTTATAAAATATAAAAAAAATATATTTTATAAATGGAATTATAGTTACAATTTCTAATCCGAATAATTTTATCATATATTAATAAATTGCTGAATAACTTCTTAGTATCTAGCGTTCCAAAACATTATACCTCTCTAGAATACGAATATCAAGGTACAGTCAGCGTTAAATTGATATGCGTCTAAAGTATTCCAAATTATTTTAAAAACATTAACCCAAAATTATATGCTTATAAGTTGGTTAGAACTATCTTAATATTTTATGCGCCCAAAATTGTCCTAATATCTCTCTTCTATTGTTTCATATTTACATAAGCAGTTAAATAGTTCAAAATTATCAAAGCAAACAAAGTAGCATTTTTTAATACAATCTGTTTTATTTATATTTATTACAATTTTACAATCTGAAGATAACTTACAGCTAGTAAAATAATGGTATAAACTAAAATATATAATAAATTATAAGTATTATAACAATACTTAAAGGTTAATTATAAGTTCCCACAAATAACATACAGAAAGAGAAACAAACAAACATGCGCACTGTACTAAACTATTATTTTGATAAATAAGACTGTTTTCCTGTCACATAATCTGGGGTCACAGTGTATTTCATTATACTACAAGTATATAATATTCCATTTTTTATAGTTCATAGTTATTTTATTGATAACAAAATGTTACATGTAACAAATTCTTAAATAATATAATTAATTATTATCAATTGATCTTAAATATATTAAATTTTATGTCAAAAATTCTGTATAGCTATAGAAGGTCCGCCTATCGTACGGTTTAAATTAGACGCCCCGTTTTTTTTTTTTAAACTAGCAGTCTTGAACCGCCTGAAACATCTAGGTCATGCTATAAATCCACCCCCACTCCGATGGTATCCCTGGCACGCGAAGGCTCGCACTTTGTATACAACTTCCGGCGGCCAGGCGTTTCCGGACTTGACCGGAAGTCGGTCGTTCTGCCTCCATGTCACCTTAAGTACGTGTTGTGATTACCCACGATTTATTGTTTAATGCTAGTCATTATTTTGTTCAGTTCATTTGAATAATTAATGGTATGGTTATTTGGTTATTATTTTTGTATTTATATTAATAGCGACGTGTCCTGACTTAGCACGGGAAGCTACAAATTTTATATATAAAACTTTAGGAAGTTTTACCATACCATACCAGCCTTAGATCAAGTGATACGATAGGTCGTATCACTTGATCTATGGCTGAAAATTGCATGAAAATCCGATAAGCACCAACATTCCAACTCAAATATATAATATGTAGTAGATAATTCGATCGAAAATTTCAAAATGTTATGACTGCATACTAACTGTAGGCACGTACTACTTAAACGTTTTGTAGAATATTTAAAGGTGTTTCAGGAAACCAATAATAATTTAGATTATATTTATTTATGTTATCATTATTAAAACAAAATTACACCCATGAAAGGACGTCCACGAGATAGCATCAGGGTTACAGTTCACGTTTAGCTAAGCCCTGACTCTGGAAATAAAAACAAACCCAAAGACAAGATGCCAAAGCCTTAAAATTGCAAGTAAACCTATAAGGTTTAAATATAAAAAGTTTTCACTAAAATAAAGATATCTATGGAGGGTCGAACGAATTCTAAAATTAAACTTCTTATTTTTTTAACATTATGACGTACAAATTCTAAATTTTATCTTTCTAAAATTCGAACATGAAATCCAGTGGAAAATGTTGCCTGCTCATCTGTCGGAATATTATGACACAGACGTGAAACTGATTCGTTCAATGAGAATTTAAACAATCTGAGAAAATTTAAGTACCGTTTATATATAAGGAACTTCGTTCCAATAATTATTTCATCCTTCTAGGTTCACGGGTTTCGTCTCCAAGCTGATGATCAATCAGTCAAATTCCCTCTTTATATTGTAGTGCCACAGATTATATAAGTTGTGCAGAGTGTTACATAATTGTGTAAGGTAAGTTCTAGAAGTATCAGAGTCGACCCCCGGGCGCACGTTTGCTGGGCGTTGCGATGCTATCGCGTTGCCATTGTCGCTGCGAAACGTGAATATATTCACAAATCGCATGCTTTAGCCCTGTATCATGGAAACGCTGAATAATAGACTTATTTGACTCCATGATAATAGCCGTATAAACGCTGCAGTCTGACTTATGAGCCATTGTCATGAATTTTTTGCTCATAAAAGTGACAAACTGTTTTAAACTATTAAAAAAAAGAACGCAATTTATTTACAATTATCTAATATTAAAAATATGCTTAGGACAGATTTTTGACACTTGAGCTTATAATAAAATAATTCTTTTCAAGATAGCCAATCAGAATTGATTAGACATAAATTGGTCATAAAATAAAGGAGGTACCTACACATTTTCCTAAACATACTCGTACTATGATAGGTATGCAATTACTTATTCTACAATATAATTATATAATATTATTATATATAATTTCTACGTTAAAAAAAGTCTTACTGAGTCTTGAGAGCTTCGTAGAATAATTACATCAGTACTTAACTTAGGTACTTCGCAACAAATCGTTGTCTTTTCTGTCACATTATGTACAAAAATGTCACCAACCGTGACTTGTATCAAGCTACACAATGTAACATAAAGCAACATTGAGTTGCTGTTCTATTGTGTACCTAATTATCAGCGAATAGGTGTCATTATGCAAGGAGGTTGCATTCACGAATGACATCAAGACATTCTATATCGACATATGGCGGACGGGCGTTCTTTATTTAAATTTATACAAACAAATGTACGCCACATGACGCGACTGGCAATGACAAGGTTCTTAATCCACCAGTATAAATAGACCTCAGGTTCCTTACATTGTTCCCCTGATATCCCCAGTAAAGTGTAGTCAAGAGGGAAGAAGGAGGTTATATTATGATGGTGGCGGTAAGAATAAGCTTGTGACACAATAAACAGTGTTCTGTTTGTTTTCAATTACATGGCAGATGTGTTAAATGCTCAGAGTCGGGTAAAACCGCCGCTTTTAGTGTTCCAAGGAGACGAACATAATTGGTTTGGTGTTTTTTTGTAATTCGATACAAGAAAGTTGAAACATAGAATAAATATAGGTTACTAGCTGTGCCCCTCGGCTTTGTCCGTGTAATACTTAATTTTTCCAAGGTAAAAAGTAGCTTTTGTACTTTACTGGGAAAACAGCTATGTCCCTGCCAAATTATACTCAAATCGTGCTTTGAAATGTGGTTATCTATCTATATAAATAAAAATGAATTGTTGTTCGTTAGTCTGATTAAAACTCGAGAACGGCTGAACGGATTTATCTTATCATAGTCTTGAAATGTTCATGGAGATCCAGGGAAGGTTTAAAAGGCGAGAAAAAATCGAATAATTGCCGGGAAAAACTATTGAATAAAAACCCGTGCGAAGCCGGGGCGGGCCACTAGTTCTTAATAAATGTAATCTATATTATTTGTGAAGTTTCATCAAATCTC
Source organism: Gymnoscelis rufifasciata (assembly GCA_929108375.1). Taxonomy (NCBI): domain Eukaryota; kingdom Metazoa; phylum Arthropoda; class Insecta; order Lepidoptera; family Geometridae; genus Gymnoscelis; species Gymnoscelis rufifasciata. The sequence continues at coordinate 10,354,928 of OV815314.1, forward strand.
AAACTTTAGCGTTTATAATTAGTAGGACTAGTAGGATTATGTCATAAGCTCGCTAGTTTGTTTCTGAGTACAGACTTAGTAAAAAAAAAACTTAGACTTAGAAATAAAATATCTATTATGGAAAACTACAAAAAAAATTCTACGCCACGATTTGAGAACCTTTTTTTTCGTTTAAAGTTTATTTTATTTTATTTATGTAACAAAATCAACAGCCCTTAAATGTATCTTATTATTCACCTATCTTACGGCCAATTATAGCGGTACAATTATACGGTAGAATTACTTTATATAAACAGGTTAAGTTGGTTAAAAAGTTTGTAACAACACTCTCAGTAAGTAAGTACTATTCAACAAAAAGATGGCGACTTAGAATTTTGAAAGCATAGTGAAGGCTTAAGTAGTTTTCATGTATAAACTGAAGGTTTTTGTTTCAAGCTTATTCACACGATTTGATGCGGTACACGTTAGAAATACCGAAGTCGCTAAACATGACCAAATACGGACTTCCGTGGGACTGTCATAACTACGGATCATAGGGATGAGGTAAACTAGCTATCGTAAGTAAAAATATGACTGAATCCAATCATATTAAAGCTATGTACTTATATATAGACATTGTTTGTCCACATCTCACCTGATGGTACTCGTAAGTGTCGATGTGGCTGAAAATGGATCTTATAGAACTAGATGGTACCTATTCACACTTGTCTTGAAGACACTTAGGTTATAGTTGTTATTAGGAAATACAGCAGCAGGACCGAATGCCAAACCTTTGCAAAAGGTGGATGAAACTTTGTGCGAGTATACGGAATATCCACTAAGTAGGTAAGGATGGTAATTCGCCGTACGTTTGCTTGTTGTGTGCGTACTAGAGAGCTTTTACTAAAAAGCTGTATTAAGACAGCATCCTCATCAAGAAATAGATATCGTTTCATGTCGTTTAGGAGACATAGCTGTAGTTATGTTTTTATATGACCGATGTATGAGCACCTTCTTTAAATTATAAGGTACTACTATTGAATGATGCTATTCAATTTAAAGTTTTATTTTTTTTCCAGATACATACTTACCTATTATTATTAGTAGCTGCATCTGGTGCCAAAGGCATCGTTTTCATGACAACTTCGTCAGATAGGTAAGAAAAATTAAATTCGCATCAGATCGCCAGATCAACACTTCACCTGATCTAAAATTCGTAAGAAGGAAGAGTAGACCGCCGGCGCGATTGATAATGTTCAAGCTTTACTTTTACCGGGAGTTTTTTTTCTTTTCCCAACACTATAGGTACTTACAGGTACGTTTGTTTGCACGGACGTTACCGGCACTTAGTGGGCACTGATGTCGATCATTAGCGCAGACGAGACAGGCCCGTTTAATTATACCGTCGTGATAGACGAGTTTAGACGATTTGTTTAGGACAAGGCTGCGTATACAATGTGTCAATGACAAAAAATTGGACAGAGGTTTTCTTAACACGCTCACTTTGCTACGAAGCAAAAAGGGCAATGCAAAACCCACATCTGTATATTTCTCTAGAACTAGATCAAACATCATCATACTTGAAAAAATAACATTACACTTCGAATTGAGAACCTCCTTTATGAAAATCGTTGAAGGTTTATAAAATACCTATTCATACTAGTTTTCTTATTATTTTTGGAAATAGGCCCTACCAGTTTAACTTATTCATCAAATTAACACAACACAAAGTAAAAATTATGAATTTATCAAAATAATTAATACGTACACAACAAAAATTCCAATTTAGATTTTTTGTTTTTAAATTTACGAGTCAGACTGAAAAATATATGGAATTATCTATCTCAAATGATTAAACTCAAAATTGGAATTCGAATATTTGAATAAGAGGTAGCCCATAAAAATGTAAAATCAACCTCTAAAGCAATTTATTTTTAAATCTTTGGCTGCAGCAAAAGTCCATTGTGGATACAACTTTTCGAAGCGCGTAGTGTCAATCACTGAGACAATACAGTTTTCAGTGATAATAACTCATGATCTCACCTTGGCCGCTAATGATACGTTCGGATTGGTTTCAACGATTCCGAAGGTTAGTTTTGGTAACAGCATTGGGAAAAATACCCAATCTCGAGGCAATGTCTATTATTAGGATTAGATCAATGTCAATGGTGCTTGTGTGGATTTAATACGGTTAATATGGTGTCAGTGAATGTAAACTTCGATGTATTTATAACTAAATTTCGTTTCGTTAAAAGTTTCGAATATTTCAAAAAAAAGTAAAAACTAAAATCTTTTAAAATTTATAGATAATCTAATTTACAACCATTATTGCTCTACTTAAAAATGCGAGGTCTTGCGTAAAATATTGTGTACCTATGTAAAACATATAATCTTTATGTATGAGTATTAAATTGAAACGTTGTCATTGATGCAAACTGGTATATTTGGTTTTGGTAATTAAATATACCTAACTGAATTGGCTAATGCACAAAATTATCCTATTTAAGCCTTTTTTACGACTATTATAGAGTCAAATGTAGTTTTACAAGGGTGTTTTTTTTATTTAAATGTTATTAAACAGATCAACCACCAATTTAGGTTCAAAAATAACGTTTTTTATTACACGTTCTATTACTTTTTACTACTAATCTCCTATAAGTCCGATATAAAAAGTAAATATTTAAAGAAAACTAACCTACACCATCAGTTTGCATGATTGCCAAGGAGTTTCACTACCAACTTAAAAATAAATAAACTATTATAACGTCAACTCCACGCACATAACATAAAATAAAATGGCACTTTACCCCAATAAAAATAAGTGCTTACAACCAGCTATTTTCATATTTCGAGAGGCAATTTACTGCTATCCGACACGATCGGTATAACGACGGCAATCACCACATTTTCATGTCAACACACGAAATAACAAATGACACCGGTTTATCAGTAATCTTTATGCGTAGGGCGTACTTTGAAGGGTTTTAATGGGGGTAATAGAAAAACTACAAGTTGTTTTTGACTATTTTGACACACGAAGGGTGAAAGAATTATTGCTTTCTAAGTTTAATTATGTGGTTTATAAATTTAATGATTTGCTTTTATCGATGGTGTGTTTTGTAATATATTTCTTGTATTTGGCATCTATCTTTTTGGGTAAGTTAAAGAATAAACATACTAAGGTACAAAGTATACAATGAAGTGACTGTTATCTGCCGGCTTCAATATTTTTAACTACACAACGGATTTTTATTTAAGAGGATAGGATAGAGTTATTACAAATTGGGACATCCTCGTAAAAGCCAGGGCTAAACTATAACTTTTTTCTAGCAAAGATATTATATAATAACAATCATCAATACATGAATTGAGTTCTAAACAAAAAAAAAACAACCAATAATACTTTTAGTTTATTACCTATGTCTATTAACACCAAAATGTGTTTCCTAAATAATAGACCTAAGTAGCAATATCCCCATAATTATACAGCCCTACATCAAGTTATGCGACGAAATTGAGTGCGAAGCGTTATCTTAGTGTCGATCGTCACGACACGACGCGGGGCTATTTATACGGCACGGTATACCGTGTAATTGTTGCGATAAAGTGGCCATAATCTGCCTGTTTCCCTGTGGCCTGCACGCTATGGAAGGATGAAAAATTTACGGTTTTCCTGGTAATTTCAGAGAGGATATTGTATGTTCGGATTTTTTTTATAACTTGGTGTATTTATGTGAAATAAAATTACTTTATTATTAAACCAGTGAAATTATATGTTTAATACGATTATGTTTCATGTTCTTACTTATACCTACCTACTTTTGTAATTATAATTAAATCAATGTAAAAAAATATCATTCAATTTTAGCTTAAAAATGTTTTTCTGTATTTAGCTACCGTTTTTTTTATTATTTTATTTTTATTAGAGATTATCTTAATCGGTTTTTGCCTCTAAGTCGTTTACACATTAACAAGTAAATGTTTAGTATAATTTTGCAAATTTTCGGAAAACAAAAATAAGAATTCGCATTATAATTAAAAAATGATAACCTAAATAATTCTTCTTCATTAAACTTAACAGCAAAACAACTTCTGTAGAGACAACAAGTTTATCTGAACAACTTTTATTTATTTATAAGCTAGAATATACATAATTACCAAATTATCTTAAATGCATTCCAGTTTTAAATTCAAAACTCGTAGCCTTCAATGTGATGCTCTACTTAGGTACTAGCGTCTTTAATAATGTAAGTACAAAGTACTAGCAAATTGTTCTCGTAATTGCCTTCGCATACAATGCTGCGTACACAATGTAACACATACAGCTGTCTCTGCTATATAAAACTGTCTCTGAAACGACAAGATTATTCACGCACTCCTATTGGCCGCCGCGCAATTTGTCGCTCATTTGTCACCAAACCCCGGCCAATCACAGCGCGGCACGGAAATGTCACCGCATGTCGTGTCGCTTTATTTACCTACACTCTTTTGTCCTATTGTGTCCGACGTTTGAATTGAGAACATGGGAGCATGATATTTATGTTGAAATTGTGTACAAAAATATGACAGGCGGTAAATCGAAAACATGTCGTAAAGAGAGAATAATGCCATCGATTTTTACACTCATCACGCGGAATGAAACAACAAAAAGGACACAATTTCGCCCCAAATCAAGCGTGACTTTTAACAAAGGGCATCGAGTTGTGCTTGCACAATTCATTATAACCCCGCAAAGTTGCGACGACGACTAAATGTATCTATAGTTTGTGGATTGGATGGATGTTTTTGCTTGGTTGGGTTATAGCCGAGTGTGGCGATTGCCCCGGGTTGAAAATAACATGGCTGTATCATTGTTATACAAAAGCGCAGCTGTTCTGATCCCCGAGGGTAAAAAAGACGTTTTGTGTGTTTTTTACGGTACGTTGTAGGGCCTTTTAGCGGTCACCGGGACAGACATAGTACGCCTCCTGTTTGTACGGGGTTTATTGTGGCCTTTAGATGTTACTGTTTTTTTGCGGTGAATGGCGAATATTTAAAAATGGAAATGTTCTAAGAATCTATACACAAGTATCTACTAATTTTCTACAAGGTCTTTTGCCTACAATTTCCGCTTTGGCTGATTTGAGAAGTGTATATTAAACATACTTTTTTTTAAGTCTTAAATCTTCTTGAATTTAAATTATTTAGTTTCCTGCCCTGACAAAATTCATTTTCCAAATGCCATGGCTTGAAATGTCTTATTCTCTTTCATTTAGTATTTATTCTTAATTTACCAGATTCATAACCCTTAGGGTAACATAAAGCACCCAACCGCCATCGCGCCATCTTGAATAATCGCCATATTGAATAATCTTTGAAAGAGGTAAGTGCATTAATAATCCTTTTTAAAGGCCTGAGAAGGGTCTCGGCAGATGCGTTCTGAGTAGCCTAGGGTGAAGTGCTAGTGTTGTGACGTCTTAAGATGTGTGAGATATAGTGATGTAGCTGGTGCATAAAGCTTAGTTTAATAGGTTGTAACGAGGTTACATCGTAGTTATTGTTATATTTTGGTGAGTAAGCTTAGAACAAATCTTAACTTATAATATTAGGTACTTAATTGAGTATTATGTAAAGAAACTGTGCATAAAACACTTAAAATAAGCATGCTAATGCGTCTATAAATTAACGTCACTGCTCTATGTAATATATTTGTAATATTTCTGATATTATAATATACCTACCTATTTAAAATTAATATAGTATTTCCATAAAATTGTTTCCTGGAAGAGATCGTGTCTCTATTGATACCGATGTACCAACCTACCTTTTTAACCCCCGACCAAAAAAGAGGGGTGTTATAAGTTTGACGTGTCTGTCTGTCTGTCTGTCTGTCTGTCTGTCTGTCTGTCTGTCTGTCTGTCTGTCTGTGTGTCTGTCTGTCTGTCTGTCTGTGTCACCATAGCTCCCGAACGGATGGAGCGATTTCAATTTAGTTTTTTTTGTATGAAAGGTGAGTCTTGCGCGAGTGTTCTTAGACATGTTTCATGAAAATCGGTTGAGCCGTTTAAAAGTTATGGGGGTGAGAGTGGGGAAGCAGAACCGAAAATCTGCAAATATACTAGTGTGGGGTATCAAATGAAAACGCATCTCGTCCACATTACATAATATTATGTTGTTTTACATTTATGGAAATTAAGGCATTGGAATCGGGGGTTTTTCTTAAATTTTAAATTTAGATTTATTTATATTTTTGATCTATTTATTTTCTATAACGGGCCTTAGTACTGTGTTTTTACATTATGTTATTAAACAACAGTTAACAGTGTCACACTTACCATTAGCTAAGATTTTGGTATAAAATGAAATAAAATATATTATCCATGATTTTTTTTACTATTGTAACAACATTTCTTAAGCTAAATGATCTCGTACGCAAATATTAAATTTTTAAAATTTAAAAGTACAAAATCATAACGAAACTTTAAAAATTCGTCCAAATTCTCGAACATCAGCAAAATATCGGAAAACTTACCTTTGCCCTGCAAAAATCCCCTCAAATAGGTCAGTCTCCCCATTTAAGGGCAGTAGGGCGCGATACAACTATGGATATAGCTATAGCTGTAACAGACAGATGTGATCCTGAGGGAGGGTACAGTGACGGAGATAAGTCGAATGAAATGTATTATTGTGTACAAGATTTAGATTGAAGTGAGAACTAAGGTCAAATATTATTTTTCTGTGCAACGTAAATTTTATCAGATTATGTAGGGAAAAGAGGCGGTACACTTTTTGGCACGTAGGTAGATTTTATTGTTATTTTTGTATTTTGTACACGATACCTCTGAAAAGAACCTATTTTGATATTATAATAATATAAATAAATAAATATTTCCGGACTTATCACACAGCCTCACCTACCCCCAAACTAAGCAGAGCTATTTGCTAATAACCATAGTACAGATTCTCACATTGCCCCGTTCAACGCAACGTAGCGCATGAATCGGTGTTCTAACGTTGCTTGTAAGTTACTCCATTTGTATAGAAAACACGCAACAATCAGTTTGATGGGTGCCAGTGTGATAATCGCCTTAGGTGTCTGATATACTAAGGGAATACATATGTTTTTCATAACATACGAACATTTTTGCTTTATTAAAAACAAACCCGACTTATTACACGAATCACTTTTGTGCGTCTCAGTCCATAGCTGTCATTACATTTTCTCAATGATTTATGTTGCGGGAGGGCGCAGCTGAAAATTTGATGTGGGTTCGGTGACTGTGGAAGCGCTGTGAACAATGACTAATACCTATACCTATTAACGATGTAGACGTAGGATTAGAAATATACGTACTAGCTAGAGATCACAGGTTCACGTATGATGGACGCAGGTCCTTTCTAATGTTTCTGTTCCGAGTTGTGGCGTTGCCAGCCCCAGGGGCTCTGACTGAGAACCAGCACTCTGTCATACCGCTCCTCTCTTCGCCTCCTCTCTCCGCCAGGGACTCTTTATTACACAGAAATGTACTCTTTCCACGTAGTATGTTAATTAACGCAATTAATAAACATACTACGTGCTTTTGTGTTAAAACAAATATTTTTCGTTCTTCTCCTTCTTTCTAATCATCAACGAATGATATGGTAAAGGCTTGGGGGGGATCAAAATCAAAAACATTTATTTGCAAACATGGGTTGTAGGTTGTTAACAATTGTAAAAAAAGATACAGCACCGAACATGTTTTACCTAGAGCTAATGCATGCAAAGTTATATAATAATAAAAATGCAGAAATAGTATTTATTTAGTAAATTAGTAAATTTTTGTATTCAAGTCTGTCAGAAATTCGTTTATATCATAATAGCATTTGGATGTCAAGAAAGTGTTCAGTTTTTTTTAAACAATGTCAAAAGCAATGTTTTTATATTATATGGCAGTTTGTTGTAGATTTTTGATGACATTCAATACACGCTTTTCCTCAGGAATGCGGTTTTCGCGCTCGTTGAACAGAGGCGATTTTCGTCTCTAACGCTGCGTGTATGAATTGGCTCATCAAAAAGATTGTTGTGTTGTTTAACAAAAACTGCCATTTCTAGAATGTGATCTATGTTCTATGTGCAACAGTGGTCGTCCGCAGTCTTTTCAAGGTTCCTTACAGGACAGAACCCTATTTCTATGATTCCGCTGTATGCCCGTTTGTCTCTGATAACTAGAGGGCTTAATATTTTTGCAAAGGTTATTGACAAAAAATGTTATATACATGGCAAAATTATTACAACTTATCTTGATAAAATTAATACACCATTAAGCTTTCGCCAAACCTGCGCGACCAAAGCGACTACGAAGCGGGAGCGGCTCTGACACTACCCATGCTTTATTAATGGCATTTGCATACCTACGCGACCACAAGGCAGGACGTTTTAGTTGCTGACGCGTAGGTTGGGCCAAAGTCTTATAAATATAAAAACATGAGAGGTGTCAAGGGACACCCGGATGGAACGAAGTTTACAATTATTATTATTTAAATAAATAAATATTTCCGGACTACTCACACAGCATCACCTAACCCCAAACTAAGCAGAGCTTTTACTATGGATGTTAGGTGAAACATTTTTGGATTTTACTCCTTAAGAAACGATTTGAGTTATAAGGCCCGGTATGGAAATTTTATGGGGAGTAAAATCAAGTGTTAACAAAAGTTGAGGCGTTACGTAGAAAGAGACAAACATATATATCTGTAGGATTCAACGTGTAAAAGAATGAGATGGAATACCGTCGAAACGTCACGTTCGAAATAAGAACTTTAACGCATTTTGATTGGTTGTTTGTTGTGTCTCTGGAATGCGAGTAACCATTTTTGACATTTGAATACGCGTTCGAAAAAGTATTCGTCTAACATTCACTAAGAATTTCTCAGTGAGTAGAGGTGAGAGTGCAAAGTTATTCAGTAAAATCATCAATATTTACAAAAAAAATTTGGCCGGAAGTTTCTTTTTCACTTGGATATCGTCTTACAAAAATAGCTTTTACGTTTTTGTGCAGGGAACTAAAACAATTGACGAATTTATGGTCCTCTCAACGCGTTTCGTTGGAACATATATAATAAGTACCTTCTGTTATTTATTAATTAAAATATTAAAAAGAAGCTATAGTTTCGACACCTAATTAATTTGTTCTTTGCAGTATTTAAGAATGATATTATAATTCAAAGTGAAAGAAATCAATCATCCTAAAATTGGATTTGTATAAATTGAATACAATTATTATTATTTTGTAACATACTTTATGTAATACGCTTTATTGAAGTAATATAAACAATCCGAATAATTACAGATATATGTTTGTTTCTCTTATATTATTTTAGCAGATGCGTTCATGTACCCCTTTTTTCTATTCGATGTACATATAATCATAATATCGTTCGTAAGTAGTAAACTCCAATCGTGCGTCGTAGCTGACACACACACACACTTTTTTTTTTGTAAATACATACATATGATACATATTAGAAAACACCCAGACCCGAAACCAGAAATTGTAGATCGTACAAAATCTGGTCCCCCGGCGGGAATCGAACCCGCAACCTCCTGCACCTCAGGGCGGACGTTCGCCCACCGAGCCACAGAAGTTTATTATGTATTTTAATATTTATTATTTACAAAAAACCTGTATAACAGTCAACAAAAATAATCGTCGCGACAACACACTGTTCAATGCGAAATAGAAATGAAAATATCTGGCTTGCTTTCTATAGAGAGAGAGAGAGACAGACAGAGAAACATGCGACGCCGCACAGCTTACAATAGCTTACTATAGCAAAAAGTGTCGTAACAACTTTTCTTAAGATTTTTTTCCGTCTAGCCCCCTTTCACAACGCGCGATAAGGAGCTTCGTTCCAATAATAATATTTATTAAGCGTTTAGTTTCTCGTTGGTGTGTGAGTGGCTGTTGGTGATCACAAATTAACGATGAGATAAAATGGTCATGACTATGCCCGTCGACTTTATGGCATTAAAATATACCTACACTTATTACAGGTGCAATTCGCGAAATAAGTAGCTATCGTAATTCGAAAGCTCTTTAAAACCTTAATCAAAATGGCAATAGACAATGCATCGTAAGGTCCGATCGACTGATCTGCAATTACGAGTGGAATCATTTCTACAATCACTCCGCCCCTTGCTCCTTCAATAGTGAGCTTTGGGTGGTCTAAGATATAGGAGTCGGTGTTTTTTTCATACCTTTCTCATAAGTTTTTCTCATAAACTTGTATCTTCCAAAAGTAGAGCGTGAGATCTTCATCTACGCTACAACCAAGTTTGTGGATATGTAAAATGTTTTGTCCAAGTATGCCATAAACAAAAAACAAATAGAGATATAATTATGTCAAAATATATAATTACATATCCTTTTAACAAAAAAACACATGCGCGTCGTATTTAGAACTTTCTTTTTTAGAAAACCTTTTGAGAAAATATTCACCATACCAAAATCTTCTGAGCTTTACTAAATATTTACACACAAAATTCTTAATTAGCTTTAAAAACCACGAAATTTAATGAATTTTCGAGCAAACCAACCTATATTTCCACCTATAGCCTTCCTCAATATCTGGAACGGGAATAATTTTTCAATTAAAGTGATTTTAATTTTTGCTTAAACTTGCTTAAAACTCCGCGTGTCCTTTATCAATGCTTATATTTTTCCTCAAACGATTTTTTTACTTGCCCATAAAGGTTTGACTATTTCATAACAAATTTCTCAAAAATGTTCGTAAAAATCCGAGATAGAAACACTCACTGTGCATAAGCCGTCAGTACCAACAACGAACTCTTATGCCTTACGCCCATCGAAATTCAGCACGCACAAACACCTAATATCATCATTAATGATTGCGGACTAATTCCTGGTGATTAATGATAGCTTTATTGTCTTTAACTGGAGATCGGACACGATTTCTTAATAAGTAATTGGATGTGAAGCAACTCTTCGATGAGGTATCGACTTTGCATTCAAAGACTGTGTCAATGAGCTAGTTTGATTACGATTTAAAATACGTATAGGATTAGAACATATGAAATTAGTTTGTTATAGTTAAAACAGTTTCAACACACAAATTCTCTAAATTATGCGAAGTTAAGCTAAAAGAACTTTAGTTCCCTTATAAGTAAAAAGACATTGACTACTTTGTTATGTGCATGTGATGCGCTTTCATTTGATATTTTCTGTTTTTCTTCCCCACTTTAAACCCCATAACTTTTTTGTTGTTTGTTAGATTTTTTTCTTCTTACCAATTGACCATTAATTTTACAACTTAGCTAATTATTCCAATGAGAATAAAATATTTCATAGCTCTTTAAAATAACTCAATTAATATAAGCAGTAATTATAAAGTGCAAATCAGCTTGAATGGAAGTGAAGTTGTTCAAAGAAGTGTATAATCATAAAAAATATGGTTTAAAATAATTACTAAGTACGTATTAGGTGATGTGTGATGTGGTTGTATGAGGCCATGACACATGCGGAGATCGCTGTTGAAATATGTTTTCGCTGTCCACTTGCACAAATCGATTCTCATCCATCTTTATAATTAGCACGGCAAAGGTCTGGATTTCGACACCTGCTGCTGAATTTCCTAATAACTACAACCTGAGTGTCTTCAAGAGAAGAGCGAATAGGTTTACCGACCTACCTTAGGAACCTTCTAGATCTAAGTCTATGTTCGTCCACGTCTACACTTACCATCAGGAAATATTGTAAACAAACATCTCCGTAACAAAAAAAAATGTAGGCTAAAAAAAGATATTGAAAGCACTTCGCCTTAATTTTGGTTTGTTCCTCTCAACACTCACTATTTTTTATCCGACTGCCGAAGGAAGTAGGGTAATGTTTTTTGCACATATCACACAGTCTATCCATTTTTTTTTTGCCTACTGAAGGGGTTCCCTCATTATGAAACATAGGTATTAACGGATAGTTTCAGTATTTTGATGACCTAGTGCACACTTTGAAAAAATCAAAAGTTAAATAACTTTTGATTGGTCAAAGTGTGCAAACAAGTTTTAACAAAATAAATTATATTTTAAAAAAAATTTTCGCTGTGGTTATGGCCATAACTGGACAAGTTGCGTATGTCGAGGATCGTGACAGATGCTCAGAGGCGATCGTGTGAATTTGATAGTGAAATATTATGTTTGGACTTGTCGTAACTACCTATCTTTGAAATCAGATGTAGGTACCGATAGCATAAAAACAAACATTATCTATTAGAACGCAAATTGGAATCTGCAACTCTGTGTTAACCCGAAAGCGTACAAGTAGCTCGTGTTCTTATTTCGAAATGAAATATGTATAAACTACGAAGTTTATTTTACTAACGATTTTATTCAGATGTAGAGGCATCCATTATATTAAAATCATAATTTTATTATAATATTTCAAACAGCGGCAAATTGTGAAAATATTATTTTCGGAAATTTTTGGTTGTTTTACAAATTTTTTTGACGATTGGCGCTATCTATATAAAACCGCACTAAAAATTCAATTTTTCTGCTGACCGTCAAAATCTTCACATTATCATTGCTGCCGAAACCAGAATCATTGCACCAAGGGGCATAGTCGTGTGGCAGGCATTTTTAATTATTCTAATAATCATACTTTCTAATCACGATCATGTTGAAATGAATGAATTAGGTAGCTTTGCATGTGAAGATGTACATCAAACAAGACATGCCTAAAACATGGCGGCCGGTGAGACTTGATTTGACTTTCGCAACGATTATGTAGAGTTTGTACAACACTCTTTAAATAACTTATTTTGTCAGTTAAAAATTAAAAAAAAAATTTCTTTCATCATCACCATCACCCTATTATTGTTCCCACTATTTCCTCCAGTGACTTCTCTCTAGGCGAGAGAGACTAGGCCTTAATTCACCAGGCTTGCCAAGTGCAGGTTGATGAATGTCACATGTCCTTCAAACTCTTAAAAGTTTACAGCACATGCCGTTTCCTCCATATACATTTTTCAAGAAGAAAAATCTGCTTGCAGAATATACAAACACTTGACCACTCGGCGGGAATCGAACCCGCTACCTATTGTTGGATAATGATCTAAAATAATTTTCTAAAATCTGACTATCAATATGAAAAACTGAAACTTCAAAATAACCTTCAGCGCAATTTGTTACATAAATAATTGAAATATTTGCTGAACAATTCAGAAGGAATCTCAAACAAAATATACCCTTCGTCTCTGAAGGGACCGGATTAATTACAGCGGATGATTGTAAAATTTTAATGAAGTATGCTACCTACGTATTTGTTACCAACTTTACTTTACAATTATGTACAGTCAGCATAATAAGTTAGGTGGTTCACTCATCATTACATCTAAATAAAAAAAAGACCAAAGACAAAGTGTCTATTACAAAAAAAAATATTTATGTTACACACGTTACAATTTTACTTAGCAGCGGAGCCTATATGTGATTTATAAATGCAGGGCACTGGTAACTGGATAGGCTTAAAATTATTCAAACAACTTTTTTGAAAATAATGGCTTAGGTAAATAACGCTGTCTTGACAGTTCGCTCTAATTTTTTTACCGATTTATGGCTCTAGGACGCCTGTAGTATATTATTTGTTGTGATTAAACACCGCCTGCAGCCACCGTGCAACGGTCTAACCCTAAAAGTCAAACTATCCAACTAGTTAGTAGTGGTCCAACTCTGCGCTTGTCGATAACGAAAACATGTTTGTTCAAATTGCGAAATGTTCTTTGTGCTTAATTTAAATTTAGTAAGTTCATTAATTAAACATTTCAAGATTTATTATTTCTTAAGCTAAATCTATATAACTATTTATGTAAGGAAAATGGAGCGAAACATAGTGCGATTATTTTATGATTTAAGAATTTCAAACGCTTTAGTTGACAATCACAATTTTTCTAATAAAACTCTATAAGCAAGGTGCACGGACACGTCTACACTAATAATAAATCTAAATTTATAATTCAAGGAAAACCCCCGATTACAATGCTTTAATTACCTTAAAAGTAAAATGTTGTAATATTTTGTTATGTGCACGCGATGCGCTTTCATTTGATACCCCACTCGAGTATATTTGCAGATTTTCGGTTTTGCTTCAAAGTCAAAGTCAAAGTCAAAGTCAAAGTCAAAGTCAAAACGTTTATTTCCTTAGAAGCATATAGCCTACATGGACAGGTCAACTTAAAATTAATAAAACTAAATTGCTTAAATAACAAATATCAAGGAAATAACATTGTCTTGACAGTTCGCTTCAATGTTTTTATACTGAGTTGAGAAGCGAATAGAACAACACAGCTTTATCAGTTATTACAATTTTGGAGTTCTTATTTATAGGTAACTATTATAAGTTTAACATTTACAATAAAAAAAATGTTTGTCATATAAGGAAGCTATTATAACATGAGCATATCAGTCCTGGTCAACCAGAATTATTAGAGCCTGTTAATGTGAAACTAAGCAACATCTATCCAAGCTGCATCATCCTTTATATAATCATTTATAGAGTAATACGCTTTTTTCATTAGACTTCTCTTAATAAATGATTTAAATTTTCTAGTAGGAAGCTCTGTTACATTGTGAGGAAGCTTATTATAAAAACGTACAGAGTTACCCATAAATGATTTGCCTAGTTTTTTTAGTCTGTAAGTAGGAATTAGTAATTTTTCCTTACTTCTCGTGTTAATACTATGTACGTCACTTTTTCTTAAAAACAAATGCTTATTCTTGTGGGTGAACATCAAGTTCTCAAAAATGTACTGTGAGATTACAGTTAGAATGTTAATCTCTTTGAATTTTTCTTTGAGGGAGTCACGTGGTTTCATTTTATATATTGCACGTACAACCCTTTTTTGAAGCACGAATATAGTTTGAATATCGGCTGCAGCACCCCAGAGTAGGATACCATATGACATAATACTATGAAAGTAACTAAAATAAACCAGTCTAGCTGTACCCTCATCTGTGATATATCTCATTGTTCGCACTGCATAAGCGGCTGAACTAAGTCTACCTGCAAGGTTTGTAATTTGGGGTTTCCATTGTAGACGAGAATCAATATGTAAACCTAGGAACACTGTTGAGTCAACGAGCTCGAGAATTTCATCGTTTAATATGATTTTTGTAGGAAATTCTTTAACATTAGGGAGTTTGAATTTAATACATTTAGTTTTTTTTGCGTTTAGCAGTAAGTTATTAACCGTAAACCAATTTAGCACTAGTGACAGTGAGTTATTTACATCGTCAAAATTATTTTTATTCCTATCAACTTTAAATAATAAAGAAGTATCATCAGCAAATAAGACTATGTCACAAAGGTCTTTAGCAAAATACGGGAGATCATTTACATATACTAAAAACAAAAAAGGCCCAAGTATTGATCCTTGTGGAACCCCTAATTCGATTTTTGATCCTGAGGATCTTTCATTACCTACTTGAACCATTTGAATTCTATCGGTCAAGTAGGAATGTAGGAGCTCAAGGGCTTTGTTGTGAATGCCGTAATGCTTTAATTTATTTATAAGTGTTGCATGGCAGACACAATCAAAAGCCTTGGAGAGATCACAGAACACGCCGATAGTATTTTGCGCTCTATCCCAAGCCGCCAAAATGTGCTTTATCAATAGTGTTCCAGCATCAGTAGTTGATCTACCTTTGGTGAAGCCAAACTGATTGCTATGCAGAAGTCTGTTGCGATCAAAGTGATTAATTAATTGTGTTAAAATATTTTTTTCGAAGATTTTACTCATTACGGGAAGAACTGAGATAGGCCGATAATTTGCAGGATCAAATTGAGTACCAGATTTATGAAGAGGGACAAGCTTGCCATATTTCATGAGATCCGGAAAGATACCAACATTGACACAGCTGTTAAAAATGAAGGCCAGGAGGGGGGCAATATCATTAATAATATTACCTAGCACTTTTGTTGAGATATTCCAAAGATCTTCTGTGTATTTGATGTTGAGAGATTTGAATGTTTTCACTATGCAGTCGGCAGTTAGCTTCCCCACTCTCACCCCCATAACTTTTAAACGGCACAACCGATTTTCATAAAACATATCTAAGAACACTCGCACCAAACTCACCTTTCATACATAAAAAAATAAATTGAAATCGCTCCTTCCGTTCGGGAGCTATGATGACCCAGACAGACAGACACGTTAAACTTATAACATCCCCCTGTTTTGGTCGAGGATAAATAAGAAGGTTAGTTACTTAGCTGACTGTCCATATAACATGGCGGTTTTCTATAACGAGACATGATATCATGTATACGGTTTACAGGCTCATGGGGTTCATCGGCATATTTTGAAGGGTTACGCTTGTCACGAATACTTTAAGGAATTATTAATCCTACATACATAAATATCTAACATGCTCATGAAATACTTATGCCTACTTGAACCATTATGTAAATAAATAAATATTGTAAAGCTCCAATAGTGGAAACATAGTAGAATAGTTTAAGCTACCTACATACATATTTGACGACCTCTGTGGCTCGGTGAGCGAAGGTCCGCCTGAGAAGAAAGAGGTTGTGGGTTCCCACCGGGGGAACAGATTTTGTACTATCTACAATTTCTGGTTTCTGGTCTGGGTGTTTCCTATGTATCGTAAGTATGTATCAAAAATCAAAATCAAATCAAAAATCATTTATTCACAATATGATGAGGGCGCAAAAGTTAAAAACTGCGTAGCGACCCCATCGCCCACCTCAATAAGACAATATTAATGTAAGTTAAATAAGTTTTATAAAATTAGTGAAAACAATCGGTAAGTATTAGGATGAGTACAGACATAGATAGTATAAATTTAAACACATGCAGAATCTATAGTAAAAATTGAAATAATTCACAAAAAATATATATATCAGTCACCTAGCACCCATAGTACAAGCTCTGCTTAGTTTGGGGTTAGGTGATGCTGTGCGATTAGTCCGGAGATATTTATATTTATTTATATAATTATTTACAGTTCTTTAACTTGTCGAAAAGTTACTGACTATGCCACAAATACCAATTTCTTTGCCTATCATCATCATCATCATTTCAGCCGCAGGACGTCCACTGCTGAACATAGGTCTCCCTCAAAGACTTCCAGTGATTTCGGTCGGTAGCAACTTGTAACCACCGCGAGCCCGCTACCTTCACCAAGTCGTCCGTCCATCTAGTTGGACGACGATGTTTATATTTGAAAAATGTATTTTTGCCAAAAATGACAATCAATTTCTCGATTAAAAATCGTTTTTTTTTTATCCTGAAACTACTGAAGCATTAATTGCATAGGTTAATAGTTTAACTGCTAATTTTTCTGCATCTGTGGGACATAAAGTGAAATGATGAAATGACCAAAGAGAAAAAGAGGCCAATGAAATCCAGTATGATAGAATGTATCACACTTAGCCGATAAAATAGCAAGCATATTGCTGCGACTGTAAACGCAAACAGTCTGTAGCCATTTTACCAATATTTGCCAGTGCAAAAAAAGCAGTCTTTTGTTTTTAACCTTCGAACCACACATCCACATACAAAACGCAGCATCATCATAAATCTTTAAGCCCAAGCCCGCGCAGTTTTGTCAAAATTCGAGCATTAATATCAATATGTAGAGCAAAAAAGGTCCGGTAATATCCCCAGGGTCCCGTCCCTTTATTTATCAAGCCCGGCCTTTTAACCCTTTCATCGTTACGCGAATTAAATTTCTTTTGCCGTCATTTCCCGTGCATTATCTCGGTAAAATCATAATGGTACAATGGTTGGTCGGACCCCAACTTCATTATAGCCCTGAAGGATTTTATTAAAATGTTGCGACGCACGTGGGTGCTTTGCCTCATTTAGTTATTTCCATCATCATTATTTTAGATGATGGAAGTCTACAGTAATACATGGAAACAGGGAAGTTCCAAAGATATTCAGTTGTTATGGATAGAAGCAGTTTATATTTGCATGTTACCAAGAGCTTTGACTTAAAATGATTTTTGAAATAGTACTGTAAAGTATACCTCTATAGTATGAACTATAAACTGACTGTAATGATACAACTATGTACTTTCTTTAACATTAGATCTTTTAAATACAAACTTTTTTGTCACTTTTCGAAATTCTAGAAAGGTTTTCGACGGAATAGCTCTACACTAATAACCTGAAAAAATACTCGAAAAGGGTCGCAAATCAAAGAGCATCACGTGAAATATATTTTTTACTTTTAAAGAAAGCAGGGTTTTTTTTAAATTTCAATTTAGAATAATATACCACGAAACACGAAATTAAGATAGATTATTATCTTAATTTACTCTATACCGCAGAAATATAGAAATATACAGGTAAATCCAAAATCTCGCAAAACACCACAGGCCCTGCTAGTAATATATAATATACATTATATTCAGTAAGATTTCGTAACAGGAAGAAACCACTGTTAAATAATGCATGGAAGACAGTGAGCCGGCCGGCTGCCAAATGGCGACCGGCATTATAATAATGATCTCACTAAACAACAGGCATTTTTTCAGAACCTGCATTAAGGTACTGTTGGCTACATATACTGAACAAACATAATAAATAAATATTTTGGACACATCAACAATCAATCTGTACTAATGAATAATATTATGAACTAGTGGCCCGCGCCGGATACGCACGGGTTTTTATTAAAAAAAAAATCCCGGCAATTATTCGATTTTTTCTCGCCTTTTAAACCTTCCCTAGACCTCCACGAACATTTCAAGACTATGATAAGATAAATCCGTTCAGCCGTTCTCGAGTTTTAATCAGACTAACGAACAACAATTCATTTTTATTTATATATAAGATTTGACGGACTTCCATGAGTATAATGGAAGACGTAGATTCCAGTCCCGCATCTCGCTGGTAAGCTACGTTACTTCGTCTTAATTGTTTCTACATAAATTTACAATATTAGTTTCAACCTATAAGTAGGATTTATAACTTTGCAAAAACATAAAAAGGCTTAATAATATAAAGCTAAAGAGTATGTTTGATTGGTTGTTTGAACGCGCTAATCTCAGTTACAACGGGTCCGATTTGAATAAAATAAATTTTAAAATTACTTCTTCTACCCAATTAATGATATATAATAAATGTATGCCAGGCTGGCGATTTATTTAAATAAAGCAATGCACACGACGACAGTACTTTGATAGAAAGCGCTATACCATGATGCCCCACTAGTGGGGCAGCCTTGGTGGGAGAATGCGGTACACAATAAAGGCTAGGCTTAGGCGAAGGCTATAGCTATAGGCTAATTTACCGCGAGAAAATTCATAAATACGGGCATTGTCATGGCGAGAAAAGCTATTTATGTGTAAGCCTAGCCCCGTAGTAAGTTCTAAGCTTGTTTTACGTCTTGGACATCTGATATTCTTAATTATTAAATTAACAAATTAAGAACAAATGTTTTAACATTTGTTCTTTAATTTTTCTTAAAATAGTTGCGTTTGTACCTGAGCTTCGCCACGTTTCAGTTATAAATATCCAATTATTAGCTTTTAAAATTTTATTAAATAAAATAAATGAAATGGGCAGAATGAGTTCTAATTCTAATTCTAATTCAAAGTGGAGGAACTGAGATCTGCACTGACATCTCGCCTAGGAGTGTTTTGTGCATTGTGACCAGGCCCCAACCAGCCCAACTCCCTGATGTAGCGGAGTAAGACTTTCGGTGTTGTAACTAATTGTTTGAGCAAGTCTGCGGATGTAGATGGAGTCTTCGCGTCCATGAGACGTCTCAACCCCGTCTCCTTTCTTATCTCTTCTGTGGCTTTGCAGTGGATCACTACATGTTCCACCGTCTCCTCTTCCTCAAAGCAGCCGCGACACAGACTGCTGTCTGTAGCTCCGGTCTTGTGAAGATGATGATTGATATCAGAATGAGTTATACGGGAAATTAAATTCCCCCTTGACAAGTAGATTTTGATTTTCAGTTATTGCGGGCGAATGTGGCTTGTAACCAACACGAACCGGTAACGTTGCCCAAATCATCATTCTGCCTAGTTAATCTGAAGCTAATTTTGCCATTCCGTCGTCTCCATAAATAATAAATAAAATATTGAAATCCTTTGAAAGTACTCGGTAACTAATTAAAATTTAATCTGTCTCAAGTTCGATGAAATTCATAAATTAATAATGCCCGAAGATAAAGTCCCTTAAGAAGCAACCCTTCAAACAATTGTTAAAGAAAATGCTTTTGTTTGAATACTTAAAATAACTCCGACTGTACCAAGAGACGGCCGCTGTTCTAGCACACGAAGAATGGGTGGTTGGGTAATGCAGTTTATAAATATACAATCTGCTTACATAACTGTTTTTCTGAGTTTTACAGTTTAGTCGAAAATCTGTTAATCTTTAAAATTAGTTATTGTGTGTCTTTTATTAACTTTAAGGAAGGATAGTTCAGATAGGTTTGGCTGAACAGTTCTAAAGCTTATGCATATCATTTTTAAATTTTATTTTAATATTTTAATTGATATGTTTAGCTTATTCTGATTATCAAAAAATTTTCCAGTTATAAATTATATCATGTAGTACGAAAGCGTATTTTATCATGATTTGGACCTAAATTACACAAAAACGGCATAAACTTAAGTTGCACAGTTTAATTTGTTGAATACTAATTGATGTGTTCATTTACATATATTTAAGCTTTTGTAGAAATAAATCCAAATAAATCATGATAATAATAAATAAACGGTACATCGGTGGTCAATGAAAAGTCCGTCTACAGCTAGTTTAATGCCCCCATTGGTATTTGACATACACCTCACTTTAAGATACAACACTTTGATACCCAATTGTATTTATTTTACTTACAACTAGAGGCTCGGCCCGGCTTCGCACGGGTAATTCAAAATCCCGGCAATTATTAAATTTTTTCTCGCCGTAAAAACCATCCTTGAACTCCAACAAACATTGGTCCAGGCGTTGTTGAGTTATGCGCTTAGCAACACATTTTGCCATTCATTTTTATATATAAGATATTACATACTTCTGTAATAAAAGAAAGGATTTAATAATTTATTTCCAGCATGTCATAGTAGTGTGACAGAGACTCGCGCCCCAGTCTCCCCCGGTCGTTAGCCACCTCCGCAATATTTGCATAGCTCATTACGCTGCATTCATATTTAATTACAATATTACCTACTTCTGAACTTTTGTTGATCTTCTTTAAGTGCCCGAGTACTTTGCTAAACAAAGATTATAATAAACCGCCATTTTGTCTGGGAAAAGCATGATGACGATATAATTTTTTCGTGTTTCGTACTGTGGTCCGGAGAAGCCATCTACCTTCTAGGTATTCATGTCCCATCTTAGACCACATCGTCACTTTACATCAGGTGAGATTGTGGTCAAAAAAAGACTTCTCGAGCATAAAAAAAAAAAAAAATAGATATTCTGTTAAGATTATCTGATAGCTCGTCCAAAAATAATGGACAACTATTTTTGATTTATACATTCAATTTGAAAGTACCACGATATAGAGTATCAACGATTCTGGACCAGTTTTGGAGTGGGGGTTGTGATTTTTAGATTAAGTACAAATCGCACGAAAGCTTTAGGTCTCGCGAAACTTCAATGCACTGGATTTTTCGTTTGCAAGAAAACTAAAATATTGAGGATTTATTCATAAAAAGGAAAATATTTTTTTCAATTACGGACTAACTATTTTTTTAGTCAACTATCCTATTGGTAAGTAATTCCTATATAAATTTAATTATCTAGATAACGTATATTTATTTTATAACTTTACGAGACTATTATTTTGTTTGTAGATATTTTGACGCTGCGCTGTTGGAAACGCCCTGATAACAACTACAATCTTACCTGATGAAAGTGTGGACGTAGACGAAGATAGATCACAAAGATATAATTTTTACTATAAATATAGTAAATAATAATTATTAGCGTCTCTAATAAATCTATTCTATATTAATATTATATTATATAAAGCTGTTATTACCACCCCAGTATTGACAAAGAGCTCTTACACCGTCGGATTACAAAACGCCAGACTACCTACGAACTATTTGCACTAAAACATCACACAAAAATAAACCTTAAATCAGTACTATACGATTCAAATTCATCATCCTGGATAAATCATAGATATTTGAATTTGGAAAGTGGATATGGAGCGTTCGTGGACGCGTATTGACAAGTGCACTTAGCGCGGGGATTATGTTATGCAACGAGTAGGTATGTTGTGGATGTCGTTAAACCTCAATGAATTATCTCAATTTTGTTGAAAAAAAAACCATTATTAAAACTTATTATTTGTTATATAGTAGCTGTATAATAGAACCTCGTAAAACTTGATAGAAAATTAAGATTTTAATTTTATATTAAATTAAGATTTCAATTGTCTGTTAAATAAACAGGCTTTGCCCTGCGGTAAGCAACAATAATATTGATTTTAAATAAAATACCTTGTAACAGAAGAATGAGTTCCTAAATCAGATATGCGGATGAAAGTCGCCTTATGCTCAACCGTAATTTATTATTATGATACATAATCCCAAAGAAGCACTGTAAAAACGATGTGCTGTAAGTCATCTTCTATTAGTTTCATTTTATTAAAATAAGTACATAGTTACAAATAATATGTGCTACGTATTTATACAATGTTGTGCCTATCGTTCTGAATAATAAAATTGTTATAACAACAAAATTGTAGAACCGATAAAAGCTGTGTGGTTCTGTTTCTCAACTCAGTATATAAAAATTAAGTGAAGTGTCAATGTTATGTGCACGACAAGATATTTACTTAGGAAACTTTATTATTTAAATAAAACATATTTGTCTAATTACTCTTTAGTTGACTTGTCCATGAATTCCATGTGCTTCTAAAAGACAGCAAAAGCTGGAATAAAACTTTTTGATTTCGATTTTCAATAATATTATTTCATAATATTGCAATATGATGTTGCATAAATCGATCCACGATGACACACCGATGTCCGTACTATCATGAATCCAATTTCGAGGGGCGTGCAATGGGAACGTTACACCCTATACTAGTATACATTGATAGTGTTACACCCTGTACGGTATGGGGTGTGCTATGAGATTTGCGTTTTAATATCGAACATGCTTTTTGTGTCATGATCGATACATTGTAAAAAGCGGGATTTACTAGTCGTAATTAACTAGAGTTGTAGCATGTGGTAGCCGCGATACAAAGTATTTTTATTTTGTAAAAAAAATCCACAGTAAAAGGTTAACCTTAAAGTAATCCAGATTTTACCTTAAATAAAAAATTGTGTAGCTGTTTGAAAGATGACGATTACCTCACTCACATATCGTTTAATATTCCCAAATTTTCACATTTATAATATAATGAGGTTAAGGTTATATTAAATGACTAGAAAACCGTACTACAGTTTATATAAAATTCCAAAATACCAAGTGGTTATTTTTTTACAGGCTTAAAAGTTACTTGAGAGAGCGTTACGTCATTACGTGGACGTTTTTCGCGGTTTTCTAATAAACTCTAAATAAAATCCTTAAAATAGGAAACATTGTATTTTCTACGGTTACATATTCTAACATAGTCCTCAATAAATGCTTTATCTGAAATAAAAAAAGTTTATTTGTTCTAATCGGACTTGTAGTTCTTGAGATATTTAAGAAAAAGATGAAAAAAGTTAAAGATAACACTCACGCTGTGATGTGACGCTTTTTTTTAAATATTTAATAACTAATTTACGTATTGCACTAATTTATCACATATATATATATATTTTATCATACAGGAAGCTTAAATTTAAAAGTACAGAAGAAAACTAACTATGTAAGGTTTAGTTTTTATTTAATTCAGCCATCACTAATTTTACCTTCCATTTTTAATCTATATCATCCGGTTAACGAAACATAATATTCAATACTCCTATAAAACTAAACAAGCAAAATCAACAATAATGTATTCCTAATATTTAAAAGATTTTTTAAGAAAACAAAGATAGATTAGTCCTATTGTCCCATATTAGTGGTTATTCATTATATATTTTTATCAGATATTCTCTTCAATAATCCTTGACAGAATGATAAAGATGATAAAAAAGCCTATCATGAATATAAAACAGAATGTTGTGGCGTACGTATGTAATCCATCATTAAGAATCGGAAGATTGATGTTGTAATCCAGGATCGGAGAAGATTTGACGCAATGATCCGTCTCAGTTTGGTTTGTATTATATAGAGCTGTTACAACCTTATAAACATACATAGTATAGTTAAATAAATAATACATTTGGGTTTTTAATATGTTTAAAAAAATATATATGTATATTCATTACAAATATTAAGTATATCCGATGTCTAATACCCTTAACCCAAGCTTAGAGCTTACCACAGGGCTAGATGCTGTTGTGTGGATTGTCCGGATATATTTATTTTATTTATTTATTCAATACAATTTAATTCAGTTTTAACAAAAATCACTAAGGAATAGGTATACATTTAAAACAGGTATGGAATACATGAGCCTGTACTAGGTTAAACCTGTATCTCAGACTAAAAGACTTAAATAATTGGTGATCGCAATGAACTATGAATAAGACATGTCTTCTCTCTACTTTATTAACCCCCGATAAAAAAGGGGTGTTATAAGTATTACGTCTCTGTCTTTCTGTCTATCTGTCTGTGTGTCTGTCTGTCTGGGACATCATAGCTCCCGAACGGATGGAGCGATTTTAATTTAGTTTTTTTTTATTAAATAAAATCTGCAAATATACTCGAGTGGGGTATCAAATGAAAGCGCATCGCGTGCACATTACAAAATTTTATGGTGTTTTACTTTTAAGGAAATTAAGACATTGAAACCGAGGGTTTTTCTTTAATTTTTAAATTTAGATTTATTAGAAAGAAAGAAAGAAAGAAAAATATTTATTTGTGTACAAAAATAAGACAATATAGAGAACTAACAAAAATACCTAAATAACTCTATATTATTACAAATATAGAGTTATTTCTTAGCAATATTATTATATTTTTTCCAAAAAACAAATTTTAAATAAGAATCTGCAAAATGTTTGAGTCTTTTTATGGTAATGGAGAAAGTTATTCGTTTTTTTGTTTGTCTCAGGCTTCACGCTACGTTATTCGAGCGCGAGCGTAGGCATGTTTTTATGTCAAACACATACGAAAGTCCTTCCTTAAATTCAGTCACATTCCTCTATTATTATTACGTCGAGTTTCTAAACACAGCTCTATATAAACCATGCTCAAAATAGTGTCAATGACGCACTTGCGTTAGAGCCGATCAAGTGACGTCTTGGATCTTGGACCGCGCTATTTCTGCCGACAGTGGCGCCACTGATGGCATTACGTCTTACGTCATAAATCCGAACTGAATTCTTGAGGTGTTCTTATTATAAACTGCTCTTGAGTACCGATGACTCTAGAAAGATCTGGAATGGTTTGTTTGGTACGAGTATGTTAAAATTGGAATTTGGTCTGAGGGTTTTATATGTATACTAGTCGACCCGACAGACGTTGTTCTGTCCCACGTCTCAAAAAACAATATCCAGTTGACCGTATTGTGAATCTAAACCATTCCCAGATCCCCTTGAACACACACAAAAATTTCATCAAAATCGGTCCAGTCGTTTGAGAGAAGTTCAGTGACATACACACTCACAGAAGAATTATATATATGTCGCAGTCATCTGGTTGTATCTGCTATTTGATTGTATGACTGGCGCGTTCATTTAATGACGACATTTAATTGAATGACTAGGGCTGAACGTTGATTGAACAAGCGTCACAAAACGTCCAACTAGTAAGCGGATTATGACATAGCTCTTTGAACAGAGCGGACGTAAAATCAGTCAGGTGATTGAATAATATTTTTTTTTATATAATAATATTTTTTTTAATAGCAATTCGACTATAGCAAGTGCATTGTTGCTATCTTAATAATGACCAGATGACTGCGACATATATAAAGATTAAAAAATATCGATGTATGTATGTATATTATATTAAGTATTAGTAGATGTCTAGTACCCGTAACACAAGCTTAGAGCTTACCACGGGGCTAGATTTTGTTGTGTGGATTGTCCGGATATATTTATTTATTTAGTAATTGAGCTTGAGCTGTGCTCAGTCAATGATCTCTTTCAAGATTAGAGCATAATTCAGAATAGTGTTGATAACAATTATACCTTCGAAATTTAAAATTAGGTACTAATTATCAATTTATAGAAAACAAAATTGTCCATCAAAACGTTGGAATTTTTATAAAGTTGTCGCCATAAATTTGAAAGATTTATAACGAAGTTTGCATGTTTGACCAACTTCTTAGGTGGTCCACACATCTTTAAAACCACGTAACATTACTCCTTCCATTGCGTAGACAATTTTAAATGTAACCTCACCAGTAATCTCTGGCCAGCAAACAATCAACGGTGGTCTTTGGCGACCGTATCTAAACAACATTAGTCCTTTTTAAAAACTCCTTGGTAAAAACGCATGAAGTCTTTCGAAAGGAGGTTGAGTTACAACCTTTTTGAAAGGAGGTTCGAAAAGTTTTAAAGGAGTTTACACACTCGCGGCGCGGCAAAGAGGAGCTGTGTGTTGGACTGATTAGTGGCAGGATGGGACCTCCGGTGTGTGGCGCTACTGTCGCTTTTAGCCTTTTTAGTAAGTTGTGAGAGATAATGGATATTAACAAAAAAGGAAGCTGTTAGCCGGGTCTCTGTGAGAGTAAATTTATTTATATATAAGTAACTACATATTTTTTAAAATTTGCACTTAAAGGCGTAAGTTTTTTCAAATAATGTTGGCTAGATATATTTGTAAAAATCAATATAACTAGTTATTATTAATATAAATATCTCACATGTTAGTTTAGAACAAAGTCTTGTCAATAAACTATGTATAAGTTATATATAACTACTCCATTTCAAAAGAATTTATCGATTTAATTTGCATCCAGTATAATCAGATATTTTCGTAGCAACGCTTCTGTCCTTAAAATAAATAAAATGTCTTCCAAATTCAACATCCCTTTTTTAGTTATGTCAACATTGACCCAGTGAACTCCGGTAGCTTTCAAATTCCAAAACTGCCATGCTAATCGAGGTCCCGACAAACCAAACAAACCATTTTTTATATAGCTCCAACAGATTTCAAAGCGACAAAGGGTTTTTCGCGGTAGTGTGTAAGATTCTTAATATATTATTTATTATTTTATTTATTTATTTTATTTTAAGGTTTTAGGAAAACTTACAGCTAGATACAATAATAATACAATACAAAATAAATACATGGAAAATTACATGCATACTGAAGGCCAATTATAAAGTTTTCACAAATAACAAAACATATAGTAAAACAAAACTTAGAGAATGGACAGCAGAAAATGCGCATAAAAACTAATACAATAATATGAAGAAATAAGATAAATTTGTTTAATCAAATAGAAACACAATATTAAATACTACAATAAAAAAAAACAATAACACACAGTAAATTAGAAAAAAAAAACATAATTACTCAGTAAAAAAATTACAGGTGAGCATCTGTCTTATCTTTTTTGAGGACATGTTAAAAATATCAATATCAGTGCCTGTTAGCGAAAGATTGTCATGCTTTTTTTAAATAAAGAATTTATGCGTTTCGGATTTGGAACAACCTAGGTACACACACACGTATGCAATTTATTTGATTTAGAACCGATATTTGTGGATTGCCGACTCTCTTCTAACTTTTTTAGTATTCAAAACAAGTATTAGCGGAGTTCCGACCATTGAAAATTTCTTAACAATTTGATACATTATCATATTTTATTATAACTTTGCCGACTATTATAAGCTTCAATACTTCGGGTACTTTCATTATTTATTTCTATCAAAATTACATATTGTAGTTAGCTGGTTGCCGGGTACAACAGCGCTGTTATTATAAGTAATTATCTGAGTTAAATTTATTCAAGACATAATTTGTGTGCCAATTTTTATTTTTATTCGGTACCTATTACGAGTCACATGTTAAAAAAATTCAACAAAAAACATTTCCTATAAATAAAGGCCAGAGAGCATTAAATAAATTTTAAGCAAATATGTGAAAATTGAGCGCTTGGGCTGACACCGCGTTGAATCGCGATGAGTGGAAGAAGGGAAGGGAGGCCTTTGCAATGCAGTGGGAAAGTGCAGGCTAAATAATAATAATAATAATAATGTGAAAATCAATATGTAATATAAATATTATATACTCTTCATAATAAAATCTATTTTTTATTATCTAGACGAGAAACGCTTCTTAAGCTTGTGTCTTCTGGCAGCCATGTTCTTTGATTTGTAATTAAAATATGCATATTTATATACGTCTTTACGAAATGATGAATAATGTCGTAAATAAGATCTCACTATTCACACGGGGCATGTGAAAATAAAATAACTCATTACAGCTACAACTTAATTTAAGGTGTCATTAAGCTTGATTACCACTGAAGCACGCATTTAAATATTTAACCATTTCTTGTTAGCATGACACGTGTCAGAAACGAACAATGAAAATAATCATTTACTTCCATTATTTGATTTTATAAATCTTAGAAACATAAAACGGATGACCGACATCTAAAACTTGGTTGGGATTAGTAAATTAGATAATTCAATGTATAACGTATTTTGACTATTACTGCAAAACTCGAAAGTGTCTATAAATTTGTGTATTTGATGGCTCGCCTTTACACAAATCAAAATATTTTAGTAATTAAAGCTTCCAATGATTACTATCAACAAATACCTTAATAAAAAACAACTTTAAGTAATTATTTAAAAAACAAATTTTCAATTAATAAAACCGAATTGACGAATCAATTTAATATACTTTAAATGATATAATTTAACATAGTTAAAAATAATGAAGCATGATATCAAATAACATCAAAGGTTTACAAAGAAGAAATATTAATATTGTTTGTTAAGTAACATTTACTATCTCAAAAAGAACTCTTTAACAAATAATATACCCACCTTAGTGGACACCGTCCTTAACCCCCAGCCTCAAGCCAAAATCATGTTTAGGAAATTGAATGATTATCTTTATAGCGTAGTACGTTATTTTTAATTTACTACTTATTGTTATATCTCAGAACTGTCATTCTCATGGTTACGTAGAGATAAGCAGAGAATCAGAGAACGTGGAACAAAACACTTTTGTACAACACAATAAATACTTCGTCACTTTGAGATGCTATAGTTTTAACCAGGTGTTGGACTACTGGTATTGCAAACTAACCTAAGAACAGCCTAGATAAACGTTAGTTTCGACCATAGAGCTCTATTTTTTGGGTTTTAAAGAAACAAGAAGGGAGAGAGCGAGATCTCGCTTTTTTCTCGATTAACTTTTATTTGACCACAATCTCACCTTCTCACCTAATGTAAAGTGACGATGTGGTCTAAGATGAGGTATGAAGATCTAGATGGTTTCTCCGGACCACATTATGAAACACAAAAAAAACAGCAGACTGTGTTTCTTGTATATCCTACTATGGCTATGATTATTATTTTGTATTGCAAGTCGAAACGACGAATAGGTCATAGTTTTTTTGTCATAATATTGATTACGTCATAAGCGCAGTAGGTGGAGGTCCGCTTTTGAAAGGAATCGTACCTACCTACGTTTATTTTCGTTATTATAATTTATCTTACTGCCAAGTGTTCTGTATGTATATGCTCAATTTTAATCCGTATTCTCCACTATGATAACAATTGGGTAGGTGTTATATTTATGAATATATTATTGATAGCAATATTTTATTTATTGTTTATGTCACCACTGTTAAGATGATAGCTTTTAATTTTCTGGAATAACGTTATTTTCTGCCATTTATATTATTTTACCAAGTCTTGACGATTTGGCCGTTATTTTAAGATTGTTTGAGTAGATGAAACTTGAAGAGGTAACAAGTAAACAGATATCACTTTTGCATTTTTTATATTAGTTGGGATAAATCTATGACGCATCTAGGTCTATGTCAGCTACGTCATTTGGAAGTAGTAACGATAGCATCAATTTGAAATAGTAACGCTTTATATTTTAAACAATGCGACAAAATACACTGAAATTACAAACAAATTCGAAAAAATGAATACATAAGTTTTATTATACGTGTACTTGTCCGAAGTACGAAACAATAAACGTCATAACAAACGTTAGATTAATTTCCACCGTAAGTAAATAACCAAAACTTTACATAAATATTAATCAAAAAACTACACCCACTGCATAAAAGAACCCCTCAAAAATGTCCAAGCCACCCTCAATCGGTCCCACCCCGTAATGAAATCTGGGCCGTCATTAAGGGATTAAAACTAATAACTAGGGTGGTCATCGGCAGGGTTTTAATGAACTATAGACATGGCATTGTGCCATGATGAGGATTTGGACTGCGAATTTATTTTAGTTTAAAAATTTTAAACGTAGAGCAATATGTAGAGTTGTAGAATAAACAAATTTATAGTTTTCTTGTTATCAAATAAATAAAAGTGCAAAGCGTTTATGGATTATACCGCGGTAGAAAAGTAGTTTATGTCCTTACCCTGGCTCTTAAAAATCTATGTACCAAATTTCATAGGATCTATAGTTTTTGCGTAAAAGAGGAACCGACAACATATTTATATCATTATTATAAATTAGATTTTTTTCGGCTTTGCATGGAAGGGAAAACCTGTCTCTTGAATCACTCTACCTATTGCTGAAAGCCGTATAAAGATCCGTTAAGTAGTTTTTGAGTTAATCGGAAAAAGACAGACAGACCTGTGGGATTATAAAAATGCATAGTCTTAAAGTAAAATTTTCAGGGTAAGGGCTTATTCCTCATAATCGAAGTTAACTAAGCAATGGTTAGTCATGTCAAGAGATATCTCGCTTTGTCACATGTTCTCTGAGCGAATGGTGAAACAGGCACTAAGTATTATATATGAGACTTTACCGAATGACTTTAGCAGCACTTAAATTCTATATTTACCCAAACGTGACACTTCAGACAATTCCAAAAATCTCTGGGAATATCCCTAAAAGGCGTGTCGTGTCATCCTATAATTGTATCAGGGTATTAACCCTTCGTGCGCATCGCTCGGACCTTCGGATAAACTTAACCCTATAAGCGCTGGACTTAAGTGTTCAATTAGAGCTGCAGTGTGAAAACGGCGGCGACACTAAGACGATCTACTCTCAGAACTACAAAGAAGGTATTGATGCATTTTTATAGAGCTCGGTGAAATAGAACTGGCATTAAATGTGCAGTGTTGTTTTTAAGTCTTGTTTCTCCCTCAGTAGTTTTATTTTTTATAATATATTATTTATTATATATCGAGAGTCTTAGCTATTGATATATACATATATGGATAAATGTTTTTATAAAATTAATGTTTTAGTTTTTTATTATAGATTTAACTTTGACGTCGTAAATAATATCAATTAAATTAATTTCAATTGTTATGTGTGCATTAAAGCATTTGCATGATATTTTACTGGTAAAGTATGTGAAACCTTATATGAACATTAAGCATAAACATCTATTATTGTACCATACTTTTGGCAAATAAATACATTTCATTTCATTTTATAACTTTTTAAATTATCATGGTTTTTAACAATGTTATGACTTAAAACGGGTAGCTCAAAATCCGCAAAATAATGGTATGTTACCCGTTTTATGTCATAATATTACCTAATGATATTTTTAAATCCATCATCAGGTATAGTAAGTGCAGGAGTACAAACATTATTTTATTTTTGTTTAATTAAACAATAAAAAATACAGAAACTTTTTTATTACGTTAGGTGTAAAATTCAAATAAGAGGAAGAAGAACAAAGGGCGGCCTTATCGCTTAAGAGCCTATTATTTAGAAGCTTATTATTTGTCCAAGTTATCTGATTCAGTTTCAATTATTATGTTTCTTAAATAACTACAAGGATTAGAAACTTCTACTATAAATGATCATCACAAGAAAGATAAAACTGGCAGAATCAATCTAGTCGTTAACACATAATGCTGAGTCCAAGGAAAATGAGGATTAATTTAAATTAATGGAAATATTAATAGGAGAATTAATGTATTTTACAAAGACAAGCGTTTTACACATAATTTACAAGATACACTAAATATATTAATCAAAAAGTGTAAATACTATTAATTTGTAGGTCTACAGCGGCATCACAAGGAAGACTGTCACAAGCAAATGCAAAATGGCTTCTTTGTCCGTTGTTGTCCTTTATAATTCGTGACTTTTATGCGTCAAAGTGATTCACCGGATTTTTACCACTAACCATAAAATTACAGACCCATAACACAATCACTTTTTACTTTACAATAAGGTCGAAAATTCCGTTCCATAGTTATGCCAAAAGTTCAGCGAAGTACTAAAAGCGACAAAACCTTTTTGTTTGAAGTGACGAAACACTGATAAAAAAAAAACATTTTTGTGCGTGAAGGCCATTTTCCTTATGGCAATACGAGGTTATAACATTTTATGTTTTCTGTATTTATTTAATGCTTTTAAATATTTTTGAAATCGCATAATGATAAAAATCATCTGATTTTGCAAAAAATAAAATAATAAACGCAAATAAACGCAAACAGTTTTACGTTGAAAATACTTTACAAAACCAAAACACTTACCTATAACAATTTGGCAGTGATTTCTTTGAATAGGATAAGTTTTTTTTTTAATAATAAAACATTATAGTAAAGAGTACCTACATAGAGTAGCATATACGCTATATTTATATATATTCATTTTCACTTAACGATCATTGCGTTTGCAACAGAGACAGTATAACAAAATCACAAAGAACTGCTTCGAGACATCACAGCCATAATTCACGATTCGCGTGGCTACTGCCGATAAGGATATCTTGACCAACAAAACCGGACCTTTTCTTCTGCACTCCCATTAAAACAACTCTAGGGAAACTTTTGATAATGATAATACTTGAGAGCTCAATAAGTTTTGGTTTTTGTAATGTAATTTTATTAATGTTTTTGATGATAATGTTACGTGATTTTATGGAGTTTGGTGGCGTTTTTATTTTATAAGAATGCTTCAAAATATAAGGTATCCATTTAAGACATATCTATAAAATTGTATAAATTAAGAAAAGTTTTATAATAATTGGCAAATAAAATTATAAAGGTATAAGCCACTGCCGCCCGGTGTCATCAAGAACTCAAAATAATACCTACAAGAATTACCTTAGTTTTTAAGATTATCGTGAACATATTATAAACAGACTCAACTATAGAAATATATATCAAGCAAATAATATACAAAACTTTCTGTAATAAGGGATTTGGAATAATTTCTATTTTTCATAGACTTTATAAAGTGCCAATTTTTCATGTGAATTTTATATTTTCCAACATGAGAACCTTTTTTACGTTTGATTTTATAATGGTTTTAGTAAAACTTGATAGAAATAGACGATTTATACATTTTCAAAGAATTGAACTTACACTATCCACATTTTGGATTTTCTGTGTTTCTAAATCTAAGTTTGTTTACATGCTCTGATCCAACAATCGTGACTGTACAATCATCGACACAACGTCAATACAAACGAATAACAAGCGACATACGACAGTACTCGTACGCTAATTCCACAACACGTTTATTTTCTCATTATCACTGCACGAAAAATTCATGTTAACAATTTTGTCATTCACGATACCGAACTCTACAAAAAACGACTCTATTTTTCAACTATAAAGTTCCTATTCCTTTTGTGATTTGCCACAAATCAGTTTTGTCACTTTTATGATTGTCATGGGATTCCAACTCTAAAGTAAACGGAATAAGGTAGTTTTTTCGATGGATTTGGTTGTCACAAATTATGTGATAGCCCAGTTATCATGTCACTGGGATCTAATCGCTCAAATTGGATCATAATACTGTCAATACGCAATCGATCATTGTGTCATTGTCACTTTTATGCTATTCACGATTGTTGGCAGCCTTTGAGCTATTGTACGCCATTGTGATAAACATTTTGCTATCATTATTACCTGTCTTTTATCGTAAAATAAATACGTAACTGACCCAAACGGCGTATTATAAGATATTTTGATTTCTATTTTTAGAAAAATATTGACTTAATGTCTGTGAGAGTTCATGTTTGCCCTGTGCTATTAAAGAAATAAATGTTTCGACTTTGACTTTTGACGCCATGTTAATGAAGACAGAATTAATTTTATAAGTATGAGATGGACTTAATCTGCATCTAGGGTTAAGTCAGTGTACAGTCTATTCATTTTGTAATAAAAAATAACCAAAAGTATTTAAAAGTGCAAACATTTGCAGAGCCTATACCGAACCTATATTCGCGTCGCTTAACTTTATAAAATTCGCGTTTGTTGTTTGGGAGTCCCTTATAACTTTATAGTATTTGTTATAATAGTGGCATGGGAAATACCATCATACCTCAAAATTTAAAATCTACTTAAATCTATCTTGCCCTTTGATTTACAGCCTGGTACAGACGGACAGACAGACAGACGGCGAAGTCTCAGTAATAATGTCCCGTTTTACCCTTTGGTTACGAAACCCTAAAAAGAAGCTATCTAATGCTCTAGACACACAACGACACTGAACTCATCACAAATGTCGACACTAGTGTAGATTGCATTGCCACAACAACTGCAACTAAGTGTCGCGGCAGTGGACACACACAGACATTCGATGTATACATTGAGTGTCTTATGTAAAGTGTCGCCGTGTGTCCCGACCATTACACATCTGTGTTCCAATCCTTTAATATGTCAATTTATAAACATATGACAACGAATACAAACTAACTTAAACTAAACTCAAAATTTCTAATAATTGAGGAAAGGTCTTTAACTTTTGGGGAAAAACCTCATTAAAAACCCACAGCAAGCATTTAAACTGCTTGTTATGGCACTACATAATTACAGCACATAACCTAATATTAGCGGGCGGCTAGTCTATCACTAACGAGGTTCATTAGGGTATAGGGTGTGCAAATTGCGGCCCTATCCTATTACCTATTAACGAGGCGTAGTTAGTTAATAGTACCTACAGTCAGCGACAATACTTAGGAAATAATTAGTTTACAATTAAATACAATAGTTTACAATAATAATATTATAAGCCGTGTTGGTTATGTGGGAAAACACTCGACTTTAGTTCTAAAGATCGTGGTTTCAGGCCTCGCAGCGAACCTATGGATGTTTCTTCTTAATAAAAATATGTGCGCTTTTAACACGTACTTTGGAGTGCTTACCCGTTCAACCCATGATTTTTCTACCCAATAATATTTTTACCCCTTCAACCCAAAACATATGCCCCGTTCTACCCAAAGCAAAAATCTGAGTCACAGTGTATTCTAAATAGTACAGACACCGTAATTTGTATATCTTTATATATATAATTCTTCTGTGAGTGTGTATGTCACTGAACTTCTCTCAAACTACTGGACCGATTTTGATGAAATTTTTTGTGTGTGTTCAAGGGGATCTGGGAATGGTTTAGATTCACAATTTTGTCCGCTGGACAATGTTTTTTTAATTAATTTACAATTTATTAGTAGTTGTTGATTTTGGATATATGATCCCACGAGATAATCCAAAAACACGGGCAACGCCGTGGCGATTTTTTGTCTAATGTAATGAATGACCCTGCTTCTTTAGTATTTCACTATGACATTTATTTGAATTCAAACAATAGAAATTAGGAATAAGTAGGTGTGGGTAGAACGGGTAACTTGAATCTATTGTTTTGGGTTGAACGGAGCAAAATACCTATTGGGTAGAAAAATCTTGGGTCGAACGGGTAAGCACTCGTACTTTGATTGTGAAGGCGAACATCGTGAGTTAACCGGCATGTTCTGAGAAATTTTAAGGACATGTAACATTAACCAACTTTGTCAATCATACAATAGTTCACTTGTGTTTTTAAGTGATTTCAACACCTATGTAAAAAATTATTTTATTATAAACAACATCTACAAGCTCAAAATATACCGCCAGTGTCCG
Source organism: Gymnoscelis rufifasciata (assembly GCA_929108375.1). Lineage (NCBI taxonomy): Eukaryota > Metazoa > Arthropoda > Insecta > Lepidoptera > Geometridae > Gymnoscelis > Gymnoscelis rufifasciata. Next base: position 10,390,951 of record OV815314.1, read on the forward strand.
AAAACATATTTTTAACTGTATTGTGTTAGATATCTAAACAAAAAAAACTATACCTAGCTAATAAAAAAAACAATTTTTTTGCGAAGTTTTACTCCATTTTGTGTAACTTTTGACATTTGAACTAAAAATAGGTTTAACCCAGTTCAACCATGATCATGGCGCATGTAACGTGCCGAAATATCAGGAAACTCAAAAGACAATCAATCATGGCAAATATCCCTTTATAAATAGTATATATAGGCTTGCACCTTAGGCATACAACAACCAAAATGGAGTTTTAGAGATCCTCACCACGATACTCATGGGAAAGCCCACCTGAAGCCTGTGATAAAGGGTTCCCCTACCCAACGTCTTGATACGAAATTATGAATCTTGTTTTAATTTCGACCGGGTGTAACTAAAACGTGATACTGTAACCCATGTATTCATAAAAATATTTAACTTTTTTTATTAAACTTATAGAAGGTTAATAAAACGTTTGATCAAAAAATTATTCATAAGCCTAAAGATGTGCTAAACCGTTTAAAAACAGTTGACCAAAAGCTTTTCAACCTCTAATAGTTGTCGCAAAATAAGGCTTATTGTGCGTTTTAGCCAAATAAGTTATATTAGCCAGCAATACATGTTTTTATTTGGATCAGTTTTTTATCTTACCTACCTCTATATTGGATTCAAACCGACAGTTATACCATTTTAATATTAGTACCAGGTAAACTGAGCCTTTTAGTTTATTAATGGTGTTTCTTAATAAAAATTTGCGAGATCGATTTATGTATATGTGGAGCTATTTCTGAGACTCAGATTATATAATAAAATAATTTTAAAATTAATCCCTTTTTATATTGTACATTTTCCGGAGGTATACAGTGGCTTTTATTTTTTATAGGGACAACAGCTATCTATATCCGTGTGAAATGTAATTTTAATGGGGCTTTGTGCGCAATAATGGATTTTCTCGCGAAGAAAGGTATTTTACCGCGGTTAAAAGCATATGTTTTATTCTGATATGTCAGCTAGTAGTAGTGTAGTGTGAAGTTTCATTAATATCCCTTCTATAGTTTTTACGTCAAAGAGCAAAATACACACTTACTTATACAATTACATCCTCAAAAACATTCGCGTTTATAATATTAGTAGGATATACATAAACCCTTAATTTATTCGTTTAAAATGTATTATGTAAAGTAAAATGTATGACGTTACTCAAGCGTCGTTTGGAAGTAAATAATAATCCAATCTTCCATTAACTCAAAACATCTCAAATTTACGGAGACAACGGCTTGATTAATAATCACCCCTATTTAATAAGCGCAGTAATTGAGATGTTTGCATAGAAATCAGGGGTCGCGTCCCTTCAACCCTTATTTGGGCAAAGATTCATATTTAGTCATCCGAAATTATGCTGAGACAGGGGTGATGGGGTGCCGCGGATCGATACCGGTAAATGAACGTCTGTACAATATATACATATATTATGTATATGTATGTAAAGCCGTGTTGGCTAAGTGGGAGGACCCTCGACTTTCATTCCGAAGGTCGTGGGTTCAAACCCCGCCACGCACCTCTGGATTTTTCTTCTTGAGAAATTTATGTGCGCTTTAAACACGTGCTTTAACGGTGAAGGCAAACATCGTGAGGAAACCGGCATGTTCTGAGAACTTTAAAAGAGTTTGAAGGACATGTGACATTCACCAACCCGCACTTGGCCAGCGTGGTGAATTAAGGCCTAATCTCTCTCGTCAAGAGAGAAGTCCCTGTGTCCCAGCAGTGGGAACGTTAATAGGGTGATGATGATGATGTATAGATAGCTAGTAATTACTCAGTCGCAGAATATATTTTATACCTATCAGTATACTTCTAGTCATGGAACTCAAGGAACACGTAACATAGTCATATAAATAAGTATCTGTTAATATTTTTAGCTGAAAAGTTAATTGATTTGGGGCTAAAATATTTTCAGAAACTAATGAGTATTTTGTGGTACAAAACAAGTATAATAACTTATTATATAATTATGTATAAAGTCTTCCTAATGAATATACCTAATGTTCAAATTATATAGAGGTAGCATCTTTGTGATCATAGACTCACTGGTACGGTGGGCGAGGGTCCGCTTGCGACAAAAGAGGTAGCGAGTTCGATTTCCGCCGAGCGGAAAAGTGTTTGTAGGTTCTGCAAGCACTTTCTGCTAGTTCTGGGTAATTATTATTTATCATAAAAAATATCAAAATAATGTATGTCTATTATACAGTATATCAAATGTCTAGTATCGTAACACAAGCTTGGAGCTTACCACGGGGCTAGATGTTGTTATGACATAAATTATGATTTTATTCGAAAAAAAATAAATAATAATTTTCTTTCTGTTGTCGAACTATAAATTGAAAATAAAAAATGAATCCTGTAAGATACTTACCTACTAACTGCTTATGATTGACTAAGTACCTACCTAAAAATATATTATTCGAATCTTCATGCAACTGAAATTTACAATAATTATCTTTATTTATTTCAAAAAAGTATTCACTGATAAGTTTGTTATTTCTCTATCGATCTATTATAATATAATTCATATCAAATAACCAGAAAGCTACAAGCCAATTACATATAATTTTAAGTTTAGTACCCATTTACGTAGGGATCTAGTAATCACGACTCGTGACCCACAAACAATCGTAAAACATGACCCTAGAGGTACATAAGTGAGCAATAACTTTACATACTACTTACTAATGAATAATTAAAGATTTTACAATCTCATTAAGCTTCGGTAGGCAATGTTTAGCTTGTCAGTCAAAGTAACGGGGCGCATACTAGACACCATGTTGTATCTTAGAAATAAGCATTTAATCATTGAAAATAATAATTTCAATAGTAAATGTCTGTAGGTTGACCTTTAGAAGCGTCAGCAAAACAAAATGATGCTTGGTAATATAAACGGCTCGATTTGCCTACGAGCCGTTGCAATTCTTACGTTGGATTCATTAATATTACAAAAGATTTGTAGTTGTTACTGATTGGAATATGAATATGGTTGAATATTGAATAACATTTTATTTTATAACCATTTATATATCTTTATAATCATAATCTTGTAGTTTCTCGTTTTATATTCAATCAGCAATCTAAAATTTTTTTGACTAAGTGTCAGTGGATTTTGTTAAAATTTGCTTGTTTTAAAGAAAATCTTACAGGTTATCAAACATTAACTGACAATGGTCTTATCTAAGGAAATATTTTCCCTTAACTAATATAAATGACCGTTATAATGATGATGTTATTTAAACTTAAATAATAAAAAACTAAATAAAGTTCGCGTGTTCTTTGCCTGCGGTCAGTACCAGTACAAGTAAAGGCGTGTACACACGCGCTCGTCACGCGCTCGTGATCAAGTCCGCTGGCTGTCATTACCGAATGGAAGCTAAAGCATGCTTCAGATGCAGTGCCATTGAGAAACTACCAAATGCGTTTATAATACTTTTGAACCCGCTATTGTAGTATTTAGAAGCTCTGCAATAAGACTTGGTGAAATCATTTCATTACTTAAGGTATCCTGAAGTAATTTGACAAATGCAAATATTTTCGTTTAGTGGCATCGCAAAATAAAAGGACCTGGCATAAAGCCATCACACTTTGTGAACAGCTTCGGCCAGAGCTGCGAAACGGGAGCGTTTGCCGCGCGTCGAGCGCTACGCATGCTTTACTATAGCCCTTTTCACACCTGCGCGACCACAAAGCGGGACGTCTTCATGCAAAAAAGATACAGTTTTGCCATCTTATACATGTGACTATATATCTTTAACAAGTGTACTATTTTCTTTTAAGAAACCCCAAACGTCAACTAAAAAGAGACACAGTTATGTAATAGAACATGAGATATTTGCTATTTGTCCGATATAATCAGCTCATTACAAGTAGGTACACGGGATCTTCACGTCTATGAGCTATTAGCAAACAATCCACGTAATGCCTCTACACGATGCGTCGTGACTTGCTGCCGCGTAGCAACTTTGCAACATGGCGTTTGTAACAATGGCGCACTTGGCTTATAATACTTCAATTTAGGCCCGCCATACACGGACTTGAAGAAGTCAGGTTCAACTGCTTCAAGCTGTTAGAATCCACTGCTTGAAACTGCGACTGCATAGTGCAGTACATAATTCTACGTACATACTCGAACCGATCAAGAAATTGTAACTGCTTCGGGTGGTCAGTTGTATTCAGCTACAGTTCAGTTCCATAGACAACCATAGATTAAACAGCGTATGTAGCCATAGGTCGTTGCAGAATAAGATAGACAGATTAATTGATACAAGATACAAAATCATTCGCTTGGCTTTGTCGGTGACCCGCGTTCTTCTACGTATCTCCTCATTTCTGATTCGATCACGTAGAGAAACCCCGAGCATAGCCCTTTCCATAGCTCGTTGCGAAACTCTGAGCCTATTCATGAGGCCTATGCCATATGTCATCACTGGCAACACACACTGGTTAAACACCTTCGTCTTCAGGCACGAATTAAGCGAATTAGCTCGTTAAAGTGGCAATGGGCAGGCCATGTAGCGCGTAGAACAGATGGCCGTTGGGGCCGGAAAGTTCTTGAATGGAGACCACGAATCGGCAAACGCAGAGTGGGACGTCCACCAACCAGATGGACGGACGACTTGGTGAAGGTAGCGGGCTCGCGGTGGTTACAAGCTGCTACCGACCGAAATCACTGGAAGTCTTTGAGGGAGGCCTATGTTCAGCAGTGGACGTCCTACGGCTGAAATGATGATGATGACAAAATCATTTATTTCCATTGATTGATTTTACAAATCTTAGAAAAGTCAAAGATAAACACAAACAAATAGGGAATTAGGTACTTATAGATAAAGACAAAATGCAGGAGACTTCGAATTTCTTTTCCAACTACTCCAATCTAATTTGCTCTTTAAATGAGGCCCATATCTAGCAGTGTCATAATTTCAGTCGTAAACAATACCTAGGGCTGAAATGATGATAATAATCCAGTCGCATTAATTGACCATGAAATTTACACCCATGAATGTTTATATGCCCATAGCCTCCAATAATTCTACACTTACTTAAATTTCATTATATTATTTAAAAAAAATACAGCATAATCAGAAAAAAACCTTAAACTCACGTTTATCTCAGTGCGAAAATCGATTTTTAACTGCAGAACATGTTGCTGACATTTACAAAAGCTTTGACCACACGCTTTGAACATTGAGCTTGAGGCAACACAACACACGCGACAACATGCGACATACGACAAAACCGCACATCACAATACCGCCAAATGACGCCGAAACTCGAATTACGACCGCTAATTCGACGAATTGGAAACCGCATGAATTCGGTCTTATTATCGATATTACACGAATTATTCGATAATTTCTCGATTGCGCACGCGATCTTGTTACCAATATGGCTGATGTACCGAATGAAATGCATCCGGTCAAATTAATTTTGTAAATAACTTTATGTTCTAATTTTATACTTAATTCCTAATTTCACGACTACTAGGCTAAAATTGTAAAATAAATAACATTACGCTTATAATATTTACGCATTATCATATATATGTATATGGGAATAAGCAGCGCCATTTTATTTGTAGTCTTACAACTGTCACTGGTCGCCGCCATATTGAATCGAAGTTTTTTTTCATCGTCTATATGTATGGGGTGCACCCATAGCAATTAACCCTTCAAAATCGTCCGTTCTCAGCCTATTGTTAACCCTTTCAAACTTGCGCTATTGTGTCAAATGTCATCGCTGAAGACTGAATTAAAAGTGGGTGGGTATAGTTTTTAGGGTTCCATAAAAATATATGGCAATGAAACGGATATCATCATTTTGAAAAATATTTATTTGAATAGAAACATTGTTTAGGTATTCTTTAGAGTTCGTTTAATATTGAATAGAGTTTCGTATTTTGCAATTATTGGAAATTTACCAAAAGAGCAGATGTTTTTGTTACCATAAATCAAGAAAAAAAAATATAAGGGTTTGACTATGCTTCGGTTTACCACGCACATCATTTTTTACCCGACTGCGCAACGCAAAGGAGTGGTAATGTGTTTATCAGTCTGTATGTACATAATACGTGTGTATGTACATAATGTATCTTGTTGAGTGAACATTCAACATAACGAATACTGGACACCATTTTGAGACAAAAAAATAAAGGCAACAAACTATGTCAGGTGGGGTATCGTTAAATAGGTATTCATCAATTGATTTCTTTTTTAAATTTTTCGATCCGACAGACCTTTTAGGATCTATGTAGATGTATATATATATATATATATATTTATTCTGTATAAGCCTTTATTTGACCACAATCTCACCTGATGTAAAGTAAGATTTAAAATTTCTTAACAACCATTAAAAACTAGAAGCTTTAAGACAGTAAAAAATCCCAAAAGAGTGAATTCGCAGCTTGTCTTTATTCAATTCAAAATTTATCAACAGAATATATTCATAATGTTTCATTCATAATAATATGTACGAGTAGACTTAAATTTGGAATTCACCAAACAGAACCAATTCAAATTCAAATTTCGACTTAACCTTGGCAGTTTAGTTTTTTTTTATATCGTGGAATAGTTTTAAAATTGCTAGGGTTGTAAGTGGCTAATAACAGGGTCGCGAATGACAGACCAAGCTTCTCTTAAGCATGGAGTGTATTTTGAGGTGAAGTGCCAATTTGACTTTCATGGGCTTTTGTATGGGTTTGCTTGTCTATGTATTATTAATATGTTTGATATAACGTTAAATAAACTTGATGTAATGACTGAGGATGAGATGACTTGAGGTAATTCATAATATAAAGTACCGACCCAGTATCGCTTGGTTAGTGGTTTGTCTTATTATTACTTATTAATTCCTATCTATGCATATTATATTAAGTTTGTCAAATGTCTAGAACCTGTAACACAAGCTTAGAGCTTACCACGACTATATGTCGTTGTGTGGATTTTTTTTTTGATTCTTAGTAATATTTTAAATACCTATGTTAATTTAAATACAGTAAATTATAGTAGTATATGAATGAAAATTGTTTTAGAAATTGCCAAATATTGGGGACAAACAAAGCTAAACAAAAACTTGTACCATGTTCCTGCGGAAAAAAAATAATATCAGTTTGTTAATAATATGAGGGACATAAAAATTGTTTTATTAAATACGCTTTTGGCATCAGTCAAACCTGAAATGTGAGATGATTTCAAATAAATTGCGTCATAATATATTCAAAATGTATTAAACTCTCCATTTAATAATCATGAAGCTTTATTATTAAGTAAATTGCTGAAAAGCTGTGGGTAAAATAATTAATTAGGGTTCTTCAACAATTAATTCAGTGTTCTGTTTAAAACAGAGCATTAATGTTAGCGTAATGTTTCATACATCGTTGACCTTAAAATTAAGACGATACTTTTAAACTCCATTGTTACAAAAATAAGATATAATACATAAATACTTATCGAGGAATACAAAAGAAAATTTGATAACAAAAGCTAATTAGGAATCATATTTTTAACAAGTTTTTGTAACAAAATAATACCTACAGGATTATTTTATTAAAAAAATGTTCCATTAGGATAAATTTTCAACTTATGTATGTGTTAATCATCTTGGGAATCTGTAGAGACGGAAATCAGTCGAAAAGAAAATCTGTAGGTTTGGAAATCTGTAAAATAAGTCTGTGGAATTGGGAACAATTCATTTATCTGCATAGTATTTGACTTTCAAATTTTCAAACATCGAATCACGTAAAAGTATAAAAAGAAAGAGACCGTAATTATTTTTAAAAACTTCATCGTTCCATCGTTTAAGGCGCGCGCACACGGCGCGTTAAAAGACGACACGATTTTGACGAGAAAATGAATGGGACAGTGCGTCGCGTTGCGGTGCGATTACACGCTGTGCGGTAATTTTCCGTAAATTTGCATAATTACTCGATAACAGGTGACAGCCGCGGGCGAAGACACAGGCTTGAAGCGCGCTGGATCATTACATGATTTCTCTACACGTATTACGTAATAATTTATCTCTCTGAAATCAAAATCTAGATTACAACCTTACTAAAATATGGAAGTAAGTAATTTGTGAAAAGGCGGCGGTTAGTTAATTAATAAGAAATTTAATAATGACAGGCGTTTGTAAAAATACCGTTATTATAAAAAAAAACAAACGTAAAACCGACTTGCCTGGGTGCAAATGCCTATTTTAATCACTATATTTGCCTAGTCCAGTACTCTTAACGACCTAAGCCAACAGACAGCGGAGTATCCTAAATTTAAAATTACGTAAACATAATAAATAATATAAAACTATTAATACCTGTTCATTTTTAAGCGCTGTAATACAGCTATTTGCGCTTCACTGTGGTAATTTCCCGAGTGACAATTATCGACACATTTCGCCAAAGTGCTGTATTTCAATTAACGGACGATTAATCAATTGACGGATATTGAATCGGCCCATTAATACTGTCGCGTGAATATTTCATGAATATGTAACGAGTTTGTATAACGAATGATCGATGATTACATAAGATAAATGATTTTCAATTATTTTTGCTCAAAATATAGTGAATAAATTCGCGTAGATTGGACAGTAAGGTCTGAAAAGATTTTATTTTAAATCTATGGATATTTAAATGTACCGTAGGTGATTATGTAGTTAGTTAAGTAAATTTTCAGAATCTCAACAAAAATTATAAGTGATCTTTTACTTGTGTAGAAACAGTACCGCAGCCTAAACTACGTTATTTAAATAGGCTCAGATTTACTATTCTGTGGCTCAGGGTTGTTCAAATAACTATAGAGCTAAGGTCAGAAGATCAGAAATGTGAAGAAAGAAAGACGGGAATATGTATGATGACTATAAAATCTAGGTAATCTGTTCAGTCTGGCCGTTAGCCCGTCTTAAAATACTGGACACATATTTTTGCTTTATCAATTTAATAGGACAGTGCCAAGATATTTATAGGATCAATGTTCCGGGGAGATGACTTGTGATGGATATATTTAACTTCAAAACAGTGCATTGCAATCGTCTAGATTTTTCGTTTGCAACAAAAAATATGTAGAATTTTTGAAAGTAATCTTATTGACGGACTATTATTTTTTAGTCCCTATCGAGAAGGACATAATATGCATATTTCAAATGAAGCAGCTTTTACAAACCAACCATCATCATCATCATCATTTCAGGCGTAAGACGTCCACTGGGCATAGCCCTCCCTTAAAGATCTCCAGTAAGTTTGGCTAATACATCCACCGTGAGCTCATATAGCCAGGTCGTTCGTAGTGGACATCCTACGCTAGAACTTAAAAAAAAACTAAAAATGCTTAAATTACAATTTAAAAAATATACGTCCAAATGTTATTCTTCATAAATACCGCTTTTATAATTTACATAAGCTTACTAACATTATAATAGTTTTCTTAAGCGCGATATTCCGACAATGTCAGATATTAAAAAGCTATCATTCTCTATTCAATTGCATAATTTTCAAGAAAATTGATGTTCTCTACATCTTTACCCTTTAACTTCAACCTAGTCATTATAGGAATCATCTGTCCGTCATCAAGGGAAAAAAATATTATTAAAAAGTATTTAAATTGACCTTTACATGATGGTATCATGTGCATTAGCGCTATTAGAGCGAGATATGTCAATATATATTTGCAAGAAATTATTTTTAAGATAGCCTTGTCTATACATTATACATTCTCTATTTAAATATTATGTTTATGGAAAAAATTATACTAAGTGTAATTATAAATATTTATTTTAATAATTTTGAAAAAATGCTTATGATTTGCGAAATGTATCATTTTTTTATATAAAAAAAGTCTTTTTCAGTCAGTATTTAAGCAATTGTTTGTTAAACCTTTGACGCCTTATTGCGTAAAGCCATATAAATACTGATTTTTACCCAAATAAGAACTAATCCATTTAGGTTATTTCGCTACTTTTACTTTACCGGATTTTTAATATGACAAAAATTAAAAGAAAAATCTAACATAGATAGTAAGAAAAATTCTTAAAAAAAAAATAGAGTTTCAAGGACTTGTGACATTCACCAACCCGCACTTAATTCTGACAACAATCTACGTGAAATATATAAAAAAAAATGCATATATCAATATTTTTTATTATTTTTTTTTAATTTTTTATTTTTATTACCGTTAATATAGCTCGCTCAGTCATCGCTTGGAACTGCGATACCAACTGCCTCTATTACGGACGGCAGGTGTACTATTCCATTAAACAAAACGATGGGAAACTCCCTTTGTCATTCACGTGATGCGCCCCTTGTAAGTACCTACTGGTTGTCATTACCGGTACAGGCTGTTGCGAAAATTATATCAAATAAATTATTAACTTAATAATAATAATAGTAATTTATTGATAGAATAATTATACGTCACAACTGGTTTTGATGGTTACCAGAGACACGTAATTCGGTTTTTTAATTACAAAATAATTATATTATGTAGGTATGAAATTTTATAAGATTAATGCTCAATGACTTAAAAATTTACTATTATTACGTACAATACTAGATTTACAGGTATGTATTCGTAGTTGAGAAAAGAACTCTTCGCAAAGAGATCTACTATCTACCAAAACGAAATTTTGTTTAGATTTTTTCGCGTTTTAGCTTTGTTTGACCTATGAGAATCATCAGTATAATTAAATTGGGTATAAATCTAAATTTAAAATTTAAGAAAAACCCCCGATTCCAATCCCTTAATTTCCTTAAACGTAACACAACATAATATTATGTAATGTGGACGCGATGCGATTTCATTTGATACCCCACACTAGTATATTTGAAGATTTTCGGTTTTCCTTACCCACTCTGACCCCCATAACTTTTAAACGGCCCAACCGATTTTCATGAAACATGTCTAAGAACACTCGCGCAAAACTCACCTTTCATACAAAAAAAAACTAAATTGAAATCGCTCCATCCGTTCGGGAGCTATGGTAACACAGACAGACAGACAGACACACAGACAGACAGACAGACAGACAGACAGACAGACAGACACGTCAAACTTATAACACCCCTCTTTTTTGGTCGGGGGTTAAAAATGATAAAAAACAGTGTTAAAGTTATAAATATCCAGCGTTAGGCTGGGTCCACACTTGTATCATTTCGGTGTATCACGATCAGGCGTGGCGTATCGAGTATCCGTATCATAAGTATGGACGCTTATTTTATACTTTTATGTGATACTGTATCATTTCAGCGTATCAAATTTAACTTTACAAATATGGACGCTTCAAAAAGAAAATGTAACAAGTAACTTCAAGAGTAACAAAGTCCATACAACCATAGACAACGATGTTGGCTTTCGGTATATTTGGATTATTAATCGAATACAGTTAGCTACTCCGATGTTTAAAATCGACAATCCCAAAGTGCTGTTCCTCTCGATCTCCTGTCAAATCATATTTGGGTCAGTGAGAAGTGAGTAATTTCGCGCATCGGATTTAATCAATTACCGTAGAATTTGCGAATAGCCGTAGAAACTGCTACGGCTACAGGGTTGCAGCCGTAGGCAGTGCATAGTGTAATATTTTGGCCTGAAAGCCGTAGAACAGGGTAATTGCCGCAGCATTAAATATAAATAAAATAAATATTTCCGGACTACTCACACATCATCACCTAACCCCAAACTAAGCAGAGCTTGTACTATGGGTGTTAGGTGACGGATATACTACATAGATACATTTTTTTTTGTAAATACATACATATATGATACATAGAAAACACCCAGACCCGAAACCAGAAATTATAGATCGTACAAAATCTGGTCCCCCGGCGGGAATCGAACCCGCAACCTCCTGCGCCTCAGGCGGACGTTCGCCCACCGAGCCACAGAGGTCGTCGTTTGGCAGCACTGCATCAAGCATTCACGTCCAAACTTGTTCAATGCAACGCGTATCCCCTTTGATGATCGCGGAAAAACCGACACAGGATGGTTCGGGGTGTATCACGATACAGTATCATGATACAGTATCATGATACAGTATCAAAATACGTCCATACTACCGTGATACGCGTATCGGATACGAGGTGTATCTTGATACGCGATCATTGGAGATCGGGGGCGGATCGGGCCGTATCGGATACGGCATGTATCATTAACGTGTATCAGTTTGCGTCCAAACTAGCGATCATGATACGCGCCGAGGATACGCGACGGGGATACGATACGCCGAAATGATACAAGTGTGGACCCAGCTTTAACAAACTGTACACCAGTCACCATTTTTGTAACGGAATAAAAAAACTTTTAATTCATATACTTCTACTTATTTCCGTCGGTAAAAATTGTCCAATAAAGTCTTAAATTATTTAGAAACAAAAACCAGAAACATTTAAAGCATTAAAACCAAACAAGTTTATATAAACCTAAAAAAATATAAAAAATTGCGACTTTTTTCGAACATCCCTTGAAACGTCATAAGGCATGTTTCACACGAGGCCTGGTACGCGACATCGCGACACCGTGCAATTAATCAGTGTCGCACGTCGTCGTAGCTGCAAATTGCCCCATTGTCGCTCAAATTGGTTTAGCCGACTTTAGCAGGTGATTTTCACGGTCCTTTATTACTTGTTGTACTGTGTTATTGCTATGCGTCCTTTCGTGACTTTTTGTTTTTGGAATGACACTTTTTCTTTCGGATTGTGTCGTTTTATCGCTGTTTTTGTTGGCAATGTTTGTTTGGAGTTTTCTTACTATCTGAAAATAACAATTTTTTTTATGATACTTATTGCTAAGGCGCAAGAGGTAGCGGGTGCGATTTCCGCCGAGGGGTCAAGTGTTTTTATGATCTGCAATCACTTTCTCTGGTCTGGGTGTTTAATATGATAAAATGTCACATACACATACATATATGTATGTCTATTATATTAAGAATATCAGATATCTGGTACCCCTAACACAAGTTTAGAGCTTACCACGGGGCTAATTATTGTTGTTTGGATTGTACGGTAATATTTATTTATTACTTTTTCTTAGGTTTTTTTTTAGATTATTACTAAATATTTTCGTACTTCGAAGAATTAATATTAAACTGTTGTCATTAAAAACATTATTTGAGGACGACAGTTGGACTTTGATTAATTGAATCTTATCTAGATTCAATTAACAAATCCGCGTTAGTATTGATCCATCCATTCACGAGCTACGTTACACCATCTTTGTTAAAAGTAAAAATCGATCTCAAGTTTTAAAATTTCCAAATAAAAACTTTTAAACCGAGGCCGCGAGGGTCAGCGAATCCGTATTATTTACCCATCGTCATATAAGGATTCAATCCCCCAATGCAATTAAAAGCTCTAATCAAGTTCCCGCCATTTTGGTAATTCCCGCTTGGTCGCACAACCAAACAGGACCAAAGAGTTCGTCAATAATCGCCCCCTCCGAGAATTTGATTGAAGCGAAAAAAAGAAAAAAATGCGAGCAAATTGCTGGCTTTATTAGTGGGAAGGGTAAAGGAGAGATGGTGGTGTTTCACTTATATGAAAGGGTTTGTGGATGACAATAACGGGTACCGGAGTTTGTTTGTTAATGTTTGTGAATGGCAATTCTAAGGATAGTGCTTATGTTTGTTTGTTATTATTATATAGCTGAAGAGCTTGTCTTTTCATTCCTTTGAATTTAATACATATTATTATAGAATACTTATATTTGACAAGAAAAATGATACATATTTTATTCAATCACTGTTCCCCGTATGCACCTGTATGTCAGTGATGTTGTCCTATATGTCAAATATGTTGTTTTTTGGCAACCGTTCTAAGTAATGTAAAGACGTTTTATCTATCTCTACGGACAATAGGCACTACGAGGACATTAAAAAATAAGTATTCTGTTTAGTCCGTCCGGTTGGTATTCCCTTTCTTTCACGCATAGGGGTATACCTCTCCTCCTCACTCTAATCCACAGCGCTAGTCATATTAAGATATTGAACAGACAAGAGGTTAGTAGCCCTTTCAAAAGTATAGGTCACCTATATTTTGGCTTGATTAATTAATTAATAAAATGTCAAGATCTAAGGCATCAATGATTCGGAGTGGGAGCTTGTGACATTTAGTACATTTTTTTTCAGTACGAAAGGATTACGTCACGCGAAACTTCAATGCACTGTACCATCTTGAATTTGCGTTAGAAAATAAAAAATATTGGTACAATTCCTAAGTAATCTTAATGACGGACTTATTATTAATTTATAGTCATCTACCCTACTATTCAAAGTAAATAGGTAATATATTTAATCCAAATCAACTGTTCCTTCATACACTTTAATTTAAATCTAACACATCATAAGTAAGTTAACTTACTGTACCTATACCTATTATAAACAAGAAAGTTTGTATTAATATGTGGGATGTCAGTTGCTTACTCTTTCACGCTCAAACGGCTGAACAAATTCGAATGAAACTATAAATAACATACCTACTTAAATTCTGTTTTAACAACATTATCATACTTTGTACACGAGAAAAATAATAATAAAATGGATATTGGACATAAAGCGCTTCTAGTAAGTATTTTAATCGCAAGTTGTCGTCATCTTTTTGCCAGCGGCGATCTCGCTCGATAAGCGTTCCGTGAATTTATCGCGTCATGTTTCGGTACATCGAATGCGTTGACAGTTACCAGAATAACCGCTGATTCATTTGTTTAATATAATTCATAAATGTTACGAAAATATTATAAGTGCTGGGTATTTAATATGTATAGTCAAAACATATCTTTTTAAGTATGTCTTGCATATTAAGTATATCAGATGACTAGTACCCGTAACACAAGCTTGGAGCGTACGAAGGGGCTAAATGTTGTTGTTTGGATTTTCCGGAAATATTTATTATTAGAAAGGAATTCAAGAGATGCCGGTATTTTGATTAGATAATAAATAATTAATAAAAGTTTACTGAAATTGGTACCTTCCTACCTACTAATTATGAATTGGGATACCAAGCTTTTCAGTTCAAAATTACATACTTAGCTATGTTGGGTCTCAAGATAAACGTATTTTTTTCATATAACATACTGAGGGACTTAATTCATATTGCTGAGTTACTATTTTTCATACAATTCCGGTCACAATAAAAGGCCTTTCAACAAAGTATATTAGTTACTTGTAGCTGTACAAAGACAGAAACTACTTTCTTACATTATTTCAAATAACTTTCAAAGTTATATCCATTTCGCAAAACTTAAAAGAGCTGAATCACGCCCTTCAGGGCATAATCTCTCCGCAAAAAGCAATATTTCGGGCATATTGTTGCAAGTCAGAGGCCTTTCTTAGATAAAACCTGAGGGCACAGTATTTTTTTATGAAAACTTAATACGTATTAAAATACCCTATCAAACGCACATGGCAACATTACTACATCTGTCAGGCGCGCCCGCCGCGATTTAAAAAAGGAACGCACAGCTTACAATACGTTCCGTTGATACACATTTGAAAATGTGTCCAGATTCTTTTGAACTATAGTTTTGACGCTACTGAGGGTAATGGAAGGTCTGAGTATGGTGGTGTTGATATCGGCTGCGTCGGCAGCGCCGCGGGCGGCAGATGACCGCAACATGATTTATGACGGGGTACACTCGAACGCATTTACATTCGTAAATGTGATCTCTGTAATTATGCGCCTTGTTTAGGCCACAGGCGGTTTGGGACCTCAGCTTTAGACTGAGTGACTCAACCGCCCGGAGACTTCTGTGTTACGAACCGGAAAAATACATGTAGACAGGTAGCCCAAAAGGACCCAAATAACTTGCTGACAGTACCAAATTATTATACGCTCAACTGGCATCTTTGTAGCAGGCAAACGATGACTTAAAACTTACAAACATTAATTTACTTCGACAGAATAAAAGGCCATCAATATAGAAACCAATTTCATCCCACAGTGTTTATCCGAAATTCGATTATGTCCGGTATTCCGATGACAAAACGTTACAAAAACTAAATAAAGAACACATTGTGGCGATAGGGTCACATCCTTCGATTAATGAGGATATAACGGAACGTTTCTAAACAAGTTCGAAAAAATGAACTTTGAAAAAAGAATCTCGTTTAGTTAGTTTCCCGCGCCCGAACGAGGCGTGACATTCGAAATTTTCGGTGTTGTCAGCACACAAAAAATGGGAAAATAAAAATAGTGGAGGAATTATTGGGTATTATTAATGCGACTAACGGATCTATTGTGTCAGGGATGTTATTATTCACGTGTCATCGTTGCGTAATGAATTGAATGGATAATGATTTTGGGACGGAAACGATATTCAAAGGCTTACTTTAACAAGACGTTCCTTTAGAAGTATTTCAATATAATTAAAGAAAACTGGTGCATAAGGCTAAAACGTTTCATTAAACGTTGTAAGTTATTTTATTCAATACGAAAAAGCGTAGAGTATCTAAATATATGTGTATAGCTATTAGATACTCAAGGGAAAAAGTTATTTTAAAACAAAGGAGGTTGGCAACATTTTTGACTTAAAACTTTTTGCAAACAAACATTTCATGAGCAGACATGAAAATTAAGAAAAAACAAAGGCGAATTCGGCCAGTACCCTGTTGGGTTCTTTATCGCGTCATTACAGTTAAACATTATGATTTAGTGTGCCACGCGTGCGTTCCGCTCAGGTGGCGTCGGACGCATCTGCTTATTGTTAATAACCTATTGTTGGCGTTCGAACGTGCAAGGAGGTGAAATAAACTACAGAGTATTTATATCTCTGTGCTTGATAAAAACTTATATTATTATTTTAAAGTTTATCAGATGTTATACATAGCCGACATACAAGCAAGGCTTAACCCAACACTACTTGTTGGATTGTCTATCAATATTGATTTATTTAAATTAGTAGGTGTTGATATTTACACTGCGTAATATTGCTTTCTATTAATTGTGAGTGCGGTAAATGTTTTTCATCTTTTACTATCTACGTATAAAAATATGAGGATAAGGTTTGATAGTATATAAATAGAAAAGGGATTATTATATTTATACTTTTATCCATGTAGCTTTAAAGCTGTAATGTAAAAAAAAAGAGGGAAACGTTTGACATTCATGGGCCTTTTATGCACAGGAATTGGAACAGTCTTGCATTAAAAGTATCTCTTCTAGATGGTTCGAAATAAGTAATTTCAATTTGTCGACACTTTATGTAACGTTAGTATAAACATTTCGGAAAAATAAATAAAGCTCATTATACCAATTGGGCATATCCAAAGATTTAGTCCGATTTTTTTTACAGATTTTTCTTCCTCCTGTAAAATTGCTAAAATGACTATACGCCACTTTTTTATGGTGCCCTCATACTGCTTATTGATCATACTTTACTAAATTGTAAATTTTCTGTACTGTATTTCTACTCTACGGTCATTGCTGCGTTTTCAACGCATCGGTATAGCATCTGTAACGGTATGCTTTTTTAATCCAGTTGGATTTGATAACTCACGCTTTGTTTGGGATTCGGGCGATGGCAGATGTCTAAAATTTGAATAATATTTCGAAAATAAACGTTTGGTTGGGTTGACTCTCAGTTTTGAACCTAATATAATTGTTTTTTCGAGGTCCATGCCCGCCTTGTTATAAGTGCTTACAATGTTCTGCAAGCACTTTTCCTTGGTTAGTGTGTTTTATTTGTATAATTATAAAAATATTTATTTTTTTATAATTATACATAAGTAAAATAATTAAGTAGGTATGTCATCTGTGCATATTTACGTTATTAAGTATACCAATTGTCTAGAAACTACCCGTAATACTCGTACAGTCAACAGCAAAAGAAACTTAATCTTCATAGATACCTAGCTATAAAACAATGTTCTTTTAGTATTACTGTTGGAGTCCTGTAATGAAAAGAACGATGATGAGAGAATAAAATAGACAGGTATAAAATCCCGCCAATAGTCGATAAAAGTCCGTTGGCACAATCAACGCTATAAAAAGGAATTAGAGATCATTCAAAAAAGGAATTAGTGTTCATTGGCGGGCGGACACGTTCATTCCGCGGTTGGCCACTGCGTCGCCACTGTGCGACCTAGGCCAGACTGGTTACAGCTCACTAAAACTACCTGGACCTGACCGCTTTGATTTATGGGCTTAGCTTACTCTTGCTTTATATTATGAGCATCCTTCGATTACTCTAGCATCATCTGCTGTTCTGTCGTAGTTTACTTTCTAATTGATAATAATCATGTTGGGGAGTTTAATAATAGTTGCCGCGCTTGGCTTGATACCCACAAAAATCAAAAATCTTTCGGCGGTGCCCGTAAATCGTCTCGTTCAAAATGTCAATGATTGGACTGTGAATGTACTTACCTATCGGTGATAGCACGCGTGGTTATCTCGATCAGAATTTTCTAGAAATCCATGACCAACGCGAGGTCCATTTCTCGTTCACGCAAAGTCCTTTTGTTGATAATAATGCCTCGCTGAAACATTACTCAGAATTATCACTTAGAACTCGCCACTCCAGATCCATTACTGATCACGTAAGGAACAGAAGGATTACAAGGTTATCGTGACAACGTGAACTAGTCCTCAGGAGAGGACGCTAATCGCTGAGGCGGTGCTGATTGGATGCCGGGTGGCTTTGATGAGCTTATTACCTTTAAATGCCAGGATTGATTAGTAGCCCTTTATGGTCTTCTCCATTTATTTGGCCGATGTTACACCGTGTGATCGAATTTTTAAACAAGCAATATTTAATAGCATGATAAAATTAATAGCTGATTTAAAAAGTTGGTAAAATGTACAAACACATTCTTTTAATCATAATATGTGTATGTGTATATATTTTTATCAATACTGATATTATAAAGCTAAAGAGTTTGTTTGTTTGTTTTTCACAGGAACTACTGGTCTGATTTGAAAAATTATTTCAGTATTCGATAGCCCGTTTATCGAGCAAGGCTATATGCTACTTTTAGAAAATCGCAGACAACGCCACGCGAGTAACTCGCCAACCCGTGTGTCCTTTAATCTGAGGTATCTTTCTTGGAATTTGTCGCAACATGTTTAAACTAAAACTGCTTCATTTTTTTTTTTTTTTTAATAATTGATAAGCCTTTATTTGACCGCAATCTTACCTGATGTAAAGTGAAGATGTGGTCTAAGATGGAGGCCTAGAAGATGGCTTCTCCGGACCACATTACGAAACACGAAAAAATCGCTTCACGCACTGGCCCAGCCCGGAGGGTGGTGACAAGCCGCGGCCGAAGCCTACCACCAGAGACTGTTCTTAGCACCACCCGGAGGTCACGTGTAAGGATTCAGAGGGTTACCACTTACGGACGTGAACAGCCAAAACCTCCAAAATCTTCATAATTGGCCCTCAAAGTAGCATGGCCTTTCAGATCCACCCGTCGAACGAAAGAAAGCAAACAACACACCAGACGTCTACAATCATCACAACACTATTGCCATTTGCCATTATGACTTGACATCAACATCAAACGTACCTAATGCCTTTCCTGCGTGAGAATACTGGTGTGAAAAAGGTTGTATACCCTCTATTTAAAAACTGTTATTGTGACGTAAGAATAATAATATCGGACCTTAGATATATTATGATACTAGCTGACCCCAGCAAACGTTGTTTTGCAAAATGATAAAATAGATAGCAGCCTATTCTTAGACCTATTGATCACGCATATAAAATTTGGCGAAAATCGTTAAAGCCGTTTTGGAGGAGTACGGTAACTAACATTGTGACATGGAAATTTTATATAATATAAGATATTGTTAAGGATTAATACCAAGGTACAAATATGGAGCCTTTTAAAGCAGTGGTATTTTAAGGTGGTTGTATGGGCTAACGCGACTTTTTCAAATTGATATATCTACTTTATGAGTGAATAAAAATGTATAAAAAAAATATATGTTGCAAAATAGATATTAAATTACAACTTGAACGTTTGAAATTATTGTATCTTCATTATTACTTAATAAAAAAAATATTCAAAGTAAGGCATTTTTTATCCGAAATTTGGATATATCTTTTAAACGGTATTGAGTTTGAGTATTTTTCTTTAACTTAAATATTTATCAAAGTATTCCACACAAACTGTACGTTTGAAAATTAAAACAAATGATTTATACGACTACAAATAATTATTTTATGTTTTCGGTATGAAATGGAACGACCGGGTCTGTGCGGGGGCGACGGGCGGCAGTGTGGCTCAGACTATCGGACGGGGAGGTTGTGTCGCGCGTCTTCGTCATCGGTCCAAATGCATTTTTCGATGTAACCGTATAACGATTATTGTTTGCGCATGGACGCTGTTGTTTAGTTTTATATTTTAGACTCTGAGTGCCTCGTAGGCGCGGTGTGCGAATGTCCGCTTGCAGAGCAAAAGGTAGCGGGTTCGATTCCCGCCGAGGGTAAAAGTGTTTGTATGTTCTGCAAGCACTTTTCTGCTTGGTCTGGGTGTTTAATATGTATATTAAAAAATATCTTTAAATGTATGTATATTATAATATAATTATTAATATCATTAAGTATATCAAATATCTAGTACCTACCCGTACGTAACACAAGCTTAGAGCTTACCACGGGACTAAATGTTGTTGCGTGAATTGTCTGGAAATATTATTTATTTATTACTAGCACAGACTAGTATAAATATAATTAAAAATTAAATAATTAATTAATTGTTATATATATTTTAATTCGCTTTATTTTTCGAATTAGCTCGCTAAAGTGGCAATGGGCGGGCCATGTCGCACGCAGGACAGATGGCCGTTGGGGCCGGAAAGTTCTCGAGTGGAGACCACGGATCGGCAAACGTAGAGTAGGACGTCCACCAACTAGATGGACGGACGATCTGGTAAAGGTAGCAGGCTCGCGGTGGTTGCAAGCTGCTACCGAACGAAGTCTCTGGAAGTCATTGAGGGAGGCCTATGTCCAGCAGTGGACGTCCTACGGCTGAAATGATGATGATGATGATGATATATATTTTATGTCACCGCACCGTCCAGTTATTTGCTGTGCATTATTCCCTCCATCCTAAGGTTGTCTGGAAGAAATTACTCTAAGCAATAAGGCCGCCCATTACGCATTTCAGTATTTAGCTTTAAGTCCCTTTTTGTATTGTGATATCCTGGTGTGTAATAAAGAGTTTTATTATTATTATTATTACTAGGTAGATGATACAAACAAAGTATATACAATGTGTATCTTCGAACCTTGATCAAACGAAATGCGGATACACGACATAAATTTATGGATAAATATAGGATAATAATTATTATGTTGACTATTTAAAAAAAAAGCCAATATTTTTTTTTATGAAATCTACTTCGTATTGTTTTTTATTCGTTTCTGTTTGAGTAAATGGTGTATTTTATTCAAAGTAGGCTCATTTGAAAGCTAGATAGTTTACATCATTATAATCATCAGCCCTTATCCCATATTACGTGGGGTCGACGCAACATCTTTCTTCCTTCCATTTTCCTCTGACACTCGTCATCTCAACACTCATTCCTTCCTTCAAAGTTCAAAATTAATTTATTGCGTAAATACATGTTACAGCGTTGTTATGGCTTAAATTTTACATGGATCAATGTATTTTACCTGTCCAGGCATGCAATTATAAAATTGGCATTACATTATTGAATAAACTAAAATAATAATAATAAAAATCTAACAAAATACAGTACTAAATAATTTTTTATAATTATTAACTTTAAATTAATTTCATTAAACATTTATAACATCAGTAATCATCATAGTAAGCAAAAATTCAAAGTCATAAAACTAATTATTGTACAATTTAAAAAGTCATTATCTTAGAAACATTTTAGTCAGTCATTTTTGTTCTTACGCATGCCATCCTTCAAACAGTCCATCAATATTTTCTTTGACCTCCCTCTTCCCACATATCCATCAACACAAATATCTAACACTCTAAGCTAGATAGTTTACCTAATTAAGAAAATTCAAAACAAAATACAATTTTGGTACAAGAGCCCGCAAAATTTTTTTTTGTAGTAATTTACCAAAAAAGTTTTTTTTTAATTTTGTTGATGATCTATAATTTTTAAACTTTTTTGCATGTTTTATTAAACTTCATAATTTTTTTCAAACGTTGTCTGGAAGAAATTGCTTTAAGCAATAAGGCCGCCCATTATGCATTTTGTATTTTGCAAGTCCATTTTTGTATTATTTTATCTTGGTTTGTAATAAAGAGTTCATCATCATCATCATCAGCCTATTTTAGTCCACTGCTGGACATAGGCCTCCCCTAATGAGCGCCATAGCGCCCTGTCCTCGGCTTGACGCATCCAGCATCTGCCTGCAGTCTTTCGCAGGTCGTCATCCCACCTGGCCGGAGGGCCTACACCACGTTTGCCGAGTCGCGGTCTCCACTCCAGAACACGTTTACCCCAACGGTTATCAGTTCTTCGTACGATATGGCCGGCCCACTGCCACTTCAGCTTGCTAATCCTATGAGCTATGTCGGTAACTTTGGTTCTCTGTCGGATGTGCTCGTTCCGCATTCTATCCTTCAGAGAAACTCCGAGCATAGCTCTCTCCATAGCTCGCTGCGCGACTTTGAACTGGTGGACCAACCCTATCGTAAGTGTCCACGTCTCGGCACCGTACGTCATTACGGGTAGAACGCACTGATTAAAAACTCTCGTTTTCAAGGATTGCGGTATGGATGACGAGAAGACTTGACGTAGTTTACCAAATGCTGCCCAGCCTAACTGAATCCTCCTCTTAGCCTCCTTATCAAAGTTGTTTTTTCCCAGCTGCAGAACCTGCCCGCGGTAGGGGTATTCGGAAACAACTTCGAGAAGGTGCCCATTTACGACGATCGGCCTTGGCTCAATTTGGTCAATAATCATGACTTTGGTTTTATCCAGATTCATGCCAAGTCCGATACGTCGCGAAGACGCAGCAAGGTCGTCCAACATCTGGTTCAGCTCCTCTAACGACTCCGCCATTAAGACTATGTCGTCCGCGAATCGTAGGTGCGAAATGTGGTGGCCGTTTATGTTGATGCCCTTACCTTTCCAGTCCAGAGTCTTAAAAACATCTTTCATCGCGCTCGTGAACAGTTTCGGGGATATGACATCCCCCTGTCTCACACCTCTGCGCAGTTGGATGGGTTTGGACTTCTGATCCTGTACTTGGACACACATTGTAGCGGCTTCATAAAGACTTCTCATCACCTCGATATAACGACAGTCTACTTGGCATCGCTGGAGAGATTGCAGAACAGCCCAGGTTTCGACGGAGTCAAAGGCCTTCTCATAGTCCACAAATGCTAGACACAGGGGCTGATTATACTCCCCAGTCTTCTGTATAATCTGCCGCACTGTGTGAATGTGGTCTATGGTGCCAAATCTTGCGCGAAACCCAGCCTGCTCCAGTGGCTGAAACTCGTCTATAGTCTCCGAGCGAGACGATTCGTGATAACTCTTGAGAACAGCTTATATATGTGGCTCAGGAGTGAAATGGGCCTATAGTTTTTGAGAAGAGCTTTATCTCCCTTCTTAAAAAAGAGCACCACTAAACTTCCGCTCCACGCCTTGGATAAAGAGTTATATTATTATTATTATTCTACAAATTCTACAAAGAGTATGGGTCTACCTTTTTTCGTTGTCATGTTATTAGCCATTTTAATTAGGTACTTTCTGCCTTGTACAAATATCAACAGACAACAAATTATGTATCTTAAGTTGCATTAAAATGATCACGCACGATTGTGGTGAAGTGAGCTGGAGCGTCACCATGAATCACGCCAGCGAATCAAATAAGAAACGATCGCGATGTACTAAAAAGAACTTGTGAACTGAACGTGGCTTTACTTGAACGATATGCATTGAGGAAAATGGTTGGCATTTTGAACAATCAATAAATTAATTGAAAGTAATAACTTAAAATGTTGTATTACTTAATCTTATCATTATCCACCGTTAATATCCCACTTTTGGGCAAAGGCTTCGTTCCGTTTCATCTTATCTTGCCTTGTTTCATTACATAATTTGCTGTCTGTTGATCTCTGTACAAGGCAGAAAGTACCAAATTCAAATGGCTAATAACATGACAACAAAAAGAGTTTAATTAACCTTTTTGGTACGTGGGCTACCCACCAACCTTAGAGTATCTATGGATACCAATAGTGTCAGTCGCGTAGCATTTCAAATAATTGTATACTCTCTACCTGAAACTTTAAAGGAAAAGCAAAATACCTCGAAAACTTAGTGACTGACCAAAAATCTGAATTGTACTCGTCTTTATGCCCGATTTTCTAATCCTATGACATTATGAATATTGCAGATACTACCTAGATTCTATCAGACGATTGGCCTTCAAGCAAAAACCAGACTTCCTTTTTAGAAGAGATTTGTAGTATATATTATGAAGTTTAATATGACATGCAAAAAAGTATACCTCAATAATCCAGTGTAAAAGTTACAGATTAAAAATAAAATACAAAATCTATTTTTTTTGTTAAATTTCTACAAAAAAAAAATTTTAATAGGCTTTTGTACCGAAATTGTATTTTCTTTTAATTTTCATAGCTAGGTAAACTATCTAGCTTTTTAATGAGCCTACTTTGAATAAAATACACCGTTTACTCAAACAGAAACGAAGAAAACACCAGATGAAGTACCTAGTTCTCATAAAAAAATATTAAATCGGCTTTTTTTAATAGTTTACATAAAAAAAACTGATATTTATCGATTAATTTTTGTCATGTATCCGCAAATTGCGTTTGATCAAGGTTCGAAAATACACATTGTATAGGTAACTAGCCTACCCTGGCAGGATTGGCTTAGGATCTTATTAGTAGGTTGGTACTTAGTAAGTAAAAAAAACCTAGTTAAAAAACATACTTATTATTTATTTATTTATTTGTTATATTAGGACCACCAACAAGAAAATACACTAAAATAGTTTAAAAATTAAGGTTCATTAATATCTAATAATAATATATACTTAATTTCAACAATACATTTTAAATTTAAAAAAAAAAATAAAAAAGAAAATAACATAAGCACAAACGCATAAATCTCTAGGTAGAATAGTTTTAGCGTAATAATGATGTAGTTGGAAAGTCCTTATTTACGGCATCGCGACTCGCGAGGACCCGGCACGCGTGACCGCTTGCCGAGAGCGCAGGCCGCGCTCTGCGTCGTAAAAATGTAGCGGGGAGTATGCGGTTGCGCGGGGAATAATTTTGACTCCGCCCGAATCCTCAAGGCCGTTGGCCCATACAGGCGCCTTAATAAATATTTTTAATATAAAAAATAGCTTATTGTCACAAAACTATAATCGTTAGAGATATGATGTTAGACGTTTTTTGTAGATAATGATAAGTTCTACAAAATTGTAATACACCACTTTGTTATATGTATATTCAATAGTTTTAGCAGCATTCGCGATTTAAGAAAGTTTTAAGGTTTTTTTTTCACCCCTTGGGTTACATTATCGGAGGTTTGGTAAGAACTCTTTTTTTTTTTAAAACTAAATATAGCCTATGTCACTCAGGGATAGTGTAGCTTTCGAATGGTGAAAGAATTTTTTAAATCGGTGCAGTAGTTTCAGAGCCTATTCGAGACAAACAAACAAACAAAAAATCAAACCTTTCCTCTTTATAATATTAGTATAGATAAATACCCAAATTCACGATTAATCCTTACAGATAATAATAATAATGGTCTGTTGTTTAACGGTTGGTACCCTACCTAAAGTTCTTTATTAAACACATTATCATCAGAAGTCTTACTTTAGTCTTATTCGACCTCTTTTTTAAACTCAAATGAACTTTTTATAAATTAGAAAGATGCCAAAACTCTCTTTATTCAAAAATAATAGCAAGAAGTTCTGAAATGCTCCTCGGAATAGTATTCAAAAGAGTTTAGATAGAAAGATAAGAAACTCTTTTGATTCAAAAATGGAAATGAAAATGGAGGGAAGATTGTTACGTTTCGTTTCAAAACTTCCCCGCTCACGTTTCTAACCCAGTGTCCTTTAGCCGTTTTTACGTGCGATTTTCAGAGGTCGCGGCGGCGCGATCGATACAGCTCCGCCCCTCCCGCCGCCCGCGTCCCGGGTCACACTTCTAGAAAAACGATTAGTTGGAGAGGTCATCTTTGTTCGGTACGTGGACGATTTTGCTATTGTGCGCTAGGCGTTTTGATAATATGAGGAGCTTTTTAATTCAATTATTCTGAAGTGTAGGTATAACTTTGATGGCTACATAAGCGGCCTACGGCGAATATTCTTGTCAACGCGATGTATGCCGTGTAGGTACATCATTGCAACGTGAAGTATTCGGGCGAAGCTTAGCGAAGGCGTGGCTATAATAACGTTATTTAATAGACACCAATATAGACCAAATTGTGTCTGGAATTAAAAAAATAAATATTACGAGAGAGCTCTACAAAAGCCAATGTCTCTACATTTTTAAACTTAGAAGGTACATAACGTGTTTGAGGGCTTATTTCGGCACAGAAAATAAAAATAGATAAGTAGGTATCTACGGCCCTTTTAAATTAAGTCCCAAAATTATACTACTGTGGCAATCATAATCACCATAATTAATTTCCGCGGTAGAGTGTAAACAAGCCGCCCTCATATTCCAGTTATTTCTCTGGAAATTAACCTGATGTCATGGTAAACAAACAGTATTTTTTTAATATTTCGGTAGGTATTAATGATATTGATAACGCTTGCTGACGCTCTTCATTTAAGATATTTTCAGCCCCAACGGTAATCTATCCTGCGCACGAAACCTGCCCAAACACTGCCTACAAATTGTCAACCAACCAAAACACAGTGACACGAATAAAGTTCGTTCTTCAAACCGTGTTTCAGATTTAATTTGATTTGAACAAACTCCGCCTCTTATGTGACAGTTTCTACCAATAGGAGATGTCGCAAGACCGCCTGCGACATTCTCAGCCAATGAGAAGCGTCGCCTTTGTCCAATGACATTCTGGTGACAACGGGACATTGGGAGGTCAACGCCCTTCGCGAACGTATAGAGCGCTGCTAGATATTGCATCTTATTACACTACAATAAGGTAGATTTTGGAATAAGATATAATTTTTATTTCAAGCTTTATTTTTTCGCGGGTAAGTGCAGTTTTTGTTAGCTCTTCTAAAAGTAGGTCACGCTTTTGTTAGTTTTGCGTTCATAATATTTTTCAATCTGACATTCTGGAAAAGGTTTTATCAAATATTAGAAATTCTTATTCCTAAAGATTAGTTACTAGGCATTATTTTAAATATATATATTTGTAGCTTTTAGTTTTACTAAAATTTGCATTCAAAGTGAATTTTCTCAAAGTGTAGGTATGTTTTTTTTAAATATCTATAGCTCAGTACCTGCGCAGATAACAAATCACTACCTATCCATTGTTCGTTCTCTAATCGAGTAGGTAATTATTTAGAGTTTAACTGAATTAATTAGTTCTGAAGCCATTGGTTCAACTCATTAAGTCATATCATATTCAATTCCCATTTTGTATGCTTAGAATAAAAGGTTTACAAACTGAGTTTGGAAATTGCTATAACGACCTCATAATATGTTTATAATACATGGTGTTATATTTTTATATAAAGATTTTATGGCTTTTATAACCATAAAATCTTCTGCAAATTCGAATTGATTTTGTAGAGTTATCTTCATAATAACAACCTAATAAAAACCAAAATACCTTCTGAAAAACATAATTTATATCCGGATAGAGTTTTATTTCCAATCCTGCTAAAATAAAAAATCTAAAATTGCCCTGCGCCATTTTCAGATAAAAGCTAGCACACAGAAACTACCGGAAGTGGTTATAACCGACGCTGTATCGGAGCCGGAAGGACATGCCTAGCCCCGGGCCGTACCGCGGGCCGACCATCGACAGGGAATATGCCGACCCAATTTTGGAAGGAATAATGTAATCCATATTAATATCACATATGATACTGGGTATCTATTAATAATATCACTACGGTCTAATTTATCTTTTGTATTGCTTGGTGCCACCAAGTTGGTGGCATCAAAATTAGTTCTATATAGATAGGTAACACAAGCTTAAAGCTTACCACGGGGCTAGATGTTGTTGTGTGAATTGTCTAGAAATATTTATATTTTATTTTATTTATTTAGGTTATGATATAATTGATAGATTCTACCATACTATTATTATGTGTTTACAAATTTCCTCAATTACAATCAGCTCTATGCGAACAGTGGCGGATTTACAAATTTACAAGGGCTAGGCTGAATAGTTTTTGCCGCGTTGCCGCCCTTGCCTCAACAATTGTCATATCATACATTATTTTTACAATGCAACAATTTTGTTGAAATTGCATAATTTTGAGCTAATCGAAACTCAAACATCATGTATGGGCGGGGTAATGTATGTTATTTACACAATTATGAACATTTGGTAAACGTAAAAAATAGTTTTGATTTAGAGGTAAAAAAAATCGTTCTCCAAATTTGCCGCCCCCAGAATCTGCCGCCCTAGGCTCGAGCCTACTCAGCCTGCTGGTAAATCCGCCACTGTATGCGAATTATTCTTATGTTATAGATTTTTAAGTTATTTTGACTGGATTATGTAAGTATTTTCAACTTTAATTGATCTTTAAATAAAGTTACGTATAAGAATTAATAGTTTATTTACGTTTTGACTGCTTCAGTGGCGCGGTGGCGAGGGTCCGCTTGCGGCGCAAGAAGTAGCGGGTTCGATTCCCGCCGAGGTTGAAAGTGTTTGTATGTTCTGCAAGCACTTTCTCCTTGGTCTGGGTGTTTAATGTGTATAATAAAAAAAATATGTATATTATGTATGACTATTATATTAAGTATATCAGATATCTAGTAGATACACGTAACACAAGCTGAGAGTTTACCACGGGGCTAGATGTTGTGTATTTATGTCCCAATACCAAGGTAAGTACTTCATCATCATCGCCCTTTTAACGTTCCCACTGCTAACACAAAGGGACTTCTCACTTGACGAGGAAGAATAGGCCTTAATTCACCACGCTGCGCTGGCTAAGTGCGGGTTGGTGAATGGCACATGTCCTTCAAAGTTCTCAGAACATACCGGTTTCCTCACGATGTATAGGTAAGTACTTAGCTTACAATGGATCTAGAAAAGGTAATAGGCATGATGAATATATAAAAAATAGTAGCATTTTTAGCTTTAAATTAAATAAGAAAAGACCAAGAAATTACAAATAAAACATCAAAGTTACGGAGTATAAATTTAGTGCAAATCGCAAGAAAGTGTTACATCACGCGAAACTTCTTCTTCTTCGAGATTTTATGTCGCAAGAAAAAGAAAAAATAGTGTTTTTTTTAAAAATAATCTAGATGATTAACTATTTTATTTCGTTATACCCTATGATGTGCTGTCCACACTGACAATGCCTCGAGGACGCACGTTAGACTTAGTATTCCCTGTTGATAGTAAGATATTTAAACTATATTATCAATATTTTGTACAAAATACCTGTAGACAGACCTGATTAGATTATAATAAGTTGTAACAACAAGCAATAACACCATAGTTCTATCTGGAAATTTTCTGTACAATTTTTACCGATTGAATGATTTTCAATCGGTAAAAATTGTACAGAAATGGAGACGATTGAATGATGATTATTTTAAGCATTAATAGGAAATGTTAATCCACCGATCGCCGTAAAAAAAATACAAAAAGAATAGCTATCGAAGCAATAGGCAACATGCCTTGATAAACTTACGAATTCATTTTCAATCTTAGTAAGGTATTTTGTTAAGTTTTTTCTAACCATGACTAGAAATTTAATCCATAAAAATCTAAAACCTCTCAAATAAAACACGATTTCGTCGCTTGCGTATTAAAACATCAAACCCGCTAACCGTCCACTATAAACTAATAAAGACAGTTTTTGTATTATTTCCTTCTTAAAATAATCTCTAAGGACATCAATCCCTCCGTCCAAAGTTCCCAGAAACCTTAACACTCCTGTTCCCAAAAACATCAAGCATAAAATGAGCCCTCACAATGAATTCAAGCATAAATATATTTGAAGATTTTCTTATGTTGCAAACGTTGAGGGGTCTGGTATATTTGGTGGGTCGTTTATAACTGCAATTTGGTATTAATTGAAGAAATATTGTGTCGCGGCATCGTCTAATTTAGTTTGAAAAATCTTGGGACATAAAGTGTGTATTGTGTGTGTGTGTGTAAGTGTGTGTTGTGTGTAATTGGGTGACAACAGGTTTATAGCTAGGCTTATGGCTTAATTCTGGATTGAGGATTGCCTGCCTTATTTGAATTTGATGCGACAAAAGATATGTAAGTATCGGCATTTGGTGCCGAATTTGAGGTTTTATATGTTTTGAGTTAGAGCTACAAGAAGTGAACTGTAAAAAAAAATATATGAAGATGAGACTTATAATGGTTAATAATGGTTAACTTTTTATAAGACCGACTACTATTTCACGATATCCGAGTGAAATTAGACAAAGGATAAAATCAAGAAATACGATCAGTCACCTTGTGACAAAGCAAGATAGCTTACCACGAGCCTAGATGTTGTTGTGTGGTTCTCCGAAAATATTTATTATTTATTTTGTTTACCATTGCTTAGTACACTGTGAATAAAACCCTTAATATTCGGACCACTGACATAAATGTGCTTTTAATCTTAGTAATAGTTTGTACAGAATTTATTTATTCGTCCATGACTAGATGTAATAGATTTAATCTATCATTAACCCATAGTTGGTATAAGGATTCTTCAAACTATAAATTGTAATTTTTCTTGTCGTGTTAGAATAATATTAAAACTCTAATAGCATCGCTTTATCCTATAAGATATAATTGAAAGAGAATCTGGACATTATTCCAGGTTCTGTTTCAAATAGAAGTCTTATTGGATAAAATGAAGTTATCGAATGATATACATCCAAAGAATAAATTCGAGAGAGAGAATCCACACTATAACATATATCTCACAGTAAGCTTAAAACTATAAGAGTTTAGCATAAAAAACAAAGCTTAAAAAGTTGAATATGTCTCTTTAAAACTATCGAAAATCGGATAGTAGTGAGGACTTCCATCGCCCTGCCGATGCCGCCGATCCAATCCATGCCCTTGAATTTAAACACCGTATTATACCGCGGTAAACATTTACCCTATGAAATTCCCCGATAAAAGGGCTATCTTAAACTGAACGAATCTTTCAAATATAATTAGTAGTTAACAAACAAACTCTTCAGTCTTCTAATACGAGTATTAGTATAGATAGTATATAATATTTGTCTCTACGTAGAATATTTTTAGGTCGGCAAATATTTCGTTATAATAGTAATCGTTATCCCTGCATAATAAACTAATTTAAAAATATGTATTTGTCGTACACAGCGCATGCACACTCCAGTAGGTAAATTATACTGCAATAACAAAAAAAAACTTTACGTTACCTACTTTTTATAGTCACAAATTATAAGCACTACAATAACCATTCAAACTGTCAGATACGATTCGTTTAAAAAGAAAACATTGAAATATCCGGCCAAATGTCGCGACAGGTTTTTCCAATTAACAAAAAGGTTTGACAGCCTCGTGAAAAAGTCATTTCATGCAAAATTAAAATGCCTTTTTTTGCTGACGGTCCATGTGAGGACGCCTTGATCCGCTTTTTTTGTCAACGGTCTTTGATCGCCTCTTGGTGACAGATAGAATTACGCTGATGTTTGAAAATGAGTCTTTTTGTTGTAGGATTATGGTCTCAATTGCGAAGTCTTGAAAATCAGCGGAGTCATCACTTGAGAAAGGATTTCAAGTAAATTGGTGCGAAAACAAAGTTTTTTGTGGGTTCACTAAAAACTTAATACGACAGCATATTATATTCGTGTCCTGTAAAAAAGTATGGTATAGCTTAAAAAAAATAAGAATTCATATTATTAGATAGAGAATTATCGATCTTTGTCAATGTTCTTTAAGATTGAGCTCAGTACTATTTTTTGAACTAGGCACTTTTTAATGGACTTTTTTAAAGAAAATAATAATATTGTAATAATAATATAAAGTGTGTTTGTGGCTTTAACACGCAAAAAGTAAATGGAATGTTGATGATATTACATATCACCACTATATTCTGATGAATAAATAACACATAAGGTTACTACACCGCGGCAAAATAAAATTTTTCGGCCATGGGCGGACATCAAAAGTCTATACTTGATTATGTTCTCTTAACAATAGCTCAGAATTTAGATACATTACAGATATTTGTGGTGTGGGTTATTCAGCAAAATATAAGTATTAAATATCT
Source organism: Gymnoscelis rufifasciata (assembly GCA_929108375.1). Taxonomy (NCBI): domain Eukaryota; kingdom Metazoa; phylum Arthropoda; class Insecta; order Lepidoptera; family Geometridae; genus Gymnoscelis; species Gymnoscelis rufifasciata. Next base: position 10,423,305 of record OV815314.1, read on the forward strand.
TGACATACTATAAAATAATTTTTAAAGCAGGTTTACTATATATATTTATAATTTTGCACCCGTGTAAAGTTGGGACTAGTGGCTAATTATTTATATATTTATTCAGGACTTCTACCAGTCAAAACATTCCATACTCCAAGAACTCAACATCAAGCAGCGTCTATCCTCCATCGTCCAAGCCTGTATTCTCACCTTCTTCGGGCACGTTTCTCGGCGTGGGGATATGTCCATAGAGCGTCTGGTGCAGGGTAGGGTTGAAGGTACCCGTGCGCGAGGCAGGTCGCCCATGAGGTGGACAGATCAAATAAAGGCAGCAATGGACGACCCCTTATACGAATGCGCCAGTCGAGCAGCTGTTAGGGAGGAATGGAGACGAGCCGTGAAGCGTGTCACAAGTGGAAACTTCCAGTGATGACCACGACCACTCTGGCAAGAGTGTACCGATTAAGAAGAAGACCAGTCAAAAAAGTGTTTAGTGAGTGATCATATATTTTAGCATTATAACATATTATTACAGGATACTATCCAATACTCTTTATTGAAATTCAATTATTATAATGCAACAGAACAATGCTTCTGAACTAAATACATCTAAATAATAGTGTAATAATGGGCGATAACTAAAAGTGATCTCTTCCAGACTACCTTTGGATGGACTAGAGAAAATTTAAAAACAATATAATAACAGCATTTTATCCATATCGTGGAAAAACATCTATTGAAACTTACTCTACATATACAAAAATCCTTTAACACCTCCACCGCTCAACAAATACCTATTAACAACAATGACAACTCATCCACCGAAATCATGTGTCAGAAAAAAAAATCAATCACAATACCTTTGACGCGCCGAACTCTAATCAACGTCATTAAGTGATAATTGCTAGCCCTACTAGCGACAATGGCCCATTTGGGGGACGGACTCAGGGGTAATGAAACCGGGGTATTCTTAGGTTCCCGTAAGTAGAAACTAGACTTAGGATAAAACTGCCCATAATGCACTATGAGTTAAATTGTAGGTTTTAAGTGATTAATCAGGTATAATGAAATTCTGCTTTGACATATTACTTTAAATCAAATGAAAAAAAAATAAGTTAAATAAATCCAGAAAACTTGATAAAATTTAAATGTAACTAAAACAAAAATAAATCTATCTTATATAAAACACATCCATTGAGTTTCAATGGTTTGAAAAACTACAACAATTAACTTAATACATGTACAAAGCTTACGTCGTTACTTAACCCTACTAAAACCTTATATTTTTAGTTGGTTTTGAATTTGTTTTAAAGTTTTGTCTGCATGAACTATCTTCTAAATTCGGTACAACTTGTCACAATCAAACAAATACCTATTTTTTTAACAATTAAAAAATATTATAAGTGAAATAGCGAGTTGGGGGAGGCCTTTGCCAGCAGTGGGACAACACAGGCTCGTAAAAAAATAAATAAAATTACTCTAAATAGAAATTGTGAACTAGCTAACAATACCAATAAGAAACCTTCTAAAATCTAAAAGCATGGCCCACATTTGCCCCATTTCTAACACAACCCCAGACCTGATTACGTCCCCCCTACCGAGTTCCATCGTGTCCAGTGTCATAGTGTCACAAAAAGTGTATTTTTGTAAGATCATCGCGGTTGATGAACGCGGGTCTTTTGTGCCATATTGCATATCATGGGCCCAGGATGTGTTAAGTCGGGTCTTTTGACTTTCGGTTCTATCAAATGACTTTTGGATCGTCAAATGACTTTTAGAATAAAATGATTTTGTTAATGAAGGTTTCATTAGTTAAAAGGTGGATGATAAATAAATCCATTCGATTTGGTCTGTGGATATATAAATAATGATAAATTGTAGCTGCAAACTATGTTTGATTAGGTATTTGTAAATGTTTGGCTATTTTAATAAATCAGTAGTTTTTATTATATGATACAATATTCTTAAATTAGTGCTTATATATTTAATTAATAATTACACTAACTATTAATTTTAAACACATCTCTTGTTTTAAAATAGCCTCTACAGTATAATATTTTTTTATGAAATAACCTTGAATTAAGTACCTCTTAATTTTGCAAACATTTTCAAAAACCATGGCAATAATCTTCAATTTCTAATTTTTATTATTAAATCATATAAGAAAATTTATTACAACACTGGTAGAAAGTTATCTGCAGAATTTCAATTCGTTTAGAGTGTCTTTGGTTGGCACAGAGTACAATTAACACGAATACTGACTTCACAGACTACTCCGAGTAATTGCTATTTTCAAGAGTATTATTCCTTTTTATTGCCAAACTATACGAAGGGGTGTCGACATTGTACAGAGCTAATTGTCCGCCATTAAAAAAAAAAGAGTTTTTGCGGTCAGTGATGAAACGCATGACAATTAACAGAGTTTACAACTTATCATCATTTTATATACATTATAGGCAAAAATATCTCAAACCCGTATGAGATTTGATTCCTTTTTAATTTGCGTTTATAAGAATATACCTACTTTTTGGATTGATGAATCCCATGTCGGGTTTGATCACTGGCCCCAAAATCCCATTATTTATCAAAACAGCGACTAGAAGGTCTGCAAAAATGTTGCAACCCCTATTTATTATTAATTTTACAAAAATTAACACTTAAGCAAATTAATAAGTTATTACATTGCCAATTTAAAGATGTTCATTTAACAAAGAAATATAAACTGTGCATCACAAATCAAATATTATCAATGATTAAATGTCCGCAAGACATTAAGTCCCAATTCCAACTCTCCAGTTTTATATAACCTAAAAATAATATAATAATTCAGCGAAATTGTAATACGAGCTAATAATTAAATATGAAATCCGTTGACACGAATGACAAAATGACATTTTCATGAAGAAAAACATTCGTTCATCGGCCATCTGACACCGGCCTGACAGACCGCGCTTTTAACCGTGACAGAGTGACAACTTGACATCCGCGTCCGAAACACGGTTAATTTAGGAAGATATACCGTTATACATGGTGTTCTAGGACTGTAGTAAAATTACACGAAAATGAGTTATTATAATTTAGTTTAAATGAAGGGCGTTTTTTTTTATTTAAACTTAATTACAACTAAGGTTAAATACACAAGACTAATTTAGTATTGTGTTACCTTTTTCACGTTTTCTTTATACAACTCAATTTTCAGTTGATACTGATATCAATAAAATTAATTATCAAAACACTATCAGTATCATTTATAAAAGGTTTCCCGTACTGTTTTAATAGCATTTGTATCAAGACACTTAGCAGATGCATGTACTACATAGATAATAAAGTACTTTCTCTAAGTGTGGTAATTGATTTATATCGAATTAATTTGAAAAGATGTGGTTGACTTAGGCATGAAAGTTTTTGCATTTCACGTAACTTATGCTTTTAAGTTTTTTTAATGATAAGATTTAGATTTATCATAACTACGTATACATATACACCATTTAGCACGATTCTGAAATGTGGGAAGAGTTCAATAATTTGACAAAATCAGCAAAAAAAAGTTAAATGTTATCATGCGATGCGATGTTTTGCATTTCGCAACTAGGTAAAATACTAATTTGTACAATGAGAACTTAATACGGCTCGAATAACAAAATTTCGAACCTTGTTTATTATTGTGAAAACACAATATACGACGATTTTTGAGTATGACTATAATTAATTATCAACAGTAACTATTATTTGTTATAAGAACATCCTATACCCACTATTTCATGGGTGGCGGCTAAACGGGTAACGGCGATTTGTGACGCCCAAGTCAATGTCACCTGTCGCGTTCCTTTTTGAACGAAGGTGTATGAACTCTGTACGCCATTACTGCGCAGACCGGAACCGATCATGCGAAATCAATTAACATACTTTTTAGTGAGAAAAAGTCATGTAAGCTTTTTAATTTATTCTGAGTAGGTATGCATGTTATGCCTATTTACGATTCAAAGTCAAAGTCAAAGTCAAAACGTTTATTTCCTTAGAAGCCTATGCTTACTTGGACATGATTAAGTTTAATAGAAAAAATAATGGGTCTTAACTATTATTAAGTAGATTACTTCTTAATTTAATGATAAAATTAATGTTGAAGCGTTACAATTTGTAAGATAATAGCTTAGTAGCCAAAATTGAGTTCTGAAAGTATGTTAAGTAGATGTCAGTTTTCAAGTTGTAAAAATAAATGCCTACTAATAATATGCATGTACGATTTAATTGTTTTCTAATTTTTTAGAGCTTCAAAACAAGAAACACCGTAAAAGAAAACACATCATACTCGTACATCGTTACAGGGCAAGCAAAACTGCAAACGCACATACCGTATAAATAAATTTGATATTCCCAAAAACAAAGAACCCATCAAATATTAAAACAAAATTCTTAAATCAAATCTCCAAATCAACGCCCATCCCACAGATGATGAACAACATAGTGGCATAGACAATTAGAATTCATCACACATAAAAGAATTCCAAGCGCCAGCGATCCGTTGCACTGAGCAGATTAAAAAGTAAGAATTAAAAAGTATAAAAGCACAAAGGTCGGCCGGCGCCCGCGCCCCGCCGCGGACGGCATTTTAAACGCCCTCCCTGCGGCGTCGCTGGACAACTTGTGCTATAGGATGATGCTAAACAACAGCTTAAATAATTTAATTAATCGAATGGACCGTCTGAAGTACTCTACTGGATATAATATCATCATCATCATTTAATTTGTAGGTATAAAAAATATCTATTTAATAATAGTTTATCAGATGTCTAGTACCCGTAACACAAGCTTATTATAGATTACCACGGGGCCAGATGTTGTCGTGTGGATTGTCCGAAAATATTTATTTATTTCAGACGTAGGACGTCTACTTCTGGACATAGGCCTCACTCAAAGATTTCCAGTAATTTCGGCTGGCGGTGGCCTGCATCCTTCACCAGCTTATAATATTATGTACAATGGAAAAAGGTCTCCTTCAATCATAATTTTGAGTAGACAAAGAGTATTGGCAAACCTGCTAAACAACATCGACTCAAATTAATTTATCGTTTTAGCCGTAGGAATAAGGCATACCTCAATCACAATAAGGGGACATTCTATGCTCGCCACGTGTGGCAGCCGAGCACAGTGTTAATTTTTCCAGTGTTTCAGTAGGTATCCAATTACATACTATGTCAAAATAATAGTTTGTTTCTCTTGGTCAGGTTCGATTACACTGTACAGATTTCCAACAATTTCCAAATTGTTACAAAAATGTACTTATTGTAAAATGTAGTGTTATGCTGTAGAAAAAAAATTTACTTGCAAAAGCCTTTACTCTTATCCAGAGAAATAAAAATAGTAGTATTTTTTTAGATACAAAAGCAATTACGGTAAAGGCACTTAAAAATGTAAAATTGACAGTATTGATGTTTTATTTTTATGCAAAATGGTTTTATTCTTAAGCTTCGTGACCAAAGCGACCACGGAGCGAGAACGTCTGCCGCAATACATATGTATTATTATATTTATGGCTTTTGGCACACCAACGCGACCACAATTCCAGGATTGGCCGAATCCTTATACGAAACACCCTATATTTAAACCGATTACGTAGAGCCATATCCCGAACATAATCTCGTATTTTGCCCCGCTGTTTTTGTCACTGATGAAGAAATACTATTGTTGAGCATGCTATCGATTAGCTACGGGTGACAAGAATCGAGTTATTGGATAATCGATTTTTAGGGTTCTTTGGGGTTTGCTAATACGGTCATGTTAAGGTTTTGATAAGTAATAATGACATTGATTAAATTTTTTAACCCCGACCAAAAAAGAGGGGTGGGGGAGTTTGACGTGTCTGTCTGTCTGTCTGTATGTCTGGGACATCATAGCTCCCGAACGAATGGAGCGATTTCAATTTAGTTTTTTTAAATGGGCTATAACTGCAAAAACAGTTTAAAATTTTATAGGTAACAAAAATATAACGTGCATAACTGAGTCACTGATAATCAATAAAAATGTCTCATTTAAATCCAAAATTGTAAAACAAATCACCAACTTCGAAACCCTGCTTCGTACTCGCCAACCAGCATTCGACAAAAATTTCAACAATAAAATAATCGACCTATAATCGATTATCTTTTGTTGTCGACACAGGTCGGCGCTTTTGTGATTTTTTATCTAAAGGACACTCGATTGTTCCTAAACGGATAGTTTTGAGTTATTGGTTCGAAAATGGAGAAACTCGTATTGTCAGTTTCGGATTTTTTTTAATTATGGAGTTTTAAATTAAAGTCATAAAATATTTGCTTTTGTTTTACAAGCGACATCTGATGGAACATGTTAGAGATATTCATAAGACACTTTTTTTAAATAAATTTTTCCAAATCTTAATAAATGCTAAGTGATGATGCAGTATTCATACATGAAGGCTTTCCAAACTAAGTAACTTTTTAATAACATATTATTTGCCATACCCAGGTACAAAATGTCTCTATTTTTCTGAGAATTTTAATATGAATGTTATATTTCTATCATCATAATCAGTCATAGGACTACAAAGTTTCTACTTTATAGCCGTGTTGGCTATGTGAGAGCACACTGGACTATTATTACGAAGGTTGTAAAAAATGATTATGCGCTTTAAGCACGTGCTTTGCGATGAAGGCAAAATCTTGGAAAATCGGTATGCTTTTTAAAGAAAACTAAAATTTTAAATAGATTGCAGGACATGTGATATGCACCAACCTACACTTGGCCAGCGTGGTCAATTAATGCGTAATCACTCTCGTCAATGTGTAGGGAACCTAAATAGGGGTGCTTATATTTACCAAGTGTCACCACTTTACCATTCATCTAGTTGCTATTACTAGTTCGCAGTAGTTGATACTAGAATTTATTAACTTTTTATCTAAATTTTATCTGTTGCTCTGGAAATAAATTGGTAATTTGTTAAAACGACGTCCGGAAATAATTTGAAAAACAAAGCGCTTGGTGACCACGCCTGCTGCAAGACGTACGGACGCATAGTGTTCCCACGTTCGAGTGGGGTGACAATGCTGTAAGATTTTATGGGACTCTTATGAAATAAAGATCATAATTATGTTTATTTAAAAAAAACAATTTCAAAATCCAAGAACCAGACGAAGGAGAAAGTGTTTGCAGAACATACAAACACTTAACCTTCGGCGGGAATCGAAACCGCTACCTCTAGCGCCGCAAGCAGACCGTCGCCCACCACGTCACTGAGGCAGTCACCAGTCAGTATATCAATATACGTCTGATTTAATAAAAATATGAATTTATTTAAGTGTTATTTTATTTTCAACATTAAACTAAGCAAAACCATTCGATTTTAATAATAATTAATTAATAACACAAACATTTTTATAATGTATCAGTAATAATCGATAGATAAAATAACAAAAAAACCTTTCGTATATAAAACCCTGGTCTGTAACTTTTAGGGCCTATTTCATTATCTCCATGTATGTTCCAAATAGCCTTAAAAAATTAAACTTATCACCAAAACCACGGTTCTTTGTCCACCACAAATGATCTGTTTTCTGGTTATTTATATAAGTAACTATACTGCGAATGTAAAACGGCGGTTTTCCCAATAAAGTAATCCTAAAAATCCTCAACTTCCCGACAGCATGGTCCCGCTAGCAAGGAGCCGGTACAACGCGATGGGCGTCGCAAAGCCTCCTCTCGATTATAAACCGTCGGATATTTAACATCTTTGACATTAGCACGACAGACCGCATTTTACAACGAATTACGAGCTTTTGCTTATTTTTTAATAATATATTTTATCTTGTTGCTAGTCTACGTTGTATATTAAGAGGGTTTAATTATTTCTTTGCCTTCGTTCGTGCCGCAAAGGTTTGAAAGTCCTCTACTGATGTATCTCCTAATATAATAGGTACTCTATCACCTGAGTATTTAAACACGTTTCGAGAAGTGTCATTATAGGAAACTTATAGATCTTTGTGATCCATCCTCGTTCACATTGTCACTTAACATGAGGGGAATGAGGTGATTGTAACATAACAAAATAAATAACTGAAACATGATTGTTTAACACAAATAACAAAATCATCCATCAAAAAGTATTCAAGTACCTAGAGTAGACAATCCTTCAAGAACTTTTGAAAATATCTTTTAATTGAAATTGATAAATACATTTTTATGTTTAATAATATGAATTCCTTATTGCGCACACAATTTTATAACACAAACGTAACAAAAATATTCTAAACACTATGCGACAATTGGCGGTCTTATCGCTCAAGAGCGATCTCTTCCAGACAACCTTGAATGGATCATTAAGACATAAAAAAGGATCTGTGTGCAAATATGAATTAATTATAGATACATACAGGTCCTTAATTTATATCTCTGAATTAAGTTTGTAAATTAATCACCTTTTTAGCCTATACTTTCTTCACCTATTTACTGATATAGGGTAAATACGATGTTCCAGCTAAAATCTGCGTAGTTTTTTAGAGTAAGGTCACAGGATGAAATTCGTAAAATCGTAAACATCCCGACAATCTTTTCGATTTAAAATAATCTCTATGTATCACAAGTCTTTCGCCACTCAATGTCTGAAAAGATAAATGTTTCAGTAAAATGTACGCGTACCAACGATCGATTTAGAAACATGGATTAAGGAAACTAGATATACTTGATATATTTTATTTGTTGTCATAAAAACTTAAATATCCTTAAAACAGCTGTATTTTATTCGGTTATTACAATTTCGGTGCAAAATGAGATAAAGTAAATTAGTTGAAGTATGATTCATATACATAAAAACATAATACATAATTGATAAACTATTATGTATTATGTTTTTGAATTTAAACCATAACATTTAAATATCTGGTTTAGGGTGTATCTACAGAAGCAATAAAATAAAAATTGAGGATAAGACGTAACATTAATTTAAATAAGTTAAAATAACATAACATTCAATAAAATAAGTTCTCAGAGAGTGCTAAAATATGGCGTTAATAAAAATAGATACATATTTTCGGACTAATCACACACAGCATCACTTTCGTGCTTGTACTATGTTGTTCGGTGACTGATATACTACAAATCGAGGGTGCAGTGATAATACCCGATAAGCGTGCAAAATTAGTATACATTAACTGTAAACATCACTAGAAAGAGCAAAAACTTCTGATTCTAGAAGGCTATTCAAACGTATTGACTTGTTTGCATTTATCGGGTTTTCACACTGCACACTCGATAAACATTTGCATGTCGATAAAAATCTATCATAGATCACACTGCAAAACCAACTTTGTTTTTATGCTAGATAAGCCTTCATTTGACCACAATCTCACCTGATGTAAAGTGACAATGTGGTCTAAGATGGGGCATGCAGACCTAGAAGGTTGATGGCTTCTCCGGATCACATTAGGAAATACGAAAAAAATCGCTTCACGCACTGGCCCAGCCCGGAGGGTGGTGACAAGCCGCGGCCGAAGCCTACCACCAGAGACTGTTCTTAGCACCACTCGGAGGTCACGTGTAAGGATTCAGAGGGTTACCACTTACGGACGTGAACAGATAAAACCTCCAAAACTCCTCCTCCTAGGTGTATGTAGAACCATCTCAATCTTATCAAATTTACTTATACCAACCATATATTAATTGTTTAGTTAAAGTTATTGTTGGTTAAGATAATTGAAAGTTTTCGTTTGATACTTCGGTTCAATATAAATCATGTACAATCGAACCAACTGAATCATGACCCACCATAAGCTTATTTTTGCAAAACACCTTAAATACAAGTAGGTCGAAATTTGCTTGAAAATTTATTTCCTTGGTAACGAACTTGTTATCATTTGATTAGACACTGACATTTACTGAGTGCACTGTTAAATAAATCGGACAGTATCGACTAAGCTCGTATATGAAAAAGAAGAGATGATGTTACTGTCTTTATCTGTATTTACGTAGGTAAATATAGGAAGTTTTCTACGAACATAATGGTGCCACTTCACTTGGCCGTATTAAATTTGCTCAACTATTAGTCGCATTTGTTTCTCTAGAATATAAAATCAAAAATAATGCAGTTATGTTTGGGAAAATCGGAAAAGTGAAGAGCCAGCATAAACTTTAGATTAATTCATTAACAGGTTTCATTCACGTCATTTCTATAAGTATTTAAGGACAGAAACATGCCATTGTTGGTCTTTCAAGCTTTATAAGTATAAAGAGTAATAAAATTTGTGAAATGAAAAAAAACTTTATTTAATCTTAAACAGAACTAATTTAATTTATAAGATTCTGTAATGCAGTCCAGTGCCGTGCAAATAATTTCTAATAGTTTGTAGACAGACGTCATGTTGCGCCGCAAAATATCGGGTGGCAGTAAAAGGATGTTCTTCGAAATGGTGTTGCATGTCCACTCTTAGTTTAGTTCGTTCGTGAGTCGGCGAACGCCGTGGTTATGACGTCAGTCCTCGTGGATGCCCTCTCCGGTGTGCCGTCTGATCCAGGTCCTCACCGTATTCCGAGAAATATTCAATTCGCGTGATATTTCCCGTATGCCATAGCCTTCCTCACTTAAGACTACAATCCGAGAACATTGTTCTTCTAAATTAGCCATTATAAAAAAATATTAAGCATTTTCCCATTTAGTTTATATTTTTCCACATTGACTGACAACTTGACATAATATGACACACTTGTAGAACACCCCATTTTTTAAATATATTTTTACCATCATCAAAAAGTTTAGGTTAAATAAGCGAGAACTAGCTCGAGATTCAAATAATGACTGTATATGTGTGAAATGTGGTTTTATGGCAATGATAACAAAGGTTAAAGTTGCATAGCTCTGCGACCTGTATTGACGTAATTTTATTAGTACCTAAAACGTTGTAAGTAACATTATACGTGATAGATCTTACAAGTTTGAAAGTTTCAAGCGAATTATCAGGCAAGTGGGTCATGATTCAGTTGGTTCGATTGTACTTAAATGGTATGTCATTAATGTGTTTTAGATAATTATAACTGTTAGTTTTTGAATAAAATAAATTAAATCATCTCCGCTACATTGGTATCAACAATCGAACATAACTAATGTTGCTGGCACAAAGTATTATTTTATAGTAGAAGTACATATGAATAGGTTTCCCCGCCCGTATCCGCGATTAAGACATAAAACACGCGTCGGATTCCACTGAAATTGCTCACATAAAACGGACGCACTCCACGACTCAAATCTATTTCGGTAAAAATAAATAAATATCGCCGCGGTTACACGGATCAGTGTACGCTGGATGTGGCTCTACCTGTGTTTAAGGTTAACTTATATTTTGATGCCATGTTGGCTAAGTAGGAGCACACTTGACTTTCATTCTGAAGGTCGTGGGTTCAAACCTAGCCTCGCACCACATATTTCTTTTTAAAAAATGTATGTGCGCTTTAAAACACGTGCTTTAACAGTGAAGGCAAACATCGTGAGGAAACCAGCATGTTCTTATTTCTTTAAAGAGTTTTAAGGACATGTGACATTCACCAACCCGCAATTGGCCAGCGTGGTGAATTAAGTTTCAACATTAATAACCACAAATAAAGTTTTAATAGATTGACACTTATCGATAACAAAAGTGAGTATTATTCTCAAGAAAGTGGTAGATGAGTGACGAGATTCCATTGTTTATCAACCATTGTTTTAAAATAGGTTTTCAGTTGTTCTGTGAATAAAAACGGTTGATGTTATGGATCGATATCAATATCATTTAACCGTTTAGTAGAAAAAAGTAATTGTGACACTAATGCAGTCAAGAATTTCCTTAGAAACTGTTTATATTAGTCGCCTTACTTATCTTATTGTAGTAAATTTGCTTTTGAATCGATAAGAGTTATGGAAGCAATCATTGTTCGATAGCTTAGATTCTTAAATTTAATTATTTTTTATCGCCATGTCAAAAAAAGTCGTCAAAAAACTCGTAAGTACACAGACAAATAATTTTCTCGTTGATTTCTACACATTTTTTATGAAATAATTGGCATAATTTATAAACCATTTAGGGATGCATTCACGAAGAAAAATTTAGCTATATATCATAGTATATGTATGTTAGTCTATATAGTATTTATTGATATGCATTTGTAAGGTATTTTATTGTGTATACGTGGTTTGCGGGCATTACCTTGCTGTAACACAGTTTCCAACTAGCAAACGAGGTAAAGTCCTAAAGTCTGCTTTTATTAATATTTTTTTTGTATTTTAGTAAATTATTGATAAACGGACCGTCCGGTTATTATAAAAATACCTGTTTATATAAAATATACACCAACATTTATTTAATTTTTACTACAAGCTTAGCAACACGAATGAAAAACAAAAAGCTGACAATATGACTTTAGTGTTTGACTTGAAACGTAAAAAAAGAACTGGCAAAGTCCAGACTCTCTCAGTCTGAAAATGGCCGGCCATTAACTTTTCAAAATGTAATTAAAAACGACAACAAAACGTTCCGTTCACATAAACTTCTGGGAACAAAAGTCGTGTCGCGGACATAGCCAATGGCAAATTTCATTTATATGGCAACGGGGACCAGAAAAGGGTACCGAAAAAAGTTAATAATTGCCCGTCAGATTTATAGAATCCGAAGAACATAGGCGGGGACAGACGCTTATGAGTTTTGGACCTCTTTTTTCAGTTTCACTCCTCTTTTTGCGTCTGGGAGCTAAATTAAATTGACTTCGGTCCTTAGGTTCTCTCGTGTTTTGGGTTGGAAGTGACAGTTGTTCGTATTTAATTAAAATACTGAATTATGTTTGTTTCTAACATATTTAGGTACGCTGTGTTTCTGTTTGAAGTTATATTTAGCTATGAACATTTGTTATTTCAATGAAAAAAAGATTTACTAGCAAAAACAGTAGACATATCCGTTTTAAGGGTTTGTGACCTTAAATATAAAAAAAACTGGCTTTGAAGGACTCGTCATAAAAAAATTTGGTCACCTAGAATCAAGCTCTTATTCATTCAAACAGTAATCATCATCATCATCAACATCATCATCATCATCATCATCTTGCCCTTGTCCCACACTATGTGGGGTCGGCACAACATGTGTTTTTCTTCCATTTCCCTCTATCACCCGTCATCTCAACACACTTTTACACAAGATATGTTTACCCACGAGATATGTTTTTAGTTTTTTCGTACCCACGAAAGGAGTGAGTGTTGAGATGACACACACAGTTCATCCATCTTTTCTTTGGCCTCCTAGTAATACTGCAAATTAAAATTGATAATAGATGCTTATTTCATTGTTTTATTATGTAAATAATTTTCCTTCATTCCATCAAACTGCTGATTCTTAAATCATAATTACCACAATGACAATTTCAAATACTTATCATAAAAAAGGTCATTGCAATGAAGAAACCTGTTTTCTTCCAAGGTTCTGAGCAAAGAGAGATCTCTATGCTCCGAGATAAGAGTTAGCATCAGTCAATTCAAATAGTAAAATAGATAAGGTTATTTGCATAATTAATGAATTTCAATGCAAATGAAACAATGGACTGTCGTGCGACAAGCGACGACAAATTAGGTATAATAGACATAAATTAGCCATTATCATGTTTAAGGTCAATAGAGACATTCATCAGTTCGACCTGTTTTTATTTGATGACAGATCTATTATTTTACAAGGTATAAATTTAATTATTATAACGATTATAAAACAACTTCCAATCTATACTCTTTATAATATTATAAAACTAAAGAGATTGTTTGTTTCTTCGTTTGTTTGAAGGCACTTATCTCAGGAACTAACTGGTCCGATTTGAAAAAAAATGATAGCTCACTTAACGAGAAAGACTATATAGCCTTCTTTTTACCGGGAAAGTAAGTTGTATCCGCGGAAAAATGCTAAAACACTGGCAACACCGTGGCGTGGCGATTTGATCTACTGACTTGGGTAAATTCATTTTATTGATGGAACATTTAGTGGTCATAGCTTTTTTATTATTATCACTCTTATCGATTAATAAATCATTTGTTTTAAAAAAATATGTTCATTTTAATCTTTTGAAGTACCACATATTATTGGCAATGTTCGATAAAGTTAAGCTTTTTTGTCTTCTCTTAAATAGCTGAAGATTTGTTTTCGAACGCGTAATTTTTTTATAGGTAAGTAATACGTAAGTACATAATAATAATTAAGTAAGTAATACTTTTGTGAACGATGTTTTCACGAAAACAAGATTCTATAAGACGCGACGCGAAAAAAAACCGTAGATAGTAACTGCCTAAGTAGTTGGGTTAGTATAACTCTGAGGGACTTCTATGTAATAATTTTAATATAAATCAATGACGATATAAAGCAGGATAAACGCTCTCACGGCAGTTATTCCCGACCAAATTTCAAATAGGTCGACATCAGCTTCCGCAGGCTAAATAAAGCTGAAATCCCGCGATGGATTTACTGGTAACCGATAGTTAATTCCGCTAGATATATGGCTCGCTGTACTTACTGTAAGCTTTACTGCTCTGCTGTTTTAACTCACTCGTAGTTGACTTACTGTGACCTACATACTGTGGTTGTTTGTTTAATTTGGTCGGGTATTTATCACCGAAATTGATTATAACCCTACCGTTTGAAGTTGGCTCGATAAGTACTCTGTATAGTACCTAGCGGTTGTGATTTTTTTAGGACATAGAAAAAAGAAAGAAAGAAGAAAGAAAAAAGATTTATTCAGTACACAAAAGTCATAGTCATGTTAAAGGAAGTTGAAGTTGAAGGAAGGATTATATTGCAAATCTTCAGATCCTTATTTTACTTCTACATGTAACGTCATGTCTTCATCTACCCAAGTTCTAAGCATGAGCATAAATCTATTCATAAATACTTCTGTAGGTAAATAAAAAAATAAGTAGGTATGTCTGTTGTGAAGTACCTATATATATATATATCAGTCACCTATTAGTTTAGTTAAAGCTCTGCTTATTTTAGAGTTAGGTAATGCTGAGTTAATTGAACGGAAATATTAATGAATTTATTATTTGTTGTCAAAATGTTGTCTTGAATAACTTATTTTCAGCAAAAAATATTTCTTTTAATTTTCTGTTTTTGTTTTTGGTTTTATAAACCCTACTGTTTTACATTTAAGTCTCAATTTTGGTTTGAGACTAGATACCTACACTGTGTCCGTCCAACGTAAACCTGCAATGCCTTGAGCTTTGATACATGCTTGGAATTCGCTAACAAAATGTGTCGCATGCCTTAATACTCTGTGGTTTCTATTTTTAAACTCATTACTTGTTAGCAGATTTGCTAAAATGGAACGTCACCGGATATAACGTCACGTCGGCTTGAAATGTTTTTGAAATTCGAACGTCTCACAATTACTGTTTACAAAGGCGGGCACGCGCGTTGGCGCCAAAAGTGGTGTCGCCATCGCGGTGGCAAAGTGACAATGTTGCCAATGCTAAAAATAGTACCTACCTACTTAACAATATATTACAATAATGTTGCTAGTATGACATAATTTTTGTACCTATCTAGGCGTTATCATTAAGCAAAACTCTAAAAGACTTACTAGAATGCACCTCTTTATGTAAAGTACCCTATCGTAAAATGTTGTCAGTATAAATAATAACCCATAAGGCCCCATCGTTTACCATCTCCAAGTAAAGTTTTAAAATGGTTAAATTATCAATCTTTTTCACTCAGTCACATGTGACAAAGCGAGATAGCTCTTAGCGTAACTAACCACTTCTTAGTTTACTCGGATTTTGTGAATAAGCATGCCCATTTAATTGAAAACCAATTTTGTTTCTTTCTAATAAATACAAAAAATGTAATTGATATTGTTAGACACTCGAGAAGGCTACCTGCATTTTATCAAACATAATTTTAGTTACGGGAATAGTTGATAAGAGTATGGATTTATATCTATAGTGAACCAATTTATACAGCTAGTAATAAATTTTAGAAAATTATCAACCATTTTTAAGCTATTGCATAGCTTCTATCGCGGGCCTTGAGCGTGGAGACCGAATCCAGAAATTCAATTTGACTTCAAACTTCTTTATTTGAAGATATATCAAAATTTTAAATAAACGGATCGATAAAGGACAAAATTTCCAGGTGAATGGTATAAAAATGTCCCTGACGACAAAATGTCCCTTACGACATTTCAAATTTCCAGCGTCGATACATAATTATAATTGCATAAGTTGATAAAAAAATATATGAAATAGTTTCAACGCAGCAGTCTCCGAGTGCCACACGTCTTTTTATTTAATACTTTTCTATACTACTTCTAATAAGTGATTAATATAAATTATTAGACAATGTTGCCTTCTCTCGATCGTTCCTAATATCCCTACCGGATGTTAACAGTAACGGCGTGACTGCAGGTAAAACAGGGATCGGGTTATTGTATGTTTGTATAATAGTTTTGCAGTAACTTCCTTTGGTCTGTGTTCGCAGAAGTTCGAATGACTAGCCAAGTAATTTATGCTATTTTGTCTACTACTTGAAACGCGTTCGAAACTGAGGAATATAATTTGTAAGATATTTGCAAAGAAAATTTTATTTTCAATATTTCTATAATTATTAATATGGTAATGCTGATGATTAAACTCAATTAAAAAACACATCAAAGTGATATAAGGAAATCCCTGTTTGACTCGTATTTCCAATTAACGGTAATTATGCAAATATTTGTTATTTTACTTTGACATATTAAATTAAATTAGTGACACAGTGTAAATGTTGACAGAATGCCTTCTTTGAATCATAAAATCTCATGATTGGTAATTATGTATCGTATCTATGCTTAGATTGCTATATAATGTTGGTAGACATTATAATGGTGTATACCATTATAATGTCAGTATTTTATACTACAGTTATAGTTTATCATCAGCAGTAAGATGACTAAGCCTAAATATTACAAGCCTTCATAAATTTTCAGGTGATCTAGGCGTGGGTGACCTCACTGAAAATATGTATCAAATAATGTTGTCATAATGCAAAGGTTTCAAAGGGCCATTGGAAAATCGAAATCTGGGCATTCTCTTTTTAAAAATTTGAATTGGAATTGATTTTATGTTTTGTGATACGAAAAAAAGCATAGCTGCCTATCTTTTAATTAGTATTGTTTAAGTTTAAGTTCCGAATGGAAAAGGAAACATTTACGATTTGTGAGGAACGCCTTGAAACTTAGAAAAAACATCCGCATATAATAATAAAATCCTTTACTTCAAGCATTAGAAGCCCATACAAACCTACACCTTACAGACTATTATTCATGCAAATATAAATCTTACTATCAGTAAAAACAAGTTTAAAAGTACAGTTTTTGCGACAAATTTCACCGCCAAACAAGTAATTTTACATAAACTTCTAATGCACAACTGTATTGAATAGTTTAACTCCAAATTCGGTCGTTTGGGTCAGTTCGTTCGCAAGGTTAATACTAAAATAAACCCGTGCATCATGGCGTCAAATCTCACGGCGGAATCCCTTTGCAGTGTAGGCGACCGATGAACCGTCAAAATATGACCCATTTCTGCCGAAACTGCTCAGGAACGAACCCAGAGGTTTGGTCTAACGGCCCAGTACCGCATTAATTGCAAAAAAAGAGATTCACTCAAACAAATATAAACAATTGGTAAGTGAACAATTACATTTAAAATAGGTATGATTAACTCCCTAAGGTAACATCGGTATCGCTATTAGTGATGAGGCCACCCATTGTGCCACTGTATGTAATATCTCCTATGTATGTTCCTATATTGTGGTGCAGCAGCAAACACTTTTATTGTACTGTATTGTATAGCCAAAAAATAAGCCAAATAGCTAAATATTAAGCCAGCAAAATTTTAGTTATAAGTTTGTATTCTGAGTAAAACACTGTGGCGTTGTGCCTTGGCTGTCGCATCTTCGTCCTATAGTGTCATTAAGTAATAAACGCTACAGCTTAATTGCAGCTTGATTACTAAAGCTGGCGGAATTTGCATCTTGCATAAATCATCTGTCATGGGTTTTTATGGCAAAAGGAATAGTTACTATCGATATGTGTAGATAGATATGTACCTACCCTTTGTTTTTCAGAATACGTAATAATAATAATAATATTTTGTCATTAGCTTTATTTCCACGTCGCTTTTTTTTTTGTAATAGGTACACAAAATTTCCCATTCTCATCAAAAAAACAAATGTTTTTTAATGAATCGGGAACTGACACGTTGTTTGATCTCTGGTACTTGATCAAAATCGCATAATATTTCCCAGCCAAGGCTATTTCTTAATATGCTTCTATACAAGATACAAAATAATTTATTTCCATAGTTTGATTTCACAAATCTTTAAAACTAATAATCAACTAACATTTTAACGAAATTCACAGACCTTACGTACGAAAATATTATAGTTTTTAACTTTAGATTAACTCGGCCGATTCGTTTTAAATTAATTATACAAAATACATAATGTTTTTTGTCCAAATAACATAATTTTGTATCAAAAGAATCATACAAAAACATATTACGTACATGTACCTAACAATTCTATATCTTTGTTTCTTGTTTTAGATAAAAAAAAATGTATATACTATAGATATACGAGTATATTAGAGCCTGTTATTCGTTGAAGTCTTTTTATTATGTAATATGTATTTTTGTATGTCAAAAACAATCATAAATATTCATAATTAATAACAATTATAAAACACTCCATACACATCAAAGACAAGTTGGCAACAAATTAGTGAGGAATTCCCGCGCTTATCAACGTCAATTGTTTCCATATCTGATCCGCGACGTTGTTCCGTGTTCTTTGTTTTAGGAATTATGTTTATATTTTTTGTGGGGGAATACTTTATTGTCAATGTCATGTCACTTCGTATGACAGTGAATTAGTTATTGTGGACAAAAATCAACTAACGTGTTTTTGATTTGTGTTTTATAAATTATGTATATCTTTTTAGTGAGACTAGTAATGTCAATGTCATATTAATGTCACATAAAAAAGTGTGTATAAAATGTACAAAAACCAAATGTACAAATCCTTTTTTAAATTTGATTGAATCCCAAAGGTTACTTTATCTATACTAGCTGGCATGTTTGGGCGCTGCTTGGATGCAAAAACCGTCCTTTTGAATAACTCTATTGCTGAAAATTGCATAAAGATCCGCTTTGTAGTTTTTGAGTAAAACTCGACCACAAAATCAGACAGAAGCGGCGGGGGCCTTTTTTAATATAATATGTAACTAATAAATACATTAGCCAGTTATAAGAAAAAATAGGCTTATTTCTCAAACAAATTAATTGGTTGTTTATCCAAATGTGAGGTTTGGTTTTATCAACAGATATTTTTTTTCATTTGATGTCCTAAAAGTTTATTAATTTCTCTGATTTTTTTTTCATATATTCAATTGGGGAAACTTTGCATCCAAGCAGGATAGCATTGGCTTTGTTTCAGCCAAAGAAATCCATAAACGGATCATACAAATCACTTCGCCCCTTGAAACAAAGCGAAATATTCCTTTCATTTCGAAAAACTCTAAATGTAATTAACCGAGGGCCTCTTAATTAGTGACCATTGTAACATGACAAGAACCAGCAATTTGGCTCAGCCTCCTTGCTGATACACACTGCTATTTTGTTTACCGTACACATTATTGTACAAGGAAAATAAAGTTACTGGTACTAATACTACAATTTTCATTGGAATAGGTTAATTAACTAAACAAATAATAACGAAGACGAAACTCCTTGAATGCGAAGGAGTAGCAACACAGCGAGGTCACTCCGAAAAGCCTGAGAAGACCCCAGGAAACTTCTGCGCTTTTTAGGCTGGTTATACTAACGCCCTACTCCATGCACAGCTTAAGCCTAAGTGCGGAAGATAAGGGCCCCCAAACTAACTATAACTAACCAACCTACCTGACACATAGACTCAGCTAAATCTTGACCAGTTATGAGCTCTTAGCTTGTATTACTGATAATACATATTTGTACTATACACAAAAAACATTAAGGAAAAACAATGCTGGTCCAAAAAGTGAAAATCGACCGTTACGTCACAGTATTTTAAAATCAAGAATATACTATACAAGTTGTCTTAACCTTAAGATCATATTGGTTACGAACCATACACTTAAACTCACTTTTAGGTTTATAGCAAGGTACACCAAAAACCTGCAATCTACAATTACCTAAAAAGCGGCTTTCTCCAAAACTTCGGGTATAATCACCATCGGGCACAGATGCTCCCTAATCTGCCCAACCTTGACTCCCTTTAATGTTTGGGCAACAAATCAAAACAAGGCTTTAAAAACGTTTAACTTAAACATCGTTTTCTCCAAAATGGTTTCGCTTTAGATAATTATAGGCTTCTGAAAGCTGACTCTTTTATTCTGTGAACTAATCAACTGTCCTTCGTGTTTTGAACCATTGTGGGTAATTATTACTGAATGTATTTTGGAATAGCTTTCGTGTAAGATACGGGATTCTTTTAGTAAAATTTTATTAATGACATATTATCATAATAGATCGCAATAGCACTTTTTTAAGACACTTTGTTTTTTCGGTTGGTGGGCTCTTGAAAGTTTTTTCAATAAATGGGATAAATGATAAAGTAGATTAAATAACATTAATAAATATAGCTGTACAAACCACAAAGCATCATTTTGCCAGCTATACGTTTAATTACGAGTAGAAGACATCAGAATCTGATAATTCCTTTTCTGAAGTGCAACCTAGAGAATTGTCCTTAGCGGAACGTGACATGTTACAAGCTATAACGCATTTGTGGTCAATGCCTTGCCTAATACCTACTAGGCCTATTAGTAAAAGTTTAGTGCTTTACATTTAAAAGGGTGGATTTTTGAGACGGGACCATACGGTATATCAACCGATGTACCAAGTGAAGGTTCTTAGGAGACTATCCATAAATTTGACTGATATTTTGAAATTCAATAACTGGTTTCGAAAAAATAAAGTACCTATCAGTCTGATAGAAAAATTCTAAACTATTGTTTACAGTAATGAATGCCATTAATAGATCAAAAGACTTTATGGGGCCATCAAAGGTTTGAGTACCTTCTAGAAATGACAGAAAACGCCATATTGAACACCTTTGGCGCATACAATTATTAGGATGATACGAACTGCCTATCAATCTGTAGTCTCTATTTTAGAATAACGGCGACAGCTCAGCGCTGACTACGGTCAGTGCTAACAGTTTTTTCATACAGCGAATGTGACTATCTATCTTATACCTTTAATTTTAATTTTACAAGTAGTATTTTCAATATTATATATAGTATTGTTTAATTCTCAGTTTAAAAATATATATTGCTAATCTTTAAAAACACTTCCGTCTTAGTTTCACCTGCCATTAAAGTTTTCAACCAACAACTTCATTCAAAATGCTTATCATTTCCGCTAATTAGCTCGTGATCTTCACCACGTCAGTATTCGTTTCCACTTGCCACTCAGCAGCCCAATATTCAGATACATCGATTCAATTAGCATAATCCAATAAATACAGGTAAAGTGGTCGCATATCAGTATTTATTTGCATTCTGTCACTGATCACTTAGTGGACGATACGAGGAACGTGACAATCCTGACATCAATCCATCTTGTCACTTCGCTGATACGTAATCCAAGTTATGTTTCGCATCACTAAAATATTCTAAGTAGTAGTGTTGGCTATCGTGCTTGTAATCGATATCGATAAGTCGTGTCATATAGATAACTTGAATCAAATCGATAGCCTGTATTTTATCGATAATTCAAACTATACCACACCACACCATTTTACAAACTATTTTTGTCTTATCGTTATATTATCTCTTAATAACTATTTGAAGCGGTTAGTAGATTTTTGAACCCAATTCTCTTATTCACATTTAAATGTTGTCTGAGTGAGATCACTTTTTTTTTTGTACTTTTAATTCTTGTGTGATACTGATAATATCAGTAATTAAGTTATGTACCTACATATTATGTACATAACTTTTGTTTTGCTGTGGTACAAGATCAATTGTTGTGGGTTTGTACCTGCATAAAATTGGTAACGTTTATTGTATCAATAGCTTCAATCATATAAATGCACTTGTAAATATAAAACAAAATAAAGTATTTTCCCCCCTCATGACTATTCATATCTACTTAACCCAAAGTAAACAGAACAACACAAGTTGTCTACCATGTTGACTGAAATATAATTTTAGTACAATTGTGTTCTAGACATCAAAGCTCTGACAGTCTAATTAAACATAGTTTCAGCTTAGTCTATAATAACCTGGTAACTTGCTTTACCTGGTAGTTTATATATTAAATATGCTTTTGCTAGTAAGATGGGTGAATATAATTTGAATTTGACCTAGAAAAGCATACATATACATAAGTATACGTAGATTCCATTTATATCCATTTATATATATTAAGCGTATTACTCTATAAATGATTATATAAAGGATGATGCAGCTTGGATAGATGTTGCTTAGTTCCACATTAACAGGCTCTAATAATTCTGGTTGACCAGGACTGATAATGCTCATGCTAAAATAGCTTCCTTATATGACAAACATTTTTTTTATTGTAAATGTTAAACTTATAATAGTTACCTATAAATAAGAACTCCAAAATTGTAATAACTACAAAATTGTAATAACTGTTATAGCTGTGTTGTTCTATTCGCTTCTCAACTCAGTATAAAACATTGAAGCGAACTGTCAAGACAATGTTATTTCCTTGATATTTGTTATTTAAGCAATTTAGTTTTATTAATTTTAATTTTAAGTTGACCTGTCCATGTAGGCTATGTGCTTCTAAGGAAATAAACGTTTTGACTTTGACTTTGACTTTTATGACGAATTATTTAACTCCAGTAAATTTATAAAATCATTATGTTTTTATTATTACCAAAAACATTATAGTTTTCGAAAAGAAAAATAGCTTAGTGAAAAATTTTTATCAAAATTTACACTTATGATATTTAAAGATACTACAAGCTATTATAAAGTCTACAACGTATTTTTATAAAACACAACTCAGTTTAAACATAAATATTTTATTAAATAAATAATTATCGATAGCTGTCCATCACTACGTCACAACATCAATAATTAACGAGAAGTTAACTTACTTACACCCGATAGAGGCACGCAAGACACTAAATTCGATAAAGTTGACATCCGCACGCAACGCCGATATTCGATAAATTCGTATTATCATCGATAAATTTACAAAGTAGGATTTTTGTTTTAGGTACCTACCTATATCAATCACACTAGAGTGCAAAATTAAATAGGTATTTTAATGAGTGTGATTGTATATCTGTATAACGCAGATCCTTCGTTTTGCTGATAGATACTGGAAGACCAGTCTTCGTATGATTTATATTGATTAATTTTAAAAATAATAATATTTATTCATTTTCATTATTTGCATTTGTTATTCTAATTAATCTTAAAAGTTTTAATTGAATCAAAAGTACCTTAGCTTTTTGTACTCTCAACAACTACAACGTACAATTTAAATAAGTCAAATACCTATCACTTTCACAAGTTCGCGCTTTTTCCAAAAATACCAAATGGTTGGTATTTTGGAAAATGCGATTCACTTAGTTACTAGTTCAGATAATATTATTCATTCTTCATTTGGTCACTATTTGAACTGCACCTGTTGCATAATTCATATTTTTATAGTACTAGTAACAGTAGTGATTTTCTCGCGGTAAAAAGAAGCATTATGTTCTTTCTTAGGTTCTAGAAAATCTGTGTGTTTCATTTAAATCGATTCAGTAGTTTTTGGGTAAAAGAGGAACAGACAGAGTTTCTTTCGCATTTATATTTTTAGTATGGATATAACATTTCCAACAACAAAAACCAGCTGTTTTCGTTTATCACTAATTACCTTAACGAGCAACAAAAATTCTTAATAAGCATGGGTTCAAATGACCATGCATAAAAGTCAAAAAGCATAAAAATATTAATAACTATTCTTCCCACTTAAGCGATGTGCGCCGTCAAGATTGCACGGGGAATTTAGTCCCCAGTCATTTTAAAGCCGTGGCTGTAGTACAAGTAGAGCGATTAATACTAATAACTTTCTCCCTGGTCTGGGTTTCTGGGTTTTTAATATATATATATATATATATTACGAGCCTGTCTGTCCCACTGCAGGGCAAAGACCTCCTTTGCCCTGCAGGCCTACCTTCTTTCCAGATTTACCTATCTGATGTTAAATTAATCCAGTCCTTGAGGTGGGCGTCGAGCTCATCTCTCCATCACCGTTTACTGTCCTGTGGAATCCATATAATTGTGGATTTAACCCACGTAATAAAAAAAATATATATATAAAATCAAAAAAGATTAGCTAACTGGTAACTCCCTTGCAGTAGTGATTTGTATGCAATAGGGGTTACCAGTTAGCGACGTATACTGTACGTATGTCTATTATATAAAGTATAATCAGATTTCTAGTACACCCGTAATACAAGATTAGAGCTTACCACGGGGCCACGGGGCTAGATGTTGTAGTTTTTTATTTTAAAATTTATTAAATATCGTTAACCGCGATTAATACTCTATTTTTGTATCTAATAGGCAGGCATGGGCTGCTAAAGTCAATGCTCCAGGATAATCCTTATTTCTAAATAAGTCTATCAAAATCCGAATATTCCCAATATTTTTAATCCAAAATGTACATAATATTCAAGACATCAAATACATTTAAAGAAATACTCTAAATGTTGCTGAAATATGAAATGCTCTTGTCCCACGTTTATAGTAAGTTGATAATATTTAAAATACCTTTTTTTTATCTATAAAAAATATTTGGTTGTTCTTACGTAAATTAAGATAATTTTTTTATTTTAATTACAATAATGAGTATAGTTAAATAATTTTGCCAGAATTACTAAGTTCAATATTATATCGAGCCACTGATTACTTTGTTTTTCATTCTTAACATTACTTCTTTACACTCACTTCATTTACTTCACCCAAAACATTTTTCGACGTTAAAATTAAAAGTCAGTTAAGCAATAATTAAAGAAATCAATAAAAAATTTCAAGGAATATAAAAATAAAAATATTTTTTATTTTAAGGATGAATTAATAATCTCTATTAAAAATATATAAAAACCTGTAATAAAACCTTAGTTCCCTTTAAAGTAAAAAGTCATACTATTTTTTCAAGCTTATAACACCCCTCTTTTTGCGTCGCGGGCTACAAATCATTTAACGCTACTCTACCCTCTCCGCTTATGAATGAGACTATCTTTATTGTAACACCTGCTGATTACATCTGCGGCCGCGTTAGTCAGAAATGTAAAAGGGTTAAAAATATTGATAACAAACCGAAAAGCTAAAATAGGCTAAAATAGCTCTATTATTTGGATTAAATTGATGTTTTTTGGGTATTTCCATGAAACTCGTTTGATTTTTAGACAAAATAATATAAATACGTTAAATATTGCTACTTAATCCTTTCTTTACTATTAAACAAGTATTCCATAAAATTGAAAAAAAAAAGTGTTTTCAAATAAATTAATTCAGCTACCTACATACTTATTCATAAATGTAAAAGCTTTAGAATTTAAATCATCAACACTAACCATCTAAGATACTAGGAAAACTGTAGACAACGTAAACTTTACAAAATATTTTATCTCCAATACAACGATTGACAATTATCTTATATAACAAAATTTCACCTGTCACAATGTTAGTTACCATACTCCTCCGAAGCGGCTTTACCGATTATTATGGACTTTTATATGCATATTCAGTAGGCAGGTCTGAGAATTGGCTACTAGGTATCTATTTTTCATTTTGCTAAACAACGTTTGCTGGGTCAGCTAGTATTAATATAATAAAACACATCAATAACACTCAAAATACTATCAGCTATCAGCGAACAATGAAACCGTAAGACAAAGAAAGTACAGTCAGCCGAATAAATGCCCGCCCATTTACGAGAGTGTAAGATATGACGTGATATAGATCACTCAGTGTAATAAATAAATAAATAACATAAGAAAAATTACAGCGTAAAGCGAATGTTACCGGAGGCGCTACGGATGGGCTAGGTTAGTGTGGATATGACAAGTAATTATTTGAATGTTATTATTTTGTCTATGAAATATAATGTCATAATATTTCGAAAGCATATTATTTAAGGAGTGCGTATGCTACATGCCTAAACAGGCTACGTATAACGCGTTATGTATATTGTAATATGAATAAAGAAGGATTTTCAAGCATCAGAAGCCTACAAATGCTTAGTCAAAATCACGTAAGCTCACGTATTCTGAATTACCAGCCACTAATGATATTCAAAAAAGTTATTTTTCATGGATATGGAGTGTCATTAAGTGCAATTAAAATATGTTTTTTATCAATTATTTATAATTTCGTCTGTATTTTATTATAGCATAGAAAAGTAGATGTATGTAGTATGTACATCTATTTTATTATATTTCGATCTTAATAGAGAATACATGTGTATATGTGTGTGTTTTGTTTTACTTTAACACTTAAAATACAATACTCTTTAATGAACATAACATACAATAAAACACAAAAAAGATAAAAATGTAAAAAAATTGTGAATGGAATATCGCTGATGTGATCGCAGTGATCTCTTCCAGGCAACCTTGGCAGATAAACTTCATCACAATGTCACACAATGTCGAAAAAGGCATATCCACTATAACCTATCTTACAAGCGCCAGCAAGGGAGCGACAGGGACGGATGATTTAGAAACCCCTTGGGAGGAGCGCGAGGCGACCCGGTATTAATATTGTGACTCTGTGCAGTATAACACGATATACAGATTAAGCATGTGAGTGTTATAGAACAGTGTCTATAAAATCTAACATAAAATTACTACATACTGACAGTTGACAGAGTCATAGGGACAAAACAATGCATTTATGTATGTACATTATGCAAAACTATATGACTTATAGAGTTGTGGGCAAAAAAGTAGTTGATAATAGAAAGTACTGAAATAGTATAACTTTACAAATTAAAAAAGTATTTTTTTGTTTATAATATGTATCCCATCAAAAACATTTTACATTCCTAAATTTACATTTATTGTAGCAATCTAGTATTGTAATTTATGAGTCACTTCAGCATTTTATGGCTTCAAATACATATTATGTAATGGATTTAAATTTAGCAGGTTGCATTAGGATAATTCCTAATAACGAATTTATTATTTTGGATATTATCTGTGGAATTTATGTATCCAAATGATCGTTGAATATTTTCAAAACAAATGGTAATACAACCCTGACCTAAATACATGAAAATGACAATATTAGTATTTTAAATGACATGAATATAAGTAGTTTTATAATTTTTAAAGTTTTGATTTACTTTCTAAGTTCCACAGCTTAATCAAACGACTTTTAGTTTATTGATACTAGATTACGTGAAATTTTAAATAAAATATTAGTCATAGTCACTTAATTCGTGTTTAGACTAGTTTACGTGAAATTTTATATTAAACATCAGTCATGAAATTTATCTAAATATCCACATTATACTAGATTTTGATCACTCCTTTCCTATTGCGTTTGGGCACTGTCGCCTGCACCTCGAGCTAAATTGCTCCCAAATTCCAAATTTGAATTTCCATACGCCCGCGGCGCTCTCCTTTTAACTTTGTGATTGGTTGCGCCAATGACGTGGCTTTGGACAAATTTCGAACGATGAGTCTGTTGAAATAGATTTGAAATTTTTAACAAAATTCGTTTCTAAAGGTGAATTTGATAATTATGTATCCAATAAAAATATTCCAAATATAATGCAAAACACTATAAGGCCTTACCATCTCAGAGTAAAATTTGGCAATTGTTAAAATATAGAGTTATTACGCTATATTTCGAGACTCTAATATCTCATGACATAACTAGCCATATACACGTATTATTTTTGTTATTTTTATTTTCATAACTAGCCATTGCTTATTTATTATATTATTTATTATTATTATGTAAGGTCATACTCACCGGAACTCAAAAGATCCCAAACGCGATCGGGGTTTATGTGATTATATAAGATTTATATTTTTATGTATGTTAGTCTATAAGGTATATGTTTATATGGTCCTTGAATGCATGAAATAAATGATTTATTATTATTATTATAAACTTTATGAAGTTTGGCTTATTCAATAAATTGTCACTGTATTATTGGATAATCACGTAATTGACATAAGCTTGCATAATTTCAGACCAATCAGATACCGATATGTGCATCAAATTTGCAAGAATTGACTATTGACAACATAAATGAAACTAAACTTAAATTGTAAAATAATTGTTTTCAATATTTTTTAAGTAAAGAAAAATCACACGAGGACTTGTCCTCTTGTGATTAACCACCAACAGTAACACCATCGAGTGTTTGCTACCCAAGGGTCGATTGTGTTACCTTTTAATGTACAATAAAGTAGGTATTTTATATTCCCATTCACACTTTCATTCCTATTATCAATAGTGGCCAGGTTGAGTATGCGTCGCTAACTGGTAACACCCCTGCATTAGTGGTTTGGTGGAGGTTTTGTCTGTTCACCTTCGTAAATGGTAACCCTCTGAATCCTTACAGGTGACCTCCGGGTGGTGCTAAGAACAGTCTCTGGTGGTAGGCTTCGGCCGCGGCTTGTCACCACCCTCCGGGCTGGGCCAGTGCGTAAAGCGATTTTTTGTGTTTCGTAATGTGGTCCGGAGTAGCCATCTACCTTCTAGGTCGTCATGTTCCATCTTAGACCACATTGCCACTTTACATCAGGTGAGATTGTGGTCAAATGAAGGCTTATCGAGATAAAAAAAAAGAAGGGTTAGCGCCAGTTAGCGACGCATACCGTACATAGTTGCAACGCGAAGTATTCGGGCGACGACGATGTTAGGCGTTTGCTTGGCTACGTCACTTCAGAATCTTGTACCGCGCAACGCGACACAAATCTTCGCGCACAAGAGATGTCTTCTTAGTCGTAACCTCATGACTGAGGGACGTGACTATGGCGTCTCATCAGCTTTGTCACCACTTCTCTGCATCGACTCCGGCCCTGAGCCAACTGTATTGATGCTTGGAGAGTGCCACCTGTAGCGTCCTGTGTTGTGTGGATCCACCGTGTAGGTGAGCGGCCTCGACTGCTCTTTCCTTCCACACTGCCAGTAATTATCAGCCTCTCCAGGCTGTTCGGGTCACGCCTGATAGTGTGGCCGAAGAATTTTAGAACTCTCTGCATGCAGATTTTAGACAGTCGAGTTCCAATGCCAAGTTCTTTGAAAGATGTAGGCACATGTATGACATCGCGTATACCCGTTCGCGATGTTAGCGCAGCGTAGGACGTCTAATAGTAATAGTCATACCAACTAGATGGACGGACGACCTGGTGAAGGCTGGCGGGCTCACGGTGGATGCAGGCTGTTGCCAGCCGAAATTACTGGAGATCTTTGAGGGAGGCCTATGTACAGCAGTGGACGTTCTAAGACTGAGATGATGATGATGATGATGTGTCAATAGCATATCACCTAAGGCTAAGCAAGGTAGCTTGTTTTGAATTTAACAGAAATAAATTTATTAAAATAACACCTTACATATTCAAATCGAATCTAAAAGATGTTTCACCTGCGGCTATGACATTTTCTATAGAATTTATAATTTAATAGCTACCGATTTGGTACCATTAAGCTACCAATTTAAAATAAACTTGAGATACGAGAAAGTTACGGGTATATGAGTGTCATATTATACTGGTTTATGTAGAACAGATTTTGAGTTGGACAAAAATTACTGTGTTTAAGAACTTAACCTATTTAAAAGGAATTTGAAAATGTTTGTAGCAATTATAAAAAATAAGGCTTAAAGACTTACGTATTTCTAAGAAGAAAGTGATATTTTGGATATTACGTAGCGTAAACATACCTAAAGAAAAACTTTGTAAAGTTATAGCCAAATCTTTTTCAATAAAAAAAAATGAAAATATTATTTATACCAGATTATTTATATTTCTCATATTTTAGCCTGTACCTCAGAACTTGTTCTAGTTTTACTATAACTACATTAAAATTTAGGTATTTTGACAAAAAATATTTTTCACTCTTTCAATTAAGAAAGTCCAAGATAATATTATGGTACAGCATCATAGTTCCGAAGTGGGGGTCTCGTTTAAATTTAGTATAAATCCCACAAAAACATTACACGTCACACAAAACTGCATTGTATTGATTGTCCGTTTACAAGAAAAAATATATAAAGGTGTAGGTATATATTTTTAATAATCTACACACAGCACACAAAGACACTCTATTTTTTCAGTCTTCAACCCTATTATATATCTATAGTCTATATAATGTATAGTATCATTTTTATCAGTATCAAAATATTTTCAATTTTTTCTAAATTTTTGCTTGTCGGGCAAAAATACGGAAACAAACAAATTAAAACAACATCCCCGGACGTTTCCATCATTTCCCGCAGTAAAGGGTGTAACAGTTACTCCTAATTCTCGAAAGGGGACCGAAAACATCGCCTTGTTTCATTTAAAAACAAGCTATTATTTCCCAAGGGTAAGAAAGTCGCGAATTTCATAATTTAATATTTACCGGTCGCAGGTTCGATATAATTAGATAGAAAAGTGATTTGGTACGGGGAGCTCGAATTAATATCAATGTTCTTTGTTGTGAGGGTAGGGGTGGGACAAGAAATCGATTCTTGAATTAAATTATGTCGATAATTTTTAAATTCGGATCGAATATTCGGAAGTTAACAAAGAACAACTTTATTGTTTAGTGAAACAGTGGATTTAATAAAGTTTTGATATTTAATAAGTCATTTTCCAGTGGCGCCAGAAGTAAAAATAACCACAAATAAAAAGGTTTTAATTTCAATATTTCTACATAATCTGCAACAAAACAACATTCATTCACTCTCAGTATTCAGTCAGGTATAGAGAGTAGGAATTCCTTAAAAAGTCTACAAGTGACTTTGACATTAATACAGCATCCTATTCAAAATCCGGATTAATTAATATTTTATCTGTGATTTATACAAATAAATCAATAAATCGTGCATATACAAACAAAATAAATACTACATTTAAGTTAATATCACGAAAAGTACAAGCTCTAATATTTTTAACGAAAAAGGCTCTGTATGAATTGTCATTCAATTTTTTCATTTAAGAATCGATTTCTAATTTTTCGATATCGACATGAACCCATCCCTAAAGGTAAGAAAATGAAGACTAATGCTAACTCGAGCGAGGGTTCGATACGAGACAGATGACAAACAATCTATGACATACATAATTTGGTAATCTTACCTTCGTTATTTAGTCATGGAGGGGAAATTCGAGAAATAATAGGAGGCAAATTTGGGTTGTTGTCTTACAGATTTAGCGGAGATGATTATTAACATCCTGTCACTAAGAAGCAAAACAGGAATCTTATCTTTGCCTGGACTTAAAGATTTCCTGTACGTATTTTAAATTAGGGTCGAATTGGCAAGGTTAATGTATTGTCTTGCTGACTATAAAAAAATAATAATCTATGTAGTATATCAGTCACCTCACACCCATAGTACAAGCTCTGCTTAGTTTGGGGTTAGGTGATGCTGTGTGATTAGTCCGAAATGGTTAGTTAATAAAACATAAAAAAAATTACGTTACAGGTTTTAACACTTGAAATAGATGACCTAATTTTTCATTTTATTTAGCTAACTATTTAGCACATAGTCTCAGTCTGTGTGTATTCAATACTCAAGGGCTTTATTTAAAATTTATTTCAAATAATAATTTTATAGAATGTTCGCAAGAACTTATGTCCACAAGCAGACACCTCGCATCCACGCTAAAATGTTCCCTTCTATTTTTAAATGACTTCAAAAAGGAGGATTTTCTCAATTCGACCGTATACAATATTTTTTTTATATAATGTTAGCGGATAACTTGTAATTACAATTATTGTGCTGTGTATGTATTGTAGCATATCAAAAATTGACACCCTTCCAAATAGAACAATACTTGTGACTCCATCATAGAATCAATATTAATAGATAGACATATTATTGATTACTTTTTAGTTGAGTAAGTTGTTTTTTTTTTAACTTAGTTTATATTTTGTTGGGTTTCGTTTGGCTAGATGTTGTTGCGTGGATTGTCAAGATATGTTAATTCATTTTATTATACTTTACATTCGTACAAAGTCTAGGCGGGTAGCTGTATACATAATAATTGTTTTTAATGATGACTTATTTTTAACATACCATGATTTGACAAAGAAAGACCAAAATTTTTTAAGACCGCCAAATTGTCGCATTGTATTAAGAATATTCTTGTTGTGTTTGTTCTATAATTGTGTGCGCAATAAATAATAATAATTATTATTATTATTTGACGGTTACTGAGTTTTCCGATATTGGCGACACAAGCGCCATGATCACGGAATCAGTCGTTTCCCGTTTTACGTCATAATATTCTTAAAAACCATGATAATTTAAATAATTGTTTATGTTCAGAAGATTTCAATCAAGCGCTTGCAAAAGTATTATAGTGAGGTGTGAAGTGGCCTTAGTGCCTGGCACCGGGAGCCCCACCTGGGCCCTCTAATCGGCGATTAAACAACTTTGTCCCAGCAGTAGGCTGACTAGCAGACCTATATAAGAATAGAATAGAATAGAAAATCTTTATTTGTTTCTCCTATAACTAATGGATACGGCTTTTAACTGAACTTAAAAAAAAACTTTAGGTTAATCGAGTTTCTTTGTTCTCAGATCAGCATATATATTTTTTTTGTTTTAGGTATTACACAAAAACCACAAAAGTGGTGGTTTCGTCCCTCACCCCTCTGAATGGGAGCTATTTTATTTTCTCCTTTTTACGATTTTATTGAAACTTGTTGTTTTAAGATTTTATGTTTTCCACATACACAAAAGTGACCTTATTTTAAAACTGTTGATATGTGCTAGCGTTAAAAAATAAATTTGTTAAGAAGTTAATAGAAATTAAACAATAGCTATTTGAGTAAACATTGATTTAGACGAATAAGTTGAATTTTAGAATAGAATTTTTCAATTTGTGTTGACAAATGTAAATCCCTTTTGTTCGTGAGTGTCAGCTTTAAATAATATTTTCAATTTTAATTGAATACCTTGAGAGAAGCAAAACTTATCTAATTTAGTATCATAATAATAATCACTAATAAAACAGTGGTTAAATATTTAATTTTACTTTTTCCAGGGGTAAGAAATTGTTAATCAATTGATATTAGGCTAAACATTACCTAGAGATTAGATTACGAAAACACCGTGTATACAAGAACTCTAGTCTACATAGGCAGCGTTTATTCTCTAGCTAGACAACAATAGCGGTGCTAAGCTGTCTGGTTTGTCTATAACTTTCCAAGTCTATGGCAGGCCGGAATTACCGTAGTTTCGCTGTCCCTGTAAGTTTGCACGATTCTATTACAAAAGTTTGACGAGTCCGTCCGACAGATTGACGATCCTGATTGCACTTATAGAGCTATAAAAGATTTATAGAACTTGCTAATGCGTATAATATGTGTAATTATACCTACCTACTTATACTTTTGTACAAAATTAATGTGCTATACTCCGCTATAGCGTTTGAAAAAGTTATGAAGTATTCCTGATTGAGCGCCTATTTGTACCTATGCATTCAGCAAAAATGTATTAAAAAGTTAATTTATTAAATTTATTAAAGTGTATCCACATTTGAGCACCAATCAATATTTTAACGGGGTGCTCAAATGGTAACAAAACATAAAATTAGTTTTATATTCTCCTTTGAGCATCTACGGCATGTCAATTTCTAATAATGATAATTTGATTTCCTTATCATCATTTTAGCTTCTGGTTTATTTTACAGAACTCAATATATCTCTATTTCAACTTAATTATTTTTCAAAATTTAATTATATAATATTCGTTTACTTTTAATTTGTGAAAAGGTTTCAGACAGACAGAAAAATACTTATTTTAAAAGTCTTACAAGTAGTATTTTAGAAAAAATAAACTTGATAGTGACTCTGAAAAGCCAGTTAGAGACAAACAACAAACAAACAACAAATGTGTTCTCTTGAACAAATGTGGCTATTGGCTGTTATTTTTAAGTTAGTCTGTAAGCATTGGTGTGCAATAAAGATTTCATCTATCTATCTATCTAGAGGAATCTAGTGTGTGTTATGAAAGAAACCAGCCAGCCTTCGCTACGAACGCCCTATATTGTTACGTAACCTGACTATAGCGTTAACTAGCTTACCAGCAAATCTATTTTCAACCTGAAAATTTAACCATTTCTCCCCTGGAACAATGGATCTCTGTTAATCCTGGAACAATGGATCTATTTTCACCCTGGAAATAAAGCCATTGTTTGATCAGGATACCTAGCCATAGCTTGACAAAACTGTACATGATGTTCTTTCAATCTATAATATAATATTATAATAAACTAGTGTAACTTCTAAAATTATAATTAATTTTACAACACTAACATTGGGGCGCCAGCGGAAACTACGCTATTCCCGCAAAATATGTAACGCAAAATTAAAAAAAAACATCAAATCATGGAACATGTTGTTACCCGTTTGAAGACATAATCAATCCTGTAGTTCTATTTATTTTGAAAACGGGTTTTACTCACGTAAATTGTGACGATATTGTTTAAATACCTATATCCTACGACGTTTCTAGATTGACCTGTAGTTCTAGATTCAAAATATTAAAATGATGCTATCGAGATGCCCTCGCGAAAGGTAATGCAAACTTCAATGGCATAACATTACCAAACAAAATATGGAATAGAACAATCTACAGACGCCTATCAGACTTATAAAACAAAACACAATTAAGGCCAGCGATTGTACAGTCAAGGGGCTCAAAGACAGCTTGATTGTAAAGATCTTGCCATGACCCATCTTCTCGTCAATGACACCTCACGATACGAGACAAAAGAACAAAGCGGGACTATTAAGTTGCTCAACTATGATTTCGTGGTAGTGCTGCGTAAGACGGAGACTCCGTCTTGTTTTAGATTAATACCATCAAATTTTTATTGATGAGGTCTTTTTTTGAAATTCTAGATCAAAATCAGGCTAGGTATATATTGGAAAAGATATTATTCTAAGTTTAGACAGTATTATCATAAACTTTTTGTTACTAAGATATTATTTTGCTGGTGGTCTAAAATGAAATTAAATATTTTTCTATCTATCGAGTCATTCTAATCTCGTACACTGGTTTATCATAATCAGATATTACACCAACAGTTACCTTTTCTCACATTTTTGATTGGTCTCTCAGTCTTGAAGGCTCCCACACTATTTTATATTCACGCACAGTGAGCTACATAATGACATGTACTGATACGTTCCTCTAATGGCGATCATCCAAATTGCTTTGACCACCTTTCACGTCTACAATCTTTACTACATCACCAACACAATCGAATTTAACTCTAATAGCATTAGTTTTAAGGGTTTTTTAAACTCTACTATCAATCTTGTCTGAATCTTAATCTTAGTGGATCACTCCGCCTACCGTTGCGACAAACGGGGACAGTTTTCTTTGGTTGATCTAAAACGTATTTTAGTTAGTTGGATCTGAGTTTAATTTGCTTTGTCAGATTGTGTTTCTAAGCCATCACGAGCTTATAAACGTTTATTTTTTGTAGTATGTCGATTGTATATAAATGTACTTAGGTACAGTAAACAGCAAAATAAACTAATTAAATAGAGTCCCAAAATAATATAAATAGTAAATCCCGTCAAAAGTTAGGGAGTATAGTATTTTGTTAAATAACAAACAAATAACGTGTCATTAGTAAGTGATTACATTTATTTCGATCCTCATTGTACCATTACATTTTAAGCAATTAAAACTTCAAATAAAACTTACACTTTTGCATAACTTGTTACTGATTTTCAATACTTACTTTTGCTGTTGACTGTACCTTTCACGTTAGATAAAATTAAGTATTTCGTTGTTGCTTAAAATCACCAGGAACTCCAGGAATGATATGCTGGACAAATCTGACTGGAAATCTTCACCTAACTAAACAAAAAAAAACAATTACTGATATCACAAAACTGGAAATCTTTAATTACAAAACTTATAAGAACCTGGAACTTTTATTGTGTCGGTGTTGTACTCTAAAATGTTGAAAAAACTACAAAAAGTAAGCCAAACGTCCTAGAGTTTTATAAATTTGGTCCAAATTCTAACTAGAACTATTATGCCGACTCTTATAAAATTTCAGGCTGTTGTGAATATTCTCACCTAGTTTATTTCTCATTTCCGTCTAAGACATAACACAATCTATTCTTAGTAACTTATTTTTAAATTCCCAAATCTAAAATGTCCGAACAAAACCCTATTACATAAGAACACGGAAACTCAGTGTATAATCATAGGAATTATAATAATTGTCAGAACGCGCGGAGGGCGGAGTCAAATGACAATCATGCGCGTAGACCTAATGAACGGGTGCGCGCGCGCAGCTCCGCTCCTACAGGTGGGCTGTAGTGATGGGAATCTATCGATGGATAGATATTAAACACAAACTACACAAGCTTAAACACAAGCTTAGAGCTTACCACGGGGCTAGATGTTGTTGTGTAAAATATCTGGAAATATATATTTTTTTTTATTATAAAAACTTGAAGACTTGTAAATGTATCTTTAGCATCCAAACAACAACTTTTAGCTTTTCCCAATATAGCTTTTCGTAGCTGAATTCAGTGCTAGAAATAAAAAAATACCTTTGTTTCAAAATCTATAATATTTTTTCAACATGTAGTTGAGATGAAAATGCCTTTTCCACCAACCATAACAATTTAAAACATGTAGTTTAAAAGATCATGATTGGAGAATGTGATGATTGGACAATTAATTTTAGAAGAGGTCACAGTTGCTAAATTATTGTGAATCACCTAGATAAAACATTTTCAAACATATCCTACGAAATGTAACTTACATGACTATTTGTATCAAAATGTGAACCTATAAATAGTATCTCGTACCTCTAGTAAATACCTGTAGAACAAGCTTAGAGCTTACCAAGGAACCAATGTTGCTGAGTGGTTTTTCCAGCATTATTTATTTATATATTTATAACTATCGATATATCCCATCCCTAGCACTCATGGTGTCGCTATGTGCTCTCGACTCCAGCGTAATTATTATCAGTATCACCTCTCTGCGGCGGCGCGGCTGTAAACCATCACATAATGCTTAGTCCAAACTTACTCCTACATAAAATTAATGGTTAAATAAATTGTTTATCTATTGAAATATCCTTTCCCTAGCACTCATGGTGTCGCTATTTGCTCTCGACTCATGCGAGCTAAGAAGCGATACTGATATAATGAATATCAGTATCGCGTCTTAGCTCTCGGTGGTAGACCGTCCTATAATGCTTAGTCCAACCTAACTCCTACTTTATGATGAATAGCTATATCTATCGTTTATAACTATAGATATGTCCCATCCCTAGCAGCACTCATGGTGTCGCTATGTGTGTCGAGTCATGCGTCATTATATCAGTGTCGCTTCTTGGCTCTCGGCGGTAGACCGTCACATAATGCTTAGTTACTCTAACGTAGATACTCTGCCTGAAGTCATCTTTGCTTTTTTTTAAGTGTCGCTCTTCATGATGGACACTTGTGGCATCATAGGTAGGGAAGAGAGGGCACAGTGAATCATTGGTTGGCTTTTAAATTATTTGAGTAACAATAAGGTTGTTCTTTTGGTTGCTAAATCAAATATTTTAAATCGTCTTTATTACAGTTAGTCTTTAGTTTAGCTGTTTGTCTTGGAATTTACAATTATTTCGGTCGAAAATTTTTCGGCGACTTCAATCTACTGTGTATCCTTCGCCTTTACCAGCCAAGTCTCCAACCATCCATTTAATAGCAATAGTCAATTGTCATGGGTTTTAAAATAAATATTTTTTACGGTGTGCTATTTATGTGTGTTTATTTATGAAGTTGTTGCACACACATAATACTTTGTCAGCTTTTAGTCTAGAGTAACTAAGTTTTTAACTTCTTAAGTTACTTAGTTTAAGTGTGTTTCTCGGCGTGGGGATATGTCCATAGAGCGTCTGGTGGTGCAGGGTAGGGTTGAAGGTACCCGTGCGCGAGGCAGGTCGCCCATGAGGTGGACACATCAAATAGGGGCAGCAATGGACGACCCCTTATACGAATGCACCAGTCGAGCAGCTGTTAGGGAGGAATGGAGACGAGCCGTGAAGCGTGTCACAAGTGGAAACTTCCAATGATGACCACGACCACTCTGGCAAGAGTGTACCGATTAAGAAGAAGAACTAAGTTCTTAAAAGAAGTTCGTAAAGTTCCAAGTCCCTTGTTCTTAATTAGTTAACTTAATAGGTTACTCCAGTCAGCTTACCCACAACAGCAAAGCAGAAAATATTATCAATTCCTAACTCACATGAGCCTGACGAAGACGAACGACCTTTTTGATCTAAATTATATTTCCACATTCTGCAGGCGCCCGCGCATGTCATGATAATTATAACCAACCGAAACGCGACATTGCCAATCAACGAAACTACCAAATAGAAGACAGAACGTCAAAGTTATTTATGCTTTACGTTAGAGCACGGTTATAATTATCGGCGGGAATCGAACCCGCGGTTATGGCCAATAATTGGGAATGAACACTGTCTAAGTATAGTGCGAGCGTCGTAATGTTGTTTTATGACGTTCTTAAAAAATAAATGAATGTCATTTTGTCCGACACTCGGTAATTGTTGGGGTTATTTGGTCTCGTCCTTCCTTGGCGAGTGGTGTTTGTTTGTGCGCGGTGACATTTTGGTTTTTTATTTGACACGTATTAACGATACTATGGGGCCATTTATGGGTTTTAATTTCGTTACTCCTAAGTGTCCCGATCTTTAAACAAATTTAAATTTAGACAAAGTTAATTTAAGCACACATTCCGGATGTCAATTTCGTGACGACGTAATAGTTATAATAAGAGCAGGACGGCAATTTTCATGTTTTTTTTTTTTTGCTTGATAAGCCTTCATTTGACCACAATCTCACCTGATGTTAAGTGACGATGTGGTCTAAGATAGAGCATGAAGGTAGATGGCTTCTCCGGGCCACATTACGAAACACGAAATAATCGCTTCACGCATTGGCCCAGCCCGGACAAGCCGCGGCCGAAGCCTACCACCAGAGACTGTTCTTAGCACCACCCGGAGGTCATGTGTAAGGATTCAGAGGGTTAAAACTTACGGACGTGAACAGACAAAACCTCCTAAAATAATCTAAGTAGTTTTAATCCACTCCATCAATCAATCCAAGTTAAGACATCTGGTATCATTCACTATTTTCTTTGAATGAATGAAGAAATTTATATTCATTCAATAAAGAATTAAAGTTGAACAGCGAATGAAATGAAACAATGCAATGGTTATTCCTTTATTCCTCAGCTATTTGAATAGAGAACAAAACATTTACTCGACTTGGTTATTATCACCCAAAGGTCAACTTAGATTTGAAATAGTTATAGTCAAATCAGCTGCTATCAAATACTAGAATATCATAACTATCTCAACCTTACCATTGCACCCATTCCAAAGCCAATCGATATGAAATTGCTTTGACATTTCACAGGCAAAATGTCACGCCTACTTTGCGACATAGATATCGAATAGCTGATAAAGTTCTGTTGATTTCAATTGAATTGTGTTGAAATCGGAGCCCTAGGAGCCTTGACTTATTTGAGGTACAATACTAATGTCATACTTTTGGAATAACTCACGCTTACTCAGCGAAGGGACTTGTTTACATTATTTTATTAATAAATTGAATTTCCGAAGTTAATATGGCCGTTCAGATTGCTCTGTTACTTTGATTTTAAGATGTTTCTAACAAAATACTTCTCCAGTCAACAATTACAACAAAAAACTGCTGTGATTTGAAAAAATATCTCTGGGTATTATTATAAAACGTACCCTGTTTGAACGAAAATTTCAAGTTTACTTACTAATAAAAAAGTTTATTTCAATCTAAACCTTCTATAATCTTATTCTCAGACTCGTATATTAACTAGCTATATCGCCACATAAAGGAA
Organism: Gymnoscelis rufifasciata; assembly: GCA_929108375.1. Classification (NCBI taxonomy): domain Eukaryota; kingdom Metazoa; phylum Arthropoda; class Insecta; order Lepidoptera; family Geometridae; genus Gymnoscelis; species Gymnoscelis rufifasciata. The sequence continues at coordinate 10,463,437 of OV815314.1, forward strand.
TACTCTAACCAAAAAATACAAACCTGTTCCCATAAATTAAAACACTTTTCTTTCCAAAACAATTCAAGCCTCAGGATGTTACCAAAAGCAATCAATCAAACACAAATTATTTAAAAACACCACACGTCCACCCAAAAATAAAGACATTATCACCCCCATTTACATGCATTTTAACAGTACTTACACATATTAATGTACTTACACTGCATTACAGCATGCAAATGATATTTCTCGTGTAATTATTATCGCATCAATCTGCGCGCGCGCCTCGGGCGATGGTAAATGGTTATTAGGTACCGACGACATACTCGTGGAGAAATATTATACGTGAAATGGTCTGTCGTGCTCAAAGTCGAAACCAAAATGGAAAATTGACGTAAAATATTAAAATAAATGAGTCTATTGTCACTAATTTTTTTTAAATAACTTTTTACTGGTCTTTATTGCGAAACGAATCATTGAAGCGTTAACTCAGTGGGGTAAAATAAGTAGGTACTATCATAAACGAAGATTGACCAAGACACCTTTTAGATAATTTTAAAATGACTTTCAACGAAAAAAGGAGGTTATTTCAGCTCATAAGACCAGCTCTAAGTCATTATAATATTGCATTGTCATGTGATAAAAATATATGTGCAAAACTTCAGCTCAATCGGTATTCGGGAAGTGTGTTAAAGGGAATCTGACATTTTTATATAGACCTGGCATACCTAAACGCATACCAATTGACAAAGTAAATGCTTAAAAACAAAAAGTGTTACAGAGTCAAACCTCTTAGTTATACGGTTTGTCTGATATTTAGGTTTAAAACTGTAAAAAGGATATTCCTGCCCATTTTATAAAAAAACGTAGATACAAGATTTCATTACTGAAAAACATTGAAACTGGTGAAACTAAATAGAAAAAGGTTGATGACCCGAGAAGCTGGTTGTATTGAATAAATGTAAGCCATTGATAGGTAAGTTGAGGTTCTCTTGGTGTGCCCAGGTTTGCCTGTGGCGAAATATATTACTGCGGAGAATCCAAGATATAATTATGATCTGTTCTCTTTAATTTGAAGCAAGTTAGCAACAGTCATAGATAAACCCGTGTAACGACATAGCCATTTTACTTTAGGAAAATATTATTTATATATCTTGGTAAAATCTCACAACGCGGACCGTTTACAAGATGGAAACATTTTTTTATAATTATGAGTATGCAAATTATAGAAATAAATAGAAATATTTATTTGTGTAAAACATTACAAAGGACACTTATTATAGACTTAAAAGTAAAATACAAAAATGTAGCTTCGAATAATGTAATTTCGATATTATTAGGTACCTTACAAAGATGTCAATAAATATTGATGGATGGTTTGTGTGCTCATTGAACTGTGGCTTTGATTGCTTTGCGCTCATTAAGCTAGGTAAAAAGTCTTTGTACACTTAATTACTTTTTTACTAGCCTGCAAAGATACTAGCTTGGTGTGTGGTAGGTATGTCTTGCCGAGATGACTTAATGTCTAAAAGTATCAGTGACAATATTTTTGTAAGCTACTTAACTTCATCTTAATTTTTTCTATACACATTTATAATATTAACGGGTTGTCTCGTAAAATTATGTCATTACAAATTTTGCAAATGGAAAATAAGAATAAAACGTATTGATTGTCAATACATAGAAATTCTTGATTTATTCTACATTTTGATATATATTTTTTTTAAGTTTTTTACTATCAGTTGTCATGAAAAGCTTGTCAAACCTTTTCAGTTAAACAAAATATATACATACGAATTTCATAATGGCGCTCCTTGAAGAAGGATTTTTAAAGTCAAATGCAATTTCAACATTTCATGGGTGACCCCATTTAGCAAACATTTTTGATGTGTTCAACATATTTCCAACTAAAACTGTATACAAATGAAAACAAAGGGTGCACTAGTCAAAAATAAAGGTGTGAACAACCAATGCACTATTCATAGGCCGCTGCGGGCGCGGTTCGATTATTCATAACGCGGAGGTGTCGACTCGTATTCTGCTATTGACGCGCAGCTTTTAATTCGGATTTTGAATTTCAGATACTGGCAGCAAATAATGAGTTAGTTCACAAAAAAAGTTGAGAGCATTGTAAAGAGGTTGTTATTGGTTGTTACATTTTCTAAATTTGATTGTAAAGGGTTTTTTTTTAATTTTAGATTTTGAAGTCGGAATATTTACAAGTTATCAAGGCAATTATCATAATCATCATGTGGCGGTCAGATGTATCAACCTGGAAATGTCAGTTATGTTGGTTACCAGGAAATCTATCTAATACCAAAATAATGTTCGTTATCCAAAGATGGCAAACAAAAGTAAATCAATTAATATTCCGTTAAGAATCTAAATTGAACTCCATATTTAACGTGAACATAAAATCAACTAATAGAAAGTGAGAAAGCACAACCCCTTCGGCCGCGTACGAAACTGGAGCTTCGTAACCAGTTGCGATTAAAAACTTTTTTGTACTTGTACGATACCAGTTGCATTGAAATACTTTTTTGTACTCTTACGAAACCGCGGTTAACTTTTCGTAACTGGTGATGAGCAAATAATTTGTATACCTTGTACGATACTAGTTTCAAACTATTGTATAAAGTGATAGCGATATACCTTATATAGAATTTTACGTTAGAAATTTAGGACATAAGTAAGTAATTTTAAACAGCTTTTGCAGTAAATGAGGCGATGTTATTTCATTTTAGATGCTTATATATTTTAATGTATTTATGATTAATAAAAGACTCCGAAATATCCATAACTGCTATAATGTATTTGTTTTTGTTAATACGAATAGATAGGTAAAATATGGAAAGAGGGTATATCATTTTATTGTTTATTTAAACAATTAGGTAACTAGATAATAAGATTCAACTTAAAATTTACAGGGATTTTTTCAATCCCAAGATAAAAATGACCTTCAGTTAAAATATCTCTTATAAAATAAAATGACGGAACTATTTTTTCTGGCAGATACTTTCATCAGAGGATTAAAAATCTGCCCTTAGTATGAAAAAAAACCGAACGAAAATGGAGATATCAATTCTATACAATGCCAAACTGTTATTTGGTTTAAGTTCAATTTTACAATTGATTGACTAACTTCAGCGTCGATCTCCTCGGTACGCATGAAGAAAATAAAATACCGCCTCATATTCATTACTTCATTACGATTTCTTATGTCGAAACCAGTATCGTGTAAGGAAAAAACCTATTGCTTAGTAACTAGTATCGTAAAAAGAAGATTTTTTCTTCTACCGTACCTGGTTACGAGACTCCGGTTTCGTACGCGGCCGAAGGCAGCACAACCATAACGTAAATAATAAAAGGAATTTCATTCAACTCAAAAATTCTAGCCCAATATGAAATTCCACGTCAAAAATTGATTAAACGCGGTATAGAAACGAAGCACCATTGAACCAATCAATTATTATTTGCAATCCCATATTCGTATGTCATAATGTCATCGGTATAATCCTACAAACTTATATATGTAATTCAAAATGGCGCCACAACTCAAACACCACTAAATAAAATAGAAAAAAATTGAAAGAGAGAAATTAGTTCCGAATTCGTCCGCACGCATAAATATCTTGGTGGCGCTGGTTCCGCATAATCGCGACAATTACAAGTTACGGTCAAATAACAACTTGGGCAATATGTGGTTTGACGAGATGCAAACGGGTTAATTGATTTCGGTAATATTGTGGGAAAAATCGCGGCTGCGAAGGTGAGTTGCGATCGATGAATGAATTGATTTAGTTGAATCAAATAGATTTGCACGCGTTTTATTTGCGACGTGTTACAGAATCGTTTCGTACACTTTCTTACGAATTTTAATGAACCCACGATTTTAAAATTGTATCTAAAAAAATATTGACCATAAAATGTGTGATTTAAAATAATAATACTTCCATTGAAAATAAAATCTATGAAATCATATTTTTGGAGGGTTCAAACCCAAAGGAATTACCAAATGGCTATATAATACTGAGACTTCTTCGTCTGTCAATCTGTCTGCTTGTCACCAGGACCACAAGGAATTTTGAGGGTTAATGTTTCTCCTTAGCGCTAGACTTATACCTAACAAATAAGGCCTTAAGGGTTTTACGCCACTGTCTTTTCGTCCCTTTTATTTCCTGTCCACCCCAAGGTTGCCTGGAAGAGATCGCTCATAGCGATAAGGCCGCCCTTTGTACCCTGTTTTTAATTAGTTAAGGTTTTTGTAAAGTTTATTATTAATTTGTGTGGTGTACAATAAAGTGTTTTCTATTCTATTATATTCTATTCTTAGGCATAATAAATATAGAGGTACCTATATATAAGGGGGCACCCTTGATTTTATAAAGTTAAACGACTAACTATTTTAAAAATGTTGTTCTCAAAATGCGTATCAATAGTGCACTCAACCCTACGTGTAGTATGAGTCGCTTTCATATCAAATTTATTTAAGCTTAAAAAAATATTCAAACTACATGATATAATTTAACAATTGAATAGCTTTTAAGATGAAATAAACAAGGCGATAGAATAATGTTTGTCGCCTACCTAAACACCAAAATGATCCATTATAATTTATTTTGTGTCGGTAAAGATAGAAGTATCTTGCAAGCATCACATTATCATACCATTCGGTCACTTAGCTGCAACATAAACTTTTTGACTTTTTCTTCAACAAGCACTTCAATTTTCAATCGCCTTGTGTATTGACAGGACATGAACTCAACACTTGTTCGCTTAGGGTTACTAAACATTGAAAGAAAACCTAATTTAATATAAAACTTTATATTGTCAGTTTTCACTTTATTAAAGATTTTAGACCAAAAAAGAGGGGTGTTTTAAGTTTGACGTGTCTGTCTGTGTGTCTGTCTGTCTGTCTGTCTGTCTGTCTGGGACATCATAGCTCCCGAAGGATAGGATGAGCGATTTCAATTTAGTATTTTTTTTGTATAAAAGGTGAGTTTGGCCCTGGTGTTCTTAGACATGTTTCATGAAAATCGGTTGAGTCGTTTAAAAGTTATGGGGGTGAGAGTGGGGAAGGAAAACCGAAAATCTGCAAATATACTCGAGTGGGGTATGAAATGAAAGACCATCGCGTGCAGATTACTAAATATTATGGTATTTTACTCATCATGAAATTAAGGCTTAATATTTTATAATATAGACGTCTTAGCTGTGAATTTTCCAAATATCTTAAAAAATATAAACATTGACCATTTAGAGCTAAAAGCTTACCACTAGGTATAGTGTTGCTGCCTATCTATCCTATTCTATCTAAATGGTCAAGCTTCATACTTCCTGCAAACACCAATATAATCTAGCCCCGTGGTTCCTTCGCACTAGCCCAAACACATTCTAACCCGACTCCACCTTGCCGCGTTTCGTCCGGCGCGCGTTTGATCACGGTGATTTGACAGTTGCGCCGGCGTTTGACACCAGCTTGTATCGAGAAATCTCCATTAACGACAACCGTGGAAAAAAATTAACCACAAAGGCTGAATCGTCAATCGCGAGGGTGCTACTAATGGGAAAACGTGGAGATGATACGGATGGTGTGGAGAGGTCAAGTTTGTGTTTGTATTAATTTTAATAGTTTTAAAGGAAATAATAATACGCATTCGCTATTTATCATATGGGACAAGTAGGGCATTACTTTGCTGTAACACAGTTTCTTACTGTAACTTTCTAAATTATCGTTATCTTATCTTGGTCAAGGTGCTTAATATGTATAATAAAAAAAAAGGTGTGTGTGCGATTCACACACGATAGAAGTGAAACTTCAGTAAATCGACGAAAGAATAAGAATAAAAAAAAAGTGTGTGTGTGTCAGCTACGACGCACTATTGGAGTCTACTACTTACGAACTATAATTATGATATATATCGAAAAGAAAAAAAGGCTAAATGAACGCATCTGCTAAAATGATAAGAGAAACAAACAATATCTGTAATTATTCGGATTATTTATATTACTTCAATAAAGCGTATTACATAAAGTATGTTACAAAATAATATAAATAAAATACAGCAATACCTCTTTGCGCGATACTTCGTAGTCTCAACTACGAAGTATCGCGCAAAAAAATTTAAATAAAGCATTGTATTTGTGTCTCTTACCATTTCCGTTTCATCTTTTTGCATCCGGTTTGAAATCACTACGATTCTATAGAAGTTTCACTTCAAAATTACGTATGTCTGCCTATTATATTAAATATATCTGATGTGTAGTACCGGGTAACATAAGCTTACCACGTGGCTAGATGTTGTTGTGTAGATTGTATGGGAATATTTAATTATAATTGTTTTTAACATTAGAATGACAAAAAATGGTTTGACGGCTTTTGAGTTTTCCGATATTTCGACGCTTACACAGGCAACATAGGAGGTAGTTTTAAAAATTGCCGTAATTAAGGTACCATCTACTTCTTTCCATCATTGTTTGGTTTTAAATAATCTATTATGATTTTATGATTATGTTATTAGGCTATCATAGACCGCTAGTCACGATGGCTCAGAAATATTTATCAAATAGACACATCAATAATAACAGTCGACGTTTACCCAAAAACGTCGAGGTGATACCAAACGCCTAAAGAAATTTTGTTTAGGTTAAAATACATTTTTTATGTATTGTACGAAAAATAAAATTCAAGGGTTTACAAGTGATGGTCGATATAGGATATTTATAAGTCAAATCTATTTCCATTCCAAGAAAAATATCAACCCAAAAATTAAGAAAAAATCTAAATGTTATTTATTCTTACAACCAAACTAAAAGTTTTAGACATAATATCCCCGACACTACTCCACGGTTCTGGATGATCTATCAAAAATCACCGGCGTTAGCCTAATGAACTACCAAATGGAAGCTGCTATCAATGCCAATCAGATTTAAGATCGATAGATAGTTTCATAAGCGTTAAAAGCTGGCTTTGTTTCTCACATTTAAGGGTGAAGATGTTAGTTGGTTCCGTTGTGGTGTGTCAATCATTTGAAATATTATGTTATACAAAATAGTGATATACATAAAAATACACTGCCACATACAATTAAAAGGAACGCATGTTCATGTTTACACATATTTTATTAAATATTTTTTTATGAGCAGTTTAACATAAATACTATTACCACTTACCCCCACTCAGCTAGCATTTTGAATTAAGGCCTAATCTCTCGCCAAGAGAGAAATCCCTGTGTCCCAGCAGTGGGAACGTCAATAGGGTGATGATGAAATGTCGATAATCTTAAAAAAACACGTGTGGTTTTCAGAAATAAAATTAGAATTATTCAAAATGATTAAGGTATACCTACATGGCATATTGGCATATAGTAAAGTGTAGTGTGGTTTGAACCGACCCATTCTTAAATATATCGGGCGCTTCGCACCGCTACAAACATTGTGGTGCGAAACGACCACTTCTAAAAGAACCCTTAGGCGATTCATACCGTGGTATAAACAGCTCGCGGTATGAAAATATGACGTGAAAGTATGTAGTTACTATTATTTCCTAGTTTGTGATCCCACATCTACCGTCTGTTGATGTAAAGCCCTGGATTCTGCCTCTCATTACAAAGGCAACATACATCATAGTCAGGCGGTGCAAGTCATCGCTTTGACTGTACCGAGTTTAGTAGAGTGGAGATGGACTTTACTGACAGTTTTAAACCATTATATAATAATAACTATAGATAACAACATTAATGCAATATATTTATTACAAACTTAATTTAAAACAAAAACCGCTAAAAATGTATAACGCTACAAGTGACACAATCGGCGGCCTTGTCGATAAAGGCGATTTCTCCCAATCAACCTTTGGATGGATAAGATCTATAGAGATAATAAATGACGGTCATCAATATTATCAGCCGAAGTGTGTCCACTGCTAGACATAAGCCAGCCTCAAATATCTAAAAGGAACTACGGTTCGCATCCACCGTCGACCTGCGACCATGTCGTCCATCTAGTTGCTGGACGTCCTACGTAGAGTTTGTCGATTTGTGGTGTCCACTCGAGAACTATCCGGCACCAACGGCTATCTATTCAACGTGCTTTATGATCTCATATTTTGTATGAATAACCTAGAATTCACGTGAAGGAAGATTTCGACCAATTACGTAATGTCTGATTGGTGTAATTGATAGCACGTCGGTGCTAATAATTGAAGATCCTCCGGGGGCGGCATCAATTACGGGATGCTTCTTATTTATTTTCCATGATATTGTTTGAAGGAATGCAAGTTAATCACTTTGCCTATTTTATTTGTTGGTTATCAATATTATCCAGTAAAATATATTAATGCTTGGTACCTAATTCATCATCATCCTGCCCTTGTCCCACACTATGTGGGGTCGGCACAACATGTGTTTTTCTTCCATTTCCCTCTATCACCCGTCATCTCAGCACTCACTCTTTTCTTACACATATCTTCTTTCACACAGTCCATCCATCTTTTCTTTGGCCTCCCTCTTCCCACATATCCATCCACTTTCATATCTAACGCTCTTCTCGTAACATGACTTTCGTTCCTTCTCATAACATGCCCAAACCACGCTAACCTATTACCTCTCAACTTATCCGTAACTGGTGCCACTTTCAAACTTGCTACAATGCTTGGTACCTAATTGACAAAAAAAAACGTATATTTGTAACGTAGCTCATTGAAATCTAAACAACATTATATGAATTATCGAGGATTTTTCAATTAATAAATAAATAATAATAATAAATATTTCCGGACTACTCACACAGCATCACCCAACCTCACACTAAGCAGAGCTTGAACTATGGGTGATTGATATACTACATAGATTTTTTTTTTGTAAATACATACATTATGATACATAGTAAACACCCAGACCCGAAACCAGAAATTGTAGATCGTTCAAAAGCTGGTACCCCGCGCGAAACGAACCCGCAACCTCCTCGCTAACGCGCAACGCGCCCTAGGCGGACCTTCGCCCTCCGAGCCACAGAGGTCAACAAATCTTTTGTAGTAAAATAAATTATTTGGTTAAGGATTTTTTTAACGATGCACAGATAGGTTAAGTCTTCCTCACGATCCTCTCATAATTTTCACTTGTTTACAAAGGTTGGACTTTAAGTATAATCTATATCTAGGGACTTAGGACTTCCAGCGCTTAACCGTGTCCTTGATCAGGTCTTTATTAATCATGTGAGATCCATAAAATGTTTCAATAACTGATGCCAGTTAATAATTTTTAAAATTGAGGTATTCCTCTAAGCACCAAGCCGAAGCGCTCCAAGCCGCAGAGCGCCAAAATGATTCCTTATAGAGCGTTAGTTCGAAAATAAAATTCCATCTCCATACTTCTTAGCCCCAAACGACAAAAGAATCAGAGCGGTGGCTTCTCCAAGAATTATCATAAGTACAGTCGTCTCAGTAATTAGAGGTTCTTCTGGTATTTGGAAAAACTACAGCATCATGCTGTAGGGGATGGGAGAATTGTTATTTGCAGATAATGGAGGACAACACGGCATTTGTGATTTTATTGTTTTGAAGATAGGGATTTTGTTTTCGAATTGGCAATTTTTACTAATGGGACTTCAAATAGTTTAACATGTTAATTTTACTGATTTTGGGAGATTTTGATTTAATTACTATTATGTTTGTTTTGTATTTTCTGCCCGTTCTTCGTCTATTCTTCAATAGGATAAGATAACTTTTTCGATGAGAGAACAGGGATATGTAAAAGTACGAAATTAATTTTAATGAATAATACAGTTAAATAAATTGTAATTCTGTAGGAAACTATTTTTAATGGAAGTCGTAACTCATCAACAGTATTGACAAGTTTCACATCTTCAATTTCTCATCTTTTCTCCGAGCAAGACAGATAGATACGCAACTCAACCCCCGTCAAAATTGAGATCCTGTTACGTCATCACTTTCGAGCCAACGTGAATAGTGAAAAAGACATTATTCCAAATTTGAACTGCAATTTATCAACTTTCATCTGCCTTTGACCCACCGTGTTATGACAAGATGAAATATATCTCGCGATGATATTTTGAATTTGGAAGTATTTCTTTTTTTATCGGAGGGTAGCGGCCAGTGTTAAACCTCAAATAGTGATGTGACATCCGGTTTACAATGTATCGATGACTGATGAAGGTCGAAAGTCCTTATTGATGGAACTTCTTACAATGGATAATAGCTACTGCATGTCATCTCCAAAAAGTTTCTTCATTTTTTATCTGTAACGCATTTAAACTGTCGCCCGCTTTTGTATACACCCTAGTAGGTATCCCCAATTTTTATACGAATATATTAGGAAAAACTATTAATTCTACTTATCATTATTATATTTCATAAATACTTATAAAAGTTAAAGCACCTAGAGCAAATTTAGTTTGTATATTTTTCATTTGCTTCTACACAGAAGATCGACTAATGGAATCCTTGACAAATGACGCAGCTAATGATCTGAAACAGAATAGTTATCAAACTGAGATTACTTACGTAATGAAAGAAGTTTGGGTGGGCTTGTCAGGGGAGGTATTTTAATATGTTTAATATTACTGCCTCACACATTGATCAAAAATGCATAAAAATATTATTAACATTGTTATTTGTCGTAGGACGTAAATTTCTTCATACATTCCTAATAGATTTCAAGCTTTATGAGTCTTCAACAATATTTTCATGTTGTCGATACACAGAGACAGCACTTCCCCATTCGTAAATTATACCAAGAAGGCATATAATAATATGTAGAGAATGCAATTTTTTTTTTAATTGTTATATTTCCATAACAAATAGAGCTTCCTACACACGATGCCACATGATATAGTTATTTATAGCTAGCATTAGAATGGAACTAGGAATATAATAGATATAATGAATGCTAAGTATCGAAGCTTTAAATATAGATACAGTTATTCAAATTAAAAAAAAACAAAATAAGTTACTTATGCCTTCCTTTTATTCAATGAATATAAGAAACTCCCAACTTCACTTGTCTTTACCACATTGGCACTATCAAATACGAGTGTATATTCCTCCTCAATTTCTCCTCTCATGTCAATTCTCTACATTCAACAAACCGACTCCCCCACAAGTGAATAAATCACATTTTTCTCATCGCTAAGATGGGGTTGTGGCAGGTGTTTCGATCAATCAACGTCAGTTGTGACAATTTGACGTATGAGACAATCTGGCCCATGCAAAACTGAGGTAGGGTTACTCCGTGGGTATGGGTAGTCGTTTAAGAAATAGATTTATTCTGAAGTAGTCGTCCGCCCGCGGCTCTACCCTAGTTATAATAGATTTTCACACGATTATAAAGTTATATTTTACCTTTTCTTGGTAAAATGCAGTATATGTGTTATATAGATAAGTAAGGTATATTATTGTGAAGTTATATCGAAATCCATTCAGTAGTTTTTGCATGATAGAGCAACAAACACACTTACAACCTTATTATGTTTTCGCGTTTATAATATTAGTAGGATAGGATATACTGTTCAAATTTCTATAACTGAAATAGGTATCCAATTATTTTGCTTGGACTTTAAAGCCTGCATTGATGAATAAATCTGCAAATTAAAGTTTCAGTTCTATAACTGTCACTAACAGCGTACAATGGATGCACAAATCCATGAAAAAAAGTTATTAAAAAATATTATGTGATGATAAGTGTTTGTTATCTAGCTATAGTTAAATACTTAACTTATACTTTTATCCTGATGGTAACGTAATGTTAGCAAAATGATAACTTTAAATAGTCTTCATTATAATGCAAACCTTATTCAACCCGTAGGTAGCTCAACTCAAAATTGCCAACCCTAAGTGAACATCATGTAAACGCATCGCAATCTCACTTTGACAATTTACATCGTAAAATAGATGTGAGGTGTCATGTCGGGGTCGATGAAAATTCTAAATTGACTCAAAGTGGATTTTTGGGGTCCGTAACCGACGAGAAAATTGACGCTGTCAAAGGAGCTTTATTCAATTTGCGGCTTATTAATCAACGGGGGCACAGAGTAAAACGCTTTTGGTGAGGCCTGCCTTAGTTATGGTGTTATGTTCTGGGGTAAAGAATATTGCAAGGCAGGTGATGAAGTGATGAATGAGTTAAATTTTGCGGAGTACTATGTTATGATTAAAAATAAAGACGATAGAGTTATTTTTGATGATTTTAGTAGATAATGTGTAAATTCGCAGAACGCACTTCGGAAAATGTGACAGCAATTAAAAAAAAAAAACGTATATAAATGATTACTATATAAATAAGTGCTAATTAAATAAGTGATAACTTTTTATTCAATATATAATACAAATTAAAATAAACCGTTATAGTGAATTTGTTGTCAAAATCAAGTCACAATGGGCCAGCTAGGCGCTTTTATATAAACACCTTTAGCTTCATAAAAATCTTCTAAAGATAGATGACACAAACTCTAACAAACTAAAATGTGTTATTGTCGGGTACACAAATGTGACTTATTTAACTTAATATATTGGAAGCCATAAGGATTATTTTGCACGAAATAAACTGTGGATGATTAATCAGAGGGCGCCAATTACTGCAGGACGCTTTATTTGCTTAATGGGTTGTAGGGCGTTTCAAATTGACTGTAAAATTGTTTTTATTAAAGAATGGAGGACTTTATTTTGAGTTTGACAAGCGTATATATTTCACTTTTATATACTGGCGCATTTAATGATCTGGTAGGTGTGCTTGAGGAGGGAGAGGTTGTAGGTTCTATTTCTGCTAGGGGCCAGAATTTGCATGGTCATATATCCACTCAATCACTCAATCTAGCATCCATTGGTTTGAATTCCATGTCTGGGTTTAAGTATAGATGGCATCATATTCTTAACACATTTTGTTATCTCCTCTCATAAACCTAGGAGTTGGACCAAAATATTATAGCATTCATAAAAAATAATAATAATCTAAAATAAAGATACTGAAGGCTTATTTAGCATAAAAAAAAACCTTATAAAAAGCATCTATCAGACCATACAGTTATCATTTTAAGTTATTGCATTGCATTTTAATTAAAACACGTTTTGATAATTTTCACCCACAAAATAATATAAAATTTAAATTGACATTCGAATATAAAAAAAACAATCGATTCCTATAATCGGAATGTCATCGAGACGAATCCAATTTGGCATTCGGGCATGATTATGTATAATCATCCAAACATCGTATTGTCATCGTATCGAATTATGCAACTGATGATCGAATCGAACCAATTCGATTACAGGCGACAGATGTCTTCGGACGTGACGAATTTCGACTATCGACCCCAAAAATGAACTATCCACCTATCAAATTAGTATAGAATTTAAGGCTTTGACAGTGACAAAATAAGGCTGGTTTTAGGTTGATAATAGGACTAGCGTTTTCGTATTAGTAATCAGCCGGTTCGACCGCAAATTGTTGTCCCTCGATCAGACGTTGCCAGGAAATTACGATCGGTTTTTTTAGCTATAGTATAATCTTTTGAATCAGACAAATACAACGAGGGCTTTCATAATTGACAGGGGAAACTCGAGTTTTTATTGTAAAAAGAATAGAAAGATGTTTTTGACACGCGTCTATGGCACTAGGTTTAAGTTTTCAATTTAGAAAGAGCAAATTTTCGTCTATGACACATGTATAAGGTGTCTAAATTAATGTGTTTCCATTGTATTGGTTTAAGTCATACGGCTCGAGAGGATCTTGTTTTTAGGAACCGGAAACAGCGTCCATTTCAATAAAAACTATTTGCCTTATTATTTTACTTTACACCTCCAGTATTTTTTTTAGCTATTGGTTAGTTTAGTACTTATTTGTAAACTAGCTGTGCCTTGCGGTACTACCCGCGTTATAATGGATGAAGTACTCTTAACCAACAACATATTTATTTGAATAAAGATGAATATTATTATGTTGATACAACTTAAACAAATTATTTCGACCAAATTAGGTACCATAAAACGGTTTTTGTGAGTTAATCTTAAAAGATAGACATATACTATCGCGGACTGTTTTTTAGATCATTTAAAGAGCTATTATTCTTTAATACATATTTTTTGTGTATCTTGAACCGTTTTCACGGCGCACGCAACGGAAGGCTTCAAAGATGAACAATTTCTCCCGTTTTTTACACATTTACCACTATATCTTTGCTCCTATTGGTCGTAGCGTGATGTTATATAGCCTATAGCCTTCCTCGATAACTGGACTATCCAACACAAAAATAATTATTCAATTCGAACCAGTAGTTTCGGAGATTAGCGCGTTCAAACAAACAAACAAACAAACAAACAAACAAACTCTTCAGCTTTATATATTAGTATAGATTACTTGAAAATAGGTGTTTCACTAACCCAGTCTCATTTTCTGTCTGCTTTGATAATTATCGATAAAACGAATTTTATATAGAACTAGCTGTGCCCTGCGGTGCTACCCGCGTTATAATGGATGAAGTATTCTTAACCAACAACATATTTATTTGAATAAAGATTAATATTATTATGTTGATACAACTTAAACAAATTATTTCGACCAAATTAGGTACCATAAAAACGGTTTTTGTGAGTTAATCTTAAAAGATAGACATATACTATTGCGGACTGTTTTTTAGATCATTAAAAGAGCTATTATTCTTTAATACATATTTTTTGTGTATCTTGAACCGTTTTCACGGCGCACGCAACGGAAGGCTTCAAAGATGAACAATTTCTCCCGTTTTTTACACATTTACCACTATATCTTTGCTCCTATTGGTCGTAGCGTGATGTTATATAGCATATAGCCTTCCTCGATAACTGGACTATCCAACACAAAAAGAATTATTAAATTCGAACCAGTAGTTTCTGAGATTAGCGCGTTCAAACAAACAAACAAACAAACAAACAATCAAACAAACAAACAAACTCTTCAGCTTTATAATATTAGTATAGATAGTACAAGACGAATTCGCTTCCGTTGCAAATAAGACACAAGTAATCGATTAATTACATTTAAGTTGCAACAAAAGTTGCACTTTCAAGAATAGTCAATGTCAATGATTAAAAAGTTATATAGGTCATTTACACCCATTCAAATCTAGTCAAAAATCTTTCTAAGTAAATATTTGCACAATATATAAGTATACATCAAAATCAAACGGATGATTTTCATTATAATCCCAACATAATATACCTACATAATTACATACATTCTTATCATAACATACTTTGTAATTAATATTATAAATCCTTCCGAAATACCGTGTCAAATTACGTGTGAATTTATTTAGTGATTATAATATGGTAAACCTTTGAATTGTCTATCATTCGCGCGGCGACTGGCGGGTGTATTGTTTTTGTGAATGTCATCCCGAGCAGTGAAGGCCGCAAATGATCTCGGCCCCTTTGTGTTAGCGCCTTGATTCTACTGTCTATGCTGGGTGGAGAGTTATTGCTGTCAAATTAAATAAATATATAGATGGACTTTGTGTTTCCAAAAAAATATATATGTGTTTTTACTAAGCTGGGTCCACATTTGTATCATTTCGGTGTATCGTATCTCCGTCGCGTGGCCTCGGCGCGTATCATGATCGCTAGTTTGGACGCAATACGATACACGTTAATGATACATGTCGTATACGATACGGCCCGATCCACGCCCGATCCGCAATGATCGCGTATCTTAATACACTTCGTATCCGATACGCGTATCACAATCGGTGGTATTTACGTATTTTGATACTGTATCATGATACTGTATCGTGATACGATACGTGATACACCCCGAACCATCCTGTGTCGGTTTTTCCGCGATCATCAAAGGGGATACGCGTTGCATCGAACAGGAATCGGAAGAAAAAATGAAGCGTCCATATTTGTAAAGTTAAAGTCGATACGCTGACATGATACAGTATCTCATAAGTATGAACGCGTTCTTACAAGATATGCCTTAACGATACGACATGGATAAAATGAGCGTCCATATTTATGATATAGATACTTGATACGATACGCCTGATCGTGATACACCGAAATGATACAGATGTGGACCCAGCTTTATATGGCCTAAAGCGTGTCGTATTTTGTATTATCGATATTCCAATTTCTATGCACATTTTTGAAGCGGAGGATAACATACACAAGCACCCCATTTAAGTTCCCATTGCTTGGACACAGGGACTTCTCTCTTGCATACTTATTTTCACATTTATTTAAACCAGAATACTTTTAGCCCTAAACCAAAAATATAATTAATTCATCTATTAAATTAAAGGATATTCTTGTGCACTCTGTGAAGGCTACGACTTAGACTTAGACCAACCGAAATAAGTGGCAATTTAATAAGGAGGCCTATGTCTAACAGTGTACGTCCTACTTTTAAAGTGACGACGATGATAAGTAAATTCTTATTAAAACAAATATAAGGTGACGTGCGTAATAATAACTCTTGATCAAAGACACGACCGAAAAGATGACGGATTTTTTTATTGACATAAAAATATGACACATCTATTCGTTCCCATGACGCGACAATTCCTTTTGTCAACTCGCCGAAGCTATGAGAGTATGACCGCCCACTGTTACGATAGCTTTAAAATATAGATTATGTAGGTAACTAAATATTAACTTTTTTAATGTTTTATAAAAAAATATATACACTCACCGGCACGGAAACTTGGCCACTTGAGAACTTTGCGAAAATTGGTGATTTTTTAATTATAATTTTGTATCAATTAAGTTGCTCGGTAAAAAATTAATAAACGATAGTTTTTACGCCCTAAGAAATGTTTAATGGCTTCTGATAACTAAAAAAGCACGCCATATGAAGACAACTCTCAAAATCAAACAAAAGTTAAAGAACTTAACAACTGGAATGCGATAAGAAGTTTGCAAGTGGTTAAAGGCCTGAATTATTGTCCTCAGTGATTTAATCATAAACTAGCCTCCATTTTGTTAGTGGATTTTCTAAGCTTCGTTAAAAAAACATTTGATTCTAACAGCCGACTTTTCTTTTTGCAATACGAGTATAACTAACTGGCCCTTTGCAATTTTAGCAACACTTTTCTTCAAACCTTTCCTATACATTGCTGAAACCTCTAGCAAACAGACATGCCACTAGAATTTTAGTAGTAATATTTTAACATGTGAATATAATTATGTTGTCCAAAGCCGTCATGAGTGGATACCTATCAATGATTCTGAAGTTCTGGCGAGTTTCTTCAGAAATCAACCGACACCAGCATTCGACAAAATGACAATGCTTGAATTAAAACGACAATACTAAATCAACGTCAAATGTCATCTCCATCCTTCATGAAAAACCAAAATAAAATGACTTGTTCGTTAAACTACAAGAAGCTCAATCTTGAAGAACACAACGGGTCTCCTTATCTGGTCGGTGAAAACCACTATAAAATGACCTGATAGTTCACTACAATATTTCTAAGCTTTAAGAATGAAAAGGGGTCTTTGGTATTGGTCGGTATGATGACTAGCAATATTTATGTCCCCTGTACACTTACATTAATGATAACATTAAAGTTATCTCAGAAAGCAATCTCATGACAAGATCATTATTTTCGAGATATCTTTTATGATTGAAGCAAGGATTTTAGCCGATGATGAATCTCTTGCCACTTAAACTTCCGCTTTTGAAATAAGACGTATATTATTTTTAATTTTATATTCATTCAGTATAGGGAACATGACTAAAAATAAAAAAGCCCGTCATTTCAATTACCTTAAAAAATATACCCATATTTTATCATTTTTCTTGCAAACGGAAAATCTGAAAGATACAGTGCATTGAAGTTTCGAGTGACGTAATGCTTTCTACTTAATGTATACGTCACAATCCTCCACTCCGAAACTTGATGCCTTATAGCTTGTCACTTTCTGATTTATTAATAATGCAAAAAATAGTTTAGTCATGCCTATTATACCCGTAGATTAGGTACTTATTGATGTACAAAAACAAATTCTAATTATCTGTGACAAAAAAATATTTTAAACCATATAAAAAAGGAGGTCTATCGTTTATTTACCTATTATGTATAAACAGAATACTGTGCTCTTAATCTGAAATTAACATTAAACTCGTAGGAAGGCAAAAGTATTTAGCATAGTACTTAGCGAAACTAAACTATTAGACAGGGGGCATTAGCGGGTACAAATTACACATAATGAACACTTGAATACACTACTGCATAGGGTATTGGTAAAGATGCATTAAACCCCAAAAGTAATAAAATGGCGAATATAATATAATACATAATATATGTAGTGATTTTATAGATTCAATCTTAACAATCTTTTCCTTCATGAGCAACATAGTATATGAATGCTTGGATAAATTTATCATTCCTCTATTATCGACTATCTCACTCACATGTATAAAACTAATGTCAGATACTACCCATCTGACAATCGAGCGAATATAAGCCAAGAAAGATTCTAACCTCAAAAATTTAATCCATCCTCGGAAAACCCTAGAGATGAGCGTAATGCAGGCGATTCCACGCTGACCGTATATTGAGACATAAATTTTTCATTCTGCTCGAGGCTCCCTGTGATAACCTACTTGACCAGACTACCCCTTGGGATACATAAAAGACTTCTCTTGTATAAGGAATCGCATATTTCATAACGTAGGGATGGGCAACGTATCGATTTCGATGATTGAACTCTAGCTTTATGTCTTTCTTATTCATAGAGTGTATTTGAGTCCGTTTTGATGTATGAGGATGTAATCTGTGGAAAGTGTGTGCTCGGTTATATCTTAGAAAAAATATGCATATGAATATTCATTCGGCAATCAAATCATAATAATCGTCTCCATTGTAGATCATGTTATTTATATAAATTAAAGGACACTTACGGAGTTGAGCAATAATTACATACTTCAATATTTTGGGTTAAACTGTAATGATATTGACTTTTCCTGATAAGTGATAGAAACTCAAATAATTAGGCACCGGCCTAAAGCTTGCCACGGAGCTTGTTATTTGTGTAGCAATAATAAAAACACATAGTCTATTAATAATTTTAGGAGTTATAGACATATTGGCACACAATACCGACTGTTCGCATTTCATATTTGATAAGAATGTATAAGTTATAGAAAAATCATCATCATCATATCAGCTGTACAACGTCCACTGCTGGACATAAGCTTCCCTCTTAAGCTTCCACTTATTTCCATTAGAGGCAGCCTGCATCCACTTTCTACCTGCGGCCTTCACCAACTCATCTTTCTATCTAATTGGTGACGTCCTACGCTGCGCTCCCAGATCCGTGGTCTCCATCCGAGAACTTTTTAGTCTCAACGACCATTCTATCTTATGAGCTATATATAATAATAGGTTATTTTATTATTATCGATAAAGCAAATACATCCCTAGACAAGCGTGCCCAGTTCACACCCCCGAATATCTCCGTGTCACAAAGGGCTGTTCCGGACACAATAATAAATATTTTGACGATAACGCATAAATATTCGCCTACGAGAATGTTGCAGTTCAGTTTCTTAAACGTAAAGTATAGATAGATAGAAAATACTTTATTACACACCAAACAAAGAAGCAATACAATAAGAAAATAAAAACTTAACCTCGTAATGGGCGGTCTTATAGCATGCATCAATTTCTTACTATACTTTATTTTATATTTTTCTTTTTCACAGTATATCAAAAACCTTTAACAAAACTTAGAATGTATTAAGTTCAATTAAACTTTTTAAATTATCATGGCTTTTATCAATATTAAGATTAGAAACAGGTAACATACCCTCAATACAGGTTGGCAGGTAGATATGCCTAGGCATTAAGCCCACCTTTTTGTACAGAGTTTATATCCAAATAAAGTATAATAAATAAATATCAGTTTATGACGCGTGATCATAGCACTTGCAACAGCGTCAAAATATCGGAACACTCAAAAATCCTCAAATCATTACCCGTTTCAAATCTTAATAAGGTCAATACGTTTTTAAGTTTTGGGACAAAGTAGTTAATCTTCTAAATAATAATTTTAAATAAACCTCTGACTGAGAACTTGTTTAATAAGTAGTTTTAGTAATATCTTGGCCTAATAACATGTCATAGAAAAATATTCATACCTTCTTGATCCTTAATAGAAACTTAATAGGTACCTATCTAAATTGAGGTTGATAAACTCGGAACAATAATATTATATTATCTAGCTGACCCCAGCAAACGTTGTTTTGCAAAATGAAAAATAGATGTTAGCCGATTCTCATTGATACCGGAGAAGCACAAAAAATTTCATCATAATCGGTCAAGCCGTTTTGGAGTAGTATGGCAACGAAAACTGTGACACGATCATTTTATATATAAGATTACCCCCTTAGGTACACGAAATAGTTAACTAAAGCTATTTGATAACAAGCCGCAAATAAGCATTGGTTTATTTTGCATAAGATGGTAACTTTATAATATTAAAACTATTTAATCTAACTGTACAAAATAATGTCTATAAATCTAAATTTAAAAGTTAAGAAAAATCCCCGATTCCAATGTCTTCATTTCCTTAAATTTAAAACAGCATAATATTGTGTAATGTGGACGCGATGCGCTTTCATTTGATACCCCACACTAGTATATTTGCTGATTTTCTGTTTTCCTTCCCCACTCTCACTCCCATAACTTTTAAACGGCTCAACCGTTTTTCATGAAACATGTCTAAGAACACCCGGGCCAAACTCACCTATCATACAAAAAAAAAGCTAAATTGAAATCGCTCCATCCGTTCGGGAGCGATGATGTAACAGACAGACAGACAGACACGTCAAAATTATAACACCCCTCTTTTTTGGTCGGGGGTTAAAAATAGTCTCAAAAACCAGACGTTTATCATTTCACCCAGCGTTCAAACATCTCCCGGAACATGAATAACAAAACGGTTATATGCCACTGGCCAAGGGTGGTAATTCCTTAGGTTTTATGGTCATTTCCTTTTTATAAATCGCACACTATTTATAAGGGAAGGGGTCTCGCGATTTCTTATACGGTCATAAAATTTACTGGAAAAGGGTACGAGAATTTATTTTGAGGTGTGAAATTTGAGTGGTCGCGGTGCACCCGTGCATATTTAGAAGGTTATCTGAGAGACAAAGAGATAAGTAAATATATTATGAATATTCCATTTTATGTAGACAAGTTTCTAGTAATTGTCACTGAGCTGCTGATAAGTTTTGCTTCTCAAGAAATTGAAATTAGCCTTATATGTTTGTACAGTCAGCGTCAAATTGATATAGACATCCAGAGAAAGACTTAAGTTATAACTATAATTAAAAAATATATATTTTTGCAGAAAGTGGTCAAAATACCGCAGTTCTATTGTTTCACATTCATTTAGGCTCATAAAGTTTTCAAAATGATCTGTGCAAACAAATCTATCAAAGGTAGCATGCAAACTCTTTAAAACGATACATTTGAAAGCTTTGTTTGCGCAGATACTTTTGCAGATTAGATAAATGTGAAACAATCTACACTTTGGGCGCATATAATATTATGATGATTTAAACTGCTTAAATCATTTTAGTTAAGTGTTTTCAGATTATTTTGACAACTCTGGATGCCTATATCAATTTGATGCTGACTGTACCTTGCTCATTTTACATTAAATAATACATTTTAGGAATTGTTGTTCAAAATACTATGCTTTATAAATAAAAAGCTTATTCATATTCTAGTACAAATCATACAAAATAATACTTCAACATTTAAAATACCAATAACAAAACTTGTCAATACTTTTGCAGTTAAACCTATTCTTGAAGATATTCGCTTAACGTCAAACCATTTCGTAAATTATACCTGCACTTTCCGTGATTTATCTTAAACTAGTAGCGCCTCGCGGTGTTACGCGCGTTTAAATCAAATCAAATCAAATGTTTATTTGCAGAATACAATTTTTCAAACATGTCAAGAACTTAAGGACTAGATATAGTTGTATTCAACCCGCAAGCAGGTATGCAAATATTATCAAATGTCAATGTTATGAAGCTACAAAATAAAGAATAAATTAAATAATAAACAAAAAATAAAATTTAAATTAGAATCTGAATACAAAAATGAATAGAAAAAATGTTAAATAATTATAAATTACAATTTAGATATTCACTAACACTATTAAAACATTTGTCAAGCAGCCAACTATTTAGTTTTGTCTTAAAAATATTCCCCTTCAGCTCCTTTAAGGCTTCAGGTAACTTATTATAGACTACAATAGACATTATTGTAAACATTTTTTTTATAAATTTGTTTGTTACATTGTGGATTGTATAGTATAGAATTGAATTTAGCTCTTTTCTGTCGAGTGATAACGTCCCTACGCGTTATAATAGATTCTCCCGCGGTAAAAAATAGCCTATGTAATATCGTTTCTTAGGCTCTATAATCTGTGTACCTACTACCATTTATACCATAATAATTTATTTGAATCGGTACGGTACGGTTTTTGTTTGAAAGAGGCAGAAGAGCTACTTTCGCATTTATAATATTAGAGGATATGTGTAAGAAAGTAGTGAGTGTTGAGATGACGGGTGATAGAGGAAAAACACATGTTGTGCCGACCCCACATAGTGTGGGGCAGGATGATGATGATGACGCCAACTGACAAATGGCAGCCGAGCTAAAACATGAGAACAAAATGATGGATGACGGAAATAAAGCAAAATGAATTGAAAACTTTGATCCTTAGCTTTTTGTAGCCACGCCCCCCTTTTGAGTTGATGACGCGGGCTTCAAAGCCAAGATACCCTGAACTCTGAATAATACAAACACTCACAATTTCTGATTGAAAAGACCCACGGTTCGGCTCTTTTTACGTTGGTCGGGGGTCATAATTGGCTCGTCTCGTTAAAAAATTTTAATCAGCCAACAAAGTTTTATGAGCGCCCGTGAAAAGGTTTCTTTGTTAAGTCAATGGCAATTATGATTTTTAATTGTCGAGTGTTGCCGTCGCGGGATTATGTATTTACTAATTTTCGGAAAGGTACTTTTGATAACTTTTACTTTGTTGTTAATTTTTGCGAATTGTTTTTGTATTGGTGTTTTTGGATCTTGTTAGAAATGGCGATGTTACGTTTAGAGTACCTGCTGCCTATTGAAATATATTCATGAATCATATATATATATTTATTTGTTTATATATGCATAAAACATGTTCAGTACCCGTACAACAAGCCACAAGCTTAGTGCTTTACGCTAAGAGCGCCTAAAGTTTCTTTATCTACATCACAAAATACTATCTTATTTAAGAAAATGTCATGTTAATCTTAGTGTGTTATAATACACGTAGACATTTATATTCTTTTATGAATAAACACCATTCCACCAGTTAAAAATCTGTCAAATGCATGAGATTACAACATGTTGTAATCTCCAACAGTCGTTAGTGGCAACTCCTGGTAGGGCTAAAGGTAAAAAGAACGATCGATCAAAAACGTTATCACAAACCTACATTAGTGCTAGATCTGTTTAGTAGCAGTTTAGTAAAAGCTTTTCTCGCTTGTTAGTCTCTATCGCAAAATTATATCTACATTAAGGTTCATTGTATGTTTTAACCAAGGTAGATGATTAAAATATAATAATTAGTCTATAGTATAGATAAATTTAAAAATTGTGCAAATATTTTTGATAGACGATAATGTGAATAGAAGTTTCGCGTGACGTAATTAATGCTTTCGAGAAATATGTAATAGTAGGTACCTACTATATGTACACTTCACAAGCCCCCACTCCGGACCGTGTGTCTATATCTTGACACTAATTAAATTCACAAAGCAAAAACTAAGCATCCAGTATTTTTGGACGAGCTTACAGACGGACTAATCAGCATACCAATTTTTTATTTTAAGTTTCATGCCTAAAAATAAAATAGCATAAAGCAGAAATAGCCGTTTTTATGAATAAGAGGGTTTTTCAATACGTCACTCATAAAACACCCAATAATTTCAGATCAAACGAATGGTATTGAAATACATCAGACAATCTTTTAGAGCGATTGACCCTGTGAAGGCCACTTAGCTGATTAGTCCTTTTATGTCATATTTCGTTTAAAAGTGAAAAGATATTGGCTATTTCATCTCGATAAGCCTAATTGGTCAGATCAAAGGATATATCTTATACATTCTTAAATAATTGAAAGGAAATTGCTTGTGGAATGAACTCGCATAAAAATCTATTTTTCAATATTAAAGTATATATTTTTTTCCCGGTAAAGAGTAGCTTTGTCATTTACTGAGAAAAATATGATATATATATTTTTTAATTATAATCTATATACATATGTAAAAATTAATTGCTGTTCGTTAGAATCACTAAAACTTGATAACGGCTGAACGGATTTATCTTATGTTAGTCTTGAAATGTTCGTGGAGGTTTAGGGAAGGTTTAAAAGGCGAGAAAAATCGAATTGTTTCCGGGAAAAATTTTTGAATAATTACCCGTGCGAAGCCGGGGCGGGCCGCTATTTTTATATAATATTTATTCAGAAAACTACATAGAGCTAATGTTGACAAAAAGCCTTAAATTTTATTAGAACTATGATGTATTATTGTGTCTGTTATGTTCTTAACTGATAATGTTTGTACCAAATGTTATCCAAATTGGGCTTTACTTATTTTTATTTTTTTTTAATTTTTATTTTATAATTTTACTCGCAATAATTGATTTTCCCGCGGAATATGGTATTTCAAAGCGGTAAAATATGGCCTGTGTGTTATTTTGATAATTATGTAAGCTATATTAATGTGAAATTTCATCAAAGCCATTCAGTTATTTTTGCAACAACACACATCCTCAAAAACTTTCACGCTTATAATCGCTACAAATTAAGTTTTATTGAACCAAGTTCAACCATTGAAAAATGACAATTTGATGTTAGTTACGTTTATAGCCAATGGTGAAATTGGGGCTTAGGATGTTACACTAACTACAATCAAGCCATGTAATGGTCCCATCAAACTTAAGTGTCAACTCAAAAACTACTTCTACATTGCATGAAATTATCAAAACAGCACAAAAACAAGATAATAGCCGGTGTTGCGTGTCGGTCGAGCACTGTCATACTGTCGAGTGATCGTTTGCAGTGAATGCAATTTCCGGCCGTGTAAACCTGACTACGGTCGGGACATAGGTACGTGGAAAACCCGATGAAAGAAAAATGGTTAAAATCTTATCTTTATTTGTATGAATTATATCTGAAAGATGAAGACTAGTTTTCTGTTGCTGATCAGTAAAAGGTCAAAGTCAAAATTTCTTTAAAATATCGTAGGCAAGACTTACAGTAAAAAAAACTGAGTGAGTGACTTGATCAATGATATTGCGAGTAATCCTTGACTTGACTCACTTTTCAGAGGTGATTTCTAACTTAAATTTAAATTTGCAGTTTTATTACCTACTTTAATCCATATTTCAACTGACCCCACTTAGCTCAACCTTTAGATATCAATGTTTATTCCGGCAGATATGAAAAGCGCATATAAAATGCAAAAAATGTTGCCCTTAATTATATGCCTTCTAAGAATCTCACAAATTTAAAAGAGTAAGGCTTTTGATATTAAATCTGAAACATACGTATCACTAAGCTGATAGATTTAGGAGTTATTTTGTGCAGAGTTTCACATTTTCAATATAACTCGCAAGAGGAAAAAAGACCTTGCAATCGAAATCACAGTTCGGCGCATCACTACAGTTCATAACACAAGTTCCTGCTCACCTACTTTCCTTGTCCAAATACATCGTAAAGCAAAAGGAAACAATTAATTCGGTACATATTAATAACCGTACTCGACAAATTACAACACACGTAACAAAATCACGCGATGCCACTACTTACCTACTAACTGAAATAATGCGAATGACAGAAGGAATATTTGTGTCAACAACACACGCGATTGTTAATGCATAATTTGATATCGTTTTGTCTATTTAACCGTGGTGACATGACACTTCCACCGAGCCACGTAACAATATTGCCCCTATCTCCTCTCGTAGAAGCCGTAGGACGTAGATATGTTTATCAGATGAAGGAGAGAAGGAACTTTGGAACTAAACCCAAAATCCTGCGCTATGTTTCTATATAGGTTAGGTACTTACAGAATCTGCTTGCCTTCTAGTGGTGTAAGAATAGGGTAGAAGACAAACGGTCGTCTTTCAGATACCTAATAAAATTATACCCATATTTTTTCATATTACAAATTAATAATCAAGATGACACAGTACATTTAAGTTTCGTGTGACGAAATGCTTTCGAGCAAAATGACATGGTATACTTCACAGGACCCCTCTGGAGCTTTGACGCTCTATCTTGGCTTTTTTTTTATTAATTGATAAAGCAACAAATAATGTGTTCAGTATTTCGTAGTAGACTACCAGTTGTTATGTAGTAATCATGCCAATTGTAAAATGATTTGATTGAACGAGGCTTTTTGTCGAACAGTGGACAATGGCTAAGACTGAAATAATGATGAAGACAATCATTGACTAGAGTGACGGTTGACTTGATGGAGGCCGCGAGCTCACGATGGATGCAGGCCACTGCCTGCTGAAGTAATTAGAAGTCTATGAGCTTTAAGTCCATGAATGGGTTTTGTACACTTGAAATTATGCTGATACTACATAGACTTTGAAGCAAGCATAGCGTTCAAATATCTCATATTACCTACATATATTTTATAAATGAAGAGTCTGTTTGATTGTTAGAACGCGCTAATCTCAGGAAAGTGTAAAAGCTAGCTAGCCTTTCTCGCCACGGCCTTGCCCGCTTTTTATGGATTCTCCCGCGGAAGCAACATATTTTCACTTAAAAAGTAGTCTATAACGAACGAATAAATAAAATAAAATTTGCTTAATAAATTGGATAACTAACACTGAATTTTTTTTATAAATTGGGCCAGTAGTTTTTGTTATTAGCGCCTTCCAACAAACAAACAATCAAACAATCTGTTCGGCTTAATAGTATTAGTATAGATTACAACTAAGTCAATCCTACTCTACTCCAATAGACCCAGACAAACGAACCGTATCTAAGGAGTGCATGCCGGTGACAATGAACTACTAAAAAAAAACTCACTATTAAAAAAATATATTAAAACAACATTAATAAATTAAAACGTCTCTTGTAGCCCTAAAGGTCAACATTGTTAATACTGTCGGTCACAGAAGGGTGACGCTTTTCCCTACAGTTTGTCACGCTACGATAAGGGACCAAGGGCTACTTAATAATTAAAATAGTCTCTTCATTATTAATGATCTTGATAAGGTTTATGAGTTGTTTATCGGCTGATTTGTAATCTACCTGTTGATTAACTCGTAGTTCAGTTCTCATGAAGTAAATTTTAGGAATAGCCTACAACCATAAAGTTCTTTAAAAAATAAACAGATTTAAGTGGCAATATTAATGCAAGTAATGACTCTCAAAGCCTTTTCAATCATATTCTTTAATCAGATTATGTAGAGGTAGAGAAAATACACTTGACGCGGCTTGTCACCACCATCCGGGCTTGGCCAGATCTTCTTATATCTATAACGTTTCTTAAGGTTCCTGCTAACAGACAGACAGGCAGAAGACGCGACGTAGTCTCAGTAAAAGGGTCCCGTCTTACCCTTTGGGAAAGGAACCCTAAAAATACTTTAGTTAGCAGTCAAAATACTGTTCAAAACCCTCGTGCTGCATAGGAAGACATCCGTTACAAGTGCATGCATACATTATTCATGATACAGCACGGTCGGTGCGGCTGATTCACCCCACTGGTTAACACTGCAGTTTTTTAATGGATTTTATATCTACATGATAATAAGTCTTTGTTTTTAAATTATGGAGACGTGACGGTTTCTTAAATCGTTGAATCCGTTTAGGTAAGTTTGGCTTAGTTGTAGTTAATAATTTTATGTCATATCCTTAGCATTCAACTGATATACCTCTAATATACTCACTTATTTCAGTCAATCCAAAGGATGTCTGGTAGCTATACACACACTTTTAATGATAAGGATGCCGATTGTGACACTATTGTATTATAATGAATATATATTTTTTTGTTTTTTGTATCTACAAATGTAAAATTCGGGCTTTCATTTAATTTAAGATGTTATCATAGAAAAATATTTGTTAGAATTGTGTTTTAGATTGGCATCGTTAAAGGTACAATTTGGCGGGGTACAATTTCGGTCCAAACAAGTTTTTTTTTCCAAAATCTTAGTACGTTGTTAAATAACATTCTAAGATTTTGAAATACAGTCTCCTTCCAGCAAAATGTTGAATCTTGAATATTTAAGGTACTTTTCCTCCATGTGACATGACCGTGGGACACCCTGTATATCACGATTATAGAGACCAAAGAGTCAAAAATGACCACTGTCCGTTTCACGAAATTTCCACCAAATAAACCTGTGTCCACTCAACGATACGACGCGACGGCTCCGAGCAAAAAACCAACGAATTTATAACTCACTAAATTCAAGACTGGTGATACAAAATTCGGCAAACTGGCCATACTTTATAATTTTTATTGAGTTGATTTAAAGTTCATTATCGTTTGGCAAGTTTTTGTATTGGTACCTGTTATTGTTTTTTCAGTAAAGGCTTTGACAGTTTCGCCAAAACGGTAGGTTTCACAATTTTGATAAAGGGAACAGATATTCCGCGTCGTTTTTGTCAAATGTCAACTACTGTGGTCGCCTCCGGTTGTGTTCCGCCGCCGATTTTTTTTTTGGAGAATTAATTTTTAATTATTGCGATACCTCCCACGATCTACGATTGTGTTTTTTTGTTTCTGTTGAACTTACAAAAATAGACAGATATTTTACCGTACGAATTATTCAGAAACTAGTATTGCCTAATAATGCCAAATTCCATAATAATGCGGTTAAATCCTTATTATTATGGAATTTCCCGAGGAATTTCATTATGTATGTATTTCCACGTCGTAAAGTTACTTATATCATTAAATAGTAGCTTAAGTAGATTATAAAATATATGTAGGTACCAAATTTCATTTAAATTGGTTCTGTAGATTCAGAGACTTACGACCTACAACGTCATAATTTCACAATTTGACAAATAACTACTTAGGATAGATGTTAAGTATTTTTTTAATATTAATAAACTTAAAAACTTGCAATCTTATTTTCAGAGAAGTAAGTTTGCATAAACAACAATATAAATTTCATTAAAAAAATAAAAAATATCTGTCACCCATAGTACAAGTTCTATTAAATTTGAACATAGAAATTATTTATTTTCTTTACACTGCTTATAATGAAATTTCTGAACGTAAGAAGTACGAAAAAATTAATCCTCCTACAACTTTGAAAAAACACTCAACAATTCCAATAAAAACTCTTCACAGGTTACAAACAAAGTAATATTGGACATCAACCCCATTAATTAGAAAGTACTTTTGAACTTTTTACTGCTCGATTCGCTAGAAAAACAACATCAAAGCTGAGTTCAGTGTTTATCACGTATGATGGGCGGGCTTAGATTGAATGTAGGGAGATGTGCCGTCTTACCAACACATTTTAAAAAAGAGGAGGTTCTCAATACAACGCCTAAAGTTCTCGTGTCGTGGCTTATCCTGTTGTTTAATATAAAAAAACCTAGCTTTTAGTCTTCAAGTTTCAAGTTTGCAAAGTTTTCTTAGCTTGTTGCTTGATTGGATCTGGAAATGAAAAAAATATACATTCATTTTATTGAAGACAGTTTTACCTAATCGGTTGTTGGAAAAGGCAATGTTTATACAAAAATATGAAGTTTATTATTTAATTTAATTATTTTTTTTAATTTATTAATTTATCATTTTAATTATTCAAAATAATGTTAATGTTTTTGCTATTATTGCTGTTACAACACGTTGAGCGCATTTAGCAATAAATAAGACATTTTTATCTAATTGGTTTTATTAGAAAGAGTAAATTAAAAAGTTTTAATTTGTAGCAAAATATTCAAGATCTCACAAATCATAGAATACATTTATTTTCATGTATATACTCATTTTTAAAATACTCTCATAGCGCCCTCTTATCAGGTCCAACTATTTTAAAACACTCTTCTTTATAAAGCAGAAAATATCGACCTATGCCCAATCTCCTTTGTTTAAATCTCTGCTGAGTAGAAAGTATGACATAACTAGGGACAAAGAATGTTAATTGTAAGAAGCATCTCTTTGATACGCTCTGTAAACAAGAGGGGTTTTTTTTAATTTGATCCTTATACCGATGAACTTTGGATAAAACAAATTTTTGTTTACATTCTGTCACGTATGTGAAATTAATTTTGGATGGGTGCTCTTTGGTTTTCAATTAAAGTTGTTTTGAACCGACTTTCAATGAAAAACGGATTCTAAATTTGTCAGTGTTTTACATAATCTTATTTTAAGCAAAAACTAAGTCTTCGAAATAATTGACTCGCATCTTTGTATCTATTTTGTTTGCAAAGAGTCTGAAATTGGTCACTGTAACTTAGTCCCTTTATTTATTTCAATTCTTATGTAACCAGCATAAGAATAGATAGCGTTGCTAGTTTTCGTTTCGATCGACGAACACTCGCGAATCCCGGCGAGGCATGACTTATTCGAAACGTTATAATATCAGCCTGATTTGATAAATGCATCGAACAGAAAAACAAACCCGCCAAAAATAGGATATAGTCGGTTAGATAGCTACGATACTATAGCTAGGTTTAAGATACCTAAAACACAAATTACCATAAACAGGTAGATGAATTAAATAAAATCAGTCCATCATTTTGATTATTCAAAAAAAATTACCTTTGTTATCAAGAATATACAGACCATTGAAGTATCTTGGCACCTTTTTATTATTTTGCGAAAAATCTGTGTCCAGTATTTTTCGACGGGCTAACAGGCGGAGTAAATGGAATACCTATTTTTTATGTTATCAACAAGCCTCTTATTCGTAAACTCACTTTTCATATAAATATTAAAATAACTCCGAGTCATACAAAAAATGTCACGCTCTCATATCATGACCCTCTCAAACTCATACAACTAATACAAAAGTGAATGATGACAAAATGCAAGACGTAAAAATTGTTGCCACGTGTACAGTTCATCGACCGTCTAATTCGGGTACTTCCTCCGTAAAGTAAGTACGGGCTATTTCCGATGATGATTACTGAAAGGGTTACTTACACTGTAGATTATCATGATCTTGATTGATGTAATTCTTGTAAGTTGTAAGTTTTGTATAACTTGTAATTTTTGGTCTGTGCGATGGCAGGGGGGTAAATTTGACTTGTGTTACCTTTTTATTTGATGCTAGTAGTGGCCCGCGTTGTTACCCGCATTAAAATGGATTTCCCCGCGGTAAAAAGAAGCTTATGTCCTTTCTCAGGATCTAGATAATCTGTGTCCTAAATTTCATTTAAATGGGTTGAGTAGTGAAAGAGGAATATATAGAGTAACTTTCGCATTTATAATAGTATGGACAATTTGCTTACATCGACCAATAAATTAAATCTAATTGAAACGGAATCAAAATTAAATTGTTGGTCAACATTTCTAATTAAACTCTTTACATGGTAGGTGTTGAAAGCCAAATAAAGTATAAAAATAAATTAATACAAATACATTGACTTTTGCTTTCGGCTATTTTGTTGTTAAACAGAAATTGTATTATCTTAATATATATAAATCTCGTGTCACAATGTTTGTCCTCAATATACTCCTAAACCACTTAACCGATTATAATGAAATTCGCACACCATGTGCAGTTCGATCCAACTTGAGAGATAGGATGGTTTTTACGGCCAGAAAAATTTGAATAATTTCCGGGAAAATTTTATACCCGTGCGACGCCGGGGCGGGCCGCTAGTTATATATAAATGTTGCCCTATTCATAAAACATAACTAGTTGACCTTAACTTCTGTCAATTTCAAAAAGGTATTTATTACCAAAAACGACAGAATTTTGATAATTTGACAATGAAATACAACTTACATCCCTCGCTCTTTACGTTGAATAAGATAAACAGAAGTTTTTACTTACTTCTATATAGAAGCCTCATAAAAATTAAATGTTTTAGGTCCTATTTCACAATGTCCGAATAAAACTATATATATTATAGACAACGATTGCTATATATTTTAACTCTTGACTAAGTCAGCTTGAAAGCTTTATTTTTATTTATTTATTTTGATCTTTTGTTATAAATAAATAATGAACGATGCTGTTAAAATAACAAATTGCATCTACATATTTTCTATCGATTGAATAGTTCATAAATAATAAAAATAAAGATTTCCGGACAATCTACACAACAACATCTAGCCCCGTGTTAAGCTCTTTTGGTATGAGTAATATACATCTGATATACTAGAATAGAAATACATTATGTACCTACATATTTTTTGTTTTACATATATTATATTATTGTATATTATACATTAAACAGTTACTCGTATCTACGCATTGATTCCCATAAATGTCAGAGAGACGACAAATTCGCAAAATGTTTGATCACCCATAACCCATCTCCGATTTAACGATCGGCCCAATTGACGTTTGGGTGGTCTACTCATAAACCCAGTGAGAAGCTAGGGACAGTGTAGGTAAATATAGTTTTACGAGCTTTTTAATAACTCTTTGTTTAGAGGTCGGTTAAAGTTGGCCACCTAGAGCCTGTCACAATGCTATGGGAGGTCAGGAGTTAGCAATACAATACAAAAACACATTATTGTACACCAAAACAAAACACAATTTTAATAAAATTAGCATAAGAGGAAGAAGTACAAAGGGCGGCCTTATTGCTTAAGAGCTATCTCTTCCAGGCAACCTCAGGATGGAAAAATGACGTTAACGTACGATCATCATAAATATTTCCGGGCAATCCACACAACATTAGAAAGAAAGAAAGAGAGAAAAAATATTTATTCATATATTAGACATACGTAGAAAAAAATGTTTCGGGAATCAAACCAGTTACCTCTCACACCGCAAGCGGACCTTCACCCACTGCGCCACTGAGGCAGGTATTTGGTAAATAAACTCGTTTTTGGTAATAAACTAAGATCTTCGTGTGTGGTCAAACGAACAATCATTTGAACTCAATGAAGTTTACTCTATTTTATGGCGTGGTATTGTTTCATCAATGTACTGTAAGAATTACCACTTCAAAGGTAAACTTAGCTAATTCTACTG
The DNA here is from genome assembly GCA_929108375.1 of Gymnoscelis rufifasciata. Lineage (NCBI taxonomy): Eukaryota > Metazoa > Arthropoda > Insecta > Lepidoptera > Geometridae > Gymnoscelis > Gymnoscelis rufifasciata. The sequence goes on from OV815314.1 coordinate 10,496,623, forward strand.
TACTTTTAAAGGCTTAAGGTGTTTTATGTGGTCACATCAAAATTATTGTTTATAGTAGCGACCCCAGGCTTTGCACTGGTAAAATTGTACATGTATTGATGTCTACTGCTGAACATATGCCTCCCTCAAAGACTTCCAGTAACTTCGGTCGGTAGTAGCTTGTAACCACCGCGAGCCCGCTACCTTCACCAGGTCGTTCTTCCATCTAGTTGGTTGACGTCGTTCGATTCAAGGTCTCCATTCGAAAACTTTCCTTCAATTTACCTAAGTACCTTAATATAACTATTGATTCACTATCTATTGCTGAAAACGCTGTAATGCTGTTGGGTAGCATAGGTAAAAGGTATAGACAGTGGAAGCGATTTCATTTTGTACTACTTCTTTAAAGACATGAGCAATATCCTCTATACAAGGTGTTACAAAATTGGTATATAAACCGGAAAGGGCGTGAATGGCACGAACTAGGCAAACATTATTTTGTTTTACGATTTTTTTTAATTGGAAACCCATTTGTTGAAATCAAATGTTACGTTATCTTATATCTTTATAAGGTTCACTAACTGACAACAACAAACGATACCAAGATAAAGAACTCACATAACTAATACTGTTTTCTTCTTCTCGCCTTTTTTATGTAATCATAGAAAATATATATTTAAGTATATTTGTTCACCAACCCGCGGTTGACCAGCTTCATTTATTAATTCAATCTCTCGTTAGGAGAGAAGTCCCAGCGTCCCATCAAGAGTACGTAAAAAGGGATATTTATGATTATGTTTAATGTACTAACAATGTTATATTGAATCTCTCTCTCCCGTAATAGCCTAGTCTCTAAGGCCGGAATTCATAGTCGCAAATAATGTCTATAAACGTTTAATCAGTGGCAAATACAGAAGTTATCATTGATTGAAAGTAATCGAAGATTATTTGTGACTATGAATTCCGGCCTAAAATAGTTAAGTTTCGTACGGGTACGTAACTCGTATCTAATATTAGAATATAATGTAAAATATATTGAAGTATGTTCTGATACTGTATTTGTGACAAAGATTCTTGATCCTATCCGAAAAAATAAACAGAAAACACGTGCCCCCAAACAAGTTGATCTAATTTTGTCATTTGTATACTTTCCGGCTGTTTGTACCTACGTCAATAAACAGCTCAGAGATATTTCAGGCTGTCGGTCTATCATTTTAACAACCTACAGAGACACGACGGACAATCAATCTCACAATAAATACCAGAACATACAATAAATTTTATAGTCACATTAAAACAGTAATATACAAATAAAAACAGATCTAAGGAACATATTCTTTGTTTTCATTTATGTGACTTTTAGTAGAAGACAAACTATTTTACGATGTGTTTAATATGTTTTTCACACTTTTTTTAATGGTAGCATGTGTTACTGCTGGCACAGTGCGTTATGACATTATTTGAGGGGAATTGTAGCATTAAGAAAATTTAAATAAGACTGCAACAATCTCAACCTTCCAAAAAGTATGTTTAGTGCTAGTTTAAGCACCTGGTTGATAAGTAGGATAATTATATTAATTAATAACGCAATACTTGAAATATGAAGTCACATAAATTTTCATTGAATTCGAATAACTTTTTGTTTATAAGACGGTATATTAACCCTTAGACTAGCAGAGTGTCGATGTCGATCTGAAAATCGACCTGTCTGTCTGTTCGGGATAAACTCAAAACTACTGAATGGATCTTTATACGGTTTCAGCAATAGGAAGTGTGATTTAAGAGTATGGTTTTCGTATCCGTGAATGGTTAGAACGGGCTAGCTAGTTAATTATAAAAGACAAATAAAAATAAAATAAATATTGCATGACAATCCACGAGGCAATCCCGCGATACGCACTAAGCTTGTGTTTCGGGTACATGACAAATGATAAACTTAATATAATATAAAAACATACATAATAGACATAATTTTACGAAACATATTTTAAAAATAGAATGATTTCATGTTATTTTTACCCGGCTGCAGCAAAGGTGTAGTAATATGTTTAATAGTATATGTATGGATGTAAGTATTTATGTATGTTCCTTTGTCTATACAGACCAAACGCCTGGGCCGATTTATATGATCCACACGTCAATCGATTCCTCTTAGTACGGCGAGTTTGGAGGTTTTTTCTGTTCACGTCCGTAAGTGACTTCTTCCGGGTGGTGCTAAGAACAGTCTCTGGTGGGATGCTTCAGCCCCGGCTTGTCACCACCCTCCGGGCTGGGCCAGTGCGTGAAGTGATTTATTCGTGTTTCGTAATGTGGTCCGGAGAAGCTATCCTTCTAGGTCTTCATGCTCCATCTTAGACCACATCGTCACTTTACATAAGGTGAGATTGCGGTCAAATTAAGACTTATCCAGCATAAAAAATACATGACATGAGTGTCACTAAATACATGACGGTAGTAAAAATTCAATATGGCGACTACGTGGTTTTCTTTTAACGTTATTCGATCCAGCTGACCATTTAGGATCTACATACTATATCGAATTAAAGTTGCCTAACAACCATTTTCACTCAATAGGCTTATAGACTTAAAAATTGCCAAAAGTTAATTCGCAGGCGGGTTATATTTATTCTCAATTTCAACTTGTTTAGTACCTACTGAAATTTTAACCCATTCAGTGTGTTCACGGCGTTAGCGCGTAAAACAATGCTGGCTCGCTTTGACAAAAAGTTAATAACCCAATAAAAAATAAAACGAGCTTCGTGTCACAGATAAACTAAACAATAATAAAACACGTCGTTATTCTTCCATTATTCCTTGCTACTGTTTGTCTTTCAACATTTTAAATTTTCTTTCATTTTAAAATTATTATGATGCTTTCAGATGTTAACGTTACAGAAATTTTTATCTTAATTTATTATGTATTATCAAATGAATTAAAATTTAATTGTGTAGGTAAACAAGAAAAACAGAAATGACAAATTTGTTGTTAAATGTTATAATTTTTTAAAAGAAAAACACTACTACTCCTATACCTTTACGTCTATGACAATTATTATTAATATGTTTCATAAACTAATTAGACTAGTTAAACAATATGTTATATATGTTTAAAATAAAGATATATTGAAAAAAAAAACCTAATATTGTCACTTTTTGGTTTGCAGATGCTGTGCCCTACGTAATTTTTTTCATTAAATACTTTTGCGCAATAAACTTAATGGCATTAGGAAATATTATACCATGAACTGTAATACCATAATTTATATTACAAAACCGATGATTTATTATAATGATTATAACATCTCAAGGAAAAATCATAACATCAACGGTGACATGAAATTAGCGGTCTTATTGCGTTTGTCCGGAGGCTGCGGCTGGCATATAGTTTAAATTTAACTGGCACTGTACCAGCCAGCCTTATTCTCTTATTCACAATAACTAATTTGAATAACATTTCAGGTATTGATGATAAACGACAAGCTTCGGCCAAACCTGAGCGACCAAAGCGACTGCGAAGCGGGAACGTAAGCGCGGAGCTACACAGCTCAAAGCGAGACGTATCAGTCAAAAAAAGTTCCTGGGCAGGTTAGGTGAAAGCATTACATTTTTCGGACAAAGACCAGAGTAAGTAAAAACGAAGTAAGCAATTATTATACCTACACGGTGTGTGAAAATCTGGACATATGAGGAAACTGCTATAAATCTTTTCGTTAGCTTATTTTATTAAAAGATATCATGCTTTTATTTTAAAAAGAAACATTCCAATTTTTGAAAGATTAGGAAAATTTGCTTATATACACCCTCCTGTGCCCAAAGACATTTCTATTCTGCATATCTCTCCACAATAATATACATATATATAAATTAATTTTAATATACTGTAATAACAGGGCTACCTTTATTATGTATTGCGTTTCTTAATAAAAATAATAAATTATTATCTTATCAAACGCAAGAAATCTTCGTCCCTTCGCGTTACGATGAGTTCGTTCGCGAATAAGCTCAGGTTAAATGGATCGCGGCGACACGACAGTGCTTGCGTGCTCGATCAACTGGTAATTAAGAATTTGTCTATGTACAGTCAGCTTCAATTGATTATTTAGACTCATATCAATTTAAACCTACATTTTAAACACGATTTTTTTTTTATTATTATTGTTGAGCCTTAATTTGACCACAATCTCACCTGATGTAAAGTGACGATGTGGTCTAAGATGGAGCATGAAGGCCTAGATTTCAACGCATGATGTATCGCGATATATAAGCGAATTGACATCAATAATATATGCGTGCAATAAATATCTTTTTCCTTCACTGCTTTAGAAAATCGTGTTTAAACAAATCTCTAATGCTAAGGTTATAGTTAGCGTCAAATTTATAAATCGTTGGGAACTGTCAAAATTATCTGAAAAACGTAAAAGCGATATGATGTATGTTTAAATATTATTGTTAGCACGTTCTTAGGTCAGCGCTTAAGTCAGGCTGTCAAAGGTAGCATGCGAACTCTTTTGTACAAATAAATTGAGCACGAGATTGGTCTTATTAAATAAAACAATAAGTAGTATGAGTAAAATAAGCACCGGTGCCTTAAACATGACGAATCGACAAGCATATACCAATTTTTTAACCCCCTACCAAAAACGAGGGATGTTATAAGTTTGACGTGTCTGTCTGTCTGTTACATCATAGCTCCCGAACAGATGGAGCGATTTCTTAATTATTAGAGGTATCTCGATTATTAAAGGTGAGTTTGGCCCGGGTGTTTAATGAAAATCGGTTGAGCCGTTTAAAAGTTATGGGGGTGAGAGTGGGGAAGGAAAACAGAAAATCTGCAAATATACTAGTCATCATCATCAACCTATTAACGTTCCCACTGCTGGGACACAGGGACTTCTCTCTTGACGAGAGAGATTAGGCCTTAATTCACCACGCTGGCCAAGTGCGGGTTGGTGAATGTCACATGTCTCTTCAAACTCTTTTTAAAGTTCTCAGAAATAATCAAAATATGCGCAGGACTCGCTCAAACGATCTAAAGGGCAGCATGTTATATCGATATATCGATACTTAGAGACAAATCGATGAATCATTTTGATCGCCTACGCAAATAAAAACTATAATTTCACTTAAAAAGCATCCAATTATAAACTCCTACTAGAAAACAACAATACGTTCACCCACTGGATAATAAAACCAGCATGCGACAGCTCAACGACGTAGGTACGACCCCCTATTTTTGTATTTATAGACCTATAAACTATACTTGTCACTCATCATGGATTTATGCCCGCTCGTCCCAAATGTGGTTCCGTTGACGAGCTTCCTCGTGTCAACACTGTAAACAATGCTGGTCCATTTGCAGTTACCCATCCGCAAAACGTTTTAAACAAAGGATTTTGTCTTCTCGCCTAACATAAACAAAGTCTAATTTCCTGATCGCGTCTTTGATTCATCAACCTCGAACTGCTGTCCTATATCCTTGCTACCACTATCATGACTTACAACTTTATCTATACTGTCCCAAGTGTCATATTCGGTTGATTGGTTTGGTTGTTGTGATGTTTTGTGACTGCTGGGTGTAAATTGTGCAGGCGGCGCCGTCGATGTCGTCGGGACGCCACCAAGCAAACATTCGAAGCGTGTAGAAGGATGCTTAGCACTTGTACCTCTAATTATATCCACGGAACGCGTTGTAGAAACAAACACGCTTGTTCGATCGCGATCCTCGTATTTGTCTCGATTACTCGATGCTTTTGCTTTTTATATCGATTCGACATTTGAATAAACTCGGAATTGTAGACTAACTACTAATGGATCTGGATATGGATCGCAATCCGCTATCTCGATTACATCGCATTCTTGATTAATCGATTCTGAATTTTCTTCCTTATTCCGAAAAAAAAACAGTTAATTGCTAATCTTTTAATGGAATTTAGAGAGGGCTAAATAACTCGGGGATTATTTACGAGAGAAAATCAGGATGAATAAATAATATGAGTAGATTGTGTAGAAAATCTTGATCAGAGAAAATCGAGTAAGTTGTTTCGTTATAGTTGTATTAGGCAGGCCTTACACATTTAGCACATAGCAAATGCTATGATGCCTAATCACTCAGAGAAAGCCTAAAAAGGACATCCTACGTGTCCCATATTACGGAAAATAATCATCTGATATACTTAATCAAACAGAGATACATACATAAATATGGTATATTTTTACTATACTTATAAAATACCGAGGCAAAATTTCTTGCAGAACATTATATAAACAATTAGCCTCTCGGCAGGAATCAAACGTACTGCGCTATATAGTCAAAATAAATGAATTGAGAATACATATTTATACAAAGAAACGTCTCTCTAAATTAAGCTCATTCGACATATCTGACACAGAAGTAATTCCGTATGATACCTATAATCATAACATATTTTATTGCCAACCCATTAGTCAATTGTCGAAATACATTTGAGCAGAGCAACACTAAAACTAATGTAAGTAACATACCACAAAGCTTTTAACCTAAAATAGATACAGCGAGCAGTCTACGAAGAAGTGTCTCCGGGAAAAAAGTTTAAATGTTTTAAAACTGTTTTTTCCTCGAACAAGATTGGGGACATGTCTGTTTACGTTTCTTGAGCGGCAGATGTCATGAGCGGATGCAATGACGAATATTCTTTATATTCAGGTGGTAATGAATTTCTGTTTTTAGATTTGTTTGTATAATTTTTATGTTTGATATTCGACAGTGTTGCTTTAGTCCGTTTTGTTGGTTGCGGGAGTGAATCAAGTTTATTATTATTACTTGGTGGTTTATTTGGGTTATTGAAATACTTACTGTCGTTTACAAGAACATAGGTCATTAATTTTTTTTATTTATACATACCTTTTAAACCCTTTTTTAACCGATTTTTAATTGCCTAACAACAACATCAACATAACATCCTTAGTTTTTCGATGTCGATTAAAAAGTAAATACTCAATCAAAATAAATATAATAAAATTCGCGCCCATTAAGTTAGTTATTATAAACACGAAACGGAAAAAAAGTTTTATAAACAGTATGTGACTCTACTTAAAAAGCAATCCAACCGCTTATTCCCTCGTCAGAAATCATTAAATTAAAACAATAACCGCAACATTAAATCACACCCTATTTAATTATCACCCATTATTAGTTCAGAACCATTTAACACGCCGTTAAATTGTATAACAAGAACGTTAATTGACTCCAATCGCAGCTGTGACAAACATGAAACGACTAAAGTAAACTATGGTGACAGCTTCCGTTTTGAATTTCATTCTAAATTTGACTTTATATTGCCGGGTATAGGGAAGGATTTAGCTTGATAGCAGTTCGGCGGGAAATGTATAGGTCTTTTGTTTTATCGTGATATTTGTAAACATTTAACACCTCAAATCCATCGATCATTTTGGTGAATTTTGTTTTGTTTGGGGACTCCTATAACTTTATTGAGAGTCTAGACTATCCAAGTATCATTTCCCCTAACGTTATATACTAAGTTAATTTATTCATAAGATATACCTACATTTAGATTTTTTTCATCAAAAATCAAAAATATAATATGATCAAGTTATACGAGTATCTATCAAAGTTCACCTAAGTCAGATTACTATTAAAGTCTTATATTGTATAAGGAGAACAGACACTGAATTTTTTTATTTGTACTCTGAATTATAAAATTATTTGATGATTACGAATTGAGAAAGATTGTAATGCCTCGCATATACAGATGAATGTGATGTGTGGTTAAAATAACTTACAGAAGAGCACTGATTCAAACTGCTCGGATCACAGATTGTCATTAATCAAAAATAGAATGCTGTAAACGCGAATTTATTGTTATGTTTGTACGAGACACATGTTTCGCTGTCACCAGCCTTGTAAAACAAGAGATGATGGCTTTCCAAAAATAAAACAATGTTAGAAGCTCACAAAAGATGGATTTTGAGTGGGGAAGTCATTTCTTCTGTAGTTTAGAGCTGTAGGCAAAATAATCGAATGACTAGAACTATGTAGTTGAATACACTGTCTTCAAAAAAGTGAGTATAGAATGTAATTTCAGCGAGTGATAAGTAACAAGTATAGAAAAATATAATCTACTAATCTATCTATAAAAAATATAATTTATAACTTTGGGAAAAATATTACCCATAATTATAGATTAAACCAGGCTATTCTGATATAAAGACGTACAGATATAAACTGAATTTGAATTTCTAACAAAAATAATAATGATTTTAATGAAAAAAAAAATTCACCTATTACACATAAAAATAAGCGTTAATTAAAAACTTCTGAAGTCGGTTGCTTAATATGAACAGCATCCTATGAGTCCGAAAAAATATTGACAAGAATTCCGCTGAACAGTAAAAAAATCAACAGCATTTTTAATCCGATTCCCACTAAAACATAACATCCGTAGTCTCAATTTGTCTTTTCCAATGTAAACAAGGCACATCAAACGACTGAGTGATCCCAATGACAAAATCCATTAATGCCGTCGCTATGCCGCCGCTATGCCGCTATGCCGCCGGCGATCGGTAAACAAATGAGGCAAGTGACAGATTCGTTTGGCACAGTGACAACGACGCCGGTGGCGCTGTTATAGTGACAGCTAATTAGAGTTTCGATTAGGCTGACAGATGTAGAGCTACAATGTTTGGGGGGAGTTTTGAAGGGTTATTTTATGGAAAATAATTACTAATATCATATATAAAACATACATGAAAAACACTAATTTCCGTTCCATTGTGAAACAAACGCAAATATTATGGAAAGATGTTTTTTTAAGAACATTAAGTAAATTATTTCTATACTTATATTTATTTTTGTAACAGCTTAAGGTACTATCAAAAACCTAAAAGAAATCCTCTAACACAATATTTTTTTTGCTGAAATAAAGACCTTTGACACCTGTATTGTTTAAATTTAGTTTCTGTGATATTTTTTCTTTGTTTTAATATGTAAATATTTCAATAGATTGTGTTTATGAGGACGCTACGTTGTTTAAAGCGGTTGCTTACAAGTTATTATTATTTAACCATGTCATCCGTCCATCTATTTGGTAGACGATGGTCGAACCAAAAGTAATTCCTGTAAAAAAATAAATCCTCACTTCAGGCAGTGCAAATAAACACAGTACACGTGACGCAACCACTTTCATCGGCCGCCGCCATGCGTGAACTATTCCTTACGAGCCGATGAATAAATTGTTTCTTGGCTGTTGCGTAAACTTCCGTTTTTTAACCGACTGTGTGAAGACAAATGTGGCTACCATTCGATGTGTTGGATAAACCTACCCTCTCATGCATAGCTTCTTTCTTCAGTCGTAGAATCTCTACTGCTGGTTTGAGCCACCCTTTAGACTTCAAATTCCTTTATTTGCACGAACATAAGTAAAAAACAAGGTCTTAAATTAGTTATAGATGCATTATGTTCTACTACATTCATTTGGCATGCAAAACCTTAACATAAATTGTAAATTAAAAATTATAAAAGTCCTTACATTATAAAATATACAAGACATGGCAATTAAAATGTTAGTGAATTTTATATTTCTTGTCAATTATTTATTTATTTATTACAAATGTTACCATTAACATATATTATAATAAAACATTCTGAAAACCCTTTAGGGGTTTGTTTAGAATGAAATTTCCATTCCTCGATAACTTAAAACTTAACAAAAATGAAAGAATGATTTTAAATATAAAAATTACAAATTAGGGTACCTTACTAACCCTACTACTTAAAATCTTTTTCGCTAATCAAGCGCGTCGATAACACAATATGCCCTGCTGCCGCCGCAAACAATGAGGAAGATGTAAATCAAATTTTATTCCCCTCCTTTTTCAGCCCTAACTAAAACTTTAAGCAATAATAAGACTAACTGTGAAAAAATTGTGTTGATATCTCAAAAATTGAATTATTTATAAGCAAATCAATATGGGAACGCGCGAAAACTGATTGCGCCCGTCGAGTAATGGCTGTGACGTCACGTCGCCGGTTGTGTTGTCGCCGACGAACGGCGACGGCGCGCGGGCGGCTGCTTAGCTCTGTAAACTTACTTTTGTTCATTTCGATACATTTGTAATTTTTTTATGAATGGTATACCAACCAACCACCCAACATGGAACCAGGATTTTTACGTGGACAATCAAATAATCTTCCGAAAGTCGATTTATTTATGGTTGCGGATTATTTCACAAACCATGCTAAGTAGTATATTATTGCAGAAATCCAAGGGCAAAAACTTGCAAGGTAAGCAAATATACCTACCTACATATAACGAGATATTAATCTAAGTATTTACCTCTGCATTACGTTATTTGTAGGAGGTAGGTTAATAATATTATAAAAGTGAGAAGGGATCTAGGTAAAGTAGCCTTAAGCCTTAGCCGTAAGGGCCTTTATTTCATTTGAGACCAAATGGTACTTATTTCTTAAGTAATTACTTAGGTATTCGTAAGTATCGTTAAGTATAAGTTTTGGTTTTATAATAATGGAGTGATAGGACTTATGGCAATCGTTAAGTATAAGTTTTGGTTTTATAATAATGAAGTGATAGGACTTATGGCAATGAAATACACGTAAGTACGAGTAGGATTTTTTAAATTTCTATTATTCTTGAAAAAAGTTGATTATATAAGCACGTTATTTTATTGCTAAATCACATAACTTTAATATTAAATCAGTTTAAAAGAGATCTTATATCAAAATCCCAAAAAAAATGTTTGTGCATATAAAAGCCTGTGAAACTCCACGACCACAGTGTAGTGTTATGAAAAAATGACGTCAATACCTACTTAAAGGTTATTTAATTTTTGACATACTCTATAAACTAAACATTTATTAATGTAAAAAAATAAATAGGTAGGTATTTCATATTTAGGTACTCGCATTAAAATGATCTTCATCAACAATGTCGACTGGTTTTTGCAGAACACTTTCCCCCTTCTCATCAGTTTACAACACTTATTTCTCAGCTTTTTGTCGTTGGGCACATCATAAAAGTATTTTTCTGGAGTGCTAACCAATGTATTCGTACATAAGGGTACTATACACTATCTGTATGGTATTTTTTTCTCCATAATTCCAAAAATATCAATGAAATATCAAAATTACTGCACGCTTTGTTAGCGCGCGGCGGACATAACCGGCGATGTGACGTCACGCGCTGAGCGGTCGAGATCGCGCGGATTTTAATAACATCCAACTTTGAATATTCATAGAAAATTCAGTTTTTAAGATATCAAAAAAATTCTTTCACTTATATTTTTGAGATTTTATTTTTGATTTTTTTACATTATAAAAAAATCACACTCATCTAGCTCATTGTCACCTGAGCCGGCTTATTCAAATATTACTTGTCATCATGACATATTCGCCATAACGATTATAGGCATGATGGCTACATAAAAAATTGGTATGCTGTTTAGTCCGTTTGTAAGCCCTTCCAAAAATACTGGACACTTATACTTTCTTTTATTTAATAATCAAGTACTCAGATCTAAATGAAGTTGAATTTTAACTTTGATTAATTAGGGTGATGATGATGATGATGATGATGACTAAGATGTAGATCATCAAAATTCCGGAGGGGGCTTGTGACATGTGTCATTAGTACATTTACTGTTTTTTATCGTCCTGATATTTCGTTCGCAATAATAAAGAAAAAATATAAAATATGTGTACAATTTATTACAGTAAATGACGGACTAATTATTATTTTTAAGTCGTCTACTGTATCATAGTAGATGCGGTTTTCCATGAAGTCTTTGACAACATTGACTAGGTTCTATTCACGTGACCAGTTTCTACAAAAAATACAAAAATATTTATTTAAAGCATTTTAAGCAAGTCTGTATTTTGGGAGACCTGTTACAGTGTGTTTTAATCAGATACAGAAAACAATGAAAGAAAAACAAAATAAAATTACATTTGCAACAACATCAACAACATACTTTATGAAAACATTCAATAAGGAAAGGTAATGGAAATCATAGGGAGTGTTTAGTCTATATTTCATCCTCAGCTCTGTGAGTGAAAATAATTATTGTTCTAAACTTGGGATTTGGCCCATCGATTCCTGAGAATCTGATTAGGGCAGATACTAGACAGAGAGAGTAGGTACCTACTTAGATTAAGTACTAAATATTTAACTGTCTCTAATGGGCTACTTAGATACAGTACATATTATGCTATAATCCATTTCAGTGCTGCTCCTTATATTGAATTATTAATAGTAGAACAATTATACATATTAATAAGTTATTATTGAGCTCTACAACACAACACACAGACACATAAGCCGTAACTGCGTAATTATAATCATACCACCTACAAGTCCATCGTTAAACAAGTTTAAAATTGTCTTCATAAAGTAAACATAAAAATGTGTCTCCCACGAAACAATAGCCATGACAAATCCCACCCAGTATTACATTGACACGCGGCCAAATTAAAAAGACTTATGCCTCCTGAAAATTGGTTTGAAGCAGATACCATCTGAAACAGTGCGGTTGTTGCCCACCCCAGTGTGTGAGCAAGTATTTGTTTACATTAATTTTTACAGCAACCACGACACAAACCAGAGCAAGTGTACTAATTATAGAGCATGCTGTACCACGGAGTTCATTGACGTTCTTGAGTGCGGATGAAGAATGATTTTTCCTTATCTGTCAATTGGTTGAGGTGTGCCGAATTCGTGGTATGCGATGCATCATTTATCGAAGTCACTGTATATTTGCGTCTGTGATATGTGTACGTTTGAATTAGACAAAGACAGACATTTTATGAGGTTTCAATAATCAACAGAGGCGCCATCAGTAAAACTATGCTGAATATTTTATAAATAGTCAGTCACTTATAAGTGCCATTACTACAAGCTCTGTTAATTTAAGGTTTGATAACGGTTTCTGTATAGTCCAAAAATATTTATCCTAATAACATTTAGAATTGGGTTATATTGGACAGATTATTAGGTCAAAATTTCCAGTTCACAGTGGTTGAAACTCGCATCCGACCGAAATAATTGGAAATCAGAGTGGTAGGCTTATGCTGAGTAGTGGGTTTCGCATGGCTGAAATGACAACAGCATACAACAATCACGAATAATGAATACCATCAAACACGTCATAGCTTATAAAGATTTTACCAAGCGGCATAGATCATAGTATCATTTAATTCAATTTCACCTGAAAATATTCGTTGTAGTTTTAAATATAAACTTTTAAATTTTATCTCCAAAATTCGAACAGTTGACAGCAACAGAAAGTGCGACCTCGTTCACCATTCCAAGTAAACCCATAACACGACACTACGACCGGAGAGGGCGGGCCGTCGTTCTGCTGAATTTCCCGAATTCCGCATATAACGGGACATTTCCCCATTAAACGTGACATTTCCCCATAAAGTGTCCCGCAAAATCCATTAAATGCCGCGTGTGGCCGCCGGATACAACTGAATGGGACTTTGTCAATGTGATGCAAGATTATGGATATTTGAACGGAACTGCCGATTCCTTGCCCTGGTTTGGCTGTAATGGTTCTTGGAATGTCATACTTCATTTTCTAATAAGCGAATACTGAAAAGTAGTAGGCAGAATTATGTTTTTTCTTCTGTGTTCTGTGAATAGCGACTAGAGCTGTTTCCGAAAGTCAACGCTACGTCTGTTCTGGACGACGTTGTTGATTTAATATGGTTTTACCCATAATACATGAAAGTCGACATAACAAAATTTTTAATAATTTTGCATGTTAGCAAAGTTAAGGCAAATTTATTACGTAAGCAGTTGTTACATTATACGTTTTTTTTTAAAGGCGTAATACCTATATTAGGGGAAAACAGATGATAAAAATGAGTTATTTAAAAAGTGGCAGCACCTCGCAATGGTAGCCTTAAATTGTTTTGTAAAGCTTCGACTACAGAGCTGAGGTATTCAGTCAAAATAATGTCAGCGAACCTAAGTGTGCGCAAGTCATGTAATTAAAAATAGTAATGGGACATAATTAGTTAAATGGTAAACACCGAATTGGTGGATTATTAAAATAAGTTATTTCTAAAGGGCTTTAATTTATGTATAAGTTATTATATTTCATAATTCATTTGTAATTGTCATCGAGTCATGTTTATTCAAATATACAATGTTTTTTTTCGAACCTTGATCAAACGGCACACGACATAAATTTATCGATAAATATTGTGTAAGAAATGTAAATGTAGGCTATTTAATAAAAAAGCCAATATAATATATTTTTTATTGAAAACTATGTCATCTGGTTTTTTCTTAGTTTCTGTTTGTTGTGTATCCGCACATTTAGTTTGATCAAGGTTCGAAAATACACATTTTATATTAAAATCTAATCTTACCAAGAATTTATCATGTTTACAAATAAGCATCCTAAAAATGGCTTAAAATTTAATTTATCTTATAAACTTGGAATTCCCCCACATTTAATATTCGTCACTTCACCTGCTAGTTGTGATAATTGAGTTTTTCTATCAGAGCCCGTCACGGTGGGGGCGACTCGCATGCGCATGTCCACGGTCAACGAATCCCGATTATATCTCCGTAATTGAGTTTGCCTTGCTCACTGCCCATTTCTGCTAGAACTGTAATTGTTGTTCGTCAAGTAGTTTTTGCAATTCTTTAAGTACTTTACTTTGCTTTATGTTATAGACTATCATTTTATATCTTGTACCTACTGCATATAAAACAAACATCATCTTAAACGATCAATTCAAACAGCATAATATGACTGCTTCAGTGGCGCAGTGGGCGAGGGTCCGCTTGCGGCGCAAGAGGTAGCGGGTTCGATTCCCGCCGAGGGTGAAAGTGTTTGTATGTTCTGCAAGCACTTTCTCCTTGGTCTGGGTGTTTAATATGTATAATAAAAATTATATATATATGTATGACTATTATTTTAAGTATATCAGATATCTAGGACCCGTAACACAAGCTTAGAGATTACCACGAGGCTAGATATTGTTGTGTGAATTGTCTGGAAATATTTATTTATTTTAAGATCCATAGGGCTATTCAATTCCATAGGGATGGACTGGATCAAAGTGATACCCCATAGATAGCGGGGAGAAGGGGGTAATTTTGTTGTTGAAGTATAGTTTTTTATTTCATATAGGTACTATAAATTTTATGGTTTGTAACTATTTCGATATTGATTGAATATAGTAGTGTTTTAGGATTGTTTGAATCATAATCATTTTAAGGTTATAATAACTGTCAGTAACAATTTAGGTTCGTTATTTCCATTACATCATTGTTTCCATGAATCAACGGTAATGACGAGATACAAATGCCTATGAACTCATAATCTTAATCTAGATCCATAACTTTGATATCTAAACAGTAAAAAACCAATTCTTTTCAATCTACATTTCGACTCCCACCATTAATATCTAATTGGTGTTGACGTCACCTCCGTCGTTGCCCAAAAACCTCCAAAAGACGCTTCAGTGATTTGAGTGACACATTTAATTATACAAATTAATTCTTAATTACATACTTTATATCAAAATTGCCAACTAGAGGTCAACACTCTGTCATTTTATTATTTAATTATTTTCTCACAATTTGTATGACATCACATTCCTCGCATATCTTTGTCTTATTTTATCTGTACATCAATAACAAGAACCTCTGGAAATATTATGACTGTTTCAACCCATCAATCTTTATCAAATAGTTGTTTCGAAAGGTGTAAAGTTAAAATGATCACTCGATCACTAAAATCTGTTCTATTTATCACTTTAGATTGCCATCTTCGGCCATTCTTTTATCGTAATGGACGTCTTACAGAACAATTGCATAATTGCGGCTCATCAAACTGAGGTTTCGTCAGTAGAACGTTCTCGTCTTTTATTTTTCACGGGCCATCAACTTTATTGTCAACCACTTAATCAAGACCTTTTGCAATAACTTCAACTTAATATTGAGGATGTTGAAATGTCTAGTAATTGTAATGATTCTACTGATAGCTCAAACTTTGTCGAGTTTTATGACATCGATTGGATTGAGGTTGAATTAATAATATGAAAGGCTCAAAATTACTTGAATTTGCAGTAAATAGTATAAATTATAAATAAAATATTCCTAGGCTGATTTATGGCTGTGTTTTTGTTTTCGAAGTTAATATTTTTCATGTTCCTTGTCGTGCATTTCGGTTTGCGTAAGTTTAAGTCGTGATCTTCTTTCGCAAAATAATATTCTAAATGATGGGAATGATAAATGGAATGCAAAATGGGAAGCGCAATTAATCTAGTTTCGACAGGACACATTTTGAAATAATCATAAAAACTATGAAACATATAATATTTAAGTATAAAAGGACAAATCTCTATCAAATTGAAAGTAATATCCATCGAAGCCCAAGTAGTGTGCATCTTTCTATACACACTTTTTTATGAATTTTTAGTTAAGTTGTTTAGAAATATTTACCATCACACGTGACATACTTGAATCAGTAATAGCTGCACTTGTCTGTCAAAGCCGCCTCGTTAAAAAGTCCATTGCAATATAAATTAACTTCATCAAAATACCTGTCAAAACACACTGACCATTACCTAATAAGCAAAGAAAATAACACGTCTGTCAATTGCAATTAAAGATCAAACATCACGATGTCGTTTATAAAATTCATCAATTAACACAAATAGTACCGACTCTTGTAAAAAAGTCTTGCAAATAGTTGAACAACGGTCACATATGAAACTAGACAACTGTCACATATCTGTACGTACGAATTTAATCGTGGCGGTACCCTTTGTGGTCGCGTTATTCAAGATGGCGGGTGGGCATCAAAGGAGCCGCCGTGCGAGGCGTCTGTAGTGAAATGTCACCACGGTCGATCAATTAACTGTTATCCAGTATTTAATTCGTTATTGATATCGGAATAACGCAGACGGACAAGACGGAATGACCGTGGCTTATTTGATGTTCTCGTTTGGTCAGAGCGTAAGGTTACAGCGTGTTAAACGAATTTCAAGGCTTGTATCATAGTCTGCCGCGTGATTTAATCCAAAAAACATAAAGTATTAATTTTTTTAACTAAGGGCAAGTAAAATTAAATAATATTATTACAATGAATAGTAAAAAAAGTTTTTTAATATTCCAGTACTTATACTTGTACCTTGAACCAAACATATGAAATAGTTGTCTCAAGAAAACTAGACTTAATTGTACTCCGTTCGAAATTTATAGCCTTTACAAATTGTAATAGTTATTTTTCTAATACCGGCCATTACCTATAATATTTGATTTGTAATTTTATTGGTGTTTTGAAACTTGTTTGATAAACTGTTTCATTTGATAAACATATTTCAATATTGTTTTAATTTATTTTCTAAGACAGAAGACCACATTAATTGGCACAAACTTGGCTAAAAATTTTTTTTTAATATAGTAATGTTGTTCACATGTTTTCAGTGTTAAATATGATGATAATGACGTTTGTAGCGTGATTCAAATTTAGTAACAGTTTTCAGATAAAATTTGAATTCCAAAATATTTACAATATTTTATATAGACTTGCGATTCTTACTATAGTGATTCCTAAATGTTCATTCATGTTAGTTCTTTCATGCTATGTTTTAAGAGTTCTGTACTCAAAGGGTAAACCTTTGAACGGACGGGACCCTGTCTGTCACCTGTCACCAGTCTGTATCACAAGAGCCCTGGTAGCTAGAGTGGTGGATTTTTTAAGGATGATGTATTTCTGTTGGCAATATAACAACAAATACTAAAAACACATAATAAATAAATATATAAGGGGGCTCCGATACAACAAACGTGATTTTTACGCATCGTTGCGCGAGGATGGCCGCGCGATGCTTGGATGGGTGACCGCTCAAAACTGCACCTTTTTGAACTCTTAAAGATTTTGTTTTTTCTTATTTTCAATATTTTTATTGTGAAATGTGTATAAACTGTACACGGAACACTAGGAAGCATCTCATACTTATCAAATTTATTTTTTTATATCTTTTTTGTTTTGGAATTTGGAGCTTAAGTTGATACTGAGAGGATGTTTCTGATTATGTTGACCTAGACTCACACGAGTCTAGATTAAATAATATATACTGTTAGGATTCACGAAGATGCAGAAATTCCGCTTTGGATAATTAATTAAAAAATAAAATATCTCACAATAGCTTCCATACTTCGTACAAACACTAATCAAAGTATTCATTCCACGGTTGTTTGTTTTCTTTCGAAGGTGTCCATAGAATTTATACAATAAGCCAGAATAGGAGTAGTAACAAAAGTAATTCGTTATTGATGGCGTCGGAACGGAGTTCGGAGTCATGCGCGGGACTTATCTGTACCAGTTTAATTACGTCGGTGTCTTTACAAGACACGACTTTCTGAGATTTATTTAATAATAATAAAGAAAACAAATCCTTAGGCTTGCTTCCTTTGGAATTATTTTTGTGATGTTTTAACGTGGCTTTGCCTATTTTAGGATATACATTTGTAGGTAGCTATGTTATTTGTTCTTGTTTTTTTTTTATTAAATTATACTTCTTATGTCATTAACACAAATTAAAAAAAAACTTTTCTTTTTTTCTTTGCCTGAGTTATATTTGATACTAGTGGCCCGCCACGGCTTTGCACGGGTTTCTATTAAAAAAAATTCACGGCTATTATTTAATTTTTTCTTGCCTTTTAAACCTTCCCTAGACCTCCACAAACATTTCAAGACTATGATAAGATAAATCCCTTCAGCCGTTCTCGAGTTTTAATCAAATTAACGAACAACAAGTCATTTTTATTTATATATACATAGATGATATAAGATTTGACAGAGCTTTGAATATATTCCCCGAAAAAAAATGATCTATTGTCTTTAATCATTTAAAACTCGCACATTGCCCATCGGGACACCTTAGTAGGGGCCATATTTCATTATTAGCTTTAATTTTTTTTCGAATAAACGACAAAATCTCTAAATGGAAACATAATAGGTATCTTGATTTTTTTTTGTTTTAGTAAGCCTTTAACGATTATCGATGATCGAAAGGGTTAATTTGTATAATATTATCAATATTCTGGAAGATACGATTAACACTTATGAATTTTATGATTATTTTTGGGGTTTTCACAAATAATAGAGTTGGTTCAAATCTACCCAAATAATAAACAGGCCGTTAACAAATAAATAAATAAAATAAATATTTCCAGACAATGCACACAACAACATCTAGCCCCGTGGTAAGCTCTAAGCTTGTGGGTACTAGATATCTGATATACTTAATATAATAGTCATACATATATAGATATTTTTTATGATACATATAAAACACCCAGACCAAGGAAAAAGTGCTTGCAGAACATACAAACAATTTCACCCTCGGCGGGAATTGAACCCGCTACCTCTTGCGTCGCAAGCGGACCCTCGCCCACCGTGCCCCTGAAGCAGTCAATAATAAACAGGACGTTCTATATTTCTTAATTTCTTAAGGCGCATAAGATATTTTCTTTTACGCAGAATTTTAACTTTTTTTTCGGTGCTATTAGACTGAATTAATCTTTTTGTCTCCAGCGTAATACTCAACTCATTTCATTTTTTTGACATAGACTTAGTTCTTACTATGCTTAAACCATCACCAATGAACTCAATCAGATGTTTAGTTAATTGAAAAAACATACTTAATGTTAATAAAAATATATTCATAATAATATTGGGCTCCCATTGAATTCGCAGATAATAAATCAATAAATTTAGCCATACATTTACCACACTAGTATGCAACCAAACTTATCATATCACAAACTGAAAAACAAACACAAATTAGGCTCCTATTGAATTCGCAGATAATAAGTCAATGAATTTAGCATTGCCACACAAGTCTGCAACCAAATTCTATAATAAAATATCGTAAACTACTGAAAAACAAACACAATCATAACCCTACTAAAAAAAATGCAAACAATCCTCTAATTAAATCTACAATCGTAATCAAATCGCATCGGGCGCTCTAAACCAGCCATCTTCCTCGAGACAGATACGAATGTACATTCACAGTCCAGTTATAGACCGCTACACAATACGGTGTACATTGGACACCGGGTAACAGAGCGGCACGATTTAATGACCGCGACTGTCCGGCGTTACACATGCAGTGTTTCGACATTGGCGACTGCTGAACAGAGAGACCATCACCAGTTCTACAAAACTGAAGGGAGCAATGTAAAAATGAACAGAGGTTAGAGAACGATGCAAGAGAATTAAAAAGCAGGAATTTGAATTTCTAGGGCTACCTTAAAAATAAATATTTCCGGACAATCCATACAACAACATTTAGCCCCGTGGTAAGCTCTAAGCTTGTGTTACGGATATTAGACATTTGATATACTTAATATAATAGACATACATAATATAGATATAGTTTAACTATACATATTTAACACCCAGACTATGAAACAACCAAACCAAGACCAAGGAAAATGAACGAAAAAGAAATGTTTCTAAGAATAATTTACATATTACAATTACAGAACTCTCACAAAGTAGTAAGTACCAAGTCTAGACCACGAGTTATCAGCTTCCAACCGAAATAATTGGGCATCTGGTGAGAAGATTATCTTTCGGCTGAAATTATAACATTAAGTAACTTTTTCAAAATAAAAAAATATATTTTATTTTTCTAAGTACATCATATTCTACATCGACAAACTTTTGCCAACTTAGTTTCAGCTAAATATCACAGATCTCCACAACTGTGTTGTGTTGTCCAAAAAAGTGTTCAAAACACTCTAATTTGCATAATGGTACCTACATAATAAAAATATAGCGTATTTATCCTTTAATAACCTCTGTACACTGTCGTTTAGCCTGATATTAATCATAATAAATTTCTGCCCTACCGTTCAACGAAGGGGATGTGCATTGCAGTTTTGGAAAAATATTCCAACTATCCCCTTTGTAGGGAATAGTCGCAGGGCATGTCTGGAGTAAGCCCTTAATAAGTACCTAGGTGATATCCCATAGTGTGTTTGTGTGAGTGTGTGTGTCCGACCGATTCATAGTATATCACATACTATATCCCATAGTAATCGAATCATATCAGCTGAATGTAAAAATGGGGAATAGTGAAATATCTCATTCTCTCCCGTATCGCTGAAAGCTTGACTCTCCAGGAATCCAATCAAATCCAAACCCTTTGAACTATTAACGACTATCTATTTTTATCCTCTTCTTTCCATTGTCTATCCCGTTTCACCTGGCATTTATTCAGTTATTCCAATCAATATAAAAGAGCACTAAAATCCACTGCCTATCACTTATCGTGGCAATTTATCAAATTGTTTTATTGATCAGCTGTGTAGATAAAATAATTAATTTCAATATTATAAATGCAATGTACTTGACTCATTAAAAGATGAGGTCATGGCATCCGGGATGAAATGTCGTCGCAAATAGTTTAATTACTTTATAGTTGTTTTGATTCTTGCTTGCCTTTATTTTTTTTACTTTAAACAGTATTTATTTCTATAATCTATGACTAATATTATAAACTGAAGAGTTTGTCCGATTTGAAAAATTGCATCACTGTTAGATAGCCTATTTGTTGAGAAAGGCTGTTTTTTCTACCTTTACATTCACTGGTTTATTTGTAGTGTGTATAGTAGTGGAGGAGTAGGAGTCCCAGTGTCAGACTGCACCAAACAGGCTGCAAACAGTGAAAGATGGCGGGCGATCGTTAAGAAAGCTGTGTCCGTTTCTAACACCAAATGATGCCTCAATGTGACCACGACCGCTCTGTCAAGAGTGTAACGACAGAGAAGAAGATAGTAGTGGAACCTATAGAAGCTATCTCGATCTGTCATAAAATTCAGAATGATCATTTA
This sequence comes from Gymnoscelis rufifasciata, assembly GCA_929108375.1. Taxonomy (NCBI): domain Eukaryota; kingdom Metazoa; phylum Arthropoda; class Insecta; order Lepidoptera; family Geometridae; genus Gymnoscelis; species Gymnoscelis rufifasciata. The sequence goes on from OV815314.1 coordinate 10,518,489, forward strand.
GTATCACAAATTACCAATACGTAAATAAAGTATTTAAAAACACATTGTTATTGAAATCTTAGCCGTCATATGCACAAGACAATGTAATTACAATTGATTCTATAGATATAAAACGCATAATTTGATGTACCATTCCAGCTTATCAAAGAAATTATTTTTATTATGTTTATCCAGAAGGCAATCCTTACTTAGTTGATCAAAAGTTACAGTTAAATCACCGTCGCTTCCCATCTCTGTCAATAAATCGACTACCCCAGCTATCACACGATCGCGCGCCATAACTCAGACGACTGTCGCTGCGAAGCCCTGATTATATGCGTTTGCGCAGAACGTGCCATGGCGTCAGTGGTGAGGCTTCCTGGGTTTTCAACTGTCAATAATCATGAACAGCTGTGTCATTGAGCAATTGTTTGCATTTGAAATGGTATAATTGTGGTTTGATTCGATTTGACATAATTTATTATTTTTTTATCCTTCTCGGTTCTTCGGTTTTAAGTATACTACCCGTTTTTGTCTCTAACTAACTAATGATAGAACGTTCATGTGTATAAACTAGGCTGACATCATTATGTACAAAATACCACTTTGTGCTTTGAGTTTTGTGATGGAGGTCAACAATGCCCAATCGATCACAGCAATTCTCTGTCAATGCAGACTTAAAAAATATAAACCATATCCACAGATAACACTTTATCTAGAGTTTACGAAGAACTTTATTTTAAATGGGACCATATTTGAAGCACCACTTTCCAAATAGAAAAAAACACTAAACCGTTCACAGCAAAAAGTATTAAACTATCAAAATTCGTCAAAATAACGAGTAAAACCTCCTTTCTCAAACTCGCTTTACAAATTACTTTATAAAACTATATTCCTCACAATTCATAATAATTCTGTATCGCCACGGGTCAGTTCACAGTTTGTCGGTTTCCCGCGAGTCGGTCCGAACGTGTCGCCAATTACACCGAGTATTGACTCAGCCGAAACTAAGCTCTCATCATTTACATAATAACACCTTGTGCTTTGAACTGTGTGGTCGAAGTTAGGAACTTTAAGAATAACGATGATTCATCAATTTTCTACTTAAAGTTTATTATTCCATCTTTGTCGATATCTAAACAACACAAGCTTAGACCTTACCACGGGGCTAAATGTTGTGGGGTGGATTGCCCGGATATATTTATTTGTGTTTATTTATTTTTCTACGTTTTCCCTCTTTTACTGGAGTCTATTAGGTAGTATTAGCATTTTTAATAGTTTTTTTATGTGTAAGCAATATAAATTTTGTTAGTTAAAATAACGGGCATAGGTATCTTGATTGAACATTTTAAGACATTAATGAATTAATGTCATCATCATTAATGAATTAGTGTCATCAAATCATTTTAATGAATTTTAAAACTATTTTTTGAGAAAGTTATAAAAAATATTATAAAGAAGTTTGACTACTTCTTTATAATTTTTTTACAGTGCCAAATAAGAATATATTGCTATTTTTGTATATAATATTGAGATTATAAGTGATACTCATTTGGTTTAGATAGTTTTACGAAACCTACTCGTTTCTGGAAACACACTTTAACGAGTATGATATGTTTTTAATTTTTCACATATTATTATGTCTTTTGTTGGCTAGAATACATTGTGTTTCTGTCTATCATTTTGGAATAAAAACCGTTCACAATGTATATCATAAAATTACCATTGATGTATCGCTAAATCCTATGTTTTAAGCCATAACCTTGAATATTCCAATTCTGTTCCAAGTTTCCCTTTAAAACGTTCGCCCGAAACATTAGAGTTACATAGATTTGTATTTCGATAGAGGTCAATTGGACGCATTGTTTCGTTTTCCTGTATTATTATACCTTTGATATTTTCTATGGCGTTTTATTTTTTATGGGCCTTATTATTTAAAGTGTTAGATGTTAATATTTGTTTGTTTGGTACTTGAGGTTTGTAATGAGTTAATGGGGTTTGTGCCTGAATAACATAGTCAAATGTACGTTAGAATGTTAAAATTTAGACACTTAATATTTGAACATTTCTTCCATTTCTTGAACACGCGTTTTTAGTAGAAACAAAGTTTTGAGTTTTTTATTGAATAGTGTTTTATATAGGTTTTGACCGCAGTTGTGCTCGGACGCAGAAGGCGTCAGTACAAAGGCGAAGTGTAAAACGTAACCTACATACAATACCTTATGAGCATAAAAAATAGGTCACAGCTAAAATAAAAAAAAAGATATTTGATCTTGAACCCTTGATTTTGGATTCTTTTTTTATTTTTGTTTTTGTATAAAACAATAGGGGCTAGCCACTGTAACGTCCAGCGCCCGCGGCGTAACTAGGGACTAACGTCCCAGCCCGCGTTACGCGAGCGGTGTTTGACACGCTGCGCGATTTTTCCGTTAAAACTATTTATCACATAAAAAGTACTAAACCTATTTCAAAACCAAAAATGTATTTATTTTCTTTATTATAATTATATAAACTTGAATAATAATATGAATCATCGTACCTACATCTTCATTTACTAAAAAAATATCAAAAATAGGATGGTAGCATTTTTAGACTGATTTGGAGACCTATTTTGATAAATTTATTTAAAATACTTCCTCTGAACATTTAATTATTAATTTGGTACCGTTTTAACGGGGTTGGAGTCTAGTTTTTTCAATAACATATTAAAATTTAATACAGATATCACAAGTAAATCATAAAGAAATTAACTTGCGAAAAATAGGAAAATGGCGGAAAATTTCTCTCACTTTATTGTAAAAATATTTTTTTTTTCATAATTTTTGTTGCCAGGTATGGGTTTTTCTAATTAGAATTTAGTAGAATAATTATTGACAATGACATCTGACATTGACACTAGCAACTTGTCTTATTAGAAAATAAAGAAAATCCGAGATAAAAAAACCAAAAACTCGTGTGGCACTCTAGTACCATGGACGTTAGTCGGCATAAAGTTTTGTGGCACTACAGTAGCACTGGACGTTCAAGTGGCTAGAGTGAATGAATGAAATATGAATTTTCCTTTCCCCAAACACTTTATCAAAATCAAGGGAATCAATGAGCGAGTCGAGTCAGATAACAATCATTTAATTTGAAATATTGACTGCATAGATAAATTATGTATAAAAAACACGTAAACATTTACATCGACTCATAATAGCAAATGTGTCAATTTAGGATTAAGTCTTTGATATCATTACAATTGCACAACCAGGATAAGCAATAGGATTTCCCAAAATTCTTAAAATATGCAGATTGCAAGGTATTATTTATTAACAAAATTACGATCTGTCTAATTACTTAATCTATATTGATTGCTGTTTTGGAGTGACATTTAATTTGCCATTTATCTAAACCAGTTCTTGAGTAATTAAAAGGTGACGATATAGCTTCAACATCCTGGAGAGATGAGATTAGTTATGTTTATTTTATTCATGGTGACAGAATGATCGGTAAAATTCCACGGACGTACGTCAAAAAATAGTTCGTAGAAGGTGGAAATGGTTAAACTGGAAATCAAAGAGACATTATGTCCAGCAGTGGCCGTCCGAGTGCTGGATACGTCACCCCGTGTTAAACTATAAACTAACCTGTAACATTATAAACGAGAGCAAAAATACCAGAAACTTTATTCCTACATTCATGCAAACAGTAAGTAAAAATAAATAAAATATGAAGTTTCTTTATTCAGACAGGTTGTCCATACATACAAAAATAAAAACATAAGACATTAAATTAAATTAAGTTAAATTAAAATTAAATTTGCAGCAGTCATTCAACAGACTCCCACCCAACCCATGGAGTGTAGTGAGTGAGCACTCTGTTGAATGTCTGCATGATAGGCGAGGCAAACTTGCTGCCCACAACCTGCAGGATGTGAGTCAAAACCTTAAGTTTACACACAAAAATTACAATGTACCTCCATTATCCAAATTATATTTTTTTATTCTTAGAAGACCGCTGTCCAACGTCTAAATGGTTTATAGAGGACGCATACTTAGCAAAAACATTGACAAAAGATTTCTAATGGAAAAAATATTTATTTCAGAAACTTAATCATTGTATATATCTTTAGTATGTATAATATCAGGTAAATTAAACATTTTGAGCATACTAGGTGATTTCGCTCTTCCTTAGTATGTACATAATTAAACAAAATGATTAAATGTTTACCAAACGATAGTATTTTAAGTAGTGAAAAGTTCACACAAAATAAGGTTTAAGATAAGAAATGATTATCCTAATTGTTATTTAAATGAATAATCATAATTTTTTATTATTCATTTTAAAAATAACAGTGTACAGTCTATTGCCATTGGTTTTAATGTTATTTGAAGGTAGTTTTTTATGCGTGTCAATGATAAGGTCTAAGCACTGACGTAAGCTAATTGCATGCATGTCCAACATATCAGTTACTTATTCAGCCTTCGTCGTTATCTTCTAATCATTACTATTCTTTAGATTGTCTTGGATTGGTTGACTGCCTCAGTGGCGCGGGGGCGAGAGTCCGCTTGCGGCGAAAGAGGTAGCGGGTTCGATTCCCGCCGAGGGGTCAAGTATATGTATCGATTCCCGCCGAGGAAAGGGGCCAAGTGTATGTATGTTCTGCAAGCACTTTCTCCTTTGTCTGGGTGTTAAATATGTATAGTAAAAATACCTATGTAGGTATATCAGATGTTCTAGTACTCGAAACACAAGCTTAGAGCTTACCACGGGTCTAGATGTTGTTGTGTGGATTGTCCGGATATATTCATTTATTTTAAGCAACGTTTCTTAGAAATCTGAAGTTTTTTTGGATGGAAGCATTATTAAGACCGTGAACATACCTGATGTAAGGTACGCTGCACTTACACTTGCAAAGTTTGGCCCCAACGACCCAATGTGCTTAAGCAATTAAGAATGTTTTTTACGTTTCTTTAAAGCTTATTAGTGTTACCTGCTTGTAAAAAGTAAAAGTTTTAAGAGAACAGGACATGTTTTTGTTGGTTGTTGAGCCACCATATTTCTCACCTAAAGAAATACTATTTCTCGGTAGACTACTAAGGTAGGTACAGAACTTTGAAGCGAATTTATTATTTTGGTCAGAATTTTCAATCTATTATAATGTACTTGATTTTGGCATTGCTCGTATTTTATAGATTTTCCCTAAGTCTAAACTTAATACAGCATAACTTGCCTCGATGAATAGTCTATCTAACAGTGAAAGAATTATTAAAATCGGACCAGTTATTTCTGAGATTAGCGTTTTCAAACCAACAATCAAACAAACTATTCAGTTTTATAATATTAGTATAGATTTCTATGCTCGCAACGTCTCAACTGAAATTATACCAAATCTCGCATTTTAAAACTAAACTCGGTTAACAAATTCATGGGGGATTGTCTTTCTAAGCCCACTCAATTTACTTTTAATATGTATAATAAAAATATCTATATATTTATGACTATTATATTAAGTATATCAGATATCTAGTACCCGTAACACAAGCTTAAGGCTTACCACGGGGCTAGATGTTGTTGTGTGAATTGTCTAGAAATATTTATTTATTTATATATATTTTTTATGTAAAACGTTTTTTTTGGAGGTTCTCAGGTGGCCTACGCGTCATAGTTATGAACAATGTCATTGTCAGTAAGCGGATTATCCAACACGGTATGTAAAGCTAATATATTTACGATACGATACGATACAGGTAGACTTCCGTCATTGATTGCCGACCTCAGCATCGATTATTTAGATGTCACGATCCTCGCTCACGACTCGAAAGGTCACGGCCGTTCTACAGCTTTGGGTGTCCAACTACTATTGTATAGTACTTTATGGGTGAATTTGTCGGTGCTGTTGTGAAGGTCGTTTTGATAAACGGACTTTGTTAAGCGAGATTTGAAAATAACTCTTAGTCGATGTTATTAATGTTGTTTACAGTTTATTTTAAGATTTCCCGAGAAAAGTTTAGTTTTTTAATTTTAAGATCTATTTAAGCTCATTATGTTTCAAGCAAATATTTTTTTATGATTAGTGAAGGGCCTCAACTTTATAGGTATATACACAAACATAGATAAACCTATGGCGAATATTTGCTGCAATCACAGATTGTTGTGTTGAATCGCTGCAGCAAGGTTATCGAGAAAATGAAGTTGTTTTTCAATTTTCTCGCCTGGCTAAATATTTCTCTTGTGAATACGCCTTAATTTTTTTTAAATAATAAAATAAAATACAAGAAATATTTATTGCAACACCACAATATAGGAACATACACAAAGGAGATACATATTACATACAGTGACACAATGGGCGGCCTTATCACTAATAGTGATGTCTTCCAAAAAAATCTTTAAAAAAATATACACCATCTATGTGCCAAAGTGTCACAAAAAACTTTGAAACTCATCAACTTTTCCATACGGCTTCAAAACCAAATAGAGTTAGCAACCTAATTGCAGATTCTCATTAAAAACATGTTCATTTAGATCTGACACATTCGTAATAAGCATAAAGCGGTAAACATAGCGGAATGAAACTCTAAAGTGACTGACGTTTCTTTTGTGGTGACCACACTGACCATCAATCTTACTTTTTTGTCACATGACGAAGTTACCTTTGCTGCGTATTTTAATATGCCACAGATGCCTAAAGAGATACAGCCTTTCAAACTTTAACTTAAAACTAGCTTTAACACACCACGGCGTTCCCCGTATTTTTGGATTTTCCCGCAGGAGGTTGAGGTTTTGTCTGTTCACGTCCGTAAGTGCTTAGAACAGTCTCTGGTGGTAAGTTTCGTCCGAGGCTTGTTGCCTCGAAGAGATCGCTCACAGCGATAAGGCCGCCCTTTGTACTCCAATGTCTTATTATTGTTTGCAGTTTGTATTATATTTGTGGTGTACAATATAGAGTTATCTATCTATCTATCTAAAGTCCGCCACCTATAATGTTCCCTATAAAGCCAAAAACTACAGAACGGGTCTTGATGTGATTTTCAGTCATAGAATAAATAAATAAAATACTATATCCGGTCAATCCACACAACAACATCTAGCCCCGTGGTAGGCTCTAAGCCTGTGTTGTGCAGCTTGTATTGTTGTGTTGTTGTTTTGAACAATTCAAAATTATGTATTTAGCATCAAAGCAAAGCCGGAACGGGCAACCTAGTGTCATATTAGTAAAAGTCATCTTCTATCAATTATTAATATCTTAAAGATTATCTACTCGGAATGATCTAACGCTCGCGCTAACCACTTTCATTCAAAACCGATTCTTAACGCTCAATCTTAAAGTCTTCATTTCTGTAACGGTATTATTTAATGACACAGGTTTCGTATCATCGTCACCATGACCCATAATTAGTTTTGAAATTGGATGTTCGCTATTGGACAAAAAAGCGAAGCTCGCGAGCGCAAACGCTGTGATTATGTTCTAACGAATTCGTTTGGAATTCGTGGGATGACAAATCACCGTAAGACAGGTAAATTGGCTTGATAAAGCGTCTGCTTGACGCTGATTTGATAAAATGTAAAGATATTTTTGAATGACTAATTTTGTGTAGGTAATTGGCAAGATATTGTCATGAAAAAAAATATGTATATTTAGGAAAGTCCAAAACACAACAATTTCTATGACAGTGCGATAGTGCAATTAATCGGGTTGCTAATCTAAAACCTGGTCTACAATTATCATTACTATTTTCTACGACTGTTAAGAAAAGCAAAAATAATTGGGAGACAAGAATTACTATTTTCTATGTTAAATACCGCAAAAAAAAGTCCTTTACACTTTTTTTTGCCCTCCCTTTTCTATGAGGAATAGGCTACCGTTGGGTAAGGACCTCCAAAATCCCTCCACTTGTAATCCAATACCTTGCTACATCCTGTAAAAAATTCAAGTCCTAAAATATAATGTTATAGATTATTGACATAACTATTATACTATTTAGTAAACTTTAGTGCAGGTTGTTTATAGTTGAAACATTTTTTTCTAAATTATACTCTGGACACAAGAAAACATTTATGGATCTTAATATCGCGTGAATACGTTTCTGGCCGTTTTATTAACATTTATTCAATCAATTTAGTTATTTTTATAATGATTTTAAATTGATTTTAACGAGACAAGCTTATGCATTCAACTTTTTGCTTGTTGTTTCTTTAATTCGTCCTTAGATTAGACGAATTAAGCCTCCACTAAAGTTTACTAAAAGTTTCAACGTTTTAAAAATACAAAGAACAAAGTTACAATAATGCAACTTATAGTAAAAAATAAGGATATTTAAATAGCGGAGATAAACAAATACTTTAGTTGGAAGAACTACATTGTCAGTCAGATTGAATAACGTTGAAAGAAGTAAAATATCGTATATTATTTGAGACACATAGAAGGCGTCATTATGCGAATATTCTGAATAAGACGTCAATGAGATTTAAATACGTCTTCGTTCCATCCATTTCATCTTGAGGCTACGAAATGTCTTACCTAGGGATCTCCAATGGCATACCAAAAGTTGCTATACATCAAACCATCTTTACGCCTATATTTTTGCATCACAAGCAGGATTAAGGCATATGCAGTAAAATTTAATATAACAAAACCTCCTTTTTTTTAAGTCAGTTAAATAAAATACTTTTAATTAATAGAGATCTTAGGATAAGAATAATTGTATTTCAGAAAACGATGAGATGTTATAAAAAAAAAGTAAAAACTTCTGATTGAAATACATATCAGGAACCCATGTGTGTGTAGGTATACGTGTGTGTGATTATATTTTCTCAGAATAAATAATTGATTGATTGATTAATAAGCATTAAACTACTCTCTATTAAAGAAAAAGAAAGAGAGTAATTATCTGTGCGTAGAACACAAACTTATATAAAATGCATAAAAACGAAACACAGTAATTTCTGTAATAAATTACATTACAAAGGGGAATCCCAAAAAGCGCTTCATTGCACCAACGTTTTTATATAAATTTCGAAACGAGAAAACGAAATATATTTGGAATAAAGATTAATAAAAATCTAGTAGTCCGGGGTTAAGTTTATGGCAATATTCGTATTTAAAACCCGCCCGCCTCTTTCGCAGCCCCAAGTACACTCGGAGAAACAATTGCCAGCCCGGCAGGCCGCAGTACTGTCAATCGTATCATTAAGGTGCCGAGGCGGGTCGCATATCAACCAATACACTTCATTAGCCACTTGGTGGGCAGACACAGTGTGGGAAAGACGGCTGGATTAATATTCATTTTGTGGTCCGGAGAAGCCATCTTCTAGGCCTTCATGCTCCATCTTAGACCACATCGTCACTTTACATCAGGTGAGATTGTGGTCAAATGAAGGCATATCAAAAATAAAAAAAAAAAGAAAGAAAACACATAGGTATTACCTAGGGGTAAAAATAATACGGGAGAATTGTTACAATATTATGATATGTAAATCCGACGTATTTGTTTTAATGCAATCCCACGTGTTTTATGACGACAGTAATGCCGAATAATCTCATGGTATCCGCATTAGACAATAGACATAATTACTATTTCCCTTTTAAAAAAAAACACTTTTTTTAGTGAGTTTGTCTGATGAAGGTATAAAATAAAATAAGTAGAACATCTATTCCATAGAAAGAAAACAAATTGGAGGTATCAACATACAAATAGGTATTAAACATAGGGTTCCACTAATAATGATATCAAGTTAACCAAAAACAACTTTTTTATTACAATAATATAAGATTAATAATATTTTTGGAAAATAAAATCTCAAAAACCGGCAACACGACATTTTCTTTCAAATCATGGTTCAGATTTAAAAGCTTAGCCTTCTTCTTAGGCATCCCAGCTGTTCTATCTAAACTGTGTCCGCTCTTACGTGAGACACATTCTGATGTTTCGCGTTTCGTCCTTAACTGGCGAGATTGATGTATAATGCTGGGAATTAAGCTTTATCCGCGGCAACGGACGAATTGTGTCAAATGCGCGTAATTATAGTGACTTATCGATGGGGCGGCTGCGTTATCAGGAATAACTGAATTTTGAGGTTTATTTTCTAACTTTTGATTTATATTTACATCTCATAGAAACTTTCGCGAGTGTTGCGAGCCCAAGTTTTTTTTGAGTTATAACTCCTTTCATACCTGATTAAATTTAAAAAAAAAGTACAAGTTTCGAGAATTAGCATTCGATTCTTGATTACTAATGATACACTATAGACACTTTAATAGTACATAATCATAATAGTAAGACCCCTATTCCCAGTGCTAGAACAAGGGACTTCTCATCTTGACGAGAGCGATGAGGCCTTAATTCGACACGCTGCCAAGTGCGAGTTGGTGAATGTCACAATGACCTTTTTAAAATATGCAACGTAAATAAAATACGTCCATGGCTAGTTGCCAAAATTGTATAAATAAAGAAGAATACATGTAATGTTATGCTAGATATTGATTAATAAGAGGCTTAACTCAAAACAAGTCTTGTTATTTTTAAATAATGTTGACATTCATAAAATATAATAAAACAAGATATGTCATAGCCCGATCTGTTAAAACGCATGTTTATAAACATAACTTTTATAGCTTTACGACTAGTTTCATGGGTCGTAAAAAGTAAATTTGAATTATTTTATACGTTTATGTCACTGAATTGAGCAAATTAAAGATATATTACGTGGGACGTCGGTTATAATGTGAGCTACCACATTACTCATTTAGCATTTATATATTTTTTTATATTGAGATCAGATTTCTCAGCAAAAAATATTTTTAGAACTGCAGACATTTGGAATATTCTCTCTACATCTTCTTTTATAAATTCAACACAGAAATAATACGTGTATTTTGACCTTTATTTCCAAACATCATAGTGGTCAAACAATGGTCGATATAATAGCAAATTTCATACAATCTCTATTTTCACTAATTCCATCTGCATAGTAATGATGAGAAAACATCGACAAATTCATAAATTGTTATGACACGCATTGATTAATGGACGAAAAAACGTTGCATAAGTAATTTTAGATATTTATTTATGCGATCACCTCGACTTCCGAATAGATTTATTGAAACTTCATTTACATTCTGACAGTTCGTTATAACACTTTCTGTGACCCGGCGACCAAACGTCAAACACTAAGAACATATTCAAAATCGTGAGTAATAATCATTCAATATCTTTATATTGCATATTCAAAATTCGAAGTAAAAAAACCTGTGCTCTCACACTGGCCGGTCGGCCGTCTATCAACGTATGACGTTCTGAGAAATAAGTTTGCGTGTTTGATGCGGGAGTTTAAACTCTATGGTTGTGTGAATAGGGATTGTGTGGTTTAATGATGATTTTGTTGGTATGTCGGGATGTCAAAGCGTCGCGAACGAGCGGCGGGACAGTATCGTGCTGAGAGTAATCTCGACCGCGCGCTAGTGATGGGCTTTGCAGGTGTTTGTATCGATAGTCTTGCCTACTTCGTTAATTTAATAGAGGTTTGGTTTTTTAATGCACTGACATTGTCCTTCTGAGTGTCCAATATATGAAAATAAAGTCACAAAAAGCTTTGCGGACATTTTAAATAAGGTCATAAATTTTTCTACTTTCATTTTACTAATTTTGATATTGAACATTGTAATTATTTTATAGTATGCGTTGCCCAGGTACATTCTGGTAATACTTTTAGTTCCTGGTAGTTCTTAACAAAATAGATTTGAAAATACATATCTTAACATTTTTTTTTTATTTTTTAACACTAAGACTATAAGTAGTGATTTAAGAATATTTCCAAGCATATTTATATTAATTTCATCGACATCGATAACTAGTGCGGTGACATCATTAGACTCTCCACAGGGTGCTCGGGTCAGAGAGTAGAGACAATCTGTCAGGCGAAAGAATCACACACAGTCCACGTCTCGAGCGCGGCCCTATTAATCATATTTCGATGTTTTTTTACCATTTTCAAACGTATGTTCTCTCCGTTAATAGCTACTATACCGACGTCCACTCCACAAAACTGTTTACCACCTTTCACTTCTATGTTTCTACCAATAAAGTTCAGAATTGTACATTGTCCCACCAGCGGTTTTCTTAGACAATACCTACTTGTCTTTTGATTTGAGATGTCATGTTTTGAGATATTATCTTGGGTTTTCTGATGGGGTCACAGTTGTTCCATGTTTTTCAATTGCGTTTGACATGGACGTGCCGATTTGAGTTACAATTTGTTTGGTTATTTAGATCATCTATCTATTCGATTAGTGCTTTCGAAATGTACTGATGTTTTATATTGCTGATTGGATTCGAAGAACGCGCTCTGTTGATTTTTTTGACTGATGACTGACGGCTACTTTCCATCATTTGTAGCATCAAACTGCCTGACTAGCAACAGAAAATGACTTTCGTTATTTCATCTTTATTATTTGTAAATTATATTTTCTTAAAATAATTTCAGCACTATCTAAGGTTTTGGTAATTATTAAATTCAACATCCTTAAATAGGATTTAAGGATGTTGAATATCATTAGGTCAATCACTTTTTTAGTCGAAAACGATTTTTACTGCGTTTAGACAGTCATAATGTGTCTTGTCAACATTTTAATGATTTTGTAGATATAGTAAAGGGTGTAATTAAGTGTTAGTTGCACTTTCACGCAAATACTGGTGGATGGATGTTGATGAAATTTCAATAGAATATAGCTTACAAATCAGAATAACAAAGGCTACTTTTGAAACGTCTAAAACCGCTTTCCGTAAGAAAACACAATTATCACAATAATAAGCTGTCACGTAATTCCCGCGAGACCACACAGCTGATAAAGAAACTAATGGTGAAAAAAGTGTAAAACCAGTCAGTTGTAATCGTTAAAATAGTTCCGTCATCGTTACTAAAGCAAACACTTCATTAGTTAACTATTATTGATCGTTAAACGCGACATTGACTTTTTGTGTCATAAAAATGAGTCGTGACAATTCCTTATGCGGAAAGTTAAATGCTTTAGCATCTGCTAAATTGGCGAACAGCTGACAATTGGTAGGCTTTAATACAATACAATAAGACTCAAATTTCTGTGATTCAGGGTAGATCTTGACATAGTTTTTGTGTGTGATATGATGACATTTGGACTGTTATTTCTGTGGTATATGGATAATATGTGACTAAATTTATTATTATCTAAATGGTATCTAAATATAGAATTGAATTTCATTATTACGCTTGAAAAATTACAACTCGTACTTTTACTGTGAACATAAACATCGTGTGGAACCAGCATGTTCTGTATTCATCATGTGAACTTTGATAAGTTTCAAACCCTCCCTTGGCCAGTGAAATGAATCAGGCCAAATCTCTCTCGTCAAGAGAGGATTCCCTATTTCAAAACAGTGAGAACATAATAAAAATGATGATGATGTCCTAATCCAGTGTATAAAACTGAAAAGCTGAGAAACAAAGAGTCACACACAACAGACATAAACTTTCCCATACAAAATATATGTATGGATTGAGTATAACTCGGTCCGCGGGCACCGGCACCGGCATAAGAACTTTGCCCCGATCTCCTCCCATGGGTGTAACAATTTCCCAACATTTTCGATACAAATTAAAAACTCAAACGTATATAGGTGTGCTTACGTATGTGTTACACTTTTTTCCTTCATTTTTATATAAATAACTGCATCAAATCCATATATTTAAAGTTGTTATGATTTTCGATCACGGTTTTTGTATGTTTACCTACACAATAAATTTAAAGTATTACTTCTTTTGACGAAAAAGCATCATCTAACTGTAAGATATGTATGTTATTTTAGGGCACTGATCAATTTTTTAATGGACTTTTTAAAATTTTGTAATGCTACCAAAATAATAACCACTAAATAATCAAAATTGCCACGAAGAAAATCGTTTACTCACGATACAAAACGAAAGGTTAAAATATAAGTAATTTCGAGTTATTCAAAGAATCGTCCTTATCTAATCAGCGTTTGCCAAGATCGATGCACCACGTGACCCGGGGTTCAATCCATCTGTTACGAGATTAGCATCTGACGCTGCATGTCACTGTGAGGCATTTACATTTAATTGTGACATCATTGTTTCAATTCATCGGTGTTGTGGCGGCCTTCAAGTGTCGTGATATTTTGGGTAGACTTAGGAAAGCTGGAATTGGACTTTTTGCATTTCTCAAACATAAGTTGAGCAAACATAATGATAATTGTCAAAATGCCGTGTTGGCTAATATAGTAGGACACTCGATTTTCATTCCTAAAACCCACGACGGGTACAAAACACCGTAACGCAGCTTAAGATTTTTCTTCCATAAAAACACGTGTTTAACGGCGAAGGCGAAAACATCGTGTGAAAACCGGCATGTTCTTAGAACTTTAACGAGTTAAGAGGACTTGTGACATTAATGGACCCGCACTCGACCATAGTGGTGAAATAAGGCCTATTCTCTCACGTCAAGAGAAAAGTCCCAGAGTCCCAGCAGTGGAACGTAAACAGGGGTGATTATGATGAATGATTATTAAAAAAACATAGTTAAAGTTCGTTTTCTATTTTTTTCATCATCAGGTTCATTTTTAGCCTACGTAAAGTCAACCATGACTCAAGGAATAGCTTTAAGCTTAAATGTCTGCTTTTTCGCCTTCGCAGTAATAGTCCTAAGCATATGCTTGGAAGAGATTACTCAGAGCAATAAGGCCACCCTCAGTACCTTATATTGCTGCTGATGCTGTATGTCACTATGAGGCATTTACACCAAATTGTGACATCATTGTTTCAATTCATCAGGCGACCTTCGTGTGTCGTGATATTTCGGGTTGACCTAGGAAAGGCTAGAATTTTGGACTTCTTTCGTATAATTGTTACTAACAATATTAATCATCTTAGCTTCTTTGTAAAAAAATGGGTTAAAGCCAAAATGAATGTAAGCATTTTCTTTATTAACTATTATAACTTCAGCTAAGGTTCATTTTTGGCCCTCGGAAATTTGACTTTGTTTCAAAGCTCAAGATTTTGCAATTGTCAATATCGCAATGATGCTTCCAAGAATATTATGCGTAAAAGAGATCGATTTATTAGCTATTTGAATGTTCGTGATGTTGGTACAATTACGAGTTTTCTAACATATTAGATAGATTTATCACTTTTTATTGAACACAATAAATTAGATTATTTATTAAAATCGCTTTTTCTACAAACCGTGGGAGGCTAATCAACAGTTTTTTTTTATCTTAGATTTAAAATAAAATATTATAAATAAAAAAAACCACTCAACACCAGTTTTAAGCCCAGGCACCAGAGGTAGATCCTATAAAATCTGGTATTCGCGGGAATAAAACCTGTTATTTTATGCATCCACTATATACCTATTCTATAGATATTCATATTTTAGAGATAAGGCCACTGCTTTTAATAATAATCCGGTTAATAATTGTTATTTCTAAGTAAGTTTGTTAATATTGGTACCTATGCAATTAAGAAATTATCTTTCTATGTATTTATTCGGTAGTAATTCTATGTTCAGTATATTAGTAGCTCTACAAGGCGTGTGTGTCCCTGCCAATCCGCGTTCCGTGAGAAGCCATCAATTGATTTCTTATTAAGCGTTATTCATTATCGCCTTTTTGTTCGCACTTGTACCTTTGCTTGCTTCTATGTATTTTTTTCATACCTGTACATTTACTTTGTTATGATACGGTATTTTTTTTTTGATTAATTTGTTTTATACATTGAATAATTTACGCTTTTGTTATTGAAATTATAAACTAATTATCTGAGTACTGCTTCTCGTATTCAAATGCATTATATTTAAAGTATATTTCATCCACTTATTAATGCTATTTAAATAATAAAAAAGGTATTAGTAGCTGAAGATAATATGGCTGTGGCGATATGGTATATAATAATGCAGTTCAAAGGGTAGATAATATACTTAAATATATAACTATAGCATAGAATAATAAATTTAGTATCAAACTACGGCATAAGCTCCATCAAAGTCTATTTTTAGCACAAATTAACTCTATTAATTATATTCAAGGTTCCTGTGAAAAGCATCATCATCATAAACATTGTCTATTAGTTACATAACGCGCGATCAGCATAATATGTATTATATTCCTTTATTCCACTTATTTTTCTATTCATATCATCACACTTCTATCGTCCTTATTTTATGAAGCCGTGTTGGCTAAGTGGGATCACGCTCTACTTTCATTCCGAAGATCAAAAATCCGCCGCGCATTATAAATATTAGAAAGAAGAAAGAAATAAATAAAAATATTTACTCAGTACACATAAACAGACACAGTTATAAGTACAATAGACACAGTAAAAACAGAAAATAATATTCAATAATAAAAAAAAATCACAGAACAGAAAAAAAATTACATCAAAAATATTAATATTTTTTTTGAATAAATTATGTGCGCTATATACAATACACATGATTTAACGGCGGTCACTTCTTCCTCCATATCTTCCTTATTATCACTACTCTTGTCTTATTAACATGAGCACTACAAACCTAAAAAACATTTATACGCAACGTTACTTAAACTAATACAAATAGCTCCATTACCAAATCTGCGTATCAGAAATGTTCTCAACTTAAAACAATGCTACATTTAAAAGTACAAAATCCCTTCGTTATCTCGATCTGTCTTCATTGTCGACATCTACGAAATCTGGAATGTCGCAACAAAGGCCGTGTGAACTGTGGATCCAAAGAGTTGCCCAAGAAAAAATATAGTGACAATCTTTGAATAGAGGTTCCGCAGTCGTTTGGGAAATTAAGATATTGTAGTTGGTGTACTAGCTTTGGATGACAATGAGCCATGGTGTAAATGCAACAGTTTCTATAGTGATTGTGTTAAAAGAATCAAATTTAGCCTTACCATGAGACAACAAACATTTTATCATTATCTGTCAAATGTATGTTAATATGTTAATATACAACAGATAAATGGCAACACATGTTAATGCTAATGGTCACAACTGTCACAGCATTTCGTAATGTTTTTTTTATCCTTTACTATTTAAGTCACAACACGATTCATATAATTACTGAGACAATAAAGAATTTTATATTCCCGATCTAATTATGTAAGGCTTATTATCTCGTATCTTATTAACAACTGAACAGATTTTAATTACACTTCGTATCGACGGAGCTTTTTCCCCTGAAAATGACATCGCAAAACACCTAATTCCTTAAAACTCCTTTCAAACGTAGTAAAAGCCGAAGACAAAAACGTTGCATTATTTATAACATAACATAGCAGTACCCTAAAAAAGACCAATAATTCACTTTGCTCCTATTAAGAGACGGATCAATTTGTAAAATTGTCTTGCTTTAGGCAATCTTTGGACAGTTATGAAACGGATTGTGTAAGTCGCATTACTTTTACTGAGCATCACTCACGCGACCTCAGCGATTTGTTACAGATGATGGATGCTGGGCACAAGTGTTTGTGTACAACTAGTACGCGAAAAATATATAAGATGGTTTGAAAATAGCACGGAATAAATACTTACGCTTAGTGCCTATTTGTAAAACTTGTAAGAACTTAGTGAATTATGGGCGACAATTTATATCCTTTTCTAATTTTAAATATTAGTTAAGTGTAAAATTAAGTGGAAACACTTGTAAATGAGTGTTTATTTTCCCCCGTGTTCACAAAAAAAAATCACTTTTTATAATATAGATACTTATAGGTGGATAATAAATAGAATGTTACACCAAGAGAATACAAATTATACTTCGCAAAACAGTTTGATTCATATCATCTGACTACAATAATCTTAAAGAAAAGAGACAAATTTTCTGTGGATCATATTGAATGTATTTCATAAGACAATGTCTCGAGCAATTTTGTGGTGGCGGCCCGACAAAGTCCTGTGTATTCGATGGTCATACCACATTGCGGTCACAGAATTGCCTTGGCTTGTAAGTAATTTTCTAAGACCGGCCGTTCTAATGTGCTTAGGAGTAAGAGTAGTACTAGAAATGACAGATTCGTCAACATTTCTATTGACTTAATTTTTGTTAAAGATACGGTATATTTTATATTGCTCGGAATAGGCGATTAGAGTATTATCAATGTGCTATAAAACGTAGTTACATATTTGTTTGTAACACTGGCATAGCCAAATAGCAAAATACTTGCATATTCTATCCCATTTTTTTTATGGGAGATAGATCTATGTTTGTCCACAATCTCATCTGATGGTTAGTGACGATACGGATGAAGATGGATCACATATATCCAGAAGGTCATTCAATCTTGTCCTTAAGACACTCAGGTTTCAGTTATTAGGAAAAACAGCAACAGGGAACGAATTCCAAACCATTGCCGGAACATTACATTCGATTGATCCCTATCCAAAAACTAATGCATTTGTCTATTTTTCTCAGTATTCCATACTCAACAACATTTATTACATACATATATTATAGTTACGTACAAATTTCCCACTGTAATAATTTTATATTCGAAACCATAAAATCGTAAAAGTGTCCCTTCTATGAATATTACACTCGCTGTTGACCACCATAATTCGCATAACTCGACTAAATTTAAATTCCTTGTTCAAAATAAAGAAGCATTGCTTGAGATTGCCTTTCAATTTTGCCGGGTTAGTGGTTTCGTTCAGGAAGAACGCATTACTGGTTATCAAATCATCATGTAAATACTGATTCAAAATTGGATAGATGTGCTCAATTGCTAGGTGGTGGAAATAAAAACAAAAAGAGCGCTATACACATAAGAGACATGAGTAGGTATAATGGTAAATATTAAATGTACCTTTGTATTAACCTAAGATTCACACGTATAGCAAAAATACGTGAAAATTCAATGGATAAATATTTTCGGACTATTTAGACAGCTATTCACAACCCCAAACTAAGTTCAGTTTGCACTTGTGTATACCTTCTACGTAGATACATTTCATTTTGTAAAAAAAAACATATGATAGATAGAAAACACCCAGACTCGAAACCAGATTTTGTAGATTGTTCAAATCTGGTCCACCGGCGGGAGTAGAACTCGCAACTTCTTACGCCTCAGCTGAACCATCGAGCCACTGAGGTTGTCGAATTATATTGATTGTGCTACAATTAACTGCCGTATATCGAAGTACAGATCAGTAAGGCTTTTTACGATGTCCGATCACACCCCTAAGGTCAGTAATTAGCCCCCAACCTATAACAACCCTTATAGAGCAGGCCCTAAATGAAGTTGAGTTGCATAATATGAGGACCGGCAAATATGCTCAAATACGTTTACTATAAGCTGAGAATTTTTCTATAATCTGACTATTAGAGAAAAATTTGTTATTCATTGTCATGAATGAATCTTAAATTGCGTAACATCTTTTTCATTTTTAATTTTATTTAACTTGATTCTGGCAAACTGACGCTTGAAGCGCAGAGTCAAATTTTAAGAAATTAAATGTATCTAAACTCCCCCTGTCTTTCAAATGACTTAACTGATTTTTAAGAATCAAAGCTACTTCCAAAAATAGACACAGAATCGGAATTGGTTCATTCGTTCGCGGGGAAAAATATTAGAGAGTGAGAAGGACAAGAACAGCCGCCGAAAACATGTTTTTTTTATTTTCTCTGGTGTCTTAGCTAAAGGAATTTGAACATATTTGCCGGTCCTCACAACTTGCAAACTCAACTGCCTCTATAGCCTGCTCTATTAGTTGTAATCCGAATGCGGGAGAGCTTATGCGTGTAGCGCCAGATAATGGCACTGCCAATCATTACTGCGATAATGTATTTTTCTCTGGGCTTTGTACATTTTCATTATTTTCTGGGGCATGATTGTTTGCTCTTGGATTTCTTCATCGTAATGTTATTATGGAATGCTTTACTTAAAGTAAATTTTATAGGTATTAGCTATTTATCTTGGCACTTTCTAAAAGTAAAAAATAGATATCCAGTGTTTTAGACGGGCTATCAGATAAATAGAATATCTACTTTTTTATGCAGTCATCATGCCTATTGTATTTGGATTCATTACTCTGACTATGAATAAACACTAATGATTGTAGGTTGTTTTTTATATTTTTGTTTAATATGTTACTTGGAATGGAATTAAGTCTAACCAATAAACTTTTAAAAGTAAAACTTTTAAATTTACTTACAAGCTGTTTTAATTTTAAGTTTATCGAGGATTGAAAAATCTACCTACAAAAAAATCATTAGATCAATTATTCATTAAAGTATTATTAATTAATTGTAATCGTCATAACTAAAACTTTTGAACTTTGATATTGAGAAGAATATAACACAGAAGCACACTAGTCTAGTTTATTACGAACACAATATCTTGTTTTCCCGACATTGGACCGATATAGGACATTAGAGGACCGCACTGCTCGGACCGCAATCAAAGTCCACTTGACAGACATGTGACGTCCTCCCACTAATTATATTAAGCGCCTATTTCTCAAATCCGAGTAAACTAAGCAATGGTTATTTATTCAATAATGCATGTCAATGGTAAGTTATGTCAAGAGCCATCTCGCTTTGTCCCTTGTGACTGTGGGAAATCGCTGTATATTTTGTTAATGTATATTTTTACTCGAATATGGTGACAAGGTAACAGACCCTATAAATTGTCCTAAATAGTTGTTATTTAGGACGATTTACTCAAAAAACTTAATATGACTAATAGTCACTTGAATGACCCTAAGAATACTAAAATATTAAAGAAACCTCGCAATTCTTACTTCCTTTCTTCCTAATATAAATGCAAAGGTAAATCTGTCCATGTATGTCTTTCTTTCACGAAAAAACTTTAGACCGATTAGAATTAAATTTGGTAATAAGATTTTCTAGAACGTAATAAGGACAAAAGCTACTATTTTGTGTAGCGAGCCCTATGACGTTTTAACCCAAATCAAACCCCAAGATAAATTAATTTTGTAAGTAAGCAAAAAAGGGTAGACAGACTAGGAAGTCTACAGTGTTGTTATGTTTTAAAAAATAATAAAAAGCTACTTAACCATCGAAAAATATGTTATTTAGATGGAAAAATCTAATAAAATGCGGGAGGAATGGTTTTAGGGAAGGAAGTTCCTGTTTTTTTAATTAATACACACCACAGTCATAATTCACCTAGACTACTACTTACTAGTTTATTACAAACACACTGTTTTCCCCGAAAATCATAGAACAAGAGGACCGCATGAATCGGACCGCAATCAAAGTCCACTTGACAGACATGTGACGTCCTCCCACTAATTACACTTACTGTGACATAGGGGCACGGGTGATAAGAATGTGGATAGAATTCCTGGCATTTTCTCAGAAGATTTCGCTCCTTCGACTGCGTTTGACAAAATAAATGTGTACTTTTTTTTGATTCAGTAAACGAACTGCTATCTTTAAAATTTGGACCTGAGTGTCTGCAATAAAAATATTAATACGGAACCCTGAAAATGTCGTGAACCGCCGGATTTAGTGCTGGACTTTAAGGTTAACATTTTAATTAGGATCACGGTCTTTTAAAAACTGCGGGAAAAGTTTGTATGTAAAAAAATTATCTTGAATAACAAGTAATATTTTATAAACTAAATTATGTGTTTTTCTTACGAGTAGTTACAACTACAATCTTTATTCACTCAATAATTTTCGTGAATTTTTGTACACATTTTATATACACATAAGTGAGATATGTATTAGGGCTTTAAACCCGAAAAACCTAAAACACATATCTGTCTGTCTGTCTGTCATATATTCACATGGGATTTACGATAAATCACCCTGAAAATTCAAAGTACCAAAACCCTGGATAAAAGCTTTTCAAAATATAGATAGTTAAAATTAGTATTTGTTAATATAACATTTCAAGAAAATTAGAAAGTAGTCAAGTCACAATACCCTCGATATCGCTCATATAATGCTTATACGTTATAACTTAGACCCCCTTAATAAGACTCGTCGGGAAACTTCACTGGGCAACAAAAGCTGATAATGTCGCGAAAGCTCATAACCAGCTTATCACTATCATAAAGTCGAGTGGTCGAGATTGTAGTTGTCATACGAGTTTATTAATACCGATATCACTGCAATCAGTGCCGATGAGTCGATATACATGTGAGAGACTCCCACGATAAAAGTATTTTCATATTTTCACCTACATAATTATAAAAAGAGAATGAAATGAAAATATTTATTAAGAGTGAAAGACACAAATAACAATGGCTAATAAGCTAATGTTCAGTGTTATCAAATTCTCGTCAAATACTATAATAATAAAATACTAATAACTAATGTCAAATACTATACTATAATATATAATAATAAATCATTTTTTTTCTCTCAAAAATATTACATTGTTTTATGCAGTAACCTTATATCTATTTACTATGAGATAACATACATACTATACATCTATTTTGTAAGAGACTGGTGCCAATGGTAGGCTAAAAGCCTGTGTTACTGCTCACCAGGTCCCAGTCCAGGGATTCACAAGGTGTGTTTTAATTTGTTGGGACAGTCTTAAAAAAGTTAATAAAATAAAAATATATTTTTTTTAAATATAATATAAAAAGTAAAAATAAAAAGTGGTCCACCATAACCTAAAACTTATCAAAATACACTAAAAATGTACCTCATTTATATCTAAGAGTCCTCTCTAAATGTTCTAGGAAGTAAATCCTTCTTACACTTCAATTCAATTATTTTTATAAATAAGCAAAAAAGTCACAAACCTTATATTTTATTTAAAAGGTTTTTTTTTACCTTTATTGTACCTAAATGTGTTTTTTTGTTAATATTTAAATTTAAAAATATATAACATA
This sequence comes from Gymnoscelis rufifasciata, assembly GCA_929108375.1. NCBI lineage: Eukaryota > Metazoa > Arthropoda > Insecta > Lepidoptera > Geometridae > Gymnoscelis > Gymnoscelis rufifasciata. Next base: position 10,541,307 of record OV815314.1, read on the forward strand.
CATTTAAAAGAAAATTTTTAAAAAATTTCTAACTTTCTCCAGTAGATTAGTACAAACAAAGTTCCTTCGTGTAATATCCTAGTGGATGATTGATCATGCGCGCGCAGAGGCAGACGACAGTTAATAATCGCACCCTAGCTGTAATCTTTATTGTTTGGGATCCGTAGAAAGATACAGCGAATATAAACTTAAGCGTTTAATAAAATAAATCTCCCAGCGCTTAAATACTTGTGTATTTAAAGACTTACAAAATAAGATACTTACATGTTAATATAGCTTAAAAGCCGTGTTGGCTAAGTGGGAGGACACTCGACTTTCATTCCGAAGGTCGTGGGTTCAAACCCCGCCTCGCACCTCTGGATTTTTCTTCTTGAGAAATTTATGTGCGCTGTAAACACGTGCTTTAACGGTGAAGGCAAACATCGTGAGGAAACCGGCATGTTCTGAGAACTTTAAAGAGTATGAAGGACATGTGACATTCACCAACCCGCACTTGGCCAACGTGGTGAATTAAGGCCTAATCTCTCTCGTTAAGAGAGAAGTCCCTGTGTCCCAGCAGTGGGAACGTTAATAGGGTGATGATGATGATGATAGCTTGGTGCTTACCACGGGCTAGATATTGTTGTGTGCTAATTAATTTTGGAATGTCAGTTGCAAAAGAAAAAGAAATCAAAATCCAACAATTTCGCTTTATATAGATAGAGTTTGAAACTTAGCATTAAAATAAGATAATATAAGTACAAAATTACTTAATTTGAGTTTAGCAAGTAATTTAAATTATAAAGCATGTTTCAAACAACGCTTCAGCGTCTAGCTTGTAGCAATCACTATATTACATTGCGTTAAAAGTGTTGACTGTTTGGTTGTCACGCTAAATTAATATTATTTTCGGCAGTTTGTCTAATGAAATAGACTTAAGCGATATTAATCTGTTTTTGTTTTCTCATATCTCAGTATTTAACCATTTCAATAAATTTTAGAAGCATTTCCGATAGTTTTTTGTTTACAGAAATGAGAAATAAGAGGTTTTTATTATAAACTAGCGGCCCGCCCCGGCGTCGCACGGGTCAAAAAAGTTCCCGGCAATTATTCGATTTTTTCTCGCCTTTTAAACCTTCCCTGACCTCCACGAACATTTCAAGACAAAGATAAGATAAATCCGTTCAGCCGTTCTCGAGTTTTAATCAGACTAACGAACAACAATTCATTTTTATTTATATAGATAAGGAAAAAGTTAGTTTTATGATAAGTGGCGTCATAAGAAACTGTCAGAACTTACCATACAAAATATTAAATACCAACATAGAGAGCATTTATTTTATTTAATCAGGATTAGCCAAAAAACTAATCTATCCACAATTGTCAATACGTCTGAAATCGTAAGTCACTATTAATTTTCTGGTATTTCGGTTACAATTGGACTTCTTCAAGTTTTACGTCAATTTAATTGGTAGACGTCCTACGCTGCACTTATCGACTTGCGGTATACATTCGAAAAAATAAAAGTGTTCATGCTGGTCGTTTAAAATTTTTATAAAAGAGCATTTTTTATGTCTATTCTAATAAATTCAGTTAGCAGGGTCTGAGGGGCTAGTAGACCAATTCAAAATTTGCATTATGTCAACCGGGCCTGAAGAGCTGGTTCGAGCGGACCCAGTCTACTAAAGAGCCAAGTTAAAGCAATTAGATAAAATAAATACGTCAATCTATGACATGCCGTGTCCATTCCAAGGTTGCCTGGAAAAGATGATAGAAAAGAACATGACTCATTAAACATTTTTCTCTTCTCAGTATACTTTTTTTAGTAAGGCGTAATAAAAAGTTTTGTATTGCATTGTAACTCTATCTTTTTTATTGGTAAAGTTACAGCTCCTATATTCCCTGAGCAAAGCCTTGTACATTGTAAAGGTATATAAAATACAAGTAAGATACCATTGTTCTAAAACAAACTATAAAGCAGATAGTTTTAACGTAAGAGGCCATAACCACGTGCTATCGTTGTTTCTAAAAGCCGCTCCATTACACAGCTTCTTCAAAGTACAATCTTATCTCAGAATGACCATTTCATTTATTTTAGGAGACACAGGAGTCATACCACCTGCACTCGAGATTGTAGCAAAGCTTTTAGAGAACACTTCACATGGAAACCACGCGACAACGAACTTTAACAGAATGGAATAGATTCTCATATTGATAGTAGGAGCAATCTTGCTGACAAATCTTACAATGTTAATGAAAATGAACAAACATATAAAATTAAACCTTAAGACGTTGATTTAGAGTTGGTTATATCTTTGGAGGATTATTTACAAGATGTGGTTGGAAGTGAACGTAAAGTTGATCGTAAGCAGGAGACAGTAGGGTTGATAATCGAAAAGGTGAAGATACTATTAAGCTGGCGCCTCGCTTTGTCATGCCGATACAATCTATATCCGGTGCAGATTCGGGATGAAAATATTTTTACTTATCTTAAGTGGTTGTATCTGCCTATTAATTAGCTATAGAGGGAACACGCAGAGCTGTCAAACCAAACACTTTGTCGGTGTTTGGTCATCTTCAAAGTCTTCATCAGCGATGAGTCTTTGAATTTTTGATAGACTTTTAATGGTATGTCAATGTGATGGATGAAGCGACCTGTTTGTTGGAAATTCAACAGATTTGAGTGTATGTAGTATTTTTTTGTTAGTCTATTAGTTTTTGGGATTGGTTGTGTAAAATAAAAAAAAACATTAGAAATTAAAAAATGATAAAATTATTTTGTGATGTTGAATAAGTGTGAGTCTATATTTGAAACCTAAAACCTGAGTATATTCAAGACAAGAGATTTCCTCACGATGTTGCCTTCACCTTAAAAGCACGTGTTTAAAGCGCACATAAAATTCCATCATTAAATCTAGCAGTGGGCAGGCCATATAGTACGTAGAACAGAATCAGATATCGGTCGGCATAAAAAAATGAGAGTGTGACTAACAATTAATACACTTTTGACGCACTTCAACAAAAGCGTTCAGATAGTTTTAAGTGCGAATCAGATGGACTAAGAATTTGGCAAACGAGGGTCCACCGTGGATACAGTTAAAACCATAGACATAGACAACCATAGACGGCTCAACTGATAGTAATGATAATAGACTTCCTGATACACCTGAATTATGTTTCCAATTAATATTGAATCAACATATAAATGGCAATAAACTACAACATAAAATTGACATCCGCGTGAAGGCGAAGGACAATAAGCCAATTACAACTAATAATATTTTTATAATCCTGTGAACAGTTTATTATTGTAATTTATGTCATCATAATTCTGCTCTCGCATTCCTACGACTCCCATATCAAATAGATCGTGCATTTATATGACAATAAAGATTACACCGTTGACCTTTGTTTTTATTATTTAATTACTGGTTTGTCTGTGAGTATGATTATAATATAATTTGTAGTGAATTTCTACGTTAGTGACTTTTTAGTTATCATTATTGCTGATTAAACCAATATTGCGTATAAAGATAATATAATTCAACTTACAATCAATCATAGGTATCAACGTGTGTGTGTATTTTTTTGTTTTTTTTTAATTATTATTCATACAGAAATATTTCTCTCTCGTCTAGAGATAAGTCAGTGGGATCAAAAATAGGTGTGCTTATTATTAAATTATTATTATTATTTAAAATATAGACTTAAAACAATAATAAAATAATGATTCCCTACAACTTGACCAAAGCGTCTGTAACAGCAAAATATTAAAAAAAAAACGTAGGTTTGTTCAAAAAAATCATTGGTTGGACGATATGAGAACCTCCTTTCTTCGTTGAAAGTGGGTTCAAAATAGAGTTCAAATGCGAATATGATTTGTGTCATGTCACCTTTAAAAAAAGAACTTAACATTTTTTAACTCAAAGGTGACCATTAAAGACAATCAAGTGTTACTATTTCCTGTATTACCGAGATAATACATAGAAATTGTATATTACGGACAGCTCATAAATATGTATGGTCTCGCTCTGTGCTCACGGGCGCTTGCACAACGTGCATAGGCCTTAAGAAAGGTCTACCTTGTGTGGGTTGGACCGTAACGTAAGGACATCCTTAATTAATATGACGGTCTATATATCAAACTATGTCTTTTTGCTTCATACTGGCATAACCGCATAACAGCGTAGCATCCTTAGCTAACGCAACATACTTATGAGTAGCGAACAAACGTTGTCTTGTCTGAAATTCATCATTGTCATTATTTCGGACTTAGGTCGTCCAAATCAGGTTATGCCTCCCTTGATCACTTTTAATTATTTTTCTCGAAAGCTGCTTATGGCAAAATATGCCCATGCATCCAACGTGAACCAGTAACTTTAAAAATCATCGGTTCTTCTTAGACTTTTGCACTGCGGCGGACTTCATTCGAGAACGTTACGGTCAAAACGACCAACTACGTGCCGTGTGGCTAACACATAATTTTTATATATATAATTCTTCTGTGAGTGTGTATGTCACTGAACTTCTCTCAAACGACTGGACCGATTTTGATGAATTTTTTGTGTGTGTTCAAGGGGATCTGGGAATGGTCTAGATTCACAATTTTGGAAAAAAAATTGAATAAAAACCCGTGTGAAGCCGGGGCGGGCCACTAGTATTTATATAAGACCTATTGATACATAGGACACTTTTTGAATCCTCTAATACTAACCTGACTATCAATTAACGTTTGACAGAGCCTGACTCATGTGACTTGATAAATTGGTTCTGAACTTCCGATGTCCCGAAGCTGTTGCAAGCACTAGATTTACGGCTACACAACAGTTCAAGTATTTTTTACTTAGTTCTTATTTATTACGAAAAATTAATACACTACAAAATTGAAAAATGTTTGTATGATTCTTTATATTCTTTTCAAAATGTTTGGTCGATATTAAAATATTATTAACATATCTCTCCCTATTTCAACCCCTTGGAGAGTGAATAAATCGACCAACAGCTACCACATTAATTTATTTCAACGATGAATATAGATAATTCTGCTCGTTGACCATAATACCTTGACATTTGCTATAAAAATTGCTAGTTTTTCCACATCCGAGTCATAAGCTGAATGTTCTAGAAAAAGTCCATCGTGTTCTGCTCACCGCACATTGCATAAACAAGTTGCGGTGTCTTTGGTCTAACTTATTTCCTAGCACTTCTGCTTTAGTAATTCTGAAATGCATACCTTACTGGCAGTCAAATAAGACAATCTTTTATCTACACCGTTAGTTAGTAACGTTTGTAACGGAATGGTGTGATACGGAAAGCTGAAACGTACACATGTATAAGCTTGTTAACCAACCTTTGCAAAAAGAGACTAGTATCAGCAGTTTTAATTAATAATGCTTTCCTTAAAATGCATGGTTTAAAATACATATTATCACAACCCGTCGACTAAGATCTTGAAGAGATAATGCCTTAATATGTTTACATTCGTGCAGACACAGCTTATCCTGAGTCAACCCATTTGTGTACAATATTCTAATTTACTTATAAGTTTTTTCATAATAATGTTCTCTGTACTATTTTTGTACACAAATAAATATTTTTCTTTCCTTTCACATACGTCACAAAATTTGCTGATACAATATTGTTAAAACCATATTAAACCAAGAACAGAAGTGGGGTTGAACTGATCATGTTTCTCCTGGGAAGAATCGATGTGAAATTACCGCCCTAAATAGATTATGCAGAACAAACCATACTCAATTTTTGGCTGATTTAAAAACTGTGGGTTCTGATCGAAACATCTTGAAGTAAATTTTCTACAGTAGTAGCGAAATGGACGAATAATTGAATGAAAGCAGCAGGTTCACGCAGGCCGCGACTGACTGACTCTTTCGCTATTGACGTATACATGTTTGTCCGGCTGAGAATTTACTACGCATAAAATGATTCAGCAAAATATGGTTTATTTAGGCCATAAAGTTACATAAAACAAATCTATTCTCAATCTCTACCATTCAGCTGGCTGTTTCCAAACAAATAAGTATAGTTTCAAAACAACTGCATGAAAATTCACATTCGCGGAAGTAGATATTGATAGTATTGGACGTGCGAGGTAAACGTTTGCGGCCAAAATCGAAATATTTAGTAAAGCAAGAATTACCTACCTAATCTTTGTAATTATTAATGTGTCTTCATTAGACGCATGATAATGATGATACTGAATAGGATTTAAAGCATTACAAATCGCAACTGGCACTGAAACCGCCGGGTTGTGCAGCGAGGAAGGGCGTCGATCGGCGATAGCGGCAGGAAGGAAGCCGGGTTAGGTAACCCACTCACGCCATTTTAGGCCATATATACTCTTGCACGACATTTAGTACGGGTTTTTTCTTGTATTTGGACTATATTTTAACATATTTACAATACTTATAATATATCTGTATGACTATTATTTTAAATACAGGGAGGGCCAATAATTTTTGCAAATAGCAACACTAGATTTCTCGAAAACCGTTCAAGGGATGGGCGCGCGGGTGGTGGGAAACTGTGCGTTACTTTATGCAATTTTAGTCACGATAGAGCGCTTCACTGGACAACAGCGTGCTTTTTGTGTAAAACAATTTTACAAAAACAACGATTCCTACGATACTGTACGACGACTGTTTAGAATTATGCCCTTTGCTGATATGGCAGCCCTGTCGTTTTAGGTGAATGAAGTGGCTTTTGGTGTGACGGTTTTGTGGAAATCTAGTGTTGCTAAATTAGGCCTTACCTTGCATGGAATTAAATTTGGCGCTTGGACTCGTAATGAATAATTGTAACCAATTATACAACTACAAGTAAACCTTGATTGTGTAATTTATAACTAATATAAATAAAAATTCCGGACAATCAACACAACAACATCTAGTGTTGTGGTAAGCTATTAGTTTGTGTTATGGGTACTAAATCTTCGTGATACTTTGAGGTCATCATCATCACCCTATAAACGTTCCCACTGCTGGGACACAGGGACTTCTCTCTAGGCGAAAAACAACTTCAACTTCTTTTACTTTGAGGTGGAGTGGAAAAAATAATAATAGTAATAGTTTATTTAATAATAAATAATAATAGTTTATTTGGTATTTATTTATTTTCCTTTTATATCTTCTTTACGTTACGCCACTGTCTGTCGTTCTATTTATTTCATGTCCATCCAAAGGTTGCCTGGAAGAGATCGCTCACAGCGATAAGGCCGCCCTTTGTCCTCCAATGTATTGTCTTGTTATTGTTTGCAATTTGTATTTTATTTGTGGTGTACAATAAAGAGTTATCTATCTATCTATCTAATAGTCACCTGGTTAGTAGATATGATAAAATCTTATTTATGAAATTCTTGTGTCACGATGTTTGTAATATAACTCCTCCGAAACGGCTCGACCAATTTTCGTCATCCGAAGCAAGCATCGGCGCCAGGGCGGACAAATGGACAACATCTATTTTTCTTCCCACTAATATTAAGGGTGGTATTTTCTTTTTATTTTTTTTATGATACAGCATACAAAAATACATTTTTACCCCTCTACGATCAACCCCTCTATTTTATTTGCTACTTATAAAGATTTCAAGTAACAAACTAGGTGATATGAAGTTCACCGGGTCAGCTAGTATAATTAATATTAGTCTAATTAAAACTAACTACTTTCATTATTATTCGGTATAAACTTATGACTATAGTCAAACTTACTGTTACTGACACTGAAAGCTTATCTCTCGCTCAAAATCGAAAGCTAGGTTTTCATTTATGCATTGAAATGAAGATAAGTCTAATTTAAAGCGATTACTATAGTTATATAATTATATATTAATATTGATTTCAATACATGGAGCTCCATTGTTACAGTTCGACGTAATTATTGAATAAGCGAATTGAGCCCATTAAATTCCATACTAAATTTATGTTATTTTCATTGATTTTTAGGATAAGATAAGTAATATACATATTTTGTGGATTTCGAATCAATCATTTATTTTAATTAGTGTTTATACTGTTATATATTACTGTTACTGGATTATATTTCTTACTCAAATATACATTTTGTAACATTATTCCATTCCATTTTAAAGAACTCAAACCCTTAGATTGTATTTATTTCTTAAAAATACAATAATTTATTTTAAGACATAAATAAATTTTAATGTTATTTCATTACAAAGACTATCCTCCAAACTCTGACTTCCATCTAAAAGTCCCTATAAGCTCATCACAGGTCGATCGTAAAGCCGCATCTTGCTATACCTCTGTACGCTTCATTATCTGAAAAAGGACTAAAAGAGGTCTTAATAGCATCCTTATAATTACTTGGTGGACCCATTACTGGCTAGTATTAAAGCGAAGACTGATACATTGTTGGGATATCGCAATCGAAGGTAGCTTATTTAAGACCGCTTTTTCTTTGAAGTACTTTAAGTTTTGAATTGCGTTCTGTGACTTTAAACCTGGTATTTTCTTTGAAATACTTTTAGTTTTGCGTTCTGTGACTTTAATGCTGTTTTAAAATATCAATAATGATAGATGTCAGCTCGTCGTGTTGTCCGTAATAATAGATTATCGTAATCTTAGACCACATCGTCACTTTACATCAGGTGAGATTGTGGTCAAAAGAAGGTATATAAATAATATATTATATATTATTAGACATTGCTGAGGTCACTGTAGCCGAAATCGGCTAGGTGTATTATATAAATTATATTACTTATATTATAGGTATATAGCAAAAAAATAAAAACTGGGAAGACGGTTATGGTGAAGTGCCAATCTCAGGAACTATTCTTCCGATTTAAAAAAATATTTAATTGTTAGATAACCCATTTTTCGGGGAAGGATTTTTCTATTTATTGTTTATATTTACCTTTTAAGCTACTTACCTCGGGAAAATTCGGTGTTCCTTAGGTAAAGTCAATAAAACACGGACAACGCAGCGTCAAAAGTATTGAATCATAATCCAAGAGTTATATTTTAGTAAACACTGTCTCCAGCACTACGAAAGTTCTACATTAAAAGGCACTATAAACATTTAAACGAAAAATTTTATTGTGTTAGACTAATTAGCATCAACCAGTCGCTGAAGCAAAAAATATGAGCAGGCTATTGTTGTAGACACTGTAGTCTGGAACTATTAAGTATGGTGCACACTGATGAAAGGCAATGTAATGACGCGAGGGGTAATTTGTTTGCTTAAGAAGAATATTGTATGGAAAAATGTATAGTCACCAACATCAAAAAAGGATGAGGTTTCTCAATTAGACCGTATATAAGATTTAATTTAATTTAATTTTTAATTGTCTATTGTAGAAATAACCACATGCTTTTAACTGTGATATGGTTTTGTTTTGAACGTCAGCTAAGATTAGTAGAAAATAACTTTATGACAATCGTTTGAATGATGCAAAATGTAATTTTTAAAAGAGATAATATATACATTTGAATAGGAAAACCAAAGCATCAGTTCCAAAAGTTTAAAACATCTTCAAGACTAGTAAGACAACTTACTTCTAGGTTCCGAAAAAATAAATAAACTACATTTTTGTACGTAATACAGGAAGTTCTTCGGTCGGTAAACGCAGCGTAGGACGCCTACCAACTTGATGGACGGACGACGTGTTGAATAAATAAATAAATACTAGCTGTGCCCTGCGGTGCTACCCGCGTTATAATGGATGAAGTACTCTTAACCAACAACATATTTATTTGAATAAAGATTAATATTATTATGTTAATACAACTTAAACAAATTATTTCGACCAAATTAGGTACGGTAAAAACGGTTTTTGTGAGTTAATCTTAAAAGATAGACATATTATTATACTATCGCGGACTTTTTTTAGATCATTAAAAGAGCTATTATTCTTTAATACATATTTTTTGTGTATCTTGAACCGTTTTCACGGCGCACGCAACGGAAGGCTTCAAAGATGAACAATTTCTCCCGTTTTTTACACATTTACCACTATATCTTTGCTCCTATTGGTCATAGCGTGATGTTATATAGCCTATAGCCTTCCTCGATAACTGGACTATCCAACACAAAAAGAATTATTCAATTCGAACCAGTAGTTTCGGAGATTAGCGCGTTCAAACAAACAAACAAACAAACAAACAATCAAACAAACAAACTCTTCAGCTTTATAATATTAGTATAGATTAGTATAGATAACCGGACAATCCAAACAACAATATCTTCTTCTTCTTTAGGTGCCACTTCATTACTGAAGGTTGGCAGTCAGCTCCTTAAATTTTTCTTTGATCATGGCGATCCTGAACAGCTGTTCCACGGTTTTAATGTAAATTGACGACCTCTGGCTCGGTGGGCGAAGGTCCACCTGAGGCGCAGGAGGTTGCAGGTTCGATTCCTGCCGGGGGGGCCAGATTGGTACGATCTACAATTTCTGGTTTCGGGTCTGGGTGTTTTCTATGTATCATATGTATGTATTTACAAAAAAAAAATGTATCTATGTAGTATATCAGTCATCTAACACCCATAGTACAATCTCTGCTTAGTTTGGGGTTAGGTGATGCTGTGTGAATAGTCCGGAAATATGTATTTATTTTATATTTTTATTTAATTCACCAACACCTCACAAGCTCTGAGCAATATCAAGCAAGCAAGCAAGCTCAAGCTATTCGAGTCGATGTAAGCACAGCCTTATTTTATGGAATTTAAGGTTTTTACACACTCTCGTCGGCATGTCGTTAGCAACTGTCATCGTTTACGAGGATCATAGCTTGCTTTACGGCTCAATGAGCCATTGTAAAATGTGTAAGAGCTTTATGGTATTACAGCTGGCGCCTGGAGGTTAGCTGGGGTTATTACAGTTGCATTATATACTCATGGAAAATATGACGTCATCTTAGTTAAGTTTTTTTTTTATTTGTTGAATTGCCATTATTCTGTTTAGACCGTCTGTTGGCCAGACCAAAAATACCGGACACCTATTTTTTGCTTTTTATATTAAGTAAGAAAGTGCCTAGATAATGAGATCAATGTTCCGGAGTGGGGGTAGGTACATTTATCTGAAAAGCATTACGTCATGCATATCTTCTATGCACAGTCTAGTCTTGAATTTCCGTTGGCAAAAAAAATAAAAAAATGTTGTACATTTTTTTTCTAATAGGTAATCTAAATGACGGATTATTCGTTTTTTAATCATTCTACCCTATTTATGTTTACGTAATAAAAAATAACTTTAAAAAAAAATCAAAGCCTTCAGGCATTGATACATCTTTCTTTCCATGTTCTGGGAGTTTTCTATAAGTAATTGGAAAAAAAAATGTATAACACCGCCGCCGGTGCAAGACCGTCACTTTTGCGAAAATGCAATTTTTCAGGAGAAACGTTTAAAACTTTGGTAAGTATATAATTATTAATTATATTTATTCATCATCATCATCATCATCCTGCCCTTGTCCCACACTATGTGGGGTCGGCACAACATGTGTTTTTCTTCCATTTCCCTCTATCACCCGTCATCTCAACACTCACTCCTTTCTTACACATATCTTCTTTTACACAGTCCATCCATCTTTTTTTTGGCCTCCCTCTTCCCACATATCCTTCCACACTCATATATAACGCCCTTCTCGTAATATGACTTTTGTTCCTTCTCATAAAATGCCCAAACCACGCTAACCTATTACCTCTCAACTTATTCATGAATAGGTTTATTACGTCAACTTTTAACTTACTTTTAAACAAATGGATATTACATTTTAAAAATAATATACTAAACGATTATTGTATACCTTCCAATGAAGATGTGAAGTTATGTCTCTAATTACAAATAATAACTGTAATTATGTCACGTTGAGTTTAAAAAGAAAATAATAATAAATGTAGAAACTATGGTCTATGTGTACTATGAAAGAAATGTTATTGCACCAAGTGAAAGGCTTCAGGATACTTACAAAATGAGTTAAACGCAACATTCAACTTTTTTCATAATTTTTATTTTTTGCAAAAGTACCGTTATCGCACCATTGTCTCTCGATATGTAATGATGGTATGTGTAAAATGTCTAGTACCCGTAACACAACCTAAGGGCTTACCATGGGTTTAGTTGCTGTGTCAAATTCAAAGTGAAAGTCATCCATTCCATTAATACACAGGGTCCAGCCATATTTATTTCTTTTAACTAGTTAGTTCTAACGAATACAAAACAGTTCACCTCAAGCCCGTTCCTTACGTATTATGCAGATCAGGAGTAATTACTGTATTAGCATACGTGCGACCCGAGACAATGTGAGTCGCTCGGCTGGTCAAGACGTTTCACTCGCTTTTGGAGATGGTATCTGGCATCCGTCGTGGTGTAACCGGATATAGTCATCATCATTGCTGAATATCTGTGTCGTTATTTCTTTCAAATCACAGAATGATTGATATCAACAGATAGCACCGTTATGATCATCATTTGTGTCCCTATAAAATCTAACAGCCCCCCACTTAATAAAAAATCTAAATTAAAAATTTAAGAAAAACCCCCGATCCCAATGCCTTAATTTCCTTAAATGAAAAACAACATAATTATTATGTAATGTGGACGCGATGCACTTTCATTTGATACCCCACACTAGAATATTTGCAGATTTTCGGTTTTCCTTCCCCACTCTCACCCCCATAACTTAAAACGGCACAACCGATTTTCATGAAACATGTCTAAGAACACTAGCGCCAGACTCACCTTTCATACAAAAATAAATCTAAATTTAAAATTTAAGAAAAACCCCCGATTCCAATGCCATAATATCCTTAAACGTAAAACAACATAATATTATGTAATGTGGACACGATGCGATTTCATTTGATACCCCACACTAGTATATTTGCAGATTTTCGGATTTCCTTACCAACTCTCACCCCCATAACTTTAAAACGGCACAACCGATTTTCATGAAACATGTTTAAGAACACTCGCGCCAGACTCACCTTTCATACAAAAAAAACTAAATTGAAATCGATCCATCCGTTCGGGAGCTATGGTGACACAGACAGACTGACAGACACACAGACAGACAGACAGACAGACAGACAGACAGACAAACAGACAGACAGACACGTCAAACTTATAACACCCCTCTTTTTTGGTCGGGGGTTAAAAACTAAATTGAAATCGCACCATCCGTTCGGGAGCTATGATGTAACAGACAGACAGACAGACAGAAACGTCAAACTTATAACACGCCTCTTTTTTGGTCGGGGGTTAAAAATTCGGACAATCCATACAACAACATCTATCCCTGTGGTGAGCTCTAAGCTTGTGTTTCGACATATTAAAACACCCAGACAAATTATAATTTTAGCTGACCTTGTATGCCCTGTGCTTATATGGAAATAAACGTTTTGCCTTTTGTCTTTAATTTGAATGACATTTGTCCTGAGAGTTGTTCAAATATCAGTAAAGAACATTGAGTACTTTTGGAGACAGAAACCCAACAATGCAATGTATTCATATTCATTTATTCGTTGCTTTATGTGGTTACAATTAATGTGTTACATTATAGATACTCAACAGAAGGTATCCAATATTGTTGTGCAATATCGTAAACATTGATTCTAATGAAAATAAAATAAACATTTTGTATTTTTTTTTGTATTATAGATACGTACCCTTACATGAGCCCCGTTGGGGCATAACTACTTTAACTTACAACATTTGTTAACACGAAGCATATTTATAAGATTTATTAAATACTTTATTAACTTTTTTTATAATATTAACATTTAGTTACTATTATCTTAGGTATTGTCACCCGTATCACAAGTTTAAGAGCTTACCACGGTGCCAGATGTTGTTGTGTGGATTGTCCGGAAATATATATATTTATATTTATTAATTACTTCAATTTGTGTAGATAAATTAGGTAAGTATAGAAATTTGTAATCTTTGTTCTCTTAATAGAATTTATCATGTAATGTTAAACTCGTGCAACATTCGTTTTATAAATATCCGTAATTCTCGTTATTTACGTAAACGAGTTTAATTGTGGTCATTCATTATCATATCAGCGGCGGTGACACCGTCTGAGTGCGCGACGCTCCGTTGCGGGCCAATTACAACATTTTTACATTCATTATACAGCTACAATTATCCCCATTATTCTGTACAACCAAACTCTTTCTGGCCGCATTAATAAAGATACATACATATATTATATTGAGTTTTTGAACGAAATTTTTTCCATTAATTCGTAGGACAAAAAATTATTGATTTTATGTATGTTGTAGATTATTTCTTGTCTGACATTACTTGCTTTGACATTTGAAATCAAAATTTTAATTAAATTTATGAATAAATGAATATATTTTATTGTACATCAAAAATAACCAAAAAAAATTATGAGTATCTCCTATGTGGATAGTTTAACTTTATAGTTTACACAAATAAAATTCCTTTAACAGTTTTTTAAATAAGCTTAGCTTTATCAGTTATATAATAGCGCTGCAAGTTTCCGATAGATGCCACTTCCAAAATTAAAAACTAACAATAATCTCTGATGTAGATTAATGACTGAAAAGTTAATCAGGAATTATCATACTGAGATATCCCCAAGAAATGATTTATCTATATAAAAACCATAATTTCAAGTTCACTTATTCAATACCTCATAACCACTTTATTCTATGGAATCCTCTCATTCCCAGTAACTCCTCATTACCACTACAGAAACATTTCCAAACGTCTCCAACCCGGAGGAATAATTGCATTTATTCTTCCTTTCCACTCTCAATAGGTAATAATTCCACGTCTTAGACCACGGTCCCCTTAATTAAATAAAATCAGGTGAGCTGAACTAATGAATTCACTGCGACACACTAATCACGGATAATTGTGTGACCGTTTTGATGCTAATGTAGCCACTGGCCCGGTCGTCTTCCTGTCTGTAATGCCGCTTCTTGCTGTGAGAATGTTTTTCAATTGACAATTATTACGAGTATAAGGATTGACGTTAGCCTTCCGTGAGGGGGTTAGAGAAATTAATAAATACCTAAATAAAAAAAAACATTTTAAATCTACAATAGGCATGATGACTAAAAAAATTAGTATTCCGTTTAGTCCGTCCAAAAATACTGGACAGTTGGGCACATATTTTTTGTGAAATTAAAGTGCCGAGATATAGATCATCAAAGGTTCGGATCCTGTGACGTACATTTTGTTTGAAAGCATTACGTTACTCAATCCTTCAATTGTCTTGATATTCGCTTAGTAAAATTTGGGTATAATATTTTAAGTACCTGATCTAAATCACGGACTCATTATTATTTATTAATCACCTTCCCTATAATACGGTGTAAACATTCAAAAATAAATTTTGAATAATTTTAGCTTGAGTTTAAGTTAATTGGTTCCACATTCGCATTAGATACCTACACTTTAAAAAAGTATGTTTCGAATTAAATAATTTGTTTGATTATTTGGTATGAGAAATAAATGTAAGGTAAGCTAACTATACTTCGTCTTATTTTTTTTACACAACTTTAGTATATTAAATATATTTAATGTTATTTTTTGTTTGTTAGACCTAAACCAAAGAGGTACAACATTTAAACAATTAACGACAAATCAAAGTGCCCTAACTTTGTTAACTACAAGTTCCAAGAACCAAAGTCAAACAAAATTAACCAGAAATTGCCCCGGGCGATATTTTTCTCGGCCATAAATCGTAATACATTTTCGCGGTGCTATGATAAATACAGGCTCGGCATTATTTACGACATGTTTGATCAGATAGGAGACTGTCCACTATTTGGACCTCTTTGGGGCCAAATTGGGACCGTAAATCATCGAGAAATCTTGGGCCTTGATGAGGTATCATATTTTGCCCGAGTTTTTCTTAGTTATTTTTGTACGTTCTGTTGATATAGTATTCTAGTAGGTGCGTCTGTAACAGAATGGTTATCCAGTGTACTGAACTATTTTCTAATAGTCATAATAGTAATTTATTCATTTTTAAACTTAGTATAAAGACTTAGCCATGTAAATTTATTTTAATTGAAGCTTTTTAACGAAGCTATTTTAATACAAAGTGTTTTATTATAAACAAAAAGTCTGGTTCTATTGTAACTAGAAGAAAATATGTGATATAAACTGCATATTTTAACTACCTGAGTATTTTCAAGTCAAGAGTGAAAAAGTACCTTCTAGATTTTTGTGATCGATCCTCGTCCACATCGACACTTACCATCAGCTGATATTGTAAACAATCAAAAATCTATCGTCCATATAAAAAAACTTTTGAATAAACCATGTTCAATATAAACTAAAAATATTATGCAAAATTAGTGTGAAATAACTTGTTCTTTTAAAGTTAAATTAAATATGTTTAAATTTTTTTAGGCTAGAAATATAAAAGTTTAGATGGTAAAAAAAATAAAAGAACTAAGAACCAGGTGTAAGTACTGGACAATTCTCACACACCTTTTTTCGACATTTAGCCCTTAAGTACATAAGGTAAAAGCCCTAAAGAATAGCCCAGCCATGGCTCATGTCGTTGTGACTGCTATCTACTGCTATTACCTTTATTTTGTTTGACCTTTTATTTCCTACATTCTTTATATTTTCTGATACCTTCGTCATGTTTATCAGGCACCGTCATAGAGAATATATCACCATTAACAGCAATATCTAACCCTCCCCTAAGACATTGGGAGTAATGAGTCTGTCAATATTGCTTAGCGCACGACATCGGCGTGCTACACCATCAAGAGTAAGTAATTAATTGATATTTATCTGAGGGTTTTGTTTGTGGAAAAATTGGTTCTAATCTACCGATCACTTGTGTCAGGTTGCGATAACGAAATGCATTGGTTTGCTTACGAGCCGTTAGGATAACTACGATGCTTCGAGGATGAATCATTATTGTTATGAAAAACCATGGCGTTCGCTTTCGGTTAAAGGACTCTCTCATTCAAAATCCAATCAAAATCCATTTAAAATATATGAAAATCTAAAATTTCTGGCTTTTTTTATCAGGACTCAGAACTTTATTTATTTATAAATGTAGATGCCTAGGTCTTGGTCTGAAGTTAACATACCAACATAATTTGTATCCAGCGATATACAATATTGTCAACATCAAACTATGTTAATAAATGGTTATGTTTATCTAAACTAGACAAATCACAATAAAAGAAATTCAAAGAAATTAGATCAGAGCATGATTATCAGTAAGACGAACAATGCATGTAATTTTACTACATTGATTGATCGCCCTTCCTCGTTTATGTCAATTGTGCGTCTATTTCGTTGACAGTGACATTATAGTAGGCCTCGCGTTTTGACAGTGACATTAAAACAAGACACGCCGCTATTCGTGTCTATGCCCACGCTGAAATTTACGCAATCAAATGAGGGCTTTATTTTATGGATTTAAAACTAAGGGATCCCTTAAGCCCTTATCAGTCAGAGTATGTTTAAAATAACATTTTTTTTTGGTATATTGATAGTTCTAAGTACGTATTTAGTATGTAAACTTTTGATTTATATCTTTAATGAATTTGTAGTTGGACAATATATAAGATAATATAGTGTCTTAGTAGCGTCTCTTAGTTTTCTTTTTGTTAAGTTATTCATTAAATGACCTAGGTACCTCAAATTAATTACTTTCCTAAAAATCGAGACTCACGTTAAAGAAATTCGTAAAATACATTTTTATTTCATAGAACCATCGTTGTAATCAGGCATTGGTACACACAAAACTACATTACTATCACTGGAGAGAGCTCAAAGATGTATCATTAAGGTCATGCTGTGTAAGCCTTAAACCAAAAATACCCAACATCAAACTTGTATGCTGAAAGTAATCTACTATCTGTAAGACAACTGTATATTTTACAAACTATATTGAAAAAACATAAAATTACCCCCTATGACAAATATCTACCTCCTAAAAGAAGAATATAAAGTATTTTCTCCAACAGTCAACCCCGGACAGCTTACATAAAACGACAATTTACCCATATGTCTAACTAATTATATATTAAAAAAAAAATAAAGAGTTGAATATACATGAAGTTGCTACAACAGTATGTAAATTCAAAACAACAAGATGGCTTTTTAACACTGGATTATGATAAAACTGAAACATTACTCTCGTTTATAAGGTAATTGGTAATACACACAGCATTCTACTCTCCCAAACAACGCTCACATCTTACACAAATCACACATACTTACACCACACTCACAACACACATCACACACACTACACACTTACACCACACTCACAACACACATCACACTCGAATTATACATCCACACATGGGTGACACACATTTACTTAAATTAAATATAGATCTCTTAACACACTTTTTACTACTTTGCGAGTACCTATACCTTTAATTAACTACTTTCAATTTTGGATTTTATCTTTAATTGTTTTCTCTATAAAATATAAACGTATATTATTTTATTAGTACTTTATAATAAATAAATATATAAATAAAATGTTAAGATTGTTATATCATTACAATAAACGTTTTATTTTTTTGTTTTTATTTTTTACATTACAATATAAATTTTTGGTCCATTACCCATCCAAACTTATCTAATTCTTAAATCAATAATTTTAATATATTTGTTTGCCCATTCATTAAGAATATCAAAACAAATACTACCAAAATATACTAGAAGTAATCAGATCTTATTAGACACAATTTGTTGGAAAAAAAAACTAAATCATAAAAACTAATGTGTGAATCTTATAAATCAAATCCATCTGAATACAAGCCATTGTTAAGTTTAAATCTGGTTATATTTAGATAAATTGAGATTGTATTTCATATTCAAATTGATGAAAACAAATGACGTCTACGTATTTTGATGTTCTATTGTTATGTTAATATATTTAATATAACTTTATATGTAGTGAACACGTATAATGTTCATTAATTGTGGTGACGTTACGACAACGAAAAACTCTTTTGACAAATACTACTCGTATAGGACTAGCCATACGAAAATCCGTCAAAACAAAGACTTTACCAAATCAGTGAAATAATCGGAATCTTTTTTTTTTTTAAACTACGAACCAGAATATTAAATTCATTATTGCAAAGTGAAGCTTTATTAACGATGTTATTAAATTATGGAGTAGTTAGCATAGATTTTCAACTGTGATAATCAAATCTACTAAAAGTGTATTTAATGCACCTGGGCGAACTTCTTAAAGTGAGTTTACTCCACCTGACATTCTTTGCAACGCAAATACTTAATTATTTAGATCACAAAGATATCAACGACTACGTATAGTGGACAAACTCCTTTAGGTTCTTTGGTACTTGTGTCACATTTTTTCACAATTTCACATAAAGGTGATGGCCAGTAGTAAGGACTAAACTTTCTCGAGGAAAAAGAACAATACTCATACAGGGCCGCACTCAAAGGTCACAAATAACAGTACAACTCGTAAACTAGATGCCACATTAACTGTACCAGTGTAGACGGTTAGTAGCCGTGGTCTTGTTCGATTTCACATGGATATGTCAAAAAGGTAGGTACTTGAATTAGGCTATACATGAAACTTTAAGCATATGCTTGACAAATTCTAATAGCATTTCTCCTTATAGGTATTTTCATATATTATTATTATTTTTTAATCACAAATTACAAGGTTAAGGAGTGAATTTAGTTTTATTTAAATTTATGCAAAGTATGCCAAACAGTATTTCAATTTTTTTATGATTTGAATATTGTCTTAAATTATTGAATAAATAGAATTAGGGGTTAAAAAGAAAATAAGTTTGCTTATGAGACAAGGCTATAAATTTTTGAATTTTTTTGCATTTAAACGCAATTTACGAGTATGTACCTAGTAACTACTTTAAATTGTTTGTTTTGACGTGACTAACTTTTGTGTATGCAGGCAAACTAATACTGAATACTGTAATACGCACATCCAATGGAAACTTTTAAACTTATGAATAAGAAAAAAATAAATTAAAATGTTTTATTTCAGTAGCTTAATAATAAAGTTTACAATTCAGTTGTACTGAGTCTCCTTTTTATTGTGTATAATATGTGTGTCATAAGTATACTGTGCTAGGAGATCTCTTTCTTCCTTGTTAACCTATATCCTATATATATATATATATATATAAATTACAATTGGAAACACATTTAAATGATTATTATTTGTGATCTTGTTACTAAGTAAATTTTTTTGTTCTCATAATTAAATAAGAATAAATCCATCAAATAATACAATGACCAAGACCATACCACCTGCCCATGTTGCTATCTCGAATAAAGGCACTAAAAGCACGTCTGGTCCCTCAGGGCAGTTTCAGCTGTCAATGCGAAAATTTAAGCCCGCCACACCCATGCACTCTAAGGGTCGACCTTTATGCCTTCTCCCCTTTTTCTTTGCTCTTTTGAGGTATTGTTGATTGAGATTAGCTGGTTTTTGGATTAAATTGTACCATTTTTAATTTTAGTCAACATTTCAAAGAACTAATTGGATGAAGGCAGGGAAGCTTTTCCTATGAGATACAAAGGGCTCTGTGACTAAAAAAATTACTAAAACTTATGAGGTTTATATCAAATACTTTCGAAACCGTCAGTTGATACCGTCGATTGATTGATTTTCTGTTATATTTTATTTATGAAACTAATCAACCTTTTTTAATGTTGATAATGATTAGAACCATAATATTAATTTTCTGTTGTGTAAGTCTTAAGGCCACTGTTAATAAACCAAACTCAACTCTTAGTTACAACTTGAGTGCGTATTTAATAACAATGTATTTGACGTTTTCAATGTGAACTCAAGATCGAACTTAGGGTAGAGTTTACTTTATTAAAACGTACCTAAATTATGTTCGTTTGATAACACCATTCCTCATTTCTTTTCTTCTGATACAAAAACTTTGATGACGTCAACAAAAATGGATCCTACAAAAAAAACTACTCATCAATAGAATACGTAGTCAGAACTCCCAACTCATCAGCCACCCAATTTATTAACAAAGAAAATGATTTCCAAACATATGTTTACAAACATACAATACAGACTAATCTTTTTAATGTTACCACATCTTGCCGCTATTTATCGTGTTCTAACGACAATGTCTTGATGTATTTTATCACATTTAGCCCTGTAGAAATATTTAGATCTGCCACCAGATTATTTAGAACTCTATGGGTGTTTCTGGTTCTTGTATTTAGAAGGGTAGGAGCCATATTCCGAGTTCTCTTTTATCTGGTTACGTTTACCGTGACCATAGTGTTAACGTCCTAATTTGTCATCTGTCAATTTGCCTTCTATTTTGGTGGGGTGTATGAAAGCTTTCGTTTGAGCCAAAGGGAAGATGGATATAGCTGGAGATATTCAACATTTTGGAATAAAGGATAGGCAAGTGAAGTAAAAGCACCGAGAAGGCTAGTTAGAGAAAGTCCAAATTCTCCTTTTCTTATCTCTATGCTTCTTTTACGGGAATTATCTTATATCACACTTAAATTATAAAGGCAAAAATTTGTGGGTTTCTGTTTTGTATGTTTGTAAACTTTTCACGTCTAAGCAGCTGGAGCGATTTTAATAAAATTTGCTTTGGAGTTAACGGATACCATGGATTAACAAATAAGCTACTTTTTACCATACGAAAACATTTCATACCGCGGCGAAATTCATAACTACGGTAACACCGCAGAGTACTTAATAAAATGAACATACTTGCCGAAATATTTTTTTAATTATGCGTAAAACACCGTGCCTAAAAATAAGTGCATAAAATGCAAACACTCGAATACTTAACTGGTGAAGGTAAAACCTTCATCAGTTTCAAAGTGACCCAGCTCTTTTGAAGACTGTGTCTTAAATGCTCGTGTCGTTTTGTCATCATTATTTTTGGCTTTTAATAATGAGTATTGACAGCGTCAATGTTGTGTTTTGGTTGAACGTCATGTTGATTTTGTACCGTTTTAGGGTTAGGTATTAAATCTCTGCTATTTTAGGGGCATCAATGTTGGGATAATTTTAGTCCAACAATGTATAAGGTAAATCACCTGAACATATCTACCACAAAATAAAAATTAAATCAGATTTATGTAGGTACACTTAATAAACTCAGTAAATCGTTACTAAAGGCTTATTTCTTAAAATCCGAGTAATGTAAGCAATGGTTAGATATGTCAAAAGGTATGTCGCTTTGCGACATGTAACTGAGCGAAATAGTTATTTAATTTAAAATTAATTATATACGAAGGTGATGAAACACAGCCCCTAAGAGTCAGTGTGTCCTCTGATATCATCTAATTATTTGTGTACGTTGAATCAAGCATAGTTAGGTTCGCCTTTTTGCTTAACTTTGATTAACGAACATTTCTAGTTTCATTATATTTCGATTATTCCCTACAGTTTGAAAGTTACGACACAGTCTGGCGTAATAACGTTATTTTCAAATATTCGATTTCTTTTTCCTTAGGTAATAACCCGACTGTGCCAGAAGGAGGGTGATGTTTTTAGAGAGTATGTGAGTATCTTTAAACTTAATTATAAATTAAAATCCCCCGCCGCGTCTGTCTGTTTTTATGTTAGGGATGAACTTAAATACTACTGCACGGATTTCTATGCGGTTTTCATCAATAGGGTAGATAACAATTAATAATAAGTCCGTCATATCGAAATATTATATAGATATACCTATGTTTCTTGCCACGAAAAATCAAGAGGATACAGTTCATTGAAGTTTCGTATGACGTAAAGCTTTCGTGCGATTTGTACTTAATTTAAATATTAAATATTTCCGGACTACTCACACAGCATCACCTAACCCCAAACTAAGCAGAGCTTGTACTAAGGGTGTTAGGTGACTGATATACTACATAGATACATTTTTTTATACATATGATACATAGAAAACACCCAGACCCGAAACCAGAAAATGTAGATCGTACAAAATCTGGTCCCCCGGCGGGAATCAAACCCGCAACCTCCTGCGCCTCAAGCGGACGTTCGCCCACCGAGCCACAGAGGTCATCAAATTTGTACGTAAGCCTTCGGAACTTTGTTGCTTATATCTTGGCACTTTGTTAATAAATTGATAATGCGAATCATAGGTGTCCAGTACTTAAGGATGGGCTATCAGATGTATTTAACAAAATATAATAAATATTTCCGGACTAAATCACAAGCAAGGCCGGCATACACTAGTAACGGAGAAACTAGTGTATAATAGATTGCTTGAGGCTTCATTATATTCGTAGTTATCGTGAGATTGACACTGAATTTAGCAAAATAAAAATAAATACAACATTTCGGATTTCGGGTCCGTAAGTGGTAACCCTCTGAATCCTTCGAGTGACCACCACCCGGAGGTGCTAAGAACAGTCTCTGCTGGTAGGCTTCGGCCGCGGCTTGTCACCACCCTCCGGGCTGGGCCAGTGCGTGAAGCGATTTATTCGTGTTTCGTAATGTGGTCCGGAGAAGCCATCTACCTTCTAGGTCTTCATGCCCATCTTAGACCACATCGTCACTGTACATCAGGTGAGATTGTGGTCAAATTTTAATGAGGACTTATCTAACATAAAAAAAAAATCTCAGTGCAAAATATTATTATCTTAAAAAACAAAGATTTATATTGCTTCTAATAAAAAAAAATATATATTCCTATAGAGCTTAAAACAGAACATTTTTAGAACTCTGTCACCCGTGGTAGCTTACAGCTGTGTTACAAATGATCAGAATCTTAAATCGAGTTTTCAAATTTAGATTTTGACGTTCCTATTTCACAATAGACGCAGCCTAAAAGACATAAACAAACCGTTGACCATACAACAAAATCTCACATCTCACATGATTAGATTCCCATTGCAGACCCCGAGCTATCAATCACCGCGAGATAATTATAGGGATTAAGGGTGGGTCCAGGTACTGTCGGCCCTTACCAAAACGGTATGTAGCCCCACGCTTTGAATTAAAGAGTTTTTAATCAAAAGATGGAAGGTGGCTATTATTGTGATTAAAATGGGAAATGTGATGACCGGTAGATGGTATACTTCTTAAAATTGTATTTGAAATTAGTTTGTAAGTTTTCAAAGAGTTTAGTTGAGAAACT
This sequence comes from Gymnoscelis rufifasciata, assembly GCA_929108375.1. Lineage (NCBI taxonomy): Eukaryota > Metazoa > Arthropoda > Insecta > Lepidoptera > Geometridae > Gymnoscelis > Gymnoscelis rufifasciata. The sequence continues at coordinate 10,565,369 of OV815314.1, forward strand.
GACAGTTGTAGATTAGAATAGGGTTTTAATAGCCTTTGGTTGGGTTTGAATATAATATTATACAGGACACCTATTTTTCGTTTTTTTTTTCAATTTAATAATAATATGCCAAGATAAAGATAATTAAAGTTCCAAAAGGGGTGAGAGGAATTACGTTTTATTTATCCCTCACAGTTTTCTACGATTTAGGGGTTTGGTTTAGTAAGTATTTTCGAGTAAATATAACACACGTCTTGATGAAATAAATGGCGCTTAAAACTATTATATTTGTCGTGCACAAGGGGGTTTTGACAAATAAATTTAGTACAAATCACAAGAAAAAGTGGAGTCAGGCGAAACTTAATGCGCATGCGCCTTGATTTTACTTTAGCGAAAAAATAAAAATTAAGTGTATTTTTTTCTATAATAGTCTTAATGACGGACTTAATATATTTTACAGTCATCTATCCTATCCTGTCATCGAAATATAATGACTCTTAAATAAAAATGTACTTTCTGAATACATCCAAACAGAAATATATGCTTGGGTAAGATTAAAAATTTCAAATTTTATCTACATTTTAATGGACATAAAATTGACAATTTGGTTGTTTAAATAAAATAAATAAAAATTCTTTTATTTCTTACTTTTCAATAAAAAAACCAATAACAAAATTATTCACACTCATGCACAGTCTACAATTTATTATCTGCTGTCTTAAATTTGGTTGTTTAATAAGTTTTAATTACCTTTCTATATTTCAATATACTTAAATCACTATTATGTCCATATTTGTTTATAGAATATTCTATTGCCTAGTATAGAAGCAAGAAAGAATAAAAAATATTATTTCTTATGTTGGTATTAATCAACCAAATACCAACTGGTTTACTCGTAAGGTGGATGCGACTGCGATGCCATTCAACGAACTGTGAATGTATAATTGATAATCTACACCTTTGTTCAGTATTATTATATTTGTTTACATAAGATTATTAGCATAATATATGAAAAATGCTTACCTGATGCATTTCGTAACACTTAAACAACCTTGAATCGTTGTTTAAATAAATATCGAATCGAATCGAATGAATCGTTATAAAGCTGAACTTTCGTCAGCCCTTGCAGTTAGTTAGTAAGCGCTATAAATAATCGTGAATATTATCCAATTTGACTAAATTAAGTTCTTTAATTAAATTAATACAAGAGGACTTAACCAAAACCGCAACGTATTTATTTGCGGTCAGAAACCGAGAGCCTACTTGAAAATTAAATGAATATGGCTTATAAATGTTTTCTCTTTGCTATACAAATTTATATTTTTGCAGTTTCCAGGTTACACGCGTTATAATGGATTTTCCCACCAAAAGGGGAAAAATAACATTACCATTTCCTGGGAAATGACATATTGTAAAATGTTGCCTATGTCATTCTCAGGTTTGTTCGATTATTTTATTTATAACATGAAATTTAAATTTACAGACAAATTCTTATCGGTCAAATAAGACTTAAGTAGCTACGAAATTTAAGCTTTCAAGTTTCGAACTAACTTAAAGAGGTTTCATCACAAACTTACAACCATAAACAATAACTTTTTTTTTCGTGTAATTTATCTACTGTTCAGTAATAGTTCCTTCTGGTTCACCCCTAATTTACGAAATTTAAATTTATGCACAGGTTCATATTAGACTATTCAGAACGGATTTTAAGCTTTCAAGTTTCGAACTAACATAAAGAAGTTTCATCTTAAACTTACAACCATAAACAATAACTTTTTTTCTCGTGTAATTTTTCTACTGTTCAGTAATAGCTACCCCTGTTGCCTTCTGGTTCAGCCCCTAAATAAGAAAAGACGATTAGGAACGCCTTTTGCGGCTAGGATACTATTAAAGCCATGTAATTTTATTAAATGGCTACCAATTTATCTACGAAATTTCTATAGGACCTGCCTACTGGTAACCTATTGCACTTTTATGGTAATTGTGTTTGGGAACCTAGTTGTTTAGGTAATAATAAGTCACATAGCCTCCCAAAAAAAACAAACAAAAAAAAAAATGATGGTTGTTTTTTCACTAAAAAAATAATTATGTAAATGGTGTGGTCAGAGTCATACTATTTCGAGCCATTTGTCTTATATTCAAAAGCACTGCAAATAAAAATTACTATCCTAATCAATCCTAGCGAAGCAATGTAATATATTTAATTTTCATATCCGGTTTAAAATACTTTTTTAAAAAGAGCTGACTGAGCTGTAATAACATTCGGACTTATCCACCCATGAAAATTTTAATTTGTGAAATTGTTCCATAAAAACGTTATTCATTTTTATATTATCTTTGTTAAAAAGTTATTGATAGTTTACAGCCATGCTATTGTATATGAGAAAAAATACAACCATTTATTATTAAAAAAAGACTAACAAATAATTATTGAGAAATATCAAAATTGTGAATACCTATATTATTTCCGACGATTCTAAAATTTGTAAAATCAAACAATGAAAATAAATGCTTTCGTATCTTTGGCTACACACATCTACAAATTAAACGTATTAATTTTATGCTCAAGCTCAAATGTCACATTCTTATAGTCAATTTTCAGAACCCATAATCGCACAAATATTCGAAGCATCCGAAATCGCTTGATTGTCTATCGAACAAAAAATCTTATAAATCGATTTCTCGTAAAAAATAAGGGCATAATTACGGTCATGACGGTTAGCGAGGCGGGACAATTAGATTTTGACGGGTCTCTGATAAATGGTCCAGTGCGGTGACCATAGAGAATCGATGGAGTCGCCATTTTGTGGCCTATTATGTCAAAAAACAAAAAAAAGTAAGACTATTCCTAAAAAACAAGGTGAATATACAGTGATACAATTGAAAAGTTTTAACGTCTTATTCGTGCTTTATAATTTGTGTACATCCCAAGGTTGCATGGAAGAGATCTCAATCAGTGATAAGGCCGCCCATTGATTTCCAATTTTTGTACATTTTTATCTTTTTTTGTGTTTTATTATGTTGTGTTCAATAAAGTATTGTATTGTAACCAGAAGCTTTCATATTACGAGTAGATTATATATAATTGTTGTTGACTTATTTCATCATCATCACCCTATTAACGTTCCCACTGCTGGGACACAGGGACTTCTCTCTTGACGAGAGAGATTAGGCCTTAATTCACCACGCTGGCCAAGTGCGGGTTGGTGAATGTCACATGCCCTTTAAACTCTTTTAAAGTTCTCAGAACATGCCGGTTTCCTCACGATGTTTGCCTTCACCGTTAAAGCACATGTTTAAAGCGAACATAAATTTCACAAGAAGAAAACTCGAGTGGTGCGTGGCGGGGTTTGAACCCACGACCATCGGAATGAAACTCGAGTGTCCTCCCACTTTAGCCAACACGGCTTTTTTGACTTATTTATTGCTTGTGTAAACTTTAAGTGTTAGTTATTTCACAATCAATAATTCAATAATATTCGAGTTAAAGATACAATGATAGCTTTTGACATAATAATCACCATCGACTAATTTAAGCTTGCCTTTAGCTTAAATTAGTCGATGGTGATTATTATGTCAAAAGCTATCATTGTAACTCAGAGAAATAGCTCAATTTTTTAACATTGTATACGTTTATTAGGAAATGGCGAAACAGCCCCATAGTGTTGTATATTTGTGAATTTAGTTCTTTATTTATATTTTTATTAAGTGTCTAGTTAAGTTCTTGATTTATAATAACAAACAGTGTATATACATATTATATAACATTGACACTAAACTTATCTAATATTAAAAAATCAAAAATCGTATGAAATCTCTAGGTTATTGGCTTGAGAAAATACAACATATTCACTATGGTAAAAGACAAGCAAAATATAAATATATTCCATGAAGAAATATAAAATATTCAAAACCAACGCCTCTACACCATTTCTTATTCCATAAACGCTCTCTTAACTATGCGACCCTTATGATTAAAACCGTCGTTTCCCTAACCGCGAATTATCAAATTTCTTTGCCCTAGCATTATCACATAAGTCCAAATGTCTCGAGGTACCGTTTACCATCAACCAACCAACAAAAAACCCCATAAACCACAATTTACTTGACTCCGAACCATGACAGGGTAAAGTCAGGGGTCCGACTAAAATGGAAGGATATAACTTGAACGATTAAGAGAAAATTGCAAAAGATTACAGGCTCTCCGTAATCCACAGATCAAATGCAATTATTAGTCTAAGTTTAAATGTAGGTATTAATTATACAGTGATTTAGGAGAGCGTTTTGGTGGATTTCACGAAAATAATCGGAGTTATTAAATTAAATGGTACAAAGAAACTAAAGTCAAGCATTGAAAGACAAATGTCTCTAAATTGTATACTTTTCATTGGGTTGAAGCTTTGAAATTATATTTAAACCTTTTTGATTTAAAATATAATAAGAATAAATTTTATTACTTACTTATTTAACATTAAGTAACTTAACTTAATTAACCTACTTAATGTAAGCCTAACTAACCCAGCCACTTACAATAGGCACACGTCCTTGTCTTATAATACAGTTTTATAAATTAAAAAAATAATTCTAGCCATTTTTTTTTTGTTAAAAGTATCTTAACGACTCTGATAAGAAATTTATATTTTATATTTTATTCAATCGTGAAATCCAATAGTATTTCATATTCCAACCAACCAACTGTCATATCAGAATAAGAGTTATTCAAATGAAGTGCAATATTTGGCTTGTATCATAATGAGAAATTCCTAATTTAAAATTCAATTGATATTGACAACAATAAAATAGCAAAATTCTTAATAACTATGATTAAAAAAGGCTATGAATCTTGTTGACATTTCAAAGGAGCTGTGTTCAGTTCCATTAACATTGCACGCGGCGTGAACAACCTCCCGTGTCGATAATTCTCTGTCAGTGTCCCTGCATTTAAATAATCACATACAATTCTCCCCTTTCTTACGTTTTTCTTCCGTCCAACAACTTTTTCTACAAAATCCTATAGGATGGTGCCAGTTTTTACTGTCGTAAGACATTTAATTACATGAACTATGAATTATTCAGTTGTCTGTGTAGCAGAACGGTCACAGAAGACTGCCATCAGCGGTCACCACCGTCGCTGCGAGATTTCAAATTATACACTTTTATTACCCACCTACTTGGTGGTAATAGAGATCGGAGATAAGATGAGACCTCTTTGGCCAGCTCGTGGAAAATTACAATGTTTTGAGGCTGTTGACAAAAAAAAACAAGTTCTCCAAAATTATTACAGACTTCTAAATTAAAATACATACGGAGGATAATAAATTCAAAACGTTGCGAGAGATGACAAAAACAACAGACTTGAGTCATTTTCAAAATTGGAATTCAGGGCTAAAGTTATGAGTTTTTGTCCCTAAGGCGTCGCACGAATGACTGCTAGTCGCATTTGAATTTCGAAGCGAAATTTTTGACATTCCGTCACCGCCTTCGTAATTTACGGTTGGCTCAGAGAACATTTCAAGACAGGTAAAATTTTATAGCTATGATTTATAATTTTAGGTTCAGATTGGAATAAAAATTTTACAACAAAATTATGTGTTTGAACACATTTCATTTGAAATTTCGTCCCACTTAGTTAGGAAATAAAATCGTCGCTGTAATAACAGATCGTACTCTCCAGTACTTTAAATTTGACTATTTTGTGTCTCAAATGTACAAATAATACATACATTCATGATATATCTATCTGTGCATTGCAAAAAAGGTGTCCATATTGCTAAACTTAAAATATTCTAGATGTATATTTTTAGTCCTGGTTTTAATAACAAAGTGTAACTAATGCTACCAACATTTCTTTGTTACTATACAGATTTTATTATTTAGAAGCAAAGTTATATTTATAATCGTATTTAAACATGATATGTCCCCTGTGAGACCTCTCCATGTCCCTTCGGCTATGACCACACATTTGCATAATAACACCACACTTCTTAGCGCCTTGGGCTAAAATGACCAATTTTGGACAAATTCTTTCCGCTCTCCAATCCGTCGTTTGAATTTTGAATAGATTCTATTGTGGGAACGATTTTTTTCCCTATTGTATGTTTGTATATTTGTATGTAATGTTAGCCAAGGCATGTAGGAGGACCCATTTTTAAAAGCAAAATTTTTCAGTACTTTGCTTCCCACAACTCATGATATAAACTATACAAGTAAAAAAATACCTATAAGGAATTTATTTAGGTTACATGAAATGTTATTAATCATAACATAAAAATAAAAGTTTAAAATAATGTGAAATTAATTACTATTTGACCGTTATTACCATGTCGCCATTTTAATAATTAGAACGAACACATTTAATTACAAATTACAGATTTATGTCCTGCTCACTCAACAGAACAGCAAAGCTTCTTTTAGCAATAATTTACGTCATAACAGGAAGAAGTTCCAATCAACGTATTAATATACGCACTCCAGTAAATTGTCGGAGCGGGCACTGTGAAGTAATAAAAAAAGATACCGTTACACATATCAGTGTAGTCATCAAACAACGACAGCTTTTGCAACTTGTGAAGCAACGGCCAGCAACCGTGACGGCTGACACTGGCCGACAACGTTGCGTTTACCCTATTCGAAATTCAAAGACGTTCTAATGGGTTATGGAATAGAGTTGGTATGATTCCGCCTTTTGTTTTGCTGTGATGTGTGTACCATAGATAAGAAAAAGCGGGCTTAGATCACGCACAGGTTGGAATCGGCGAACATTGTCCGTTCTTCTGAGTGATGGAGCAGGCAGTATTTAGGTTTACAGTAAAGATTATATGGGTAATCCAGAGCAAAAACTTTTAAAGTAAGTACTACTTCTATAAGTATTATATGTTGTGATAACGCATGAAAGTGAGATTCGACAGGTTGGTAATAGAGTAATTGTGGAGAAAAACTTTAATTTAATGAATTAGGGTCAAATATTGACCACTGAGGGACAAAGTATTGATACCGTCGTTGGTTGAATACTTGGTAACTGTTTTTTTATAGTTGATTAACAGCAATGGCAATTTTAACATTCTCAATTGACTTAAAACGTATCAGAGCATCGCAAAAATAGTATAATTTTATTATTATGATGAATCGATTGTATAATATTTCATGAAAATAATGAGTATGTGTGTGTTTATATCTTCGTACATATTTACATATTTGTTTATTTTTTTAAATAAGTAATTATAATTATTCACAAAATGAGCATTAGACTAAAATATTCACGAGTACTGTCACACAACAGAATTTTTAATCTCTGCCATGGACACGAAAATCATGGTCACAGATTGCATATTCAATTAATTTGTGATGAAACCACAGACTAAGACAAAATGGCGTCAGATACTATCGTTCTTTTGTCTTTTATATTATTTAAATTGGAAACAATGCTCAGCCCGTCTTTTGTTTGTTCGAAGGCGTCTCCTACCTCCATTGTTGCGGTCACCTACCGTAAAATTACACGGATATGTTAGTTACAACGTACATAACACGTAGTTGGATTTCTGTGCCTATTGTGTTGCGGGCCTATTGGGTAGCCAATTACTTGGGCTACATAGTGTGACATTCGCTAATGGTTCCATTCGTGGAAAGAAAATACACCAATGGGATGGGATGTCGTTATAAATGACGCACACAGCTAATACTGGAAAATGTTATGTTTATTTAAATTTCAAATATCTGTTGAAATTTTTATATGTTTATTTTAACCTACAAGTGGTCGCGTGTCGTAGATTTGACCGCACTCTATCCGTTTCGGATTGCATACTTGGAAACATGTCATACTTCTCTCTCGTCATGAGAGAAGTCCCTGAGGCCCAGCTGTAAGAACGTAATTAGGGGTGCTTATTTTGAAGCCACCTTGAACGAAATAAAGTGATTACCTCAACTACCCGTGCCTACTGGAATAAATAGATTGCATTTATTGTAATTTAGCGGTTTTAGTACTCATTGTGTCTGAGTGGAGACCACGGATCGGCAAACGTAGAGTAGGACGTCCACCAACTAGATGGACGGACGATCTGGTAAGGGTAGCAGGCTCGCGGTGGTTGCAAGCTGCTACCGAACGAAGTCACTGGAAGTCATTGAGGGAGGCCTATGTCCAGCAGTGGACGTCCTACGGCTGAAATGATGATGATGATGATGTGTCTGACGACGCGACGGTTACTTACGATCGTCAAAATTTCTGTTGGTTTAATTTTATAATTTAGATTTATCTTAGTTCAAGTTTTATTGTTCAAAAGATTGTGTCATAACCATAACACACCCTAGTCAAACTGTCTCAATATAAAAATTATAAATGAAAACAATAATATTTCCCGACTAATCACACAGCATCATCTAACCTCGAACTAAATAGATCTTGTACTGTGGGTGACTGCTATACTACATAGTTTTTTTTTTTCTTAATACATAAAAACACCCAGACCCGAAACAGACATTATAGATCGTACAAAACCTCCATTGGAAACCTGCATCTCAGACAGACCTTCACCCACCGAACCACTGCGCTCGTCAAAATATGATTTTTAATTGACTTGTATTATTATAAATCTCTTCTTCTCGCTGGGTCTTTCTGCATGACTGGCGAGAAGTGGCCGGAGATCAGGAGTTGTGGAAAAAATGGGGGGAGGCCTTTGCCCAGCAGTTGGACACAGGATGCTTATAATAATTATTATTATTATAAATCCTGGAATATCCCACAGGTCTTATAGGTGGCACGCGACTGATGACAAATGGCCGCGTTTGAAGGTTAAATCCCAAATATCCTTCACAATACAACGATAAAATTTTAGTAGTAATACCAAAAAAAAAGGTTCACATTTATATCTCGTAACCTTGCTAGATGATAACCGCACCATTGAAATACGTTACGTTTTACGTTCTTAAAATTTGTCCTAATAATAGTGTTAAGCATAACCCATTAATTAAAAAAATTGCCTTCGCAATTTGATGGTGCTATTTCCATTTGTCATTTGACACTATTTCAATATAGTCATTTGAATAGTACAGTCATCAGCAGAATAAGCTGATGAAATAGGGTCGCAAAATATTATATATACTGTAAATTATGTAAAAAATTACCGACTACTGTAGTACTGTACTGTTAGAAGTAACAAAAAACGTGTCATAAGTAAGTGATAATATTTATTTCGAATCTCGGTGTTAGTATGATCAATTACTTTTGACTAAATAAAACTTAATTAAGAACACTTTAGTATAACTAGTTACATCTGGCACGTCACGCTAGAATATGTTTTGAAATGTTGATTTTGATCACCTACTTCTGTTGCTGACTGTACCAAGTGAAATCATGACGGACATCATTTGCCACCTCAAAATAAAGATACAATATGTTTTTTCTGTCTCCAAGCAGTGACCTATAGAAAGTTCTAATTGGTATTTCCAAAAGCAATATTTGACTCAATCAAATCAGCGGATTAACTAAACAATACAATTTGAGTGGTCTGACAAGTTACTTTCTAGTAATTGTCGAGTTTTGAGCTAATTGGCGTTACTTTGACATGTGGATTGCACAACCCGATTTCTAAAAATTTGATAAGTTGCCGAGATTTGCAGACCGTGACTGCTTTGTTAAATGTACCTACGCTTTTTATTCTGATATTTTGCTAAGTTTCGCTTTATAATCAATTTTGTTGTTAAATTACTTTGTAACTAGCGGTCCGCCCCTGCTTCACACCTAGTGACCGTATTGTGTAAACCATTCTCGAACCCACTTAAACACACCCAAAAAAATTCATCAAAACTGGTCCAGCCGTTTAGGAGGAGTTCAATGACTAACACAGAAAATGTATATATATATATATAAAGATCTTCAATTAACTAAATCCTACTATCGATCTTTAAGTCACATTAAAATAAGTTATTTTGAACTTGTAGGGCATCTATTACGGGAATTATCAGAGGCACTCTGTGGGGGACCATCGATACACGATGTTTGGAAGAGAATTAAAATAAGAAGATGAAGCAGTTGGAAAAGATACATGAAAATACAAGAATAAAGGAAATAGTTTTATTAAATAAACTAAGATTTCATGAGCCATAATGCATGCAACATAATGTTCTTTATGTTGTTTGTTTATGTACCAAAGTAAATGTATTTCATTTTATTTCGTTTCATTTATGTGCTTTTATGAAATGACGAAAATGACGAATTTTTTTTAATTATTCTAACGAATGACTTCAGGACAAAGGCCTCCCCCCTATCATCCAAGTGTCCCAGTTCTTTACGGCATTCAAACATTCAACAGCAAAAGAGGTGATCAAAATCGACGTTTTAAAACATCTTCTAATGTGACGTGAAATATGTAACAAGTTCTACCAATGTTGCCAGATGTAACAAGTTCTACCAATGTTGCCACATGTAACAAATTATACCAATGTGTCAATTGTAAATTAAGTTTTAGTTAGTCAGAAGAATATGATCATAATAACACCGAGGATCGAAATAAATTTGATCACTTACATAATGACACGTACATTGCTTCTTTACTTCTGAATAACTACATAAGCCAGTAACTTTTGGCTTAATTAGAATGTCAGGGAATTTAGAATGTTAACACCTTTATATTTACCACATGATGCAACAAATAAATAAATAAATAAATAATTTACTGCATATATTGTTTTGGAACATTAGTTTGCTTAGTTTGTTTTGCTGTTGACTGTACCTATCTAAATCGTCTCGTCATCATTTTTTTATTGATTATTGTAAAAATGCAATTTTTGTGTTCCAAAAATAAATACAAAACCAAAAAGTGTTCGTCAAGTCGTAGACATTTTAAGCAATGTATTGATCTCTAACTTCGATCATAGCACATTTTTTGTCGTATTCAAAACCTCCCATAGAAGTTTATGACCAATTTCCAAGCAATTACTTAGTTTATTTTATTATAATAGCGAAGACATTGAATTTTATTATTATTTTAAATGGCAATGGCGACCTGGTTCAATATTGAGGTCGAGATATAAAAATAAACATTAATTGAAAATTTCCATGGTCATCAGAACTTACGTGATTTTCCAACTCTGTTTACTATTACTCTCATGGAATTGGTAAAGCTTTGGGGGCCGGCATATTATTGTATAAATATAGTCTAAGGCTTCAGCAAAACTTACGCGTCAGCAAAGCGGGAAGCGACGGCGACGCGGGAGAACTTTTTTGTACTCTAAACGTTCCGGTTCCGAAACTTACAATAAGATCAACGAGATCTGATCAGGAAGATCAGATCTCGTAGAGAAACCCCAAGCATTGCCCTTTCCATAGTTCTCTGAGTGACCTTAGGTTTTTTGTTAAAACAAAATTATTTGCATGTCAGTTTCTACTTCATCATATTCACAGTGGTTGAATTTTCGGCGTTAAAAATTTGCGATTTGAAAATACAAATGAGGCTATTTTATAAAATTAAATTTAAAAAAAAAGGTTGCAAGGAAACAACTCTGGCTTTAACAAAAAAATATTATTCTATGTTATGTCACCTGGGATCAATTTACTGACTTTATGTTGTATAGATAGAACTAAAACTCAATCCAAGAAATTAATAAGTATTGTTATGTGTATTACAAGAACATGAAGAACCTACATGATGTGTAGGCTATCAACTACAGCCCAGCCTACTATAAAAGCTAAGCTACACGTAAGACCGATAAACGAACTCGGGCCATTACGATTTGTCATCGCAATTAATTTTATAGGAATTAATATGCGAGCGGTACACGTAAAAGACTTTCTAGAGTTCCGTAGTTACTCATCTATAATTAAGGCGGCGGCAGTGGATTATTTTAATTTACTTATTTAAGATATTACCCCTATTTATTATTTACATTTCTGATAAATTAGATATCATAGCTTTCTGTGTAATATATTATTTTTCAATTAAACGCGAAAATCTATACCACAAAGAGTGTATAAAGAAACTAGTTTTTAATTAGTATTTGCACTTCAGTTAGAATTGCAACAAGGTTAAGAATATTTTTTTTGCAACGCTGATAAAAAATGTTAACCCCCATGTCCTCTCGTGACCAAAGAAAATTCACCATCTGCAGTCGTAAAAACGTCTACTAAGCGTGGCGTGTGACTAACTCCCTTTAAAAATATACCCAAATATGTCAAATGTCAATGACTTATGTCAAAGTGTCACATAAAAACTCCACTTTCATCCCAGTTTCTACTCCTCAATGGTCTCAAAACTAAAAATCTTACGTCCTACTTTTTGGCCCACCACTCGCTGCCGGTTTTTTAATATAGTTTAATTTTTTATATTTTGGTACAATCATGATCATAAATATCATAAGGGAGTAAGACTGAAATGTAGTTTGCAATGTTTGAAAACGATTATTTTCTTTTGGAACCCTCGAATAGAACGCAATCTCGCGCATCCGATGTTTTTTCTAAATAAATTGACATAAAATGGAGTCCGGTGCTCGTTGTGACGGTGAATTGATTGACAAATTGCGTGACTAATCCGGAATAGGTAGTTTTCTTTGAGTGCTGTGCGTTAGGTGTATGTTGTGGGCCACGAAATTCGTTTATGATTTTGTTATTACGTTACGTTAAAAAATATTGTTCGATTCGACGAAGTGTTATTGCAAGACTTGTTCCTTGTTCTAGGTATTAGGTATGAAAATATCGAAATATTTTGGTATACATTGTCGTTTCATAATGTTATTAAATTATGAAAGGACATGAAAATATTCAATTTAAATTTATTCCATTATAAAATTGATTTTTAAGGTAGAGTAAGTAGAACATCCATATAAATTCAAGAAGGAAAAAAAATGGTGACTGTTTTCCTAAGACTTTGTTCTAAAGTTGTTGAATGTTACCAATACTTCAAAATGCATCTTCATGCTTCAAATAGTTAAAAAAAATCTAACACATCCACACAACAACTTTTAACCCTGTGGTAAGCTCTAAGCTTGTGTTATGGGTACTAGACATCTGATATACTTAATATAATAGACAATCCTATAAATATTTTTAGTATACATAATTAAACGCACAGGCCAAGGTAAAAGTGCTTGAAAAAAATACAAATACTTGGCTCCTTGGCGTGAATCGAACCCGCTATCTTTTGAGCCACAAGCGGACCTTCGCCCATAGCGCTACTGAGGCGAATGCGTAATAACTAGCGATCGCTAGTTCTATGGCCTCATGTAAAGTTGTAAACTTTTAGTTAGCGGGTTCTCACGACAGATCGCCGCGATTATCGGATCGCGTTCATTATAATTCAATCCGTTTTATTGGAGCCGACTTTGATATGTTATGTCAATTTCTTTATATCGTCTTTATGTTTTGACGGACCGACTTGTTCCCTTTTGTTTATGTGTTTATGATTGACCGATACGATTCTACGTGATTTTCAATTCGTTTCATGTTTAGCCGAAAAATATAGCGATGAATTGTTATAGTCATCATCATTGAAGTACTAGCTAGTGCTAGACATATATTTCACGATTGACAATACCCTCCCACTCATAGCAGCAATGCAAGATTACTTTACGCATTTATCGTAATATAAATAATTACGATAAATATCAATAAAGTACAAGTGCTCCTTCTTTTACAAGTAGCCACTACTTGTAAAAGCAGGAGCACTTTATGTCTATTGTATTCTAGAATTAAAGAAATGTATGGTGTTACCTTTGTCAGTAGTCCTAAAATAAATAAATAAGTAATTTTCGCATAGATCCTCCGCGATGACGCAAATGACAGTTGACATTGACATTCCATCTTCAAAGCTACCAAAATTATGATTTGTTTAATTTGAGCTCAATTACACACAAGCCGAGAGTGATTTCCCGCGACGCCATACAATACAACCTTTTGTACTCAATTTACTGTCAGACCTATGTTTTTCTCGATAACCTTTCCATACGTCACTGTATCTAAACCTCCGACAGTCCATACAACCACCCCTCTCTTGTCTTCGTCTATGCTTCCAGCGGGGGGCAGGGTAGGTCGAGCTACAACAAACGCATACCACCATTACCGAAGACCAGTAATCATTGGTTTTTCGTCGTGACGCGTTTTTTATATATTTTTTGTTCTTTATCAATGGATTTCAATGTCAGACATCGTCGTACGTTCGATTGACATCAAATTATATGTGATTATCTCTGGATGTAACGAGATAAAAAGTCTTATGCCGGCATCCTGGTCAAGAGTCCATGATGCCATGCCTATTTGTACTGGCTCCGTAATTAGGTATCATTATCAAATAGTCAATGAGAGAATATACGTGTACGTGATATTGGGTTTAATGTGGCTGATGGTGACCTTAATCGACCGTTGTTTATGATATGCAATTGGTAAAATTATGGTTTTTATGTGGTGATGGTGATTCTTGTATGAGTCCTTGTTTGCTACGCTATATGTCAATAGTCACGTTTTAACGGTCTAAAAATTGTTTGTATGACATTTACTTCCTATATTATTATTATTTATTATTGTCTCTCCTCTCACCTGTATCCTTGTTGTATTTTAACGAGCGTTTGTTAAACAAACGCTATTTTGCTATTTTATTGCTACAGACAACAGGTTTTTGTATTTTCCTGCATAGCTCGGGAAATAGACTCAACAATTTTCAGAATCTGTTTGACCTTAATCTTTGAATGTCTATTACTAACAAGTTGAATAGATTATTTTCAACTGCTGCTGTTGCTAGCCTCTGCAGAGTGGTTGCTAGCTTCTTGCAAACCAAATTACTGTGAGTCATAATAGGTCATACAAGCCGAATGTCCAGCAGTTGATGTCTTACGGCTGCAATAGTAATGATATATTATTTCAAAACTGATTTATTTTATCACGAAGACGCAAAGATTCAACCTTTCAACTGATTAGAGATCAAAACCAGCTGCATATTGAAACCCTATTCAAAGACCACATTTCGCTCAATAGGCAATTGTGATATGCGCCTGCGCAGGAGGAGTTAGGAACAATAGACATTGTGCGCAGCCGCCGGCTAAACTGTCACAATTCTGAACTGCTGGAGCTTGTATTGAAATGTGTTTGCGATTGGTGGTGATTTATTACACGCGTATATGGTAAATAAATAAATATTTCCGGATAAACCACGGAACAAATCTAGCCCCGTGGTAAGCTCTAAGCTTATGTTACGGGTACTATAGATATCTGATATATACTTAAATATATCAAGACTTATTTCCGGATAATCCACGGAACAAATCTAGCCCCGTGGTAAGCTCTAAGCTTATGTTACGGGTACTAGATATTAGATATACTTAAATATATCAAGACTTACGTGTATTTTTTATCATACATATTAAACACCCAGACCACGGAGAAAGTGCTTGCAGAACATACAAAACTTTGACCCCTCGGCGAGAATCGAACCCGCGACCTCTGGCGTTGCAACTGGGCCTTTACCCACCGCGCCACTTAGGAAGTCAACGATATCGTTGAACTTCTTGAATGTCTATAACCTAATGCCTTCTTCACAAAATCTACAGCCTGTCAGAACAGAGTCAGATTTTATCACAGACAGATAAAGAGGCGTGGAAAAAAGAATTGCAATGGCGGCACGACATCATAACAACATGGCTTGAGCCGTGTTGAATTTTGAGAAGCAGGAAGGCAAATGGGAGGTGCTTGTCTGTCATGAGTAATAATAGGATAGTAAAAACTTCATAAAATAACTAGCAGTACCTCGCGGTTTAGCCGTGTTGGCTAAGTGGAAGGACACTCGACTTTCAATCCGAAGGTCGTGGGTTCGAACCCCGCCACGCACCTCTGGATTTTTCTTCTTGTGAAATTTATGTGCGCTTTAAACACGCGCTTTAACGGTGAAGGAAAACATCGTGAGGAAACCGGCATGTTCTGAGAACTTTAAACAGTTTGAAGGACATGTGACATTCACCAACCCGCACTTGGCCAGCGTGGTGAATTAAGGCCTAATCTCTCTCGTCAAGAGAGAAGTCCCTGTGTCCCAGCAGTGGGAACGTTGATAGGGTGATGATGATGATGACCTCGCGGTGCTACCCGCGTTTAATGGATTTTCACGCGGTATCACATATTTTATCGAGGTAAAAAGCCTATGTCACTTCTTAAGTTTAAGTGCATCTGTGTACCAAATTTCATTTAAATCGGTTCAGTAGATCCAGAAATTACCCCTTACAACGTCACAAACATTTTATATTCTCCCTCTTAATAATATTAATATTGATAACAATAGTATCACATGGTGTAACATTAGTTTCGGTTAGTTTGGGAAGGTCTGAGAATATAAGACATTAGAAGGATTTGTTCTTAGGAAATATTTCATGCAGTATTTTATCAAAATAAACATAAAAATAAACATAAACATTCACACATTAAAAAACGTGTACTTTGCTAGGAATAGAACCAGGTCTCTTCGGACTCGAAAAAAAAACCCAATTTTTATTTAGATATCGATTGTGTACGTCATAAACACAAAATTTGACTACGAAACATGATTTCTAAAATAAATAAATTGCTTTGTTTCCATATCCTGAAATTTATGTTTATACTGACTGAAACTTTTTTAACTCCCCGTATCTCCGTTCTGTCATAGTCATCATAATCTTAAATGGCAATATTTATCCTAAAGTTTACTTAGGTAATTAATTACTAAAGTATTTCGGAAACAATCAGACGTTTCAATTACTAACAATAAATACGCAAAAACTAAAAGCCACGTACGGCCAAACATTGCCCTTTGGCAGAGTTGTGTTTTGTCCTTCATTGATTGTACCTTCGCGTTAGGGTGCGTTCATTCCCACTGTTTACCCAAAAATATAAATTTCCAATTTTGCGCTTAAATTGGTCCTTCGTATCAAATCGGTAATAGGTGTTTAAGGAAAACCGATTGGTCCTCGCGTAAACAATAGTTTTATTGAATATGTGATCTCATATTATATTATTTGAGCGAATCGTTCGTTTTTGATTGTCATTTATGTCAAAAAAATAGTATTATTTTGTTAATTCCCATATAATGAACATAGAAATATTTACAAAAAAAAATGTCTTATGTATGTGTTCTAATGATACAAATATCGGTCACCATTGTACATGCTCAGCTTAGTTTTGAGTTAGATAATGCTGTGTGTACAATCCCAAAAAAAACCATTATGTTAACGAATATAGCTCATAGACGTTGTTCTGATCACCTCGTATTGATGGTCTCATTGTCTTTTGGTTATTTTC
Organism: Gymnoscelis rufifasciata; assembly: GCA_929108375.1. Classification (NCBI taxonomy): domain Eukaryota; kingdom Metazoa; phylum Arthropoda; class Insecta; order Lepidoptera; family Geometridae; genus Gymnoscelis; species Gymnoscelis rufifasciata. The sequence continues at coordinate 10,582,587 of OV815314.1, forward strand.
TGTATTTTATACTATTTACTAAAATATTTTGTTTTTGTGTACCTATTTGTCACCATAAATAAATTGGTCTTTCCGACCGAATATTTACTCAAAAGGCAAAAATGTTGTGTATAGAAACAAGCCCTTACCCACTAAGTGTGTTATCGGAGAAGGGACGAAAACTTCTTAGGGACTTTCTTAGGGGGAGAAGGGGGAAATGGGGAATTAGAGGCGCTTCATTGGAACGCAATTAAACGACGGACTTGCAGGAAGCGATATGGAGTTGGACTTAGCCATTTTGGGACAGCCACGTTCGCTTCATTACACAACGATTGGGGGCAAGTGATAATCGATGGGATATAGCGTTTTACTTACACATTTTCTCAGAAGTAAGCGTAGAAAATTGATATATAAAATATCTACTAAGGTTGATGCATGTTCTGTAGCCTTACCATGATTTTTAAATTTACAGCTGATAAAATGGCAACTCATAAATAAATAATTTATAAATATTGCCGGATAATCCACACAACAATATCCAGCCCCGTGGTAAACTCTAAGCATGTGTTAAGGGTACTAGACATCTGATATACCTTAATAATAATAGTAATACGTAAAAAGTTTTTTTATTATAGATATTAAACACTCTAACCAAGGAGAAAGTGCTTGAACATACAAACATTTAAACCCTCGGCGGGAATCGAACCCGCTACCTTTTGCGCAGCAATCCGACCCTAGCCCACCGTGCCACTAGCGCAGTTATGGTAATGCTTAAATCCTAATGACCTTGAATCTCGTTGGTGTCTATGATAATGTTTGAAAGGTTTTAACAAATACTCTCTGTTACTACCCTGACATTCCATGTATGTCTGTTATTTACATGTAAATATTAAAAAATATATACCCGAATTGGGTATATATATTTCAATGTTTAACACTTCCAATTTTAATGAACGATATCATAATTTAAAATAAATACAACCTCCTTCGGTTTTGAATCCCCACAAACAACAGGTTATACTTAGGTACCTATTTAAAACGGAACTACGGTGCACCAAAAAGATGTTTGGATTTTAAAACCCATTGAACAAACCTTTACAAAATACCGCGACACAGCCACAATTCTGTCAAATAACATACTCAAACAACATGATCTTGTGGTGAGCGTAATGATAGCAATCTGCTAGCAATAAATCCGTAATGGTCTATCGCTTGTCCACTGTGCTTGGAGATGTACTTCGGTTACCTAGACAAGATACAAAACAAACTAAAAAAGATAAATGGAACTATAAAACGTGACACTCGACGGACTTAGAGGAATCGATCGACGTATGAATAAAAAAGATCATCCCAGGCATTTGGAACATACTTTGCGTCGCGTAATCGTGTAAAAACATATTTTATACCACATTCAAAATATTTATTTCCTAATTTTATTGCCATCAACAATAATATCTTACCTTCTCATTTATATTCAATGATTATGTAACTGTAGGTAAGTTATATATTGGGATCTGTATTTTGAAGTTATCACGTAAGTTTCGCTAAAATAAATCTTTAAATTGTAATACGGCATTCTCAACATCCCACAAAGAAACTATGAGGTAAATCTTCAGTAAAGTTAGTTGAAAGGATAGTTCACCCTAAACTGTCAAGATTGGGGATTCCTGGCAGGCACTTGCCGAATTCCAGGGATTCTCTCCGGACACGTTCCCAGATACCGATGCACCTTGATTTATCACTTCTGATAAACAGGAACACGCCGATTCAGTCAGCAGAATAGTGGGAATACTTAGTTTGTGTAGGATTCGTGCCAGTACTACATAAAAATTTTTGCTTAAAGTTTGTCAAAAAATAAGGATGATGAAATCTATTATTAAAGGCTAATAAATTATTAAACCCTCCGACCGCCACACAAATACCTCTTATTGAGCGATCTCTTAAGTTACCTACATAAAAACACTATTTTCAATATAAATATAAAAAAAAGTGTGCAGTTTCGTCCTACCGAAATAGCACTCGAGAAATCAGACACATCTCTTCAATATTTTCTCCTCAAGAAATCATGCGAGACCAAAGGCACTTCCACACAATTGACCACAACAGCCACTCGTTCTGACCGCGGCTGTCAACGAAAATGGAGAAAATACGTTTCCACACTTGAGGTAATAGGGTACGGTGCTTTTGAGTGGCGGTAGCGGTAGCGAGGATTTTATTCGCGAATTCTTTTTATGAAAGAGTAAAAGTCTGGAAATATACTGATATTGAGAGTTTATGTTATAGGTAAGGTCAAGTATATAGTTTGTAACATGGTTACACATTGGTTGTTTTTTAATCACATTAAAATGGATCCTATTTTAGAGACTTCGTGGTCTCTCTGTCCGTCTGTCACCATGCCGTATCTCAAGAAACGTGATAGATAGAGAGTTAAAATTTTGAGGGATAATGTATTTCTGTTCCCGCTATAACAAATGCTAAAAACGCATAATAAATAAATATATAATGGGATATTAAAATATATAAGGTAAAACAACAAACGCGATATTTACAAAGTTATGAAACGTTGTACCAGGTCAGTGCTATGACTAAAAAGAAAAAGTAAGTAGACTAGGTAGACTGCGTATTATCGCATTCAAAAAAAATAAACTTATTATTACAAAATGTGTATAAAGTAACTACACATGGAACCCTAGGTATAGAATGAGTCCATGTTATACTTAACAAATTTTCTTTATAATGCCAATTTAACACAAAACATACATTTTACCAATGCATTTCATTGTGGGCCGATTTTCAACTCCCAGATAAGCTCTATTTATAGTTAAATAACCTAAGAGGATTAAAAATCGACCAATAATAAATTGATGATAACTTTTAGATTTTACAACAAATTATTTATTGACAAACATACCAAAAACTGCCTCTTACATAGACAATTTTCTTTTTTTTCTCGCATCATGTGACTGTACTCTCACCACAAGTAAAACGGCATGTCTCGACTATAAGGGGTATTTGCAGGGCCGGGCTAGGATGACAGATCGTGGTGTTATAAGATGACAGATCACTGTGTTTTATCTAGAACGTGACAATCCGTGTGCTTGTTTCCGCAGGTGCCAAATGACATCATTTGTAGAGTTGTTTGTCTTGGAAATGTTACAGGTGATTTTTTCTTGTCTTTTGGTGTTTTGTAGTGCAGGAGAATGATAGTGTTTTTGGGGTGAAGGCTTGTTGTAGACAAATGGGAAACATATTGTAATAATATTTTTTTATTATGCATGATAAGCCTTTCTTTGACCACAATCTCACCTTATGTAAAGTGACGGTGTGGTCTAAGATGGGGCATGAAGACCTGGAAGGAAGATGGCTTCTCCGGACCACATTACGAAACACGAAAAAATGGTTTCACGTTTTGGCCTAGCCCGGAGGGTGGTGACAAGCCGCGGCCGAAGCCTACCACCAGAGACTGTTCTTAGCACCACCCGGAGGTCACGTGTAATCATGTTATAAAGCTTCATATACATTTATTTGAGAATGCTTTTTGCCTACGGAGAGCCCCCGAGATTAGCGAGCTCAAACAAACAAACAAACTTCAGGTTATGTATATACATATATATAAAATATGTATAGATTATTGTTGTTTTGTTTTGATTTTCTATTTTTTAACGGTTTCGAACAAAGTAATTAAATTGAAATCAAATTCTGAATCCGTCCCCATTTCAGGGACATATGGCGTGACACCGAGAATCGCCGGCTGCGAGAGGTAATTACAAGACGTGATAGACGGACAGACCCTTTGTGCGTTTGTATATAGACGTGTGCCATTACACGGCATTTTTCTTGTCTCTGCTGTCTGCTTGATTGAGATTTAATTTCCTTTTGGATATTGTTGTCGCTTTAAAGACAAACAGTGTGAATACGTTGTGTAAAACTTAAGTTTTCTGTAGTCTTAAAATGACGAGTCATTTCTTGTAACAGAAAAACTTTTTTCAAGTATGGAGTGAACTGATTTCGAACAAAGCGTTCATTTTTATCATAATTTCAGTTAAACAAACGCCTCCTAAAAGGCTTCAAGTTACTTCGGTCGGTAGCAGCCTGTAACCACCGCGAGCCCGCTTCCTACCCTAGGTTATCCGTCCATCTAGACGCACTAGGTCATCTAGGTGGACGTCGCATGATGTATTCATGTTGTCACTATAACAACAAATAATAAAAACCTCTATATATCCCATACAACCAACATCATTTTTATCAAGTTACCAACGTTGCGCGAGCCTAGTACTTGTGGTGCCCGCTATCATTGCATCTTTTGAATTTTCATTTGTGATTATTTTTGATACTTAATTCCGTTATTATTATGACATTTGATGTGCATATTCAGAAGGTCTAATTGGCTATCTATTTTTCATTTTGCAAACAACGTTTGCTGGGGTCAGCTAGTATATTATAATACATTAATATGTTTAAACTGTATTCAGAATCGTAGGTGAAGCATCAGTCCATCTCATATTCAGATTTTCTTAACGCAGTAAAATAAACATGGAATGAACAAGTTTCTGAAACTTAGATCAACGACGGGGTTTTAGTCAAGCAGTCAAGTATTTTATTCACAGAAGAACCAAAACCAATTCGCTTAAAATATGAAAAAAACATTAGTTTTTTATGTAAATAATGCTTACCGCTAGCCTTAGGGGGTATTTCAGTAAATATTAAGATATTGCATTAAATATAAACATTTAGACGGAACTTCGTATTATATTCAATTGAGGTACCCCCAGGTTATTCATGGTCCTTTTTGTAAGTATCGGATAACTCTAGAATTACCCTGCATAGTGCAAACTCCAGGACCTTTGCCTACAATTGAATTGAAAGCCATCCAGCCTCACTCATCATATCTCGATTAAGCACAGCCTTGAAAGGACTAAGCATCCCTGAGAAAGATCTAGAGATTACTTTAATAGCTGTAGGCGTATATTGATAAGTAAATGCAGCTAGCTATTAAGAATTAACTCGCAATCGACGGTTCGTCACGAGTTTATCTTCTATTATTGCTTTGTTTTTAATGTGAATACACTTCAACTTATATTAAATACAACTCAATTGATTGAAATATGTTTTAATAGCAGGTCTACGTTTCTACTTTATAATGAAAACCCCCCGCGAGATATTTCTAGGTAAAAAGTACATAGGACTTTTGTTTTTACAAAATAAAGTTAGTTAGTTAACTTATAAGCAAATTACTTATTTGTGTTAAATTTAACTATAGAGGGCGCCGACAACTTTGCACAAATACGAGTACAGTTTTTTATTTAAGCTCACAACCGATCTGAGTATGATTTTCGAAGAAAATATTTTCACTTGTTTCAGATCTTTTAATAACAAACCTTCATACTACAGTTTATTTGAACGCAGGACTTAAATATCCTCAGCCCTCTTTAGAGGGACTCAGGCTGGAGAGACCAGCCTCTATTGATTTGTTCCAAACTGTAAAAGATACAAATACTGATTCCTCGATTTGAGTAGTTGATTAGAACTACTTATGCGTCACTTCCTGAATCACTGCGGAAGGGGAATGCTGAATGAAGTTAATCACGACTAAAGGGCAGGAGTGAACGTGGAGAACGAACGGCGCCGCGGGCGTTCACTCTGCCCACGCATGATGGGCTTATACATCTCCTGTCGGCGGATACGTTAGGGCTCTTCTAAATGAACTGAAAATATACATATTATTAACAATGTTCTAGATTTCAATATTCATGTGCCAATAGATATCAAATACCTATAAGTAGGTTTTAATGTTCTAACTTGCCGCCGGCGCCGTCTGTAAATATATCATCATCATCATCAGCATCCTGCCCTTGTCCCACACTATGTGAGGTCGGCACAACATGTGTTTTCTTCCATTTGCCTCTATCACCCGTTCTCAACACTCACTCCTTTCTTACAGTAATATCTAACAACCTATAATATTTGAATGACGTAGTTATATTATGTATATATACGTAGATATATCATTATGAGACATACAACATTATTATGACACTGTAGCCAAATAGTTAACTGCTATAAATAGAGGCGCAGGAAGTTTTAAGGGTACGATACCTACCCGCCGAAGGATATTTTTTTAACAATTTATATTCTACAAATTAATCAAGCTTATTAATTCATTGATATGACAATCCAAGAATAATAATAGTCATAATAGTAATAGTAATAGTCATAATAGTCATTTATTAATAATATAAATTATAAGTCACAATATGGTTTTAAACGTGGTTTCCCAATGCCACAACTTATTCAAAACAAAATAACTCATGTGATAATTATTATTAAATGTCAAAATCTGAATAACTTTCAAGGGATTTCTCAAATAGATATAACTTACTATCCTTGTTACTAAAAATACCAATTTTAAAATGTTAGGTTAGGTATTTATTTATTTATTTATCTTACCCTATTTTTACAGTATAATCGGAAAACACGTCCTACAGTTGAGATTATGATAAATTATTTTCTTAAGCCAGGTAATTTCCTATTATTATTTCCAAAAACTCCTAATTACAAAATAATACTGTTTGTATTTAAAGATATCCAAATTCATTATTATGATAATCTGCACTCTACAATACAAAACAACAAACAAGGTAAACTTCAATCTTTTTTTTTTAAAACAAGATTTCTTTCATTTTTGTTACAAAATCGTTGAAACCTATATTTTAAAATTAAATAACTCCAGAAGAAGCACAAAACATGGCAAGTAACAATTTCACATGCTTAGAATATGACCAACTATTAAGCTCGTCTTATGCCGTAGCACCTATCTTATAATCTCAGTTTACAGCCAGCCTAAAGCCCCCCAGCCAATATTACGCGGATGCAGCCCAACCTAATAATTTCAAAATGTCATGCACAGAATTATTGTTTTCTATAACAATAATACTGCGATCAAGGAGAGGATTAGGCGGGGGCACTTACTGACATATAGCATTCATTGTGCCGTACTGGGTCAGAGCGGCCATTGAATCGGGTATTGTTGATGGGAACAGTTAGGGCCTGGGGATAGTGTTGAAACTGAGCATAGAGATATTATATTGACAATCGGATATTATACTAGCTTCCAAAAATTACGGGTCAGTCAAAAAATACATATCTCCAGGACTTTAAAGGGGCCGTAAAGTACTATAATGAAGAATGTGATGAAAAACAGCAACAACACAATCATTTAAGAATATTCAATTTTCAGGAAACTATGACTAACTGTATTTTTTTTTTATTTCGAGATTGTGCATCTTTCTGTTTTATGTTTGCTTTTTATCTTTATAATTAAATTATCAATTGAACAGTCTTCGTTTCGTTTATGGGACTAACCCGTTATTTTTTAACCGAGTTTATTTCTAATGAATACTATGGACCTTTACAATACAATACTACTCTGGGTGTAGAACCCAGTTGGAAATGTTATTGTGGGGCAGGATTCTGAAGTCGCAATAATTTTTAGTTTCCCTGCTTCATATCTCTTATTGAATTTCTATTAATCATCATAAGACATCCTTCATTGTTTTTCAGTAATTTCGGATAGAAATGGCTAGCATCCACCGCCGTCCATACAAATGGATAACATAATAAATCCTAAGTTCGTGGCGGCTTCTCTTTGTCCAAACAATAACCGCAAACAATCTTTAAATTGACTCAGAGGAACTAAAATGCCCTCACGACACAGATTTCTCTTAAGCTACCAAAACCTAAAGTAGCAAATAGCTACGATTATTATTTCGAGGTGTGCATTATTATGAGACGTGATTGCCGGACGCACGACGTCACGTAACCGGCAGATGGCACAGCTTAGTATAATGTCGTAGTTTTACTGATACTAATGGTTGTGCCCGGTTGTTAGACAACTATCATAAAGAAGCAGGTTGCATAGGAAAGTTCTGATATGCTCAGTAATAGGGAAGGCTTAGAGAGAAAAGGCAAGATTGATTTTGTAAAAGAATATACTGGGCGACTACTTAACTTAAGTTTAGTAGAGTAAGTAAGAGGTATGTAGCCAAAAACACTAATAGGTACGTAATATTAAAATAAAATTAAAAAAGCGCGGCAAATCACAAACAAAGTATACCTAAGTTTTCGACATTTAAGGTCCGTCATTCGAATAAGCGGTTTTCGATATATCGACCGTTCGCAAGGGCATATACCACTTCAAACGATTTTGGAATAACATGCATTGCAAAACGGCATGCGAAATTATATAATCAGACCCTTTTGGATTTAACATTTACAAAACTTAGCTATTTGCAAGCACAGCGATCGTGTAATATAAACGCCGTTATTTTGAAGTCAAAATAGTGCTGTTATCGGATATCAGATTATTTGTATGTTTTATATTGGTATTTATTAAGTATTTTGATAACTTCAAAGCACCGCGTATGGCTCCAAATATTCCTTATAGAGTATTATATCCCTAAGATCCATTCCAAACATCTTTATTTCATTTATGTAGCCCAGTTCGGTTCCTTAAGAATATTATAAGTCTAAGAAATAATTATCATTGCACATGATGCTTAATCATTGTAATACATTTATTGAAAATGTGTGTAACTTAAACTTGTGAACCGGAGGAAGGGATAGATATGCCATAATACAGGATTTTCCTAGTCTGGTACATACCCGGATTAATAATAGGGGCGGTATACTTAATTCACCTGAGCTAATTCACCCAGGTGCATTAAGTATAATTTTAGTAGACTTTATTCACTCAGGTGTTTCCCGGTGAATTAAGTCTACTATTAAGTAGACTACAGGATTTTCTAGAAACTAGGAAAATCCTGTATTATGTATTAAGATATACTTTATGTCGTAAATGTCAACATTGCACCACATTATTATCTGTATATTACTATGCAACTGTAACATTTTTGTGTGAAATAATCATTTATTATTATTATCTCGGCCGGATAACAATAATAAATGAGAAGTTGCCGGAGATCGGGAGTTGTGGAAAAGTGGGGGGAGACAGTGGGTGCAGTGGGACACAGGGGGCTCATAATAATAACAATTATTATTATCTCTCAGTAAACTCAGTTCACGGCGTTTGTCTAGTTTTCCATAATAATCCATACTTAGGAATTTATAATCATTTTAAAGCACCATTTTCAGTTGAGTTTGAAGCTAGTCTGTTATCCCGAGAACATTAGCACGTACAAGCGTACTAACAGGCAAATAGCTGTATTTATAGTGGCATTGTCTTTAGCATCAGACATGGAAAGCGTAGGTGCATAGAGTTGAGCATAGACAAGTGCTTGAGGCTTGGATATTGAAAACTAATGAGAATTTTACATACTTATGTGTATGTATAGATAGCGAATCTAATCTCTGCTAGTGTGTATGTGCAGTTATGAATATAATTATTGAATTGGGATTGCCAAGGGCTAGGTAATTCATTTCAAATGAACGGAGTAGATATGACTTAAAACTACCTTCTAGATCTTCATGCCCCATCTTAGAGCATATCGTCACTTTACATGAGTTTAAATTGTGGTCAAATGAAAGCTTATCTAGCATAAATAAAATGAAAACAAAAAAAGTCTCTAAAGACAAGTACAAATGGAATGATCGCATCTGATAAACTTGTTATTAAACTTATTTATATACACATATTACATAAACGTTGTGTTTCAATACAATTATGATCCCAACGTACATCCTGTTGCCTAGCCGTAATAATATCTAACTTATTTCAATCACGTATAATTATACTGAAGTTAAAGAGAAAAAAACACAGCTTATCTACTTTCTATTTTCTCTCATTCCATAGGCATTTATCATTAGATAGCTATATATTTCTTTTTTTGTTTTTATATTTCATACAAGTAAATTAATTAAAATCTGTTAATAAACCATAGAAAAACAAAGTAATTAAATTTGATAAATATGAAATGGACTCATAAATCACCTAGAGTTCCGCATACAGTTTAACCCATTTAGCAATAAAAGAAAACAGGACTAAGAAAAATATATATAAATGCAAAAAGATGCAGTCAGGGCGGTCACCCATACAAGTACTGTAAAGTCGCTTTATTTTATAAAAATAACGTTAGTTCTATGTATTATAAACATTTTTTTTTTATTGTTGAAAAGCCTTCATTTGACCACAATCTCACCTGATGCAAAGTGACGATGTGGTCTAAGATGGAGCATGAAGGCCTAGAAGATGGCTTCTCCGGACCACATTACGAAACACGAAAAAATCGCTTCACGCACTGGCCCAGCCCGGAGGGTGGTGACAAGCCGCGGCCGAAGCCTACCACCAGAGACTGTTGTTAGCACCACCCGGAGGTCACGTGTAAGGATTCAGAGGGTTACCACTTACGGACGTGAACAGACAAAACCTTCAAATTTTAACTCAACTCCAGTTCTTGAGATACAACTTGGGGACAGGCGGACAGACAGACAGATAGACGACGCCGTCTCAGTAATAGGGCCCCGTTTTACCCTTTGTATACGAAACCCTAAAATAAGTCAAATATTATATCTGTATTACATACAATTTTATTTTAATTAGATTTTAAGTATTTCTTGAACTGTGTTACATCTGTGTTGTTAATCTTTGGTCCTAGTGAAGTGAACGCTCGCAGGGCGGAAACGTAGCCTAGGGCGGGTCAAAACAGTCTCTTAGCATGATCATTTTGTAGATAACAATATAAGATTAATTTGGATGCGGATGGTACTTTGTGATTCGAAACAGCCGTAAATGTGGGATGGAAAAGGAAGGGTTATTATAACTGTGTTCTTAAAATACATTATAAATTTAATATTTTTGTGAAACCAATCTAACCAACAAATTTTAACTATAAATATTGTTCACAGGATATAATAAAATAATTTCTTTACAAAAGAGTATTAATTAATTCAAGATAAATATATATTTAAGAGAATTAAGAAATACTGAAACAAATCTTATTAAATTAATAAAATGGTAGCTCAAAAGCTTTTTTAAAAGAATCATGAAAAATATAGATTTAAAGAAAATCTATACAAAATATGAGTTGATTTGAACTTTTCATTGGTTTTAAAGTTGGTTTATAAAAATGTTGATTTACAATATATTTAAACGCAAGAATAATGTAAAATGTGTTCAAACACTTTCATATATTTTTTATACTACAAAGATGACCGCTCAGCATAACGACGCGTGCAATATCAGAGATATATTACATTAATTTATTTGTTCTAATTTTCCAGAAAACAACCCAGAAGTCTCACAACAAACAATTTACCTCAAAAACCCAACCCCTTTGATATTTCCCCCAAACCTAATGCAATTACGGAGCACGTACGACAACTAATAAAATAGCAAAAGAAAAGGTCATTCGACACTTGAGCTTGAAGGCCCTTAGGGTCGCTCAGTATTCTTCTCACCGGCCTCAAAGGGAAAGCACACACTTGGGCCCGAATAGAGAGCGTATTGAGTCGCGAAATAAAATAAGGGTAGTGCAGGAAATTCTTAATATTAATATTGAGTTGAGGTGGTGTGACTTTTGATGGTTTTGGTGTGGTTTTGAGGCGATTTTTTTTTCTTAGTATTAGTTCTCATTTACTTAGGTTGATAGAACTAAATAAGCAGTGTAAGAGGATGTCCACACGCTTTGCGTTGCGTTAGTAAGATGTTCCCTCACTATTATTGTTTTAAAACCGAATAATTAAATTTTCATTATTTAATTTGTGTTTTATCACATCATTTTACAATATTTTGATACTCTCGGATTCAACATTAATTAGATACATTTTTATCATTTCATTTTATGTTTTTTCCTCGTAATACTAATTTAAATCGAAACAAGTAACACATACCATGATTTGACAGTTTTTGAATTTTGAAATGATGGTATCAACCGATTGTCTTTGCGATTACGCAGCCGGTTATTCACAAACGAGTCGGCAATCCTCTTTTCAGTTTCAAGCTTATATATTGTTAAGAACCTCAATAAATTAAAAAGTAATATTGATTAACTTGTCCGAAATAAAAACACCTTCTAATTAATAATCGCTCGTTTTTTTTCAATAGTGTATCAACAGCTCCGTGTATATCTACTTAGAGTGGACAATAGGGTGACCGCAGGTGGCGGCTTCCGTGAACTTTTCAAATATTTGCTCAGCTTTCAAGGATTGTCCGCACTTTTCCGCTTGAGCCCTTTCTCATTGGAGTGTGCTTACATGGAAGGAAATTTCAATCCGATCAAATTCAAGACTTGCATTTTAAGACGACTGTGTAAATATAAAAGAGTGAATGTGAACTGCATAATCTGAATATTTTAGTTGTCAATACAATACAATGTTTAAAGCACTCTGTTGAACATGCAAGTCCATGGAAGTATAAAAACAACAATACAAATCGTAAAATAGACGGTCTTGTCGCTTAAAAACGATCTCTTCGAGACAACCTTTGGATAAATAGGAATTCTATAATATGGTTACTAGACTAGGTGAACGTTTTATAAAAAATTACAGTAGGTATGAAAATATTGCTAAGTTTTCATTTTTGAGCTCGTCAAAGAGCCCTTATTAAATAAACAATTAATAATTACAATTTACGCTTTTTATCATAAGACTTTGAATTAATTGATAAGATCCTGATCGCATATCACAATATTTATAAAACGAACACAGTAGCATTCTCCATGTGAATATTATATCTAAGATGTACTAAATGAACGAAGTAACAAGAATATACAATATATTTCTTTCTGATATTTTTACGGTTTGGTTGCCTGGAAAAAATTGCGATCAGCGATAAGGCCGCCTAACGCCCATAACAAGTACAGTTATTTATTTTGTATTTTATTTTCTTCTATTTTGTGTACAGTAAAGTGTTAAATGAAATTGAATTGAAGAATATAGGTTGAAGCGAAATCACTCGCCGTGTATTATTTAAACTAGTTGTACAAATTTAGCCGTGGATCAAGTATGCTTTGACACAACAAAAAGGGAAAAAGATGAAATATCTTTTGTTGAATTATTTATTTAAAACTGGAAGTAACGGGGTTTGATGTTTGAATAGTTTCATATTGTTTTAGTAGGTATGTAGGTACCTTGTTTTAGAAAAGGTTTTCATTCGAGAAATGACGTTGGCCATGAACAGATCGGTTCAGAACCTAAACGATGTTTCCCGCTGAAATATGATGAATTAATATCATTACGGAAAATTAATCAAAATATAGTAGAAATCCTACTAATATTAAAGCGTGTGAGGATGTACTCGTAAGTGTGTGTGTTTGTTGTTCTTTACACAAAAACTACTGGATCGATTTTTATGAAACTTTACAGTAAAATTGCTTACATATCAAAGTTACACATATCATCATCATCACCCTATTAACGTTCCCACTGCTGGGACACAGGGACTTCTCTCTTGACGAGAGAGATTAGGCCTTAATTCACCTCGCTGGCCAAGTGCGGGTTGGTGAATGTCACATGCCCTTCAAACTCTTTTAAAGTTCTCAGAACATGCCGGTTTCCTCACGATGTTTGCCTTCACCGTTAAAGCACGTGTTTAAACGTGTTTAAAGCGCACATAAATTTCTCAAGAAGAAAAATCCAGAGGTGCGTGGCGGGGTTTGAACCCACGACCATCGGAATGAAAGTCGAGTGTCCTCCCACTTAGCCAACACGGCTTATTACACACACAGGCAGTTACACATAGGCTAATAATAAATAAGCGGGCAAAGCCGCGGTCGAAGCGCTTGTCATAATTCACTTGACCTTGCATTGCAAACAATTTATTTTACAACGTCCGCAAATAACAGTGGCATTATCACCAAGTACAATTTATAAAAATATTTGTAATAAAAAACTAAATAATCATCTTTAATGATCCATGAAAAATCACGATCACGATGCAGAGGCAAATGCAGCACAAATTGTCAAATTATCGTTACGACATTGCGTGAAAATCATGACTTTTGTGACCTTAGTTTCAGTTTCCTAGTTAAGATTACTTAAGGACAGCGTTCGCTGAAGCAACCTAAGTGCATCGTCTGTTCAGAAACGTAGAGCTTAGCCGCTTTTAAGCGCAGTTTCACGAGGCGCGTCAGGCGTGGCTTCCAGAAGCACTTTTCACAGTCTCTGGTGGTGGTAGGCTTCGGCCGCGGCCTGTGAATTTATGTTTTTTTAAATTATTTTTAATAATTACTGATTATGATATAAAATTACATATTATTAGTATAGGCTCAAAGTCACGCAACGAGCAACGGAAAGTTCAATCAATGTCCGGCTTTTCTTTCTATATTGAATCAGGAAAGAGGAAATTCGTAGAAGAACGCAGATTACCGCCATAGTAAAACGTATTTGTTCGTTAAAGTGGCAATGTCCATAGAGTCCAGATTAGATAGCCGGTGAAACCGAAAAGTTCACGAGTGGAAACCTTAGATCAGAATAGGCAGCCTAAATAATTGTATACCATTGTTGGAGGTTTTGGCTGTTCACGTCCGTAAGTGGTAACCCTCTGAATCCTTACACGTGACCTCCGGGTGGTGCTAAGAACAGTCTCTGGTAGGCTTTGGCCGCGGCTTGTCACCACCCTCCGGGCTGGGCCAGTGCGTGAAGCGATTTTTTCGTGTTTCGTAATGTGGTCCGGAGAAGCCATCTTCTAGGCCTTCATGCTCCATCTTAGACCACATCTTCACTTAAATCAGGTGAGATTGTGGGCAAATGAAGGCTTATCAATAATAAAAAATAAAAAAAAATACTGTTATAAAATTTGTAGCTAAGTGCTACAAAAGTTATTATTGCCACTACCATGCCGCAAAATAGTATCTTACTGTGCCGTGGTTGACATATTTCTTTATTTAGCACCTAACATTGAACATTCGATACCATTAGACAAATCGATTTCCTTGTGCGCGGGCGCAGGTAACGTCGCAAATTGGACAAAAACTGAACGTGTACAATTAGCAGAGATAAGCACTTGTCTGTAATAACCGTGGGAGACCGCGTTTTTGCGAAACAGACCAAGTGATAAGCTCTTGGCGTGTGTTCGTTTCAGCCTTAATAAATATAAATGCCTTCAATTACAATTCTGAAATTAAAAGTAGTCCTTACTTTTAATGCTTTGCTATAGCTATAGCTTTTTATGCTTGGTTTCATTGCTAAATCAAATCAGTAATGATGTGATACTTAGATAATTGTTTACCAATATAGCTAAACAGATTAGCTCGTTATTACTGTGTTGGCCTTAACACCTTAAACAGACGGCCGGTTAGAACGATAGTTCGAATGGGAACTAGATGGAAGGATGTCTTCGTAAAAGGATTCTTGGTTGGGACGAAAAAATAGACCCTTTTAAATGAAATAGGTAACGTAAATTATAAAGAAAACCTATGTCCTTCAGTTCATAACTGACATCTGTTAACATAAAACAATGATTTAATTATGTTTATCAGTACATAAAAAGTATTTAGCAAAACTCTTAACAAATAATGAGTAAACACTAAATTATACTTTTTATATTTGAGGTTATAAGATATAATTGAAGAAACAAAACCACTAAGTGAAGTAATCTTACGCTAATTCTTACAACTTGTACCACAAAAATGCATCGATCGATAGTAACAATCGATAATCGACCAGCAGTCGACACGTTCGTGTCAGTGTTGCCAATAACCGTTGCCGAAAATTCTTCTCACGGCGCTTCGTGTGGCAAGAATTTGTCACATTGACGAACAAAATTGAAGATATCATGGCAATAAAAATTTATATCGATACCAAATCTTACTTGAACCTTACTTTCCACCGGTTTCAATAAAACATAATTAATTAAGTAAAATTAGACAAAGGTTAAAATATAGTGCTATTTCGCTCGGTCACATGTGACAAAGTGAGACTTTTATTGCAAAACTTTGTTAACCCTGTACTCGGAACCCTGGGTGTAGGTGGTCTATCTCATACATTATCAAATATATTTAGATATCCAAATTAACATACCACTGCTTTTCACTCGAATGTACAAAATTTATTACTGAAACGTTATAGTTCATCAACCTGGTCACAATATTTTATTTCATTCAATTAATATCGATTATAGCTTGTCGGCAGCCATAAATTTGCACATAAACAAAGACAGTTAACAATTAAAAATCGATAAATATTAATTCACTATAAATTTTAGTTGATGTTAGTGGATAATTTATCACTAGTTTTGTAACATGTGTGGCTTATAGTTATGTGCTATGTTAAAATAAAAAGATAAGACAAATATTCTTTATTATATAATTAAAACACAAAACAATACATAAGCACTTATGCTTATGTAACTAATCGCGGTCTTGTCGCCAAAGAGTAATCTCTAACAGACAACCTTAAATGGATATTCTTATTGAGTTGTAGTCTTTTATCTTGGCCGAATACTACTTACGTTGTTTTACATATTAAATTAACTCCTCAACTCGGAAGTTCGTGGGACAATGGTGCAACAAACAAAAGTTTCCATAAAAATGGAAATCATAAATTTAATTTAATCAGTAATAAATAATAAGATTATGATACCTTTTCCTTGTAAATGTGCGTAGCTAGAATAAATACGGTACTTAGAGTTTTGAGTAGGTAAATTATTTCACTTTATACCTACTTCTTTTTTTCTTTTTAATTTTTTTTTATTTTATGTCTCAATTGTTCCACCCGTCACGAAGTCTTTTTTTTAGAGATAGATCTGTTTGTCTATAATCTCACCTGATGGTACGAGTAAGTGTCGATGTGGACAAAGATGGATCATGGGGTAGAATCTTATTTAGGTTTTTAACACAACTAGGTACTTTTGCCCACTTTTATTACGAAACTACAATACAACATAATATGTTATGCAAAAAAATGTTTCGTTATTAAGGGACGTGGTGTACCTAAACTACTACCTCAAAACAGTTAACAAGCTTAGATTATTTTCCCATAGCTAATTCGCCAAGTCATCCATAAAATCGCGTTTGCAATAACTAATAAACAATCAGGCAACAATCAAAAGTCGCCGATGATTGTATGAGGTTGTATGGACTGTGTGAGTCATCGATGGCGGGCGCGGGAAACCCAGCGAGTTGTAAGTAGGTGTTCCTCAAGACAAGTGTAGTAATATTCTTTGAACTATAATTACAATTCCAATTGATTAGCCGATTTTTAAAAGAAGGAGGTATTTTTAATTCGACTAGCTCTTTTTATATGTGTTTTTTGGTACTTCCAAGTTAGTCTTTTTTTTAACCACCGACCAAAAAAGAGGGGTGTGTTATAAGTTTGACGTGTCTGTCTGTATGTCTGTCTGGGACATCATAGCTCCCTAACAGATGGAGCGATTTTAATTTAGTTTTTTATATGAAAGGCGAGTCTGGCGCGAGTGTTCTTAGACATGTTTCATGCAAATCGGTTGTGCCATTTAAAAGTTATGGGGGTTAGAGTGGGGAAGGAAAACCGAAAATCTGTAAATATACTAGTGTGGAGTATCAAATGAAAGCGCGTAGCGTCTACATTACATAATATTATGTTGTTTTACATTTAAGGAAATAAAGGCATTGGAATCTGGGATTTTTCTTAAATTTTTAATTTAGATTTATATTTATTAATAAGAATCGGTCTTATTGGTTTTATTATATAATGCAATTATTTTTGTATTTTTTTTTACTCTTCTGTGTTATTAACGAGACAATAAATTTTAATTTAAAGAATTACCTATTATCTTGTAGCATAAATTAGCATTGTAGGTAGGTACCTAGCTGCATTTGGATTTGAAGAAGAGAAAAAGTGCAGTCGTTCCAAAAGTAGCGTTTAAGTTTCTAAAGTAGTAGTATGTTCCACCCACGAAACAAACAAACTCAAACTTTATATGTAGCTTTAAAAAAAAACCTTTGCTTGCAAACTTTTGTCTGTTTGTTGTGTATCCAAATAAATGTTATTCTATTCGATTCTATTTATAGTTTTAAGAACCCTGGATTACTAAAATCGCCCACTGTAAGTTAAGGTCAATCGATTCCCATTCGATTCTACTAGTCTAGAAGCAATCGAGTCGTGATGAAGAAACCTCATTCGTAATTTCATTCACGGTATTGCAATATAGTACTTAATCAGATGGTATCTAGTCACATCGTTAACTGGCGCCACCCACATAACCCATTTATGCTTGATTAAGTTTTCAAGCTTATTTTGAAGATACAAATTATATTTAAGAACAGCTTTTATTTGTCATTTTTGAGAAATTTTCAAGGTACTTTTATATTATTGTTTTATTAGCTGTAAATTTTACGATTTACTAAAATAACGATGATATTGATTCAGCGTATGGTCAATTTTTAACCTTTTAGAGCACTCGGGTGATAGTCAATTCAATAGTATCGATTCTAGTTCTTTAATTGTCATTTTTGCCAAATTCTTTTCGAAAAAAGTATTTTTACTGGGCCATAGAAGAACTAAGAACTCCTAATTGATAGTTTAAATAAATGTGTTGATTTATATTTACTTTGGCGTATAGCTTAGGTATATAATTTGTGGTAAAACAAAACTTTGACCTCCTAACCTCACGCAGCCGCATAACCAAAATGAAATGATCATCAGTTTTCTATTTCTATTCTAATTATAGTGTTTAAAGTCCTTGATACGCCAAATGTAGATAATTTTTATAACAAAAACGCTTCCCTTACATCTAATATTTGGCCGACAATAGGTGTTTGTCTTGACGGAACCTATCAACTCATTTATAGACGTGTCAGAACCATGGTCATAGACAATGTATTCTGTAGACTGCATCAGTGGCGCGGTGGGCAAAAGTAGCGGGTTCGATTCCCGCCGATTGTGTTTGTATGTTCTGCAAGCACTTTCTCTTTGGCCTGGGTGTTTTTAAGGAATAATAGAAAATATGGGCTAGATGTTGTTCGACATTAAATTTTTAACATTTTTTTGTAAAATTTTCATAGTATTCATTAAGTATAAAGGAAGAGTGAGATCTCCTAACACAAGTATTATTATGTACATAAAAAGAGACTCAATACAACTGAATTGTAAATATGCCTACATACAGAATTTGGGAGAACAAAAGTCAAAAGTTGGTTTAATCCATATCTTTAGTAAGGTGGGTAAGGTCAGACTGTCAAAACAGGGCCCTTTAGTACTAAATATTTTGTAGGAAAAGATACCGAATTACATGAGTCGGTCCCATACAACGGTGTTTCACCATGTTTTTTTTTTTTTTATTGATATATTTGTTAACTGTCGCTGTTAAATGCGACAACATTAATTACTTATTTTATTTTAACTTGATCAACTAACGCCAAAAAATCATAAACTAATTACAATAACATAAGTAGGTATACATATTTCTAAAACAATCATAAATAATTTTATACAATATTAAATAAAATTGTTTAAACATTTAGCCTGTCTTTTACATAAATAAAAGAAACAAATGATTTTTTTTTTTAACGTGAAACAATTATAAATTAACAATAATACAATATACCAGCATAATAATAAAATAGAAGTCCATCCCATTTTGCATAACAAAATAGGAGGACAAGAAATAACCAGTAAAATAGACAAATCAAATAATATTAATTCAAATATATAATAATAATAAAAAATAAAATAAAAATTAAAACATTACAAAATTAATAACTTATATCCATAACCTAATAAGATGACTAAATGACAAACCACTGACAATTCCTATAACACAACCGAAAAGAAATGAAGGTTCAACTCAAACCAAATAACACAATCAACAGAGCTCTAAAACTAACTCTGCTCCAAAATAGAGCCATTCTCCATTCCTATCCTGCGAAGAACATTCCTCGCGAAGCGGAGGAATACTGGCCTAGCATTGTCATTCTCAATTATTTGCCCCACAGTAACCTGACTAATATACCAATTAATCTCGCACTCACAATTGTACCTCAGCAACCCAAATCTAACACACTCAAAAAGTACATGCTGTACTGTCTGAGTAGACCCATCATTACAAGTACAGAGCGGGCTCTGAAACAGACCAAACCTATGTAAGTAGTACCTAAATCCCCCATGGCCAGTCAGTATCTGACTTACATAGTTACTAAGTTGAAACTTCCTAAGTATCCTGAACGCTGACCTTACATCCTGAAAAAACAATTTTGTTACACCACCACTTTGCGACCCTAGGTAGACGCTCTGCCATTCCTCAATAGTTTCCGCCCTTACAACGGACCTGGCGAATGAAAGCGGAAACTTATCATAAAATGGCGACCTCCTGCAATTCAGGGCAGCATACTTCGCCAACTCATCCGCACGCTCATTTCCCAGGATACCGCAGTGGGCCCTAACCCAAAAGAACTCAACATTTATACCAGACTCAAACAACTCCTCCAATCGCTTCTTGATGGCCATAACAATAGGATCCAGTGAGTTCGGGTTACTAAGAGCCTCCAACCCAGAACGACTATCACTCGCTATCACCACATTAACTTCACCATTCCTTACCATTTCCAGAGCCCTGCATATTGCCAACAACTCCGCCTGGAAAACAGTACAGAAGCTCTCTAAATGTATGCACGCATGCCTCACTTCCCTGCCTCCCCGCCAGCACGAGACAGCAGCGCCCACACGCCCCTCCAGCTTACTACCGTCTGTGAAAAGCATAGGCCCCTCAACCCCCCTACTGTCAACATCTGCCTGAGACTCGAGGAGACCAAACTGAAGACGTTTACGCAGAGCTGGGTGAGGCAAAGTGAAAGGGCAACACTGGCGCTCAACAAGACGTCCCGGCACACAAGGTAAAGGCTCCCCTCTTTTAATTCTGTTTCACCATGTATACCTACTCATTAGGAGCATGCCCACAGCTTATTTGGCATTCAAAAGTTCAAGGTCTATGAGACCATTCACAATTCGGTGGACAATTCTCAACATATACAATCGATTTACAAACGAAGAGAATAAAAATGTGACACACGTACCTACTCAAAAAAATATTTCACTTCATATTTCAGACTTATTGGAAAATAATATAACGTTTCATTAAAAAAGTTATTCATAAACTTAAGGTTTAACTGTAACTTAAGGCCATAAGTACAATTCTGTTTAATAAATAAATATTACCGAACTCATCAAACAGCATCACCTAACCCCAAACTAAGCACAGCTTGTACCATGGGTGTTATGTGACTAATACGAGTACCTATATAGACATATTTTTTTAACAGTTATTAAAAATCTTTTCAATATTGTTTTATTTATTGAGTGTTTTAGCCAATTCTGCATATGATATAGCACTTTTATGAATGCGAGAGTTTTCTTCTTCTAAATGATTAAATTAAAAAATATTATTACATAATTAATAACCATTGTCCGCACCAAACCTTGATTCCACACAAGCCAAGATCCCGTATGTACAGTCAGAGTCAAATTGATTTAAGTTTTCAAATTTACTGTCATATATAATAATAAGAGTATAGCATGCTACCTTTGATAACTTTTGAGCATTTTAAACACCTTGTCAAAAATGAAACAATAGAAATGAGAAATATTGACCACTTTCGGCGCATACAATATTTTGACGATTCGAACTCTTATATCATTTTGGACTACTGTCCAAATACAAACATATCTAAGTATCGCATAGATACTAAGATATGTTTGTATTTAGATTTATTAACGAGCGGTAAAATAACTCGCGATTACTACTAATTCTAGCTATAAACAAATGACAATCGCACGCCAACACCAAATGTGAACCCGCCGTGCAACCTTCGCTGCAATGTTAATAACGACCTAAGGCTACGCATGGCCCATACTCAGGCAGAATAACACAATTACATCCAAAGATCATAAAATTGTCTCTGGTAGAGATTACATCTGATTACGCCCTCCGGTGCAGATAATGTGACTTACGGAGTTTTTTGTTTGTGGTATGTGCCAATAATGTGACTTACGAAGTTTTTTGTCTGTGGCTTATGCCCAAATTGTTTCGTTTCGCGTGATGAGATGACGAAACCGTGTTGTCTGGCTAGGGAATGTAACGGTATTCCGAATTCGAAAAATTTCGATTTGTTTTGAGGATGACCAAATCGCAATGTTCACTATTGATATTATACGTGTGTGTAGATTAAAAGTAGAATACTTGCCTGTTGTGTTTTTTTTATTTTAATCGGAAAACAAACAGTTTACATAAACTTATTATTACTAACACTTAATAAAAATACCTATGTGGTTCATAGTTGTAGGTACATGTTTATTTAGTAGATAATTATGTTGTAAATGAAACTCAACCACAGTGTTATATAAGTTATTATTAATTATTATAAAAATGCTTTATAAAAGTACAAAAAAATAAAAAATGCTTAATATTGACCGTTTAACTCGAGTATAATAAATTGATTTTCGTTTCATGGATCATAAAATAATAGGTAGAAAGTCAAACTCTATCCCGCGTCTATAAGCAGTTATCAAAAGGCACTTCGAATATAATCCTATTCGCAATTCAAATCGATGTTTGCAATGTCAAAGTCACCATGCTTCGTTTCTCAACAGGCTGAGTCAGCAAGTGTGGGCACGAGTGTTGCAATGAGCCACTTGACTCGCCCGTGTCAACGCACCCACGTCTGACGACATCAAGACCGTCTATAGGTCTGCCACCTTGTCTGAAATTATCAGTTTAAGGGAAAATAATATTATGGTGTTTGTGAACACAAATATTGATATACTTTTAAGTAGCAGTTCACATTTGAATTACAGTAGGTATAATTAAAAAGTCTGTGTATTTAATTCACCCGATCTTTAAATTCAGAACTCCATAAATTTTACAAAAACAATAAATAAGAGAGGTCTTTAGTAGATATAGATAATCGAGTATTAATTCATTATTCCGAACACTAAACTTTTCTCTAACATAAACATAATTAGGTAAATTATGCATAGGCATAGACTTTTATGGTGATTTTCATTTTAAAATTAACTTATTAATTTTATGACAATGTATAACAGGATAATGTTATAAAAACAACAGACCCAGTAGCTAATCAACTAAGCATCTTCAACAAAAGCACGACCAACATTACAAGTAAGTAGTAATTTTATCTCAATGGATGCTCGTCAAGCGACACCGACTAGGTCTCGCATTATCCGACTTCTTTACAATGATAAAGAAGGTATCCTTATACGGAGGTGTTAACGAAGATCACTAGCCTAGTGTGAATGATTCAAGATTCAAGATTCTTTATTGATAACATAGGTTACAGGTCAGATTTGTATAAAGGTATGTTCTTAAAGTTTACATACATAGTTTCAATTATATATATATACCTACGTTTTTCTAATAAAATAACAAATAAAATAAATGTCAATTAATTTATAAAACATGTAAAAATAAAAATTGTCATTTAAAAATAGATTATGTTTCATTTATAAAGATGATAGATTATAATAAAAAGTCATCATAGCGATAGAAACATTGCTCGATAAGCCATTTCTTAAGTTTAAGTTTAAACAATTTTACAGTTGGAGCCTGCTTAATTGAGTCCGGTATCCGATTAAAAACCTCTGGACCCATAACATGAGTTAACTTAGACGATTTCGTTAGCGTACGCTGCAGAGACCTCAGTTTGTGCTTATGGCGTGTCTGGTAGGCATGGTCATCATGAGTTGCGTAGGTGTCTCTATTGTTCCTCACGTATACTGCTACTTGGTAGATGGTAAGACAAGTTAAGGTGAGTATTCCTAGCGTCTTAAAGTACCTAAGGCCTGACGGACACGTTTGACGGACAATTGGCCGCTTTGACTGTGTATAATGTTACTTTATTTCTATCTACTCATAATAATAGTGTCGCAATAAAGAAACATTTATTGGTGAATTATTAGCTTTCTATACACACTGTTTGTAACAGCAAAATGTTTTGTCCATAAACCTATTTTGTTATCCGACTTCAAAAAGGCTTAGGTCGACTTGTATGTATGTTTGTCCGTGATTATCTCGCGTTTAGCAGAACCATAAACTAACCTTACCTGTTTTATAGAAATATAAATAACACAGAAGCAAATAAAAATCAGTCAGTTAAATAATAAACTAGGCTCATAGAATCTTCAACAAAGCGCGACCACCATTAAAATTTCTAGTGATAATTTTATCTCAATAGATGGCCGTCGAGCGCCACTGACTAGGTCTCACATTATCCGAGTTCATTGCAGTGATAAAGGAGGTCTCCTTATACGGAGGTGCTAACGAAGTTCACTAGACTAGTGTGAATTACCCGCTTTTACTGTGCATTTGTGACTTTAATTCAGCTTACTAATAATTATAGTGTTGCAAAAAGTCCGATTATGATTATGGTGAGCTTAAATACAACTCAACCATAGATAGTTAAATAAGAATCGGAAGTCTTCCACTTTCGATATCATTTCAAACCAAAAATTTCACAGGAAAAGTTCTCATTACTTTTATTGCTTCCTGTGGTAATGTCCTCTTCGATTAAGTGAAGTTTATATTTAATTTGAAATAACCACCAGGCCGCAGGCCCGCCCAAGTGTGCCCGGAGAACCAGGCTGAGCGGCGTCCGGTTCTCCGTGAGCTTAACATTAATTGAATAAACATCAGTGCTTTTCACCAATTAATAAGCTATCCAAACAGTAAAGAAGCGGCACTTATAATAAGCTATCCAAACAGTAAAGAAGCGGCACTTATATTATAAGTGCCGCTTCTTTACTGTTTGGATAGCTTATTAATTGGTGAAAAGCATATATCAATGTGTTAGTTAAAAGTAGACATTTGTTAAAAGTACTACTCATTTGTTATTCCATAAACTATTTGTTATTGTTTTTTTTTTCATAGAAATGAAGTTTAGTTTAAGTAATTTTTTTGTTGTTTACAGACGTAGACGTAAAATTTTAATTGAAAAAAATGAAAAAATGAAAAATGAAAAATGTTTTATTACAGTAACTTAATAATAAGGTTTACAATTCAGTTTTTTTGAGTCTCCTTTTAAGTAAATAATATACCTGTGCTAGGAGATCTCGCTCTTCCTTCCTTACTTAATTATAAGTTTACAAAACGTTGTATTTTAAGTAGTAAAAAAAATATAAAACAAAATTAATTAAACATTAGCCTAATAAAGAAAAATCGTAGATTTAACCTATAAAAAAGAAATAATAATAATAATTCTAATAGTACCTATATAATAGTTGCGTATTTGTATATAAGAGTTGAGTGTGTGTTGAGTGTATGTGTGTGTGTGTGTATATATATATATGAGTATCCTAAGTGTCTACTTGCAATATTTTTACTACTGAGTCATATTCTAGTGTTTGGAGCCAGTCAATTAAAGCTTTTTTGCAGTCATGTTTATTTTTATGGTAGATATTAAGTTTCTTATTTATCGAGTTATATAAATATATTGATTTTGTGTCATACTGGCGTGAGGCAAATTTGGACCGTGCGTTATGATTGGGCAATATGTTATGTCTTCTGCGTTTTGTTAGAGTACTAGCATCGTAAATATTACTTCTATGTACCTACTTTTAAGACTGTATTTAGTATGTAGAGCTTTAATTAAAAAAAAACTTATTTTAACGCCACGGCGTTGTCAGTGTTTTATGGATTTCCCGCTGTAAAAAGTCACTAAATAGGCTAATCTTAATATATATAAATCTCCTGTCACTATGTTTGTCCTCAATGGACTCCTAAACCACTTAACCGATTATAATAAAATTCGCACACCATGTGCAGTTCGATCCAACTTGAGAGATAGGATGGTTTTTACGGCGAGAAAAATTCGAATAATTTCCGGGAATTTTATACCCGTGCGACGCCGGGGCGGGCCGCTAGTATTAATATAGATTACAGGCAATAAGTCAAAAACACGGAATTCCTTTCCCTTAAACTCAAAAATCACTCTCGCCAAGAGAGAAATCCCTATGTCCCAGCAGTGACGTTAATAAGTCACCCAATTAACGTTACCACTGCTGGTGAAGCACAAAAATCCCGCGATCTGATAACGAGAGTATGACAAAACCTTTTGCAACAATATATCTAATATTCCTAGCTCCAGTGGAGGCAGTGAGTCAGTGATAATAGCCTGTCGCCGCATCTCATTACGACTCAGTTTACTCTTATACTACGGATAATGCACAGATAATGTTTGGTAAATTGACGGAAATGTTAAAACTACCACGCATATCGTTTTGTGTCCTAAATATAATATCGAATACATAATTCATTAATAGATTATAATATACTTGTATGTTATAATAATATGATGTTAATTAAAGAAAGGAAAACGAGAACATTTTCTGGATACTAATGTATCTATATAAATAAAAATGAATTGTTGTTCGTTAGTCTGATTAAAACTCGAGAACGGCTGGGCCGATTGAGCTGATTTTAACTTTTTTGAACGACAACGTAGTCCAGGGTAGGTCTAAACGGTGAGCAAATAAGGAAAAATTGCCGGGAACTTTTTTTACCCGTGCGACGCCGGGGTGGGCCGCTAGTTGATAATATTTATGCGAATATAGGTTCTGGTATGTGCATACCTACATAAATTTTAATTTACTGTAAATCAACTAAAACAATCACAAAATGAACAATCAAACACTAATAAATGGATTTTTGTTTTGTTTTCAACATAGTCATTTAAGAGGAATGCTAATATATTGGTATTATTTGGATGCCTGTGAGCCGCGCGCGGTCGCTTGTTTCATATATATTTTACTCAATATTCTCTGCAGACGTCACTTGCATCACTACCTTACCTTCGAGTGATACGCAACAATCATAAATTAATTGTCGTGATAAAATCTTTGTCTCTTAGCCTAAATAACTTGGCTAATAGACGCGAAAAACCTTTAAAATGCTATAAATATAAATAATGCAATTTGTATCCATTACTTCGACTTTATCATTAGATCTACAAAACAAATCAACATCATAAATGCCACAGATTATAAAATTACAAAGATAATAAACGGAATACCACAGATTATTCTAAAGTAACACAAACAATAGACAATCGGAGACGACTTTACGTAATTCAAGTTTTGAAGTTGAGATCGATGGCATCCATTTTTTAAATTTCAAAAGTAGAACTGTGTCATTAGACGTTTGTTACAAAATGATGAATCATAGCGTTTATACCTACTAGGTTCTAGTGATGGGAAAGCATCTGTTAATCAGCAGCGTTAAATATTTCGATTAAACAACATTATATTTAAAAATTAAGTTGTTAATTATAATTATGAATTATAAATATGCTTAGTAAGATTCGGGGTGGTTGTTGGCTAATTTGTACTACGGTTTTGTAAAAATAATATTGTTTGCGGGGAAAATCTAACATATTGAAAACTTATCGAATAGAATGATAAAACAATAATTGTTTTGACACTGACATAAATTCTTACGACATGGTCGTCTTAGAATATTATCGCTGCAACAAGTTCTACAAGCTGAAAATATTTTTTTGTATAGTACAATGTAATAACCAAAATGGGATATATTTTTAGATGAAAATATCGTTATATTTTGTTACAAATCGACACAGCACTGCAAGTCACATCACAAGCTTTTCAGTATTTACGTAACACTGTTTACTAATTAGAATTCATATTTCGAATGTTTGACGAGCCTCAATACCATTAAATTGTAACACTATTACAGAGCCATAAGGTTCCAATTTCTTTAACATAGATTGATGAAATGCTATGCTTGTGTGTGTATTATGTACATACAAAGGTGTTGATTGCTCGTAATGAACTACATACATCAAAAAGTGTGAATGAAACCTACTTTTGGTAAATTATAGAGAAATGATGAAGGTAACGTATACCTAACGTTTTGGCTGTTTGAGCAACAGCCAAAACAACAAATAATTGTATTGTTTTATTTTAGTTCCCATTAATTTTTAACGATTTCGGGAGCTATAAACGTTATAGATCAGGCATGTTTTGATAAACCCATTATCAAAACGTGTCCTCTCTATCTCTCTCGCATTCATAATAGCCCTAGAGGAACTGCCGAAAACATGTTATTTTTAATATTTTTTTTGTCTCAGCAAAACGATTTTGAGTACTTATATTTGTCGATCCTTGGATATAGCAACTCAACTTCTGTTGGGACTGCTATATAACCAAATTTCTAAAGTGCTTAAAAAAAACAAGTGATCTTATTTCATTTAAAATCTGGCTACTATATATTGGACGAGTATATGTTATTTTCTGAAGCATTTACGGGGTCGGCAGCGCGCAGGTAGATAATGTCTCTGATGTTGCAAGCTTCCAGCTTAAAAAAAAACAGAATTCGGGCTTAAAGCATATCAAGTTTACAAAATTTTGGTTTCCGGAAATTTTTATCGACTACCCCTTGCGCGTCAGATCAACATTCGACGAATCGACTTAAGAAGCCGTCAATGTTACATCTATAAGTACAACATAATCACTGACCGCTGACCGCATCCATTGAAGGTGATGATGATGATGCCAGGCGGACAATGGCCATGCAAATCGTGAGCTACCAGTCTAGGAAATAAGATGTCATTAGCCGTATCGTGACTCTGTCGCGAATGATTTACGGTAAACACCTAAGCGCCTGTATTCTCCTTTGATATCATCTACGAGAATACAAGGATTCGAATTATTACTTGTAAGCCTTTGTTTGCAAAGTATATTCTATTGACGTTAAATGTGCATAATAGTAGGCTGTCATTTGGTTCGAAAATTCTAGTATCTTTTTTATGCTAGATAAGCCTTCATTTGACCACAATCTCACCTGACTTAATGATGACAGTGATGATGTGGTCTAAGATGGGGCATGAAGACTAAGAAGGTAGATGGCTTCTCCGGACCACATAACGAAACACGAAAAAATAGTTTCACGCACTGGCCCAGCCCGGAGGGTGGTGAAAAGCCGCGGCCGGCCGAAGCCTCCCACCAGAGACTGTTCTTAGCACCACCCGGAGGTCACGCGGGAGGATTCAGAAGGTTAACACTTATGGTTGTGACAGAAAAAAAACTCCAATATCGTGATTATTGAAAAGTTTTCCGGGAATTTTGCAAATTGGCAATTTTATAGATTTTCTTTTTATTTTATTTATTTTCAAATTTCAACTTGGCCACCTCGAACTTTTAGTTGGCTCAAACCAGTTTTGTAGCAATATCTTCTTTTTCTAATTATTTTTTTTTTTTTTTTTTTTTTTATTTAAAGAAAAAGGCTTTGTCGCTTAGCGACCATACCGCCTTGTAAATTAACATAAATCTAATATACCAAACAAGTAATATTAACAAACAAAAACAGTCTAACTTCTTAAAAATAAACACTTCCTAACTAATTCATACAGGTTTTCAGCTTCTTTGGATAGAGGAGATGACAAAATAGAATTACAATGACCAACATTATTTACTGTACAATTTTTAAATATTTGTTTCCTTTCATTCGCAATACGCTTACATTCCATTATCACGTGATATGCATCTTCAACAGTACCACATTCAATACAATTAGGAGAATCAACTTTTTTCATTAGGAATGCAAACTTATTGGTTGGAATGTGACCAGAACGGAGCCTGAGAGCAATTACAAGTACATTTCTAACGTAGGTACAGTCATCGATCCAGGGTTGTGACTTAATTCGCGGCTGTATCGTACGGTACCAAATTCCCTTTTCTGTTGATCTTTTATCAAAGTATTCCTGCCATAGCTCGATACATTGAGTCTTAGCATTACTTATATATTCCGAGTATAAAGGGACTTTAATTAAAGGTATGCCATTTAAGATGGCTTGTTTTGCTAATTGATCAACTACATCATTTTCCTCCAAATTAATGTGCGATGGAATCCATTGTAAGATTATTGATTTATTTTTTGATTGGAGCTTCATAATTGATTCAATTATAGTATAAGCAATCGGGTGACCTCGCGTATGCGAGGTACTCCGAGCTAAATGTTGCAACGCGCTCTTTGAATCGCAAAAGATAACAAATTTGTTGCAATCTATAGAATCTACATAAGATATAGCCTCAGACAAAGCTATTAGCTCCAAATGCATAATTGAGATATTTGATTCAATTTGAAATTTAATATAGCTTTCTGAAAAAGGATCAAAAAAGGCTGCCCCTCCTTTTGTCCCGTCCTTGGATCCATCCGTAAAAATTTGATAAAAAGCTTGATATTTGTCTTTAATATAGTCTAAACATAGATTTTTTATAACATTAGAATTATATGTACGCTTCGATCGATCAATTGTAGGAATTTTATCAATTATTATGTCATTAAGATAAATATTATTCATCCATGTGTGTAACGAAAACATTTCAAGTTTGTCGCTTGAATGAATAGGAAGTAGGTTAAAATGTGAATTTACAGTTACTAAAACCGGTAGCTTTTTACGTGTCCAATAATTACAATTGCTTCGAGAAGCTAGTTGATTTATTACTTTTATAGTTTTATTGTTAGTGAAACTTTTAGATCTAAGCCAAAATTTCGACGCTAAAAATCTGCGACGTATAAACAAAGGGGGCAAACTCAAGTCAGCTTCCATAACGTGTATAGGAGTGCTACGTATATAACCACCAACTACGCGCATAACTTGATTTTGCACCTTATCCAATTTTATTGTATTGCTTTGACAGCTGTTATCATACAAGAAACTAGCGTAATCAATCCTACTGCGAATTATAGACATGTACAGTCGTCTTAAGTGTTTTTGGTGTACCCCCCACCCCGACCCGGCTAATATCTTTATTACATTTATAAATTTCTGTACCTTATAAACCGTTTCTTTTATATGTTTTCCCCACCTTAAAGAACTGTCTAGCCATAGTCCAAGATACTTAACGTTGTCACACACCTGCAATGAGTAACAATCATGAGTAAATTCAATCGATCCCCTAAAACGTCCTTTTTTAAATACGCAAATTTTGCTTTTAACCGGTGAAATTTCTAAGCCGATATTATCTAACATGTTACTAATTTTACCTAAAGCAGGTTGTAATTCTTTAATAGCATCAGCCACGTGGCGTTTTGTACTATAGATAACAAAGTCATCCGCATACTGGGATATCTGCACATTATATATTGATTGACATATTTTTATGGTTATTATATTAAAAAGTAGGGGGGATAAGGGGTCACCTTGAGCTAATCCTTGACACGTCCATCTAGACAAAACATTATCATCAGTTTGGATTATTAAAATTCTTAAATGAAGGTAAGACCATATATAATTACAGATTTTTTTACCTACATTAAACTCATCAAGAATTTTGATAAGAGATGTGATATTTACATTGTTATAGGCGTTTTTTATATCAATAAAGCAACCAACAGTAATTAAATCATTTGAAAATCCGTTTTGAATATGAGATACGAGCGATGATAGGTTATCTAAAGAGGATCTCGCTTTTCGAAACCCTATCATGGATTCTGGAAATAAGGTTTCCTTTTCAAAGTACCATTCGAGTCGTTTATTAATAATTGAATGTAAAATTTTGCACATACACGAAATTAGTGCAATAGGGCGTAAAGATGAGGGTGCACCGGGTTTAGGTATAGGGATGACCTTGATTTTGCGCCATTGTAGAGGAACGAATCCATCTAAAAAACAGCGGTTATACAAATTTAGCAATATTATTTTACCAGTAAGTGGGAGATTATATATCATCGAGTATGAAACCTCGTCGCACCCGGGGGCTGTGTCTTTTTTTTTTAAACAGTTTTGAAGTTCATTAAGAGAAATATTTGCATCTAACTTGGCATTATCTGAGTAAAAACAAGTTTTTTTTGGGGTAACAAAATCAGGTGCTAGGTTTGTTAACAATTCAGTAGCCATTTTTTTATCTACGCTTTGTCTTGGTGTGCAACGACCCTTAATCCATCTCATTTTGCGCCACATTTCTGTCGCATTCGAAGTTTCATCAATCGAAGTACAAAATTCCTGCCATGCCTTGCATTTAGCATTACGAATACATTTCTGAGCTTCAGCTATTTTGTTTTTTAAATTATCATAATTACGAGGTGACGGGCAACGTCTGAATGTAGCCAGAGCTAATCTACGTATGGCTACCGCCTTTGACAGCTCGGGATTCCAATAAGGTTTCGGAACAAATCTATTAGTTATATGAGTAGGTATTTTAATATAGGGGATCCATGTGTTTGCAGCTATTTCTATAATATCTATAAACTGGTCATAAAAGGATTGGTGTTCATCCGGGGGATTAAAATTTGAAAGAAGTTCTTCTATTAATAACGAATATTCGGTCCAATTACAATTGTTGTAGTTTCTTTTTTTTTTAAATTGTTTAAAGTCATTTTGACTAAATGAAATTTTAATAATAAGATGGTCACTACCAAGAGATTCATTTGTAGTTTTCCATTTAAAGTTAATTACTGACTCCGTAGATACGAATGATATATCTGGAGATGATTGCTGCAAAACACCATTTGATAGCCTTATTCTAGTAGGGCTGCCGTCATTCATATAAGTAAAATTGGATTCCATCATCGCCTCATTAATTTGGAGGCCCCTACTATCTGTTTTATAAGACCAGTTATTATGATGACCATTGAAATCCCCCAATAGGAGTGTTTTGTTGTTGCTAATAGAAAAGACATGGTCCCAGTCACTTTGGTTAGTCCGAACGGAGGAAGGACAGTAAATCGAAATAATGTTTTCAATATGTTGACAATTTAGTATTTTTACATGTAGTAATTCGATACCGGAATTCAAACTTCGTGTGGGGTATTCAATTGTCTTAACACTTTTATGAGTAAGGATAGCGACACCACCATATGAATCATCCCTATCAACTCTATAGCAATTATAATTACAGATATTGAAATTGCTCTCAGGTTCCAGCCATGTTTCGCTTAATACAGCTATATGTACCTTTTCTTGAACAAGAAATGCCTCTAATGATAAGTATTTGGACTTTACACTTTGGCAATTCCATTGTATTATATTCATAGCAAAACTGTTATGATGACTATAATCCATATTGATAGGCAGAACTTAAAAAGGTTCCGGCCGTAATATAACCTACAGATTTTGTTATAATCCATTCTATACTAATTTTAACGATCATTTCTATTTTCTTTACTAATTCCAATCTAGAGTTAAATATAATGTCTTTTAATCGTCTAAGTAAATGTGAAATTGTGTCATTCTTTTTATCGTCACTATCTTTCGCTGTAAATGTTTCCGTGGGTGTTTGTTCATACCTGTTCTCAGAACACACTGAACTTTCCTCATCCCAGGGCGTGGAAGGCTGGGGAACTTGCTTTCGTTTCTTCTGTTGTTTTTTTTGTGTCTGTCTTACTTCTGTGCTAGTGTCTTCTTTGTGGCCTTGATGTTCTTCAATTTCCATTTCTTCTTGACTAAAATCTTTTTCTGTTTGTATCGTAATATGAGTTGGTTTTAACTTCTTTTGCTTAGATTTAGCAATAGTAGCATAGGAGAAACTAGCGACTGGTTTAGTTACAGTTGTAGGTTCACGTGTCAATAGATCCGGACGGAAATCATCATAATCTTTATCGCTTTGGGCATTCCTTTGTAATCTTTCTGATATTGGAGTTGCAGGTACATACATATCTTTTGCTTTCTTGTATGTTACATTAAATTCAGCCATAAGTTCGCGAATCCGTCTTTCTTTTATAAAAACAGGACATTTCTTATTCATAGCCATGTGTGGTCCATGACAATTTACACACGTAAAAGATGTGTTCTCGCAATTTTCATGCTTTTTAGTGCATTTTGGGCAAATAATTTTCTTACTAGGGCAAAATCTGGACAAATGTCCATACTTCCAACACCTTCCACACTGTGTCACTGGAAAAATATAGTGTTCAACTTTTATGCGTATTTTATGAATGAAGACACATGGTGGGACCGACGTTCCTTTAAATCCTAGTCTGACACATTCGCTCATTATCCATGGATTGCCTCCTTCGTCCATATTTCTTTTATTTAGCCGTTTTGCGGAAATAATTTCAATTGATGATGATATTTGTTCTAATATTTCTTTTTCTTCTATATCTATCTCTACATTTTTTATTACCCCATAAGATATACCAACTTCAGTCGTCTTTGAGCACCTCCACTCCATGTCGGAAAATGCTTTTGTTCCTAAAAATTTATCTGCGCTAGACGCTTTATCAAAAGTAATCAAAATCTTGCCTTTGTTAACATATTTCACCTTTGAAATATCATCAATATTATGTTCTTGTAATAATCTCGCAAGCGCAAATTGTTTCGGTAAATCATTTTTACTCATTACACATATCTGAACTATTTCCTCTGTTTCTGTGTTTTCATTTTGGCGTCTAATAATTTTTTTCCCCCTCCTAACCTCACTCCAGCAATCTGCATCCTCCGAAGAATTCGGCTCTTCTCCAAGTTGACACTCCATTTGTCTTTTTCTTAGTCCCGTTGTGTTTATTTCCTCTGCCTCCATCTCTTTCTGATTCATACCGAAATTTAATGAATTAGTCGTGACACATTCCACTACTTCACTACTTGAATTATTTTCTGTTACGACATAATGAGTCAAATTGTCCATTGCATTAGGTTGAATGTTCATTGTAATTAAGCGCTCGACTACGCGGCCCGATATCGAGCCTGCAGCCGCCGCGCACTAAACAATAGATAAGAATTTCTTTTATTTGCGTAAATAATGCGCGCGACCTTCACACTCCGAGTGCAATTGTCTACTCTTTTTCTAATTATTACAAAAAATTTCAAACAACAACCTACAAATTTAAATCTGAATATTTGTTTTCGTCAAGTCAATAGTTTTGGCGAACGAACCAATTTGCAAAACTCCCGGTTAACTTTCCAGATAAAACTATCAAATGACTGTACCATAAATGTATGGTTAGTACAAAACTGAACTGATACACCAAAATTTTCTTTATGTAGTAGTACAATAGTAGTAGAAGATTTCAAAATTATATTATATAATTGTATTTATCCATCTATGACATAAAAGAATGCGCCGAAATATCACGAAAGTAACAAATATTTTTATCATAATATTGAACTAAAGCGTAAGCTCCTTAAAGCGTAAGCTCATGGACGTGTGTATTCTGCCGGTCCTCACCTACGGCGCTCAAACTTGGTCTTTGACAAGTCAACAGAGGTCAGCACTCGAGGTATGCCAGAGAGCTATGGAGCGCAGTATTCTCGGAGTAAAACTTTCAGACCGAATACGCAACACCATACTGCGCTCCAAAACTGGAATAGCCGATGTCACCAAAAAATCTGCAGGGCTGAAATGGAATTGGGCTGGCCATGTTTGTCGCATGCCTGACGATCACTGGGCCAAAATAACAACTTTGTGGGCTCCAAACAACGGACGCAGGCATCGCGGCAGACCAAGATCAAGATGGCGAGATGAGCTGGATAATTTTGACGTGAATTGGTGTGCAACAGCTCAACAACGCGATGTGTGGAAGGGGAATAGGGAGGCCTTTGCCCAGCTGTGGTACGACATGGGCTGAAAATAAATAAATAAATAAATATTGAACTTCCTACAGAATTTTAATAATGAAAGAAAATACGTCATTTTTACCTGTTTAAGATGTTAGTTTAGTAGCGAGTCATAGCTTATCTGTGTTGGACAATGCCAACACAGATAAGCTATTGGGCTGTCCAACGCATTTTGAGTACTTTTGATTTTGTCTAGAGCTCAACGTGACTTACTGAATTTACTGCTTATTGGGTGGAAAACTCAAATCTACCATGACACAAATTGAATAGTATCGATTAAACACATTTTGCCTAGTGTGTCTATGGTTTCTGACTGTACAGGCGGTGTAAAAACACAGAATGTATTGATAGATTTGATATATAATGTTAATTCGTACATATTTATAAATGAAAGTAAAAGAGTCACTCTTAAAATTAAAATCATATCATATTGATCGACTGTGTTTTAACGGTAAAGGCAAACATCTTGAGTCTGTTATAAAAATATTTAATAGTTTAAATTGTACTTCTTATTGACCGACCCGCACTTGGCTAGCATGGTGAATTGAGGCCTAATGTCGCTCAAGAGAGAAGTCCATGTTTCCCAGTAGTGGGAACATAAATAGGGGTGCTTAGGAATCTGTGCAGATTTAACATCGGGTTGGGAAAGCTACTCGTTACTTTAGGTTAGTCCTATAATCTTGACTATAAAATAATTCTTATGCATATTTACTTAACCGGCCCTTAAAATTTATGACATCATAATAATTGTTCGCGTGTACTATTGCATATCAATGCAGTGGGAAATTTTATTTTCCTACAACTAATCATTTCAATAAATCAACATTTTGTCACAGAATCTGTCCCAAGGGATTACCATTGTTCACGATTTTCCCTTGAAATGACCTCAATAGCATAATCATCAAAAAGATTATAATCTTGCGGTGTTAGCAATTATTCAAGTGATTTTCCTACATTGATTTTCCTTTAGTGTAGACGTGAGGATTTTTGTAGAACTTTACTTCTGCTGTAGACTGGAATTTTAAGTATAAATTTACCATGCTCTGAGGCAAGATACCGGGGTAAGATGTGCCATTCACCCTTGCGTATCTTTATTTTTAATTGAGGAAGGGCATTAGATATCTGAATTATGATAAACCAAATATAATTATCTAAAATTAAACCCTTTATACATAAGATATGAAAGGATTGTTAACGTCCACCGAAAGAAGTGGTATTAAAAGACCCCAACGAATACCGAGACGGTAGCTTACAAAACATACACTTGATTTCTTCATAACCGAGTAATGACTAAGATAATTCAATTAATGCCCAAATGGTCTAAAAACTGTCCAAGTGCCCTTGTCCAGTATATTGGGGCACTAATGCGACCACATCGCGATTTGTCGCGAGCGTGAAGGCTGCATCAGTGACGTCATGTGATTACCAGCTACCAGCTAGGGTTGCCAAATTTCTTATTCATATTGAAAAAGTTGTCACTTCAAAGCCGGTTCGTTATATAACGCGTTATGTTCCTTGTCGGATACGACAGGCTCTCTTACTCTAACCAGAGTCCACTGCCAGACGCATACGCCTTTTTTAATCTGCAAGGTAGTAGAAAACCTGCGAGAAAATACTGAAACTGCGCGATATTTTACACTGACACTGTGATGCTCCGTTATAAGGCGTATAAGGCGCGAGCGGGGCCCTCGCGCTGATTTATAAATTTAATATATTGAAAACTTAATCAAACATTTATGATAAAACCTGTGCTTTTTTATCAGGGTATTGATAAAAAAGCACAGATTTTATTTGTAGCTAAGAATACAGAAAAATTATTCAGAAATAGAAGAACTAGCTCATTTTAATAAGCCATAATAAAAAACCGAATGCTATCCTTATTTATACTAAATTAAGTTCAGTTAACACGTACCTACGTAGGGATTTTGCAAGATAATAGATTGAAAACAAACAAGTAATCCATTTTATTTTGTGTACTTTTGTAAGTTTATCAGTAACATAATTTACATAAAAATAATTCTCATTCTTATAATTCTATATAAATACAAAGTTTTACAGAAATTATATAATTTACTAAACTATCTGCGAAAGCCGTACAACCCTGGCTTCAATTGCGACCTTGAGCAGTCACGACTTTGACAAAGCCTCATCATGGGTCCAATTTTAGAAGAACCCGTCGGCTTTTGCCGAGATCACTGTAATCAACAACTCGGGCTTTTAAATCGGTTCTGCACAATCCACAGACTGCAACTTTGTCAGCCATCGCCATTAAGTATTAATACCTACCTTATGGGCAATCCGTTAGTCATAAAAGGCTTGAAAAAGATTTGACAAAAATCTCAAAGTATTACTAGGGGGTTTAATAAGATATCACGTGTGTTTATTTTTTCTTTTAGCGCGCTATTTCTATACCTTCACTTTGTTTATTTGTTGAAGTTATATCTGATTTGTGTTTATTATTTTTGTTTTTCCCTGACGTTAATTGTAACGAAAACTGTCAGTGTCGTTCTTAGACAGCTTCATAATTTTGACACTAGAGGCGCTAGTAAGAATCTTTGCATCGCCAATTCAACACCTGTCTAGCCTAAACTTTGTGGATATATTTTACCTTTGTTCAAAAATTTTTGGTAATTGTCGGCATTTTTTAACCCCCGACCAAAAAAGAGGGGTGTATAAGTTTGACGTGTCTGTCTGTCTGTCTGTCCGTCTGTCTGCCTGTCTGTCTGTGGCATCATAGCTCCCGCTCGGATGAAGCGATTACAATTTAGTTTTTTTTTGTATGAACGGTGAGTTTGGCCCGGGTGTTCTTAGACATGTGTCATGAAAATCGGTTGAGCCGTTCAAAAGTTATGGGGGTGAGAGTGAGGAAGGAAAACCGAAAATCTGCAAATATACTCGAGTGGGGTATCAAATGAAAGAGCATCGCGTGCCCTAACTACTAAATATTATGGTGTTTTACTTATAAGGAAATAAAAAAATTGTTTTTCTTAAATTTTAAATTTAGATTTATAGATCACAGTAGTAGGTACACATTGTATACTCTACTTAACATAGTTTAATCAACAAATCGTTAGTTACGCTATGTATAGTGTTGTTACTAGGAACTCGTCGTAACACTGCAATCTGGTGTTATTCAAAGGCCAAACATTGTGCATTTAATACGTGATTTTATCTTGACTGTAAAGAAGATGTCCTATTTAAGTATAATCTGCTAAATTCAAGCAATACATATAATATAGGCGCAAAAAAAAAACAAAATATTTAAGTCAACCTGCTTATTATACCATATAACAACAGTAATTTATTATAATTAAATCACATTCCTTCTTAATAAGAAAGAGTTAAAAAGAAACTTACGTACCGCAGAACTGTCAAAAGCAATCAGATAAACAAATTTCACACAAAAATGTCGTATTTTATGAGTATATCACCACAAGTAGATAATAAGGCAAGATAATATGTACGCATAAAGAGATTGTTACTAATTAAAGTTGTAATTAGAGTTTAACTGTTGGTGATGACAGTGATAAGGTTGCAGAAGCTGGGAATTATGAAAAGAAAGTTACCTTATAAAGGGAGAGTAAGTGTATAATTTAAGAATAGTATTAATATATCATGGCAATAAAATAAGAGAACATTGTATATATGATAGTAAACTACGTTAATAAACCCGACTTAAACAACTAAATGTATTAAATAACAAATACAGTCGATTTATTAACAATTATTTTATAATGTTGTTCCAATAAAGTTTTATTTGGAGTCCCATTTGAATTCCCTCGATTTCTGATGATATCGCCATCAGATCTACACCATCATTTTCAGGAACTACCAAAATTAAACAAATGAAGATCAACAAATAGAGGTTTTTTTTTCAAGAAAAAATTTTGGCGCTTTGGCGCTATGACTGTACTGTCCATAGAAAACCTTTAGGGTACAAGTACATATTTAACAAAATCTTGTTAAATATTATTTTAGGGTTTCGTACCCAAAGCGTACTATTATTAAGACTTTGTTGTCTGTCTGTACCAGGCTATATCTGGTGTTGCGCGAGGCCAGTACTTGGGTGACCGCTCTGACTCCATGTTTGCACTCATAAAAAAAACTTAAACGTAAATTTTGTGTTTTTTTTTATTAAAATTTGTATAAGCTGTACAGTGTACAATGACCCCAAGGTACGAGTCTTCTTATACTTATATCAAATTTATATATTTATATCTTATCTATGTATACCTAACCCCAAATTGAGTGAATAACCATGGTCAATTCAAAACCTAAACAAATATTTGACTGCGAAGAGAGCGCATCGATTTGTCAGAATCAAAAGCCAAAACTGATGTAACAATTTAGCCGTAGGACGTCCACTGCTGGACAAAATACCTTTATTTGATCTACCAAATGAATTCGATGTCTATTAAGTAATTATTTTCCTTTTATAGGTAAATGCTGGTATGTAAATGTATTTAATGACGTGAGCATGCGACAAAGGCCATGCCAATTAAATTAATTTGCCTATGCACGTTTTAAATTGACATTAATGATGGACTGTGCGATTGTATTAAAAACTAATACAATCGCTTATTTATAAGTCAAATAAAATTTATATGTATCCGCAGTTCTTCTTGTATGGTGTTGACTTATCTTACCTACTCAATTTATTAAGTATTATTATTATTAATTCTTTATTGCACAACAAAATAATGTACAAAAGGTGGGCTTAATGCCAAGGCATTTTCTACCTTCCAACCATATTAAGTATTCTTGATAGTTCAATAGCGCGATGCCAACCATCGCTTTTTTTTTAATTTAGATACAGATTTATTGTAGCAGAGAAAAACACATAGACCTGTTGTACAGAAAAAATAAATATACCTAAACTCATTTCAGTGCAGTAACTATGACTCGTCAAACAGAAATATAAATTTATTTAGCCACGCGTGTTCCAAAACTGGACAATGGCCACCCCCGAATCCCTCCACTCGTCCCTGTCCATATCTTCCTGTCCACCAGTCTGCTCTGTCTGCTAGTTGTCGAGGTTGTCCCGTCAGCATTTTCGTGGCCTCCCTCGTCCGGGATCCAGGCTGTTAAGGCATTGGCCCATCTGTCGGGATGAAATCCATTGCCATTTGGGGTTGGCTGAACACTTGCTTGGTTGGCAGGTTGTCTAGTATTGTAGAGCAGCATGCAGACTTTTATTAAGAATCGTTTCGGCATTAGGACTGTACTTTTTTTATTAAGCTATTTTTACAAACAGATATTTCAGAAGAATGTTAACTATAGTGTACCTAATTCTTATGAATCTATGTGTCTTTAAAAAAAAATATGGAAAGAAAAGTTCTTCAAATTTTCTTTCAATAAATAATACAAATATATTTATAGGTATACAAATATACTTGGTGCCTTAAACGAATGTCGTATTTAAACAATAATTTAATACGGTATTTAAAGTATGCTGTGGGAACATGGTGTTTCATGCGAAGGCGCCGGCAGACGACAATAATGTTTGGTACAAGTTATAAGAACGACGCTATCATTAAATTGTGTATCAAAATAATAAATAATAATATCCAGCCAAGGATACTCTTATTTTTTACTGTATGTTAAAAATAAATAGTTTAGAAAGTTTATTTTTCGTAAGTAAGTATTTAAATATATTAGGTATAAATAACGTAACATACCATAAAATGTTACGTAATTTAGGACCAGGACCTAATAGGTTCGACAGTTTTATGTTTAACAATATTTCGGCGCAGTTGAATGTTGATAGTTGAGAAAGGTTTAAAACATGGTCAAACCGTTAAATCGCTGTAGCTAAATTAACCGTTATATATTCT
Organism: Gymnoscelis rufifasciata; assembly: GCA_929108375.1. Taxonomy (NCBI): domain Eukaryota; kingdom Metazoa; phylum Arthropoda; class Insecta; order Lepidoptera; family Geometridae; genus Gymnoscelis; species Gymnoscelis rufifasciata. The sequence continues at coordinate 10,623,850 of OV815314.1, forward strand.
TACTCTTAGTTACTTAAAACATTTTATATATAAATATATTTAAATTTAACACTTTTTGTGTATCACTGACAATGCCAGCAGAGAAACTGTCAAATCAATGTCAATTATTGATAACAAACTATAAATTTACAAATACGCTTTCCGTTTACAAATTACACTAGTGAAGGACGTTTGACAATAAGTAGTTGATTAAAAAGAGGCTCCGTTCAAATTCGATACGTGACTCGATCTCGATTGAAATTGTTTAATGACTAGACGCTCCGATGCTGTCGATAACAAGAATCGAGTCAGGAAATTGCTTGTCCTCCTGCCTTAAGTAGGTAATGAGAAAATTTATGAAATGTGGTGCAAGTATCGGCGCTCCCATCTCTACTGTCCACCGTGTGGGATTCATTATGACATAGTTTGGTTTAGCCGTGTTGACTAAGTGGTAGCACTCTTGACTTTCATACCGAAGGTCGTGGAATCAAATCCTTTGGTTTTGTGTTCTTGAAATGATGTGCGCTTTTTGCGATGTTTTAACGCCGAAGGCAAAATTTTTTTGGATATCGGTATGTTCTGAAAACTTGGAAGAGTTTGAAGCACTTGGCCAGCGTGGTGAATTAAGGCCTAATCTCTCTCATTAAGAGAAAAATCTTGTGCTGTCTGAAATTGACTATGCATTTGACGGTTAAAGTATAATTTATTGTCAGTGACTATTTGCTTACTTGACGGACTGTATCTATTGTTTAAAGTTAGTTTGTTTAAAGTTAAGTTCTATAATTTTCACATAGAGATAATTGAGGTATGAATCCTACTACTATTTATTATAAAGGCGAAAGTTTGTAAGTATGGATGTTTGTTACTCTTTCACGTAATAACTACTGAACCGATTTAAATGAAATTTGGTACACAGAATCTCTAGAGCCTGAAAAATAACATAGGCTACTTTTTACCGCGGGAAAACGTCATTCCGCGGGAAAATCCATTATAACGCGGGTAACACCGCGGGGCACAGCTAGTGATAAATAAATATTTCCGGACAAACACGAAGCAATCATCTCATCTAAGCGCCGCGGTAAGCACTAAGCGTGTGTTACGTGTACTAGATATCTGATATACTTAATATAATACACATACATATATTGATAATACGTGACGCATGTAAAAATATTCTTAACGTCGTAGATTTAACTTTTCCTTGCTGCTAAATAATTCGAATCACTAGTCACTACATCTTTGTCTAAGTAATGGGCGAACATAATTAAATCCCTGTAATTTTCACAACCCACAAAGATTGACTTGCAAATGTCTCTTCTCTAAAAACATACCCAAAAAACTACCACAAAAACAACAAAGCGAATGCCGTGTCTTGTCGTGTCCAAGTGGGAACCAAGGCATAGTCGAATAACAGCAGACCCCCGTAGCGCGTCCATGTTAGATTGATAAGTGATACAAACGTACCTTTATCTACAGATGACGATGTTTTTTACTACGGGACAGGCTAAGTGAGAATTGTCTTCTAACGTAATTGGATTTTTATCTCTTGAGATTGAATTTTGAATGTTATTGGTAAATGTTAGGCTGGTTTTAAATTAAGCTCGGGACAAAAGTGAGAGATTTTTATTATTAGGTTTGTTGAATCCACAAAACGATGGTTAAAATATGGTGATAGTAAAGAGTTTTGTTAAATAATTGATAGATATCTTTTAAGGGCCGATTTTTCAATCGTCAGATAAACAGTCAGATAGCCTTTATTCGTCGAATAGCAATATTCATGGTTTTTCAATGGTCAGATAGTAGTTAACTGTCGAATAAGGTCCCTATCAGAGGAATAAAGTTACCTGCTACTTGAAGGACCAGATAAGACTCTATCCCGCCGATAAGTTTGACGTTTAGGTTATGTTGTATAGTTTCGTTCGTTTTATTTTGTTTGATAAAACCGTAAAACGACATAGGTTCTTCCCATGATTTGTTATAAATGGATGTATTATGATGATGGATAAAGCAATTGACCACTTATCAATCGAGGAAGAACAAGAAATACTTAATTATCTATATCCTTCTGATAGAAAAACCCGAACTTTACGAGAGAGGCCTGATGATTTAAACACATGGAACGACACTGAATTTTAGAGAATGTTTCGGTTGAAAAAAGAAACCATAGCCTACCTACTTACTTTCATTGATTGAAGAAAAAAAATCATTAGTTAAATACTGGTAAAAATAAAAGAAAGAAAAGTTAGAAGTATACATATGTAGTACATCTGAAATACTGATTTTTTTATTGAAAATCCACAACCTACTTGCAATATTATCACTGTCATTACGTGCTCTAATATTCTAGTCCAGATGTATTGGAGCATATTGCCAACACTTTATCTTCAACATCATTGATATCGGGGGCAGTAGAAGTTCGGCCACCTGTTCTATACAACTCCTGTCTAAGGATAGTCATCTTTTTCTTCGTAAATTTTTTACGCCTTAGTACTTTCATTTTAATGTTGTAGCCGTGCGAACTGCAGTTTCACTAGATGTCTCATTAAATTCTGTTGCAATTTTGGTCCAAGCATCATCTTTGTCTTTGTTGGTTACGGCGTCGGTTTTCTTGTTTTCGATTACTGACCGATATTTAGTTACCAACTCGGTCAGTAAACGTACTTCTGAACTATTGAAATTAGTAGTACGTTCACGTTTCTTGGATAATTCCATTTTCTGATTCATTTTTAATTCGCAAAAGAACACTAATCGTATATTGATATTGTAGAAATAACAAGATTTGAACTGACTGAACTGTCAAATACAGTTTTGTTGCTATTCTTCACTAACACTTTGAATACAGTATCTGTGTATCTCGCTTGCACACAGATGGTGTGAAGTTGGTTTGGATAAACCACTGATAGTTATTCTCTATATAATAGACGATTGAAAATTTGAAAATACTTATTCGCCCGATAAACAGACAGATAATTTTATACGCTAAATAACTATTTGACGACTTAACTGAGGATTGAAAAATTGGCCCTTAATCTTTTAAATTTTAACGAGATCATGGCGCTTGCAACATCGTCAAAATATTGGAAAACTCAAAAACCGTCAAATCTGTTACACGTCTTAAGTCATAAAAGATTTAACTTTCCACCTAATCGAAAACTTAGAACGATTAGTACTAAATTATCGAACCGCTAACTACTAACTATAAATAGTCTGTAACTACCCTGATGATGAATTTCTCGTCCACATTCCACCCAAACCTAAAATCTCTAACAACGAGTCACAAAAGGCGATTGTCGGCGGTCAATATCTGAATAGCTACAATTTGTTGGTCATTTGTCATTTATCGGGTCAGAGGGTGTTCGTCGTGTGTTAATCAACGGACAGACGCGATGATCAATGCGATATGCGTCGCTTGGGTTTTTGACCCTGGTCACCTGGTTGATGGCTGATTGATGTCTTCGTGTCAAGAGAATGGATTATATGGAAATTGTGCTTTAAACTGTTTAGATGCGTAGTTATTTTAAAAGTACTTACTTATAGAAAATACAGGCGCAGGACGCACCTGGATGCAATTGGCACAGGACCGAAATAAGTGGCGAGAGCAAGAGGAGGCCTATACCGAGCAGTGGGTGAAGTCAGGCTGCGAATGATAATTATGATGATAGAACATGCATTAAAATTTTACGATTTTTTTCACATTATTTCATGATTTCCGCTAATGTCTATTGTATACAATACAACAAGACAAAATCTACTAATATATACCGCGGGAAATCAATTGTTTCACGCTCAAAGTTGTGGGCGACAGCTAGTTGATACATAAATAAAGTTTAATTATGAATACTTACCAATAAAAAAATATCTAAAAAATAATGATAATAAATTTAGCCATTTAAATTTTAGATATTCAGTCGTGCTATGTTCTAGTTGCCTACTGATTACTGAAGACAAATAAAGGTAGTTGAGAATCTTTATATATATAATTCTTCTGTGAGTGTGTATGTCACTGAACTTCTCTCAAACGACTGGACCGATTTTGATGAAATTTTTGGTGTGTTCAAGAGGATCTGGGAATGGTTTAGATTCACAATACGGTCAACTGGATATTGTTTTTTGAGACGTGGGACAGGACAACGTCTGTCGGGTCGACTAGTATTCATATAAAAACATTTACCAAATTATGTTAAAGAAAAGGAAACTTATGGAGCATAATCGTCATATTTAAAGTAAAGTAAAAGTTAATTTATTTGAAACCATGTCTCATTTGTGTTACAATACAATAAACGGAGAGACAGCAAAAGTTAAAAAAATGCGTTGCCATCTCAATTACGCTCTCCATATGGCTGTTAATTCTTAGTGTTATTAATAAATGTTATTAAATTATATTAAAAACTTATTTCTTTCCTAAAACATTCAAACGGGAGTTTGACAAAGCTTGAGATTGAATGAAGTAGTTACCTTGTATTTAAATAGCGTTCATAACTTATATGTAAATTTATTAAATACATTATAGTAAGTACTTGACATGTAATAATGTATTCGCCATGCAAATTAATGTTTAGTAGTAAACACTTTGAGTGTCCTCATTTGAGCAGCTACGTGCGTCTATAAGCGATTGTTTCCATGTGCTCCGGAAAAAATAATTTATAATTTCATTGATTAAAAAAAACATTGCCCTTACCTACGTTTGGGTAATTAATACTAATTACCATTTGCATACGCAAGGCTAAAATTCATTTTGTATAATTTTCGAATTAGAATTTAATCTAAAATTAATATTTACCCTGTTACCTTAACACCAAGAAATGTTTTTTTATAAATTTATTTTAACACCAAAATATATCTCCAGCATATTAATTCATATTAATTGTTTAAAAGAGATATCAAACAACAACAAGACAACTTCAAGACAACTTTGAATGGATAAAAAAAAAATTAGATGGAAAAGAAACTTTTTCAATCCTTTAAATCAAAATTGAAAATTGTTATAATTATAATAGCAGGCTTAGGTTAGCCTTCATCCATACTAACGTCTTGCGAAATGGTATTAAACTTAGATACTTTTAGTTATTTCCATTAGTTTTAGTTACCTACTGGTACTGAGATATCTTCAGTCTGCGATAAAAAAAAATCTAAGAAAAAAGCTTTTTACAGCTCCTTCGAATTTTAATCTATTATAAAGCTGAAGAACGCACTTATATCAGGAACTTTAAGTACGATTTAAAAAAAAAATTTACATAGCACATATTTATCGAGGAAGGCTATAGACAATATATTTTACCTCGATGAAAAAACGTTGCTATTGCGGGAAAATCCGTAAAATACGGGCAAAGCCTGATTTTGATGAAGATTGACCTGTAAAGCTAGTTATTAATATAAAAATTTCGGTCATAATTATTTGTTCCCGCGGAAAAAAAGACGGATAACGCCATGGCTTGTAAAAGCTAGTGATTAATTTAAAGGTGTGAGAGCACAATGGAAACAAACCCCCGATTAGTCACAACAATTAGGTTCATATTCGCAGATCTCGGAATCAGAGGTTCACGATTCTCAATTAGCCGGACGCCTGATTGCAGAAACAACTGCACGATATATGACTAATCTGCTGAATTTTCCCATGAAATAGGATGGCTTAATCCTATATCTATTTGCCTATATAAAAAAAATCGCAGAATTTCTACTGTTTTTTTTTTAACAATGAAATACGTCATCATTTTTTGAATATATTAGCTCCAAACTGGTTGCATACCAACCAGTCTGGAGCTAATATATTCAAAAAATGATGACGTATTATTAAAAAAAAATATTATCTAGGCTTTTGCTTAGAAAAAGTATAATTATGGAAACAACAGAAATTAAATGAACTAACTATAGGTACGATTTCTTCATAACTGACCATATTTTTCTTTTTTTTTCATTGATTAAAAAGAAATTGAATAATTTTAATTATAATGTGAAAGTGTTGCCCTAGTGTTATTAAAAAAAAAATATTTTCTATTTCTTATAACGATTAACTTAAACAAAGGAATGAAATTCAGTTGTTACCAAACTATCTGTTATTAATAATAATTTACTTTGTCCAACTAGGTACATAGAATAAAAAAAAATCATTATTTAGAACACCCGTGGATAACACCATTAAAACTTAAAAGTACATTTCAACTCGCAATATCAAACGCCTTACCACTATTACACCTATTTCGGAAAAATACATAAGTATCTATTCGTAAGCCATTTATTTTTGTTTCATCAAAACTTGAAAAATTAGCTATAAATAGAAATCGCGTAGCCGTGATTATCAAATAAAACAATCGTGAGGTTAAAATGAAAGGTTACCTATTGGTTCCACTTGTAAGGAGCTTGCAAACAGGTATGCAAATTATGTGTAAATGCTCATGAATACTAGGTACTTATCGGTTCGCTACAGTGTCTCCGTAATCTTTGAGAAAAAAACAATATAAATTTAAAGTTTGTAAGGTATTAGTAATCATCATCATATCAGCCGTAGGACGTCCACTGCTGAACATAGGTCTCCTTCAAAGATTTCCATTTATTACGGTTGGAACCCGTAGCCTTCACCAAGTCATCCGTCCACCTAGTAGGCGGACGTCCTACGCTGCGCTTGCCGATCCGTGGTGTGGTGGAAGGTATTAGTTTATCATATAATCTGTGGTATTAGGTACGAAGCGAAAAAGAGAAGCAGAATTTGGATTTTATTCGTAGAAGTTAGAGTGTTTAAAAAATTTACAAAAACTGGTCCAATCGTTCAAATGATATGAGACTTTTTTTTTCAAATCAACCGTTCATTCGATCCCCGATTGAATGAAACATGAACAATAAAACATCGTTCACTCTCCAACTCGTACGAGAAACGGATCTTACTATGGATCATAATATTGTCAAAAACCATGATAATTTTAAAAAGTTATAAAGTCAAAATATTGTAATCTCATTATAAATAAACTGTGTGTAGTTTTTATATTAGGTGGCAAGTTCCGGCTTAGTTCTGATGCAAAAACCATAATTATAAATCAACAGAGACCTATTGCTAAACATTTCAAAAAGATCCGATGAGTAGTTTTTAAGTTAATTTATAATAATGTAAAATTAACACCATTTGACTTACTCAGTATCGCGGTGGGCGAAAGATTTCTGCCGAGGGGGCAAATGTTTGCATGCACTATCTCCTTAGTCTGTGTGTTTAATATGTATAATAAAAAATATCGATATGTCCATTATATAATGTATATCAGATGTGTAGTACCCGTAACACAAGCTTAGAGCTAGCCTTAGCCATGAGACTATATGTTGCATTGTATATTTATATAACAAAACAGAAATAAATAAAAAAAACTACTTACAATTTTACAAGTTAATTTAATATGTATTATAAATATAAATATTGCCGATCAATCCACACAACAACATCTAGCCCCGTGGTAAGCTATAAGCTTGTGTTACGGGTACTAGACATTTGATATACTTAATATAATAGACATACATAGATAGATATTTTTTATTATACATACTAAACACCTAGACCAAGGAGAAAATGCTTGCATTGCTTGTATTTTAACATAACTTCATCAAATCTCGCGCAACTTGCGCAGTCACATTTCCCAAAGGCGATACAATTAAGTTTTATGACTAAACTGATATCTGCCGACTTACTAATTGTTTCCTGTTACTGATATTTTAATTAGACCAGATTCACCGATTTCTTTGATTACCGTGAACTTGGGATTGGGAGACGGAGATGAGGGCAGATAGTTCACTTACTACGTTTCTTTTAAATTTTGTATGAATAAAAAAATAATTGTAAAAATTGTGTAAAACGGTGCTAAATATTGTTGTGTAGATTGTCCGGAAATACTTATATACATGAAAAAAATTTTTAATTACATCGAAAAAAATGTAAACCTTTAAGTCTAGTTCATTACGTGTGTAAATTCCGTTTTTAGAATGATCAGTGTAACTCACGACGACTTTGAAAGTGAAATAATGCAAACCTTGTTTAAAGAGCAAGTTTTGTTTTAACATTTAATATTGCTTTTAGGAGTGAGCTAGCTGTATCGCCCTGAGCTCTCTATTAATTGACTAGTGACAGAGCACTTGATTGTAATTGCATTATTTAATGATAGAAGATTTGTAAAGACTGCTGCTTTTATTTATTATAGATTTTTATTGATATCTGGGAGTGTTATGGCGTAAAAAATCTACCGAAATTCCGAGGATTCGTCCCACCCACTATTTGCCACATTTTAGATTATTTCTGGCATATTACAATGAATTTTGAAATCTGCCGATTAAAATAATATAAAAATAAAATAAATAAATTATTCATCTTACGAAATACGATAAGCTATCATTAGTTAAACTGTAAGAAATGATCAAGTATCTTACAAGCAAATTCTCTAGTCTATAACCTCCTAATTAGATAAAACCTTAAACCTGCCCACGTGTCTATGTACCCGTTTTATGTCATTATATTGTTAAAAACATGATATTTAAAAAAAATATTATAGATATGCAATTTTCTAATTTTTTTACCATTGTACCGTTACACGTACCCTGGGGACGATTACATTCTTTAATATTTTTGTTAAATTGTTGTGAAACTGAACCAAAACCAATATCTTCCCAAACTCTACCCCTTTTCGGGTTTCTTACGCATTTTCCAGCTAATATTCTAGTTGTGGAACCCACAAGGGGTTAGCTGTGCAATAAATACATCACGTGTTACATTACCGCCGCTGAATAAAACACTTGTCTTTGATTATATTCGTGCGATCTATGGACGGCTGCGTCCCCTTTATACGTTATAGGGGGTGCTTACTGACTTTTTGCGCAGATTATTTGGCGTCTTATAAATTGTCATGAACTTATCTAACTGTACAATGTATTTGATGTAATATATTCAGAAATTGTTATGTTTATTACAGATTTATATGGTAGGAATCGGATGATGATGATTACTCACATAAAAACATGCCTTATTTTTACTTGGTTAAGTTTACAAATAAAAAAATAAAAAAAATATTTCTAGTAGAACAAAGAATTGGTAACATGGAGAACCGTTTCACTAATCTTAACGTTTTTTTGTTAAATAATATCGTTCGGATCCGAGTGGCAATCACCAGAAACCAACAGATTAAACTTTTAAATTTAAATGCCTATTAATTAGCATTAAAAACCTACCATTCTCCAATTTAAGTAAAATCTACCATTATTTTTCGGACACCATTTACTTAGAAGAAGTGCAAATCTCTACGGCCTGAGATTACACGTCGGACAAACACATTATTTATGTATAGTGACCGACTGGACCGTCGTCTACGTATTTATCAACCCCTCTGTTACCCCTGACTTAACCCCTTGATACCTCTAAACTTTTTATCTTAGACATAAAATACTGAATTCCCTAAAAGCTGGCAAACTATAACTGCTACATGAACTCCTCAGCCAGGGACGCAGCCTAAAGCTTCGGCCAAAACTGCGTGTCCAAAGCGACTACGAAGCGGGCGCGTCTGCCGCGCGGCGGAAGCATGCTTTACTGTGGTCCTTTGCACACCTACGCGATCACCACTTTTGCTATGACGTTGATTACAAAAATGTTTGACTTTCACTGTCAGAAAATATACCTCTGATATTTACATCTATATCTATATCTTCTATATATATAAATAAAAATGAATTGTTCTGATTAAAACTCGAGAACGGCTGGGCCGATTGAGCTGATTTTGGTTTTAAAATGTTTGTCGTAGTCCAGGGTAGGTCTAAACGGTGAGCAAATTAGGAAAAATTGCCGGGAACTTTTTTTACCCGTGCGACATAAAAATGAATTGTTGTTCGTTAGTCTGATTAAAACTCGAGAACGGCTGAACGGATTTATCTTATCTTAGTCTTGAAATGTTCGTGGAGGTCTAGGGAAGTTTTAAAAGGCGAGAAAAAATCAAATAATTGCCGGGATTTTTTTTATAATTACGTACCGTACCGTACGAAGCCGGGGCGGGCCGCCAGTAGGTAATATAAAATAATGAAATAATTTTATAATTATTATATAATTATATGGTCTTATGGCATCAGACGCTCCCGCTCCGCGTCGCTTTGGTCGAGCACGTATGGCCAAAGCTTTATGTCTCACTCACTTCTAACGGGTTCTGAAAAAGTTCAGAATTAAATCAGTAGCGATAGAGTATTTTCGAACTATGTGGTACACAAAGACATCCAAATAAAACTCATTAAGACATGAATTTTATAAATAGTGACACGAATTTGACGAGTTTCATGATTCGACACGAAAATACCAGCGCGCCCCGTTTAAAACTATTCAAGAAAATCTTCAAAATCCATTTCAGATTAACGACTCAGAAACTTTACGATAGTGACGTCGCCTCGTCAAATATCGAGTAAAATTTAACGATCTCAAATTCAATATCGATATTAAATACGTCAAACAGCGGTCAAATAAATTACTAAGTGTTCTGCGTTATGTGTTTTCTATATGCGTCTGACAGTCACCCCTTTGGCATTCGTTTTATGCGTCTATTTTACAATCGATGGAATTTATCGATAAATCTGTTGACAACACTAATTTTGTTTTGTTTGGCATAATAAAATAAATAAATTAGTATTTTAAATAAGTAGAATAATACTGGACTATTCACACAACAATATCTAGGCGTAGCGTAGGTATAAATTAACATTATAAAGTATTAACAAAGCGTTTTAAAAGCGGCTATGCGACGCCTCTGATCCAAACATTTTTTTAAAAAGGTACAAACACTTCTTTTGGCAATTTTAAAAGCTCTTTTCAGTCGATTTTATAAAAAAAAACATAAGTATTGAATATTTTCAAAATCTCTAATAACCTCATTATAACAATATAATCAAATACACGTTTACTTATTTTGTAGTTTTATTTCTATAGGCCCTAAAACAATAACAGTTTATTGAAAAAAATATAAGTATAACTCATTTTGCAGCAAAAATAGTCGCTATAAGAGTATTAGAAGCAAGCAAAAATAAGACATGATTCTTCTTTTCTTAAAGATTAAGACACATCCGTAGCCTTCGCACACAGGATTTATAGACAGGAGGCACACAATTTTATCTCGTTCAAAATAAATGTATATTTTCCAAATAGCACTTAAACATAATGAAATATAATAAAGCGTAGCGTTCATTCTGCGCAATGATATCCATCATTTATTATATTTAAGTAAAATCTCCCAATGATCTTTTTACCTTGAATCGAGTGATTACCGTCGATCACCCGCGTTGGAACAACATTCGCTGACACTCCAGCATAAACCGTGATTCCCAGAACATGTTTTCTTGGCTTAAAGTATTTTATAAATACGTTCGACATGTGCAAGCCGTTCCGATATGAAATAATGGAACTTTAACACGTTGCCTGACTGAAATACATATTTATATGGTTTAATATAAAGGTGTTTTTTTTTAATTGACTTGAAAAAAAGGATTCTCAATAGGTAGATGACATGATAGATAGTAATTAGTCATTGAGATTATAATAATATACAAAAAAATCATATACCTATATATTATTTTTATATTTTCTTGCAAACGTGAAATCAAGACTATACAGTGCATTGAAGTTTCGATTTTATGTAGTCATCATGCATATTCAACTTGATATTTATTAATATTGCATTTTATTTTGATGCTCGTTTTATAAATAACTATAAAATTCGGTATTGGTACTTACTTTCTCAAGTTTTATTCAAAATAAATCTACAAACAAGAAGTTTGTAGATTTATTTTTAATATAGTTTATTTATATAAAAAGCTTAATTTTCAAGCCACGTCGAAGTTCGTGTCTAAATGATTTACTTGCGGGAATAATGTATTTACAACAACAAAATCTTTTTTTTTTAGTCCATTTAGTAGTACTTGAAAGATAAGCTTGTCTAACCAAACAAACATCCAGAGCTTTATATAAGTTCAAATGTGACATACCAGCAGTGTCATGTGGCTTAACTGATGATGATAGTACTCTGTTCTTCAGCCCTGAGAAGACATGCAAGTTAACTGTCTGGCAGCCAGCCAATTCAGATTGAATCGGTCGGTCAAAGTAATCGATAATGTTTTTATATTCATCCTTGTGTCTTAATGCCGTAGAAAGTCCGATGTCGAGTGGTTTTTCTAAGGCTCGCTGCATACTAGCAATCCTGAATATACTGAAAAAAATTGGTTTATAAATTGGTGTATAAAGCAGAAAGGTTGTTATTGACACGAACACGGCAAACATATTTTGTTATCTTTATGTATATAATTCTTCTGTGAGTGTGTATGTCACTGAACTTCTTTCAAACGACTGGACCGATTTTGATGAAATTTTTTGTGTTCAAGGGGATCTGGGAATGGTTTAGATTCACAATACGGTCAACTGGATATTGTTTTTGAGACGTGCGACAGGACAACGTCTGTCGGGTCGACTAGTTTCTTTATATACCAATTTTGAAACTGATCTCTGATGGCCTCTTGACTTGTCCGTCAACGGCAAAAGAGTAATGTTTTTTTTTTTTTTATTTTTTTTTTATTGATTAATTTCACTGGTGGTGGTGGTGGTCGCTTGTGTGAGCGACTATGGCTTGCAAGCCCAAATTTAGTTTTGAACACTCGATTGCAGGATGCACAGTACAGTTGTCCTGCAGACTTATACGTATAAATGTATACAGCTTTAGGCTTGGCGAAACCTGGCGCTTGGCATTGAGGTGTTCCAAGCGAGCGTCCTCAAAAGAGCGCATGATTTGTGCACAGTGTTGCGCCAGTCATTGCGGCGAAGAGCAAGTTCTTCCCAGAATTCGCACTGTATTTTACAGAATATAAGTATATATTATTATTGATGGCACTTGAGAACATCATTGTACCGAAGGAGCTCCTGGCTTACGCTTTCCCTGTACAATCTCTGAGTAGAGAGCCTGAAATTCTACGGTTGAAATAATTATAATGACTGATTATTAAGTGTTCTAAAGTGAGAAACAGAAAAAATACTAACACCTCGAATTAAGAACCTCCTCCTTTTTATAAGTCGGTTCAAAAGTGGTCGGTGTGCGCGAAACCTTACGGCCCGCTTCGACCGGCCGCGAAGCACTTGGCTCGTGCTCAAATTGATATTGAATTTATTTTCAATTTTAACGCGCCCTCCTTCGATGCGCAGAGTAGCGCGAGTCAGAGAAAACTGTCAATCGAATGTCAATAAATGTATTAAAATTTATTTTCCTGAAAATAAGCTACGGGCAGGTTACTAAAAGTTTATAAAAAACTCACAAATAATGCCAGTCACGATAGGGTTATTTAATTTTCTAAATGAGTTTCTATGGCCACCTTCGAGCTCCTTCATCAAATAGATAAACATACACCTTAATTTCTATTTGTAAGTATTTTTGTTTAGCCGATAAGACTGCCATGTAATTAATTTATATAAGTTCTGTAAATAAATAAGATAAAAAGGAATAAAATATTATTAATCGTCCAAAATAGCAGCTCAAATGGAAACTGGGAAACTTAACTTGTTGAGGTGAACATAAATAAAAGTGTTATAGAATGCCCTTCGACGTTAATTTTAAAACTAGCTATGATGAGATTGTTTGTGAACGATTTGAAAAGAGAGTTCTTCCACTAAGCCAACACGGCGCGGCGTACGCGAACAGTGGTTCGCTGCTCCCCCAAGATTTACGCGATTTCTCTGGACTGTAACTACTCTGTTCAGTTGACAGAGAACAGGCGCCACCGCGGATACAACCGTCAAACTCTATTTCTGTCTCTATTTTAGTTGCGAGCGGCCGATACACCGCGCCGCTGAACACGCGGTAACCTCACATTATGAGTAGGTATGTCATTATTGAAATTAGGCATGATGACTACATAAAAAATTTAAGAAAAACCCTTGATCCCAATGCTTTCATTTCCTTAACGCGATGCGCTTTCATTTGATACCCCACACTAGTATATTTGCAGATTTTCTGTTTTTCTTCCCCACTCTAACCCCCATAACTTTTAAACGGCTCAACCGATTTTAATCAAACATGTCTAAGAACACCCGGGCCAAACTCACCTTTCATACGAAAAAAAAAAAAATAAATCGCTTCATCCGTTCGGGAGCTATGATGTAACAGACTGACAGACAGACAGACACGTCAAACTTATAACACCCCTCTTTTTTTATAGATAGTTCATCTGTTAGCCCTCCCAAAAATAATGGACGTCTATTATTCTCTTTATCAATACAATTAAAAAGTGTAAAGTTAAAGAGCATCAAAATTCACAGTTCACTTCACTTATACTAAATTTTGCTCTCATTTTGTACAAGTCGCACAAAAGTGTAAAGTCAGTCAAAACTTCAATGCAATGTAATTTTTTGATTTTTAATTTGCAATAAAATATTATCCCAAAAAAAATATTAAAAATTTTCTAAATAAATTTTAAAATCTCAATTACGGTTTAATGCTACAGTTACAACTACCCAAAATCCACTTTAGCTGGTCGTTCTTACCATAGAACCTTTCTGCTATCAAAGTCAAAGTCAAAATCAAAGTTAATCTTGGGCTAATATATATATTTTTAAAGTTTTTTAACATAAAGTTAGATCAAGATAATCATAAACTTGCAAAATTAAAATATTTCATAATCATGAATACCCTAACAAATCAAATTATGGTAAAACAATATTAAAAAATATGATAGAACATTAAAAAATATGGTCACCCTACTTCTCTTATCCACAGAAATTGTCCAGTAAACAAGTGAGCCGCACTTTGTAAAGATTTAAAAATCTATTTTAAATTTAGGTTATGTAAGCTGTTTCAGAATAAGCCAATACCTTGATTTAGATACGGTTGAAACTCCCTTATTATCTAAGTAAGTGTAGCGAGTTGCTAATAGTACCTACATAGTGATTTTGTGTTTTTATTCTTGTCTGAGTTACTCGATAGGCTAGAGGTACGCGTCAGCAACGCGAGAAGCGACTGTGACATGGGAGCTATAGATTTAATCTGCAAACTATAATTTAATCTTATTTATAGATCGATCTATAAATAAGAAATAATTAAAAAAATCGCATTGTTAACTCAACTCAGTAATAAAGGTTTATTTTATTTTATTTTATTTTTATAATTTAATCTGCGATGAAAAAATACCCATTAGCTACTTACTTTTTGATTACCTAGTATCTAAAATATAATTTAGAAATAAACACAAGAACCATGTTTATTTTTTGTTTTTAAAGTACCTATTAATAATTTTTACAATTTCCTAACCTCAAAATCGCTTAATCCAAAACAAAGCACGCGCGACTGAGCCGCGGCCATTTTGCAACAGCAGGGTTGTCACTTGTCACATTACCGCGGCATTCACATGCAAAATTCACCGAACATTAGGACAGCCCTGACACGCGGAAGTGATATTTTTGACGTTTACTGTATCTATTGCCGTTTGAATGGCGGGTGGGTTGGGGTCTTTTAGTAAAAGTCATTCGGAAAATATTGCAAGATTTTGGTTAGACTTTGGTAAAGATTTGTTTAGTTTTGAAGTTTTAAGAGGAGTTATACCTAAGTAGTGAGGAGTGATTACTTAGTTAAATCTTTATAATTCTTCAAAGTGATAATCCGTATCTACTTAAAAGTTGATCTATTAACATTTGTGTAGAAAAATAATAAGACGCTATCAATCGATGCGATTTATGTTTATATATATTTATTTATTTGAGTCTTAGGTGCGAAATCAATTACGGGATGCGTTTTATAAGAATAATACGCAAAACATCAAGGATCCAATATTTGTCCATAACTACTCGTCCGCCCTGTTAAAAAAATATGATTTTGCTGCCAGTTATGAAACGAATGTCAATCGAAAGATGTACTTTTTAGACCCAAATATCTCAGAAACCGTATAAGTTATAGATTTGGATCCTTAAATTAGAAAAAATATGTTTGTTACCATTTACTCTACAGTTTGACATGCGTTTCACCTCTGGGTAGTGGCCAGAAGTGTTGTTTTTTAACAAAATTGCGCTAGATTGTAGTTTTTTTTAAATGAGAATCAAGATTGTAACCAATATTATAAATTACTAGATTGCAAACGTTGTTTTGTAAAATTAAAAATCTGAAAATGTTGGCCGATTTTCAGACCTACTGAATATGCTCACAAAATTTCATGAGAATCACTTGAGAATTTTATATATAAGATATTGTAATTCTTCGCGCCTTCGGGATTCCTCAACAATATTTTATAATGTACTGCGAGTTAACAAATAATTTTTTTTAAAATTAAATTAATATATTACCAACAGGTGAAATACTCAATATCTTTAATTTTAATATTTTTTTTCCTTAATTATCTATCATGATGTGTTCAAATAGTCTAATAAAAATGATGAGGCACAGCCGACGTTTTAGAAAAGAACCCTTATGAATATTTTTTCGGCTGTTACATATTGGTCACAGGCAAATTCAAGGCTGACGTTTGACAGGTGACAGGTTCAATTCGAAAGCAAATTGCATTGTGCTCCGATGATACGTTTTATTTTAGAAGTTTATTTGATAATAGGAACATTTTATGAACTTTCCATTGTTTTTCGATCGTAATTTTAGGCAGGGTTTTATAAAATAGGTTGATCGCCCATAAAAAAATATATTATACGTGCAAAAACAGACATATTACTTGCTAGCAATTGAATCATATCTGACGTAATTTGAGTGCCTCAGGTCCGCTTGCGGCGCACGAGGCAGCGGGTTCGATTCCCGCCGAAGGATATTTGAACACATCTGTGTATGCATGTCCTGCAAGCACTTTCTCCTTGTTCTGAGTATTTTACTGTATAATCAAAACTATCTTTATTTTTATGTATGACTCTTGATGAGAGAGGTTAGGCCTTAATTTCCAAGACCAAGTGTAGATTGGTGAACGTCACGTGTCCTTCAAACTCGTCTAAGTTCTCAGAACATGCCGGTTTCCTCACGATGTTTAGCCTTTACCGTTAAATTACGTGTTTAAACTGAACATATTTTATTCAAGAAAAAAGATCTAGAAGTGAACATGCCGGCCATTGCGTTTGAACTCACACCCTACAGAATAAAAATCGAGTGTCCTCCCATTTAGTCAACACTGCTTTTTTTACACACATAGTTACATTCAATGCTCTTTAATGTCTAAAACGGTCGTGTCCATGCCACCGATGTCTACATTGTAATCGGTACGATCTGTCACGCTCTTCCTTCGACAAAACTGGATCGGAACGACACCCGAGGCGACACGATCACGACACGAACTGAGATAACATCTTGACTAGAGGTCTTTGGTCATCAGCCGGCAAGAAGTAGGTATATCAACATCTAAGCATTAATGTATAGGTGATTCTAATCAAACTAAACGCAGATAGTCAATGAATATTTTTTTACTAATTACTTTAGGTATAATTTTCTACTTGCTAAACCACTTCCTCGTTATAATTGGTTAACATTGAGCTTTTGCACAGCAGTGTTGTTCCCATATATTTTTTTAGACTTTATGTATGTTAGGAGACAGATATTAGAGAGATCTTTTCAGATTCTTTAGTTATAAATACAGACATAAAAGACCAGGAACCATCAAATCTGCACACTGCTAATTCTCAAATTCTCAACTCACTCGTAATCAGCATTACAATAAAAATACTATTTATATTATTATGTACACGACAATAATGGCTGCTGTGAGTTCGTGTGAGCTGTGAGATCTAATTTATTAAAATGTTGCCTCTATAAAGCTAAACTTACTAAATCAGTTATATGTTGCATTGTATTCCAAAAGACTACAAATAAATCACTTTACGAGAAAAAAAACACATGAACATTTGAACCCACATGATTACCTAACCATAACAACCATCCTTACCATCTGCTCTCATAACGTCAGCTAATTCAACAATAAACGCCATAAAACGGCATAAAACGTCATAAAACGCCATTGACAGCGCCAGACTGCCAAAACGCCATGCACGACAACCCCTCTCTCGCCATAATCGTAACATTGAATGTGTGACTTGTAAGTTCCCCTGCGTCTTATCTGTTTTTTATTGTCTTATTTTTACGCTATGATTGTTTTAGATTCAATGGCGGAAACCCCCTGTCTTGGAGCTACTTTGGTTTTAAATTATTTTTCCATTTGCGTGTTAGGTGTAGCGCTCTCTGTAAATAAGTATGTTTTGAGACCCACTAACGCCTTACGTCGTATTCATAAAAATATTTCACTTTTAAAATCAGACTCATACAGGTTTAATAGCATGTTTGATAAAAAACGTTATTCATTAACCTAAATTCGTGCTTAATCTGTTTAATAACAATTCAATAAAACCTTTCACCCTTGTTTATCTCTATGATAATCGAAAAATAAGGAATATATAGGCAAATTGTGTGTTTAAAATTATTTAGTTATAAGCCAGAAATAGTTAGAAAATAAATAAAGCCGCGAGAACGCATGAAGATGGGTCATGAATACCTAGAAGGTAGATAGGCTTCTCCTGAAGCAATTTTCACAATTTCCACACGCAAATGGAAGACCACATTATTTGTTTTTAATAATATTTAAAATACAATTATAGTGTCGAATAGTAAGTTAAGTAATATTGTTGAGGTGGTAATTTATCTATTTAAGTTGATGTTGTAAATTCTGGATAAGCCTCAGTGAAATCTTCCACAAGAAACAAAAAAATTTACTTCCAATACTGTGCACTAACTAACCTTATTGGGCAAACCAAACGGATTTGAAACTACAAATATTTTAACATGTTATACCAATGGCTTCCTGACACGGATACAGTAATTATGACAAACAGCGTCAAGTTGGTGATGGATCTCTACGGGTTCATAGATCGCCAGTGTTACGGGAATTTGAACCTTAAATGTATATTGTATAGGCAGAGTAATTGACAGCAACGATTTCACTTAGCTGACCCTACGCAGGGTTAGCGCTAATCAGTCAATATCAAGCGCTGATGTTCGCTCAGTTTTCGAAATTTGAAGTGTAGAAAATGATTTAAAGTTATATTCAACCTCAAATTGCAACCTCCCCCAACTTTACCTCATAGTTTGAGCTGTAATCGTTACAAGCATTTTTTGTATATAATATTTTTATACCAATTTTTAGGCTGTTTTAACACAATAAATAAAAATAGGTACAAATAGGTTTGTTTACTCGTCATGATAGTCTTGCTTAACAAGCAAACAAATTCTTTGGAAGTGTAGCTGCCTTGCTACCACTGACCTGCTTACCGGTTACCTGATTGCACATTACCTTACCTTACCGGACGGAAATAAAACACAACATCACATCTTTATTATGAAGCGAAGAAATGAAACGCAACACAATCACAGCACAACTTTATTACGTCCGCAAGAAACACCGTGAAGAAACAGCGGGAATCATTCGCTCTGAAAAGAGCGCCATGATAACCCCAAACACATCACAACACAGCAGCAGACCGATTCTTTATTCAATTAGCGAAATCAGTAGCCATACACACCATGAATCAAAAGTATAGATTCCAAAGTTTATCATAGTACTCTTAACAGGAGTAATTTTTTTCACACCAATGAAAAATACCAAAGACTATAAGCCCCTCCTGAACAGACAGGACAGAACCGTGACGCGTATCCCTAGACAGTTGACGTCTCAATTGTCTTTGATCACAAATACTTGCATTATTCATGGCGGCGGGAGAGACGACAAAGATTAAAGTACAAAACCGATAAAAGATATCAGAAGAGTTTAACTGAATTTATTTTTTTGGTTCTGCAAGCACTTTCTCCTTGGTCGGAGTGTGCAATATGCAAGAAAGAAAATATCTATATGTCTATTAAATTAAGTATATCAGATATCTAGAACCCGTAACACAAGCTCAGAGCTTACCACGGGGCTAGATGTTGTGTGGATTGTCCGGAAATATTAATTAATTTATTTATATCGATGGAAATAAGATTAAATTTTCTACACATTTACTAGATACTAAAATCGTTATAAGTTTGTCTTATACGGAGTTCTTTGTTGTTTTTAAGTGTAAAATTGAATTCAACGAAACAGATCATAAGCTCTACCCTATCTAGTTGCCACTTAAGACTGTTAGAAATTACAACATGTTGTTTGACAGATAAAGATACAATTTTTGTTGTTAACAATCTGTCAAATGCATGGGCTACATATTGCTTACGGACCGGTTTTAATGATTAAAAATATGAGCTTGTCGATAGATTTCTGATATATTTATGTAAATCTAAATCTTATCTCATTATTACATTTATAAGTTTCATTATTCATGATTTTACAAGCCCATCATAATAAATAGTATAAAATCATCGTGTAGTTTGGATTGTAAATAAATAAATATTTCTATAAATATAAATTAATTAATTCTATCTATAAATTAATTAATTGCTTCAGATGTACAAAACCACCTTTAGCAGGGACACATTGACCACGCTGGCCAAGTGCGAGTTAGTAAATGTCACAAGTTCTTAGAACATGCCGGATTCCTCACGATGATTATCAAGAAGAACAATCCTGAAGTGTATTACTTTACCAACTAATAATGAGAATATCTTAAAATAAAAACTGTTTATTCCGACTAAAAATAATTTCAGGTAGGTGTGTTAGCAACGACCTGTCTGTTCTGTCTGTCTGTTCAATCTCAAACTCATTCTTCTATGTCCGAGCTGACAGTGTAAACTGATGTGTAAGTATTAACAATATTTCGATATAATTCAGTGTCTAAAACTTAAACGCTATATGTCTAGATAATTAATTAATAGATGGATTATTTCTTTATTGTACACATTGGTGTATCATTAAGATTTTAAGTATTGACTTACAAACTCATTAATAAATCTTTATGATTTTTAATAAGCTATATACCTAACTTTTTATTTTAAACTATTTTAAATGTATCCTGCGTGCAGAAGGTTACAGATGCCTCTTAATCTTTTATTGCATAAAATATTAAAATAACTTAATTAACGATTAATAACAACATTATTAGTAGTACAATCGGGCAATCACAAAAATTGGTGTAACAAGTCACCTTAGCTTAATTCACCCGTTAGATTTTATTTAGATGGAATATTCTATTAACAAAATACACAACTATTAAGTAATTCGAAAGAAAAATTATTTCTCCAATATAACTTTTGAAATTATTATGGTTATCAATACTATTTAGAAACTTGAAAGGTAAATATCCCGTTATAAATCTAAATAGTATTTCTAAATTCTTTTATCTTTTTACGATTTATCCACTCAACTATTAATAGGTACTTATAATATTGTTTACTTACATAGGAGTACCGAGCAGGACACAGGCTACTTCTTAGCCCGAAAAATCGTAATGTACTCTAGGGATTTATCAACGTCATTTAATTTTATAACGCGACACGATTTTCAACAAAGAATTTCCAAAAAAAATTAAACTTAATTTTCTAATTCAGTTTCCAATAGGTACTCAACAAAGCCCAAAATACAACCCTTTAGATATATATTCAAATTCCTTTATTTTTCTATATCATATTTACCCAATGCAACCCTCAAAGCTAAGCCAAGCCTATGATACAAATAATCCCAGATAAATAGAGCCCCGAAAAAAAACATAATTATTATATTTTGGAAGTTTTTGAAATTGCCAACAGCAAGTAATTTTCTTTGAACTCCTGTTTGAATCCGTAAAGAGATTAAAAGAATCATTAAGAATTCTCACTTGAGCTGTGTTTGTAAGAGACAGGCTTACTGAGCCCTAAGGCGGTCTTTGCGCCCTTATACTGGAGATATTAATATTGTGGCTGTTAAGATGGGAAGAAATAAAAAAAAGAAAACACAGAAACTTTCCAAAAAATATTTGTAAATTGTAAATATGTCGCACGTAGTTTTAAGACGTGCAGCGTTGTGGATTGATGCCCTGAAAGAATATATACTATTACCAGCTTCAGTGGCGCGGAGGGCAAGAGTCCGCTTGCGGCGTCGAAATATCGATATATGTATGACTATTATATTAAGTATATCAGATATCTATTACCCATAATACAAGCTAAGAGCTTACCACGGGGCTAGATGTTGTTGTGTGAATTGTCTGGAAATATTTATTTATTTATTTTAAAACTATCTTAAATCGGAGATGGTGAAATAGACCCTATTATATTTGTTTAAATTCACTAAGTTACACTCATTACCTATTGATTACAGCGTAAATTAATCTCTTTCTACAAAATTTCAAACAAAGTCGATTTAAGAAATAAAACGTTGCTCCATGGCTCTATTCAGACCACAGATCCCATATCTAAATTAACAAGACTACCAAACACCGCGCCAAACAGAATATACTAACCTACCTTATAATTACACAAGAATTTCAACAGTAAAACAATTTTTGGCATCCCCAAAGTGAACCCCCCAGGCACGGCTTTGTATTTTGTCAAATGTTAATTAAGAACACACAAGGAGAGTTGGCAACATCTTCTCTAATCTCCAGATTATCTTTGAAGATGCTGAGCAAATCTTTGGCCTTTTTGATGGGATGAGCGGGTAATTATTATATTAAACATGCTATGTGAAATTTGCTCTATGAATATTTGATTTTAGGGGTGCTATTTCGATACGGTGAAAAATATTTTCTAAAATATCTCCAGGTAATTAACTTTATAACAAGTTAATTACTTATTTCATGTAATGGAGGCAAAATATTTGTCAAGTTTTATTTAGCTGATTTTTAACGGGATTAATTTTTTTTTGCAGGGTTAATCTAGGAACAGGAAGTTTCTTAACCTATCTACTCCAATCTCCAGAACAAGATGTTATCCCAATAAAGCTTCTCACCCATATTTTTCTAAAAGGTACAATCAATTTAAAAATATATTTAGATATTCATGGTTAGTTACAAAGCCAAATGCTAAACTCAATTGATCACTGTAGTTTTTGACACTTTTTCCATAAAAGAAAGCATATATTAATTTTCCCAAAAATGTATCTGATTTACAAAATATACATCTGCCCTAATCCACCCGAGAGCGCCACCTAGTGCCATCTATTGCGCGCCACCGCAAGCTCGCTCAAAGCCCCTACTAAATTATTATTCTAATCGCACAGCACAATCTCATAACCAAACAGAGGGTCCCGCATAGTTTGTCAAGCCGTAATGAATAAACTACTTGGACCCGCCAGACATCTTCAATTTAGTAAGCAGCTACCGTTGAGGAAACTTGGTTTACTGAGATTTGATTTGGAAGCTATTTTGGTAATTTGTGGGGTTTAAACTAATTTCTGACTGAGATTGTATTTTATTTAGGGTAAGAAGTAGTTTTAGTAATGTTCTTTTGGTGACTTATGGGTCCACAGCACTTAGCGATATTTAAAAGGTGGCATCTCAGGAATAGATTGATTGATCGGCTTGTCACCAGGCTCCAGGCTGGGCCAGTGCGTGAAACTATTTTTTCGTGTTTCTTAATGTGGCCCGGAGAAGCCATCTACCTTCTAGGTCTTCATGCCCCATCTTAGACCACATCGTCACTTCACATCAAGTGAGATTGTGGTCAAATAAAGGCCTATCCAGAATAAAAAACAAAAAAGCAAAAAAAAGATGCTCAAAGAGTTTTAAGTTTTAAGGATTTAAGTTGGCATTACAGGAATGGATGATGTTTCGAAAAAGATGCCATGGTAACGGAAATCGGCATTGAGCACCATCAAAAAAAAAATAAAAATTATTGCTTTCTCAGTTTTTATTTCATTAGGCGATATTTTAGGTTGAGTCAATGAATAATGAAATACATAAATGAAAAACAAAGTGTGAATCACGACTGTACCTAGTGAACATGCACGTACACGTCGTCAATCAATCAATAATTTATCAAAAACCAAAGAAAGTATTACACAATTAACGCAGTCATAAGTAACAGTTTTTCGTCTTCACTATCAAAGCTGACTATAATTAAAATTTATATAAATTCCACCCTCTTCTCACATTTCTAATTCAATAAACAGAAAACAATCTTCACTCGACTTTACTCACATCACAATACGAAGTCAAAGCAACCAATATGTTTGCAGAAACTAAAACAGATCTTTCAAAACATAACAGATGTTGACTTGTAAAAAATTAGACACAATTACGAACCCATCAAGGTTTAGATTGCTCTGGCATTTTATTAATGTTTTATGGTTTTAATCACAGGTTGTTAGTTTGACAAAGCGTTTTGTAGAATTTAACATGTCATTTGTTCTGAATATGTGTAATTGTCGGCCATGATTGATAGAGTTAAGAGTTCCTGCGGTCTTTGGCAGAAAAAACAGGGCATAAAAATGTTACTTTATAAAAAGCGTTGACATGTGTAAAGAATACCTTTTGTCTTGGTAGTACTAACTGGCATGCAGGTAAATTAATAATAATTAATATATATATATATAATAATTTAAATTAAAATTTTTATGAAGATTAGTCAAGAAACGTACTTAAGCATGGTTAACATACATATAGATGTAAAATTTGAAACAGTATGTCTATCTATTGTTTGTATAGGATGACTTGAACCAATTATATTAGCGCTTAACTTTCAAGTTAAATACTTGTAAAACAGCCAGCGGGTGCCGATGCGTGCCAGTACAGATCGGATTTTATTTTATTTTATTTAATAAATTGAACTATACCTAGGTACTCGTATTAGATCAATTATGAATTCTGTGTTTAAAATTTGACAATTTATACATGAAACGATAATAATAAATCATAGACTATGTATAAAATATTTTCCATAACCAAGTCAAAATAATAAGTATTGTCACCTTCTTGTAAGGATGATTTATCCTGAACAACCTTTTTACTACTTCAAACTTTTAAATTTCAAATTACATAGTGAAGCAATTAGTCGCTGTGTATTCCACCTTACGTTTTTTCATTACCATTTTATCCGTCGCCCTGTTATTAAACCATGTTACGACAATTAGTTGGCATTCTCACGGCAATGGACCAGCCACTTAATAACAGCTTTGCTTTTAGGAAGATTTTTCATTTGCTTGAGGTCAGATGACGTCATACAAACTTGAAATTTGTTTAAAGGTACGTGTAGCCCTATGATGGATTGGAACGTGTATCAAACTTTTTATGAAAAGCCTTATTAAACGTGTAAGTAGCTTCTTGATTTTTGACCCTCTGTCATATAAAAAAACTTAACATCTTTAATTAACCGTAAGATATAATAGGTTCCTATTTAAAGCCCTTTTCAGCTATTGAATATAAATTTTAGTAAAAAAATTCCTAATAGTCCCTAGTTATCCAAAATTGACTAAATTTTTTTATGTTTTTGTAGGTTTACCTTTTTCTTTTGGACATTTAAATAATACGTTTATCTTTTCTTCTAGCATATATTTTTTTTTTACTTGCTGGCTCACGGTGGATGCAAGTGGCGACCGATCGGAATGATTGGTCGTCTTTGAGGGAGGCTTATGTCCAGCAGTGGACGTCAAAAAGCTGAAATGATGATGATGATGATGATGATATATTTTTTTAATAATAAAGAGGAAAGCATAATTATGTATTATAATTAATAATTTTTGTATAGCTTACATTGATTGGCACCACAATACAAACAAACTCAGCCAACGGTTCGTAACTTTTTTTGTCGGGATCCTACCTTTACTGATATTAATAATATTTTTCCATGTCAAGTGCTATTAAGAAGCGTTAAGTATATAAATGTTAGTGAAACCTTTCAACTTAAGAGTGGGTACTTTCGGTCAATGATCGTAAACCTGTTATACATGAGGCGACGCCTTATATGGCAGGAGAATGTTATCAAAACAATATTATAAATGGCTGACTAAGCTTTGAAAACGAGTTTGATACTATAGGTATTCATCTAATTACTTAACAATGGCTCACGTATTAATTTCACCTGGAGCCAATATTGTGGTTCGAATCGACACATTCTAAAATTTACTTGTGCTTTTCAGACCACGGTGCGAAAGGACCCATTCTAAAAGAGCCTTTGGGTGACTCTCGTCTGAAAACCACCCTAAATCTTCATTTGAACATTTAATATGCTTACTCATTCAGATAGAAGTTTTTGTAGTTTGTATATAATAAGTTGATGTGTTTTTTAATTTGAAATATTTTAAAGGATCTAAATTACCTGATCTACTTTATAATATGTACATGTTATGTTGAAACAAAACAATTCATTAGATTTATCTAATAATGTCATGAGATTTCAATAAAATATCGACACGTTTTTTACTTAATTTAATTCAGTCGATAAATACATACATAATAATGTTTTTGCTCACAACTTTTTATATAGATGGGTTCAATTGGAATGATAATCTAATTAGAAAACTTCATCAAAATACTTAATTTCTACCTAATAACTGTCGCTTGACTTAAAAGACAACTAAATTGATTATTCTTGACTAATGAATCTCCAAATTACCAAATTAGGGTTTTTAATGGTCGAGAGCCACTTGTTAGACTACACTTAAGTGTTTTTAAATTGAATGCTAAAATTATGTCTCTTAATAGTGTCATTCCAAATCGATCGGTCTCTTTGAAGTGCTCAAATTTTCCTACAGCTTTCGTCACATATCATTAGCTACTATTACATATTCCTATTCAAACCAATTAACAGACTATTCAAGACTTTTGACTCGAATATTTATTTGATTGATTTCATACAAAACTCTATACTTCTGAATTGTATTTGTAATAACTCTTTTGTTACTTATAAAAAGACATTGCCGAAATGTTATTCGGGTGTAAAGCAACAACAAAAATGTGTGTGCCGCCGCTATTGTGTTTCCAAGCGGATAGCCCTCCACAAAGCGTCGTTACTTTAACTCCAGCATTGTTATTTTATAAGCCGTAACCAGATTATCTGCCCACTAATTCGGCACACCACTCACCGAGCTCCACCAAGGAAACAAAAAACAATCACAATTTTTTTCATCAATGAGTTTATTGCGCCAGAACAATAAATGAAGCTGATCATAACGTTTACTTTCAACATCGATTACGAATCTACACGATATCATGCCGTACGCCGGGTCCATTAATATTTATAATATTCGAGTCAGTATTGCACTTTTCTTCACAAACGCCAACTCAATACCGAAGCATTACACTATCCCTAATAACTTACAGTTCGTGGGATCGATAATTATGATAATATTTGTCTAAATATCACAAGAAATACAAAACGAAATACGAAATAGAATTAACACAATTAATATTATTAACAATTAAATATAATATAATACAAGAGTCTATCGCGCGGAAGGAGCCTTTCACCAGTAGGGGCGCGGCGGGCGGCGTCATGAGACCGGCACGTGGTGCTGGTACAGGTCCTGGCGCTCGCACAGGGACGTCATCTTCTTGAAGGACTCGGACGTCTCGCGAAAAAGCAGCTTGGGGTCGTCGCGGGGCCGCGCGTGCGCAGCGTCCAGGCGCCCCGGTGAGAGCACGGGCGGCGACGACGCCGACAGAGGCGACAGAGACTCCCGTGCCGTCTGCGCGCCCGCCGGAGCCCCGTACGGCCCTCCTTGCGCCACTCCGCCCATCAGGAACGGATTGGCGAATAAACTCCTGTCCCCGAACTGCGGGAATAACCCCGACTGCAAGGCGCTCAAATTCCGACTGTAGAACTTCATCGTCTCCGCCACGTAGCTCGGCACTTGGGACGGGTCGTCATTCCCGTACCGCAAGCTCTCGAGCGTCGATGCGAGCCCTTTGATGTCTGAGTACAGCTTGTTTAAGAGCTCCGCGTTCACTTCAAAAGGGGCCCTCGGGTCGCGGTTGTCGGGCGAGTTAGTAGAGAGGAGTCTTCGATGGAGGTCA
Organism: Gymnoscelis rufifasciata; assembly: GCA_929108375.1. Lineage (NCBI taxonomy): Eukaryota > Metazoa > Arthropoda > Insecta > Lepidoptera > Geometridae > Gymnoscelis > Gymnoscelis rufifasciata. The sequence continues at coordinate 10,651,685 of OV815314.1, forward strand.
ACGTTGGAGCTGTGGCGGTCGCGACTCCTGCGCGAGGGGAAGGCGGCGTCGCAGCCGCTCACTTCGCATGGATGGAGGAGCTTCAGGTGGTCGTTTCTGTAGTGCATTCGCAGGGTGAAGTGGTTTTGAAATACTTTCCTGCAGGCAGTGCAGCGGTCAGGGTTCTCGTCGTCGATGGGGATGTCCAGGTCGTTGAGGTCGTCGGGCTGGTCGCTGCTGGGAGAGCGCGCACGCGCAAGCCGCTCCTCGATCGCGTGCAAGTCGCTGCCGCTGTCGCTCGGCGTGTACAGATCGGAACGCAACCTCAATCCTTCCCGGACCACGCTCGGCGCACTAGATTCGTCATCCGATTCACTCTCGGCTTTTACTCGCGTAACGGATTCCGTGTCCACCACGTCGTCGCTTTTCTGAAAGGGCTCCCAGTTTTCAGGTTTTTGTTTTTTTAGAGACAATGGTTCGTCGTCGGCGCGACTTGAGCCGGGGGTGGATATGTTTCTAAATAAATCTCCCTGATACTCCTCGTCGGACACGCTGTACTCGTTGTTTTGAGAACACCGTGTGGGGTTGCCACTCTTTCGCTTACGCTTATTTGGAACTGATGCGGTTTTATTGCCAGTGCGGCCGCTGACGGGCTCAGTTCGCTCAGCGGTTGATTTGGTATCGTCCTTATTCTTATTTACACTTAAATCTTCGGGTTCGTCGGCATAGTTTAGTCTTTTCGCTACGGGGGATTCACTCCTACCTTCACTCGTTTCCTTGATCTCATCGTCCGAAACATCGTCGTTGTATTCATCACTGTAGTGGTTGGATTCCTCCTCGTGACTCGGGGACGGTTTCACGAGATCTAGCGCCTTGCGAGATGGCTCCTCCGGCGGCGGCATGTTTCTGTACATCTTTTCAATTTCAGTGAAGTTGCGCAGATCGTCGAGAGGCACGCGCGGGGGCAGCGGCGCGTGTCCCGGCGCGGACAGCGGCGGCGGCAGGCGCGCAGCCAGCTCGGGCGGCAGCATCGACGGCGGTGGCAGCGGCAGCCGCGCCAGCGCCGGCAGCAGCGGGAACGGCTGCGCCGAGCGCCCATCGTGCGCCGAGATCTTGCGCCGCACGTGGGGCGAGTGCAGCTTCGGGTTAGGATTAGCACTGTGTCTGTTGCGCGAGCGGCGAGAGCTGAACATCATAGTGCATCCCTCCACCGTGCACTTGTGCATCTCCCGCAGGTGCACCGCCGAGAAGTGAATTTTAAGAGCGCCCTTGTCACAGAAGGTCTTGAAGCAGACGTTGCACTGCACCCTCTTCTTGCCGGTGGCTGGATTCACAAACTGCACGCCGAGGCCGAGCGGCCAGGGCGCCGGTGGTGGCTCGCGGTATTCGGGCGAGCGCCGATCCTCACTCTTATCCTCGTCGCGGCCGCTGAAGCTGGCGCCGAGCTTTCTGAAGTCGAAATGGGGCGCGGGCTGGCTCACACGAGGCATCATGAAATAGTCCAAGCCAGTAGGTAAGCCGGGGACGGCGCCGTACTCTTTGCCGTCCATCACGTCACAGTCATAATATCGCGGAGCGCGTACTGCGAAGCGGGTGGCGCACGACGCGGCCGCTTTGCGACTGAGGACGTGCGACACAGGTGACCGCGCGCGGGCGGGCGACAGCGGGGGCGGCTCGCGGGGCGCGGGGCGGGTGGGCGGTCCGCTGGGCGGAGCGGATCGATGCGCGGTGGGGACACGCGACACCGCCACTGTAAACACTCGCCGCGTGCCGTTACGTAACTAGCCACATACGACCCCGCCACGCTGCAGGTTCCACCGACACCGACACTACTCTAACCTAAGTACAGTAGATGCCTGCCCACTACACTCCACTCGTTATAGCACATTGGCATTAAGCTCCACCGCTCATAGCTCATAACTTTACGATCTCATCCAACAAACGATTTATTTACATACAAAAAAATATGAAAGTCAAGATATCGTATACTTACGACGTTTTCCTTTGTATTAATAGAAATTAAATACAAACAAGATAAATAAAATCCAGTTAGAATCCAAAACCTCAAAATACAAATTCCAACTACCAGTCGTACCTACATAAACATCCGTCTCAGTATTTTGATCAGAACTTTAAATCAACTTAAACCCATATTCCATTTACAGCCTCTTACTTTGAAGTTAGGTGTGATTTCCAAGAATAGATAACCGAAACAGCTTGTTTAAAATAGTTTTCCTCTCAAACTATTTGGAAGTTGATCAAACTGATGTTCTTAGAAGCGTGTTTATTAAAACAGGTGAACACGAGATTCTATTATAGCCATGCGTAATCTTGACCACAATGGAAGACATCATGAGTAATGTGCATTACATTACTCAATTAATAAGAATGGTTATAAAAAGATTTGTAAGAAATATTTTGCGATAAAAAATCTTCACCCAAATTTGTCTGTGGTAGAGATTTCGGTTTTGGAGCTCTATGTGTAGCGTGGATTTTAAATAAAGGACTAATTTGTTATGATTAAATGTTCGGTAATTTTATTTGATCAGGAATTTCCCTATAAATACCTAATTTAAATTTACATAATTATTATAACGGTAGTTAATAGTTCGAATATGGCGTTTTTGTTTCTTGAATAGTCAAATTTCATAGACCACATACATGATAAAGAATGTTCTACAACATATAATAAAACTTATGTAGACTTTTCAAAAATAGTTTTTAAATAGATAGAGAAAACATTTTTATTAATTATTTTGGTTAAAAATTAGTGACAAACCATTTTTGCTTCGGACAAACCTTACGCGTCCGCAACGCGAGAACTTTTTTGCTACCTAAGCCATATTAAAGTATGGGAAGCGCCCGCCGCGCGGCAGACTCTCCCGCTTCGCAGTCGCTTTGGACGCGCAAACAAAATTAAAAAAGTTCACAGACATGTCTCTACAAGTACTAAGGTAGGTTTACTTGTGTGTTACATATTTATGGGTTTTGTCTCCTACCTTAAAAAATACCTTAGTCTTATGTATTTCGCAAAACTGTATAATAGTAGGTATAGGTACCTACCTACCTACCTACTATTAACCTTAAGTCATATGCCTGCATAGAATGACTACCTACTTTTTACCTTACTCAGAATCCCTTTACACTACCCGACACGTAGGTACTCAACTCACATCTATTATTCTTTACTGAAAACAAAGACACCGCCATATTCAAACAATTATTTAAACCCACATGACAAGACCCCTAGCTTATTGTTAAAAGAGCAAAAGCTTTGGAATAGGTTGCCAAAAATAGCATATGAATGTATTAACAAAGAATTAAATATGGTCCATTGTTTTGTTTAAGTTTGCCTTACGAAAGCTTTAGGGGTAGGTACGCAAAATGTTTATCTTTATTAAAAACCTGCGTGTCTCTCTGAAATTCTACTATTAACTAGGTTAGTTTATAGTGATAATGTTGGCTGTTGATTTTCATTTAAATAAATAAATAAATATAAATTTAAAAAAATATTCACTATTACCATAGATCATTCAGTAGTTAATGACAGATAGACATATTATTTGCTTCATTTTCTGTTACATCCAGATCTCTGCTACTCTGATCTTGCGTATGTGTTTGAGTATCGCTACTACTACCGCCATCTGTTGTAATGGAATTAACTTAAGAGTTGATTCGAACTAGAATTTTTTAGTCTTATCGAAAGTGACAGAGCTTTGTAAAATTGTAATTTGCATTGAAATTCTGGACCTACATGGTCCAGAATTTTTTTATTCCTAGTTGGCTACATAATGTTTTAGAAAACGTTTTCGCTTCCACTTGTCTCTGGTTTAAAATATTCCAAAAATCCATAAAACACTGACGTGAAACGCTAGTATTTAGTCACGAAAATTGCTTATGACTTGATTCTTAAGCTTAAGCTTATAGCTGCTCATAGTTGCTCAAAACTGACACAGAATTAAAACCGCAGTATTCTTAAAAGCTGGAACATCAGTATCTGTCAAGCGATGGTCTGTGAGCCGTCGTATCGCACGTACCCACTCGGAAACGGTTACAATCACCATCTATCGGTAACGTAGCGTAAACAACGCGTGTGGTCTGAATTAGAAGAGAAGGGCTTATTGTAATTTATTGTGAAGGTAAGTATATCTTTGCCGTTTCTGTGTCATTTTTTAATGAGAGATAGATATCTGTTTGTATTTATTCTCACCTGATGGTAAATGTTGATGTGGACTCATAGATCTAGAAGGTACCTATTCACTCTTGTCTTGAAGACACCCAGGTTGTAGTTATTAGGAAATACAACAGCATGGAAAGAAGGCAAATGTTTGATATACCCCATCTGACAATTATCGGCCCTACTCGTAAAACTATTTTTTATGTTATATAATAACTGCCTTCATGGTTTGGGCAAGGAAGTTATTACCATATCTCTGGTGGTTCACCATGATTAACAGATCGCCTGAAAGCCAAGCTACTTAACTCTACACACAAACTGTACAAACTATTCACCACAATGCGCACTATAATTATGTACAGGCACTTACAATTCTTACATTAGTACATTTATTTACATTACAGTACCTATTAGAATAAATGACTAATTAGTAAATTGTACGCGGGTCCAATGTAAAAAAGATAAAATACGGATTTTATTTTATTTTATCTTTTTAAATCAACTCATTAGTGTATAAAGTTTCGTAACTGTTTAACAAGCCCCCACCCCGGAAGTATGATGATTTAAATCTGTGCACTTTCTTAATAAATTGATAAAGCAATTAGACGCAAGTAGATTGACAGAAAATCATTATTTATGCATTAATCATGTATACCTATTGAGTAGTAGAACTTCCTCTACATTTATTTCTATGTTACAATAAAATAAATTTGTAAGTATAGGTAATATGACGATGTAGATACTGACGAGATTGCCAAAATTATTTTACTTGTATTGTTGATGCTAAAGACCCATCACAGATTAACTAGGTCATCTTAATTATGGTAACTTTTTTAAAACTTCAATATAACAGGTTCTTCGTTTCACAGAATCTTGAATATTTTTATCAAGCGCATAACTTAACCTGGAACAATTTGGCCAATTCTTATTTAATTTTTCGTAGAAGGCCAAAAACATTTTGTAACCGCTACAGCAAAAAGCCGTGTTGGCTAAGTGGGCAGTCGCGCACACTCGACTTTCAATCCGAAGGTCGTGGGTTCAAACCCACCTCGCACCTTTCACGCACCACTAGATTCTCTTCTTGATAAATTTAAATGTAAACACTTGATTTAACGGTGAAGGCAAACATCGTGAGGAAACCGGCATGTTTTGAGAATTTTAAAGGGTTTTAAGGACATGTGACATTTACCAACCCGCACTTGGCCAGCGTATTAAATTAAGGCCTTTATATCTCTCGTCAAGATATAAGTCCCTGTGTCCCAGCAGTGGGAACGTTAATAGGGTGTTGATGAATCGCTACAATCTCTTGACTTGTCCCTTACCCCAGTCATCCATATTAAACTCTCAGTTTCGCGGTGCGTGGCGTAAACATGATCTCTTTTTGTCCTAAGTAATCTGGCTCTGGTCAACGTTGATTTTTATATCGAACTAAAGAGGTTATTACACTTGATTTTTTTAATTATAGTTAGGTATTATTTTAGTTCCGACTAAAGAAAAATTTAATAAATATTTCCGGACAATCCACACAACAACACTAAAGTAAGGTAAGGTAAGTAAGGAGTAATCTCTAAAGCTTGTGTTTTGAGTACTAGATATCAATTAACAAACTAACTATCTGATCATATATATCATGATCAGATAGTTAGTTTATTAATTCATTTCTATAAACAAGTATTTAAATAATTTCTGGAAGGCGAGTCAGATTACAGGAGATTCATTATTTTCTATCGCAATGGCTACATCTCTTGTCAATTCTATTGGTAGGTATTGCGTATTATTTCTGTATCCTTAACTGAAACTGAAACTGAAAAAAATACATTTGCTAGGAATAATGGTTCCGTCTCAGCTCTGATAACTAGAAAACTTGAATCAGCACTGGTCTTTCGAAGGAACCACTTTGTCCTACCTACTGCCACTTCAACAAGCTAATCTATTTTCAGTGATAATATCGTTTTTTTTATTAATAAAGCTTCTTTGAAAAGATGCTACAACAATATTACAATCTAGCCATTTTAAAGGCTTATCTATAATTTTACATATGACTTAAATGTCTACGTAGAGGAAATAAAGAACGTTTCCATTATCTTACTGACTCTATTTAATAATATCGGTGACTTATGACTCTTAGATCGAATCTGAGTCTGTTCATAACCGCTGGCTGACCAATGTGCAAGCTTCTTAATCCGACAAATTTATTTTAAACGTAGCATTACATTTGTTTGTGTAAAACATATTTTTGGCTACACTTGCACACGACACTGCCGGCCGCCCTACACTCCTAGCAGATAAAGTGCCCACGTGTAATGAAGATTATCTGAGTACAAGTGTACTCGTGTACATTTCCGTGCACTTAAGTGTACTAGATAAATCCTACTACCTATAATATTATATACGCGCATATTTGTGATGATGTTAGTATGTGTGTTTGTTGCTCTTTGACGCAAAAACTACTTAATGAATTTTGATGAAACTTCAGAATAATATAGCTTATAAAACATAGTTTTAGTTTAGTAGTAAATAATAAACATATCAAATTATGCGGCAAAATCCATTATTGCGAGCAAAGCCCGATTTGGATCAAATTTGACACAGCTTATGTCCCAGTAAAAGACAAAAGGTACTTTTACCGCAGGGAAATCTATTATAACGCGTCCAAAGCCGTGGGTTGAAACCAAGTTGGTTAATATTTGTCTTGCTCCTAGAGTTGGAGTGGGTTCATGGACATTCGAGGAATCAGGCGTTCAAGTCAATGGAAATTCAGGGAAATGAACTTTCGATGAAATGGACACATAAATCAAAATACTAGGCGCGAAAGCAGGGCTGGGGAATGTATTATTTGAGATCGCAACATATGAAAAAATAGTTATAGTTCCAAAAACTATAGGCCTGTGTAGATTAAGGGTTAAAGTTTTATTACGAGATTTTATTTTTATGTTAAATATATCATTTTTGAAAAAACTTGTCGCGATTTGTCCATTACAAGTTTACAGAGACCATTAAAAAATAAAATTTGTAAGTATTTCCGGACTAATTACACAGCATCACCTAACCCCAAACTAAGCAGAGATTGTACTATGGGTGTGAGGTGGCTGATATACTGATATAGATACATTTTTATTTGTAAATACATTCTTATGATAGATAGAAAACACTCAGACCCGAAACCAGAAATTGTAGATCGTACAAAATCTGATTCCCCAGGCGGGAATCGAACCCGAATTCGAATATATATTTATAAAACCCAGACCAAGGAGAAAATGCTTCCAGAACATACAAAAACTTGAACTCTCGGCAGGTTTCGAACCCGCTACCACTTGCACCACAAGCGGACCTTCGTCCACCGCGCCACTGAGGCAGTCTCTTCACTGAGCAGTATCTTTTGAAACTATAATCATGGTTGTCAACGGTATAAAATATCTTACTTTTATCCTATTTACACACCATAGATGCCGATATCGGTCAACTTCAAGTATCATCTCCTACGTATAAACTACATGCAGAAGTCAAAACAACAATTACAAATTATCAATCGCTTCTATAACACATCAAAATTATAAATCCTCAAGTATTTCTGTTTCTCTTTAATGCCAACAAGACCCTGAAAACAGAGCATAGACTATTTTTTATCGCGAGAAAACATCATAACAAAGCGACCCCGCAGGGTGCTGCAAATAAACACGATATTTTTCAAGCGACCTACATATAATTCAGCATTTTCATCAAATGCGCTGTAAAACAAAAGGAAACGCGCTAATGACATCACAGAAAAAAACCGCGTTTTCAGTTTCCGCCCGCGTTTGACCGGATGTGTCTCACACGCGAGGCGCGCACGCATCTGTTATATAGCTCATTAACGATCCGATACAGCTTGTTAAGCAGTTATTGATACACCCTCTATGCTGGCTAAGGTTCCTTCATAGTTATGTCTGCATGCCTGCAAATCTTCCAACTTCCTACTCCGATACTAAAGGACTGTATCGGAGGATATAGTTAGGGTCCCCATGCCCTAGCCTATAGTGCAGAATACTTCTATTATAATTAGAATAGGGTAGATCATTTAACAAAAAATAATTAGCCCTTATTAATAAAAAAAATATTACCCCCCTGTTTATTTCGTTTGTTAGAGAGTCCAAAAATAGTACGCACCTATTTTTATTCTATTACTTTTCTTTAGGAAAAAATAGTTATTTTTATTTTTTCCTTTGAAGTTTCACGTGCCGTAACGCTTTCATGCAATTTGTACTAAAATTCGCCGTTACAACTCAACTTTTATGCTCCATACCATGGCACTTTTTTGTTAAATGGATAAAGAAAAGTAATAGAATAAAAATAGGTGCGTACTAATATTTTTGGACTCTCTAACAAACGAAATAAACAGGGGTGTTTCAAACACGTCCGAGAATCGCAAGTAGTTTTTGCCTTGACCAAGATAGACTTTTCATTCATGATGTGAGTACATCATTTTTAAGCATCACCTGTGGTATGGTTTAATAGTTAATTCAGCCCGTGGTAATACCCTACGGAACAACGAACGAGGGCTCTTGCACACCTACCAACCCGCATTGGACCAGCGTTAGATGATAATGCTAACTATACTAGCTTTTGACGCAACGGCGTTGAGTTATCGGTTATCTGGCTGAATTTGGGTACTTAGTTTCCATAGTCGTAAGGCATATTTAATTAATAACCTGTTGTACATAAATTTCATCCCTAATACTTAATTATAGTTAGGTCAACCTAAGTTAATTAATACAGGCAGACTTTTACTTGTCGAAAATTATGTGACATACATTTTCTACAGCATTGGACGTCAACCAACGCAATACAATACACAATACTTTATTGAACACCAATTCACAAAACAAAAATATTTACAAAACAAAAATATTGACAAAAAAATTAAATATACATATAGTGTCACAATGGGCGGCCTTATCACTAAAAGTGATCTCTACCAGACAACCTTTGGATGGACTGGAATAAATTAAATCACGCAATGGACTTGATTTTTTTTTTGTGAAAGCTTCTAGTTCAGAACTGTTTATTTTAATTATGTTTTTGGTCCTGTGACATCTTAAGACTGTTGAATTACGTAAAGATCAAGGATTGCCGCTTTCCTAACAAAATTCACCTTCACGTTACAGAACCCCGAGTAATTATATCATCAAACACATCCTTCGTCAGTCAAAATTAAATCTTGAACTGGAGTAATCAGAGCGCAACAATCGTGCCTCGTTCGATCACGCAGACGGCATCCTTGACAGAATTTGATATTAGTCGCATCCTGCATTGTTTACATCGCATGTGTAAGTACTAACTTAATTAGAGTAGATATATTAATTACCTACCTATAAAATTAGCGCCACAGTTTATGTGCTCAACAGTAAGAAAGAAAGAAAGAATAAATTGATTACACACTTATTTATCATTTAGCTTAACTTAATTATCCTACTTAATGTAAGCTTAACTAACCTAGCTACTAACATTATTAATTTATAAATTTCGACAGACGACAAATTCGCTATTTTTCAATTAGCCCTGTATGTAGTTAAAAGTATATTTACTAGGTATACAGCCTCGGGCAAAAGTCACTTGACCATACCATGTTTTTGTCCAAACGTGGCTGTATGGTCAACCGACTTTGCCTGCCTCAGGACGAAATTTATTAAATCTTTCTCTTAGTCTCTATTACTCTGATGTACCTAACAGACAAAACAAACAAACAGTATGCCGGGGCAAGTAGCTAGTTGCATACTACATAAACATAAGCAACGTTAGTCCCCATCTGAGGCAACAACGGTCCTACAACTGTCACCATGGCCGAAACGAATCGGTGTATTATATAAATTACAATTTTTAGAAAGTAGAATAAATCTTTACAAATCTAAACCCATGAGGTAGTAATTTATTATTCTATGCCCATGATATCATCCATTACACCAAATAAACGCTTGTTCAATGATACAAAGAGAAACAATAAACATGATTCGCCTTTGTTTTTTACTTGTTCAAGAATGGCGAAATCGCATCCTCGGCCATCGTACTTCCAAACGTAATAACAGGACAATAAACCGCAGTGCATTAGCCAATCGAAGCTTTAAAAACAACTGCTCCTTAGGTTTTTAGCACACTGAGCCTCAATAATAAAAGAATACGTACATACTACTACTTACACTACACAAACTACTAGATTTTGTCGTAGGTGCCTGAAACGCCTCTCCATATCTGTACAGTGAATGTGGAGATATGAAATATTATTTAGTATAATCTATGTTGTTTAACATTTCACAATTAATTTATTGTAAATGCCAAGAAATTATTAAACAGTATTAATATTATTATTTACTTGATTAAATTAAGTGGACTTTTAAGACGGCGACGAAGATCAACTATTTACTAGAAAATACAATAAAAAAATTTAAAAAAAAACATTCATCAACCATCACATTAACAGGTATTTATGAAGTTTGAACCAATTATTTTAATTATGTTTTTGAGTAAGTAAAAGAACATTATATTTTATGGATACTGACCAATCACTTGCCACCAAATTGAGCGTTAGATAACGGGGATAGTAGTGTTATCATTAGAAATCTTCTCATCTATACATATTATAAAATAAAGTCCTCAGCCGCGTCTTTATGTTCGAAATTTACACAAAAGCTAAAAAAAACGCTAAAAAAAATCTTCATGCCATAGACAGCAAGAGGTAAAGCGATTCAAGCGGAAGGTTTAAGTGAATAATTTGTGTAAGAGTTAGTTTAATTATAATGATAATTAAGGAGTCGCCAAAAATCAAGCATTTAATACGAAAGTTTTGTTCTATTTTTTTATCAACAAAGGTCACCATACACACGGTAATACAAAATAAAACATTAAAATAAACATGACTAAAATGATTTAATTGTGATGTATTCTCGTAATAACAGGGCGTCACATCGAGTAAAATATAAAATAGACAGTTAAATAACATGAGCACACAATATAATAAGTAGTGCACAAAAAACAAAAGAAACGAAATTTCAAACTACAATACATGAACAAGATTATTAATTTAAACAAAAGGAAAACTTAAAGAAAAACGTATTTATCTATCCATGAAAACTGCCAGTAGCAGTCACATTGCTTTACGCATTTGCCTAAACAACGATTGCCGAGTCAGCTATTTTATGTTGTAGTTAGAGAATGGAGCAACCATCCATACTCTAACTACAACATGCATTAAATAATTGTAGAACAAGCAACCTTCACTACTAATCATAAATCTTTGAACCCAATATGCGCAAGACCTTACGATTGGAAGTATGATAATTTATGAGGTAATTCGCGGTCCGACGCGGGAATCGAACCCGCTGCCGCTGCGGATGCAACAACTAAAGGCAATGATACATCGCGGGCTTCGTCGCGATCGGGTGTGTTCTACTTGCCACTGGCATTGTTTTAATTTTTGTAGGTTTGTCCTTTGTTGTAGTAATATACAAACTAATACAATACACACTATGCAGCCTGGGCAGATTTTAATGATTCATTCGTCGATCGATTCCTCTTAGTCCAGCGAGTCTCACTAAAGACATGACGTCAGGAAAAATGCAATATGGCAACCAATGGACCATTTTTTTATTATTATTATTTTTTAGCCTCTATATTGTCCCACTGCAGGGCAAAAGCCTCCCTTCCCTTCTTCCACTCTTCGCGGTTCATCGCGGCATCGGATCAAGGCATCAAGTACCATTTTTTTTAATAAACAAAACTTTAAGTCACAAACTCTGTAAGAAATATGTTATAGTTTTCTTTCAACATTATTTGTTTGATCCGGCTGACCGTTTAGTATCTATATTTATAGTTGCGAAACTAGGATTCACACTTAATCGTAATATACCCAAAAAAAAAAACAAAATTAGATATTATTTGTAGCATAAACCCTCAAACATATTAATTTTAGATTCATTTTAATAATAATAATCATTTATTTCAGGCATCTAAGGCCCATATAAACATATACCTTATAGACTAACATACATAAAAATATAAATATTATAAACTAAAGTGTCAGAATCGATAATTATTCATATTATTATGTTTTAGTGTTATAGTGTTATTAACAAAGCCAGTCACAGCACACTCCTAGATTCCCTTGACAGGGCTCTACGGAACCAACGGAATGCGATGGGTACAACATTGATATCAGAGGCTTATTTAGACTTAAAAAAAAGTGATAAGTTTCAATAATCGCTCCGTTGATCTTTCCATTGCTGGCTTGGATCTACTTTGAAGTCAACTCCATTACAGTCAGGCAGCGACAGGTTTTTTGTACTTTGTTATTATAATGTTTATTGTGTCCATTGAGTTGTGTTCACTTTTTGTTGTATAATATGTGAACATCCGTGAAAATTTTTAAGTAGCTTTCTGTGGCTACTAGGTAATTTTATCTTAGCTGTATAATCATAGCTGTTGATTTTCCTTTAAATAAATCATAGTAATATTATAAATGCGAATGTAAGTTTGTTTGTTACGCCTTCACGCAAAAACTACTTAACCGATCATCATGAAACTTTGGACATATACTCTTGAAGGTATTAAAAGTAACATGGGATACTTTTTATCGCGGGAAAATATGTAATTCCGCGGGAAAATCCATTTAAACGCGGGCAACACCGCAGGTCTCAGCTAGCCTATAAAAATAAAAATTAATTGTTGTTCGTTAGTCTGATTAAAACTCGAGAACGGCTGGGCCGATTGAGCTGATTTTGGTTTTAAAATGTTTGTCGTAGTCCAGGCTAGGTCTAAAGATGAGCAAATAAGGAAAAATTGCCGGGAACTTTTTTTACCCGTGCGACGCCGGGGCGGGCCGCTAGTTATTAATAAGAGAGCCAGCCGTAGCACACTCGAGGCTCGGACGTGTGCTCAGAGGAAGTGAGTCGCAGACGGCCCGCTTACGCGCTGAACCGGCACTCTTGCGCAATAACCTACTGCGCACGCGATCTGAGCTAGCAGGGGATTAGGTGTTTGCAAGGTGAAATCAATTTCTTTTTGTGTATTTATTGACATTAAATAAGCTTATTATAATATAATAAGCTTATTTAATGTCACAGTGGTCTTATGAGCATAAGGCTCATACTAATAAAAACCGCTATTTTTGTCTGGCTTTAAAATGTGATCATGACTGTTGTGATGGCGCGTGATAGTACTAATTGCAAGAATTGTTGTGTGTGCCGACCCCAAATATTCTGGGACAAAAGCAGGAAGATAATGATAAATAATTTCATAATATTATTTAGGACAATTTAATAATATTATATTGCTTAAAATGCAATAGTTTTTTATCACAACTTACAAAAAAGGGAATGGTTTTTCTTAACACAAGACACAAGGCAAATAAACATATTTTAATATATAATTTAAAAAAATAATAATATATATTTTTTTTAATTACTATATAAGCATGTATTTTACTATCGTATGTCATTGACATAGTATAGTCTATTCTCAAGCTTGAAGGCCTACCTACTAAATTATCATTTTTTTTATGTGCAGAACGGGTAGGTAGGTACCGCTTGCTACGGGGGCAGAGGACGGTTATGTCAGGCTCCAACCGAATAAAACCACGTGTGTTCCTTCTCACGCCTTTGTCGGGGCTACAGGTATGCGTTTGCATTCTTCCGTGGCCCCGACAGCGTTGTCCCACATCTAGATGCACATTAGGAGATGCCGTGGCCCCTTTTAATGTGCGACTAGAGCTGGAATCTTTGTCGCACCTCCTCAGTGGCTCGCGTCAACACACTCGCGTGACACCACTACGGGGCGTCGTGTTATGGCCACCAGAATTCCTCGATTCTGGTTGCCAACGCCCTGTTATGGCTGTAGGTGAGTCCTTGGTGGAGCCCGTCGCGGACCGTGAATACAGACTGCCCTGACTTGTTGAGCGCCATCCTGATTGCCAATCCCTCTATCCTCCTGACAACCTGGTAGGTGCCACCGTCTCCGTGGCACCTACCTACCTACCTCAACTTAAAAAACTAGGTAAATAATTTACCGCAATAAAATTCTTATTCATGAAATTGTATTCAAAAACAACTGAACGGATTTTCATGCGCAGTTTTCAGCAAAATATGTTGATTGATTAAAGAGGACAATTGAATGTGTATATTGCACCCTTGCGAAGTCAGAGAGGGCCGCTAGCTAGGTACCTATTATATAACAGCAGAGTAGGTATCAGATAATTATTGTTAACTTTCCAACAGTCCGTAGCTGATCGAGCGAAAACAAGAAACAGAGATATTACCAAAATCACATTTAAACGACATAGTTACCTATAACTTATCTTTCAACTAACATCAAAGCAGGAACGAACAGTGCTCGCCTGTTTTCAACAAATTATCACCCTACAATGAAGAGACTGTCACGCCAAGTACACCATGAAAATTTATGGTTTCTGTTCATAGTTTTTAAGAGCTTTCGCTCGTAAAAGTACGAGTAGCGCCATCTAGTGAGGTGACTGTAAGGTTCGGTGATTTCCCTTTGGTGAGCTGTTTTTGTGGTTGGTGCATTAGTATTTTGTTAATAAAAAATATTAATAACAATTATATTGCGCATTGGTGCATTGGTTGTCTTATAGCTAATACAGAATGTGTGAGGTGTATAGGGTAAACCCATTGTCTTTGATGGTAATTAATGCCATGTACATTGACAAGCCGTTTACATTAAAAGGCGTTAGTAACTAAATACTCAACGAATTTTTATCCAGTTTTCAACAATATCTTATTTAAAATCAGCCTTAGAGAAAAAATACAAAAAACAAACATAAAATATTTGTATACTAAGGCGAAGGGAGACCAGTAGGTATGTATATGTAACTAAATATTAAAAGTGTTCTAGAACATTACCACCGATTATATAATATAATATTAACATTACTCAGTAGCGCAGTGGACGAATTACCACTCGCGACGCCAGGGCAGCGGGTTCAATTTTAAACACAATGTAACGCTGTAATAATCCTAATAAAAAAAACGATATCATAACCTTAGTTCCCGTTAAATGTAAAAAACACATATTATTTTGTAATATACACGCCATGCGCTTTCATTTGAGATCCTCGAGTATATATATTATATTTGCAGACATTCGGTTATTCACGTTCACCCCCCATAATATTTAACGGCTCAACCGATTTTCATCAAACATATCTTAGAAAATTCGCACGTACAAAATAGTACAAAATAACCAAAACTGAAATCGCTTCTTCAATGATGTTACAGACAGACAGACACGTAAAACTTATAACACCCCTCTTTTTGCGTCGTGGGTTAAAAACACACTTTTAACACCCTCTACCAAATGAAAAAGCCCTCCAGTCTCACTTGTCAGACTCCGTCAGACGCATTTTAGTGACTTGCACTTACACGTCACGACACGACACTCATTACACTGTCATGTCGACTGGTGCAAATGAGCGAAACCAGAGATTAATGGACTTACTAATGACAAACTGACATCCGCGGATCCGAAATTTGGAATGCATGATTTGAAAGTTTGAAAATGGCGTTCGTTAGAGTAGCGTATTTTAAACGTTGATTTTTAGCACAGAGTACTTTTTAATATAGGATTTCTATAGCATACTAACCCTTATTGAAATTCTAGGTTCTTCTAGTAAACTACATAACCTGAAAAAGTAATCGCAAAAATCTTTGAGAACTTTTTGTTGGTAGAGACAACTTGTCAATGTCACTGTTATATATCTACCTAAATGTCAACATGGCATATCTGACAGAAAATACCGTAGTGCCTCAAGACGAAAGTCTTCAATCAATGTGAGTTGCCAGTGATGCAATACGTATCCGAAACGTAGTGCTTTACTATGGGTGTCATGAATAGGCTCACATCCGCACAAAGAGCTATGTAGAGGGCTCAGAGTTTCTCTACGGGATTGAATCAGAAATGAGAAGATTCGTAGAAGAATGGACACCACGGATCGGCAAGGCATTTCACAATCTCAGAATAAAATATGTCAATGGTTGAATATAGAGCTATCAAGGCAACTGAAGATCACTGTCTGGCCGAGATTGCTCTTACTTTAATCTGTTACTATTTTATATGTTTACTCGGATAATGTGAAACAATCAAATCAAACAAATAAAAAAACCCTTCCTTATTGCAATTTTAATTAGGCATAAACAAGATTAAAACGAAATAAATTATTATATATGTGTTAGCGTGACTAATTCCCATTTTATTAAATAGAAGCCATATTTGTTTTTTTTTAACTAAACAATGACGCCATAAATCAATGCATCAACCAATAAACGTCACACACTCTAATTAATAAATGCGTTTAATGTCGAAAAATATTATTAAAACAACGTAACAAACCCCTATTAGACCTGGACGAACACATTAGGGTTGCCACCCTTTCAGCTTTAATTCTGAAAGGAAAAAGTCGGAATTTAAGAGAAAAACCTCTGTTGTAAGAAAGTTACAACAGGGGTAATGTTGAGCCATCACAGATACTTTAATTTGTTAATGTTGAACTAGTATTAATAGAAAATTATAGTCATGCAATAAAGCACAAAGATTATTATAAATGAAGAAAATGAGTTTACTACATTACTTAAAATTAGGTTGCTAAACCTGTTTTCTGATTACAATAAGGGTTAAATAGAGTTTTCTGTCTACAATTAAAATGCAACACCTATAGATATCAATAGCATAATAGTCGGAGTTTTTCCGGCTACGAAACAAAGCGGTCCTACTTCCTCAAGTAAGTGTTGCCAACCCCGGATCCATTTACCAAATTGACTGAATTATGCGTCCCTAACGACGCCCAAAGACATTAAAAAAACGCCTTCGAAACTTTTAATATCGTAATAAGACTTTGATTTAATTTCCCTTTATCATTATTTATGTAAGGATCCGCGGAAAAATGCGTTAAGTCCTGGTTATTATTTTTTGTGGCTTACACTCTCCCCTTCGTTTTTTTTGTGATGCATCGGGAGGGTTAAAATAAAGCGGGAAATGTTGGCCTCACCACAGGCCTCACTAATCGTAAGGATTATGGGCTGAAAAGCATATTTTGATATTAGCTACTGATGTATCAACAATAAATCAAATCATATACCAAAACGGTTTGCCTATGAGTTTAAACAGCCAGATTCTCCAAATCGTCTGGCCATCTTGTTCGATGACCTCCAATGATCTTAGATTAAATCGAAAAGAGGCCTATAATGCGTTTTTCAAACTGTAGTCTCCATTAGATAACTCTATGACACGACAGTTATCAGTTCAACGTGCTAAGTACCCCCTCATTTACATTTCAGATTGATACGCATGACTCTTAGACAAATTCTATATATGTATGACTATTATATTAAGTATATCAGATATCTAGTACCCGTAACACAAGCTTAGAGCTTACCACGGGGCCTAGATGATGTTGTGTGAAATGTCTGGAAATATTTATTTATTTATTTAATTCTAGCAAAATTAATATTTACGATAAATCGTCTACGAGTATAATTTACTGCGCCACTTGAATTGCCTTCAAGCTATCATATAATTTACATTAAAACCTCATAAGCAATAATGACACGTACAAAACATCAAAATTCAACTGTCAACGTCAGTTATGGAAAACCGATTTCCGCCAAAGTTCCGCTGTCAACTTGACAAGCTAACAACTTGTTGAACAAAACTGTTGACATTGTCCGGTTTTTGTGAACACGTCAACACACAATAGCTATGTTAACAATGGCTCTCATAATATATTCGTAGGGGAAGGGGGATTTTCTTTGTAATGCAAGGGGAAATGTTTTGGTAAGTGATAGGCGCGGAGTTTTATAAAGAGTGTTCGATTCACTTTAGAATTTTTAAGTTTTCTTAACTTTTTAAGTAGATCGATGTCAGATCAGATTTAGAAGGAAAATAATATGTTGATAGATTGGGGACCTTTGCTTAAAAAAAACACATGCCGTAAACTATAATACAATAAACATAATGTAGAGTAACTAACTACTGTGGCTCAGCGACCCAAAGTGGATCTTAAAGACAGATAGGAGCATTCCATCAAACTAAGTTACTTTTCTGCCCAGATCAATATATAAATTCTTATTCGCCACATGATTTTATTGACCGCATACGAAAGTGATTGAAAGTACAGTTAGTGTCAAAATCATAAATATTTAAAAACTAGAGGCTCTGAAGTGTTATTACTTTTAATAAGATGGTTAGAAATCGGTTAATAAAACTGATTAGACCTCATAATGTAAGATTGAAGGGTTTCATAGCTTCAGTCTTAAAACACTTTTTCAACGCAAAACAAATGCTCCCTTAATAAGGGTGAAACTAAGGGTAGGTACTCCTTCGAAATTTTAAAAGCAATTAGTGATGTGAAATGTCCCCAGTCTGTCATCGCGTTAGTCATGCTTTGAGGCTCAGAACGATGTTTCATAAGTGCCATTACAGCTTAAATGTTTATTGAAGAAAGTTGATGTGCAAACAAAGTTAAGAGCTTAGATATTTTTCAATTTAAATTTCAGCATGATTTCGGATGATTTCCGTTTCAGGGGTATTTTATATTCCCGGATAACGATATAGGTAAATGACTGCCTACAAATAAGAACAGCAATGACAGACCTTAACTCAAGGCTATCGAAACAAATTTGTCCATTACTGCAAACAGTTCTGTTCATGCCAAATCATGCAATGCTGACAATAATTGTATCTTACCACAAAAAGCTGTATTTTACCGCGGTAAAGGCATTATGTTATTCTGATATTTATGTGAGCTATATTACTGTGAAGTTTCATCAAAATTCATCCAGTAGGTTTTGCATGAAAGAGCAACAAACTCACTTACTCCTCCCACATCACACCACATGCACATCCTCACACATTTCAGCGTTTATCATTTTAGTAGGATTCACAAAACATTCATTTAAATTGTATTAGAGACATCTAAATACATAATACGCATGCTTGATTAACTCACTTGACTGGGTCTAATAAAACCAAGAAATTTATTGGTTTTGTAAGAACATGTACATTTTTTTGCATTTTCCAAGACGTATAATCTTGGACCACGAACAAATCTGATCAAAAAGAGGGTGATATACCCTTAATGCGTTTGCATAATGGTCGTCATTAAAACATTTATAACGGCCTATTGGCCACCCCAAGACGCTTGATATTAACTCGGTAATGGCAGCACAGGAATTAGTACTAATATTACGACAAAAATGCATTAGACGGCACAAATCTTTGTAGAAAAATTAAATGTAACGAATGGGAGCACCTATTGAAAAAACCACAATACATATTATGTACAAACAAAATTATAAGTCTTTATTTCTTGCGATGATTGCACAAACATTTTTTCCATCTTTTTAGTTTTCAGTATATACTCGTACACTACCTTTTTTTGTCCGTGTTGTAACAATAATTTAATAAGTATTCAAAGCGACAACTCAGAGCCAAAAAAATCTCAGAGTTGTCGCTTTGACTTTCGCTGGTTCGTTTTATTGTGTTTAAGAAGATTGTGAAAGAACTGTTACTTGTATCACTCTATATTTTATTTAACCATTAACAAATTTGACTCGTACATTGTGAAACAAGCCCTAAGTTAGTTTGTTACGCGCAAGATTTTGAAGTTTCACAGCATTGGATCGCGAAGGATGGAAGAGTAGAGACAGGTTTCCTCTACACAAGGACAAAGCTGTTTATGATTTATTTGCGCTTCCATTTGTTCTGGAATCTGAAAGCCGAATTAATAAATCTGCAAGAATACAATTTAACACCATTACAACTCAATTAAATAAAATATTTAAATAAATCTTTCCCGACAATTCATACAACAACTTCTAGCTCCGTGGCAAGCTCTAAGCTTGTGTTACGGGTGCTAGATATCTGATAAACCTAATATAAAAAAAAGTCAAAAAAAAATAACAGATAATCTATAAATATTAAACAGCAGAGTTCTCTAGTAGACCTCTAGACTAACCTAACCTAAATAAAAAATCTGCAAGAATACACTTGAGAGTCACATCAAAACACAATATTTAACTGATAAAATCCGTAAGAGTTCTAGTTTTAATTGTAAGCAGAGGTAGAACAATTTTATCGGTAAAACAAAGGTATTGTGGAATCCACAGTAGTGCCCTCTATCAATAGTTGAGCGCAAGTTGCGGCCATGCGTCTTGTCTTGACCAGGGCGTGACGTTACTACTGCGCTCTAACTTCTTGATACTTTCGCACAGTATATTTCACTGCTTATGTTTATATTAAAATATTTATTTAAAAAATCTAAAAGGTAATATATCAATATTGATTAATGTCCTGATGGACACACCGTCATTTTGAATAGAGTTCTCCTATGGATCGGAAAGACAGACGATTCAATCAAAGTTACATTGAGGTTATACATTATAATAATGAATTAGAAATAGATAAAATCGAATTCTCACTTCAGGCAGTCACTTGACCATACAACCACGTTTAGGCAAAAATGGAAGACTTGGCTTCAATTGACTTATGCCCGAAGCTGATGAATTGACTTTTGCCTGCATATAATCATAGACTAAATTAGTCTATGATATAATATAACATTTTACATTTAAAAAATATCTGCATTTACTATGAAGATTTTAAAATATTATTTTAACCAATCTTCTCGGTGATATTATTTTGATCTTTTCCTAAGAAACAAACACGTAGAACACAATTAAATAATAAATATGACGGGATAGTTGCCCTATTGACTATACAGACATGCCATTGTCTTCGTGGTACTGCATGGTACCTGTTCTGACTGGAACGCAAGCGCCACCTGGTGGCGATAGGCAGAGTCTACTTCTATGACCTATAACTCTGTAAATACAGGAATTAATCGTTTGTGATTCTCAATAAAAGTGTTTACTTCATTTGAGGCGACATTATCTACGACCTAGCCAAGTGTATACCATGGCCCACGACGAGACTTCAAGCAACCTCCGTCCGCCCGAGTCCGTCAAATATACAATACAATACAATTAAATAATCATTATTGAAACACCAACAACATAGAAAATATTACAGAGAAATTTGCATAGTATAAAGTGCAACAATGGGTGGCCTTATCACTAAAAGCGATCTCTTCTAGGCAAGCTTTGGATGCATAGAGATCATTGTACTCATAGAAGCAGTGGCATCTACGACAAATATGTAAAAGTAATAAATAAATAGGTACAAATAGATAAGTTTAGAGAAAACATAGAAATATATATTTCCTTTAAATATTTATTGACTCAAAGCAAAGTATCAAGATACAAGCCCAGCCAACTCCCGGTCAACCATTTGGGAAATCTGCCGGTGGAGTCTGTTTAATTTATCCCGTGAATATTCTTAAACTATCGGCTCTGCGGCTGCTTTATGCGTTTGGACGCGGCCGGATTAGTGGGCCCCCGGGACCGCCATGTTTTGGTCGGCTTCTGTTTAGTAGGAATAATAACCTCTTTAAGGCTGCATTACTCAGAGAAGGTAGAAGAAGAAAAGTACAGCACAGTTCGAAATTCAAAATATTGTATTTTACATTTTCTGACAATACTTTCTTAATGAACTTGTCAATGTCAGTGACGTCACAGTACAACGCGTTGAGAAGGAAGGAAATAGTTTCTTGGTCTTTAGTTCATAAAGTATGAATAAATATATTATGCTGGTACTTTGTCTGTGTGTTCTGTGTTTGAAGATCTTAGAAAATACCTAGTGTACATTATGTAATATAATATTTCCGGACAATCCACACAACAATATTTAGCCCCGTGGTAAGCTATAAGCTTATGATACTAAACATCTGATCAGATATAATAGATGCATACATATGTATATATAGTTTTTTTATTAAGCATTATTAACACCCAGGTCAAGGAGAAAGTGCTAGCAGAACATACAAACACTTGACGTTGACAAACAGTCAAACGTGTCCAGTAAGTGCTGCTAACTTCGATCTTCACTAAAATTTGTGAGGACTTAATATAAATTGTCAAAGTATTGGTTGAGTAAAAACATAGTCAAAAGAAAACTATAAAAAGTATAGTCGACTAGCTGTATAATACATTTTACCGCGGTAAAAATTTGCTTTTGTTCTTTACTGGAAAAACTGCAATGTCCAGGCCATCGCATTAATTGTATTTTCCAGAGAAAATCAGTAAAAAGAAGAAGCCTAGAACATATTATCTAGGCTTCTTCTTTTTAACGTGTTAATAGTTTTAATATAACTAAACGTATTTACGATTTATTTGCATTAATCGGGTTTTAACACTGCACCCTCGATCAGTGATCAGATCAGATCAAATTTGACGAACGATTTTTTTTAACCTCATAAATTATATAAAAGATTTTTCTATGACGGTTTTCTAATGTCTTCAGATATAATCTGTAACAAATTTTGTCGATGACTTTTCTCTCTCACTTGTCATTGCACATTACGGGAGTAGCAAACCTAAGCCGATAAGCTCAAAATATGCCGAAAAATTATTTTACTTTTGCAATTTCAACGAAATTGTTGCATTGTAAAAATAATGTATGATATGACAATTGTTGAGGCAAGGGCGGCAAAAACTGTTCAGGCTATAACTTGAAAATTTCGAAATCCGCCACTGCTCTCGATATTCGCATTACAATTTTAAGGTATTCCTAGGTATAAGTCCAATAGTAGCTGTAAATGAACGAGTACTATGAAATTACAACAAAGAACAGAATAACTTGAAAAAAACATTTTAATGTACCTACATAGGTACTATATTCTGGAGCCAAATAAAAAAACCCTTGATTACAAAATTTTAGTTTTTTTAAGTAAAAAGTCATACTATTTTGTAATGTGCTTGTGATGCGCATTCATTTGAGGACACACTCGAGTATATTTGCAGATTTTCTTTTTTTTCCCCCAATTTTACTATCAAAAATTTTAAGCAGGTCTACCGATTTTCATCAAACATGTTTAAGCAAACTCGCGCAAAACTCACCTCTCATACAAAGAAAATAATTGAAATAGCTTCATCCGTTAGGCAGCTCTGATGCCATAGACACATAGACGGGCACGTCAAACTTATAACACCCTTATTTTTTCATCGGGGGATAAAATGGAACTAAGCAACAGATCCTTAGGAAGAAAAAATTGGTCAGCTTCCAAAGAATGGCTTGCGAAAAACGACAATAATTCGCAAAGAATTCCTGAAGGATAAATAATTCGCACATAAAATACTAAAACGCTTAATTAATGCGCCTGTAATGTTTCCCACTAATCTATACATATTATAAATTTAAGTACCCGGCCGCGTCTGTCTGTCCCTATGTTGATAAACACAAATACGACAGAACTGATCTTTAAGCGGTTTTCAACAATTGGTAGAATAAATTTAAGTTTTTGAAAATACAAAGCCGGAGCATTTTTTAAACTTAATCAATTAAGAAAGTCTTAACAGCATATCGCAAACTGACATCAAATCATATATTTGACAAATTAAAGACCAGTCAAAACATTGATTTATTAAACTCGAGGCTGATCTATACCTAACATCTTTTTCACTTATAATTTTATTTAACTCGACACTGGCAAATTGTCGCTTCAAGCTCAAAGTCCAATTACAAGAAACTGAACTGAACTGAACTGATCTATACCTAACCACCCCGTAACAACAAATAAAAGAAAATTGGAAGTAACTAAGCAGTAGGCCTTAATCAAGGGAAAATGGGTCAGCCCCTAAACCCGGCACATTGTTCGCGAAAAACGACAATAATTCGCAAAGAATCCCTGAAGGATAAATAATTCGCACGTCCCAGTACTAAACAGCTTAGTTAATGCGACTGTAATGTTTCCCACTAATAGGAAAACTCCAACTTACACTCTCGGGAATTAATCACATAGTTTATTCAGGATGTGTCAAGACGGAGTTTAGTATTTGTTTTTATGGTAATGAAGGTTTTATGTGGACTCCAGTAACTAGCTGGTTGTTAGTAGGTAGGTGGAAGAAGCGACAATGAAACTCACAACCTGCAACACCAAAAAACCTAGAGTTTTTGGTTTTGATACTTATACCGCGGCAAGGAAGAAAACTTATACTTTTTGCTAAACCACCATTTATGTAGGTACACAATGTTTTGACAATTTTGTAGGCATTGCGATTTATTATTAAAACAACTAGATTCGGGATTACCCCGCGTCCGCGTTTACCCCACTCTCCCTTATAATACGAATGAAGGGTATAAAAGTTATAAGATGTTTGTTGTTAGACAATATTTTTATAAACACTATCTTTTCCTTTTTGTAGAAGAACTAGGATTGCCGACATAACGGATTAGCTCTTTGAAGTGGCAGTGGGCAGGCCGAAATGTTCCGATCGGTAAGCGCAACAAAAGAGAATATAAACACTACGACACTACGTTTAAGCGCAGCGTCTGAGGACCACCAACAAGATGGACAGATAAATAATTAAATATAAATAAATAAATAAATTGAAGGAGGCTTTCGTCCAACAGTGCTCGTCTAATAGCTGAAATGATAAAAAATATATATATAAGTATTTTTCCGGACTATCACACTGCATCAATCTAACCCCAAGTTCGTTAGTGTTGGGTGACTGATATACTACATTTATGTTTGTAAACACATACTTATTTTACATAGAAAACACCCAGACCCGAAACCAGAATGTGATTCTTAATAAAAGTATGGTACAAAATATAATCTCTTCGGCGGGAATCGAACCCACAACTTCTTGCGCCTCAGGTGGACCTTCGCTCACCGAGCCACAGAGGTAAAAAAATAGAAAGAGAACATAGAAATCACTGATTGTGCCTGATGAATTGTCACTGATGGAAAACTACTGGTAAATATTAATTAGCAAACCTGTGCCTCTATATTACCTTATAATATCTATATACCTATAGGGTTACCAACTACGGATGGTTGGTAAATATTGACCCGTTTTGTGAGTTCATTATCCGGGACGGTCAAACGAATACCCCCCGGCTGTTTGACGATTTAAATGGATCTTTGTTTTATTGTTTATCTCGTCATACTGTGGTTGGAATCAATCAAAGAATAGATGGATATTATCCATATATCTTTATTAAACTAGTTAAGTATTTTTAAGGAAAATCCTGTTAACCTTGCATCTTTAGCTATTGGGAAAATGGCGGAAAATCATAAGTTTTTTTTTTTAACTGGGAATAATGTGAATTATTTGTGAATAAAATTACTAGAAACGATTCGGATCGATATTTCTTATAATAAAGGCAATGATACTATTTCTTTGTAAATATGCGTACCTATATAGCTAAGACATCGTAAAGCTATTATAGAGGTATATATGACGAGCCATGCAAAAACTGACCTTGAAATTTTTGCGAAGCAAATCCTTTTAATATTCTGTAACAAAACCCAGTAATTATTTTATCTAAATCACCCATTTTAAAGATTTTCAATCTAGTAAATCTGAAGAAAAACAACGATTTTTTTAAATAATATTATTTTAATTTAGACTTGTTTGATTTAAAATATTAGGAATCAATTCGAGAGCGTTAAAAAACCCTTTTAAAATTTAGACTTCTTTTATATTAAAAATATTAGCAACAAATTCAGGTTAGAGTTCCACCACCTAATGACAAAGTTTGGTACGGGAAGCATTATCTATTTAATTATAATTATGGTGCGACCACGCCGAGTGTTGATTTCTAAACGCGAATTCAATTGTTTTATGAAATTCACGTTAACAAGATTACACTCATTAACTCGGTTCTAGAGCAACCGTTAATTTATCATACCTCGTTAAAATTACTATCTATTACCTATTCGTAATCCGGTCAAGATGAACATAGAAGGTTAGGTAGCTACTAATTGCAATAGGCATTTAAAACACATAAATTTTGACGGACGTGAACAGAAACAACCTCATCGTCTCTTAATCATAGTATTTACCCACCACCCCTTGGGATTTCTTAATGAAAACATTTTATGATTTTATGATCTATCATTTATTAATTGTATGATTTTGAAAGATTGATAATACTTGATTGTATAGGTAACAGGATACATTATTCGTAGGTGAGGCCGTCGAAAGACAAACAATAATAAAATCACAATAACCAAGAAACATTAAAAACAACCTGAATAAATCAACAATGAAGGAATCCCTTCTGGGCAACTCGTCTAAAAGACTTAAGTAACTGCCCCCTAGAGCCGCATTGAATTCGCATGCATAATGCCCGCCGTTGGAGAAGCACGCTTTTACGGGAAATGCAAAAATACACCCCTTTTCATTAGTTTCTTTGTGTTTTTGTTTAGTGACATATAAATAATAAAATATTTTATTGAAACTAAATGATCATATTCATAGGTAAACCATGCATAACCATGAAGTTTTACGTTTCGGTGTCGACATTACACATCTAAGCTCTGGGTTATGAAAATAAGTTTTCAATTCGACTTACATTTTTAGGGTTTCTTACCCAAAGAGTAAAACGGGACATGTCATTATTACTGAGACTTCGTCGTCTGCTGTCTGTCTATCACCAGGGTGTATCTAACCGTGTTGAAATTTTGAGGGATGACGTATTATTGTTGCCGTTATATGCGTTATATACAACAAATACTCAAAAAACTTAATATCAAATACAACAATCGTGTTTTTTTATAAAAATAATCAATTAGCAGTTGATTTGTCAGTTAACTTGGATGAGTGGCCGCTCATGATGCACCTTTCTGCAAATACGCGACACTTGTATATGTTTCTATCTCATATTTTATCAACGTCTTTTTGTTATCACTGAACTTTTTTCTACGCGATCGTTACAAATTTTGAAGCTATTCTTAATTGAAAGTTGCTCTTTTCTTACTTACCATGACCCTAATAAAACATAGATCATTTAAAGGTTATTTCAGTTTTTAATATTTTCTATCGAAAATAATCTTTCCGAGCGGTCTGTAAGCATGCGATTGTTTCAACTTCTTATAAATTATACGACCTGCCACGACGTGCTATGAATAAATGTATGAAAGGCAAATTGATATTACGTAGCTCGTATGTTACACTTTGGCTTTTACGCCACTTCTTTCCCCGAAATTGGTTTTTTATGCCGCGAGAAATTTGTGACTGAAATGTGAAAAAGTGGGTATGAATATAAGCCGTTGTAATCAGATACTGAGACCAAAGTTAGAAGTTGTTAATTTGCAACTTGGTTGAAAGTACCAACCAAACAAAATATTATTAAATATGTATAATGGTATATTTTATGTATTTCATCATCATCATCACCCTATCAAAGTTCCCACTGCTGGGACACAGGGACTTCTCTCTTGATGAGAGAGAATAGGCCTTAATTCACCACGCTGGCCAAATGCGGGTTGGTGAATGCCACATGTCTTTCAAACTCTTGAAAGTTCTCAGAACATGCCGGTTTCCTCACGATGTTTGCCTTCTCCGTTAAAGCATGTGTTTTAAATCATGGATTTCAATAACATGAACTATACGACTTATGAGTAACTTTAAAGTCACTCATAATCTATCACTATCAGTGAATCATAACCATGAGGCTTCGGCTAAGCCTACGCGTCAACAACACGTGACGCAATGAGTACATTTTTAGCCTGAAAACCGCGCTGCGGACGCTCCCGCTTCGCAGTAGCTTTGGTCGCGCAGGTTTGGCCAAAGCAGCAAAAGCACATAGTCGGACTACCAAAGAGATATAACAAAATAAATATCGACAACTGACAATGTGGTAATTTAATGGGTGTTAATTGATTGTTTTTTTTTCAAAATCTATTTAACTAAAAGATGTCTCTATCGCATTAAATTTAATAAGAACCTAAAAAAATAAGATCTCAAGCTATCAATTATCCACATAAGATGCACAATTTTAGTTTATTTTTCAACAATAACAGAACTGTCTTTGTTGAAATTTCACCTACATACCAAGTTGTTTATGTTAATTAAAAGGACATTTCTGAATCAATTATCTAATCATAGCATAATCTAGTAGTTCTGCGTAGTCATTAATTCAAGCAAACAAAAGGAATTTCCGGTTTTCCCTCAAACACGTACGAACACCAATATGATGTTGGGGCACTTTTAACCCTTTGACGTCTAATTACTTCCGATGAGTGGGCACATATCCACTACACCAACTATTGACGTACCCAAATACGTTAGTTTCTGTGTAGCTAGATATGCGTAGCGAAAATTAATTAATAGTATTCAAATTCATATGAGATGGGTACTAGTTGTTTTTGGTTAGGTTTCGTGTATAGAACGATTTGTCTTTGCAAAATAATCGTTTCGAAGTTTTTTTTGCTATAATGTATTGTGTTCCGTTTTTGATGGACTTCAAAAAGTAATGTCCTCTTATTTCGTTGGGTACTTTTTATGTTTTTATATGGATCATCGTCATCATCATCATCACAGCAGTAAGGACGTGCACTGCTGGACATAGGCCTTCCTCAAAGATCGAAGAAAGAGAAGAAAGAGTTTCGGCTGGCAGCGGCCTGTATCCACCGTGAGCCCGCAGCCTTCACCAGATCCTCCGTATATGGATGGTTTTTAACCCCCGACCAAAAAAGAGGGGTGTTATAAGTTTGACGTGTCTGTCTGTGTGTCTGTCTGTCTGTCTGTGTGTCTGTCTGTCTGTCTGTGTGTCTGTCTGTCTGTCTGTCTGCCGTTTTAAAGTTATGGGGGTGAGAGTGGGGAAGGAAAACCGAAAAATTTCAAATATACTAGTGTAGGGTATCAAATGAAAGCGCATCGCGTCCACATTACATGATATTATGTTGTTTTACATTTAAGGAAATTAAGGCATTCGAAATGGGGGGATTTTCTTAAATTTTAAATTTAGATTTTTATCATTTTATTTTAATATTATGTATATTAAATAGAATTTAATTTGCACTACAATATTTCTTATACAGCCTATCTTTACAGACAATTTCTAAACAGAAAACGTATCATGTAAAATTCCTGCGAATCCTGCTAATGAATAAAGTTACACGTAAAATACACATGCAACAAACAACTAAAGCTAAAGTCCATTATTCAAATCTGATTAATAAATAAACTTTACGATTCCCAGTCAACCACATCCTGCTATTGAACGAAGCTTTAAATTAATATTATTTATAAGACAAAGGTGCATTATACTTTCAATAAAATAATCAACAATGGTGATAAAGTCGATAATGCACGGCCTCTCACTGCGAGTGTTAACAACTCAATTGATGCATTCAAGTATTCCGTATTGTAGACGTGATGAAGAGCTGGAGCTCTTAGATGTTTTTGTAGTGACATGGACATGAAAAATTTATTTAATTTTTAGCTGAAATTTTAATATAAAGATGGAAGTTCTTAAATCGACGCTTTTACCAAATTTTTGTTCTTAATTCGAACTGTATTAACCTGTAACCTGCCCATAATTTCATTCGTACATGCATCCATACGCATACTAATGATTATTTCACGCATCGATCCATACATCTACTCGTCTATACATCCATGCGTCCATATTCATACATACATACATGCATTCATCCATATACACATGCATGTGTCCATAAATCCATACGTTGCATAGTACCAGTCATATCTTGTCGCTTCGAACCTAGTTGTGTGAATCTACACCATTCTCGAACCCACTTAAACACACACAAAATTTCATCAAAATCAGCCCAGCCGTTTAGGAGGAGTTCAACGACTAACAACACGTACTGAAGATTTATAATATATAAAGATTACTCGATAATTACTGTAGTGACATGGTCATGAAAAAATAATTTATTTTTTTGGCTGTCACTCGACGCTTTTGTCAATTTTTTGTTCATTCGAACTGTTGTAATGTTTTTGTTAACAATTGGAATAGCAAATGAATTCCAACATTTTTATATTTTACTAGCGGCCCGCCCCGGCGTCGCACGGGTAAAAAAAGTTCTCGGCAATTTTTCCTTATTTTCTCACCGTTTAGGCCTACCCTGGACTACGACAAACATTTTAAAACCAAAATCAGCTCAATCAGCCCAGCCGTTCTCGAGTTTTAATCAGACTAACGAACAACAATTCATTTTTATTTATATAGAAGATAGATAAGAATCGGTTAATTTTAATCGGTCAAAGTTAATCGGTTAATTTTAATCGGTCAAAGTTAATCGGTCATTTTCGAGTATTAAACCTAAGCGTCGACTTGTAAACCACCGTTTTTGTCGGTTAAAAGGCAAGTTGTACCAACCAATGGAAGTAAGCTGTGTTTGAAAGTCTTGAGCGAGTGATGTATGGCGCGTATCGCGGATCGACTGTCGCGGGGTGCAATTACGGCGCTTTATGCAAATGTGGGCTCGGCGCGTCGAGCGGTTAGCGTGGGAGACACGTCATTATAATTATAGTCCCTCGTTTAAACAAGGTATTAGCCATGGGTCGTATATAAAAAAATAAAAAAAGATTAGAAATTACTATTTATTTATTTATTAGCCATTCCGTCCCGCTGCAGGAACAAGGCCTCCCTTTTTTCTTTCCAAGGAGGTTTTTCTGTTCACGTCCGTAAGTGGTAACCCTCTGAATCCTTACACGTGACCTCCGGGTGGTGCTAAGAACAGTCTCTGGTGGGAGGCTTCGGCCGCGGCTTGTCACCACCCTCCGGGCTGGGCCAGTGCGTGAAGCGATTTTTTCGTGTTTCGTAATGTGGCTCGGAGAAGCCATCTTCTAGGTCTTCATGCCACATCTTCACTTTACATCAGGTGGTCAAAAAAAAAAGAAATTTATTTGCCTGTACCACTTGGAAACATCTGGCGAATGGCTAGCGACTTGTGGGCAAAGACTACTACTGAGTGGAGCCCACCCAACGCTAGAAGGCGACGTGGAAGGCCCGACGCCTACCTAACATCGTGGCCTGAAGTAGCAAGAAATAATATAATTAAATTCAAAATTGTCGAAGAAACTTTGAAGACAAATGACGAGCTTAATGGATAGACCACCAGGCGCATTAGGTTGCCAGTTCGATTCACACCGACAGAGAAGATTTCGTACGATTTAGAGTTTCTGATGTATGGTCTAGGTCTTTTATTTATTTATTTAACACTTTATCTGCTTATAATATGGTATGATTCAAAAAGGCGAGCTTAATGCATTATCTACCCGCTAACCTAAATGTTTATTATAAGTGTATCATAATAACAGGTAAGTTTAATATGATAGCTTATAGTTAAATGCTCTGCTTAAATTGGGGGCTAATAGTGTAGTGTGTATAGTCCAAATAGTATATAGATCAGCAAAATTTCCGTTTTCCACGGCTTTTTGATGTTATAAACGATTTTCATGGTTATAAATTAAATACTATTTTCATGGTTTCTTTAATACGAACGATTTATATAATAAAAATTACGTTTTAAAACGATTTAAATCATTCGTTTCATCATCGTTCCAGCCGTCCTCGAATTATAGGTGTTCGGACAGACACGACTTTTAAAGATACCTATATCACAAAATATAGATTTAACGAATACCGATGTATTCGCTATATCTATATTTTTGTGTGCCCTAGGCTAAAAAGAAAGAGAAAGAAAGAAAGAAAACACATTTTATTTAGGACACAAAACACAATAAAAAATAACATACAAACATACAGATAGTGTCCCAAAAAGACCCTGAACTCAGCTTGTGTTATTTTGCACGTGACAAAACAACATTTTAGTAGTATTGTGGATGCATCAAAAACGCCATATTCTTTAATTTCCCTCATTACGCTTGCAAATATTCCTCACCGTCTTTTTACAAAGCCACACAGTGTTCACGATCTTCGGTCCACATTCATCTCAATTAGCACACCTTATATGTAAATTTGTAATAAGAGGTGTGGGAATGAGCCTCCCAAAAAGTATCAACCAAGGCTCTTCAGTTCATCTATTCACGATAGTTTTGAATCTGATGTCGGATAGTTTTGTTCGGCGAGAGATGGTCTGCCTGAGGCACAAGAGGCTGCGGGTTCGGTTCCCGCCGGGAGACCAGATTTTGTACGATCTACAATTTCTGGTTTCAGGTCTGGGTGGTTTCTATGTTCAATTTTGTAAATACAAACTTATGATAGTTTGTATTTACAAAATTGTATCTATGTAGTATATCCAGTCGCCTAACACCCATAGCACAAGCTCTGCTTAGTTTGGGATTAGGTGATGCTGTGTGAGTAGTCCCAAAATATGTATTTATCTATTTCAAGATATATTTGGTATAAGGTTTGCAGGACTTCTGGACACTGGTAGGACACCTTTTATAAACAATTTCATTATTTATTGCAAGAGCACTGATGTCGGTTCGAACCGTAAAATTGAAGAGGGAGTGAGGAAGCGAAAATTTATTAGGGAGGTGACATGTAAATGAAACAAGGATAGTGTTGTGCTAATATCCTTATTAATCATTCTTATTTTTAAGTGATTTTAACTTTGACATTTCATCCTATTTCCCTTAGTGAATACGAAACAATCAAAATTATCCTGTCTTAGCCCACTGCTGTGCAGGGCCTCTCAGACTTCTTACCATCCACCACGGTTCTGAGCTCAGTTCATCAATTGACAGATAATTAGGTATATGCTAACTAGGTTATGCTGATTAATGACTAGTAGCATAAAAGCAAAATATGCATTGAAAGCTTCCTTGCCAAGTTTTGTAGCTTTTGAGTTTACACCGAACATAATTACTTTAATTTATAATTTGTATAGTTAGAAAAGAGATGGACTTAAACTACATCAATTTTGGAGAACTTCGAACTTTAGAGAGTCTGAAGGACATGTGACATTCACCAACCCGCACTGGCTAGCGTGGTGAATTAAGGCCTTATCTCCGTGTCCAAGCATTGGACTTTAAAAGCGTGATGATGATGAGTATCGTGTAACTAACTGTCAAATATATGTAAATAGCCTAAGATAAAGGCTGCCAGCCAAGCTTAAAATGGCCGTAATAGGTTATAATTTTGACATTTGACGTTACCAGATATAATGAGGTTTTACGAGGAATTAGGGTGCTGATTTCCTCACATTACCCATGTCATACGATTGGCCACAGCTGCCCTGCTGACACTGAGGGCTATAATCTCAACTAGGGCCACTTAGCCTTATAATATGCAATTTTGTCGCGTTATGACCGAGGCTAATTTTAAATGAACGACTAAACATTAAATCAGATATAATTGTACCCGTTTCAGCATAAATGTTTAAGTATATAGTTTATAAATAAAAGTATATGAATAACATAGGTACAATACAATTAATGAATGTGTGTACATATTATTTTAATCCAAAAACCTCCAACTGTGTTTTATTTCTATGGCGCCGTAGTTTATAAAAGGAAATTTCTTATTTTAAACTTCGAATTGTTAAGAAGGTTATCACAATTGTGTGTATTGAAACAGAGCTTCATCCCTTTGTCGTTATATTTCAACCGCATCCCCACATAGTCGAAGCACCTTAGTTATTTTGCATTTGACCATCAAAACATAAACAAAAATGACCAGAACGATTAAAAGCACCATAAGCCTTGAAGCAATAATCTAGATTTAAAAGTGAAAAAAGATCCCTGATTTCTTTTAAATTAAAAAATTATATTATTTTGGTATGTGCACGTAATTCATTTTATATACTACACAAGTATATTTGCACTCATTCGGTTATTCTTCAAAACTTTCACCCCCACAACTTTTAAACGGCTCAACCGATTTTCATCAAACATGACTAATAGTAATAATACAACCCTTCATCCATTTGGGAGCTATGATGCCACAGAAACGTTAAAAAATATTAAACATTAAACTACCCTTTTTTCGGTCGGTAGTTTTAAAATCAAATAAAGATAAATAGGAACAATACACTGTCGTACAAATGTGCCCCTTATTTATTGGGAAGCTTGTATCAAATCGCGAATTTGTCTGTCCGGATGGAGTATAAACTATTGGTTTTTTGAAGCTATGTAACTTTATGCTAATAAAATCGTTGTCAGAACCGTTCTTCGTAAAACCAATATTTATCAGAGGGAAACGCAGCAATAACAATATACCCCTAATAAACCCTCGAATAAAAAGCTACTGAAGGTAAAATCACCTTTGACTCCGTAAAGATGGAGATCAATAACCCTCAACATCTCTCGCTAATTGGCTAAGAAAAATTAATTTCGCGAAAGGGTTCCGTGCCCCCTTCGACCCCTTAGTACCCCCTTAGGACCCGTATTAGGGCACCGTGGAAGTGAGTCGTAGCGTTCTCAAATAATTGAACATCGCACACAAAAATATGTAAATGAGCTCCATGAAAATTAACTTTTTCATCATGAAATATGTCGTTGTCTTGTAGATGTCTTCGGGGAGTTTTTCGAGATTTTACGCAAAGGGTTTACGGTACTTACGTTTTATAAGGGGTCGAAAAAACCCTTTGGAGAAGGGTTAAATGATTAGAAGTTTGAGTGTTGAGTAAATTTGAATCTCCACCGGGTTTCGTTTATGATGTCGGGTTTAATGGCTTTTATCGGGAAGGTGGAATCTTGTTGACTTTTTCTGTTTTTTGAACTTAAATCAGCGATTTGTTTTTCTCGGAAATGAAACCGCTTTTTGCGAGGTCTGAGTGATTTATCCATTATTCTGCATGGATAATTAAACGAAATATTGTATGACTTAATGACTTAGGTAGGTCTGACTGTATTTATACTCAAATTACGTCGCAAACGGATAAAAGATAAGATAGAAAAATTTTGGCTCAATCATGGACAAGCACCTAGACATAAATCTCACATTGCAGATATATTAAGACAATGTTTCTATCGTCTTAAAATTTTGTATAAAGTACGCCCATATCTAAGGCAAGATCTAAGAATAAATCTTTGTGAGTCAGTCTAACTCTAAATTATTGTGACCAGTGTATGGTCCATGCCTCTTAAAAAGAACGTCACATCTTATACAAAGAGTTCAGAATGCTTGTGCTCGTTTCTGTTTTAGCATCCCACCTAGATCCCATGTTACCCCATTCCTTAATGCCCTAAACATAATGAAGATGGAAGCACGCAGGTATTCACAATACAAAATAAAAAAGCCGTATTGAAATCGTGGGACAAAACCCCGTGACGCACCTCTGGATTATTCTTTCGCCTTAAAACACGTGCTTTAACGGTGAAGGCAACATGGTTAGGAAACCGGCATGTTCTGAGACCTTTAAAAGAGTTTAAAGAACATGTGACATTCACCAACCCGCACTTGACCAGTGCGTGGTGAATTAAGGTCTAATCTCTCTTGCCAAGAGAGAAAGCCATGGGTCCCAGCAGTGGGAACGTTAATAGAGTTATGATGATGATGATATAAATCATATAGGTATCATACATAAGTTACATAGTTACCTGGGCATGGGCCTGTTTCACCATCTTCTTTGTAAATAACTCAATGGCTATAATTATAGAATCGGCTCGGTCAGTCAGTCACCGACAGTTGTCAATTGACTTGATAGCTCTTATTTTTAACAAATCACCTTGGAGTAGGTGAATTAGGCCCATATAAGTCGTATATAATGTGAATACGTAAGGAGGAATTATAAGGCGCAGAATCCATAGATTCAGATTTTTCTACGGGGGTAGATTAATTATTTGCTCTTTGGTTGCACCATGGATTTTTCTTTGGGCTGCGCAGCCAAGACTACAAAGATATTTATGTATGCTGCGAGCGGATGTTACGTGGCCGCAAAGCCGCGCTGCACCGAGGCCTCTCGTAAGCGCTCCAAGCATCCTCGCGCCGCGCCCTTAATCCTAAAAGTTTCCACTGCAAACACTACACAGTTAACAAATTTATCAAAACCTTACTTTAAAAAGATACTCCTTTAAACACAATCATAAACAAGCAACGTCAATACAACCTCTGTACTTAACTCCACAGCCTCCATTCAACGCTCCTATTCAGCCTACACTTAATTTGTATACATATTTTGTATACATAAAGATCTTTTGATAAAAACCTCCATTCATCCAGGATACATTTATTAAAATGTATATATTATGTCTTCAATGCCGTCTGAGTGGGTCGTCGTCTATGTCTGTGTAGGTACTTTGGGTCCAAAAGGCCCTTTTCAGAGTGCCGAGTCGGAGTTTACAAATTGTAGTTAACTTTCTCGATCGTGAGAACGTTAACTATAATTTGTATGGGATCGAAACAGCGCCTCTTGTGGCAAACTTGAGAAACATAATTTGCTAGTTTGAGATTCACTATCGACCGTCGATCGTCGACTCGTTTACGCTCACGTTCGAAAGTGAGAACGTTAACGCATTTGATTGGTTGTTTGAAAACTTTCCCGAGTTCGTGTTACCATTTTTGACATTCGAATAGTAAACGCGCTCGAAAAAGTATTCGTCTAGCATTCACTTAGAATTTCTCAGTGAGTAGAGGTGTGAGTGCAAAGTTATTCAGTAAAATCATTAATATTTACAAATAAATTATGGCCGGACGTTACTTTTTCTCTTGGATATCGTCTTACAAAGACAGCTTTTAAGTTTTTGTGCAGAGAATTAAAACAATTGACGAATTTAAGGTCCTCTCAACTCGTTTTGTTGGAACTTATATTATGTAGGTACTTTTTGTTATTTATTAATTAAAATATTAAAAAGTAGCTATAGTTTCGACACCTAATTAATTTGTTCTTCGCAGGTGTTCACGACTCTCTTCTTTTTGCTTCTGGTTCATACAAAAGCCAATTTGAGTAGCAAAACAATGCAATGACATTTTTTTTCAGATAAGTGATGATCAATACTACATTTTAAATGTTAACCCTAAGTTTGGAGGTGCAAAGCATGATTCTTTGTATGGGAAAACAGTGACTTGAATACATAAATTCAATCTCTGCACCAAAATAGAGAAATGGTCTGGCTTCTATATAGGTAAAGTATCTTTAGGTACTTGATTTATTAAAATGCATTATGTTTTGATCCCTTTCACTATTCTATCTTTTACATAATTATTTATTTTTTAGGAGACTCTGGATACCCTCAGCACCCAGGCTAATGACTCCAATTTTAGATGCAAATACTGGTACACCAGAGGCCAATTATAATAACAAGCAAATGAGGGCTAGAGTAATAATAGAAAATACATTTTCAAATGCTGAAAAACAGATGGTAGTGCTTAGACAAGGATGGAGTTCACTCCATCCACTTCAAGCCACTCAAATATGCTTCTATTATTATAGCATACTCAGTATTGCATAACATAGTTATCAATCTTGGCATTGATCTAAATCTTACTCGGTGTCCGAGTAAGTTTTTGGTGGGTCTAGTTAAGGTAAAATATTTCATATGATATTATAACAAAATACCTATTTATGTTACAATTAATCATTTCTAGTTCCAGGAAACTTAAATAGTGAACCGGGTTACAATGTGGAAGGAGCTGGAGCTACCAGCGGACCCATTTTAGTAAGAAGACTGATAAATAGTGTGTGATATATATATGTATGTAGTTCTCAGTGATATATTGTGTTAATGTACTATTGCTATTTATAGAAGTGTGCTTAGGATTATAAGGTTAAGGATATTGTATTGTGACAATGAATAAATAAACAAAATTATATAAGATGAACTTTATTTTATTACCTAATTAGACAGTCAGAATTGACAAGTTAAATTTATAAACTAATATACTTACTTATATTTACAAAAATATAAACTAATCATTACAGAGTCTATTAACTAACTTATCTTAAACTCTTATTCCTATTGCTTGCCACTCTCTGGCTCTGCGCTTCCATCTCCCTAATCATATTTTGCTCTCTCCTCAAGCTTATGTTACTCTATTATAAACTTTCTCCAAAACTCTTCAGCTTGTAGAAAATTTTGTGCTAGCCTCAAAATTCTTCAAGGAATTCTTGCATGGCAAGGTGGTGTTTGCCCAAAGCAAGCAGGCTCAGTCCGAATTAGATTGCCTTCACAGAGCCTTAAAAGAGAGAGTGCATGGGCATCTGTAAAAATACATTAATGTTATTATAATCTTATTAACATTATAATTATGTTATCCTTAGAAAAGTTAAGTCTTACCTTCTATTGCTTCCACAATATTGTGAACTGGGGTTGTTACAGTAATTCTTTGACTGGGGCTTAGGACTGGGGCAACATATGATTTTGATGGCACAGGTTCATCCCAATGTCTGACTTGTCTGAGGTCTCCATGCCTAGAAACAAAATAAACTTAGTTTTTTCTTCGTTGATGAAACAAGTTCACATAAATCGATCTAAACACCAAATAAATTATCAAACACTCACTGCTCCATGAACTTGTCTTCATTTTTAGACTGTTTAACTCATAGTTTCAATTTATTATTAATTTATCGGCCGGACACTACTTCTTCCTACTCGAACGAAAGTTTTCATTTCAAACGTAAACAAAACACAGAATAATCATAACATTTTTGATAGACAGCTGCTTCTAAACAAAATACTAGTAAAAATATCATTCTGAATTTGGCCGGTTAATGATTTGATGACGTCATGCTACCACCCTAACAAAAATATTTAACTATGCTCACGGTGAGTGAACGCTTTCGTATAGTTTTTGTCGATAGGCACTCGCACTTGCATGCCATTGCTTTTCGATTCGAATTTCGTTAGCTCGATTAACGAGATAGTAAAGTCATTCGAAAACGTTTGTGGAACTCCAACTCGGCACTCAGAGCGAACTTTTGACGTATGAAGGAAGGTTTTTTTTGATGAAAGAGGCTTTATGTATAAAATAAGATATTCTCTCGGGATTTTAACGTCGGCTGCCCCATGGCACTTTAGATTTGTGTTTTATTTAGCAAAGTGAAGGAGCAGGAAAGGTAGATGCTTTAACTGATAATTCGTGTCTTATCTCAGTGGCGCGGTGGGCGAAAGTCCGCTTGCGGCGCTAGAGGTAGCTGGTTCGATTCCCACCTAGGGTCAAGTGTTGGCATGTTCTACAAGCACTTTATCCTTGATAAACGTATAACATGCCTAACAAAAAAAAACTATATATGAATGTCTCATATATTAAGTTAATCAGATGTCTAGTTACCGTTACACAATTTTAGAGTTTACCTCGAGGCTGGATGCTGTTGTGTGGATTGTCCGGAAATATTTATTTATTTATCTAAACATTATAAATAGGTGTTGGTTAATCGGATGGACACGAATTTTATTCCGAATTACTTAGTTTCCGATATGATAAGATTTCCTATCATCATGCTAAATTTGACTTAAATTGGGCTTTGCTCGCAATAATTGTATTTTCCGCGAAAAACGGTATTTTATCACGTTAAAAAGTAGCCTATGTGCTATTCTGATATGTAAGCTATATTATTGAGAAGTTCCGTAAAATCCAATCAGCAGATTTTTGAAAGAGCAACAAACACTTACCTTCTCACTTACTTTCGAGTCTGTAATATTAGAAGGATGAGACACGTTTTTAATAAAGGAACCCCTTGGTTTACTCTATGATTCGTTTCCTGTGTGTGGTGATACTCAACGTGGTAAACGTAAATAAATGAAATGAAATATTTCGGGACTACTCGGAAATTGTAGATCGTAAAAAATCTGGTCCCGATGCGGGAATCGAACCAGCAACCTCCTGCGCCTCAGGCGGATGAAAAGTTTTTCTGTGGCACAATAGCCACCCACTGACCTGCTCCTATCTGTAAAACAATCTTGTCAAAAAATGAACTGAAAATCTTAAAATAAACAGTAGTAAAAGTAGCAACTGAATCAAAAGTCTCAGGAACAAAGACCTGCACAGTAACCACCCACTGACCTGCTCCTGCCCAGGGAGTCTATCTGTATACCACTATAGGTATACCTACGTCGGGACTTGTCCTAAAGAGGTTCTACTGCAATCTTTGCTATCTGTGGAAAAGTAAATACTTCTTTCTCTGAGCAACATTATTTTCTTTGCTTGAGACTTGTTTTTAAAAAAGGAATTAGCTTGGTTTACAGAGAGAGCATTCAATTATATATAGGAAATAAGTAATTTTAGGCATTTTTAGCCCTGATTTTTGGTATACACCTTTATAACGGCCGGCGTTGTGATAATGATGTGTTAAATCTACAGATCGTACAGAATCGTGCCGGCTAAAAAAGTTATAAAAGTCAAAATGTCACAAAAATCAGCTTATCTCAAAAATGTCGCTCTGAGGTCATATATTTCTTTATGAAAATTCTTTGGCACAAACACAAAAAACTGCACGTTGATGTAGATTTTCACATCTTTGTTAAAACGCCGTTATAAAGGTGTATGCAAAAATTCAGCTCAGTTGATTTTTTTCAGCATATGAAACCTAAAATTACTGGACTATTGTAGGAGTATTTGATTATTATTTCAATTTTACTATTTTTCTTTTGACTGGTATCATGACCAACATAGTTAATTCAAACAATAGGCAAGCTCATATAACGTACAATACTGGAGGGAGAATTCTCTTAGAGAATAACCATTTCTTTAACAAATTACTGAATAAATAATTATCGTAGCTTACGCATTCCTAACATACTTTACACTTTAGTACATACGGTTGGTTACATACCTACGGTAATAAATGCAAAACAAACAAAGGCGTTGAATATTTTTTTCGTTTGAAAGTATGTAGATTAAAAATAAAACTCTATTAGGGAATAAAAACTTTCAACAATCAAGCATTAGGAAATCTTGAGTATTCTTTCTTATCATGCTTAATTATGAAACAAAAGTATATTCCATTATCCCGTCAACCGCCAAGAACCTCCTCACTAACATTGTCATACCACTCATTACCTCAATAAAAAACTTGCCCCGCTCTGATTGGTGGAAACTGTCGCTTTGGGCGTGGTCTGATTTGTCGCCAACGGGCGTGGCCAAGGAGGTTTTGTCACTGCGACTATAAAAAGGTCGGCTTGGGCGGGCGGCTTCTTGGGGGTATACATTTTATGTGCGACCCGAAATAAAAGGCAGTAGTGCTTTTATGTAGATGATTGAGAAGGTTGCATTACAGGGTTATTGTTGGTGCTAAGAAATTGCGCGAGTTACTTTCATGACTGTTCTAAAACAAATACATTTAGTTAAGCTCACACAGCTTCTTCTAATTTTTAGACAAAGAAAAGTTTGTATAAATAGTAGTCCAGTAGAAATTGCGCGAGTTTCTTTCATGACTGTTCTAAATCAAATACATTTAGTTAAGCTCACACAGCGTCTAATTTCAAACAAAGAAAAGTTTGTACCATGGAATACTAAATTATTGACATGCAGATATGTACTATAAGAATTTGCGTAAGTACTTACTTAACTTTTTTGTTTTTGTAAAGCATTAACAAAACACCCTATCCTATATACATAATTTGTAGAAAATAAAAAGTCTGCCAGTGCAAATTGGTTAGGTACGTTACACAGGACAGGTTTCTGCTTCAATTACATTGAACGCAAAGATATATAAATAGAAATAAAACACTTTATAAATTCAAACTTCCAATATGATTTAGTAATAAAAGGTTCATGGCAATGTAATCCGCGTCCAACCGAAACATTAAGAAATGATTAAAGATCAAATAAATCTTCAATATAACACGTCGTTGATGATGATATCTACATTTCTTAGCCCTTACCTACCAACCAACAAAAGTATCTAATTCACTTACGCTTACCCAAAAGCTGAAATAAACATAAAAATGGCAACATAACCCAAGACCGTAGCCACCCCACCCCCTTTGGGGGTAATGGTTGGGGGTAAAAAGCTCAAGTGCAGAGGCTGTATCGATCCGGGCGACCGGCGACATGGCCGGGTCACTGGGGGGGAGACGGGGGAAAGATTGAAGCCTGGTGTTGCGACAGCTAAGGGTTTAAAATGGAATATGATGAAGAAGTTTTGATATCTTTATATTAATAGGTGAAGTTGTTACCCCCTTTTAAGGAAACTGTGAGAATGCTTTATGTGAAATTGTTAGGCATAATGCTTATGTGAAAAGTTGAAAATGTCGACAATAGACTGAAATGTATTCTTGGAAGGTATATAATTATGATAATAGATTTTTGTCGAAAATAATTTTCTCCTCTATTCTCAAATATCTTTAAAATCGACTCATTATATATTATACTTCCTGAATACAAACACTTACGAAAGTCGAATTTAGGTAAACCATAAAATACCTACATATATGTAACTAGTCAACTCTTACCCACTAACCCGAATAAGACCCCTTATAAGGAGGCCTATCTCATTCTGCATTGGACATCCTATGACTCCTATATCATCATCATCATCATCATGTCAGCCATTAGACGCCCACTGCTGGACATAAGCCTCCCTCAAAGACGACCAATCATTCCGATCGGTCGCCACTTGCATCCACCGAGAGCCAGCAAGTTTGACCAAGTCATCTGTCCATCTTGTTGGTGGTCGTCCGACGCTGCGCTTGCCGATCCGTGGCCTCCATTCGAGAACTTTTCGGCCCCAACGGCCATCTGTTCTACGTGCTATGTGGCCTGCCCACTGCCACTTCAAAGAGCTAATCCGTTTGGCTATGTCTGTGACCCTTGTTCTTCTACGGATCTCCTCATTTCTGATTCGATCCCGTAGAGAAACCCCGAGCATAGCTCTTTGAGCGACTCTGAGCCTATTCATAAGGCCAATAGTGAAGCACCACGTTTCGGATCCATAAGTCATCACTGGCAACACACACATATTGAAGACTTTTGTCTTGAGGCACTGCGGTATTTTTGACTCCTATATGTATGTAAACAATTAAAAAAATCGCCAAAAGAGTTTTCCTCGTAGGACTCTTAAATGCAGAAATAATGAACCAAAAGTTTTTAAATTTTATTTTATTTTACGATGTGCTTTGAGCAATGAGACCGCCCAATACGCATCCTAGGTTTAGTTTTAATTTCTTATTGTACATATTGTTTCTTTGTTTGGTGTGTAATAAGTACGTAACTAGCTCATCTCGCAACGGATTTTCCCGCGTTGTATGGATTTTCCCGCAGTAAAAAGTACTAGCCTTTAGCATTGTTCGATAAATTGAAATGAAATACATTTATATTTGTACATATATAAACAACATCACAGTAGACAGCATAAACAAATAGACACAAGAAAATAAAAACCACAAACAGAAAATTAGCTGCCAGGCTGTGCTGCCATGTACCAAAAAAGGAGCAGTCTCAGCTTAATGCCACTCCGCTCCCCGATCACGAAACTGGCTATCTAACAATGAAATAATTATTCAAATCTGACCTGATCTGACAAACTCTTTAGCTTTATATATATTAGTATAGATGAGTAGATGAGAAAATAGATACTAAATAAATACAAATGATTAAAAATGGAAAAAATCCAATGAGAGAGACAATGTATTCAAGTTTCTGTTAAACAACAATACTATACACCAAGAAGTAGGGCTGGTTAGGCCCGAGTTACAAGCATAAGCAAACCTATTTAACCTACTATTTAGATTTATAACGGGATATTTACCATGATTGGTTATCTATTTAACATATTTACGTGCCCACAGCTGCGACACAGGGACTTGTTTCTTGGCGAGAGAAAGTCACCAACAGTCACAGGTCCTTCAAACTCTTCAAAGTTCTCGGAGCAGGTTACCTCAGGATGTCTGCCTTCACCGTTAAAGCACGTGTTTTAATCGCACATACATTATTCAACATGAAAAATCCAGAGGGTTTGAGCCCACGATCTTTAGTACGAAAGTCAAGTGTGCCCCCTCTTAGGCAATACGGCTTTAATAGGCCTGAGTACGCATGGGATTATAGACAATACCCTTTTGGAACATATAGGAATTTACACATAGGTGATGCGAAAAGTCAGTGCTTTTTGAAAATTAGAAAATTATATTTCTACTGTAATAATGTTCATTATTAACAAGCTTAGAAGCATGTGGTAACGAGTAACTGTAAACTGACAGATTTTTTAGCAATCAAAGCACGATTCGACATACTGCACATCCACCGCACTGTTAGTAGCATGCTTAGTTTTGCCATTGTTTCAACACACATGCTAAGCAAATGCTCAATGCTAGTTTGACATAGCTCATAATACTCCCCATCCACCGCACTGTAAGTAGCATGCTCAGTATTGGCATTGTTTCAACACACAACACACATGCTAAGCAAATGCACAAAGCTAACGTGCATGTGCTACTTGTAGCTTACTATTCGAATTAGCACGCAAAACATTCACTCTGTTACAAAAACATCTGCTAACAAGCGTTCTCTTTACAAACTCCAAACATTCGACGATTTAAAATCCATTCCAAATTCAAATTACAACTTCATTTTCTCAAAAAACCAAATCGGATAAGCTAATAAAACTTTATCAACACGACAATAAAAACAGACTCCGCTCCCCAAAGTACAAATGAAATATTAAGTTAAAATTGGAATACCTAGGGACAATACAAAGTGTCTGGTAAATCATTCAGGGTTGGCGCGAACGGAATTAATAACAATTTTCTTCGTCTCGACGGCAATTACACCGTTGTCCGTATCACTGCCAGCGATTATGCAAAGAGTACGAAATTGGACAGACGTAACAGGGAATTTTAATGCAAGTTATTTAGACATTATTTTCAATTTT
Organism: Gymnoscelis rufifasciata; assembly: GCA_929108375.1. NCBI lineage: Eukaryota > Metazoa > Arthropoda > Insecta > Lepidoptera > Geometridae > Gymnoscelis > Gymnoscelis rufifasciata. The sequence continues at coordinate 10,696,411 of OV815314.1, forward strand.
TATTGCAAATGGGATTTACACTAAAGCTTTCGAAATATATCTGACTTGAGGATAAAAAGTGACGTGAAAGTACAGTAGGCACTTATCAAATGAAAAATAAACATGACATAATTGCTTTATAAAGTAGCTATAAATAAATAAAAAAATAATAAATAAATAAATATTTTCCGGACTACTCACACAGAAAAAATAATAATAATAATAAAATAATAATAATATTAATATGAATTGAGTACGAAAATAATAATTAGAATTCTAAAATTATTAAGCACATAATACTAATAAAATAAATAAATTTATATTTTAGATAATAAAATAAATTTTTATAATCATTACTTTAAATAAATCGTTTTTCCTTTAGTAACGCGATATACTATTTGCATTTCCTGCGAATTTATCGTCGTGTCCCTTCTATCCAAGATGCGCCTCTTTGGCAGTATCGCCCGTCCCTCAAGAGAGCCTAATTTGACTCGCGACAACCAGCCGATTAAATTTTAATATTTGAAAAGCGAACGCTCGAGACGCTTGACGGGGACGCGGAGTCTTTGTTTTCCTTTGTTTTTATTGCAATTACTTTTGTTTGTAGCAATTTGCAGATCGGTGTTTTGTTTTGAGTGTCTATTAGAGAAGATACTTACAGTAAAATACTTTTGGGGGGGGGGCTGTTTCTATGCTTTAATAGTTGCTTTGCCTAGCTTGCTTGCTTTTTAGTTGCTTGCATAGGATAGAGACAGTCCTACCTTACTTTTCTCTTCTTAGAATTGTAAGGTGCAAATGGTCTTAGGGGAGAGTAGCGCAACAGTCGTCGATCCCTAAGGCAAGCCTGGTGTGTTATCCTTCTCGTGGTTGTCCCCTGTTATTGGTCTAGTTCCCTATGAAATAGACGTAACTGAAAACACCAGACGAATACTGCCGTGGAGGGGTGCCAGATCCCGGCGGGTCCACCATCGAGCGTCAAGCAGATGTTGGATAGTTTTACTGGCACGCTACGCCGTGTTTGCTGTGCGTAGAGGGAGCAAACCCGAAATTAAACCCCAATCCAAGGTGTCATCCGTACCGTGCCAATGGATGCGTAGCTGATGGGATGATCAGTTGCTAACGGCGGCTCTCCGAAAAAAGGGTGAATCGGTGCAGTAATCAGCCCACCCGTGGGCATGCGGGGCTCTGCTGGCGGGTAGTTTTAGTTCCCTAGCTTCTCGTGGGATTTGTATGGATAATTTAAATTCGCCTAACAAATCTTCTTCTCCTTCGGGAGAACCATCTTCACCCATTTCAGGTGAAGTCTGTAGCAGGCTGGAGGAGGTCCTATTGGCCTCTCCGGAGCCTGTTCGCCTAGCGCCCTGTGCGGGTGATGAACCTACGGAGGTCGGCGGCGGTTGTGTAGCTGCGGCCTCTGGTATGGAAACGTCCCCAACCAGACGCGCTAAACTAAGTGGTGCAGCACGGAAGCGGTTCCGAAGGCTGCTCGCCGCCAACGTCAGCATTGACGAGGCACGAGCAATGGCAGTAAAGCCTTGGACCGAAATCCCGGTGCACAATGTTCCCCCTGATCCAAAAACAAACAAACGACAAAGATCAGAGGAGGAATCTCCAAAGGAGCAGCCTAAAAAGGCCCCTAGGCTAGAGGTAACCCAGGACATGGATGTGGTACCTAGCTTTAAAGATGTCGCGGAGGCGAAGCGGGTGGGAATCCGCAACAACGCCTCCATGAGCGACGAACAGATGAAGCAGGTACATCGCTCCCTGACCTTGGCGATACTTAAAACGGCAAGCAGTGGCACGGGACCAAGGTTTGCCAGTTTCACGCACAAACCAGGGTGGATACTGGTTTCGTGCGAGAACCAAGAGAGCCTTACATGGCTAGAAAACGAAGTTCCCAAGATAAAACCATGGGCCGAGGCAGAACTCTCTATTATCCCGGAGAGCGAGTTGCCTAAGCCTGTGGTTGCGGTCACGTTTGTGCCCAGTATCGAGGCAGCGTCAATCGACGAGGCCATCCAGTTACTGAGGCTACAGAACGCGGGACTTCGAACAGAGGTTTGGAAGGTGCTTCACAGCAGGGCTGAAGGGAATGGTCATGTGGTGACTTTTGCCCTAGATGACCAGTCTGCGGAAGCCCTTAAAGCCGCCAACTTTCAGGCTGTCTTAGGCTTTAAAAAGATAGCCTTTAAGATAAAGGGCGGCTCCGAAAACAAGCCCACAGCCGCTCCCAAACCATCAACGTCTCGTGGACAAGGCACCTCGGGGCCAAGCAAAAGAGAGTCGAAGCCGCGACCTGTCGTGGCAGGGCCCTCAAATGCAACACCCCAAAGCAGGCCTGGTCCATCGAAACCGCGTGGCAGGGACTCCCAAGGTGCGAGGCAGACTGAAGACAGCCGAGGGCGCGGTGCGCGCCCGAAGCTCATGAAGTCAAAGCCTCGTTACCAGCGGGGAAACCTGTAACGGCTACCCAGGCGGGGAGGGCGAGGATCCTCCAGGCCAACCTCCACCATGCTGTGGCAGCAACCGCGGTAATGGAGTGTTGCTTGCTGGAAGGACAATTTGACCTCGCCTTAATCCAGGAGCCTTGGGTAGCCAATACTCAGGTTCTGGGACTCGATGCCGCTGGTAAGTTACTAGTTAATGGCAATGGCATCAGACCCAGGGCATGCATGATTTTCAATAATAATGTTGATTTTTTACCAATTACAGAACTATGTAATGATGATATAGCAGCGGCGTTTGTCAACCTCAAAGGGTGGAGTGGAGCGAGGGTCATTATGTGCTCTGCCTACCTGCCCGGAGAGAAAAGCGACCCAGCAGAAGACCTGGCGCGGGTGGTCGCCTACGCCGCCCAGCACAACGCCGAGCTCCTGGTCGGTTGTGACGCAAATGCACACCACACCGCTTGGGGAAGTACAAACATCAACGCTAGAGGTGAGTTACTTTTTGACTTTCTTCTTACAAACAATCTAACTATACTTAATGTAGGGTGTGAACCTACATTTGTAACTAGGGTTAGACAGGAGGTTCTAGACATAACGTTCGCCACCGCCAACTTAGCTAGGCACATAAACAACTGGCACGTCAGCGGCGAAATCTCTATGTCGGACCACAAGCACATCTGCTTTGAGATAATGACTTCTTTAACTACTCAAACTATTACTTACAGGGATACTAGGGCAACTGACTGGGAAGCTTTCAATAGCAAGCTCAGGCAAATGCTCGAATGCTGCCCGAAAAGTATAAGAACTCGCGAAAGTCTTGAGATTGCGACAACTACCATTTCAAAAGGCATACGTATGGCCTATGAAGAAAGTTGTCCGTTAAAGTCTAAGACTACTAAGCGAAAGGTCACTTGGTGGAACTCTAGGCTAAGCAAGCTAAGGAGAAAAACCAGGAAACTTTTCAATAAGGCTAAAAGGTTTCACAAATGGGAACCCTACTACAAAGCTCTTACGGAATACAATATAGAAATCAGAAAGGCTAAGAGATCATCTTGGAGGAAGCTCTGCGAGGAAATAAAGACCTTGCCCCAAAGTGCAAGACTTCAAAAAGTGTACTCAAAAGCCAAACCAAACAAATTAGGTCTCCTTAACAAAGGAGATGGTACTTTCACATCAAATGAGATGGAAACTCTAGAGTTGCTGGCATCGACCCACTTTCCTGGTTCTCAGCCAAAAAGACTGCGACTGCCAATTTCCGCAAACTTGAAAAAGCCTCAAAACGAGGACTGGAACAGAGCAGCAAAAATTATAAGACCAAACCAAGTAAGGTGGGCCGTCAACTCTCTCAAGATCAACAAAGCGTGTGGAGAGGACGAAATATACCCCGTTCTACTTCAACGGGGTATTGAAGTACTCTGCCCCATTCTGGTAAAAATCTTTAGGGCCAGTCTGGCCTGGGGATTGGTGCCAGAAGAATGGACAAATGTCAAAGTTGTCTTCATACCTAAAGCTGGGAAGAAGGACTACAGCCAGCCAAAGTCCTTCAGACCCATATGCCTCTCTTCCTTTGTTCTGAAGACAATGGAGAAGGTTATTGACAGACACATAAGAGATGTAGCTCTAGCTGCATCACCAATCCACCACAGCCAACATGCCTACTGTAAAGGCAAATCCACTGAAACGGCTTTAACCTATCTAATTGACCGGGTGGAGAAAGCTTTGGAGGATAAGGAAATTGCTCTCTGTGCTTTCCTTGACATTGAAGGTGCGTTTGATAATTCTCCCATCTCGCTGTTAGTGAACGGGTTGCGAAATAAAAATGTCGATCCGACCACAACCAGATGGGTGGAAAATATGCTCTCTAATAGAGGGGCAAACATCGCCCTTCAAAACACAACTCTTGAAATATCTACAGCCAGAGGGTGCCCTCAAGGTGGAGTACTATCGCCTGTTCTATGGACCCTAGCTGTGGACCAGCTCCTGCATGAACTGGCAAAACTTCGCATCGATGCGCTAGGTTACGCTGATGACCTTGCAATAATCGTGCGGGGGTTTTGCCAGTCGACTATCTCTTGTATCATGCAGAGAGCCCTCAATGTTGTCAGCGACTGGTGCAAAAACAGCAGTCTATCAGTTAACGCTGACAAAACGGTGATCATACCGTTCACAAATAAGCGAAGGCTAGACAAGTTGATAAAGCCCAAACTTAACGGTAAATTCATTGATTTTTCCATAGAGGTAAAGTACTTGGGCGTCACCATCGACCAAAAGCTTACCTGGAACACTCACCTAGCTAACGTCTTGCATAAAGCTAAGATGGCACTTGGTGCTAGCGGGAAACTAATGGGCAACAACTGGGGTGTAAACCCCCGGACTGCCCTGTGGCTATACACTGCCATTGTGAGACCTATAGTCACATATGCCTCCATGGCATGGTATGACAAAGCCCGCCAGCAAACCGCAATAAATAAACTAAACAGCCTCCAGAGGACTGCTTGCCTTATGGCAACGGGAGCAATGTCCACCTGCCCTGGGTTGGCGCTAAACGCAATGCTGGGTCTGCCTCCTCTTCACTTGTTTCTTCAAAAAGAGGCAAAGTCCAGCATGTATAGGGCCGGCTCATTGGGCAAGACAAACTGGCTTTCCCAGAAACTGAGATCACTCAAAGACTCTACTTTGGAAAACCCAATCCTGAGCATGACGACTGACGTCATGTTACCAAAATACGTGTTTGAAAAACACTTTTCTGTGGAACTGCTTACCAGAGAGGACTGGCAGAATTGCCAGGACCTCTGCAAGGTCGGCAACCTTATCTGGTACACAGATGGTTCCAAGATGGGGCTGGATGTAGGCTGCGGAGTCTACGGAGAGCGTCCTAGGCATGACTCCAGCATACACCTAGGAAAATTCGCCTCCGTATTCCAAGCGGAAGTATTCACCATTCTAGAATGCGCCAATATCAATCTACAAAAGCGCTACTCCAACCAAACAATAATTATTAACTCTGACAGCCAAGCGGCGCTTCTAGCCCTGGATTCAAAGAAAATTACATCCCGATTAGTCGAAGATTGCTTCCAGCGTCTGAACGCCCTAGGCTCAAACAACAGGGTTATCTTAAGATGGGTACCGGGACACGCAGGGATAGCTGGCAACGAATGTGCCGACGAACTCGCGCGTTCGGGTTCAATGGGCTTTCAACTAGGACCCGAGCCGTTCTGCGGCGTACCGAAAAGCCTGGCCCAAAAAACACTGCTTGACTTATGCTACGAGGAATCCATAAAGATCTGGAGCGAATCTCCTGGCATGGGCCACTCAAAATCAACTATGAAAGCCTTTGACAAACGGTCCACAAACCAAGTCATAGTGCTAAGCAAAAACAACCTGCGCATCTTAACAAGAGTCCTAACCGGACACTGCCGCCTTAACAAGCACATGTACAGGTTAGGACTATGCGAAACAGAAACCTGCAGATTCTGCGAGGAGGCAGATGAAACGCCACTCCATCTGCTAGGAGAATGTGGAGCGCTGATGCAGAAACGTAGCACACACCTGGGCAAGCATCTGCTATGTCCAGATGAACTACGAAACCTCCCCCCAAAGAAAATCCTTCGGTTCCTAACAGCCGCAAGGATAAGTGGCGAACTGTAACGCTACGACTTTGAGGAGAACCTATGACAAGTGGCGATCACAATAGGCCTTTCAGGCCGCAGTGACACAATAGCCACATTAAACAAATAAAAAAAAAAAAAAAAAATAAAAAATACAGTAAAATACTTCGATATACAGGTACTTACTGCTTTATTAGGAATTGGCAAACTTCCAGTTTAGTATTTATTGTCCGGCTTCCAAAAAAGGCTTAGTTTCTCCATTCGATGGAGAGTACCTATTCTGTTTATTACCTTAGAATCTGCGAATGGATATTAATAATTATTTTTAATGAGTAAAACTGTTATTTTTAAGTTGGTCCCATTAAATTTTTAGAGGTCTAGTAGTTCTTACTATTCCCCATTTTTTTATAATAAAAGTTGTTGTTGAAATTATTCCAAATTGCATACCAATACACGTTAGCCGATTTTATACATAAATAGACACAATTATGTTTACACAGCAAAATGCACAGCGCGATAAATACAAAATCAGAGTAGGTAAGGTAATAAGCAAAACATTGTGAAACTGAAAACTATTCGATAGCAATTCAAATTCAGAATCCAACCGTTTTTCGAACGCTAATTGAATTTCGCATGCATTTCAAACTTTCAGCGCTAAGAACAGTATTCCTAATTCAAACACGATCCAATTACCGGCCGGCAATATTTCGCGCGTTAACTGCAATACCATAGAGTTGTTTACCAGGAGTTCGGACTCCTCCGTAATAAAGAATGCCAATCGGGGTTCCTCGGGGGTCTTCGGGGGTCGTCGGGTCCTCCCTAGAGAGGGGGCTTGACCTCACGGAAAGGGTGATCGGAGGCGAATAGATTTACGGCTATCCCAATTAGGTGAATAGCTGACGTAGTGTTTTGCATCTTGTTGGTAGAATGCTTGTTGTAAATTGCATTTTGGCTGAATAAGTATGCTGTAAGTTTTAGTCGGCGGCGATACGTACAAAAGTACTTAGTAGTAGTAAGCTAACTGATTCATATATTTTTATCAAGCGGTTGCCCGCAGTTAAGCTTGCATATTGCGTAAGTATAGATTATAAATATTATCGGTGATGTTTGAAAATAAGGAGACATGTATTGAACGAACATTATGTGCACGACAATTTTACAGTATGATTTAAAATAGATTTTCATAAAAACCTAAGAATTATTATTTCGAAATATATTATAATGGCTAAATTATAATCCAAAAAGGACTTAGCAGTATAAACTACATAATTTTGAATCCTTGTTTAATTTTTTTTAGCTTTGTCAAACACCCAGCTATATTCAAAGAACAATAAAAAATATGGGATCAACTCTTCCATCTGAATTCTCAAAAACGCTTGTTTTCCCCAAAAAACGGCTATTAGGCATGCGATGCGTAACCGCAGGCAGAGAAAATAAAAAAAAATCATAATAAAACACATCCTACCGGCGTAAAACTGGAAGCCTTTGTAATCATTACGTTACGTCACTCACGAGGATTGAAGATCTTGATACTTGCAACACACGATCGACACTTACATAGGTGAGACCGCTCCAACTGTATAATTTTCCATTTTAAATAAGAATGTAGTTTTATTTATTTTTCTTTTATTTTATATAAATATGTGCATGAAATATTCGACTAAATTCATATTTATTAATTTGATCTTCAGTTACTTAGACAAAAAACATTTCACGACCATACTTACGAGATCTTATAGTAAGTATGTATTATGACCTAATTCATTTGGTCTCTCAATCAATGAAATATTCAATTTTTCCGTACAATCTAAACAACATCAAGCCTCGTGGTAAGCTCTAAGCTTGTGTTACGGGTACTAGACATCTGATATATTTACTTAATATAATAGAACAATCTTAATGATTTTTAAGAAGTGATAAACCTCACTTTTTAGTTTAAACTATTTTAGAATCTTTTCCGCATACAATTTTAAAATAATAGACACAAAAACAGTTAAAGTTTTTGGTTTTTTAACTTTAAATAACTAGTAAGTACTAATAAAAAAAAACATGTCACGATCACAGCTAGTACTAATAAAGTATTTATATATAACTAGCGGTCCGCCCCCCTTCGCACCTTATTCTCGAACCCACTTAAACACACACAAAAAATTTCATCAAAATCGGTCCAGCTATTTAAGAGGAGTTCAATGACTAACACACGTACAGAATATTTATAAATATAAAGATAAAGTATCAAGACACCCACACAACTTTCCTAAGCATCTCCAAAATCCTCAGCCAACCATAATCGCCTTTTATTGAAAACCGCCATTATTTTAATACGATCCCGATGCCAACTGCATTAGAATAATCACATATCCGAGTAAAAATATGCCCTAATTAAAGAGGCATAAGCGCTAATTTCGGATGCTAATTCGCATGTAGGGATCCTTTGTTCGGCCACTTGTGCAATACTTACACTTTTACCTTACGGTTAATTTATTGAACAGAAAGGTATTGTTTTGCATGCATCAGTGGGAGAGGTTTGGACACGCGAGGTAATTGAGAACACAAATAAGAAGAAATTAATGGTATGCTACTAGAATTTTGGCTTTTTTTGTGTTGGTTAAGTAAGTGTATCGAACCTTATGATTTGATGTAAAAATCTTTCTTTACGGATCTTTACGGATGACGAGATACAAGGTGCTGAATATGAAAGCATTGAATGCATGAAAAGCATTGAAAAGCATCTAGGTAGGAACAGGGAGATTAATTCAAGGAGGCGTATGTCCAGCCGTGGACGACCTATGGTTGAAATGATGATGATGATAATCCGTATGGCTTACTTTTTAGATCTACTACTTGTGCAATACTTGCTCTTTAATTATTTGACCGTAAGGTATTGTTTTGCATGCATCAGTGGGAGAAGTATGGATATGCGAGGTAAACAGATTTTAGGTGTATAAATTCTACTTTACGGATCAATACGTATGTCAAGATACTAAAAAGCTAAAAAGATAATAAAATGTCATAGATATGAAATGCTTTTTTAAGTGTAGACCTTTTTGTTACCAATTAATTGCTATAGTTCAATGTTATTTTATTAATTTAAATTTCGTGTGACTTAATTGCTATTTGTTTAATTGTATTTTTGTTTGGTTCATACACAAATAAACTTTTATTGATTTGATTTTACAGGTCACGTGTAAGGATTGAGGGTTAACACTTATGGATGTGAACAGACAAATACAAATTCAAAAATAATTTATTCCAGAGGCAAACAAAATGGTGCGCTTAGAATAGTCATGACATACATTAAATCATAAATATAAATCAATTAATACAAAATAATAATACTATCTTATTATCTATACTAATATATAAAGCTGAAGAGTTTGTTTGTTTTTTTGTTTGTTTGTTTGAACGCGCTAATCTCCGAATAACTACTGGTTCGAATTGAATAATTATTTTTGTGTTGGATAGTCCCGTTATCGAGGAAGGCTATAGGCTATATAACATCACGCTATGACCAATAGGAGCAAAGATATAGTGGTAAATGTGTAAAAAACGGGAGAAATTGTTTATCTTTAAAGCCTTCCGTTGCGTGCGCCGTAAAAACGGTTCAAGATACACAAAAAATATGTATTAAAGAATAATAGCTCTTTTAATGATCTAAAAAACAGTCCGCGATAGTATATGTCTATCTTTTAAGATTCACTCACAAAAACCGTTTTTATGGTACCTAATTTGGTCGAAATAATTTGTTTAAGTTGTATCAACATAATAATATTAATCTTTATTCAAATAAATATGTTGTTGGTCAAGAGTACTTCATCCATTATAACGCGGGTAGCACCGCAGGACACAGCTAGTCTATTATATATTAGGCGATGATGCTTTTATATCAAGTATAATAAGTTAGAGAAGTTGGAAAAGTTGTATTTACCTGTATTATAAAGTGAAATAGTTTTCAAAGCAATGCGTAGAAAAGTGGCCCACCTCGTGGAATTCCCTTAAGCCCAAAACGTGTCTAAATCCCCTTTCAAAGAAAACTTCCCTTCGCAGTTTGAGACACACGGTGAATTTGTATTACCAACTACTTTAGTCGAACCGTGAAACGGTGTATTCAATCAATCAGTAGTATTACATAATTTACGCAGGCTTTAGGACTTTACCTCCATAATAATAATAATAAAGGTTGCCTGGAAGAGATCGCTTTTTAGCGATAAGGCCGCCCATTGTACATTTTGTTTCCTACGTGTTGTTGTATTTTGTTTCCCTGTGTGTGCAATAAAGTGTTTTGTATTGTATTGTAATAATGTGATGTGGTCTAAGATGGAGCATGAAGACCTAGAAGGTAGAAGGCTTCTCCGGACCACATTACGAAACACGAAAAAGTCGTTTCACGCACTGGCCTAGCCCGGAGGGTGGTGACAAGCCGTGGCAGAAGCCTACCATCAGAGACTGTTCTTAGCACCACCCGGATGTCACGTGTAAGGATTCAGTGGGTTAACACGTACAGACAGAAAAAACCTCTAAAAAGCGTTAAATATGTTATCATTGATATAGTATAACTTATGAGGCATGGTATCACTTCGGCTTAGAAGCGACTTGCCTAGGAGTCATAATCACCCATAATTACGTTCCCACTTCTGGGACTCAGGGACCAAGAGATAAGTCCCAGGCGTTGCTCGCGTAATAAATAATTTTCCTGTAGTAAAAAGTAGCTTTTGTACTTAGAAAACAGCTATGTCCGTACCAAATATGACCCAAATCGGGCTTTTGCTATATTTGTCATTTTGCTTTTTTATAACCAATATTTTTGTTAACTTTCATCAAAATTTAGTTCATAAGTTTTTGCGTGAAAAGGCAACAAAAACACTTACACACTTTATGCCCCATCAGGTGAAATTGTGGTCATACATAAAAAAAAACATAGTCTTACATAAAAAAACACTAGCTTTCGTGCTTATAATTTAATAAGCTGAATAGCAAGGAAAGATTTCCCAAGATTTTCAACCGTGTATCAAACATTCCACATACTGTCACACATCATTTCTATCGAGGGGTCTGGATTGACCCCCGTCACCGTTATTCCTTCGTCCCATAAAGGTTATGGTAATACCATAGGGTTACCAGCTACACTAAGGGGTTGTACGACAGATGTTATCGCGATTTTTTTTTCCTTTTTCCGCACTTTAAGGTAATTTGAGAGTGCTGTGAATGGAAACTGCTGTTTTAATGTTATTTATCTTTAGTTGTGAATGTTTTTAATGGATTAGATGATGGAAGTTTGTTCTGTGTCAAGGACATTTTAGATTAAGGGCTTGTGTTCTTTAATATTACTTTATGTGCCTTAATACAGTGACGACTTACAGATAAATAAATAAAATAAATATTTCCGGACAATCCACATAACAACATCTAGCCCCGTGGTAAGCTCTAAGCTTGTGTTATAGGTACTAGATATCTGATATTCTGAATATAGTAGACATATATATTTAGATATTCTTTGTTATACATATTAAACACCCAGATCAAGGAGAAAGTGATTGCAGAACATATTGAATACGGGAATCGAGCCCGCAACCTTTACGTGGCAAGCGGATCTACGCCCACCGCGCCATTGAGGCAGTCAATTATTTCAGTATTTCATTAATTTAAATCATCACAATTTTTAACCCCCGACCAAAAAAGAGGGGTGTTATAAGTTTGACGTGTCTGTCTGTCTGTCTGTCTGTCTGTCTGTCTGTCTGTCTGTCTGTCTGTCTGTCTGTCTGTCTGTCTGTGTCACCATAGCTCCCGAACGGATGAAGCGATTTCAATTTAGTTTTTTTTGTATGAAAGGTGAGTCTCGCGCGAGTGTTCTTAGACATGTTTCATGAAAATCGGTTGTGCCGTTTAAAAGTTATGGGGGTGAGAGTGGGTAAGGAAATCCGAAAATCTGCAAATATACTAGTGTGGGGTATCAAATGAAATCGCATCGCGTCCACATTACAAAATATTATGTTATTTTACATTTAAGGAAATTAAGGCATGGGAATCGGGGGTTTTTCTTAAATTTTAAATTTAGATTTATTTATATAGAACGCAGCTGATTCAAATTTGCAAAGATATTACATACTTACTGCCAGACATTTGAATGTCTGAGTAGAATTCCATAACACTTTCAAATTTCAATTCGTTTTTCAAATTTCTATCCAATGAGGTATTACGAGTTTTACTCTGGATATAGATTACTTCGAATAATCTACGTCCCAACCTCTTTCGCAGTTTAACCTTCGCCCACAGACAAAAAATTCCTCTGCCAAACTCCTTCATATTTTGATATTCGGAAGGTAAGGGCTGTTTTATATTCTGTCGCGGTCCGCGTTAGACCAGTGTTTATGGAGGGCCGATTTCAATGAGTTACGGTTATGGGCCCTTATTTTTTCACGATATGAAAATTTAGGTAGCTTTACTTTTATTTATAAATTAATTCTTATTATAATAATAAGAATTCAGTTGCGTTATGACGCAACTGAATTCTACACCCACATAAAAAAGTCAAAGTTAACACATTTATATCCTTAGAAGTACAAGCTTACATGGACAGGTCAGCTTAAAATTAATAAACCAAAATTGTTTATTTAATATTAAGTTGTATATGATATACAACTTTATATTAGTACTTGCCAGGAATATAAAAAGATCGTAATACGCCAGACCTATATTTACACCTACTGTTGAAAGGCTTATAAATTGTTTCCGGCAACTTCCGAATTGCTCTAATTTTAACAAGTCTAAATAGAAATCCATTAACCCTCAGGACCCTTTACAAGCCAAAGTTTAATCAAACGGTAAAAAACCGATTAATCATTGGTCAACTGTTACTTAACAGCCACCCGAAATTATTTGTCAAACACTTTTCAAAGGGTTTTCCTCTCGAACCATAACCACCCATATAACAAAGAAATAAAGTTCATAATAAGAATTGAAGGATATTAGCAAAATCAGAAGAAAAACCTGTAATGGAATATCACTTTTATAGTTAGGGAGATAGTGTTGAAAGTAGTGTGAAGGTTAAAGTTGGCGGAGTAGGGTGGCAATAAATTACGTCTCGGATTCTAGGAGTCTTCGTATCGGTCGCGAATGATAAAAGTCTTTTTGCACGACTTGTGGTTCCTTCGCTAGTGTTGGACTGATATCGATAAGCTTTAGCGATAAGAAGAACATAACTTATATTTTTTATAGAGTTTATAGAAGTACATCGATCTGTAACCGACGACAAAAATGAAGGAGGATCTCTACGTATAAACAATATTCTAAACATTTTTAAGTACTTAACCAACGAATGCTTTAACTTTGTTTAACAAATATATAGAAATAGATTTGTCATACCATTATTAAATCCATAGTTATATAAATATTTCCAGACGATCCACACAACAACATCTTGCCCCGTTGTAAGCTCTTAGTTTGTGTTACGGGTACTACATACTTAATATAATAGACATACATAGGTATATAGTTTATTTTTAATTAAGAGGTAATAACTAATCCAAATTACGTGCTATAACTGGAAAGGTAAATAACTCTACCTAGACAATTACTAATAGCAACCGGAATAAATTGCTTCATACTAATAATTCCGTTGTAAAACGCGAATCACCGACATAGCCAAACAAATTAGCTCTTGCGGCACGCTAATGCATGCAGAAAAACTCGTGTCAATACAATATTACCAAATCAATGATGCCAATTTACCAAAATTGTGTTTACGGAGATATTACCAATGAAACGAGTCCATTTACGTGAATTTAATTTAATATAAAAGCATATTTAGAACTATCTAAATTTTAAAGTGTCTAGTACTACCACACTGTCTAGTACCCCCACATCTACATTAAATATGTACAATATTTTCTATTATACATACATATTAAACTACCTGACCAAGAGGAAAGCGAAGCAGAACATACAAACACTTGGCCACTCCTCGGGAATCGAACTCGCTACCTCATTTGCCGCAAGCGGACCTTCACCCACCGCACCACTGAGGCAGATTGGTAACATAAAAGTACTTATCACCTGATACCTATTTAAAGCATAATTATTGCTTTTTTCCAATTAAACTAACAATTTTGCGAATAAATACAATGCTGATAAAAAATCTGATAAATATAACAATCGTTCCATCGACATCCTATTTAAAGCATAATTATTGCTTTTTCCAATTAAACTAACAATTTTGTGAATAAATACAATGCTGATAAAAAATCTGATAAATATAACAATCGTTCCATCGACATCTTATCACAATCGCATCACAACACTGGTTAACATCTCAAATGTTCAGCTCACGTTCGAATCAGCTGCGCTTTTGTCTGTTTTCTTTTTAATTACGGCCAATAAATACCCAGTAGAGTGCTCTGAGGGCGCGGTGACCCTCGATTTAGTGAGGTACTACGTGATTACAATATAGTTCGATTATCGATTGGGTGTATCAGTGATAGGTAGCTCACGAACTAAGAAAAGTAGAAAGAAATAGAAGGAAAAAGTAGGTATATTCTAAATTTGTGTGGAAAACATTAAGGCGAAGTAACATAGCATAGTAGCGAAATGCGGGACTCGAACCCGCGTTATCTATTATACGCATGGAAACTATAAGTGGGGTCCGGGCTGGGCCAGTCGTGAAGCGATTTTTTGTGTTTCGTAATGTGGCCCGGAGAAGCCACCTTCTAAGTCTTCATGCTTCATCTTAGACCACATCTTCACTTTACATCAGGTGAGATTGTGTTCAAATGAAGACTTATCTAACATAAAAAAAAAAGGGGTTCAACACTTTGTAAAACATAATTTGTGTCACAAAAACCTTAAAATTAACAAACCAATATTATAAATGCGATGGTAACTCTGTCTGTATTTTCCTCTTTCACGCTAAAACTACTGAACCGATTAAAATGAAAGGACAAAGGCTTTTTACTTAGGAAAATTTAATTTCGCGGGAAAATCCATTAAAACGTGGGTAACATCGCATCAGTAATAAATTAATAATTATATGTAAAAAACTATAATCTCTATTTCATTACTCGTAAATGCTAAAGTTACGTGTATTACTTTTTTTGGTTGGAAATGTTGAACCGATTGAGATATAGTTTAATGCCAATCTAATTAAATCAAATTATTATTATAAGCCCACTGTGTCACACTGCTGGGCAAAGGCCTCCCCCCATTTTTCCACAGCTCCCGTTCTCCGGGATACTCAAGTCTAGTAACGTGTTAATTGTTTTTGACGACATAAATCTACCGAGATTTTGTTTTGCAAAAGTCTTAAAAAAATAGTTAAATTTTGGCTTCGAATTCATAAATGTACATACTTATTACTTTTATCTTTAAATCTGCACAAAATATTACAAAATCAATTAATGTCTTCTTTTGTATTTTTTTAAAGAAGCTTATTCAAAAACCATTAATATTAAAAAAAAAACGTACATCTAATACGCCAACTATTTATCTTTATCATACTCAGAGCAGTACAAAATCAATCAGTACCATAAAAAATAACCTCAAAGAATAAAGTGGCCATGAAAGGGCAGGGCCGCATTAAGGGCATTCGTAACGGGGCGAGTGGATGAGTCCCATCGGTGTACGCGGTTGTGTTTTATTGATATTTTGCTCGAGGAATGATTTCACCGCGGCGTTACGACTCTCGGGGGGCGACTGTTACTATTGATGGTCGGTGGTGTGTACTCAGGTCTCTCTTTTTATATTATTTATATAGGTTTTGATAATATTGTTTAATTTAACATCGAAATATTTATTCCTATGAAATGAAAAACTATTGCAAAACAACGACTATAATAGTTTAACATTTAAAATAATGTAAACGTACAACATCCTCAAAACAAATATTTTATGGTAATGTAGAATAACCGGGTTCATAGAGTAACAACCTATTGCTACTTTATATTTTTTAATAAGCAAGAAATATTTCTTTCCTAAAAAAAAACTATAGCAAAACAATGACTGATATAATCGTTTTCATTGGCTATAAACTGCAAATGCACATGGCCTATTTTTTTTAATATTGCAGAGCCAACAAGTTATTTAGCGTGACGCCCAACGGTATATCACGGAATTTTCTTCTATCGTCCCACGAGTTAAATGATCCCTGAGTCCGTCCCCAAAGAACAGGACATAGCTACTTACGTCACAACTGAAACATTCACGGTAACGACACTATTTCTCCGTAAAATAACATTATGATTGCGCAGCTTTTAGGTTTTCTCATGATTTAACCTGAGCTGCGCGGGGTTTATGTTACGTGCCTTTTCTATTGCCCTGGGAAGATGTGAGGTGAAAAATGAATTTGCTTCGACACATATACTTTGCTATGGCAAGGGACCTCGTAGATGTAGCTATGAGTATCTATACTAATATTATAAAGCTGAAGAGTTAGAACTACTGATTCTATATAAATAATTATTTCACTGTTAGATAGCCGATATACCGCGAGAAAAACATCGTTCCCGCGAAACGTTCCGAACAAACCACCCAACAACATCTAGCCCCGTGGTAAACTGTTAGTTTGTATTACGGGTAGGTACTAGACAATTGATATACTTAACACAATGGTACATGTATTAATGTTTTTTCTATACATATTAAACACATAGACCAAGGAGAAAGTGCTTGCGCTACATGCGGATCTTCACCCACCGCGCCACTGAGGCAGTCAATTATTACAGTAAGAAGCTAAATTCATCCACCATGAACCCGTAACTTTAACAAAATCTTCTACGCTGGTAGCGTAGAAGACTTGGTTAAAGTTGCTTATTTATTTATTTATTTATCGTTTTATTCTACTATGAAATTAAAAGCTCCCGAACGGATGGAGTGATTTCAAGTAAGTAGGTTTTTTATTGTATGAAAGGTGAGTTTGGCTCGGGTGTTCTTAGACATGTTTCAAATATAATGAAAGCGCATCGCGTGCACATTACTAAATATGATGGTGTTTTACTTTTAAGGAAATTAAACATTAAAAATCGGGGGATTGTCTAAAATTTTATATTTATATTATAAGAGCCTTGTAAATGAGAGATCACAAGTAATTTGTTTGGCTTATGTAAGTAATATAACACAGGTCACACTGGTGACTCATGCATGATTATAATAATATCACATCTCTGCAAACCTTTTGTAAAGTATGAGAGCCTGGTAGATCACGACAAAAACTACCTTTTTAGGGACTTGGATTTTGCAACCGCTTGAGGCAAAGTGGAGTATAGTACCGCCACAGGTTTCTTTCTGGTTTTCTGTTGAGTTTTATTTACCAGCAAGTTTCCACTTGTTTGCTTCCAGAGAGTCTATGAATTACTTCATTTTATGGATGCCTGGATTCTACCGATCTAACAGCCTGTTAATATTGTATTTTTCGACATATCAACTTTAAAACATCAATACATTTTGGTGTTATTTGTATGAAACCAAAAAAAATACTTGCCTTTTACCTTATACATTATACATATTGTTTCTTACTTTAATAATACATACAAACAGCCTCAAAACATACTAAAATTACGAGAATACTATGCGGGTTGTTATTTCTATACATAATGCTTTAAAATACCTACAGTTTACGAGGAAGAATTTCAAACTGTAATAGCCTGCCATTACAGTTTGAAATTAAATACACACGTAGCGATTTTGGTCAATTTATAGGGATTTACTTAGAAAGCTGGCGATTTGTCAAGTAAATGGCGAATATGTCTAATAATAGTTCTATAATCTAAATAATAGTTTTTCACATTTAATTTGACAGTCAGGCGATATCAGTGACTTAAAAATCGTCCCTAAACACAATAATTTGTACATATAACAACTCTTTTTATCATGATATCCTGGTAGTGAAGTGCATAATTTTTTTGTAATCTAGTGTTGGGGTACAAAGAAGGTGAGGCATTTGACAGGTATACAAGCTGCCTCAATAACGATTATTACCACACTACAGTCATGAAATTATTCTGTTCACAGCCCAAATTTGTAATCAATAATTATTGATTACAAATTTTAGAAGATTATTAAAATCACATATTTTTATCATGGTTTATGAGAATTTAAAAAGTGGTACGGGTTAAATCCTCGGGCTTATGTAATGTTTGATACAGTCAGTTGTCGCACAGTCACACTGATTTAAGCGGCTAGAGTAGTCAAAATTATGAACTATGATTTTATTGAAGAAACATAAAAAAGAAATAGGAAAAAAACTGCTTTGATTAAAACGTTTAGTAAATAATGGCAATTTACTTAATATGATTTTAAAAATAATCATTAAGTGATCTACCTTATCTTAATATATATAAATCTCGTGTCACAATGTTTGTCCTCAATGGACTCCTAAACCACTTAACCGATTATAATAAAATTCGCACACCGTGTGCAGTTCGATCCAACTTGAGAGATAGGATAGTTTAAATCTCAAATTGTAGTCGCAATTTTAATTTATTGCTAATTATTTGTCTGTTATTATCTACAGGTTAACAAAAGTGTAAAATAAATGTCTTTTTATAGGTTGTCTATGATTTTTCTTGATAAGTTATTCATACGTTGTGGTAATATACTCTTTGAGCTATTGTCTATGTCTCGAAAGTTCAATATTCATTTTATAGGTTGTCTATGATTTTTCTTGATTTTGGTTTTAAAATGTTTGTCGTAGTCCAGGGTAGGTCTAAACGGTGAGCAAATAAGGAAAAATTGCCGGGAACTTTTTTTACCCGTGCGACGCCGGGGCGGGCCGCTAGTAACTTAATAAAAACATGATTATAAAAATTATTAGATATTATTTTAATTTAGACGCAGCATAATTTTTTCCGTTAACGGGGATCTTCATCGGGGAAGAATGGAATTAGCCAAAAACATACGTACAAACTTCTACTCCACTTTAATCCATAAATCTTAATTTTAAATTTAAGAAAAACCTCCAATTCCTATGCCTTAATATCCTTTAAAAGTATAAACCTAAATTTAAAATTTAAGAAAAACCTCCGATTGTTATGCCATAATTTCCTTAAAATCAAAACACCATATTTTGTAATGTGCACGCGATGCGCTTTCATTTGATACCCCACTCGAGTATATTTGCAGATTTTCGGTTTTCCTTCCCCACTCTAACCCTTAACTCTCAAACTTTTAAACAACACAACCGATTTTTATGAAACATGTCTAAGAACTTTCGCGTCAGACTCACCTTTCATACAAAAAAGAACTAAATTAAAATCGCTCTATCCGTTCGGGAACTAGGATGTCCCAGACAGACAGACAGACAGACACGTCAAACTTATAACACCCCTCTTTTTTGGTTGGGGGTTAAAAATATGTTGTTATACAAACAATTTAAATCACAGTTACTTGTTGTAAAGTCTTTTGTGTCAACTGTTAAACTGTGAGTGTAGGTATTATTAAACGTGTAAAATCTGCGATTACATTAACTAAACTAACTAACTATCATGGGTCAGCGACCCAAAGCGGGTCTTGGCCTCCGAAACGAGAGACTTCCACCGGTCTCTATCCTGCGATTACATTACATTACATTTTTTATACAAAAAAAAACTAAATTGAAATCTCTCCATCCGTTCGGGAGCTATAATGTCCCAGACAGACACACAGACAGCCAGACAGACAAGTCAAACTTATAACACCCCTCTTTTTTGGTCGGGAGTTAAAAATTTATATACCCGGGAATAATTGAATTTTTTTTAAGACTAGACTTCATGGTTTTTTTTCAAGTTTGTGACAGAGATTATTAACTGACCCCTAATATAAAGATAAAAATAAAAGATTTTGATTTTTCTATCAAACAATAATTAATACAAAAATAGTTGTAAATAGACACAAAGCTTAAAATAATGTTTACTAGAAAACCTGGCTCTGTCTCAGCATGTTCCACATTACTATTATTATTAATAATGTTTAAACGTACAAAATGCAATACCTACTTATAGAGCAGTTAGCAAATTTTCGAAAAACTTTGAATGCAGTTTTATTTATAATCATACATAAAAGTAAATTTCCTATCAGTAAAGAAGTAGTACTATAGAATTATAAAGTTCTCCTCACAATAGTATACTTAATCTAAAACTTGTACCTAGTACCTACTAACTTTTCAAACAAACATAGCTGCAAACATCCTCGAAACTAAGACCGAGCTGAAGCCAAAACAAAATAAATTCCGCTCCAGTCACTTTAAATCCCGCCACATTTCAAAATCTCGTACAAACCACATAAACAGCAACAAAACAAAAGCGGACTTTGTCGCACGGTCATCCAATCTCATAATAAATATCACCGGGCGACAAATATTTCTGGCGGACAATGTAAAAAGATAAAAACTCGAACATGAGCATCGACAGATATGCCCAACATCGTAAATCGTAATTCGATAACAGCGGCCGAGAAATATTGTCACCCTACTGCAAAATTGTACGCACGTTTCCATTGGAGGTTGTTTGTTTCCATTTTCAAAATTTCCTCAGATCACAAGAAATAGGTTTTTTCGTAATGCTGGATGAGCCTTTAGGTGACCACAATCTCACCTGATGTAAAGTGACGATGTGGTCTAAGATGGGGCATGAAGACCTTGATTCTCTCCGGACTACATTACGAAACACGAAAAAATCAGCCCGGAGGGCCGCGGCCGAAGCCTACTACCAGAGACTGTTCGTAGCATCACCACGGAGGTCGAAGGCTCGAGTAGATTTGTTTTATTCCATTTGAAAATGGAATTTGGAATTTTATTCATAAATTCGATGGTTGTACATAATTTCAATTCCAAACTTAAAGCTGTATTTCAACATCATCACCCTATTAACGTTCCCACTGCTGGGACACAGGCACTTCTCTCTTGACGAGAGAGATTAGGCCTTAATTCACCACGCTGGCCAAGTGCGGGTTGGTGAATGTCACATGCCCTTCTAACTCTTTTAAAGTCCTCAGAACATGCCGGTTTCCTCACGATGTTTGCCTTCACCGTTAAAGCACGTGTTTAAAGCTGGATTTACGTATTCTTAATATAATTCGTCACTGGACTCAAAATGAACACAATTAATTCAAATTACTGATTTATCTGAGCTAAGACTTAAGTAATTTGTGTATTAATACACGAGTGCATATTTCTGACTCTAGCCAAGATATGTTTTGAAAAAGATACTCGTAGTATAGTAACGTAAAAATGTTTTAATTCTAAGAATGTTGTTTTTGGATAACGGTTCTTGAGATACAGACTGATCATAGACAGACAGACAAACGACAAAGTCTCAGTAATAGGATCCCGTTTTACCATTCGTGTACGGAACCCTGAAAACAAATACCATATTCTCGAATTGAGTAAATCTGTTTCGAATCATAAACCATCACAGAGGTGGTGGCAAACCAACAGTAGCCGAAATAAATGTCTCCGAAACAAAAATTATGGCGAACACCTGAAGGTTAATGGCAAATTAGGTGATCCATCTACACGAAGGGCGTTAAGGGCCCTATAAATTAGTTGGGGACAGTACAGCTAATAAACAGGGCCGAATAGCCACTGTAATATCTTGTTTTCCCCTATTGACTGATTGTGTTTCCAGCAAGGTTCGTGACGGTTGCAAGAAAATACTAAAATAAATAACTACACTAACACGTACCTTAGTTAAGATAGCAGCAACTGAGTTGTCTAATCTGTACAAATATTTTAACGCCGAAGAGTTTGTTTGTTTGAGCATGCTAATCACAGGAACTACTGCTAAAATAATTTAATTTTTAGATAGTAGCCCATTTATCGAAACAGGCTTAAGGCTACTTTTTACCTTGAAAAAAAAACGGGCAACGCCTTGGCATATAAGATATTCACAAGATAAGTAATATTGATACATATTTGCAAAACATTCTATCAAAAGACCTAAAATTAAATTAAAGGCCTGTTAAAAAAAAGTTAGACAATTGCTTAAATGGAGAGCTATTTCGCCCGTTATGGTTACTTATACGAGTATCAAGAGCTATCTCGCTTTATCACATGTGACTGGGATAAATATATTTTAGTCTAATTTAACTCGGATATAATGAAACAGGTCTTAAGTGTAATGTTTTTTTTAATACTATAATTTAATTGTAACAGGAGTAAAATGAGCCTTATGTTGACAGGAGTTTTCTTTTACTATGAATAGTTCTACTTGGAAATAACAAGTAACATTTTTAAAAAGCTTTGGTATCAAATTCCCTGAATATAATAAGTTTTCATCAAAACTTGGAAAATTATTTACTTTAAATTGTGTTATTTTTCTAACGTCTCGCGTTCATATCCTCAAATATGGTAACCTTATAGACATTTCCAAGTTATTATAATACAAAACACTGTGTACAATCCCATCGCCATTGACAAGGAAAGCGCGAATCCTGCCATCTATCAGGCTAATCTACGCGGACGGGTGCGCTCGCGCATAAATCCGCGCGCCGCCGCCGCGTAAACCACTCGGACATGGATGCCCACTCAGGGGGGGCGGACCTAGGGTCTAAGTTGAGGGGCTCTTTCGGAAAACAGATGATTTATTATGAAAGGAGAATCGTTGGTATACCTAGATACAAAAAAAGTCAAATACTTATTTTAATGACTCGTGTAACAAAAAACACTTGCCATCTATCAGGCTAATCTAGGCGAACAAATGCGCATAATACCACGCGCCGGCCGCCGCGCCGCCGCCACGTAAACCAATCGTATGTGGATGCCGACTCAGAGGGAGCGGACCTAGGGTCTAAGTTGAGGGGCTCTTTCGGAAAACAGATGATTTATTATCAAAGAGAAACCCGAGATTCAAAAGCCTATAAGATAAGCCTGCGTTTGACCACAATCTCACCTGATGTTAAGTGACGATGTGGTCTAAGATGGAGCATGAAGGCCTAGAAGATGGCTTCTCCGGACCACGTTACGATACACGAAAAAATCGGTTCACGCACTGGCCCAGCCCGGAGGGTGGTGACAAGCCGCGGCCGAAGCCTACCACCAGAGACTGTTCTTAGCACCACCCGGAGGTTACGTGTAAGGATTCAGAGGGTTACCACTTACGGACGTGAACAGACAAAACCTCCAAAAAAAAGAAAAGTTCTTATTTTAGTGCACTAACTATGATTCGTAAAACATAAAAAAAATATTCTTATTCGGAGCTGTATAAAAGTGTCAAATCTCTCAGGCTAAGTGGACGGGTGTGAATGTGCATAAATCCGCGACCCGCCGCCACGTAATAAAAGTAATATCTAATTTAATTTTTTTTTATCAAAATTTAGAAATTTATAATATAATCATTATAAACTTTAAAATATTATACATGTTGGTTCAAAGCTATCTATTTCTCAGCCGTATACAATAACTTCTTGGTAAAAGCCTCCTCTGTACCTATCACGCCAACTATTATGGTACTGTGCGATCAGTGCTTCTCCAGATGATGTCGTCCTCCTATCAAGTAAGTGGTCTGCCGAGACAATGCTTTGCTCCCATTAGCCATGGTTCCGTTATAGACCTATTTAATGAAGGTTTATTTTAGTACAGTAGATAAAGTGCCCCCGTTGTTGTGACCTAGTTAGGCATCGCAGATGGGTTTATCAGGCGAGAATACGCCGATACCGTTATTCATCAACAAATAAATGTATTTTTAAAACATTAGTTTACAGGACAATAAAAAAATAATAAATAATACATGTCATATCAAAGAAATGATTTATTTAGAATTTATTAAAAAAAATAGATTTACCTATAAAATAATATTAAGTAAAGTATTTTACAATTTGTTGATAAAGAGAATGTCTAAACAAAATATAAAATGGATATGTGAACACATTAGAAACAGTAGTCAAAACACAAAAAGCATTAGTTAAAGGCAGTTACAATAAATCGAATTAAATTTTAATGTCAAAAACTCACCCATTGGCACAAAGTGTCTCCGCAGTGCCCTAGCTACGTCCCTGGACACCGCGGTGTCCTACAAGGATGCCCACTCAGCGCAGATAGGTTATCAGGCGACAATACGCCGATACCGAGATTCATTGTAACCCCATCAACACTTTTGTTTACTTAAGGATGGCTTATGCTATTGTACTAGTAATAGTTTTGATAATGAGGAGATACATTTCATGAAGTAACGTATGCTAGTGATGACTCGACAGCAGATGTCTCAAGCTCCTGCTGAGATACGCACCTCCCAGCCGTGCATCCCAGCAGTGGACATAGGTGACACAAAGTGTAGAGTGCGGAGAATCTCAAGAGGAATGTTTGTTATTATGCATTTGCACCCATGCAAAATCGAGGCTAGGCTATAATCTGTGCTATTATATAGATGTAACAAATGTTTTAGAACTGTTTGCAAATGGCTCTTCAAGTTTTCAAACAGAAGATTGGTAACTTTGAGTCAGTGCGGTGCCGGTAATTAATGTGAGGTCCATGAACCCTCGCCACCGCAACGTCTCAAGGAGGGGTATCTATCACTGGTCAGGTGGTCATCTAATACCACCCAGAATATTCTAAACATTTTACCTATATATATTTTGTGTGTCGACAATGCTGAAATCTTAGCCAATATAGCATTAGAATATTTTTATCAGAAACTTTATGAAAATTTAAGAGAATATAAAATTCTAGACAATCCACATAACAACATTTTACCCCGTGGTAAGCTCTAAGCTTGTATTAAGGGCACTAGACATCTCTCTCTCTCTCTCTCTCTTGCGGCGCAAGTGGACCATCGCCGATCGCACCACTGAGACAGTCTAATCTTCAAGGATCTTAAAATTGATTACAATTAGAGGATTACCTGAGAGAGCCCTGTTTCACTATCTCTCAGTAAATTTAAACATTGGTTAAAATATTAGGCTATTTCGCTCAGTCTTTTTATGTGACAAAGCGAGATAGCTGTGACATAACTAGCCATTGCCACGTATTATTGACATAGCTAAATAGTCACCACGGAAGACCGGCGCTATGACAGAGTACTGCTTCAGTGGCGCGGTGGGCGAGGGTCCGCTTGCGGCGCAAGAGGTAGCGGGTTCGATTCCCGCCGAGGGTGAAAGTGTTTGTATGTTCTGCAAGCACGATCTCCTTGGCCTGGGTGTTTAATATGTATAATAAAAAATATCTATATATGTATGACTATTATATTAAGTATATCAGATATCTAGTACCCGTAACACAAGCTTAGAGCTTACCACGGGGTTAGATATTGTTGTGTGAAATGTCTGGAAATATTTATTTATTTATTTACTGTCTCAGCAAAAGCTGTGTGGGTGTGTGGTGGCCGTTTTTGTCATATTAAAGCCTTTATGTTCTCGCATATCAACGTCTTTTGATGTAAATGACAAAAAACGGTTTTTTTTTATCTTTTATCTTTATCTAATTGCTTAGTTTACTTGGATTATGTGAAATAAACCGTTAGATTACTTATAGGTTTTTATAGGTTCATGCAATTGGGGTCATTCACCAACCCGCACTTGGCCAGCGTGGTGAAGGCCTAATCTCTCTCGCCAAGAGAAGTCTCTGTGTCCCAGAATGGAAATATTAAAGGGTGTTGATGATGATGTTGATGCAATTGAGGTAAATTGCTGATGATGCATTTACTGCTAATTATTAGTGCCCAACGGTGTTACCCGTGTTATAATGGCTTATATCCTTTCTCATGCTCTAGAGAATCTGTGTACCAAATTTCATTAAAATTGGTTCATTATTTTTTGCGTGAAAGAGGAACAGACAGAGGTACTCTCGCTTTTATAATATACAGTATAAATTGAATTTATTTATAACAGCAACTAAACAAATATATAATTCTTAAAATATTGTCTTCATTGGCCCCAGCAGGAGTGCCAACAGCCAACATAATAAAACATGTTCGTGATCGTCACCCCGCGCGGAGTCTTCCACGTAATTACCCGACCCTTTGTCTCCCGTCGACGATAAATATAACGATATTTATTTCATCTGTGACAATGTTTTTGTATTTTCTTCTTACCGGTTTTATTTTGGCGTTTGTTTGGTAAGTTTTTATTTGGATACTTTGCTCCTTACGATGTAGCCCAAGTTTTGTAATATGAAAATATTAAATTTTATCTGTATTTTATATAATAACTTCGAAAAGTCGAGATCATGGTGGATGCAGGCCTAGTGATGGAGTGGAGTTAACCCGAGTTCAGCTTCCAACATAAATAATTATGTACATACGTTGGGCGAGCCTTGGCCGAACATGAAGCCAAGACGGATTAGAATTCCAACCCAAAAAAATATATATACCTTAAAATACCTTAATTTTTATTATACAGCAGAAAATTAGAACACAACATAAAACATCCAAAGTGTTATTATGTTTACGTTAACGACATCCTCAAATTTGTCCATTAAATATTCAGTCCCTTGTCAGTGTTCAAGTTTACATGAAATCACTATTAGCTGAACAGCTTTGGGACGGAAATTGTATGAGTTATCGAATTACGAGGGATATGCAGCGGTTTTTTTGACTATCATTATTTTTGTGCTTTTTCTTTGGTCGGCCTGAATAAATTTTCTTTATGGTTAATTTGATCATATTTTCTTATTGCCTAGACCGCTTTTGCGGATTTTTTAGTGTAAAAAGCTAATACTTGGTTCATCTGCCTTTATCTAATCTGAAAATATAGCACGCCTTTATTTTCAATTGCATGACATTGCAAAATTATGATGACATCAATCAAGATCTGATCAAGGAGCTTTTCAGCTTACCTATGTACAAAAAAAAACATTTAGTCTTGTAATGATTTGAAAATTAAAATGAAAAATATTGATTTACCAATACAATTTTGTTTGTCAACATTCGCAATTCAAAGTTACAACTCCCAAAAGAGTTGGTTCATTTATAAGGAAACAAGGTGTCGTTATTTCCTCGTTCGGCTGCTCCATCAGATGTCCCCCGTTTGGTAGATGGCTAATTAACCGGCAGGAGCTGTAATGTAACCGATACGTTTTTGTTTACGATTTTTCCTCACAATTTCAACTCACATTACATACATTTGAATATCGAACACATCTCGCTCCAAAAGAAGCTAATCAAATGAAAATTCTAAATTTGCCACCAACATTCGTAATTCAAAGTTCCAACTCACAAAAGTATTGGTTCATCAAGAAAAGAAACAAGGTGACACTGTTTCCCCGAAAAACTTGCTAATATAAAAATATTGTTTTGAATTTAGAATGACTTCTTCAGGCATTCGTTATTATCATGGCAATTTCAAGACACACATTTAAATATTGAACATAGCTCACCAAGAAAACAAGCAATTGAGAATTCGAAATTCAAGATTTGCCAGCAACATTCGAAATTCACAGTTCCAACTCCCAAAAGAGTCGGTTCATCAAGAAAGGAAACAGTTCCGGTGTCTCTGTTTCACCGAAAAACTTGTTTTCAGAAAAATATTTATTGGATTTTTTGTTTTTAATTTAGAATTGAGACAGACTATAAAATGTGCATGTCATGTTTACTTTACACACATTTAAATGTCGAACACAGCGCACCAAGAACACAAGCAAATGGGATTTCGAAATTCAAGATTTGCTAGCAACATTCGCAATTCAAAGTTCCAACTCCCAAAAGAGTCGGTTCATCAAGAAAGGAAACACAAGGTGTCGTTACTTTCCCGTTCGGCTGCTCCATCAGATGTCCCCCGTTTGGCTGATGGCTAATGAACCGGCTGTATTGGCAGGGAGTGACCAACTGGACCAAGGAGGTTGGTATACTAGAAGGCGCTTTCTGAAACTGACTTGACTATTTTATGGAATCAGGAACATTTTTAAAATTGGTACATTCAAATCAACTGTAATAGTGTAAAGTTTGATTATACTTTGGTTTGGATGACCCTATTGGGATTAGACAGGATCAAATGAATCAATCAAACAAAGATATTTAAAAAATAATTTAATTAGCTCGTTTATGCTATTAGTATTTTCCCACAGAAAATACTATCTTATTTCCGAGAAAACCAAATAATTCAGGTAGCCTGCGAAAAGCTACTATCATTATAAAGCTGAGTAGATTGATTAAAATACAAATAGTACCTAGCACGTATTTGGTAAGTATATAGATATAATATGTATTACATAAAGACTTAATGTGTGCCTAAAACTTTAAATAGTATAGTATATCTACTCCTCGGGTGAAATACAGTTAAAACAAAACGTGATAAACAAAAAAAAATATAAATAAAAATATAGTAAGTTTCTTGAATAACATTTGTAGTATGTTTCATCTAGTTAGTATAGATCTGTGTAAAGAGAAAAGCGGACATTGGTTAATTACGTGCGATAGTCGGAGGCTACGAGAGAATGATTGCTGCGCGGTAACGATGCTTTCTGAGTCTTCTTAGAGGCCACGCACGCAGCGGCGAGCGGAGCGGGTAGCAGTTAATTACGAGCGATAGTCGGAGGCTACTATAGGATTTTGGCCGCGCGGCCGCGATGCGTTCTGAGTGGAGAGCGTATTGAGCAGTAGCTGAACATGCTCTCAAAAGTAAATCAAAGCTTTATGCTAAGGTACTAAACATCTACTATAATTTCACATGACACACAAGGGACCTTTTCACGTGACCGTTTGCTAGATACAATCTGAATCTTGTAAACGGATCCAACGATTTTCATGAAATTGTGTGCTTACGAATTTCGGGCGATTATTTAATCTAGCTTTTATTAGCTAGGTTTTATTATTCAAAATGACATGACGCATATCTGACTAAATTCAGGGTGTGTAGTTAATAATGGATAATCCGTTTACGGGTGGCCCAGCTATCAGGCGACCGATTGAATCGCCAAAGAAGCGAAAATCAAAAAATAATCTAAAAGCTTCACCATTATCTACACTTTTGGAATGACATAAAAATACTAGTATAAAATACCAGGAAGACTGGCAGCGAATGTTTCTAGCATTAAGTCTTCCTCTGTACATTGTATTTCGTGCACAAAGTATAAATAAATAAAAAATATGTATTATTTTATTACAGCTAGAACACCACACCTTATCCATTATTAACGACACACCTGTATACAAAACACCTTTTTGTCTCAAATTTGCTGAAATCACAATAAACCCGCGTGTTTCATAGCTCCTAGAAGTAAGCACGTACTCAGTAATGTCATTCGGCGTCCGCACAAACAACTTGTTTATGGCACATTTCGTGTTCACAACTAACTCGGCCGTGTATTCTAACGCTTAAATGTATGTTGGTAATTAAGTGTGGTTCTACTTCCTTGCATGGACCAAATAATTGTTCCTTAGCAGTGGGGTTAAGATATGGAATATTTTGCGGTAGGTATGGTCAGGGAGGGAACAGTGGCCCAATAGACAAAAGTGGCTCATTTAGGTTATTTAAAAAAGGTACTATTTTTCGTTTTTCTTGCTCAAGCTCATAGATAAAATATCATAATGATTACGCTTAAAGTAGCTACCTGGAACATAAATGGTTTATCACATAGCACTCAAGACCTAGATACACTTATTAAAAATCATGGGCTAGACATTGTCCTCATATCCGAAGCACATGGTACAGCGACAACTAGTGTTAAAATTGATGATTTTGATACATTTCTAACTAACCACCCTGATGGCACTGCTCATGCTGGTTCAGCTATACTTATAAGAAAATCTTTAAGCTATCATCAGCTAACTGAATACAAAACACAGCACATACAAGCTTGCTCGATATGTGTCATGGAGGAAGCAGGTCCCATTACCTTTTCAGCTGTCTACTGCCCGCCGAAGCACAAAATTAAAGAGGAACACTTCGTTGAGTTTTTCCAGACTCTTGGTAACCGCTTCATCGCAGGAGGTGACTGGAACGCAAAGCACGTCTATTGGGGATGCCGCACCACTAGCACACGAGGAAGACAACTGAAACTCTGCACTGACAAAAAACATCTCACTGTCTTATCAACTGGTGAACATACCTACTGGCCAAGCGACCCCAAGAGAAAACCTGACTTACTTGATTTCTTTATCTCCAAGGGCTTACCAGGACACTTCCTCAAAACAGAATCTTGCCTTGATGGAGACTCCGATCACACACCTGTGCTGCTAACATGTAGCAACCTACTGGTAGAACTCAACGAATCTGAAAGCCTCTACAATAAAAACACTGATTGGGAATATTTCAGAGACTATGTGGATAAAAATATAAAGCTTAAGGTCGCCTTAAAAAAGGAAGACGATATTGAAGACGCTGCCAAATACATTACTATGCTTATACAACAAGCATGTTGGAATTCGACTCCACCTATCGAACGTGGTAAAAATGACAACATACCAGTGAATATCAAAAACTTGATTCTAGAAAAAAGAAGAATCCGCAGGATGTGGCATCATGGTCGTTTTAAGGAAGACAAAGAAACCCTTGATGAATTATCTAGAACGCTTAAGGAAAAGATACGTGAGTGGCATGATGCAACACTCTGTGCTAAACTGGAAGGATTAACTGCAACATCTTCAACAAATTATTCTCTGTGGAAGTTCACAAAAAATATGAACCGACCAAACCCAATGAAACCACCCCTAAAAGTAGGCACGTGGGCTAAAACTTCGCAAGAAAAGGCTGAAGCATTTGCAGAGCACTTGGCTCAAGTGTTCACTCCAAACGAATGCAGAGATTCGATCGGGAATGAAGAAGTAGACAAAGTACTGAACCAAGACCTTCAATTAGCCCTGCCCACAAGACCGGTCACTGTGAAGGAGGTGTGGAGAACAATAATACATCTCAAAGATAAAAAAGCACCAGGTTTCGATTTGATACCCAAAGAAGTATTGAAAAATTTACCGAGAAAAGCCATAGTGTTCCTTACAATGCTCTATAACGGTATATTTAGAACCCAGTATTATCCCCAATTATGGAAAGTGTCAACCATAATCATGATCCATAAACATGGAAAGCCACCTTATGAAGTTGGTTCATATAGACCAATAAGCCTACTGCCTACACTTTCAAAAGTCTTTGAAAGGATCCTACTCAACAGATTGGCTCCCATACTAGAAGCAAAAAGGATTATCCCTGATCACCAGTTCGGGTTTCGTCAGCGACATTCCACAATAGAACAGGTGCACCGTGTCTACGAGCACATACGTAAGGCACTTGAACAAAAGGAATATTGCTCCTCAGCTTTTTTAGACATACAACAAGCATTTGATAAAGTCTGGCACAGAGGATTGCTGTACAAAATAAAGTCCTACCTACCACACAACCACTACCTCTTGCTGCAGTCTTATCTGACCAACAGACTGTTTCAAGTCAAAGAAGGAAATGCTACATCACAGTTCTATGACATCAAGGCAGGGGTCCCACAGGGCTCAGTTCTTGGACCAGTGTTATACACTATTTACACCGCAGACCTTCCAGAAGTGGAGGACGTCACTACGGCTACATTCGCAGACGATACCGCCATTCTTGCCAACAGTACTGACCCTAAAACTGCGTCTATAATGCTTCAGAAAGCGCTGGATAACATCACCAGCTGGCTTAGAACATGGAGGATAAAAGCGAGTGTCACAAAGTCGGTCCAAGTCACCTTTTCTCTAAGAAACGGAAATTGCCCACCCGTAATGCTTGAAGGCATTCCCTTACCCCACCAAGACAAGGTAAAATACCTGGGTATGCACCTAGATCGTCGGCTAATTTGGAGTGAACACATAAACACCAAACGCGAGGAACTTAAAATAAAATATCACACATACGCCTGGCTGCTTGGCCGAAACAGTAAACTCTCCACAGATAATAAACTACTTATCTATAAAACCGTACTCAAACCTGTCTGGACGTATGGGATTCAACTATGGGGTACTGCCTCCAAATCCAACATCACTAAAATTCAGAGAATGCAAAATTGTTTCCTCAGAACTATAAGTGGAGTTTCTTGGTACACTACAAATGCGGAGATACATAAAAACCTTGAAATTAAAACCGTCGATGAGGAAATAAAATCATCAACCGATACCTACAGCACTCGCCTTGAGAGACATCCTAACATCCTAGCTGCAAACCTTCAAAACCAGCAATACCAGCAAAGACTGAAAAGGAAGATGGTGATACTTAATCACTGAACATGGAATACCATATATGAATAAAAGGAGGACGCTTCCACTGGGGGGCCCACTTTACAAGTCATTGATCACCCATAAAATCTACTAAAAGTCTAACTGATCGTAGATAGTAACAAGAACAGAAAAAAAAAAAAAATTTTTCGTTTTTCTTGCAAACGAAAATTCAAGAAGTTACAGTTGTATTGAAGTTTCGCGTGACGTAATGCTATCACAAGTCACAAGCCCCCACTCCAGAACTTTGAAGCTCTTCACTTTGCACTTTCTTATTAAACTGAAAAAGCCACCAGACAGACGACCAGAGCAATTGTTTAATAAACCAAGTATTAGTCTGCGCCGATTATGTGAGATTAATGCTGAAAGTCATACTCAGAAGGTACTCACAATTTTCAAGAACGACATTGCCCAATGAACTTATACCCCGAACAAATAGTTCCAATCGTATAAATCTCCAAGACGCGTCAACACAGTCCTGCCAACAAACAAAAACAAACATTAATCGCGGGGAACTTGGAACATCATTAAACGCCCAAACCTCTCCCTACGGCTAGAACCAGGTTGCATATTACCCTTCGGTCCAAGTGACAAACTCATAAACATTTGTCACTCGGACGGTCCGGTAATTGCGATCCGCATTACAAAAACCACCGTAAACAGACCTACTAAAAACCCGACTGTCGAACCAACTTTGAAGATGTTACAGACGAAGAAGGCTCTTCGTAATGTGGTTGGCGCATTACTTATTGGTGCCCCGAAACGTTTAACCGATCCTGTTCTAAATTTGAACAAATAATTTACGAACGGTCACTCTTGACACCGCTTTGAAAATAGGGCTGTCGATATTTGCGAACAATGCCAAATAATTTTAGACAAATTAAATCGAGAATAACGGATGTAAAAGTTCAATAGTTCTTTGCCATTAATATAAAGCTTTTGTTCAACCTGTCCTTTCCTTAATTGCACTTTTAAGGATAAACTGCAAGACCCAAATGCAGGCCGCAGCTTAGTATCTAGAGTAAAATGTAAGCTGTACTTAATCTTCAGCAATATATTGTTTTTCATATCAATTTTAATACTGAATAACTTTTCGAATACCATCTTTTGTCTTCACTAAAGTCAATGAAATCAAACGGTTACATCATTACATGAGGCGAGTGAAAACCCTAGCATCCGATGAGTAATTACGGCGATGTCCACGACCACGGCCGCGGGCAGTATTGATGAGCATCGAGAATATTCCAGGGCAGACAATAAAACGAACAACAACACAATGCTCACAGACACTCGATAAAAAGATTGTCTCTGCAAGCGTTCGATTAAAATTTTGAAAAAGTCCCAACTCGTAATTATTATTTTTTTATTTTATGCATATGCATATGAACCTACTCATGTCTTCCAAATTTTGAATTCGAAGTACCGTTTTATATCAGCTCGCGGACTTTTTGAAACTGTTGTTCTAAGTTCAAATCGTTAGCGGTAAGTTAGTTACTAGAAAAAAAAGACGATCTCCAAAACAAAGTGAACTTTCAGGTAACTGAATGACGCTGGCAAGCCGTAGTTGATCAAATAGTTGCTAAACTATTAATTTCACATAATTAACCTATTACGAGAAGTTCCGCATTTATTTACTTACGTTGGTGTACTCGTTATTATCAAGAGTTGCTGCTTTATGAAGTAAATATTAAATTTATGATGTTAAAATTAAATATAGACTATTATTAAAAAACTCTGTACGAGACTTGACGGCTGCCTAACAGCCTTTTGTCTACAGAAGAACAAAAGTCCAGAATTTTAGAATACAATAGAAATAGTTTATTTCTGCATCAATATCTTACAATAGTATTTATATAGATAATGCTAGCTGACCCTAGCAAACATTGTTTTGCAAAATGAAAAATAGATAGTAGCCGATTCTCAGACCTACTGAATATATGCGTATTTTAAAATTTGGTAAGAATCGGTAAAGCCGTTTCGGAGGAGTACGGTATATAACATTGTGTCATAGATTTTTTTTATACTAGACTAGATATAAATTAATTTAAATATTTTCGGACATTATTAATTCTAGCTCTCTTTCTACTTGGTATATTCAACATGTATCTTGTATCTATCAACTGTACGTCAGTGTAGTGTTGCCAAATCAATAAAATCGCAGAGTGCTAGACAAATAAATAGCGCGCGAATTAACCACCCGATTTATCCGCGATGCCCGGCTGGCTGTATCCGGCGGAAGCGGAAATGACGCGTTGGTGTGTGCCGGATGTCGCGATGGCGCCAACTGGGTTTCCGCGTATGTTGGTAATAGTTCTGAAAACTGCGGACGGAATAGTTTTGTTTCGTTTTTGCAAACGAGATTTCAAATATGACAAACAGAAATCTAGGCAGTATTATTCTTTGGCATGTTAATAAAGTAGGATGAAAAGAACAACAGATTTAAGTAAATTGATCATAATTATTGATACTTTCTACAAATATGAAAAAAATAAATCATTTATAACAAAGAAAACTTCAGTTTCGTAACTAGACTAGGTGCTCCCTATACCATTAACATTTCAAAAAGTCCGTGACGTCACAATAAAGTACATTCCCTACATTCCTCTTAATTCATGGATAGGTACGTTAAAACATTCCTTCACAGTTCAAACGCAAAGAATATCGCTATAGAATTCCAAATTTAATTAATGCCCACAAAGGCGGAAAGAATTCCGCTACAAAGACAATTCAAAACAAAGACAGGAAGTTATTCAAACAGAATATTAGTATGAAATATTACCCGCGAAAAGTTTGAAAGTACAAAATGGCGGAATTCGAGAAAACCGCGGGACATTTGCGGGATGCCGTAACATTGACAGGAGTCTTTGTTGTTCTTCGTGAAGGCGAGTTTTGATACCGCGAGGAGTTATGTATGTGTAGGTTTGTAGCTTGCCTAAAAGTTACAGTATTTACGAAAGCAGTTCTGATGCTTTGAGTATTTTTGAGATATATTTAGAACAATAATATTTTTTTTTAATGTTAATGATCCTAGTTATGATAATCTTATTATAATTAGTGTCTTTGGACATCTGAGTTTTGTACGAGTAGGCTCGTAGCTGACTTTGTTAATAGTTGTTTAGTGGTAATAATAAAAATAATACATCACTATATAATAATAGATACGCAACTATGTATATATCACCATCTGCGATATACATAATGTAGTTGCTGAGTGTTAAACTCGAGCTTTGTTTCAGACGTGAATGACAAGATCACGTTTTCCGATGCCGAAAAGAAGCGATAAACGGCGCGGAGCTGCCAGATTACAAAGACGGCATCGGATGAGTGTATATACTTAGTGCCTGTTTTACCATCTTCGAGATTTTTGGTTAAACAGTAATTAATAATTGTATAGTGAGCTTTTTCGCTCTGTCACATGTCACAAAGTGAGATAGCTCTTGATATAACTAGCTATTATTACTGATCTACCATTGTTCAGTTAACTTGTATCTTGTGAAAGCCCTTATACATTTTCTATGAAAAATTGCAAAGGATGTTTATTTTTTCTTGATCTTACTGCATAGAAAGATTGTAATGACTACCGGAGTACTTTTGGTGCTCACCACAGCGGGCGCTAGGAGTAAGGTCTTCTGGCCTGGCTATCAAACAATATATAGATAAGCACAAATGTTAGTCTTGCAAAATAAATTTGTCACGATTTTCGATTTCCCATCGAGATGAACTTTTTTAGTTAGGTCTTATCGTTGGGCTAAATGTTGTTGTGTAGAGAACTGTGGCCTGCCGGGAAGATGAAAGATTACAAATGTTGTGCAAAGTTCGGAATAAACATTCAGTTTCACCCTACCCATATTACCTTCCCTATTGTTTTTTCCGTACAAAATAAACCATAATTTCGTCAATTTAAGGATGAAAATACCTTCGCTTCTATATTTTTTTAATAAACATCCGTATTTGAATTTATTGCAATTGACAGCGTGAAGTCATCGTCATGTTTGTTTTATTATTTGTTCACTTTTTGCGAGATTTTGTTTAGCTCACTTTTACCAGAGATTAGAAGAACTGCTAATCAAATAAAATTATGGTTATAATTAAAATTTAATTACAAAATAATCCTATTTTATATTATTAGTGATCTACTCCGACTTTAAAGCCAAATTTTACCTAGGACCATAAAATCTTTTATAGTAACTCTAATAGGGTAAAGCTCGTCTTTGTACATGACCTTTGAAAACTACAGATGATTTTTTTCGATATAGAATTAATGAATTTTAACTACATGAGTGATGAGGTGAAAACTACTTAAAGACAAATTTTAAAAATCCATTCATCTTATCAAAGAATACAAGCACACGATTGACTCTCGAGACCGGAGTAATGTACCGCACTGGACAGGCTGTGACGTGAAATTCAATTGAAAACATCCGCTTCCGGTCGTGGGGATGTTTACAATAGTTTCCGGTAGATTAACCTCAAGATCCAGTTAGATTTTTTAGATTTCAGTCCTTTTTAACCGCGCACGTAAATAAGTTTAGGTTTTATAGCTTTTTATTAACCGACTTCAAAAAAGAGGATGTTCTCAATTAGTCTGCACTTATGTATAATATAAATATTTTATTTTTGAGTATGCAGTTAATATTGACTGTTTATGAATCCACTATTAGCGATAGTGATAGCGAAAGCACATAATAATTCTCTTGGCAATCTTTCATTAACATTATTTTGTAATCGCACCTACTCTAAAATGCTACTATTAGAACTGTGAACCATGTTTCTTAATTTTTCATCAATTTCCTAAAGGTAAGGTTCGTACCTACCTAATCCAATAAAATTTACTCTAAAAGTCAAACTATCGCCAGAATCAAACAGAATCTTATTTTGTAAGTGACCCTAAGTAAACTTTCCCCAATAAAACTATTAGAATGTTTGTCACGAGCCACATTGGGGCCACATTTCACTGCAAAACGAGGGGGAATATGTCACGAGTGCATTTTAAAGTACCTGATAGCTTTGAGCTGTGATTATTGCTTTTGAATCGATTAGATAAGTGCTTTCAGACCGGATCCGCGCACGTGTAGATTATTCCAAAAAGAACGTGAGCGCAAAATGCGACAGAAAGGCAATTTTGATCCCGCAAAAAGACAAAAACACTGCCCTCTCCAATTTCACAGAGAGCTCCCACAAAAGATCACTCACATAACTATGGAGTATGAATGAAAACAGGTTCGCATGGACCCGAATGGAAATTAAAAAGAAAACATTCCCAAAACGGAAATAGGAATTGGATTTAAGTACATTTTAAATTCCCAACCCCAGCTTTGACTGGACGAAAATAATAGAATCCCCGTGTTCGGAATTCGAATGCTTTTTGATCTTTTTCGCGTGTTGTATCCCCTTAACGACTGAGGCATTTGCGCGGGAACCAACTAATGGATTATTTTCTTCCTGTGTTCTTTTTTTGAAGCGATTTGAGTCTTTTTTGGCGCTGTTGATTCCTTTATGTTGTTGCCAGTTTGAGATGACCTCTGGTTTGTCTTTGGTTCTGTAGATAAGGGGTTGGGTGTAGGGGTCTTGTTGGATGCGGTAAAAGGGGAAACAAAACGTTGACAAGGACGGGGTGTGATTGTATTAAGGAGGGTTGACTTTATAGTCGCTGGGCAATTTGGATATTGACTTTGGGAATCTGTTTTGCATGCTGCGGTTCTTTTGTTTGTGGCGTGCGGTGTCAATTTTTCAATTGTATTGAATTCAGAGTGGCGTGCCGAAGTCGAATGGATTAGGGCACTTAGCGATTGGTTTTTTATTGAAATACTGTTGATTTTTCATCACCTTTGGGATAAGTTAATAAAGTTTATTGCTTGTAAAGAATTTAGAGAGTAACAAAGTTGTTTGATAAGCCTCCTTATATGGCCATTCCATTTTATAACACAAATTACGTGAGTTAAGAAACTCCCATTCAACCAAAGAGTTTCTTATACATTTTATTATTTCTATATAGTAGGTATGTCTAGAAATTTCTAACTTACCTTATTACCATGTGAGATTGTCAAACAATCTTTGGTTCTATATAAGTTTAAGAAAAATACTTATCTATCCAATATTGATACCCCCATTAGATATTGCAGTTTCATTAAATAGTTTTCATTGTGCGAATGTCGAATCTTTAGTTTTCCTTCCCAGTTTTGGGGTGTTTGGTTGACAGGTCATCTGTCATTCAAGTGAGTTGCAGTTTCGATAAGAACCCATGAGGAATGGGAGGGAGAGATTGTATAAGAATTAATGAATTATGTTTTGATTGAAGCGAGCTCTGAGTCCACATGGTTTGGTAATATTTCGTGATATCTTTTTAGGACGCGGGCGAAGCTAGACTTAGTAAGTTTTTAGGTAGTAAGAAAATTATCATATAACTAAAGATATTCTTTATCTGACACATTACAAAATGAAGTCGCTTCTTGTAGGTGCTAGATATTTTTAACCTCTGAATCAACTAAATCGAAGTCGTTCGTAAACGGGCCGGTTGCTTGTACAGAAAGGTTTTTAAGGATATGGTGATATTGATTCATTCTAAAGAGCCTTTGGGAGATTCATACCGTGGTATGAATAGCTCGCGGTATTAAACGACTAAAGACCCTTCCAATGTGCATTTTTAAATTTGCACTGATTCTATGATAGGTATTGCTATAAAGCCGTTAAGTATTTGTTTTTCATTATAACTCTATGCTTCATTGCGCCTTCTTGGCGGTAAAGTTGATTTTTACTCTGGAATCTTTTATCAACTTTTACAAAATCCATATCACTGAGTTTCCACCAATCATCCCTCTGCCTAATAGAAATATATCATAGGTCCCAGGGGCTCTACCATGACGGTACGTTAAAAACCTCCGTCTGCTGGCAACACCGCATTACCACAACAAAGCGCGATCCGTCATCACGTGACTACTGATGTATTTAATGGAGATGTAGTTTTGATCTGATTGCGTTGCGGTGAGGCGGTGGGATTCGATACTTCGAGGCTTCGCAGAAACAATATTGTTGTAGGAGACATGAAACAAAGTTGCCGATTTATGAACCGCATAGTTTCGCTGCTTTCAAAAGGAGTTGTGACCGTGCAGGCTAAGTGGGAGCACACTCGACTTTCATTCTGAAGACTTTGAGATCAAACCCCGCCAAAAAATGCCGCAGTAAATGTATACCTACAATGTGCGCTTTAAAACACGAAGGACGATGAAGGCAAACATCGTGAGCAAACCGTTATGTTCTGAGAACTTTGAAGAGTTTGAAGGACATAATGACATTCACCAACACTTATTAGCGGTATTTATTATATACATATATTACGGTTAAATTGGTGCGCCTTGAGAAATATCTCTAATTGTCTGTTTGTTGATTTTCCACGTAGTTTAGTTGAATGGGAACCATTCAACTAAACTACGTGGAAAATCAAGTTGTAGATTTTTATTGATTTTATAAAAGCGTATCTAGTTTCAAGTTTATTTATTTACAACAAAGGTCAGATTACAATTGTATACAGATACGTCCATAAATAAGCGACATAAATAATAACATAATTAATCCATACTATTATTATAAATGCGAAAGTAACTCGGTCTGCCTGTTAATCTGTTTGCTCGAAAGATTGCTAACTGTGCCGATTTCAATTAAATTTGGTACACGGGTTCTCTAGAGCCTGAAAAGGGGAAAATGCATTATAACGCGGGTAACCACGTCGGGTACTACTAGTACAATATAACTGTATGAATTACTAAACATCATTCAAGAATATGTGTCTTTTATTTTATGTCACTTCACATAATGCTATCTCATTCATTCATTCACTCAATTTCCTCCAGCATCGAATCCTCGTACATCAACGGGAGCCCTCAAGGACGGACGCAATCAATCACTTACGGAAACCTATCAGGGCGGATCCATTATGCAAGAGATAAGTTTGTACTCTATGCCCACCTCGCTATTGTTACCTACATGAGAATTATTTTGACCGACTGCGAGAAAAGAAGTTGAAAACAACTTCTAAAGAAAAGAAAAGAATTTCATTCGGTTACCGATGATGTGTAATTTTTACGCTACTTAGGGCTAGACTAGACTCAGGGCTTATTTCACAAAATCCGAGTAAACTTTGCAATGGTTAGGTATGTCATGTCATGATCTAGCTTTGCCAGACGAAAGCGAAAAAGCTCTAATTTTTAACCATTGCTAATTTTACTCGGAGATGGAGAAACAGGCCCTAAAGTTCATTCAAATCCTGCATTTAGCTTGGATATCTCAGAGGACACAATTTCTTTTTTTATGTACTGGGTTAGTTTTTGTAAATATAAGCTTAATTTCTAGTTTGTGGGGTGACCAACATTATCTTCCAGGCACTTACAGGCCAAGTAATCTCCGCATTCAAGGCACGATTAAAACGATGGCTTATACAACAGTCATTTTATACTTATGATGAGTTCTTAGAGTGCTCTCTGACAAATCATAAGTAGCTGACATACCAATTAATTTGCTTGCATTGTCATTCCGTTTGTATTGTAATTTATTTATTACTAATTATTGTTAACTATTTACTTATTGGTAACTTATTGTTATTTGGCTATATTATGTTATTGATATTGTGCTTAATATTACATTAATTTGTATGTACCAATTGAGTATTATAGTGTTCTACAGCTTCATTTGAGTAGTAGGTGAAGGTCCATTTGCACTATGTATTAATAGAACCCACCCGGTATCTTACTTTCAGACTGTTGCTGCAGACATATACTTAAGTAATTAAACCAGCTTGATTAGAATAGAAAATCCTTTATTACACACCAGATAAACAATATAATAAGAAATTTAAAACTGAACCTAGCTAGATGTGCACATCAGGAACTTATCATTGATCAGTGATCACTCCAACATATCACTCTTCTCTGATCCCTTAATCACTCCTTTATGGATACTGTACCTATACCTATGATACTTCTCTGGATATTTGATATTTGTTTTAATTTTTAAGTAAGGTAAGGTAAAGTAATTATGTATTTATTAGGTCCTTACATATGAAATTGGCGTTTTTCGTACTGGCCACTTTAATCACAAATTTCTCCTCTTTGGTAAGGAATTCCAAATTCAAATTTGTACAGCTATAGACTCATGTATTTGTGCTTCGATGATCGTCATTCATTTGTTTTTTTTCTTCTGTTTTTTTCTGTTTGCGTCACTCATTTTACAAAATGGAAAACTTAAAATATCGCATTATTTACGAGTACGAGTTCCGCCGTGGCACTAGTGCTGCGGAAACAACTCGAAGGGTGAATGATGTGTATGGCGGTCGTGTTGCAAAAGAAAACACAGTTCGTTTTTGGTTCCAACGTTTTCGTTCTGGAAATTTCGACTTGCAGAACAAGCCCCGTGGACGGCCTGAGACTCAAGTTGATAATGAAGAGTTGAAGGCTATTGTGGAAGCGGATCCATCGCAAACCACGTCCGAGTTAGCTGCAGGCTGCGGTGTTAGTGATAAAACTGTTTTAATTCACTTGAAGCAAATTGGGAAGATTAAAAAGCTTGAAAGGTGGGTACCTCACGAATTGACTGAAGCAAACCGGCAAACGCGCGTCGACTGCTGCGTTACATTACTAAACCGGCACAATAATGAAGGTATTTTAAACCGAATCATTACCTGTGATGAAAAATGGGTTCTTTACGATAATCGGAAGCGCTCAGCGCAATGGTTGGATCCTGGCCAGCCAGCCAAATCCTGCCCCAAGCGAAAATTAACCCCAAAAAAGTTACTTGTAAGCGTTTGGTGGACTAGTGCCGGTATTGTTCATTACAGTTTTCTCAAATCTGGCCAGACTATTACGGCTGATGTCTATTGTCAGCAATTGCAAACCATGATGGAAAAGCTAGCGGCTAAACAACCTAGGCTGGTCAATCGCTCCACGCCACTGCTGCTTCACGACAACGCTAGACCACACACTGCGCAACAGACGGCTACTAAATTAGAAGAGCTTCAATTGGAAAGTCTAAGACATCCTCCGTACTCCCCGGACCTTGCTCCAACAGATTACCATTTTTTTCGAAATTTGGATAACTTCTTGCAAGGGAAAAAATTCAACTCCGATGGGGCAGTCCAAATCGCCTTCAAAGATTTTATTGATTCCCGTCCGACTGGTTTTTTTAGTAAAGGGATCAATGAACTACCTATAAGATGGCAAAAGTGCATAGAAAATAATGGTTCATACTTTGATTAATTAAATATATTATATTAAAAAATATTCGACTTTTTGTTCCTCCCATACAAAACGCCAATTTCATATGTAAGGACCTAATATTGCATTTACATAAAAGATCTTAAATATATAAATTAGTATCAATGTAAATTACCCATTGAGCATGCAATTTCATTTGTTACATAATGTCATCTTATCATAAAATTATTTAAATTAAATTAATAAATAAATCATTTTTCATCAGATATAATTAAAATTGTACCTAATGTCAAATTTTTTTTCAATAGACTTGTCATTTAAAAATTCACCAATATCATAATAACATTTATCTAGTAAAATTGCTCTCAGCCTTCTCTGAAACATTCCGTTTGTCAACTTAAGTTGTGGTGTTGCCACTCTCACGGGCCCTGGCTGAAAACCAGCGCTCTGTCATAGTGCTCCTACGGGCCCTGTGGCAGATGCATTATGCTGAGCCAGGGACCCTTTATTACACAAAATTTCAATAGTTTTAAGGTACCTATATTTAATTTGTTATTAGTTTAAGTTTGTTGTTATTGTTTTTGTAATTCTTTTGTGTAATAATAAATATTTTTCTTTCTTTCTTTCTTATTATTTAAAACTTGACATATGTGTTATTGACTAAGTATTTGCAATTTGACATATTTATTAAGTAATTGAATTTGATGATTTGTTTGGTTTGACATTATTAGTACTGAAAAACCAATGTAAACAAAATGTTATTGTGACGTATAGGTAATAATATTATCAATAAATGACTATTAATGACTATTAAGTACCTATGTTGCAAAGTATTTTAGTACATAATCTCATAATCCAGCTACGGAAACAAAATACATAATTGAGTTTTTGTGAGTAATATTTTTATAATTTTTTGATAAGCTTTTAGACATAAAATTACTTCATCATCATCACCCTATAAACGTTCCCACTGCTGGGACACAGGGACTTCTCTCATGACGAGAGAGATTAGGCCTTAATTCACCACGCTGGCCAAGTGCGGGTTGGTGAATGTCACATGCCCTTCAAACTCTTTTAAAGTTCTCAGAACATGCCGGTTTCCTCACGATGTTTGCCTTCACCGTTAAAGCACGTGTTTAAAGAGCTCATA
This sequence comes from Gymnoscelis rufifasciata, assembly GCA_929108375.1. Taxonomy (NCBI): domain Eukaryota; kingdom Metazoa; phylum Arthropoda; class Insecta; order Lepidoptera; family Geometridae; genus Gymnoscelis; species Gymnoscelis rufifasciata. The sequence goes on from OV815314.1 coordinate 10,739,866, forward strand.
AATTTCTCAAGAAGAAAAATCCAGAGGTGCGTGGCAGGGTTTGAACCCACGACCTTCGGAATGAAAGTCGAGTGCCCTCCCACTTAGCCAACACGGCTTTTAGGTGATTCTTTTCGTTTTGCGTTTCGAAGTCAAAGTCAAAAAGTTTATTTCGTTAGAAGCACACTCTGTCGACAGTTTGCTGTTCATTTGTTATTTTAGGTTAGTTTTGTATTAAAAACAACCTATATCAACAACAAAGACAAGGTGTCACAAAAATAGAGACAAATAAAATGGTACGCGGTCCGTTTTGAAACACTTATTTTTTTTATATAATTGAAAGATATTTTCTTGTTTTATCGAGGAAGGCAATATGCTATTTTACCGCTGGTAAATACGTTATTCCCTCGGGAAAATCAATAAAACACAGACAACTACGTGGTGTGTAAAGCTAGTAGTGTATTAAAAAGTGTATAAACTGTTAAATTACATGGATCCCTCAGTATTGTTGGTTATTTTAATTTCCAACCTTCAACCTGTGTTGTTTTTATATTTTATCGACATAAATATACACAGTTATACTCCCTCTCTCTCTCTTTTTAACCCCCGACCAAAAAAGAGGGGTGTTATAAGTTTGACGTGTCTGTCTGTCTGTCTGTGTGTCTGTCTGTCTGTCTGTCTGTGTCACCATAGCTCCCGAACGGATGGAGCGATTTCAATTTAGTTTTTTTTGTATGAAAGGTGAGTCTGGCGCGAGTGTTCTTAGACATGTTTCGGAAGTTAGAAAATCGGTTGTGCCGTTTAAAAGTTATGGGGGTGAGAGTGGGTAAGGAAAACCTAAAATCTGCAAATATACTAGTGTGGGGTATCAAATGAAATCGCATCGCGTCCACATTACAAAATATTATGTTGTTTTACATTTAAGGAAATTAAGGCATGGGAATCGGGGGTTTTTCTTAAATTTTAAATTTAGATTTATCTCCATTTAATTTTCCTTTGTATGTCTAATTGGTCAGTCATTTTAAATAATTTGTATTGCTTTTTCCCCTATATCTCTAACATTTAAAGCTTACCACGGGGCCTAGATTGTGTGGATTGTCCAGCATTATTTATTTATTATTTATATATTTTGCAGCTCCATAATTTCTTGAATGAGACGTACTCAAGGAGGAATATATAACTGTTTGACATTGGATCAAGATAAACTCGCTTATCAAGGTAATGCCCACATAAATAATAAAAATAACTGTCGTACAGACAATTTAATATGCTTGTAGAAGTTCGTACGGATAGGGATGTGGCAAATCGATAATAAGTATTCTATATCAACTGATTTTGAATACGAAAGGAATTTTGGTTGGATGTAACTTCTTCTACTCTACCAATTTTCATGAAATTTGCATGAGGACGATAAAGGTATCAAAGATAATTCATCCCAAGGAAATATTTACCTATATAAAACGTAAGAGTTACGCTGTATGATTCTTCTATAGGTACGAATTCAAGCAGGTAAAATAAAATAGCAGTAAATAAAAAATATATATAAAAATTGTTTTTAGCTCTTAACACCCCAAAGTTGCTAGTGTTTTATGTTTGTTTTTTGGTTTAAAAATTAGGTATTTTATCCCAAAATATTTTTTAAAAAATTCCTCCATCTATTGTTTTCCCATTTTAGCGCCATAAAATTTATCAATTCTTATTGCTGTAGTTTTGTTACACTAATTATTTATTATAACACTACTTATTTATAAAAAATAAAGGAAGTAAAGGATTCTGAACAGGCAAACACACACGCGTTCGTGTTAAATAGACAAGGCAATGGACATTCGGGGAATCAGACTTTAAAGTCAATTAACATTCGAGGAATGCGACGTTCGAAGAAAACAGACATTGAGGGAATTTGACCGTAGAAGGCAAAACCATTTCTACCATCGAAACGATTTTACTGAAACTTGATGCAGCCTGAGTTGTAGGAAAAGACATGGCTACATTTTACATCACCGTATAAAGCGAATACCGTATTGATATAGGCTTTCCCCATCCCTAGTGCCCACGGAGGCTGTCGCGGGTTCGATACCCGGCGAACAGCGCGCGAACTCAATATAATATGAAATGATAGCTCGTAATGCGTTCAGTGCGAAGTATCGTAGCGCCTGTGATATGTAGCGATGGTACTCTTCTTATGATGTTAAATATTTAATAGGTACATACTTAAAAATTAGGTATTTTGGCTGCTGTAGGTATGCAAGATTATTAAAGCTTTCAAGAGTTAGGTTCCCTTGATACCTACTACATAACAAAGACGAAATAAATATCAATATAATAAAAAAAAATTATTTTCCCGATAGGGTGATGTGGTCGCTCAGCAACACAACCTTTTAATGAGTTTTGTAAAAAAAAATATTATCAAAGTAATATATGTAATAAAGTATACGTACGACTATATCATTTATCTATACCTAAAAAACCTGACCAAAAACTAGGTCTTGAACTAAAATTACTTAATATATAATTTGTTTTAAAAAATATATGACTATAGTTCGGCCGTTCAGAGAATGCGTTTGACACCTATCAGTTAGTCACGACTAGTGATGGGCAACATAACACTGAGTTCGTTACCGTTCCTCCAAAATGAAGCTGCGTTATTTTTAAGATTATTTTCGTTTTAAATTGGCGGAATCATTTAAAATTTATATATTTTAGTTTTTAAGTTGAAACCAAAAAAAGGTAATATTAATATAATAATATTGTTTTATTTATTCTTTGTTACAAAGTTACAATCTGTATTTCTATTGAATAAAGTATAATTTATTAAATTAAGTAAATTGTACGCCAGTTCCAAGTTACATCGCCTATTCGATCACGACCTGTCAGAAACGCAATCTCTAAGCAGCCAGACTAGATTAGATTTTATATACGTACTTACTAATATTTTATTTTATCAAATATATTACAGGAGTACTTAAATAAACCTAAATGTTAATTTGTACTATGAAATAAAATACTTTTTTTTTAATATCAGTAACTTGTATTACCTATATACTATGCACGATGATTCATCTCCCATCACTAGGTAGTTCGGCATGCCCATTAAGTATTACAATCACAGCTATTGTCTGTACTAATAAGAAATTCAGGACTTCATAGGCGTGATTTTTCTGACATCTGTCAGGAACGCATTCTCTGAACGGCTGAACTATAATAATTATGCCATTCGCTTCTCAACTCAGTGTAAAGAATTGAAGCGAACTATCAAGACAATGTTATTTCCTTGATTATTCATAGTTTTTATTTAAATTAGCTTTAAATTGACCTGTCCATGTATGCATACGCGTCTAAAGAAATAATCGTTTTGACTTTGACTTAGTCATAAATAGAAATAATTAGTCAGTTATTTATATTTTTAAAAACAGTGCCCCTGTACTTTATAATTTTATAATATGCATAGGCATTCGTTTGCAAGATAAAGTACAGGGTACAAGATAAAGTAAGTTATAAAATTAATGTAGTACTTAGATACTCCTACGCACTTAAATAGAGCATACTCCAGTCAGCGCGTTACAGCCGCGGGCTACTTTATAGTCGTGTCGTATCGTTAATGGCCGCTTTGTCGCCGCCGACGCTGTGTCAGCCCTATCGCGACATCGCCGACGCGCGCTATGGGATAAATAAACTTATAAAGTAAGTTGTTCATTTTCCGGAAATTGTGGATATGAATGAATTATATAAGAAAGCGTTGATCCATGGATGTAGAGCGACCTCATTTAAATATACAGACAATTATTTTGACCAAGTTCTGAAGTAGAATATATTACCTTATATAATAGAAAAATATATTTAGGACACAACAGCACATAAAAAAAAAAGTGTGTGTGTGATTCACACACGATAGAAGTGAAACTTCAGTAAATCGACGAAAGAATAAGAAGAATAAAAAAAAAAGTGTGTGTGTCAGCTACGACGCACTATTGGAGTCTACTACTTACGAACTATAATTATGATATACTAGCTGTGCCCCGCGGTGCTACCCGCGTTATAATGGTTTTTCCCGCGGAATGACGTTTTCCCGCGGTAAAAAGTAGCCTATGTTATTTTTCAGGCTCTAGAGATTCTGTGTACCAAATTTCATTCAAATCCATTCAGTAGTTTTTACGTGAAAGAGTAACAAACATCCATACATCCATACTTACAAATTACAAACTTTCGCCTTTATAGGTAATAGTAGTAGGATATCGAATAGAAAAAAAGGGTAAATGAACGCATCTGCTAAAATGATAAGAAAAACAAACATATATCTGTAATTATTCGGATTATTTATATTACTTCCATAAAGTATGTTACAAAATAATATAAATAAAATACAGCAATACCTCTTTGCGCGATACTTCGTAGTTGAGACTACTTATTACTTACTAAATTTAAATAAGGCATTGTATTTGTGTCTCTTACCATTTCCGTTTCATCTTTTTGCATCCGGTTTGAAATCACTACGATTCTATAGAAGTTTCACTTCAAAAATACAGAAACAAACGCACATACACATAACAAAGTATTTAAAAAATAATAATTATGTAACAATAAATAAACATGACATTTTGTCATTTTAGGCTTGGCACCACCCTCCGGGCTGGGCCAGTACGTGAAACGATTTTTTCGTGATTCGTAATGTGGCCCGGAGAAGCCATCCTTACCAGCCAGCCATACCTTCTCGGTCTTCATGCTCCATCATAGACCACATCGTCACTTAACATCAGGTGATATTGCGGTCAAATGAAGGCTTATTTAACTTTAAAAAAAAAACAATTCCACATAGTAGGTACAATACATTTTTTGTCATAATTCTGGTCTTATTTATTTTTTCATATGTACATACGTAGGAACGTACTCACGACAAAGATAACCCTCCTTCTGCCGCAGTCGAGTAAACAGGAAAACATTGTGAATCATTAAATCATTTTAGTTTTATGAATCCTAATAACCTATTAATGTGTCATCAATAACTAATCAGCATAAATTCTTTACAAAGTATGCAAATGTTTATATGACAAAGATTGTTCTAAGAACTTAATAATTCCTTAGGATTTTAAGATTTAATAAAATGTCAACCATAAAGTAAAATTGGGTTGGCCTGTATTTGCTTGTATTTAGCAGCATTACTTTAAGTTTCTGTTAATAGTGTACTTGGCAACACTTTTTCTTTAAACGTATTAATTATATTAAATGTTTACAATCGAATGTCAAAATTATATATAATAAACCGTAATTTTTTACAACTTTCTTAATTTTATTAAATTTCAATCAATGGAAAGTTAATACATTAATAAAAGAATATAATATACAAAAAAATGGCCCCGATTTCAATGTTTTCACTCGTTTGGCTCGTTCGTTTTAACATTTTGTGAAACTGGTAGGTTTTTATAATATCGTTAGTTTTTTTATATTAAATAATAACTAATTTTATTATTAACATTTATTTTATAACTATCTGCTTAGGAAAAAACTTAATTTTACTTTCCGAGCCTTTTTATAACCTATATGCTTTCAATAACCAACAAAATGCTGATTGTATCTCAAGTTAGAGTCCTATTCTAAGTTAACGGGCGGTGAGATATGTGTGTTCGATATTTCCCGGTAAAGGATACATTGTCGCCTGCTAGGAGGTGACATGAGATCATAATTTAATGCGATTCTTTTAGCTAAATTATTAATGTCGAGGGACTTATTTTGGTTTATGTTGGTAATTAAACAAAGACTCGGACGATTGAAATAATGTGAGAACTAAACGGTTTGTTCCAAAATTTTAGAACTTATATTATAGCCAATTACTGAACAGTAGAATTTCATTTAATAATTATTTTGGTAATGGTCCTGTAAGATAAAATATTTAATTGAAATAAGCCACATTGCCACTAACCTAAGGAAATTATGCTGTCCTTAATATTTAGTTGGGTAAATATTTAGATAAATAGTATTAATCGAAATATTTTTCAGTTTGAATACCTCGGTGGCGCGGTGGGAGAATGTCCGCTTGCAGAGCAAGAGATAGCGGGTTCGATTCCCGCCGAAGGTAAAAGTGTTTGTATGTTTTGCAAGCACTTTATCCTTGGTCTGGGTGTTTAATTAGTCTAATAAAAAATAACTATATATGTATGTATATTATATTAAGTATATCGTTTTTGTTTGGAGGTTTTGTCTGTTCACGTCCGTAAGTGGTAACCCTCTGAATCCTTACACGTGACCTCCGGGTGGTGCTAAGAACAGTCTCTGGTGGTAGGCTTCGGCCGCGGCTTGTCACCACCCTCCGGGCTGGGCTAGTGCGTGAAGCGATTTTTTCGTGTTTCGTAGTGTGGTAAAAAAAAATATCAGATATCTAGTACCCGTAACACAAGCTTCGAGCATACTACGGGGCTAGATGTTGTTGTTTAGATTGTCCGCAAATATTTATTTATTTATTTGTGCGTCCTATCAAGATAAAATATGAGATATATGTTCTTGTGTGCGAAGGTTACGCAAAAGTCTTAATCTTTTTTTTCTACATAAAAAAAATGTATATATTTTAACCTAAAAAGTGACCACTTATTGAAAATAATTCAGATTTATAAATGAGAGGTTTTCTAAATATCCCTTTCAACATCGGTCCCGAAGTTCCGCCTTAAATATATCTAGTAAACAATAAATCTAAATTTAAAATTTTAGAAAAACCCCCGATTCCAATGCCTTCATTTCCTTAAATGTAAAACAACATAATGTTATGTAATGTGGACGCGATGCGCTTTCATTTGATACCCCACACTAGTATATTTGCAGATTTTCTGTTTTCCTTACCCACTCTGACCCACATAACTTTTAAACGGCTCAACCGATTTTCAGAACACCCGGGCCAAACTCACCTTACATACAAAAAAAAACTAAATTGAAATCGCTCCATCCCGTCGGGAGCTATGATATAACAGACAGACAGACACGTCAAACTTATAACACCCCTCTTATTTGGTCGGGGGTTAAAAATATCATACAATATAAAAATAGTTGGGAATAGTTAGTTGAGAATATTTAAAACCACAAGGAATTAATTTTTAAAATTATGTTAAGTTTTACGAAAATGAAACGAGTTTTTCCCCATGTCTTCGCCATTAATTGAATATATGTACTTAATAATGGTATGACAATAATGTCAAACATTTTCCAGAACAAATCATAAAATACCTTATTACATTATTTTTTATTTTTGACGTGTCTAAGTATTGTAAAACCAAACAATGGAAATAAATGATGTTGCATCTTGTATCTTACAAAGTCATTTATATAAATACCTTTCAGACAGACTAACATGTACTATGATAAATAATTTTAAAACTAATTAGGGATTATTCTTCGTTAACGCATCCCTACAGCGTCGGTATACGACTGCAGGCGGGCGCGAGAAACATATTCTTGTGTGTTCGACAACACTTAATTTTTTCTCTCCATCCACGGATGTCTGGAAGAAGTTGCTTTAAGCAATAAGACCGCCCTTTACGCATTGTAGGTTAAGTTTTAATTTCTTATTGTATTATTTCTTTGTTTGGTGTGTAATAAAGTATTTTCTATTCTATTCTATTATAATCTTGTGCTTGGATAGTTATTAACTAAAATCTACACGTAAAGTATCTAATTATAATAATTGTGATATTAGCGAACATATGTACATTTAAACTGAAGAACAAAGTTTATCCATTATATTTATTTACTAATCCTCTCCCTACGGAGTTAAATCAAGTATGATTCTTGCACAAAGCCCTCTAATACTTACAAGACGAGATCTAATAACAGAAGTTAGTTAATTGGGTCCATGTTTGCGGACGGTAAAGGGTTAACCCTCTACTTGGTTATAAATACCATCATATTTTCGTGGTATACATGTAGGTATTGTATACTGACAATGTTTTCTGATTATTAAATAATAATAGGGTTAAAAATAATAGAAATTTAAGAACTTAGAATAGCTATAAATGTTAAAAATCCTACTTTATCCCATCCTATTAATGATTATTATTTATATTTATATTTGTAATAAGGAGTAATTATAATCTAAATTATTTTATTTAATATTGTACACCCCTGCCTACTAATTATCTTATTAAAGTTATTTTTCCATCCAAAGGTTGCCTGGAAGAGATCGCTTTTTAGCGATAAGGCCGCCCATTGTACATTTTGTTTCCTACGTGTTGTTGTATTTTGTTTCCCTGTGTGTGCAATAAAGTGTTTTGTATTGTATTGTATTATTTTCCATTACCTACTGGTACTCTGATCTTTAAACAGTTAATTCTCACGAATACTTACCTACATAATCGTCTGTCTGTAGCGCTTTTACGTCAACATCACTGAGCCGATTTTAGAGAATTTCTTGTTCTACACACACAGTTATAACATAACTACTTGAAGAGAAACACATTAGACCACCACTTCAGCACCTTAATAAAATTACATAGCAATTTGCTTACAAATAACCTCTAAACTGTCTCATACAGCTTCCAAATCTCCCCAGGCCAATCTCAAGACATTAATGACTAAAGGTTACTTAACCCTTATTTGTCTCCTAACGCCACATTTAGCCCATAAAGCCTTATTTGGCTGGTACCGCCATCTTTGTTGTCAAAGACTAGATATGGCGGTCAATGCAACTTGACTCTGTTAACATGTCAATAATAATTTGCAGAATTGCTTTTATGTCGTCTGTGGGTGACGGGTAAGGGGTTGAATTAGGGTTGTCAAGGGGTTGGTATAAGATATTTAATCATGTATGGTGTTGGTAAGTTGTTTAAAAATTACAGTGCGGTATTAAATTTTACAAGAATGGGTTTTGTCATCCCCGATTTATAAAAAATAAATCATGTTTGCCATATCAAATGTAACTTGTTTTTTTTTATGTATTTGTTATCACCATTGTTATCTATATAGCCTCGGGACGCCCTTAGATATTTTGTCCATAAAGACCTATAGTATATATAGACTTGTGCCATTATATAACATCTTGGAAGTAAATTTCTGTAACGTTATGTATGTATGTTGTTAATTATTAAGTTAATAAATTATTTAAATTTGAAAGGCTGTTGGTGGACGAAGAATATGTGTGAGGGATAACTGTCTGTTGTTTTACTCTACTTTTCTTCTGTTTGTAATTTTTTCTGACAAAATTATATCTATAAAAATGTTGCATTCCAATTGAATGATATTGGCATAAATTAATGAATGAATCTAAGCGTGCATGTATTTGAGCGAATGTCTATGAATCTATCAACCTGCTAGATCACATATAGTAACTTATATTCTACGTCTGAATTATGATGATGGAAGGTCCACATAGCACAGCCCTGGAATACCAAACATGCCCGCAGTCAAGGGTCGTCCCGGGCCAAATTGATAATTTTCACTTTCCTTAATAACATAACCGTTAGATTACTTATTCATCAAGGGAGATATGATCCGGGTAAGGGTAGCGACCTTCGGATAAACACTAAAAAATATCTATTTAGGTTCGTTTGCGAGCAATTGATACAAGGAAATTTCTTTGTTTTTATAACTTTCCTGAACATCCTAAATATAAAAGTAGGTACTAAATAAATAATAGATTTAGGTACGTCAGAAGGTTAGCTAGTTATATAGGGTTAACAGTACGTAACACTAGCTTACAGCTTATCACGGGGCTACGAGTATAAGTTGCTGTGTTGATTGGCCAGCATATTTATTGGATACAAAATCGACTTCTTCTTGAATTACTTAAAAGGTACCTGATTTTCTGCCTCATTGGGCAAATATCTTCTTGCGATGCAAGGTGTCACGCATCTGATTCACTCTGTGCATACAACAGAGTGAATGTAATGTGTTGTAATTCTACGTTCTTCTTTATTTCTTTCCTATTCAAATCAGAAATATGTTGTCTTAAGCCTAGGTTCTATTATAATTGTTCAGTAAGTGACCGTTTTATTCAAAGCCAATTCGGGAGATACCTCTACGTCAAACCAGCCCCCGACATATTCTCCACCATATTAATATTTATCCTTCTGTCCCATGCCTTTAAATTAATTTGGAGCCGGGATTGTCCGGACCGGCTATAGTTATTGTTTGAGGGATGGTAGTTGCGTATTTGGTAATTAGTTTGAGGATATTGTCGTTATGTAGCAGTCCCTGAGGAAATGTGGACTATAATGGAAGATTGGGCTAGTATTCCGTTTGCAGTTAATTTTAAAGACTAATTGAGCTCAAAATTATGAGAATAAATTATTAGTGTCAAAGTTTGCAACTTTAAACTGGAATATCTGCGTAGGATAAAATAGTTGTCCAGTAATGAGTGAATGGATAACCTTGAAATGGGTAATAATACCGATCAGAAAAAAGTATTATAAAAAACCTTTCCCAACAGGTACCCAAGTTATACCTAGCATTATTTTTAATTACCTAAAAATTTTATCTGTTATATTGTTGTAAAATATGACCACAAGTATATTATTATGTATTATACAATTATCACCACAAAAATCAATTTAAATTACTCGGTCATTATTTGTATTCAAGTAATTCTAACTTAAACGACTAACAAAAAAAAAGCGATTATAACGTTAATAAAACTAAATAAGCTAAATTGATTCTTATTCTATGCAGAGACTGACAAATATCCTAATTCAAGTAACGGTTATTCGAGAACTAGGCTGAGTGTTGATTGCTAATTTTAATTTAAACTTAATCCACAATTTGCACTGTGGAGAGCGATTACTGAGCAATCTTGCCAAATCGCTTCACGTCTCGGCTCGGACGAGACATTTAATTACCGGGTAATTTATCGCCCCATTCATCCACCACTCTAGCCCCAACATTAAAAACTTAAAAAACCAAATCCATCCCCTTGATTGCAGCTGTCACGTCGTAGGATTTTTTCTAAGCCACCATTCTAATTAGTCACGTTGAACCGCCATTTTCTGGCGTTCTGTAATTGGCCCCCACCTCCATGTTGCCAGCTTCGCCGCAAAATTTATTGCTTAATTACCTCAAGAAAACTCGTCGTCGACAGATGTTTTTTACGCGGGAAAACAAAAACGGCTTAAGAATGACATTAATTAATTCTTAATGAAATTCATCTTCACCCTCGCTTGTTTTAAATTAAATGCTCGATTTATTGCTTGTACAATTTGTCGGGCGCCGGATCAGGAATAATGTTGCACAATTATTTGATAAACTTTAATTAGCCACAACCGCAGGCAAAATGCTCTTACGAAATGGAGTTAAAATGTACACACATATCCTTATATTATTACCTTGATCACGAAAGAGGAAATTACTAGTATCGGATAGGAGAAATGGATTCTTATAATAATTTATATATGAATTTTAGATATATTTGGAACGGCACATGCGTAGCTCAGCATTAAACATTAGTTATTAGCCGGGATGCATAGACACAAATAAAATCTTTGATTAATTTCATTCAATGATTACATCTGTAATAGCTTATAATTGGCAATTATGTACAGATGTTATCATTGATTGAAAGTAATCAAAGATTTTAGTTCTGACTCTGTATGAATTCCGGGCTCAAATACTCAAATAAAGTAAGACAAATGTAGGCCTAAGCTAAGATAGCAGTCTGTGTTTTGCTCTTATATCAGAATGATCAGTATTTCCTTTGGTAATCGTCAAACAGAGGATCGTCGAAGAGGTAAGATCCGTCATTCCTAGCCCGTTCCTGATAGCTTATCTTCGGAATGGGGTTGTAGGTGTCGCTGCTGTCATGGTACTGGTGGCTGTTGATCACATTTCTGTTGCCAAGCCTATTGTTCATGTTGTTAACTTGGCCCATGCTGCTCCCAGTCCTCGGTTTATCCTCCTTTTTTGGCAGAATTGGCGTAGGTGTGACCTTTTCCTCAATTTTCTTGTCTTTTGTTGTGCCAGCAGGCAGCAAATCTCTATAGTTTCTCTCCTCTTTCCTCAACATAGAGTAGGGGAATCTTTCTCGGAACCTGTAGTCGTATCTACCATTTCTGTAGATGTCCTCGGGCCTGTAAGGGTCTGGAGAGTATCTGTATCTGAGGTCCACGCTGGGAGGGGTTCTGACTACATCAGGCAAATGAGCGTAGTAGATTATCCTCTTCGGTTTTCTGGGAATTTGGTTGTCAATTTGGTCATCGTATCGGTCTAACCTGGGTCCGGAGATGGGACCAGCGGGGTCTACTGGGAAGAAGCGCTGCTCATATGTGTGGATGTAGGGATCCACTCGGTAAACATCCTGAGCTAGTGGGTAGAAACGGCGGTCGTATATCGGTCTCCCTGTACTCTCCGGGTAGAAGATAGCCTGTCTTGAGTATACTGGTTTGTAGTCGTATCTATTTCTGTCTCCAGGGCGTATAAATTCAGTTCTGATATCGTCTTGTCTGGTGGGTCTTTGGATGGATTCTTTGTCGTTGCGGGATTCGGAGGCCTCTAGTCCCTTGTTTTGTGTGATGAAGTTGACGCGGGGCATTCTGGAGTTGATGAGTTCTCCTGAAGGTTGCGGGGGGGTGAGGATATCTCCTGTGGGGGAGTCGTGGTTCGGGAAGGGGAGTTTTATCCAGTTTTCGTTGGAGGCTCGCGCGCCCCTGCCCGTTGGTTTGTCTTTTGGGCCCTCTGTGGTTTGATAGGAGTCTTCACTGGTCACCTTTGTGGTGGGATCTTCGGGAGGCAGTGGGCCGGGGATCCACGGCGATGCTCGATTGTTTGACTGCACAAAGTACTTCTCTTCTTCTATCACTCCACGGCGATCTCTTACTGGGTCGCTATCATGATTGACCTGAAATGTGAAAATAAAATGAGTACTATACCAAAATCTTCAGTTTACTTTTAGACTATGATCACGGAGACGGTTCATGCACGGTCAAATGAACAAATAATTCGCATTTTATTTCTATTTCGGGCATTTTTTTTACCATCTAATCTCCGTGTAAACCCCAGAGATTAATGCAATACGTACTGATACAATAACACATTTGTCCTAAAGTAAAGTACTGAAAATTAAAGAAACCGAAAAGAAGAATGTGTGCCCTTGTGTTATTTATGTCATTATTAAATATTTCCGGATATTTCCGGACTACACACACAGCATCATCTAACCCCAAACTAAGCAGAGCTTGTACTTTGGGTGTTAGGTGACTGATATACTACATAGATAATTTTTTTTTTTTATTTCATACATATGATACGTAGAAAACACCCAGACCCGAAACCAGAAATTGTAGATCGTACAAAATCTGGTCCCCCGGCGGGAATAGAACCCGCAACCTCCTGCGCCTCAGGCGGACATTCGCCCACCGAGCCACAGAGGTCGTCAATATATAATTAGATACCTTATTTTTTTTATTTTTTCGTAGGTACATTCATCGTCAAAATGATTAATTGTATAAGCGTCTAGAAACTAACTCAAAATAATCTTAAAAACATTCAACCAAATTGACATAAGCAGTCACTAAGTACTACAGTTAGGTACTTGTATGCGCCCAAAGTGGTCAAAATATCTCACTTATTTTTAACCCCCGAACAAAAATGATGGGTGTCTGTCTGTCTGTCGGTCTGGGACATCATAGCTCCCGAACGGATGGACCGATTTTAATTTAGTTTTTTTTTCGTATGAAAGGTGAGTTTGGCGCGAGCGTTCTTAGACATGATTCATGAAAATCGGTTGCGCCGTTTAATAGTTATGGGTGTTAGAGTGGGGAAGGAAGGCGAAAATCTGCAAATATACTCGAGTGGGGTATGAAAGCGCATCGCGTGCACAGCACATTACAAAATATTATGTGTTTTACGTTTAAGGAAATTAAGACATTGGAATCATGGGTTTTTCTTAAATTTTATATTCAGATTTTGTTTCAAATTATCTTAGCTGTCAAGTATTCAAAGGTAGCATGCAAATTATTTATGCCGCTAAATTTAAAGCTATGTTTGTTACGCTGACTGTACCTACTCGTCTATAATTATTAATTAGTCTTTTGAACATAATCATTTTAATTTAAGATATTCATTTCATATTACCTTGGTTTGAGTATCAAAATCTTCATTTAGGATGGCACAGGATGAACCCCGGATGAGGGCCAAGCCCATAAGCACACAAAAACTCCGCATGATATCTTTCAAAATCTGAAAGTAAGAAAATTAAATAAATAAATATTGCCGGACAATCCACACAACAACATCTAGCCCCGTGGTAAGCTATAACTTGTGTTACGGGTACTAGACATCTGATATACTTAATATAATAGACATACATAGATAGATATTTTTAATTATGCATATTAAACACCCAATCCAAGGAGAAAATGCTTGCAGAACATACAAACACTTGACCCCTCGGCGGGAACATAACCCGCTACCTCTTGCACCGCAAGCGGACCTATGCCCAACGCGCCACTGAGGCAGTCAAGTCAATAAATTGTGATTCATGAGATAATGTGTCAGGAAATATTTATTTATTTATTTAAATATATGTATAAACATAAGTACCTATTAAATGTTAAGAATAAAGTTACATAATGTGTTGGCATGGTGGAATGTGCTTATTATAATAAGTAAATAAATGGTACATAAGTCCGAACATCTTGTTCAGAACAAGATAAAAAATATTAAAATAAATTTACTACCTACTAATTATGTCCAATAATGGTGGACATTACCATGCTTTAGTCTAGACTATAACAGGCTGATGACGATGATGTCCCCATCTACGTATTTATTAAAAATTATATAAAAAAATATTGTTAAACGAATTCACGCATCGGCAAATTTATATAACAAAGACTAGCTTTTATCTGTTGCTCCAACAACAATCGTTATTGTTTAAAAAGTGTCAAAGCTCCACATTATCTCCCGCAAGCAAATATGAACTCTACACACTGAACAACAGAGTTTAAATTTATTTGTATGGGAAATTAATTAAAATTCGCTCATTAGCGAGCGTTGACCACCGGAAGTGATGGAACCGCCGGAAGCTGTGACTTGGACCGTGAAAATCTACGTAATGACAAACTCGCTTTTACCGAATTGTTCGAAACCAATGGGCTTTATAGAAATCAAGGGCGAAATAGTTATATAATTAAGTAAACAAGGTTACATCTATTACTTTAAAAAGCATCAGTTGACTTTAAAAACACTACAAATTTAAAATCTATTCTAATAGTATAAAGCTAAGAGTATGTTTGTTTGAACGCGCTCATCTCAAAAACAACTCGTCCAATTTGAATAATTATTTCAGTATAACTTTAAATTATCATGGTATTTAACAATATTATGATTTAAAACGGGTAATATACCATGATTTGACGGTTTTTGAGTTTTCCGATATTTCGACGCTGCTGCAAGCGCCATGATCACGGAAACAACTGAATTGTCATTTTCTTAGCGATTTGCGCAGACTGTTATTCACAAACGAACCGGTCTACCCTCTTTCTGAGTCTTTTATTGCGAGGTTGTGACTCACTAAGTGCTACTACCGGAAAACTCAAAAACCGTCAAATCATGGTATGTTACCCGTTTTAAATCATAATAATTATTTCAGTGTTTGATAGCCTATTTATCGAGAAAGGTGAATACCTACTTTTTACCGAGATAATACAATGATGCCGCGGAAAAATCCAAAAACACGGACAATGCCGAGGCGCGTAAACGTAGTTAGTTTCTAATATGCATCATTTGTTAAAAAAATATATGTTTTTTAATTTTTCCCTTAATGTATTCGGATTCCCTTGTAATGACAGGGTAAGTTAAAGTAAATACATAAATACATTTCCGAAACTGAAAAACGTATTGATGTGTGCATTACTTTTGTTAAATAATATTTTAGTTCCCACCACATTTTCATGTTAATTTCAACGAAAGGCCTTTTTAAATCACGTATATCGTCCATGTCATTTAACTCTGATATAGTAATTTAAATGACAATAGACTTACAAATCTCACGATATTGTATTCGATAGGCATGATGACAACATAAATAAATCTAAATTTAAAATTTAAGAAAAACGTCCGATTCCAATCCCTTAATTTCCTTAAACGTGAAACAACATAATATTATGTAAAGTGGGCGCGATGCGATTTCATTTGATACCCCACACCACACTAGTATATTTCAGATTTTCGGTTTTCCTTACCCACTCTCACCCCCATAACTTTTAAATGGCACAACCGATTTCATAAAACATGTCTAAGAACACTCGCGCCAGACTCACCTTTCATACAAAAAAAACTAAATTGAAATCGCTCCATCCGTTCGGGAGCTATGGTAACACAGACAGACAGACACGTCAAACTTATAACACCCTTCTTTTTTGGTCGGGGGTTAAAAAAGGTATTCTGTTATGTCAGTCGGTTAGAGCATCCAAAAATACTGGACACCTATTTTACAAACAAATTTTTTTTTTAATAGTAAAGTGCCAAGTTATATATCAAAGTTTCTGCGTGGAGGCTTGCGGCGTACAAATCACACGAAAGCATAACGCCACGCAAAACTTCAATGCACTGTATAATCTTGATCCTTCATTTGCAAGAAAAAAGAAAAAATACATACACAAACCCTGAGGTTGCAACAAAAAACTTAGGTGTATTCAAAACAAGCTGATATTAAGTAAAAATTTAACCCCTCTGCGTCTTAACTTTTTTGGGATTTTTACAGTTTATTATTCCTATTTATGGAGAATGGTTGTTACTAGGGATGCATCCGATACCGATACCGATATATCGGCGATACTTCGGGTTAGCCGATATATCGGTATCGACGATATTTTAATGACCGATTCAACGTCCCGTGTCCAGTGTCCCGTAGCAATAAAAAGAAATCTGTCTTGTTATTTTTTTTTTATTAATTATACCTTCATTTTTGAATTCACAAAAAGCGAATCGGTATCAGTATCGGTATCGCCGATATTTTTATAAAAGTATCGGTATCGGTATCGTATCGGCGAAAAGGCGTATCGATGCATCCCTAGTTGTTACTTAACTTTGTATCGACATGTAAATCGTAATCGTGTCGTATCGGATCGAAAAATTTTGAAATAAAAACCAAAAATGTTTGTATCCCAAATAACATATTTTATTGACTTAATTTTTTTTATTTCTATAAAATGGCGTCCCTCCCGTAGTTCCCATGTTAAATTTTCTCTTTAGTGACACTAAGAGGTTTTGTAAAAAACAGATGTCAGGTCAAACGCAAACATACACATCGAATTGATATCTTCCATGCTCTATTAGATCTATGACGAATCTAAATGCCATGAAACCGAACCGGACTCAACAAAGGATGACAGAAACCACAAAAGCCTAGTGAAGTCCCACAGTTTCGGCGATAGTTCGATTCGCTCCATAAACCGCGAATAGCAAGTCTATTATCTATCTGTTTACTATCAATCCGTTATTTGTTATTGTGAACGCGATTGACCTGGTTAGGGTCAGTGTGAATAGGTTTTATGAGCGTAGGAAGCCTTAACCGTTAGGTTGAATGTGTTAAATGATAAGTGGATATAATTCTAAAAGCCTATAGCTTCGGCCAAACCTACCCGTTAGCAACAAGGGAAGTACTTTTTTATGCTTAATAAGCCTTCATTTGAACACAATCTCACCTGATGTAAAGTGACTATGTGGTCTAAGATGGGACAAGAAGACCAGCCCGGAGGGTGTTCTTAGCAGTACCCGGAGGTAAGGTACACGTGTAAGGACCTACGGGTTAAAATATCTTTACGGCCGTGACGCTTTTTTGCTCGACTTGGTCCCCACCAAAAAAACGGTATAGAGGGTATAGAGACTTGGTCCCCACCAAGTCGAGCAAAAAAGCGTCACGGCCGTACCATCCTTTTCTCGAAGCAATTCAGGCCATTTTCGACCCCCTGTAACTTCGTTGTGGATAAAACTAGAAGACTGTCATTTCCAGTAACCATGCAGGATTGTAAAGACACGGTATATTTCAAATTTCATTCAATTTGAACCAGTATTTTAAAAATTTTAACAAATTTCTTAATTTTGTCACTCACTGACTGACTCACCGATCATCAAAATTCTAAGGCACTTCTAGCAGACCTAGAAGCTTCAAATTTGGAATATAAGTAGTGTTTGGTCCATGAATCAAGGAAAAACTAAAAAATCAAAAAAAAAACGGTATAGAGGGTATAGAGACTTGGCCATCGCCTGAAAACACGTGTTAATTCAATTATTTAGTGCGATGGCCAAGTCTCAATATATTTATATAAAAAATTCAATAATTTTAATAGGTATTGATATGCGTCACTATAAGATGCTGTTAATTATTACGTAACAACTTAATGCTTCGAGTACGGAGATTCCAGACACAATTGATTTTCAATTGTTATGGACCACGTTCGTTGTCTTAGAGACTGGACGTATTAAGACAGAAAGTCGCTTAAGTAGAGACTGAATAAATTAATAACCGACTTGATATTACATGGATCTCACAACTTTTTACCGCAGAACAACTGAGTTGCACGACTTGGTTTTTTTGACAAGTTTTGTTTTTGATGGGATACTGTATTCAGCAATAGAGAGAGAGAGAGAGATTAAAAATTAAAAAACTTTTTACGCTCGGAAATTCAGTAAAGTCTATTAAACGGAAAACTCCTTAGAGTGGAATGCATGTATTTGAAAACCCATAGAAATTGATTCTTATTTGTATTAAACCTTAAGTTTATCGCGAAATCGTCAAAACTTGTTAAAATAACCATAAATTAGATATGTTTTTTCAGAAATTTTTCTTTTTTGTTACTATTTTAATTATATTGACACAAACACGAAGCAAATATTGCTGAACAATCCACAGAACAAGATCTAGCACCGTGGCGTGGTAAGATTAAAGTTTATGTTACGGGTAGGTACTATATAATTATCTATAGGTACGGTAACGGGTACTATCTGATATAATTAATATTATGATAGATATACTATACATATCGAGGGTGCAGTGTTAAAACTCGATAAATGCAAATAAATCCTGAATACTTTTTAGTAGCCTACTAGAATCAGAATTTTGTGCTCTTTCTAGTGATGTTTACAGTTAACATGCATATTATTATAATGATATTTTTTAATATATATATGAATTACCCAGACGACGGAGAAAGTGCTTGCAGAACATACAGACCAATCAGCGGGAATCGAACCCGGCTCGCCCATCGCGCCACTGAGGCAAGGACAGGACGCCAAACTTAAAAATATATAAGTGTAAAGTTAAATGAAAATAAATAAATCTTACCTGCTCATAATCCACGCGTTGTCACTTCAGGGTTCAACTCGGTAATGTCAGCAGATCACTAAATTCCCATTGCAGGGACTCGGACCGTCACGGTATGGCCACTGTATTAGCACAATGATGCTGATACCATCGCTATCTGGGGTACGCTGTGGCTATTGGCATTTTAATACAATAAATACCATCACTCATTCATTAAGTACATGCAAGAGCATGTATTTCCTCATTTTTTGCACCTTAGCATTGCATTGCACATTTAGATTTATACTTATTGAATCGTTATTATCTCAGAAACGGTGGCTCGTAAGAAAAAAAGTATGCATACATTTTTTATAGATCATTTTATGATCTATAATTTTGTCTCAGGTACTTTTATGATAAAACTTACCGTTTTGCTGAAAATCACGATAAACTCATTATTGTAACCTTTGACCTTGAATAAAAAATTTTCCTCACATGGGAATGATGGGGAACTTCTAGGCATTGTTTATAATTATGTTTTAAACAATTTCACTGAAATTCAGCTTGTTGGGACTTTATGTAACTTCGAATGTCTAAATTGACCGGACTACACACTTTTTTTTATTCTTCTTATTCTTTTGTCGATTTACTGAAGTTTCACTTCTATCGTGTGTGAGCCGCACACACACCTTTTTTTTTATTTTTTTTATTGAATACCTTGAGAAGTACCTATCAAATAAAGGAAAACCTATCTCATTTAGTATCAAAACAATAATCACTAATAAAACAGTGTTTAAAGGTTTTATTTAACAGTTTTACCTCTTCCAGGGGTTAAATAAAAAAACACCACAGAGTCAAAACAAGAGAAGGTTTTTATTTTAAAAGCCCTTCACAAATTTATAAGATATCGGTACAAGAAATTGAAACATTTCAGGATTTGAAGGAAATTAAAATATAGTGTATAACCTATTTTAATCACTTTGTAAGGTTGAATCGAAGTTTGGAGTGACCCTGAAATCTATCTTAGGTTACAAATATTTTCTAAATATAATTCAATTCAATTCAATTCAAAATATCTTTATTCCAGAGGCAAACATAATGGTGCACTTAGAATAGTCACAAATTACAAAGCATCTTAAAATAAATAGGTATTTATAATAAATTACATAAGTATAAATTACAACAATTACATAGTCAATATTTCTATGCATTCCTAAGTTACACCAACCCAGGCATTTTTATCTGAGAGGAAGTCCTTGATGGAATAGTACGCTTTCTTTTGCAGTGTCTTTTTAATATATGTTTTAAACAATTTTCCCTTTAAACTTGTAATACTTTCTGGTAAAGTATTGTAAAACTTAACACAATTAACCGCATACGATTTGCTAACTTTCGAAAACCGGGTATTTGGTTGAAGTAGCTTATATTTAAACCTAGTATCGTAGTTGTGACAGTCCGAATGCTTATTGTATTTGTTAAGATGTTTCCTTGCATGCATTATATTTAAATATATGTACAGTGAAGGCATTGTTATAATATCGATGTCAGAAAATAATGATCGGAGGCTGTCTCTTCGTCTGAGTTTATATATTGCTCTAACCGCTCTCTTTTGTAGCACAAATATTTTGTTAGAGTCCGCGGAATTTCCCCACAAAATGAGACCATACGACATCAGGGAGTGAAAGTAACTGTAATACACTAAGCGCGCTGTTTTGATGTCTGTAAGGTTCCTTATCTTGTAAACAGCGTAAGCCGCGGAGCTCAGTTTTCCCGCTAAAATGTCAATATGTTTGCCCCATTGGAGCTTAAAATCAATGGTAATGCCTAAAAATGTCGTATTATTGCAAATGTCAATGTCATTATCATTAACTTGAATGGGTGTTGTCATGATATTATTTGCTAATGTAAATTTAATACATTTAGTTTTGTCAGAATTAAGCATGAGATTATTAACATTAAACCAATTGTCAATTAAATTTAAATAATTATTAATAATTGAAATGTCAGGATTCTTACGATTAAGTTTAAATAATATTGAAGTGTCATCAGCAAATAGTATTATGTCAGCAAACTTTTTGACTAGAAATGGGAGATCATTAATATAGACTAAAAATAGAAAGGCACCAAGAATAGAACCCTGTGGGACTCCAATATTTGAAATCAAGGCTTTCGATAACGCACCATTTATATCTACTGACACCTCTCGATCTGATAAGTAAGATTTAATCATGGCCAAAGCGTCTCTACTCACTCCATAATGACTGAGTTTTCTGAGCAGTATTTCATGGTGGACACAGTCGAAGGCTTTGGACAGATCACAAAACACTCCTAGGACATCGAATGATGATTCCCATGCGCTATAGATAAGATCAACAAAATTAACCACTGCATCAGTAGTAGAAGATCCTTTTGTAAAACCATACTCTTGATTAAATAAAAAATTTCCCTTATTAAAATATGACACAAGTTGCAGTACAGTTACAATTTTTTCATAAATTTTACTGAGAACTGGAAGGATAGAGACGGGCCTGAAATTACGAGGATCTGTTTTTGATCCAGATTTGAACACAGGAATGATTTTAGCATTCTTCATCAGGTCAGGAAATTTATTGTTGTCAATGCAGCTATTGAAATTATAAGAAATTTCCGACGATATTCTACCAATTATATTTTTTAGAAATCTGACCGACATTCCCCAATAGTCCTGTGAATCCTTAAGCTTTAGCGTCTTAAAAGTTTTTATGACATCACTAGCATTTATATGATTAAAACTGAATTCCTCTGTTATTTCAAAGTCAACATTATCAACTACCAGTTTAGCTGCTGATTCTGGTGATGTTTGCAAGTGTTTGGTTGTTTCATATGGAATTTTAGCAAAATAGTTGTTAAAGGTGTCAGCAATTGTTTGTTCATCTTTCACAATAATACCATCATGCCTTAACTCTAGTACTCGAGACGGTTGAGCTACAACTCCAGTTTCAGCTTTAATAATTGACCAAACTGTTTTCACTTTGTTATTTGATGTCTGTACCTTTTCAGCAAGTAAATTAGACTTCGCTTGCCAACAAACTTTTTTAAAAGTTTTACTGTATTCTCTTACATAGTTAGCAAAAGATTCTGTGGTGTTTACTGTTTTTAAATAGTAGAGTTCATACAAGCGATCTTTACTAGTTTTAATGCCTTTTGTAGCCCATTCATTAAAAGATAATTTAGTTTTCTTTTCATATTTAACTATTGGAAATAAATTATTAAAATCATTAAGGATAATGTCAAACAAATTATTATAATTAGTATTAGGGTCAATATTATTAAAATTAAATTTACTCGCTAAATTAGCATTAATGTTATTCTTAAATTGAAGTAATTTCTTATTAGTAAATTTTCTGGTTCGAATTAGTTCTTTAGCGTCACTTTTGGTAGCAGTCACTTCAATAAACTGACCAATATGATCAGACTTAATATTGTGAAGAACAGATTTTTGACTTACCGGACAATTACACCATATATTATCTATACAAGTTGCTGAATGGTTGGTAATTCTGGTAGGTTCCAGGAACTGAAAGTCAAGATTGTAACACCTTAAAAGAGCGAATAGTTCACTTTTCTGGGTTGACTCAACTAATAGGTCAACATTAAAGTCGCCCGCTGAGATCACGCTTTTATTATTACTATTGCTTATTACTTTCAAGATATCATCCAAACTTGATAAAAATGTCTTAAAGTTACTTGAAATAGGGGGTCTGTATAAGCTATCGTAAATTTTAATATCGTAATAATCGTAAATTTTACCAGAAGGTATGCAAAATGTACCACTGAACAGTAAATGACTACGTAATAAGCCAAATAAAATATCATATTCCAAAACTATGGAGCAAAGCGAGTAATCATATAAGTATTCAGACGGGAGCAATTATATAAAATGTAATTTTTATTAATTTAGTAGCTATAAAGCGACAACTGTGCGGTTTATTATAACAACGCCCTCCATACGATTTATCAAGAACTAAATCCTCAGTTATAGAGAAACATCCTACGAACCCAAGTAACGGTTCTACTGAACTTTATAACTCTACTATTGTTAACTAGATGGCAGCACTATGTAAAGATTTCACAAGTTTAGCTACTACAATTTACTGGTGTGTTCACACATACGTTTATCTTTTCTAATAAGGTTTCAAATTATTTAGCTATGTAGGTAGGACCATGGATTTACTAAAGTATATGTATATATAGTAATTCCACTTAGGATGTAACTACTATTACAAATTAAGAAACTAAATCATCATGGCGTTTTCCAAAATAACTAGACCTTTGTTTTGAAATAGTGCTGTCGTTGTTTATTGTAAACGAAGTGCTGAGAGATGCAAGTATCGTAAAGGACCCAAGAACGTTTTAGAGTCGTTGATGGTGCCTAAAGAGCATGTTGAAATTTGTCATTGTTGTAATTATGCCCCATTTCCCAGATAGCTCTATTATGTAGGTAAAACTGGTAAAACTCAATTTGTATGTACGTAAGTAGGTAATTATTAATGTTCTTAATTTGGTATCTTGAGTTCACAAGACTAGAGAACACCAGTTCTCTTGTCTTATTGCTCCAGTCTCCAGTTCTTGACTGCCCCATACTCAGACAATAAAAGTCATCTATGGCAAAAAATAAAACAATCACATTTGTTGTGAGTATATAATAAAACTTTTAATACTATTATTGTTCACTTTAAAAATAATCCTTTTGAAAACTTAAATGCACTTGTTACGCGTCTGAGACGACATACAGGAATTAAACAAAATACGCTTTATTGACATGGAAAAAGAACGTTCGGGTTGAACAGTAATTATAAATAAGGCATCATGTTAGCACTAAGTTACGCGAAGCATCGAGATTGTATTTCAATACATTCAAGATATTGTGATTCAATTCTTGACATTTTAAGCTAAAATTTAATACATTGTTTGAAGACAGAACCGAAATGTTACACTTACATTATTCATTCAATGACACAACTTTTGTCATTCAAGTAAATGCTCAATAAAACTTGTCTAAATTCAGATGTCGAAGAAACAAGTGTGTGTCTGTAACATGAGTTAACTTGATTAAGATATGTCTAAATCATCTAATATAGGTGTAAGAAACGTTAGAAAACGACAGATGTAAATCGGGCTAAAGTTCTGCCAATGAGGTACAGTGACCTCGTATTTTTTCTATACCATTTGAATATCCAAAGATCATTTAGAAAACAGCTTAACAAATAAACATGAACACTTTGGTTACATCAGAGATTAGAAAAGTACAACTGGCCCGCTCAATTCTGTCTTCGCACTGAACTAGCTAGAATATAATTAGTAGTGTATCCTAGAGAGTTAGTCTATTCCATGCCAGCCATGGCCCCTGGGGCTGCGGGCTCCTTGTCGCCCTTCTTGGACCCGGAGACGATGTCGTCGATCCGCAGGAGGAGGATGGCTGTTTCTACGGCGGTTTTGTATACCTGGAAATTTTGGAATTGTTTTTTATAATGCAAAAGTTTGTTTCTAGCGGGAGGTTGCTAGAAGCGCTCGGCAAGACGAATATAGCAACACTATAGGTGACGACAGATCATTATTGAAAACAATACATTATAAATCTAAATTTAAAATTTAAGATGTAACAGACAGACAGACACGTCAAACTTATAACACCCCTCTTTTTTGGTCGGGGGTTAAAAAGCCTTAAGAACAAAAGTTGACGAATAAACAAAACTAAGTCGTGTTTTTTCAAACACATAAATCGAAAACGTGACAAAGTATTTTTATGATTTTTTATTCGTTGTTTGTCTGAGTCCCGAATAACAGAATAACTATCAACTAACTAACGAACTACTATTTCTAACATCGTAGAATTGAAAGAAAAGATCGAAACGCTTGGTAGAATGAAATGGTGTGGAGACATAGCGCCCACACACACCACATATATCTAGAAGGTACCTATTCACTCTTGTCTTAAAGAGTAGTAGTTAACATAGTTAAGTTGTAGTTATCAGGACATACAGCACCAGGGAGCGTATTCTAAGCCTTCTACGGGTTCTTTCTTGGCGGTTCTACGGCCGTAGAGAGTTGTACCTGCAGTTTGACGGCGAGCGGCTCCCAGATGCCCTTGGCCGCCATGTCGACGATGGCGCCGCTCTCGCCGTCGATGCCGAAGTTGCTGGCGCCGGCCGCGTGCTTGGCGCGCAGGGCCGTCAGCGTGCGGATCGTGTTCGCGCCGCAGTTCTGCGCGATCGTGCGCGGGATTATCTCTGCAACAAGACATGTTACATATTGATATTTGTAAAGTAAATGGGCCAAAGTCAAAACGTTTATTTCCTCAGAAGCACAGGGCCTACATAGATAGGTCAACTTAAAATAAAAAACTAAATTGTTTGAATAAAATAAGAATTATCAAGGAAATAACATTTTCTAGTCAGTTCGCTTCAATGTTTTATACTGAGTTGAGAAGCGAATAGAACAACACAGCTTTATCAGTTTTTAGTAACAAGTGAAATTTGCGGCATCTTGCACGATAGTCAGGTAGGAACAGTTTGGTTTTATATTGAACATAACGCAGGAATCTTTTTTTGTATGCATTCTAAACTACCTATAATACTATAATTTTGTATTTTTGTATAACATATGGTGTGTATAATAAAGAATTTTCTATTCTATTCAATTCTAAACGTTCACAGTAAACGTCTAAGGGGGGATTCCACACTTGCAACAATTATTGACTTGTTATTACAATTTTGTACTTATTACAATTGTAAAGTTCTTATTTATAGGAAAGGATCTTATTACTGAAGTTCAATGCATATTTATAGGTAATCAATATCTGCATTGGATGGAACGTTTTATGATTAAGGTAATGTAGCATATAGTTTCCATTTAAGAAGTGTAAGTAGCTGTCGATGCATGGACCACCCGTAGTTGTTTTAGATTCAGGCGGTGTAAGGTGGATCACTATTATAGGCGTGAGAATTGGTGCCAGATTATACTACTAAGATGAAATTGTTAAGTTAAAAAAGGAAAAGGGAAATGCCTTGTCCAAAAAAGGTTTAAGTCGCTGTCGATATGTGGACCGCCAGCAGTCGTTATAGTTTCGGGCGGATTTGTGTGGATCAATATCATAGGCGCGTGAGAATTGCCCATAAATTGTACTACTATAAAGTTACAGTCTAATGTCAAATGATAATGTTGTAGTTACCTAATGCCTGTGCGACCGCGCGGTAGGGCGTGTTGTGCGCCGCGTTGGCCGACAGGGCCTGTGACAGAGCCATCTCCACCGCGCCACCACCAGCCACCAGACGCGGGTTCAGCACCTATAAAATAAGTAGACAATAAGTTTCTGCAGAGCAGAAAGAGAAAAATAGGAGAAATAAGAGTGTCAATAATCAACTTTGTTAATTTATTTTTATTTTTTGTTGTTGGGACATTTTTTTGTTTTTGTTAACTCGACTCCCATTGTTTTATGGTTGAAAATCTTATAGAATCAAAAATGCCCAACAAAACATACGGACATTGGCTGTTGACGGCCATATAGCCAGTCACGGACGCCATCTATTAAAAGAAGGAGAAATAAGCTTGCACAGAGTGCAATACATAGACAGTAAACAGAGTAAAAAAAAGGTGTGTGTGCGATTCACACACGATAGAAGTGAAACTTCAGTAAATCGACGAAAGAATAATAAGAAGAATAAAAAAAAAGTTTGTGTGTGTCAGCTACGACGCACGATTGGAGTCTACTACTTATGAACTATAATTATGATATATGTATATCGAATAGAAAAAAAGGGTAAATGAACGCATCTGCTAAAATGATAAGAGAAACAAACATATATCTGTAATTATTCGGATTATTTATATTACTTCAATAAAGCGTATTACATAAAGTATGTTACAAAATAGTATAAATAAAATACAGCAATACCTGTGCGCGATACTTCGTAGTCTCAACTACGAAGTATCGCGCAAAGAAATTTAAATAAAGCATTGTATTTGTGTCTCTTACATCATTTCCGTTTCATCTTTTTGCATCCGGTTTGAAATCACTACGATTCTATAGAAGTTTCACTTCAAAAAGAGTTTCTTGATCCTAGGTTTTATCTATGGCGAGTCCTTCAAAGCGAGAAAAGAGTATCTTGATCATAGAGGTCACAAATGACATAGAACCTAAACAACTATATAATAATAGTGCCATCGATAATAGAAATATTGCCCATTAGGAGTTTAAAAGGTTGAGATGAAGAGACTGAAATGTAAAAGGGGCTCTTGGGAAATAGTAAAACTATTATTTCTCTTGGACTTTTATATTTTTCTCCAACCACGTATCCAGAGAGTATCTCCTCCCTCCGCTCCTCTATCCATCGTGTCTCGATGGTTGCCACAGAGTGTAGGATTAATCCCGTAACACTTAAAGCAACTTCAATTATAGAAGGAAGTAAATGTTTTTTAAGCTATAAACCTGAATGATGTAACTCATCACATCACATGTAAAGTTTTACTTGTTTATGATTTGAAGCAGCCCAGGTAATTTAAGCACGTTAAAGTGTGCAATTCTAGAATATTTACATGGCATAGAAGGTTGTCCGCAAAAGCACAATTAGTTATAATTACATATTTTGCGTTCATTACAGCTTCATAAAAAAAAAAAAAATATTTCCAGACAATCCACACACCAACATCAAGCCCAGTGGTAATCTCTGAGCTTGTGTTACGATGTTATAAGTATGTAAGGATAGCTGAGTCCCACATACCAGATTCTTAGCCACATGCAGAGCATCCTGCAGGTTCCGCTCAATCTCGTTGAGGACATCCTTGGAAGCGCCTCGCAGGAGGATCGTGCACGCTTTGGGGTTCTTGCACTCTGTGATGAAGGCGAAGTACTCGTCCCCGAATTTCTTGATCTCGAACTTGCCGGCCGATGTGCCCACGTCGGACTCCTTCAGCTCCTCCGTGCGGTTCACGATGGTGGCGCCGCAAGCGCGCGCGAGCCGGTTGTTGTCGGTTTTACGTAGTCTGCAATATTAATTAGTTACAATTATAATAATAACAATAGTTCTCTCTACAACTGGAGTAATTCCAAAGGTATTATTCCAATCACTGGAAACACTTGAGCTGCCGAGACATACCTACGCTTTGTTGCAAAAAGCTGTGGTCCTAAATACTTGCCGAATAGTCCGAAAATTCCTCCAGTCCGACAATATATCCACATAACCTTACTTAATAGCAAGCTATGAACATCGGTGTGCACTTGGCTTAGGCCCGTGTTTAACTGAAAATTCCGATTCTATGAATCGAGCTGATTAAAATCAATAAACAAATAATAATAATAAAATAGGTGTGTGTGCGATTCACACACGGTAGAAGTGAAACTTCAGTAAATGGACAAAAGAATGAGATGAATAAAAAAAAATACGATGCAAAAAGATTTTGCTCGGGCGGTCACCCATCCAAGTACTGGCGTCGCGCAAAGTTGCTTAACCTTGTTAGCGTTTAAGATTGGCTTACCCGACAGGTAAGCCAATCTTATTTCCACTTCCGTTGCATCCGGTTTCAAATCACAACGATTCTAAAGAAGTTTCACTTCAATAAATTCTTTATTGTACACAAAAACACAGTAATACAAAAGGGTCATACAATAAACAAAATGTACAAAAGGCGAGCTTAACCCTAAAAGAGTTTTCTGACAGCAAACCTCGTCATTGTGATATGTGCTAACAGATAGGGTTGACATTGTGTACATACAATCTTTCCAATCCGGGTTTTGTTTGCCTTTATAATACATCGCGGTAGCCACTAAGCTAAGCACCAAGCAAATAATAAATAAAACAAATAATATTCTGCAATTCTATACCTAACACACATTTTTCTATGTTTAATTAATTTCATTACTTTGTTATTTTAATACTTGAGTTTGTGGTTACCCCTACTACCTTTTACATGTGATGTGATTACCTTTAATTGAGGGAGTACTTGTCGAACAGCAATATTTTTGTGGTAATCTATTATATTTTATGGTGTATCACCTCTTCACAAAATGGTAACCTTTGTTGGTAATTAATCCTAAGTACATAAATCAATAAATAAAAAAATTCGTCAATACGAAATATTGACAAGTTTGGGTTTGCTTGTGTTTTGATATGCTATAATGAAGTGGAAATCTATGGATGTACCATACATAATAGCTGTAGTTTATATAACAGTTTTCAGGTCAGTCCAAAATTACCAAAACAAATATAAAAAAAAATATCAGTAAAATAGCCTTCCTTGATTAGTATTAGTAACAGTTAAAGAATTTATCAAATCGGACCAGTAGTGTCTGACATTAGCGCGTTTAAACTAAAAAACTCTTCAGCTTTATAATATTAGTTGTAACTGGTCAAATGTTAATGCTTCATTCACTTGATGTATTGAGAGCTATGAAATCAAGAGTGTGTATCTTCAAAGTATATAACATTGGGGCATAGCAATAAATATGTTATGTTATAACCTGCGGATAGCCGTAATGCCGGCCTTCATGAGGTAGTGCTGCGCGAGGTCGGACACGCCCTTCTCCGTGAACACGATGTCGGGCTGCACCGCGATGATGTCCTCGCAGAGGCGCTGCACGTGCTCCTCTTCCAGCTGAAGCAGCTTTGTAAAGTCCTGGAACAAAGATATTTGTATATTTTCGTCGCTATATATCACTCATTACTCCGCTACATCAAGGAGTTAGGCTTCATTATGTTTATATAATTTTTATTTTTATTTAAGAAACACGTTTACATTGCCATTACAGTTTGACACCAATGCGACAATGGAAAATAACAAGTAAATTAAATTAATTACAATAGAACATACACAAGTTACATAATTTTTTTACCATTTTATGCTTGTTTATGTACCAAAATAAACAATAATAATCATTTCATTTCATAAATAAATAAATCATAATTTGTGGCCATGTAGGTGTGCAAAGAGCCATAGTAAAGTATGGGTAGCATCGTCCGCGCGGCTGACGCTCCCGCTTCGCAGTCGCTTTGGTCGCGCAGGTTTGGTCGAAGCTTTTGACTGGTAAAGGCGAAGTCCGGCTGGGGACATACACAATAAACTCCTACACGGGAGACCAGTGCAGATCGTAGTTATATCATTAATTAACATTCACTTAATAGTTGTATCCTATAAAGTAATTTTCTACTATGTATCCTAGAATATGTCGTATCTCTAGGAAAATTAAATCTCTAGTCGCGCCTAGTGCTGGTTGTACTTATTCGTAGCCGGAGGGAAGAGCCCTCGTGTCTCATTACAAGTTATTTCAACTTTGTTAGAGCGAGTCATTTTCTTTAACCAAAATAGGTTTAAAATGCATATAGGCATGTGTTTGTTACTGACTATATAAAATGTATTAGATATTAATTGTAGAATAAAATGTATTACACAATTAAGTACAGATATTTTTTCTTTAATAGACCTTAGTCTTTTTATGTTTTTTTTTTCAAATTACTCCACTTATAGGTTGAAACCAATATTCTAAAATTGTGTAGAAAAAATTAAGACGAAGTAACGTAGCTTACCAGCGAGATGCGAGGCTCGAACCCACGTCTACCATTTTACGCATGGATTGCACCTTAGAGTGTTTGCATTATTATGAACTAACCTGGTCTCCGAGAATCTCCACATTAGTCTGGCTCTCTCCCTGCTTGTATTCGAGGTTGCAGTCCAGCAGCACAATGCGAGGGTTCTCGATGTAGCGCCGCATCTTCGGGTGCGTCACATCCTTGTTGATCATCACTCCGTTCAGGACCTTGGACTCTTGGATGGTACCACCAGGGATCTTCTCGATTTTCGCGTAGCTGGGGAAATATTTTGTTGAAATTAGATATTAAGTTCTAAAATAGAATGGCTGTAGTAATCTATAATTTAAAAGCTTTTTTTTGGTGTTGAAATTAAGTTATCTTCTCGATTTTCGCGTAGCTGGCGGAATATTATATTACGTGTTGCGTCCCAAAATAGAATATGTTTGGTACTTACAATTTTAAAGCAATTTTTTTAATAATTAAGTGTCATGCCGGCTGTACACACGCGCCGAGACCCTCTCGGCGAATGTCTCGGCCGAGAGGGGTCTCGTCGAGAGCATGCCTGTACACACTCGTTCTAACATTTGAACTGAAGACTCACGCGACAATGGACGTAGAAATTGCTGCTGCTATTTGTGTTTGTGCCATGAGCTATTATAATTTTTTTAACATTTACTATAAAAATAAAATTCGTAAACCATGAAGAAATAAGAAAAAAATTAATTTTATTAAATTAAATTAAAAAAATATTAAATACTATCAGCGAGCAAGTAAATGAAAGAGTGTGTACATGCTCGCTCTCGTTTACCTCGCGAGAGCCAACGAGACCCTTTGACTCGGGCGCAAAAAACCGACAAGCCACCGAGAGCAACCGAGACGAGAACGAGAGAGCGAGACGAGACGAGAGCGCCCTGTACACACTCGCGTTCGGCCTGTCTCGGGGTGTCTCGGCGCGTGTGTACAGCCAGCATCAACAAATTCTCAAAAAAATTGTTAGGCAATATAGAAATCATTCCCATACCTCGTGTGGGAGTTGTACGACCAAAGCAAAGAAAATTCACCAGCTACAGCTTAAGTACAAAACCTGGTCTCTAAAATAATGGGAGATTTTTTTTTTATTTGAATAATTTATTTCTATTTTCTATTTTCCATCCCAAAATATTTTCTATTTCCCAGTGCACTAAATTGTTAGTGCTTGGCATGCCCATGTGCATGATATTTTGTACAAAATAAGTAAAAAAGGAAAGCTTACTTCTTGATATCAACCTCCACTCTGCCATTATCATTGATTGTGACAGTGTTGACGGCATCCAGAGCAATATCAACTGCCAAGTCTGCCCAGCGGCCAATGTACTTTGTGCCAACACATGAGCGGATCTGAAATATTAAGTGATTTTTTATTAAGTCTGGTAGGTAAACTACAATAAATTTCTTCAATTGATCCATAAATAAAATATCGGGATTTATTTCGTAATATCAAGAAATGACTAATCAGTGTAGAAAATCCATTCATTTTGAAAACGGGTATTACTCACATGTAATTGTTACAAAATTATAAAATTCCAATACATGTGAATAAACACTGGTTTTAAAATTAAATACTGTAACTTGCATTAGTATTGAGAGTGAACTAACAGAATTCTAAAAATGATATATGGTCACAACTATGTAGACATTCCATATATTATAATTATTTGAAAAAGCATATTATTATTTACAACAAATGAAAATACTTTGTACATGTTTCATGCAATGTTTTCAAAGAAAGAAAGAGTAAGAAACTATCAATATATCATTGGAAAGGTCAAACTCTACTTCAAATAATAAAATAATACTATACTTACAACATCCCTCAGCTTTTCTTTGTTATTCATATCAATTGGTGTGGAGATCTTGTCATTCAACAGCTTGACGGCATCTTCTAAAGCCTGTCGGTACTCTCTGATGATGACTGTGGGGTGGATGTTCTGAGTGAGGAACTGCTCAGCCACCGCCAGCATCTCTCCAGCTAGGACTATCACTGATGTAGTTCCATCACCCACCTAAAATCAACCGCTTTGATTTATTTGATAATAGACACTTAATTGGTTGTCAATCATCCATCACTTGTGGGTACACAAGTACTTATGGCACTTCAAGAAATAATTTGAAATCAGAACATTCTGTGATACATTAGTAATGTATCATTTGATTTGATAGAACAAAGTAAGTAAGAATATAACCTCTTCATCTTGAGTTCTGGCGATCTCGATCATAGATTTGGCGGCCGGGTGTTGCACGGTGATCTCACGTAGGATAGCATTGCCGTCGTTGGTCATCACAATCCCGCCCATAGGGTCCATCAACATTTTCAACATAGCCTGAGGCCCGAGGCATGTTCGAATTATGTCCGCTATCGTCTAAAATAAACAAAACATAGCAAATGAAACTAATCTATATCGTTTGTATCGGTAAAAATAACTCATAGAACTCAATTTGCAACACCTCTCACCTTTCCAGCGTTTATATTGTCGATTTGAACTTTCCGGCCGGATTCACGTTTTGTGTTTTGGCCTGAAATCACAGAAGAGTTGAAACAATTGCTAATTTCCAAGTTCGTTACGATCCTTCTCACAAATACTTACTGAGAACTACAATTGGTTGTTGGCTAAACATTTTGTTAGAGAACTAATCTATGTGAATCACAAAATAAATTCCAGAAAAGACAAATTTCAAGAAATTCACGAAAATCGCGTGGTGACTGGTGTTAACGTATGAATAAAAAGATCTATTTTAGTAGGTTTTTTTATAATATGCCTACTGACACCAGGATCTCATTGTTTGATCTTATATACAAATAAATTCTGAATTTGTGACGATGAAAATGTATAAATATAAATACATAACAAGACATTAAAAAAATTATAAATGTATTAGTAATTTCGAAAGAATTTAAAATATTTCACGAAGTTTGAAATTTAGTAGAATTTTTGTAATTTTTTGTTGGCAATAATAAGTTGACAGCTTTATCGACTTTTGACAGAGTCGTTCTTGTCTCTTTGGTTTTATTTCTTTTCCTCTTTTTGTCTCTGGTTCAGAGCTATTTACCTATTTAGCGCCATCTACATATTGAAGCTAAAACCAAGTAGTTAGCATTACCACAATCAAAGTACTTTTTAATACCGTAAACCATAGAATAATAAATCCGTAAACCATAACTTACGACCACGAATATCATACCAAGAAAGTAAAAGTACTCGTACATTAAAAATCCGCTAGAGGTTATGATAGGCATCAATTTGAACATTTTACATGTTTTGCCCTATCACTATCAGTCAGACAGAGTCAGAACATGCAAATAGGCGGTGCTGCTGCCATCAGTTTGAATGTTTACCAAAGGGAAAAAAAGGTAAATAAATAAATAAATATTTCTGGACTAAATCACACAGCATCATCTAACCCCAAACTAAGCAGAGCTTGTACCTACTATGGGTGTTAAGTTAGTTATTAAATGTAATCAAGTTTAAGCTAGTTTTAGGTTTAGCATTAGATATTAGGTATTTATATTTATTTATTACATACTTTATTACACACATACCAATGAACATAAATAAAAAATAATGAATATGCGTAAAAAATGCGTAAGCTTATTGATTAAAAAATAATTAACAATTTCCTAATTATTGTTTTTTATTTTATTTGTTTAGTTTTGTTCTTAGACCTTATGCTTGCTTACCTATAGGTAAGCAAGTTTTGCTGAATCCCTGAAACGTACATTTGTCGCGTAGGTAGGTACTATTAAGTGGGCCACCACATATCCTTAGATACCTCTTATACCTCCAAGAATATGTGGGCAGAGTTTCATGATAATCGGTTAAAAAGAAATAATAAATTTCAAGAGTTTTATTGATTGTGTGTTAGAACGCTAATATTAGGAACTACTGTCCCAATGGAAAAATATTTCATAGTTGTATCCAATAAATGAGAAATAAGATATATAGTTTTACCTTGTTCCGATAG
Source organism: Gymnoscelis rufifasciata (assembly GCA_929108375.1). Classification (NCBI taxonomy): domain Eukaryota; kingdom Metazoa; phylum Arthropoda; class Insecta; order Lepidoptera; family Geometridae; genus Gymnoscelis; species Gymnoscelis rufifasciata. The sequence continues at coordinate 10,774,612 of OV815314.1, forward strand.
GCAAATCTTAAAGGGTCTTAATTAAAAAAATAACTTAATAAATATTTCCGGACTACTCACACAGCATCGCCTAACCCCAAACTAAGCAGAGCTTGTACTATGGTGTTAGGTGACTGATATACTACATACCTAGATACTTTTTTTTTGTAAATACATACTTTTATTAGGCTAATTAAATAAATAAATACTTAGGGTACATAGAAAACTCCCAGACCAGAAACCAGAAATTGTAGATCGTACACAACCTGGTCCCCCGGCAGGAATCGAACCCGCAACCTCTTGCGCCTCAAGCGGACCTTCGCCCACCGAGCCACAGAGGTCGTCCACTCAACGTCAATTAAAGGAACAAAGGTAGGGCGGCTAATGCCCTGCAGTGGGACACCACAGGCTCATAAAAAAAGAGTAAATTTTTGCCCTATACACAGGGCCCTTAAATGTTTATGTTTTATTGCAATAAAGAAACTGAAACTAATGAATATTATTCAAATAAATTACTTCACTGAAGTAATGTTGAAGCACCAATGCTCCTAATCTCTATTTGAAGTCAAAAGTTAAAATCAAAGCGTTTATTTCCTTAGAAGCACAGGGTCTACCTACATGGACAGGTCAACTTATAATTAATACCAAAAACCAAATTAAAAACCAAACCAAATTGCTTAAACAAAAATGAACAAGGAAATAACATTGTCTTGTCAGTTCGCTTCAATGTTTTATACTGAGTTAAGAAGCGAATAGAACAACACAGCTTTATCAGTTACTAGCGACCCGCCCCGGCTTCGCACGGGTGCAATGCTGATACTAAATGGAACATAGGGACAGAGAAAGTGACTTTGTTTTATACTATGTTGTACTTTATGTTGGGATTTTGAATAAAACACAATAAATTGATTAAGTATTTACTTTTTTTATTGGGTTAGTTTATACACATTTTAAATATTCAATTACAGAATAGGTTCACATCTTATTAAATAACGATAATTATGACTAGAAACAAGTGAGATCTCAAAAATTCGATTAATAAGTAATTTTTTATTTAATTTTATAGGTCCTCTGGTGACTCCTCTTTATTTTTTATAGTACAATATGGACTAGAATACCCACAATAACATTTATTTAAAGGGTCAATTGGAATTGTAACCTAAAGTTAACTACATATTTACAGACGGAGATAAGTACATAAATATTTATTACTACTAGAAATATGATTAAAAATCGAACAACTTATGTGTGAGAATTAACCATTATCTAATTTATAATATCATCCTCATCAACATCGGAACATTCAACTTTAGGATCCTCATTCTTACTGATCTTTTCCTTTCCATCCTGAGCTGTGTGCACATCATCATACACGCGTTTCAAATTCCTCATAATATACGAAGTACCATTAACCTTCCCTGGTCCACCATCAACGTACTTCTCCTCAGAATTCCGAACAGGCACGGAAAATGCCGAAACATGCCGAGTCCTCCCGAAATCCCTGCCCAAACGTTTATCCAACCCAGACTCCTCAGGGCGAAGCTCTGGAGCTATAGTAGCTTCGTTTTCCATGCGCTTCCTGTCATAAATATGCCCTGAGACGCGGAGATCTATGAAGAAGTTGAGTGGGTCTACTCCGAATTGAGGGTTGTAGAGGGGAGGGTACCACATTGGCGGTGGAGGGGGGAGGATCAAGTTTGGCTGAGGGATATCTGAGCGTCCTACGCAGGGAGATGGCTTAGGGAGCTCCTCTGTTCCGACATCCACAAAGGAAGATTGTCTACCCGGTCCAGGACTCTCACTCTTTTGCTCCGCTTTGGGAGATAGCCTCCTTGGTGACGGTTCGCGAAGGTTTGTTCTATTGTGTTTGTCTACGGTCAGCTCTAACGGTACTTCAGGCCTGGTTTCGTCTTTTTTCTCTTCTTCTTTCGGCCAGTCCCGTCGCCACTCCTCGTTTTCTGCGAAGTATTTATGTGAGCGGCGTTTGAAGCGTCGGTGGAGGTGTGGGGGCCTGCAGCCGTGGCGGGCGTTGACGAAGGACCTCAGCATCTCGCTGAAGAAGAACGCGTGCGGTTGGAGAGGCAGCGCGCTGTAGAGGTATGGGGGAGTGGCTGCTAGGAGTCTGGACACTAGCTCGGTGTTCCTGAGCTCTCGCAGTTGAGTTTTTATTGGGTTCTCGGCAGCTTTCTCTTCTTGGACAGACATCTGCAACAAATATGTAAAAGATAAGCATAAAACATTTATTATTTATTAATCAACGCAAGCCATAATGTTATTTACTTATAGATAGACTCGTATTACATATATATGTAATATATTTATAGATATAAAACTTCGAAAAATAAGTTTATTCATTGTCCTAATGGATTGCTATTGAGTGGCCAGACTCCAACATGCAGTCAATGGAGTTCAACTCTTGCCGAAATATCATATGGTTTCGAGTCTGGATATTATGTGTATGTAAATATTTAGTAAAAATTGATATAACTTTCCTACCTAAATGTAAAAATGTTATTAAGATCAGTCGCCTTACATCTCTGATGTTGGGATACAAACTAAATAATCAGTACCGTATTTATTAAAGTATATATTTTGTTTATGAAAGCATTTGTTCAATGTCGCCTATTTGACATTATTTTTATACACAGACGACAATATCAGACGATTAAAAAAAAAACTCATATTTTCATGTTAAATAACATTGACCGAGAGTCCTAAATATGTAGGATAGATACCTATTACATACACACCGAGAGTCCGTTACAATCAGAATCAATCTGCAAATGAGCGAGCACCCTTGGATGCGCTCTCGACGTGAATAGGGTGTCTAGCAGATCTATTTATACCGAGCGATTTTATTGTCGTAGGAATTTATTATAATAATAGTAATATTTTAACTAAAAAACTGTACTGTTGTTAAGAAATTTGTTGCAAAAACTGCTGTGTTGGTTAGGTTGGAGCAGACTCGACTTTCATACCGAAGGTCGTGGGTTCAAACCCCGAGAAAGAAATATGAGGTGCGCGACCTGAATATTTCTTCGTAAACATCGTGAGGAAACCAGCATGTTCTGAGAACTTTCACAAAGTTTAATAACAAGAAATGCCAAAAAAATCGTTGGTAAATGGTACCCACCAACTGAGGCTACTGTCAAAATCATGCATTGTTTCATTGATTTATAACTTTTACAGCTATTTCAATTTGCGCAAAAATCTTAATCTGTAAACACGTCTTGTGTTTTCGGTAGATTGCCATTGGGTTTTACTTATATTATTAACAATATGTTAAGCTAAACAGAACTGGTTAACCCTCGAAGAAGAAGAATGTTAAAAGGTTTATGTTTTAAAAAACCTCAAATGCTCAATCATGCTCTTTTGGCTTGATGATTTAACTGCACACTATTAACGATCAAGAAGTCGTAAACATTAAACTTATCGTATCGTCTAGTCTGCAGACTCCTCCAACAGTGATTATCCCGCGAACAATGCGGCTCGCGCCATTATCTGTAAGTGCCGAGAACGCTGCTAGGTGGAGGAAGTATGCACTTGTGCATTGCTGTCTATTCTGTGAGCTATTTCTTTGACTTGGAGTTGCAAAACCATGCTGAGAAGAGAATGGAAGGACGACTTCGAGTGTGTTCAAAATTCGAAGCACGGCTTGTATCGTCACTTGATTGTTTTTTATTCGTTAAGTCACTTACGTGCCATTTGTCGCTAAGTATTAACTATTTTTCTATAATAATTTTAAACGAAATCGGGCTTTTACACAATTAAATAGGTACTAAGTACTTTAGTAAGTGTTTTTATACTTAGTTTTACTAAGTATGTAAGTAAATTCTTTGCTATGCCTTTTACACAGGGTCCTTAAATGTTTATTATAAATGTTTATATTGCAATAAAGAAACTGAACTCATAAAGTAACTGACCTAGAAAACAATGTTTTGCCATAAACATGTAACAGGAACCAAAACCACTCTTAAGATTATCATTATCTTGAGATTATCAGTAAGTGCCGGAGAACGCCGCTAGATGGAGGATGTATGCATTCGCGCACTGTTGCCTATTCTATAGGCCATCTCAAATCAAAATTGAACAAACTGGAAGTCATCGTTCCATTTTCAACATGCTTCCAAATTACGATTCAATATGGTTCCAAATTCAAAACTTAGACTTGGAGTTTTGAGAAAATAAAATATAACCAACCAACTTTCAAGAGAGTAGGACCAGGACCCGGGAACGGGAACCAATCAGACAAATGATCTGCTTTCTTACCTATAGCAAGCATAATTTTACTACGGTACATATTTTGCAAAATTTTGTTTATTTATTTTTTTAAGCGTGGTTAAAACCAAATCTCTATGCATCTTTTTTATTTTTTTACCAATATCATATTTTTAAGAACAAAAATATACGTACCTATATATTTTTTGTTTTGTTTCTAACGAATAATGGTTTCCGTTAATCAAAAGTGTGATTGTTATTCGGAATCTTAGACAAAACGAAACATCGACAAACCCTTCAACCACAGCACCAAAGGCAAATGCATTGCAAAAGTCACCTAGCACACGGGCCTAACGTTCCATTAAAGTAGGTTTCAAGGATCTCCCTCTAACCCCTTGAATCATTTCAAAATTCTTTGAGTAAAAACAAAAGAAAGACAATAAAACTATGTCAAACATCGAACCAGAATTTCCGATACCGAGTAACGAAAAAAACCAGATTCAAAAATAGAAAGGCAGTGCTCCACGACTCACAGTACCACCAGTGCCACAGTGCTACGCTATAACACGGTGTACTGGTAGTCTGTCGACATCGATTTTTCAGTTCAGTGCTGTTTTATTGGCAATATTCGAATGACGGATTCGGCTCGCGATGGATTTGCGATTCTTTTTTTAGAACTGAATATATCCGGTTGCATTTCCGAGGCGGTTTGATTAAAAAATGCATAAGCGAATGCAAATGGAAGTAATAAAGTTGAGTATTTTTCTTACTGTGTGCATATCTCGGAAGCCGAGTTAGGTACTCATAATAAATAAACATTGCTTGCTTCCTGTAAGATTATTTTTCATGTAGATATCTATAAGATTTGATGACATGGACATTTTTATTTTTAATACCTTGATACTGTTTACTAGATACTATTTTTTTTTATTTTGAGCTAGAGGAATTCTAAAGTTTACCCAATGAATATTAGATATCAGGGAAGGCGCCAAAAGAAAGATCATAATATTGTCCATCATTATTACCCATCTTCATATTGGAATAACTGAAGAAAATAAAATGTTTTATTTGTAGCTAATCATAAGATTGCTTTCGAAATTGAATTTATTAACTAAAGTTTTTTTTAATGCTAGATAAGCCATCATTTGAACACAGTCTGACCTGATTTAAATTGACCATTTTGTAGCGTAACCTTAAATTTGAAAATTAAAAAAAATGAAAATGAAGATTATTTATTTACTCATACAATTTTGTGTTTAATATATTTATCGTTAGTCTCCACATTAGGCACACTGTTTGTGTAGTGGAGACCTGATTTCAAGATTAGTTCCAAAAACAGATCTGAGTAAATCCGATGCAGGTCTTCAAGTGGCTTAAAATAGTTAATAATTTTAAATCTAAATTTAAAATTTAAGAAAAACCCCCGATTCCCATGCCTTAATTTCCTTAAACGTAAAACAACATAATATTTTGTAATGTGGACGCGATGCGATTTCATTTGATACCCCACACTAGTATATTTGCAGATTTTCGGTTTTCCTTACCCACTCTCACCCCCATAACTTTTAAACGGCATAACCGATTTTTATGAAACATGTCTAAGAACACTCGCGCAAGACTCACCTTTCATACAAAAAAAACTAAATTGAAATCGCTCCATCCGTTCGGGAGCTATGGTGACACAGACATACAGACAGACAGACACACAGACAGACAGACAGACAGACAGACAGACAGACAGACAGACACGTCAAACTTATAACACCCCTCTTTTTTGGTCGGGGGTTAACAACCCTACAAACTTCGATTAAATAGAGCCATACCACACACACACATGAAAAACCTCTCGAACCTTTACACACACGCACACAACAGAGATATGAATATGGATCCCCAATGATAGGAATTAAATGTAACATTAACATATTATCAACAGTTTGAAGTTGGTTTGAAGTGAAAGCGATACGTCGGATTTGTGTGACAATAACGAGTGGCGGGGGAGGATAGGGCTGTCACTGTCGGATATACAAAAAAATACAAACAAAAAAACTGTCAGATATGGAACAATAACAAATTGAAGTCCGGCAAAATGGCGCTCAACTGAGTAACATCTTTTACGCTTTATAATTTTATTAGGTCCTTACATATGAAATTGGCGTTTTTCGTACTGGCCACTTTAATCACAAATTTCTCCTCTTTGGTAAGGAATTCCAAATTCAAATTTGTACAGCTATAGACTCATGTATTTGTGCTTCGATGATCGTCATTCATTTGTTTTTTTTCTTCTGTTTTTTTCTGTTTGCGTCACTCATTTTACAAAATGGAAAACTTAAAATATCGCATTATTTACGAGTACGAGTTCCGCCGTGGCACTAGTGCTGCGGAAACAACTCGAAGGGTGAATGATGTGTATGGCGGTCGTGTTGCAAAAGAAAACACAGTTCGTTTTTGGTTCCAACGTTTTCGTTCTGGAAATTTCGACTTGCAGAACAAGCCCCGTGGACGGCCTGAGACTCAAGTTGATAATGAAGAGTTGAAGGCTATTGTGGAAGCGGATCCATCGCAAACCACGTCCGAGTTAGCTGCAGGCTGCGGTGTTAGTGATAAAACTGTTTTAATTCACTTGAAGCAAATTGGGAAGATTAAAAAGCTTGAAAGGTGGGTACCTCACGAATTGACTGAAGCAAACCGGCAAACGCGCGTCGACTGCTGCGTTACATTACTAAACCGGCACAATAATGAAGGTATTTTAAACCGAATCATTACCTGTGATGAAAAATGGGTTCTTTACGATAATCGGAAGCGCTCAGCGCAATGGTTGGATCCTGGCCAGCCAGCCAAATCCTGCCCCAAGCGAAAATTAACCCCAAAAAAGTTACTTGTAAGCGTTTGGTGGACTAGTGCCGGTATTGTTCATTACAGTTTTCTCAAATCTGGCCAGACTATTACGGCTGATGTCTATTGTCAGCAATTGCAAACCATGATGGAAAAGCTAGCGGCTAAACAACCTAGGCTGGTCAATCGCTCCACGCCACTGCTGCTTCACGACAACGCTAGACCACACACTGCGCAACAGACGGCTACTAAATTAGAAGAGCTTCAATTGGAAAGTCTAAGACATCCTCCGTACTCCCCGGACCTTGCTCCAACAGATTACCATTTTTTTCGAAATTTGGATAACTTCTTGCAAGGGAAAAAATTCAACTCCGATGGGGCAGTCCAAATCGCCTTCAAAGATTTTATTGATTCCCGTCCGACTGGTTTTTTTAGTAAAGGGATCAATGAACTACCTATAAGATGGCAAAAGTGCATAGAAAATAATGGTTCATACTTTGATTAATTAAATATATTATATTAAAAAATATTCGACTTTTTGTTCCTCCCATACAAAACGCCAATTTCATATGTAAGGACCTAATATTAAACTTGACACTGGCAAACTGACGTTTCAGAAAATAAAACATGGGTTAAAAATTATGATACCTGATACTGCATACGGTGAAACAGACCCTATTTATGACATTTCATGTTGTGGAAGAGTTATGAATAATATTGTGGGGAAATAGAAGGCGGAAGGAAATATGTGTCTTTTGACAGAGATTTTTGGAATTCGGGTGCCTTTACCCAGCATGTGGGTAGAACTTATAGCATGAATAATAATTAAATAAAATGTGATAAAGAGAACAACATTTAATTCATTGTTTCATGTCAGCCCTATCGCACAGTAAATCGGGAGACGGATCTCTATTGAAACAGTGTATACGTAGCGTGAATGAAACTCGCGACGCTGGGCAAACAACACCCTTCTGCCGTAATGCCTGCCAAACTACGTAAGTACGGCATGTTTAAATTGAATCAATGAAACTTTTTTTAATCGACTTCGCAAAAGTCTACTTGCTCCCTTATTCAGAAATATATTCCACTTATATATAAGTATAGGAGGGTAATAGAACGTACGTTCTATTACCCTCCTATACTTAATATTGTTATTTGATAAAAAACGTTATAAGTCTGTTTAATAATACTTAGTTCAATAAAAGCTTTTTTTTTGGTTGAAATTATATATAGGTATATATTTTTTTTTGATACAAAATATTTAAATATTTTATATAAATACGCGAAAAGTGTAATACTAATTGTACATTATAATGTCAAAATATTTTTATTAATACGCGCGGAAGAGTCCTAATAATACTAATTGTACATTATTACTTATTTATATTGTAGACTTTCTCAGTGGCGCGGTAGGCAAATGTCCGCTTAGAGGACGTAGGGGGAACTCTACAGCTTTATAATATGTATAAGTATAGATACGATTATGCAATCTTTCATTTATCATATCCTACTCACTATACATAAAATAGACAGACATTACAAAAATCTTAGACACAGGCTTAGGTAATCATATTTGTGCTGCGCGTCTACAAAAGCCTACGAATTCAGTAGCACCTCTACACCGTAGCAAGCGTAGAATTCGTAGCACGGATGCAGAACAGATCATTATCTAGATGTGCCTTTCAGACCGGCTTCCGTTCTCGAGACCGAATTCAAAATGGAATGTTTAAAATAAAATGGAACGCAACGAAAGTTCTTTTTTTAATTATTGGAAAAGAGGTTGCAAGCGTAGCATGAAATGGGATACGGATGTATTTTCTGTTTCGAATAACTGCATCCTTCTGTAGTTAAAACGGAAGAAAGATATTTTACAATAAAAAATTACTTTGTGTTTCAAATAAGTTTTGTTGTATCTTGGAGTAAAGTATACATATAAAAAATTAAATTAATTATTTTATTGTTTAAAGTAACACCTACATATCATTATTTTATAGTGTCAAGGCTACATATTTTTACGGATATAATATAACAAAAGGCCGGTAAAGCCAGGAGCTTAATGGAACTAAAAATCCCCGCAATCCGCGCACCATTGAAAAATAAAATGGAAAAGCACCGCCGCTAAATACATAAAAAATTCAATTAGGCACCAAAGCGGCGGCAATGTGCGGATTTACTGACAAATTCTTTCCACACGAGATTTAGCACGCTTATTCACATCCACGGGATTTTCAACCTTACAGTGTGCATTTTTAAGGTAAAAGTAAGTAAGTGGTTGTAAAATGGTAAATGCCATTTTCGAGGTGTTCCGCGTCACACGGCGAACGTTAATTTCCATATTAAAACCGTCACAAAGGAAGCAGATTCAAAAACCACATCGTCGGGGGTGGGCGATGTGAGAAACGGTGTGGATGCGGTATCTTGATTCCATTCTTATATTATGTATAATATACATATACATATATTATTTTACCAATGGATTGTAGGATTTTTGAATTTTTTTTTTTTAAAAGAATATTTCTTTAATCTATACTTATATTGTAAAGAGTTTGATTGTTTGTTTGAAGCACTAAGCTCAGGTTGTACTGGTTCAATTTGAAAATTTATTACAGTGTAAGATAGCCCATTTATCAAGGAACTTTTACCCCGGAAATATCAAAAAACATGGGCATGGTATATTATATAGCTAGTAGCTAGTAATTAAATAATTTGGTACAGTATGGCCATCAATAAAAATTAGATAAAATAAAAAAAAAGAAAATTTCTTCGAAATAATATTTTCCTAGCAAGAACCGTTTTTCTTTCTTTATTGCAAGTATCAATAAAGCTAATTGTAAACCGCCGCATCCAAACCACAGGTCTTCAAGCTTACCCCCAACAATATTGCTCTCAGATACGGCTCGGTATGATAATCGCGTCAAAACGCACGTGAAGTGCCGCCGGAGCTCCCCCCCCCTTCCCCCCTCCCCCCGAGGGACGCTAAGCCGATGACAGCTTTAAAACGTAGCTGTACGTACCGACTACCCGGTTATCCGACCGAGTGTACTTTTGTGCCATGATTTATCACGGTCTCTTGCTCTTAATGAATCGGGATTATATGGCGGAATAATCGCGGATGAGATTTGGAGCGATCGGATTTGGGTGATATCAGTCTATTTGTAATGAGTCATCGCCTTATTCACACTGAGACCAACCGACTTTAATATGGAAGTAAGGGAACTAGTGGCTTAGCACCAGCTATTAAACAGAAAATATGTTTCAGAATCAGTTTATACAGAGAAATTTTTTTTTTGGTTGAAATTATATATAGGTATATATTTTTTTTTGATACAAAATATTTAAATATTTTATATAAATACGCGAAAAGTGTAATACTAATTGTACATTATAATGTCAAAATATTTTTATTAATACGCGCGGAAGAGTCCTAATAATACTAATTGTACATTATTACTTATTTATATTGTAGACTTTCTCAGTGGCGCGGTAGGCAAATGTCCGCTTAGAGGACGTAGGGGGAACTCTACAGCTTTATAATATGTATAAGTATAGATACGATTATGCAATCTTTCATTTATCATATCCTACTCACTATACATAAAATAGACAGACATTACAAAAATCTTAGACACAGGCTTAGGTAATCATATTTGTGCTGCGCGTCTACAAAAGCCTACGAATTCAGTAGCACCTCTACACCGTAGCAAGCGTAGAATTCGTAGCACGGATGCAGAACAGATCATTATCTAGATGTGCCTTTCAGACCGGCTTCCGTTCTCGAGACCGAATTCAAAATGGAATGTTTAAAATAAAATGGAACGCAACGAAAGTTCTTTTTTTAATTATTGGAAAAGAGGTTGCAAGCGTAGCATGAAATGGGATACGGATGTATTTTCTGTTTCGAATAACTGCATCCTTCTGTAGTTAAAACGGAAGAAAGATATTTTACAATAAAAAATTACTTTGTGTTTCAAATAAGTTTTGTTGTATCTGACCAGAGAAAATATGGTTATTATTTTATAGAGATAAATAAAAATCACGAATACCTATATTTTTTAAGTTTTAGTTTTAATAATAATCATAATTTATTAATCAAAAACAACTTACATCTAGGAATACGTGTTATATACTTTACTCAAATTTGATACGGTTTAAGCTTTTGCTAATATTGTTACGTAGGATTTAAAACAGTAACTGTTCGATAACTGGTGCGGAAAGTAAATCTATCGAATTTTGTGTATTTTACTGTGCACTGGTTTTAGTTACATCGGGATCGGGAATATAGAGAAATAGAACAAAAATATTCCAAACGAGTCTACGTCAAAATAAACAAATGCCTAACATTCCTTTTTGTTTTGCGTTGCTCGCCACAAAATAATGTAGCGGCCTCATAGCGGACTGCATCCATCTGTTTGATGGCTGACATCGGCTTTCAGATGCTTTCAGCGCTGAATTTTAACGAGATTTTCTGGCAGCATTTTTCAAGTTAAAATGAATGAAGTACATCTCGATTGAAGTAAAATAAAAGACTGAGTTTATTTGTAAATGAAGGAAAATAATAGAAATAATATTCTTTTGTAGAGATTGCGCTGTGTGTATTATGCCACTCATAAATCTTATCAAGACTTATGAACACTGAATCAATTGGCTATGAAACTTTACTGGCGGGAAATACAAATTCACTATTATCATGTATTTAGGAAAATACTAAATATATAGTTTAAAAATCCCTTCCATTAATGTGTAATGAATTGTTTTTTTTAGTAGGGGGTGATTCCAAACCAGTAAACATTATAGGTTATGAAAATCACAGCAATAAAGTCCCATCTATAATCAACTTACGCGCTCGCCCAGAAATTTGAATGTAGCCAATTTCCTAACGAGATATGTGCACGGATAAAAGAACGAGTGAATGAAATGAAAGAATGTAATGACGCTTGAATGAACGATTGCGCTCCATTCGTATTCGCTGACATAGGGAAATGAGTTGTAAGTGAAAAACGCGAATCGAAAAGGGAGATTGAATATTCATAATAAATTATCATCAATTCAAAAAGATTCATAAAAATTAATAAAAACAGGTAAATATTTATGATCTGTATCTGCATAACTTAGGAATAATTCAAAATATTAGTTTATAGGTAAACAAATTTGAAAAAAGAATTAATTTATTTAGCAAATACTCTTTATTTAGAAGAAGATCACTAAATTCATAATAAATTTAACCAAACCGCCTTACAAGTAATTTATCTGTTTGTTTACGTCTTATTAATTATAGTGTTTGATTAACGACATTAAGGGGAGTTCTTATGTGACATTAAAGATGGTAGATGTATTCACTGCTCCGTCAAACATGCTTAATGATCATAATAATAATTGAATAAGGTAAGTAATCTCTATCTCAGATGCAATTAAGTAATATATGTAACTGCGAATATGTATTAAGTACATACATAGTTGAAAAGAATAAATTAAAAACCATTGTAAATAAAATGTTTACGAAATATTTTATTTGCAAGTCAAAGATTTACAATATCTAACTACTTTCATGAGACAAAACAAAAACTGTTTCCTGCGCTTCCGAGAAAACTCATAGCATATTTACTTGGAGACATAAAATAGATACCTGAATATTAATAAAATTGACGAATGATGTTAAAACGAAATATGATAAAAGCTTTTACAGATTCTTATTTCATAGACTTTTTATTATATTTCCTCCCTCTGCGCTATAGTACCTACCTCGTAACAAAGCCTTATCGCATCGCGGGATGGCGCACCTCTGTATTTCCATCGCGTCAAAGGGACTACATAGACCTAGTAATTCGCATTTAATTGTAAATGTATCTTTTTTTTAAACATTATTTGCATACCTGATCGCGGGTTGAATATAATTACTCTTCCTAGTCCTTAAGGTCTTGACATGTTTATAAAATTTTATCCTGCAAATAAACATTTTATTTGATTTGACGATATTCAACTAAATCAAAACTATTTGAGCGTGAGTCATAAGTACATACTTATGACTCAAGTCTTTGTACCATTGGTTGCAGGTTGAAAGGAAATCGGATTATTTAATCAACATGGTTTTGGTACATAAAATTAGTAGGAGTACTATAATTACTAGATAGAACTAGATAAAATAATGTTCTTTGATAATTCCTACCGAATTATCAGAGAACATTAAGCAAACCCAAGATAGAAACAATTAAATTTTAATAGCCATAATAATTCTTTACGAGAAATTTTTAACTATCGATCCAAACAAAATTCACAAAATATTTAAAACCACGTCCCATCTAGTTTCACTTAATCATTGACACACCGCTTTTCGTGTAGTAGCGGCGGTTCTTTGTGTCGTAGGCAATAAGCTACGCGCTATGAGGTGCTACGGTGCTACGCTTCTACGCTACGCGTTTACGGCGCTACGAAGCTACGACAAATGTTTTGTCTTCAATGGCACATGGAGGAATGATTACCTTTATTAAACCGTAAAAACTTCTTTAAATATACTAGGTTTAAGATATACTTAATTGATTTTCTGGGAGAAATAAGTTTCTGCTCCGTGTAGGTAAGGTATATTGGAAGTAGTCCAGTTACAGCACCCAGTCCATTTACAGCACCTGTCACCTGTCGCCTAATGCTGTATCATTCCTCGGTAAATGAGCTAAATATATGTATAGATCGGTGAAATATTTTTTTTAATTTGGTTTCTCGACCAATCCCTGAGATTAACACGTTGTCACCAAAGAATAATGTGATCTGATTACTTTTTTATTTTAACAGTTACCTAATCGGTATATACGAATCTTAAACCTTTTTTTTATACGAATAGCGCATCATTATTAAAATGAAAAAGATATGCCTATAAATATTTTATTTAAGTAATTCAAAATAGCTACCGACAATGTTTTTTTAAAATATTGTCTTTGTTTGATATTGTATACAGGTTGACAGATACCGCTCGGGGAGAACCAAATCAGTAGAAGTATCGCATTTCGATTCGCAACACGCGAAACCACTCGAGTATTCAAATCGACTTGTCACTCGATCACGTATCGATTACATTTGTATCGATAGAAATGCCTCTCGGTATTTGTTTGAACAGAATTTCAATGAGTTTGTGTACTTGAAATTCCTTCTAAAATTGTATTTTTTTTTTAGAAATATGTTTAGGATTATTTTGCTATTATAAGATTCGGTGTACTATTTGTTTTAGTTGACACTATTTAAATCAATATTTTTTAGATGTTCCCGTAGGCCTTTATAATATAAATTTATCGGTGTCATACATCTAATATGAAGATGATAATAATCAAATTCGAACAAAAACAACGACGAAAAAAAAATTAAGATTAAGTACATATATTCCAAGAGACTACACCTACTTATGTGCATATAAAATGTAGGTATGTAGTAGTGACAAGAAAACCCGTTGAATATATGAATACGGTGACTCTAATGAGCAAACAGCGCGCACCAGACTTCGTTTACTTAGTCGGGGTTGCGTTGCCGGGTGGATTTACTTCTTGCTTTATTTGAGACATTTTCTTCAAATCATCTTCATCATCATCCTGCCCTTGTCCCACACTATGTGGGGTCAGTACAACATGTATATTTCTTCCATTTCCCTCTATCACCCGTCATGTCAACACTCACTCCTTTCTTTCAGACAGTCCATCCATCTTTTCTTTGGCCTCCCTCTTCCCACGTATCCATCCACATTTTCTTCAAATCGATGGATAAAATGTTACTTTATTGCTATTACAAAATATGAATTAACCAAAGCGTCAGCAACGCGCGACGCGGTAGCTTCTGCATTTTTTTTATCTCAAAACGTCCCGCTTTGTGGTCGCGTAGGTGTGCAAAGAGTCTAAGTACATAAGGTATAGTGGATAGCGTCGACGTCCGCGCGACAGAAGGTTTCGCTTTGTTCTTTGTCTTGTTAGTGTTTGTTTGTTTGTTTTTCTTGTTAGTGTCTTTGGTCGCGTAGGACGCCAAAGCTTATCAGCTTCTAGCATAGAAAAAAATGTGATCCTATGTACCTACATATGTATCTAATATGTACATAGGATCAATTTTCTAGGAATAGGACGTGTCTAAGTTTTGTAAAACCAAACAATGGAAATAAATGATTTTGTATCTTGTATGTATCTCCTATGTATGTTCCTATTATATTTTTTGTATTGTATTGTAATCCCTGTAATTCATAAAAATGCCTATTTTTTTTTTTAGTTTTAAATAATAATGGCCATAATCAAATATCGAAGAGATGTTCTTTAATATTCTACATAAGTTTATGACTAACACGTATACGCGTACGTGACTATACGTATGACATAAGCTGACTTCTGTATCTTCTGTGAGACAATGCAAAAAAAGACTGCACAATAGCAAAATACTGTACTCACCTACCAGAAGATAGCGGAACTACTGAAACTTAAATCTAGAAAACTATATTAGCGACAACAATAATCGTATTCCCATTCCATAGAGTACAGTGTACTCGATTAGAAACATTTTTGCGAATAGAGCCGCGAGCACAATGGCGCCGTGCGACAATAGCGCGGGAAACGGCTGAAAGGTTTATTGTTTACGCGGATGACGCGTGGACGCGCCGCAACAATCCGACTGTGGCTGTGGCTTTATGTGCGCTGGATGCGGCTCGCTCACGTGTGTAAATAGGACCGAATGAATGAACAGCTTAGATTAAAAAACATAAAAAATAAACCACAGACTAAAAAGGTTACATGTAATGTTTCTATTCGCACTTTGAAATATAATAATTCTATGCTATAAAGGTTTTGTGATAAAATATTGTATCATTCTTATATAAATTGAAATTTTGTAAAAAAAGTTTAACCTACACTGTGCTTAAAAAGTACATAGACTTTGTAGAGACCTTATTTTAAACCTATTTAAGTTATACCTCTAGTTTCCATTCAAAATGTTTGAGTCTTAAACCAACCTTAAAAACAAAAAAAACGAATTCGTAAGTTATTATTACTAAGAATTGCAATTCCCACCTTATGAAGTCACAACAGACAATAATTACCATCTCCGAGACTTATTCACAGTTGCATTAAGATTATCGGATGCGATATTTAATCGAAACATGTGATACGATTAACACGCTGACATTAATAAATAAATAAATAAACAAAATAAATAAATAAACAAAATAAATAAATAATAACTTTTTGGTTCTTCATGTATTTAAACCTCCTTTGTAGACTCAACCTTCGCGGCACATAATGACTGACAGCGGAAGCTTCACGCCTCACGGAACGTGGATATCATCTGTGAACGCTCGACAAATATGCTAGCATTCGATATAAGGAACTTGGAGATACAATATATCGCATGTGATATATAGTATAGTATGCACCGACACAATATAGCCATTACGTGTTAACGTTTGTGTACTTGCAAAATATGTTTGTTATTGATTTGTTATTTAAATAATAACTTTCTGTCATTCTCACAAAGTCCACACGTGCGCTGACTACGAAAATCCGAATTAACTAGCATCAACTATCAATCCGTATGATGTCACTCAATGTCGGTAATCAGTAGGTACTTTGTCGATATAGTGGACGCAATGTGAAACATTTTTCCGTTTTTATACCGACACTAGCTGTGCCCTGCGGTGCTACCCGCGTTATAATGGATGAAGTACTCTTAACCAACAACATATTTATTTGAATAAAGATTCATATTATTATGTTGATACAACTTAAATAAATTATTTCGACCAAATTAGGTACCATAAAAACGGTTTTTGTGAGTTAATCTTAAAAGATAGACATATACTATCGCGGACTGTTTTTTAGATCATTCAAAGAGCTATTATTCTTTAATACATATTTTTTGTGTATCTTGAACCGTTTTCACGGCGCACGCAACGGAAGGCTTCAAAGATGAACAATTTCTCCCGTTTTTTACACATTTACCACTATATCTTTGCTCCTATTGGTCGTAGCGTGATGTTATATAGCCTATAGCCTTCCTCGATAACTCGACTATCCAACACAAAAAGAATTATTAAATTCGAACCAGTAGTTTCTGAGATTAGCGCGTTCAAACAAACAAACAAACAAACAAACAAACAATCAAACAAACAAACAAACTCTTCAGCTTTATAATATTAGTATAGATGTGAACGCTTAGCCAAAGTCTAGCTAGCTTATATATAATTACTAGCTGACCCCAGCAAACGTTGTTTTGCAAAATAAAAAATAGATGTTGGCCGATTCTCAGACCTACTGAATATGCTCACAAAATTTCATGAGAATCGGTCAAGCCGTTTCGGAGGAGTACGGGAACGAAAACTGTGACACGAGAATTTTATATATAAGAAGAAGATGTTCTGTTTGCTACGCTTTTAAAAATAAGTATCTAATATATATTCAATATGTTGTCTTTGTTTAGGCCTAATCTCTCTCGCCAAGAGAGAAGTCCCTGTGTCCCAGCAGTGGGAACGTTATTAGGGTGATGATGATGATGATGATGATGTTGTCTTTTCCTGTATGTTAATGGCATATAAATAATTAACGTATAGATACTTAATAAAACACCTTGTGAAAATAAAACGTCATTACACGGACCCACTTTCAATTGTATTCATTATCTTTATAAAATTAATATCTCACCATAATATTAATATCTGAAATCCGACAAAGCCCTACAAGGACTCTATTCAAAACCCTTTATATTTAATCGCTCAGATACCGTCTGTCTTTTAGTAGAATTAGGGTCGCACACTATTTATACGGCATCAATCTATTTAGTCCTAAAGGCGCTGGACATGAGATGGAAGGATTTATCATATGATCTAAGATGTGTTTATTGTAGCATTTGTGTTTTTGTTTTCGCGAAATCAACGTATCTTATTCTTTTGTGGATAAAGGCCATGGTAAAGATGGATTACCGTTGTAAATATTGCGACGAATAAACAGATTTAAAACATTTCTATTACCTATTTTTATAGGAATCAACCGTTATGACGTTGCATGCAAGGTTGTGTCGTGTGTTCAATGTTTTTTTCCAAAACTCAAAAATACTCCACGTGCCTATAGAATATTTAACTTCTTACGTTTATAATATGTTATATAAATGTCATAATATTATGTTTAAAAACCCTACTCAAAATTCTATTTAACACCTCAGTCCCTTTCTTCATCATGCGAATACCTACTTCATTTAAATATAAAGATGTAAAATGTTCTGGAGCACGTTGTTTTTTTTTTATTTTTGTTGTGCAATTCATAAACATTTTGTATTTACTATTTGTAGATTCTTCATTATGCTTCATTTGCTTTGCGCATTTTAATGTAGGTATACGTAGGTATACGTATTTTGTGAAATTACTTCTAACAAAAAGCATAAGCTCGTCAAGCCTCAAGTATGGTCTACCCCTCAGCCACAGCACAGTTCAAACAATGGACAATCCGGCGAGATCTCCTCAAACATCTCCAGTTCTGTCTTAATCCCCCTCGCCGCCCGGCTAATAACCTTATTGTTTTCGCACTGGCGCTAATAATGTGCTGTAATTTTGTGCGGAATAAATAAATACTTCCTGTAAAATACTATTGGGCTTTACAATACTAATTAATTTTCATTATTATGGTTTCTGTTTTTGAAATATTTGCCGGATTAGTCTTAAAACTAAACCAATTATGTCAATATTTTTAGTATTCAGTGTCACTCTCACATTAATTAATCAACACATAGCTCACGTCGCGCTTAGTCTAGCTTTTTAAATAATTGTTTGCTTGTAACTTTTAAATGATAGAAAGAACTTTAAGATTACGAAGAAATTTTGAGTAGGTATCGAAAAGTACAGTATGATTATATTTTCAAGGACCTACAGACAATGGACAATCCGCAGTTCAAACATATCCTGTATAGTACCGTCATCTTCCCCCTTCTGGCAATAACCTGATTGTTTCTGTGCTGGATGGGAAGGAATTTTAGATGCGTATAAATCAAAAACATTCATAGTAATTTACTATTCTGTGGTAATAGTAGGTATTGAATCTTTTTGGTTACTTACTTACTATATATGTCAGAAACTATTCAATTCTTTTTCTTTGAAGTGGCTAAAATAAAACCCGTACCAGCTAAAACCACTGCTGAATTTCTTTCCGACTTAGCACTTATTTGCTAAGAAATCAGGTAAGCGCAAGCCCAAGGTTTACTTAAAATTCGCCTAAATATTTCGTGAGAAATATTATTTTATAATCTTCATTATCTAACGACACTAATTGTATACCAATAAAAATGCAGCTCAAAACCGCAGCGATAATAACACCAGTGCGAAATGAAATGTGCGCACAAAGGTATACCTCAATATTAAGATTGTCCTTGCCGGCGGCGGCCCTTTACAAATGTTCCAAGATGGTCGACAATTGACATGGATCTGTGTATGATTTATGGTAACTTCCACAGTAGCCGAGAAACCATTAGAATTGGGAGATTTGATAACAGTTTGAATAATTTTTATAAGAGAAATTCTTGAAAAGGTCGTTAATTATTTGAATAATTTGTCACAAAGACTTCAATATTGAAAAACAAGAATGCCGGCCCCCGCTCCCGATATAAATCTAGTATTAATTTATTATACTAGGTTATTATTGGGTTTGGTTTTTCGGTTTGAACACATATCACATCGTGAGTTTATTGCAGCTGCTGTTTTTACTAAATCAGTAATGCGATGGATTATGGATTTGTATGTTGCAAATTTGAAGGACACTGAAGAGAATCCATTAAAAAATGATAAACTCACCCCATGTACATTATCACCACGAAAATCTAAAAGAATAAGAAACCAGCATTTCTCAATTAATATTTACTTGCACAAGAACAATATCGCCTTACTTGTTGCTCGTGAAGGAAGGAAGCGATCACCCCTTCCCTCCGAATTTATTGCCGTCATAAATATTAAAAAGTTAGGCGATAAATCTCGAATATTAATAAAATATCGCGGTGGCATGTGCTGTGGTGATGTTCTTGTATACAGTTTCGTGAGATTTATTTATGGAGAAAACTCAGGTGAAAGCCTAGCATTCGACGATTTGATGTTCCTATACATGATTAAGTAGTTGTTATAAATAAATAAATATTTCCAGACAATGCACACAACAACATCTAGCCCCGTGGTAAGCTATATGCTTGTGTTACGGGTACAAGATATCTAATATACTTAATATATTAGGTCCTTACATATGAAATTGGCGTTTTGTATGGGAGGAACAAAAAGTCGAATATTTTTTAATATAATATATTTAATTAATCAAAGTATGAACCATTATTTTCTATGCACTTTTGCCATCTTATAGGTAGTTCATTGATCCCTTTACTAAAAAAACCAGTCGGACGGGAATCAATAAAATCTTTGAAGGCGATTTGGACTGCCCCATCGGAGTTGAATTTTTTCCCTTGCAAGAAGTTATCCAAATTTCGAAAAAAATGGTAATCTGTTGGAGCAAGGTCCGGGGAGTACGGAGGATGTCTTAGACTTTCCAATTGAAGCTCTTCTAATTTAGTAGCCGTCTGTTGCGCAGTGTGTGGTCTAGCGTTGTCGTGAAGCAGCAGTGGCGTGGAGCGATTGACCAGCCTAGGTTGTTTAGCCGCTAGCTTTTCCATCATGGTTTGCAATTGCTGACAATAGACATCAGCCGTAATAGTCTGGCCAGATTTGAGAAAACTGTAATGAACAATACCGGCACTAGTCCACCAAACGCTTACAAGTAACTTTTTTGGGGTTAATTTTCGCTTGGGGCAGGATTTGGCTGGCTGGCCAGGATCCAACCATTGCGCTGAGCGCTTCCGATTATCGTAAAGAACCCATTTTTCATCACAGGTAATGATTCGGTTTAAAATACCTTCATTATTGTGCCGGTTTAGTAATGTAACGCAGCAGTCGACGCGCGTTTGCCGGTTTGCTTCAGTCAATTCGTGAGGTACCCACCTTTCAAGCTTTTTAATCTTCCCAATTTGCTTCAAGTGAATTAAAACAGTTTTATCACTAACACCGCAGCCTGCAGCTAACTCGGACGTGGTTTGCGATGGATCCGCTTCCACAATAGCCTTCAACTCTTCATTATCAACTTGAGTCTCAGGCCGTCCACGGGGCTTGTTCTGCAAGTCGAAATTTCCAGAACGAAAACGTTGGAACCAAAAACGAACTGTGTTTTCTTTTGCAACACGACCGCCATACACATCATTCACCCTTCGAGTTGTTTCCGCAGCACTAGTGCCACGGCGGAACTCGTACTCGTAAATAATGCGATATTTTAAGTTTTCCATTTTGTAAAATGAGTGACCGCAAACAGAAAAAAACAGAAGAAAAAAAACAAATGAATGACGATTATCGAAGCACAAATACATGAGTCTATAGCTGTACAAATTTGAATTTGGAATTCCTTACCAAAGAGGAGAAATTTGTGATTAAAGTGGCCAGTACGAAAAACGCCAATTTCATATGTAAGGACCTAATAATAGTCATACATATATAGATATTTTTTATTATAAATATTAAACACCCAGACCAAGGAGAAAGTGCTTGCAGAACATACAAACACTTTCACCCTCGGCGGGAATCGAACCCGCTACCTCTTGCGCCGCAAGCGGACCCTCGCCCACCGCGCCACTGAAGCAGTCCCAGAGTTATGTTCCCAAAATAACAAGTTTACCACTACTGCCTATGTAATTAAAAAATGAATTATCTATCTCAAAAGATCTGACTTCATTAAAATTTCCGAACGAAATTTGCCCTACATATTTACTAATCTATGGATTAAAACTCCAATTCTTTCGGCTTAACGAGCAAGAGACAAACAATTATGGGATTTTTAAAGTGAAAAGCACAAAAGATGTCAATACAATACCGACGCGGGTGGTAGAGATTGGCATCTAATGAACAGAGCACAGGAATAATCTGCATTGCGAAATTGAGTGTCTATTACAGGCATATAAGTATGTGGTGCAGAATATCGAAGAGTCACTCACGTACAGTCTCTATTAAATATGATAAAAAAATATGAATATATTGTATGTTTTTTGTTTGTATTTCGTTTATATCTACAATTTACATCATTCAGTAAATTATATGTTAGGTAAATGGTAAATATACGGAAATATAACCTATAATATATATATTTCTTATATCTAGCCGCGTGGTAAGCGATAAGCTTGTGTTACGGTAGACATTTATTATACATAATAACATAATAACCCAGACAAGGAGAAAATATATTAGGTATGTATATTCTTCATCTCACACACAGCAAACAGCAAAACTCTATTTATTTCTTCAAAAAACTGTAAAACTCAAAAATTACATCTTATATCTATGTTAAATCTCCATGGAAATCAGAGTAAGCGACTTTTGATTAATTAGCGGCATTCTTTCGAAGACGACGGGGCGCCATTGTGCAAAATGCGGCGGGAAGATGGCGACTTTATTGGGACATATCCGGTGGCGGTAGGATTAATTTTCGCTTGTTAATTCCTTTGTTTTAATTTTAGACGTCGCATAACTCTTCTTCTTCACTTCGGTGTACTAACTGTTCTTAAACTAAGTTCGGAAATATTGAGTATATCTATAGTAAGTATATACTATAGTATATACTATAGTAGCCATAGTGCTTTATTTTATAGTAGGAGATTCCATTGATTTTGTAAATTTTCCATTGGTTTTGTAAATTTGTAAAAGCAGAAAAAAGGTCCTATAAGTGAGTAATTTTATTTGAAACTATTCGCGAATAAGAATCTAGGTAGGTTTTGAATGACATAAATAAGAGTTTTACGATATTTTTAGAAGAGCATTTTAATTCCTCAACAACATATGATCAACTGTAAGTATTCCTTAGACAAAAAGTTTTACACTATGTGAAACATGACTAACAATTAACAATATACCTACAATTATACTAGGCATCTATTACAACTGTTTCAATACTCGCAATCTTCAAGTTTCAGAAACTCCTTTATTACCAACATAATGCCGGCGGTAAACCAAACCGTAAAGTTCCCATCAAATCTCAAATCAAAGTTTTATTTGAGTAAAAGACATTTTGAAGGGAGTCGACGGCAGGCGCGTCTAATTAATGCCAGTTGCCAGTCTCCTTGCTTTTATTATTGCCAAATTGTTTTTTAAACAAGCTCTTTTTAATGCAAATTCGAATTTAATGAGCAATATTGTTTCTACTTTGAAACTTGTGGAGTGGTTTTTAAATGAATCTGAATATTCTGGTAGTTAAAATAAACATGGAGTGGTATTTCAAGAAAGTAGTCTATATATTTTTATACTATTTTAGTATCTGATACAGTAAGTATTTTGACAAGTAATATTATGCGTTATAATACTTTTTGTTGCAAAATACCATTAGCCTCCGATTTAGTGTGTAAATGATTCTCAAATTTTCAAATTCTGCCTGATATCACTATACATTATTGTATATTTACAATTTAACATTTTTATGTAAGTAGTAGATCAGAAAACCCTTTTCTCGAACATCTAAGTCGAACTATTTACAGATAACTTTAAAATTTTAAATAGAACGCTATAATTTGATTACTTACCTTCATAAATAAGGCATACCAAATAAAAGTCTGCACAAAGACCACTAAACCAATTATGTTATGAACTTAATTACAGTGCATGATTTGGATAATTATTATTATTAAGTGTAATGTCACAACGGTCATTCAAACTATTTAGTATATTTAGAGCATTTAACTATTTTGTTGTAAAACTACCTTTACAATGTTGCCAACCCCTTGAAATACGAATCAAGTGAAACTAAACTTGTAACCGCCAGCTGACATCAAACTCACATAATAATTATATTGTCTGACAGAGCGGGCATTTTATTGAATAAAATTATTGGTTGGAGAACAATGCTGCTAAAAAGTATGGAGGGGTGAAAGTGCCAACCCCAGTAATAATGATATTAGTTCGTAACCTCATATTAAGAGTGTGGGGGCCATTCTTGTAGTGGTCTACATAGAGTGAGAGATCAAAGGCATTGGTATCAGCTTATAAAAAATTATGGTTTATATTTTTTAACCGACTTCAAAAAAAAAGGAGGTTTCTCAATTCGACCGTATATATTTTTTTTTTTTTTTTTTATGTATGTCCGCGGATAACTTTGTCGGTTATGAACCGATTTTGATTATTCTTTTTTTGTTGGAAAGGGAGTATCCCAAGGGTGGTCCCATTGTAAGGAAACCTGGATCTGGTGGTGGAATCCTGAAGAAATTGGGGGAAACTCTTGAAAATATCGTCTTTCCTACTTGTGTGTTACTTAATATTATTCAATATAATGAATTTTAAAGCCGTTTTATGAATGAGGGTCTGGTGTTGATCTGATGATGGAGGGAAAGGCGGTCAACGGAACTCCTCAACGATTTACAGCAAGTTCTTTGTGTTTGGGCTTGATTAACTTATATTACTGAGACCGTTCATCTAAATGGGTTTTGACTGATATTAGGGGTCTGATGATGAAAATGAAGGACAGTCAAAGGAACTCTATAAGGTATATTTTAGTAGAGTAATCACTAAAAATTGTGAAATAAAACTTTTTTGCCAAAAATTAAACCAACTTCAAACGAGAAACTGAAAAGTACAAAATAAATTAACTTTACAAATCATTTCGACATTATAAGTGATAATTAAAAGAAACATAAACAATTAAATAATTAAGTATTTAATAATTTTGAGGTCGGTGCCAAGTAAATACTACAAAAAACTTAATGCAGTAACAAATGCATTTTTACCTACACTATACACAATATCAATATATATATATGTCAAAATAACATACTAATGAACAGCATTTAGGACCCAAATAGAAATACAAACCCGCGTGCGCGGATATACCGCGAATGGACTGATATTTAGAGTTAATTTCCTACTAATACCTTATGGCTTGAGTTGTGAAAAAGATTGATGTTAGGTACCTATATTATATCTAGTTATTGTTTTACTTGGCACCGACTTCAAAATTATTAAATACTTAATTATTTAATTGTTTATGTTTCTTTTAATTATCACTTATAATGTCGAAATGATTTGTAAAGTTAATTTATTTTGTACTTTTCAGTTTCTCGTTTGAAGTTGGTTTAATTTTTGGCAAAAAAGTTTTATGTTTTACTCACTAGCTTATATAGCTATTCAAATAAAATATAATCACATCTTAGTATATCTGAGCATTTATAACCTATTGAAACATACTGTGAGATCTTACTTGATTACAGATACCAATTTGGTCAACGACAACTCTAAAGCAAAGCACCTTGCCAAAGACAGACAAACACATATACATAACTATATGACTACACGTATACCTACAACTTCGCGTGCCAGTTCTACTGCCACACATAAATACCTACAAAAAAATCAAATCTTTATCACTTACTTTTACGTGCGAGGTAAAATGTGTCCTTACCCAATGTTGAACTTACAACATAAATATGGGTAATGACCAAACTGTAATTTACTCGCAAGTTGGTAAAATTGTTTATAAATAAAATAAATCGGGTCTAGAACTATCAAAGCTTCAATGAAGTAGTTTCGAAACGAACTTGCTTCTACACTATATGACCACATCAGCTTGTAAAGTAATTTGTACGTAGATATTTCGTGGACGACACGTCGACACGACACTGGGGGGCGAAATGTCCGCTAAATGTCAGAGGCGATAATTTCTGTAACGAGCGCGATTTGTCGCGGTGATATTGGCGGCGACAAATGTCACGTCGAACGCCACGGTAATTATCTACCCTGAGCGACGAAATGTGTGATTTGTGGAAACATTTTAATTTGATTCGTTTTATAGTATTATTGACTTAATAGAATATAATAGACGATACTTTATTACACACCAGATAAACAATACAATAAGAAATTAAAACTAAACCTAGAATGCGTAATAGGCGGTCTTATTGCTAAAAGCAATTTCTTCCAGAAAACCATAGATGACTAAGTGCTGACAAAAAAAATTAAACCATTTTTACCAGGAATTAAAAAAAAAACTACTCTTCACAAAATTTTATCGCCTCATTTTAAAGGCAAAGCCACGTTTTGGCTCAAATAACACACTTAGTGGCAATTTCTCAGTTGTCAGATATTTGTATTATACACTTGTTATTAGTCAGTTAGTCGATATCAGAGGATTTAATAACCTTCCTTTTTGCTTTTTACTTTTTTCGTGTTTCGTATGTGGTCCTGAAAGACCACATCATCACTTTACATCAGGTGAAGGTGCGTACGGATTGCGCGTACCCTGGTACGCGTACTCAGTTTACGCGTATCCGGAACGCCTAGTCCATACCTGCAGCTACGCGTTCACTCTTGGGGTACGCGTACCGCGCGAGCCAACTCGCAGCGCGAGCCACCGTCAGTCGGTTTTTGGTCGCGCGTCAAAGAGGACGCACGCGGCCGGCTACGCTATATTTGGACGGCAAAATGAATAAACACGCGTGTTCTTCGAGTTTCAATAATGAAAATATTATTAGATTGATTCAACTTTATGAATTTCACCGGGTCTTGTGGGATAGCACACTAACTGATTATCGAAATAACGATTTACGCCAAGATGCATGGAAGGCAATTTCAAATGAACTGAACATTCCAATAGGTGAATTAAAAAAAAAGATGACTAAGTTTGTCGGAGTCATGGCGAATGACTGGGGCTCGCGGAGCGCTCTGGATCGATTGACCTCGCGTACAGGTTCGCGGCGGTCCGTACAAGAGCTGTACGCGTATCCAATGTACGCGTGGACAACTACGCGTAACACAGGAACGCGCTATCCGTACGCACCTTGAGATTGTGGTCAAATGAAGGCTTATTGAGATATCTACAATGAACAAAAAATTCAATCAAACGCTCGACATTGTGTTTTTCTAAGTGAATTATTTAATCTTTTAAATTTTGGAACTTAATAGTGACACTGGCAAATTGATACCATACCTACACGGGGTAACACGGTCGACGGATCAACGAAGGCTGGGAGCTAGGTGACCTAAATACCTATCGATTTAAACTCGATGTTTTGGTCCGATTTTTTAAAGCATTGGAGTTATTCAGTTTTTGTATGACTTGGTTCACAAAACTGATATTTTGAGAAAAATTGTCATGCTAGAGTCATTTTTCAAGTAACGGCGCCCCGGTACATCAAGTGTATTTGAACTAAGTAATTGGTAGTAAAGTAACGTTGAAAATGTTGCAACTTGACATTCCACCAATTTATCACTTCTATCGAGCGTCCCGAGACTCACCCTTTTGTATATTATAAGTTACATACTTGCATTAGGTTTCGGTTGCGTTAAGAATAATCCACAGCATCCCCTCAGTTAATAATATGCCGACCCTGATCTGTCAATCACGCGTGCGAGGGGTGTTTGGAGATAAAATGCAGGCGGTGTGTTGCTTTTTAAGGGCTTTAAACCTATCGTATGGATATTTATTTGTTTTATAGTGAGTTAAAACGGGTTATATTTCGGATTTTGTAACAGCTGCGTACCTATTTCGATATAACAGGTACTTATTACGGTATAGTTATCGGCTTCTATGATTTAAGGATTGAATGATATATAGATAGACGGTATAGGAATTATGACTGGCGGAATGAAAATAAAACTTACTTAATAAACTTAGAGATGTACCTATAACAGTTTGAAATGTAACTGGAGCTATATTAAATACATACATTAGTTTTGGATAAAACATTTCTAGAGAAAAACCATAATCTTATATCCCTTAGGTACCTTTACTTTTGACGCCGTAAAACTTTAACCCCCCGGGAAATCCTTCCAACAGAGCAAAGCTAAAACTAGTATAGTATGTATGAATATAGGTTTATGTATACTCAGAATAGTCTGCCCTCATTCAACCAACCAACCAATGTGCGTTCTCCAAAACCAACTGTTTTTTTTCCTATCCATTTATTTATTATATCTAACCTAGAATAGATACTCCTTACATAATCTTAACTTCTCAAGCACTCCAGAAAATGACTTTGTAAGTAATAAAAACACAAATGAGGAGTTTTCAATCATCCCTGGGGGTGGGTAGGGGGTGATGTCACATGAGATTAAAAACTTTGACGAGAGCTCCCACGGAAATTACCATTTTTGTCCCGGGACATTTGCATATTAGACTAATTTTAGTCTTTGTTGTTTTACCTTTGGGGGATTGTACGCGAAAATTGGCGAAAGAGAAAAAAATAATTTATTTAAATAGTGTACCTATTTATTTAAATAGCATTTTCTAGTAGACACACTATACTACGTTTACTAACAGCATTTCAAATTTGGCCGCGCCTTATAAGAAGACTTATTATATAGGTACTAGCTGACCCCAGAAAACGTTGTTTTGCAAAATGAAAAATAGATAGTAGCCGATTCTCAGACCTACTGAATACGCTTATAAAATTTGGTAAATATCGGTAAAGCCATTTCGGAGGAGTACGGTAACTAACATTGTGACATGGAAATTTACTTCTTTATAGATGACGAAAGAGGCCCCTAAACAACTAAATTCTGTTTCCTGTGACTAAAACCTATAACTATAGTTATTTGACTACCCCTCTGTTTCCAACGTGAAAGGAAAAATTTGAAAAATCACAAAGAGCCGCCAATATTAAAAGCTACTAAAATATGCAATGAAAAGTCCCATTTGCAATAATGTAAACGAGAAGACGCCATTGTCGATGCAAAAATACAAAAAACTTTTCCCTGGAGAATATAAAAATGAGGACGTTTTTTTGTGAGTAGCTTCACTGTGGACTTTGAGAGGCTATCAAAGTGCGTATTAGCTGGTTTTTTTTAAAGATATTAATGTTCGTTATGTAGTTTTTAATAAAGTGTGTCTCTACCTTACTAGGTGAAGGCTGCGGGCTCACGAGGGATGCAGGTTGCTTCCAACTGGGCCTTTGGACTAACTACGGCTGAAATAAACGAATGTATAAGCAAATTTGCTTTCGAATTTTAATCTATTTTTAAGCTTTTGAAGTATCTATAAATTATACATGACTGAATATAAACTATAGTAAGATTTAAAGTACTTAAACTACATGATAAATCTATATTATGTGTGTACATTAGGTATTTCTTTTTTTTTCTTTGGAAATTTTAACCTTATGTATGTATTAAGTTTATCTGTAGTGTTACTATTTTCAACATGAACAGTATGAATAACAGTATGAAGTGTTAAATAAATAAATAAGAATACATGTAATGTACATATTATGATGACCCTGACCAAGGGTTATCAGAACTCTCATACCACAGAATCATAGGTTGTTTTTGAGTCCTTAAAACTGGAAATATAATATATAATATATTTCCAGTTTTATGAATGGGATTTTCCTGATTTTTTTTATATTTAATTTCATACAAAAAATAACGTTTAGATAACTAATATCACAAGACGATTATCAACCGACGATTAAGTGACAACCCTACGGTAACATACAGTACCCTACCTTAAACAAAAGTAAAAAATATCCTTCACTTATAAATTACATGCCAACAAAACATATTATATATATAAAAATTGTTATTTTGTTTTTCTGTGTTTTAAGAACTATAGGTTCTTACGTGCATCCATACATTTATCTAAGTTGATACTATTTTTTTTAAAAACTTCCGATTCCAAAGTAACAAATCATATTATTATTTTATAATATACACGTTGCGATGCGCTTTTATTTGAGATCCCACTCGAGTATATTTGCATACATTCAGTAAGTCTTTCTCACTTTAACCCCATAACTTTTAAACAGCTAAACCGATTTGAATCCAACTAAGCTAAGAACACGCTCGATTAAATCACCTTTCAAAACAAAAACAATCCAAATCGCTTCACATGTTCGGGAGTTTCGATTCTACTGTCAGACAAACACGTCAAACTAATAAAATAAATCAAACATAATAATAGAACCTAGGACAACAGAACATTGTGACCACTGCGCCAAAGGCGTAGCTCAGCAGCTGCCACTTAATAATTTAATTGTCTCCCCGTGTTCGCTCCCGAAGTGAAATCTACTGGAAAATTAATGGTTCTTTGCGGAAACGGATATACGAGAGGTAGAGTCATATTAACTACTGTCGTGAAACTATTTTTTTTAATAGGCATAGGTAAGTGTGCAATCGAAATTAGAATTAAAATTCTTTACTAATATTATAAATGTGACAGTGTATGTGTGTGTCTGTTTCTTTGTCCGTCTTTTACGGCAAAACAACTGAACAGATCTGCATAAAATTTGAATTAGACATGCCTAGGCTACAAACCATGGAGTTTGTAGCCTATGTCTAATTCTTTCTATGTTCAATCCTAGTGTCAGAAAGAAACTTGGGAATAATTATGTATTTAAATTCTGTCAATGAATAAAAATAAGTATCCCAGTCAGTTTTTAACCCCCGCCTAACAAGAGGGGTAAGTTTGAAGTGTCTGTTTGTCTGTCGGTCTGTCTGTCTGGGACATAGCTCCCAAACGGATGGAGCGATTTCGATTTAGTTTTTGTATGAAAGGTGAGTTTGGTTGTGCCGTTTAAAAGTTATGGGGGTGAGAGTGGGGAAGGAAAACCGAAAATCTGCAAATATACTCGTGTGGGGTATCAAATGAAAGCGCATCGCGTGCACATTACAAAATATTATGGTGTTTTACTTTTAAGGAAATTAAGGCATCGAAATCGGGGGTTTTTCTTAAATTTAAATTTAGATTTATTAATCTACTAAAATAAAAAATCGACTGGAATTAAAATAAAAACAATAAGTATCTGTTCTTTTCAAGAAAACCCTTATTTTAAACAAATGTTAAAATAACAAAATAAACTTAATGTTTTAATAAGCTTTTGGGTATGTTAACCCAATGGTTAAGATATACGAAAGGTGCTGAATAGCCCTAAATGTACAAAGCTTCTTTACCTAAAATATACCTAATTAAAAAGTTAAAAACACACTCGGCTGAAAAGGCAATATTTTGTGATCATTATCACAGTTTAATTCAAACTGTATTCAGTTTAGTTACATTGAGGCGGTATTTACAGATGATTTAAAACAAAATTTAAGCAAAGTGTCAAGATAATCTTATTTCCACGACTGATTCAGTAGTAAAGTTTAAAAAAAATTGCCTAGACCAATAATAGGCAATTACTCCCCCAGCCCTGTGCCTCTGGAAATGAAATCAAAGATCCATTTCTGTTGCACTATGACTTAGAACTTTGAAATCTCGTGAAACAAAAGAAAAATCAACTAACCTCGACTGTAGTATCCCGGCCAACAAGCGTGCAGTCTCTCCAAGGGTCTACCACCAACTGAAGCCACAATCCTGGTTCGCCTCCCAGCGCGGTTGGGCGGAGCCTAAGATGGGCGGGGTTTGAGGAGCCACTCAGCTTGGCTTCAGGAATACTTTCTTGGGTTTTAAAGCTGAGAGTGGCTGAAGCCACCTATTCCTAGGTATAGTTAGATAAGCTATGAAATTAAATTGCGAGATTATGTCCAGGTATCTAGTATGAAGGTAAAAGCAAAATGATCGTTTTCGTTTATATTTTCTTACTACCACTGAAGCAGTCAAAGGAAAAGAAAAGAAATATTTATATTTATATTATATTTCTATATATTTCCAGAAAATGCACACAACAACATCTAGCCCCGTGGTAAGCTATAAGCTTTTGTTACGGGATATAGATATCTGATATACTTAATATAATAGTCATACATATATAAATATTTTTTATTATAAATATTAAACACCCAGACCAAGTGCAAAGTGCTTGCAGAACATACAAACACTTTCACCCTCGGCGGGAATCGAACCCGCTACGACTTGCACCGCAAGCGGACCCTCGCCCACCGCGCCACTGAAGCAGTCAAATTGAAGCTTTGATAGTTCTAGACCCGATTTATTTTATTTATAAACAAAAAAGGTAGAAAAAGTCTCGCTGAAATCATGATCATATCCGATGCCTATATCTATTATTATTATACACCGTTAAAAAATCTTCATCAGATCGCAATAAAACGTTTTCTTATCATGATAATGTGTGATAAATGAAAAAAGTCCGTAAATGCACTGTGGATATTTTTTTCTCCTCTTCTAATCTAATCCCTCTGAAAATATACACTGCTCTTTAAAGTCGTCGATAGCCATGAAAAATGTGTTTGTGTGTGTCTGTCATTCTGGTATTAGTGATTACTACGATAATTAAAACAACTTTTATTTTGTAAAATATTAATTATCATTACGAAACCATTTCCGAACTTTTTCGTTATAGATTTTGTAAGATAACTCGAGTATTTATTTACACATGAAATTCACCATTATGATTTCAGCTGTTGACCCACGGCTGAACATAAGCCTCCCTCCAAACACGACCAAATGTTCTGAGCGGAAGCTAATTGCATCCACCATTCGAGAACTCTACGGCCCCAACGACGATCTTCAAAATTTTCTTAATTATTATCAAAAAGGTTAGGGAATTTGTTGCACGGCACAATCATTATTTTTTTCCAAACTGAAAGTCGGTTGTTTTGAGGCCAAATGGCTAAAAACTGATCCCTTACAGATTCGTCATAAGTGTCTTTATGCCCGCCGTATGTCAGAGCCACTTTTTTCGGAAACTATAAGAACTATATTGTTAAAAGTTGGTTAGTAGATGTAT
This sequence comes from Gymnoscelis rufifasciata, assembly GCA_929108375.1. Classification (NCBI taxonomy): domain Eukaryota; kingdom Metazoa; phylum Arthropoda; class Insecta; order Lepidoptera; family Geometridae; genus Gymnoscelis; species Gymnoscelis rufifasciata. The sequence continues at coordinate 10,807,315 of OV815314.1, forward strand.
TCTGTGAACCGCATTAAGATTTATACGAAATATAAGCAATAAATCAATATTTTTGGGGTTCCCCATACTAATAATTATTATATCAATTACCAATCCATAAATATAAAAATAATTTATCAAACCCATATTCGTGAGGTATCTATGGATAGGTCTTTAAAAATAATATTGAGGTTTTCAACATAATTTTCTTCTAAACTGAATAGTTTGCGCGAGAGCACTTCGAAAGCAATAACGAAAATGCCAAGCACCCAATATCTATCCATCATAATTACAGCCGCAGGACGTCCAGTGCTGGAACTTTTTTATATATGAATTAGTGTTGTTAATTGTGTGTTTAGAGTGCTATGCTCAGCACACGGGCGTCACTGAAAACCAGCGCTGTTACCTACTGCTCCAGAGCGGTCGCAGCAAATGCTGAGTCGACGAGCCTTTTGTGTTCATCTGTGTTTTTTTATTTTTTTATTTAGTATTTTTAACATAGTTTTGTAATGCAGATGTTTCATGAATAAACTTTCTTTCTTTATCTTTATCTTTAACTAGGCCTCCCTTAATGACTCCTAGGTTTAAAGGTCGGAAGCGACTTGCAACCACCAGAAACCAGCGGCTTACACTAAACTCCATGTTGTTGTTGGACGTCTGACGCTGAGTTTCCCATTTCGCAGTTTCCATTCGATAACCATTCGGTCCAACGGTTATCGGTTCTACGTGCTACATGGCCTGCACACCCCACTTTAATGAAATTATCCTTGTCAATATGTTGACCCACGTTCTCTTAGTTATTTTGATCACTTCTAATTCGATCCCGCATCAGAAAGACCCCGAGCATAGCATCCACTCCATAGCTCGCAGGGCGACTCTGGGCCCTATTCATAATATTCTTTTAGATACAATCAAAGATTATAATGCACAACTCAATGTGACTGCTACTGTCAGTTGCCAAGGATGCTTTAAAATTAATAAAATTTTCGGATTATTCAGCAAAAGGTAGAACAGTGTCATTCAAAAGGAAGGTTTTGGTATTTAATTTGTTCACGATGTGTAAGAATTAGCTGAATTATGAAGATGATTGATTTATACCAGTCCATCCAGTCCGGTAGAGATCACTTTCAGTGGTAAGGCCGCCTATTGTGACACTATTATATGTCAAAACAAATTTTGTAGGCCCAGCAGTTTCTTCTATATACCATATATATTATACATAATATGTAACAAATGAAATTGCATGCTCAATGGGTAATTTACATTGATACTAATTTATCATTTAAAGATCATTTATGTACATGTAAATGCAATAAATAATTACTTTACTTACTTTACTTTACTATAAAGAGAAGAGATCGTTTAAAAACCTTCTTTACCAACCACAACGTAATATATATATATATATATATATTCTCTCTTCTTAAATATATAAATTAGTATCAATGTAAATTACCCATTGAGCATGCAATTTCATTTGTTACATAATATTATGTCATTTTATCATAAAATTATTTAAATTAAATTAATCAATAAATCATTTACCAGTTCAATGTCAATAATTTTATCACACATGTAAAAAAAATAGTACCTACCTAATGTCAAATTTTGTCATTTAAAAATTCTCTTATATCATTATAACATTTATCTAGTAAAATTGCTCTCAGCCTTCTCTGAAACATTCCGGTTGTCAACTTTCTTATTGTCTGCGGAATTTTATTATATAATATAGACCACATTCCAAATAAACTTTTGCGCATCAACTTTTTTTTGCAGGTGAGACCACAAACCTTAAGTTGGTCTCGTCTGTTTCGGGGAACAGTATCAGAAACCTGACAAAACAGGTCAGGGTTTTATAATCTAGGACCCAAACCAACATTGACCTTCACCGAGCTGATTTTAGTATCAAACATATTTTAAAACAACACTAGCTTTTCGTGCCACGGCTTTACCCGTGTTCTTTGAATTTTCCCGCAAGAACGAAATATTTTCAAATAAATAGAATCAAAAAAAGTTATAATAATAATAATTAGTTAGTTTATTTTATTCACCTTAAATATTGCGCGTATAAGGACGTAATAAGGGTTTATTACGTATCATCTACGCCATATTTCATGAAAGGGTTAGGTTAGGATAAAACACTAATGAATAAAATATATTATTTTTGAACTTTTAAAAAGTACATACTTATTCGATAGTCTAAACATTATCACACCTGCAAAAAACTTAAATAAAGCAATGACTGACGATGATTGCTCTATATTTTACCCATCGACTATTTTGTGTGAGATTGTGAAAAAAGTCCTGAGGCCGGTATAAAATTTAATTTTGTTGAATAATCGAACAATAGCTATAAACTTTGGACAATAGGCGCCATAGCTGTTCTTCCCTACAATATAAAAAACTGTTATTAAGTAAGTCATGTTTTTTTCTACAATATGAGCAATAGATAACAATATTTAATGTTTTTTATTGCAGCTTCAAAAAGCCTTAAGATAGGTACTAAGCAAGGTAAGTAGGTAGGTACTTAATGATTTTAGCGCTGGCACAGACTACACAGTCCAAAAATACACTATCCGGATGTAGATACCTACGGTTCCTGCAAACTATTACATTCTATAAAGCTAGTGAGTGATAGAAAAAAATATGAAAAAAGTTGAACATCTCCAAACAATAAAAAATCGACGATATTTCATGTATCCACCATTATACGTAGGTACCTAAATGAATGCCTCTAGGATTCTTAAATATTAGGTACCCATAAATGGAACATGTAATGTTTATGATGTTACATGTATGGGTAATATTTAAGAATCAGATTCAGTTTTATTGCAAATGTCATGTTTTTGATATGCAATAAAGAAACTGAATCTGACACTATCATACTGTCCTTAGAAATACGGTTTGGTTTGTAAAGGTATCTTGAAAATGCATTCAAGCCTACTATAGAGAATGCAGAGATTACGAGTACAATCAAAAATCACGCCATCTATTCGAAAGCTGTTTAAACAAATTTTTATTTTTAACCCACTCGCATCAGAGTCTCCCCCAGCGGATTTATTTTGCAAGATCCGCAAATAAATTACGATTTAACATATTATAACATGAATAAAATATTTTCTTTTTGTCGGTTAATATTTAGTACGCCTTTACCTAACTAGGAATTAAGATTAAATTCAGAGTAAAAGTTACCACAGAACATTATGTGGTATTATTAGTACAGAATTTAATCTGTACTAATTTCCTGTTGTTTCTATTTATTGTTTATATTTTAAGTGTTTTTGTATAGTACCTTTAATGTAATTTGATTTGTGTTTTTGTTATTGTATAGTTTATTTTGTGTTTTTCATAACATGTCTTTATTCTCTAACATAATGTACCATAGAAAGACTTAGTTTATAATGGTAATGTTTTATGTGTCATCATTATTAAACTTTGAACTTTGAAATTGTTATTGTATCACTTCACAATAAATAAATAGTTTAATTAAAATTATCAGTAACCAGTAATAAATTGCTTTTATAAGTTTTTATAAAAACAGGGATTTAATTGCGGTTATAAAATCATGGCTTTATTAAATTTAATTGCAGAGCCATCTATTGCTATAAAGATATACAATAGTTCAACACAAATAGGACACTCCAAGAAATAGAGGTTATGCTTTGCGTCAATAATCACCGCGCATACGAAAGCGACCAATCAATATAGTGCCCCATTTAACAGGCTTGCGCAGGTAGCGCCACTATAGCTACTTTTAGGTCAAAATGAAATCTTGTTACACAAATATAACAAATAAAATATTTTTCAGCTAATAATAATATTTTAAATATTTTTTTTAACTATTTTGTTATCAAAGCCATCTAGCTAAAATAAAAAATATTTTTTCTGAATGATCCGCTTTCTATTTTTGTATTCGGCTTGACTCGTACACCAAGCTAGGGTTCAAAGCGAATCGAGGTCGTTGAACACCGCCATCTTGCGTTTTCTCCATCAACTTGACATGAAGATAGTTTACTAGTTGTAGTAATTTGCGTTTTTGGTGTTCAATTGTGATTGTGACCGAGCTAACAATATTGAAATATAAACTAAACATAGTTTTACCTCCTCCCGTAAGTACTCATAGATCAAAACATTGCATGTGGCGGAAAATTCAAGATAAATTCCTAAAGTATTAGCGTCTCTTGCCGCCCGTAAATAACCCTTTCACAGATTCATTCTATACTTTCCAAAGAGATAAAATAACTCTCATCGGTACATTCTATCGTTCTATTTCTGCAATACAGATGCATTTATTAAATTTTTAATGCTATTCTAATGAATATTTTTTTTTTAGGGAGAACAGTTTGGAAGATTTCTTGCAATGATCAAGTAAACTGTTGAACGATGTCCGCGTCTGTGGCAAAGACAGTGAAAGTAGACAACTGGGGAATTTATTTCCTGCAGAGGTTGAAACACTTCTTCAACCGCACTGATTACTGCGATTTAACACTCCAATTCCAAGACAATGCTCAACTTAAGGTGCACCGGCTGGTGCTCAGTGCTTGCACGGAGTACTTCGAGATCCTGGAGAGGACTTGCGAGATGTATGAAGACTGCCTGGTGATGCCGGATGACCTACAAGCCGATGTGGTTGTGCCCATTGTGAACTTCATGTACACTGGTCAGCTCGAGTTCAAGATGGATATATTAGACAGGCTACATGCATGCTCTGAAATCATGAACATGCCAGTGCTATCCAAACTTCTAGATTCCCACAGACAAAAACCTAAACCATCTTTCAGCTATAGCTATAGTAAAAGAGGCCCTAAACCGCAGATTGTTCAAACTCAAGCACAAACTTTTAAAATAACTTCTGTAGAAGATCCTGTTGCGCAGACATCTGAAGTGCAAGTGACTAAGCAACCTGTTACAAAAGTGGTTGAGAAAACAAATGTGCAGAAAAAGTTTGCATTAAAGACAAGCAAATCATTACCACCTGTGTTGCTTACCAATGGTGGGCGTCGGTATCGGAGTCCATCTCCTTCGCATTCCTCAGAAAATTATAAAAGGTTTAAACCAGCAAAGGTTAAGGTATCAGGTGAGCCTCGTCCTACAAGATATGAATTACCTGAAGAATTAGACCAAGATAATCTCTTTGAAAGTTCTTTCACCCACATATCTTATACATCACAACCATTAATGGTCCACCCAGAGACAACCAAGTACTATTCCAAACGTCCAAGGCAGGACAAAGCCTTACCATCAACCTCTAAAAGATCTAGACCTAACACACTAGATATAGTGGAATGTAAAAAAGTCGCAAAGGATCCTGGAGATCCCTTATTTGAAGAGACAAGTTCTATCATGGAAACAGATGATGATGAAATGTTTAGAAGTTTTGATCAAGTGCAAGTTAAAACTGAACCAATCAAAGACACAAATAAACTTTTTGACCAACTATTAGACCAAGAAGAAGAACAACAACCTAAAGTTACTATTGAAACTACAAAGAAAGTAGTTGCTAATTTGGATCATGCTAAAATAATAAGTGATGTTCTAAAAAAATATCCCCATCTTGTGAAAAGTAATAAGAATATTAAACTAAAAATATTCAATAATCCACTTCCAACCAGGGCTAATAATAAGAAGCAAAAACCTTCTCAAAACTTTACATCAAACAATTCAGAAGTGAAAGCTGAGAATGTTTCAGACTACACTTATGAAACTGATGTCATAGACTCCAAGCAGGCTGCTAAACTTATCGCACTTGGCGCTGAAAACATTGAAGGCCCATGGATATGTCTGATCTGTGGCACTCCTGGTAAAGCATTACATTTCTCCAGCTATTACAAATTTCGACGACATTTAGTAGAAGTACATAATGAAAAGCCAGTCCAAAATATATGTGAGTTTTGTGGACAAAAAATGTCGAAACGAAATCATTTGCTACATCATCTTTATGCAAAGCATGGTGTGGAACCACCTCAGACGCACCGCTTCCCTAAATGCCACCAGTGTAGCTACATTGCACTCAATGAAGCATTACTTGTTAAGCACAAATTGTCACATTCTGAAGCCAAAAGTTTCCGTTGTAATGTCTGTCCTTCTACATTCAACTCGTCAAAATTATTACTGGTCCATATTCAAAACACTGGTCACAAATATATTGCTGATAGAAAGTCTAATCATCAATGCATATACTGTTTGAGAGTGTTTGTACGAGAGAACAACTTGTATGCCCATCTGAAAACTCACCACAAAGCTGATGCAATAAAAGATGGAATTATTGATGAATCAGATGAAGAAGATAGGGATACAATACAAGTTAAAAATGAACCAGTTGTAAATGAGTATGAAGACAACATGGAATATCATATTCAACAAAACCCTAATGGCAACATACAACTGATACCGAAAAAACAAGCTGAAAAATCACCATCAAAACAAACAATTTTAAACACTAGTTTACCTTCTAATGAACCCAGTATGCTTGTTAGTAAACCCAGGTTTACAAAATCAACGCTCAATGTTCAGCCAGTAAAATCAGAAACCACATTTAGTCATGGAAATGGAGAGGAAATTATATTAATTGATAATAATGAATATGTTATGAGTGGTAATAGACTGATTCTCAAGAAAACTGTATCAGAACCTGCAGATGAGTTTATATTATCTGATTTGCCACAAGAAAAGTCAGATTCAAGTCCACAAGCCATTTCAACAGTCACTTCAATTGATTATAATTCAATGATAAACACAAATGAAAATTTACAACAAGCTAGCATTACAGGAAACATGGGTGAATCAATCCCAATTTTTGTTTCTAATGAAGAGGAATATAAAGCTTTGATTGCATCTAACCACAATATTATATTTGACTCAACAGATAAAAATAAAACATTGACAGTGCTGACTACCTCAGAAGCAGGTAGTATAAATAACCCAGGCATAGATTTGGATAACTCTCAAAACAGTGATATGATGATAATACAAGACAATTATCCATTAAATGTGTCAGAAGCAGTTGTTACAGATAATCCCAATATTGTAGTTGTTTACAGCCAACAAGTAGGTGACCCTAACAAAGGATACCAAATACTTACTACACAAGCAATTGATTCACAATATGCTCAAACATCTGGTATTATGACTCATAACTATGAAACCATTAGCACTGCATGTCCAGTGACCACTACACAGATACTGGAGACACCAATTAGTACATGGCCTGCTGAAATCCATGGAAGTATAAACAGTCATCCTACTAACACAAGTGCAATCCTTCAAAGTATTGTTAATACTGGGGTAATTCAAGTAACACATGTGGAGGAATCCATTGACAACCTTCCTCAAGTGGAGATGACTTCTGTTCATAATCAACCAGCAATTATAAGTCAAATTCAAGAGTCTCACCATATAGAGCCTTCTGAAAATATGGAAACATTGCCTGAGCCAGAATTAGTTCAATGTGCACAAATTATACCCATGGATGAAGATGACCAGTTAGCCACGGCCACTACTGAAAATGAAATCATATCTGTTCAATCTGACAATGATGTACATGAAGAATCAGAAGTTGTTGAAAATATTGAAACAGCTGGAAATTTAAATGAAATTGAAACTCAGGAAATTGATCAAATTCCTGAATCTGAAATTATTTCTGAGGTGGAAACAGAAGTTGTAAGGATGGAAACTCCAATTTCTGGAGCAAGTGAAAATTCTGCTGATATAGATATCCCAGATCCTGCCAATGATGATCACATTGTTTGCTTAGATGTACAAACATCAATATCCCATGAAAATGTTCTTACTACAGAAATGCAAACTTCTGATACAGCAGTTACCCAATCTGATGAGCAGATTGCTGAAATTGATGAACATATTGAAAATGACGAAGTTCATGATACAGAAGGCATTATTGATGCAGGTTGTGTTATAGAAAACCAGACAACAGAAGATAATGTTGGACCTGATGCAGTTCAAGAAATCCAAACACTGGCTTCAGAGTGGTCAGAGGAAGATGATAGTCAGTCTCAAGGTGCAATAGACTCAAATGACCAAGAATCAACTAATCCTGAAACTGAAGTAGAAGAATCAATTGAAAATATTCAACAAGAGATAACAAAACAATCAGCGGATTCTATAGCTGATGAAGATGAACCTGGGAATGATGAAACAGACCCAAGTGAAGAGCTTCCCTCTGTAGAAGCTATAGAATCGTCAGAATCGATAGATCCTAAAGTAAAATTATCATCTCTTTTGAATGACTGGGATGACAATGATTCACAAGAAGATAATGTAACTGAAAAAAATGTAGCCCCTGGACTTGTTTTAGATTCACATGTTACTGAAACAAACACAAAAGATCAGGAACTCACTCCTGATGACACCCTTGAATCACTAGAGAGTCAGGAAAATTCTGTTGAAGAAGATATATTGTTAGTAAATGTGCCGATTACAGAGGCTGAACCAACAGAAAGTAGTACAGAGCCTGCAATCAAACAGGATAAAATAAAGACTTTAGTAAGTGATTGGGATGATGAAGATGAAGAGGAAAAAGATTGATTTATCGCCTATCTCTTGCTAGAGTATAGTTGAATTATGGATCTGTAGTACAATATTATAAATCTGAAAACTTATTTTAGCATAATAATTTATGTTATAAAATTAACAGATGCGTTACTTATACATGGCATATCCTTCACCTATGCTTTTGTTGTCATGTAGTATATTATGAATGCATAGATTGTTTATTTACTAGAATTGCACAATAAATAATGATTTAATTTTATAATATAGCAGATCTTATACAACAAAAGATCTACGAGAGGCCTATGTACATAATCCTCATTTCACAAAATCATAAATGTATACCAATTGATATACATTTAGAAAGTTTAGTACTAGTCCTGATTTGTCTGTCTAGGTACTGATTTACATGAAAATGTATGGTTAAATAGATTTATGTACAAATATCATGTACTTTAATAACATACTCATAGAATAAAAACTAGGTAATATGCATTTGTTTTGAAAAAGTAAAATTAATGTTTTATCTACATAAATTATACTTTACAATAGTTATTAGACCTGCTAATATGTACCTATATTTTATAAGCTAGCACATTTTTTGCTATGAATTATTTAACAAAGTTTTTGGTGCATTGCATAGAATTAATACATACTACTTCTATTTATGATTTAAACACAAGAGATTGTTCTAGTAAAGTTAAGTTTGCATACCATGGGATAATATTTTTCTTCCTATGTGTATTGTGTTTTGTGTAATACCAATAAACTTACATAGAAATAAATTATGTACTTTATTTTACGAACTGGTTTCATTTATTTTATCCTGAGAAATGCCTCGGTAAGAGATATGTAATTTTTTTTATAACAGAATTGCTCTTGGGTTTTAGGGGAGGAAATATCATTGATTACGCATTGAATTTTAAGAAAAGTGTTAAAACCCATGCAGAAGCACGGAAGCCCTTTGTTTTAATTTTATAAGTATGAAATGGACCTAGGGTGTAAATGGACAGTTTATACACATTTTGCATAAATAACCCAAAAATGTATTTAAACATGTTTTTATGTGCAAAAAAAATGCAGTGAGAATGGTCACCCATCAACTTGAATAACTTAATCAGTCAGTACTCAAAGGCCTCGCGCAACGTTGCTTAACTTTTTAAAAACCCATTTGTTGTAGGTATGGGATGGGGCCACATGCAAGAAATGTGATTTTCTTGTAAAATAATTATTGTGTTTTTTAATAAGACTTCGTCGTCTGTCTGTCTGTCACCAGGCTGTATCTCAAGAACCGTGATATATCTATCACTGTATAATCGATAAATAATTTATTTTTGTTGTCGCTTTAACAACAAATACTTAATCATACGACCCAGATGAGATCATAATTCCACTTTGGAAGCCAACGTATATGTATATGACCGATATAGATGCCTCATGGCCGAAATGATGATGATCGTGTTTGACTAAACCCAAGTTTTTTCAAAAATATATCGGGTGTAGCACTAATTTATCCAGACCTGAAGACACAAATAAACTCGATTTTCTCCAAGTCTTTGAAAATTTCGCAGGACTTCCGGATGAATGATCACCTAAAAACATAGTCTCTGTATAAAGGAAAGATCCCTGTGTAGGGGAAAAAAATGCATCTAACAACATTATGTAGGTACCTGTGAAACATGCAAGAGCCACATTAGCCTGGATCACAAAAGTATATGTATATAGAACTGCCTAATATACCTTGAAGTTTGATGACATAGTTTTTGGTTTTAACTGATTTTTATTTAAGTACTTACCTATATTATTTCATGTTGAAAAAAAGTTGTAAAGATTTAATAAACAAAGATCTTCGATTTTAATTCTTTAATTATATATTAAGTATAATATAAAACAATAAAAGTTAACAGCAAGTAGGCCCAAATTTATTTTAAAATCCTGGTCCCACAGACCCACCAGGCATGCGAGGGTTAACAAGATACAAAATCATTTATTTCCATTGTTAGTTTTACAAAAGTTAGACAAGTCAAAAAAAAAAAAAATCATAGGTGCTTAAAGATAAATTGGAAATAAATTTATAGTAGTAGTCTTTTAATATATGATGTTAAATACTTACCAACTGTTCCTAATAATAAGATAGTTTATTTAAGTAAATATAGTTTAGGATACATCTGAAAGATGAAGTTGTAATGCCCCAACGGGGCTCATGTCAGGGAATTTAGAATGTTAACACCTTTAGGTATATTAACCACATGATGCAACATATAAAAAAATAAAAAGTATCTGGTCGCTTCGCTTTTTTTACACGAATATGTCCAATATGCTCTTGTACTAACGAGGTTGGGTATTCTAGCCACCAGAGAGCACATGGAAGCATACTGCAACACAAATCTACATCCACAATAATAATATAATATATTTTGAAGTATGCCAATTATCACAGTAACTGTGATAATTGCCTTTTTGAACGTCGGCAACTGTTGCTGGGGTTGAAAAAGGCCAGAGATCTCGCCTCAACAGCTTAGATGCAGCTTATGAATTGTTGGGCAAGCAGTTGTGGTGTGTCAAATTTATTATTGCCTAAAGTACCTTGGGATTCAATAGAAAATAAAATTAGTTACTAGTTACATACTTTAATTAAAATAAAATAATCACAGTCAATATAATAACAAAACAGAGAATGTTAAAATTGGATCAATTACTCATTATAAATTATTATTTGTCTATTATGTAAGTGTAACATTGTTAAGCAAATAATAAAGTACATACATGTTATGTCTAAAATATGGGTTGCTAGTTGCCTGGTAATTTCCAAAAGATTCCATCTAAACAAAGACAAAGGCAGAAATTTAAATGCAAGAAAGAACTGTAGAAGAAAATACACAGGATTTTACAAATGATAGAGGAATATGAATGAAAAATCACAGTTGTGCAAATAATGCATTATCCTAATATTATACATAAATGACCCTAGTCATTTATACATTTCCTATACATGAAAATTGAAATTGACCAAAATAATTTAACAAATTGGACCGATTTCTAGCCGACTGGACGACGGTTGCTATAGAAAGAGATGCCTGGAGAGAATGGGGGGAGGCCTTTGCCCAGCAGTGGGATGATACCGGCTCATAATAATAATATAATTTAACTATTTATAAATTGTCTTTGGCCATCTAACAATTGAGTTACAATGAAATAACATAATTAATAACATTGTTGCATAATCTGTTCTTAGAAAAGTTGTGTGCTGCTGTTTTTTGCCAAAATCTTTCTATTATCATCACAAATTTACCTGACAAAAAATAATTATTTACAAAATAAATTACATTATTTACATTTAAATTACACATTACTTTATGATCTATTCAGATATAGATACAAGTACATATTTCACCATGTAGGACAGAAATACGAAGCCAACTAGAACAAATAAGTTTGTCAGTAAGGATTGAAGGTTGGACTGTTCTGATGATACTTCCACTTCTGGATGAACTGTGCCAGCTTGTAGAATAGCCTCTTGGCGTTCCTTCAGTAACTTATCTATCTCTTCCACATATTCTGGAAACAGTTCACAGAACATTTTATTTTTAAGGTTGATCTCCAATGATTCCGAGGCTAAGCATCTCTTTTGATAATCTGAAGTTTCTATAGAACCCAGCGTAGGTGTTTTTTCCAACATAAAACTGAGTAAGCCAGTGAGTATGGTTGAAATTGACCATGCAGGATTCCATGTGTCTGGGTGGAAGTCTGTGATGCTGAGACACAGGCGTGTGTTTGTCTTGAACCTTCCATTCGGAGTAATCATGTAAATAGAGGGTGGTTTAAATGGAAACTCTCGAGGGAATATGATTTTTCCGTGATAATAACCACCTTCGTAGGGACTTTTTTCGGGTCCCTTAACAACATAATGCCACTCTAGTATGTTAGAGGGAACTGGCTCCGCTGTAACATAGGGCACAGGATCGTTTTTGAGCCGAAGATAGTCTTGCTTCAGTCTGCTGGTGGCACCAGTAACTTTCGATTTGGAGGACATCGTGTGTTGGCCCATGCGAGGTGTAATTTGGAAACAAACAAGCACTTGTCTTTACACCAATGGCCGTGCTGGAAAAACTACGAAGATGCTGAGTACTTTTGAAAAAGATATCTCTAAAAAAAAAAATAACGTCAGACCATCATTCTCTTTTTGCTTACGAAAACGAACGAACGATTTTATGATGACAGCTAAGCTAGGCTAGACGAAAGATCCAGACAGTCACAGTCACCAAAACATTCATTCTTTAACGAGAGTTTAGAGTTTTGACAAAGACATTTTATCGATCGAAACGCTAACTATTAGAACCAGGTAAGATGGACACCTTAAAGCCAGTCACGTACGCCATCATAAAAAAAAGAAGAAGAAGATGGACACCATTTCTGCAACTATGGCTGTATTAAATTAATCCTGAATTGATTGAACGCAAAATGCCGTTCAACTGGGTAACATCATTCCACTTTTTAATTTTATTTAACTTGACACTGGCAAACTGACGCTTCCAGCTCAGAGTCTAATAATAAGAAATAGAATTGTCATTCATGATGATTTAATGTGTCACCAGCGTTGAAATGGATATTCCCGCGGTAAAAAGTAGCCCATGACCTTTCTCAGGCTCTAGAGACTCTATGTACCAAATTTTTATAATTGGTTACATAGTGTTTGCGTGAAAGAGGAACAAATAGATAGAGTTCATCATCATCACCCTATTAACGTTCCCACTTCTGGGACACAGGGACTTCTCTCTTGACGAGGGAGATTAGGCCTTAATTCACCACGCTGGCCAAGAACGGGTTGGTGAATGCCACATGTCCTTCAAACTCTTTTAAAGTTATCAGAACATGCCGGTTTTCTCACGATGTTTGCTTGCACCGTTAAAGCACGTGTTTAAAGCGCACATAAATTTCTCAAGAAGAAAAATCTAGAGGTGCGTGGCGGGGTTTGAACCCACGACCTTCGGAATAAAAGTCGAGTGTCCTCCCACTTAGCCAACACGGCATATAGATAGAGTTACATTTTCATTTATAATATTAGTACGCATTATGAATTTACGCACTCGTGGCACGTGGTTCGCCCGCTATTTTACCCGCGTTATGAAGGACTTTACTGCGGGAAAATGTCATCCCGCGGGAAAATCCATAACGCGGGTAACACTCCAATAGAAGGGTCTACACTATCTGCACTACACTAGACAGGTGTCCGACTTCTTAACTTATAAGTAGGTTGTTCAAATGTTCGGTCTCATCTCAAAGGCCGTAGCTCAAGTAACAAATAGAAAAACCAAACCCAAAAGAATAAAAAAACATATCTAAATAAAGCCAGCTAGCAATAATTGAAACTACGATTTATTAGGAATATAATCACATATATAATGTACCTACACTAAGTTTAACAAAAGAAAACATTTAATCAATTGGTAAACAAAACCTCTTCATTATTACCCTGTTAATGACTAACCTAACCTTACCCTTTTAAACACAGTACCTACGTCGTAAACCACGATAGTGATAAATCTAAATTTAAAATTTAGGAAAAACCCCCGATTCCAACGCCTTAATTTCCTTAAATGTAAAACAACATAATATTATGTAATGTGGACGCGATGCGCTTTCATTTGATACCCCACACTAGTATATTTTCAGATTTTAGGTTTTCCTTCCCCACTCTCACCCCCATAACTTTTAAACGGCTTAACCGATTTTCATGAAACATGTCTAAGAAAACCCGGCCCAAACTCACCTTTCATACAAAAAAAAATTGTAATCGCTCCATCCGTTCGGGAGTTTTGATGTCACAGACAGACAGACAGACACGTCAAACTTATAACACCCCTCTTTTTTGGTCGGGGGTTAAAAATAGCGGTATATCTCTCCCTTACCTAGATTAGGTAAGGGAGAGATTTACCGCTATTTTTTACAGTGTCGACTTCGCCAGACTTTTGCGCGGTTGGTAAGCGCGGCCCGTATATAAAGGTTGTTTAACTAACTATCGATACTGAGACGCGAATCTCCTGCCTTGCAATGCTTTAACCAACCGTGCTGGCGAACGCATCACTGTAAAACCACACTTATCTAATATGGAATATTACGTAATACAGGGTTATGTTACATTGCGCTCTATTTTTAGCGCTTCTGTCGACGAATTTCTCGGATCGGTGTGTAAACAGGGTTAACGATAAAAGTTTATTAAACCTGTATAATACTAGCAAAATCACAGAGTAAGAGATATAAACGGTACGTCAAGTCCCGCAGTTGAGCAGCATGTTCCTAATGTCGTGGTTCAGTTGTTTCAACACATCTTCGTTGGGGCTGTCGCCCCGGACCAGTCTGTCTCGCTGCGCTATCAACTCGTTTAGCTTCTCATTCGTAGGGTTGCGTGGCGCGGTGCTGAAAAGTAGTACAAGTAAATATTTTGGCAAAGTGCCACCAGCCATCGCGGTCTGTCATCATCATCATCATCACCCTATTAACGTTCCCACTGCTGGGACACATTGACTTCTCTCTTGACGAGAGAGATTAGGCCTTAATTCACCACGATGGCCAAGTGCGGGTTGGTGAATGTCACATGTCCTTCAAACTATTTAAAGTTCTCAGAACATGCCGGTTTCCTCGCGATGTTTGCCTTCACCGTTAAAGCTCGTGTTTTAAAGCGCACATATATTTTTCAAGAAAAATACAGAGGTGCGCGGCGAGGTTTGAACCCACGACCTTCGGAATGAAAGTTGAGTGTGCTCCTACTTAGCCAGCACGGTCTGTAGCGCTGTTTATCCAGATGTGTTTGTCCCACCCAGATGCACCCAGGTCGTCTCGCCAACCGTTTCTATACTTATTTCAAGTGTATATGTATATCTCATATATAAAATTCTTCTGTCACGGGGTGCGTAATCGAACTCCTCCGAAACGGCTTGACCGATTCCCATGAAATTTTGTGAGCATATTCAGTAGGTCTGAGAATCGGCCAACATCTATTTTTCATTTTGCAAAACAACGTTTGCTGGGGTCAGCTAGAAATCTATAGATTACTGAAGGTAACTCGACAACTGGTGGACCACACAAAATATTTTTATTTTTTTCTCATAAAATTTGAATGGAACTAACTTGTAACTGGCCCGGACTGGCCTTTGTTCCGTGGCTTTGTCTTAGTGTGTCACAAAGTGTTTTTTTCCTACCCTTATTTTAATTTTAAAGAATTACCCGTCATTGTATATTAGAAGTTAGTGTATGTATACAACAAGCCTGAAGATGGATAAGTTAAATTTTTAGTATTGTTTTCATATAAGTGAAAATGTTTATAAGAAATACGGAATCTAAAACCTTAACTAATGATAAAATTACATCTAACATTGAAAAGTAGACCTTTCTTTAATAATATAATAAGAATAATATAGGAATATGAATACAATTTCATTAATACCTAAAATTCCTAATTAATACCTATTAGTGTTCAAAACGTGGTACTCACTTCGAATCTTCGAACATTTCGTAACCATGAGGTCCTGAGGCACCTAGAAAATAAAACATTTCTGTATATTGATCTCTCTCGGGACTTGATCTCGATAGCTATTCCTAGGCATAATACAGACATACTAGCCTATATAGAAGCCAATATTTTCTAAGATTTTGGTATCCTTTTCGTGTCTATATTTATCTATGAGTAACCAACACAATAACATTTTGAATACGCAAAAAACCATTATGAAAAAATAAACCGTTTTTTTGGTATAGTGTTGCGGGTAGGTCGTTTCTGGCGGGTGAAAAATGGCTCTGACGGACGATCAGCATTGGTTGCAAACTGTTTGTTGTTGTTTACTGCTAACAAATGCTGAGTCAGAGACCAAGAAACCATTTGGCAACAATATTTATACAATTTTTTTTATCATTGTCAGTAAAATAGATGTCATATCTGATGAATAATTAAAATATGTAATACTTATAGAGGTAAATGTTGAGTTGGAGGCATTTTCGGCCACTTTTTGTGCGTAGTTATTAAATATTTTTTGATTATAACTGTCTCAAATAACGCTAATTAATTAAATTCAATTTTATGTGTTTTGTGTGGGTATATATCGAGGGTGCAGTAATATAACCAGCCAAGAGTAAAGTTATTTACGTTAACTGTAAACATCACTAGAAAGAGCCAAAAAATTCTAATAGATAGATAGATAACTCTTTATTGTACACCACAAATAAATATGGAGTACAAAGGGCGGCCTTATTGCTGTGAGCGATCTCTTCCAGACAACCTTTGGATGGACAGGAAAGAAAGAGAACGACATAGACAGTGGCGTAACGTAAAGAAGATATAAAAGGAAAATAAATAAATACCAAATAAACTATTCAAAACTATTTTCAAATAAAGTTATGCTATTAAAACGTATTTACGATATATTTTCATTTCTCGGGTTTTACTACTGCACCTTCGATATTAACTTACTGATGAACGAGTGCGACTCAAGCACCGGCGTGTTGGCGAGCAGATCGACGTAGAAGTTGTCCTTTAGCTTGTTCACATCCACGGGAGGCGCCAAACTCTCTTCGAGGTCCTCTACTGTGTCCAAACTGAAAATAAATGGTAAAAAAATATGGTTTTTATTGTAAAAAATTACAAAAGGTACATCTTATCGCTAGTACGATGTCTTACAGACGACCTATGCTACACTAAAACTAAACTAGACTAGGTTTAATTGCAACAAGTATACGAGTCATATTTCGCATACAGTCAAGGCTACGGATCCTTCTGAACTAATCAGTGACTGTATCTCAGAGGATCCGTATCTCGACAGCAGCTCAACTCCCCGATACTGGTGCATTTATGGTACAAACATACTATTATTTTGTAATATATAATATTAAATTATAACCCAACTCACTCTTGGTCAGCGTGGTGAATAAAGGCCTAAATTCTCTCGTTAAGAGATCCCTATACCCCAGCAGAAGGAATGTAAAGGGGTGCTTGATAACATTAAATTATAGTTTACTAGCTGACTCGGCAATCGTTGTTTTGCTATACGCGTATAGCAATGTGTCTGCTGCTATAAGTTGCCATGGATAAATAAACAATACTTTCGCAGAAATAAAATTCCAGACTTCTTCAACAAAGATCATCGAAATTCAACGAACTCTCACTTATCCCCAACAAATTATACATAAAAACCTTCCTCTTGAATAACTCTACCTAATGCTTAAAACTGCATAAAGAACCGTTCAGTAGTTTTTGAATTTATGGCGAATATAAAGACAGACAGAAGAGGCGACTTTAATTTATAATTTGTATGTAATTCCTTAATATGTTTGTTACGTTAAGAACTTTAACATCCACTTTTACATCCCCTTTTACATCCAGACAGACGGAGAACTCTAGACTCATATACTTCCAGATTCGATACGCGGCGGCCTGCATCCAACTTGTCATCATCATCATCATCATCAGCACCCTATTAACGTTCCCACTGCTGGGACACAGGGACTTCATTGTAACCTCCTACGTCTAACTAACTCCTCATTTTTGATTGGATCATGTAAAGGCAAAGGGTTTTTTAATTATAATAACATACCCCATCTCTCCCAGCTGTCGCCTGTCCTGCTTCAGCTGAGTTAGCATCTGCTTGCGCGTGTTCAGCTTGATGAGGTGCAGTTCCCTGACAGCGCGGCCCCACTGCTCCTTGAAGAATGCCTTCGACTGCAGCGCGCTGTCAAGCTTCTCCTCCACGCATCTCTGTCAACAAATGATATAATCTAAATTTACAATTTAAAAAAAAGTGTGTGTGTGTGTGTGTCAGCTACGACGCACGATTGGAGTTTACTACTTACGAACGATGATATGATATAGGTACATCGAATAGAAAAAAAAGGGTACATGAACGCATCTGCTAAAATGATAAGAGAAACAAATATATATCTGTAATTATTCGGATGTGTTTATATTACTTCAATAAAGCGTATAACATAAAGTATGTTACAAAATAATAATAATTGTGTTCAATTTACACAAATCCAATTTTAGGATGATTGATTTCTTTCACTTTGAATTATAATATCATTCTTAAATACTGCAAAGAACAAATTAATTAGGTGTCGAAACTATGGCTTCTTTTTAATATTTTAATTAATAAATAACAGAAGGTACTTATTATAAATGTTCCAACGAAACGCGTTGAGAGGACCATAAATTCGTCAATTGTTTTAGTTCCCTGCACAAAAACGT
Source organism: Gymnoscelis rufifasciata (assembly GCA_929108375.1). Classification (NCBI taxonomy): domain Eukaryota; kingdom Metazoa; phylum Arthropoda; class Insecta; order Lepidoptera; family Geometridae; genus Gymnoscelis; species Gymnoscelis rufifasciata. The sequence goes on from OV815314.1 coordinate 10,826,036, forward strand.
AAAAGCTATCTTTTTAAGACGTTCACCAAGTGAAAAAGAAACGTCCTGCCAAAATTTTTTTGTAAATATTGATGATTTTACTGAATAACTTTGCACTCTCACCTCTACTCACTGAGAAATTCTAAGTGAATGCTAGACGAATACTTTTTCGAACGCGTATTCGAATGTCAAAAATGGTAACTCGCATTCCAGAGACACAACAAACAACCAATCAAAATGCGTTAAAGTTCTTATTTCGAACGTGACGTTTCGACGGTATTCCATCTCATTCTTTTACACGTTGAATCCTACAGATATATATATGTTTGTCCCTTTCTACGTAACGCCTCAACTTTTGTTAACACTTGATTTTACTTCCCATAAAATTTCCATACCGGGCCTTATAACTCAAATCGTTTCTTAAGGAGTAAACTCCAAAAAACCCTTAGTTCCCTTAAAAGTAAAAAATCATACTATTTTGTAATTTGCACGTCATACGGTTTCATTCGAGACCCCACTCGAGTATATTTGCAGATTTTCGGTTTTCCTTTCCCACTTTTACCCTCATAACTTTTAAACGGGACAACCGATTTACATCAAACATGTCTAAGAACAATCGCGCCAAGCTCACCTTTCATACAAAAATAAATTGAAATCGCTTCATCCGTTTGGGAGCTATGATGTCCCAGACAGACATACAGACATGTCAAACTTATAACACCCCTCTTTTAGTCGGGGGTTAAAAACGCAGTCTCATTATTAATGTAAAATATTCTTATTCATTTTTAAGGCGGCTTAGGGGGTTAAGGGCGATTCTCTATCTTGGAGGACCAAGCCAACATTATTGGCAGATTTCGAAAGCCGGCTTTCGAAAAAATAAGCGCGTTCATTTATTTGACTGTCTTCGTAGAGTATCGTTGCTACATCTTTTTTACTCGTGTCACCCATGAACTACGGTAACTTTGAACTTTATGAACCAAAGTTGATAGAAAATGTGAATTACCAATTCTTGAATCAGGCTCGCAGTTTGATCCTTAGTGAGTCCGGAATACTTCGACTCGGCTTCCTTTTCGTTGTTCTTCAGGTTATTCTAAAAATGAAACAGGTGAAATTAAACACTACATAAGCTATCCGTCTAATTAAAATTGACAACCAAATAAAACTTTAGCCCATGTGCAAATATTCTTTCATAGCTCCCGACTTTTTGGAGGTTTTGTCTGTTCACGTCCGTAAGTGGTAACCCTCTGAATCCTTATACGTGACCTCCGGGTGGTGCTAAGAACAGTCTCTGGTGGTAGGCTTCGGCCGCGGCTTGTCATCACCCTCAGGGCTGGGCCAGTGCGTGAAGCGATTATTTCGTGTTTCGTAATGTGGCCCGGAGAAGCCTACTAGGTCTTCATGCTCCATCTTAGAGCACATCGTCACTTTATATAAGGTGAGATTGTGGTCAAATGAAGGCTTATCAAGCATAAAAAAAAAAACCTTTTGGCCTGCAGGAGTCATATACCGGCTTTAGGTATGCGTTCTCGAAGAACAATCTCCAACTCGTTTTAAGTAATACTTGTATGGTATTTATTAATAGGCCTTTGTATAGTAGATATTTCATGAGTATACGTGGTTTGCGGGGAATGACCTGGCTGTAACACAGTTTCTGACTCGTACAGGAAGTAAAGTCCTAAAGACTGCGTTAATAATGTGATACGTGTTTTTAGTATTTTTTATTTATTAATATTTTCGGACAATCTACACAACATCTAGCCCCGTGGTAAGCTCTAAGCATGAGTTACGGATACTAGACATCGGTTTGATTTGTTGTAATAGCGTCAAAAATTACTTAATATAATCATGACTAGTTTATTTAAAAGAAAAAGATGTGGTGTCGTGGGACTCAAGGTAGGAACGAAGTTCCTTCCTTCCTTTGTAGAATCGATACAATTCGTTTTTTCAGTCCTGTCGCGCAGCAAAATCCCTATATCCTCCCAGCCTGCCGTAAGGAACTTAGTTCCACAAAAAAGTTCATAATCGGACTACTCAGTAAAAAGATATACGCGGTCATGCATAAAATATATATACGCGTCGAATTGAGAAACTTCCTTTTTTCGTCGGTTGTAAAAGGAAAGAAAACAGACACTGGCATCTTTTGTCATTGAAAAAAAAAGAGATGAGAGGAGAAGAAAGGAGTAAGCAGAAACTACTACAAAATTGTAATAACTGATAAAGCTGTGTTGTTCTATTCGCTTCTCAACTCAGTATAAAACATTGAAGCGAACTGTCAAGACAATGTTATTTCCTTGATATTTGTTGTTTAAGCAATTTAGTTTAATTAATTTTATGTTGACCTGTCCATGTAGGCTATGTGCTTCTAAGGAAATAAACGTTTTGACTTTGACTTTGACTCCTTTCTGTCTTCTAAAGGTGCCACCATCCGTCACCTCACCCTGAGCACGTCCAGTTGTTTCTCCTTCTGCAGCAGCTCCAGCTCCAGCTCCTCAACCCTCATGTCCTTCATCTTGAGGCGGTGGTTCATGTCGTCCTCCATCTTCTGCGAGGCTTCTCGCAGCTCCTGATAGCGCGCCGTGTAGTGCCCCTCCAGGCCTTTCTTCGCGTCTAACAGCTGGAATAGTTGGGATGGGAGATTTGTAAATCTCTAGTGTAATAAATATAAATTAAGAAAATTTAAGAAAAACCCTTGATTCCAATGCCTTCATTTCCTTAAATGTAAAACAACATAATATTATGTAATGTGGACTCAACCGATTTTCATGAAACATGTCAAAGAACACCCGGGCCAAACTCACCTTTCATACAAAAAAAACTAAATTGAAATAGCTCCATCCGTTCGGGAGCTATAATTTAGCAGACAGACAGACAGACACACAGACAGACAGACAGACACACAGACAGACAGACAGACACGTCAAACTTTGGGCTTTTGATCTGACCTTTGTGTGTCAGGAGACGATAAATATCGGAACTAGCGATACTGACGCGCATCACTTCGACATCATATTACAGATAAAAGTCGTGATACTTGCGCTATCTAGGTACGTAGATATATGTCAGTGCTTCTGGTAAAAGGATTTCGGTTACGATAGCTAATCCTAGTAATTGTAAACACATGATATATGTTTGTTCCTCATTCAAGCAAAAACTACTCAATGGATTTTGATATAGCTGAAAACCCCGATTTGAATGAAGTTTAGCACGGACATAACAATTTTTCAGTTAAGGATAAAATTTATTTACAGCGGCAAAATCTATTATTACGCTGGTAAAGCCGCGCTTGTAAAGCTAGTATTAATTAAAACTTGAAACAGGTAGATACAGCGCGATTTGATTGTAGAGCGAGAGAGGAAGGTGCACCTTTCTCTCTTTCACCTACAGGAACATCATACCTTCCTCTCTCGCTCCGTGTTCCTGTACCCCCGCAGGCGGAAGTCCTCGGTCGCGGCGCTGAGGTCGGCGGCCAGGTTGCGACATTGCTCTATCCCTTTGCTGAGTTTCGTCTCAAGTTCCACGCGTTTCTTCGTCCATTCTCTGGATAGTAGCTCTAGGTGGTATTCTTCTTTGCGTTTCAACTGGAATTAACAAATTAAGTTCAATTACTTAACAGAGGCGTTTATCCTAAATGCCAACTATGCACGAGAAGGCATAGCATTTACAGGAATATATAGGAGGCATATAATTATATGAAATAGGAAACTCTGCGCAGATGGCGCCACTTTTATGTCTATGGCATTTTTGAGTGTGCGTGTTTGTTGCTCTTTCGCGGAAAAACCACAAAGACGTAATTTCATGAAACTTGACAATAATATAACTTAACAGAATAACAAGTATACTTTTCGCGGGTAAATACAATTATAACGAGCAATGCCCGATTTGAGTCAAATTTGGCATGGACTGGACAAAGCTGCTTTCCTAATAATAGACAAAAGGCAAAAGCTATCGGATTCCCCTCGAAAATGTATTATTGAACGTGCAAAGCCGCGAGCGGGCAGCTAGTCTATAAAACGTATAGATATTATCCCCTATTGAGCAACAAAAGAATGTCGTTTCCGCGGTCCCTGACAGCAAACGTCATGGAGGCACAATCTCACCTAAATGTTCCTCAATAAATGTTTTCTCTCTCTCTCTCACCTGGTGTTTGAACAACTGCTGTTGTTTCTCTTTCCAATCCTCCAGCTCGTCTACATACTTCCGCAGGAGCTGCTCGCGCTCGCCGGCCGGGATAACAGCCCTTATTCTTTCTGAATATATAAGTAAAACTCCGTATAAATATTTCCGGACAATCCACACAACATCTAGCCCCGTATTACGGCTACTGACATAAGCAGTTATGTACTTTGCGATGCTCGTATGGCAACACCGGCAACAACCGGGTCAGCTATTTAACTAGATACAAGACATCTGATAAACTTTATAAAAAATACTTATATATATAGATATAAATATATACATATGTATTTCCGGACAATCCACACAACATCTAGCCCCGTGGTGAGCTCTAAGCTTGTATTACTGGAACTAGACTTCTGATATACTTAATATTATAGACATACACATGGATTTATTTTTATTATACATATTAAACACCTAGAAAAAAGAGAAAGTGCTTGCAGAACATATAAACTAGGCCCCTCGGAATCTAACCCGCTACCTCTTGCGCCGCGAGCCCACTACGCCAATGAAAAAGACGCAATAAATAGGCTATCAAACAATGGAATAATTTTTCAAATCAGACCAGGAGTTCTTGAGATTCATACAGACTTGCGAGTCAAACAATCAAACTCTTCAGTTTTATAATAATATTATAGTATACATCTATATATATATATGTATATAAAATATATAAATATATATATATATATATATAAATAGTGGTATATCAGATGTCTAGTCCCGTAACATAAGCCTAGAGCTTACCATGGGCTAGATGTTGCTATGTGGATTGTCCGGCCATATTTATTTATGTTTTTTTACCTTTCTCTCTGCACACAAATGTGTCACTTCTGCTTGCTTCCAGCTTCACGGGATCTCTGAAATTTAATTGAATATGTATAACAGGTCAAATGAGTTAGACGAAGTTAGAAGTTTGTGTTCAATAAAGACCTTTACATACTTATGCAAAATAGATAGCAAAGCTGTCTTAGCATACATTTTTGTCTCGTTCTCACATACACAAATGACAAAGTAAGTGACAAGAACAATTGAATGTCAAAAAAAAGTCAAAAGTCAAAACGTTTATTTCCTTAGAAGCCTAAGCTTACATGGACAGGTCAACTTAAATCTAATTTAAATAAAAACTAAGAATAATCAAGGAAATAACATAGTCTTGACAGTTCGCTTCAATTTTTTACACTGAGTTGAGAAGCGAATAGAACAACTCAGCTTCCATCTCTTATGTTGTTATTAGAAAAATATCGGTGTACAACATGGTTATCACTTATACATTTAACATTTACAAACAAATGCTAGTCAAACATGCACATAACAGAAAAAAAAACTAAATTCAGCTATTTTGTCCATCCTAGTGGAACCGAGCTACATCTGTCCAAGCATTATCGTCTTTGATATAGTCCTCTGTAGAATAATAGGCTTTTTTCAAAAGACATTTTTTAATTAAAAACTTAAACTTTCGAATGGGTAGGTCAGTTATAAACTGCGGAAGTTTATTATAAAAACGGACACAATTGCCCATAAAAGATTTCCCTACCTTACGTAATCTAAATGTAGGGATATGTAGTTTATTCTTATTTCTAGTATTAACATTATGAAAATCACTCTTTTTTAGAAAATCTTGCTTAGTTTTGTGTGTGTATAGCAAATTCTCGTAAATATATTGTGAAGCAACAGTCATAATATTTATTTCCTTAAATTTATCTCGTAAGGAGTCGCGTGGTTTCATTTTATAGATTGAACGCACCGCTCTTTTCTGAAGAACAAAAATAGTTTGAATATCAGCTGCCGTTCCCCATAGCAAGATACCGTATGACATGACACTATGGAAGTAACTAAAATAAACAAGTCTCGCGCTAATAAAATAAATGCTAATAAAATGTTATGTAACATAGGTTTAGTTGACTATTTCGTATACTTTTACTTTTTTTTCGTTTACTTTTCACCCAAATTTTAAAGAAAATAGAGGTTCTCAATTCGTCGCTTATGTTTTTATTTAATTATCATAATAATTACAGCATATGACTAAAGTACATAACCCTAAAATCATAATTATTTAAGTTTGTTATTATGAGAGCCTTAGTGGCGAGGTGGGCGGCGTAACAGGTAGCGGGTTCGATTCCCGCCGAGGGGTCAAGAGTTATGTTATAATTTTGATTAAATGTTAATGTTGCATATTTCATACCTTTCTTCAGCAATGAACAGTTTTCTCGGCGAGCCATTCCTACTGGCTGTGTCCCCCATTTCCCTAGGGACATCCTTCTCGGGCTCACATTGTACCTGACAATAAATAAACAATCATCATGTGATGAAGTGGTAGGCCGCAGAAAAGATCGATGGACTGTGTGTAAGAAAGAGGTGAGTGTTGAGACGACGGGTGATAGAGGGAAATGGAAGCATAAAACATGTTGTGCCGACCCCACGTATTAACAAAATTCTCATGTAGTAAAAGTTATATATTTTTTTCAATTTTTGTGAGAAAACTTAATGTGGTTCACAGAATATGTACTTCTGTGAACCACATTAAGTAAGTAAGTGTAATCGGCCTAGCCGTGGAAATCGTTTAATAAATAAAAAAGGTTTTTGTCATTTGGCTACGAAGCTCTAAAATATACCTGTTATTTTTAATTAAATGAAGAGCTATTCTAATAAGTTCAGGCAGTTTGTATACCTGCATGTCGCTAGTGGCGGGCCTGAAGCGAGATTCCAGCAGCTTCTCTTGACTCTGTGCGAAGGAGTCACACATTTTTTTTATCATCTCTGCGATGTCGTTGGTTTGCAGCACCGCTTCGCCCGATGCGTTTTTGTATCTATGAATTTAAGATAATCTGTTAAAGCGGCTACATAAATACATCATATTTAAGATACAGATAGATAGACAAAATCTTATTAATAGAACTTGAAACGGGTACGATACCGTGATTTGACGGTAAGGCTTATTTAAGTTTATGCCGTGATCATGGCGCTTGCAATAGCGTCAAAGTATTGGAAAAAAAACCGTTAAATCATGGTTTGTTATCCGTTTCAAGTTTTAACATTGTTAAAAACCATAATAATTTAATAAGTTAAATCTTATCAATAGATTCCTGTTTTCTGTTTCGAGTACGGAATCCTATTTAAACTAATTATTTTAGCAGGTAAGTATAATTTTAACCCAAGAAGCAGCAAGACCCTGATTGTTTTTGTAAGTACCACGTTACGGCGCTAGACTATCTCTCTTTCCTCAGACAGGCTCCTGTTCTCTCAATCCCACCCACAGCGCTAGAAGTTAATATTAGTTTATGTTATCATTTCCGTCGGGCGTAAGCAGACAGCTTTTATTAGCAAATAAATCTAAATTAAAAATTTACGTTTAACCCCCGATTCCAATGCCTTAATTTCCTTAAAAAATACCAAATTTTTTTGTAATGTGCACGAGATGCGCTTTCACACCTCCAACCGAGTATATATGCAGATTTTCGGTTTTCCTTCCCCTCTCTCACCCCCATAACTTTTAAACAGCACAACCGAATTTCATGAAACGTGTCTAAGAACACTCGCGCCAAACTCAACAATCATACAAAAAAAAAACTAAACATAAATTTAAATCGCTCCATCCGATCGGGAGCTATGTTGTCCCAGACAGATAAACTTATAACACCCCTCTTTTTTGGTCGAGGGTTGATATAAACCCACCTAGCAGTGTTCTTAGCGGATATATTAGTGTAGGCCACAGCACCCAGGTCGTTGATATTGGTGCAGCTGCCACTCTTGCAGTCCAACACCTCTTTGCCCATCGCGTCGCCTTTGGGGCCGCTCTGCAGTTGGATGGCGCTGCGAGCAGATAGGCTTGGCTTGGGCTTTGCTTTCTACGAACAAAAACATTGAATAAATTAATGCATCATCAACATTACAACGGGGCTAGATGTTGTTGTGTAGATTGTCTGGAAATATTTATTTATTTTATTTAATCTTAGTTTTTATTTAAATAACCCGTGCGTGCAGTTAAATCTTGGTTTGTTACCCGTTTCAAGTTCAAATATTGTTTAAAACCATAATAATTTAATTAATTCACGCATTAATAATTTCTGCTGGGCTGGGTCAATGCGTGAAGCGATATTTCGTGTTTCGTTATGTGGCCCGGAGAAGCCATCTACCTTCTAGGTCTTCATGCTCCATCTTAGACCACATCGTCACTTAACATCAGGTGAATTTGTGGTCAAATAAAGGCTTATCAAGCATTAAAAAAAAAAAAAACTTTAAGTTGACCTGTTCATGTATGCATATGCGTCTAAGGAAATAAACGTTTTGACTTTGGACTATACCACAGGCCGGTGAGTTTGTCTTGCGTCATTAAGACGCAATTTGATAGCCCTTCTTCTCTAAAAGGGACTAGTATTAGTACCTGAGTGGTTTCCTTAGGCCCTAGATACTGCAGGCTCATCTCAACGTCGACGTGGGGCCGGCGCCGGTCCTCTCTGATCAGCTCGTCGCAGCGCAGGATGTAGCAACGCTCGTGGATGGTCAGCGCCTGGTCGCGGTTGCAGAATTTACTGACGAACGCTGATATGTCGTCCGTGGGCACTAGTTTGCGTAGGTCCATGCTGCATATACCTGGTAGATCAATTATATTTAATAATAATTTATTTTCCAAATAAACTTAATACATAGGTTACAATACCACAATGGTTCCCAAACTAGTTTGTGTGTCGCGACGTGTCTGTCTGCTTAGTTTGTTTGATGCCTCTCACAAGGTATATTGTAATTGTAACCTTTGTTTGGAGGAGGGCGCTGATACTGCAATACAGTTTTTAAAACAACTATCGCAGTAGTTCAACGTTCCATTGTGTTTTTGTAAATTTGTGAAGTGTCAAATAAATATTTTTATGTTTATGTTTATATTTTAACTAGCTTACAAGTCACAGCGTTTCCCATGTTTTTTAATTTTCCTGCAAGAACAACATATTTTAAGTAAGAAGTAGCCTTTTTTCTTTCTCGTAAAATGGGCTATCTGACACTGAATAATATTTTAGGGCCAGTAGTTCCTGAGATTAGCACGTTCAAGCAACTAAACAAACTCTTCAGAATCATTCTATTAGTTTAGATGTAAGCTATTAATAATAAAATAAAAATATAAAATATTTCCGGACAATTTACACAACAACATCTAGCGCCGTGTTAAGCTCTTAGCTTGTGTTACGGGTACTAGACATCTGATATACTTAATATAATATACATACATACATAGATATTTTTTATTATACATATAAAACACCCAGACCAAGGAGAAAGTGCTTGCAGAACATACAAACACTTGACCCCTCGGCGGAAATCGAACCCGCTACATCTTGCTCCGCAAGTAAAAAAAGTAAAAAAAAAATTATATTTGACATTACAAAATATTCAAAACTATTTTACTTAATTATATAGCTTTTCCCAGTCGTTAATGCACATAATACATACCTATATCTCGGTTGGAAGAGCAAACGCGAGCGACTACATGGGGGCACTCTGCGAAGTACCGCGAAAGAGTTGCCAACTCGCTTGACAGTCGAAGCGACGTCCGTTGATTGAACTGCGCTGAGACGCCCACTGACGATGGAGTAGCACCAGCTCTTGTGACAACAGATCAATTGGCTATTATGCAACTGGTTTATTTACATATGATGGCTATAAAACAGCCCGTTTTAAAATACGAGTGTTTATGGTCAATTATATACGAATAATATTCAAATAACGTACTTTAAAAACAAAAAAAAATGATGATAATGAAGTACTTGTCAGGTTTTTCGTATTAAAAACAATGACACCTATCAATATAATTGTAACCTCGCGCCAATGATATTACGCAAGTTATGATAAAATGTAAAACTTTTTCAGTTTTTGAAGATATTTTTAGAGGTTTTTGTTTAGTGACGCGTCTTGGAACACTTACCTGTCCGTCATAATATTGTGAGTGAAAACTGAATATTGCACACAAAAATCCACATCCTTCGGCAATACATCATCAGGGAGCAACTAAAATCGAAATAGACATTTAATTATTATCCAAAATGACCATAGAACTGAAAATCCTACGAGTATTTGACAGATGGCGCTCAACTGGTTAGATATTTAGTCTGAATTACTTTTAAACTAGCTGACCCGACAACGCAATGTTACTTCTTCTGTCAGTTGCCATGGATACGTACTGTTTGATTTTTTCCCCGACTCCTTCATCAGTTATCATCATAATTCAACTAATTCTGACACAACCCTAACAAGTTATGTATAAAAACCTGTTGATTTACTCAACCTATTGCTGAAAACTGCATGATGATCCGTTTTGTAGCTTTTGAGTGTTTATCGAACATAAGGACAGAGAGTCGCGACGGGGAACCTTAATTTATAATATGTATATATATTTAAACGATCGAATTTACCAGTTTACCAGAGTAACATCTATTAAATTTTATAATTTTGATAAATTATGTTGTACCTTACCTGATCAACATTCTCGACGGCACCAATTACAAAACTGAGTACAAACAGCTGCTTCCCACTGCCGATGCTGATGAGTCCCTCCTCGCAGATCAGCTGTGGCTGGAGGTCGGGGGAAGTCGCAGTCTTTTTACTTTCTTCTATGTATTCATCTGAATACAAGAGTTAATGTAAATATTTATTCTTAGTATTTTTATAACTTTCATTTGACAATAATCTCACCTGATGTAAAGTGACGATGTGGTCTAAGATGGGGCAAAAAACCTAGAAGAAAGATGGTTTCTCTGGACACGAAAACGAAAAATCGTTTCACGCACTGGCCCAGCCCGGAGGGTGGTGACAACCCGCGGCCGAAGCCAGAGACTGTTCTTAGCACCACCCGAAGGTATTTAAAGATTACAGGGTTTATCGGATCATTTTACTCACTCAGGGATAGCATCATGTTTCTGACAGTAGGTTGCTCTCTTGTGGTGTATGTAGGGTAAGCTATTTCATTGCTGTGAAACATTCGTAGTTCGTTCCTCTGTAACAAAATAAAAAATTAATAATAGTAAATTTTTCGCAATTAAATTTATTTACGGTAATAGAAAGTAAAAAGACACCACTGTATTACTTTTTAACAAACTTTTTTGTTACGTGCATATTAAATTTTATGTCGTGTACATTAAAAAGTTTTCTCTTTTTTATCTTTGTAACCTTCTATGTAAATAATTAACTAAGATGCAGTGGGCTCCTCTATGAAACTTGACATACAGTGCATTTGGTATGCATGTTTCACATTATATTAGGATGTTTAATGTTTTAATTATATCAGATGTCTGGTACCCGTAACACAAGCTTAGAAGCTTACCACGGTGCTAGATGTTGTGGTGTGGATTGTCTGGAAATATTTATTGTCATTATAATATTAATATTTTATTTTCTAATCCCTATTTATATACATATTTTATTATTATTTTTTCTATGTTTTAAGTTTAAGACTAATAATGACATTTTAATTTCAATTTCAATAGTAATAATTGTAATTTTATATTATTAACTAGCTGTGCTCTGCGGTGCTACCCGCGTTATAATGGATGAAGTACTCTTAACCAACAACATATTTATTTGAATAAAGATTAATATAATTATATTGATACAACTTAAACAAATTATTTCGACCAGATTAGGTACGTACCATAAAAACGGTTTTTGTGAGTTAATCCTAAAAGATAGACATATACTATCGCGGACTGTTTTTTAGATCATTAAAAGAGCTATTATTCTTTAATACATATTTTTTGTGTATCTTGAACCGTTTTCACGGCGCACGCAACGGAAGGCTTCAAAGATGAACAATTTCGCCCGTTTTTTACACATTTACCACTATATCTTTGCTCTTATTGGTCGTAGCGTGATGTTATATAGCCTATAGCCTTCCTCGATAACTCGACTATCCAACACAAAAAGAATTATTCAATTCGAACCAGTAGTTTCTGAGATTAGCGCGTTCAAACAAACAAACAAACAAACAAACAAACAAACTCTTCAGCTTTATAATATTAGTATAGATGATTCCGAGCTATTAATATCTTTCAATAAACTAATTTAGTAATAGATAAATAATGTTTTAAGTTAATTATTGTTGACATTTTATTTCTTTATTGATTTTTGAATTGTATGTGTTGTATAATTTTAATCTGAAATAAATAAATTGAATTGAATTATTATGCCTAACGGTGCGTTACGCAGGCGCGGGCGCATGTTCTACGTCACATATGTAAGTGTTTGACAAAAATGTGCGCCAGCGACGCGCTCCTGACGCAGCGTCTGTCCTCAGGATAGATATAAAATTTATCAAATTTACGGATTATCTAATTCCACTTACCGGTGTTGGAGTATTAATTCTGTCTTCAACAGACAGACTTAACAATAGCTGAGGGTGACAACACTTTCCCTCTGACTTCACCCCTAGTAGTCTGTGATATGAATATTTTACCTGTAACAAAAATTTAATTATTGTGTTGGCACAGGCCACAGAGTACAAAAAAGGTGGAGTTGCAAAATGTTCTATTTTATTTTCATTTCAAGTCCCTAATTGTCTATCATATTATGATTATATTATTTTAGGTAAATAATTTAATTTTGATTTGGTTCTGTTATTCTAGCTATTTAGATAATTGATAGAATCAGGCGCTACTTTGCGGAAAGCCATTCTTAATACCTCAATCTTCAATTATTATTATCTTCTTATATATAAAATTCACCTGTCACAGAGTTAGTTACCATACTTTCATCATCATTTCATTTCATTTCATTTCATTTCATTTCATTTCATTTCCTCCGAAAAGGCTAAACCAATTATTATGAAATTGTATATGCATATTCAGTAAATTGAAATCGCTCCATCCGTTCGGGAGCTATGATGTCCCAGACAGACAGACACGTCAAACTTTTTTGGTCGGGGGTTAAAAACATAACTATAAGTAGCGGCGATTAGTTTAGAGTGACTGTTTGTCAAGATAACATAGGTCTAGGTCTAGGTATCCTACACCCAGCCTCGCTGTTCCCGCACCTGACCAGCACCAATTTACATACAATAACTAATAAAACCTGAAAAAACAAGGGTGGGTCACCAAGCAAGGCATTTCTTTAACCATTTATTAAAAATATTGTGATGTGATGAACATACAATTTTTACCATCAGATAGTACAATGTAGAACATTTTTAATTTAAATAGTACAGAGTGAGAGAGAGAGAGAGAGAGAGAATGAGAAAACAATTATTGACATTATCAATTTCTCGACATATAGTGATTCTATTGAAATATTTCTAATCAAAATGTTCAGTAAAATAGCATAGTAATTGATCTTTTAAAAAGTAACATCGATTTGTTAACATGGAGATCGTTGTAGCGAATTTTTTTTAAAAACTTTCCATATCATAAAATAAATAAGAAAAAGGACGCATTTTCAGTTCATCATTTATGGGAAAGTATCCTTGGTTTTAATTAGTGCACTTTATTATAATAATTATTAACAAATATAATACTTACATCACTCATTTTATTGGAGGGTATAGGCTGGGCACCGAGTAGGCTCAACATTATGTAACCAACTTTATTCTTCCTTCCTTGTGTGCCCATTGAGAAGACTTCCACCTTCACAGGCACATTTTGGATTCGAAGGCTGAAATTTAAAAGATAACTGTTAAGTTTTTTAAGAACCTGCCCATTTCATTCTTGCAAGGAAGGCAGGAAGGCCTATGCCCCACAGCCCTCATTTGGTAAATTATATATATAAAATATGTGTGTGTGTTTGTCTGACTGATTTCTATCAGAGCGACAGTTTATATTCCTTGATTCACCCGCATGTGTCTTATATAGCTCAAACAATGGATTTCTTACGACTACAAATCATTGAATTACTCTATTATATGAGTGAATATTTACTCATTTAATAGAGTAGTCCGTTACTCTATTAAATAAGTTTTCAGTTAGAAAAAATTTTAGTTGGTAACTTGAAAGTTAAAATGGAACTGGTAAAATAGTATGTTGGACTAGTCTTTTGGTCTGGAATAACATTTTGACATGCAAATTTTATAAATAAGATTATCAGATAATCAACACAACATCTAGCACTATGGTAAAAGTTAGACTCTAAAGCTTGTTTTGAAAGACATCTGATGTTGGTAGATATATTTTTTATTATACATATTAAACACATGATCTCTTTGGTCTGGGCCAAAGTAAAAGTGATTGCAGAACATAAAAACATTTGACCCCTCGGCGGGAATCGAACCCGTTTTGGTCATAGCAAGGCCTGTTGTTGCCTCAGCAGGCACATTACTAATATAGCAAATGTCCTGAATAGGTTTTAGGCCATTGCGGCAAATAAGCACAAGCCTTTCATTTAAATGTGAAATCATTACAAAGAAATATATGTATGGTGGAAAAATACTAATTTACCTGCGAAATCGTCTTTTATCTGCTTCCCAGACGAGCTCTGCGTCGAATATCGGGGCATGGGAAGGAACCACGGGATCGGTCTCCAGAACATATCCGTTTAGAGAACCACTAACTATGAACGGAGTTCTTAGAAAGCCGAAACCTAGACCTGAAGAAAAACTGATGTAACTTTTGAGATTTATAGGGCAAATAAAAGAATTTATAGGATACTACTTTACCTTCTTTCACATGCAACACAATTTGAATATTAGGGCCTCGAAGCTCATCCATTTTTATAAATTCAAATTCAAACACAAACCGCGCAACAGAAATAAAATAGTAAACAAACTTTCAAAAACAAATCAACAAAAAGGTCATTGTTCGATAATCAAAAATGAATGACTCACTCAGAGAGTATTTAATCACACTACATTCTATGGACTCACTCAGCTCAGAAAGTACCTATGCTCACGAATCAGTGCTGAGTCTAAGTTCCACAAACGTTTTCTTTGACTTTACTATCTCGTTAATCGAGCTAACGAAATTCGAATCGAAAAGCAATGGCATGCAAGTTGGAGTTCCTATCGACAAAAACTATACGAAAGCGTTCACTCACCGTGAGCATAGTTAAATATTTTTGTTAGGGTGGTAGCATGACGTCATCAAATCATTAACCGGCCAAATTCAGAATGATATTTTTACTAGTATTTTGTCAAGAAGCAGCTGTCTATCAAAAATGTTATGATTATTCTGTGTTTTGTTTACGTTTGAAATGAAAACTTTCGTTCGAGTAGGAAGAAGTGGCCGGCCGATAAATTAATAATAAATTGAAATTATGAGTTAAACAGTCTAAAAATGAAGACAAGTTCATGGAGCAGTGAGTGTTTGATAATTTATTTGATGTTTAGATCTATTTATGTGAAGTTGTTTCATCGACGAAGAAAAAACTAAGTTTGTTGTTGTTTCTAGGCATGGAGACCTCAGACATTGGGATGAACCTGGGCCATCAACATCATATGTTGCCCCAGTCCTAAGCCCCAGTCAAAGAATTACTGTAACAACCCCAGTTCACAATATTGTCACAATATTGGATTTGTTTTTGAGATTTATTTCACAACATTGGAAGCACTGGAAGGTAAGACTTAACTTTTTTAAGGATAACATAATTATAATGTTAATAAGATTATAATAACATTAATGTATTTTTACAGATGCCCATGCACTCTCCTATAAGGCTCTGTGAGAGCAATCTGATTCGGCCTGAGCCTGCTTGCTTTGGGCAAACACCACCTTGCCATGCAAGAATTCCTTGAAGAATTTTGAGGCTAGCACAAAATTTTCTACAAGCTGAAGAGTTTTGGAGAAAGTTTATAATAGAGTAACATAAGCTTGAGGAGAGAGCAAAATATGATTAGGGAGATGGAAGCGCACAGCCAGAGATTGGCAAGCAATAGGAATAAGAGTTTAAGATAAGTTAGTTAATAGACTCTGTAATGATTAGTTTATATTTTTGTAAATATAAGTATATAAGTTTATAAATTTAACTTGTCAATTCTGACTGTCTAATTAGGTAAAAAAATAAAGTTCATCTTATATAATTTTGTTTATTTATTCATTGTCACAATACAATATCCTTAACCTTATAATCCTAAGCACACTTCTATAAATAGCAATAGTACATTAACACAATATATAACTGAGAACTACATACATATATATATCACACACTATTTATCAGTCTTCTTACTAAAATTGGTCCGCTGGTAGCTCCAGCTCCTTCCACATAGTCATTGTAACCCGGTTTACTATTTAAGTTTCCTGGAACTAGATATGATTAATTGTAACATAAATAGGTGTTTTGTTATAATATCATATGAAATATTTTACCTTAACTAGACCCACCTAAATCTTACTCGGACACCGAGTAAGATTTAGATCAATGCCAAGATTGATAACTATGTTATGCAATACTGAGTATGCTATAATAATAGAAGCATATTTGAGTGGCTTGAAGTGGATGGAGTGAACTCCATCCTTGTCTAAGCACTACCATCTGTTTTTCAGCATTTGAAAATGTATTTTCTATTATTACTCTAGCCCTCATTTGCTTGTTATTATAATTGGCCTATGGTGTACCAGTATTTGCATCTAAAATTGGAGTCATTAGCCTGGGCGCTGAGGGTATCCAGAGTCTCCTAAAAATAAATAATTATGTAAAAGATAGAATAGTGAAAGGGATCAAAACATAATGCATTTTAATAAATCAAGTACCTAAAGATACTTTACCTATATAGAAGCCAGACCATTTCTCTATTTTGGTGCAGAGATTGAATTTATGTATTCAAGTCACTGTTTTCCCATACAAAGAATCATGCTTTGCACCTCCAAACTTAGGGTTAACATTTAAAATGTAGTATTGATCATCACATAGGTAACTGAAAAAAATATCATTGCATTGTTTTGCTACTCAAATTGGCTTTTGTATGAACCAGAAGCAAAAAAGAAGAGAGCCGTGAACACCTGCGAAGAACAAATTAATTAGGTGTCGAAACTATAGCTAGGTACTTTTTAATATTTTAATTAATAAATAACAAAAAGTACATAATATAAGTTCCAACAAAACGAGTTGAGAGGACCTTAAATTCGTCAATTGTTTTAATTCTCTGCACAAAAACTTAAAAGCTGTCTTTGTAAGACGATATCCAAGCGAAAAAGAAACGTCCGGCCATAATTTATTTGTAAATATTAATGATTTTACTGAATAACTTTGCACTCTCACCTCTACTCACTGAGAAATTCTAAGTGAATGCTAGACGAATACTTTTTCGAGCGCGTTTACTATTCGAATGTCAAAAATGGTAACACGAACTCGGGAAAATTTTCAAACAACCAATCAAATGCGTTAACGTTCTCACTTTCGAACGTGAGCGTAAACGAGTCGACGATCGACGGTCGATAGTGAATCTCAAACTAGCAAATTATGTTTCTCAAGTTTGCCACAAGAGGCGCTGTTTCGATCCCATACAAATTATAGTTAACGTTCTCACGATCGAGAAAGTTAACTACAATTTGTAAACTCAGACTCAGCACTCTGAAAGAATCACTAGTATGTCACGAATGACTGACCGATTGACCGAATGAAGAAAGTTATAATGGAAAAATATTGCCATTGTGAATAATAAATCATTATTTTTTTAACCGTCTTTGTCAATACGCAAAATGGCGTTCAACTGAGAAACATCTTTTACACTTTATAATTTTATTTAACTCGACACTGGCAAATTGTCGCTTTAAGCGCAGAGTCCAAATAAAAGAACAGAACTGAACAGAACCGTCTTTGTTGCCATCTAGTGTCAGCTATATAAACTAACATCAACAAAGTACATATGATTGTAGTTCCGTGTTCGATGATTTACAATTAGTTTCATCATCATCATCATCAATTCAGCCGTAGGACGTCCACTGCTGGACATAGGCCTCCATCAAAGACTTCCAGTGACTTCGGTCGGTAGCAGCTTGTAACCACCGCGAGCCCGCTACCTTTACCAGGTATATACTCGTGTGGGGTATCAAATGAAAGCGCATCGCGTGTCCCATTACAAAATATTATGGTGTTTTACTTTGTAAAGGAAATTAAGGCATTGGAATCGTGGGTTTTTCCTAAATTTTAAATTTAGATTTATAGTGTATTTTCTTGTTGGTAGTCTTGATAAACAAATAAATAAGTAGATTATATTTATACTGTTTCGTGCATAATGTTTTATTCACATACATATTCATTATTATCATCATTCGAGCCGTAGACTTTACGTAATGCTGGACAATAGGTCTCTCATAATTTCCTATTATTTATTTTATTGTCTCGTTTTTAGTAGGCTGTTTTTTTGTGCCATACTATAATAACTATAACGTGTCATAGTTATTGTTCGGTACGTTTTAGCCTGTTAAGTACTTAAATTGGGTTCCAAAAATTTCATGAATTAAGTTAATGATCGAGGTCTAACAAATCTATCTAGCTAGCCCTAGCCAGACACATTTTAAAGGGAATGTGAAAGCCATTCGCAGAAAGAAGCATGAAGTAATAAATTAGAACTTGTCCTAGGTGGAAATGGAAATCAAAAAAAAGGAAACGGAAACGAAAAACAGTCAAATTCATGTCAAATTCGTTTCAAAGCCAAAAATCTAAATAAACAATTATAGCCTATGATTAATTGATTACCAACGAGAAAAGATAATGATATCTAAGGAAATTGGGCCCTTGACAAAACTATTTGGGCCTTCCTTTGAAATATAACCCTCAGTGATGAAGAAATTTATGAACGAATACAAGGCCACGAAAACGAAATGTAAATCGGACACAAACTGCGACTCAAAGTAAGAATCGTTGATGGTCTAAATTTTTAAATCTCTACCCTTATTTTGTAGAAATGGTTTAGAAAATAGCGCGGTGGCTAGTTTGCCTTCACCACTAAATTCGTTGTTGCTTTGGTACCCGTGCCGGTGGTCGCGGTTAAACTAGACTTGAACGAGGCGCAGTCAGAGCAAAGCGCGTCGACCGACTCCCGCCCGGGAAAGAATCACCGAACCGCGACGAAAAGTAATTTGAACAAAAAACCAAATTCATGCGAACTGCGCGTTCGTGATGTTTTGTCTGGTCGCACAATTTATCGGTGGTCATTGTTGCTAACAGTTTTTATATCAAGTAGACGAAATTCGCCGGTAATGTTCCGCGTGCTCCTGGGACGGTCGTTTTTGCGAGATAAAAACTAAGATACTTGTTCTTTTTATAAACATTAGTTGATTTACAGTGTTGTGTCGTGTAATTAATTACGGAAAAGTGGATTCCCAGACGGACATGGGAGTTTTCAAGTGGCTGCGCCGGTAAGTACCTACCTACCTTCACCTGAGAAAAGAACCTGTTGCCTTGTGGTTTCTTCCCTACTTGTTGCCGGCCTATTGTTTTGCTACTTACAAAAGCTTGTACTTTGTGAATAGATATACAGCCTTACAAATGGGTTTGTACTGCTTAACTGTAGGGCAGTGACCTATATAGATGTCTATGCTCAAGCTAGCCAGATAGGACAAACTATTCAAATCCACTTCTAAAAAGTTTTCAGACCCCTATTAGAACTTTATTATTCCTACTAAAAACATAAGTATCAAACTAGATAGGTAGGTAGTTTGAAGGTATGCATTGTAATTTGAAAAATGGAAATGAGAAAATAATACCCTACCTACTTCTTATTCTGTAAGAAAAACCTGCTCATTATTTCTAAAATTTTGATTAGTTTGTGGGGATGGTTCTAGTTTCTATGGCTAATAAATGTAGGTACCTACTTAAAATCTTTATTATTTTATACCTACCTACCATGGGAAATTTATAAAATAAAATAAGTTTTCAAATCAATTTAATTAGTATGAGGTGGACTGAAAAGTGCAAAAAGAAAACAAAAAGGAAAAAAAAATCTTATGGAGTGCAAAAAGATGCAGTTAATGCAATGCGAGTTGGCAGTACTTGGGCATAGAATAATAAATTACTACGTAAACTTGGGTAACCAATCCAAGTTCTAAGTTGCATAGTTTTTCTCTATGGTATGTAACCCTAAAACTTTTAATTAAATTTATATTATGTTCAATTTGCTGCAACTATTGTCTCTTTGGGTGATGATGATGATGAAACAACTGTACAGAAGTAAGTATACCTTAAGTATTTGGTCAATACCATAGGAAAAAGATCAGTAGATAAAATACAGGCTTGTGCCTTAATTCATATTTTCAAACTTTAAGAAATTAATCACCATAATGACAAAACATTAGGGTAGACAACTAAAAAAAACATAGGTTCATCAAATTATGTCCTATTATTATTTTATCTTGTAAATAAAAAAATAAACAATGCAACAACAGTACGTTGAAGTTTCATATCCCTTTCTATTATATAAAAAAATAGGTGTCCAGTATTTTTGGATGGGCTATCAGATGTGAAAACCTATTTTGTTATGTAGGTAGTCATCATGCCTATACAGTAGTTAAAAATATGTATATTTTTTCTTTTACTATTAGGTACTGATCATTTAACTGCTTCACCATAACTATACCCGCCAGTATTTAGATTTTAAATGGTAGGATGATGTAATAGAGGCGGTGCCTCAAAATGTTTAATCATCAAGAGTCTTTCATTTCATTTGAATGGAACCCAATCCATCATTGTGGCTGAGCATTCCTTTGTACTATTAAGTGCACTTTAATTAATATTGTAGTAGATACATTACTCCAATCACTAACATACAGAAAAATATATGAAGGAAGGGTACCTGGATTGATATGAAGGTACCTGCCTTACCTGGATTGGAATAATTTGTTTATGCTTCATTGTTATTTTCTACCTAACTAAATGTTATAGAATTGTCTTCAGTTCAGTTAAATTACAAAATGTCAATGATAATAAGCAATGTCGGGCGCTGTTAGTATTTAACAATGAATACTATGTACCTAAGTACATGGTAACGTTAAATATAGATTTTGTTCTCAAAATTTAGCTTTATCGTCGCCAACGTCCATACCACGTTGAAAACACCGGTTCTCGTCCGATCACCGAAGTTAAGCAACGTCGGGCGCGGTCAGTACTTGGATGGGTGACCGCCTGGGAACACCGCGTGATGTTGGCTTTTTGCTTTATAATAAACGTATTGTCTATAATAATTGTTGCGGATAGAATAATAGAATAGAAGATTAGGTAAGTAAGGTACATGTTTCCTAAGAATTATACTTGTCTTACTTTCGGAAGTTAATTTTATTCGCAACATTCGCACGACATCAGATTATGCGCAAACAAAAGAATTTCAAATCGTGATTGAGGCATCCATTCTATTAATTACTACAGCATTTCTATCTCGACTCTTTTGAATCAGCGATCTCAAATTGTATTGAAATTTCACTTTCACTTATTTTATTTGTATACTTATGTATTTATTACTTTTACAATCAATTTGATGGTCTTACTGACAAGTTATTTTGTAGGTATGCAACAGTCATTTTGCTATTTTAGAGACTTTCATTCTCTAGTGAAAAGAATATTCAATAATTTTGTTAAGATTAATGTTAAGTGCAGTTTCATACCTACTTCTTATTATATAAAGTTCTTTTTCGCATTGTATTACCTACATACAATCCATCATCATCATCAACTCAGCCGTAAGACGTCCACTGCTGGACATAGGCCTCCCTCAAAGATCTCCAGTGGTTTCGGCTGGCAGTCCAATCCAATCTAATTAAACTTTTTTTTTCTGCTTTAACCGTTCGAAAAGGTGTTTTAGTGACATACAATCCAATCCAATCTAATTAAACTTTTTTTTTCTGCTTTAACCGTTAGAAAAGGTGTTTTAGTGATGGTTATTGAACTAGATTAACAAAATTAGTTAGGTAACATTAGCCACGTATGCGAAAAATTCGTCGAGAACTATTCGCCCAAAATACATTTCGTCGATAACACAAATCAACTTGCGACAGGATTAACTATTTATTATATGTATAACGACATAATAACATGGTTTATTTTATAACGAATATGTAGGTTAGGTTATGTTTGTATATGAAAAAAAAACCTCGTAGGAAGAGCCAGAAAACCTGCCCATAGGTAAAATTAATTTGGGTTTTTGTCCAATACTTATTTATTTTACTACTATTTTCCGCAAATCAAACCATGATATCTGTCGGAAGAATAGTACCTATCTGGGGTTTTTTATTCTATACTGTCCCGTTCCGTCCCATTGGTACAGATGCATTATGTTAAATCACTCTACCTAATAATATGTATAATAAAAATATCTATATATTTATGACTATTATATTAAGTATATCAGATATCTAGTACCCGTAACACAAGCTTAGAGCTTACCACGGGGCTAGATGTTGTTGTGTGAATTGTCTGGAAATATTTATATATTACTAGTGGCCCGCCACGGCTTCGCACGGGTTTTTATTTAAAAAAAATCCCGGCAATTATTCGATTTTTTTTCGCCTTTTAAACAATCCCTGGACCTCCACGAACATTTCAAGACTATGATAAGAAAAATCCGTTCAGCAGTTCTCGAGTTTTAATCAGACTAACGAACAACAATTCATTTTTATTTATATAGATTATTATTAAGATCACTAGCAGGACTCATTGAACCACAAGAGAATAATCGCATTAAAGCCTAGCCTCGATGCATTGGTGA
This sequence comes from Gymnoscelis rufifasciata, assembly GCA_929108375.1. NCBI lineage: Eukaryota > Metazoa > Arthropoda > Insecta > Lepidoptera > Geometridae > Gymnoscelis > Gymnoscelis rufifasciata. The sequence continues at coordinate 10,848,795 of OV815314.1, forward strand.
TACGAACCTCTGCCCTTGGTAGGTATGTGACATACCTATCACAGAAAAGCATTTAAAGATCCATTCAGTAGTTTATAGTTTATCTCGAACATAGGGAGAGACAGGCGCGGCGGAGGACTTTAATCTTCTTCTATTACATATACATAATAAATCTAAATTTAAGAAAAACCCCCGATTCCAATGCCTTCATTTCCTTAAATGTAAAACAACATAATATTATGTAATGTGGACGCGATGCGCTTTCATTTGATACCCCACACTAGTATATTTGCAGATTTTCTGTTTTCCTTCCCCACTCTCACCCCCATAACTTTTAAACGGCTCAACCGATTTTCATAATACATGTCTAAGAACACCCGGGCCAAACTCACCTTTCATACTAAATTGAAATCGCTTCATCCGTTCGGGAGCTATGGTGGAACAGACAGACAGACACGTCAAACTTATAACACCCCTCTTTTTTGGTCGGGGGTTAAAAATGAACCGCAATATGTGTTGGTAAGCGCATAACTCAACTACGCCTGAACCCATTTATCCAATTCTTTTTTTTTAACTGTTCGTAGAAGTCCAAGCATTGTTAGGCGAGATAAATTCGAATAACTGCTATTAAAACCATTTTGATTTTGAAAAGTACCCCGTGCGGAGCCGGAGAGGGCCGCTAGGTTATAATAAATATAGATTTTACAATCGTATGTCTATTTTTAGTATTGACTACATATTTAACCTGGATTTTGCATTATCATTCTGACACATACATGTTAAGATGTTAACAATTAGCTTGAGCAGATGCGGTTCCTACCGTCAGCTTCCGTAGCCACTTTCTAGCACTACGTGTTACGATGTACATAATTGATTGTTTTCATTGTATTCTGCTTGTGAGAACATTTCATGAATTGCATATAAGTTACGAAAGACGTATAGTATGTATGCGAAAGTCAGCTGCACGTATCTGTCTACAATTTTATTTTATGTAGGTAGGTATATTTTTTGTGTATTTGTGTCATACCAGTAATTTAGTCGTATAAACTGTCTAATTAATTTATTTATAATACGTTAGAAAGACCGCATTCTTACCAATAGCTTATTTTAAACCCCCGACCAAAAAAGAGGGGTGCTATAAGTTTGACGTGTCTGTCTGTATGAGACATCATAGTACTCGAACAGATGGAGCGATTTCAATTTAGTTTTTTTTGTATGTAAGGACTTAATGCTAGAAGCATCCTCTACCATTCAGATGCTTCTAGCATTAAGTCCTCCTGTGTACATTGTTTTTTGTGAACTTATTATAAATCCTGGGCGTGCAAGAAAATAAATTTTGCACTATCAATATTGCAGATCTGTTGAACTGACTTAGGCCCCTATGAATAAACCATACCTAATCCTAAATTCAATCTTGAGTGCGCATTTGATAACACCAAACACGCACTCAAGATCGAACTTAGAGTTGGGTTTGGTTTATTAATACGGATTTATTGCTCGCATAATAATAGACACTTAGATTTGGGTTTTGCTCCCCTTGGTTTGACAAAGGATTTTAATTATTATAAATCTAAATTTAAAATATAAGAAATGCGTAGGTATATTTACAGATTTTCGGTTTTCCTGCCCCATTCTCAATGTTTAAACGGAACAACCGATTTTCATGAAACATGTTGAAAACATGTTAAGAAAACCCGCGCTCAACTCACCATTCCTACAAAAAAAAACTAAATTGAAATCGCTCCATCTGTTCGGGTACTATAATGTCTCATACAGACAGACACGTCAAACATATAGCACCCCTCTTTTTTGGTCGGGGGTTAAAAATAAGCTATTGGTAAGAACGCGGTCTTTCTAAAATGTTATAATAGCTTCCTTATATGACAAACATTTTTTTTATTGTAAATGTTAAACTTATAATAGTTACCTATAAATAAGAACTCCAAAATTGTAATAACTGATAAAGCTGTGTTGTTCTATTCGCTTCTCAACTCAGTATAAAACATTGAAGCGAACTGTCAAGACAATGTTATTTCCTTGATATTTGTTATTTAAGCAATTTAGTTTTATTAATTTTAAGTTGACCTGTCCATGTAGGCTATGTGCTTCTAAGGAAATAAACGTTTTGACTTTGACTTTAAATCTCCAATCATTATCAAGAACACTAAAAACGGTATAATAGGCTGATGCTTCTGCTTTGGTCCTTAGACATAAACAATCATAAAAATATATAAATACTTTTTAACGTAATAGGGTACTTGGATGGGTGACCGCACTGACTACACCTTTTTGCACTCATAAAAAATATTTTTTAATTTGTTAGGTTTTTTTATTGTAAAAAGTGTATAAACAGTACACGGAACACTTGGCAGTATGCGTCGATCTCATACATATCAAAATTATTTCTTAAGACTCCTTTGGCATGCTCAGGCATACCTTAGCTTGAGCTATGAGCAACTACATAGGGCTGTCATCGATGTTTGGTTCGATAACGTTGGATTGGATTTAGCATACCGAAGTCTAGCGATCTTTTATCTACTCTAGAAGCCAGACTAATCGCTAATCGGTAAAAGTGTAACGCACCGCAGTTCAACGGCCATTTGTCATGATTATAAATCGTTTTCGCTATCAAAAAAAAAAACAAAAGTTTAACTGACTTTGGAAGTGCCAAATAAACCAAATGCCAAATAAACCTTAATTCTATAGAAATAAGTCCGAAATTTGCAAAAATTTGTTTTGTACCATAGTGCTTACGGACTTGCACTTTCTTGTGTTCTAATTGTTATAGGTAAAATACCGACGGATGTTGCTCCCAGAATTAGATTTGTAAAAGAATGTGAACCTTAAATAAATATCAACAAGAGCTGAGTTAAGAATTAAGATCTCAAGCGACCGTTGATTTCACCATAGCGCGGAGTCAAATTTGTAATCTGTAGACGCATTCTGTAAACTCATTTCGATCCTTACTAAGCTGAATCCGCGGTGAGTTTAAAGTTTTGTATTCTGTAAAACTCGATAGCGCCTGTAGCGCCTCAGTGACGAGCGTTCGAAGTGAGCTCGGTCACTTGAGAAATTTCGAGTTCGGATTCGATTTTTTACAGAATGCGTCTGCTGGTTTTAAAGTTCTTTGTCTACTGTCGTTTAATGCTGATGCTTATCTCGCGGCGATTCATTATGGGATAATAACCGGATACAGGTACTAGTAGTTAAAGATATTCAGATACCAGACATTATGAATCCATTTTTTTTTATTTCCAAATGTAATAGGCGTTAGCCCGTACATACATCAATAATGGACGATTATTTTATGCTTTATCAATTTAATAAGAAAGGGACAAGATATAGAGCATCAAAGTTCTGGAGTGGGCTTGTGACGTGTACAGTAAATTTTGCTCGAAAGCAATAAGTCACGCAAATCAACATAAGAAAAAATATCGGTACGTTTTTTAAAGTATATATTATAGATTTATAATGACAAACTATTTAAAAATGTTTAAGACATCTATCCTATTGCACATCGGACCGGACTGCTCGATATTAGACCTAGATGAATATAAATTGGTTATACTGGGGTTGGAGAAATTATACTTATATGTAGTTACATTGGGTGACCTTGTTGATTTTGTGCAGTACTTACATGTTAATTTTATGAAGCTTCTTTGTTCACGTTGTTGTTACTTTGTAACTAGCTAAATAATAGTGCTCCTTTTATGATTTAATGATTTTGTTATGCTTGAAGCATAACAATACAAAGAACTTGAAATAATATAACTTATTGTTTGACTTCTTGCTGAGGAGGACGTTTTCCAATTAAACAGCGTAGTTATTCAATATAAATAGTGCGTCAGGTTAATCTTATAGCGGAAACGTAAACTCTGTTCCTATTCCAAAATTTGCTAAGCTTAGATATTTTAATGTGTATCTTTTATGAATTTAGATAAATAGGCAATTAGAATTAGAACAGTTTGTTTGATTGAACGCGCTAATCTCAGCAAGTACTGGTCCGATTTGAATATTTGTCACTTATAGTCTACTTTTTAAAATACGATGTTCCCGCGGGGAAAATACAAAAAAGTAAAAAAAAAGTGTAAAGTTAGTATAAAATATAGTTGGTTCCGCTGTCTGTTCGCTTAGATCTTTTCATACACCCAACATATTTTCACCCGTGCAAAGCCGTGACAGGTATTTTATGCTATAAACCTAATGCAGTTATTGAAAGCTTAACAGTTATTTGTATGCGATGTTCCGTGAAAAGCGGTGACGCGACACTCCCACGGTTTAAATGCTTTGCCCCAATGACCACCAGACATTCGGAACATGTGGGCTTTTCTCAACCATTGTTGGGCTAAATTACTACATGTACCTGTTCAATAGTGGATAGGTGCGTCTGGTATACAAAATAGATTTATTTATTTGAAATACTTATATGCTGTATAGACATTTTATACTTTCTATTCTTCAAATAGACCTGCACTGACATCTCGCTTAACAAGTAACTCCTTCAAATAGCGGACTCAGACTTCAATCATTCTCTACAATGTCACCTTCTGCTTATCTGTAAAATATACCATAAACGTCATTATTTAATTTGCAGGGAACGTGTGACCGTAACTACGCGACGCAGCGTCACACCGCCGGCCTCCACCTCTGAACTTAACGAGCCCGCGCAAGGCACGATACGAACAGAGGAGTACAAGCGCGACCTAGCAGAGTTCCAAGCCAGAAGATCCCTAGGATCCAAGGAACCAGACACACCGCAAAAACTAAAAAGATGCGGGCATTCCTCCCTACCCATCTCCTGCGCAGACTGCACCGACCCTGACACAACATTCAACTACGAAAAGAAATCCGCAAACAAATATAAAAAGAAAAAACGCTCCCGCAGCATCACGCCTGAAAAAATCTGCGATGGCGTCCCTAACATTCAGTTCCTATTTCAAAACCAAGTATTCATGCCGGGTCTATATCCTACTTACTCCGAGGTGAAGACGAAATGTTATAGAAGATCAAGATCACCTGATTTCGTGTCACAAAAGCACATTGACTACAAGGAGACTGATGTATACGTGTCTCCCAAGTTTAGAAAGAATAATTCCCTACCGTTCGATGTCCACAACTTCCTGGCTGGTCATAGAACTGACGAGGAGGAGGTCGATGGGCTGCACGCGGCGGGTGATGCGAACGCGTCGAGTAACGAAGCTAACAAAGACAGCAGCAGCGGGGACGATAAGGTCTGGGAGGTGTTGACTGAGCTGAAACAGTTTGATCAGTGGGCGGACGAGCAGTTGATGATTAAATCACCGGTTACCGGCAGATCGGATGACAGCAAGGTAAACTTTAGCTTTATCCTAGAGAGTTTAACGCTTGCATTGGCCGTACTTTTTTAAAGGTTTTTGACAGAACGTTTTGTTACGGTTAGCAGTAGCCTATACCCACACGTGTAAATTTGCAGATTTTCGTTTTTCCTTCACCACTCTCACCCCCATAACTTTTCGGCACAACCGATTTTCATGAAACATGTCTAAGAACACTCGCGCCAAACTCACCTTGGATACAAAAAATACTAAATTGAAATCGCTCTATCCATTCGGGAGCTATGATGTCCCAGACAGACAAACAGACAGATAAACACGTCAAACTTATAACACCCCTCTTTTTGGTCGGGGGTTAATAAAGATTTTGTATGTGTATTTTTTTTCGATAAAGAAACTGTTTACTATACAACAGCGCAATATTGAAATCATTCCATTCTGGAGATTAACGCGTTCAAACAATCAAAACTCACCGAACTGTTTACCTTTATGTTTGGCGGTTTTATCAAGGACCTATTTAACTTATAATACTTTCGTATCTAGCACACAGGTCCCCTTCTTTTTCCCAATAATCCTATCCATTCAAGGTTGTCTGGTAGAGATCGCTCTTTAGCGATAAGACCGCCATTTGTCGCATAGTCTTAAGTGCTTATTTTTAGTTTTGTGATTTTAATTATGTGTGCAATAAAGAATATTTATCTTATCTTATCTATTTATTGTATTTACTAAGTTCTATAACTATAATCTAATATCAAAAGATTTACCCTTCTGCTTAAGAAGGCTATTGCCAACTACTATTATTGTAATAGTAAAGTATGTTTTCTTTACAGAGCGACACAAGCGCCTACGGACTTCCTATAGTTAGCTCTAGGAATGTTGATATTCACGTTGACAAGGGGAAAATATGGAGTCTTGGAACTTGGGGCGTTGTGCCCGTGCAGTTAAAAAAGCTCACTGGAGTGACTGTTGACCGTGTACGCAAGAAACGAAGTGTGGAAATTAATATATTGAGGTAATTAAAAGAAAACAAACACACATAATGCATCCCTATTTAAGTTTCCACTGCTAAGACTTCGCTCTTGACGAGAGAGATTAGGCCATAATCTTAGACCACATAGTCACTTTATATTAGGTGAGATTGTGGTCAAATGAAGCCCTATCTATCATAAAAAAAAAAAATTCACCATGCAGGCCAAGAGCCGGTTGGTAAAGTAATTTAGTTTTGTAAATTTGTTATTTTGTGCTTAATCTTAAAAACGTTCTGCTTACATAATTTAATATTACGTCCCAATGATTATAAATGCAAATATTTCAAGAATATTGGTTATGTACCTAAAGAGAGACGAAGCCACAAACATACTTGCACATTTATAATTTATCTTAGGATTTAAAAATTTAAGGTATAGGTTGCCAACGTCCATACCACGTTGAAAACACCGGTTCTCGTCCGATCACCGAAGTTAAGCAACGTCGGGCGCGGTCAGTACTTGGATGGGTGACCGCCTGGGAACACCGCGTGATGTTGGCTTTTTGCTATATTTATTTCATACAATGATAATAGTATAACTATTATTCAAACGGCTTAGAAGGATATTCTTAATTCGACATTTATAGAATTACCTTTTTAAATTATATTGGTAAACTGAGGTAATCGCCCATGAACATAATGTTGGTTGGCTCCTTGCTATTTTCATGTTCTAAGTGATGGTGACAAAATAAAAACTATTTACTACATTAAGCTTATTTTTTAAATAGCATACCAGTTTGTATGCATTTTTTGTACTTATTAAACTATAACTACTAACTTATCAGAAATATTTATGTTATCTACATATTATTATGAAAGCAAGCTATTGATTATATAAATAATAATAAATTACGTATGCAATCTCATCACAGCGACATCTGCAGTTAGGTTATATATCTACGTGGTTCTTGTATGCCTTTCTAGAAATCGTTGTTCATAAGATCACCGCTAGATGTCATTAAACCATAAATATCATCGCAGCTAATCTAATTTATTTTAGATTTTTCAATCGATGTTGACTCCTAATAATATGCATTAGTGAGTTAACTTGAGTATCCTTCATTAAATTAATAGAACGGATAGTAAATGTGGCTCGTTCTTTAAATATATACATTTGCTATGATTTCAATGCATATAGATACTATTTTTATATTCGAACATTTAGTTGAAGTATTAGCATAGAAAATTATTGTTAAGATTAAAAAATTCATTAAAGCTGTCGCCAACGTCCATACCACGTTGAAAACACCGGTTCTCGTCCGATCACCGAAGTTAAGCAACGTCGGGCGCGGTCAGTACTTGGATGGGTGACCGCCTGGGAACACCGCGTGATGTTGGCTTTTGCTTTTTAATTTTAATCTAGAAAACATTTTTTTTCCAGAAAATGCCGTCATCCTAACATAATTCTTCTGATGGGTATTTATTCTGACGTGGAAAATAATGTGCATATAATTTGTGAACGATGCGTGGATTCCCTATTCTGCATACTTCATGTTCAGGTACACTTCTGATATTCAACCTAAACAGGGGTGTGGTTTGATTGGTTGAGCAGATACAAAGAGGCAACAAAGTTTCTTTTGCAATTATAATATTGGTGTCGATAACAATTTTTTAGTGAGAATTTGCATTTATTTTAACATTATTAATTTATAAATAAATTTTCTATGATGATGTTGATGATTTCAATTGTAATTAAATAACTCCGTAGCAGGACATTGCACACCATGTATTGGTAAAATACATTGTTCTATGTGATATTTATATAAGACCAGTTACCACATGTATGTATGCAACAGAGATACTTTTACTTTAAAAAATTTGAAAAGAGTATTTCTTCTATCTATTCTTAATATAATTGATGCAACTAACGTTCCAGGGTCGAATACTTAGCGCACAAACCTCCGTACATTACGCATTGGACGTCGCGAGCGCATTAGTGTTCCTTCGAATGCAAGGCTTCATCCACACACAGCTAAACAGTATGAGCATTATGATAACAAGCCACGATACAGCTAAACTGGCCGATTTCGCACCCTGCGCTTGTGTTATCAACGAGGACGTGTACAGCAAACCTAAAGACTACGAGATGTATACCGCGGAACCTCGCTATGTGAACATTGATGGTAAGTGAAACTATACAAGTAAAATTTTAACAATATCGACCAACTTTCAGAAGGTTTAGCAAGCCTTGGCGACGCTGATTGGTTGAATTATATAGAACGAAGGTGTAGGTTAAATTTAATGTTATTCAGGAAATGATAAATCTAAATTTAAAATTTAAGATAAAACTCCCGTTTCCAATGCCTTATTTCCTTAAAAGTAAAACACCATAATATTATGTAATGTTCACGCGATGCGCTTTCATTTGATACCCCACTCGAGTATATTTTCAAATTTTCGGTTTTCTTCCCCACTCTAACCCCCATAACTTTTAAACGGCACAACCGATTTTCATGAAACATGTCTAAGAACACTCGCGCCAGACTCACCTTTCATACAAAAACTAAAATAAATTAAAATCGCTCCATCCGTTCGGAGTTTTGGTCGGGGGTTAAAAAACCACGGGGCGAGCGAGCTTAGAGACGCGGCAGCAGCCACCTGGTCAAAGGTCTATTAATTACTAGCGGCACTCCCCGGGTTTGCACGGGTAAACCAAAATATAACCTTCTTCGGTCATAGGAATACAACAATTCGGCTTATGTAAATGGATCACATACCAACTCAGTTACAACATAATTTCGCCGGAAGTCTGCAAAATTCACAGTTGAAATGTGTAGCGTAACTGTATTTTTTTAAAACTAGAAACCATTATTATGCCATTCGAAAGAGCAGAAAACACTAAAAAAAACTGTATAATATCTATGCTATATGCTAGGGTTTAGTTCTGAAAATAACTTTTTGAATGGGATATGTTACCTGTTAACGAATTATTAACTACTAACTAAGCAACAAAATATTATCAAGCGACAAAGTAGGGAGCCGACAGATTATTTCGTGATCTTAACCCCTTCCGTACCTCCGTGCCCGAGTGACGCCTGCCACTCCACAACGCATAGTTAGCCGCCGAGCGGTTATTTTAAAAATAAATTACTCGTGATATCTTTTGAATGGAATGTCAGAATCTGATAATTCAAAAACTTATATAAAGGTTTTAAAGCAATCTTCCATAATAAATAATTTATTTTGTTAAGGATTAATACCAAGATGCAAATAAGGAGCCTTTTCAAACAGTGGTATTTTAATTTTTTTATATAAAAAATCGCTTATTGTCACAAAATTAGAATAGTTAGAGATATGATGTAACGACGTTTTTTGTAGATAATGATAAGTTCTACAAAGTTGTAATACATCACTTTGTTATTTAATCAATAGTTTTCGCAGCATTCGCGATTAAAGAAAGATTTTAGGTTTATTTAAAAAAAAAATCGCTTATTGTCACAAAACTATAATAGTTAAAGATATGACGGAACGTCGTTTTTTGTAGATAATGATAAGTTCTACAAAGTTGTAATACATCACTTTGTTATTTAATCAATAGTTTTCGCAGCATTCGCGATTAAAGAAAGATTTTAGGTTATTTTTTTTACCATGGGTTACCTACATTATCGGAGTTTGGTAAGGAATCACATTATTTTTGAAAACTAAATATAGCCTATGTCACTCAGGTATAGTGTAGCTTTCGAATGGTGAAAGATTTTTTTAAATCGGTGCAGTAGTTTCAGAGCCTATTCGAGACAAACAAACAAACAAAAAATCAAACCTTTCCTCTTTATAATATTATATATTATTAGTATATTAGTATAGATAACATTACAGTTCAATAAAGATAATTAAATGAAAAAAATTATATTCTGTGCAAAACACGTAACACATCTACCTATTTTATTTATTTTAATGTTACATGAATAGGTATTTCTTATGGTTTTTACAAAAGTTGTTACTCCCAAAACATACTGGGTGTAAGAATGTTGTTTTGTGGTAATGTGGATAATTAAGACGCAATTTATATTATTTTATTATAATTATCACATCATTACTATTTATAGCATATTCAATGTATGTATACAGCTGTGTTACACAGCATACTTACATACTATACACAACTTACATAATATATATTATATACGCGTCGAATTGAGAACCTCCTCTTTATTTGATGTGTGTGGTGTGGTGTGTTTAAATGAATACGTTTTCGTAATTTAAATTATTTTGACGATAAAAATAAATGATTTAGGATTGTACACTAACAACATCTAAACCCGTGACAATCTCTTAGCTTGTGTTTTTTTTTTATATTATTGAAAGAAAACACGCAGACAAAGGAAAAAGTGCTTGTACACAGACTCTTTGTCCGGAATCGAACCCGCTACCTCCTACGGCGCAAGCGGACCTTCGCCCAAAGCAGATTATTTGCAAGTGATGGTAGAACTTGGTAGTTTTATTAGCTTTACCATCTCTTGATTCTTGACTTTTATTTGTTTGAAATAATTACAAGTCGTACCATTATCGGGATATAAAGAAACCACCAACCAGCGTTCGCAAACTGACGATCGATTTTAATCTATTTTACAACGATTGCTATTTTAATACATATTACCCTAGATTACTTCAAACTTTTATTTTGAATTAAATTTACAGACACTAATGGAGACGAATTTGAAGTCCATATTGTTTGAATTAAACACAGCAAACCTTTATTTTGATGCAATTAAGATATTCAAATATTAAGTTTATTTTCTTGCACGCCCAGAATAATTAGCAGGATTGGTAGAGAAAGCTTCTATTCTTAAGTCCTCCTCTGTACATTGTTTTTTGTGCACAAAGTAGAAATAAATAAATATTTTTCACATTTTTATGTTAAGTAGTTGTCAAAGAGCTTATCGCTTTATCATGAGTACATTATAATAGGTGTAGCAATTAAGTATCTCATAAAATTGAAATTATTACAGCAATGTGAATTTGATGTGATTTGTCATAAAAAAATATATCAAACTACAATATTAAATGTAATGTCTAATAGTACTGTTGTCAAATTTATAATTAGTTATTACTTATTAAGATAATTATGATAAATTGACATAGGTACCTAATAACAAATAAGATAACACTTAAAAACATTCATTAATAAAATCTGCCAAGTGCTAGCCGGACAGTCGGACGCGCACACGAAGGGTCCTTGATCATCATCACATCATTGAGCTACCGTTAAAACGAGTTCTTACTTAGATTCTTTGCACCAATTTCACCATTTTATTCTACAAATCGAGTTTTTATGAACAAACCACAGAAAAATGACAATTATTATTGTTTGTCTGGGGGTGGTGAAAACAAATTTAGCCTGCTATGATAGCACTCATAGCCAATGGCGAAATCGGGGATTTACTAAGTCGGAACACGTACATATTTAGCCCAAATTTCACCATTGGCTATAAACTACATCTTAGTGGGCTCAACTATTTTTACCATCTAACTAAGATCCAATTGAAATTGGGGCTTAAACCAAGTTTCGTAATTTCGTGGCTGACGCGAGCGTGACGTCAACCAGGCTGAACCGTCTTGGTTAGTTCTTGAATTTTAACTAGATGTCGCTAGTAAAAAAGTGCCCGCTCTAGATCGCGCTGACGAAAACGCGCGGGTTCGAGAAAGGTTCTCGCAGCGAGATTATGAAATCATACTTACCTGGCACAGGGGACACCGTGATCACAAAGGCGGTTCCCCCAGAGCGAGGCCCTTCCATTGCACTGCGGTTGGGTTGACCTCTGCGATTATCCCTAATGCGGATAACTCGGGTGCGTTATTTTTGGTAGTGGGGACTGCGTACGCGCTGTCCCCTTCATGAATAATATTATAATTGGGTGTTTTTCAAAAAAAATGAGCACCTGAGAAATGTGTTGTCCACTAACTTCGACAACAAATTTCTCAGCAACCTTAACACATTTCACTATTAAGAGTAATATTTCTACTACAGAAATGATTATGATTTTTGTTTGAACATAAAAAATACTGAAACACACTATTAAAATTTAAATATTGTCAAAAAAGTAATACAAAAAGACACAATTTTGTATGTCCACCATACAGCTTGTTAACTTTAAAGTTCATAAAAATATACCAAAATTACATTTATTTCAATAAAGTAGCTTGCAATCGAAGCATAAATGTTTGTATTTTTATCACAAGTTGAATGTATTACTATTAAAAGGAATCTGAATAAACAAAACTAGTTTAAAGTTTGTCCTCAAAAAACGGAAGTGGCGGAATTTCCAACTAAGTAACGCCAAAAACAAGGACCGCAAAACAAAAACTGACTTTAGAAGCCAAAGAAAGAAAAATCAAAATACTAGAAAATAAAGTTCAAGACATAGAAGAAGATAGGGAAAAGTTAGGAAAATCTATTCAAGAAACATATAAAAACAATTGTAAGACTCAAGAAAGCAAAAGACTATTAAAGAAGATTGTACAAAACTACACACACAAAAGTAACAAAAAATATCCTACTCATAAAATATTGGGGCTCAAAAAAAGGTTTCGATTTACCTATAAACCACGAAAGATCAACACAAAAGTGCAAGATGAAATTCAAGCCTTTTATCTTCGGGACGATGTGACAAGGTGCACCGCAGGAAAAAGAGAGTGCAGAACAAAAGAAAAAAAGAAAATGCAAATAAGGTACATGGTTGATACATTGTATAATCTTTACAAAATTTATAGAAAAAACGGTGGCAGGCATAGTTTCTCAACGTTTTACAGATATAAACCATTTTACGTTTTATCTCCAACTATCGGTGCAAGAGATACCTGTATGTGTATTAAGCACAGCAACATAGATTTCATCTTAAGAGCTTTGAAATCAAATAAAATTGTTTTGTGCAAAAATATTGAGGACATGGTTAATGTATTTTCTTGTGATATAAAATCATTTGATTGTATGTATGGAAAATGCATAAAATTTAAAACTCCACACATTGAATATAACAAAGAAAGGTCAAGCGAAGATATTAAATGGTGGAAATGGGTACGAAAAGATCACAAATATGAGAAAGCGGGCCGAGAAATAACTACAAAGAAAACTATAAGAGAGGAGCAGAATGGGACCGTCGGTAATTTAGTAACTGAATTGGAGACCGCGTTAGTACCATTCAAAGAACACTATTTTAATTGGAAGGAACAACAGAAGCAGTACCGTAAGTGCGTTAATAATTTAAAGGAAGACGAGATAATGATATTGTGTGACTTTTCTGAAAATTTCGATTGTAAATATTCAAACGAGATACAATCGATGCACTTTGGAGCATCAAAGACCTCTATAACGATACACACTGGAATTATTATTTTTAAACAAAAATGTCAAACATTTGCTACAGTTTCCGACAGTAACTGCCACGAACCTGAAGCCATTTGGGCACATCTATTACCCATTATTAAATACGCCAAAGAAAACAACCCTATTAATGTCATCCATTTTTTTTCCGAGGGTCCTACCAGCCAGTACCGGCAAAAGAAGAATTTTTATTTATTGAACTTATTTGCTGACAAACTGAAATTGAAATTCTCCACGTGGTCTTTTTCCGAAAGCGGGCATGGGAAAAGCATTGCTGACGGTGTTGGTGGGTCGGTTAAAAGACAGCTTGACACTAGAGTAAGTTATGGGACTGACGTGACTAATGCAACAGATGCCTACAATGTTTTGAATGGGTTTATGAAATCTGTAAAATGTTTTTATATCAACGAAAAAGACATAGAAAGCATTCGTAAGCTAATTCCACTGAATATCAAAGCTGTCCCTGGGACGATGAAATTACACCAAATAATATCAAAACAAAAATATATGATTAATTACTTAGTTGCTTTTGTGGTGATAAAGGAGGGTTATGCAATTGTCATTGTCCGGAAACCCATATGCTAGTGCCAGGTGGAGCTAATCGTGATGATGACTCTTTATTGATGACCGAGAACATCAGGAAAGTTAAAACAGCAGATACTCACATTGTCCATGAGAACATCACGGATAATACAGTAAAAGTTGATAATTCTGTTATGGCCAGCAGCACACAGAATATCCTAGGTGATGGTTCACTTCATACTCTCCATGAGAATATCACGGATAATGCCGCTAAAATTGACGATGCAGTTATGACCAGCATAGAAAATGTCCTCGGTGATAAATCATTACTTCCCTCAATTACTGCCGACGGTGTTGATGATTTAATCATTTCAGATTCGTGGTTAAAAGACATAAACTTTATAATTGATGATGAAATACTTTTAGAGCAACCCCATAATATTGAGCAAGCATCAGTCAAGGCAGCAGAAAATGCAACTATGGTGGAAACCAAAAAAGAGGTTTTCCATGGTTCTAGTCTCAGCCCCGTCTCAGTAGCAACAAATGAACCTGTAATTGACCTTACATGTACACAAAAAATAGTTTCACAGAATGCTAAACAGTTTCCAGATCCTAGAAAAAGAGTCCGCACATTGATGCCTGGACATTCTGGACCACCAACCAAGAAAAGCAGAGAGAAAATAAGCGAGAAAGAAAATAAGCGTAAAGTTAAAGTATTACTACCGACTACGAAGAGAAACTTTCGTTGCTATGTCTGCCACCTTTGTAAAAGTGATTATTTATGTTTAAAAGAGATGATTAAATGTATGTTGTGTAAAAATTGGATGTGTCTAAAATGTAGTGGCACTGATTCTTTTGATTATATTTGCCCAATATGCCTTGATTCTTATTAGTGATTTTAAAAGTACCTAAGTAAATGAAAAACTAAGACTAATGAATGACTGACTAGGATTTTAATTATAATAATGTACATTGTGCACTAGGGTGGCTCACGAATGAATGGATTTTTTTTTTAATTTTGAGTTCTAATAGCGGGGGTTCGGTGCGTAATATTGATGTGAAAATAAATGCAATTTTTCAATTTTTTTCGATAATTCCTTCTGCCTCCGCACAGACCTCGAATTCAAATAAAAAACAAAAAAGTTTTACTTGGGTAAAAACGTAAGAACTGAATTCCAAAATTATGTAGATAGTAATTAGAATTCAGTATTTTTTAAATAAACATTATCTATTACGATAAAATTACTAAACAAACTAATATTCTTAGAATGACAAACACCAAATTATGTTCTTTAATTAGTTCGAAAATCTAGTCTTGAGTCAAATTTCGGCATTATTTTCCTTGACTCCAATTTCCAGTGTTAACATTTTTACCGTCGCAACCGATTGCCATGAGATGATGTGTGGCAATATCTTCACTCGACAGGAACCTTGCTATTGTGCTTTCAATTTCTTTGGAAGTAGATGACTTAGGTGCGATGTATCCCATATAAAAAAAAACCAGCTCTCGTATCAGCGAAATGTGTTCTTCAATAGTAGTAGTTTTGTAGCATTTACCATTTTTTCTGATAATATTTGAAGTTTTATCCTTCCTTCCGTCAAAATATAAAGCAGAGAGTTCAAAAACAGTTTTTTGCTTCGTCAAACTTGCTCTAACTTTGTTTTTCTCCCCTCGTAACTTATGTCTGTCAATTATCTCCATACCTGAGCCAATATTTAACAAAACTGATGACGAAATAGCTGCTGCTGCTCTATCAGATACGCCATACCTGTCACAAGTCTTCGACAACGTAGGAAAAGAGACCTGTTGCGACCTCTTTCTCTTTTTATAACTATATTTGCTAGTAGACTTTTCTGACGTTGTTGAAGAAGTACTTTCATCAGTTTTATCTAAAATGGCTACCGTTGAAGAAGTTCCGGATGTCTTTGGACGGTTCTCTCATTCATGTTTTCTCTGAAGGGTCTTTTGTAACTTCTTCGTCACAATTACGCCGACCCCACTTATCATCATACCCCGAGAGGTTCTTTGATCGGTCATAAAATGTTTGCTCTTGTTTGGGAACTCTTTTATCCTTATTACAGATGCATTGAGTGAATTCTTTGCACTTGTATGAAGAAATATCAAAAAGTAACTAACTGCTTTGTTGAAAACCTTGTAACTTTTCCGGTGTAAGCCTCTTTACCGACTTGAGAAGATTTTTGTGAAAAGTGCGGCTAAGCTATCCCTCCCGCACTCGTTCCCCGCGTTAAAAACAAAAGATCGAGCATTATTATTTATTTATATTTAAAAAAGATCATAATACATAGACATTAGTCGCTGAAAAAAGTCAGTTTATTAAATTTTTATGCAGTAATGTAGCGTCAAATTAGACTCCAAAATCATGTTTTTTTAAATATTCGATGACGTTGCGGAGGCAGTTACTGGCAATCAAATCAAATAATATTTTACATATTTGATTTTTATCCACAAACGCACAAACTTTTCACTATTAGGTAACCATAAGTAGAAAAAAAAATTTTCGAGTCACCCTATTGTGCACGTAGCCTAATTATTCCTATTAGTAACTTTGTGTTCCACATAAGTAACAGTCCTATTAAAATGTGATATAAATTTTAAGATTTCTTTAATTGTATTTATCTTAGCGCTATATTAGAGTAACAAATATTGTTCTACTCCTCCAAATTTTATTTTGTGTTACCTTAAAATGTTGTAAACTTACTGTTATGTTAAATAAAAGATATTTTGTATGATGTTACCGGCACAAAAGTGACGTAATGGATGTTTTTCGATAAATAATCGCTAATTTATTGATTTATCTTTAGTTCATTGTTCTGTTTTTTTAATATTAATATGCTATAAGTTGAATAAAACATTATGAGTAATTATAAACAAATCGTTTTATTTGTCTAAATGCCAAGTTAAAAAGTTACTTAGTGGAACGAATTGTAGATACCTTTTGAAAACAGATTGATGTTTATTGAGCTTATTTTCATATATCTATATACATTTTATCAAATTTAGTTAATTTATTTAATAATCTTTAGCTTTATCATCAATTTTATGGAGAATTCCGTTCATTAATTTATGGTTTCCACGTAAGTAACAGGCCATTTTTTTTGGAAAACGCCCACTTACACATTATCTTAAAATTTGTCCGAATGAGTACAATTTATTTCTATGATCTAAAGATTATTATGTATTATTTAATTGGCATTATTAATTCATATTCTTACCACTGGCTTCGCTCGACCGATTTTAATAAAACCAAATCATTTGTCTGCGTCCCGTTAAGCAGAATAAACTCAAATAATGAATTCAACGGGGATATCCATTATTTTTACAATAGGCTCTTCCGAACTTCAACCCCGTTATTTTAACCCTCGCCTAAAAGTGGGTTGTTATAAGTTTGACGTGTCTGTCTATGACATCATAGCTCCAAACGTATGAAACCATTTCAATTTAGTTTTTTGTATGAAAGTTGAGTTTCTAAGACATTTGATGAAAATCAGTCGACCCGTTTAAAAGTTATGAGGGTAAAGTGGAGAAGGACAACTGAAAATCTGCAAATATACTCGAGTTAGGCCTCAAATGAAAGTGCATCATGTGCACATTACAAAATAGTATGACTTTTTAACCGACTTCAAAAAAAAAGAAGGTTTCTCAATTCGACCGTATATATTTTTTTTTTTTTTTTTTTTTTTTTTTTTTATGTATGTCCGCGGATAACTTTGTCGGTTATGAACCGATTTTGATTATTCTTTTTTTGTTGGAAAGGGAGTATCCCAAAGGTGGTCCCATTGTAAGGAAACCTGGATCTGGTGGTGGAATCCTGAAGAAATTGAGGGAAACTCTTGAAAATATTGTCTTTCCGACTTGTGTGTTCCTTAATATTATTCAATATAATGAATTTTAAAGCCCTTTTTCTTAATGAGTGTCTGGTGTTGATCTGATGATGGAGGGAAAGGCGGTCGAGGGAACTCCTCAACGATTTACAGCAAGTACTTTGTGTTTGGGCTTGATTAACTTATATTACTGAGACCGTTCATCTAAATGGGTTTTGGCTGATATTAGGGGTCTGATGATGAAAATGAAGGACAGTCAAAGGAACTCTATAAGGTATATTTTAGTAGAGTAATAACTAAAAATCGTAAAATAAAACTTTTTTGACAAAAATTAAACCAACTTCAAAAGAGAAACTGAAAAGTACAAAATAAATTAACTTTACAAATCATTTCGACATTAAAAGTGATTAAAAGAAACATAAACAATTAAATAATTAAGTATTTAATAATTTTGAGGTCGGTGCCAAGTAAATACTACAAAAAACTGAATGCAGTAACAAATACCTTTTTTCCTACACTATACACAATATCAATAGATATGTCAAAATAACATACTAATTAACAGCATTTAGGACCCAAATTGAAATGCGTGCGCGGATATACCGCGAATGGACTGATATTTAGAGTTAATTTCCTACTAATACCTTATGGCTTGAGTTGTGAAAAAGATTGATGTACCTATATTATATTTAGTTATTGTTTTACTTGGCACCAACTTCAAAATTATTAAATACTTAATTATTTAATTGTTTATGTTTCTTTTAATCACTTTTAATGTCGAAATGATTTGTAAAGTTAATTTATTTTGTACTTTTCAGTTTCTCTTTTGAAGTTGGTTTAATTTTTGTCAAAAAAGTTTTATTACTTTAAAAGTAAATATGGTTTTGGAATCGGGGGGTTTTTTAAATTGTGAATTTAGATTATTATGCTGAAAATCTATAAATATTAGATTGCTTGATAATTTATAAAGGTATTCATACATCTTAGTTGCCTTAGTTGTATAAATTTATTAGTCGCTGCTGGATTGGCTACTGAATAAAAAATCTTTTGTTTTTTTACCTATAATATACAATGGATCAAGAATTTTAGTTAGTTTGTCGCCAACGTCCATACCACGTTGAAAACACCGGTTCTCGTCCGATCACCGAAGTTAAGCAACGTCGGGCGCGGTCAGTACTTGGATGGGTGACCGCCTGGGAACACCGCGTGATGTTGGCTTTTTGCTTTATCTTCAAACATAACACACATTTTGTTATTCTATTTTTAACCGACGAAAAAATAATGTTGTTGAGATTTCTTTAAAGTTAAAGTCAAATCATTTATTTGCTTGAATGTAGGTACATATTTATTAAATAGTATTATAAGTAAATAGTATATGGTATATTATAATATACATTATATCTATAAATACCTACACATTATATTTATGATTTTGTGTGTTATATAGTTATTATTTTCTTATTTTTCTATGCATATGTACATTATGTATTTATACAGTACACAACACATGACGTTTTTTTTTCACTTTCCAGTTATTAATATTATTGGCAGTTAAAATCACAGGATCTTTCCTATAGCTCAACCTGCAAAAATATACAGACTTCTTCGAAACAGGCTTAGCCTTGTAAAGAAGTCACCAGATATACGGTCTGCACTATATAGAGCATATCATATTATGTATGTTATCTGCAAATAAATAAACGACACATGAATTCTATTTAATTTATTAGTTTTACTTCGAAGTGTGTTCAGATTATATGTCTTACTTAAATTATTAAAAAAAATATTGGTCGGCCCAGTTGTTCTCGAATCAGCTCTCTCTTCAAAGTTCTATTAAACTTTCCCTCACGGTACTTGTTCGCTATCGGTCTCTAATTGATAAATTGACTAGGTGCTTTTTGTAAAAAAAAATAACTTGTTTCAGACACACATTCCAAAACATCAGAAAGCGAGCCATTGCTATCAACAAATCCTTCGGAGGTTTATTTGAAGAGCAATGCTGTCAGCAAGAAGTACGAGGATTTTGCAAATTCTGAGATGTTCCGCTGGCAAGCACCTGAACTGTATGCGGCCGATGAGATGGGAATGGTACAGGCTTGCTCTAAAAGTGACGTCTATTCACTTTCTCTGATCCTGTGGGAAAGCTGCAATGGTGAGTGTTCAACTTGAAATGTTTTGTGATGTTAGTTTTAAGAAACACTTAGATTTTTTTTTCTTATTTGAGAACTTTAAAATACTACTTAAGATTTATTGGGTGTACTTTCATAACTGTAAGAACTCGGTTAGCATAGCGTAAAAAAGACTATTAATATAACTTTAATCTTGTGTGTGGCCATAATCTCAGAAAAAGTGATGCATGGTCATATAAAAAAAAAAAGGTGTGTGTGCGATTTACACACGATAGAAGTGAATCTTCAGTAAATCGACAAAAGAATGAGATGAATAAAAAAAAATATTGTGCAAAAAGATTTTGTTCGGGCGGTCACCCATCCAAGTACTGGCGTTCCGGAAAGTTGCTTAACCTTGTTAGCTATAAACTACATCTTAGTGGGCTCAACTATTTTTACCATCTAACTAAGATCCAATTGAAATTGGGGCTTAAACCAAGTTTCGTAATTTCGTGGCTGACGCGAGCGTGACGTCAACCAAGCTGAACCGTCTTGGTTAGTTCTTGAATTTTAACTAGATGTCGCTAGTAAAAAAGTGCCCGCTCTAGATCGCGCTGACGAAAACGCGCGGGTTCGAAAAAGGTTCTCGCAGCGAGATTATGAAATCATACTTACCTGGCACAGGGGACACCGTGATCACTAAGGCGGTTCCCCCAGAGCGAGGCCCTTCCATTGCACTGCGGTTGGGTTGACCTCTGCGATTATCCCTAATGCGGATAACTCGGGTGCGTTATTTTTGGTAGTGGGGACTGCGTACGCGCTGTCCCCTTCATGAATAATATTACACTTACACATCGTCTTAAAATTTGTCCGAATGTGTACAATTATTTCTATAATTTCTATGATCTAAAGATGTATTATGTATTATATATTATTATGAAAGTTGCTTAACCTTGTTAGCGTTTAAGATTGGCTTACCTGACGTATTTCCGATGCATCTGGTCTGAAATCACAACGATTCTAAAGAGTTTCACTTCAAAAACAAAATATAAATTTGCGTCGAAATGGAACCTCCATCTTTTCTTTCGTCGGTTCCGCCGCGCCGGTATTAGCAAAACTTGTTGATCATAAATAATTTTATTTTACTATAGTAGCATGCTAAAATTATGTTTCCTGTAAACAAATGAGTCTTAATCTTAACTCTAAGAGCCTGTCTCACCACCAAAAAAAAAAACTCAACTTTCTTCCAAAAACTAAATTGAAATCGCTTCATCCGTTTGGGAGCTATGATGTCCCAGACAGACAGTCACGACAAACTTATAACACCTTCTTTTCTGTCGGGGGTTAAAAAATAATACATCTGAAGATGGTGTCAAAATAATTAAAATTTCAGCTTCCATACCATGGAAAACGCTGCCTTATGGTAAACTGAAGGAACAATACATGTTATGGGAAACGGGGATGCCGCTACCCCAAAACGGTACTTACCCCGGAGGACTTTTGTCGCTGCTGCAGTCCGGACTCAAGCTGAAAAGAACGGACCGAATCGATTTGGATACTTTACAGCGCGAACTTCAAACTGTTAAGGTTAGTAATAATAATAAATCATATATTTCAGGCATCTCATCATATATCTTTATGACTAACATTAACATACATACAAACATTAATCTTATATACTATGTAAAAGTATGTAGTACTTAGAAAACTTTCTGAATTAGATTATACAACTTAATTAACGATGACGAGATTCAGAAACTGTTTCAATAATTTAGTATACTGTTCGCCAACGTCCATACCACGTTGAAAACACCGGTTCTCGTCCGATCACCGAAGTTAAGCAACGTCGGGCGCGGTCAGTACTTGGATGGGTGACCGCCTGGGAACACCGCGTGATGTTGGCTTTTTGCTTTTTTTTATGTTTGTTACCTCAGATATTTTTGTACTTGAACCGATTGACATATAAATAATTGATGTAATAATATTAATTTATGTTAAATCTGGTAACTAACATTTGATCCCGTTTGAGTCGTCCTAGAGTTATCTTCAATAAATAAATAATTAATGATCGCCTACGAACATCACGTAACGTGATGATTCGCTACTTCACTGCCAAACAAAATGGTTATGATGACAAAATTTGATTCTGTTTATAAAATTGAGTCTGACTGTCGCCAACGTCCATACCACGTTGAAAACACCGGTTCTCGTCCGATCACCGAAGTTAAGCAACGTCGGGCGCGGTCAGTACTTGGATGGGTGACCGCCTGGGAACACCGCGTGATGTTGGCTTTTTGTTACTTTTATGTTAAACATGATGATTGCCAAACTTAATTTTGATTTTAAATTTAAACATAAGGATCATACAGTAAACAAAATGTACAAAAGGCAATCTTAACCCTAAAAGAGTTTTCTGACAGCAAACCACGTCATTGTGATATGTGCTAACAGATAGGGTTACTTAATATAGGTATTATTTCTCATTGAACAGATTTTATATTGATTATTTTTTATTTGTAACCTGATCCCAAAAAACTGGTTCTATTTCAATTTTATAAGGATCGTTCCAGTAGACTAAATGAGATGCGCCTAGGAACATCCACGATGGATTTATTCTATTTTTATGGCGTGTAATGACAGCGTAAAAATAAGATTATGTTTAAAAAAATTAGTGCAACTGTCGCCAACGTCCATACCACGTTGAAAACACCGGTTCTCGTCCGATCACCGAAGTTAAGCAACGTCGGGCGCGGTCAGTACTTGGATGGGTGACCGCCTGGGAACACCGCGTGATGTTGGCTTTTGCTGTTTGCAATAAATTTTTTATATTTATTTGTACAGTCTAAAAAATTACTTAATTCATTACACAACCAGTGCGCATTTAATTATATTCATAATTATTTCTAACTAGCGGCCCGCCCCGGTTTCGCACGGGTAATTATAAAAAAAAAATCATTTTAAACCTTCCCTAGACCTCCACGAATATTTCAAGACTAAGATAGATAAATCCGTTCAGCCGTTCTCGAGTTTTAATCAGACTAACGAACAACAATTCATTTTTATTTATATAGATTAAAATTTCTCACTATTAAGAAATTTCTATTTTTAGCGTGATTTAGACGACATCGATTACGTTATCTTACCAGCAAGGCTTCAACGTAAGAAATCGAATTTTAGTACCACTGTATGGGATACAGTATCACCAACCGATTCTGAATGCCAGAGCCCACAACATTTAGAACACAAAGCCGTCATCCACGCTAAAGACGCCGAGGATAGCTCCAGCTTGTCAGAAGTAAGCTATAGAGACACTAAAAGCGAGGCCACTCCTTTGTACGAAACCATAAAAACGACCTACGCTACGTATTCAGTCGCCCAGAAATGTAAACTACCTGATTATAATGATAACACCGACTGCAGTGCTCCCAAATACGATCATCTACCCGATAAAGATTTTTCTAGTGCCTGCTCAACGCCAATAGCCAAACTGCGGGCGAGGATCAAAGATATAGACACTCCAGGCGCATTGCACAGGAGTGACTCCACCGAGTACTGCAGTATCCTAAGTCCAAATCGCACAGTGAATTTCTACAACAACGACGAGAGCAAGGAACAAAGCTGCGAACGATCCACGGCGAAACTAAGCAGGAGTTTTACACCGAAATCCTACAAACCATTGCATATAAAAGTACCTGATTGTAATTTAGATTCCATCAGGCCGTTGCTGAAAGATCAAAATGGTTTTGAAAAGTCGTCGTACAATTTTGATATCAAGAACTACAGTCTGCCGACTACGCCTATTGCGCGAAGCAACAAGTTGAGGAAAAATGCCTGGCTTTCAGGCGAACTTCGTTCTTCACCTGAAAAGGAATCCAAATTTGTAAATAAAACGCCGCCAAATAATGGTAAGCATTTTCATTGTATGAACTATTTATTGTAAGTTATTTTTAGAATACTAAACGGATACTCTAATTAGATCCTAATGTTGCCAACGTCCATACCACGTTGAAAACACCGGTTCTCGTCCGATCACCGAAGTTAAGCAACGTCGGGCGCGGTCAGTACTTGGATGGGTGACCGCCTGGGAACACCGCGTGATGTTGGCTTTTTGCTCCATAACACATTACTATTCTATTTTTAACCGACGAGAAAACAAATTTCGCGATGTTGGCTTTTTGCACGTTGAAAGCGTGTCAAAAATGTTATCCGAGCTGTCCAATAATAATTTGACATGTGCCTATTTATTAAATGCTAGAAAATTGTTTTAGAGCTGCAACAAGACCTCGAACCACCGGAAACTTCAGAATCTGAGCAGAAATCGTCTCTCCGTTCGCCCCATACTCAAGCCAATAAGATCAAATGTGTGTTGCATGACGGAGAGCAATCACCAGCCAGTACTGAATCCGTTAGGGTAGGAGCGAGTGGATTCAAGAGGTAAATATACTAATTTAATACTTTTACCGCAAATTAATACCTAAATAAAATCATTTTTTTTTATATTTGATAAGCCTTCATCTGACCACAATCTCACCTGATGTAAAGTGACGATGTGATCTAAGATGGAGCAGGAAGGCCTAGAAGATGGCTTCTCCGGACCACATTCCGAAACACGAAAAAATTGCTTCACGCACTGGCCCTATCTATCCAGAATAATAAAAAATATAAAAAGAAACAAAATCCACAGCCCTTAGCTTATCTTAAAATATAACTTATAATTAATGTCTTAAGGCAAAAAACCGATTTATATATTATTAAACTTACATGTAGAGACTGTCACTAAAGAAAGTAGAGAAATTGTTTTTTTCGCCAACCATTCAAACCTACGAGTCGATGCGGTTTTCTGTGGCTCCGGCTTAAAACGTGCATGTTCTTAGATAGGTGTTACGGTGATAACTCACCAGGGAGCGCTATAGTTAACTTCATGCCAGTAATGGGTTCTGGTTTGATTGGGGCATGTTTTAAAATATGTATTTTAGTGTCAACTCAGCAGGGGGCGCTGCATTTAACTTTTGCAAATGTAAAGGCAAAACTACTAGTTGATTCCGATGCGGAGATGTTCGTTGTGGGTTCTGGTTTGGTAGGGGCATGCATAAAAATAGGAGGTTTAGTGACAACTCACCAGGGGGCGCTGCAGTAAACTTCAAACTAACTTTGATGTAAAGCCAAAACTACTAGCCTGATTCTGATGCGGAAGTCAGTAAGGTTTGATTGAAGCATGTATTAAGATAATTTAATTAAGTTAATGGCATAATTCTTTTAGTTGGGGCTTCCAAATATTTTTTTCCCTTTCCAAATATATTTAAACCGTCGAGGGGTTATCAAGATTTTATTTTTATTTTTATGAGCTATGATTATTTCTCACAACTGGAACTTGCCCTATTTGATTTAAATACAATAGCGAAATGTCGGATATAGGTTGTTCAGCAATTTTTTATGTTACAATAAATTATGTACAACAATACATTAATAAAAGGCAAATAGGTTGTTAAAAATAAATAAAGTAATCATTATTATTCTTCCAGGGTTGATCCAATAGATTTCTCACCGGGTACCGACGACACGTTTGTCTCGATGGCTGAAAAGAATAATGTCAAGTACAAAGATGAAGATGTGTTAGCGAATATAAACGTGAAGCCGCTCGTTGCCATACACGAAAGGTGGATATATGAAGCCAATAGAAAGTCTGGACGGTCCATGTCGCTGCCTGAGGACAATAGGTAAATAAATAAAACCTTAGTATGCTAGACTCTAGATAGAGTAGTCTGTGGTAGTAGTGAACCAAAGCGTGTTATTATTACCAGTAGTGGCGTGGTAATGTGGCGTAATTAGTATCATGAATTCAGATGCCTTATCGCCAACGTCCATACCACGTTGAAAACACCGGTTCTCGTCCGATCACCGAAGTTAAGCAACGTCGGGCGCGGTCAGTACTTGGATGGGTGACCGCCTGGGAACACCGCGTGATGTTGGCTTTTTGCTTATTTTCACACATTTTGATTTTCTGTTTTAAACCGAAGATGTGTTTTTGTAGAGATTTCTTTACATTTGTTTTAGGCGGTCACCCATCCAAGTACTGACCGCGCCCGACGTTGCTTAACGTCGGGCGCGGTCAGTACTTGGATGGGTGACCGCCTGGGAACACCGCGTGATGTTGGCTTTTTGCTTTTTTTTGTTTGTTACCTCAGATATTTTTCTACTTGAACCGATTTACATATAAATAATTGATGTAATAATATTAATTTATGTTAAATCTGGTAACTAACATTTGATCCCGTTTGAGTCGTCCTAGAGTTATCTTCAATAAATAAATAATGAATGATCGCCTACGAACACCACGTAACTTGATGTTTCGCTACTTCAATGCCAAACAAAATGGTTATGATGGCAAAATTAGATTATGTTAATAAAATTAAGTCTAACTGTCGCCAACTTCCATACCACGTTGAAAACACCGGTTCTCGTCCGATCACCGAAGTTAAGCAACGTCGGGCGCGGTCAGTACTTGGATGGGTGACCGCCTGGGAACACCGCGTGATGTTGGCTTTTTGTTACTTCAAGCTTTTTTTTTTATTTTTCAGTCTTAGAAGT
Organism: Gymnoscelis rufifasciata; assembly: GCA_929108375.1. Lineage (NCBI taxonomy): Eukaryota > Metazoa > Arthropoda > Insecta > Lepidoptera > Geometridae > Gymnoscelis > Gymnoscelis rufifasciata. Next base: position 10,875,495 of record OV815314.1, read on the forward strand.
CATATACCAGCAGTGAAACCTGCGTCGCATTGCGTGACCACACTGCAGAAATCTTTACCACAACTGAATACGAAGAAATGTAAAGCATTTAGAAGGCCGCCATCTCCACCCAGCAACGGTAAACTGTATTTGTTGTGCGATAAATTCAAAATTTATATTTAACCTGTGGTTATGGGAACTAATAAGTTTAAACGTTTTCTTATACTAATCAGCTTGAGATGATCTCATAAAAAAATGTCTAATAAAAACTGTTTTATTTTTGCATGCAGCTTTTCATTCAATCTGACCAACAACAACATTATAGGTAAGTTTGCTTTACTTTTTTAACGCTCAAAATTTTGACAAAATGTCGTGAGATTATTGAATATCGTAAGTCAATATTTCTGACACCACATTAAGATACCTATCTACATTATATTATGTAAATTACATACTCAGTTTCAAAAGAATTATTGTAAGCTGGCATTTTTGTATAAAGCTTTAGAAATCTGACCTACATTATAGGTAAGTTTGCTATCACTCATACATATACATTTTTTGTGAAACATTTCAATGAAATAGGGGCCGGTGTTCCCGTTTTTACTTAGTGTATTTTATGCAGACTACTCTGTATTGTTAATTAATCTACATTGTAACTCATAGTTCATTTATTTTTGTTAAAGTTTTATTTGTTGTTGTAAAATAGAAAATACTATTGTTTCAGGAGGGAACTGGGAGCAATTCTGTCAAGCGCGAGAAACAATATCGAAGGAACTGAATCTACCTCGCGATTCTGACAGATACCGCACTTGGAGCAAGGATTTGGATAAAGGGTACGCATATTCCTTTCTAATAATTATATTTTAGTGTATATGTATAAAAAGATTTATACTTCGGTGATCTTACACCAAAGTGTTAATTAACAATCATCACTATTTTCCATATGCAGACATTTCTTTCTTTGCACGACTCGTAGTGTCATTTAACTCAATGTCATATCTTTTATTTCCTTAAAAGACAGGAAAAACATGGACATGTTACTTCAAATTTTTCTATACTAAAAACTTAAATAACAATATTAGGTAAATAACATTGTTATCACAGTTCGCTTCAATATACTTACAGTCTTAATACATTTTTAGCTTTGGCAGCAACTAAATCATGTTCGGACTCCGATTCGAGCAATAATAACTTTTGCTACATTTATTATTGTCACTGAACAGAATACAGTTGGGATTTAAAAATTTAATGAAACTTTCGCCAACGTCCATACCACGTTGAAAACACCGGTTCTCGTCCGATCACCGAAGTTAAGCAACGTCGGGCGCGGTCAGTACTTGGATGGGTGACCCCCTGGGAACACCGCGTGATGTTGGCTTTTTGCTTATTTTCACACATTTTGATTTTCTGTTTTTAACCTTTTCACCGCCACGGTCGGCTATACTCGACATTTCAAATTGAGCTCACTACGCCAGCGACGTCATATGCCGACCAAAACTACTCCAAATGAAAAACGAAATACAAAATCTTCTAACAGTTAGTTCTGCGTTTTATTTATCCTAAAATGAACATTGTTTTAGTAATTATACATCTATACTAAAGGTTTATAAGAAAAACCCCTAGTTGTATAAAATTTCGTTGATGAAACATTGAAATAAAATCCCGTCAGCGGGCGTGATTCCGCACGCCATTGTCGGCAGGAGTCGACCGCTAGTGTTGTGGTATACAGCTACCAACCGAACGTGATAAAAAATAGACAATTTACATTTAATTATCATAATTATTATTTATAACAGGTTCGTTCTCATGATATAAATAATAAATATCTATTATGATATCTTAATAAATCCAAACTTAAACTCTGCAAACACTGATAGATACTGATAGATACGACGACAGTTGACATTTTAAGAGTGGAGTATACCTATACTTGCCCTTATCGATAATCAGCGACTATGACCTACCACAGCACTACCTCAGATGTAAGCAAGCTTTCAAACATCGTGCCAGCCGCGCCTTTGTCGGCTATTCGCGACAACAGACGACGACTCGTGGGTGAATAGTGATGTGCTGTTGTTATTTGAAAATATTTGTTATCGATCTGATTTCTGGTTTTATATAGGCAAAACACCGGCAACTGCGGCGTAACAATTTATATATTAAAGATTAAATTGGTATCAAGTAAAACTCGAAAATTGAAAATAATGCTTATAACCTAAAGCCTTTCTTTTTTTAACTTGGATGGCTTGGAGAGTTAGATTTTACCATTTTAAGGTGGCGTTCAAAAGGTAATAAAACATCGCAGATTTTAAAAAGTTGTTTATTGCATAAAAAACCAACGTAATCAATGTGTTTATGTTCTCCATGAGTTTATCGACAAATACATTTTATCGACTCTTGGCAGCACTAGTTTTTTCGTAGGTATTATTGGTCACTTTGTGCTTTGGCGTAGAGGATACGAGAATGCGTTTGGAGCGTGGCGGTCAAAAGGTTAACCGAAGATGTGTTTTTGTAGAGATTTCTTTACATTTGTTTTAGGTCAGAAAATTAACAAAATAATTTATTTAAAATAGTTAAACAAAACTTTTTGCTATTTTCGGTCATTATTTATAACCACATTGTTTCCACGAATCGTAATGAATTAATATAAAGGTTTTGTACATTTCAGAACCACAACGGACGAAGCACCCGATCACAAGGTCAACCGATCTACAGACACAATCGGGATTGAAGATTACATAAGAGATTTAATCCGGAAAGAGTTTCAGCTTCACCTCCTTTCTGACAACGATGATACCTTATCGACGCCAACCACCGAAGACATTCTAAACAAAGGCGTCGCAAACATCATAGAGTCGTTGAACAGCGACGATCCTGAAAGAACATTAAAAAAAGAACAACCACCTAAAAGCCAGAGCACATTTTCACGGGTCAAAATCAATGGAAACAATAAACCATTGCTGCAAATCACTTTCAATCGCTCGGGCGAGAACAGCTTGCAAGTTCTGGACAACTGCGTGAATGTGACGATTTGCGATAATGGGAAAGAATCCCAGAAGTTCAATGTGTCCCTGGAGGATACTTTGTCGGAGGATGTTCAAGTGAATGCATTGAAACGTTGTCAAGCTTTTAATGCTATACAGGTAAGCGGGCCTTACCCTGCATCTATTGTATATTTACTTTCTTTCGATAATAAAGTAAAGTATTCTGTAAATAGAATTACTTTTCAAAAAACCTACATCACTTAGCCGCGCCGGCGGCGCCCGCGATCTATACAACTTACGAAGCGCCATTATTAAAACATAAAATGCTAACAACGACATTATAAACATTCGGTTTCATTGCAGGAAGCTAGAAGCACAGAAGATCTATACATAGACGACGATCTTTCCACGCACATGAACGAAAACTTCGGCGGCAAAGTGAAACTAATTCCCTTACACGGCTCGCTCCACGAGATCCTCTGCGAGAAAGAAGAAGACTGCTGCCTCATCAAAGTCAAGCAGGAGAACGGATGTGACACTATCTACTTTCGGTGCGATAACTCGGACACCGAGTCACGCGACGCAATCGACGGTAGCGAACCCAATGGCGACACAGTAGTATTCAAACGGAGCATATCGCTGATTGAAGAGAGGATCCAACGCATTGTACCCAAAGACAAACGAGCACCGCCTAAACCCAAAGAACGTCCACGGCCCAAGTCGGAAATATTCGCACCCATCAGAAGAGAAACTAGGTTTTTCAGCAACAGCAGTCCCTCTTTAGCCACTCCCTCCCTCAACGAGGTGGAAGTTAACATAGAAAATGTGATGAGTTACCAAGATTCTTCCTCTGATGAATGCCTCAACTCTAGGAGCCCGGAACATGATGACTTTGAGGTACTCGAGAAGAAGATTGAGCAGGAAGTAAAGATTAGTGCCTTTGCTGCAGGGTTGGGTTACATGGATAAGATATCGGAGGAAAATTTGGCTACGATAGACGAGGAATCATAATTAAGGTAAGGAATCAAAGATCAAAGCCAAAAGTACAAATAGTATTTGATACTATGATTGTTGTTAACTGGTTAGCATTGAATGTTAATCTCAGCTAATTTAGTTTCTACGCCCTGGGTATCTGACAAGTGCAGATTATACATTTTTAACTACTTTCGTAAATTATGTAATTTTATACTAACATTCCTTACGATGATGTTGCATTTCTATAATCCAAAGATCAAGCATTTTCATAGACTTGCATACACGAGATTTGTATTAGTTGCCGTTTTTATTTTTATATATTTTAGTTGTTTAGGTGCAAGGCTATGTGATTTTTTAGATTAAGTGGCACCTACATTCCACTGTTGTGATTTTTAGCATAGTAAACACTGTTTTTAGTATTTTTCAGCTTAATGTTTATAAACAATGTCATGTTTCTACAAATTTATTATCAGATTTTTATAAATAAGCCAAACATTGTGGTCTATTTTCATTCTAAATTGTTTTTATTACACTTATCAGTTGTTTTTTAAATTATACAAACTGTTTGGAAATTCTTATTATTTTAAAGTTGTTACAAGACGTGTGGCTGATTAGATTAGTTATAACTGTTAAATAAAACACTAAAATTTGATTATATACGACTTTTATTACAAATGTATGCATGAGTATAAAATTAACGTAAAGAAGTACACATGGCACGAAATTCTAGTGTTTAAAGCTAAAATTCAATATAATAAATATGTTGTTTCTTAGATCTATTGTTGGAAGACTATATTTTTGAGCTTAATTTCTCTTACAAGCCAATTACGAATACTATAATCATGAATGAAAACAAAACTTACGTAACATTATGTTGATTGTTGAGCGATCGAAAACTTTTTAGACTGTCTGCTATGTTTGCTTGCATTTTTCACTTATCACATGTAACTACTACTAAGAAGATTATAACGTTGCTTTTAGTAACGCTATACAGCAGCACCTATTTAATGTTACTGACTTTTCAGCACCAGATAAAATATAAAAAAGAGAATGTGTTGCATGTTTTAGGCACATCAGTGTTTTTAAACCAACCCTACGCGTACCCCATTTTGTTAAAATAGGGCGCTTAGATTATGTGCTTACAGTTTTATGAATTCTTAGCCGGGAGTTTGATAACAACCGCCTTAACTTCAGTGTAATTCTTAATTCCGTAAGGGCCGTTCTCGCGGCCGACGCCAGACTCCTTGAAGCCGCCGAAGGGTATTTGGTTTCCGAACACGTTGTAATCGTTCACCCACACTGTACCAGCGCGGATACTCTGCAGAGATAGAATAGAGTTAACAGCGAATAGATCCAATACTACTGGTTCTACTTCATATAGGCTTTGTTATAAACTGATCTTGAGCCCGGAAAACATTTAGTTGTAAACAAATATATATCAGATGCCAGCAATGGGCGGCAATTCTCAGTACCATGATTTAATAACAAATTAGTCATATATCGAAAAAAAACATTAAAATATCACTAGCCTAACATGTCTCGAAAACGCTTTCGATATTTATACAGCCGACTTTAGGAACTCGATAGAATATCTCGAATGTTTACAATAATGTAGTGATTTTTGTTATTTCGTTACATTATTAAATAATTACTGTTTTATGGCCAGACGATATATATATAGTAGTGTTCTGTCTTTAAGAGATTTGTGTTGTGTTTGTTGCATGTGGAATTTTGTTAAACTTTAACATGCAAGCCAAAATAAGGCGTGTGTGTACAAAAACAAAGTCATTATGAAACATCATTACATAACGTAAGTGCCTTATGCGATTTTTGACCTATTTTTGTTTTATATTACAGTTTATAATCGCTCAAAATGTCCGCTATCGAAATATATCGAAGAACTGAGAATGCCGATCAGATATCTAAAGCGAGTGTACTCACCTTAACATACTCGAAATCTTATGTAATATAAGAATGGCTAAAGTATGAAAATGAGAGATACCTGAACCATGTAGTTAGCCTTGTCCAGGTCCTTCGTGAAGACAGCAGCCGCGAGCCCGTACGGCGTGTTGTTTGCCCGCTCGATCACCTCGTCCATTTTGGAGAACTTTATGATGCTTTGAACGGGGCCGAAGATCTAAAATAGAATAGAAGTTAAGTAACGAATACAAGTAAATATCTATGAATACAACACATACGTTACATGTACGGAAAATAGTTAATAGGTAACAAAAACTACGCGTTGCATTTTAGGAGTTCGTTACGAAAGAACGTTGAAGCATCAGTTGTCTTATAAATCAGGTTAATTTTGCTGTCACAATACATAAATAATTACTGAATTTCGTCCCTAAAACGGTACCTGGTGATACAACTTGCGAGTCAGCTAAATTTTAAGAAATTGAGGCTCAGGCCCAATTAGGCAGGCTGCCTGTGTGGTAAACCCCATATATTTGGAGAGAGGCCTATGCCCAGCATGGAAATGTCCGCATTGTTACCTCTTGCTGAGCGATGTCCATGCTGTCCTGCACGTTGCTGAACACGGTGGGCTGCACGAAGTAGCCCTGGTGGCCGTGGCGCGCGCCGCCCGCGACTAGTTGCGCGCCCTGCTGCTTGCCGCGCTCGATCAGCCCTAGGATCCTGTTGTTACCTCCTGCTGAGCGATGTCCATGCTGTCCTGCACGTTGCTGAACACGGTGGGTTGCACGAATTAGCCCTGGTCGCCGTGGCGCGCGCCGCCCGCGACTAGTTGCGCGCCCTGCTGCTTGCCGCGCTCGATCAGCCCTAGGATCCTGTTGTTACCTCCTGCTGAGCGATGTCCATGCTGTCCTGCACGTTGCTGAACACGGTGGGTTGCACGAAGTAGCCCTGGTCGCCGTGGCGCGCGCCGCCCGCGACTAGTTGCGCGCCCTGCTGCTTGCCGCGCTCGATCAGCCCTAGGATCCTGTTGTTACCTCCTGCTGAGCGATGTCCATGCTGTCCTGCACGTTGCTGAACACGGTGGGTTGCACGAAGTAGCCCTGGTGGCCGTGGCGCGCGCCGCCCGCGACTAGTTGCGCGCCCTGCTGCTTGCCGCGCTCGATCAGCCCTAGGATCCTGTTGTTACCTCCTGCTGAGCGATGTCCATGCTGTCCTGCACGTTGCTGAACACGGTGGGTTGCACGAAGTAGCCCTGGTGGCCGTGGCGCGCGCCGCCCGCGACTAGTTGCGCGCCCTGCTGCTTGCCGCGCTCGATCAGCCCTAGGATCCTGTTGTTACCTCCTGCTGAGCGATGTCCATGCTGTCCTGCACGTTGCTGAACACGGTGGGTTGCACGAAGTAGCCCTGGTGGCCGTGGCGCGCGCCGCCCGCGACTAGTTGCGCGCCCTGCTGCTTGCCGCGCTCGATCAGCCCTAGGATCCTGTTGTTACCTCCTGCTGAGCGATGTCCATGCTGTCCTGCACGTTGCTGAACACGGTGGGTTGCACGAAGTAGCCCTGGTGGCCGTGGCGCGCGCCGCCCGCGACTAGTTGCGCGCCCTGCTGCTTGCCGCGCTCGATCAGCCCTAGGATCCTGTTGTTACCTCCTGCTGAGCGATGTCCATGCTGTCCTGCACGTTGCTGAACACGGTGGGTTGCACGAAGTAGCCCTGGTGGCCGTGGCGCGCGCCGCCCGCGACTAGTTGCGCGCCCTGCTGCTTGCCGCGCTCGATCAGCCCTAGGATCCTGTTGTGCTGTTCTGCGTCAATCTGACAAAATTAAATAGGTATTTAATTATAGTTGTCCAGTCTCTGAACCCGTCATGCAGTATTAGTTCTAAAAGTAACAAAAGCTATGCTATAATGCAGGAAAAGATTAAGGAAACTTTATTGTAAAATTGTGTAGGTTAAAATATACAGTTGTTATGCTAAGTTTTTTGCATAACGGTGTAAGCTTGTTTTACGTATACAAAACAGTTGTTTCCCTTAAGGCCACCTTGTTTCGAAGATTTAGGCATTTTACTCGCCCAGTCGACTTGCATGCGCGTTACGCGGGAGCCGACTTGATATGAACTCCGGCGAACTTTGTCGGCAGCAAGAACGCCACAATACAGCATAATGCAGTAGCTACGGTGATTTTAATTTTATTGACTGTATTTTTTTAGTATATTGATTATTTTATTGACTATATTCTTTTATTTGATTGAAATGAAAGTTTATTGTATTAGGTAGGTATGTAGGTATTGAATGTATACATAATTTTTCTTACTAAACTTTTTGAAATAGTGAGGTGATAATTATGATTGAAGCATTTGTGGTAAAGAATACAAACAACAAAATGAAAACAAACATTATTGTTATGAACAATATTTATTCTCATTTATAAAAAAATACATTTTATATGAGGAATAAAATGCTTTTTTATTTCATTGTAATTTAGAGTTCTAGTGCTAGGTCCTGATTGCAAATTAATAATGTTTTGCGATAAAAAAATCTCTTTTTCTTTATTTTCGGATTTTGATTTTGCGAATCCACCGGGATTCGCATTCAAGTGTCAGATTCCGTATAGAGGCAACCAAGAGTGTGTCTGGGGTTGACGATTTCTGGCAGCAGACATTGGACAGGTGGTAAAAGTGTGATAATTTTGATTCCATCTTTGATTTCCAAAATTCATCATCTTTTTCGATTCTTTCGATATGTACTGTTATTATACAATGTTATTATACAGTTGCCGAATATTTAAATGACAAAACCATTGGTAAATAAATGTAATGTGTAATTATTTTTAATCATTAACTAATATTTTATTTAATTTAATCTAATTTATCAAATTATTGACATGTTTATTTTTTAATTATATACAATTATTATTAAAAATTTCTTATTATTAAATTGTTGTTAATCAAAATGTTGCACGCTCCAATGGGCAAATTACATTGATACAAAACCTTATTATAATACCTACCATTTAAACTACATGTAATAATGCAATAAAGATACTTTGACTTTGACTGGTTCTTTTTCCCCGGCCCAAATACCAAATAGACAGTTGTCCTTGTACTTGTAAAACCAATTACGGTTTTTATTAATTGTTGTAGTTTCACTTCTGTCGTGTGTGAATCGCACACACACCTTTTTTTTTCACGTCGCACGTCGCTCGTCGGGCGGGAAGAGCACTGGCACAGGTCCGTCGTCGGTAAGCGCCACCGCGCGACCGCCCGAAGCCCGCGGGCGTCGCGCCGCTCGCGGGTTTGTAGGTATTTAGGCATAATTAATAGGAAAATAACACTACAACACGCACCTCAGCGATTTGCACTAGAAAAATGATTTATCTAAAGATTGGTGTAAAAATAAGGTCAATAAATTTATTTTTTTAGGCACAGTATTGAAAATGTTTTTTAAAAAGAGGCAACTTTGGTATTTTTTTCTATCGAGCGAAGTTCATCTTATTGTGTAAATGTTAACGAATTGCACTCTGTAAGATCCTCAACTGAAACATATATTTTTTTCAAAATTTTACGTCAATATTTGACTGATTCATATTGATTTTAAAAACAGCATTTGCGGTATAAGGGGCCCTTAATCCATACAAATAAATAAAATCTAATCAGGCTAAATGCATAGTGGTACAACCATTCCCTAAACTGTACTTATACTAAAAACACTTATAGCCGACGGTGGCGGTCAAAAGGTTAATTTAGTCTGGCGGTTTGTTGCTGATTATCTCAGAAAGGGCTGGTCTGAGAAAAATATAAGTTTATGTAAATAGCTTATAATTACTGACCTGGGGTCCAGATTCCACGTTCGGCGTGAAGGGGTCGCCCACCACGCGCTTCTTGGCGCGCTCCGCGGACAGCTCCACGAACTTGTCGTAGATCTTGTCTTCCACGAATGTTCTAGAACCTGACGAAAGCAATTCAGTAATTTCTAGAAATTACAGCTGATACTTTTATTTTGGTTTAACACTTTAACTAAACAGCTAAACATACGAACTCACATCGAAATATACTAAGGTGGTCTTTACACCTGTGAGTTACTCTATTAATAAATAAATAAATAAATATTTCCGGACTAATCACACAGCATCACCTAACCTCAAACTAAGCAGAACTTGTACTATGGGTGTTAGGTGACTGATATACTACATACATACATTTTTTTTTTGTAAATACTTATGTACATATTATACATAGAAAATACCCAGACCCGAAACCAGAAATTGCAGATCGTACAAAATCTGGTCCCGCGACGGGAATCGAACCCGCAACCTCCTGCGCCTCAGGCGGGCTTTCGCCCACCGAGTCACAGAGGTCGTCAATATTTACATAATTTTCTTGCATTGAAATAAACTTACAGTACATAATGCTCACGTATTTTTCGTGAATAGCTATGTAGCTTTTATAAATTTCCAAAACGTGCTTTTATAAATTTCGTGTTTTTTTTATCTAGATAAGCCTTCATTTGACACACAATCTCACCTGATGTAAAGTGACGATGTGGTCTAAGATGGGGCATGAAAACCTAGAAGGTTAGTATTTCTAGTTAGTTTTAATTTACCCGCGGTACAGCACTGGCCCATGTTGTAGAACAGTGCCGTGTGGGCGGCCTCCACCGCAGCCTCCACGTCCACGTCCCCGAAGATGATGTTGGGCGACTTCCCGCCCAGCTCCAGGGTGATCCGCTTCACGGTGCCGGCCGCGTTGCGCTGGATCAACTTGCCTACTTCTGTTGAACCTGGAAATCGACATGGTTGTAATTGTAATTATTTGAAAAATTATTAATAATAGTAAGTATCTATGAATTTAGATGTTGATGAGACTTTTTTTGGAAGAAATAGAATAGAAATAGAAAAACATTTATTTTGGACACAACAGCATATTACAGAAAAAATAAAATACAGAATCAAACGCACACACACAAACATAGTAAAGATTAAAATAATAATAATAATTAAACATAGGTACAACACTAAACGCCTTCGGCCGCGTTCGAAACTGGCGTCTCGTAACCAGGTACGGTAGAAGAAAAAATCTTCTTTTTACGATACTAGTTACGAAGCAATAGGTTTTTTTCCTTTCACGAAACTGGTTTCGACATAAGAAATCGTAATGAAGTAATGAATTACAAGGCGGTACTTTATTTTCCTCATGCGTACCTAAGAAATCGACGCTGAAGTTAATCAATCAATTGTAGAATTGTACTTAAACCAAATAACAGTTAGGCATTGTATAGAATTGATATCTCCATTTGTTTTTCAGTTTTAATTTTTTCATACTTGTTTGATTCCATTTTCGGCTAAGCCATAAGTAGGTATTTTTAATTAAGGGCAGATTTTTAATCCATTGATGAAAGTATCTGCCAGAAAAAAAAATTCTGCCATTTTTTTTCATATGAAATCCCCTTTTTCCATTTTTACATATCTATTCGTATTAGAAAATCAATTACATTATAGCAGTTATGGATAATTTAAAGTCTCTTATTTCATAAAGAAATTAAAATATTAACGTATCTAAAATGCAAAAATGCTAAAACTTCGCCTCACTTGCTGCAAAAGCTGTTTAAAATAGATATGTACATAGAAAATTCTTTATTACAAACACCAATAAACAAAACTACAAAATTATAAATAGTAAAATTAAACCTAGCATGCGTAATGGGCTGTCTTATTGTTTAAAGTTTCTTCCAGACAACCGTTGTATGGAAATAATTTAATTCAGGAAGGTTGTGGACGGCGGTGGTAAGCAAAATGAAACACAAAATTTACTAAAATAAAAACAAAAACTTACTCCAACTAATATAATTACTACTAATAATTGCCAATGCTAAAAATGTGGAGTGCTAAAAAGTATACATATACAAGGTGTTTAAAATAAGGTATATACTCCGAAAAGGGGGTGAAGGGCACGCACCAGGCGAACATATTTTGTTCTACAACTTTTTGAATTGGAATTTGTCAAAAAAAATCTTTAAAGTGTAAATCTGTTGATCCAATTTTTTCGTGAACGACAGCCAACAACAAATATTTTAATTTGATAACTTGAGAGGTAATAACTAAAGTATCAACAAATAATCACAAAATAAACAGGGGTTAAAAATATTATTAAATTTTTACAACTTCTTCCATGTGTCAAAAAAAGGTAAATCAACTGTTATGAGGCTAAACACGACCTAGAGATTAGATTAGTTTATTATTATTTATTTTTTTATGTTAGATAAGCCTTCATTTGACTACAATCTCACCTGATGTAAAGTGACGATGTGGTCTAAGATGTGACATGAAGACCTAGAAGATGGCTTCTAAGGGCCATATTACGAAACACGAAAAAAACGCTTCACGTACTGGCCCAGCCCGGAGGGTGGTGACAAGCCGCGGCCGAAGCCTACCACCAGAGACTGTTCTTAGCACCACCCAGAGGTCACGTGTAAGGATTCAGAGGGTTACCACTTACGGACATGAACAGAAAAACCTCCAATATATGTGGAATATCGCTATCGCTTTCTACAATAGTTTGAAATTAGTATCGTACAAGGTATACAAATTCTTTGCTCATCACCAGTTACGAAAAGTTAACCGCGGTTTCGTAAGAGTACAAAAAAGTATTTAATCGCAACTGGTTTCGTACAAGTACAAAAAAGTTTTTAATCGCAACTGGTTACGAAGCTCCAGTTTCGTACGCGGCCGAAGGGCACTAAACACACTCAGATAGAGGGTACGTTATCACTAATCAGTTACTGTGCATATTGTGAACCAAAAAAGGATTAATCTCAGCTGTGTGTGAGAACAAACAAGTTAATGATGGCTAATGACGAAAATGTGTTCTTAATTCAGGTAACTATAGACTATCCTACTACTATTATAAAGGCGAAAGTTTGTAAGTATGGATGTATGGATGTTTGTTACTCATTCACGCGAAAACTACTGAACCGATTTAAATGAAATTTGGTACACAGAATCTCTAGAGCCTGAAAAATAACATAGGCTACTTTTTACCGCGGGAAAACGTCATTCCCAGGAAAATCCATTATAACGCGGGTAACACCGCGGGGCACAGCTAGTTTAGGATAAGTATGACGGTGCTGTATATAGTGTGTATAACCGCACTCACCAGTGAAAGCGATTTTATCGACATCGGGGTGGTCGACGAGCGCGGCGCCGGCGTCTCCGTACCCGGGCAGCATGTTCACCACTCCGGCGGGGAACCCGGCCTCCTACGGGAAAGGAATCATCTATCACGTTAACATTATATACAGTGCAATACATTTATATTTTTTCATGATTACTTTAATATTATGAGAATGGTAACTCATTATAGGTATATTGTTTTTTTTTTATGGGAATTCATAATTTTCTGTATTTTTTTTGTTATTTTACCAAGTCCTAACGATTTGGCGGTTAATTTATGGTTTAAAACACTATCAGGCATCTTTTCGCTTGTCTATACCTACCGCTACGCAGTAATGAAGAACGCCGGCGTAGCGTGAACCTCGAAATTATTACAAACATTACAGGGCTATCAAACTATTTATACAAAATATTAAATTTCCATGTTAGTTACCGTACCTACTCCTCCGAAATGGCTTAACCATTTATTATGAAATTTTATATGCATATTCAGTAGGTCTGAGAATTGGCTTCTATCAATTTTTCATTTAGCAAAACAACGTTTGCTGGGGTCAACTAGTATTTACTAATAAATTAGAGTAGGTATCTGTTCTGAGCTTCTTTTACGGGTAGGTAAAACATGAACTGTTAATAAAATATTTTTCTTTAGCCTTGTTTGAGTCACAAAGCCGCTGGGTGGCGCTAGTGGTACCTTGACGAGTTGAGCCAGGTAGAGCGCCGTGAGAGGCGTCTGCTCGGCCGGCTTCATGACGAGCGTGCAGCCAGCGGCCAGCGCTGGGCCCAGCTTCCACGCAGCCATCAGGAGAGGGAAGTTCCATGGGATTATCTGCCCGCATACTCCTGTAAGAGAACGGAGAATAGATGGTAAGACTCCAAATGTAAATTTATCCCTAATAAATCAAAATTTTAAATTTAAGAAAAACCCCCGATTCCAATGCCTTCATTTCCTTATAAGTAAAACATCATAATATTTAGTAAAAATGAAAGAGCATCGCGTGCCCTATACGCGATGCTCTTTCATTTGATACCCCGCTCGAGTATATTTGCAGATTTTCGATTTCCTTCCCCACTCTCACCCCCATAACTTTTGAACGGCTCAACCGATTTTCATGAAACATGTCTAAGAACACCCGGGCCAAACTCACCTTTCATACAAAAAAAACTTAATTGAAATCGCTCCATCCGATCGGGAGCTATGATGCCACAGACAGATAGACAGACACGTCAAACTTATAACACCCCTCTTTTTTGGTCGGGGGTTAAAAATGTAATGGAATGTTATATATCAGAAAAATTACAATAAATCACATACAAATTTAATTTGGACTAAAACGGCTAAAATTAGACTTAAATGTTAAGCCATGTCGCTTACAACAGCGAAGAAATATAGTAATAATCAAAAACTGTCAAATCATGGTAAGTATGTTATTTTTGCCGTAAAAATAAAATAATCCTTTAAAATCCTTCCACCCTATCTGTTAGGTAGTGAAGCACGATGAAAACATAAATTATTAATGTGTAGTGATAATGTTGTCAATATAAGGTCTAGATAAGGGTGATAATGATAAGACAGCGTAAAAGGTTAAGCTGTAGCACACTATCTGACATTGTTATATCTTATCACAAGTCACATTTTTGTTTATATCGTTTATAATAAACCAGCTGACTCCTACCCCTTCTCCCACCCAGTGGCGTAGCGAGGTGATGAAGGGCCCTGAGCTGTCTTAAACATTTTGTGTGTTTGTAAAGTTTCATAATAGTAACGCACACGACTTATTATATACATTTAAACATATAGATTTAGCGCAGTTTAAATAAATTCATGATAATTACTATAAACAAAGCTAATATAAGATCTTAACATAATTTTTATTATCAATAAAAGTAGTTAAATAAGTGATTAGCATATTAACGTTTACATTTAATTGTAATTAGCAACACCACTCTCACAGTTAATGCTAATTACATGCATTAAGTGTAAACTCGGTAATGAATACATATAAAACGATTAACTAGTACATTAATTAAATAATTATTACTTTATAGTCGAATTTCACAATTTTATTAACAGAGCAAGATAGCTCTTTTTTAACCACATATCTTTTTTAAATTATCATGGGTTTAACAAACCATGATTTGCAGGTTTTTAAGTTTCCCGATATTTCGACGCTGTTGCAAGCACCATAATCACGGCTTAAACTGATTGACTTTGCGTTTATCCCGTTTTTTTTGTCTTAAACAGAATAGGTGCCAATTTTTTTGTAGTCATGCTAGTTGCATGAAAAACAGTATTATTTTCTTTCTTTACTAACTTTAATTTACAGAAATAACTTTGCTTATTTAATTATTTTCCTACGAACACGTTTCAAGTTTGTTATAAACTTTTGTAAAAATTTTATCAAATCTTCCACTTGTGTTCGCTTCAAGAGGGCAACAACTTTTTATATACAATATAGATACATATTTTTAGTAATGTATGGTCACAGTTTATGAGCAATTAAAACCCTTTACCCTTTTGGCCGGATTTTTCACATTGAATAATTTTAAAATTGTTTTTATAATTTATGAATACTTTTGTTATGATTCTGCATTTTGCCACTTGTGTAAAAGGTGTCAAACAACGCAAATTGGCCTTAGCTAGTCGACAAGAACCTCGCGGTTTGTTTGGTTTCATGATTTTGAGCAATGACAGTCCTGATTCTTCATTATTCTTATTATCATGGAACGAAAAGGAGTATATTGATATTGTTTTTGCCAGTCATCTATCTAATGTGCTTAGGTTGCGTGCGAGACTTAAGTTGAACAAGCTATTCATAGCCGTTTAATCTGGTCTATATTTACTGGCTGTAAGTCTCTACTATTCATATATTACTAGATGACCCCAGCAAACGTTGTTTAGCAAACATTTTTTTTTTTTTTTTTTTCAAAATGAAAAATAGATGATGGCCGATTCTCAGACCTACTGAATATGCTCACAAAATTTCATGAGAATCGGTCGAGCCGTTTCGGAGGAGTTCGATTACGCACCCCGTGACACGAGAATTTTATATATTAGATTAATATGTATGTATTTTGCCTTTACGTTGACAAGCTTTTCACACATGCAATAAATGGGCTATCTAACAATGAAAAATTTTTTTCTAATCATACCAATAGTTCCTTAGATTATCACAATCAAACAAACCAACCAACTCTTTAGCTTTATAATATTAGTAATATAATATATTAGTCATCATCATCACTCTATTAACGTTCCCAAAGCTGGGACACAGGGACTCAACTCTTGGCGAGAGAGATTAGGCCTTAATTCACCACGCTGGTCAAGTGCGCGTTGCTGAATGCCATTCAAACTCTTAAAGTTCTCAGAACATGCCGACATAAAAAGCGATCTCTTCCGCTCGCTTCAGATCGCTTTTTAGCGATAAGGCCGCCCATTGTACATTTGGTTTCCTACGTGTTGTAGTATTTTGTTTTGTATTTGTATATCCTCACGATGTTTGCCTTCACCGTTTACATTTTTCGGAATGAAAGTCGTGTGTGCTCCCACTAAGCCAAAACGGCTATTTTATGATAGGCGAATATCTTATAAATATAAAATTTTCGTGTCACAGTTTTCGTTCCCGTACTCCTCCGAAACGGCTTGACCGATTCTCATGAAATTTTGTGAGCATATTGAGTAGGTCTGAGAATTGGCCAACATCAATTTTTCACTAGTGGCCCGCCCCGGCTTCGTACGGGTTTTTATTCAATTTTTTTTCCCGGCAATTATTCGATTTTTTCTCGCCTTTTGAACCTTCCCTAGACCTCCACGAACATTTCAAGACTATGATAAGATAATTCCGTTCAGCCGTTCTCGAGTTTTAATCAGACTAACGAACAACAATTCATTTTTATTTATATAGATTTTGCAAAACAACGTTTGCTGGGGTCAGCTAGTATTAGTATGGATAACAATGATGTAACTCACCGACAGGCTCGTGGCGAGTGTACGCGAGGTAGTTTCCGTCCGCAGGCGTCACCACGCCCAGGTTCTTGTCGGCCCAGCCGGCGTAGTAGCGCAGGTTCTTGATAACGCCGTTCAGGTCGCCGTAGTACGCTGCGGTGTACGGCTTGCCGTTGTCGACGGTTTCCAAACTCTATGAAAGGCAGGGGTTTTATTTTAGATTCAATAATAATAATAATAATAATAAAAAAAATAATAATAACGCTTCACGCAAAATCGTGAAGCGTTATTCCATGTGGGATGTTGAGTCGGCGATTATCGTCCCTATAGTCGTGTCCGTTAACGGCCTAATAGCGAAGAGTCTCGACCAACACCTTCAGAGGCTCTCGCTGGGAAGCTGGATCAAGGGTCAGATTCAGAAGGCAGTACTCCTGGACTCGGCGCGTATTGTCAGGAAGTTCCTCTCTCTACAGCCCTAGTCACCGGTCGCTTGAGCCTAGCTTCGCGACCAGTGATTCTCCGTTTTGATATATTTTTAACCCCCGACCAAAAAAGAGGGGTGTTATAAGTTTGACGTGTCTGTCTGTCTGTCTGTGTGTCTGTCTGTCTGTCTGTCTGTGTCACCATAGCTCCCGAACGGATGGAGCGATTTCAATTTAGTTTTTTTTGTATGAAAGGTGGGTCTTGCGCGAGTGTTCTTAGACATGTTTCATGAAAATCGGTTGGGCCGTTTAAAAGTTATGGGGGTGAGAGTGGGGAAGCAAAACCGAAAATCTGCAAATATACTAGTGTGGGGTATCAAATGAAAACGCATCGCGTGCACATTACTAAATATTATGTTGTTTTACATTTAAGGAAATTAAGGCATTGGAATCGGGGGTTTTTCTTAAATTTTAAATTTTAGATTTATTTACAGTAGGTAGTTTTATATAATTTATTATGTAATCTAATGTAAAAAATATATTTTTGACGTGTTTAAAATGAAATAAAGAGAATAATAATAAAACTCTTTATTACACACCAGGATATCACAATACAAAAAGGGACTTAAAGCTAAATACAAAAATGCGTAATGGGCGGCCTTATTGCTTAGAGCAATTTCTTCCAGACAACCTTTGGATGTTTCAATATTTTCAGCAAAGGTTCTGAAAACACACACACATTTATATCACGTGAAACTGATAATTTTCATAAGATTTATAAAACATCGACATAAATAAATGTGTGTATCGTTTACTTGATAAGTAGAAAATAAACTTGGACATGTTTATATTTAAAGAAGGCGTTTCATAATTATGGTAAGGAATAAATTAATAGCACTGGCCTAAGAAAACATTATAGGAATAATAAATTGTGGTAATAGGAAACACACGTGAACAATTAATGAGCCTATGACTTGAGTAATAATCTAAAAGTAGAATTAAAAAAAAAACGAAATCAAAACCTTAGCTGTAACCTTAAATGTAAAAAGTCACACTATTTTATAATGTGTACGTGATACGCTTTCATTTGAGAGTATGATTGCAGATTTTAAAATCTTCTTCCCCACTTTTACCCCTCATCACTTTTAAACGCATCAACCATGTCTAAGAACACTCGCTCACAAACACACCTTTTATACAAAAGAAACTAAATTGAAATCGCTGCATCCGTTCGGAAGCTATGATAGCACCCCTCTTTTTTCGTCGGGGGTTAAAAACAATCTTAAACTTTAATATAATAATCTCGATTCTAGACAAAGCCAGAGAGTATGAGACAAATAATCAAAAACCTGATTTGATTTAAGCTTTCGTTCGCACGGGGGTAAAGCAATATAGTAGCACGCATATTATAGTCCTTCGCAAACCAATCTTCCGCTAATGCCCACTATTGTAAAGCCTGTCCTAAAGCTAAGCTAGTCCTACATAATGAGTGCAACACTGAGGGAAGATGCTATTTACGATGGTATAGGTACTCGTTCAATTACAAAAAAACCGGCTTTTTAGTAACCAGTTTTGTGTTGCAGCTGCTTTAAATTCGAATCATGGGCTTAGAATCTAAATGGAAATGATCTGCTACTTTTGTTGTAGGTACCTATTTGTATGTTTCCTTATCAAGCAACTCGCCATTTTGTTATCATATCACGTAAACCTAGTATGCCGATTTATACGAACTGGCTTTGTATGCATTATCTTATTTACCAGAAGCGCCAACCGCATTAATTTAAGTTCAAAGATATATCTTTAGATTAGAGACCCCACTTAAATCCAGCTTATGTAATAGGAGAACAACTCATAAAAAGATGACCTTGGTAAGTGTCATTAGATTAGCTCTTTGTACTTATGTACTACACGTACTTAAAGTATACAATGGTCTATAACAATGGAGCATTTCTGCCGCACAAAAGATAACCACAGTAAGTGGGTTTTTTTGCGGTATTGAGTTATATATATATTCGAAATCAGCGCAAAAAGATCTATATTTCTGTATATTCAGAGTTTGCAAATGTGGCTTATAACCTCCTGTTTGAGTAAGCAAAACTACAGTAAGTCTTGTTTATTGGTATGGAATTCTTAATATATTCATAGTAAGTAAACATACGGTTATTTTTTTTATTTTATTTTAATTAAATCCTAATTAATAATGTAGTAAGTGATTTTGCCCTCATTAGGTTAGGTTACGGACATTACATATTTCACACTTTACCAAACATATGTACAGTAAGAAAGACTTACTTTAAATATGCCTTGGCATCAGTTTTAAAATAATGTATTACCCCTTATTTGTATCACAGCAAGCGTTTTTACTATATTTATGCTGGGGATAACTTTACAGTTTTTAAGTAGTTTTACCTACAAAAATACAAGTAAATTTCTATTTACTGTAATAATGCTAAGGAGTACTGCATAGCGGAGGCTGTGCGGGGTGAAGTGAGTTAGTTTTGTTAATTTGCCCAGCGACATTAGTGTAACACTTATGTTCAAGAACTTTCGTGAGAAGTATCCTACAATGCAAATTTCACAAGAATCTTACCGCACAGTCGTCAAAAATGACTTAAATATTTTATTCACGCATTTAGGAAATGAGGAATGTAAAAATGCTCTATTTTACTGCACAATCCAGAACATGTGGAAAATCTCAATGATTCCTGTAATATTTGTAAGAACTACACTGTTCACATAAAGTGGTACCTACAACGAGAGCAGAATCAAATACCCGGATGACGTTGAGAAGGCTGTCAGAGATAAAACTCAGAGATAAACAATTCGTTATTCCGTTGACCTGCAAAAAGTGGTGATGTTACCACGAATCGACCAATTCAAAGCAGCTATTTTTAACCCCCGACCAAAAAAGAGGGGTGTTAAAAGTTTGACGTGTCTGTCTGTCTGTATGGGCAAACGAATGAACCGATTTCAATTTAGTTTTTTTTGTATGAAAGGTGAGTCTGGCGCTAGTGTTCTTAGACATGTTTCATGAAAATCGGTTGTGCCGTTTAAAAGTTATGGGGATCAGAGTGGGGAAGGAAAACCGAAAATCTGAAAATATACTAGTGTGGGGTATCAAATGAAAGCGCATTACGTCCACATTACATAATATTATGTTGTTTTACATTTAAGGAAATTAAGACATTGGAATCGGGGGTTTTTCTTAATATTTATTTTTTTTATTTTTTATTAAAGTTTTGTCGTTCCATTTGCTGCACTGTGGAATGATTCAATCTCAAGTCACCATCAACAAGACATTAAATCAACATTTAGAGCGTTTTTGACCCACAAACGTGATGCCTGAGAATTTTGGGTAGATAAATGTGCCTCCCAAAATAAGAATTGAGCTTTATTGCCACTTTTGGTCGATATGGTAAATAATTCGTTAATAACTGCCAAATCCATCGAGTTGCGAACCTGGACATACATTTATGTCTGCAGATCATTACCACCATCAGATTGCGAAAATATTAGGCAAATGAAAATTTTATGACTAATGATAATTACATCGGTAGAGTTAAAACGGCTAATTTTTTACTATTTTTAAACCACGTCTGCCCCGACCAAAAAAGAGCGGTGTTGTAAATTTGACATATCTGTCTGTGTGTCTGTCTGTCTGTCTGGGACATCACTCCCGAACGGATGAAGCCATTTTAATTTAGTTTTTTTTTGTATAAAAGGTGAGTTTGGCGCGAGTGTGGCCGTACGCGTGATCGCACAGATCAGGAGGGATGTGTCCGTCAGGCCTCATTTTAAGTGGTTAGGAATCCTCACCCTAACTTGTATCGCCATATACCAAGTGGCAGTATATGTTTGTGAGAAGCAACTTAAGCACGTACGCAACTCACGAAAACCATGATTACCAGACACGCAATAAGCACAAGCTCAGGTCCCTGCCGCGTACACTTACAAAATCATCAAAACTTACTCATGTTATGGGTCCGGTGGTTTTTAACCGGATACCAGAATCAATAAAACAAGCATCAAATGAACAAATGTTTAAAATGAAACTCAAGAAATGGCTTATTGAGCAATGTTTCTATCGCTACGATGAATTTTTAGTATAACTTGACCTTGAATTATAACTATATATTTAGATTTGCAAATTAATTGACATTGTGTATATATTTTTTTTATTAAATTATGTTTTCTTAATTTACTGTATTAGTATACTATTATGTATGTACATTTTTACAAACATGTATAAAATTGTAACCTGACATGTAACCTTTGTTATAAGAAACTTGAAACTTGTGTTCTTAGACATGTTTCGTGGAAATCGGTTGTGCCTTTTAAAAGTTATGGGGGTGAGAGTGGGGAAATATAAACCGAAAATCAGCAAATATACTCGAGTGGGGTATCAAATCAAAGCGCATAGCGTGCACATTACTAAATACTATGGTTTGGTTTTTTGTTTCGGTGTGTAAAACACCGAAACAGGAAGGAAGGAAATGAAGGCATTGGAATCGGGGGTTTTTCTTAAATTTTAAATTAAGATTTATTAATGTACCAAGTAGTACAAAAACAGATTATGGTGTTTATATTAATATTTACAATAAATCATATGTGATTCTTGATAATTTAATTTTATTTAATTTCTGTAAATAATAATAAAAACCTTAATTGGTACATTAAGCGGAATCAATTCATGAGATGGTAAAAAAACCTATCTTTAATTAGTAGTCCCATGCCATAACTGCAGCAAGTTACAGTGAATATCAAGTAGATTTTGCTCAGCTATAAGCAAACTATATGGACTTAGTAATCATAGTTACAGTATGTTCTTCTGCCTAAATATTCTCACAGTAAGTCACCTCCTTGCTATAGTTATGCTTAGGAATGAAAAAAATAGATTTATTACATTCCTAAAGATAAATAGTTTTTCGAGGTTTTCTATATTAATAATTTATTTATTGACTAACTTAGTCATTCCACTTATAAAGCAAACTACTTTGCATAATAAAAACCGACAAAAATAAAAATATGCCTAATATTTATACCATGGTAGCAAAAACCGTAAAAAAAACTTTAACTGCCGTTTTCTCGAAAATGTGCTCGGAGGACTTACTGTGGTTATCCTTCGTGGGGCAGATTTGGGAAATTGTTATTTCATTGAAAATCAATCGATTTGGTTATTTGTCACAGCAATGTCTACTTTTAATTATATAAATAAATATTTCCGGACAATTTACACAACAACATCTAGCCCTGTGGTAAGCTCTAAGCTTGTGTTACGGGTACTAGATATCTGATATACTTAATATTATATACATACATTATATAGATATTTTTATTATACATATTAAACACCCAGACCAAGGAGAAAAGTGCTTGCAGAACATACAAACAATTTTACCCTCGGCGGGAATCGAACCCGCTACCTCTTGCTCTGCAAGCGGACATTTGCCCACAGCGCCACCGAGGCAGTCTTTTCGTAGAACACTGTGTCTAAGTAGTAGACATATCTCTTCCACTTAGTAACTGCAAAATCGTAGTTTTTTAGATTACGTAAACTTAAAATATTTTATGCTTAGTTCGAAACTAAATAATAATAAATATTCTTCGTCTTAATGTGTGCTACCATGATGATTAGATATAATAGCAGTTGATTTCAGGTGTTCAATATAAATAATAACATATATTTTTTTTAAATACTTATTCAAAATTAGTTAGTCGAAAAATAAAAAATAAATGTTAGGGGTGGATAACCCTTATCACTAGGGGTATGAAAAATAGATGGTAACCGATTCTCAGAGCTATTGAATATGGATATAAAATTTATAATTAATATAATGCATATCATTAAAAATCTGTCAAATCGGTTCAGAGGAGTATGGTAACTAGCACGGTGACAGGTGAATTTTATAAATAAGATTGTGGATAAAGCCCCACCCCCACCAGTATCAGGCTCGTCTTTTAAATTAATTTTCGTAATTATTTATACTTATAGGATTAGTGTTTTTAAGGAACTCAGATCTTAATTATATAAACAAGCTAATCTCAATCAAAATAGTAAATAATTATAAAAAAATTAAAAAAAATTCTAAACATACATTTGTTTAAAAAAGTGTTAAGAACTTACTGCAAGATATACTCTGTCTCTCTCAATAAGATCAGCTAGTTTGTTGATCAAGTAGCCTCTTTCAGAAGCATCCATGGTCCTCCAAGGTGAACCCAACCTAAAGAATGGAAAATTATAATATAACCGATACCTAAATAAATAAAATAATGTAATTAAATCAATAATCAATTTATCCACAGGAACCAGCCTAAGTCCTGGGTTATGACATTATGCAGGATTAAGGTACCTATTTAGGGGCACGAAAATTTAATGTGTTGTCTTATGTTAACTAAATAACTCATAATTTCCTAATATAAACAATGCATAGAGTTTCATCCTTAACATTTGTGATCTATACCACAGATGGAATTATACTCAACTTAAAGTAAGAGCAGAAAAAAGTATTTCTGTTCAACAATTAAAGATATTGATGACTATGTAAATATTACTTAAAATGTTTTTAATTTTATGGTCAGGGCTTATAACTTACTTGAAGGCATCTTTGGCTGCTTTGACTGCTTTATCCACATCAGCCTTATTCGCTTGCTGAACATCAGCTATAACTTTACCAGTAGCTGGGTTTTCTGTTGGAAAAGTCTTCCCATCTGAAGATTTCAGCCACTCATTGTTGATGAAAAGCTGCACAGAAGAGGGAAAGTATTATTGGCAATTAATTTTTAATGGGGTGATAACCTAGGTGTAAATAATAATCTGTAATCTTGCAGTGAATGTAGTTGACTTGAATTTATGCATATTGGGGCTGAAGTATCTTCTATAACTATTTGCACTTTTCAATATTTTGTCTCTCAAATTGTACAAATTATATCTAACCTACTTAATACAAATATTTACAGAGTTCCATGTTGACCAAGATACAAATTGATAAACAGTAAATGTATTAAAATGCAGATATACTAGGCAAGATGTGGATACTTACACCAGTGTACAATATTTCCGGGTTAGGTTTAGGTGCCGGCGCCGCAGAATATCTAGCGACCTGAACTTTCGAAATTTTACCTAAGTTTCGGAACATATTGGCAAATAACACGAGCGTTGTTGTCGGCAGCGCGCTAACGTGTGCGAACTCAGTGCGAAGTGCGTGCGATTGCGATCGTGCGAATGCGAACTTGCGAACCGAGCGCTACGCTATGTCCAGCTCAGTTGAGTTGACTGATTAATTAGGAAAACAAACAAGGTGCCGCCGATGCCGCGCCGGGTTCGCTCGCATCGCAGTCACCCGTGCCACATATTAAGACCAGCCGGCAACAAATGTCAAGATCGGTCTTAATATTTCTATTAAATGGCTGTTTCCCGGTATAATAATACAATTTCCGTCCGTTTTCTCAGTAGGATTTACAAACACAAAATAAAAATAATTAGACAGTACATTATACTTTTTTACAGTCTGCAAAAAATAAAAAACTTCCACCCATGCGATTCCACATCCACAACATAAATTAAAAAAGTTTAGTATTCATTTTATTTAATTGTCAGAATTGCTGTTGTTTTCAATGTCAAAGTCATACTACAAAATTCAGAGCAAAAACAGCTGATTTTTATTTTTGTGTGTAAATTAAATCTACAAAATTTGAATCTGTATCAAAATAAATTATTTTTCTTTAAAATGTTAGATTATCCAATAGAACTTCAACAAATTAGTGAAAAATTCTCCAAATTATCAAGACAGTTAGACTGTCTCGTATCACACAATGTGAAAGAATCTAACGTGAAAACAAGGTTGGTATTATTATTAATATCCATTTGATGAAGCTTGTCATGCTAATGAATGAAAATCTTTTACTATTTGCGAGAATCATCAAGGATTAATACAATTTCTAGTATCATTAAAAGAACACCAAAATTTAACCTTTTGAAACAATGGTAAAACATGATAAGTTAGTTCTCACAATTATACAAACTTAAAAGACAACTGTACTTGAAGGTCTATCTAACTATTTTTGTATTTTGTTTATATTTCAGACCAAAGGCCAATAATGGCATATGGTGTTGCCTACTTTTGCCAGGAGTTTTACTCTTATACAGCACCCTTCATGATGTATCAAATCTGTATAAACTTGTGGCCAGTATCTCTCTGGGTTTACTGTTCTACTGCCTGCTGTTCATTGTGTTTATATCTGTGTCAGGCATGGTGATCGCTGAGTCTATATACGATGGATGTATAGCATCCAGTCTTGTATCAACTCTACTTTTGTACACATGTTTAAATATAGGTATGTAAAATATTCATTATTAGAATACTATTTTCCTATGTTTAAAAAATATATTTTCACAGCATGAATTGAAAGGGTTAACATTAATAATCAATGTTACCCTGTAGTGGTAACATTGATTCTCAGATGCATTATAATAATATAAGTAGATATAAATAGATTATTTATGTGAAGGTAAAATAAGATAATTGTTACAGATTCTTTCTATAAGACAATCTGATTTGAAGTTAAGGCATGGCTAACTTGTCATTTAAGTTCCATTATCTTATTAACACTGGAAAAATGCTAGTGTTTGGATTCTAGTATAATATATCAGGAAAATATTATATTTATATGGGAATCTTTTTAAGCAATGACTGTTGATGTTTAGGCATTCAATTTAATTACTTTTTCCAGATCTTGTGTACTCACTAGTCGCCACTATACCAACAATACACTTATTCAGTTTAATCTTAAGAGAGCTGCTGAATAAATGTCCAAACACATTCACAATAGGAGAAGCTATGATAGTTTCTCAATCCATAGTGTTGTATGGCTTTATGATCTTCGCCCGGTTTTTCTGTATAGAAGGAGAACACAATGAGGATATGCACATAGTGTCCACTGTTGTTGATGTAAGTATAATATTACACTTACTTTATCCACCACCATGTTGCCCGTGTACTAAATAAAGTTGGAAGCTTGGGCGCAAAAGTTAGAAGGTATACTTCTAAAAATTACATTTATTTTCTTACTATATTTCATGGAAATACACTATAAAAGGTTTTCGATTTTTTATCAGTTTGAGATTAAATCAATTTATGCATAAAATGGGAGTCCTATCATTAAAAATTATGTCACAAGACAATAAAGTTTTTTGTATACCTTATGACTAGAAGTCTATTTTACCTATAAAAGATAGATAGTGTATCTTCTATACCTAGACAACAACCGCCGTGCTAAGCCAGCTTGGACGAAGTTGTCTTTAAAGACAATGTGCCAATTGGGAAACTTATACCAGTAGCATGCTTACATGCTGTCTAAAGTAATTTATGTGCTTCAGTAATTTAAGATGGTTATAACCTGAATTATTGTAATTTTCAGACGGTGTTATCAACAGTATCAATAATTACGATTATGCTATACACATGTAAACAGCAAAGAACGCTGGAGACTCTCAAAAGACCTTTTATTGGGGGTATTATATACGCATTAACTGTTCTGCATTGTTCTCTGGGTCTGAAGGCTGTTCCGAAGATATTGACATACATTTTCATCTACAAAGATAGGGTAAGGATAGTACCGCCACAGCGCCCCGCCGCACCGCTCCGCTGTTCATACAAGCCTCCGCCGCCACCGCGCCGTCAAAGTCTAATTTAACAGGTCCATTATACGGCTGTTAGTAATACATTTCTTGTTGCGAGGAAATATCATGTTACATTGCTAGGTATAAATAGCTAAGTGAGCAGAGCCGCGGAGGGAAAAGCGGTTGGAGCGCGGCGACGCGTGTGTACAGTGAAACGGGTCGGCGCGGCGGCGCGGTGGTGGTACCGTGTGGAGGTACTTATAAAATTCTAGAATGTCTGATAATAATTATAATTTCTAATTGGATGTTTGAAGTGGCAGCAAACTTTTTGTTGACGAGTAGTTCTTACGGGTAGGTGCACTAACGAGTTGATAAGCAGACGTCTCACGAGCAGCTCTATAGACAAATCAATACTATCCCAACCATCCACCTCTAGAATTTACCACCTTATCTATCTTCCAGTATATACTGCTCGTATTCTGGTTGTTCCTGGTGATAGTAGCCCTGGGCGCGCTATCCCTGCGCACGAAGATGGCGGGCAAGGCTTCCACGGGCACCAGGAAGCTGTTCCACCTCCTGGCTTCGCTGGTCTTCATGACAGGCATCATTATGGACATGTATCTGATGATGATGGCCGCCGGGATCGGGCTTGGTTTACTGTTATTTGCAGAGGTGAGTGGTGTATTAAAAAAAATTATAGTCAATGTGAAATTCTGTTAGAATTTATTATATTTTACATGGCGTTCTGACTTTTGTGTAGAACTTAGACACAATCGTTTTAGAAGTGGGTTAGTAATTGGAATTTAGTATCATAAAAACATATTAAATTAATTGTTAGTGGTACATAAGCTAGATCACCTCTGTGGTTCGGTGGGCCCTTCTGAGGTGCGGGTTTGATGTCAGGTCTGGGTCAGGGGTTTTGGGTTTTCTTTTTGCTTTTCTAAGTATTAAAGTCAAAGTCAAAACGTTTATTTCCTTAGAAGCACAGGGAATACATACATGGACAGGTCTACTTAAAATAAATAAAACTTTATTTGTTTAGCAAGTAAATAACATTGTCTTAACAGTTCGCTTCAATGTTTTATACTGAGTTGAGAAGCGAATTCAATTATGTAATTACAAAAAAATAATATCTATGTAGTATATCAGCCACTCAACACCCATCCATAGAACAAGCTCTTAGTTTGGGGTTAGGTGATGCTATTATAAATATTTTTTGCAGACATTGCGGAAGTCCAGGATTGAGCCTATATCATCTACTCTACAATCAGCGTTCAACGTGTACAGTGATGAAAAGGTAATTTTCGAAATCTCTCAAAACTCTGGGTATTTTTAACTGTTTATGAGTCGTAGTATTGGTTTTTGATCTGGTAGGGTCCGGAAAGTCGTCAAGTGATAGGCCCCATTTAATTATATCTATACTATACAATGCACATTATCTTCATCGTAGTAGCTTAGGACATGGACGGACAAATATCTTAGATGGGCGAATGACTTGGTGAAGACCGCTTGTTAATGGTGAAAGCTAGCTGCTTCCAACCGAAAATCAAAAATCATAGAGGACGGTTTATGTCCAGTGCTGGTAATCCTCTCGCAAAGATTTCTAGTCCTACGGCAAAAATTATGATTTTGGGATTTATCCCGTCTCATACAAATGCTCACCCCATCGCCATGTCATGTTATGTTGCATGTTGCAACATTAAAGATAGATTAGTTTCTAACCAACACAGGAGGCAAAATCCTAAAGATGGTGTAAATTATGTTATACTTTGTTTGGTATAGATGATTGATGGATTTAGGTACCTACCAGTTAACATTAAAACCCCTTGTTTTTCAGGATGCCGGCGAATTCGCAATGACTGCGATCTACATGTACTGCGGGCTGGCGTGTCCGCTCGCGTTGACGGCCGGAGTGCCGCTGGAGGCGCTCAGCGGCGTGCTGGCCATCGGCATCGGCGACTCGGCCGCCAGCCTCTTCGGCGCCAACTACGGCCTCAACAAATGGCCCAGTACGTACAATAGCCTCATCTATATAAATAAAAATGAATTGTTGTTCGTTAGTCTGATTAAAACTCGAAAAAGGCTGAGTGAGCAAATAAGGAAAAATTGCAGGAACTTTTTTTACCCGTGCGACGCCGGGGCGGGCCGCTAGTCTCAAATAAATATTGCCTGACAATCTACACAGCAACTAAGCTAACCCCGTTTTAATATAATGAGTTGCTAGTAAAACATTATCCTTTTAATATTTAATATTGTATAAATGCAAACTAAATTGTAATGGCCTTTTAATAATAATTTATTGTTTGACTACCTCCATTGGGATTTAATAGCGCTATCTTGTATTAAATTTAAGAAAAAATAAAAATACTTAATAGGAACTCGTTTCCTTTCCCTGTCAACTACTGTGTATGTACATACATATATTAATACGCAGAAACCCTTGCCACGCACCTAATTAAATACAGTTTTTCCGTTTCAGATAGCAACAAAACTATAGAAGGGACTATGTTCAACATTCTATCACAAATCCTCACTGTTTACTTGCTAACAGTATTTGGTAAGTAAATAATCATTTTATTTTTCATACAATAACATGATGGTATAACGTATTTATTTACCCATGTATTTTACATTGGTATTATTATGCACATCAGCATTTAAGCTCTCTTCTTTAATGATGTATTGGACTCATAAGTGTACACATATCCAAATCAGTTATTATATATATTTCAGAGATAATCGACTCAAAATATGCACTCCTGCGCACGGCGATTGCAGCCACTTTGACAGCATTGGTGGAAGCAAAGACAGACCAAATAGACAACTTAGTGCTACCTCTCATTATGCTTTTGACATTTCAACTTACGTTTTTCCTCAGTTAAGCTATATCAAACCTATTTTATTTATTTACCTAGTCAAAGGCTCGTGAAATCACTTAAATGTAAATACTGTTGATAATTAAAATAGTTTTACATTGTTTGATATGACTGGTGGGCAAGAAAATTAAATGCAAAACAATACTCTCTCAACTGGCTGTAAAAGGTGGGTAATTTACCTCTATATGTATCAATACAAAACATATGTTCTTTATTGCAACACCACATTAAAGGAAAATACATAGGGGACACATTACATACAGTAACGCAATAGGCGCCCTTATCACTAAAAGCGATATCTTTCTTTCATCCTTTGGATGGATTTGAAATTGACTTACAAGATTATAATATCAGTTTGCTCTGTGTTTTGGGTTACAAACATTCCCTAAATATAAGTGGATTTATCCATTAGTGAAATGTACAAAGATAGTATTTAGTAGGAAGGGTATGAATAAGAAAAGTAAGGACACATTATGCTTTTTACTGTGTATGAGAAATTAATAAATTCAGTGCAATTCGTTAATGAGGGTGTTATAGATTTTTTATATTTATATGGTGCCAAACATTCCAAAGGTTATTTTTATATCAGGGTTTTTTGTAATAAAAATATTTTCTTAGGTTCAATTGTTTTATTTGTTGTTATTTAGATTAAAATTATTAAGTTAGAACTAAAACAAATTATCCATATCCTTAATTCGACTTTTCTTACAATTACATTATTAATTTGATCCATTATTATCTTTACTCATAAATGCATGTATTCAATTGGAACATAATTATTGATCAACAAGTTCTATTCACACAATCTGCTTTATTTTTTTATTCCTACAAGCTTTTATTTTTACATCTAACTTTATGACTTTACCAACATTCTTATTTTTTATAAGATTTCTCTTTTTCTTGACCCCTTTACATTTTGTTTTGTAAAATTTCTCCATGTCTTTTTTTTTCTCCTTTGGTATACTCCAGTGGATCAGTTGATTGTTTTTCGAAGGATTTTCATCCTCGGAGTATTCTGGTAGCTCTAGGCCAAGTCTTTTCATAACTTTCTCTAATAGTTCGTCTACATAGTAGCTTATAATGAGATCTGCTTTATTGTCCTGAAAAAAAAAACAATCAATTAACACAAGTATCTTACCAAGTGACTGAAGGAGAAAAGAAAAAAAGACTCACACTAGCATTATATTAACTAGAGTTCCTTGGTGTATATAAAACACAGCAATAATTTTTTTTTATGCTGGATTATCCCTCATTTGACCACAATCTCACCTGATGTATTGTGACAATGTGGTCTAAGATGGAGCATGAAGGCCTAGAAGGTAGATGGCTTCTCCGGACCACATTACGAAACACGAAAACATCGCTTGCCTAGCCCGGAGGGTGGTGACAAGCCGCGGCCGAAGCCTGTTCTTAGCACCACCCGGAGGTCACGTGTAAGGATTCAGAGGGTTACCACTTATGGACGTGAACAGACAAAACCTCCTATTTTTTAGTGCAAAGAGATGCAGTCAGAGTGGTTACCCATCCCTGAACTGATACTTTATAAAAATCACGTTTGTTATATGGGGGCCCCATATATTTATTTTATTATGTGTAGTCTTTGTAGCTATAGTGGTAACAGATATACATGCCTCTTATTTTCTATTTCGCATGGTTCTTGAGATACCACCTGGTGACAGACAGACAGATGACGAAATCTCGCTACGGAAACCTATAAACGGACCCGCCTGCCGTGCCGAACTGCCGACTGTGTTAAAAGGAAATAGCGCAGTGACTATTTTAACAACATGATTTGTGTTCAATTACTCAATAAACAAGATAAATACTCACATGTTTAGTTGGCTGCAGGTTGCATATGACTAGTTTCCCTCCATACTTGAGTGTTTCTAAAGGCAAGTTACCACTTGGAACTATCTGGAGTGTTGTCCCTAAGCAAATACTGAGGTCTGCAACTCTGTAAATAAAAATAATACTTATGAAGAAAATTCTAGAAAAGATATTAATATAAAAGGCTAGTAATTATTAATACTTTGAATGTAATTCAGCCATCCAGAGGTCATCTTCTGGCAGTTCATGTTCCCAATCTAATATTGAGTCATAGAGCTTCCCTCTGCAAGGTTTGCCAGACATTTGTTTAG
The DNA here is from genome assembly GCA_929108375.1 of Gymnoscelis rufifasciata. NCBI lineage: Eukaryota > Metazoa > Arthropoda > Insecta > Lepidoptera > Geometridae > Gymnoscelis > Gymnoscelis rufifasciata. The sequence goes on from OV815314.1 coordinate 10,907,508, forward strand.
ATTTACAAGGCTCTCCTGTGGGTTTTCTACCAACTGTTTCACTTGGACTTTGACGAACAAATTGCCTGGAAAAATAAATAATGAAGTTATATTGCTACATTTAAAAATCTAAGAATACATCAGTACAGTCCAAGATTTAAGTGAAAATCAATTTAAAGCTTTAAATTGATTTTCATTTAAATCTGACAGTAAAAAATTGGTTCTTAATGTAAAGAAAAAGAACCAAATAGAAAGCCACGTGGTAAACCTCACTCATGAGGTAGTAAATGAGTAGAACAGTGTTGAAAGCTTTTGCTAATTCAAAATAATGTTTTTCTGTTTATAAATTCATCTACAGAATCTTTACCTTTTACACACATTGCATTCATCTGTGAACATGTTGCCATGAAGCTCTGATAATTTTTCTCTCGGTAATCCTGATTTCAAATGAAGACCATCTATATTTTGACTAACAATGTAATGTACTTTGTTGCACTCAACAAGTTTTTTCAATATCATGTGTGTTTTAGTAGGCAAAGCATTGCCAAAGGACACATTTGTGGTGGGCTTCTTGCCTTCTCTTTCTAGTGTCCAAACACCATTGGGCCCTCTGAAAGAAACAAATTAGATTTAGGTCAAAATTTAACCTACAATCACAAGAAATAATAAATATTTATGCATAATTCTATTATTATCTCCTTAAAAAGTCCATTACATGTTTGTATAATACTTAGTTAACATTATACAGGGATGTTGCTATACTATTCAAAATTGGTAGGTAGGTAGGAGATCATACAATTTAACTCGTTAATCCCCAAGCGGTAACCGGTTACCGCTTACCTGACCTTATTACCTGAGGTGAGGGTCAAGGTCAAGGAGTTTTTTTTTTTTTTTTTTTTTTTTTTTTTTTTCTTCTCTCTCTATCTGCGATCAGCCTTATGGCTATAATCAGATTTGTTGATGTTTATTAAAGGTATTTTGAGAGAATACGTCCAACGACGTTCCTCCTCTATTCTGCCCTCCAGACACTAAAGTGCAGTAATAGGCCATTTGGTGATTTTCGTTTTATTATTGATTCTGATAGCGGGTTTCTTAAGCTTTCTGCTGAATTATTTATTTTTTTTCTAGTACAATTAGGTGGATTTTTATTTAACAGTTTACTCTTACTGCAAACCCAATAAAATTAACAATTTGGCATGATTTCCCAACTAAAGTGCAGTAAGCAGAGAAAATTTTAAGGTTTCCTAACTAAAATGCAGTAAGCAATCAAATTTTACGGCCCTTTAGATAGTTTTGTGTTATTGGAAAAAAAAAAAAACCAACTAATATGCAGTAAAATTTACCTCCATACAAGCTGTTTTTACTGCAATTAGAAAAATACAATTTATTGTCACGAACTCCCAACTAAAATGCAGTAAAATCAAAGCTAACTGTATTTTAGTTGCGAGTCATTACCTTCAATGATCATTGTAAACTAACTAAAATGCAGTAAAATACAGCATTGCTGCAGATTTGTTAGGCTAACATGTGACACTCATACAGTTATTCCCAGCTAAAGTGCAGTAATGCGTTGATATACTGCGTTTTGCAGCATGGAAATAAATGATTTTATTAATTACAAATCTCATATTTCACAAAAAAAAAACAAGGATAGTAATGGAAACCGGGTATACATCAAAGATATTGTGCATCTCATGGTAAAGAGGGGAAGTTACTGTTTATTTTACAAAAAGAGCTTTGATGAGATAGAATTCAAGGGACTATCTTGTCTCAAATCAAAGACCTTGCCTAACTTTACTGCAAAAACTGTTCATAAAGGTGTTGATGGTGAAAGGAAACGAAACATCTTAAAGATACTAGGGCCACTTATTCCACAAAGTAGATTGAGCTTCTGGAAAAACCTTTCTGTTCGTTCTACACCACAAGAACCAGAGGAATCATTTTTTGATATTGATGAATAATGTTGAATTTTGAAAAGATTGTGATTTTTGATTTCGGTTTATGTTTAAAGGATTTGCCGTATTTATTCTAAGAAATAATGTGCCTTATGGTTAACTGTATAAGACTGATTATTATGTACAACGAAAAAACTTTTTTTTTTAATAATTGGATGATGGAAGGTAAGTTTAATTAGATTGTACTTCAATAAAAGTACTACACCTTGTGAGACTGTTTTATAATGATACATGATGCAATGATACAAGGTTGATACTGGCTGTGCATTAACTGTTGTTACATACATTTTTATAACTTTAACCTAGTAGTAAAGTACTTAGAGGCTTCAAAAGCTAAACTCCACCAATGCTATTTTTAAGCGTGTGTTTCACAGGCTTAAACATAGCATTGGTTGATTGTTAAAAAGAGCAAATTACTTTTAGAAACTAATTATGTAAGGTTTACCAAATTGTTTGATTTAGTTTTACTGTAATGTTGATCTCAAGATTATGTCCACCTTTTAATAATACGCAACTACATGGAGTATATTTTATTATTAAGCATTAAAGTAGGACTCCTAAATTCCAAGATAAATTGTTTAAAAAAAATACTTTGATGTTATTATTATGAGAAAACTGACAAGAATTTGTTAGATAACATGTTTTGTTTTGATAATTTTACTTCACTGAGTAGAAATATTGTTATTAATTATGCAAAAATAAACATTATACTACATATAAACTAGCTGTTTTTCTTACTGCACTAGTAAAACAAGCACCTTTGCCCTATAAAACCAACTAACATGCAGTATTATTTTCACCTTACTGCATGTTAGTTGGGTTTCTTGTTAAAAAAACGAATCCAAACGCAGTAATAGGACTTTTTACTGCGTTTTACTCAGTTTTAAATGTTTATTTTTATAAAAAGGGTGTTGCAGTAATAGGTACCATAAATTATAAATGGCCATAATAAATTCATTTATTATTAAATATTTGTTTTTGTCAATAAGACGAGTGAACCTACACCTTTACAACCGTTCTACATTTTTTTTGTTTTGTTTATGCATCCACTTATTTTTTAAATCAAATTCTTAACTTTAAATGCCGTTTTCTCGCAATCGTTATTTTGCTGATACTGCACTTTAGTCTCGGGAGGGCAGTATTTTTATTTGCTAACATTGCTATGTTGGAGTAATAGTGTAGTTAGTTAAATACATTTCTGTAAATGTATATCTATTTCAGATTGACGCAAGTCGTGATCTCTTCAGTCGAAAAGTACTTTCATTTGTGTTGGTAAGCATCGTAGCTAGACGATTTGTGTGATGTTGGAGTCTCTGTTTGTAATGAACTGTGGACATTTCTATTTCTTGTTTGACTGTCGGGATTTCCAGGTAATTGTGTACTTCTGCATTTTGGATGAACCAGGGGGCGCTGACCAGGGTCTTCAGTACTTTGTTCTGGTAGCGTTGCAGAATTTCAACATTGGAATGGCTCGCCGAACCCCACAGTTGTATTCCATAAGTCCAAACTGGCTTCAAGATAGATTTATATATGAGTACTTTGTTTTCAAGGCTTAGTGAGGATTGTCTACCCAGCAACCAGTAGAGGTCTAAAAATTTTTTATGTGCATGTTCTTTTTTTGCTTTTATGTGTTCTCGCCATGTTAGTCTCCGATCGAGGTGCATTCCCAGGTATTTAACTGTTGAGCTATGCGGTAATATGGATCCTCCTAGTTCTACAGGGGCGCAATCTCCTTTTTTCAGGGTAAATGTTATATGGATGGATTTAGCTGGGCTTGCTTTGATTCTCCATTTGGCTAACCATTTCTCAATATGATTGAGGCATTGCTGTAGCTTTGATGACGCTACTTTCGGGTCTGTGCTACAGGAGAGAATCGCCGTATCATCAGCGTAGGTTGCAGTAACCACTTCTTCAGAGACAGGTAAGTCAGCAGTGTAGATGGTGTATAGGACAGGACCCAGCACCGAACCCTGTGGGACTCCAGCTTCTATTGGGTTGATGGTTGAGAGTTTATCTTCATATTTTACTTGAAATATTCGGTTCTTCAAGTAGGAATTTAAAAGCATGTACGCCGAGTTTGGTAGATGTTGTTTCAGCTTAAACATGAGACCTTTGTGCCATACGCGGTCAAATGCCTGCTGTATATCCAGAAACACAGCTGAGCAGTACTCTTTTCTCTCCAGCGCCTGTCGTACTGTGTGAGCTACTCGGTGAATCTGTTCCGTTATTCCATGTTGAGCCCGGAAACCAAACTGGTGGTCCGGTATGACATTTTGTGTGTTAAGCATTGGAAGTATGCGTTTTAAGAGAAGCTTCTCAAACACTTTTGACAAGAGTGGAAGAAGGCTTATAGGTCTGTAGGAAGTGACCTCAAAAGAAGGCTTACCAGGTTTAGGTATCATGTTTATTATTGATACCTTCCATAGGTTAGGGAAGTACTGTAGTCTCAAAACAGCATTTATTAATATGGTTAACAGAACGATACCTTTTCTTGGTAGTTTTTAAGCACTTCTGCTGTAATCAAGTCAAATCCTGGTGCCTTCTTTAGTTTTAGGTGAGTTATTATTTTTTCAAGGAGTTAATATTAAATTTAAGTGAATTACTTTACTAAGGTTTACCTAAAATCTGGGATCCCTGCTGAAGTACTTATACCAGCGCCAGTATGGACCACAACATGCTTGCTTTGGCTGATCAAATCGGCTAGCTGCTCGCATTTGATATCTAGCTCCTCAGTTGTGTCAAATTTCTGTAAAAAATGGAACAAGAGCATAGCTTTATTAAACCTTTTTATACAAATTTCAAACAGTACACAAACAACATTATATGTATAAGTTATTTATTTAGGCTGAAAACTTAACAGCTATTTAGTTAGTTTTTATGTATGGTAATTTCTGTACGTATTTCCCTGGGTTCCACTTAGGTAGTTTATATTAATTTAATTTTTTGCAAAATTACATTATAACCATTATTAAGTATGTTATGGGCTCATCATAAGTTAATATTGTAATGCCGTAACGAGGCTCATTTATGGGAATTATACCATTGGTAACCACATGAAACAATGATTAAATTATTATGATAGTTTTTAGTGTGTTTTGCAGTTAACCGAAGGTACCTAAGTAGGTATATGTATAAAACAGACAATTTCCCTTTCGTGTTTGCGATTTAGAGCGACTAACAAGCGAGTTAGGAAAACAACATGAATTATTTCAAAAGTTTTCGAGGAAGTTTTAAATGAAACTCACCTCTGGTACACCAAGGACGCCTTTATCTTCGTACGGTGATAGACCGTCAGCATAGTTACATGACATTTTATTAGATTTATTAATGAGATTACCATCAGACTTGAAAAGATCACAAAATGTAGTCCTTGTTCATGATCCCTTCCTTTCGTTGTTTGTTTTTGTTGTGTTGGTTGATGTTTTTTTTCATTTTGTCGCAATGGCAAATACGACTGGCTATTGTTATTTCATCGTCAGCCAAAATTTATGAAATAAATAAAAAGTGTCATATCTTTTTATAGTAAGTTTAACAGTTTTATTTGATTAAAAAGTAAAACAGATACAAATAGTGCAAGCCATAAAACCAAGAAGAAGAAGAAGAATATTTTGATATCAATATGTTGTAATAAATTTTTTTCAGTCTTCCTTTTCTGAGATACCGCGATCCTAACAAACATTTCATACCAAATGTTAACCTTCGAACCTTAGGGATGTTAATACCATAAAGGGAGATTCCGATCCGCTAAGAACAGATTTTACGAAACTCCAACCCCTAAGGGAGTAAAGCAAGAGCTAGAATTTGGTATGAAATGATTGTTAGAATCGCGTCAAAATATTAAACTTTGGTCTAATAAATAAATAAGTACTTTTCAATAATAAACCTTGCACCTTGCAAAAGTTTTTCGTAGAAAATGTTTACCACTACATATTGTAAAATGGCAAAACAAAAAGCTCTCCACCAATATTTGGTTTAGTGATATTTTTTATTAATTAATACAATTTGGATGTTTCAATTTACCAGACAATAATGCAGCCATAGTTGAAGCAACAGGCGGCGCTTAGTGCCATAATATGGCACTAAAATCTATATGTGACATACTATGTCATATATAATGTTTTTTTTATTTATATCATTTAACGCAACATAACCTCACACCGCAAATTGCACATCACTATCACTTTTAGTCTTTTTCGTTTGTGTTGCTTGCTGTGCTTGTGTACAGCACTATAGTTTTGGTTTGTGAAATAGCTGTTTGTTGGCAGATTTTTTAGTCAATTCTGAAGACATTCGTATAGTATTTTCTTTCAATAACTATATAAAAGTACTGTAATTATGAACCGTAGAAGAGGACACGAGGAAGAAGACGGCTATGGTGAGAATCTAGTTAAATTTATAGGTTATACAATATTCAACGAATTAGCTTGATCACTGATTTTATTTATTTCAGAACGTCTTCACCGTAAAAGGCGTCGTGTATCAGAGAACCAAGACATTGAGGACAGGTTGGAGTCTCTTATTTTGAGAGTAGGAGAAAAAAGTAGCTCCAGTTTGGAAAGCAATCTTGAAGGTTTAGCCAGCGTCCTAGAAGCAGACTTGAGTACTTTTCGGGTTAAAATCCTTCGGATCCTTACTGACTGTGCTATACGTATGCCCGAGAAATGTTCTATCTACGCAACTCTTGTTGGTTTACTCAATGCCAAAAACTACAACTTTGGTGGGGAATTTGTAGAATACATTGTGAAGACATTTAAAGAAAATTTGAAAACCGGTAAATGGAATGCGGCTCGATATTGCCTCAGGTTTATTTCTGATCTAGTGAACTGCCATGTTTTGGCTGCATCATCCCTGTTGACTTTATTGGAGACATTAGTTGATTGTGCAAATGAAGATGGAGTTCCTCAAGTTAGGAGAGATTGGTTTGTGTTTGCTGTACTGTCGGCCCTACCTTGGGTCGGTAGAGAGTTGTATGAGAAGAAAGAATCTCAGCTTGACCACCTTATGGTTACCATAGAAGTATTCCTGAATAAGCGCAGTAAGAAACACTGGCCCGCTTTAAAAGTGTGGGCGGCAGATGCACCTCATTTGCAGGAAGAATATCTGGACTGTCTCTGGGCCCAGATAAGAAAACTGAAGCAGGACAATTGGTCTGAGAAACATATTCCAAGACCATATTTGGCATTTGATTCTATTCTTTGTGAAGCTTTGCAGCACACATTGCCGGCCATTCAGGTAATTATCTATTTTAATTTTGATACTGAATTTTCTCTTACAAGCTGTTTGTGTAAATTTTGTTAGTGATTAATTTATACCTAAAATTAGCATAAATTTGACAATATCTCTCCTATTCCAGCCACCACCCTACAATGACACTGACTCATACCCCATGCCAAGAGTAATATTCCGAATGTTTGACTACACAGACTGTCCTGATGGGCCTGTGCTTCCAGGGGCTCACTCTATTGAAAGGTTCCTTATTGAAGAACATCTACACAACATTTTGGAAGCATACCATTTAGAGCGCAAAGAATGTGCTGCACAACTTATCTGCTTTCCATACAAAGCAAAGATTCCTCTTGAGTATTGCATAGTTGAAGTGATGTTTGCGGAGTTATTCAACTTGCCTAGACCTAGGTACTTGGAGATATGCTATGGGTCTATTTTCATTGAGCTCTGTAAGCTGCAGCCTTCGACCATGCCACAAGTGCTAGCTCAGGCCACTGAGATTCTTTTTATGAGGATTGATACTATGAATGTGGCATGTTTTGATAGGTAAGGCATCAATTGTTGTTACTAATATAGTTTTATCTACAATTTAGTATTATGCAGTTAGTAAATACTGAAACATTCTCATGGTTATTCAATATTATGAGAATATATGTATATACAAGGTGTTTTAGATATTGTATATAAAGAGGAAAGGGTGCGAATGGCACGCACCAGGCAAACATATTAACTATATCCAAAATACATTATATACATAAATAGTTTTCCATAGGTTTAGTAGCTTACAATTTGATGGAAAATGTTTTACTTCCAGGTTTGTGAACTGGTTTTCATACCATCTAAGCAACTTCCAGTACCGCTGGTCTTGGGAGGACTGGGAGGGATGTACCCAACTTGATGCTGACCACCCCAAGCCGAGGTTCATCAGAGAAGTGTTAGGAAAGTGCCTCAGGTTAGAACATAACACTAATATTCTGACACTTTGTAATCAAATCTAAATACATAGTTTGATTCCATGAAACTTAATTCTAAGATGCTGACACTTTAGAACAAAATCTTATTGGATAGTTTGATTGTATAAAACCAATATATATAAAACACTTAATACTATATTTTTTTCAGATTGTCTTATCATCAACGGATCAAAGATATAACGCCTGAAGCGTTTGCATCTTTAGTGCCTCTAAAGCCAGAGCCTATTTATAAATATTCCATGGAAGGTGCTGGTAAGTAAAAATCTTTAAAATATTATTGCTTCTTATATTATAAAAATAATGCAAAGTAATCGTAAGTGTAAGCATAGCATTTATATTTATTAGTCTGTTTATAATAGCTTCAATTGTTGTGCTGATGATGAGTCACCATAAAGAAACTAAATAATTATGTATTTATAGAAGATCTCTATTAGTTGCTATAATACTCTACCTTCCAATGTCTTCTAATATGCCTCTTCAAGGCATTTTGTGGACTTTATTAAAACAGTTTAAATAGTAATATCAGTTCATGCATCTACATATTAACGTCTTTTGTTAAGATACATTACAATTACTTACAGGAGAAAAAAACAATATTATTCGTAAAAAAATATTTTATTACAAAATACTCGTTTTCTCTTATCCTAAACTTATAATATCTAGATTAGAGAAAAATATTTACACATTCGTTTAAAATCGACGGGACTGTGCATTGAGCTTCTCGAGTTTAAATGCCTTCTAAAAATATCTATTTGTATCGCCACGTCACCCTTATCCCAAAAACAATCGAAAGCTGTTCGTTTCTAAAGAAATTACTAGAGAATAATAATTATATTTTAGACCCAAAATATTCTTCTGTAACATCAATACATCCCACGTAAATGAAGGTTTTCAGAAAAAAGAACTTTTTTAGGTACTTACAAATGTTTACAAAACCAGTATGTACAGGAAAATCCTTAAAATTTTAGTACTAATAATTTTGAGTATTTTTCTATAAAAATAAATAATTAAATATTCTACTCTCTCAAACATTTTGGTTGAAGTATATTTGTCACTTCACAATCAGGATAAACAAATCCTTGCTGCATGTTAACTAAAATAGGCTTAGTTGACAATACTGCATAAGGGGTATAGATTGCAAGCAACTTTGATATAGCAACGAGATATAACATTCACGTGGGTTGCAATTTGACTAATCCATGGCCATCAATTCTAGCAATGAGTAAGGACGTTCACGATATTCATCGTATGCTATATCAGCGTGCCTGTTGGTCCTCTTCTCATTACTGTACGAATAGTCATCAACATCTTCTTCTACGTATTCATAACTAGTGTCATTTTCAATTTTCTTCGACTCTTGGGAGTCTAAAAAATCTTCAAGGTCATCAGACATATGGGCGTAGTGTTCTTTTTTCTCGCTGCCAGCACCCACGTGTTCAGAAGTTTTATTAGTTTGCTTTGGTAGTCCTTCTACTGTAAAACCAGCAAATATCTCAGCGAATATATCAGTTGTCGTTATTGGCTTCTCCGATGTTATGTTTATATCCTCGACCACTTCGGTTGACTCTGTTGTTGGTGTTTCTTCTGTAGAAGTAAGGTTTTGGTTCTTCTTCTTTTTACATTTAGATTTTTTGATAGCAGCTGGTGTTGTATTGTTTTGTGAATCGATATCATGAACTTCTATTTCGTCATTGTTATTCTCCGTTGAGTCTCGTTGGTTATAGAATACAACTGTTTCGCCATCGCTTTGGTCATGATAAGAGCTCTCATTCGAATTTTCTCTTGATACATCTGGTTCGGTTGTGGAGTCAATTTCTAAATTTTCTACAGAGTCATTGGTATCTGATGTAACAGGAATAACTTCTAACTTTTGCGTTGTGCTATCATCTTTCGCATTGTAAGAAAGATCTTTATGATCTGCTTTATGGTGTTCTTCTTCGTCCACATTTTTCGAATTAGTAGAAGTACCGTATCCTTGGAAGTTAGAGCCTTTACGTCTTTGTTGAATTGGATTGCTTTTTGCTGGTGCTGATTTTTCCACAACAGGCAAACTCCATTTGTCATGTTTAACTGAGGTGCCTTTATAAAATAAAGTGGACTGTCTGAATCTATTTTTATTTTTCGGTGTTGTAATGACTTCTTCAGTCTCAGAAACAGCAGTTGTAGTGGCACGTTTCGTTGTTGTGGTCTGTTTTGTGGTAGTGATGGGTTTTGTTGTTGTTAATGTCTGTTTTGGTGTAGTGATCTGTTTTGTTGTCGTCGTCTGTTTTCTTGTAGTGCTAATTGATTTTGGTGTTGTTGTTAAAGATATAATGGAAGTTGGACGAGGAGTGTGCACGTCTTCCCATTCAACCACTTCAGCTGTCGTCATTGTCGTGTTATGTTGGGTTGCTATGGGTGAGAATTGCCACGTTGAATTTGGTGGTCCAGTAATAGCAGAGGTTGCTTGAGGGGCTAAATCCGACAACTGTGTTGATGGCCTTTTATGCCTAGGTTTTTCAGTAGTACTGGTTGTCGTTGTAGTAGTGATAGTTGTGTTTGTACGTTTGTGCTTCTTTACTTTATCAGTTTTTCCGTATTTCGGAGGAGGTCGTGTTCGTTTCTTTGGTGACGGCGTCGTTGCTGATTCGACATCTTCTTTTTTAGCTACAGTTGTTGTGGGAAATGTTCTGCTGGGTGTGGGTTCTGTGACTGTAGTGCTGGGCTCACTGGCCGTTGTCAGATCAGTTTGATTCATTACTGATTCATTATCATGACTGGCCATAGCGTTTAGGAGACTCTGAGCCCAATCTTCAGTGTCGCGGATAGTTTCGGCTGTTATAATTTCTGGTATAGCAGTACTTTGTGGGGTTTCGTAAGAACTAGAAGTTTTTGTCGAGTTAGATTCATTATGGTCATCAAGCTCGAATTTTTGTTTTGTGTTGTGAATTTTTGCGGTAGTTTCATTAAGTTTAGTCCTGTCGGGGTTGCCAGTTGGCATCGGTCTAAATGCGTCTGAGAGCGGATCTGGGTCAGAGAACAGTTGAATGTCGACAACTTGCGGACTCGGTCGGAAGTCTATTGGTTTTGTTTTGAACGGTTTAGAAGATGTGTGATATGTTGTCACGTATTTTAAAGGTGGCAACGGCTTGAAAGGCTTCTTTTCCATCGTCATAAATACTCCCGGTGGAGAGTTGAATACAGGTGGTCGCAGACGCTCTCCGGTGTAGTTATGTTTCAAAGGCAGCGGCTTGTGAACTGCATTTTTCTTATAAGGTTTATTAGTTGTGTATTGTGAAGCTATTTCCGATATTGGCATGCTAGTTGTATCAGATAAATTCTTCATGACTTCTGTTGACGAATTGTAGAATTCAGTGGGTGGTGTTGGTAACACTGCTGTTTTTGTAGTTTTTACGATATTTGAAGATTGATATTTTAGGTTTGAAGCAGGCGAATACGATTGGGGCTTGAATCTTATTGGTTCTAGAGGGTGGTGAAGGTCTTTAGGTGGAAGCACTTTATTTTTGGTATCATAATGATATTGAACCGCCGGAGGTGTCAATGGATATTTGGCTTTTACTTCGTCTAGGTAGCGTTGGACCTCTTCATAGAACGGTATTGGCGTAGAATAAGTATTTTCCGTATGGATTGGTGCCACCGCCTGAACAGGAACTATTGGTGGAACTACAGAATGCGTCTGAACTGGACCGTGGGGGTATATGGTATTTATTTTATCTTGTTGAACTTCCTGCGGTGCTTCGATCGGCGTGGACGTGGCTGTAGTCTTTAACTTTATACTTGTGTCAGGATAGTTATATTTGACAGGAAGAGGCGCGAAAGGTACTCTTATTTTGTCCGTATCTTTGTAATGATGCTCGGCTTGAGAGACAATCGGAGGTGAAGTTAACGGTGGCCTTGTGTACTTGTATAAGGGGTGATTATGTGGATTCTTCTGTGAGTACTGTTCTGTCGGCGCTGCCACATGCGCTTTCACATTTGGATTCTTAGGGCCGGAGTAGCTCGGGGGATTGTAGGTATTATGTGGTCGCCTAGGCAATGGTGTTTCGTCTTCATCAGATTCAAACAGCGATAAGAAAAACCTGTCTAAGCTTTGCGTTGAATGACGGACGTGATGTTTGCCCCGAATCGGTAGAATGTTCTTGTGCAACCATAGAGCTCGCTGTGGTCTCGGCAAGGACATAGGTTGCTCCACCGGTGTACCGTCGCGGACGGTGAAAGTCCTTACAGAGGAATCAAATGGCTTTTTAATTTTCTTAGGAGACACAGAATTGACTGAGAATGTCAACTCATAGTGGTACTTCCCTGGAACAGTTTCCATATCTTTTTGTCTAACTCGTTTAACCGACCATAAAGCCTTGACACCCTGCATGCATTGCTCATCGCATTTCTCCTTCATAATGTCGTCGTCAACGAATTGGTATTCATCATCAACGTCTAACATTCGACCTTTCGCCATGAGAGTGATGTCACCCAATATAGGCGGTTCTTCTGCGCTGATCCGTACGAACGGAGCAGATTTTATCTTTTCCCATAGATTGTGATCCTCGGCTGTGTTCGAGTGTCCCTCTAGTAAATTATTGGGGTTAGTGCCCCCTTTTGCTATGAGCTGATCTATTTTATCTCTGACTATAGTTAAGTACACGCTGTGTCGGAGGGCATCTTCCCAGTAGCGCGGGGGTATAAGTTCTTCGGATGCGGGCGTCACGCCAGCGTTCAGTGCCGACGTAGCGCCGTCCTTTGCGCCAGACCACTGTTCCAGTGGTATCGGCGTCGGCTTGAAGTCCTCATCGGTAGTCGCTCTTCCTCTGTGTACCTGCAAACGAACATGCATAATTAGTCTATATGAACAAAAAATGTGGATATGTATGCGTTTGAAAGTAAAATGGTGGTAGCGCGAAAGTGGCGTTAGCGTGCGAGGTTCGCGTGCGGCCGCCAGCCCCTCGGAGTTTCCAATCGAATAATTTCAATATTCTACATGTACCGGACAGTTTTCCTAAAAGATATTTGAAATACATTTTGGGCAGCGAAGCGGCTATTGCTAGTAATTATTAGCCGGTGTTGGAAATTGGTGAATGATATTAAATGTTATGCTTATGACAAACTAGTGTGATTTGTAGGTAATCTTAGGCTGTTTAGCTAAGGAAAGCCTTGGGAAAGATAACAAGTAAAAATATCAATAAGTTTTCAGTATCAATATCTTGAATTTAATTATGTATCTACTAATTATGAGACTAGTTGCCGTAATTTTCTCCAGTTAAGCATTTGAAACGTTTATACAGCGTACTTGATACTAAAAAACACATTTTACTATAATGATTCTAACAATGAAAACGTAAACAATCAGATGGGTTACCAAAGGCTAATTCCCAGGAGCGGAACACGTAATTTGGCCGTAAATGAACTTATTCACTAAAATGCATTATTTCTTGTTTTCACGCCAGATCGGTCTCACACTGCCAAATTAGTGAACATTATAAAATTATAATACTAGTTAAGTTTGACATGTTGCGTTGGTATGAACCGTGAGCGATTTTCTTCTGTGCAAACTATAGTTTGAATAGAAGTTATGATATCTTCACCTGAATATAAATCAATTCAATTATAATCATTAGAAACTAAGGTTAGCTAATATTGTGTCCAGGTGCGACCGCTTTTTCACTATGCCTTGAGACATGGTGTTTTTAATATTGTCACAGTGAAATAAAGATAAACAATATTGTTTATTGAGGTAGAACAAAACTTTACAGATGTATCCAATACGTAAGTAGTAAAAACAGTATTAGAATTAAATTAATATATATATGAAATAACCACCACTATTTAAGGAATATATATTTTTACAAAATATGTTAGTAAGAAGTTTTGAGTGAAAATTAAACGAATATTACGTTTAATTTTTTAATCACTGCAGACGACTTACAGATCATGAGACGTTTTTACTTATACGCTTTTACGTTTTTTTTTGGACCTAAAATTGCAAAATTTAATATAAATCGTTCAAGTATGACATATAAGATTAAAAAATATGACATTTAGTTATATTAATGTGATATAAATATTAGATGCTTAGGTTTACGACTCTTATTCGCTCTACTTAGGTAATTTTTCATGGGAAGTTCTCATCGTACGTGGGCGATACAAGGTCATATGTTAAATTTACTGTTTATTGTTCGAGTAATTATATTTTTTCTAATTAAGTTCTACGTTTGTTTAAAATAATACAATATCTACTGAAATTTCTTCATAGGACCATCTATACCAATATTGTAAAGCTAAAGAGGTAGTAGGTAATAATTATTTAATCCTTATAGTCATGTTTATTTTATCTTTGTATTTTGTGTTACCTTGTGTTGGGTTTCCTTTTTGAATAAATAAATAAGAGTTCGTTACAGAACAGTCTCTGGCGGTAGGCTTCGGCCGCGGCTTGTCACCACCCTCCGGGCTGAGCCAGTGCGTGAAGCGATTTTTTCGTGTTTCGTAATGTGGTCCGGAGAAGCCATCTACCTTCTAGGTCTTCATGTCCCATCTTAGACCACATCGTCACTTTACATCAGGTGAGATTGTGGTCAAATGAAGGCTTATCAGCATAAAAAGCAGCTTCTACTAGCTAATCTCAACAACTTGCTGTCCGATTAAAAAAAAAAATCAGTGTTGGATAGCCTAGTTATCGATGAAGGCTAAAGGCTAGTTGTTCCCGCGGGGAAATCCATAAAACACAGGCAAAGCCGTGACATGAAAAGCAATTAATATAATATAATACTAATCTTCTCGTTACTCTGAAAACCCAACGCAAGCAGGTTTGTTTTGAAAAAAATGTCATTCAATACTATGTATGTACTTATACATAAGTAGGTAGGTCATAGGTACCAATAGGTATATTGTTCGACTTTATATCGGCTTTAAGTTCCCAGGATAACGGATATTTACAGAACTATTATTAACATGATAACTATCACTATACAGGATGAGTTTGCGTCAAGACAATGTCTTCTTAATAAAGAAGACTTGTTTATCAACTACATAGCTTGCTGCCCCGGCACCACCCGTTTATAGCTTATTACAGATTATCAAACACGTTGATAAGTTTATAATGAATTTAGTAGTAACCGGCTTTTACTAGTAAAACGACGAGACGTTCTTATCAATTTTTGATTATTTTTTTACAGTATTAAGTAGTGTACATAGAATATCCCCATATTCATAGAAATATTTCACTTTTTATATTTTATGACTTGTTTAATAACAGTTCAATAAAAGCTTAACACCCTTGTTTATCTATATTATTCGCAAAATGAGGCATACATAGGCTTACTATGTGTTTTAGACAATTCAGTTATATTAGCCAGAAATAGCAGTTTTTATGATTAATGGCAATTTTTTTATTATCATTACATTCATAATTTACGTTTTACCATCTATAAGTCTGATATAAAAAAATATTTTTATAAATACTAGGGTTAGATAAGAGTATACAGACATGAGATAAGTACCTAAGTACCTGTGCAATGTTTTGGATAACACAACTAAAATGAAAATAAAAAATATAACCCCACTGCGACTTAACTTTTGTGGGAATTTTTACTATATATAAGCCTTTTAAGTGAGGATGGTTGTTACGCAGTTTTAAATCGATATAGATACAAGATACAAAATCATTTATTTCCATTGTTTGGTTTTACAAAACTTAGACAGGTCAAAATAAATTACAAAAAAAATAATCATAGGTGCTTAAAGATAAGTAGGAAACAAATTTATGGTATCCTAATAGGTCAGTCGGATCGAAAAATGTTGAAAGAAAACGAACTAACGAAACCCCACATGACAAAGTTAGTAAGCTTAATTTTTTTTCATTTTTCCAAAATGGCGTCCGGTAGTCGCCATGTTGAATTTTCACTAACGTCATCCTTAGTGACTCCGCCGTACTAGCGGAATCTATTGACGTGTAAATCATAGAAATCGGCCCAGGCTTTTGTTCTGTTTAATTGGACAAAGGAACATACTATACTACATACATTATGTAGACTGTTAAACACATTATCACTTCTTTGTGTTGCGCAGTCGGGTAAAAACGAAGACACAACAATGATGCATGATTTAATTTCATGAATCGCAGTTTGCGCAAGTATTTGATTGTTATATAAAAACCATACGGTAAATCATATAATTATAGCATACAATTTACTTTATGATTAAATCGAATATATAATCGTATTTCGCGTGATGGTTTCTTACGTTCAGTAAGCATAACTTGCATTAATTCGTGCTATCGGTTGCATCTTACCAATTATTTGATTAAGTGCGATCTTTTAGTGCGTGATTGTATGGATCACAATGATAATTATTATTACTGTTACTCAGTCAAATTGGGGATTTTTTTCGATATCGATTTAAAGTGGCCGTCTCTATGTTTGCAACTGACTGTTAAAGTTGCAAGCATTTATATAAGTTTATAATTTTAAAAAAGTTTTTAAGTTTATAGTTAGTTTTCCCAAAATTTAAAAAAAATATATTTTCTACATTTCTGCCGTAGTAGTAGAGGCAAGAGGTCTAGGATTATACTGTTGATGATGATATGTAAAAATACACCAATATCGCCTCACGTTTTACTCAATATTTATTTGAATAGCAACATGTAGCTTTGAAAGCTCCATTTAAATTAACATTTAGTATAGGTTTTTAACCCTGTTTCACCATCTCCGAGTAATGTTAGACAAAGGTTAAAACATAGAGCTATTTCGCTCAGTCGCTTGTGACTAAGTGTGTGTGTTAGTAGCTCTTGGCATTACTAACCATTTGACACGTATATTATGTGACATAACAAACCATGGCTTAGTTTACTCGGATTTTGAGAGATAAGTCATAAGTGAAACAGACTCAATGTTATATTTAATTTAATATGAGCCTTTCATGATATTTATTCGATTCCTGCGTGCGAAGGTTACGGATGCGTCTTAATCTTTTTCTGCATAAAATAAAAAAAAACATCATAAATTTGTAGCTAAGTAAGTGTTAGTGTGGTACAATGTATCGCGGAACACTAAACCAGTAAAAACACGGTCTCAGTAAATATAAACATAGTGCAAAGGTATCATGTTCATATCATGTCAACATTACCGAGGCACGTATAAATTGAACACAAAATGTCACGGCATTTTATTAAGGGGACTGAAAAACGTGATAAAGTTAGATTTCATATATTCTATATTATGTTATAGCTGACCCCAGCAAACGTTGTTTTGCAAAATGAAAAATAGATGTTGGCCGATTCTCAGACCTACTCAATATGCTCACAAATTTTTTTATGAATCGGTTTCGAAGGAGTACGGGAACGAGCATTGTGACACTAGAATTTTATGTATAAGATTATTGATCTAATAAAATGAATACCTATAAACTTAATATGTTATATTATAGTGGTTTAAAGTTATGTTTAAAAGTATTCATTTTTGTTGTTCATTATCTAGTGATAATGAGCTTTAAATGATCGTTTAATTGAAATACAGTGGTAGGCGAATTCTCATACTGCTTGATGGAAAAAAGCAATTAAGTTTTTATATCATATTATTATGTTTAATAGACAGTCATTAAACGACACTAAGGAAATCAAGTCTTAGTGCGACAATCTATTATATTTCAGATATCTAATTTCCTGTCTGGAATAAAAAATATAAGCCCGTTTAATAAAAATGATAAATCAATCAATCATAAAACTATTAATGTTCATACATTGTTAAATAATCAAAGAAATTTAACAATTCAAAGAAAGTTATTTACGTAAAGAAAAGAAAAGAAAAGAAATCCAGCTTTAAGTTGGGTTCAATCAGCACGTACGTATTGAAACGCGATATATTTTATTAAAGAGATGTCTAGTAATCGTAATACCCATAAATGTAGATAAAATAGTACCTACTACTGACACAATAACTATAATTCATACCTAGTGTAAGTTAAAGTCCTCCGTCGCGTCTGTATATCTTTATGTTCGGGATAAACTCAAATACTACTGAACGGATCTTTATGCGGTTTTCAGCAATATGTAGAGTTATTCAAGATAAAGGTTTTTTATCCGTGCAAAGTCGTAACGGGCCATCTAGTATTAAATAAATCAATAAATAGATCTGGACATTCCATACAAAACATCTAGCCCCGTGGCATTAAGCTCTTAGCTTGTAGTACGGGTACTAGACATCTGATATACTTAATATAATAGACATACCTAACTCATATATATATTTTTATTATACATGTTAAACACCCAGATCAAGGAGAAAATGCTTGTAGAACATACTAACACTGTACCCCACGGTGGGGATCCCTCTTAATCTCCTATAGTTTAATTTAATTTGTTTGTTCTATTTTCTATGTTTTCTATGTATTTTGGCATTAGATCTTGTCCGAAAACCAGCAACGCCACCTAACGGTGGATTTGTATATGCTGAGACGACCCCTTTTGGCACAACGCATTCAATAAATAAATATTTTCCGGACAATAAATATTTTCTCTCTATCTCTTGCGCCGCAAGCGACCCCGCGCTACCGAGGCAATCAAAATGAAAAAATAGTACTTACAATTAACGCGAAGCAAACGCACAGAACTGCGGATTTCATCTTAGCACACTTCACCCCACTGACAGTCCACTGAACAATTATTGTGAAGGCGTGCGGTCCGGGAACATCGTGCAGCGGCAACTGACGAGCGCGGGCGCCGCTCCGCCACCCCACCGAGACCCGGCCGGCGTGTCGCGCTTGGTGGGCAACGCCGATAGTCCTAGGAAAAGTTCACTTGAAATATGCTAAACATAACCGCTTTGTCATTTAAATGGTAGAGGAAGGCAATTAAGGTTTTAATTTTCAATTGAAATGTGTTTGTTTTTCGTGTTGTGAATAGTTTTAGTTTATACTGCTTACCACAGACATGCATAACAATGCATGTATGTGTATTAAAGGATTCCAAAAACGGTGGAGATATCAAATCGCGCGAATATTATTGTGTTATTTTTTAAACGCAAAGCTTATTTAGCGTTTCTTATAGCACCCGTTCGTCAGCTTGACCTTTGGCAATATTATTAATAAAAAAATCTAGAGAGTAAAATGTCTTCTATACCGACATTTAATACTTTCCGTTTTTTGTTCATTTATTATTCATTTCAAATACTTTATTTGAATTAAAACTTTGGACAAAAACGTGGACCTAGTAGCCTTCTACCTTAAATTTCTCCCATTTCAATCGTTCTAGTTGTTGAAGAGAAATTAAGGTATGACAGATGCACCGATAACTCAAAATTCACATGTTTTAAATTTAAAACAATATTGAAACAAAATTGTATTGTATCGTGTATGACTATGGCAATGTATTTTTTGATATTTCCTTGAAATACAAGTAAAGAATTAAACAAGGAGAGAGATTTATAAAAAAATCTAATTAAAAACAATGATTTAACAATTAAATAAAGTTAAATTAAAATTGACACGTAATATTATTGCCTAGACATTTCAATCCAATTTTCAATTATTTGAAAAAAAAACTACACAATATTGTGTAGTTTGCGTGAGCGTAGTTATGAAAATATCGGCGAACGCATAATCCTAATTGTTATGTTTAGTTATTAGATTTCGTTACATCGGATTATGACACTCCTGAGCTATATGCGGTAATACAATTATCAATTTATTTTGGTAAATGCACACTGTATTCGTTATAACCTAACTGCCCTCAGGAAACTGACTCAATTCGTCGTGTGTTTTAGTTTCACTTCGTAAAATTTTTGATATTTTTAGGGTTACTAACCCAAAAGACCCTTTTATTGACTTTCGTCCTTCTGTCTGTCACCAGGTGTTGTATCACAAGAACCGTGATAGCTAGAGAAACATTTTGAGGCATGATGTTTTTCTGTTGCCGCTGTAACAACAATAAAAACGAAATTAATCAATATTAATAATCTAAACTTACAAAAAAAAAAAAAAGATTCCAGAACCTTATTTCCCTTAAAATAAAAAGTCATACTACTTTGTAATGTGCATGTGATGCGCTTTCATTTGAGACCCCACTCGAGTATATTTGCAGATTTTCGGTTTTCCTTCCCCACTTCATAACTTTTAAACGGGTCAATCGATTTTCATCAGACATGTCTGAGAACACTAGAGAGAAACTCAACCTTTATACAAAAAAAAACTAAATTGAAATCTCTAAATCGAATTGGAATCTATGATGTCCCAGACATACAGACAGACAGACCCACAGACAGACAGTAACTAGTGCTAAAAATTAAATCTAGAATTCACTGCAGTGAGTTTTTCTTTTGAAAATATATTATTTTTAACCCCCGACCAAAAAAGAGGGGTGTTATAAGTTTGACGTGTCTGTCTGTCTGTCTGTCTGTCTGTCTGTCTGTCTGTCTGTCTGTCTGTGTGTCTGTCTGTCTGTCTGTGTCACCATAGCTCCCGAACGGATGGAGCGATTTCAATTTAGTTTTTTTTGTATGAAAGGTGAGTCTTGCGCGAGTGTTCTTAGATATGTTTCATGAAAATCGGTTGGGCCGTTTAAAAGTTATGAGGGTGAGAGTGGGGAAGCAAAACCGAAAATCTGCAAATATACTAGTGTGGGGTATCAAATGAAAACGCATCGCGTCCACATTACATAATATTATGTTGTTTTACATTTAAGGAAATTAAGGCATTGGAATCGGGGGTTTTTCTTAAATTTTAAATTTAGATTTATATTTAATGAAACGTGCTAATTTGAAGCGTCCATTAACATTAACAACCATTTATTTTATCCTTAATTGTTCGTGGATCAGACTTTCTTTTTAGTGTTGCGCTGTTTTCACGGAAATCATGCGACACATTGCTACTTACACGAATTGCTACATGTCAACTGAAAGTTATGGATATTCATTCTATGACCATCTTCCGGTATAGTATGTTTCCTTAAATTTATAAAATAAATACCTATTAATCATTATTTGAATCATAAATATCGTTATATTAAACTGAAAATTATATTTATGCTTAGAAAGGTGAATTTTTGTTTTTATAACAACACACGCCTACCTGCTTCGTTTGCAGTAACGTTAACTAAGAAAATAAATTGATGGATGGAGTGTCGCGGTGAAAATTACCCTAAAGATGAAATGTAGACTGAATCAATTGTCAAAGATTTTTCCATATTTGATAGACATGATTTTTTTCTTCTGCCTATAGATTTGTTTACAAAATCTCGTTAAAATTATAATGCTGGCTCTTATTCCCCTTTTTACCCGAATAAAGTGAAGCAAATAAGAGGGTTAAAAATCGAAGGTTTAAATGAAAGAACGTTATAATGTACATTTAAATTTGTAGATATTATTTATTGCTGCTCACAGCTTTGCTGGCAATCACCTAATTTACAGAATTTAAACCTTACACAAATTCACAGAACTCCAAAATAATTAAACCGACTATTAAAATAACTTTCAAAAGTACGAAACAAGAAATAACTGATGGCGTTATTTTTAAAGGAAAGCTCCGCAGGTCGTATGCCTCTTTGATTAAATTTTATTATTTTTATTTTAACCCCCGACCAAAAACGAGGGGTGTTATAAGTTTGACGTGTATGTCTGTCTGTCTGGGACATCATAGCTCCCGAACGGATGGAGCGATTTCAATTTAGTTTATTTTTTGATGAAACGTGAGTTTGGCGCGAGTTTTCTTAGACATGTTTCATGAGAATCGGTTGTGCCGTTTAAAAGTTATGGGGGTGAGAGTGGGAAAGGATAACTGAAAATTTGCAAATATACTTGTGTGGGGTATCATATGAAAGTGCAACGCGTGCACATTACAAAATATTGTGGTGTTTTACTTTTAAGGAAATAGAAGCATTGAAATCGGGGCGTTTTCTTAAATTTTAAATTTAGATTTACCTGATAGTGTAATAATACTCTTGAAAATTGTGCGTTTTTAAATTATGTTGTCCCTCCGTCCATCATCTGTAAACCTAGTAGAACAAAAACCCAAGTATTCATATGTTTTTGTTTAACCCTTAACTTTTGCTTTTTTTGAGACGAAGTATCCCAGATTTCTTCAAAAGTCGTTAGATTAAAGTGTTGCGTTCGTTTCCTGCTTCGCAATGCAATTGTGTGCCTCCTGTGCCATTGTTAGGTAAGCCGTGAAGATGCGCACTTTTATCTGTATTAGATCTCAATCGCATAGGAAATATACATATTGGCCAACATGCTTATATCCGTGGTTTCGTTGGACCGGAATAATACACCGTGTTGTGCCATTTGAGATGTTTTTGCATAAGACAGCGATATTAATGACTAGCTTTTCACATCACGGTCTTCGTTTCCCGTGTTTGACGGATTTTCCGCGGTAAAAAGCCTATAGCCGAACTCGAGGAATAGGCTATCTAACTGTGAAAGAATTATTCAAATCGAACCAGTAGTTTCTGAGATTATCGCGTTCAAACAATATTTTCAGCTTTATAATATGAGTATAGGATGTAACAAAAGTTTCGGTCGGTATGGGAAGGTTTAAAAATATGTAAGACATAAAAAAAAATGTTTTTAGGGAGCCATGTCATTGATACTAGCAAAATGAAAAATATCATTCACACATTTTAAAAAACACTCGTAATATCTATCACAATATAATTCTTTGGTTTAAACGACCTCTGTGGCTCGGTGGGCGAACGTCCGCCTGAGGCGCAGGAGGTTGCGGGTTCGATTCCCGCCGGGGGACCAGATTTTGTACGATCTACAATTTCTGGTTTCGGGTCTGGGTGTTTTCTATGTATCATATGTATGTATTTACAAAAAAAATGTATCTATGTAGTATATGAGTCACCTAACACCCATAGTACAAGCTTTGCTTAGTTTGGGGTTAGGTGATGCTGTGTGAGTAGTCCGGAAATATTTATTTATTTATTTATTACTAGCGGCTCGCCCCGGCGTCGTCGCACGGAAATGTTCTCAGCTATGTTTCCTTATTTGCTCACCGTTTAGACCTACCCTGGACTACGAAACATTTTAAAACCTAAATCAGCTTAATCGGCCCAGCCGTTCTCGAGTTTTAATCAGACTAACGAACAACAATTCATTTTTATTTATATAGATTATTTATTTATTTAATTAATTAGATATCCATAAGATAGAAACAGAAGGACCACTGCGGTTTAAAACCTTATTGTGATATGTATGATATGTATACCTATATTAGTTTAAAACTTAAATATTTTGTTTCAATACGATAAATTAATTTTGTTATCATCCATCTGTATAAACGATAACTACATAATTTCGAATAAATATATTTAGGTTATACGATAACACATCTTTCATCAGACGTTTTCAGGAACCTTAAAATGCTAAATAAAATAAAATCTGATAAAGCTACGATTGTTGGCGGTGGTGCCTTTTGTATAATGCGCGGTCCGCCGGAGATTATATTATTAATTTATCGGTACGACTGGTTCAAAGCGCTCGCTCATAATTTATGCTAATAAGCAGTATTTGCACCCTTTTGTTAAGGAACCCAGAAAACATCCTTCAGTTCGTGGATCGGCCCGAACCAGGCTATAGATCGTCTATTAATACGATTAGATAAACAAAATAAATTACTAAAATCTTCCGTTATAATTTCCCAAATTTAACAATTATCTTTAAAGTTCCATTCCCAAATAATTAACACTGTAAAAACAGCTATCTTTTACAGAATTCCTCGCATTAACATTAGCACCTCGGCGACCAGCCGTCTGAAATACAGTTTTCTTCACGCAGAGTGAAATTGTTTGAGTCGCGTGCCTACTTTCCATCTTACACTCGCCGTTTTTTGCTGACCACCGCTGCATGTGCTATTTGTCGTGATTGGCTTAGGGTAGGAGACCGACCGCTGCATATTTGCAGCTATCGTTTGCAATAGAGTTAAGTTTCCAGACGGCCAGTAGGAGAGGGCTGGGAGTGGGAGTGTTGTTTATCTCCGAATAGCAATTCGACGAATGCCGGGTCAGTTGTAATCAACTGTTTTGGACACCTTTATTGACTAATATCTACCTAAGTCACCACAACCATAACTGTACATTCGCAGGACCTCCTAAAGTCCTAACCTGTATTTGGAGTCATGAGAAACTTTGAAAAGCTTTAAAAAATATTAGTCTGGGTGCCCTCGGCACATTCTCCATTGATAAAATAAATAAGTAATTACTATCTATTTAATTTATATCTTCTTGACTGTTGTGCTGGCTGATATGATTACGTATGTGTGAAGATGACATAAAATATATTCAAATTTTCAGAACAATGGTCCATTTTCAAATCGAATATTTTTTTATTTCATTAAATGCAATGGCAATTGATGAATATCTAGCTAAATTACATGAATAATTTATTCTTTAGTCACTCGTTTTGTTATATTTGATAACATTGACTAAAACTGAAAAGGCCTTAGTAAACGCCTTTGTAACACTAAGGTCTTATACAATTTTTTTGTTATTTTTTTATAAATGGTCTGGTTCGGTAAAAACAATAACATCACGAAGTAATCGTTGTCATATCGGCTTATTCCAAAAACGCCCTGCGCTTCCCATTCACGTTCCCACACGTTTTTGGAACATAATTCTAATTATCCGCTTGGCAGAGGATACTCGCAAGACATTTTTGTAATAAGCCACAAATATCAACTAGCTTGAGTTTGGAAGACTGGTGACGACCTTTTGTCCAAGATAAGTCTGTCAAGATGTGGGGATAATAAAAACTCTAGGAAATATATTCTATTAATTTATTAAAGTACGAGTAATGAATTCTCAAATAACTATTATATCCGTTTTTATGTTTTTTACAAAGTGATAAACTCTACATATAGGTTGAAACTAAAATTCTAAACTAGTGGCCGGCCCCGGCTTCGCACGGGCTATTATTCAATTTTTTTTCCCGGCAATTATTCGATTTTATTCTTGCCTTTTAAACCTTCCCTAGACCTCCACGAACATTTCAAGACTATGATAAGATAAATCCGTTCAGCCGTTCTCGAGTTTTAATCAGACTATCGAACAACAATTCATTTTTATTTATATAGATATTCTAAATTGGTAAGCTACGTTATTTCGTCTTAATTTTTTCTACACAAATTTAGAATATTAACCATTATATCATTTCGCCGACTCCTACACTACATCTATACACAACTTCCATGTAATACACCAATCTAAACCGTAAATATGTAACAATTAAAGTTACATTCCATAAATATCGCATAACGTGGCAAATTATTACACGTATTAATTCCTGCATTTCCAAATAAGACGGGACTGATTTACATGGTCTTTTAGGCATGAGAATTGATCATGCATGGGTTGGGAAAATGGAAATCCGCTTTCCATGTTAAGTATCTACGTTATTTAAAGAAGTGCGGTGGAAATTTGACATGCGAATAAAAACGAGAGCTGAAGACGGTATTCCATGTGGTATTTCTTTAAAATATTTTTTTAATATAAATATTCGACCTTACGAAAGCGAAGTTAAGATGCTCCTTTACGATATTCATTGATATTTATTCGAATGTTTTCGAAGATTTTAGAAAATACTGGTGTCTATTCAAAACTTTTATTCCGAAATAGATAAAGACACATCCCTAACCTTCGATTAATGATTACATTACATTACAATTAATGATTAAATTACATTACTTCGCACACAGGATATGAACCTGCAGGTTCCTCCGGGAAACAATAACATAAAAAGTGAGGTATATCACTTATTAAAAATCGTTAGGATTTGCCTTTCATTAGATGGTCTGAATCTGAAAGCCTAATTAGATGGGTTCTGGTTACTTGACTCAGATGTGGTCCATTGTGCGTTTTAAAACTAGCTATAACCCAATAACTATGTCCCTGCCGTCGATAAGGACCTTAACTAAACCTTGACCTCTGGACTCGTCTTGTTTGCTTGTTATGGGCATTTGCACCCTTTTTCTTTCCAGTATTCGATTTTCGACCATCGCGATAGTAACTTTAAAGGTTGAACCTACAAATGCAGCCACGGCTCTGGAATTATGCATATATTACTTTATTTTGATCTCATCAACTTGTCAAACAAAGTGTTCGATTTGATTACAATTGAATCGATCAGATACCCCGAATAAGTAGCAGATATGTGAGTAGACAAATTGGAATTTGCGCAAACCCTATTGTTCTTGTATCACAGTCGGAATCTACATTAATTACTGCTCCATTACCGCGCTTCGACTATTGTACTACTTGGGAAATTTGAACTGTTAGGAAATTAATAGTGATCATATCTTGTGCTATATCGCACTGATGTCCTTGGTTGTACAGATCTTAATAGCTCTCATCCTTCACAAAAGATTTATTTGGACTTTCATCATCATAACTTTAGCGATGTTATTTAGCTAGGCTAGTGATAGTCCCTTCTGTATTCTTTATTATAGTTTTTTATCTGCCTATATTGTCAATCTGGCAAATGAATTGTATATACATACAATTAGATAAGAGTCCATCTGACGATATAAGGGGTTACAACATTTTGGCATTTCAATATCTCAGAAACCGAAGATGTTACACATTTGGTTCCTTAGCACTTTATTTGTAAGCATTAACTCTGTCGATTTACATACGTTTAATCTCAGGCCGTGATATCAAGTTTTTTTTCCTAATTACGGTGTAGCATTACCAGGCTCCGCTCCATACAAAAATGTTGGGACCCCTTTTTATTATTTTTTTTAAATAATAATAATAATAATAATTTATTTCCAAATAAACTTAATACATAGGTTACAATACCACAATGGTTCCCAAACTAGGCAAAGCCTGTACTATGGGAACCTCCTTCCATATGTTACATAAATTTACAATTATTAGTTTACAAAACATGAAGTTTAAAATATAATAATAAAAAAATCGAGCAGTACACATCAAACATTGCGATATTTTAATATAATTATGTAAAGTGTATGTCTGCATTACGTGTTTGGGTGTGTGTGAGTTTGTGTGAAGCGAGTGTGTGTGAGGGTGTGTGTGTGTGGGTGTGTGTGTGTGTGTATGATATTGGGTGAATTTATGCTCCTGAAGTCACCGTTCTCGGATGAGTCCGGGCAGCAGAAGAACTACTTTTTTTACGGTAATTCGTAGTTGATTGATGCTCTACCTAATAAACAACAATAAATCCTCTGTTTCCTCATAATCTAGAGATAATAACCACTTTGTAGTCTTAAATTTACATTCCAAGAAAGGCATCGCATGTATACTTAATGTTTTGTTTATTTTATTATAGAGATGATTCGACAAATAACTAAATTGACGTTTTATGTATGCAGAATGGGGTTGAATATTGACAGATATTTGGTAATTTAATTAATTTTATAAAATAAAAATAGTATGTTAAAAATGTATTATGTAATTTGAGTTGCCTATTCACTTTTAGTCAAGTGTTGTGCTGTTTAAATTTTTGCGTATAATTTTACTGTCGAAGAGTTTATATACACATTATGTAAAACCTAAATATTAAGTAGAAAGCGGTTACGTGTTTGCAAATTCCTGATTCCGTGTAATACTAAGAAAGCATTACTTACGAATTTTTTAGCAACACGGAACGCGCGAGTGCGTGAACGCTTTCGGTTTGATCATTTGTTGCATCATAAATTTTGGATAACCGATATTACAGGCGTTGGTAATACATTTAGTAACATACAAGAAATTTAGTATTATTTATTAATATTTTTACTTACTGTATCAATAATAATTGATTCAACAACCTGTAAAATATGGTAAGCACATCTAGCATGTGAAAATTGCAAGTGCAAGAGAAAATTAGAGCAAAACATAAAAACCAAAATATTGCTGCTATGTAACCCTTAACAAAAACTTTTTTACACCTCTGTGGAGTCATAAACAGAGCTGGTTCGCTTTCCGCTGAGCGGCTAATGTTTATGTTCTACAAGCATACTATTTACAACACAAGTTTGGAGTTTTTGTGTTTAATTAACAGTATTTTATTAACAAGCAGCAAACTGCTTGTATTGTTGAACTAATTCAGACAGGCTTCAGGTGATATCTGACTTTGTCTATTAAGTTTATCAGATATCTATTATCCATAACACAATCAAAAAGCTGACTTTTGGTAGATGCTGTATGGATCGACCAGCAATATATTTGTTACATAAGCATAAACAGCATCACTAAAAATTACCATAACCTGTCTTCCACAGCGAATCTCCCGGGCACAGAAGCAGCTCACCAACTCGTAGTCTGCGTCCGCAACAAATGCACCCCTGAAGAGGCTCTGAACGTGGTCCGGTCGCTGCCCAACCCGCTGAGGGAGGGTGACCAGCCCGCGGCGGCCCAGGCTGCCCCGCACAACCCTCTCAAGATCGACGTCTTCGTGCAGACACTCCTCAACCTCGGCAGCAAGAGCATCTCACATAGTTTCGCTGCTATATCCAAGTTCCATTATGTCTTCAAGGTAAGTGCATAGTTTTTTAACGTATCTCTTCGATTATTTTTTGATTCAGGACGACTGGGACGAGAGAGAATTATCAGTCAAGCAAGATACGTGTACGCACGAAAATCGCGCAAACCCTTCCAACACAAACAATATTTTACATTGCTTCTCTGCTATACCCAAGTTACATTATGTCTTCAAAGTAAAAGCGCGGTTTTTTCAGTGTAGCTTCTTTAGATTAGATCAACGTTGGTTCTTCTAGCGGTATTCTTCATCATTTCTTATGGGCACCGGGCTAAGGGTTGAAACAGGCTACCTGCATCCGTCTTTCTGTTCTATTACAATCGAGGTCACTTGAATGGTCCTGTGACACACATGTCCGATTCGAAAATACCTGAGCCGGGTCTTTCGGCGCAAAACTGGCGATGGGGACAACGTTCATGCTTCGAAACCTACAGAACCGCTTAACCAATAAATCTAATACTCTTTCAGATCCTAGCCGAATCCGAAGAAGCCCAGATCTGCATCCTTCGCAACGTATGGGAACTCTGGCAGCGACATCCCCAGATGGTCTGCGTGCTCGTCGACAAGATGCTAAAGACTCAGATAGTGGAGTGCAGCGCCGTCGCCACGTGGCTTTTCTCCAAGGAAATGGCGCCGTACTTCACTCACTCCTACCTCTGGGAGCTGCTGCATCTAACAGTCGATAAGATGAACAAGCACGTCTCTAAACTAAGTAAGAATCTTATATTTTAAGGATATCCTGATGTCTAATCCAGTCGACAAGATGCTATAGACACAGTTAGTGGCTTCTCTCGAAGGAAATGGCGCCGTTCTTCACTCTTATCCTAATTATTATTATAAAGGTGAATAGTTCGTTTTTTTTTGGTTTAACATGGTCGTTAATCTCTAGTACTACTTGAAAACATTCCATTGGTCAAGGATACAAGAAAGAAAATAATTTATTTCCATTGTTTGGTTTTAAAACGCTTAGAAATCTCAACAAAAGAACACAAACAAATTGAACATACTCATAGATAGGAAATAAATAAACTTGATGTTTTTATAAAGTGCTAAACCCCACTTTTAGGTTGAAACTAATATTCTAAATTTGTGTAGAAAATATTAGGACGAAGTAACGTGAGTTTTTCACGCTGTACTCTAAACTTATAAAATTACTTTTTGAGGGTACCACTTTAACTTACTACGGTACCTTGTTCTTATCCCAAGCGAACAAATCCATATTTACATTACAATTACATTAAAAAGCCATAAGTGAGAGTATAATACATCAGTATCCCACTTATTTCTATAAAACTTGTCACTAGGTGCGGAACTGCAGGAAGCCAGAGAAGCGCTGGCCAGGGCTGACTCCAGCAGTTCAGACTCGGAAGACGAAACCAACAGCAAGAAGAAGAAGGACCAGGACAAGCCTACGGAAGAGGTGAGTTCAGCATGCCAGTGTATCAGTATGTGCCCAATAAAAAAATAATGAAAGGGAAAGTGAGAAACCTGTTATTTGTCCACAAAAAAGATATGATAAGCATTTACTTACTTCGCTACGTAAGAATGCATCTCCCATTGGCACCGTAAATCTCGATCAAGGAAAATTCATCACTAATCTTGGAACTTTATTGCTAAGATTGAAATCTCGCCTTCCCAACATGTCAAGTAATACAAACTTCCATTTCTACCCTTAATTAAAAAAAAAATGCATATGTCCAGCAATGACCGACCGACGTATGTCTTAAATCCTATAAGGAATTAAAAAAAATGAATCGAAAAATGTGTTGGTTACTCAACAACGCCTGGACCAATTTAGCTTATTCTTTTTTTATGTTCGTAGAAATCTATGGATGGTTTTAACGGCGTCCAAAATTCGAATAATTACCGGGAACCCCTTAAAACAACCCTTACAACAGGCCCTCCCGCGCAAAACCGGGGCGGGCCGCTAGTCTTAAATAATAATGATGATGTTGATAACAGAAAAGTAATGTTCTTTATATCATAACAGGCAGTGGAAAGGATGGAGGAGCGGCTGGAAGCAGCGCACATGGACCAGAAGCGGCTTTTCCTCATCGTGTTCCAGCGCTTCATAATGATCCTGTCGGAGCACCTCGTGCGCTGCGACACCGACGCGCGCGAGTACGAGACGCACTGGTACCTCGCCACCGTGGGCCGCCTGCGGCAGGTGTTCCTCGCCGTGAGTACCTATATCCGAGCAGGAAAGAAAAAACAGCGGAACCTACGCGGTTTTTTACTGCTGTGTGAAGTTTTTTCCCATTTGTGGGGTCTTATGCACACTGATTTTTTATTTATCGTGTTGTTCTACTGCTGTGCCTAGATGTGATTCCTGATTCTTTAAAATCCCTCCAATTGTAGAATAAAAAGCGCGGCATAAAAGCTCTTTATTTGCGTGCCCATTTCTGGGACACAAAGACATCTCTCTTGACGAGAGATATAAGGCCTTAATTCACCACCCTGGCCAAGTGCGGGTTGGTGAATGTCACATATCCTTCAAATTCTTACAAGTTCTCAGAACATGCCGGTTTCCTTATAATTTTTTACCTTCACTCTTAAAGAGCACATTTATTTATCAAGAAAAAAAATCCAAATGTGCGTGGCGCGGGTTTATTAACTCTGAACCCACGACCTTCGATATGCAAGCAAGGAGGTTTTGTCTGTTCACGTCCGTAAGTGGTAACCCTCTGAATCCTTACACGTGACCTCCGGGTGGTGCTAAGAACAGTCTCTGGTGGTAGGCTTCGGCCGCGGCTTGTCACCACCCTCCGGGCTGGGCCAGTGCGTGAAGCGATTTTTTCGTGTTTCGTAATGTGTCCGGAGAAGCCATCTTCTAGGCCTTCATGCTCCATCTTAGACCACATCGTCACTTTGCATCAGGTGAGATTGTAGTCAAAAAAAGGCTTATCAATAATAAAAAAAAAAAAAAAGGAGTGTTCTCCCACTTAGCCGCCATCCCACAAACACTTTCGTAGCTGACATTATAACACAATCGCGACGTTACGAACTACAACAAATACTTTTGTTTCAGCACCACGAGCAAGTCCAGAAATACAGCAGCACGCTAGAAACCCTACTTTTCACCCAGGACCTGGATCCGCATATCCTGGACGTGTTCCATCAATTCGTAGCACTGACCGCTTAACCCAGGCTCACGTCTCATACTTATACGATGAGGTGACTAGTAAATACTGTCTGGTTCTCGAATCCAGATAACAATGTCTTTGGGAGTAGAATCACAGCAACGGTTAGGCATTCATTTATCGTAGACATCGATATTAAGACTCAAGGAAATTGCAATAGAGTAAAAAAAATAAAAATTATAAGTCCATCATAAAGATTACTAAAAAAATGTACACCAATGTTTTCTTTTACGTTACAGATTTGCATGAAGTTTCGCGTGACTTATCACTTTCGTGCGGTTTGTACAAAAATTATGCATCACAAGTCTCCACTCCGGAAATTTTATGATCTATAACTTGGCACTGCCTTATAAAATTTATTATACAAAAAAAGTGACTATATTTTTGGACGGGCTAACCAGAATACCTATTAGGCATGACCTATTACGACTTGATGCTGATGTATCAAAAATGGTGGAAATGATAAGATTTTAGATACAATATTTGTTTATATGTTAAACCGCTAGTTTTCAAAGACACTGTCTATAAAATGTTTAAGCTTAAAATCGCGCTTATAATATTTATTGGTAAAATGTTAAGACTTAAAAGATAAATTCTTTAACCTAAGTGTCTTTCCGATGTAGCTAAATAAAGGATTCAAGAATAATAGAGATGTAATTAAATCACTAGCGAAGTGTTAATCGTATGCGTTTAAGAATAATAATTAATTTAATCAGAAAGTATAAAGAAAGGAATAAGGCTTAGAGTATACTTAGTACTTAGATAATCTAAGAAATAAGGATTTTACCAAAACATTAAAAACCTCATTAGAGAGCATTCTATTTTGCTATTTGAATATAAAAGTAATACCTTAGTCTCTAGCGAAAAGGTCAAGTTATTTTAAAGATTTTAATGCAAACGCCACATTAAAATGGAGAAAGCTCATGCTATCCCGTTCAGATTGTGACAGTCTGATAGAGACAACATTAATGTCTGAGCTCTCATACTCAAATATCAAATATCTAGGCAATATAATATGAAAACATAATTTGTGTCCACTACTTATTACCCCTTTCTTTATATTCTCAGATTAAACAAATATTAATACTGAAACTATTTATTGAAACTGTAAAAGTAGTCCAGTCAATTAAGACATTCGAAGTTACATAAAGTCCCAACAAGCTGAATTTCAGTGAAATTGTTTAAAACATAATTATAAACAATGTCTAGAAGTTCCCCATCATTCTCATGTAAGGAAAATTTTTTATTCAAGGTCAAAGGTTACAATAATGAGTTTATCGCGATTTTCAGCAAAACGGTAAGTTTTATCATAAAAAAACCTGAGACAAAATTATAGATCATGAAATGATCTATAAAAAATGTATGAATACTTTTTTTCTTACGAGCCACCGTTTCTGAGATAATAACGATTCAATAAGTATAAATCTAAATTTAAAATTTTAGAAAATCCCCCAATTCCAATGTTTTATTTTCCTGAAAAGTAAAACACCATAATATTTAGTAAGTAATGTTCACGCGATGCTCTTTCATTTGATACCCCACTCGAGTATATTTGCAGATTTTCGGTTTTCCTTCCCCACTCACCCCTATAACTTTTAAACGGCTCAACCGATTTTCAACGGATGGAGCGATTTCAATTTTTTTGTATGAAAGGTGAGTTTGGCCTGGATCTTCTTAGACATGTTTTATGAAAATCGGTTGAGCCATTTAAAAGTTATGGGGGTGAGAGTGGGGAAGGAAAACCGAAAATCTGCAAATATACTCGAGTGGGGTATCAAATGAAAGAGCATCGCATGAACATTACAAAATATTATGGTGTTTTACTTTTAAGGAAAATAAAACATTGGAATTGGGGGATTTTCTAAAATTTTAAATTTAGATTTGTACTTATTGAATCGTTATTATCTCAGAAACAGTGGCTCGTAAGAAAAAAAGTATTCATACATTTTTTGTAGATCATTTTATGATCTATAATTTTGTCTCAGGTACTTTTATGATAAAACTTACCGTTTTGCTGAAAATCGCGATAAACTCATTATTGTAACCTTTGACCTTGAATAAAAAAATTTCCTTACATGGGAATGATGGGGAACTTCTAGACATTGTTTATAATTATGTTTTAAACAATTTCACTGAAATTCAGCTTGTTGGGACTTTATGTAACTTCACTCTCATTTTTTGGTCTAAATTGACCGGACTAAAGGTGCTGATTGTTGATAGTAGAACCACTTTGCAGAGTGACATGGGTTTCTGTCAGTGTATATTTTATTTTTGACGTTCTAAAGCCCTATCCACATTCGCGCGCGAAGCCGCGAACTGCCCGCGAACCATGAGTGTGGATTGGATTCGCATATTCTTCGCGGGTTCGCGCCTCGTTCCACGAAAATTGTCGGTATTTTGTCCCGCGACAAAGGGCTCGCGGGCCGCGAACTTGTCTTGGCTTCATATTCGCAGGCCGCTCAGTCGTGCATCGTCGAGTGTCGAGAGCGGTTGTGTTGGTGAAGTTGTGGGCGCTTCTTTTTAACTAGCTTGTGCTTGACATAAGCGTAGTTATAAATAGCTAATGCGCAAAGAAGTCCCGCAGCAGCAATTTCGGGGTCCTTCGTGGTCGAGTGCGCGAACTATACTGTGAACCTAGCGTGTATGTGTAGCCGACGACGTACGCGCGAGATTTCGCGCACGATTCACGGCGCAACTTCACGCCGTGAATCTCGCGGGAGTCTGGGGGCCGCTTAAGAATTGTAAAATGAAACGAAGGAAATAAATGATTTTGCATCTTGTATCTTATGATAAGTACAGACGCGCGCCGGGCAGCCCGTCTGCGAGGCATACAGCCCGTCCGCGGCGTTCACGAGAACACTGTTCTCGTTTACATGCTCGTGACGATGCACGTTGGAAGTCGAGTTGAACGCGCGCGTCTGTACTTAGCATTATTGTGGCATTATGGATGGTCTGGTGAATAAAAGGCCGCCTCATAAAAAAACTATGGTCTATGGTTTTTTTTCTTACGCAGAAAGAGATTAAGTCGCATCAGTAACCTTTGCACTTTTTAGTCCATGGTGTCATTAAAGACAAACGATATTACATGTTGGAACTTGCGATGCAAAGTGGCTCTGCTAACTTGCTATAAGATGAAAGGATTTTAACGACTTTGTTAACTGGAACAGGCTCTTAATGTAGGTACATATTTTGACGTTTGTTAAGTAGAATTTAATATGAGCGTGATAATTAAAACGTATTGTCTCTGAGCAAAACAATATTTACTGAGATATAATGAATGTTTTAGGATACGGATGTTTATTTACGGTTTACGCTAAGACTGGGCGCTTTAGTATCAACGCTAAAATATTATTTTTGGGCTGTATTATGTGACTGCGCGTTTTTAATTATTTATTTCCGGTTGGGTAAGTATCTTAAATTGGTTTCAGGACTATAGCCATATTTTTTTTATTAACAATTAATCTCAATATAGAAGCCCATATTTAACGTGTTTATTTAAACGGTGTAGTTCAAATAACAGATCAGTAATCACCAACATTTAATAATATCTAAAAGTTCGCCATTTTGAAAAAAAAAGAGTTTGCGGTCAGTGATAAAACGTATGTCAATCGAAAAACTAAAAGCTTACAAACAGAAAGTGTTCGGTTTAAAAGTATTTAAAAAAGTTTAGACGCAAATATCTCAGAAACCGAATGATTTAAATATTTGATGTTTTTGAACATTTACTCTGTTAAGACGAGAGTTTCATCTCAAATCACGTTTTTTTTTTTTTTTTTTTTTTTTTATGAGCCTGTGGTGTCCCACTGCAGGGCAAAGGCCTCCCTACCTTCCTTCCAGACGTCCCTATCACCTGTTGAAGTTGTCCAATCCCTAAGGTGGGCGTCAAGTTCGTCTCTCCACCGTCGCCTTGGTCTACCGCTTTTTTTTTTTTATTTAACGAAATAATTTAATTTATTGGGTATGCTAGGCTTCATACAAGAATGTCGAAACCCCTTTAAAATATTTAAATAATGAAACTTCTTACTACTAAGTCTACTTAAATTCCTGAAATAATAAACAACCATAGACAATCACTTTTGTTTGAACTTTGTCAGGAAACCATTAACTAATAATGTAATGTCAATGCAATATCTAAAGGTGCTAGACTTAGAGTATCTATGGATACTCTAAGGTGCTAGAATTGAGCCTGGTTAATCAAAACAGCTGTAGTCACATAATATCACCTGGTGAGAAGCGCTGTAAATTAGAAATAAGAATTCGTGTAAATAAAATTGAATGATGACGTAACGAAATGTTTTATTCAAAACCTTAAATAATTTATGCATAAGTCTCTTCCTCACAAATTCCTGTCACAAATAAAATCTGAATGTTAATATTTAGTAACTTTGCGTTCGTTTTGAATGGGTTTATCAGTAAGCACCTAATTTATTTTGTTTCTACAAACCTACAATAATATTTTGTTCAGCCTTATCAAGTGTTTTTTATAGGATCCAGAATGGAGTTATAGAATAAGTTGCTGCTAAGATATTTTATGTACCACAGATTAGTAATCTGTGGTAATCTGAGATTACATAATTTTACTCACTAATTTTAAACTAGTTAAAAAAAAATTTACGAACTAATGAATGTAATGATTATGTTTCTAACCAGATCCAAGGGTATATCCAGCCAGGATCAACACAGACAAAGGTCTACATAAATAGCCCACGATCCACAATCATGTCCTATATGCAATGGCGGCTACGGCTGCTTAATTTTACAACACTATTACAAACCCAATCATACTCATACTGCCTATAATCAATAAATTAAACTGAAAAATTGAATACTTAACGAAATGACCCACGCTCGCTCAGACCTTAATTCCGGTCATAGGCTTGCCTGTTTTGAGAGAAACACTACATCCACCGTGAACCCTCTTGAACTTTTACTAAGTGGTGGCCAAGCGCAAAATCCTAAGCCCGTTGTGGGCGTTCTACGGATAATTATGATAATAAATACTTTTCTTGACCCTCAGCACAGATAAGTTATATAAATCTGTGACCTCAGTTATAAATACCGAGCAAGAGTCCAGCCAGACCTATTCTCTAACAGTCAAACGTTAAGTTCAATTTTTCAAGTTCTACCTACACTTCTCGTTTATTCTCAATTCAAATATTGCAGAAGTTCTTCGACATCTTGTTTGGAGCCGAGGTAGCACGGCGCTCGTTCGTGGATGGACTTGGGAACTATGTCCAGAATGGGTATCTTCCCGTTGGACGCGACACCGCCCGCTTCCGTCACGATGAACGACATCGGGATGCATTCGTAGAGAAGGCGGAGCTGTAATCGGATAGGTAAAAATCGATTTAACATAATCACACTCGAGTGAACAACATTTTTGATAAATAAAATAAACTAACCATAAAAAAGTAACAAATTAATATTGAAAAAAGAAGCTACCCGTTGATTGAGACAAGATTTCTCGAGACTTTTTTAAATGTCTGAGACAAGGTTTTAATTGGGAATGTGTCATTTTTAACTACATAATAATCTTACAGTTTTTAAAAATGTTATCAGTGTTTATGATATATCAAATACATGTATGTATAAATTTGCAATAGGTACTAATAACTTAATTACTTAGCGGCTTATTTATTACAATATTATAATTTGCAATCCAGCCAGTATATTCTACACCAAATGTCACATCACATCACAAGATAAGCTGGTGTGTCGTTTTATTTTGTAAACCTTCAGTTTTTTTAAAGGTTTTATTAGGTTTTTGCCTTCTTTCCTATCGTTCCTATTATACATTGTATTTACTTTTAGTTGATACTTATGAAAGTGAACTC
The DNA here is from genome assembly GCA_929108375.1 of Gymnoscelis rufifasciata. NCBI lineage: Eukaryota > Metazoa > Arthropoda > Insecta > Lepidoptera > Geometridae > Gymnoscelis > Gymnoscelis rufifasciata. The sequence goes on from OV815314.1 coordinate 10,945,069, forward strand.
TACAGGGGGCATTGGGTCAAACGATAAGTCATGCATATTTGATTTACACGAACAAAGTCCACACATTATAACCGTAACCCTGATATTTATGAAGATGAGTTTATTGTCGCCGTTCAAACAAAACTCATTCCTCTGAAGAGTATAGGTAGGTATTGCATTGCGTGACTTTGAATTATTGTATGCTTACGTTTTCTCGTAAAGTTTTCATACTGATCAAACAGTTATTTACCCAATTTTAAACCAATCTAACTTACTTTTCCAGCCGGCGCTGATTTAGTTGCAGGGTACAGGAAAATCCCGCCATATTTGATAGTTCTGTGCACGTCAGCTACCATGGATCCTACATAACGTGCTCCATAAGCTTTGCCTGTCTTAGGCCGTTTCTTCTCTTCGATGTATTTACTCAAACCGGTCTCCCACTCTGCTGCGTAACCTGAGAACAAAAACATCATAAATTCAAGGTACTGTCTGGTGACTATTTGGAGGTAGAGGCCAACTGTTACGGCCACTTACGACCTGTGACTTTTACCAGATCACAGAACTTTACTTTTGTAGGTAGGTACCTCAAATGTTACCAAATGTGACACAATGTAAGTATAATATTTGGTAAAATTGGTGTGGGCGCACTAATTGTCATTCAAATGAATTACTTACGAGGACTTTGCCAAAGCCTTATATCAAATAGCAAGTTAATCTACAAACAGAATAAATAGGAAATCTTGAAAAATTACACGAACCTTCATTAATCGAGTAAATATTTCCTTTTTCTGGTATTCTCATATTCGGGTCGGTGAGTATAAACTCGCCAATGGAGGGATCGTACATGAATCCGTTGACGCCCTTCCCTTTGCCCAAAGACAGCACCATCATAGTTGCGGAACCATAGAGCGCATAACCAGCTGCAACCACTTCTCTCCCCGGTTGCAATGCATCTGATTCCACGGGTTCTCCTTTGGATGGCTTCCTGAAATATATTTTTTATAAAGTACCTGCCGATTATATTCGAAGAAATAAAGAATCGAAGTTTAACTTATTATTGGACCTTTGCTCATCAAACCAATGCCAGAAAACTCCACTCACAAAATATTCCTATTAGAAACATACTCTTTTATCTGTTTTATCAGTAAAAGCATTTAGATAGGCCTGAAATGACTCTTAAAGATAACATTTATTACAACACTCATCCACATGATTATATTTTTTACATCAACAACATTTAGAGTAATTATGAAAGACAAAAAACTAACTTTTTATGATATTTTATTTATCAGCGCACACTGTAATGCGCTGATAAATAAATTGACCTTAGAAAATTATTATGTTGTTAATATATTATATTATAGTTCCTATTTATATATTGTAGGGTTCTCACATTAAAAATTTCAGTCATTGTATTAACTAATCTAATCTTTTAATTTAAGTCACAAAAATATTACATTGCATTGCAACAGCAACTACTAGTTCCGAAGTTATGCTTAGATCCAAACTCAACTCGTACATAGTTATTAACGTCTATGCAATTAGCTGAGTAGAAAATAACATATTACTAACTAGATTTCCGCACGCGGCTAAGCCCGCGTAATAATAGATGTTCCCGCGGTAAAATTAGCTTTTGTTCTTTACTTGGACTTCAGCTATGTCCGACATGTTGTCAAATTTGATCCAAATCGGGGGTTGCGAGCAAAAATTTATTTTAAGGCGATGTGGTATCATATTGCGGTATAAAATGACCCATGTGTTTACTGTTATGTAAGCTGTATTATTGTGAGGTTTCATCAAAATACATTTTGTAGTTTTTGCGTGACCAACAAACATTCTTACAAACTTACTTAAATCCTCACAAACTTTTTATTATATTAGCAGCATTTTTATCGATTCTGGGTAAACTTCATAACATTATAATAAATCGTTTTAATGTACTTACTTGAAAATTGAAAAAATTGATCCTACGGACACGAGACAGTCTATATTGGAAGATCCATCGAGGGGGTCGAAGCACACTACGTATTTCCCGCGCTTTTCTGTTTCCACCTGCCGGCACAAATTCAAGAAAATTAATGTATAATCTTAACTATTAAACAGCTTAAATGCTTAAATAAAAACTATAAGTTATTTATCATACAAGAGAGTATACAATTAAAGACTAATATTAAAAGAAAGAGATGTTTTTCACATGCGTAGGTATTTAGAATGTGAGTGTTAGGTACCCGTTGCATTGGGTATGACCTCAGGACAGGTCAGTGAATTTTGCTTGCTTAGCTATTTTGTCCTGAATAAATATTGTAGTTAACGCACCTTGTTTTTTTACACAGAAAGTGAAAGGAAAGTTATAGAATTACAAAAATTGAGAATCCATTTTTTTAATAAGACAATATTTGGTAGGTACTATCGTCTACCAAAGAAAGGTATTTCAAAAATCTTATCTACGGACTTTGCCTCGTTATTTAACTGTTATCATAGGCCTCCAGACGAATAGAAATCTCAGCGATACGAAATTTCCTCAACAATAGATAATTAGGTATCTAACAAGTTTTATACTAGAAATGTAAGCAAAAATTGAGATTATGAACGTAAAAGTTAGTGGAATATCTAACGAATTTGATGGTTTTTTTTTTATAAAAACTTCAGAAGTAGTGCAATTTGTTTTGAAAATATCACGTAATTCTGCGACCCGTTGTATTAACCGTGAACCTGAAGTTTCAGTTTATAATATACTTAAGCTGAGCTTGCCTTTCCGTGGACCTAATCGACAAACCTACCCCCTCAACGGGCGTATAGCTAATGGCTGGACATTTATAATTTTAACCTTCTTATACTTAAAATTTATTTATTTTATAGGCGCAGTATGCTTCGTTAACTGGTAACACCCTTGCAGTAGTAGTTTGTATGCAGGTAACCAGTTAGCGACACATACTGTACTTAACTCCATTTTATTTGATTTTACATTGTTTTGCTTACCTGTATAGCCGTAGGGTTTTCTTCTGATACCAGAAGCGCTGAAGTGAAAGACGACTTGAGCATGTTGATAAACAGATCATTGGAGAGGACATCTAGTTTCTTCACTTGCTCGCCTTGGACGTTGGTATCGCCAGAGATTCCGTGTCTGAAACATCATAAAAATCAGAATGTTATCAGGGTCATTGAAGCAGCTACGAGTTCACGGGATACACTTAATTAGGTAGACAATTAACTACTTCTGGTGATTTTTTTAAGCTGGCTAAGTGAGTTCGTGATACATTTAATATTAATTAAAATTTCTGGAAAATTAAGATACCTTTACTAGCCCCGTAAGCTTCGGGAACTACGAGTAAGGATAAATAATAAATAAATAAATATTTCCGGACAATCTACACAACAACATTTAGCCCCGTGGTAAGCTCTAGGGCTTGTGTTACGGGCACTAAATATCTGATATACTTAATAAAATATACCAACATACATATATAGATATTTTTATCATACATATTAAGCACCCAGACCAAGGAGAAAAGTGCTTGCAGAACATACAAACAATTTTACCCTCGGCGGGAATCGAACCCGCTACCTCTTGCTCTGCAAGCGGACATTCGTCCACCGCGCCACCGAGGATCGTTATTATATGAAAGGTCTTAGAGTAATTTATATAATAATAATTCTGTGCCAAATGTTTTCGCTGTTTTATTTTAGGAATATAGGTAATATTCTACATAATTGTCTAAAATAAAAAGAATTACTGGACAAAAAAAAAAAAAAAAATTATACCGAAACACTGTGTGGCATGTTTAAGTAAGCAACATTATAGTTTTATATTTTATTAGCGTGAGAGAAATTATTGCACTCTGTACAGTTATGTGCTAAATATACACTTTATTATATTGTCAAAAAGGTTTAAAATAGTATACTGTGAAAACTTACAACTTGGCGATGCCGGCTTTTCTCACAGCAGACTGGATGGCCTTTACTGCAGTTTGTATGGAATTCAGGAGCTGTGTGAGGTCTCCTGTGGCAGTGGGTGCTGTTCTTTGCTGGTGAAGCACCCATCGTGTCAACGTCATCGCGTTTACATCGAACGCGGGACCTTGTTGGGTCATTTTTACTTATTAAAAATTAGGTATAACTCGAATGTCTCGCTAGCACCGATGCCGGCTGAATACTGGTCGGGTTTGGAGGCGCGGCACAAACGTTGAATCGAGGTCATGCATGTTATCTTTGTTTATTTGCGAAGTAAGAGGCCAAAGATTATTTTTTTATATTATGATGTCACAAAAACAGGATTTTTCAAATAAACATTGGTAGTGTAACACTACTACTTAACTTATTATTAACGGTAGTTACAGTTAAAAATATTTTAACCGATTGATGTGAATACCTATTATTCATCCTAATATTAAAAGGCTGAAGTTTGTTTTCTCCGGAACTACTGGTCCGATTTGAACATATATCAGTGTTAGAGAGCGCAATTATTATTATCGATAGGAAAATGCGTTAATCTGTCTGTACTCGCATGAAACAAAGAGCTATCATTATGGGTTGTGGTACCAACATTGAGAAAATACTTTAAATAGCTATGAGTATTTTTATAAATGCCCGTGCGCATTAATAAACACATCATCAAGTCTATTGTAGTATACTTTGACGAGATAATGTACTCATCATCAATTTTTTTTTAACCTATGAAGAATTTACAGTATTATGAAAGAATGTTATGTTGGTTGTTTCAATTTGTGTCTTATTGAAATTAATTAAACAGAGTTTTTTTTTAATTTACTTTGTTGTGCTGTAAAAAAATAATGTGTTAAGTTAGTTAAAATTGAATTATAATTATTAGATTTTATTATGAAATTGGTGCTGCCAACTTTAACACTAATTTACAAAGGCAAATACAAATTAAACTTGTAATTAAGTAGACCTTGTAGGTTTGTGGTTTGTTCTTTGCAATTGTTCGTAATTTTTGTTACGTCCTCAAATTCCGCGGGAAATCCGTCTAAAGTTTATCGTTATAATTATGTCCAAGGCATGCTCGATAGGAATTCAGTCGCGGGACTGGGCAGTCCAAAACTTAAATGACGTGGTCTTGGAGAGTGCCAGTCAGTACCCTACCATTCCTATCATTCTTCCATTAGCTGTACCTACCTATTACACAATTCTTCATAGATATTAGAATATTGATGAAGTTCAATTTTTTCCTATAATTTGTTGATGTATTAATGAATTATGTAATTACCTAATATTAACTCTATTATGTTGTACGGACTTGCCATTACAACGGGTTCCCTTATGGTAAGTTGTATTTAAGTTCTTCTTTTATTATAATTATGTAATTTTATCAGTCTGTCATCATTATAATAATCCCCAAAAACTATTATTGGAATATAATATTACTGAAAATTCCCGCCAATGCGGCAACGCTACAACGATACAGTTTAGAATCGATACAATTGTTCGATTAATCGGAGTTTCTTTCAAGCCCTACGTCAATTATAGTTTGGTGAATGGCAGCCATTTTGTTACAAACTTCAAAATCAAAATAATGTAAATAAGAAATATAAACATGGCACCGAAATTGAAATTTGCTGAAGGTAAACTAGATTTTTTTCTGTTTTTAGTTGCAATATATGGTCAATTTTTAATAAACTAGACATACGTCTTATTGCGCCTTTGCTACAATCCATTTTCTACGTTTCAGGTGAGAAAGTTTTGTGTTTTCACGGACCGCTAATTTATGAAGCAAAATGCCTGAAGAGTTCTGTTACGAAGGATAAACATGTGCGATATCTAATTCATTACGCTGGATGGAACAAAAAGTGAGTGCACATTATACAAATCCACCTGTTACCTATATATTCACCCGCAGTTGTTAGCTTGGGAAGCTGCTTGATTTGAAAAAAATGTCTGATTTACATATTTCATGTTTCAGTTGGGACGAATGGGTTCCAGAAAGCCGTGTTCTAAAGTACAATGAAGCTAACGTTCAGAGACAGAAAGAAGTCCAGCGTGCCCATACAGCTCAGCCTGCTAAAACAAAAAAAAGTGAGTAACTTTCATAGTTATACTTTTTGAAGTATTAGCAACATTCATTCAAATAATTTCATGGGCAACATAGAAATCATAGTTGTCAGTAGCATACATATAAATGTTGGTACATTGAAAACCTTACTTTTCTAATGCAAAATTTATTATCACAATACTCGAACTCTCGCAACTGAATCCATTATGTTGATTATAAGGCCTTTGATTCGTCTATGTCCTAAATAACACAATAGGTATATACCAAAAATATTGGAAAATATATGAATATATAAAAATCCAATTTAACATGCAGGTTACTGTTTGTATAAAAATGAATATAATTAACAATGCACCCAGAGCTAGGGATGATATCAAATATCAATAAAATAGGATACACTAATTATAACACAAAATATTTAAAATCCAGTATGTATTATTTTTCAGTTCTTAGGTATTATTTTCTAGCATTATATTAATTCAAAGGGAACAAAACTAAACTAATTCATTACTTTCAGCTCCAGCCAAGGGGCGTAAATCAGAGGCGGCAGCAGCAGCCACCACAACTCCTGCCAGCACTCCGGCCAGAGAGGAGTCACGGGCATCAACACCAGCTGGTAAGTATGCTCTGTTCATTCATGTCATAAATTATTTTTAACTGTTTACCATAGTCTGCTACCAATAACACTTTGTTGTTATTTAGAACAACCTGAGAAAACACCCAGAATATTTTTTTAACTGCTTTCCTAGTGTTCAGTTGTACCAGGTCAAAGTAAAACATGAATTTTTATATAAAAAAAGTTAGAATTATATGAAGTTTATATTTTTGTCCATATTTTTGATATGAAGTTGTTATAATAACTCCATACATAAGAACAACAATAAGATGACTGAACCAACAATTACCAGTTTGCATAATAGGACTACTCATACAGTTTGCAATAGTAAGATGAAAAGTAAAAGTATCTTTATTGCATAAATACATGTGGTTATTGGTCTTAATATATCACATAGAACAATGTATACGACAAATACATGGCGTGCAATGTCATGTTACAGTTATTAAATTTTATTACAATTGAAATCATCATCATCATAAAAAAATCTTTTTTAAATTGAAAATGTCAAAATAAAAGAAAATTATTAAAATTTAAACTTTATTTCGTCCATAAATTCTCTCAAACTGTATTTACATTTGTCGTTAATAGATTCCTTATCCTACTTTTAAACAACGAGAGTGATATCGCTCTTATGCTCTCCAGTAGTTGGTTGTAAACAAATGAAGCATGAGATAACTTGTTTGCTTTTCTCTTTTTGCTAGGCAAGGAACCTGAAGCCACCACCCCAGCTCCAGCTAAAGCAACTAAGACTCAGAGTAAAGATGCACCTACCGATTCCGGTTCAGACCAGCCCAAGTAAGTGTATTTTCTTTTTTACAATTTGTGTTAATTTTCTCTCATTAAATCTTTGAGCATGATCTTTCTAAAAGTTTTGCTACTTTAGTGTTTATAATTTATTATGTTTTTTTACAATATTAAGTCTTATAACAGGTAACATATTATGAAATTAAACTGTCATAACGGTTTTTGAGACTCATAATTGTTGAGAAGTCATAATTGTTATAAGACTTAATATTAGTAATTAATTAATCATTTTTGGTTTGGGCTCTGTTAGCTAATATTTATGTTTGCTGATGTTCTGCTTAGATAAGAGCTATATTCTGGCATGGTATATTCAAATTAGACTAATACATCATCATTTTGATTTTAACAAATGTTCTGGTGTTTAATAATGATTTCATATCTATCATCTATTTATCCTTTGATCCAAAAATTATGGCTCCTTACATAATTTCATTAGGTAACTTATGTATTAACCTGGTGCCTACCATTGTGGTCATTCATTTATTTTCATACTGATAATACCAAAACCTGTAGAAAGCATTTGCCTAGAGGAAATGTAATAGTAGAATAATAATGATTGTTTGACTCATATGGACTAAATACGAATATCATAAATTCACAGTAAAAAGTTACCCATATAATTTCACACCCTTCATGTAGATAGTGATATTGTTTGGTACATACAAAATAAAATATTTCCGGACAATCCAGACGAAAACATCTAGTCCCGTGGTAAGCGCTAGACTTATGTTACTGGTACTAGACATCTGATATACTTAATAGTATAGATATTTTTTAAACACCCAGACCAAGGAGAAAGTGCTTGCAGAACATACAAACACTTGATCCCTCGGCAGTATATTCGGTATAATCATATACAATAGGTAACCCTTGGATAACCTAAAAGGCCTAGGTTTTCTCCTTAAAGGCAATATCGGAAGATGCTTGTCAATTTAATTAGCACCATGGGTTCTTTGTTAAAATGTGGTAAGTGGCTTTGGTCTTTGCATGCTTTACATTTCGCCTTCTTAAATGCATGTCATGATTTTTTAAGGATTTCATTGACAGATTGTTTATTTATAAAAGTGTTTGTTTTCCTACTTAGATAATTTGTTCTTTTCAAAATTTGTATATTTCATTTGTCTATGTCGGTTTCAATATGAAACATTTGATTTAAATGTAATTCGATAGAGATTTTTTTTGATTCCATTATTATTTTACGACTATTTTATGTTTATTGTGTTTTAATCCATGTGTTTCATCGCAGGAAGAAACGCGGCCGCCTCGACCAGTCGATTGAGTCGGAAGAGCAATACCTAGCCAAAGTAGAGGTCAAAATCAAAATACCCGAAGAACTGAAAGTGTGGCTGGTCGACGATTGGGACGTCATTACCCGCCAGCAGAAACTAGCCCTACTCCCCGCCAAACTAACCGTGGCACAGATAGTCGATAACTACTTAGCATTCAAAAAGTCCAGCAAATCGCACAATGCGGCCAAAGAATCCGTATTAGTCGACATCACAGAAGGCATAAAGGAATACTTTAACGTAACCCTGGGCTCACAGCTGTTGTACAAGTTCGAGCGGCCTCAATACAGCGAGATATTGCAAGAGTACCCGGACACGCCGATTTCCAAAATATACGGCGCGATACATCTGTTGCGCTTGTTCCCTAAAATGGGCACGATGTTAGCTTACACGTCGCTCGATGAAAAGTCTTTGCAAATTGTACAGACGCATGTTCAAGACTTTTTGAAATACATGGTCACGAATCGGGCCACCCTCTTCAATCTCCAAGACTACGGCAACGCAACGCCTGAATACCACAGAAAAGTTCAGTAGTTTGTTTATAAGTTAATAGTTTATTGTTTTAAGAATATTTTAGCGAATAAAATGTTTACGGGATGGACCAGGACGATTGTTTATTTTCGGCGTGGCAACAGCGAGAGTTTATGTCATGTGTTAAAAATATATTCGCTACGCTATCAACCTTGTTTTGCACATCGTCGACATATATATATAGATTTTAGCGTCTTTTGAATGTGTAATCTAGATCCAATAAGACTATATTAATGTTTTTAATCTAGATAATAAAATTACAGGAATTGCTTAGTAATTTATTATTATACCCTTTCTAGAGAGCCAGACAAACCACTGACGTATTTGGCATAGATTTCACATTTCGAAATATCATTTAATATAACTAGATCATTATGATTGCGCTCGTATAAATGGCTATTAATTTAAACAGCTAATACAGTAATTTATACCTTTACAATAACAACAAGACGATGCCTTGGCAGTCCCTTGAAAGGTTTGTTTTTAATTACAAATTATAGCAAAGCGGTGGCGCGACACTTGACATATTGACATACTTATGGAAGTGAGTCACCGCGGGTTGAGAAAAAACTCGTCCTAGTCAGGTTCCTCGGCCCTGATTAAGACGGTATTCGGTTATATTCCCAGGCCAGCTGTTGCATGCATGTTACTTTGATTTCAACGCTGACAACTTATTACTTTCATCTTGTACTTTATAGAATTAAATAAATACTCTGACAAAACCAAAAGGTTAGCGTGTTTTTGAGCCAAAAATTCCTTTGATTTGTACTGCGGCTTACGTGATATTTTCCGTGCCTTTTTCTTCAATTTAAGTACACTTAGTTATTCGGTAGTGTCATTAAAGTCATAATAGTCCGGTCAATTTATACCATTGAAATAAATAAAATTCCGACACAGCCAAATCTCCGTAGATACCTTAGGTTTGCTATAAAAAATAAAGTGTCAAAAGTCCCCATCGATCCCATGTGAGCTAAGGGGTTTTTAACATTTTGGGTTTTTTGGATTTTTCTCGAAAACGGTAATTTTTATTAAAACGTACCTCAGGGAAAAGTTGTACATCTCAAAATTCTCTATAAAAATATTACCAATGATTTTTTTCTCTAAGACCCACCATTTGCTAGATATTGCGCTTGTAAGAATCACGTTCTACATAATATGCACACATTTCCACACCACCTGTGAGGTAGTGTAGGTACTCGGCGCGTTTTTTTGAACGTGGTTTCCCCGGTAGGCCTATTATAGCCTATAGCGCTGCGCCAACACCACAGACTAATTGTTGATCACTATTTTTATGTCTAAATTGACCGGACTATAAGTCTAGGCTACCTAAAATAATTCTGGTTTTAAACCGTACTCTTTGAGCAAACTCCGATTTTTGTAGATGGCGCTAGCAGTCAAGCAAGATGATTAATAAACTTACACATCTCCTTAGAGGATTCTTGGTGATTCATACTGAATATTTATTTATAAGAAAACGTCTATTTTTAGTAAATTGGTATGCACAAGTCGACATTGAAATCAACTTCATATCATGCATCAACTACCTGACTAAGATAACTTGCGATAATTGTGCTACAAAATAAAGTTGGCCATAAAAGGCCTTCGTATCGTGGCATATGGCCGATCGGTAAGAAAATTATAAAGTAACTGAATATATTAATGTATAGAGACCGGATTATATGCAGAGGATATCTATTTGAGCCAATTTAATTCTAAGATAGATTCAATAGGTATGCAATGGACAATACTAGTATGAATAAGTGTTGGATAGGTGCCCTGGAAAAGCACATGACCTTTATCTTTATGCCACTTCTGAAGTAGGTATATAAACATCTGTTCCAAAACTTGGGTTTGTTGGTCGCCAACGTCCATACCACGTTGAAAACACCGGTTCTCGTCCGATCACCGAAGTTAAGCAACGTCGGGCGCGGTCAGTACTTGGATGGGTGACCGCCTGGGAACACCGCGTGATGTTGGCTTTTTGCTTCTGAGAATATTTAACACACTCCATATTAGCATGGACAAATTTACATCTATAGTAATAGCTATTATTTTATAATTGTTACATACTTAAACCATCTTGGACGTTTTTTTCTGTTCACGCCCGTAAGTGTTAACCCTCTGAATCCTTCACGTGACCTCCGGGTGGTGCTAAGAACAGTCTCTGGTGGTAGGCTGCGGCCGCGGCTTGTCACCACCCTTCGGTCTGGGCCAGTGCGTGAAATGATTTTTCCGTGTTTCGTAATGTGGTCCGGAGAAGCCACCTTCTAGGTCTTCATGCTCCATCTTGGACCACATCGTCACTTTATACGTGAGATTGTGGTCAAAAGAAGGCTTATCTAGCATTAAAAAAATTAAAAAATCTGATAAAGCATGCCTGTATATGGGGGTATTTTATTTTTATTTTTTATCTCAGAAAAGTTTATCTGTGATAAGATTTTGTGTATTCTGTTTAGGGTTACTTACCCAAAGGGTAAGGTATGTCAACAGGTTGTATCTCAAAAACCGTTATAAATTGATAACATTTTTGAGGGATAATGTATCTCTCTTCATCATCACCCTATTAACGTTCCCACTGCTGGGACACAGGGACTTCTCCCTTGGAGAGAAATTAGGCCTTGATTCATCACGCTAGCCAAGTGCGGGTTGGTGAATGACACATGCCCTTCTAACTCTTACCACATAATAAATTAAGGCTACACACACATGTATCTCTCTTGCCACATAATAAATAAATATATAAGGGGGCTCCCATGCAACAAACTTGATTTTTATCAAGTTAATCGACACTGGTGACCGTTGTGACTGCATCTTTTTGCACATACAATATTTTTTTCATATACTTATTTTTGTATAAAAGTCTATTTCATGCTTATCAAATTTATTTTAATCAGTCCAGCATTTTTTATACTAAAAGTGAGTTATTTGACACCCATCTAGTCACTTAATCAATTAAGTAATCAACCACAACGTGCAGTGGACATGAACAGGAAAACTTGCTTAAAATCGCGTGTACTTCCATGTAAGGAAGTGGCGCGGACAGTTCGTGGCTCGGGCCGCTTGCACAATTACAATGTCACTGCGCAATTATCAAAATTATGTGCTTTTGGTGCCTTATTAAAATAAACGAAATAATATTATGATAACTTTGCTAGCTCATATTAATTTTCGAAAGAATAAGTTGCCTTAGTTCGATTTCCCTCTCGATTTAAACTAATAATCTAATTTAAAAAGTGCAAAAAGCCAACATCACGCGGTGTTCCCAGGCGGTCACCCATCCAAGTACTGACCGCGCCCGACGTTGCTTAACTTCGGTGATCGGACGAGAACCGGTGTTTTCAACGTGGTATGGACGTTGGCAATGGTGACGCTCAATTTTATAACCAGAATCCTATTTTGACGTCATCATTACGACATATAAATAGAATAAAGCCATCGTGGGGTGTTTCTAGGCGATCACTCCAATTGCTGATTACTTATTGAAGGTAACTTAAGAACTATCTACTCGAAAGGTCCTTATGAAATTGAAAAATTATCAGGCTTCAAATAAAAAAAACATAGGTATCAAAATAGGTTCAAGGCAAAAATATCTGAGGTTATTTTAAGAAATTGATTTTTATATTAATGTCTGAGGACTTTACTTCATAGTATAAATAAAATACTTCATAGTATAAAGAAAACAATTAAAAATTCAAAAACATACAAAGACATTAAAAATGTCGAAGTTTTAATAATATTAATAATCTAAATAAAGTTTCCTATCATCCGGTATAATAAAAGAAGCAAAAAGCCAACATCACGCGGTGTTCCCAGGCGGTCACCCATCCAAGTACTGACCGCGCCCGACGTTGCTTAACTTCGGTGATCGGACGAGAACCGGTGTTTTCAACGTGGTATGGACGTTGGCGACAATTAAGCTGAATATTTTATAAACATAATCTAATTTTGTCATCTGTATGACAAAAAATTGCAAGAAGCCACCATTATGTTTATCGGCAATCACCTGAATTAACTGATATAATTTATTAAAGATCTAGAACCATTAAAATCATTCATTGTGTTGTTCTATTCGCTTCTCTGCTCAGTATAAAACATTGAGGCGAACGGTCACGACAATTTTATTTCCTTGATAATGTTTGTTTTGAAAATGATATTTTATTAATTTTTAGTTGACCTGTATGCCTCCTGCTTCTAAGGAAATAATCGTTTTGACTTTGTCTTTGTCATAATATGAAATTCAAATGGGACCTATCAAAAACTGTTCAAGTAGAAAAAATATCTGATGTAACACACATCAAAATATGCAAGGCGACCTAAGAACATCCTCCACAGTTGAGTCGTTTGAAAAAATAACCATGCTATCATAATTGTATATAGGTAAAACTAAATTTAAAATTTAAGAAAACCCCCCGATTCCAATCTCCTACTTACCTTAAAAGTAAAACACCATAATATTTTGCAATGTGCACGCGATGCGCTTTCATTTGATACTAGAGTATATTCGCAGATTTTCGGTTTTCCTTCCCCACTCTAACCCCCATAACTATAAAACGGCACAACCGATTTTCATGAAAACATGTCTAAGAACACTCGCGCCAAACTCACCTTTCATACAAAAAAAAAACATAATTAAAATCGCTATATATCCGTTCGGGAGCTATGATGTCCAAGACAGACACACAGACACGTCGAACTTATAACACCCCACTTTTTTGGTTGGGGGTTAAAATAAAAATAGCAAAAAGCCAACATCACGCGGTGTTCCCAGGCGGTCACCCATCCAAGTACTGACCGCGCCCGACGTTGTTTAACTTCGGTGATCAGACTAGAACCGGTGTTTTCAACGTGGTATGGACGTTGGCGATAGGATTGTTAAATAATACAAACTTAACAATATGTACAGCCAAATAGCATAATATGTCATGATTACGAGTATGTCTAATTAACGGTATTCATGGTCGTAAGGTTATTTGAAATTCAAAAACAATGTTATTTTATTATCATTTAGGTACTTATCCAATTTCGAATTCCTATCTCGAAGGTCTGAACCGGTTATAGCAACCTCTAAAGCAGTAAAAAGAAAATGAAACAACCTTCTGAAATTACTATTTAGGTAGGTAATGTAAAATTGTGAAATACGAGCAATTGCATAAATATAATTTTCTACCGTTTCCATTTTTTTTTACCCCTGACCAAAAAGTAGGTGTTATAAGTTTGACGTGCCTGTCTGTCTGTCTGTCTGTCTGTGGCATCATAGCTCCAGACAGACAGACAGCTATTTGTATGTAAGGTGAGTTTTGCACGTGTGATTTTAGACATGTTTGATGAAAATCGGTTGACTCGTTTAATCGTTTAAAAGAGGGGAAGGTTAACCGAAAATCTGCAAAAATACTCGATTGTTGTCTCAAATGAAAGCGCATCACATGTACATTACAAAATAGAAAGACTTTTTACTTTTAGGGAGCTAAAGTTCTGGAATCAGGGTTTTTTTTAATTTGTCAGATTATTTATTTATTCCTAACTATGAGATTTTATGAACTATGATTAATATTAAGATGTTTGTAGTGCACAAACAGGGTCTGCTTCCATGTCTGTTCTCACATCTTTTATAAAACCTTAATGCTACGACATAGTTATAATATATAAGGTCCTTACATATGAAATTGGCGTTTTTCGTACTGGCCACTTTAATCACAAATTTCTCCTCTTTGGTAAGGAATTCCAAATTCAAATTTGTACAGCTATAGACTCATGTATTTGTGCTTCGATGATCGTCATTCATTTGTTTTTTTTCTTCTGTTTTTTTCTGTTTGCGTCACTCATTTTACAAAATGGAAAACTTAAAATATCGCATTATTTACGAGTACGAGTTCCGCCGTGGCACTAGTGCTGCGGAAACAACTCGAAGGGTGAATGATGTGTATGGCGGTCGTGTTGCAAAAGAAAACACAGTTCGTTTTTGGTTCCAACGTTTTCGTTCTGGAAATTTCGACTTGCAGAACAAGCCCCGTGGACGGCCTGAGACTCAAGTTGATAATGAAGAGTTGAAGGCTATTGTGGAAGCGGATCCATCGCAAACCACGTCCGAGTTAGCTGCAAGCTGCGGTGTTAGTGATAAAACTGTTTTAATTCACTTGAAGCAAATTGGGAAGATTAAAAAGCTTGAAAGGTGGGTACCTCACGAATTGACTGAAGCAAACCGGCAAACGCGCGTCGACTGCTGCGTTACATTACTAAACCGGCACAATAATGAAGGTATTTTAAACCGAATCATTACCTGTGATGAAAAATGGGTTCTTTACGATAATCGGAAGCGCTCAGCGCAATGGTTGGATCCTGGCCAGCCAGCCAAATCCTGCCCCAAGCGAAAATTAACCCCAAAAAAGTTACTTGTAAGCGTTTGGTGGACTAGTGCCGGTATTGTTCATTACAGTTTTCTCAAATCTGGCCAGACTATTACGGCTGATGTCTATTGTCAGCAATTGCAAACCATGATGGAAAAGCTAGCGGCTAAACAACCTAGGCTGGTCAATCGCTCCACGCCACTGCTGCTTCACGACAACGCTAGACCACACACTGCGCAACAGACGGCTACTAAATTAGAAGAGCTTCAATTGGAAAGTCTAAGACATCCTCCGTACTCCCCGGACCTTGCTCCAACAGATTACCATTTTTTTCGAAATTTGGATAACTTCTTGCAAGGGAAAAAATTCAACTCCGATGGGGCAGTCCAAATCGCCTTCAAAGATTTTATTGATTCCCGTCCGACTGGTTTTTTTAGTAAAGGGATCAATGAACTACCTATAAGATGGCAAAAGTGCATAGAAAATAATGGTTCATACTTTGATTAATTAAATATATTATATTAAAAAATTTTCGACTTTTTGTTCCTCCCATACAAAACGCCAATTTCATATGTAAGGACCTAATATAAATAACGATTTGTGTTTTATGATTATTCGCTTCAAAAGAATAATAGAGAAATAACAATATTACTAATCTCACACAATCTCAATGGTATCTTACCTTAAAACTAAACTACTAGATAATATAATTTTTAATACCTATGTAATGTTTTGTTTTTTTTTATTATATTAAAACATCGATTATAAATAATATTTATGTAAATTTTTAAGAACATACCTTTATACAAACCTGATTTGTAACCTACTTTATCAATGAAGAATCTTTAATCTTTATAAATTACTATACAGTTATCAGTCTAACTTTTGAAACTATCATGGTTATCAATACTATTTAGATTTATAACGGGATATTTACCATGATTGATTGGTGTATCCCGTTATAAATCTAAATAGTAGTTATCAGTCTCTGCTCTATACAAGGTGAATAGAAAGATTTCCGCACTGTGTTTAATAGTATCATGTAGTTGATTTGTTATTGACTATTAAGAGTTAATAAATTCGATAACTATGATATAAACTGTTACAACACCTAGGGTTCTCTGTAGGTACCGTTCATACAGCCTGGTGACAGACCGACATACATTCGAAGAGGGCTCAGTAATTGGGTCCCCTTTTACCCTTAGGGTTTTACACACAACAAAGAAACAATAAAATAAGAAAATAAAAACTAGATGCCAATTAATTTGCCGAGAGTAATATAACTGAAGATACATGTTGTAACATTGTACTTAAGTAATTATTACCTAATACCAATTCGATAATTCCACTGAAAATGTCACGTTCGATATCGTATCGCAATGGCCGGATGAATCTTGCGTTAAAATTTTAAAACAAGAGTGTGACGAAATCTCGCCGCTGCGATATTTCAAGATATTTCGGGCACGTCGTGTACTGAAATACCTCGGGCATAAGAAATAACAGGATCGTTCTACTAAAATTTGAACATGAGTTTGTGTGAAGATAAGCCGCTATGGTGGCGCTAGAGACGCTTATGAGGAGTACATTTCGGATAGTTTCGATAAGATTACGTTTCATATTTGAAACTATCATTGTTATCAACGCTATTTACATTTATAACGGGATATTTACCATGATTGATTCTCTTTCGAGCTTACCGATATTACGGCACAGTTACATTCGCCATGATCACGGTTGAAAGACAATCTTATAATATAGCTACTAGCTGACCCTACCCTAACAAACGTTGTGTGCAAAATGAAAAATAGATAGTAGCCGATTCTCAGACCTACTTAATACGCATATTGAATGTATTAAAATTTGGTAAAAATCGGTAAAGCCGTTTCGGAGGAGTGCGGTAACTAACATTGTGACATGGAAATTTCATATATTAGATATGGTAGATATAACTCGGGTCGCAATGTTGCCCCCATTTCCTCCCGTGGTAGGTACCAACATTTTGATGTTAACTCGAGAACTAAAAATACATGCGAAATTGAGAACCTCCTCCTTTTTTTAAAGCCGATAAAAATGAGAAATACCCAAAAAAACGTACGTACACTAAACAAATCAATTACAAAATCTCGAGAGCTAAAAATACACGTCGAATGTGAGAACCATCTTCTTTTTGGCGTCGGGTAAACAAAATGCTCATAAAACATAACTTCTAAAAACCTTATATTATTTATTATACGGTCGAATTTAGAAAATATTCTTTGAAGTTGGTGAAAAACAAACCAAAAGTATACAAAAAAATCTAGAAAACACATGACTTTTGAACCTAGAACCCCGGAGTCGTCCAAAATTCGGTATGAAATGAGGACATACCTATTTGAATGACTCCAGAAATACTTTACCGATTGTTTTAAAATTAAAAAACAACAGCTATCATTTAAAAAAAGTCATCATCATTTATTTCGGTTCACGGAGCTTAAAGATCTGATAACACACATAAATAGAACTACTTGTACTATTATGTATTCTGTGGTCGAACTGAGTAGCTCCTTTTTTCGTTGAAAGTCGCTTAAAAACGAATACCTACTGAAAGCAACCTTGTGATGATGCTCATAAGTGCTTTATCACCTCTTATATACAAATATAGACATTGACCCTATTTTCAAGAATTAGAACACTTTGATAAGTAATTTTGCGGTTTTAGTTTTAATTATGAGTCAAGCAAACGTAACTTGGTAGCAACTTATGACGTGAAGCGTATGAAATTTTTATACTTAATTGTTTTGAATAAAGTTCACAGAAAGGTTACTGTTTTCTAAGCAATCGAAGAGTTCTTGTAAAATCACCATTTTTAGATTGGTACATTCACGTTTTTTGTTTTGTCGAGGGAACCTTTTAAACTGTTCTAAGAGATGGTCATTTGGACTTGTTATTTTGTGGCCCTAATTTTGAAATCAGGCAAATCTTCGTGCTTAACAGAACACTGCCCCAATGCCATCATTTTATGCTACAAATCAAGATTTATTGAACCAAGTTCAACCATTGAAAAATGGTGAGGCGGTGAGAGTGGGGAAGGAAAATAGAAAATCTGCAAATATAAAGAGTTATCCGAATCTATTTCTTCTTTCTGAAAAGAACAGGAGTAAACGTGATAAATATAAAGTGCAAATTAAACAGTAAATTGTAAAACCTCTATGATGCGAAAAAGCTTGTTCTGTAATGCTCCATTTGTGTACAACAAATTACCGGAGAGCATATTAAGACTATTACCACTCTCGCTATTTATAAATACTTAGGTTAAGGAATATTTTGGCTGACAAATGTTATTATAGTTTAAAAGAATTTATGGACGATAAAAAAAATTAAATTTGCAATTATTTTGTCATTTTTTATTTATAAATTAATTTTCTATGATGGTAATTTCAATTGTAATTAAATTCATTAACTATTGTAACATGACATTGCACGCCATATATTGGTAAAATACATTGTTCTATGTAATTTATTTAACACCTATATGTATTTATGCAATAAAGATACTTTTACTTTACTTTGCATTATAGATACATAATGAACTAAAGCCAATAATCCAAATTATTAAAGAGATGTAAATACATCTTTAATTTTCCAAATCATTAGGTATCCGAATAATTCGTTTGTAATATATACATTTTGTACATTTGCTACGCTATAAACCATAATGTCTTAACAAATATATTATCACTATAAAAACCTTTTGGTCACTTGCAATGCGAGAACCGTAATTTTCCTTTTATGGTTATTTTAGTCCGTACAGGTTTCACTATAGGTCCTTTGTTAGGCGCAAACAAGACTATTACTGATAAGTGCAATATGATATAAATAAATTACAATTTTCTCAATATGCAGCTGTAATAAGCAACTAAAACGTCGTTTTTTTTTAAAGTTAAATTTTTACAAATCTGTAATTAAACCCTCACTAAAAATATATTATTAAAATAGATCTTGTCGGAGAAGGTATTATTCCATTTTAATTTCATTGCTGCTTTCTGACATTAACTTTTCAAAATACAGCCGATGTAGAACTTGACCTCAAAGATCTATCAACTAGCCTTCGAACTAGAGTGCGATAAAAAGTGATCCTATTCGATGTTTAAAAAAGTATAAAGCTATTTGATTAACTTACATACCCATGTCCATATTAACTCTGCATTTGTACAACCTATGATGTATGTGTTGTATGGAGTGCGTGTGGAGCCTTAAACGAACCATCTGGGTCAATAAGACCAGTGAGTCATTGCGAAGAGTTTCCAACTTACGTGTGATTTGAGTAAGTTTCTTTGGAAGTCGTATTGTCTTTGTTTCAGCTTGGTTAGTCAGGTTCATTATCAAATAATACGAAGTAAAACCCACATTTGAATCACATGATTAAAATTTAAAAATCATTAGAATTGAACCTTTGTGGGTTATGGTCTAATAATAGTCGTTATAGTTATTTATTGATAATATAAATTATAAGTCACAATATGGTTTTTGACGTGGTTCCCTAATGCCACAACTTTTACATAATATAATAGGGAACTAATGTCATAATTATTACTAAATGTCAAAATCTGAAAAACGTTAATAATTCATATGAACAATTAAAATAATGTCTACTTTCTAAATACACGAAATATAAATAATGACAATTTATCATAATTAACTAATTCTAACTCCCTGTCAAGTCTAATCTTATAAAGTCCCTTATTTTTAAGGGCAGGCAGAGGAGGACCCATGTCCGGATGATGATGATAACAGAAACTGCTGACTTATGTTGGTTGCAGTCACCGTGACATCTTTATACCTAATTTTCCATTATAGCGTTGTTGCATTTGCCGAACAGCGTCTTCTAATATAATATCTAGAAATCTAGAGACCGTCTGTTACACCTCTAAAATAAATATAAATAATTTATTTATATAAAAGAAATCCTTAATAGATATTACAATTATTCTCTTTAATTAATTAAAACGCTTGAAAATACCTGTTTTTAAATATATAGATTATTTATGAACCATAAAACTTCCTCCTGTAAAAAATATAAAAAGAAAACTTGTAAAAAACATTAAAACAGGGAATAACCGGCCGCGAAGGCTTGATCGAGGCTCAAGCGGCCGGTGACTAGGGCTGCAGAGAGAGGAACTTCCTCACGATGCGCGCCGAGTCCAGGAGTACTGCCCCTGAATCTGAACCTTGATCCAGATTCCCAGCGAGATCTTCTGAAGGTTTTTCATCGAGACTCTTCGCTATTAGGCCGTTAACGGACACGATTAATTTATATTTGCACACAGATCCCCTTTAATGTCTCAATGCTCCTATCCATTCAAGGTTGTCTGGTAGAGATCGCTCTTGAGCGATAAGACCGCCAATTGTCGCATAGTTTTAAGAAAATTATTGTTATGTTTGTGTTATAATTGTGTGCGCAATAAAGAATTATTATTATTATGATATCAGGACGATAGTCGCAGACTCAACTCTTGTCTTATTATTATTATTCAACCCACACTGTCCCTCTGCAGCGCAAAGGCCTCTCTACCCTTCTTCTAGTCTTCGCGTCCTAATGCTGTGATACAATGGAATAAGATGTGACAGAACTAATGCAAAATTATGCTTTTAAGGCAGTAATTTAAGCCTATGCTTTCTTAGGACTATATCAACCTTACCAGCTTAACCTTACCGGCAATACGTAAAAGCCAACTAAATCACGGATTCACCATTAGAGCTGATTAAAGTTTACATTATAAAGATATTTGGAATGAATATACAGGTATATAGATGAAGGTCTTATTTTGAGTTACAATTCTAAGAACAGTATTTTTTAAATACTTATTTAGGGTTTACAGGTAAGTACCCATTAGTGCATTTCAGCAGTTTATCATTAGTTCATCCACCATGTTCTTCCACAACTGATGGAGATGGGTTCTATGAGCAATAAGCATTCAACAGGGGCTTAAAGCAGTCTAAGAAAGATTAAAAAAATATTGTTCAAGGTCTCCGTATAGAAAAACTTCAAAATCAACTTATTGAAATAATTGAAAACACCAAGTCAGCTGATAGAGACAATATAAATGATAGGTCCCAAGAAAAGTGAAGAAAGTATTCTCCAACATGCTTGTCGAGAGGTTTTGACTAGTTAACTTCATCATTGGAACGGGTTTATTTTAAAGAAATTAAGAATCAGAATCTCAGAATCAGAATCACTTGCAAATGCAAGTGCAGATCGAAGAAAAACTTCAGTCAACTATGAAAACACTGAGGATTATATCCAAAAGTTAGATCTTAATAAAACAATAGTATACAATAAAGCCTGTGGATAGTAACAACAAGATGGATCTCCCAAGAAACGTGGAAACAGAAAAGATGATCCCAAACCATATGTTATCCTAAATAATAGTTGCCTGTTGCAAGTCTTAATATAATTAAAATCCATGATAATTTAAATAGTTATCTCTTGAATAAATTAACAGAATACATAAAGTCAGCTGATAGTGTCAAATAAAAGGATCTCCCAAGAAAAGTGAAACAGGAATGGAAACAGAAAAGATGATACAAAACCATATGTTATCCTAAATAATAGTTTCCTGTTGCAAGTCTTAATATAATTAAAATCCATGATAATTTAAATAGTTATCTCTTGATTATATTAACAGAATACATAAAGTCAGCTGATAGTGTCAAATAAAAGGATCTCCCAAGAAAAGTGAAACAGTAATGGAAACAGAAAAGATGATACCAAACCATATGTTATCCTAAATAATAGTTTCCTGTTGCAAGTCTTAATATAATTAAAATCCATGATAATTTAAATAGTTATCTCTTGATTATATTAACAGAATACATAAAGTCAGCTGATAGTGTCAAATAAAAGGATCTCCCAAGAAAAGTGAAACAGTAATGGAAACAGAAAAGATGATACCAAACCATATGTTATCCTAAATAATAGTTTCCTGTTGCAAGTCTTAATATAATTAAAATCCATGATAATTTAAATAGTTTTCTCTTAAATAAATTAACAGAACACATGTCATAAAGTCAGCTGATAGTGTTAAATGAAAGGATCTCCCAAGAAAAGTGAAACATGAATTTCTTAGTAAACAAGGATGTTGGATCGCCGCCGCCCCGCGACGCCGGCGCACCTTACGCGGCCGTAAGGCGACACCGAGGGAGCCGCGGCCGCTCGCGCCAGTCGCAACACAGCAAGCGTCGACTCGACATGTAAGTACCGTGTCTTAGTGAGTGAAGTGTTGGTTCAAGGTGTATGGGGTAAGTAGGGTGCTAGTGAACTTTTGATCTGTAGGGGGCCCAACAAAAAAAAAAATACAGAATTAAAAAAAAAATTAGCTATGGTTTTTCGTAAATTGTAAACAAACATTCATATTATGTTTAATTTTACATAGCATAATATTGATTAAAATGAAATTTATCTTTTAATTTATTATTTGCACAAAAATCTTAAAACGATTATACATAACAAATAATAAGTTAAACTAAGTGTTTTAAAAAATAGGCTCCAGATATTACTCAACAATTTCGCTAGAATCCTGCAAGCACAGCTGGATTCTATATTTGAATATCGCGGTGCCAGGTTACAATTTGGGCCAGCCAATAGAAACATTCTATTCTGAATATTTCCCGCGGTTTTGGCGCGCTGCCAGAGTTTAGCCAATGGCAATAGTGTGTGGGGGCGACGCATGCGCTAACGACGGTCGTAAGCTTTTCAGTCGTTATATTTAGATGTATGGATTTTCAGCTAAATTTAGACTAAATATCTCTTTCCAAATGCGTGTTCCTGATTTTTTGCCGTGGTGATGAAAAAAAGGATCTTAGATAATTCGAAAAAAATATATAATTTAATTGTTAGTTGCATCTTCTTATTTTATAAAAATTTGCACATAGTAATGGTCAAAGATATCTGAAATATAATATGTTATTTTATTTTGTCATCTTATATTACACTTGTTTTTTTGCAAATACAGTATCTTTTATCTTATCTTATCTTACAACAATTCTTAAAAACCATGCTTTTTATATAGGGTAATTTATTTATGACTTGTAAGCTTTAGAGCGAATTATATGTGTCCGGGAAAATAACAAAATAAAATATTACTAAATACTTATTTGTACATGCAAATCAGACTAATACTGCCCTGTTAGGTCACATTTTTTCTACTTATGAACTGAATGGAATTTTATACTATACAAAACAATGTATCTTATGTGACGTAGATTTCGTATCTATATCAATTTGGTTGAGTAGATGTGTCTACGGCTACAATGATACTATAAGCTCTTTAACATTTACTATAAATATTAAAAAAAAAACATGTTTTTTACCCTAACTTTAAGGAAAACGGGGGCATATGTCCTATCTTCCTTGTCTCCTAAAGTTCGCCTACAATAACTACTTATATACCTCTTTCAATTTCTAGTATTGTTGCCCAAATTCTAGTACATCTTCGAGTAAAACCTTTCAAAAGCTCACGAAGCCTTCTCACAAAGATACA
The DNA here is from genome assembly GCA_929108375.1 of Gymnoscelis rufifasciata. NCBI lineage: Eukaryota > Metazoa > Arthropoda > Insecta > Lepidoptera > Geometridae > Gymnoscelis > Gymnoscelis rufifasciata. Next base: position 10,969,158 of record OV815314.1, read on the forward strand.
AGATACAAAATCATTTATTTCCATTGTTTGGTTTTTCAAATCTTAAAAACACATAAGGCTCACATAGTGTGAAATGTTGACCCCCATGACGTCACCTTAAAACAATAGTTAGATGAATGTGTAATTGTCTCGCATACAATGCGTATTAATGCCTTCTTGGTCTGATGATGGACCAAAATGGTCAGCAGACGTGAGTATAATTCAGAATCATTGGGTTGACGTCATTTCACTCAGATATACTGTCAACTATAAATATCAATACTAATATTATAAATATAAAATAACACTATCTGTCTATTCCTTTCAAAGAAATTAATGTTAATCAAGTTTTTAACGCAAAACCTACTGAACTGTTTTAAATTTGGTACACAGATTCTCTACAGCTTGAGAATGGACATAGGCTACTTTTTACCGTGGGAAAATCCATTTTGCAATGCGGGCAACACCGCAGGGCACTACTAGTACATTGATAAAGAAACATAACACTATTCGTGGTTTCAGGTTAAATAAACTTTAGATAATTATAATTTGAATTCTAATAGTTATAAACAGAAACCTTTTCAGAGGTCAATGCAACGCTATAGATGTTATCTTGTTACTATGCTTATCAATATCACATCCAAATAAACAAAGCATGGTTTAAAATATAATATAACGATACACCCCGAATTCGCAGGGTTGCAAATGACACCGATATATTATAAGTAGGTACACCTACATTAAGTACATGCATAAAACTTCCCCTTCAATCAATCTTTCTATTACTGAAAACCTCATGAAAAGCCTAAAAGTAGTTTTAACTATTTGCGGTTATCGCGAACATACAGATGCGCCGGGGGACATCAAATTATAGGACTTTATTCAATATAGCAAAGACCTTGCTTTATAACATGTAGCCCTAAATACCTTGACGTCTTACGTTTGTAAAAATATAGTTCAGATAACATCTATTTATAAAAATCATTATCATAAGCACCCCTATTTACATTCCCACTGCTGGAATACATGGACTTCTCTCTTTGATAAGATAGATTAGGCCGCTGGCCAAGTGCGGGTTGAAGAAAGTTACATGTTCTTCAACCTCCTTAAAGTTTTAGAATATTCCGGTTTTCTTACGATGTTTGCCTTCACCAAAGCACGTGTTTAAAGCACACATAAGTTGTTCACGAAGAAACATTCTCAGGTGCCCGGTGCAGGGATCGAACCTTCGGAGTGAAAGTCGAGAGTTCTCCCGCTCAGCCAACACGGCTTTGGAAAATATGAACGCACTATTTTAGAGCTATGATTTATTAGTAAACTATTCAGGTTATTGTTGTAGCACACAAAGGAAACTGTAGGTATGCGTTTATTTGATCTGCAAATATGTACACGTTTGCTGGTTGCAATGTAATAATAACAATTGTTGTACAACTCCTCGTTTCATTTTCGGTGGCACCTGTAGTTGATAACAAATACTTCATACGTCCTGGCGTCCATTCGTCTTGGCCTTTTAAATTAATGAGGTACATACATAAAATGCAGCTCCTATTCCCAGCATTTCAAAACTTAATAAGGTTTCATCTATAGCAATAAAATCTTAACAAATTTTCCATTCTACTAAAATAAAGATTTTGGAAAATATAGTGGTTTAAATCGAACACTCACATTACCCTTTTATGAAACGCCAAGAGACGCTTCGTCGTCATAAGTCATAACAAAAGAGATCATTTATCTTTGGCGAACCCTGTTGTTCTTAAATATATATTATCAGATCCTATTTATTAGAGGATTTTTAGGTGCCTATGCTAGAAAGTAGACATAAAAACATTAAGGCTACTTTCTAGGTAATAAGGCCAATGATTCGCTTAAGTCGGAACTCACACGAAAGGACGAATGACTCAAATATGTGATTTTCTATAAAAAAAATACATTTGATAAATAATTTCGAGTATACTCGTAAAGAATGCGAGCGATGACCATGATCGCGGAATTTCATCGAAATGACTCACTTAAGGAATGTTTTCCTTTGATTCGCCGGTATGGGCACTATGTCGGTACGGTTGGAGGAAAAATTGAATTATTTCACTTTTCCCCACCAAGGCTGCACCACCACCCCCACCCCCAGTAGTGTGGCATCGTCTAATGCGCAAAACAATCGTTTGATCTGCCCCACTATTTCGAAATTGCGTTCCTACAGAATTGTAAATAAGTCATAGAATATGGTTAGTACGAGTTGTAATATACATATGTATATTTGTAGCCCAACTCATGCGCCTTATCAAAGTTAAATGCACACATAGAATTTACTTGAAAACATTCAAATACAATAAGTAATATGCACTTACTTCATGACTTAAATTTGTCAGATTGTGATCAACTGAATGATGATGATGATACTTTAGAGCAAAATTTGTTTTTAAAAAAATTATATAACTCGCAGTAGTTTTTTGAATGAAAATGTTTCTTAAAGTAATTTTAAAAGTATCAATGTATTAAGCAAAATATTAATGGTTCTTGTCATATTTGTGTAATAATGTTAAATGTTTATTTTATTAACGTTAAGGCATTTTTTGTCTATAGTGTATAGTTTTTTTCTGGTCCAACCGAATTTGGTTTTGTTGTTGGCTGTACAATAAAGATATTCCAGCTTCACAACAAAACGAAGGTGTGACGCGAAGGCTTTGACTTGCATCTCACTTGGGGTCAGCTTTGTATACTGACTTAAGCGGTGCGTCATTATGGGCCATTGCTTTCATATTTCACAATACTTGACTCAGATACTAAAAATAAAAATACAAAACCGGATATCTAAAGCGAAATGCACCCCTGAGGTAAAAAAAACACTATATACCTATGTATTTATAATTCTCAAAACTACTGAACGGATCTTAGTGCAATTTTAAGCGGTTATTGTACATACAAAATACTTAAATACTAATTTACACCCCTAAGACGAGCTCTCAAATTAATTATAATTACTAGGGATCCCGTCGCAGGGGCAACTTAGAAAAATAATCTTTTGAAAAGGCCGATATCATGATTTATATGAATTCCTGTGTATGTATGATAATAGAATAGATATAATAAATAAGATAAATCTAAAATTAAAATTGAAGAAAAGCCCTGATTCCAATGCCTTAATTTCCTTAAAAGTAAACACTATAACATTTTGTAATGTGCACGCGATGCTCTTTCATCCGATACCCCACTCGAGTATATTTGCAGATTTTCGGTTTTCCTTCCCCATTCTAACCCCCATAACTTTTTAACGGCACAACCGATTTTCATAAAACATGTCTAAGAACACTCGCGCCAGACTCACCTTTCATCCAAAAAACTAAATTAAAATCGCTCCATCCGTTTGGGAACTATGATATCCCAGACAGACAGACAGACACGTCAAAATTATAACAAACTTATAACCTCTTTTTTGATCGGGGGTTAAAAAATGATTCGTTCCTGAGATTAGGGCGTTCAAACAAACTAACTCTTCAGCTTTAAAATATTAGTATAGATGTAAAACACGACCTTCGAAGGCGGAAACACGGAGACAATGACTTTTGCTAATTAAACATGGTATTATACGAGAAGCTAAAAAATGAAGAGACAAGTAGTTAATGAATACCGCTGAAAAACGTGCCGAAAATAATCATCTTAACTACAAAAATGTTTGTATTATATAACGAATTAAACATACGAGTAGGTTGTTTTCTTAGTTGTAATTTCTATATTGTACGAGTAAGTTTGCTCGATTTAAGGTATCGTAAAAAAAAATTCTTCGCCATAATCGCCAGTTCAATAAAAGCTTTTCCCTTGTTTATTTCTATAATAGACGCAAAAAAGCATACTTAGGCTTATAGTGTGTTTTTGCTTATTCAGTTATATAAGCCAGAAATAGGAGTTTTTATCAATACAAGGGAAAATCAATAAGTAGACCAGAAGTAAGATCAAAAGTTCACTGCTACGAGCTATGAAGTCGTAATGATCGGCCATCTGTTCCGAGCTCAATGCACCCTACAGATCCATAATTAGCTGCACATCCACTTATAATTAATTTTCATTTCATTATGTGACCATAGAAAGCAAGTAAAATTTTTCGAATTTCTGTTTTGGAACTTGTGCGAAAATTTCTCCGTACAAAAGATTTCGACGAGTGTTAAATATTTTTGTATACATAAAATATTTTTGTAGACATTATATTTTAATTTTTTTGATGTTTTTATCTTAGAACCTATCAAAGGTCAGTCAATCAAATACATAATCGGTTCTTATTTTGCACATCAAAATTATAAAAACGATTGTTTTATTACCGATTTAATATTCATAAAGGTAGAATGCACTTGATTATTGTTGAAATAAAAGAGAAAAAAAATTATGTTGTTAAAAAAAAAATTGACTTGATTTGAGATGCAATTTCAATAATGCATATTTTTTCTGACCTAAAATTCCTCTTCCAGATTTTTCACCTAGGGGATAGACAAAACAAAACTTCAAAATGGACGCGATCAAGAAGAAGATGCAAGCGATGAAGCTGGAGAAGGACAACGCGCTGGACCGCGCCGCCATGTGCGAGCAGCAGGGCAAGGACGCCAGCCTCCGCGCCGAGAAGGTAGAATGCACTTGATTGTTTTGCCACAAAAATGTACAAAATTAAAAAAAAATAGTAAGCGCGTAGCACGTAAATAATGAGGCCTTTTCTCTTAGTCAAATAGGAATTACAGCATTCGCTGGTAAGATGGTTTATGGTCAGTTAGAATTTAAGAGTTTGAGATTATTTGTGGCAAACGCTTCATTGTAATACGACCTCGCCGAGAAGGTAGAATGCACTCCATTGTTGTGCCACAAAAATATCATGTCAAACCAATCAAATATAAAATAACAAAATAACCTTTTTGGCATTTTCTGAAAATCAAATCATGAGATCAATCGGTCAGAATTCGAAATCGCCTCAATGTTATTTCAGATTATATATTTTTTCCATGGTAGAAAGTTAGTAAACATTCTATAGCTTAAATTGGTAAATACAATATCCACAAAAATTAAGCCTAGACAGAATATAATAATAAATATTATTATGTACCTACTAAGGTTTATTATTCACCATTAAAAAGAGCAGTATGCAAGATATGGCAAAAATTATTTTGTTTTAGAAACCTGATATAATGAAAGGGCTAAATCAGTTGTCATAATTAACTAGCCTACATAGGGCTAGCTAATTTAAGTCTACATGAGTAATGCTGTAGGTAAACCCTTATACCACATGTAGGTAACACTCGTTCCGCTATAAACGCAAAGCCTTGTCGGTTGGTCAAGGCCGTATCAAGGTAAAACTATCTGTCCAGGAGCTCTAACGGCTCTTAAGTGAGTATAATATAAACATGTATGTGTGAGAGAGAGAGAAAGAACATATTTTTCATACAACACACACATAGCCAGAAAAAAAATAGAGTTTAGTCTATGACCTAGTTGTATTTAAAAAAGTGTTCCTTGCGGTTGAAAAAACGCCGTAAATACGGTTATAATAATATTATATTGAATTATGTATTTTGTTTGATAAATAAATCATTTTGAACGCTATTGCAAATTTCTACATAAGGTGCTTATGTATCTTTAGGAGTAGTAGTAGTGCAGATATTTTAATATATAATCTTTGTAACTATTCTAAGTGCACCATTATGTTTGCCTCTGGAATAAATAAATTTAGATTTTTTTTATGATTGATTCTGTATGTATTGCATTGCATGACAGGTTTTGTATGTAGGTAAAGAGGTACATGACCTAGGAACTTATAGAATAAACCTATATATTCGAGTAAGTACTTATTAACACTTTCCACATAAATAGGCATGTAAAACATTTTCCACAAGGCATAAGATTTCTAATTACGACAATTCTTAGAAATTGAACATTAACTAAGTAATTAACTTACAACTTTCGTATTTCAATTAATTAATTCGATGGGCACTATAAAAAGATGTTATGCATTCCTTATCTTAATATCAAGTTACTAGAGCAAGGAATCAATTATACGTGTTATAAAGAAAACTACAGCTTTTCTCGTAATTAAGGCGGTTTAGATATTATAAAGCTGGGTATAAGATAGTGTAATGTAACTTGGAAAATTAATTACAGCAAATTGCCAGGTTTTAATTAAAGTTTCAACGTTATTCGTTTTTTAAAACTGCATAATTTTGCCATTTCACTTTGTTTTGTATTTAGTGTGGCAACGCAGATATATTCCACCATAACCAAGAATATATTCTACCATAACTTGCAAAAATAAAGTTATTTCCTATGAATTTTAAAAATATATCATATTTCCGGACTATTTTGAAACAACAGATTATTTTTAAACAAAAATCCTTGTAAAAACTCGTATACATAGCCAAAATCTATTCAAATAACTCTGTGAAATAATCATAACTTATTGTTTATTATAAATGCATCGAAGAATTTTAAAATTATTGCTGTTATTCATGTGATTAAAAGAATCCCCTAGATACGAGTGATTCAAGATAATAACTAGCGAGCCCGCCTGAATTCGCACGGGTTGAAATTACTCATATTCCGCCCTCTTATAACTGTCATTATTTTTAAAAACTGCATTGGTATTTATTTACTACTATAACATGTCATAATCTAAGCGAACAGGCAGTGGACGCGAATATCTGATATCCTATGTAAAGTTTTGCATCTACCCGACCTAACCTAAGTTATTATTCAAGTTCTCTTTTTAAATAGTTTATGGTTACAGGCGGAAGAGGAAGCCAGGTCTCTGCAGAAGAAGATCCAGACCATTGAGAACGACCTGGACCAGACCCAGGAAGCTCTCATGCAGGTCAACGCCAAGTTGGAAGAGAAGGAGAAGGCTCTGCAGAACGTAAGTAACACCTGCATATTCTTCACTAGCAGTACCCCGCGGTATTACCCGCGTTTAATAGTATTCCCCGTGGCATTACATATTTTCATATGTAAAAAATAGCCAAGTCATTCCTCAAGCTTTCTAGAAGCTTTAGAGTCTGTGCACCAAATTTAATTCAAATCGGTTCAGTAGATCCAGAGATTACCTCCTACAACGTCACAAACATTCTCATAATCTCACAAACTTTACCCCTTTACATAATATTAGTAATTAGTATAGATTATTGATTATTTTGGCCATAGAACATGCATTACTAGACATAAAGGTCTATCTATATGCCTCTTATTAAGCTGGTCCAATGCGGGTGTACCATTGCATCGTTGTTAAGCAGAAGATAGGAAGAGCCGTTGCGCGGCTTGGATATTTAAAATCGTGTGTGAAAGCTCTGCATTTTAAAAGATATAAGCTCTGGTCTGATCTCTCTCGGGCTCAGTTCGGGGCTCGGGGTTTCTTTACGTGATCAAATGGTGATAATAAAACGCCGGTCACTGACAAACGGATTAGCTCCTTGATGTGGCAGCGAGCATGCCATATAACATGTACGTTGGGGCCGAAAAGTTTTAGAACGGGGTAAAGCGTTGATTAGGACGTCCACCATCTAGATGGACGGACGGGTAATTGCCGCGGTAAACAATGAATTCAGGCCAACACTAAATTAATTGGAAGTACTCGTATATGAGGGAAGCTCATGTCGAGCAGTGGACTTCCTGCAGCTGATCGTAATAAATCCTGTGCTTCATATTAATTTTAAATATTGTTCTCATAAATATATTTTATCGCTATTTGGGAAACAAACAGTACACAATACTTAAAAATAATTAAATTAGACTCTAAACAAACCAATAAAGTTTCTACAGTAACATAATAGTGATTAGCGTACTTAATGAATAGTTACTAAAAAAAAAACCTAATATAAAACTAGGTTACAGTAAAAAAAAAAGTGGCGTTAAGTTAAAATAGAAAAAAAAAAGGTGTGTGTGCGATTCACACACGATAGAAGTGAAACTTCAGTAAATCGACGAAAGAATAAGAAGAATAAAAAAAAGTGTGTGTGTGTCAGCTACGACGCACGATTGGAGTCTACTACTTACGAACTATTATTATGATATATATATCGAATAGAAAAAAAGGGTAAATGAACGCATCTGCTAAAATGATAAGAGAAACAAACATTATATCTGTAATTATTCGGATTATTTATTAGTTCAATAAAGCGTATTACATAAAGTATGTTACAAAATAATATAAATAAAATACAGCAATCTTTGCGCGATACTTCGTAGTCTCAACTACGAAGTATCGCTCAAAGAAATTTAAATAAAGCATTGTATTTGTGTCTCTTACCATTTCCGTTTCATCTTTTTGCTTCCGGTTTGAAATCACTACGATTCTATAGAAGTTTCACTTCAAAAACACAAAATTGTTATATACAAATAACAACTAAACAGTTATCACGGTTTTGGCAACATTCGTCATAACTTCCCTTCGAAACTTGGGAAAACATAATATTTCTAACATAAATCAAGAGATTAAGTCCTTTGTTGAGAGAAACTATTCGTTTTTGTTGTAGTCGCAATAGCCGATGAATAATGAATATTATGTAGTCAAAAGTGGCGAAGTGACCTTAATAATTATAATTTATCTACTTAATTAATATGTTTCTACGTTATCCGTGCGATTTAAAATGACAACTGTTTAAATATTCTTATCAATGTTATTGTATCCGAACTAGGCACTAGCCATTTCTTTTGGATTCCTATTCATTTCATACATTTAAAATTTTTATCTTAGTTTGAAATAACTAATTAACAACTGCTATCGTTGCCATTGCCACATCAAATAATACGTGTTTACATTCAACAACACTTATTGCATTCTGCGATTTTATCTCTAATGCTATTATTAAAATGTAAATCGGAACGTTCGTTCATTGTTTATCTATGACGTCAGGTTATTGGCGGGAACCGAGCACATTCCACGTTCAAACAGTATTGCTCTCGTACGCTGCGCTGTAGGGGGCTGCGGGCTATTTTCAGCCGACACCTAATATGGGCCCGCTGCCCGATCTTACGTATAAATAGATCCGGGATCGACGCGTAAGCGGCTAACTCGAGAACTATTATCGCGTTTACGGAAACATTCCATTTGAGTTTCAATACGTGCGTATAGTTAGATAATTTACCTGCATAACTCACATACTTTAAATACAAATAAAAAAGAACATCGGATTCCAAAATAGAATTATTTGAAATTTCCCGCGCATCTTACAGTGACAGATGCAAGTGCACTGTCGGTAAAACAGCAACGAAAACAAATATGGCCGCCTGAAAGCAACGCGCTTGCAGCGCCACTGTTTTGTTTATAAGTGACAGGTAGGCAATATGGCCGCCGGCGCCTTGCGGCCGGACGGAGCGCGCGGAGAGTAGTGATGTCCGCGCCCGCGCCCCACGCCCACGGGCGCACCCCCGCGCGGCGCAGGGGGCACCAACACCACCGCGGGACCCGCACCCCCGCCCCCACACAACCGAACAGTACGCAACTCAAACAAGTGACCTTACAAACGGACGATATTGTGCCTTCTGTCAATAGTGCTAGTGAATCTCAACAAGTGACAAGGACGAATAGTGACGATGCACTTTCGAATCGAAACAAACTCGATGATAGTCTGAATATCGATGATGATATAGAAACAAATACTAGTGGTAAGGATGTGGATTCCTTAGAATCCGACGATGACTTCTCTTTCAAAGAGGAGCGAGGCGCGGGCGACGGCGCGGAATTCTCGTTCCCGCCGCCGGAGACGATAACTGACGAGGACCCTGAGACCGCGGAGCTCGCGAAGCTCAGGTGTACGAGCGAGTGCACGGAGGTGTTAGCGGAGCGAGAGAGCCGGAGAAGACGAAGATGTGCGGATTACCCCGGCCTGGCGTTCGGCAGCTCCATATTCTCCTCCGACACGATGATGAAGTTTGCGCTGATCAAGAATGAGTTGCAGAATATCAAGAACACGGCATTAAGAAGGGTAATGTCCTTAGATATTTAAGATAGCTGTGTGAGTAAGACGCGTGGGCCAAATGCGCACAGAACTATTTTTAATCTCGTCGAAAGCGCTTGATGGTCCGCAGCACACGGGCGGCGCATAGCGCGCGTGGCGATCAGCTGAGCTGTAACTCTGTTTGACATGTTTACTCGCTCGGTCGCGCGCGGCGCCGATAGATGTCGTTACTATGATACTGACGTGACCTTGCGTGCCAGCCCGGTCACTGCGAAAACAACCTCTATACTGTCCAGACATAGAGATCATTTTTTAAATCGAGTTATTCAGTTATTGCAATACAAAAGCCTGCATACATATACATACATCAGTATTCCACTGTTCATGTTAAGAATTTTACAATAGCATGCGCAACTACTGAGACAATTTTATCTCATTGCCTATCTAGGAATGTGTTATCTATTTCTAAACAGTCGAGTACCGAGATAAGTACAGATGCAGTAACATCACAATTTCAGTGAATCCACTTTAGGTTAATTTACCCACAGTAAACGGTTGTTGAAGCAAGCATTATAATGAAAGTTAAATAATGTATGTAGGTCCCCAACTTTCTAAATTAACACGATCTTGAGTGATAATGGTAAACTGCGTATTGTCTCCGTTGAAAATTTCATCATCCTTTCTAATTAAAAACAAAAGCATGCGTTGCAAAATGCTTCATTATAAAAATAGTAAATTATTGTAATAAGTAAATCCTGTATTAATCTGTATCAGTAGACTTTAATCCACACGTATTTCCTAATTATTACACATAGGCTGATTATATAAAAATGCCTATAGGTATAATATCAAGTTTATTCATGTAAACGTTGAAAGATCAATAAATCATTTACAATTTATCGTTATGTGCAACGCGCTACCAATATAATTTTAATTAAACTAGTACTTAACATTCCGCATCAATTACAAAATGTCTGGAAATATAATATTGCTGGTCATCGTTGACGGGGAATGACATTTCTTTGACATTCATTTGTTAATCTTACGGTTTTACAATCTCCGAGCAAACAAAGTCAGTGGTTAAAAATAGGAACCTCGGTCAATCACTGACAATTTTATTGTCAGCTGACTTGAAACATATCTAAATTTTAACACTGCCGTCCTTATCATAAGTGCAATAACTCGAGTTTTGGGCCAAACAGAGTTATATACATATTCGTGATCAGCAAAATGAGATCTACGTTTTCTTCTTTGACAGTTTTTACGTATCTATTACCATTCCCGTTTTTTTCTTAAGCATAACCGCAATATATTAGGGATTTGGTCTTGTTTTACTTATCAAGAGTGAAATAACTTGAGTTGTGGCAAGGTAACCTAAAATAATTCATTAAATTACTAACGATAACTGCAATAAGTATGGTTATGATAGAACGAAACTGTGTCTGGACGAAGCCAAGAAGACATCTTTTCTGCATTCAAATCCTTTTTAACCCCCGACCAAAAAAGAGGGGTGTTATAAGTTTGACGATTCTGTCTGTCTTTCTTTTTGTCTGTCTGTCTGTCTGTTTGGGACATCATAGATCCCGAACGGATGAAGCGATTTCAATTTAATATGAAAGAAAGAAATTAATTTAATAGAAGATTAAATTTTTTGTATGAAAGGTAAATGTGGCGCGAGTTTTCTTAGACATGTTTCATGAAAATCGGTTGTGCCGTTTAAAAGCTATGGGGGTTAGAGTGGGGAAGGAAAACCGAAAGTCTGCAAATATACTCGAGTGGGGTACCAAATGAAAGCGCTTTGCGTGCACATTACAAAATATTATGGTGCTTTACTTTAATGAAATTAAGGCTTTGAAATCGGGGGTTTTTTATATTTGAAATTTAGATTTATTAGTACATAAACTTGACGCAAAACATATATAGTCTTATGGGTTGATAACTGTTCGGCTCAGAATAAAAACTGGGCGTTTATGTGTTTTTTGGTAGACATAAATAGCAATCTGATTGCTGCTGATGAATCATCAGTAAAGTACTTTTAGCCTGGACACACCTTTATGTCCTCTGATCATTTTCACCACCAAGTCGAATTGTCACTTAAAAAAAAAAGTTTACGACTTTGATGACTTCATATATTCTGTGAAAATGTCAAACTAAAAAAAAACACCGTTAAAGTCAGTGTCTTGATTTTATGACTATGAAGACTTTTCATCTCAGCTTAAAATAACACGGAAACACGGTACCAAGAGTTTATTTAAAACTAGCGGCCCGCCCCGGCTTCGCACGGGTAAAAAAAGTTCCCGGCAATTTTTCCTTATTTGCTCACCGTTTAGACCTACCCTGGACTACGACAAACATTACCAAAACTAACCTACCCTGGACTACGACAAACATTACTAAAAACCACCAAAATCAGCTCAATCGGCCCAGCCGTTCTCGAGTTTTAATCAGACTAACGAACAACAATTCATTTATATTTATATATAGATAGATCATCATGGTGGTCAGGGTCAAAAGGGAAACTTTCATGTTAAAGGACAAAGAGAAACATGGCAATAGCGAATGGAAAGAATTGAATTTCCTTCAAATAAAAATTAACAAAAAACATTTCCTATTGTTCCAAATAAAAGTTCTGTAAGCTTAACTACTCAACAGATAAAACAATACAAAAAGGGACTTACTGATAAATAAAAAATGCGTAATGGGCGGCCTTATTGCTCAAAGCAATTTCTTTCAGACAATCTTTGGATGGAGAGTAAAATGCACAGAAAATAACTGGACGGTGACTTAAAAATAATAATAATAATTAATAATAGTAATACAACAAAAAAATTATATCCAAATATTTTATACTATAGACTTACTTACATATTATTACTCCACATATAAATAAATATATAGATACTCATAAAAATAACATTTAAATACCTATTATAATATAATACAATATAATATATTATAACAATGTATAAATATATACCATATTATGCTAAAGAATCAAATAAAATTTTTTTACTTGACGTTTGATTATGCATGTATGCCATACAATAAAGATTCAATTACGTACTAAATTGTTTTATTTATACAGAATAAATGTAGGTACTGCGTACTGCGTATACTAAGTACCTGTAATAAATTAAATATCCAACTCCAATTTATATAATATAACAACTCTGACATCTAAGCTTGTTTTACTAATGAAAAACGAAATATGTTCGACACTTATTGCACTAATCGGTTGAACATACAAGAAAAAATAGAGATTGCCTGCTACTCAAAAGTGAAATATGTTAAATTGCTAATGATAAGGGAAATAACTATACTACTTATTTCGGTTATGACTAGTAATCATTCTATCTATTTATATTAAAGTACTAAACATAAGTAAAATTCTGCGATTTTAGGTAACTAAGCCAACACTTTTACCAATTCAAGGTACTACATAATATTCTACACATTTTAATCTATAGCCTTGTGAAAGTTTCAAGTCGATATCTTGTATAGAAATTGAGATACATGAAAAACAAAATAAAAATCTTTATTCGCGTTTTTCTCGAAAGTAGCTTTAACCTAGTTATTGCACTTATGATAAGGACGGCAGAACAGTTGAGTTATTTAAGTGGGCTACACACGACCCGACATTCAATAGCAATATCGGGGAAGTGGTGGGCTAGACAAACCTACGTATGCAAATTGGATCCAATTTTTATTGTTTCGGGCGGGCTCACAACTGAATGATAATTATGTTCCGATAAGGCTTATGATTTAAGGGTCGTGTGCTTTTTACTCGGAAATTGTAAAACAGGCTCTTAATGTAATTAATTTGACATATCCATATACAATGGAATAATTTTCCCTTAAGAAGTCCCAAACACGTGTTATTAAGATAAATTAAACAAATAACTAATAAAATCAATTTATTTTACAATAGCTGAAACACTTCCATATTGGTAACAGGTGTTCGGAAGGCCTTTTAAATCGATTAACAAATCGTGCGTTACATTATATCTTATTACATTCGTTTAGGTTTTGTTTTATCGATATTGAGCCGTGTGTAACAATACATTATATATGGTCAATATGATTCACGACATCTGTCCATCAAAGGCCACTATTGGTATTTCACGAGTGATAGCGTTCGGACATGACCATGTTTGTGCCAGCCTTCGGTTTGACCACATGTTGGTGATGCGAAACATATATGGCAGACTTGATTCTTTTTGATTGCAATGTTTGTAAAATGTTCTCGATCATAGAGTCTTGATTTGACTTTTTAACTAGCTTTCCTTCGTTTTGCCCGCTTTATAATAGGGGTTTTATTTCAGAAAAACAGGTTATATTGAGCATCTACGTCAAAAAAATGAAATACTGCAAAATTTAGAAAATTTTACTATCTGAATTTGTTTGCAGTTTCTTAGCAAATTTAAAAAAAAAAGACTTTTTAAGTGATTTTAATTTCAAAATAATTGCTCGTTTCTGCTTCAATCCATTTGGCAAACAATAATCTATTAAATTTTAAAAGTAAGTACTTTTACAAACATAATTTTGGTATCTAATATATTGAAAACAATGCACGATGAATTATAACTAGAAGAACTTGCTATGTAGAATTAAATGAAATTAAACAAAATATTTTCATTTATTTACAAGGTATACTGGAAACACTAAATCCACTAAATGTTTGCAAGGCCATCAGAATTAGTTAACACGATCTATTCATACAAAATGAGTCAACTGAGCTGAGGTTATTGAACAGACAACTGTCTGTTAGAAAAACGACCCAGCTTCAAAAACTGTCGCAAAAAGTTATCGACTTTGGAAACCGTGTTCTGTTTTAAAGAAGTCTGTTACGAACTACATATTAATAAAATTTACGCAATAATCCCAATAAGGGTTCTCTACTCTTTCGTTCTACTCGCATTACTCATTATTAGATAATAAGACAATCCATTAGCAATAGTAGTCTAAGGTCAATCGTGATTTAAATTAATAAGCATCGGTGTCTCTCCGTACTGGGTGCTTCCTAACGCTCTGTTTTACCGACAGCTCATTTTTTCCTATGCGATGTTGTAAAGGAATTTATACAGCTACTTAGGTGCGGAACATACTTTCCAAATGACGTCATAATAAATTCGGTGGTTCTTATTCTTGCTTGATGCGGTCGCGCGATGACTCTTGGGTTCAAAGACTATTTTTTCATTGCTATTTTTCGTTCCTCTCTCTCTAGATGGCGCTGGTTATTTCGACTTGAAATTTACCTAGATGAATTTAAAATTCAAATTGATCATAATTATTTTTATATAACATACATATTTATGATTCGTTGAATTATAATGCTCACTTGTTTCACAAGTTATTACAAAATCGTAATAGGTGTTTAGATAAAATTCCCATGCTTTGGAAATGTAACAATGCCCGTTAAAATTATCCCTTCACTGAATTTGAAAGGTACTTCCGCAGTCTACATTGTATGGGGTCATTGTAGCGTTTCGCCCATCCCACATTTTGGGATTCTTTCCAACTTCGCTGTGACCCTACAGACAGGATGTAGTTTCCAGTAAACACGCACAGGTGGCGCTACCAGACCTTTGCAGTCCGCCACTGTGTTTATCGCTTTTTCGTACGTGTGACGTTTGCTTCGTATCTCGCTGTCAAAGTCAGACAGGAATGTTAAATTATTATGAGAAACTAATTTTATTTAGTCGTTAAATATCGATATAACCGCACATTGTGCAACACTAACCGTAATTGGAATAATCGAAGTGTAGTTCGTATCGCGTGAAGTCATAGTCGTTCCGCGGCGGCCATTTTATTCGCCGGCTGTGTTGTGCCGAGCCCATCCGACGTTACGGCAGTACCGAGCAGTCAGTTGGCATTTTCGCGACAAGGGCGAAGGTGTCTCTCGTTTTTTATAGTTTAGGAAGTCCATTTAAACATAAAAGTGCATCAAAATGACGACTAACATGCAGCAAGGAACGATTTTGGACGTTCTGAAGAAGAAAATGCGTCAAACTAAAGAGGAAATGGAGAAATATAAGGACGAATGCGAGGAGTATCACAAACGATTACAAGTGGAAATTATGCGGAGAGAAGAAGTAAGGAAACGTGTTTTGTATATTGTGTTGTGTGAAATATCTAGCTGGAGCTATAAAGTGAATCTGTGCGGGGTAATACAGGGTCATATTGTGGAAGTTATCATCGCTTGTGCTATCTACCTATAGTGAGTAATGTCCGGCCATACTTAGGTGTGCGAGCAACGTACGCATATTTACGTCCCTTTCGGATTCATCTCGCCTTTATCTCTTAGAAAGAGACGGCAAATAATTATTCTTTCCATCGGATACTTTATTTTCGACGAATTTAGTGTTGTTCCCAAAAACTGTTACCTCGATAATCCCAAATCTTGAATGGTTTCGTGAAATGCCTTTTTTTTGTAATAGGTTGGAGTCGGTAGGTGAGTTTGTGCCGGTTTGTGTTACACGTAACAGGTTTGGTTGCGTTGGAGGTCGTGTACCGGTCTTTTGTGGCACATGTAGAGCGTACCGTCTGGAGTCGCCTCGGAACATTCCTGTTGTACGATGTCCTCGAAGGATCGCTGGCGCCACAAGGCGTGTCCGCCGCCGTTATCACATGACGTAACTCCTGCACGGCGCTCGCAAACACCTGCAAATTGCCTGCGCATAGGAACCGACACCTATTCGCTCCCCAGTACCGACTCCCATGTTGAATCATCATTCTCGCAAACCATTTGAGATATCTACGCCATGTTAGTGGTACCTATCTTGAAAAACATCGCATGCCTTATCTCCTTACGTGTATCAGTGACGATAAGAAAGTTATATTTCGAGGTAGATTCAGACTATGCACGTAATATAAAAGTTGACCATGGCACCGATTCCGGTCTTGAAGATGAGTTTACAATTGAAAAAGTACTTGTAGCATTAGTTCTGGGTAGTGGGCGTGCATAAACATTGCGAGCCAACACGTTTGGTCAGCTAAAGCTGAGGTCAAATCCAAACATATCAATTTACTCAAGAGATTCCATTCGTAATAAGGTACCACCTTATTAGAATCTAATAATTATATATTGTTCTTGTTTCAACGAGAAACGTGACTTTACGGTTGATTAGAATGTAAACAGCCGACCGTTTAGCTGACGAGCTTTGTAATCTTAATGGAAAGCAATAATAGTTGTGCCGTTGCTTTACAAATGGGTTCAGCGTTGAACAGTATTACTTACTTCTTGGTAATGTCCGCCCTGAGGTGTTCAACATCAAATTTACCGTGCATTCGCGTGACCGCATTGTATTACAATTTTATTGGAAAAGGGCTCGCTTTTGTATGTACCCAATGAAACGAACAATGCTCCTGCCCAACCGATCCCAAATCCAAACAATGCGACTCCCGGTAAAAGCACCTGTACCTAACAAAAGCACGTCCAGTCTCAACATTCGAAAAACTAAAAATTATAACCAAACTTTTTGTTGCCTCCACGAGATAGAGGTCTTTGACCTGATATAAGAGGCTTAACTTTAAAATAGTCTAAGCAATCAAACTATTCAAGTTCAAGGTAAACGTTTAAATGATTGCGGACATGTTAATCAGTAACTATAATGAACGCTTGCTAAAGTGTCGATTGATGTAACTGATTTAATTGCGGTTAAAATATAATAAGGTTGTGATTTGCAGTCCCGTCACTACTATTATTAGCTAGCCTCGCGTCGAGTAGGATAAAAGGAGCAAAATGGGAGCGAAGGACGTGTGATGTCATAAGTGTGACATCGTGCATATAAATAACTGGCAAAATGTGTTGCTGCATTCCAGCCACGTACAGTACATGCGTTAAACAACAACCACAATTGGTATGTTACCAGGCTATTTACGATACGTTAGTTTTATTGGAGAAAATATCGATGGAATAACTGGATACAATAACGGTTTGCATATCGGTATGAACCTATGGGGTAACCGTAGGCGCTGCTACCTCTCTGATAGTCGTTTTTTGTCCATTTTTATCGATCGAACATTCCTTATTTAGAAAAAAGTAGGGTTCTTTCTGGTCCATCGAGTTTAAATTGTTGCTTAAAGGCGTTTTTACGTCGTGTTTGTACCATGACCATATGTGTATGGTGAATTTAACGATTTCTATTTTACGTTCATGGTGAGGCCTCTCGACGGGATCGTTTGTTCTCTTTATATCGACTTGCCTCGAGCTATGGACGAGTTAATTATTCTACTTACCTGGCCAAATCGAGGACAATGTTCTAACATCGTCGTGATCGTGAATTTAAAGCTTTTGCACGTTTGGACTTCTTTAAACAGAAGGTGTTCGTTGAACCACCTTTTGTTTGAAAAATAATTTCATTATTTGTGTTATCAATCAATCACCGAATGTTTAATTGTTTACAAGGATAAGTACTTGTAAATTTGCTCAGGTATTAAATATACAAACATTAAATTGCGTACCTATACGTTTGATATTTTTCACATGTGTCATTTATAAAATTTATAGGAAGTTAATCAATTTCTAAATTTTTATTTATTGACACCTATAAGGAAACATTTATTTGTAATGCTCATAAATATTCCGAAAAACTGAAAGCAGCCCATTAAAATGCAATCTAAAATTAATTCTTGCGACTTTTTTTTGTCTTTAGCCTCATATTATTATTTTTATTAGGCGCAGTTTATTGTGCATAAGAACCCCATTTGACAAAAAGTTAGTAATGCTCGTCCCTGGAATTAATGACCATGGTCATAAATTTCCAAGTCGAAGATTACAGAGCAATCCTTGTCCACTGTTTTCCTGGCCCCGTATTACCTGTACCTACATATAAATTAATGATTCTGTCTTTGCAGGCCGAGTCCGAGGTTGCGGCTCTGAACAGACGCATCCAGCTGTTGGAAGAGGACTTGGAAAGGTCAGAGGAGCGCCTCGCCACGGCGACCGCCAAGCTGTCCGAGGCTAGCCAGGCCGCCGATGAGTCCGAACGGTGAGTCCACACCATGCTCGAGGGGTTGAAACGAACAAAACACTAAGAAACTAGGAATATAAAGTAGGTTATTTTAATTGGGCCATTCTTTGGTAAAACAAAATTATGTGTAGTATTTTTAATTATCTTAGTCTTCGGGAAGTTTAAAAAGATGGCATAGTATTTTCATGATTGTTTACAAAAAACAATGGTCTTGTATGTAAATAAGTTTGACGTATAAAATCAACTTTTATGTACATTAATAGCAGCGTTATGAAAGTATGTGATGGTGGTCTTCAATTACACTAACACCATCTTGTGAGTAGATCTAAGATAGAAAGATTAGAACGATATCATTTGCAGAAAGACTTTAACAATAGACAAAGCTACAGTTAACGCACTGTCTAAAGATTTCTAATTTTCCTTACATTAAATTATCGCAATTTATTTTTAGTTAAGAGTTTATTTTATTGACAGTTATATGTTACGAAAGTACTGTTAACGAAATGCAGATTAGGTTCATTTAACTTGGAGCAATAAACTAGGCTAACTGATTTTTTTATCAGTCTTCTTTGGCGTATGAATTTGAGGAGCCCTAATGTTATTTTGTTCTAATATAAACATTGTAAAGTTATAGAGGTACAGTAAAATAGTACGATTCTCGAATCAACTATCCAAAAGGTATCGACATTGAGACTGTCCTACATTATGAGGCTTCTTTAAATTCATCGCCCAAATTGGATTGTACAAAACTTCAAATTCGTTCTTATTATTTTTCTGTTGTTGTGCATGAATGTTTTTCTTGTATTTTATATGCCCTTAACCACCATATTTTAAGACAAATGCCTATGTTTTATTAGACATTCAATTAGTTTACTTGTTTCAACAAAACTCATGACATATTTAACTGCAAAATAATACACACCGAAACATAAATCATGATTATTTTGACAGTGAAATACTCATTTACATTTGAATAAAATCATTATAATTTATCACGGATACTGCAAGTCATTACTCCCATAGAGTTGGGAGCGATCGATTTGGTGTATCGATGTTTTTTATCGATGTTATAACACGCATGTGTTTGGCCCCGCACTAACCAGAATACGCAAGGCGTTGGAGAATAGAACCAATATGGAGGATGATCGCGTCGCCATTTTGGAAGCCCAGCTGTCTCAGGCCAAACTTATCGCCGAGGAATCAGACAAGAAATACGAAGAGGTGAAGAAATACTCCATCATCCTCTCATTTACTTACAACTCGCCATGTCAACTGTTTGCATGAATATAGCTAAACGAAAAAACAGTCCTCTGATCTCAAAAATACAGAATTACACGTAAATCATTGTCAAAATCTATTAGAATAGTACAAACGATATACTGTCTGCTATATTCATGCTCGACAGTCTATATGGTAGGTACAAATCGTGGTGTTACGTAGACCTAAAATTATTTAGACCGGTTTTATCAAAGTCAAAGTTTATAATTATGATTTGCCGGCATACCTTTCTATTGTTTAACTGATGCTGATATCAAGCCAAGTGTTCTAGAATGTGATATAATTATGCATACATAATAGTGTCAGTTTGATCGCCGTTTTGAAACTTATGTTTTAAAGATCAAAGGTTGTATTCAAATTTATTTTTGTTCAACTTTAAGTCTTCTTACCATCACGAATTACCTTCAGATATTATATCACTCGTA
Organism: Gymnoscelis rufifasciata; assembly: GCA_929108375.1. NCBI lineage: Eukaryota > Metazoa > Arthropoda > Insecta > Lepidoptera > Geometridae > Gymnoscelis > Gymnoscelis rufifasciata. The sequence goes on from OV815314.1 coordinate 10,989,729, forward strand.
AACCAGATAGCCCAGTTTTTTTGTTGTATGAAAATGTCAGAAAAACTGGATTATTTTGGTCAAAAAGCTTTCGAAATCGTGCATAAACATTATACAACTCACGATAAATGAAGCTCGTTAATTTTAAAGCAATTGCGCGATTTCGAATGTTTTCATTAATGTAGAAACTAAAGTTAATGTTCGCATTAAAACTTAAGTTTAGTTTCACTGATTTAATGGAACCAGCAGTTTTGCTTGCTTATATTTTATAACTCTATGGAACTGCTGGTTTTCAATGTTTTCTCAACAGGGCCTTCAGATTGCTTTGTGTGTTCCTAGAGTGTTGTTTGCATGTCTTCTTTCGGGCCACCCTTGTCTAATAAAAAAAAACTCTATAACGATACTTCGCTGCTTTATTCCCTTGGAATAAAGCTAAATATAACACATCCCAAATCATCCTAATCAGGATATACGTCCTTTCCAAGAAATAGACTAGTATTCTAAACGAGTCTAGCATTCTAAAGTGGTGTCCCCTTGTAGCGCCCGCAAGGTGCTGGAGAACAGGTCGTTGGCTGATGAGGAGCGCATGGACGCCCTGGAGAACCAGCTGAAGGAAGCCAGGTTCTTGGCTGAGGAGGCTGACAAGAAATACGACGAGGTCATTATTCTGGAGTGTCGATGTTGTTTGGTTTTGACTGTGCCTGCTTTTGACACACACTTGTTGACTTTTGTTTTTATGCAAGATTTTTGCGCAGCACTGATATAAGTGAATTTATCCTACTGATCTATTTAAAATAATTTCATTATCTCGACAAACATCTAATTTGAATATTTATTTAATTTTTTTAATATTTCTTCGCTATCTGGTTCAAGCATTCAGAAATACAATTGAAAAGACTATTGAAAATGAATGCGAGAGTGACCTAGAAAGTAGATCTTTTCAGCATATTATGAATAGAAATTGCGAATGATTTGACTCGTCCGACAACATGTTAAAAAAAATATTTTATTTTATTTAACATTGTGGGACATTATGATAAATTTGTCATAATTTAATAGGTATAGATAACGTATTTAACTGCATTAAAGATAACTATAATCTTCAGGACTGTATTTTGTAATACAGAAAATTATTTTGTAGACTGTTCCAAGTATATAAGGAAATAGCACTTAATAGGTCATTAGAATACAAATCTTCTGTAAATAACAATATTATTTGTATGACGTTGTTTAGAACAATCAGTGATGGTAAATCTAAATATTGCTTACAAGGATTCAAGTGTGTGTCATTTATAGACTCATCCGTGACGAGTTTTACATCCCACTGACAAATCTAAATTTACTTTTTACCCTGATTCCTTTACTGACTTACCCAACCCTATAATAATGTTAATCAAATTTTGTTTCATATTGTGAAAAGTATAAATAGGTTTGTCTCTTTTTTGCGGTGTCTATATGATATTTCGCTCAAATTGAGACAGCCAGTTTTCTCTGTGTGAATAAAACATTACCATAATTGTTATGTACTCCCAATAATTTGATTATACAATGGACCGTGTCAACTAACCATACCCTATTACATAACAAGAGTGCGCTTCTGAAAACTGTAACTTCAAGTACAATTACTGACTAATGTACTTTCGAAATAAAAATTATCGCCAAGATAAGATACGACTACCGTTACATCCATCGATTATACAAGCTATTATCGACCAGATGGTTAGTTGTTATAATGTCCTATTTCCCCTGACATATGACCCTGGTTGTAAAAGTCAGTCCATAGAAGGAGTGCTGGTCGCGCCTTTTAGGGGCACATGTCCTTATATAAGTTGCCTTGCAGGGTTGTGCTGTTGTACTCAATCTGATATAATTTAAACAACTGACATTTACTGAAGTCTAAAGATTGCAGAAATGTGTTGACTGTACTCAGTATTCTCGTGGAATTCGGGTTTTAGTTGGTTTTTCTTTTGGTTGGATATTAAATGATGTTTGTTTACAACGTTCAGGTGGCTCGTAAACTGGCTATGGTGGAGGCTGACTTGGAGCGCGCCGAGGAGCGTGCGGAATCCGGCGAATCGTAGGTTTCAACCAACGCCCCAGGACTCCGCGGTCTCGTTACTGCTGAGAAAGTGCCCCCACTCGGGCAATAATGAGACCTGCGCCGCCGTCCGAAGGCTTTGTTTCCCGCGTTCTGCATGATTGTTCATTTGCATTCTTAACATGCCGCACAGTAACCCGATTTACCTACATTGATTTGTAACCTAGGCTCTCGGTTTTTTGCATGTTCGTTTCTAGGTCTTCGTGTAGCAGTAGCAGCTAGCTGTGCCAGTTTATTTTTAGTTGCATTCATTATTAATCCGGCATTATTTGTTCAAAATGTATTTTGGACCGATAATGGCGTAGTTGTAAGTCGGAGGGTAGCGTCAGTGATGTTGCATCAGTGACGGCGGCCTCCTGTCAGACTAAAACAAGGGTTGCCCCATTTCATGGATATTTCTTACGTTAACTATCATGTCCATGTGTCGACTAAACTTCCGTCCGCTATGTGTGTCTGGCTAGTTGTCAGGAAATATGTGTGGTATAGGGCAATTTTCGTTTTCAGATATGCACCGCATTACACCAGAATTACTGGCCGTATGCGTGCCGCACATATGCATCCGCACACATCACATAACGAATATGATAATGCACTAGATAGCACCTAGATTTATAATTATTCATTGCAAAAAACGTAATTTTTTTAGAACTTAAATGTTTTGGGACAACCCTTCGTTTATTATTAGTTGTTAGAGAGTTCTGCCGCCGCCCTCGACCCCTGCTTTGCGTTGGAGTGTGGATTTGCTTTTTATGCTTTTGAGATTTTAGATTTTTAGGTTTATTACATCTAAACGACCCCTCACAACCTGCCATCTATACACATGCACCAACTATTCGCATTGTTAATATGCGTGGTATGTAAAATAGTCCGAATGATCACACTGACTGAAATTTGGTCGAGGTCGAACATACAATCGTATATAATGAGCATTCATTACCTCGCCATAATTTTGTACATGTTCCGTCCATATTTTGGAAATACATATGTATTATATTATATAGTCCTTTAAACAAGAAGTACTCATAATCTCAAATTTGCTTATAAGAGGCGCAGAATAAGATCTTTTCTGTCATTTTTAACATCGAACCTCAAAATTACTACGCTCTTCTTCCCCTTTAATTTGATTCTTAATATCACTCACTACATTTGCTCATTTCCTTATAAAAAACTAAATATACCCCATTCCTCCATAGTCCAACAACCATCTATCCCGGCACAGTATAGAAAAACAGCAGTAGTATCACAGCAGTAAGCCTGCGGTCGAGCGCGGTGTAAGAGCGACACGCGAGTGTGCGTGGTGTGTGTGTGTTTGTGTGTGTGCGTACTAACGCGCGGCCGGCGTCAGGTGGCGCGAAAGCTGGTCCTTATGGAACAAGATCTGGAGCGGGCTGAGGAGCGAGCTGAGCAGAGCGACTTGTAAGTACTAAATAAACGATTAAAGACAACAGCTAGACTAAAATCTCAACTATTGTGATTTTAATCTGAAATACTTGTTCTTTGAAGTTACGCCTTATGTTTAAATTTTATAAAAAATATACATTAAAATTATTGCTAAAGATTATTGGCCCCTAAAACAATAAATAAAGTCAAATCTATTATATCAGACAGTTCCAGGAAGTTATCTTAAAAATACATTAAACATGTTGTCTTTAGTTATTTTCGATGTTTTTGTAAAACTGAAGTGCATCGAGTCTTCAGTTCTACGAAATATTTCAGTATTATGCTATTTCGATAGATGACATCACAGTTTTAGCCTTCGTAACTCAATCATTTAATTCAATAATACTAGCGTGTATCAGCTATGAAAGTTCAACAAATCATTATGAATTTAAATTCCACTTACGCGAACGTTTTTCGCTGATAAACGCTGATTAATTGTTGCATCGACAAGTTAGAAATTCGAATCCAGTTTGTTAGCATTGCAATGAAAAGAGATGATTACTGCCCTACATTTATGCAAAGGATGTACATACATACAGGTTACCCATGACCGTTTTATCTGCTGCGTTTACACACTGTGTGATTGAGGTCGACTAGAGCAAGTCTATCGGGTTCACAGAAATTATTCAAATATGGAATTGGCTTCCAACTAAAGAACTCTTGTTGATGCAACAAAAGAACGCATGTTTTCGCCAAATAATAGCTATTATTTTTTATTCGTAATACGCTTTCCAATACCGTGCGATTAATCAAGCCAAAGGCCGATTTGCACAATTTAACATTATTTTTTGGATCGTTGCTGATTCGATAAATGCGTAATGATATTTAATTTATTGCTGAATGATAAGCCAAGGTTTATTTTAAATGAAACTAATTGATTTTTAATAATGTACCTACATGGTTCTAATTATTTTATAGTTTAGCCTGTTGTTATATTTTTAATGAGTATAATTAAGAACAAAGAATTGACAAATTCCTCAATCGAAAATGGTTATATGATTTTTACGACTTTTTAATATAGAATGACATCGGTTATCGATAACGGTTATTACGTGTATCGTTGCGGTTTCGTTGATATCTTAAAATAATTTATAAATTGCACAAATCGGCAGATGGATTGCACAACTTGTACAAAATTTTAACAAGACAAATACTTTGCCCCCAATCTTTCACAAACTCGGTCAAGAATCAATAATTGACCCTTATTAAAATTGATTGAAAGCCCTTCTATGGAGGAATAGATTGAAATACCAACCAATTTATTCAGTCAGATTTATATAATATCTATAAACTTTTTATAAAATGTCTAAGTGTAAGAATTAGATAACTATGTTATATTTTAGTTAAAAATACATTTAATTGCAGTATTTAATTCAATTCTAGTAAATACAATGTTAAAATAAAAATGTAACTGCATAAAAACTGTTTTTAAATTATAATTGCAGATTGTAGGTACAAGCAATATTTTGCTATATTACAGTAGAATTTGATTGTGTTTTCTCAAAATTCCAGCAAAATCGTCGAGCTTGAGGAGGAGCTCCGTGTCGTTGGCAACAACCTGAAGTCCCTGGAAGTCTCCGAGGAGAAGGTACGTTGCCGACCAGTTCTAGAACTTATTACTATTGGAGTAAAGTCCATTTTAAGGGTACAAATAGCTTAGCCCGTTATTTTTATAGTGATGTCAGTTTCCTATTCCAATTAAACACCGAGTATTCGAATTATCGGAGCCGTGTTGGTTAAGTGGAAGTCACAACTCTATTACTCAGAATTGTTCTTTAAAAGATTATGTGATCTGTAAACATGTACTATAACGGTGAAGGCAAACTTCGTGAGGAAACCGACATGTTCTGAGGACTTTAAAGAGTGAAGGACATGTGACATTCAATCCGCACTTGTTTGGCTTTGTGAATAAAGCCTTATCTTTCTCGTCAAGAGAGAAGTCCCTGTGTACCAGCGGGAACTTAAATAGCGGTACTTATGATGATTTCTGAATACAATAACATTAATCTATCGTAATTCGGTTGATCATTTCCACAATTGTTCAATAACAATGACATAGCGGAAAAAACCTGCTAATGGGTTAAACTATTTGTACCTTTTGAGATGACCTACAAAACAGTTTAAACATAAAAAATCTAGGAATTTATTTTAGAAGATTTAAGAATGATGCACCAACCATTGATAGCTGAAGATATAGATAGGGAGATGAACAGCGAAATTTAAGACATTTTAACTAAATGTATGACCCTATTCAGGCCAACCAACGCGAGGAGGAGTACAAAAACCAAATCAAAACCCTTACCACCCGTCTAAAGGAGGTGTGATATAACGCGTGGTTCTGTGCGCTTGCTAACAGACAGACAGTATACTAAAATTACCTGAAACCGATACTAAGCAAAGAATATTTATTGTAAAAAAAGGGGTTTTACTCTCGTAGATACCTACTGAACTAGAGTTGATAAACTTTCGGACAATGAATTTAAAATTTGTACAATTAGTGTAACTGACGATAACTTTAAAAAGAATATTTTTAACTATAATCTTAGTACTTCTATCTTTTCCAAGTCCAAGTCTAAGACAAGTCTTATGGAAAATATATAATATTTGTTCTCTAGGCTCTTAGACCCTTAAGAGTTTCTATTCAAATATTAGATCTATTAAAGGCTAAGTCTAAAGATTTATTCCATACTGAGGTACTGTCATCGATAATACAATTTTTAACATGACTCGAGAATGACTTGTCAATCCTTACCTTCGACTAAAGGTACTTGGGTATCAATTGAATATTATTTGAAACCTTGATACCGATTCATTTCCATATTTCCTAGCTTGGAAATTTCTTTGTACAATCGTTCCGAATATCTAAATCTATGCTTGGAATCAGATCTTTGGGTAAAAAAAGTATAGATAGCTCTGTAACAACCTCATAACTTAAATGTTTTGATAGTTTTCTGTTGTTATATTAACTCTAATACATAACATAGATTAGCAAGGCTGTCAAAAACAACCTTGTGCATGAATGTCGTTGTGTTTATTTTATTTTTCGTTAACAAAATAATCGCAGGCGACGCAAAGAGAAGAGACGTATGAGGGGCGAGTTAAACTGCTGGACAGGCAACTCCGAGAGGTAACAGGAAAAGTAGATTGTCTATAGGTAGAGGTTGCGGTGTAGTTACATGTTCATCGCCATTTTGTTCTGGGGATAGTGTTGTTCCCGATTAATCGATTCGATAGTTGTAAATACTAATCGAGTTGGTTTATTGCCGTAAGCTACGTCTGGTGTAGGTTCTTTAGTGTCGCTGAGGCGGTTGGTGCTTCATCTATGTATTTATGACGACTTTCTATTCTTTCTATACCTGTGTATTAATTGTTTCTTATTGCGGATCGTGTTGTGAATGTACGCATATTGTATGTAGCCTTTGTTTTGTTTTAAATGTTTCGTTTTTCAGCCGGTATGAGACATTCAAAATATTTTAAAAGTCACACAAGCAATTGGTTCCAAAAACAGTTTCTCCAAATAACTTTTAAATTTTTTCGTACTTCTCCGTCCATTCGGATAATTCCTATAGCTGACGATATTGCCAATTTCTGTTCATTAAATGAATTTTAGTTTTTTACATTTTGGAGTAGGAGTAGATACTCTGTGCTTTTTTAAATTAAATAATTGACTTGAGTTCCATTTAAAATTCCTTGAGTTACATTTTAATCCAGTTCCGATTCCCCAAGTTCTATTATCTTTTGTCAGTTGTTTAGTTAGAAATAAAGGCGTACATTCACAACGCGACGCGAGCTTGTGAGTAATGGCTCTGTGTGGCTAGGCGATGGCGACCCGCGATCACGTCGAGGATAAGATCCACAGTCTCTCCCAGAAACTGACGCAGGTAAGACGTATCTCCTTCTGTCGGGAGGTTTGGTCGAAGACAAACATGTCTCTTTATGATAAAAACTTAATACACACTATGTGCACACACATACTATATATACATAATTACATATTATATATACATAATTACAGAAATAGAGCAAAAATTTAGAAGATTGCCTTATTTTTTTAATCTTTTTAGTAAAATATACTTTTGTGTTCCCAATTCATGATGTTTACACGCCCGAGGTATTGTTAGTTAAAAAGTTACTCAAAATAAAGAAATTGTCCATAATACAAGATTAGTCTCAATAAGCTGCAACAAAAACTTCACTTACCAAGAAGTATAAAAAATATACCTACTTTTGGAATGGATTCTCGACCAAAGCTTCCATAAGTCTATTATTTTCACAATCATTTCGTTTTACACCTGGGTAACGGTTATCATTAGTGTTGTAGTGTCACACGGCACTTAGCGGCTTTCGGTAAAGGTAAATGCATGAGTGTTCCGCTTTATTTGTTTAATTTAGATGGAGTTTTTTTTACTAAACCTTTACATTTAACATAACAGATTTTTTTAAATATAATGACTAAAGTTTCAAAATGTACATATTTAATATCTAGTATCAATTTTATGTTATGAGAAATAAAGAAGTTAATATAATAAAATTGCATGCTTTTGGACCAACTTTTTGCATATAAAGCAGTCTTTTTTCTGACACCTAGATGAGTAATATGTACTTACTATGAAAATTGTTTTAAAATTAATGTAAGTATTACATATCAATTCATAAAAATACAAAATAAACAAATAAATTTACAGAAAAAAGGCTGTTTTGCGCTTTTACAGTATGCTAAAAAGTGTGTAATATTTTCAGGCTGAGGCTCGCGCTGAGTTCGCTGAGCGCTCCGTTCAGAAACTCCAGAAGGAGGTCGACAGGCTCGAAGGTAATATCCCACCTCTTTTATACAAAAAAAGAAAAGAAAATCTTATTTATAAATTTAGAACAATAATGTAGGTAGAGGTAATATCCCACCTCTTTAGTATAAAATTAATAATAAGAATTTACTTATTCTTATTTCAAAATTTCGAACCATTTTGTCTTAAAAATGAAGTTTGATACCAAGGATAAAAGCAAGGGATAGTAAATTATGTTGATATTAATGCAATTTTCTGACTAGATTCAAAGGTCCAGATATATTTCAACGTACAGCAGTATAGGTCTCTGAAGTCAAGTATAACAGTTTGAAATAACCAAAGGCTTAAACATAACGCACAAACCATCAGCCGTCATTGGAACTGGCTTAGTTTTGATGCTGTACTATAGAATTGAGAGCTTTTCTTTCATTTTGACGCTATAATTTTAAGCTTAATTTTCTTTATTTCATTGTAACAGTTTTTAGATCAAGCTAACATACAGTTATAGCTCTACATGCTCACGAAAATATTTTTAATTATCTTTTTGGTAACTTTTCTTTTTAACTTCATAATATTTCATGAGAATGAAAAGCTAAGTCTGTGTGGGTTAGATCTTTGTTTAGCATGAATTTAAATGTCGTCCCACTAGACTGCTCGTTCCTTTAATGTTGTTTTTTTAATGTTACGCATGGTTTTTATTTTGTGTTGCCTGTGCTGATTTATACAAACATTTCCAAATATAAATTCAATCATTAATAATGTCACTTAAATTTTAGACATATTGAAAGTATTGTAGAGTGAGTAAATAATAATAACAACACATCACTACATTTTGGAGACGTTTACCAAATATTTCTAAAATGTAGACTTTGTGACTGAGTTTTCGAAATGGCGCAAGTTTAGTTTTTATATAATAATGTTTGTATAGATCAGCATTGTTGTTGTGTGTGAGACTGACCGCGGCCCCCTCACCGCTTGCAGACGATCTGGTCGGGGAGCGCGAAAAGAGCAAACTCCTGCAAGAGGAAATGGAGGCCACCCTCCACGACATCCAGAATATGTGAACGCCTCGCCAGTACCCACTCCCGGCACCCTCGCTCGCTCACTTCATTCCACTAGATATGTCACTGTCACTGTCTTTTGAATCTGACATAACGGGCCGGTGATGCCCACTTGACATTCCAAGTTTCAAATTAAAAAATCTATAGATGATTTCGAAATTTCGCAGCAATGAGGCGAGCGGGCGACAAGTGTTTTAGTTTTAGAGTAATTGCCAGCAGCTTTTATATAACGTTAAAATCGAGTGTTCGCTATGAAAACACTGCCATGTGCAATTTTTATAATTTTGGTACACAACTTAATTGATATTTTCCGTTTTGTCGAGATGTTTTGTCCCATTTTAGTCATTATTTAACATGCGTGTCTGTTTATATCGATTTTGATAGATATGAATGTATGCAGCTTTGTAGCACTTTTAGTTTAGGACTAAATTGTCAACATTCCAATTGGGGACCAAATAATGCGTTGGAGTTCTTGCATACTTTTTCATTCCTCTAAGAACAATTTGTAAGTTAATTTGGTTGTAGACACTATAATTCGGTATTATTTAATTTTCATTTTCACACGGTTCACATGCAATGCGGAGTGCACTGTAGTGTTATGCAATAATGAACTCTTATTTACATATTAGAAGAGATTAGATATTTTATTTAATGAGTGATGACAACAGTAATGATATTTATAAGAATATGCTTACAATGAATTCCATTATCTACTTTATTCGAGTATCTTATGATTTTCCGTGTCATAATTTGAGTTGGTTGTTATTTATTTAAATTATTATGACCACCTTATGAGATTCGTTTCACGTTATGTTTCATTACTATAGCTGGCAATTATTTGTCGGTTTGTTGCCGTGCTCCGCGCTCGCGTCGTGACGCAACGTGACATAACGTAACGCGACGTGACGCGGCGCGGCGCGGCATGCTCCATGCGTATGACGAATGTAGTGTGCGTTGCAAACAACAGACTAACTACCTTGTAATAAGAAAGTAAAATCACGATCGATCGATGGAATTCCGTCTCTTTATGTTGTCGATTAATAAATGGTAGATAAGTATGTTCGTGAAGAATAAATTAATGATTTTAAGATTATTCTAACAAGTGTTTATAAAATATAATATTATTATTTTTAATTAACCGTGTGTTCATTTACTAAACGAGTGATCCCCCATCGTCCCTCGCTAACCCGTACGTCGATTCTATCAGCTATCATGTTCATTGAAAATATCATTAAATACTTAGAAGAATTAGAAAGAATCATTTCATATACGTGAGAGCGCGTCGTCGACTGTACATACACACGAGTGGCACGGGGCATGCAACCCGCCCCTGCGTGCTAACGCATGAGGCCGCGCGCGGCGCCCGGCGGACGGCGGCTGACGCTCCCGGTGTCGCAGATGACCTGATCGGCGCCACCGAGATGTACAACGACATCGGCGACGGCATCGACGAGTCCTTCGTGGAGCTCATCCCCGGGGTGGACCCCACGCCGCGCCAGATCGAGGTGGCCCGCAAGGAGTACGAGCGCCTGCACCCGCCGCCGCCCAAGGAGCCCACCCCGCCGCCCAAGGAGCCCACCCCTCCCCCCCCTCCAGAGCCCGTCCCGGAGCCCGCCGCCGAGCCTGCGCCACCCGCCGACGGTGCGGTGCCTGCTGACGGTGCCGTGCCGCCGGAGGGAGTGCCAGTCGCCGATGGGACGGCGCCACCGGTGGAGGGCGCGCCGGCCGTGGAAGGCGCGCCACCTGCCGAGGGCGCCGTGCCCGTGGAGGGAGCACCGCCTGCGGAGGGCGCCGTGCCACCCGCTGACGGGGCCGCTCCTCCCGCTGACGGGGCCGCTCCTCCCGCGGACGGAGCTCCGGCAGCACCGCCAGCTGAGGGCGCTCCCCCTGCTGAGGGTGCTCCCGCGGCCCCAGTCGAAGGCGCTCCCGCGGCCGAGGGCGCTCCTGCCCCCGCGGAGGGCGCTCCCGCGGCACCTCCAGCGGAAGGTGCCCCCGCGGCCGCTCCCGCAGAGGGTGCTCCGGCCCCGGCCGCCGACGGAGCCCCAGCTCCAGCCCCTGCCCCTGCCCCAGCTGCAGACGCGGCCCCGGCCCCCGCGGAAGCACCCGCCGCGCCAGCCCCCGAAGCCGCTCCCGCCCCCGAAGCTACCCCTGCCGAAGCCCCTCCCGCGTAAACACTCGGAACCGAACAGAAAGATCTTTATACATATTTTTATCTGAATAAAATGTGAAACATAGCTGATGGAATTATTCGCATGCGACCACGTAACCGTAGTCCGGTGTAGACCGCGTCGTGATGCGGGGCGTGTGGTTGCAGACGAGCTGATCTCGTCCAAGGAGCTGTTCCACGACATGGGTGGCGAGCTGGACATGGCCTTCGACGACCTGGGCCTGGAGGCTCCCCCGCTCGCACGCGTCTGCGACCGCTGCACCTGCTGCCACTGAATACATCACATACACAATGTTGCATTTATCTGGTCGGACGTCTCTCATTGACACTTGAGCGAAAATATAAAAAGTTACTATGTGACTAAAGACTACGTTTAACTTATTACCACGAAAATAAGACGTTTCTTCTTCATTGAGTCGGCATAATTAGGTACCTATCTGCCAAAAAAATTTGGACTGAGTAGATAGAAGGCTTCAAAAATAATGACGAACTAGCCTAAGGATTCATTCACATTGGGTGCAATACTACCTTAATTTGAGACTAAATTTATCACCTCTGCATTTACACAGAAGCAATAAGATTCGCAAAAGTCAATGAGAAACGACATACAATCATTCGAAACAAATGCGCTTAAGCACAGTTACTTAACGGCGAAGAAAAATACAACAAGATACCGGCTACAATTCAAAAACAGTATTCGTTGAACCCATTCTATAAATTCTTGAACCTTCCTTTAAACCTATCATGAGCTTCCTAACAGAATGCATGATCAACTAAACAATAAGAAACCACTCATGATTTTTATTTCTTACGAGCTGAAGGCATGGCTTCAGAATAACCAGGACCGCAACATGTAAGCATTCTTTTTATTCTCAACATTTAACTGCTGTTGCGTTTGCAGACGAAATTCCTTGTAATGAAATACTTACTTATATGTCTCGTAGCCTCGTACTGAGTTACTCGATTTGCTACGACTCCAAGTTCTTGGCAAACTAACTCAAATATAGTTTTATGGTAGATTCTAAAATTAATTTGATATCGTCTGTAAACGCAATTCATGCTGCAAACGCACTAATGCGACACTTGACTTGGAGAAGATTTTTTTTAGGAATCTTATGTCAAATGAAACAGTTGGTAGCGCCACTTGAATTAAAACTTGTCAAATACATGTCTACCCCATCACTGATCCATAGTAATGTCTTTCAGTTACCAATTTTGGAAAAATAAGATGAAATTTCTATATCTAGACTTCTGTGTATTCAAAAATATCATGAGCGAGGAAACAATAATTTGTTACTACGTTTAAGAAGTGGCGCTACGTTTATCGTCTGTTATAAAGTTTTTTTTTATATTAACTAATACATGTACTAAAAACACTGTTATAACTGAATATAACTGTACAGACGAGCTTGTTGCCGAGAAGGAGAAATACAAGGACATCGGAGACGACCTCGACACCGCCTTCGTCGAGCTCATCCTCAAGGAATAAGTCGAGCAACCAGCCTACTAGCGCGAAGCCTTTTCCTAGAACTCACCAGCTTTCTAGGACTAAGCCATCTAGCCTATTCCTAGAACTCAACAGTTTTCTAGGAATCCATCTAGGATTAAGCTTGCACCCCTCGTCGGGCTCTGTGGGTCATTCCATCTATCCATGCGATTCACAAATTGATATTTTATACTCTTGGTTCACGGACCATAGCTTTATGGCGTATTTATTTTCGAGTAATATAATTTAATTTATTAACTATGGCGTTGTTTTATTTTATGGAACCTATTCGAGATTTATTTAATAACCAATTATGCAGTTTAATAAAAAAAATAATATTATTAAGGTGATTAAATTAATAAGATATGTTTCTACATATCGTTCGTGGGCCTAGCTAGCGTGCATTTGTTTCTAAATTTGAAGGTAACTGAAACTTGCCGAAAAATACAATTGATTTGATTGGTAATGTCTAAAATGTAACGTTCACATTTTCTAAAGTGTATGCATGCCTAGGCCCATAAATCTACCTGGCACTAGAAGCTCGCTTTAAAATTTGTACTACCTCTGAGCATGATCTTAATTTTTTAGTAGGTGCACCTAGTAAATATGTATGCCAAACATTACAACCAGTAGATAGCAAAGTAGATACGTAGATGCTAAATTGCTTGCTTAACATGCGCACACTACTATAGCTGATGGTTATTTGAGGGTGGTTTTATTGATAAAATTAGGATTAGATTTTTCCTGGCTATATTCTGAAGCATTTTGACAACGCGATTCGTAGAAAAAATCTTATTCATAAATCCTCGACATCAGAGTCGCTTATTATTTTCATTCAAGCTCCTAATAGGCGACCATTATAAAAAAAAATGGATTTTTTTTTTTTTACGAATATGACGGTAATATTAATCTGATTCTAGAATGTTCTATACTGACTCGAACGTCTATCGAATGAACTTCTTAGATTTATATTTGGATAGGTCATGGATATTTATAACTACGGCTAGGTACGTAGGTAATATTAAAAAAAATGATGTCACTGATGAACGATTATTCATATATTTTTGAAGTGAAACTTCTATATTTTTTCTATAACACTTAATCTATATTGATATTTTTATTTGTATCTGTGAGAAATATGTAAAAGCTACCCAAATGATTTCATCATATAAATGTAAATAATTATAAATTTATACATATACGGCGCTCATTTGAGATTAATTGTGCTCCGTTTATTTTTATTCATAATAACAATATCACTCAAAAGATGTTTCATTTGGTAAGACATGAGATACGCCACATCTACAGAACAGAAATGCAATATCTTAAATTAACTGAATAATAAAATCTAACAAATACTAACCTCCATTCTCTCTAGAAAATTACCTACCTATAATATTACTACTAATTTACTAACATTTCTAACAGATGAAGTGGTAGAAGAACGCAGCAAATACAAATCCATAGCGGAAGAAGTTGACCAGACATTTGCAGACCTCTCAGGTTACTAGCAGTAATCTTTTTATTATCTAATCTATGGTCACCGCCATCTTGAAGAAAACCGCGGGAAGTGTGAAATTCAGCTTTTTCTGCACTCGAAAATGGACACAAACGAAGTTTTTTTAAATAACGCTTGTATAATATTGTTAGACGGCTAGAAGTTTTAATATGTGATGAAATGTATGACATATTTGATAATGAATGCAATTATTGGAATGGGTTATTGTCGGTAAATATTTAACTAAAGTTAGATAATTAGTTAGCAAGCAATAAACCTAATAACGATGTTTTCTGTCCATTAAAATTGTCTACTGCAATGTCTTTTTTGTGATTTTAGCAGAAAAGCAGTTTGACGAGCTGTGTCAGTTAACGATTTTGCCATTATTATTAAAGATTTTTGCCATGCCCGATTTATACAACCAAAAAATACACTAACACTGAAATAAACAACTACTTACTAGGTACGTTAACATCCAGGTACACATAATTTAGTTGATACCTATTAAGAAAATTTAAGCAATTTTTTTTTTAATTATAAAAATTTTGTATGAACTTTTATTATCTTTAGCCGATCCGAAATAGATTTTGTACGGGATTTTTGATCATTTTTCTAATGTCTACTTTTCCATTATTTTAGATTCCCTAAATAATAAACTAGTGCTTTAAATCTAGCTTTCCAACTAACAAGTGCTTATTGTGATGTTTGATGGACTTTTGATGGAAATAAATTTCTTATATAAATACTTTACTGTGTATTATTGTTCGAGGCTCTGGCTGCACCGTCCCCAGTGGCGCGGTATGCGAAGGTCCGCTTGCAGCGCGGTAGGTAACGAGTTCGATTCCCGCCGAGTGGTCTAGTGTTTGTATGATCTGCAAGCACTTTCTTCTTGGTCTGGGCTGGGTGTATAATATGTTTAGTAAAAATATCCATAAATGTATGTTTACTAAATTAAATTTTCTTGCGGTAAAAAGTAGCCAATGTGTTCTGATATGTAAGCTATATTATTGTGAAGTTTCATCAAAATCCATTCAGTACTTTTTTGCATGAAATAGATGATGATTTGGTTATACGCATCCAGTGCTCACATATTTGGCCCAGGGCCAATTAATAGTCGTCTTTCATAAACTTACTAAAAATTAGGTTGTTGCAAATCTTTGTTGTATTTAATTTGTATATGTGTAAGAACTTTATCAATACCAATATCTCTGAATCTTATACATAGGCAAACACAAGCCATGCGACAGCTTAGGTACCCAACGCTCATGCCCCGCGCATGTGACCGGCTGGGTATCGAATACGAGAACATGCCATATATATTTACATATTTAACACCCAGACCAAGGAGAAAGTGATTGCAGAACATACAAACAATTGACGCCTCGTCGGGAACCGAACCCGCTACCGCGCTACTGAGGCAGCCAAAAGCAGGGCACGGACATGGCCATTGAATTTCTATAACAATTTTGGAAGCATTACTATTTAAACTCAATAGGAATACTGCTCCGGCTTTTGTTTATTATAAACAACGATTTAAATACCTATATAAGTTATGTTCGGCCGGCTCAGGTGACAATTGTATGCGCTTGAATAGCGAAATAGATTTTAAGTAGTAGGGTTAGTACCATAATTTGTAATATTTATATTTATTTTTAAAATCTTCAGTTTATCTTTTATTTTAGTTAAGTTTTAAATTTTTGAGGAATGGAAAATTATTTCTAAACAAACTCCTAAGGGTTTTTAGAATGTTTTATTAGACCGATCCTGGTTAAAAAGGCTAAAAAAGTATTAATATAGTTTTTATCTTTGTTTTATCTCTTATCCTTCTACCTAAAATACTTTTACCTTTTAATACGTAAACATAATCGTATATTCTTAATTAAAGATCTGAAATACTTATTACTTATATAAAAATGTTGATTTATATAAAAAACTTACCGTTACTATCCACTGCACCCCAGTCTACCCTCTGTCAATATCCACTTCGTCATTATAAATATACATTGGATAATTTTCCATTTTAGATAAGATAGTAAGTTGCCTCTCCTCTCCCAGTTACATAGTATTGCAACTATAACAACAACCTTCGTGCGACTCTTAGAATTTCAAAGTCAACCATCTTAGTGGAGTTAGAGCTCTTGAAAAATGAATGATTCACCGTGCCCCCCTCTCCCTCACTCATCTACATGCTGATCAATAAATTCTGTATTTTGTTGGCTTTGTTCTATAATTATTCAACCACCCAATAAATATTTACACAATTTACATTATATACTAAGTATGTATATAATGTAATGTAGCTGGAACGTCGTTAAACAATCGAGAACGCATCTACATCCGCTGGAACGAAAACAGCGATTAATGATGTCAGATCATGAACGTTTCTAAATATAGAGAGCTTATATGATCGGCTTTACATATCAACGAGGATTTATAAATCTTTAAGCGATGATTTAACATTCAAGAATGCTTGAACTGATAAAAAAAAACTCTGTTTTTAAACCCATCATCACCATTTCAGCTATATGAATTCCACAGCTGGACGTGAGATTCTAGACTTCCAGATATTTCGGTGGAGACGGCCTGCATCAACCGTGAACCCATATAGTGGCTTATAGCCGTCCGTTTTTCTCTGTAGTTGACGGACGTCCAACGCTGTGCTTCCTGATTTCAATGTGTGTGGTTTCAATGTTGGCTTAGCTTTGTCAATGCCACACCGATACTTTTTAATCTTGTCATTGTGCTTGTTTGGAGCATTTATAGCCAACAGACTTTCCAGTCTAAAGCTAATAGTACATACATGGAAAAACGAGCTTAGCTTTTCTCAAAATGTATCGCCTGAAATAAATATCAAGTCATGAATGTGCTGTTTCTAAGATTCAGATAACAAGCCGAAATTTGGTAGAATTTACAATATATAACTAGGTTAGGTACCATAAAGTACCTACTTGTAGAAGGCTCGACGATCCTAATCGCAATATTTGAGAGAAGATAATTTTCGGTATTTTTGTTGTCAAATGACATTAACAGACAGTCTCTAGAATTTGCTACTTAAAAATATATTATAAAACTATAACCTACTTTCCAAATATGCTTATAAATAATATACCTACGTTATTATTATTACTAATATTACTAAAGAAAGCCGTGTTGTCAAAGTAGGAGAACATTCGACTTTCATTCCAAAAGTTGTGGTTTTAAATCCCGTGCGCGGCGGGGTAACGGATCAGGATTATTCTTCTAAAAAATATGTATGATTGAAAAACACGTGCACTAACGGTGAAGGCAAGTATCATGAGGAACCCAGTATGTTCTGAGCACTTTGAAGATCTTGAAGGACGTGTGACATTCACAAACCTTGGACTTGGCTAGCGTGGTAAATTAAGGCCTAATCTCTATCGTTCCTGTGTCCCAGTAGTGGGAACGTTAATAGGGTGATGATGATGAAGATGATGAATAACCTATTTTATGTTAAATGCAAGCTGCGTTTAACCTAAAATCGTTTGTCCTCATCAATCACTAGGCTAGCCAAATCTATTTTTATAGCATTAATTGTAATTGCTGTGTTGTTGTGGCTGCGTATACTTAGAATTATTATTATTATCTATGTATTTTTTGTTTTTGTAAATGTATTTGTTCATACATCCATAATAATACGTCCCTATTCAAAACACTTCATATGTTTAAAAGAGGATAGTCATGAGAAGGGTTCAAATTGCTATATGCCTACAAAAAAAATATATATCTCAAACATTCCAGGAAGGCTTCTGTTGTAAGCGTTTCATAATTAATATCTATCATATTTAGTGACGTAGGTATAAGATACACCACTAAGTAATTGTTTAGGAACCTTGCCTCAATTTTTAATAATAAACCAGAAAACCATTGGAAACAAGCAACAAAAACCGTCACACGCACATAGCATCATTTGAAATTCCTCGTCGTTAAACCGTGGAAAAACGTTTAAAGTTTGGATTTATAGGGGATCCACTAAGGATTTACAGGCAGATGAGTTATCCGAGTCAATACTTTCACATTTTTCTCAACAAAACAAAATCACAAGGAACCTTTTTGTTATAGATAATACGCTTAAGGGTTTAGTAGTACAAATCACGGTGGCAGGTATGTTTGCATTCATGCGTTAACTGTATCGCGCCGGCATTGACAGACGTGACCATCGATCCAAGACATGCGACCGTTTCGCGACACATTCGCGAAATGGCGGCGCGGCTTGCGCGAGAGTGACGGTCGCCGGCGCACAGTTGCGCGAGAAATCCTGGGTTTTTGGCACCGAAAATAACCGCGGGCGCGCGCCGGCTCCGAGGGCGGGCGGCGCGCAGTGCGTGTCGCTCCGCCGTGTGAACAGCCCGCCCCAGAGGTGAGTGCCGCCCAGCAGCTTGGATACTCCAGGACTCGTGAGGATTGTGTGACAGTGCGGTGTTGGAGTATCCAAGCTCCAGGAGATATCGTGCTACGCTTGTGCTTCGTGCTAGTGCTAAGCCCCCGAGATGTTGCCGCGGCCAATTCTCACCCGCTTGTGGCTCAAGTTACATCGCGCGGCCTCGCTCGAAATAGTGGACGCCCACGCGACTCCCGCGCCGATTCTCGTATCCTATTCGCGGCATACGAACATCGGTATTTATTTAGCAAGATGAGGAAACTCACGATTTTTATTTAGACCGAGACGTGGCCCATATCTCACGTATGTAGGACGCAGGGATGGTTTCTGATTTCAACACGAATGATTGATTGACCTGTGCATTTGCTGTTACACTTGACATAGCAACAGATGTGGTACTTAGACAGATATTATTAATCTTAGGCTAGGTTCCAACACATGTTTGAATACATATATTTATTGATCGAAATTATATTTAGCTAGTAGAACCCAACACAATCTATACAGCTGAAATAATCCTCCACAACAAACAATTGTATTTACATTGTAACACCTATTATCATCTCCTAACAAAAGTTGTTATATTCGGAAAGCTCAACTATCAATACACCAAAAGCTATCTTTTAAAAAACATACCAATACTACATATGAAATCTGCAAATAAAGCGATTGACCACTAACACTAAGATCGTGGAATGTTGGCACGAAATCAAAGGAAGCACCTATGTCTACAACATCAGGTACATAGCTGTATCTAGTTCAGAAATATTCAGGACACAGCCAGATCGTTAAAACTGGACGAGACGTTTCCTGCGTTATGAATGTCTCACTTTTAATGGAAATGTTTGCTCGATAATATCAATGGATTTATAAATAAAAAAGCAAAGCTTGCTATTGCTTGGTTTATTTAAAAACTATTTTATTTATATTCTGTTTCGAAATATTACGCAGGTTCTTTATAAGTATTCGAATTGGTACGAGTATGTGACTTCATAGTTAACATGAAACCTCCACGCGACAAATTTGTAGAGCCATCTACGGCGTAGCTTCGTAGACCCTCTACGGAGAAAGATTCTGGATAATGTATTCGAATTGTTACTGTTCAAATAATCATTTGATACAAGAAAATTACAGATTATCATTATAGTAATAGATAGTATTATACATAGGTTAGATAATGTTGTACATAGGATAGTGTTGAGACTTGCGACCTTTGGTAAACAAAATCGATGAATCAACAAGTCAAGGACAATTTACGAGTAATCGAATATAGTATGGGTCATTGCTCAATTTCAAAAGGACAACTACTTAGTAAGTTTTCAAACTTAAACCAAGTTTTCTCGAAAGGATCTTCTAGAAGCCATTCGTTCGTCGATCAATTACTATATTTAAAAACAAAGAATTTTATTTTACATACTTTTAAAACCAAATTATGAGAGCTAGTTATTACAATAATTATTTCAATATTAATTTGAAATAAATGCTTTGAATAATTCATAATTATTTTTAGACTAAACCTTGATTTAGTCATAATTAACATATAGTTTTAAAATAAAACGAAAGTTCTACAGAGATACAATAAAGATAAATAAAAGATATTTTAATTAAGAATAAACTGTAAAAGTTCTTTAATATCAAACCACATTCCGTCGTTAATGAAAAACAGTTTGTAAAGTACATACATTCAAGGGCAGATTCCAAAGAATAATAAATGTTACTTTGAATCTAAAGTTTTTGCCTACTCTTTTAAACATAAGGATAAAATATTATTTGGTTTGGACGATGTCGAACAAAAATATATTTCAAATAAATTAAGCTATTGGATTTTCGCGTCGAAAAAAATTATCAAATTTCAACAATAAATCTGGTTTAATTTTATCGACCGTTGAACATAAAACTACAAAACCCAGGTTTCAGTATATTTAGCGCATTCAACAGCTGTTAAAAAAGTGTGAAAACACGTTTATTTCTGAACAATGTATCGGGGAGTTGTCAGCTAGCCAGAACCAGGCATACGTCATTACTTGGCTATTTACGCCGCGGAATCGGGCTAGTTTTGCTTTACTGCAGTTTTATATCTCGGCAAATGTATGTTTTATATTTTATGAAGGAATGTAAGACGGGCGTAATTGGACCAGTTTAATAATGCTATTTTATTACTATGTTTTCATGCTATTCTTTACGTATTTGCTGAAAAGAAAGCTTTTTAATTGATTGAGTCATTAATAAACTGTAAAATAATATATTCAGATTGTAACTGGAATTCTGATTTAGCGTTTCTATTTCGCCATGTTTTTATCTGTTATTCAATAGAATAATTTAAATATAAATAATTTGACATAAATTTATTGTTTAGACTTCAGTTGTTTATGATAAATATCTTATATTGACAATGTATGTACGATGACAAGTATGTAACAACATTATTGTTATCGATAACTTTGCATTTCATGTCGCCAACGTCCATACCACATTGAAAACACCGGTTCTCGTCTGATCACCGAAGTTAAGCAACGTCGGGCGCGGTCAGTACTTGGATGGGTGACCGCCTGGGAACACCGCGTGATCTTGGCTTTTTGCTGAATTTATGAAATTCCTGATAAAATATATATGGCTTTATTCAATAGATTAATTTGGTATCAATTGATCTAGCTTCTACCATAAAATAATAATTTTATAAACTGATTGTAAGAAGCTATAATTTATTTTTTCGAAAAATGGTCTTGTTATTGTGGCTTCGATAGAAATTACATCACATGACATGATTAACTGATATGAATGATGTCAATTTGTATGCAAGGTTAAAATCTAATGAAATAAATAATAAAACGGACGTTACTGATTTTACTTTCCTAGCAACATAAAGTGAAGTTCTTGTAAAATTAAGGCGTTATTTCTACGTAAACAATCTATACCAATTTAGACACCTAATGAACTCATAAACACTGCTAATAATAGGCACATACTCGCGAAAGGTTATGAATCCAGAATATTGAAAATAACCTTTTTATTTTATCAATAAGCGTTTCAATTTTATCTTAGTCCGACAAAGGTAATATGAGATATTTAAAGACCTTCTCTTTATTTTGGCACAAATTATTGTACACAAACAGCTGTTCTTGTAATAAAAATTTTATACACAGATGTATCAATAGAGATCGTATATTATCTTTCTATATATATATATATATAAGAATTGCTGTTCGTTAGTCTTTAGATTTATCTTATCTTAGTCTTGAAATGTTCGTGGAGGTCTAGGGAAGGTTTAAAAGGCGAGAAAAAATCGAATAATTGCCGGGGATAAAAAAATCATAAAAACCCGTGCGAAGCCGGGGCGGCCCGCTAGTATAGTTAGTTATAAATTATTTTCCTTATTAAAGTCTCAATATATTACTTATCTATTAAAATTATGTACAAAAAGACATTAACATTACTCACAAAAATAAAATATGCTAACGGTCTTAGACCCTACATTGACCACATCCGACAATTTAGAATAGTCGGCCCTTAATTAATAAATCTAAATTTAAAATTTAAGAAAAACCCCCGATTCCAATGCCATAATTTCCTTAAACGTAAAACAACATAATATTATGTGATGTGGACGCGATGCGATTTCATTTGATACCCCACACTAGTATTGCGTATTTGCAGATTTTCGGTTCCTTACCCACTCTCACCCCCATAACTTTTAAACGGCACAACCGATTTTCATGAAACATGTCTAAGAACACTCGCGCCAGACTCACCTTTCATACAAAAAAAAAACTAAATTGAAATCGCTCCATCCGTTCGGGAGCTATGGTGCCACAGACAGACAGACAGACACACAGACAGACAGACAGACACGTCAAACTTATAACACCCCTCTTTTTTGGTCGGGGGTTAAAAATAAGGCGCCAAGAACTTTATTCTACTCGTATTTTCAGTAGGTAAACGACTGTTTTTGTAACTTAATTGTTCTTACTCAAACTCTCGACTGAAGTTTTGATTCAATTACGTTGATCTTAAACGAGCGGTATATTATGCCTTTCACGAAGAAATGGAAGCTATTAAATCTTAATGATTTTCATTAAGTGATAAACCTCACTTTTTAAGTCATAGTTTTTTTTTTATTTTATGCAGAAAAAGAATAAGACACTTTCGTAACCTTCCGTAATCCTGGTGTGCGAAGGTTATGGTATATTTTATTCAACAAAGTCGATACCTACATATAATAAGTACGTTGGAGTTGATTTTAAAGTCTAGGAATACAGCCAAAAGTAGGTACACTATACAATTCTAGAGTAAAAATATAAGTTGAGCCATACCAACAAGGCAAAATTATACAAAATTTCTTTATTACAATTTGTTACATCGATAGCTAAACAGTCAGTTACCATATTTAATACACCCACAAATTCAGTTCAGTTCAGTTTCTTGTAATTGGACTTTGCGCTTGAAGCGACAATTTGCCAATGTCGAGTTTAATAAATTATAAAGTGAAAAAGATGTTATTCAGTTGAACGCCATTTTGACAATCCAACCCACAAATTCTATTTTAACTATAATGCTATTTATTACACTAGGAATAACCTGTGAATATATAGTGTATAAAATATATTAACAATTGCTTATCTATAGATTTAATAAATAAGCATTTTTGGACTGGATGGTATTGTTATAGATTAACTTGCTTATTATTTGTTAAAATTGGTCATCTAACCAGGAAAACACAACATATTTACGTGTCCCTTTTACTATTGGATATCCAGCATGCATAATTTAAATGGTAGTAACTAACAATTAGCCTGGCTCATTATATTTTTTGTAGTTAAAATGGTAATGTTAAGTTAGTTAAACTTAACAAATACAACTATTAAACTAGACTTTGAGGCAATGCGATAATAATGCATCAACTTTACACATACTGAATCATACGTAATCTTAAATTCTTAAATTCTTTATTGCACACATACATTTACAGAAACATATACAAATATTAGTTAAAAACATAGGTCATGTACAAAGGCGAGCTTAACTCTATTAGAGTTTTCTTACAGCAACCCTTAGGGTATGGATAACTGTTATGCTGAAAATATGGATAGCGAGTACATACAAGTCAGACATAATTTTCATATAAATTACCTATATTTGCTAAAATAATATATATGAAACATAACATAACATATATTTATATACCATATATAACTTATACATATAACTAATATGATTTTTTCACGTAATGTGAAATTACTCTAAATTGTGAGCTATATTTATCCCGTTACATACTTGGCAACTTTTTAGATAAGCTTAATTAGTCCAACTACCATCCTGTCAAAAGCGAACTCCAACTGGATTAATATGAAATTTAACTGACTCGGCTATGCATTTTCCTGGCACACAGCCAACTGTTTGTTTATGGGAATAGCAGGATATTCAAGATCATTTTATGATAATAATACCACTACCGAAATAACGTTAGTCTAGTAAACCGAAGGAGAATGTGAAATAAAAACAACTTGCAAAAAAGACTCGATTCTAAATTCGATTTGTTTAAATCAATAACATGAATTAGAAAGAAATATCAAATAATTGTATATTTCTAGCGGCGATACGTCGTCCCTCAACCGTGTATATACACGGTTGAGGGAAGCTCTGATGTTATCGAGACATAAATTACATTACTATGCTCATGGGCGATTCATACCGTGGTCAGAAAAGCTTGCGGTCCGAAACAACTTAATATCCATGCATATTAGGTATCTTCCTTCTTTTGCACTACGATTCTACGCACAAATACACATACCTTGCCTTATTATGTTAGTTTGACTGTTTTCAGAAAAATAGTTACCAATAATCATAATGTAATGTCATAATGGATTTTAGGAGTTTAAAGCAAACGACATAATAAAAATTTACTTTGCATATGAATAAATAAATATTTCACTCACAATCAAATCCCATAGACCAAGGAGATAATGATTGCAGAACATACAAAGACTTGACCGCTCGGCGGGAGTCAAACCCGCTACCTCATGCCGTCTATCACCGCATAATTTGACTTATTAGAGTTTCGGTTTTACATATAGAAGCTAAAAAGCCGTGTAAATGCTTTGCTCAATTGCAATTCATCAATACAAAGTCACAACAGCTAACAAATCTTAATTTTCAGTTTGAACATTCCAGGCCGTAACTGGCGTATTTTTGACCGAGCAGTGAGAACAGAAAGCCGCCGCCATGGACGCGATCAAGAAGAAGATGCAAGCGATGAAGCTGGAGAAGGACAATGCCATGGACAAGGCAGACACCAGCGAGGCGCAGGCCAGGGATGCCAACCTCCGCGCAGACAAGGTAGAAAACCACCTGATGGAATTGCCTACAATAAAATAGATATCCTGTTTAATTTGGAGTTTACTCCTTAAGAAACGATTTGAGTTATGAGGCCCGGTACGGAAATTTTATGAGGAGTAAAATCAAGTGTAACTCGAAAAGTTGAGGCGTTACGTAGAAAGAGACAAACATATATATCTGTAGGATTGAACGTGTAAAAGAATGAGATGGAATACATTACACAGCGTATCTCATTCTCGGGGTCTCCTCTTTGCGCGATACTTCGTAGTCTCACTGTATTTTATTTATATTATTTTGTAACATAGTAATATAAATAATCCGAATAATTACAGATATATGTTTGTTTCTCTTATCATTTTAGCAGATGCGTTCATTTACCCTTTTTTCTATTCGATATACTTAATATCATAATTATCGTTCGTAAGGAGTAAACTCCAATCGTGCGTCGTAGCTGACACATACACACTTTTTTAGCGAATTTTTATTAATCTAAATGATTAGTTGTTAATTTTTAGTAATCTACCCTATTGGCTTATTTAAAAAGTACTGAGTATTCCCTGCAAGTTAATTTTTTTTTTTACAAAAAATCGGTGCATTTTTGGCTAAAGAAAATACATTTGATTGCGAAATAGATAAATCATCGTAAATCGTTTCTACCGATAAATTAACCATATTGAGAAAGAAATAGGATCTGCTAACTAATTGACTACAGAAAAAACAAATTAATTAATTATGGTATACAAATAAATTGATGGTACTTATCTTAATTTTGGAATTCATTATATAAGAATTAATATTTTCTGCTTGCTAAACCCTAAAACTAAGGTCTTAATACATATAAGGACAAAACAAATCACTAAAATTTGTATTTTAGCGTCCAAATACGAAATTACTTCAATTACCATAAATCTTAAAATATCCTCTTCATCCAGGTGAACGAAGAAGTCCGTGAACTCCAGAAGAAGCTCACCCAAGTCGAGCAAGACCTGAACACCAACAAGTCTAACCTGGAACAGGCCAACAAAGACCTGGAAGAGAAGGAGAAACTCCTCACGTCCACCGAAGCCGAGGTCGCCGCGATGAACCGGAAGGTGCAGCAGATTGAGGAGGACCTGGAGAAGTCTGAGGAGAGGTCCGGCACCGCTCAGCAGAAGCTGCTCGAAGCCCAGCAGTCCGCTGATGAGAACAACCGGTATGTATAAAACCATAAACATCTTATAAAACGCATCTTATGACACAGATCGGCTTGGAAATCGTAGGACATACCTACCCTTTCTGCTATTTGATAGTTAGGTAGGCTATAGGATAGCTGATGCAAGCACTTTCTCCTTGGTCTGGGTATTTAATATGTAGATTGTCCGTTTTTTTTAATGTTTTAAAACATCAATAAATCATTTTAAAATAATTTAAAATATCTATATATAAAGTTGTTTACAAAGACATAACACGAGTATCTTAATTAAGGACAATCTGGGGGCGTAGAGTTTATGTTGATCCTCACCTTCAGCCGCTTTGGGCACTACAGCCCGCCTACACGTCGGCCTATGCTTTTAGAGTAGGTAATCGAGGCACGTGTAAATAGAGATGTATTTTATGCATCACTTCATATTATAATCTTTTTAATTTGAAAGCGGAATGTTTTGAAGTTGGGACGCAAAAAGGCGTTCAACTGAGTAACATATTTTCCACTTTTTAATTTTATTTAAATCGACACTGGCAACTGCGCTTCAAGCGCAGAGTTCAATAATAAGAAAAAATATTTTTTTTTTAATTCAATTCATGTTCTTTTTTTTTGGACACTATTCTTCAAACACACTTAACCCGGCTATCAAAAGAACTTTAATTTGGGGTTAGGTAATTCTTTTCTAAAAGGTTCATACAAGAACTATTTAATGTACGCTTATTTTATATATTTTATATAACACATTATATTTGTAAAAAATAATTTTAATGTTGCTTAAAAGTGGCATTGTCAAACTAAAAGCAAAGAAAGTGATACAAAAAAATATATCATAATCTATACTAATATTATAAAGCTGAAGAGTTTGTTTGTTTGTTTGTTTGTTTGTTTGAACGCGCTAATCTCCGAAACTACTGGTTCGAATTGAATAATTCTTTTTGTGTTGGATAGTCCAGTTATCGAGGAAGGCTATAGGCTATATAACATCAC
The DNA here is from genome assembly GCA_929108375.1 of Gymnoscelis rufifasciata. Lineage (NCBI taxonomy): Eukaryota > Metazoa > Arthropoda > Insecta > Lepidoptera > Geometridae > Gymnoscelis > Gymnoscelis rufifasciata. The sequence goes on from OV815314.1 coordinate 11,017,141, forward strand.
GCTACGACCAATAGGAGCAAAGATATAGTGGTAAATGTGTAAAAAACGGGAGAAATTGTTCATCTTTGAAGCCTTCCGTTGCGTGCGCCGTGAAAACGGTTCAAGATACACAAAAAATATGTATTAAAGAATAATAGCTCTTTTAATGATCTAAAAAACAGTCCGCGATAATATATGTCTATCTTTAAAGATTAACTCACAAAAACCGTTTTTACCTAATTTGTTCAAAATAACTTCAAAAACATAATAATATTAATCTTTATTCAAATAAATATGTTGTTGGTGAAGAGTACTTCATCCATTATAACGCGGGTAGCACCGCAGGGCACAGCTAGTTAATAAATAAAGCTGTTGTACAGGGGAATTGTATCTAAACTAATCTTAAACACAAATAAACTGAATTAAACTAATTTAACTTTCATTACTGATTGACAATTGGACTGATAACGATAGTCCTAAATCCTAATCGATTTCGGCCATGTCTATGTCACACGTCATTTTTAACCCCCGATAAAAAAGAGGCGTGTTATAGCTTTGACGTGTCTGTCTGTCTGGGACATCATAGCTCCCGAACGGATGGAGCGATTCGTTTTTTTTGTATGAAAGGTGAGTCAGGCGCGGGTGTTCTTAGACATTTTCATGAAAATCGGTTGAGCCGTTTAAAAGTTATGGGGGTTAGAGTGGGGAAGGAAAACCTAAAATCTGCAATGCAAATATACTCGAGTGGGGTATCAAATGAAAGCGCATCGCGTGCACATTACAAAATATGATGGTGTTTTACTTTTAAAGGCGTTGGAATCGGGGGTTTTTCTTAAATTTTAAATTTAGATTTATTATAGTAAAACTCATACCTAAATTTGAAGCTACTTGTTCGCAGCATGTGCAAAGTGCTGGAGAACAGAGCGCAGCAGGACGAGGAGCGCATGGACCAGCTCACCAACCAGCTGAAGGAGGCGCGCCTGCTCGCTGAAGACGCCGACGGCAAGTCCGACGAGGTATTTCATGGTCCGATTATAATAAAATTAGAATCAACTTGCAAGCAACAGCTTTTATTTAGAAATCATTAAAATCCCATCAACGGAGAAAAAAGTTCTGAGGTTATAAAACTATAAATACTTATTAATACAATAATAAACTCATAAATAGAAAGCAAATGCAATTGAGAGCCTCTTCCTTTTTTGGAAGTAAGTTAAAAATTCAAAGTAAATGTAAGTACAAATACTAGGTGTATTTAGTAAGAGGTAGTTAATGGTAAAATTTAGGGTCAAGTTGGGCCGAGTGAATCTGTAGATTGGTCTTATAAACATAGGGCCAAGTTCAAGACTGCTTCAGTAGCGCGGTGGGCGAGGGTCCGCTTGCGGCGCAATAGGTAGCGGGTTCGATTCCCGCCGAGGGTGAAAGTGTTTGTATGTTCTGCTAGCACGATCTCCTTGGTCTGGGTGTTTAATATGTATAATAAAAAATATCTATGTATGTATGTATATTATATTAAGTATATCAGATGTCTAGTACCCGTAACACAAGCTAAGAGCTTACGGGGCTAGATGTTGTTGTGTGGATTGTCCGGAAATATTTATTTTATTTTTTTATTTAGGGTCAAGTTGGGCCGAGTGAATCTGTAGATTGGTTTTATAAAACCTAGGGCCAAGTTAGGCTGGTGGAAAGTACACATTCTTACGCGGGATGTGAGTGCAGATGTCACAGTACCCCAGTTACTATCAATAAGAATGATAACATAAAGTAACATTATTAAAAGTAGAATTGAAATAGGTTTATGTTAGAAGTTTTACGTAAAATTGTATGTAGTGAAATTAACCCTGCAAAGCAATATCGTAGGTACGAGTTTGTACTCGTTATCCTACTACTATTATAAAGGCGAAAGTTTGTAAGTATGGATGTATGGATGTTTGTTACTCTTTCACGTAAAAACTACTGAACCGATTTAAATGAAATTTGGTACAAAGAATCTCTAGAGAATGAAAAATAACATAGGCTACTTTTTACCGCGGGAAAACGTCATTCCGCGGGCAAATCCATTATAACGCGGGTAACACCGCGGGGCACAGCTAGTATTCGATATTGCCATTCTTGTGCCGTCAATTTCTGTAGTGGTCAATTCGCGTGGCCTAGAAAGACTTCTTTTTTGCTTATTTTATCAGATTTCAACAACAATACTTAATGTTTAAAGATATTTAGTCTCAGAAGAACAATACAGTTCACTTAACAGAGAAAACATGTTTTTCTTATTTATAGCGAAGCGCTCACTTCCTTAAATTAAACAATGCAAAACTTATACCAAGTTTGAATTATGCTATCCACGTCTGAAAATTTGAATGACAAAACTTGTTTATTAACTCATCAATAATCTCCAGGTATCCCGCAAGCTGGCCTTCGTAGAAGACGAGCTCGAAGTCGCTGAGGACCGTGTCAAGTCCGGAGACGCCAAGATCTCAGAACTTGAGGAGGAACTCAAGGTAAAAAACTGTCATCAAAACTTCAATCCCTGATACAGTATTGTATATGCTATAATTAGGCTTAATGTGTATAAAGTAACCAAAAAAAAGGTGTGTGTGCGATTCACACACGATAGAAGTGAAACTTCAGTAAATCGACAAAAGAATGAGATGAATAAAAAAAAAACAAAAAAAAAATACTGTGCAAAGAGATTTTGTTCGGGCGGTCACCCATCCAAGTACTGGCGTCGCGCAACGTTGCTTAACCTTGTTAGCGTTTAAGATTGGCTTACCTGTCATTTTTTCCGTTGCATCCGGTTTGAAATCACAACGATTCTAAAGAAGTTTCACTTCGATAAGTTTAACTTGTTTTAACAATCAACCGACTTCCAGTACGAAAAATTAGCATTATTGAACATAGCTCGAGAACTACTTGACCGATTCTTAAAATGCATACTATAACTAAATATCACCAATTCGCACAAAAAAAACAACATCTTTTCTCAAAGTCATACGCATCGATTTGAGAGCGTTCGTCTTTTTTCTGGTAGTCGGTAAATAAATAATAAAATACTTCTTCTTCTTCTTTAGGTGCCACTTCATTACTGAAGGTTGGCAGTCAGCTCCTTAAATTTGTCTTTGTTCATGGCGATCCTGAACAGCTGTTCCACGGTTTTAATGCCAGTCCAATGTCGAATGTTCCGAAGCCATGACATTTTACGTCCACCAACTCATAAAATACTTACAACTATTATATTTCTTATAAATATTAAAGAATAATATATTTTCGACATGTTCTAACTCATAAATCTTAACTTCAGGTCGTAGGTAACTCCCTCAAATCCCTGGAAGTATCAGAAGAGAAGGCGAACCAGCGCGTCGAAGAGTTCAAAAAGCAACTGAAGACCCTCACTGGCAAGCTAAAGGAAGCTGAGGCCCGCGCCGAATTCGCTGAGAAGACTGTCAAGAAACTGCAGAAGGAGGTCGACAGGCTCGAAGGTACGTGAAAGAAAAAAAAATTAAAACTTGTCACTGTCATTATATTCTACTAAAAGTAGAATGTGAAATTTACTCTTGCTTACTCCGTATTTAATTATTAAAAAATAGAACAGCTATAACCAACCCGCTTCCGATTCGAAGTTCTAATCTCTTCAATTGGAATTGGAAACATTAAGCTCACAAAGATTTGTGCTTTATGTTAATTATAACGAAGTTTGAAACAAAATTCGAATTTCCAATTTTGATGATTAATTTTGGATCGCAGAGGAAAGATTCAAACAGTTTATAGGAAAGAAGGATTAAATGTTGTATTTTGCCTGTATAATAAACTTATTAAGAAATAACTCAACAATTATGTTTTTTTATGCAGAAAAACATTAAGACGCATCCGTAACCTTCGCACGAAGGATGCAAAAAAAAAGTTTAATCTATAGTGTGGTTCATCACTTATTATAATAATCATTAAAATTAAGTAGGTACGTCTTATAACAGTGACGAAATAATTTCATCGAAAGAAAATGCCTTCAGTCTAATAATATATCGAAATTCTAACAAAATAACATTTGATAAACAAATACTTAAAGGACCATCACTGAAGTATTCTAAGCTAATTTCAATTCTAACTTAATTTCATATGCCACGCTATTTTACTATCTAATAACTAAATTTTCCAGACTCATTATTCAGCGAAAAGGAGAAATACAAGGCGATTTGCGATGACCTGGACGGCACATTTGCCGAGCTGACAGGATACTAACACCCTTATTACATATTAAGTCACCTTTTTGTACCAAAAAATACCCACCCTTGCACATTTCCAAAATTCAAGTATATTTTTTAAATACATTTCTTCATCCCCAACATTTTAGGTCTCGAACTATAGAAGTTACGTAGAAGCGTAACTCGCTGAGTCGGCTCGTTTTCACATCACTGCTATCCAATGTTGCCGGAAATAATTTAACAAGACGAACCTTACTCTCATCGATATTCTAAAGAATTGTCACTAAATTGTAGACATATTAGTTGGCATTCCTTAGGAAATCGTTGTAACCTTATAACGTTTGACGTTGTCTAGCAATATTTTGTATATACGCCATTATAGAATGAAACACGGAATATTTTATTTTTTAATTATAATAAATAACTATGTTATGATAATAATATAACTATGCTGGCGTTCAATATATTGCTATATTTCGAAACTTGATGTTAATTGTATTTTCGCTTTCTATGTTTGTGATTAACATGTCTTTCGCTTTGCTGCTACCGCCGCGGACAAATGCTTTCAAGGTACTTTCTGTTCTATATAATATTATTTAATGCTATATTAATTATTACTCTAAAGCCTATGCTTACGCCATAAAGAATACCATTTAAATGATCATTCTAAAATACATCTAATAAGACACTAATAAATGATTGCCAAAATTTGTAACCAAATATGTTTTCCAGTCCAGCCTTCTGATATTTATATATTTTTGATTAAACTTAAAACTGAAAGAAATCAAAATTTACATATATTAAATCTTGTTATTTTCCACATAATTATGTTTAACCGATGATAAAAAATGGAGGAGGCTTTCAGATAGTTTTTTTTTCGATAAGAATTTCAACTGAAACCGATAAAACATCAAAACCGTTTTATAGTTCTTGAGTTTTTAGGCATAAGCTTATACAACTATAATATACATGATATATACCACGGTTTAGATATTATGCCTGGTGGTATGCAAGTGAATTTATACATTTGTGGGGTTTCAGACGAGCTCGGCATCAACAAGGACAGGTACAAGAGCTTGGCCGACGAGATGGACTCCACCTTCGCCGAGCTGGCCGGCTACTAAACACACACCGCACTCCACACACTCTACAAACACACTACACACCAGCGCCTTCACACACGGCTGCTGCCACCAACACTCACGCAGCATGTTTCACACACGGCTGCTACCATCAACACACATGCAGCGCTTTCACACACAGCTGCTGCCACCAACACAAACACTACACAAATACGTTTGTACGTGATGTAATAATATTTATTAATGTAAATTTATTTACGATTTTCAATAAAATTTAATTTATAACTACGTGTTTACTGATTTAATTATCTAATACCTTTAAACGTGCAATTTTTGGTGAATATCATGAAATTTACTTTAATAATCAAATAATTGATCCAGCAAGGTTTCATTCAAAGAAAAATAACAAGGAACGCTTTGGTAGAACCTACTGAAACTTTAAAAGAAATAATATATATATATATATTTCCGGACAATCCACACAACAACACGAGCCCCGTGGTAAGCTTAGAATTTGTGTTATGGGTGATAGACATCCGAGGTATTTAATATACCATATATATTTAATATTACAATGTGCTTTTGATGAAGCGAAAATGGCACTCACCAGGCGAACATAATTTTGTTTGAAGATTTTTTTTTAATAAATATCTTTAAAGTGTAAATCTGTAAATCTAATATTATCATGAGTGACAGCCTTAAATTATAATGTTTTAATTAAATTGGATACCTTGAGTGGTATTAAAGAAAAACCATTCAGTATCATTATAATAGTAATTATTAAATCGGTGGTTAAGGTTGTATTTTGCATTTTTACCTTCTAGGGGCTTAGATTTTTTTTTGTCAACTGACATAAGGCTTAACATGATCTAGAGATTAGATTAGGCCAAATAAAATAAGAGGCCTCTTTCCGAAAAAAGGGTCCCCTAATCGAAATGTTGTAGAACAAAATATGTTCGCCAAGTGCGATCCATTCACACCCTTTCCGCTTTATATACCTTATCCAAAACAACTTGTATATATACATACAAAGATATTTTTACTATACACATTAATCACCTATCCCAAGAAGAAAGTGCTTCCAGAACTTACACTACACCCCTCGGCGGGAATCTAACTCGCTACATCTTACGCCGCAAGCAAATGAAAAAACCTTATAACCATTCAAGAATGAAAAGTATTATTTTAATTATTTAACGCTGATCGACTACTAAATCAAAGGTATTTTTCTCGACAACCCTACTCAGACTACCAAAGTTTCGTAGTATCATATACATAAGCTAAAATATATAATAAAATATAGCAATATACCTTAAAAGAAAACTCCTGAACGTGCGCGTTCCCCTACTCTGACATATGGCGCTCAGGCTTGGTCTCTGACAAAACGTCAAAAATCCGCTCTCGGAGTATGCCAGCGAGCCATGGAGCGTAGTATTTTTAACCGACTTCAATAAAGGAGGTTTCTCAATTCGACCGTATATTTTTTAGATATTAAGCTGTCAGACCGCGTGAGAAACAGCACACTTCGTTTCAAAACCAGAAACACAGATATTGGTCAGAAGGCTGCAAGCCTGGAATGGAACTGGGCCGGACATGTGTGTCGTATGTCGGATGACAGGTGGGCGAAACGAACAACTGATTGGTCCACACGTGGACTCATAAGTCGTCCCCGTGGAAGGCTCAAGTGGCGGGACGAATTGGACACTCACCTAAGCACGTGGCCTATCACAGCGTTCAATCGCAAAGAGTGGAAGAAGGGTAGGGAGGCCATTGCCCTGCAGTGGGACAGTATGGGCTGAATAATAATAATAGCAATATCATAGAGCAAACGTCGAAATTGAGATACCCTTTAAGTTTTGGAAAGGAACCTTGAAGAATGTAGCTTTTTCAACGAGTTCATCAGGGAGGGTTGCGATTTCAAAATTGGTTTTGATATAATGGATAAAAAGGGCTTTACTTTATAAACAGTCTACTATAAATTGATGTTACGGATGAATACATTTCCACGGTTATATGAGCACCAGCCCTAGAGCAAAAGTATTATCTAAAGAAAATTAATCCATCCCATCATTCATAAAATACTTAGCCCTGACAGGAAATTACTTATAAGAAAATTGAGGCGTTATAAGCCCTCGCCGGAAACGCGTCGGAAACCGTGCTGTCAAATGACGTTTTTCCGGTCTAACATGGCCGACGCGCATGCGTGAAGTGACCTTCAGTACGCATGCGCGACTACCCTCAAAGCTCAATCGATAGTGCAATGTAGAAACAGCCTGTTGGCTCACGCGAACGGACAAAATATCCATTTTAGTTGGAATAAAACAGTTTTTTGGGTGAATTTGTGAAAAAAAACCGTCACCGTGTCGGTGTCGAGCAGCGTGATAGCAGGGGCCATCGCGAGGAAGATGCTGACCCCGCAAGATGTGGATGTTTCTCCCGTCGATACGTGTGAGTAAATTCATCAGGGCTCAATTACGCGTAATTTACGACAGATAAATATTCACGAAATGGACCCATTGAACAAAGATTGGACAAGACTAGATGGAGCCTAATGGGTTTTTCGTAAAATTGAGCCATTATTTTTGTGATTTCATAATGTTTTAGACATGAGTACTTAGAGTAAGTGAATTGTCTATTATGTTGTGTTAGGGGTTGGACCTTCGAAGTCCTGGACGAGACATTATCATCTTTAAAATTGTGCTTTGTCAATTTTCAATAAAAGCGATAAATTAAATGTTTAAATTAAATTACACATTTAGGTTTGACTTGACCGTCAAAATATGCGTTTTCACTCGGGTCATTAAATTTAACTTTTTTGGTAGAGGTCACGTAGTCATCTTAATTTGCACATTCTACTTTAATATTGTTATTGATATTAACCATCAGTTTACATATTGTAAGCAGTTTTGTTTGTATTGGAATATAATCGGGTTGATAAAGCACTCGAGATAATGAAACAACTTATTACAATGTGTTTTTGCCCTCGTTCCTTCCATATTAAAACCTTAGGTATTTTTATTTATTATGAAACACTTTTCTAATCTATACTAATAAAAATGTACCTATATATTTATGTATCGTGTAGGTGAAATCTGAGGAACTTCTAGACTAATTTGAATGTATCTTTCACAATTGGTTATCAGGTTGTATTTAAAATTGCTTTCTCTGTTGTATATTCTCTGTTTTGGAAATCCAAAAAACACGAGCAACATTGTGGTGTAAAAACTGGTACTACATCATGTCTTGAATATAAAAAAAATCGACAAACAGGTGTATGCACATAAGCACATATATTTACGTTCCCACTGCTGGGACACAGGGACATCTCTCTTGACGAGGGAGATTAGGCCTTAATTCACCACGCTGGCGATGTGAAGGTAGGTAAATGTCACATTTCCTTCAAACTATTCAAAGTTCTCAGAACATGCTTGGTTTCTTTCGTTTTGCGTGCTTATAAAATAATGTTTTCATTGTTATATTACTTTATTTGCGCCAATTCTACCTACGTTCATAAATTATTTTCTTGCTAAGCAATCGCCTTGAATCGTTTCGAACTATTGAGATAAATGAAAAGTCAGACGATAGTTCTGAATCAATTGTATCAATCAATTAGCAAAGTTGGAAGACAGAGATCCTTTCTCCTTAGACCCCACCTAATTGGATTGCTTCCGAGAACTTTCCAGGTACTTGCTTGCTATTTCAGACCCTCACAAGTCTAGCCTAGAGTTAAGTTGGACGGTTAGGTACGGATAAGATTTTGTTTTATATTTATCGTTTTTATAATGAGTTTTATTGAATTGAAATGAGCTAGAGTTTCTAATCGCTTCTTTGCTCTAGTGTAAAAAAAGCGAAGCGTCCAGATACCATACATTTATTTCCTACTTATCTTTAAGCACTTTATGGTTATTTTGTTTTTGTTTTTTTTGTAATTTATTTTGACGTGTCTAAGTTTTGTAAAACTAAACAATGGAAATAAATGATTTTGTATCTTGTATCTTATAATGGTTTAAAAATGTAGCAACTTCAACTAATATTTCCAAAAATTTCAATTTTTTAAAGCGACCGAATAGAAGACTAATCAAACCTTATTACATTTTTTTCCTTGAAAGGATGATTGGATTACTCTTTCTTATTCAAAATCATAATTCGATAAGTCCAGTTTTAATTCGATAAGACTCAGCCCAGTTTTCACGAGATAAACGAATTCATTAAACCATATTATATGGATTATTGAATGAATAATTATGAATTCTGTTGCTTTTCCGTAAAATTGAATAAAATATGTGTTAAATACAGTAAGTCATTACGAATATAAACTATTGAATTCAAAAGGTTAACGTACTTTAACTATCAATTTTTAAGCAAAAGCATATTGTTCTACAATTTTTAATATAATCGTCCCTCTTTGACAGAACAACAGAAACACGCGCGAGCGGTTGTCAGTACAAGTACGAGTACTTAAAAACTGCAATTATAATAATTGGAGTTGAAACATTATCCCTCAGTGCTTGGAAACATTACCTAAATAAACACATTATACCATGTTTTTATTCAAAACTGCTGTTATTTATTTACGTTATTTAATGTTTTCGACAAAAACTAAACAAGATTTAATAAATTTGTTAAGACTCGCGTATAGTCTTGAAGCTATGCACTAGATTTGAACTAAGTCTGTAATTATAGCTTAAAAAATAGGTCACGTCATACATTCAGAGATACAGACAGCTCTTAAACACATCCCTTCATGAATTAATAGAGCTCTCACAGATGAAGCTATTTGCAATAATGAGCTTAGTTATAGTTAATAGTGTTTATTTAGTTTGTTTGAAACTTTTATAATGTATAAGTCAGCAAGTTTGTTCATTCAGTTAGTTTCAAACGACAAAGTCAGCAATCATTTACAAATATGAATATTGTAAATTAATATAATATTAATAAACATCTTCTAGCACATAGCAGTTAATTAAGTCGAACTGATATTCAATTTTACAGTTACAGTCATCAAATAATACATAAATTGTCAATCAACATCATAAACTCTAATCCAACCAATTTAGGAAGAACTGGTTTCTGCGGGTTTATAGGTGGCAAGTGGAGGCCTAGCCATTAGATATTCACAATTAAAATAAATATCAACTTAATTAAGATTCTTACATGCATGCCCCATCAAATAACACAGGATTATTTTTGCAACTTTACGTGATAAGATTAAAAATAACATTAGTTCTAATTTAGCCTATTTGCCTATTTTTGGGCCGAGTACGGGTTCCGCTTACGGTGGGATACGTAAACACTAGGACTACTACTACTTTTGCCTTCACTACCTTTTTGACTACCTTTGCATAAAAATTTTCTTCATAGGTACTATTTGTCCAATGCAGTGTAACTGACAAATATAATTTCGTGGCATCAACGGCAATATTTTTTATGTATTAACAATTCTGCACCAACGTGAATTCTGGACACATCTAAACATAAATCTGTCCGTAAAATAATCAAAACATCTGCATCCCAATGCATACAAAAATTTAATTAAAAAGTATTTTTTTATTGTTAATATGATATTGTCAAAAGTACTTCCTGTAAAACGGGAAACAATTACTGAGACTTCGTCGTCGAATACCCGTCTGTCACCAGGCTTTATCTCAGAACCGTGATAGAGAGTTGACATTTTGAGGCATGATTTATTAAAAACACATGGTAAATAAATTTATAACGGGGCTCCTATACAACAAACGTGATTTTTATATAGTAATGCGCGTTGAGCGAGGCCAGTACTTCGATGGCTCTCTTTCTTTTTACACTTAACCATTTTTTTTCAAATCTTTGTGTTTTTTATTGCAAAATGTTTATAAACTGTACACGAAACCCCACGTATTTTGGATGAGTCTATCACATACTTTAACATTTATTTTATAACGGCAGTAATCGGTTGTTTGGGTATATTTTATTAATATTTTCAAAGCAATGATTAGCTCTAACTCGGACCAGACTGCTGAACTAACTAAGCTAATGGAAAAGTCGTGTTGGACAGACTTCGACCAGTTGTGGCTCTGCTGACACAGAGGGCATAGTGGATGTAGCACACGAAACAGCAGGCGAAGTATTAGTGAAACATATTCCATAATAAAATCAATTATATACTAGTGGCCCCGGCCCGCCCCGGCTTCGCACGGGTTTATATTAAAATTTTTTTCCCGGCAATTATTCGATTTTTTCTCGCCTTTTTAATCTTCCCTAGACCTCCACGAACATTTCAAGACTATGATAAGTTAAATTCGTTCAGCCGTTCTCGAGTTTTAATCAGACTAACGAACAACAATTCATTTTTATTTATATAGATAGATAAGTAATTGGATATTTGATTATGTATGCCTTACTCATATATGAGTAAAGCAAAGAACCGTAATCCCGTGGTAAAGAGTGGCTTAAGTCTGCCCCAGTGGCGCGGTGGGCGAAGGTCCGCTTGCGGCGCAAGAGGTAGCCGGTTTGATTCCCGCCGAGAGGCCCAAGTGTTTGTATGTTCATCAAGCATTTTCTCCTTGATTTGGGTGTCTCATATGTATAATAAACAATCTATACATGTTTGTATATTATATTCAGGAAATCAGATGACTAGTACCCGTAACATTATGCTTAGAGCTTACCACGGGGATGCACCAGGGGATACTAGATGTTGTTGTGTGGATAGTCCAGAAAATTTTATTAAATTTATATAAAAACGTTGACCTTTGATGCACGGATGCCACTTTTTTTCCGCGGGATTATGTTTTTTCCACTATAGATGCATTGACCAGACCATCATGTGAGACAAAACATAGTGAGACTCTTCTCTCATAGTTCCGTAGTTAGTATCCACGGGGAAGTGGTTTTGGTAGACGCACTAGATCTAAGCACTCATATCTTTTACGTATCACAGTAGAAAATAAAAATTGCATCAATAACAAATTGAGGAATAAGAAAATAGAATAAGTTAATAAGGATCTATTCATACATAGAAATAGGATTCAATCAGGGGGATATATTTTGCCCCGAGGTCGTTGACTGACCCCAGCCTTTGTAGGGTCGTACATATTTTAGGAGACGCAAGGCTTGCCAGGTCAACTTAAGCATCGGCCAAACATAAGCGACTAAAGTGACTGCGAGTCTGCCGCGCGGCGGACGCTACCCATAACTGCATCTGAACTGCCATTTTGCAGTCGGATTGCAGTTGAATTGCAGTCCGTCTGTCTAGACCCTTACTGTCTCGTTGCACGCCTACGCGACCACGCGTATAGATAGAATGCTACATTCTTCCAATTTGCTACATTTCGTTTTGAAAAAAATTAGGGATCCATGTCCAACTATTGTAGTTATGTCACTAAAACAACTTTATTCATTTTAAACATTAATCTTATCTATAAAAATGAATCGCAAAATGTGTTGCTAAGCGCATAACTCAACTTTTTTTTAAATGTTCGTTGTAGTTCATGGATGGTATTTCCGGCAAGAAAAATTCGAATAATTTCCGGGAAAATTTTATACCCGTGCGACGCCGGGGCGGGCCGCTAGTAAGCAATAAAAATAATAATAAAAGGCTGTGTTGGCTAAGTGGGAGCACACACGACTTTAATTCCGAAGGTCGTGGGTTTAAAACCCGCCACGCACCTCAGGATTTTTCTTCTTGAAAAATGTATGTGGGCTTTATTACACTTGCTTTATCGGTGAATGCAAACATCGATCTTGAGGAAACCGACATGATTTGGGAACTTTAAAGAGTTGCGACATTCACTAACCCGCACATGGCCTGGTGAATTCCTCTCGGCCTTATCTGTCTCGTCAAGTGAGAAGTCCCCTGTGTCCCAGCAGTGGGAACGTTAATAGGGTGATAAGAATGAGCCAATACGAAGCTAACTTGTTTTTAAATAAATCCATCAAATATATTTTATTCATAATGCAGGTATCTATATTCTATTAAGTAGACCAGATGTCTATTACTTGGACTTAGTACCTAGACTAGAAGCTTTTAGAGGTGACAGAGAAAATTCATACTTGACCTTCTTGGCACTAAAGGAATTCTATAGAAACACTAGATTAGTTCCTCAGGGGAATTTAAACGTCGGAATGTCATATTTTGAAATATGTATTATTAATTTTTTTATGCGTATAACATAAAAGGGCAATTTCAATGGATAATACAAAAAAAAATAACATAAAAATACCTTTAGGGAAATTAAGATAAGTTGTTTTTCTTGTGCCGAATAATATGTTTATCTATCCTGAAAAGCTATTTCAGTCTTGTGTAGTAGGTATACTCATTTTAAGAGATGTGTGAAGTGTGAGTTTTTTCCACAAAGGCTTTAGAGTTCCACACCTATAGTGAATACAGGGATACAATAAAGATATGACGCAAGCGAAACCCGATGCCATAATTATAAGCTTTCAACGGGTAACAGCGGCGGCCATTATTAAAAGTTCTATTTTCCAACCGTCACTCGAAGTGGATTTTATTTTATCTGATGCCTGTAAGTACTTTTCTTTTAAATTTACTCTTCATCTTATCATTATATAAAACATGAAGTTTTTATTATTTTTTAAACATAAATAATTTTGTTTACCAGTTATGCTATTCTATTAGATAGCTGTTTTCGTAGATAACCATTAGAAGTTCGAAAATAGCGCTTCTTAAGTTGTACCACAGTATAATTTATAAGTTTTTACACAACCTCTGTCAGATCTGACGTTATTTTAATATTTGACATTCAAGCAATATCCGAGGATTTATAAATTGTTAACGGCGAAATAGCCAGGAAAAAAGCCATATTGCCATATACCATAAAAAATTGGCCCTTAATCTATAAAGCACGTTATAGACCGGTTCTTTCAGACTAAATTCAAGTGGAGTGAGCATGTCGTCCAAGAATAACGACTGAACTTATGTTATGAGTTAGAAGTCCTACAATTTCACAAAAACTAAGCCGGCAAACAAACCCCCAGCCACGAAATCCTCTAATCCTGTTTCGCTTAAACTTACACTTGTATTACGTAGTTCAGGTGTTGTGAACGTAATTGCCTTAAGTTGTGCTATAACAATCCCCCAGTAAGACGTAGAATTTGTAAGACTGCCGAGATTAATTACGTGGGGGATTCTTATTAACTAGTTTCTGAGTCTCTTAAACTAAAGACAGCGTTTTACCTGAATTGATGTTAATTTAAATAAAGGAAGAGTCGCTACTTTGTACGTACATAATTTATATCATGTTTTGTTATAAATGGATGGTTCTGTTATCTATAGCTGGTTTTATCAGAGAGCTTTTCCGGTTGTATGAGGCCAGCCTCACTGGACAAAATTTTTAAATCCTCTTTGTCTTTTTCGTCAGTTAAAAGTCTACTTATCTGAGAATTAAAAACTCTCGATAAAGATTAGTTTTAGATTTGCCATTTATCGAACAAACCTAAAAGTATAATACAACGTTAAACCTTTTTTATTTTAAAATACAAACAAAAACGTAAAAATATAAATAAATAAAAATAGTGATTAAGTAACGTAAGCCTTATCTCATGAAAACTTTTAAGCTAAAAAACATTTAAGTTCTCTATTGGAAGCGAATGTAAACATTATCGTTAGTTTGAATTCCGAACCGCAGTGACGTGCAAACGATGCGATTGAACCAGATTATATTGCTGGAGAATCGATTCCATCGGTGTTTCCCGGTGACTCGATATTTTATATTCCTTGGAAGAGCATTCTATGTTTTTAAACAAAATTTCTCCTATCTCCTTAAAGAAAGACCCATGATATCAAATTGAAAAGTATAAACAGATATATGTTTGTAAAACTGAATAAATAATGGTATGACGAACTGCTTCACAATTTTCTAATAGCCGAAATTCCATTTCCATTTCAAGCTTTCCGCAACTTGATATAATTTCATTATCTTTTATAGAAATTCTTTTTATGGACCCTATAATAGGATCACGTTGAGATGTCGGTGAGCGTCACGTAACTTGTCACAAAATGTTTGATTTCTGTGGGGATTGAAAGTTGGAAAATGAGTTGGTATTAAAAATACTTTTTAAGAATAAAAAGAAAAAGAAATTATTTCGCTTCAGATGTAAAGATAATTATAATATCATCTTCATCATCATCACCCTATTAACGTTCCCACTGCTGGGACACAGGGACTTCTCTCTTGAAGAGGGAGATTAGGCCTTAATTCACCACGCTGGCCAAGTGCGGGTTGGTGAATGTCAGATGTCCTTCACACTCTTTATTTCCTCACGATGTTTGCCTTCTAACGATGAAGCACGTGTTTAAAGCGCACATAATAATAATATAAAAAATATAATCTAGAATATAGTATAAAATCAACTGCAAAAACGATGAATAACGTAAAATTCTATATAACACCGTCATTAGGGCGATTAATATGGATAGTTTGTTCTCTAGTCTTCAAGCTTGGTAATTTCCCTTGATGTCAATTATCTCGATACAACAAGCGTGGACATTCATCGTTCTTGCATTGGACCCTGCATAATAAGCCTCTTAAAAGCGTTCGAAAACCGTTGGCTACTTGGTTTACATTGGACCACCACCACATTTGACCCCTCCCTTTACAACGGATCTTTCACATTCGGCCACGATGCCGAAATGATGATATATAAATCTTTGTGTTGAACAATCCACACTACCATTTACATTTGTTACCTAATATTTCAACTATAATAATATGTTTGGTAACTACTAGTACTAGAACAAGTAATATCTCGAGTTTCCTCCGTTTTCCTACAAATCCTCTAAGCACCCGTGAATGAAGACTCATTCAAACTGTAGTGACGTGCGACATGGGGTTACTGGCGTGAACAAATCCGGCCGCGACGTGGTAGCTCGAAATAGAACCGCGTAATCTGTGTATTGTGTTTCACGACACTTTTGTATGAAACTCACGAAATAACCATTGTTGTATTACATGTGTAATGTAAGTAGCAAAGTTTTGATACAATTACGGTAGATAGCTTTTGCCCGCAACGCAACTTATATTTTGAGGAAATGTCCAGCCATGCTGAGTGGCAACCATTTTGTTTCTTTAGTTTACTATCTATAATATAAAAATGATTTTCAAAATGTGTTGTTAAGCGCATTGCTCAACAACGCCTGGCCCGATTCCGCCAATTAATTGTATTTGAATAAATAAAAATTTTTTTTAGTAGAAGTTGAATATAATTAATGCCGGGCTTTTGAGTAATTGCAATGACCCTTGCAAAGCCGGTGCGGGCCGCTAGTTAATTATAGTAAGGAATTATTTATGTTGTTGTATGTTTGGAGACACAAATAGACACTTTTTATTGTATTACATTCAGTGATCGTAACTTGGCCGAAATTAAAAGCGACGTTGCCCGCTTGAATTTCCCATGGAGACAGTAGTTTTTCCCACATGAAATAGCATGGTTTTCGGGATGAAATGTAGCCTACTGAGTTATAAGCCTATGTGTGGTATGTACGTAGCAACTATATACCTGCTGTGTTAAAAAACCGAAGAGGAAACAAACAGTGCCCTGTTTGCCATGAACTCAATCTAAATATTTTATTTCAGCGAAGGAAAACATCAGAGAATCAAAAGAACCTTTCCTAAAACCGAAGCGAAAATATTTGAGTTTGCTTATCGAGATAATGTTTACATACCCACATTAAACAAGGTGAATCTTGTTTCAGGGGATTTTATCCAGCTTGTTTGATAAAAAACAGTTTGGTTACCTACATGTTAAGCTCTAACATAATCATCAGTCACACATCAGTAATTTTATTATATTCTGACCATAAGTACCCTACTATCTATCTTTAGCAGGAATAAAACAAACCCAGATACGTAACAGTATTCCTACATATTATAAGCTAGTTTTATAATGGTTTTAGTCTACTAAGACCACTACTAGCTGGTCCTTTCCGGCACTTCCGGCTTTGCACGGATTCATAATCCTTCCTCTTAAATTACACTACGTATTGCTTCAAACCGCATAAATATCCGTTCAGTCGTTTTTTATTTCATCGTGAACATAGGGACAGAAAGAAGCGGCAGAGGACATTAATATGTAATAATTTTATAAAGAGGTAAAGTTTGTGAGTTTGTTGGGGATAATCTTTACCGATTTGAATAAAATTTGGTACACAGATTCTCTAAAGCTTGAGATATGACATGGGCTTATTACCGTAGTAACCGCGGGAAAATCCATTAAACGCGGGTAACTCCGCATGATACTGTTAGTTTATAATAAATATTGGTTGCGGTTTTTTACTTTAAGTACATACCTAAAAACAATCTTTTTGAATTTCAAATCAGGTCCAATTTTCCATCTCTAAATATGAGAGCCTTTAATCCATTACTGCGGGAGATGAGGGGGCGACTAATCCGACGCGATCGTAGCCATCACACCAGAAAAGCTTTCAAATCTATTACTATCTATCCTCCAGGTAATAAAATTAATTTCTGTTCCATACCGATATTGAAAATACTAAACTGTTCTCTAGATTGTAAGGTCTATTTTTCCTTACAATGTCAATTATCCTTATGACTAGGTTACGCGGTTTCGCACTACGTCAGATCCGAATCCCATCCGAACTCGTGACATCCGGTGACCGTACGGTCAGGAGTAGTCGTAGAACTATATCTATGATAATTTACACACTCGTTCCGATTTATATCCGTCATTCTATATCCCTTTTCTGGTTATTTGTTAAAAATCTGCGGTATGAGCTGCTGAGACTCCGCGTAATACGACTTAATAAATGAATAAAAATATTTTTTTCAGGCAACAACAAAACAACATCTAAGGTGGTAATCTTTAAGCTTGGGTTACGGGTACTAGATATCTAATATACTTCATATTATAGACACACATGTAAAGATAAATATATTGTGTCTATTACTATACATATTTAACAACCAGACTTAGCAGAAAGTGCTCAGAAAATACAAACAATTGGCCCCTCGGCGGAAATCGAACTCGCTACCTCTTGCGGCCCACCGCGCCACTGAGTGACTCAAATATCTAGTCAAATCATGTCATCAAATCTTGTTAGAAAAGGGAAATAGAGATCAGACTAGTACGTTATCATATCAATATCAAAATTAGGTCCGAGATTTCTACATCCAGATTTTCTCGGGTTCGGATCGGATCGGACGTAGTGGGAAACCGCTTTATGGGTTCAAATTGTTTTGTCCGTGGGTCGATATTGCTCTCACCTTTCCAAGGTTGTCTCCGCGGGATTTGATGACATAAGGGATTGAGATGTCTCGCTGAGCTCTTAGATAGAGGATCAGGGATATTGTCTTTCAAAGATAAAGGAACCAATGAAATAGGAAAGGAAAATTAGGGAAATAATGATAAAGTAGTAAAGTTGCCTTGGGCAGAAAAAGGTGGTTATTATTGATTTAATAATATTGTCATTTAAAGCAGGATTGTAACAATTATGTTGTCTGCTTTTTTATTTTAGTTTCAAAATGATAATTTTATTCAGTGTAATATTCGAGTGTGTAGTTTTGTCTAGTTTTTGGCGAATGAGTAAACATGTTTTACAAACGTTAGTACGTTTTTCGTACATGATTTACCTACAAAAAATTTAATTTTTGGTGTGAAGTCAAACAAAGTTTTTACTAATCTTTTTTGTGTTATTTAAAGCTTATCTATGGTGGTTTTAGAGGCCGATCCCCGTAGCTCAAGTAGATAATCTTAGTGCGTTCGAGTAATCAAACATTCGATTAATCGTTTTTCCTCAAACATTGTACATCCCTTTTGCATCTATTCGTGTAGTTCCAATTGCAGCATCAATTAACCACAAAACCGCAGAGCTGTTTCATTACCCTGAATCCGGAGAGAAGCCACGTTTTGTTTACTGATAAATTAAATGGGTTTCTAGAAATACCAATTCCATTTTACCATATAATTGCCCTAGAAACAATTACTTTCAGTGATAAGGCCGCCTATTGCACAAATACGTTTAGTTAATTAGAGCGAATCTATAGGTAAGTATCACTCGTGTACAAAAGTATTAATTTATTCGTATTTTTAAACAAAAAATGAAATCAAAGTTACTGTTATTATGTATGTAGTACATAATGAATTCACTAAAATGTAGTCTAATTATACATACTGTAGAACACTATATCTTCATCGAATACATTTTTGGCACATTCTCAAGAGACAAAAATTACCTAACTGTTATATTAAATACCTACTTAATATTGGGACTCATTAACAAAATACTTACCTAGTAATTAAGTGTATTATTTGAATATCAGTAGGTATAAGGTAGGTATTTTCGCTTATTGAAAATTTTAACGTTCAATAAAAAAACGTTTCAAACCACGTGAAGGGAAATGCGTGGGATCCAACGATTTTATCTTTTCTCGTATGTCAATCTATTCTTAGTTGAACTTAATAGAAAATAAACAACTCTCGAGTCGTATTGAAAACGTGCTTTTCAATATTTTGTCCTTTCTCTTATCTTGTTCTTGTTTTGTTTCAGTTGGTTAAAATTACCATTTTGCAAAATAGTGTCTCAGGACAGAATAAGTTTCAATATATCATTGAACTATAACTTTTTTAAATTGAATAAATTTATTGGTTTGATACCAATAAATTTATTCAATTTAAAAAAGGTAGGTATTTTCGCTTATTGAAAATTTTAACGTTCAATAAAAAAACGTTTCAAACCACGTGAAGGGAAATGCGTGGGATCCAACGATTTTATCTTTTCTCGTATGTCAATCTATTCTTAGTTGAACTTAATAGAAAATAAACAACTCTCGAGTCGTATTGAAAACGTGCTTTTCAATATTTTGTCCTTTCTCTGATCTTGTTCTTGTTTTGTTTCAGTTGGTTAAAATTACCATTTTGCAAAATAGTGTCTCAGGACAGAATAAGTTTTAATATATCATTGAACTATAACTTTTTTAAATTGAATAAATTTATTGGTATCAAAGCAATTTAGAAAAAGGCCCGTTTACACTCAGACGTTCGATATTTTATAAAAGCTTAGAGTTTAGCTTTTATTTCATAC
Source organism: Gymnoscelis rufifasciata (assembly GCA_929108375.1). NCBI lineage: Eukaryota > Metazoa > Arthropoda > Insecta > Lepidoptera > Geometridae > Gymnoscelis > Gymnoscelis rufifasciata. The sequence continues at coordinate 11,037,432 of OV815314.1, forward strand.
GATCAACCATTTTCAGGGAAGGATACTGATCGGTATTACACACGTGGAAGTTGTCAAGACTTTGCAAGATTTCATTACAGACAAACATCGGGAAAGCTCATAATAATAATTAGCAAGCATGTTCCATTTGGTCATCAAATTTTCATTTTTCATCGGGACGAGCTCGACGCCCACCTAACATCGTGGCCTGAAGTAGCTAGCAATAGAAGCGAATGGAAAGAGAAAAGGGAGGAGGAGGAGGTTTGGTTTTTTGGAGGTTTTGTCTGTTCACGTCCGTAAGTGGTAACCCTCTGAATCCTTACACGTGACCTCCGGGTGGTGCTAAGAACAGTCTCTGGTGGTAGGCTTCGGCCGCGGCTTGTCACCACCCTCCGGGCTGGGCCAGTGCGTGAAGCGATTTTTTCGTGTTTCGTAATGTGGTCCGGAGAAGCCATCTTCTAGGTCTTCATGTCCCATCTTAGACCACATCGTCACTTTACATCAGGTGAGATTGTGGTCAAATGAAGGCTTATCGATCATAAAAAAAAGGGAGGCCTTTGCCCTGCAGTGGGACAGAATGGCTAATAAATAAATAATAAATAAATAATGTTCCATTGGATTGATTGTACTTGTTTGTTTCAGCCGGCGACTGGCACAGCGCGTCGTTCTGGGTGCTGGTGAGCGGCGGCGCTGGCCTGCTGGTCGCCTCGCTGGCCGCTCTGGCCTGCTGGCTGGCGCGCCGCCGCAACTCGCTCGCACATAAGCTTGGTAACTATTTAACTACCTGTTGAAGTGCCTGAATACTAGTAAATAGATAGTTGGGCCGTGTCTGCTGGTCGCGTAGCTGGCCGCGCTGGCCTGCTGGCTGGCGCTCGAACATAAACTGGGTAACTTTTAACCTTTTAAAGAGATAAACTCCTACGTGCAGGTTAAACAATTTTAAAGCCGCAATTCAATAGTTGAATGTATTTATTATTAGTTACCTGTGCCATATAATAACATCTTGGATGAAAATTTCTGTAAATGTAAATATTTTTATTTTATCTTCAACCGATCGATTTGAAATTTGGTAAGTAAACGCCTTTGGTTTTGATGAAAATTAATTAATTTATTTTACTTTTGAGTCCGTTGTGTCTTTGTATAAAAATAATACTTAGGAATAGTAGGAAGTGTTTTTTTCTGCTTAGATTTTTTGAAACTATTCAGCTCGTTTTCAGCAATAAATAATAGTGTTTGAAGACCAAGGTTTGTATGGATAATCGGCTGAGTGCATGAAACGTAATAATACAAACACAAACAGATGCACTCAAGGAAAACATGCATTGAGCACGTCCCGTACCTGCCGCGTTCCTGCGCGACATGCAAGACGATCCTTTATTCAAGTTTCCTGCAGTTGTTCTATTTACGTAGCACTAACACCTAAGTATAACCTGAAAACCTAGAGATATTGTGTTAAATGGACACACTAATCCATTGAAATGCTAAATTAAATAAATATTTCACACAGCACCTAACCCTTGTACTACGGGTGTTGCTTGTACTTAGCTTGCGTTTTTCAGAGAAAGAAAATGTTCTTTTGCTGTGGACAAAAATAGTATACCGATAAAAGGATTTTTTAATTGTGTCCTCTGAGAAGCGCAAGCTAAAGCCTTAAAATGTAGGAACTCAATGGACCAATGGTATGGCTACATTAGCGGCCTACGGCGAATATTCGGGTACATCGTTGCAACGCGAAGTATTCGGGTGAACACCCTACGTTTCTGTACAAATAATTTTACATCTCTATTGCTTTCAGCTAAAGCTGTGTTATCTAAGTGGAAGGATACTCGACTTTCAATCCGAAGGTCGTGGGTTCAAACCCCGCCACGCACCTCTGGATTTTTCTTCTTGAGAAATTTATGTGCGCTTTAAACACGAGCTTTAACGGTGAAGGAAAACATCGTGAGGAAACCGGCATGTTCTGAGAACTTTAAACAGTTTGAAGGACATGTGACATTCACCAACCCGCACTTGGCCAGCGTGGTGAATTAAGGCCTAATCTCTCTCGTCAAGAGAGAAGTCCCTGTGTCCCAGCAGTGGGAACGTTGATAGGGTGATGATGGATGATGGCTTTTTAAACATACGCGAGTGATTGAGAACCTCCCTATATCGTTGAAAGTCGGTTAAAATAGGATCAAATCATGTGATAGAATAAAGAGCTTGCTTTTCTTTCATCGCCATACGAAATTCTTCAAGGCATACTTTTTCACTCATATGTTAGTATAGGATCTACATATTTTATATTGAGAAGATTGTTTATACTACGTTGTTGTTACAGGAAGCAAACGCGGGCCAGACAAAGCGTTGGTCTTCCAGCCACCTCGACGCGCCACTGCCGTGAGATCCCCCGGCTCGGCCACGCACTACCTGCGCAAGTCGCCCTCGCCCACCGCGCCCACCGCCCCGACAACCTCGCCGCCGCAGCCGCAACCGCCCACGCCGCAACCGCAACCGCCCACCCCTTGCAACCCGGTAAATACACATCATCTTCATCATCACCCTATTAAAAGCACAAACATTTTTCAAGAAGAAAAATCCAGAGGTGCGTGAGGACCTTCGGAATGATAGTCGAGTGTTCTCCAACCAACACGGCTTATTTTACACTATCTAGATGAATCTATTACTAGATGGTGCTGGACAGACACTACCGCTAAGCTTTGTCTTAGCTGCAACCGCCCACATTAGCAGTCCGGGAACTACTCAAAGTTATGGATTACTAATTCCCGATACCCATTACTAGATGAGCTAGTCTGGTCTTAATTGCCCACTGCTATTGTAGTAGCTGACGTAGTCGCAAACGCCCACCCCTTGCAATCTGGTTATTACACAGTCACTGATTAATTAGTATCCTTATATTGGTAATACGATTGACGGATTTACAAAAGCTGGGAGATAGGTGACCTAATTATTTATCAATTTAACCACCATACATGATCCACGATTTTTAAGATATTCGATATTAGTTTTGGAGATATAAGAGTTTTTAAGTTTTGTATCACCGACTTGGATCACAAAAACTGATATTTTGAGGGACAAACATAGCTGAATAGTGACCGGTATTTAAATTTAAATCAATTTATAACTTTGGGCTTTAATAAAAGTGCCATAAAAAAATAGAAACAAAAATATATTAAAAATAACATCGCGGATTATATATCCCTAACTATTTGAAAAACTGTATAATCTGGCTTATCACGTACAAAATTTTGATTATTTAGAAAGAGACGTTCACATGAAAATACAAAAAAATGCAAAATGTTTATTATGGTAACAAAATTACACATAACATAATCCGTTTAATAATCCTCCTACACACGTTAAACACCTGTATTAGGAGGCAACGCTCTTCGATAGCATACACTTATTTATAAACTTATATTGGTAATTCATTAAATAAAAATTTTCACTCATGAAAATAACATCGTGTATTATCAGATTTATCAGTGATAGCTGTAGCTGCCCACCCCTTGCTAGAAGTATCCTGGACTACTTTTATCGTGTGCTTGCCCAGTGAGTGTACTGCCGATCTTATACGGCATGTATTAAAAAGTTGTTTTATCGTTTATTTCGGGTTCTACTAAAGGTAGAGAATAATTTTATTCAAATCAGCGTTGTAAAATAACTACCGCTTTTCAAATAATAATACTTAAAAAAACATGCTGTGTGATGTGTGTTCATCTACGACTTTATATAGTTTGTTTTGCCATTAGTTTTGACAATTTATTACCAAATCCTCACAAATTTTGGTGACAATCGGAGGTATAAACACTCGCTGGGCATGCACACCTATTATCTAAGTAAATATGTCAATTTCCCCGGAAATATCCATGTCGAGCTTGTTTCGTAAACGTTGCACATTCAGATTGAGCTATAAACCGCCTAAGCGCACGGAGAATTCTCCGATTGCTCATACAGGAGCTTACATTACCATTCCATGGAAGATAATCGACCACTTGCCGCATATTGTGGTCGTTACGTTATCGTTATCGTATCGTTATCGTTAGCAGACTGCTAACGGCTGCAATAGCATATTTGCAAATGGCCTTATTCCTCAAATTATATGTGTGTTACTTACAGCCTTATATGGTACTAGCAGCCCGTCCCGGCTTCGCATGGGGTAGACAATTATTTATTTTTGGAAATTTGGATATATGTTGGATGTGTTAATGTTTAAAATGCAAAAAGTTGTTGTCGTGACATAACTACAATAGTTGGACATATGCTACCGCGGAGTGTTTTGTAGACATTATGATGTTCTTCAATATTGTTGTAAATTATTTTGTTCTATTGTTAATAGTTTCGGCAGCGCATTCGACGAAAGACATTTTAAGACTCATTTTTCTACACCTTCGGTTACATTGTTCAAACTTTACCAAGAATCCCTAATTATTTCAAAATGAAATGTAGCCTATGTCAAATTGGAAGAATGTAGCATTCTATTGGTGAAAGATTTTTTTAAATCGGCCTAGTACTTTTTGAGCCTATTTATTACAAACATACAAAAATATGTACAAATCTTTCCTCTTTATAATATTATAAGTGTAGATAACTTAAACGTTTATAAGAATAAAATATTATAGATTGCAAATTGTTCTAAGATATTTTCAGTGTGATTTTTATTATTTTTCGCTGATACGCTTATTCGGATTGCAGAAGAACCGCCATAAAATAAAATGAACTGCATTATAAAATAAAGTTCAGAGTAAAATGGAACTGGGAAAGATCCATGAAAGAGAAGCGCAGGGGATATTGGATAAAAAATCCAATCATTCCCTTCACAGGACAAACTCGCAGGGTATCTAAGGAATAAGCCGATTTTCGCATTGCTATGACTTACTTAGAAAGGCGACCCGCACTGACAAACACCGATATCGGTATAGTTCAAAGGCAGGTCAAACGCTCCACTCTAATAAATATTCCGTTTTTACTACCTATATTTTGATTATAAGATAGTAACATAAGTGCGTTAAATATCGCAGTTATACATATATTGACGCAACACCCCCGTGTGGACTCTCAGTAAAGCATGCTATTTAATACCAAAGTGAAGATATTTTTTGAACATAATATTGTCTGTCCTAGCCATCAATCCACACGAGCCCCAGCACGCCGACAGGAAACGAACCAGCGCCGCTGAGCAAGGAGCTGGCTGACGCCAACGCCACCGAGAAGACAAAGTCCGAGCCCGAGGTCAACAACGACGAACGACTTGGCGACTTGCACTTCAAACTGAGGTGAGAACTATGTAGAACAACGCAGAGCGCTCAGCACGCCCACACAGGAGCTGAGCAAGGAGCTGGCCGATCCCAACGCCTCCGAGGAGACCAAATTTGAGCCCGAGGTGAACAACGACGGACGACTTGGCGACTTGCACTTCAAACTGAGGTGAGAACTATGTAGAACAACGCAGAGCGCTCAGCACGCCGACAGGAGCTGAGCAAGGAGCTGGCCGATCCCAACGCCTCCGAGGAGACCAAATTTGAGCCCGAGGTGAACAACGATGGACGACTTGGCGACTTGCACTTCAAACTGAGGTGAGAACTATGTAGAACAACGCAGAGCGCTCAGCACGCCGACAGGAGCTGAGCAAGGAGCTGGCCGATCCCAACGCCTCCGAGGAGACCAAATTCGAGCCCGAGGTGAACGACGACGGACGACTGGCCTACTTGCACTTCAAACTGAGGTGAGAACACGCCTAGTCTATTTACTTCACGGACCGTCGTTAGTAACTATGCCTTATTTTCTCTTAACAATATTGAGCCTTCAACTTTGCAATGTTATAGAAATTTACCTGTCTTTGAGCAATACGTTGTTTTGGTCTATTTTGAGGTTGCCAATATTTTGCCGATTTCTCAGCAACACAACCCTTCACAGGAACTAATCTGATTTATTCGTGTTCGTTGAAAATACCATAATCAAACAAACTAAAATGTTACCAAATAAAAAAAAACATAAAGAGCTTGAAAACATAACATTTTAAACTCTTACACCTGTGGTAGCTTAAAGCTGTTTTACAGATGATCAGAAACTTCCTATTTATAGTAGTGTTAAATAACTCGAGCAAAGCTGACATAAGACATGCTACGTCATTCTTCGCACAAACAATATCTTGGAAAAGCAAAGTGCACCAGGATGTGGTCAGATAGGGTAATTGTTACTTTGCCATAAAACAAAAGAAACACTCAGTCCTAGGACTTGCAGCATATTCAGATAAAAACCCTACAAATATATTTTATAGGAGTTATTATTAGGCTAATTATACTAGCCAAATTGTTAAATCCTGTCTTATAATGGCATTGGTATTCGTCAAAACAAGGCATGGTTCTTCTTCATTAAAATGTATATCATCATCATCACCCTATGAACGTTCCCACTGCTGGGACACAGGGACTGCTCTCTTGACGAGAGAGATTAGGCCCTAATTCACCACGCTGGCCAAGTGTGAGTTGGTGAATGTTTGTCCTTTATACTCTTTAAAGTTCTCAGAACATGCCTGTTTCCTCACTATGTTTGCCGTCACCGTTAAAGCACGTGTTTAAAGCGCACATAAATTTCTCAAGAAGAAAAAATCCAGAGGTGCGAGGCGGGGTTTGAACCCATGACCTTCAGAGTGAAAGTCGAGTGTCCTCCCACTTAGCCAGCACTGCAAATTTGATATATATATATATATATATATAGTATGATATATCACCTATATACCTAGATATAAAAACGCCCCAATATAATGTTATGATAAGGGCCCGATTCACCATCGCCGAGGTAAATTAGACAATTGTTAAAATATAAAGCAAATTAGCTCATTCACATTGACGTGACAAAACGATATAGCTATTGACATAATTATATAATAATAAAAACATTTAATTCCGACTACGGACACACAAAGATATAGAAAAACAAAGAAATATAAAATAATAAATTTACGATATAATACAGAGAATATAATGTTGCAAAAGAATGAACAGTTGAACATTGTGTGTGCTGCAGTACGTCAAATGGTCGAGGCTCATCGTGAAACATGCTTATGGCGAGCAAACGCTGATTTTCAGCCATAACCTACATAGTAGTGACCGAGCCTAACTAACCATTGACACGAGTTTGTGTGTACCACGTACCTGTGCCATATATAACATCTTGGATGAAAATTTCTGTAACGTTATGTATGTTGTAAATAAAATAAATAAATAAATAAGTAAAACAAGCCCTTAGTCTCCAAAAGAAGCTCAAATCCACTAGTGGTTATTCTACGGCTCAAGAGAGAGGTTAGATTTGAGGTTGTAGGTACTATCTCGGTAACATTTATATAACCTCAATGACACCATCACTTCACACAACTACAAAATACTCCCGACTACATATTTGCGTATCGAAGGTACAACTAGGTTTGCAGTCCTGTTATCCAATATATTCAATAATGAGGTTTGTTTGTGAGCGCCGGCGACACGTGCAGCATTTCAATTGAAACCCACGCAAGTATAACTTGTAGTATTTTATTATGAAATTGAGATGTGTTTTCGATGAGTACCCATAAGTAGGTTTCAATGTATAACAATATTAATACGACTATAGAAATACCGAAATAGTAGACTGATCCTGACAAATATTTCCCAATTATGCCATTTGGCATATTATAGGTATATTATTTGTATTAGGCTTGGTTCACAAATCCCCATAAGAGTATCTGTCTAAGTATATCTTAGGTTCTGAAAATACGTCCAGAATTGCCTGGAAATTAAATTTTAAATTGAGCAAGGCTCTGTGTGGTGTGCGGTGGAAAGATTGTTATTTCATGAGCTTATACAAGCTTTCTACAGTGGATTCACTCGACGTGATATGTTTATGCTATAAATTTTATTATTTCTACCTCAGTGGCGCGGTGGGCGATTGTCCGTTTGCGCCGCAGGAGGTAGTGGGTTTGATTCCCGCCGTGTGGATAAGTGTTTGTTAATTCTGCAGGAACTTTTGTCCTGGTTTGGGTGTTTAATAAGTATCAGAAATAATATCTATATATCTATTCAATTAATAGATAATGGTTAAGACATAGAGCTAGCAGGTGAACTGACAAAGTGTTAACAAGTTATTGGTGTGACAAGTTATTTTACTCGATTATAGAGAATCAGTCTAGGTACTAGTACACAAGCTTGGAACTTACCACAGGGCTAGATGTTGTTGTGTGGATAGGCCAATATTTATTTTAATAAATACAAATACATAGTACTCGAGACAAAAACGAAATTGCTGTGCTTAGCGCTTGTCAAAAAAAGTCGTTGGCGTTTTTCCAGCTTATTTGCCCACAAGTTCCATGCAGGCAAATTAAGTCCAATTATCAGATCGATGCATGATTCATAGTGAAACTGGCTGGCATGAAAGGGTTGTGAGATATGACGTCATTGGCCCTGCCACTGCCACTGGCATGACAGTGCTGTCGTGACTAACGATGGAAATCGGATTAGTACTGATGGTAGAACTGGCCGGTCGATTGCACTGGCTTATTATAATCCTACAAACTATTCAGTAGGTGCCTGTATGTCATGCCTGAATACAGTGTATGTGGGTTTATATATTATCTCTTGTAATATTTGTATTTCTCTTCAAGCTAAAGCAAGTATTTGGAGACCAAATTGAACCTAATTGAAAATCAGTTTAATATTATAATCATTATAAAAAAAATTATTATTCTGTCATTTGGATTATTTAAAGTTTATAATTTTATCTTCTTGACAACGAAAACTCTAGTCGTTACAGGTTATTGTAGTTTAAACGTCAATACACTGGAACTGTGATGATCTATGAAAATGCTCGTCAGTATGTGGACGTTATAATTAAATATTGAATGCCATAAAACAGTCCCATGTCACAGTTTACATTGAAAACAGTCCATGCATGTACTCGTACTAAATAGTACAGTAGAAATAGCCGTAGCCAGGGTACCTGCACAGGAAAGCACAGATCGATACCGAAAGCTCGTCCTTTGTCCTACAGAGCGCCTTCATAGTGTGCTTGCTACGTCACTGGGTTTATCGTCGAGTTGTGAATTATTCTACTATACAATACAAAGGGGTTTTAAAAAGATAAAAATAAAAAGATAAAAAACGTTTATTATGTCATAAGTTAAAAGTAAATTAAATATTCTATAGATGTTATAAATAGAGATTACTAATGACATAAATGGTCACCAATCAGCATGTGTTATGACAGAACTAGGTCCTGTCATAGCGCTGGTCTTCCATGGTTACCAAAAATAGCGAGAAGCGGCTGCTGCGTTACTCGCAGAAACAGTAAACAATATTAGAAACAGTAAACAATATAAATTAATTAATAAAAAACAACATAATATAAAAAAACTTAAAAATGTTTTGATATTTTTGTATAGAGCCTGGCATACCTACTCCACTAACTTGTTCAGCCAACAGTCAGTTGACTTGATAGATAAATTTTTTCAGGCCCCAATGTATTTAAAAAATAATATCTTAAATGATGCACAATTCGGCTTTCGAAAAGGCAGTTCAACTTCTCTTGCATGCTTTTCCCTGATTAAGTTTGTTACTGAGAGCATTAATGAGAAGAGTAGCCCGGTGTTGTCGCTTTTCATGAATCTCAGTAAAGCTTTTGATTTTGTAGACCACGAGAGACTTTTAGGCAAACTTGACAACTATGGCATTCGAGGTCCAGCCCTTGACTGGTTGACTAGCTACCTACATAATAGACAGCAGTGTACAGAAGTAACAAAAGTTATTCGAACTGCCAAGGGAAGATTTGTTAAAGAGGTTTTCAAGTCAGCTAACATATTAAACAACAAAGGAGTTCCGCAGGGCAGTATATTAGGGCCTTTGCTGTTTTTATTATATATTAACGATCTACCTAATTGTACTCCCCACAAATGCGTTCTTTTTGCAGATGATACAACCGTTCTTATCAGAGTAAAAAACAAAAATGTAGCTGAAAAAACTTTGAATGACACTCTATCTGACATAATTAATTGGACTAATCAAAACAAATTATTAATTAATATAAATAAAACCAAAATAATACAATTTAATTCCTATAACACAATACCATTAAAATTTGACATTAAATACAATCTTGAAAAAGTAGAAGAGGTTTCATCGTACAAATTTCTAGGTATAACGGTAGACAGGCATTTAAATTGGAAGGATCACGTCAACCAAGTGTGCGGTAAACTAAGTAGGTTCGTCTTTGCTCTTAAAAAAGTACGCCAGACCATTTCTTTTGAAGCGGCCATCGTAGCCTATCACGGTCACGTATCTTCTGTTCTAGGGTACGGACTACTGTTGTGGGGGAACTCAGTGGACGTCGAAAGAGTATTTAGGGTACAAAAAAGATGTCTGAGGGTTATTAACAGGTCTTGGTTCCGTTATAGTTGCAAGCCTCTCTTCAAAAAATGCAACATATTGCCCCTGGCGTGTATGTATATAAGAGAGTTATGCCTTTTCGTTAAATCTCACCCAAGTTTGTTTATAAAGCGGAGTGAGGTTATAACACGACAGAAAAGGCATAAATTTAAAAATTTGCTGTATAAACCACAATGCAATAGGGATTTATATAAAAGGAATGTTTATAACATGTGTATATTAATTTATAATAAATTACCCGAATCATTAAAACAATTGAATGGATTTATTTTTAAGAACAGATTATGTAGTTGGTTGCTTGACAAATGTTTCTATAATGTGAATGAGTATTTGAATTATGATGATAAATGTATGTAATTTTTTATTATGACATCTTTAATATAATTTTGACAAAATATTTGCACGCCTGCTTGCAGGCTGAATACAGTGACATAAACTATTATTTAAGATCTGACATGTATTATTAATTATGTATTCTCGCAAATAAACGATTTCATTTCATTTCATTTCATTTCATTTCATTTCATTTCATTTAGTTTAAAAATAACGAAATTAACAAGGTAATATGTAAATATTTTTAAAATGGTTATTGAAAAGTGTTAATACAAGATAATTCGACATTTACATGTCAACCCTACTCTGAAATTCGCCGGGAACTCTCGCGTGGCAAGTGAGCAGCCCTGTGACGACTAGTACATCCATTATTTTCTACAAAGTGACTTACAATTTGTACTCGGCGTTTCTGGAGAAGTTTATAGCTTTCGTTGGAGCTGCCATAAAATTGCTATTCGTTTTATTGGCTATACCAGACCGCTGAACAAATGTAGGACTAAAGACCTGACGCTAATATGTTTGGGTTCGGTACTAAACTTTGAAAGAGGCTCTATTTGTTTGGAAAATTGTGTGGGACAGATTGCACGAAATATGGATGTATAAATCTCGGATGCATGAAATTATGTATATATAAAAGTGATTTTTTTATTGCAAAACACGCATTATTTGGACACTTAAACTTTTACGCTAACTCATTTCTCATACCTATATGTTAATGAAGTTTCATCAAAATACATTCAGTAGTTTTTGCGTAAAATAGGTAAAAGTTTTTACGTTCACACTTAGGTACTTACACATTTAATAAAATATATATGAAAACATAAATATAGTAATAATGTAGGTAGACATAAATATCTTCTGAAATGAAGAGCCCACATTACGAAGCAGGTTAGGCATGGAACTTTATTATGTAAATTACAAAGGAGGCTTGTTTCGGTAAAGGCGGTATTGTTGTACATTTCGCCACAGATTGAAGTATCTAATCTAATCTGTGATTTCGCATAGTTTATGTGAAGAAGTGTGCCTAACAGATTCTTAAAATATCAGACTTGATGGTTGGGAGCATGTGTTTTAAGTTATAGACCATTAAATAGTCTGCTTACACATCAGTATAGAAGTAGGATACATGGTCAGCTCAGAGATCCGACCAAAAAAATAACATATATCGATAGCATTGAATATATCAAAGAACTATAAAACATAACTTCTTTTCTGAGCCGATTACTAGCAAAAATTTGGAAAGAAAGGCATCGAACTATTTTAAAGCCATAAAGAATAAAAACTTAAAGACAAATATAAAGATGATTACTTACTAGCTAAAGGCTTAAATTACACGAATTATTTGTTTTGTAACATTGCAGTCGACTATGGCACGACATCTTAATAGTTTATTTGCACTGAAAAGTGTTAAAGATGCTACTCAGTTGAACGCCATTTTCATTGCAATTCCAAAAATGCATCAAAACAAATTTATCTAAGCAAGAAATACAATGATGGCACATTTAGTAATTCAATTACTGTCTCTTTTTTGTCTCTGGCAATTTGAACTTAATTAAGACATCTCGCTCCCACCCTTCTTGTTTCTTTTTGCGTAGGAAAGAAAAATCGAGTTTTATGGTTGGGAGAAACAGAATGAACTACTGAGTTGACTTTGGGTTATTGTATTAAAGACGCAAAATGGCATTCAACTTATTAGCATATTTCTATTTATAATTTTATTTAACTTGACACTGACAAACCGAAGCTTCAAGCTCAGAGTCCAAAATCATAAGAAATTGAATTGAATTGAGTTGACTTTGACTAAAAGGGTTATTGCCTCGAACTAGAATAAGCGCGCCAAAATAACCGCCTTTAAGTCGCCTGAATATACTTAATATAATAATGATGAAAATTATATATGAATATGAGAATGATTTTAATATTTACTTTTTAGCGTAATGCAGCACCCAGCGTTGTTACACGTGTTACAATAAAAATTTCCACCGTATCAAAAATTTTCATGCACAATCCATTAAATATTTTAACTGTAACTATCCATAATATAGTCTCACACTTTTGACTTTTTACATTAGTAAGGATGAGCGCATTATCAAGCCGTTACATTGGTCCCCAAATTTTCATATTTTGGAGACATGCAGTTATTCAGCGCCATGTATTGCAAATTGACTAAACTTATCGATATTTTTAAAATTCATCATAGGGTAGGTTAATAAATATATATAAATACATAAATAAAATAACTACCTATAAAATAAATAAAAAAATAAATAAATATTACTATACTTTGAGCATTTATTTAAGATTATTTTCAAGCCTCCCACTCCTCTGTAGTTTAAGTGATATTCTCCATGGTACAAAGAGAGGATTAGCCAGACGAGAGGGTTAAAAATACTTGACAGAACTCTATGAAGTGGGCTTTGTGATGTCATCGATTCTGTTCCAAGGTTGTCTGGCAAAAGCGGTGCTAACTTTAGGCATAGTTACGGTTTTCAGTTGAGTGTGCCTTATCTTGACCTCTGACTTCGTATTAACAATTGTATTATTATTAGATATTTTTTATAATGTAACAGATAAATCATAATAGAATAGTTAGTTAGTAGCTAAACTTAATTTACTATACATGAGCTAAACTTAATTTACAATTACAGTTATTATTTTTTATCAGAGCGAGATTCCTCCATCACAGGTATTATTTTACTTAAAACAGGATTTCGGACCTTGTTACATTAAGTTGATGAATAAATGATTTTGTATTTATATTACCGATTATTTGCAGTATCTACTTAGTTATTTTGTCTGTGCCTTTGAAGGGCTGATCTAAGTTACTTTAGGCACACTTTCGTCCGAATTTCAAGCCTCTTTTATAAGAAAGTGTCGAGATACTAGTGTTGTACCCTCATCTCTGGAGTTCAAGATAACCCAATATACCTACGTCACGTTTCTCCCGACACATTTAAAACATTTTACATTTTTACGCATATTTGCGACTACATGTTGGGTTCTTCCCTTGGGTGAAGTGAGCTGGATTTATCCTCTCTCTTGCATTTTTTATGCTTGATACAGTTCACCCCTGAAGGTTGGACTTGACATAATATTTACCTATATCATGACTTAACATAGAACTTCACAAATATGTAGTAACCAGTTACGGGGCAGTATACTTAATTAAAAATAAAGATCATCTGCATTTACCATTGAATGCACCTGAGTTTATTCACCCAGGTACATTAAGTATACTTTTAGTAGACTTTATTCACCCAGGTGTTTTTGAGTGCACTAAGACATATATGCAATGACCCATATCATGCATAATTGTCAACTAAACTAACTCGGTTTTGTCAGAACACCTACAGCTAGCATTAAATTGGCAACAGCAATCATTTGGATATTATTAATTTTAGTATTTTCAGCTCCCCTATTCACGTTTACACTAGTAGGACACAGGGACTTCCCCCTTTACTAGAAGGATTAGGCATTAATTCACCACGCTTGCCAAATGCGATTTGGTCCACGTCACTTCAATTCAAATTCAATATAATTTCGTATTAAATAAAATAAAATGTAAAAAACTACAAAATAACAATAATGCCCCTTAGATAGATACTCCAAATAGAAAGGCGCGACATCAATAAAAAGCAATAGACTAAATATGAGTGCGCCCCTTTGCTGGCATCTATTTGTTACTTTAATAGGTTCTATTTTAACTTTGGTCTGGGATACTCTCGCAGTTAATAGGACTTTATTTGTTATCTAGAATAAAGGTAACCTTATGAATAAAAAAACAATGTCCTTTATTCTATGTGAAAACCAAAACTATTTTTGATTTTGGTACTCTACGTCGGCTGACATTGTGGTAGGGATTTATCTTCTATGTATTACAACCGCCCGTTACTTCTCTATGTGTAGAGTAAGTACCAGGCTTTAGTAGATTAGACAGTGCTTTTAGATTTAGTGGTTTTCTGGTATTTGTTGTTATTGTATTTTAGTCGGACAGCATAGACAGACTGGAAATGTGTACATACTACTGTTGAAAATAGAATGATCTCTATCCATCCAAAGGTTGCCTGAAAGAGATTTGTTGTTATAATAAGACCGCCCATTTTTTCACTCTATACTATGCACATTTCTATATCATATTGTATTGTACTGTTGGGACAAATGTATCCCATCAAGCAATTTAAGTGAGAGAAATTCATATTGGTTTAAATTCACTTTACTCGTAGAATTGCTTAGTCCGTGTTTAATCTGATTTATCTCTAAACAGACGCTGTTGAACTTTTCACCTTTGCAGTACCTTTGATTTTATCCAATTATCGGACAAGCTGGCGAGGGTCGTAAATATGTGATGAACTATCAATATAGCTACGTTCTTGTGGAAGTTCTATGTTAGGGATGAAATAATGTTTTTATTTATGAGCTAGAATTATGTGCTTGCTAGAGTTAGGTGCGTAGACTTTAAGGAGAAAACTGAGTTAATTCAGTTCTCTTTAATTCCTAAAATAAGTTTATTTCGAAGTATATCTTTATAAGGCTGAGAATCTGGGCGAGAATTTGGAGCAAGTTTCCATTATAGAAATTAAAGCATTATGTCAAGGATCAGGATTCACTTTACACAAGACAAATAAGCTATTAAATAAGTCTATTTATTACTGAAAATAACAATCAAATTCGATTCATATTTTAGAAGCGAAGAGACAATGAAAGCGACTTTTAGAGGTACTTTGAAAGTGGTAATAACGACTCCGATGTATCCAAATTAGCAGAAGGTACTTAATCCTGTTAAACTTAGAGTTTTATATTCTTGTTTCACGGAATCTCTTAAGATTCCCGCGAAGGTGTGAAGCGGCCCTTACTTATTCATGAGTACTATGCATTATAAAGGAGATATCAACATAATAATAGGCTTATGGCGAGGGTGGGATTTTATGACGAAAGTTGCCAACGGGTTAGCAACAAAAAGATTTCAGATCAAGTCCTATTTGATTTATAAAAAGCCCTGAAAGTGGAGCAAATAAGAAATGAGGCTGCCCTTTCTAATTTGCTTAATGAACGCAACCTTGTTGATTTAATTTTGAAGTAAATTAGTGTTTCGTCTGACCTTGTAAAAAGTTGAGCGAGTAGCAGGTAAGAATACAAATATTCTTTAGCAAAATGGCAAGTTTTTAATGGTTTTATAGAGATAACCAGCGAGCTAGAATCGCATTTTTTGGTAACATTTTGTACAAATTTAGCTACTATTTACGTGGTTAACTTATAGAGGCCTCAGGGCAAAGTTCTTCGGAGATGGTGAAAGATATCTTACATATGATTATGATTTTGTACGATCTACAATTTCTGGTTTCGGGTCTGGGTGTTTTCTATGTATCATATGTATTTACAAAAAAAATGTATCTATGTAGTATATCAGTCACCTAACACCCATAGTACAAGCTCTGCTTAGTTTGGGGTTAGGTGATGCTGTGTGAGTAGTCCGGAAATATTTATTTATTTATTATTTATATAACACTTGTCTTGTAACACAAACGTAGAGCTTGCCACAAGTTAAGGTGATATTCATTTATTTAAATATCTTCTGCAGATATGAGAACGAGAAGAACGCCCTGGTGGTGTCGGTGGTGTCTTGCCAGGGGCTGCCCGGCCGCGAGCCCGCCGGCTCCGACCCCTACGTGAAGCTGCAGCTGCTGCCCGACAAACAGCATAAGGTCAAGACCAGGTGAGATCCAACTTATTATCACTACTGTGGTATCTATAGTGTTTGGGGGCTGCCCAGCCTCGAGCCAGCCGGCTCCGACCTCTATGTGAAGCTGTAGTTGCTACCCGATAAACAAAAAACAAAACCTAGGTCAAAACCAAGTCAGAACAACTTACTGACCTTTGTTCTCTCCATCTGGCTCGTTGAAAGACTTACTCCTACGTGAAACTGAAAAACAGAACAAGGTCAAGACTTTATTTAAAATATAATGCCCGTAAACCTCTTAAATTCATCACTAACGGTTTCTCCTGAGTGAGAACGGCTTGAGAATTCGTGCAATAATTTTAAAGTTAAGCTCTAACAGGTACGTTGGTATATTTGTCTAATGTGAAACAGTAAAAAGAAACATGATTTCTCAATGATAGTAGCAAAAGACTTTGTTCCCTTATTTTTGTATTTACATTTAGTTTCTGTAAATTTATGTTCGTTGAACAAACAAAAACAGGGGCTAATTATCTTCCGCCGAGTTGGAAAAGGAGCTTATAAGCTTAATTTTAGGTCGCATTAAAAGTTGGGCCGGACCAGGATACCGCATTTCATATTTCAAAGAAAAAAGTACTGTAATCGAGTTATTCAAAGAACTCAGCAAAGTAGGAATAAAATACATTTGGCAGTAGCTGGTAGAGCTCTGAGCGTTGCCAAATTGCTGGTTCGAAACGAAGAAACAAATACCTAGATAACACAGATATATGAACAAAGAAGGCAAATTATAATACTAAATCGGTGCTTCTGTAAAGTTGACAAATAAGAGCAAAGAATAAATGCCGCTTAATTAATTAGAACCAGATTTATAAATTGGTTTGTGATAAAAATGAGACTTTCACTTTTGAAAACTTACCAGTATTTTTTAGAAAAGTAATGTTTATTTCCATTTCAGCTCTGCTAGGTACGAGTACCAATTTTTTCACTTGTTTCCAATCAGTTTTGGATGTTTTTAGTATTTCAACATGTGTTATTTATTTCAAATTTCGAGTTGAATAATGCTCCGTGTTTTTGAATAGTTTTTCTTTGTCTAAAGTTCTTTAGCCATGTCACCATCTCAAGTTCACTTCAGTTCAATTCAATTTCTTATAATTGGACTCATATATTTAAGATTTAGTTTGTAAATAAAATAATAAAGTGAAAAAGATGTAACTCTCTCATCTCAAAGTTCAATAGGTACATCAGTCAAGTTACAAGATAGAGATATCAAGTCAACTGAGTGTCAGTGCTTGATTGACCGAGATTGCTCTATATTTTAACCAAATGGCGTTCAACCAAGGAACTTATACCAACGTTCAACTGAGTAACATTTTTTTTCACTTTATAATTTATATAACATGACACTGGCAAATTGTTGCTTCAAGCGTAAAGTCCAATTACAAGAAACTGAACTGAACTGACTTACGTCAAAGATGTAAAAATAGACCCTAACTATATCATCCTCATCATACTATTAACGTTCCCACTGCTGGGTAAAACGTAGTGATTATATACTCTCTGCTGCTGGGACTCAGGGACTTCTCTCTTGGCGAGAGAGATTAGGCCATTATTCACCACGCTCGCTGGTGAGGTTTGGTGAATATGTGTGTCTATTTCCAGGGTGGTCCGCAAAACCCGCTGCCCCGTGTATGACGAAGACTTCACGTTCTACGGCCTGGCTCCTCAGCAGCTCGGCGCGATCACTCTGCACTTCGTGGTTCTCAGCTTTGACAGGTACATCTAAGAAAAGAAGAAAGAAATATGTTTATTTTTAACCACAATCATACAACAACTAAGTATAACATAAACTAATAATACAGATTACATTGGCAATGATTGAGGTTAAAGAACTAGGATACGGCTCAGCATAATGCTACGTGTCTTTGAGGTCAAGGACACGAGGCGCTGGTCTTCCGCCGTTTCCTACATACAGTACAGGGTAGAACAAGGCAAACAATTGGGTGAAAAACAATAAAACATTTTCGTAGAAAAATAATAATATTGTAGAAGCAGTAACTGCGGGAAATTCCGTAAAACACAAGCATCGCCACGCCACGTGTAAAGTTTGTTTTAAATAAGTTTTTAATAAAGTAAGTTCCTGAGGCGGCTCTACATTATTTGGCTGGACGCCTAAACAAACAATTTTATGTATTATAAGTTTGTTATAAGTAAGCCTACGCGACACAATAAAGGCATTAATAGCAGACATCATATGCAGTACCTAAACGGAAATTGATTTTTCCAGATATTCCCGTGACGAGATAATCGGCGAAGTGGTGGCGCCGCTCTCGAGCCTGCAGCTTCACAGCGGGGAGGCGATGGCGCTCTGCCGCGAGATCCAGCCGCGAAGCCTCAAGGTATATCCAACTTTATCTTCTACTATCTTAGATTTTCTCGCTATATCAGCTTTAAGAACGTTTATTTATATCAAAAGAATTTACATAATTATCTTAATGAGAACACTTTATACATTATAATTATTTATTATCAAACATTCAGTTTTGCGTTATAAAGAATTATTATTAAACATACATTATTATCCTTAATCAATAATCATATAAACAAATGCCTAAAATTTACTAAATATCACTAAATTTCTATAAGATATGCTAACCACTATTGTGTTTTATTTTGTGGGTAGTTTCAATACTGGCATATATATCTTACTGTCTTTCGTATTTAGTCAATATTGTTCTCGTTTCAATTCCTTTTTTAAGGTTCCGTACCGAATGAGTTAAACAGGACCCTATTACTGAGAATTCGTAGTCTTTCTGTCTGTCACCATGCTGTATTTCAAGGACCGTGATAGTAAATATTTTGTGAGATGGTGTATTTATGTTGCCGCTATAACAATAAATACTAAAAACACATAATAAATAAATATTTAAGGGCGCTCCAATACAACAAATGTGATTTTGACTAGGTTAAAAAGCCAGTACTTGGATGGGTGACCGCTCGAACTGCATCTATTTGCATATTTTTTTGACCTATTTTGAATTTTTATTTTTTTATTTATTTACAAAATTTTGGGAAAAATAACAGCTAGTATAAATTATAAACAAACTTGTATAAAAGCTTGCAACTGTAACAGTTAGTTACGAACACAGAGACGACCAATTACACATATAGAAAAAATATTAAAAAATATATATTACATAACCTATTAATTTATTACAGTTTATAATTGTACACGGAAGTACCCTAGGTGTAGTACGATTCCATGTCATCCCTATTTTATTTTGTGATTTAGGGTCAGTTCAAACTGAAGCGAGACGCGGCAATGCGCGTACTTTTAATGATAGCATTATATAACTATAAGTACTGAACAAATAGATGAACAAATAGATACACTTTTAATTGTAAAAATACTAGAGCGGCGCCGAGCTACGCCTCGTAGTCGCCAGTTGGCAATCGCGCTGCGCCTTGTCACAGCGACTACGCTAGGCGCAACCTGAAGCTGTTTTTTGAAGTGAAACTTCTATAGAATCGTAGTGATTTCAAACCGGATGCAAAAAGATGAAACGGAAATGGTAAGAGACACAAATACAATGCTTTATTTAAATTTCTTTGCGCGATACTTCGTAGTTGAGACTACGAAGTATCGCGCAAAGAGGTATTGCTGTATTTTATATATATTATAATATTTTGTAACATACTTTATGTAATACGCTTTATTGAAGTAATATAAATAATCCGAATAATTACAGATATATGTTTGTTTCTCTTATCATTTTAGCAGATGCGTTCATTTACACTTTTTTTCTATTCGATATATATCATAATAATTATAGTTCGTAAGTAGTAGACTCCAATAGTGCGTCGTAGCTGACACACACACACTTTTTTTTATTCTTCTTATTCTTTCGTCGATTTACTGAAGTTTCACTTCTATCGTGTGTGAATCGCACACACACCTTTTTTTTTATGTTATATAAGCCTTCATTTGACCGCAATCTCACCTGATGTAAAGTGAAGATGTGGTCTAAGATGTGGCATGAAGACCTAGAAGCTGGCTTCTCCGGGCCACATTACGAAACACGAAAAAATCGCTTCACGCACTGACCCAGCCCGGACGACCTGTCCTGACGACTTGTCCTTCCTTAACGGACAAATATTTTTGATTATCTGTCTGCATCTTTACACGATAGGAAGTACGATAGGTATATGAGTAACAAGATATGATATGAGATAGGTATATGAGACCATCATTTACCTCCTCCACCCTCCGGGCTAGGCCAGTGCGTGAAGCGATTTTTTCATGTTTCGTAATGTGGCCCGGAGTAGCCACCTTCTAGGTCTTCATGCTCCATCTTAGACCACATCGTCACTTTACATCAGGTGAGATTGTGGTCAAATGAAGGCTTATCAACCATAAAAAAAATATATATATAGTTAGTTTTTCAACATTGTCACTTCAGTCACATAATGAGATGTCGCACAGATGCGCAGTGTCGGTCGCGGCGAAGTGCTGGTGTCGCTGTGCTGGCAGCCGGCCGCCGCGCGCCTCACCGTGGTGCTGCTGAAGGCGCGCAACCTGCCCAAGATGGACGTCACCGGACTGGCAGACCCGTAAGTGATAAGGAACAAGTCATGTTAGGGTGCATCCACATCTGGAGGATCTGTGGCTAGCGATCTGCCCAAAATGGACGTCACTGGACTGGCAGACCCGTAAGTGATAAGGAACAAGTCATGTTAGGGTGCATCCACATCTGGAGAATCTGTGGCTAGCGATCTGCCCAAAATGGACGTCACTGGACTGGCAGACCCGTAAGTGATAAGGAACAAGTCATGTTAGGGTGCATCCACATCTGGAGAATCTGTGGCTAGCGATCTGCCCAAAATGGACGTCACTGGACTGGCAGACCCGTAAGTAATAAGGAACAAGTCATGTTAGGGTGCATCCACATCTGGAGAATCTGTGGCTAGCGATCTGCCCAAAATGGACGTCACTGGACTGGCAGACCCGTAAGTGATAAGGAACAAGTCATGTTAGGGTGCATCCACATCTGGAGAATCTGTGGCTAGCGATCTGCCCAAAATGGACGTCACTGGACTGGCAGACCCGTAAGTGATAAGGAACAAGTCATGTTAGGGTGCATCCACATCTGGAGAATCTGTGGCTAGCGATCTGCCCAAAATGGACGTCACTGGACTGGCAGACCCGTAAGTGATAAGGAACAAGTCATGTTAGGGTGCATCCACATCTGGAGGATCTGTGGCTAGCGATCTGCCCAAAATGGACGTCACTGGACTGGCAGACCCGTAAGTAATAAGGAACAAGTCATGTTAGGGTGCTTCCACATCTGGAGAATCTGTGGCTAGCGATCTGCCCAAAATGGACGTCACTGGACTGGCAGACCCGTAAGTTATAAAGAACCACTAATTTTATTCATTTATGCAATTATTGAGAGGATATTTACCATGATTGATTGTCTTTCGAGTTTCCCGATATTTCGGCACAGTTACATGCGCCATGATCACGGTTGAGTTCAACCGTGATCATATATATAATATGTATGAAAGACAATCAATCATGGTAAATATCCCGTTATAAATCTAAATAATATTAATAACCATGATAGTTTCAAAAGTTATAATTATTGAGAGGGTTTAGAGAATGTCCAAAGCGCCCAAACACTAAACATAATTAAGCTAACTAAAATTTAAACATAAGGTAGGTACATTTTTAATTTACACTAGAACTAATAAAATAGCATATACAAAAGAAAAAGCAGAAATAAAATTATAGTCGAAGTCAGGGTTAATGGGTTAATCATAGTTAATGTGAGGGTGCATCGACATCTGGTGAAATTGTGGCTAGCGAGCCGGCTGATTTGACACATTAATACATAGGCGTCGAATTACTCTTACATTTTGTTAATTTTCGAAGCGGATATCGTAGATAAACTATGTATTTTTCAGCTAAATTTGTTTAACCATAGAAATGTGAGCACATTGTACAACTTAAGCATTAACAATATTTTCATATAATCCTATCATAAGTCAACAACATGACCGTTATGATTTTAAATAACAATATTTTCATTTTATTTAAATTTCTTCTCTTTGTATTGGTTGATGTTGTTTCTAATTTTGACATGTAATTTCGACAGTTACGTGAAAATGTACCTCCTATACAACGGCCAGCGCATCGCGAAGAAGAAGACCCACGTGAAGAAGCGCACGCTGAACCCCGTGTTCAACGAGTCGTTCGTGTTCGAGGTGCCGGCCGCGCCCAACGCCGCGCTCGACCACGTGTCGCTCGAGCTGCTCGTGCTGGACTGGGACCGCCTCACCAAGAATGAGGTCAGTAGCGAGGTCTGTACTGAACCCCGTGTTCAACGAGTCGTTCGTGTTCGAGGTGCCGGCCGCGCCCAACGCCGCGCTCGACCACGTGTCGCTCGAGCTGCTCGTGCTGGACTGGGACCGCCTCACCAAGAATGAGGTCAGTAGCGAGGTCTGTACTGAACCCCGTGTTCAACGAGTCGTTCGTGTTCGAGGTGCCGGCCGCGCCCAACGCCGCGCTCGACCACGTGTCGCTCGAGCTGCTCGTGCTGGACTGGGACCGCCTCACCAAGAATGAGGTCAGTAGCGAGGTCTGTACTGAACCCCGTGTTCAACGAGTCGTTCGTGTTCGAGGTGCCGGCCGCGCCCAACGCCGCGCTCGACCACGTGTCGCTCGAGCTGCTCGTGCTGGACTGGGACCGCCTCACCAAGAATGAGGTCAGTAGCGAGGTCTGTACTGAACCCCGTGTTCAACGAGTCGTTCGTGTTAGAGGTGCCGGCCGCGCCCAACGCCGCGCTCGACCACGTGTCGCTCGAGCTGCTCGTGCTGGACTGGGACCGCCTCACCAAGAATGAGGTCAGTAGCGAGGTCTGTACTGAACCCCGTGTTCAACGAGTCGTTCGTGTTCGAGGTGCCGGCCGCGCCCAACGCCGCGCTCGACCACGTGTCGCTCGAGCTGCTCGTGCTGGACTGGGACCGCCTCACCAAGAATGAGGTCAGTAGCGAGGTCTGTACTGAACATTGTGACACCTCGCCCATGGATCGATGGATAATGGTCAAAGTAAAGTATATTATATACGGGCCCAACCTTTGTAGGCAACATAGGCTTTTGATCCCAACAAACAATAGGCTCGACTGGGAAAAACAATATGTTTCTTATTTAAGGATTTTTCTAGCTGACTGCAAAATCTGCAGATAAAATTATCTTTAAAAATTAAGGATGTTCTCCTAAGAACTTTATCTTCTGACTGTAACGGTCAATGTAACTGCCCTTAGGATCATCAAAAATAGGGTGGATTTTTGATAAACTATTTTCTTTAGCCTATATTGTCCCACTGCTGGGCAAAGGCCTCGATATATTCCCATCTACCCCATTAACCTCCCCATCAATGGGGTGGTTGGGAAAAAAATATCCCATCCACCCCATTACTCAAGTCAATGGGGTGGATGGGAATTTTTGCCCCATTGACTTTTTAATAATATAAATTTATATTAAATCTCACTATTCATATTCATATACTAATGTTACTATTTACATAATTGAGTATTTGGAGGAACAATCGGAAATCAAAAGGCCAACTTATTTGAGCGAATCAAGTTCTGGTTTATTGTAAATAACATTTTTCGTAAAATAATCACTACGCTAATTTGTAAAATCTAAATATATATAACTCAAAGGTGACTGACTGACTGACATAGTGATCTATCAACGCACAGCCCAAACCACTGGACTGGATCGGGCTGAAATTTGGCATGCAGGTAAATGTTATGACGTAAGCATCCGCTAAGAAAGGATTTTGGACAATTCTAAGGGGATAAAATAGGAGATGAAAGTTTGTATGAAACTTTGTCAATTTTAAACCGATCGGGCTGAGACTTTGCATAATCTATAATAATATAAATGCGAAAGTGTGTTTGTTTGATTGTCAACGCGTTCGAAGCTGCGAGAAGCAGCTAGTCAAATAATAACCTTCGGAAAAACAGTGTGTAGTGTAATCTGAAATAAAATCCCAATCATCCGTTTTACTCTGCTGCGTGCGAGTGTTTACGACACTGTCCCTATCTTCGGGTTAATCTTTTTCAAAACAGGTAAATTATGTCTAGGTAGGTTTGTGATCGCTGTAATTGTCTCGCTCATAAATCTGTTTTACTCAGCTACGTGCGAGTGTGTATAGTGCCGTCCTTGTCGTTTTGTCCTGTCGCTCTATCTCGTTCTCTATTGTTCTTCGGTTAATCCTACTCAAAACTAGTTATTAGTGCAGTAACAGTTGTAGTGCAGTGACGACATTTTTGTGACGTGCTTTAATGAAAAATATCGGATTGTTAATTTGATTGTGACTTATTTAATAATGCGTCGTGGTATTGGTAAGTAAAGTACATTTATATAAAGTTAACATGTGTATAAATTTGATAAAAAAAGAAAGACTTTCCTTTTCTATTTGTTAATAGACTAAAATGCTGACGTCCGTTAGGTACTCCGCTGTTATTATATTCTAGGTATCTGTTTTCATAAACGATTTTATGAATCAATAATTCGGTAATACTTCGATAATATTGCCGCAGAGCAAGGCCTTTTGTCAAGTTGATTAGCTGAATGTCGAATTTAAAACCCTTTATAGACGTTTATGTTTATTATCAAAATCACAAGTGTAATATTTTTATTACTTCTAGGGCATAAATAATTAGAAAAAATGACGGAAGATAATGCAGCTAGCAGTTCTGCTGCTATGGAGTTGGAATTTATAGAAAAAAACGGCAGAAAAATACTTTTATGGAGTGGGTATCAATATATATTGAAACATACATATAAAAATGGGTCTGCCATATGGGAATGTAGACTAAGAAGACATTCAAGATGTACAGGATCTTTAACAATCGATGTAAGTAAAAACTACTATTACTTCTGTTCCACAGATCCAATGCTCCAGTTGAACGATTGATTACAAAATACGTTATTATTATAACTAGTATTAATTATTTACAGGGAAACAAAATTGTTAAAGAAAAGTCTCACCTGTGCACTCAAGACTTTGCGAAAAATGAAAGGGAAAGGAAAATCAACCAATGTAAAGCAGAAGTATGTTCAGAAAATTTTCCAAGTGTTCCTGAAACATATAACAAAACGATAGCGTCATTAAAAGACTCTGGTATGGATTTAAAAAAATATTGTAAAAATGTGATGATTACATTGTGATATAAAGTATTTGAAAACAATACTGTATTTAAGATTTAGAAAACAAATTTCGTATGATGCTTTAATTACTGACTGTTTTTCTTAAGATTATTATTTGATTTACAAATTTGCTTAGTGATTATTTAACAAAAAATGTTATTTACAATAAACCAGAACTTGATTCGCTCAAATAAGTTGGCCTTTTGATTTCCGATTGTTCCTCCAAATACTCAATTATGTAAATAGTAACATTAGTATATGAATATGAATAGTGAGATTTAATATAAATTTATATTATTAAAAAGTCAATGGGGCAAAAATTCCCATCCACCCCATTGACTTGAGTAATGGGGTGGATGGGATATTTTTTTCCCAACCACCCCATTGATGGGGAGGTTAATGGGGTAGATGGGAATATATCAAGGCCTCCCCCAACTCCCTCCAACAATCCCTGTCCAGAGCTGTTTGCCACCAACTTTCCCAAAACCTTCTATAAACTGTATAAAATATCATAATAAATCTTATGTCTACATGTTATAGACGAAAGTCCCCCGCCAGGCATATCGGTCGGTATGTTCGCGTGAATCTCTAAACTCATCTACTGAACTAACTAAACAACATCTAGCACCGTGGTTAGCTCTAAAGCTTGTGTTACGGGTACTAGACATCTGATATACTTAATATAAGCTAGTTTTATTACAAATCACATGATCACTCTACATTATTTAAGTCGATAGGATATATCCTGAAATTGCAAATTGGATTAAAAACATTAGATACAGTTAAATGTTGCTGTGTGGTTTACACATAATAATGAATTTGTGTCTGCAACATACTAACACTTGTAATGTAATCAACTATTAACCAAGCTTGTTCTCCAGGTGATCGGTAGACTGGAGCTGGGCGCGAACGGGTCGGGCTCCGCGCGCCACCACTGGCGCGAGGTGCAGGCCGCGCCGCGCCGCCAGATCGCAGACTGGCACAAGCTGAAGGAATAAACACCAGGTCTGAGAACCTGTACCAGCAAGTGTAGTTGTTGATTGTCTAGAAATAGTTATCTGTATAACATTTTAATTTATCAAGTGTGTAGCGCAGTAGGTACTCGTCAAAAGCAGCTGAAATCTGTCAACCTTTCAAATTAGGCGTTGTGACGCAGCTGTGCTGGGTTTTACAACAAAGGCTAGAATCTTCAAACGGGGTTGAATACCATGATATCCCGTATTTTTTTTTGTTTTCCGTAGTTTTGACACTGCTATCGTTCAGTTTAAGCTTGCAACAAATTTAAGGGGGATTGCTAATGTCTAACTCGATGGGTTGACAGAGTAGAGACACAGCCAAAAAGTAACATAAAATTGTATAACATCATTAAAAAAGCGCAATTTTCTATACAATCTGAAAGTTTTATAAATAGTTACTTATGGTCCGAGACATCTAAAACCAATGATTTCTGTAATCTTAGATCCAATCCAATCTATTCATTTCGTATTGATAAATATTATATATTAATTAAATCCGTGAATGCGCAAGCTTTGCGGGGTATTGCAGATAGGTGGTGACGGCAGTTTAGATTGGTTGGTGTATTGATGGAATTATTGGTTTATGAACAGCTTCCAAAGCTGTGCAGTTATCTATCCAATATTTTACTCAAGCAGATCATCTATCTACCTATTAAATCTAAATGTAGGTACCTTGTTAAAACAATGAGAATGAAAACCCAAATACCCATGCAATTTCTAAAATGTGGGAACAGTAAACTACTAAAATAATGTCCTTATTTAGGGTGTTAAGCTTTAAGGATTATTAATCACATACGCCTACCTTTAGTCAATAACATTACCAACGGCTACAACTTATTTATCTTAAAGTTACTGTCGCTGTGATTTTGCGACAACATTTGATACATGTCAATATAGCTTTAAGGCTGTACGTGCAATATTCTAATGTAATTGTCGCTGTAGATTTTTTTTCTAGACAATCAACAATTACGGGTATCGTTATTAATACCATACAAACAACCATACAAATTACCATTTTTATATATATTATAAAAAAAAACACATATTGTTTATTGTTTTTTTTAGTAATTAACCTCGTCAAGTGGGTAATATTTTTTTAGAAGCCAAAATATTTTCACTTATTAGTATTGCACAGGTAATGTAAGAAATATAGATGTGTAACTCGAGTAGCGGCTCTTTTGTCGTTGGTTTAGTGCTTTTATTTAGTTTTATCTAATTTGTGTAATTAAATGATATTTTCATCGGTAGATAGTAAATTTCGCGATTATTATTGTCATTGAGTTAACGCACAGTATTATTGTATCATTCCCTGATTTCATAAAAATAAGTGTAGAACTAAATGTTGAACACCTAGAAACGTATGTAGATATTAATAATTTGAAGCGAGAATATCTATTTAAATCTTAAAAGTAGCTAGAAGCTATAATCTGTGTAAAGTTACTGATTACATCTTATTCACTTCCAAAGAATGTACTTATTGTAAGTGTGCCTACCCTGAAAAAGACACGGGGCTTTTTAAAAAAAATGGCCGTAGATATCTCTCTTCAATCTATTTTAATTCTCTACATATCTAAATGTAATTAAACAGCGTGGATGTAAATTATAATAATGGGAAAATTACATTAAATGATTTAAAAAATTAAAAACTAAATTCGGCCTGCAGGACCAGTGCGCACATAGCGTACAGGCTACAAACCACATTTTTGGGATACTAAAGATAAGGGGAATATACATTTTACATATGTATCAGCAGGTTGTCAATAAAAAATTGGCCGCAAGTATATCCAAAAAAATATGTTATCCTTGAGTTTTGGACAAAATAAGGCCTTTTGCTAACCCTTGTGTGACGAATGTCACTATACGAGTCTACGTGTTAAATAAAATATCAATCGAAAATATATAAAGACGATGAAAAATTACGCCTGCCATAAATCTGGCCGCAAATGAGGGTAGCAGAATTGCCGCATTTGCATTGGCAACCTGGTAGATGTGTTTATTTTTCTAATCATGAGTAGGAATGCCAAAATATGTGATTTTTAAGTCTATACGGTATGAGCGCACTGATCCTACAGCACGATCTCAGCCTATTACGATTTACGAAAATATTTTATAGCAATATCGTTCCTTTGTGTTTGCGAATATTGTTTAATATCAACCAAGTGAATTTGAAAAATTACTTAGTATTAATTTTGAAATACCTACATAGATGTAAACGATATAATACTCGTGTTAAGTGTAGCTATGTATAGATATGGTATAGGAAATATGTAATGACGGATAAATTTATTTTATACAATAGATCCCTTAGTTGTTAAGAAAGCTCATGAAGCTAAGCTTATCTTCTGGCATCACGTGTGCGCTTTCACAGACGATCTCAATAGATCTCGATACGAATCAAACACTAGCTCATAGTTCTGAACTTATTTTATTGTGAACATGTTTTTAGGTTTTAGAGGTTTCTCTTCTATGCTAAAAGAAAATGCATTATTATATTCGAGACGAAAAGTTATTGACGGGAAATGAGGGCGTACGTAATGTATTGGTATATTTTTGTCTTTTTGTTCCACAACAAAAACAAAACTTACATGAAAGAAGTTTTTATGTGATTTCACTGTAGGTTTTCAACGAATACGTTTAATAAGTAGTTTAATGTGATATATTTATTTTTGTTAGTTAACGGGCTACACATGCATATATTTTCTTTTAGCACAGATAACACACCTTAGATTGCAACCATAAGCAATTGCAAATTGAATATACGTAGAGACAGTAATTTAAGGAAACGGTTAACGAATTTTAAAAAAGCTCTGCTTAAAAGCAAAATGTGGCGAAGCTTCGTTGAGGCGATGCTAATTGAAGTATATATTTTCTTTCTTAAATTTAATTCTGTCTTTTAAACTTAGCATGTAGTCTTGCCACTCATTTTTTACTAGAGCTGTCGTGTTTTAAAACCTTAGATTTACTTAATGTAGTAAGCCCCCGCCATTTAAGTTCCACACGAAATTTAAAATGAATGATTTGGAAATTATCGACAAGGTATAAAAATATTAGAAAACAACGTGGGAGAAAAAGAGATGACAATATTATCGTCATTTCTACTAAGTATGCTATTTGTTATGGCAAAACTGGTCAGGGCAAATTTCTAGGATTAAAGTCTTTGCTGTCGAGTATAGTAGTCAATAAATGCGATGAAAGAATGAGGCTCGACTATCATGCTAAGCTAGCTGGACTGGACTCCATACTTTGACATTCCATTTCGTAGATGTAAATACGGCTTTGTCCATCAGTTCGCTTCTCATTAATGTTAACGTAAGATTAGCGGTAATCTCGGTTTCGATAACCCTCGTGTTTTTGTATCTCTTAATGGTAAATGTTTCCTGAGTGTAGTAGATGCAAAGCACACTTAACTATAACAGATAAAACATTGTTTGAGGTAATCTCAATATTTCTATAATAAAATAAGAACTAACATTGCGATTCTCACAAAACTGTGACCTCACTTTCTCTAAACATTAAAACAAAATACGAAAATATGTAATTTCTCTTTTTCACAAAAAGTGAGCATATTTAGGAATATTGAGTTGTCTCAAGCTTTTACCATGTCAAAAGTGAATCTTTAGACATTATTGGAATATTCTCGCACGACAATGTTATTCCAAAAATGTCTTTAGATATGCTTCAGTAATATAAAAACGTCTACCTTCATTATAAAATGTACCAGCACTATTCACAATCCACATTGACAGATTTGTAAGATAACGGAAATTTAGTGAATAAAATATTGACTGGTGCTTTCACAATACTATTGTTTGTTTCATTTCCTATCTTATCATAATAAATGTTAATATCACTAGTTTTACACGTAACGACAAACCCAAGGTAGAGGGATAATACGATATTTTCTCTCAAGTTATTCTTGAGATAAGCGCGTATTTTTCATCCATATATCCATAATATTAGAGTAAAAAGCCCCCTAATAATAGACAGGAAATCACTCTCAGGGGCTACAAAATGCGAAGACAATAAAAATAAGGCCGAAGTTTGTCATGTTGATCTCAAAGCCCATATTGAGATAACTTAAGAGAACGTAGCTATTAACCCACAAAGAAGAAATAGATAAGTAATTTAAACAATGCCGGCAAAATTGTCAAAAATAAATTTTAATAAAGAGGTAAAAGATGGTTCCTAAAAGATAACAATAAAACACCGTTTTAAATCAATTGTATATTTTGATATCAAATCTTATTACATAGGTACTTACAATAACACAGCTTAACAAAAATAGGTACTTACATAAAACAGTGCAAAAGACCGCCAAACACTGGCCGTTCAGACGATCTTTATGATTCGGTATACTCGTACTGTCGACGTCTAATCAAACCATGCTTCGTGTCATATCGTGCTTTAAAATCTATCCTTGCATTAATAAAGCTAAATGCGCAATAAACTTAAGATCTTTCATAAATCTTTGTGTTTTGCGTAATTAGGCAACATAACTTCATTGTTTTTAATAGTGGTACAAATTCTGATGTCATTATTATCTCTAGATCTTGATATAAACATTAAACACCTATCTAACATTAAAAATCAGATCGAACGAAATTAGTCTTTATCCCTGTTCGCACGAGAGCTTCTATATCGCAACGCGTTCATGCTTTTTCAAACTGTTGCTAGGTGAAACTTTTGCAACACTCTTGTAATAACATTACATCTTCAAGTTTACACGCTTATGGAAAAACTCTCGTACAATAGGAGCTCATCAAAATAAGCTTATTAACTGACATTTCATAATAGAAAATTATTTTTACGACACAGAAACACACATATAAAACATTTAAATTACTTGCACATTAATATTGTCTTTTTAATACAATCCCTACATGGACGTTTCTTTGATTTCATCTAGCTTATAGTTTGCTATCTGGAGAAACTTGTTATTTTTCACTGAGCTTAGTCCCATTTCAGGGTTTAGATACTGATTTATTTTCCAAATCAAAAGTTATAGCATTTGACGAAACTTAAGGATTAAAGACTGATAAAGTTAGCTTTTAAATTATCAGAGTTTCTCCAGATAGCAAAAGTACCACCTAACACAATCTAACAGATTAGACGACACAAACAATAAGCAAGACAGAGGTGCACGTAGAATATACCACTAAACATGTTTATGATAGAGTTATTGCTAGGAAATAAGATATGAACATTTTTCCAGATATGTTAAGTACTGTATGATATTACATTTTTGGTCCAAAGTATAAAATTCCATTATAAAATACTTAGACGAATTTAGAAAGCTAATTATGACCATTGATAGTAACTTAAAAAATCAGCAATTTTTTTCTAAGGGGATATAATACGTCCCATATAATTCCTTTTATATACGAATGTAAAACAAGTCAAAGTGTTCGATTATGAGAAGATAAAGGTAGATAAGATTCGTTTGTTTAGATTACAGATATATGAGTAGTAGATTACTTATGGGGAACTGCTAGGTATAAGTTGCAAGTTTACTTGCTCAGAACATGCACTTAGACCGATATTTTGGGGCAAACAAAGAAATAAATGAATATCGTTATTATGTTCAACTGTTTTCAACCCATACAGCATCATCTGGTTTTAATTATGGATGATACATAACTAATTATGTAAAACTATGAAAATTATAGTTAAAGTTTTGTCCCGAAGACAAAGCGCATGCTCTCAACAAGCTATCGGTTAGTACATAACATCAATAGTTGAGTAAATCTTAAAATAATATTTACAACTACTAAATGCATCTAGAGAAAGTTGTAACAAGGTATAGGGCAAGACCTCATCGACACAGATCAGATGTCATTTTAAAACTAAAACCCTTAGCTTTTCACTTTCATTTGTTTTAGGAGGTATACAAATGATAATGAAATTAGAAAGGCAATAGAGGGCAAGATAAATAGAGATACAACGTCATATTGCTAACATAATTTGTAGTTGTCATTTTGGCAAAAGCGTTAGGTATACCGCAGTGGCAATAATATAAATTCTGATATTTGAGTATTTAAAAAATGGAGTATTCTTTAGTCCAAAAGGCATTCACGAAAAGTCAGAGTGTCTATACTAGTTTACAAGAAATGTAGAACACTAGATTTCCGACTACACATTACACAAGATAATATAATCGTATATGTGTAAGCAAGAACTGCGTTTAGCCGTTGGTTCTTCAAATTTCCGGCATAAAAGGGGCTAAAATCAGTAATCAGTAATAATAATCAGTAATAATCATTTATTGTTTGTGAATCAATAACAATAGGTACGCGTCAGTTATTAAGACTTAGATCGAACAATTGATTCCGCTACCAGAAATATATCATGGTTAATTTTGTTCAAACTTTAAAAGCACAAAATGGTGTCATCTAGCTTTTTACTTTTTTGTGCATACTCAAAATGCCCCGTGTATTATAAAATAATTTATAATTAAGCCATTATAAAGACAAAATAAAAACATGTTGTGCTAAAATATTTACAGCTTAATTATTATCTTTGTTTTCTTATTAAAAATCCAATCTCCATTTGTGGAGATAACGATTACTGATCCCATAGTCGGTAGAGAAGAAAAACTCTGCCTGGCTACAAAGGTAAGGGATTTGGTAAGGACTTTGGCCCGAGATATTGGTATGAGTTTCTTTTCTGACACTAGCTAAAATAATGACATGAAGGACAGAGAAACCATACATTGACTCTTACAGATAAATTTCCAAAGTACATTCATGTCTAAAATCTTCTACAAGTGTCTCCAACCATTCCACCTAGACCATACTCCAAAGGTTCTTCAATGTTACATTCCCAAACCATTCCTTTTCTCAAATTATATCAAAGTGGTTAATTCTACATAACCACATTTAAGACAAGCGTCTTCGTGCGTTTCAGCGTTCAATCAACGGGACGGACTTTTCTTATAGAAGACCTCTATCTAGTTCTTTCCGGAGCATTCGAGCGAGTTTCTGAACGTCCTCGCTGACCTGTCCTGCGAAAAGTGCGTCCAGTAACTCACCACGGGAGGCTAGAGCGAACACCCCGGCGAGTCGCGACACGGACTTGTCGGATAGATGGCGTTCTACCACTGATCTGAAAATGTGGAAATTTAAAGTTAAATATTCGTTGCGTTATTTTACAGGAAGTTTATATTTAGAATTATAAGGTACGTTTATTTATAGTTAAAATACATGTCATAATTATGCGTTATTTTATATTGGATAATTAAATGAGGACAATTTATCATTATACCATGTAAAATTAACAATGCTGTGTTGGAACATATTTTTATGGTAGATAATATTTATTTTTGACTCGCATTCGTCATACTGGTGTAATTGAATTAACAGCTCTTTGTAAGTAATGTGTTAATTATGTTGATTTTCAGTGCTGCAATACGCTGATACGGCAGTTTTTTGCACCGTTACACCAATTACAAATTCAGTTATCAACAATAATTTTTTTATAACATGTATTAGATTTTGGTTAAAAAAGTTAATCATTTTCTAGCAGAAGCGAAGCAAATAATTGTATAATGTGGTAATGAAATGCTAGTTAACAATACAACAAATAATTACGACGTAAGGAATATTATAGGTACTTAAGATATACTGAATAGGTATTACATAAAATTTAAATAAATTGGAATTGAATTCCCTAGGAGAAGATCTACTACTTGAAAAGAAACTTACTTGAGTGATTGGTGCGATTCACGGAGAGCGTCCTGCAGAAAGCCGCGATCGTAAGAGAAGTCCACTTCGCAGAACGATACCACGGCCATAAGAACCGTCTGAAACATAACATACAGCATTAGGTAAGTCTAATGGCTTCCAAAAGAACAGCGTGCAGCGGCAAACATATACTCGTACCTGGTTCAATACAGCGAATGAACTAAGAAAAATAAACATTACTGGACAATCCACACAACAATAACATCTAGCGCCGTTGTAGGCTTGGCTACGGGTGCTAAAAATCTGATATACTTAATAATACTAGACGTACATACACAGATATTTATTGTGCTTGCAGAACATACAAATACTTGACACCCGGCGAGAAGCGAACCAGCTACCGCCTGCCCCGCAAGCGGACCTTCGCCATCCGCGCCACCGATGCAGTAATAAAAAAAAGAGCTTTTCGGCTCCAACGACATGGTGTTAACAGTGAAGCACCACATTTAGGAACCATAAGCCGCCACCTAACTGATTGAAGTCTTGAAGCTGAGATCTAAAGACGAAAAAAACACGCGACACTTCTATACTTGCAGCAGCACGCCTAGTTTCACTCCGGACTACTTATATGGCATGTTTCAATAAACACTTGTTGAGACACCGTGCACTTACATGGAACTTGGACCTGAAGGCAGCCAGTTGTCGCTCGTCCGCCGCTGACAGCTGTCCATGTCGCCGCAGCACGCCAAGTTTCACTGCGGACTTAATCACGTGTTTCACTAGCTTCTCTGCTTCGCGCTTCTCTACGCGCTCGCGGAGTACTGTGAGGAACTGGAAGTAAAAAAGGCTGGGATTAACCATCTTATTCATATAAATATGTCAACTAAATCCTATTCAGAATCCATTCTATTTGATCACTTTGACATTTGTGACAAGGATTAAAAAGAACCTAAATAGGCCACCTTAATTATTTCGAGGTAAATAAACCTCTTAACATACTTCAATTGCGGACATTGTATTTGGTCATGGTTCCATGTCGAATATCCATTAAACAATAATAGTTTTGCATTATTGTGAGGCACTGCGGATTAGTGTAGGTACTGTAATGCTGTAATTGTCATGAATAAATTAGTTTCAGTTCTTGGCGTGACCCTGTTTTTTTGTATTTTCCCACGGAATTTCGACATTTTCTCGTGCAAAGTTGCATAAGTTACTCCTTTTTCCTTAAAATCAGTTATGTCATTGAAATTCTCATCCAAAATTGGTCTAGCTTTTTATATGTAGTTTAGAAAGACTAAAAAGGTGATTGACAGACAAAATTAAAAATATTTATTTGGTATAATGTTCTACATCCATTAGCATTTAGTTAGGCACTGTTATTTTAACATTACTTAAAGACTCTCCAATTTGTTAAAAAAAAATTCGTTTAGATGCTCTACAAGTGAGTAGGTATTATTATGCATTTCCGCCACCTCATTAAGTTTGTCATCCAAACACAAAAATTTAAACACAGCACCGAAAATAACTTCAGAGTCCTGGGCGGATGTTTTATAAACACTGTGTTTATGACTGAATATTTTACTGGCGCTGTGTGTACTTCAAATGTTATTATCCTGTCTGTATAGTTAACCTTCAACGGTATTTATATTGAACTTTAACATTATTATTGATATAGGTATGCAGTAAATAGGGCAGGTGTATTTATCATCAACCCTATCTGACGTACTGACTTGGTCAAAGTTGCTAGCTCGCGGTGGATAAAATTTCGATCGGAATAATTGGTCGTCTTTGCGGGATATTCATGTCCAGCAGTGGGCGTCTAATAGCTGAAATGATGATGATTGATCCCTATGTAAAGACTAATGAGATACAATAGCTGCAAAAACAACAATTTTATTTAGGTAAGTAGGTACTTTTTTTCGTTACACTTGTTATTATGTTGTTGATATCTATTACATATTTAAACTGATGCTGAACTAACATATGAATATAAACAATATAAAAGTTTCTCAGGTTAGTGGGGTCAGCATCACAGAATGTTTTTAACCCAGTATAAGTGTGTGGCATGTATGTTATCATATTGCATCATTCCCAATGTAACTATCTTAAATTGAGATTCTAAATGTATAAGAATAAGGTAAGCGTTGAAATAACGAGTGACAGAGGCAAAAATGAAACGAAAATACATATTGTGCCGACTCCACGTAATGTGGAAGCAACTTATGATTGTTTTAGTCTAAACCTTACATGCTAAAACAAATGGCTGATAGAAAATCTCTAAATTAAATCTATTCAAAGAACTGCTTTCGAAATTCTATCTATCACGACTACACCCTCGATTTCCGAGCATCAAGTAAGTAGGTGCCATTACCCGCGAATCACCAAGTCAAATCCCTGTTTAACGGGTGAAGGTACGCATTAGCACTCCGTTGGCAGGGATCCCATATCCTTTCACGTTATTCTAAGCAAGCCCTTCCGGAGTTGGACGACTGCCAACTATCGTGTAGGGATATGGTAAATTGTACCGCTGTGTGGTAATTAAAGAATCTGAGACACCATTGTATTACTGGGCATTTACATATGACAACTGTAGGCAGTGTAGTACTGTAAGCATTGTATTGACATTATACGTTTTGTGTCATTACGGTCAGGCTTAAAAAAGTTAAATGTATTTAGTTTGTTTTGGCCAATTCTATCTTCTATCTATATAAATAAAAATGAATTGTTGTTCGTTAGTCTGATTAAAACTCGAGAACGGATTTATCTTATCTTAGTCTTGAAATGTTCGTGGAGGTCTAGGGAAGGTTTAAAAGGCGAGAAAAAATCGAATAATTGCCGGGGAAAAAAATTGAATAAAAACCGTGCGAAGCCGGGGCGGGCCGCTAGTAAAATATAAAAAAGATTTCACTTATATAATTTTTCAGACGTCGTTAAAACTCCATCATCTGGCACAACACAGAACAGGGGAGGGGAAATGTTGGAGATTAAAGTTCAGGGCCCACGCAATTGGTCATCAAATGTAGTTTGATGACCAATTGCGTGGGTGATGGAGAGAGCCAATGAAAGCACCTTCTATTGATTCTATTGTTTCACGAACAAATTGCTAGCATATCTCTGGGGCATTACCTGGTCGAAGAGTTTGGCGGCATGCTCATCCAGCACCAGCGCTCTTGCACTGGAGGTTCCTCCGACCCGTGACAGGAACTTCTTCTGCGCGCGCAGCGAGATGTCGCGGGCGCACCACGTGCCGCCCTCCATTGCTGAAACAAGGATAGAATATATGTAGGGCTTTGCGATTTGCGGGTATCAGTCTAGTTTTACTGGAAGGTAAACTACGTATAGAGCCATGGGAAAGTAAAAGACGTGGGAGAAAAAAAGGAGGTCTTTAATTCGGTGAGTATACTCAATATTTTTTAAAAAGTTGGTCTCTGTCTATCGGTTATGTATGTTTATGTTATGTGTAATCCCTATTTTTTACTAGAAGGTGGCTTTCTTAAAATTTGTTATATTGGCGGTTAGTTGAGTCAAGAGTGTTATTTAACATGTTTAACATGTTATATAGTATCGGTAGCTTTAGGTTTGTCTATTATGAATAATTGACGATTGTATAAATAACTTTTACCCCGCCTTATTTATTTGTATAACCTGAATGTCTTGTCAGAGTATTTGTTAACCCATACCACATTTCAGGGATAGTTTTGTTGATTACCTAATACTATTAATTGCGCTGTTACATGAGCCAAACTGCTAGTAAGTGATATTAGAAGCGTGCCACCCACATATAAGGTTCCCATGATGTCATTCTCAATTAAAGGACCACTAAAGGCAATTACTTTGGAGACTTGTCGTGCAGTAGCTTCCTACGACGCGGGTATACTCGCTTTTTAAGGAAGAATGCCTTTTTCGTAAACAGGTTATCAAACACTAAAATATACCTGCTTAGAAACGACTACGTACATGTAGTCGTTTCTAAGCAGGTATAATAATGGTGGGTCTAACCCCTTTATTTTTAAGTCCATGTCCAGCCGTTGAGGTTCCATAGCCAAATGATAACAGAACGTTAGTTGAGAGGTTGTACCGATTTCACCATTGGCTATGAACGCGTTCTGATCACATTTTACCGCATATCTAAGATCAAATTGTAATTTTTCAATGTTTGATGTTGAATCTTTATGCTAAATTTCTAAATCTGTTTGATGCTAAATTTGTAGCATAAAATGGTGAATTTGGGGCCTAACTTTATTCATACGAATAGTTTTTAAACAATAATTTGCTCTGTTGAATTCGTCATGCTAATATTTTCAGTGTTCCCGTCGTCAACTTAAACATTCTTCCTTGGATCTGAATCTAATAGTTCCAAATACGTACCTAGCCTAGGTTTAGCTTGGTTGGAGTGTTGGCTGTCTTCCAAGATAAATTTTCCATATGAACGCCTTTTTAATACGCCAATAAAAAGTTTTAAGCTGCAATGTACACTCGGTTCCAAAAACAACGGATCTGCGACGTTCAGGTCTGGAGATATTTAGTTTTTTGACTGACCCATTATTTTTGGAAGCGAATGTATATACGAGTACAACGGCAATTATAAGATTAACAACCCTACTTTTGAACCTATTTCTCTATCAAAGAAATTAAAAGACAACTTAATTTGGATAAATATTACATACGCATTGCTTCGTTAATAGTTCAGCTACATTTATTCCATGCTGAAAATACCAACAAAATTATAACATTCCGACGTTTCTATCCCCCTCAAAAAGGAGTCGTCTTCAGAGAAGCGGGAGAGACTCTCCTGTGAGCTCACGTCACTGACTCATGAGTCGTCTGATATTTCGTTGCGTTTAAACGCGATTAAAACCCGTTCTCAAAGTTATAAGTTTACCACTCATTAGTTTTGAGAAGGGACCATTTTTTTATTTATACGCACAACGCGGTTGATTGTGGTTTCCCTTATATTAGGTCCTTACATATGAAATTGGCGTTTTGTATGGGAGGAACAAAAAGTCGAATATTTTTTAATATAATATATTTAATTAATCAAAGTATGAACCATTATTTTCTATGCACTTTTGCCATCTTATAGGTAGTTCATTGATCCCTTTACTAAAAAAACCAGTCGGACGGGAATCAATAAAATCTTTGAAGGCGATTTGGACTGCCCCATCGGAGTTGAATTTTTTCCCTTGCAAGAAGTTATCCAAATTTCGAAAAAAATGGTAATCTGTTGGAGCAAGGTCCGGGGAGTACGGAGGATGTCTTAGACTTTCCAATTGAAGCTCTTCTAATTTAGTAGCCGTCTGTTGCGCAGTGTGTGGTCTAGCGTTGTCGTGAAGCAGCAGTGGCGTGGAGCGATTGACCAGCCTAGGTTGTTTAGCCGCTAGCTTTTCCATCATGGTTTGCAATTGCTGACAATAGACATCAGCCGTAATAGTCTGGCCAGATTTGAGAAAACTGTAATGAACAATACCGGCACTAGTCCACCAAACGCTTACAAGTAACTTTTTTGGGGTTAATTTTTGCTTGGGGCAGGATTTGGCTGGCTGGCCAGGATCCAACCATTGCGCTGAGCGCTTCCGATTATCGTAAAGAACCCATTTTTCATCACAGGTAATGATTCGGTTTAAAATACCTTCATTATTGTGCCGGTTTAGTAATGTAACGCAGCAGTCGACGCGCGTTTGCCGGTTTGCTTCAGTCAATTCGTGAGGTACCCACCTTTCAAGCTTTTTAATCTTCCCAATTTGCTTCAAGTGAATTAAAACAGTTTTATCACTAACACCGCAGCCTGCAGCTAACTCGGACGTGGTTTGCGATGGATCCGCTTCCACAATAGCCTTCAACTCTTCATTATCAACTTGAGTCTCAGGCCGTCCACGGGGCTTGTTCTGCAAGTCGAAATTTCCAGAACGAAAACGTTGGAACCAAAAACGAACTGTGTTTTCTTTTGCAACACGACCGCCATACACATCATTCACCCTTCGAGTTGTTTCCGCAGCACTAGTGCCACGGCGGAACTCGTACTCGTAAATAATGCGATATTTTAAGTTTTCCATTTTGTAAAATGAGTGACGCAAACAGAAAAAAACAGAAGAAAAAAAACAAATGAATGACGATCATCGAAGCACAAATACATGAGTCTATAGCTGTACAAATTTGAATTTGGAATTCCTTACCAAAGAGGAGAAATTTGTGATTAAAGTGGCCAGTACGAAAAACGCCAATTTCATATGTAAGGACCTAATATTTCGAAGGCCTTTGACCAGAAGCAGTCAAAGTCACAAGGCCGAAACGATGATGATGTCATAATCAAAATATGTATTATTCCTTAAACGTGAAAATGGCGAAGCTCCACACGCGATACAGTAATATACAGTATCAACTTCAGGAAGTTAAGTGCCTAGCTCGTATGATGACTCGGCTCATTATGTAGATTTAGGGTAACACTATGACTAGAGTTTATAAAACGCACTGCGGCATTGAGTATTTGAAGGTTAATATGTAAAGCCATGAAAATATACTATATTGATTAATATGAAGTGGCTTTTCATAAGTTTATGCAAATTGATTGATAGGTTTTCTTCGATTTCGATTCGATATTGTTATGGTTTTTGTTTCACATTGTTATAATAATAGTAGGGGGCGCTGTTAAAAGTAATCGGGTATATGTCTAAAAAATCAAAAATATCCCGTAATAATTATTATTATT
The DNA here is from genome assembly GCA_929108375.1 of Gymnoscelis rufifasciata. Classification (NCBI taxonomy): domain Eukaryota; kingdom Metazoa; phylum Arthropoda; class Insecta; order Lepidoptera; family Geometridae; genus Gymnoscelis; species Gymnoscelis rufifasciata. Next base: position 11,078,449 of record OV815314.1, read on the forward strand.
GGATAAAATTGTATGTATTTTTTTTTCTTCTACGTTAACGAAAAATCAAGACGATTCGACTAGATTTCCAGTATTTTTGGACGAGCTCACATACGGACTAAAAATAATACTTATATTATATATCTTGCCTATGGGGAATTTATTCTAGCGTCGTGGTGCATCTTAAGCTTAATACTTTTGAAAGTTACGAAAAATATAGGTACCTAATAATTAGGAATTAGCAAGGAGAGCATCTGGTGCGTTTCATTCAAACCCCGTCAAAATACACATAGCCTATGGCATAGTGTTACTTGAATAAATCGTATGTCTTACAAGACGCATTATTAGTAAAAACGATATAAACCGTAATCCCTGAAAAAAATTACGATATTAGCAAGGTCCAACATAATAATCAGAAAGGATTTTCATTATTCCAAAATTAATCGAGGCCCTACAAATTTTTAATTAAAATCTCTCGTTTATTTCAATATTAGCCCAAAGGCTTACGGAACAATTATTGTCCTAATTAAAACATTTTAGCCCATGCAAACATGTAAAAGCAAACAAAGGGACACCGAAAACTGAAGTAACGAAACAACGGAGTTTCGCTGGCTCCCATGTTGGCTCCATCGTAAATTCTACTGTACGTGTCACCCGGTCGTAACTGTAAAAGGGTCGCAATCTATATTTCACCTGGAGTTGTTTTATTTTATGTTATAAACCTAGAACTCGATGTAAACAAAAAAATCGTGATCAAATTTACTTCTAATGTGTATAGATGATGATTACGTAAAAATAGGTACTCTGTTTAGGCTGCCTGTTAGCCTGGACGAAAATACTGGACACCTATTCATCGCTTTATCAAATTAACAGGAAAGTGGCAAAATAAAGAGCATCTTGCCAAGATATAGGGGTTTGTGACGCATATTTTTTTTTCCATTTTAGTTCCAATGATAAGATATTTTAGTTTATAAGAGTTAAATTTGTATGTATTGTATGCTTGTCTTTAAGGCCTTAAATAAATGATTTATTATATTATTTCACAAAAGCAAATGTTAGTCACTTCAATAATACGTGCCAATGGTTAGTTATGACAAGAGCTATCGCTTTGTCGCACGTGACTGAGCGACATATCTCTATATTTCAACCGATTTCTAACTTTACTCGGTTATAGTGAAAGAGACCCTAAGTTAGGATCATATAAACTTACTAAATGATACTTATCTGTTGTATACACTGAAGTAAAATGAAGTAAACCCGGCAAGGCCCTCAAAAATGTACAAAGTAGCTGCGTCATCGTTTCGTAGCGTTCGCGTTTCGTTGTCGTAGCGTTTCGTAGGCATCAAAGAATGCTTTAATCATAGCTCCAAGGTCGTGTTGTCGACATTGAGGGTGTTTTAGAATCGGTGACCCTTGAAATCGACCCTCGAACAATGACTTGAAACTTTCGTGAACGCGGAACACAAATACTAAAAGTATATGTTTTGATTATTATAATGGAAAAGTAAAGATACCTCGGCATTGCTAGGGTCTATCAACTTTCTTAAAAAAATAGTAGACCACCAATTTCTATACTAGTCACTATTAGAATGTGCAAAATCATTTTTTTATTTTGTTTATAACAGAAAGTTAGTTAAATTTTCGACATTAAAAGATTCGTACAAACAAAAATAATCTTACTTTTTCACAATTTAGTGATTACTGTCCATAAAGTTTATAGCGTCATAAGTTCTGTTTGTGGTCAGTGGTTTATGTTTCACGAGTGATTTCGTCATGTTTTATTACGTATTTTTCTACGTCGGACTATCGCAAGTAAACCCTACGTTTTAATGGTTTTTGTTAAAATTTTCCTTGTAGAACATTAACGTCACACCGTTACGTATTTATTTGGTGTGCTGAAAAACCTAGCTTTTGGGTTTTTACCGTTTAATCGCAGACAAAAAGAATAGGGTAGATAACAAAAAAAAATTAGTCCGTCATTTAGATAACTTAAACTAACTAAGCACCTATTTTTACTGAGACTACGTCGTTTTTCTGGCACCAGGCTTTATCTCAAGAACCGTGGTAGAGATATTTTGAGGGATAATGTATTTCAGTAGCCGCTCTAACAACAAATACTAAAAACACACAACAAATGAATATTAAAGGGGACGCCCGTACACCACACGTTTTTTTGATAAAGTTAAGCGACGTTGCGCAAGGCCAGTACTTGGATGGGTGACCTCTCTGACTGCATCTTTTTACATTGAAACTTTAAGTTTTTCATATTTTTGTGTTTGTTTTTATTGCACAATGTGTATAAACTGAACCCTAGGTGTATCAAATTCTTAAATTTAATTATCTACTTTGTTCTTTGATTAAAATAAAGAGCATGTTTATCAAAGGATATCTTAATAACTTGTGACTTTGCAACTCAGGAAGCACTATCAATCATCATCAATATTAAAGATAGCACTCGCTCGCTTTTAGTAAAGTTAAAATAACATAGAATGTCTGACGATTGGTACCTACCATTTCTTTAAAACACGCAGTCGCATTTAAAGTTTCTGTTCTCTTAAAATAAAATCTAATTTTCTCTAATGTCCTTGCTAGTAGAAGTAATGACGACCAGCACAGGTCAGTCTTGAAGGCTTTAACCTGCGTGGGTGGAAGAGAGGATCGGTGTTTAGGTCTGCCTAGCGATCGTACAGTTTAAAAAATCAAGATTATTCTAAAACATTATTCTAAATGTTTAAAACGGCTCCTTGATTTTCTGCAGCTTTGCTAGTTAAATAGATACCTACCTAACCATTTTTATTATGCTTATTTTATATAATAATACAGACGATGAGCTTTTGTATTTTTTTTTGGTAATCCCGAAAAAAAAATTGAGTAATATAATTCCTCCGGCCACTGCGTGAAGCGATTTTTTCGTGTTTCGTAATGTGGTCCGGAGAAGCCATCTACCTTCTAGGTCTTCATGCTCCATCTTAGACCACATCGTCACTTTACATCAGGTGAGATTGTGGTCAAATGAAAGCTTAACCAACATAAAAAAAAAACAAATTCTGTACTGATAGTATTTATAAATACCACAAATACCTTCATATAAATAAAAAAATATTACGGGAAAACCATTTCTGTAATCGCAGTGATGCATACATTATATATTTTAAGTAACAATTATCAATCTTTTTTTAGTTGATTTACTAAAAAATACAAATATTTTTTACAAACAAACAATTTAACAAAATCAACTATTACTAAACATATTTTCCCCACGGTAAGTACTTACAGCTACAGTTTCTCATTATCTTAACGTTTATAACTTTCATTATAAAGCACATATGTATTACAAACAAACAACATCATCTTTAATCAAAGCTCTAAGTGGTGCTTACTTCTGATTGCACACATTATGTTTTATCTCAGACTCAAAGGGATTCTCATCATAAAATATGTACAAAACTGTTTCTAAATAATAATGATAAACTAATAAATAACTCTTTATTACACACCCAGAAAAAACAATACAAACATGGATTTAATGCTAAATATAAAATGCGTAATGGGCGGCCTTTTTGCTTAAAGCAATTTCTTCCGGACAACCTTTGGATGTAGAGGAAAATGCACAGCAAATAACTGGACGGTGCAGTGGCATAAAAATGATAATAATAATTAGTAATAATAATAGTAATACAAGAACAACAAATTAATATCAAAAAAAATATAATATTGACTTACATATTACTTTACATATAAATAAATATATGGAAACTAATAAAAATAACATATAAATACCTATTACAATATATTTATCAAACAACGTATAAATATAATATACCATATGATGCTAATACAAGGAAAACATTTTTTCATGACATTTTAAAGTGTACAGACTAGTAGCGCGTCTTGTTTCATAGTCTCGTAGCGTCTTTATAAAGTTAATTTTCGGGTTCCGTGCCCAATGTAAAACGGCTATTACTGGCACGGCTATTTCGTTGTATGTCTGTCTGCCAGGCTGTATCTTAAGAACTGTGATAGATAGAGAGTAGAGATTTTGAGTGATCATGTATTTCTTTTCGCTACACTTACAACAAATACTAAAGACAATAAATAATAAACATTAATTTTAATATCTTCACAAAAAATACCCTAATAATTTTATTTTCATACATGTTGTGCCGGCCGAGACCCCACGTAATGTGGGATAAGGTCAGGAAAATGATAATAATTATTTTAATAATAATTCATGTATTTTATCTTTTATCTACTAAAAGTGTATTCTATAGATTCTTAAATAACACGGAACCCTCGGTGTATGAGTCCTGACCTCATACTTATCGAAATTATTATGGTTTCAAGCTTGGCTCTTTTGCTCAAAGGATCTGGATGTTTTATTCAGATAAACGCTTGTTCTTTAGTATTGATAAATTATTTACAAAACAGTTTCAAAAGTTATTGAAGTAGGAAGGTAAACACGTACCGTGCGTGGCTCTACTCCTCTCACTCTAACACAGCTCTATCCATAATTTTGAAGTTATCACTTCTGTTAGCAGAGGAAACGCGCGAGACATTTTTTTATTATTTTAAAGCTTGGTTCATTTGCCCAAAGGATTTAGATATATATTTTATTAAGATAAACGCTTGTCACGTGTCAGGGCGGGCGGGAACGGCGACATCTCTGCAGGATTTAAATAAATAATTTCTCCTTGTTTTACGTGGATACTAGATGTCTTATGAGAGCTCTTTAGTATTCATTGCTTTTATAATTTGTCTGTGGTTTGTTTTGAGGATAAAATGACGATTAGTTTCTTAGAAAATAAAAACAACCTGTGTATTTTCGGGACCAGAGTAACCTTCCTAAACCTCACCTATATACTACATTAAGGCTTCGCGCTGACCCAAGTCAAAAATTTTCTGCGACTCACTACCGCCTTACAGAATAGATGAAGCCGCGCTCACTATCAACGACAAGTATATGTTGCTGATACTATAAATCTAAATTCAAAATTTAAGAAAAAAAAACCCGATTCCAATGCCTTAATTTCCTTAAAAGTAAAACACCATAATATTTAGTAATGTGCACGCGATGCGCTTTCTATTTAATACCCCACTCGAGTATATTTGCAGATTTTCGGTTTTCCTTCCCCACTCTCACCCCCATAACTTTTAAACGGCACAACCGATTTTCATGAAACATGTCTAGGAACACTCGCGCCAAACTCACCTTTCATACAAAAACTAAGCTAACTAAGAAATCACTACATCCGTTTGGGAGCTATGATGTCCCAGGCAGACAGACACGTCAAACTTATAACAACCCTCTTTTTTGGTCGAGGGTTTAAAATGTAAAGAAACAGACTTGACCTCAATGAGCTCGAAGATAAGTATTATATAATTCTTTATTACACACCAACATTAAACAATACAAAAAGGGACTTAATGCTAAATACAAAATGCGTAATGGGCAGACGTATGGCTTAAAGCAATTTCTTCCAGACAACCTTTGGATGGTGCGGTGACATAAAAAGATAATGTGTGATCCATCGCATTGTCCAAGTGACACTTTGTCCAAACAAAGGTCTATTTCTATAAATAAATAAAAAGCTTGTTATTTAATTTGACCTTTTTATTAGGCTTAATGTACTCTTTCAGTTTATTTTTGGTATTCAATTTCAATCAACAAAATATGAAAACGTTGACATTGAGAATGATTTTAAGAATTCAGGCGACCTTGTTCGTATTGACCTGACATGGCTTCGCTATTAATTAGTTTTAAACTTACTTAAATAAATTTCAAATATTTCGTTACAATTCTGTACCCAATCATTTTCTTTAAAATTTTACTTTGACTAAATTGTTAACAACGATTTGGGTCATATTTTTTGTTCATATAGAAAGTATGTTTTGGTTACATAGCCATTTAATGTGCTTATTATATGACTTTAACTAACAAAATTTAAGTGTTTTCTTGAAATAAAGCTACTTTGGCAAGCTATCATAATCACAGAGTCCATACTACCTCATATTTTTTTATAATTTATTACCATTAAAAAATACCATTTGTTTTATATTTATAAATAAGTGATAAATATTCAATTAATAACGCACAGAACTTTTGGCCCCGTGGTAAGCTCTAAGCTTAAGTTACTGGTACTATGCAAACCAAACAACAAAACATTTTTATAAAAGTATAATATACCGTAGACAAGACAATGGGTAAGAAAGAACAAATTTTAAGTAACTTTGTAAAAAGTCATAACAAAGTAGGTTCCCAGTAAACCCGAATTTAAGGACGAACAAAACAATGAAACGAAATTAAAGAATCTGGTGACCCAGTTTGTAACGATTCAATTGAAACAATTGTTCTATTGTAGCGAAATTGATACAAATTACCAATTGAGATAGTAAACACTGAGCTCGTATATGTGTGTCTAATGTTAAATAGACTAGCTGACCGGCCTAGGTTTACGGCTCAATCGGAACAGCGTCAATACTTTCGCACTAGTACAACACTCATTAGCACATAATTTATATTGACGGACCCCAAGGGGTGGAGTTAAACGACATTATTCGTCAGAATTGAACAAAACATGGCGTGAACGAGCCCATTAGGATGACCTTCGCGAGGGCACAGGAAATTGCTCCCCTGGGTCGTTGTTACCCTAATAACAGGTGAACCACGGTAAATAATGTAATGGAATGAAATGGCATTTCGAGAAGCTAAGGAAAAAACTTAAACTTTCTGGAGAATATTATTTTGGACATGTTTAAACGAATTTGACTATCTATAAGTTTAGTGTTCTATTATTTATTATTTTTCCTTGGTCTGGGTGTTGCCGTAACAATAGCTTACAGCTTAACATCTAGATGTTGTTGTGTGGATTGTCTGGAAATATTTATATTAGGCAAACGTTTAGGATAAAAATATTTGGACAGATTGACCTAACCTCACCATGTCACCTTCAATAAATATGTCCTATAAGACAAAACTCAGGAATATTTTATAATTACTAGAAATTTTAGCCTATTTGTACTAGAAATTAAATTTATTTTGTTGACCTCAGTGCCGAAAATAATCTTCACAAACTCCGTTAATTAGACAATAATATCCTTGAAAGAATCTCGAATTTGGAGGCCGATTTCCAGATCGGTTCGAGGAGCTACTGCAGCGCAATAAGACAACAACAAGAAGAATGGAAAATGTTTTTATCGCAGAAACAGTTAAGCCTAACTTTAACGAAGGTGATCCTTGGAGAACACGAGGGATTCTATGACCCTCAGTCCTTGCACGTGGCCGATACGATCACGTGGTTGATTGTGAAATAACATTGAAACAACAATACAGGCTGATACAGGGCAAAGATGTGTCAAAATTTCAAATATGCAAATTATTATTTACACACAAATTCTAAAGATTATTTATTTGTTTGATCTCGTTAATATCAGGAACTACTGGTCGTATTTGAAAAATTATATTAGTGTTAGATAAACTTTTTTTCGAAGAAAGCTATCTATTAATCGAGAAGGGTATAGGCTACTTTTAACCAAAAAGGCCGGAAACCGTGGCGTGTAAAACTATAGTTTTAAAATAATTTGTATGAAATAATGCCTGAAAGATCAAGTGGAAATGCCAATTTCAGCAAATTGCATTATGAACCCAAGCTGAAGTGGATTAAATGCACGTTCTGTTTTCGTACACCACTTTTACTTTGAAGTGTGCATGGCATTCATGCTACTCGTTTAGCCTCAGTTCAACAGAAAGATTAAAACTAAATTTTACTCGGCAGCATGCAAGAAATTTGTGGTTAAATCACTATGTTTCTATCCTTATCCTTTTTGGTATATGGCAACAAAGCCTGGCAGCTATTGATCTGTCTCGTTTATGTTTTGTTTTTTTTGTGTCTGTCTCTGCTGTCTACTCAAAGCCCTACCACTAAAGGCTGTTGGAGATTACAACATGTTGTTATAACATGGCATTGACAGATTTTTAACAACTAAAATTTTAACTTTATCTGTCAAATGTATGGGGTAACAACATATTGTTGTGCTGTTTGAATGTACCAAATAATAAATGTATTTTCATTCTTTCTATCTTCAAGGAAAAATGTGTTATGTATCAAAGGAAAACATGAAGCGAAAGGAGATGAAATTTTCCACCTCCCGTTTTAAATAACAAAAGAGTTTTCAGTCTGCTGAGAAATATAAAGCTATCACGTCACGGCGCCGGCGTTACCCGTGTTTTATGAATTCTCTCGCGGGAAGAAATAGCCTACAGTCTTCCTCCGTAAATCGGATATACAACAGCCCATCGCGCACATTATAGAATATGATGTTTTTTTTTACTTTAAAAGGAACTTAGGTTTTGGAATCGGAGATTTTTCTTAATTTTGATTCATCATCATCATCACCCTATTAACGAACCCACTGCTGGGACACAGGGACTTATCTCTAGGCGAGAGAGATTACATACACACACACAAACACACACACACACACACACACACACACACATGTCCTTCAAACATTTTGATTATATAAGACTAATCCGTTTAGCCATTCTCGAGTTTTAGTGAGACTAACAAACAGCAATTCATTTTTATTGTGTCATGAATTAATGTGATAAGGTATGATAAATTTGTTTTTATGTTCCTTTGTAGGCCTGCGAGATACAATCCGAAATTCATGTTACTAAAATGTCTCAAGAAAGATCAACTTAACAAGAAGCTATAGATAATATTATTATGTAAAAATGCAGTGTCAAAGGTCTTTAATGTTATATTATATTGAAGTGGGTGTGAATAGTGTCTAAATATTCATATTCAGCATAAATTTAATAGAAACTTGCTGGAATATTCAATATCCGTTACATTCAACGTGAATAAAGTCTCGTGAAAAATACTTTTCACAGAAAAACTACACGTGAAAGAAAGTTATTTCCGTTCTGTTGGAAACATCCAACTTCTAGTGTCATTATCATCATCATTTCTGGAGGAAAGCCACTGCCCGTAAGACCTTTTTCATATAAAGAATAAGCACCATTTTTACGTTCCCACTGCTGGGACACGGACTTGTTTCTTGACGAGACCAATCTTTCAAGTTACCCGGTTTCTCCACGATGTTTGCCGTTAAAGAACGTGTTTGAAGTGAGAAGAAAAAAAATCATAGGTGCGCGGCGAGGTTTGAGTGTGCTACCACTAAGCCTAACTAACATGGATTTTCATAGATCCTATCCAGTTTTCTGCGGTTGGATCCGGCATGAATTCACCCTATGCTGCGGCCATTGTTGATGTCCTACGCTGTGCTTGCCGATATGTTGTCTCCATTCGAGAACTTTCCGGCATAAAGGCTATCTCTACGCCCTGTTACGTATCCCTTTACGCACAGTGCAAAGATGAGTAAAGAGTGATTTTTTTAACAAAATAATACCACGTACGCTGGTACGTACCATGGTGACAATAGCCCAAGACATCTCTCAACAGCTCGCGGTATGAAACGATTAAACCCCATTATATTGTAGCCATTATAATGGGGTTTAGTCGTTTCATACTGACTGAGCTGACTGGGGCTATTGACACCATGGTATAAACAGCTCGCGGTATGAAGCGACTAAAGACCCTCTAATATTAGGAACAAGCTGAATATTCCTTCGCTTAATTTATGAGGACGATGACTCCGAACTTTGAATTCACGATTTCCTTTAGCAAAGTTAAACTGTAATTTTGCTGAAAGTTAGTCGCGGAATGTATTGAACAATGGAGATTCATAGTGCAGTTTGTCACCAGTATAAATTGCTCCAGACGGGGTGGTATGCCCCAGACATTTGCTACTACGCTTCCACGGAATTCCAAGATTTAATAGCAGTGCATGTAGGTTCAAATTTAAATAGAGGTCCCCGCAGACGAAGCCACAATGTTTCCAAGCCGCAGAAAGTGGGGAGCATATTTCAATTGTAGGTACTGCATAGGATTTTATGTACGGGTAAGTTGTGCCAAGTAATTATAACGTGTGTAAATTAGCTTTTGTAGCTAAGAAATTAATTGTTTAAAACGTTGTTGGTTCTACCAAAAGCCGTTAGTAAAGTTGATAGATTTTTATTTATTTCTGTTGAAGGATGGTAACATTCATATACACGCTAATTAAACTAAATCATCTGTCTTGTTGTTGGTCGTACATTCCATTTAAATCCTTACCTGCCAGGGGACCAGATTTTGCACGACCTACAATTTCTGTTTTCGGGGTCTGGGTGTTTTCGATGTATTATTTGTATGCTTTTATAAAAAAAAAACTGTGTCGTTTATTAGTCACTTAATACCCATAGTAAAAGCTCTGCTATGTATCATATGTATGCATTTATAAAAAAAATTAATCTGTGTCGTAAATTAATCACCTTACACCCATAGTAAAAGTTTGGGGTTAGGTTATGCTGTGTGATTAGACCAGATTTTTTTTTAATTTTTTTTACCTTTCTAGATGAAAGATCTATGGCAGAAGTTTAAGATTTGTGAGACTATAAGGTTCAATGACCGCCGATAAAATAGAAATAGACCTTAGCCGTTCAGGACGAAGTATAGAGATTAATTTTGTTAGATGATTTCGTAAGGACTTAATACAGTATTGTTATTGGCATTCTCCTACACAAATTTTCCGTAATTGAGCATTACGAGTGGTTTTGCGCATGGAACAAATTACCCCCCCCCCCCCCCCCCCCCCCAATACAAATGCATTGGGAAACCAATTAATGTTGCTTGATTGTGAAGCACTTACAATCAAGCAACATTAATTGGTTTGGTTGGTTAATGTTAATTATTTTTATAAGATAGTTATTTAAGGACTATTTAAATTTAATTGGCATTCTCCTACAAAAATGTTCCGAACTTCAGCAATATGAGAGCTTTTTGTGTAACGTTAAAATAACTCTCTCAAAACAAATGCATTGGGAACAAATTAATGTTGCTTGATTGTGAGTGATCTAATTTAATTTGGCTAGAATAACTGAGATCAATGAAATGCTGTAATTTTATATGTACCTCGGCTATTCTGTTTCTAGGTCAAACGATGTAAGCTAAGTTTTATTTTCTCGATCTGTATAAAATCAGGTAGCATGGACTTTAATGTATGTTGTAAAAAAAAAAAAAGAATAATGAATAAACTGATAAATAATTATACTTCCAACGAAATATGAAATATCAGAACATTTTCATTTTTAAACGAAAAAAAGGAAGTTTTCAATTAGTCGCATTATTTTTATGTAGCCATATCTTATATTCGTAATTTACATGTCACAAAATAAAATAATAGATAGGTACTCGTAGACTAAGGAATACATTATCAAGTTTCCAAAAGACGATAGCTGGCATACCAGCAACCAACAATATAGTGCTCGTCGCGTCCGAGCGTTCGCAAGATTCCAGTAGCACGGCTAGATGCGATTCCAGATCACTATCTATAAGTCTCTTTTGATCGTAGTTACTGAACGGAAAATACTATTAGAGATAAATGCTTTTGAGTTCTATTTTCAGCTCTCCGTGAATCCTGTTGCATTATATAAATTCGATGAGTAGAGTGAAATTTGAAATATTTACCCTGTTTGTCATTAAAAACACATAAATAAAAAATATATAGCGCAAAATAGATTCGAAAGAAAGCAGCCAGTGGTCACCCATCCAAGTGCTAACCGCGCGCAACGTTGCTTAACTTTATTAAACACGTGTGTTGTATGGGAGCCCCCTTAAATATTTATTTATTGTGTCTCAAAATCTATCACGGTTCTTGAGATACAGCCTGGTGACAGCCGTACAAATGGGCAGACCGACAAACGACGAAGTCTTAGTAATAGAGTCCCGTTTACCTTTTGGGTACGGAGCCCTAAGAATATGAGTGTAAAAATTATGACGATATTTCATATACGTCTAATGTCTGTTTACGTCCGTAAGTGGTAGCCCTCTGAATCCTTACACGTGACCTCCAGGTGGTGCTAACAACAGTCTCTGGTGGTAGGCTTCGGCCGCGGCTTGTCACCACCCTCCGGGCTGAGCCAGTGCGTGAAGCGATTTTTTCGTGTTTCGTAATGTGGCCCGGAGAAGCCATATTCTAGGCCTTCATGCTCCATCTTAGCCCATCGTCACTTTACATCTGGTGAGATGGTGGTCAGATGAAGGCTTATCAATAATAAAAAAAAACGTAGTTTCCGAGATTCGAGGTTTGATTCCATCAGACAGGGCGGGACTCGGGTATTTAAGTGAAATGAAATGAAATCGTTTATTTGCGAGAATACATAATTAATAATACATGTCAGATCTTAAATAATAGTTTATGTCACTGTATTCAGCCTGCAAGCAGGCGTGCAAATATTTTGTCAAAATTATATTAAAGTCAAAATTATATTAAAGATGTCATAATAAAAAATTACATACATTTATTATCATCATAATTCAAATACTCATTCACATTATAGAAACATTTGTCAAGCAACCAACTACATAATCTGTTCTTAAAAATAACATTCAATTGTTTTAATGATTCGGGTAATTTATTATAAATTAATATACACATGTTATAAACATTTCTTTTATATAAATCCCTATTGCATTGTGGTTTGTACAGCAAATTTTTAAATTTATGCCTTTTCTGTCGTGTTATAACCTCACTCCGCTTTATAAACAAACTTGGGTGAGATTTAACGAAAAGGCATAACTCTCTAATATACATACACGCCAGGGGCAATATGTTGCATTTTTTGAAGAGAGGCTTGCAACTATCACGGAACCAAGACCTGTTAATAACCCTCAGACATCTTTTTTGTACCCTAAATACTCTTTCGACGTCCACTGAGTTCCCCCACAACAGTAGTCCGTACCCTAGAACAGAAGATACGTGACCGTGATAGGCTACGACGGCCGCTTCAAAAGAAATGGTCTGGTGAACTTTGAAAACCTGTGAAATCGTAACCACTTGGTATTTAATAACGACGAGTTTGACATTTAAGGACATAATTATGTATATTTAAATAAAAAAAAATTAAACTCTAGTTAAAGTTTAAATTAATTAATATTTTACTTTTTGTAATATTTATACGCCGCAAAAGAATTTTGTATTTGTATTCGTGGTCTGGGATATTAAAAAATATCAATCTGAGTAGGTATCCTCAAGAAATAAGTAAATAAGTAAAATGTAGTGTAGACTTCTGCGATCCATGACGTCACTAGGTGCAATTAAGGTCAAATAAAAATCTTAAAAAAAAAAAATTGATCTGATATTTATCAACATCCACGTAACGGACACTAAGCAGTTCCATCCACCTTCATTCGCACCGCAAAGGATTAGCTCCCTGATGGTGGGATTCCCGCGTCCCTTTATCTCTCTGCAAGACTAGTGTGAAAATTTTATAGTACCTAATACTCGTAATAGTACCTAGAGTACATAGAGTATAATTTCTCATCATACCTTACAGTTTTCCCATCAAATCACTAGTAAGGTTTAAGATCTGGCGGGTCGACGGTTTATGCTGTAAATACATCTTGGTCCCATGCTATAATTAACCCTAGGAGCGTGTCAAGTTAAGTCATCATCTCGTAGGATGGGGGCAACAACCTGAGTCAATTAAGAAGGACATTCTGTTAATTGGAGAATTTCCAGAGAACCTCAGTTGATTGATGTGGTAACGGTTGAAACTGTTACCGACCATTACCATGATTTAGTTCAGTTATAACTTCTTGACTAACTAGAAAGGATACTTCATATTTTGCTTTGTTTTATTAAATTTCTACCAATAGATATAAATTAACTATAATAGGTACTGTGAATTACAATAAAAATTATTGGGCGCGTGCCATGCTTTATTGTTGAGGGATGAGGTGTTGGTCTATGAAACAAGTGTACCTACGTATTGATAAAATATTATATATTATTGAATATATTATTGGTGTTTGAAGACTGATATATTGATATCAGTCTTCAAACACCCAGCTCACGAGTAGTTTTGAGTTAAGTATATGATGTGTGTGAATAGTCCCGAAATCTGGTTTTTACCTATAGGTTGATCGCGAAGAGTGGAAGAATGCAATTAATACGACGTATGCCCTGTAGTTGTGAGACTGTTTAGACTAATATTAATAAATGATTACTAAAATGGGTTTTATACCAAAATAGGCAATTAACTACATAGTTTGTTTTAAAGAAAGCTACAAGAATCGTCATTTTCATATCACGTATCGATAGATTATTTTCGGACCGAAGATAGGGTGACCTACACCGTAGACGCGTATTCTTTGAATAATTCATGAGACCGACCTAAATAATTTACGTGTCTTACAGCCCTGTAAGTTGAAACTTTAACAATTTCGTCCTTTCACTAAAGCTTTTGAAGCATTTTTCCAACATCGCAATAAAATGCTGGAGTAAATTAGTAAGAAAGTTCGGCGGTTTATGTCATCATTATCATCATCATTACCCCATTAACGTTCCCACTGCTGGGACACAGGGAATTCTCTCTTATCGAGAGAGATTATGGCTTAATTCACCCGTACTTGGCAAGGGTTGGTAAATATCCTTCAAAAGCTTCAAAGTTCTCAGAACATGCCGGTTTCCTCACAATGTATGAATGAATTACAAGGTACTCCATATTTCGGTGAATTCTACCCCAGGTATGCCATTATTCGGTTGAATTGTTCTACACCCGAGATTTCCCAAACTTGTAGTTGTACGGAATCTTTGTAATATTCAACAATGTGAAGCAATTTCGGGAATATTAACATGCCAGGGCAATTTTCACGTCTATGATATTATAACGAATTCGAAGTACAACATAAAGTTGGTACATTAAATAATTTTGTCTGTGAATGTTAAATAATTGGCCTACAGATTCTCTTGCTTATGATATAAACGATTCACAAACCGAAAAAGTACTACCGAATTAAGGTTATAAATCGAATTCGTTGTAATATCATTTTGGAGGTTTTATTATTTTTTATTATTATTGATAAGCCTTCATTTGACCACAATCTCACCTGATGTAAAGTGGTCTAAGATGGAGCATGAAGGCCTAGAAGATGGCTAGAAGAAGGCTTACCTAGCATAAAAAAAAATAGACGAGAGAATTGCCTCTCTGGATTCACAAGTGTTTCTAGTTCAGTATTCTTGATTGTGAAATTCTTTTAGAGCTGCTCAGATAATTTCTGAAGGAGCTACAAGGCTATACTTAAATATCTACATATATCAAGACTTTTATCATAACCTGAGAGCGTCCCACGCTGGATATTCTAGAATCCAGATATCTCAACTAATACAGAACAGTATATACTGGTAGCGGGTTCAATTCCCACCGAGAGGTCAAGGGTGTGTGTATGGTCTGCAAGTGGATTGTTCGGATTTAATTTTTTTTTTAACCCCCGACCAAAAGAGAGGGGTGTTATAAGTTTGACGTGTCTGTCTGTCTGTCTGGGACATCATAGCTCCCGAACGGATGGAGCGATTTTAATTTAGTTTTTATGTATGAAAGGTAAGTGTTTTTAGACATGTTTCATGAAAATCGGTTGTGCCGTTTAAAAGTTATGAGTGTTAGAGTGGGGAAGGAAAATCGAAAAACTGCATATATACTCGAGTGGGGAATCAAATGAAAGCGCACATTACAAAAAATAATGGTGTTTTACTTTTAAGGAAATTAGGGCATTGGAATCCGGGTTTTTCTTAAATTTTAAATTTAGATTTATATGATTAACTATGAATAGTAGTTAAACTGTTTTATCTAATCTATAGGTAATAAATAAAATGAATGAAGCGAAATATCACATCACATCTATACTAAAGCTGAAGAGTATGTTTGTTTGTTTGAAGGCGCTAAGCTTAGAACTTATCTTAATATACATAAATCTCGTGTCACAATGTTTGTCCTCAATGGACTCCTAAACCACTTAACCGATTATAATAAAATTCGCACACCATGTGCAGTTCGATCCAACTTGAGAGATAGGATGGTTTTTACGGCGAGAAAAATTCGAATAATTTCCGGGAAGATTTTATACCCATGCGACGCCGGGGCGGGCCGCTAGTATGTATTATATATATTTAGATATCATAATATAGATTTGAATAACTCTTTCACTGTTAGATAGCACATTTATCGACTAAGGCTATAGGTTGATTTTTTCCGCGGGAAAATCCATATAACACGGGCAACGCCGTGACGTGAAAAGCTGTTAAATTATAAATACCATATCCTGAGGTGGATGTGGCGTGCGACACGCGACTTTATCGATCTAGAACGGTTTCACTCTACTTCGTGTCCAATAAGCAGATGAAATTGTAGAAATCAACTTGTTTACACCCCTAGGTGTCAGCGTTTTATGGATATAAGCCATAACCGACAGATAGAAAATTGTAAAATTGTCTTGTCACACGGTTATATTTATAAATTTGGTAAAATTCAGTTATATTAATATTTCAAACAGCCTCGTTTTTTACTAGCATATAACATATTTTCATAGGACAGAATATACAGAATGCATGCGGGTGTTAAATACCTCTTTGTATAATCTTTGAGATACGTTCCCTGGACAAGTCCCGTATTGATATAGGTTGCATTGGTCATCTACTGATGTGCAACTTGAACCCGCACATTTTGCGAATTAATTCGTCCAATAATCAGTATCTACAATAAATTGCCTTAACTTATTATGGTCTTGATATCAAACTCAGCTTAGTTGAGAATGCTTTTATTACCAAGACAGAGTGAATTTGCTTGATTTGAGGTCGGAATTTACTGTCGACAAATACGACGATGTAGTACCAACCGACGCATCTGTTGTTGTACAAGGGGGCGTTATTCACAGCCTCCGTCTTTCGACGTTTTAATGGATGGAGCCCAAAGCTGAACTGTTAGGGTACTTCAAAGTTGATATTTAGTAACAAAAACATTCTCAACTTATTTGAGTTTGATATCAAGACCAATAAGTTAAAGTTTTAGGTCTCCAAGATACAGGTGTTTAAGAAACTATGTATGTATGTATTTTTTTGAACCAATAAATTTATTCTTATTCTTAAAGCAATTTATTGTAGAGACTGATAATTGGACGAATGAATTCGTAAAATGTGCGGGTTCAAGCTGGATGCAGGTCGTTTCCAAGCATCTGGAAATCTATGAAAAACTAATGTTTAGTACTCGATGTCCTGCAGTGAAATTATACTTGTGATGATTGTTTAAGACAAATACTTTAAGGCCTTGTAGTACCAAACGAGATTGGACTTCGGTGTACAAAATTATTAGTAGTAAGTAGATAATATTGGTAGTTCAAACATTAAGGCCTGGCTTTTGCCTGATTCGTTACGTGTGCGCAAGCGCGTTTTTATACAAATATGGTCAAACGGAACCCTATTATTATTACTTTGTCGTCAGTCTGTCTTTCTGTGGCCATGCTATATCTCAGGAACACAAGATAGATGATGGTGTGGTATTAATATATCGCATACTTCTAAAATTCTTAATATAATCCATTAAATCAAAAATGAAATCAAAAAGTTTATACGTAACTAAAAAAATTCATACATTTTCAATAAATGGACATATAATAATAAACCAAACAAAAATACAATCATCATCATCATCATCACCCTATTAACGTTCCCACTGCTGGGACACAGGGACTTCTCTCTTGACGAGAGAGATTAGGCCTTAATTCACCACGCTGGCCAAGTGCGGGTTGGTGAATGTCACATGTCCTTCAAACTCTTTTAAAGTTCTCAGAACATGCCGGTTTCCTCACGATGTTTGCCTTCACCGTTAAAGCACGTGTTTAAAGCCAACATGTGTTACAAGCCGTGTTGGCTAAGTGGGAGGACACTCGACTTTCATTCCGAAGGTCGTGGGTTCAAACCCCGCCACGCACCTCTGGATTTTTCTTCTTGAAAAATTTATGTACAAAAATACAATAACAAACATGAAATAAAAATTAATACATTAGATTAGAATAGCATTAATATCCAACTTAAAAGCACAGAAAGCAAGAACCTTCACCAAAACAACAATAAAACCTCTAGGAAAACATCAAGTCGAATTGAGATCCTCCTCTTTCGTTGTAAGTCGGTTAAAAATAAAGACATTGTTATAAGTGACTGCTAGGGCAGGGTCAGCTCCTCGTTAGAAGCCTCTACTGGGTGGAGTAACGAGTTTGACATTTCAAAGGTGCGTGCCTAGCGACGTCAGGGATAATGTAGCATAGGGAATTACTTTTTATGTTCTAAGCTGGGAGAAGGTTGAAGGGTTTATATAAATTTGATTTACGGATTGGATAGTTTTAAGAAGCTCAGTTTTATTTGATTCCTAATCGATTTAAATGTAATTTAAATTGTGGGTTTTTAACTAACACAACTAGCTAAGAATAGAATATTTTGGGATATGTCGGGGGATTTAAATAATACACATGATCACCCCTATTTACGTTCCCGCTACTGGGACGCAGGGAATTCTGTCTTGTCAAGAGAGATTTGGCCTTAATTCACCACGCTGGCCAAGTGCAAGTTGGTGAATGTCACACGTCCTACAAACTTTAATAATAATATATACACATTTATAAGGTTTTATGAAATAAACAGTTTTTTTAAATCCGTAATTTGATCTATAACAATATTTAATTATCAAGGGATGGAATAGGTATTACAATATATAATCGTGGGATGTGTGAAGGGAACACGTATTAACAAACAAAGTTACAATAATACTATACATTACATGTGGCCACATTCAACATGGAGGCAAAATTTCAGGCTTGGCTTCACTTAATTAAAACCGGACACAAAATCCAGGGTTTAATCTACCCAATCATACCCAGATTTTACGTCCATTCCAAACAAACTTGAACACATACAAATATATTACAACTGTGTCCAGTGAGTTATACTTTTTTTATAACTAATAATAAACTTTAAACACGTGCTTTAACGGTGAAGGCATACATCGTGAGGGAACCGGCATGTTCTAAGAACTTTAAAGAGTTGAAGGACATGTGACATTCACCAACCCGCCCTTGGACAGCGTGGTGAATTAAGGCCTAATCTCTCTCGTCAAGGGAGAAGTCCCTGAGTCCAAGCAGTGGGAACTACGCACTCTCAATAGCTTCTGCTGTGCGCTCGAGGTTGTTGACTAGTTTGTAATAACAGAAAAAAAAAATTATATAACCGTGTCTCAGTACCTAGATAAAATAAACAGAGTGAATTGGAAATAAAGATAAGAATTTAATAATATATTTGTAATTCATTTAATTGAGTTTTTTTATGTTTCTTGTATTAATTATTAAATACAGTAATCATAGAATATTATTATTTAGATTTTTTTGTATAAGTTGTTATAGATATAATTTATGTACAAGTATATTTTCCAATATCACATTAGTTTTAAAACTGTAATGGCAATGTGAAAGTGTTATAATAAATAAATAAATAGCAGAAATCCTTGTCTGAGAAACAGGTTTTGCAGCAAAAAGCTTGTTATTAGATAAGTAATCGTGTTAATATAAAATGTGAGGGCCATACACAAGGCTTACATAAACTAGTACACTGGCTAAACTGTATCCTTGACATGGCCACACATCATAATGTGTCAAGGAAATGTTACTTTAAGTTGATATCGAGGGCATAAGTGGAGCGTAAGTCATATCATAATAGGTAATAAATTATTTCAGACAAAACAAAATGCAATTTTTTTGATGAACACTAATATAGAGTTATTGTATTTTTAATAAAGAAAAAAACACAAATTAAATAATTTTTTAAAACCTGGTAATCGATTTAGTCAAATATCGTTGATTCACATACATAGAATATAATAAAATGTAGTAATAAGAAGGTACACCCACAGTCATACAGACACACATTCAAAGCAAATGCACATTCGGTTATGTAGACATTCAAGGTAATATATACTCAAAGAGTTGGACGTTTGAGAAAAATGGACATTGAGGGAATTGGAGGCCAGAATCATTTTTAAAAGCTTCAGGTTAGGGCTTCGTTTGATTACGTTTGCTAGAATTTTACGTAAACTCGTTACGCAATATGCGCGAGAGGTTATGAATGAAAAATGAAGGAAAAAGGAAACTCATAATGAGTTTCCTTTTTTCTTCTAGTTTACCTATAATTTGTTCTACATTGACTGTAGGTCAAATCATAAGTTATTCAGATTTAACAAGTCATTTCATTTAATTTCATTCATTTCTTTTCATTTCAAAATGACTTACTTACTAACATGTAAATAAATAATAAATAAAATCAGTTTATTTCAGGTACATAACAAGACATAAAAGACATAACCGTAAACCTATTTGCAATGCACCATGTACCTAATTAATTCTCTAAGCGATCTAAAACTCAATTAAAATTGTAGTCAAGGTGCTGTAAATGGTAAACTAGGTCAGGTGCGATTCGTGCAGGTGCGATTAAGCTCGGTGCTGTAACTGGACTACTTCTCATATGAGCACAGGCCCTACACGATTCCCCTTCTAAATCTTAATTTAAGTACTTAAAAGTTAAAAATCATATTTGTTTTAATGTGTGTGTTTTACTGCCCCACTTTTACCCTCATAACTTTTAAACGGGTCAACCTATTTTCATCAAACTTGACTAAGAACACTCGCGCAAAACTCAAACTACTTACATTGAAATCTTTCCATCCTTTTGTTAGCTATGATGTCCCAGACAGACATGTGAAACTTATAACACCCCTCTTTTTTGTCGGGGGTTAAAAACCAGTGCCGGCGGTTTCAATCGTATACTCTTCATGGCGAGTGTAAGTCAAATACAACTTTTCCCATCAACTGAAGCAGTTTCGAAGCAAATATTGCCGCTTCTTTACATAGACTCGGCAAAGCCGCTTTAGCGTTTTCATACTAACTTGAAACGGTATTGGAATGTTAAATTAATTTTATGTTAAAATGAGCTTATTATTATGAGCCGTCATATTCGTGCTTTATGATTTGTTTTCATTACTAAGTTACCTGATATAGATCGCTGTCAGAGATAAGGCCGCTCATTGAAATTTGTACAATTTTCTTTTTTGTAATATATATTTAATAAAGAGTATTGTATTGTAATGAGGAAAAGTATACTTGAATTTACGAGCTCTTTAAAAAACACTACTACTCTTACTTTTACTTTCTACAACACGAGTATTCAGTATTTTACCTCGCGGTTTGAATTGTTTGAAATACATTCTTATTCTTCCAGATATCTCTCACGGGAGATAGGTTCATCACGCCGGTACATTCACTGCGGTGCGAAACGACCCATTCGCAATTATTATTGGTAGATACATACCGTAGTGCGAAGAGCTCGCAGTGCTAAACGACTAAAGACCCAATAAGTAGGTAAATTCCCGTCACATAATTTTTATTAATATTACTACATACGAATGATTATTGGTAACAATTATGTTTCATGTAAGTACTACTTATTCTCTGTGTATATTAAATTCTACAACTTAAGAAGAACCCCCGATTACAATGCTTTAATTTCCTTAACAGTAAAACAACATAATATGTTGTGATGTTCACGCGATGCGCTTTCATTTATATGTATTTGTATGTACACTCGAGTATATTTGCAGAGTTTTGGTTTTCCTTCCCCACTCTCACCACGATAACTTTTACACGGCGCAACCGACTTTCATAAAACATGCCTAAGAACAATCGCGCCAAACTCACCTTTTATACAAAAAAAAAATCATAGAAATCGCTCCATCATCCATTCGGGAGCTATGATGTCCCAGACAGACAGACAAACACACAGACAGACACGTCAAACTTTTAACACCCCTCTTTTTTGTTTGGGGGTTAAAAAATGTAAAACATGCCGAGGCTGGGTTCCAGTACTAAATAACTATTCAACGAAGCTATTTACCCAGACCTTAAGCGTCTTCATTAAAACAGTTATTGCGGAGCCGAAAAATATTTTCTTAATTATAAGAACCCTTTCCACAAAATCCTTGTTTAGTATGCGCAAGAAATAAAACATAAATTCAGACGAAGCACGCCTTGCAAGGGAGATGAAAATATGAGAAGGTGACCAGAATTTTTATGTGGGATAATTTTCAATCATTTTTCTGTTTATGCAGATAACATCGTCTTTGTGGAAAATACGAATTACTCGGCAGAAAAACAGTAAGTAATTGGTTTATTTGTCGTATTTTTCCAATCTAAAATAAATAAAAAATAATTAGTATGTTACGGTATCCGAAAACCTATTGAAATTTTGATATGTATTGAACAACATTATCATATTTTATCATAGGGCACAGGTGTACAGTGGACAGCAAAAGTAAGTGATCAATTTCAAATTTAGTTTTAATTGGTCAAAAGAAAATGATCATAATTATACCGAGGGTCGAGATAAATGTGATCACTTACCTTCTTATGACACGATATTTGTAACTTTACTTCTTCCAAACTGCAATAGTCCGTAACTTTTGACTTAATGTACAATATTAATTATTTGGGACCCTATTTCATCCATTTATTCTGCTGTTGACTGTACATAGGCCTCCCTCTTAAGATGTGAGAGATAAATTATTAAGATTCTTAATCTAATAAGATGATTTATGGAGATGCTGCGATATGTTGGTGTGTGGATTGTCCAGTATTATTCAATTTCCAGTATTTGCATTTACGATGTTACGAAACGTCAGATACAAATACGCCATTCCAGAACGTTCCCAACTAACTAAATTTGCATACCAAGCGTGGTTCATCGCGGAAATATTTTCAGCAACTGAGTTCAGTGACCTTGCGAGGGGTTAGGTCAATGACCCTTAGCCGCTGGGAAATCAAACCCTAATTTCATACATTAAAAACTCTAATGAATCTAAGATTATACAAAAGTAAAAATGCCTGAGGAAATTTCTTAGGAATAATGCAACGGGGATTTGATATTAATATTATCAAGAAAAGGAAATGTTATCAGTATTCTTCACCAGTTTCAGGGTTATAATGTACAAAGGGTACTTGGTTTGAGAGAACTAATAGAACAAGCCTTATCTCATGAGGCAATATGTCAAAACTCTGGTACCGATATCCTTACAGGAAATGGTTTAGCAGTTCCTAAAGCAAATGGAACTTTATGCTCTAATAGCTAGTATTACCTAGCTATTAACATAGCCCAGCCTATTTAATTATCATTTACATCATATTTCCTACAAAAGTTAGTTCACAATCTAGCATAATTATCCATTCAAACCTCATTAATCACAAAGCCTCGCTTCCGAGTTCCAAGAACCGGTTGGAAGGTTGTCATGGCAACGAATTCCTTTATGTTGCCTTGCCCAGGCTACCTAACGTATTGATTTTATTTCCTGCGATCAGTTAATAAGAGATCGATCCAATTATAAAGTTCTGTATTATTTTGAATTTGTAAAAAAAACGTTTCGTTTTCTTTTTTTTATGTATATAAGCTTTAATTTGTCCACAATCTCACCTGATGTTAATTGACGATGTGGTCTAAGATGGGGCATGAAGACCTAGAAGATGGCTTCTAGGGGCCACAATACGAAACACGAAAAAATTGCTCCACGATCTCACCTGAGAATATATAGGGCAAGTTGGGTAACTTGGATTACCTTACAAAATGGTCCTAAATAGCTTAATTTGTAAAGATAACACGACATTGCCGCTTCTATCTATGAATTTCTTCAGAGGTGTCCCTTTGGAGTGATGGTCAATTTTCTAAAAACGTGGATTAAAAACATCCTATATAAATGTACCTAACATTAATATGTTAACTTTAAGGGCTGAATTAATAGTCAGCCCTTAAAGTTAAGCTTTTATTTTGTTTTGTGAAAGCGTAACTCTTACACCTGACTGCTCCCCATCTGACAGGATCCATAATATTTATAATTTTCATATTACAATTTGATGAACTTGACGCCCACCTTGACCTTGACGGATTGGACAACTTTAACAGGTGATAGGGACGTCTGGAAGGAAGGTAGGGAGGCCTTTGCCCTGCAGTGGGACACCACAGGCTCAAAAAAGAAAACTTGCAATATGATCAAATTCTGTATCAAAAGGTTTTATAAAAAAACAAAAATGATCTGGGAACCAATTAACTATTAATTTAATTAACTATTAATTTTCCACATTCAATATATCGGGCGCATGATGCAATATTTTCATTCCTTAAAAATAATCATAAATAATCTAAGGACGAGGTCCTGTTCTATGTTAACATAGAACAGGACCTCGTTAGGGCAGCATTCAAGCCTTAAACATAAAAGGAAACGGAATTGGCGCGCACAGTGGGCAAATAACTCGGCCCGGATGACAAAGGCAAATTAGATATTCACTGAAGGTCCTCTATTTAGCCCTTGTACTCTCCTATCCTACTTATACTATAAACTCGAAAGTTTGAGAGAATGTACATGTGTGTGTTTGTTGCTCTTTAACGCAAAAACTAATAAATGGATCTTGATGAAACGTCACAATAATATAGCTTGCATATGAGAATAATACATAGGCTACTTATTATTGAGGTAACAAACCATGTTTCGAGGGGAAAACACTGCTATATAAGCCTTCATTTGACCACAATCTCACCTGATGTAGGTGACGATGTGGTCTAAGATGGAGCATGAAGACCTAGAAGGTAGATTACTTATTGCGAGCATATTAGCTCGATTTGATTCAAATTTGCCACGGATTATTACCGTTTTCCCAGTAAAGGACAAGAGCTGCTTTTTACCGTGAGAAAATCTATCACTACGTGAGCAAAGCCGCTTGGCCCAGTTAGTGCGTAATATTAGTACCATGTTGAGTATTTATTTTCCTGTAGTATCACATACTGTAGCGGCCATAAATTATAGTTTCCTATTTTTAAGTTAGAATATATTAGTAGAGCATAGGCAATGATTAAATTGGCGTAAAACAATATTAGTTATTATAATCCAAAACAAAATGTTAAACTAAAATTAAAAAATAAAAACAAAATAAAAAAAACTTACATGATACCATGTAGAAAACTTAAAGAAATGCAGCGGCAAAAATAAAAACTCTTCCGTCAGTGTTCCTGCAAAAAGAAATAAAATGCTTAAATAAAGAATAAAAACAAACAAATAATTAACGCAGGTAGTTGCACAAAGTGACTGGCCACATTAATGTCGTAAACAGTTTGTGGTTATGTTTTTTCCTCGTTCTATATTTAAATCGTTTTATCTTACACCCAGTGGGGAAGAAGCAAATATAACCGGACGTTATGGGAATAAAAGTGAAACAAAAGCAGAATGCCCCGCGGCTTTGCGCCACATGTGACACAGTGTGAATGGCTTTCCTAGGGTTGTTGCTAGTTTGGCTCGATTGTTACAATATTGCGGGATCTTATTACGTATAGATATACTAAAAGATTTATTTTTTAAAAGTGCATGTACACTAACATTAATCCTATGTGTAAGTAAGTATATTAAAATAGCTTATTTGTCAACGGTCAAAAATGTAATAACCTACCTATTAATAATAATTACATCTATACCTAAACCCAACGATATTCACCACGCAATAAAAAATACATACACTATAACATATCAAAAATCTTTATGCGCAGATGTAACTAAAGAAAAGCGACACCCCTGGTCAACACTAGCCTCGCGTGGTGGACACAATTTCCACATTATCGCGCACATGTTTGCTGAAACTTGTAAAACTTTCAAAGATGTGGTAACAGTGTTAAGTTTGAAAATAGAATGATAGATCTGCAAACACGATATGCGACGATTTGCTTGCAATCTTTTTGGATACACGATATATTTGTCGGGTCCATTCGCAATTTATGCTGATTTTGGGCATATTGTGTTTTCCTTATTTTCGAGGATTCAAACCCTTCGTTTGGTTATCGGATCACGTTGATATTAAAATAAAGGGGCTTTTCTTAGCTCGGGTTTTCGAGCCGAGATGTCGTTTTCGTTTTTATAGGAGGTTGTTTTAGGATAATATAAATAATGTAATATCGGTAGATACAAGAGATTCTTGAATTAAAATAGCTTTTTCAGGGTCAATGTTAAATAATTGACTTTTATGAAGAGTTGAATGCTAATAAAACCGGTCTAGTTTGTAGAATTATTGCAGAGAGCTACAATGTAAGGCGTTTTAAAATATATCTACATGTTTTAAAGGCACAGAACCAGAAATACCTGGTCTGAACAAAAATGAGACGTACAATACAATATTCTTTATTGAAACACCAAAAACATGGAAAATATTAAAGAGAATTGTGCATAGTATAGAGTGAAAGAATGGGCGGTCTTATCACTAAATAATTAAAAACAGGAAATAACTAACTTTATATTTTATACTTATATAGCCTAGTTTTCTTAATTAGTGTACGTGAACGCAAATGATTAAACTTTTCGGAGTGCCTGGTTTAAGTTGCTTAGGTATCTATTACAGTGCACAATGCAGGCAAGACAATGCCTCTCA
This sequence comes from Gymnoscelis rufifasciata, assembly GCA_929108375.1. Taxonomy (NCBI): domain Eukaryota; kingdom Metazoa; phylum Arthropoda; class Insecta; order Lepidoptera; family Geometridae; genus Gymnoscelis; species Gymnoscelis rufifasciata. The sequence continues at coordinate 11,104,851 of OV815314.1, forward strand.
TTGTTCGCGCACTTTACCGGAACAAGCCTCTCAATACTTGGACTATTCATTTCCTGCATGAGATAATGTACCGTAGGCCTGGGTATCGATAAACATGAATATATCGATACGAAATTTTATAATATCGATTTATTTTGGCCGATACTTAATGTTTCAATGAACTAATGTATAAAATTAAACTAAACCATTTCAGAAGAATAAAAATCGATATCTTTTTTCTAACCCACAGACAAATATTTTCATGCACCGATTTTTTAGGAACTAATCCCAGGAACTTCTGGTTCGATTGGATAATTCTTTCAGTGTTAGATAGCCTATTTATTGAGAGGTCTAAAGGCTATAGGGAACATACGTCGTTCCCGAGGGAAATCCATAAAAAAATTGAAATAAAAAAACGACATCATTAAAAAAAAGCAATCCACTCGTACATCGATACATTACTGTATTTCCGACATCCCTATTAAATTAACGTCTAAATAAATAGAGCTAAAGAATCATCGCACTGACTCATTTGTATGACCAAATCTTTATTTGTCCGATGACTAAACACGATTTGGCGTCATTAGCAGTAGATATAGGTATTTCAAGATAATAAAAATAATTATTATTATTATCCGGACAATTCACACCTAACCTCAAACTAAGCAGAGCTTGTAGATACTATGGGTGTTAGGTGACTGATATACTACATTATATACTTTTATTTTTGTAAATACATACATACGATACATAGAAAACGGGCAGTCAAACCAGAAGTTATGGATTATGCTTTTACCGTTTTATAAGCTATTTAGACAAATGTTATGATTAGTTATATTGATATAAACGTGCAGCGACGAAGGAAACGAAGGAAACGTATTAAAAGGAAAACTAATAGCATTTTAATATTAATCGACATGTTTATGACCGGACACAGTAAATATTATTTTACCTACTCCCTTTACCAGTCTTAAGCAATTGCTAGGTAGGTTATTAAAAGCTTAGGTAGGTACTTAAAAGAATATTTTCTTAATATCAAAACCTTGTTTCTTAATGTTCTAAGTCATTAAATCGATTAAAACTCAATTCAACAAACAATAATTCTTTTGTTTGAACTTTGTTTTAGATATCCATTTCAACCGACGAAAAATAAAGGAAGAGGTTCTCAATTCGACGGGTGAAGGTATACTCAGTAAAATAAATTTGTTTTTTTTTTTCATAGTAGAGTAGTTTGGTTTTGTTTACTGCCGCTCGACCTGACCTAACCACCGAGTCCACCGATACTAAAATCTAGAATCAAAACCTCAGCAAAAACTTTAAAATATGGCACGATAGCGGCAGTTAGTGTAAAAACCGTTGGATCAGTTAATGGAGAACAGAGGCACGCGATTTTATAGAGTCGTTAACGTTTCTTTATAAATAGGTGCGCATGACCATTCTTTTAAATATTTAGAGAAATCTGTCCCACGTAAAAAAAGAGGGTATTATAAATTATATAATTAAATTAAACAAACGATTTAACGATTGATGCGTTTATTGGCGTATTTTATTATATTATGATCTTAATAAATTATGTCAAAAAATTACAAACAAGTTTACACAAGTTAAGTGATGTAATTTTTTTCTCAAAACTACACGGAAATTTACTAAAGTAACAGTGTGGTTAAAAAATAATTGTTTTCAAATACAAATAGTCCCGAGTGGAGTGACAAATTAAAAAAAGAAAACCCGCTTTAAATATAACAAATTTCATACGTGCCTTACGTATGAAATTTGTTATATTTAAAGCAGGTTTTCTTACAGTGACCAATACGTTACACGAAAATCGACACATTCGTTTACAAAATATGGAGGTGAGCGAAAGAATTAAAAACATTGTTCATTTCCAAATATATGTCGCAGGACACGAAACCAAAGGCTGGATTATAATCGTACGTAATTCGTGTATACCTGGCAACCCGTGTCTCTTGAGATAGTATTCTGATGAAAACGAGAATCGTCTCCCTGGTAACTTAGATACCTTTGATCTTACGGATGGTACGTGGGATCACTTCCCCCGTCGCGTCGGCATGATACCATCACATTTACACCGTATTACTATTAAAATAAATCTAAAGTTTAGTAATTAAAAGTAAAACGGTCATACTATTTTGTAAGGTGCATGTGATGCGCTTTCATTTGAGATCCTACTTTTAATCTCAAAACTTTTAAACGGGTTAACCAATTTTTATCAAACACGTATAAGACACTCGCGCGTAACTTACCATTCACATAACACCCCCACCATTTTGCATCGGGGGTTAAAAATAAACGCATACTTTTGGATAGATACCTACATCAGTTTTAAGTTGCTTCTATCATTGGAATAAAAAGTTAATTTGAATTGAGGATGTACAAGGGATGGAAAGTTTACAGGCAAAAATAAATCCATACTAATACATAGCGCGAAAGTTTTTTAGGTTGTTAGTGTGTTTGGATGCATTTTAATCGAAGTTCACAAAAATATAGCATCAGAATTAAGATAGGCTACTTTTTACCACGGAAAAATACCGTTTTTCGCGGGAAAATACAATTATCGCGAGATTAGTACTATTTGAGTCAAACATAGCTGTTTTCACGGCAGGAAAATCTACTATTACGCGGGCAAAGCCGCGGGCGGGCTACTAGTATTTTATAAAGTGGACAGCACAAAAACGCGGCGTATGAATGAAGCATGCATTCCATGTGCGAAAAATCTCAGCCAATATTTGTTTATAACCAGTTTTATTGCAAATACGGCTAAAACAACTCGATACTCTACAACCTATTTTTAGTTATTTTTATTCTTGTTCATGTTAATGAGAAGAACGCCGTTTCTACTTATACCACTAATCGAACAATACGAATACAAATATTACATAATCTGTGTTAATAGTTAAAAGCTGAGATATACGATACAGATTAACTAGGTAGATTTTGGAAAAAATATTGCGGTTGCATTGATCTTCTCTTAAATTTTTTCGTTATTAATATAGTCTATGTTTTATGACATCTGACTATAGCTCTAGCTAAAACCGGCTGTGTTTTAAATTGGCAAAAAGTGGTATAAAAAAAATTACGAATACAACATGACGATCCGTATCACAAGGACAATCCAACTTAGCATTCAAAAAGCTTGGACGTCATAAAAATACAAGTACGTTGTATTTTTATGACGTCCAAGGAGTCCACTGGAAATTTTGATATCGCTATGACAAAGGTGCGAAGCTTCAAGGCTTATAAGCATACGTGCTCCATCCGTAAACAAAACATCACAATGCTGAAGCCACTCCCATCCTACTCCTTTGAATATGGACATGAACTCAATACACTTCACAAACAGAAGGTACAGATCCGGTTTCAGTCTGAAGGGAGACGTGCTAATTTAACTGTGAGAATATTGAGTGTCCCGTAGTGTGCTAGTAATGAACAGCTGAGCTACACGATACCCAATTTTGGACGAACTTCAAGTCGTTTGCACTGAGAGATCCAGCCAAGCAAAAGGACATGTTCATCACTCCTGACGCAGGAGTCGACGAAAAATTACCCTAATTCGTTTTAAATTATTCATCATATGTTAGACTAAGTAAAGTATTTATTTATATGCCTTTGTAAAGTGTTTCTAACTAGCACAGGAGGTAAAGTCCAAAAGACTGCGTTAATAATGTAATACTATCTTTGTTTTGAACAATTGATTGATTTATTGTCATTGAAGCCACTCCCATCTTTGGATATGGTCATGAGCACAATACACTTCACAAACAGCTTAGTAGCTACAGATCCGCTCGTTTCGGTCTGATGGCAGATGTGCTTATAACTGTGAGAATATTGAGCGTCCTCGACACGAAGTACAGACGAGTATAGTGCTGACTGCTGAACAGATTCGGTTATAGCCTCATTCAATCAAGGTCTATGATGAAAACTGCTTCCTTGAATTAGGGCATGACTCTCGTAATCTGCTTTGGTACATACATACATACATAGTATAACGAGGCTCCCTGATTTTGCTAAAGAAGGCTAAAGGATTAATCTGAAAACCAGCGTTGCCCTGAACCCGTCACAGGCTCAGGGCAACACACAGCTGAGATTAACCCTTTTTTGGTCACAATAATGCACAAATACCTAATAATGTACCTGACTAATGATTACGTACCCTCTAGTATGTTTATTGTTGTTCCTATGTTTAATTTCTTTTTATTATTTTTTTATCTTTACTATGTTTGTGTGTGTGCGTTTGATTCATTATTTTATTTTTCTGTAATGTGCTGTTGTGTCCAAAATAAATGTTTTCTATTTATATTTCTATAAAGAATTTGATGATGCCGATATACAGGTCTATCTGAAGCGCATGAGCGGGTCCAATTTGGATTAATCGCTGGGGGACCAGATTTTGCACGATATACAATGACTGGTTTTGGGTGGACTAGGTGTTTGTCATTTATGTGTTCCTTGTACTATTGTTTGTTATGTGGTCCGAAATAAACGTATCTTATTCTTATATTATTCTTAAATTTATCTATGTAATATATTAGATATCACCCATAAATCAAGCTCTACTTCGGTTGGGATTTACTAGTTACTATTAATTACTCTATGGTTTGGATAAGATGATGCCGTGCGAAAAGTCAAATAGCAATACATTCAAATAATCTTACTTGAAATTGTAAAAAAAACACCCTTTTCAAAACAGTAATTCCTTCAATGGTAAAACATATAACATAGCTCCTCAATGGATGAAGCTATTTAATTAAATAGCTTCATCCATTGAGGAGCTATGATGACACCCACAGACAGACTATAAGTTTGACGTGTCTGTCTGTAGGTCTCATCATAGCTCACCCCTCTTTTTTGGTCGGGGGTTAAAAAAACGAAAAAAACTTGTCGTTTAACAGAAACAAACATACATCCACACAACCATAAAAACATTCGCATGTTTGTACGGTTGTGTGAATGTTAACGCGAGTTTATAGTACCTATAAGATAAATATGACATTGCAATATCCATGCAAGGGGACTTTTGTACTTGACCGTACAAGATACCGGTTCCGATAGGTATCATTAGATTGATATTCAAGTATTCTGCATACCTTATTAGTGCAGTGAGGCTTATCGTTATGTACGATGTTATCATGCGTGGGTTTGCTTAGAAAATGAGGTACTTATTAAAATCAACAATAGCTTTGGAAGACAATAGTTTGAGTTTTTTTAAACAATAATCCCGCTTCCAATAGATGAATTAATAATATTGACATATAACTCACACAACAACATCAAGTGGTAAGCGTTTAGCACTGAAACGAGGTGGATGACACAAATTCTAAGAGGCATTTATGTCCAGCATTGGGCTAAGACAGGCTGTTAATGATGATGATACATTGATATCACCTAGGCCAAGGGAAAATAATGGAGATGAACACATCATCATCCTATCAACCTTCCCACTGCTGGGACACAGGGACTTCTCTGTTGGCGAGAGTGATTAGGAGATGAACAACGCGTATGTGAAATTCTATAAGGTCGCTCCTAAGGTAAATTTTATTTTTAACAGCAAATGTTAATTGACAATAAACTAGCGATGTATAAAGTGTTTTAATTAAAATATTCTATATTAATTCAATTAGGCTTCCAACGGAAACGCTCACATCAAATGAATCATTTCCAGACTTTCGAGAGAAAACCGTGGGAGGTGTGGAACAATAACGCTGTGACTTGCTATTACGACAATTGCTTTGGATTGCGTTAGTGAAATTATGCGAAAATATTGTATTAAGGATTGTTGTAAACCGAAGATAACAATGGGAAATTAATTGGATGGTTTTGGAGTCGAAATGTGAACTTGTTTGTTGAAATGAAGACAGTTAATGATATGATAACAAATAGTTTGTAACCAAATAATCGTTGTTCGTATGTATTTAGTAATATCTTGTATAATCGTTTCTGCTCTCGCTAAGGAGAAATGGGACCAGAGCAAAGCAACTTATTATCTCCAAATGTTTTGCAGAAGAACTATGTTATAAACGTGATTCCGCATTCTACAATCGACTTTAAAAATGTTAATTATTTTTCAGTTGCGTCGCTTATTTGTAATTGGTGGCATAGTCGATGCGAATATTGGTATATTCGTGGTGTAAGGTCCAGGGTGTGGTCTAATACTCTAGACACACGACGACACTGACACTCATCACAAATGTCGACAATAGTGTAGATTGCATTGCCACAACAACTGCAACTAAGTGTCGCGGCAGTGGACACACACAGACATTCGATGTATACATTGAGTGTCTAATGTAAAGTGTCGCCGTGTGTCCCGACCATTAGTAGTGCGGTGGGCGAAAGTCCGCTTGCGGCGGAAAAGGACCGGGTACAATTCCCGCAGAGGGGTCAAGTGTTTGTATGTTTTGCAAGCACTTTCTCCTTTGTCTGGGTGTTTTATATGTAATAAAATATCTATACATGTATATCTACTATATTAGATGACTAGTAAGTACACAAACTTACCACGGGGCTAGATGCTGTTGTGTGAATTTCCCGGAACAGTTTATTTTATTTTATTATACTTAATGACAGGGTGCGTCTTGTTCTTTTTCTACGCATTTAATAATCAACTGTATGTTAATAAAATATACTTAGGATTAGTATCTTATTGATATGATAAACTATAGACGACCTACTCCTGAAATTAAGGTATTAAAATATCAAACCAGTTAATGTATGAAATCAATAGAGATATATCTATTTATGTTAACGGCTGTTATTGTACAAAAAGGTAGTGTTAAAATTGATTCTGCAGCGATAGAAGGCAGATATGAAGGATAGGTAGACAACACTGCTAGACAATACACCGTATTGTCGAGCAGTGTTGTCGCGCTCTCGATGGTAACTGAACTCGAAAGCGAGATAGATTATGATCAGATTCCGAAAACCTGACCGGAAATTATTCTTTAGAGCTTTTTGAAATAAAATTATGTATATTTCCAGACTATTTAGGCTTTTGGGTCACGCTGATCATCGGCGCTACAAAGCATCCTCTAACCCTAAACTAAGCAGACCTTGCAGATATGTATTAGGTGACTGATATATGGCATAGATAATTTATTTTAAACGTACACATTTCGATAGACAGATAGATAGAAAACAACTTGCATGCAAAATGCAAACCATTTCTTACAAGCTAAATTACAAAAAGTCAGTATAATGCAACTAGAGGGAGACGGAAACGGACCCTGAAATTGTAGATTGTACAAAATCTGGACCCCGGAGGAAATCTAACCCTCCAGTGAAAGGTTTCGTTTTGAAGCTAACTCCTATCAGCAGTATAAATACAATTGATTTGAAGGTTACAGCGGCATTACAGGCACAAGAGCAATCTCGCAATCTAAATGAGCCATCCCGAGACGCCGGCGACTCGTAATATTTTCTTGGCTGTAATATTGCCTGATGCCGGTGTCGTATATTTTGCTTCGTATTGTTTTCAAGATTATCGTTAGGGACGGTATTTTTATTATTACTTAAAAGCCTGTTCTATTTCGCCAATAAGTACTTTTTTTAGCGAGTTTTACAAACCAAGATTAGTAGATAACAATTGATTGTTCATAACAGGCAGCGTTTTTGGAATGGTGTTTGAAAATAATGAGCTAAGTGAGTAATAAATCTAATTTTAAAATTTAAGAAAAACCTCCGATTCCAATGCCTTTATTTCCTTAAATGTAAAACAACATAATATTATGTAATGTGGACGCGATGCACTTTCATTTGATACCCAACACTAGCATATTGGAGATTATAGGTTTTCATTCCCCACTCGCACCCCCATAACTTTAAAACGGCACCACCGATTTTCATGCAACATGTCTAAGAACACTCGCGCCAGACTCACCTTTTATACAAAAAAAAACTAAATAGAAATCGCTCGATCCGTTCGGGAGCTATGATGTAACAGACAGACAGACACGTCAAAGTTATAACACCCCTCTTTTTTGGTCGGGGGTTAAATAGCCAATCACAAACACATAGATGGAGATCTGTACAAAATACTCTTCATCAGTTCATCACCAAATCGCGTTCTAAACCGAGATAAACACCTACTCTGGTGTGCCGATCGGCACTCTGAGAGTTTTAAGAGAGGGTTAAGCATAAGTACGATATTTCCCTGCAGTCTACCAAGTAAACAATCTTATACAATGAGGGGACACCGAACACCTTGTTGTAACCGCAAGCGTCCTTTGTACAGGGATCGTGTTACTGAAGGTAGTTCCGCTTCAACCAACTGTAGCGTGGGTTCTGAGATTAGGGACTTAGGATTTAATTCAGTGAGCTTAAGGATGGAAATTAAGATAAGGGAAGGTAAATGAAAATCAACGTAAGATATTCATGGTTTGGAGCTCGTTAAATGGAAGTACCTGATTTAATAAAGTGATTTGATAAAGTAAAGGTACTTCATGAAATTTTGGTTCACATTTTATTAGTTTCACTGGAATACTCGTATTACCCACTTAGCCGTGTTGGCTAAATGGTAGCACACTCGACTTTCATTCCGAAGGTCGAGGGATCAAACCCCGCCAAGCACCTCTTCTTAAAAATTATATGTGCGCTTTAAAACACGTGCTTTAACGGTAAAGGCAAAAAACGTCGTGAGGAAACCGGCATGTTCTGAGAACTTTAAAGAGTTTGAAGGGCAAGTGACATTCACCAACCCGCACTTGGCCAGCGTAGTGAATTAGGGCCTTGTGTCCCAGCAGTGGGAACGTTAATAGGGTCATTTGATAACTCGTATTAGGTACAGCAAAAACACGGTAAAATATCTGTGTGAAATAAGGTATTGTGATTTTATTAAAAGATCGATTCAAAGGCTTATCAAAATGCGTCTAGTCTACCCTTTATATTCAATAAAAAATAGAGTAACTCGCATCTGGCGATAAAAGATAGGCGACATTCCATAAATCAGGTATTTCCGTTCTGATTTAATGTTTGTTAGAATTCTGCTGAGCAAGGAAAGTAGTTTTTGTTCTCTGAAATAGTTTTCAAAGTTCTAGTGGTCTCATTGGACTCTTGGTCTCTTGTTATATTGAAACTACCCCAATAAATATAGGATCTTATCGGACCAAAAATATAGCAGAAAAATAGTGTATTCTTATCGAATTCCCTTATGGTTTGTGTAAACTAAACATCGTTGCCTGCGGTATAAAACAGAAGATATTAGGGTATAGTTCGAAGTTAGTCTCATAACTAAAGTGGGTGGGTAAATGATTGGAGGATACAGCCATTATTTCAAGAGATAACTTCTTGGAAAAGCGTGTATCTACGGACACTGCGTAGAACATTCACATAGATTAACTAATGTTATTAAACTATAAACCTGATAAAAAGATAAAACAAGTACAAGCAACCCTATTTACATTCCCACTACTGGGTCACACGAGTACTGCACTGGGTAGTTAAGAGTAAAAAGAGCAAATTAATTTTTCAAAAATATTTTTTTTTGTGATCTTTGGGGTTTAAACCCACGTCCTTCGGACTTAAACTCGAGTATGCTCCTACTTAGCCAACACGGCCTTTTTATGATAATGAACGAAGATATTTAATGTTTAAAGAAATGAGTCCTTTACCAGTGCCCAAAATATTATCAATCTAACAATAATTATTCGTACGTAATTTTAAACCAAAAAATTATAACAAAAAGCGGATAGATACAGACTAAACTATTCTGAAATTCGAAATATATCAGGCTCCAGTGCGCTGGTTAACAAGGTCACACCTTGTAAAAGTTATAGCGAACATACATCAAGCCTGCGTACCTATTGCTATTGTGGCTTGTTATTTTATCTGATTTTCGGATGAAAGAGAATTATGCTGAGTGTTTTTAGGTAGACATTTATAAATATAATAAAATAAATATATCCAATCCACACAACAACCTTTAGCCCCGTGGTAAGGCCTAGGCTTTTGTTACAGGTACTAGACATCAGATATACTTATTATAATATACATACATACATAGATATTTTTTGGTAACGTACATATTCAACCCAGACCAAGGAGATAGAGCTTGTAGAACATACAAACACTTGGCCCCTCGGCGGGAATCGAACCCGCTACCTCTTACTTTTCTCAAGTATAAACCATTAAAAAATAAAAATAAAGTGACGTTTCATAAGAATGTTTACGACTAGCTTAGCTATTAAGGGCTTCCTCTCAGATAAAAGGCCTGGCCAAGAATAACTCTATAGTTATATTATTTTGTGTTCATTTATTTATTTTATGATTTTATGATGAAGTGCACCATTATGTTTGCCTCTGGAATATAATGATTTTTGAATTAGATTTCATATGTAGGTAATTTTAAATTATTTATTACCTATAAAATTGAATAATCACATAATAAAATATTTGAAGACGGAAGTGAAAGTTTTATATTGCGTTTTATATCTAGATCATAACAAGATATTTTATATACACAAAAACTCGACTTGATGGGTGTCAAGAGAAAAAAAATCATATATAAATAAATATACCTGGACAATCCACTCGTCTTCTATACTCTCTGCAGGTAACGTATTAATTTAATCTTCTGTAATTATTTGTTACACACTAGCTTTGTACGCCACGGCTTTTCCCGTGTTTTATTGATAAAAAGGCTATCTGACAGTTAAATCATTTTGTAAATCGAACTGGTAGCTTAACAACCAAATAAATTCTTCAACTTTATAACATTGGTTATAAATAAAAATAGCTTAGCTCGAATCTCATACTAAAAAGTAGATGTAAGTAAAAAGATACGTAGACAGCTATTGTTATTATATTAATTATAATAAAATGATCAATTGCAAAGAACTATTATGAACAGTTCACAGGGCTTGTCTTCATCTCTAACAATGCAGTTCTATTGTACTTGGCAATCCAATTAAAGTTGGGTTTTGTATCGAGTTTTGAAAGCTCAGCTATTGTAAGTTTTACTTTTTCTCCACGTTATAACAAGTTATATTTAGGAACTAATATTTCAGGATAGCATATAGAAATACTAAAGTTATCCATTGTGACTGCGTGAATATTATTGTCGTGTAAGTAAGGTATGAGTTGTACCTTCAAAGGTTGTGTCATAGTGATTTTTTTCAGCAATAAGCTTGCGCCTTGTTGCTGAATCGGTAATATTGAGCCGTTTCTTAGGGCTGACGCGGCGTTATGCGGGCGCAGTTTTATATTAAATACGTACAAAAATTAACTGCCTCAGTGGCAAGTGGAATTTGATGAATCTTTGGACACATTATGAGCATATCATAATGGCTCATAATGTGTCCAAAGATTCATCAAATTCCGTTAGGTTAATTTTACTTTGTCACAAAACAAAGTCGAATCAGAAAAATACTAAGTCCCAATTTCACCATTTTATGCTACAAATCGAGTTTTATTGAACCAAGTTCAACCATTGAAATATGTCAATTTGATTTCAGTTAGGCGAAGTAATAAATACAAATAAATAAATATATATTTCCGGACTAATCACACAGCATCACCTAACCCCAAACTAAGCAAGAGCTTGTACTATGGGTGTGAGGTGACTGATATACTACATAGATATATTTTTTTTGTAAATACATACATACAATAAGTATAGGCAAAATGCATTCTTTATTCGAGTAGGCAATTCGCTGAACAATCTTTCGCTAACAGGCACTGATATTGATATTTTTAACATGTCCTCAAAAAAGATAAGACAGATGCTCACCTGTAATTTTTTTACTGATTAATTATATGTTTTTTTTTTCTAATTTACTGTGTGTTATTGTTTTTTTTTTAATTGTAGTATTTAATAGTGTGTATTTGATTTAAACAAAATTATCTTATTTATTCATGTTATTGTGTTTGTTTTATGCGCATTTTCTGCTGTCTATTCTCTAAGCTTTGTATTACTATATGTTTTGTTATATGTGAAAACTTTATAATTGGCCTTCAGTATGCATGTAATTTTCCATGTATTTATTTTGTATTGTATTATTATTGTATCTAGCTGTAAGTTTTCCTAAAACCTTAAAATAAATAAATCGATATCCCCAACAGTAACTAAAACCTTACTTACAGTGACAAGCCGAAAAATGCACTCGCCTGGAACTGTTATTGGGACAATGACATCAAATCAACAAACTAATTTCGTGGAAAACTGATAATTGCTGGGCATGACGAATTTAGCAAATGCTGCAAATAACCTAAGTAGGTAATTAAGTAATAACCATTTGTTTTTATTCGTTTTTATTTTACCAAAATTTACTTAAAGCTAATTGTTGATTCATTATTCTCTAATTTTAATCTCGCTTCTATTATAATACATGCTGCCATCGCCATTAATTATAAAGGCATTTAGTGCTAGTTAAACAATTTTGTGGAACATTAAATGTAATTGACTTTATTTGGTGATTACGACTTTAAATTAGACGTAGACCATATTAGGTAACTTATTACATTTTAATGATTTTTAATAAGTTATAAACCCAACTTTACAGGTAAAACTATTTTTAAAATTTATGTAGAAAAAATTAGACACATCCGTTACCTTCGCGCACAGGATCGAACCTGCATCTCCGGGATACCGCCCCGACGTGATAGCCAATTACACCAACGCGCCATTACGTGATAGGTTGAAATTCTTCTGCACTTTGTATTATCGAGTGAAGCCCCGAGTAACGACATCTCGTAGAAAATTCAAGGACTACTATGGAAGCAGAATAGTCCTTTTAATTTTTTCTGCATAAAATTTAAAAACTTATTACATATCAAATATTTATATGATGATGAGAGGCTTTCAAGTCTTAAGGAACACTTGTGCTAGGTATTCATGCTCTTCCAAGAGTGTCTCTATTAAGTTTACATAGGCAATAACATTATATATCATTGTCTATTATATTATGTAGGTATATGAGATGTCTAGTACACGTAACACAAGCTTAGAGCTTACCACGGGACTAGATGTTGTTGTGTGGATTGTTCGAAAATATTTATTTATTTATATATACAGTTAAAACATATTCAACAAAATTTTATCGAAATGAAAATAAAATTTAAAAAAGATATTTACAATAAAAATTGAGAAGCAATAGCATTGTTTATTAAGCAGCGAATGGTCCAAATATATAAATGCATATTCAATAATAATTGCATATTCAATTTTAACAATATACTATCGCTAAAACTAAAGCATTTTGTACTCGGTAAGTGAATATTTCCATACAAACGAGAGCTATTAAAGCCAAACGTCTGCGATCCAAATATTATTCCGTTATCATTACTAATACAGTTTTAACTTAATGGAGAATGTGTTGGAATTTTGTAAATTTATCTTGAGAAGATTATGAACAAGCATCCATTTAGGAACATGAAATTACTTAACTTTATTTTGACTTAGTTTTGTTCACAGCCCACAGATATACATATTTTATACATTATTAGACGATTTATTAACATATTCATTTGAATTTTATAATTAGGATTAGAGCCATACAAACTTTTCTGGTTCAAATCATGATGTGATGTAAAAGTAAAGAGATTTGGAAAAATGGCGCTATCCATACTTATATGATAAAAATGTGTGTATGTTTGTTTGTCTGTATTTCACGGCAAAAAGGCTTAACGATTAGATTCGAGATTATTATTTGGAATAAAATATAGGCTACTTTTTACCGGGGTAAAATATGAAATTTTGCGGGAAATCCATTAAGTATATCGTGAGTAACACCGCGGGGAGCTACTATAAAATAAAAATTAATTTAAGACTGGCTATTACCAAAGTATTTTTAGTCTGATTTATATGATTGACAATAATCCTTATTAACATCAACATTGTGATTATGCTAAGTCTATGTTTGTTTTTTTGTGTGTTTTGTGTGGTGTGCAATAAAGTGTTATTTATTTATCTATCCTTTGCCTTAACGACGGTAAAAAATAATGCATTTTAGGACTCTACATACTGTTCTTATGGAGCTAAATTAACATGATTACCGAGGATTAGCTTCAGATAAGTGTACAGAAAAGTTTTACGCTTATTTGACCATACCATCACAGATTACATAATAATTATACCATGAAGTCTTATTTAAATTAAATAACAGTTTTGATGCATTAATTAAGGCAGTTTTACATTAATCTACAGAAAGCTTTTGCTTATTATACTAATTGTGTTAACAAATTTTTATATTTCATAATGATACAGTTGATTAATCAAAGCAATTGTAAACTTGAATTGAAGGCAGGCAGATGTATTTTTTATTATTAGTTTTTACTTTACTTGTACTAGTTGATCAAAAGTTCTTAAAAAATAGACAAATGTTTAGGTGTAATAAGAAGCATCTTGTTTAATTAAAGCTCTTTAAAATATATTTTATAGGAATCTCTACTTCTACTAGGATAATTACCGCGGGAAAATGAATAAACTCCGGGCTAAACCAAGAAGTGAAAAGCTATTATTAAATGTTCCACGAAATCACAAACTCATAAACGACAATTTGCAAATTTAAAATACTCGTTATCTTCACAAAAAATGGCAATAATACTAACGGTCGAACATGAACCAGTCAGATCACATACCAATCGACTCTTGGATCTGAGTCACGGGCGTGATGTTTACTTTCATACAACAGTTACTCAGACTGCATACACCGCTCATACATAAGTAGTAGTATCTCTAGTAAGGATGAGTCGTCGACTGAAAAGAAGTCGACGACTCATCCTTACTAGAGTGAAACGAGACCAGTTTATCGTTCACGATAAACTGTTTATAAAACAGTCTAATTTTCGACTGGTTTATTGCCTTTATTCGTTTAGGACATGAACGATCGTTGAACGGTGAACGTCGATTCACTGATTGGTTGGTAAAACGACGACTAGATTAAACTGTTTATATTATATAAGATATATCTGTGTAGGTATCTGTGTGAGTGCCTGTGGCGTGACAAAAGGTCCGATTTTGATGTGTTTTTTTTCTTATGATTTAGTTTTGTTGATTTAGTTCGAATAAAATGAACTTCCCTTCATACTTTTTCCAGGCATAGGACTGGCAGGCTTCATAATAAAGTTATTTTAAATAAGAAATTTTGTAGTAGGTACAAAATAATAATGTAAGCAAACAAAATTCAAAAACCTGCTTTCCTACTAACAATAATACATTGTCATGCATTGCAATAGAGTTTATTTTTACACAACACCTTGACGCCGCACCCGCGCACCGCTATTATAACTCTGTAGAAGTTGAGAGCATGGCGAAAGAGAGATAGCCATATTAGCGTAACGTGCAAGTGTGAAGAGAACGGAATGCTTGATAGACAATGGCAACAGTTGAACAGTTTCGTTCAGCAACGCTCGACCAATGGACTGGACGAGTAAACTAGTTTATCGGTGGACTGTAAACCGGTTTATCAGTCGACGGCAAATAAACCGTCTAAATAAACTGTTCGTTCATTCAACGACTATCCCTAATCTCTAGTATTCATGGAAATTGCTTCTTTAATATAATGATAAGGATACCACTGTGATTTCATCAATGAATTATCACTGTGATCTTTCATTGAAATTCGTCGCGTCGAAAAAAGTCATTCTTATTCATAAATGGTTTTCTAACATACTATGGCTAAGACTTATTTAAGTTCTAGTACCTAAATGAATATTTCACGTTATGATATGTGTTTCTAATAAGTACCTAAGTGTATTTACAGATATCCATTATAGAAGAGCGGGCGTTAATTCACCTTGAATACAATTCACCGTCACAAATGTCCGCAAGCTTTTATCTTTTTAGCTTTTAATTAAATTCCTTCATTATTTACTTAATCAACTAACAGTATAATTCATTGTTACGGACGCTTTCATAAAGTTTCTATAAAATTAATTCTCATATTGTAATGTTAACAATTAGTTACATAGGTACTAAATAAACTAAGCGCTTGGCGATTGAGCACTTACGAGTAATTGTTTCTTTGTTAACTTCTAAACATTGTTATTATTTACTTATTAATTGTTTAAATGAGAATTATATATTGTTCAATAGTAATTCATATGATTTCACAAGTAACTGTTGTAAAGGCGGTAAAGGTTAAAAAAAACAGAACAATTTCGAAAGCTACTTCAAATATGTTATAATGACAATTCTATTTGTCCTATAAATACTAGATTGCTAGAAAAAATGTACTTCAAAACCTACCTAGAACATAACTGATATTATAAAACACCTAGCCGATTACGGATACAGTGACCTTTGTCAACTTTTTTTTTTTTTTTTTTTTTTTTTTTTTTTATGATCGATAAGCCTTCATTTGACCACAATCTCACCTGATGTAAAGTGACGATGTGGTCTAAGATGGGACATGAAGACCTAGAAGGTGGCTTCTCCGGGCCACATTACGAAACACGAAAAAATCGCTTCACGCACTGGCCCAGCCCGGAGGGTGGTGACAAGCCGCGGCCGAAGCCTACCACCAGAGACTGTTCTTAGCACCACCCGGAGGTCACGTGTAAGGATTCAGAGGGTTACCACTTACGGACGTGAACAGACAAAACCTCCAAACTATGTCATAACGAGTGTTTAAATTTTATAAGCCACATAAAATTGTACTCAATTCGAGCAACACACGTTACCATTAACATAGTTGTACTGAATATTCGAGGGGGGCTTGGCGTTGTGAAGGACACGTTTAAGGTCCAGTTCCCGCCTTCTTTGTTCTTCTAACACACATAACTTATCATATCATGCACGCGCCGTCTCCACTCAGGTCGTTTTTCAGCACAAACTTCCTAACGCGAGGGTTCAATTATGCATCGTGTCTTATGTTTTTTCTGAACATAACTAATACACAACAATCGACTATGCATCATAATCTTACGCAGTCCACAATCATTCATTGCGAAATACTGGCATGCTCGCACGTGACAATGAATTAATTATCCACACAGTCGGACAAGGGGCTTTTTATAAATATTGATAGCGCGCCTTAGTCGTCCCTGTAGAATTCCACTTTGTTTGACAACAGACGAAACTATTATACTTAGATAGACACGAACACCAGTGTTCACAAACATAACTATGCATTCACACAGTGCAAGGACGCACAGGGTCCCAAAAACCGAAAAATTGACTATAATTGAGTAGCTTTCGCCATAAGAAACAATTGAGAATTTATTCGAATCTTCTTTTAATTTACAAGCATAATTTGTGAATACTGGTGTTAATCTCATCATAAACATTATAAAACGCCAGAAACAGATATTGTATCAACCACACCGCCTCGAGATGTATGGCAGGAAGTTGAGAGTTAATTATTACGGTACAATTATTTCCTTAGTAGTATATGTGCTCACAATATCTACATAAGTCTTCAATGCCACAGCCATATGCTTATATGAATAAACTTCACTCGTGTAAGTAGCTCATAACAAGTAGAGTTTATTTTAAAAAGAAGCATTTCTTTGTTTTATGTCCCAAATAGGCAAGCCGCTAAAATATTGCTGATGATACTTCTTTATTATTTAAAGTTGATAGGAATAAAAATAATTTTGACGATGTAAATAACTCACTGTCACTAGTACTAAATTGGTTTACGGTTAATAACTTACTGCTAAACGCAAAAAAAACTAAATGTATTAAATTCAAACTCCCTAATGTTAAAGAATTTCCTACAAAAATCATATTAAACGATGAAATTCTCGAGCTCGTTGACTCAACAGTGTTCCTAGGTTTACATATTGATTCTCGTCTACAATGGAAACCCCAAATTACAAACCTTGCAGGTAGACTTAGTTCAGCCGCTTATGCAGTGCGAACAATGAGATATATCACAGATGAGGGTACAGCTAGACTGGTTTATTTTAGTTACTTTCATAGTATTATGTCATATGGTATCCTACTCTGGGGTGCTGCAGCCGATATTCAAACTATATTCGTGCTGCAAAAAAGGGCTGTACGTGCAATATATAAAATGAAACCACGTGACTCCCTCAAAGAAAAATTCAAAGAGATTAACATTCTAACTGTAATCTCACAGTACATTTTTGAGAACTTGATGTTCACCCACAAGAATAAGCACTTGTTTTTAAGAAAAAGTGATGTACATAGTATTAACACGAGAAGTAAAGAAAAATTACTAATTCCTACTTACAGACTAAAAAAACTAGGCAAATCATTTATGGGTAACTCTGTACGTTTTTATAATAAGCTTCCTCATAATGTAACAGAGCTTCCCATTAGAAAATTTAAATCATTTATTAAGAGAAGTCTAATGAAAAAAGCGTATTACTCTATAAATGATTATATAAAGGATGATGCAGCTTGGATAGATGTTGCTTAGTTCCACAGTAACAGGCTCTAATAATTCTGGTTGACCAGGACTGATATGCTCATGTTATAATAGCTTCCTTATATGACAAACATTTTTTTTTTATTGTAAATGTTAAACTTATAATAGTTACCTATAAATAAGAACTCCAAAATTGTAATAACTACAAAATTGTAATAACTGATATAGCTGTGTTGTTCTATTCGCTTCTCAACTCAGTATAAAACATTGAAGCGAACTGTCAAGACAATGTTATTTCCTTGATATTTGTTATTTAAGCAATTTAGTTTTATTAATTTTAAGTTGACCTGTCCATGTAGGCTATGTGCTTCTAAGGAAATAAACGTTTTGACTTTGACTTTGACTTTGACTACAATAAGATATTTAGACTGAGAAGGTCAAACTTATCAGTCTTGCAACAGTATTTTATCTCAAAAGCCATATTAAAAACCCCCGAGAGAAATCTTATCCGAAAAACTACACATAAAAATGTATTAAAGAGGCTATTATGTTGTTGTTATTTTTATTCTTTTTACAGACTGAGGATTATAAGGTGACCCTAAAACAGATGATTTACTCTAGCGATATATACTTTATAGGACTCTATATAGTCCACAAAACGAGAAGGTACCTTCTATATCTACGTTTCTCCATAATGGAATTCGGCAAGGTCGCACAATATTGTGGATTGTCTTGCATTCCAAGTTTTATGGATCATCAGGGTTCAGTAAATTTCCTAAGGTCACATACTCTCATAATGAGCCTTGGTCCGATGTCAGAAACTGTCCTTTTTGGTTCTATGCCTAAATGTATTAGAGTTGACAATAAGACCGCGTCTTTGTTCGGCTATGTTTGTGATTCGGTGTTCTTTTTCACGACGAAAGGTAATAAAATTATCTTTAGTGAGACATGGGTGAAATAGAAAAATAATATTACTATTTTGCACAAAGGAGACTTTTATTGTGTGACGGATCTTTCTTCTATTGACTGGAGTATGTTATTTTGGATGTAAGAATGAATAGAATCAAATTAGAGGTATAGATAAAAGGTTTCTTTTCGCTGGTGACATAAAACTTTGTTGTCTTGGTAAAAAAGCAAGGAATTTTAAAAAAAAGTTCAATTAAGAAGTTTTCTTAGTAGACTAAATTAAGTGTTTCATCCAATTAATAAAACCTGAAGAAATTATATGCGCTAATCTCCGGCTATTTGGCAAGTTCTAAAATTATTTTAGTGTAGATAAGGCAATCGAAGGCTATAGATGATAATCTACAATAAGCCCGTGGACAATCAAATTATGTAGGCAAGGACAACTTATCCAGATATAATTACGAGCATTTCATTCCGAACTAGGTCAATTCTATTTTTAACCCCCGACCAAAAAAGAGGGGTGTTATAAGTAAAGTGTATGTCTGTCTGGGACATCATAGCTCCCGAACGGATAGAGCGATTTCAATTTTTTGTAAGTAAGGTGAGTTTAGTCCGGGTGTTCTTAGACATGTTTCATGAAAATCGGTTGAGCCGTTTAAAAGTTATGGGGGTTAGAATGGGGAAGGAAAACCAAAAATCTGCAAATATACTCGAGTGGGGTATCAAATGAAAGAGCATCGCGTGCACATTACTAAATATTATGGTGTTTTACTTTTAAGGAAATAAAGGCATTGGAATCGGGAGTTTTTCTTAAATTTTAAATTTAGATTTATTAACCCGCAGACACACATAGTGTCGAGCGGCAAACCTGGGTAGGTGATTGATATATTTATGAATATTTTTGAAGTGAAACTTCTTTAGAATCGTTGTGATTTCAGACCGGATGCAACGGAAATACGTCAGGTAAGCCAATCTTAACCCCAACAAGGTTAAAATCAAGAAGGTCGATTTACTGAAGTTTCACTTTTACCTTGTGTGAATCGCACATACATCTTATTTATTCGCTTTAACTGTTTTTCGTGTTTATGCTAATATCATAAAAAAAAATCTATATCTCTATCTTTCTTTTTCTTAGAATGGTAATTTTTGTAATAATATTATTTCTGCCATTTTTGGTTATTTTACCAAGTTTTGACGATTTTGAGGTAAACCGGACAGTTTCATAAGCCAAACAATCTCTCTCTCCTTGCATTGCAACTCACCAATGTCACTAAAAGCGTAGATTTAGCAAACCCTTCGGTCTTTCTTTGCTCTGCCATTGTGGTTCTTACGACCCCTTCTGCGCTTTGTTATAGGTAGGGCAGGTGCGCCAACAGCTGTTCGACCATGTGCTTAACGGTCGCGTGTGGACGGAGCTTTTTATAGCCAAGACGTGGCCCAAGTTTTATGAAGACGTATATTGGATAAGAAATTAAATGAAGCAGTGGGACAGTGCAGGCTAAATAATAAAATAAAAATATTAATAAAAATACTACTTCGGAACTTTGTTGCTCTATATCTTGTACTTCCATATTAGTCATAAATTTTGTTTTTTTTTTCTCTAAAAATATATATTTAATTGATAAATCAAAAAATAGGTACCCAGTATTTCACGACGGACAAAACAGAATATTTTTTATGTTTTCATCATGCCTATTGTACCTAATTAACTCTTTTATTCTGACTCAATTTCATAATATTCTGCATTTTCTTTGGATTAAATTGATGATTGTGATAGTGATGGTAACTAATCTTACACTGTTCAATTTGTCTTTCGCAGTAAATTTTTACATCTACCTAAAATGACTTTGTTTTGAATGAATTGAATGTATCAGGTCAATAAAATAGTAAGCATCTCCCTTTTTATATTAAAATAGGTATACTTAATGTGAATCGTAATAATGTACTTTTTAAGAAAATACTGTTTCTGTCAGGCTACTCTATAAAACAAACAACCAAAAACAAGTATATAGGTAGGTACCTACTTATGCAAAATCTGTCTTAGCTGGCTCTTCATTTTATTTTCCATTAGTGGATGAGAAAGATCTCAGGTGGCCGTGAGATCCATTCTGTTTGAGAGGGATATAGATGATAGCTTTTGAAGCGAGCTTTTACGTAAAAAATCTTAATACTCTTAAGTGTTTGGTTTGAGTCGGGAGAAAGAAAAAAAATCCGTAAAATCCAACGGTTATAATCCCACTTGGCTATAGAGGTAGATTGTGGAAGATGTATTTGCCTTTGTTTTATTACGGGTGCGTAACAAATGTAATCAAAAAAGGATACCGTCTTTCTTCATATCTATTTATATTATTTCGGTTTATCTCTATTATCTACTTAGATCACTGTCTATACTTATGTTATAAGGCTGAAGAGTTTGTTTTGTTATTTGTTTGTTTGAATTCACTAATCACAGGAGCTACTGGTCCGGGTTTTCCGGTTCCGGCAAAGCCTATTTATCGATTTACATAAAATAATAGTCAGTTGTAGAATTTCAATCTCATTGAATTTGATCAAAAAATATTGTGTTGAGTAAGATCAACAATTACCTACGGGTACCTACCCAGAATTACCAACGGAAGAACATGGACAGTTATGTTTTTTACGCAAAAATAAAAAAAAGAACTGTTGAAACAGAGCAATTCTAGAAGTCCCACAACATTAGTAACATATAGTATATGTATAGTCCATCGAGATATTTACGAAGACACCCCCAAACGTTAGGAAGTCGATTATTTGTTCTGCCCATCAACATTGTAAAAGTAATAACACATGCCAACATTGTTAGATTCCCAGAGAATTTCATGAAATATTCGATGGCCGTGCCTCATTTTATTAGGTAGTGATGTGGTTACTTCGGAAAAACACTCCGAAACCAAGAAAATTATATTTGTACGTTGAATGGTAGTTACAACGTCTTATTAGTAGACATAAAATAATTACAAATCTTTATTACTCTATTTTGTTGTTACAAGTTTAACGTGTTAGGTCTATATCTGTTTGTCGCATCGTAACTCCCGAACATGTGAAGCGATATTGCTTAATTTTTATTTTTATTTTAAAATCAAAAGTTATTAGGGCGAAAGTGAGAAAGACGAGTGGGGTCTCAAATGATAGCGCTTTACGTCATTACAAAATAATAATATTTTTTACTTTTAAAGCAAATAAGGTTTTGGAATCGAGGTATTTTTTATTATAAAATTACATTATAATTATAGTTTTTTTTTTTATGCTGGATAAGCCTTTATTTGTCCACAATATTACCTGATGTAAATTAGTAATATAACCTGATAGTGTATATATTTTAACACTTTGCAACAACTAATGATGCCTAGGAACAACAAATATTACTCGTATATGTGCATCTTCATTTTATAATCATCATTTATTTGGATGATAATAGTAAAATGAAATTAGTCCGAATCTGATAAAAACTCCGAAGGAACTCCGAAAAGCCGTTATCCACCCCTGTCCCCACACCTGAAATGTAATGAAGCTCCCTGTCGACAAGGTCGGGTCCTTGGGAACTCCTGTATACTGTGACTATCGATTTACAACCTGACATCGTCTATGCCTTATCGCGGCGTGTTAAAGCTCTACTGTCATGTATTTCCTGCTAACGAAGGCTAAATGATAAGGTTTTTTAAACGTTTTCGTCTTGTGAAGACGGATTTTGTATTGGTTTAGGAAAGATTTTACAATACTCTGAAAATAGACTGTGGCATGTATGAAAATAAAAATAACGTACGATAAAGCTCTTTATTTTGAAAAGAGTACTGACAGTAATTACTGGCAGACGATTTAATTATATAATATATGTACATAATTATAATTTATATCCGATTTTTTATGCTAAATAAGTCTTCATATGACCACAATATCATCTGATTTTAATTAACAATGTGGTGTAAGATGGAGCATGAAGACCTACTTAGTTCTTTTCCGTGTCACAATGGGGTGCAATTAAGAAACAAATTCCTTTAGACTCATTAGTGTAAAATGCAGGAATATTAGCTTAGGTTACTCCGTAGCATTGTAACGTTCCAAACTATGTTTGTATTCACAAAAAAAATACTATTAATGACTATTATTGTACTTCAGTAAGTACAATAATAGTCTTTAAACTCGCATAGTAGTAACTTTGCTTGGTTTGGGATTACTAGGTGTAAGTAGAGACAAGTTTACTTTGTTCATGTTGTAAATAACGCGGAAATATTTATTTACGGGTTTTATTTAGATATTTACTGGGAAAATCGCCTTCTCAATTCTCTTAAATATTATAGGTAGGTATACTTCGCGCTAAGATCGGCGGCATGAAGCGATATTATTAACAGGGTCATATGTGTGCCGAGTTGATGAGCAATTAAAGTTGATTACTGGTCTCATTGGGGTGACTGTGCTTCGCCTTTTATTTTATTTTTCTACAGGTTATAATCAGGTCAGTGTTTCTTTTGAGTTCTTTAAAATTGTGAAGATATGAAGGAATCTGTTCACTCGGGACTCGAAAGCTTCAATATTTCATTTTCCATGATAGGATAGCGTATTTTTTTATAGATTATTTAGCGAGCATATTATAATGTCTAGGTATAGGCTTTTTATAAACACGTACACCTAATTGTGTTAAGTATTTTTTTTACTTTGAATTATCGTGGGTTACTTTATTAATTTTAAATACAGGAACTTTGAAAGGTTTTCAGCACTAATTATTATTATGTTAAGTATTTTTGGAATCAAATATATTAAAAATCAAGATATCGTTGGCGGGTCGCATTTGTAAAAATTCCTGGTCTGGTTGTTTTTCTAAATATACATTCTTACTTATAATATTTTACTAGCGGGCCCGTTCCGGCTTATTACGAGTCCTTCCTTTTGAGTCTTGGATCACTCTACCTATTGCTGATAACCGCATTAAGATCCGTTCAGTAGTTTTTGAGTTTATCGCGAGCACAGAGACAGACAAACGGAGGGCTTTAATTTATCATCATCATCACCCTATTAACGTTCCCACTGCTGGGACACAGGGACTTCTCTCTTGGCGAGAGAGATTAGGCCTTAATTCACCACGCTGGCCAAGTGCGGGTTGGTGAATGTCACATGTCCTTCAAACTCTATTAAGTTCTCAGAACATGCCGGTTTCTTCACTATGTTTGCCTTCACCGTTAAAGCACGAGTTTAAAGCGCACATAAATTTCTCAAGAAGAAAAATCCAGAGGTGCGTGGCGGGGTTTGAACCCACGACCTTCGGAATGAAAGTCGAGTGTCCTCCCACTTAGCCAACACGGCTTCTTTTAATTTATACTTATTATAAATATAGATAGATATATAATAATAACATGTTTAACTGTAATATTACTATTGTTAAGCTTTAAGGAAAATAAACCTCAAATCCTCTTCAGACAAGTTGAGTCACTGAGTGTAGCTAGCTTACATTATTAAATATTTAGTAGCGAAGTATTTAATAGGAAAATTATGAAGTAATTTAATATTCTGGGTTATTGATAAGTGTATATCTTGAATACCTTGGCTTTTTTGTCCGCCGGAGGGATTAGAGAAATTTCCCATAATTTCCCATTTTTCTTTTCCACTTCGTACCTACCTAATGAAGCCATTTCTTGCACAAGAAGGTCGGTAAAATATTAATAATTGGATTATTATTAACATAACAAAAAGATACTTAACAGACAGAGTTATTTCACATATTAGACAAATTAATTTTAATATTACCTACATAATAACGATATTTAAATGTGAAAATGACATAATACTTATTAATACCTGTTCTTACCTAGTAGGGAAACCTGTAGATTTCTTGAAAATTACCTACCAACTATGTAGGTACATATTTACAAAAAAAATAAGTGGCACGCCAACAATTCAATCCAACGTAGTAGGTAGGTACGTACCATCGTAAAAATGAAATTTTATTACTTATAATAATAACATACTTATTATACATAATAAATTACTTATAATAAAATTTTTCGTAGGTAATTAAAACGTCCTAGTGGCATGTTAGTCAAAACTAAAATAAAATCTTGTCCACAATATTTTTAATAGGTACGTAAATAAAATAAATCTACTTTTGTCCGTAGATAATAATGTGTTTTTATTTATTAATGACTACTTACAGCTGGTAGAAACATGGCACTCGTTCAGGACGCACTGGTAGATAATCCAGGACTCCAATTCGATCATTGTAGATGCCGTCATTTTCACAAAATAAATAAAAATAACACAACGCGAAAAATCCAAATATCGCTCCCTACTAAATATTCTCACAAAAACTATGCACTACGCCTTTCTAAATAATTCATGAACACATTTGGCCATCGATTTCTAGTTATTTACTGTATAGTTCAGTGAAAAAATAATAAAAACGCGCAATTTTCGTACACGGATTTGTTTTGAATGTTCTCCCACGACGTTCGCCTTGAATGATTTGATTCGGTTTCCAAAGTATTGGCCCACTCGACAGGAAGCCGGAAATCTAGGGTGGTGTGCTCAGCTAAAAGTTTTATTTCTCCCAACCGATTTAAACAAGTGGTTGTTACGCACAGACATGGCAAGCTACTGCGTTCACCGCTCACTGAGTAAGTAACGAAATTCCAAATGGTATAGTATTTTTATTTGTTCATCTTACTATTATTCGTTTTGTCAAGTAAGACTACTTGATTTCGCAAACAAATACTATATTTAATTTTTACTTAATAATAAATTATATACTGAATTTCCTTTCAAGTCGAAAATGGCTTACATGCTGGCAACTCTTTTCATAGACAATGAATAAAATAGTAGTGCGGCGCCAAATAATATTTTTAAATCGTAGTACAATATTCTCGAGTCTTATTATTTTTGATTCTTTAGATTATCGATTTTAACTCGGCCATTTTATGTATTATCTTTCCCCCAACAAAATAAAACATTTCGAAATGAGTTTCAAGTCGAGTCTCAAGTGAAACTAAAATTAAGCACTTTTAGAACAAATTATTCTAATTAGCTTGTCTACAAAAGTTGCACTTGCACATGCACAGTACCTTTTTGTCCCTATCCCAAACTAAGCTGACTTAACCCAAGCTTGCATTCGCTTTATCTTCAGTCTGCGCACGTATGACAGTATTCCTTAGTTGGATCAAGTTTAAATTGTTACCTATACGACTTCACCATTAATCTGCTAAACATCTTCCTGCTAGCTTTTACCACTTATAATTGTATATTTAAATATATGTACTTATTTATGAATACAAATAATTATTATGAAATTAAAAGTGATATCAACGTAATAAAATAATATCTGACAATTATCTTAATTTTCATGTTGCAGCCAAATTTTGGCCCAGCCCGGAGGGTGGTGACAAGCCGCGGCCGAAGCCTACCACCAGAGACTGTTCTTAGCACCACCCGCAGGTCACGTGTAAGGATTCAGAGTGTTTCCACTTACGGACGTGAACAGACAAAACCTCCAAACCGCAAATGGATCGCAAAATGTGTTGGTAAGTTCATAACTCACGGCCAATTTGGCCAATGCTTTTTTTTAATGTTCGTAGATATAATAGCGAGAAAAAATTTTATAACTGCCGCTAAAGCGCAATTCATTCTCTGTAAAACAGTATGTATTTGCGCTGATAGCAAACTCGATTATAATGGAATCGACACTTACGTCACTAAGATCTTCTAGTGTCTATGGTTATCAATGTCAAAAAAGAGGAAGGACTGTAGCCAACTTCACACGGGGTTGCTACTTGCTAGTATGTTTTGTTGTGAGTTCACTCTGTTTCGTTTGTCATTGAAATTTCACGTTTCGCACGGTGTGATAGTGAAAAGTGTTTTTATTTGTAAATATTGCTTGAATATTTAGAAATAAAATTTCTCTGCGCGTTTATATCGGTTAGTGAAGTGTTAATGGATCAGTGACAACGTACGTAAAATCCAAACTTTAGCCCCCCACGGTAAGTTTATTTACGTTTTTGAATATTAACACCTGTTCTTTAAAATGTATTTTCATGGAAATGTGTTGTGGAATTTGATACATTTGATGCGTAGTAGGTGTCTCTAAGCGTTGCTACTGATGCTGTTTGGTGCAATTTGGTCGTCGTGCGCTATTTCGTGCTGCAACCTTGAGCAAGGTATCTGTCATCGTTGAATTTGGCCTTACGTCCCAGCTGTGTTTGTAACTTGCTTTGTACCATACGATGTTTCAACACGCGCAGTGTGGGATCGCCCCGCCAAAAGGCAGGATTACCAAATACATGTTACATGCAGCTTAGTAGGATGACTCTATTTTTATTATGTATGTGTAAATGGCTGAGAAGATAGCTTTTCATCATATTCTTTCACAAACGAGGAAGTTTCATTTCATTCTTTTGTTCTGTGAGACTGTGATACTATTATAATTTGGATGTATACAACTAACTTGTAACCAGGTACTTACTTAGAACCGTTGTGTAATTTTCCTCCTTCGGTATTATTTTCTAAAAGTACCTATTATCTATAATAATTAATTTCTTTTTTATTATGTCTTCCAGCATAGTGTAATATGAATGCTATCTAAAACAAGATTTAATTGAATGTATTGACAAATACCTCTCAATATGATTATTGTGGCCTATGTCTAACAGTATAGAGCTTATGGCTAAAATTCAATTTATACATTTCAATCAGATACGAGGAGTACACTTGGAAAGGTCAATTTAAATAACAATATGGAAAAATCTATACTAATATTATAAAGAGGAAGAGTTTGTTTATTTGAACGCCCTAATCTCAGGAACTTAAGGTCCAATTCTTTCATGTTAGATAGCCCATTTATCTAGGAAGGTTATAGGCCACCACGGGAAATACATTATTCCTTAGGAAAATCCATAAAACTCAGACAACCGCCTGGCGTGAAAAGCTACTACTAATGATTGATTGAAAATATTTTTAAGAACGATTTTTTTGTAGGTAGTTGATGTGAGTCAGCTTGAGAAGTTATTGCTATATTAAAATACATTTTATTTGTACTTTCTAACAACTGCAAATGTCATTGTGAAGTGTGATGGGAAATAGTATTGATTCATCAAAATTATTCAGCCCTATTCAAGTATAGTTAAGCTATCGAGATTATGTTCAACCTTAGGGCATTCACCTCATTGCTAACTGCTTTTTCCATACATAAATATGCAGATAACATTTTATTTTTATCATCAACTAGCACTAACTAACCTTTTGTAAAGTTAAACTAGTTTTAACTATTATAGTCAGAGTTAACATGATAATCAGAAAAAAATATATCGAATTGGTATATTTGCGAGATATAAGCCTTTTACAATCTAATCAACAAATATATTAATGCATACAATCCCGTTCCACGCGGGAGTACTGCAATTATTTTTAATTGTCAGTCATAAGTCAAGCTAGCTGTACAACAATCAGTTAAATGTAACAATAACTGCTGCATCGAATCGAACGCGGCTTTCACCCACTTGCCAAACGTGTCGTGATCGCTATATTAGCCAGCAACGGTGCTATTACAGGCACTCATCTATTTCATTATCTATCATAGATGCTTGATACCCAGTATGACTGCCTCAAGAGAGAAGTCCCTTTATCGAACTATTCGGTAAACATCGATAACTACTACGCTACATTTTCTTTTACCAATAACAAGTCACCGTCATCAACTTTATTGAGGATGTAGTATTTTTGCCACAGGAATATCCTTCTAAAGCTGTCATAACCGTGCCTTTGGTGTAAAAATCCGATGGGTATTAATTGTTTTTATACAAGATGTATGTGCTAAGAGAGACGAATAAGATATCAGATACTAATGTTTAACCTTGAACAACCGCACCGGTCCCGCAACGGGAAAGTAAATCGCCCGCGTTGCGTCACACAGACAATCCACGGTGATAGATTGTGCTGTAAAAAAAAAAGGTGTGTATGCGATTCACACACGATAGAAGTAAAACTTCAGTAAATCGACGAAAGAATAAAAATAATAAAAAAAAGTGTGTGTGTGTCAGCTACGACGCACGATTGGAGTCTACTACTTACGAACTATAATTATGATATATATCGAATAGAAAAAAAGGGTAAATGAACGCATCTGCTAAAATGATAAGAGAAACAAACATTATTCGGATTATTTATATTACTTCAATAAAGCGTATTACATAAAGTATGTTACAAAATAATATAAATATAATACAGCAATACCTTTTTACGCGATACTTCGTAGTCTCAACTACGAAGTATCGCGCAAAGAAATTTAAATAAAGCATTGTATTTGTGTCTCTTACCATTTCCGTTTCATCTTTTTGCATCCGGTTTGAAATCACTACGATTATATAGAAGTTTCACTTCAATAATAGATAGGTACATTCCGAAATTGCTACGTTCTTACAAAATTACCTAAAAGTTATTCAATGGTTGAAAGAAGCACCTTTATAATAATACTAAATAATAAAATCGTTTATTTCAGACACAGGTCCATATTTGCAGAAATTATAAATAATACACACAATTTATATTTAATGAGAGTAAAATGCCCTAAAATACCCCCTGCCTGCCTCCCTGTGTCACCTTTAGTGCTATTGGCCCTTTTTCGCCGCTCCGTTTTCGCATGGATGCAAATTATAAAAATTAGCTAACCTTCCTCTCGTATACTCTATTTACCGAACATCCGTGATCTGTGTAGTAGTTAATAATAAGCGAACAGACAACGGAAGGGACTCCATTATTAATAATAATAACTTCTATATAAGTAATATTGATTTTACCAAATCGGCTACATATCTATATTTTTATTACTAGATTTTCACGTTACGGCGTTTTCGTGTTTAGGGATTTTCCTTAGGAAATATATATTTTTAAAACCGGACCCGTTCATGAAATTATACCGCTTTCAAACAAAATAACTCTTCAGCTGTATAATAATAGTATATATTACTGCTATTTTAGTAGGTATAGCAATGGCTTCCTCAGGACTCACGCTACCAAATATAATCATAAGCCTTGACCGAAATTACTCATATGCATTATACATACCTAGTTTGTTATTCATTGTAAAACATTCCCAAACAAAACATAAACAAAAATATTCAGTAACCATAACATTATATCAACAGTTGTAACGGCTCCGTCTTAGATAATGATTGCGCAAATCGATATTTAACTGGTTCCGCTAGTGAAACCGTTTCCCAGCAAAAACCTTAAATAGCAGCTTCTTTATTTGCTTCGACGTACTTTTAGTTAACTCCAGTGATCGACATGTACGCTGACCTCGGCTTTCAAATAAATTAAACCTTCTCTTTCCTAAGGAAAAATACTAACTGTTATGGAGTTTAAATTCCTAAATAATTTGTTTTTTTTTTCAGCTACTAAATAGTGAGATTTGTTAAAAAGTTTGTAGGTAATTAAAATATTATTAATCTATCAGTTTAATCAAATCTAATAGCAGTTAACCTGTGCACTTTTATTAAGACTAAAACATTTTATTGCATGAAAACTAGTAAAACTTGATCTTTCAAGCAAACCAAATACGCATTTTATATTGCAATCACGATTAACATTTAATCACACTTAGGTCTTGAGCAAAAAGGTAATACGCACAATTTTTAAACATGTTCGTCGCCTGATAAATCATAAAGACTCATTAGGAGGTTATTAGTCTAGAAGCTATTATTTGATAAACCACTACTGTCCAAAATTCGTTAACCTATGACCTTTAAGCCGTAAACGTAGGGTTAAATCGAAGCTATTCTTCTGTTATGCCAGCCAAGCACGCTTCGAGTGCAGCCCACATTTCTAAATACATAAAATAACACCGATGCGCAAAGATAAATGACTTTCTGGCACGCTATTGTTGACTTTCCACGGACGATGCATATAAACAAAATACACGCCAATATATAACCTTGAGCTGCTCCGGCCCAAAACTAGAAAATGTTTGCAATGTGTTCTTGGCTAATTAATATGATAATGCGGAAATAGCTAGTTCCGTTGCTGGTAATCGAAGGAAATCGTTGAAAATGCCGTATATTTTCAAATTGATAGGCCTTAGAAATCTGAGAGCCTGCTTTCTGCAAAATCGAAAACAAAATTTAATTTCCAACATTTCTGCTCTTTTAATGAAAATATAAAATAAAATACTTTGTATCAACGAATACTTCACTTTTCGTTTGTTGACTTTGAGTAGTCTCCCAGTATAACCAACGTCTTTATTCTCAAATGCGCGTTATTAAATGAGGAGAAATCCGTTCTCTAACAGATTTCTATTGCGGTTAGGCTATCCAAAAATGGATTTACTAAGTCGAAATGTTCAAGACGTAGCATGAATGAGCGACGATAGGATGAACTTCTCGGCTGACGTCTTGGCTAGGGCCCCGAGGACATAGTAAAAGAGGAACACCTAGAAGCAGATGGGCTGACGAGATTGAAGAGACGACTGGTAAAGTGGACAGAAGGCGGCACAGAAGACTACTGAGTATCTTTGGAGGAGGCCTTTACTCTCAAATAGAGGGGTTCACGCTCAAAATCAGTAAAAGTTTTTAATTCATTGAATTTGTTATACGTACCAAGAAAGAATAAAAGTCTATAATTATTGTTCAAAAAGTTACAAGTAAACTAAAGAACGTAGTTCAAGATTAGGTTAAATAGAACTAAAAGAACGCAGCAAACACCCAACATCGCCCTATAAGTCTCGGTACTGACCCTCCTACGTATTGTTTTGAATTAATCAACCGAGGATCAAGGTTGTCCATGAATGGTGAGGCGGCCGGAGACGTGACGTAGGCCTCGCAGACTTGTACGGTAGATAAAATAAACGTAGTTTAAAAAAACAGGTTACGCAATACAAACAATTTTTTTGTGCTTGGTGTGATGGCTTCGTGTTTCTAAAGATTTTTTGGGATTTTTTTTTGGGAATCTAGGTGGACTATGGAACTGCTAAGCTGGTACTTCCGAATTGGTCTCCTTTTGATGGCACGAAGATCAACCCCGTTATCCTCAATGATCAGTAATTGGTACATTTAAAGTAGATCGTTTGTTAGTAGAAATAGTTTATACTGCCTAACCCTGAGACTGCGGCACAGTCCTGACATTTTTTTTTGAATAAAACCACCTTTAAACGCTACGGCGGTGTCCGTTTTTTGAGTATCCCGCTGGAACAACGTTTATTCCCGTGGTCAAAAGTAAATGCTATAGAGACTATAGACTTTTTCGATAAATGGGCTTCCAATCGCACCAATAGTTCCTGATATTCTTGGTTTGGGCAACTTCTCGTAAAACAATAATTTACGCGTCACAAAGCGTAACAGACCGCATATGTGCAAACTTCGGTACTATTATCAATCCTATAATCTTTGCGACATTAAAAATATTATTTATTGGATAAGATATCAGTTTACTTAACTTTATTATTTGGAAAAATACTAGTACTTAACAGTGGTGTTTCCTCGAAAGATATGATGACTACTATAATATTATTACAATCTTATTACATTCTTTTTTGTAAAACCCAACTAATATTATAAAGACAAATATTTACGTTTATATGAAAGCAACTAATTTTTTTGAACTTTTGCATAAGTATAGAAGGGAGTTCGGAGGTCGAGGAAGGAAGACTTTACTGGTTACCTTTCATCTCAAAAACCCGTAGCTAAGTAGGTATTACATATTACCGTGGGATTTACGACAAACGAACGACTGCAAATTTTTAATCATGCATTGTTATCTCGCACGCGAGCGAAACATTCGGATTAACACTAGTAAACTTATGCATTATGTCAACAGCAAAAAAAAACTGATGAAATAGGTTCCCAAAATAATATACACAGTAAATTAAGTCAAAGGTGACGGACTAATGAAGTTTGTTAAAGTAAAGGAACAAAAAACGTGACTTAGGAAAGCGATAACATTTATTTGGTTCCGCGGTGTCTTTTTATTTTGACCAATTAAAACGTCATTTGAAATTTACACTATAGCGACTAGCTACAGTATTTGGCTGACGCGTAGGTGTCGTGCACGGTGCTATCTAGTCGCAGTAAAGTGTTGTACACTTTGGCATATAACTTGTTACTTCGAGACGTCACACTAAATGTTTTGAAACGTTGATTTTGGTCACTTATTTTTGCTGTTTACTATCATCATCATCATCACCCTTTTAACGTTCCCACTGATGGGACACAGGGACTTCTCTCTTAGCGAGAGACTTTAGGCGTTAATTCACCACGCTGCCCAAGTGCGAGTTGGTGAATGTCACAATGACATGTCCATCAAACTACTATACATTATTGCTGTTTACTATACATTATCGAAATAGTAAAAAAAATATGTTTTGCACAAACAAAGCCAAGTTTTCTGTATTGTTTTCTTTGCATATTCTAGACTATCCGGTTAGATGACCTTTTGTATCTACTGTTTTATTAAGGAAAAAGAGATCGCTTCCGTGTTTTGTTTTAAACACAGACCTAGCTCTTCGCCGCCTTACATTGAGTCATAGTCGTCTGAGACTTGGCATTGTATAACATGCCATTTGTTTTGAAATTTGACAATAGACGTTTCAAATATTTTATCGTTGTAATTTATATCCACTTGCTTTAATCCATCCATGTTCCATGTGTCCATGTGTCCATGTTCGTTTTCCATTTGTTTTAATATTCTAGTAAAGTATTTTCCATCCTTAGGTTGCCTGGAAGAGATCGCTTTTATGATAAATACGAAGTTGACCGGCCATATTACTGTGTTGTGTACAATAAAGCGTTTTTGTATTCTATTCTGCTCAGTTATTTATTTTTCTATGTTGACACAGACACAAATTTATGAGCCTCTTGCACCATGTTCGATTAAAGTCATAATTAAGGAGCTAATCAGAGGTTATTAATAGCGCTGTCTTTTTCAGTTACACAATAGTCTAAGTGAGCACGCTCTTTAGGTACTGATTAGATAATTGGGACTTTAATTGGACATTTCATATGTATCATAAAAAGGACAAGTGGTCCTTTTTGTTATTATTAGTTGTAAAAGACATGAGATTTATATTTGGATACAAAAGGTGTATTATTTCGCATTTATCATAACTGTTCCTGTAGAATTTTAATCATAAAAAGATAAGTTATCTTACATTAAGTGCAGATAAACAGTAATAGTGTTCGTCATAATGTTAGTGTACGATACAGTGAGTCATTTCTGCGATAACAATAGTAGTGACGCTTTTTAAATGTATTGTTTATGTTTTTTTTTCTTCTGCTATCCTTGAATGCTTCAAGATTTTGTTGAGTAGGCTTCAATTTGTACGTTTTTAGTAGCACTGAAGTTCACAAAACGTTTGAAATATCTAGCTTTCATTGTTATGCCAAACTTGAGATGTAGTATCATCTACAATTTCGTATTCATCGTCTGAACGTGCCTCTGTTGTTATAAAATTGTAGCAGTTGGTACTTTAGAATAAGTAAATATGTATTGTTATAACTGTTTATAAGACCTTTATATACACAAGGTGTTTTCTTTATGGTATATACTGCGGAACGGGGGTGAAGGGCGAACATAATTAGTTCTACAACTTTTCGATTTAAAAGCCGATTTATCGAAAAAAAAAATGTATATAGTAGAGTTGAAAAACAAGCATCAAAATGAATATAAGTAGCATCTTGATAGAAAATCGATAGAAGGGTGTAAAAGTGTATGTTGCTCATTCATCAAAATAATATATAGCTTAGGTACATATCAGAAAAACATATAGGCTATTTCTTTTTGTTTTTTTTTGTGATTATTTCTTTTTGTTCTTTTGTAATTTATTTTGACGTGTCTAAGTTTTGTAAAACCAAACTATGGAAATAAATGATTTTGTATCTTGCTACTTTTTTACCGCAGTAAAATACCGCTTTTCGTAGAAAAATACAAATATCACGCGCATAGCATATTGTTGTGTTTATTGATTTGAGTAAAATTTGCCATGGACATGGACTGTTTTCCCAGTAAAGAACAAAAGATACTTTTTTTTTACCGCGAGAAACCGCGTTAATTATTACGCGGGCGAGCAGCTAGTGTACCTAATTATATTTTTGCCAATATAATATGATAAGCCGTGTTGGCTAAGTGGGAGGACACTCGACTTTCATTCCGAAGGTCGTGGGTTCAAACCCCGCCACGCACCTCTGGATTTTTCTTCTTGAGAAATTTATGTGCGCTTTAAACACGTGTTTTAACGGTGAAGGCAAACATCGTGAGGAAACCGGCATGTTCTGAGAACTTTAAAAGAGTTTGAAGGACATGTGACATTCACCAACCCGCACCTGGCCAGCGTGGTGAATTAAGGCCTAATCTCTCTCGTCAAGAGAGAAGTCCCTGTGTCCCAGCAGTGGGAACGTTAATAGGGTGATGATGAATATAATATGTACCTATATCAAAATTTAGCAGGTGAGGCAGGTGAATATCATCTCCCGTCGTAAAAGAAAAAAACACTCGCATCCTGCCAGTTGTTCTCTCATAAAGGGTTGTTATCAAACATCTGCATGACTTAAAATGGCGATGACTCTTTAGCAGCGACATGTGAAAAATACCATACATAATTTAATTATCTCTTTGTTTGTTTGGCTATTCAATTATTCACACTATTAGTTTTAGTATAGCTATAGACAACAGATGACCGTTAACAAAATCATTGCGACTAGTTTTAAGTATGTGATCTTTGGTATTGCGATGTTAGAGACTTACGCCTCCTTCCATATTTTAATTAGCTTGACCATCGTCATGATATGCCACCAATATGTCAAGATCTCCTCGCTATACATTCCCGCATACAGCATCAAATTCTTTAAAATGGACAAAATTGTGAGATCTATTTTAATTCTTGTGTGGGAGTCAACTCGATTCATTATTCGAGAACTATTTCTGGTTTCGATTCGTCACTTGTCCACCGAGTATTGTAAATAGTGTTGTCCTTGCCTCGGCTGGTCGTTTAGAGTATTTGATGCCTTTGGCTTATTTGGCGAACGTAATGCATTTTAAAGAGAACCTCCCGACCCTTTGAATAAAGCATGACGTTAATTCCTTTGTTTCAGGGTGAACAAGTCGGAATGGTAATGGAACCCGCCCCTATCACAGAAAAACGCTCCGATGGTAAGTGTATAGTCTTATTCATATGGAAAATATTCGAAACTTTATATTCATATCTAAAAATAAGTGCTTCGATTACCTTTCTTCATACAGACGTTAGGGCTCTGCTTAGTTCGTGGTGGGATGATGTAATTTGAACAGATATCATAATAAATAAATATTTTTTGGACAATCCACACAATATCTAGCCCCGTAGTAAGCTCGTAAGCTTGTGTTACGGGTACTAGACATCTGATATACTTAATATAATAGACATACATATATGGATTTGTTTATGATACATATAAAATAATCGAACCTGCTAACTCATGCGCCGCAAGCGGGCCTTAGCCATCCACGCCACTGAGGCGGTCATACATAATAAGTAAGTAAGTAAAGTAAGTACTGGGATGAGTCACGATTAGAATAAGTGTTATATTTTTATATATGTATAGTATTTCTACATAAGCGTAGCGTCCTTGGTTATCTAGTGATCTGTTTACTGCCTGTCTATAAACGTAAACAGATTTATCTTAGATAAACCATAAGGTCGTGATCTAGATTATATTGCCAAAGAATATTTTACAGAAGACACCTGGGTGAATAAAGTCTCCTAAAAGTATACTTAATGCACCTAATCAAGTACACTATATATCACACTATAAATCACACTATTAATATTTCTCTTCATATATATTTTATCAACTAAAATCTCTTTCATGCGGAAGTATTTATTTGTTATGTAGATTGTGTAAGTTGTCTTTTTCTTTAGGTGCCACTTAATTACTGAAGGTTGGCAGTCAGCTCCTTAAACTTAGCTTTGTTCATGGCATCCTGAACAGCTGTTCCACCTGTTTTAATGCCAGTCCAATGTCGAATGTCCTAAGCCATTACATTTTACGTCCACCAACTCTGCACTTTCCAGCAATTTTCCCCATCATGGCAGTTTGTAATAGATGGTACCGTGTTTAAGTTGTGAATCTGTATGTATATTTTATAGAGGTAAAGTTTGTGAGATCGTTATGACATTGTAGGGGTTCATTGGTCTCTGAAACGATCGTACCGAATTAAATTAAATTAATTTATTTATTTATTTATAGAAAAAATAAAAATAAAGTAAAATAGAACATAGCTCGACAGATTTTTTCTACAGTTTTTAGACCCAAATATCTCAGAAACCGTATCACTTAGGAGATTTGATCATAGAACACTTTTTGTTTGTAATAATTTACTCTGTCATTACATTTATCGCTTCTAAATAGGTATGTCATCCATTAAAATGCGGGCTACGCCGCAAGGCACTAAAATTAGGTACACAGATTCTTTCAAGCATAAGAAAGGGCTACCATTTACCGCGGTAAAACATGTTATACGCGGGAAAATCCATTATAACGCCGGTAACACCGCGGGCCAATGCTAGTATTATATGATTTTAATACATCGTTATTGTTTCATAGTTCAGCGATACTTACTGCATTTTATTTAGTGAAGATAATATCGGTGTATGTTATGTTTAACAAATTGAATCCCATTAGATAATTTTCCAAGTTGTGCAACAAAATTTACCCGATTATCTATATACTACTTTCGCCCACTATGAGTCGTTGCCCTAAATCCGAGTGATGCGTTGTCGGCTAAAAATATTCAAAGTCTGTTAAATTTCAGCGTTTGGCCTAAGACTCGTGATGTTATCTGGTTCCGCTTCCTCAGAACATCAGATAACCGTGCGTGCTCTATATACATATATATATATATATATATTTATTATATTTCCGTAAAACCACAAGTCGGTATATTTTGTCTAAATCAAACTACATTTTATTGTAACAGTCGTACCGTATTTATTATGATAATTAGTATAGACGTCATATTGGGGGGGCCTGGGATGCCTGAAATAAATATTTCCGGACAACCCAACAACATGTAGCCCCGTGTTAAGCTCTAAGCTTGTGTTACGGGCACTAGACATCTGATATACTTAATATAATAGATGTATAGCTATTATATTAATATTTATATAGATATTTTTAATTATACATATTGACCACCAGACCAAGAAGAAAGTGCTCGCAGAACAAACTATAGGGGTTATGCCAAGGGTTGGCTTACCTATATTTTCCTAGGTATAAGTTCTAGTGGTAGGCGGTGCACGGCAAACACAAGTCCACGTGAAATAAAAGTTTATTAAGGAAAAGCACATAAACAGAAGGCAGAAAGAGTCACAAGCACAGAGATGAATAGCACATGATAGTTACACAGAATGAGAGATGATTTTTGCGAATAATATAAGCGTCTGATGTAGGTACATAAGCCCGAGAAATCAAGCGTGCGCTTCGCGTCGCAGCAGAGGTCTGACTGGTGGCGCGGGCCGTGCGCCAGCGCATTGTATATAAGTGCTTATGTATTATCCAACTAGTGATGGGGTAGTGTCGATGAAATTTATTAACCTCGATAGATAAATATTATGTGTTATAAATTTTGAAGAACTAAAGTGTTATATTATAATAATAATATAATTAATTATAAATATTAAAAATAATGTAATTGTATGCCACATCACTCCCCTCCAGAGACCGTCAAGGGCAATAATAATCTGGAAATTTGACTCGTCTACCTGAACGAGTAACATAACCTGACGGGTTTTCCTGTGCCGGTTCCTGGGTAGATATAGACAGTATGAAGGCCGGCTTTAGTCGGTCTATGGATACTGTCTCTTCTTTATTGTTTAGTAAAATTTTAAAAACTTTGTCACCTCTTAGGATAACCTTATGAGGACCAGAATATGCAGAAGTGAGAGAACCTCGTGAAGCATCTTCACGGAGGAAAATAAAATCACAAGTTTCTAGTTCCTTGTAAACAAAAATTTTAGATTTACAATGGCGCGACGTTGCAACGGGACGCAATTGTTCGGCGAAACTTCTGAGCCTAGCAGTAAATTCAGATGGATCAGTGGTACCGCTACATGTTGTCTCAAAGAATTCGCCAGGAAGTCTAAGCGTTTCCCCATAAACCAGTTCTGCTGAAGAGGATTGTAAGTCTTCTTTAAAAGCAGTTCTGACGCCTAACAATACCAAAGGTAACACTTCTGTCCATCGATCGTTAGCATGACAAACAATCGCGGCCTTCAGCTGGCGGTGAAAACGTTCCACCAGTCCATTGCAAGCTGGGTGGTATGAAGTAGTCCTTTTATGGTCAAAACCAGCAATCTTTGACAAGCACTGAAATAGAGCCGATTCAAATTGGCGGCCTCTATCAGTAGTTATGCTTGTGGGAGAACCAAATCGCGAAATCCATGTTGACAACAAAGCTTTAGCCACAGTTTCCGCTGTTATATTCTGGATTGGAGTTGCTTCCGGCCATCGAGTAAACCTATCTATCATTGTAAGACAATACTTGAAGCCATCAGATTGAGGTAGGGGACCGATTAGGTCAATATGTATTTGAGCAAAGCGATCGCGCGGTAATTTGTAGGTGCCAAGGGGAGACGTCACATGACGTGTGATTTTAGCCCTCTGACAAGATAAACATGCGCGTGCCCAATCCCTACAATTTTTATTGATGCCTGGCCATACAAATCGCTCGGCTACTAATTTGGCCGAAGCGTTAGGACCAGGGTGACTTAGAGAGTGGAGACTATCAAAAATTTGCTTTCGATGAACTCCTGGAACATAAGGCCTGGAAGTTGATGTACTGATGTCACAGTACAAAGGGATATTACTTCCAGGGACATGAAGCTTTTGCAGCTTCAGTGAAGAACCACCGTTGACGAGTGTTTCCAGCTCGGGATCGGAGGCTTGGCTTTCGGCTAATCTCGCTAGGCTGACAGGTTCTGCCAGTTCCTCGATACGAGACAAGGCGTCGGCGACCACGTTATC
This sequence comes from Gymnoscelis rufifasciata, assembly GCA_929108375.1. Lineage (NCBI taxonomy): Eukaryota > Metazoa > Arthropoda > Insecta > Lepidoptera > Geometridae > Gymnoscelis > Gymnoscelis rufifasciata. Next base: position 11,145,007 of record OV815314.1, read on the forward strand.
CTTTCCCGAAATATGCCTAATATCGGTAGTAAACTGGGATATAAAATCTAGGTGCCTGAATTGCCTGGGTGAACAGCTCTTCTTCCTTTCATGAAATGCGAAGCATATGGGCTTATGGTCTGTGTAAATGACGAAGTGCCTTGCTTCTAACATATGCCTGAAATATTTAATAGACTCGTAAATTGCGAGTAACTCCCTGTCGTAGGGTGAATATTTGGACTGGGAAGTGCTCAGTTTCCTAGAAAAGAAAGATAAAGGCTGCCAAGAACCTTCTTTCAGCTGCTGCAACACTGCTCCTATTCCTTTGTCTGAAGCATCAGTAACGAGCGCTAGACTAGCGGAACAATCTGGGTGAGCTAACAAAGCAGCGTTAGCTAAACTCTCTTTACACAATTCAAACGCCGCTAAAGTATCGCCTGCCAGAGTGATAGGCTGAGTACTTTTTACGGACCCTGTCAATAATGAATGAAGTGGAGCCTGGACCTGAGCTGCTTGAGGAAGAAACCTCCTGTAAAAATTGAGCATGCCTAAGAAACATCTCAGCTGACGCACGTTCGTAGGAGGTGGAAAATTCTTCAAGCCTTCGACCTTCGATTCCAGTGGTCTAGTACCATTTTCGGAGATGAGGTAACCTAAAAATTTTACTTCGGACACACCGAAAATACACTTTGAAGTATTTACTAACATACCGTACTCTTTCAACCTCTCGAATAGCTGTCTCAAGTGATCCTCGTGCTCAGAGTCGCTTCTAGAAAACATAAGAAAATCGTCAAGGTATGTATACACAAAATCGAGGCCCCTGGTTATTTCATCAACAAACCGCTGGAATGTTTGTCCCGCATTGCGCAAACCAAACGTCATGTACGGGAACTCGAACATGCCAAATGGAGTCGTTATGGCCGTTTTTGGAATGTCATCTGGACTGACAGGTATCTGATTATAAGCTTTTTCAAGATCGATTGTACTAAACACCTTACATCCAGCTATGCTGTGTGTAAAATCATGAATATGCTTTATCGGATATCTGTCAGGCACCGTGCGAGCATTTAATTTACGATAATCCCCACAGGGGCGCCACCCATTATCTTTCTTCGGGGCCAGGTGTAGGGGAGAAGACCACGGGCTTTTTGATGGACGAGCTGTACCGTTACTTAACATTGAACGAAATTCGTTCTGAGCTATTTTCAGTTTGTCGGGAGCTAGACGTCTAGGAGGAGAAGTGACTGGCGGGCCTGGTGTCGTTTTGATATGGTGTACTGTGTTGTGTGGTGTTGAGTTATGGAGTTGACCAGAAGGGCGGGTTATTTCAGGAAATTCATCAAGAATCCTATGATACCTTGAATCCCCGGTTATGATTTTTACTGAATTTACGTTACAATTAGCCATAGTAGCAATAGCATTAAGTGAAGTTGTATTATCCATCAAACGCTTATTGCGACAATCTACCACAAGGTTATAAAAATTAAGGAAATCTACACCTATGATAGGTTTAGTAACATCGGCAACAACAAATCGCCAAACAAAGCTACGACGTAAACCAAAGTCTAATTCTAAGTTAAAATAACCGTAAGTTGCAATACATGAACCATTAGCAGCACACAAACTATAGTCCGTCTTCGAACGACGATCCCGCAGCGATGAACGAGGATACACGCACAGGTCGCTGCCGGTGTCTATCAGGAACTGCTTCTTCGAGGTACGATCGACGACGAACAGGCGGCCAGTTGGAGATGGGTAGTCGTCCGCCGCCATTATCGACCACCCTTGGAGTTTCCCGACTTGTAGTCACAAGGTTGCACACATCTGTCGGCTTTCTCGGCGTACCTGCTGTGATACCAGCAGACTGGAAATTTTCTGTAGTTGGAGTCGGACCGTTTCCTTGAAGAATTATTTCTGCCTCGAGAGCGGGAGCGCGATCTGCGGTCATATCTCTGAGTTGACAGCCTCTCTACCTGTCTGCGAAGTTCGGCAACCTCCTTGGTGAGATCGCTAAGAGAACCAGGTGCAGCGTTACTGATGGCAGCAACTTTCGGCGTAGATGAGGCGAGTTCGTTTACTCTATCCGCCAAATCAGCAAGGTCTTCTAGCGTAGCTGAAGATGGTTGTCCTGCAAGTACAGTCTGGATACCATGAGGGAGACGACTGATCCATATAGTCTTCAAAAATCCGTCCGGAACATCTTTGCCTGCGAGACCCTTGAGGTGTCGGTGAAATTGAGAAGGTTTTCGATCACCCAACTCCTCGTGCATAAGTAATTGCTGAATTTTCTTCTCGTTCGATTCGCTCAGCCTCTTTACCAACTCGGCTTTCAACTTCTCATATTTATTTGACTGAGGTTGATTTATCAAAATATCTTTAATCTCTTTGGCGTAGTGATTATCAATATGAGCAATTACATAATTAAATTTTGTTGCATCATTTGTAATACCAGCGATGGCAAATTGGCCTTCGACTTGGGCAAACCAAATTTCTGGCTCTTCAGGCCAGAAAGGAGGCACTCGAACACCAACCTTGAAAACACCGCTCTGATCTATCGACATTGTCCCATCACTAGTGCCGGGTGTGGCACCGCGTGGTTGTCGACCACGTTGCTCCGAAGATTTCTCTGCTCGTTCTTGACTCATGTTCAGGTTTACGGGGTCACCAGTATAGGAGTTATGCCAAGGGTTGGCTTACCTATATTTTCCTAGGTATAAGTTCTAGTGGTAGGCGGTGCACGGCAAACACAAGTCCACGTGAAATAAAAGTTTATTAAGGAAAAGCACATAAACAGAAGGCAGAAAGAGTCACAAGCACAGAGATGAATAGCACATGATAGTTACACAGAATGAGAGATGATTTTTGCGAATAATATAAGCGTCTGATGTAGGTACATAAGCCCGAGAAATCAAGCGTGCGCTTCGCGTCGCAGCAGAGGTCTGACTGGTGGCGCGGGCCGTGCGCCAGCGCATTGTATATAAGTGCTTATGTATTATCCAACTAGTGATGGGGTAGTGTCGATGAAATTTATTAACCTCGATAGATAAATATTATGTGTTATAAATTTTGAAGAACTAAAGTGTTATATTATAATAATAATATAATTAATTATAAATATTAAAAATAATGTAATTGTATGCCACAAAACAAACACTGGACGACGGGAATCTAACCCGCTACCCCTTGCGTCGCATCGGACCATCGCTTACCGCGCCACTGAAGCAGTCAAATAAATTATGTTTTTTTTTTAATTTATTAAATGACTGGTATATTTTACTCAAGACGCAAAGAAGCAAGGACTAGGTACATGAATATTCAGTCTTAGGTTTTTGAATATTACAGTTTTGTATTGCTTTCTGACGTTAATACAATGCGAATTGTTCAATCCCTGTACATAAGTAGTTAATTTACGTAAATCCTATGGAACAACATGTGAAATGACGTAGTTGTGTTACGTCACTTAGGGTAAGAAAGGATCAGGTGTTGATTAAACTAAATTTGAAATCTTAAAAATACCCCGATTCCATCCAGAACTTGAGTTTCTTTAAAGAAAAAAGTCCTACTATTTTGTAATGTGCACGTGATGCGCTTTCATTTGAGACGCCACTGACCCAGTATAGTGTATATAGTTTTCGTTACGAATACTGGGCAGACCTAGCTTGATGTACTACCAGACTCCTTTGTCCTTCTGTTCGTTTCTAGCAGTTAAATAATAAAAGTTAAGCCTTAAACGTTAAACGTAACTATGTATTACACTCCTTTGTCCTTCTGTTCGTTTCTAGCAGTTAAATAATAAAAGTTAAGCCTTAAACGTTAAACGTAACTATGTATTATTTTGCGGCGAAATAAATATGACCTATATTGTGAATACCGGCGCCTTGTGTTTACCGTTTTCGTCACGGCTACTAGGCAGACCTAGCTTTATGTACTAAGAGATTCCTTTGTCCTTCTGTTCGGTTCTAGTAGATATAACTTAAGTCTTGAAGGTGCCTTATGTTATGTAACATCTTGCGGCGAAATAAACATTTCCTATATTGTCATGTGTTTACCGTTTTCGTCATGGCTACTGGGCAGACCTAGCTTTATGTACTACCAGACTCCTTTGTCACCTACTTTTGTGTTCTAGCAGTTAAATTATAAAAGTTAGGACTCGCAACGTAATTTTCACTTCAAAATCATTTTGCAGCGAAATAAACATTACCTATAATGTCATGTGTTTACCGTTTACGTCACGGCTACTGGGCAGACTGAGCTTGATGTGCCAGACTCATTTGACTCCTACTGTTCGGCCTTAGCTGTAAAATTAATATGGACGTATGATTTGATTACCATTTGGTAAAGGCACAATGTGGTAGAAAATTAAAACGATAAAAACTTTAGCATTATCAACATAGGAAGCCGATTTTTCACGTTATCGTTACGATATGATTTTGCTCCTATTTCTGCCTACTTATTCACAAAAAACATGTTTATCATGAACTAAAGAAACTGTTTTAAAAACACCCACATTGCCAGAAGTTACGGTTGTTCCTTACATATTCGGCCGTGACAAGCATACTAAAGTTGAGTTATACTTTGAAACTGTACATCAGACACTCCTTATAGTACAAATCCCACTAATATTATACACGCGAAAGTTTGTGACGATAAAAGTAGGTAAGTGTCTTTGTTGGTCTTTCAAGCAAAAACCACTGGATGGAATTTGATGAAACTTCACGATAATATATTACATTAGCTTACATATTAGAATAACACATAGGCTACTTTTTACCACGGTAAAATAATGCATTTCAAAAGTAAAATACTATTATTGCGAGCAAAGTCCAATTTGAGTCTTTATTCGGCATGCAGTTTTCCCAGTAAAGTACAAAACCCCTTTTTTTGCTATTTACCGCTGGAAAATGTATTAGCTAGTACTGGTACTTATAATAATTTTGAAAATAGAATGCTACTAATAAACGTAAAGAATTGTACCAGCAAGCGTACGATTGTGTTCTATTTATTTTTTATTTTGTTTATCATAATATGTCATTCCTTGTTGAGATAGCTGAGATAAGCCAACATTGCTTTTTTATATACCTTTGGACCATTATCAAATACAACATTGGCGAATGCGACGGCAAAATAACAATAAACACGTTTGTCTTTGACCAAAGAAGGAAAAACAATTGGTGAGAAAGCATTATTTATAAAACATGTGTAAGGTAGTAACGGCTAATGACTTGGGTCTTTGCCCGAGTTTGGCGTGAGACAAATTGCCTGGTCAGTACCGAACCGTTTGATGTCTATATGTGATCAACGACCGCGTTTTACTGTTAAAAATATCTGGGGATTGAGTCGCGTTTATGAACGGTTTCTTGTGTTACTTGTACTTGATAAAATAACAAAAAAATATATATAATAATGAATAGCCCCGCTACTCACCAGCTATGTCTGCAGTAAGAATTTATTCCCAAACATATCAGTTTCTCAAAATGTCATATTCCCGAAATACCAGCAATTATACAGTAAGCTTAGCATACTACTTAAAACTCGGTAATTACGAGGTATACCTACGGGACAAGTTTTCAGCTTGTCTCAAATACCTGCTTAAAATTTGGTTTCAGCTCTCGGATTATTAGTTGTAAGGGCTTGTTTTATAAAATCCGAGTAAACTAAGCAATGGTTACTTATGTCAAGAGCTATCTCGCTTTGTCACATGTGACTCAGCGATATATATGTATTTTATTATTAAATATATATTTTAATCATTGTTTAATTTTACTCGGAGATGGTGAAATAGGCCCTTAGAGTAGACGTTCTAGCGTTGACTAGGAATAACCAAATCCATCCAACCCAGGGAGGGTTGACATTTCGGTGCTGTTTGTTCCTCTCGATAAACAATATCCAATCAATAAAATATATTCTTATATACCTATATTCCTGCTCATTATATGTTATTTCATTTCGATAATTTATTGGCCCCAAAAGCCATCTATAATGTCTGCTTACTACTACTTCGTCGTCCAGGCCAGTTAATCCGTAGACGCACAAGCTGATTAACTCGTTAATCCGCATGTCTGTGTTCGTATTAAAGACATAAATCAAATATAAAAAGGAACATTTAAAATAAAAATTATAGAAAAACTAGCTAACCCCAGCAAACGTTGTTTTGCAAAAATTTTTTTTTTTTTTCAAAATGAAAAATAGATGTTGGCCTATTTTCAGACCTACTCAATATGCTCACAAAATTTCATGAGAATCGGTCAAGCCGTTTCGGAGGAGTTCGATTACGCACCCCGTGACAGAAGAATTTTATATATTAGAAAAAGAAAAAAATATATAATTTCTACTATTATGTATAAACAACAAATAAGTTTAAAGTATTACTTCGCCGCTCCGTAAACGTCGACGTACGACTGACCGTACATGTAATTAGGTACCTAGACCTACGTGGGTAACCTGTTTACCTAGTAATCTTTTTCCGGTCTATCAAAAACGGGGACAAGGCAGGGAAACCATGCTTTTAACGGGGTCATGCCCCCTAAAACAAATCCTTATGAAACCCTAGACTACACTATTGTCTTTCTGTCAGCCTCTGTACTTACCAAACGGAAAGCCTTCATAATATACATAGCCTATAGACTTCTTAATTGTGTCCTGGTTTAATAGTATACCAAGCTCTGACCTAATAATTTCCGAACGTAATTTAATTTTTCCAGCAATCTGCCCGGAAGCCGCAAATAAGCCTAGTTTCCTATTATGTGGGTTGTATTGGACTAGATCTAGATATTATAGACTTCGTTAACAAATCTCGTTTTCCGTGATTTTCCAGCGGGCAAATTATTCCATATTCCTATCTTTATATTATAACTTATATTATAAACTATCATGGTTATAATATAAGTTATTATAACCATGATAGTTTATATTTATAATTATAACGGAATATTTACCATGATTTGACTTTCTAGTTTCGAAAAAATCCTATCTTTTATCAAATCAAATCAAACATTTTTTTGCAGAATACATTTTTACAAGCATGTCTAGATTTTCTAAAATACTTTTTGTATTGTCAATTGTATTCAACCAGCAAACAAAAAGATACATTTTAAAATATGCAAAATAATTCGTGTCAAATAATATTAAGCGTAAAGTAGCTATTAGTAAAACAATAAAAGCATTATTAAAAACTGTTCTGAGATTAGTACGTAAAACCATGAAGAAACCATCATTAAACTCTTCTTCTTTTAGTGTGTTGTTTTTGATACAATGCCACCCCACGACTCAAAATGGAACTTTTAATAGGTAGTAGCTATATGAGCATTAATCTTTCAGGCATTTTAAAGTAATTTCGTACCATATGTTTATGTTAACTATTCGTCGGTTAATCTTTAGTAATAGAATAAAGAAGGTCGATAAATGTGAATCAATACAATCAGTTTTACAATTCTTTGTCAAACAGTATTGCAGTTTGTCGCGGTTCATTGCGGCTTTTGTGTTTATCTGGAATCACAATACAGATCACAAAATGTATACATATATATACACACTAGCGGCCTACCCCGGCATCGCACAACAGTTATTCTATTTTTTCTCGTAAAAACCTTAGACAGCTACGAACATTTAAAATTGGCCAATTGGTCTGGGCGTTGTTGCGTTAAGCAATGATTAGATGGATGTAATAATCTATTTAATTTAGTAACTACTATAAATGATCAAACTTACGAAGAAAATGCTTGATTTTTTCGGACTCCTTAACAATTATCATCATAATTCAACTGATTCTCACACATCCTTAATCTATACTAATATTATAAAGCTGAAGAGTTTGTTTGTTTGTTTGTTTGATTGTTTGTTTGTTTGAACGCGCTAATCTCAGAAACTACTGGTTCGAATTGAAAAATTCTTTTTGTGTTGGATAGTCGAGTTATCGAGGAAGGCTATAGGCTATATAACATCACGCTACGACCAATAGGAGCAAAGATATCGTGGTAAATGTGTAAAAAACGGGAGAAATTGTTCATCTTTGAAGCCTTCCGTTGCGTGCGCCGTGAAAACGGTTCAAGATACACAAAAAATATGTACTAAAGAATAATAGCTCTTTTAATGATCTAAAAAACAGTCCGCGATAGTATATGTCTATCTTTTAAGATTATCTCACAAAAACCGTTTTTATGGTACCTAATTTGGTCGAAATATTTTGTTTAAGTTGTATCAACATAATAATATTAATCTTTATTCAAATAAATATGTTGTTGGTTAAGAGTACTTCATCCATTATAACGCGGGTAGCACCGCAGGGCACACGCACAGCTAGTAAATTATACACCTAAAATCTTCCTTTGGTATTGCCCTACCCTGTGGCTCTACCTATTGCTGAAAACTACTGAGTTTACTAGGGTTAGTCAAAGTCAAAACGTTTATTTCCTTAGAAGCACATAGCCTACATAGACAGGTCAACTTAAAATTAATAAAACTAAATTGCTTAAACAAAAAATATCAAGGAAATAACATTGTCTTGACAGTTCGCTTCAATGTTTTATACTGAGTTGAAAAGCGAAGAGAACAACACATCTTTATCAGTTATTACAATTTTGTAGTTGTTACAACTTTGGAGTTCTTATTTATAGGTAACTATTATAAGTTTAACATTTACAATAAAAATATGCTTGTCTTTGTTTGTTTGACTGTGTGTTTGAACGCGCTGATCATATGCAATACAGGTCCGATGTGATAAAAACATTTTTGTGTTAGATATAGATAAATAAATAAATAAATATTTCCGGACAATCCACACAACAACATCTAGCCCCGTGGTAAGCTCTAAGCTTGTGTTACGGGTACTAGACATCTGATATACTTAATATAATAGGCGTACATATATAGATATTTTTTTATTATACATATTAAACACCCAGACCAAGGAGAAAGTGCTTGCAGAACATACAAACACTTTCACCCTCGGCGGGAATCGAACCCCCTACCTCTTGCGCCGCAAGCGGACTCTCCCATTTATCGAGGATGTACCGCGGGAATATCCAAAACACGGGCAACGCCAGGCGTGTGCAGTTAGTTTATAATATGTATAGATTCAATAAGTATTGACATAACCATAATAATGTACTTACATCAAATCAATCAAAAATATTTTATTCTTAATTCCGCACAATGAAACAAACAAAATAATCAATTAACTTAGTGTAGGATTTTCAATTACCTACATCGATTTTGGTACTTTCACACAAGTTAAAAATGATATTACATTAAAACTTCTTGGCTCTAGTGTAAAAAAAGCGAAGCGACCAGATACCATAAATTTATTTCCTACTTATCTTTAAGCACCTATGATTATTTTTTTGTAATTTATTTTGACGTGTCTAAGTTTTGTAAAACCAAACTATGGAAATAAATGATTTTGTATCTTTGTATCTTCTTTAAACATCACATTGTGTAACATGAACTGATCAGTACCAAAATTGATTTCAGAGCTTCGCTCAACTGTACCTACAGAAAATGATTTTGTATTTTATGTAAGTAAATAGTTTTTAATCACTCGGCTCTGTCCTACTTTGCGGTCACGGCCTTAATACCGACATTAGTGCGGTTTTCCGAATTAGTTGCGTAATAAGGATTCTAGTGACTAATTTAGTACCTACATTAAATTAATATTGCTGGACAATCCACACAACAAAATCTAGCGCTTTGTAAACTCTTAGCTTGTGTTACGGGCACTAGGCATCTGATATAATTAATATAATATACATATAGGGATTTTTTACTATACTTATGAAACACCCAGGACCACGGAGAAAGTGCTTGCAGAACATAGAAACCCTTGACCCCTCGGCGGAATCGAGCCCGCTACCTGTTGTTCCGCTAGGAGACCTTCACCCACCGCGCCATTGAGGCAGCCAACATTATAGTTATAACAACTTCTACGTCGCGACGTTGGGCTGTACTATTTCGTAAAAAATTCGATTGATAAAATTTACTTTGAAAATAATTTATATTCAATTCCTCGAATACTATAATGAGCTCTTTTTCTCCAACCCCAGTTCTGACCAACAAACATAATGCAAACAATTATTATTTAAAAAGCCTCTCTAGTAGGTGACAATTTATTGAAATAATTCTGGTTGGAATCGGATTCCGGAACTTAGCTAAGTTAATAAATAATAAATAAATAATAATAAATATTTCCGGACTACTCACACAGCATCACCTAACCCCAAACTAAGCAGAGCTGTTAGGTGACTGATATATACTACATAGATACATTTTTTTTTGTAAATACATACACATGATGCATAGAAAACGCCCAGACCCGAAACCAGAAATTGTAGATCGTACAAAATCTGGTCCCCCGGCGGGAATCGAACCCACAACCTCCTGCGCCTCAGGCGGACGTTCGCCCACCGAGCCACAGAGGTCGTCAATTTCCAGTTGTATTATCTATCTTGTCGGTGCTCAGCTGACGTTGCTTCCATTTGCACAAGAACTTTACGCCCCCAACGCTCGTCAATATGGCCTGGTTAATACCACTTCATCAAATACAAACTAACCGCTAATGGGTATGATAGTGACCCTTGTTCTTCTGCCTCTAGCTCTTTAATAAATAAATAATAAATAAATATTTCCAGACATTTCACACAACAACATCTAGCCCCGTGGTAAGCTCTAAGCTTGTGTTACGGGTACTAGATATCTGATATACTTAATATAATAGTCATACATATATAGATATTTTTTATTATACATATCAAACACCCAGACCAAGGAGATCGTGCTTGCAGAACATACAAACACTTTCACCCTCGGCAGGAATCGAACCCGCTACCTCTTGCGCCGCAAGCGGACCCTCGCCCACCGCGCCACTGAAGCAGTCTTTGCTCGATCCTGAGTTTGTTTATAGGCCTAAAGCCGACTCTACACTCGCACTCGACAACTGCGAGTCTCGAGTATGAATGTTAATTAAATGAAGAAGATTAACTGCCCACTGGCATTTTCCTTGATCTGTATCGTTCTTAATGAATAAAAAAATATATTTCCTTAGACACACCCATCGATTGTAGAATATGGAAGTTTGGTGCATGTCTAATGTATATAAACGCTTATCAACTGTCTGCGCTAGGGGCAGCTCACTACCTGCAGGTTTAATCTGCAAAGCAATGCTGCTCAGTATTGATGTATTGCATGCTTTCGTAGATTATGGTGAACCAAGTCTTTTTCTTAATAATCATATTTAATAAATCTAAATTTAAAATTTAAGAAAAACCCCCGATGCCAATGCCATAATTTCCTTAAACGTAAAACAACATAATATTATGTAATGTGGACGTGATGCGCTTTCATTTGATACCCCACACTAGTATATTTGCAGAATTTCGGTTTTCCTTACCCACTCTCACCCCCATAACTTTTGAACGGCACAACCGATTTTCATGAAACATGTCTAAGAACACTCGCGCCAGACTCACCTTTCATACAAAAAAAACTAAATTGAAATCGCTCCATCCGTTCTGGAGCTATGGTGACACAGACAGACAGACAGACACACAGACAGACAGACAGACAGACAGACAGACAGACACGTCAAACTTATAACACCCCTCTTTTTTGGTCGGGGGTTAAAAATATAAATTAACCCCCGATTCGAAAACCTTAGTTAACCCTTAAAAGAAAAACATATTATTTTGTAATAATAATAATAATCATTTATTTCAGGCATCTAAGGCCCATATAAACATATACCTTATACACTTACATACATAAAAATACAAATCTTATAAACTAAAGTAATGTGTTCGTGATGCGATTTCAGTTGAGATCCCACTCGAGTATATTTCCAGACATATGGTTATTCTCCCCACTTTCACCCCTCATGATTTTTAAACGGCTCAACCGATTTTCATCAAACACGTCTAAGTCTAAGAACTCTAGCAAGTATCGCAGCTAGGTTACCTTTAATAAAAAAAACTCAATGAAAATCGCTTCATGATAGCTCCGATTCGGGAGCTATCATAATGCCACAGAAAGACACACCTCAAACTTATAACATCCCTAAGCTCGCGGCAGCTCGGCGAGTTTTGGCAACCCGTTTAATCTATCTATCGAGGTATATAAATAAAAATGAATTGTTGTTCGTTAGTGTGATTAAAACTCGAGAACGGCTGAACGGATTTATCTTATCTTAGTCTTGAAATGTTTGTGGAGGTCTAGGAAAGGTTTAAAAGGCGAGAAAAAATCGAATAATTGCCGGGATTTTTTTATCCGTGCGAAGCCGCGGCGGGCTGCTATTATTATATAATTTGGGGTCACTGGAGACCCCACACGAATAATTACGTGTTTTTTTTGTTCGAGTAATTACAAGTTTATATTATTTGCCACACAAGTTTTTTTTAATGAAATAGCAATTTTAGCAAATCAAGCAGGTAACCGCTAGTTTTTCATAAACATACAAACGTTCATAAATTCTCTGCAAAACTCCACCTAAAAACTGCGGAAATATATACAAATAAAATGGAGTGTGTTCGTGCTGCTACCGAATAAGGAAGTACCTGCCAATATTAGCCAACGTACTGTGTTGTCGTGATTAGTCCATTCAATTTGTCATGTCCAAGCTATATTTGAGATCTATAGATTGAAAGTGTGTATAGGTTATTATTATTCGACTGTATTAGTCACTTTTGTTTTGAAGATCGGTATTTATTAGGTACGTGAAGTTTGTATATAGATGAAACCGTAATGTATTCATATTCTAGCGTGGGGCTGTCCAATATTCACGTTATCTTTTAAGCATTTTTCAACTATTCTGAGGGTCAAACGTATTTAAAGGTCAAACGCTCTTTAAAGTGGCAGTGGGCAGGCCACATTGCACGTATAACAGATGGTCGTTGGGGCCGAAAAGTGGGCGTCTAATAGCTGAAACGATGATGATGATGAGAGCCATTTTGAGGGCATTCGTTCATGCTATCTAACAGCTCAATGTCGGAATACTCAAGTTACAGTTAACGGAGCGTAGAAAACAGTCGGCATTAAAACAAACGCCCTTACCGACATTGAAACTCCCAAACAACTTTGCAACACTTTATTTTCCCCAAAACACTTTCGTGACGGAATTTCTCATCCCGAAATAAGTAGCAAATGCCACCGCTGAAATAATATCAAATCATCGTACAAAAATAGACTTTACCTCCTACGTGTTAAGTGTGTTGTTACTTTGTTGCAGAACGGGTGCATGTGTTAAAGGCGCGGGCAGGCGGTGACGTCATGACTCCAGAACGTTCCGTCAGCAACTTGGAGCTGAACATGGCCTTCAACGCGCCTTCGAACCTGGTACTCACTCCCGCACCGGAATGTAAGTCCTATGGATAGTGATATAGAGATTAAATAAGCGCGATGTATCATCCTTACCATCTGATTGTCATCGTATGTCTATTTTGATTTGTCTTGAAAATTAAAGTCAAGATTTATTTCCTTAGAAGCACAGGGCATGGATAGGTCAACGCAAATTTCCTACAACTAAATTTACTAAATAAAAATTATCAAGAAACTAACACTGTCTTTTGTCATTGTTATTGTTGTTTTGATCCATGACTGTCCCTTTATATGTATAAAAAGCAGTTTACCTTCGGCCAAAACAAAGCGACTACGAAGCGGGACGTTTCCAGGCAAAAAATTTTAACTCGCGTTGCAGACGTTCCCGCGTTGCGTCCCGTTGTTAAGGTATAGGTTTGGCCTTAATTCGTTTCGAAACTATACCCAATATTATGGCATGTGATTTCCCAAGTGCTTAAAACGAATCTGCGCCGATATATGATGAGATAGAGGATAAGCAACAATGTATCCCAAGTGTATATTACATTCTCTATGCATAAAATTTCCATTTATAAATGTATGGGCATATAAATTAAACACAGACGCGTACATACATTTAAATTTGTACTTTACATGAAGTAATAGCTTTTTGTGGGTGTGTGAAGGAGGTCTCGAATTTTCGACGCAATAAAATACTCGGGTCTAAAATATAAGAGCTTAACTTTCAGTTATGTTAACAGTTTTTCTAAAAATAAATAAGTTTTGTCTACTAAAACAACAACGATGCATTATTATTGTTAAGAAAAACGAAGCGTAGGATAACCAATTCCGATCCATTATACAGAAACGTCTCATTAAATGTGTGTGTGTGTGTAACCTGTGGCGTTAACGTTAACCGCAAATGTGAAATAGTTTAAAATTAAATTAACCATATAAAGCATTCAAGTGTTGCAATGCTTCCGAGCAAAATGTACTAAATGTCAACATCACAAGCCGTTGAGGGTTGGTTTCGGAACATTGATACTCCATATCTTGGCACACTCTTATTAAATTGATAAAGCAAAAATAGGTGTTTAGTATTTTGGACGGGCTTTCAAACGGACTACACAGAATGCCTATTTTTTTATTTAGTTATTATGCCTATTGCGGTGGCGTGATACCTCTTAACGTTCCTTTCCCTTGATTACTCAATAAATGATTATATAAAGGATGATGCTGCTTGGATAGATGTTACTTAGTTCCACATTGACAGGCGCTAATAATTCTGGTTGACCAGGACTGATATGCTCATGTTAAAATAGCTACCTTATATGACATGCATTTTATTTTATTTTAAATGTTAAACTTATAATAGTTACCAATAAATAAGAACTCCAAAATTGTAATAACTGATATGGCTGTGTTGTTCTATTCGCTTCTCAACTAAGTATAAAACATTGAAGCGAACTGTCAAGACAATGTTATTTCCTTGATATTTTTTGTTTGTACAATTTAGTTTTATTAATTTCAAGTTGACCTGTCTATGTGCATCTAAGCAAATAAACGTTTTGACTTTTGATTATTCTTTAGCTACTTATCGAGAGTAGGTTATCAACGGTTCTGATAACGTAAATTGAATTAGTCAGCTATCGTGATTCTAAAATTTCTGCTTGAATTGCGAGTCGTAGTTGGTATAAGTGGTGCGCCTCAAGGCATGCTCGCTGATAAATAAATACTTCATGGTGAAAAATCATAATTCGTGATCAACTCTAATACTACTGAAAAAAATTTCTATAATATAATATACAACCGATTCAAGTATACATATATACTATTAGTTAAAGTTTTTTAGATAGATAACAAACTTATTAAGCCACGGCCGGTGTTGCCCGTGGAGTTTCCCAACTGGAACAACGTATTTGCCCGCGGTAAAAAGTAGCCTATATCCTTCCTCGACATTATGGGCTATCTAATCTAACACTGAAAGATTTTTTTCAAATTAAACTAGAGTTCCTGAGATCAGCGCGTTCAAATAGACAAAAACTCTTTTCTTTTTAATTTTAGTATAGATTAAGTCTCGACGCATCGGTCTGTGTGTTTGCGATTAACTCAAATTCTAATACTACTGAAAGCATAATCATGCCGAAAAAAAAATATCTAAGAGAAAGGATCATATTTATATACTAGCTGTGTCCTGCGGTGCTACCCGCGTTATAATGGATGAAGTACTCTTAACCAACAACATATTTATATTTGAATAAAGATTAATATTATTATGTTGATACAACTTAAACAAATTATTTCGACCAAATTAGGTACCATAAAAACGGTTTTTGTGAGTTAATCTTAAAAGATAGACATATACTATCGCGGACTGTTTTTTAGATCATTAAAAGAGCTATTATTCTTTAATACATATTTTTTGTGTATCTTGAACCGTTTTCACGGCGCACGCAACGGAAGGCTTCAAAGATAAACAATTTCTCCCGTTTTTTACACATTTACCGCTATATCTTTGCTCCTATTGGTCGTAGCGTGATGTTATATAGCCTATAGCCTTCCTCGATAACTGGACTATCCAACACAAAAAGAATTATTCAATTCGAACCAGTAGTTTCGGAGATTAGCGCGTTCAAACAAACAAACAAACAAACAAACAAACAATCAAACAAACAAACTCTTCAGCTTTATAATATTAGTATAGATGAATAATTTGCACGTATGCAAAGTCGGGACCAATCTCTTCCACTTAAAACTTTGACCTCGTGCGTTAATAGAATAATCAATATCGTTAATTATACTCCTCCACTACTCCTATTAGAGTTCTTATCTCTCTCATTTTCTAACAAACATGATGAATTAAAGTGATAGCCGCCGACTACAATGCTAGTTGCATCTTAAATAAAATATAAGGAGGCTAGATTTTTAAGTTTACACATCAATCGCGGGACTGGAGCAAAGCTGTTTGAATGTGGGTCCGTGCAATTTGTCACGTAGAAGACTCTTTGAACTACCCCACACTAATATGCGGGCTAGGAGTAGTTTGAGCGCGTACAGCAAGTGGCGAGCCCAGCATACCTACTAGTCCGCCATATTGAAAAAAAAAACGTAATGTTGGACGGATTTTTTATGGTTTTTAATCCCAAATATCTCAGTAACCGTACAACTTAGAGGTTTGGTTCCTATACACATTTTGTTTGTTAGAATTTACCCTTTTGATTGATATGCGTTTCATCATTGGCCGCAACATCACGTTTCTTTTTTAAATTGGCTGACTAGTAGGTACTGATGCCAAAATGCTTAAACCTCTTTGTTATGTTTCACCGCAAACAACCTTTCGTCTGTCCTGCTTTCATTATGCGAAACCTTTATCTATAGGAAATAAGACAATCGATTTATTAATATAAATTTAAAATTTAAGAAAAACCCCCGTTTTCAATGCCAATAATTTCCTTAAATGTAAAACAACATAATATTATGTAATGTGGACGAGATGCGCTTTTATTTAATACCCCACACTTAGTATATTTGCAGATTTTCGGTTTTCCTTCCCCACTCTCACCCTCATTACTTTTAAACGGCTCAACTGATTTTCATGAAACATGTCTAAGAACACCCGGGCCAAACTCACCTTTCATACAAAAACTAAATTGAAATCGCTATATCCGTTCGGGAGTTATGATGTCTCAGACAGACAGACAGACAGACAGACACGACAAACTTATAACACCCCTCTTTTTGGTCGGTGGTTAAAAACTAGCGTGCACCGCCAAAATAAGACCATAAAACAGAAATAAACAGCAAAAATACTTTAAATACCAGATGCAGTATGCCCTTGAACGCTTTTCTAACTATAACACCTTCCAGGTCGGAAACTCTCCCGCGGTATATCCCGGGCCACCGACAACGAAGGCCTGGTGTGGGCGCTACGCAGCAACACGGACCCTGAGCCCAACACACTGCACTCAGATCACATACTACTGCTACCGGACATATCCGTATATCCGCCAGATTTCAGGTAGGTCATAAAACTTGTGTCATCCTAAATCTGTGGGAGAGAGTGAGAGAGGAGGAACTTGCCTGCTTGCGTGATAGAAAAGGATGCCAGACATACTTATTTCAAAAATACTGCATCCACACAGCAATTTCCTGCTTATTCAAACATAAGGTGATTCTTCGTGAGGCTTTTGTATAAACCAACAATACGTTTGTTAGTTAGATTAAATTCATCATCATCATCATCACCCTATTAACGTTCCCACTGCTGGGACACAGGGACTTCTCTCTTGACGAGAGAGATTAGGCCTTAATTCACCACGCTGGCCAAGTGCGGGTTGGTGAATGTCACATGCCCTTCAAACTCTTTTAAAGTTCTCAGAACATGCCGGTTTCCTCACGATGTTTGCCTTCACCGTTAAAGCACGTGTTTAAAGCGCACATAAATTCCTCAAGAAGAAAAATCCAGAGGTGCGTGGCGGGGTTTGAACCCACGACCTTCGGAATGAAAGTCGAGTGTCCTCCCACTTTAGCCAACACGGCTTTTTAAATTAGAGAATTATTTGAGGATTAAATTAAATAGTAATAATTAATAAAATTTCGAAGAGCTAAAGTCGAACATAGAATTCTCGTTAACTTTGTTATTTAGGGTATATGTGTATACATAACATAAACTTATTAGATATCATGACAAATACTGTTGCAAATCCCGCTTCTAAAAAACAAAAAAAAAAGCGAAGTATTAATTGTATTAAAATTTGCAGACATTCAATCTTCGTTCACTTTATATTTAATGTCTGCAACGAAATAGCATGCTTCAGTCTATGACATTGTCAGGACGTTGGTCGTTGCCCCTCTGTTTTGTTTCTGCATTATTATGCTCATATTTTTTACTAGCATTGCCAAACATTAAGGCTGAGTTTCACTAGACCATTTGTGACGAGAAGAGCTTTAGGTATGAGTGTGAATGGATGGATAGTATGGATGGGAAAGGATAGATCAAAGAAGTGATGGATGTGTGAAAGTTGGCATGAGTGAGATAGGAGTGATGAGGAGATTACGACTGTTAAGAGTAACATGGAAGGGTTGATTGGCGCCATTTTGACACAACATGGAACAGGAGCAGGAAGATGGTGATTACTCTGGAGCATTTCTATGCAATTTATACTAATATTATAAAGCTAAAGAGTTTAAGGGCTTCAGTCTATCACCACTTTTATGCTCATATTGAAAATAAAGAAAAAA
This sequence comes from Gymnoscelis rufifasciata, assembly GCA_929108375.1. NCBI lineage: Eukaryota > Metazoa > Arthropoda > Insecta > Lepidoptera > Geometridae > Gymnoscelis > Gymnoscelis rufifasciata. The sequence continues at coordinate 11,163,505 of OV815314.1, forward strand.
AAAGATAGACTTTAAAATATTCCACTAAGAGTGTGAGTATATTACACCCCGGAGCCTTGAATATTTGTCTAGCATTTTAAAGTGAATTCTACATAAAAGAATTTGTAGATTAAGAATATAAGTAGAAACATATCGAGCTACTGTTTATGTTTACAAACATACATAATAAAGGGGTTAAACCTAAGTGTATGTAGATCTAGTTTGTATTGTGATCTTGGGTTGACCGTAACATGGCGAGATAGATGTATTGCGATAAAGTACAGCTCGCGCCGTCTCGATTTTTGGTCCGTGCAAGGACTTAAAATGGAAAGGAAGCGAATTACATAAAATTTACTAATAAAGCAAAAGCTAAAACATAGACTTACTGTTGGATATAGGCCTACTTTAAAGTTTTTCGGTTAGCATCCACAGTGAATCCGTGGCTTTCAACTAGTTGTTCGCCATCCTAAACAGAGGGGCATTTGAATTAGAAGGTTAGGAATAACACGCGTACTTCGTATTTCCCCAGTCCTGATTCAATCTCGTTACTCAACGATGATGTTACTCGGAACTCACGGAGCTACTGGGTCTATTCATGCAAAGTGAAGCACCAAGTTTTGTTTTGATACGTACCTAGCTTTTCACGTCACGTTTGGTTCCCCGTGATTTATGGATATTTCCGCGATAAATGTAGCATATATCCTTCCTCGATCAACAGGCTATCTAACAAATCGCAAAAGTAGTTCCTCAGATTAGCAAACAAACAAACTCTTATGCTGTATTATATTCGTATAGATTACGAAAATATCTCATTTATTATTACATCTTTCCAGAACATTCTTAGAGAAAGATCTTCTCGAAACCGCGACACTAGTGACGTTAGAATCGGCGAGTATCCTCAACTGGTGGCGACAAGGCCGTGTTCCCGGCGCTCCGAGGCTGCTACCGTTGGCGACCTCTGGCGACGGCAACTGTCTACCTCACGCAGCTTCGTTGGCGGCCTATGGTTTTCACGACCGCCTGCTAGCTTTGAGGACAAAAGTGCAGGCGTTGCTGTCTGGGGAAATGGGCGATGCTATTACCAGTAAGTTTCTATCTCCTATACCTTCGATTTAGCAGACAGACAGGCAGCTGTCCACTTGGCAGAGGATTTGTCAAAGTTCCACATGCCCGATTGTAGAAGATGAGGGAATACCTAAATCTGCAGTAAATGCAATGCTGTCTTGTCTGCCTTCTATAATCTTTGACCATCTTCTCACGAAAAACACACAAAGTACACAAAAACATTGATATTCAAATAAGCCTCGCTAGATTTTCCCGTGGTAAATATTAGGTTTTGTCCTTTACTGTTTTATCCATTTGTTTTTCTCACCTTACTTTAAATTTGATTCAAATCGGGCTTCGCTCGCAATAATAGATTTTCCTGCGAAATGTGGTATTTGACTGCATAAAAAATCATACGGGACGATAAATCTCTTCCTATCTTCATAAAACCGCTTCACGGACACTTATATTTTCTATGTAATAGTATTATTAATTTATTTTAAAATTATTGCTCGTATTAGATATGATATTATTTCGGAATTATGCTACTATATCATCGTACTTATTTATCTATCCTTTATATGATTTACGGTAGTTTTATTAGGATGTATTTATTACCTCCGTTGTATCATCTTAAAAACAAACTTGGTGATTTAAGACCCATCAATGCATACAAGCTGCTTAACATACTACTATTCTCACCAGATGCAATAAAACGGCGCTGGCGCTGGTCGGAGAGCATCTCACTGCGCAGCTGCGGCCTGGCGCCCACCGAGGGCGAGTGGGAGCGCGAGTGGCACGACTCGATACGGGCCGCGTCCGCCGAGCCCCACGCCCACACTTCTCCCCAAGCGCCGCACTACGCCGGGTTGGAGCAGCTGCACGTGTTTGCGCTAGCGCACGTTATGCGGCGCCCGCTAGTCGTCTTCGCGGACGTCGCTTTGCGGGTGAGTCTCTAAAATGTTCTAAACAGCTGCTGTGTATGCATGATGTATTATGTGTATATTATGTGTATGAATGATGTTTATGCATGTGCTGTGTTCTTCATAACTGCTGTTGCTCCAGGTAAATTTCGTTGATGATGAACCTCTAGAATTTTCTTCTAGCAGGTTCTGATTGTGTGTCCATCTGGCCATCGGCGCTGACGGCTCAGCACTACAAAACTAAATTTATGTTTCACTTTATTACCACAGTATTTGATGTTTGTTTATTTTTTGTAGATCTGTTTGCCAATCGGCAAAGGCCTCCTCCAACCTTTTCCATTCTGACCTTTCTTGCGCCACTCTTTCACATCACACCTACTACTTCCCCGAGAGAGAGAGAGAGAGAGAAACATTTATTGACACATCACAACACAAAATACAATAAAACAACAAATAACAACATAATTTTGTGATGTATCAAAAGGGCCCGCCTCAGCATAATGCAACCCCACACTTAGAGCGCGGAGGTGCGCTGATTTTCCCTGACGTCGTCATCCCATCTTTTCTGTGGTCTGCCTCTTTTCCCTTGGATACCATCTTGTCACTTTCATATTCCACTTGTCATGCCCTCTTATCATATGGCTTGCCTGCATTTACTTCATCATCATGATCACCCTATTAACGTTCCCACTGCTGGGACACAGGGACTTCTCACTTGACGACAGAGATTAGGCCTTAATTCACCACGCTGGCCAAGTGCGGGTTGGTGAATGTCACATGTCCTTCCAACTCTTTAAAGTTCTCAGAACATGCCGGTTACCTCACGATGTTTGCCTTCACCGTTAAAGCGCGTGTTTAAAGCGCACCTAAATCTTTCAAGAAGAAAAATCCAGAGGTGCGTGGCGGGGTTTGAAGGGTTTGAACCCACGACCTTCGGAATAAAAGTAGAGTGTCCTCCCACTTAGCCAACACGGCATTTACTTACCTAATTGAATTTGTTTGCAGGATTTCAAAGGCGAGCCCGTAGCTCCGATCCCGTTCGGCGGCGTGTACCTGCCGCTGGAGCTGGAGCCGTCCCTGTGCCGGCGCGCGCCGATCCTGCTCGCGTACGACGCGGGGCACTTCTCCGCGCTGGTGCCGTGCGAGCCGCTGCCCACGGACGGAGCCAGGGTGCCGCTGGAGGACCAGGCCGGGAACCCTATGCCGATCAGGTATATTAACTCTTCCTGTCTCCATTCATCATCATCACCCTATTAACGGTCCCACTGCTGGGACACAGGGACTTCTCTCTTGATGAGAGAGATTAGGCCTTAATTCACCACGCTGGCCACTTGGCCAGCGTGGTGAATTACCGCACTTGCGGGTTGGTCTCCATTAGAAAAGTAAACGCATGGCATGGTTCATCAACACTATCTACTCATGTAGTGGTATATTAATAATACATTTATCGTTTATTATACTTATATATGTTTTTTCTCCTGTTTTTTCTTATATAATGTATGTATTTTATTTTTCATATTATTTATGTATATGCTATGATCTTTGTGCACCGTCTTTCGTGTTCCTAACATATCCTATCTTTAAGCGATAAGGCCGCCGATTGTACAACGTATGTGGCTATTGATTGTTATTTTTAAGTTAGTCTGTAAGCATTGGTGTGCAATAAAGATATTATCTATCTAACTATCTATTAGCGGAAGTACCTACCACGAAAATCTACATCTCGCGCGTCTCGCACACCGTGAACTCCGAGGCTGTGGTGGAATACATCCGAACCAAGACTGCATTTTTGGTTCGCGTTGAAAGGTTGGAATCTCGCAGTAATGTGAGCTTCGGTTCATTTATAGTGCGGGTTCCAACTCAACATCTGTCTACGTTCTTGTATGAGCAGTTTTGGCCGCAAGGGGTCAAGTTTCGACGGTTCATCGGTCGCCTACAGTGCGAGGCGACACCGCCATAACAGATGATCCACGATGATTTATATTTTTATGTATGTTAGTCTTTAAGTATATGTTTATATGAGCCTTAGATGCCTGAAACAAATGATTTATTATTATTATATTAATATTTCCGGACTTATCACGCAGCATCACCAAACCCCGAAAGCAAAGTTTGTACTATTAGCGTTAGGTGACTGATAGGAAAATAAATATTTTTCGAGAAGGCTATAGGATTTTTACCGCTGGAAATCCATAAATCACGGGGAACGCCGAGGCATGAAATGCTAGTAACATTATATACGAGCGATGCCACTACAACATCAGATGTGGCAATCAAGATATAAGGTTATTCCAGTTTCAGTCAAATGTTTCCATTGAGTTGAAAATGCAACATCCATAAATAATAATAATGCAAGTCCGAAATAGATAAAAATTGTTGAAACGTATCTTATATTCTTAGATCTTATGTAAATGAAAACAAAATTATATAATAGAGTGTTTCTTATTATTATTCTCAAATATTAAAATATTGACTGCTTCAGTGGCGCGGTGGGCGAGGGTCCGCTTGCGGCGCAAGAGGTAGCGGGTTCGATTCCCGCCTAGGGCGAAAGTGTTTGTATGTTCTGCAAGCACGATCTCCTTGGTCTGGGTGTTTAATATGTATAATAAAAAATATTTATATATGTATGACTATTATATTAAGTATATCAGATATCTAGTACCCGTAACACAAGCTTAGAGCTTACCACGGGGCTAGATGTTGTTGTGTGAAATGTCTGGAAATATTTATTTATTTTTGTCCTAGATTCAACGTGGACCCCGGCGAAGATTTCAACTGGGAAGCCGCACCGGACCAGCGAACCATCAACAGCCTATTACCCGACGAATACCAACGCTCCGCCATGCTCGACCTCTACCTAGACCTGGAAAGAGTGGAGTGCCTCAACAACCAACCGCCAGAGGAACTAAGAAGGTCCTTGGATGCCCTGTCTACCAAGAGTTCTAAGCAGATCAACTCCGTGGCGAAACAGTTCGGCAGCATCGGACGGTCTATGAGCAGCAAGATTAAGAAGAATTTCGGGTCTATGGCGAAGTTGACAGGTTAGTGTAATCATCATCATGGCTGAATGAAAATAATTTTTACTAGTAACCCGCCCCGGCTTCGCACAGGTAAAAAAAAATCCTGGCAATTATTGGATTTTTACTCGCCTTTTCAACCTTCCCTAGACCTCCACGAACATTTCAAGACTAAGATAAGATAAATCCGCTCAGCCGTTCTCGAGTTTTAATCAGACTAACGAACAACAATTCATTTTTATTTATATAGATGACATTAATGAATTACCTATTTTGACATTTATCCTAGATTTAATTACATAGATACATTTATTTTTGTAAATACATACTCATAATTAATTATCTATCTATATAAATAAAAATGAATTGTTGTTCGTTAGTCTGATTAAAACTCGAGAACGGCTGAACGGATGTATCTTATCATAGTCTTGAAATGTTCGTGGAGGTCTAGGGAAGGTTTAAAAGGCGAGAAAAAATCAAATAATTGCCGGGATAAAAAATTGAATAAAAACCCGTGCGAAGCCGGGGCGGGCCACTAATATATAATGGATTACAAGCTGTTATATTATTGTTTCGATATATTATAGTGAATATTGAGGATCGTCGGACTGTATTGCAGGTAAAGGCAGCCATAGCAACCCCGAAGACGGGCTGATGCGGCGCCAGTCCACCAGCTCGGTGCTGTGCTGCCGCGTGCTGGCCGCGCGCGCTCCCGTGCAGGAGGAGATGGTGAAGAACTACCTCAACGAGGCCTGGATAGGGTGAGTGCTGGTGGTGATGTCCTCCATGTCGTATCCAACAACCTGGACTGCTCTAATATTGCCCATTGTGTGACCGAATGTGGCTGGCAAAGACAAATTTCAATACTCAATACTTAATTCTTTATAGCTGTTTTGAAATAGAAAATATTTTTTGAATTGTGTACATGTCAAGATATATTTAGTAAAATAATTACAATTTCAAAAATTCATTTCTATTTTTTTGAAGTGTAACTTCTTTAGAATCGTTGTGATTTCAAACCGGATGCAGCGGAAAAAACAACAGGTAAGCAAATCTTACACGCTAATAAGGTTAAGCAACGGTGCGCGACGCCAGTACTTGGATACCCATTCAAGTACTGGCGTCGCGCACCACAAATGACCGCCTGAACAAAATCTTTTTGCAGTTTTTTTTTTATTCATCTCATTCTTTTGTCGATTTACTGAAGTTTCACTTCTATCTTGTGTGAATCGCAATACATAATTAGAAAAATAAATAAAAGTAAAAAAAATCAAATCATATTAATTTAAAAAAACACAAAAAGAAAATAATATTATAAATTAGAAAAATCGATTATATTGAAAACTTAATGTCATAAATTAAAAACTTGATAAGATTAAATCAAAATCTAGGTGGTAGGAAAACCACAGACATACATTTACCTAGACAATGCAAGTGCAAGTGTATATATTAAACACCCAAGACTCGTATAGAACGAACACACGACTCATCGAAGCACGATATGTAATGTTTTTAATTAACCCCCGACAAAAAAAGAGGGGTGGCTGACGTGTCCGTCTGTGTGTGTCCGTCTGTGTGTCTGTTTGTCCCAAACGGATGGAGCGCTTTTAATTTAGTTTTTTTTTGTATGAAAGGTGAGTTTGGCGCGAGTGTCCTTAGACATATTTCATGAAAATCGGTTGAGTCGCTTGAAAGTTATGGGGGAGAGAGTGGGGAAGGAACACCGCAAATCTGCAAATATACTCGAGTGGGGTATCAAATGAAAGCGTATCGCGTGCACATTACTAAATATTATGCTGTTTTACTTTTAAGGAAATAGAGGCATTGGAATCGGGGTTTTTCATAAATGTTGTTATTTACAGCTACACGACAGAGCGCAACCGCAAGGAGCAATCTTCGCAGCCGACGCAGCCGCGCTACGGCACGGGCCGCTCGCAGTTCTACGCGGAGGCGACGCGCGCGGCGCACGACGTCGCCAGGCAGCACGCGCCCAAACCCGCGCGACTCACTAACGACAGGTAAACATACTTCCATTTAGGTTGGAGTAAATAAAGGCGTATGTGTACCTAGGACAAACAGTCCAATTGGGTAGGTCCAACTTCGAGAAAGAGGTCACTCGCCGAATCCAGCTCGGATGGGCAGCGTTCGGAAAACTACGGCACGTCTTTTCATCAAAAATACCGCAGTGCCTCAAGACAAAAGTCTTCAATAAGTGTGTGTTGCCAGTGATGACTTACGGATCCGAAACGTGGTGGCTTTATAAATAGGCTCAGAGTCGCTCAAAGAGCTATGGAAAGGGCTATGCTCGGGGTTTTCTCTACGGGATCGAATTAGAAATGAGGAAATACGTAGAAGAACGCGGGTCACGGACATAGACAAACGGATTAGCTCTTTGAAGTGGCAGTGGGCAGGCCACATAGCACGTAGAACATGATGCAGATAGCCGTTGGGGCCGAAAGGTTCTCGAATGGAGGCCGCGGATTGGTAAGCGCAACGTCGGACGACTACCAACAAGATGGACGGATGACTTAGTCAAACTTGCTGGCTCACGGTGGATGCAAGTGGCGACCGATCGGAATGATTGGTCGTCTTTGAGGGAGGCCTATGTCCAGCAGTGGACGTCTAATAGCTGAAATGATGAAATAAAGGCTAAAGAAAAATAAGAGGCCTTTTTCCGAAAAAAAGGCCTCCAAATCGAAAAGTTGTAGAACAAAATATGTTCGCCTGGTGCGTGCCCTTCATTCATCCCCGTTCCGGAGTATCTATACTAATATTATAAAGCTGAAGAGTTTGTTTGTTTGTTTGTTAGAACGCGCTAATCTCCGAAACTACTGGTTCGAATTGAATAATTATTTTTGTGTTGGATAGTCCAGTTATCGAGGAAGGCTATAGGCTATATAACATCACGCTACGGCCAATAGGAGTAAATGTGTAAAAAACGGGAGAAATTGTCATCTTTGAAGCCTTCCGTTGCGTGCACCGTGAAAACGGTTCAAGATACACAAAAAATATGTATTAAAGAATTAATAGCTCTATTAATGATCTAAAAAAAGAGTCCGCGATAGTATATGTCTTGTCTATCTTTTAAGATTAACTCACAAAAACCGTTTTTATGGTACCTAATTTGGTCGAAATAATTTGTTTATGTTGTATCAACATAATATTAATCTTTATTCAAATAAATATGTTGTTGGTTAAGAGTACTTCATCCATTATAACGCGGGTAGCACCGCAGGGCACAGCTAGTATACCATAAAGGAAACACCTTTGAAAGTAAAAAATCTAAAGCATAAGGACAAAGAAGGCTAAAAATTATTATAAAAATTTGATAAGCATGAGAGAGACTTATACTACATCTACATGTACAGTTTAAACCCATTTGGCATTAAAAAAAATACAAACATGAGTGAAGAAAATGTTTAAAAGTGGAAAAAGATGCAGTCGGAGCCGTCACCCATCCAACTGGCATCGCGCAACGTTGTTTAACTTTATAAACATCACGATTATTGTATGGGAGCCCCCTTATTTATTTATTATGTATTTTTACTTTTAAGTATTTGCGTTATGGTTTTTAATTTAATTAATTAATTTTGCAAACAGAAATACATCATGCCTCAAAATTTGAGAAATACATCACTCTCTATCTATCACAGTTCTTGAAATACAGCCTGGTGACAGACAGAATAGGGTCCCGTCTTACCCTTTGGGTACGGTACCCTAAAAAGCGTAGTTCGCCCCGCTTGCATGCCCAATAGCATGGTTTTATCTTTGCCAGAGAATGTAGCGAGCGTGCCGCCGGAACGGCAGAAATATAATCACCTTAAATATCTTTATCTGTTAGCAAATTTGTTGAGAATTATAGTATGTACATACTATAGAGGCGCTATGTATGTAAACAAAGCTTTTCAAGCGCATCTAAAATGCTTCTATTCTTGGATTGGATTGGTTACTACGACATAATTTATTTATTAATTAATAAATAATAAATAAATCTCCTCGTACGCTATCCGAGTCAAACTTAATCATTTAAGGTAATCTCTTATTTAATTTTATTTTCTATGTAAGTGTTGTATTGAATAAGTTTAGTTTGTTTTGTTATAATAATAATTTTAAGTTTATTTTGTTACCTTACTAGAGCGACATTATCACTTTGTGACAAAGCTCTTTAAATAAAGAAAAAAAAAAAAAAAAATATTATTATGATCACACTTCATTAAGGTATTTTCAAAAATCACAGGCAACGCCAAAGGCTGGAACAATTCTGTGTATTGTTTAAATCTCAGTTATACATCAAATCCTAGACCTGAATAACTTTAACTAAATCATCATCACCCTATTAACGTTCCCACTGCTGGGACACAGGGACTTCTCTCTTGACGAGAGAGATTAGGCCTTAATTCACCACGCTGGCCAAGTGCGGGTTGGTGAATGTCACATGCCCTTCAAACTCTTTTAAAGTTCTCAGAACATGCCGGTTTCCTCACGATGTTTTGCCTTCACCGTCAAAGCACGTGTTTAAAGCGCACATAAATTTCTCAAGAAGAAAAATCCAGAGGTGCGTGGCGGGGTTTGAACCCACGACCTTCGGAATGAGAGTCGAGTGTCCTCCCACTTAGCCAACACGGCTTTTTAACTAAATAAATGCATTTATATATTTTGTTCCAGAACACTATACCTATCAAAGTCAACATTCTACGACGACCGCCCCGCGTCCCCCAAGCCGTGCCGGGCGCCGCTCTGCGTGTACTACGGCAGCGCCGCCAACAACGACTACTGCTCGCGGTGCGCCAGGCTGCAGTAGCTCATACATTACGTGCTCTGGACCCAGTGGCGGATTTACCAGCAGGCTGAGTAGGCTGGAGCCTAGGGCGGCAGATTCTGGGGGCGGCAAATTTGGAGAACGATTTTTTTTTACCTCATAGAATTCAAAAAGATTTTTTACGTTTACGTTTAATTATCGTGTAAATAATAGCATACATTACCCCGCCCATACGTGATGTTTGAGCTTCGATTAGCTCAAAAATATGCAATTTCAACAAAATTGTTGCATTGTAAAAATAATGTATGATTTGACAATTGTTGAGGCAAGGCGGCAACGCGGCAAAAACTATTCAGCCTAGCCCTCCACTGTGTGGACCTTTGAAAAGTACTCACCTTTGGTAACGCAAGTCGATCGTCGCTAGTAAAGACCGGAAAACGAGCCATCTGCGTTACAGTTACACCTAGCTTTTTAATAGAGCTATGAAAATTTACTATATACAACTGTTTTGCCAAACTTGTTTGCGCAAAACTAGGTTGTGTTTAAATTAATCTTTTTATATTAAAGTCAAAACGTCAAAACTATCGGTTTATATCCTTAGACGCACAGGGCACACGGACAGGTCAACTTAAAGTTAATTTAAATAAAAAATATATTTATATGTATGTATATTATATTAAGTATATCAGATATCTAGTACCCGTGACGTGACACAAGCTTTGAGCTTACCACGGGGCTAGATGTTGTTGTGTAGATTGTCCGGAAATATTTATTTATTTATTATTATTTATTTAAATAAAAACTAAGAATAATCTAGGATATAACAGTGTCTTGACAGTTCGCTTAAATTTTTTACACTGAGTTGTGAAGCGAATAGAACAACCCAGCTTTCATTTCATTTATTGTTACTAGCGGCCCGCCCCGGCGTCGCACGGGTATAAAATTTTCCTGGAAATTATTCGATTTTTTCTCGCCGTATAAACCATCCTATCTCTCAAGTTGGATCGAACTGCACATGGTGTGCGAAATTTATTATAATCGGTTAAGTGGTTTAGGAGTCCATTAAGGACAAACATTGTGACACGAGATTTATATGTATTAAGATATGTGTAAAACATAGTTACAACTTATACATTTATCATTTATAAACTGTGACAATACTGGTGAAAGTGTTTGTGTGGCTTGCAGAACACACAAACACTTTCACCCTCGGCGGGAATCGAACCCGCTACCTCTAGCGCCTCAAGCAAACCCTCGCCCAATGCGCCACAGAGGCAGATGTATGGCTCTTATGTCATTTTAGTCTTAGCTTAAAGTTTTAGCATGTTGTGAATTGCCAGTATTATGATAAATACAAATTTTGCAAACAAATACATTGTTATCGCTCTTGCATTAAAGATTCAGCAGAAGAGGTTACCAATTAGTATCGCGTACTGTACCTTCTCAAACCCTACTTTTCAAAGGTTCATAAAACTCAATATGTTAGATTAAGCAAAATAGTATTAACAATGCTTGCAAGCATGTCTTTCGTATAGATCTAAGTTTGTTTGGTGATAATTATTGTTATTTAGTTATTAGATTCATTTCCCCCACCATTTAGGATAAGCAAGCACTTTTCTTCTAAATTGTCTACATGTAAAATGGCGATATTACTGGCCAAATTAACTTGGAATAGTTTCCCAAAAAATACACAAAGGTTCTTTTGCCCGTTTTCACCAACGCAACGGCTCCTTAACTGTTACTTAAGAAAGTATCCCTTATCTTAGAAGTATTTTCTCTCGTATTCATAAAAACTGCTATTGCTGGCTAATATAACAGAAATAGATAGATAAACAAGGGTGAAATTTTCGTTGAACTGTGTTTTCAGATTAACAGATTTAGCACTAATTTTGGTTTAAGAATTGTTTTTATCAAACGTTGTATTAAGTCTCATTTAAAAAGTGAAATATTTTTATGAATACGGGGGTTAATATTTTAGATGTTATATAACTATTGGTGAAAACAAAATTTCGTCAGGTGAGGTGTCTCTTAAATTGGCTTACTTGAACACATTAATTTTAAGAGTTGTTGGCGAAAACGGGCATAAGTTTCCAAGGTTTAGACGTTCGATAATAAGTAACCGATTCTGTGATAAACAGACAACTTCATGATCATTATATAATAATATATTCGTTTTAATGTTACTTGTATTATGACGTGCCAAAAGTGGCTTTTTTAAATATTTTCTGCGGAATATCAGAAAGGGTCATATTGTAGTAATATGAGAGTGAATGTTAGTAACGATGTGTTCGAATCACGTGCCACTGAATGGTATAATCTTATGTGTATATCTATCAAATCTATTGTATGTAAATTTTCGCTAGCCACTTCGACACTTAAAATCTATTTATTTGGATCAAACATTAAATCAATTAAAATCAGAATACAATTGGAAATAACATTAACATCAGAATATAATTAAAGTGCAATATTCTTCCATTAACCAAAATCATAAATGACTCAACATCACTCTAATGGTAAAAAACTGCTATGGTCAAAAAAAATTATGAACTAAAAAACGAATATATAGAATTTATACATCAATATCTCTTCCATAGTATCTCATAGTACTCAATAAACAGGGTTTATTCATAAAGATATATATTTTTGTATAAAAAATATCATTGTAACGAAAATTCATATACCTATACACGTTTAAAGGAATTACAAATTCTGAGTAATGATTTAGTACTGGCTTTTACCTAACAAGGGCCTAGTTCTCGCCAAAACATTAATAGCATACTTTAAAATCCACTTTCAGAATCGCGTCGCTTATTCATATTGATTTACAAACCTAATCACCAGATTTACTCAAACGCTAGAACTAAGTTCTGTTCAAACAAAAAACCTATTAAATGTTAATAATTTGTTACTGCGATTAACAAAACGAGAATAGGCCCTAAGTGTGGTTCAGTGACGCTTTCGTCAGCGCGGGTGCTAAACGCAACCCGTAAAACAATAGCGGCGGAATTAATGGCGGTTGTACATTAAGAATCTTCCCTCTCTCTCTTCTCTATTGAGAGAGAGTCTCGTCCGAGGAGGCTCTCGACGAGTGCATATATGTACACACTCGTTCTCTTAGCCCCGATTTCACCATCGACTATAAACGCGATCAAGACAGACTAATATTGCCTAACTGAGATCGAATTGTCATTGTTTTTCTGTGGTTGATCTTGGTTAGAGATTTTTGGCCTCAAGCGCAAAAACCGACAAGCGACTGAGACCGGCTAAGGCGAAACGTGAGGCCGCCAGCGAGAGCGAGACGAGAGCACTATGTGCATACTGGCTCTCGCTCTGTCTCGATGAGTGTTTACAGCCAGCAAGAGAACCTCTCGTCGAGAGTCGGGCCGAGAAGACTCTTGACGAGTGCATATCTGATGGCGGCTGTACACACTCGCCGAGTCCCTCTCGGCGAATGTCTCGGCCGAGAAGGCTCTCACCGAGTGCATAATTGTACACACTCGTTCTGTTAGTTTTACTGAAGTCTTCCGCGATAATAGACGTAGAATTAGCTGCTGCGGTGTGTCTTTGCGCTGTGAGCTATTATATTTTTTTACAAGTATACCATCAAAAAAAAATTTTAAAAAAAGGCTCCCTTTTAAAACACTCAAAAAATTCTAATTCTCGTTAGACCACATTTTGATACATCTGCACCTAAACACAATCAGCGGGCAAATGAATGAAACGAGTATGTACATGTTCGCTCTCGTTTTCCTCGCGAGAGCCAACGAGACCCTTTGACTCGGGCGCAAAAACCGACAAGTGATGAAGTGATCGAGACCGACCGAGGCGAGGCGAGGGAGAACGAGACGAGACGAGAGCGCAATCTACATACTCGCTCTCGCCCGGTCTCGGGGTGTCACGGCGAGTGTGTACAGCCGCCATGACTCGTTCTCGAGACGAGGGCACCATGTACACATACTCTCTCTGTCTCTTCTGTCTCGACTAGTGTGTACAGCTGGAATTACACGGACCTATGGCTTGTTCCTACCCGCTAACAGATTATTCATTATCTCACTTAGCGCAAGGCAGCATTTTGTATCTGTACTAACATTAAAAAGCTGAAGACTTGTTACTTGATTGTTTGCTTGAATACTGTAAAGAACCTTATAAGTCATCTTTTTCACGATTTTTATGGTACTTATACAATAAATACTGAAATGAAAAGTTTGACAACTTTTCATTTCAGTCAATGGATCAATGGTCCGAATACAAAAATTCTTTCACTTGCTTAAGTAGTATTTATTGAGGAAGGCTTATAGGCTATTTTACCGCGAGAAAATTAATAAAACACGAACAACGTCTCAGCCTGAAAAGCTAATAGTGATATATTTTTGTATTCGGTTTTAATATCGCTCATGTGTATCGAGCTTGTAGTAGACTCCGTCCCTTGTTTGCTTTGTCATTTAATGTAGTATTAACCCGACTAAAATTTATTTTATAACTGAAAATAATATTACCGGATAAATTTTACTGTAATTAGAAGTAGCTTACATTGATGTATTTCTTGTAAGATGATCATTTATTTGCGAGAATACGTGAACAATAATGAATACTCCGTACACTGTGAGATCTTTACTTAATATGTTAAAATATTTGGAAAACCGGCGTCCAGATATTAAAAGTTATGTATAATGATGGGATTGACCATAATATCTTCCAACATCATACCCGGAGCCATAATGGGTACCCAACCCAAGCCCAATTTTAATATAACAAATCATGTTACTCAAAATTCACTTTGTCAAAGCCCGGTTTCACAAACTTTCTTTAAATTAAAAACCGCTTCTAATTAATTGTTTATTCTTCTTAACATTTGTTTGTGCAACTGGGCGTCTTCGTAACATTTTATAAGTATGTATTTTATAAGATAAGTCGGGTTTATTATGATTTAATGTAGCTTGTTGACATTCTAGTCCCGTATTGTAAGTGTAAGTTACAAGTAGTTTTTAAACTCCGTTTATGAACGGACAAAAATAAGTTACTCCTAAAGTAAGTTAAACGTTTGCACCAATTTACTTAATCATACCTAATGTGATTCTAAAATCACACATAATTTAAATTATGCAAAACTTAGGTATGACTTAACCCTTCCTAATACTTAAGTTTAAAGTCTTTCAAAGATCTGTATAAATTATTTATAATACATGACAAGTCACCATATTTACATTATAATGTAAAAAAGATATATTTTTTCATGTTAACTGTACCGGCATATCATGTTTTGTAGAAATATACGGTAAATGCAAATTCAAAGTTTTGTTATTTGAACCCAAGTTAAGCAGCAATACATCTACATCGATCTATAAGGAAAGAATAACTATGTTTATAAATTTATAATTTTAATGTATAATAAGCATACTTTAAGAATATCTTGTGCCTATCAGCCTTGTACCAATTCATTGTAATAATTTAAATTCGTCGGTGGGCGCCATTGCAGAATGAGGTCTTTAGGCATAGTTGTCAATGTCAAAATGATTAAATTTTCATATGTAAACTCGCGTTACAATGTAACCAAAGTTTTAATTCGAGGTTTCATTTATTAATTTGACATTTCGGATCTCACGCCACATTAGCGCCTCTACCAGCAAATCTTTTAAAATGAAATGTATTAAAAATACATAATTAGCTAACATAGTGAAAATCAAAAGCCAAGCATAAAGCAATCAAATATTGTAAATGGACGTGTCTTCGTGTTAGCGAATATTCGTGACTCCGCCGGGGCCGGCATGGCAGCATCGTTGCAACGCGAAGTATTCGTGCAAAGACGCATTTTTAACGTGGTCGTGGCTACACCAACGTCACTTCATAAACTTAGAACCAGCAACGCGACACAAATATTTGCCAATATGTACCCAGACAAGAACATTGCGAACTACTACCTATTTACTTCACTACAATTAAGCCTCGCCCCTTTTTGGTAAGAAGGGGGCGTGGTCTAATAAAAAAAAAAAATATTCTAAAATAAAAGCATGGTCTAAAACAAAAGATCTTCATCGTCCCAGTAGTGCGGGTAGAAGCTGGCCTTGTAATCTCCCGAGTCGGTGGAAGCGATCGTCGACTCGCAGTACAGCATCTCGCTTAGCATCGCGGTGGTGCCTTGGTGCGGGCCAGGGCAGAACTGCCCCGTGCCAGTCTGCGTCTGCAGGAGCGTTGCGGCCTCTAGAAGAGCGAGTTCATCTCTACGCCTCGTAAGAATAAAAAAAAAATGAAAAAAAAAATAAAAAAAAAGAATTATGTAAATGTCAGATGTCATTTTTGACTTGTAAACTTATATTTTACCAATTAATTGATTATTTGATGACTATGGAGTAAACTATACTCTATCTACACTGGATATTATAAATGTGAAGAGTTTGTCCGAACGCGCTAATCCAAGGAACTTCTGGTCCGATAAAAAAAATTATAGCTGTATTTATAGAGGCTAATATAAAACACAGAGACTAACGACAAAGTGCTTGCAGAACATACAATCACCTTAACCCGTTACCTTTTGCCCCGAACCGGACCTTCGCCCACTGCGTTATTGAGGCAATATTGAATAGAATCGGCTTTGTATCTACGCGACTCCTAAGCAAGCTTTTAACTCCTAGAGCTTGCACGGCGGCTACTCGTTACAAAAAGCATGTAATAGACATGTGTGTTTATTTCAATTGGGCTTAGTTAAGAGGCCACCGACAAAGCTTTAGCGACCAAAAACTTATTTATTTTAATTCAAAAAAAATCAGAAGGGATATTTTATGCAATTTGTGTATGCCAACCCCGTACTACAATTAAAAACTTAAAACTACCTTATATAAAAATTTGAAAAAACATGTCGATATAAAACCTAAGCGGCCTCAAAAGGACCATTTCTTTATCCATATAATAGACCATGTACCTAGGAAACCTAATTCACGCACACTCCACAAAAATATGATAAACATCTTCTGCGAAGTTACATGTCGAACCATTAGGGGATTTAAGCTTCCTTATAATGATGGGAAAGAAAGCTCCTATCATCATCATCATTCTCTTGTCCTTATCCCACATTACGTGGGGTCGGCACAACATGTTTTTTCCTTCCATTTTCCTCTGTCACTCGTCATCTAAACACTCACTCCTTTCATGTCATCCTTCACACAGTCCATCCATCTTTTCTTTGGCCTACCTCTTCCCACATATCCATCAACACACCACACATTATATCTAACATTCTTTTCGTCACATGACATTCATCCCTTCTCATAATATGTCCATACCATGCCAACCGATTTCCTCTCAACTTCTCTGTCACTGGTGCTACTTTCAAAGTTCCTCTTATGTACTCATTTCTTATCTTATCCATCCTTTTCACTCCACACATCCATCTCAACATTCGCAAAAAAAAGATAAAAAGAAAGCTCCTATATTACAGCGATAAAATACGATGTCCTGATCAGGAAAATTATTTGAAACTTGGGGAAAGCTTGTAATTAATCTGGAAAATTCTTTAAAACATGAGTAAAGCTAGTAAAAATCTGACCTTTGCTCTCTTTTTTTCCTATGAGACTATTTTCAGAGTCCTCTCTTAGTTTAGCTAATGCCTGTTTCCTTATTTTCTTTGCTTTCACCATTTTGAGACGGTGAAAATCCTCTCGCTCCTACAATAGAAAGCAAATTAAATAAAAATGAATTTCAAAATAACTTAATATCATAATTATTGATAGGAAGAAAAATACTTGTTAGATGGATAACATAAATATTGATAGGAAATGCAAAGCATATTAAAATTTCATCAATCTTCCCTGTTTAAAAAAAGATCGTCAAAACATCAAAACATTTCTCATATAGCAAAAGAAATCAAAATACGATGTATATTTTGATTTCTTGTGCTGATTGGAGCTACTGCTCCTTTTTAATTTAGATAAAATTGAAATTACCCGCTCATCCATCTCCATCATAATGTAAGTCTCGGTGTTACGTAACTTGGGCATTATCACTTTCTCTATTCCGTTTACTTTCCTGAAAAGCAAACATCTATAAGGTAAAAAAAAATAGATATTTTTATCACTATTAAATAACGTAAGTACCTACCTACGTTAAGCATAAGCCTCGAATTGACCTACGTGCAAGTTCGAATGGTTCGCTGTTGGAACGCGCTTATCTCAAGAACTAATTAATGGTCCATTAAAACTACTTCTATTAGTGTGCTTCTGAGTATAAAATGTAAAAAAATGTACCTACCAACCCCATTCTTGCCTTAGTAATGTAGGTACAACAGTAATCAATAAAAGTTTCTGTATTTCTGTAATGTTAAATGGCAAATATATTAACCTCAAAGTAGTCCGTATAGCCTCATCCAGGAGAATACAATTGTTCCTGAGCGAGGCGAACCTGATGAGGATTCTCACGGCCTCCCTGAAGGCGCGCTTGGCCTCGCTGGTGCGGTGCCCGCCAGCGCCGAGGCCTGCGTACTGCAGGGCGTCACTTGCTCCCATGTCCTCTACCGCTTGGAGGGACACGGTGGATACCCCGGATATGTTCTCTTGGATGCGGAGCACTCGGACTTGGGCCTATAGTTATATACACTTATCTATATAAATAAAAATGAATTGTTGTTCGTTAGTCTGATTAAAACTCGAGAACGGCCGAACGGATTTATCTTATGATAGTCTTGAAATGTTCGTGGAGGTCTAGGGAAGGTTTAACCCTTAAATGCATGAATTTTTATTTTATTTCAAAAAAAATATAATGGGCTGACAAAATACTCTTACATAACGAAAAAAAATACGAAAAAAATCATGAGCATATAAATGTGTTTTTTTAGGCTTAAAACTATTTGTATCATTTCTGATACAACATGCATTTGACCTGACATTTTTGGTAAGAATGAGGAATATAGAACTTGTAAAACATTTATTTATCGTCATGTATTTACACATGGAATTTATTAAAACAGTTAGAGGTCTTTTGGAGCATAAGTAAACCTTAAATTTTTCACTCATAATGTGAGGAGCTTACATCCTGGAATCATACACCGGATACGATGATTCTGTCTAGTTTGCTTGCGATCAGTACCATCATGTATGATGTCTCATGATGGCATAACCTGTAGGACATTCCTATGCTTTGGGGTTGGTTCTTCTGCAAAGCTACTGTGGATCATACATATGATCATTGTCTTTGCCGGAGTAAATAATGTATTTGTAGGCATATCCCATCAATGAACAGTTTGAATCCCCACTTGTGAGGTTTCAAGGGCAAGTACTGTTTCATGAAATGGCCTTTTTTTGTTCACACACTTTGATTCATGGGTACGCTATCAAATCTTTCGTTCAGGTATTCTATTACCGGACGCAGCTTGTGAAGTCTGTAATAATTGGGATCGTTTACTGGTTTGTGTGTATCATTGTCATTGAAGTGGAGGATGCACCTTATCTTTTCAAATCTGTTTACAGGCATGGTTTCTTTTATGGCCTGGAAGCCATATTTATTACTCCAAAAGGAGTGAACATTAGGGTAGTGGTATACTGACATAAATATCAATATCCCCACATATTTACGCACCTCACATTCAGTCACACAATCGGGCCGATCAGGTTGCTTTTGGACAGAGTATCTGTTTATTTTATTATGAGATCGGTAGTAAAATAATAGGAGAAGGGTTGAAACGGTGTTTCGAGTCTCATTATTTCAGGAGGAATATCGTTGTAACCTAGAAATTGTATGTTGTCTTCTTGAAATGCAAGTAATCGCTTTCTCCACCTTTACATATCAAAAGGTTGATGTGACGGATAGGATAGATGGGAGCTACTTGTACTTGGCTCATTATTCACATCCGGTAAAGGATCTTCGATCAACAGAGGATCTTGCTCACCGGGTTTAGGTTCTTCACTTCCTATTCATCTTCTAGTATTGCTTGGAGCTCTTCACGAGTCGGTTATTCTCCGAGTTCATCTTCATCCATCTCACAGCCATCCTCTGATAGGTAATCATCTTCTAAATTCCTAAGGTAATCTTCGATATCCCTCTTAGCAATATTTTTTCGAGCCATTCGTCAAAAAAGTTCAAACCCACAACTATGTGAAAATGCATCTAAAACATGTCATAAATTCATGAAGTATCAATTTTGATACAAACAAAAAAATACTTATTTTGTGTATTCTGTCCAAATTCATATAAAAATAATGATTCTATGTTATAGCTAAAACACTTACCTTCAATAATTATATTTTTCTAACACAATTCGCCGCAAGATTTTTATAATTTTACCAGATGAAAACTTTCAATTTCACCAATTACCAAAACTCCCGGCAATCAATAAACAATGACATCCATAATATAAATGGTAGCCCAATGTTGTTTTTTTTAATTTTGTTTCCATTCAGAAACTATTCTACCTTCTCAATAGAAGAAACTATTCTACCTTCTCAATAGAAGGTAGAATAGTTTCTGAATGGAAACAAAATTAAAAAAAACAACATTGGGCTACCATTTATATTATGGATGTCATTGTTTATTGATTGCCGGGAGTTTTTATTTTGATTACTGACTAACGGGGTATATCAATATATACCCCGTTAGTCAGTAATCAAAATAAAAACTTTTCTGGAAGGAGAGAAAGTTGTTGTTTCATTTTTGATACAACATGCATTTAAGGGTTAAAAGTCGAGAAAAAATCGAATAATTGCCGGGATTTTTTTTTTATAAAAACCCGTGCAAAGCCGGAGAGGGACTAGTGGCCAGTAAGAGTTATAAGTGAAGTTAATGGGATTTGTGAATTGCACGTGTTCATTATGAGCCGTGTTGGCTAAGTGGGAGCACATCTTTCTTTCCGAAGGTCGTGGGTTTAAAATATTCTTCTTGAAAAATGTATGTGCGCTTTGAACCGCTTTAACGGTGAAGGCAAACATCGTGAGTAAACCGGAATGTTCTGATTAAAGAGTTTGAAGGACATGTGTCATCAACCCGCATTTGGCCAGCGCAGCGTGATGTGTAAAGGCCATATCTCTCAATATGAGAGAAGTCCCTGTGTCCCAGCTGTGGGAATGTTAATAGGGTGATGATGATTATGACGTGTTCATTACAAGCTAAAAGCTTACCACGGGGCTAGATGTTGTTGTGTGGATTGTCCGGAAATATTTATTTAATTTTTATTTTATGCGAGCAGTAAAATTGCAACGGCAATTTTACTATTGTCAGATTATTTCAGAAAGTATAAGTAGCATTTAGATACAACTGGCGCCTAGGCCTGCGTACCTCAGGGCATTACTCGCGCCCGTGTCTTCTACGGTGGGTACCCAGGATATATTCTCTTGGCACCCGCGCGCCAACGCTCTTTAAGATCTTTCGTACCAGGCTGGGTAATTCTACCATCAAGGTGACCCGCCTGGCCCTCTTATATGCCCATGTAACATGGTTCGTATCTACCACGAGTAAGTAGTTAGTAGCGCAAAAACATTCCTTCAAAATAAAAAAAAATGGTTTGTATGGTAATAATATTCATCTTAAATGCAACTTAGATTTTTCCATAAATAGAAGAAAATATTAGATTTATGGCTTATTTACCCTTAGAATGGGACGCTCGTGACTTCTAAATGTGTCATAAAGCCGATGAAAAACACATTTAACAAATAATTTTATAAATCTTATTAGTATAATAAAGGATGCGAAATATTTACTATTTCATGTTATGTTACCTGCCAACTTTATAGCGATAGTTAGGTTTACCCTTAGGTTTAATATTTATTAAAAAATATTCCTAAACAAATGTTACCCTATTTAGTACGTAGGTACTATTAGATTCTACCCATAGTACAGAGTAGGGTAAAATCGGGTACTATCTAGCGTCAGATTATTCAGTGAGGTAGGTAGTTGGGTTAAACATTTACAAACCTCTCCAATATTCTCCAGTACCATAGCATTACTCTCGCCATTTGTGAATTTAACGGCCGCAAGCGAAATGTAAGCCTCTCTCAAGGTATAGCCCAGCTTTGCCTGCGTGGAAGCCAGTTCTGCAGCCGCCTGCCTACCTCGATACCTTAAGGCTTCGACCTTCCTCTTCAGGAGGGAGTATCCACTGTTCACCCACTCCTGACGACGCTTCATCTCTTTCAGCATATAGAGTGAAGCAGGGACCGCGTATCGGTTCTCTGTGTTCATTTTTGTAGGAAAAATTATGAATGATGACAAATGCAAATGTTACGGAACAGTAAGGCAGAGAGTATATAATCACTACGTATGTGAAGTTAGAAACTCCAGCCAGAGAGTATATAATCACTAACTCCAGCAATACGTCAAGTTTGAAAATTGTCTGTACCCAAAACTTTTTTTATAAAGCCTTTTCTAATGCACCTCAATGTACGAAACATAAAGTATCTATCTATACTCTAAGGTACAACCGTAGAATTTATTCCGGAACATCCGTTATTTATATAAATCACATACAACTTACGGATTACTTATAATCTAAAACGTTATTATATGGCACAAAATTGTATCAACATTTATCAATATCTTTATTAATACAAATAAATTTTGTATTATAGAACTTGAGATCAGTTATTATATTATATTAGGTCCTTACATATGAAATTGGCGTTTTTCGTACTGGCCACTTTAATCACAAATTTCTCCTCTTTGGTAAGGAATTCCAAATTCAAATTTGTACAGCTATAGACTCATGTATTTGTGCTTCGATGATCGTCATTCATTTGTTTTTTTTCTTCTGTTTTTTTCTGTTTGCGTCACTCATTTTACAAAATGGAAAACTTAAAATATCGCATTATTTACGAGTACGAGTTCCGCCGTGGCACTAGTGCTGCGGAAACAACTCGAAGGGTGAATGATGTGTATGGCGGTCGTGTTGCAAAAGAAAACACAGTTCGTTTTTGGTTCCAACGTTTTCGTTCTGGAAATTTCGACTTGCAGAACAAGCCCCGTGGACGGCCTGAGACTCAAGTTGATAATGAAGAGTTGAAGGCTATTGTGGAAGCGGATCCATCGCAAACCACGTCCGAGTTAGCTGCAGGCTGCGGTGTTAGTGATAAAACTGTTTTAATTCACTTGAAGCAAATTGGGAAGATTAAAAAGCTTGAAAGGTGGGTACCTCACGAATTGACTGAAGCAAACCGGCAAACGCGCGTCGACTGCTGCGTTACATTACTAAACCGGCACAATAATGAAGGTATTTTAAACCGAATCATTACCTGTGATGAAAAATGGGTTCTTTACGATAATCGGAAGCGCTCAGCGCAATGGTTGGATCCTGGCCAGCCAGCCAAATCCTGCCCCAAGCGAAAATTAACCCCAAAAAAGTTACTTGTAAGCGTTTGGTGGACTAGTGCCGGTATTGTTCATTACAGTTTTCTCAAATCTGGCCAGACTATTACGGCTGATGTCTATTGTCAGCAATTGCAAACCATGATGGAAAAGCTAGCGGCTAAACAACCTAGGCTGGTCAATCGCTCCACGCCACTGCTGCTTCACGACAACGCTAGACCACACACTGCGCAACAGACGGCTACTAAATTAGAAGAGCTTCAATTGGAAAGTCTAAGACATCCTCCGTACTCCCCGGACCTTGCTCCAACAGATTACCATTTTTTTCGAAATTTGGATAACTTCTTGCAAGGGAAAAAATTCAACTCCGATGGGGCAGTCCAAATCGCCTTCAAAGATTTTATTGATTCCCGTCCGACTGGTTTTTTTAGTAAAGGGATCAATGAACTACCTATAAGATGGCAAAAGTGCATAGAAAATAAATAAAATTTTCAGTTATTTCGGCTTGGATATCTAGTTAGTGGACATGTCCTGCGCTTGCTCATCTGCGTTCTAAAACTTTCTCCATTCAATAAGCCTCTTTGCAGAAGTGCAACTGCAGTTCTTCTACGTATCTATTTGTTCTGTAGTCCGAATTACAAAATTATTCAAAACAATAACATCCCGATTCATTTAAGTTTAGTTAAAAATGTGTTTGCATTATAAAACAGTTAATAAAACAACAGTTAGCTAGAGATTTATTTATTTCATTACTACTTTACATAAGGTAAATACAATATCGTAGGTACCCAGATAAATCATCATCAATTCATCAGTTTCCGGGTGGTTAGGTCTGAACGTCATAATGTACTGATCTACATAACGTACGTACTTCAAAAAGAACTTTTCCCGAAATGACTGATTTTCTATAGGTCTTCATTATTAAATGTCGGAAATCCGTAAAGCCTGACACAAAAGGTACACTCAGCTACAATATATACACACTAGCAGCGCCTCGCGGTTTCACCCGCGTAATTCCCGTTCCCGTGGGAATTCAGAGATAAAATATAGCCTATCTGTTATTCCAAACTATAATCTATCTCTGTGCCAAATTGAATCCAGATCCGTTCAGTAGTTTTTGCGTGAAAGAGTAACAAAAATCCATCCATACTTACAAACTTTCGCGTTTACAATATTAGTAGGATTATCTATAAGTACGGGGATTTCGCATACATCGCCCTCGAAACAGCTCTCAATTCAACGATATACATACTCCTTGGTGTGCGATGAAAAGGGTTTTACTGGCCACTTATGATTTTGTAATGTAATGACACTTGAAAAACAATACATTCTCACCTTGTCATTCCAGTATTTTTACAGATTGAGTAATACATAATTTAATTCGGTGGTGCGTTAAAATGGATAATAATACCTTAAAATTTATAGAGAATCAAAAAGGGAAACCAACTTTGGTGCACGATGGGCATAGGTACAACTTTTCGAACACCAATAAATCTGGGACTAGTATGTGGAGGTGCATCAATCGAAGTGAGTGCTCGGCATCGGTCACACTAAATGCTGAAAAAACTATTATAGTAAGGAAAAGTGATCACGCGTGTCGTTCGCATTTTAACCAAAACCAAGTGGATATATTTGTTGATACCTGTAAAAAGGCGATATCTACAAATATGACACCAGTAAAAAAGGTTTTTGAAAAACATCTTTCTGATTTTCAAGTTTCAGAACAATCAATAATGCCATCGTTTGAGGAAAAAAAAAGTTCCCTTTATAGAAAAAGGCATAATATTTTAAATCAAAATATTACTGAATTCAATCGGTTAGCCGATGTGAAAATTCCTCAACTGATATCTGACAATTTCCTTGTCATTGAAGATGGTATGGAAGAGAAGATTCTTGTTTTTTCGACTCAACAAGCCAGAAAATTACTCAATAATGACAATAAAAACAAAATGAAGTATGGCGATGGAACTTTTAAAAGAACTCCCCACCCGTTTTATCAGATCTTTACAATTCACATGGACATTAGCAGAAACAACGACACAACGAATGTAGTACCTATTGTGTACGTGCTTTTACCCAACAAATCTCAGCTGACATACACCAGGATGTTCAATCTGTTAAAGGACAGATTGGGTTTGAGAATAGAATTATTTAAGTGCGACTTCGAAATCGCCATAATCAATGCTGTAAAAGAGGTTTTTCCATCCGCTGAGATCAGCGGCTGTTACTATCATTACAGCAATGCGGTATGGAAACAAGCTAAAAAATTAAAGGTAACCGCCACTATGGAAAATAGAGCATTAATTAGAATGTGTGCTAATTTACCTTTATTACCTAAGGAAAACATTCATAGTGCATGGGTATCTTTAGAAGCTCTGTTCCCCCAATCTCCAGAAATGATAAAATTTCAAAAGTACTTTTCCAAGCAGTGGATGAGTTTGTGTGCGTCTTTTATTGGATGCGGAAACGATAAGCATCGTACGAATAATGCTGTCGAGGGCTGGCATAGGAGATTAAACGCACGCATGCCTCACAAACCTACATTAATGAGATTTTTATATAAATTTAAAAAAGAGGCGAAATATCAAGACACGAGAATTATAAACTCATTATTTAGTGGTGCTACTAGACGACGGCGAGACATTTTATTTGACAAGAGCTATAAAAAACAGTTCAATGAGTTGCAATCCGGTGAAATAACTGAAATCCAATTTTTAGAAAATATCACTACTTTAAAAAACCGTTTACAGTAATGTCATCACATTACATTAGTTTAAGGATATGTGTTTTTGTTTCGTTTGCCTGTTATCTATAGAATGTGATTTTCTTTTAATATTTTAAAAATAAAGAGATTGACTGTACATACATTTGACAGCTTCATTTCCGACATTTAATAATGAAGACCTATAGAAAATCAGTCATTTCGGGAAAAGTTCTTTTTGAAGTACGTACGTTATGTAGATCAGTACATTATGACATTCAGACCTAACCACCCGGAAGGATTCATCACCTCTATAATTTAAAAGAGACACAAAATCGCTACAATAAGTCCATCATCTACACACCTCAATTTAATATACATTTCATTAATGTTCTCAGGCAGAGTTCACAGACCTAAAAACCTTAAAAAATACTATAATTCGCATTCGTATGAAGTCACCTAGAGTACCTACGTCTCGTAGGTTTGGAACCCCTGTTACGACACCTATATCGCGCGTTTGGAAGGCATCCAAAAAATATTTCTTCGCTACTTACAATTTAGAGCAAAAATATACCTTTCAAATTATGCGGCAAGGTGTCGAAGGTTTCATTTCATCCCTCTTTATGAAAGAAGGATAATTTCTGCACTTTCGTATCTCTTAGACCAGAGTTATTAGAACTATTGGGATTGCGTACAACTAAGACATCCCTGAGGAACCGAAATGCATTGTATGTTGAGAGTGAGAGCATGCACGCCATATAATAGACTAGCAAATCAGGTATAGATATTGAGTCACATATAGTTATTGATTTCTAAAGTAAACAAACTGTAATTTAGAAAAAAAATGTCGCGACTGCGACTTACCTTTTTTGGGATGTTTTAGTCTATAAGCCTATTACATATTATAGATTTATAGATACACGGTCAGCTAGGTCGAAAAATGTTGAAAGAAAACTAAAATCGTTTTTAAATACCTATTCAACAATACCCCTCATAACATAGTTCGTTACACTTTCATTTTTTTATTTTTTTAAATGGCGTCTAATAATGACTATTATTATTTAATAAAATAAAAATGTTCTTAATTATAGCAGTCTCTCTTAAAACTATTAAGTCTCACTCTTGAAATGTCAAATCGATTTCAATAATAATGTTAGACATTGGTTCTCATCCGTCCTGCCAGTAGTTATAGTTCCCAGTGGGTGGGGGGACTGGCATAGGCGGCCCGTTGGGAGGGGGGCCCGTGCCTGCGCTATAAGGAGACCCCTGGGGGGATCCGTATCTAGGTCTGAACCACGGCCTACTGTTGTACTGGTATTGGTTACTGGCGTACGCGGCTAGGTTCTGCCCTGTCGCGTTGGGATACGGGTTCTGATTAGGGGGATACGCCATCGGCATGGTCGGAATGGCTGGTGGTTGGTAGTTTTGATTCGGCGCAGGTGTAGTTGACGGTGAGAAGTTTTGCGGTGGCGGTGCGCTTTGACTCGTTGCGGGATAGCTGTTACTCGCTGGTGTTGATCCGTTGGCGGGGTAACTGGGAGGTGGTGGGGGGGCCGGCTGATTCGAGTAGGGTAAAGTTGGGGTCGAGGTCCCCCCGTTTGATCCGTAGCTAGGCGTAACCGGTGGGTTCGACTGCATCAATTGCGCTTGGGATGTCGACCCGTCAGTTGGGAAACTCTGCGGTTGCGGTTGGGCTACAGTGGCGGGTATAAACGCCTCTTGCGATGATGAGGTGATGTAGTTAGCTTGGCCGTTGCTATTCTCCCCTTCGGAGCTGTTGCCATTCCCGTTGCCGTTTCCATTGCCGTTGGTGGGCGTCGCTGCTGGAGTTGGCATCGAGTATTGAACGTTAGGATTCGCGGGTACAGGAGTATTCGCCGGCATCACGTACTGCTGTGGCACTTGGCCGTACTGAGTTGTTGGAGCCATAAAGTTCTGAGGTAGTAACTGATGCACTGGTTGTGTTTGCTGGTTGAGTGGCGAAGGTTGCTGGACGATGGGAATAGTTCCCAGTTGATTGGCAGGGAGTTGTATCTGTCCAGTTAAAGCATTTAGCTGCTGCGCGGTTAGCTGCGAGTTTATGTTCAAGCCCTGCATGTATTGCGAGTTGGGCTGCATGTTCATTTGCATCAGAGGAACGTTGTATTGCACTCCTCCCGGTACTCCAAGCTGATTCGGCTGCATCACTGTGACGTTCTGTCCTGGAAGCATTTGCTGGCCGATTAAACCTTGCGGAATACCTCCTTGCACTAAGTTTTGGTTCGTTGGTATCATGTATACTTGGCTGTTCGGTTGGCCGATCATTGTAGGCATTTGGCTGATGTTCAGAGGGTTTTGCAGTACGGTCATGCCGGGCGGGACAGTTATCATCTGCACGTTTTGATTCTGGACTTTCGTCATGTCTTTCTGGTCTTTGTTTTGTATCTGCAAGCCCCTGTCGATATGTCGGATGTACATTCCGGAGCCGTCTTGTGAAAGCCCTGCTCCCGAGACGCTGAAACAAAGGTATATAAAATAAGGACTCATACATATGATTAATGAGCGGACTTTCCCACGGATAGCTCAAAACTCGAACAATAAAATTATAATAAATGCATAAATGTTGAACATGAAAACAATACAAATTAACCAAGATGCCTACATGTCAGTCTTAATACTGCATTGAACTATTAAAATACTGAATATGATCCTTATATTATTTAGGTCAGAGATCCGGGATAGACAATTTCATATGTCGACTTACTTAGTCTGTTGTCCGGAAGACACATGAATAATGGTGCCGTGAGCAGGATTGATCTTCATTCCCATACTGACCACTGTTTCTCTACCTGCAGATTAATGTGAGGATTAATCAACTATTACTATGTATGTTATGTACTGAGAACTAACTTACGCAGCGCACGCTTCAAATTAATGCACTATACGCTTTGCTTTATTTACGCATTTTCATAATACGCTATGCCACTTAACATGCTTTTACGCTTTGCATCTACAACACCACTATATTGATATAAATGCCAGCTCTAAGAAACTACGTTATTTTTAATACGCTGAGCATTACTTACTTATATAGGAAGCGAAAACTACATTGTCATTGCAATAGCGCTTCGCCATTTAAATTACTTACAATACATAATAGGTCAGGAACACATATAGTCGTTCACGTTTGGTCTGAGAACTAAGGCTTACGTTGGATCTGTTAACTACAAAGCAAAGCTCGAGGATAGTGCCGGAGATGGAGCAAGAGCAACTAGGAGGATGCACACTTGATAGCGTCAAAGATCTTCTTTGACCGGAATGCCGCTATCGTTTCCAGCTTAATGTTGGTCTAACCTGAATCAAAAGATACGAGACTCAGCCACGATTTCACCAGTAGCTAAAAGTGCGATCTGATCAGGCGGAACTCAGCTTGATCGCTTAACTGAGAACTTGGTTCGAACGAAATTGTCCTTAAATTGTTTATATGTAATACACAAGCAGATCCCCATTAACTAAAACAACAGCTACACTCGTAATGTACACTAATACATTACGAGGTACAAAATGAATGCTGATCTTTTCAGTTCTTGAACACACGTAGAACACGCAAAACAGATAGCCTTTGAAGTAGGAATTCTCGAATGGAGGCAGGTTCAGCGCTTCGGAAGAGGTTTAGTGCAGCAAATAACATAAACACAACATTTATAACCTGTGTTAACGTTAAACATTTACGGTGAACGCCTCTTTCAACTGACCGAAACAAATATAGTTAAATCAGATTAGCGATTAGCGTTGAACGGCATGGCGGTAGATAGGCGAAACCTGCAAATTAAATTATATTTCTAAGCGATGACACCAGGAAAGTTAAGTGAAGAATTTGCGTTATTCATAGCTGAAAATACCTGAAATAAATTTGAAGGAAAACTAAATTACACATACAAAGTTCTTGTATTATCCAGATGCAGAGAGAAACTTTTTTACACTCCAATCTTAAATGATTCGGATAACGGATAATTAATCGGCAATTAGGCTCAATCATTGCTTACAAAAAAAATGTTTTCAAATAATGCATTATAAGTACATATTTATATTATTAATTTCCAAAACTATAACCGGCTTTCATTAAGAATTTTGATTCTGAAAAACAATATTTTCTCGGAGCATTTGGAATAAATTGCTGTTGAATCTAAACTATACATTTGCATCCTTTTCCTCCCGGAGCTACAGTAGTTATAATTAGATCGAGAACTTATAAACGATCAAGATTATCCGGCCATGTGTTTCCCTAAAACAAGCCTTGAGAAGAAGAGTAAAGAAGTCGGCAGTTTGGTCGTAACTTTAGGCTGGCTGGTGAAATGTTTTAGGTCGCCTGATTTTGATATCTATCAGTCAACACAGCAGCAGCAGCAGCACGTAGCATTAGTAGCTCATAAATGCTATTCTTACTAAAATGCAATTACAATTATTTTAACTACATTCGTTTGATAACATCAATATGAAACTATGCGTAAGGGGCGCTCTCTTCTCCCAGGAACCAAAAGTCCAATGATGGTGTCACCTAAACACTAATGAAAGAAAAGCAATCAGCAAAGTACCCAAACTTGTCTGTATAGCCTCGATGAGTCCGCAGCCACCAAGATTACCCAAAAATTGAGGCTGAGTGGGGACACAGCCTCAACATGAAACGCGACAATGTTGGTGAAATTTTGAATTTCAGATAATCACGAACCTGCAAATAAATTACGCGATGCCATGCAAATATCTAAGATCATTCATGCAGAAACTCCGCTTCGAAGACATGTCTGCTTTCAATTGCTGATTTTATACTCTCAAACAGTTCTAAAAACGTTATGATTAGGATTAGTCGTGTTCTAGGTCTTGCTGTTTTCTTCGCCTTTTCTACTTATTCTAAGTAGGTAAACATTTGAATATAATTAAGTCATGCAGAGGAAACATGCAAGAAAATAAGGATAGCTGTATGGACCGGCTAGGATTAAGCGGATTAATTGCGTCCGCTAAGTTTCATCCGCCTGATGTGACTAAGGGGTTTGCGCCTGGTCTTAAGCAGGTTTTATGCTTTACATCTGCAGACTGAGATAATTTGATAAAAAGTCTAAACATTTATTAACTGACTGGTTTTGACACTTCTGATATAAACTCTCTTGAAGTAATTATTATCTCAATCTCATGTCATAAAGTAGGCACATATATAGATAGATATTATAATAAATTGTAAAACTAATTCTTCATTATACCTGCTCCTGCCGTAGTCCACGAGCGCACATCTCTGGCAGCCACCTTGTCCTGGCTAATCGACCTGCGGCATCCAACGGTTTCAATTCACACAAAACATACACTTTTCACGATAAAACTATGAAGAATAAATAAATAAATATTGCTGGACTATCAACAAAACAACATCAACATCATGCCTTCAACATCTAGCCTCGAAGTAAGCCCTAGATGAAAAGGGTTTCTTGATTGTGCAATAAACACAGTATTTAATAAAAATCGCACTGTTTTCATATTCAGCCAATCGGAATTCAAGTTTGAAGAACCTGTAAATTCATTAGCAAATAAATTTTGGGTTTGCACACAAACTGTGCACTAATGTGGAGTGACAACAGCGGCGCAGTGATTGATATTGTATTGGAATTCCCTACAAAATAACTCATATTATTAAAAGTTGAAGTTCTTGAGGATTCAATTCTCGGCTTTCCTGCAATAAAGATATTAACATGTATACCTAGTATGTACTAATATACCTTCTATAACACACTCAAAATATAAATAATCATCAACTAAAGTCATATTTGCCGCTGTTTTTTAATTTCTAAATAAAATAGGAAAATAAAGTAGAGGTGTTCAAATTAAATACAGATTCTAATGTGTTTTAAGTGTGTTAAAGACAGATTTTATAGTGAAATGACTTACCAACCACAACACCATTGACACCATATTACTAAATGTTTAAAGATCACATGGAACCAACCGAAATTAAGGAAATCGATTAAAGTATTTGACATTAGCATCGTAATGAGGGCCTACGTTTTTTCCAAGAAAACAAAGTTATAGGTCAACGCGTGTTTATTCATTTATTTGATATTTCAAACATCACTATACACCCGCGCCCCTATCGGCAAAGTTACTTGCTGTGGCCACCATTATAAAATTCATAAAATTATCTATATAATTTTCTTAGCATAGGCGGATGACACACTTTGCTTATGCTTATGAATCCACGAGGGTGTTACGTAGGAGTAACGTTGATGCATCCGTCAATGTGTAAAAGTTGTTAATTTTATAATTAATTGGTAAATAAGTTATATATTTTATGTAAGCTTACCCAGCAGGAGCTATAGGCCTCAGTTGAAGCTGACTAGGAGAACCATCAGATAAACGCTTCTGGCCTCTGGAATCTTGGGCCACATTCTTCGAAGGAGTAGAAGAGTTCTGAAAACGGGAAAAAGTAGTTATAATACTTATAAGTCTAGGTGTAGAGTACAGTAAAAGCTTTATGAGTTGATTATTTTGCAAATAAAAATAATTGCATTTTCACATGAACAGTGCTAAAATAATATGAATTTAATAAAAAGACACATACAAGGTTAAGGTATTGAGAAAATAGATATGGAGTATTGAAATGGATATGGAAGCAAAAGAACCATGTACCTGTGAAAGAAGCTAAAAGAAATTAACCGTGAACCATCTAAGCATTAGTGTGAATCTAATACTAATGGTTTTTACTGAATGTGAACATTTTCTGGACCTTCAAAGTCCTCTGGATCTATAAAAGAGGCCAACTTATGGTCTTGGAAGTAAATGGCCCAATTAAATAAATTTTGTTGATAATTTAATAATGTTCACAACCAGTTTTCCCATTATGCTCACAGATATCATTTGTGGTGATGATGCTTGCCCGGTCGATATAATATTGATCAACGACCCACTGCTTACTATTGGCTGTAGAGAAATTTTAAAATATGTCACAAATTGAATAATATCATATTCAAAAGTAGTGTACACAAAGTAGTAATGTAGATCAGTAAGGGAAGTCACATATCAATCTAAGACAATAAAGGTACTAAGGTAATGTTAGTTCCCTCAAGTTGTCACCCCCTCTATTCTTTAGATTTTCTTTGGAAATATTTTTCTTGACTTTGACTTTTAAAAAGTCTCACTCCATACCCAGAATTCTCACCATATGTCTGGTCTTTATAGACTGGTTCTGTTCTTTTGATTATTTTATATTCCTACAACAGTTCATTTGAACACTAGAATATTTAAAATTGTTGACCACAGAACTAACCTTCTGATTTAATTGCATGATTGTCCCAGTTGCTTGGAGTTGTTGTATTTGAGCTGCTGAAAATGGGAGTGCAGCCTGCTGCAAGCCCCCAGCAGGAGCAATCTGCAAGATGGGGGTTATTGATTACACTTGTCCATGCTAGAAAAATATTGATAAAAGAAGGCATGGTACTCACAGAAACATATTGCTGTGGTAAGTTAGATAGACCCTGCTGACCGGCAGCAAACTCCTGTAGCTGCTGATAAGGAATAAGCATTGTCTGGGATCCTGGCATCGACCACTGCACCCCCTCTGCACCCTGGATGTGATATTTCACCTCTTTGTCTTTATCTGTACTATATAAAATCTTTTGAGAGGAATTGGTGCTTGGGGCAGCACAAACAACAGGTGTAGATGTAGCTGAGCTCACTGTAGTAGTATCTGATGAGCTCAAATTTGCTTGTGGTATTGTTAAGCCATTAGGCAATATCATTGACATTGATGAAGGAATCCTTAGCTGAGTTACATTTACTGGCTGCATACTTGATAAATCAATCATCTGAGTTCCATAATGATGCTGCTGCAATCCAAGTTGCTGAGCTATAGGTAAGTTGAAATTTGTATTTTGAACTTGCATTCCTTGCTGAACTATAGGTATTAGCTGCCCATTTTCTTGATTCAGGACATATTGTTGCTGATGCTGTTGCGGCAGCAGCTGTAATACAGTTTGCTGGAGAGGTTGTCGAACTGTCATGAGAGGAGTGGTTGCTGGGGCTACGCTGACCACTGGTGGTATCATGGCGGGTTGAGCTGCCGAGGTCATGGTAGGCGGTGTGGAGACGGCGGTGGTGGCGGGCGGCGGCGCGGGCGGAGGGGCGCTGGTCGTGGTGAGTGTCGGAGGCGGGACATTGAGCGCGGGCGGCGGACCCCCAGCCTGCGCCGCGCTCCATTGAGCGAGTTCGGCTCTTATCGTTTCGATCAGATTTTGTGCCAGAGAACGGGCGGCTGTCAAAGCCTCCGATCGAGTGTGATGTAAAGTAAGATGCAATGGCTCCAACTTATCAACTTTCAACACCGCCACGACTCCCGTTTCAGACCGAATATACTCTAAGTTAGTTCCATTCTGAAATGAAATAAGCATTTATTTTTCTAAGGTTTTCAAATAAATTATCGGAGAATTAGTATCGAGCAACATTGGTAACTTACTGGTCCCAGAATACGTCCTTTCAAATCAAAAGCAGCCGGTGCATTGTCTAAGCCAATATAAACTTTATCTACAAGCCCGCCAGACATGTTTTCTATGTGATTATTTAGTATTTTTCAGAAATACATTAATTATTTTTGGTTCTTCTAATTAGCATTGTTTCGTCTAGCTACAGCTAGCGACACGACAAATGCTATTTTCACGTACAGCGTAGCGTACAAATACATTAAACACACTCACTGCACAGATAACCATAAACAAGATCCACAGATAATATTGCTGACAGGTTCCGTTCCTGCACTACCAATTCATTATATTATATTATCTTACACAGGAATAGCTGCACTGATTTATGGGTTTATTATTTCAATTTAATGTATTTAACCATAATAATCTAACACCATTACGGATCCCATAGAACTGGAAAGACCTCGCGGTAGACCGAGGTGACGGTGGAGAGATAAACTTAACGCCCACCTATGGGATTTAATAGGTGATAGGGACGTCTAAAAAGAAAATAGGGAGGCCTTTGCCCTGATGTGGGACATCATAAGCTCTTATAAAAACATATATACAACTGGGCGTTATGCTTGGCATGGTTCTTAAAGATCCGTTAATTGAGCTAAAGTGATTTATTGTTGTGTAACTTTGATAACGGGAACTGGTAAACATCGTTGTTAAATAGCTACTCGTTTAAATATAAAAATTCAATATACTTTCAAACACAATTTATTTGTTATGTAAGGAAGGTTTAAGTCAAAAATGACTAAGCAGGTAAATTTAGGAGGAGAAAGCTCTAGGCTTAGTAGCCTAGTAGGTATTTCTTCTAAATTTATCTGTAGTAGTAGTACTAAGTGTACTGCAATGATTTAGATCGAATATAAAGTAATTAGAAACTCACAAAAAATAAATTAAAATTATTTAACTATTTCATTACAAGACCCAGCCATCGTCCAGTCTTTCCGACATCGGTTTTGTAAAATCTTGGCATTTTCGGAACTTTTCTAGGATTTCTCCCTAAAAAATAAAAATATCATTGAATATCTTCATGATAATGAAAACCATGATATGAAGCGTTCTTATATCATAAAATAACTCACAGGACCACTTTTCTTTATATTTTCACTATAGTAAGTGATGGCGCTGGATCCAGTACCATACAACGGGTACAGTAAATGCATCTGAAAGTATTGTGTTAGGTAATTTTTTATATTTTCAGGTAAGTATTTAAATAGTTTTGATAACTATGATAGTATCACATATTACAAAGATTTTGAAATATAGAGATTTAGTATAAGTAGGTAGGTACTAAACTATGAAATATGTGCCTGTAATAGGCGAGCACACCACTTAATGATGTTACACAAGTTTAAATCCTTAAAGATCCAAAATGGTCAGTCGCATCGAAAAATGTTGAATGAAAATGAGTTTTAAATACCTTTAAAACGATACATTACATAGTGTCGTCATTTTTTTTATTTTACAAAATTACGTCCATATTGCATTTTCACTTCTTTAGTGACACTCACCGGACTAATAGCAATACATCGACTTATGAATCATACATATCGGCCCAGACGTATTGTCTGTATAAGGATCGAGCACATTATGTCGGGCCGCAGCGGGGCGGAGCGGGCCGCAGCGCAGTGCAAAATGCTTACCTAGCACATAATGACGGGCCGGGTCGCAGTACATTGACGGATTTTGAGAACAGTGTACTGTCAGAATTGGTGTGCAACTGTACGTTATAGGAGTAATTGTGTTCTGTGGATATGGATAGCTCTGACGAAGAACTTTCTTTTTTTTGCTTGTTGTTAGAAGAAGAAAAAAATGAACAGCATAAACAAGTTCGTCAAAAAAGAAAACGTAAAATATGGATACATCCAATTTGTTCGAAGAGAAAGGTATTCGGCGAATACCATCATCTTTTTCCCGATCTTTTAGCAGACAAAGACAAATTTTGGGGATATTTTCGTATGACTCCTGATCGCTATTTTCAATTACTTGAAGTAATAAAGGAGGATCTGCATAAAAAAACAACAACCTTTCGTGAGCCTATAGGACCAGAAGAACGGCTTGTAGTGTGTTTGAGGTAAGTGTTATTATATCATACCTAGTGCTTTTGATGTTTCCCTCGGGAATCTCTTAAGCAATCGAGATTAAAGGTAGCCTTTGTTTTTTTCCATGTCAAGGGCTACATTCATGCCAAATTCCATCTAAATCCGTTCAGCCGTTTTCGCGTGATTGAGTAACAAATAGGGTTGGAGTTAGTATCGTGCGGCACCAATACGGGGGTAAGCGGGGTGGTAGGGGAAGGGCGGGGGGGAGAGGGGTAGAGTATCCTCCGAAAGTTTGGCGGTGAGGAAACTCTTAGTTCGGGAGAAATATATATTTTTTTATTACACCAACCTACAAAAGCCTGCCAGAATCGAATTTTAGGCTTATATACTTGATAATACAAAAAGAATTAGGTGCGAGGAGCGAAGCGACGAGCGTATTAGGTCGACATGAACCACCGCGCTCGAGCCGAGCGAGCGAAGCGAGCGTGCCGCGGCAGCGGCCGGCGAAGTGCCAGAAACGAATTATGAGCGTATATACTTTGTCACTTCTCATCCTACAAAAATCACTAAAAACACGAATTTGGGGTTAAGATAGTCATATCAGCAGGCTTTTGTAGGTTGGTGTAATAAAAAAATATATATTTCTCCCGAACTAAGAGTTTCCTCACTGCCAAACTTTCAGAGAATACTCTACCCCTCCCCCCTACCATCCCGGTTACCCCCAAATTCGTGCCGCACGATACTCAATTTTACCCAACAAATATTCAAACATAGAAACATCCACACTTTCACATTTATAATATTAGTAGGATTATCTGACACACATGGTCCTGCACTTATGACTAAATATTAATATTTGAACTGTAAGTATATTTATATATCTATAGCGTATAAGAAAGTAAAACCACTATCATTATTAATATTATTATATTCAATATAACAAGTATCACAAAATCACAGAACAAAAACCTTTAATCAACATCTTCTATTTCTCTTCTTTGGCCTCTTATTTGCCCATCTCAAAATACCATTCATTGGTTATCTTTTTTTTGTTGAATAGAGTTTAAAAAAGCGTTTAATGCGTTTTCATCTAGACTAATCACTTCCTCTGTGTAAATATTATTTGGATTCACAACGTTTGTTGAATTTGGTGTTGTTATTTCGTTTAGAGGTTGCTCGTTTGAATTAATAAGGATTAGGGGCGGAGCGCTCTCTTGAGATACGTTTAAAACATATTGTTGTTTAGACTTGTCCAAAACCTTCTCCTCTGCATCGGTAACTATTTTAAAAACTTCACGTTTCACACGAATTTGTACATCTTCCGGAAAATTTGAAACAGTTTCCCCCAAGTTCTTGAAAAAGTCAACTATTTTGTCCGATTTATTCTTTTTAGCACTGTATTTTTTTTCTAAATACTCTTGTAATAGCGAGTGTGTTGGTGAAAGCTGTGGTGGAGTATCTAAACTTTTGGAATTTCTTTTGTAAGGACGAGGTGAAATGCTTTGTGAAGTACCAGCACTTGAACCAGGACTATCACGGCTACGAGAATCATCCTCATCACCTGAGTCTTGGGAAGTATTATTTGGTGGAAAATTAGAAAAAGTTTCATCCTCGTTTCTAATATAGGGGTTAAGGAAAGACAATAAATCTTCATATTTTGGTTTCTTCATATTTGTGGCAGCTTGTCCACTTTTGGTTTTCCTTAACTTTTTAGCGCGTCTGTAATTATCTCTTATTCGTCTCCATCTATCTCTGCAAGTTTTAGCTGTGGAAGAAAATATATAAGTATTAGTAAAGTTTAAACATAAAGCATAATAAATAGGCTGATGATGATGATATATATATGTATTTGTGTATTTATATCAGTTGTCTGACACAAACTTTGCTTAGTTAGTTTGGGGTCGGATAGCTGTATGTGAGATGTCCCACATTTATTTATTTCTTGTTTCAGATATTTGGCGACAGGAAATTCAATGAAGTCATTAGCCACTACTTTTCGACTTGGTGAATCAACTGTCAGACAAATTATTTACGAGGCATGTACAGCCATATTTAAGAAACTATCACCTAATGTCATGCCCGTGCCAACAGAAGTAGACTGGAAACGTAAAGAACAGCGTTTTAGAAGGCAATGGAATTTTCCAAATTGCATTGGGGCACTGGATGGAAAGCATGTTATTATTGAAGCACCTCCGAACAGTGGTTCCCTTTATTTTTCATACAAAAAAACGTTTACTATAGTTTTATTAGCCTTAGTCGATGCGGACTACCGTTTTACAGTCATCGATGTTGGTGCCTTGGGTAAAAATTCTGATAGCCAAATACTCAATAACTCTAATTTTGGCAAAGCTTTAAGCGATGGTCAATTAAATTTGCCTGCTGATCGTTTAATACCGGGTACAGACTTAAAGTTACCACATGTCATTGTTGGAGACGAAGCTTTCCCTTTAACCAGACATTTGATGAGACCATATCCAGCAAATCAGTCGACAAATGACGAAGACAAAAAAGCTTTTAATTATAGGCTGAGTAGAGCTAGGCGTGTGAGCGAAAATGCTTTTGGTCTATTAGTGAAAAAGTTTAGAGTATACGAAAGACGTTTTTCGTTATTGCCGAAACATGTTAATGTTATTATATTAGCCACTTGTTGTTTGCACAATTTACTGCGAAACGACATTTGCTACTGGTCCGAAGAGGAAGCTCAGAGAAATGTGATAACAGAAGCTATAAC
Source organism: Gymnoscelis rufifasciata (assembly GCA_929108375.1). NCBI lineage: Eukaryota > Metazoa > Arthropoda > Insecta > Lepidoptera > Geometridae > Gymnoscelis > Gymnoscelis rufifasciata. The sequence continues at coordinate 11,202,471 of OV815314.1, forward strand.
AGATTTGCCATATATTGGAGGCCATGCAGCATTAGACGCAATGTGTGTCCGTGACCAATTTAAAAGATACTTCGTATCTCTAACTGGTACCGTTGGCTGGCAATCGAGGGTTATAAGAAGAGGTTTGCGAAGAAACTAATCTGTTGAGATTTCAAATAAATCACCTCAGGGTGATTTATTTGAAATCTGTCTAAATAGGTACGTCGTAAGTAATCACATTTTTCTTATTTTGTAACCTAAGAAATAAATACTTGTCAGTGATACTTACCAGATTCTTTCATTATGTCCCCTATTTCCTTCCAAATATTATCTCTTCTTTGTTGATCATCGTAATGAGGATCTTGCAAATCATAAAGTTCTTTGTATCCTTGAACTAAATTAATCAAAAGTTCTTCATCCATTTTTGTAAATACTACACCACAGGTAGGTACACGCAAATCACAAAAAAAAACGCAAATAAATCAATATGAACACGTGCGCGCGTGCACACCAATCCGCTTGCTATAGCACACTGTTGACGGGGTGCAGCGGGGCGGGGCGGGTCGCATTGCACGGACGCAAATCCGCCTCGCAATAATGCGAGCCGCTGCGGCCCGACACAGTGTGTGATAATTCATACATATTGTATTAAAGCAATTCAAGCGGATTTTTGCGATCCGCCCCGACACGCTGCGGCCCGGCATAATGTGCTCGATCCTATAGTGCTACAAAGGAACATACATACATATCCCTACAGATAAACACATTACCACTCATTGCGAAGAAGCCGTGTTGGCTAATTAGAAGGACACTCGACTTTAATTCCGAAGGTCGTGGGATCAAACCCCGCCACGCACCTCTGGATTTTTATTCTTGAGAAAATTTATGTTCGCTTTAAACACGTGCGTTAACGGTGAAGGCAAACATCACCAACCCGCACTTCACCAGCGTGGTGAGTGAAGGCCTAATCTCTCTCGCCAAGAGAGAAGTCCTTGTGTCCCAGCAGTGGGAACGTTAATAGGGTGATGATGATGACCCATTGCGTCACGCAGTCGAGTAAATCGGTACACTAAAAGAAAAATTGTATCACCCAGCACCATCAATTTGATGGTGAACTGGAGAGAAAAGAGCTTTTTTCTGAAGACAGGTAATGAGTTTTCAAACGGATTACAAGTCTAAACTCACATCAGTATCTGCCGTCACTTCTAAATTGCGAGGTTCAAATTTTTCTTTTACGTAATTGGCATCGTATTCTGTGCAATATTCTTCAACAGGCTGAGATGTAGACAGCTCTTCAATTACTTCGTCTAGCATTTGCTCCCAGAAGAAGTCTTTAAGCATACGCTTACGAATCCCTTAAAATTAAACACATTTTAATTTGTACGTGGAAATCGAACCTACGATATCTGTCACAACACGGTAGCCGCAAAATGTTCACTACTAAACTTAAGACTCCCAAGGTCCTAAGGTAACATCAAAATTATATCGCGATAATTTACAAAATTCATACTTTTGTAAAAGTTGATGAATTTGATTCTGATTTAAAGAAAATAATTAAATTGAATACCATCTGTAACAGGAGCTTTTTTGGGTATTTTATAAGACTGGCGCATTACACTTCCTTTTTCTGGAGGATCTCTTCCATCCTGTAAAATCCAAGGGCGGCTGTAATTTTTGTACTTTTCGTAGGTAGAAGGTTCAACAGGAACTTTAGGATGAAGTTTGATGCGCTCAAGTGGTCTTATTTTTAATGTTGACTCTTCTTCATCACCGGGGAAGTCAGCCTGGACACCAACTTCATTGTTGGATTCCATTTTTGTTTATGTATTTCAAAATGTCTGAAAACTTTGTATAAGTTACTTTCGACAAAATATTTCAAATGAAGTAGGCAGCAGAGAGTATAATAATCACTCCCTACGTTGCAGAGAGTTTAAAATCACTACGTTGGTAGGCAGTAAAAATTCTAGTGTGATTCGTGTATCGATTTAACAAGTCGGAAGTGTTTCAACCCAGAGAGTATATAATCACTACGTTTTTAAATAGTTTCCATTGTTATATATATATATTAAGATAACGGATATTTTATATACTCTCTGATTTTAAAATGAAGTTAGACTTCATTTTAAAATATCCGGGGGTTACGATTTTTTATTTATTTCATCAACATACTTCTAAGAGAACGACACTTTGTTTGTTCATAATCTGATTTGTATTTATTATTTATGTCTTTGAACCTATCAAAATTCGGTCGGACAACTGACTTCTTGATACATTTTATGACCATAGACAATCTGCGGTCGGAATGGATGGATCGTGAATTTCTCGTTTCATTCATTTCATTGTATTTTCATTACTTGTCTTGTAGTGTTGTAACGTAACGTGCTTGCAAATCAAAATAAGCTTACTTGTTAGCTGCCAAAGTTGGAAAACGTCATGTGAAACTTTGTGTCAAGTCAAAACTACGAGAGGGAGGAACAGCAGTAAAAAAAATTACAATCACAAAAATGGCTGATGCAGCCTCTTGTGCTCCGCCCGTTCCGCGGCCTAGAAAACAAGATTTGCCACCACCGGGAGGCTATAAACCCATTCCTTATAAAAGGATACCTGCAAAGACATTATTCAGCGGTAAGATAAACAATAACACCTAAATATCTAAGCGGTTACATAACCTTCAGCGTAGGTTAGAACTTCAATGTTTTGGCGCTTTCGTATGATACCCACAATCTGTACAGGTTCACATAAATATACTTATAATGGTTACATTTAATAATCAACTGAATTATAAATAGCACTTTACTTTGGAATGTGATCTAAATGTACTTCATTTCCAATCGTCCTTTCAGGGTATGCTATGTTTGCTGGCTACATTGGCATAACCACAGCTGCCATTTATCTGTATAACTTGAACTACAAAGAAGTTAAGCGCAATAGGATTGAAATGCGCTCTGCAAAGATGGCTATATACCCATTGTTGCTCGCAGAGCGTGACCGTGAATTCCTGAAGCAAATTCGCAGGAACCGTGACGCTGAAGCTGAGCTGATGAAGGATGTTCCTGGATGGGAGGTAAAATATTAATTGGGGAATTTTAACCTTAGTGGTTCAGTCAGAGTCATGGTAACCTGCTCTAACTCATAGGAGATTGAAAGCTTTCGTTTGACTATAAATTTTTCATCCCATCCATTATTATTATTATTAATTAAATAAATTTAATTTTATATTAATTAAATCATTTATTTCAGGCATCTAAGGCCCATATAAACATATACCATAAAGACTAACATACATTAAAAATATAAATCTTATAAACTAAAGTGTCATCATCGTGGATCATCTGTTACGCTGGTGTAGGAAGGTGGCCTTGCAGTGTAGGAAATTATGAAACCATAGAAGTGTGATAGGTATTTTGAATACTTCGGGCACATACAATATTATGATATTCGATTCTGACTGTATGATTTAAATAATAGAGGTTTTTGTGTCTAGCACCCATTGCTAAAGCTCTTTGATGACAGATATGATGTTTGAATACTTCCAGGCAACCTTAGTATGGAAAAGATAATTTAATTACTTAAACAAGTACACACATACATTTTTCTGTAAATTGTAATTAATTTGTGATAAAATTTTAAGGTAAGCCTCTCTAATTCTTCTGTATGTTTCAGGTGGGTACCTACTACGGAGAACGCGTTTACAAGCTGACTCCCCCTGATAAGCTGATTGAGCCTATCTTCCACGAGTTCAACGCTCACACTGATCCTTACCATTGGTACCAGAGAACCACCTTGAAGCTGAAGTCATAAATTAATTCAAGTATACAGGCTTTGGTTCCTGGAGTTCTAATTTATCTGACTCAAGTTTCCATCCAATGTCTCCTGGATGAATGGACTAACAATAGCTGAAAGCCTTTAGCCTGTAGCCCTTGATGAAGAGCTGAAGTGTGAGTTAATTCTTTATTTCTCAGTTATAGTTAATTTGAGGTTTAGTGCAAATTAGTTAGTGATTCAAGATCAGTGTGTGGGTGTCCAAACAAGACTTTGTTATTGCTTACAATACCTCAATAAATTATTTGAATTTAGTTGTTGTTTTTCTGCTATATTTACCATCATATATTTACAAAAAAAGCAGAGTTATTATCAAACCTCTAAGACCCATGTAGGCTTTGCTTTGCTCAACTTGGGGTTGTAGGATGTGTGAATCCCTTACTATCTGTTGTATAATGTTATATTAGGTCCTTACATATGAAATTGGCGTTTTTCGTACTGGCCACTTTAATCACAAATTTCTCCTCTTTGGTAAGGAATTCCAAATTCAAATTTGTACAGCTATAGACTCATGTATTTGTGCTTTGATGATCGTCATTCATTTGTTTTTTTTTCTTCTGTTTTTTTCTGTTTGCGTCACTCATTTTACAAAATGGAAAACTTAAAATATCGCATTATTTACGAGTACGAGTTCCGCCGTGGCACTAGTGCAGGCTGGTGCAAGTGTCTATGATAGAATCTGACATAAAGCTTTGCTAAGGCATTGCTTTGAAAAAATTGCCACCTTAATAAAAAAAAATGCCAACTTAATAAAACTAATCGCGACTATAATACTTCCAAATATTAAATACGCTTTAGTGGTTCGCAAATATTTTTGTGACTGCTACTTCTGAGATAAGTGGTATTATTATTCTTCTTCTTCTTGTTAAATAGGTTTTATTCTTCATGGATCATTGTCAATTTGTCACCTATCAGTCTAGTACTTGACCTTTAATTGTCATTTAGGACCGCAAATTTGTTAAAATTATGAAGAACAAAACAATTCATAAAAATTCTATTCGATGCGAAATTTGCAAGAAACTCATACAGCAGACAAGTGAAGACAAAAAGCTTATACCAAATATTTGCCCTGGATGAAGATCGGTGAGTACATTTACCAATATGTTATTATAATGCTTCTGTAAACAATAGGCGTTTTGTTTGCTCTCCTATCATCGATATATTTTCATACCACAAAATTACAAGTCCACCAGACCTAAATGGTTCTATGCTACAAATTAAATATGAATTATTCATCATCATTTTTCTAGGACTAGTATACTATCGTAGTATACATCAATATACCTACTAGGACATAAGCCTCATTTCAAAATTGTATCTTTAACACGATAATATGCTATGGCCTGTTATTTTTTTCTTTATTTGAACATAAATATAACGAATTTGTCACCCACATCCTCAGTTCAACACAGTGGCGTAGCGTGCCATCTCAGTGCCCGGGGCGGGAGACCCATTTTGCCGCCCCCATTCAATAGGTGCTTAGTTAAAATTAAATTTCACATGCAATGAGGTATCTACAAATATTGATTTTAAAAGCTTTTTAAAATCAATACTTGTAGCCAATTCTTGTTCAGTCGTCATTATAGCCATCATATACATAGGTATAAGAGATAATTTTTTATTAGCTTCAACTTCGGATAAAATTTCACTCAACTTGCAAGACGCCAAAGCCAAACATTGCCCTTTGAAATATGTACGAATCAAGATGACTATATTTGGCACCGAAATTCCGAGATTCACTTTTTGGATGAACTGGAGGAGCTATAGTGGTATTTTACCCATAGCCTCCCCCCTAACCCCTCCCCCCTACCCCCAGACCCTTTTTAACATCTTACATTAAAACCAAGCGTTTTACAAATCATAGAAACGTCAAAAATAAAACACAAAAAAAGAAACATTGGTGCTTAAAGATAAATAGGAAATCAAATTATCGGATCTGGTCGCTTCACTTTTTTTACACTAGAGCAAAGTAAATTGTACGATTTGATTTGATTTGATTTAAGTAACGATTAGAAACTCTAGCTCATTTTTGTATTTAATACAAACTTTACAATAATTATTTGTTAAGAGTTTTTTTTTGATTTGCTGTTGGAGCAGATTCCGTTTCAAGCAGTTTTGTCATCAAGGTAATCCGATATTTCAAAATAAGCTTTTTCACAAATATTGTTTTTTACAATACTTTTAAATTTAGTAATTGACAACTTTTGCAATTCTTTGGGAATCATGTTGTAGAAGCGTAAACATTGCCCTTTGAAAGACACATTAACCATGCAGCCTAGGGGTGGGCAAAGCGAGTTTATATTTATTTCTTGTATTTACAGTGACTTTATCACTATTTTTGTGAACAAATTAATATTCTTATGCGTATACATAATGGCTTCATAAATTTATTGACAAATGACTATGTTTATTTCTTAGAATTTATTACTTAGCGAATCTCGGGGACCCATATGATAGATAGCACGAACAGCCCTTTTCTGCAGTACAATATCAGTTAAAACCCTAAATTATTTGACTGCAAAAGCTGCAGAACTGAGCCTTTTCGACAATTTATCTCTATGAAGGGTCCTATTGAAGCTTGCTATCAAAAGTTATACCTAGGAATACAGTATTTTCAACGAACTCTAAATTTTCGCCCTTTATTTTAAGGGTAGCAATAAAACGAGTGACTGTAAATTACAGTTCTAAGTGTCAAAATTAATTAATTTGGGTTATAGAATTACCAAGTGAGCGACTGACTGCGAGTGACGAGAAATCAACAGAACAGCAACTTACAAACATTAATTTGAGTTACTTAAAATACAAAATGAGCAGCTTCATAATATTTGAGCGACCTAATATTTGTTTGAGTGTCAACGTTATGTCCTGCATTTTTTTCTGGATTTTATTATAAATCAATAATCGTCGTCAGTTTTTTAATTTTTCGCTTACTCAAATGCATGCCGCTCAAGTTATTAAAGCAGTATGTCATCATCAGTCGCACAGTTTTTTTTTGTTCGCTCGTTTTATAATTCCCCTTATTTTAATATCTACAGAACTTTGTTTTACATTGGGTAATAAAAATCGAATATATTTTGTTTTCTTTCATTCAGTAATAGATTATTGGATTAAAATCAATGGACTACTTTAGAAATTGCATTATTAACCTTGTCAAATTTATTAGTGCGCCGATTTATTTTAAATAAAAGAGAAGTATCATCAGCACATAATACAATTTCATGTTGATACTTTACAAGATGTGGCAAGTCATTAATATATCAAAAAAAGGTAAGATTGTAGTATTGACACCAGAGGTACATCCATTGAAACTAAGGACCCTGGAGATCGTTTCGATCCAACGATTTGCCACTAATTCCATAGTGGTTCAATTTTCTGATCAATGTTTCATGGTGTACGCAATCGAATGCCCTAGTGAAGTGAAGTGATCTAATTTTAAATTTACGTAATTACTAGTATAAACTAAGTTAATATAAACTAAATATTTAAAATATTATTAATCGTCATTTTGCCGCCCCCGCGGGCTGCCGCCCGGGGCGGTCCGCCCCCTCCGCCCCACCCACGCTACGCCACTGGTTCAACACTCGGAATCTAAAACCATTAACCATCAATATGATCAGGAGTATACTATATTAATTAATTTGTTGTTGTGCTGTTTTTCCGAATATAATTAAACTTTTTTTTCAGATGATGCTTGGTCAACCTCATTTAAATGACACATTATAGGAGGAGTATCATATTCTTAGATTCATCTCGATGTGTTGAAAAATAATTTGCGGTTTTAACACACTTTGCAATAGCGGAACATTTTCTTTGATTTATCTGATCATAATACCAAAAGTTAATTATTTATTTATTTAACAACAAAATTACTTTCTCATTCTTTACATCATGTTTCCTAGTGCAATAGAGTAACTCAAGATACATTATAATATACTATGTATTATTTAATTCAATTCAATAGATCATGTTATCATCATGATCATGTGATGATGTTTTACATCTCGCCATAAATAATGGGTACGCACTATGAACATAATATATTGTATAAATAAATATTTTGCTTTGCACTTTGTTTTTGTACTAAGTATCCTCCTCCCTGTTCCCAATTTCAGTATGTAGGTCCAACCTATTATTGAGAGAAACCTAAATCATCGATATCGATAAAACTCGATTCTGTACGAGTGCAACCCTATACCCTTCTTCTTCTTTAAGGTTTAAAATTATCTTTATGTTGGTACCATTGCTTTTAAACTTCTAAGAGATTATTTATTATGTTGGTGTTTCACTTATAGTAAACTTCGATTTGACATTTTGCCTAGATCAAAAATTTCCTTCCTAGTCCCGTCTCTTAAAACGTAGTGATTATATACTCTCTGGCACTAGTGCTGCGGAAACAACTCGAAGGGTGAATGATGTGTATGGCGGTCGTGTTGCAAAAGAAAACACAGTTTGTTTTTGGTTCCAACGTTTTCGTTCTGGAAATTTCGACTTGCAGAACAAGCCCCGTGGACGGCCTGAGACTCAAGTTGATAATGAAGAGTTGAAGGCTATTGTGGAAGCGGATCCATCGCAAACCACGTCCGAGTTAGCTGCAGGCTGCGGTGTTAGTGATAAAACTGTTTTAATTCACTTGAAGCAAATTGGGAAGATTAAAAAGCTTGAAAGGTGGGTACCTCACGAATTGACTGAAGCAAACCGGCAAACGCGCGTCGACTGCTGCGTTACATTACTAAACCGGCACAATAATGAAGGTATTTTAAACCGAATCATTACCTGTGATGAAAAATGGGTTCTTTACGATAATCGGAAGCGCTCAGCGCAATGGTTGGATCCTGGCCAGCCAGCCAAATCCTGCCCCAAGCGAAAATTAACCCCAAAAAAGTTACTTGTAAGCGTTTGGTGGACTAGTGCCGGTATTGTTCATTACAGTTTTCTCAAATCTGGCCAGACTATTACGGCTGATGTCTATTGTCAGCAATTGCAAACCATGATGGAAAAGCTAGCGGCTAAACAACCTAGGCTGGTCAATCGCTCCACGCCACTGCTGCTTCACGACAACGCTAGACCACACACTGCGCAACAGACGGCTACTAAATTAGAAGAGCTTCAATTGGAAAGTCTAAGACATCCTCCGTACTCCCCGGACCTTGCTCCAACAGATTACCATTTTTTTCGAAATTTGGATAACTTCTTGCAAGGGAAAAAATTCAACTCCGATGGGGCAGTCCAAATCGCCTTCAAAGATTTTATTGATTCCCGTCCGACTGGTTTTTTTAGTAAAGGGATCAATGAACTACCTATAAGATGGCAAAAGTGCATAGAAAATAATGGTTCATACTTTGATTAATTAAATATATTATATTAAAAAATATTCGACTTTTTGTTCCTCCCATACAAAACGCCAATTTCATATGTAAGGACCTAATATTATGGGAAAGTGTATGTGTCCATGTGTTATTTGGTATGGTGATGGGTTTTACACTGGCAGAAAATAGGCTAATTTTAATCTTCAGTAATTTCAGAATTATGTCATTCCAAGGTAAAATTCATTATACACGAATCACGCGGGTAGCACCACAGGCAGGCAATATTTATTCATACATTCATTTTTAGGCAATCTTTTTCAGCCAATAAACCTAGTAATTTTTATTTATAAATATTTGTTTAATTATGTTAATGCTATACAGATACACAACAAAATAATGAATAGGTATATTTCCAACATTTATTATCAATATACAAAATCAAACTTAAATATAAATAAACCATGCTACTATGCAAAACAATAAACTCAACTAAACAAATTCAAACCCTCATAAACTCAATAATCTTATTTTCACAAAAAAATATGTATAACTGTATAAATGCGTAATTAAGCTAATATTATAAGTTGTAAGATTTATGAACATCCATATTTTTTGGACATTTTCACCCACCTTTGGCATTTCTATGTAAATATTAATAATAATCTGGTATAAGTTAACAAATAAGATTCTTAATATTTTCAACATAATCTCACTTTTTCTTTCTCTAAACTCATACATTTCATATTTATATTTTACCAATTCATTCCCTACCCAAACTATACCTATATTTAAATTTATCCTACCCATTATATTAAACAAATTATCCACAATACTACAATTTATAAAAATTTCCCATAGTAATATAATAACATATGTATTGCCACATTGAGAGACTTCTTAATAGTGCTTAGTCTCTTTTTATATTTAAAATATAATATTGAATGTCAAATATGAAAAAAAGGGATAGCTGTTGTGTGAATGGGACAGACATCACTACAATATGTTTAGCAGTTAGGCTGAGAGAGACTGTTAATAATACCTTGAGTAGATATATTAAAAAGAAGCTTCAGTGATGACACCGCGAGGCAGGGGTGAAGTGTGAAATATTTTGTCATATATCCTCTATGAACACATTCACACCTGTCAGTTAAACCACTGTGCTTTCAGCAAGTCATATCATACTGCTTGCTGGGTCTCATCTTAACTATAGCTTATATTCATATTCATTTATTCGTTGATTCATGTGGTTACAAATGGTGTTAAGTTTTATATATACCCTGACATGAGCCCCGTTGGGACATTACAAATATATAATGCTTCACTGATATGTGTAAATCAACTAAGGGTAGTATGCACGCACAGGCAGTAGCTCAGCGCCTAGAAGACTAAAACATTGCTTACCAACTATTGAACTGAAAAAAAAAAAACTGGACTAATACGATAGTAACATGTTGTAGGAAAGGTGCGGCGCCATTAGCCATCATGTTAGTTAAATAGGGGGGCCATGATTTTCCGCACTTAGACTCAAGGTGGTCCATTGTGCGTGGTAGCCATCATGAAAACAATCACAGCCACTTAGCATGCCTGACCGCATGTACGTAGCCATAAGCATTAAAGACTTTGGAACACCGAATGAAGGACAGGAGTTCGAATGTGGGACCGGCGAGATGTAATACAAGAATCTCTTTAAAATGCGTCACACCATAGTGTACCACCGGAATAGCTTATGCCCCCTTCCAAGTTGGTGCTGCTTCTGTGTGTGGTGTGCCTAAGCCTTTAATAATTGACCAATAAAGAACTAAGTATTTTGTCACAAAATATTCCATACCAAATAAAATGATTCACTCCCATGTCTTCTACCAGGAGTACATGACAAAATACGTATAAATAAATCACTTAACCTTCTTAACAGAAACAATGGATTTTAACTTGGCTCTCCTTAGCTTCCTCATATGCATCATAACAAAGAACATTCCAGGGAAAGTTAGGACGAGAACATAAATTCTTAGGAAAGTAGGCATGTGGAAAGCAAAGTTCCAAGCGTTCGGGAGTGAAATGGTAAAACGAAGGGTCTCTTCGTAGTATGGTACGTTCCGGATTATGACGATTGATTCGCAGACGATGCCGAGCGGGTAGAGCGGTATCCACATCGTGTAGCGGAGCCAGGTCAGTATGTAGAACTCTTTTTTGTAGAGCTGCGATATGTAGAATGGATATCTGAAAACAATAGATCGTTTTAGTAATACAAAAGGTTTAAGACAAATAGACATTTCGCAATTTTTAGATAACAATATGTTGGCTTCGTGTTTTAATATCTTTATTTCAGGGAATTTTGTTTTTCCTGTAGTTGAGCGAGTTTATTCATTAGATTTCGTACCTAAAGCTACACCAGCGCCCCTAGCAGCGAATTCACTCGCAGTTTTCATGATTCTGAGTCACTATTTTATTCCGAGCATAAATACTTACGAAATGCTTTTGTTCGAATAGATACTCTAAGGTTCACCTGTACTCGAGGATCCAACATAGTAGGAGTATAAATCGCATAATATAAGCACCCCTATTTACGTTCCCACCGCTGGGACACAGAGACTTCTGTTGTCTCTCTTGACAAGAGGGAATAGGCCTTTATTCACCACGCTGGCCAAGTGTGGGTTTGTGAATAAACAAACAGATAAACACATTACACTTTCCCAATTATAAAATAGCATGGATGGTGTGTGCTAAAATTTTGTTAGTAATAATGGTAGGCATTTTTTTATGTATTTATTTATTAAGGCGACGCTGGATAAAATTATGATTCGGTTGGATAACAGAAATGCCCACCTGACGATCTCAATCATGCTCCACATCACAAACAGGTAGAAGACCACAGGTTTAGTCTGCATACGCGGCTCGGCGTCTATCATCGCGAAGAGAATAAAGGCGCGCCCGCTGACTTGCAGGAATGGAACGAGTACCCCGCCCTGCAATCAAACAAATATATGTCATTGACATTGTTTTGTATTATAATCTAAATATCAAATAAAAAAAAACGTGTTTGAGAATTTCTCTACAAAGTAAATAATCATAAAATTCTGTGACGCGCTTTCATTTGATATTCCTGCTCGAGTATATTTGCAAACATTCGTTCATTCTTCCTCACTTTAACTTTTTAAACAGCTCAACCGATTTCGTTTAATATGTCTACAACAATCGCGCGTAATTGCTGAGTGGCAACCATTTTGTTTCTGTAGTGTTTTATTATTTTTAACTAAAATAATGTATGTTGTTATTATGTTGGAGAAACAAATAAAGATTTTCTATTCTATTCTAAATCAAGTTTTATAGGACAAAAACTAAATTGAAATCACTCTATCCAATCGGGAGCTATATGGTGCCACTGAGGGACACGTCAAACTTAACATCCCTATTTTTCGGCCGGGGCTAATAATGCATCGCAAAATTCAAGTCACGCGAAAAATTCGGTTTATTCATATTCATTTATTTGTTGATTCATGTGGTTACAAATGGTGTTAAGTTTTATATATACCCTGACAATGAGCCCCGTTGGGACATTACAACTGATACAAAAGTAGTCTTAGACTAGTATAGTAGGTAACAAACTTATTACATATTAAATATTTATCATTAAATTTAAATATGTTTAAAAGGAAAGTTTTTTTGAAGTGAAACTTCTATAGAATCGTAGTGATTTCAAACCGGATGCAAAAAGATGAAACGGAAATGGTAAGAGACACAAATACAATGCTTTATTTAAATTTCTTTGCGCGATACTTCGTAGTTGAGACTACGAAGTATCGCGCAAAGAGGTATTGCTGTATTTTATTTATATTATTTTGTAACATACTTTATGTAATACGCTTTATTGAAGTAATATAAATAATCCGAATAATTACAGATATATGTTTGTTTCTCTTATCATTTTAGCAGATGCGTTCATTTACCCTTTTTTTCTATTCGATATATATCATAATAATAGTTCGTAAGTAGTAGACTCCAATCGTGCGTCGTAGCTGACCCACACTCACTTTTTTTTTATTCTTCTTATTCTTTCGTCGATTTACTGAAGTTTCACTTCTAATCGTGTGTGAATTGCACACACACCTTTTTTTTTTATAATAATAATATGGCTACATGGCTAGTGAGAATCTTTAATTGTTTTTTAATATTAATATTACCTATGTATTTCTATTTTATTAAAAACCTTACCTTAGTATAGCCGAACATTGGATGCAGAACTTCCAAGTACATCATAAGCTGCAGGAACTTCATTGCCGGGCCCACGTGTTCGTACGTGCCCGGAACCGAGTCGTACTCCAGCTTGGCATATCTGATGCTGATCACCGTCATGATATACATGTAGCCGATGAATTGGAACATGTTGTAAAGCTTCAGGTACACGCGTTTTAGATCCTCTGGAACGTTTTAAACAACATGTTAGAAACATAAATAAATAAAATCGTTTATCTCAGGCATCAGTCAAGTTTCAAGTTGAAGAATACCGACCAATTGCTATCCTCTCTTCTCCCGCTAAAATATTTGAGAATGTTCTCCATAAGGTAATATATCAGCAGGTTGAGAAATTATTGTGTAATGCGCAGCACGGATTCCGAAATAAACGGTCTGTCAATACCAACTTGCTTACCCTCGTGGAGTTCGTTTCACTACAGTTGGATAGAAAAAAGCAGGTGGTGCTCTATTTTGACTTCCGGAAGGCGTTTGATAGGGTGAATAATGATATACTGCTGGCAAAACTATATAACATAGGTACTACTCCTGCGCTACTCCAGCTACTAGCAGATTACTTGCGTGATCGCCAACAGTATGTTAGATATGGTGTCTACGAATCTTTGCCTTACCACACGCGTTCCGGGGTAAGTCAGGGATCAATATTAGGGCCATTACTATTTTTAATAATGATCAATGACTTGCCATCTGTCTTGCAGAATGTTGAGTGTCTACTCTATGCAGACGACCTAAAACTTTATTCGGTAATAGATTCCCAAAAGGATTGTCTCGCATTGCAGCAAGATATTGACGCGGTCTGTCTTTGGTGTGGGCGGAACAAAATGGAATTTAATCCCACTAAGTGTTCTGTAATGAGTTTTGGTCGAATGCGACATCCCTTTTCTTATGATTACCGGATAAATGGAAAGTCAATCTCTCGGTCAACAGTGATAAAAGACCTGAGAGTCACATTTGATCGTCATCTTACTTTTCATGATCATATGACAGTGGTGGCCAAAGAATCCTATAGGAGACTGGGCTTTGTGCTGAGAAATGCTCGGGACTTTGAGAGCGATGAAGTCATTCGACTCCTTTATAGTGCTCTGGTACGAAGCAAGCTGGAGTCTAGCTCCTGTGTTTGGAATCCACATGAAGTTTCATTATGCTCTTCCCTTAGAGAAGGTACAGAAGGCTTTCCTAAGGTTTCTCTATAGGAAAGTCTTTATCCATATATGTACCCTACGAAGTTCTTGCTGGGATGCCTCGGATACAACTCCCTTAGTACTCGAAGAGCATATGAACAAATTATTACCTTCTGTAAGATCGCACGAAACGCAATTGATGCCGTTGACCTGCAGAATGAACTTCTTCGACTCTACGTCCCGAATAACTACATTCGGGGCAGGAGCCACAGGCTCATGGCTAAACCCCTATGTCGTACGGTCGCGCGCGCGCAATCCCCACTGCCTCGCCCTCTGAACTCTCTCAACAAGATGATAGCTATCTATCCACATGTTGACATATTTGATGATAATTGAAAGCTATTTATTAAAAATTGTTTGACATTTTGTGAGATTGATCTGTGATTTGTATTGTTTTTATTTTAATTTTAATAATGTAATTGCATTTTAGTATTAATTAATTAGTGTAAGTGGTTATTGTTAACCGTTCTAATTAAATAAATAAATAAATCAGATGCCCATATAAACATATTACCTTACAAACTATCATACATACAAATATTAATATTAAATACTAAAATTACACCGTGTTAGTTTCATGGCGTCAAATGTCACGGCGGCGCCCCCTTGCAGTGAAGGCGACCGATTTGATTGACTTGCACCGTGATTCCAGATGTACTCGTACAATAGTTAGATTATAATGGATATTTAACAATGTAAATTAATACTTTACCTTATAGCATTAATACACATACAGATATCATTTTCAAAGTTATCGTGAGTTATACTTCTTCACTGCCTCAGTGGCGCGGTGGGCGAAGGTTTGCTTGCGGCGCAAGAGGTAGAGGGTTCGACTCCCGCCGAGGGGTAATATTATCGTTGTGAAACAAAAATTATGTATTTTGTTGATGCTATTTGTCTGATTGAAATTCGAAGTACAAGAAAAATACTTACGTAGACTTACTATCCCGATCACAACACAGCTGGTTCCATTTGATATCAGGAACAGCTGAGCAGATTACAAACATTCTTCTTCTTGGACAGCCATTTGTGGAAAAGGGACATAAGTACTTTTACTTCGCAAAACACCGTATATTTTTGAGGAAAAAGCCATAAAAAGCGAGGTTAATAAGAGCCGGTACCTTTTCTGTAACCCATCTCTTCTTTGTGGAGTTTGTCATACATCTCAGGATAGTCTTTCATGACGTCGCGTGTCTCCTCTTCGCTCTCTTGGCCGTCTTCTGACTTCCACAAGTCGAAGTTAATCTGTAACAATTATTTATAGATAGATAAGGCTAACTCTTTAGTTACACCACGAAAATAATGTAAACAGAAACAAGACAATACATATCTGTATATATATTAATAAAACCACTGGATATTTGGTATCATAATTTTAGTCAACTGCCTAAAGTTTTTAAATAAATCAAAAACACATCACAAACCAATCCTTAAATGTATAAATACAAAACCGTTTATTCAACAACTTAATGTACAGTATACAGTAACAAGGTTTGAAATTCTCTTTTAAGTAAAATACCTGTGTTAGAGGAATCTCGCTCTGCCATAAATACTAAC
Source organism: Gymnoscelis rufifasciata (assembly GCA_929108375.1). NCBI lineage: Eukaryota > Metazoa > Arthropoda > Insecta > Lepidoptera > Geometridae > Gymnoscelis > Gymnoscelis rufifasciata. The sequence goes on from OV815314.1 coordinate 11,218,564, forward strand.
ATTACAGTAAATTAAGTGCAGCTATAAATTTAATTTAACATTATAGCTTTAGAGAAAACTTCAATTAATTCAATTGCGCGCATGAAGAGGCTTGAGTAAAACTAATGCGTGTTTCAGAATATGTTTATGTGTGTGTGAGTGTGTGTGTGTGTGTGTGTGTATGTGTGTGTGTGTGTGTGTGAGGGGTCTAATTTAATTTATCAAACAGAGCTTCTTTGTCGTCGTAGCTTAGGTTTAGTAACCATTCTGATAGTTTTCTCTTGCATTCATAATTATTCAGGATATAAATATTCAGTTGTTTATTTATTACTAGCTGTGCCCTGCGGTGCTACCCGCGTTATAATGGATGAAGTACTCTTAACCAACAACATATTTATTTGAATAAAGATTAATATTATTATGTTGATACAACTTAAACAAATTATTTCGACCAAATTAGGTACCATAAAAACGGTTTTTGTGAGTTAATCTTAAAAGATAGACATATACTATCGCGGACTGTTTTTTAGATCATTAAAAGAGCTATTATTCTTTAATACATATTTTTTGTGTATCTTGAACCGTTTTCACGGCGCACGCAACGGAAGGCTTCAAAGATGAACAATTTCTCCCGTTTTTTACACATTTACCACTATATCTTTGCTCCTATTGGTCGTAGCGTGATGTTATATAGCCTATAGCCTTCCTCGATAACAGGACTATCCAACACAAAAAGAATTATTCAATTCGAACCAGTAGTTTCGGAGATTAGCGCGTTCAAACAAACAAACAAACAAACAAACAAACAAACAAACAAACTCTTCAGCTTTATAATATTAGTATAGATAATGTTCTACATCCATTAGCATTTAGAAAGGCCCTCCTGCACCTTCAACTCCGCTGGTCAGCTTTACTGCCAAACATGCCGCAGGGTGTTTCAATCAAAGTTTGGTCTGGCCAGTCACATAAGAACCCATAGCACAAAGTGAAGCAAAGGTCGCCGTCATCGAAATCGATTTGGAGGACTATATTATTTTTGATAACCTGTCTATTAGATAACCCACACATATGGGAATTATTTAATTAAAAACATTTTTGAGTATCAATTCCTTTAGTGGGGAACCCCAAACATTTTTGTTTTTATTGTAAACATCTCTATATTTCTACCAATTTTCAACAATATAGTTCCTATAGTTGCCGAAAAAAGTGGTTGTGACTTACGGCGGATAGAGAGACAGACATGACGAATCTGTCATTTGGCTATGGAACCCTAAAATTTGAATTTTCTCTTGAAATTTCTCATTAAGTTATGACTGTTGAAATAGTAAGTATGCTATTTCAATGGCACAGTATAAATAAACACATTACTATTGAGTTTTAATAGATATTTTGTTAAACACTTTTATTGATATAGGTAATTAACCGATTTCAATTAGGAAATTATTCAGGAATTATACAAAGCTTTGTACTTTTATTGGGAATTATAAATTAAAGTATTTTGAAACTTATATGTAAATTTAAAATATCTTTACTATATGCAATGCTAAAATGGGTACATAGTATTTTTAGGTTAACATTTACTTTAAAAGCATCCTTGAATGAAGTACTTCATTCAAGGATGCTTCTAACACAAGTAAGATTTTTTAAGGTCAAATTATTATTATTATACTGGAGCAAACACCATCTAATTAATGGAAATGACACTGGTGCTGCACTCTGGCCCGAGCAAATTGCAATTATATTAAGACACAATTTATTTATGCTATCTGATGCTCTTTCAACTCAATTGTTGTTAATGTTAAACAATACACAATGCACATTGTTTTATTTGACCCATAGGTTTTTGTAGTTATGAGCCAGGAACCATTTTGGTATATTTCTATGAGCATTAAGGTGCTTAATTTCTTGTGAACACAGCTGAGAATTTGTAGGTATTAAAAACTTTATGTTATTAACTGGATTAATTTATTTCATTAACATTCTCAAATATTTACATATAATATACTGTCTCATATTAATATAAAAAAATAATTTGTAATGAGTTAATTTATGCACTTTTTTTATTACACAACAATGTCAAAGCACCAAGAGTAAGAAATAATTATTGAATTTTTAGTACCTTGTACTACTGTTGAACAAGATGATTCTAGCACACAGGTTCTTATGCACACAAATGAGTCCTTTTTTTTTATTGGACATTTTTAAATGTCATCAGAATATTTTTTTTATGAAATTATGTTTATACACCTATAAGAAAATCTATCTTCACTCCTACCTACCACTACCATTGCCTGTGATGAGAACCTAGCTTGTTTCTTTTGAATAGAATCAAAATTACCTTTAACCAAGCTGGTTTCTGAGGCTGAGCAGTAAGCCGCGGCCACCACACTGCCTTCTCTTTTTGCAGAGTTAGATCAACTCTGTTCTCAAACACTCGAGCAGTTATCACGCTGTCTGTGGTATCTTCATTAACCTGCCAATATAAAAGTAATCTGTAAAATATGGAATACCAAGACATTATATTTAATTAAATAAGCAAAGATTTTATGGTATGAGGTGACATTCCCCAAGAGCCCTTGTGAGAAATTGATTAAATTTATTAACATTAAATCATGCATTTTTATTAACAAAAATAGGATTATAAAGATCACATCATGAAGTTCACTTTCTTTGATTCTCAGAAACTGATTAAACATTTTTATAAGATTAATTTAAATAGACCTTTAAATGAAGATGGCTACCGGTTAGGCTACTGTCTACAAAGGCCACAGAAGAAGGCTACAGGTTTATAAGAGTGAATAATACCATATTTTTACAGGTAAATCCAAATTTGAGTGGACTTGTGTAAAGAGCCAACAATATAACATTTATGAATTCATCACAATAAAAAATAATTATGTTATGGTTTTATGGACAACAAATGATTCCTAATTAAAATTTGAACTTGAGAATAAATAAGTTAGTAATTAAAATAGGTGTAATATAACAATGCTGTATCAACTTACAAAGTAACTGCAGCTCATAGCAATAATTATCTTTATGATTATGATAAGATTATATGGAAATGATCAGCACAGTTTTAAGGTATGTACTACTGGATAACAAGTTTATTAAATGACTATTTAAAACCGGCCTAATTATTTGTAGCCGGTAGGTATAATGTGTGGGTATTGATTTTGGCTACGGTCTATTATAGTGTACTACTACCATTGTGTATAATACACAATCGGTTCATTGATATTCCTCACCTTTTTCAAAGATTCGTAAAGATCCAAACTAAACTCATATTGATTGTCGCCACGAGCACCCGTTCCATGCGCAGAGAACTTTAAATGATTGTCTACAATTTTAAAACTAGGCTTTCCAACATTTTTCAAATCCACTTTTATAGTAACTACACTTTCCGTTTGAGCCCAATACACAAACGGACTAGGATTCACCATTTTAGCTCATATGACTCAGTTTTCGGTACAGACAATTTTCTTTTACTTTTCAACCTATTTTTATTAAAAATCGTGTACAAAATAATTAGGATTTCAATTTTTCAATTCAAGAATGAAGAAAATCTACAAGAATCTCAGGCATTCAGGAAACACGCACGACCCGACCGAACCGAGCCAGCCAACAAACATTTCGGCCTTAGAAATAATATGTCAATGTCACAGTCACTGCAACATTGTTAGAATTAAGCTAGTGATGTCTTTTGGGCTTACAAAATCGATTTTCATCAAAACAATAGAGAATTGTAGCTAAGTTCATGTTTGTTGTCTAAATTGTCTATGAATGGTCTATTATCTATATTTTAGTCTTTACTTTATAGTTGTTAGTTGCTCATCTGTCAAAAAGCCGTTTTGATTGCGCCTTGTTGGGTGTTGAATTTCTACAAAAATCCAATTGAAAAATAATTCTTACCTTTGGTATATAATTTAGTGATTCCAAAATGGATTAAGTCGTTTTGGGCGCAATAAATTTTAAAGTGACTCACGTCGACACCACAAAAAGTAGTAAACAAATCCAAAATGTCCGTTCCGACCACAGGATTGAGTAAATTGAAAAAGAAACACATTCGTGTAAAACATCAAAAAGTGAAATTGTTTCGTGCCAATGAGCCCTTGCTGTCTGTTTTTATGTGGGGCGTGAACCACACGGTGAGTTCTTCGTACTCTAAAATCATTTGATATAATCATGGCGGTGCGTAATCCTATTTGTGCGGATCATTCGCATTCCCGCACACATATTATGTCATTAGCCTTAGCTTTGTTGTGGTACATTTGTTTACATCTTACAAATATCATAATCAGATGAGTACATCTGCACTCGTAGATGTACTTAGTAAATTTCGATTACCTTTGTTGGCACTATAACAAATTGTAAATGGTTTGAAATTGCCATTGAATATAAATAGATGGTCTTGTACATTTATGCATTTTCATCGATTATAGTAATCTTCATTTTGCCAATAATAGTTTTGTTAACAATGTCTAGATCTTTAATAAAATATAAATATATATTTAATGATAATAACGGATCTTCATTACATGTACACAGATCTCATATAGAATTCTAACATAGTCAACTTGGTTATGGCATACCTACCCTTAATACGACTATAATGATATTAATATCAGGCAATCTTTCAGATAAATGAACTAAGCCATGTCTCAATACCAGTCATGCTTCTACCGGATGACTTTAGAGCATATTCCAAACTTAAAGTGGACAATCACTTATTTAACAAGTAAGTATTTGTTGATTTACATAACAGAAAATTTCAGACATAATTTGTCTATTAACCAATAAAATTAATGATAATAAACCCGCCCAAAGTTAGGCTGGGTATATACAATTAAACAACTTTATTGTTTTAGTTGAATCACTCTTGGATAAAAATGAAGATAGAATATTTTGTCTTAATATTTATACCTAAGGAAATATCTTTATTTTTTATTTACTATCTTTTTGTTTTATAAATTGTATATTTTGTATTATTACAGCTATGCAAAATACTATTGTCTTCTCCTCAGCTCGTCAGAGTAATTATTAGCCAATGTTCTTACCGTAATATTCACATATCTTCCCCCATGTGTATCTTCCCTCATGTGTATCTTCCCTCATGTGTATCTTCCCTCATGTGTATCTTCCCTCATGTGTATCTTCCCCCATGTGTATCTTCCCTCATGTGTATCTTACCCCAACAAAGTAGTGTAGAGCTATTGCCATATAATATGGTTTGAGCCTAATTACGGTAGGTGAACAGAGAGATGAAATTAAATAATTATTACACAATTCTTTAATGCTTCCTGGACTTAAATAGATATTATCAAAATATGTAAAATGAGTTTTGGAAAGTTCAATATTTTCTGAGTTAGCCCTATTGACCACTCTTTTCAGTGAAAAACAACATGGTTTCATATATTTCATCCTCTGCCGGTACAGTATTATTGCTGTGTTGGACTATAAAACTAAACAAAGTTAATCTATAACTATACTCGAATTATAAAGTTAAAGGTTTTGTTTGATTGTTTGTTAAATACACTTATCTCAAATGCAAAATCATTGCGAGACTTATTTTTAATACACTGTTGTATAGTCCATTAATGAAAGAAAATTATTAACTACTTTTTACCGTCGTGAATCACGCCATTACGACAACTCCGCCGTGGCGTGAAATGCTACTACAGAATATATAGGCTAATAGTTTTTATATTTTACAGGGAGAATATGCCGTCGCATTTCAAGGTAAAAGAATACTGCCCACTCGTATTCAGGAATTTGAGGGAAAGGTTTGGGATTGACGACATTGACTACAAAGAATCACTCACGAGGTAAAGTAGTTCATTAACAAGGTTGCATTGAGAAAGCTGCTTGGTGACGTTTGCGATAAAATCTATTATAGTTAAGAATTCTGATAAGCAGATAAGCTTGCGCCTGATAAGAGTTACCTGTAGTGGTTTCTTACTTATTGATTTAATATTTGAATTATTTTTTGTTTTGTTAGTATTGGAATTATAATGTTATAGTAATATCCTCTTAGATAACAATTATTTCAGTGATGCAAAGGCGTTCCATTAATAAAGAGGCGCAACGCCACCAACCTGCTTTCCATCAAAATGCGCCGACCATTGGATATTTAAAATCCGCACGTGTGATACGCTATGATTTATTTCTTATCAATATTTATTTATTCCCTCCGTTGTATTATCTCTCCATTCCTTCCCGTCCTATCCCATCCCTAGGTTTAGAAAGCCAGATAACTACCTCTGTCCGAGGGTTTTGAAGAAAATCAGTATGCTCCGGAGGTCGGCCACGGCGCCGTCTGGTGTTGCCAACATGAAAAACGAAACCCACCAAGAGAGTATATTCTCCGACGCGAGTGCATTCGTCAAACGGGGGCTGACGATAAAACGACTGAGGTCAGCGGGGTGTTTCTCAGCTGTACGATATTTTTTGTTTTTTTACTTTTTTATTTGAATAACAGTATGTAGTGTGCCTTTCGAAACTGACACCGGCATTCATTAGCATCCACTGTTACTGGAGTCGAATCCTATGTGCTGCCCAATCGATTAATCCGGCCATGCTATTGGTTAACTGTCAACATTCCAAAACCCTTAATTCGGAATGAAATTAATAGCAAAAAGCTACATTTGCGCACTTGTCTGTATTGAAACAACTCTGAGCATTTTATACCAATTAATCTGTCAATTTTAATCTAAATTCTTATCCACCCTAGCATTACTAGAGAAGCATTTGAATGTTGGTTTTCGTCGAACTCGACTTCATAATTGAATTTAATTAATACGTTCTTCCTATCCTAATTGACCGTGACCATGTTTGATCCCGCCGTGACAATGACCGCATTTGATCCCAGATTTGACGCCTTTTGATCCCTGACTCTGCTCACTTTTGTCCCACATGCTTCCACATAATTCCTCATATGTATTTTATTGACACTAACACGTGCACAGAGCACATATATATATAATAAATTAATAATTCATAAGGCACTTTTAAAAACACTATGGAAGGTTCGAAGGTAAATAAATAGGATTTTGATTTAAAAACCGGGAGATAGCGTTGTTAAATTGATAAGCCTACTTTAATCCATCTGACATTAGGCGGCAGATTTAGTCTGATCATTAATATCGCTCAAGGAATTTCCAATAAGTATTGTTTTTTAATTTATTTGAGAGAATGGGGGGAGGCCTTTGCCCAGCAGTGGGATGATACCGGCTCATAATAATAATAATAATAATTGTTTTTTAACCCCCGACCAAAACAGAGGGGTGTTATAAGTTTGACGTGTCTATCTGTCTGCCTATCGGTCTGTCTGGGACATCATAGCTCCCGAATTCAATTTTTTTTTTTTTGTATTAAAGGTGAGTTTCGCGCGAGTGTTCTTAGACATGTTTCATAAAAATCGTGTTGTGCCGTTTAAAAGTTATGGGGGTGAGAGTGGGGAAGGAACACCGAAAATCTGCAAATATACTCGAGTGGGGTATCAAATGAAAGCGCATCGCGTGCACATAACAAAATATTATGGTCTTTTACTTATAAGGAAATGAAGGAATTTAAACCGGGAGTTTTACTTAAATTTTAATTTATAATATAAATAGTATAAGTATAAAAAAGTGCTAAGGGAGAGTTAACAATGGAAGTTTTATAGTAAACTTTTACCACGGTAATTTTCTAATATTCCCAGAAAAGTTAAATTCATGCGAGCTAAAACGAACAAGAAGATAATAGTGGACCTCTTTTGATTCATTGCGTTTTCCTTTTCGTTAAAAGTAAAACGTTTTATACAGAGATGATAATTGTCCTTCCCCAGTTGCGTAGTTAATCGCATCTCAAGTTTAATGCGGAAAAGCAACGCTGTTACTAACTGCAATGTAAATAATGATAGTCGTACCTACAAGTCATGGAAGGCAGTATCTTAAGATATAGCTCTATTGTCTCAATACTTAGTAGTTTGCTTAAGGTTGACTCATTTATTATATGCGAGTGCATATTAAGGACATCTGAACTGAAGTATTCTTGTCTAGCATTGCTGAAGCATACCAGCATGACAAATATAAATACATTCTAATTTTGCATTTTTAGACGCCGCCGTCATGACACAGAATTTATTAAACTACTAGCAGCCCGCCCCGGCGTCGCACGGGTAAAAAAAAAATCCCGGTAATTTTTAAAGTTTTTTGTTGAATTTAAGTTATGTCAAAGACAATTTTATTCACAATGAAGTACTCTTAACCAACAGCATATTTATTTGAATAAAGATTAATATTATTATGTTGATACAACTTAAACAAATTATTTCGACCAAATTAGGTACCATAAAAACGGTTTTTGTGAGTTAATCTTAAAAGATAGACATATACTATCGCGGACTGTTTTTTAGATCATTAAAAGAGCTATTATTCTTTAATACATATTTTTTGTGTATCTTTAACCGTTTTCACGGCGCACGCAACGGAAGGCTTCAAATATGAAATAATGTCTTCCGTTTTTTACACATTTACCACTATATTTTTGCTCCTTTTGGTCGTAGCGTGATGTTATATAGCCTATAGCCTTCCTCGATAACTGGACTATCCAACACAAAAAGAATTATTCAATTCGAACCAGTAGTTTCGGAGATTAGCGCGTTCAAACAAACAAACAATCAAACAAACAAACTCTTCAGCTTTATAATATTAGTATAGATTCTAGGGATATTTTTTGAATCTATACTATATATATAATATATAATATATATAATATTATAAAGAGGAAAGGTTTGATTTTTTGTTTGTTTGTTTGTCTCGAATAGGCTCTGAAACTACTGCACCGATTTAAAAAATTCTTTCACCATTCGAAAGCTACACTATCCCTGAGTGACATAGGCTATATTTAGTTTTAAAAAAAAATGATTCCTTACCAAACCTAAAATAATGTAACCCAAGGTGAAAAAAAAACCTAAAAACTTTCTTTAATCGAGAATGCTGCGAAAACTATTGTATATATAACAAAGTGATGTATTACAATTTTGTAGATCTTATCATTATCTACAAAAAACGTCGTAACATCATATCTCTAACTATTATAGTTTTGTGATAATAAGCGATTTTTTATATTAAAAGAAATAATTAAATACCACTACTTGAAAAGGCTTTATATTTGTACCTCGGTATTAATCCTTAACAATATCTCATATATAAATATTTCCATGTCACAATGTTAGGTACCGTACTCCTCCGAAACGGCTTTACCGATTTTTGCCAAATTTTATATGCGTATTCAGTAGGTCTAAGAATCGGCTACTAGCTATTTTTCATTTTGCAAAACATCGTTTGCTGGGGTCAGCTAGTGATTAAATAAAAGTTTTGTTGATCGATCCTTGCACGAGTATGTTTATTTGAAGTCATATTGCCATTCTCGTTTTTAATACTATGTAGCTTTAGTGCACAATAATGTTGGGTAAATCGTATAATTTTAGACCACCAAATTTCGGAAGATTGAAAATAACTTTAGACGAGAATACCGACCGTCGACCAATCCCAGTGTTAATAAATGGGACTATATCTATTTAAATTAAAAAAAAATATCAGAATCCACTGTCGGAGAATTTTTTCTAAGGTGACAAACAAATATAGACTTGGATGAGAACCTTTTTCTCCTTTTCTGATATTGGTAAATAAACAAATAGCCTTGACAGCATTCAAAAACACCCAAACTGTTTAGCATGCCAATAAAGTTCACAAATATTACGCTCAAAGTAAATTTGTTAAACGTATTTTATGGTGTTAGTATTGAAAGCTGTAACATCTTAAAACAACATCAAAGTTATCTTAGGCGTTGCTTGGTACTAAATATTATTATTCGGAGTTTACAGGGTAATATTTTATCGTGTCATACAATTTTATGGGAAAATACGACTTTATGGTTCGGGAGATTTTATGGCAATACGTTCTAGTACTTACATTTCCGAGAAAATGTGTTCGGAGAAAATACTAATCTTATATGTATATAAAAATGATTTGCAAAATGTGTTGCTAAGCGCATAACTCAACAAAGCCTGGACCAATTTGGCCATTTTTTTATATGTTCGTTGGAGATCAAGGATGTTTTTTACAGCGAGAAAAAAAAACAAATTATTGACGGGAAAATAATTACCCGTGCGAAGCCGGGGCGTGCCGCTAGTATACTATATCATATACTAGGAAAATAGGTATGGCATGGCAAGAGCTCCATGATTTTTCCGTAATGTTTAAATGATTTATAGCGTATAGTTATTTTAAATATATAAATGTATAATGAGTTTTTTCAAATTCTCATGACATGTTTCAGCATTCATTCTCAATTTTGAACCCCGTATAAGATAGGATTATGCTCACTAAGACGATAATATTTTTTCTAACGTAACCTTTTATTCTTATGTTAAAGGTGATTATCAGAATAGGCACTGTAGATTATGTACTCATTTAATATTAATCCTGATGAAAACGGGCGAGACGGATATTAATATTAAAAGTAAGTTTCATGTATCTTTTAAGTAATAAATAAATAAATAAGGTTATTGTCGTTCTACACAAAACGTATTAACAAAAGTTTTCTTAAACAGAATTCAGGCCCGACAATGTATCACCAGAATATTTTCATCACTTATTTCCGTTAAATACACACAATATATTATTTTCTACACAATGTACATGTACAATGTCTCCTGTAATATTTATAATTTATAAAGTTATAGTTATTGTTTACATATATGTATGTTTATGTTGTTGACAGATCGCAGCCAATCCCAGATGATTCTTCAGGCAAGTCGGGCGCGAAGTTCTACCAGAGCTACGACAGACTGTTCATCTTGAAGACCTTGACTTCGGAGGAGGTGGAGCGGATGCATTCCTTCCTCAAGCATTACCATCCCGTGAGACATACCTATAACTATTCTATGATTCATAAATATTGAGGGTCTATTCACACTTATGGTGCGGCTACACCTGCGGGCGAAGATTCGGTGTCGCGTTGGCGCGTTAAAGTCATCTTAAATGGGTACCTATACGCGATATTGTCTACATTAGCAGACAAAGATTTGAGTTGAACACTTTTTGGTCTACAAGATTTTGGATGACGTAATTGTAGCCACGGCCACGATAAACCTTGTGTTCGGCCGATTACTTCGCGTTGCATGTACCGGCTACCCACATCGCGTTGACACGAATATTCGCCATAGGCCGCTAATGTAGCCGTACAATAGAATGCATTATTACAATAAAACTCCGTAGCGAAATCAAGCAGGCATGCAAATTTTACCGAATCTAAATGCGTAGGTCATGCAAAATCTAGTGACCCAATTCAAATCGCAAACTCTCGACGAAATCGACAAAGAGAAGAAAGAAATGGATATATGTATATGTTTATAGCTATGAGGTATTAACGAATTTCTTAGAAAGTTACATTATCAAGACTTGTGTTATCATAATCACTTTATCCATTTTATGTGAACATGATTGGTACTGTCATAGAGGATAATGATTATCTTATCGCATTCGCAGAAAAAAAGTTTTTCATTTATTAATGTTATTTCCAACCTATCGGTTTTCCCTTATAGCCTTTTCAAAGGTCTACCATTGTATAGCAATATTACAAAACCACGGTCCCGGTCTTTTTGAAATCTCTAAATTCAAAAGCTTCATTACCAATTTAAAAAAAATCACGTATTTATAAATATTGGCTAAGGTTTACCGTGAGATACTCCTGATATCTAAGAGAAAAAACACATGAACAGGGACGGGGCGTGACGGGACGCGACGGGACGCAGTGGAGTTATTAGATGCATATTAACATTTCAAATAATTATATTTTAAACTAGCGGCCCGCCCCGGCTTCGCACAGGTAATTATAAAAAAAAACCGGCAATTATTCGATTTTTTTCGCCTTTTAAACCTTCCCTAGACCTCCAAAAACATTTCAAGACTATGATAAGATTAATCCGTTCAGCCGTTCTCGAGTTTTAATCAGACTAACGAACAACAATTCGTTTTTATTTATATAGATAAACGTTAGAATTGCTGCATCGCGATTGCTGTAATTCTAATTAAATTATTGATCTGAATAAGTTAATAGCTGATCTTTCTGATATCAGTCTCTAATCTAAGTTCTTGGATGTTTTTCTTTAATCTAATGAAATTTATTGCTTGTACCTAAAATATATTCGTTCGAATTGCTCATTACGATTAATTCAGCGGTTCAAATGTAATATGACAAGCACAAAAATAGTGTTATTGTTTTCACCTTGGCGTTCTCTGTAAACACGCCACCTTTGGCTGAATTATTTCAACCGCTATTAGCATAATCGATACACCTCCGTGTTGCGTTCTAAAGGATGTTGGTTTATTCCTGAGCTTAGATCTGAAGGTCGTTTAGTCGAGTCATTTTAGAGTTCCGTACCTGCAGGGTTAAACGGGCCTCTTTTACCGAGTCTGACAGTAATAGGGTCCGTCTTTCTGTCAGTCTGTCATCAGGCTGTATCTAAATAATCGTGATGGAAATTTTGAGTGATGATGTATTTCTCTTGCCGCTATTACAACAACTACTAAAAACACATAGTAAAGGGCGCATATGATACAGCAAAGTTAGGCAACGTTGCACGATGCCAATATTGAATGGCCAACCGCTTTAACTGCATCGTTTTGCACTACATTTTTTTTATTACTGTTCTTGTAGCAAAATGTGTATAAACTGTCCACGGAAACCTAGGTGTTTGGGTCCATCTCATAGTTATCAAATTTATTTGAATAGAACGCACCATTTTAATAAGTGTGTGTAAGTCGAATGAAATTAATAAATGTATGTATGTCTATTATATGTCTTATACCTGCAACACAAGCTTAAATCTTACCATGGGGCTAGACGTAGTTGTGTGTTTTGTCCGGAAATATTTATTTTATAAAAATGAGCGTCATCCTAATAAATATATATTTTCTACCAGTCTTACGGCGATGTTACCAATTTTTAACCCCCGACCAAAAAAGAGGGGTGCTATAAGTTTGACGTGTCTGTCTGTCTGTCTGGGACATCATAGCTCCCGAACGGATAGAGCGATTTCAATTTAGTTTTTTTGGTGAGTTTGGCCCGGGTGTTCTTAGACATGTTTCATGAAATCGGTTGTTTAAAGTTATGGGGGTTAGAGTGGCGAAGGAAAACCGAAAATCTGAAAATATACTCAAGTGGGGTATCGAATAAAAGAGCATCGCGTGCACATTACAAAATATTATGGTGTTTTACTTTTAAGGAAATTAAGGAACTGGAATTCTTAAATTTTAAATGTAGATTTATTGTTCCCACAGTACATTGTAGAACGCCACGGAAAGACCCTTCTGCCTCAATACTTGGGCATGTACCGGCTCACTGTGGACGGCATCGAACACTATCTAGTCGCGACGAGGAATGTCTTCTCCAACCACCTCAATATACACAGGTAAGCCTTGCTTGTAGGTAGAAGTACCTCGCTCCGGAAAACCCTGAGAACATCCCATCTTGACAGTATTCTCTTAATTTGATATGATTTTCGTCTAGCCATTTTCCTACCGCCATCGAGTTTTAATGCTGTTTTATGTTTCACAAAGGTTTCTTGCCGATATTTGTCAAAGACATTAAATGTATTTACGTTTGTAATTAAATTTGTGTTTGTATGCAATGAATTTGTTTACACGCTTCTTTAATGAGTGACATTTACTCTCTATAATCCAAAACTTTATCATACCTTGTTGAAAAATGTTTAAAATATAAAAAAATATTTTTTTTTATCATACATGCAGGGACTCCATGAGCCGATGAAATTATTTAAACACCTTATCACCCAGCATTTTTACAGTGTGATAATAATTGTGCTTTAACGGTGAAGGCAAACATCGTGAGGCAACCGGCATGTTCTGAGAACTTTAAAAGAGTTCGAAGGACATGTGACATTCACCAACGCGCACTGGGCCAGCGTGGTGAATAGGTCTTACCTAATCTCCCTCGTCAAGAGAGAAGTCCCTGTGTCCCAGCAGTGGGAACGTTAATAGGGTGCTGATGATGATAATAATTTCATTATCTTTCCAGAAAGTTCGACCTAAAGGGCTCAACTGTGGACCGGGAGGCGTCCGAGAAAGAGCTGGAGAAAGAATTGCCAACGCTAAAAGACAACGACTTCATCAAGCAGGGCGTCCGCATCGACATCGGGGACGCCGCTAAGGAAAAGCTGCTTGAAACACTTACTGCCGATGTGGAGGTACTTACTTCATTAGCTAGCTCTTCTCGAGGCAGTGATGTTTCCTTTGGGAGGTTAGTTTTTTTACGAGATATCTTCTCTTCAGTATTTTTTCCCTTGGGCAAAATTATGGTCACATGCCTGCGTTTTTGGAACGCATTGCAAGTTTTACGTATTCATCATCATCTCAGCCGTAAGATGTCCACTGCTGGACATAGGCCTCCCTCAAAGATCTCCAGTGGTTTCGGCTGGCAGCGGCCTGCATCCACCGTGAGCCCGCAGCCTTCACCAGATCGTCCGTCCATCTAGTTGGTGGACGTCCTACGCTGCGCTTGCCGATCCGTGGTCTCCATTCGAGAACCTTTCGGCCCCAACGACCATCTGTCGACGTATTAGATGATGAGGATTTAATTTAGGTATCGAAAACGTCTGAAGCTGTTTTGGTACTCGCCATGCGTCGTCCCATAAAACTGGTCTCGGTGTTTTAAGACTCCGCTTTAAAATTTGAACAGTTGCATAATATAAATAATAAATATTTCTGGACTACTCACACAGCATCACCTAACCCCAAACTAAGCAGAGCTTGTATATGTGTGTGTGACTGATATACTACAAGGACACATTTTTTTATACCCAGACCCGAAACCAGAAATTGCAGATCGTACAAAATCTGGTCCCGCGGCGGGAATCGAACCCGCAACCTCCTGCGCCTCAGGCGGGCTTTCGCCCACCGAGCCACAGGAGGTCGTCGAATATACTATTTTAAATTGGCAGTTCCTAACCAAGCTGCACCTGATGGACTACTCGCTGCTGCTGGGCGTGCACGAGTGCGGGCGCGGCGAGGCGGAGGCGGAGGCGGCCCGCCAGCGCGACGCGGAGAGGGACTCCGCCTCCGCCGACACCGACTCCGACACCGACACCGAGAACCGACACCACGGGGAGAGGTGACACACCCATTCATTCAGTTCCTAACCAAGCTGCACCTGATGGACTACTCGCTGCTGCTGGGCGTGCACGAGTGCGGGCGCGGCGAGGCGGAGGCGGAGGCGGCCCGCCAGCGCGACGCGGAGAGGGACTCCGCCTCCGCCGACACCGACTCCGACACCGACACCGAGAACCGACACCACGGGGAGAGGTGACACACCCATTCATTCAGTTCCTAACCAAGCTGCACCTGATGGACTACTCGCTGCTGCTGGGCGTGCACGAGTGCGGGCGCGGCGAGGCGGAGGCGGAGGCGGCCCGCCAGCGCGACGCGGAGAGGGACTCCGCCTCCGCCGACACCGACTCCGACACCGACACCGAGAACCGACACCACGGGGAGAGGTGACACACCCATTCATTCAGTTCCTAACCAAGCTGCACCTGATGGACTACTCGCTGCTGCTGGGCGTGCACGAGTGCGGGCGCGGCGAGGCGGAGGCGGAGGCGGCCCGCCAGCGCGACGCGGAGAGGGACTCCGCCTCCGCCGACACCGACTCCGACTCCGACACCGAGAACCGACACCACGGGGAGAGGTGACACACCCATTCATTCTTTCACTCGCTGCGTATTGACTAACCGAGTGGCCTCGCTCCTCACTCAATTGCTGCGGGCAGTACAACGCTTTAATTTGTACATTTTTTTGACAGAGGCGGGGAAAGGTGTGTTTGTTAGTCAGTTTTTCTCGGTAATTCTTTCTACTGGCTGGCCGAGCAGATGGCGTTGCTGCAGAGATGACTACACTAGTCGCGCGTCAGAGCTGTCATTAGTCAGTCTGGACTTGTCTTGCCCAAGCCAAAAGTACGCGCAGCCCTGCCTAAGCGTCCTGCTGGCCGAACCAAGCGTTTTCAGAGTTCCAAGCGTTTTCCGAGACGTCTCGGTACTTTTGCCGCATTAACTCAATACAAACTTTTTTACTATTACCAATATCTTTATCGACCGGCATTCGATCGATTGACCAGACCAATTAATAGACTTCGATCGGCATTAATAGTCTTCGATGTACCAATGATGAATGATGAAAAACATTAGAATTCGGCTCATTGAACCATTTTCCTTATAAATTGAATGATGATTTGTTAGACAAGAAATATATCTAATGTAATGTTTTCAATTAAAACGTTTTGAAAAAAATAAAAATAGTTTTGCTGTCTTCTGATGTTTAATTTTAAAGGTTCTTCAATGTACATAATTAATATCTAATTAATTTAAGGAGTGACATTGTGCTCGTGTCCTGGCCAGAGATCAAGAGAGGGAAACTCTCAACGTCACCTGTCACCAGGTTACTCGTTGACAGGTGCGTTCCAATTTACGCTAATATTGTATTTACAGATGGGGGTACAACACACCGCCAGACAGCCCGCGCGGGTTCCCGCGTCAGTCCTCGTTGCGCTATGAGGGCATCATTCCCGAGCTAGATATCTACGCCATACCCAGTCAAGATGGTGAGCACTGGACAAAAGAAACTGTATAAATATCCACCGATATAGCCCGATGCCGGAATCGTTCTTAATTACTTACTATCAAACTGGAGGTTTTGTCTGTTCACGTCCGTAAGAGTTAACCCTCTGAATCCTTACACATGACCTCCGGGTGGTGCAAAGAACAGTCTCTGGTGGTAGACTTGTCACCACCCCCCGGGCTGGGCCAGTACGTGAATCGATTTTTTTGTGTTTCGTAATGTCCGGAGAAGCCATCTTCTAGGTCTTCCTGCTCCATCTTAGACCACATCGTCACTTTACATTAGTTGAGATTGTGTTCAAATGAAGGCTTATAAAAACTAGCTGATCCGGCAATCGTTGTGTTTTCCAAAATTCAGTCAGTTGCCAAGGATAAACAAAACTTTCAAAGCAATACTTCATTTTTCCCAGCACCTTCAATAATTATCTTCATTAATCAACAAATTTATAGGAATTTTTAACAAAATTTATACAAAACGATCCTTTATATTATCTATTGCTAAAAACTGCATGAAGACAGACAGACACGGCGGGAGACTTTAATTTAGAACATGAATTCACCTAAACTAAAAGTATTTGTCAACAAGCCACATTCTAAGATAGTGCCATGACAGTTCTTTAAATTTTTATCCCTGATGTCGAGAAGCGTAAAGAACAACCTAAATAAAGCTATATGAAGAGGCCTTGCTATTGCTGTAATATTATCTTTAATTTTTCAGGTGCTCCAAAGAAAGAAATATACTTTGTCGCTCTTATTGACGTGCTCACACATTATGGAGTCAAAAAACAGGTGATTATCGCTTCTATCATTTACTAAAACATTAAAAATGTGTGCTGTTAGCTGGCCTTGAAATATAATTACCAAATTATGTTGTATGTTCTAACAACTTTAAATTATTCTTTAAGTTGTATGGTTATATCTTGGACTAACAATGGATCTGCCGGTACTAATACTAATAGACAAGGCAAAGTCATATGGAGGCCTATAATAATCAGTGGCTAATATGGGCTGCTAAGAAAGATAATAATGCAATGAATAATGAATGACTGAAAACTTAAGTGTTTTTTTTATATTTTGTACTTGAAATAATCGTGAGAATTTCCAACCATCATAAGTTGCACTCACTATAAGAAATACTGTTGTGCATATTTAGGGCTTATTTCACAAAATCCGAAGCAATAAATGTCAATAATACGTGTCAATGGTTAGTCATCTCCCTCTGTCACATGCGATTGAGCGAAATAACTCTATATTTTAACCATTGTCTAATTTCACTCGGTGATGGTGAAAAAGCCCCTTAGTTTACTGCTTTGCTGTATAAATAATTAAAACTTGCCTTCAATATTCCTTATGCATTCTCCATTCAACGCAATTTATCAACAAGAAGCTGGTATGTGTAAATTGTTAGAAAGTAGTCGCTCAGTGGTGTCCCTATTAGAACACTTAGGTCTCATCTTGGCTAGGTGCGCTTTCATCACAGATGTGCGAGATTTCGGCCCGTATTAATAAACCAAACTCGTACGACTTTGACTTTGACTTTGATTAGCGTACACGTACACGTCCATTTGACGATAACAAACTCACACTCAAGATCGAACTTAGAGTTGAGTTTGGTTTAATAATACAGGCCTTAATATGGTAAATTTGACATGAACAAATAAGAGTAGCAGCTTGATCTATATACTCCGTTTCAGAATTTAAAATATTTTATGTTTACTTATTTCTTTACGCGTATCATCACCAATTTAAAAATTTAAAATAACAAAATCCGTAAATTTTACAAATTACAAAGTAAACTCATAATCTATTTTAATATATTTTTTTAAATAAAAAAAAAATATAAAAAAATGTGAGAGAGGTCTTGTAGACTCAAATTTTTCGCAGTTTTCACAGTTGTTAGTTAATGTTCTTTAACTAACAATTGCTGTTAGTTTAACCTTAAATCACTAGACTATTTACCGGCAATATTGACTTCAGATTTTCCTTTTTTCTGTGTCTGATGGATAAGTGTGTTAAGATATATTTAATTCTTAAACGGATTGTAGTTCAAAAACACTGTTTTGAAAACTTTGCTTTCTCGCACAACTCTGGTTGAATCGCATCTTAAAAGACGTGATTGCTCACTAAATTAAATCACTGCGCTAAATTTTTACCTTTAAATATCCTTTAAAGGCCTAAACTAAACCTTACCTGTAGCAAAAGCTAGAATTTTAAAACGAACTTAATATCAAACAAAGTCCACTTAGCTGACACCCCTTTGCTTTAGATACACAAGTTTGTCAATTCGCTGTACACTGCAAAAGCTAGTTTAGAATGTCCGTTTTGATGGCATTTTTGTACCTATTCCAAATTAATTAGATTATTTTGACATAGGTTGATAATGATAACTGTTAAAGGATTAAAACCCTGCTCCCCATTATTACAAATATTTAGAAAAGTAAGGATGGAATTATAAAAAAAACTTTCAACTTTTACCTATACTTTGTAACTCCTTAATAGTGGAGATACAAATTATAGGTATAGATAGATACATGTATTCAATATGTCAATTATATTTTAAAGTTAAAATGAAATTAAAGGTGCTAATCTAAGCATATTAAAAATAAATGTGAAAAAATTGTCTGACGAGAATCAATAAACCAAAAACAAGCTCAATAATTTATGACATCTTTTGACAGACTTTTGGATATTTGATGGCCAAAAACAACCTAACCTTTGCGCTTAACGGCGGCGGCGGGCGGCTGATAAATTTACATCAATAAAAATAATGACATAAGCAATTAACATGTAATTTTTATATCTATTTTGTTTTCTAGGCGGCGAAAGCTGCGAAGACAGTGAAGTACGGAAGCAACGTCGACGGTATCTCGACCTGCGACCCGGAGCAGTACGGTAAACGGTTTATCGAGTTTGTGGCCAAAGCTATAGAGGGTAACTAGGTCGATCGCGTGGTTTGTGACTTGAGTACGGATATGGAGCTAAATATGCCACGATAGTTGGCATAAAGAATAATGTGTTAACTATGCCTCTTAATTGTACATTTGCGGCTAATCCAGCAAATTAAAGTTTGCTGGCAAAATTGTGTGATGCATACGATGTTTTGTGATTTGGAAATAACAAACATGTAGGACACCAAATATTGAAAAATGAGAGAGATATTTAGGTTTAAATTCTGTATGGCCACAACTGCAACTTTTCCGTCACAATTTTAGAACAAATGCTATCAATGCAAGTGTGCAAATTGATAAGTAATGAGGTTATATTTGGCACCATATTCGCACCATTACACGCGTGGTTACCGCATACCGGAGTGGCAACTAGTGCGGAATAGATTGAGACAGTCCGTTTTTGTCCACGTTTCGAATGAAACTAGGAAATACGTTCTCGAATGAATTTTCGCTGGTCTTTGCAGTTACTGCTTCGAACTTTCGAGACACGTACGGATTGGTTTCAATACGCGATGCTTCTTATGCGAAGGGTATTGTAGTATTGTGATTGGTATAATGAAATTGAGAGTGTTATAAACTCGGTGTTTTGCACAGGTTAATCTGAATAATTGAATTTATCTGCACTTTAAATATCCAAATAGCGTTTGAACTCTAACAAAGGTCATTGGATGCAATCTGTTTGAAAACCATATATGTATTTATTATAATCAATTTACCTTTTGAAAGTCATCTAAAATATTCCAATTTTCTATGCTGTAGTCTGCTCATGGACATGACAGGTCTGATAAATGTTTGACAAAAGAAAAAAAACATTTGATTGATGCCTACCGCGATTAAAGTATTAATACTTAGCTAGCCCATTGACCTTAATCTCAAAGTCAGAACGCAATTAACTTTGCATAAGTGCATAGGAGACTGAAGAGTTAAAAATTAATTTAAGTTTAAATGGATAAACATATCCATCAGACTAATTATCCTCACAATCTGTCCCATAGGAAACGGGATAACAGGGTGATGTAGGTGTCATATCGGACCGTAGAGTTAGTCGCTGAGAAAGCATCGCGTTGTATTGTTATCGAGTCTGGTTTATTTGTACCTGGCGCCATTTGCAAAATAAATTAAAAAAAAAGGTATATTCACACAGCATCATCTAACCAATATCAATTTAGAAATGTAGTAAGTAATAGAAGTTATGAAGATTGATAGGATCGACGGAATAGTTGGCAAGACCGTGATAGAATTTGTCTACAATAAGGCTAAATATCCATGTAAAAGTTATTCTGACCGCGGGCTTATCACTCACTGTCGAGTTTTGAGATACCTACGTTTTTTATAAAAACAAATATCTTATACATAGTCATATGCGGACTATGTATAAGATTGTAAAAGGGGAAAAGAGTAATTTTCACGTTTGTAAGTCTGTTTTAAAACTTGCAGATCGCAAAGGGTGCAAATAAACTTAAACGGTTAGACTAAGACTTTGAAATACAAATAAAATTCACTATAATGTAGAAAGGGTTCATAGTTTGATACTAGCGTAATATTGGGGGTTAATTCAGATACATAGCTAGTCTAGGTAAAAATAAATTTGCACGAGAAGTTAGGCAGTTAAATAGTAGAAATTGATACAGTTTTCTATATTACTCTAAACAATTTTATGTGTCTGAATTAACTTCGATGGGAAATACCGATAATGTTCGTTCTTGTTGATAACCATCGGTTTATAGTACGCCTTATGATAGCAAAATATAAGATTAAATTGTTTGGATATAATGTTATGGTAACTTTGCGTGAGTTATAACGTCTTTGAGAAAAAAAAAATGAAGGAAAATTGACAGATTGAACTATGAAATTCAGAGCGCTTTGTTAATTTTTGTGTCACGTTGTTGGAGACAAAAGATTGAGATGAAGGAAGGAAATACCAGGATTTTTCTAAGTTTTTGATTAGCCTGAGGGCATTATTCTACCTAACCTATGATGTGGCACAAATATGGAAAAGCTGTTGGCAAATGGAAATCAGTTGGTGCCTCGGCAAATGAAATAATAATAAATTACCATTTATGAGTATCTTAGCTAAACGGATTACTAATTACAAGTACATTAAAATAAGAACAGTTGAATTTGATCTTGAATATTTAAACAATGACACCTATACATTTTGGTCATCTGTATGTTTTTAAGGCTCCTCACAAGAACACAAACCCGGCTGAGGTATTTAAGCTATACTTAGAAGAATTTATCTGAGACGCTTTTAAGAATATCAAAGGAGTTCCGACATTTTAGTATGGAGCCTGGCATAAGTACCAGTCAGCCATTTTGAAAAAAAAACGTGATATGGCGGCCAGTGATAAACCGTATGTCATTCGATAGAGTAAATTCTAACAATCAAAAAGTGTTAAGGTACCAAGCCCCTAAACTCTTAAGTTGTACGGTTTCTGAGATATTTGGGTAACCCAACTATGTTATAAACATATGCCAAAATGTTGGAAACCCTTCGAAAAGCGTTTAATTTATTGTCTATAGGTGGTTTTTAACCAGTCTGATCCTATAAATCAACAAACAGATAATAATCTATGGTATGGACAAGATTTAAATGTAAGAAGTTAATAGTGTGGTTTTCTAACTTACAATTCTCAAGCTATCACGATTCCCTTCACGATATTTTGAACTGATTTTAAGCACTTCATAGTTTTCAATCGTTAGCCTTTATATTCAGCTATTGTAGTTAAATTATATAAAATGTTGATATCATTAGAGTTCGTGTATTGACTATAAGAGATGCTTTGGGTGACTTTCAACTTTCTTACGAAAGTAAATACATTTTAAAGGAATATGGACCGAGAAATGTCAGGAAATTTATTAGGTCAATTCTTTGCTGATTACATACGAAGGTATTTATATAAAAGAGATTTGAAAGTTACCCAAAGAGATCGTATTTCGGCCGTCAATTGTCAAATTATTACAATGTATACCAGTTTATAATCGGCCTTACACATGTAATTGCCTTTATCCATATTGTATAAAGTTATACGCGTTGTTATATTATGAAATCGGCTTGTTATTATAAGGTAATAATGGAAAATTTACTGTTATTGTAAAAAAAAAATGCTACATGAAAAATGAGAGGACTACTATGCATATGTATTAAAGGACAAAGCAGATTATCACCGAGGTTTTGATTTCTTGGAGCATACTCTTTTAACTACTGAAAGTGTTATTAGATCTGTGCTTCTGGTGAATAACTGTCAGTAATTATGTGATCAAATTTACTTTTCAATAACAGAATACAACAAACTTTTTGTGTAATATAAGTTTAAAATAACAAATTCCAATAAGCGTTATTTAAACTTAAATTTGCATGTATTTATTTCTTCTAAAAGTTGAATTATCGTTATAATCGTTACGGAATATTTACACAAGAACACAAATCAAATAACGTTTGATGTCCCGTTGTTTACAGTTTCTATTCGAATGTTGTATGCCACGACGTAGGGTTAATTTGATTTGACCTTAATTCTTGTCTTAAATTTTCCAAGCAATCAATAATAATAGTGACTGTCTGAAATACTTAATACTTTCACTACGCTAGTAGTCTTACATCTCTCTCATTTTATCTGACCATATGATCTTAGGATGTTTCATATCTCACTATCTACCGATTTGTACGCGCAAAGTTAATTAAATATTTTGAAAATTAATTTGATGGTAAATTATGTTGTTTTTGCCAATACCCAAACTAGTTCGCTTTGTTTCTATCTAGCGTTTTGAAATAATAATATGATGTAAGATTTTGTTATTTATTATTCTATTTCGGATAAGACTTTTTCTATTGTTACAATTTCTAATACAGTGCCTAGTTTAATACCGGGAAATAATGTCTGAATATTAATATATATTCTATAATAATGGATGCAAAAGTTATGTTTGTGACATTATTTTCCTGAATTGACTTGGTGCGGTTATTTGTGATGTATTTTGTGAAAATATAGCTTATCAGCTAAGTAGATTCTTTTTTAAAGGTTTTGTACTTTTGGTATGTGCCTAAAGTTTTTTTAACTTAGAATTTTCAGTTCATTTTAGCTATGGGCATTCGGGAATTTTATAAAATATTACCCGATCCTCATCAGTTTCTAATGTGTATGGACAACAACAATGGCTCCTCAATCATTATTATCGTGAAAAGTTAAAAATACCTAGGCATGATACTGAAGTACACCTGAAATCTAACAAGGGCCATGCTGCTTTCTATCGAATTAATTACTTCTAAAGTTATGTTTTGTGATAGTGATTTTACTTGATTAATTTTATTTTAGTAACATAAATGGTACTACATTTTTGTTTAGTAAGATGGCTTAAAACCAGGTGTTAATCCACCAAAGTATTTCTAATTATGCTCTGGTTTATCCGTATAATGACCAGGTGATGTTGCCATTGTACAGTTCAGTAAAGAGGAAGCAAATAAATAATGGAGCCATAACAATACTTTGAGTACACAATAATATGGAAGTTGTTGGCGTTAAGATATTCTATTGCTTCTAGAATGTTTTACCGAAGTATTGATAATTTCGTAGTGTTTATATTTGTAATGTTTTATTATTGTTAACGGTGACGGACGGGACCTCCCTATGTTACGATATTTAAATGATAGCTTTGCTAAAACTTAATTCATATTCGGCGTGTAAGCAACTCGTTTGAAATGTTAATTCTCTAGTCTACAATAATTCTTGTAAAGACGAAATGTATGGAATAATAAAACTTAATTTTTTAATTCGGTTTATAAAGTTTCTGCATTGTGTGGTTTTATTATACCCGATGTTCTACATAGCCTTTCTATATCTTAAGTCTAGTTTCATTGCCACAAAGATGAACTAAAAGCTATGACTCTTTCAAGGGGTTTGCCTCACTAATGTTTATAAAAAGAATTTGAGTTCATTGATATTGGAGAAGTAATTATAGTCCCATTCATGTCACCTAGTCTTAAACTTCAAGCGCAAGCGGTCGCGTGGCGCAATGAATTGAAGCTTAAATTATGGGTTTAGTCTTATAAAAAAATATTTTTCTATGGTTTAGTCGATGAAAAAGAACACGAGTGGCATTGTCCATAGTCATAATTAAAAAAGATTACATGCATCGTAGGATTACGGTACGGCAACCCATGCTTTGATAGAAGTGTTTGATTGAAGCATGACGACACACTTCGCCCACAGAAAGTGACTTGTTAAATGCTACTCATACACTCTGTCCAGCTGAATGTTAGAAAGGAGTGTATCTTCAAAGTGGTGCTTGGCCTCTGGCCTTATAAACTCAAGTTGTTAGAGGGTTTGTTGTTCTTTACGAGATCGAATCAGTAGGAACCTATTAAGATACGTAGAAGAACGCGACTCGCCGACATAGCTCACTGATGTGATTGCCACATTAGAGGGCAAGCCATATATAACAAAATTGATGGCCGTTAAGAGCTCGAATCGTAAAACGCAGCGTAGGACGTCCACTAACTAGATGGATGGAGGACATGAAGTGGAATGCAGGCTGTCAACATCGGCGGCGGAAATCCTAACGCACTCAAACGAGGTTAATTGTGACATTGTCTTTTAAAGGCATTGTTTATATAGTCCAAGAGCTAGTGAACCCTGGGAGTAACGGTCTCCCTGTAAGGTTAGAAATTTGTATACTGACGATTTATGGCATGCTGAGAGCAATAGCCATGACCTGGCAGGCGTCAGCCGTGCACGTCATCAGCCTCTTTATTTTTCAAACTGTTAAGTAAATGGGGTTTCAAAACTTGTTTCTGTAAGTTTGAAAATTTAATAGAATAAAGTTTATTTATTGTACATCTTAAAAAAAAATTGACAGGCGATTACAATAAGCAGAAGTATATGACAGGTCAATTAGAAAACGCACAGTTGATGAGGTAAAATAAACTTTATCCTGTATACTTGAAATTTTTATATGTTTTTAAATAGGTTTCTCAGAGTAAGTATATACAATGCCAGGCGGTTTTGAACAGCATAAGACCTTGCCAGGCGAGGGGACAGCTGCTAAGGGCGTGCAAAAAAGAAGTGTTACATGAACGCATATAGTAAATCTAATGTATTTTATTGGGTTTTATGCAATGTAGTTACATTATTTTGAACCCCCGACCAAAAAAGAGGGGTGTTATAAGTTTGACGTGTCTGTCTGTCTGTTTGTCTGGGACATCATAGCTCCCGAACGGATGGAGTGGTTTCAATTTAGTATTAGTTAGTTGTATGAAAGGTGAGTTTGGCCCGGGTGTTCTTAGACATGTTTCATGAAAATCGGTTGAGCCGTTTAAAAGTAATGGGGGGTGAGAGTGGGGAAGGAAAACCGAAAATCTGCAAATATACTGCAGTGGGGTATCAAATGAAAGAGCATCGCGTGCCTATTATTAAATATTTTGGTGTTTTACATTTAAGGAAATTACAGCATTGGAATCGGGGGTTTTTCTTAAATTTTAAATTTAGATTTATTAACGCTCATTTTCTTCAGCATCATCCGAAATTTCGCTATCACTGTTTTCATCCTAATCTGATTCTTCAACAATGTTTCCCTCATCTTAAATAGAAAAAAAAATTTAATGAATCAATAAGGTTGTTGAGAATTAAATATCAAGCTCAATACATTCCTCTGAAAATGATTAAATACTTAATTATTTAATTGTTTATGTTTCTTTCAATTAATCACTTTTATAGACGAAATTATTGGGTGGTGGGTGGGCCAAGAAAGGATCCTACCTTAATCTTCTAAAATATTCCTTATAGAGTTCTTTTCACTATCCTTTATTTTCATCATCAGACCCCTTATATCAGTCAAAACCCAATTAGATGAACGGTCTCAGTAAGTTAATTAAGTCCAAACACAAAGTACTTGCTGTAAAACGTTGAGAAGTTCCCTCAACTGCCTTTCCCTCCATCATCAGATCAACACCAGACCCTCATTAATTATAGGGCTTTAAAATTCTTTATATTGAATAATATTAAGAAACACACAAGTCAGAAAGACAATTTTTTCAAGAGTTTCCCTCAATTTCTTCAGGATTCCACCATCAGATTCTAGTTTCCTTACCATGGGACAACCACTGGGATACTCCCTTTCCAAGAAAAAATAATCGAAATAGGTTCATAAACGACGAAGTTATCCGCGGACATACATAATATATATATATATATATATAAATATATATACGGTCGAATACAGAATCCTCCTCCTTTTTTGAAGTCGGCAAAAAAATAGTTGTATAGAACTTGAAATGCATTCCTCAGTTTCAGTCGATTCAGTATCTGCAGGTCCTTGTAAAACTATGTTGCATATAGAAGATGGAAAGATGGAACCGTATTCCCGTCAAACCAATTAAATCGTAACGATTGTCAATTAAGTTCCAACTGTTATTTTCAGGTTTTTTTTTTGACGAGTGAAGAGGTTGTTATTGCCTTTTTACTAGTTTAAAACATAAAAAAATTTAATCAATAAATTAATTATTTTTTTATGTTTTAAACGAGTAAAAAGGCGATTTTTTACAATTTTTATTTTTTTAACAGTTTTTTTTTAAACACTGTTGAAGAATCAGATGATGATGAAAACAGTGATAGCGAAATTTCGGATGATGCTGAAGAAAATGAGGGTTAAAAATAATGTACCTACATTGCATAAAACCCAATAAAATACATTACATTTACTGTATGCGTTCATGTAACACTTCTTTTTTGCACGCCCTTAGCAGCTGTCCCCTCGCCTGGCAAGGTCTTATGCTGTTCAAAACCGCCTGGCATTGTACATACTTACTCTGAGAAACCTATTTAAAAACATATAAAAATTTCAAGTATACAGGATAAAGTTTATTTTACCTCATCAACTGTGCGTTTTCTAATTGACCTGTCATATACTTCTGCTTATTGTAATCGCCTGTCAATTTTTTTTTAAGATGTACAATAAATAAACTTTATTCTATTAAATTTTCAAACTTACAGAAACAAGTTTTAAAACCCCATTTACTTAACAGTTTGAAAAATAAAGAGGCTGATGACGTGCACGGCTGACGCCTGCCAGGTCATGGCTATTGCTCTCAGCGTGCCATAAATCGTCAGTATACAAATTTCTAACCTTACAGGGAGACCGTTACTCCCAGGGTTCACTAGCTCTCCAGCTAATAAATCGTTCCTGGTTACTAACTTGTACTAAAAACTTTTTAAAATTAACCTTAAAAAAAACCCTGTGATGTTGAGTTAAAATAATTTTATTACAAACAACCCCGCAGCACTTAACCTAGTCCATCCTCGTCTTGACGTGTTTCTCAGTGATCTTGTCCTTCTCAATAATGTACACCACTGCACCCCACCCGGTAATGGCGTCGCGATCCGCAGCGTTTACCAAAGCCTGCAAATTTTTTTATGATTATAAATGGAGAATATGATATTGAAAAGAAGCACAAAGTGATAAATCTTTTCTAATATACTGAAAAGCGTATGTAAGCGTTTTTTATTATTTTTATTTATTTAAATAAATCTTACGCAGTTAATTTTAGATAGTGAAACCTATAGATATTATTTAATTCATGTAAGAAAATCAATAAAACATAAACACCATAAATGCCAGTTTGATTATATTTGACTCTTGTTTTCTTTACAAATCCAATGTAGGTGAGGAATATGTGGGAAAGCGCTTCTAGGAGCATTAATTACTTTAAAACCTCTCGATTTTGCGCAATTTTTTTAACTTTAATTAATTTAATTACTGTTTAGACCTAATTTTAAGTGTAGGATCGATTTGCAATTTCTAATGATACATTCTAACATTATTTTCCTACAATTGTAAGTTAGACAATATCACAGCAGAAAAATATACCTATAAGATAGCTTTTATGTTTATATATGTACTAATAAGGAAGTATATGTTTAAAAGTAAGAATTCACCTGTGAAATAGTTTCAAAAAGCTCATCAGGTTTGAGGTTTGGTTCCCACAGGGCTTCACACATACCATACAATTGATCTGAGCAAGTGCCTGAAACTACAAAGTCTTCAGGTTCATTGGGGCATCCAATCTGCAATTATAAGAATTCAAATATTAACACTCAATAGAATACAGCACTAATATTGTCCATTACAACAAAAATTACCAGATGGTTTGGTTCGTGGTAAAAGTTACCACATAGTAAACAAATTCTGCTTAGTTGAATTTGACAAAATGCTATAGATAATATGTATTTACCTATTGAGATCATGTTTTATTAACATAATAATACATACCAAATCCATGTTGCACACATAGGGCTGATTGGTGTAAGGATCTAATCCAGCAATGACAGGCTCAATGAAGTAGGGTCCGAAGCGCTTCTCATACAAAAGGTTTGAAAGCATAGCAGAGAATGTTTTGGGTTTCATTATTCTGTTCTCCTTCAGTTCGTACAGGTTCATTCTGTAAATAATACAACAGGCCTATTTATTAAGCTCTAATTCTACATGCATCATCTTCATATTGTACTATAGCAATATGTTTTAAGAATTGACAAGTTCGGAGATAGTTTAATTATCTATTGAGTTAGATGGCCAGAAATATAGTGAAATTAGGAATAACTGTAGTTGTAGAAAACAGTTTAAACCTCACCTGAACTTTAGTCTCTGGAACACAGTTTGTGTGTCCGTGGCAAGACCAGGAAGGCCAACAAATAGTGATGGTCCCATCTGGTAAACTTTGGGAAAGTTGGTGGCAATGGTTTGTGCCTGGATACCGTAGCGTTTGTCAGAGGCTATCGCCACGCAATCCTGGCCCTTCATGGCCACCACCGCACCTCCGTTATACGCCATAATCGACTGTAAATAAAGTTGAGTCCAAGTTAGACGGGCACCAGAAGATCATGGTGTGTACAGTAAATATAAATAATATTGATGTAATCTTTAAATATTTTGATTCATAAATAGTAAGAGATCTAAAATAAACTGTAATAATCATCTATTTGTATTTTATGTATTAAATTCGTTTGAAACTGCACTGTAATGCCAATGACGCTACCATAACCAACCAATTTAATTATGCCGGTTGAATACGTGCATTTTAATACTCTAGATCTAAATACACTTACCATTTTTGAAGATTTTATGACTTTCCTGTCTCAATTCAAAGTATATTCAATTTTTAAAGAGGAAATCCGCACAAAGCAAAACTTGTAAACCGAACCGAAAAATGACAATTCATCCGGTGACATTTGCAAACGAGTTGCCAGTGAGCGAGCTCAGAGCTCAGCTCCGACTCTCCAGCCACAGATTATATATTAAAATTTTACAATGATTTATTGGAAAACATTTTTAAAATACGGACACAGTTTAAAATATAATTAAATAAATATTGCCGGACAATCCACACAACAAAATCTAGCCCCATGGTAAGCTCTAAGCTTGTGTTAAAAGTACTAATTATCTGATATATTTAATACTAGCGGCACGCCCCGGCTTTGCACGGGTAATTATTCAAAATTGTTTCAAAATTATTCGAATTTTTCTCGCCGTAAAAACCATCCTTAAATTACAACGAATATTTAAAAAAATAAATTGGCTACATTGATATATTCTATTATTATACTATTCGAAAGAGCAGAAAAAAACTAAAAAAAACTGTATACTCAACTTATTTTACGTGTTTTGGTGGTTAACCCAATTGAACCTGCAACCGACGATATGTACAATATCTATGCTATATGCTAGGGTTTAGTTCTGAAAATAACTTTTTGAATGGGATTAGTTACCTGTTAACGAATTATTAACTACTAACTAAGCGACAAAATATTATCTAGCGACAATTTTTTTATTTCCGCACACGACCATTCAATAGGGAGCCGACGACGCGACGCGGCAGATTATTTCGTGATCTTAACCCCGCTTATTGTCACAAAACTATAATAGTTAGAGATATGATGTTAGAACGTTTTTTGTAGATAATGATAAGTTCTACAAAGTTGTAATACATCACATTGTTATTTATTCAATAGTTTTCGCAGCATTCGCGATTAAAGAAAGATTTAAGGTTTAATTTTTCAAAAAAATCGCTTATTGTCACAAAACTATAATAGTTAGAGATATGATAATGATAAGTTCTACAAAGTTGTAATACATCACTTTGTTATATATTCAATAGTTTTCGCAGCATTCGCGATTAAAGAAAGATTTTAGGTTCTTTTTTTTCACCATGTACATTATCGGAGTTTGGTAAGGAATCATATTATTTTTTAAAACTAAATATAGCCTATGTCACTCAGGGATAGTGTAGCTTTCGAATGGTGAAAGATTTTTTTAAATCGGTGCAGTAGTTTCAGAGCCTATTCGAGACAAACAAACAAACAAAAAAGGTGTGTGTGCGATTCACACACGATAGAAGTGAAACTTCAGTAAATCGACGAAAGAATAATAAGAAGAATAAAAAAAAGTGTGTGTGTGTCAGCTACGACGCACGATTGGAGTCTACTACTTACGAACTATTATTATGATATATATCGAATAGAAAAAAAGGGTAAATGAACGCATCTGCTAAAATGATAAGAGAAACAAACATATATATCTGTAATTATTCGGATTATTTATATTACTTCAATAAAGCGTATTACATAAAGTATGTTACAAAATAATATAAATAAAATACAGCAATACCTCTTTGCGCGATACTTCGTAAATTCGTCGAAATTTAAATAAAGCATTGTATTTGTGTCTCTTACATCATTTCCGTTTCATCTTTTTGCATCCGGTTTGAAATCACTACGATTCTATAGAAGTTTCACTTCAAAAATCAAACCTTTCCTCTTTATAATATTAGTATAGATAATAGAGATAAATAAATAAATAATTTTGAAGTTTGTACCTATAGACGTTTAACCACTAAGACCCCGCGTACAGTTTTCTATAGTATTATATAATAAATTACTATCTTCAGTCGCAATGCAATTAATCTTTTGTGTTAAGTGAGACCCTCTGTATATTTTTCCATATTATCATTTAAGCAACTCACTCAGGGGCTCCGTACACCAGTGATAGGTATACCTACTACCCATCAGGTAGAACTCGCTCTCTACGCGGACGACACAGCCTTTATTAAAGCTTCTTAACTATCATAAATATCTATGAAGTAGCCGTTTTATCCAGATTAATACGGAAAAATTAATAAAACACTGGGAACACGTCCATAGTCAGTATTATAGTATGTAGTATAGTTATTTTATTATAACAAACAGACCCTCTATATGATGTTTTTTTGTATAGATGTACATTTATTACCAATGTACATTATTAAGTACAATTTAAACATTTTAGTACGTAAGTGTTTTCTTAAAATTTGCAAAATTTATTATTACATGTCCGTTTTTATATCAAAACTATCTGACCCCAGCAAACGTTGTTTTGAAAAATGAAAAATAGATAGTTGCCAATTCTCAGACCTACTGAATACTCATATAAAATTTCATAATAATCGGTTAAGCCGTTTCAGAGAAGTACGGTAACTAACATTGTGACATGGAAAATAAATAATATTGAAATACAATCCACACAACATCTAGCCCCGTGGGAAGCTCTAAGCTTATGTTACGGGTTCTAGACATCTGTTATATGTAGGTACTTAATATAAAAAGGCATACATATAGATACATAAATATATAGATATGTATACTATGAATATTAAAATCCAGACCAAGGATAAAGTGCCTGCTTTAACACTCGATCAAAACTTTTTATTTGATATATAAAATCGTCCCACATAATGTTGTGTTACTTATGTATTGCATTTTAGAAAAACGTATCTTGAATGGTTTTACAAGATAATTTAATCTAAAACATTTTATCGATAAAAAGTTCAACAGCTGTGCCATGTATTAATGCATCTATGGTATATTTTATATAAGATTTATTTAACAATCACATCGTTAAGCTCTTTTGCATACATATCTAACCGAGCAGTCATATTAAAGCCCCATTGGTCTTTGGTTTGGCGACAAAGATTAAGATCTAATTCTATTAAAAGCAGTCCATCCTTCTCCCTTGAAAGGCTTGGAGTCCTGCATCCGTTTGGTGCAGTGGCATAGGAAGAACCATAGAAGTTTCGAGAAATGTCTTCGTTATCTTTCCTTGCAAAATGTTCAATTCCTACTCTGTTTATGCTGCACGTGAAATAATTATTAGCTATGGCAGCATTTCGGGCTTCTATACCCCAAAACGACTCCCCAAATTCTACTACAGTAGCTGCAGGATTAAAAACTATTTCAGCCCCATTCAGACCAAACATGAGCCAGTTCAAGGCATGGTGTCTTCCGTAGCAAATATTTACAGCAATCTTGCCGAATTTCGTCGCGAAGACCGGATGGCCGGTGTTGCCAGGTGAGTAAAATGCAGTTTCACTAAAACTTCCAAAGCTGGGGAGATGATTCTTCCTATGTTTTCCCAAATAGTTACCGTTTTCATCGATCACTACAGCTGTGTTCCACCACGTTCCACCATCATTCTCCAGTATCGGTGATATTATTACAACATTGAACTTCTTTGCTAGTTTAGCAATGAATTTGGTGCTGGGTCCACCTTCAGCCGATTCGGCGAATTTGGCCCATTTTTCTTTCTCACCGGTGCACAGGAAAAATGGCATCGACCATGTTTCCTGTAAACAAATAATATTAGCTCCCTCGCTGGATGCTGTTTCTATTATCTTCGCCACTTTATCGAAAACAGCTTCCTGTTGTTCACTGATAGGCCTATCTGTTGCCAGCACAATGGAGTGTTGAATTAGTCCGAGTTTCACAATCCTGGGCTCTTTTAGCTCCTTGGCTGCAGAAAATGAATATCCAGAAACTTCGCAATTGTTCCTTGCGCTGAATAATTTCGTAGATTCTTTCAATTCCAATTCACTGTGGTCTTGTCTGCCGTAGTAAATTTTATTGAATTTCTTGACATCTTCGATTTTCAAATTTTGTTGCAAGATTCTGTCTAGGTTAAGACTGGAAGACGCCATTTTTACACAAAATACATTGAGCTTCTTTCGGAAATTTAAAGAAACTCACTAGTGATGTGCCGAACTTGAATTAAATCGTACTAGGCGTATAATATTAAAATCGGTTAAGTTTATTCGAATCAAGCAAGACCAAACAAGTTATTCCAGTGAGTTACGCAATCTATTTGCAAGTTAACATCGGCATTTGTTTACATTATTGTGTTTAAATGCGAGACGTCTATCTGTTGATATTGACACATAATTGGTAGGTCGATACTTATGTTGGCTTGTTATGTATCTATCCACATAGGTATGTACCTAATCAATGCGTGAGGTCTTAAATTATCACATTATTTTACGTGAATAATATATTATCAACATTATCATCATCATTTCTGCTCCAGTCCACTTTTGGACATAAGCCTCCTCATATACTTTGAGTGGAGACGGCTTGCATCCACCGTGAAGATTTTGCCATGTCAGTCTAAATATTTTTTAATTATTATTTAGAAAAAGAGTAAGATGCGTCCGTAACCATTGCATCTAGGAAACGAACCTCCGGTTCCTAAAAAGTCAGGTTTATCACTTATTAAAACATATTAAGATTAATTCCAACTAGTTGGTAGACGCAAAATTTTTCGTAACGCATATTTAAGAATAACTTATGCATGGTGCCTGTGTGCAATATGACTCGCAGACTGCATCTATAATAGTAACTACAACTTAACTCCGATCCGGTAAGATTTAAATATTAAGTAATTTTTATGGTTGGTATGTTCAGTCCGCATCAAATTGATATAAATAAAAAACAAATAGATTTAAGCCCAAAGTGGTCAAAATGTTCCACCTTTTTTGTTTCATGTTTATGTAAGTTGACAAGTTGTTCAAAATGATATGTGCAAACTACTTACTAGACGCTATATCAATTTGTCGCTCACTTAGCAATGTCTCATAGTTAGATAGATAGGTAGTTAGAAATGTACCTGTTGTATTACCAAGTGTAGGTTTTGCTGCCTACTCAATACCTAGATAAGTAGGTAGTAGGTTCTAATAGACCAGCGTCGTAGGTAATTTTATACTGACCTATTAAAAGGTTTTATTCAACCACCATACTTCTTGCGTTGCAGCTAGTTTCTAGTGGTTAAAATAAAACCGTATACGTAAGTATAAATAAGATTAACTAAGTACATCGTCGTTACAAGAAAGTATTTTTTTTGATATCTTAACCCAAATAGATACCTAATGTAGGTACCTTCCTAATGAATTATTTGCAAACCCAAATTCATTTATTTTTAAGAATGTCAATAACCTAGCTAGAATAATACCATCATCATACAAATAAGATTTACAATAATTTGAACCCAGGGCCTTTGTAGAGTCATTAAGATAATATTTTTGTTTATTGTCTATCACGACAAAACAAAGTAACTCCGTATCATATTATATTTACAAATAGGTCCCAAAGTTGTATCCACCCAAGTAGGTACCTATCTGTTTATCGAAATAAAACAATTAAATACTACACAACCATAAGTCACGTCGTCAAATATTGATTAGACAATATTTTTCTCTCTGGCCACTATTATCATAGGTCGAAGGCCACAGCTTTGCCGGACCACACAGATAAACAGATCTAGCCGATGCATCGCTACATCGGGTATTTAAGGCTCGCAGGCTCCAGAAAGTGCCAGTCGCAACTGAACCGCTCCATCGCGCACACACCAGACCTACGCAGCCATGGACAACGAAACCCTCAGCTTGGAATCCATCGTCGACAACAACCTCACCGGCCGCGACCTCGAAGAGTTCAACAGGATCTACTATGGAAGGAAGAACCACCTCGAAGTCTCCATCAAAGACTCTTCTATCGCCGCAGCCAAGGAAGCCAACTTCGAAATCGCAGCGTACGCCTTTCCCGCCAAGAAAGAACAGACCAGACCCCCCAGGATCGTCAAGGTAGGCATCGTCCAACACTCTATCGCTGCCCCCACCGATAAACCAGTCAACGAGCAAAAGAAGGCCATCTTCGACAAGGTAAAGAAAATCATTGACGTTGCTGGACAAGAGGGAGTTAACATACTCTGCTTCCAAGAGCTATGGAACATGCCCTTCGCTTTCTGCACGAGGGAGAAACAGCCGTGGTGCGAGTTCGCCGAGTCGGCTGAAGACGGAGCCACAACAAGATTCCTGAGAGAGCTTTGCATCAAATACTCTATGGTTATCATCTCATCCATCCTGGAAAGAGATGAGAAGCACGCTGAGATCCTCTGGAACACCACTGTGGTGATCAGCGATACAGGAAACGTCATCGGCAAGCAGAGAAAGAACCACATTCCTCGCGTCGGAGACTTTAACGAATCCAACTACTACATGGAAGGAAACACCGGCCTGTCTTCGCAACGCGTTACGGAAAAATCGCGATCAACATCTGCTTCGGGCGTCACCATGTTCTTAACTGGATGATGTTCGGGCAAAATGGAGCTGAGATCGTCTTCAACCCTTGCGCCACGATCGCGGCCGAAGCTGGCAGCGAGTACATGTGGAACATCGAAGCGAGGAACGCTGCGATCACCAACTGTTACTTCACCGCTGCGATTAACCGCGTCGGAGTCGAGAAGTTCCCGAACGAGTTCACATCAGCTGACGGCCAGCCCGCTCACAAAGATCTGGGTCTTTTCTACGGATCCAGCTATTTCACCGGCCCCGATGGGGTCAGATGCCCGGGTCTGTCCCGCACCAAGGACGGTCTGTTGATCGGAGTGATGGACTTGAACCAGAACAGGCAAATCAAGGACCGCAGATGCTACTACATGACTCAGAGGCTGGATATGTATGTGGACAGCTTGAAGAAGGTTCTGGATCTGGAGTTCAAGCCACAAGTCGTCCACGAGAATGATAAGTCCAAGTGAAAAGGACCCATCGAGTTAAAATGACAAATTACTAAAATTAGAAAGGAGTTTTGTCTAATATTAGAACCTTAGGATTTTAGTACGCCATAGTTTATACCTATACTGGTTACTAATGTATCTATGAAAGCTAAAGTCATATCATAAGAGTTATTCAAATCATAATTGATAAGGTTTTGGATATTGATAGGTATTTGATATATATTTTAAACATGGTGCATTTGGAAATGAACTACAAAGAACTGCTATGGACTAAGTAAATAATATATTCTACAATTTGATTTTTATTTACTTTATTTCAGCTAAAATTAAATTTTCCAGGTAAATATTTATAAATATGTATTTATATTTGACAACATCATCCTCTTCAGAACAATTTAATCAAACGGCGCTAGATGTTGTTGTGTGGATCGTTCGGCAATATTTATTTATTAATTATGATACCTACTCGTAGATACGTATCAACTCTCTCAAGCCTATAATGCTAATAAATTATGTAGCACATTGAATTTAAAATTAATCTAGTTATTTCCTAACCATCATTATCACAGCGTGTTAGGTAGGTATAACTAAAATAGATTTAATTATCAATTACTTTCCATAGCGTATGTTAGAAAATTTATGGTTATATTGTAAACAGTACCTATTAATATTGATATAATTGTACCACCCACGTTGAATAGTAAGTGATTAGCGCTGATAACATGGGATAACAAGTTTACGGAAAATTATGGTATAAATTGTGTAGGTATTGTAGGAGATTATTACATTGTGTTCTCAGTGCTTACGCAAAAGTCAAAGAATGAAAAAAGCGAGGCTAATATAATAGAAAGAAAGAAATACAAATACAAAAACTTTTATTGATAACTGTTGTACAATTAGGTGTTTTATGAATAGGGTATATGTTTTTACAGTTTATCCTCAAAAAAACAATAATGTGACAAAAAGGTGATCATTCAATAGCTATAAATTAATAATAAAAAAAATTAAGCCGATTGTACCTTGTAAAAAACAATACTTAGTAGGAATGAGATCCAAAGATATTTATTTCGAAATTCCCAGTAGGAAATGTACCTACCTACATTATGTACATACTTACAGAATTCTTAAAATGCTATGCCTTGTCAGGGCTCATGTTGTAAGCTCTAATTAATTATAAGAACCAATATTGTACCTACACATGAATGAAATAAACGATTTTGAATTTGAGTCAGTCGTGCATTTGCTCAAACAATTGGTCGAAATTTAGGCTTCCTGATTAATATTATGACTTACAACGGATAACATACAATGATTTGACGGTTTTTAAGTTTTCCGATATTTCGACGCTGTTGCAAGCGCCATGATCACGGAAAAACAAATCATGGTATGTTACCAGTTTTAAGTACCTAATAATATTGTTAAAACGATGATAATCTAATAAGTTTTATTCGCGAATAATCTTTCTTTTTTGTTTTGGAGGTTTTTCTGTTTACGTCCGTAAGTGTTAAACCTCTGAATCCTTACACGTGACCTCCAGGTGGTGCTAAGAACAGTCTCTGGTAGGTAAGCTTCGGCTGCGGATTGCCTCCACCCTCCGGGCTGGGCCAGTGCTTGAAACGATTTTTTCGTGTTTCGTAGTGTGGTCTGGAGAAGCCATCTACCTTCTTGGTCTTCATGCCCCATCTTAGACCACATCGTCACTTTACATCAGGTGAGATTGTGGTCAAACGAAGGCTTATCTAGCATAAAAAAAAATATTCATTCGAGTCAGCCGTGGTACCCAAATCCGAAATTATTAATAAGCACAAATGGCATGTAAAAATTAATAAATTAAGGTGTTTTATAATATTTTGAAGTTTTTGCTTTAAAAACATCTTTTTATTACAAATCCTATTATTAAAACGACTTTATTATTAATTAACGAAGGTATCAATTGAAATGCATTGATATAAAGTACCGCAACAGGTTAGCTAGTGCCTGTTATGGAATCTTGTCTAAATGCAGGTTTATAAAGTATGTTCCCTCATTTGGTTATGCCCGAACAAGTAAAGAAGATGGAGTTGATGGAGGTGTCTACTTTATACAATGTAAGACGAGTTAATATTTGCCAAATACATAAATTATCTATTCACCAACCCGCTCTTTGCCAGTGTGGTGAATTAAATTAAGGCCTTATTTCTCTCGCCAAGAGAGAAGTCCCTGTGTCCCAGCAGTGGGAGCGTTAATAGGGTGGTGATGATGGTCAAGTATCAATAAAGCTTTCTTGCTTTATCTATGTCCCGCACCGCCTCGTTGGTGAATATCATACGCTGTGCTATTCGAACGGCCTCGTTTCGATGACTTTTCAATCAGAATGATAATCTTTCATAATTTTATTTATAAGTCACGCACGCAGTGGCGATTTTCCGCTTGTTGTGAATATAAATCTATCACATAGAATAATAGTAATAATAATTCTTTATTGTGCACATTGCGCTTATAATTTATTCAAAAACCAAAGAAAGTACTAGATAATTAACGCAGTCTTTAGAGCCTCCTGGCTAGTTAAAAACTGTGTTATAGCAAGGTAAGGCTCTGCAAACCACGTAAGTATACCTACATATAAAATACTTTACAAAGGTATATAAATAAATACCATACATACTAACATAATGTTATACTATATTAAAGGTCGTGGGCCAAGAGGATACGGGTCGGCAATAGGCTACGTTGCTACGGATTGCGTAGCATATGCAAAACGATACACCACCGTTTTAAACCTTTTTTAAACGACGAAAAAAAGGAGGTTCTCATTTCAACGCCTATTTTGTATAGATGATCTGCGTTATTACGTTGTACGAAAATAAATAGTATTTATTACTGCTACGCTAACCTAGTGTTCTACGAATTGCGTACCTACACCTAGCAAGTTCGATAGAAAAGGAAGTCAGTTGTTTGTCGTAGCGTCCGTGGCCGTAGCTTTGTATACGAAATTGGTCTACGTAGTAGCATTTATGTATCATTATGATTATAAAATTTATTCATGTTACAAAATTCATTATGCTTGTGTTATATAGCTTGAATAAATAATTGTTTAAAATAATTAAAGTCGTTAGCCATTTTATACAGAACGATTTTAAAAGATATGATCTGTAAGTATTTTTATTTGTATAAATGGAATTTTACACGGTTTCTGAATAGGAATTCCCTTTAAAACCATCCCAAACGAAACCGCGGGATAAATCCAGTTCAACTCTAATATGAAATCATTTCACCTAAAACCTGCCATCACCGAGAAATGAAAGAACACTGAACAGCTAAAAGCTGAACACTTTCAACATTTTAATTCCTGTGTAATTTTCTCACTCGCTCATAGATGCCGCTAATGTGTTGCACTCAGCGATTGTCGCACCATCTAGTCTTCGGGAATGCAAACTTATTCGTCCTATCTGCGAACTCTATGGTTTAGGAATAAGGTTGGTTGTGCAGTAGTTTTTATTTGCAAAGTTGGTACACTGCTTTCTAGAGCACTTGGGAAGTTGCAGTCCGTGACATCCATTATGATAATGATGTCTTTGTTTTAGGGTTGCCGCAAGAATAACATAACATAGTGCAACAGAAATAACTAAATTTCAAAATATCACGCTTTCCTTTCGTCACGTTTTTTTGTGTTTGTTATCTTACCTCTGAATAATATTTTTTTTAGTTTCATGTTAGTGGGCCCTCGAATTTAAATATGATTGATTATTGTTAAATGGTCGTATAAGATAAGTAGGTACTAAGTACATGTGACTGCCATTTTGAAACGTACATGGTTGATTACTAATTAATTAGGCTACTATCAAATTGATTCATCCGTTTAAGAGCTATACATAGGCAGAAACAGAGCCACATAGACGTCTAACTATTACACCCCATTTTTTGTGTAGTAGGTTAAAATGCGTCAACGCTAGTGGGTTGCGTGTAGTGTCACTACGCCGGACTACGGTCGCACTCGCACTCGCGACTTCTACCTGTGGCCAAAGTTTACTTCTTTTGCAAGTAATATAACGGATTATCCCTCACTTCATACCTGGATTCCAATTCAACATATTCGAAATGCAAAATTTCAACATTTGATTAAGTGACAGTTACTTTAAAAGATAATAAATAAAACATGTATTTTTTTATGTACCTGAGGTTTATGGTAAGTGCTAAAATAAAACACAGTTCAGTGCCAGAGCCACAAACATATAATTTATTTTTTATAGCGTCAACCCTATTTGATAACTGGGTTGCGTGTAGTGTCACTACGCCGGAAGTCACGGGCGCACTCGCGACATCTACCCGCGGCCAAAGTGCACTCGCTAAGTTCTTTTGCACTTTCGGGGTAATGGCGGACTTTTTGTGTTTTTGGGCGTTTGTGCCTTTGTAACTAATATTGTCAGAATTGTAGATAATTCTAGAGATTTCTGTGATTTTGAATTTATCAGAATTCAAATTGGACAGAACTTTACGAACATAATTTAGGCAGACCGCATTTCATTATACCTCAAATAATATGTTGAGTATTATGTTTCTAGACTAATTTGTACCAAATTAATAGGCAATTTAGGTACTGAAAAAGGTACTGTATTAGGTACTTTATTGCGAAAGCTCAAAATAAACCTAACCTTACTCGCTACTACGCTTTGAGAGCGCGATCGATAGTTTTACTAGCGACATCTAGTTATCAACTTACGAACTAAATTAACTTGCCTAATTTGAGGTCAAAACTAATGAATTACTCAACATAATCCTTCCCTAAGCTATGCATAGCTTGTGTTTCTGTGCTTGGGTGCTACGTAGATACATTTAATATGACCTTTCATGCAGAAAACTCAAGATTAAAGTGTCATACACACATACGTAGATCGGATGCATATTTCTTATCCTCACTACAACTGGTGTTCATAAAAATGTCATAAGATAATTAGAAGAATCGCGAGGGCAGAGCGCAGGGGTCGTAATTCAATAACTAGCGGTGATGGATCGCACCCGCACTACGCTATATCATTGCGTAATGTGTACATTACATTGAAATAATATAGTTGATACAAGGTGCATGACTATGACTAGAAATTGTTATAAATAAAAAAATGTATTGCTAGACATTCATACAGCAATATACTCGGCTTGTGTTACGGATACTAGACATCTCTGATACCAAATTAAAGGACATACATCTTTATATATATAATTCTTCTGTGAGTGTATGTCACTGAACTTCTCTCAAACGACTGGACTGATTTTGATGAATTTTTTTGTGTGTGTTCAAGGGGATCTGGGAATGGTTTAGATTCACAATACGGTCAACTGGATATTGTTTTTTGAGACGTGGGACAGGACAACGTCTGTCGGGTCGACTAGTATTATATAATCTAATATAATAATCATCATCATAATAATAATATAAATGTAAAAATCTTGATTGAAATTTGATAAAATGAAGAAACTATGTCAATAGAATTTTAGGTTTATATTTTTTTAGGTAATAAACGATAACGGTAATATTTACTCTGTCCAACCATATTCAATAATGATGCGAATAGACGGAGGATAAGAGCTTATAAATTATATACCCTTTTTAATTATATAGCCAATTTGATAATAAAGAGATTATAAAGTACGCGTCATAGACAGACCAACCGTCATAAAATGGTTAAAATTGTGTTCATGAGTTCTATGTATGAGGCGAACAACTAGTACATAGAAAACAACCAAAACAAGGAAAAAAACACAAACCTCTTAGGCGGGAATGGAACCGCGCGACTTTTGCCCACTGCGCCACTATGGCAGTCTATTACTAAATAAATATTCGATAAAATATAATTTTCCTACTCAATAAAGTAAAGTTCTTCAGGGTTACAGGTTGACTTTTGAAACGTTATAGTTTCCCAAGGAACTTATACCCAATTGTAGTTTCCTAAGCCCTTAAATTCATAGATACCTGGGTCCAGGTATCTATGAATTA
Organism: Gymnoscelis rufifasciata; assembly: GCA_929108375.1. Taxonomy (NCBI): domain Eukaryota; kingdom Metazoa; phylum Arthropoda; class Insecta; order Lepidoptera; family Geometridae; genus Gymnoscelis; species Gymnoscelis rufifasciata. The sequence goes on from OV815314.1 coordinate 11,260,997, forward strand.
GCTTTTAGTTCTATAGATCATAATTAACACCGTTCCTTAATTATAAATTTGATACCTCCATAGACGCTGGACCAAAAGTAGCCTATAAACAAATATTGTCAGAGGGATGTGTATTCTTTGTTGGTAATCCTAAATAAATAAAAAAAAAGGTGTGTGTGCGATTCACACACGATAGAAGTGAAACTTCAGTAAATCGACGAAAGAATAATAAGAAGAATAAAAAAAAAGTGTGTGTGTGTCAGCTACGACGCACGATTGGAGTCTACTACTTATGAACTATAATTATGATATATATCGAATAGAAAAAAAAGGTAAATGAACGCATCTGCTAAAATGTTAAGAGAAACAAACATATATCTGTAATTATTCGGATTATTTATATTACTTCAATAAAGCGTATTACGTAAAGTATGTTACAAAACAATATAAATAAAATACAGCGATACTTCGTAGTCTCAACTACGAAGTATCGCGCAAAGAAATTTAAATAAAGCATTGTATTTGTGTCTCTTACATCATTTCCGTTTCATCTTTTTGCATCCGGTTTGAAATCACTACGATTCTATAGAAGTTTCACTTCAAAAATTAGGTTAGAATATAAATTCAGATCTAGTAAAAATATACATGTCCCTATCGTTTTAATGCAATTTTTGTGTAAACCGGCTCCAAAAGGTTTCAATTCAGCGCGCCTGAAATTCTGTTTCAAATCAACGCCGGAAAACTCAGTGTGAGGACATTTTTAACGGATACAATTGGTGATACGCGCGCGAGGGGCTCATTGTGTAGTCCTCACATGACACTGAAGGGGTTTTCGAGTGTGCTTTTCAATTTGCCTGGCGCGAGTTGCACAGAGGCATGTGTAGACGCGGCGTAAATAATCAAATCCTTCAAGCACAGATTATTAAATTGTCTCTGGTATTTTTAGGCTACCGTACCTACAGGGTAAAACGGGACCAGGGTATAACTAATACTTCGTCGTCTGGCTGTCTGTCTGTCTGCCATTCTGTCACCAGCCTGTAACACAAGAACCGTGATAGCAAGATTAGAGAGTTAACATTTTGAGGGATGATGTATTTATTTCTATTGACGCTATAACATCAAATACTTAAAAAACTAATATTTAAGGGGGCTCCCATGCAACAAACTAGATTTTAACAAGGTTAAGCAACGTTCCGCCAGGCCAGTACTGGGATGAGTGACTTAAATTTCATCTTTTTGCACTTTGAAAAATTTTTATTTTACTTATTTTAGTTTTTTTCTTGTAATGCATAATGTGTATAAACTGTACGCACCCTAGGTGTAGTATAAGTCCATCTCACACTTATTAATTTTTTTCTCTTTTTTTTAGTCTAAGAAGGTTAAAGACGGAGAGGTTAGAATGTTCAGGTATCAAAATAAAAAAAAATGATTCGAATTTTGATCTCAACAACTTGTTGTATTTTGGAAATGACGGAGACGATTACAAGTTTAAAAAACTTGAATTGATGGTACCTAAGTAAGTATGCCAAATTAAAGGGGTCGGTTTTTATCAAATATGCTCTACATGAAATGACATAAATCTACAGACGTCACAGTTTGAAAATATCACATGATTAAACTTATTTGTACCTACAAAATAATTCGTAAATAATAACTAAATACCCTAATTACCCCAGATACTAGATTTTTAGAAAAATTATATCAATATACGGTGCCTCCATTCCATTCCCAATCTTGGCCAAATCAAGTTCGTGTAATAGTGAAACTTTTTACACAATGGTCTCAAAAACCGCGCGGAGTGCAGCGGAAATGAAACGGAGCGTTCGATGGAAATCGTCCCAAACTATTGTCGATGATTCACAAAAAAAGTATAAATGGTTTTCGAAGCGGCACTTGTCAAACGTGAAGTTTATAAAAAAAATTACGTGATTTCCGGTTGAATACTGTTGGTTGGTACGGAATTCAGGAGATACCATTTTGTCTGTACGATATTCGTATTTCCCTACATGAAGGCTTTAGAATAAAAAAATTACGGACCCCCAAAGAGAATATAAGCACTACGTCCATTAAAGACCGAAATAGTTTGACTTTTAAATATCGGGGGTATTTTTTTGTAAAATAATCAACTACTGTCCAAATATCAATAAAAAAAAAACTATACAAAATTTCATTTTTTAATAGTTTGATTTTGAAAATTTAAGATTCAATTAGCATCTCTTTCTCATACGTAACTTTAACGTACTTAATAGATGTTTTTACTTTTTGGATAAGCATTTCAGCGAATCCAAGAAGTATCAGAAATAGAGGTCTATATTGTGTGCATATCTACAGGTAATACACATACATTTACGTTTCGTTTTCACGTTAGAAAACTGTCAATAAAAACGGATTTTGTCGCTACGAAGTTTCCCAGATATGCTGGTAGGTACTTTACCACTGTAAAGAGAAAATTCTTACTTTTTATTTTGATCATACACGCAACGTGCTTAGTTTTTATGAAAGCTGCATACACAAACAGATGCTTTGAATAAATTCAAAGGCTTTGTGAATAAACAAAGAGTGTTTTGTGCGGGTAGTTGTGTTGGCTTAGTGAGAGTACATTTACCATTAAATCCAAGGGTCGTTTTGGAAACTCATGACAAATTACGCGTACAAAAAGTACCAGCATATATATATATATTTAAGCTTGCTTTACTAAAATTTTGTGTCACTTATAAACTATGTAAATCATTATGCAGACCGATTTGCTTAAACTATTTGGGTTTGCTCTTTAAGTTTCAAGTTTTACGTTCCTTTATTGATAACAAAGGTCAGGTTTAAAGGTATGACCTTAGATCCTATAAATAAAATATTATAAACTAGTGGCCCGCCCCGGCTTCGCACGGGTTTTTATTCAATTTTTTTTCCCGGCAATTATTCGATTTTTCCTCGCCTTTTAAACCTTCCTTAGACCTCCACGAACATTTCAAGACTATGATAAGATAAATCCGTTCAGCTGTTCTCGAGTTTTAATCAGACTAACGAACAACAATTCATTTTTATTTATGTTTTAAACAAAAAAACAACATTAAATAATGAAGATTAAATTAGTCACACAATGACAATTGAAGTTTGAAGTCAAGTTACCTACTGTAAAAGTAAAATAAAAATGTTCAACCACAAAACTGAATTACCAAAAACCTACCCTATTAAAAGTTCATCACCATCATCATCACCCTATTAACGTTATCACTGCTGGGACACAGGGACTTCTCTCTTGACAAGAGAGTTTAGGCCTTAACTCACCCCGCTGGCGGGTGAATGTCACATGTCCTTCAAACTCGGAAAGTCGAGTGTGCTCACATTTAGCCAACACGGCTTTACGGATTTATAAGTTACAAAAATATACTCCCTTTATGCTCCAGAAGCTCAAACTTGATGTAAAATAATGTTCTCATGCATGTTTTATTAAAATAACTACATAGAACTTAATTGATCACCCCCATGTGTGCATGCGTCACCGCATCCAAGAGAACAATCAAGTTTTATAAATAACACGCAAACCATCAATTCTTCTGCCTTCCTACAATTTCTAATAATAATATTGCTAATCGATTCATACTCTTAATTATAATATAAGCGCTTTCGCTGTCTTTACTCCGTTGACGTAGAAATACGTAAATTATAATTTTATCGTTCAGAACACCAAATACTGAATTGAATAACTAGATAGAGATTAAGATATACTAAGAAACATATATATATATATATATAGGATATATATATATGTTATATGAGGGCGAAAGAATGATGATGATGATGAAGAAGCATTATATATTTGTTGGTTTATCCCATAAATTATTTTTCGCTTTTCCCCAAGGAAGCGCAAAGGGCATGCTATTTGGCGCGAGGTCGTGCCCTTTGAGCAAAGGTCGCGTGCATAAAACTGAATCATTTCGTATAGGGCGACGTTTTGTGCCAATTATATTATTATTGTCATGATGCGGCTACAACGGCGGGCGAAGATTTGTGTAAGTCATCGTGAACGGTGGTATACGTGATGTTCTTGTCTACATTAGCGGACGAAAATTACTACAAACACTCAAGCTACAGGATTCTGAAGTGACGTCAATGTAGCCACGCCGCATTTTCAACATCGTCTTCGCTCGAATACTATGCGGTGTAACCAGACACACACGCATCGCATTGACACGAATATTCGCCGTAGGCCGCTAATGTAGCTACACTATTATTGAGTAGTGTAAAAATGTAATCGAATCCTTTTACTTTAAAAGTTTCTTTCATAATTTTACCTCCTAAGTTCCTTTGAAAATCCTTTCGGCACATCTTACAAAATTTTTGTTTTTTGGTTGTTTAAACAAAACCTTTTACTTAAACTAGATTAAGTAAGTTGCTTTTCTTAGTTTTGTTGTATTTTGTGTTTTGATGTGCCAATAAATGTTTATCTTTCTCTTTGTTTGATGAATTGATGATAACTAGGTACCTACATCATCGGAAAGATAGAAAAACATGGCGGTGACTGTAACTATTGTCCTTTATCAAAAACAGTTTAAATACTGTTCAAAAGTATATAAAACAAGATGAACAAACTAATTTAACTATATGCTCTATGCAAACTGTTATTTATAATATTTTTTTAATTTTTTAAGTCATTTAAAAATTAGTCATTATTTTCTTATTCTTCTTAACAAGTTTCTTAAGTAATCTTTTATCAACTGTTGTAAAAACACGTCTAATCTTAACGTTTCCTTTCAAACTGCTAATCCTCTATTTTATTTCTAGTTAACAAAACTCAAATTATCATCATAAATCCAAAATTATTGTACCCACCATTTTATACCATTAACTTGAACTGTAAAACCGAACCAGCATAAGTTGAGACCCATCTAAATCTCTCAACCTCTGGACGATAACAGGCAAAATATTTTACAAAGGCTAGCAAAGGTCTTGTTTATCTGGCGAACCTAATAAGTCTCGAAAATATTGTCTTTGAGGGGTTTTTGGGTTTTGAACCTTGTGGGGTTGGGAATAGGGTTGTGTGGGGTGGAAAGGGAGGTTTGAAGATGTAATGAAAGAACGCTATTCAGTTGTAAGGAGATGATTAAGGGCACCTGCGACAAATTGAAGACAAGGGTTGTATTTCTATGTTAAAAGTCTGCATTCTTTCGGTATGATGTAAAATTAACAAATGATTTTAAACTAAACAGAAACCCGACTACATAAAATACAACACGCACGCAATAAGTACGAGACATGAAAATAGTCTGCTGAAATTACACTTACACGTAGGTAGTATATTTCAACGTAGTTTTATACATTATACTGTTGACAATGTTATTTCCTTGATATTTGTTATTTAAGCAATTTAGTTTTATTAATTTTAAGTTGACCTGTCCATGTAGGCTATGTGCTTCTAAGGAAATAAACGTTTTGACTTTGACTTATACTGAAATAGATTATAGGAGATTATGTTTAAAGGATAGCCGTGGTCGTATGCTGATTTGATTTATTTTTAATATTAAAACAAGCTCTATGCGCCTATGCCTTGCCCGTGTTTTTTGGATTTGCCCGCGGTAAATTGTAGCTTATAGCCTTCCTCCTTCCTTAGTAATAATCATCAAAATCGGTTATATTTTGTTTTTCAGGTACTAACAGCGCCGGCGCAATGAACTAATTCCTGTGGTAAAAATCATGTCCAGATTTTAACCTTTGTTTAACCTATTAGAAGTCACTGTAAAACTCATTCAGTTGTTTGAGTGTGAGAGATGGGTTTGGTCTACTGTTTTTGCATTACGGATACCGATCGAATTTTGTATAACTCACAAAACTTTCAAGTAACTGAATGACGCCGGCAAGTCGTAGCATAATGGCAAGCGCGATGCCAATAAGAACTGAACTGAACTGAACTGAGTGTGAAAGAGTCACAATCCACCATTTATATGTACATACAAACTTTATATGTCTATTGTAAACATGAAAGTATGCCTCTTCTTCTAGACTTACTAATTTTATAAACACGAAAGTTTGTGAGGATGTAGGTGTGTATGTTGTTGTAAAAAATCGCAATAATATACCTAACAACTTAGAATAAGTAACACAGGCTATTATTAACCGCGACAAAATACAATTTTTCGCTGAATAATCTATTATGCGAGCAAAGCCCGATTCGGATCAAATTTCTCAGTAAAGGACAAAACCTTTTTTCTCCGCGGTATAATCTATTACTGCGCAGGCAAAGCCGCGGGCAGGCAGCTTATATAATTATACAGTCAAGGTTGTCTGGAAGAGATCGCTCTTGAGCGATAAGACCGCCAATTGTCGCATAGTTTTAAGAAAATTATTGTTATGTTTGTTTTATAATTGTGTGCGCAATAAAGAATTATTTTCTTATCTTATCTTAAGTCAAATCAACCAGTAGCCAAATTTATGTCATTATACAAAAGACAACAAACAAATTTGCTACAAGAAAATGCATTTTCTCTTGAAAATTAACATAATGGATGTTAATTTTCAAAATACTGGCTTATCCGATACAACACAAAGGGGTAAGGGGGTTGTGAAATCGGCAACTCGACTGTGAATATCTGCGGGGATGATGTAAAAACACAAAATAACACTTTCTGGGGTTGCTTAGGGGAAGCATACAACTTACAAATGTACATTTCATGAGTAACTTTAAGTTTTTTTTTTTTATTTATTAGCCTATGTTGTCCCACTGCTGGGCAAAGGCCTCAACTTTAAGTATGGAAAACTAATTTGGATAAATATTTTATAAATATATTAAATTATTATTTAATATTATCGTATTTTATTTTATGTGTAGTTTTGTAACGAGTATTGTTTGTTTTTGTTTAACGTCGTAATTTGTTAGGTATTGTGTTTTTTGTCCGCGAGGGCTTTTTAAATAGCTTTCTGTAAATTTATTTAGCTAGGTACTTATTTCGCTGTTTTAGCTGTAGGTCTTCCTCAATAAAATAAATAAAATCCACAGTAAAAAAAAAATCTAGCTTTCCACGTAACGACGTTTCCCGAGTTCTGTTTATTTTCCCGCAGATAAAAATGTAGCCTACAGCATTAATCGTTTTATCTAATAATCATAAAGAGCGTATAACAGTGAACGAATTTATTGAATTAGCAGTTCGGTACTCGGTAATTCTGAGATTACCTAATATACGACCTCCCTAAAAATCTGTAAGACGTAACGAGATGAGAAAATATCAAATTGAAAGCTCAAGTTTCACTAGAATAGGGTATTATAAAACTATGAAACAAATCTACCTGATAATATTTTGTAAGGCGACATAAACTAACACTGTATTAAAAAAATATAGACTATAATAATATTAGTATTAAAATTGTAATATATTCATGTTTGATCACGTGACGTGATCACTATGCTACTTTTCAAAAAGGCGTTGGTATACCTACCTGCCTGAGTGAAGTCACTGAGTAGTGAAAAGTTGTAATGTGTCCTACAACTTTTAAAGGAGATTACGGACACTCGTGATATCACACGAGCGCCATTTTGTATCTAAATGCTTTTTATTATTTAATATCATGCATTGTGTTTTACTGTTTAGTGTAATCATGAATGATTTAAAATGGTTTTCCGAAATTAGTCAAATAGTCTATTCATTTTCTGACAATACTTTTAAAACCCCTTTCTTAAAAAAAACGATAAACATCGCACAATACATCTTGATACTTTGCTAAGCCGATAAATAAACTGTCACGATTACATTTCCCATCACAGATCTCTCAATAAACCCACATCTACCTGTTAAGCGGGGGGTACACGCAAACCGCATTAGGTATGTTAAATCTTACCCGAGGGGCGGGGATTTTTATTCGTATCGCTTACTTTCCTCATTATTGTTCGGGGTATATTTGCATTTAGTGGGATGTAGATGCTTTGATACTTACATAAGATTTATTTTTGCTAAAAATCTTAGGTATATATTTTTACAATAATCGAACGAACATGAAAAAGTTTCTTGATGTTGTGAATATGATTTTAGAGTGATGGTATTAATTTATATATCAAAACTAATCAATCACTAAACATTTTTGGACCCCAATATAAAACTTAAAAATATAAATAACGTAAAAATAGATTAATTATTGAAGTTCTGATTTGCCTGTGAAGTCATTTGACCTTGAATTCAATCATAGCTCATTACTTTTCACCACTCTTGTAGTTATGTTATTCGGTAAAAAAGAAAAAGTGATTTTCATCTGTGGTGCTGACACACACACGAACAATACAATATTCGTAAGCATTTTATTAAACTTGGAAAATAAAAAATTGGTATTTAGGATGAGGAACATTAATATAGGATCACCGCTGTATGAAGAGAAGCTTTAGAAACACAAGTTCAAAATCGTAAAATCATTTAGGATCAACTATGTAGAATGTAGTTTCAACTATGTAGTACCTACCTATTATTATGTGATGTAGGAAAAAACTTCACATCTTCCTTTATTTCCTTGAGTATCTACTAGTAATAGGTAGTGGTTAACAAATTTCTACAAAGTATCAAGACTATTTAACGGTGTTGCCAGTTGACATTTCCATGATTTTCCCGAAAGCTGAGGAAAATGTCCAAGGCGCGAGTCAACGACTTCTGAATGTCGGAACTTACTTTTTATTTAGTTTATTTTTGTGTAGCTTTCTTATGTCAATCTTCATTTTCGAGTATGAGGATTGGCATTTATTTATTTTGTACAGTGATTTGAACTTCTTATTACAAATTGTAAAAAATAGAATAAACGAATAGATAGGTAACTGACTGTATGAAGATTATTTATATTTAACTGCTCCAAGAGACAGCTGAATTAACTAATATGAATATCGTTTTATGCTATTTCAATTTGAACTAAATCAGTCAAAGACATCTACTTTCTAAATTACTGATATAACAAGAAATTACTAAAGCTGGGTCCACACTTGTATCATTTCGGTGTATCGTATCTCCTTCGCGTGGCCTCGGCGCGTATCATGATCGCTAGTTTGGACGCAAGTTGATACACGTTAATGATACATGCCGTATCCGATACGGCCCGATCCGCAATGATCGCGTATCTTGATACACCTCGTATCCCATACGCGTATCACAATCGGTGGTATGGACGTTATTTTGATACGGATCATGATACTGTATCGTGATACGATACGTGATACACCCCGAACCATCCTGTGTCGTTTTTCGGGATACGCGTTGCATCGAACAAGTTTGGACGTGAATGCATTTGATAATATAATAATATTAATAATATTTGATAGAAGGATCGGAAGAAAAAATGAAGCGTCCATATTTGTAAAGATAAAGTCGATACGGTGACATGATACAGTATCACATAAGTATGGACGCGTTTTTAAAAGATATGCCTTAACGATACGACATGGATAAAATGAGCGTCCATATTTATGATACAGATACTCGATACGATACGCCTGATCGTGATACACCGAAATGATACAAATGTGGACCCAGCTTAACGTAACTTAGATTTGCTCAATGTTTTATAGGACTTAAAATGTACAGTAAATAATAAATTACATTTATTAATTTTTTTGTGAATTGGTGTTCAATAAAGTGTTTTGAATTGTATAAAAATCTGAATAATTACTTTTCAGTTGCGTTTCTAATAAAAAATATTTTAACTGGTTGTTTGGAGATTGGTTGAGGAATGGGAGCCTGGAAGCTGTCAGAAGTGCTTTTGGAGGCAATACAAAGTGCTGAAATTAAGAAAGTGATGAAAAACAGCAAAAACAACCGTAATAATATCAAATTTTCTGAAAAATTACTTATTTTAGTTTTTTTTTAATTTTGTGATTGTGCACATAAGTTTTTTTTTTACTTTATAACTAAATTTTCAATTGAACAGTGTTATTTTCATTGGGATAGCATACGTAGTTTAGGAGATATTCGAGTTTATGCGACTGACCCGTTTTTTTTGAAACCGAGTATAGTTATCTTATAACATAAATGGAATGATGTTGAACTCTCGCTCGATTTATAACTATAATGGACCCCGTCTCCCCATCACTATGCGGCTCAAGCACTCGCTAATCGAGGGCGCACTAAACCAGCTAAAAGCATTCAAGTGCTGGCGGTTAGCGCGAGTTAAGTGATACATTCATTTGTGGACAATGCAGGTGTAACGGGCTCTTAAGTAATTGGCCTGGCTTTAGGGTTGCCACATACACATTTGCTTTTAATAAATGAAGAAAGAGTCAAACACAGCGCTTCGGAGTTTTATAACAGCTGTAACTTCAACGTTAGTTTAAGTCGGTCTTTCTTAGCTACTTAAGATACTTCTTTAAGTACTTATGTTCAATTTGTTTATGTTTTTTGTATTTTATTTTAGACGTTTCTAAGATTTGTATTTCGGTTAATATCGTATACGTGATACAAAATCATATATTTGGTTTTACAAATCTTCACACAATAATGCTGATGACATTAATAAATAATAATAAAAAATACCACATTAATCACACAGCATTACCTAACCCCAAACTAAGCAGAGTTTGTAGTATGGGTGTTAGGCGACTGAAATACTACATAGATATTTTTTTTTATTGAATACGTTCTTATGATACACAAAACAACCATTTTAGTGTAGATGTAAGGTTGCCCAGAACGCTATGGAACAAGTCGCTAAGCAGGCTGTTGCTCAACACAAAGCAACAACCCCTAACGCTGAATGGATGAGTGCTGAAGCGTGGGCTAAGGTTAGCGAGAGGAAGGCTCTTAAGAAAGCAGGCTTAGGGTCTGTGGACGACAGAGCTCTGTACTTTAGAGCCAACAGCGCTGCCCAGAGACTATGCAGGAAGGACAGGGATAGCTATATTAATAAGATCTGTACGGAAGTAGAGAAATGCTCTGAAACTGCCAACACGCGAGACATGTTCCAAAAAGTGAAGTGCCTATCCACGATGTTGACTTATCAGTATTTTTGAATAAAATTAATTAGAGAATCAAAAGCAGAACTCTCGTAAACCCTATCAAGTTGGACACCCTATTTTGCCTTCGTAAATATAGACAGAATTCGTACTTTTCCAGATCCTTTATCTAGAGCCTATGATCAATGCTTTTTCAGAAATGTCTGATATTGACTTATTCGACTAGAGCCAGTAGAGTCACTTGACTTATAAGAAGTTTTATTTTTATTTTTGAAGTGAAACTTCTTTAGAATCGTTGTGATTTCAGACCGGATGCAACGGAAATCCGTCAGGTAAGCCAATCTTAAACGCTAACAAGGTTAAGCAACTTTCCGGAACGCCAGTAGGTACTTGGATGGGTGATCGCCCGAACAAAATCTTTTTGCACAGTATTTTTTTTTATTCATCTCATTCTTTTGTCGATTTACTGAAGTTTCACTTCTACCGTGTGTATGTGTGAATCGCACACATACCTTTTTTTTCCTTTATTTGGAACTTATTCATAAATTTGTTAAAGTAAATATTTATCCCATCAAAAACAATACTTGTCAAAAAAACCAAGTCGCGCAACTCAGTTGTTCTGCGGTAAAAAGTTGTGAGATCCATCTAATACCAAGTCGGTTATTAATTTATTCAGTCTCTACTCAAGCGAATGTTTTATATAAATATATAGACTTGGCCATCGCACTAAATAATTGAATTTACACGTGTTTTCAGGCGATGGCCAAGTCTTAATCTATACTAATATTATAAAGCTGAAGAGTTTGTTTGTTTGATTGTTTGTTTGTTTGTTTGTTTGTTTGAACGCGCTAATCTCCGAAACTACTGGTTCGAATTGAATAATTCTTTTTGTGTTGGATAGTCCAGTTATCGAGGAAGGCTATAGGCTATATAACATCACGCTACGACCAATAGGAGCAAAGATATAGTGGTAAATGTGTAAAAAACGGGAGAAATTGTTCATCTTTGAAGCCTTCCGTTGCGTGCGCCGTGAAAACGGTTCAAGATACACAAAAAATATGTATTAAAGAATAATAGCTCTTTTAATGATCTAAAAAACAGTCCGCGATAGTATATGTCTATCTTTTAAGATTAACTCACAAAAACCGTTTTTATGGTACCTAATTTGGTCGAAATAATTTGTTTAAGTTGTATCAACATAATAATATTAATCTTTATTCAAATAAATATGTAAACAAAATGTAATTGTGACGTATAATAATATTATCAATAAATGACTATTAATGACTATTATGTTGTTGGTTAAGAGTACTTCATCCATTATAACGCGGGTAGCACCGCAGGGCACAGCTAGTATATTTATATAAAACATTCGCTTAAGTAGAGACTGAATAAATTAATAACCGACTTGGTATTAGATGGATCTCACAACTTTTTACCGCAGAACAACTGAGTTGCGCGACTTGGTTTTTTTGACAAGTATTGTTTTTGATGGGATCTCATTTCTTTTTGTATTTTGTAGACAGTTCTACTTTTTTCCTTTTCGGTACCTTCTACTTATTGTATATATGTCCATATAATTTTCTTTTTGCCGGTCCAGATTGGATTTAAATATAAATTATTTCGCATTGTTATTACTTCAGTACATATTTCGAATATACGTGGCGTTGCGACAGCGCCCTCTATACCGGTCTTTTCTAGATTTTTTAGTTTTTCCTTGATTCATACACCAAACACTACTTATATTCCAAATTTGAAGCTTCTAGGTCTGTTAGAAGTGCCTTAGAATTTTGATGATCGGTGAGTCAATGAGTGACAAAATTAAGAAATTTGACCCGTTATAATTCTTAAAATACTGGTTCAAATTTAATGAAATTTGAAATATACCGCGTCTTTACAATGCCTGCATGGTTACTAAAAATTTCAGTCTTCTAATTTTATCCACAACGAAGTTACAGGGGGTCGAAAATGGCCTGAATTGCTTCGAGAAAAGGTACGACAGCGCCCTCTATACCGGTTATTTCTAGATTTTTTAGTTTTTCCTTGATTCATACACCAAACACTACTTATATTCCAAATTTGAAGCTTCTAGGTCTGCTAGAAGTGCCTTAGAATTTTGATGATCGGTGAGTCAGTCAGTGAGTGACAAAATTACGAAATTTGACCCGTTATAATTCTTAAAATACTAGTTCAAATTGAATGAAATTTGAAATATACCGCGTCTTTACAATGCCTGCATGGTTACTAAAAATTTCAGTCTTCTAGTTTTATCCACAACGAAGTTACAGGGGGTCGAAAATGGCCTGAATTGCTTCGAGAAAAGGTACGACAGCGCCCTCTATACCGGTTATTTCTAGATTTTTTAGTTTTTCCTTGATTCATACACCAAACACTACTTATATTCCAAATTTGAAGCTTCTAGGTCTGCTAGAAGTGCCTTAGAATTTTGATGATCGGTGAGTCAGTCAGTGAGTGACAAAATTACGAAATTTGACCCGTTATAATTCTTAAAATACTAGTTCAAATTGAATAAAATTTGAAATATACAGAGTCTTTACAATCCTGCATGGTTACTGAAAATTTCAGTCTTCTAGTTTCATCCACAACGAAGTTACAGGGGGTCGAAAATGGCCTGAATTGCTTCGAGAAAAGGATGGTACGGCCGTGACGCTTTTTTGCTCGACTTGGTGGGGGCACTGCCGTGCCCCCAGATTGAGACGTTCTGCCATATATCTATTTGTATTTTCTCTTAAATGTTTGTTTGTCAATTTCTTAATCACCTTTTGTTTTATTATAGAGTAAGTTTTTGTGTTTGTATAATTAGGATCGCTATGTGGAAACATTTAAATGGTTCAGGGATATCTGTAAATGTATACTCTAGTTACTAGTTAGTTAAAAAAAACTGTTTGTTTTCTGAATAAAATAAATTTTGTTTTTGGAGATATGATATGAATTGGTAAGGATATTTAAATAATACCTTACGTTTGTTAAAGTATAAAGGTCATGTTTTATTTGCGATAACATTTAGTACTCACTCACAATTTACTTTCGAGTAACCCTTGTTATTCTGAAACGTCCGAGGATATGTGTGATCAGTTTATATAATGTAGTCAACAAGTATAAAATGTTTTAATTAAGTTTATTTAAAGTGACAACCCTGAAATGATGCACCTCTACGAGTGGCGCCTGCATTATTTACAAATCAGCTAAACAATCGCGAATCCATCCCGCTCTTACTCACTCACATTCACAAGATAGATAGAGACGCACGACATTGATTGCGTTTATGCTAATGAATTTGGATCGCCGGCCGTCTTCCTGATTGCGATTGAGAGGTTGATGCTGTGTTCTGACTGGAATGATAAATAGCTATAAATACATTATAAATAAATATTATGGTGTTTGTAAAGCAATAATGTTTGTTTGTGATTGGCATTCCTAATTTTATTTCTCGATGAGGTACCTACACCTACATGATAACTTAATAATAACACACAACGAACTATTAAGAACTGTTAAGAACTATTTTTATACAAACTTTTATTTACTTTTACTTGTCCCGATGTTCGTCTGTAATTAAATCTTGCAGGTACTGAGGTAAAAATAAATATTTCCAGACAATCCACACAACATAAAGCCCAGTGGTAAGCTCTAAGCTTGTGTTATGTTACGGGTACTAGACATCTGATATACTTAATATAATGGGCGCATACATACATACATACATAGATATTTTTAGATATATGTATATTAAGCACCCAAACCAAGGAGAAAGTGCTTGCAGAACATACCAACACTTGACTCCTCGGCGGGAATCGAACCCGCTCCCTCTTGCGCCGCAAGCTAACCTTCGCCCACCGCGCCACTGAGGCAGTCAGCGATTTTCTTGCGATGATTGTACCTCTACAAACACTCTAAAATCTACTTCATTTTTAATTATTTTATGCAACCCGATCTTGTTTCGTCCAAGATATTCCAAAAATAATTTTGGACAAATTTTGAGAGATTTTCTAGTCAGAGTTGTCGGTTTGCCAGAATTTGACATACGGGAAGTATGGTTACTTATTGAGCCGTAATTTTGCACATATTACTTAAAATTATTTAATACCTAAAGATACCAAATATCAACACATCGTAATAGTAAACTAACCAAAACAAAACTTATCAAAACAATTAAAGACTATCTAAACCCATAATTTCCAAATCATTGAAACTCGCAGTAAATCAAACTATCTTAACAATTTGAGCTCTATTCCAACGGCATAAAGACGTCAGTTTATCGGACGTGTGCCCCGGGCTAACCCGTGGAATTTCATTAGGAGTATGAGATGGCCTTTGTCCATTGAGTTATGGTCGTTGGACGCAAGCCATCGGTTGCTGCTGCCCAAGTAGGAATCTAGCTAACCTAGCTATTTCTGATTCTTAGATATGTATAATAATAATAATATCTAAATATGTATGTCTATTAAATGAAGTATAATAGATGTCCAGTACCCGTAACACAAGCTTAGAGCTTACCAAGGGGCTTGATGTTGTTGCGTGGATTATCCGGAAGTATTATTTATTATTTAAGATATTGTTGTGTGTAAGGTGGAATTTCATGAGGAGTACCTATGTCCATGGTCGTTGGACGCAAGCCATTGGGAATCTAGCTATTTCTGATGCCTAGATAGGTGTGTATGTTTTCTTTGGCGGTTATAATAAAATAATAATATCACACAAAATACTCATCCGTATATTTCGCTGGTCTATTATGATGCGTCTACATCAGTGGGCAAATATTCTTGTTGTGTTGGAGCGCTAAAAACATCGACGCCAACGCGATGTTCTTGTCTACATTTGCAGGCAAAAAAATAAGTGACTTGTAGCCACGCCCACGTTAAACATCCTCTTCGCCGGAATTCTTCACGTAGCATCAATGTATGACCATACACATCGCGTTGACACGAATATTCGCTGTTAGCCGCTTATTCAGCCACCATTAAAGACAAAAAGTTGCGTTGCCGGCATGTCGGTAAAGTATACGTAAATCCCATCTTCAGTAACTTACCAATCTGCCCGATTTGACATTCGAAAGTAGCACGCTCGACCAATTGGCAGCGGGATTGTCTAATTGTTTGAAATATGCGGTCATTGTAAGGAATCTGTAGTTGGCGGTATGTAGGACCTATGTATTCTATGTACATATAGGTATGGAGCACAAAGATGAAACGGTAAACCGTACGCGAGCCGTGCAGCGGTCCTTTCATACCCTACGCCAGAGATGCCAAACCATGACATACCAACGTACCATTTTTCTAAATAGATAATTTTGATGTGGTGAAAGACGCGCCGTCATATTAATTTCGCATGAGTGATTACTAATAATTATTACCTACCTATATTCTTGTTTTGTAACTTTAATATAAGTAAATGTAATTAACAGGCATAACAGGTTCAATTATATTCTGGCATAATAAACAATCTTTATCTTTATCGGGAAAATAATAATAATTAATTATATTATACTCAAAATTCATTACAATTACTACCTTTTAGGTAGTAATTTACTATTTTTTAGGGTTCCGTAGCCACTTGTTTAATATTATAGGTTAGGTTCAGTAAATAAGTGTAACTTTTGTTGTTGCTGATTAGATAATAAATAATTATAATGTAAGGTTAATGATTTCTAAATCCTTAAATTGTTAATCACATAAAATGAATATAACTGCCTGCGTATTATTATAAAATAATTTCTAAAGATTTTAACCTTATAAGTGATCCAGTGACCAAATTTGATGCTTCATGACAAGACATACTTTAAGTTAAACATTATTTAAATGTTATGCATTAATTATTATATGTAAAGCCAAATAAAAACAAACAACACACATGCCAGCCGACATTTCATAGCGTAGGGATCGCTCGTGACGATAAGGTATCATCTTAATTTTTATGAATATTATAATTTTATGAATTTCAACTGACGTGCCTAAAAATATGAGACATTGGTTCGCCATCCCTGCCTTAAACGGATGCATCATTGACTTTATAAATCACAATAAAAACATCGATTCATTTGTTTAAAATCTCTCGCTAAATATCGACAGATGCATCATTATAAGTTGTCTGACGAGGTCCAAGGGAACTTTATTTTGTCAAAGAAACAGCAAAGTAGCAGCCCATTTCGGCCTTGCAAACATAGATGCCACTCGTAATCCATACACCTCTGCAAACTATCATAGCGAATAATTTCTTCGTCGAATATATGAGTATACCGACCACACAGTTGGAAAAATTGCTCGTCATAAAGCTTTACATCTTACTTACTGAAGTTTTTAAACGTAGTCGTTTCTATTCTCTCTGGTCATGATTGAAGAAGAGATCATCTTACATAGACTAACACGTAGCGATTTAATACTTTTTTTCATAAATCTCTATAATGATAGTTCGTTCCTACCATTTCATTATTTAAAACTTTAAGAACCCGTATCACAGCGTATCACCATCTCTGAGTAAAATTAGACAATAGTTAAAATGTAGAGCCATTTCGCACAGTCACATGTGACACTGCGAGATAGCACTTGACATAAATAACCATTGCTTACGTAGTGATTATATACTCTCTGTTGCATATTTTAATCGAATTTTGTGAAATAAATCCATATTTTTTCTGGTTGTAAAGTTTTTAGCCATCTTCCTTATCATCAGATGATGCATTATGACAGCCACTCCAGAAGTACTTTTGCTAACCTCAGAACAAGGAACATTTTTCTCTTCAGAATTGCTATCAGTATTAATTTGTTATCTGTGGTAGATTTATGGCTACTTAGTGCACACGTGCTTTTGATGTTATTTCCAGAGTTTTAATGTATTAAGTGCTTTGTAAAAGATTTTTTGATTTATTACTTACTAGATAAAGTAGTGTAGGTAATAATCGATGTACTTAATCAATTTAGTTGTAGTGTTTAAAGTTATATACATTAAAATCGATTAAGTGATCGTCCAAGTCGCTTTATACTAGTACGTACCTACTCCTAGCTATAAAATAAGCAAATAATCGAATCGCTCAGGAAGGGCTTTTTGCCTTTTTCCATTTTTTAAGTCTTTTTCTATTAGGCAGGCAGACAGAATAACAGACAGGCAGATACTCAGTTAAGGATTTACACTATGGGTAGGTACTAAACCCTAATAGATGAAGTCAATTCTTTTAGAAAAGTCTTCATTAAAGATGCACGGGAGTGCCTTATTCCTTTAAGTACCTAATGCGTCACCTGTCTACATACAATCATGTATTATCTACCTATAGGGTGTATATACATAGGGATGGGTCAAAGGTTATCCACCAATGGGAAAGGCGGAAGCGGACAAACAGTGCGGAACGAACTTCCGGTGTTTTTTTTTTAATTATTTCACGCACTGTATGTGGGAGTTCTGCCAGGTGAAAAGAAACGGGTAGGGTGCAATTTGCTTCCCTCAACCCTCTATTTGTAGCAAATTATTGTAGAATACGGGAATTTGATTGGAATGGGGTTGTTTCCTATAAAATTATAATGGGTAAGCTAAAAGTGGTGTGTATTGGTAGAAATGTTATGTTGGCTACCACAAAGGATGAGACATAGACATTTTAAAATTAGAAACGTTGAACCCGTCGCCACGCGAGTTAGGTAAAATGGATAGGATTTTAATATTGACTCACTGGAAACGTAGCCGGCGACACGCACCGTCGCGTCGCCATGGCTTCGTAATGCAGCAAAACACATAAGGAGTCAATTATATTCCTGAAAATGTTTAGATAATCCATTGGATTTATGTTTAAAGTAAATTTAACTATGAAAGAATTTCAGCATGTTTTAAAGAAATATCTTCAATGCAAATAAATCACTATAATCCTACTAAGCCATGTTAAATCCTTCCTAATCGAGTATTTACATAATCAATTCCATCGCATCATTACACCACCAATAATCAAAATTACCAAACAGATGTCTCAACTACCAACTACAGTGTCCATAAATTAAGCGGAACTCGTACAATTTGTCCGCTAATCCCGCGCCGATGGGGGATTATCCGCACAATCGACGTAATCCCGCAACATTCAATCTGACCGCTTATTTATTGACGGGTGGTCACCCTGGCGGCGCGGCCGGTGTCTGTCTTGCGAGGACTTAGATTTGGTCACTTCATTTGGAGAGGTCCCCCTTTATACTACCACTATTTTTTTATTTGTGACTGTTTCGATATCGATAATGTGCGAAGTTTCGTTTGGGCGCTGTAGGGTTATTTCTTTGATCTATTGAATAATACCTGTCTGAAAAATTAGGTTTGGCTTTGAAATTAAACTCTATATGTTTATCATCATGGCAGCTAGCATCATAACAGTAACAGGGATATCCGTCGATGTCTACAATCGAAGATCCTGATTCAATTCTGTGTGCGGCTTCAAATATGAGATGCGTCTTAATCTTTCTTCTTAAAGCTAAATAGTCGAACCTTTAAAAAACTCATAAAATGTTTAATGATGATTACTGTAGAAGAAACGGACTCTTGCATAAAACCATGATAAAGTCCGTTTAAATAAAATCCCGGAGTGGGTTGGAGTTCAGTTGATTTATGCAGTCCCGGATTACCGGCTCAGAGGACCAGCTGCCGGCTACCGGGGTTAAAACTAAGGGATGAGGGAATTACGGCCGAACAATACGTACAGGCTAGCCTTATAGATACTTATTAATCATGACTGCGATAGAAATGTACCTTAATAGATATGCTACGTAATCCAAAAATAACGGGTCTGTTTAAATAATATGTTATCAGAAGCGCAACTAATAAGTATTTATTATGTTGCTTATTTAGTTGATTTAACTTTTACAGTTCTGGAGATATTGCGTTTTCGAACTGAACCGTTATTTTTGGAACCGAGTGTAGATATCGTTGGTCTATAATATAGGTAAAGGATTTGTAGATACTTATTGAACTAAACTGAGAGAGCTAATTGAAACATCACATACAAGTACACGCATCGTCGTACTAGCCAATTACACCAATGCGACATTACGTTGTCCATCGCATTCTTCTACTAGATATCTTTAGTCTATAATTAGGTACAGGCTGTTGGTTAGATATTTACTTATAACACAATACCGAGAGTAAGGAGCCAAAATCAGAAATAAAATACACAAAACGTCCAGTTCTCTGCATCTCCAACAGAGATTCTTTATGTATCAAATCAGCGACAAGCTTTCAGAAAATTATCAATCACAAAAAACAACGAATTCCAAACTTCCGGCAATCTCCCCCCTGAGTTATGAACTCAAACTCGGAGAAAGAAAGTCTAAATGAGCCGTTGACATTACAATTGGTAGAAACCTCTGAAACGTGGAGAGCTATAATTTAAGGCTCCCTCGCAAGATTTCTCTCGGATAACAATGCGTACCCTTATCGTAGGAGAAAGGAAAGGATTGTAGAGTGTTTGATAGTAAACCTTGGAGTAAGTTGGGAGAAAACTGAGATACTGAAATGTATAGTCAGAGTAGCAGTAACCCTGCGGTGTTACCCGCGATTAATGGCTTTTCCCGCGTATCACATATTTTACGGGGTAAAAAGTAGCCTATGACACTTCTCAAGGCTTTAGAGAATCTATGTACCAATGATAACCTCTGAATCGGGTGGTGCTAACAACAGTCTCTGGTGGTAGGCTTCGATCGCGACTTGTTACCACCCTCCGGGCTGGGTCAGTGCTCATCGAACTTATCATGATTAGTCCCATCAGTTTCACCATGGACAAGAATACTAAAATTTCACTATAGATTGATTGAACAACTTAATAGTCTTTCCTCTTCTGGATCTTGCTTCTGGAGATTTTATTCCAAATGCTAGCAAACATAATTATATTTAAATGTGTAGTCATGCAATGAAACGGTCCCTTGGGTTTTTCCTAAGATGTGCAAAAGGCACCGAGGTAAAAGTCATAAGCATAAAATCGAAGGCTTTATTTGAATAAAGAAAAGGGTTTTTGGATCAAACTGTTTATAATACATAAAATAAGATTGAACATAGGAATAATTTGCATATAGCTGAAGATAGGTACAGACAATAAGCACACACCTGCCGTTCTCAAGAAAAATGGCAAAAACCTTATTTTGAACATTTGACCTTGAATAAAAAAAAGCAGTTGTCAGATCGATGAAGAGTTTTGATAAATCATTTATTATGGTGTATAAACTAATTTACAGTATATAATCACTTCGTTTTAAACCAACCGTTTTCCAATTTTCACCAAATACCAATATTCAGCTATATGCTAATTATACCTTTTTACCTATGTTATAGATTATTTAACTTATTTTTACTGTACCTATTATGAATGGCTAGATTCGAGTACCTAAGCTCAAATAGATTTTGAATAAATATTGTCTAAGTGGGTGAGCTTGCAGATGGTGTTTGGGGCCGACAAGTTTTCGTATGGATATAGCTGTTGTCAACAAGATAGTAATTGTAATTTTAAACAGTAAGTTAACACAAATCATTTGGTGAGGTTTGATTTCGGACAAGCACTTCATGTAGCCAACCATCACCCTTCCAGTTAGCAAACAGTATGAGTAATCACTCCAAGCAAACATCTCTTGTCTCAAGAAATTCCACTATTTACTCAGCACCCGATGTCAACTAACCAAATAACCGCAGAAAACCTCCGACCACTATCTCTGGATCCCTAAAACCCCTAGCTCTTACCTGTTTTTGGATCAGTTAAGTGCGGCTTAGGGGGCTGTGGTAGACCAATTTTGGCTGGTAATGACAAATTACACGGTAGGGGAGTTAAACAAATTAATCACGGGGTCCAATTTGCCGGAAAACAATGTAGGGTGAGCTGGAGCGATGGTATTTTGTTATTGGAGGCGTAAACTATCATCATTGATGGGATAAATTAGTCCACGGGTGGGCAACCTGCGTAAACTCTGATATAGTTTTATTAATTAACCTTCCGTTTTAAATTTCACTGAACTTAACAAAATTGACACTGCATGACTTATAGCTTATGAGATTTAGACTAAGTTGAATAATAAGTATATAAATTTATTTATTTCACGCATCACAGGCCCATTTAAATATACCTTACAGACTATTACATAAATTTAAATACTAAAATTACACCGTTACCGTTTGGTTACTAATGCCGGCGTTGAGTAATTTATTAAATATATATAATAATAATAATATAATAATAATAGAAGGTCGTGGGTTCAAACCCCGCCACGTACCTCTGGATTTTTCTTCTTGAGAAATTTATGTGCGCTTTAAAACACGTGCTTTAACGGTGAAGGCAAACATCGTGAGGAAACCGGCATGTTCTGAGAACTTTAAAAGAGTTTGAAGGGCATGTGACATTCACCAACCCGCACTTGGCCAGCGTGGTGAATTAAGGCCTAGTCTCTCTCGTCAAGAGAGAAGTCCCTGTATCCCAGCAGTGGGAACGTTAATAGGGTGATGATGATGATGATGATATAAAAGTACCTCGTCATTATAACGACATTATATCTCCAAAAATTATGCACCGATTGAACAACGTGTATGGCATATTTTCCAAATTGGCCTGAGGATGTTGACTTAAGCGAAATACCTTGAAATGTATGATACATTTGGTATGTTTTATACAGTTTAAGGTATTTGTATTGTATGCTATCCAATAAGTTAGAGACATCCGTACCAAGAAATCATTGTAACGCTTTAGTAACACACCATCTAATAACTAAGAGACGTAAGTAGATATGTTTGAATTGATATTTCCTGTTGAATCACGAAACCAGATACAAAGAAATAAGGTCATCAAAAGGAACCTCTCAATTAAGGATGACTTTCCAATCAAAGTAAATGCTGTTTTACCCTGTAGAACCTATTGTAGAATTGACAGTTTGTCCTTATTCGTCATTCATTTCCAAAGTTGAGATTCCTACAATGTCCTCACCTTTTTATGCCATACGTGTGCTGATAGTTATCAATAATAAACGAGTAGAAAAAAACTTGAGAGGAGCGGCTTTTCAAAAGGAATTTCTACTAAAAATAACTTATAAATAAAACTGAATTTTACCCAAAACTAAATTTTGGAAACACAAAAAGCATTGACCCCGCCGTGATTTGAACTTGCAACCTAATGATCTGGAGTCCTTTCACCCCCCTTTCACAACGCGCGATAAGGAACTTCGTTCCAAAAATGTTATGCAATCACAAATTCAACGTACACAAAATTGATTTCTTTAAACAATTTTCAATGCAAACTTGGTGTAGACTTTTAGACGGTTTAAGCAACATTCATTTACGCCAAATGTATACGAAGTTTAAAATATTGCACGACTCAGTATGCACCCTAAGCCGGGGTATGGTATACCGCACTTGCACCACCGGTCTCCTAGAACGAAGACTCTTATTCCCCGCATGTCCGAATCGGAACAATCAGCTAAGTGCTGTAATGACAGATTAGGGCAAGCGCACCTGAGAGCGCCGCCTATAACTCACGGGGTGAATTACACCCACAACACCCAATAAATTCGTCACTGTGATTAGCGGGAGAGTTCTATGGAGAGGGCTTTAATTTTGTAGTGTTTTTTATTGTGACTTTATTTTTCTCTTTGCTGGTGTTCTTAATAACAGGTATTTAACCTGTTATTACAATATAAAGCCCTGCAAAAGTCACCTGTGGATTTGAGTGTGGGAATACTAAGGTAGACCAAATCAATAAAGTCAATTACACTATTTCACTTAGAAAACAATTTTATTTATCTCTAAATAAATCTACTACAAAGTCGAATTCAGTTTTTTCCCCTGTGTAGAAGCTTCGGATTTCTGGACAATGCCACTATCATCAAAAGCCTTTAACCGCGGTATCATACATTTCTTTGCCACGCTTTGGTATGGATTAACACCTCTACCAACGGGAAGCACTTCATCATTTACTCTCTTGGGAATCTTGCTCTTTTTAGATTTATATGTGTACTCAATGGTCTCTCCAGTTCTTATGTCAAAAGCGATATCTCTATGCCCATCGATTTTAATCTCAACAAACTTTTTCGGGTTAACATCCCTTCTAACTGTTTTACTCAATCCAGCTAATGGGACACGCGCTAGAGACTCCGGCAACTGTCTCGAAGGTTTGCGAACGTCAAGCATTGTCGAGGCAACCATTATTCCTTTTGATACAACACGCTCAAATTGACTATTATTTGGTTTTGTCATGAATTCTATAATATTTTCCTGTATCGACTTATTACATGTAAATTCAGTTTTCTCAAAACTATTTTCGCTGTTTTTAAATACTGTAACTGTTTTGTTTGGTTCTAAGTCTTTCACCGTTTCTAGGCTAGTTTGACTGGGTATAGTCTCGATTACTTCAGAGTGACGTCTTTTAGAACTTTTGCTGTTTGCACTTTCACTGTTGATGCAAGAGATACTACGTGTATCGAAGTATTTAGGGCGCGTCTGGGTGCTCAAGTTCAAAGTGTTACCCGTACCTTTAGAGATATTGCCAATAGCACCATCTTGATTTACTACTTCAGGTATTTTTCCATGATAAGATCGCCTACCTGGAGTACGCCAACTACTACGGTGGGTTTTCTGTCTTTCACTAAATATCTCATTTTTTAATGAAGCATCTTCAGACTGTATTCGTACTTTATTGGACTGTGTTGGTATTCCATTGGTCGGTGCTTGTATTTCAGTAGACTGTGTTCGCATTGCATTAGACAGTGAGCGTGTTATATTAGAATGTTTTCGTGCATTATGAGGTGAAGGAAGTACATTGATTTCTTCTGAAATCTGTACACTTGTCCGGTTTAAGGTTTCCGGACATTGAGCAGCACAATCACCGGTCACAAAATTGGCTTTATATGAATCGCAATAAACTGTACGTAAATCAAAACGCTTACCAGTGTTGTACCTTGAACAAAATAAACAGATCAATGTCGGCACGCAGCAGGCAAACTCCATCAATAAGATTATTAGGACAAATAACATTTTCTTAGAGGATACGTGTAAGTGAAAATCGGCTAGAAACTTGTTGAAAGGTCCATGTACAGTTGCTGTATCTATCATGGCATCTATGAGGCCGATCGACTTGTTCACGAGAGTCAACACGCTTCCGAGAGCTGGATATAGGCTTTCATCGCTGAGGTGAGGAATTACTTCCTTATCTAACCAATTCTGAAATCTTTTTTCGAACTCATCTTCATCTTCTAACTGTTCTTCATTCGTAGCATTACGATTTCTAATACATTCTTTCGCTGTTTCATAATACTGTATCAGGAAATTCGAAAAGGTATCACGCAGAGGCATGACAGAAATATTCTTCAGAGGGATAAAAATATACTCAGAGTTTTTATTCCAGAATACTTTCGGCACTGGCACTGCTAAGCCGGAGGAAGTATCTTCAAAGAAGGCGATGTTATCACAGGGATTGTGCGTTCTTCTCGTGCTTGTCATTTGCAGAGGAGCTATGCTGATGGTCATAGTGCTCAGCAGGTCAGGGTTGGGTTGCCGCCAACCCGTGCCGTTCGTTTTCAAACACTTTTTGATGTCATCGTAAAGCTCAAACACTCGAGTGGATTCCTCCTGAGACACCGTGCCTCCGTAGTAGGCGAACTTCGTGACTGGCAAAACCCACGTCTTCAAGAAGCCTCCAAAAGTGTCCGATAGAGCAGCGTTCATAATTTTAGCAGTGCTTGGATCTTTCGATATCTTGTTTACATAGGCGTAGCTTTCACTGACTAGGTTCATGAACGTTTTGACGAATTTTTCGTTGATGATGCCTGAGTTTGGTGGGGCAATCAATGCTTGGAAGTGTCTTCTGGCTCGGAGAGTGCAGATTTCGGTAGTGGTCCATTTTGTTTTCTTGAGGTCGGATTGGGAGAAGAGAGCGGATCCTACGTTCCACTGGTCATCGCTAGCTATGACCACACACAAGGTTTGTAAAATTGTAATAAATAAAACATTTACAAAATAACGGTACATAACAGTCAATTCTATTTTTTTTTATCTTCTTCTTCGTTTACTCCCACCTGTTCTGTTGAGTAGTTCTGTTGACAGAACTACTGGTTTTTTTTTCTGATTAGTTCTGTCTACAAAAGAAATGGGAATACAATTCTCACTTGTTCTGTTGAGTAGTTCTGTTGACAGAACTACTGGGATTTTTTTTCTGATTAGTTCTGTCTACAAAAGATATGGGAATACAATTCTCACTTGTTCTGTTGAGTAGTTCTGTTGTGATTCAAACTATTGCAATCAATTGTCAAGTACTGGCACTTGAGGTAATTTATTTTTCGTATTTTTATTTTTTGCAGTAACGAAGCAAGAGCTCTTTTACGCGAAAAGAAACTCTTCTTTTCAGACGGCACTTTCAAAATTTGCCCAGTACCATTCACAGAGGTTTATACCATTCATGCTGATCTCGGTAGCTCTGAAGATACTATCAATGTGATCCCCTAATATATGCACTTCTTAGTCACAAAAGAAAAACAACCTATACCACACTTTTCAGTCTTATAAAATCACAGATTCCTGATTGGAATCCTTCCATTTTCATTACCGATTTCGAGGAAGCCGCCATTCAAGCCATTGCAGATGTTTTCCCTAATGCCGAGCATCAGGGTTGTTACTATCATTTCTCAAACAAACTGTGGAGAAAATCAAAGCAATTGGGCATTAAAAACAAACGCAAGAAAAGAATCGTAAGTTTGTGCAGCGTTCTTCCACTATTGCCCGAAGATCGTATTACGGAAGGATGGGAATATGTAAAATCCCAAGTGCTGGATTTTAGCGACAGGTGTGACTTGGATAAATTTATAAAGTATATGAGTTTCTGGATGAACCCCAAGCGCATCAAGTCATGGACTGCCTTTGGTCGGCGCCATCGAACAACTAATGTTGTTGAAGGCTGGCATCGCGCCATTAACGGCACATTCAAAACCAGGCCAGCAACTATTTTCCAGTTCCTGAAAAACATAGAAGATGCAGCGTTTTCTTCTGTTAAAGCCTGCCAATTGAAATCAGTTAAACGAAGGGCAAATAAACAGATTGAAAACGATGCTATGATCAGAGTGTACCAAATGCAATTGATTAACGGTAACATAGACATACCTTTGTTTTTAGAGAAACTAAGGTAAAATACTCCTATTGCGAGTTACCGAATGTACAGTGGGTTTTTTCAGTTAAAATGAAGATGTATTTTGTTTTTTAATGTTGGTAAAATATATTTCTCTTTTTGTTTCATTTCATCCTATTTATTGGCAACTAGCAGTGCCCGCGGACTCCGTTCTGTGGTAGAAATACTATTTTTGTCCCGGCCCGTTTGACCCGCGTAATACTTCAGGTTTTTATAGTAACTTCGGCGCGCACCGCACATTTTTAATTTGCTAATATCTTTGAAGATATTTGTTTAAACTGTATAGAGTTAAGGGCACTCATATTCTACATTAAATTTCCGTTCTAAAAAAACATATTTATACAGATATAAATTAATACCATATGGCCTAAATAAGCTTCAGAAAAAGATATTTTTAATCCAAAACTTAACGGTAAAAGCAGTTATTTTGAGTTATCCGTAGGAGATAGGCATATGCTATCTCGGACTTTTTTACAGATTATGATACGTTCTTTAATATTGTAGTACATTGTTTTGTTCTATCCTCAACAGTTTCCGCAGCGCACGCGATGAAAGCATTTTTTTTGAACTTTTACATTATTCAAGTTTAAGTAAAGATGTGTAATTAATTTTCGAAATTATTATAGCCTATGACACTCCACAATAACTTAGCTTTCTATTAGTGAAAAAAAATTGTAAATCAGTTCTGTAGATCCAGAGATTATCCCCTTACAACGTCACAAACTCACAAACGCTACTTCTTTATAATATTAGTATAGATATGTACCTACATAGGTTGGTAAAGTTTTTAAATCACAGAACTAATGCGGAGAAATTACCAGAAGTTCTGTCATCAGATTACTTAACAAAACAGGTGGGAATACTAGAGATAAAAGTCAGGTGTAAAGCATAGTCTTTTAAGTCACAAAACTAATGGGGGAAAAATCCCAGTAGTTTTGTCAACAGAACTACTCAACAGAACAGGTGGGAGTAAACGTTCTTCTTCTTCTATTTGATGGCGTCCGTGATTTTTTATTTATATTATTATATTCTTCGTGTTTAGTCAGTTATGTCAAGATTCTGTCACGTCAGGCGATAATGAACAACAAGAATACGCCTAAAGAAAATATTATTTCTTCATCTATTAAAAGAAGAAGAAGAAATATATAAATCACTAACGAAAGAAGTGAGAATAATCCATAGACAATAACAATAATAATATTCTATGTAATCATTAAAACGCGTCGAATTGAGAACATCCTTTTTTCGTTGAATGTCGGTTAAAAAGTTGAAGCCATCTTTTAGAACATTGTACTCGTAAATAATGGGTCTATCTGCAATTATGCACCTTTAAGACAAAATTGGAGTTGAGATAGCTGTAGTCTTGGGAATCTCGTTAAACTTATAAAAACTATTCCCTCGGGACTAACCCCTTTCAAATACACCAAAGGTTAGATATATAACGATAATTTTAAGTTCTTTTATCATGGCGTATGCAGTTGCGTGGAACTTTCAGGAAACTTAAAAATCGTTAAATCTTGACAAATATCCCGTTGTTAAATCTTCTTATTCTTCTTTGTCGGTAACCACTCTTGACAGAGTGGTCGTGGTCATCATTTCAGGTGTTGGTGGCAAGCTTTACAAAACGCCGCCACTCTTCTCTGTTGGCCGCCTTCCTGGTGCATTCACCAGTTATTGGTGCATTTCTTGTTAAATGGTTCGTAGTTAGTTTGTATTGTGATTTAGTTAGTAAGTAAAACTGTTTGTTTTCCAAATAAAATAAAAATAAAATAAATCAAATAATGTTAATAACTGTGATAGTGTCCTAAGTATTATGAGAAAGCCAAAAAGCGTGTATCCACACTAACTTAACCAGAATAAGTTCTGATAATCATACATGTCATTTATTCCTGGATTTCCGCAATACGTCACGCGTTCAGGTGTGGGGGACATAAATCAAGTTATGGCCCCACTCGAATAATTAAAACAAGATACCAAATTAGGGGATTACTGGATTATATGACTGTTGTGGTGGGGATAAATTGTTTGAGATGAGTAGGTTGTGTTAGATACGTATGTGTTTTAAAACGTACTACATTTTCTCGCGGTAATTGTAACACACATACATATTTATCTTTTCAAACTGCTTTACTTAAAAGATCAAAAAACAGCGGAAGTGTTATTATGGGTGCATTAGCACCAATATTTTAAAAATTCAAAATAAAACTAGCTAGCATTATAAAACTAGCTGCCTGCCCTCGACTTAGCCCACGTAATAATAAACTTTCAACAGTTATGTCCATGTTGAATTTGACACAAATCGTCCATTGCTCGCAAACTTTCATCAATATCCAGTAGTTTTTGGGCGAAGGAGCACAGAAACCCTTACTAACATACATTCTTACAAACTTTCGTGTTGATAATATTTATTTATTTATATGTATATATATTTACTAACTGAACATAAGTGATATGTGTAATGATTCATAAATTAAGTCGCAGCATTAATTACGTTTCATAAAGGTTTCTCTAATCAAAGATATTCCTTAATGATGTGTGTAACGGAATACGCTTGAGTACTTAATATATAAGGCGTGTTTCACAATAACAGAATTTATGATTTAAACTTAAACCGCCTTACCACAACAGCATAAACACGGCTTAGACATGCGTTCCGCGGTTGCTTAGCCAAAGTAATCCAAAGATATTTTTTAAACATTTAAACACTTGTCTGAGTATGTTTTTTGTGGTAGGACCGTAACTGTGCAACTACTTAACAACAGCAATTTCAAAGTATTAATAAATATTATGTAATTCAAATTTTCTATTTTGAATGTAGAATTTATAAGGAATATTATTTTTAATTTATTATTATAATTAATTAAATGAATCATATTAATTTTTTATTTTTTAAATGTATTATTGATAAATTTCTGACATTATAATGGATTTTTGCATGGTAACAAGTAGAACATAATTGAGACACATTTAATATTAAGATCTTTTGTAAACTACATTATGTTGAAGCAAATAAATGATGATTATGATGATGATGATTCTAACATTTTATTTTTATTTAATAATGATTATTTCATGTTTTAATTTCAAAGTAACAACCTTTTTTATCATTACATTATGGCGTAGTAATAAGTTACGTAGTAAATAACGTAAGCAACAAGATTTTGAAAGTGTTATCATCATAATCATTTCAGTCACTGGACGTCCACTGCTTGACATAGGTCTCCTTAATGTCGTTTACCCACACATATGTCAACATTATTGGAGTTTACTCCTTAAGAAACGATTTGAGTTATAAGGCCCGGTACGGAAATTTTATGGGGAGTAAAATCAAGTGTTAATAAAAGTTGAGGCGTTACGTAGAAAGAGACAAACAAATATATCTGTAGGATTCAACGTGTAAAAGAATGAGATGGAATACCGTCGAAACGTCTCGTTCGAAATAAGAACTTAACGCATTTTGATTGGTTGTTTGTTGTGTCTCTGGAATGCGAGTTACCATTTTTGACATTCGAATACGCGTTCGAAAAAGTATTGCTTGTAAAAAGGTTACATTTCGGCATTTAAAACTAAAAAGGTTGTATGCTGTTCTTCATCATCATCATCATCTCAGCCGTAAGACGTCCACTGCTGGACATAGGCCTCCCTCAAAGATCTCCAGTGGTTTCGGCTGGCAGCGGCCTGCAACCACCGTGAACCGGCAGCTTTCACCAAATCAACTGACCATCTTGTTGGTGGACGTCCAAAGCTGCGGCTTCAAAAGTGTGAAAGAAAGTGAAATACATTGATAAATTTCTTTAAAAATTATAATAATTGAATTGAAATGTGGTTTGGATCTTTAGTTAAAAACCAGCCAGTGTGCATACGCCTTTACGGTCTCATATCATCAAGTCTATCAAATGCATATCGCCTCTAAGCGCCTGTTGTCGACCAATTAATGGGTTTATCATAATAGTTTGTGTGGAATAGTGTTACTATGTCGATAGTGTTAACCAGTTTTTGTATCAATGAACATCATAGCTATGGCGTCCTGATCTATACATTGGCTTGGATCTATTTAGTTCAAGGATCATGGGCATGTGATATGTGAAATTCATCAACCCAGCGTGATGAGTTAAGGCCTACGCTTTCTGGACAGAGAGAAGTACTTGAGTCCCCAGCAGTGGGAAAGGTAGGCTTCGGCCGTGGCTTGTCACCACCCTCCGGGCTGGGCCAGTGCGTGAAGCGATTTTTTTGTGTTTCGTAATGTGGCCCGGAGAGGCCATCTACCTTCTAGGTCTTCATGCTCCATCTTAGACCACATCGTCACTTTGCATCAGGTGAGATTGTGGTCAAATGACGGCTTATCTATCATAAAAAAGGAACTTTCAATACATAGGAACCACATAGTATAATATTCATCATCATCATCATCATCATTTCAGCCGTAGGACGTCCACTGCTGAACATAGGCCTCCCTCAAAGACTTCCAGTGATTTCGGTCGGTAGCAGCTTGTAACCACCGCGAGCCCGCTACCTTCACCAAGTCGTCCGTCCATCTAGTAGGTGGACGTCCTACTCTCCGTTTGCCGATTCGTGGTCTCCATTCAAGAACTTTCCGGCCCCAACGGCCATCTGTTCTACGCGCTACATGGCCTGCCCATTGCCACTTTAACGAGCTAATTCGCTTGCCTATGTCGGTGACCCGCGTTCTTCTACGTATCTCCTCATTTCTGATTCGATCACGTAGAGAAACCCCGAGCATAGCCCTTTCAATAGCTCGTTGCTCAACTCAGAGCCTATTCATGAGGCTTATGGTGAAGCACCACGTCTCGGAGCCATATGTCATCACTGGCAACACACACTGGTTAAACACCTTCGTCTTCAGGCACTGAGGTATATTGGATGAAAAGACGTTACCCAGTTTCCCGAACGCTGCCCATCCGAGCTGGATTCGGCGATTGACCTCTTTCTCGAAGTTGGACCTACCTAATTGGACTGTTTGTCCTAGGTAAACATATGCGTCAACAGCTTCGAGCATCGACCATAACAGGGGTGGGCACTACATGGACATTCGACATGACCTTCGTCTTGTCCATGTTTATCCTGAGGCCCACCCGTTGGGAGACTCGATTGAGGCCTTCTAGCATTGTACTAAGTTCCTCCATCGATTTTGCCATGACTACGATATTGTCAGCGAATCGAAGGTGAGTGATGCATTCGCCATTGATGGTGATGCCTAGTACTTTCCATTCTAGGAGTCCTAGTACCAATGTACTTATCAGACACTGATATCAGAAAGTTAAGACCAAAAGTTATATTAGAATCTCCAGCCGACGGTAAAATAGCCACGTCAAAGTTAATTCTGCGAGAGTTATATACATAAATGAAGCGTCGTTATCTGAGAGTAAAATATTGACGATCACCCCCATTAGCTGAAGAGCTTTTTACAGACAGAAGGTGCTAATGAACATAGAACTGCTGGATGTGGCTTGAGATAACTTAGATTACAAATAAATTTCATAAGCCCTCTTAGACCACATCGTTACTTTACATCAGGTGAGATTGTAGTCAAGTAAAGGCTTATATAGCATAAAAAATATTAAAAATAATAATAATAAAGAGTTTGAGGACCTCGGCGGGCGAAGGTCCGCCTGACGCAAGAGTTCGGGTTCGATTCCCGCCGATCAGATTTTGTACGATCTACAATATCTGGTTTCGTATGTGTCATTATGTATATTTTACAAAAAAAATGTATCTATGCAATTCGACACCGCCGTAACAGATAATCCACGATGCTGACACTTTAGTCTATAAGATTTATATTTTTATGTATGTTAGTCTATACTATAGAGGTAAGGTATATGTTTATATGGGCCTTAGATGCCTGAAATAAATGATTTATTATTATTCACTTTATTTCATTTTAAACACGTCTAAAATATATTATTATTATTAAATATCAGTCACCTAGCACCCATACTACACTACAGCAATGTTTAATTTAGGGCTAAGTGATGCTGTGTGATTATTCCGAAAATATTTTATAAATTGCTTTAACAGAAAAGATATAATCTTATCATATATTGCACATGACCAAATTTTACTAACACAGTAACTGAAAGAGGTTCGTCAATCTGTTATAATAACATGTTCTGAGTTCCGTTTTCAAATTTGATATTATCATTAAAATCTATGTAGGAAACTTGAATATAAGAGTGATTTATGACACACATTGATAAACGTCAAGTTTTCGAAAAATGACAGTTTATTGAACCTGTAAGCAAAGAACGCCTAAATGCAGCATTAAGCACCGCCTGTATGTAACGTAGATACGCTAAAATGCCACTTCCATTTAATCTAACCCCTCGTAGAGCCATCTTCAGTAATCATAAGGCAAGCATTAGGTAAGAGTCGATAAATCTAAGCGCCGTAAGTTATGGCCCCGCGCCCCCTAATTATGTCGGCGTAAAAATAATTAGGTAGGAATTATGCGCACTGCCTTCCTGGTTCTCGCGGAATATTTGAGAATTTAATTGTAATGTATTGTTATTTTGTAAAAAAATAACTGCAGTAAGTCTTGTATGTTGCCGGATATTGGACATATCCGGCAATATACAAGACTTACTAAATAAATATAAAAATTGATACGTTATTTAGATTAGTTATGAAAAAAACAATAAGTAATTTTTCTTTTGCAAACAAAAAATCAAGACATTACAGTGCACTGAAGTTTCGCGTGACAACACTTTCGTGCAAATTATTATTGCTAATTACTAATTTTACTAATTTTGATTTATCTTTTCACTCTCTTTTTAAATTAATAAAGCTAAAAATAGCAGACGGATTAAACAGCAAACCTAACAAGTTTTTATGTCGTTATCATGCCTATTATATACCTACGGACTCAGTGGCGTAGCGTGCCTTGTCGGGGCCCCGGATAAAAATTTTTTTGGAGGCCCATATGGAGGTAAAGATTTTTCACAAAAGAAAAAAAATATTGTGAGAAGTAATATTTATTTATCACATAATTTACCCATTTTACAAATAAAAATCGAATTTTAAATATTCACTCTCCTTGCCTTTTTATCGGCAAACTGATTTATTAAATCATTTATGGCTGATGATGATTTTAGTTTTTCTAAAGTTTCTGCCTCTATGGACAATAGTGAGATGTCTGACAGCCGTTCTTGTCCCATCGAAGTTCTTAAGTAATTTTTTATTAGTTTTAATTTTGAAAAACTCCTTTCTGCCGTTGCGGTTGTAACTGGAAGGGTCAAGAATAAAAAGCATGCTGTGATTACCTCGGGAAAACTGGATGCAAGACTATTGAATTTTACTAGCAATAATTCAATGAGTTCTTTAATGGAATATTTTTTTTTAATTTCAGAATTTAAGCATGTTTTTAGAGCCTTTAATTGGTCACAAAGATTAAGTGAGATGTCTTTACTGTATTTAGCAGACAGTTTTCCGGAAGCGTTTAATATCTCTTCGCTTGAAGAAGATAGGAGTTTCTCCGGTTGTAATATTTCGAATATACTACTCAGGTTGCAAAGGCTCTGAAATCTTTAGTTTGAGAAATTAATATATCTAAACAGCAATAGTATACATTGACTTTGAAATAGGATTCCGGGTCGGAAATTCTCTCATCTTGTGATAACTCTTCAAAAAAACGCTTCGTTATCTTTCGCCTACTGTTTTTAAAAACAGTTGTTACGCCCCACTTCTTTGCTAAATCTTTGGATTCATTTAGCAAACTATTAAATGAATTCTGATTTCTTAATTGGCACAGTCTATTTAAAAGATTACTTAATAAAATACTAGATTTCTGTAAGTCATTATTTTCATGCTGTAGAGCTTTAGAAACAGGATTAATAATTTCAAATAGTGAAGAAAAAAATGTAACGAGCACAAAGAAATCAAAACTCTCTAAAATATTAATTATACTTTTACATTCTTCACGTTCATCTTTTTTATTTGAAATTAAATTTAGTTGGTACAAAGTTTTCATGATTAGTAAAAAATTTTTCTTTACTGCTAATAAAGCGTCGTTCCTAGAAGACCATCTGGTAGAACATACCTTTTTAATGGTAATCAAATATTTTTCAGATGAATCGTCACTTAGCATAGCCCAGCGTTTTATACTATTGCCAAAAAAAGTTTATATTTTTTCTAAATTATCGAAAAAAGTCGAAACTTCACTAACATGTCTCGCAGCATCGTTCAAAACCAAGTTTAAAGCGTGCGCAGCACAATGAACATAATCGGCATTTGGAGCATGCTCTTTTATTAGGGTTTGTAATCCTCCATACACACCCGACATAACATTTGCTCCATCGTATCCCTGTCCTCTACATTTAGTCAAATCAATTCCATATTCTTTAGTCAAATTGAAAATGACAGTTTTCAGACCTGCAGCACTGCAATCGGTTACTGCTATGAATCCTAAAAAGGACTCACAGATTTTTATTTCTTTAGGCACATTATCATCATTTTGTCATTTGTAAAATAAAATAAATTAGAATGTTTTTATTCTTTTTCCTTACACGTTTTGGGGGCCCCCGTGGCCCGGGGCCCCGTATAATTGATACGGCAAATACGGCGGTAGCTACGCCCCTGTACGGACTACAGAATAACGTCGTAGGGGTAGGTATACTTTTCAAACATTTCTTTATACCTCTTGATGAGTTCTTATCTCACCCTTATTTCCACCAATTACATCCATTTTTATCGTATCATCAACATCCAATTGTATTATACCAATGAGCAGTACTTAAAATTACTAAGACTTTTATACGCCTAAAAATTATTCAAGGCAAAGTCAACCAGCAATATTTGTTTTCGCCAAGGCACTCGTCATCTCGATTATTGTGTAGCGAATCGACCGACCGCGCGACGAACGTACGGATATTTTTATATAGGGTGTGTGCAGGGGACAAATTGTGCAGTCCCCGGGGAAATCTACAGTTATTAGCTGTCAATCATACCTACTACTAATATTCACCCTATGATTGAGAAAACTACTGAGATTTTGAGATTTGTTGACTTGTGGACGCGCTCGTCTTTTCTTACAATTTTTTTATTTATTATAGGTGTTCATTGGCCTTTGTTCAGGAATAGGACAAAATAGACTAAGTAAAAAAGGTACTTATTAGAATTTTCTCATTTATTTTTCATACATATTCAATTACTTTTTTTCAGCTTTATAGGCGTTAATTAGGTACCTACTGCTCTTTAGTTTTATACAGGTTACGGCGTTACCCATGTTTTTTCTGCGGGAACATCGTATTTTCCTGCGATGTAAAATAGCCCTGGACGTTTGAGTGGATAGCCTTCCGCGATAAACAGGCTATCCCATCAAAAACAATACTTGTCAAAAAAACCAAGTCTCGCAACTCAGTTGTTCTGCGGTAAAAAGTTGAGAGATCCATGTAATACCAAGTCGGTTATTAATTTATTTAGTCTCTACCTAAGCGACTTTCTGTCTTAAAGCCCTCTGACTTATGATCTATCGCATGTATTTCGTATATACGTGGCGTTGCGACAGCGCCCTATATACCGGGTTTTTCTAGATTTTTTAGTTTTTCCTTGATTCATACACCAAACACTACTTATATTCCAAATTTGAAGCTTCTAGGTCTGCTAGAAGTGCCTTAGAATTTTGATGATCGGTGAGTCAGTGAGTGACAAAATTAAGAAATTTGACCCGTTATAATTCTTAAAATACTGGTTCAAATTGAATGAAATTTAAAATATACCGTGTCTTTACAATGCCTGCATGGTTACTGAAAATTCCAGTCTTCTAGTTTTATCCACAACGAAGTTACAGGGGATCGAAAATGGCCTGAATTGCTTCGAGAAAAGGATGGTACGGCCGTGACGCTTTTATGCTCGACTTGGTGGGGGCACAGCCGTGCCCCCAGGTATAGCACTGAAATAATTTTTCAAATAGGATCATTACTTTTTAAGATGAGCGCGTTCAATCAAACTTACTCTTCAGCATCAATCATTTATTTGACACAATAAAATTACACAAATTACAAGTTTAGTAAGAAAAAACGAAAAAAAAAGAGTTCTTGTGAATAACATATTTTTCACTTTATAATTTAATTTAACTCGACACTGGAAAATTGTCGCTTCAAGCTCAAAGTCCAATTACAAGAAACTGAACTGAACTGCAAGTGTAGTAACAAAGTTTAGTAAATAAAGTTTAGTTAGCTTTATAATATCAGTATAGATACCTACGTTTCTTTGCACCAGACTCATTCTACAACTCTACAAAGGATTATAATCCATTTCAGATGATATGCGAAGATGCGAGGCAGCCGAGTGCAAAGTTAGCTGCAGGAAATGAAAGCTCGGTTCATTTCCACCGCGGCCGTATCGCGACACCTTTAGCTCTTTGTTCGCCAAAATCAATTTTTACCTTTTACATCGAATCGAATTTTTACTCATTTGATTTTATTTAATGCGTTTAGATTTTATACCGTGATCATTTTTAGTGTATTTTATTAGAGACCCGCATACCTACCTTTATACTTTTTTAGTTGGATTTTTACTTTACTCTTTATTACTAAATTGGACGTATGGGGACTAGACGTTGAGGCAATTAGACATTTGGGAATTGGTAGTTCTAGGATTCGGACTGCTCATTCGGGAAATTGGACATACAGGGACTGGTCATTCCGTAAATAAGACGTCAGGATCGCTGAAAATTATAAGTACCTACCTATAAGATGCTTTTAGTCAATTACTCGATATTAAGGCTAGTAAAACTGTTAATAATTATAATATGATAATAGTTTCTGTAAAATTTTATAAAAAGAAAAAAAACATAAATCTGTTTGAATCTCAATCTCAGGTAAAGTGAATATTAAATAAGTCAACATCATCACCCTATTACCGTTTCCACTGCTGAGACACAGGGACTTCCCTCTTTACGAGAGAGATTAGGCCTTAATTCATCAAGCTGGCCAAGTGCGGCTTGGTGAATGTCACATGTCTCTCTTTAAAGTTCTTAGAACAGGCCGGTTTCCTCACGATGTTTGCCTTCGCCGTTAGAGCACGTGCTTAAAGCGCACATAAGTTTATCACGACGAAAAATCCTCCCACTTAGCCAACACGTCTTTACTAAATTATTATTATTAATAAGTATTTGTATGATAAACAAAGGTATTTCCCCATACGAATGTCATTAACAATAGATGTAATTACCACGATTCATTCCAAAAATAGGGAAGTTATGGCTTTGGTGAACTTTTTAAAGCCAATGCCAAGTCACGATCGGTCAGGCAAACGAATTGAATAGTTAATACCCCCCAAATGTCAGAGCAAATGGAATAACGAAGTGGGTTTATCAGTTCTATATGTAGTATCAATATGTATTTATATGTAGGTGTATCAAACTAATTCCTTTGCAAGTAAAAAACAACAAACAACCGCTTTTTGTAAAGATAATAAAGTTGTAAAAATAATATAAAAATAAATAAATAAATATTTCCAGACAATTCACACAACAACATCTAGCCCCGTGATAAGCTCTAAGCTTGTGTTACGGGTACTAGACATCTGATATACATAATACAATAGACTTACATACATATGTATTTTTAATACATACATATTTAACGCCCAAACCAAGGAGAAAGTTATTGCAGAACATACTACAAACACTTGACTCTCTTCAATATACATGTATACTAATAATTGACTATAGTTATTTCATTAGATATACATGTTTCTTATTATCTAAATATTATTAGCGCAAACAGATTTGTTCCCCTCAATTTCTAAACACTAGGAGTTATCGTCTCGCTATTCACCTCAAATCAATATTTTCACTCTTTTAACTCCTTAAAGAAGACGACTTAGAGTGCGTAAAATAAAGTAACGTAATATAAAAGCTAAATTTATAGAAATTTTCAAGACGCTTTCAAAGCATTTTTTTTCAACCTCAAGTAATTTAAGCCATTATTATGTACTCGTATCTACACTACTACATACTGCGTTTGATATCTGTTCTACATAAACCTAACCATTTTATGCATAAATCTGTGTAAACGCAGTGTTAGAAATTTTCAGATCCATCCACAGTTTGTCTGGAAGAGATCGATATCAGTGATAAGGCCGCCCATTGTGTCACTGTATGTAATATGTATCTCCTATGTATGTGTTGCAATAAATATTTGTTGTATTGTATTGGATAATATGAAAAATTATTAACAAATTTGATTAAATAGTGAGCAATTATATCAACCAGGTGTGAGTCACTCAAAATGATTCAACAATGATTTGATTCTAAATTGATTTCATCCTGCCACGTGCTCGCCAAACAGATGCGGCTCCGCTCTATTGATTTAACAGGAAATATTCCTTTATTAAAATATATTTTTTTACGAAATTATTTTTAATGAGTATGTGGTGTTCCACAAGCAAAGACTACAAAAGCTTCGGACAAGCTTCGCGACCAAAGCGACTGTGAAGCGGGAGCGTCTGCTACGCGGCGGACGCTACCCATGCTTTACCATTTAAGGCCCTTTGCACACCTACGCGCCCACAAAGCGGGACGATTTAGGCAAAAAGTTGCCGCGTTGCAAACGCTCCCGTGTCGCTTTACGTTGTCAACTTACGTCATATTAATTTTATTGTGTCAATTTTTTATGGCTAACATAGTTTAAGTTAATTGTTACTAATATGATATGGACCCCATCTTAGTATACTTAATTTTTAATGTTGTCCGAAAAAATGTTTTTTTTTTTAATAATGTTATTTTACATTACTTTGCAAACTTCCACCGAGAATTGGTTTGAACGAGATCTATTATCTTGTATATTTGATAGGATAAGTTAATTCAATTATTACTATTTCAAATTTTGGCACCAAAAACCATCATTTTGTCATTTGTAAATACCTACATTATACCAATCTGTGCGTCGTCGAAATCCACCCAGTATTTTTAATGCGTGGTAATAATGTTAACAAAAAAAAACCTTTTAGAAAAGTCAATACTTCTTAATAAAAAATATGGATGTAGGACAATTACAAATAGAAACATTTTAGAGCGCAAAAAGTGAACTGGAGATGCAGGGATTTGAACCCTGGACTTTCAGCATGCGAAGCAGACACTCTACCACTGAGTTACATCCCCGGATGAGATGACGGTCGAAATTATTAACCATATACTAAAGTTCGCCTTTATCAGTAAATAACAAACTGAGCTTCCAGAATTTCGTTTTGTATAATTTAACTAGCTTCCGCCCGCGGCTTCGCCCGCGTGAATTCAGTTTTTGTCAATCCTCCCATATGTCTAAGAGACTCTTACAGGGGCCAGCCTCACGTTGTGTACAAAAATATTTTTAAATGACCTAATTTAAAACATTTTTGTACACAACGTTTGCTGTTTTGTTATCATTTGTTAAAACGTGGAGATTGTTTGGACTCGACACTCGCGAGCAGGCCACGTACAGTTGGCCATGCGAAAATCAGTTTTTCTCTAAATGGACACCTGCTACTTTAAGTGTTTGCCCTTGCGCTTTGTTTATGGTCATTGCGAAGGCTGGTTTGAGGGGAAACTGGATTCGTTTAAACTGAAACGGTAAATCTGTAGGGATCATGGGTATGCGAGGATTCAAAACGTCTTCACCTTTAGCTATACCTGTCATTATAATTGCTCTAATAATATTACGTCCTAGCTGCGTAATTTGCAATCGAGTCCCGTTGCATAGTTTCGGCGCTTCGAGATTTCTCATTAATTAAACTGGAACTCCAACTTTCAGTCTCAGTTTATGAGACGGCACTCCTGACAGCTCTAAAGAGTTTAGAAACTCGGTAGGATAAGACGTCACCTGTTCACTGTCCATGACAATATCTACTGACAAAAAAGTTATACGAAACAATAAAATAATTTTACTGGATCGAAAAATGTAATTCTCTATAGCTCAAATTTCTCTAATCGCATACGTGCGACAACGACGTCTGCCCTCACGTGTCGTGCGCTCCCCCACCACACGACAGCGCCGCGCCGTTGCCTGCCGCAGATGCCGCCACACTTCGGCGAATGTGCATGTGCGCGACGTTGCAGAGTATTCGTTAAAAGGAATTTAAACTTCACCACTTCACTTCTGCGAACTTTTTTGTAACATGATATTAAAACTTTGTATATCCTATGAGACCTACGTACCAAGATTCATGGTCTTATCT
This sequence comes from Gymnoscelis rufifasciata, assembly GCA_929108375.1. Classification (NCBI taxonomy): domain Eukaryota; kingdom Metazoa; phylum Arthropoda; class Insecta; order Lepidoptera; family Geometridae; genus Gymnoscelis; species Gymnoscelis rufifasciata. The sequence goes on from OV815314.1 coordinate 11,302,186, forward strand.
TCAATTCAACCCCTATTTCACCCCCACCCCCACACTGGTAAAAATTTCAAAATTCTAGAACAAACTATTTTTTGTTTCTTATGGCGTGATATTTGACGAACTTTCATACTAACTTTCAACCCTTATTTCACCCCCTAGTTGGTCGAAATTTCAAAAATGCTAGAACAAATAATAAGAACAAATGTTTAATGATTTCTTATCAAGTGCTTAAATATAAAGTTTCATGGTTTTATCTTATAAAATTAAGAAATCCCATACAAACTTTAAACCTCTATTTCAACCCCTTTATCCATTTTTCTTCTAAATAAAAAGTAGCCTATGTTCTGTCTCAGGGTCTAAAGATTATCTGTACCAAATTTCATCAAAATCGGTTGCGTGGTTTAAGCGTGATACTATATTTGACAAATTTGCATACTAACTTTCAACCCTTATTTCACCCCGTAGCTGGTCGAAATTTCAAAAATGTTAGAACAAATGTTTAATGATTTCTTATCAAGTGCTTAAATATAAAGTTTTCATGGTTTTATCTTTTAAAATTAAGAAATCCCATACAAACTTTCAGCCCCTATTTCTACCCCTTCATCCCTTTTTTCAAAATAAAAAGTAGCCTATGTTCTGTCTCAGGGTCTAAAGATTGTCTGTACCAAATTTCATCAAAATCGGTTGCGTGGTTTAAGCGGGAAAGCGTAACAGACAGACAGACAGACAGACAGACAGAGTTACTTTCGCATTTATAATATTAGTAAGGATTATTCGTATTTTCTGTACTATAACGTGATCTGGTAAACATAAATGTTTTGAATATTTTTATAAGACTTTTGGGTTTATAGAAATAATGATTCTGGATAAAAACCAAGCAAATTATAAAATCAAATAAGGCACACCTAGCCATTTAGCTTCATTCGTTTAAGTAGAGAATCAACTAACTATTCGCATACCATAAGGATCCTTAACAAATATTCCTATTATTTATATTAATAGATATGAGTTTAATAGGTAATACCGGTGAAGTTGTTTCTAAAATTAGACAGTATGTAGTAATAGTGTTTGTACACACTAACATCATAAAGACGAGAGTTAAAACAAAAATGTTCTATGTAAAAGTACGTAAAAGTAACAAAACTCGCACAATTATTAAACAAAATGAGTTCCTACTTCTTATTAAATTTAAATTTAGTATCATTTGTATTCACTAGATAAATTTAATCCCTTCAGCCTACGTAGCCTTCGATCTGCAATTTCAAAAGCTCACCCCAAAACAAAAGTACTCCGCTAATCCGCTAGATGGCGTTGAACACAATTAAATGTTTGCTATTTAAATCCGTCAGGCGCTGATGCGTTATCAACGAACTGTTTTTACAGTTTCCCTTTTAATTAACTATGAATACGGCTTTCATATTTTAATTAACTTTGATGACTCTAAAACAAATTTCGTTAAATAGTTACAAAATATTTTAGTAGACTTAATTTATTGTGTTGATAAAAATGATTTTATTTAAAGGTTTGGTTTGCCTAAGCTGGAAATTTTTTGGGGTTCGATTCCCGATAGCGACAGATTTTGAAGGATCTCTAATATCTGAATCGATGTTTTGATATGTATCCACAGATCGAATGTATCTATTCACAAAAATATATTTATGTTATCCATACTTTAAGACAAATTTTTTTTCGTTCATGAGGCATGGTTAAAATATAACAACAAAATTAAAATTGGCTTATTTGCCACTTACTGATTTATCACAATATCTCAGTCACTATAATATAATAGGTAAGTTTTTTATAGGGTACAGACGTCCGCTAAGAACGGATTTTCGAAACTCCACCCCTATTCGAATGAAATTCATTAGGTATGAAGGTTTTTTATAAAATTATATGAAACACTCAATCTTATTTTGGAAAATCATCCATAAATGGGGTACAACAAGGGTTGGAAATTTGTATGAATGTCTATGTTTGTGAACTAAGAGACTTCAAATTGGACATTTTTTATAGGTTTCTATTAGGATGTACTTACATTTTTAAGGACAGTTTTTACGAAACTCCACCCCTAACAGGGAAAAACGGGGTTTGTAAATTTGTATGAAAGTCCTATAGTTGAGAACTAAGAGACTTAAAATTTTAAATAAATTCTCTATAGATGATGCGGAGGTAATAATAATGTACCTTTTTAAATACTCCACGCGTACCTACAAAGTCGTGGGAACCAATATGGAAAAAAATAGTGTTCCAATTAGTTATAACGACCTAATTACTTGAATATTTTCTACTTAGAATCCCACTATAACTTAGATTGGTCCTATTTTCCACTTAGGCGTTTTCTGTTGCTTCCAACCAAAACAATTGATCATCTATAAATCTATTAAAAAAATTATGATGATGAGGTGAATGATGATGATGATGATGATGTAAATATTTGCCTCTTTGGAAAATAGTGTATTGGGATTTCAAACAGCTATTTTTTGTAAAGGGTTGTTTGTTTCGTTGCCTACTGGATATAAGTTTTTAACGTAAGATCACAAAATATCAAAAACTCAACAATTATTATTATTATCACCCGCTTCAATCCCATTGATGGGCAAAGGTAAAATTTAAAAATTATATAATTAAATGATGAAACCGCTACCAGTATTGACATAGTAAATTATAACCAATACATCACATATAACATAGTAAGTACTAGTTTGTTTGTGCTATAAAACCTCACCCGCGAGCATTCACCCTTGACCCGAACCGTTGGTCATCTCGAGACGTCTTCTGTCCCGCTCGCACTACTGATAGGGGTGTATATCCGTCCCTGTCCGTTGCACGATGGTATCGCAGGCGTGGATCCGGGTATCCTCAGAATTGCATCTGGTATGGTACGAGGGAATACTTTGTCTATATTTTTAATTATTATAATTAAAATTATTGCGCCACGGCAATACCTGTGCTTTATGGATTGGCGTGAAAAGAACAACGTCAAAGTCGAAGCCAAAACGTTTATTTCCTTAGAAGCGCAGGGCATACATTAACAGGGAATATATAAATAGAATGTTATCTTGTAAGAAATTAATTCCTACATTTATTTTCGACTAGATTTTGCCCATGTTAATGAATTTGTTTTATTTGTTTTATTTGCCCGCGGTTAAAAGTATTATTTAGCCTTCCTCGTTAAATGAGCTATATAATACTGAAAATCTTTTCAAATCCCATTGGGAGCTCTTAAGATTTTCGACTAGAATTTGCCCATGTTAATGAATTAGTTTTATTTGCCCGCGGTTAAAAGTATTATTTAGCCTTCCTCGATAAATGAGCTACATAATACTGAAAATCTTTTCAAATCCCATTGGGAGCTCTTAAGATTAGCGCGTTTAAAAATAACAACCAAACAAACTCTGCAGCTTTGTAGTTAGTATAGATAAATTGCAAGAAACACTTTTAAAATCCTAGGCTAGGCACTATCTTTTAAATAACTAGATAGGTACTTGATTAATAAAAATGCCTTCAAATTGTTCTCATTTTAATTTCATAAGGATAGGTCTAGTGGTACTTATAAGTTTTCTGCAATCGTAAATATTATAAAATGGCACTAGTTAATTATTTTTTATACTTCGTGTAAAAATATATATTGTTTGTATAAAAAAAAAAAATTTAATTAAGTAAAAATGTAATTAATTCATATCAATTAATTAATTATTGTTAATTTATACGGTACTGAAATTCAAATTGCATGTTATTAAGGAATAAATAAGTTGTCTGTTGACTGTACATACTTAACTAGAGAAAAGTTTTTCTAATTTTAAATTCAATATTAGAAACACTTTCGGTTACTATTCATCGTTCTCGATAATCAATAACCGAGAAATTCCATTCAAATCTTATTGGACATAAATTACAAAATTCTTATTAGGTAGGCACACTAAAAATGAAAAAGTTGAACAGCAAAACAAAGGCACCAAACCGAGAATCGAACCCGCGGCACATAAATCACAGTGCTAATGTCATGTTGTATAGGGAATTTCACGGATCAGCACACTTGTTAATGTGGTCCAATCCGAAACTATATTGCACTCCTCCAATGACAGGGTAGGATTTATTTGTCAGCTAAAATCAGCAAAGCTTAAAAATACTTTCAGTAAGTACAAAGTTAATAAAGACTACAGTAAATAAAATAAAAAACGGAATTCATTCCGGACAATCCACACAACAACTAGCCCCGTTGTAAGCATTAAGCTTGTGTTACGGGTACTAGACATCTAATATACTCAATACAATAAACATACATATAAGTATGGATATTTTTTAATATGTGTTTTACAAACAACATATTCTTTAAGATTTTCGTCTTCCTATTTGATTTAACAGTATTTTTTAATATTATTGTCACATATTCATTTTTAAGATAAGTATAATTTTTATGCATACAAAACTCCCACATCCTGCATCTCCGGGACGTCGAGGCGCTATCACGGAGATGCAGGTTCGAATCCTATGTGCGAAGGTTACGGATGTGTCTTAATCTTTTTCTCCATAAATATTTAAAATAGTTTAACCTAAAAAGTGATGTTAATCACTTATTAAAAATCATTAAAACAATACTCGTTTCGAAAATCATTAAGATTTTTTTTTTTTTTTTTAGTATATATTTTTATCAGTGGAACTCAATCTGGTTTGAACTCAAAATATTTGTTTCACGTATATATAATTAAATAAAAGTTTGACTTTTTGTTGTTCCTATACGACAAAAAGGCTGAACCGATTAAGATTAAATAGGCTTATTGTGTGATTTAGTCAGTTTAGTTAATACCTATTAGATTATTAGATAGTTGCAAAATAATAAAACACGCCCATAGATAAAAAAAATGTCACCCTGTGAACCAGGATTGAGGCACATAAAGCTCAACCTCTTTGTTGAAAACAAAAAGGTTTTATTACTAGCAGGCTGCATGTAGGTGGTCCAGCTACCAAGACAGGTCTATAGCGACAGAATTTGTCTCTGGTATTTATTGCATTGCTTAGTAATGAAACAATTCTACGTCCTCCTAATAGTAATTTCTGAAAGTTCGAAGTTTCTTGGTAGAGAGTTCTTGGTCATTAAAGAAGAATTATTCCGATCTGTCACCCTGCTTTGTCCCCATGGGGTGACAGAACGGACAAAATAGTTTGATCTGTCCCCCTGTTACCGATGAGGGGACAGTTCGAACTTTATTCAGCTCCTTAATGTTTTATCTGTCCCCCTATCGTTATTAGGGGGACAGATCAAACTTTTTGATTCCTGTTTGTCCGCAATAGAATTAAATATATTCTTAAAATCATACAAAAAAATATTATTTATTTTTGATTACGTTCTTAAAAATAATGCAACCTTTTATTAATTAAAAGCCAAAATGGTTTCGATTTATAATCACCTTTATTTATATGAGTTATAAATTCAGTCTATAATAATTATCAGTCTCATAAATCACGAAAGGTACATTTTACACAATCAGTCTTATTAAGATACAAATATGTATTCATATTAAAACTTACTAACAGCAAGAAAATATATCTTGCTTTAAATATAAATCACAGTAAATATTGTACATATTACAATATCAGTCTTCTGTTTTGACTTCTTACCTAGTAACTATAAAATTAAATGAAACCTGGACTAATAAACTAAAAATTAATAATGTAAATAATTTGATAACTTAATTAAACGATATCAAATGTCTAACGAATTATAAAACTTATTTTTTTTGTATAACTGTAAACCGTAAACATAAAATATATAAAAACATGTCTATCTTAATTTCTCAAATAAATGACCAACAGTAATTTCACCAGCTACAAACTGCATTTGACAAGTACTTATGTATTCTTATATTATCTTTTAGAATATTTGTTTTACCTGCTGCTTAACCTTTTTAGCGTTTAATATTATTTCCAAATAAAAAGCAATCTTATTTCCATTTCCGTTTCATCCGGTTTCAAATCACTCACACTAACGATTCTATAGAAGCTTCACTTCAAAAAACGCATGGTGCTAGCCCTCTAGAAAGTTTGTAGTGCCATGACGTTCACCAAAAACACACCAGGTTTTTCTGAACTCAGCATCACGCGGTTTGATCCATTGTTTGATTATATGACGAAATTTCTTACTTTGTTCATCATTCGGACTTTCTGATGCGATATAAGCCCATCCATTTAAAATTTCACTATTAGGTATCAGTGGCAGGACGGCACTCAATTCCACTGGCCTTTTCAAAAGTTTTGATTTAGTTAGCTTAAGAGGCGGCTCTCTTCTTTCATACAGCTTGGTTGTAGTGAAAGAAATAACCTTTAACGGTGACTTCTGGAAAAATCTTTTTTATTGCCTTCATTGCTGCAATTTCATAATCAGATTTATAAGTTTTAGGTTTCCAATCTGGAATCTATGATTTGATCAGGTTAAATAAAATTTCATAACTTTTTTGATCCTTGTGACTCATTAAAGCGTAAACTAATACGGGCACAATATTAGTAGTCACATTTTGACTGCCGAAATCTGCATGTAAAAAAAATTAAAGTTTTATAATTCGTTAGACAATTGATTCGTTTATTTAAGTTTTTAAATTATTTACGTTAATAATTTTTAGTTTATTAGTCCAGTTTTCATTTAATTTTATAGTAACTAGGTAAGAAGTCAAATCAGAAGACTGATTGTAATAATATGTACAATATTTACTGCGATTTATATTTAAAGCAAGATTTTATGTTGATTGATAAAGATATTTTCGTGGTGTAAGTAAGTTTTAATATGAATATTTGTATCTTAATGAGACTGATTGTGTAAAATGTACCTTTCGTGCTTTATGAGACTGATAATTATTAGAGACTGAATTTATAACTCATATAAATAAAGGTGATTATAAATCGAAACCATTTTGGCTTTTAATTAATAAAAGGTTGCATTATTTTTAAGAACGTAATCAAATATAAATAATATTTTTTTGTATGATTTTAAGAATATATAATTCTATTGCGGACAAACAGGAATAAAAAAGTTTGATCTGTCCCCCTAATACCGATAGGGGGACAGATAAAACATTAAGGAGCTGAATAAAGTTCGAACTGTCCCCTCATCGGTAACAGGGGGACAGATCAAACTTTTTTGTCCGTTCTGTCACCCCATGGGGACAAAGCAGGGTGACAGATCGGAATAATTCCTATTATCTATATATATTATATAGTTGTAGCTCGTCCACAGCTAGATCTCTTGCAAAGATTTCCAGTTGCCTAACTGTGAATAAGCGACCTTTACCAAGTAATCCACCCATCCAATGATTTGGCAGATGACCTACGCTTGCCTTGCCAATTCGCGATTACCTTTCTAGAACGTTCTCGAAACTTCTGAAAACAATATTCTGTTGCGGCCTTCCCACTCACAAATCAATTCAAATTTTGCCGCACTGAAGGTAGATTTTTGCTTTAGAACACTGTTACTTTAAATTTTGAGGTGACTGGTTTTATTCTCGCTAAATAATTACGCCGCCCATTACGCAATTTGTATTTAGCTTTTAGTCCCTTTTGTATTGTTTTATCTTGGTGTGTAATAGAGAGTTATATTATTATTATAATTGTGACCTCTTAACTAAAATATATGAAAACGGACAAATTTTACGAGAAAAACATGCTCGAAAAAAGTTACATAAAACTCACAACATTCTAAGGATAATAATAATAATATTATTCTTATATTATCTTTTAGAATATTTGTTTTACCTGCTGCTTAACCTTTTTAGCGTTTAATATTATTTCCAAATAAAAAGCAATCTTATTTCCATTTCCGTTTCATCCGGTTTCAAATCACTCACACTAACGATTCTATAGAAGCTTCACTTCAAAAAACGCATGGTGCTAGCCCTCTAGAAAGTTTGTAGTGCCATGACGTTCACCAAAAACACACCAGGTTTTTCTGAACTCAGCATCACGCGGTTTGATCCATTGTATATTATTATATTATTATTACTGCCATCTTCTTATTTTTTGTTCCTTTTGTCATGAATTGAGTCATTAACCCTTTTAATGATAGGTAAACTATAATCAACCGTCTACTAGTAGGTATGACAAATACGGATTATTTATATTAGCGACTTCCCGCGGCGTCGTAATAACGTATTATACCGCGGTAAAAGTGTATTATATACTTAACATTCTCTTAAATCAATCTTTATATAAAAAAAAAATTAATCCACATTAAAATCTGTAGCGTAGTTTTAAAGCAAAAGTACATACAGACAGCGAAAAACTTTGTTTTACACTATGTAAAGACAACTGTAGAACTACTAGACCGATTCTTATAAATTGGTCATCCTGCCGAAATCCGGTCACGGGGAGAAGTTCCAACAAACATAATAAGACCAATTGAGTTCCTCCCCAATTTTCAAGAAGTTGGTTCAAAAGGAACCCCTTAGAACTATTTGTAAGTATAATCACAGTCTACGTGGTTGATATTCCTGGATTACCACAAAGAGAGCCCCATTCGTTCAAGGAAATGATAAACTATTCAGTCGTGCGTGTGACGTCTGTTCGTTTTATCACTTTTTACAACAAAAAAACGTTTTTTTATTATAACTTCGAGTAACTAGCTGTTCAGGTTTTCAAAATTATACATTTTCTTTAATGTTTTTTTATCGCATACGTGGAAATGGAATATACATTAGAAATTAGTTATCACGGTTAGAAGTTTAAATCACTTTCACTCCTTTGATTTGATTTTATTTTTCATCGTAATCTTTGAGCACCTCGGCGGCTTATACAAAACTCTTATTATCACACACGTAAGATGTTTTTTATACTTTTATATAAATTTAAATTATGGCAAATTCTATGTTAAAAGGATTTATTTAACAACAGAAATAAAGTTTAGTCCTTCTTTAATTTAAATTATTTTGATTAGTTGGACCATGGGATTCTCAAAAGATAATGTGGTCCAACTATTGAAAACCCACCGCCAGTTGGGCCACTGCCCGTACTCGTTAAAACTAAAAAGTTAATGATATTTTTCTTACAATAAAATAGACAAAAACAAAGCCGCAAACGACGAAAAGAATGAAATATGACAGAAAAGTGGACCCCAGACGTAATAAAATATCAATTTTTTACCTCCCCTTCGCTTAGTGCATAGTTTTCCCTGAATACTCTTAGAATACTGATATATTTCCGTCTCTGTAATTTATAGCGAACTAGCGAAATGCCCCCGACTTTTAAAAAAATGAGCAGGTTGACAATAAGACGTGATATTTTTATGTTTGTAAGGTTCTTACAGATTCTTGATGATCTTTAAGTAAGTACCAATATTTTAAAGAGGAAAAGTTTAGGAGTTGGTTATATTATAGGGGGAATCACTGAATCTACTGAACCGATTAAAAATATTTTTGGTAATAAAGTGTCCTAAATCTTAAAACACGTGAAACAATAATATAACATAGACATGTTTAACCGACTTACAACGTAAAAGAAGGTTCTCAGTTCAGTCCATGAGACAACCTAGTGAGAGACGCGATGTCCGGCAAAATCTGAGTCCTGTTTTACCCAACTAGTACAACTTTATACCATAAGGTACACCGAACGGATTTCGAACACTGAACCAACCTAGCTAAGCTTATCAATAGGTACCTATAGTTCTATGGGATCACCATCAATTTATCAATATCAACACCAAGCAATATTCATGTCTCAGTGACTCAAACCATTGAACACCTTATCCCAATAGCACTCAGCTCACAATCGTTTGTGGGACGTTTCGTTGATAGTGGTCCCACTAATTGATTCCTGTTTGTCCCTTTAATTGTAGCGTGTGATTTTATGAATTATTCATGCCTGTTTGTGTTCTAATGGTGGATGTCTGTAGTCTTAAGTACCTATAGGCTTTGATGTAGGTTGTAAATATTAAATAAGGATTGGAATTAAATAAAGGGTGGCGAAGAAAATATTAAGAAATCTTAACTAATATTATAAAGCTGAAGAGTTTGTTTGTTTGAACGCGCTAATCTCAGGAATATTTTAATTTATTTATATATTTATTTAATATTATTTTAGAGTAAGATAGCCTTTTTATCGAGTAAGGCTATAAGCTTATTAATTTACTGCGTTAAAAGTAACAGAAAATATTTATTTTAGACACATCTGACATTAAAATGTTACTCAACGAAGAGATATGTAAGAGTACGAAGATCACGGACAAAGTCAATTAGAAATTATGTACGTGGCAGTTTAAAGGCTAAATATCACGTAGAACAGTTGGCCATGGTGGCCGAAATGTTCTAATATGCCGTCCGGAAATCGGAAACGCAGTGGTCGTCTACGTAAAAGATAGAGGGATGATTAAGTGAAAGCTGGTGATGAATGGTGGTCCTAAGACTCTTCAAACCAAAATAACTGCGCTCCGATGTCTTTCTATGGTATGAGTACTACAACTTTTCTTGATATTAAATAAATTCAGTTAGTAAATACTTATTTTAAAACAACATAAGCAAACAGAAAGCTTAATTTCCGCTCAAAAGTCAAAACAAACAAGTACGTAAACAAACCATGAAAGTCAATCATCCCTCAAAGGGCTTCAAACAAAAAAGGTAATACCGGTATTAACCGGTATATTGCGGTACGTGCCATTGTGGTACGTACCATTATTAGGAACCGTGGGACAATGCCTCGATGACAAAACTCTTACTTTGAACTCCTTCTAATCGCGGGGAAAACTTTATTTTCTGGGCGGGCGGGCTTCTCGTTAAGGGCTGCGCGTTCGATGCTTTCAATTATTATTTACTATTTTCTAAAAAATCAATGTTCTAATTTACATCTTTTCTTTATCTTTCCATCTAATTTATATCTTATCAAAACTATCTTCAGGCATTCTTGAAAGTTCACTTCAGCATTTCTTAAAGGTTTCGATGGACAATAGCCATAATGACTACATAAAAATAGGTATTCTGTTTAGTCCGTCCATCAGTTTGTCAGACCAAAAATACTGGACATGTATTTTTGCTTTATCAATTAAATAAGAAAGTGCCAAAAATTTTAGCATCAAAGTTCCAGAGTTTGTGACGTATACGTTCAGTACATTTTGCTTAAAACGTCACACAAAATTTCAATGCACAGTGCATTCGTCTTGACTTTACATTTGAAAAAAAAAGAAATAGTATGGGTAAATTTTATTTTAGTAATCATAAAAATACGAACTATGTAATTTTTTTTGTCATCTAACCTAGGTATTCAATATTGGAAACAGCTACGCCTCGTTATCTCTTACAATAATGCGCTATTTTCATATGACCGTAGCAACGGTCCGTAGTTTAAAAAAAAACGTTTGACTTGAAACTGGCAATAAGTAATATTTTGTGAACTGTTCTAAAGTACTGTGAGGTTTATCACTTTGCATACTTGTAATAGATATTTTCAAATTTAGCTTTAAGTGATTTGTGTTCTTTTAGTCACGCTATGTGGAAACATGTAAATGGTTCTAACTTATGTTTGTATTGTGATTTAGTTAGCAAGTAAAACTGTTTGTTAGCCGAAAAAATAAAATGTTCTAAGCTTGATTATCTCATCTAAAGCATCGTCAACCGATCGCCCAGGGTCTTAAGACATTATTTATTATACGCAGATAGATTCAGGGATAATTAAATGTGAAAATTATATTTAAGTGAATAAGTTGCCCGTTATTAATATGAAACCTTAACCTAGAATAAGTCACTGTGAATGCAGAACTCGGCGCTATGCGGAAATCTATGCAATTAGTAAGATGTCGATCCGACAAATTGACTGTTAGCGGGCCAGTCGTCAATTACTTACGATTTACAATTACCTGCAGTTGCTGACGCGGAATAAATTAGGTACATGAAATAGAAGTAAAAGTCGTACATACAACTTGGTAAATAAATACTGTAAGATTTGTAATTGTATAAATGTAAAAGACGACTGCAGAATATAATCAAAATTATGTAGTTTATTTCAGCATTATGCTGAGTGACTGCCTTTTTTTTATGCCATTTTATGTGTGACATTATAGTTCATCATCATCACACTATTAACGTTCCCACTGCTGGGACACAGGGACTTCTATCTAGGCGAGTGAGATTAGGCCTTAATTCACCACGCTGGCCAAGTGCGGGTTGATTCACCAATCCGCACTCACATGTCCTTCAAACTCTTTAAAGTTCTCAGAACATGCCGGTTTCCTCACGACGTTTGCCTTCCCCGTTAAAGCACGTGTTTAAAGCGCACATTAATGTCTCAAGAAGAAAAATCCAGAGGTGCGTGGCGGGGTTTTACCATTACCCACGACCTTCGGAATGAAAGTCGAGTCCTCCCACTTATCCAACACAGCTTCACATTATAGTTAGTTTTAGTTATTCAATGTTTGATTGGTTTAATTATTTTTTTTGTAGGCTGTGTATAATTTAGATACCTATAATTCATTTAATTGATGTTATTTATATGTAGTGGTAAATAAACATCTCTTATTCTTAGGTACCATTTATTCGTTCCTTCATATAGATACCTGTAACTGTTTTTCCAAAATTTTTGTTTTAACCAACACATATACACGTACACGTAGGTATGTAAAATGGATGAAATATGGTAGGTGGGAACATACAGTAAAACGAGTTGTTTCATAACTATATTCATTTTAAACAAAATGACATGACAACGACACACTGAGCTCATTACTATTAAAAAACTTAACAAACGATTATTTATCGACAATAACTTTTAATTTTATAACGAGTTATCGATGAGCATATGTTTTATCGATAAAAAAGTCCCTATCAAAGCTCCATTACATCGTCAAATTACCCAAGCTAATAGTCGAGAACAAAAACTGTCATTGATGTGTCATGGCGCTTGTTTACTTTTTTATTCGTAGATATCGTATGACAGGTTTCATAAGGTGGTTACTTGCTTTTATAATTATGTTTACAAGTTAATCGTGTGAGGTTTTATTGATAGGACTATTATATTCTGATTAAGTAAAGTGTCATCTTTTATAAATTTATCGACGGTTTTTTTTTTGATCTTGTGCATAATTTTGTGAAGGAGCTTGCAATATCTGACTTTATCCCGGGGAAGTTGAGATGACTTGCTAGTAAGTGACGTGCTTACAATACAATAAAAATCTGTTTTATTGTATTGTTTTTATACAATAAAAATCTTTTTTATTGTATTGTTTTTATACAGTAAAAATATTTTTTATTGTAATGTTTTTTTTGGTTTATTTAGCCTGGCGGGCAAAGGCAGTTCCCAAATCCCTCCACTCGTCCCTATCCCATTGATAATATATAAGAAATGTTGTTGAATAAATAAATAATTAATTTAAACTTATCGTATAAACTACTTGCCCTGAATTAGACAAAATATTCCATAAAATAATATGATATCGAATATCCAGTGCCGAACGAGAGTGAACGGTGGTTTCCAGACAATGGCGACGGGGGCGGGTAATGAAAAACACGCGATTACCTCTGAGTGACTGCTGCGCCCCTGGTACCTCTCGCGAACTCACTTCTTCTGTGATTAGGCCGAGTGATTTGGTTTCATGTTAATTAATTAATGTTTTGCTACTGATGAATTGTTAAAATAATAAAAGTTAGGTTTATTAAAATGAAGAACACGCGTTAGGTACCTCTCAGTAACTTTTGCTTTAATTATATTAGTCCAAGTTATTGGTTTCATTTTAATTCAAATTTTGCTATACTGAAAAGGGAAGGTTTGTGTCATTAATGACACAAATTGTATATATCATAACTAGCGGCCCGCCCCGGCGTCGCACGGTTTAAAAAAATTTCCCGGAAATTATTCGAATTTTTCTCGCCGTAAAAACCATCCTATCTCTTAAGTTGGATCGAACTGCACATGGTGTGCGAATTTTATTATAATCGGTTAAGTGGTTTAGGAGTCCATTGAGGACAAACATTGTGACACGAGATTTTTATATATATTAAGATAAAAAGGTCCTACGAAAAAATACATTTCAAGATCGATTGGAATTAAAATCGATTAGAAATCGATCACATACCTCGAAACAAAGTGCCGTCCACTACAATGGGCACAATAGTGTCTCTGCGCCGTATTTACTGTTCTGGCGAGTGAACAATGGATGCATGCGCCCGCGCAGGTAAAGAATCATACCGCTTGATACTCTAAGTCTTAGAGTATCAAGCGGTATGATTCTAAGATATACAAAACTTAAACCTTATATCCATAATACTTAGTGATCGACGGTTAAATTAAAATTAAAATAAGATATATTATATACTAATATTGTGGCCGGAGATCGGGAGTTGTGGAAAAAATGGGGGGAGGCCTTTGCCCAGCAGTGGGGCACAGTGGGCTTATAATAATAATATACTAATGTTACAAAGCTGAAGAGTTTGTTTGCTAGAAAGGACTAAAATCGAAATTAAGAGTACGGACGAAATATGTCTGTAGTGTGTATATACATTTTTAATTTATAACAAAAATATAATTAAAAAACACTATTATTTTTGAATGCAGAAATAAAACCCGTTGCGTAGATTAAATCTAAGCGAACTATAATACCTATGTGTGAATTTTGTAATAATGTAAGAAAAAATACAAAAGTATCAAGATCACAAACAACCTCGCCAGACCATGAGTCCACTAAATACCGCGTTATGAACTATCCAACATGTCCGAATCAAAATCAATATCTAACAACTTCTTAAAACCATATTCCCACGGCTCAAAACAATTCCTATTATTATGGTCAAGAATTCTTTCAAACTTCAATACTTAAGGATTTACTGTTTCAAATTGTACTACAACATTGGTGTAGGGGTATTGTTACAAAAGACTTTTGTCACAAACGCGAAGTCCAAACAAACACCAAAAGTGTGGGGTCAATTTTTTTTTACCACAAGATTGCTCTACATTCTGTTGTCTTTGGTAGTGGGGTCGTTTTTTTTATTGCAAGACAATGTTCTACATTTCATTGTCTATGATGGTCTATGGTAGCGGTGTGGGTGACTGAGGATTAGGCAAGATGAATCGTGGGAAGAGAGTATTGTGGTATAGGATGCGTATTAAATCCTTGTTAACTGTTAAATAGTGCGGAATTTGACATTTGTATTGATGGGATGTTTTGGGACGTTTATGGTGTCGGAACAGCGGGGGTTAAAGTGGAAGCGTTTAGGAATTATCAAATTTATTTAGAGAATAGGATATAATATGCACGAGACTTTCAAGTTGATTGGTCCTGTTTTCTTTTAATCTTTATTGTTTCAAAAATATACAGGTACAATTATTTAAAAAATATAAGTATGTATCATTATTTCATAATGAAACCACAGATTATATGTGAAACCTAAACATCGAAAAGTGTCTTTTTTTATATTTATATCCTTGCAATTTTCCGAAACGAAATAATATGTGACTTAAAAATCTATTGGTTTTCATGGTAATAAACGGAATTTATCAAATTTTCAGAAGTTTGTGAACCAAACTTTCCGTTACTTATCCAAAAAAAATAGGTATTTTTTTTAAATTTTGGCTTATTAAAAATCGTAGAACATACTTGGGGTGAAATCGATGCACAAGTACATACAGATATTTTTTATTATAAATATTAAATACCCAGACCAAGGAAAAAGTGCTTGCAGGACATACAAACACTTGGCCTCTCGGAATCAAACCTCTTGCGCCGCAAGCGGACCATCGCCCACCGCGCCACTGAGGCAGATTAGATGCTCCTAGAGATAAGGCACATGTATAGCCATATCCCTAGTAGCAGTAAGCTCAAATAGAAAAAAAAACAGAACGATACCGAAAGTTCAAGAAAAACAGCACTGTCTTCGCTTACCAGCTGCTGTTAGTGAATAAAAAGTTACAACATACATATATACAGCTCCATTATACCACTCCAACACACATCATCTCCACTATATCTACCTATGCCTAAACATAGAGCTTTCCCTCAAAGAGCGAACTCAAAGAGAAAGAACTTATATTAAAATTTCCTTGGAAGTAATCCGGACACAATATCAAAATTTAATATCATTTTAATCTTAATTCTCCTTATTAATGTTACCCAAGGAGGGTTTATAGGGGCTTCGGAGGCGCTTATGTTAAAGGAATAGATTTCAGAATTGAATAGCTTTTGTGTTTTTGAACGAGGGAAAACAGGTAGGTTCACAGATAAGTTTTGTATGAAATAAGGTTTAATTAGGTCGAGATTTGCATTCAGAGGTTTTGATTTAACTTTTGATGTTTTAAAGGTTTGTGGAATATTTTGGATCTAAGAATAACTAGGGGAGTTTGTGGGATGTAAGATACATTTTTCATAAATTATGTATTAGTTATTTGTTATACAAGAATGCCAAGTTGCTTTATGGGCTCGATTTTGATTCTAACTTTTAATTACGAGTGTAGCCAGTGATTTTAAAATAAGACTCTTTACCGTTAGCGAGGGAATCAAAACAGCACAACACGTAATTTTTCATCCCATCTTAACAAGGAAATTACAAAGTTTTAGCACAAAGCGTGCAAAATTGCAGCTCAATCAGAAATTGGAGGGTGAGTCAAATTTAACTAGCAAGATTTCAATAGAGATCAACATTAGATCAAGTAACTCTAATACCTAATCTGTAGGTGAAACTTGATAGAAGTACCGTTTCTTTCCTCTGTGATAGAAACTTATAAAAAAGGACCCAAAGGAGGTTTCAAGTCTGTGGCTTAAACAAATTAAAAAGTTGAGTGATAAATTCGGCATTGTAGAGGTAGAACAGAATACTTATAAGTAAATATGTATAATAATGTTATGGAATCACAAACTTTGTTCAAGCAATGTTCTTAATTAAATTTTATTTTAACCTCTATACGAGTACTCGTAAAATAGAAACAGCGTTTGCGCTCGGATATCTAAGATCAAAAACACTCTTTCAGAAATGGGAGAATTAAAAAACTTTCACTTCACTTCTTTGTCTTTTTTGCTTTTTATACATTTTTGTAACTAATTATTCATATAAGTTTCACAAATTTATCAAACCAACACATTCAGTACCAAAAAAAGAGTACAAAAGAGTACAGTAGACGCGATTTGGCGCCATGTTGGCTAAGTAGGAGCACACTCGACCTTCAATCCGAAGGTCGTGGGTCATATCTCTCTCGCCAAGAGAGAAATAAGTCCCTGTGTCCCAGCAGTGGGATGGGACGTTAATAGGGTGTGATGGTGATGGTGATGATGAAAATGACGATCTCGGAACGTTTTTTCCAAGAAAAAATTCTGATTGTTCATTTTATTGGAGCTTTAAAGCTGTACCTTCTATGAATTATTTTTTCTTTGTACCTATCGAATCTGCTAAATCGTTTTCTAGTTATCTTAAACCCATATTTATACTTAAGAAGTCAGTTAATTTCTGTAAAAAAATACTTATTAATAAGACTTCGTATCATAAAAACAATTCACTACGTCTGAATAATTAATTATAGGCGTCACTTGAAGGTACATATTTGATTTTTGTAAAATAAGTTCTTGTTATTATTTTAAAACGACGCGACGTGCCATGAAAACAATTGGGAACGTTCCCTGAATAATGAATATAAGAAGGGTCACTGGAAGGCACTGATAGCCAGTGATGGCTCTCGCTAATCAAGCCCTATTGAGCCCAACTTTTATGATGCTGCAATTGATCTGATGCTGTGAGTCAGTGTATCTAGAATATTCAATTTTTAAGATGTTTGATTGTTTTAAGAAGTGGCAGGTTAAGTCTATTGTGGATTTCGGTAAACCTTACTCAAATTGAGTGACCTAGTGGCGCGCCGAGCGACGGTCCCCTTGCGGCGCAAGAGGTAGCCGGTTCCAGTCCCGCCTAGGAGTCAAGTGTATGTATGTTCTGTAATCACTTCTCCTTGGTGTTTAATTTGTATTATAAAATTATCTGGATATGTATGTCTATAATTAAGTGTATCAGATGTCTAGTACTCGTAACACAAGCTTTAGAGCTCTACTAGTCCACTAGACGTTGTCGTGTGTATTGTCCGGAAATATATATATATATTTTGAATGATAAAGTAGCTCTGTCTTTTTGTCGGTCGCACCTTTTAACTAAAACTACTGAACCGATTTAACCGAATTGGGTACATGTTTCGGAGCTTGAGAAACAAGGCTACTTTTTAGGAATTGCGTCACTTACTTTTCAGTTGTTATGGTTGATAGCCATAAAAACATTAATAAACGTGTAAAAAGTATTTTACACTAGATGATAGTTGATTTTTATTTAAATTTACTGATAAAACTGCAAGCTTTAAATACACAATCTGATACTTGGATAAGGATCGTAGACAAGGCTAGTAACTCATTCCAAATAACATATTTCTCTTACGAACTTTGAGATACATTACTGTTTAACTCAGTACAGCGTAGGTTAAGTTTTGTTTGCGACCCAGGGTTGCATATTCGATTCCCGCTGAAGATCAAAAACGAAATCATATCAAAATATGATGTTTGTTGACTGTTTTCTAAGATAGACTTAAAAGCCGTTACTCTCAAGTTGTTCTTATTTAAATCTAATATAAATCAGTTCTGTAGTTCTCAAGTTACCTTATAAAAAGATAATAATAAATATTTCCGGACAAAAGTTTATTTACTTTTATAATATAATCACATACTCCTTGGTCTGGGTGTTTAATGATCCTATCCATTGAAAGTTGTCTGGTAGATCGCTCTTGAGCGATGAGACCGCCAATTGTCGCATAGTGTTAGGAATATTATTGTTATGTTTGTGTGCGCAATAAAGAATTATTATTATTTAATATATATGATAAAAAAATCTTTATACGTACCTATGTCTATAATATTAAGTATATCAGATGGCTAGTACCCGTCAAACACGCTTAGAGCTTACGGGGCTACATGTCGTGTGGATTTTCCGGAAATATTTATTTATGTAATCAGTTTGGTTACAGTGCAGCAATGGTTCGCAAACTCAGGGGAGAGGTGGGGTATAGTGACCGCGGGTGTATTATTAATCTAAGCGGGGACTTTGTTTTATGGACACCGCGCAATGTAAGCTATCGGATTTAACTGGTTTAATCTGGATTCATGGTATGTTTCGTGTTTACCTGTAGTTAACTGGCTTTGGACTCTACAACGCCACTTTGTGTTATATTAACATGTTACAATTTACAATTTTGCAGTAATTAATGTTGGTGTACCATGTTTAACATAAGGAAGTTTGTAAAGAATAATTTAGATGCAATAAATTAAATAGCAATAAAGATTTAGTGTTATAGAACCATTTTAACCTTATAAGCAATTTTGTTTTGAGTATATGATATTTTTTTAATTTTTAACGACATATTTATTTATTAATAAGGTTTATAAATTATGAATAATGAATATTAAATTTTAAGTTTTGGTATACCCGTTTTCTAAATAGACGTATGTAATTTACTCTCAACTATATAATTAGTTAGTTATATGTAACTACTACTTTTACCTTAATAGTGAAACAGGCACTTATTGTTGTAGATCTAATCGAAATGATTAACGCGGTTTTCTAAAATAATTAGCTAATAGTATTTTAAGGTTTTAATTGAAAAATTAAATTGAAAATCTATAACATTACTCAAGAACCGCCGTAAATTGCCTCCTGAGATTTAGCCTAATAATTTATTTATTTAACATAATCCACAAGTCTTAGAATTAATCTAAAAAATAACTTATAATTAATGTCCCTTGAGGCCAAAAATGGATTTACATTTTATTAAACTAACAGGTAATTGTTGCGTTGGTTCGTCTTTTAAACCCCCGACGCAAAAAGAGGGGTGTTATAAAGTTGACCTGTTTGTCTGTGGCATCATAACTCCCGAACGGATGAAGCGATTTCAATTAAGTTTTTATTGTATGAAAGGTAAGTTTTGCGCGAGTGTCTTAGGCATGTTTGATGAAAATCGGCTGACCTGTTTTAAAGTTATGTGGGGAAGGAAAACCGAAAATCTGCAAATGTACTTGAGTGGGTTTCATATGAAAGCGCATTACATATGCATTACACAATAGTACGACTTTTTCTAAAAAGGGGAGTAAAATTATGGAAACGGTTTTTTTGTTATTTAGAGTATAGGGTACTGAACAGGCATTTGGTATACCTGATTTTACCAATTACATCCATTATCAATCAATCGATTCGCAAAGGCAATATACAGTTTTCAAGTGTAACGCACTTAGTTATAATAATTAATTTGAGAAACTTCTTTGTTGAATGAAATAGGATACTGGTATTAATTCTAACTGTCAAACATGCTGATCTATTATCATTGTTTTACATACATTTAATTGTATGCTAACAATAAAAAAAAATCAATTTTTTTAGCAAGGCATAAGAATTGAACTTAGGGTTCGGAAATTCCAAAATACCTTACCTAGCAAACGCTTCGATAGCGCGTTTTATTTTTCTACTAGCGACAACTAGTTTACTGAAACTAAAACTTTAACTCTCACAAAACACTCTTCATAAACAATTAAATTAGGAAGAGTCATCGCCTCACAAATCAGATTAACATTTCAATTTGAATTTTTTTGCGGTCACACGAGTAGGCATGGGCAATAGTACCCTCTAACCATTAATTGGGTTACCAAGAGGGATATACCTCTGGGGAGTAAAGGGTTGCTCCTAAGGGAGACACAATTGATTGAGATGGATGTTGTCAGCGGACAAATTTGGAGACAACTTTTTCATCTTTTTACCCCGGCTTCCCCTCGACGCCATGTTTGCTATTGTTTTTTTAGGGCAGCGTTAATCAGTCGGTTATACAGGCTTCATAATTGTTTTTAACTTCTTGAGAGCTTTTCTGATTGTCTGTTTATTGCTTGATGAAGATTTTTAAACTTTTCACTTTTTTTTAATTAGTTGCTAATTTTTTCTTCGCTTGAAAATATTGTTGGCTCGTAGAAAAATATTAAAATTTGGGATTTGAAATATAAGTATTTGCATAATTTTTTAATGGCACTTAAATGAGTCACTACTTCTTGTCATTCTTAATTATTTTTAACCAACTTAAAAAAAGAAAGAGGTCAATACATCGTATATTTTTTTGTGTTTGTTATCTCCTAAATTTTTTACGTGAATAGTTGTGTTGACACTTTTTAAATGAAAGATGTCACTTTTAAGAACTTAATAAAATCCAGACTATTTGGCATTTATTCAAAAATCTTGCAAAATAACTATGTGTTGACAAAGAAAATGTTTTGTGTAAACAAACATTATAAATATAGGCGTCGAAATCAGAGTCTAATTGAATACTTTTGAACGTCATCAACATTTTTGAAAGTTATGGTATAATCTCAGAAAATCGTAAAAACTAAAATAATGTTTCCTTACTGTAAATATTTTCCTTTTATCTTATTGTCTGTTACATATTAAATATAGTGTACCAATAGGTCGCTATTTCATTAATTTACCGAACGAAACATTCATCCTAATAAATGCCTGTTTGATACCCAAAAAGACGTATCAAATCACAAATTTCCGGCTAAATCTCAGGAGGCAATCAAATCAAACGCCCAATGCTAGCTAATCTGCGGCGGTTGACAAATAGATCGCCGACACCTCCGCTGCTAATGAACGTATTATACAGGAGTGTCGTGTAACTATTTAGTCTCCATGTTATGCATAAAGGTTATAATTAAAGTCCTTAAGTTTATCAAAATTTTTCTTTTTTAGGTGAGTCGTTGACCTATATAGCTGAACGTGAAACACGCTCTAATATAGGCCTTATAAATAGTCTAACTAAGCCATGGAAAAGGCTGTGTTCATTTCCTCAATTAAAACCTGTATTGAATAAGCACCCCAATTTAGGTTTCCACTACTGGGACACAGGGATTTCTCTCTTGACGAGAGAGCTTAAGCCTTAACTTACCAGGGTGGCTAAGAGCAGGTTGGTGTGTTTTCCTTTGCCGTTAAAGGATGTATAAAAGTGCACATCATTTTTCAAGTGGAAAAATCCAGTGGTGCCCTGCGGGGTTTGAGCTCACGACCTTCATAATGAAAGTCGAGTTAGCTCCCACTTAGCAAACACGACTTTTAAAACAAACCTGTATTATATCCCTCAAAATAAACCTATTTTCTTCGACTACAAAAGATCTTACGTCCATTCAGATCCACCTCGGCCGATACAAAGCAAAACGGTAAAGCACAATATTGATTCCGCAGCCCGAAGATGTTAAAGCAAATGCTACCGCATAGTAAGGCGATTCGTACGAGATTTTATCCGAGGATTATCTTGGGTTATCGCGCATCTTTGCCAACACCACGATCCTATAAATTTACATTCTCCAACCGGGATTTTGAATATCCCAACACCCACTGCTGAATTCCCACGAAAACTTTTGTAGATTGAAAGCCTTGAGCGAGCAATGTAGAGGAAAGAGAGTGGTTGGTGGTTCGGTCTTGAAAATTCGGCGAGTGAGGGGAGAGTGGGGACAACAGAAGCGTGATCGAGATTACACCAGGTATTTATGTAAAGTCTCGTCCAATCTCTACGATCAGGCTAGATCTATAGACATTGTTCAGGGATAAATATTGGCTATGCATTATGTTACCGTTATCGAGACTGTTTGTGAGCGATATTTTAGTATAGATTGTATTGCAGATGAGCTTATTTCAATGAAGAGAAAATATTTCAAGTTTGGGTGCTTTGGGTATGAGGTCTTTGGTTCATCTAGACTGGCATGAGAGTGTAGGTACCTTTTGATTATTAGTAATAATAAAAATATTTTAAAATAAGATTTTGAGAACGTGTTTCTTTTTAATAAAACACACAATACGCCTATTTATGCCTTATTTTGCTACTAATTAAGAGAAAAACAATGATGAAAGCTTTTATTTAACTATTATTAAACACATTTATCATTAATTTAGTATTTTTCGCCTCCTATAAGTCTGATATAAAAAGGTCTAAGAGTTTTACATGTTACTCAATAGGTAATTCATATCTATCGTGAAAAGTTTGGAAGTAGTCAACACCCAATGTCTATGCCATTTTCTAGATAATTTATGAATTTTATTAATAATTTTCTAGATAATTTAAGAAAACTGAAGATTTAATTTTAGTAAATTAGTTTGATTCATTCATTTGAATTAATTAATTTAAGTTTACCTATCCATGTATGCCGTGTGCTTCTCACGAAATGAACGTTTTGATCCTCCGAACCAGATTATCAAGTCATCGTTATTAAAACTTAAACTTAATGAGATTTTGTATAATTAGCGTACCTACGTTCAGCTTGCATTAATAACCTTGTTTTACAGAGTAAAAGATGCAATAACTAGTTTTTCGTCAGTTGGTAGGTCCGGGTGTTAAATATGTATAATAAGAAATATCTATACATGTATGTCTATTATATTAAGTATATCAGATATCTAGTACCCGTAACACAAGCTTAAAGGTCGATTTATATCTACAGACATTGAGTGTGGCAGACACGTGCCGTGGCAGACAAAATGATATTCTTCCATACAGTAACTATTAACGTATTTATATCTATCGTAACACGGCCGTACAGACGCTTACAGACACGTGTCGTGCCCGGCCAGTATTCTCGGAAAGAATATTTTGTCTGCGCGGTTCATGTCTGTACGTGTCTGTGGCTCCTTGCCGGGCAGTGTGAATAGAGTATCGGAACTGCGTACACGTGCTTTCTTCTAAAGCTATGCAGTAACTGCCAGTGAGAGCGGACGCCGATGACGGTGTCTGTCGGTATCCGGGATGTCTGTCACGGCACGTTTCTATACGTTACATATAAATAAATGGTGTCTGTCGGTGTCTGTCACGGCACGTGTCTGCCACACTCAATGTCTGTAGATATAAATCGACCTTAAAGCTAGATGTTGTTGTGTGGATTGTCCGGAAATATTTATTTATATTTTATTTAGTTGGTGGGACTTGTTGCCACCATGCTACGCTGTGCTTGGCCACACAACCTATGAAGATTGTAGATTGGTTGAATATGTATATATACGTATATGTGTGTATAGACTTCAATGAAGTCCATACATATTAAAATATTTTATAAAACCGTGGCTTAACTAAAAAACGAATAAGAATTATATAAATTTGAAAAGAATGAGATGGACCTATTTTATTCCTAAGGTCCCGTCTACAGTTTTTACACATTTTGCAATAAAATCAACAAAAAGAAGTAAGTCACAAAGATAGATCGAGCGATCACCCATCCAAGCACTGGGCCCTCGCAAAGTTTGCGCAAACACGTATCTTGCTGAAAAACACGTTTGTTTTACAGGAGAGCCATTATACAGGGTGTAACAATAGTTTCAGTCAGTATGGAAAGGTCCGAAAATATAAGACATGAGAGAATTATTTTGTTCATATGAACAATGCCATCGACTTTCGCAAAATGTAAAATTACATTCAAGTTAAAATAAATAAATAAATAAATAAATAAATATTTCCAGACAATGCACACAACAACATCTAGCCCCGTGGTAAGCTATAAGCTTGTGTTACGGGTACTAGATATCTGATATACTTAATATTATAGTCATACATATATAGATATTTTTTTATTATAAATATTAAACACCCAGACCAAGGAGAAAGTGCTTGCAGAACATACAAACACTTTCACCCTCGGCGGGAATCGAACCCGCTACCTCTTGCGCCGCAAGCGGACCCTCGCCCACCGCGCCACTGAAGCAGTCTATATAAAACTTTTACTTTTCTTAGAATCGAACCAGGTCCTATTGAAAAATAAACAAAAACACTAAGTTTATTTAGATATCGATTGTGTAGGTCATAAGAACAACATTTTACAACGATGTCTATGATGTCTAAAATAAATAAAATGTTTTGTTTGAGTTTGAAATTACTACCATATCAGTGCCATAATGTAAATTGGTGGTTTAAGTGCTATGATAATGCGATGATATCTACATAATTGCGAAATAAACATAAATATTAGGTCCTTACATATGAAATTGGCGTTTTTCGTACTGGCCACTTTAATCACAAATTTCTCCTCTTTGGTAAGGAATTCCAAATTCAAATTTGTACAGCTATAGACTCATGTATTTGTGCTTCGATGATCGTCATTCATTTGTTTTTTTTCTTCTGTTTTTTTCTGTTTGCGTCACTCATTTTACAAAATGGAAAACTTAAAATATCGCATTATTTACGAGTACGAGTTCCGCCGTGGCACTAGTGCTGCGGAAACAACTCGAAGGGTGAATGATGTGTATGGCGGTCGTGTTGCAAAAGAAAACACAGTTCGTTTTTGGTTCCAACGTTTTCGTTCTGGAAATTTCGACTTGCAGAACAAGCCCCGTGGACGGCCTGAGACTCAAGTTGATAATGAAGAGTTGAAGGCTATTGTGGAAGCGGATCCATCGCAAACCACGTCCGAGTTAGCTGCAGGCTGCGGTGTTAGTGATAAAACTGTTTTAATTCACTTGAAGCAAATTGGGAAGATTAAAAAGCTTGAAAGGTGGGTACCTCACGAATTGACTGAAGCAAACCGGCAAACGCGCGTCGACTGCTGCGTTACATTACTAAACCGGCACAATAATGAAGGTATTTTAAACCGAATCATTACCTGTGATGAAAAATGGGTTCTTTACGATAATCGGAAGCGCTCAGCGCAATGGTTGGATCCTGGCCAGCCAGCCAAATCCTGCCCCAAGCGAAAATTAACCCCAAAAAAGTTACTTGTAAGCGTTTGGTGGACTAGTGCCGGTATTGTTCATTACAGTTTTCTCAAATCTGGCCAGACTATTACGGCTGATGTCTATTGTCAGCAATTGCAAACCATGATGGAAAAGCTAGCGGCTAAACAACCTAGGCTGGTCAATCGCTCCACGCCACTGCTGCTTCACGACAACGCTAGACCACACACTGCGCAACAGACGGCTACTAAATTAGAAGAGCTTCAATTGGAAAGTCTAAGACATCCTCCGTACTCCCCGGACCTTGCTCCAACAGATTACCATTTTTTTCGAAATTTGGATAACTTCTTGCAAGGGAAAAAATTCAACTCCGATGGGGCAGTCCAAATCGCCTTCAAAGATTTTATTGATTCCCGTCCGACTGGTTTTTTTAGTAAAGGGATCAATGAACTACCTATAAGATGGCAAAAGTGCATAGAAAATAATGGTTCATACTTTGATTAATTAAATATATTATATTAAAAAATATTCGACTTTTTGTTCCTCCCATACAAAACGCCAATTTCATATGTAAGGACCTAATATATTAAAATGTTGGCCATTAAGGGAGAATGGGAAATCCAAACCATAGCCATATCCTAAGAATTTCGACTCCACAATTTCCACCGGAAGCTTTAAAGCAAAATATAATAATCAAACAGGAATCCCAAATAATAAATCAAAACTATTATATCATGACCCCTGGTCAATAGATTTTATGGGAACCCTTGTCTTATAATTCATATTCCTACTGACCAAAGACCAAACCAGTTGCCAAATCCATCATTAATTTGAACATGCATGCACAAAGGGCGCAGTCTTCGCCCTTCAAAGGAACACGGCTAAGGATAATAGCAGATAGTCTCCACTCGTTTAAGAATGATAAATTACCTAAATGGAGTCGGTATGTCTATTCCCACAGATATTAAAAGCCCGGGACAAAAGCGTACCCTAAGTTGCGCGGACCCATGCTGCGGTATTGATAATATTGCAAAATACAAGCTTTTGTCCCGACTTCGCATGCAAATCCGTTTGGAGTGGTTTAGGATGGAAATTGGAAAAGTTTTCTGTTGGCGAGTCTTTGATGTTCTTTGTTTTATGAAGATACGGTAAGTGCTCCTAGAAGCTGAACCTTGAGGGTCTTATCACTACTTACTAGGGTATTGGGGTCTTCATTATTAACCCCCGACCAAAAAAGAGGGGTGTTATAAGTTTGACGTGTCTGTCTGTCTGTCTGTGTGCCTGTCTGTCTGTCTGTGTCACCATAGCTCCCGAACGGATGGAGCGATTTCAATTTAGTTTTTTTTTGTATGAAAGGTGAGTCTGGCGCGAGTGTTCTTAGACATGTTTCATGAAAATCGGTTGTGCCGTTTAAAAGTTATGGGGGTGAGAGTGGGTAAGGAAAACCGAAAATCTGCAAATATACTAGTGTAGGGTATCAAATGAAAGCGCATCACGTCCACATTACATAATACGATGTTGTTTTACGTTTAAGGACATTATGGCATTAGAATCGGGGGTTTTTCTTAAATTTTAAATTTAGATTTATTAAATCATACGTACAAATTTCTAAATATTATATTAAGTGTATCAGATATGTAGAACCCGTAACACAAGCTTACAGCTTACCACGGGGCTGGTTGATGTTTTGTGGATTGTCCGGAAATATTTATTTATTCTTAGTACATACCTAATAACAACTTTCGGGCATAAAACTACTTTAAATTATTTGAAACATCTGTACTGCGAACATAAAAAGCACACACCTCTTCCATACAAAGATGTCACCCATAATTTACCTACATTATTTTTTATGCCTCGCTCAATTTTATTAAAATTACCACGATTATAAGCTAGTCAACAAATCATCTTTCAAATGACCGCATAAAAGCCGAATATACATCACAAAAGAGTCTATAAAACAAGATGACCTGTCCATGTAGCCAGCATCCCTTGGGGTCATTTCTTACATTTTACATTTTTTAGCTGGATCGCGTCGCGCACGCTTTTGGGAAATTAAGATGAATAAAAATAGGGAATTTAAATGAGATGAGTAAGTCCGAGGGAAGTGGACACGAGCCAGTATCGTAAAAAGAGGGAGATTAAGATGTTTTGAATGATTTTGACATTTATCTCATAAATAGTGTATGTGGTTTTTTAATGCTACCGTGTATTCATATCCGAACAGTTAACGCATTTGTAGCTTTGCGATATTACTTTTCTCGTAATCTATACATATTATAAATATAAAGTACCCTGTCGCGTCTGTTTGTCTTTATGTTCAAGATATACTTAAAAGCTACAAAACGGAACTTCAAACCGTTTTCAGCTAAGGTTAGAGTAATTCAAGAGTAAGGTTTTGGTATCTAATTTGTTAACGATGTGTGAGAATTACTTAATTATGATGCAAATTATTTAAGGAGTCAGGATAAATCAGTTCAGTTTCTTGTAATTGGACTTTGCGCTTGAAGCGACAATTTGCCAGTGTCGAGTTAAATCTTAATATATATAAATCTCGTGTCACAATGTTTGTCCTCAATGGACTCCTAAACCACTTAACCGATTATAATAAAATTCGCACACCATGTGCAGTTCGATCCAACTTGAGAGATAGGATTGTTTTTACGGCGAGAAAAATTCAAATAATTTCCGGGAAAATGTTTACCCGTGCGACGCCGGGGCGGGCCGCTAGTAAAATTATAAAGTGAAAAAGATGTTATTCAGTTGAACGCCATTTTGTTGGTTCCTCAGGAAAAATTAAGCCTTCATTTAAAAAGTTTTGTTATTTATTAACATATTAATAGGAAGGTGGTGTCCATGGCATTTAACTGACACTGATTTCTTTGCGCGTATGCAACAACAGCCAGACAGCGAGTGAAAGATAAAAGAACGCGAATTCGCTCCATCTTGTGACATGTCAGACTACATCCGACCGAATTAACTGGAAACCAATGAGGAAGGGCTATGTTCAGCAGTATACACACAGTAAGGTATGATTAAGATATACTTACAAGGCCTCAAAGAAATTGTATTTTCATCATCATTATCACCCTATTAACGTTCCCACTGCTGGGACACAGGGACTTCTCTCTTGACAAGAGAGATTAGGCCTTAATTCATCACGCTGCCCAA
This sequence comes from Gymnoscelis rufifasciata, assembly GCA_929108375.1. Classification (NCBI taxonomy): domain Eukaryota; kingdom Metazoa; phylum Arthropoda; class Insecta; order Lepidoptera; family Geometridae; genus Gymnoscelis; species Gymnoscelis rufifasciata. The sequence goes on from OV815314.1 coordinate 11,330,994, forward strand.
TCTGGTCGGTGAATGTCACATGTCCTTCAAACTCTTTAAAGCTCTCAGAACATGCCGGTTTCCTCACGATGTTTGCCTTATGATTAACTATAGATAGGAATAATATTCGTGATGTAATATCTAATAGGCAAAGTACCAGCATTAGCATACTTCATTTTTCATTACATAAGATACAGTAGCATTCAATAACAAATTATGGCTTTCAAATAAATGTAATTTTTGACAGATATCATATTTCATCCACTGAGTTATTTTTTCACTTAATTAACTTAACACCAGAGTAGAGTTTCGACTGTAGTCTGTGTCCAGGTCTCATAAAAAACGTACAGATTCTTCACTCTTGAACATAATGCGGAATGGTCATAGGTCATAAATATCATAATCATCACTTTCGGAAATTTCTTATAGAAATTATAAAAACAGTACATACCTAATAATCCTTATTGGAATGTCGCTGTGGAGAATTTCTCAGAACAAACGCATAGCTTTAACAAATTAAGCTTTGAAATAACCATAAAATTAGATATATACCAAAGCCACCTTTATCGAAAATTACTGACCTCTAATTTCAATTTGTTTAAGCTTATGATAATAAAATACGTAAAATCTGAAAATTAAATGCAAATCCACGAACAAATTTTACAATATCTGCAAGACGCTCGCCATTCCGCCCAGCTGAGGCATCAAGTATCATTATAATGGGCAATTAGAACTATGAAAAACATAGCCAGGACCAGCCCAAAGTGACCTTCACCAACGAACTCTTCAGAATATCCACCGTGTCTAATATAACTGGTTTTTTCCAAGATAGGGTTGATGCAAGGGTTATTTGTTTTCTGCCGTCACCTCTTAGATCTGTTATACAAACAATGCATAAATAAGAAGACTTTTGTTCAGTTCCCATAGGGCTATTGTCAGTATTGTCACTTTTGTGCTTTTGTTATTGTTTTTTGCCGTCTTTTGTATTTGTGGTATTAAGCAACTGTTGTCCAGGAGTTTGCGGCTACTGGTCCCTAAATCATAATTTTCTAAATGCTTTCGCAATTGATCGTAAGCTTGTAATTCTTAGTATCTGTCTACGACTCAGTTTTTTTATTGCATCTTTCTTAAATCAATTATTCACTTTTCTTTTTTCGAAATGTTGTCACACAGAACAATTAGAAATCCTTTCGTCTCCGAAATTCTCGAAATTTCTCTCGCTGCGTTCACGTCATACAAACGTCAATCAAGTGGTAGGTACCACACAACAAGATGCCAGAGGTCGCCGATCATCATATTCTACCACCAAAACTACGTTCCTACATTTATACACGTCAATTCTGCCAAGGTAATTTGAACTTTATGTCTTAGCTTTAGGGGGAGATTTTACCTTTTCAACCGCATCGTCTATTTTGTTTCTGTACTCCGTTACATCGCGTTTTTTGCCTCTAAGCATTCATGTCATTCCGTCAAGTAAACAAGTCCATACAAAAGCGAGTCAGTATCCCTTTTTTATTAATATCGGTGGCTGAATAGCAACAAAGGTAGTGTTCTCATTATGAGTAATCCGAGTTGCTCAGGTGTTATAATTGTGGTAATAATGGGTTTAGAGAATGGCTTAAATGAGGGGAGGGATAGGTTTTTGATATCAGATTCGCGGCGAAGTTTTGAGGGCGTTTTAATTAATTAAATGTATGATACCTGTTATTAGTTGGTATTGTGTTTCACTTTTTGATCCTGTTTCGTTAATTTGATATTTTGAAATATCTGTGAAATATTACATGCTTTGGAAGTATAAAGATGTGTAGTGTGAGAATGGTTGGCTGTTGGTTGGCGATAATCCGAACCGATTTACTAATTATTTCATCGTTATATACATATCTCGTTTATTTTAAATAACTTATTATTATTATTATCTCAATTATAGTTATAGGCTACTTTTAAGTTTAGACTTTAAGTCCTGTCTTAATCATAAATCCAAATCCAATCGAGGATAGCTACTATTTTTTGATGTTATAAGAAATTGTGTAATAATCGCATACCTGATTGACTCATGGTAATAATTTGTGATCGTAATTTAATCCAAGTTTCATAATGAAATTGATTCGGAATTCTCCTAAAGATCTTAGTAGTATAATAATTTAGAAGCTAATCTATACTATCTGAGGCAGATGCTCTAAGTTAACCTCTGACCGCGGCGCACTTACGTTGAACAGGGAATGTGCTGCCGACCGTTACAGAATGCTACTGAATTGAAAGAGCTGCTTAAAATAAATCTTCAACAATCACTGAAAACCAGCGCTGTAGCCAGCTTACTGAGCTTCTACAGCATTATGCTGAGTGGAAACCTATATACTATAGTATTGTACTATAGAATATATTATAGTACTTTTGTTAAACTGCTTTTATATTAATTTTAATTTTATTGTGTGTATAGGACGTAAATTAAACTTTTTCTAATAATATTTCTATTTCTATATTTAAATTACCATGTCAAAGTAATCTAATTTAAATAGATATGAAAAAAAGTAATAACCACAAACAAGTATTTTACCATTTTGAAAATAAATGAACAAAATAATATTATTTAATAAGTAGTTAGTAGTTGCCAAAATTGTTGTTTTATTTTTCTATTTGGTATTACAATGTGATTTTTTATGGCTGATCAGGATTTTACTTGAGAATATACGTGATGCACACCTTAAAGGTTTAATAAGGTCTTTTAAAATTAAAAGGTATATAAAATGTATACGGAAGAGTTGGAACCTTATGGTTGGACCTTGGTTTTCAGGAACAAAAGAGTTATAAGCTTTTCGATCTTTTTTGTTCTTTTAAAGACTTATAGCGTTAGCGGTAACCGGTTACCGCTTGGGGATTAACGAGTTAAACTCGATGATAACGTATAAGGTGGGCCCAAAGTTAAACAAGTGCTCTGTTCTAAGACATGATTTATTCTGCTCTTAATAAAATAGATACACGATTATTTATATCTTACAAGCTATGAGTACATCTACTACACGACCCTTCTAAAAATAATAAAAAAATACAATGTTTATTAATTTTTTTTATGTAAAATATGGTTTAGTTCTGTTTTTGTGTACAATTTCTTCTTTATTATTTTTCATTATTATTACATTTGGTGTTATATCTTTTACAACTTTATATGGTCCTAAAAATACATTTTCAAATTTATTAGCTGTTTCATTCTTAACAAGTAACATTGTCTCCTGCTCTATAAGATATTGGTTTCAAATACGAGTCATAATTACATTTTCTAATTTGTTTACTTCTAATTAAATTATGCTTAGCATCAAGTTGAGATTTTTGTAATCTATATCTTAATTCTAAAGGATAATTATCACTATTATATAAAGGATCTACATTATTACTTAACAAATTACTAGGTAGTCTACATAGTTTTCCAAAAACAAGTTCATATGGTGTATATTTTGTTTCGGTGTGAACTGATGTATTGTACGAAAAAGACCAAAATGGTAGCCATTTACTCCAATATCTAGGATCATTATTACATTGTATTCTAAGAAAAGCATTCAGTGATTTATGAGAATTCTCCAGCGAACCTATTGATTGATGATGATATGCTGTAGATGAAATTTGATTAATATTTAATAGTTTACATACCTCTTTCATTGTTGTTGAGATGAACTCCGTCCCTCTGTCAGTTGCTATTTCTCTGGGTATACCATATCTTAAAATAAAGTTTTCTACAAAAGCCTTAGCTACACTTATGCTATCTTTAGATTCTAATGGATACGCTTCTACATATTTGCTTAATTCACATTGCAGTGTAAGTATATATGAATTGTTATAATAATCCTTATCTAGAGGTCCTACGATATCTAAAAATATCTTATCTAAAGCCGACTCTGCAGTAGTCGTTATAGTCATTGGTTCTTTCGTACGCAAAGAATGTTTTTGCCTTTGACACTTGTCACATTTCTTAACAAACTTTCTTACATCTTCGTCCATATTTGTCCAATAATAGTATCGTTTCATATTATTTAACATACGTCTCATACCGGCATGTCCACTACTTGGAAGTATATGGAAATCATTAAGTATAACCTTTTTATCATCATCATCATTTATTCTTATTATATTATCTTTTAATACATTTACCCTGGGCCCAGTAAATTCTTTATTATTTTTCATTTCATCTATAATCCATTTCATATATTTATTATTCTCATTATTCTTTATTATAAATATTTCATTAACATTTATTCTTTTACAAAATAATTCAAATTCTCTCACGAAAACGTCTCGCGCTAAACATGATCGAGAATAAGGATTAATATAGATAACGTTTTTATTAGGAAAATAAGCAAACATATCTGTTTGTACTGTATTTTTATCAACCTTCTTCCTTTTAGTACTTTCATACACTACTAGTTCCACACAATTACTTGGTTTTTTAAGTATTTCTACAATCTCCGGTTGATCAGGCCATTGATTCGTCGAAATATTATCGACCAAGTTTTTGTCTCCTACTTGTTCTTCCTTCCGTTTTGTCATACTCCTAGTCATAACATTTACTACTTTAGAATTCATATCTTTCAAATCATCTGATGTTATTATTATTCGTGATAAAGCATCTGCTACACTGTTATCTTTCCCTTTCACATATTCAATTGTATAATCATATTCTTCCATAATTAATCTGAATTTCATAAGTCTACTCGATGGATTATTCATTCCGAATAAATATACCAAAGGTTTATGGTCTGTCATGAATTTAAATTTTTTTCCATAAAGGTACGGTCTAAAATATTTTACGGACCAAACCATCGCTAACAATTCTTTTTCAATAGTAGGGTAATTTAATTCTGCTTTATTTAATGAACGACTAGCATACGCTACTGGTAAGTTATCCTTATTACACAAAACTGAACCTATAGCAAACCCAGATGCGTCTGTATATAAAACAAACTCATTATCTTCAGAAAAATTTGGATACTGTAATATTGGTGGCTTTATTAATGATTCCTGTAATTTACGAAAAGATCTTTCACAAGCTTCTGTCCATTCAAAATTAATATTTTTACGACTCAAATTATTCAATGGTATTGTTATTTCTGCAAATTTAGGTATAAATCTTCTATAGTAATTTGCAAATGCTACAAATCGTCTAACTTCATCTGCATTATTGGGTTTTGGATAGTTTTGAATTACTTTAATTTTTTCCGGATCTGGTTGTACACCTTTTTCTGAAACTACATGACCTAAATACAAAATCTCTTTTTTTAGAAACTGGCATTTCTCTGGATTTACTTTTAAATTAACCTTACGTAACCTCTCAAAAATATCTATTAAGTTTTTATTATGTTGTTCTAGATTTCTACCAAAACAAATTAAATCATCCAAATATATAAGACATTTTTCATGGTTTAAACCAGACATAGCTACGGTCATCAGCCTACTAAACGCACTTGGTGAAATCTTCAGTCCCATCGGAAGCCTTTTCATTTGATATTGTTTGTCAGTTGTAAACGCCGTATATTTCCTACTAGACGAATCAAGCTGTAATTGATAATAACTTTGGCTAAGATCTAAATGAGAAAAATATATTGCACCAGATAATGAATCTAAAATTTCTACAATATTAGGTAACGGGAATTTGTCATCTTTTATTCGTTCATTCAGCTTTCGATAGTCAATCACAAGTCGCCATTTCTTTTCATTCATACTAGTTGATTTTTTGGGTACTAAAAGCACTGGACTAGACCATTCACTTTGACTCTCTTCAATTATATCGTCCCCCAGCATTTTCTTAATTTGTCTCTGAATTTCAGATTTATGATTTTGTGGTAACCTAAAGGGCTTAACATAGGATGGTACGACACCATCTTTAATCTGTATCGATTGTTCATATAAGTTTGTAACTCCCAATTTGTCCCCTTCAATAAAGAAAACGTCTGAATATTTTGCACAAATGTTTTCTATGCTAATTTGTTCTTCTCGATTCATATGACTTAATTTTAAATAAGAAAATATTTTTTTAACTCTACTTGCTTTTTTTCTTTCTTTTTCAAATTTACAAATATCATAGTTATCTAATTTCGAATGTTCGACACTAAAATAACTTAATTGAATGTCTTCATCTCGAGTATTTAATATTTTTATTGGTATCCGACCATTAGTAGATCCGTTTTCGCGCTGTTGTTGCCTCCCGATGCATTTTGGGCAATAACGACCTCTTCTTTTTCTTGAGATATATTTGTCCCCATTGTCAAAGTTATAATTCAGAGTTCATGGTTGCTAATTATATTCAAAGAAAGTGACGATATGATGCGCGAACACGACACCGACTGGCAGGGTCGCCATATAAGGTGGGCCCAAAGTTAAACAAGTGCTCTGTTCTAAGACATGATTTATTCTGCTCTTAATAAAATAGATACACGATTATTTATATCTTACAAGCTATGAGTACATCTACTACAAACGTTTAAAATAGTAAATATTTTTTAAAAATTTCTCTCTTCTCAAATCGATCTCGAGTGCGTGTTTGATAACGACAAATGTACATATATGACGTTTCAAACAACACAACAATATGACGACGCAACACAAACAGCAATAACCTTTATCAAATATAAAAAAATTCCATGTCACAATGTTAGTTACCGTACTCCTCCAAAACGGCTTTACCGACTCTTACCAAATTTTAAATGCGTATTCAGTAGGTCTGAGAATCGGCTACTATCTTTTTTTTCATTTTGCAAAACAACGTTTGCTGGCGTCAGCTAGTAATTTATATTTTTAACATCTCTCGCCGCTTGAGTCAGTTCCGAGCTTATATATGTTTTATTGTAATCTTAACACTTATTTTTATCATACAATATAATACTCTTTATTGAACACAATACAATAAAACACAATAAAAGATAAAATCAACAAAAATTGTGAATCAATAGGCGGCCTTATCGCTGATAGAGATCTCTTCCAGACATCCTTAGGATGGACAAAAATCATAAAGCACGAATAAGACAGGAGTAGCAAATTATAATGGAGATACGAGTTTTAATAAATTAAATTATTATCATCACATTTTTTTCGGCAGTAGCACCCATAACTTCATGAGCAATAAGATTCACCGCATCTGTACTAAAACGTATTTTTCCAAACAAACATCGGACACCTCAACTATCACAAGTTATTAACAATTTCAATTCAAACGTTCCGTAAGTGCAATAAATTTAATGGTCAACGTCTGTCTGTCTGTTTGATATCATTAATTTAAATACGGGTGAATAGTCACAACACTCGGATGGCTATGGCTACTTTAACTCATGAATTTTATAAATATACTGTTATTGAATAAATGTTGAGTGATAAAATAAATATGCAATTTGAATATTTATTTAAAAGTAATGGAAGATTTTGGGCTACTATTCGTTGATAAGTATTTAGAAATTTTAGTAAATATGAAACCTGCATTTGAAAACTGTTAAAAGTAACTATATTTTATAAGTTTTGAAGTGTTTATAATAGTTTCTATGGGTTTGGCTGGGCCAAGTTAGTGAGTTACTTAATTAATTACCAGTCGGTAACTAGCCCAGCGTAAGTTTATTTTTAACTAAAGACCACCCGAGAAGTGTTCTAAGCAAAACTACTTTAATAAAATATAGTTAACTTCCTCTCGCTTCTTCAATTTAACACCCGTAACGCAATAACTCAAATTAAAGAACTATAGCGTTGACAATAACTTTATTTAATTGACTCTACAATCCGTTGGACGTCTCGGTTCAATCCGTGGTCTAAACCCCCCGGTCCAACCGACGACCCTTTAGTTCATCTATCATATTAATAAACCTTTTTATAGTTTTTATCGCGTCTCTTTGTTTAACCCTTTGTCTGCGTATATTCACGAAATATTCATATATCTAAGAGCATTGTGAATATGCAAATCCCGGACGGTGACTGATTGGGTTAAGGTTCCCACCGGTCAAGTAATGATGCTGGTGACTTTGCGAATTGAAGAAACGGTTATTTTGATTTTTTGCACGTTTATGGATATTAATTACTCATTTTTTTTGGATTTTAAATGATGTGAAACAATTTTTGGCCATGACTCTTTCTATTTATAAGTATGTAATTACATATCTATTTACTATACTAATTATTATACTATCATATTCACTCTGCAACACAGTTTTTGCACTTTCGCAGACGCCATCGAGATTCGAACGAATCTTATTGTGAAACTTACTGTTAATGTCCAAATAAACGATTTTGATTTGTTTTTTTTTATATTAAACGGCGTAAATAATATTAACGGTAGATTTTATAAATAAAAATAATAGTTCCACCTAATGCAACACCAAAACAGAATATCAAATACTCGTACCATGGACTAATTGAAAATATATTTTTATTGTATTGGAAAATGCCTCATTGTTAAATAATATCTTGGTCTCATGTAAATTTCAGGAAGGCCCGGACTCATAAATTATCCACGCAGAGCCATGCACTTACACCAACACTAATACGTAACCATAATCCGTCCCGCCAACCCTTTCCTTAATAATGCATTGCCCATTATGAATCGGCTGGACGGATTGTATAGGAGTATCCAGCCAATCAGATCAGTTTTAAAACGTTCGCGGTCTTACCACATAATACTTACAACGATTTAAACACTTTTTTAACAGTTGTTTAAAATATATATGGATCTAACAACTGCTTGCTGAACAACTGTTGAACTTGTGTCTAAGCCGCGTTTATGTATTTTATGGGGGTGAGAGTGGGGAATGGTAAACCGAAAATCTGTAAATATATTCGAGTCAAGTATCAAATGTTAGCGCATCGCGTGCACATTACTAACTATACTAAACTACTATTATGGTGTTTTACTTTTAAGGTAATAAAGGCATTGGAATCGAGGGCTTTTCTTAAATTTTAAATTTAGATTTATTCTTTAAAAAAAAATAAGAAAGGTACAATTATGTTATTATTCATCATCATCATTATCACTCAACGCCAAAGCATGAGGCATCTAAAACAGTCTTTAAGAGGTAAACGACACGATTTTATTTCCTTCCCTTTTACAGTAGTTAACGTGATTTTAAATTATTGAAATAAAATGGCTATGGACCCAACTTTAAGCCATTGGAGGAGCGTTATGGTAAACTTCCAGATGCCACCCATCTTCTAATTCTGATTGCGAAGGACGAGAGGATTAAACCATCTACTTATCACTTTTTGAGAATAAGGGTCTTTTGAATTTTGTAATGTTTATGGGCATTCTATGGGAAATTGTAGAATAATAACCGGAAGATGAGAAAATAATATCACATTTTTAGATTATGGTAATGTCCAAAATTAACATTAAAATGCAAATTATGTTCAAGGTAAATGATAATAAAAATATAGGTGTATAAGTATATCATCTACAAATAAGACACCCGATTGTATTTGTATTTTTTTTCTGTTAATTGTTTATTTTTTAAGTGTTCAGTAATGAGTGTAGAAGCCGTGTTGCCTGAGGACACTCGACTTTCTCTGGATTTTTCTTCTTGAGAAAGTAATGTGCGCTTTAAATACGTGCTTTAACGGTGAAGGCAAACATCGTGAGGAAACCGGCATGTTCTGAGACCTTTAAAGAGGAATGCCATGTGACATTCACCAACCCGCATTTGGCCAGCGTAAGGCCTAATCTCTCTCGCCAAGAGAGAAATCCCTGTGTCCCAGCAGTGGGAACGTTTATAGGGTGATGATGAGTATTTTATTGTAACAATATAGACGCAACATTAACGAAGAGATATTTTTTGAAAAAAAAAAAGATAAATGGCACAAATATGAACGATATCTGAAGTGTAATAAATAAATAAAAATTAAAAATAATAATATAATTAAATTCTATAAGTATGAGATAGACTCAAACACCGAGAGCTCTGTGTATTTTAGCAATTTTTTTTCTATTTTATTGTTTGGGTACGGAACCCTTAAACACTTTGGTTAAGCTCCAGGTTAGTTTTGTTACGATTGAATTTCCCTTTTTTAATAAATTTGGTAATAATCGGTGAAGCCGTTCGGAGAGTACAGTAGCTATCATTGTGACATGGAAGTTTTGTATAATTATAAGATTTTTAAATATCTATTCAACGATATCCCACATGACATAGTATGTTGACTTTATATTGTTTTATTTTTACAAATTATAGTCCCGTAGTCGCCATGTTGAATTTTCACTAACGTCATGTCTTTAGTGACACTCGCCGTACTTATAGGAATCGATTGACATGTGAATCATAGAAATCGGAACATACATACATTGACTGTTAGACGCGTGACCACTCCTTTGCGTTGCCCAGTCGGGTAAAAAACACGGATTACTCAATTCCATAAACCTCGCAAAAGACAATATCAAAACACGCACTTGCTTTTTACCAAAGCCTAATTAATATTTGAATGGTCGGAGTGGTTTTTTGAAAGTGTCGCCGCAGCTGGGCTCGCTAATCTGCGTGCCACTTGTTAAATATTAACGCAGTCTAATTACACCCCACCCTTGCGCCCTCTAATGGCTTTTAAAACTGATTCCGCCCTAAGGATGCGTATTTGATGACAGCTCTCTGAGTGGCTGTGCTGGCGTCTGTGGTTTTGTTTGAATGAATGGTTGAAGTTCTCGTTTTCAGGTTGTATCTGTTCTATAAAATGAATCACAAAATGTGTTTAATTCAACAAGCCTGGAAGAATTTGGGCAATTCTCTTGATTAAATGTTTTAAGAAACTATATTATAATAATAAATCGAAAAATGTGTTGTTGTTAAGTGTTTAATTCAACAACGCCTGGATCAATTTGGTCAACATTTATTAAATGTTCAAAGAAGTCCAAGGAAAGTTTTTACGGCGCGAAAAATTCCAAAAATTGCCGGGAAACGGTTACAACAGCCTTTTCTCGTGCGAAGCCGGGGCTGGCTGCCAGTATTAAATAAATAAATATATACGGATAATCCACACAACAACACCTAGCCCCGTGATAAGCTATAGGCTTGTGTTATGGTTACAAGAGATCTGATTGTTAATATAACACCCAGACCAAGGAGAAAGTGGTCCGGAGAAGCCATCTGCCTTCTAGGTCTTCATGCCCCATCTTAGACCAAATCGTCACTTTACATCAGATGAGATGGTGATCAAAAAATACTTATCTAATATTTAAAAAAAGTGCTTGCAGAAAATACAAACACAGGAACCGGGGAATCGAATCCGCTACGTCTTGGGTCGCAAGCGGACCTTCGCCCACATAATGAGAATGAATGAATGGTTAAAATTATTGCTATAAGGATGAGTAATAGATGACAATTCTCGTCGTTAAGAAACAAGTGCTTTGACTAATATCTTAGGCTTTGTATTTCTGCTTATGAACGAATGAATGAAGGATTGAATGAATCGCTGGCCTAATAGTAACAGTGCCTTAGTAAAGCTGTGTAAATTATAAAAAAAAAAGATATTTTAAATGTAAAAATCAGTGTAAAGAAAAATAAACAACACACCAACCATTGATTTTAATCTCTATGCATACAACAATACATATCAAAACTGCATATCCATCAAAATGCCAGTTTGGTTCCCATATTTGCTTACAAGAAACTTTTGTCAAAGCTATTCGAAGATTAATGATATCAACCCATCCTTACTTCTACGGGTCTTTTAGACCCGATGGAAACAAACTAAATAAAAGGCTAATGATACACGTAATGGTGCAGAATGATTGTAGGTGAACCATTAGCGACTGGGCTTGGCCGTTACGAATTCTATTTGAGGTAAGAATGACCCTCCGGCATTAGCTGTGTTAATGCAAAAGTTAGCGAAACGCAAAACAAATATTTCAGGGATAACGAACCATGAAGCTTTTTATAATTGCTTAATATAACGAGTGATTGAGCAATATAATAGTTACTACGATATTTTTTTTTATTTTATCCTTTACTGGAAAATAGTTATGCCCGTACTATTTAGATTTATAACACAACATGATTGATTGTCTCTTGATCTAATCTAAATAGTATTGATAACCATGATAGTTTCAAAAGTTAGCTCTAATGTCCGTGCCAAATTTTATTTAAATCAGGCTTTGCTCGCGAAATGTGGCATTTCAAGTTAAAAAAAGTAAAAAGTAGCCTGCGTATTCACATGATATATAAGCTATATTATTGTAAAGATTCATCAAAATCCACTTAGTAGTTTTAACTCTTTATATATTTCTTGTTTGGACGCAAACGCTTTTTGTGTATTATTATAAACCAACACAGCTTTTATAAAATGAAATGAAGCTACTTCTAAACTATAAATATAGATATTTAGTGAGTTTTAATGACTAACGGTTAACTGTTATTGAGGAAACTAATCTGTTGTTTCCTCAATAAAATTTTCCTCAATAGTACTTAAGCCCCTTCTTTACAATAGATGAACCTAAACGTAGTGATTTACATTCCCTTTGGATTAAATTACCAAACCACACAATGCACAAACCGTTACCACAAGAGAGTCATATTTTGTTAGAAAGCGAATTTACCAAACGCTATCGTTTGTATTGTACCTTATTTCCAATCCGCCGAGATTCCGGACATTGTGTGGGCAGTTGGGCAAATAAGCGAGTGCGGGATCATTAATTACGGCATTGTTAGCGGATTCGCACGCTGTACCGGACATTATTTCAGGTGTTAGAAGAATCTTATTAACATTTTGGCTAGAACGGCCACTGGACTAGGCTTTCCATTGGCTGTTCTAGCCAAAATGTTTATAAGATTAGACCTTTAGACCATAAACGAAGCTGTTGCAGTGTGGGCAGATATGTCTGCCTCACTCTTAGCCTTAATTTTTATACTCTGGCCAAGTGCGGGTAGGTTAACGTCACATAATCTTCAAACTCTTCAAAGTTCTCAGAACATGCCGGTTTCCTCAGGATGTTTGCAGTCACCGTTCAAGCACGGGATTAAAGTCACATAACATTTTCACGAAGAAAAATCCATAGGTGCGTGGAGGGTTGGAACCCACCTTTGGAATCGAGTGTGTTCCTACTTAGCCAACACGGCTTTATAAGGTATTTATGACTGTGTAGTTACTTAAAGCCTATCTTCCAAAGGACATCTGTGACGTCCAAAGAAAGTTTCTGTGATCAATATTTATACCTACACATTTACTATTAAGACTTATAACGGGATATTTACCATGATTGATTGTCTTTCGAAATCAAATCTTAATGAATACCATGTTTGTTTCATATCATAAGTTATACCTATATATTTGTATAAAAAGTAGCGTGCACCTTATTGAATTTGAACAAATAAAGCAATTCACACAAGCTCAAAAATTTTAACATTCTTACCACGAGTGCAATAAAACGAGAGTAAAACAAACCGTTCGTAACAAACGACATCTCTTGTCTCTTGTCGCAGCCTCACTGACATCTGTCAACCCGTGACATGTCTTATCTCGCCTAAAAAAACCCTTGGGGGCGGTAGGGTAGTGCTGTATTGATTATAGGTACAGTTTTTCCGTCTCTTGTTAGTATTATCTATTTTTAAGATTCCGTACACAAAGTGTAGAGCTACACTATGCTAAGACGTATTTTTCCATCTATAATCAGGATGTTTCTCTAGAACTGTGGTAGACAGAGAATTGAAATTTTGAGACACAGCAGAGGCCAAAAACATATAAAAAAAGCGTAAATACCATAAATATGATTGAATAAGGTTATGCAACGTTCCGCGAAGTCAGTACCTACTTGGATGAGTAACCGCTTAGATGGTTTTTTTTTCTTTTTTGCGTAATTAGTTTTTTTTTATATAAATGGTTGGACTTACAGACCAACATCGCGACAGGTGAACCTAAATAAAAGATTTTGCATTAAAACATTGGCAATTAAAATAAATTAATTAATTAAACGAGTTTTTAATAAACATACAACAATATTGGTGCACGAGTCGGACATAATCCCGCTACCCCAACTACCACTACAAACTGACAGACTCGACATAAATTATATTTACTGAAATAAAATATGTTGGATATCTTCCGAGGCGTACTAAAGTCCAAACGATTTAAACGGTTAGTAATATTTAATTTACTATCTGTAATTTTAATAAATTTTTTGTTACAATAATAAAATTGCTACCATAGCTTCCGTTGGTAACAGCTTACGGTAGATTTTCTTATTATCATTATCAAAACTTATTTATACCCCTAGGAAATATAAACATTTTATTCATTAATAAATTATTAATAGGATTTTTAATAAACCGGATATTATGAAACGGCTTAGCTTGTAATTTTACAGGGGGCATTCAGAAGCTAATGGACGTTTTATTTCAAATTAAATAATTCCACTTACAATAAATAATCATTATTATACTGTTTGTCATCTTTAATATATCTTCAGGATTTTGCTTCGTTAATTGCTAGAATGAAGAGGACCTAAGGATCAACTGCCGTAACCAACTTATTTCTTTGGTATATAAACCGGCGAACGGTTCATTATTCTGTTAAAAACAAATGCTCTCTTTTAAATTTGTACAAAAAGATAAAAATAAGGTACGAAAATGCAATCAAACTGGTAATAAACGTCTTTTCTTTCCATCTTTTTCAATGTCCGGCTTTTCAAAACAGCCGGGTGATACCCAATTCTACCGTAGGGTAACAACCCCTGGGTGACTTGCGATCCTCCCTAAGACAATGGCGGAATCAAATGTATTTATGACTATGTAAATTGGAACAATTCGGGTTGGAGCCCAAAATTTGCTAAAAGGTTGGGAAAGTTTACTTTTACAGCGACAGATGTTTTTGAGTGGGGCGCTGTGATTGTCGCCGTTTATTGGGAGATTGGAGGTATTGTTGGCAATACCTGTATAACATGCTTGTAGACTCTTTGCTATATTGAAGAACATACCTTATTTGTTGCGTGGATTTTATTTCCCACCATCATAGCTCGCAACTTGACTTTGCCTACTGCTGTTTATATTAATAAATATATGTTGTCCTCGACAATACAATACCATACTCTATAATAACCCAACTAGCAAAAACTAGGCTTACAGCAATTTCAAGACTACTGTTTTTGGCTCTTATATCACTTCTATATAATCGTATAAGCCCGTGTTTGGGCACCAATTATAAGCATAGTTAGTTTAATATCCTTTTAATATCAGTCTAATTTAATGCTGTTTGAGCTTACAGAAATCTACCCAAAATTAATATAAGCCGACTTAGGATAATATTGTTTTTACATAAGTATCTTGTAAGCCTGCAAGTTGCCTGAAAGTTGTATGGGTGTTGGTTTCAAAGTTACACGGAAGAAAAAAATAATAATTAATGAAAACAAATAAAGTTGCTGTGAAGTTGTTTATACTAAAGTGCCGTTATCATCAAGTGCGTGTATTTGAGTTTTACGGTAAGTATTCCTATTGGAATTTATTATTTACGGTAAAGTAGACCTCGTTTTACGATTCAAAATTCATGCGCCTTATTAAATATGGTATTTCCAGTTCTCGTTTTGATATATTATTTGTTATTTTGTATTGATAGTGTCGCCATATGTATAGCTGCATTTTACAAGCGCACTCTAAGACTATTGTAAGATTGTTTACTCTAATTTTAGTATTCGGAATACTAAAGCAAACTCCATATTTAAACAAATTAGGGATCCTCGCAATTATACATAAAACCTTAAATCGACAGGCAGAAAAAAAAACTAACTTAACCAACATGGTAATTGCTTCTTTTATTTATCATCAGTACATCATAAGCTTCTCTGCTAATATTATATTTTACAGATTCCCGAGTGAAGAGCTTATAAGGCATAAATGGGTCAGCAAAGTACGGGCAGAAAGAAGAGAGCATGACTGGATGCCAAAAAAAAGTAGCACGATATTTTCTGCCCATTTTGTAGAGCAATACAAATAAAATACGCCAAAAGGATACGTGCGTTTACGAAATACGTGTTTATTCGAAATTATATTTTAATAACCAAACAAACAAATTGTTTCAATAAATGTCCCTTCTGTATCAAGATGTTAGATAATTCGTTAACTATAAAATCAATATATTTGGTTGTCATGACTACACAGAGAAAATGCATATACCTAATCAAGAAAATACTTCAAGTCAAGACACATTTCTTTTGACTTTAGAAGTACCTTTTTCCTGTTATTAGCAACTCTTTTATACCCATATATCACAAATCTTCCATCCACATATTATATCAAATTAAGCTATTTAATGTAAAAATAACAATATATTTACCTATTGCAAACGGAGATAGGCAATTCAAAAACATAACATAATATGGGCCATAGTTGTTGTCTTGAACTATTAGATACTGGCAATCCGTCTATATTTATATTTAAATGAATAATATCTGGAGTGCACGATAAACGTCCTAAAATACCAATGAGTCTTGTATTTTTGCCCATTTCCTGACATCATTTTTTAACACAAAAGTTTTTTCATAGATGGTTTCGGCCTCGCTCGGAGATTCATCTTCACTGTTATCATTAATATAACAAACTAAATTTCCATCGTTACTATCGACTTCTTGTACAAAAGCAAAACCTGCAGAACCCTCACTGATATTTTTCTCTACACTACCTTGTCCTGGCAGTGGTATATTTGTTTTTCTTTTTAACATTTCATAGTACTTCTAAACAACTTTCCTGTAGCCACCAGTTTTCTTAAATCTATTCCAGGTTTTGTAATCCATTATTTACTACTATTAAAATAACATATATATGGCCAGCAAAATTTTACACGATTTGAATCGTTAAAATTAGTATTCCCAAAATCGATCTAAGATCAAACGCTCTTATAACCATCTTGTCTTTTGTATTGTAAATATGTTAATCCAAAATCACTCTAATAGTATACTCATCCAGCGCTATTGATCTGATAATAGTTTCAAATAAGAACAGAAATGCACATACTCATAGTGCTCTTATGCAATGCTTATATTAGTCTTAAATTCTAACAATAGCATTTAGCAAGTCTATTATAAAATCAATAGAGCTTATAAAATATGAATTTAAGAGCATGGTTTCTCAAGTGCAATCAGTCTTAGTAAATCCTCTTATAGGAGTAAGTGGCTTACAATAGCAAAGTAATATACTCTTATATAAATATATAAGACTTGGTTATGAGACTGAGCGTTTTTGAGGCCATATCGGCTTGTCTAAAAGTAATATAGGATCGAGGCATGTTCCAAAACAATTATAAGAGCGCTTAAAGCCTACCACTCTTAGAAATTGCGTGTTCTGAGACTGTTTTGCTGCTTGGGAAAGCACCAATATTACTATTACAAAGGAACTAAAATAAATGTTTAATATTGTAACAATGAGCAACATTTATTTTAATGACAGTGCCTTTTACTAAACTAAGTAAAACTCACTTTCATCAAACAAGCTCAAACCAATAAAGTGCTGTATTCGGAGGATTTTTCGGAGGAGAAAAGTCAAAATCCTATCAACGCACTCAAAGTCAAAGTCAAAACGTTTATTTCCTTAGAAGCCTATGCTTACATGGACATCCTTGTATCCTATCCTTCTTAAGGGTCTTTAGAAGTCAACTTCGTCACGATTTTATGGTATTAGAAAATGAATTCTGAAAAAAAAATGCTTTGATCATTATATTATTGTTATCTGCTAGTAGTCAGCCTAAAAACTGGTATATATATAATGTACGTTGTTTTGGATTTTCGTAAACCGCGTACAGATTTTTGTTTTCAAGGTCTTGTTTAAAGGCATATGAAAATGAAAAAATATACACTAACAGGTTAAATAGATGGTGAATTAGATGTACGTTTTCAATTTGTTAAATATTTTATAGTCATCGAGAAATATGCTTTAAAAATAAATAGATCTGATTGAGGACTTAAGCCTATTAGTACACTACAGCTAGAATATACGAAGTCAGTGTCCCTTGTTACATTATTATCGTTATGTGACGTCAGACAAAGTGCGCTTAAGGAGACATACCATTGATATGTGCGCATATCAATTTGCTACTCCCATCTTATTCGTGCTTTATGATCTGTGCCATCCCAAGGTTGCCTGGAAGATATCGATATCAGCCATAAGGCCGCCCATTGACTCTAATTTTTTGTACATTTTTATGTTTTTTTATGTTTTATTGTAATGTTGTGTTCAATAAAGAGGTATTGTATTGTATTGAACCACCAAACCGCACTTAAATGATGAATGAAGACCTAATCTCTCACCAAGAGAGAAGTCCCTGTGTTCCAGCAGTGGGAACGTTAATAGGGTGTTGATGATGATGATTGTATTGAATAGCACCACCGAGTCATTTATTCTCAGGAACACTAGATAAAAGCACATTGTTTAGCCTATAGCACACTATGCTAGTCTAGCCGTGCTAAGTGGGAGGACACTCGACTTTCATTCCGAAGGTCGTGGGTTCAAACCCCGCCACGCACCTCTAGATTTTTCATCTTGAGAAATGTATGTGCGCTTTAAACACGTGCGTTAACGGTGATGGCAAACATCGTGAGGAAACCGGCATGTTCTGAGAACTTTAAAAGAGTTTGAAGGACATGTGACATTCACCAACCCGCACTTGGCCAGCGTGGTGAATTAAGGCCTAATCTCTCTCGTCAAGAGTGAAGTCCCTGTGTCCCAGCAGTGGGAACGTTAATAGAGTGATGATGATGATGACACTATGCTAGATACTATATATACAATAAACCCCAGCGTCCCTTGTGACGTTATTGTCGATAAGTGGTGGACGCTAGACGTCAGACAAAGTGCGGATAAGAAGGGTAGCGGCCAGCGAGACGTTTGTTTTTTCACGTCCGAGACAATTCATTGGTGAAGATACATGGGGAGAAGAACGGAGATTTGCCTGAAGATATTTTTATTTAACTTTTGAAACTATCATGGTGTCAATACTATTTAGATTTATAACGGGATATTGGATGTCTCAGTGGCACGGTGGGCGACGTCCTCTTGAGGTAGCGGGTTCGATTCCCGCCGAGGGGTCAGGTGTTTGTAGGATCTGCAATAACTTTCTTCTTGGTCTGGGTGTTTAATTTGCATAGTAAAAAATATCTATATTATCTCTAAAATATGATGTTTAGTCTGCATAGTAATTTTTATAAAAGTAACATAAATTTTAGATACAATAAAAGTCTGAAAACAATCCATATCCTGAACATATTCTTTTCACAATAATTATCATATCAAGGGGTAATTTTTCCAACATCAGAATTAAATTAACAAACCATTAAATGGTAAGATGTCGGAATAAAATTGACAATTATAAAATCAAGGTTTTGTTATCCATGCTTACACGTTATACATTTTAAACTGACACGTCAACCAACTGGAATCTGTAATGTTACTAATTTGTTTTATTCTCTCTCTATATTTTAACCGGCTAAACAAAAGTCCACTATCTCCAAAGCTATCCCTGGACCCTTGGACCGTGCACTACCACCGATCGTCAATTTCATTAGGGTCGCACTTCCCTAAAACAATGTGGCCACATCCGATGTCACATCCACTTCTGATACGGGGGATTAGCTTTTTTATAGCACCCTATGTTTATGGGGTTTTATCTTAGCTTCATAAAATGAGCAGTTTTGGGTTAGTTCTGTAAACTAAAGCTCAAAGTTTGCGACGAAGTGTTCTTGAACACGAGTTTTATAGTAGCATGTATCAATTATGCTTTTAAAAACATAAAAGTTTTTTTAACTTTTACCGTAAGTATACTTAATGTCCTTTTAAGGAACGTACTTAACATTAATGAAAAGCAAGTATTATTTTAATAATTACTTCTATCCTATTAATTCTAATATATAAAATTTCCAAGACACAATGTTAGTTACCGTACTCCAACGAAACGGCTTTAACGATTTTTACCAAATTTTATATGCCTAATCATTAGGTCTGAGAATCAGCTACTATCTATTTTTCATTTAGCAAAACAACGTTTGCTGGGGTCCGCGAGTAACATTATAAAATCATGTATAGAATACAAACAATTTGACGACCTCTGTGGCTCGGTGGGCGAACGCCCGCTCGAGGCGCAGGAGGTTGCGGGTTGGATTCTCGCCGGGGGACCAGATTTTGTACGATCTACAATTTCTGGTTTCGGGTGTGGGTGTTTTCTATGTATCTTAAGTATGTATTTACAAAAAAAAATGTATCCATGTAATATATTAGTCACCTAACACCCATAGTACAAGCACTGCTTAGTTTGGGGTTAGGTGATGCTGTGTGAGTAGTCCGGAAATATAAAGAAATATATAATACCAGTTTTATCCCTATATACTAATAATAATCTCTGAGTAAATTTTCCACCCACATGGTGAAAATGTCACAGTTTCTCGTGAGATGGTTTGTTTGGTAAGGTTTTAATAAGTTGTTATATTTTCAAAATCTGACTGATAAGGGCTGAGCATTGGATGTCGCCATAGATATAAATTATTATCACTGTTGAATTCTCTGACGGCGACAGTCAGTCACCTTGAACTCGGTGTTTTTTTTTGTTTTCAATTAATTACAAAAGGTATTACAAAAGATATTTCTCACAAAATGTAATAGGGCTCTATAATTATTATCAGTTAACTAACATATGTTAGATAACTGATAATAATTTTGTGGGTCTGGGTGTTTTCTATGTATCAAATATATGTATTTACAAAAAAAAATGTATCTATGTAGTATATCAGTCACCTAACACCCTTATTACAAGCTCTGCTTAGTTTGGGGTTAGGTGATGCTGTGTGAGTAGTCCGGAAATATTTATCTTTATTTATTTATATATAGTATACACAGCTGCTACACACAGCCAAGGTTTGGTGTCGATACATGGTGAGGGGTTAAAGGTGGTTAAAAGTTGAGAGCTACTTCCCGAAAAAGATCTTTCCGCAAATAACGAGTCATGACTCCTAGTAATGCGGAAATAGCCACAAGGAGGATTCTATCAAAACTTCCCACACAAATGCGCTTCGTAACTAGCGAAAACAGCTTCTATTCAGCAAATAACTAGTTACAAAAACGTATGTAACCGCTACTTTATTCCCTCAAAGTTCATCTTACTTCAATATCTAAACAAAGCCGCGACCTGTAACCTTTATAATTTTACACAAATGGAAAACCAAACAAATGCACAGTTTATGAAGGTAATAAAAGTGCTCCTCTTCAGAACGTCCATTAACTTTGTTTAGAGGCAACAGTATCAATCTACGTCCCGCGGCCGCTCTGACCTGTCATTCTACACATTACACTTCTAAAGAAACCTTTGAGAGCCTTGCTAGTACAACGTGTATTGAAGGGAGTTCGAGATGGTTTCGTGAACATTGCTGGACGTAAACTTAACTTTTAATTGTAAAATTTCCACGTCTTTCTGTTGTTATAAGGAAATCTTTTCTATTTTATCTACCTCAAACAAAGAATTTTAATATTAGTAAAATATTATAAAATAGACAACGTCATTGTATTTGAATTGCTGTGTGGATTGCCTAACAATATTAAACATTGATACTATTACATATTAAATACTTTAATAATTTTTAAATGCTTGTTTTTGTTGTTTCCATAATACCTTTTACATGCTGTGATTACCTTTAATTGAGGGAGCACTTGTCCAATAACAATACTTTTGTTGTAATTTAATATATTATAAGAGATCTTAAATAAATAAATAAAATATATAATTAGGTATTTCAAGTAAAAAAAAATGTAGTTTAGATTTGGCTAGGGCACATCATCGTTGTAATTTAATATATTATAAGAGACTAGCTGTGCCCTGCGGTGCTACCCGCGTTATAATGGATGAAGTACTCTTAACCAACAACATATTTATTTGAATAAAGATTAATATTATTATGTTGATACAACTTAAACAAATTATTTCGACCAAATTAGGTACCATAAAAACGGTTTTTGTGAGTTAATCTTAAAAGATAGACATATACTATCGCGGACTGTTTTTTAGATCATTAAAAGAGCTATTATTCTTTAATACATATTTTTTGTGTATCTTGAACCGTTTTCACGGCGCACGCAACGGAAGGCTTCAAAGATGAACAATTTCTCCCGTTTTTTACACATTTACCACTATATCTTTGCTCCTATTGGTCGTAGCGTGATGTTATATAGCCTATAGCCTTTCTCTATAATTCGACTATCTAACACAAAAAGAATTATTCAATTCGAACCAGTAGTTTCTGAGATTAGCGCGTTCAAACAAACAAACAAACAAACAAACAAACAAACAAACTCTTCAGCTTTATAATATTAGTATAGATGGGTATCCTTTGTTGGTAATCTTAAATAAATAATAAAATATTTATTTCAAGTAAAAAAAAATTTAGTTTAGATCTGTCTAGGGCACATCAACATCTGAAATATCTTGCTATATAAGAACAATATGTCTATGTCTATAGATATAGAGGATGCATGCACTGCAACTTTGAATGTACTGACTCAAAATGGAATTCATAAATAAAATTCAAAAATTCAAGACTTGAATTCCATAAAATCTAAAGGATCCTCTCGCTACTGGTGACGGTGCGTGGTGCGGACCTTTCAGTGGACCGACTCACAAAATATATATCTTGACTGCGTCGCGCACCATCACTAGGCACGTTTAGATGAAGTATATACCAGTGCAGATCTCAGTTCCTCCACTTAGAATTAGAATTAGAATTAGTGTAGGTACACTCAGCAAAACGAACCATGGAAAGGATCCCAGGAGGGAAGCCTCCTAATTCTAATTCTAAGTGGAGGAACTGAGATCTGCACTGACATCTCGCCTAGGAGTGTTTTGTGCATTATCCCCCTGTCTAACCAGGTCCCAATCAGCCCAGCTCCCTGAGGTAGTGGAGTAGGACTTTCGGTGTTGTAACTAATTGTTTGAGCAAGTCTGCGGGTGGGATGCTCCCATTACTGCAGACATTCAACGACACAACGCGACCGACCACGACGGTGATGCGTAAAATCGCGCACTATGAGAAGGAACTTTAAGGGAATACTATCACTTCGTCTAAATAAAGGAGCAATGTACATCGATGTCAGAGGTAGGCTAGCTAGAGAAGCTGTGACGCGATGCTGTCAGTCACAATCAGGCGCGACCACCCGCGCGATTAGGCGCAGCCTAGTGACTGGGGAGCTGTGGAGAGGGCTGGCTAAAAAATAGCTTTATGTTTCATTATCAAGGCATCAAAAGATGAACCTTTTCTCTCTCTCACTCTCTCTCTCTCCCAACTGTGAAATCCTTGGTTGAATACTTTTGTCTGGAGGCACAAATGTATTTTAGACTAAGGAAGTTTTTTTCGTATATGAATATCGATTAAAGATGTCTTGTCATCACCGTATTAATATAAAAAGATGAAGCTGTTTGTTGTACCGCGGGAAAAAACCAACCTTGTAAAGCATGCTCCTCTGACGCACAGCTTTTGCAATTTCTAAAATTTCTCAATGTGGTCACAGAGGCCGTAGATATTTTTTATTCATATCAAAACGAAATTACAAAAGCTTTGTTGTACATATTGTGTTATGAAAAATATTAGTGTGATTGCTTTAATGTGATTTGATTTATTTTAAAGCGTTTTGATATGGTTAATTTTAAATAGACTTAGAATTAAGAATAATTTTCAACAAGATTTGTAAAATTATTGTTAAGAAATATATGAATATGAATAATTTGACGGCATAATAAGGTTTAATTTAATTGATAAATACATTTTTTTAAGTATAATAATATTTTGTATTTAATGAAATTAGCAATAGAGTTTATAATAATATAGAAATGTACTTAGTTACTCTATTGTATTAGGGAAAAACCTGTCAAGATAGAGTAAGCAATATTGTTAAATAAATAAATGAAAATATTTATGTTTTATTATACTGCGCACAGAACTCTATTAACTAAATTTATTTTAGTTACATATATATTATATTTATTATGAGCCGGTATCATCCCACTGCTGGGCAAAGGCCTCCCCCCATTCTCAATTATTATTTCATTTCCCAATTTATTTTATTTTAGTTATAAATCTAAATTTAAAGTTTAAGTAAAACCCCCGTTTCCAGTGCCTTAATTTCCTTAAAAGTAAAACACCATAATATTTTGTAATATGCAAACGATGCGCTTTCATTTGATAAACCACTCGAGTATATTTGCGGATTTTCGGGTTTCCTTCCCCACTCTCACCCCCATAACTTTAAAACGGCACAACCGATTTTCATGAAACATGTCTAGAACACTCGCGCCAAGCTCACCCTTCATAAAAAAAATAATAGAAATCGCTCCATCCGTTCTAGAGCTAAGATGTCCCAGGCAGACAGACAGACAGACAAACAGACACGTCAAACTTATAACACCCCTCTTTATTGGTCGGGGGTTAAAAATGCGCGTCCACAGAGATTATTCTATAAAACAATATAATTTTATCCGATCATTCTACTCCATGCATCTCCTGTCCGATAGCCACAATAATCTAGGTGTACACGCATCGTACCGTTTACCAAAGATCTGTCTGTCTGTCCGTCTTTATCTCCCGTCGCATCTAGTTCCCACTCACAATGGAGAAAATATTTACGCTTTTGCCATTGATTTGTTTTGATACAGGATAAAAAGGCAATGTGAGTCAAGTCACATGATTATGATTTGGTTTAAAATACAAAGCTTCATAATATACCTACTCCCGTAAGTTACCTGTTTCTAAAGAGAAATCTATTAACAAGAAAAACCGAACAAATCTGGCCTATTTCTGGATACCTATCGTCTTCAAAACATCATCATTTAACAGCGTCAATAAACTGAGCAGAGTTTGTATTGGATATATACCTCTATTGGTCACCTAGGCATGTAGGTTAATGAAACAAAATATACATTTAGTCCCGGAACCAAGAAATGTAAAATCATACAAAATTGGCTCCATAAACCTGCGATCTCAGATGAACCTTCGCCCCAGACATAAAGTAAAATTAAATTTGATACGTATGAGATAAACTCAAACTTCCGTATACAATTTAAACACAATAATTTTGCATTAAAAAGCAATTAAACAAGTTTAAAAAAAAAGTGCATTCAGAGTGGTCACCCATCCAAGTAGGCACTGGCTTAGCGTTAACTTTATGGATTCTTAATAAGTGATAATACTCACTTCGCAGGTTAAACTATTTTAAAATTTTATGCAGATTATTAAGACACATCCGTAACCTTCGCGCGCATCTTCTAACCTGCATCTCTCAAACGCCCTGACGCGCTACCAATTACACCAACGCGCAAAGTTGTTTAACTTAATAAAAGTCACGTTTGTTGTACGGGAGCCCTCATAGGAATATTTTTAATCACCATTTGTTTTTAGTATTTCTTGTTATAGCGGCAACAGAAATACCCTTCAGAATTTCTACTCTCTATCTATCACGGATCTCTATCTATCTATACAGCCTGGTGACAGACAGGCAGACATGCGACGAAGTCTCAATAATAGAGTCCCGTTTTAACCTGAAAACGGACGGAACCCTAAAAATACTTACCTTATATTTCGCTGTGCAATCCATTCAACAACTTTTAGCCTCTTGGAAAACCTTACGGTTACTATAATAAATAAATATTTCCAGACATTTCACACAACAACATCTAGCCCCGTGGTAACCTCTAAGCTTGTGTTACGGGTACTAGATATCTGATATACTTAATATAATAGTCATACATCTTTATATATATAATTTTTCTGTGAGTGTGTATGTCACTGAACTTCTCTCAAACGACTGGACAGATTTTGATGAAATTTTTTGTGTGTGTTCAAGGGGATCTGGGAATGGTTTAGATTCACAATACGGTCAACTGGATATAGTTTTTTGAGACGTGGGACAGGACGACGTCTGTCGGGTCGACTAGTATATATATATTTTTTATTATACATATTAATCATGATATACATAAAACATAAATATATTTTTGTACATACAAAACACACAAACCAAGGAAAATTATGCTTGTATACCATGCAAATTTTATGGGGGAAATCAAACCCGCTGCTACCTCATGCACCGTAAGAGCACTTTCACCCACTGCGCCACTGAGACGGTCAATCAATCTTTACATGTCATAACTTATTTCACGTTTTTTCACACCATTTCAGATATCTAATTTCTTCATCAATACTAGACATAAGGCTCTATCCAGGGGCGTGCAACATTCGGCTCCGTAAATCAATAGGCGCTGAAGGAGCTTGCGCGGTCTCACCTAAGGACGACCCCGCCGGGTCGCGACCTGTGACCCCATTGGTTGACCTTTGCCACGCCCAACGCCTAACTGAAGCACTGAAGCTGAAAAGGATAGACTGAGGATATATGTCTATTTATTGTTTATATAGATTGGTAATTAGGACTGAGTAACAATACTTTTTGTTAAATATGTGTGCAAAAAAAGTTACAAATAATCGATTAATTATATATATAGATAAGACTTTAGACAGGCATTTTTATCGTATATATAATACTTCAAGATGAGATGCTCGACTAGCCCGATTAATCTGTATATTTCTATGTACATATTGTCAAAAACCATGATCCTTAAAAATCTTATAAAGGTACACTATTATTCTTAAATGATTATAACTGCGTTAAGATTGATTAATAATATTAAATAATAAACTCAATTTTAAACCAACCGCTATTAATTGCATTCCTTAAATTCAAGTGACATGAAATTGGCTAAATTGGTTGTGGCATTGGGAAACCACGTTAAAAACCATATTGTGACTTATAATTTATACTATCAATAAATGACTATTATGACTATTACTATTATTATTACTATTTGATGCGATGCTGAATCTGTCAGACTATAATCAGATATTTAAGATGTACCAGAGAATTGTACACTATGCCTAAACAATAGAGCTTATCAAATAACACAATGTGTAGAACATTATTTATTACATATATTATGAACTTTATTTATTTTGTTTTTTCGTGACTGTAAAGTTGACTTAGGTTCAAAGATATTAATTTCTCATAAAAAACTATTGACAGTTCATTTATAATGAGATTACATATTTTTACTTATTCTATAGAGTTTATACTCTATAGACTTACTAGCCACAATATCATCCGCATACAGATGAAACATAAATTCTAAAAACGCATGCCTCAAACGGTTTTGAGGCCTTCATTTGAAGACGTAACACCACCTTGCGCCACCACCACCACGCGGCTTGTCACCACCCTCCGGGCGAGGCCAGTGCGTGAAGCGATTTTTTCGTGTTTCGTAATGTGGTCCGGAGAAGCCATCTACCTTCTAGGTCTTCATGCTCCATCTTAGACCACATCGTCACTTTACATCAGGTGAGATTGTGGTCAAATGAAGGCTTATCTATCATAAAAAAATATATAAGAGTCTTATGATAAACAGATATTTGAACACAATAAACAACAAATATACAAAACTACCCCATACAACTCATAATTACGCTGTTAGTAACAGAAAACAAACTCAAGGTGCTCCTACCCTTCAGAATCCATGTAATTATTCTTTCAAAACGTCAAACAGCGGTGTCCAAATTAAATCACAGCCGTTAGACCGCTGTCACATAATTGTGGTTGCCATAATTGCGGTCGCCACCGACGCGTCACCGCCACCGACGCGACCACAAAGCGCGCACCGTGACCAACGGTTGGTGATTTCTGACCTTCACACTGATTGTTCGATGACAGTACCACCTGCTTAGGAAAGGTGCTAATGATTATATTTGTATCGGTTTTATTAAAAAATAAAAATACTTTTAAAATTAAGAAATGGGTGCAAATATCAGAATACCCAAAAACCGACAAATCAATGTATGTAACCCATTTTAACTCTTAGGGACTGTTTCACAATCTCCGAGTAAGATTAGTGAATGGTTTAAAGAGCTTTCCAGTCAATAGGCAACTGTAGTGTCTGACTGACCGAGATTGCTTTTCATTTAACTTAATTTTGTTCGTGGACTTTGTTTACCCGAATATTGTGAAACAAGTCCTAAAACAATTTTTAATACGTAATTAACACGCCTTTTTACGTTCTCGCTGTTGGGACACAGATACTTCTCCCTTGACGAGAGAGATTAGGTCTTAATTCACCAAGCTGGCCAAGTGCGGGTTCGTGTACGTTAATATCAGCTGACAACATCTACAAAACAGGGTCACAGGGCGTATATGGATGGGATTAGCATGGGACCGTAGAATGTGATGGATATAGGATATGGGCTGTAGTGGGCCCAGCAGTGGGCTGCGGATAATAATAATAATTTGAGGACACAGAAACGCTAATAGAGACGGAACTATTTATTTATTTTATTCACTTTGTTTTTGCAACTAATTATTAATGTAAAGGTTACTGAGATCTTAATCTACTTTTGAATATACAATACGAAAAACCATTACACTGATCGATGGCGGGAATCGAGCCCCTTTCCGCCGAAAGCAAACCTTCGCCAATATACCCTTAGTGTTAAAATGTCCCTGTAATTATGATTGTATGTCATAATTTGAGTCATTCTAGTGTGACTAACAGACATTCCCTCACTCCCCGCCATAATCACTGACAAACTAGGAACTACACGCAGGTGTCATGACAATTACTGTTTTAATTTGTCATTCTTCCGTGATTTGTGATATTTTGTCTGTGGGAATTTGTTGACTTTTGACATTTTTGCCAGGTGGTCGGAAGTGGACTTGTTTTATTGTTTTTAAAACCGATTACTTTAGATTTTACTTATTTATGCGAGTTGAAATTGAAACAAATCTAAATCTGTTCACGATAAAAGTGACAATAAGGCCTCACAGAAAAAAAATAGGTAATAAGCGCAACACAAATCTTTGCCGCTCATATTTACACGAATATATTCGTGTAAATATGAGCGTATACCCGTTTACGATGATTTCAGCGCGCCAACGCGACACGAATTTTCTGTATATCTTCGCCCGCTGATATAGCCGCACCATGACACCAGCTTAGTGCTTACTATAGACACATACATATAAAATAATTGGCTTATACCAACTGCCGTATTTATCACACTGATTACACAGACGACACAATATGCCACTTCATTCAAATCATCATTTCAGCCGTAGGACGTTCACTGCTGGACATAGGCCTGCTTCAAATATCTCCAGTAATTTCAGCTGGCAGCGGCCTGCATCCACCGTGAGCCCGCCAACCTGTCACAGGTCGCCCGTCCATCTACATAGTTGGTGAAAGTCATACGTTGCGCTGTTCAAAATGGCAGTGTAAGATCGCAATCCAGATCGTGTTTGGAAAAATGACGCAGCGGATATGGCAAACGATGAAATTAAAAATTAAGTAAGTTTTAAATATATATATAGGTTAAAATTCATAACTGATCGTATTAATTTTATATGTAACAGCTAGAAATTTTATAATAGTTAGGAAACATTATTTAAAATTAAATTGTAATTGTGTTCATTATTTTTGAGTACTAACGATTGTCTTAAGCAAATTAAAGTGTGTAATCATTGTAAGCACAATAATGATAAGTAAATTCATAAAATGGACTAATGTCCATTTTGTCTT
Organism: Gymnoscelis rufifasciata; assembly: GCA_929108375.1. Classification (NCBI taxonomy): domain Eukaryota; kingdom Metazoa; phylum Arthropoda; class Insecta; order Lepidoptera; family Geometridae; genus Gymnoscelis; species Gymnoscelis rufifasciata. Next base: position 11,360,532 of record OV815314.1, read on the forward strand.
AATAGACAGACATTACGTCTGTTGTAAACATAAAATAATTATAAAAAAGGGCTAAAATGTTGCTGTGTGGATATACGGGGAGATAATTGAATATATTACATTGTTTTATTTATTTTTAAAACACCTTACAAACCGTGGTAAAGCTTTCTCTACACTCCAAGCTTGTTTTGGAGAAATCACTTCACCAGCGAACCTAGCAAAATCCACATTTGCCTACATTCCGGAAGTAGCAATGGTACCACTAATTAGCGTTGCCCGGTTCCCACGAGGGAGGCTCAATCTCGATCGCGTGCGCACCTGTTGTAATCAGCACCTCACAGTATACTGTAGTATAGCTATAGTACATCCAACTCAATGGATATCTTGACATGCTACGGTATAAATAAATAAATATTTCCAGACTAGTCACACAGCATCACCTGACCCCAAAACTAAGCAGCGTATGTACATTTTTTTTTGGGTTAGGTGACTGATATACTAATTTTATTTTGTAAATACGTAGTTTAGATGCATAGTAATCACCCAGACACGAAACCAGAAATTGTAGATCGTACAAAATCTGGTCCACGGCGGAAATCGAACCCGCAACATCTTGTGCTTCCGGCTGAGCCACAGAGGTCGTCTATTATGTCGGTATGGTGGGACTCAGTCGACAACTATTTCACTATGGGGTAATCTGCCCCGCTGTTTCCTAATAGTGGGGTAAATTGCACTGCACTTTTTGTGCTATAGACGATGATGCCTTGCGATGGTGGGATTGGTGGGGAAAAGTGGAATCATTTGTATGATAGCTTTATAGGTACTCGTACGAATTCCCATGCTTATGGGTTACGTCTATCGTGGAGTTGTACAGTCAGTGTGAAATTGATGTAAGTGTCTGGAGTAGACAAAATAAGCTATTTTAAGGAAGCATGCAAACTCTATAAGACGATAATTTTATAAGCTTTGTTTGCATTTATTTTTAACACCTTGTCAGCTTAAATAAATAAAAAACAAAAAAGTGAGATATTTTGACCTCTTTGGGCGCATACAATCTTATAATGATTATATTTATTGGTTATATTGTTTTTTTAGATTATTTTGACTACTCTAGAGGCTTATATCAATTTGATGGTAACTGTACAAACTATTGTTTAGGTATAGACTGCAAATTACTATGGACGCCATATTATGATTTTTGTATGGTTAACGTTATCATCGACGACAGCGGGACGAGCTCGGTATGGCTAATAAATAATAATTATTAAGTTGCATGAATTTTGTCTCTTTCTAACATACAGACAAGACAAGGTGAGTAACAGGGACAAACAAATTCACTAATTCGGTTTCGTAGCTATCATATCAATCATGTTAGTATATTAGTTAGCAGCTGATCTGATCAAATAGAGTTTTCATAATAGGCATAATGACTATAAAAAATGGTAGTGGCTTAGTTGGTTCAAAAATAGAACTTATTGCTTTATTAATTGAATAAGAAAATTATAAAATAAGAAGTAGAGTACGTAATGTTGTACAAATAAAACGTAGGCGTTACGTCAATGTACTACAACGACAAGATTTTTTGTTTGAAAAAATATGGGTACAATTTTTTAAATAATTAAAGTAACGGATTTTTTTTGTCACGTATTCTATCTACTCTATTATCGGTGGGTTTTACACAGTGATTCCAATGCATAGGATATGTGAAAATAAGATTCGAACTCCAGATTGACATTTTAATTTTATTTCACTTTTATACATTTTCATACAGTCTCATACACACGACAATATTTTACATACAACCTTTGTACAATTTATTGCGAATAAATACATTATTAACGCCTTAAAACATTTCGGCAGGAAAATGTAGAAAACAAATTATATAAAAATGCAATTCCATTTATATTTTTACTATGTAATTTGGTTTTGTAGCAAAATAATAATATTTTTAAAGTTCAGTTACAAGGATTACACAAGATAGAAAATATTTGTAGGTATTTACAAAAAAACTATAAGCATTTTTATTCAGGAACAGATTTATAAATGCGTTATGGAATTTCGTATTTATAATTTTTATAAAACTTATAATAATTTGAGAAAACAGCACCAGCGATAAAATAGGAATATAAATTAATATATTTATTTTATGAAACGTATTATGTTCGGTTTGTTATAAGTCAGGAACATTTATTTCTTTTTGATAACAAAAAAAGATTATTGATCAATATGTTGCTGATTAGAAATACCTACCAATTGTACTTTCTACTAACGATATATACTCTATTTAAATATATATATATATATATATATATATATATATATATATATAGCAAATAGTCTCTATCAGACATATAGTCATATAAATTCCTGTCTCAGAACAAAACGAACTAAATAATCAAAATAAAATTCACTTTAAAATTTGAGTAATATCATTCTATTTCTATACTACACATCGATTGCACGACCAATTTACACCTTATTGCGATGGTTCAAGATTGCTTTTTGCACAACATTAGTTCCCTTACTAGGCTTCTGTTTAGTTTTGTTTCGTTTTCATAGACAAGTTTACAAGAAGTGTTTTCGAATTATATTCGAATTTTAAATTGTAGAACAGTGATTGTGACGACTCGCATGGTTATAATCTTCTTCTTCTTTTATGCGTATGACATTCTAAACTGGCCATGGATTATTTGGACGTAACCTTTTCTCACCGAAATAGCAAGCGACGTAATTCACCGCAAAAAAGAAACATTACTTTTGTGCATATAATTTGATTTGTTAGAATTTTACCTAATTATACATATAACTCGAAGGTCTGCATAACGAAAATGGCAGACGCTTTATTTTATAGCATGGAACGAATTAAACTTAAAGTTTATATCTGTGTGTCATAGAAAATACATGCATACCTGAGATTTAAAACTCTAGGCTAAATATGCTAAGTGGCGCATTTTGTTTTTAAATTTGGCTACGAATACGAAACAAACAAACAACTCTCATCAACAAGTAAAAAACAGCTTACCCTACACTAAAAATGTACAATAACATTATTTACATTAAATAAACTACACTACATTTTTACAAAGGAACAAAAATCTATCATCACTACTATCCCACTTAACTAGAAAGTCTAATCTGAGCACGATTCCTTGAGGTTCAGGAGACTGTCTATGGTCATGGTCTTCCGTGGCTCTGTGGTTTCCTTGTCCGCCTCTCTGGGCTCGGCTTCCCGGACCTCCGTGGATGACGTCACAACATCTTCTCTGTGTTGGAAGACGTCGAACTGCGGGAGGTATGGCGGGAAGCCGTAAGGCGAAGATCATGCGGTCGCTAGTTGACGCCACATCGAATGTCACATGGTCGCCATGTACGGCCAGGAGAAGGAACTGCCGGACAGCAGCATGTCCCTGATCAACGTCTCTATAGGAGTCTTTCCGACTAATCTGACGAAGAATAACTGCTCTATGACCGCGGAGCTGACGGTTCGGAGTGAAGGTAGTCGGAGGAGAAGCTTCCCGAAGCGCGTGGGCTGGTTGGGGTACTGACTTCTGCAGTATTCTTCTAGCGCGCATTGGGACTTTTCTTGAAGGCTTTCTATGTGCGACACATCGGATAGTCCACACGCATCTGTGAACAAAATGATTTGGTTAGATGATTTTATTATGATATTATAACATCGTGATAGAAATATTTAAACGAATTGTTTGATAAATCACTTTTTAATTTTATTTGAAAGATTTGACATATTTTTAAACGAGTGTTTTCACAATTATTACATTTATCGTTTCATAGCTTTCTGAATAATAAAAATGTTGTTGACACCTGCCAGGACAACTACTAATAAACAGATTGATCGTCGTTAAACTTATTCGTACCATATAGGTGCCAAAGATCACTTCAAACTTTATTACTTGCAACGATAAATGAAGAAAAAGCTCCAAGTAAGTAACAAATTAAGCTAAACACACGTACAAATGTATAAAACATTGAGTAATATCTGTTAGGTAGGCAGGTGTCGTAAACATTTTTATTGTTCACTAGCATAATTAGCACTAGCATGTTAAATTATTAACCTAATATACACGTGCGCAAAGGTTATGGTTTCATATCATCGCCTTTACTTTATGGTGTTTCGTAATAAACTTTTTAGGTACAGTAGTTACCTAAACAGTCGTTTAGCAAGCTTTTATGTGTTTTACAAAGTAGCTTGTGATAATTTGCAGAATTTTTCGTTTTAAAGCAATAGTTAGAGAAAAGGTTTACAATACAAGGCGTAGGTGTATTTTTTTGTTTTGGAACGTAAATTTTGACCTATCTAGTACAGGAGACAGGGCTTCGCTACATTGTATTTTATGAGAAGGATTTTAAGGGTAACCGAGCAAGCAGGTCTAAGTAAAAAGTCAAAGTATAAGGTCGAAAACTTGTATTGCTTTTATTGGATATGACATTTGGCGTATTTTTATAGATTACGATGGAGATTTTTATAGATCTTTTTGCGCAATACTTCATAGTGCGTCGCAACATAACATTACATCAACTTCAGCGTTTTGTCAATCACGTTCGCATTGATATCTTTGGATTTCAATAGTTATTCCATCTTTATTTACTACATTTAATTTACACGTAGGGACTAAATCAGTAGCCTTAGAAAGATATGAAACTTTTGAATAATAAATGCCTTTAGTACTTCGCTATCGAAAACGTAATTAGTAAATCATTATATTAATGTAATTCGTAACTAAATTCATTATAAGTGTTTCTATACCTTCAGTTATGTTTTCAAATTACCTATCATTTCTACTTAATATTCATGGAATATCAAAAAAGTTAGAAGCGAATGAATACAGTTTTATTTCAACCTACTCAACCTCTTAGATGCCTACAATTTCTAATATCTATAAAGACAGCAATAAGATGATTATTTTACCCCTTATCCTCCTAATTTCGGGGATTCCGGCCACCCTCGAAATAAAAACGAATAAACATAATAACCCGTGAACAGTTGCAGACACCAAATGCGATTAGGGCATGTTTGGTACATTTGCCAAGAAACAATAATATTTTTTTATCGCTGCACAAGGAAATGATGATAAACAAAGGGAGGCCACGATTGAGTAATTAGAGAGTAGTTAATGTTGGGTAACATTTTATAAATATTCCGTCTTAAATAAAACATAAAACACATCTTAGCCAAAGTTATTTTTAAATACTGGTAATCAAGTACTGGATTACCAGTTGCTAAGCTATAGTTTCTATGATAACTTTTTGCTTTTGCTAAACTGTTAAACGCCTGTTTAAGGCTTGCTTTCGTTTTTGTGGTAAGGCGGATACTTTTTAACTAACCTAGGTACCTTTTTATAAAAATATTTTTTGATTATTTTTGTCATCATCTTATCATCTCAGCCGTAAGACGTCCACTGCTGGACATAGGCCTCCCTCAAAGATCTCCAGTGGTTTCGGCTGGCAGCGGCCTGCATCCACCGTGAGCCCGCAGCCTTCACCAGATCGTCCGTCCATCTAGTTGGTGGACGTCCTACGCTGCGCTTGCCGATCCGTGGTCTCCATTCGAGTACCTTTCGGCCCCAACGACCATCTGTTCTTTGTGCTATGTGGCCTGCCCACTGCCACTTCAAAGAACTAATCCGTTTGGCTATGTCGGTGACCCGCGTTCTTCTACGAATCTCCTCATTTCTGATTCGATCCCGAATCGAAAATTGAGTAGAGAAACCCCGAGCATAGCCCTCTCCATAGCTCTTTGAGCGACTCTGAGCCTGTTGATGAGACCAATAGTGAAGCACCACGTTTCGGATCCGTATGTCATCACTGGCAACACACATTGATTGAAGACTTTCGTCTTGAGGCATTGCGGTATATTCGATGAAAAGACGTGTCTTAGTTTCCCGAACGCTGCCCATCCGAGTCGGATTCGGCGACTGACCTCTTTCTCGAAATTGGACCTACCTAATTGGACTGTTTGTCCTAGGTATACATATGCGTCAACAACTTCGAGAACCGAATTCTCAACCATAACGGGGGCGGGCACAACATGTACATTAGACATGACTTTCGTCTTGTCCATGTTCATCCTGAGGCCCACCCGTTGGGAGACTCGATTGAGGTCTTCAAGCATTGTGCTGAGTTCTTCCATCGTCTTCGCCATGACTACGATATCATCTGCGAATCGAAGGTGAGTGAAGTACTCGCCATTTATGTTGATGCCTAGCCCTTTCCATTCTAGGAGTTTGAAAGCGTCTTCTAAAGTGGCTGTAAACAGTTTCGGAGATATAACATCTCCCTGCCTAACTCCTCTTTGTAAGGGAATCGCTTTTGAACTCTGTTCCTGTACTCGGACTGACATAGTGGCGTTTCTGTACAAACACTTCAACACTTCGATATATTTTTGTAATTATTTTTGTAAAAATGTTAAATTTATTTGTTTATTATATTCAATTCAATATAGAAATGGTTTTCAAAATACAATTCTAGATCCAAATGTGTATTATCATTTCCTGATCTTGTCAAACACTATACTGGACTTGATCATTATCTTCAGTAAGTAAAAAAGTGCTCTGTAGTGTACTAAAACTTCTTGAGTTCGCAAAAGGAGTGCTATTCGTAGAGTAGGAGTGTGAATTGAGCACTGTCTTGAGAACTCTTCAAATCAACAGGAGTAAGAGAGGCTATAGAAGTGAAGAGTGATGAGATGCCAATGATGTAAGTACATTATTGAACTACCTATAGATTGATACTTTTATTAGCATGGATTCTGGCCTAAATCTCATTCGCCATTCTCTTAGTTAACATAATTGACATTAATAATAATAGTTGCGATAGTTAGCACACTTAATAATTCTTTACTGTGGATGTAGGTAGAGTATCCTTTCATGTGCTCTCTGGTGGCTAAAATATCCATTTAGACATTTTTGAATTAATACATAATAATAAAAACTTTGTCCTCAAAGTCTTAATTTTCCCACTATATTCAACGAGTTGTTCATTACCAACTGCACAGTCAATCAAACCCAATAAGAGACGACAAGAATCAAGAGCGAGTTGCCTCACGATCATCTCGAGTAATTAAAAATTAACCTACTTCGCAAAGACGGTTGCATGTTAATTGCGTTTTCATGCATGGACTTTAATTGGATGGTCTATGGAATTGAGTAAGTTTAAATAGTTTAATTTTAATTCTTAGCTACTTAATGGAATACGTACCAGTCGTGCATATGATCAAGTTGACGCTTAAGCATAATTTGGAATTGCGAACGTGATGCAAGTATGATGTCTTTAGGTAAAGTATAGTACCTACTCGTTTCAAGATACAAGATACAAAATCATTTATTTCCATTGTTTGGTTTTACAAAACTTGGACACGTCAAAATAAAATACAAAAAAAAACAAAAATAAAATAATCATAGGTGCTTAAAGATAAGTAGGAAATAAATTTATGGTATCTGGTCGCTTCGCTTTTTTTACACTAGAGCAAAGAAGCGATTAGAAAATCCAGCTCATTTTTGTATTGAAACTTTACAATCATTATTTGTTAGTCTTGTTTTTGATTTTATTTAATGTTATAACCGACGAAGTATATTATGTTGACAGCAGTATAATAAAAGATAAATTTAAAATTTAAGAAAACCCCCCGTTTCTAATGTTCTAATTTCCTTAAAAGTAAAACACCATAATATTTTGTAATGTGCACGCGATGGGCTTTCATTTATTTATTTATTTATTTGCTCACATGTACATTTATAAAGATATAGGTCAATTGTTACATCTTAAGTCGATATGTACATGCACCCCGGAGGGACACTGCAAATTGGGTTTGCGTCAAATTACATTAAAAAGAAAAACAATTTTATACAATATTCTTATGTCATTCAAACTAAGCATCAATGTTAATATAAAAAAATATATAAATTAAAATTAAATGATAAATATAAATAACAATATATAATAAACCGATAGTCAGTCATTTGATACCCTATTCGAGTATATTTGCAGATTTTCGGTTTTCCTTCCCCACTCTCACTCTCATAACTTTTAAACGGTACAACCGATTTTCATGAAACATGTCTAAGAACACTCCCCAAACTCACAATTCATACAAAAAAACTAAATCGCTCCATCCGTTTTGGAGTTATGATGTCCCAGACACACAGACAGACACGTCAAACTTATAACATCCCTCTTTTTTGGTCGGGGGTTAAAATGAAGCGAAATGTCTAGACCATGTTATTTCCGTGATAACTTTTGTTTTAAAAATTTAGTTTAATTAATTTTAAATTGACCGGTCCATGTACGCCCTGAGCTTCTGAAGAAATAATCGTTTTGACTTTGACTTAGTTGTAATATTTTTGTGTAATAATACATGTACATACATTTTTTTTGTTCTTCCCTTCAAACCAAAGATGATCGCGCATCCGTCCTATTAGGACGGTATCCCACGTGATCAGATCATTGCATATCATTTCCTTCATATTTCCAGCATTACCTCATCCAATATTTGAATTCAAAAACATCATAATACGTATCAATTATAGGACAGATGTTCGCTTGAGGCCGGCAATTAGAGCAAGTGACCACAATTACTTATGGCGTCACCAAGACGTGGGGAATTAAAACTAATGGGTGCCCGTTGATATGTAACTAGGTTACTCCTAGGTTTTCAACAGAGCTGTTTGTTCAACCGTGAACTCTTCTAGTTATCAAATAGAATAATAATTCATGAATGTATGTCCAAATATATTAATAAAAATAATTAAAGTTTAGGTAATACTCGATGTTAAAAGTGTTCAGGTTACTTCTAGTTAGAATAAATGATTGTAATGTCCAAAAAAATCCATGAAAAGAATATAAATACTATTAATAATATGAGTCCTTAAGTAAGGCGGTTGTACTAAATTTAATACAACTGTCTTACTTAACTTAAACTTAGACGTCAACACCATAATTCATTTAAGCTGTATAGTGGTCAATCTATAAGGACGGTTTATGTCCAGTGCGCGTACTACAGTACATAATGCCTACTTTTTCTTTTTATTTACCAAAAACAATAAAAGCCTTAATGCCTACTTAAAATATTTAAGTTATTCATTTAAAAAACGGGATTTACTCACGTATATAACTAGTGCTGAAAACCTTTCAACGTTTCGGACTTTGGAAGTCAAGAGAAGTCTTTCAGTGGGAGGAGTGAGTGGCAACGCTAATGAGAAACGCGAATATTTTCAGTTAATTTGAATGCCTGACGCGAAAAGAGGGGTGTAATCTATCGAGATACTCCAGGACGAGATGCTCGGGGAATAGATACAGAGGGACTAACCCGTTTGAAATGTTTTCCATCGCGAACCCGACCCGCGCAGACTAACGAACAACAATTCAGTTTTGTTTATATAGATAGATAGATAAATGACTATCAATGTTTTTACCTACGTTATTTTGACATTGATAAAACGCTAGTAGCTCCATTGCCAGTACGGGCTTGTAAGGGCTCATTCAATTTAAGCTTAAAGGAAGTGCGAGCGATGAAAGGATGTTGTTATTTGTTTTGTCGGAGGCTGATTTGTATTTCCTTGCACATGGACGCAATAGAGACTGCCTACTCAATTAGATGGTATTAAGAAGGCAGATGTCTTAGGAAGCACAATTGCTAATGTCAAATTCATTAAAGAAGGATAGATGTAAAGATTTCGCTGAAACTTTTAGTTTGGATCCTTAAATTTTTGTTTGGATTCGTAATCAAAATAATCTAGCTACCTAAAGCTTTTTGAGATTAGATTATAAGCGTTTGAAATGTGTTTTAAAAAATAGTTTTTTTAAAGGACCTTAAAGCTTGTGGCTGGTTTCACACTCAGGTAAACGCGGAACAGAACATTCATATCAAAATAGCCATGTTTGGGATATGTACAGTATGCGACGCTAACTGGTTACTTGCAGCAGTGGTTTGTACGCAGAATAGGTTACCAGTTAGAAACGCATAATGTACATTGACTTTTAGTAAAAAAAGAGGTTATATGAATAAAGTGTTAAATGAGTTTGTCCAATGAAAAGATGAATGAACTGTGTGAAGGATGTCATGTCATGTGTAAGAAAGGAGGTACCCGTCATCGCAACACTCACTGTGTTGCGATGACGGGTACATCAAGTGATGTCAATTTTGCTGTGGGTTGACTATGGAACAAAATTGGGTTGAAGATGGAAAAAATTACAGGGAAAAATTACTTCACGGGTAGAATACGGAACAACCCGTTAAAGAAGGACAAGAAAATGATGATAAACTTAAGCCTTAAAACGTTTCAAACAAATTGATGATCAACTGTTAACCCCTCAAGGAATCGAAAGGTGTGCGACACGGTCCCAGACCAGAGATCAGCTTTGAGCCAAATAGCAATTAACCCTTCGACATCGTAACAATGTAATATTGTTTGATTGGAACGACCCCGATGACCACAGCGGCGGTGAATAGCTTGTACAAGAGAATTAAAGTATAGCACTTGTGGGGTTTATAGTTTTGGATGGGCGAGGCCTTTATAGCGTAAACTAGCTAGCGTAATGTTTCAAGTTATCTAGTTGGAGGAAGAATTATGAAGATACGTCGACACAGGCATTCTCTACTGGAAATCAATGAAAGATAATTAACTCTAGTATAGGGCAAATAGTATTAAAAAAATATTTAAGTCCACCATTAAGATTATTTAAAATAAAATCACTTAATTTTTTTTAACATACGAAAAATAAATAGGTAGATAATTTGAAATGGCAGTTATGATAAAATTTTTTTAGCATTTGTGCGTAGTCGGGTCGGGTCGGCAGTTTTAATTAAGTAAATGAATGCATGCATAATAAAATAATCAATACGTCAAACTACTTTTACGTAACAAATGGTTTTATTTCTAATCTTTTTTTTATTAGGTATGAAAGATATGTTTTAGTTATAATGATTGAGCTGTATTCACTCTGCTGTGATGAAAGCCTGTAAACAAAGTTCTGAATGAGTGTACTGGTAATTGAACGGAATGAACGAAGACTCGCATGAATGGGTTCAATTATGAGACATCTGATAAATCAACTACTAGCCAGAGTTTTTTAACCATCGGCCATAGAGTGAAATAAAACTTGGAACAAAATAAATTACCAGAGTAAGAGAACTTTGTGACCCATTTTTATCCACCAAATTTCAAGGTCAAGCAATATCTCGAACGCAAACATTTTTTTTATTGTAAATGTTAAACTTATAATAGTTACCTATAAATAAGAACTCCAAAATTGTAATAACTGATAAAGCTGTGTTGTTCTATTCGCTTCTCAACTCAGTATAAAACATTGAAGCAAGCGAACTGTCAAGACAATGTTATTTCCTTGATATTTGTTATTTAAGCAATTATTAATGCAATTAATTTAAGTTGGCCTGTCCATGTAGGCTATGTGCTTTTAAGGAAATAAACGTTTTGACTTTGACTTTGACTTTGCAACAGAAATGAAGAGATATGAAGAAGAACGCGGGTCGATGACTTAGCCAAATAGGGCAGGACTTATAGCACGCAGCTCAGATGGTGGTTAGGGCCGCAACATTTCTAGAATGGGTCTAACCAACCAAGGATCGACAAGCACAGCGTAGCACTTCCACCAACTAGATGGACGGACAACGACGTGCAGGCCGATGCCAAATCATTGTGGGAGGCCTATGTCCAGCAGTGGATGTTCTATAACTGAAATTATATCTCAACTAAGCTTAGGAATGCCAAGAAATAAGTGGAAAAAAATATTAGGAGTCAAGAGTTTTATAACAAAGTACAAAAAGTAAAAGTATTTGTTCTACTCCTCGTATCCCTGATGGTTGAAATAACATTTTATTATAAAAAAAAACAATAAATACGTGTACCTACAATTTATTATTTAACTTATTTTCAATAGTGTAATGCTTTTTGTACACGGATTTAATGTCCATTCATTCATTCAATTTTTAAAAGTCAACTCTTTAAAATTCAAATATAGAACGTGTCCAAGTCAAGAACCCTTGATTCAAAAGCACAAAACACCCGCATTGTACATTTAATAATAGTAATAAGTGACAATTATTTTATTTTCATAAAAGATTAATCAGTAATGCGGGCATCGATTTAACTCGCTCGATTATATCACCCTTGCTCGATAGAGGCGCAGGTTTGATGCTCTTAATTCTGTCAAATAGGTGTGAACTATCAGTTTTTTTTATCTTTAAGGAGAAGCTGAAGACTTTGTTTGTTTATCTGTCAGTTAGATAGCCTATTTATTTATCGCGGCAGGGTATTATAAACACGGGAAAATACGATGTTCCCGAGGAAAATTCAAAGAACAAGAGCAACGCCATAGCGTTTGTAGCTAGTTTAAGAATAAAAAGAAGATTTCGATTGTTTATCTTGAGAATATTTCACTAACTGCTAGGTACTATTACATTTCTAACCCCCGACCGAAAAAGAGGGGTGTTATAGGTTTGACGTGCCTGTCTGTGTGTCTGTCTGTCTGGGACATCATAACTCCCGAACGGATGAAGCGTTTTCTCTTTAGTTTTTTTTGTATGAAAGGTGAGTTTAGCGCGAGTGTTCTTAGATATGTTTCATGAAAATCGGTTTTGCCGTTTAAAAGTTATGGGGGTGAGAGTGGGGAAGGAAAACCGAAAATCTGCAAATATACTCAAGTGGGGTATCGAATGAAAACGCATCGCGTGCACATTACAAAATATTATGATGTTTTACTTTAAAGGAAATTAAGGCATTGGAAACGGGGACTTTCTTAAATTTTAAATTTAGATTATTAAAGTATGTTTATTTTATAAATAAAGTGACAATCTTTATGTATAAAATATAAAAATCCAAATATTTTTTGTATCAGTTGGTAACACAGTCTCGGCGCCAGCGCTGATAAGCGTTTATTAAGTACCTCCACTGCAACACTGATTCAAGGGTCAGATCTGTTGACATTACCATCAATACTATTTCACTCAATGTGCCGTAAGTGTTGTCTGACTGACTAAGCGTTTTTCAACACCAGATTAAAAAGCTAAGCTAAAAGCTAATATTAAAGAAAAATTATAATAAGTTAATATATATTATAGGAGATTTATTTAAAACGAAATTGCGACATTTTTTATAAATAATAATAATAATTTATTGCATGATAATGGTAAATACAAAAAATAGTATATATATAAATTAGGTTTACATACTTCACCCAAAAACTTTGACATGCAAAATTTTGCACAACAAAAAAATAGTCAATAGATTAAATTAAATGCCAATTAGGGTTATTTAATTAAAGTTTTACTAATCAATTCTCAATTTCTCTTTGTAATGTATGTTGGATCATTAATGACTTTTCCCTACATTTTAAGCCATACGTACCTACGTGTATAATAATAAAAAATATTGTAATAATTTAATTAAGATTGTAAAAAAGTATAAGAGAGTTAAGTATCCCATGTTTATAGGTTTTTAATAATTTAAATAAAAAAAACAGGTGATTTTCTGACCCAACCAACCAATCAAAGAAGTATTTTATTATGCTATTTATTTTAAACCTTAATTTTAAAGTTCGAGTGTCAGAAAATACTGCCAAAGACATCATTACTTGCTTCCAAATTACGTTAATTTACGTTAAGTTACGGAATCCGAGATAGTCGGCAAGAAACACAAAATATTGTATTACATTAAAGGCATTATGCAAGTAAAGTTTGCACAAAAACCTCAATAGAATCACACAATCCATTTATGTAATGCAAAGGCGCGTAGGCGTACAGCAGATGTTTGCACAAACTCGGGATGATCCCCAAAGAATGAACGACAACAATGACCGAATGAATGAAGCATTAGGCAAACAATATAAATCAGGCATAATAGCTCTTTGTAAAAACCGAATCTTATTATAACTGACGCGAACACGAGTGTTGGGAATCTTTTGAAATTCGAAGCCTTAGTCAAAAATTGGACAGTCATGTTCTGGACACGTTTGATAGGTCATGTTGGTATTTGGTAATGAAACTGAACACTAATAACTAACTATGTGTAGTTTTTTTTTATTTTATCGTAAGTAAGTTTATGTAAACTTCTAAGGATATTCATGTTATGAGACTCAGTTTCACAAACTATGTTACGCGATAACGAGTGTAGAGCATTTTTTGAATTTAGAAGCTTTAGTCAAAAACTAGGCAGTCATGTTTTGGACACGTTAGACTGGTAATGTTGGTAATGAATCTAAACAGTAATAATTATGTGTAGTTTCTCCTTCTATAGTTTGTAAGTTTATTTATAATTTAAAAGCTATTTATGGTATGAGACTTAGTTTCCCATATCATGTTACGCGAACACGAACTAACCTTCAGTAATGAAGTGGCACCTTAAGAAGAACGACGTTTAATTGGTCATGTTGGTGATGAATCTGAACACTAATAATTATGTGTAGTTTCTTAAATTTTATAGTTAGTCAGAATACTTATACTTTTATATGCTGAGACCATCTCAGTTTGGAGAGTCAGTTTCCCATACCATGTTTAAAAACCAAAGTTACATCACAAAACGACAAAAAACAATGTCGTAAAGACAGCATCATTACGCAATAGAGATGTCATAAGCCGTTTCTACAAATGCTCGTCTTACAACCCAAAACACGCTCTACATCCGATCTAATCTACGTCTTAACAATAATAAAATAATCTCGCAAGGAGATCGGTAACGGCAACAAATTTAGCAGCCACAATAGGGCCCGATGTTTGTCAACGTGATTCCGATCGCACCCTTTCTTATCGAGATGCGAGATGTTTATTTATAACTCGAGTTTCCACTTTGTAATGGCGTTTTGTAATGGCAAACGCACGGCGAAAACACGGAGCTACTGCAATCCGAAATAGGTGTTTGAACGGATTCTTCTTCTCATTCGTTCTTTAATTTAAACTGCAAATAGAATGAATGATACCGGATAGACTACTATTAAATATCCTATTTTTAATATGATTTTTGAACGAATTCTTCTTCTTATTCGTTCTTAAATTTAAACTACGAAATGAATGAATATACCTGAGAGACTACTATTAAATATCCTAACACAATATGAATTTTATGTTAGGCAAACGTCGGCGTCGAGGCGTTTACAACATTGTGAACTATGTACCTAAAAGCTTATTATTATTATTGAATAACGATCATTTATTTATATTACCTTGTTTATATAAATATGTAGTAATAGCCTATTAACTTATAAGAATATTAACTTTAAGTTTATAACTACTGCATGCGATTATATGAGATCGTCTACACGCAGTCATAAATAATGTTCTAAATATTTTGGAGATCACCTACACAGTTACAAAGATGCGTTAATGGCATTGAAAAGTAAAAAATTCTACAATGCAATACTACAATGAAATCAATAGACACAAATTGGACGACCAAACACGTGTCCGAAACTTTGTAAAAAATAAACGACCATCATAGACAACTCGAGATACAATTCCAAAATAAAAATTCGAATGATTCCTCTCTATGCCGATGGAATACGTTCAAAAATGCTTCAACGTTTCGCGGGTAAAATAAGGTAAGTATTTTATAATGGCGCGAAACAGCATCAAATGGTGCGAAAATGAAAAAATGTGACATTCGTATTGTGTCGTGAAATTTTTAAATAAACACCTTTTGAGTGGGCGGGCGCACGAGTATTTGTAAATAGGTTTTTGTTGTCAAAATGACACAATGGGGTGCCGTAAGTTTTATCATGAGGTTTTTTTGTGCCCCGTGCCGTTGGACGCTTGTGTTGTTGCAACAATTACATAATAGGTGAAAATTAGGGCAATAGGTAATAAATTTATCAGGCGAGGCTCAAAGAAAGTTGAATAGGACTATGGACAGAGCAGGAGAGAATAATTAAAATCCCAGGTTTTCTATATTAATAACTAAAATAGCTTTTATACGAAAACATCAGTTAGTTATACGTTATATATTGAAATATAAATGTCAATACTTCAATTAAACAATTTTATAGATCCTCAGTAACTAGAGATACTTTATCGAAACATTGAATGATATTTTATGATAAATGACAAACTTCATTACGATTGAAATGCGAGAAATACCACATCTTTCTCACATCGTAACCGGAAATGACATTATGAGTGAATGATGTGATTACAAGTGAGTGGATGAATGGGTTGACGACGAGAAACCCCAAGAACACCCCAAACTATGAAATATTTTGTCTTGCCTGTATTTTGTGTATTACTAAGCTGCATGAAATTATCGACATGAGTCTGTAACTGCTATTTTTGAAGGATAAAGTCGAAAACAAGGCGACAAAACCCCACAAGCACCGTTCTAGATTAGAATTCACCTAAAACGGCGCGAACAAATACAATATATTTAAAGTCCCGATTTGGCGCGAAACTCAATACTATAAAGGTGCGTGCACACAATGCGGCGTTATCGCGCATCTCGCGACATAAACAACGCGGCGGGTGGCGCTACCGACGCCGCATCTTTACGACCACAGCCGACTTACAGCATCCCACTGCTAATAAACCAGTAGGGAAATTAGCTGGGATTATCTGAGAACTTGGACCTTGCTAATTAGCGGGTTTTTGTCTATTAATAGGCTTTAAAAGTTTCAGTTTGTCTGTGAATTTTGTTAGTATTTAAAATCTAGTTGTTGATGTGTTTGTCTATGAAAGGCTTTAAAAGTTTCAAATTATCTGTAAATTTTGTTAGTATTCAAAATCGTAGTTTTATATGTTTATTCTATGTCTATAAATGTCATTATCACTATTGTTATGACATCTATTCTTGTAAATCAAAATTGAATCGTTTATTGGGAATAACTATGTTGTTTATAAACGGCAACAAGAAACTATTATGTCGGTAGGTATAGTATTCAATATTTTTTACAAAACAAAAATGCACTATGTAACTTAGTTTAAACAGTAGCTGTTATATTTCTACACAATTTTCAACTGTATTGACGTTTCCACTAAACCGTTAACATTGCATAGAAGACTAATTGAAAGTGAAACAACTATCCACCCGTTCACCTTTATCATAAAGGGTAACAGTATGAAACAGATAGTCGATAGTTGTGAACAGTATGAATGAGAGGTGACAACAACAATGTGAACTGGGTCAGTACTCCAAGTGTCACTGTCACGATAGAGTTCAGTCATTCACTCACTCGTGACCCCGAGGCACTGAATGGGCAAATGACAATAGGTCAAACGTTTTATAAGACGTGCTTCTGTTTGCACTACTCAGTTTGGTTTGAGCTTTAATAGTAGTTATAGTTTATAACTAATACGCATAATAACCATACTACGACATACATCAAACAACGATTTGGCCGTATTCAAGATGGACAAGATACCTCAAAAATAAATCTTTTTTTATAGATTTTCAAACTCTAAATAACATAAAAGGCTACACAAAATGCTCTGTTTAAATATGTGCTTTGTGCTAAATTGACATATTTTAAAATGTTTACTAATCCTTAACGATCTAACTGTACATATGTATGTACTTTTATGATTTTCATGATAGTGAAATTTAATAAAATCTATTTTCTCTAGGAGTGTATGGAATATATAATAAACTTTAGTTCAGTTTCTTATTAATGGCTACTGCGTTTGGTTTGTCGCAGTTTACCAGCGTCCACGTCAGAGCTTCATAAGCACAGTAGTGTAGATATACCAACATAAAAATAGAAATCTACTTCTTAATTAGCAATAGAAAACTATCAAGACATTGACAGCATAGACATAACAAGTTACTTGACAGTTCCGATACCGCCCGCAGTGTGCACTCTTCTTTAAATTCTTATTAATAAACAGATTATCAATATTATTGTAAATTAAAATGGACATAAAAGATGGAGGCGAATATTAAACATGGCGTATAAAAATCACGCTGTGTTCTCCGGCTTTCGCCACGGGTGTGCTGTTTGATGGAAATTAGTTAATTATTAGTAGCCATGATTGATTTTATTGGGTTTATTTTTGCGACTATAAAATATATGTTATTCCAATTTCATAGATGTCGACAATTAAACTGGCAAACAAGTATTATAAATCTTTGCTCTTTTGTATTTTATAGTCATTTGGAATGACAGTTCTAAAACTGAACATCATTTGAAACAAGACAAAAAGTGGTCAAATGAATTGAAGGAGGTCGAATTCTACCATTTAAAAAAAACTAAATCACATGTTGAGAATTCTAATTTCAAATTGTAACATCACGAATATAATTGTTATCAATTTATGAGTCCACACACAGACGTAGTAAATAACTGAATATCTGAGGACATAGTGGTATAATCGCGAACAGTACTATAAATAGAGCTATCGCGCTCGCATAAAGTTTTAACAAGCGTTTTCGCATTACATGTACCGGCTATCTGTGACGGGGGTGAACAGACGAGGCGACTCAGATACTATCCCTAAAGCTTTAATAATTAATATAAAGTAAATAAAAAATACTTTTAGGTTCTCTATTCTTTAAAATTATTGTAGCTAAATTTTGAAGACGTGTAATTTTTTTCCGACAAAAAACACTACAGTTCTGATAAAATAACCAAATATTGATTGGCCTAGTTGTTGTTTTTAGGATCATTTCTGAAGTAAGCTATGTTTAAAATTAATAAATGAGTACCTACTATTTACTTATTTGAATGTCAGAGACGATTTCGGTATACAAAACGCAACAAAAAATCGGCTGTCGGCCCGAAATCCTTTAAAATCGCCTCGTCTAAAACAAAAAAGCTTCGACTTTCCGCAGTGTGCTTGTTGCGACGTACATCGTCTTGATAACCGTAATGACGTCGTAAACTCACCTCGGCTGTCCGAGCGAGATAGCAACAGCGCGATAAACCGCCAGACAGGGACGGAGATACGCCGAGAACGCGGAAGAATTAGCGGTGGACTAACGATGGAGTAAATCACCTGTTAGACCATCTTTAGAGGCGAGATTAAATTGGAAATGATGTATGCTGGTCCTAGGGTGGCATCTTTCGACTTATATCTCTATATTCTGTATTAAAAAATTCAGAATAACAGTATTAAATATTTTGGCCTAAACTATACCGTTTGAAATATTCTATTATTTTTTTTATATCGAAGTACATGACTAAAGTTTATTTTAAGACTATAACTGATATAATTTAAACAAAAAAAATCATACAATAACCTAAAACCTAATATCATCAGAACCCCCTGAGTTAATTTTGTTTGTACTCAATTTTTTTTAAATACCTACTTAACTACCTACTATCTAAGTAGAAAATGGTCAAACAGACCAAAACATGTAAACAAAACATTCACCCGCCATTGATGATGATTGAAAAGGCGCATCGCATTGTCTCCATTAAAATATTCCGTGTAAAAGTCCATCAGTTAATTATTCTGCCCATCTGGCCATTTCATTTGAATAACAAAGGGCACTGACCGCAGATGAAAAAGATTGACATTTGAGAGGGCGCTTTTGATACTTTGAGTTATATTTTTAAACTGTAGGTTCTTTTTTTGGCATTGTGCAAATTGTATTAAGAAAAGATCTTAGATAGAAACGAAGAACGAGCGCTATAAAAAAACTAAATATTTTAAAATTCCATGAATTTTAAGATTTGTTAAATCAAACAATGAATTTAAATATATTTGTTACTTTGTATTTTAAATATCTTGATATATAGTGGTTGCATAGATCGCGCTCCAACTAGATAGACGAATTATTATTTTTGGTTAATTCGCGTTCACGGTAGATAGAGAAAATATATAGGACTATGAATATGTATTTTTTTATTTTATCTGGATATATTAAAGCGAAAACTAGATAAGATTAAAGATGTTGTTCTGGATAGTTTCAAGGAAAAAAACAATATCGCCAACAACCGCGCAAAAACCGGTAGGTACTACACACATGCCGCGAGCATTTTTTGATGAATGAACACATCACAACATCCAGCATTGACTGATAGGGCTCAAGGGCGAAGATACTGCACTACAAAGGCCCGATCTTTTGCACTTTGACATTTCACGGTTTAATCACGTACTAAGCGGGTAGAGGGCGCCATGAGCACTTGACACGATACCTCTCGACAATGTCACTTCGGCGGATTTGAGACTGAAAGGCGTTAAGCCAGTCATTGTGATAAGTCCATCTTATCGTGACTCAGGGTTAAACGGTGTTGAGTTTTGTTTACGACAGCGTTTTTGGAGAGGTACATTTTTTTGTCTTTGTTTAAAGGTTTATGCATTGTTTTTGGAGAGGAATGTTATTTCTACGACTTTGTATAGAAAAATAGTAACCTATATAGAAAAAAATATACATGAATTTGGGAACTAGAATAGAGGTATTATTTCATCAATAAACATTGACAATAAAACACAAACTAGCAACGCTTTCTTTAAACAAAAAAAAAGATGGAATACAGCTTTAGAGATATAATAAAAAATTGTCTTTTTTTAACGATGAAATCTTTAAAATAATGTTGAATGCGATACTGCATTCGGTATTATTTTAAAGATTTATGAATGTTTAGCTTTTTAAAAATAACGGATTTTTATGATAAAGCAATTTTCACCAATATATAGAGACATTCTAGAGAAATGTTCACATGCACCCGTACGAAGTCAATGCGGATTGCTAGTAAGGCATAACAGAACATAAGGTACAGTCTACTACATGAGGCCTACCTATGCAACGTACAGTTATCGTCACCGGTACAATAGATGCTTAGCATTTATCTGCGCGTCTGTACACGGAACGGGAGGACGGCTGTCCGAGTTGAAAACTAATGTGAGGTTCAGGGCTGTCACGCGAGACTAAATTGAAAAAAAAAGAAAATATTTTATTCATGTAATGGTTTTGTTATTATAAAGTAAATTTAATGATTGAAATGAGTAATTATTTAAAAAATATATATCAGTTAGTATTAAGAGTGCTACATTTCAAGTTATTATAACTTGAAATATAAACATGAGTATTGTAAATCAAGTATTGGTAGGTTTATTGTATGTTAAAGATGCATATTAAAGATTTCAACGCGTTTTACTCTAATCCGTAGAAGTACTTTTTTTTTAAATTTTGCCTCTCCGGCACTTAACTTTGGCAAAGTTTGATGTTTTTGGGGGAACATAATAAATTCTCAAGGTGGAAAGTAATATTCTTTTTTACTTCCATATTTTAACTATATACCTAATTGTTTCAGCGGTGGTAGTGTCCAGATTTAAAAGGCAGAGTACAGTTACTTTTGCTATTACAATATAAATAGAAGTAAATATATATTATAATGTTCTATTACTATTTCTGTAATAGTACAAGTATAACTAGTAATGACCATCAGTGAAAGTCCTGGGAAACGGTGATAATGTTAGCTAATTAATAAGAAACTGGAAATATTAATATTGTATTCTGAATGTTCTTGTTTAACTACTCATAGTTATAATGGCTGTGATATTAATAATAATTTCAATAAGTAAAATTAATAATAATACAAGTTGTGTTAGTTTTTTTGAGCTCAAAGTTTTGCTAGATATATAGAAAATACTTTATTACAAAGTAACAATACTTATAATAATTAGATATAATTAGCTAGTTGTTTCATAATTTTTATTCAAATTTAAAAAAAAACTTGTTTATGAAGGTGTGAAATGTAACTGAGAACTCTATATTTTATTCATTGAATATTTTTACTCGGAAATTTTGAAACAGACCCATAGTAATATAAAACTCACCACATAGGACAACTATGATTTCTATTTTATAGTAATACTGTTAATGTCTTTTATTCAGCTATAATGTTAATGTCAACTGGATATTTAACATTAACATTAAAACTGAATATTTAACATTAACATTTATTTTTTTAAATACAAAGCCTAGTAAAATGTGTGATGGACATTCTGTCATCCCTAAAGAGTGAAGTAAGCCCTCCAACGAATGGAGTGAAAAAATCCGGTTCAAAAAGCCACGACAGAATCGAGCGATGGCAGAACTCGCCATTGTACCGTGATGCTGGACATGCCTTTGTTTTACTCGCATTGTGGGATTGCGCGGCGAAATGGATCTTTCAATATTTGCATTGCCCAAATTAATTCATTTGTGAATTCTTTGCAGGATTTTTTCAATTTAGTACAGTGTTTAAGTGAAATGTTAGATACTTCAGTCAAGTTCATCAGTTTCTAAATTTCTCAAACAGTTTTATATAGATATAACTTAAACTTTCAGAAACCTTTATAAATACCAGTTAGTATAATTTTGTCTTTTAGTTAGTTATAAGACATTATTTATATATATACCTATAGAAATTACTCATGGTAACCCGACTGTTGTATAATTGTCAAATTGTCACAAGAGATGTTTTTTTTTATATTCCAAAGTCAAAAACTAACATTTATTATTAATGTTGACCTAATCTTTATTCTTAAATTTGGAAATCGATCTCATGATGATCAAATCACCCAATCCTAATCCCCGCTAATGCGAGAAAACTGTGTATTAATAATCCTTTGTTCCACTTGTAAAATGATATAACACTGATAAAATCAATGGAGGGATTCAACAATGCGACCAGCCCGAGGGGCCCTCGGCTAAACCGCGATGTATTGTGGTCGCGTGCCGAAACTCGACACCTACCACCATTGTGGTAAAAAACAGGGACCAAAAATTACAATTGATTAAAAAACTTCTAAATTAATGAATGCTGCGGCCGTAATGATGGCTTTGGTCTATCAATTATAATTAACCGTTGAAATTCCATGTATCTTTTGATAGTCCGGCTGAGAGCAGATTAAATATTCTTACTAAGTATTCACAGACACAAACTATTTTTTAATGAAATTAATATTATAATAAAAAACGAAATAAATCAACTATTATTTTTATAGAAATAATTGTTTGCCAACCCTGACAATAGAATACAAAAACCGACAATAATTTCAATAAATCGGATTATTCGATTTTTAAAAAAGTTCCATTTCTAAAATCGAGCATGACCGGCAGGCATTAAAAATAAAAAGATTGTCTATGGTCGAACCAATGCGGGCAGATATTAACAGGCCCTAATAGAATTGCAGTACCGTGAAAAAAAAGAAAATGGCGCAACACCCCCGGCTATGGGGTGCTATGGGGTGCCAGTGCGATTCAGCACTTTCACAGAATAAGCTTAAACGTTGAAAACCCAATTTGACGGCTCGATTAGCACACGTTTTTTGCTTTGATTGATTTATGATGTTAAACGGAAAGTTTCCATGTATTAATAGTTTGTGCATACTCGAAGAAATTAATTTAAAAAAAAAATACACAAATTTAAAAATCGCCATATTCGTTTGCAACTTTTGAAAAGAGTATATTATTTTCAATCAAAACGCAGATTTTTTTTTCTTCAGTTCTATCGTGAACTTGGTTCATCTAAATTCTCTCTCTCTCTTATTTTATATTTTGTTTTTTATTTCATGTTGTTGGTGGACGTTAGATGCTTCATTTCCGTCAGAAAGGTAATGGTAAAATTGCGGCGTATACATTTTTACGTATTTCTTCGTCAAAAGACCCGAGAAAAGTCATCTTCACAGCTAGAAGCATACCTACTAATAAATATCAGGAATACAATTGGTCAGGATAAATCAACCGTCGATGTCGTCATATTAATCAGTGTCATTGCTACCAACATGGCCGATACAACTGTCAATGCGTTCTCATTACAAAATTAATTTCACAAATTGGATGCGGCCTTTTCCGGGACTATTGCGTACAAAAGTTTTTGCAAAAATATGAGTTCTATTTCAGTTTTTTTATTTTTTATTACCGATTCAGTCTTAATGATTTATACATGACATGTAAAAAGCAATAATTTACAGAGTGACGAAATAATTAAGGTACTGAAAAATATATTTCGTCTGACAAAACCAATCGATATTAAAAAGTCTTCACAGGTAGAATTTAAAAGTTATTCGATGGGTATTTAACTAATTTATCGTTCTGCTTGTAGTCGTGCTCGGGCGACCATTGTGCTCAATTCGGAGTTAATTGTTTTTAATTCCCTGGACATGTCACGCTTGTTTCACAGTCGGTTTTTGGCTGAATTAAACTTTATGTCGAGGAATGTTTTATAAATTGATTTATAACAGATTCATGTTAATGATTTTTGGTACAGAAGCTGGGAAAATAGACGCTGCTTATAATTATCGTATATTCGTGTTACGAGTAGTAAGCGATATTCAAATAAACAAGGCTTTTAATTATTATGGACTATTTCCAAAATAATTTATTCTTGATGGACTATTTCCAAAATAATTTCACATGAGTTGTGTTTAAAATTAAGAATATAAAAAAATAATAATGATACCTTTCGATACGATATTATTTTTATTACATGGAAGTGCAATATTTTAAAAAAAAAGTTTGAAACTTCGGCTATATTTTCGTTCAATGCATTTAAAGCCATAGGCTCAAATTAAAAGTATATTATTTTTTAAGTTTAAATATCTTTTCCAGGGCAGTTAAAAGCTTTCTTGTAGTGAAACCCCAGAAACTATCGAGTATTTGAGAGTCTGTGGAACACCGTGTATTGTAACTCTTTTAATTACGCCCACGGAGCGCTAATGGCATCGTGCGCAGGCGCAGATCACGAGCCTTTTGTTCAATTGTACAGTCGCTGATGTCGATAGTGCTGAATTATACTAATTATTGCTGAGCTTAAGTTTTACAGTCCTCGATAATCTCGGTATTGATAAGTCACCAGAAGCTATCATTAATATATTAATAAGTGACTTAAATTGATTTATTAGTAAATTTTAGTGTTATTATTGGTTTATGTATTTTTGGTATGAAGCCAAAAAGAAGATAAAATTTACAGTAAAATAAAAAAAAATACTGAACTATGAAGGCATCTGCATACTGATTAACTGAACGAGTTGATCAAAAATAAATATTTAAAATCATGGTAATTATGAACATTAACGAATGTATAATGATGGTAAATTCGTTCATTTCATAACGATTTTACTCGCGTTCGGTTAATTCGCAATATTCAAATAATTTCATAACAATTCTACTCGCGACTGTACTGAAAACGTAGTTCGAAACTCAAAAGTATGCACCTTCGTATGTCGTCCTCATTTGGTTAATTCAGCTCCTCAATTAAACAGCACAAAAGGAAGTTGGCAAGTTGGCGGGAATCACGACTGTTCGAAATTCGAATTAACGGGAGAACTTTTTAATGAGCTTTTTTCGGAAATCTGTTTTCTCATTATTGTTGGGATTTTTAAATTGTTTGTTTCGGTTTTCGTCTATTTGTATTTTGATTTTAAAACGAACTCTGAATAAAACCTACTAATTGAAATGACGGTACAATTATTGCATCAATGCCATGAAAATTAACTGCAGCATCTAAAATTATTAGCACTCTCTAATCAGACCAAAAGCTCTCTGGATAATGAGAGCAACAAACAAGTCCGACACTGAACAAACAGGATGACGTCACAGCGGTAACCCGGCGGGTGTCAAGGGGTCTGAACGACCGCAACCGCGAGTGGGGTAGGGTTATAGGTTGTAGAAATAGCTTTTTGAAATTGATATTACGGCTTAGAATAAAGTTTTTTGTTATTTAATATGTTTGATATTTTCTTAAATAAAAATAAATAAGTTTCGTAGTCACTGAGGTCATCTTTTAATTGTAGACTAATAAATATAGGTTAAATATTTTTGCGAATTAATTACCATTTCATTTATAATTTAAACTTGGTCACTTAAAGTATTCTATAATGTTTAAATATGAACCAAAACTTTACCAGAGATTTTGTCATCTTGTGTTCTTAGAAGTATTACATTTTGTCATATACCTATCATTAAATAAAAAAATAAAGACGTCAATCTTACCAATAGAAGTTATTGGTAAATATACCGCAGTTACTCACAACAACTCCACCATACACAGTATATGATCCTACATAAAAACCCTTGGGTATCAACGCCCTAACAAATTGTGAAATGTCAAAAAAGTAATCAAATTGTTCCGCAACCTCGCCGAACATGCATGCACTTTTTTATCTTCCCTAGGGGTGCGGATAATCGTATCTGCACACGTCACTTGAGTAACACGTTGAGTTGACACCCCTGCATGACCACCAATCAATGAAAAGTCATGCTACAAAGCTGTCAATGTCAACATGTAAAAAGTATAATTATGAGTATTAAATTATCCACTCGCATTGTAAGTCATATCCACAACAAAAACCTCAGATCCAATAATCAGTAATACTAAACTTTTTGTGTACAGAATTGCAGCATTCTTTCAAAAGACAAAAAACCTGGTGATTATTTCCACAGAGTATTAATCGCGCGCGTCAAACGGGTGATTAAGTTATAAATCCCGCGTAATTGCGGACTGACAGATGTCGTGGCGCCGCCACCGTGCGCCGGCGCACGTGTATCATTATAATTTCGTTTCCATTAACTCCGCCTACGTTTTTCACTGTTATTTTGATAGCGCATTGTGGAATAAACTATTCGATTTTAAACGGTTTATCGATTGCGGATTTATTTAAAATGACTTCATTTAAAAACATCGAATTTGGGCTTATGAAATGTTTTATAAATAGATGATAGTGATTTAGTGCCTGGCCCACGCAGTGTTGCCCTACAGGTTGCTAGATTTGCATAGACCTACCAGATTTTTAATTTAACTACTTAATCGGATGTTTAGTCTGATTGATGACAAATAGGAATTTTTATTACTGAATCGTGAGCTATGGTCGTGGCGCGAATTTGAAATACACGCATAATGTATTTGATTAACACACTAAAGATTATGAATCGATTATTTAATGCTAATCGATATAACATTAAATTCCTTATAAGTAAAATGTGAATTTTATCTGACAGGCAGACTTTTCCACTACCCATTGGTAAGGTTACATTTTGGAAATAATAATTTCTTTACAAGAGACAATACAAACAATATTAAGATAACATAGAAATCTCTTTAAAAACATACGAACTGAAAACAACAAACCTTCCACGACCAAAACAATAAAACTAAAATGCACAATCCTATTCAATCGGAGGTGTAAAATATTAATGAATTCGTCCTTTTCTGCATATTCATGTGGTCACAGCTCGTTAGGTCGTTGGTCAGTATTAACAGTTGGGGATGGGGTCTGCTGGACCACCGCGCGGTGAAGGGTTGATTGTTTCAACTGATATACCTACATTTTATTTTTGCATTTGTATTGATACTTGTAGGTAGGTTGATTAGTTGTCTTTTTAAAAAAATTAAGGTACTGGGTATTTGAGACGGTACGTGTAGATCCATACATTTTCTGAATTTGTATTAATAAAAAGATCTGAATAAAAACAAACTTATATAATTTGCTTTAAAACACGGGTTGTATTCAGGTAAAAGAGTATATGGCTGACTAGCAGTGCACTGAGTTATAATTAATTTCCCCGCAAAATAACATATCTTCTCGCGATAGAAAGAAGCCTATGTCATTTTTCAGGTTAAAGGAAATCTGTGTACCAAATTTCGTTTAAAGCAGTTCAGTAGATCTAGTAAAGTAAAAAAATATCTCTCAAACTTTACCTCTGCATAATATTAGAATAGATTATAAGTTTCGATCTAATTATTACTAACTATAAATTTCACAAAACAAAATAAACAAAAATTTTACCAAACTCCAAATCATTTACAAATATTAACAAAAATATCTAATTACGGGGGTTCAATAAAAACTCTTTAATGTTCATCAAACCTTTGATCTACAAATTGGTGCAGGACATCACTAATAGAACGCAAACAGGCCTGGTAGACCGTGAGAGGCCCGATCATGTTTGCTCATTAGTGAGGGTATCATATGCCACTTCGGTGTCAACACGCGCTAGCTGCCATGTTAGTTGGCTACTTGCTTATAGACTGACAAATAGTTGGTTGAGATTAAGGACAAAACTAATACTTTTGTTTTGTTGAGGTTTGAGTATTATTTCGAACTATTAACTCCTTGTCTTTACTAAGGTACATTTATGTATAACAGGTATTTAAAATTCCTAATTAAAATCAATTTATACGCAATTTCTTGCTGGAAATGAATGAAAAAGGGTAAAGTAAGTTTGTATTATGTAAATATATCTAAATAACTATTTCTACTACATTAGTTATTTATTGGCGAGTGAAAAAATAAATTATTTACAATTTAAAATAATGGGTATTTATTTTTTTAGCAGCCTATAGTGTTCCTTCACTGTAGAGTGTAGTGGTTTAAATAAGTAAAATATTTTATATGGAAAATATAATAACCCAACCACAAGGTATGATTTCACAGCCATCGCTACCGGTATCTTAGTCTACAAAATCCGTAGACGCATTGAAACGGCTTTGAAAAACCTCCCCTTTGTTTTACGAAATCCTTACGCCGGGGTTATCGTAATACCTATCGTTATTCAGTTATCTTCGGCTTAGGGGTTTGCTAATTATTCGGCACGGTGACGACAGAATGAGATTATCGCTTTAATTCTAGTCTCATTCGCTTTATGGTATAGATTAGCTGAGCAAAGAAGAGTCGCTTGCTTTTGAGCGTCTGGTTAGATCATGTTTGTAAAATATACTTCAAATTTTTACTGAACTATTCTAATAACTGTTAACTGTTACTATAACTGTAGCTATTCTACTAAATACGGCTTGCTTCGGTAAATAAACACAAATAAACTTAACACAAAGTTTAGGATGAGTTTTGCTATTCTAAATCAGTAAAATATAGAATTAAAAGGGACATCCATCTATCCAAAGGGTCGAAATAATTATAAGTCGTCATCCCCGACAGTTGGACAAACAGACCCCGAAGGGATCCGCGTCTTTTTATCGGCAAGGGACCGCAAATTTCTATTTGCATATCTGTACGCTCATAAATCTCTGTTTCACTTATTAGCCCTTTTCCCCCGCGGGGTCTCCCAGACCCTAGGTGTTTCGTAAAGGGTTATATTTTTAGTAGGTGTTTTGATTAGTGGCGATGTGAAACGGGAAAGCAATTCGATCTATAAATTATGAAGACAAATGCGATGCAAATTATAAATAAGAATTTAAAATAGTTGCTTTTTAAATATGAAACGAATTATTTAAGAAGTTTGTGGTATGAATTGCAGGTTTGAATAGAATTAGGATAGATACTGTTATTGTTCTGTGCTGTTTTTTTGTTGAATTCGTTAAAATATATCAGATATTTGAACAGCAACTATAAACTGCACAATAAATAAAAAGGTTATCTATACTTACCAAATTCAAAATCAGTCTAAGATGGTCCATGGTACCTCCGGTCGCGTAGACGCCGTGTTAGTGACAGTGTGTGGTGCATAGCTAGTGAACTGGTTACTTTAGGTGGAATAGCTCAGAACAGAAATAGTGTGGTTAGTACATTGTTATTGAAGTGCCGACACCAAGAGTAACCAACCACCACCCCAGCATGCAGGTGTAAAAGCAAACGAAAAACATTCAAACTTAAACATTATGATGCAAAACAGAAGTATTACCAATAAAACACACAATATAGTTCTAACTTACGTTGACGACCTCTGTGGCTCGGTGGGCGAACGTCCGCTTGAGGCGCAGGAGGTTGCGGGTTCGATTCCCGCCGGGGGACCAGATTTTGTACGATCTACAATTTCTGGTTTCGGGTCTGGGTGTTTTCTATGTATCTTATGTATGTATTTACAAAAAAAAATATGTATCTATGTAGTATATCAGTCACCTAACACCCATAGTAGAAGCTCTGCTTAGTTTGGGGTTAGGTGATGCTGTGTGAGTAGTCCGGAAATATTTTAAAATATTTATTTATTTAACTAAACTATGATGTAGATCAAATTTAAAAAAAAATTGCAAAATATAAAATAGTCCAATAAATTTAATTTTACTGGGTAAAAAACCTATTTAATTTTTTGATTTTTAGTAATTTTTAAAATGAGTACGTAATTCATGTGTATGAATAATAACCATTTACTTTTAATCAAATTCTCCTCCACCAATTATAATGACTTAAACAAAAACCCAAACCTATAATTATAAATATGCTATATCCAAAATATTCAGAACACAATCGGATTAAAAACTAAAACACCGGAAATAACAAAAAACTTAAGCTTCCACATTCCACAACTTTCCCCATTATATAAACGTTTACATAAATTATATGAGCGTTACAAATAACTTGCAAATCACTAAGCATAGTTATGTTAATTAATTACGTGGATACAGTATCGTATATCACTAGTGCAACGCCCCGCGGTCCGCCTACGTCGTGTTGTGTTTATCAGATGGTCTGTGGGACCGGCCTGCCTAACGAAGGGTTAATTTTTCGAAAATATCAATAATCTGCAATTTAGTCTGCATGACACGTGAATTTGTTTTAAATTATCCAGTTTAAGACCTCTTTCTATTCGTGCGTGTCAAGTACCTACCTGATATTAGGACTAGTGATCCTATAGGTTAATTTGTTTAGAATAATATACCTATGTAAGTAGGTAAATATAGGTACGGATCGTTAATTTAAATCGAGATACAGCTGTTACCAAAAAGAGTTCACTGTTACTGTTACCAAAGACAGTTCCTAAAATGTTTGCTCAAAGATTCATGTAGAATGAGGAAATATTACGTATCAATACCATTTTCCTACAAAAATATGGACTTATTTAAGGTATTTTAGACTTACTACATATATTTCAGTTATTAGGGATATCTTCGTAGGCTGAAAAAACAGCAAGGTTTCGCTGACAATACAATTCAAAAACATGAGAATAGTTTTCGTCGACCCTCGAACTATTTCTCAAGCAATTCCCTCCAGAACTTCATGAAACTTGAGAAAAATTACCATTTTCCAAAGACCTCAATTCTGTATTTCACTGCGAGATATCTCAGTTCAATTTATACCGGACGCAGTCAATCTATTTGAATAAAATGGACCTTATGTCATGGTAATAGGATAGGTGAAGAATATCAATTTCGAAAATGGACCGACGACGATGTCCGTACGTGATGTGAATGACTATCGCTGGACCTTTTATTGTTATTGATTGACCACATGACCACTTGAATGTTTGATACTTGCAGTCAAAGATCGTACTTTATTTACCTAAAGTGGTACAAGGACGGAATAAAAACAGTTTCGAAAGCCGAACAATTATCAACTTTAATTGTCATTTTATTTACAAACACTCGAAATCACTTTGACTTTATTCCTGAGTTCGAATTTAGAATCAGGGTTTTACAAAGTTTATCTATAAGTATTCGAATTGCAAATTCAAAAATCCCACAAAGCCAAATGAAATAGTTCTCTATATTCGAAACTTGAATCTAATTAAGATCTACAAATGCGCATCGGCTCACTTAATTTATATACCGAATTTGCTCAAGTTAATAAAGTCCCTCAAAACTTACAAAATAAATCAAATCATAAAAACCGTCTCTGTTTTCAAAGTTAATGAAGACCGTAAAATGGAATTCAAACAGAATTACAAATTCAGAGCTTTTTCACGAGCGAGAAGGCAAATCACCGATAATTTATTGGATTAATTGAGCAATAAAAATCTGGGTGTATCGGAAAGAAGAGGGGGCGGGGGAAACACTTCATTTCACGCGTTTCACTCGAAGGGACGTCTATGAAGTGAGGACGGAGGGAAACACCAAGCTATAGGATGATAAAGTTGTGGCGATGTACGAACGAGATTCTTTACTAATACTCTGACTGAACATAGAATAAAGAATATGGTCTTATCTTGAACTTATTTGTAGGTCTTACTTGGACTCATGCGGTTTTTTACGTTTTTAGCATAAAAATAGTAAGTAGTTATTTAGTGAAAATAAATGTGCTTTTTCTTAATATATTTAGAAAAAAAATAGATTGCTGAAGCCTTAACTGAAACGAAATTTGAATTTGAAGGAAGATTATCTACATCGATTCGGACATAATTATTGAATAATATGCACTAGTTTTCAAAAGTGGAAAATAGTCGTTCGTTAGCTTAATGTTTTTAGAATTTAATAGGATTCAATAAATTCTTCTCATAACTAAGCACATTTCTATAATCTCCTAACACGGCTTACAAACTTTGGTGACACATTTATTATCATTACTCTAAAAAAGACACAAATCTTTATCCCGGAAGTATTTTTTGTTCGACGAAAATAGTATCCTATGTTTTGGCTTACGAGGGGACATTATGGGTATTTTCACTTAGTTATTAATGTTGTGGTATTGCTGTTTTTAGTTTAATGTTCTCTTTTTGAAATATTGCCTATAGACGGGTCATTTGACATTTGTATTTTAGTTCCGTTTCTGTTTTGTTACTTTTCGCACTGGCAATATTTTTTGTCTCTGGTAAGTGATTCATTTTAAAAGGAGGTACCTATTGATGGTTGGATGGTTGTGGCTTTATAATTTTACTAGTTTAGAAACTCCTTGGAACGGCATAAATCGGCAATATATCAGTAAAGAAGACTAGTAGAGCGTAGATTTATTTCTTTTTTTGCGCCCTCATAAATGTTCATAAGCAAAACTCCTTAAGGGCAGATAGTGGCCCTAAATCTCCCATTTACCATAAAGGATAGAGACAAATTGCCTGCCGCAGCGTGGCCAGTGCTTTATTCATTCTGAGGGCTGGGCGGTATAAATCACAGTTTCTTGTCAATATCAATAGTTTAAAGTGTAAAAACAACGAAAACACTTATATTCAACCATTCTAGCGCGTAACATGATCTTAAAGTTGGATTTTAAGACTTTCATCAACACTGTCATAGCTAGAATTATGCACATTGTCAAATTATTACCAAAAAAAATATTAACCGTTGACGGTAATTAATTGTGGATGAGTTGGGGTAAGCAAACACCCCATTTGTCAATTTAAATGTTATGTAAATTTTATTTAGATTTAAAAAGACTGATTGAATTGCCTTAAAATTATATTGATACCAAACCGTTTTTAAATGTTACGAGTTGATTTTATAAAGTCCGTGCGGCGCACGTATAATGTCAGTGCGGCGCACGAATCAAAGATTCATCTCATCTCAGCATCACAAATTACATCTCCAGCTTCATTATAATAAACTTCGGATAAAACAGACGCCCGAACGATGTGTTAAAATGTTTTTTATATCAAAATAATGGCGTTGACACTTACGACATACTTTCGTGTTATTTTGAGCGGAAACATCGGTATCTCAGTATTTAATTAAATATTTACATTATTCTATACACTGTATTTTTCGTAAGATAAGCTGTGTGATCAGACGTTTATGTGGTGAATGAGTTATATTTATTGGGAAAATATTAATATTCTTTGCTACTTTGTGCGTTTGTGCATCTGCAAGATATAAAAGTATTATTGCCATAATTAATCGCGTTTATAAAATTTAATTATATTTCTTGCTTCTACTTTAGCACTAAAAGCTACTGTACGTAAAATTATATACTGTTAGAAGTTGGTTTCTTATGTAATTCTTGTAAATTCTAGATTTCAACATATTATAGATTTTTTAGCACGATTTTGATCACAGATCTGGTATAAATTTTGATACTCTTAGGCCAGAATTCATAGTACCACATAACCTGAGATTACTTTCAATCTATGATTATCTCAATTCAGCCTATTATATGTATATTTTTTTGCAATTGGAGATACATATAATCATTCATTGAAAGTAACTGAAGTGACTGAAACTTGAGAAAATACCTAGGTACGTCTATGAAATGATTTATACCTAATATAACTACTTCTATAAGATTAATAAAGAAATTTATAGCTTTTTGTCACAGTATACTGATGTCGTTGTTAATTAAATTTACATATAATTGTATCCATTTATGTTGAATGTCGTAAAATGAACCTTCAAACTTAAATAATTATAAGTAATACAACATGTCACAGTTTATAGGTAGTAAACGACCTGTATTTCTAAAATATATGTTTTTTTAAATAATATTACATGTTCATATCAAATTGAAGGGTTAAAAATTACTGCTGTTCACACAGGTTAAAATATAAACATCACATACAAACATTGTTATTGTTACGGAAACATTGTTACCAACCATCACAGATTGGCAGGTAGAAAATGCCTAGACATTAAGCCCACCTTTTTGTACACAATTCAACTTTGTGCAAATAAAGTGTGTAAATAAATACAGTAAAATTAAACAGGTAAAGTTACAAAAAAAATCTAACGGAGTGTCTGTCGGTTTAACGACAGATCTTCCAGTAGCTTTACGAACTTGGAAACTTATACATCTTTAGTTTATTACTGAAGTAATAAATATCTTAAAGTACAAATTAATTAAGCTGAAACGCATTAAAAAGTGAACGATAATTATTAATGTTTAGTACGGAAACAGTATATTAAATTACTTCTACAACATACATTGTATGGCTATAATGATTGATGAATGATGTTATACTGCCAAAAATAATATTTAAGAACGAAAAATAAATTTAATGACAGATTTTTTACGGCTCTGAGTTTAAAACTTATATTTTTGTTTTTCCTTTAATCTCACCTGATGGTACCTAAGTGGTCTCTTAGTAAAAAGTATTCCAATTTTAGTTAGATTAATACAAAATTAAATTATAAGAGAGCTATTGGAAGCCATCAAAGTCAATATTAAAATCCATCTAGAGATATAATCATTCAAGATATTTAAACATGTGTTTGCTTTTTGTGTTAAACAATTTCAACCAAAAACAATAAGTGCGGAACCAATACGTCAAATTCATTATATTTATTACTAAAACGTGTTGTTTTCGCAATCTCTTACTGACCCCAACTGGGGTCATAAATAACCCCAAAGTAAAACACATCTAGTCGCGTAAAAAGCGGGGTGCATAAGGAATTAGGCTTTTAGGAAAGTATTTTCACACTATGGGTTTCCATTAAGATAAGTTGCGGAGTTGACAGTGTTTTAAGAAAATTGAGTTAAGTTCTCTCTTAAGTTACCTGTTATTTGACTTTATACACCACCTAGTATTTTGAGCAATAGTTCAATCAATCAATATATCAATCATTTATTAAAAACCAAAGAAAGTAACTTAGTTGTTTAAAAATAGTTTGAAGGCCTCAGTGGCTCAGCGGACGAAGTTTTGTAGCGTGGCTTTGACTCCTACTCTATTAGTAAGCTTAAACAAATTTAATGATTTTGTATTTACCTAATTGGTATCACGTTGATGCGAATATCAAAAATACTTTGGTTGGAGTTTAGGTGCGTTCAGGGTATGAAAGCCACTAAAACTAATAGACCTCCACGGATATTATTATTCTTTCTTTTATCGTAGTTTAGACAATGACAGATTAAGGTAAAACTTTGTTAACAACGTGGTTTCAATGAATAGTTTTTTTTTAATTCTTAATAAGCCTTCACTTGATTACAATCTCACCTGATGTAAAGTGACGATGTGGTCTAAGATGGAGCATGAAGACCCAAAAAGGTAGATGGCTTCTCGGGCCACATTACGAAACACGAAAAAAATCGTTTCACGCACTGGCCCAGCCTGAAGGGTGGTGACAAGCCGCGGCCGAAGCCTACCACCAGAGACTGTGTTCTTAGCACCACCCGGAGGTCACGTGTAAGGATTTAGAGGGTTAACATAAGGTAATTACAAGTTTAAGCTTGCAATAAAAAGGTTTGATTGAAACCTGACTCTGCGTTAAACGGTTTTCTGTCAAACACAGAAAACGCGCCCGCGTAACGCAGCGTCGGGCATTAAGATTTTTTTCATACGTAAAAATGATATACTTGGGGGCTTCGCACATCTACAATCATTGCGGTGAGAAACGACCCATTGAAAAATAACCCTTGGGCGATTCTTACCATGTTATTAACAGTTCGTGGTATGAAACGACGATTACCTATGCTACCGTAGACCTTTTATGGAGAAAAGCTCGCCTTTAGTGAAGTTTTTTCTTTGACCACTGTGAATAAGATAGCTCTCAAGTTCCGCATATAATATTGGTATGAAGCATAAGAAAGTATGGTATTGGCATGGTGTAGGAACACTCGCTGTAATGACGCTAGCTTTAATTGACTCGTTGTGAAATGCGGCGAGATCGGTGCGGGTTTGAACCCGATTGGGGTAAGGCAGAGGCGGAAACGGATATACAATTAAAAATACTCATTAAAAATACTTTGGATGGAGGTGTTCAAGGGTATCTTGTATTCAACTAAATGGGGAAATAACTATTTTAGTCGATTTTGTAGGTTATTAAGATTTTATACAAGGTGTCACAAAAATGTCTTAGATTATTAATTATCTTCATTAAAAGAAACGTCTCAAATAATTTAATATAATTACATTTTTAGTATTACTAGGTAATAATGACTCACATAATATATAAACCTATTATTTACCCGATCCGTCACACATCAGAGCAAATAAATATAACAGGTTTAAAATTTTCCTCAAGCAATTATTAGAATTGCAGGTCTTTCTTAATAAACGTCTAAGCGTATTCAAACATATCCAATAATTAAATTCACTGAACTCTAATTTAAGGTTAAGAATAAACCATCGAAGTTGTTCCCAGCAGTATTTATCCGCGTCTCAAGTTTCTAAAGCATCGTAACTGCATTCGTAATAAACTATACTGACCACACCTGACTGGCGACAAGTGTATTTTATGACAACAATAAATTATCTATCCCGCTACTCGTTCATGACCTAAAACACTTGTTACAAAGCTTCTAGACAAGCGCGCGCGCACGCCGGCCGGCCGACACAAATTTATAGGTAAAAGTTCGCGACCGACGAACCGGTCCTATCATCACCATAAACAAAAGCAACCTTAACTCGCCTAAGTAAGGTACACATTTATTTAACCCTGTGCTTATCGAATACTTTCTTAATTGTGCTCTTAACCAGCGATCGTGGGAATGTTGACCTTATTACGTGATGCTAGGTTTCATTTTAGATTGAACTGTTTTCTCGGCCTTGCCGGTGATCGCTCTCACCTCGGTTCACGTGTGAATCTGCATTATGCGGTCATGTTCGGAAGGCGCGGAGTTCCTCGGGAGTTGGTAATGGGTATTGACGTTTTGAATTGTCCGGGTGTTAGTGGAGATAGATTGGGCGTGCAGCGTCTAATTCCCGAGTGTGCTCTATGATTACCTTGCTCGAGTCACGCCTTTTGTTTTTGTCGATTATTAAAATGGCATTTGGTCAGTATTGATCGGTTGAAATATATATGCGTGTATAATTATAACTGTGCGATATCTTTTTCGGTTTTGATGGAATCTTACTGCGTTAAGTTAAAAGTACTTTCTTTAAGAGTTCCGTAGCCATAGGGTCAAACGGGACCCTATTGCTGAGACTTCTTCGTCTGTCTGTCTGTCACCAGGCTGTATCTCAAGAACCGTGATCGCTAAAGAATTGCAATTTTGAGGGATGATGCATTTCTGCAACTTCTAACAATATATACTAAAAACATATACATAAATATTTACCCATACAACAAAAGTGCTTTTAACGGTGCGCGCAGCCAACTAAAATGTTTTATTATTTTTTTTCCAATCCATCTTGGATGGGTGTCCTCTCTATTTTTATATTGCAAAAAGCATATACTCGGAACCCTAGATATAGTATAAGTCCTCATACTTTTCATTATATTTTCCAGCTCTAAAGCATAATTAAAGATAAATGAATATAATCTATTTGAGAGCAAAATAAATAAAAAAATCTAAATTTAAAATTTAAGAAAAACCCCCGATTCTAATGCCATAATTTCCTTAAACGTAAAACAACATAATATTATGTAATGTGGACGCGATGCGCTTTCATTTGATACCCCACACTAGTATATTTGCAGATTTTCGGTTTTCCTTACCCACTCTCACCCCCATAACTTTTAAACGGCACAACCGATTTTCATGAAACATGTCTAAGAACACTCGCGCCAGACTCACCTTTCATACAAAAAAAACTAAATTGAAATCACTCCATCCGTTCGGGAGCTATGGTGACACAGACAGACAGACAGACACACAGACAGACAGACAGACAGACAGACAGACAGACAGACAGACACGTCAAACTTATAACACCCCTCTTTTTTGGTCGGGGGTTAAAGATATAAAGTCAACAAAAGTATCTAAAATACACAGTTTTGTTTTGAACAAAGTTTCCACTTAAAATGATGATTATAGGCATTCCACAGATTCACTTACTGCATCTGAACATGAAATCTCCATAATTAAAGACATCCAACACAATAGAGGTAAGCATGACCATTAAGAGAGCTAATGTTTCTTCGTCCGGACAGACAGACCACGGAACATATACGGAGGACATTGATTTAATACAAAACCAGTGTGAATGGATCCCTAAGATTTCATTTTGAATGCCCCGTTAGATGAAAGCTTGTATGAAATGTATGGGATTGAATAGAGCCTTCTGAACGCAAAAGTTAATGTTGTCGTAAATTTCCGATTCAGCGCTGAAAATAAATGTCTAGATTTTAATGAATCATTATTGAAAGGGGTGATTTAGTGAAAAAAGTAGCTTTCTAGTCGTTAAATTTAAGGAAAAATGGCAGCGTGGGAATAAAGTAATCTTTAATAAATTGGATTAACTAGGCTAACGAAGTTATAGTTTTCGAATCTAGTATTCTATTAACAAGAACTTTTATTTTTCACTATTCTTGCAGAATATTTGTTTTAATTGTAAAACTTTAAAATAATAGTTCATCTTAGAAACGAATGTACAAATAACCTATTATCTATTTATCAAAGTAAAGATGACCTCAGTGTCTTTAAGTCCGGGTGTTTTTCTATGTACCTACAATATGTAGTTATATAAGAAATTCAATACCCATAGCACAAGCTCTGCTTAGTTGTGGTTGGTAGATGATTACGCGAAAACCCGTCAACACTAATATTATAGATGGGAAATAAATAAATGATAAATAAATATTTTAGGACAATCCAAACAACAACATTTAGCTTCGTGGTAAGCTCTTAGCTTGTGTTACGGGTACTAGACATCTGATATACTTAATATTAGATATAGATATTGACTCCTCGGCGGAAATCGAACCCGCAACCTATTGCGCCGCAAGCGGACGTACGACCATCGCACCACTGAGGCAGTCAAAGTGTAAGTGTTTGTTTGTTTGTCCATATTTTGCGGGAAAACGGCTGAACTGATAATATTTTATTTTGGTATGGTGATGGGTTATATGTAGGTACATAGGATTAGGGCATAAGCTACTCTTTCTTATAACTCGGGTTACACCGCGGGGCACTGCTATCTAGCAGTTTTTATACGTTTTTTTTTTAGTTCATAAGCTACAGGAAGTTTTTTAAAACACCAGCAACAAAAATAATAATAATAAAAATATGACTTGTCGCTACCGTACTTCAAATATGTCCGAGGTTGTACAATAAAGTTCATATTACATGTCAAGCCTTCATTTCATCACGTACGACAAATAAAATTCTTTCCTGGTACGTAACTAAAGCTGCATCAACACGCGAGCTATAATAATAATAAAAAACTATTCTAAGAAAAAAAACGTCTAAACGCCACCATCACGTATGTGATTGTGATTTTAAGTTAATTTTAGAACCTAACAAACATTTATAAAATATAATTTTTATACGTAAAATATTATTGCCGTCAGTTTTCTATGAATTATAAAAAAAACACTAATGATTTATTCATAAAGATTACCAAGGAAAAAGAAAATTATATTTCTAAATATTTTTTATGGTTTCGCAGAAAACGCTGCAATAACATATCTGTATCATAGATTTTTCCGAGAAAATTGGTTGAAAAGTGATTCGTTTCCGTTACAAAAAGTGATATTGTTGTTTTAGTTTATATGAAGCGACAAATTTACGGAAAGCAAAGTCAAAGTTCACACTATATTCACCCGGATCATTAGTAACATCCGGATTTCAAGGTGCTATTACATAAATATACACGTTTTCTGGGAAAACACTGTCATATTAATTACAAGTTAGCTAAATGTGTGCAGATGAGTGAAGTCAGATGAGGTAAGACGTATTTTTTTTAATATGAAATTTTGGGTTGCTATTTCTGGAACTGTAACTTTTTTAGTGGTTCCGTACGTTTTTCAAATTAAGGTTAATCAAGACCGTAACGATTTAAATATGGAACAACATAAATAGTATTTTTTATACTAATTTAATTAAGAAAAGCCTTATTTGTATTTTTTAAAGTAATTTAACAATAACTTAAAATAATATAGGTACCTAAATAAAGTAAAATTTTCATATACTTTATTATTGAGGTCAATTCTGTCAAAAAGCATTAAGTAAGTTTGTTATTTGCGACTCAAATAAAATGTACCATGTTGCAATTTTTTTTTACTTGACTTTAAAGAATAATTAAATCTCAAAAAATATTTAATTTCTCATGAAACTACTCGTTTCCCCCGACATACCTCGCGTTACTTAATCGTCATGAGTCGGCTAATTGCTCGTACTCGCTCGTACGATTTAACACCTGTCAGCTCGGACAGACAGTCGGACGCGGGCGGTCTACGTGGCCCAAGGAAACCGTGCTCGCGTTTTGTAATTACTTAAATTTATTTTTATTTAAAGTTTACGAATGCTGTTGTTATCCTTAACATCGTATTTTTAATTTTATAAAATTTGACATGTACAGCTTGAATACAGTTGATTGTTATATTAAAAAAAAAACAATTTATTATCGGTATTGGAAATAAGCATTATTTTTTTTATTTATTATCTTATATTATAATTCATAAGACCAATAGGTAATAATTACAACATGCTCATGTTACGTGACGATTATTTTTTTTACTTCGTAAGTAAAATTTTGTTTCATTTAAAAAAAATAAAGAAGTAACAACAAACACAACAAACGGGTAATAACATGATTTGACGGTTTTTGAGTTTTCCGATTTTTCGACGCTGTTGCAAGCGTCATGTAGCTACCACAAGTTGATCCTTACGAATGTTTTGAAACGGGATTAAAACATGTTGTAATCTCCAACAACATGTTTTAATCCCATACATTTGAAAGATAAAGATAAAATTTTAGTTGTGAGAAATATGTGAATTACATGGGATTCAAATATGTTGTAATCTCCAACAGTCGTACGTGGCAACTCGTGGTAGGGCTTCTTATCACGGAAATAACGGAATTGTCTTTATGTTAGTCATAATATTATTAAAAATCATAATAATTTAAAAAGTGAATTGACTAAAAGCTGTTTTTCATTTATTAAAATCGCTTCCTCCTCAACATTGGAGCACAATAACCATATAATACGGGCTCTATGCTCCGATCAAAAGATATAATGGTTATTTTTTGTATAATTACATTTTATCTACTAAGTAATCTAATTTGAACATTGTGGGCACATCAACTGAAAATAAAGAAATTTGGATTGACGATGAAATATTAATAAAAAATAAACTTTATTGAGCAAAAGGTGTCTGATAGCTAGCAGAGCTATAAGCCTTTACTATGCTTAAATAAAGGTACCTTTTACCTTAAGTTAGGTTTATTAAATATAAACTTTTAACACTTACTAGGTATTGAACTTTCTTAGTGCACCCAGTATACCTATTTACGTACGTATATTTTCAAAATGTTTGGTACAATTTAGTTACTTTTATTATACTAATAGATTTATGCACCACAGCGTTGACCGTGTTTTTTGGACTTCCCGTCGAAACATCGTATTTGCTCGAGGTAAAAAATAGCCTATAGCCTTCCTCGGGCTATCGAACGTTGAAAGAATTTTTCAAATCGGACCAGTAATTTCTGAGATAAGTGCATTCAAACAAATAAACCCTTCAGTTTTATAATATTAATATCGATATGGATGTGATCTACATTTCATTGAATGTGAATTCATAGCTTAATCTCACTCGCATTTGACAATTATTAAAAAAATAATTCTGTACGTGTGTTAGTCATTGAACTCCTCCTAAACTGGCTGGGCCAATTTTGATGAAATTTTGAGAGATTAAGTGGGTTCGAGAATGGTTTAGATTTACAATACGGCCAACTAGGTGCGAAGCGAGGGCGGACCGCTAGTATAAATACGTTTTTTATGTTAAGACAATTTTCATAACCATTACAGTGTTTAAATTGTGAACAATCTCCATTGAATTAACTAAATCTAATCATCATCATCAAATTATTAACGTTCCCACAGCTGGGACACAAGGTGTCTCTTGGTGAGAGAGATTAGGCCTTAATTCACCTAATATTAACTTCACAAATCTAATATTAACTTTAAATGCAACTGTTGCCGTATCGAGGTGAACCTCACTAAAGGTTAAACGTTCTTCATAGGAGCAGTAAAGTCTTCTATATTTGTGCGGATCGTGACAAATGCACCGTTGCGGCGGTCGCTAAATATATCTATATATACATTTATGTTGTATTGTTTTAATGTCACTTTATATGAATATGAAACAAAGGCAAGAACTATCGGGTTAATGCAACATGTGTTTCTGTAGGTAAGTAATTTTGACATGTTTGTCAAATTTTCGTCAAATTGTTTTAGTGTTAATGGACACTTTCTTTATTTTATTCTACGTAGCGAGTTAAGTCATTATGTAAAATTACTGATTAGCCATTATAAGGCTAGATTGTAATATCGTTGTAGAATCTTTATTTTAACGATGCCTCATAAAAAATATATTAATTGTTTTATTTTTTATAGAAACAAGACAATCCACTACTACACTACACTACTCCCCACGGCGCTCCCCGAGTTTTTGGATTTACCCGCGGCATCAACGTATTTTTTCGAGGTAAATATTACCATGTTTACTATAGATTGAAATGAATATGAATTAATATAAAAATAATCTCTTATATATTTCTAGTTCTTCTTTATTTTATAAAACCTTTTAGCCAATAGCATACTCTCTTACCACAATAAAATTCCAAAGCACAAAATCTGCAATAAAGTGAAACAAGAAATCGATAGTATATGTACAAGAATCGATATCGTGAATCGAGAGATTAGATCGATATCGGTCGGTAATGGACGGCGCTAGTGTGGGTACTTACAAATTTAATTTACTGTAGAAATTGTTTGTAAATGGATTTATGGGACAAGATAGTGTAAATGATATTTAGATACTAATACTTGTATCATTTTGTACATGACATTAGAAAGATATATTGGTGAGATAATTACCATGGTAGTTATAGAGATGTGGATTGTCCAGAAATAATTACGTATAATATTAGTTTCTCGTTATGAAATAACTGTTGAACTAAGTGAAGAACTTTAGAACAAAATGTATATCAACTAGATAGTGTTTTCATATTTAAAATAGCGGCAAGAGAAATACATCATATTTCAAAATTTCAACTCTTTTTCTATCACGGTTCTTGAGATACATTATTTTGAAACATCTTGTATAATGTTCTATTGCTTGCACTTAACTCACTTAAATATGTACACATTTGAGCTCTATACATTTTATTAGTGAATTAATCTTTACTAATTTTCAATTACCTATCCTATAAATAAAATAAATCTACTATAAATTCACGTCCGATAAAATTCCCCTTATACGTGCCTTAAAAATATCATTAGCTACGAAAAACAAAAACTAATTACGCAAAATTGTAAATTAAGACGTCACGCAACAAGACACTGATAACCAGGACGTGTCCCGAATGCACGAAAATATACCTTATAACACTCAATTTAAGCTTGAGATTCGTAAGAAAGTTCTATAAGGGTGGTACTGTTACTGTTTTAACCTGATAAGGGCGAAATTTGAATAATTACACCACACGGCAATAAGTCTTTTCAAGATGAATGTGAAATTGCTTGAGATATTCGCTTTACAATGATTATATTAATATTATTTTCTTGTGAGAAACAAAAAAGGTTCTTTTAAAAAAAAAAGAAAAAGAACAATGAATTGTTTTTGTACTAAAAAAAATATTTATTTGTTCAACTTGGCTTCCAAGATGGCGCAATAAGACCGTCAAAATCAAACAAAATACAACACATACATTTTCATTTAATTCAATTCATTCAATTAATTCAATTCAAAAGCGACATACCACAAAATGCCATGTCCTCTAAGCAAAAGAATTTTATAGAACTTCTGTTCGGTATTTCTAGTAAATTCCACATTCAAAATTATTCCAGTCAGTTTAGTTTTTGAATGAACAGCTGATTTGTGTAACCAATTTCCTTGACATCCTAAATAGAATAATTTATAAGACAATACTTTTTTTCGAACAAAATCTGAATAACTAAATATCAGAAATGACACTATGCAATCAGTCTTTGTCTAAATTCAATTCAATTTCTTGGTAAATGGACTCTGCGCTGAAGCGTCAGTTTGCCAGTGTAAAGTTAAATTTATATATTCAAAAAGATGTTACTCAGTTGAACGCCATTTTGCGTCTCCAACTTACCCGCCAAATCTGACATTGACAACTCAAAAACAAGTGGCACCTTACTCACTCAACCGGCCTGAGCGTCGTCTTGCTATTGTCTTCCAGGCAAAGTTCGAGCGATAAGGCTACAATGGATAGGTCCTAACATGCGGATTTCAAAGCCGGTTCACTGAATAGTCTCCGCTAGCTTTGTTTCTTGGGGAGATATGTTTTCTATTTGTCTGTGGTTGTCTTTGGATTTTGCTACTTGTCGCTTTTCGAATATTTTGGGCGTTTGTTTTACATACAAAATGTAGGAGTTATTTTCGGAAAAACACCACTCCTTTAAAATAATATAGAAAGAAGATTACGTAGGTATTGACATTTTTCAAGTCATAACGTTTTTTTGATCAAACTTTATGCATATATATGTTATTAATAGCAGGTATGTACTTTTTATAGATTTTTGTATATTTATGAATTTCTTTGGCATCATACAAA
Organism: Gymnoscelis rufifasciata; assembly: GCA_929108375.1. Classification (NCBI taxonomy): domain Eukaryota; kingdom Metazoa; phylum Arthropoda; class Insecta; order Lepidoptera; family Geometridae; genus Gymnoscelis; species Gymnoscelis rufifasciata. The sequence goes on from OV815314.1 coordinate 11,405,387, forward strand.
AAATATTTAAAAATGCAAATTCAAAACTCGAAACATTACATTGTTTCTTCAACGCAGATATATTTTTGCTTTGTTCGAAAAACAATATGGCTGATGCAACAAAATATCCGAAATGACAGGTAAGTTTCACAGTGTTGCCAACCCATTGTTTGTTGAGGTCGGGGCTCAAATTAGCTGACCCTTAATTGAATCGAGTAGCTCCTAAACTGTTATTACTAACTAGTATTATTAATAGTTTGTTAATAGTCAGAGATTATTATGAGGATGTTAGTTGATAAACATAATAATTATAAGCTAATGAATTATCTATGCCAGCGGCAGGTCTTCAGATAGGACTGGCCATAAATCGGTCTAAGACTTAGATTATGACGTCACCAAGACGTCAAACGTCTGACATACGCATAAATAAACAATACTTTTAAAGAAAATGCTTATTTTTTCCCGACTCCTTCAACAATTATCATCATAATTCAACGAATTCTAACACATCCCTAACAAATTATACATAAAACCTTTCTGTTTAAATAACCTACCGTCATAGGAAGGTTATTTAAGTCTTTAATGTCTGTCATCATTGACATGATGAAAACAGCATGATGATCCGTTTAGTAGCTTTTAAGTTTTTTTCCGAACGTCAGGACAGACGTACGCGACGGGAGACGTATGTATGTATTTAGCTTATATTAAATTTCGGGTACAAAATGGGGTTTAATGTGAGAATAATTCAGAAATATATATTCAAAACACAAAACATCATATGCAAAGCTTGATCAGTCATACTCCAATCCAAAATATGTTTGTCAAACTCTATTTAAATCAATATGTCAGTCATCAAGCAAATTAACCCAACAACCAATTGATCCACTTAATTCACAATCGGGCCAGCATTCAAACAGGCTGCAATGAGCTAATGTAATAGCTTGAATGAGCCAATATAGCTCGATTCAGCTTAGTTACTGATTTGCTGCGGGGAGCTTCCAATACTGTGATGAAAATTTGATTGCAAACTAGTTTTTATGCCGTGTTTTATGATTTTTTCCCGAGAGGAGACATTTTTTTCGTGGTAAAATAAGCCTGTAAGCCTATAGCCTTTCTTAATAGACTTTTTAAAAACGCTATGTAACTGTGAAATAATATCTCAAATTGGACCAGTATTCTGGTGATTAGCGCGTTTAAACAAATAATCAAACAAACTTTAGCTTTATCTTTATAAAATTAGAATAGTTTTTTATCGTATTCAATGGATATTATTTAACACTTTTTAAATTATCATGGTTTTTAACAAAACTATGATTTAAAACGGGTAACATACCATGATTTGACGGTTTTTGAGTCATCACGGAAACAACGTTGTTTCCGTGATCATGGCGCTTGTAACAGCGTCGAAATATCGGAAAACTCAAAAACCGTCAAATCATGGTATGTTACCCGTTTTAAATCATAGTATTATTTAACAGTTTTGTAAACACAGAAAATAAGAAAAAATTTACTGCTGTGTTTGTATTATGTGGCAATATAACTCATAAACGTATCCAAAAATATATTTTATTTTGACAGCTTTTAGAAAATTGTGTGAACAGATGATCGTCAAATTAGTCTTGTAACAGTTAATGGAGTAATTATTTTCAATGAAACAAATTATGATCTAATTTCTGCGATTGCTAGTATTCCATTCATCATCAACACCCTATTAACGTTCCCACTGCTGGGACACAGGCACTTCTTGACCAGAGAGATTAGGCCTTAATTCACCACTCAGCATACTCACATAACACTGAGAACTTTGAAGTGTTCCATTAATCGTTAATAATATCAGAAACATAAAATTAATGTTCTTTGCAAACCATGCGGTAATTGGTAAGATTAAAATTTAAACCACAGTTAAGTTTTCCTGAACCAGGTTAGTACACTAATGAGTTAGATAAGTACACCAATACCTTTTATTCGTTTAACCCTGCTCCATTGAACTTAAGTTAATTACTTTATGCCTATTCATAGTGAAACACAATTACACGAAGGAAATAAGCACTATTATTATTCTTATGACAGTAAAGATGTTCTTTCATGAACTAAGATCAAGACATTTCTTATTTTTAGAGAGATGCCTAGTCCATATATGTAGATAAAACTGTTGTGTTGTTATAGTGTTATTATCGCTTCAATCAACGAGGCAGTTTAGAAAACAAAAAAAAAACAGCCGAACTGAGAATCTCCCATGTGACTCCTATGTTATATGAACACACTATTTTACTTAGAAATCGATGGTGAAGGTCGTAAACACAAAATGTAACTACGAAACATGATACCTATATCCAAAATAAACAAAACGCTTTGTTTTCATACGTTACCCATAACACGACTTCTAATCCAACCAAAGATCATACAAATTCATCTAAACACAAGGTCCGTGCATTAAAATTCATCCGAGGATGCTAAGGGTCTAAGCGGCTGTAAGATACGCCGATAACCATTAGGAACCCTTAATTTGTTCGCAAGCCCTCCACCTATCCCTTCCGTATCCCTTACAGATCGTTAACACGTGGGCTACAGAGGCTGGATGAGCCTCTCACAATCCTTACGACACATTAGCACTGACAGTCCAATTTGATTCCGTTTTCAAATTTAACTCGACTGAAGGAAGTGATAAGGATACCATTGTAGCTACTGTAAACAATGTAATGTAAAAGTGATTTTTCGAAATTTTGCTACATAGAACAAAAGCATTATGGATAATTAAATTGAATTGAGGAATTCTAAATTTATGTAAAAAAAACAATGGTAAAGCACAGTAAAATCAGCAAAAATGTAACGAACAATAAAATAAAGCTATCAGCATCATAAATAAAAAATATTTTTTATATTTTGGGAATATAAAATTATAAGTAAAATACGTTTTATTTTCTTGTCAACTAAGTAAAACATAAAAAATTATATACAATGCAATGTTTCATTTTCAAATTGTTTTTTTCGATTATATTTTATCAGTGGATTAACCAACATATATATACCAATATTCAAATCCAATGCCTCTTCCAAATCTCTAGCTCTGTGAATGGCTGTGTAATGTCGCTAAGCCCTTTAGTTTCGTGTTATATCAGCGACGATATTCTAATGTTATTGTGGCCACAGATTGAATATCTCGCTTGATTTGTTGGCTTTCTTGTTTGTTTGTGTGGCGACCCCTTAATAGCTGAGTGGTCAGTTTTGCTGATAGTGTGAATTACCCAGAATTACCTTTAGTAGTTTGATTTTGGCATTGCCATAATTTGACATTCCAAAAACAAAAATTAAGCGAATATTTTATGGAGTTTGATGTAGGTACTATGATGGATTTTATTTTAGAACAATATCAATAAATTTAAATCAAGAATTACGAAAATAATATTCGAAAATATTCTTAGATTTCCTACCATTTTTACGTAGGAAGGTATTTTTTGTTAGTTAAAACGATTTCATCGTTATATTCAAAGTTGTGGTCGCCAGAGGTCAAAATTAATTTAATCGATAATCGCTATGCATTTCTTCCCCACATTATTTTTGACTGAGAATATTTTAATTCGTGCAATATAATAACAGTAGGTATTATACCACACATAATATGTGTGTGTACCAAAATAAACCTTACCTACTTGTCATTACAAATCCCGTATTTCTCAACCACAATGAACCCCAGACAGGAATAAACCACTACAAATAAAGCCCTCAAAAGTGTGTAACGTGTAATACGTCACCAAAAAGTGTATAATTCGAGTAGACACGTAATTCAATTACCGACCCCTCCAGCAAACATTCCAAAAGTTATAATATACATATTTGCATATATCGGGTCAGAGGTAGAGAGGTGTAGATGATAAATTTGTGAATTTATAGTGCTTTGATTTTATATGACAAAATGGTATCGATAAAGAAAGTTTTAGCATATTTTTTTGGTAACGTGTATTTTTTATTTTTGTTAGAATATCTATATTTTTTGATTTCTTAGAAGTTTAGTTTCTAACATTGATTCCGGAAATTTATATAGGTACCTACTACCTACACATTTTATATCTACCTGTTATTTTAAGCAAAATCTTTCATCGTCGATTCGTCTTTTCTCACAGCACCACCTAACCCCAAACTAAGCAGAGCTTGTTCTGTCATTAGCACTCATAATATTAAATACCTGAGCTGGAACCGGTATATAATATGTATAAGTATCTACAGCACCTTATCTTATTAAAGTATTTTAACTATCACTCGTTTGATTATATTTAATTTACAACTAGATTTATAACATTCTCTCTCAAGAAGTTATAAGTGGGGTTTATCAATTTGTAAAAACATATAAAGTTATAATTTCCATACTAAATATTTTAAAAAATAAATGTTCGATGGTACATCTCTGTTTCATTAGTAAAATAGGAGGGTTAAAGATTAGACCGCGGCACGATAAACAACATCTGTGGCCGCTCCACCCCCTTTGTCTCGCGACCCCATAGTGACAATGTTTTTGGCCCCCCCTAAATCAATATCAAGTGGATTTTGTTCACTGGATTGACTTTTTAAGAGGAATTTATACGACTTATTCTGCTCGCCTAATTTTTATTTTATAGTTTCATCAAGTTGAAGATTAAAAGTGCCTGCGTTTTCCTTTCTGCTGTTTATGTGTTGTAGAACTGAATTGTATTGTTTAAAATGCATTCGTTTTAACGAAAACAAACTCAATAAACACTATTTTGTTATTTTGGCAGTTTATACTAGTGCTTAATTTTATAACAATATTGTCGATGTAATAAAATTATTTCAAGCTTGCAACAATGGCCGATAAAATATTCAATTTAAATATTTTTATTGTTTCAAATCGATTTACATTTGTATTTATGGCAAGGTTTAAATTTATAAAAACAGCTTTCGTATTATAATTTATTTCGGTATTGTAATCTCGCACAATCTCATAAACAAAATTATCGTTGATTCGCAAAAGGGACAGCGAAATAATAAAACACATGCGTTCCGAATCTGGCAACTTCTTACGTAATCCAAATAAAAAAGTAACAAGTATTCCAAAATTGAAATTCCGTCGATAGGACCCTCGTCACAAACACGTGTCATGCAATGTCATCTTTCAATTCCACCACAGAAAAATATATTTTATGGTTACGAAAAAAGCTGCAATCTCCCTTGCACTACAAAATGCTACAACTGGTGTTGAACGAAGAAGGTAATAAATAAATCTAACGGTATAATTAATCTTTAACGAAATATAAATAAAGTTGTATATTGTGTAACATTTGACAGTCAGAGTTGATGAATGGAAATATTAATCAGCGTGATAAGTGCGGGGTTACCGATTCTCCGTTTGTCTGTTTATCTGATTCGGTGACGGTGATGCAAAAAGGTTATTTGGTGGGGTAGGGTTAGTCCTTATCTATGGCGAAACGTGGTTAGATAATTTCGATTCCAGTTGGACGACTGTGGGGAAACTTTATTCTATGTTGTTTATTAAAGCGCGAAAATAAGTATAAAGCTACGTTTTTAATCTAATTTATGTCCAGAAGTCCGCGCATTCGACACATAAAGCTACTTCTATTATAAAAGCTGTGAATATTTAAGTTATTAAAATATTGGCGCTAAGTATTTGACAATATTAAGCGACCGATATTTCCATATTAATGTCAAACATTCCGAATGAATGAGTCATAGATACAGATTGAATGGCGAAACTTGTACCAATTCATAAAAATTGTAATTTTTCACTGACCCACACTGTTTTTGCCATAAAACCTATCAAACTACTTTCTGCTATTTATGAAATGTGCGTGCTACTGACACGTCAATTTATTGCAAAACGTGATAGTCATACATAATTCATAAATCTTGAGAATCCGTGACGTTTGCAACTACCGCCTTATGCCTTATGATCGTGGTTTCTTGCTCATATTACAAATCAAAAATTAGACGGTTCCGAATTCAAATAGAATTTGCAAGTAAGCCTTTACAATAGGACGGTGATTGGTTCGGCTATTTGAAAGAAGAACGGAGATTGGCGATGGTTGAATTAACAATAACCTCAATCAAATAAAAATGTAAGTTCTCAATTCGAATAATATTTGAATTTTAAATGGTATTTAATTGAAAAAATAAAACAATCAGAATGTTTTATAGGTATTTCAAAACCCTTTCACATTTCACGATTTGCGTTGAAAATAATCTCAGCAAGATATCATTACAGCATTGAATGACCGCCATTGTTGCGCAGATTCCCCATAACTCAGCTATTGAGGAAGTATGCATATCGTATGTATAGATTTTGCATGATTGGTCCAAGGGTCTATGCTTAGGTTATTTGGGATGCGGTATCAATGCCTGAGTAATATTAGGTTGTTCAGTCAATAGTTAATTGTGAAGTATTAAGTGAGTTATAAATTACGATGCTCCGCCATGTCAGTCTGTAATTATTATTATTTGTGAAGAAGGTTAGTTAATTTTGGTAAAACTGGTGCGAATTCGGGTCAAGTCGTAAGTATAACATAAATAAAAAATAATTGAACTAATCATATCAATATTTCGGATACAGATAGATAGAAATTTCTTCTGAGTATCTTACTTTATTCAAATGTTTACATAAAATAAGAAGAATGATCCAAGTATTGCACCTTGCACCATACCCCTTGGCGAGGGTCCCGACCGTCCGGCACTTTTTCAAAATCGTGACCAGGCCCGCATCCCAGCACGAACTCGGTCCCGTTACAGTACATACAATCCACTCCTATATGTATTTGCGATAGTGGAACGGGATAGCTGGATATGTAAGGAATCTTCTTTTTTGGATTTTAGTCAAGCTTCTGACACAGTGTCATTTTAATTAAATTCTCTAAGTCCTTTCAGTATTTTAGATAGAAATGACAAAATATATATTGGACATAATTATAATTGCCCAAAGGTTAATATGGTTGCCTGTTCTGTGAACTTATCAAGTCAAAAATCAAATCAATTACGATTAAAGTCATGTTATTTCAAATAATAGATTAAATTGACGAAAATAATAAAATAGACTGTATTACCAACATATTAACGGCTATAAAACACGAAACATTAAATATACACTGTACAATATGGAAGCTTTTATGAAGGCTCTTAAATCTTAAGTTGTTTACGCAATCGATGGTTGTAACTATGAGAACTATTATATTATGGTATTTCAATGGAGATGTATCTTTATAATTATGCTTATTATAGACATAAGCATGTTTGTAGATTTGCTATCAAAGAAAAATTTTGCGAATTTAAACACTTAATGATGAATAGTTAGAAGTAATTAAAAATGTTTTTTCGTACGATGTACCATATTATACCTACTAGGTACCTATAAACAATACTTTTTAGATAATACACATTTGAAAAGCGGACATACAAATAACTATGCTTAGTGATTTTGTTTGAAAAGAAAACACATAAGAAACTAAAAATACATGCAAACATTAAATATATATTTTGATATGTTAATAATGCAAAAAGCTTCATGCGTTTTTATGCCCAAAGCCAACATGAAAAAAATAGATGTCTGTGTACCCGATTAATTATGTAAGCATACACATCGATAATACGTATTAAATTTGCATTTAGACAAAGCCATATACATGAGCTTGATATCATATCTGATCGGTCAACCTGTCTAGCGATGAAACATTACCTGGCTCCATCCACGTTAATCCTACGTCAAAGTTTCAAACTATTATACGTTTCAAGTGAAGTTGGTGAAAGTTACCTAGCTCGGATAAAACTACATTTATTGGTGCTGCATATTCAACATACCCTCAGGCATATCCCAGCCGCCAGTTTGACAAGAGCTTTGGCTCTGTAGTTGTTTTCAAGAGGTTTATAAAGGGTGGTCGGTCCGTGTAGGATGGTTGGTGTGACGTGGTAGTAACTAGTTTTATATTCTGTTTAGTATCGTCGGTGACGGAGCGAAGTACTTATATGGTGGTGACAGTGTCATAACTGCATAAGCGCGGTTTGTAAGGGATTTATTGGATCGCTTTTAGTTTTTTTTACAACTTTATAACGACTGACAATTCTTCTTCCTAAATTTTGGGGAAGTAATAATTCCTACTTTAAGAAATATTGCTCCTAAATTATCATCTCGTAAGCAAAAAGACTGACAATAATATAGATGACTAAAAAAAATATTTGTCCGTCATTTAGATCATATAGAAATATTATTATGTATACACGTAAAATCAAATCGAAAAATCAAGACGTGCATTGAAGTTTCGCGGGACAAATCGCTTCCGAGAGATATGATATTAAGTTTTTTCAATCACAAGCCCTACTCCGATGTGCACTCGTACTAAGCTTATGTTTAGTAAATCCAATTTGTATTGTATGACACTACATCATGCCTATTGTCTGAAACATCAAAAACTATGACAGCAAGAGATTATCTAATGCTGGCGTGTTCAGTGCAAGTTTTAATCACCAAGCCCCTTTGTGAGGAAGAATAATTATGATACAATCGTAAATTCATAGAGCATTTGCTACTCAATGACCTTTGTTGAAATTCTTGCAAATATGACATAATATGGGCAAAATATATCAAGAAACTTATAACATGATAGTTTTTTAATGCGATAATATGCAATGCGAAATTTGCCCCTATAAAACGAGTTAATTTCATTATAGTTTCCATCGTTAGCAGCTGCCTACCAAATAATATTTATTCCCAAGAGAATCAATAAATATCATGTTACTAATAGTATTTTTAACAAGGAAATAAAAAAAAGTGCTGATGATAATGTTTTGTCTACTCTTTACATAAACCCTAATCCTTGCATAAAAGCAGTAAAGAACATCTATTAAAATTAATTTACGAGTCGAGCCGTAAAATATTGTCAAGTATTAAAGTTGTCGTTGACTTTTATATGTAGATAAAACTTCTACTTTGCGACTTTTTGTATTAATTAATTTTTAACCTTCAGATTTGATTGATTGAATCAGATTTTGCCCGTAAGATCAAAGAGGTCACGTGGGCAAGTCACTTTTATATGGTTTTTGTCATAAATATGAAATTGATTGGTATTATATTGGATTTTACGAGCATTAATATAATCGATATCTGATCAATTTCTCGATATTCCGCAAGATAATACGTATAATGTTATTTTGAATAATTTATTGAAATTTTCTTCTAGAGTCCTAAACATGGACAAGATATTTGATAGGAGTACTGATAGACAGACAAAGAATATAATATTTAAAATTGATGAAAAAGATACTTACTTTCCTGATTCTGATAGTGTGCAAAACATGAGGTTGAATAAACCTTCAGTATGTTATGTAAACTTTTTATTTAAAGTACTTAAGAATAAGATTTAAACTAAAAGGGAAATACTTAACTAAGGAAGAGTATTTAAATGAAAATGAAATTGTTAGTTTTAAAATGAGTCTCTATATTCATAATAAGTTACTAGAAAATAAATAAAGTTAAACTAACCTAATCCTAAAACTAGGTATACATTAGATGTATCTACATTATCACATGACTCTCAGAATGAGAACGAGAGATAATAAGTCGCAAACTCCCCGAAATGTAACCTGTTCCAAAACGGCCTATCGAAGAGAGAGAGCTATTATCCCTAACAGAATCTTTTAACTCTACGTTTAAATACGCGAATAATATATCAATCAAAGATACGTAAACGTCTAAAAGTCCGCCTACACTCCCCAGCGTCCAGCGACAAACTCAATTGCCACCTTCACCTAAATTTCGATCCATTCCTATTCCATCCCAAGGAGTCAACCTCCCTGATCAGACTTAACTTTCACGTCCCACACCTTGAAAGGCGAGGACGTACTAGCCTCCGCCATCCGCGGACTACTCGTGTAGTTCGGAGGCAAGCGAGTCGGAGTGGAGAGGAAACTACCGTAAGATAAAGAAGAGTTGACTCCGAGCGACCCGTCCAAAGTTGAATAGTACCCCGAAGAAGCGGCGGACGGCGGCGGCGCGGACGGCTGCATCTGCGCCCGCGTCACCTCCGTATATGCATCAAGATGCGTCCTTACCAAAGTTAGCAGTTGCGCGTAGTCCTGTATAGAACTAAACCCACCGGCCACCCTGTAAAGCAGCAGCCGCGCCTCCCCAAAAAGACTATCCAAAATTTTACCTGTCGTGAAGAGGACGATCGCTTTCAGGCAGGAGTACTCCGCGGAGTCCACGTGGAGTGCTTTGAGCTTCTCCACTTGTTCTTGGAAGATCCTGATGTGGTCCATGAAGGCGACGACTCGGTCCGCCGCCATGGGGGAGGCATGTAGCCCCGCCGCGGCCAGTAACGGCGCGACGTGTAGAGGCATGGAACACTGGGAGGCGTTGAGGACGAAGAGCTCAGACCAGACTAGTCTGAGCAGGGCGACCTGATCCGTGACTTGTAGATCAGGGAAGAAGGGGATGTTTCTTGCCCACTCGACCGCTGAGAAGAGCAGTCTGGCGGCGAGCTCGCAGATATTGTCGATTCCCATGACGTTGGTGGGTTGGACGCACTGGCCATATCTTGAAGTTGGATATGGCTCGGCTCGGAGGAGGAGCGAGATGTAGGAGGAGAGGTAGGGGTGGCTGTTGAGGCCGGTGTGGTCGCCGTTGCCGAAGGTGAGCTGGCCCGGCAAAGCGAGGCCCGAGGGCTGCGTCGGGGGCACGCGACCTCGTTGTACCGCTGAAACAAGAGAGAGGAGAGGTTAGTGTTGTAGTTTTAATGATGCTATTCGATACTTATTGCGATGAGAATATCGAAGATATTACGTATTTTGATAGGACACAGTGTGAGATATATATTATTATATGATTTTAATGAACCGCCATTAAACTCGAACGATCATTTGGAACGTTACTTGTTTTAGAAATTATTATGTTATCTATTTATTAAAGTATGAGTGAGTATAGGCAAAAATAATTAGGGTATCACTTATCTGAAGCGTTTTACAATTTAGAATAATACACGCATTATACTGTTTCAACGTAAGTTTTAGTGTAACCTTAAATTACAAATATGTAGTTTTCAATTATTAGAGACAACTTGAACGTTGAAGGTAATAAAATCTAGACTGTTAACGCCCAACTATTCTACGAAATAGCGTCTTAACAGGCAAAACAGTAGTTACATCCAAATTTCAATTGGCTAAGAGATAAAGGGGAGAGTACATTATGATTCGGGTCATATAATTCCCGTAAATTCCCCACATAAATTGCAATTAGCAACAACTTCATTATGTTATGAGGTAATAACATTTTATGGGGTTTTAACTGTTTGTGCGTACTGCTTTGTATTGCTACTTCAAGATTTCATATTGCTTTGTCTACTGTTACTGAATTTTGTTAAAATCCGTGCCATAAATTATTAATTCTTGTGGTTTACAAGATAAATCTTAATTAACTACGATACTAGGAAAACCTATACTTTTATTATGGAAAATAGATATAGAGATAAATCTTCTATACCTACTGAGAACAAGACAATGTATGTATATTGTGTAGTAAGACTGACATAATCAACTGATTACTTGCTCCTATTTGCGCTTAAATTACTGTAATGCTTTTTAAATTGCTGATGTGTGAAGCTTATAAGTTCAATGTACCGAGTACCTACATACATATATTGGTTAATGCTATAAATTACAAGAAAAAAATTTTTGGAAAAATATCAATAAAATTTCATAAAATGATTGATGACGCACATTACATATTTTATTTTTTTACTCTTCTAAGCCTTGGTATTTTTCTATTGAGTAAGTATACATAGGGCCTTTAAACAACATTTACCAAAACTATTTAGTTCAATGATCTATAACAAACGGAACTAAACAAAAAATACCTGTTGTTTCACATCACAACGAGGCATTTCAAAGATCGTGACGCCACAAATCATCGGTACGAAGCGAGACGAATCGATGTGAACCGCGGAATCGAGTCTAATCGAGTAATCGCCGCTCGGAATTCGGATGTACAGTGACAGAAGGAACTCCGAAAAAATCTATGGAATGCGAATTTGACAATTTAGGTTTTTGAAATTTATAACATCTTTTCTTAATTTAGAAAAGTTTTAAACCTGAAAGGTGAATGATAAAAAACTTTTTGCGCCAAGTTTGCATAATTTCATCCAAATCAGAAATCGAACACTTCAAATTCGGAATCGTGATAAAAAGATCCGTAGCGCGCGAAGAATTCCAAACTTTTGAATCGGAGCTTTTTTACAAACGAGAACGAATGCTCGCGCACGCGCGTCCATTTTTCTTTTTTTGTCAACATTGAGACAAGAAAATAAACGCGTAAACAGGTTGCATTATTTTTTTATGCGTGACAACAAGTACAGAAGTATTTTTTACCGTCTTTTTTCATTTGTGGGATCATGCTTGTTCAAACAGCTTCTTAGTATCTGTGCAAAATATTATACTTTATAATTTACCTATTTTTGATATTTATTATGATTATTTCATGGCATTTTGAAAATATTTTCGCTTAGAGACAACCGAATTCCCAAAATACAAAGAAACCAATATAAAAAAACAACGCGAATAATAGCCATACAATTCATGAGAAATAATCTGCTATCTTCAACTAACTTAACCCATCAAGTCAGCATTAAATCTAATGATACACACGTAGAATCATATACCACTCGTATCATTGTATCAAAACACGAGAAAATAACCGACTTACATCAACAATTCAATTAAAGTGTTTCATCGGATAATTTGCTTTGAATTAGAGTAATTGCACTTAGCCGGTTTTAAGGAGAATGTAGGGCGAGTACTTTCCCACGGGCCGTCGACACCTTCTATAGTCTATGCCTCGCGTCAGAATTGCATCTTGGTGAACAATTTGTGAAAGGACAGGGATTCCGCTAATAGGGGATATTACGTGAAACTTAGCGCAGATGGGGCCACTTTTTTTAGATTTTCACGGCAACAGAACCTCCATGATCCAGAAACTCTTTTCTATATCGCTGCTATGTGAAATTGTAACGTGTGTATAGGTAAATAAATATTTTTGTATTTATTTTTAAATATATTTCATTAAGCTTTGTAGGACTCGTCATAGATAAAACTGCTTACATACTGTCTGTCTACGCTATGCTGCACTCTGGCCCGAGCATATTGCAGTAATATTTGTTATTCGATATTTGAATCTTTTAAATTGCCACTTAAAAAAATACAATAGTTGGAGGACAGCCTTAATGTCCATGTCGTGAAACAAGTCTGGAATAAGAAAGAATTAAGACATTTTGTAAAATGGTAGAAAGGTACTCTGCGCTAATTTTAAATACAGAAGATTTTCAAAAAAATGGCATAAAAATATGGCAATTTTGTGCTTTTGAAGTACAAATCGATGGCGAGACGATCAAGTGTTTAACGTATCAATCTGATCATAAATATTTACATAAATAATGTCTACTTCTTGGGAAAACCTATTGATTAGAATAATTTAACATAATTATTATGCCCATAGAAATAATTTGACGCAACCTCTAAACGTGTTGTACTAATTTTGTATTAAATTATTAGGCGCCACATCTTTTTAAATCAATGTGATTGCAATCAAATTATGAGAATAATATACCGAACCAGTTTTTAATTTCTTTCCTATCTCGTAAGTATAATCTTATGCTCCTAACAAAGATATATAATCGATTAAATTACAATAAAGTTTCTAAAATCGATTCTATTTTCCGAATAAACATGGCGACTGAACTGCGTTATCGATTCAATGAACGACTCCCGTAAAGTGGGCGCTAAGTCCATTAGTGAAATTTGCATAAATATTCTTTGGAATTTCCTTACAATTTGAATGTATTTCTTTGACTTGAGCAATATTGTTGACTAGAATAGTTACACGGAACACCACGAACTACAGCTAAATTTTTTTTTATCATAGTGTCATGTGTCTTTGACATAATACTAACACTAAAAATTTGACATATCCTATATTATGAACTTTCCCCATATTATATTATAGGGTTAAGCTCGCCTTTGTACATGACCTATGCTATGACTAATATTTGTATATGTTTTTTTTTATACTTGATAAGACTTCATTTGACCACAATCTCACCTGATGTTAAGTGACGATGTGGTCTAAGATGGAGCATGAATGTTTCTGTGTGCAATAAAGAATTTAAGAATTATAAACTTTCGCAAAGTTTCTGAGGATGTTTGGATTGCTCTTTGGACTTTGTGTGTGAACTACTAAATGGACTTTGATGTATCTTCACAATAATATAGCTTACACATCAGAATAACACAAGGGCTACTTTTTATAGAGCCAAAATATTAATAATAATAATTATTGCGAGCAATGCCGGTTGGATCAAATTTGGCACGGAAATCACTATTTTTCCAGTAAAGGACAAAAGCTACTTTTTAAAGCGGTAAAATATATTAATCCGCGCGCCAAGTTTGAGGGGTGGACATCTTGTTGAATACACATATCATGATTCCAGTCGTACGACGTCTCCTTCCTCGAACATTTCCAGTTACTTCGGTCAGAAGTGGCCCGAATCTGCCCCCAGTGACAGTGTTAATGTTATTATTTTAAGCTAGAAGGTAAAATGCCTGCTACATGATCCATTCCGACCACCACCTGACAGCTCAAAATAACGTCATGATCAGTTCCGACCGTCTAGAACGCCATAGCCGATCACCGACGAAACCCATTAGAACGGCTGCTGCTGCTCTTCCTACTCGTACCTACGAAATTTCGCTTCGACCGAATTCCACACGATCCATTTACAATTCAACCAACCGATTGTCTATGGTCAGGTTGTTGGTCGGAACCGAATTGCAGTTTGAATATTTTTGATGTAGATTGATCCAGAGTAACGTAAAATTATTTTAATAAGTTAAATCTAAATCGCATTACTTATGCAAGATTATAAAAATGTTTATAATCAAAAACTTTAGAACCATTTATAATTTAATATTTTTCAAATCTGTTGCGCATACCCCGTCAGATTAAATTAAATAAAAATCACCAATGGTTATAAATTAGTATCATATTAAACGATGTTGACTTTATGTGGTTTTGGTAAATAAATAATAATATAAAATGTCGATTAGTATAAATTTTACGATACCCAGCTTATAAATTATTAAAATTAAATTGGATAATTTTGGATTTTTACCTACTTAACAACATTACTATGTATGCTCAGTTCCAAAGTACGGGGTCAGTCTAAAAACAAAATATCTCCAGAACTGTAAAAGTCAGATCAAATGAAAACGGAATAAATACTTTTTAGTTGCGCTTCTAATAACATCACTACATAGTATAAAACAAAGTCGCTTCCTCTGTCTTTATGTCCCTTTGTATGCTTAAATCTTTGAAACTACGGAACGGATTTTAATGCGGGATTTTTAATAGATAGAGTGTTTCAAGAGGAAGGTTCATATGTATAATTACATCCATTAAATAGTGGAAAAGTACTGTTATTTTTGAGGTTTCTAATGTGATGTCACAATTTCACAATTTTTTGTAAACAATTTCATTTTTTTCGCTTACATTGCAAACGCAGGCTGAACCCTACGAGTTTTATCAAAATAATGTACTAAGTATTGTACACATTGAAAAGGTCTACAGAAAAGTCTGTGAAGGAATTATGTCTATCTCTGATGGATAACCCACAATAACTTATTTTTGTCATTTACTTTTTACGACAAATAATGGATAATTTTCGAAACGATTTTAACCAATACAGCATTAATCCTTAACCAATTAAATACCTTAAATACATTGTTCATTTAATATGGCCCTTTACACCGTATGATTTAAGTGAATATTTTTGAAGATATTTTTACAGATTTATAAATTACGGGACGTACCGTTTGCGGCGGTACCGGCCGGCCGCCCGGTGCGGCAAGAGAGTGCCTATAAATAGCGCGTCTGAGGCCGCGGTTTTCTCAAAACTATTGGATCGATTTCAATCACATAGGCTATATATTTTATACCCGTGCGAAGCCGGAGCGGGCCGCTATGTTTTTATATATGTACAACGTTTACAGTTTTTCTGTAGTGTATTTTTATCTATGTATCATTATGTATGTATTTAAAAAAATATACATATATCTAATGTAGTATATATCAGTCACCCATAGTACAAGCTCTGCTTAGTTTGGGGTTAGGTGATGCTGTGTGAGTAGTCCGGAAATATTTATTTATTTATTATTTATTTATTTAGTATCAGCATTGCACCCGTGCGAAGCCGGGGCGGGTCGCTAGTATTAATTAAACTGATTGTTAAGGAGGTTGGTGGAGGAATGGGAAGGTACTCCTCAGCACCGGCTACGAAATGAGGAGAGTAATGAAATCAGCAAAAACACAATTATCAATATAAAAAATATTAAATTTTCAGAAAAATATGACTTGTTTTAGTTTCTTTAGGTAAGTTTAATTTTTACTTTTTACCTGTATCCATTGAGAATTTTGTATGAGAATAGAAGAGTTTTCGTTTCAATAGGATAACTGCAGCAGTTTGGGATATATTCGGGCTTGTGTAACTTATAACTTAGCTGTTATTTTTGGAACCAAGTGTAGAACTAAACGAAAAAATTTGTAAAGTAATGTTTGAATCAAAAAAAATCTAATTCAACCTTTTAAAGAAAACGCAGATTATATATATTTTTCTTATAATTTAGAACAGAACACTTCAATGAACATAAATAATGAAAGTAAGGTAACCTAGCAAGCGTAATGGACGAAATTGCTTAAAGCAATTTCATCCAGACAACCTTGCAATGAAAGAATTTTAATCAGGAAGGATGTCGACGGCGGTATTAATTATTGTTCTTAGGAATTTTTACTACCACTTTCATATTTGATATTAATCTCATATGAGTCTATTTGTTAATTAAGGCCACCGATTATTCGCCGCCAGGGGTGGTTATGTAACGTGAGGTACGAAATGTCAAATTATTAAACTACCTCTATACTAACTATTTAATTTGACTGCCTCAGTGGCGCGGTGGACGACGGACGCGGGTTCGATTCCCGCCGAGGGGTGATTGTATGTTCTGCGAGCACTTTCTCCTTGGTCTGGTTGCTTGATATTTATAATTAAAATATCTATATAAGTAGGTGTATTATATTAAGTTTATAAGATGCCTCGTACCCGTAGAACAAGCTTAGAGCTTATCACGGAGCTAGATGTTGTTGTGTGCATTGTTCAGATGTATTCATTTAAATAAATTAAATATTTAATTATTGACATACGCCTAAGGACATCAAACTGCAATGACGGTAGTGGTGTTTGTGAAACAAAATAAAAAAACCTATTCATGATATTTCACTTGTCCCGCAAATTAATCGTTATTGTGAATAGTGGAGATAACACGGAAAAAATAATGCCAAAAAACCCAAAAATCTTTCCCAAAACTAAAAGGAAATTACGATGCTAAGCCATGTTTAACCCATATACGTGCAAAAACGACAAACGATCTATTTTTGTCATATATATTCAACTCACGTCAAAATCTATTTGTAGGAAAATGAACTTTAGCCCGTGGCAGTATGGATGGTGATTCCTCTGTCAATATTTGCACTTGACATGAATTCTTGAGGATGTTTTGTCATTTCGTTATCTGTATAAAAGATTTTGAATGTATTTTTATTGTTATGTTTATGAAAACTTTATGGGAACTCTTGAAATAATTAGTGCGTTGCATTCTTTCCGACGACATCTGTGATGTTCCGAAATAGTTTGAGGTGGCGCCATCTGCGCTGAGTTTCGCTAAATAACTAATCATATATTTTATGAGGAACTAATTTTACTTGATATAGAAATTGTCTCATAATTCAGAATCACTCATCCCGCCAAGTGATCATACAAACCTCCTTGTTTCCATTAACTTTTATGTCCTATTTCTTGTTGTTGAGACAGGATAGGATGTATCTACTTGCTCCTCTTAGAGAAAATAATATAATTCTTACTAAGCAATTAAAAACGAAACTTAGAATTTCTTAAATAGTAAAATAATTTCGATTAGCCAAAGTCTTATATTTTATTACTATTATTTCAGTTTAGGCACGGCATAAAAATTAACCACCAACTAAATATTATGTATTACCTATTTATACACATATCATATAGGATATAGGTACTCTATAACTGTATATAATCTTGTGGCTACTATCTAACAAAAAATAATTACTAAAATAAATCATAGCCATAAATTAAGATTAGAATTAATCTAATGTTTTATCCAAGAAAATCATAATGTTTAGACTTTTACCTTGTTTTGCATATCTGATTAACAAAGTTAAGCCGTGGCGAAAGTTTAATTGTTTCTGATAATTAACTTTACAAGGTGCACCGAAATAAGTAACAAGATATTATTCAACAAACCAAAAGAAATTAAAAGATATAACGTATTTTATCAAACTACATTATCGCTCGTTTGAAATCACCGATAAAAAATCTATCTTAATTAGTAGTTATTAATTAGAAATAAATGTCAAACTTTATCTTTCGAAATATACGTGGGCTTAGCGAGTTTGTAAAAAAACTTGTTTTACTGATAATGTGAGCAGGTAGGTAGGTATGTTGCCCACAGAGGTTTTTGGTTTGATAACAATCTTTTTTCATAATGTATTGGCGGAGTCTTTAAATGTAACAAAAAGTTTGTATTAATTTTAATTATTATTGTTTTCTAACACAATTAAGACGAAACGGGTTATCATGCATTGGCTGAAAACTATAAAATCGTAAAATCTTTCCAAAAATCAAAATATAAAATCTTTTATATTCTATTGTATGCCTTTGTATTTGTTTTTATATTAAGTTAGGGGAAAACTACTCAAAAACAAAGTTCACATAATCTTATACGAGAAATTCTAAAGGGCACCTTATTAAATATTATGCAATCTTGAATGGTATAATGAAAAGACATAACAACAAAATGCATAAAGGAATAATATTAAACGCATGCGCGTAATTATATTGATAAACACCTCTATCTAGAACAACGTTAAATGGGTTAGACGAAGTAATAAAATCATAATTTGTTACAAGGTGTGTCAGAAACAGTAAATCATCGACTAGAAGCACCATAGAGTAGAAACCGGCTAATAAAGGCTATAAATCGGAGCTTTAATGATATGTAATTATCAAATAATTGCTTGTTTTTCTATATTTTGCATTATAATATAAATTAAAGGCTTATACAGTTTTCTTGATGATAAAATTTCACAAAACAAATAACTGTTTTATTATTTATGAATACAGTCCAAAGTATTGTTTTAAATACTTGGCATAATTCGCGTGCACCTTGTATTTCAAATTGTTGTTTTAATAGGGTATTAATTGATCGTTTTATCGGTTAAGGGAAAGAACATAAACCTTACTGCGGTGCATTTTCTTAATATTTGTTATTAAAATGCTACTCTACGAAATCGATAAAAATTGTATTGCACTTGAAGATAAAAAGTAAAATACTTTAAAATGCATCTAAAGCAATATTTCGATACACACGCCACAACTCTAGTTAAATTCCATTTACCGTACGGCTATTTATTTAAGTTGTTAGGTATCTCAACTTTCGATACAAGCTGATAATCTGTTATTTATGTCTAACATTTTTCAACGAGAGCCGAGCACGCGACTGTGGATACATGTCAACCGACAGCCGACAAACTAATAGGTGACAAACGACAAATTGTCGGCCGAACACTCTTTGTTGCCCTAACGGTTGTTTTGATATCATTAGGAGTCACGCCTTACGACACAGAGAAATATTGTCTTTAAGATGAAGTATCAACTAAATTAGAAAGTCTCTTGACAAATAACCACAATATAGTAAACGCTAGAACACCCAATTGTAAAACAGACCTTATGTCAATCCCAATTAATGGATGTAGTGATTAGAATGTTACTAGTGAATATACTAAAAAACCGTAAAAGCAGACATAAATAGGACCCCCACAACGCAACAAACGAATAAAACATAAAGGAAATGAAGATTCAGAAACAGCAAACAATTAAAGTTATAGCCGAGATAAAGTTTCTTAGGAAATATGCTAAAGATCGTATAATAAACGTATTGGAGGCACGTGCTAAGAATTAAGTGCATTCCGCAGAGCTACCTATTCCAGCTATAAGTTTTTATAATTAACGACATATTAAACGAAGCGAGATTTATGTTGAGGCCAGTAACAGGCAAATATGACTCGGTGCACAATTTGACGCTAAATGATGCTAAGCTATTAGAGCGGACGTTGCAACAGTACTCTGAAAACAGTCGGAATGTATTCCGAGTCATCCGGCGCACTTATGCAAATTAATCTTACGATAACATTAGTGAGCGATAACCGGAATTGGAATCGTGAAACAATAACGCCCGGAGATGAAACAAAACCACCAAGCAGAGTCAGTGACCACAGTAACGTACGGGCGAAGGCCTGCGATAATCATAATACGCTTGCAGATATGTGATTAGCTGCGGGGTCACGGAACGGTCGGCGTTAGACAGAGAGGCAATCTCTCATCCCTGTCTCGCCAGGGTCCGTCGGCGAACGACCGCAGGGCGCCTAAACCGCTAAACTAAACTGTGACCTCACGAAATTCTCCCGCACGATACCGGATGATTCATCTCCAATGACGGACGAGAGATTCACGCTAGATGCATGCCGAGCGACAGGTCCCTACATCGCCCTCATTATAACTCATTTATCATTAATTTTATTAAGCCATCAACCACATTAGCATGTTAAATCAGTTTTTGTTTTAGAGCATTAACTGCGACTATGATTGCCTTCATCGGAACATTAAGCTGTCATCGAAATGTAAATATTCTCTATCAGAAATAAACTGGACATCGGCGATAGAGATCTAACGTCGATCGAATAACAATTTGAAGAGCTCGGCTCATATGTATCGTGATGTTAAAATATAAAGTGAAACTTTAAGACTGGATGCCAACAAATATATTATGGTACGGTACAGAGGGCACGACCAGGCAGAACAGGTTTCATGAGACTACTAACGTAGTAACCAATATACATACAAACCGTGCATTACTCTCTCGGTATTCGAGATTATACGGCGTTAGAGCGGGCGACTGTGAGAAAATTTCACCTGTACCCAGCGCTGACGATTTATCATTGCACATAATTTCGAATTGGATTATCCGTTGAAACTAGATACTGTAGATGTAAAGGGTTATGATTGTGGGTGATATTTCTGAGCATCACACGTCGTGAGGATATTAGCGGAGCGCGCGAGGTGTTCTATAAATCACGGCATAGTTCGTTAGGCGCATGCCGGCCGCTCCACGGGGGTCCACCTTCGAGCCCGGCCGGCAAGTGGACGCCATTCACCCAACCCCCTGTAGCTGGCTATTTTGACGTGCTATATACCGAACTGTCGCTTGATGAATGCCCGACTCCATATTTCTTTCTCGTCAAGTGATGCCTCATTGTAATTTGGTATTTGTTGAGTATCTCCGACGATATTTTAAATTGAAGTAGTGAAGTGTGTATCAAAATATCTCCAATCAGATAAGCAAATACCGACATTGTATCTGTTGTCAACGCTAATGCATTAATTAATGGGCATATCTACATAATAAATGTGTTGGTGTGAATTAAGATGTTATATGGAATTATTTTGCTTTTGTAATTTTTCATCGAGACAGATAAAAAAAAATCGATAAAAGAGTTTAGTCAAAACATTGTTATTACTTTGTTTAAATTTGCGTGTTTGCGCCGAGATGAGCTTTCGAAAATGATGGCGTCCGTCAAATTTTAAAAGTTAATTATCGGAATACTTTTCCAGCCGGTCAGCGGTGATACATCATCCCAGAGGTAGAGTATAAATCACCCCGTGATTGATAGTGCAGTATATCTCACGCTAGTCCACAGTCTCCTTTTTTAATCCGACACAAATGATTTTACACTCTGATTCCTTTTTGTCCATTTCGCTTTTGGTTTACGAGGCGACCGAATTGGATTTTGTTCGGTCGATTTTGGAAGTCTTTTTGTCGACATCTTAATAGTCTTTTTGATGGATTAGAGTGGAGACACGGTGATAAAATGCATCGTTGACTAAATGACTCCGACATAACACTTTCTTGGTATAAACTGTTAAAACCTGACGCTTAAACTCCACTATAAACTTTCAACTTAATATATTCACCGTTGAAACCTATAATCACAACGTGGAACTCAAATCGAATATAAAACCAATGTTTATGGTGAAAAGCTATCAGGTTTCCAACAGACCTCGCGGGCCGTCGGCGCAACTCGCAACTTCCGGTTTACCGCTTCCTATTGTAGTGATCCCCGATTCACATGCAAATTGTCAAAACGTGCGGAAATATAATTAGCTTACGACGCCGGGTTCGCAGGGCGACACCTTGACCGTGCAAAAACCAAACCAGTTTCTAATTAATGTTTTCCTAGGACTGACCGATGTCCGGTAAGGGTTGAAGACAATCCTCTATTCTTCCGCTATGTCCATTAGCCGATGTCCGAGGGTTGTTTTCGCGGTCCGTGGGAACGACTCGAGACACCATCGATAATATCTCGCTGGTAAGCCTCGGTTTTCCCGGAATGTGGGCCATTATACTCGGCCCTGGAGCTATACGGAACATGTCACAGTTATTATGCTCACTAGAAATGATAATATCTCTGACGCAGCAAACAAAGTCGGAAACCGCCTCGGGTTCGTATTTCTAAGTGTACTGATTGTTGACACGATTAAGTCATTATAGTCGTCTTTTGGTGTTGTCCGAATTCTTTGGTCTTTCATTACCAGTATTATCTTTGTATCTCATTTCTAGTGTGAAGATGCCTTTATGAAAGTATCTACTGACTATATCATCTTCGGTATGCGACATTAAAGTAGTTTAATCAAGCTCGGTTCAGCGTTTAACGTTTATAAGTAATGGTCAAGTCTATTTATGTTTAGTGGTTAGATTGGTCAGCGCGATGTTCGTTACGATTCTCACGGTTCGATCGGCTTTCGGCAAACTAGACTCGCCTAATCCAAACAAACCCTCACGGTCAGCTGGTCACTGCATTGTGCCTACACCTGGTGCTTAGCGCAAATTGACACCCTCCTCAAAGCCAAGGACCGATTCTTTTGACGTCCTTTGTAAGATAGAGGCGTGTTTCGGGCTTTTAGTAATAACTGATGCAAACATTGCAGTAATTTGCCCTTGGGAATGCGATGATGGTTTTGACAGGTATGGGCGAATAATGCATATTGTGCATGGTTTCTTTGACAGTTTTGCTCATGGATTAAGGAGTTTCAATAGAAAGATTGTTATGAACTACGACGTATAAGAAACATAATTTTTAGGCAGTTATTTGCATGGGATATACTTTCCCATGCAAATAACTGCCCAAAAATTTGCATTCCCAAATATGAGCTTTTGGGACCAATAACAATATTTTCATCAGTGAACTAATTTAGGTACTCATTTATAAAACTACAAGAGGTCTCCAAGAAATATTTAAGAGTCCAAAGAATCTATAGAAATAATGTAATATTTTTTTAGATTAATACCTAAACATTATTTTCATTCTTAAAACCACAAGGAACTCAAATACCAAGATGATACCAATTCACAACGAAAACCACAATTTAGAAATGAGTCCCAAAATCTGTTAAGAACTCCATGACTAGAGTCATTCGAGGCAAATTCAAACCGCTTTATTTTTATCATGATTCGTACTCCCTTTCTATTAAAATTCACCTCCCGTCTGGTGCGATACCAGAAATCTTTCTAAATGACCGGTCCTACACAAAAACTTATTAAGATACTCAAACAAAGAGTGATTGATGTGCACCAACAAAGGGGCCATCGCCGTCCCAAAGGTGTAAAAGGCATTGTTCATCTAAAATGAAGGCGAAATTGACGGGTTTTGTTCATGCACTTATTAATAAACCGGTCAGAGTAATAGTGGCTAATTAATCAGTACTGGCGAACTTTGTTTTGCATGGGAACTTCATAACTTACATTTTAATATTGTAGGTGCGCCTTTGTGCGGGCCCCATCTGCCGGCCGCCATATTATACTAGTTTAATGTTCGACGTATGATTAATCGGTGACTTTGACATTGACATTTTGACATGTCAAATGGATTTTAGTCTATTGTTGAACTTTTTCTACTAGTTCCTACTTTGAAATTAAATATAAAATTAATAAAAGCGGAGAAAACCGAACAAACACAACTTGCCATAACTTGATAATAATTGAAATCGATGAAATCAACTTTAATTTCTCCGACTAAAAAGTTACCTAAAGAATCTTACAAACATATTTTTTTTAAACTACATAACCGAATCAAAATAAGTATAAAGAACAGACAATAGTATTCGTAACATTGACCATAACGTAATCTCAGATGACCATTCAACACAAAAGGCTATCTTCCATCGTGTTACAATAAACGCATTACAAAGTAGCGTGGACCCTTTCTACCGCTAAAACGTTTTAGAAAACAGAAAATTGATCTCAACAAAAAAACAAAAAAAGGATAATCATCACCATTGATACTAAAAGCGATTATACGATAAAAGATAAACCCCTCAAGATCAGCTATAAAAAGATGATAATAGTTTTTTTGCTGTAAGAAGGTTAGGAGTTCGCACCTTCGCTATTGTTTGTTGACGGCAAACAAATCGTTTGTTGTGAAACGGGGTTGAAAAGACCTGATGTGGGGTTGAGAGCGGGTTATTGGGTCTTTTCCGGTTGATGCTGGCCTTTGCTTTATCTGCCCGGAAGTTGGCCGGTTAATGACACAAAGGTGCGAGATGTTACTGTTTTGTTGTTCTTGAGATAAGTAACCGCTGGCTGTGAATTTCGGGTCATGGTTTTTGTTTTGATATATTTTTACGGATTCGTCTAGGGCAATTTTGTAGAAGGTCGCTTTTGAATCATAAGTACACGAGGGTAGTATGTTTTATTTGAATGTACCTACTAGCATTTTTGGTTATACTGTTTGATGCGAATTTATCGAACTTGCAAAACAATTTTCTTATGCGCATAATTAGCTAGGAAGAACGACAAAGACGTCAGTATGAATAAAAATGTAATGAATATATTACCAATAAGTTTTCTATAAATGTAAAATGTACTTAGCTTTTCTATAATGATTTTGATACTATAAATGAAAGTATTGTTATGATTCTTCCAATTGTCTGTAAACAGTGCGATGTGTAGTCCTTAGCTACTAGGTGACACCGATCGGACCTGCACTGCTAACTTCGTGCCTAAGCACTGCTGAGTTGTATGACTCTACCCCTTATAATGCCTTTTTTATATTACTCAATTGTGTATTTTACTTTAAGGGATATATTATGTAAGTTGTAAATGTATCAGCAGCATCCAACAATTTGTTTTGTGTTGTATTTAGTGTTGAACTAAGCCCAAGAAATATTTATAGATCAAAATAAAATGTTTATGCTGATTTTCTTAATACTCACTCGTGTCGCTAACGGTAACAACCCTATGATCGAAATACTAAATAAATAAAGTTAAAATATCTTTATTCTGTAACTAACTTACAATAATGTGATTTCTGTTGTACCCTCATTATAAGCAAAAGAACTTGTGATAAAGATACTAGTTTTATCTTCTATGTACAAACCAATTGTCATAAATGGAGATCTGAGGAGTTTATGATGATGTTGAAGCACTGTGTTGCAAACATGATAATACGTAAAGGAATGTCATCGCCGATAAAACGGAGCTTGTATTGTAACAAGTTTTTCAATGGGTCGTTAAAGTGAGTTTCGTTTACTGCTGTCATCATCTCACTGCCAACCTTGACCCCTTCAAGTACTCCTAGCAAAACGCATTTTACGTCATTTGCTCAAACAAAAAGCCAATGAGTTTTAAAATCATTAATAATTTTCGCCATTATATTAGAAGTAATATACTCGAACCATCAATCATGGCGCTGTCTTTAAAACAATAACCGATGGTATTAATTCTACCATAATAATAACCTATTACGGCTCATAGCTTTATATTAGACTGATCGTCAACAGTTAGTTAGAGTGCCCTTGGGCCGGTCGACTAATGACTCCCACAAGATTGATGGTTTCACTAATTATACTTGTGACAATCATATCTTTAGGCTTTTTGTGCCGCGCATTCCAGCTTTGATGGATTCCTTAACAGTAGCAACGCTAAATTCTAAGCTAGACAACTGCAATTACTAAGGTAATAACGTTGGACAACTTAGTATTAAACTTATTTACATAGTACTTACAGAGTATGCGTAAAGTACCGGTGAACAAAAAAGAAAACTTTAGTAACACAAGTTTCAAATGTCTCAATATAGGCGTGGTTAGTTCAGTTAGGCCAATGTTCAGGTTAGTAAAATTTCCTTTGAATTTTGAAATTGCTCTGGGCGTTGAATTGCCAGTTAAAGATCGTTCTAGAACTAAACTCCATGTTACAAAGTAAAAGAGCTAGCTTGCCCGGAGCTAGCTAGTTTATCCTTATTTAAATAATGTGTTTGGAATAGATGTATAAATTAGGATATAGATATTTTAAGAGATTTTTCAGAGAATCCATTCAAATGAAATTCATGATGCACAAATATGTCTAACCCAACATTAAACTTATTTATTAACAGACTCTTCAAATTTAGTTGTGGTTTTGGAAAGATCTTCAAAAAACTTCGTACTGAGCTCCAAATGTAAAAGTGATAATAATAAAAACATTAATTCTAACAGAACATTTTTAGACCTGATATTACTCGTAAAATGTTAGTTTTACTGTATTTACAATCTAAGTAAGAGTTTAGTTCTAGACCAGTTGAGAGACTCACCTTCTCTCCTCATGCCCATTTTGAGACATTTCCTGAGCCGGCAGTACTGGCACTGGTTCCGATGGTGCTGGTCGATGGGGCAGTTCCTGTTCCCGCGGCACGAGTACGTGAGGTTCCTCCTGACTGACCGCTTGAAGAAGGATTTGCAACCTGGTGGAAGAATTCTTGATGTGAATAGTGTTATGGGCACAAATGTACCCCGTGTTGTCACTTTAAGGTACGAAACAATTGTATTGGGGAATAATTTTATGGTCAGCAGTGTGTACTTTTTTAATACGAAATTTACCAATTATTATATTTCAACTCGAAATATAGGGAAAATGAAGAACAGTCAAATCATGGTATTTTGCCCGTTTAAGGTTTTAATATTGTTAAAAACCATGATAATTAAAAAAGCAATATAAATTATTATTGTTATAATATTCAAAATGTGTTTGTGATTGTTAAAGAGATTTGGCATACCATTTTACCCTTATAATATTTTCGAGCACATTTTTGACACTTATTTCATCTTTCTTATTAGTATAGATTTTATCTTGCGTGAGGTATCCTACTTAATAAACTAAAGCCTAAATAGGTTAAGCACATTGGATTAAACATTTATTGGATGTAATTGAATCGATTAGAAATTGTGTGTTTTTTACCTCCAAAGGCGAATTAACATTGGAACCATGAAGCCTATCGTTTGTTTCCCTAGATTTATCTCCCTTATCTGCGATATCACTATCTTACAGTTCGGTGTAGGAATAAAATTTTACAACCCCATTTATTGATTTCTGTGACGTTTTATATCCAAATTATCATAAAGCCATGCGTCACGATCTTAGAGAAGGAAATTCGTCGATTAGTATGGACGGATTAAATAAAATCGAATTTATAAAACAGTTAAAATACCAAGTTAACGATCTTAAGACAGCTTAAAACGGTCATGAATATATTAAGAGTGGACATTTTAATAAGAAACAATTTTGGATGAGTTTAATGGTGGTCTTATTGATAAGCTTTGGTGTTCCTCAAGCATGTTGGACACAAATTTTGGTCCGTGGATGTAGTTTTGCCGTTAAAAAGACGATTGGGGCATGTATCTTTCTACGATAGAATTTTAATAGTTTTAACCCGTGGTTGTATTATTTCCTAACACACCAGCTGAGAAGTAAAGATTCTTCTGTCAGCTTATTTGGCGTCCGTAATTATATACCAGGTTTGAATTCAACACACTACAAATCAGTGATATGCACACAGTTCTATATATTTTTATAAATAATTATAATTTTATCACCTACATACTCCATGATTTTTATTTACGAGTATATATCAAATTATTCATTATAAAACAAAATAAATATTTAAATTCTGTCATAATTACATTAAAACAAAAGCTTTCGCAAAAATACACTAGCTAACACTTAAAAAATATTTCCCAAATTAGTGTCAACTGTTTTTTATTTGGGATAAAATAAAAAATATTAACAATGCGCTATCAACATATTACGATATAGTTGTGTGTGATATAAAAATACTCCAACCTCTCTATCAATTATTACCAGAAATACCAGCATGTAACGAATGATCATTTTTATGGTTACTTGTCATATTGGTAAAATATCCAGAAGTTATTTTATAATATATTACTCGGATTTGTAGTTTTGAACCGCGGGAGGTAATTATGAGGTCAACTTTATTTTGAAAGTGAACGGTAACGTTGACTGTACTATTTTTAATATTTATTTTTACAGTACTACATTACGGCGACTGTACCGTAACCTACAGAAATTACTACTGATGCTGTTAATTTATCGAGCAATGAACTTTTATTTTATTATATTTATTTTTATTTCATGAATAACATATTTTACAATACCGTGGTTTAACTTTTCTTATTTATAATCTTACATAGAGCTTTCGCAGTCTGTAAGCTTTGATTATATCCAAAACTACTTAAACAACAATATTTCAACTATTTTCTTACGAACGTTTTCGATTCTTAATATATTTTTATTTTAATGTCAACAAATAAAATTAAGTTAACAATATTGCTTAACTTATTCAAATCCAGATATCTATAGTTATGTAAGACAAACTAAAAGCTAAACGGTTCAGACGTATCGACGTCGCATGTTATAACGCAATAAGTCACAAATCTAACATAAATTGTAATTGGACTGGCTACTAACAGCAGTATTCGTTACGCGAGAGTTATTCAAGAATCTGACGGTAACTTAGTTATTGACTGAGATCAACATAAATAAACCTTACTTAATAGCTTCGTGGATATGTTTTGATTTTTTGATAATTTAGTTGGTCTTATCGCGTGCGCAGGTCAAACACATTTATAATCTTTACTTTGTAGTATAATATTACCTATATTACTATCTAAAATTGCTTTCATAATAGCATATAATTTTCTTGTATCTATTAACAGTATTTTTAATGCTCTCTGAAATATGACATGCGTAATTCCCAATAATTTTATAACCATGAAATTTGTGTCGAATAGCTTATTTTAATATATTTTTGGCAACGTAGAAAATTACTATTCATAAAATTCAACTATGATAACAAAATATTTGTCTTAAGTTTATAATCGTAATAAAATTTTACGGTTATAATTCTTTTTTTACGTATCCGAGAGATCGATAGATTGGTTGAAATATTAGACAGATTTATATCGTCTGTATCCAAATTCCTACATTTTGCATCATTAAAAACTAACCTTGCGTTTTATACTCAGAGTAAAAAATTGGAGAAGTAACTTAAATTAATATTTATGGTTTATAATAATATATAACTTTATCAGGGTTTTAAACAATTTTGAGACTTAGAATCGGTATTTATGATTTCATAGACTCCTATTTCTGGCTCATATGAATTAGCTTAAACACACAATAAGCCTAATTACGACTTATTTTGCGACTACGAAAGAAATAAACAAGGCTGAAAAGCTGTTATTGGCTTTTATTAATTAATTAGAGTTGCCAATAATATAGGCTGATGGTTTTTTTTTTCAAACGTTGTATATATATAAGGCTAAAATAAACGGTGATATATTTTGATGAATAAAAAAATAAATAAATTACCCGTTTTATGTTTTAATATTTTTAGTTTTCTCTCGCTTTAAGCCTTTCCCTGCCATTACTACTCCGTATGTTAGCGCCTTCGAAGCCACCCAATTACCACTATCGCTGGGAAAATCTCGCAAATTGTAGTTGATAGCCTGCCGCGGTGCATTGACATCGAGTTTAAAGTGAAACCCGAGACAATGGTACGGGACAAGGAAAGTGAGCTGGGGTATTGAAGCTCGTGTTTAATATGATAAAGTCTAGACTCTAGGTTACAGCTAGGTATAACCTTATAAATCTTACCTACTTATGCGGTTTATAAGTAGTTATGTAGAAAAAACTGATGGTGTGCAGGTTTTCATTAAATTAAATAATAATATTATGTGCATACATAAAGGAAGCAGACTATTTTAACATTGCCTAGTACAGCAGCTTTCAAAATAATATTTTGCTTCAAAAAATATCTCAACATCCATTTTATCGTTGAACGCGGAGTAATCATAGATTAAGAAGATCATGTTGTTTCACCGCGATCATCGATAAAATTGAAAAGTACCTTTATACAATTTTGAATGAGAAAATATCGGAATCTTGTGTCATTTATTTTTTTTTATGATAAAAGTAATAACAAGTAACATTTCGTGTATTAAGAGAAATCAGAGAATTTAGAGATCGATGATGTATATAATTATAGTAAACAGTCGGTTTCTGTAAACATTAAAAAAACATAAAACGCCATTGCATGGTTCTATATTTGTTTGTACCTACATAATATAACATTGTTTGGTACAATTCGTAGTATCATAATACATTTATCTAGTTAAAAAGTAAATTGATGCCACACACTATTTAAAATATTATTTTTATGAATATAATTACCTGAAATATTAAAAACAACCGATTTCGTATTCTACCTCATGGTACTCGACATCTTATTCTAATTATAACAAAAAATATCTAAACAGATAAATATCTCAACGGATGTCAACGGTAAAGTGCGTGTCAAAACTGCTAATGACGTCACATCGCATGTGGGTCAGACAGACAACCTGTAATTTTAGTAAACATTACGGCAACATGATTATACACCATAAACAACTTTTAGAGTAACAATGAGTTTGAAGTTATATCTTGACTGACCGATATCTAAGCAATAGGAATTGGCAGTTTTTATAAAAAATGTTTAAATTAAGTCTACTAGTGACTAATTAACCAGTTAATTAATTTTGAGGGTTCCGTACCCAAAGGGCAGAACAGAGCCCCATTACTGAGACATCGTCATATTTCCATACATTTCCAGACATTATTACACACAACAACATCTAGCCCCGTGGTAAGCTCTAAGCTTGTGTTACGGGTACTAGATATCTGATATACTTAATATAATAGTCATACATTTATAGATATTTTTTATTGTCATATGTCTGTAAATCAGGAACCGTGATAGATAGAGTTAAAATCTTGAGAGATTATTAAAACATTGTAAAAACACACTACAAACGTGACTTTTATAAGCTAAGCAACGGTGAGTGAGGCCAGTACTTGGATGGGTGACCGCAATGACTGCATCTTTTTACATTCTTAAAAATATTTTTGTGTTTTTTATTGCAATATTTGTATAAGCTGTACATCGAGGTACACTACGAGAATCTCCCATACATATAAAATGTATTTAAATATTATGGTTTTAACAATATTCAGACTTAAATCTATAAAATACTAGGTTTTTTTAATGTTCGTTAAGCCTTCATTTGACCACAATCGCAAATGATGTAAAGGGACGATGTGGTCTAAGATGGGACATGAAGACCTAGAAGGTAGATGGCTTCTCCGGACCACATTACGAAACACGAAAAAATCGCTTCACGCACTGGCCCAGCGCGGATGGTGGTGATTTGGTTTTTGGTGGTGACAAGCCGCGGCCGAAGCCTCCCTCCAGAGATTGTTCTCTTAGGTTTTTGAGTTTTCCAATATTTTATCAAATGTTTAATACCTATACATACCTACCAAAATACTAAATAAAAATAGCTATATTAGAATTTGAAACACAGAACAAATAAAGCTTATAAAATATTAAATTTACAGACCAACAAAAACTGCTTATAAGCAGGCGGGGGCATTCATATTAAAATCAAGAAACTGCAAGTGGGATAAAATTTTCAACTAGGCATTTATACTAACAGTTCAAGTTAAGTCCAATACTTAAGTGTTAATTGAAGTTTTCCTCGGCTTATTAATTCTCGGGACTAGTAGCTTTTCTCATCGGCTTTATTAGGTATATGGCTAATATTTATTACTAGCTGACCCCAGCAAACGTTGTTTTGCAAAATGAAAAATAGATAGTGGCCGATTCTCAGAACTACTGAATACGCATATAAAATTTGGTAAACATCGGTAAAGCCGTTTCGGAGGAGTACGGTAACTAACATTGTGACATGGAAATTTTACATAATTATAACAAATTTTATTTGTTTTTAGATTTTGGTCTTTAATACTTTTTCATTGTATGTTAATTGTTGTATTAAAAATAGTTATAATGAAACCCACTTGTGAATTGTATAATAAATAAGTACCGTAAGTCGGAAACGGCTGCACAGTTTTTAGTATAAAATAAACTTATTTAAATAAATGTTTTTGAAAATCATTGTTATAAAATTTCAATCCTTCATCATAAGCACCCTATTTACGTTCCCACTGCTGGGACACAGGGACTTCGCTTTTGACGAGAGAGATTAGGCCTTAATTCAACACGCCGGCCAAGTGCGGGATGGTGAATGTCACATGTCCTTCAAACTCTTCAAAGTTGTAAGGAACAATTTGTGTTTAAATAAGCACTTGGTAGTTGTATATTTCCCAAAAAAATATTGATTTGGAGCCTGTACGCTATGAGAGCACTGATCTTTCAGTCGTATAGTAGTCTATTTGTAAATATTTGAACTAAATTACTTTTAGCTTTAAATATTTGCTTCAAATTCAGTTCGAGAGCTATTCATGTCAGTGTACAATTTAACGCTAAGTTAAAAAGGGTAATTTACAGAAAACATAGAATTTACCGGCCTAAGAGGTTTTAATATAGTAATTAATACACTAACCGTCAGTTAGTCGACGACTAATCTATGCTTATAATATATACTTATATTATAAGTATACTTATTCGCGGCCTTGCATTCCCTGTATATTTTGTAATATTTATTGATATTATACAAGGTGGCACGCAATATGGGGTGCAAGTTCATTAAATATGAAATTAGGTTCTGTCATCGAGTTTACGTTACGCTACAGGTTTCCACATAGAATGCTCGAGTGTATTGTCTCTTTGGCCGAAATTGAGAAATAAATCGGTTTCTGAGTAGACACTTATCCATTATACTCTATAAATTTCTCAAATATTCGAATATTTCTTGAAATCAAACATTTCAAAAAAAATTAGAATTGTTCCATTTTTGGAAATTGTTTGGCCTGTTTACTAATGTTACTATAAATTATCAAATATAATATGACAATTAGAAAATCGGGAAGGTAAGTTATCCCGATTTTCTAATTGTTATATTATATTATAGAAATATTCGAACATTTGAGAAATTTATCAAGTATAATAAATAAGTGTCTTAAAATCGCTGACAGATTATCTTTATAGCCAGCAACATTATATTAATTCCGTGGCACCTTATATTATACGGTATTTCGTTGTACGCGCAAATATTTTGATCAGTTCATTCGTTCTCAAGGATGTTCGCCGGTAACTTACAATCTATTCATACCTACATTATTATCTGGTCACAATCACTCGTAGGCCTCACAAATAAGTGCTGGGCAAATCAGACTCATCAAAATATTCTAAAGGGATATCTATTTTATTTTTAATTATGGTTTGTAATTAACTTATAAGATACAGATGAGATAATATTAGTTAAAATTTAGTTGCTTTACTGATCATGTCAGTGAAAAATTTGCTTTGATAACGCCAAATTCATTTAGAGAAGTTTTAAAAAAACTAAAGATATATGTAACGAAAATTTCTCGGATAGGTTGATGATGATGATAATTTTCAAACTAAATTAAAGTGGAGTCCTAATGTGCATATTAACGATATGGTTCCGCAGGATTTGGATCGTTAGAAGAGATCTGCAGTCATTAAGCCAGTTAATATTTCATTATAGTTGTTCTTTTGCACCTTCTAGTTAATGACTGAACGACTTTATGTTGTGAGAACGAAATCGATTTTAGAAATTGCAAAGTTTGCAAAAAATGCCATAAGAAAGGATGTAGAAGAATTTTATCGACACTTTTAATCGATAAACTTTAACATGTGCTGTCATATCAACTAAGTCTCGGTACAAGTGACTTAGTATGATGGCGCATAGAAAACATAAAATGCATTTAATAAATAGTTAATAAAACTGATCGTTTATTTTTATAGCATAAAAAGCGTAAAAATTCGATTTACGATGTGACAAACACCGCGCACTTAACAATACATCGGGCTTTAAATTTTCAAAATGGCCGTTAAAGTCTACGTTTGAATGTTTACCTTATTAACGCGTAGCTAGTACTACAATCATAAATAACGTATTAAAAGAGTCAAATTTTCATTAAAAGGCAGCATGAGTCAACGCGTACGGGCGTTTATTGACAGGTTTAGTGGCGAGAAGAGCGCCACACACGAGCCGGTCGCGGATTCAATTTAAAAAGTGGAATGGGATAAAAATAAATAAGTTCAGAGAGACACTTATGTTTAGAGGCGGTCGTAAAGATAGGGTTAACTGGCAGAGTATCGCGGGACAAACATACCATAAACTGACCGGTTATAGTGGCCGATAGTGATGCGCTTTATCGAGACTCGCCTGCGACCGCGATTTGCATTTAAGACTTCCCTATTTAATTGCTATAGTATTATTGAATCCTGATAAATTTGGCTATAAAATTGATTATATGCAAAGGAGAAATTTATTGACTCTATCATAAATCAAACACGGTACCCATAAACGTTAGATTAAACATCAGAATGCAAAAACAATAAATATTTAATTATAATATAAATTATTTGAAATTTATCACGAAAATAGTGATAAATATACGAATAGTCTTAGATATCGATGATAATAAATTTATCGATAAACAACCCTACCACAGGTGTCATGCGCAATCACTATTGTAGCACGAACGCGAGCATTTAACTTAAAAGAAGCGACCTCTCGTAGGACTTTGTCATCATAACACCTTTTATGGTCGCCGTGCAAGTTACCTCGGCCACCTTCTAGTTTTATTTTGACAAGGTTGCATTGCAATCAGCGGGAGGTCCAACTGTTAATAAAGTGGATTTGTCGACATCAAAATAAAACTTTATGGTCAAGAGAGTAATGCGTTTTATCGGGACACTTACATCCTTGTTCATTCGAAGAGGTTCGCTGGATACAAAGTGAAGGAAGTAGTACCTAGGCCAGATAGGTTAGGTTAGGTTACCAACCGGTTGATTGAAACAAAAACATAAAAGCGAAACAGTTTTAAGAGTATCTCATTTGGATGTACTTATGTACAAATATAAGACGAGAAAGCTTATCGCTTTTAGCTAAATAAATGAGATAAGGTACAGTAAAAATATTTTATATAATATTCGGAGATTGTCATGATACGTCATTATATTATTATACTTAACTCATTTATAATATAAAAAAATACAGAATTCTCAATTGTTTTATTAATAGCATCCTGATACATACACTTTTACAGTATTGCAAACTCTTAATTTAGGTAGTTAATACTAGGCAACTAGTAAATGTCTCATTAGAAGAGTTTTCCAAGTATTGTCGTGCTTTATGTAAATCAGATGAGCCTGAGTCGATTCAGAACCTATAAATTTAACTCAAAAGATAAGACGCTTAAAAGATTTCACTACCTACTTAAACTTTATGATGACATACATTTTATTTGAAAAGAAAAGACCGATGTTTATTGTTATACAAATTAACTGTAGTCATATACTATAAAATTCAATACTAAACATTATTAAAAGTTATTCTCAAACCTAATTCGATCAAAATATGTTGTTATGTAACATGTTGAAAAAAAATCTTAACTTTGAACAATTTAAAAATAAGGTTAACTAACAACTTATTATTTCTCAATAATTTAAATTAGACATAAATTTTAATTCTTATCTACAACTTTTGAGACATTTTGTGCTTTGATAAAATTGAGGTCGTGACCCCACTGGCGCCATCTGTGTTTTATCGATAAAAAATATCGTGCATGTTACTTCACTAATTATTAAATAGCGAGAGAAAAATGTACAGGAGGTGTTTTTATGGATTACTTGATTTTTGTTGTTTTGAAAATATAAATGTTATGACTTTGTGTATAAAAAATTAACTATTATTTTTTATTGTTTCATTGTTCTTCTTCGTTTTCTTTGACACGTGATAAAATCTAATTATTTAATTTTTATATGTCACTGTCAATAGAAATATAATTTGATGTTGTTTATACGTTATTGACAGTTAGTTAAAGATATCATCAAGATAATCATGGGACAGAAAAATGGATCCTTAATAATATTTAGTAGGTAATGGTAAGGTAATGGTAAGTATAGGTAATATAATATTAATTAAACATATAGTTACTACAAGCTTTTTTGAAACTTTATGTTTAATTAATATTATGTATGTAGGTATAATTATTTCTAAGTATTACCTTCCTTTATCCTTTAAAAGCAACCTAATTTTAACTATACTTTCAGGATGCCGACTTAAACTATAATCAATTCCGTGAAATTGGTTAATAACGAGGAAAACATAGATTTTAGTTATTAAGAATGGGATTTACCTCAAATGATAATACTTGTTTTTGTGTGATAATTTAACAATTCTTAAATCTTGCTTTGTTGATTTGATCGAAACAAGTTAAATTTAGGTTAATGTGCACCTTGCATTAGATTTTTTATAATAATAGAGCCTATCCCTTATAACCCTAAACCTCAGATATTTCATAGAGTATTCAATTATAAGGGCTTTTGAAATCAACCCCAAAAGTCAAAACTAGTCAAAGACCGCCATTATTCTAATTTTTATGCATTTTAAAACGATAACAGTTTTTATTTCACATTCTGTTACCGTAAATTAAAATTATTAAAACTATTTAAATAACTTTCAAATAGAATGAAAGTTGCTCGAAAAATGAGGGCTCGATAATTGAACAAAATTAAAAAAAGAGTTCCAAATACGAAAAGCTTCTAAAAAAAACAGAATTATAATAAAAACAATATTTAATTACATTCCTAATATTGATATCCTTGCCATTATTTCACTCGTAAGCTTAATACTAACCATAGACGAAAGAATCTACCATCTTTGCTTTCATTACTTAATAAAAGCAATGGAAACCCATGAGAGCTTTAATAATTTAATGACACCTGACATTTTAAAGCTCAGGTTGGCAGAACCGTGACGGGTCAAGGTCTGTAAGTCAACAGTTACGACTCATGTCATGAGTGACATAATGATGCACTAAGTGTCTCTATTGTATGGCTTATGTCAACTGTCATAATAATAATGATTGCGCTGTGTTAGCACTTTTCTACTTGTGTTCTTGATATGTCATGTGGAAGTAGCTGTCAAGTTATATTTCCTTGTTGAGTCCAATAAGTTTATCTAGTTCTTGGTTTTATATTTTTTTATTCGAGCTACGCAAAAACGTTCTCGTCAGGTAAAAGTGCTATTGTAAACTAACATTTTCCATTCAATGAAACGCTATAAAATAAAAGCAATATTAAAAAACAACTTTTTGAGTAATGAAACTCAAAAAATAAAACGACATGCATTTTGTCATCTATTTGTATGGCTGTCATTTATTCCTAGGGGCATCGTCATTCATCCTGTCTGAATTGCAAAGATATAAAAATGCTAAATACAAAAATATCATTTTTTTTTTATTAAAGATTAACAAGAGACCTAGGTAGTTATCAAAACGTCTACATAATGCCAACAAATCATCTATCAGGTCAATTATCTATTAGATTTCGTAACACTTTGTGAAATAGATCTTAAAAATAAACTTAATAGCCAAATTAAGTATCACTCATTAAGATAATTTAACGGAATGTCAAACTTTATAACGTCGCGCACATAAAGGCTTATAAAAATTATCAGAGCAGTTAAATATAAGTTTCGTGTTAATCACATTAACACATTTTAAGCTGTTTAATTTTACGACTGATAAAATAGTCTAAAACTATACAGTAGAAAGCATTTCTGGTTAACGAATCTTTATTAGATCTATTAATTATTCATCATCATCTTATTATTATAATAAATATTAATTATTGTAATAAATATTTTATTACTAGAACGGTTTAGCCGTTCCTTAACTCAATATTTTTATAATTAACACTCAGTACTTACTTCATTATGAAAAAAGTTAAAAATAATCAATGATATCGCACATCCTTTGTAAAAGTAGTCGTAACTGTCAATATTGAGAAACACGGTATTAGAGTTTTTTTACTTAATACTATAATTAATAGGAGTGTATGATATAGGCTAAAATGTAGGTATAATATTTCTGTTTTGGATGATAAAGACGTTCCGAGATTTTTTTTGTGTTATATTTATCTAAAGATTTATATGATAGAGGAACGTGCGAGCATAGGGTACGTATTTAAAATATTTATTAAGGATCTACTTATAGGTATCACATTAAAGTATTCTTTACACAAGTCCAAGATTTTGTTTCAATGAAGCTATTAGTATAGTTGTAGTGGTAGCTATTTTAATAGGTTTAAGTCTTACACGTTTATTTATTAACCGTTTGATTTATATTACAAAACGTGTAATTAAATCCTTATATCAATAAATAACGATGAAATAATAACGTTTAATATATCGCCGTCGCGACGCTAAAGGAACGTAACTCAGAAAACAACAATTTCTGTTAATTTGCATAAAAGTAACCCCCTTATCTTCAGAAGCAGGCAGTTTATGAAAACTCCCACTAATTGCATTCTGATTAGAAAGCCGGGAGCTATTGAAAATGCGGTCAAAGGGGAGATATTAAGGCAATCAATTATAATTTATTAAATTAGACTAATTTAAAAACTGACTAACATAGGTACTATATGTAATTTAAAGTTTGTTTCAATGTCAAAGTTAAAAAAAAATGTGACCCGATAGGTACTGGAAATATGTAGGTAAATCTTATAAGAACTTATAATTTCATCTTCGTCAAATGACGAGAAAGACAAGAATTGTTTCTATCAAAGAAATATTTAAAAAACGCGAAGAACTTTTTACAATTTTCTCAAAATATGTTAAAGAATATTTGTAAAGTAATTTTTAGTGTTAATCAAAATTAAGACACGCATTTTATCTCCGAGTACCTAAGTAACCTTTTATCAGTTGCGCGTAAACAAATCAAGACATAATTTTCGCATGTCAAAAAGCAACGTCGGGCGCACTACTGACCTACAAACACCCGAATCGATCACATCACTGCACTGTACACTGACTCACCCTCGCACGTGAACTGGCCGTAGTGCTTCCCCGAGGACTTGTCTCCGCAGACCACGCACTCCACGTTCTGGCCCTTGTCTGTGGCCGAGGAGCCGCTCTGCGTGGACGCCGCCTGACTCGCCGGCGTCGACGGCAGCAAATCATCTTCCCTCCAGCTAGTCCGGAAACCCAACTCCAAAGGCGGGAGGTCGGAGCCCCGCGGAGGGCACAGCCCCGGGCCGCCGACCCCGCCGTATACTAGCGCTCCGTGCGTGATGATGCCGGTTGTGGTCACAGGGCAAAAACCGCGCGGTGCGCTGTGTGTCAAGGGTCGCGGTTCGGTCGCGACTGAGCTCGGGTCGCGCCGGGCGCGCCGCGCCGCCATTGGCCCGGTGCCCCAGGGGCAGGGAGCGAAGGCCCCGCCACCTCGACACCGGCCCCCCTCCCCCCCTCCAGCGGGGGGAATCTTTCAGTGCCCGAGTACCGTTTGCAAGCAAGGATGGGCGGATTTTGTTTACTTTTCTATTGTTATTTGTGCTACTGATTTCTTTCTTACGTAGCATCTTACGGTTCATTTTACTATGTTCACGGGTTTTTTTTTATTATTATTTTAGGAATGTATTCTTAATAGTATAGTAGGGATAAAACATTGTAATCGGAGCTTCAAATCCAATAATTATTTTCTATGTTTTGTATGTAATTTCATTCTACCCATACCTCAAGCTAGACATCATCTAAAATTTGGAAAGTTTTAGACTATATGTATTATTATGTACCTCTATAATAAATAACTAACTACTTAAATAACTTTTCCAATTTTATCTATCACTTAAAAATAAACTTGTTACTAATATTCGTGTGATAGGAAAAGCATTGCGAAATTTCAGCGGTGTTTCTTCGCACGGTACCTGAAAATCCTACTTTGTATCAACTTTGCCACCGCCTCCATATTTCTGCTCGGCTGATAGGCACTCTATATCTACATCTACGTAATAAAGTATCTAACTACCTCTCACAATACCGGATGCTTTCAGGAGAGCTTATTTAAATATGGAATATTTTTGCGAATAAAAGGCTATTTTTACGGTAAATGCGTTTTGGACTCAGTATTTCAACATGCAGGTCAAACGATAACCTTGCTTCAATGACAGTTTGCGATACGACTCAGTGAAGTAGCGTGATAAGATATTAAGAAAATCTTTGTTTGGCATTAATTTATAGCGTTTTGTGCACAACTTGGTAATTGGAACGCAATAATCTATTCTAAAGTTTATTATCTCATTTGACGTTCGTAAATTGCATCTAAGACTTTGACCTAAAACAGAGCAAATACTTAGTCTTAATGATCAATTTAGTCCAATCAACAATCAATCATAATAAACCAAACTCATTATTCATCGATAAGCAAATACTGTTCAATTGGTATAATTCATTGATGTAGATCGATCTAGATCATCGGTAGGCGGCGCGCGCGCAGGGGCGTGGCCTGGCCGCGGGAGGGGGGCGCAGCGCGTGAGCACTTGTCAACGTGACGTCAACGTGAGCTGACGTGTGACGCATGTTAATTGGAAATTCGATGATACCTTACGTTTAATTTGAGGACTGTACTTGTAGATGAACATAAGCCAGGTTTCAGACTTTGATATGTTACTACTCGCGGTTGAAACTGAGATCCAAAATAGGACAAAAGATGTTGTTTTACTTACTGAAACAGTTTTGAGAAAGTAATAATCACCGTAAGACTTCTAAAGAGGTCTTCTAAGATATAGGATTTGTTTCAGTTAGCGCGGCCTTCATGCCGTTCGTCCATTTAGATAGAAATATTTTGTTATATTTTCTATTAAATCTAATAGATACAGCCAAACAAAATTCTGTTTACTGGGTAAGATGTGATTCGAAACATATAAAAAACTTTAAGACATTGTAATATAAAATACAACAGCAGAGATTCTAATAAGATTTCTGCGTAAAAGAAACTTTACCATCTTCAGCTATCTTTCACAGTTCGTTTTTGATAAAAGAAAATACTTACATCAACTTAATATTTACCTACTGTAACGGTTATAACCATCATATACATTTTTAAATTAATAAATTATTTTCGGATAATTCACTCAGCATCTAAACCAAAATTAAGCAGAGCTTGTACTGTGTGTTTTTGTGGCTGATATACTCCTCAGAAATATTTTTTGTTGTAAAAACATAGAAAACATCCAGACCCGAAATCAGCAATTGTAGATCTTAAAAAAGCTGGTCCCCCGGCGGGAATCGAACCCGCAACCTCTTGCGGCTCAGGTGAACCTTCGGCCACCGAGCCAGAGAGAACGTCAAAATTAATAATTATCATAAGCCAATTGACCATATTTATTCCTCTGTTATGAATTTGATCTGTGTAGCCATGTCTGTAGCTCAAGGACACGCTATCAGCTATCAGGGCTGTCTGACATAAGCCGTTTATTTTAGGACGGTTATTAAGTTATGCTGTAATAGTGTTGTGTTCTCGACATAGTGATTTTTTTCGGTTTGGTGTCTGACAATTGCCTGAGATAAAATTGAGTAGTCACTCGATACTGTATTTGTTTATTTATTAGGTTCTTAACACAAAATACAAACATGAAAAGAAAATAACTTTTAAGCGATGTGTTTTATATAATGACGTGTGTTGACGACCTCTGTGGCTCGGTGGGCAAAGGTCCGCGCCTGACTCGCAAGAGATTGCGGGTTTGATTCCCACCGGGGGACCAGATTTTATACGATCTACATTCGGGTTTCGAGTCTGGGTGTTTTCTATCTATCATAAGTATTGTATTTATAAAAAAAGATTATCTATATACTACATCAGTCACCTAACCCATAGTACAAGCTCTGCTTAGTTTGGGGTTAGCTGATGCTGTGTGATTAGTTCGGAATTAGTTATTTTATTTATAATGAAAAACTAAAGACTAACTACTTTTTTAAACTGTTCTAAGCCAATATTTTTGTTACTCTAATCATAAGTGCAATTTTACCTTCCTGAGTTATCTTAAAAAATAAATTATAGAATAGTTCTAATAAAAAACAGGATTGTTATTACAAAACACTGCATACATTTTTTTATCTTGAAAAAAAATGGTTGGATTAACCGAAGCCCATTGAACGACAAACTTTAGTACTTATTTATAATAATTGTTCACTATTAGTGGGTCCTAGAGCATAGATGAGTTAGCTATAGAGCAGTATTCAATATTTTAAGCCCTATTACTAGATGTAGAATTATATTCAACATTTAAGTCATTCAAGTACGTGAGATGATGATGTAGGTAAGTGATCACTATTTTGAAATACCTCTTTCCTCATAAACAGACAAACAAAATATTTCAATGCTTATTTATGAGACCATTATTCTACTTCTACTACTATAATATACTACTATACTGTATATTTTATACATGTCGTAGGAGTAAAGCATCATAGCACGGTACCAGGATAGCAGAAACTATGGAGTGGTACGTAGATTCATAAAGAGTCATGATTACAGGTCACGAAAATCTCTTCACGGGTTATACATTCCTGGTATTTAGATTTGAAGTAAAAACTATCTTATATTATTTTGTAAACTGTTGATCTTTACTAACTTGGATCCAGTAATTAATCTATCAACCAAAAAAAATCTCATTAGGTAATTTATAGAGAATCTGGTTATCGAGTGTAAGTTTAAGCATGCACTTAAGTACCATTTTTATAACCAGTCAAATAATAAGGAGTATAAAGTGTTTTTTCTTAGCGACCAACATGTATGTAGAGCACTATTCTAGGCGTTTAGTCCTACAAGTAGCAGAGTAAAACATACCTGAGTATTCTAGCTATAGAACCTTATTCAGAGATACCTCATGCCTCTCGAAGGTGGCCTAGGAGTGATGTCCTGGGGTAGAGGCTTCACCCCGAGGTGAGGGCGGCGTAGGGCGGGTCAGAGGTCGCGCCGCCCTACCGCCCAACCCTACATTCACTGTAACTTGGGCGAACTTGGAATTAGCTGAGACTTCGTGTTTCAAGCCAGACTTGTCTCTTGATATTTATTTCATCGTGACATAAAATTTGCTGAAACCAGCATTGTGTTTCAAACCAGGCTTAGCTTTTGTTTCCAGCGAGACATGGATGTACGGTTTCAAAGCTTTTTGCCTAGGGCCTGTTATATGTAATTGCTACGAAAATGCTACGACAGTGACTTATTGTTTGTAATAAATTAATACTACGTTTGAAAAACCGACTGCAACAACTAAAAAGAATTCAACAATAAATATAGTATCTCTATCATTATTTTATAGTATAGTTTTAACTTTTTTTATCTTTGGAGTCGGAGTCAACAAAGGTGGTTTTGTAACAACCTGAACTTCATAATGTAGTAACATAATGTATACATAATACTAATACGTGCTAAGTAACCCGCTTAAGGATGCGAGAGTATAGAGATGTGATTTATTTCCTTATTTTATTAATAAATTCAGTTTATTCTCGTTTTATTATTGCTATGAATGTTGTTTTTTAACTAACACCTACATGACAGAAATATTTCTTTCCTATTTGACAACCGTTTCGAGAATGAACCTAAAGTTAATCTAGACACAATTGTACTCGCGAATCAGGTAGATTTTACGTAGAAGTAAAAAAAATAAACCATAGGTTTAGTGGGTTGATTTGTGTTAAAATTATACTCAACTTTAATTAAACAATTTTCTTGTTCAAATAAAAATCAATACACTTCCAAGAACCTTAAAATCTTTTACAACGATGTCAAAGCCACCTACAGAAAGTTCTACGTACATCAACAAAACTTACATTCCGATATTAACAAACTTCTAGTCCAGTAAAGTTCTGTCTGAGGATA
The DNA here is from genome assembly GCA_929108375.1 of Gymnoscelis rufifasciata. Lineage (NCBI taxonomy): Eukaryota > Metazoa > Arthropoda > Insecta > Lepidoptera > Geometridae > Gymnoscelis > Gymnoscelis rufifasciata. Next base: position 11,449,592 of record OV815314.1, read on the forward strand.
GGTTTTCATTGATCGCCGCCCCCCACTCCACCCGTATGAGTAATTGGACACAGGTAGCTTATGTTCAGTGTTAAGGAACGTTTAATATTGTGGTAGATTCTAAGTTATACTGATTATACGTGGTTCATCAACACAGCAAAGTGATGAAGTTATTAAATGACTACCAGGTAACTTTTTTTTTTGTTTTTTTTTTTATGATAGATAAGCCTTCATTTGACCACAATCTCACCTGATGTAAAGTGACGATCTGGTCTAAGATGGAGCATGAAGACCTAGAAGGTAGATGGTAATTCGAAAAACCCTACTTAATTTTTATAGTTTCGTTCGAAAAGGGTAAAAAGGGACATTATTCTAAGACAACGTCGTCTTTCTGTCTGTCTGTCTGTACCAGGCTGTATCTCAAGAAACATGATAGATGGAGACTTGAAATTTTCAGGGATGTATATTTTTGTTGCTATACTTACATACTTAGAAAACATCTATATCTATCTATATAAATAAAAATGAATTGTTGTTCGTGAGTCTGATTAAAACTCGAGAACGGCTGAACGGATTTATCTTATCATAGTCTTGAAATGTTCGTAGAGGTCTAGGGAAGGTTTAAATGGTGAAAAAAAACGAATAATTGCCGGGAAAAAATTGAATAAAAACCCGTGCGAAGCTGTGGCGGGCCGCTAGTTATTAATAAATATTTATAAGGGGCTCCCAAACAACAAAGGTGGTTTTTATAAAGTTAAGAATTTTTGCGCGCGGCCAGTACTTGGATGGGTGACCGCTCTGACCGCCTGTTTTTGCACTAACAAAATATATTTATAAGTACAATGTTTTGTGTTTTTTATTTTATTTTAAAAAGTGAATAAACTGTACACGGAACCCTAGATGTAGTACGAGTCCATCTCTTAGTAAACAAATTTATATGTTGGGAGGAAACCTGGTTGTTGGTGGCTGAAAGTTCAAAGTCAAAGTTATTTCTATTATATCATTAAAATTCAACATTCACATAAAATAATACACTTTAGCAGCGATTTGTGAATTATTTTACGTAAGGCAAAACCGTTAGTTGATCAATTTACGTCTTGGCACTAACCAATTAAATATGTATTATAGTGCCCTGAAACCTATTATAGGATTAAAAACAGAGCAAATCAAGACTAACTTCTACGACAGATAAACTTTTTGAAGTGAAACTTCTTTAGAATCGTTATATTTTATTTATTATTATATTATTTTTCTTATCATCACCCTTTCAGTTCCTCTTCATTTCCGATACGTATTCTAGTCTTTATAAGTTCTAGTCTAGTAAAGATGGAAGCAAAACTTCTAGTAAAGTATTCCTCCCAGGGATGGTTCCATTGAGCATTGCTGCATCGATCGCTGCCCCTCACACCACCCGAGTAATTGGAGACAGGCACCTCCACGGCTCCAGGCTGAAGGGACATTCAGGGTTAAGGTATTGTGAGTATTATTCTAGGATTCTAGGTTATACGCAGTTCATTATATCACAATAAAGGAATAATGTAGTGGGTGGAATAGTAGTAAATTCATTTGATTAAGTTATTAGAGTAGTATAGTACACTTTTATTCCATTTTAGGCATTTTAAAGCCCAACACAACCCGCACTTGGCCAGCGTGGTGAATTAAGGCCTAATCTCTCTCGTCAAGAGAGAAGTCCCTGTGTCCCAGCAGTGGGAACGTTAATAGGGTGATGATGATGATGATGAAAGCCCAATCTATGGAATAATTCCCTCTGAGTTGTGATTCCAACCAAAGAAAGTATGACATAATTAATTCTCCTGTGCTAAATAGGAGTACTGACTAACATTTACTATGAAATAAAATTTAAAACTAATTAGATTTTTTTGTATACACATTTATAATAGCTCTGTGATGATAGTTCTCTCGCTCCAAAACGTTTGATTTTATAGAAAAAATCATCATATTTATTAAATACTAATAGATTTTTCATATCACAGATTAAGGTCTTATAGAGCATACATTCTTGATAAAGATAAAGAAAATATTATTGTTAAATTCTATGTACACAGAAATATCACACAGTTTGTTATTGTTTCATCATCATCATCATCATCACCCTATCAACGTTCCCACTGCTGGGACACAGGGACTTCTCTCTTGACGAGAGAGATTAGGCCTTAATTCACCACGCTGGCCAAGTGCGGGTTGGTGAATGTCACATGTCCTTCAAACTGTTTTTAAAGTTCTCAGAACATGCCGGTTTCCTCACGATGTTTTCCTTCACCGTTAAAGCACGTGCTTAAAGCGCACATAAATTTCTCAAGAAGAAAAATCCAGAGGTGCGTGGCGGGTAGTATTGTAGCGGTAGTTATTGTTTAGCAATCATCAAATCTTCTACGAGTCCGTTATACACAAACTTCGAAATGTCCTGAGAAGTTCTATCTGTGAGGATAGTTTTTCATTGAGCCGTGTTGCATCGATCGCGGCCCACCCCGCCCGCCAGAGTAATTGGACACCGGTACCTCCTTCAGAACCCAGGCTGAAGCTTTCAGGGTTAAAGTATTGTGAATGTGATTGAATTCAAGGATTCTAGGCGATACGTGGTTTATCATCATCATGACGGATATATTATATGTATTTGACGGCGTGACGTCCTGGTTCTTCATTGTAGTGCATTTGTACTGAGTGGAAGTAGCATAGAATCAACTTAAAATGTCCGATGGCGTGAGCGCCCGCTCACGCCACTCGATCGCGCGATGTTTACCTGCGGCCGGTACCGGTCGGTGTCAGCCGACCGGTCTAACAGCCGATCGGGTGGCCGCAGGTGGAGGGGTTGTTTACGAGTTGCACTGCTATTTAAAGTACAGTTCCAATAGTCCGGGAGGCATTCTTTCTTTGGCTTCTGCTCTGTGCAAACTCTCTCGGAATTACTAGTTGACTGTAACTTTATCTTTGTTAAACTGAGCCTCAGATTATTTGTGTGATTGATATTGTTCGTTTAATCCCGTAATTGGTTATTGTTCAATGATATAATCTGTTTAAATCACCATGTCAAAACGTTTCACCTACATCAGAAGTGGGATACCCGCCTCCACAACCTCCTGACATGTTCATAATTTTTCGTTAATATTCCTAAGTTTAAAATAAAATTGATAGACTCAAATCACATTTTATGGACGCCTTCATAAAGATTAGACATTGCTAAAAGTAAAATTTAAGATTTACTCTTTGAGAGCTTAACAGCAATACGCAATCCGATAGTTATCCATTTCCGTTAATTCATGATCAACTCGATAAATTGCATGGCGATAAATTACTTATGAAGGTTATGGGGCTACCCTCATCAAAAAAAATAAAAGAAAAAAAAATACAGATAATTGCTAAAGGAAAAAAAACAGTTCCGATCTAGTACAAAAAAAAATACAGTTTATTGCTAAAGGGAAAAAAGAACAGTTCCGGTCTAGCATTCGTACTAATCCAGGCCAGTTCTCAACTGAAGGGATTGTAAAAGATAATTTTAAATAAGATTAATATTGTAGTGTTAAAGGGTGTTTTACTGGGCCAGCCGTCTGAAGGGTCCAATATACCAGTCCAGAAAATAGTATAGTTTGTTGTCAGGATAATCGAGCACTAACGATTATTATTTTCACTTACAGATAATTTTAACTGAGCCTACGCGAACGAGGACGTTCGCAAGTCAGAATGGCAGTGACGGCGTGACGTCCTGGTTCTTCATTGTAGTGCGTTTGTACTGAGTGGAAGTAGCATAGAATCAACTTAAAATGTCCGATGGCGTGAGCGCCCGCTCACGCCACTCGATCGCGCGATGTTTACCTGCGGCCGGTCTTTGTTAAACTGAGCCTCAGATTATTTGTGTGATTGATATTGTTCGTTTAATCCCGTAATTGGTTATTATTCAATGATATAATCTGTTTAAATCACCATGTCAAAACGTTTCACCTACATATTTATGTTATTCGGTATTTATTATTCTCGTATTTTAATTGTATTTGTCAGAGTAAAAAGAAAGTTGACTCTTTTCTTATATAGAACTAGCGGCCCGCCCCGGCGTCGCACGGGTAAAAAAAGTTCCCGGCAATTTTTCCTTATTTGCTCACAGTTTAGACCTACCCTGGACTACGACAAACATTTTAAAACCAAATCAAAAAAATGATTGAAAACTATGTTGAATATTTAGACATAGACAATAGCTCAAAGAGTATAATAACCACCACGTATAAATAGCTTATTAAGAAAAATCATAGACAACCTATAAAAAGACATTTATTTTACACTTTTGTTAACCTGTAGATAATAACAGACAAATAATTAGCAATAAATTAAAATTGCGACTATAATTTGAGATTTAAACTATCCTAGCTCTCAAGTTGGATCAAACTGCACATGGTGTGCGAATTTTATTATAATCGGTTAAGTGGTTTAGGAGTCCATCGAGGACAAACATTGTGACACGAGATTTATATATATTAAGATTTTTGTTTTCTTTTTACGTTAATGTTAAATATAGTAAGATAGTACTATCTTTGTGAATAACTTGTACCTAAATGTTTTTGTATTGTGTGAGCAGCAAATAAATGTTTGCCTATGTCTATGTATGTATAGTCGGTGACGGCGACCTTTGCATTTAGTACTGTCTGTTATCTAAGCCCGTATATCTACAATATATATTATATACTATAATATGTACACGTATACCTACAACTCCGCCGGTCAGCTCTACTGCCACACTCTGAAGTGTTTAAATCCTTATTTGGGTCAGCCAGTCATTAAAGAGCCCAAAAAGTAATGAGTGTTATAATTAGTATAATAGTCCTAGTCTTTTTTTCACCACCACTTTTTTTGTGTGTACCACTTTCGATTCAGTTTCTTTTATTTGAAAGATTAGGTTACCGGAAAAGGCTCTCGTTTGGCAGTTCATTTCTTTGAAATTTTAAATTTGAAAATCAAAATATGAATATGGCAAATTTGTAACGGCCAAATAAGATATTATGTAGAGGTATAGTCAAAGTGGCATGAACAATGTTGAAATATACATAATGTAAAACTATTCTCCATACTCCATTTCAGAATATTTCAACAACAAAGGCCATCTGCTGACCGCTATATTGCTTTCCCACTGCCATTATAAAAAACTAATCATTGACTTGTAACACGTATTTGCTACGTATCTCTTCATTAAACACTCCGAGCTTTGCTCATAGAAATGTCAACAAATTTCAAATAAAGCTTTGCTTTTAGTTAATACACAAAAACAATGTATTACTGGCACATTAACTTCTCAATGTGATTAAAAAGAGGAGCGAAACACAAAAGAGTCGCATAACGTCCAATCTATCAATCGTTGACTCGAGTTGAGTCATTGCCTTTTGGCTTCAGCGATCTCACCAACTGGAATGTACCGACTGCAAGACAATTATTTAACAATGTAAGATATAATAAATAAGATAAGTATAGATATTTAGATAAATATGAAAGTAAATATGAATATGGTAGGCTTTGCGCTCATCTTAGACTGTTTAAAGACAGTTTAGTCGCAAGATAGACTTGTCTATGGTTTGCGCTAAGCATTCACACTCTACCACCCATCAACTAGAAATTGAGTATCTACTTGAAATTTTGCAAACATGGTTTGGTGTTTGAAAAAGGACATAGGCTACCATTATGAAGATACGTTCGTACTATTATAATAGTGGTTTATACAAATATTGTACGACTCTTCATATTGAGGCAGGCGAAGTCGCGGTTAATTTCAAATTAAAATAAAATATCTTATGAAATGAAACCCAGAAAACTGTTCGCCTCGATAGTGTATTATTTTTAACCACTGCGGCCATCGACTTGTAAAAAAAATGTTTGTTTGTGATCATAAAAACACCACAATATCAAAGTCAAAACGTTTATTTCCTTAGAAGAACAGGGCATTGACAGATCAACTTATATTAATAAAACTAATGTTTAATCAAAAAAAAAAAAATAAGGTGTGTGTGCGATTCACACACGATAGAAGTTAAATTTCAGTAAATCGACGAAAGAATAAGAAGAATAAAAAAAAACAAAAAAAAATACTATGCAAAAAGATTTTGTTCGAGCGGTCACCCATCCACGTACTGACGTCGCGCAAAGTTACTTAACCTTGTTAGCGTTTAAGATTGGCTTACCCGACAGGTAAGCCAATCTTATTTCCATTTCCGTTGCATCCGGTTTGAAATCACAACGATTCTAAAGAAGTTTCACTTCAAAATTTTATCTTTATCAATTTTCACAATTTTGTAGTTATTACAATTTTGGAGTTTCACAGACAGTAATCTGTTGCAAAGTTCAAGTCCAACCTAAAATTAGAAATCGTTTACTTAAAATATGCGCTTAGTACTAAATAAATCAATCACAATGCATCACAGTTTAGAACAAGATCGATTTGCTAATAAAAACAAAATGGCGTACGTCACCGCTAAATCACTCAGGGCTTATTTGCTTTTTGCGGGATTTTCTGTTCATTTATTTTCAGCTGTTTCCTTTGTAGTAGGTAGGTACTTTGCAGGGTAATTTCGGATGTCTGGGTATATTAAATGGGACTTTTAATGTGCCCACTTGTGACTGCGAATGTCAGGCATGCACAATAATAACATGTATATAACGTTAAATATATTTTTGGGCGGGAAAATAAACTAATTTGGCTCGCCGCGAAAAGCTAATGGAATAAAACAATTCTAATTATCTACTGTACGTTAGGTATCTACAGAAATATCGTATTATTAATTTATCTTATCTTCATCTAATCTTAATGTAAGTATCTTATTATTAAAAATTATAACCTATATTACTAGATAACACAAAAATAATTAATTAGATTTAGCTCCCATTTTAAACTCGAAGAATGCAATGTGAATGCATTTTTAAAAAAAATGCATTCACATTTCATTTTTTTTTTGATACTTGTAACGTCATGTGAGATGGCAAGCGACAAACATTCGAATCATTTGAAAATGGAATCGTCAGACTATTCCAAAGAGAGAGAACTCAGAAAAAAAACCTAACTACAGAAAAAATCTTCAAAGTGTTCAAACAGTCTGTTTTCTTTGTAAATAATCATCCAAAACTTATTAGACTAACGTCAACTACGGATGAACAACTACATTGTTTTGCTATAAAAGTGTCTTGATAACACATTAAACAAAATCACAGAAGCCTATAAACATGAATTTTTAATACCTCATCCTTCCCTCTAGTAATGTTTTCAGTAGATTTATCACTCCCAAAAACCTCTCGCTCGGTAGTCAATTAAGTGACGTGATCAGGGGTTCCACACAATTGGCTGGCTGCGGACAAAGGCCTCTGAGTGAGCACGCTGACGTTTTATTGCGGGCGCTATACAAGTGTAGTGAGAAAGTTTGTTTTTAAGTTGCTATTATGAGATTACGCGAGAGAGTGGAATAAGCTGTTTTTGATTGTGAATGATACACGATTTTTAGTCTTGCGATCAAATGGAAAAGGTACCTACTTAAAATTTACAATGTAATATTAAATATTTTTTATCGAGTGTGTTTTGTTTTTTAGGGTATAGGTGTACGCACTTATGCTTCAGAAGTTGAAAATAAAACCAATTTATTATTTTATATTAAATTAGTCTTCATTTTAAACGAAAGGCAATTTCATAGTGCCATAAAATTATGAAGAATTTTTTATCAATTTGTACATTTCTAGGTATCCTCCACAAATTAGTTTTGGTTCTTTTCTTTCGTTTTCCCGTACTAAACACAACTGAAATAAGCTTCAAAATGCCAACCGTTTAGTAAGTAGCTTCTTTGTGTACTCTTACCGCCCGTGTCCGCGCCCGCTTTGCGCGGCTCGTGTGTACTATGGAGCGGCGGAGCGGTTGTGGCATCGTTTGCAGGAGCGCTAATAGTACCAAATCTCAAATATTTCGCGTTTAGAGGTAGAAGGTAAATCATCATTCAGTTGTATTATACAATATTTAAGAAATTGTTTTATAAAATTACAAACTTTATCACCAAGCATAGCATATTTGATTTGTACAAAAATCTATGTAAGTAAAAACACTTTTGTTGCCTCAAAAACTTCCACCAGCGCAAATCAAACGCAACAACGCAGCCCAATTTCGCCTCCAATTTTTCCCCGTTCAATAGGACGCTGAAATCGGCGGGGCCGCGCGCCCGTGCGTGAAATCGCATCAGCGGCGCAACGGACCGACGGTTGCGCATCCCTGACCGGATTATATGGATCTTTTGCTGGCGAGTCTGTTTAAAGTGGACTGTGATTATGAGCTCTATGGTTAACGATTTAGAGTTGGTTTTTAGTTGTTTTGGTTATTTAGTAAAGTATCTGTTTAGATTGTGAAAATATGTCTGGCTGTTTTGGACACGATCTGTCCGTCCGTCTTCTTTAGCTTGAGGCGTACATAATTTTATTTAGAACCTACATAAAATACTACTACCCTCTAAACTAATAGGAGAAAGTTCTTATTGACTAATTACCATATATTTAATTAATTTTTATTATAATAGATCCAGCTTTTGTGTTATCTTAAACTCGGTATAAAAAAATTAAATGAACTCTCAAAATAATATTATGTATTTCCTTGACAATTTTTATTTAAAAATTTAGCTTTTATTGATTTTAAGTTAACCTGTCCTGTGCTTCTAAGGTAATAAACGTTTTGACTTTGAATTTGAAAAAAGTGTGTGTGTGTGTCATCTACGACGCACGATTGGAGTTTACTCCTTACGAACGATAATTATGATATATATCGAATAGAAAAAGAGGGTAAATGAACGCATCTGCTAAAATGATAAGAGAAACAAACATATATCTGTTATTATTCGGATTATTTATATTACTTCAATAAAGCGTATTGCTTAAAGTATGTTGGAAAATAATATAAATAAAAAACAGTGAGACTACGAAGTATCACGCAAAGAGGAGACCCCGAGACGCTGTGTAATGTACCCATTCCATCTCATTCTTTTACACGTTCAATCCTACAAATATATATGTTTGTCTCTTTCTACGTAACGCCTCAACTTTTCGTGTTACACTTGATTTTACGCCTCATAATATTTTCGTACCGGGCCTTATAATTCAAATCGTTTCTTAAGGAGTAAACTCCAATAATTACATTTTTAACATTGAAAGTCCGTTGATTTTCATTTAAATGATTCAGAACCTCTTAACTAAATCAAAGAACCTCTACGATATTCTAATAATATTTGTTTATGTAAAGAGATTTTTATTTAGAGGTTTTAAATTTTTGTCTCTGGTCTACCTTGTATCTTGTACCTACTTGCAGTTCAGTTCTGCAAAGATTCTAATTTCGAACCGTGACGTTGCCGCCATGTTTTCAAACCGTTTATCGATACGCGCGAAATCTAACAACATCCTATAATAATATCCTATGTAGGGCGCGGTTACGGTCGTAATATTTCAGTCCGAATTTACGGTTTTATATAAATATCCTGTTTGCACTATGAGTGTATAATGTAACTTCTACAATTGTTATACACAAATGCATACCTTTTTTTTATGTTAGATAAGCCTTCATTTGACCACAATCTCACCTGATAAAGTGACGATGTGGTCTAAGATGGGGCATGAAGACCTAGAAGGTAGATGGCTTCTCCGGGCCACATTACGAAACACGTAAAAATCGCTTCACGCACTGGCCCAGCCCGGAGGGTGGTGACAAGCCGCGGCCGAAGCCTACCAGAGAAAAACCTGTGTACATAAGGCCGAAATATTCTCAAATGAAGAGAGATGCTTTCTTAAGTAAGTATATTCAGCAAGAGATGCTCGCAGGAGATTTCTGGAGTAAGCCGAGTTGTTGATAACAAATAAATATTTCAGGACTATTCACACAGCATCACGTAACTATGCTCAGATTGGATTTTTTATTATTAATACATCTTTAGGATGTTGATATTCATAGATTTCAAACTATTAACAACTGACATTAACAATGGAAAAAAAACGGTTCGAACGAAGGCGTCTGCGAAAGTTTTGTTGCATAAAATATTATACTGTAGTTACAATTGTTTCCGCCAGTAAATACATTAAAACTGTTTAATATGTGTTTTCAAAAATATCTTTGTTTGTAACATAATCTTAGAGCTAACCTCGAGGCTAAATGTTGTTGTGTGGATTATCCGGAAATAATAATAATAATTAATTTACTACATATATTAATTATATCAGATGTCAAGTACCCGAGACACAAGCTTAGAGCTCACCTCGGGGCTAGATGTTGTTTTGTGGATTGAATATTTATTTATGTATTTATGACGCGGGTCCAGCGTATTTATAAATAGTTAATTATTGAGTCAAGTTGAATTCATTTCCGTTCAAAACATTGGTACGTAAGTACTTGGTTATGTCATGCGATGATAAGCATGAAGATACTACGTGAGGAACGACGATAGCTTCTGACCCTTTATCGAGAGAAATAGGCTACTGCAGTAGGTACCTATCGAGATTGAAGTTATACATATTTTTTATTATATATAATATTAAAAAAAGGAGTTTCAATTAACTTGATACTAAAAAGGATCCAATCCACACAACAACATCTAGCACCGTGGCGCATGAAAATCTGTATTGCAAACGCCAAAGTGGGCTATAATTTATAATATGACAGTTGCTAACCTTGTATAAAATCGTCTTAAGTGAATACGGTCTTATATTTCTTATATATTTTATAGCCTCAAAACATAGTCTTTTAAAATGTATATAACCCACAAAAGAATACATTCATAGTATCCTCCCATTCATGTTATCTTTAGAGCCATTGAACGATCTCAAAATCAACCACACCCTTTCATCTCAATTGATATCTTCATCCTTTTCTTATATTTGACATTTAACCCTGAACGCGCGCGCGGTTATGGTTACAGAGATTAACACTCTTAACCCTAAGATGCTGTTTTTTGTTATACCCGTTTACCCTGATCGGGTTATTGTTAAAAAAGGTAACTGCCATTGTGTTTTTATTTAACGGGATCAAATCGTTGGAATTTCTAAATATTATTGACGTAATATATTTACTACACTATAACTTTTAAATTTATGTCTAAGAAAAAAAGTTATTTTTTTTTATTTACGTAAAGATGCCGTTAGAGCGGTCACCAAGTACTTGGCTTACGCAAATAAGGTAAACTTTATATTAAAATCACGTTTGTTGTAAATTTTTTTTTATCGTACTTGTTAAAAAAGAAACCCATACTTACTACACCAGTATCTGTTCTTAATAGCGGCAGGAGAAATACATCATCCCACACAACTTCAACTCTCTATCTATAACGGTTCTTGAGAAAAACCCTGGTTTTAGACGGACAGACAGACACATGAAGAAGTCTCAGTATTAGGGTACTTTGGATACGAAACCCTAAAAAAGAAAAATTATTACAAAGCCAAGTCACAAATCTACAAAATCGAAACTATATAATTAGAGGTATATGTTAATTTGTCTTTATTAGTTTGCCTTGTAAAACACATTCCTTTAGTAGATTTGCATTTTGTACCTACTACTCAAAAGAGTTAATAAAAATCGTGTTTAGTAATTTAATGTTTTCAATTTATTTAAACAAAAGAAACTAAATCAATACTTAATCTAAATCGGAAACGAAGACGTACAGCGTTCATCCATATTCAAATTAAATTATGCATTAAGTCGCCACTGTTGAAATGATTGAATTTAAAACAAAGTCACCTAATAAATATTCAAAGACTTGTTTTGAAATCAAACCCTCGCCTTAAAAACTTAACAATAAACCCAATCAGCAATAAAACTCCAAGAATTGTTATAATTTTCAATAAGATTATTTACAAATTCTCGACTTTGACAGTAGTCTAAGATTTGGGGCGGATCTGTCAATATTGTCACAAAACATTTAAAAGATAAAAAAAAGGTAAAAAGCTATGAATGTGGGCTAATTTTCGCTCTCAATACTCACTTTGTGTGTAAGCATCAGGGCGTTATACAAATTAATACAAACGGAAAAAACGACCGTTACCTTTTTAGATTTTTTTTCTTTTTATTTATGGTGTAAAAATTGGGTTACTTAACGGGAGCATCCTGTCTATTGTGTGCAAGCGCATGTCTTAAGGGATCGCACAAAGTAAAAAATCGGCAAAAAATGTTGCAAAAAGTTTACAAAAGGGAGTTATGTTGTCTTTTTTTTTAACCAACGCGTGTTTTATGATATTTTAGTATTAGGTTATTAATGGATTAGATAACTGGAGATTATAAATGAATTAAATTTGGACAATAATCAACAAGAAGCTATTGAAAAATATAAAATAAATCTAAATTTAAAATTTAAGAAAAAACCCCGATTCCAATGCCTTCATTTCTTTAAATGTACATAATATTATGTAATGTGGACGCGATGCGCTTTCATTTGATACCCCACACTAGTATATTTGCAGATTTTCTGTTTTCCTTCCCCACTCTCACCCCCATAACTTTTAAACGGCTCAACCGATTTGCATGAAACATGTCTAAGAACACCCGGGCCAAGCTAAATTGTAATCGCTCTATCTTTTCGGGAGACACAGACAGACAGACAGACACGTCAAACTTATCCCTCTTTTTTGGTCGGGGGTTAATAAGAAATATCCTTTATTTTCATTTGTAAGATAGCTTTTTTAATATCCTGTAAACCCTATAAAAACAAACCATGAAACGATAACTTCTTATTACAAGTAGATTTTCTATGGAGTAAGTAGCTCCATAGAAATCCTTTAGGTACTCTATAATAGTTGCTTAAGTATTTTTTTATTTGTGTATCAAACGTTATTTGTATATCACCTCTATACATTATAGTTCCTTTATGTATTTTAGAGGTATATTACATAAGATAAAATACATAAAGGAACTAGAGCATTCTCAAACAGTCCAGAAACTGGTCATACAATCAGTTACGGCTAAGCCAAGCTTTGTCAACCAACAAAACACACGTTTTTTTCATACAAACTAGATTTAAACCGCTCAAAGGGACGATGAGGTCACAGGTCACCATCGTCTTTTTCGTCAAAGAAAAAAGTCGTTACGAAAACTTGTATAAAAAAAAGCTTGTAAAAAAAGGGCTCCTTGAAATATTGTGAATATTGATGAAGAATGAAATCTGGTTTTCTATTCGTAATGTGTGGTCCCACGGTCCGTGTCATAGGTTCTGGGAATTCGCTTCTGAAAAACCTGATTTTTATAGACATCATAGAGTGGCGCTGTGATTATAGTTCTGGCTTGACAACTAGTTTCTTTGTATTAAATGCTTTTACCAACAGGTTACCTAATAAAGCACATAAAAAATGTTTTTTTGTTTAAAAACCTAAAATCTAATATCCATTATCTTACCTATGAATTTTTTTTCTATGAAAATACAAAAATTCTTATTAAAAAATAAAAGCATCTTACGCAGTTGTACAAAAAAATCGATAAAAAGTGTATATCCCTAAAATATCCGCTTAAAATATGGGTTAAGATCACAATAAGCACGAGACATCCAGAATCCCGTGCACGCTGCACCCTTTGGAAAAGATCGAAGATATAGGGTTGTGGGTTGTTTTGATCCCAGCACGCGTTTTAGGGTTAAGGATGCTGCAACGGCACGTGATTACGAGTTTAGGGTTGATCTTGGAGCTTGTCACCTGCCGTTAACAAGAGTTGTTTTTACTGTTATTTAAAGGAATGCCTAATTTCATTTGAATTGAATCCTTCCTTAATCCTCAACACAGAAATAAAAAACCATACGCTGTAAATTTCTTTATATAGTTATAATATTACTTATTCTTGTAGACACCAAGATTATAACTACAGAGCACAAAAGATAATTTTAATATTTTAAATTAAAAACTAAAAAAAAATATGATAAATGTATTACCTCCGGGATTTACGGGTTGTAGTAATCGTACCATGGAAAGTTTAGTTCTCAGCTTGTTCCTGGTTTCAAAGAATTAAATAATAGCAAGCTGATATTGACATTATATTATTAAGTAAAAAAAAATTATTTCATAAAATATTGAAAAAAAAAAGTATTTTCTACTCATAACAAACAAACAGTACATAAACAAAGAGAAACACCAATTTGTACAAACCACCATGAGCATGGCTATTTTTAAAGGTATTAAGGGTTGTAGTACACATTGATCCCGCACGCGTTGTAGGGTTAAGGGATGCTGCACGCGATAAAGAGTTTAGGGTTGGTCTCGACACCTGATTGTGGAGATTTTAAGATTTACACAATGACCACGTGTCTACCAGTTTTTGGAAATTTATGTTTAATTAAACGGTTAACCAGTTTCACGCCGAAAGTATTACGTTGCCTATAGCTTTTCTTAATAATAGTACCTATCTTAATTTTTTTTTACCGTTCTGTAGTTCTGTGTCATAAGCAATCAAACGATGTCTTCAGCAAAACAAAAAAACTAAGTGTTTCGTCTTATATATAAAATTTGCGTGTCACAATGTTCGTTCCCGTACTCATCCGAAACGGCTTGACCGATTCTCATGAAATTTTGTGAGCATATTGAGTAGGTCCGAGACTTGGCCAACATCTATTTTTCATTTTGCAAGACAATGTTTGCTGGGGTCAGCTAGTCAAAATATAAATATTTAGTTTCGTCGTACAAACTCAAAAACAAGAATTAAATATTGTTGGGTATTTTCTTGTCTCAGCACATCGCATCATGAGAATATTACTACTTATAGAATAATAATATAAATTAATAATTCGATAAATAATTAGTTCTAATTACTACCGACTTAAATATATTATGCAAGAGTATTTTATTATATTTTATGTAGCACTATATATTTTTTTTGATTATGTATTTTATTATTATTCCCATATTACTACAGCTACATAGTTGATAATTCATCTTGATCCCGGCACGCGTTGTAGGGTTAAGGGATGCTGGAGGCACGCGATAAAGAGTTTAGGGTTGATCTCGACACCTGATTGTACATCTTGTAATCTCCTCTACAAGATGTACACAATGACCACGTGTGGACCAGTTTTAGGGAATTTATGTTAAATATATTTGAGGAATTAATTGTGGATGTAGAAGGGTTAAGTTTTATTTTAAACTTTGCAGCATAAACTGGTTAACTTTCATAAGTTTGATGACTGTTTCGGTCTGGGACAAGTAAATTATGTACGCCTAGATTATAACTTCAATTCCCATGAAGTATGTACTTATGCATATGGCGACTAACCGATCTAGCTAAGTTTAAGTTTAAGCAAACATTAATTACCTATACTTGGTCACCTAGATAGGTAAAGAATAGGTATTAAGTAAATTCGAAAGTTTGGGTGAATGTACGGATCTCTATCAAGCCTATGTCCAGCTGTTTACAACAACCAATTTTTTTAAAGAATATTAACATTTTACTATCTTCATTAGTTTGTTAGACACTTCTTTTTACGTTCCCACTTCTGTGACACTTCTCTCTTGACAAGAGAGATGAGGCCTTTAGATTAATTCACCATGCTGGCCAAGTGCGGGTTTGTGAATGTCCCGTGTCCTTCAAACTTGAAAGTTCTGAGAACATGCCGGTTTCCTCACGATGTTTACCTTCACTGTTAAAGCGTACATTAATTTTTCAAGGAGAAAAATCCAGATGTTAGCTATGATGGTATTGAACCATGACCTTCGTACTGAAAGACTTGACTTGTGTGCTCCTACTTAGCCAACACTGCCTTTTTTATTTGTTATTTTAGCCACATGTTTACGATAAACAATAACCAACAAAACTAGACTTTTACGAGTTTCGCATGGCGCCAAACACCATACAAAGGTTAAGTCGCTAATTAGCCACAAACGCCCGTTCGCTCGTTTCCGGTAGCCAATTTAGATTTTTTTTTATTTAAACTTGATATTACCATGCGATAAAATAAAATATTATAATCAGCTGTCGAATTAAATTATTTACGTATTTAAAAGTTAGTTAGTTGTTTATTTTTAAAACCAATGTGTAACGGATAACCGTGATTTTTATAGAACCTATTTTTCTACCGTGATATTTTTAGTTCAAATATGAATTTATTAAAAAAATGCAATGCAGTCATTGAAGCAAAAACTTTTTGCATTACACGTCTACCAGCGAGATTTGCTTTGTTTGTCTAGTAGGTATAAATCCCTATTGAGAAATCCGATTATCTATGCGTGAGGCTTATCACTATGACGATGATAAGTTGATAACGTAAAAATAAAGAATTTTTGACAACCTGTTAGATATATTTTACAAATCTTAAGCCACTTTCAAACTTTAATCTTAACCTTTCATCAAACCCATTCATTCATCTTTCTTTGAAACTAAATATCATTCTCAATAGATAAAAATACGTGTCACCCACATATACCACTTGACACTTCAAATACTTCAGAATTATAAAAAAACGGGTGCAAAAAGCGGTTACTGCAAAAACAGTTATAAATTTGTCAATCGACCCCGCCTACGGTTTTTGCGACTTTAGGATTGCGAAAAAAAGCGTTTGTAGTAAATTGGTTTTCATCCCGGGTTCGTAAGACATATTGGATTCATTATTGGTGTCCGAAATTTAAATGATAATAATGAAGAATTGCAAAAAGCATGGAGAATAATCGTTTTGACTACATAAAAATATAGATATTCTGATTAGTCTGTTTTTTTTTAATATTTTTAACAGTATTTTTTACTTTATCAATTTAATAAGAAAGTGCCTAGATATAGAACGTTCCGGAGTTCCTTGTGACGTATACACTTTGTACATTTTGCTCAAAAGCACTGTATTCGCCTTGATTTTCGTTTGCAATAAATAGAAAAGATATGGGTATCAATTTTATTAGTCATCTAAATGAAATGATGGACTAATTATTAACTTTAAGTCATCTATTGAGGCATATTGATAATATCTCGGTGTCCTAACTGATTACACTTCTCCGGTGGTAGGCTTCGGCCGCGGCTTGTCACCACCTCCTGGCCGGCCAGTGCGTGAAACGATTTTTCGTGTTTCGTAATGTGGCCCGGAGGGCCTTCTAGGTCTTCATGCTCCATCTTAGACCAAATCGTCACTTAACATAAGGTGTGGTCAAATGAAGCATTAAAAAAACTTGATAGAGCGTTAGATTGCGGGTTCAATCAAGTCTTGCCTTAATCAATTTGAACAATTGAACACAGCAGAGTTCCGCAGCCAAATGGCGATAAACAGAACTCTTCTGGATTTGTCATGACTGTCTATCTCTCCGTCCGTACGTCGCAGCCTCTTTTTTCCGAAACTATAAGAACTATACTGTTGAAACTTGGTAAATAAATATGTACTGTAAACTGGATTAAGATTTTCACATAAAATATGTGCCAAACTTATTTATGTAGTTATTATGCTTTTTACATATACATATATGTATCTACATATTTTTGGCTGGCTCTTTCACGCAAAAACTACTGAATAGATTTTAATGAAACGTCACAATAATACAGCTTACATATCAGAAGCTACTTTTTACCTCGGGAAAATGCATTGTTCCCGCTGAAAAATGCAAAAACACGAGCAACGTCGCTTGTAAAGCTTGTGCCTTGAAGCCCACTAGTTCCAAGGTCTTAACCCCAGAACACACAGCTCTAATTATTCTAATTAATATTCCGTCCCCGTGGTTATACTCGTACCACTGGACCCCCTGACCTGAAATTACTTGTAACGTGCGTATTTACTCTAATTATTGCGAGACGCAAATTACTGGCCTTGACTTGATTGTGGTGTAATGTGGTAATTAGAGATTTATCTATGGATAAGGAACTATTTTAATTGAACTAGCTTAAGTTGTAATAGAATCATTTTAATTAATTAACATTAGGTATTGTTTCAGCCATAGATGGACCTATAAGTCTCGTAGATTTTTGTTATTTTGGTTGGAAGCACAAAAGCATTACGTTTTGAATGAAAGTGAATTCAAACGTGTGAAAACACTAGACTTTATTCTAAAAGAACATTTTTTGTACAGTTAACCACAAATATAAATAAACTGTGCCTACTATACAAATCTAAAAAAAAACAGTAATAAACAATTATTATGTTAAATTATTTTCTACTCACTCTATGTTCACACATTTATAATCGTTTGCATGCTCTATATGCAAATAAATCTTGTTTCCCTAAAAACTTAAAAACACAAAAAAGTCTCAGCCACTCTGGCCGTGTTATACAAATTTGCTCTTCTTTTGTATTTTTTTCTATGTAGTAACAAAAAATGGAGTGACCACTAACAAGCTCTATTTTAAAAGAAGGCATCTCAAGCTTCAGATATTTATTTACTCATTCGTTACAAAAAAATAATGGAAACTTTTTTGCCGCCTAAATAATATGTAGATTACATATTATTTAGGCGGCAAAAAAATTGAACGTGATTGTTCAATCTATGAATCAAAATTCTGTTATTAATGAAAGAAAGTTTTTCTCTTTTTAAACTTTCCATAAAAATAATTTATTCCCGACAAGATAATATTCTCTAAAATCTATTTATATACCTACAATATAAATACTGAGATTTTAAATAGGTATCAGGCAACTGCATCGCTTTATCAGAGTCTAAACCGGCCCGAAAGCAACCAAAAAGTTTTCATATCGCAAACAGATAACAATCACGCAAATTCTATTTCCAAAGCAAAACACGTCGGCACAATAAAGAGTGCACACGACCGCGAAAGGTGCAACATGCACCCTACTTCTTCTGGACCCTACCTAGCTCCATTGTCCGAACATCTTAAAAAAAAAGTTTGCTCACTGGCACAAAATATAATTGCCCAGGCCCCCTTCTCTATTGTCATTCAAAGACATTACGCTCCAACCAAGGGTACTGGCGACCTAGAAAATAAAAATAAAAATGACATTCCGTATTCAAAATATGTCACTTTCGCGTATCGATTTATTGTGTCGCGAATTGAACTGTCCATTGAAATCCCTTATTAGGTAAACCGTGAAGATGACGACGTTCCCATGACGGCTGAATTTATTTTATTATTTTTACGACTGGACATATCTTATTGTGCGGGAATTATCGGAAGTGATACGGATTAGTTCCGTCATGCACCGATGAATATGAAATGAAACGAAAACATTTTGAATTTCGTAAAGCTGGCCGCTAAGAAGATCAGACTATTTCTTTTTTCAAATGTTTACCGGCTAGGGCTGGACAAAAGCTCTTTTTAGATTAGGAATTATTATTACTATCTAATTATTATAACAATCTATGTATATGGGTGGTAGAAATGAAATAGTATATTATTTACTGTTATAGTAAAAATACCGTTACATATAAATGACGTGGGTAATTAGTCATAGGCTGCCTCTTTCGAATCAGTCAATAACAATCTTTATATTTAAAATTGCAGTATAATTCGTATGTAATATTATCTAATATATAAAATTTCCAAGTCACAATGTTAGTTACCGTACCTACTCCGTTTACCGTTTTATCGATTTTTATCAAATTCGTAAATGCGTATTCAGTATGTCTGAGAATCGGCGACTAACAACATATTTTTTATTTTGCAAAACAACGTTTGCTGGGATCAGCTATTAGTATAACATTACAAAATATTTATTACGAACATAATGAATATTTATTAACGGCAGCACACTTCTTATAGATTATTTACATAACATTCCAAACTCTTATCTCATAATGAAAATAAAAGCATCTGTCAGCGACTCAGAAAATGATTAGCCTCTTCAACTCATAAAATATCAATCGAGATCGTATACTCGTCTAAATTAAAAGCAAAAATCCCACAGTGGGTACAAAAGACCCTGCGGTCGATAGGGTGATTACAGTCGAGCCTAGATGTAGATAACCCGGGTGTATTACACCCCCAGGCTAGTCCAGGGCTGTGTGAAATGCGACCGAATTATTCACATCAACATTGTTTATGCGCGCTTATTATTTTTATGAACATTATTGGATGTTTGTAATCAACATCATTGGAATAGACTTCCCTCGTAGATTTATTTTTTGATGTCTGACCAGTTGTCTGCAGATAAAAAATATTACTTCAGTTTCGCTGTTAAATTTGCGTGGTTAATTTTTTTCTTGGGAAGCTTAATAAAAAACATACCTGATTACTAGTATTAGTACTATTACTATCCATATTTTATCCGAATATTCTAAAGGCAAGCAATTTTTCGTCCACAAAATTGTTTTGAATATAAGTAGGTACCTATTAGCACGAGCAATCTTTGCACAGCTGCGGCCAGTATGGCAATCACGGAAATTGACACGGAGAGTCAAGCTCAAAATATTCCGGTCTAACGTCAAAACCGTATTGCTATACGGGTGTGAAACGTGGAAAGTCACCACCGAGTGGACATCTCGTACAAACTCCAGGTCTTCGTGAACCGATGTCTTCGGAAAATACTTTGTATATACTGGCCCGTAAAGATATCCAACCAACATCTATCGGGAGCGCTGCAATGAAGTCCCGGTCGACCAGCAGATCAAACGCCGTAAATGGAGCTGGATAGGCCACACTCTCCGATGGGAACCCAACCATATCCCGAGGCAAGTCACAGACTGGAATCCCCAAGGAAAGCGTAAGCGTGGCCGTCCAAAGCAAAGTTGGCGGAGGACTGTCATTGTCGAAGCGAAGGCTATCGGCAAGACTTGGAGCGAAGTTAAGCGCGACGCTCAAGACAGAACGGGATGGCGACGCACTGTGGACGCTCTCTGCCCCATCTAGGGGACATATGACCTTAAGTAAGTCAGATAGCTTGCTGAAACCACTGGTCTATTTGTGAATACACGACTTATAATATGGCAGATGACTAAAAAAATATACTATTAGTTACAATTAAAAATAAAATTTATGTACCAGATTTAATCTTTTTTGAAACAAAAAATGAAGACATTGCAGTGCATTGAAGTTTCGCATCGTGACGTAACGCTTTCGTGAGATTTGTGCCTAATTTCGCAATCACAAGCCCCCACTCAGAAACTTAGATAATCAATATCTTCGCACTTTCTTATAAAATTGATATCGAGAAAATAGGTGTCCAGTATTTTTTGACGGGCTAACAGACGGACTAAACAGAATATTATTATTTTTATGTAGTCTTCATGCCTATCGTTATTTTCACAAAAACTAAAAATTATATTAATAACTATATTATTTTGTTTTTTAAAACCATGCAATAACAACACGTGGCAACCCTGAACCGCAGAAGCTCAATGAGTGACATAATAACTAACCGATCACAGATAAGCTATTAATTTGGCTCAAGTATCCCATTCCATCGAAAATATGCTTGCACGCCTACAACCAGCCCTTATTTCAATAGCAGTAAGGTTTAAAATTTCAGCATGAGTTTGAAATTGATACCGCCTATTGTACTGAATTCAATGGTTTATGTTGTGCCGATGTTTTCAATGGTTTATTGAAATGTTTTTTGTACTTTTGTTTCTATTACTAAAATTAAAAAAAAAAAACTTTCCATATTCAAATACAAATTACATTAATGAGGTTAAATTAGAATGTTGTTCCTATGGAGAAGGCTACTCAGGGGGGGGGGGGATAAAATCCGGAATGAGGAGATACGTAGAAGAATGTTAAGAAGACATATCTAAACGGATTAGCCCTTTGAAGTGGCAGTGGACTGGCCATAAAGCATCAGAACAGATAGTCGTTGGGGCCGAAAAGTACTAGAATGGGGATAACTGATCGGTAAGCGCAGCGTAGTACGTCCTGGATGGTACTGGATGATGGACTGGTATGATTACTGGAAATATTTGAGGGAGCTGACTGACTAGATAATTAGCTGTGTATATACTTATCAGAATAACAGTTAAGGTGCTTTTCCCGTGATAAAATACTACTTTTCGCAGGAAATTAAACTATTGCGATGCCCGATTTGGAAGCTGTTTTCATAAATGTGAGGAGCTTCACTTTACCGCAGGAAAATCAATAATTATTACATAGATTTTAAAGGATGGAATACTATATTTTTGAAGAAGGAATATAATTCATAAACCTTTATTTATTGTAGAATAAAATATGTAAGTATTGAATATTAAACATTATTAGCCTTATAAAAATTGTAAAAAACCGAATGTAAAAAAAATGTAGCAACGTTATTCCTGGGGCGTGAGGTACTCCATTTTAAATAGAGCTTGTTAGTGGTCACTCCATTTTTTTGATGTAAAAAAAAACAACAACAAAAGGTAAGCAAATTTGTAGCACTCGGACAAAGTTGCTGAGAAAACATTTTTTGTGTATTTTTTGTTTTTGGGGGAAACAAGATTTATTTGCATAGGTAAATAATAAAATACGATTATGTGAGAACATCAAAAGTGTCACTAAATAAATGAAAAATTTTGAATGGTAGTAAATTTATGGTTTTGTTAGAATAGGTAACAATTTTAATATTTTTAAATAGGTAACTTAGTTTCATATAGTTCTAAACTCAGCTCGATTGTTATAAGATTTTAGTGTTGGCTAATTATAAGAAAAATCTGACTAACCAACGTTAATTTAATTTAATTTAACCTTATGTTAATTTATGCATTTGTTGTATTTTATTATGACAAAATAAATGATTCTTATTCTTATTCAACGCCCTACTACGTCCTACAATTCTTGTATGGATAAAATAATCCATGTTTAATTATTAATACGTTATCAACCACTGTACTGGATAAGTCAATCAACTTACGGGTAAACAGATGACTTTCACAAAACCTCATTGGTACTAAACCAAAAAGGTTTTGAATGGGTAAGTTAATGTTTGACCAAACATATGTGTTAAGAATATATTCGTTTCTAGACATCGGCATCGCTTTAAATTTAGGATGACGTAATTTAAGTCTATTTTTACCATATACTACCAAATATTACCATATAAGGTAGCAATACCGCACCCCCATCCATCAAAAGGGCAAGGGTAGGTATTGACATAAAATTTACGAGATTAATATTTACAGAAGAGGGATGCTTTGACAAATTATTTGTTATGGTAGTGCCAAGCTCTTTGAGATATTTAGGGAAAACATTATTTTCATAGTTTTATAATCATCGTGAGGAAACCGGTATGTTCTGAGAACTTTAAAGTGTTTGAAGGACATGACATGTGACATTCACCAACCCGCACTGGGCCAGCGCGTGGTGAATCAAGGTCTTAACGGTGATGGTTATGATGATAGTTTTATTAATCAGATTTTCTTCTTAATTGGATCAAATGCACCTCGTTTAGGAGGTATGGTAAACAAACTTACTGTACGGTTTGCAAACCATACAGACAACACGTCCTGGCGTACCCTCGCGAACATAACCTAATAGTATGAATAAACCGTGAAAACTTACAAACTACTCTTTTAACCCAACTTATAGGAAACACATATTATAGGAAATATAGAAATAATTAAATTAAAATGACATAAAGACTACAAATGATTCCTATAAATATCCACAAAATGACCCATCAAACATTAAAATAAAATCATCGTGCGTTCAGATAACATACCTAATTCAAATTCAACATTGGAACGAGATGAAATAAGAGGAAAACTCATCAAACATGAAAACCACGAATGACATTCATAAATAGAACACCATAGGTTCGAATCGATGGCATTATTCCTATTTCCCGGTCACAGTATTATCGGGTATCCCTTTCGAGCTACTGGCGATTGCAATCCCGTAGGACCTTACCTGCTCTGAGTTAAGGAGAAGGCTTTTTAACGAAATACTACTTATTTCAGTTAGGGTGTTATTACCAACAAATATAAAAAAGCTATTTACTATGTGGATTTATTTCACATAGTGAACACACAGGGCATACATGGTTATTTATTCTCTAATAATATATTTACTTCTAAAGGTAAACTCCAACAATGTAATTTCTAATGAAAACTAAGTTGTTACGTTTGCTGT
Source organism: Gymnoscelis rufifasciata (assembly GCA_929108375.1). Classification (NCBI taxonomy): domain Eukaryota; kingdom Metazoa; phylum Arthropoda; class Insecta; order Lepidoptera; family Geometridae; genus Gymnoscelis; species Gymnoscelis rufifasciata. The sequence goes on from OV815314.1 coordinate 11,473,494, forward strand.
AAAGATTCAGTTCTCGATTTTGATCTTAATACGATTTTGTGATAATATTATTTATATTTCTAGAAGTATATTATTCTTGCCAACATCGCATCGCCGGACATCTTCCGCAAACATAAAAAATGTCCAATAATAAGCTCCCTCCACACAATAGATTTACATCTTCGACGTCCGAGAAATTTTACAGTGCAATTTTATTTATAGCGAAATTATACGGCGGTCGTGAGAACGGGACTTCCGCGCGGCTTATTGCGGATTTATTTCTGGATTTGTGGATTTTTAATTCAAATTATGTTCCATTTTGAGTTCCATTCTTTTTTTCATTTTCATATTTTTGGCGATTTGTTTTTTTTCTGTAATTATAGATGATATTTAACTAAGGGATCTTATTTATGGCCCTTAGAACGTTTTCCTAATACATACTACCAGTTTAAATCATGTTACCCAACATTGTGTAATTTGTGTATAATTAAGTACTCATAATAACAGGTACAGGGAATATTTTATTGTCTTTTTGAAGGAATTTTAAATGTTAATAAGTTTAAGGAATATATTTTATTCTAACTTTCTAGATCTAAAGAAACAAAACATATGTTAGAAAAAAAAGCACAAACTGATACTTCTAGTGACAGTTGCTCACCATATCGTAAGTATAAATCACTGAAATCCTTTCCCAAAACCAGAATCAATACGTCACTTCCCACTAATCTATCACATAAAAACGAACGACCGTTTCCATAAAACCGCGGGAAAAAATCACCATAGAATAAAATGGCGACAAAAAATCACCATAAAGTCACCATAAGGGAATAGGTAAGCGCTGTTTATACTAAAGGCTTAAATCTTTGGGTGTGGGGAATATTTTAGTATCGGGATGGCGAGGATTACGCGAATAACCCTTCTGGTCGGATAAGTTTAACAAGGGCTACCGTATTTACCTACCGCAAGTTTGATTATTATTCGGATTACTTGACGGAAGTGAATTTGTGCTAATGTGTTAATAATTAAGTGTAGCTTCTTTGGGAGAATAGTGGAGTAAATAAATCTGTACCTACTTTGTAAAAAGTTATAAACGGTCAAAATGAAAATGAGAAACAAGCTACTTTTTTGAAGTAGGTTAATAAAATAAAATCATGTTCGCTGTCCATTGTCTTGTACTTTATGTAGGCAACGATTTTAATGCAATTTTCAGTAATAGAGACAGCTATTTTGAAAAAATGCTATATTTTTGCACAAGTCGGGCGTGGGTGGCTAAAATGTAAGTGGTAGGCTGGTAGGTACTTTTAGTTAAATTAAATGTTATTTTTATCATATTAATAAAATTGGGGTTTTTAATTTTAAATTAATAAATAATCTTCTTGAAGTTTAGGAGTACCTACCTACCAAAGTTGAGTGATTTTAACCGTAGGACATATATTAATAACATTATTTCAGCTTCAAAGCCCTAGTCTCGATAAAAACAGAATAACTCATGAGTTTAGTCGGTAATGTATAGGCGTTTTGAAGTGAAACTTCTATAGAATCGTAGTGATTTCAAACCGGATGCAAAAAGATGAAACGGAAATGATGTAAGAAACAAATACAATGCTTTATTTAAATTTCTTTGCGCGATACTTCGTAGTTGAGACTACGAAGTATCGCGCAGAGGTATTGCTGTATTTTATTTATATTATTTTGTAACATACTTTATGTAATACGCTTTATTGAAGTAATATAAATAATCCGAATAATTACAGATATATGTTTGTTTCTCTTATCATTTTAGCAGATGCGTTCATTTACCCTTTTTTTCTATTCGATATAATATCATAATTATAGTTCATAAGTAGTAGACTCCAATCGTGCGTCGTAGCTGACACACACACACTTTTTTTTTATTCTTCTTATTATTCTTTCGTCGATTTACTGAAGTTTCACTTCTATCGTGTGTGAATCGCACACACACCTTTTTTTTTGCTATTTAACTGATAAAATTCACCCTTTACCCTAAAGTCGTAAAATTTTATCACACTAATGTTTACTGTAAACCCCCAAACTGTCCCTTGGATCAAAAAGGCTTTGCTAATATTCCAGTTTTAAGATAAGTAGGTTCTTTCCCTTTAGACATGAGAGTAGTATAAATAAATATTTCCAAAAATAATTTAATGCAAATGAATTCATAAAAATGACTAAAGAATAGTTTTATTTACAAAACAATAAAGGCCTTTTATTTCCTATCATTTGACCGTTATAAAAGGGTATAATCAAGGCGCTTAAACCCCTTTCTATACACTTAATCATAAAAGCAAACAAACGGACCACTTTATTTTATGACCACCAGACCCTCTTTACTGTGATTTTTTCCCCAAAAAATGGGAAATTTTATCGTCAGAGAGGTCATCCATCAATGCACAGGATTACATGTCCACGGCTTTACCCAAAAGAGCGGAATACGGTTAATCATTATACCCTTGAGGCCGAGATTGCGTAGGATGAGGGATATTGTAATATTTATGTTAGATGATTGATTTCAGATAAAGGGAATTGAGGTCGGTTTGTACAAAAATGTGTTGGCAACATTTTTGGACGATACGAAAATGCTCTTTCAGAAAGTGGACTTACAACATTATTTACGCTTTGGCCAAAATAGTTCTAGATTGGAATGTCGAATTTTCGAATATAGATTCAATTAAATTTTAATAAATTATTTTGACATTTTACTGCCCCAGTGGCGAGGTGGGCGATCAAGGCGATCCGCTTGCGGCGCAAGAGGTAGCTGGTTTGATTTTCGCTGAGGGGTCAAGTGTTTGTATGTTCTGCAAGCACTTTCTCCTTGATCTGGGTGTTCAATGTGTATAGTAAAAAATATCTATGTACGTATGTCTATATTATATTAAGTATATCAGATGTCTAGTACCCGTAACACAAGCTAAGAGCTTACCACGGGGCTAGATGTTTTTGTGTGGATTGTCCGGAAATATTTATATATTTCTTTTAATTTCCGAATGTAGTTCGAATGAATAAATAAGATATTATATAATTTGACATTTTACTTTACTAATCGAATCGAAATTCATTAAAAATAACGGCCGGCTATGCAAATTCGCAAACCAAATCAAGCGGAAATTAGTTTCAAGTTGCACCCATAACTAAAACTGGTCACTCTGTCCAGGGTAAGGTCAGTTCTGTTTTGTCCACACAGCACCTGCGTTTTGAATAATAATAGGATGACACTGCGTTGCATAAATTACTGGCCTGGACAATGCCCCCTGCACAATGCCGTGTTTTCTTGACGTACTCTTGGGGTTCGATATTCAAATTTTAGGGTCGCGCGATTTTGAATAATTTTTTCGGACAATCGTTCTCACGGGTCAAGCTCTGACCTTTCGGACAATGGGAGATCAGCCCAGATTTATAATTAATGTTCGGACATCGATTGTAAGCATTGAATAGAATTCGCGAATGAATGGTACTAGTTTGCAGAAAGTGGTATTTCTTGAATATTGATGTATGTATGCGAACTTGCAGTTTGCGAGGGCACTTGTTGGGTCATTAATCTTTTAGTTGACCTTTCAGAGTTTGCACTGTGTGAATTTTATAATTTAATATTAGTTTTTGGTCGTCACTATAATCAACGGTTGCTATTTGTCTGATTTGGCTTTCGAGCATTCGTTTTTCTTTCTGACAAGCTAACTATTGTTATGTGAATGAAAAAAGATGTTTTTTTTTTCTTTTTATTCTAACAAAATTATTTATATTTCAATCATACTTTCTGAGATTGGAATTCTTTTTGCTCCCTTTCGTCGCCTAATCAGAAAAGATTCTCATTAAAATACTGACGACAAAATAATGAAAACATCCAAAAGTCACAAAACTATTTTAAAAAACGTAATAATTTCCCGAGACATTGAATGGGTACAGTCGTGAACAAAACTTCATTAGTTAACACGAGTTATTTGTCGGAAGTCGTGATTCTACGCAATTTATTTGGACAGATACAGTCGCGTAGATTTGGAAAGAAAATAAATAGGATTTGGGGATGGGGCCGTAGAGTTGGGAATTCGGAGTTAATAATTATTTGAGCAATGTCTTTTAGTGTTGTGTAAATTAGTGTCTGATTTTTTTTGGTAGGAAAAAAATAAGGTAATATTATATTTTCAAGTAATTAGGTGCAACAGTTCTGTTCTATTAGGCATAGGCGTATTATGTATTTAGTTTGAGTAAAAACTGTGAAAGTACTGGTTTTGCTATTAAATGCTTTGGCGTTTACGCCTAATTAATATGAAAAAAACTTAATTATTTGTAATTAACCTCAAGTCTCACACTAAATACATTTATAATCATAATTCATAAAACATGTTGATAGTTTTATTGGTTTGTGACTACGTATATTAAATGAAAGCCGGTAATTAACATTTTATATCAACATTATAATTTATTTTTTATATATAAAATAAACGATAAAGAATGACCATAATAGTTGAAGTACGTAAAATTACAAACATCAAACACAAACTAAAAATAAAATTCTTATCTCCACTCACTCAAGAGGAATCATCATAAAATTACCAAACACTTGTATCTTATCTCCACTTGTAGCTTTGGAGATAAAGATTTGAGCCCTCCTCTATCCGCCGCCAAAAAACTTCGGAAGCCAAAGATATTTATGGAAATCTAAATAGCGATGAGCTTTTTTAATTGCAGCCGGCTTTTTGTTTATTTTCGTGGCTGAGTGATTTGTTCGACGGTAAATTTGAGTTGCCATTTGCGTAAGATTGAGTGTAAACATTTTTGTTGGTGACTGTAGTTTAATGTCAGTATTATAATAGTTCTATAGATAGAATACTCGTATAATAATATAGTGGCTACCAACATGTATGAAAAATGGAAATCAATAAAAAACATTTTTATTCAAATATCTACTCAACTTTTTATTTAAACACGTGCTTTGAACACGTGAACGCAAACATCGTGAGGAAGCCGGCATGTTCTGAGAAGTTTTAAGAGTTTGAAGGACATGTGACATTCACCAACCCGCACTTGACCAGCGTGGTGAATTAAAGCCAATTATTAATCTCTCTCGCCTAAAGAGAAGTCCCTGTGTCCCAGCAGTGGGAACGTTAATAGGGTTATGATGATGACTCAACTTTTTATACCATAATCTTTTTCAAAACTCAGTAATCAGCTAGACCACGCGTATCTATAAATTATAGTCTACCGTCGTATCGGTCTGCCTTCCTGTCCCTATGTTCCGGATAAACTCAAGTACTGACCGGATATGTATACGGTTTTCTGCAATAGGTAGAGGTATTCCAGAGAAAGGTGTTCGCATCCGAGATATTATATTTCTCCGCTTAAGCCGTAATATTTCCAAAATTTTCGGTTAAAACCAACCTTAAACTTTTTGAAACACCTCATTCGGCAATAATACCTATATAATGCTGTTAGTGAGAGTATTTATTTATTTTCTTGCAACATATACCTATACATAAATCTACAGAAATGTATATCCAAGCTGATATATGTACATATATGGCACAGGTAAATGAAAAAGTAAATTAAACAACAAATTCAATAACTGAAACAAATTTGAGACAGTTACCTAGGTAAGTTTTAAAAAGTTATTTGTTTCACATCTCCATAGAGTCAGTAGAATAGATATATCTTATGAGTTAAGGAAGGCCTACCACGAGTTGCCATTTACGACTGTTGGGGATACAATATGTTGTAATCCCTTGTATAAAATTTGACAGATTTTTCACAACTTAAATTTTACCTATATCAGTGTTTTTTTTTATGATTATTGTTAAGCCTTCATTTGACCACAATCTCACCTGATGTAAAGTGACGATGTGGTCTAAAATGGAGCATGAAGGCCTAGAAGATGGCTTCTCCGGACCACATTACGAAACACGAAAACACGCACTGGCCCAGCCCGGAGGGTGGTGACAAGCGGCGGCCGAAGCCTACCACCAGAGACTGTTCTTAGCACCACCCGGAGGTCACGTGTAAGGATTCAGAGGGTTACCACTTACGGACGTGAACAGACAAAACCTCCACCTCCACCTTCGTATGGGATTGCAACATGTTGTAATCTCCAACTGTTGTAAGTGGCAACTTGTGGTAGGGATAATGTTAAGAATGCCACAAGACGTAGTGTTTTGTAGTCTCTTTGGGAAATCTCAAATCTGTCTCCAATGGCGTCACGCAGAGTGCATTGGATTACCAAAAACTGCTTAATATGTAATTTCTGATATTCGCAGGTAAATTAAATTAATACCATCGATTGTATGCTATAGGGGCTATGAGATGGATTTTCGAGACGTTTTAAAATATGTCATTATTTTCCAAAGAAAGAAAAGATTATGTTTGTTTTGTTAATTGTTTTTATAAGATAATCAACAAACTTTTTATTTACAATGACTACGAGTTTCCTAAATCATATATTTTACGAAATCTATGCCATCTCAGACCACCGTCCCCTAGGTGCATTATACATAAAGATAAAATTAGTAAGAAACTAATACTTCTTATCAAATAAAAGTTTTTAAACGAAACCGACAAATCAAATTATCAGGATCATTACTCAAATAACTAAGTTATAAAAATAAAACGTCGATTCCAACCCCGTATTTTACTAACCCCTAAATGTGGTTTTGAACGGGCCACATTTCTTACTCCCCCACTTTCTGCTATTATTTTACGTCATACATTACAAAAAAATACCGCCACCATTTCCAACTCTATTCTGTTCGTTCTAGAAGTTACTATTGCGTATTTATTCTAAATGAAATATGGAAATAAAATGGCGGGAAGTTGACTACGAATTGTCTCAAAAATACGTCGTAGGGAATTTTTTAAAGCCAATGAATCTTTACGGCCGCATTTATACAACAGTTTTTACTTATACATTTTTAATTTCTCGGTAAGAGTTTTTGTTTGTAGAGAAATAATTTTATGTTCGTTTTATTGTTTGTGGTATTTAAATGGCACAGATTTGAGGTTTTATGTGAATGCTCATGGTTTAGAGTTGTGACGAAACAATTGTAACGGAACGTTATGGCCTGATAAAATTTGACGCGTAGTTAAGATTAGGTATTATCTTTACTAATATTATAAGGGTGAAGAGTTTTTTTTATTGTTTGTTTGTTTAATAGCGGAAATCTGAGTAACTACTGGTCCTTTTTGAAAAAATCCTGTAAGTTTTTAGCCCATTTATCGGAGAAAGCTATAAGTAGGTAAAATTATATATACCTATACATATATAAGGTATATTATTACCGCGGAAAAATACGTGTTACTATCTAATCTAAGAACACGGGCAACGCCGTGGCTTGTAAAGCTAGTGATGTATATTATTGCGATATAATATATTCCCCAGTAAAAATAATCTTATTATTATCGATAGGAGAGTAAATTTGTAATGTAATATGTATTTTACATAGTTAGTTCTAGTATGTGTTCTCCCTATAGATAAAAATGTTTAAGAATGGTCTATGGTTAACAATATCAGAAGCTTCAAGCAATATACATATTGCTTATTTCAATAAATCCGAGTAAACTAAGCATTTGTAAGTTATGTCAATAATACTTGTCAATGGTTACTTGTGTCAATAGTTGACTCGCTTTGTCAGATGTCACTGATCGAAATATCTCTATACATATTTTAAACATTGTCTAATATAACTCGGAGATGGTGAAGCAGGCCCCCCTTAAAGTGATGGAAGAGGAAGGTTCCTATAAGTACTTTTTACTTTTACCAAAGGAAAATGTTGAATTTTTGTCATCGTTTCAGTTGAACATTTTGACTGCCTCAGTGGCGTGGTGTGTCAGGCTGGTTATGTCCGCTTCGGGCGCAAGAGGTAGCGAGTTCGATTCCCGCCAAGTGGCCAAGTGGCCGCTTGTATGTTGTGCTTAATATCCATACTAAAAAAATATCTTTATTTGTATGTCCATGTATTATATTAGGTCCTTACATATGAAATTGGCGTTTTGTATGGGAGGAACAAAAAGTCGAATATTTTTTAATATAATATATTTAATTAATCAAAGTATGAACCATTATTTTCTATGCACTTTTGCCATCTTATAGGTAGTTCATTGATCCCTTTACTAAAAAAACCAGTCGGACGGGAATCAATAAAATCTTTGAAGGCGATTTGGACTGCCCCATCGGAGTTGAATTTTTTCCCTTGCAAGAAGTTATCCAAATTTCGAAAAAAATGGTAATCTGTTGGAGCAAGGTCCGGGGAGTACGGAGGATGTCTTAGACTTTCCAATTGAAGCTCTTCTAATTTAGTAGCCGTCTGTTGCGCAGTGTGTGGTCTAGCGTTGTCGTGAAGCAGCAGTGGCGTGGAGCGATTGACCAGCCTAGGTTGTTTAGCCGCTAGCTTTTCCATCATGGTTTGCAATTGCTGACAATAGACATCAGCCGTAATAGTCTGGCCAGATTTGAGAAAACTGTAATGAACAATACCGGCACTAGTCCACCAAACGCTTACAAGTAACTTTTTTGGGGTTAATTTTCGCTTGGGGCAGGATTTGGCTGGCTGGCCAGGATCCAACCATTGCGCTGAGCGCTTCCGATTATCGTAAAGAACCCATTTTTCATCACAGGTAATGATTCGGTTTAAAATACCTTCATTATTGTGCCAGTTTAGTAATGTAACGCAGCAGTCGACGCGCGTTTGCCGGTTTGCTTCAGTCAATTCGTGAGGTACCCACCTTTCAAGCTTTTTAATCTTCCCAATTTGCTTCAAGTGAATTAAAACAGTTTTATCACTAACACCGCAGCCTGCAGCTAACTCGGACGTGGTTTGCGATGGATCCGCTTCCACAATAGCCTTCAACTCTTCATTATCAACTTGAGTCTCAGGCCGTCCACGGGGCTTGTTCTGCAAGTCGAAATTTCCAGAACGAAAACGTTGGAACCAAAAACGAACTGTGTTTTCTTTTGCAACACGACCGCCATACACATCATTCACCCTTCGAGTTGTTTCCGCAGCACTAGTGCCACGGCGGAACTCGTACTCGTAAATAATGCGATATTTTAAGTTTTCCATTTTGTAAAATGAGTGACGCAAACAGAAAAAAACAGAAGAAAAAAAACAAATGAATGACGATCATCGAAGCACAAATACATGAGTCTATAGCTGTACAAATTTGAATTTGGAATTCCTTACCAAAGAGGAGAAATTTGTGATTAAAGTGGCCAGTACGAAAAACGCCAATTTCATATGTAAGGACCTAATATTAAGTATATCAGATGACTAGTACTCGTAACTAAAGCATATGGCTTACCATGGGGCTAGATGTTGTTGTGTGGATTGTCCGCAAATATCCCCATCTACCTTCTTAATCTTCATGTCCCATCTTATACCACATCGTCATTTTACATCAAGTGAGATTGTGGTCAAATGAAGGGTTATCTAGCAAAAAAAAATAAAAATTATTAATTGTTATGTTTAAGCATATCCATATAATGGTTGGTATAAAAGGTTGGACAACTAGTGAAACATTTATAAAGTCAACAAGTCAACAGTTGGGCACTCGGTAACCCACCCCGAGTGGAAGTGGTGTGGTCGGAAGTGGCACGTGGCCGGCTCCTCTTACCTGACCACTGAGGATGCACTCTAGAGGTTAAATAAACGGTACCAAGTTACTATACTTCTTAGGAATAATAAAATAATAGTAGTCAATTATTTAAATTTCGAGTCCAAAGTTCGAGAGTCTAATTACATATTGGACTCTGCCAAGTCCAATATACTCGAATTTTAAATTTACACAAAACATTGTTGTTTTAGAACATAATTACAAAACTACAACTAGACTAGGTCACTACAAATAGAATTCGAATTATTCGAATTCAAATATTTGAATTTACAGAATAACGAATAGTAGGCTCACGTTTCATCACATCGAGTTTCATGCGCAATATACCGCGCGCGCCCAATGTCGCGGAACGCATCGAATAGGAGTAACGGAACGCAACGTTCATTTTAAAAATGTATTACAATTTATGGCATCATGATGTTGCTTGGTGAGCGAAAACTCTGGACCCCAAGAATATGGAAACCCCAAGCGTAACTGATTAATTTATAATATAAAGTCCCCACTTTTAGAAAAACTATGGCGAAAGTTTATAGTTTTTGTTGGTATTAAATCATTTAACGGTCGACGTTTTGTAAAATTTGTTTGGCAGATGCAATAAATCTTTATATTTTGATGAAATTTGGTCCGATATTAGTTTATTTTTAACATCATCATAATCATAATTTAACCCGTGCATCGTCTACTCCTAGAACATATTATTTGTTAATCAAATAAATGACAATTAGTTGAATGTTTTATAATGAGGGTTTTTCTAAAATATAAACACATATAATATCCCGAACATAAACACAGGTAGAATTTATGTATTCAAAGAAATAAGCAAACATACTCTGTTTACTATAGAACTCGTAAGGGTTAAAAAGATTTATAAGTGAGTAAGTAATTAGTTGTTTTTATAAAACACTAGCTGGCCCGTTCCGGCTTTGAATCACTCTATCTATCGTGAAAACCGCTTATAGGTCCAGACAGACAGACGCGGCCTGCGGGGGATTTAAATGTTTAAGTATAGATTATAGGTATTATTTAATTTTGACAGCAATGTAACCGGCCTTGAATGTAAATGTAATCTTCAAACATAGCTTATTTTCGCCAGAGCATTTTGTAAATTATTTCATAGCTAGTATTATTTATAATAATTACCTAGTTTTATTGAACGCTTCTTTGACCGCGTAATAATAGTAACTTCTTTATTAGTACCTCTAGTCCGTGCCTAATTTTAACCAAATCGGGCTTAGTTTCGTTCCCGGTAGAAATAGCCTATAAGTATGTTATATTCTGAAATGTAACCTATGTTATTGTGAAATTTCATCAAAATCCACTTGCACACATCCTTACAAATTTTCGCGTTTATAATATCAGTTGGATAATAAGACCAATTTTATCTGACTCTACGAAAACATTTTGTATCTGTGGTAGAAGCATTACCATACCAATCGTAGTGATTTATATTTTCTTCGGTACCTTCCGAAAGCTTTCAAAAAGTTTGCAAGACACGTTCCATTTTCAAACCGTGTCGTGCAAGATAAGACGCATTACAGCGGGCACTGAAAGCGATCTTTTTCAGTTTAATGGGCGATATTTCGTTCATGGGAGGGGTTAAAGGTTAAAATCGACCAATCGCAGCTTCAAGAAGCTGAAGCGAGAGTGGGAGGAAAGATTATATTCTTGGTGCGTCTATTTGTGGTTTGGTATTGGTGATGACAAAACTGTTTCAGTATTGCCCGATTTAATTTTTCATCGGACCATAATGAAACCGGGCAATACTAAAAGATAACAGCTGCACATTATTTAAGTCTATAGAGAGAAAGAAAGAAAGAAAAATATTTAGTTGTGTACAAAAACATAACAGATATATAACAAACATTATTAAATTAAACTTACATTAAAGTACACAAATAGGTCGACACTCAGCATGTGCTGTGTCTGCACGAATGTAGACACAGCGCTGATTTTCAGTGCCGCCCGACTGGGTGTTGAGCACAGCACTGCCAACACGTTTCATCAAACAAAAACATTTATTTATTTCTATGTGTTCTGAGTCATCTTCGTAGCAATTTTGTTCGCTGTATTGGCCACAGGCATATGAGAATCCCTTGCAATTTTAGCATAACGTTTTCAAAATATCAAAGGTTTTATCAAAATATATCGATATCTCCCTTGATCTATCTACCTTTGTACAAGTTATACCTACAAACAGAACGCTGTACTTAACTCGAATAAAAATGTTTTTTTGTCTTTTCTGTATATTTTAAAAAGTAGTAGGTTTTAAAAAGACGAAAAGGAGATTCTCAAATCTTCGATCGTTTTTATAATTTAGTTAATTACTACAGAAGTATTTTCGCGATGATTTTTATAAGAGTGACATCTTTTGATCTGATTGATTCTATCAACGTCTGCACGTTTTGGAATTGTTGTTCTTAAGCCACATTTGTACATGATAGTACCTTTCAGTTTATTCCTAGCCATTGCACGTCAAATAAACTCAGAGGGATTGCATTCGGGCTTGGGATTACTTGCATAACTGCATCTTATTTTCGGATGTTTTTTCCTGAAAAAAGGTTTTATACTTTACTTTGTAAGCAGGTTCTAAATTTAAAATAGCTATTTGAACGGCTCGTACGTCGTAAGTATTCTAGTAGTATGTTTTATCTGAGCCCAAAGGTAATATACGTTTCCAAGTGGGTTTAGTTCCTTATGTAGGCAATCGAAATAATGTCGATCTAAGGTCTAAATTCAAGAAGGTTTCGTCCTTGTAGTAGTGAAACTTACAGGTTCAGATAGTATGTAATTGAAAGCCATGGGCCTTTGTTCAGTAGTGTATGCCTTGAAACGGTTGAAATGATGATGATTATGATTGTCAGTTTATGTTGCTTAATAAAAATTTAGCATTAACCATGACAAACTGATTCATTATTGTAATAATCACTTCATAAAAAGCTCCATCCAAAACAGATGCGACATGTTTTTACTAACAAATTAGTAAACGAAAACAAAAACATAACCTTAGATACTATTCAATACAAAGTAAAAACATCACTATAGTCTGTGGAATTAGATTTAAATTTCCAAAGACAATATTAATCAAACTCTACGGGAAAGAAAAAAAAACATTTGAATAAAAATAGTTTTTATCATTACTCGAAGAAAGTTGAACTTCAAACGTGAAGATAAATTTTAAAAATTCTTCTCCGCCATTACACAATTTCCAAACTAAAAGTGACGAGATAAGGTTTATTATTCTTTGTGGATATTTTGACGTGATTTATGTAAAAATTCCTTAGATTTATTATTAAACTAAGAGGAAACGGAAGGTCAGGGTGAGTTCCGCCATTAGTTCTTAGTGTTTGTTTAGTTTTGTTCTAATGGTGAGGGGTATTTTGAGGTTAGGTGTCACTTTGCGTTCAGTCTTGGAAATAATGATGTTTGTGTAAACCTGAAATGAAAAATGAGACTGAACGTAATACTTTATAATAAGAATTTAAATTTTAAAATGAGGAATCTTTAAACTAAAGTAAGTCAACATTTGAGAAATGAAGTCGCTTACGCTGTTTAGTCGCTCAGATTATTTAAACGGATCAACTAATTTTAATTCACGTTTCCAGCAATAGTAACATTGAAAAAAGTAAGGTTATAAAACCCTGTGTTTTGAAACCTGCAAAAAGTAGTAGAATACTCAAACAAGTTGAATTTCTCTTGTTGTAAATTTGTTGCATGTTGGTTTTGAAGATTTGTAAATCAATCATTAAATCATGTAATTGTTAATACTATTCATAAATTAATTATAATTATAATGTTATTAAGCCTGGAGGAGGGCTATGAGGAAACTCCGCAGTTGTAAAACTTTTGTAAGTTCCTCGTACTACCATGTAACTATGACACTATATTTGTACACTGATTAATAAATAACTTTTTACCCTTTTGTTATATATTAAAAAAAACATAATTGGAGCAGTTTGTCATTTTGCAACAGTTAAAAAATTATTACAGAATATGAAATGAGTGTAGTTTACTCATTTTTGACATAATGTTTCATAGTGAAATTAACTGCTTAAGATACAATAGATACACAATAGATATCTAGATAGCAATAGTGTAACTTAATTTTTCAAAAAGTCTGGCTTTGATTCCCAAGCTAACTACAAGTATTTTATTTAATAATGCAATTTTACTCAAATCGTTGGTATAGTGCCTATAAACATGTCTATATACTAAGATACTATAAGACATACGAATGTCATATAGTTTCTGACCTTCCCATACGAAACTCATGCGTGTAGTATAAAATAGAGCCAAGTCGGTTCCAAGTTTTAGTTCAATCTGAAAGAATAATGAAATTACCCCTAGGAGGGCCTAATCGGAAGCCGTTGAAGTCGTAAGTACACGTCGATAATAGGAAAGTACAATTCGTTTTCCGTCTTTTGTGACTGCGTATCCGTTCGCGTAGGCTTCGGTAGGGTGACTCTTATTTTGGAACAAGATAAACAGTGCACATGACTGCCTAATAATAATAATATAACTCTTTATTACACCAAGAAAAAACAATATAAAAAGGGACTTTAAGCTAAATACAAAATGTGTAATGGGCGGCCTTATTGCTTCAAACAATTTCTTCCGGACAACCTGTGGAGTGGAAAATGTAAGTATATAGTCAGACCCGTAGCACAAGCTTAGAGCTACCCACGTTGTTGTGTGGATTGTCAGAAAGTGTCGAAGTGTAAGAAAATTGTAGGGGAGTAATTAAAAAAAAAGGCTTTGTGGACTTTACACATTGTGGGTGTGGAATATGCAGATCCTCATAAATTTTAGTTCATTGCTATACATACGCTTGATGCGTCTGAAAGTAGAAAATTATCTTTCATTCAAGTTGTTCAAATCTCGTTATTAGTTTGCTAGATTGTGTGGCAAATTTTGAATGCGATGAAACAATAATCTGACTGTTACCAAAAATGGCATCCTCAGTATGATAAAATAAGATAACATTTAAAATAGGTCTTCATGCCTCATGTTAGACCAAATCGTCACTTTACATCAGGTGAGATTGTGGTCAAATGAAGGCTTACCTAGCATAAAAAAAAAACCTATTATGTGAACTTTGTAACTATTGTTTTGTTTTGGTGTAAAATAAAGTGTTTTTGTATTTTATTACTGTAATAAAAATTATCATGGTCACCCTACAGCGAGTGAGTAAAGTCGGCCGCAATAGTATTAGATGTCAATCCTCTTACCTGCTCCTTCGTTTGTCTTTGGCCATTGTCTATGGTACGGCTTCCCGCAAAACTGAGGAAGTTCGTTTGTTTTGGTAGTGTCGAATTGCGGTGTTGAGCCGTTATCTATAGGTAAAAAAACGTGTTGTAGGTATAAATTAATTTAACATTATTTTTACATAAATTAGAAATATAGATAGATAGATAGATAGATAATATCTTTATTGCACACCAATACTTACAGACTAACTTAAAAATAACAATCAATAGCCACATACGTTGTACAATCGGCGGCCTTATCGCTTAAAGCGATCTCTTCCAGGCAACCTTTGGATGGATAGGATATGTTAGGAACACGAAAGGCGGTGCACAAAGATCATAGCATATACATAAATAATATGAAAAAAATATAAAAATAAATTATAAATACATATATTAAATAAAAAAAAAAACAGGAGAAAATAAATATATAATATAGTGAAATTTGTAACTTGTAAACTCAAAATAATTGCATTTTTACAGCCATCTGTTACCAATCTTATTAGTACTACGGTTTTACACCTATGTTTAGTTCGTTTTGAAACCATAAAATACTTTTCCGCCTATGTTAAGTTATGTAATTTTTCAGTTGTAGAAAGTTAAGATATTTTAGGGAAAATCATTACACACCAGTTGCATAATATACTATGACAATCTTTACAAATCCAATTTCGAATCACCATAAATCTAATCAAAGGACTTGCGGCATCAGTACTGACAACATAATAAGAATTTTAAACTAATAAACCTACAAAAACTCAGAAATTACCGACTCTACCAAAAAAATCTGTCGCATGCCGTTTGTAGGTGGGAAAAAAACTGACCACAGCTGTCAATTGCATTGAGATGTCATTTCCAATACCACGTTCGACCTTCATTCGAAAAAATTAAAACATTCTTATTTCAACCACCATAGAGTTCCGATTTTGAATGTTCTTTTTTTATTTTGGCAGAATACAAAAAGGACATTGGTCATTTTCACTATACCGTTCCATTTCACGGCAATTCCAAAATCATTATCGTGTGAATGAGAGGAACATTAGTGACAATTAATTTTATGGGCATTTAGTAAATTGTCGTGGAAAAAATGAATGGATGTGGGTGGGTGGAGATAAATTATTTGGCCGAAGGCTTTTTTCCGATTTCGGTTGCAAAGTTTTTTATGAAATTTATTGATTTTATTATGCTGTCCAGTAGGAAGTAGGGCTCACTACCAGCATTGACATTTAAGTTTTAAGTAAACAAATTACTATTTAAGATTTTGTTATGGACGCGTAACTAGATCACGTTTATGGTTAGAGAAATACCAGAAAGTAAAGTCTGTTAGGGAATACCAGAAGACACAATAAACTTGAAAAGTATGAGGTGGTCTCTTAACTAGGGCTCCTTGTATTTGGTTATTGTAACAAAAAGAAACACTATAATAAAAAAAAAAATTGTTGCAAAAAGTTGCAGTCAGAGCGGTCAGATTCAAGTACAGGCCTCTCTTAATGTTGCTTAAATTTATAAGTGAAAAAGTAAAATGGTGGTTTAAGACTTATTAAAAAAACCAATTTTCTTACACCATATTTTTTTCAGATTTATCAATCTCCTATTTTACAACTGGAAGTGTTTCTGGAGTAAATTATTCAGTGTAGAAAAATGTTAAGTTTCAAACCTCAATATCGTTTTTCTATCTATCCATAGATACGGGTTTGATGGTTTTGTTTTTCAGTTCCTAGTATGAACACCTTAATTTTTTTCTTGTTTTTTGTACAAATTTTATTGCTGTTCATAGAATACATCTACATACTACTTACCAAGTTGCAACAGAACAGTTCTTAGTAGTTTTGGAAAAAAGTTGTTGTGACGTATGGTCGGACATACAGACGGAGAATCATGCATAAGAGTTAATTTTTTTGTCATTTGGCTACGGTACCTTTCAAATTAATTCTTTAGGAATTAAACTTAATGGTTTTTCTGTCAAATTAAATCATCGAAAAATCAAGTTTTTAAAATACATCCAGTGTAAGTGTGGCTTCACATCACATAAAGGATTTTCATTGGTGACTGTAAAAAACATAAAAATTCTTATACGTTTTAATATATAATAATAGGTAAGTACATGTAAATTCGAATTCAAAATTCTAAAAAGAATGTTGACGCCATCACATTTATAATATTTTAAAAATATAATGCATGTTATGTTAGTTTGCATAAAATATTAAACTTTACTTAGACAACAAAGTTCTGAGCTTAAATTAATGTTATGTTTGATTAATGGCGACAACTTCCTGAGGCTGATTAACGAACTATCTGAAGCAGATAAAATCGTGCAACGTTAAATTATATTCTCCGGTTAAAGACTAAGTCCTAATTTCATCATTTAATGCAAAAAATCGAGTTTAATTTATTTTTTATCAACCATTGAAAAATTACAATTTGATCAATAGAGAAATCAGGGATAAGTTTAAATATCGAACATGGACTCGAAATGTCTAAACCTATTTTTTTTTATTCTTTAAATCAATAATTATTAATCTAATATCGTTGAAAAGGCCTTCGGTATAAAGATATTTATTTTCAGAAAAACAAACAAGTTCACTTAAAATGAGTAAATACACTTCCGTACCGTAGAACATAGGAAACCGGCATGTTCTAAGAACTTTAAAGAGTTTGAGGGACATGTGTGACATTCACTAACCCGCACGTGGCCAGCGTGGCGCATTAAGGCCTAATCTCTCTCTCGCCAAGAGAGAAGTCCGTGTCCCAGCAGTGGGAACATTATTAGGGTGATTATGATAGGCAGTAAAACGAGTTTAAAGCCAATGGTGGAATCAGGGCTAAGTTAAAATGGACTCGGATTGCGCAGACCCGCTTTTTTGAATTCTTCAAATGAATTATTAATCTAACATATTTGGATAGACCTTATGCTATCCAGTCACTCAAATAAGACACCGATATGCTTTCGAATTTCCTCAGCTTTTGGGCAATATAATATATACTATCATACCATCGGTCCCCTTTCGTTCGCCTATAAGATTTTTTCTATAACACCCCTAGCTTCCAACAGCGTCCATATGGGAATTCGCGTGACATTTTTTCCCTCCAAACCCCGTTTCCTGGTTTGCGTGATTTGTTCGATGTCATCCAGAACATTTGGTTTTCGAACGCCACCTGTTTGGCGGTTCCCACGGATTGCGTCGATTTCCGAAATCAGAACGCACGTGTTCTAATTACAAAACTGGGAATTGATTTCGTGGAGTCTATTGTTTTTGAATTTCGAAATATGGTTTTGTTCTGACGACATTTTTGTTTCGAATTTAATGAAAATTTCTGCAACTAAACAAAGTAAATACGAACTAAACCTGCACTGCAATGTGTAATGAGCGGTCTTTATGACAAAAAGAATTTTTTTTTAGATAATCGAGAATGAAGAGGAAATAAATCAGAAAGGTAACATTGATTTATTTTAGGTAATTGTAGGTAATTGTATTGTAATATACACAATCTTAGTAAAAATATATTTCTATAATTGCGAAAATATGCAATGTGAGTGATCACTCATCCAAATACTGACCTGGCGTATCGTTAACGTCCTTAACTGTATAAAAATCATGTGTGTTATATGGTAGCCCCTTATTTATTTACGTGTTTTTAACTGAAATTAAATCATCCCTCAAAATTTCAGCTCTAACTCTCACGGTTCTTGTGATTCAGCCTGGTGACAGAATGACTGACGAAGAAGTACTATGGACCTGTTTTACAATTTGGGTACGGAACTGTAAAATAGATCAAAGCTTATTGCGTTAGTAAAATCGCTATTCAGGCATAAGATGTCCACTACTTGACTTGAAATTTCCTTGTAGAAGACGTAACATCAAATTAGTTACCTCATCACCCTATTAACGTCTCCACTGACTGGACAAAGGGACTTCTCTCTTGGCGAGAAAGATTAGGCCTTAATTCACCACGCTGACCAAGTGCGGGTTGGTGAATGTCACATGTCCTTCAAATTTACAAATTGAGCAAGTTACATATACTGGGAAATATAATTCTAATAGGTAAGTTTTTTCTAACAACCAACGCAGGCATTGTCATTCTAAAAAGATTTGTTCACTTGAACAAATCTTTTTTTTTCTTTCTAGTTAGATATTCTTTATACTTATAAAGAATATCTAACTAGAAAATCCAGTGACGGATTCAGGATTGCGTAATAGGAGTACCTACCTAATAAAAAATTCTAATGCAGTAATGAGTTGTTATTGGCACCAATTTGTGTAATGTATTCGCATTTTATCGATAAACATTAAAATATCCTAAATTTCTGTAGAACAAATTAAGACGAAGTAACGTAGCTTAAGCGAAATGCGGGACTCGAACTCACGTCTTTCATTATACCTTCTAGGTCTTCATGCACCATCTTATACCACATCGTTACTTTACATCAGGTGAGATTGTGGTCAAATGAAGGCTTATCAAGCATAAAAATACGCATGGAAGGTGGGTTTTATCACTTTGTAAAAAGCATTAAAATATCCCTTGGATTTACTTATGTTTTTGTATGAAAAGAGCTAACGATGCATTATGCTAAGCTAGGGACCCTTTTTTAAGCAATGTTTTAATTTTCAACCTACGTGTAATTAAATCATGGTTATAAAGTAGATTTAATTATTAGTTTGAGATATTTTTTTTTGTTGTAAGCTTTAGTGTAATAATAAAAAAAAATATTTCATGTTTTTTTATTACCGACCAAAAATGAGGGATGTTATAAGTTTGACGTGTCTGTCTGTCTGGGACACCATAGCTCCCGAACGGATGGAGCTATTTCAATTTAGTTTTTTTTTATGAAAGGTGTGTTTGAGGGTCCCGGGTGTTCTTAGACATGTTTCATAAAAATCGGTTGAGCCGTTTAAAAGCTATGGGGGTGAGAGTGGGGAAGGAAAACTGATAATCTGAATCAAATATACTCGAGTGGGGTATCAAATCAAAGAGCATCGCGTGCACATTACTAAATATTATGGTGTTTTACTTTTAAGGAAATTAAGGCATTGGAATGAGGGGGTTTTCTTAAATTTTAAAGTAAAGTATAAGCTCATTATCAGTAGATATCAGTCATATTAACGTGCGGGATGCATTAGTCCAGGACATTTCAGTAAGTCGGGAATGATGGCAAAAACTGCGGAATTCCGAGGGGCGGAACCACCTGAGATTCCGTCGCGGCAATCATCTGTGGAATATACAGGGTGGATAATATTTTAAACTTTTAGTTAGTCATTTGATTAAACGATTTTCGATCCAAGAGCTTTTTGCAACGGCATACCAAGTGATGTTTTGTTGCAACAGCTACAGCATGCGTTGCACCTTCAGCTTACTTCTTGATATTTTTTTTTTAACGATAAGTCTTCATATGACCTCAATCTCACCTGATGTAAAGTGACGATGTGGTCTAAGATGGGACATGAAGACCTAGAAGATGGTTTTTTTGTGCAACAAAGTGCGTTGCAACGCCATTCTTTAGATTTACGTAATATTATTATACCCCATTTGATCGTAGCACTATTGTTTTACTAGAGGTAGTAATTCGTTGCATCAAAATCAATATAAGAGTTTTTCGGTCATTGAAAAAAGGTTCCTTTAAGGAAATCTAAATTTGATAAATTAATTAATCGATAAAGTTCCAACTCTTATAAATCATCATCACCCTATTAACGTTCCCACTGCCGGGACACAGGGACTTCTCTCTAGGCGAGAGAGATTAGGCCTTGATTCACCACGCTGGCCACTGGTTGGTGAATGTCTCATGTCCTTCAAACTCTTTAAAATTCTCAGAACATGCCGGTGTCCTCACAATGTTTTGCCTTCACCGTTAAAGCACGTGTATAAAGCGCACATAAATGTCTCCACCCTTATTATCATACAAAATGTTCATACATACCTAAGTTATGCAGAAAATAAGAATTAGGTGTTTTTTTTGGTTTGTTCAGATTATTTAATTAATTAACGGTCAATTAGGAAGCCAAACAGAGATTAGTTTCGTCTTACTTACTATACTTGTCATCTAAAAATATTTTTCAAATTTACAACCTATAACTGATTATAAAAAAATTATACTGTCGAATGGAAAATGAGAGTTTATTTAAGTTCAAATGAACGAATCAACCTGTAATAACGAACATGACCCCGTGAGAGCGACAGTCCCAATAATAAACATGAACCAGGAAATTTGTTTTTGCTGAACGAAGAAATGTAATGATTCATTAAATTTGCTGTGACATAGACGAAAAGTATAACTTTAATGAGTTTTATTATTACCGAATATAACTTACAACTTATGATTTTTTTTACCTACTTACATATGTTTTTTTTTTAATAAAGACGTCTTGTTTAATGAATTTTGTCGGAATAATCTAAAAATTTGATCTAACCCAAGCAAGCTATTAAAGACGAATATTAAACCCAGCTGTTGTGCACCTAAATATCTATACTCAAAAATGTATACTTATGTCTATTCACGAAAGCAAACGTGAGGGAGAACGGATTATGCTACTTACGCACTGAATGCGATGGGCTTTTCTACCTCTTGATTGCTCAACAATTTGTGACTAAATGATAGAGGGATAGTGTTAAATCCGTAATCTATCTACACTCGGTTCCAAAAATATGGTTCCGATTTTTGGTATGCAAAATCGCCTGGAAGCTGTCAAAAGAGCTCTTGGAGGTAATATAAAGTACTCAAATGAAGAAAGTGATGAAAACACTAAAATCACAATCATACAAAAAAAAAACAGAAAAATATGACTTAGTTTAGTTTTTATTAATTTCGAGATTCAATCGTTTCATTAGGTTAGCATACGTAGCTCGGGTGTTATTCGAGTTCACGTGACTGACCCGTTATTTTTGAAACTGATTGTATTACCGAACAGGACAACAGTATATCGTGTTGAAAAAAGTTTGTTATAATGTTGTTGTATTCATATTATAATATTTAACGTTCGCCTAAGCCCAGTCCCTTGCTTACTCTATAGCTTTATTCATTTATCATTTAAAATTATTTATAATTCGTAATAATATGTTCTTTTGCTGTAGGCAGTCTACTGCATGACATAATGAGAGGGATTGCCGATACTCGCACACTTGGAAGGCGGATTGGCGAGCGCAGTAAAAAAGTCTCTGTTGACATATCATTTCCAAGTACGTAATGATTATTTTGTTAAATAAATACTAAAGTCTTGGTCGTCATCAAAAAAATACTATACAGAAGTGTGTGTGTGTGTCATAATAATTGTATGACAATATTCACGGAATTAGCTCTACCCTAGGTATATTTCAATGTTAAATTACCTAGCTAGGTACATGTTATTACGTATTATCACATCTTATACGCTGTACGTTTATATACATAGGTACTTGTTAAGTGGCTACTGATAAAAACTAAGTGTAGTTATTTTATCCTGGAACATTGGATAGAAGTATTCTCCAGAGACAGCGCTATCTCGAACGACGCTATAAAATATTGTGGTTATGATAACGCTACCTACTGCGTTGTTTTTTGTGAGTGATAATATTTTTTATTGGCCATTAAGATCCAAGATGGCGGCGCACTATCGTTTTAGTTATGTGTAAATAAGCTTGTATTTAGACGATATATTTACCTAAGGTGTTGATATAAAAATACAGATATTCGGTTACAAATTGTCAATACTATGTTTGGTGAAGAGCCCTAACCTAAGTACGGGTGTGCAAAATAACTGATGACAATTTTAAAAATTACTGCGCATTGGTTTTTATCTGTGTTTATAATTTGTTAGAGCTGTAATCTCTACCAATTTGTGAAGGAAATATTCATCATTTTATTTCGTTAATTCACAATATAAGTAATATCTTTTATTTTCATGACTATATATTAAGTATTTAAAAGTTATGATACCTGAATACGTACCTGTAACCTTTTTCAAACAACATTCTTTTCATGAAAAATTCATATAAATTGTATTTAGAAGGCGTCGGCGGGCGACCAATAGCGTCACTCCGCGGGGTCGTGACCCCGCCAATGACGCGGGGTTACGCCCTGCGTAATTGCGCGACCTCCTGAAAAATACAGTGCGTGGCTATAGACGTTTTGCGCTCTAAACAGATGTTTCTCCCTGAATATTAGAGCATCTTGTTTCGAGTTTCGAACCGCTTTGACTGTCCGGAAATTATGGATCCAGTGAATTTAAAAGTCGAAATAAACTAGTAAGTAGGTACCTACTTATCCATGGTAGACTTTGACTTCAATTGGGAGCTGGGAGAAATTTTCACCAGAGCTAAGCTATGCTACGTTGCTATCTACTAAACATTGTTTATTTATTAAACATATTCAATATCTATGTCCATAAGTAAATATAATGGTTTATAACTATGTAGCTTTACTTAGCTTTGGTGGAAAAATACCTCAATAATTTCTTATGCACAATTATAAACCTATACAGCTTTTAAACTATTTTGTTAAAATAAAGATTTGTTTAAGTTAGTCAAGAAAAGTATCAAGTAGTACCTCCTTATTACATATAAATCTAACAGCCTTTTGATTTGTAGTGTACTAAGTATTTAACAGTTTTTAGAAGCAGACTGACGAATGTACAGAGAGGCAGACATCAGTTTTCTTATTGTTGAATTTCCAAAATCCAAATTTTAAAACTATGATAGGTACATAATTATGTACCTATATTTGAATTAATTTCAACTTGACATTTTGTAACCCCAATACTACTTAAATACTTTATTATTATTAAATATATTATAATTGACATAGTTAACGTTTTATCTATATCTTTAAATATAAAAATGAATCCCTATTTCCCTTAGTCACGGCATCACGCCTGAACGGCTGCGGCTGGACCGATTTCGCTAATTCTTTTTTTGTTCTGTTCGTTATTATCAGGAGAAGGTTCTTATGAAAGAAAAAATTAATGAAATTACGCGGAAAATTAGAAAATTTAAAATACTTAACCACCATATAAAAATATTAAACTTTTTTAATGTAACTTTAAGACATTTGACATATAATTGATTGAATGCGTGCTGCAAATATAGTCAAAAGAGGATGACTTTGATTTAATTAACTTAATGAATTAAAAAATCTGCTCATTTATGGCGTCTAAGGCGGAACAAAGTTGGCCGGGTCAGCTAGTTGATTATAAATATGTACAAAAATTCAGTGTTTGACTACCTGTTAATTATGTCTTTAACGTGCTGTCTGTGTTACCATAATCGTAAGATTTTGTTCTTGCTTGACGTTACCATCCGAAGGTCGTGGGTTCAAACCCCGCCACGCACCTCTGGATTTTTCTTCTTGAGAAATTTATGTGCGCTTTAAACACGTGCTTAAACGGTGAAGGCAAACATCGTGAGGAAACCGGCATGTTCTGAGAACTTTAAAAGAGTTTGAAGGACATGTGACATTCACCAACCCGCACTTGGCCAACGTGGTGAATTAAGGCCTAATCTCTCTCGTCAAGGGAGAAGTCCCTGTGTCCCAGCAGTGGGAACGTTAATAGGGTGATGATGATGATGATGATGATGACGTTACCAAGTGTACGTATTCCTACGGTGAATAAATACATACAAATATGAGATTTAGTTAAGTAGTTACATAAGGACCTACGGACTCTAATGCCTCAAGAGTCCTTATTACCAGGTACTTAAAAAGTAACTTGCAAAAGAAGCAAAAGCATTGAAATACTCAAATTAGCCAGATGGTTATGGCTGAAAGTACCAGGGCGCAAGTAGAGGCGAGAGGTGGCCGGGCGGGGCCCCGTATTGATTTTACTGCGGCCAAGGCGCTGAAAATATGGCGCGGATAGATAAGATCTTTCTTTGTACCTTTTGGTTTGACTTCGGGCTTTGTTAGGAGACTGTTTGAATTTAGAATAGGGCTAGAGCTAATTTTAGTCTGTGGTGGTGAATTTGAATGAGTTTGAATTTGAGAATGAGCGGATTTGGGAAATTTTAGGTAGGTAAAAGCAAAAATGAGATAAAATTTAATAGGTTAGCATCTAGGCAATTAATTTTTTTATGTTATGGCGGAAATAGTGAAGTTTAAAGGGTATACTATAAAAGGAATGTACAAATGTACATACCTAGTTGAGAAATTATTTTGAATTCACAGCCAAGAAATTCTTTTAGCGTAGTCAATACAGCATGACCATTTATGATGCATTTATGTTTTTTTTATTAATATCTATTTGCTGTTGCCTCATTGGCGCGGTGGGCGAGGGTCCACTTGCGGTGCAAGAGGTAGCGGGGTTTGATTCCCGCCGTGGGGTCAAGTGTTTGCATGTTCTGCAAGCACTTTCTCCGTGGTCTGGGTGTTTAATATGTATAATATCTATGTATGCATGTCTATTATATTAAGTATATCAGATGTCTAGTACCCGTAACACAAGCTAAGAGCTTACCACGGGGCTAGATGTTCTTGTGTGGATTGTCCGGAAATATTTATTTATTTATTTTACAACCTACGAGTAAAATTAGATAATGGTTAAAATAAAAAGCTATTTGGCTGTCACATCTGATAAAGCGAAATAGCTCTTGACGTAACTCATACATAATTAACACCTTTATTTGCATGACTAGCTATTGCTCAGTTTACTCGGATTTTGTGAAATTAGCCCTTATTGTCTTGTTTGTGTTTAAGTTATTTTACGTGTTTACTTTATCTTATATAAATACTTGTTGAAAATTTTTATTAAGTTACTTGTTTCATTTGAAATAAATAATATACCTCTATAAAGGAAAATCAAGATAAAACTTCATTTCCGGCATACATACAAAAAGTCAAAAGTCAAAACGTTTATTTCCTTAGAAGCTCATAGCCTACATGGACAGGTCAACTTTAAATTAATGAAACTAAATTGCTTAAACAAAAAATATCAAGGAAATAACATTGTCTTGTCAGTTTGCTTCAATGTTTTATACTGAGTTGAGAAGCGAATAGAACAACACAGCTTTATCAGTATTACAATTTTGTAGTTAATACAATTTTGGTTCTTATGTAGGTACTTACAGTCAATCGATTAATATAATTTGTAGACTACACGTATCCAAATATTTACCGTCTCATTAAGCTCTCAAACAAACAAGCTCTTTTTCACCAACATTGCTGTTTGGCCGCAAGTCTTTGATAGCTGTTTTCAAAGTCCCCCACATACTCATTAGGGAACCTCCTACCGCTCTCTGTGGCCCTGTGCCTTTGATCTTGAACTGTGGGACATACAGTACAGACAGTGTGCTTTTTATATAGCTATGCTAAATTAAAATGTTTGTAAATCATCATCATTATTATTTTCAGTTAATGACAATAAACTAGACAGGCTTTAATGACAAACTAGGTAGCCTAGACTGGATCGAAGCTTGCATCGGTTACATTAAAGTCTTTAAATTTTAGTGTATTTTAGTGGTCGAAATATATTATTGTTTTTTAGATTATATTGGGTTAAATATATGAATTCACAGTCTTTTTTACATAATTCCATTTATTTATTACTTTTAACCCCCGACAAAAAAGAGGGGTGTTATAAGTTTGACGTGTCTGTCTGTCTGTCTGTGTGTCTGTCTGTCTGTCTGGGACATCCTAGCTCCCGAACGGATGGAGCGACTGTAATTTAGTTTGGCGCGTGTGTTCTTAGACATGTTCCATGAAAATCGGTTGTGCCGTTTAAAAGTTATGGGGTTAGAGTGGGAAAGGAAAACCGCAAAATATACTCGAGTCGGGTATCAAATGAAAGCGCATCGCGTGCACATTACAAAATATTATGGTGTTTAACTTTTAACGAAATTAAGACATTGGAATCGGGGTTTTTTCTTAAATTTTAAATTTAGATTTATATAAAGTTGTTTTTTTATTAGTTGTCGATGTAGCTGTACTTCTTTATTACGCTTTTTTCAGTTACTATTATTTTTGTATAAAGAGGAAGTGTGATTTTCTTTGTGTGCAAAGTTCATCTGGAATGCTTGAGAGCTTGGTTCTTACAGTGATCGAGGCTACCCAACTGCCGGGGCTACCCGACTTTCCCCTACTTTGTTAAATAAGAGTAGTAAAATACAACCTTTTTGACAGACTCTACGACGAAACAACAGCAACTTAAATTAAGCTTCAACCTAATCTGTGCTTCAACTAAGTTACTTAGTTAGGTATGTTTTGATAATACCTAAATTATCAATAATTGTGCCTGAACAATAGGCAATGAGGTACCTAGCTAGACACCTACCTAGCTTTATTTGGCTACCTATATGCAGCTAGTCTAAAGTAGAAACAAACCGCCGTTGCTGATCGGATCAAAGCTGAAAGGATGAAGGGATGAAAGCAGGAGATTATCCCCAAGCCTCGATTGCCTATTACTGACAAAGGGCTTTGCAGTTCAATCTGTGGGTGGACAGTTTTAGGGTTATTTCTGAAAGAGCCTATGTCCCTTCCTAGCAGGTATCATACATATGTATGTGTTTGTGCGTGTTCCTAGTATGGAACCTGAGCTTAGCTGACTTAGATTGAAACTTATACTTTTATGGTTTTATGGATTAATTGCTAAAAATAGATTCTGATAATATTGCTTATTAATATAAGTAATTACCCTTAGGATATAAACCTTCCTCTTGCTGTTCGTAACTAACTTATCATCCGTCCAAATTGACCCTAAGGGGTAATTTCAGACAGACAAGGTATTGTGTTTTATTGAAAAAATATTTGTTAGTAATTGTACATAATTGTTAATTTTGTAGATGTAGGTTAATATAGCTAGATTATGGCAAAATCGTAAAGGTTATATTATATAGGTACATAGATATCTATTCATTTTTAATTTACTTATTAAAGATTATAAAAAATTTGGTAAGGTTGAATGAAGTCTACGAAAAGTATACTTAATGCACCTGGGTGATTTAACTCAGGTGAATTAGGTACTTCCCGTATTACATTGGATTAAGACATAGGCTATTTTCAAATTTGCGGGAAAATGTGTCGTTCCTATTGAAAATTAATTATAACGTACATACACGCGGGGCATTTTACAAGACAGAAAACACTCAGATAATTGCACAAGTGCACAGACATCGTACAGAGACTGGTTTTTAGCAAAATAGACCCCGCTACACCTCGTGCCACTGCTAGGCCTTCACTTACTACGCCACCAAGACTGTCACAGAATTAATTACTATAGTCATAATATGTACCATATAGACACTAATGCCATCTAGTGAAGTGAAGTCGTTAATAAACATGTCCAAGAAAGATCTTTTGTTGAGAAGTATAGTGTATAAATAGAAGTGAACTCATCGGGTTATCACTACAATGATAACTTGTTCAGAGTTCTTCTTAGGAGGACATTAATTGACTTACTGGCAGATATGAAGTGTATGTACAGTAAAATATTGCTTGCAGTGACAAGAATTATAATTTTGTACCCTCTGAAACACAATAGTTAGGTACTACATACTGATGCAGAATTCACGTAAATAATAGTCACTTTTCAACCGATAAGGAGCTGGATTAGAATAGCCGCCGGAAATATGTTTTTTTTTTTATTTTCTCAGTTGTATCAGCTAAACGAGTTTGAGCATATTTGAAGGTCCTCACATTTTGCGAACTCAAATGCCTTGACAACAACTTCGGGCCTCCTAGAATTGAAAATGTAATTTCGGAGAAATTCTCCAAGTATGCTGTCTTCGAGTTCTCGCTTTGCCTTATTTCAATAGATGGGTTCAGTAGGTATGCAATAGTAATAATTTAGTATGTAAGCTTACAAAAGAAATAAACATATTTATTATTTTATGCGTCGCTTACTAGTAACCCCTTACAGTACCTAGTGGTAAGTATGCAGAATGGGTAACCAGTTAGTGAGGCATACTGTACATAGGTTGGTTGGCTGTGATGTATAATATTCATTACATTCGCCGTAGCCAAAACCTACAAGGACATCATCATCAGTTTTATTAGAGAATAAAACTGATGATACTTGCCACCGGAGCTGTAATCATTATTTACCTACAACTGCTCTATATTTTTTGTAACCACAGATAGGTACCGTGATCCGGAGTTTTATTTCATAATACCCTACCTAAGTAGATTGGTAGGTACTTTATCGTATTTTGTTGGAAGCCCCACTTTGACCCGCCCATCACGCCGTCTATGCATGTAAGATAAATGTATCACAAGCTACTCAGTTGAATCGTAGAGTCTACAAAACTTAGCTCTTATAACAAGCTAAGTGAAGTAAGTAATCCGAAATTCTTATAAGGAGCAAATATTTAGTACTTATTAATACATCATTAATTTCATTGTTTCACTATTTTTTTTTTTAATTTGCATTTAGAATGGATTAACGCAAAGTAACACTCTAATCTATCAATTAAGTGTTGCGACTCTACCATTCAGCCAATTAGAAGGAGGTTGGACGTGCAGCATTCCGAACCTATCCCTATGCAATCTGGACAATCCATACGTAATTCTCATTCCCACCAAGTCCAAGTGAAGATCACATGATTTAAGTACCGATCTATATTAAGGTCATCCGAAGGCAGTCTAGAAGAGATCATGATAAGGTATAAGACCGCTTATTCGTATAAGTTACACTTTTTGCAATGCTAAAAATGGTTTTGTTATATTGATGTTCAATAGAGGTAAACTCTATGGATCACGGAGACTAGAATATAGTTCACATTGTTGTGATATTTGTTTCTTTAGGAAGGTACCTATAGTTAGTATTTTTTTAATAGACATCAACAATTAGTTCCATCGTTATATAAAACTTACGACCTGTAATACTAATGTGCTGGCATTACATTAAATTTAAGTTACAGCACCGTTAAATTTCATACCAAAAAGTAATGGAAAAAATATTCACTAATACACATTTTTTTCACCACACATCGAACCACACCACAGGTCGAAAGTCTAATATAAGTAAATATTTATTTTTCAATCAATTGAGTTCAATCGTTCCTATCAACGTGACCGAGAAACAAATTGTAGACTAACAAACTTTGGGGTTAGTACTAAATATTCGGGCTTATTTCACGAAATCCGGGTAAAAAAAGGTAGTGGTTAGTTACGTCAACAATACGTGTCAATGGTTAGTTAAGAGCTTCGCGAGTTCTCGGGTTCGAGTGAGTTTTTCGAGGAGTTCTCGCTTTGTCACACATGTCAGCGAAATAGAGCTATATTTTAACCATTGTCTTATATATTTATTCAGACACGGTAAAATAGGCCCTCCCCCCTTTCAGGCTATAAGACTAATAACATAAGACCTTGTATTGAAAATGCGTTTTACTCTACTCTTACGGACAAAAAAATTAAAAGAGGATTACATTTTAATCTCTTACTAACTAAACCAATATAGCAACTATGCAGAAGTAGGCTGAGACTTATACGTTTATTTTACGCTACATATTTGTACATAAGGTAACTTAATTATTGGTATAACACAGAAAGCCAAGAAATCTTCCTCTCAAGAGTCTCTTTTTCTTCAACCTTCAACTATATTTCCAGTTTAAGAACTAACTACCACCCTCGACTCCACCCGAATGCAAATTAGTTATAACTACAAAAACTTAAACTAAGCGAGTGCTGAATATCACATTAAAATCCGTGTAGTATTTATCGAGTATATCGCGAACATACAGACAGACGCGACGGGAAGCTTTTATTAATAACTAGCTGTGCCCTGCGGTGCAACCCGCGTTATAATGGATGAAGTACTCTTAACCAACAACATATTTATTTGAATAAAGATTTTCTAATATTATTATGTTGATACAACTTAAACAAATTATTTCGACCAAATTAGATAGGTACCATAAAAACGGTTTTTGTGAGTTAATCTTAAAAGATAGACATATACTATCGCGGACTGTTTTTTAGATCATTAAAAGAGCTATTATTCTTTAATACATACTTTAATACATACAATACATGCAGATCGTTCCCGAAAATAACCTAACCCATACCCCAAGTAACTTTAGGCCACAAGTTCCTGCCAACCCTTCCAGCTTTACCAACTGCATCCACAATACACGTCACAGCCACACAGATATCCTACAACTTGGGATAAATCAACATTAATATAACTGCAATAAATCCCAATCCCTATTCATTTTCCTTCATTTCCATTCACAACACTGCAATCCAGTCCAGTCCTTGACAATCCCGAGACGAAACAACACTGTTACCAATCAGCCACCCACTATATATAAGTAACCCCCTGGCCCTTAACTCGAGGGTTAAACGATACACTTGGAGCCAGAAGTCATGTGGTATCGACCAGGTCATACAAACTATTGTATGATAAATGTATAAGACTCTTTGTGTGGTAATTTGTGGTTATGTACAGGTTCGCGTTGAAATTACAAGGTCTGAATTGAAATTAGTATTATTTGGTGAATGTTTTAATCAATGATTTTAGGTCTTAACTTTATTATGAAAGATGCACCTATAAATCTAGTGTCAAACATTGAATGTGACTTACTAACTTTTTACCGTTTTGGGATTTTGTATAATGATAATAAGATTGTAGATAAAATTTCGATAGTAAGACATATTTCAAACAGAAAACGTTTACACGTTCAAAATATCAGTTTTTTATAATAGTTATTATCATAACAAATCTATGCAACGCAGAATGTTTGACAGCCTATCCTGTCTGTCTGACTCATATTTGCACACTGACCCCATTGATGGTTCAATAATCTTATACATTCAAGGTTGTTTGGTAGAGATTGCTCTTGAGCGATTACACCGCAAATTGATACATAGTCTTAGGAATATTTTATTATGTTTGTAGATTAGTAGATTTTTTATTGCCGTAAATCAATCTAAAATCGAATGTTTGAATCCTATATCTTTCACATGGCTTAAGCGGGTTTTAAGAAACATAGCGAAGACCACTTTTGACTAACCCACAAACGCGTCTCAGCTAAACGCATTTGAGAATATTTGCCGGTCCTCACTTTTTGCAACACTCAACTTATTTGAGGGCCTGCTCTAATTAGGATGCTAGATAAAATACACAAAACACGGGTATTGATGGCTATAAAATGTAAACAATTAATACAATTCTATCATTTTATTCATTGTTACATTCTAAACGACAATGTCACATCGATAAATCAACAAAAACGAAACAAAAATACCTACTACATAAATGACGTCATACATCTTAAAAAGCAGCACAATAAAATAGTTCTTAAGCTCTCAACAGGTGGCGTTATTCGTATATAGTTATTAGCAGGCCCGTTCCGTCCTAGCACGGATACAAAAACCTAACTCTCGAATCACTCTACCTACTGCGAAAACAGCATAAAGATCCGTTCTGTAGTTTTCATAAATACAGACAGACACGGCTGGGGACTTTAATTTATAATATAATATGTATAGATAGATGTTACCTAAAAATGTTTTCAAGAAAACCAAGATGCATATGTCACACAAGTTGTAAATATTGATTTGAGCCCATAATTAGGCAAGTATTAATCATTTTTAGTGCCACCTATTGAGTTGAGGTCGAACATTTTAGAAAAGAAATGACTTACATAATTTTGATTCGAAATAAATTCGTAAAACAAAAATCTACAGCCCTAGACTACCTTAATTAATAATTACAATGACTTTTACCAAAATAATGGTAATCACATCAAAGCTAATTGTATGCATAAATCCGACATAATAATTTGTAACTACAGAAGATGTCACAGTAAAGTTAAAATGCCATAGATTTAATATTTTAAGACCCATTTCCGAATTAATCACGCAATTTTGAAAACGACTATAATATTTAACAACTTTCAGATTTCAATATTTAATCCTATAGTAGAATCGAATAAGACAATATGATTCCACGAAGTATTTTCAATTCTATATACATTAGAATACATTACTTATTCAATAATAATCGAATAACAACACATTGGTTTTTCTAGATGTCACCATTTTTATATTCTAAGTAATTCTTTGACGAAATCTTAAACGAGATCATTCTACTAAGCTATTTACGAAAAATCTAAATCTTTTAGTAAATATACATTCAGAAGTTTTGAGCTTTGTTAAAATACTATTAAGTTTTGTCAATGTAGTTTTATTAAAATTAAAAGTATTTATTCCCACGATAATAATGATAATTGATAACTGATTGATAAAATAATTACTTGAGAGATTTGCAGTAAATTTGTCAAGTACAAAATAGAAAAACACAAACAAATTTTAATGTGGTTTTGATAATTATCATACAACGTTAATTTGTTGTTTTTTTTTTAATTTGTATAGTATCACTTAAATAATGTTCAATGATTAAGTGAAGAAGCATGATTTAACTTAGAACTAAGCATTCTACCTATTTACAATATTGTATTGTACCATATAAATAATGAAATTAATTCCACATTTTATACAAAACATAATAATAAAATCAGAATTATAAAAGGCTACATCTATAGAGATCATTGTAGAAAAGAAATAACAAATTTTAAAAAATTGTTACATAATAGTTTTACCTAAAAAACTTTTGAATACTGGTTATTATAAAAAAATAATTGCATAACCGTTAAACGTTTAAGATGTCAATATTTTAGAAAAACAATAAATAACCAAGCATAATATTATTGGAATAGTCAATATAACGTAATTCAGACGAAAACAAAGCCTTTAAAATTTAACATGTAAATTTTAGCACTTACAAAGTCTAATTTTTATTCCACCAAGGTACAGTCAATATTATTTGTTACATAATACAAAGTAATGTATATAGTATACCTATATGTAATTAATTCTATCAGTGTCAACCATATAGCTTCAAAAATTAAGATCAAATTTTAAAATTCTAGCCACTGCATTTCAATAACATTAATAACCTCGCCTGAACAAAGTTATGTTTTGCTTCTTAATGTTATTAATCTCCAAATACCTAAAAATCATAGCATATTTCACCTGAAGGAATGCTTCTTAATAAATTCATAGAAATCTAACTGGTAATTTCACCACTGGGTTACTTCGAAAATTAATTATAATAAACTAATTTAAATCAATTTTATTGATATTTGAAATTTAGACTAGCCACAAAGGAACAGCGAAAATCAAAACGGCAAATTAAATGCTACAAATAATATCCAAAATGACTATTAATTAAACCAATTAATAACTTGTCATAAATACATTAAATTTTATGTCAGTTAGTTCAAAATCAGATATATTTTAGAGTTATCTTAACAATTGATTACATAATCGATTATTAATTTCAGAGTAAGTATTGAGATTACGTTTTGGGTTAGTTCAAAATCAGATATATTTTAGAGTTATCTTAACAATTGATTACATAATCGATTATTAATTTCAGAGTAAGTATTGAGATTACGTTTTGGGTTAGTTCAAAATCAGATATATTTTAGAGTTATCTTAACAATTGATTACATAATCGATTATTAATTTCAGAGTAAGTATTGAGTTAAGTGTATTACGTTTTGGTGTTTACTTAATTGAACAGTAGGTGGTGCTAGCAAACCATAGGCAAATATTTTATGTGGATGCCAAAGTCAGAATATTTATTGGGTTCCGTTGAAGCTGTTTTGTTAGGAATTTTAGAAGGGTTGAAATAAGGTTATTATGCATTGAATTTAACCTTTTAATCCCAACTTCACAAACAAAACCCATGTTGAATCAAATGACATGATTTGACAAAAATAGTACGACATTGATTTGCTTATCAGTGCCATCTATACAGATTATTGGAACTATTTATTTTTTAACCATAAACATAAAACGCGTATCGCAATACCGTCTACTTTTTTCATTGTTATAGTAATCTGATTGAAGAGTAAACCTCCTTTCCGATTTTTTTAGTCTGACCTACCTGAAGTTTTTTAGGTGAATCCGCTTTTAAATACTTTAACAATAAATGACACATCACATAGATAAGAAAGTCTGCTTAACCTAAGCTTTAGGAATATTGTAATCATGTTGGCATATTATAATCTGGATATTGTAATTAATGGCTTCTTAAGATAATATCTATACTATTGCATTAGCTTGGCATATTCCCTTACATCTATGTAATATTTAAATGCCTTCTGATAGTATCGCCTATACTGGCTAATAACACGATTTCTTGGATACAAGAATACATTTTAGTTGTTTTTGACAACTTAAACTTAAATAAGACTTAAAGATACTTATATCTTACATTAAACATTAAGAGCATTTATGTTTTTGGCAATGTCAACCGCACACAAACCCTACCTGTAAAAATCTCAGCAGTGCAACATCTGACACTCATTTTAAGATGGCAGGTGGCCTCTTAATATAATCTCTCGTCTGCTGTGATTTCATTGGTTGAACAGTCAATGCAAATACACTAATACATGTCGTATTGCAACTGCATGGGATTCAAAATTCCAATTCATGCCATTTAAAAAGATTTTCCAAATGGTAACAAGAATCTGCCCAAGACATAGCGTTATAAATAACCAACATTCACAGACCCAGACCCATAGATTTTAAGTATATCATTACATTACACATAGAGAAAATTTGATATAACTTTAAGTCCAAGATTTTTGTTATACACACTCAAAGGCTTAAAATTATATTGGTATTCCCATACACAAGGTGAAACTGACTAAATTCCATTGAATTGATCACAAATGTCTACAGTCCGCATCACTACGCACTAATCACTTGTCACTTAACACTATTAGTGTCACTGTCACTGTAACTGTCACTTTATAGTGTCAGTTTGGATTCCGACTAGGTACCTCGAAGATAGAGCTAGAAAATTTGGTGCTTTCAGAAAATTATGGTCGAAATATGAAATAAGTCAAGAGATCAAACACATAATAAACATCATTTCTTTAGTTTTCAAAGGGAATCTACATAAAGAGGATGAGAAATAATTATTCTCTTATTTGTGTTAAATGCGAACCATATTGAATTATAACGATCTGGTCTAGTGGTAAATCAAACAAAAACGTAAAATCTAAGTAAAAGTTTTGGTAAAAGTGCACCAGGACTTCTTGAACGAAAACGATTTGAACACAAGACCTTCTTTTTAGTGTAGTAAATGGTGATGAAAGATCTCTTGACAAGCATAGACGTACAGAAATAAGTGGAAAAACGTTAAAAACTCGGTTTTATGGTAAAACTGCACCCTACAACCAGCACCAACTCACAGCTCAGTGTCAATGTTCACGTATAACGAGGTACTGGCGGAAGTCCCACGATCATTCCGGCTCCGCGTACATGAATGAGAACTTCACATGCGAGGCGGGCGGCACGACGCGCGACTCGATCAGGCATTGCACGATCCACGTGGTGGCGACTAGTGGTATGTTGTCCTGGTTCGCCTTGTTTTGGACCTGGAAAAATGGTGTATTATTTATTGCTGGAGTAATTATTAAATCTAAAGGCCCTTCTGGCAAGAGAAGAAAAGGTCGACCACAAGAGAGATGGGTAGATGACATAACCCTGATTTCAGGAAAAACATGGACAAACAAGGCACAGGACAGAGATAAATGGCAAATGTTGGAGGAGGCCTATACCCGTAGAGGGGTCCTTTAAAAATGTTAGGTTATTCCTTTTAAGGAAAATAAAGGCTTTTTTATTTTATTTTATTTAATTATTAAATAAACCAATTAATATTTCCGTACAATCAACACAACAGCATGTAGCCCCGTGGTAAGCTCTATGCTTGCGTTTCTGGTACACACATTTGATTGACATTTGATTTATCTATGAAGTCATTAACAGAATAATAGCATTTATCTAATACAAAATTAAATAATTTGTTTCTAAATATATATGTTTTAGTATATATATTTAACACCGAGACCAAGGAGAAAAGTGTTTGCAGAACATACAAACAATTAAGAAACGATTTGAGTTATAAGGCCCTGTACGGAAATTTTATGAGGAGTAAAACAAGTGTAACACGAAAAGTTACGTTAAAAGAGACAAACATATATATCTGTAGGATTGAACGTGTAAAAGAATGAGATGGAATACATTACACAGCGTATCTCATTCTCGGGGTCTCCTCTTTGCGCGATACTTCGTAGTCTCACTGTATTTTATTTATATTGTTTTGTAACATACTTAATGTAATACGCTTTATTGAAGTAATATAAATAATCCGAATAATTACAGATATATGTTTGTTTCTCTTATCATTTTAGCAGATGCGTTCATTGACCCTGTTTTTCTATTCGATATATATCATAATTATCGTTCGTAAGGAGTAAACTCCAATCGTGCGTCGTAGCTGACACACACACACTTTTTTTTATTGCAAATGTATAATCTACACGGTACCCACGGTAAGTAATTGACTATTCAGTGCCGCGGAACTAAGGTGCAGTATGAGTCCATATCATACCTATCAAATTTATTTAGTTTTAGAGAAAAGAATGAGTCCGCCAGTGCATGACCCATTGCCAAAATATCATAATCATCTTGGCCATTAATCAGGCCCGGAACACATTGACGGTATAGAAAGGCGGGTTAGCGAAAGCAGAGAACAAAAGTAGTGCAATGACGTGACTGTCTCAGTGGCGTGGCGTCTAAGGTCCGTCTAAGGGCTTACAGCGCAAGAGGTAGCGGGTTCGATTCCGAGGGATTAAATGCATTTAATTTAATAACGTGAGAAAAACAACAGCAGTGGATTTGATCATCTGAAATCGATTTTTAAGGAGTAACCTCCCAAAAATTATATAATAATTAGTGAAAATTTGTGTAACTTATACTTGTGAACCGGAGGAAGGGATAGATATAGATAATGCCATTATACAGGATTTTTCCTGGTTTGGGTATCTATACTTTCTGTTATGTAAATGTCATCTCTGTACCGCGTCTCATCTGTAAATTACTATGCACTTGTTACATTTTTGTGTGAAATAAACATTTATTATTATTAAACATATATCCTATAATCTAAAATTTCTGGTTTCGGGTCTTGGTGTTTTCTATGTATCATATGTATGTATTACAAAAAAAAATGTATCTATGTAGTATATCAGTCACCTAACACCCATTAGTACAAGCTCTGCTTAGTTCGGGGTTAGGTGATGCTGTGTGAGCAGTCCAGAAATATTATTTATTATCCGGGCTGGGCCAGTGCGTGAAGCGATTTTTTCGTGTTTCGTAATGTGGCCCGGAGAAGCCATCTTCTAGGCCTTCATGCTCCATCTTAGACCACATCGTCACTTTACATCAGGTAAGATTGTGAAATTTATAAGTTATACCTCATGAGGACAATCCCACTCAGTAACCAGCGCAACGGCCCCGGTCATATTAAGGTCTTCCTCGTTAACCACGCGCGTGTTGGCGCCGGCGAGCGTACACACGCGCTCCCAAAACTTCACGAACGTGTCCTGATCGCCGCAGAACAGGATGAGCTTGTCCTTGAAGAAGTTGGAGTTCTTCCTGCCAGGGGGTAGCGCCTGGAACAAAGTTAAGATTATGAATTTCAGCAATATGAAGACAATACGATGGACAGAAACATAACCTTGTGCAATTTCACAGAATCTAAATTTAAAATTTAAAAAAAAAAACCCCGATTCCAGAGCTTTAGCTCCCTTAAAACTAAAAAGCCATACTACTTTGTAATTCGCACGTGATGCGCTTTAATTTGACACCCCACTCGAGTATATTTGCAGATTTTCGGTTTTCCTTCCCCACTTTTACCCTCATAACTTAGTCGGGTCAACCAATTTTCATCAAAAATGTCCCAAAACACTCGCGCGAAGCTCACCTCTCATACAAAAACAATTAAATTGAAATCGCTCCATCCGTCCGGAAGCTATGATGTCCCAGTCAGACAGACAGCCACGTCAAACCTATAACCCCCCCTTTTTTGTCTGGGGTTAATAAAAATACGTTATTGATTAATCCTTAACCTAAAACACGCTTAAGTCGAGCGACAAGACCGAAATGGTTTGATACCAGCGCACTCACCCAGCTGATAAACCTGTCCTTGAGTATGGAGTATCCCTTGGGCAGCACGTACGCGTCCTCGTCGGCTCTGGCGCCGGCCGCGCAGCTGGTGATGACCCACGCGTGGGACAGCGCTTGCACGTCGCCGGCCACACAGCTGATGTACTTGGCGGTGCGCGAGGGACGCGGGGCGATGAGTTTGCAGACTGAGTATTTGCTCTTTGGCACGTCGTCGAAATGGCTGTAAAAAAGAGGTTTATAATTATGTAGTAAGACACTGTGACTAGTCTCATGTTTGTAAAACTCTTTATTACACACCAAGATAAAACAGTACAAAAATGGACTTTATGCTAAATACAAAATGCGTAATGGGCGGTTTTATTGCTTAAAGCAATTTCTAATTAATTTAATGTGTAATTGGGGTATTAAAAGTAATTTGCATTATCTTTGTCAGTTCCAATACAATTCTTTTGAGGGTTTTGATTTATGAATACTTTTAGATCAACAAAGAGATAAACTCAAAGCATTATTCTACCCAAGCCCCGAAATAATATGTTGTCTTAATTGTTCTTGTTTTATGGCCAAATACTATAATGTATTTGTTCACTATTTGTATATTTATATGATGGGTTATATATTGTAGGCAGATAACTGATATTTAATGGGCGTAAGATAGCATGCTTTCCTGCTTGCTAAACTCCTAGGGCAAAATCCATATAAAAAATCTGTTGTTCGCCCCACGGCATGATTTATGTTTATGACTCATCATGTCAGGTAGCTCGGTATGTTGAGCCTGTAAGCCTTTAAGCGGTCTGATAAAATACAGGCATAAGAAATACATACTTAAGTAAATTTAAGTTACAGGCACTCATTATATAAATCTGTTAAGATATGATCTGGCAATATTAACATCTCTGTATTTTTTTTTATTTATAAGCATTTTAACTTCAAATCCGTCTTAATTTCGGTAGGTGCGGCTCCAAAGCGCAATAGAACCATTTCTTGCCTATTATCTGCATATTCGTTTGATATATATAATTAAGTGTATAGTGGGCAAGGATAGCCACCGAGTGGCGCCCAGACCCAGCGAGACCTCGGCGACGCTGCCGGGACGAGCTTGACAGTTTTCGGCATGACTGGCGAGAAGTAGCCGGAGATCGGGAGTTGTGGGTAAAATGGGGGGAGGCCTTTGCCCAGCAGTGGGACACAGAGGGCTTATAATAATAAAAAAGCAGATAGTACCTGTGTACTATCCCGCCGCCAGCTTCCAACTGTTCCTTCAGTCGTTCCTTGTTGAACGGACGGTCGCAAAACACCAGGTCTTCAGTATCGGTTCCTTGCACTGAGGTCGCCTCGCTGTCTTCTTCCGATGAGTAGTGTCTGGACTCCTGTAGGTAATGTTATTTATTATAAGGGGTAATTAATGTTTTTACGTTAAGTTAAGACGTTAGGTGAGCATGAAGAGAAAATACAGTGTTTGTTAGATTGTACCTTGAGTTTTTTGCTGATTTCTATGCAAGATGATGATCTAAAAGTACTATATATTATTGTTTGTATCTGAGAGAGGGTAATCTGAGATTTTCGAAAAGACAGACAGAGTTAGATTACCGCAGCAAAAGACGTTGTTCCCTAGGGAAAATCTATAAAACACGAGCAACGCCGTGGCGTGAAGCTTGTAATGCAATTTGCATAACTTTAAAATATATACATATTTTTTTGCACCTATACATTAAAAACACCCAGCTCAATGAAAAATATCATTAATAAAAGAATTAAAGATACATAAATTGGTTTTACTCTACCTTGTCAGATTTCCCTTCACTTTCGCCATTTTTATCTCCCTTCTTCTTCTTATCCTCCACTTTCCCATTCTTCTCTACCTGTCGTTTGGGCACATCTGTGCAAGTCAGCAGGAAATGCATGCCCGCGAATATCTTGCTGTCTCCGCTTGGAATCGGGCCTAACGAGGAAACTGTGTCCTCGTCGTTCTCGAATTTATTCAGTTTGGAATTCTTTTTGTATATGTTCTGTTTCGCTGCGCCTTTCAGTTGGGTCGGTCCGGCTAGAAAACAACAGATAGATTATTTATTAAAAAAACATTTTATATGCTGATAAATATTAATATTTATATAAAATATTTTATATACGTTTCAGCTGTAGAACGTCTTATTATCGAGTAGTCTTATACGAGTTATCTTGGTTAGAAGCTAATCGTATCCACAGCTCTCAGTTTGGACCATGTCAATTGTACATGTTAATGGTCGTCCCACGCTGCGATCCACCATCCATAACCTTTTACCAACGTAACAAAACAGGCGTTGAGATCAAAAAGTTGTTGATACGCGTTATCAATAAATATAGTTAGACAAAACTACTACTACTTGCAGATTTTGGCTTGTTTGTCGGGACCCACGTTTTTCAACCTTCACCAGGTCGTCCGTATAAGAACACCAAAATTGTAATAACTACAAATTTGTAAAAACTGATAGACTGTGTTGTTTATTCGCTTCTGAACTCAGAGTAAATAAATATAAATTTAAAATTTAAGAAAAACCCCCGGTGCATTGGAACCTTAATGTCGTTAAAAGTAAAACACCATAATATTTTGTAATGTGCACGCGATGCGCTTTCATTTGATACCACATTCGACTATATTTGCAGATTTTCGGTTTTTTTTTACCTACTCTTACCCCCATAACTTTTAAACGGCACAACCAGCACAACGGTATAAGAACACTCGCGCCAGACTTACCTTTCATACAAAAAAAAAAACTAAATTAAAATCGCTAGATCCATTCGGGAGCTATGATGACAGACAGACAGACACGTCAAACTTATAACACCCCTCCTTTTTTGTCGGGGGTTAAAAAATCAAGACAATGTCAATCATCTAAATTGTAAAAACAGATAAAGCTATGTTGTTGTATTTGCTTCTCAAATCAGTGTAAAAAATTTAAGCGAACTGTCAAGACAATGTCATTTCCTTAATATTTGATATTAATATAAAATTTTAAATTTAATTAATTATAAGTTGACCTGTACATGTATGCCCTGTGCTAATAAGGAATTAAACGTTTTAGACTTTGACTTTGTCCATCCATCTAGTTGGAACCATCAACCTCCCCACACCAGTTTATTTCGATTGGATGCAAGGCTTCGGGGACTTTTCATATGAGAACTTACATTAATGGTGAATCAAGTACAGGGTTAAAGAGCTACTTATCTGTATTCATACCTTTGACTCCCTCCAGCTTCCTCGGCGTTCTCTGCACCTCGGGCTCCACGCCAGCCACCTCCTCGATCCTGACTGCTGGTGCTGAATTGCTGCTCTCGCTGATGGAACTGCTCTCGCTGGCCAGGCGCGGCCGGGCTAGGGGAGTTGTCTTCGCTGATTTCACACCTATGGTAAGGACAGTGATTTAGCTTTCGAGCAGAAGAAATGATGATGAGATATGCAGAAGAGAAACAGGCAAAAAAACTTATACCGTTTAACTACCACGGTATTTTAATAAATTTAAAATTTAAGAAAAAGACCCGATTCCAATGCCTTAATTTTTTTTAAAGTAAAACACCATAATATTGGTTTTCCTTCCCCACTCAACACCCATAACTTTTAAACGGCCCAACCGATTTTCACACTCACACTGGTTATAATTAAGCCTCAAAAAACATCGCCCGATGCTTTTATGGTAAAACGATCTCGGTGTTTTAAAACCCCTCATTATATCACAGTGGCATAAAATAATTTTAAATAGAATTGAGACAAGAAATAGTTTAAATGTAATTAATTTAAGAATGTGTTGTGTTGGGGTTGATATTCAATAAGATGTTTTGTCTAACTAATGAACTGGTAAATTTAGGAAAATATCTTTAGCAAGATCCTATATATCGGTTGAATAATCGGCATGTATATTATTATGAATGCCAAAGTAACTGTATGTCAGTTCCTCTTTTGAGCAAAAACTACTAAACCCATTTAAATGAAATTTGGTACACAGTTTCTCTAGAACCTGAGAAAGGACATAAGTTTTTTTTACCGCGGAAAAAAACATTTTAACGCGGGTAACACAGGGCTCTACTAGTTAGATATAAATATGATTGTGGTCACCTTTACCTGATGTGGAGGCTTTAGGGCTCTTCGGTGAATTGAGTCGTTTCCGAGCACTGGACGTTCCACTCTTGTCTCGACTACGGGCGCTCCGCGGTCCCTGGAAGTATATATATTAATGAGAAATGAGAAGGAGGTTGTTGACAATAATGTAAATGACAACAGGCATGATGACTACACAAAAAAAAATTGTATTCCGCTTAGTCCATCTGATAGCCCGTCCTAATTTTTTTCAATTTAATTATTATTTTATCAATTTAATAAGAATCTGCCAAAATATGGAGATATAGGTTTTTGAAGTATAAATACAAATCGCACGAAGCGTTACGTCAAGCGAAACTTCGATGCAATGTATCACCTTGATTTTTCGTATGCAAGAAAAATAGGTGTATATTTTTAAGGAGTGAGTGCTGAGAAGACGGGTGATAGAGGGAAATGGAAGAAAAACACATGTTGTGCCGACCCCACATAGTGTGGGACAAAGGCAGAATGATGATGATGATGATGAATCTAAATGACGGATTATTATTTTATTTAGTCATCTACCCTGTTTTGTTCTTAAATTAAAAATCAGGGACAGATGAAACTTAATATAATCTTATAAAAATGATATGATGGTGTGGTACAACATCTATTATGTTGTTGTGTGGATTGTCCGGAAATATTAATTTATTTATTTTGTTTTTAGTAGCTTCAAGTCGATGCGAGGTCCATTTCATTCCAGATATTAAAGTACCTATATTGTATATTCAATTTGTTTATGATTTTTTTAATTTGATTTTTGACGTTTCTAAGATTTGTTAAACCAAACGATGGAAGTAAATGATTTTGTATCTTGTATCGTGATCGCGTGGTTCTCTCATTACGTCAGTAAATACAGTATACTGAAATTAGTATATAGGTAACTACCTAGAGGGCTATGTTTTTCACCTGTATAATATTATCCAAGTCCAGTTCCCGGTTGTGTCGGCGTGCGCGCGGCGTGGACGGCGCGGAGCCTCCGGAGCCAGTGGTGGCGTCCTTCAAAGACTTCGCCTGATCCTCCGTCAGGTACAGCTCACTCGCCGTCACCATCACGTTTGTGTCTCTGGAATATTCATCATCATCACCCTATTAACGTTCCCACTGCTGGGACACAGGGACTTCTCTCTTGGCGAGAGAGAATAGGCCTTAATTCACCACGCAGGCCAAGTGCGGGTTGGTGAATGTCACATGTCCTTCAAACTCTTTAAACTTCTCAGAACATGCGGGTTTCCTCACGATGTTTACCTTCACCGTTAAAGCAAGTGTTTAAAGCGCACATCAATTTCTCAAGAAGAAAAATCCAGAGGTGCGTGGCGGGGTTTGAACCCACGACCTTCGGAATGAAAGTTGAGTGTCCTCCCACTTAGCCAACAAATAAGAGAGGAAATAAGAGTGCTTATGGGTAATGGTGGCTGTAATGAGATTCCTTTTTGTGTGCTAAAAGGCGTTACAGTAGAGTAAGGTTCTCAGGCAAAAGATAATTCCCTTAGGATAGACAAAAGTTAGGTATATCAGTACCATTTATTAGTTGCATCATCATAGACAATATCAGAGGAATTAGATACAGACCCACTGGGGACGCCTTCACAAGCGAGATCTCCGCGAACGAGCGATTATTCAACTATTTTCTAGTAAAGATAATATTTTTTCTTGTTTAATTTACACGTTATCAAATTACATACATATATTATGAACACGTATGATCAATAAAAAAAATATGAATAAAAAGTAGTTTGGGCAATGCTGGGAACGGAGATATTTTTTTCACATTTTAATACAAAAACATGATCTATGCGTAATTAATTATAACGCAACTATAACATGGTTTTCCATCTTTAATTTAGTGTCCCCGAGAAGATTGTAATTCGACATTGCATTTTCATTTTTGATGGCACAAAAATGTCATCCCACAAACCTATACTAAATTTGGTCCTGGTAGCGGACAACCTAAATCCCACACACAAACAACCTCTCTTACACACTCACCCATCAGTAATACAGTTATAGGTGACAGTTCCGCTATCATTCTCCTCAATGCCCATCACGAGACCAGGTTCATAATTCTGCTCCTCATCCACTACA
Source organism: Gymnoscelis rufifasciata (assembly GCA_929108375.1). Taxonomy (NCBI): domain Eukaryota; kingdom Metazoa; phylum Arthropoda; class Insecta; order Lepidoptera; family Geometridae; genus Gymnoscelis; species Gymnoscelis rufifasciata. The sequence continues at coordinate 11,518,465 of OV815314.1, forward strand.
GCATACACCGACTGGCCTTGCAAAGGTAGGCGTTTAAAGTCGCCGAATATTATAAACTCGTCTAGGAGCACCTGAAAATTATTAAGATTGTAACGGAGAAATTTATTAGAAATTAATTAAATTTGTAGATTTAAATATTACAAGAGAGTAGAACCCGTTTTCAAATGTATTTAAAAGAAATATTTAAGACACTTAGCATTACTTTATTTGCTTTGATTGAACTAATAAGTATACTGACTAAACTAATTACTAGAATAACTCATATTAATAACAAGTCATTTATTTAATGGTTGTTAAAAATTTTAAAGTTATAATGAGGACATGCATTAATAAAAATGTAAAATAAAATTTTATAAACTTCTATAATAATATGGTAGTTTCATTCTGGCCCGGTGAATTTTTTTTAACCATTCCCAATTATATTAACAATATTTACCTTGCTTTGTCCATCGTCAAACTTAATCAGATATTTGTTAGGCTCCGTGATTTCCAGCACTTTCCCAGAGTAGTATCTCTTGTCCACCCATTTAGCCAGAACCACCGTATCAGGGGCAAAACCGGGATACTCCATCTTCACAGCTTTCGGCGTCTCAACAGGCGTAGCGGGCCGAGGCGATGTCGGTCGGCGTTTCTGCTTCAATTTACTCACAGATTTCGGAGTAGCAACAAGATTCGGTAGCTTTTCCTCTTTAGGAGATTTGCTCCCATTGTCTCCATTAGTTGGCACCATTTCAGGGGAGTTGAGAATGTATTCTGGCTCTTCATGCTGCGTTGGCAATAAAGCGCGCTTGGTTTTCGACGCGATTTGCCGTCGACCGCGGACTCGAGTCTTCTTCAACGAGCTTTTCGGAGTAACCTTATCGCATTTGTTTACCTCCTCGGGACTAGCGGAACCATTAGTTGTAGCTACATCGCTGAGGGAAGCCTGTATGCCGACTGAAACTTTATCTTCTAATAATGAGCGGCTGCCATCATCTGTTGTTTCTCGAACGTGGTGGAAAATATCGTGCAGCTTCTTTATCAGATTGTCGTAGCCTTTGACAGATGTTGAAGGATTGACTACCGACTTACGAGGCGGTTGCGGAACCACAAAGTTCCCATCACTCGTTCTATTGCTCGAGGTAGATGTTGAAGAACTGACTGTAGATGCAAAAGACGTCCTATTCGGAAGATCGACAATGCCTGTACTTGTCACGCTAGACGGGGATGTAGAAACGGATACATCCGCTAAGTAGGGATCGACGGAGAACCGTTTTGAAATCCTCTGATATTCTTTACAAATATCCATCCCTAAATCATTGTCTGTCCGCACGATATATAAAGAGAGAAACTCATTATCTTCGTTATGGTTTACATGGATGTCAAAGACGGGAGCCTGTGGCGTATTTAGAGGTAAGGAATGTCCATTTTGCAAAGGCGATATTGTTGATGGTGTGGTATTATTGCTGGCACGGAATGACTCGATTTTGCCTCTCTTGCCTTTACCGTTGAGTAATTTAATCATATCAGGAGTACTGTCGCTCTCATCGGCTAGAGCTTTAGCTTCAGCCACTTCGGTAGGAGTTGAAGAGTTTCCATTAGACAGTTTTGAGATCATTTTTGCAGTTACACTGGGCTTATGATCCGGACTCTCTAAGATAGAGCAAGCACTATCAGTAGATTCTTGATCGGTTGTCTTGCCAAATTCTTTAGTTATAGGCTGCGATAGATTGCTCTGGTCCGAGTAATTGTATCCTTCGCTGCGAGTTTGAGAGATCTTTCCGGGGTTTAGGATCTCCTGTCGATCTTTAACAGTTACGGGGTCGCTGCTATGGTTGACTTGAGGTACTGGAACCGGTTTCATGTCCTCATCTGGGCTAGGTGATAGAGAAAGATGAATGCCTTGAGAGTCATCCTGTTCTGAGTTTTCCTCGGAAATTGTTTCTGGGAGTTTAGAGATTTGTTTAACAAACTCGACGCTAGGTTGCGATGAGCTGTCTGAAGAAATGACAATGACTTTGGGTTTGGATTTAGATGTTTTGTGGGAGATATCAGCGCTGGCCGGTCGTGATTTGGGGGTCTTTGGTGTAGTTATGGTTACGTCAGCGCTGTTGCTGCGTTTCTGTTTTCTAGGGCTGGATTTGACAGGGGTACGGACTCGGGATGTTGATGGTATAGCCAGCTTTTCAAGGTTGCGTATTCCTGAATTGATCTCTGAAACTTCTTCATCGAGAGCTTCCGAGAAACCTGTTCCATTATCAGGGACATCTAGTTTTTGTATTTTCGCTGAGCTGTTGCTATCGGTGTCGGACAACTTGCGCTTTGCTTGAGCAGGATGGTCATCTTCTGTAAGATAAAAGTTGGCATTGGGTACTTCATATTAAAATTAAATTATAATTTTGGAATGTGTTTTTGGGTTTAAGATTATAAATGTAGCAATAATGGGTAAAAAAGGTTTTTTCATAATATTACAATTGGTCGGTTTTCTGATTTGATATTTAATTCCTTTCTTGTTTTGCGATTTAAAAAAAACGAAGTATTCTGTATTAAAAAAAAAGACCATAAATAATATCTTACCTTTGTTTGAAGAACTAACATCTTCTGTGTCCTCACTGATTAGTATTGGCTGGAAATTAACAAAAGTAGTTAAATAATATTTTCTTTTGTAATATCATCCAATTCATAAGCATAATTATCTTCTCGCAACACTTCGTTATTTTTCATTTTAGCCTGAAAAGTCCCACTACTGGTCTTCCAAATCCATCCATTTGTACCACAACAAAGAACAATTATAACCACCATCACCATTGCCACCAGTCTGGTGGTTGTTCAAAGAATGCCTTTGAGACAGACTTTTATGAGTCAACTCATAACTTTTACTAGTTTAAATTTATATTACCAAGCATGTCTTATTGCTGTATGAATTGTTCCGCAATATGTATTTATTTATCTACTCATTAAAAAAAAAATTGTTTATAGATGAAGACTTAATTTTAACTAAAGGGTCAAGTACCTCCAATGGTCTAGAGAAAAGTGGACAGTTTTAGGATTTTATATGGATAAATTGCTAACCTGGTTCCGGGATTTAAAAGTTGTAATTATATTACTGTCTGCAATAAATTTGTAGTTGTCCAGCCAACAGTCTGTGACACAAATCAAGTTGTTCTCAGAATATTAGACTGAGAAATATATTCTACCGTAGTCCAAAATGAAAAATAAGTCTATAAAAGTGTTTTTGGGATTATATTATTGCTATAATAAAACCTACTGCCATGTTTATATGCCTGTCATTATAAAATACATAATAAATGAGGTGGAGCAGGAAATCTCTAGGGAAAAAATTAGCGGAACCTATACCTCTTCGTCAGGCTCATAAACTGGACTATCAGGAAACAAGGTCTGCGAACTATCTGCTGGCATCTCTATGGCAGCACTAGATCCTGCCGCACCTGAAAATGTTTACAAAGAATTTTGTAGTTTTTTTTTCAGTTTTCTGCAATGAATATGTTAGTTAAAATGATTTAACAAGTGAAGGTAAATAAGGTGAGGAAACCAGCATGTTCTGAGATCTTGAAAGAGTTTGAAGGACATTATAATATTCATATATCCACACCAGTGTGGTGAATTAGGGCCTTGTCTCACTGTTCAAAGGAAAAGTCCCTGTGTCCAAGTGAGAATATAAATAGGTGCTCTAGCTTACATTTTTATTGTTTAGGTCCCTCCTTCTACTACAAATTTAGTTAGAATCTTATGAGAGTGAGATACTATACTCCGTCCAACCAGCATAGAGCATATTTACTAACAAACCATCTGACAGCTGACAGTTCAATCAGCTGATGCAGGGGTAAATAACATTTTATTATAATTATTTTGATTGAATCAATGCCTTTATGTTGTTTATGTTTTAATTTGTATAATGTCTTATTAATTACTGTAACTGGTGTAAGCCGTGGTGATTATATAAATAAATAAATTATTGAGGTTAGCTCTTGCCTGCGGATTCGTTTGCGGCCTACGGCTATACGTAATTTATTGTCCTTATTCAATTTTATTGAACCAAACATTATAAAACTTGACTGCAACAAACAAATTAGTACTTGCATAACCTATCAAGATATACCATGTAGTGGCTATTATCTTGAGCTTTGATGGGTGTGTCTCTGGGCTATGCTAGATATTTGATGTAATGATGTAATTGATGTAGGATTATCTTGGAACGAAAGGAACGAAGAGCAAGTGTTGCTAGCTGGTTTCAGCTTACCCTATTTAGTGGTGTTAGATAGGAGAGAGAAATGTATTGAAAAATAAAAGGATGTCTTACATTTGTAAGACATCCTTTTATTTTTTTTATCACTTTTTATAGTAACAGTGATGATGAGTAGATTGTCCCAGAAGAGAGACACATGTATTGAAAAAATAAAATGAAGTCTAATGTAATGAATGATCCATAAATAAATATTTCCTTTAATTTCCATTTATAGTTATTTCATCTTCCTTTAGCTTGTATTACATTCTTTAAGAATAGGTAACAATTAAAAATTGCCAGTAGGCTGATTTCACTAGGCTGTCTTGTTTAATTGTGCCACATAAATTTACATCAAATATCTAGCATAGCCCAGAGACACACCCATCAAAGCTCAAGATAGTAGCCACTACATGGTATATCTTGATAGGTTATGCAGGTACTAATTTATTTGTTGCAGTCAAGTTTTATAATGTTTGGTTCAATAAAATTTAATAAGGACAATAAATAACGTATAGCCGTAGGCCGCAAACGAATCCGCAGGCAAGAGCTAACCTCAATAATTTATTTATTTATTTAATCACCACGGCTTACACCAGTTACAGTAATTAATATGACATTATACAAATTAAAACATAAACAACATAAAGGCATTGATTCAATCAAAATAATTATAATAAAATGTTTTTTACCCCTGCATCAGCTGATTGAACTGTCAGATGGTTTGTTAGTAAATATGCTCTATGCTGGTTGGACGGAGTATAGAATCAATATAATGAAAATGCAAAGTGGTATAGTTTTCTCATTTAACATTCTTAGATCATTGATCAATTTAATTTTAAAGTTTCTTAGGATTTCTATAATGAACAAAGAACATTTCTATAGGTTAAATACCACTAAGCAATAATACATAGCAATAGACTTAAAATAATAATCTATACTAATATATAAAGCTGAAGAGTTTGTTTGTTTGTTTGTTTGTTTGTTTGTTTGAACGCGCTAATCTCCAAAACTACTGGTTCGAATTGAATAATTCTTTTTGTGTTGGATAGTCCAGTTATCGAGGAAGGCTATAGGCTATATAACATCACGCTACGACCAATAGGAGCAAAGATATAGTGGTAAATGTGTAAAAAACGGGAGAATTGTTCATCTTTGAAGCCTTCCGTTGCGTGCGTCGTGAAAACGGTTCAAGATACACAAAAAATATGTATTAAAGAATAATAGCTCTTTTAATGATCTAAAAAACAGTCCGCGATAGTATATGTCTATCTTTTAAGATTAACTCACAAAAACCGTTTTTATGGTACCTAATTTGGTCAAAATAATTTGTTTAAGTTGTATCAACATAATAATATTAATCTTTATTCAAATAAATATGTTGTTGGTTAAGAGTACTTCATCCATTATAACGCGGGTAGCACCGCAGGGCACAGCTAGTTATATTATATCAGACACAACTCTTATTTATAAAATAGGCTCTAATAAGAGTAATAAATAGCATTGAATAACCTCTCTTAATCTTTATTGATTTATAATGTTTTTGTAAATGAAACAAATTATCTTTTTTTCTCTGGATAGAACAATGATTTGCTTTCTCAATCATAAGTTTATAACCTAAAACATTAAATTATCATCAGTTTTACTTATCTACTGTGTTGCAAATATAGTCAACTATTTTAACTATAACAAGTTTCTAATTATAAATCGGTATCTTTAATGTACATTGAAACAACAACAAATCAGTCAGTTAGGTATGCTGTTGTTTGGGTTATAAACCGCCTAGATTATGTTGTCCTATCTGTCACTTTCATGTAACAAATATGAAACATTACACAGCTATTGCTATGAATAGGATTCTGCATATAATTAAATACTGCAAATTAAACGTAGAATGCCACAAATAATCTAACAATTGTAGGGATTTACTAATCTAATCAGATTTTCAACTCGAAAGCTTGTGTTGCAAACTGGCTGGATTATACATTTTGATCCAAAATTTACAGTGATTTTATACCCACTTTTACGTGTAAAACATAATAAATACCTGTCTCCTGTAGATCTTGAACCACTACACTGGGCTTTTCATTGAATGAATCCATGATAATCACAAAGAAAGATAAAAAATAGGAATAAAACGCGCGCTTTTGCGCTAAACCATTTGCCACACAGCGGACAATCAAATTATAACATTTTTAGGGACATTACGACGCAGGAAATCGCTATGATAAAATAAAAACTTGCTTATAATAAAAAAACTTATTTTTCGAAATAGAAAGGAAAGAAAAGTAGTATTTTTTGTTGATTTTGCAGAATTACAAGCAAGCAGGACAAGATGCAAGACCGCTTGTTGATCCGGTCGGTGCTGCCAGCAATGGGCAAACGAAATCTTCTATTCTATTTAAAGGCTTTTTCTTACACAAAACACAAACCCCCGTATTTGTAAAATATTTCACTTATTAAATAAGAATTAAAGGAGATTAATAGATCGTTTGTGAAAAAACGGTAATCATAAACCGTTATCTGTTTTTAATAAAAGCTTTCGCCTTTGGTTGGTTATCTTTTTATTCGTAAAATATGGCAAAATAAATAAAACGCTTGCGTTCGTGATTTTTGTTATTATTTGTGCTGCCCTGTTCAGTCACCCGACTTTATTCCTATCGAGCATGCCTCGCCTCGAATTTATTGCAACACTTTGTGATATTTCCTGATAAATTTTTAGATGACGAAGTTATTAATATTATAATATTGTTAACTTCAAGTTAACAATATTCCTAGATTTTGTTGATTATAATGAGTGTTTTTAATTTAGCTATACGTAAATAACGTAACAACATTTTTTAACGTTGTACGCAAGTAATATTTGTAGGTTAAAAGAAGTTAACTTTGACGAGTGTAAACATTCGTCATCTGGACAAAGCCTCTATGAAAGAGTGTGTATTATCACATAAATACCGTCACCATACCACCACCACGTGGTTGGCCCATCGTCTGGTCCATTGCGGGTTGATGAGTGTATATATATAGTAAAATGTTCTATTCTTTAAGTTTAATGAAGTAATCTGTATTTCAACAATTTATTTTTTATATACTAGGTTATAAACTAAAAAGTAAAAGTATAATAATATTTCATAACATTTTTTAAATTTTGTAGCATCTTTAAGGTATTAAATAATCCATAAATTGATTAGTCGATTGGATACTATGAAATTAAAAATTGGTTTTTAGTAAAATATAAAATTCTGCATCAATAATTTAATATACACGAAAATAATATTGTTAACTAATATAACTTTTAAATTATGATGGTTTTTAACAATATTATGACCTAAATCGGGTATCATACCATGATTTGATGGTTTTTGACTTTTCCAATAATCAAAACCTTTTTGTATATAAATATTTTTATTGTGTTCTGATTATTATGTTATATATTATTAAGCTATGTCATTATGTGCCATGTGGTTTTATTATAAATCACGTTATTATAAATTTTCCCGGCGAATGACATATTATCTGTGGTAAAAACTACCCTTAAAAAAATCTCAGGCCATAAAGCATGCAAGCGAGATAGTCAGTGTTACTTTGACACATAGCTTTGACATTTCAAAATATTTTTGAAGTGAAACTTCTTTAAAATCGTGTGATTTGAAACCGGATGCAACGGAAGTGGAAATAATCTTAAACGCTAACAAGGTTAAGCAACTTTGCGCGACGCCAGGACATGGATGGGTGACCGCCCGAAAAAAATCTTTTTGCATAGTATTTTTTTTTTGTTTTGTTTTATTCTTCTTATTCTTTTGTCGATTTACTGAAGTTTCACTTCTATCGTGTGTGAATCGCACACACACTTTTTTTTTTATTTATACCTCTATGTATGTATGTATTTTGAATATTATTTATCTTGACACTGCCAAACTGATGACGCTTCAAGCTTTATTGATGTCGGAATTTGTCACATTTTTTATACTAAGAAACTTATTTCTCTACTAAGTCCGTGCAGCACCTTTAGCAATCAATACGGGCTGGCAACACTGTGTTTTCTTTGTATCTAGCCTAATTTGACATTTTTGACACAACCTCAGCACATTGACATTTTTGTGATCTGACACATAGGACTGTCGGATGGCCAGCTATTTTAAAACATAATATCAAAGTTCAAAGTTCAAAGTTCAAAGTTTATTAATAACACATAAAAACATTACAGTTTACACTAAGTCGTTCTATGGTACATTATCTAGGAGAATAAAGATATCTTATGTAAAACACAAAAAATAAACTATAAAAATAACAAAAACACAAATCAAATTACTAAATACTATTATACAAAAACACTTTAAATATAAATCATAAATAGAAAAAAAAAAACACACACACAAGTTACTTATTAACAAATGACCTTATCGTTTTCACCAAGGTAAAAGTTTACTTGGTTGTTCTGAGTATTGCAAGCAGCACCTTTCTATTACGGACCATGTGCTATGAAAAACATCAAAATTAGGATTTTCAGCTAATAAAGCATTAAGGTGGCGCTGGGCTCGGCAGACTGTAGACTCTTGGCGAGATTTTGTGCGTGCAGTTCTTGGCGCAAATAAAGGTACACAACCTGAACGAAACCTACAGTGGTTATCTGGTACGTAAAGCCTACTTGCTTCTTCTAGTAAATTAGGACAACGTAAGTGACCGCGTAAAATTTGGCACAGTACAAGCAGTTGGCCAAAGAGTCTCTGTGTAGTGAGAGAGTGGAAGCCAAGTGTACCAAGGAGATACTTCGTGGGGTACATGAGCGGGTAATATCCGTATGCCCTCTTGTAGAGAAAGCGCAGAAACCTTTTCTGTACCTTCTCCAACATTAAGGCATACGAAGATTCGTGAGGATTCCAGACGCTTGAACTTGCCAGTAGTTTTGACCTTACTATTGATGTGTAGAGCAATTTAATGGTGGATAGCTTTTTAAAATTTGTGCAATTTCGAGAAACGAATCCTAGTCTTTTGAAGCAGTCTACAGTTAGCTTCCTGATGTGTTCGTGAAATGTAAGTCCTCTATCGAATAGAACACCCAAGTCCTTCACTGTGCTTGGCCTATCTATTTGATCACCATCTATGTGATATTGTGAGATTATGGGGCTTGGCGATCTTGAATAGGACATAATCTGACACTTATTTTTATTAAGGGTGAGTTGGTTTTTGTTGCACCAGATAAGAACGGACTCTAGGTCATGTTGTAGTGAGTAGCAGTCTTCAACAGCTGAAACGCTCCTGTAAATTTTACAGTCGTCGGCGTATAATAAGCATTTAGAATTATGAAGGGTTGCGGTTAAGTCATCGATTGTTATTGAAAAAAGAAGCGGTCCTAAAGATGAACCTTGGCTGACGCCTGACCTTGTGTGATATGTCTGGGAGTCATAGCAGCCAAGTCTCACAAATTGTTCCCGGTTTCGAAGATAATTTGAGAAAAATTTCACTAGTTTTGGGGAGAAGCCAAATAATTCTAATTTATTTAGTAGGACGTCATTGTTAATCTGGTCAAAAGCCTTTTGGAAGTCTAAGTATAAGACATCGACTTGGTTCTTCGCATCCATTTCACCAGAAATATGGTCTACCAGGGTAAGCAAATTAGTATTTACCGACTTGCCTTGCCTATAAGCGTGTTGTGCTTCGTTTAAATATGGTTCTACCTGGTTATATATCTTATTGTGTAAGGAGTTTTCAAAAAGCTTTGCAAGAGACGACAAAATTGCTATGGGCCGGTAATTATCAGCCATTAATTTACTGCCTGTTTTTAGTATGGGCACAACTCTAGAAATTTTCCATTTTTGAGGATATGTTCCCGTGTTAAGCGATAAATTAAATATGTGTGTTAGACAGGAGGAAAATTTGGATTTGAATGCCTTTATTATATACGGTGGGATATTATCAGGACCATAAGTGCATTTGGGTTTGATCCTGTCAATTGCCTTTTCAATATCATCTATTGTAAATTCTTGTATATTAATATCAGGACGATTTGTGAACAGGAGGGATCCGATTCGGATCTAAAATGGGTATAGAAGGTAGAAATACGCTACTAAAATATTCGGCAAATCCAGAGGCAGCGGCTCTCCCGGAGTGTGTCCTATCCTTGTAGGTAATACAAGGTTCGAAACCTCCTTTGGTCCTAAGACTCTTGACATAGTTCCAAAAGGCACGCGGATTACAAGATAAGTTGTTTTCTATGTCTGAGTTAAAGTTAGTGAATGCTTCATTGGATTTGTGTTTAACTGACGATCGAATTGCTGTAAAGAAACTAAAGATATATGGGTCCTCGGTTCTTTTCCAAATCTTATGTAATTTCCATTTGAGTATAATATCATTAATTAGTTCCTTGGAGAACCACGTCGGATACCTACGAGAAAGTTTGGAAACACGGTTCTTTTTAGGTACAAAATCATTAAAACAAGAATATAATTTTGAATAGAATAGTTCAACTGCCGTGTCTGTACTTGTTTTCTAAATGTTTTCTACCAAAAACACTGCCGAAAAGTCGCTGCCATTCCGCCGGCTGACGCGCCGGCGCCGTGTGGTGTGGACATATTGGACCGGTTATTAGTGTGTGTCAGACACTAAGTACATTGTTATTGTTCTGTGTCTGACAATAAATCCAAGCAAAATCAGATCAGTCGTTGAGTCGCTGGGAGGATTATTATTATGAACAAGACATCCATGCAAAACCCACCTTTTGGATCACAATTTTACTTTGTGCAAATAAAGTGTTTTATATAAATAATAAAATAAAGGCTGGTGTCCAACTTAATAACGGACGCAATGACTGAATAAATTGCTGATTATGCCGCTGTAATGTCAAAGCAAAGAGATTTCATATTTACTTAGGTCGATGCTGAAAAAAGTAGTTCCTAATTACTAAGAGACATAATGTCACAGTTTTTTACAATAAATACTATACAAAATTCTTTATTGCAACAGCACAATACAGGAACACACTTAAAAGACACATGTTTCATACAGTGACACAATAGGCGACCATAACACTAAAAGCGATCTCTTCCAGGCAACCTTTGGATGGATCAGAATTTTTGAAGTGAAACTTCTATAGAATCGTAGTGATTTCAAACCGGAAGCAAAAAGATGAAACGGAAATGGTAAGAGACACAAATACAATGCTTTATTTAAATTTCTTTGAGCGATACTTCGTAGTTGAGACTACGAAGTATCGCGCAAAGAGGTATTGCTGTATATTATTTATATTATTTTGTAACATACTTTATGTAATACGCTTTATTGAAGTAATATAAATAATCCGAATAATTACAGATATATGTTTGTTTCTCTTATCATTTTAGCAGATGCGTTCATTTACCCTTCTTTTCTATTCGATATATATCATAATAATAGTTCGTAAGTAGTAGACTCCAATCGTGCGTCGTAGCTGACACACACACACTTTTTTTTTATTCTTCTTATTCTTTCGTCGATTTACTGAAGTTTCACTTCTATCGTGTGTGAATCGCACACACACCTTTTTTTTTTATAATAGAAAGCAGTGGCGTTTACACAGATTTATAAATAAAAGTAAAATTAGGTAAAATGAGTAGGTATATGTACCTAGTACTGAAAACAAACACAGTAGGAGTGTGTAGTAATGAACACAAATTAAACATACTACCTCAATTCAATTCCTTTTAATTGGACTCTGCGCTTCAAGCGTCAGTTTGCCAGTGTCGAGTTAAACAATATTATAAAGTGAAAAAGATGTTACTCAGTTGAACGCCATTTTGCGAGGACATACTACCTATATTGATAAATATTAAGTGAAGTTGAAAGAAAATGACCATAAACATTATTTTTGAAAATTGTTACAGATTGAGTTTTTTTATATTTATTGGCAGAGAATTCCATAACTTTATTGCACGCAGTTTGAAGTTTGAGTTTGGTTTTTAAATAAATGTTCTTCTTCTTCTTCTGTCTTTCATGGGTCTATCGGACACCCTCCACAGATAATATTATAATCCTTAGAAGGTTTCACAGGCAGGTGTCACAGCTCATTAACTCTAAATATAATTAGGTACTTACCTTGCTACTTACTTAATTTGCAAAAAAAACATTTTTTATAGCTTTTTTAATTACAACCGGAGTGTGTTCACTGACACGTTAATGAGCTAAACCCGTTAAAAGCGTAAGTAGGAAGGCGCATAAATTTTAAATGAATGTGGGTAGACAAAGAATACCAGTGTAAAATATTCTAAAACTAGGTGTACCAGTGTAGTACCTCCCTTATCTCATTCCTTACCCACATTTTGAAATATGATGCGAAAATCCTAAGATGAACGACGATGTTTTCGTGTTTGGATCTAAAATATTTGTCAAAGAAACCAAGCGGGATGCCATAACCGCTTTGCCGCTCGAACTTTCTTGGAGAATATTTTCGTGAGTACAACATAATCCTACCCAGATTCTAACAAGCCTATGTTTGTCTTTGACAATAATTGTACCAGAGTTACGTAGCGTAGGTACGTAGCGAGTACGAGAAACAAGCCTTTTTTAGTAAATGTTCTTTTAAAATATGTACCTACCAATCTAAGGACACTTGGGTGCAATAACTACAAAATTGTAAAGACTGTTATAGCTGAGTTGAGTTCTATTCGCTTCTCAACTGAGTGTAAAAAAATACAAGCGAACTGTCAAGACAATGTTATTTCCTTGATATTTTTTATTTTAATATTATTAATTTAATAAACTTTAAGTTGAGCTGTCCATGTATGCCCGGTGCTTATAAACAAATACATGTTTTTGTCTTTTGAGTTTATTTTTATGTTCACTACAACAGCGAAGGCGGGTTATGGCACAGTAATACTATTTAAATCATTATTGTCGTTATGGTTCTGCGTATAATGTTTTGCATGGATTTCCTAATTATACCTATTAATAATCATCATAACGACTCAGCGACTGATTCGATTTTGATTGGTGACGCTAGTGATACTAAGTTTTTTAACAAGTGCGAAAACAGAAAACATGAATGTATTCTGTCCAGGAGCTTATAGCATAGCAAGTTGCAAGCCAGATTGCTATTAGAAAACACGTAGGCGTAGCGGAAAAGAGAGTTTCAGTTTCTTTATAGCAATAAACATTTAAGGACCCTGTGTATAAATTAAGTAATTATCAACTGCTCACTCAATCATAATATTAAGATTATAATATAATGATTATAATATATGATTGAGTGAGCAGTTGAGTGAGTTATACCTTTTTTTATAGGTATTTGGATGACGCGACTCTGTGCATAGCGTACAAAACACACAGACCATGGTCTAAGATAATATCTTCAGACTACAGGCTGAGAAGAAGACTGAGCCGCTTTAATCTGGTTCTGAAATTAGGACCTAACTTGGCAAAATATCACAGGCGGAATAGAAGGAAAACGAGGATAGGACGAAATTATTTACAGAAAGGTGAAACTGGTATGTACCAAAGATCACATTTCAATTCGTAGATATATGATATACTATTTTTATTGCAATAAATATAAGCTATAGGTACTTAGTTAAGAAATCAAAAGTTAAGAAAAAATCTAGTCGCCTGTGTATGATATTTCAACGTCCATCTACTACGAGTAGTACCAATGTAGATGCCATGGCATGGCCGTAGTAATTTATTATTCTATGGCATGGCTATGGATCCGACCATCCAGTAATTGGACGTCCTATGCTGCGTTTTCTACTTAACCAGTCTACATTTGGACATTGTTAAGCAGAAAAGATCCAACCAACGCTTCTTACTATGTGGGTTGGACCTTTTCTGCATAATAGGGTCATTTGATAACTAGAGCGCGTATAACACATACCTAGCACACACAGCACAATGTGTTTTACGCGCTTTAGAGCGGCTGCTAATAAAATCATTTATTTCAGGCAACAAAGCTACAAAGCTATCAATGCCTTTAGATATAAATCTTAAAAGAATATAACACCGTGTTGGTGTCATCATGAAGTCAAATGTCACAGCGGGGGCACCCCTTGCAGTGTAGGCGACCGATGAATCGGCGACCGTCGAAATGTCACTTCTTTCGATTAAATTTATGATAATGATGCCTATTTACCTTGATTTTGTACCTATCTCTTTTTCTGACATACAAGTACCTAGGTATTAAACTTATTGTTTTTTTGTTGCAGTTTATACAACAAGAAAGACGGTAGTAAAATCAAAAAGAGGAGGCGACGAAATGGTTATTCACACGAAGAGATTCAAGTTATACTAACCAAGACTTGAAAATAAAATTATGTAAGTTTTATAAATTTAAATCATTCAAGGGCGAAGAAGGTAAAGTTAAGGCGAGTTTGTCTTGCCTTCCTTTATTTTTTTTATTATTATTCATGACATGTTGAAATTTTTGTTTGATCTTATTAAAATGAACTAGGATTATTTTGTGATTTATTTATATACATAAATATTTAATATGTTAAGTGCGAATTTGCCTATCATGGCTGCAAAATATAAGAGATTGTTTTTTCCTTTTTTTTGGAACATATGCGTTGGGTAGAGTATTGAATGTAAGTTGTTTGGAAGAAAAAGCTTTATTTTAAATTTGGAATACTATTTTAGGTTGATTTGAGATTTGGGATGCGTTGATGTCTTGGGGAGAATATTGAAAAACAAAATTTACTTGTATCCACCTGGTTACGACTTACTTTTAAGTCGAATAACATTAAGGTTTTATTATAAATCCAGAAATTGCAGACTGCAAGCAACTGCTTTCATTTGATAAAAATAATCATCAAAATAGGCTTAGTAAAAGAAGTTCTGAGGTAAAACATATTAAAAAATAAAAACGATGAATTGAATCTCCTTTTCGTGAAAGTTGGTTGTTAAATAGGAATCACCAGTTTCATACAGTTCTCAAAACCAATCCTTAATACCTAGTCAACCTTGTTTATGCTACATAATCTAAATATATACCTAGTCTATCTACAATTTGTTATAGCCTAGACAAAACTCTCCATAAGTTTGCTTATCTCTGATAACAGAGTCAATTTAAGTTGCCAACTAATTTACACAAAGTTACCAATACCTGTTCTCGACTTGTGCGGCCATTGTCGAATGTTATTTCCCACTTAGGAACTTTCAAGTTGAATTGGAAACTTCGTCATAATAATGGGAGCTATTTTTGGTAAACTGTTTATGTTTCATTATTATTTTGCAGGTGGGCTTGTATTTATTAGTTAAGGTTAATATGTTATTATGTAGAACACGTCTTATTAAACAGTTACTCATATACAAATTCCAGCATATCTTTGTTAATATTATGGAGCTGAAGAGTTTATTTGTTTGTTTTGAGGATCTACGGGACCGATTTGAATAATTACCTATTTCACTGTTATATCCTATTTTAACATGGGAATTGAACGCCGGGCCGTAGCGTGAAATGCTATTATGCTCGTCTATTTATGCTCGCCTAATATAGGACATACCTATTCCATAGTTAATGGTATTTAAAATGACTACTAATTTTTTTTTTGTTATATGTGCTGTTGTTGGCACCATGACACCCGACGTGCGCTTTCATTTGATACCCGACACGTGTTATATATGCAGATTTTCGGTTGTCCTTCCCCACTCTCACCCCATAACTTTTAAACGGCACCGATTTTCACGAAACGTGTCTTAGAACACTCGCGCCAGACCTCACCTTTTATACAAAAAATACTAAATTGAAATCGCTCCATCCGTTCGGGAGCTATGATGTCCCAGACAGACAGACAGGTCAAACTTATAACACCTTTGGTCGGGGGTTAAAAATAGTCTAGTAATTCCATGAAACAACAGAGAACAGACAAAAGTCAAATTAAGTTAACATTTTGTTTAAAAGGTGTATTATAATAAACTTGTTAGGAGTTTTAAAATGGAAAAAATAAAAAGGATTCCTTGCAAAATCACTCTAATTTTTACCGCTAATTTTGTAAAGTATAAATAACAACACATGGTTTTTGACAGAAGTATTTGGTTAACGTCATTTATTCTGTACTAGCGGCCCGTCCCGGCGTCGCACGGGTAAAAAAGTTCCCGGCAATTATTAGATTTTTTTTCGCCTTTTAAACCTTCCCTAGACCTCCACGAACATTTCAAGACTAAGATAAGATAAATCCGTTCAGCCGCTTTCGAGTTTTAATCAGACTAACGATCAACAATTCATTTTTATTTATATAGATGTGTCATTTTCTATCTGTATTTTATGTTTTCGTTATTGCCTAAATCTGAAAATAAAGCAAGAAATATTTTTGTCAGAAACTGAAAGCTCCCGCGGCCAGTCAAGCACAGTTTTTCCGGAATATTCCAACTACATTTACACCGGATTATATTATGATAAAATTTAGCTTACAATTTTTATTTTTAATTATTTCACTCAAAAATATATAATATACTAGCGGCCCGCCACGGCGTCGCACGGGTATAAATTTTTCCCGGAAATTATTCGAATTTTTCTCGCCGTAAAAACCATCTTATCTCTCAAGTTGGATCGAACTGCACATGGTGTGCGAATTTTATTATAATCGGTTAAGTGGTTTAGGAGTCCATTGAGGACAAACATTGTGACACGAGATTTATATATATTAAGATTTGTTCTGACGCTGTGTTACTTGGGCGCGGTCACCGCAACGTATAATTATAATTATATTATAAATAAATTAATTATAATTATATATAATTATATATACGTTATTGAAATAAAACCGCACCCGCGCCAGCTTATGAAGAATGAAACAAGTATGAAGTAAAAAAAAATGAGATTTTATTAAGACAGGAATCAATCGACCCCAATCTTGACTTGACACAATCTTTATGCCCCTTTTAATGGTGCCTATATGGGAACCATCCCGATCCTTCATCTGATCATTACGTGCATAGTCACGTGATTGACATTATGCGTGCCATCACCACCCCCCGGTTTGAAAACTAGGTATCAAATTTAACTGAACATTACAGAGTATTTCCGGAAAATCCGCACATCAACATTTAGCCCCGTGGTAAGCTCTAAGCTTGCATTACGGGTACCCAGACATCTGATATACTCAGGGCTTATCTTACAAATTCCGAGTAAACTAAGCAATGGTTAGGTAAGTCAAGAGCTATCTCGCTTTGTCAAATGTGACCGGAAAGAAAATGCTTGCAGAACACTTTCACCCTTTGGTAGGAGTCGAACCCGCTACCGCTTGCGCCGCAAGCAGATTTTTACCACGCCACTGAGGCAGTAAAAGAGAATAGGCACATTTGGTTGCCAAAATGGCTGATTCAATTTCCAAATAGTAATAGATTATTGAAGTATCCCTGTCCTTCCTTCAAGTTAAAACATCTTTAAACAGCGCGACTGCGATTAAATTGAAAGTCAGTTACGGAGATATAACAGGCACCACTTGTTACGTTACGGTGTAATAGCACTCGCTCTGGTCACGCCTATCGGTCTGTCACAATATCAGGTAGATTCGTTGTTTTTGTTTACGCGCAAAACGCCTCTGGTTTTCACAGGAAGTTCGATTTTTCATTTAAGCTATACTAGTTACGGAGGTAAATATAGGTACATTTTGTCGTTGGACGTTAATAGGGAAACATTTTATCTTTTTAAGGAAAAAATATCAGACCGAATAGTAGTTGATAGTTATTATTTTCTGGAGTATGCTCATAAGCTTATGCACCCCTATATACGTTCCCACTGCTTGAAGACATGGTCTTCTCTCTTGGCAAGAGTCGTGAAGATGACACATGTTCGTAAAAATTATGAAGTTAAACGTAAAATTTAATAAACAACGGACGATGTCTGTCGGGACATAATAGTTATTACGTAGAAATTACCTAACTATAAGTTGTACTAGGATAAAGTAGCTGGAAATGTAACCTTTGTTTATTTAGGTCAAGATTGTTTCAGACCCTAAGATGGAGTAGACAAATTGTGGCATCCGGTTCCCTTCATGCGCGGAAGTCGGTTAGACGGAGTATGTTATACAGTGTGTGCCTTGAAAACTGCTTGTATCTCGAAGTACTTACCATAGGTTCCATATTCATAGCCAAAAGCATAACATATTTAGCGAATATATCGCTTAATATGTTATTACTTTAATAAACATCTTTTAAATGTGTTGAAAACATAACGTAAACTTGTTAAATTATTGATATTCTCATATTTCTTGCTATTATTCTAGCTCGAATATGTTGTCGCTCTGTTTAATGACAATATTTTATAATGCTGATTGACTATTTTTTGTCAGATGGGATCACAATTCCAGTAAAATTTAGATATTTTTTTTTCCGGGCAATCACTAACTGCAAGGGGTAAATTGCATATAAACCACTACTGCAAGGGTTACCGGTTACCTATGCATACTGTACGTATTACTAATCGTGTATTCAAAATATTAAGGTGGTTGTATGGGCTAACGCGACTTTTTCAAATTGATATATCTACTTTATGAGTGAATAAATATGTATAAAAAAAATATATGTTGCAAAATAGATATTAAATTACAACTTGAACGTTTGAAATTATTGTATCTTCATTATTACTTAATAAAAAAAATATTCAAAGTAAGGCATTTTTTATCCGAAAGTTGGATATATCTTTTAAACGGTATTGAGTTTGAGTATTTTTCTTTAACTTAAATATTTGTCAAAGTATTCCACACAAACTGTACGTTTGAAAATTAAAACAAATGATTTATACGACTACAAATAATTATTTTATGTTTTCGGTATGAAATGGAACGACCGGGTCTGTGCGGGGGCGACGGGCGGCAGTGTGGCTCAGACTATCGGACGGGGAGGTTGTGTCGCGCGTCTTCGTCATCGGTCCAAATGCATTTTTCGATTTAACCGTATAACGATTATTGTTTGCGCATGGACGCTGTTGTTTAGTTTTATATTTTAGAAATAGGTATTTGAGCTCGGACTTTTGTATATTCGTTGGACAAGTTCAGTAAGCAATTAGCAGGAATAAAAGTTAGTAATAAATAAGTAATGATTATACTTACTACCTACCAACTAGTGAATTAAGTACCAAGCTAATATAATAAGTACCTACCTATTAATATTTATAAACAAAAAAAAACACTTATGAAAAAGTTGTTTTTTTTTTTACTTACAAGGGTTACCTAGTTAACTAACTCTGACTCTGAGTGCCTCGTAGGCGCGGTGTGCGAATGTCCGCTTGCAGAGCAAAAGGTAGCGGGTTCGATTCCCGCCGAGGGTAAAAGTGTTTGTATGTTCTGCAAGCACTTTTCTCCTTGGTCTGGGTATTTAATATGTATAATAAAAAAATCTTTAAATGTATGTATATTATATTAAGTATATCAAATATCTAGTACCTACCCGTAACACAAGCTTAGAGCTTACCACGGGACTAAAATGTTGTTGCGTGAATTGTCTGGAAATATTATTTATTTTTAACTAGCACAGACTAGTATAAATAAAATTAAATAATGAATTAATTGTTATATATATTTTATGTCACCGCACCGTCCAGTTATTTGATGTGCATTATCCTCTCCATCCTAAGGTTGTCTGGAAGAAATTGCTCTAAGCAATAAGGCCGCCCATTACGCATTTTTGTATTTAGCTTTAAGTCCCTTTTTGTATTGTGATATGGTGTGTAATAAAGAGTTTTATTATTATTATTATTACTAGGTAGATGATACAAACAAAGTATATACAATGTGTATTTTCGAACCTTGATCAAACTAAATGCGGATACACGACATAAATTTATGGATAAATATAGGATAAAAAAAATTAAATGTTGGCTATTTAAAAAAAGCCAATATTTTTTTTTATGAAAACTACTTCGTATGGTTTTTTATTCGTTTCTGTTTGAGTAAATGGTGTATTTTATTCAATGTAGGCTCATTTGAAAGCTAGATAGTTTACATCATCATCATCATCAGCTCTTATCCCATATTACGTGGGGTCGACGCAACATCTTTCTTCCTTCCATTTTCCTCTGTCACTCGTCATCTCAACACTCATTCCTTCCTTCAAAGTTCAAAATTCATTTATTGCGTAAATACATGTTACAGCGTTGTTATGGCTTAAATTTTACATGGATCAATGTATTTTACCTGTCCAGGCATGCAATTATAAAATTGGCATTACATGATTGAATAAATAAAATAATAAAAATCTAACAAAATACAGTACTAAATATTTTTTTATAATTATTAACTTTAAATTAATTTCATTAAACATTTATAACATCAGTAATCATCATAGTAAGCAAAAATTCAAAGTCATAAAACTAATTATTGTACAATTTAAAAAGTCATTATCTTAGAAACATTTTTGTCAGTCATTTTTGTTCTTACGCATGCCATCCTTCAAACAGTCCATCAATATTTTCTTTGACCTACCTCTTCCCACATATCCATCAACACACATTATCTAACACTCTAAGCTAGATAGTTTACCTAATTAAGAAAATTCAAAACAAAATACAATTTTGGTACAAGAGCCCGCAAAATTTTTTTTTGTAGAAATTTATCAAAAAATTTTTTTTTATTTTGTTGTTGATCTATAATTTTTAAACTTTTTTGCATTATTTATAATATTTTTCAAAGGTTGTCTGGAAGAAATTGCTTTAAGCAATAAGGCCGCCCATTATGCATTTTGTATTTTGCAAGTCCATTTTTGTATTGTTTTATCTTGGTTTGTAAGAAAGAGTTATATTATTATTATTCTACAAATTCTACAAAGAGTATGGGTCTACCTTTTTTCGTTGTCATGTTATTAGCCATTTTAATTAGGTACTTTCTGCCTTGTAGTGCCAAATATCAACAGACAACAAATTATGTATCTTAAGTTGCATTAAAATGATCACGCACGATTGTGGTGAAGTGAGCTGGAGCGTCACCATGAATCACGCCAGCGAATCAAATAAGAAACGATCGCGATGTACTAAAAAGAACATGTGAACTGAACGTGGGTTTACTTGCAACGATATGCATTGAGGAAAATGGTTGGCATTTTGAACAATCAATAAATTAATTGATAGTAATAACTTAAAGTGTTGTATTACTTAATCTTATCATTATCCACCGTTAATATCCCACTTTTGGGCAAAGGCTTCGTTCCGTTTCATCTTATCTTGCCTTGTTTCATTACATAATTTGCTGACTGTTGATCTCTGTACAAGGCAGAAAGTACCTAATTCGAATGGCTAATAACATGACAACAAAAAGAGTTTAATTAACCTTTTTGGTACGTGGGCTACCCACCAACCTTAGAGTATCTATGGATACCAACAGTGTCAGTCGCGTAGCATTTCAAATAATTTTATACTCTCTACCTGAAACTTAAAAGGAAAAGCAAAATACCACGAAAACTTAGTGACTGACCAAAAATCTGAAATTGTACTCGTCTTTATGCTCGATGTTCTAATCCTATGACATTATGAATATTGCAGATACTACCTAGATTCTATCAGACGATTGGCCTTCAAGCAAAAACCAGACATTATTCATAAAATTAAAACCCTTACTTTTTAGAAGAGATTTGTAGTATAAATTATGAAGTTTAATATGACATGCAAAGAAGTATACCTCAATAATCCAGTGTAAAAGTTACAGATTAAAAATAAAATAAATATCTATTTTTTTTGTTAAATTTCTACAAAAAAAAGTTTTAATAGGCTTTTGTACCGAAATTGTATTTTCTTTTAATTTTCATAGCTAGGTAAACTATCTAGCTTTTTAATGAGCCTACTTTGAATAAAATACACCGTTTACTCAAACAGAAACGAAGAAAACACCAGATGAAGTACCTAGTTCTCATAAAAAAATATTAAATTGACTTTTTTTAATAGTTTACATAAAAAAAAATCTGATATTTATCGATTAATTTTTGTCATGTATCCGCAAATTGCGTTTGATCAAGCTTCGAAAATACACATTGTATAGGTAACTAGCCTACCCTGGCAGGATTGGCTTAGGATCTTATTATTAGGTTGGTACTTAGTAAGTAAAGAAAACCTAGTTAAAAAAACATACTTATTATTTATTTATTTATTTGTTATATTAGAACCACCAACAAGAATATACACTAAAATAGTTTAAAAATTAAGGTTCATTAATATCTAATAATAATATATAATTAACTTTAACAATACATTTTAAATTTAAAAAAAAATTAAAAAGAAAATAACATAAGCACAAACGCATAAATCTCTAGGTAGAATAGTTTTAGCGTAATAATGATGTAGTTGGAAAGTCCTTATTTACGGCGTCGCGACTCGCGAGGACCCGGCACGCGTGACCGCTTGCCGAGAGCGCAGGCCGCGCTCTGCGTCGTAATAATGTAGCGGGGAGTATGCGGTTGCGCGGGGAATAATTTTGACTCCGCCCGAATCCTCAAGGCCGTTGGCCCATACAGGCGCCTTAATAATCGTGTGTGTGACGCGCCGCGGCGGTTTGAGCAAAGTCAAAACGTTTATTAGACGCACAGGGCATACATACGTGGACAGCTCAACTTAAAGCTAATTAAAATAAAAACTAAGAATAATCAAGGAAATAACATTCTATTGACACTTCGCTTAAATTTTTTACACTGAGTTGAGAAGCAGATTGAACAACCCAGCTTTCATCTCTTACGTTATTATAACAATATTGGTGTACAGCGAGCATCAACTCTGTTACACCCTGTAGGTAGGTACTGTGATTTCATTGAAGAGGCTATATCCTGGCATCATGTCGCTACCTTGGGGTAGAAAGGTCGTAAAAACCAAAACCGTACTTTTCAGGAAGAGCAAAAAACAAAATTTTAAAAACATTTTGGCTAACAATTTTTTTATTCTTATGGGTATATTGACCCTATTTCGTGAGATTTATTAGTTTTTTATGTTCTTTGCAATGGAAAACCTTATTTTATAGTCAGTCTCTTAATTTAGAAGTTAGCGTGCATTTACGACCAAGATTTTTTTTCAAAATGGTTTTAACATCCTATAATTATTTGAGTTGTTACATTGTAATGGGTCGTAACTAGATATAAGTCGTTTTAATTGGGCTTAAAAACTACTTACATAAAATAATGAAAGTCGTAAAATCAATACCATTCAAATGGAGGGAGTCGTTACTATGGTAAATGAAGTAATTTTACATAACTTACTAAAAATTGGGTTACAAAAACCATCAAAATAACCACTTCACATACCAGTACCTATGTGTACTTACTACAATTTTAATCAGATGAAACAAAATGTAGTCAATATTTGAAATGAGGCATTTATTCAAAATAATACACAAAATAAAATATTTTGTATTGTTTAATCAAATAATTTTTATTAAAAAAAACTTAAACACAACGTTAATGACACGTAACAGTGGAACATAGATAATAAAATAATACCTTTAAAAATACGTTCGTATTTCACAAATATTTTATTCTTCTTCTTACTTTGAAGCATATACTAGCTATAAAAAGAGTATGAATACTATTCTTAGAACTATCTTTGAGATCAAATTAGGCTATCATCAGTCTTATATCCTAGTAGCAGGAAATATAAGGTAGCCATTATGAGGGGCTCCATACTGTGAGGTTTTGTACTTCCTTTTCAATTGTTGCATGCATAGAATCTACGGGCAAAAAATTTATTTGTATAGTCTCTATAGCAAAAAAAATAGTTTGTATAGCTTCTAAGCTCTTTTGGATTGCTTGAGGAACTGATTGATAACAGACATGACTATCCTATTCTTGTTTTGTCCTACGCAAGAATCGCAATAGAGTAGGTATTAAATGTTTAACCTTTCTTTTATCAACTTCTTCAAAGTATTTATATAAACAAGTAGCAATTTCTTGACTGCCTTGCTTGGTATCACACTCTCCCCATACATAGCAATATCCATTTTTTCATCTTTCGTACAAACAAAGTGAAGTTAAAAACTGCATATTTACTGGAATATCCTAGTAGCATGCTATCTCCGTGAGGTGTGGTTAGCACCTTTTGCAGATCAAAACTAGTGGTCAGTGTGTCATTGTTGAGACCTATACATTTTTGGTGAGCTGAAAATCTTTTGTACATACATTTTTTTTCTTTACCATGTATATCTAATTTCTTTATTTCTGCTTCATTCATATTCTCATTTCGCTCGGCTTTTGTACACAATAGACATTTATCTTTCTTTGGCACATGAAAACTAATATTGTACTCATTTTTTAATATCATTCTAAAACCCGATCCTCCGACAGGTGGCTTATCGTTACTCTCACATTGTTTCTGGTAAATTCTATACAAATTAGTCACATTTTTGAATTCTTGAGGAAGATTATACCCTATTTGATCGTTTTCAGGTGTAGTGCGAAGGCACTGCAGGTAGCTTTTCAATGAACATCTTCACTTAAAGTAAAAATTTCTGAGTTACATTAAGGGTTTGCAATAAAAACTTTTGACATACTTTCTTACGGTCTTCACCATCATTATACAGCCTATTTTACATTAGTTTGGCTGACAAGGATTTCGTCCCATAGTTTTTTCAGGTACTGAGGCTCCTTCGCGGTTTTCGTGTAGCTTTTTCCTTTATTCTTAAGTTGTTTCCGTTGCTTTCTTTTATTAAATGTTTTTTCTTCTTACGATTATTTGTACTATCCACATTGTTTTTACTGGTTGCTTTTTTACTTCGTTTTTTCTTTTTTTTCTGAGGACTAACGCTTGATTCGGATTCATTACAGGACCATTCCTCGGAACTTCCTGCACTAAAATCCCTTAATTCATCTTCTGACAAAAACTCTACGTACAAGGACTTCTTAAAAGATAATCTTTTACGTTTTGTATTTTTCTTTATTTCTGGAGTTCCCTATTCGTGAGAACGCAGGAGACACGAGGCCTGAGGATCTTCGGAAGCAGCAGGTGAGTAGGTCGTCGTCAAGCATGGGGTTTCATCAGGATGAAGGGAGCACGAAGCTGAGGCCTGAGGATCTTCGGATGCAGCAGGTGAGTAGGTCGTCGTCAAGCATGGGTTTCATCAGGATGAAGGGAGCACGAAGCTGAGGCCTGAGGATCTTCGGAAGCAGCAGGTGAGTAGGTCGTCGTCAAGCATGGGGTTTCATTAGGATGAAGGGAGCACGAAGCTGAGGCCTGAGGATCTTCGGAAGCAGCAGGTGAGTAGGTCGTCGTCAAGCATGGGTTTCATCAGGATGAAGGGAGCACGAAGCTGAGGCCTGAGGATCTTCGGATGCAGCAGGTGAGTAGGTCGTCGTCAAGCATGGGTTTCATCAGGATGAAGGGAGCACGAAGCTGAGGCCTGAGGATCTTCGGATGCAGCAGGTGAGTAGGTCGTCGTCAAGCATGGGTTTCATCAGGATGAAGGGAGCACGAAGCTGAGGCCTGAGGATCTTCGGATGCAGCAGGTGAGTAGTTCCTGTGTTTTAGTACTTCGATAGAAATAATATTAACTTGACTTTGCTTCTATGCATCAGTACTTTTTAATGGACTGTTCGAAACTCTAACGTTGTCTCCAAAGACGTATTAGATCGAGGCACAGATATCGTAGAAGTATTGAAATCACTTTCGCTGCTGCTATGTATTATGATATTTTCATTTCTTACTTTTTTTCTTTTTGGTGGGCTTTCTGAATCACTCTCTTCTATGATGTCTGTGCTCTGATTTTAATCATTGCTATTTTTATCAATACTTTTGTATCTGCTTATCTCACCTTGTCGATCGTGGTTAATTCTGTTAGTAAAAATAAACCTATTCTTATTAATTATAACAGTGTGCTTTTGTCATTCATGGCATCCACTGCAGATACTACCTCTAACAGGAGGGAGAGAGTGATGGGAAAGAGAGTCGGAGTATACCGGTTACGATCCCAGTAGGTGTCGAATTAAAAAAATGAAGTATCACTAGAAAACACTTTTCATTCGAAGGCAAAAAGTGAGTAAGAAGTAAAAGCCTTGAAAATTTTAAACTGGGTCGTATAAGCCACTAATACCGTCAAAGCCAAAGAAAACATTGAAAGCAAAATGGGTGTATAAACCATGTATTTCGGCTGATGTTCGTTACGACCACGACTATCTGAGTAGGTACCTATACATTATTTGATAAAATGACCTATTTAAACTATAATACTTACACATATTTTTATTAGACAGGTATAATACTGATAAAGCACTCAGTTAATAAACTAGTTATCTGTAAAGCCAAAAACTTTCCTAACCCAGCAACAGTGGCTATAATTGGAACTAAATGCCGCCGTTATTGAAATACCTGTCATCTTATTCTAACACTAAATTCAATAATTTACCGGCTATATAAGTTTTAGTAACAAGGTATCATCGGTCCTTTTTTTTAAAAACAGGAAAGCATTATAGGTGCTAAAACAAAGGATGTAGGTACGTAACGTAGCTTACCTTTCTGGCGTTCGGTTTCGTAGCTTTAAAATAGATAGAAGTATTCTTCTCCTTTTGAGTAATCCAAGTTATTTTCCATCATGTCCTGATGGAAAATAACCTGATATCAATAAGGTACACTATCACACTACTTTATTAAAGAAATGTTACTACAAACGACGTCTATTTTGTATGGCTGTTTACAATTGAACCACGCCGACCGGCCTCACTAGAAAACGATAATTAAAACGAAACTCTTTGACTACTATCTATCTTACTCTGACCTATGAAGTTCATAAGAACTAGAAAGGGAGGCCCGTCGCCGCCGCGATGTATTGTAAAATGAATCTAATTTTTATGTGATCACAACGACTAAAATAACTTTGACAATTCGCCGTCAGTGTAGGTATTTCTGCTATGATCGGCAATCCTCGGCGTATTTTTTCAAAGGGAGTAAGTACTTTCAATAAATTTGTAAAAATAAATAATTATGATGTAAAAGCCAATTTGCTCTTCTCGAAAGTATTGAGGATGGGTGTAAATACTTTACTGTAAGTTTCTCTTCGTGAGCTCAGGGTGTAAAAACCAAATTGTACTAAACGTATGGAGGTAAAAGGCTGTAAAACGAAATCATACTAAATTTTGGTTTATACAACCAAGCGTAATTTATTACTTTGGTAGTACACCATAAACTAGTAAAAAAATATAGCATTACCCCAAAGGGTCATAGCAATAATATTTTTTTTGGTTCTTACATCATAAGTTCCAACAAAAACTCTGCTTAGACGTTGAAGTCGTCTGGGCTGTAAAAACCATTTTTATGCGAATTGAAATGCGTCACATAGACTAATCGATAGAGCGGAAAATTCTAAAAAAGACTGCATTCATAACTCATTTTGGGCAAAATGGTTTATACGACCTTTCTACCCCAAGGTAGCGATGTGTCTTTAACAATGGAGAGGCGCAGGCTGGAGTGCTTATCCTTTTATCTAACTAGCGTTGCGCCCCGGCTTCTAACGGCTTTCTCTCACAAATGTAGCGCTCAGTGGGTTTAATATACTTATTTTTTTTTGAATTTATGGTTGACTTGTCCCCCCGTTGCTTTTGCCCGCGTAATAATACATGTTCCTGAAACATACTTATATTACTACGTTATAGTACATTTACTGGGAATACAGCTATGTTTATTTATGCCAAATTTGATCCAAATCTGGCTTTAATCGCAATTATTGATTTTCCTACGGAAACTGGTATTTTGCCGCGGTAAAAACCTATGTAGTCTATGTGTTATTCTGATATGTAAGCTACATTATTGTGGAGTTTCATCATAATCCCTTTAGTAGTTTTTGCGTGAAAGAGTAACAAACACATTTACACACTTAGGTACAAACTTTTGCGTTTATAATATTAGTAAATAAATTTAAAATTTAAGAAAAACCCCCGATTCCATTGCCTTCTTTTCCTTTAATGTAAAACAACATAATATTAGGTAATGTGGACGCGATGCGCTTTCATATGATACCACACACTAGTATATTTGCAGGTTTTCTGTTTTCCTTCCCCACTCTCACCCCTATAACTTTTAAACGGCTCAACCGATTTTCATGAAACATGTCATGTGAAGAACACCCGGGCTAAACTCACTTTTCATACAAAAAAAAACTAAATTGAAATCGCTCCATCCGCTCGGGAGCTATGATGGAACAGATAGACAGACAGACAGACAGACACACAGACAGACAGACACGTCAAACTTATAACACCCCTCTTTTTTGGTCGGGGGTTAAAAAAAAAAAAAAAAAAAAATTCCAACAAACAACGCCACCGTACAAAAGCTAAAATTTTATACATATTTTACAAATAATATTATAATTTTCTTTTTTTATGACATCTTGCCATTTTTTTTTATTTTAAAGTTTTACAATATACAGCAGCAACAGAAGGTTTTTTTTAATTAATTACATATCTTCACATGACATGACATGTCAAAAATTATATTTATTTGTATATTAGCTTAATTTGACAATGCCCTGTACAGCAGCTTCATTTAATATAATTATTATGACATTATTTTTTGTATCACTTTCTTTGTTTAGGTACTACTTTATAGCAATATTTGTTCTATATTTTCATATTTTATTGTACTTTATACTATGACAATTAATTGGCGTCTTGTCTGTGACTTGTAGAGTGCTTATTTTTTATACTTTTTTAATTATGATTATATAATATTGTTTAATAGAGTATAACGAAGTCAAGTGTTCAGAATGTTACCTATGACGAATAAATTACATATTAGTATAATGAGCGAGTCCAGCTTGCAATTATTGTCCCGTCGTCTTATTTTGAAAACCGTAACCCTAATAAAACCTTTGACTACTATCTCACCTGATGGTACCTAGGTGTAAGGTAGAAAGAAGGTTGAAAAATAAAACAAACAAACATCTCAACAGCAGGGAAATATCGTTTTATGTTCAGAAATTAAGCGTAAATGTAAATATCGTAGTGCAGTGCCTTGCCTCGCTCGCTCTTCATACGGAGATTTACGAAGTTGTAGCCGATACCTCCGCTAGTCACGTTCACGGAAGATTCTCCTCCTTTCATGTCAACAGCCAGAATGCCCTGGAAAAAAAACTTCATAAAATGTTTGCCCTTAATGTGTGCGGTCCCCAATATGTGCGGTCGGTGTAACATGTATTTTGCACCCAATTTTCTCAAAATGGCCTTTCTATTTTTGGCCTAACTCATCCTGCATTATCCATTCTCAATAATATCTATCATCATGTTCATTCGCTTGCCCTTATTCCACAATACGTGAGGTCGGCACAACATTTTTTATTCTTCCATTTTCCTCTGTCACTCGTCATCTCAACACTCACTTCTTTCTTAAACAATATGCCATCTTTCACACAATCGTTCCTATACTTTGGCCTATCTTTTGTGACCTTGAACCAGCTTTGTTTTAATCGGTTACATAATATAACCCTTGTGAGGTCGAGGCCCTTGTTCTACTATATTCAGTTGAAAAGAGCCTGCATCTACCATAAACATTTTGCTTTCACTATGTCATTCGACTTCGCTTGCTTCTTTTAAGGTAAAATACATTAGATATTCTGAGGTCAACATTTAAGATAGTGGCATAAGAGTTTAAAGATAATAATAACCTTCAACAAGGTTCGTGTTATCGTTTATTTGGTTAAAAGGGGGTTATCTACGGGTCAAGAAATAATAAAAGTCAAAATACTAAAAAAAAAACACTTTTCCAACAATAACTATGGTTTCCGTCTATTTCTCTTCCCGCACAATGTGTTGTGTTCCAAAGATAGTTCTTATATCTGTAGTCCTTCCATTTTTATTGATCAATCGTTATTTCTACACTATCTCATATAATAATAATCCTTCACACAGTCGATCAGTCTTTTTTTGGATAGACCTCTTTTTACATATCGATCGACCCTCTCATCATAATCTCTTTTCGTCACATGACTTTCATCCTTTCTCATATTTACACCACGATAACTTAACACTCCTCAGCTTATCCTTCACCTCACCATAGTGATACTTTGTTTCACAATCTCATCTGATGGTGAGTGTTGACGTGGACGAGGATGGATTACAAACTCTTATCTTACAAAACAAAGTTTGTCAGATAAGATAATAGATTGGGAGGAAAGAATATCCAACCGATTAGGGATGGCTGCGTTTGCTTTTGCTGCCTGGTGTGGAAGGGGGTTGCAAAGGAGAGGAATCGGGGATAATTGTTTTCTTTATCCAAAATTGCTCTGCTACTGTTCGAAAGAGACTACTACACGCTTTCCGAGGCATTTTTTGGTAAAAATATTTTATTCTCATTTGGCCTTAATTTGACCACAATCTCACCTGATGTAAAGTGACGATGTGGTCTAAGATGGGACATGACGACCTATAAGGTTCTCCGGACCACATTGCGAAACACGAAAAAATCGCTTCACGCACAGGCCCAGCCCGGAGGGTGGTGACAAGCCGCGGCCGAAGCCTACAACCAGAGACTGTTTTTTTGTACATATGCCCTTTGTAGGGGATAATTAGGGGTATTTCTGGATTTGACCATTCTAATACACCTCTACACTCATTCCTTGCTAGCCATTCTTGTTACTCCACTTATCCAATTCATAATCAAGACATATATGTAGTTTATAAACCAGCTCAGTGGTTTGAGTATTTACCTGAAGAGCTCGTGGAGGATAAGCCTGCGCAGGTAGCTGGTAGCGGAGTGTCTCAACTCTCTTCTGGAAGATTTTAGAGCCTTTCTCGAAGTTCACATGGTGTACCAAGGGCCTGTTCACGTTGGTTCCCAGGAAGAGATGCTTGCAGTTCACGACCACAATGATGGCGACAAGAAGGAGTAGCACGGCCTTCATATTGGAGTATTTGAGCAAACTGAATATTTACAGCACTAATGTGACTACTTATAAGCATGTCGGTCTTTTAAAGGCTATTATAATTTATCTGTTGCGATAAAATTATGACCTTTTATTTTTTGTAAACAAAATTCGGTTTCAATATCATATACCTACAATTGTTGTTGAATCAATTGTTTGCAATTCATCTATTTTATATAAAGCTTGTTTCTATAATTTCTCTTCTAATATGAATTTTATTTTTTTAATAATATCTGTTGACGTTCCTAAATGAGCAGTTTTGGCCGAAAGGGGTTTCGACGGTTTAACGGACGCCGTGACTGGTAATACCATGATACGGAAACGATGATAATAATAGTAAATTTGAAATTTATATTTGTATGTACCTATGCTAGTCTGTCACACGTCAAATATATATTTTTACAAAAAAAAAAATCCAAAATCATATATACCTATAAAACTACTTACTGTAAACAAAATATCAAAACGGAGAAACACCGGCCATGAAGCTAACTGTATGTTTTTTGTTTAATAAACCAACCAGTGCACTATAGTGAAAAAACTTTATCATTAATAATTAATTATTATCCTGGACTGAATTTTGATAGGCAATATATTACATACTAGTGGCCCGCCCCGGCTTCGCACGGGTTTTTATTCAATTTTTTTTCCTGGCAATTATTTGATTTTTTCCTGCTTTTTAAACCTTCCCTAGACCTTCACGAACATTTCAAGACTAAGATAAGATAAATCCGTTCAGCCGTTCTCGAGTTTTAATCAGACTAACGAACAACAATTCATTTTTATTTATATAGATAGATGGGTATGCAATATATTGATTGACGAATTAAATTGAATATAAAACTTATTCTTATCATCTTGCAACTTGATAAGCATCTTGGTGATGGTCGTTCTATAACGGATCCTTTACTATGAAAAGTACATGGTATTTACCATAATGATGATCAGCCTATAAAGTGTAAAAGAGTACTTATGCTTCAAAAATATACTTGTACCCATCCAAGTACTGGCCTAGTACACGTTGCTTAACTTTATCAAAATTGTCCTATACAAATGTGATAGCCCCCTTTTTAGTATTATGAGCCGGTGTCATCCCACTGCTGGGCAAAGGCCTGCCCCCATTGTTTCCAGACATCTCTTTCCATAGCAACCGTCTTCCAGTCGCCTAGAAATCCGTCCAATTCGTTCCGCCATCTTTGTTTTGGTCTACCGCGTCTCCTTCTCGCCGTATCAGGGCACCAATTCGTGACTACTTTGGCTCCTTTTATATCTATATATTACCTATTTGTTTTTATTATTCTATTTGTTGTTATAGCGACAACAGAAATACATAATCCCTGAAAATTTCAACTATCTATCTATCACGGTTCTTGAGATACAGCCCGGCGACTGACGGACAGACAGACAGACGATGAAGTCTCAGTAAAATGACCCAATTTGCCCTTTGGGTACAGAACCCTAAAAATGGGCCCTGAATCAAGTTAATCTACGTACTTACGTATAATCCATACTAATATTACAAATGCGAAAGGAACTCTGTCTATCTGAATTTCGCGCAAAAACTACTGGACCGATTCACCAGAAATTGGTACAGAGATTCTTTAGAGCCTTCTTTATACCCCGGAAAAATAAGCGATTCCACAGAAAAATCCATTATAGCGCCGGTAACACCGCGGGGAACTGCTTTTATCTCCAAAAATAAAACAAATAAAAAATTAAAACAGTTTATTTAGTATTATAATTAGTTACACATAAATATAGACATTGTAATGCAGTTTCTTGCCCCTGTCGCTTTTAAACCGGAGGTCCACGAAGTCATAACCAATGCCTCCACCAGTCACGTTGGCCGAACTTCCTCCATCCAACATGTCCACGGCCAGAATACCCTGTGCAAATGAGAATACATGGTGTAAAATAAAACAAATCTTAATGATTTTTAATAAGTGATAAACCTCACTTAGGTTTAACTATTTATAAATTAAGGTAACAGGTTAAGGAAGGTTACGGATGTGCTTTAATCTTTTTCTGCATAAGAAAATATAAATAAAATAAACATATTATCAAAATAAACATTTTATAACAATAAAATAAATAAATATATCCGGACAATCCACACAACAACATCTTGCCCCGTGGTATGCTTCTAAGCTTGTGTTAGGTTGAGAGGACCTAGTTCTATCATGGCACGTGATGATTGCTACTACCAATGTCATGGAGTATTACTTTGTACCATCTGAATATTTAACAACTTTTTTATAGATGACATAAAAGTTTTTTACCCGACTGCCGACGCAAATGATTGGTAGTGTTTATCAGTCTATTAATGTATGTGTGTATGTTCATTTGTAGCATTATTCAGACCAAATGCCAGCCGATTTTTATGATTCATACATCGATCAATTCTTCTTAGTCGGGCGTGTGTCACTAAAGACATGACGTCAGTGAAAATTCAATATGGCTACTACTGGACGCCATTTTGAAAAAATAATAAAAATGAAATTCAAGAAACTATGTCATGTAGGGAATTGTTGAATAGGTATTTAATCTTATTTATTCTTTAAAGAGTTTTCGGTTTTAGACAGACGGTTATTATATAGATTAAAAGTTGAGTAACAACCATTCTCACCTAATAGTCTTTCTTAAAGACAGTATATATTTACATTTTCTAGTAGTTTAGTCGCAATCGGGATATATTTTCATACTTTCAGCTTTTTTATCTTTATCTTTGTCTTTTTAACCCCCGACCAAAAAAAAGGGGTGATATAAGTTTGACGTGTCTGTCTGTCTGTCTGTCTGTCGGTCTGTCTGTCTGTCTGTTCCATTATAGCTCCCAAACGGATGGAGCGATTTCAATTAAGTTTTTTGTATGAAAGGTGAGTTTGGCCCGGGTGTTCTTAGACATGTTTCATGAAAATCGGTTGAGCCGTTTAAAAGTAATGGGGGTGAGAGTGGGGAAGGAAAACAGAAAATCTGCAAATATACTAGTGTGGGGTATCAAATGAAAGCGCATCGCGTCCACATTACATAATATTATGTTGTTTTCTTAAAAAGGAAATGGAGGCATTGGAATCGGGGGTTTTTCTTAAATTTTAAATTTTGATTTATATCGTAAGTTTTCACCTGAATAGCGCGTAGTTGTTGTCCAGGAACTTGATTAAACTGGTAATGCCTCGTCTCGATTCTCTTCTGGGCTATTTTGGGGCTCTTCTCAACGACAATCTGATGTTTCAATGGCCGGTTGACGTTTGTTCCCAGGAACAAATGCTTGCAGTTGACAACTACAATTGTAGCGATCAGGAGAAAAAGTACCGCCTTCATCTTGAGATTTCAGTTAAACTAAACGGATCTATCGCTACTTCTATTTATATACTAGTTTAAGGTTAGAGTATCATTGCGATAATCAACTGACCTTTTTGTTTTTTTTTATCAATTTCGGCTTAAAGAGTTCGGCGAAATCTAAAGCAGATGGAAGCAGCTTATATCCAAGAAAAATCTAGGAAATGAAGATCCTTACTTTTTTTTATTATTGATAAGCCTTCATTTGACCACAATCTCACCTGATGTAATGTGATGATGTGGTCTAAGATGGGGCATGAAGACCTAGAAGGCCTTCATGTCCCATCTTAGACCACAAAACTTTTTGCTAACTCAACTTCTTTTAACGCGAAATAGACACAATGAAATAATTCTTTACGCTCTCAACATAGTGTTCAATAAAGTGAAGCGTATTTTCAAGACAACCTTATTCCCATTTCTTAGATTTTATTTGACTAGATTTTAGTTAATTTTAATTTTGGTATGTAAACTTTTTCTGACATAGCCAGAGGATCCTTAGAATTTTATATAGAAATAAAAGTCTTGAATTTTAATTTAAATCGCCTTTTTACCCGAGTGCGGAGGGTACCCATCTCTTTGGGCCGCCCTACAGCCTGAAAGGTTTGACGAATTTTAACCGGCGAGGTATCATTTGATTCGTCGTTATTGTGTGAGTGACACCAAGTTTTTTTTAATTTAGAAAATTAATTTTGCAGATTCGGTCGACGAACTAAATTACATAGGAACCTTGCAAATAAATGGTCATAGTAGTTCAATTGTTAGTTAAACAACATTTCAAGAAATTTAGAGCTTATTATTTGCTTTTCAGTAAAAATTTTACTTTGCAGTCGGTAATTTTTTCTAATAAATATTTTTATAAATGAAAATCGTGTTTGTGTAACGAGCTTGTAAAATTTAAAAGTTGGTTTTGAACGTAATCTTCATCAACACCCTTTTAACGTTGCCACTGCTGGGACACCTTAACCACACTTCTCTCTTGACGAGAGAATATCTAGTTTATTATATTATTAAAAAAATATATAAATAGGATTGAGCATACACGTGTAATTTTTTAATCTTATACATATTATATTACTAAGTATTCGAGGTCATCGAGGTTGATAACTCTTGTGACTTAAAACAATAAGATAATTATTAAAATAATTTACATTATCAATAAATGACTATTATGTCTATTACTCGACTACGGCGACGCCAAAAGGAGAGTAATGATTTTGACTTGATGTATGTGTATGTATGTGGCTATGTATGTTAATTTGTTCCCTTGAGGTGTGGTTTAAAGCCTTCTTGATTGTCCGCTGGTTATAGGATTTTTATATTTAAAACATTATACACCTATAGACAAGTGAAGGGAGTCCGTACGCTATTTTGCTTAGTATTAAACATTGATTAATTTACAAACAAGTAAGTATTAAGAAACAAGGCTTTACAAAAAAGTAAGGAAACTAATTACAGTTTAACATGCATTACACGTTTGAAAATTACAAATACACAAAATTAATAAGTAGTATAATTCTGGTAGACAAACCGTATGGCTAAGTGGGTGCACATTCATTACGAAAGTCGTAGGTTTTGAATTACGCGACGAACCTCTGGATTTTTCTACTTGAAAAAATAATTTGTACAGTGAAAGCTTATATTGACAATGTAAGACCGTACTATATAGGTACTCCTTTTTTTTCAATGTTTGTACATAATAATTTTAGATAAGGCTAATTTCTTTATTCGTGGAACCTAATAGCGGGGTAATGGACAATGTATGTTATTTATAATTTAACAAAAAAATACAATAGAATTGTAAAATTTCTTTCCTCTTTTACTAAGAAAAGAAAAGACTTCCCTGAACTTGATGAATGATTGAGAATTTATCATCAAAAACAGAACCTAATATAATTAATAAATAATTATAGAAAAAGATTTATAGTTCGCTTATTTTATTTTGAACTTTTTTTTTGTATATGAGTAGCGCATCGGCGCTTTTGATATATGCTGGAGAAAGATGCTCCTTATACCGTGGACAGCATTCCAAACTAATGCGTCAATACTCCAGGAAGGAACTCAAAATCTCCACTAGGTTGTCTTCCGAGTGCCTGCGCAGACTGCTTGAGTATACTTCGGTCACATTGCAAGGAAAGACGGGAACAACCTCGAGGGGCTCATTGTGACCGGTAAAGTGGATGGCAAGAGGCCACGTGGACGCAGCCCTGTTCGATGGTCCGACCAGATCCGCACCGCTCTTAACTCTTCAGTTCACAACGCCCTTCACACAGCAAGAGACAGATACAGATGGAAAAAGATCGTAAGAAAGTTGATGAAACAACGAACGAAGATGGAACATATAGACCTAAAAGGTACCTATTCACTCTTGTCTTGAAGACACTCAGGTTGTAGTGATTCTAAAGGGTCAAGACCCTCAGCATTGAGGAACACGAAGCCAGGAGGAGGAGTATATGAGTATATTTACTAAAAAAAATGTATCTATGTAGTATATCAGTCACCCATAGTACAAGCTCTACTTAGTTTGGGGTTAGGCGATGCTGTGTAAGTAGTCCGGAAATATTTATTTATAATATTTATATTTAAATATTTAATCTAGTTACTGTTAATTCGTTCATTCAAGTACCTACCTACCATCGAGTCGGATGTATTTTCAGTAGGTTAGTAGTATTAAATTTAGTCAAATATATTCATTACCAAGTTCTTAAGGATTTTCTCTATCATTTGGTAATTTCAGAAACTCACTGTTTATTTAGAATTAAGGAATTAATTGTAGAAGTATCTTAAAGAAATAACGCTTTTGTTAAAATATTTGCCATACTCCTATTGGATGATAAAAGATAACTAACAAGCAGGTTTAAGATAAAAGTTCATGATAATAAGGGTTGTGTGCTTATAGGGCCAAAACTCTTCACTCTTTTCCGCTTGCGGCGCAAGAGGTTGCGTAACATAACGAACTTAACCAAAATATATAATCTAATATTAAGTATATCAGATGTCTAGTACCCGTAAAACAAGCTTAAAGCTTACCATGTTGCCGTATGGATCGTCCGGAAATATTTATTTATTATTTACATCATTTAAACCTTTTTTTCCATGTTCTAACAGTTAGTGTTATACCTAAATAATGAAAATTACGGTACACAAAAATAAAAAAACTTTTATTTAGAACTTAAATATATATCGCGACATTGACATTCAGGGGCTTGCCCACCGCACCCGTCACAAGAACGTCGATGTAATCTTCCCCGACTCCACCTCCAGTGACAGTCGCATTTGCCCCATTTTCCAGACGATCCCATGCCAACATACCCTGCAAAAATAATAATTACAAAGTCAACCAACATACCCGGTAATAATCTAAATTCCTTGTCCAAATCTTTGTTTTAATACTGGTAAATAAAATATTCAAAATGCAAAATCAATACAAGCTATATATCATTTTATGTTGTATTGATTATACCTAAACCATTTATACCTTTAACTAATTAACTATTTATGATCAAAAATTTTAAATTTCACCAGTTTTAACAGATTTTATTGTTTTGGAAACTTTCGATAATTCATCATTCTCCTGCCCTTATCCCACAATACGTGGGGTCGGCACAACATGTTTTGCTTCCATTTCCCTCTATCACTCGTCATCGCAACACTCACTCCTTTCTTACACATGTCATCCTTTACACAGTCCATCCATCTTTTCTTTGGTCTACCTCTTCCCACATATCCATCAACACACATATCTAACACTCTTCCGATAATGATTACTATTATTTATACAAACCAAACAAAATAAAAGCTTACCACAATTTTTTTCGCAGCCGGCTGATCAGAACTCTCAAGTAATTTGTAGTGGACAGTTTCCACAAGTTGCTGTGAAGGTACCGCGTCTTTAATAACGTCTATCTCTTTAACCATATTAAAACTTATTTTACCAACACGGAAGAGAGAAAAGCAGTCTACATTTATTACCAAGAAGGTACCAATCAAAAGAAACACAGCCTTCATGATTATTGTTTAAAAAATTCGTTATTTTATTAAATACAGTATGTGGACACAGGAAAACAGAAGGTTACTGTTACCCCGCGGTATCAAACACTATCGGATTCTGCGATGTTTAAGTAAACTTTTGCTATTTATATAGACTCACACAATATATTATACAGCATGTTCAAATGAAGGTCTCGAGTCTCTAAGCCATAGATCCATAATAATACAATTTCTTAATAATCTGATGTGCAAAGGAAAATAGTATACCTTCTGTAAATATATTACTAACTATTGTGTTACTTTGCCTGGGCCTTTAATAATCGAAAAATAATAAATATCCACACAACAACATCTAGTCCTGTGGTAAGTTCTAAGCTTGTGTTACGAGTACTAGCCATCTAATATACTTAATGTAATAGACATACATGTATAGATTTTTTTACTATACATATTAAACACCGAGTTTGCTGAACATTCAAACACTCGGCCCCTCGGCGGAAATCGAACCTGCTACATCTTGCGCAAGCGGGCCTACGCCAACCGCGCCGCTGAGGCACTTATTATTTATTTATTTATTTTCAGTTCAATACAAAATCTTTGTAGGATATTTCTTAGCCGTAATGCGATGATATATTTATTAGCTAGAAACAATTACAAATTCATAATAACTGAAATAAAATAGTACTAATAAATCAACGATGATTAATAATAAATGAATCAATAATAATTGGTATAAATTAAAAATCATAAAACAATTCACAAATTTAAATTAAAGGATTTCAAATCATACTGTATATTAAATAATTGGATACTGGTTTTATATAATTTTTGTTTTTTCAGGCGGGCTTGAGACGAATAACAGTTTGAAGTAGATAAACCCTTGGCCTTTTATCATTTTAAAGTTTAGAACTTGTATTGCAATCGAAAAAACTCAGATTAAACTATAAACCAACGCCACTCGCAGCGTTTTAGAAATTGTTTTTTTTTTATGCCTATTCAAAACGATGACATAGTACTTTGAAAATTTGATACCTAACTAATCACCCCTAGCGGTGCAAAAGATAAGCTGTTTTTTAATTTTAAGAAACACTACATAGATCAATTACCAACTCGCGAGTTTAGATTTGAATAGAGTTATGGTACAAAGTCAAAGTCAAAACGTTTATTTCCTTAGACGCTTATGCATACATGGACAGGTCAACTTAAAGCTAATTTAAATAAAAACTTAGAATACATAATCAAGGAAATAACATTGTCTTGACAGTTCGCTTAAATTTTTTACACTGAGTTGAGAAGTGAATAGAACAACCCAGCTTTCATCTGTTTATGTTGTTATAACTATTATACGTACCTAATACGGACTTACATTTTTTCTACGCTATATTTTCCAAATTATCAAATGTCTGTTCCCGTAAATGCTTGAAGGAACACAAAAAATATAATCAACGCACTTATCACTAATCCTTATCCTTACACACTTCCTCAAAATTATAGTACGTGCCCAAAGATACATAGATTCTTGTTCTAATTTGTGTTCCGATTCTCCGTACCAGTTTGGATACATTAAATTTGTTAGTTCCCAAGCAAACACCCTTGTTATCGTTGCGTTGGAATGTAAAATTATTTGGTAGGTTATTAATTTACATACTTATCTGAAATTAACTGTGCAGAATCATAATTTCTCAAAATAGTTGTAATTTTCATGGTGTTTCAGTTGTCAGTATCCACCTTGTGTGTGAAAATGTCATAACGCAGGAAAATCCATTATAACGCGGATTAACACCGCGTATTTGATGACCCAGATACAGAACGAAACTTTTGTTACACCCTGTAAAGATCAGAAAACATCGAGATCCAATGTAGGACGAAAGTGGAGGATGTTAGGATTTGGATCATGGAAATCAAATGGAACTGAGTGGGACAGATTGCAAGAAGATGTGATGTCAGGACAGTAGAAAAATAACTGACTGGTGGCCTAGATTGAGTAAAACCTTGAAAAATAATTTATGACATCCGTACTATATCAAATAATACAAATATTTATAACTTTCTGATTTTCTACGGAGCGTATTGGTATGTGTGTGGCCGAACATCGTTGCAACGCAGTGTTCGTTCGAAGACGCTGTTTGGCGTAGGTGGACACCTAAATCAGTACAAAAGCATATAGCATACGATTTTTACCTGCCAATCAAACAAGAAAACCGCGTATTCCCATTTCAACGTGTCAACGCGACATGAATCTTCGCCTGCTAACTCAGCCAAAGCATTAGAAAATATATATGATGCAGGAATACGTTAAAATTGTAGAAAACACAGTTTCATTTCAAACACGCCCATAATAGCTTTACTCATAGAACTGGCAGTGGACAGGCCATTTAACACGTAGACCTAGATAGGCGTTGAGTCGAAAGGTCTCCGAATAAAACAAAAAGCTAACTAATAAATCAGGTCACAGAAGATAGGTTCATTTTTGGTTGCAAGCAACAACCGAAACAGCTAAAGCTTAAAATCTAACAATATATAACATTGACATTCTCGTACCAGCACTTGGTCAGCGTGGTGAATCATGGTCTCTCTCGTCAAGAGAGAAGCCCCTGTATTCCAGCAAGGGGAACGTTAATAAGGGTGCTTATTCTTATGCAAAGCAAAAAGAGTTATGTCCAACACTTCGTGGATCGGGAAAGGCACCGTCTGATCTGATCCACCAACAAGATGGACAGATCATTTAGCGGAAGCTGCATGCTCGCTACTGCAAGACTGGATATAACTGAAAATGATTTAAACATGTCTGTCAGATTTACCAGCTAAATCTAGATAACTGGAGGAAAGAGACAACAGTGTATTAATCTGAAACAAACAGAATAGTTCTGTGAAACAAGGATATGTGGAGTTTTAACGAGGGCCACAAACTTGCCGTAATTAGTGACGCGGGCTCCAAGTAATGAACTGCGGTAATGGCGTCTTGTTACCGTAAAAGCACTTTATTCGAACTTTCTGCTTTTGCATGGACTACTACTTTACTACTTGTTCCTTGTTACCAACCCGCACTTGGCCAGCGTGGTGAATTAAGGCCTAATCTCTGGCCAAGAGAGAAGTCCCTGTGTCCCAGCAGTGGGAACGCTACTGGGGTGATGATATGAGAAATATTGGCGTGCTTGTTTTTGTTATTTTCGTTATTTCAGTCGTTAGTCGTTACTGCTTCACTTACAATAAACATGAAACCTATACGGCGTTAGAATACTTGAACAACCTTTGATTTATTGTAAGTGAATATTGTTATTTTGAAAAGCAATGGTATGTTTTTGTTTTATTAATATTGGAAAGATAATAAACGCTTGTCAATGTAGTAGAATAAATAGTAATAGTAAGTGCATAGGTGTAATTTATATTATATTGAATTAGATTTACAAATGCATTTGCATTTACAAAAGCAAGATGTTGATGACTAGGTCCGGAAATATTTATTTATTTACGGGAACAGATATTTGATAATTTGGAAAAGAAATTTGTAATTTAACTTCTACCTGAAACAAAAAAGGTAAACTATCAAATATTAAAGCTAAATTTCATCCGCTGTGAACCCGCAGCTTTGACTAAGTCTTCAAGTCATGTTGTTGGTGATCAACGATCGTACGTACGATCGCTTTAGATTTTTTTAACCCCCGACCAAAAATAAGGGGTGTTATAAGTTTGACGTGTCTGTCTGTCTGTCTTTTTTAGTATATGAAAGGTGAGTTTAGCGCGAATGTTCCTAGACATGTTTCATGAAAATCGGTTGTGCCGTTTAAAAGTTATGGGGGTGAGAGCGGGGAAGGAAAACCGACAGACACGTCAAACTAATAACATCCCTCTTTTTGTCGGGGGTTAAAAACGAAACAAGATAATTATGTTACTAATTAACGTGTTTCGTTTTTAATTAAATCTTATTTTCTGTTGCTATCCTGGCAAGCCGTCCATACCACTAACATAACGCAAATACTTGTATTGATATTTGAAGTCCTACACTCAATCTCTCAGCGCCCGGCTAATTATCCTGAACTAGTTCGGGTTCGGAATTTTAGTTCTATGCTGAAGTTTTCATGCAATGGTTAAAGTTCAGTTCTGTGCATTAATTATTAACTGAGGAGATTGATGCACTACGATGTAATGAATCTAACGATGTAATAATCTGTTAAGGAATATTTGAAGCTAAAAACAAGTTATGTGGCCTTTCAATGGATATAATTCATTTTTTGTTCCATTTTAGCTTCGGACCAAATCGACTGCGAATTGGGATTGCGATGAATGGTACCCATACTCCACTATAATAGGTCTTTTGACACCTACCCGACCATAATGCGGGAAGTATTCAGTCTAACAAGTTCCCGAGTCACTGTACGTCGTATTTTTTTTTTTTTTTTAATTTTTGATCTTTCAAATAAGTTCCATAATTGTCATGTTCATCCAGTCGTTGTTATTTTAACACCTTTAGAGTAACATTTTATGACTACGTTAAAATTATTTCTCGAAAGTCATTCACGATTTCCCAACTTCGCTAAAAGTGATCTAAAAATGTCCGTACATTGAAATTCGGCGACGCCACAATTTGTTAACGGTAATGACGTATTTGCATCCAAAAGAAAATCCTCTTAAATTAGAAACTGTAAAATACAGGCGGTTTCACGTTCTGAAAAAGTTTAAGAAAATATAT
Source organism: Gymnoscelis rufifasciata (assembly GCA_929108375.1). Lineage (NCBI taxonomy): Eukaryota > Metazoa > Arthropoda > Insecta > Lepidoptera > Geometridae > Gymnoscelis > Gymnoscelis rufifasciata. The sequence goes on from OV815314.1 coordinate 11,561,474, forward strand.
TAAACACATTATATCGTTAGGCATTAAAATGTTGATTAGTGTGGTTTGGAAATGACATGTCGTTTCTAAAGTTCAAAGTTCAAATTTAAATTTACGAGATAACGAGCTTGCACGTCAAACCGACACAAGCTTTTTTTAAACAAATTACACTTAAAGCTATCAAAAGCTGACCGGTACTACTACTACCGAATCAAAGTCAAAGTCAAAATCAAATCTTTTATTTCCTTTGACGCATATGCATACATGGACAGGTCTACTTAAAGCTTATTTATATAATAACTAAGAATAATCAAGGAAATATCATTGTATTGACAGTTCGCTTACATTTTTTACACTGAGTTGGGAAGCGATTAGAACAACCCAGCTTTCATCTCATAAGTTGTTATTATAACAATATTGGTGTACAAAATGGCTACCACATATACATTTAACATTAACAAACAAATTCTAGATTAAGTGTACACTTCATACGTACTTACATGTAGGTTATAATAATATGAAAAAAATAAATTTCAGCACGTCCTTCTTTGTAATCGATTTAAAGTTGTAAGTTTTAGAGATACGTTTAAATTTGTTGTAAAGTTTGTGTTTGTTTGTCTACGACCTCTGTGGCTCGGCGGGCGAAAGTTCGCCTGAGGCGCAGCAGTTGCGGGTTCGATTCCTGCCGCGGGACCAGATTTTGTACGTTCTTCAATATTTGGGTGTTATCTATATAATAAATGTATGTATTTGCAAAATAAAAATGTATCTATGTAGTATATCAGTCACCTAACACCCATAGTACAAGCTCTGCTTAGCGACCCCAAGCTAGCAGCAGGTTATGCTGTGTGATTAGATAAGTCCGGGAATATTTATTTATTTATTTTTATTAATTAATTTAATTGAAATGGAACACGCTGTATCGGATAAGTAATGAGATGTAGCTGGTCTCCCGACCCGAGGGCTTCCACCTTGCTCTTGACTTCTATGAATAAATTCACTTAGTACGAATGTCACATTTAAATAATATGGCCGTTTAAGTTTATTAAAACTTTGAGAATCATCATTCATTATGCATTTTGTTTAGTTTTTGTTAAAGTTTTTGAGAAAAGAAAAGAACTTATCAAAATTTCTCATTATCATCCTCGCATCATCATTTCAGCCGTAGGACGTCCACTGCTGCACATAGGCCTCCCTCAAAGATCTCCAGTAGTTTCGGCTGGCAGCGGCCTGCATCCACAGTGAGCCTGCAGCCTACACCAGATCGTCCGTCCATCTAGTTGGTGGACGTCCACCTAAGGCGCAGGAGGTTGCGGGTTCTATTCCCGCCGCGGGACCAGATTTTGTACGATCTACAATTTCTGGTTTCGGGTGTCTGGGTATTTTCTATGATCACATGTATGTATATGTATCTATGTAGTATATCAGTCACTATCACCCATAGTACAAGTTCTGCTTAGTTTGGGGTTAGGTGATGCTGTGTGAGAAGTCCGGAAATATTTATATATTACTAGCTAACCCCAGCAAACGTTGTTTTACAAAATGAAAAATAGATGTTGGCCGATTCTCAGACCTACTCAATATGCTCACAAAATTTTATGAGAATCGGTCAAGCCGTTTCGGAGGAGTATGGCAACGAACATTGTGACACGAGAATTTTATATATTCGATTTACTTAATATTGATTTCAAAAGCAAAGTTTTCATTATATCTTGACCCTTACAAAATTGAATAAGGTATCAGTACCTACACATTTCGACTATCATCAATGTCAACAAGCCACGTACCGCGGGAAGGCCGGTCCTCGCGGTAAAAAGAGAGATTTACCCGCTCGGCTTAGGCGTGATTGATGACGTGTGGTCCTCGGCTGCGTACTTCCATGTTGGATTTTTCTTGCTTGCTGTGTAACTTTACTTAAAAAAAATATTTACGGTCTGCCGCCGGATACACTAAAATCAAATGGAACAAAAATGTTCAACTTTAAAGTATAGGCACCGAGATTTTAATAAAAATAGGTTTTGCAGTTCCTAATGGGTGATAATATCAGACTGATGAACGGAGAAAATTAATTTATGTGAGATATAAATGTGTTGTGTTAAAGCGACATTAATTGCTATGTCACAAGACCGCCTGAGGCGTACCTAGAACGTTACGTCATAAGGATCTCGACAGGGCATAAGATTTTGTAATATCTATGGCTTCAGGTTGCATATTTAAAAGTACATTTTGGTGCTCTATTAATATAATAATAATAAAGCATACTTAATAACTATGTTTACGAAAGCTCACAAGAAAAAGCTAGAAGTATATCAGAGAGCAATGAAAAGGCGAAAAGGAGTATGTTAGGCATAAAGCAAAATTAGTAAAATACGCAACACATCTATCAGGAGTATAACTAAAATACAGAACGTCACCTAAGCTATGAGGAAATTCAAATAGAGATGGGGTGGTGCCCTATTATGTATGAATATAAAATTATTATGGAAATAAATCATTGATTGGTTTAGTATTAGAAAGTGGACGGGCTGTATATTAGGTATCTGATTCTCATATTTAAAAAAATATATCATCATTAATCTTCGAATTTAGATTCAGATTCTCTCTAGATCTCGAAAGAGAAATAAAAATGCCTGAAAGAGGCCTTGCGTTAATTCACTATAATTTGTTTTTCAATACTATAACTATTGTGAGTTGTTGTTGCGTGCCTGTTTCATTGCACTACAGTCACTCGATCATAATTCAAGTACATGATAAATTTAAGAGCACATTGGAAACACGCAGCCGATCATACCGGTGACAGGAAATGAAAGGGTTGGGTGCTGGCCGCAATCAATCTCAAAGTCATCCCGCCCTTTTGTCAATATCCAATATAATTCGTATTGGCGGGCTTGTCGGTCATTGTGGCTAATGCACTCCTCTTGTTTGTGTTCATTAACAGCTGAGGGGTTGAGTGGAAACCGAGTGGGATCCTGACTTTGATGAGTAAAGGCTAAAGGTTTTATGAATATAATTTTTAATGTTTTCATTATTGGCTTTGTAATGCGTAGCGTTCCTCTTTAAAGAAATTACAAAAATGGGTTCGTCACAATAAGTTCAGGCGAAGGAGTGCATTAATATTTTTCACCTAAATGTCAAATGTATGAAACAAAAGTTAGATAGTTGAATAATCACCGCCGATAGTGTAAATAATAACTAGATTCTATCAAAAAATATTAGAAATTTGATTATTAAAACCAATTGCGTTTGCAATTTGACTTTCTGTCTCGTCTTTTATTTCTATAAACGCGTTGCCCCCGTTGCACCGCTCCACTGTCCACACGCGTCGCTGCTTATTAGCTATTCATAACTAGCAATGTAACTTGAAATGTTATTCGTAACTAGCAATGTTACTAAAAGCTGTATCGGACTGGTAAAATAAGGTTTTGGCTAGGCTAGCAATTTTATTTTATAAAAGCTCGGTATTTGAACTTGGAACACCACACAAATACAACTTGGGATTTAAACTTGGAACACCCGGAACGAAAATTTAAGGTTACGATAGGCTACTGATGTTACGTCATCATTCGAAGTTATCGGCCGCAAGTTACCTTACCATCTTACGGCTAATAATGATGATGATTACTACAGGTGACTGTCACGGAAGCTGATTTTGCCTATTCCTATGCCTGAAATAATGTATACAAAGCTAAGTTGTCTCATATCCAAAGTACGTAATTAATATGCCGCATCCGAAATGAGCCTATTTGCTGTCTGATTAGCGTCGGCCTCAAGGCGGCGGGGGTCATACAATATGTAAATACATCTGAGTAACCTAGGCTTCACTAAATTTTGTATACAAATTTCATGGATCAGTTCCCTATATTTTTTAACACCCGACCAAAAAGGGGGGTGATAATTTGGCGTGTCTGTCTGTCTGACTGTGGCATCATAGCTCCCGAGCGGATGAAGCGATTTCCATTTTTTTTGTATAAGTGACTAATGCGAGTATTATTTTAATAATTAAGTTCAACTGTAACTTGCAGAATAGGTTTACAAATAAAACATAACACAATGCATGTTAAATTGTGTTTATTCATGAATAAATCTACTTGCTTGCTTGATTTTGACTGGATGTAGATTTTCAATTGAAAAATGTTGAGATGCTTTTAAATGTTTCAGCTGACAATTGCAAAATTAATAAAGCATAAAATATGAAAATAAATATACATATATAAAACAAATATGAAAATTAAAATAATACAAACATTTTTGATAAATAGCTATGGCATAAACGTAAAGTAAAGCTTTTTTTTATTAAAATCTAAATTTTAAAACATAGTGATTATATAATATCACCTAAATTATATTGTGCCCCGAAAATACAATCTCTACCAGAGACATTCCTGAGAGAAATATGAAAATTTTAAAGTTGTAACGTCAAACTCCAACATACCTAATTATTAAGAGAAAACCCCGAAATTAGTATCACAAGAACTAATGCTGTAGGAAAAATCCGGCCCAAACATTCTACCTTCGCTTCAAATTCCACATGCAAGTACTGTACGCAAAATGTCATTCAACTGAGTAACATCTTGTTCACTTTATTATTTTATTTAACTCGACACTGGTAAATTGACGCTTCAAGCTCAGAGTCAATTCAATTCAACACTTAAAGTTTTTTGACACGTAAAGTTACGTGTTAAATTCGTAACGTTTAGTTTTCGTTAATTATGGCATAATTCTCATAGTTCTATTCACGTCGTGTTCTTATACGTTACTTAACATTACCAGTCTACATCAAAGACAAAACGTATAAATCCTGTAGAATTCCCAAAAAACTGTATTTCCCTTACACAAGAGTCCCTGAAGCTGTTATCGTTAAGTAAAACTTAGTAACGGGTCGGAACCTAATTATGGGCCAGCTCATTTCGGCGCAAAATGCGACAGTTCGTTAGCCGGGAAATGGAATTGTTAGGTGTGGGAATAATTTTGGCCAAGAAATACAATTTGGTATAGGATAATGTTATTACGTGGAGTGATGTGGAAAGCTTATGGTTTTTTTTTGGATTTTGGGATTGGTAACGTTTGTGACAAGTGTATGTGATAGGCATGATGGCTACATAAAAACAGATATTATTTTGAGTCCGTCTTTTTAACCTAGCCTGTTTAAAATAATAATGGACAACTATTTTAAGCTTTATCAATGTAACAAGTGCTTAAGTTCTGAAGTGGGGGCGGCGTCGGAAGCGACAAATGTAGTACAAATCGAAACGAAAGCGTTACTTCCATGCAATCATTTTGTACAAATTTATTTTTAAATCAATATGACGAACTATTTATTATTTTAGCCTTTAACTCTATTGTGAAATGTTACAGTATGTTGGGGCTTAACCATCAAGCCATCAAGCTATTCCGTTCGATCGAGCCGTTAAGCCGTCAACCTATAAACCATCAAACACATCAATCTAGGAACGAGCCCTCGAGTTTGTTCACACACTCACTTTATAACCACAATATTCAATGGTGAGGTCCATTCACGTCGCGTCACGGACGGACGCGATGTTCTTGTCTACAATATGGCAGAATAATATTAGGAAGTGACGTACCTACGTCACCCTACGAATATTGTAGCCACATTTCCCACTGTTTCCCACCAATCGTCTCTGCCCAAATACTTCGCTAAGCAACGATATATCAAGATTTTACCAAGATTTTCTGGAAGAGATACAAGATACAAAATCATTTATTTCCATTGTTTGGTTTTACAAAACTTAGACAGACAACAGATCGCTATCAGCGTTAAGGCCGCCCATTGATTCACAATTTTTGTACATTTTCATCTTTTTTGTGTTCAATGAAAAGTATTGAATTGTAAATCCAGCTACACACATTGCGTTGACGCAAATATTCGACGTTAGACGGTAAAATAATCAGAACTAGATCGTTTATGTGTATTCAGACTTTGATGTTAAAGTATCAGAAACGGAAAGTTTCACGTTTCTATTAAGCTCCTCAAATAACAGAATATTTTTATACACACGTAGAGCTTACCCAAGAAGCTCAAGGCTTTATTTTATCTTTACAAATTAAAAAAACCCTTAAAAAAACATTACTTAATAATATTCAATGCTTGAATCAGAAGCTATATAAGAACTTTTATTAGTACCTACAGGCTACTAGGAAAATTAATTTATTTCTGTACCATGGAAAACTAGAAAAAAAAAAGATTATCCTCTTTCAAAGAAACGAAATTTCTCGTTAAGAAATTACTACGTCCCAGAAAATGTAGAAATATATCCGTCTTAACTGAAATCTCTTGGAACAAAATAAATTCACAAACGAAGCTATGAAAATTGAAACAAGCACTTTCTCCTGGCCTGGTTGTTAAATATGTATACTAAAAACATCTATATATGTATGCCTATATATTAAGTACAGATATCCAGTAACCGTAACACAAGTTTAGAGCTTACCACGGGGCTAGATGTTTTTGTGTGAATTGTCTGGAAATATTTATTTATTTATTTATTCATTATAAATCTAGACCGTCCTGACAACATGTATGACCCCTTAAATGAGACTAGGTGGAACCTTATACTCTTCACCTAATATTTTCAACATACCTCTTTTATTTCACATTCTCAATTAGTTTCCTTTCCAACACGAAAGTCATTTAAAGTATAAAGTGAAAAAAGCGGTTTTGTGTTATTTGTGGAAGTGCAGGAAAATCTAGCCCGTCTAGATTTTACTGGGTAATTTCATTTTGTTATTCAAATCAGTGCTATTATTCATAAGACTTTCCTAAGGAAATATTACGAGAAAAGTCATAGCTGGAACACACTGTAAAGCTGGGTCCAAACTTGTATCATTTCGGTGTATCGTATCTCCGTCGCGTGGCCTCGGCGCGTATCATGATCGCTAGTTTGGACGCAAGATGATACCTAAACGTTAATGATACATGCCGTATCCGATACGGCCCGATCCGCAATGATCGCGTACTTGATACACCCCGAACCATCCTGTGTCGGTTTTTCCGCGATCATCAAAGGGGATACGTGTTGCATCGAACAAGTTTGGACGTGAGTGCATTTGATAATATAATAATATTTGATACAAGGATCGGAAGAAAAAATGAAGCGTCCATACGGTGTCGTATATGTATACGTCCATAAGTTAAAGTCGATACGGTGACTTGATACAGTATCACATAAGTATGGACGCGTTTTTACAAGATATGCCTTAACGATACGACATGGATAAAATGAGCGTCCATACTTATGATACGGATACTCGATACATTACGCCTGCTCGTGATACACCGAAATGATACAAGTGTGGACCCAGCTTTAGAAGACTTACTCAGCCTGGAATATTTTAATAAAGTCAAAGTAGAAACGTTTATTTACTTAGAAGCATAGAGCATTCATGGTCCAACTTAAGGTTAATTCATAAAATAAATTCATTTTCCACACTATTCACGCAACAACATCTAGCCCCGAGGTAAGCTTGTGTTACAGGTACCAGACATCTGCTATTATACTTAACTATTAACTATACATAATATAATAGACATAAGAGGTATACCGATATTTTAACTAATACTCTAATAAACATTCAGAACATTGAGAAAGTGCGTGCAGAACAAACTCTTGCCCCTCGGCGGGAATCAAACCTGCTACCTCTTGCGAACCTTCGCCCACCGCACCACTGAGGCAGTGAGGAGGAATTGATCTAAAAATTGTAATATCTTCTTATTTATATAAATCTAAATTTTAAATATAAGAAAAACCCCCGATTCCGATGCCTTCATTTCCTTAAAAGTATAAAACACCATAATAATGTGTAATTTGCACGCGATGCGCTTTCATTTGATACCCCACTCGAGTATATTTGGAGATTTTCGGTGTTCCTTCCCCACTCTAACCCCCATAACTTTTAAAAGGCACAACCGATTTTCATGAAACATGTCTAAGAACACTCGCGCCAGACTCTCTCTGACCTTTCATACAAAAAAAAAGTAAATTAAAATCGACCCATCAGTTCGGGAGCTATGATGTACCAGACAGACAGACAAACAGACGCGTCAAACTTATAACACCCCTCTTTTTTCGTCGGGGGTTAAAAATTACTGTGTCACAATCACAATGTTAGTTACTTTACTCCTCTGAAACGGGTTAAAGATTTAAACCAAATTTTATATGCATTTTCAGTAGGTCTGAGAATCGGCTACTATCTATTTTTATCCGACTTCAAAAAAGGAGGAGGTTTCTCAATTCGACCGTATATTTTTTCATTTCGCAAACAACGTTTGCTGGGGTCAGCTATTAACATATAAAAATTACCAAGGATAATTTTACCGGTTACAAGAGCCTACCTAAGTAGAAATAAGTGATATTTGTCCAAGCAGTATCATTTATACAAGGTGTAACACGGTCAACGGATCAACGAAAGCTGGGTGACCTAAATACCTATCGATTTAACCCCCATGTATGTACTTATATCGATAAAGCTGCATGTACCTCTACATTTGTTTTTCTACGTGTTGTTGTATTTGATTTCCCTGTGTGTACAATAAAGTATTTTTGTATTTGTATTTCGTATGCTCCTTGATTTTTTATAGTTTAGGAGATATTCAACTTTTTTGAATTTTTATGTATTACCTATTTGATTTTGAGAAAAATGTTTATACTAGGCATACAACTTTGAGGCATACTAGAGATTGAGCAGTCGGTCGGTTGAGAAGTTTGCCTTGCTGACAATTAAGAAAAGAGTCGCTTATGAAGGTTTCGCTAGGTAGGTATAAGTTCTTCACTCTTCGTATATAGAAATTTAGTCAATTATCGTCCTATTTTTAACCCTGTGACCAAAAAAGAGGGGTGTTATAAGTGAATGTCTGGAAATCATAGCTCCCGAACGGATGGAGCGATTTTAATTTAGTTTTTTGTATGAAAGGTAAGTCTAGCGCGAGTGTTCTTACATGTTTCATGAAAATCGGTTATGCCGTTTATAAGTTAAGAGTGGGGAAGGAAAACCGAAAATCTGCAAATATACTCGAGTGGAGTATCAAATGAAAGCGTATCGCATTCACATTACTAAAATATCATGGTGTTTTACTTTTGATTAAATTAAAACATTGGAATCGGGGGTTTTTCTTAAATTTCAAATTTAGATTTATACAAATAGGTAATTAAATTAACCAATGACAGATCGGCAAGCTCAGAGTCGGTCACTGATCTAGATTTTAATACAAACAGATATTAAGATTTTATAAAATTTTGATGATTTTTAATAAGTGCTAAACCTCACTTTGCATATTAAACTATTTTTAAATTTTATGCAGTAAATGATTAAGACACATCCGTAACCTTCGCGCGCACAGTATTCGAACCTGCGCCCCGACGTGCTACTAATTACACCAACGTAATAGACGGGTTGGTGAAAAAAATATTGTTTAACATAAAAGTAAGTGAGGTTTATCACTTATTGAAAACCATTAATATGTATTGTTGCGTCCTAAATAACTATTTTTATTTTTTTCCAATTTCTATTTCTTTTAATGCATATTTAAGTACCTCCATCAAACTCGAAGGTAACATAAGAAAGTTACACAGAAAGGGCGTAGAATCGATTCCGAATTTCAGAGCCTCATAAATACCTATTCAATATCCGAAAGCATTTCTCATACAAAACAGATATTAGGATTCATGGAGTGATAAACCAAAGATCAGGCTTAGAGTAATCGATGTTTTATGTGCTATAATGTTCTTTTTTTAGCGTTAAGAAATATTCTGTGAATAATGAGGGTGGGAGCGTGCGTGGCGCTTTCTGGCTAATTTATGAGGAGTATTATAACTTGACAAAATTCGGTATTTTGAAGCTACTGACTAAGGGACTTCTAAGGTTAAGAAAAAATATTTTAATAAGTGATAAACCTCACTTTGCAGGTTAAACTATTTTTAAATTTTAAGAAAATCCGTAATTTCCACCTGTCACGTAATGACGCGTTGGTGTAATTACTGTTTTATGTCAAAGGGTTTATAGATAGGTTTAAAATTAGAAATATTTACGTAAAATTTCACAAGATAAGCTTATTGAACTACTCGTATTTAATTAACTCGCAAATAACACACTAACTTAAACTAAGTACAAATTAGTTTGAGAAATAATATTTGTGTTTTTGGCATACAAACATAGGCAGTAACTTCAAAGCCAAGTTGTGCAAATAACATCTCGGATCATCTAAATACTATCAAAGAGAGTTATTATCTCTTTAGGGCTGTGCCAGATGTGGTGGAATTTTTGCGGTTTAAGCATGCTACAGTGTCCCTGTCATGTCAATGCCGCCACCGCGCCGCCGCCGCACCGCTCCACAGTACACACCGCACCGTCAAAATCTAATTTTACCGGTCCACTATACGGCTGTTAGTTATATATATATTAATAGTTGAGAATAACATTACAAGTTACATTGATAAGTAGGAAGTTAAGTAAGCAGCGTCGCGGCGAATAAAGCGTTGGGGCGCGGAGACGGCACAGCGACGGTGTGTGTGTACATTGGAGCGGGGCGGCGGAGGCGCGGTGGCGGCGCAGTGGCGGCGCGGATGCGGTATCGTGTGATGGAGCAGAAAGGCACGCTTAGTGACGCTCTGCAACATAGTTTATTTAATTATTCTTTATTGCTCTTTATTCGTATAAAATAAGTATGGAACAAAAAGGTGAGCTGTATTCCATAGCATTATATTCACTCACTTATTAATTTTCCAACTTTCAGTTAGGTAAACAATTAAATCTAAAGTTTAATTTAAAATAATTTAAATTTTGACGGAGAGATTGGAAGAGGGTTTTTTTATGTTGATTCTTCTTTTCGATACCTACGTAAAGGCGTGACATTTGGATTTGAAATTTCTTATAGTGAAAATTAATCGCCGAAATGTATATTTTTTTTTATCCTTGTATCACATTCAAACCCCGCCTCGCACCTCTGGATTTTTCTTCTTGAGAAATTTATGTGCGATTTAAACACGTGCTTTAACGGTGAAGGCAAACATCGTGAGGAAACCGGCATGTTCTGAGAACTTTAAAGAGTTTGGAGGACATGTGACATTCACCAACCCGCACTTGGCCAGCGTGGTGAATTAAGGCCTAATCTCTCTCGTCAAGAGAGAAGTCCCTGTGTCCCAGCAGTGGGAACGTTAATAGGGTGATGATGATGATCACATTACATTCTGTGTTGGCACACTAATGTAGGTATTTTTGATCCTTTTTCCAATATAAGCCGAAATAAGCCCAATATGGCATTCAACTAACAATGTGTTTTCTTAGGTATAAAAAAATCATATATCGACGGCGTCAAATTGAGAACTTTATTTTTATTCGAAAGTCGATAAGAATACCTCTCAAAAATGACAAAAACACAAAGGGGTTTACTCAAACGTATTAATTTCAACAAACTTGACGAAAACAAGAAATTGCTTAAAAATATAACTCCACGCGAAATTAAGTGACAAACGATTCAAATTAGACTTTATTGCGTGAGCATAAAGTTTCTTTGACATTCCAGTAGTGGGCGAAGGACATCGGAATGCAGAGCCGAGTCCCTTTGCTTTATTGCGTTGTGGTACAAGTTACACGATTAACCGTTTTTCGCCCCCATAATTTACTGCAATGCATTTTCTTAGTCTTAGGCTTGAACTTTATATATTATACTAGCTGACCCAAGCAAACGTTGTTTTGCAAGATGAAAAATAGATAGTAGCCGATTCTCAGACCTACTGAATACGCATAGAAAATTTGGTAAAAATCGGAGCGAGAGATCGAACCGTACTCCTCCGAAATGGCTTTACCATTTCGGAGGAGTACGGTAACTAACATTATGACATAAAATTTTATAAAATAGATTTTTTGGTCGCCTACGCCGCAAGGCGATACCGCCGTGACAGATTCTATTCCATGATAATAACACGATTATATTTCAGTATATCAGATTTATATTTGTATATGGGCCTGCGATTCCTGAAAGAAATGATTTATTTGTATTATTATTTATTTCAAACCTGCTATAAAGGTAAGCCAATGTGTGCTTCAGACTTTATAGCGTAGGCATAGAGCTCCCGTTTCATGAATTCTTCTGTTTAGTCTAATATATAAAATTTCCATGTCACAATGTTAGTTAGGTACCGTACTCCTCCGAAACGGCTTCGAACTTTATATGCGTATTCAGTAGGTCTGAGAATCGGCTACTATCTATTTTTCATTTTGCAAAACAACGTTTGCTGGGGTCAGCTAGTATTTATATAAATTGCAACTGGCAGATGTTCGCATATATCATTGATATAACATTTTACGTTGAATCTGCCTATTCAGGAGCAGCTCTTATATCCTGCGCCACACTTTGAAGCCTCGCATGATTCTAACAAGAAAATTCCCGAACTATTCAAAATGAACAAACAGTTTATTGCTGTTATAAGTTTTTTATTGATATTTACTTGAATATATTCATAAAGATGGCAAATTTTTATATTTATAGCATCTGTGCATTTGTGGTGATACTTTGAATGATAAATCAACGGACTTAGTGAGTTATTCAATACTAAGAGAGTTATTCAATGATTTATGAGTCTATTCATACAATAGTAAATCGATGCTGAAATACATATACTCTTAAAATATATTTGTGTTTTCTCATAATATTATTGGTTCCATAGATCTATCAATCTATCAATTATAATTAGGAGTACTTAATTTAAATAAATAAAAAATTAAGCATTGTCTTTCCTTACAAAAATATAGTGTGTGCTAACCTTATCAGTGTCACTAGAAAAAAGTGTTCCTTGATCTGAGAACTAACTTGATTATGAACACTGAATTTATTTTCAGAGGCTGTTATACTGCTGTCTTGTCTACTATCATAATGTTGCACTCTTAGTACAAGGAATTTCTTTTTTCTCATTTATTTGGTGCACTGTAACATTATGACACAGAAATAGAAGAATCGAAGCGAGAATCGAACGTAGTACTCACCGAGGCACTGAGGTATTCTGCCCTTCTTATGATAAACAGCGTAAGTGTATCGCGGCATATTTCGAGAAAATCGCGCCCAAAGTTTTTATTCTTATTTTACGTGTCACGGCTACACTAATTATGCTATTTTCAAAATTGTTACTTTTAGTTGTAGGTGGAAGCGTCTTTTTTATTATTACTTACATATTTCTGTTTTCTCTTAAATTTCTGAGTTATTATAACCTAAAAACTATTAATGATTAGCAAAAAAAATTAAAAAAAAATTTATATACTAAACATAAATATCGTATGTGCAGCAGTTGCGATGTTTATGACTAGGTAAAATGAACAATTACGTTCAATATGACTAGGAAAGTTAACATACGATGCTTATATCTGGTATCTTCATAAAAAGCATAAATAATTTTCAAAAAAAATAATCGTAGGCAACCACATACGTTGAATATGACTAGTAATAAAGTAAATTCTAAGGAGTACAACGTGCAGTAAAGCTATTATTAGGATTGTAACTTTATGAGAGTCAAAATTTTGATTGGATCCAAGTAAAGTTATTTCTATTAATATTATTATTGCGAAAGTTTGTACGTTTGTATTTATATTGTCTATTACGCTTCTTCTTTTTAATATGAGTAATTCTAGTTTTAGTAACTAAAGAGTTTTAATAAAACTAATAAATGTTTTATTAGTTTTAATAAAACTAATAAATGTTTTATTTTGTTAAGACAATTATTAAATGCATAAAGAACGAATTTTAACTGCACAGTCGCAAATCTTAACATGAATCAGTTCTTTTATACCTTATCTAATATATAAAATTTCCATGTTAGTTACCGTGCTCCAACTCCGAAACGGCTTTACCTATTCTTACCAACTTTTATATGCGTATTCAATAGGTCTGAGAATCGGCTACTATTTATTCATCATTTTGCAGAAGAACGTTTGCTGGGGTCAGCTAGTATATATTATTACTTGCTTGACTATTAAAAAAAACACCTTTTACAAAACATAATGTATATCTAATTAGTACGAATCAACATTATTATATTTAGAATAAGTAAAACAAACTTAAATTATTGTTTAAAAATCTTGCAAACACTTCACCAAATAATTAGATTACTTAATAATAAAATATCGTCAGCCTTTTAGTTATCTCGACACACAGGCGAACTTGGAATATGTAAATTGTACCAAAAATCTTGTCTATTTGACGGCATTATCTAATGGAATAAGTTTTGTTATTATTGCATCTTTGGGTTCCTTATCAATAACCCTTGGCTCTACTTTAGCGAATTCCATTGATTTGAATATAACTTGAAGAAAATCAAGCTCAGTGAAATTTTCTTCGGTATGACTAGTCTTATACATCATCTTTAGGAGTCCTCTTTGGACTTGAACACACATCATTATCCTCACGACAGAGCAGACGTGAATTAATGTCCAGGCTTAAAATAATTTAGAGTAATTGTTTTAGCGCTAAGTACGCCACTGTTTACAATTCCTACTAAAAATTATAAATAATATAATAATATATAGTTATTATTTTGCGCTACACAATTGTCAAATAGTTATATTTTCAGCATCTTATTTATACAATGTGTATTTTCGAACCTTGATCAAACGAAATGTGCGGATACACGACTTCATTTATTGATAATTATCGGATAAAAATATATAGGTATATAATGTTGGCTATTTAAAAAAAAGCCGATTTAATATTTTTTTTTAATGAAAACTACTTTATCTGTTTTTTTCTTAGTTTCTGTTTGAGTAAACGGTGTATTTTATTTAAAGTTCAGTCATTTGAAAGCAGTATAGTTTACCTAGCTAAGAAAATTAAAAGAAAAGACAATTTTGGTACAAAAGCCGATTAAACATTTTTTTTGTAGAAATTTAACATGAAAATAGATTTTCATCTTATTTTTGATGTGTAACTTTTAAACTGGATTATTGAGGTGTTATTTTTGCATGTTGTTTTAAACTTCATAATTTATTCTACAAATCTCATCCAAAAAGTATGGGTTTACCTCTTTTCGCTGTCATGTTCACAAAGATCAACAGACAACAAATTAAGAAATAAAAGAAGGCAAGATAAGATGAAACGGAACGAAGCCTTTGCCCAACAGTGGTACATTAACGGTGGATAAAGATAAGATTAAATAATATTTTTTTTTTAAATGTCCACCATTTTTCTTATTGCATATCGTTGCACGTAAAGCCACACTGCACGTTGTTCACTTTAGTACATCGCGATCAGCAAAGTAAACACGTCAGTTGTTACCTCTGCTGCAGTCTTAACATCATTTGGTACTCGGAACGAAACTCTTCATATTTTTTTCTGTGAGTAATGTAATTGTTGTAAGTCTCGCATGTATTGTCCGGGTTATCTTTGAGACTCTCAAAAATTGCACATGTTTCGCATTCTTCTTGGCCTAAGTGGGCAAATTATATTATTCATATCTTTCTTGACTACTAATCTATGACTCTAATGAAATCTTAGCTTCTGAATTTTGTTCTATAAATTGTTAATGCATCGCTGTCACTGAAAGGTCACTCGGTACCTAGGTACCGAGGTAAGGGTTTGGGGCGTGCTCATGTCTGTAATGATAAACACTAGGTTTAAATTGTTTGATGTGGTCTTTTATAATTTCTTTGTAAATTTTTTCAACTCTTTCATAGCTTCCACGCAAGTTTTTTTTCATCACACATTTAATTACCAGTCTTAAACATCGTATATGCGCTACTTGCGTTGTGTATGTATAGTATAACGCAATGAAATTAAGATTGTATGCAACTAATCGAGATCGTAGGAGACAGTACTATGTTTATATAAAGTATATTGTTAAACTTTTTTAAATAAGTACAAGGCATAAACAACGTAAGCGGCTCATATAATCATTATGTTTTAGAAGTTGAGCGGACAGTCGAAGGTACTACTAATCATAAACAACTTAGGTGCTTGTGCGATACTCATGACTAGGAGATTGATTAGAATCTCTGAGCGTAGTTTAGAAAGAAAATGAAAATTGTGCACATACGTTGTTTATGCTTATGTTTATTTTTAATTCTATCAAACGTAAAGAAAAATGAATAATTTTTCCAGATAGATCTCGCTTAGCTGATTACAAATATACTAATAACTCATTTTCGCAAAAAATTTCACTTACGCTGTTTATCATAAGAAGGGCAGTATTATTGTGATCACTCTGGCAAAAAGGTCTACCTCCATTTTCAGAGGCTGGCTAAACTATCTGACCTAGTTCGTTGAGCCTAAGGGCTCAATAGTAAACCGTAATCATTTCACCTCGCCACGCGCTAGCTCAAGGCCTATTGCTTTAAGCACCACTAGTGTCTTTGATAAATTTTAATCAAAATCTTAGCTTATTTGCATAGCTCTCTGCTTTTACGTCATCGACCCTTGAATTTGCATCGAAATGAGCGTAAAATGACCGAGACCCTCATTAAAGGGACTCGACGAGAAACCTTTATTCTTTTGTCTTCTCGTTTGTGTAGCGGCCATTTTGTTGAGCGGGGTTCATCCGCCATTTTATAGACGTTCTTTGTGTCGTTGTTGTAACTTTTTATGAGGTTTACTTGTCATGCATAAGCGTGAAAACCCAAGATTAGCAAGTATGGAGTTTGTGCTTTTTTGTTTCATGTATTATTTACGCTGCTAACAGGCCGCTGATTATATTGGGTTATTTAATTTATCGAAATCGGACGTTTTTATACCTTAGCTTTATCGTCGCTAATTAACGTATAATTGACATCTGCGCTTGACACTGGCTAGAAGACATTATTTTGGGTTGTTCCACATTCTACAAAGTCACCATAAACTGATTTGATTCTAACAAACTATTGGTGCCCTCTTATAAGTCTCGCCGACCAATTTCAACTTAAATGAAAAACCCTCTTCAACATTCGGAAAATTAATTAAACCTTATTACCGTAAATTACCGTAATTCATAACAAGGTTCTACACACAGACAATTACTTATATTATTACACTACGGGATCATTAAAAGGTTTACGCTGTTTAACTAATACATTATGATGGGTATCCAATTAATTACGGATTCATAAATGTATTAATTAATGTTTTAACAATATAGTTGCTGTGTATTATGAAGCTCGTTATGGCAAACATAAACTTATTATGGGAATTTAGTTTCGCAATAGTTAAAGCTAAATGAACAAACATGGGTTTCATTGTAAAACTCGTATTGTTCATCACGAATTTTGTGTATTTCGTTCATTTATTTTTATCATTTTATCATCATCGTTATTTAAGTTTTAGAATGTCCACTGCTACAGATAAACCATCGTAATGTGCGTTTGTTAACGACCACGGTATTAGGTACTATTTATACAGTATTCGTTCATACAACGTCGAAGCTATGCCTACGCGCCTCGATCGAAGGACACACGTGGGACACTGGCAGTCGCGAGTGTGCCGAAGTGACGAACGGTCGTGTTGTTTTTAACTAATAATGGCATGCGTTTTTATTCTAATGCGATTTTTTTTTGTTTTAAAATGTAATATTAATGTATTTGTATATCCCAGTCGAGCCGAAATACGTATGGGATTTTTTTTCTTAATTCGGTCCAGCATAATGGAATAAATAATATAATAAATACTACTGTATAAATAATGTAACTGTGCAGTTTCACCCTTCCAACAAGATGCTTTTATCGTCATCAGCATCACACAATAAACAAATTACCTACATACGACTTTATAGCCCTCGATAAAATAAAAGTTACTTACCAAACATAATTCAGCAGCCTAAACGCCGAAACCGTTTGCAAAGATAAAAAACTATACAAAGTGCTCAAAAGCCACTTAAGTTTCACCCAAAGAAACGAAACAGTAAAACTTTTATAAAGGGACGGAATACGTAAAGAAATAATAAAATCGCGGGCCATACCATTGGCATTGTTTCGCCAAATTTGGACTAAGGAATTTAATATAAATCCGGGGTGAAAAGGGGTTGGTCTTACCCCATGATTATTAGTCTAGGAGCGGTATGCTGCCGCTCTTTCTATCTATCTATCTAGTTACAAGATACTTGTTTTGTTTTTCTGTGAATTTCTTTAAGTACCTAGCTATTGTGTTTTTTATCTCAGTGCTGATGATTATAGGGAAAGAACTGAAAATGCTATCTAACTTTTCGGTTTTATAATTAAAAATTGCAAAATTATCAATAATTGTGTTGTAAAGAACATGTATTTGTAAAAAAAAATATGATTGAAGATACGAAAAATAATAATACCAAATTTCCGTTAAATTAAGACATTTTGGTGTGTACTTAAAGAGTGGTGGTGTAGTTTTCAATAACGATAAACGATATAAGAATAAAAATTTTGCTTATTCAAAAATAATAATACCATAAAACTACTAAATTTAAAATTTAGGAAAAAGTCCAGTTTCCAATGCTTGATTGATATTTGATACCCCACTCGAGTATATTTGCAGATTATCGGTGAACTTCCCCCCCCATTAAACCGCTGAACCGATTTTCATGAAACATGTCTAAGAACACTCGCACATGACCGACACACAAACAGACAGGTCAAACTTGTAACCCCTCTTTTTTGGTCGGGGGTAAAAAACAAATGGATTACTTACTTATGTCTCTTAAATAGTGATGTTATATTCTCTTTGGTCTTAAGTTAATCCTGAAGTACTATTATTCTAAATGCGAAAGTAGGTTTTATTTGTTTTGTTTGTCACCTTTTCACGTTTAATTTACATAACTTTGCATACACAGGCTAATTAACGAATCTGCAAATGTTTGCTTTAAAATCTCACGCGGGCGTCGCCGCGTTTAAAATGTGGTTTCTTATAAATGCATATGAATTCTAC
Source organism: Gymnoscelis rufifasciata (assembly GCA_929108375.1). Classification (NCBI taxonomy): domain Eukaryota; kingdom Metazoa; phylum Arthropoda; class Insecta; order Lepidoptera; family Geometridae; genus Gymnoscelis; species Gymnoscelis rufifasciata. The sequence continues at coordinate 11,580,315 of OV815314.1, forward strand.
TAAAAGTACTAAGATATTTAGTTACTATAGTCGGGTTAGATGCAGCATTTTAGCGCCATAAGCTTCTAAGGCACGAATTAAACGTACCTACCTTAAGGTAACTAATAAAATTACCCAGTGCCTTATCAACCGTGAATAAGCTATCTATTCCCTTCCTATTCTATTTTGACCTTTACATATATATTACTTAAAGGCCGTACGATTTGGTAACAAAACAATTAAAGAGAATTACACAATTAGGGTTTCAATATCAGATTATAATAATTTATGTCTTTGTTTGTGGTTTTTATTATTAAAAGTGCTCATTATATTAGACTTAGGATATCAATTGCTGGACGTAATCCTGTGGCTTCGTAGATTATGAACTGATAATATGGAAAGATGCTTTATTATTAGAACATAATCCATTTGGAAATAATAAAATTAATTTTACCTGACCCCTTGTCAAGTGATTGTATCTTCTACTAGGACATTCTCCCTGGTCTGGGTGTTTAATACGCAAAAAAAATGTCTATGTATGTTTCTCTATTATATTAAGTATATCAGATGTCTAGCACCCATAACACAAGCTTAGAACCCTACCACGGGGCTAGGTAATCCAATTCTACCCTTTTCTCGGTCTTTTTTACGAGCCGATACATCACTAGAGATTGCGTTTGTAACTATACCGAAATATCGGGAAACTCATATCATGGTAAACATTCCGTTCTTAATTAATTTATTAATTTTATAATATCTACAGACGTTTATTAATACTTTATACATATTCTGTTATAATTGAAGGCCAAATAAACGGATTTACATTACAAAATTTCTTTGAAATTCGAAATATTACTCTAAGTTTTGCGTACAACCACAGATTAGATCTAATCTGTGGTACAACTCACTGTTTTTCTAAAACAACGAGCAAATCAAGCTTCACCCATCCATCAATACAGCGTCCCGAACCTCCGGACTCGAGTGAACAGTAATTTCTGAAATCCGGGTGGAAGGCATATTCATTAGAGTCCCACAGGTGCATTGAGGATAACCCATGGGACAGCTCGGGCAGCCCCTGTGGCCAATTTGATGAATGATCTTTGAATCTGGCTAGACTTGTATGAGGAAAATTGTGGGACATTGCCTTTTTCTTTATTCATTTAATTTCATTTAAAACTGAATGATTTAGTAATGTTAAGCCGATTTTGTGATATCACTGTGTGTTACAAATAACGACTTGTCCTTACATCGGCAGTTGCATCGGTTGGTCGATCCTACCATGAGCCTGATTGTATTGTTTTCCTTATCTGTACTATTTACATACATAATTGTAATTGCGTGCAAACCTTAGAGAATCAGGATAATAACTAAATACGAATACCTACTTGTCGATACTGTCGTTACTATTTTTAAGAAAAATACCGTATAGCTTGTATCTAAAATAAACGCAAATCAAACTTCGCCCCATCCATCAATACAGTGTCCCGAACCTGCGGGTTCGAGTGAACGGTAATTTCTGAAATCCGGGTGGAAGACATATTTATTGTAGTCCCACGGGTGCATTGAGGATAACCCATGGGATGCCGGGCCAGTCCCTGTGGACAATTTGATGGATGATCTTTGGCTCCGGCTAGAATTAATTGTATAAGGAAAATCGGTAGGACATTGCATATTTGCCTATTTCTTTATTCATCGTATATCAGTAGTTTCACAAATTTCACTCCGAATGATTTATTAATGTAAAGCCGGTTTTGTGATATAGTTTACGTTATATTATTGTGTGGTTCTCTCTACAAATCGAAAGATGCATCTGTGCGTATAATGGAGTTTGTGTCGATGCTAGGTTACATTTTACTACAACTAATCTACGCTCTTGTTGGTTCGATTCCGTTATTGAATTATATCAATATCTGTGACATACAGCCTAAATCGGATTATGTAGTTACTTACTATCTTGGCGCATTGACACCGAAATGAGTCAAAGTCAAAGTCATAACGTTTATTTCCTTAGACACATGGAGCATACATAGACGGGTCAACATAAAGTTAATTTAAATAAAAACTAAGAATAATCAAGGAAATAACATTGTCGTGACAGTTCGCTTCAATTTTTTATACTGAGTTGAGAAGCGAATAGAACAACCCAGCATTCATCTCTTAGGTTGTTATTATAACAATATACTTGTCTTCTTGAGTCTTGGGCTCTAACACAATAGAGTCATGCGACGCCTCTTTCTCCACTTTATTCTTCTATCTGTATCTGGGTCGAACGACAGAACGTTGACCGGGCAGCACTCCTTCTTAGGCTTCGGCTCGATCCGCATCCATTCGCAATATGTGGCCAAGCCAGCGAAGTCTGTGGGATTTCGCTTAGCCTATGGTGTTTGGCTCGGTCAGAGTTCCGCAATCTCCTGAACGTAAAAAAATATCTAATTGAAATAATATTTTCATGTCTAATAAAACTAGCAGGTATACACCCTACTGCGAGCCCTGCGAAAAAAAACTAGGTAACATTATCGTTATTAAATTAAACTTTAAAAACCTGTTAATAAATACCTACTCTGTTTAAGATCTTGCAAAGAACTGTTGAAGAACGTAAGTCCAAATGAGTTTACTTGCAAAAAATATTGAAAATGATGCAAAGTTCATAAGAACTTTACAAAGCTCATTATCTTTTACAAACTTTTTGTTTGTTTAACTTTCTCGCGACTTTATTAGCTAATTTATACTTTTTAATTTACCCAAATTGTTATACGCAGGTTAATTTAAAAAAGTTCGATTCTGATTCTTATTCTATTAAAAAACGCTATGATGTCTTTAAGTAAAAATTTTCCTAACTAGACTTGTTTATAAGACATACCAAAGAATATACCTACACATACCTACTTTTTTATATAAAAACTCTACAAGAATCGCTGATTGTCATTAAAACTTTTGAGCAGCTGAAATGTTTACTTTTTCTTGAATAAGTAAACATTTCAGCAACATTTCAAATGTTACATATGCATGGCAATTGGTAATTTCATGAATTCCACTTCAGTTTATTTCGTTCAGAAAGAAACTATCATTCGAATAACAATCTTGTGAAAGGAAAAAAACCGAAGGGTGTTTAAAAACGTGCGCTGAATAGGGTTGCTAAATAAACAGGTAAAGTAATGTAATATTGCCGTAGATGTGAAAGTTGTGCAAAGCAAAATATTTTAAGTATCAGGAATTATCCCTCAGCGCTGAAGCTCCCTTAATACCCTTTTTTTAAAAGGTAGAAGCTTACTTCCAGGTGGCAATATCACTTGTTGCAGCAAATTTTATTTATTACCTATTGTATGATGAACTAGTTGGCGCCAGTGACTTCGTAGACGCTACAAAAACATAGGACTTCCATATAAACTTCCAAGCCCCTTTTAGTTAAATCTATGGAGTAATGTTAAATCCGTTATAAGCTTTTGAAATTTTGATTTTGATTTGAAATAAGCTTATGTGCATTCTGAAACACTACAATTGGTCACGCAAATCCGACACAGCTTCAATCTCATATCAAGATTCACCGACAATTCTACAAATATATTGACTCGAAATAATAATATTTGTTTCACGAAATAATTGCCACAAATACAATTGTAAAATAATGCCATTGATGTTTGTAAGTGTTTGTTAGTTTTTTTTATAAAAATATTTAAAAAAATTGTAATAATCACCTGTCGCTCGACAGTGGTCACCCAACATTATATTGTCGCCAATTGTCGCAGTGGTAAAACAGGGGCCTGGCTTATCACAGGTATTTAGTTTCACATCTATCCACTCCTTATATTATTTTTTTACTGAACCAGTATTCACAGTAATTTGCGAAAATACAACCTGGGGACCGCCCTATGCGAGGAAAAAGTTAACTAATGAAATATTTTCCTTTTGAGAAACTAAGTTGGCTTAAAAATACAGTTTAAAATTGTTCTTTTATATTCTTCTCAGAAAAAGCTTTTTAAAGATTTTTAGAATTAGTCTTTTAGGATTAATTAGTTATAATGCGAATATTATGCATAATTTGTATTTCGAGTTTATAATGAAAAAACATTCTTATTATATGACGCGTTTCGTTTACAAAATTACAATGCTTAGAGCTTATCACGAGGCTAAATGTTGCTGTGTGGTTTGTCCAGCAATATTTTGTATTTTATTTATAGTTATTTATGTTTTCTCTGCTACAATTACAGAATATGTTGAAACTAATATGTTAAATCACACAAACTCTGGAACTAAATTAGGTAGGGGATTTGGAATTCAGAGAGCTCGTCAGATTTATTCGTACAAATGGATATATAAATAAATAAATATTTTTGGACAATCGACACAATAACTACATCTAGCCCCGTAGTTAGCTCTCAGTTTATGTTACGACAACAAAACAAAACATCTCATATACCTAATCTAATGATTTTATCAAAAAATTGGAATGACTTTAGCCTCCTCAATCATTTTGTTCATAGACTAAGTGTAAAATGCTATCAGGATTCCTAATAATCTCGTGTATATAAAATTCTCGTGTCACAATGTTAGTTCCCGTATTCCGTCGAAATTGCTTGACCGATTCTCATGAAATTTTGTGAGCATATTGAGTAGGTCTCATAAACAACGTTTTCTAGTAACTGATAAAAACTGATAGAAAAAAAAAGATTTATTAAAAATAAAATAAAATAAAATTCATTTATTTCGGACAACACTACAAATTAAAAAATTACATTAAGATGAGGTCCATATCATATTAGTAATAATTAACTTATACTATGTTAGTCTTAAAAAAAAAAAATTAGTCACAGTAAAATTTATATAAGTACAAGCACAATACAATAACAGAGGTAGAGGTATTCAGTTGTACACACTGCAATCGAACAACGATTAAAATAGGAAAAAATCCTATTTCATCATTATCCGATTACAGTGTATGAGCAACGGACAGTCACATCTACTGGCTAGTGCTATATATATTTATGTGCTATATATTTATTGTCAAGATAAGTTTTGTCATAAAAGTATATTATGCAACTGTTGTTTTTAACATTAGTCTTTCTGAATTCTGAATGAAACTTCACTTCCGCCCTCGATTCCTTGTACCAGTCTCAATGCTAGGTATTTCCTGGAAGTCGGTTTGTTTTGTAAAAAGTTGGCTCGTTATTAAAGCCCAGGTAAATTTGTCAACTGGGTAGTTCTAACTGGGTCACGTACATAGTATTTTATGCACAGTAAGCTAGATACTCATAATACAGTATGGCAGGTTCTAGCCACAGCATTATACTTGCAAAAATATACATACATTTTATTTTAGACCACGTTGTGGCTTAAAATATGATCACGCATTCTGAAATATAGCTCAGCCGTAACAATTTGATTTAACGAAAAATTCAGAACAAAACGGAACATCAAATTATTAGGTCCTTACATATGAAATTGGCGTTTTTCGTACTGGCCACTTTAATCACAAATTTCTCCTCTTTGGTAAGGAATTCCAAATTCAAATTTGTACAGCTATAGACTCATGTATTTGTGCTTCGATGATCGTCATTCATTTGTTTTTTTTCTTCTGTTTTTTTCTGTTTGCGTCACTCATTTTACAAAATGGAAAACTTAAAATATCGCATTATTTACGAGTACGAGTTCCGCCGTGGCACTAGTGCTGCGGAAACAACTCGAAGGGTGAATGATGTGTATGGCGGTCGTGTTGCAAAAGAAAACACAGTTCGTTTTTGGTTCCAACGTTTTCGTTCTGGAAATTTCGACTTGCAGAACAAGCCCCGTGGACGGCCTGAGACTCAAGTTGATAATGAAGAGTTGAAGGCTATTGTGGAAGCGGATCCATCGCAAACCACGTCCGAGTTAGCTGCAGGCTGCGGTGTTAGTGATAAAACTGTTTTAATTCACTTGAAGCAAATTGGGAAGATTAAAAAGCTTGAAAGGTGGGTACCTCACGAATTGACTGAAGCAAACCGGCAAACGCGCGTCGACTGCTGCGTTACATTACTAAACCGGCACAATAATGAAGGTATTTTAAACCGAATCATTACCTGTGATGAAAAATGGGTTCTTTACGATAATCGGAAGCGCTCAGCGCAATGGTTGGATCCTGGCCAGCCAGCCAAATCCTGCCCCAAGCGAAAATTAACCCCAAAAAAGTTACTTGTAAGCGTTTGGTGGACTAGTGCCGGTATTGTTCATTACAGTTTTCTCAAATCTGGCCAGACTATTACGGCTGATGTCTATTGTCAGCAATTGCAAACCATGATGGAAAAGCTAGCGGCTAAACAACCTAGGCTGGACAATCGCTCCACGCCACTGCTGCTTCACGACAACGCTAGACCACACACTGCGCAACAGACGGCTACTAAATTAGAAGAGCTTCAATTGGAAAGTCTAAGACATCCTCCGTACTCCCCGGACCTTGCTCCAACAGATTACCATTTTTTTCGAAATTTGGATAACTTCTTGCAAGGGAAAAAATTCAACTCCGATGGGGCAGTCCAAATCGCCTTCAAAGATTTTATTGATTCCCGTCCGACTGGTTTTTTTAGTAAAGGGATCAATGAACTACCTATAAGATGGCAAAAGTGCATAGAAAATAATGGTTCATACTTTGATTAATTAAATATATTATATTAAAAAATATTCGACTTTTTGTTCCTCCCATACAAAACGCCAATTTCATATGTAAGGACCTAATATATTAATTGATAATAAATTAAGTCGTTTCGCACAGCTGTTTTAGGCAAGCTTTAGAAAATAAATAAGTTAAAAAAACGTTCTCTGTTTTTTTCTAGACCCAAGTTTGACTACAATTTTACGTGTTAATCAATAAAGATGTAGGTTTTTACGCGAGGATGGATTACAAAGATCTAGGTACCTCACCGTCATCACCCTATTAACATTCCCACTGCTGGGACACAGGAACTTCTTCTTGGCGAGAGAGGGATAAGGTACCTATTTGCTCCTATACCTATTGAAGATACTAGATTGTGTTTATCAGGAAATACAGCAGCAGCGTAATTCAAAACCTTTGCGTTGTGAATTATGAAGGTGGGTGAGAATAACTGTGCGAGTGGGTGGAACATTACTAAATAAGGATGTTAATCCACCGCGCGTCTGCTTAATTATGTGCTCTATATAGATAAGCTAAACTATAATAGATGTGCCATTATTTTGCACGCTAAGGTATTAAAGATTCTAAGCAATTATTATATTAATGTTATGCTTGCTTTGGATAAATTAGATATAAATTAAATTAGGTAAAGGTTAAAGTTTGTAAAGGGCCGTAGTAAAATATGGAAAGCGTCGGTTCGCTCCCGCTTCGCAGTCGCTTTGGTCGCGTAGGTATGACCGAAGCTTTTTCGGTTCGGATTTACTGTAATTTCATCCAGTTAATCCAAAATATTTTCAAATACAAGGAAAAAGAAAAAAATACATTAAAAATCTAGCAAAGACAGCCCGAGGATACTTGGAATTTGTTCTAATAAAGGCTAAGCAAGGTTAAAGTAAGGTTTGAAAAAGCTTTCCTTCTGTCAGCATTAAATCTGTTTATCCCTGGGGGAACCCTTTAGCAATAAAATGTAAGTGAAGTGTGTAGGCATCGGGTTGCTCAACTTTCCTCTTTAAAACTTCAAAAGCCATGTTTTTAATTTCCAAACCAGTGAGCGCGTGCTGCTCCTTCGTGGGACACACTGAACCTTAATATTTCTGAATATCATTCTGAGGGTTTCTTATTTCTTTACGGGATTGAATCGAGAAATGCGAGTTACTGATGTAACGGCAATGAGTTTCTATCTTTTTACAACCCATGATTGGTACACCTATATAACAATTTTAGTTTGTAATAAAGCATATAGGTACATTACGTTCTTGTAAACATAACTTACATTTTAAATTCATATTACTATTATTAAATAATTTATTTTTAAGGCTTATTACACAGATTATTTCATGTTCAAATTTCAAAGATACAAACCTTTGACAACATAATTGCTATTTATTAAGTTATAAGCTAATCCTTAGTTATTGTTGTAATGTCCCAAGGGGTGTCGTCTGAGAATAAAATCAATGTAACCAAATGAAACAATAAATAAATGATTATGATTATTTTTCTTTTCTTCATAACTACAGGTTTGTGCAGAACCCTCTGTGCGCGTACAGGACTCGCACTTGGCCGCTCTTATGTTATTTCTATTAGAAGTTGTACCATTTGTTGGTCACTATGTGATTCCGAGCTCGTTCACTTCCCGCGTGTTCTATTAGCGGGTGTGTATTAAAACTTCTAACGTCCATTACATTAAGAACATTTCATATTTTTCTTATAAATAAAAAATAAACCAAGACTATTCTCTGGGCAGCCTTGAAACCTGACACATATAAGGATACTAGCGGTCCGCCCCCGCTTCGCACCTAGTTGACCGTATGGTGAATCTAAACCATTCTCGAACACACACAAAAAGTTCTTAAATCACAATTTTCAATTTAATGACACACGTAGAAGATGTATATATATAAAGATGATATGTGTTACGTTTCAGCCACTTAATACTTATAGGTCAACTCCGACTTTACGGTAAACACATGGAATATTGAAAGAACCTACTAAACCGATACAAAATTTGCAAAAAAATTATAAAGCTGTGTTGTTCTATTTGTTTCTTAATTGTTCTCCTATTTCTTTCTTCTCAGTATAAAACATAAAGTGAACAGTCAAGACAATGTTATTTCCTTGATAAATTTAATTAAAAAAAAAGATTTCATGTATGCCCTGTAATAAAATCTAATTAAACCCAACTTCTATCTTTTGATTTATAAAAATAAAAAAAATGTGTCTACAAAAAAAAATGGGATCCGAACGTAAAAAAGTACTCGTGGAATTGAGAAAGCTCTTTAAACCAATAATTAGTTTTCTTTGAGACTGTATCCGAGGGAGATTATATCCACTAGGACCAGCTATAGATATTTTGATGATGATGACGGAGTTAAACCACCCTCCAGGCTGGGCCAGTGCGTGAAATGTTTTTTTTCGTGTTTCGTAATATGGTCCTTGACATCTACCTTCTAGGCCTTCATACTCCATCTTAGATCACATCGTCACTTTACATCAGGTAAAATGAAGGCTTATTTAGCATGAAAGAGATGTCAGCTGATCTCAGTACAATTGCACTCAGAAGGCGCTTAAGCCGAATCTAACTTCACCGATAACCGAACTCGAGTTTTGCTTAGCACATTTTGCACATTTTGCTTAGTCGCTGCGTACTTGCCAGTTTACGGAGGTACTTTTATTAGTTCCTTCTCTGTACCGTCGTACAACAGTTGCTGAAACTTCTGAAAAGTTGTTTTCAATTTGTATTTCCTGCTTTTACGTCAATAGTTTTTAGTTTCTTAAAAGCTTAAAGTGCTGAAAGCAATCTCATCGTTAAAGTTCTGTAAGGTTTATTTACGACACGAAGTGGAAATGAAAGCTAAAAATATAGACCATATATAGTTATTGGTGATTGGAGGAGAGCGCAGAAAGGAGTGAACACATCATAATAGTTTCATAGTAGTTTATTCATCATAGGCAACATTTCATGTATGTACACTTGATTTCGTTAAGTTCAAATAATAAGTATTATATTCACACACAGAAAATACAGCAAAAGGCACAGACAAGACGTTAAATATGAGATGTAACATAATAATTATTGAGCTGCCGAGTTGTGGCATTTTCAACTAAAACTATGTAAAAAACAAATAATTAATTCTATTAGAATCCAAATCCACAAATCCATCATATAATGATAAAAAATATATATTGTATAGTGGCATTGTCAAATTAAAACTACTAAAATAAGGTATATGTATTAAAATGATTAAATTGAAAGACATGTGTCATAATGTAAATAAATAATATAAATAAATAAATTAATGTAACTGTTAAAATTTAATGAAATAAAAGGGTTCGAACATTTTTGTATGGAGCCTGACATAACTACTAGTCCGCCATTTTGAAAAAAATCAGATTCGGCGGCCAGTGATGAAACTCATGTCAACCGACAGAGTAAATGATTACAAACAAAAAGTGTTCTATGATCAAGTCTCCTAAAAGATACGGTTTCCGAGATATTAGGGTCAGAAAACAGAAAAATAAAGTAAAGTAGAACATTAATGATAGCTCAGGGGACAGATTTTTTCTATATTTTTATTATTTTTTTTTTTATTATTGATAAGCCTCTAATTGACCACAATCTCACCTGATGCAAAGTGACGATGTGGTCTAAGATGGAGCATGAAGGCCTAGAAGATGGCTTCTCCGGACCACATTACGAAACACGAAAAAATCGCTTCACGCACTGGCCCAGCCCGGAGGGTGGTGACAAGCCGCGGCCGAAGCCTACCACCAGAGACTGTTCTTAGCACCACCCGGAGGTCACGTCTAAGGATTCTGAGGGTTACCACTTACGGACGTGAACAGACAAGTCCTCTATAGTTTTTAGACCTAAATATCTCAGAAACCGTATCACTTAGGAGATTTGATCTTAGAACACCTTTTTTTGTAATCATTTATTCTGTCGATTGACATGAGTTTTATCACTGGCCGCCTAATCACATTTTTTTTAAAATGTCTGTCGAGTAAGTATGCCAACGGATTCGATGCTCTTTGATAAGTATAAGACAGACTCATACTTCATCTAGGGTTCTGTTCACATTCTACAATAAAAATAAAAGACAAATAAGATTTTAATGGATTTCAGAATAATATAGCTTACATATTAAAATACGATAGGGTTTTTTAAATATTTCGCATAGATAGCAAAATTGTGCTGTTAACGGATCTGATATTGAATAAAAAATAAACACATTTCGACAAGTTCAAATTAATAAAACAAAGCTATATAAATAAAAATGAATTGTTGTTCGTTAGTCTGATTAAAACTCGAGAACGGCTGGGACGATTGAGCTGATTTTGGTTTTAAAATGTTTGTCGTAGTCCAGGGTAGGTCTAAACGATGAGCAAATAAGGAAAAATTGCCGGGAACTTTTTTTACCCGTGCGACGCCGGGGCGGGCCGCTAGTACGAAATACAAATGAACAACATATTTTGTCTGTTGAAATTAAATATTATGTTTCACTGAAATGAAATTAATACGAAGCCTTCATAAAAATCCTGAATGGATAATTTGATTAATTCTCAGGTTTCAGTTCTAGTTCAAAGTATTAAATTGATTGATGTCATATATTTTGCGTCTTATTTTTTCTGATAAATTTCTTAAATTGCTAGGGCTCGTAGTAAAATGCTCCACGGTTTACGGATTTAAATTGATGTATTTAAATTTATTGGCTGCTGTTGTTAATTAAAACCTGAAAAATATTTAATAATAAATAATATGTAAATTTAAATATAAAAATAAATAATTTTGACATAAGTACAAAATTGTCCTTATTTATGCAAAAAGGAACCGCCCGACAAATTTCATTTTTTACTTTTTTTAAAGAATCCTGTATTAAAGTGGTCTAAAATTCTTATACAAAACAGAACCACGTGATTTTCCCTTTGGAACCAAGTTATATAAAAAGCAGAACAGAACCAACAGCACTATCAAACGTGACATATAAAGCAAAACAGAACCACAGCTCGATGGGACTCTATCGTTCAAACAAATACACAATATCAAATACAAATCAATACAAGGTAATTTTATACAAAACTGATCCACACATACTTGGTTCTATTATACAAGACACATAATATCTATTATTAATGATTATTTTAATACACCAAATGGAACCAAGTGTATGTGGTTTCGTTATACATATAATATTTTTTTGAATTCATTGGTAATATTATTGCATAAAAGAATCACAAGCATTCGATTCTATCTATAAGTCTGACTTTGTTCTGGCTACTCAATGTAAGGAGGTAGAATGTCTTACTTTTGATATACAGAAGTTTGCCAATGCCGAAGATTCCTACCGGAATTATTTTTTTATAAACGACAGCTTTGGCTGTACAATATGGGAATTTATTCTGCAAAGACTAACTTGAGTGAGTGTTTTGTTTGGATAGAAGGAATGGCTGGTAATAAAGCTCAGGAAGTCGGTTCTTGTCTATTAAAATACTTAAGCGGGGATATTTCTGAAGATGTAGAGGAACTAATTTTATGGAGCGATTCGTGTGGAGGTCAAAATCGCAACATAAAAATAGTTTTGATGTTAAAAGCATCTGCATTCTCATCCCACCTTGAAAAAATAACAAATAGTTACCTACCGAATGACAGAGATTTTTCCCACATTGAAACAGCCTTTAAGAAATATCCAGGGCCTTACACTCCCGCTGATTATATGCAAGTTGTCAAAGACTGTAAGAAAAAAACTCGCAAACAACTTTAATGGAAAAATCTGATTTTCGGGCCCTTCTAAAGTCGAAAAAATTATCATTAACACAAAACTTGGTATTAACAAAGAATGCATTAGTTGGCTACAAACGGCAGACCAGCTGTAATCTTGCTGGAACATTTAGTTTCCCTATCAGGCCGTCAGGGAAGCCAGTATCACCAGCGAAACTAGCTGATTTTCAGTTCATATTACATCTCATTCCACAGGATGCACAAAGGTTTTATAATGGTCTCGTTTGTGACGATGCATTAGAAGACGACATAAATGGACTAGACACGGTGGATTTCGAAATCCAATTTGATGATAACGTTGATTAAACTCTTTTTAAATTTTGTTACTATATGATTTATGTGGATTAAAGCTTCAGTACGTTATTATAAATACATAGTATTTCATTCAGTGCAGTTAAAGCAATTTAGTTCTGATACTTCAAATACAAGAAATGCTTAGCTAGAGGGCAGTTACTGGAGATAGATAATTAAATGGTAAATAAATACGTAAATAAATAAATAATACGTAAACCCTTGACCTATGGTTCTTTTGTGCATATGAGAATACCTGTCGACTAGTAAACGTAAAAAGGAACCACATGCACATTTTCTTAATTATTTAGAAAGTTTAAGAGTATCCAACGCAAAATTACATCTACATAATTAAATTAGTAATTAATCGATAAATAGAAATAAAATAAATAGTAATTTTTCTTCACATAACTGACCTGCACATATTTTTGTAAAACCTTTGATATCTTCAGAAGTGCATTCTGTTGGGTGGTTCCTTTTTGCATAACTACGGACAATTGAAGTACGGAATATGATGATTGTATAAAATAAATAAAATGCTTTGTTTTTAAATCCTGAAATTTAGATGATTGTTTGTTTGAGATGACCACCATACCAATGCTATTATATAAATCAGTGCCTGTATTATGTTCTGATACAATTTTACGTAATTAAAATTGTTTAATATTGTATTTAAAAAAAAGTAGAAAAAAACATTTATAATATTAGTATAATAAATATAATTTATTTCTCCAAACCATTTAAGCTTCGTGCCAACGGGATTATTCGTTCTGTGCAAGCTATTGGCTTTTTGCTATAATTTGCATTCGTTACTTCGCTACTCCGGAAGTTTGCACTAATGTGCTCGGAGAGGTGATATGTCTTCCGTTAACTCTCTGTTTTAGTCGAACAAAGTTTTCGTCCAAAAACTGCAGGTTTTACCCTGGTGGGATGTTGGGACTAGATTTAATTTTTGGTAGTTTTTATTTAGGGTTATAAACAAGTAGAATTTTTATTTTCGACTCTGATTTTAGGTTCGCATTTTAGTTTAGTTTTAGTTAATTGGACGGAATTAACGGATTAGTTATGTTAAAGTGCCAATGTGCAGACGGAGTGTGTTTTTGAGACTGGACCATTTGGAACGTTTTGGTAATATCTGTCATTTCTATTTCTTACTTTTGATGGCCCCATAGTTTTTCGATCCCTACACGAAATAAGATCTATTAAAATAAAATAAAAATGCAATTTTGTTGCTTAATGTGTCAAAGATATTTTGAAAAAGTATTTTCCAAAACCTTTCCAAAACCCTGCGAATGCAGTTCAAAATATCTTTAAAGCACATGGATAGTCTCTTAAGACCGTTTCTTAGTAACTATACTGAATAATGCACCTTATGGACCTGCCCTGTAAATAATGATGATGATTATAGCAATACATTACACACAATGGTTCGTATTTTCTAGTTACTTTAAGTCTGTGGCGTAAATACTAATAAAACTGCGTAAGAGTGATAAACCTAATGTTTCATCTTTATATATATAATTCTTCTGTGAGTGTGTATGTCACTGAACTTCTCTCTAACGACTGGACCGATTTTGATGATTTTTTTTGTGTGTGTTCAAGGGGATCTGGGAATGGTTTAGATTCACAATACGGTCAACTGGATATTGTTTTTTGAGACGTGGGACAGGACAACGTCTGTCGGGTCGACTAGTCTATCTATATAAACAAAGCCTTCGTGGCGCGGTGAGCGAAGGTCCGCGTGCGCCGCAAGAGGCAGCGGGTTCGATTCCCGCAGAGGGCTCAAGTGTTTGTATGTTCTGCAAGCACTTTCTCCTGGGTGTTTAATATGTATAATAAAAAATATCTATATAACGTATCACTATTTTAAGTTTATCAGATGTCTAGTACCCGTAACACAAGCCTGGAGCTTACCACGGGGCTAGATGTTGTTGTGTGGATTGTATTTAAAACAAAATAATTTAAGAAATAAATAACTAGCAGAACGCGAAGTATTTAAAATATACCTACGAGTAATCTTATCTCAGCGGGTACTTTTTTTGCAGCTTGAATCTGCAAACAATCGCTCCGTTTTTGTTACCTTCAGAAAAGGATGCTGCGGGCATGGCATCTAACATGCTTTATACAGGCACCAAGCAAGCATGACCCCCTTCTTCCCGTCCGTTAGTCTTGATGTAGTGGAAAACGTCTGTCTCCAGGGATCCTCGTGTAATGGACACTTTACACATGTCTTGCCGGAGGACATAAAATGCCGAGTGTTTTCATAAAGCGTGGGCTTTGTGGGTTAGGCTGAGGCTAGCGGCCAATTCAGATTTTTTTTTAATACATAAATAATAAATTATTGTTATTTCCGGACAATCCACACAACAACATCTAGCCCCGTGGTCCTTACCACGGGTCTAGATGTTACCACTCTAAGTTTGTCTTAAATTTAACAAAGAAGAATTCGTATTATGTTAGTATCCCGCCGAGGGTGAAACTGTTTGTGTGTTCTGCAAGCACTTTCGCCTTGGTCTGCGTGTTTCATATGCATAGTAAAATTATTTATATTAATGTCAATTATATAAAGTATATCAGATGCCTAGTACCCGAAACACAAGCTTGGAGCTTACCACGGGGCTAGATGTTGTTGTGTGGATTGTCCGGATATATTTATTTATATATATCCCAACACCAGTTTTCCAAGTTTTGTATAATACGTATTTATTAGATTCTCAAATGTCAATCCGGTTGCAATATGGATTACCGTCTTGTTAAAAAAAATACATACCCCTTTTTTTACGGCACACTTCTGCGGTAAAATTGCTTAATTTTTGCAACATGATACCATCTATCTGTTAAACATTACATAAAACCTAATAAGAGTTGAAGGCCTATACTATGTGCATTACGTATAGTTAATATTGACTAGACTTAGTCCTTTTCTTTGTGCACTTCGAATTTATTCTATTTTATTTATATTTATATCTAAAACTTCACCACATATCACCAAGGGAGGGAAAATTCAAAAAAGATTAGGGACCGTCACAAAACCATGCGACCTGTATTATAAATCCGGATCGACAAAAACCGTCGTTTCGATTAGCTACGAGCCATGGCTCGACACGAATATGTCAGAAAAATTGGATAAATATACTTAAAAATGAATTTTTAACTTGGTCTAGTATTGAGAAAGGCTGTTTCACTAGCTTCTAGCCGTGTATTTGCTCCATAAGGTGCTGCGCTGCGACTAACCGTGTCGTATATCCAACTGTGACGTCTTTGATCGTTGTTTTGCGCTGAAAGGTTTCCTCTCTGTTGGTTTCCGTGCGAAGACTTTGATGGATGTTATTTGATGCACTTCGTTTTCATGAAGGAATTCAAAGGGAATTGCGCGTTTGGCTCGTTACCGCGGTGAATAGTTTGTAGAATATGATAATTAGCTATGACAGGAAACCGTACTTAATAAACAGCATGTAGTTCGTTCACTGAACACTTTTAAATTAAAAAAAAAACTAAATACAAGCCTTACACAAAAAATATTACCACGGCTTAGACACGCGTTCAACAGTTGTTTAGCAAAAGTGAATAATACATAATTTCTTCAAACAAAACACTTGTCTAAGTCGTCTTTTTATTTTTAATATTTATTATTTTTAATAATAAAATAACAAAAACATTATGTATCTGTCTGTGTCTTTGACATTCTTGCTTATTCTGAAAAGTTTATTAAAAAAAAATGTCTATAAACCTAAAGTTATGTAAGCTTTGCAGGTTCCTTATTGGTGGTGGTATATTATTCCAGCATTAGGAAGCTGAGTAGCGAAACGAAATAAGATCAAAGCCTCTCAGAGTGCGTTCTTAGCAGCAACCGTTCGCGTGTGGTTGTTCAGTGGTATCTGTAGTTACCCCGTCAATGACACAGAGATCAAGTAATTGCTTAGTAATCAATGCGACCGCAGCACAATCAATCAGGCTTAGATCTTGGCACCTGCGTCTGTTTGTCTGAAGCCGCAATCTATATAGATATATACACAAAGGATCTCCACCATAATCTGAGAGATTCAGTAAAATAACAGCAGGAATACCTATAAATCTTCTTAATATACATAAATCTCGCGTCACAATGTTTGTCCTCAATGGACTCCTAAACTACTTAACCGATTATTATAAAATTCGCACACCATGTGCAGTTCGATCCAACTTTAGAGATAGGATAGTTTAAATCTCAAATTATAATTGCAATTTTAATTTATTGCTAATTATTTGCCTGCTATTATCTACAGGTTAACAAAAGTGTAAAATAAATGTCTTTTTATAGGTTGTCTATGATATTTCTTGATAAGCTATTCATACGTGGTGTACAAAACCCTCGTTTTAGTCTAAGAACTTGCCGGTCTCCTCACGGTGTTTTGCCTTTACCGTTAAAAGAAGTAAATTCAATACTTATTTGTATTTTCGTGATCACTTATAGGTAAACCACTATTTATAATTAATGGAATTAAGAACGAATTCTTCTTATTTACTTTATTAGTATAGCTATAAATAAATATTATGATAAACTCCTTACAATTATAATAGAGGTACTTGTAGGTCTCACTCAAAACACTGTTACCTTACAAAACAGGCTCTTACGAGACTTAGTGCGAGGAACAGAGCTTAGTAATTTCACTATTTGTCTAAAAATTCGAAGAAATTCTAGTTTTAGTAAGTTTTTATTACCTACCAATGTGTTTTGTACATGCAAATAAACTATTTTCATTATTATTAAAGCTACCCAATACTACATTATCGTATCGTTCCACACATTGCTCCGGGACATTCGTAAAAAAACCGAAATTTCGTCGGCCAAAATAAAATTGCATTACACTAACTAGCCTATTATGTTTTACGTACCGTACTGAAATATGGTGTTCTCAGTAATGGGTTATTGTGTGTGAACCATAAATACTAATTACTGGGCGAGTCGGCCCACCGATTACGGTGCACGCGATTGGGCTGTAACACACAATGGCTAGTTTTTATGTTCGCTAATGGAATGATATCGATAGTTTTCAATCGCTGGCATGATTGATGTGAAATTCAATTGAAAATAAATATTTGAAACAAAATTCTATACCATATCGAATGCTAGATTTTGTGTAATAGAAACTGTTTTGTTGGATTTTGAATTGAAAGCATTTAAATTGCTTGGTCTCTTTCTTCTTTATTACAACTCAATGCAACCTTTTGTATTATGTAAATGTTTTAGGAGGCTTGCATCCCTCATAGCTCTTAGTAAAGGCTCTTGTAAGTCAAGACAATGCTATTTCATTAATAATTGCTATATTTTTTATTTTAAATTGTTTAGCCCTGTGTTATAGAGAATATATTTGAATATATATGAGACACAATATACAGAAATAAGAATAATTAATAAAGGCACATTAAAAGTGTCCCAAAAAGGCTTTAGCTCAGTTTTGACTTTGAGTAATATTTAATATCCCTATTTTGTCCCTAAATTCTTGCATATGAATGATTAACTGTTATAGATTTGTTTCCAATCCAAACAATATATACTATTTTTTAGAAGCTTTTGTGATTGTAGATAAGTTTCAATGATTTTTAATAATTGATAAATCTCATGTTTTAACTATTTAAATATTATTATGCAGAAAAATATTAAAACGTATCCAAAACCTTCGCACTCAGGATTCGAACCTCCATCTCGGGGCGCTTAATCTTTTTGTACATAAGTTATCCGAATCTAACGGTCTCGAATAAGTAGTCAGTAAAAGAAAATTTGGCAGTGTCGATGTATTGCAATGTCTCGGATTAACCGTCCGAGTTCTGTGAAACTGCCCCGAACTAATGTTGCTTTTAGAGTGCTATTATATGATATACCTAGATTTTACCCCGTTAAGTGGCTAGACTTATGATTTCGGTAAGTGCAGCCAATATCAATTTCAGTTCATTATTTCGGAGTAATTATAAAATCAAGAAAGAGCAAAGAATCAATTTGAAAAGTATGAGTGTCTTACTACATCTAGGGTTCCGTACTGGTTATACACATTTTGAAAACTAAGTAAAAAAGTATACAACAAGTGTAATAAGATGCAGTCAGAGCGATCACCCATCCAATTAATGATCGCGAAACGTCGCGTCTTAACTCTATAAAAATCACGTTTA
Organism: Gymnoscelis rufifasciata; assembly: GCA_929108375.1. NCBI lineage: Eukaryota > Metazoa > Arthropoda > Insecta > Lepidoptera > Geometridae > Gymnoscelis > Gymnoscelis rufifasciata. The sequence goes on from OV815314.1 coordinate 11,599,130, forward strand.
TTGTATGGGAGCCCTCTTATATATATTAATTATTTATTTGATTGTGGACAAACATAGATCTATCTCCCATAAAATAAAAAAATATATATTTTTATTTATATGACGACAGACAGACGACGAAGTCTTTATAATAGGGCCCGTTTTACCCTTTGGGTATAGAACCCTAAAAATGAGGGAGATTTCGACTAAGGTTTGATTTTTCAATCCTCGAACTACCTGATATCATCTTCATATCACTCTCAAATGAAGGGAAAGATAGAGACATCTGAAAATAATAAAAAAATCAATACAGCAGGCTACTTTTTAACCCCCGATCAAAAAAGAGGGATGTTGTAAGTTTGACGTGTATGTGTGTCTGTGTGTCTGTCTGTCTGGGACATCATAGCTCCCGAACGGATGGAGTGATTTAATTATTTTTTTGTATGAAAGGTGAGTTATGCGCGAGTGTTCTTAGTCATGTTTCATGAAAATCGGTTGAGCCGTTTAAAAGTTATGGGGGTGAGAGTGGGGAAGGAAAACCGAAAATCTGCTAATATACTCGTGTGGGGTATCAAATGAAAGCGCATCGCGTGCACATTGCTAAATATTCTGGTGTTTTACTTTTAAGGAAACTAAGGCATTGGAAGCGGGGGTTTTTCTTAAACTAATAGCTTACTAAACTTTCCCATACGACTTTATCTAAACACCGTTGTGTTAAAAAATACCCTATAAACAAACAAAATAAAAAGATTTTATTGAGAACCTGATACTTTTTGAGGTCAGTTCTAACGGCTTACTCAATTTACCCATACGACTTTATCTAAACCATTGTGTCAATTCCGGTACCGTGTATCCATTTAACCTCTTTTGGGACGGGAGCAGAACCTTTTTATGAATAATTTATTCCTACACCTAGATTGTACAAACTAATTCACGTATAAAAAGTAGATTTACTCGAAACGGGTCTAATTCTCATGAATTCTCAATTGGGACAATGTTCTAGCGCAGAATGAACAGCTGTGTTAGTAAGCTCGTTTCAATGGATAAAATAGCTGAATTTAGATTTTTTTTTGTTATGAGCATGTTTGATTAGAATTTGTTTATTAATGTTAAATGTATATGTGGTAACCATGTTGAACACCAATATTGTTATAATAACAACATAATAGATGACAGCTGAGTCGTTCTATTCGCTTCTCAACTCAGTGTAAAAAATTGAAGCGAGCTGTCAAGACAATGTTATTTCCTTGATTATTCTTAGTTTTTATTTAAATTAGCTTTAAGTTGACCTGTCCATGTAGGCACATGCTTCTAAGAAAATAAACGTTTTGACTTTGACCTATTTGACGTCAGTCAGTCTCTTTTTCTTTTGAATTATCTTTTATACCTTTCACCGTTTTTTTGATTATATTAACCTTAATTTTTAACCATAATTTGAAGAGGTGATTTTACACTTACAGAGACATAAAGCTATAGTATCTTGTTATTAAATAAATTTATACCTATCAAATTGATTGATGTGGATTTATTGGAGTTGGAGTGAAGAAATCATAGATAGATAGATAATATCTTTATTGCACACCAATGCTTACAGTCTAACTTAAGAATAACAACCAATCATAATCAAACCTAGGGTTCCGTGTACAGTTTATACACATTTTGCAATAAAAAAAAACAAAAATAAGTACAATAAAAAGATGTGAGTATTACCGGTTACCCATCCTAGTACTGGTATTCAACTATTTAATTCAACCAATGTTTGTGTCGTAAATTTGTCTTAATCTATTTAAGTTGTAGGCTTAATAATACTTACTTAATAAAATACTTTCCATTGAACCAGCTCTCCAGTTTTCTCTACCTGGGCCGGGCAGTCGGGTAAATTTCCAACAGAAATTTAGGAGTTTTGCCGATAAATTTCAGTACTCCCTTTTTTTAGGGAAGTTATTTATGCGACAATCTATTGTTACGAGGCGGGGCGTTTAGTTTTAAATTAACGGTAGAATGCAAGGAACGCGGAAACGGAAATAAACTTGAAAGGAGGCTTTTGCAACTTTCACTGAAGGAAGTTGTTAACGGAAACGGGGTAGAGTTGTCTGGGATTTGCCGCACATTTTAGAACTGTTTTTTTTTTGTTTCTGAAGTTTTAACATGTAAAAGTAAAGTTTGCCAGATGCTGGATCCTTTACTGTTAGTGTCAGATGTGAATTTATATGTATGATTATGGAAATATAAGTATTTTTTCTGAAACAAGATATTTTTAATGGTGTGAATTTTAAGGTAGGACTTCCACTACTGCACATAGGCTTGAGGCCTTGAGGAGAAATGATATGAAATATCTTTATTTTTTTTTTATTTCAAATTGTTTATAAACAGTGCACGAAACGAAACGTTTAGTATGAGTCCACCTCGAACTTTTCAAATTTATTATATTCATCGTTATAGCTATAAAAGCTATAAAACACTTACTGATGGACTTAAGCGTCCTTATAAAACCATATCGATTGGAAGATATTTTAACGCATTATAATTTTGATGTTTTAAAACTTCTTTAAGCTTTAAGACTTTTAGACCGTCCATAACGCATGCTGGATTAAATTTTTATCTTACTATTCATATTTTTTATTTAATTGTAATTGGTGTGTGCAATAAAGAATTTTATAACTACATAATTATATTATGTATAATATAAAATTCTCGTGTCACAGTTTTCGTTGCCATACTCCTCCGAAACGGCTTTACCGATTTGTACCAAATTTTATATACGTATTCAGTAGGTCTGAGAAACGGCCAACATCTATTTTTCATTTTGCAAAACAACGTTTGCTGGGGTCAGCTAGTTATATATAAAAAAAGAAAATATTAAGGTGTCGCAGTGGACGAAGGCTTTAATATAAAAGAAGAAAAGTAGATTAAAGGCGATTTGTTTTATAGGTGTTGGGAGGTAAGAGTGATTGCTTTAAATTCTATCGCAAACTTCTGAACAATTCAAACCCTTTAGTTCGGGATTGTTGAAGATTCCGGGATTAGGAAGGTTTCTTTCCAATCGAGTTTAAGGATCATGGCGATTGTGAAATGGATTCTATGCCATGTTTATTTTATTTTTTCAGTTTTTATTTCAGTATTCTGTGTACTGTAATACTATTTGACTGCCTCAGACTCCGGGCTGGGCTAGTTAGTGGCTAGGCGTGAAGCGATTTTTTGTGTTTCGAATGTGGCTCGGAGAAGCCACCCTTACTATCACTTCACTAATCACTTAGCCTACCTTCTAGGTCACGTCCGTAAGTGTTAACCCTCTGAACCCTTACACGTGACCTCCGGGTGGTGCTAAGAACAGTCTCTGGTGGTAGGCTTCGGCCGCGGCTTGTCACCACCATCCGCGCTGGGCTAGTGCGTGAAACGAATTTTTCGTGTTTCGTAATGTGGTCCGGAGAAGCCTTCTAGGTCTTCATGCCCCATCTTAGACCACATCGTCACTTTACATAAGGTGAGTTTATGGTCAAATGAATGGCTGAATAGCTTGTATAGCATACAAAAAAAAAATTTAAAGGGAAATTGAAAAAATGGCACTCTATATATGCAATCATACATACTGACTGTGTGCGCGCTTTTTATATATTGAAAGCATGAGATTTCAAAAAAATACATGTTTAATATAATTTTATTAGCACATCTCGAACTTTTGGCGCTGGTGTGGAGCGCACCCGGACCATAGATACAATTTCTAATTTTCGCCGCGTTCTAAATCGCCATTAAACTAGCAATTTCTAATGATATTTAAAACAATAAATTTTACGCCCCCTTTATTATTTATTTATTAAGGTCGACATAATTATTTTTCGGCAAATCTACTTGTCACCAGCGCCATTTTAAGCGTTACTAAGACTTAAATTATTAATTAGGCATATCTAAAGAATTCAACTTTAATATGATTAATTTTTTTTTTTTTTTTTTTTTATTATTGATAAGCCTTCATTTGACCACAATCTCACCTGATGTAAAGTGACAATGTGGTCTAAGATGGAGCATGAAGGCCTAGAAGATGGCTTCTCCGGGCCACATTACGAAACACGAAAAAATCGCTTCACGCACCGGCCCAGCCCGGAGGGTGGTGACAAGCCGCGGCCGAAGCCTACCACCAGAGACTGTTCTTAGCACCACCCGGAGGTCACGTGTAAGGATTCAGAGGGTTACCACTTACGGATTTTATAACTATCTGGGTGACGAACTTATTATATTTTTGATTTTCATTATATATAATAATAATATAGCAATAAAGTTATTAATAAATAAATAAATAATAAATATTTCCGGATAATCCACACAACAACATCTAGCCCCGTGGTAAGCTCCTAGCTTGTGTTACGGGTACTAGACATCTGATATACTTAATATAATATACATACATACATATTTTTCATTATACATATTAAACACCCAGACCAAGGAGAAAGAGCTTGCAGAACATACAAACACTTGACCCCTCGGCGGGAATCGAACCCGCTACCTCTGGCGCCTCTTGTGCTCTTGTATTGAAAGATAACTAATGATTATGATTTATAGATTTTCGCGCCTTCTTCACCGAGGTAGGTAAGATCTATGCTGTATGGGCATATAAGCGGGCCACCTTCAGCCTGGTACTTCAGATCTACAAGACGACCTCTGTGGCTCGGTGGGCGAAAGTCCGAGTGAGGCACAGAAGGTTGCGGGTTCGATTCCCTCCGCGGGACCGGATTTTGTACGATATACTATTTCTGGTTTCTGGTGTTTTCTATGTATTATATGTATGTATTTACAAAAAAAATAAGGTTTATAAGGTATCAGTCACCTAACACCCATAGTACTGTTGTTTAGTTTTTGGTTAATTGATGCTGTGTGATTAGTCCGGAAATATTTATATATATAAATTTAAAAGAACGTTGGCGCGGGGATCCCAAAGTCCGTTGTCCCCCGAACGGAAAAGTAAGGTGATGAGTTAAAGTGTCCGTCGCTACCTGAACGGAAACCTTGATTTTGGCTTGGCGATGAAAATGATTATAAAAATTTATTTATTACTACGAAAAGATACGATGATTATACTTAACACGTGTTAAGTATAATCCGGTGTCTAGTAAGAAAGTTAGAATCTATCATTTATATATTCGTAGGAACCAAGCCTATCTCTCGCAGTGGATGACTTATGTCTAAAATAATGATGAAAAAGAACAAAAAATTGTTTTAACGTTATCTGTACCCGAGTCAAAATAATTCTGAATCAATTAATTAGTCATATTTGCCAGGAATGTCAAACTGCTCCCCAATAATATTAACTTCGCTTTCTCTGACAACTTTGAGAATTTCATTATTATTTTGTAACTCAAATCACAGTAAAATTTTGTTGCGCAGTTAACGTATTTTCCCCTTGAAAACTTTATTTTAGGGTTCTGTAGATCAAAACTTCAATCACTTGCAAAATATACTATTTAATTGGCTCTGGAACTACAATATAAATAACCTAACTAACCATATAAAATTTAAAAAATAATTTCTTGTTAATTACACAGTTGACCTAGAACTGTGTAAAATTTATTTATTTATTTACATTATACTTTACAGCTGAAAAAACAAATAAAAAATAGATTAGAGTTAGTCTTAATGATTATTATCACTTAGTTTGAGCATATTATTTAAATTGTTTTATTATACTTTAAAAAATTGTTGAGCATCTAATTCTATTCTCAGACATAAAAATATTGTAAATTATCTAAACAAGGTTTTTAATATTTCAAACCGACGCCCATAGATAGGGGCCCAAAGTTTTGGAACTGATAACGAATTGAGAGTCTTAAAGGCTCTTAAATAGCTCTACTCATTTAATGTAAAAGCTTCATGCGTGAGAAAATTATAACAGCCTGAAAGTAACACTTCTGAGTCAATTTAATTAATACCGTGACAGACAGGTAATTTTGAACACTGACTTTTCTTAGGCTCGGTGCAAACGGGCCACCGACCACAGCCACCGGTGGCAAAACAGTAGGAGTTCACAAGAGTTCATAAATTTTGTTAAAAAGCGGCGCACATTTGTGGTCGGCACCGGCGTCTCGCTACAGTAGCACAGTATAGAGATAGACAGTGGTGTCCGCGACTCGTGTCATGATATGTTGTTTCTATGGGATGAGAAAATGCACCATTATCGCTCTACTTCACCCCCACCCGCCCTACTTAGGTATATAACTCATGTAACGGATTACAACAAGTGGCTTCCGAACACTCTGGCTTCCGAACACTCTTGAATGTAGCTCGTTTCTGACACTTACAAAATCATACAGACGTAGCTGTAGTGCGACCGTCACCGGTGGTTGTAGTCCGTGGCCCGTTTGCGCTGAGCCGAGTAATTTGTTGAGTTAATTCTGGGAATTCTTGTTTCCTAAATAGGTTGCTCAAATACCTTTACCCTAAGAATAACGTAAAATTAAGCTCATTAGCGTCTTGAAATCGTTTTGAATCCTCTCCTCCCGAACACCAAAGATCTTCCAGGGGAAACTTACCTGAAGATTGATTTCTTGAACCTTAAAATCAAATAAATAAATCTTTCTGGACTAATTACACAGCATCACTAACCTAACCCCAAACTAAGAAGAACTCGAACTATGGGCGTTAGGTGATGAATATACTTTTTTTATGCTGTATAAGCCTTTATTTGACCACAATCTCACCTGAAGTAAAGTGACGATGTGGTCTAAGATGGAGCATGAAGACCTAGAAGGTAGGTAGGCTTCTGCGGGCCACATTACGAAACACGAAAAAAACGTTTCACGCCCTGGCCCAGCCCGGAGGGTGGTGACAAGTCGCGGTCGAAACTTACCACTAGAGACTGTTCTTAGCACCACCCCGAGGTCACGTGTAAGGATTCAGAGGGTTACCACCTACGGACGTGAACAGACAAAACCTCCAAAACCTCCTTACTCAATAGATTAATTTTTTTTTTAAATAAGTAGTATGTATTTACAAAAAAAAAATGAATCTATTTAGTATAGAGGTTTTGGAGGCCTATAATATCACAAACTTAAATCAATTAATAAATATTACGATCTAGATAAATAACATTATTACAAACTATCCTTAAAAGAAAAATTAAATTCATTAAAACAACTCACAGAAATAATAATATAGAGAAGAATAAGATATTTTGTACTTGTCCAATAATAATAAAGTTGATTGATCCAATTCAATTATAAGTTTACATACCGGAGTATGGCAAAACCATGTAAATAATGAAATTACCCAGTGATTTGGTCGAATAGTATAATAATTAGTATATTGGTATATATGCGGTTAGCCATTACGCAGCGCTCATTTATCAATTAATCAACCCCTTTGACCACTACAACCGAATAACTGATTTAATTTTACCGCTCATTTTCAATACGCTTTGTTGTTTGATGAGGCTTTTTATAAAAAAAGGTAAATTGAACGAAAAATATTGTCAATTTGTCATCACACAAAAAGATATAATTATGTAGTGCCGATGTTGTTTTTTTTAGAAGCACTTTTAGTCGGTTGGTCATTGTCAAAGATTAACGTTTTGCACGAGTAGATAATACAATATATAAATTCTAAACTATATTACATTGCGAAAATTATCTATTGTAAATAAACGGCGAATACTTAATTTATATGTTAATAAAATAGAGATGTAACTTTTCGCCTTCGATATAATTTATTCTGCGGAAATCGATTGCCAACCTTGTTTGCTGTCAAACCATGAAAAACAAACAGTCAATTGATGTTCGAAATTAAGTGGCGCTTAAACAGGAAAATAATTGATAAACAGCACATTAATCGTTACATTAGTCGGACAAGTAAATGACTCGGAAACACTTAATTCATTTTGCGAAGTCGCGCTATAGAGTTTATTTTGGAAGAAGTGTCGCTGTTGGTAACATTAATACATTATTATTAATAATTTATTATTAGGTTTCATACAATCTCATTTCAGTAAAAAAAAATGTAGGTGTATGTGCGATTCACACACGATAGATGTGAAACTTCAGTAAATCGACAAAAGAATGAGATTAATATACCTAACAAGGGTAGGATAATTACAAAGTTTAATTGTTTAAAAATGAAAGTATTTTGATTAATTTTAAAAGATATTTTATATTTTATTTAACATATGTTACATAATCTATTGCTCAAGATCTATATTTTAAGTTTCTGGTTTTTTTTTCATTTTAATTTTATGGTCATTTTTTTTGCGTCGATATTGACGACATATTTCGGCATTAGTTTTCGGCATCTTATAAAATTTATTATTTAGCACAACAAGATATAAAAATAGTCACAAACACACTGTTAGATAATAACACACCACGCTGACATCTTACTAAAAAGCTGTAATACGCAGCCGCATACAGTGTACAGTAATATTAGCTCACGTAGTTTTCACACACGTTAAATGCTCAAATACAAGCAAGTATTAAACAGTGTGAATATTCATACACACTGACATCTACTCTCTCGCTCTGGCTCACTAATTACAGGCGACTATTGTATGTGTGTCTCTTACCTGTCGTTTTTTCCGTTGCATTCGGTTTGAAATCACAACAATTATAAAGAAGTTACACTAAAAAAAAAAAGATTGTGTGTGCATTATTTCATTGCATTGAACATTATCGCAAATCAGTCGGCAAAAGTAAAAATTAGGCATTATGATAAAAAAAGCAAACATTCAAGAATATTAAAATGACATGAACCATTTCCAAATGTTGATATTTATTCTTTGAAAATTCAATTATATTTACCGGTAAGACGGCCTAATATTATTAAATGCGGTAGGTAATTAGAAATTGATTTTCCAAAAAAACAACCGGCTTTAACGACAAAAGTTTGGAAAAAATGAATTATTGGTATTTAACATTACGGAATCATTTAATAATTAAGTGTACGTCGTTTTGTTTTTTATAAAAAATAGTAGATAATTCTTATTAAAAAAATATAACTAGTAAACTGTAACAAGACAATAAATCGGAGTACAAAAGAGCGGCATTTTCACTGTGAGCGATCTCTTCCAGGCAACTTTTGTACTCCTACTTTGTTACTTTGTAACTTTGGTTTTTGTTTCCTTAAGTTGTGTAATTGACATAAAGTAGTTATTTCAGCCATACCTACTTATTTTTATTACTTTCCATCCTCATTGTAGACATTTTCATTGTTTGTTGTGGTATATCGTTAAATGTATGACATATGAAATGTTAAATTTATAAATATAACTCACCACCATCGTCGATTCTAAAAGAAAACAGCTCTATGTATACCCATAAAACCATCGTTTCCGATGTAATGTCACAAAAAAGGACGAAAATACTTGATTTGGCCGTTGTCGAATTGAATTTTTATTTTAGAGCATTGGGATGCCGTTCGGAGCTCAGTACGTGCGATTGGTCCGAATGAAATTTTGCCGACAGCCACTGGGAATAAAATCTTGAGAATTGTCGTAGGAATTGAATATCCAGTTTTAGGCTGGGAGGCTGGTGGTCTCGGAAGAATAATAAAAGTTCTTGAGTGTAATACCTAACCTACCCTTCTTTGATTCCCGAGGGTTTGGAACACAATCCCTGCTGGTGTTTTTCCTGGTAACTATCACAAATCTTGAGGTAACCGGCATGTTCTGAGAACTTTGAAGAGTACCAAAGACATGTGATATTCACCAACCCGCATTGGTGGTGAATTAAGGCCTAATCACTCTCGTCAAGAGAGAAGTCCCTGTGTCCCAGCAGTGGTAACTTTAATAGGGTTTTGATGATCACAACAATTCTTCAGGACAAGGAAGAATTCTGGATATTTGTGATACATCCTCCTTCATTTCAACTGTTACCATACCATCAAATTAGTATAACAAAGGCCAGCAAAGGTGACAAAGACAACGCTATTATAAAGCAAAATCCCAAACAAAAATATTTGGAGAGACACAAAATGGCGTTCAACTGAGTAACATCTAAGTAATAAGACCATTGTATTACCCGAAACTTATGGAATAAAAATATTTGATTTGATTTGATTTAGAGACGCTTAAAGAGCAATTGAGAGAGCGATGTTAATGGTTTCCCTACAGGACCGAGTCAGAAATGAGGAGCCGTCACAGCTCCTCATTTCTGTCACTTTAAAGTGCTAATCTATTTGTGGCAATGAATAGGCCATGTGGCTAAGTCAGCAGAAAGCATATTTAGTGAGATATAAAAGTGAATATTTTCTAGAATCTAAGCTAAAACATACTTATATAGCATAAAATAGGTCAATCGTCAGAATATGACGGCTTAGATATATTATTTTATCACTACATATAAAAGTCGAGAGATGAAATCTCATAACCAAAAGCTATAAACAATATCACATTGTCACTAGATGTTGTCTGTGACTTGGTTTCAATGAGGAATGGAATGGTTACAAAATGGGAGTTACAAGGATTATAAACAGAGTGGCTAAAAAAATTAGCACCTTCTTCATAATTTTGACCCTATTTGATCCACGTCAGTACTTTTTTATCGTATAGATTAATCAAAATAAATTTGATAAGTGTGATATAATACTTCACCTAGTTCCGTATACGTTTTTGAAATAAAAACAGATAAATATTATTAAATATTTTTTACTTGAAGCCGTGTTGGCTAAGTGGGAGCACACTCAACTTTCATTCCGAAGGTCGTGGGTTCAAACCCAGCCAGCCACGCACCACTGGAAAAATGTATGTGCGCTTTAAATCACGCGCTTGCATGGTGAAGGCAAACATCGTGAGGAAACCGGCATGCTCTGAGAACTTTAAAAGAGTTTGAAGGACGTTTGGCATTCACCAACCCGCATTTGACCAGCGTGGTGAATTAAGGCCTAATATCTCTCGTCTAAGAGAGAAGTCTGGGAACAGTCAGAGCGGTCACTGATCCAAGTACCTGGCGCAACGTTGCTTAACTTTATAAATTTCAACACTCTATAACAGCCTGGTGACAGACAGACGACGAAGTCTCAGTTTTTGGGTGCCATTTTACCCTTTGGGTACGGAAATCTAAAAATCAAAGACTTACACATACCTTATTTTAAAAAAAAGATAATTCTCAAATAAGAAAACTGTAATATTAAAACAAAGAACTAAAACAGTTATTTTATAGACGACAGAATCTCGTCCAATATTCTAATCTATAATTTAAACTTATCAATAAACCCAACACCTACACAATGTTCAGAAGCAAATGACCACAAAAGATAATGTTAGTGGAAAGATAGCAAATCTCCTTTACGATGGACAAACAAACAAACAGACCCGTGTGTGTGTTGTGGATATTTACGCGATACAAAAAGTAAATCATGAAGGTCGGTTATTGGACATTATTATTGCCTCGACCGATGTTATTAGTCTTTTGTTGCAGGTACGGTTGGAAGGTAGACTTTTGCGAAAACATCCGTGAAAACTAGGTGAGATTACTTCATTGGTTTTATGTACATTCTAGGTCTTTATGCCCCATCTTAGACCACATCGTCACTTTACATCAGGTGAGTTTGTGATCAAATAAAGGCATACCACAAAAAAAAATGTAGTCCGTGTTTTAACCGACTGTTAATGAAAAAAGGAGGTTCTCAATTCGTCACTTATGTTTTTTCGACAAATTTATTGGAAACGTATTTTTCGTTTCATCAATTAAATTAAAAAATGCCAAATTAATTTATAGCTTAAGATTTGAAGTGTGGGGGTTTTCATTTGAAATAAATACGTTTACAATTTTTTTCAACTAGTTTGTTGATAGACTAATTAATATTTTAGTCATGCATTATATATGTGGCAACCAATCTAAAATTATCTAGCTAGTCTTTTCATCGTTACATCAAAATACTTGGGCATATATCATTTTTACATGCACATAAATTTTATCCAAGGTAAAATTCAGTGGCCGCACAAAACTAAAAGAAACTTTGACTGAGACCTTGACATAATATAATGCCTAATTGATTATGAGCAACAGTCATGACGCTGCGTTAAGCGGGCGCGGTTTTATGTCATACACGTACATATCACAGTGATTCGTCGTAGCTAATCTGTATGAACTGTTAAACAAACGCGCCCGTGTAACGCAACGCCCAAAAAAACTGTTATTCATAAAAATAAGATGTGTGGCGTTATAAACTATTTTCTAGCTGCTTTAAAAACAACATTCCCACTAAAGCTGCAGCACACAATGTACCTACATTTATACTTATTTAGACATTATACAGGAATAAATACGTTAGCATTGTGTTATTATTTTCTTTTGTAATTTGTTGAGCAGCGGGCGCGCGGTATTAAATGTTTCCATTAATGATTTGTTTTCGGCCCGTGAGCGCCATGTTGGTTATGGGGTCAGAAATTGAAATGGATTTATGTGTTTCATTGTAATGCTGGGCGAAATAAATATTGCCTTATTGTTTTTATTAATAGCGCAAGGAAATGAATTGGTTATATATTTATTTGGGGATAGTTTTGCGCTGTGGTTCTTCCTTTGTTAGTTATTCGTGGTTACAATTATAGAGTAGAATAAAATTTGTAGATGCAAAATTTGTACGAAAAATATTTTAAAAGAGATAAAAATAAGTAGCAAGATATTTTGTTGATCATTAAATATATTTTCTCAAACATTTTAGATTATGCAAAGGTAAGTTAACAAGTAAAATCTCTAGACAACCACAATATTATACTTTAGTCAAAAATAATAAAATTTGGCTTTCTTTTCTTTCTTTTCAAATAGTATAACAACAAAAAGTTTTAAGCTCGTAGTAGGTAAACTTTAATACGAAGATCACCTTAAGAAAATACCTACAATAATCGAGTAGTTACCGAAGCCAGATGCATAAAGAAGGATGTTGAACTATTTTTGGGCCTTCGTTAGTCGCGGCGTATTGCCAAATTCGACAAACTTTTGACTTGCTGAACTTACAACAGTGACGTAATTAGGGCGACAGATCTAGTCCGTGAGTTAAAGTCTGGTCACAGACCTACTGGTCCAGATTGGTCGAAAAAGGAGGTTACATTCCGGGAGTGAGTTATGGTGCTCCTCATAGCCGGGAGAAGCAAAATCTTGAACAATAACATTGTGCGTTTTTTATATTTTGTCATGGTTAGCATAAAATCTAGCCTCCGTCATAAAATGTTCAATCAGGTCACGCGTGGAAATGAAGATCTGTAAAGAGTGATTAGTTTCGCATTTCCGTAATACCATCCTGTCCATTCTGTCCATTTTGTCCAGTAAACCCAGTCAGCAAGCAACATTTCGACAACACTGGGCCGGACCAGACCGCATATAAACTGACCGGTGGACCAGTCCAAGTAAGCAAATTACTTTGTCGGTTTTTTACATATTTTGTCCCGAATCCAGCCCTGAAGTGAACAGAAGTTGCGAAAGAACCGTTGTCGCTCCGGCCCAATGTTCCGTATAATGAACTCTCAACTCGAGAATGTCTGTTTGTCAAACTTTGACTCCGACTCGAATGACGAAAACTTTACATTGCGATAGTTACTTTTGCAACATCGCAGCTTTATCTCGCTTGTCTTTGGATTAAGTTTTTATGATAATCTTGAGACTTATATTTTGGACTTAAAATTAAAGTCCCCGCCGCGTCTGTTTGTCGCGTTGTTCGCGATAAATTAAAAAAGTACTAAACACATTATGGTTAGTCACATAGTAATTATGTAAAATAAAAACTTTGTACCTCTCATCAATAAAAACTGCACTGGAGAATAATAAAAAAAACTATTTTACCATTGACTTATTAGTTAAAATTAAAACTGACAGCTGTTATCACACAAACTTTTTTGCAAGATTTTCATATTACCTGTTTCAAAAAGCCTAATTTAACATCAAAACACTAAAATTGGAGGTACATAGTCCGTATTGAAAATAGCCTACAAAATACATGGACGTGAGCTAAATTCTCAATGTACTACCAATTTAGGCCAAATACAGCGAATTTATCAAATCCTTTGAACATTTTGTGAATGAAACAACCATTTGAATAATATGAGCTTAATTTGAATGTGTGGAAGATTTTAAACGGTTCAGTATTTTGGCATATTATGGCGAATACGTAGAACAGAATCTGATGCTCGTGTGGGCCGAAAAGTTCTCGAAAAGGCCGCGGATCGGTAAGCGCAGAGTCGGACTACCATCAACAAGATGGACAGATGACTTGGTCAAACCTGCTGGCTCACGGTGGATGCAATTACCGACCGTTCGGAATAATTGGTCGTCTTTGAGGGTGCTTATGCCCAGCAGTGGGCGTCTAAAAGCTGAAATGATGATGATGAGTGTTTTGCCATTTTTATGGAAAATGTTATCCTTTCTAAAATTATTATTATATTCATTTTGACCAGTACACAACAGAACGACTATATAAAAAAATAGAAATTCTACTTAGACCGTCCAAAAACACTTAACACATGTTTTTTCTCCAACAAATAAATAAAAAACATGAATATAAAGTGCATAAAATTCTGGAGTTGGGACTAAATCGTACCTAAATGTGACGTTACGCGAAACTTCAATGCACAATGCATATTTTTAATTTACAAGAAAAAGTACTTACGTATAAAATTTAATTGAATAATCTAGATGACGGCATGATTATTTATGGTTGGCGGCAAAGTAGTAACCTTCTCGCCTGTAAAATAAATAAATAAATATTTATACAACAACAACTGGCCCCGTGGTAAGCTCTAAGCTTGTGTAACGGATACTAGACATCTGATATACTTAATATAATAGACATACATACATAGATATTTTTGAAGTGAAACTTCTTTAGAATCGTTGTGATTTGAAACCGGATGCAACGGAAATGGAAATAAGATTGGCTTACCTGATGTGTCACTGAAAATCAATGATTTAGTTTTTTGTCCAGCAATAGAAGTCCTATAACTAGAATGATGGTGACACATATTAGCTCAGAGCTTACCGTGCTACAAGGAAGAAGTTAAGGCTCGGCGCAAACGGGTTACCGACTACAGCCACCGGCGCGGCGGCGCACGCTACCGCTATGATTTTGAAATGTGTGAGGTGAGCGACAGCCACCGGTATTCTGAAGCCATCATCTATATCTATATATATAAAAATGAATCCCTATTTCCCTTGGTCACGGCATCACGCCTGAACGGCTGGACCGATTTCGCTAATTCTTTTTTTGTTCTGTTCGTTATTATCAGGAAAAGATTCTTATGAAAGAAAAAAATAAGGAAATTGCGCGGAAAATTAGAAAATCTAAAATTGCTTAACCACCATATAAAATTATTAAACTTTTTTAATGTTACCTTAAGACATTTGACATAGAATTGACTGAATGCGTGCTGCAAATATAGTCAAAGAGGATGAAAAAAAAATGCCGTTTAAAACGGATTGTTCTGTCAATCTTATTGATTTATTTATGGCGTCTAAGGCGGAACAAAGTTCGCCGGGTCAGCTAGTTATTTATAATTAGCTAAGCGAATTTAGGCGAAAGCATGATTAAGGCGCGTATTGGCGACAGTGCGGCCCGTAGCGTTCTCAAGGAGCGAGTCGTGGGCACCCACCGGACAATCGAGTATAAAAAATCGTGTGAACTGCTAGTGGCTGGCCACCGGTCGCTGTAAAGCCCGTTTGCGGCCGGCTGTACTGTGCTAAGTTAGGTATATAACGTCTGAACAACGCTACAAAGAAAACTTCCTTATAAACTTGTGTTAACTAACTTTGTAGTTCATAATACAGTGGAAATGAAGTCTTTATTGCTTGCAACAAAGTTTTGCTAGATACGGACATGAAAAGGGAATAAATATCTTTTAGTGAAACTTGAACAATTTTTATGAGGAGTACAATAACCTAATTGCACTCCCAAATAGGGACCAATGATAAAAAAATAGATAGATAGATAACTCTTTATTGTACACCACAAATAAAATACAAACTGCAAACAATAACAAGCCAATACATTGGAGTACAAAGGGCGGCCTTATCGCTGCTTATCGCGTTATCGCGCAAAATATAACTTTTATGTTTAGATTATTAAAAAAGTTTATAAACTATTTTTTCTTGGAAATTATAAATCAAGATTATATTATATTCAGTGACCTTTCGCTTGACGTAACGATTTCAATAGTCAATAGCCCCCACACCAGAACTTACTTACAATTTGATAGTAAGTAACTATAGTAAGTACGTACTAACAATTTTGATGGATTTTCGGGTGATAAATTTTAACACTGATCTACATAATATTATACAGTTATGCTTCATTTTGATGTTTCAACAGTTTTATATTATTTCCATTGTTTAATTTATTTACCTAATCATTATTTTTTGTGACATAACATAATTTAATTATTTTAATTTTGACAAATGTAACTAATAATATTGCACGCTCACTAGGTCAGAATACATTGAAACTCTGAACATGTAACAACCATGTAAACACTTGTACCTATTACATGCAATAAATGTATTCTATTCTAAAGCGGGAAATAGATGTCCAGTATTTTTCGGATCGACAAAGTAGAAAGGTATTTTTTTTTGTATAGTCATCAAGCCTATTACACACATATTTGGTTCAGACCCAACTTGTGAATACCATTGCGTAGGTTTTAAAGTGTCGCGGTAGGTAGGTACACCTCGTTTAAATATTAACAAAACAAAACAATGTAGAGTTACTTTGATATAACCTAAAAAAAAAGTATTGCTATAACTGCCAGCAAAACCGAAAGTGTAAAATTTTTAAGGAGTTTCATAATAACAGTGTAGAAATCTATTAAGTTATTAACAGTGCAGAAGTCTAAAGTTAGACAAACCCAATTAATTAGGTAGGAGACAATTCACACAGACACACAAACCCATAAAGTAAACAAAGCTTACAAAAAGAATATCGAGAAAACCCAAAGTCGAATCCAGGAATTGTAATTATGTTATTATACGTACATAATTTTGGCCTCTCGTCAGGAATTGAAGCGAACTTTCTGGAAATTATTTCTCGCTCTCATGATATTACATATAACGAATTCGATATAACCTAAAATTGTCTTTCGAGTTTCGTTCGAAACGTTTTAATCATAAGCACGAAAATAATTGCAGTGTGAAGGCCATTTTGTTGAACAATCAACAAAATTATCTAAAATTGAATAAATCGATAAAATTTAGCGACTTTAGGTTATTTTGAATCCATACCTATTATACCTACTAATATTATAAATGCTGAAGCAACTCTGTCTGTCTATCTGTTTATCTTTCACGCAAAAAAAAGTTACGCGATTTAAATTAAACTCGGAGAAAGGACATAGGCTATTTTTACAACGGGAAAATGTCATAACGATGGAAAATCCATTATAACGCGGCACACAGTGGGGCGCTACTTCAATACTATACAAAAACGCTATAGTTTACACAAGGAATTTAAACACTTACGTAAAACAATAAACAAAACAACTGGTAGTGATGTGTGTGTAGCTATTGCCGACTCGCATAATATAATTTAGGTTAGGTTTTTTAGAACCTCCGGAAATTATTGATTGTCCAAAAAAATATTTTTTTATAATATTGATCTTTTTAATGATAGAAGCTTTGTTATACAATATATTACTTTATTTAATATCTTATTTGCAATATCTTATTGTTTTCTGAAATACCCCCTAAGACTAGCGGTAAGCATTATTTATTTAGAAACTAATGTATTTTCTCATTTTAAGTGAACTTTGTAAGTTCGATTCGGTAATCTTTAAACCGAAAAGCGATAGTTAATGATAGAATAAATAAATATCTCCGGACTAATCACACAGACACCGACATAGCCAAACGTATGAGCTCTTTGAAGTGGCAGTGGGTAGGTCACATAGCACGTAGAACAGATGGCCGTTGGGGCCGAAAAGATCTCAAATAAAAGGCCGCGGATCGGCAAGCGCATAGTCGGACGTTTACCAACAAGATGGACAGATGACTTGGTCAAACTTGCTGGCTCACGGTGGATGAAATTAGCGACCGATCGGAATAATTGGTCGTCTTAGATGGAGGCTTACGTCCAGCAGTGGGCGTCTAATGGCTGAAATGATGATGATGATGAATCACACAGTATCACCTAACCCCAAACTAAGCAGAGCTTGTACTATGAGTGCTAGGTACCTATAACCTATATGTAGTATATCAGTCTATATACAACATAGTTTTTTTTTTGTAAATACATACATACAAATGACACATAGAAATCACCGAGATCCGAAACCAGAAATTGTAGAAAGTACAAAATCTGGTCCCCGGCGGGTATCGAACCCGCAACCTCTTGCCTCTCAGGCGGGCCCATCGAGCCACAGAGGTTATCGTTATAATATCATAGTTGCGAGAATTGCCAACCCTCTATTCGTAAACAAAGTAACCCATAAATATGCACAAAATCAAGCGGACGGTCCGTAAAACAATGAGATAAGAAAAAAATCGTGCCTACGTAAACGCTGATCAAGGCAGACAGATCTTGGATACGGATTCCGTACGTGAGATTGAGGACCACTGGACAAACAAAACTACTACAACTATGGACTTTGCCAGAAAACCATATTCATTATGCCTTTCAGTAAAATACATTACGTTACAGCTGTTGTAAGTACCTACTCGTTTTTCATAAAAATGCTTCAAGAAGTATTACTGTAAAAACTAAGAATACTGTAAGAACATAATTAAAAAAATATATTTATTACTTTCATTTAATTTCTTTTCTCGAGGGAACGTTGAATTTTTTTATAAATAATCTCTAGCTTCCATAATCTTTTAATATATAAAATTTTCATGTCACAATGTTTGTTACCGTACTCCTCCGAAACGGCTTTACCGATTACTACCATAATTTTATATGCGTATTCAGTAGGTCCGAGAATCGGCTACTATCTATTTTTCATTTTGCAAAACAACGTTTGCTGTGGTCAGCTTGTTTTAGTATAGATCTGCAAGCTAGCGAAGAATCTTTAATTACTTAAGTATTTTTACGGCAACGTCGATGTCGATCAGGATGAAAAGTTAGTAAATTGTGTGAGATTCAGGACAAGCCCGGACACTAGAAGCCTGTGATGGGTTCAATTTCCGCAAAATTCACTGTAAATAACAATAAGATATTTTCAGTTTATTGCCAAAAGGGATTTACCTATACTTTATGTTGATACGATGCATGACAGCCTATACTTTATGTTGATACGATGCATGACAGAGCGGGCAACGTAGTTAACGATAAAATCCCTCAAGTCCACACATACTGTAGTCGCCTAACCTCGCACGTATCGGAGTAGGCAAATTGTGTGGGATTCGGGACGAACCAGCCCGGACAGTGGAAGCCTGTGATGCGTACAAATTCCGACAAACTCGCTGTAAATTACAAAACGGACAGGAAAACCTTTACAATCAGAGAAATCCTTTAGATAAGGATATAAATTTCGAGCTGACAATTTTGCTGGCTGGAAAACTTAAGTTTTTGTAGAAAATGTAGCGGGATTTTGTATGCGAGAAACGCTTTTGTACGGATATTTTGTTTATAATTTATTTATCTCAGGGAAACCATCAGCATATACGATATTAGTAGAAATACATTAAATATATTTATTTATTTTAATAGACAAACTAAGTATTTAATTAACTAACGAAAATACAATCAATCAATAACGCAACACTAGTTTAAAAATTATAAAATCACAATAAAACATACCATCCCATAATTATTGAAATAAGATATTCTAATATCAGCATATCATAAAAAATATACATATTAAAAAAAAATTTAGGTACACCAAGGCCGAACGTCATTGATTACATTTAATCAATGATTAGTAATTGCTAACAATTGACTATAGGCAATTGCATTATTATGTAGTCATTGATTGAAAGGAATTAGAGATAGTTGCGACTATGAATTATGGTTCCTTAGAAATATTTATATTTATAAGGATTAAAACCTCAAAATCTTAAAGATTTAAGGACAATGTATTCGCATACCTATCATAAAATAAATATTCCTGCACTGCACGTAGTAACATTTAACCCTGTAATCTCTCTACTTATGTTTCAAGTAAAAATCATTAAGAACAATGAAATGTATCAAAAGTTATTTCCAATCAGTAATATTAAAAATTTTAAGCAGATCCGAATATTAATCAGATTAAAACAAATTGGAGTCATTTCGCTCCGCGGCAAACATTTTTAATTAAATTAATGGAACTGAAAATCGGTATGAGATACCGTAGAGGGGAAATATTAATTAAATTATTGAATTTATCAATCCACCTGCGGCTTCATTCGCGTTTTTACTTACATATCTTCGGTAATTAATCATAATTTACCTAGAGATTCAATCAGTATCGCCTTATCTACTTATATGTAGAGGTAATATAATATACAATTATACTGGAATTTAAAAATTTAATTAAAAGGCTTTGAAGAGTGAGCTTTATTCATATTGTGCCCGTAATATTATGTATTTTAGTGTTGTACTTATTTCATATATGATGTTTGAAATTATTTCTACGGAGAAAATACTTTTGGTTACTATGCGATTGATAAATAAATTTGTATGAAGAAGAAATAAAATTTGTATAGAATTAAAGAGTTAGATATACTATGTGTCTATCTCACACTTTACCTAAGTACAATTATATACAGTTTATATTTACATATTTTGCAACAAAAAACACAAAACACAACGTTGCTTTACTTTATGAAATCATGTTAACGTGTCAATAATATGTATAATAAAAAACATCTATATATGTATGCCTATTATATTAAGTATATCAGATATCTCGTACCCGTAACACAAGCTTAGAGCTTACCACGGGGCTAGATGTTGTTGCGTGAATTATCTGGAAATATTTATTTATTATTTATTTATGTTTTTCGTATGGGAGTCCCCTTATATAACTATTTATTATGTTTTTAGTATTCGATGTTATAGCGACAATGGCAATACATCATCCCTAACAATTTCAACTCTATATCTATCATGGTTTTGGAGCTACAGCCTGGTGCTAGACAGACAGTCAGACAACCAAGTCTCAGTAATAGCGTCCCGTTTTACGCTTTAGGTACGGAACCCTAAAATAACAAAAAATTTGGAGGAAGCTGTAGGCGTAAAATATAACTTCAGTTTTACTTTAAGCCTGTCACATAGAAAAGATAAAGAAATGTATTATATTTTTAACATAAAGTTCTTCCGTCATTCTAAAACAGCTTCAAAGAAATACAACAGTAAAATACGTTCATTATTACGTAGCCTCATTAAAATAAAAAGATCCGTCCAATGGACTTTATACATTTTTAAAAGAAAATCCGATGAACTGGGTAACAGGTGAAGTTAAGTACGTTAAAAGTTTCATGAATCTCATTATTAACAGTTGAGACGTGTTAAGGTGGTTGTATGCGCTAACGCGACTTTTTCAAATTGATATATCTACTTTATGAGTGAATAAATATGTATAAAAAAAATATATGTTGAAAAATAGATATTAAATTACAACTTGAACGTTTGAAATTATTGTATCTTCATTATTACTTAATAAAAAAAATATTCAAAGTAAGGCATTTTTTATCCGAAATTTGGATATATCTTTTAAACGGTAGGTATTGAGTTTGAGTATTTTTCTTTAACTTAAATATTTGTCAAAGTATTCCACACAAACTGTACGTTTGAAAATTAAAACAAATGATTTATACGACTACAAATAATTATTTTATGTTTTCGGTATGAAATGGAACGACCGGGTCTGTGCGGGGGCGACGGGCGGCAGTGTGGCTCAGACTATCGGACGGGGAGGTTGTGTCGCGCGTCTTTGTCATCGGTCCAAATGCATTTTTCGATGTAACCGTATAACGATTATTGTTTGCGCATGGACTCTGTTGTTTAGTTTTATATTTTAGAAATAGGTATTTGAGCTCGGACTTTTGTATATTCGTTGGACAAGTTCAGTAAGCAATTAGCAGGAATAAAAGTTAGTAATAAATAAGTAATGATTATACTTACTACCTACCAACTAGTAAATTAAGTACCAAGCTAATATAATAAGTACCTACCTATTAATATTTATAAACAAAAAAAAACACTTATGAAAAAGTTGTTTTTTTTTTATAAGGGTTACCTAGTTAACTAACTCTGACTCTGAGTGCCTCGTAGGCGCGGTGTGCGAATGTCCACTTGAATGTCGAGCAAAAGGTAGCGGGTTCGATTCCCGCCGAGGGTAAAAGTGTTTGTATGTTCTGCAAGCACTTTTCTCCTTGGTCTGGGTATTTAATATGTATAATAAAAAATATCTTTAAATGTATGTATATTATATTAAGTATATCAAATATCTAGTACCTACCCGTAACACAAGCTTAGAGCTTACCACGGGACTAAAATGTTGTTGCGTGAATTGTCTGGAAATATTATTTATTTATAACTAGCACAGACTAGTATAAATATAATTAAAAATTAAATAATGAATTAATTGTTATATATATTTTATGTCACCGCACCGTCGAGTTATTTGCTGTGCATTATCCTCTCCATCCTAAGGTTGTCTGGAAGAAATTGCTCTAAGCAATAAGGCCGCCCATTACGCATTTTTGTATTTAGCTTTAAGTCCCTTTTTGTATTGTGATATGGTGTGTAATAAAGAGTTTTATTATTATTATTATGACTAGGTAGATGATACAAACAAAGTATATACAATGTGTATTTTCGAACCTTGATCAAACTAAATGCGGATACACGACATACATTTATGGATAAATATAGGATAAAAAAATTATATGTTGGCTATTTAAAAAAAAGCCAATATTTTTTTATGAAAACTACTTCGTATGGTTTTTTATTTGTTTCAGTTTGAGTAAATGGTGTATTTTATTCAAAGTAGGCTCATTTGAAAGCTAGATAGTTTACATCATCATCATCATCAGCCCTTATCCCATATTACGTGGGGTCGACGCAACATCTTTCTTCCTTCCATTTTCCTCTGTCACTCGTCATCTCAACACTCATTCCTTCCTTCAAAGTTCAAAATTAATTTATTGCGTAAATACATGTTACAGCGTTGTTATGGCTTAAATTTTACATGGATCAATGTATTTTACCTGTCCAGGCATGCAATTATAAAATTGGTATTACACTATTGAATAAACTAAAATAATAAAAATCTAACAAAATACAGTACTAAATAAATTTTTATAATTATTAACATTAAATTAATTTCATTAAACATTTATAACATCAGTAATCATCATAGTAAGCAAAATTCAAAGTCATAAAACTAATTATTGTACAATTTAAAAAGTCATTATCTTAGAAACATTTTTGTCAGTCATTTTTGTTCTTACGCATGCCATCCTTCAAACAGTCCATCAATATTTTCTTTGACCTACCTCTTCCCACATATCCATCAACACACATATCTAACACTCTAAGCTAGATAGTTTACCTAATTAAGAAAATTCAAAACAAAATACAATTTTGGTACAAGAGCCCGCTAAATTTTTTTTTGTAGAAATTTACCAAAATGGTTTTTTTTTATTTTGTTGTTGATCTATAATTTTTAAACTTTTTTGCATTATTTATTAAACTTCATAATATTTTTCAAAGGTTGTCTGGAAGAAATTGCTTTAAGCAATAAGGCCGCCCATTATGCATTTTGTATTATCCAAGTCCATTTAAGTATTGTTTTATCTTGGTTTGTAATAAAGAGTTATATTATTATTATTCTACAAATTCTACAAAGAGTATGGGTCTACCTTTTTTCGTTGTCATGTTATTAGCCATTTTAATTAGGTACTTTCTGCCTTGTAGTGCCAAATATCAACAGACAACAAATTATGTATCTTAAGTTGCATTAAAATGATCACGCACGATTGTGGTGAAGTGAGCTGGAGCGTCACCATGAATCACGCCAGCGAATGAAATAAGAAACGATCGCGATGTACTAAAAAGAACTTGTGAACTGAACGTGGGTTTACTTGCAACGATATGCATTGAGGAAAATGGTTGGCATTTTGAACAATCAATAAATTAATTGATAGTAACTAATACAACACTTTAGTGTTGTATTACTTAATCTTATCATTATCCACCGTTAATATCCCACTTTTGGGCAAAGGCTTCGTTCCGTTTCATCTTATCTTGCCTTGTTTCATTACATAATTTGCTGTCTGTTGATCTCTGTACAAGGCAGAAAGTACCTAATTCGAATGGCTAATAACATGACAGCAAAAAGAGTTTAATTAACCTTTTTGGTACGTGGGCTACCCACCAACCTTAGAGTATCTATGGATACCAACAGTGTCAGTCGCGTAGCATTTCAAATAATTTTATACTATCTACCTGAAACTTAAAAGGAAAAGCAAAATACCACGAAAACTTAGTGACTGACCAAACATCTGAAATTGTACTCGTCTTTATGCCCGATTTTCTAATCCTATGACATTATGAATATTGCAGATACTACCTAGATTCTATCAGACGATTGGCCTTCAAGCAAAAACCAGACATTATTCATAAAATTAAAACCCTTACTTTTTAGAAGAGATTTGTTGTATAAATTATGAAGTTTAATATGACATGCAAAAAAGTATACCTCAATAATCCAGTGTAAAAGTTACAGATTAAAAATAAAATAAATATCTATTTTTTTGTTAAATTTCTACAAAAAAAAAGTTTTAATAGGCTTTTTTACTGAAATTGTATTTTCTTTTAATTTTCATAGCTAGGTAAACTATCTAGCTTTTTAATGAGCCTACTTTGAATAAAATACACCGTTTACTCAAACAGAAACGAAGAAAACACCAGATGAAGTACCTAGTTCTCATAAAAAAATATTAAATCGACTTTTTTAAATAGTTTACATAAAAAAAATCTGATATTTATCGATTAATTTTTGTCATGTATCCGCAAATTCCGCAAATCCGCGTTTGATCAAGCTTCGAAAATACACATTGTATAGGTAACTAGCCTACCCTGGCAGGATTGGCTTAGGATCTTATTATTAGGTTGGTACTTAGTAAATAAAGAAAACCTAGTTAAAAAAACATACTTATTATTTATTTATTTATTTGTTATATTAGAACCACCAACAAGAAAATACACTAAAATAGTTTAAAAATTAAGGTTCATTAATATCTAATAATAATATATAATTAATTTTAACAATACATTTTAAATTAAAAAGAAAATAACATAAGCATAAACGCATAAATCTCTAGGTAGAATAGTTTTAGCGTAATAATGATGTAGTTGGAAAGTCATTATTTACGGTGTCGCGACTCGCGAGGACCCGGCACGCGTGACCGCTTGCCGAGAGCGCAGGCCGCGCTCTGCGTCGTAATAATGTAGCGGGGAGTATGCGGTTGCGCGGGGAATAATTTTGACTCCGCCCGAATCCTCAAGGCCGTTGGCCCATACAGGCGCCTTAAAAATACAAGCGTTTTGAGTATGTTTTTATTTTTACAAAGAAATTTAACATTTCTTCAACATTTTTTATTCGCACCGCTAAGGATTGGAACAAATTGCCTGCCTCAGTCTTTCCTTATAATTACAACATGATCTTCTTCAAAGAAATTGTAAATATCTAAAGTAAGTTACTCTAGGTCTTCATGCCCCATCTAAGACCGCATCGTCACTTTACATCAGGTGAGATTGTGGTCAAGTAAAGGCTTATCCAACATAAAAAAAGATAACTAGAGACCTACTTGGTCCTTAACGTTAAATATATTAATTTCAGAAAGATTGCTTTTCGAAAAGTTAAAAATTTATCCATACTGAAATATTTTTAAACATGTCAACGAACAAGACATTGTTAAAGCCTTCAAAATGATAAATGTAAAAAAAACCCAAGATCTCTGGGGTATTTCTGTACACATTCTTAAACCACTAATAGTTACTCTGGCACCTGATTTGGCTGATATATTCAATGAATGCATAGACTCTGGAGTGTTTCCTGACCTAATGAAACATAGTAAAATTGTACCTTTGTTCAAATCGGGCAATACAACGGACCCTACTAACTTTAGACCAATATCAGTTCTGCCTACATTTAGTAAAATATTTGAGAAGCTTATTTTAAGCCAGCTCTCATTACATTTTGATGTAAATAATTTACTACATAACAAGCAATATGGCTTCACTAAATGCAAGTCCACTGCTGATGCTGGTGTTGAGTTACTAACTCATGTTTATGATGCTTGGGAAAAATCGCAGGATGCAATAGGAATTTTTTGTGATTTATCTAAGGCATTCGATTGCGTGCACCATGAAACATTGATCAGGAAATTGAGCCACTATGGAATTAGGGGCAAATCCTTGGATCTTTTTGCTTCCTATTTAAGCGAAAGAATTCAAAGAGTTGATGTCAACGGGAAACGATCTCCAGGGTCCTTAGTGTCAATGGGTGTACCTCAGGGATCCATATTAGGACCTTACCTTTTTTTGATATACATAAATGACTTGCCACATCTTGTACAGGATCAACATGAAATTGTATTATTTGCTGATGATACTTCACTTCTTTTTAAAATAGATCGTCGCACTAATAACTTTGACAAGGTAAATAATGCAATTTCTAAAGTAGTCCATTGGTTTGAATCCAATAATCTATTATTGAATGAAAATAAAACTAAATGTATTCGATTTTCACTACCTAATGTAAAACAAGGTTCTGTAGATATTAAAATAAAGGGCGACAATTTAGAGCTCGTTGAAAATACTGTATTCCTAGGTATAACTTTAGATAGCAAGCTTCAATGGGACCCTCATATAGATAAATTGTCGAAAAGGCTCAGTTCTGCTGCTTTCGTATTCAAAAAAATTAGAGTTTTAACTAATATTGCAACATCTAGACTGGTCTACTTTAGTTACTTCCATAGCATTATGTCATACGGTATTTTGCTGTGGGGGAGTGCTGGAGTAGGACGCATAAATACCATATTTGTACTGCAGAAAAGGGCTGTTCGTGCTATCTATAATATGGGTCCCCGAGATTCGCTACGTGATAAATTCAAAGAAATAAACATATTGACCGTCATTTGTCAATATATTTATGAAGCCATTATGTATACGCATAAAAATATTAATTTGTTTACAAAAAATAGTGATAAACACAATGTAAATACAAGAAATAAATATAAACTCGCTTTGCCCACCACTAGGCTGCATAAGGTTAATGTATCATTCAAAGGGCAATGTATACGCTTCTACAACAAGATTCCCAAAGAATTGCAACAGTTGTCAATTACTAAATTTAAGAAAATTGTAAAAAACAATCTTTGTAAAAAAGCTTATTATAATATATCAGATTACCTTGAGGACAAAACTGCTTGGGACGGAATCTGCTCCAACACAAAATCAAAAACAAGACTAACAAACAAATAATGATTGTAAAGTATAAATACAAAAATGAGCTAGAGTTTCTAATCGCTTCTTTGCTCTAGTGTAAAAAAAGCGAAGCGACCAGATACCATAAATTTATTTCCTACTTATCTTTAAGCACCTATGATTATTATTTATTGTTTTTTTGTAATTTATTTTGACGTGTCTAAGTTTTGTAAAACCAAACTATGGAAATAAATGTTTTTGTATCTTGTATCTTGTATCTTTGGGAAAGCAAAATATAACAGTATCTTCTAACGCTTCGGATAAGTAGGAGATGGACTCATAATATACCAAGGGTTCCGAGTGCTGTGTATAAACATTTTGCAATAATAAAATCAATAATATGTTGAACAAAAAGTGCAAAAAGATGCAATTCGAGCTAACTTATTGCATCTTTTTGTACTGTATTTTTTCAAACAGAGCCGCGCACATCTGGATTTTTCTCCCACGTACTTTACGGGGAAGGCAAACATCTTGAGAAAACCGGCCTCTTCTGGGAAACTAAAATACTGTTTGAAGGACATATTATTATTGTGACATTCTCCAACCAGCGTGGTCTCAGCAGTGGGAACGTAAAAAGGATGCCTTTGTAAGCGCAGTGGGTTGTGGTCCCAACCCACTTATTTTTTGAGAGCTGATGATTGGTCATCCAATGGCTGAAATGATGATATTTATCATGGTTATCATCCCTAGAACCCACTAAGCTCCTCTTTCAGTTAGAACCCACACAGAATCGTTAAAACAGGTGGAAGGAGGCCATTCAATCAATAATTCCGAATTTCCACGATATTCCAGCCGTGTCGGGTCGTGTGAATAATCCAGGTAAGGTCTATTCAAAGAACACCATAACTCTGCCGAATGTCCACGGTCCGACCGCAGTTGGATGTTATTTACAACACGATTTCCATGCGATCATGGATTAGACCATGATTCCCCGTGGGGCTAGTTTGTTTATATCCTTTATATTGAAGTTGTGAATGCTCTGGGAGCAATGGAGTGTGATGAGTTTTTTCTGACTTATTGATGCATCGATAAGTTTTTAACGGACGCAAAACATCATTTATCTTTCATATTGTTTTATTCCTTTTGTCATTGGCAGCAAATCGTAATCTTAGAAGTAAATCAGATAGATAAATTAAGAGGAATCGAAAATTGTCAGTTCGCCTTGCGCGTTTTAATTAACATACACACTTAGTGTTGTTAAGATTTATAAAGTATTTTAAAGCACGTTTTTTTCGTAGGAAAATATTACTACGAGTAATTTTTATTCGTTTGAGCAGTCAATTTTGATAAGGTAGCGGTGTACCGCTATTGTCGAATTCAGGCTCCAATTTTACCATTTTATGCTGCAAATAGAGTTATATTGAACCAAGTTCAACCATTGACAAATTACAATTTAATCTCATTTAGGCGGTAAAACGAGTTTAGCTTGATTTGATCGCGCTTATAGTGGTGAAGTCGGGGCGAAGTCATACAAGATGCTCGAAATATTCATGTCTGTCACTTTGCATTACCTTGCCAGTGGTTAAAGTTAATCTGATAAAGTATTGTAATGTATTGAAAATGGACCAGGAATTCAGGAATTTGCCTTTTGCAAATTTTTCCTCAATTTCTCATTTCCCATTATTCGTCTAATGGAAGCTTTATTCGTATTTATTGGCACTTTATTTCGGGGTAAGAGCATTATCGGGTTTTTTGTAATTTTTATTATTATGTAACGAATTTTCGTAGAAACATAATAAAGTTCGAAGCTTTTAACATTAATAAAATTTGATGCGGGTTTAACTAAGTTATTTGCAATCCCTATAAAAATGAGGAGTGTTAGCTATTTATTTTTGTATATATTATGCTTAGTTTTGTTGTGGCATCGTGATTCCTGACCAAGTAACGTACGATATTTTACGCATACAGTTTTTTAGGGTTTACTACCCAATACTACCCTATATATATATTACTAAGACTTAATTTTGAGTGATGATGTATTTATCTTGCCACTGTAACAACAAATACTAAAAAACATAATAAATAAATATATAATAGGGCCCTATATAACAAACGTCATTTTTTTAAGGTTAAATGAGTTTGCGCGAGGCCAGTAGGTACTTGGAAAGGTGACCTAGCGGTCACATGCATTTTTGAAGAGGAAAAACCCAAAGTTGCGCGGCTGTTTTTGAACCCACAACCTTCGGATTGAAAGTCGTGTGTGCGACACCGCCTTCACCCACTACGCAAGCTAAGTCTAAATAATTAAAAAAATCTTCAATTTACTTGAAATTTGTTAAATCAGATCGTTTCCATAATTTGTTAATTTACCTTTAACTCTCTATTTCAAATTTACTGATAACCAAACCCAGATCCTAAAATGGAAATGAGAACTGAAGACTAGAGAGAAAACTTTAGCAGCCCTCTTCCAAACCATTTACAAAACAGAATTGCCAATGTGGGAGTTAATTTCATACAAACCGCCGCAACTGTTCACTGAATTCATTATTAAAACTGTAATACAACAAACTGGAAATGGATACGAAATGAAAATGGTTTTTGTCTGTCACTTCCGGTTGGCGGTTCGCCGCTGCCATTTTGGATTGCGTCATTGTGGATTGATTCAGTTAATGATTTAAATATCATCATAATGGTTAATTTTAACCTATTAAGTTAGTGGAGCATGTAGTATAACCACATGAGTGTGTTGGCTGAGATTGGTGTATTTCCTATAATTGTCCATTATATTTTCCAATAATGGATAATTTCATTGGTCGTTCAATGGTATGTAGGCCAATGTAGAAAACACATTTTCTCAAAATACACCCATGTTTGATATGTTAATAATTGCTAAACTGTTAATACCGTTTATTATAACATGTTGGGGGTGCGAAATTGTTGCATGAAAATAAATGTTTAAGGAATCAGTAATAATGCCTAAGTGATAATATAAATATATTTTTTATTATGGTGGTTACTAAAATAATGACAATAGAATCATTTAAAGATTATAGAAAAATTTACTTTTCCCACATTTAACTTTAAAATATTTATTCAAATTTCTCTCAAAAACATTCTTTAAGCATAGAAAAATAACTAAATTAATGATAGAAACAGACATGTGACACATTTTTAAACAATGATCCTCATTTTAGTATATTTCATTCTCTGGCATATCTGGGCCACGTTCTCTATTCTCTGACTAAGCACCAAGATATTTGTTTAGAAACATACCAATATTCCTAAACAAATATCTTGGTACCAATATTCAAATGAAGTGGCCTATTTTTGTCCAGATGGGTATTGTAATTTTTTTAACTGAAGTCGTAAAAAATGTGTATACTTACCTAAAAACACTGATTTACTTGGCGACCAAGTTTCTCAAAACTTGCTGAAATTGCGAACAACGTCAAAACCATTCCGTATAGACGCTTTTCGGCCACTTATCAAGAGGTAGATAGAAGGCACAGGAGCATACAACAACGATAACATACGTTTAAATTAAAAGGTCTGTGGGACCATGAGTCGGTACTTAATAACCGTAAAAAGCAACTAAACTACATTTTTAAGTAGCAATTTGTGTAATTAGTTTAACATGTTGACTAATTTTAGAAAACGCCACGCCCACAAATTATTAATTATTGCTAAGTCATACACGCATCTCTACACACATACTTTTACGATGATATTAAAGTTATAAACATAATATGCTAACGATGTGTATAACTATAAATAACGATGTATAACGACTAATGAAAAGTTTAACGTTTAGGTTGACTTTTTCGTTGTGTACACACATGTTGTTGGCTTACCAATAAAGATAATTGGGGATAAGTATAACCATTCTAAACAAGGGCGGGTAAGTTAATGAAAGTTACTTCACCGATAGTAATCTATTCAGTAAGCGTTTTGACACCGTTCTGTGCGTTGTGAACCGTAAAAAAGCTCTTCGTTTCCATCATGAACCAAATAGAAGGGATACCAAAATATGAAAGCAAATATTTCATCGCAATGAAGACGTTTTACCGAGCAGTGCATATTATAAGCTGTTTAGACTTTGGCTTTTTCGACCAAAGATATTCAAAACACATAACCATCTGGAAGTCCATGACGGTCCTACAATCTTTGTGTTGGATAGGTATTCTTGTGGTGTTTACCGATAACACAGACTTCAAAGCTTGGTCAACATGGTTCATTTTATTGCTTACGTACTACTTTTTGTGTGTTCTTTGCTTGGTAACTGTTAAACCAAACAAAACATTTTGCCAGTTTTACAGCGACTTACAAACCATCGATCAAAAAATGCAATTGAAAACAACTACTTTTAAATTTGAGAAAAAAATAATGATGATGAATATTTTATCGACTACATTGAATACCTGCATTGTAATTTTTTACTGTTTTGATAATCAGTGTATGAAGCCTAAAGTGATTTCACTATTGTTTCAAATTTTGGTACTGGCGATGAATCTTATTTACATTTCGTGTTTCTTCGTTCTTTATTCAATTTTGTATAGATTGAAATATTTTAAATCTGTATTGAAAAAAGAAGTAAAGGATATTGCTCTGATGCAGAACATCTTTAAGGATATAGCTGATTTTGCTGAATTATATAAATCGTCTCTCAATGCAACGGTAAGTTGCTAATATAGTTCCACCTTCAAATTAGATAAGTTTTGATATAATTGTGTTATTTATATCAATACTATAAATTAAACTAAAGTTACCGAGTCTGTCTGTCTCTTTTCATGTACAGGATAAACCTAAAAACGCATGTAATCTGTACGCATTTATATTATATTATATTTATTTATTTGTATTGCATTTATTGTTTATTATGCAGTTTTCAGTAATATGTATATGTAGCAGTCATCATCACCCTATTAACATTCCCACTGCTGGGACACAGGGACTTCTCTCTTGACGAGAGAGATTAGGCCTTAATTCACCACGCTGGCCAAGTGCGGGTTGGTGAATGTCACAAGTCCTTCAAACTTTTTTTTTTTGAAGTTCTCAGAACATGCCGGTTCCCTCACGATGTTTGCCTTCACCGTTAAAGCACGTGTTTAAAGCGCACATAAATTTCTCAAGAAAAATCCAGAGGTGCGTGGCGGGGTTGAACCCACGACCTTCGGAATGAAAGTCGAGTGTCCTCCCACTTAGCCAACACGGCTAATATATATATATATATGTAGCAGTATGTATGTTGTATTGTGATTCAAGATGAAGGTTTTTGCATTCGCTGGAAATCCGATACGGGCCAGCTAGTCGCTGATATAATAGTAATTACCTAGTTTTATTATATTTATTGTTTATTATGCAACGGAATAATTCATAATAGTATTAAAAATGCGAAAATAACTCTGCCTGTCTGTTTCTCTTTAATGCAAAAACCGATTTTAATGAAATTTTGTACACATTTATGTATGTATGTTTTGTTTTTGTTCTCTAGATAAGATAAGATAAGAATTCTTTATTGCACACATAATTAAAAACACAAAACTAAAAATAAGCACTTAAGACTGTGCGACAAATGGCGGTCTTATCGCTAAAGAGCGATCTCTACCAGAAACCTCTAGAGCCTGAGAAAGGACATGTGCTACTTTTTACCGCGGGAAAATTCATTATAACGCGGGCAACACCGCGGGCACGACTAGTTAACCATAATTTAATGATTTTTCAGATTTAAATGTGGTATAATCATAATTATTTTTTAATTTCAGTTACTGCTCTCAATTGTGTTTTCTACCATTACTGTTATGACCAATATTCTGTACACAATAACATTACTGAAAAGAGATGGCAACGTAAGTTTTATCAACTAATTATACAAAGATCATAGAAATAGATTGAAGTCCCTCATGACTTCTTCTTCGTTTTTCTACTGATGCTCTTTACAAATTAACAAAATAATGTTCTCTCAGTTCGAAAACGTGTGGTCATTTTATTTTATTTCATCATCATCACCCTATTAACGTTCCCACTGCTGGGACACAGGGACTTCTCTCTTAACGAGAGAGATTAGGCCTTAATTCACCACGCTGGCCAAGTGCGGGCTTGTGAATGTCAAATGCCCTTCAAACTCTTTTAAAGTTCTCAGAACATGCCGGTTTCCTCACGATGTTTGCCTTCACCGTTAAAGCACGTGTTTAAAGCGCACATAAATTTCTCAAGAAGAAAAATCCAGAGGTGCGTAGTGGGGTTTGAACCTTCGGAATGAAAGTCGAGTGTCCTCCCACTTAGCCAACACGGCTTTTTATTTATTTTATTTATTTATCCGTAATGCTATAAAATTTCAAAGCTGTTTTTTTATAGTTTCAGATATCGCCTCGGATAGAATTTTTCACAGCAGCGTTAGGTTTGGTGAACATGTTTGCGCCAGTTTTGTGCGCCGACTGTCTCTCTCAACAGGCAAATAAAATTGTACTGGTGTTACATGAGAAATTGCTGCAAGAACGAGGTACGTTATTTGTAAGACTTTTTGCACTAAGTAAATCTAAACTAATATACTATACTCATACTAGCGGCCCGCCCCGGCGTCGCACGGGTATAAAATTTTCCCGGAAATTATTCGAATTTTTCTCGCCGTAAAAACCATCCTATCTCTCAAGTTGGACCGAACTGCACATGGCGAATTTTATTATAATCGGTTAAGTGGTTTAGGAGTCCATTGAGGACAAACATTGTGACACGAGATTTATATTGCCCTTCAAACTCTATTTTGACTGCTTCAGTGGCGCGGTGGGCGAGGGTCCGCTTGCGGCGCAAGAGGTAGCGGGTTCGATTCCCGCCGAGGGTGAAAGTGTTTGTATGTTCTGCAAGCACGATCTCCTTGGTCTGGGTGTTTTATATGTATAATAAAAAATATCTATATATGTATGATTATTATATTAAGTATATCAGATATCTAGTACCCGTAACACAAGCTTAGAGCTTACCACGGGGCTAGATGTTGTTGTGTGAAATGTCTGGAAATATTTATTATTTTATTTATTTATATATATTAAGATATAAATCTGTAGATTTCTTTTTATTTTTTAAATGCGCTAATCTCATGAACTACTGGTCCGATTTGTAGATTTTTACCGTAGGAAAAAAACATGGGCAACACCGTGTCGTGGTATGCGTAAAAAGCTAGTTATAATATTAAAAAAAAGGTGAGAATCCCTGGATGAAATCGCTCTTAAGCGATAAGGCCGCACTTTGTACTTCTTCCTCATATGTGATTTTTGTATTGTTTTGTTTTGGTGTACAATAAAGTGTTGTTAGAGGGGTGTTATAAGTTTGACGTGTCTGCCTGTCTGTCTGGGACATCATAACTCTCAAACGGATAAGCGATTTCAATTTAGTTTTTTTTCTTATGAAAAGTGAGTATGGCGCTATTGTTCTTAGACATGTTTCATGAAAATCGGTTGTGCTGTTCAAAAGTTACGGGGATGAGAGTGGGGAAGGAAAACCGAAAATTTGCAAATATACTCGAGTGGGGTATCAAATGAAAGCGCATCGCGTGTACATTACAAAATATTATGGTGTTTCACTTTTAAGGAAATTAAGGCATTCGAATAGGGGTTGTTTTTCTTAAATTTTAAATTTAGATTTACCGTATATTGTTTGGTAAATAAAATATTTGTTTTCAGACACTTATCGTCATGTTGAGTTGGAGCGGTTTATCCGCTACGTGGAGGCGCGTCCGCTCCGGTTCCGCTTGTACAGGGTGATCCCTCTGGACGCCAGTCTGCTCGGAATAGTCCTCAACTTCGCCGTCACCTATCTCATCGTTATTGTACAATTTATATTTAAATGAATATGGTAAGGATTGATATGGGAGTAAATTAATTACTTAATTAATTAATTACTGTCAATTAATTGGTACTTATTGGCGCTATATAATAGAATATAATATATTTATTGCATGAAATACATGTGGTTACATTGTTGTTACATGTTCAGAGTTTCAATGTATTCTGCCCTCATGAGCGTGCAATATTATTAGTTACATTTGTCAAAATTAAAATAATTAAATGTAATGTCACAAAAAATAATAATTAGGAATAATAACAACAAAAAAACTATAAAATTAAACAATGGAAATAATTTAAAACTATTGAAACAATAACATGGCGCATAATATATTTATAAAAATATAGTTAGTTAGTTTGCATGTAATTTTTTCGTGTATTTATTTTGTGTTCTATTATTGTTTTCTGGCATATATTATTTCAACGATGGCCGGCTAACTGGGAGGACACTCGACTTTAATTCCGAAGGTCGTGGGTTGAAACCCCACCACGCATCTCTGATTTTCCTTCTTGAGACATTTATGTGCGATTCAAACACGTGCTTTAACAGTGAAGGCAGACATCGTGAGGAAACCGGCATGTTCTAAGAACTTTTAAACGTTTGAAGGACATGTGACATTTACCAACCCGCACTTGGCCAGCATGGTGAATTAAAGCCTAATATCTTTCGCCAAGAGAGTCCCTGTGTCCCAGCAGTGGGAACGTTAATAGGGTGATGATGATGATGATGCTATGCTCGAGGTTTCTCTACGGGATCGAATCAGAAATGAGGAGATACGTAGAAGAACGCGGGTCACCGACATAGCCAAACGGATTAGCTCTTTGAAGTGGCAGTGGGCAGGCCACATAGCACGAAGAACAGATGGCCGTTGGGGCCGAAAGGTTCTCGAATGGAGGCCGCGGATTGGTAAGCGCAGCGTCGGACGACCACCAACAAGATGGACGGATGACTTAGTCAAACTTGCTGGCTCACGGTGGATGCAAGTGGCGACCGATCGGAATGATTGGTCGTCTTTGAGGGAGGCTTATGTCCAGCAGTGGACGTCAAAAAAGCTGAAATGATGATGATGATGATACTATTTTATTTTATATATAAATATATTAAAACAAATTAGCTAAAGCAAGCGAAGAATAAAATAGGACATGTAATGCTTCTATAAGTTAAATACATTCTCACATATTTTATCTTTTATTCTGCATTCTAAACATAAAAGAATTAGTATGCCCGTTATTAGAACATGCGAAATTACAGCGTATCAGCTCGTCGCTGTATAAATCAACGCTGTAAATTGACGGCGACCAACGAATGCGCAGCTGCCTCCGGGGTTGCCCAAGGACCTGCTAAGTCGTGGATAAGTCTAATAATACCTTTTGGAGTTTACTCCTTAAGAAACGATTTGAGTTATAAGGCCCGGCACGGAAATTTTATGAGGAGTAAAATCAAGTGTAACACGAAAAGTTGAGGCGTTACGTAGAAAGAGACAAACATATATATCTGTAGGATTGAACTTTGAAAATTGATTTATATTATTTTGTAACATACTTTATGTAATACGCTTTATTGAAGTAATATAAATAATCTGAATAATTACAGATATCTATATGTTTGTTTCTCTTATCATTTTAGCAGATGCGTTCATTTACCCTTGTTTTCTATTCGATATATATCATAATTATCGTTCGTAAGGAGTAAACTCCAATCGTGCGTCGTAGCTGACACACACACTCTTTTTTTAACCCCACAACGCAACGCAAAGGGGTGGTAATGTGTTTAACAGTCTTTGTATGTTCCTTAGTCCCACTATACAGACTAAAGGCTTGGGCCGATTTCTATGATTCGCACGTCAATCTATTCCTCTAATCTTATATACTCGTATATATCAAATTTCCATGTCACAATATGAGTTACGTACTCCTCTGAAAAGGCTTAACCGATTATTATGAAATTTTATATTCTTATTCAGTAGGTCCGAGAATCGGCTACTATCAATTTTTCATTTGTAAAACAACGTTTGCTGGGGTCACCTAGTAATCATATAATATTTTTTAAAACCTATCAAATTACAAGAAATATTGTTTTTGGAAGTTATTGTGTGTGTCTTAATAGTGGGACGGTTCCAAATATCAACCTACATCAAGTTCGTAAGTCGAGTCATAAATTTATATCACAGTTCTCTTTTTGGGAGTTTTTATTTTATCCGACCTAAAAAAATGGACACCGACACAAATTACCATATCCAAAGATGCCTAACTCCGATCGTCACTAGCATGAACAAAATAGCTTTCTATGTTCGTCCGAAGTACATTATTCAAGCAGTAAATTTGATTGTCCTCCTCGAAATAGAAATTCCCATCATTTAGTCACGTAGCTTGGTACCAGCCCATATTTACTGAACTAAAGATTTATTACTATATTCTGCTGTTACGGCTGAGTATTCACGAATAATAGCGCTTGAGGAGTCTAGTTCTAATTCTAATTGGGGGACCTGAGATATATACATAAGAGATAAAAATATGAACAGCATATTGGTTTTTATAATACAACTTCGACTTACATTATAACTAGGTCAGTCTACGTAAGGGATCCTGAGGCTGATTTGACGCTATGGAATAGACCGAATTGAAAAGAGGTGAATGTACATTTCAAGGTTTATTTTAATTCCATAGAAACGAACAAGATAGCGCTCAAAGGGCATTATAGCGATAAAACTGGGTTAATATTTTAGTTGTTCATTACATTGAATAAAACAATAGTTACGGTCGAGTTGAGAAACCTCCTTCTTTTTTGAACTCGGTTAAAAAGTAGCAATACCTACTCGTATAAATCTTTTCATCTTAATTACAGTTTTACCTACTTACAGCGAGGTGTCATCAAATTAGATTTTTTATGGATAAGACTTATGGGTGTACAGTTAAGAATAAATTTATTTTTTTAAGTAGTATTGTCACGTTTATTGTCCATTTTCTATTCATAAAATTAAAAACTATACTTTTTATATTTATTGTTCAAACGCCTTGGCAATTTTGCCGACCGCTCAAAGCAGGCAATATTAAAATATTTTTGGTTCAAATTCAAAGTATAATACAAAATCTCCATTTTGAAATGAGTCCAGTCAACCCGTCCCGGGATACCTACTCCTACGATTCCAAAATAGGTTTTAAGCTTGTTCAAGTAAAATCTAAATAAACGTACCTACTTGTTTTTGTTTTCACACCTAAACTTTAAAATTCAGGCGTTTTAATTAAAATTAATTTTGTCAAGTACACAACTTATTTTATATGCAAAGTTTTGCAGATTTCCTTTAGTTGAAAATGCTGGGCGCTCCGTGTTAGTTTTTCATTTTCTCGGTGCTTAAGCTAGAACGGCTGAGTTACTTAACTTCCAGCTTATGCAATTTTTATTTTCAAATACTTATTATTATGATGCAAATTGAAATCAATATTGATTATTAATCTAAGTTCACCAGATATTCAAGATGGCAGGAGAAATATGGAAGCATCTTTCGTAATTTTACTGTTTAGAACACTCATCATCATAATTATCAGCTGTAGGACGTCCTGGACGTTAAGCCTCATCGATCTCCAGTTACATATTTCGATTGGAGGCGGCCTGCATCCACCCTGCGCCTTTTACCAATATGTCCTTACATCTTGTTGGTGGACGTCCTACGCTGCGCGTTCAATATGGCCAATGCCACTTCAAGGAGCTAATCTGTTTGGCTAGAGAATTTAGAGAACACGTATGAATTCTCAATTAAGATTTGATTTCATTGAGAAGCTTAGACTGTTACCAGCAAGCAGCGTATTAGGCCTCAGAGCATTATTTTCCACCACTTACGGAGTTGACTTTTATCTTTATATTGCCATGTGCTATGCTATGTAGGTACTATAGACATCCAACAGTTGAAACCATCATCTTTAACACTGTAACTCTGTAGCTGTGGACGTCCATTGATATTATAAGATCATCATTGATTTCCAGCTAAAAAAAATACGTCACTCTTCTATGTTTATGTCAATTTTCAATACGTCGACAATCTACTCAACAACATCTAGCCCCGTGGTAAGCCCTAAGCTTGTGTTACGAGTAATAGGCATCTGGTATCCTAAATAGAAAAAACATACATCTGTAGATATTATAATCTTATAGGTATAGATTTAAATACCCAGGCAAAGAAATAATGATGCGCCTTTTTTATGCATCTGTAGCACTAGGATACACAAGCGAAGCCTACAATAGTTATAACAAAGACAGTCGCTGTTTTGTTTATATTTGTCGCAAACGACAACCCCTATTTATTTTGGAGTTCGACGACATTTAGCGCGGGTCGCCCGCGGCGTTCGGGTCGCCACGATTTGTGAAAATCGGAAATTATGCATGTTCACTACTTTTGAATATTAGTTTCATAGTAGTTAGTAGTAGTTTATTCATCATAGGCAACATTGTACACTTGATTTTGTTAAGTTCTAATAATAAGTATTATAATTCACACACAGAAATGCAAAAGACACAGACAAGACTCGATATGAGATGTAACATAATAATTGAGCTGCCGAGGCAATGTCAAACAAAAAATATGTATAATTTGTAACATATTGGATTTTAATAGAACTATTTGTAGTTATATTAAAATCCAATATGTTACAAATCCATCATAAAATAATTAAAATCATATTCAACTGTTACTCATGTTACTGCTGTATAGTGGCATTGTCAAATTAAAACTACTAAAATTAGGTATAGGTATTAAAACGATTAAATTGAAAGACATGTCACTATGTAAATAAACAATATTAATAAATAAATTAATGCTGCTGTAAAGTGGCATTAGCAGACAAAGTCAAAACGTTTATTTCCTTAGAAGCACAGGGCATACATGGACACTACATATATGGACAGTATATAAAGCACCCCTATTTACGTTCCCACTGCTGGAACCCAAGGACTTCCGTCATGACAAGAGAGAGATTAGGCCTTAATTCACCACGGTGGCCAAGTGCGGGTTGGTGAATTACACATGTCCTTGAAACTTTCAAAGTTGTGAGAACATACCATGTTTTGTCAGGTTGTTTGCCTCTAGAAAAATTTTTCAAGAATTTTTCAAGAAGAAAAATTCAGAATTGCGCGGCGGATTTTGAACCCACGACCTTCGGAATGAATGACGAGTGTGCTCCCACTTAGTGAACACGGCTTTCAAACTACTCTTCTAAATAAATACCTTTAAAAATGAGTTTCAAACGTCCATCAGTTTTCAAGATGGATGCGAGTGACGCCATATTACTACCTCAGTACCTCAATATTATGATGATTCGAATTGCTTAAATTGTTTTGGTTTCATGTTCACAGATTATTTTTACTACTCTTGAGTTTTATATTAAATAGACGACTGTACAAGTACTTCCTGATATATAAGACAAAAAGATTTAAAAAATTTAGAATAAACGTTGTAATAGATATGACGTCACTCAGTGACTCTCAGTCAGGACTAAAGGCGAGCCTCAGTATTTAGTGAACTATGGAAGCCTGTTAATATATAACCTCTTTTTTTTTTAAAATAAAATAAAAACTTAATTAATTGAATATATCAAGGCTTTTACTGTTTTAAGTAATTATTTATATCTACGAACTTTCCTCGTTGCCCTTAAGGATAAAAACCCTTTGAAGTCGCTAGCTTATTATCTTTGTCAAGTATATTTTTTTACGTACCTTTTGAAAATTATCCCCAATTTGTTTGGTTCTTCATTTAAGTCATCCGACAGTAGATAGATTATTATTATTGGGTTTTGATGTATTTTTATATGAGGTAACTCAAAATTGGGAATGTACCGTTGTTGGTAGGAATACAAAAATAATCCGGGAAGTTTATGATAAATATAATCATAATACATTATATTTATTAAAAAAAAATTAGGTAAGATTTTAACTTAAAACATTTTAAGCCTCGTGCACCGGAAACAATGAGGCTTTTAATTTTTTAAAAGCTCCTTACTAAAAATAGATGAATTATCCTGGAAAATGTTTTAACTCCTATGAAAAATAAATAAGCCAGGATTTTTCTTCTAAAAAAAATATGTGTGCTTTAAACACGTGCTTTAACGGTGAAGGCAAGCATCGTGAGGAAACCAGCATGTTCTGAAAACTTTGAAGAGTTTGAAAGGCATGTGACGTTCACCAACTCACACTTGGCTAGTGCACGTGGTGAAGGCCTAACCTCTCTCTCTCTCTCTATGTCCCTCGTCACGAGAGAAGTCCCTGTGTCCCAGAAGTGGGATCGTTAATAGGGTGTTGATGATGATATAGATGTATATTCTCTCCAAAATACTTTACCTACATAATTTTAAAACAATCTTATGTTTCTTTCATTTATGGACATCCTATTCTAAATAAATACAGACTATTTGCGCACTGGCAGACATTTTAGTAAGTTTCGAATATAGTTTATATTGTTTCATACTTAAGCGCTATAGCACCCCAAAGTGCTAAATATATCTATATAACTGTTAAAGGTCAAAGTTACAAGATAAAAGCCTTACTATTACACTATGCATAAGAGTCATAGTCCTTTGCAAATAGAATCATCCCTATAGTGGAGTTAGCACTACAGATACCTTCCTTTACTGAAATAAACTTTAAACGCGTATAAATAAGGTTCAAATTCAAATGACACGATGTTATATTCATTTTATCAATAGGAATAAGTGATACTTTAATGGTATTGCATTGTAAACAAACAAACTATGTCGCCATTTTGGATGAAAACAAAGCAATCTT
Organism: Gymnoscelis rufifasciata; assembly: GCA_929108375.1. Lineage (NCBI taxonomy): Eukaryota > Metazoa > Arthropoda > Insecta > Lepidoptera > Geometridae > Gymnoscelis > Gymnoscelis rufifasciata. The sequence continues at coordinate 11,641,031 of OV815314.1, forward strand.
GGTGGTAAATATTATTACATTATCATTTCAGTCGTAGGAAGTCTCTGAACATAGATATCCCTCAATGACTTTAATTTGCCTTTATTTCGATATAAATTAAAAAAACTGACTAATTTTTCGCAGGAACACGCCACCATTTCGGCCTAAAAAGAAATGTTATTAATTTATGCATGTAGTTTGATTATAGAATTATAGAAAAATGTTTGTTTGCGTTGTGTTTGCGTTGGTGTGCAAAGAGCTATAAGTAAAGTATGGCAAATACTCCCGGTTCTCAGTCGCAGGTTTGGGCGAAGTTTAAACCATCAATTTAGACAGATTTCTTACCCATTTGCGCGATGCAAAGGAGTTGTAATGTGTTTATCTGTCTATGTATGTTTGTAAGTTCCTTTGAAGCTCTATACAGACCAAATGCTAGGCTATGCTAGGCCAACAAAGACATGACGTTAGTGAATAATAATATTGCGACTACTGGACGCCATGTTGTAAAAATGTCAGGGAATATTATGTTAACACCTTTATTGTAACCACATGAAGCAATAAATATATGAGTAAAAATGGAAGTCACCAAACTAAGTCATGTGAGATATCAATGAATAGGTTATTTTTTTAACATTTTGGTATCTTACAGTTTAGGATCTACATGTATTGAAAGTTGCGCAACAACCTTTCTCATTTTATAGGCTTATAAACAATAAAATTTTCAAAAAAGGTCAGTCGCAGTCGGGTTTTATATTTTTGTGTACTTTTAGCTTGTTGTAAGCATTGGACCAGTGTGGATTATGATCTTTGATAGATGCCTTTGTCCAACGGACGGTAATGATGGAACTTGATTATAATATATACCTAAAAAAATAAGTTGTTTCTTTAATAAACTACATAGAATCAAGTAAAAAAAAGAATGTGAAAACAAACGTATTACATGATTGAACACTGCTCGGACAACAAAATCACGAAGTGAAGAGAAACTATTGCAATCTCTCGGTAAATTAAAAGTTTCCATACTTACAAAAACTGAAAGAAAACATTAAAACTACTTTTCCACGGGAAATGCCATACTTTTTATCTAAGATAAAACTCCACGTAAAGAGGATAAAAGCAGTAAAAGAAAAATGTCTTCCGCAAAAGCGACTTTGATAGTTACGACGGTTTTAACTTACATATTATACTTAAGCTTGTATTTATAACCAATAACTTCGCTATGAGGCACTTATTTCGGACTTTTTATCTATAATAAACACGGTTTATGGATCAAAACGCTTTTGACTATGCCTTTGGCTCATTGAGCAATTTTTCTTGATCCATTGACTGAAATAAATCAGCGGAATGGGGATTTGGGTATATTGTGTGTAAACGGTTTTGTTTTGAATTTTAAAGAAAAAATACTACTGGTTTTCATCCTAACACCCCTATTTACGTCCCATTGCTGAGAAACAGGGACTTCTCTCTTGAGAGAGATTAGATTTGATTAATTCACCACGCTGGCCAAGTGCTGACAAGTCAAACACGCGAAAGGGATTTACTACAACTTACCTATAGATTTTGAATTATTCTACAAAAGTCTACAACATCAAAAGTTGCAGTACACATTTTTGCTCTGTATTTTTAGGGTTCCGTACCGAAATGGTAAAACGCACCCAGTAATAAAAATATTACTAACACTTTGTCTATCCGCCCGCTCGTCAGTTAATAGGCTGTTTCTTTAGAACCGTGATAGAGAGTTGAATATTGATTGATGGCGTATTTCTGTTGCCTGTATATCAAATAGGTACTGAAAATTATACTAGATATAATTTAAAGGGGGCTCGCATACAAATAACGTGTTATCGAACTTTTATTTTCAATACATTTTTTAAACAAAAAGTGCCATTGTGTCCCTGTATTAAATACGAGTATGTATCTCCTATGTATGTTCCTACATTGTGGTGTTGCAATAAAGAATTTTTGTATTGTATTGCGTTAACACGAAAACACAGAATAAATACTAAACTGCGTTACGCGGGCGCGTACAAATGTCGTTACGTCGCGTGGAATTTATTAAAAGCCGTGCTGGCTAAGTGGGAGCACACTTGACTTTTATTCCGGAGGTCGTGGGCTCAAACCCCAAAACGCACCTCTGGATTTACTACTTGAAAAATGTATGCGCGCTTTAAACACGAGCTTAAGTGAAGGCGAAACATCGTGAGGAAACCGGCATGTTCACCAACCCGCACATGGCCAGCGTGGTGAATTAAGGACTAATCTCTCTCGCCAAGATAGTCCCTGTGCCCCAGGAGTGGGAAATTAAAAGGGGTGCTTATAATGTACGGTTTCTAATAATTTAACAAAACTATAAAGTATTTTCTGTGTTCAGAGTACCTAAATAAACGAGAATTTCATGAGATGAATGCACTTGTATTTTCACACAGAAGCATTCTTTACCTCGACTCGACAAGTCGCACCTCCGAGTCAGATAAAATCTAGCAACTCATCAATTGGTCTGTTCGGCCATTAAAGAGCGCTTTTACAGTAGACGTTACGACAAATCGTTTTTCCGAGAATGAATTAAATTCTTCTTTTCTGTCTTTTCACTCTGGACAGAGTGGTCGTGGTCACTTTGAGGCATCATTTGGTGTTAGAGACGGAAACAGCTTTCTCAACTATCGTCCGCCATCTTTCTCTGTTTGCAGCCTGTTTGGTGCAGTCTGATTCTGGGACTCCTACTGCGGATTTTATTTGGTCCAGCGCATAGGTGATCTGCCGCCCTGGTTCCTTCCACTTGCACTGCAAGGAATTGCACGACCAATCGCTCTATGGAATCGTTATCGCGTCTAGAGAAATGGCCAAAGTACTGTAGTATGCGCGTCTGTACTAGTGTCGATAGACGCGTTGTGATGAAATTATCTCCAACTAATTCATCGAAATTATAAATGGAGAAGTAGACATTTTTCGTTATCATCGTCGGGGCACCTCGTTTTTTTTAATGGTACAAATCAAAAATAAGCAAAAAACAATAAATTCCGTTTATTTTATTGTTAATTTAAGTACTTATTTTCATTACTTGTAATTCAACCAAACACACGTAAATAAGTTTTGTTATATAGGTACCTACATAATACCCTAGTTATGATAAAGATATAGATCGTTTATTTGCTCAAATCATGTGTACAGAGTTTAAGGTAGTTATAAATAATCTAAGGAATAAACATGTTTTGCCATAGGCGGCGAGCAAATTGAAAGTGATTATTGATTGAGAGATCCATCCAGGTAGCATAAATTGGAAGTTAAATTTATTAGTTTTTTTTAATAACTTTTCAAAGTGCTTATTCTCATTTGTTTGGCTAAATAGAACTCGTAATTATAATGTAAGTTTTTATTTAACATTTTCATAAAATTTCTAAGTTTTTACTTAAAAATCGTTTGTTTTTTTTATGGCTTTACGAGGTCTTTAGTCCTACTACGAGTTACCACTTACGACTGTTAGAGATTAGAACATGTTGTCTCATGTATTTGAGGGTTTTTCACAGCAAAAATTTTATCTTTATCTGTCAAATGTATGGAATAAAAACATGTTGTAACGTCCAACAGTCGTTATTGGCAACTCGTGGAAGGACTACAGCAGACGCATTCTGTAAAAAATCGAATCCGAACTCGAAATCACTCAAGTGACCGAGCTCACTTCGAACGCTCGTCACTGAGGCGCTACAGGCGCTATCGAGTTTTACTGAATACAAAACTTTAAACTCACCGCGGATTCAGCTTAGTAAGGATCGAAATGAGTTTACAGAATGCGTCTACTGATCCGGAGTCGTTGCCGTGTCGTGCCGTCGGTCGTAGTAAAGCAGCGAATGAATTAGTCAACTCACTAATTACTGGTCCGCTTAGTGCCCGCAATGCGGTGAACGATGGGTGGACGGATTTACTCGCTTAAAATGTTTGCCAGCGGTCTGTGATTGGACTAGAACTATCAATTATCTGTCATTAGGTCATTACAGACACTAACATACATATAAAAGAAAAACTAATCGGACCAGTCTACAGATAGAGTATGCAGATAGCGCATGACAGTAAAATAATTCTTTCGAACTAGTCCCATCCCTTTTCAATTTCAAATTTCGCTGAAATAAAATTGCAATGTCGCTTTTTTTACATTTCAAATGCATAATTTTATACTAATAAAATTATGCAATTGTCTTGCTTGAGAGCTTGAGAGGAAAAGTTGCCAAATACACGAACTCATTTTTTTTTTTACTATTAAACGGCCATAATTTTTAGAATATTGGCACAAAGCCTTGTCTTGTATTTTCAATACAAAAAGAGATGTTGAGATTTTTCACTTACTGGTTGGCAAGATGTTGGTCGATTTGGAAATATAGTTGGCACCGCATTGGAATATGGAGTATTCTACGTCACAAAACATTTTTTTTGTAAAATACGGTCACCTACCGTCGCGGACAATTGACTAGGTCCCTTAAATACCCATTAATTTGTTATGTGAATAAAATGTATTTTATACATTAAAAAAAATATTAATAATTTACTTATAAATTCTTCTGTTTCGTTTTGCACCTAAAATCTACAAAGTACATTAAAATAACAAAACAAACGATAACATTATCCATCCGAAAAGGCCCAAATTAAAATAAAATTTGTAAGTACTCATTCAAATCTAATCACCTATTCAGACAAATCGTTCGAATCGTCGCTTTGCCTAATGATGTATTAATATAATTTAATTGGCGCTATAAAAAAAAACATTTTCCAAAATTTTATTTGTAATGGTTTATATAAAACCTGGTGACAGACAGACACCCAGCGTGACTTAGTAATGGGGCTCCATGTAACCTTTATGTCATCCAGCCAGCCATCATCATCCATCTTCTAGGCCTTCATGCTCCATCTTAGACCACATCGTCACTTTACATCAGGTGAGATTGTAGTCAAATGAAGGCTTATCAATAATAAAAATAAAAAAATAATAAAAATGTACGGAACCCTAAAATCTTAGAATTCAGCAACTCACTAGATTAAATAAAACTCCAGTTCGATATCACAAGTTACATCTCCTGAAATCAAAGTTAAATAAGCTTTTAAAACAATTTTTGATGTTTAAAAGATTCAATATCCGCCGCTTTGGCAGAACTTTCGTAAAGTTACAAACTTTCGAACTGTTTCTTATTCAATTTGTCCTCTTAATTATAACTTAAGTCGATAAAACGTTTTCAGATGAAAAAAAAGGTTTTTAAAGTTTGCGAGGGATTTGATTAACAAAATGGATGATATTGATAGATACGCTTTTCTGCGCTTCTACATACATCAGATGTAGAAGTTAACAGAATTTAATACAAAAAACTTAAAAACAATAAAAATCCTTTTTTTATATGTTAGATAAGCCTTCATTTGACCACAAACTCTCCTGATGTAAAGTGACGATGTGGTCTAAGATGGAGCATGATGACCTAGAAGGTACAAAACAACAACTTAGAATACAATATACTTCCCAGATCTTCATTTTTCAAATGGATAAAACCATATAGTTTGGTGTTTGTTATTTCAAATGCTCAATGCAAAATACATGTAGGTAATGTAGGTATTTCAAATAACTTTTTTAAAATAAATTACATTTTAACCGAAAATCACATATTTTTATTCATTTAATGCATTCATCATGAGAAATACAAGACTCAATGCCGAATAACAATTATCAGTTCGCGTATCGCGATTACAAGTCTTTGAGGGAGGCCTATGTGCACCAGTTGACGACCTGCGGCTGAAATGATAATGATGATGATTTAATATGTTATGTTATTAATATAACTAATTTAAAACGCCGTAATCAGTAAAATTCGGCAATAAAGCGTCATTCGTTCATTTCATTCGTTTGTCTGGCAATGTTGGTTGCACATCATCAGAAAGACTCGACTTCATCGAAAATAAAATGTTTTTAAAAGAAATTATATGCAAACTACAAAAAATATATTTTTATTTATTTATTTATTTATTATTTGCATTGTAATAGAATTATTTCAAATAATTCACAAACTGCAAAAAATCCGTTCCGTAATTTTAAAGATTTAAGCTTATTTACGTACAGGCAGACATAGGTAACGACTTTGTTATAAAAAGTATATAAAGATTAACATTGGAAAGATTATGCAACTCCTAGGTAGAAAAATTAGGCTTACTTCAGAAATGCATATAGTTAGAATTTAAAAAAAAAAAAATGCCCTTACACCGCTCGTAGGAAATTTTTGGAAAATATTCTAGCTATTCCCTGTTTCATATTATTACGTACACTAAACTAATCCCGAAACTGAACTATCTCAATGATTTTTTTATAAGTGATAAACCTTACGTCTTCGGTATTTTTTTTATATTTACGAATTCAAACTCGTTACGGATAGGTCTTAATCTTTTTCTGCATAAAAAAATATTTTACCTTATAAACCGCTGTATGTTATTGAAGGCTGTGCTTTCCTTCAATAACACACAGCGTATAATGAGCGGTGATAGATAGATCCGTCGACTACAGCTAGTCAATCAATCAAGTTTTTGTCGTAACCCGTTCGCGACATTGTTTCGGTTATCTTAGCCAGATATATCTTGTTCTGTTTACGTGGGACATCGTAAGGGATAATATAATACTTAATGTAATTTTGGGATATAAATAGATGGGTGGTGGAGATATCAAAATAAGAATCGGGTATTATTTAAACGTATATTTTATGGTTATCAAGTTTTAACAATTTGAAGATTTACATTCACATAGCATCTTCATCATTTCAGTCCTAGGATGACCACTGCTGGTTCATCCAATTCATCTAGTTGGTGGCTGATATCGACTGTTTCCATCATAGAACTTTTCAGCCCGAAGGTCCTTTCTTATACCTTTTGTATTTCCTTGCACGTTTGACGATCTACATACTCTCGTTAATACGTATCTCAAAATTCCAAATACCAAATAACATAGATATATCTCATAAACCCGGAGCAAAGCGATTCTATAGCTAGTTGAGCGGTTCCTAGTCTATTCAAATATGGCCTATGTTAAATGATTCACTCCATCACTCAGTAAACACTCTTGTTACATGGAGAAACACACATGCTTGCAACACACATGAACAGCTTCATAATTTTTGCAACGTCCTATGGTACGGGATATGCTTTATTGAAAAGGGCGAGGCTTTACATCGGCAAATTGTCTGTAAGAATTATACCAAATTGTTCGACAATAAGTTGGTTCTTAATAAATAATTTGGTCTAAATTCAAAATCCTCGGTGCAAGTTGTCTGAAAATCAACAAGTCTACAAATTTAAATTTGATGTTTTTTATATTAATATTGTTATATCACAATGATGATTTTCCAATATCGAAATGTTAGGTAGGTGCATTAATCCAATAAAAAGTAATATATTATCACGGTTTTTTTTTTTTTTATTCTCGATAAGCCTGCATTTGACTACAATTTCACCTGATGTAAAGTGACGATGTGGTCTAAGAAGGAGCATGAAGACCTAGAAGGTAGATGGCTTCTCCGGACCACATTACGAAACACGAAAAAATCGCTTCACGCACTGGCCCAGCCCGGAGGGTGGTGACAAGCTGCGGCCGAAGCCTACCACCAGAGACTGTTCTTAGCACCACCCGGAGGTCACGTGTAAGGATTCAGAGGGTTACCACTTACGGACGTGAACAGACAAAACCTCCTATAACGGAACGGTATTATTTTATCACTGTCTTTATATGTCCATGTATTTCCTGTGCTTCTTATAAAATAAACGTTTGAGTTTAACTTTTGACTTATATAGCGCGATCTACACTCAAAGATTTAAAGATCTAATATCCAAGCTTCATACTAGATTCCAAAATGAGGTAACAAAAGGTGGAGCGAGTAGCAGTCGTAATAAAGATACCGCAGCGACCGTAAAATCGCTTCAAGTAATGAACCATTAATAGCAAGGATGCAGGAAATGCAGTCTGATGTCTTTACCACTCCATCGCTCGCCACCAGACAGTTTTATTAGTAAGATAACTTTCAGTTCTTTATGTGCGTTCGCTGAAAAAGGGTTGCTTGAGACAATTTTATTGAACAGTTTTCACGGTGTTGCTTTGTGCCTTCTGACGTTTCATGTGAGTGTGAGTGACGGAATTCCATTCACATACATAAGCTATACAAATTTGAATTAGAAAAATCTATCAAGTAGTGCCTAAGATTATTTTGCTCACCATGAGGCATTTCCAAATAAGTAATTACCTCTGTTAAAAAGTTGTGTCCTATTTTTTGGTTCCTTAAATTTTATGATCTCAACTTAGTAGAACCTATGAATCATGAGTCTAGTGTTTGATGATGATAACGTCTCCTCAATAACATTTTTTTACATCAATTTAAATTGACAAAATGACTACACAATATTCAGAACAGGATTCATGGTTAAGTAATAACATAACAAAATCTATCCCCGTGGCCCTAAGCTTGTGTTGAGGGTACTAAACATCTGATACTTTATATAATTATAAAAGGCCTAATGGTTCTTATCAATAAAACCTATGACAAATTCAGTACTTCAATTTCTATTTTTTTGTCTCTGGCAATTTGAAATAGGACTTCACGCTCCAACCGTTTTTGTTTATTTTTGAACTACATAATCTAAATCCATCAATCAGCGCAAATGTAAATAAATAAAATGCAATTCCAGCTTGAAACTAATAAAAAATAAATGAGATAAAAACAATGGAACTAAATTATTTTTATCCAAAGCCAATGCTCGCTGTTCCTAGCGTAGATTAGCATTATTTCCGGTGAAGTTGCTGTCGTACTATTTAATATGACATGTCCATCAATGGTGACTGATTCGCTCGAGTAGGCACGCGGCTATTCCGGACCTGTGACAGAAATATCGACTGGTGACATGGCTTTAATCCGTCAACTAACATACCTTAATTTATTATACTGAGTTGAGAAGCGAATAGAACAACTTTTTCGAGCTTTCATCTCTTATGTTGTCATTATAACAATATTGGTGTTCTTAGCAATATCAAAAATAATACAATTCCAATAGTTTATTTAAAGTGAATCTTATCATGAGGTTTATTTCATTGAAAATATTTATTTGTCAATTAATAAATCCTTCAATCAATAAATTAATAATAAAAAATTGACAAAATCTATACAAGAATGTAATTTTAATAGAGGAGAGATTGAAAGATGAGCTTGAAGCCATCTTTCAATCTCTCCTCAATTTATAAGGATTTTTCAAGGACTGGATGTACATCAGATAGGGAAGTCTGGAAAGAAGGTAGAGCGGTCTTTGCCCTGTAATGGCACACAACATGATCTTAAATAAAAATAATTCAGTAATTCATTTATTCATCCACCTTAGGAACTAATTGTACACTTGGTTTTGTTAGAGCTTAGAGTTAGAGAATTTGTGATTTCTCAGCAAAAATTAAATATGATATTCGAAAGCTAATGAATGCATTCTGATTCTAGCGTAGATTAACGTTATTTCCAGTGACGTTGCTCGCAGGATTATTTAATGCGAGTTTTATGACGTGCCTATCCATGCGACTGATTCGCTCGAGTGGGCAGGCGGCTATTCTGAAGCCGTAAGGAAAATATCGACTAGTGATACGGCTTAAAAATTATAGTGATACGAGTATATGTTAAATCTTTGGTTATTTATTCAAGATTCATCCATAGTTATTCCGATTGTTAAAATATTGTCACAAAAATATTGAAAACAAATGCTGATGTTATGAATTAGCTGCATCAGATAATAGACAATATTTGAATCTGTAAAAATACGCCTCAATGCATAACTACGAATTGACAATAGCAATTCCAGAACGAAACTAAAATATTTTTATTAGTTTTGTAGAATGCTATAAGATTAAAATAAATGGTTTTTATTAAAATAATGAAATTTCCACAAATTCCACATGAAGTTAAGGAAAACTTAAGTTGAGCATATTTTTTTAAACTATATTTTTAAGATAGCTAAATTTATTGTGCGAGACTTTGTTCGACAATACACTCCTATGTATTGTCTAGAGATATATCAATAGGACTATTATGAAAATATATCGAATACTTCACCCTCTAGGGGTATAAGTAATTAGAATAGAACCGTTTTCTAAATAACGGCTGCAGGTATCGCGGCCGACGTTGATTTGTGGACAGCTCCACTTTGCGTGTTTTTACGCTTTCTATATTTGAAAAGGACTTTTATTTTACGTTGCACATGCAGCAGTAAAATCCTCTTTCCTGATGGCCTAAAAGGGTCAGCGTGTATTTGTCTGTACTGATGAAATCGTTTCAGACAAACTACGTGACTCGTAAAAATCATAAAACGAATTTATATATAATGGGAGGATATAAATTTTACTCATATTTTTCAAGTTTACCTGAGAAATCGCGATTTTCATTGTCAAGTTTTATTGTTTTATAATTTATCCTATTTAAAAATGATAGTTATTCGTTTATAGTTTTAGAGTTATCTTCATTATTTTATATAACTGTGTACCAACGCAAATTAAACAAACAAAACATGGTAAATAATTTATTAACAAAAAAGAATTGATAAATCGAAATATCGAAAATATCAAATTTAAGGAATCAAAATCTCAGAAACTTTATTCAGGAAAAGCCAGGTGTGAATGTATTCGACTCGTAATATAATTTGTCAAATGCAAACGCAATAAGGCAAAGCTGTCGTCATACGGGACAAAATTAAATATTTCATGGAACATGGAACGTAGAAACCGTTTTAGATATGGTGTGGTGGACAAAAACATAATCCATACTTTGTTCTAGTATATAAATTTTCCATGTCACAATGTTAGTTACCGTACTCCTTCGAAACGGCTTTACCGATGCGTATTCAGTAGCTCTAAGAATCGGCTACGTTTGCTGGGGTCAGCTAGTAATATTATAAATACGAAAGTAACTCTGTCTGTTTGTTCCGCTTTCAAGCAATAACTATTGAATCGATTTGAACGAAATTTAGTACACAGATTCTCTAGAAACTGATAAAGGATATTGACTACTTTTTACCGCGGGTAAATCCATTATAAATAAATAACGGTAAGACCATAGAGCACTAGTAATTAATAGGATCGCTAATTTTACAGTTATCTGTTCAAAAACTAAAAAAACACACAATCTTAATGTTTTATTTTATGCGCAATTCGGCATATTTTTTAATGCGGCCCCCATTCCTTTAATATTTCAAATATTTCGAAAATTAGTATTTTTCAATAAATAAATATTATTGTGAGATATTTATATTCAAAACCATTTATAGGTTTTTATTGGTAGTCATTAATGTTTTCTTAAAGATTCGGAACCCTCACTTAACTACTTGTCTCGTGCTTCATGGATTTATATGTCTCTAATTATTATACAGTAAAACTAAAATAGCCTACGCATTTATATTATTCTCTGTGTAATAAAATCAAATCAATATAAAAACAGGTGTATTAAATTACCCCTTTCACATCAAACTTACTTAATAAATCATTCACACCGTATAAAACCCACCTCTTAGAAGTCAGCCATATTGCCAACTTAATCAAATGAAGTTATTTGGAGTGTTGCCAGCGGCCAACGCCTGTTTAACGCTGTTCAAACTTAACGACATTATGTCGTAATGGTGCTCGTCAACGCGCAATTTATTCCTTTTTAATAGTTTTAATTCAGATGATTATTTTTAACCGACTTTCCATAAATAAAGATGGTTCTCTGTTGAATTTTCCCATTAATTTTATAGGTTTATATTTTAAAATTTCCTTATTTTATACCGAGTTTGGGCAGCCCTGAGGTTAGATTCTATGTTAGATAGACCTAGATTCGAATCTCACTAGTTTTTTCGGATGATGTAAATGTTGTTTTATAATACTTATAAAAAAAAATTCGTGTCTCATATTGAGTAGGTCTGAGAATCGGCCAACATCTATTTTTCATTTTGCAAAACAACGATTGCTGGGGTCAGCTAGTAATACTTATAATATTAAATTTTTGTGTTTTGTGTACAATAAAGAATTAATGTTATATGAAACATGTGATAATTACAAAAAATCTTCTTATTTTTAGGTTATGTTGATTTAATAATTATTATTCAATTTATTCAATTTGAAAACGAACATCAATCCCCACTAACTTATCAAATGCCATTTTATTTATTACCAAGCGCATAGAGAAACTTCCAGAGAAGTTTACCTGTGATACGGAATCGAACACTTAGTCACGTGGTCACTTTAACCCTATTTAAAGATTATAACATGGTTTAATAAAAACGGTGATAATTAAGGTTCTTAAGCACAATTTCAATTAGCTTTAACCCCCGACCAAAAAAGAGGGGTGTTATAAGTTTCACGTGTCTGTCTGTCTGTCTGGAACATATGGCATATCCTAGCTCCCGAACGGATGGAGCGTTTTTTTTAATGAAGGGTGAGTTTTCTTAGACTTGTTTCATACAAATCCGTTGTGCCGTTTAAAAGTTTTGGGTGGCGAGAGTGGGGAAGGAAATCGAAAATCTGCAAATATACTTTTGAGTGGGGTATCAAATGAAAGCACATCGCGTGCACATTACAAAATATTATGGTGTTTTACCTTTAAGGAAATTAAGACATTGGAATCGGCGGTTTTTCTTAAATTTTAAATTAAAAAAAGAAAAGTAGAGTAAGCGGCTTCTTCTCTCTAGCTTCGCTTTCTCTGTCTCGTCCCCTCTCACTTTAACCCACAGCAAGCCGTATTTCTGGTTCCAGTTTTAATTTAATAATTTGACCTTTGAGTTTGACAAAGTCCTATGACCGCCAAAACCAGTGACCAGTCCATTATATAATAATTGCAATAAGGTTTCATTTACTTCTACGTACACATTCGTAAGTACATTTTTACCCATATATTTCTCCCAAAAATTGCCACATCCAAATATTTCCCCGAAATCTCGGGAGATCACTGCCCTCGGGAAATCAGGCTCAGGGCGTTGGGCGCTAAGCCTCATGATAGCCACCGTTATCCCTTGATCTCAGGACTGGAAGTACCTTATCAGTAATTTTTTTGCATCCCTTAAAATGAGATGGTTTTTATTCGGTGTTTTTAAGGGGTTTTAAGGGTTTTTGTTATTCTGGCATGGTGTTTAACAATATTTTTTTTATATTCATTTTGAAGAAGATGCCTTTGCCCAGCATGACTAACAAATAATATCTAAATAAATTGGTAACGCCATCTATCCATTATCCTATCCAATTTTTCCTTTCCCTGACATAAGCTAGCTAGCGTGCTAGTGTCACTGTCATGCGCTGGCGCGAGAAGAAAAGGAAAATGGCGACTGAAGGACCCGGGCTTGACCGTTCGGCTGTCGCGTGGAGTGGACGCTCATCAATTGCGTAATCGATTTTCACCTTCAATTTCCCGCCATATGGAACATAATAATTCCGCTGTTTGATTTCGCCGTTATTATCATTGTGATCTTGGACGTAATATTGGTCTTCTACTGCTCGGTTTATGCGAGACGATATAGCCGTGTGTGGTGTCAGTGTGGAAGTGCTTGAGGGCGCCCTGAGTTGCTGGGCTGCCCCACCCCCGCAAGGAACGTGGAACCTGGCTAGAAGTCCTTCGCTTGCAGGTCAGTGCACGCTTTCCCTTCCATCCTTATTATTTTTACCCATCTGTTAATCCCCAAGGCGGCCCTGTGGTATCGAAGGCACAGGGGTTTCTCGCGCGTCTACATAAATAAATAGATTTTTGCCAATCACATAAGTGGTATTGTTTTTAGAGTAATAAAACTATCGCTGAATCTATAAATAGAACTGCCTACAAAATACGATAATATTATGTAATTGAAGCGATGCAGTAGATCCACTGAATATATTTTACGAGGGTTAAACATTTTGATAAGGTTCCTCTTTTCTGCTTAATATTTACGAAGCTACGCTATTTTTAAAGATTTGATTTATTTTGAAAGCAACGTGTGTTCATTTCGGTGGTATTTTACATCTCAATTTGGAATAGGGTGACGAATCATGATAATTATTAAGGCACGTCATTTAAATCCAACACTTTTGAAAAACTACTACGACTATTAATATTATAAAACTGACTAGTTTGTTTGTTTGAAAACAGGAACTTCTGCTCAGATTATAAAAAATATTACTTTGTTAGAAAAATACGTTATTAGCCGGGAAAATCCAAAACACACACTGGCAACGCCATCGCGTGTTTTGCTACGAACACTGTTACAAAATGGGTTTCAAATTCTTGTGTGAAATTCATTTTACTATTTCAAAACTACCACTTTTTTCAGTATTTCCGTGCAAATACAATAATTTTCCATACTTGAAAACACGGGTATAAGGTTAAAGTCTAGTTAATATTATAAATTATTCCTCTCGCCAAGCTGTCAAATTATGTAACTAGGTTAACCATTTTATAAGCTGCTTTTGTCTCTTTTTCTCTTTTTAGTAACGTATATGCACTTCTCGCTTGTTTGTTTATATTTTGCATTCTCTAAACGGAGTCTGAAATACACTCATTTTGTATGCGCTTTTTTGTGTTGATTTAATCCTGTTGGGAGATTCGTATCTTCATTTATTTTAGTTTTCTTTATAATTTACATTAGTTAAATTTATAAGATTACTAACTGACCCCAGCAAACGTTGTTTAGCAAAATTAAAAATTGATAGTAGCCGATTCTTAACGTATATGCACTTCTCGCTTGTTTGTTTATATTTTGCATTCTCTAAACGGAGTCTGAAATACACTCATTTTGTATGCGCTTTTTTGTGTTGATTTAATCCTGTTGGGAGATTCGTATCTTCATTTATTTTAGTTTTCTTTATAATTTACATTAGTTAAATTTATAAGATTACTAACTGACCCCAGCAAACGTTGTTTAGCAAAATTAAAAATTGATAGTAGCCGATTCTTAACGTATATGCACTTCTCGCTTGTTTGTTTATATTTTGCATTCTCTAAACGGAGTCTGAAATACACTCATTTTGTATGCGCTTTTTTGTGTTGGTTTAATCATGTTGGGAGATTCGTATCTTCATTTATTTTAGTTTTCTTTATAATTTACATTAGTTAAATTTATAAGATTACTAACTGACCCCAGCAAACGTTGTTTAGCAAAATTAAAAATTGATAGTAGCCGATTCTCAGAATACTCATATACAATTTCATAATAATCGGTTAGCTGTTTCGGAGGAGTACGGTAACTAACACTGTGACATGTGAATTTTATATATGTATAAGATAATTTATAAATTACTGTTGGATATTTTATTCTGAAAATATAAGGCATAGATTTTCAAAAAGAAAAATGACATACATACATAAAAAACTTGTTCATTACTTGGAATCAAGCACGAATTTCTTTTTAAAATAAAACTGGTCTTGTTCTCGTCTTCTTGTTTAATTTTTATACGATTTAGCCAAAGTATCTATAGGTAATTGAGATTTTGATAGAAGATATCCATCCATCTCCATCCGTGGGTGACATAGGACCCGGCTAAGGGAAGCACACCATACGATGAACAGTAGCTTCTAGGAACATAACCACAAAAAGCACTATTAAAAATATCTATATGTATATATATGTACATTATAATGTTTATTATATTAAGTATGTCAGACGTCTAGCAACTGTAAATAAGTTTACCACGGAGCTAGATGTTGTGTAGATTGTTCGGAAATCGTTATTTAATTTGAGACAAAATAAAGGACTTGATGGCTTTATTTAAAAAAAAATATGATTTGGCACCAAATAGCCGCATTTTTCAGTTACCCAGTGTCACTAGAGTCTTGAAGCTGAATATCGCGTTTTTAAATTTTATTTTATTACAATAAATGTTATACCCAGTATTACGCTCACGGTAAATTGCTCACTCACTAACGACAGTGCGTGCAAAAATATTATACATTACTAGCTGACCCCGGCAAACGTTGTTTTGCAAAATGGAAAATAGATAGTAGCCGACCTACTGAATACACATAATATAATTTGGTAAGAATCGGTAAAGCCGTTTCGGAGGAGTACGGTAACTAACATTGTGAAATTTTATGTATTAGAAGATGTATTTATTTAATTATGTTTACATACCCTCCTTCTGGCACTGTCAGGTATAAACAGGAATGGCTCATGTCAATGGCTCCTTCATTCCTGTTCTTAAAAATCTAATTAACCTGAAAGCTAAAATACAAGAATAAAATTCCTTTGAAAACCCACACTGAAGCTTATTTTTATATTCTCTAAGAAGCGAAGTGAAGCGGGGTTGGCGATCTGTGAAATTAATGTTTTTTAAACTTCAATTTTGGGGTGTGAATGAGAAAATTATGCATTCGTGTGATTTTCACTGGAATTTGTAATGAACATTACCGTTTATTGGACACTTCGGCTAAAACGTGCTTGAGATGAAATAGATGGATGTTCTAAGTTTAACGACCTTAGGTCTTAGGGTAGAATACTAAAATTTAGTTTCGGCCGGATAGACTGTGTCCAATCTCACTTGGTAATTTAACAACTTGTTAAAGGTTTAGAATAAAATCGGATAGAGCCTATCTGGCAAATGATGAGTGGATTTTTATCATAAAACAAAAGACTTTCAGTTTGATAAATATTAATTAATTATTGAGTAACTCGGGCCGCGGCCATCAGCATAAGAATGTTCCCATCTCCTCCTGTGGGCGAATCCAATAAGCAACATTTTCCGAACATTTTGGCATTAAATCGATATATTAGGTCCTTACATATGAAATTGGCGTTTTGTATGGGAGGAACAAAAAGTCGAATATTTTTTAATATAATATATTTAATTAATCAAAGTATGAACCATTATTTTCTATGCACTTTTGCCATCTTATAGGTAGTTCATTGATCCCTTTACTAAAAAAACCAGTCGGACGGGAATCAATAAAATCTTTGAAGGCGATTTGGACTGCCCCATCGGAGTTGAATTTTTTCCCTTGCAAGAAGTTATCCAAATTTCGAAAAAAATGGTAATCTGTTGGAGCAAGGTCCGGGGAGTACGGAGGATGTCTTAGACTTTCCAATTGAAGCTCTTCTAATTTAGTAGCCGTCTGTTGCGCAGTGTGTGGTCTAGCGTTGTCGTGAAGCAGCAGTGGCGTGGAGCGATTGACCAGCCTAGGTTGTTTAGCCGCTAGCTTTTCCATCATGGTTTGCAATTGCTGACAATAGACATCAGCCGTAATAGTCTGGCCAGATTTGAGAAAACTGTAATGAACAATACCGGCACTAGTCCACCAAACGCTTACAAGTAACTTTTTTGGGGTTAATTTTCGCTTGGGGCAGGATTTGGCTGGCTGGCCAGGATCCAACCATTGCGCTGAGCGCTTCCGATTATCGTAAAGAACCCATTTTTCATCACAGGTAATGATTCGGTTTAAAATACCTTCATTATTGTGCCGGTTTAGTAATGTAACGCAGCAGTCGACGCGCGTTTGCCGGTTTGCTTCAGTCAATTCGTGAGGTACCCACCTTTCAAGCTTTTTAATCTTCCCAATTTGCTTCAAGTGAATTAAAACAGTTTTATCACTAACACCGCAGCCTGCAGCTAACTCGGACGTGGTTTGCGATGGATCCGCTTCCACAATAGCCTTCAACTCTTCATTATCAACTTGAGTCTCAGGCCGTCCACGGGGCTTGTTCTGCAAGTCGAAATTTCCAGAACGAAAACGTTGGAACCAAAAACGAACTGTGTTTTCTTTTGCAACACGACCGCCATACACATCATTCACCCTTCGAGTTGTTTCCGCAGCACTAGTGCCACGGCGGAACTCGTACTCGTAAATAATGCGATATTTTAAGTTTTCCATTTTGTAAAATGAGTGACGCAAACAGAAAAAAACAGAAGAAAAAAAACAAATGAATGACGATCATCGAAGCACAAATACATGAGTCTATAGCTGTACAAATTTGAATTTGGAATTCCTTACCAAAGAGGAGAAATTTGTGATTAAAGTGGCCAGTACGAAAAACGCCAATTTCATATGTAAGGACCTAATACATTTATTGAGTGACTCAAAAACTTATAATGTTCACGCCAAATTCAAAAACTCCTATTTTTTAAGTTTCATTTTTTTTTTTACTTTACTTTCATTTAAAAATATAATCATAAAAATTCGGAGTTCATTCGGAGTCGAATTGATAAACTCCTTTATTTGACGAAAGTCTGTAAAAAATCGTCTTGAAAGATTTTATTTGACCATAATTTTTTTAAGGAGGTTTAATCTCATGTGGTATGAGATCATAACTCTTAAGAACAAAAAACGAGGATGCACACGATACTCAACTGTTACAGTAAACCTTCTCCCTTATCTTTGGAAGCCTATGTCCAGAAGTGGATATCTCGTGACCCAAAAAAATTAACGAAATCTGTGAAATTTTATCATTTGGCGTGTTGATCACAAGTTTGGTAAGAGTTGTTGCTCAGATTATCGTTTGTTAAAGTAAAGTTTTTATACCAAAATCCAGCTTGGTAGTCAATTGAAACTATATTTGATTATTTATTCTATCTAGAACGTCTTTGAAAGCAATACTTCTAAAAATCAATTAAGTAAGTAGTTACCAAGTAACATAGCTGATTTATTTGAGAGATTAGGCCTTCATTCACTACGCGGGCCAAGTGCGCGTTGGAGAATGTCACATGTCTTTCAAACTATTTAAAGTTCTCCGAACATGCCAGTTTTCTCACGATGTTTGCCTTCACCGTTAAATGTATCAAGAAGAAAAATCCAGAGGTGCGTGACGGGGTTTGAACCCACGACCTTCGGAATGAAAGTCGAGTGTTCTCCCACTTAGTCAAAACGGCTTTTTTAATTATTTTTTTTAATAATTGATTAGTTTCCTGAAATTCATATTGTCAATAAAAAGTAGGTACCTACTCAAAATTTTATCGAAATGTTTTATTGTGAATACCACGTTAAAATATTGTGTGGGGCTCAAATACACAAGTAGGTAGTTGCAGAAAAAACACTGCCCAAATATTGAATTTTTTGAGTTTGTATCTATTTATTTAATCTTTTTTAATAGTTGTAAGTGAATGTATTCAAAATGTAATAATATATATAAGTTTTTTTTATTAGTTAGGAAATAAATGTATTTTGTTTGTTTGTTTTGTTTGAAATTTTTAACATCAGTAAATTATATTATCTGGCTCTGCAGATGGATTAAAGTAAAGCATTGTGTTTGAATTTTATAGCGCTCTCAACAGTAGCGAATTTGATTGTATTGTATTTTAACAAAAATACGGAATACATCATCGGATGTATCAACAATTTACAGTAAATTTGTCTTTAAATGTCGTAAAATAAATCGCGTGCACCAGATTTTAGTATGGTCCTCAAATTTATTTCTTGGTTTGCATGGGATATACTCGTACATCAAATAATAACAAAATATCTCTATCTATCACTGTCTTTTCATCCCTTTTATTTCCTGTCCATCCCGAGGTTGCCTGGAAGAGATCGCTCATAGCGATAAGGCCGCCCATTGTACCCTGTTTTTAATTAGTTAAGGTTTTTGTAAATTTTATTATTAATTTGTGTGGTGTACAATAAAGCGTTTTCTATTCTATTCTATTCTATCTTTAGTGTTAAGGGCTAAAGGTAGGTTAAGGCCTTCATGGTCACAAATAATCCTCGATATCTTTCTGTCACTGATTACATCTGTCATTGCTTATCAATTGTTAGCAATGACAGACGTTATTATAGAATTTATTCAATAAAGACATGAATATGTCACTTAAACTTCTTTTTAGAAATTAGTAAACCAATCTGTCTGAGATTGTCAAAATGGCGTTCAACTAATAACATCTTTTTCACTTTATAATTTTATTAAACTCGACACTGGCAAATTGTTGCTTCAAGCGCAGAGTCCAATTACAAGAAACTGAACTGAACTGAAATCTGTCTGAAGTCCAAATAATAAATATACATTGGGCGCCTAGCACCGCTACAATCATTGCGATGCGAAACAACCCATTCTAAAACCAATGATATGAAAAGCACTTGGTATGAAACGACTTAATACCCCTGGTAGCTTGCTCAAGCTGTACATTTTCGAGCATGGTCGAAATAAGCATATTCATTTTGTTGGACAGTATAGACTATAATATACAACACTGTATACTGTATATACTGTCCAACAATATATTATAGAGATATGATATCAGAATTATACACGAAATACTCCCTTAAAAATCACATGGATCACCTCCGTGAGACAAGGAATCAACAATTCTGTTATTCTCACCTCACATCCTACAAATAACCCAATCCCCAAAAAGGCAAGAAGTTGTTAACAAAGCTAAACCAGGCTCAGCTTGGAATCTATAATCCATTCTAATCTCTCTCAATCCGGTTTTGTACCGTTTTTGGGGCGTCCCGATTTTGGCACACAAAGGGGCATTGCCAATCACGGTGTTTGTAAATCCCGCACGTAGACGAGAGCGTGCTGAATACAGTACACTGTATGTACTGCCGGGGACACAACTATACAACTTATTTTGTCCTTTTTGAACTAGCTTCTGAGCTTTGGGGTTCAATTGTGTAATAATCAGACCGGATTCACGTTTTCGTTTGAGCTTGATCTTCACAGATCTGAATTGGGAATGTTGTGTTGTGTTAACTGTAATATTTCTCAAATATGTAATTCACAAGTAACATAAGAAATCATGTATTCTGGTCATAGTTTACGAAAACACAACAATACTAGAGGAAATAAATGAAACACTTACTCGTTAAAGGAATAATTTGATGCCTCCCTGTTAAACAACAAAACCCCCATCAATGTTCCGTCAAGAGGGAACTTGAATCTTTTAAGTCTTGAAAGACGTCAAAGAATCTTTTAAGTCTTGAAAGTCGTCAAATGTTGCCTGATTTGACCATTTTCTATTTAACAACATCATACAAAGCTCGTTTATTGACTGGCTTTTAAGTTAACCGGAATACTTTGTTAGGCCTATAAAAACTAGAAACGGGTAACGTACCATGATATGACGGTATTTGATTTTTCCGATATATTGACGCTTTTGCAAGCGATACGATACGATACGATCACGTCATAAACTGATATTTCTAAAAGTTTGTTTGGACGAGGGCGATCACGGTATACGGGTAACTGTCTGACGCTACAAGGTAAGGTTGAAATAAAGGGCTTAAATACAATTGACATTTACTTTCTTAAAAACAGAAATTAACATAACACATCGGAGTTGATCTTTAAAACCCAGTTAAGTATTTAATAAGTAAGCGACTATCTTTCCTAGTAACTATCTTTGCCCGTGTTTTTGGATTCAATTTTATGGAACAAAGTATTTTTATTTTCGTAATTAAAAGCCTCCCTCGATTAATGGACTACTACTAACGCAGAAATAATTTTTCAAATTAAATAGTACCAGTCTTTCGTGGGATTTACGCTAACAAACAATTAACCTCGTCAGCTTTATAATCCATCAATCATTTATTAAAAACCAAAGAAAGTATTACATAATTCAAGCAGGCTTTTGGACTACGCCTCCTGTACTAGTAACAAACAGTGTTACAGCAAGGTAGTGCAACGCAAACCATATAAAAATATAAATAAAATATAAAATAAACATATAAAAAAACCTTACAAAGGTGTATAAATAAATAACTTACAGACTAACATATACCATTAATAAATAATAACATAATTATAAATCATTTATTCACATAGAGCTGTTATGTTTTTCAACATAACATTTTTGGAACTCTGTCACCTGTGGCAGCTTAAAGCTGTGTTACAGATGATCAGAAACTTCGTATTTATAGTAATGTTGTATTCAATAATAGAGTTGTAGACTTTAGGACATAAACTTACGAACTATCAATTGGGAACTATCAATTACTATTGCATTTACAGATTTACTCTTTAAAGTTTTTTTTTTAACAAGTAGGTTTCCAAATCGAAAAATCGTAGAACAAAATATGTTCACCTGGTGCGTGCCATTCACACCCTTTCGCTTTTGATGCCAATAATAAGTAATTATTAGTATAGATTCCAGAATTAAACACAAACCCTTTCGCAATCACCTGTACTATCTAAATAAAGGGAAATTGCGCGAGTAACAATAACCCCAGCAGACGCATTCTGTAAAAAATCGAATCCGAACTCGAAATCACTCAAGTGACCGAGCTCACTTCGAACGCTCGTCACTGAGGCGCTACAGACGCTATCGAGCTTTACAGAATACAAAACTGTTAAATCACCGCGGATTCAGCTTAGTAAGGATCGAAGTGAGTTTACAGAATGCGCCTACAGTGGTGTATTGGCAGCGGCATGGCGGCAGGGGGCTAATGCGATATTTCGATGCCCTCCCAGCCAAATGTTGGTATTTTGCACGTCATTATTGCCTGTAAGTCTGACATTCCCGTTCGTTATATGCTATTTAGCTCCTGGAGTGCCAATAATGTGATATGGAATGCTCAATGATGTTATTCGACTGTCTCGATGTTCTGACAAGTTTAGAAAACAGTTTTGCTTAGCGCGTTTATTGAAAACTATAGTAGTGCTCTCGCGGTAAAAAGTACCCTGTGTCCTTTCTGGGTTTATAGACTCTCTCGGTGTATTCTGGGCTTGAGTTTTGCTTGGCGCGATTTTTCCTACCCCATATCTGGGCGTTAATGCTCGCGGCATAGTTCTTAACTCCTGCGCGTTTTACCGTTCTCTTTTTAAATGCACATAATGTAAAGAAAGAAGGACGGGAAGAATTTATTTATTAATCCAAACAGTCATATTAAATAACATGTAAACTCAAAAAGTAGCAACGCTGGTTTTCGCGGGTGGGTGTGTGTGAATACGGTTTACACAGGTATTTACAAACTATAAAATACCTTAATATTATAAAATACGGTAAACGGTTTAGATTATGAAATCTTAATCATGTTCCAAATAACTTTCTAACAGCCTGGCAGTGAGTAACTGAGCCCTAATAACCAGTGCAGTATCAACTAGTATGATCAGCTTCATATTGCAGCTGGTATCTGGATTATGCCTATTTGCTATTTATTTGCCTAATTGATGATTATATCGTATGAGGGTTCCGCGCCCCAAGGGTAAAACGGGCCCTATTGCTGAAACTTCGTAGTCAGTCTGTCTGCCTGTCACCATGCAGTATTTCAAGAACCGTGATGGTAGAGAGTTGAAATTTTACGACATTTTTGGAGGTTTTGTCTGTTCACGTCCGTAAGTGGTAACCCTCGGAATCCTTACATGTGACCTCCGGGTGGTGCTAAGAACAGTCTCTGGTGGTAGGCTTCGGCCGCGGCTTGTCACCACCCTCCGGGCTGGGCCAGTGCGTGAAGCGATTTTTTTGTGTTTGTAATGTGGTCCGGAGAAGCCATCTACCTTCTAGGTCTTCATGTCCCATCTTAGACCACATCGTCACTTTACATCAGGTGATATTGTGGTCAAATGAAGGCTTATCGAGTATAAAAATAAATAAAATAAAACATTAACAAATAGCTTATATTCAATTTCTGTTCAAATAAGTGCCGTTTTTGTGTACCAAATAAATGTATTTCTTTCTTCTGCTTTCTTTCTAATACCAAATCTTGTAGTTTACTCAGACGGTAAAGAAGAATGCCATTAGATAAGTATTTGCTTTCAGCTGTAGACAAAGTACAATAAGATGATACTCCAATCTCGAGTTGTCTTGAGCGTGAACAGGTCATCTCTTTACTTGCACGTTTAAAACGTTTGTAATTATCTTCTAGGAATTTATTATAAAAATAGTTTTATAAAAAGTTGTTTGCATGACTACTACGACGACTTTAATTCTGAAGTTCGTGGGTTCAAACCCCGCCACGCATCTCTGGATTTTTTTCTTGAGAAATTTATGGTCGCTTTAAACACAAGCTTTAACGGTGAAGGTAAACATCGTTAGGAAACCGGAAAATTAATACACGCATATTTTATTATACCCACGTTATAAGTTATGTTGGTCATCATCTCCCGTATATATATTTCACCAGAAGTGCGTCTTCTTGAACATAATGATATATATATTACAATAATCCTATCTATTTGTTTATTTTATTTTATTTTCTTTGGAAAACAAACAGTTATAATTACTTATATAATTAAAGCTTGTCTGGTAAAAATCGCTCCTTAGCGATTTTTACATTTTTCACACAGTCTTAAGCATTTTTAATGCGTTATTTTTATTTCTTTAGTGTGCAATAAATATTTTTTTATCTTATCTTAAAGTTCCACAAGCTGCTGCGCTCGTAAATACCCTTCAAAATAATTTCAATGATTAATATAATTATTTTTAACAAAACTCTTTAAAATATTCAAAACATACATTATTATGATACATACTCTAATGAAAGGTGAGCACATGATGAAGAAGAAGAAATTAATAAATTAATTATTAAAATAAATATTATTATTTCCACTTCCACTTCTCCAAAACAAAAAGCGTAGATTATTTCCTTTATTACAAAAACAACACTACAGCTTTATACTTCCGTAATTAAAACTCAGTTTCTAAGTTTCCTTTATTTTACAGAGAACCGACATTGCCAGGCGAAAAATCAAGCTAACAGCTTATTTCGCTTACAAAGGAACGTAGCGCAGTAAACCTCATTTTAATTTGTAACAAAAGCTGCATCTAAACATACATTATTTAGCAGAAAGCAGCACTGATGCCTCTAAAACCCATTCATGTTTCGGCAGGGCATTCACCCCTGGGCGTGCGGAATCCCCATCGCGACTAGGAAATTACATAACTGATTTAGAGCTTGAATTATGTTAATTTAAGGTTATTTAACATAATTTTATATAACATATGGTATATAACAGTAGGATAATTTTGATTTACAGTTTGAATCACTTTACTATAGCATTTTCGTCTCAAAAATGATTATTATGTCATAGGCGAAAGTCCGCTAAAGCGACGAAAATGTTAGGTGGTAGATTTTATTGAATTAAAATTAAAACTGAATTTCATTAAAACTATGGAACAGCTGTTCTGGATCGCCATGAACAAAGCTAAATTTAAGGAGCTGACTGCCAACCTTCAGTAATGAAGGGCACCTAAAGAAGAAGAAGATTTTATTGAAAACCATGGCTTAACAGGCATGCAATAATCATTCGTACGACAATATTCCATTATTTTTTGCCAACAAAAATCAGTTTCAGTTTCTTTTAATTGGACTTTGCGCTTGAAGCGACAATTTGCCAGTGTCGAGTTAAATAAAATTATAAAGTGTGAAAGATGTTTCTCAGTTGAACGCCATTTTGCGTTCAACTGAGAAACAAAATTAACAAAAATCAAGACGATATAATGAATGCATTGAAGTTTTGCGTGAAGTAACGATTTTGAACAAAATGTAATAAATGTCACAAGCTCCGGAACGTATATGTCTTTTACCTTGACACTTTTTTATTAAATCGAAAAGCGACAGTATTTTTGAATGAGCTAACAGACGAACTAAACAAAATACCAATTTATATATGTAGCCATCATGCACATTACCTATTATAATGCAATAATCATTTCATTAAAATTATCAGGCCCGAGGTTCATCTTTTGCTTTCATGTTTAAGTCGGTTAAAAAGGTAGCAGTAACATATTCCGGAAGTGCGGACCGGACGCGATAACTCCAGCCTCCTTGTCAAGGACAAACAGTCAGAACGGCCGGCTAATGTTAATAATGGAGGGTTCAAAATGCTTATTTCATAATGTTTACGCTTACGGTTGAAAAGGTTTCATTAATCTTTTTACCGGACTGCTAAGGAAGGGTTTTTATCAGGTTTTTGTTGATTGTGCTCGCAATCAAATTTTTAGCATCTTTAAATTTACTAATAACTTTTTTCACTCATTGCGTGAGGGTGTGAAATTTGTCTATATATCTACGTCTATTGTATTAAGTATAGTAGATGGCTAGTACCCCAACACAAGCTTAGAGCTTCACACGGGCAATAATTGAAAAAAAAATTGTGTGGATTGTCCGAATGACAAGACTTACCACGTGTCTAGATTAAAATTAG
Organism: Gymnoscelis rufifasciata; assembly: GCA_929108375.1. Taxonomy (NCBI): domain Eukaryota; kingdom Metazoa; phylum Arthropoda; class Insecta; order Lepidoptera; family Geometridae; genus Gymnoscelis; species Gymnoscelis rufifasciata. Next base: position 11,667,047 of record OV815314.1, read on the forward strand.
CTACTAATATAAAAAACGTCATGTCAGAAATCGATATCTCTGGATTATCTGATCATGAGACTTAATTACATTGATTATTAATTACTTAATTGAATTTATAAGTACCATTATTGCGTAATACGAGTATGTATAGAAACCAAGAAGTGTGTGTTAATATACGCGATACAATTTGCGAACATGAGCGTATAATAATTATCGTGTTATATTTGTAAGAAAGTTCATGATTTTATTTATTTAAAAAAATATTTGTACATATTTTGGTTTGGTTAAAAAATGGGGAGCTTAATTCTATAGCATTATCTACCAGCTAATATAGAAACGTTTTCAAATATTGAAACTTTTTAAAGTGTTTTTTTATTAATTTCAGTAAAATCTATTATTATTAAGTTGAAGAGTCTGCTTGTTTGATTGTTCCCTACCGTTTTAAATATTCTTTCACTAAAAAGCCCCTAAGACAGGGACAAGTGGAGGGATTTCGGAGAGGCCTATGCCTAGCAGTGTGATTCGCCAGGCTAAAAAAATAAGCCCCTAAAAATATAACGAAAGTTAAATAGATTGTACCTACTTTGATAATTTATGATATAACAAAACAATACAATACGCTTTATTAAACATACAATAAAACACATAAATGATAAAAATACACAGAAACTGTGAATTAATGTGAATGAGATATTCTTTCAATCATAGGCTATATATTTTTACGTTGCAATAATACATTCTCTCGGTATTAGCCGTTGTAAAAGACAAGGTATGAAATAAAATCTGTCGCCTCTAAGGTCGCTTCTAACTAAAATAACGACATAGTGGAGACATAGCAGTAAGCTGACATTGTAAGCGTTACCTCTCGAGCTTCAGCGTGCCTCGACCACAGCACGTTCGGGACCCACTTAAGCGGCACGTGATTGCAAGAGAGCTTTCAGAAACTCACTATGATATCTCTATATAAATAGCCATAGAACAGTTTCAAAAGCAAAATTATTTACGAGGATTTATTCAGAAAACCATACTATTCCTATAATATCCGGGCTGGGCCAGTGCGTGAAGCGATTTTTTCCTGTTTCGTAATGTGGTCCGGAGAAGCTTTCTAGGTCTTCATGCCCCATTTAAGACCACATCGTCACTTTACATCAGGTGAGATTGTGGTCAAATGAAGGCTTATCGAGAATAAAAAAAATATATATATCTATAGACATTCTATCGATTTGTATCTGAATATTTGTATTAAGTACTTTATTTTGTAATGATATCGTAAAATTAAATAATATTCTAGGTCTTCATGTCCCATCTTAGACCACATCGTCACTTTACATCAGGTGAGATTGTAGTCAAAATCTAGTTAAGAATAGAAATTGCATACGTTGATTTTCCTTTTAAAATGTCAATTTCTCAATTTAATAACAATCTTTATAAAAGCGAAACCATTTTTTACCTGAATCACGAATATTTCAGAAACTAAAATACTTTAAAGCTTGAAATTTGGCAGATACGTTTCTTATTAGTGTAGATGTCCGTTAAGGACGGATATTACGAGAATCCACCCTTTAGGGATAAAAACGGGGGTTGGATTTTCTATTAATGTTCTATGATTTTGAAGTAAGAGACTTGAAAGCGTGTACGGAGTCGCTGGCGCCCATAGTTAGTTAGTTAGGGGGGCCCTGATTTTCCGCTCTTAGACTCAAAGGTGGTCCATTGTGCGTGGAGTGGGCGCTAGTGTAACCAGCCCAACTCAAAGTCAAAGTCAAAGTCAAAGTCAACTCCGACCAAAAGCGCAGAAGTTTCCTGGGGTCTTCGCAGGCTTCTCGGAGTGACCTTGGGTTCTTAAGGGTTTCACGTCACTGTGCTGTTACTCCCTCGCATTCCAGGATAACGTGAGCAGCTGTTTCGTCTTTGTTGAGGCATCCTCTGCAGAGTGAACTGGCCGTGGATCCCACGTTATAGAAGTGTTTGTTGAGGGTGATGTGCCCTGTGATAGTTCCTATCAGGACTCCAAGGTCCGTTCTTTCCGTCCGCTGGCGCCCATAAGTAAATTATGAAAGTTTCATTGATTTTAGTAGACATTATAGGAAAAGGTTGTGACATACTATAATGATAATATTACAAGTACAAATATTATATTAAAAAATTACAAATTTTTATCTCTTTGGTTAAACCCATTTCAAACATTTCAGTTTTAACCTCTATTCTGAAATGAATGCAAACAAAACATTTGCATCCGTATTTTTGTTCAAATTAATTCTGTTCCTTTCTAACAACCAGAAATTGGCAGAGATCGACGAGGACAAGCATATGAGTGAAGTTAATTAATCTGGTGAAATGATGTGGAACGGATTGCCGTGCAGAGAACTTTAAATCAATGGTCAGTAATTTCTCGCATACTTATGCAGTAATTTTTTTTATACTAGCGGCCCGCCCCGGCGTCGCACGGGTAAAAAAAGTTCCCGGCAATTTTTCCTTATTTGCTCACCGTTTAGACCTACCCTGGACTACGACAAACATTTTAAAACCAAAATCAGCTCAATCGTCCCAGCCGTTCTCGAGTTTTAATCAGACTAACGAACAACAATTCATTTTTATTTATATAGATTTAGTGTCACTCTCACTAAATACCAATCTAAAAATATCTACCAATCTCAAGCTAAAATCCATTGCCGACCAGACTGCAGACGATTAACAAAAAAATTAGTCGGACATTTAGATTATGTAATTTTTTTTTACTTTTGTTCATAATTTTTTTTTTAAGTTTTAGGTAACTTAAATATATACGTCGAACCTTCACTCACGGACGCTAACAGACGTACATACTAGAAATAATACCATTTTTCCCGAAGAGAAATATAACCCTCATTCTGGCTGCCTAAAATAGCGGTGATGATAAAGTACCTAAGAAGTGGTAATCCTTGACTCTAATGAGTTTACGCAGGAAGCTAAATAAACTTATTTAGGAAAATATCGAAGACGAAACTAACGGAATTTAGGATAAGGTTATCTAAGACCCAAAGAGATTAGGAGTTATAGCTTTTAGACTTTATTTTATAGGCATGAAAATTTAGTATGAAGGAGGTGGTACAGTGAGCACAAATGTGGCTATTAATTGTTATTTATAAGTTAGTCTGTAAGCATTGGTGTGCAATAAACATATATTATCTATCTATCTTTCAGCGTCAAATTTATCATCTTAAAGAGTCATGCTTGTTTGCAGACATTATTTAGTGAACAAAAATTGTCAAACTTAATATTTTGAAAAATATTGGATAGAGATATTTTCACTACTTTGGGCGCATACAATATTATGATGATTTTAACTGCTTATATCAATTTGGTTTTATGCTTTTCAGTTTATTTTCACTACTCTAGGCGTTTATATCAATATGACGCTGCCTGTACAGGAAATAATTTGTTAAAATAACATTTTATTTATAACTAGTGGCCCGCCCCGGCCTCACACGGGTTTTTATTAAATTTTTTCCTCGGCAATTATTCGATTTATTCTCGCCTTTTAAACCTTCCCTAGACCTCCATGAACATTTCAAGACTATGATAAGATAAATCCGTTCAGCCGTTCTCGAGTTTTAATCAGACTAACGAACAACAATTCATTTTTATTTAGATTTTATTAGCTTGAATAACGAATGAATCTAAGTAAAATATTTCTTATATAGGTAGGTACTTTTTCGATAACACAAGAAGGTTTCTCACCCTTTCAAATCAGGCCTGTAATGGACAAAATAAGGCTTAAAATATATATCTAGGTACTAAAATGGACAAGATTTCCCGCACTTAATTGCCCAAATCTGCAATGGACTCTCAACATCGCATCTCCAAATTTCGACGTGGGGCTAGACGTCATACGTGACATATTGACGCGCGTCGAATGACTTGGAATAGCCCTTCCGGTCCAGAGTTCGACCGCTCTATGCCGGGTACACATACATGTATATGCGGATAGGGGTAGTGAGGAGCCCAATTTAAACATTTTATGAAAACTATTTAGACTTATTGATGCCTTTCGACAAAAAAATCATGATAGTTTCAAAACTTATATTTATGATGAATATTATAATTATAAAGAAACGTTTGGTTATTGTTTTCTTTATATAAACTGTTGCATTTTTTAATAAATTCCCTGCTTTTATACATTAGTAGCTACAACTCAATTATTTTACCATTAAATAACATGAAATGTATGTATGTATGCTATACACCTTAAGATGTAGATAAGTGTTTAACCTCACAACTCAAATACATTTTTTTAAACCAATGGAGCTCAAACTTTGCAGTAATAAAATGTATGTTTAGGGACTTATTATAAAATAAAATTTGTGTAATTTTAAAGGTATAAACAAATTGTTATTAGAGAAAAATCCATAATAGCGGACGTGATTTCAACAACAGTTAAAAAACAGTGATTTTTCTAAGTTTTTTGAAAAAAATTGTAGATCGCGGACTGTTAGGAATAGATTTTTTTACCTTTGCGGTGTGTGCCCTACGATTTGCACGGGCAAGATTATCAACCATTTCTGGGAAACCCTGTATATGGCAATATTACGATCTCATTTAGCCATTCATATTTTATTTCGAGTGTTGTTGCAGTGACAGGCTGATTTTTAAAATTTTGTTTATAACACCAACCAAATTGCAAATCTACGGTCAGCAAGTATTCAATGGCAGATAATCCTTAGTATATAAAGTGTATCTAGATAGAAAATTAGTAATCATTAATATTATAAAATATTATGTTTAACTATACTTAGTATATGTTATGTATAATATGTATACTATAGAATTTATTCAACTTTAGGAACTAAACAAGCAATTTCCGATCTCACTAGTGTAGACACAGCCGGTCTTAGAACAGCTCGGGATCAATCGATGCCTGTAATTGCCCTGTCAGGAGCTTAAAGCTGAGTAGACGAGTTTAATTTGTCGATTTAGTTCGTAAAGAGCAATTGCAATGAAATTTATGCGGCTATGCAATCATTGGACTAGAATGATATGGGTTAAAAATAACTTGGGATTAATGTAGGCCTTGATTTTTTTTATATGTGTTTCCTATTATGCATATGCAATCAAGCTTGACTAGCATTTGTTTGTTAATGTTAAATGTATACGTGGTAACTACATTATATTGTACACCAATATTATTATAATAACAACATAAGAGATGAACGCTGGGTTGTTCTGTTCGCTTCTCAACTCAGTGTCAAAAATTTAAGAGAACTGTCAAGACAATATTATTTCCTTGACTATGCTTAGTTTTTATTTAAATTAGCTTTAAGTTGACCTATCAATGTATGCCATGTGCGACTAAAGAAATAAACGTTTTGACTTTTTTCTGAAGGTGGTCATACACGATACATCCAAAAATCGTTTTGCGTATGCCATTTAGATAGACGTCGTCCAGGTCGTCGGATTTAGAAAAGTATTGAAATCCTTGGCGCGTTTGTCTTAATGCGGTGATGTCAATGTGCCTATAACTTTCAGTAGATACATTCAATAAGAATAATACTTGAACTGCAAACAGAGGCGAATATAATATAGCTAAGAAGCAGTAACAACTAGATAACAATTTTAGAGAAACTGTTAAAAAATAATATCTCTGTAGAAGAACCCGGATCACCGACATAGCCAAGCGAATAAGCTTGTTAAAGTGGCAATAAGCAGGCCATGTAGCTAGCACGTAGAACAGATGAGCCGGAAAGTTCTCGAATGGATACCACGAATCGGCAAACGTAGAGTAGGACGGCCACCAACTAGATGAACGGAACCTGGTGAAGGTAGCGGGCTCGCGGTGGTTACAAGCTGCTAGCGACCGAAGTCACTGGAAGTCTTTGAGGGAATCCCAGCAGTTCACGTCCTACGCTGACATGATGATGTAATACTATATAGTCGTCTATTCTTGGTCGGCGATATAGCAAGCGCAACCTGTCATTACATTGAATTACTCTCGCGAAGAGAGAAGTCCCTGTGTCCCAGCATTGGGAACGTTAATAGGGTGATGATGATGATTTAAAAAGCACTTCTACTACTTACTCTGTTATAGGTAGCCCATAGCTCGCTACTGCAGTATTTTTTGTTCTTTGATAATAAAATTAATTAGCTAGAATATAATAGATAGCAAATCAAATTTCACAGTTTCCTGTCAGGTAGAAAATTCATTAAGAATAAGAAAACTTTATTGTATAATTGTGTTGCGTATCTACATAAAATGTAAAATAGGTTTCAACAATTTTATCCATTTCGGACATTGTGGTATATATACTTAATGTGGGTAGGTTAGCTATTATGCAATAATGTGAGGGTAGATACCTATGGAAATAAATTCAGTGTTTAACCAACTACGCGTGTTTCATTACAACATGGTGGCAGCGGTAATGTATTTAATTGTCTTGGGACAGTTTATTGCAATCAACCCACTGAAAGTGTGATACAGATTGAGTATTACTTGGTGTTTGATGTTTAGAGCGATAAACAATGGAACACGCGCGTCCTCCGACTGAGTTATCACTCGAAGGCGGCCCGGCCGCCCGTTCGGAATCTTGGCGAAAATGGCGGAAGTTATTCGAGGTGTTTCTCAAAGCGTCGGGAGTGAGCAAGGAGCCGAAGGAAGTTCAGGCTAGCTTGTTGGTTAACCTCATCGGGCCCCAGGGGTATGATGTCTATACGACGTTTACATTCAGCGAAGGTGAAAGTGAAGATGATGTCTACTGTGTTTTGAAAAAGTTTGAAGATCACTTTGGAGTCAAACAAAACATAAAATACATACATAAAACATATGCTGGCCATCGTGTTCGCCGTGGAGCGGTTCAGGCAGTACATCTACGGCAGGTCTGACGTCACTGTGCACACGGACCACAAGCCGCTCGAGGCGCTGTTCACCAAACCTCTCAACGCGGTGCCGGCTCGTCTGCAGCGCATGATGTTGAGGGTCCAGGGGTTTGATATTAAAGTTGTATATACTCCCGGTAAATACATGTATATTGCCGACACTTTGTCGCGAGCCCCTCTAACTGAGTTAATGTACGAACGCGTCACGAATGAAGTGGAGGTGCAGGCATGTTTCGTTATAGAAAATGTACCCTTTAGCGAGCAGAAGATGCAGGTCATTCGGGCTGAAACGGATGTCGATGACGAGTGTAAGTGGTTATTGAAATATAATTCGCAGGGTTGGCCTAAAAATAGACGCGATGTTAATCAGAAAGTTAACATATTCTGGCCTTATCGTGAGCAGCTTCACAACGTGGATGGAATAATTTTTGAAGGTGATCGTGTGTTCATTCCCCGCGGTCTTCGTGAAGAAATGTTGTTTCGGGTCCACCAGGGGCACCTCGGTATCGAGCGGTGCCGGCGCCGCGCGCGCGATGTGATGTTCTGGCCGGGGCTGTCCGAGGCCGTGGAGCGCGCCGTGCGCGGCTGCGCGACGTGCGCGCTGCACGCGCCGCGCCCGCACCGACAGCCGCCGCTACAACATGAGGACTATCACGGTGGGTACCGGCGCACGCGCGCACAGCCGGTGGCGCGCGGGACTGCCGGCTGGAGTGTGCTGTCACAAAACCTACCCAGAACTACTAAGCGGACAGGTCTGCAATCGCCCACTTTCTCGTCGAGGTCAGGTATTCGCAGACGCAGACAATCTAATGTAAGTCAACAGCAGTCAACGGAGTCAACGCAGTCTCAGGCAGGAACTACAGGGCCTAAGTCAATTCTGGGCACTAGTGACTGCGACCCATCAAGAGTGTCGCCAGTCTGTGAGACGGCGAGGTCTAAAGAGAGAACGGCTCGAATGTTAAATAATTTTTTTGGAACGATTGACGATGATTAGCGGCACATAACAGGCTGTGTAGCTCTTTATTATACCTGGTTGTAGGTAGGTATATTACACATAATTAATGTTACTTCTTGTCACAAATATTAAAAACTCAAAGAAATTTATAGAAAAGTGTATATAAAGATTATAAGTACTATAATATTAGTTATTGTTGGTGTTTAGTTTAAGGCAATTGTATTATTATTTCTTTATTTTTGTTTTGGTGAAGGGAATATAAATGTATTTTATGTTTTGTTTTCTATAAGGGGAAAGATGTGGTATATATACTTAATGTGGGTAGGTTAGCTATTATGCAATAATGTGAGGGTAGATACCTATGGAAATAAATTCAGTGTTTAACCAACTACGCGTGTTTCATTACAACAGACATTAACACAAAATAATAACTAAATGACAAGACATATATTTACTTTAATGGTATCTAAAGACCACATCCTTCTATGTGATATGTAAGGCACATTTCGCGATTTACGAAAATGTGGTCTTAAGATAGTATTATATAGTCATAACTACCATTATTAAATTATTATAATTAACACTTGGCATTGATTATTAACCCCAAAAACGAGGGGTGTTATAAGTTTGACGTGTCTGTCTGTCTGTGACATCATAGCTTCCGAACGCATGGAGCGATTTAAATTTAACTGTTTTGTATGAAAGGTGAGTTTTGCGCGAGTGTTCCTAGACATGTTTGATGAAAATCGGTTGACCTGTTTAAATGTTATGAGTGTAAAAGTGAGGAAGGAAAACAGAAAATCGGCAAATATACTTGAGTCTTAAATGAAAGCGCATCACGTGCACATTACAAAATACTTTTACTCTTTACTTTTAAGGGAACTAAAGTTCTGGACGGGTTTTTTTTTTAATTTTTAATTAATTTTTTTTTTTTTTTTTAGGTTATTAATATGTGTTCTGAGGCTAAGGAATTCTGTGTCTGAGAAGAAACTGTGAAATGTTATTTCGTAATTATTTTGTAGCTCAGTAATCGGCACAGGCTATCAAATAACAAAAAAATCAGTACCTAAATTAATAGCATAAAAAGTTATTCGAAATGAAATAAAAACCTGTCTGTTTGTCGGTATTAAAGCTTAAAAGCAACCAGTGAAGTGTCACAGCTCGTAATAATTCCACACAAAGCTCGTTTGTCCAAATAGCTTCATGTGACCTAAAAGTAGCCATTAAAAAATGGAACTGTTGAATAAGCCCAGCCATTTCCTTGCTATTTAGCCCGTAAACTGGCAAAAAGTTCCCAACAGCTTCGTTTAATGAGGACCTACGTGAACGTATGCACGGAATCATATGGCGCGATAACTGGGGACTTCAGATATTTATTTCCCAGCTGTTATTCAACTATTAAATACTTAGGCTAATACGCTTACCACAAAAACTAATCGGTTTCGGTATATTTGTGTCCGTCCCTAATAATCATTTAAAACAGTGACGATAATGAAATATATCCTTGGCAACTTCCGTCAACCGTAGTAACTATTTTACTATTTCAATATCTTCTAAAACCCACTCAAACTATTGTGAACTTAACAAGAAAGCGCTATACATTTATAACCACTGATTTGCTACTTAGGATTTCTATACAAAAAATTTTAACAACATAAATTAGGTTTTGCAAACCCATTTTGACCAAATCAATCCAATGAAGGTTCTATGATCAACTGTAGATGCCCTACGGATAATGATGTTTAATAATTTTTTAGATATTTTGTCTGTTCACGTCCGTAAGTGTTAACCCTCTGAATCCTTACACGTGACCTCCGGGTGGTGCTAAGAACAGGCTTCGGCCGCGGCTTGTCACCACCCTCCGGGCTGGGCCAGTGCGTGAAGCGATTTTTTCGAGTTTCGTAATGAGGTCCGGAGAAACCTTCTAGGTCTTTCTATCTTAGACCACATCGTCACTTTACATCAAGTGAGATTAAGGTCATATGAAGGTTTATTGAGCCTTATAAAAAACCTGCAAAAAATATCATTTCATTATGTCCTTCAATCTATGCAGCTTATTATTTGATAAATTTCATAATTATGAGATAACAACGACATTAAGGTTACAAAAATAGGGTCCTTTATTTTTACCCTCTGGGTACGGAACCCTAAAATGCACACCAACGAGCCTTCGATAAAAAAATGCACTCTAAGATTCTAAGTATGTATTATTAGTTTTTTTTATTATGGGTGCTTTCTGAGAAGTTCATCTAGCAAAATTAATTATAACAATTAATTATAACATTGCATTTGAAATTTTTATTCAGCTCGTTCAGTAAATTGCAATGCTATAACCCCAATAAATTATTTCAGAAGTCCGCAGTTACAGTAGCCACGAAACCAGCACTTTGTCCAAGTAGCCGTGCGGTTTCTACCCGTAAAGGGTTAATTATAAAGTTAGATTTTTGTAACAAAAGTGATTAGAACGGATTGCGTTCCTATGTGTTTTGTGAAATGAGGTAAATTATGAAAGCGCCCTTGAAAAGTTGCCTGAAAAAAGAAACACTCAGGCACATTACATTTTTTTTGTGGTTTGCCAGTAAACCTACTGATTTTGCTTAGATATATTTTCCATTATTTACTACTTTTCTGACTTATCGATGACATCGAATTCGTCTTCATTAACCAAAAAATATTTAAGCTTTTCACGAATATGCGTTCCATTTCTTGAGTTATTCCTATCTGATTACATGTTCCCTTTGGATTTTCATCTGATGAAAGAAAAAGTTATTAGAAAAGATTAAGTTCTTTAACCTTTTCTTTAATCAAATGCAACACCAAACGAATAATTATATGATCAGATGTGTAAACTCAATTTTTGTCAGCTAACTAAAAACAATATTTAAGTATAACTTTTTAAATTAACATGGTTTTTAACAATATTATGATTTAAAACGGATATACGTATATCCTATAACCTATGGTAAAATATGCAACACCGGTTATTCGCCAAGACACAGTATAGTGTGTCACTCACTGACACAGACTCAGAAAGAGGGAAGACCGGTTCGTTTGTGAATAACCGTCTGCCCAAATCGCAAAGACAATCGGAAAAATCAAAAACCGTCAAATCATGGTATGTTACCCGTTTTAAATCATAATAATGTATTAAGTGTTGATGAAAGCAACCTACAATAAAATTATTTATTTATTTATATGTTCCCGATTATTAATTTTCATTACTTTGATATCATAAAAAAAAGTCCTACACCCATTCAAAATGGCTGTTCAAAGTTAATAAATAGGAGCGTTAGAATGACTTTTGTAAGAATAGAATTCATCATAATTCCGATACTAATTAACGTTTTTTAATGTTCTTTCTATGGCTATGGAACATCTACTGCTGGATACAGGCCTGCCTCTAGTTTAAGGGGTTAGACCATCAGAAGTGAAAACTTCTAATATATAAAATTCTCGTGTCACAGTTTTCGTTGCCATACTCCTCCGAAATGGCTTGACCGATTCTTATGAAATTTTGTGAGCATATTGAGTAGGTCTGAGAAACGGACAACATCTATTTTTCATTTTGCAACACAACGTTTGCTGGGGTCAGCTAGTAGCTTTATATTTTAACAATTGTCTAATTGTACTCGGAATTGTATGAAATAGTCCCTTAAGTATTTTTTGATTTGTAATAAGTATAAAAGACATTAAATTAATATTTTATGGGGCTCCCATACATCATTCGTAATTTTTACAAGGTTAAACAACATCGCGCGAGGCTAGTTATTGGATGGTATCCCATCTGACTACATAATTTTAAAAAGTTTTATTCAAATTTTTTTTTTATTTGCAAATTGTTAACACGGAAGTGTAGTATTGAGTCTGTCTACTACTTTATCAAATTTATTCAATTATTACTTACATCAAATGTCAAGTAATTATTTGCTTATCATTAAATGTTCAGTATACGGAATCAGAAAACAGATAAAACCTTAGTCACTATTTAGATATCTCAATATTTCTTATCAGGTAACACTCACTAATCTCGGGCTTACAAATAACACTGGTCTGGTACTATATTTATCTAACTTTTCCATTTATTATCAAAACTTATCTAAAAACAGCATTAACATAATTATAGCTATTCAATATACCCAAAGTAGGTATGTAAGGCTGGTGTTGAATAATATTATGTAAATAAAAATATATCATTTCTTCAAAATGTTTTAATCTTAAATTGTTATGTTTTAACAAATTTTCATAGACATAAAATGAATATATTTTTTTTATAACATTTTATCTTCTCAGTTAAAACTCAATATCTAATATTATAACATTTCTACGTCACAAAGTTAGTTACCGTACTCCTCCGAAGCGGCTTTACCGATTTTTACCAAATTTTATATGCGTATTCAGTAGGTTTGAGAATCGGCTACTATCTATTTTTCATTTTGCAAAACAACGTTTGCTGGGGTCAGCTAGTTTTTGTATAAAACTACGGTATGTTACTTTGAACTTAGCACATTTAGATAAAGCTAAATTTATAATAATGAATAAAGTAACACAATAATTTTAATATAATTTCATAGTCGTGTAACATGAAACACATTTAAAGTTCACGTATTTCAGATATCATTGAAATAATCAAGCTCATTCACAAAACCGTTATAAAAAGCACCACTGTTTTATAATTTCCTTATACTTCAACAATTCAGTCATTGAAAAGCATAATTATAATTCTTTGATATATATATTATATTTTATTATCTAAGCTTATGCAACTAAAGCGGCCAACAACCTGCTTGTCTGCACCGCACTAATTGAATCAAATCCAGATTTGACTTCCTCATTATCTAAACTCTCATTTTCATCGCCACCAATCAAAGTCCCTTCCGTTTCATCTTCCACATCACCTACATCTTCGATACCGGCATGGACTTTCTTTCCCGGGCTTGCTCTACTGGAGTCAGTTGAAGTTTCTGGTGGAATTTCAACTGGCGCTTCCGTCGGTATGGTCACGGGATCTGTAGGTGCCACAGTGGTGGTTGCAGTAGCTGCAGACAACTCAGCCGTCAGATCATCTATAGTTGCTAGCGCCCTGTTCTTCTGAGCCGCCAACGCCCACGTCGACACGAACAGAGAAAAGCACAAGAGACTCAGCAACACAATAATCTTGTTATTCAACATCCAAGTTAGGATCTGCTCCATGTAATATTTGCAGCCGTTCGCCATTTTGAAACACAACTAGTCGTAGAGACTTCAGCACTTGAAATAGTTGAGTGGTATCACTTTGTTTATCGATATTGATATGATACGGACAGATTGGAAGCAAACAAAGGCCTTATCTCGGTGTTGTAAAGTTGGAAACAATAAATGGGTGTTTTTGGGCAACTAAACAATGCCCAGACGTAAGGAAGGTATTTTGATATACGAGTATTGTGTTCGACTTATTTATATTGGTTGTTAAATATAGTACGAGGTGTAATAGAGAGAGGTACATGTAATGCCATATAATAATGACACCAATAGTATTTTTTTTATTTTTATAGTTAAGCTTCGAAACTTGGATCACTTGGGCTTATTCCAGAAATACCCTGCGATTATACCCTGCCCTGCGCCTGTTTCAGTTTATTGGGTAAACAAAACTTTATTTAATACTAGAATTAACTAAAAGTTGTCGGGTTAACAGTGTTAATTAATTAAAAAAGATTAAAAATAAAACATTTTAACATTTAGACGATTAATATACAATCAATTTTAATCCTATATTTATAAATAAAAAAGTTATCTTTCACCAAAACAGGAATGAAACACTATTCGGGGTCGCATTTTAATATTGCAAAACAATTTTTATGACATAAACATTATGAAAACACATCTCTATTCATCATAAATATGAAACAACTCTTTTCATAGAGGTATATGCGAACTTGTTTTATATGAATATTTGTTAGGTAGAATCCCTTTTTTGTTTTATTTATACATACAACAAAAATGTGAATAAAAAATAAAAGAGGGTCCCATCACATTTACCTATTTTACGATGCAACCAGTACTATCAGTACACCCTATACAATTACCGCCTTCTTGGTGAATCATTGTGATGCGTCATGAAAACTGAAGTGTAGTGCCTCCGACAAATGACACCATCAAAATAAAGTGAGATTTATTCCTCTTCGAAATATATCTCGCAAAAACAGTAAAACGACCGTAAAAAATAAAACGCTATCCACTTATGAACGTTAAATAAGCTACGAAAGCGCTATATTTAGTTAGTATAGAAATTTGTTCGTTCACGTTTAAGGTTAATGACGTCATCACAATGATAAATGCCCCAAATTTATATAGAACGCCGTACCTTGAACCTTATGTCTTGAAACGGAGTAATTTCTTAGAATAATATGCTATAGAGCGAAGTTTTACGATGAATCCGTAACGAGGGTGGGTGTGGGCTAGGAATAATAACATTTACTCATGAAATATTTTTTATTGAATAAAATAAACTATCTTTATTACGCAAATGAAAATGAAATAGGGTCGAATGAGCATTTTCATTTATAGTACATGGATCGGTTTACAATGTTGATCTGAATTTTTGGCTCTTTTTAATGAAGTCGATTACGAAAGTATACCAAAAATTGTAGATATTGCGATTTAACACATTTTTTAATTCTCAAAATGTATTATGATTATGATTATTATGATTATGATTATTATGAAAGTATTTTTATAAATCGCAATATTTCAATTGCTATAATTTTTTTGATTATTATTTGGGTACAAAATCTCTTTGAATTTAATAAAATTACTAACTTTCCTAAGTGTGGGAAGTTGGTAAATATGGTTTCAAGGAAAACTTATTTTCAACTTTTTAGTTATTCAGGCGGTAATTTTGGTGCCACTCATACCATATTAAATCAAAATACCACTGATATTCATTTTGACGAAAAGGGAATACTTAAATATATCGTTATTTGTTTACACCTACAATTTAGGGCAGATTTAACCAAAAGTAAACATTTCTTTCGTGATGATTTCAAACTTACTCTACACAGTTTCGCCGTCAGCCTAACACTCGAACTCTTATCACAGAGAATAAAGCGTGTCACTTAATAATATCAGAACATCAATGAACGAATTTCACATAATAAAAGCGAAATGAACCCAATAAAGGGGTCGGGAGTGTAGACAAACGACCCGCTGTCTGTACCCCGGTGTGAGGGATGAGGCAGTTAGATAAGGGAACTCGCACGCAGACGTTCATTTGTACTGGGAAGGGGTTGAATTGCTCTTTACGTTTCTGGAAGCCTGGTACTTGAGGATTGAGTTCGTACGGATTAGATGGAGAGAAATATAAAGAAGGGGATTTCAAACGGCGGACCGATGACTCAATGTGGGAATCAATTGCCATGCTTATAATTTTTATCTATATTCTAATTTTGAGTTGTTGTAGGTTAATCTATTGATTTCCTTTACTGATGTGAGGAATGAGGCTGAAGGGAACTCACACGCAGAACGTCATTTGTACTGGGAAGTGGTTAAATTGCTCTTTACGTTTCTGTAAACCTGGTACTTGATGATAGAGCTCGTACGCTCGTGCGGAGATAAATATAAAAGGGAGATTTAATATAGCTGATACATTGTATTAAATTCCAAGCTAGCGAGCATTTTTATATATGAATAATAAAAATATAAATATATAATGACAATCTACGCAGCAACATCTGCTTATGGGGTAATAAGCTTTGACTTTTGACTTTGAACAAAGACAATACTTCAGTTGTACAACAGAATAAATTATTTAAATTTTACTTATAGCCATTTTTACAGAAAACATCTAGAATAATCCACAACCTGATTGCAGAGTATAATAGAACCAGTAAACCTTACCAAAGTAACGTCCTTAACCTACTGCGCCACTGTATACTTGTAATTTTAGAACTAAATATGAAAATCAGAAGACAATCTTGTTAACTCGTATTATAAAACTAAATAGTTTGTTTGTGTGTAACGCGTTCATGTCAGGAGCAGCAGCTTCTGACCACTAGCATCTAGCATGAAAAAATCTAGATATTTTGACTACTAATTGGCTATTTTACTGCGGTAAAATACATAGTTTCCACGGTAAAATCCATAATACACGGGCCACGAATAGCAAGTTCTTAATACTATTAATATCTCAGTGGTGACTGTATAGATTTCCTTATCTGTTGTGAGAAATGAGGTCGTTAGATAAGGGAACTTGCACAGACGTCCATTTCTACTGAGAAGTGGTTGAACTGCTCTTTACGTTTCTGATTACCTGGTACTGTGGGACTGCATTCTTAGTAACAAGTAAGGTGATTAAGATATAATTTTAAACGTAGAACTAAATACATATATATTAATAGCGTAAAGTATTACACTTAAGTAATTACTTTGTAACAGAACAATCAGCCCTAAGGTAGATGTGAGTAGACATTCCAACGCCAGATGCAGTGAGTATTTTACGTACCACGAGTTGTAGATTAATAGAAATGCTTGTAAAAATCCTCAACTCGCGTATCACCACCTAACATAATCTTATCCGATAAGATTATGCGATACTCATTGGAATTTACTCGCAGACGCTTGTTTTCGTAGGGACTGAATAGTTATTTATTTTTATGTTCACCTGGTACCTACTTCTGAATTTCTGTAGTGACTAGTTTATCACAAATGAAAAATATAGTAAATATTTAATGTTACAAAAAATTCTTAAATAATATTCCTGGCTCCATAGACAAAAGGTCGGAACACCTAAGCTATTTATTTATATAGCCCTCGCGGATAAAAGACAAAAATGTTAACCCCCGATGCAACAAGATAACAAGGGGTGTTATATTAGGTTTGACTCCCGAAATAATGAAGCGATTTCAAATAAGTATTTTTTTATGAAAGGTTAGTGGCAAAAATAGTTAGTTATTAATTACTATTACTGTGATTGACTTAAAACCCCAGCATCGCCAAATAAATGCTTGGCTTTGCATGCTCTGTTGGCCTTTGCTAAAAATAAATCCAATGTATAGATTTCCCTGGTTATATTATTAAATGAAAGAAGTCTGGAAAGTAAAACAATGAAATCGCCGAAGATTATCGGTACCTATTGTGCGCAAATACAACTAACACTTGTATGTTATGCTGATTATTTTCTTGCAATAAATCAATATTGAATAGTACCTATAGATAAATAAGATGCATCGATATCACCGTCCACCAATACCATAGAATCTATAGAACCGTCCGTCCAAAAATATTCGCCAACTTGACTTTAAACATTCCGAAACTACAAGCAATTCATCTGAGATTGTTTTAAATCTCATAAAAGTAAAATCAAATTCCGCTCCCGTCGGGAAATCAATCCTGGTGCTCGACTGATTTGATGCGTCGTCGTGTCGCTCGAAATAAATATTTTATTGGTGATTGGTCCAGCTTTGATCCCGTAAACCTTTAATGCTGATTAAGCAGGAATTTCCAATATAAACAGTCATTGGAAAACGGAATCGGGTCACGTTTGATGAACGTTGATGAATTATTTTCATTCGGGTTACGGATGGTTGAAGTTCCATTTCAATATCGCTAAAAATATTCGACATGTCTTTATTATTATACGTTGTTCTGACTTGGATATATTTGTTTCGATGTGATATTGAATTTTTTCGTTGCTATAATCTTTATTTGATTCTGTCTGCCTATAACTATTTTGTAACTACTTTTTGTTCACGGATAATTTTGTAGATGAATCAGACTTCGGCTGACCCTTTTTAGGAATGTAAGTTAGCATAATGACTCTAAAAGCCGAATGCATGAATGCATCAGTTTCGCTATTTAAATTGAATATACATTTATCCAAAATTAATTAAAACAAATTTTATTTAATAATAATGTCTAAGTCATAATTATGTATTTGTAATTGCTAATACGAGTACCTTTTACTGGAAGCGGTGCTTAAATTATATAATCTTAAAAAATAACAGTATTTTGCAGATATGCATTCCAAATGTTGCTCAAACCTCAGCCCATACGAAACACGTGTCTTTAGCGATTGAGCGTAAATTCTGATTTCCCTACGCTCATAGCGACGTGCCATTCCAGGCCGTAATGAAGGTACTAACACGCCCTTATTACGCTCCTAATCCCGCTGTACCGTTCACGCATCGAAATCAAAGTTTAATAAGTTCCAGATAGGATACAGTCACACCAAAAGCTTGTATATTAAAAGCAAAACTCTCATTAATAACATCACAAAACTATAAACAATAACAAAACATTCATCAGGATGAAATCGATGAACCTCCCCGCCACCCATTCCATTTTGGAACAAAGAGTTTGGGTCACTCTGTATACATACATAAAATACTTGCTTATTGATTGAAACATATCGCTCGGCCGCTCGGTCGTAGCCGCTGTTATGGCGACTAAATATGCGAAACCGCGCGCCATAATAATAAAATTACAGAAATCTTATTACTCCGTTAACAAATTTCTTAATGATAAATTGTCGTAAATATGACATTCACAACTGACCGTCTGTTACTATTATAGTTAAAATTATATATTGTGTAATTATCATATACATAATATCAAATAATTTGTGTTCCTCTTTTAATATTACACTTTTATTTATGACGTAAACCCATTTGAACCAACGGTGTGCATGTACATATTATCGTCATACATAGTCCAGGTATAATATATTAAGTAAGCTATATCAAGCGAGCAAATAAATAACCAAATAATAAAAAAAAAAAAAAAACCGGACAATCCACACAACTACATCTAGCCCCGTGGTAAGCTCTTAGCTTGTGTTACGGGTACTAGGCATCTGATATACTTAATATAATATACATACATGCATACAATATACACACTGAGGCAGTCAAATATGCGAGTTTCTTAAATGGAAAAAGATCTCGTAATGTGTCTATCGCGCAAAGTAAGAGTGGTCAGCTAGGTGTACTCGCATGGACCGTCATTTTAGCTTAGGGCAATGTTGGAACAGTGTCGTGTAGGTGAGATATGACCTTATCATTGGCGAGCTAAAGCTTCAATTCGCCGCAGTCGAACAATTCTTGGATGGTTCGGCTAAGTCGTTATCTAAACGTGTTGATAATACCATCTTTCTATGTAAATGCGATCGTGTGCGAGATCAAACGCTTAAGTATTTGATCGTAGAGAGTTATCAATATTGCCTAGTCTTTGAGTGGATACGTGATCGGAAATAACAATATTTGTGTTCAAACTTGCTGGTAATTTTGAAATCGCAGTATAACATCCCATTTATATATTGAAGTCTGCTAAAATACACAAACTATAATCTTATTTTGCTTGAAAAGGTCGCCTTTGCCTCTTCATCCAAAACTGTGGCCTAATTATTTTCGGGCTTATTGAAGAGTCTCCATATTTGTAGTATCTGCCTCAATAATTAAAAAAAAATTGTTGATTTAGTTTTTATGTTTTGATTTATTTAGTCTCTGTAGCATCTCTTGGATAAACTCTACGTTCAATTTACTTTTATTATCCTTGACTATACTTTATTGAGGCAATTCAGAACATCATCATCATCTCAGCCATCAGACGTCCACTGCTGGACATAGGCCTCCCCCAAAGATCTCCAGTAGTTTCGGCTGGCAGCGGCCTGCATCCACCGTGAGCCCGCAGCCTTCACCAGATCGTCCGTCCATCTAGTTGGTGGATATCCTACGCTACGCTTGCCGATCCGTGGTCTCCATTCGAGAACTTTTCGGCCCCAACGGAAAACTGTTCTTCGTGCTATATGGCCTGCCCACTGCCACTTGAAAGAACTAATCCGTTTGGCTATGTCGGTGACCCGCGTTCTTCTACGAATCTCCTCATTTCTTATTCGATCCCGTAGAGAAACCCCGAGCATACCCCTCTCCATAGCTCTTCGAGCAATTCAGAATATTCTTAAACTTAACTAAGAATACTAAAATGACATTATAGCTATACATGATCTGCCATTTAAATCATATGACGTGACGTTTGAAACACACTTTGTAAAGTTATACCGATATCATAATAAAATGGAAATGTATCTCAAGGACATACATAATAATAGTAACTAACACATAAAGATAAGAAGGAATAACAACTGAATGCGATCAATTGCCAACCCCGGTTGCAATAATCCCAATCTCCCCTCTACACCTTGCATCCTTGTTTAAGCTGAGCTCTAGTATTATTTTTTATCCCCGACTTAAAATAAAAGAACAGCTATGTGACCAAATACTTTAAATAAGATAAAACAAATAAAAAAGTAGTAAACCTCATTATCTCATCCTAAAACATTAGCCGTCACATAAAAAAATTAGATACAAATGATAAATAAAAAAAACTATGTTATTCGAGTTAGATTTAAGCGAAAATTGGTTGAAACTCAAATCCTTTAAGAAAAATAACTTTCAAAGATGTTTTTTAAGTTGGTTGCAAGTCGCATCTGACCGGTATAAACTAGAAGTAATTAAGGTACCTAGGCCTATGAACAGCTGTCAAGTCAGTGGCTGAGATAATGACAAGGAATATTAATATAAAATCTTCTCAAGTATGTAGGACAAAGAGCTTAGTCATACTGTTATCTACTGATGTATTATTTCATAAACCTGATATTTTTACCAGAAAAAGCGATTGAAGCAGTAACAGTCTAATAAATATTTTATTACCATCGAACGAATGTTATCTAATCTTACTTATTGCCATTATAAAAACGTGCTTTCATACTGATATATTATTGAAACAACCGCTTCTACTATCGCAAAAATCTCGAGAATGTATTATTTATAACCTGCATTTGAGATTCTTGATACAATCATCTGAAAGCCGTCATTCGAGAGATGGGGAGGTTCCCCTATATTCCCCCAAGTTTAGGGACTTTTTCATAGCATACAATTTCCTTTATGTTTATGGTAATTTATTAAAAGGTTGCCAGACAACTCGGGGTAGATAAAAATTAATATTAAATGGATTTTTTTACACTTGAAAAAATTATTATGAGTGTCAAATGCGGAGATTGTTATTTAGGTTTTATGACTTGTTGGGAATTGGAATAAAATTTGTAATAAATGCAGTATTTTTATTGTTATTGTAAAAAGGACTTTGTTAGAATATTACTTTTGTTTGCTTTTAACTTATTTTTAGCTACATCACAATGAATTTCCCTTTATGAAATTGGTATAATAACCATTATGCTCTATAGCCTTAATAACCTTATAAATGTCGTATATTGCTAAAATACATTTATTACGTTATATGATGATTGGTTTACTTCGAATCATGGTTATTGAATTATGTTATTTGATTCTGAATTGATTGTAAGCTTAATTGAGTTATTTTCTTAACATGAATCGCTTTCGAAAGTCAAATGAATCTTATTATGGATTCTCTTCGACATCTTATTATGGAAACTGAATTTAAAAATTTTCCTTGACATACAAAATATTTGTAATAATAGTAGTAATACTTTACAGGGTATAAATATGCTATGTTACTGGAAAAATGCTTACGATTGAGCTTTTTGATCTGAATCTGTAGCACGGCAAAGTTAATGCCATTTACGTTGGTTATTCTTTAAATAATAATGTATAAATTTATTGTCTTCCTTTCAATTAAGATCCTATGGTAGTAAAAAAAAAGGTAACGGTTGACCCTTTTGATCGGTATTGTAAAATAAGTGTGATTTTTTATTTCTTATTTATTTTGCTTACACATATCTTAGTATAAAGGTATAGTTCTTATTACTAGCTTAAGTCTACATGTACATGCACCCGTTTGGGGCACTACAAAAGAGTTTGAGTCTACTTGAATATTATGCATTAATTCTTTTACAATGTGACGGGCTCGTTTCCCGGTTCTAGTAGGTGATATCCAAAAATCTTTAAATACATTTCTAATAGGCAGGATGACTACATAAAATAAGTATTCTGTTTGGTCTATTTGTCAGCCTGTCCAAAAATAATGAAGACCTATTTTTGGATATAGAGCATCAAAGTAACGAGTGGGGGTTTGTAACATTTGACGTAGATTTAGTAAATTTTACTCACTAGTATTAGGGACGTTACGCAAAACTTCAATACAGTGCAGTTTCGTGTGACGTAATGCATTCGAGCAAAAGGTACCAAATATCTTATACTATTTAGATTTATAAAGGAATATATACAATGATTGATTGTTGTTACGTTTTAATGAATTTTCCTGTGGAATTACATTTTCCCGGGGTAAAAAGAAGCCTTTCTAAAGCTCTACAGAATCCTTGTACCAAATTAAATTTTAATCGTTTCTGTAGGTTTTGCGTGAAAGAGAAACAGACACACAGAGTAATCGCATTTATAATATAAGTATGGTATGGATGCTGCTTTCAACCACAATAAAACTCCCAGCCATTGTTGCCTTAAATAATAAAGTATTTGGGTTACCAAAATCACCTGATAACGACGACCCCAATTGCAAAACTCCACTCAAAGATACCTGTTTTACGTCATCATCGCTAGAAAATTATTTCAAACAGTCCAAAGAAACATCTCTGGGGGACCGTCTATAAAACCACCTCCGTAGACCTGTATAACCGTTTCTATTCTTTGTAACTTTAGGTCTTCAGCAAGTGGTCATATAAAACCATCTACCAGGACCTGTACACCCGTTTCTAATGTTTGGAAACATAGGTCTGCAGAGGGTGGTCATGAGATGCTAACAATTGAACCGTTCCCTTATCTAAAAGGATCATTTTTCACGTCACTGCAGCGCCGGCCGAGCATTTGTCACAACTCCTTCAAGGTTTCTAGAGTTCCGCGGTTGGAACCATTTACAAACACCCCTGCTTAAATATTAATAGCTGTTGTAATTGCGATTGCTATATAAGATATTTATAAACGTTATTATATTGGGAAAGATAGTCAGTTCGACGCGTGTTAGTCTTTCCATAGTTTAACCCTTTTTTTATATATGAGGATATTAGATAATTAAATTTTTTGAAGTCGGTGCTATCTTATTTGGGTCTAATGAGAATGGCTGTAGAAGTATTTGAGTACCTAATTTTGAATCAATATTTTGCAGTGTTAAATGCGGTTGTTTAGATAATAAAATATATATTGTCACCTGAAAAATTCTTTTGAGTTTTGACATTATTACACGAAGTTGAATGCAGTCGATGTTAAAGTTTTGCAGATGTTTATAACCTATTTAATTAGCTTACATCGGACACATAACATTTTGTTAATGTATAAAAAAGTTTGTATTATGCCAGACTCTCACTTAGCCAGGTTGTTTTTGTAGACAGTGGCGGGCACCTCGGAAAACAAAGACTTATTCTGAAACCTTGTCTCCCACAGTTAGTACTATTAATTGGAAGGCTGGGACTTTTTTGCCAAGCAGCTCCTTTTATATGAAATATACAAAATATTTTGAATGCGAAACATTGTATTTGTTATTATGATTTAAAACGGGTAACATACCATGATTTGACGGTTGAAGCGCTATGATCACGGAAACAACAGCGGATCAGTTGTTTCCGTGATCATGGCGCTTGCAACAGCGTTGAAATATCGGAAAACTCAAAAACCGTCAAATCATGGTGTATGTTACCCGTTTTAAATCATAATATTGTTAAAAACCATGATAATTTAAAAAGTTATATTGTATTGGTTTCTTAAGTGGTCTACTGAAAAAAACCCGTGATCAAAATAAGTGATCTTTGAGATTTTGATAAAGGTGGTTTTTCTGTACATAATTTATAAAATCATTAACTACTTTTAAACTATTTGCAATGTTAGTTAAGCTTACATTAAGTAGGTTAATTAAGTTACGTTACTAAATGTTAAATAATTAAGTAATAAATTTATTTTTGTTCTTTTTATTATATTATTAAAGTACAAACATATTGTTGGTGGAGACTTATTAAGAATAACACTCGGTTCCGCAAATAACGGGTCAGTCAAAAAAATAAATATCTTACCCGCGCCACAGATTAGATATTTATCTGAGCCCGTGCCTATCTTGCTAGTGCCGTTGTTGATATTTCAAAATATATTTTTTTTATTTTTTTTTATTTATTTTTGATAAGCCTTCATTTGACCACAATCTCACCTGATGTAAAGTGAAGATGTGGTCTAAGATGGAGCATGAAGGCCTAGAAGATGGCTTCTCCAGACCACATTACGAAACACGAAAAAATCGCTTCACGCACTGGCCCAGCCCGGAGGGTGGTGACAAGCCGCGGCCGAAGCCTCCCACCAGAGACTGTTCTTCGCACCACCCGGAGGTCACGTGTAAGGATTCAGAGGGTTACCACTTACGGACGTGAACAGACAAAACCTCCCTATGAAATATATTTACAGAATTCGAATACATTCACCAGAGCTGTGTTTGTTTTTTGATTCCATGCAGCTTGGAAAGCTATTTGCAGATTGAAGGCTATTTTTAAAATGTACATTTTTACGTTGCAACAATAATTTGTGGGTGATGTTAGTTAACTTTAAAACATCTTTTAAAAAGGAAATCCAATTATAGATGGACTGGCTGGCCCGTTATACACACATAAAATATTTCATTTATCATTTAATAGGGGTCTATTTACGCTCCCACTGCTGGGACACGGCAACTTTTCTCTTCACGAGAGATATATCTGGCTTATAGAATGTTTAAAGAACGTTTGATAAAAAAAGTTTTTCATAAAGCAACATTATCTCAACTGTTTAATAAAATTTCAATTTTTTTTTTATAATAGCTTTCCACTCTTGTTTTTTTTCTTTTATAGTCGAGTAATAAGGAATAAATAGGCTTATAAGCATTATTACATATAATTTGAATTAACCGTAAACTGCAGTTTTTGTGAATACGAGCAAACAAGACAAACTGACATATAATCAATTTTTTATTATGTATAGGTAGATATAATCGTATATGCATAGGTGCAAGAGTGTTAGATTCCAGACAGAGGAGATGAAGTATATTATATTTTAAGCGAGTGTGAGAGAGACAGCAATTTAATCTCAAGTTCATTTTGGGTAGACTATTATATAAATAGCAATTTGTCTAATACTTTATACTAACTTGATATGATACTGAGTGGGATTAACTCCTACAGTCATTAGAGAGATATATGAATGGATCAAACCATCAGAAGCCTGCAGCTAAAAGGCTGCTGTAAGCCTACTTCAGGACATAGGCCTCCCTCAATTAAATGTAGGTGAGTGCAAGTTCTCGCTACGCTTAGCAGGCGGGTTAGCGAGCGCAGTATAACGTGTTGTGGTCAAAGAAAACGCTTCTACCCATCATCTTGTAAGTTTCCCTTGGCCGGGATCTACGACGCACACGGGAGGATATGAGGGCAATATTCCTACAAAAATTAAAAATAAAAGAATTCGAAATTTCAAATTCAAGATAAAAAAATCTATCGATCTAATAGTTTTTTTTTTCTGTCAAACAATAATATCAACAGAAAAAGTTGTAAAAATACACAAAAATTAAAATAGTATTTGATAGAAAAACTGGCTATGACTCAGCATGTGCCAGATTATTAGCATGCTAGTAACCAACCAAAAATTATATTTATTTGAAATCCTAGATATCCTCTGGCTAGTTACGCCATTACCCGTAACAAAAAGGAAAGTTAATGACATTACATTGTACAATTTCCGTTTCTGCTATAAATTTTTAAGTGGCAATAAAGCTGCCGTTTAACCGTCACAAACTCAAAACACCGGTTGAAAATATATCAGATCCGGACCGTAATCCGATTTTAACAAGTTGCCCGGTGTATTGTCTGGCTTTAAACACATAGTTCCGGCGCTGCTTGAAGTGTTGGGACGTAGTGTGGGAGATTCAGTAAGTTTAGTCTGACTAATGTTTTCATGCAGTTTGCGGTTAAATAATATTATTACTCACATTTGTTCTTTTTAGGGTAAAACAAGCGGTGACTGGTGTAAAAATAGAAGAGTTGTTTAAGAACCCGAAATACTCTATCAGAAACTGAGGTTCTGTCTGAAATTTGTCAATGTCGCGGAAATAACGTGCAATCGACTAAATAAGTTAGACGAGAACATATTTTGTAAAGTTGACCACGTGAAACAGGGTAATTGCAACATCATTTTTATCGCATGTTCAAAAATTCTTGTTAATTAATACATAGAAATAATATTATTTTTTCTGAATTTTTAAGCTTTTAATTCCATAGTCCTATTGAATGGGTCAATATCAACGTCGTTGTTTGCATGGCAAAACCTTAACGTTCAATGATTATCTTATTTTGCTTTTAAAAGTAAAAGATACGTTTCCAATCTGGTGACTATACTATTTTCGAGACCACGGACAAAAGAATGCATTCGAACCCAGGAAAACATCAACAATAAAAGATTTTTGTGGGCCGAAAAAATTTACTAGTGCTTAAATATGTTTCTCATTCTGATCAATTCAAATCTTCACTATTTTATGTAGCTATTCATATGGTTATAATTTGTAGATATAAAGTTATGGTAAAAATAATCATGGACTGCAAGTTGTTTGAGTTAAAAGCAGGCTCTGTACAGTAAGAACAGCATTTTTGACTTTCATCCGTACATCCAGTTTACTCCAAGAGATGAACATATCCTTTGTAGCATGTTGCAGTTGTAAATTTAGCCTCAGCCCTTTCACTTGAGAAGTTAAGCTCACAGAGCTATCGTGACTGACAGACCGTAATTGTTGGCATAAACGCTGACGTAACCACGGATCAGTACGGTTAAAGTTGTTTGGGGTTAACGCTTCGAAACTTAAACTTTCTTAACTTGGAGTTGGTGTCTAAAAAATTTTTTTGGTTAATATTTTTTTGGTTGCGCTGACCATTCAATTCAATTTATTCAGTAACAATTCACAAATCGTATTTGAATGTCTTAAAATTAAATACAATAACTTAGACTATAAAGATTTTAAAATAACATATCCAAAATATAAATAACATAAAACTGAAAAAAATATATATAATAATTTTACAATGTATTTTGAGAGGCCCTAGAATCATTAAAAACATAAAAACTGCAACCATTTCAACTTAGTTTAAACTCTGTTTAAGTAGTCATCAACAGAGTAGAAGCATCCATTCAATAATAATTATCTCAATTTATTTTTAAAAATGTTTGGCTTGTCTATTGCTTTCAATTCTATAGGTAGATTATTGAAAAGCTTAATTGCCTGATATCTAACAACGTGCTTTGTTACATTTAGCCTGCAATCCATAGAATAATTGAGATCTTTCCTTCTAGTATCGAGCCGAACCATTCTATCCTCCATTGGCGCTCTATTGTGGCACTGTGGTTGCGTTATGGTCAGTATTACACACATTAATGATTATTATTATTTAGCCTGCACTGTCCCACTGCAGGGCAAAGGCCTCCCTTCCCTTCTTACACTCTTCGCGATTCAACACGGTGTCAGGCCATGCGCTCAGGTCAGAGTCCAGCTCG
The DNA here is from genome assembly GCA_929108375.1 of Gymnoscelis rufifasciata. Lineage (NCBI taxonomy): Eukaryota > Metazoa > Arthropoda > Insecta > Lepidoptera > Geometridae > Gymnoscelis > Gymnoscelis rufifasciata. The sequence goes on from OV815314.1 coordinate 11,694,278, forward strand.
TCCCGCCATCTCGTCCTGGGCCTTCCACGAGGGCAATGTTTTCTGTTCATCTAGTTGGACTAAACTAGATGGATGGATCCTATAAGCAAGTTTCTATGCGGAAGTTTAAACTTAGCTTACTGACCATTAGCAAGCTATGGTCCAAACTCCAGCCTTTTCACTTGAGGAGTTAAGCTCAACAGCGCTATCGCGACCGACAGACCGCGATTGTTGGCACAAACGCTTAATTAACCGCGGCTCAGTACGGCTCTATTGAGCGTTTCACTGCCAAGCGTTTTTTTGTTGAAATTTGAAAATTTCAGGTTTTGAAAGCTTTCTGTATCTATCGGAACAGTTAGAGTAGTTTGGCGAACATTTCCGATTTTATACATTTTGAAAACGGGTTTTACTCACGTAAACTGTGACGATATTATGTATATTTCCGATCTTTTGTAAACGTAACGTCTAAATTTAATTTATAAACGTAATCTCAAGAGTTTCACATTTTTGCTATGGCAAACAAGGGAAGCGGCCTGGACAATTTTATTGCCTATTAGTAACGTTTATTAATAAAACTTTAAAATCATTGAATTTTATACTTTTTGCGAAAAATATCCAACGCGTTAACATTTTCAAAAATCGATCAAGTTCGATTTTTTATGACTTCATTTTCACGTGAATATAATTGAATATTAAATATTTTACAGATACAAAGGTTTCTTAATGTATTACCGTGATAATAGTAATAGTAGCCATAAGTTTGTCCATCGAAAACCATTTCTTATAACAAAGAATCGTCCGCTCGTTAACTTACATCCTTATCCGGGCTAATGGAAGCAGTCGAAGCCAATAATTACGGATAAAGTACGGATTACCGTTAAACTGGATCAGTAGGTGCAGGTTGAATAACAGATAAGCCGATACCAATGAGTAGGTAATCACAATTAAATTCAGCTAAAATTAATTTGTAATTGTATGCGTGAATGCTGAGTGCATGAGGTTTTAATGAAGCAAAGTCATTTGAATTTCATTTTGTTAAATTTTATTGTCGTGTATTCAGATATTAGTATCGGATTTATTAAAATACATGTTTATAGTAAATAGATTCCGCATTAATTAAAAATACGGAATGAATATAATTATCCGTATTTTGGTTTCAATTAACATCATTATTTTTCAATTTACATTATCTGCACAGTTTTCTCTGGCATAGCAATACAACGGCTTATAATTTGTGTCTGCTAATACACCTACTCGCTTCATAGTATCAACTCAAATATTTTAAAATTACCATTAAATCACGTTAATTACCAAATCGTACATTCTAATGATGCGCCCCCTGTTATAAAAACACCATAACTCTGAAACAAGATTGACATCCAGTCTATCCTATAATACCCGCAAAAATTTGTGTACCAAAGTTGTAATTATCGGTTGAATCAGAAATATAACAGTGATAGAATCTGTAATCTGGAAGATAATGATGTTTTTTGTCGCGGGAGGTTCGTTCGAGGCGTCCCGCGGGAAATCACTGCAAGCGTACACGTCAGGAACCCGTATTGTAATTAGAAATAAGTGTCTGTTTTTATAGGGTTTATGTAGTCAATGTAGGTTGGCAATAGGTTGTACGTTGTTTCTGTATATGTGTATTAGTTTGTGTACGATAAAAGCCATTATTTGAAAATTATAAATATCAATCGATCATAATTGTGAATAATAACATTGAATTAATAACCGCCAAAAGTTATAACTATTGGCGGTTATTATTCAAAAATCCGTAGCTTCTGCCGTTGATGAAAAGTAGCATTGATAACTGAAACAGGTGGCAGTATGGATGATACAAGGTACAAAATCATTTTTTTTCCATTGTTTGGTTTTGCAGATCCTAGAAACGTCAAAAATAAAATACAAAAAAAGCAAAAAAATATAAACATAGGTGCTTAAAGAGAAATAGGAAATAACTTTATCGTATCTGGTCGCTTCGTTTTTTTACACTAGAACAAAGGAGTAACGTGAACGGATGGTACCTATATGAATAAATGGATGCATGGATGCGAGGATGGATGAGTAGGCTAAGGTTCTGTTTGTATATTAAACTACGTGCGTAACCAACATGCCGTGACAGCAGCCGCTAAGGCGCCTAGTTGGACTTTGTGGACAATGGCCTGTATAAGCCTGGCCTGGACTAAACAAAGAGCATTTATTGCGTTTATTTTAATCACTTGAATGCGTAAATAATTCAATTATTATTGATCGGATCATGATTGCACAATATATGATCATTGATCACACAGTAGACTCAATTCGTATTTTGTTTGCGAGCCTCTAATCTGACAATGGATCGATATCTTATCACAAAAATACTGATAGCAGACCACTTTGTATTCTATGTACTAAAATCGTTAGAGTTGGTTGTGTTCGCAATTCATAAAAAATGTCTCTACAATCCTATACCTATCGATATTATATAAATAGGACCCTCACTTGGTGTATGAATAACAAATTAATAGTTTTTCTTGGGGCGCTATCGTTCTGTCTATTCGTATCAACATGTGCTTTATCTGGTCAGAGAAACAGAGCTAATAGAAAGGTGAATGACCTTCGAGCACAACTTGCGACGGCGAGTCCACCAACAGTTGAGCCAACAACATTAGTGCCAACGACTACAGAAGCACCTACAACTACAGTAGCACCAACCACTACGGAAGTGCCAACAACTACAGAAGCACCTACGACTACAGAAGCACCTACCACTACGGAAGTGCCAACAACTACAGAAGCACCTACAACTACAGAAGCAACTGTGCCTTCACAAAACCCAATATATCTTGGTAGTGGCTAACACAACTATGGCAGAAAACTATGGAGAACAGTGATAAAATCTTAAAACTAAAATTTTCAAGCTTAATTAAAACACTAAAAGATATTTTATTTATACTACAAAATGAAACTGTTACGGACTAAACATTATACAAATACCTTATACTTTTATTTAACATTCAAATTAACGATGTTTTTCATCACAGCATTTCAGCTTACAGTATAATTTAAAAAATCCACCATTAAACAAATTACAATTTTATAACTCCAAGTATGCATATAATGCTATTTCATTTTTTTGTCAAAAGTGAGTTTTAATTTTAAATTTGTGTACCTATTGCTCGATTGAAAATAAAAGAAGATATAAAAAATATAAGATTAATTTTTCAATAAAATTATAAAAATATTTGGTGCTACAAATTTTAAAAATACATTCTTAAAGTCAATATAATCATCAAAATAATTTAAATACCCTAGGATTATTAACAAAATTACCACAATCACAAGATTAATGTGTAAACATTTACTGATTGAACAGATTCGCTGTTTGTTTAATCCTCTTATATAGATATAAATATACTTTTGTTGATGTAAATAGAGATAATTTTCTAATATATTATTTCTTTAATAAAATAATGACATGAGTCAAAAAATAATTTTTTTACACACTTTTTCTCGTTCGTATTAATATTTTCTATCTTTGTGTGTGATGTGATCTTTGAATTATGTCCGATATGTATACAAAGTGTTTTGGATATGGTATATAAAGCGGAACGGGTGTGGATGGCACATCGCACGCACCAGGTCAACATAATTTTATTCTACAAAATTTCGAATTGGGGCCCTTTTTTTCTTAAAATCTTTATATACCATATCGATGCGTGCGATGTGCCATCCACACCCTTTCCGCTTTATATACCATATCGAAAAAACCTTGTATAGTCGAAAATTCATCTACGTATTCTTAGTAGAAGTTTTGTAGATTAAAATCCTTTGCCTTCGTCTATCGCCAAATTTGTATTAAGATAATACAAATGTGTTGATAATTATATTTCCAACTCTTTTGTTTTCAATTCTTATGTTTCATTCATTACCTCTGCTGCTATTGTGGTTACCAAAAGGCTTCTTTTAGTATCTGTCGTCGTCACCAGTGTAGTCGTTATATATTCCGTAACGAATTCTGTCGTTGCTACTGTCGTTGTGGTAGACTTTCTTGTTGTTTGCGTTTCATCCGAAAGCATGCTATTTACTTTCCAATACCATGTTACAACTAAAATACAGAGCAACAATAACACAAACAATAGTTTCACTTTTTGATTTTTAAAGATTTTTGATAACTTGTTATTCATACTCGTTTAGACTAATTGTTGAAATACCTTATCATATCTATACGTCATTATTTATATAAAAAGCGAAATGTTATCAAAGATTATAAAAAAGAACCTAAAGGCGAAGTCCAACGTGCGTTTTGCGTAGTTATGAAATGAATTTTAATCAAATAATAAACTTTTTTTTGTACTAAATAAAAAATACGCTGTTATCCCTAAGGTAATTTTTTCTTTTAATCAATAAAATTGGATCAAAAATAACACCTCAATTATAGATAAAAACAACGACATTGACAAAATAAAAAAATTATTTTTATTAAAACTAAAATAAGATTAAAACAGTCAGATTAAATACAAATAGTGTTAAAATAAAGTAAAAGTCTAATACTGCTCTTCAATTGATGCCCTTACGGTTTAAGCTAGTGTATGTCAGAACAAACTTATGCGACATTCGTTTCCAAAGCTGTCGTTTACCCAGTCGTCTGAAGTCTGAAGACTAAAGGCGTCGTTAGCTTGAAAATTAACAAATTATTTTATTTATTTAAAATACAGTAATACTAATTAAGAGCAAGCCTGTATCGCGGGAGATCTGCTACGAGTACAAACATATTTAACTAATACAGTATAATAAATAATAATAATAACGTGTTTAAAATGAAATATAGAGAATAATAATAATAATTCTTTATTGCGCACACAATTATAACACAAACATAACAATTATATTCTTAACACTATGTGACAATTGGCGGTCTTATCGCTCAAGAGCGATCTCTACCAGACAACCTGGAATGGATAGGATCATTAAGACATTTAAGGGGATCTGTGTGCAAATATGAATTAATAAAGATACTTACAGGATTATATATAACAAAGGTGAACAAAATAAATAAAATAAACCTGCATATTATATGTAAATATACATACTATATCAAACCTAATAAACATAAATAGATACATAATTATAATGTTTTATTACGGACGAATGTACACTTTCAGTGCGTTTATATTAATGTACTAAAATAACTACGACACTATAATAACTACGGTGGTTTGGCCTCACCCTAAGCTCAATTACTCATAATTATAAATACTCTCATTGTATTGTGTGAATGAATCATTTGCACTGTACTTTTAATTCCTGATAATTCTTTTAGGTAAAAACAAGTGATTCCATATTTTGATATTAAGTTTTTTATTTGTTTCTGGTCTGGGTAAAGTTAGGTAAAGTAAATTTATTAAAACCAGTTACATTTTGCATTTGTGTAACAGTACAGTACGGAGAGACAGCAAAAGGTGAAATCTGCGTTGCCATCTCAACGCTCTCTATGTCTGTAAATTATCTTAGTGTTACCTATATTTAGTTTGTGAATTATTGACATACTAACATGTTCCGATAAAAAAGACTAATAACTAAAAATACTTTAAAAAAAGATAGCATAGGAAAGTTAATTCAAAACTTCATGTATCATCATCACCCTATTAACGTTCCCACTGCTGGGACATAGGGACTTCTCTCTTGACGAGAGAGATTTCGTCAAGCCCGGTCTGTGAGGACCACGAGCTCTTCAGCACGAAGGAGGGAACTCAAGGCCCAAGAAGACTTGGCGTTGCAGGAGCTGAAGCAGGCCCAGGCAGCAGCCAAGCTGGCCCGAGTCAGGTTGGAACTGGCTCAGTGCGATGATGAAGACTCCGTGGAAGACCAGGTGGATGTACAGGATAAAGCAGCCCAGGTGCAGGACTGGATCGAGTCTTCAGTTATGGAAGAAAAGAAGAATCCCGAAGAGCCTCAGAGGATGGTGAAACCTGAAGACTCTTCAGCGAGGGGAACCACCGTCACAACCGCAGTATATTCACGAGCTGCCATTCTTCGATGGAAGTAGCAGCGAATGGACGGCGTGGAGGACTTAATGCTATAATTATTCTCTACCAGTATCCTAGCCGTGCAAGAAAAGAAAATATATAATAATTATGATATAAACTTTATCAAATTGACATAATAAGCTAAGTTTTTTTATTAGGTAAAACAAAATTAACACTTTTGTGCAGTTCGTTTATAAAGATACATAAAAGATAATTTTGTCATCGTTATCTGTTAAAATTTTGTTTAGTTAACATCATGACACGTAGCCATTCTAGCAAAAAGCCATCGAATTAGAATATAAATTGAACTCTTTATTTAAACATTTATAATTTGCATTTAAGGCGTATTTTTCACGAGGTATGCAATTATTTTACTTATATAAAAATATTATCTTCCCATACTCAGCAGAAATGGTCAAATAAAAAAAATCGTTCAATGCGAAATAGCCTATTTATCGAAGAAGGCTATTTTACCGCAGCTACGCCTATGAAATCTATTAATAAATAAAAATATTTACGGGTACATTTTTATACACAAAGTAAATAAATAAAATAAAATCAATATTTCCGGACAATCCACACAACAACATCTAGCCCCGTGGTAAGATCTTAGCTTGTGTTAGGGTACTAGACATCTGATTTACTTAATATAATAGACATACATGGATATTTTTAGTTATACATATTAATCAACCTACTAGTGGTAGTATTAAATTTATGTAGCATTTAAAAATTATAAAAAAAAAGTTTAGTTTGCATATTCAGGAACTTGTTTGTTCACATTTTTTGTTTTCTTACAGTATATACAAGGTGTTGCAAAAAGACAGAAGGGGTGAGAATGTCATGCACCAGACAAAGATATTTTATTACAACATTTCGATTTAGAGGCCTTTTTGGACCCCTTTTCTTATAGCCCAATCATGTTTAACCTTATATATCGTTTATTTAATTTTTACACCCCAAAGAAGTTAAAAAAGTAAAATAAAATCGTTAACCACCGTTTTATTTGTCATAATAATTATGATACTAAAATTATGATAGTTAGGTTTTCTCTAGCTCTTATACTCTCAACTATAAGAGCTAGAGAACTAATAACTCTCAAGGTATCCAATTAAAATATTGAATCGTAATTTAAGGCTGTCAATCACGAAATATTGTTTTCGACAAATGAGAAAGCAATTCAATAAATACTTTCTAAGCCGACCATTTGAACCTATTATAATTTATTAGATTTTTATATAAGATGAATAATATATTCCCAAAAATTACTTTGTTATATTTGATTTCAAAAAGCCGTGTTGACTTAGTGGGAGCACACTCGACTATCTTTCCGACGGAAAGAAAAAATCCAGACGGATTTGAACCCACGAGGTTCAAATCCGTCTGGATTTTTCTTCTCGAAAAATTTAAGTGCGCTTTAAACACACGCTATAACTCAACGATTGTGAAGAAATCTGCATGTTCTGATAACTTTGAAGAGTTTGAAGAACATCTGACATACACCAACCCGCACTTGGCCAGCGTTGTGGATAAAGGCTTTTTGTATGGGCCCAACTTTTACGGGACGAAAACGGCATAAATTCTGTCCGTTAAACATTAAATAATTCGCTGCTAAGAATTACGCTTACTCAGCTTAAATTTAACAGGTCTAATGAGACGATTCAGCTACATTTTTAAATAACCTTCGAAGTCGACCTGAATAATCTTTACTGAACATTTCGCGCGTATTCACTGAAAGCATTTTTATGCTTTCATCATGGAGTGTATACAATAAATTTTCGGACAAAATATCTACGAAAAGCCCCTTAATTGCGTTCATCAACTAAATCCCGACCCCACAATTCTGTCATCGACCTCCACTTATTTATTACAGGCAAACATAATAAATAAATCCCTATTTATCCATACATCTTCCCCTTAACAGCCACCGGTGGCACCAAGCGCCGCTCAGCTAATATGTTATAAATATTCATAGTCATAAGTAGGTACCGACCTATCGAACGTTTACGCTGCCACCAGGCTACCCGGACCTCCCAACTTCCTTTCATTATTGGAAAACCGAGCGGTTCCTCTATTGGAGACGAGGTAAGACAGGTCTACAGTCTTGGTCGTCTTTCTCAGTCGGGAAAGGATTCCGATACACATTATACGATATTTCAATACAGTATTTATATTACCTCCGGGCTCTGAAAATCCGTATGGAGATGTGTTATGATTGTTTTTGCGGCCATTTTATTTCTTTTTGCGCTATTCCGATGGGAATGGGTTTTGCTTTCTGTAGATTGAATGGGATGATGGAATTCTGTTTATAGTGAAATTGGGGTCATTTGGCTAAAAATAAATATGAGCTAGGTCAAAAGATTTGGTCGTGGCCTGCTTTCAGTTGTATTATTTATTTACATGCTTAGAATTTAATCCGGTTTGGATATTTCGCAAAGTTCTCGTAAATTTATAAGTTGCTTGCACCGCCTGCGAATTGATTTTCCTGCTTATTTATTTGCGAGAAAATCCACTGTAGCGGGTAGCGTGGTTATATTTTTGCAAAAATATAATTTTATATTTTTTAACAGTACCTACTTAAAATAAATAAGAAAAGAAGGTTAAGTTACTGAAACTATCATCATCATCATCACCCTATTAACGTTCCCACTGCTGGGAGACAGGGACTTCTCTCTTGGCGTGGGAGTTTAGGCCTTAATTCGCCACCAAGACCTTTGGAGTGAAAGTCGAGTGTCGTCTCACTTAGCCAACACGGCTTTTTACTAAAACTATATGTATATTTAAATATATTATAAAAGGTATTTGTAAGTCCAGTTTAAAACTATATAATATATTCTTAGTTCTAACGAAAACCGTTTCAGCGCGGACTATCAACAAAAATCTAGACATGCTTACAAATTACGCGTATATATTATTGTTTTTTTGAATGCGATGCGATCGATGGAGCGATTTCAATTTAGTTTAGTTTTTTGTATGAAAGGTGAGTCTGGCGCTAGTGTTCTTAGACATGAATCATTAAAATCGGTTGTGCCGTTTAAAAGTTATGAGGGTGAGAGTGGGGAAGGAAAACCGTAAATATACTAGTGTGGGGTATCAAATGAAGGCGCATCGCGTCCACATTACATAATATTATGTTGTTTTATATTTAAGGAAATTTAAGCATTGGAATTGGGGGCTTTCCTTAAATTTAGATTTTATATAAAGCTGAAGAGTTTGTTTCTTTGAGCGCGTTAATATCAGAAAATTCTGGTTCGATTTAAAATAAAATTCGGTTCTTTTATCGGGGAAGGCCAAGTTCCAGAGATGTAACATCATAATCTTGATTTTAGAATTCTGAGCAAACTTAGGCTTAGCCAGGTTTATGTTGGTCACTATTTACGTACAACCCCATCTCTATCTTTAATAAGAATTGGTGATCCAATTGGAATAGCTTCGGTACTCCTCGGCTTGGTAGGTACTCTTTAAAATTGGTGCTCCAATCTGTTATATTAAAGAGCTTGCAAGTCTACTGACAACTGTCAGTGACTGTGACTGATATAAAACGTTTTAACGACACTATGAACGAATAAGATCTAGAATAAAATTTTAACCATTGCCCAAACATACTCTTATATCGTAAAAAAGACCCATTGCGTTATAGCTTACACACAGAGAAAACTACATCAATGAGTAGGTAGTACCTACTGGTTACCTAGGTGAGCGCTTGATCCTAGAAAGTGAGCAAAGACTTCGTAAAATACAACATAACATGTATTAGAGGCTTCAATGTAAGCTGTTTCGATGTATAACCGGGTAAAGTTGGGCAGTTAGCGCGCCTAGCCGCCAGGGTGGTGCAAGCTATCGGGAGACAGCGATTAGCTAACTTACGAATAGTGAATTTTGCTTGCTGAATAATGATAATGGAAATAATAGGGGAGACGACTAAACAAAAATTATTAAGCCCTCATTTCATAAATCATAAATCATTTATTTACTCATTTCATCATCTGATGATGATTACTATTAACGTTCTCACTGCTGGGACACAGGGACTTTTCTCTTGACAAGCTCTCTTGTAGAGAGAATCTCTTGTGTGTGAGAGAAGAGGCCTTAATTCACCACGCTGGCTTAACGCGGGATGTTAAAAATCACACATTTCTTTTAAACTCTTTTTTTTTAAGGTTCTTTTTGCCGGTTTCCTCACGATCTTTGCCTTTGCCGTCAAAGCACGTGTTTTAAACCGCACATACAATTTCAAGAAGAAAATCCAGGAGTGCGTGCAATCATCTTTTTATATATTTTATAACTCTTCGAGCAATGGAAAAGGCTAGGCTTAGAGTTTCTTAACAAGGTCAGGAATTTGATGTTTGTCGTAATTTATATTCACAAACAAACGCAAACAGCTTATCATTATACATTTAAGTCCCCAGCCGCGTCTGCCTGTCTTAATGTTCGGGATAAACTCAAAAACTGCTGGACGGATCATATACGATTCTTTGCAATAGGAAGTGATTTAAAACGATAGGTTTTTGTTTACGTGCAAAGCCGAAACGGCCCAGCTAGTTGACAAATGAAATAACCATCTGCCAGATCATTGGCACAAATAATAAACAAACTACGTAGTCTAGACAGCTGATACAAGCTTTTGACAACTTTAGCAAAAGGCTATCAATATAACATTGTGTGAGGAAGCTATGCTTTGGAATACTTTTTATTGCGGAAAATGGTTTTGCTTATTCCCGAGGGTAATTCAAAAAACAGGGCAACATTGAGGCAAGAAAAGCTGGTAATATACATAAAACCGCATTTAGTTCCCACCTTGTTGTCATTTCCCGTCCCACCTGGCCGCGTACATATAGCACTTACACTGGCCTTGCTCTAATGACCAAAGTTTTCAGTGTTACCAACTTAATAACAGAATTACCCACACGCTCTGCTTTAATGCGAGGACAGTATTGAGGTAAAGGGTTGCCTGAATACTTTGTCGTTAAAACTTTGATGTTCTTTGTTACTGTCTCCATTTTCTTCTGTAGATACATTTGTTTTTTAAGGTGTGTACCATTACTCGTCGGTAAGCAAAGCGAGGGACATCCACCAACTGGAAAGACGGAAAGGCCGCGGGCTATTTCAACATAATAGTGTTGACAATTATTTTTTGGATAAAACTTTAACGGACCCTGTATATTTGGCTCCTTATTTTACCAACAGCCTATATAAACCTTTTTTCTACCATTATCATAATAAGACTGCCCAATATTTCAGTAGAAAGGTTTGATCGATGAAAATGTTTGTTGATTCCGACAATATTGACTCCGGCCCTGATATTACGCTGAGCACACATCATGATAGGTTAGATATGACATATCGACATCACCCTATCTGTTTGTTTGTCTTGTTTGTGTACTATATTATAATTTGATTGGTTTCCAGGAACTAATCCACGGAAGCGTCAACGTGGATAAAGTGTCAGGCAGCTCAACTCTACGCGAGACGCCATGTGAAGTGGCTACCATAATATGAAATGGTTGGCTGAAAGTAGCGCAATAGGCACATAGTATTTGAAACCCGCATAATGAAACCTTACCTTTATGAAACTGTGTAGATATTTGAATATTTCTACGCACACTATATTTTTTTGCATTTTAATTGTAACAAAAGTATTTGGGGTCTTATAAAGCCGGTCTACACGCATCGACTTTGGTCGATAGCGACTTGCCAGACGTTTACAAGCAAAAAAGTTCCAGCGTTGAGGACGCGTAGGTTTGGCTGAAACCTTAACCTTTACCTGCTCCTTAATTTTAAACTGTTTCTTTACTTAATTTGTGCAGATAAAATTAAGACGAAGTAAAAAAGCTTACTAGCGACATTCGGAACCCGCGTCTTATAAGCGTTGATGTACTTATCGCTACACCAACCTCACTTCAACCTATAAGTTCAACTGATAGGTTGGTTGTTTTAGCTCAACTTGATTTGAACCTATAAGTGGGCTTATCGCTTAGTAAAAACATAAAACTTCACCTAAAGCAAAAATAGGGACACAAATTAAAAACCAAAATAATGCTCGACTTATAATAATAATAATAATATTTCCGGACTACTCACACAGCATCACCTAACCCCAAACTAAGCAGAGCTTGTACTATGTATATATTATATGTATATATTACTTATACTATTATACTTTATTATACTTATACTTATACAAGTCTGAACTAATTATAAGCGTCATCATCACCCTATTAAAGTACCCACTGTCAAGTCCCACTGCTGGGACACAGGGACCTTTCTCTCTTGGCGAAATAAGGCCATATCACCAACCAGCACCCGGTGTTATGGCCTTATCTCTCTCGCATATATCACATTATGTCCTTCAAACTCTATAAAGTTATCAGATCATGCCGATGTTTGCCATCACCGTTAAATCACGTGTTTCAAAGAGAACATTAAATTAAAAGCGTAATCATGCCTAAAATAAATTTTCATTCTTATCTTCAATTGACACTGAAGTATGATAATTATGTCTAGTGTATGACGTACAGTCCGCCCACAACTGAATACAGAATAATACTCCAAATACGTCTGAATAGTGAATGTGTCGACAGGCTGGTTTTAGTAACAGTTATTTAGATTCATAGACGTCAGCTAAATTGGGTGTATGATACTAGAGTTGATAAAATATATCTATTTCTTGTAGTTTCATGCGTAGGTATTTCTTACGCTCGTTACTATAAAAAACTATTTCTGGCTTAAATAACTAAATTCCTACCACACAACTTTATAGCTTATTAGCTTAATAAAATGATTTTACAAAATCACATAAATCCTAGAAAATGGTATTATTATTATTGATTTTTAATTGGCGTAAACGCACAATAAGACCATTCATGCCTTATCTACCGACTATTTTAGAGATACTCGTAAACATGGGTTGAATGGTACGAATGGTACGAATCGCCCAAGGGCTCTGTTTTAGGTTGATGAATAACGTTATATGTGTATTTACCTCCTACAACTCAGATATAAAAACTGGTCTATTTTTATGCTTACGGGGTCCTTCTTATGTAAACAAAAAAAATATATATAAACTAATATAAATAATAATAACTAAAATATAATAACTAAAATCTCTCTCGTCAAGAGAGAAGTCCCTGTGTCCCAGCAGTGGGAACGTTAATAGGGTGATGATAATGATGATGAAAATATAATATAAACTAGTATGCACTTATTTTAAAAGCAGTTAATGGTTGTTAAATTTGTCCTAAAACCATAGAAAATGATAGATATTCATTGTTCAAATTGATAAACCTCGCTTATGTTGAATCATTTTCATTTGTGTAAATATTAAAACATATTTCATAATAATGACACACTAAGGATTAGATCATTAAATCACTTGAGTTGGCTAATTTTATAAAAATGGTCAACTGTCAAGAAATTATAAATGAGAATTGATAAGTCCACTTTAAAAGACAAGTCAATCTCACTTCAAAAGTATACTTTAATTCTAAGTTAAAAATAGTTTTAATCAACTAAACATCACTTAGTAACAGAAACCAGTTAAATATTAACGCTAAAAGTTCCTTAATTCACCGATGACGTCAATTTGCGTCACTTACAGCAACAATGAGTTAACAACTGGTTGGTATTCAGACATTTCTAAATATTAATTCGTTCAACGACTCCAAATGTCAAAGCACTTTGATTTATGTACTTAGCTGAGGTAGTATGACCAACTTAGCTGTTTTGACGTTGCCTTCATAAGATCCTTTACGCGGTGTATAGGTACCTATTACGCAGTACAACTAACTCGCTTATGCCTAAGTCATATCACAATTTAGGCATAACGAGAGTTAGGTATAATGAGACTTAAGCATAGCGAGAGTGTGACATACCCCGAAATAGGTCTGAAGCAAGGAAGGCATTAAGCTATTTGACTGTTATGTTGTTAATTGGAATAAATATGGTGGTAAATGAAACATTACATTACCTAGTGATACATAGATTTATTAGATATTAAAGTAAACTCAAAAGTATCCTGAAATGAACTTAAAACTTAAAATAAACGTAACTTAACGTTAAAATGTCCCATTTATAATCTAGATTTGCATACACAAGCTCATGACTTTCAGTCTCTGTAAATTGTTAGTAATTCCTTTTTTATTTTAGAAAGGTTTTTAATAAAATATAGTCCGGTAATTTCGTTATTTTGTATTTAAGCCATTGGTCGCCTTATGATTTGGTCAAGTTTAAATCCACGACTAATGTGGGAAGCCTATTATATATTATATCAAAAAGCCAAAACCTACGGCTAAAATGATGATGATCAATGATCTTCTATCAAAGATCGGATAGAAATCTCGTCGTAATTTATTTAAGTCGCAAACAAAAAAAAATAGGAGTTTACAATTTGAATATGATCAAATGTATTACTAGTTTTCGCACTACTATGTACTACTACGATTACTATAAAGATATTTGTATATAAACGAGTATGTCGTATTTTATAGCCAATAATATTTTTTTGTACTTTAAAACAACAACAAATGTTGTTATACTGTAGATATTTTTAGTTGCATTGTGTCCATGGGTATTTTACAAGAATACTTCACATGAAAGTATTATACCCAAAATAAAATAGGAGTTAATGATAGGTAGGGCTTTGATCGTTCGTTAATCTGACACGATCTCTACTCCTACGTATCATCATCATCTTCATCATCACCCTATTAACGTTCCCACTGCTGGGACACAGGGACTTCTCTCTTGGCGAGAGAGATTAGGCCTTAATTCACCACGCTGGCCAAGTGCGGGTTGGTGAATGTCACATGTCCTTCAAACTATTTTAAAGCTCTCAGAACATGCCGGTTTCCTCACGAGTTTTGCCTTCACCATTAAAGCACGTGTTTAAAGCGCACATACATTTCTCAACTCTATTCTACTCCTACGTATAATAAAAATACAATAAATAAATAAATATTTACGGACCGGCTGTGTGAGTACACAGCATCACTTAACCCCAAACTAAGCAAAGCTTGTACTATGGGTGTTAGGTGACTGATTATACTACATAGATATTTTTTTTTTGTTAATACATATATACATAGAAAACACCCAGACCCGAAACCAGAAATTGTAAATAGTACAAAATCTGGTCCCCCGGCGGGAATCGAACCCTCCTGCGCCTCAGGCGGACGTTCGCCAACCGAGCCACAGAGGTCGTCAAATATCTATAAATATCTATGTATATGTATATATTTATAAAGCTGTAAAGTATATACGTAGAATATCAGCCACGAAACACCCATGGATAATTGCTACAGCTATGCATAATTCGAGGTTGAGTGATACCGTGATAAATTATAGATTAGAAATAGCTATGTACAACAGTGAGATAATTTTTAAACTCGATTCTAGAGAATCCCTTTTGCTATCTAACAAACTTTTTCTATTTTACCTATAAAGTGTACGAAAACATTTATAATGCTTTTTATTTTAAATGCAAGAACAATTTATTGCAAATTATAATATAAGGCATAAAATTACCTAGACAGGCCAACGCTTCATCAAGTTCTGTCACTGCCAATCAGAAATAAGTCGATAAAATTGAAGTCATTAACAAATTTAATGAATATATAACGTATACATTAGCAGAAAGCCGTACAGAAACAAAAATCTACTCCGCGCGAGCAAACATAAGCACATCCCAAAGAAAACCAAACACTCCTTTCACAAAAACGGAAAACCGGAAAAACATAACACATTCGTATTCCTATTCATGCAAAAGGCGGCGGGCTTAGCATGGTAACCTTTTCATGCGGGGTAGAGGTGCTACGCCGATTCGTTTCCGACGCTACGTCAGTTCGCTACGGAACGCGGGACGGGCCACACGCTACGCCGCGGCGCTTACGACTTGTTGCGATGAGTGACTAACGGTTTCGTTTCTACGGATCTTTGCTCAGACATCTAAGTGGAGTGTGAATTTAGAATGGTAGATATTCACGATTCTTGGATTGTTTTGTTATGTTCTTGTGTTTTATTGGACTGGAGAACAAAGGGAGATAGAAATGTAATGTTAATGTTCATTCGATTCAGCGTAACATTTTCAGTCTGAAGGTTTTATATATTTTTAGAGCAAACATAGTAGTTTCGCACCATTGGAATATAGAGCATTTTGCGCATTTTTCACAGACGAACATTTTTAGTTTTAACTGCACTCAAAGTAATTTTTATATTAAACTCTTGGTGTTACCCGTTTTATAATGGATTTTCCGTCGGTATGACAATTTCCCGCGGTAAAAAGTAGAGCTCTAGAAAATTTGTGTACAAAATTTTATTTAAATCGGTTCATGTAGTTTTTGCGTGAAGAAGGAACATACAGAGCTACTTTCTAATATTACTACTACTAATACTACTTTCTACATTTATAATATTACTATGGATTTCAAAAGCATAATTTGAATTCGTTATACATCTATCAATACACCTAAATGCATGTCAAAATATAAGAATTTTAAACCCCCTCAATATTAAGAGAAAAGTTTCTACTTTATGTTATTTGTTTCAAAATATTTTTGAAAGAACAGTATTTATCAAACGTATTAATTAATATGTAAACATTGCAATAATATAAATTTGCATGCAGCTTTCTAGTTTAATTTAAAAGATAAAATAAAAGAAAAAAGAGAATAAACCTCTTAACCTCTTGCTGAGATAATTAATAAATTGAATAGTGTTGAACCTAATTACATACCTAATTCAACAAAATATTTGTAGTAATATCATGTAACTAGGAAATGTTTTCGTAATCTTTGACGCATCAATAATTTACTTGTTTACCGTTGCAAACTACCTTTTGACCTAGTTGCGATCACAAACCTTAGTTACTTACAATATTGTTTCATATAATTTATTCCCTTGATATTAACTAACATAAGTTCATTAAAATAAGTGAATCGGTTAGTCCAATGAATACATTTTATCACTCGAATAATTTGTTTAACTCTTTTTGTAATATAATTTTTATGAACAATATTATGTTGCGTATTGTATTATTTATTTATTATTTTATTGGACATCAAAATATACCAGCGACACAATTGATAAAGTAATTCAAAACCTCTGTTGTATCACTATCCGATATAGTATATGACAAAAAAAATAATGAGTCTGTTATCTAGATAACATAAAAAATGTAACCATTTTTTTAACGAAATACGTCACAGTGCATTATAGTTTCATTTTTGACATTATTCGATTTGTACAAAATGTTTCAGCAGCAAGCCTAAATATCTCTCTTGAACTTTGACATTGGTCTATATCTTTGCACTTTTTTAATAAATTGATAAATGAAAAAACAAATGTCCAGTATTTTAGGACGCTCTAACAGACAGAATAAACAGAAAAAGCATTTATTTTTTTATGTAGTCATGCAGTAAAATCCGCTGAGCAGTTTCAAAGATCTACCTCAATAGTCATCGTCATCATAGATTACGATGGCTATTTGTGTAGATTTGGTTGGACGTCATTTTAGCCATTGTCGAAACAGTCTAAGATTTTTTACTTGTTAATGTATATGAGAAACTACAGAAGCTGTTACAACGCAACTATTACTTAAAAACGACAGAACACCAATTGATAGTTAAGCAAATTGAGTAATAAAAACTATGGTGCAAACAATACAAAACAAATCAATTTACATACACAGTTATCTAAGAAATACAACCAAAAAATCTAGTCTACGTTAATAAATGTACACACAAACTGCAAGGCTGACCCAGGACAAAACTATTTTGCGACTAATTACCGCATACAGAATAGATGAAGCCGCGCACACTGTCAGCGACAAGTCTGTGTTGAGACTAAATTGTTTTGAAACAGACTTCAATGAGCGCGAAGCCTAAAGAAGACATTTAAAAGATTCTAATCCAAAATACATTCGTTTTTTCGCAATGAACTTTATATTAATACAACTTGAAACTAGATAATATTATGGGTCGATATTTGGGATATTGGTGCATGAGAATGAATAATTAACTCGCGTGTTCATCAAAATATTTCACTTTCTGTTTTAGGCTTATAGCTGTTTAATAAACCGTTGATAAAAATGTTACTCATAAACCAAAATTAGTGACAAATCAGTTTAATAGAAACAAAATAAGGCTTTTTCTGTGTTTAAGATGTTTCAGTTGTATAAGCCCTAAATAGAAGATTTTATGAATTCGAAAACTACTACTTGTCTTTGCTACTGTTCTTGAAAATAGTCTGATACTTTAAATAAGCCGGGTATTATTAATATATTATGGGATAGTGGAAAGAGGCAAGCTTATCGTTAATAGTGAGCCTTCTGAAGCCACGGTCAAAGTTTCTCAAATTTTGTGTCATCTTTCAAACTAAGCCATTTCCTTATTGTCACCCTCACAGTAAAGTGGTGGATCTCAGGGTATATTGTTCAGGAGGCTTCTCTTCCGGGCCGGAAACCGGAAATTGGCTCTACTTCACACACTAAAAGAGGTTATACTTCATACAACAGATGATTGGACTTTAGGCGCTTTGATACAAAGCATCTTTTCTTTTTCTTTTAGAAAGTTATTTATAAATAAGGCAGGTGGAATAAAGGACCCTTAAATACGAAGAATACCATAGTATATGTATGTTAGTAACATAAATGTTAAAAGATTAAAAATTTACCACTTTGGCTTGGTGGTGGTGGAGATTGCGGGTTCGATTCCTGCCGGAGGACCAGATTTTGTACGATCTGCAATTTCTGGTTTTGGGTCTGGGTGTTTTCTATGTACCATAATGTATGTTTTGCAAATAAATGTTTCTATGTAGTATATCAGTCACCTAACACTCATAGTACAAGCCATGCATAGTTTGGGGTGCTGTGTGATTTGATCGAAAGGATATAAAATCTTTCAATATTTATAGACGACACCATTAACTGTCCGTGTAAAGCAAAAAAAATACTTAAAAATAACTTACAAGCCGAAAAACAGAGAAATTGAAAATAATGAAGTTTTTCTTTCAACAATAGTAACCAAATTTTTACACTTATGAAAATATACCCTATAAATCATAAACTAATATAAAAAAATATAATATATAACTCGTTTTTATATTTTAACAGTATTGAGATCCTACTCCTTTTTAGTCGGTCGGTTGAAAAAGCTTGCAAGGATTCAATTCCTACTAAGACATACGTTCTTAAATTTTTACCTGTTTTTAGTCTAAATAAGATCTGTATAGTTTAATGACAGATGCCGTTGTGCGAATAGACTAGAATAAATTATTGAATAACTAGCAGCCCGCCCCGGCTTCGCGTGAGTAATTATTCAAATTAGTTTTCCCGGTGTTTATTCTATTTTTTCTCGCTGCAAAACCATCGTTGGACTTCAACGAATATTGTAAAAACAATTGGCCAAATTGATCCCGGAGTTGTTGAGTTATGCGCTTAGCAACACATTTTGCGATTCATTTGTATACATAAGAAGATGTGTAATTTAAACTTACTTACAGTACTCTCTCTAATTATTGAAACAGTGCAATAAAACGCAAGTACGATTATAAATAAACTAACGATGAACGTGAATAGACGATGCTAAAGTGAAAGTGATGTGTTGATTGCCACGACGATGAGGATCGAGCGAACCTGCTTTTGGTCCATGATACAAGCCCTGGCTTTGCTGCCGACCATGGCCATGAAAGGTATGTAGTTATATTCGATTCCCGCCGGGGGACCAGATTTTGTACGATCTACAATCTCTGGTTTCGGGTCTGGGTGTTTTCTATGTATCAACTATCCATGTATTTACAAAAAAATAAAAATAAATGTATCTATGTAGTATATCAGTCACCTAACACCCATAGTACAAGCTCTGCTTATTTTGGGGTTAGGTGATGCTGTGTGAGTATTCCGGAAATATTTATTTATTTATCTAGATTGGAATAATCTAAACTTAATTAATAATTGATCCCTGATTCCAAAATATTAGTTCCCTCAAAAGTAAGTACTTAGTCCTTCTATTTTGTAATTCTATTCTCTTTTAATTTTGTGATTTTGTATCTTGTAATGTGCACGTGATGCACTTTCATTTGAGACCCCAATCGAGTATATTTGTAGGTTTTCGGTTCTTTTCCCCCACTTTTATCCCTGCCTTTTTTTTACTTTTTCTAAACGGGTCTACCGATTTTCATCAAACAAACTCACCTTTCAAACAAAAAAGCTAAATTTAAATCGCTTTGGGAGCTATAATTTAATGGTGTATAATTTGTTACGGATATGCGAGAATTAGTTGCATTAAGATGATAATTGTTGAAGGAGTCGGGAAAAATCAGGGATTACCTAATTAAAAAGTTTTGTTTATTTTTAAATTTCTTTCGACCTATCACGTAATGGCACGTTGGTGTAATTGGTAGCGCGCTGGGGCGCTATCCCAGAGATGCAGGTTCGAATCCTGTGCGTGTGAAAGTTACGGATGTGTCTTATTCTTTTTCTGCATAAAAATTTATAAATTTTGTTTAGTTATCCATAGAACAAAATATGTTCGCATGGTGCGTGCCATTCACACTTTATATACCCTATAGGCCATACCTTGTATATGTGTAGGTATCAACATGTTCTACCTATTTCGGTTTACAAAATGTAAATTTCTTTTTTAATGATACCAGAATAAAGATGTCCAGAAGTGATGGACGTCCTATAATGACTAGAATTATGATATGCTACTTTGGCGCTATGGAAGAAGGGTTGTTTGCGGTGTAAGAGGTTCCCTGCGTGTTTTTCGTACAGCTTTTACTAGCGACTTCGCTTATGGTATTGTCTGTTCACGTCCGTAAGTGGTAACCCTCTGAATCCTTACACGTGACCTCCGGGTGGTACTAAGAACAGTCTCTGGTGGTAGGCTTCGGCCGCGGCTTGTCACAACCCACCGTAGCCCGGAGGCCATTGCGTGAAGCGATTTTTTCGTGTTTCGTAATGTGGTCCGGAGAAGCCATCTACCTTCTAGGTCTTCATGCTCCATCTTAGACCACATCGTCACTTTAAATCAGGTGAGATTATGATCAAATGAATGCTTATACAGTTAAAAAATATATATATAGTATTATCGGATGACCAGAGACCACAGAATATAAGATACTACGTTCTTTTCCTTTTTTTTCTCAAGAAATTATGTTTCAAAAAGTTTGTACTACTCGAAGAATTGTAAACATGGCTTCTGTTATAAATATATTATACTGTGATATAAATATTGTGACAACACGTAGTGATTATATTCTTTGGTGACAGCCTCAACCAAGGAGAAACTCTTTTTTTACTAAGTATACCTAATCTGTAAATCTATACCTCAGATCTTCTCTTTGCTATGTCAACGCGTATGTTAATTATTTATTTATTTAAGTATACTAACACGATTACGAAACCAATTACATTAGTCCACAAAATAACAATATAATGATACACTCATCGTTTTTAAAAATTAGTAGGGAACAAGTTATAAAATAAAATCAAATAGAATTAATTATTATTATTACAAAGATTTGGTACATTTGGTACATTAATTGAAATTATAAAATAATATTGTCATGAATTAAATGAATACAAACTAAAAACAAATTAAGCAGACATCCTTCCATTCATTCATCACTCTCGCAAAACTTCAGACATACCAACATTACGCTCTTCCATTCATCTGCGAAGATATCGCAGTCTGGGTTCTGGTCGAGCAGTCTGTTAAGCCCGGCGAGAGTGCGAGGCAGTGGAGAGTTTGCACGAGAGACAGTTTTACAGAAGGCACAGAGAACAGCCTATTATTGGTATGTCAACCCGTTAGAATATCTATTGTTTTTAGGATTTTACAACTTGGATTACGTATTTTTTTTTTTTTAGGTAGGTATCCCTATTCTTTTTGTAAAAAAACTATCTTATGTGTCTAGATTTCCATAGGCGAAATAATTTTTCAGATTCGTTCAATTGTTTTGGAGCTTAATCATCTATCTATATAAATAAAAATAAATTGTTGTTCGTTAGTCTGATTAAAACTCGAGAACGGCTGGGCCGATTGAGCTGAT
Organism: Gymnoscelis rufifasciata; assembly: GCA_929108375.1. Classification (NCBI taxonomy): domain Eukaryota; kingdom Metazoa; phylum Arthropoda; class Insecta; order Lepidoptera; family Geometridae; genus Gymnoscelis; species Gymnoscelis rufifasciata. Next base: position 11,716,315 of record OV815314.1, read on the forward strand.
TTTGGTTTTAAAATATTTTTCGTAGTCCAGTGTAGGTCTAAACGGTGAGCAAATAAGGAAAAATTGCCGGTAACTTTTTTTAATCCGTGCGACGCCGGGGCGGGCCGCTAGTTACTAATAAACAAATATTAGGTCCTTACATATGAAATTGGCGTTTTGTATGGGAGGAACAAAAAGTCGAATATTTTTTAATATAATATATTTAATTAATCAAAGTATGAACCATTATTTTCTATGCACTTTTGCCATCTTATAGGTAGTTCATTGATCCCTTTACTAAAAAAACCAGTCGGACGGGAATCAATAAAATCTTTGAAGGCGATTTGGACTGCCCCATCGGAGTTGAATTTTTTCCCTTGCAAGAAGTTATCCAAATTTCGAAAAAAATGGTAATCTGTTGGAGCAAGGTCCGGGGAGTACGGAGGATGTCTTAGACTTTCCAATTGAAGCTCTTCTAATTTAGTAGCCGTCTGTTGCGCAGTGTGTGGTCTAGCGTTGTCGTGAAGCAGCAGTGGCGTGGAGCGATTGACCAGCCTAGGTTGTTTAGCCGCTAGCTTTTCCATCATGGTTTGCAATTGCTGACAATAGACATCAGCCGTAATAGTCTGGCCAGATTTGAGAAAACTGTAATGAACAATACCGGCACTAGTCCACCAAACGCTTACAAGTAACTTTTTTGGGGTTAATTTTCGCTTGGGGCAGGATTTGGCTGGCTGGCCAGGATCCAACCATTGCGCTGAGCGCTTCCGATTATCGTAAAGAACCCATTTTTCATCACAGGTAATGATTCGGTTTAAAATACCTTCATTATTGTGCCGGTTTAGTAATGTAACGCAGCAGTCGACGCGCGTTTGCCGGTTTGCTTCAGTCAATTCGTGAGGTACCCACCTTTCAAGCTTTTTAATCTTCCCAATTTGCTTCAAGTGAATTAAAACAGTTTTATCACTAACACCGCAGCCTGCAGCTAACTCGGACGTGGTTTGCGATGGATCCGCTTCCACAATAGCCTTCAACTCTTCATTATCAACTTGAGTCTCAGGCCGTCCACGGGGCTTGTTCTGCAAGTCGAAATTTCCAGAACGAAAACGTTGGAACCAAAAACGAACTGTGTTTTCTTTTGCAACACGACCGCCATACACATCATTCACCCTTCGAGTTGTTTCCGCAGCACTAGTGCCACGGCGGAACTCGTACTCGTAAATAATGCGATATTTTAAGTTTTCCATTTTGTAAAATGAGTGACGCAAACAGAAAAAAACAGAAGAAAAAAAACAAATGAATGACGATCATCGAAGCACAAATACATGAGTCTATAGCTGTACAAATTTGAATTTGGAATTCCTTACCAAAGAGGAGAAATTTGTGATTAAAGTGGCCAGTACGAAAAACGCCAATTTCATATGTAAGGACCTAATATTAGGTATCTCTTTATAATATTTGTAAAGACAATGCCTGGTGGTAAAATATCGAATTAGCTCAACGATTCTTACTTTATTTTTACTAATAATATCAAAATTCACTAAAATTCATTTACAGTAAAAATAAACGCTTAAACCTATTTTAATCTTATAATAGCCGCCGTCACCCGAAACTCAATCTGCCAGTCAACCTGTCTGCTACAAAGCCACAATTTAAAAAAATAACTATGAAACTAAATAACTTTATTCCAAAATAAACTAGTCTCGAAAATATCAAAAGTTCAATTTAGCTTTTGAAAACTGAGTCACATTGTTCACAACACTATCGTGGCTTAGACTTTGATTAACATAATGTACTTATTTCACACATTGAAGTATTCAATGTTAACTTGACAACTTGAAGTCTATAGTCCCAGATCCCAAGAACAACCGTCACTGAGATGCTTATTTGATAAAACATTATATTATATGCAATTTAATATAATATTAAATAATAGTAAATAAAAATATTTCATATGGGTTGCCAAGCAAATTTTGTCAAGGATATGGTTACGCAATAATTAAAAATATATTTTTTTTTGTATATTGCACCGGGATGCTTATTGAACATAAACCATATCAATCGAAAGTCATAGAATATGAAAACGTTAGGTTGCATCGTCTATTCCAGTCACAGCTCTGGGGTAGCCAGCTATAAACATATAGCTATAAACGACTGCCTCAGTGGCGCGGTGGGCGAGAGTCCGCTTGCGGCGCAAGAGGTAGCGGGTTCGATTCCCGCCGAGGGGTCAAGTGATTGTATGTTCTGCAAGCACTTTCTCCTTGGTCTGGGTGTTTAATATGTATAATAAAAAATATCTATGTATGTATGTACATAATATTAAGTATATCAGATGTCTAGTACCCGTAACACAAGCTAAGAGCTTACCACGGGGCTAGATGTTGTAGTGTGGATTGTCCAGAAATATTTATTTATTTATTTATTTAAACAGGTAAATCGGCAGCAGCATTTTGCACCGGTAAGATAATTATCTGACCGGTGCAAAATGCTACTGCCTATATACATATATAATTATAATTATATCAAATTTAAATAGATAAGCATCTCGGTGAAAGTCTTTCTAAAACGGATCCTCTACTATTAGAGTTTTTAAATTAAAAACGCTTAAAGCCTTGTGTACACTATGCCGCGTGTGCGAATTAATTGATTAAATTTTTTACTGAAATGCAAATATCGACACTCCCTACGTATCATCGTGTAACTGCCAGATACACACTTATACGTTTGATGCATTTTTGGCATCTACACATGCCCGTCTATCATTATAACTTACAAAAAATAAAAAAAGTCTACTCTAAGTACGTTTTTCTTGATCGTATAACTGTCCAACTTAATTATTTTCCCGCCATATAATGCTGTATCTTCCACATACACACTTTGACGCGGGGGGAATGAGGTGCGAAAGACGGTAAATGCCCGTTACACAGTTCTTGCGCGGAAAACGAGTAGAATGCGTGTGCGACTCTTAAATATTTAATTGCCGCAAAATGACAAGTGAATGATTCCGATTCCTGAACAATTTAAAAGCAGACGCTACAAAGGAAAAAAAGTAGATATCCTAGACCCAGCTACATCTACTACAAGACCAGGTAAGTAAATCATAATTAATGACTTACCAACTTTTTGTACTTTTTGATGCCCAATCATAGTTCTTAGGTTTCTTGAATCAGTTGTGTGCTATTGCTTTCATTGCTGACTCAATAAACAATAATTAGTAAGTACATTTTGTAACTTTCCAAAAATGTTTGATAACCTACGTACAACTGTGTAACTACGCACTTACATATTTATACATCGGGATTCACTATGATCATATGGTGTAAATAGGCACTTACATATTTATACTTCGAAAAGTTATTAAATCAAAATTGGTAACTGACTTTTACATAATTTTACATCGGAAAGTTATAGTAACCCATGCACTTACATAGTTCTGAGTTTGTGTTTTCATGTTATTTTAATAAAAAAAAACAATTATTTTTATTCAATTGCAAAAAGGGGGAGGTTTCTCATTTCGACCGTATATTTATATATTTGTTATTGTGTTTTTTTTTGTTCGCGGATAACTTCGTTATTTGTGAACCGATTTTGTTGATTATTTTTTTGTCGGAAAGAAGATAATTCCAAGGGTGGGTGAAAATGTTGAGGATCTGATAAATATCCTCAAAGTTATGAACAGAAATGAACTTAAGAAGTGCAAGGTTCTCTCTTCCCATGAAATTAAAGTAGATTTTCATAATAAAAATAATTTTGCCCCTTCTTGTTGTTTTTCAGATGTATCTGGTCTGTACTACGAACACTAACGGTGATATTCCTGCATCTTCTGAATTGCATGTCCCAGCTTCCAATATTGTACAATCTTCCTTGCAAGCTTGTGGTAGAGGCTCCAGCAATGACACAGGGAATTTTGCTTTTAGCTCGTCGCCACGTTTTTGTGAAAATCCTGTAAACCTGATCCAGAAAACTCAAGAAAAACATCATGAACCCATGAAAGTGAAAAAATATCACTATTAACAAATATAAGTGGTAACAGTAAATAGTAAATATAACTCAACAGATAGACCAATCAGGCTGCACGGAGTCGCCAGCACCCACTCCAGTGACATTGCCAGTTGTCTCTCCGGATGACCAGCTATTTTGCGCTTGAGTCAACCGCACCCACTACTGTGACATTACCAGTTGGCTTACCAGATGAACAGTTATTAGGCTGCCCTGCGTCACCAGCCTCCACTCCAAAGCTATTGCCAATTGGCTCTCCAGGCATGTCAGGGAATAATTCTGAGCACCTTGAAATCAATGACAGCGAACCATCGAAGAAGAAAAGGCGATTTCAAATAAAAAAGATAAGGGTCAATTGCGATGGCCAATGGCTAGATATAATTAAGCGTAAGGATAATATAAATTCAGGAAAATCATATACTGGAAGAGACGGCAAATTAAGGAAAAAGAGAGAGATGCGGATACGGAAAAAAATACCGACTTCGAACGAGACCTGAAACAGGGTATGGTTTACTCTGCCATCAATAAGTATATCACGAATTTTACAATAATTTGATAGAGGGTTGTGATATAGATGTTGACGAACGTAATGAAGAAGATTAGGAAGAATAAATAAATAAGAATGGCATGTAGGGAATATTATTTCTTGTGATATTTGTCAAATGACAAGCTCAAGCTAATTAGCTTGAATAAGTAGGTACCTACACTTTATTAATACTATACTAATATCTATGTATACATCTACTTGTTTCTATGCCATTTTGTCAGAGTTCATATATTTGGTAAAAAGTCAATTTGTATAAAACGTTATTAAGTTAAATTTGGCTTAATTTAAGTTATTAATTAAAGACTTGTGTTTGTGTTTATTTTTGTACGTAAAAATGATGATGGTAAGCATCATTTTTACGTACTTTTATCGTAGTTTGGATATTTATATTAGGTCCTTACATATGAAATTGGCGTTTTTCGTACTGGCCACTTTAATCACAAATTTCTCCTCTTTGGTAAGGAATTCCAAATTCAAATTTGTACAGCTATAGACTCATGTATTTGTGCTTCGATGATCGTCATTCATTTGTTTTTTTTCTTCTGTTTTTTTCTGTTTGCGTCACTCATTTTACAAAATGGAAAACTTAAAATATCGCATTATTTACGAGTACGAGTTCCGCCGTGGCACTAGTGCTGCGGAAACAACTCGAAGGGTGAATGATGTGTATGGCGGTCGTGTTGCAAAAGAAAACACAGTTCGTTTTTGGTTCCAACGTTTTCGTTCTGGAAATTTCGACTTGCAGAACAAGCCCCGTGGACGGCCTGAGACTCAAGTTGATAATGAAGAGTTGAAGGCTATTGTGGAAGCGGATCCATCGCAAACCACGTCCGAGTTAGCTGCAGGCTGCGGTGTTAGTGATAAAACTGTTTTAATTCACTTGAAGCAAATTGGGAAGATTAAAAAGCTTTAAAGGTGGGTACCTCACGAATTGACTGAAGCAAACCGGCAAACGCGCGTCGACTGCTGCGTTACATTACTAAACCGGCACAATAATGAAGGTATTTTAAACCGAATCATTACCTGTGATGAAAAATGGGTTCTTTACGATAATCGGAAGCGCTCAGCGCAATGGTTGGATCCTGGCCAGCCAGCCAAATCCTGCCCCAAGCGAAAATTAACCCCAAAAAAGTTACTTGTAAGCGTTTGGTGGACTAGTGCCGGTATTGTTCATTACAGTTTTCTCAAATCTGGCCAGACTATTACGGCTGATGTCTATTGTCAGCAATTGCAAACCATGATGGAAAAGCTAGCGGCTAAACAACCTAGGCTGGTCAATCGCTCCACGCCACTGCTGCTTCACGACAACGCTAGACCACACACTGCGCAACAGACGGCTACTAAATTAGAAGAGCTTCAATTGGAAAGTCTAAGACATCCTCCGTACTCCCCGGACCTTGCTCCAACAGATTACCATTTTTTTCGAAATTTGGATAACTTCTTGCAAGGGAAAAAATTCAACTCCGATGGGGCAGTCCAAATCGCCTTCAAAGATTTTATTGATTCCCGTCCGACTGGTTTTTTTAGTAAAGGGATCAATGAACTACCTATAAGATGGCAAAAGTGCATAGAAAATAATGGTTCATACTTTGATTAATTAAATATATTATATTAAAAAATATTCGACTTTTTGTTCCTCCCATACAAAACGCCAATTTCATATGTAAGGACCTAATATTTAATTTTATAACTTTATGCCTGTGTGTATATTTTTGAAATAAGGATTTTTCACATGTACCTATACATATAGCGTATAGTAATGATAGATCTACTTTTATTTCGACCTCAAATTAATAATTGTTATATTTCGTATTGTTATGTAAATTGTTTACATTATTTAGTTAGATGTAGACATAGTCAAGTTTGCTATTTCATAATATTAAAACTATGTTCACATTTTAATAATAATTAGGTTGAAGTGCCTACTAGTAAAGACTGATAAGTCGTGTTTGATAGTCGTAAGCTGAGTTAGTTACATAGGTGGTTTCGTTTTTCTTATTTTTAAAATAACAATCCTTAAAAGGATTTTTGTATTAAGGTGAGCATCTACTTCCCTAATAAATGGTATTCTGAGCTCCTTTGTTTCTTGTTTTATTTAAGAAAATAATATAAGTACGACCCATATAAGTGAAAAAATAATAGGATGAGTAGGAAAACCCCAATTCACGAATACGGTTTTATATTATACTACTAAAACATACCTACCTACCTTGAAATAGGCTTAGTTTCGTAAGCAAGTGAATATTCGGCAATAAGGGCTGGGCGACCAGTATTAGGTACTGGTCACTAGGCCTTTTGCCGAAACAGAATTATGTAGATGCATATTATTAAATTATACAATTTCCAACGTTTAAACATGTAAGCACCAGTTAAACACAATTAGTCTAATGGATCTACTAAGTATAACCGTGTAACAGGCGGTTACGATATTGTCATTCTTCTGAGCTCCCACGTAAAAGTGTGTATGAGCCACATACAGCATTTTAATAGGTTATAAGCACCACGTAAAAACATGTAAGTGTTATAAAATCGAAACCAGTATAGATTTAAATAAAAAATAGTATCCATCTTTAACTAGATCTAAAGTTAGAGCATCTCACCAATTTTCCCAGAAATATCTCAAAAATTGCTGCAGTTATAGGCATTTAACCATTTTCAAATCTTTAAAACGCTCTCCTGCAAAATTTGTGTTTTGCAGATACACAACTATACGTAGGGAGTATCGATATGAAACGATTTTACAATAAAATCCTTTCAAACTATTGGATTTCCCGGAATTCTTTTAATAAGCTGTGAAATTGCGAAACAAATGGGTGTATCTGAAGGCTTAGATTGCTTCATGGGCACTCGCTTGCGGAATGAATGTAGCGGGTTCGATTCCTGTGGGTTTTTTGTTATTTCTCATGTTTTAGTGTTCTGAAGTCACATTTCTATAAATGTCCTCAATTGGTCCATTGAAGAGATCCATCATGGATCTAATGGGACTTATTCCCGTTGGTACTAGTTATTTGCTCTATGAATCTACTGGGACCTGTTTTTTGATAAGTTCATAGTAGACCTATTGATCAGATACAAGATGGATTAAGTGGGAATTTTCTTTGCCATTGGATAAAGTTTTTTGCTGAATGGATCTACTGGGTGGTGTATTTTTTTTTTTAATAGATCCATTGTGCATATTTTATTCCCAAAATTCGGACCGAATTTTCCAATGGATATTATCCTATCAACCGCTCTAGTATGTTAAATACTAGTTATTTAACATATAAGAGCGTGATTTTTGGTTACCTGCTTAATAATTCTAAATTACATACTTAATCAAATGCATTGATAAAATAAATATTACATTCATAAAGCCAAAATTTCTGGCCATGTTTGAGGGACGCCTATGTTTATCAATGGACGTTCTGCGTCTTGAATGATGGTGATAACATTTAACAGAACACAATGTAAAACATTTTTATACCAATACCTGGCTAGCAATCACGGAAATATAAATAATGTTTCCAAATACCGCGTTTACCTCTAACAAGTCACCGGGGACAGCGGGTTACTACCCAAAAGCGGTCTACAATCCACATTACATTTTTTCCTATTTTCCTACATCCCACTAAAACGTTTTCCGGAACCAACCTCGTCCGCCACATTGCACCCACCTGAGATTTTCCAATCCACTGCCTAACTGTTACAGAATTTCTGCGACTTTTAATATTTCAATTTCACCCGCTATTTTCCGGAAACCAGGTGTGATTTCAAAATGGACATACCAGGCTTTTGGCAGCGGCCATTTTTCTGAATAATAATTTTCGTGGCTTACAGGTTTAGAATATTGACACATTTTTATGGAATCTATTGAAATCATTTTTCGTTAGCAAAAATATGTCGAAAAGAGTGAGAAAGAGGGTAGATCGATTTGTCTGCCAATAATACTGTTACTCCAATCGCTGCAGCTTCAGTTCAACCGTGATCATGGCGCATGTAACTGTGTTGAAATATCGGGAAACTCGAAAGACAATCAATCATGGTAAATATCCCGTTATAAATCTTAATAGTATTGATAACCATGATAGTTTCAAAAGTTATATCTTGAGATACTCATTGAGAAGAGATTCCTTCTAGGATTTAAACGGAGTATATGAATAATTTATTTATTTTATGATGACAGCTGTATATGGAGTCGGCTTCAGGACTTACAGTTTTCGTTTGTTTCTTTAAGCTATTGCATAACTTCTATCGCGGGCCTTGAGCTTGGAGACCGAATCTAGAAATTCCGTAACGAAAAAAAACCTAACACCCCCCACTCCGACCGGCACAACGGTGATACTTTTTTAGTTTTTCCATCTATCGATAATAAGCAGACATTCTAATGACATTTTGAAATATCACTCTTGTATTTTTAGTTCATCAACACGCCTGTTAGGTGTTATTGGTTGTATCGGCATTACTGCGCATACGTAATCCCCTTCTTCAATAGTATAAAAAAACTGCATAAATAAAATAAATATATAATTATAATTGCATTAGTTGATTAAAAATGCTATATAATAGCTTTACCGCAGCAGTCTCCGAGTGCCACACGTCTTTTGATTAATAATAAAAAAAAAACACTTTTGTTTAACTCGCTTTGAAAGCGGCTCGTATCCACAGATAACCATTAAATCCCCAGTCCATCAAAAAAAAGTTTAAACCATATGTTTTTACGGCCAAAATTATAGCGAAGGAACCTTCGTATAATGAAGTAGATAGAAATTATAAAAGCAAGGTTTGTCGTGTCGATTAGCATTTGGTGACAGTCACGTATCGCGCCGTATCGACCTTCTGGGATCGTTTTATGTTCACTAGTTTATAAACTAACCTTTGATAAATCATTGATATAATAGACAATGGATTTACTTTTTACTAGAAATTTCTATTACCTTCAGGCGTATAATCATCATCATCATCACCCTATTAACGTTTCCACTGCTGGGATACAGGGAATTTTCTCTTGACGAGAGAGAGATTAGGTCTAATTCACCACACTGGCCAAGTGCAGGTTAGTGAATGTCACATGTCCTTCAAACTATTTAAAGAAAAAAATACCTTCGGAATGAAAGTTGAGGCTTTTAGGCGTGCCAGGACAGATTCTTATTAAATATTTGGTTTTTGACTGCCTCAATAGGTGGGCCAAAGTTCGCTTGCTGCGCAAGGGGTAGCGGGTTCGATTCCCGCTGAGTGGTCAAGTGTTTGTATGTTCTACAAGCACTTTATCCTTGGGGTGCTTAACATGTATAATAAAAACAATCTATAAAAGTATGTCTATTATATTAGGTAGGTATATCAGATGTCTAGTACCCGTAACACAAGCTTAGAGCTTAAGACGGGGCTAAATGTTGTTATGTGAAGAAATAAAAAACAAATCTGTTTAGTTTTAGGCTGGAATCTGACTGAGTACTAGCCTATAATATTGCTATTACATTATTACAACATAAATATGGCGCTTGTTGTACACAAAATTAGTTTAGTCAAACTGAATTTATTTCATTCGCGCAATTCTAATAGAGTTATTGGTACATACTCAATAAAATCTTGATGATTTAGTATCAGGTAAGATTAGTATCAGGTGAGATGTTCAAACAAAGATATGTTATTTGCTATCATAAATAAAATGGATGAATTCAAACTAAAGACTGTGTAGAATTATGAATGTAGTAAACTGCAGTTGTGTGGATCCCATATTGTATGGGAATTACGAAAAGGTAGAATTGTGATATTTTTTTCCATCGCATAATCCTTAGAAAGCACTAGAACATATAATTACTTGTATTTTAATATTAAGCTCTTAAATTGTATTATTTTCTTGTTGGTAGTCCTAATAATAGGTATATAAATAAATGTATTTCTTTCTATATTTCTTAAAGACGGAAGTTGTAAATGAGTTATGTGAATGTGAATAGAAGTTAGTTATCTCTCTCAAAGTAAATATTTAGGTAATTTTTTTTTTTTTTTTTTTTTTATTATTGATAAGCCTTCATTTGACCACAATCTCACCTGATGTAAAGTGAAGATGTGGTCTAAGATGGAGCATGAAGGCCTAGAAGATGGCTTCTCCGGACCACATTTTTTTTTTTTTTTTTATTTAGAATTAATATTATCGCCACTATTTATCTTGTGGCGTTTTATACAAATATTAACTTAAAACTAATCATATATACCTAGTTATATTTGATTAACACTATTTAAAATACACATCATCAATAAAATTCAATAACAATTACAAAATAATAATACTAAATTTACATTATATTACTAATAATTAATCATAACATTTCAATTGATTTATATTTCCTTATCAAATTTAATTCACTGCCAATCTAAACACACGTGATAATAATGATTTACTATAATTTAACTTAAAACATAAGTACCTACACAATACAAAAACACAAATATATATACAAAGGAACACTCAACAGCATGTGCTACCATTCAATTTTGCAGCAGATTTAATAACATGTAGAGCATACTTCAAAAATTCATCCCTGTAGTTATTGTCGTCAACAAACTTACGATAGTTATTTGAAGAAATATCTAGCTGGAATCTTGATGTTAACTGCTGACGCAATGCGCCATACCTGGGACAGTGACTTAAAAGGTGAGGCACAGTCTCCGGAGTATCCGATTCACATACACATAATGGAGATGGTGCTAAGTTAAACCGATGCAAGTACTCGCGAAAACCTCCATGACCAGTAAATAATTGTGACATCATATTTGTGAAATTAAGCGTTCGCGCGTTCTTGCATCCGTCACGAATACTTGGGAAAAATAACTTTGTGATTCCACCAGCACTAGTTGCTGCGTAACGTCTATCCCACACATCAATAGTACCACACCGAACCACACCACATTACGAAACACGAAAAAATCGCTTCACGCACTGGCCCAGCCCGGTAATTGTCTGGACGAACGCCAACGAAAATATATTATTGTTTTATTGCTGGTCTACCTACAGACTTTTTATAGTTCCGTATCCAAAGGGTAGAACGGGACCTTCTTACTGAGACTTCGTCACGACTCATGTCACCAGCCTGTATCTAAAGAACCGCGACAATTGAAGAGTTGACATTTTGAAGTATTATGTATTTTTGGTGCCGCCATAACAAAAAAAAACAAACTCATTATAAATAAATATTTAAGGGGGCTCCCATACAACAAACGTAATTGGAACGTGACTTAATTACCACTGTCGTTAATGTTACGTATAATTATTTTATCATAAGGAAATGCAGTATATTTTTAGAACGATTAAAAAGAAAATTTATAAGAATGTGAAAGACTTATACTACACCTAAGCATCGTTGCCCACCACCATGCATTTTTCGCACTTTTAACCTTTTGTTTTCGCGCAAAATGTATATAAACTGTACACTGGAACCCTACGTGTATAACTCCGTCTCATACTTATATTTTTTTTTTATCGTTCTCAAAATATACTTTAGTGCCCTAAGATAAAATAATTATATGTCACGTCACATTGACGACAGTTTGTGAAGTCGTACAGTAAGTAAATTATAACTAACTAGTAATTAACTATGATATGGCTACAAGGCATGGTGCAATAGGTATTGTGGGCTAGAGAAGCGAGCTTCGAGTAAGGGTCATTGTCTATTGGATCCAAATATTGGATTAGAAAAGATAAAATACGTTAAACCCCATCGTTGCACACCGGAAGATGGACAGATAGACATGTCAAAGTAGGATAAAATATTAACCCTCTGATTTCGGTAAACAGTGTTAAATGTAAGCCTAGCTCATACAACCGGAATATTCTCTGAATTCATATTATAAAATACGAAAGTCCGGAATATTACATAAAAACAGCATGTGTAAATTGTTTTTACAGAAAATCGTTGAAATATCAATTTGTTACTAACCTATGTCTTAAGTCTTTAATGATAAACTATTGACTATTGTATTTTGTCTAAAATAAAAAGCTATTTATTTATTTTATTTTTATTAGTAAAATTATTTTGTTTAAGATCGTGTGGGGTAGTATACCGGAATATGGATTATCAATGTTCTTTTATGAATTCCGAGAGCCGCTTGATTTAGGCTGATCTGAAATATGAAAAAACAATTCACACATTCATCATTAAAAAAAACGTGTTGTCTAAGTGGGAGTAGATTCGACTTTCATTCCTGAGTTTGTGGGCTTAAACCCCACCGCGCACCTCTGAAGTTTTCTTCTTGAAGAATTTTGTCCGATTTAAACACTGGCTTTCATGGAATCATTAGGAAACGGGTATGTTCTCTGAACTTTAAACAGTTTGAGTTGAAGGCACTGACATTCACCAACCCGCAATTGGACAGCGTGATAAATAAATCTATCTCCTAATATCTCGACAAGAGAGAAGTCCCCGTGCCCCTGCAGTGGGAATCGTAAAGAGAGCTATATCATTCATTATTCATGAGATTAACTCTAGCCTATAACAAGCCAAAACAAAGATACTGAACACCGAAATAAAATTTACCAAACAGAATCGGAACCATTTACAAACCGTTTGTACGCCTTTATTTTATCGAGTGTCCCATTTCCATTGTGTTTTTTATGAAAGTTTATCGCTTTTAGGCCTTTTATAGTCCGTTTTAGTACGACTACCATTCTGTTAACGCAATATTTGCTTGTCAAAGTGTCCGGGAATTGAACTTGTGAGACAAATTTTATATCAACGCGGGCAGTGTTGTGTATTTTATGCGATACAGTAATAGAAAGACTCTGAGCTTATTCAATAGCTATGTAGTATAGGAGTTAGAGGTTAATTAAAATTATTAACTCCTATTTATAAACTCCTTCAGCAATGCCATGTTTGTGCATGTTGAATAATACGCAAAAATTATAGATAGCTTAAACAAAAAAATACATTTTTGTCAGTAATATATAAATAATAATTATTAACACCAAAAAAAACATTTTAAAACCTTTATATTTTAATAATAACGTTTTAGCGTCACGTCTACCAACTAAGTCAAAGTCAAAACGTTTGATTTCCTTAAAACTCAGGGACAAGTCGAGATAAAATTAATAAAACAAAATTTTTAACAAAAATTATCAAGGAGTTAACATTTGTCATTTGTAACACGCAAAATTTTTTATACTGAGTTGAGATCAGTTTCTACAATTTTGTAGTTCTCACTTATTAATACATTTACAAAAAAAATGCTAGTCATAAGATCGTGTATCATCAGAAAACCTAACTTCAATTAAATTAAATTTTATTATCTCCAAAAGTTAACAAATCCACAAATAATTCGAAGATTTGTATCATTTTCGGATCCTAAGAGGATTAAAAATATTTTTATGTAATCTGAAGCGATGCGGCCCTAATCCTTAATCTTGGCACGGAGCGAAACTGGATCAAAAGCAGCTTATGGCGAACTGAATGTTACACTTGCTGAACTTTTTTAACTGTTCTTTGAGTTATTCGCTTTTTGCGTTTTAGTACGTGTTATCTAGTAGGTATAAAACATATTCATTCCCTTTCTTATAACCTTCGACCGAAACCGAGGGGTGTTATAAGTTTGACTGGTCTGTCTGTTTGTCTGCCTGTGGCATCATTAGCTCCCGAATGGATGAAGCGGTTTTAATTCAGTTTGATTGTGTATTAAAAGTAACTTATGCGAAATACGTTGGATAAAAATTGGTTGGGCCGTTAAAATTTAAAATTAATGGGGGTGAAAGTGCCTTACTCGAGTATACCCCATACTCGAGGCGACAAACCGAACAAATTTCATAATATAAAATGATATTTACTAATGGAATAAGGGTTTGAGAAACGGTTTTATTAAATTTTAAAATTAGATTGTCAGATACTTAGGAGGACCACTAACGAAACAAGGCTATGCCTTTTTATCTCAAAGGCGGCGATTAGCTCTCAAACACATACATAAAAAATATACAACTTGGTATAAAAAACTACCAAGAATTTTGTGTGCGTGTGTGAGATTGGTAGGCCTGTGCCATACACATACACATAGAAACATGGCGTTAGATCATGCAGTAAACGGGTGTAAAGTTGCAATACACGTATTATAACGGTAAAATACCTTCAATGCTGTTTATTTTTGTTCCAGATTCTCAAATGACAACAAAGAAGTTTACCGAGGAGCCAGACTTTGAGAGGCCGATCGGCAACCACACGTTTTTCCTCGGGCGGGAGGCCACTCTGGGCTGTGCTGTCAGCAATCTTGGTAAACATAAAGTAAGTTGTGACATAAATACAATAATTCGGAAAGTAGACTTTCGAGAAAATTGACATTCTGGGAATTGGACGTTTTAGGAAAATAGACTTAGAGGGAATTGGTCGTTCGAGGCCAGCACCAAAAGTGAATAAATTAAATATATAAAAAACAACCCCGATTCCAATGCCTTAATTTCCTTAAAAGTAAAACAACATAATATTTTGTAATATGCACGCGATGCGCTTTCATTTGATACCCCATTCGAGTACATATGCAGATTTTCGTTCGTTTTCGTTTTCTTTCCCCACTCTCACCCCCATGACTTCTAAACGGCACAACCGATTTTCAAGAAACGTCTAAGAACATTCGAGCCAAACTCACCTTTCATACAAAAAAAAACTAAATTGAAATCGCTCCATCCGTTCGGGAGCTTGATGTCCCAGACAGACAGACGTTTGGTATAGGTACAAAGGGTATTAATTAGACTCTCAAGAATCTTGATGGATGTATTTCTCTTGCCGCTATAACAACTAAACACGCATAATTACACCCGATACAACGAACGTGATTTTTTAAAATTTTAGCGACGTTGCACTAGGCCAGGCGTTAGACCTCGACTTCGTAATCTTTTCAAAGCGTGCTTGGAACAAGGGCATTTCCCGACGCCTTAGGTTCGGTCTTAGGACCGCTACTGTGGAACAAAGGCTAAGACTGGATGCTCCGAGACGTAAATATGCCAGGAATTGCAGTCACCTGCTATGCAGACGACACTCTTGTGACATCGAAATGCGAAACATTTGGTGACATCCATGCTTATGATGGCAGAAGTAGTTGAGTTGGTAAGTAAAATAAATAGAGGTCTAAAAGTAGCAGTAAATAAATCTAAAGCATTGTGTTTCCACGGCCCTCGAAAAGCTACTCCACCGAATTTGAAAATAGTGGTGAGTGGGCTCATCATCGCTGTTAAGTCGATGATGAAATATTTGGGACTTGTTCTAGACAGCCAGTGGAACTTTTGCCCTCACTTCCAACACCTTCAAGGAAGCGGTAGATGGGCAAAGGGAAGATTCAGCCATTGACCCAAGACGCCGAAAACATCCGTAACATAATGCACCAACCTCTAGCATAAAGCGATCCGCGTAGTTAATTGAACTCGCACCAATATCTGCAGAACCCCAGATGATAGGGCTCCAATATAAGGAGCAGCACTGTTAGGGATGAAGCACTCACGATAGTTCTCACGATAGTTTCGTAGGTGTACTATGGTTACCGTGAGGTCAGTCAGTAGGAGTCTGACATATCTCTCAGAAGGAGTTGAAAAATAATCAAGTAGGACTTTCTCAAGGAAAAAAAATTCCAAGCGTTAGAAAAATCTATAATCAAATCTGATATGTTTTACCTGGTTCCTACTACTGTGTCTAAGAAGGATCAAAAACTTAAACAATGGCTTTGAAAAAGTTCCCTGATCCTGTATCATTCAGCTTACAAACATAATTGAAGTCAACCTTTCCGTCACCCATTGTCGACACTTCAAACATACAATAATTCGAGCTTCAATACAAATAGTTCAATTTTCCTAATGGGAAAAGTTGTTGATACTATTCGTGATATTTTTGGAAAGCTATCATCATTAAAAATTTTGCTTATTATGTTTTCCAATAGGGTGGTAATACAGGTTCTAACAAAAAGTAAAGGTCAGTATAGGAAGGTCTGAAATACATATTATGTCTCATGTTTAAAGTGTAGAAAATAGAAGAAGGAAGACTAAGGAACATTTATTCTTAAGAATTGAAAACCATTTTTTTTTTGCTTAAATCGATGACTTGGTCATCGATTTAAGCAAAAAAAACATCTTTTTAATAAAAACTTGTACTTTACTTGAATTCGAACACGGAC
Source organism: Gymnoscelis rufifasciata (assembly GCA_929108375.1). Classification (NCBI taxonomy): domain Eukaryota; kingdom Metazoa; phylum Arthropoda; class Insecta; order Lepidoptera; family Geometridae; genus Gymnoscelis; species Gymnoscelis rufifasciata. The sequence goes on from OV815314.1 coordinate 11,732,954, forward strand.
ATTTTGAAATATATAAAAAAAATACTATATATATTTCGATATCGATATTGTAACTCGAAATTTTACGAAATACGATGTCTAAAATAAAAAAAATATTTGTTTTCATATTCAAAAACATATTAGGTGTTTGATTGTAATTATCACTGTTAGAATGTACACGCAACAATTGATCGTACCTTGTTGTTGTAATGATAATGATTATGATGAACCGGCGAATGGTTCGTTACTTCAAAGTGTTGTCACCGTTGTGATTTTCGCACATAACATTGTTTTTCTGTAAAACAAACACATTACTGTAAAAATATTTTTCTAAGATTACCAGCAGAAATTTGGCAAAAAATGGGTTCGAGGAATTCTAATGGCAAAATAGTTCTTACTTGTGAAAAGTATATTTACACGGATCCTTGTTTTGGTAACATTACTTTTGGCTACGGAACACGACACATATAATCCACTATGTACAACATAAAAATATACAAAATTCATCGCGCTATAAAAAGACACATTTTATCGCTATACACAAAAAACTATGACACATATATATACTACTTCAATTACTGTCTCTTTTTATCTCTCGCAATTTTGACTTGATTAGGACTTCTCGCTCTCGCCCTACGTTTATCTTTTATGACCTCCACTAACAGGTTAATGCTGGCCACTCTAACCGATTTCATTGGAAATCTAGGATTGAGGCTAAGTCTTGCAGTAGGACATCCCATTGCTGCTGATGATGATGAAGACCACAGCCAGATTTAGGTCTGTATGCTTGCTGGTAGCAATTATTTATTAATCACTTTTTGAGATTATATGTGTACTATAATTATGCACGAAATATCAACAAACTAATATTAGTTTGTTGATATTTAATACCATAATTGAACATACCTTTTCCTAACCCATTATAGTCTCGTCACTTCAAACCTACTATTATCCAAACTATCTAATAGTTCTACTAATAGTACAGAATCCAGGGCCCGGCAGACTTTGAGAAAGACTGTCAGGTTTAATCAACTGTAACTAAACTTAATCTAAATTTATTTGTAAGCTTATTATTACTTGTACACTTTTTTTCTTACATATAACTTTATGGTATGATGTGATAATATAAATTTATTATGAATTATGTAAATTGGAAAAAAAGCTCTAACATATTAAAGAGTATCGAAATCAAAGTCAAAACATTTATATCCATTGCACAATGTTAGTTATTTACAACATATGTTTGTTCTTGAGAACTTGTTGTACACCACTAGTTATTAAAAGTTCTTCTTTGCCCCAAAGTAGAATAGTAAATGACATAATACTTAAAAATAACTAAAATAAACTAGTAACGACGGGACGAGTGAGTGAGTTTGCACCAGCGCAACCTACTTAAATAAATAAGTGAATAAGCAATTCACTTATTTATTTAAGTAGGTACACTAACACGATTACGAAACCAATGACATTAGTACATATAATAACAATAGAATGATACACACATCGTTTTTTAAAATAAGTAGGTAACAAGTTATAAAATAAAATCAAATAGAATTAATTTTTATTATTACAAAGATTTAGTACATTTGATACAATAATAATAATAATAATAGAAGGCAATCAAGGGTCAGATTCAGAAGGCAGTACTCCTGGACTCGGCGCGTATTGTCAGGAAGTTCCTCTCTCTACAGCCCTAGTCACCGGTCGCTTGAGTCTAGCTTCGCGACCAGTGATTCTCCGTTGTGATATATTTTTTACAGTAGGTAGTTTTATATAATTTATTATGTAATCTAATGTAAAAAATATATTTTTGACGTGTTTAAAATGAAATAAAGAGAATAATAATAATAATTACTTAAAATTATTCACGCGCGGATGAGATGAACCCCAGCTTGACAATAGACATCGAGTATCAAGCCCCATGGCGATGAGTTGATGGTGGTGGGATTTCGGACTCGGTATTTGTTCGCCATCGTTGGATACGACGCGGAGGACGATAGTAGTTAATAGTAAGCAATTAATGATTAAATTGTTAAGAAAAACAAAAAAATAAATATAAGCTTGATCTATATTATGATTTAAAACGGGTAACATACCATGATTTGACGGTTTTTGAGTTTTCCGATATTTCGACGCTGTTGCAAGCGCCATGATCACGGAAACAACTGAATTGTCATTGTCTTTGCGATTTGGGCAGACGGTTATTCACAAACGAACCGGTCTACCCTCTTTCTGAGTCTTTTATTGCGAGGTTGACACTCACTAGTGCTACTACCACTTGTTTCATTCTCGAACGCAACTCGATCACGACACACTACACTGACCGTGTATGGTATGTTACCCGTTTTAAATCATAATATTGTCAAAAACCATGATAATTTAAAAAGTTTTAAGCTTGATCTAAACTCGCCCAACATTGGATACCGTCCTCTAATTCCATAGTAATGGGAAAACTTGCAGGTTACTAATGGTGTCAGCAGTTAATGACTCGGAACGGCTCAGATACGGAGACATTTTATTTATCATATCATTAGTCTATTGATAATGTCTTATTACTGTCATTTGCACTCAGATTTCGAAGATGTATGTTCAAAGATATTTATTTTCTCATAAAACTACAAACATTTTGATTTGCTATGAGATTACACAATTTTTACTTATTCTATTCAGTTTTGCCTCTGGATATATAAAATTACAAAAAAAGACGTGTGGCAATCGGCGACTGCCGCGGTAAAGCTATTGCATAGAATTTTTATTAACTTATGCAAATAAAATCATAATATTTATTTATGCAGTACTTTTTTTATATTAAACCAAGTTACACTTCGAGCGTTACAAAGAGTCGGAAGATTCGGTCTCCACGCTCAAAGCCCGCCATAGAAGCTATGCAATAGCTTAATAATAATAATTAAAATTACAAGAAGAAGATTTACAAGAAACAACATTTTTATAATTCAGTATATTAGTATTCCGTAACTTTTTCTATAGGCTTCGGCCCAACTTACGTCGTGGGAACTTTTTTGAATGAAAACGTGGCGCTTTTAGGTCGCGTCGGTGTGCAATGCGCCATAGTGAAGAATTGGTAGCGTCCGCCGCGCGGCAGACGCTTTGGTCGCACAGGTTTGGCCGAAGCCTAATAAATCAACAGGACCCTTACACACAAACAGATACAAACACACAAAATACAACCAGAAAACTGGTGACTTTTCTTGGAAGGAACTTGTAGCCATAACATCATTTGCCATTTTATCTGCTGTAAATTTAGAACATTATTGTAATCCCATACATTTAACAGATTTTTCACAACTACAATAGTAAAAAGTAAAGTAAAACATTCTTTATTTGACATAAAATGAGGTAGAAAACTAAGGTCCTATAGGCTCCCGAACTAGTTAAAAACTGTATTTCAGGAGCCAGTGGCAACAATTTTATCATTAAAATTGCTTTGAGCAATAAGACCGCCCATTACGCGTGCTAGGTTTGATTTTAATATTAATAATTTTGTATTTATAAGAATTTTCTATCTATCCACAACGGAATATATGAAGATTTGTTTTTGGAACCATGGCATCAATTATAGCAAAACAAAAAAAAATCAGGCATTTAAAAAAATATCTGGGAGCACGGCAGTGCCCCCACCAAGTCGAGCAAAAAAGCGGCACGGCCGTACCATCCTTTTCTCGAAGCAATTCAGGCCATTTTCGACCCCCTGTAACTTCGTTGTGGATAAAACTAGAAGACTGAAATTTTCAGTAACCAGCAGGTTTGTAAAGACACGGTATATTTCAAATTTCACTCAATTTGAACCAGTATTTTAAGAATATAACGGGTCAAATTTCGTAATTTTGTCACTCACTCACTGACTGACTGACTCACCGATCATCAAAATTCTAAGGCACTTATAGCAGACCTAGAAGCTTCAAATTTGGAATATAAGTAGTATTCGGTGTATGAATCAAGGAAAAACTAAAAAATCTTAGAAAAAACCGGTATAGAGGGCGCTGTCGTACCTTTTCTCGAAGCAATTCAGGCCATTTTCGACCCCCTGTAACTTCGATGTGGATAAAACTAGAAGACTGAAATTTTCAGTAACCATGCAGGCATTGTAAAGACACGGTATATTTAAAATTTCATTCAATTTGAACCAGTATTTTAAGAATTATAACGGGTCAAATTTCTTAATTTTGTCACTCATTGACTCATCGATCATCAAAATTCTAAGGCACTTCTAGCAGTCCTAAAAGCTTCAAATTTGGAATATAAGTAGTGTTTGGTGTATGAATCAAGGAAAAACTAAAAAATCTAGAAAAGACCGGTATAGAGGGCGCTGTCGCAACGCCACGTATATACGAAATATGTACATAAGTAATAACAATGCGAAATATAAATAAATCCAATCTAGACCGGCAAAAAGGAAATTATATGGACATATATACAATAAGTAGAAGGTACCGAAAAGGAAAAAAGTAGAACTGTCTACAAAATACAAAAAGAAATGAGATCCCATCAAAAACAATACTTGTCAACAAAACCAAGTCGCGCAACTCAGTTGTTCTGCGGTAAAAAGTTGTGAGATCCAGGTAAATCCAAGTCTTCAAATTTCGTCACAAAATTCTTTAATGTTTTATATAAATATATTGAGACTTGGCCATCGCACTAAATAATTGAATTTACACGTGTTTTCAGGCGATTGAATTAACACGTGTTTTCAGGAGATGGCCAAGTCTTAATATATTAATATAAAACATTAAAGAATTTTGAGACGAAATTTGGAGACTTGGATTTACTTGGATCTCACAACTTTTTACCGCAGAACAACTGAGTTGCGCGACTTGGTTTTTTTGACAAGTATTGTTTTTGATGGGATATACTTTGCTTGGAATCAAACCCGGACTTTAAAAACAGTCGCTATCAATTCCGACAACATTAACCCTAGCTCACTAACCTTAATTTCGAGTAACGTAATCACTAACCATTCGTAAATTTTACGACGGATTAAAACTTAATTGTTTATATAATCAACTTTATTTATGACATGAAATGACCTTAATTAGTAGTCTTCGTTTTCTTATAATCAAAATAACAATAAATGTTTAATACATTGAACAATGATTGCACATAGCAACAACATGCTCCCTGAAAATTGCTTTTTTGTAGCTCTTGTAGAAGGTCGTCGTCATACGACGTTTTTTTGCAGGGCAGTAGCTGCATGTTTTGCGAGTTTTGGGAACGTCTTGAATAGGTCCTTCCAGAGGGTCATAAATCTTTAAGATCTCCGCGATGCTTTGCTTCAAATATCGTGGCAAAGTTTCAGTTTAATATCTCTCTCTCAGCCAAGGTTTCATTATGTCTTCTGCCATTTCAAATGCAAAAAGCCTTCTTTTGCATCGGTTTTTTACCGTTTCTGATCGCATTGGAGACGTAGATGACATAAGCATTTACGAAAGACAGATTTAGTATGTCGTAATACAAGCAAAGCGGCCATCGATTGGACTTGCGGCTGGTACTCATAATTGAACACATCTGGTCCACGGTATCAACGGCGCCTTCTGTAGAATTGTAAAATTCAATAACTTCTAGTTTTTTCGAGTCGATGTTGATAACAGGCTGATCATGTGTGGTAGACAGAAGGTAAACAACCTTATTGGACTTCGGTTTATATGACACCAACGTCAATTTTTTGTCAAATCCGAACACCGAGTGCTTGCTGGTCTTGTTCTGGAATTCGCCATTTCTTTGGGGATTTCTTGCTTCATCATCATCACCCTATTAACGTTCCCACTGCTGGGACACAGGGACTTCTCTCTTGACGAGAGGGATTAGGCCTTAATTCACCACGCATTATGTAAAAAAAAACAACAAAACATTAAAAGTTACACTAAAAATAGTGATCTATTAATGATATAATAATCTACAGTAATTATTACGTCTTATTATAACAGAAAAATAATACGTTCCTATAGTAATTATAGGAAAAAAAATATAAACAAATAAATGCACAACCTTGAAAAAAGTTACATAGCTACTAACCTTTCGTATTTTTTATCAGGCGATATATCGGAAACTAAATAGCGTGCATCCGCAATGAGTACTTTCGGGTCACTAATGCAGCGAATTAGGAAGGTACTGGAAGTGGGTGGGATCGCGGTGGTGGGGACCTTACCGAAACACAAAATGTTCGAGGTAAGCGTCGTATTTTTTACGAATGGTTAGTGATCTAGGGTTAATAAACTTACATTAAAATATTAACAATAACCTCACAACTTACCTAACAAATTATAGTTAATTACTAAACTCACCCTTTGTTTCTCTGTTGGTAGGCTTCGGCCGCTGCTTGTCACCACCCTCCGGTCTGGGCCAGTGCGTGAAGCGATTTTTTCGTGTTTCGTAATGTGGTCCGGAAAAGCCATCTTCTAGGCCTTCATGCTCCATCTTGGACCACATCGTCACTTTACATCAGGTGATATTGTGGTCAAATAAAGGCTTATAACACAAGCACAAAAAAAAAAATGTTTGTTAGCGAACACAAAACATGTTGCTGCGAGCCTAAGCTAACTAAAACATTGCTAAATAACTTCTAGCTAAAGTTATGAATACAGACATAAATTAAAGCAACTTAAAGAATTTTATTATTTTGATTTACGCCTTCTTTAACTTTGTAATAGCGTTATAAATCCATATATAATTGCAAAATGGAAGTTTGCATGCAATTATGCTAATAATATGCAATGTAGCATTGTATAATAGGTAGTGGATAGAATGGTTATTTAGTCGACTGTACGTGCTTTTAATTACTTAAGCACCTATTCATTCGTGTACAATCAACTGAAAAGTTATATATTACATAATAACTATGGTATGAAGTATTGTGAATGAATGATTGAATTGTTCACAATGCACTGCCTATTATTTAAATTTTAAACTAATTTTAATGAAAATTAAAGTTAAAATTTTAATAGAGTTTATTTTTAAGGCCATAAATATTTTAAACGTAATTATGCATTTTTTATAACTTATTATATGGACTGATGATTTTGTTAAAAATTCAAGATGGATTCAGAATTTATGGATTCCCTAAACAACTAAAAATTTTGGAGACGAATGTCAAATAGTGGACTAACAACTGGAATAATTATTAAGTCGTAAGTACATATATCTAGTTTAGTCTTTCTATTAAAGTGTTGGTTAAAACAGTGAATGTTCTTAGGGCCAGTTTCACCATCTTCAAGTAAAGTTAGATAATTATTAAATATGGAGCTCTTTCACTCAGTAACATGTGATTAAGATGTATACCTGGATATAACTACCTATACACTATGACAGATGATTAAGTAGGACATAATTAACCATTATACTTTCACTTCATCACCCTATTAACGTTCCCACTGCTGGGACACAGGGACTTCTCTCTTGACGAGAGAGATTAGGCCTTAATTCACCACGCTGGCCAAGGTGCGGGCTGGTGAATGTCACATGTCCTTCAAACTCTTTTAAAGTTCTCAGAACATGCCGGTTTCCTCACGATGTTTGCCTTCACCGTTAAAGCACGTGTTTAAAGCGCACATCAATTTCTCAAGAAGAAAAATCCAGAGGTGCGTGGCGGGGTTTGAACCCACTACTATACACCATACTTTCACTTACCAAGTTTCAACAATAAAGTTTCGGAAAAAAATGTCTGTGACATACACGGACAAACGGACAGCCAGACAGACGAATCTATAATGGTTCCAATTTTTTGCCATTTGGCTTCGGAACCCTAAAACAATTAACTAGAGGACGAGCAGTTTTTCTAATAAATTTGCGCGATACAAAGCTATTACATTTCAAAGCTTGTTAAATATTTTATATTATGTATAACAAATAGCTGAACATTTTCCACAACATTCTACGTTAACACAGCTCAAGTTACACATGTTGTCTCCGCCCCCGGCGAAACGACCCTTGTAACTTCAACAGTTAACTTGATATACCGCCCGCAACCTAGGTCAGTATAAACCTAGGTCACAGTATAAACCTAGGTGACCTAACCTAACTCGCCTCCAGGCGTAATACTGTCATTAATTTTGAAGCTGTGTTTGTAAGGATTTATGCTCGAAATGTTTTAGAGTTTTCAAATAGAGGGATGTTGAGTAATTTGTTAAAGTTTGCCGCCATTGAGGATTGACAAAAGTGAAAATAGCTATTTACTTCTTTTAAGATATTAAAAGTCACATTTTTTATTTGTTTTGATAAGTTTTGTTCATAAATTTATAAATCTTTTTGTTTTATGAACTACGTCGATGTCTATTATGTATTGTACTCATCATCATCACCATATTAACGTTCCCACTTCTTGGATACAGGGACTTCTCTCTTGGCGAGAGAGATTAGGCCTTAATTCACCACGCTGGTCAAGTGAAGGTTGGTAAATGTCGCATGTCCTTCAAACTTTTTTAAAGTTCTCAGAACATGCCGGTTTCTTCAGGATGTTTGCCTTCACCGTTAAAGCACTTGTTTAAAACGCACATAAATTTCTCATGTAGAAAAATCCAGAGGTGCGTAGTGGCGTTTGAACCCACGACCTTCGGAATGAAAGTCGAGTGTCCTCACACATAGCCAACACGGCTTTTTTTTCATTCTAATTCTAAGTTAACCACGGGGTTCATTATTTGCAACCAAAACTCTTAAAGCTTCAGCCAAACATGCGCGACCAAAGCGACTGCGAAGCGGGAGGGTCTGCCGTGCGGCGGACGCTAACCTTTACTATATTTCTAACACTATAAACTACTCGTGTAACATTTCCAGTCATTATAATAATAATAATAAAAATGTTTATTTGCGTATTTAAATAATTACAAATAAATAACATTCTAAAAATACTTATATCACCTGTGACCCACAAAAAACTAAACAATTCTTACCTTAAAATACCTGTACACGTAATAATAGCATACGGTAATTATTAAGAGCCACCAGTGCATGTTTGAGCAAGCGGCCGAAGCTTCAAACAACTGTAACTATATTCCTTAATATCCTGAGAACGAACACGTGGGCCATAGTAGTCTTATATATAAGCTTGGAATAAATTCCTGTGGAATTACCGGAACCTTTTGGAGGTAACTGGGTTCTAGTTCATGCAGGTGCTGAGTCTTAAGTTGTGTTAATTTATGGGTACAACATAACGGTTGTGTAACGATTGTACAAGAGCTTTCGTGGGACTTACAAAAATCTAGTCTCGAAAATCATTTTTAACAGACTTTTAGAACTAGTTTTGCCAGAAAATTCATAGTAAATGTTTACTGTTATCTACCGAGCTAATTATAATAAAATTACTTATAGTAACGGACTACTACGGATCGGCAAGCGCAGCGTAGGACGTCCACTAAATAGATGGACGAACGATCTGGTGAAGGCTGCGGGCTCACGGTGGATGCAGGCCGCTGTCAGCCGAAACTACTGGATCTTTGAGGGAGCCCTATGTCCAGCAGTGGACGTCTTACGGCTGAGATGATGATGACTTCTACTATTATTGGACAGATTACTTTGCTCTGACGTTTTTAAATCATATCTAAACGTGTTTGAAATAAGTTGATAAAGGCGTATTATTTCATGGTATAGGTATGACACTTTATTGGTACCATTTCTAGTAACAAAAATATATTTTGACTTGTAACACTGGACATAGTGACGCTTTTGATACAAAAAGGGCCAGATTTAAATCAACAGACAAAACCCTGAAAGGAAATAACGGAAAGAAACAAAAGGTTTCCAACTCAAAGACTTTAATCACAGACGAATTAGATTTTATTGTATACAATGAAACGAAAATCAACACAAAGGCAGAATTGTACAAAATCCCAGAAAGAAAATTGTAGTGCAAAACGAAAAACAAAGACACGGTTCTGCTACAGAATACGGCATTTCAATCTAAGGTGTTTTACGTAGAGCATGGACATTATAGAAAGGAATTAAAGACTCGAAAGACAATCAATCATAATAAATATCCCGATAAGACCGCCATTTGTCGCATAGTCTTAAGTGCTTATTTTTAGTTTTGTGTTTTTAATTATGTGTGCAATAAAGAATATTTATCTTATCTTATCTTATCCCGTTAAAATATCCCGCTAAAATCTAAATAGTACCTATAGATAACCATGATAGTTTCAATAGTTATTCATAGTTACTATTATGTTGAGCTTGATAATGAGAACGATTCGGGTAAGAAAAAATATATTCTTAATTGTTCTACTCAACTTCTAAGAAAATATATACATTTCTGTCAAAATCGAATGATAAGCACTTTTAACTTCTAAGAATCAAATTGCACCTTCGAGATAATAGAAGGATTTTAAAACGGCTTCTAATTCAAACTTAGTATAAATTAAGATAATATTAATGATGTATTTAGTAACAGGAACCAAAATAAGGTTAAACGTCGACACTACATATTTTACGAAAATTAAATACTTAAGAATATTTCAGAATAAACTTACATAATACAATAATTATGTTATTAAAGTTATTCAAAAGCCAGCTTTCAAAACCTACTTGACCAAAAGAGCAACCATACAAAAACTCTATTTAATTATTTGAATTTCGTGCTGTTTTGCAGTAGGTATCATAAAAAGCGGAATTTCCTGACAAGTTCCAATACAAGCGCAAAATAGCGACAGCACATTGTAACTTGGTTGAAATTATTTCAACCACTACCACCGCATCAGTAAAATTTTATCGACCAAACTTCGCGTCTATAACGTGACTTTCGCAACTCTACGTTTCTATCCTCTGCATGCGAAATTAAAATTCACAACACGGCAAAAGTAAAAAGCACCTTGATTTCTGTTGGTACCTCGCATTGTAGGCAACGAGCCAGCGAGAGGTAATAGATGGTAATTGTGGCAGTATGCAGCCTCCTAATTGTAACCGAGACAAACGGGATAGTTTTCTTTTTGCTAAAAGGCCAAAGTTTGCGGTGGGTTGCAACAGACCAGAGGTTGGGGCCGGGAATATTACAGTAGCGATATTTTTGGCTCTTTTTAGGTTATACAGAATGTATGTTGAGAATATTTTAGTAATTAAAATTTTCTGAACCAAGAGTTTTGTTTAATTTTTTATTATAATATTGTGTTGAAGAAAAATTGTAAAACTAATTAATATTTTACTGCATAAATATAAAAAATTGTTTCAATTAAAAGTGAACACCACTTATTTAAAATCATTTTTCAATCAAAGATTTAGTCAAAATGTTTACTTAGTTATATTTAATCGCCTCGCTTTGTGGACATCAAAAATTGAATTCGGATTACTGTATTTTCATGCTGCTTTTAACCGGTAATGTAAAAAATAGGGTATCAAATGAAAGCGCATTACGTACCTACACATTACAAAATAATATGATATTATTGTTTTAAGGGAACTAAGGTTTTGGAATCGGGGATTTTTATATATAAGTATATTTATATTTATGTTATCTAGTAGTATATTAATATTAAATAAATCTTTGGACGTCTTTGTTTATATTTTTAAACGACTTAAAAAAAAAAAGGTTTCTCAATTCGACCGTATATATATATATATATATTTTTCATCATAATTTTAGGCATAGATACCTATGCCTATACCTAACAATTGGCAACTGAGTTATAAATAGCTCTGACGCAGTAACCCCCTGCCACCTCCAAAAACCTAGACAAATGATTTGGAATCGAGCAATAATATTATCGCGTTCCTTCACAGGTAGGATGGCTAAGAGCTGAAGACCAGACAGTGCTGACCATGCACGACCGGACTGTCCTGGGGGCCAGATACTCCGTGAACCTGGACGCGCCCCTCACTTGGCAGCTCAGGATCCGGCCGCTCCGGGCAGAAGACCGAGGCTGCTACATGTGTCAGATCAACACGCAGCCCAGCATGAAGTGGCAGATCGGCTGTATTGATGTTTATGGTGAGCATTTACTTATTGGAAAACCAAAAACTTACAAATACATAGTAACAAATCAATATAACACTAGAAAGCTTAATTAAGGTTTTCACGGCTACAAAACAAAATATAAAAACAACACTGTGAACAAAAACAAACAAAACCGCATTAAAGTAACAACACATAATACACCTTACATTATCTTATAAGAAAAACTAACGGATAATCAACAGAAAAACTCAGTTCAGTTCAGTTCAGTTTCTTTTAATTGGACTTTGCGCTTGAAGCGATAATTTGCCAGTGTCGAGTTAAATAAATTATAAAGTGTAAAAGATTTTTCGCAGTTGAACGCCATTTTGCGTATATACAGAAAAACTCTCTGCTCATCCGCCGCCTGACCGTAGTCGCACTTAAAACAAAATAGATCTATGTCAAATTGCTTACAAATACTATTAAACATATTGCCTTTAATTTGACTGCCTCAGTGCCGCAATGGGCGACATCCGCTGGTGTCAGATGTAGCGGGTTCGATTCCCGCCGAGGGGCCAAGTTTTTGTTTGTTCTGCAATCACTTTCTCCATGGTCTGGGTGTTAAATATATATAATAAAAAAGTATCTATACATGTATGTCTATTCTATTGTACATAAGATGTCTTGTGCCCGTAACACAAGCTAGCAAATTATTCTGTCGTACATAGTAGCCATTACTTTAACGGAATAAACCGACTCGATAATTTAACTTTGCTATCACTTTGAATGATATCTTACCGAAGCAGCGATATCGCTTAGTTCGGTGGAGCGAAGCGAGTGAGTTCTACAATTAATGTTCAAGTAGAATAATTACGTTTATGTACCTTGTATATTTGTATTATTTGTAATTATTTGTATTAATATACAAACCATTTATTGAAATTTTATAAAGTATGTAAAAAGTGTTACAGAATTTTTCATTCGTAGGTCAACAAAATTGATTCACACTACTTACATTTTTGTTACAGTTTCACACTATTTGATTTTTTTGTTACAGTATGTGTTTACTTCTGTCCAATCGCATTAAATAAAATCAATAACAAGAACTTACTTATAAATAATTACGCGTTCCTTAAACAATCCAATTGTTACAACAAAGTACAAAAAAACAATTCGCCGAATCACAATTCGCCGAAAACACAAATCGTCGAATCGCAATTTATAGAAGATTTGCAGAAATTCCATTACAAATACTGTTTCAAACTATAGCGGGCAACATTTTAGGGACCTTTTGTATGGCGGGAAATACCCAGTTTTGTCCTACATCTGAAAATTCCGTTACAAATACTGTTTAGAACTATAGCGGGCAATATTTTAGGGACCTTTAGTATAGCGGGAAATACCCAGTTTTGTCCTATATCTGAAATCGTTGTCTTAATATTTTTTATATTAGGACGAATATCGGCGAATTGTGTTTTGGTGAATTGTGTTTTCGACGAATTTTCCGCAGACGGTTCGTGAGTCATGTTTAAGGCGAACAACTCGTTACTAAAATATTCATAAAACATATTTGTACTAAACAAAAATATATAAATAAATATTTAGTACCGTCTCTAACATCTAGCACAGTGGTATGCTGTAAAGCTTCTGTTATGGGCACTAGACATGTGATACACTTAATATAATAGACATACATTGAGATTCGTACTATACCTACATCTTATACCAAAATTAAAATTTTTGAATTTTTCTCGCTAAATGGATTAATCATTTTGCCTAATTGCATCTTTTATTGACTAATCTTATAAGTAGTAATCTTATATCAGTCAGTCAGTCTTCTTTTTCGCTTACTATCGGCTTAACCTGGTTTTTCGCCGCAGTCTTACCGTTTATGTACTAATCCAATATTCCGCTCCACCTTCACTTGAGTTTAATCCGTCTAAGAATAGATTACAGTCTTGTGTATATAGGTCAGTCGATTTAAGTGTTAGGTGTGGCTTTGTTGGCTTAACGGGGGTTGTCTGATTCAAGTAAATTATGTCAAACAATGTCGGCACAGGTTAAATGTCGTGCGACGGGGATTGTGACTTAGTGCCGATTTCCCAGTTACAAACGATATCAGATCTGGTTAAATTTACAGTTTACCGCTGGGAACTGATATAAATTATCCATTTTTCATTGGGTGAACTTGGTTATTAGAGACTCGCTTGGCTTGGTGAGCGCAGCATTTGATATTGTGATCCGAGAAGACGATGCCCATTTTCTGGTGTTTCTTTGGCCGGGTCTAACAACGACTTCGGAAGGAGATAGAGGGCAAATTCTAACTCTGGAGCCCTCATTTTCCTTAAGGTTGTTACGAAAAATCATCTTCATTCAGGTCTATCATCTTTTATCATTAAGTCATATGTTTCCAGTTGTTTCGATTTGAGCATACAGTACTACATGTAGGCATGGTGCGATTTTTTTATGGAAATAAAAGAATATATTACTACTACGAAAAAAACTACGATATAAACTAGATTACTACGAATAAAAATTAATTGGCTTAGTACGATAGTTGGTATCACGCTACTGAACCAGTAAAGCCATGAAATAAAAGCATTCAGGTGGACAAGTCATAAGAATGTTAATATATTCAATTTAAAATGATAATCTTTCAACTGCCACTTTCACGTGCTATACATAGGTACTCGTAATTAGACGAGTGAATATAATCCCTTTAAAAATATTCCATTTGTTAGTAAAAACGAAACAAAAATGTTATTTTGAGGTAAATAACTCATTTAATAAAAAACTATTTTATACTGCAAAGTGATGCAGATTTGAGTACTTGGCACGAACATCGCGGCATAGAGTAAGCTTTAACGTCGAAGTAACTTTAACGATAAATACTGTCTAAGCTTTTCTCATTGATTTCCTGTCAATCGGAAGCGGCTTACAATCATCGTGAACTAACTTTGACCTATACATTTTAAAAACGGTATTTACTCACTTACGACTAGAGTTCACTTCTTCTTCTTTCAACGTTTTGGACTTCGGAAGTCACTACTACTACTTCCTGTTCGCTCGCGCGAAGATTTAGAGTCGGAGCTCGCGCCGAAATTTTTGTTGAATTAGGTTACTAAAGTATCTACATGTTGGTAAAATTTAAATGTTGTTACTTATATTATTATAAGAGTCAGTGTTGAAGGCTAAGTTTTTATATTATTTCTAATTACATTGATATTTCAAAGCTTCTTCATAAAACATATTTACTTTTTTTTTCATAATATTATGCATGGTATAGTATCGTGCTTTTTGCTATTACATTTAAATTGTTCGCATAAGGCCTAGGGATGGGGACGGTTTCAACAGAATACCAGCGTCTACTGACGACTTAGTTCAGTTGATACAATGCTGAGTTGAGACCTGTTCGTTATTGCGCACAACACGCACAGTTTATAACGGTAATGTTTTAATTCTATGTTATGTTTTGATAACTTTGAAAGAAAAAATAACTGTGAACTATCTCTCTATTTGGCTTACACAAGGTTTGACTTTCCGTGGTCACCATCCATACTAATATTATAAATGCGATAGTTACTCTGTCTGTTCCTCCTTCACTTAAAAACTACTCAACTGATTTAAATGAAATTTGGTACACAGATTCTTTATAGCCTGTCAAAGGACATAGATATACTTTTTACCGCGGGAAAATGTAATTCCTTGGGAAAATCTGTTACAACGCGGGTAACACCGCGGGACACTACTAGATTTTTATGAATGATGAAGCTTGCCCATTTTCATTAAGCTTATTAAATTGGTTTGGCGCTTAATTTCGTTGATTCTGTCATTCTAGGAAACTACCAATCATTAATGCTCACTATTATACAAAATATTAAATACCTACTAACATAATTATAGATACGGCGTATTCCATAAATACCCTGCGAGTATTTCTGCGAAGAGGATTGGGGGAATTTATTTCCAAATCAGCCTGCTTCATTAAATTATCTACCTTGAACTTTATTTTATATAAATTAAGTACCTACAACAAATCCTAAGCTTTGTAGAAAAAGTCCTTATCTTAACACTTCATTGCACGCGTTCTATTTATGTATACGATTCCACGCGCGGGGCACAATTGTGGCATAATGGTGATATTTTAATAGGTGTAGGAGATGTGATAATTTTATGTTCTTATAAAGAATCAGTTGATTTGACTTATCAAAATATGACAAATATTTCAGAACTTAAAATAGAAAAATAAAATTTGTTGGCTTCATAATATAAAAACTAAAAATAAATGGCATTTATGCTTATAACTGGCTTTACATACGAGTACCATGCGTTGCTCGTGTTTTTGTAATATTGTACGGGAGCAACGTATTTTCTCGTGGCAAGTGACATAAACAGTGAAGTTAATATGCAAATAGGACCAGTAATTCCTGATATTAGCGCGTTCAAACAAACAAACTTTACACCTTTATAATATAAGTATAGTTTAAATTTAGATTTTCGCAGTAATATGACCATTCCTTTGGCTCGGTTGTAGGTATATTTGTCACAACAATGAAGACATAGACAGCATATTTATGGTAATTGAACACAAGCTTCTGACATTTCTGGCAAAATGTTGTAGTCGATCGACCAATATAGGCCGCGTAATAACAGTTACGCAGTTGCACACGTGGGGCACTAGTGTGCCCCAGGGATGTACTTACACAGGACACATCGAAGCATCGGCGCAATAGATAAAGATTGATTGAAAAACGAGACAAAATACATAACAGTTACTCAAAGATCCTAATTTTTGAAAGAGAAAGAGAGAAAGAGAAACATTTATTGTTGACTTTTGTTATATATTTACGAGGAAAAACCTGCAGGTGGGTCATGCTTGTGCCCCGCGCGTGTAACAAAGTGTTATATCTTAACGATATCGTAACGGTTTATTTGAATCAGTCTACGAGTACCGAACCCTATTTTGTTACGACAGATACAGTAGCTTGTTTGTTCTGCTGCTAAGATTGTTACTTGTTAGCACAGCGAGGATTGCCGGCAGGTATTTTGGGTATCTCGTTTCTACGAACACTTACACATACATGAGTATTACTAGGGCTACAGAGGTATTCTGAGATGTATGTAGCTGCTACACTAACACTAGTGTATTTATAACACTACACAGTGTAAGTGATCGTAGATTCGTAGGCGTACTTTGGGTGAAAGAAGATATGCATTTGTGACGCAATAATACTATTCAAATGGAAAATAAGTTTGCTCTAATGATTTTTAATAAGTGTTATCACTTTTTTTGAGGTTTATACCTCACTTTGCAGGTTATTTTAGGTTACGGATGTGACTTAATCTTTTCCTGCATAAATTTAAAATTAGTTTGCTCTGTCTATTGCTGTGTACCTATGATACGAGAGCTGGTATCAATTTTGTGCGAAGGTTTTTTTTAGACGGCCTAAACTTGACCCACGCTGCTAATAATACATATATCCCAACATGGTGCAACAGACCCGGACCTTCTAAATAACTTTGCCATCTAATAAATTAATTTAAGCAATTTTTTTATATGTAAATCTAAAGATTAGGACGTATCCGTAACCTTCGAACACAGGACTCGAACTTACACCTCCAATTATAAGCATCGAAGTGCTACCAATTACAAACGCGCTCGTTACGTCACTTATAGTCAAAAAAATTCAACTCTTTGAATATCGCGTTCAAGTAACTGAATGACACTGGCAAGTCGTAGCATATGGCAAGCGCGATGCCAATAAATACTGAACTGAACTGCATATCGCGTTAAACCCTTCCTAAAAAGGTTACAGGTGCGTCTTATTCATTTTCTGCACATATTAAAAAAGTTTAACTTAAGCTAGGACTAGCACTTATTAAAAATCATTAATATAAAATAGTTAATTAACATTTCTCTTTTGTACCGCTAAGGATTGGCACAAGTTGCCTGCATCTGCCTTTCCCCTTCTAAGAAAAAGAAAGGTACCTTCGGCGATCTAGGATCTAGGATGAGACATGAAGACCTAGGTCTTCATGTCTCATCCTAGATCGCATTGTCACTGTACATCTTAGATTGTGGTTGTCGCGGCTAGTTAACTACAGGAATTGGGCTGACGCGTAGGTTTAGTGCACGGTGTTGTCAGTCGTCTCACCCCGATCGCTACTCTCATGTATTAATATCGTAATCAAGCGGAAATATAAATAATGTATTATACAATACAATACAAAATGTAAATGTATTGTATTATGGAACCTAAAGTTATTCCTGATCTTAAGAAGATAGAAATACATAATCCTTACATAGTCAAATGAAGGCTAATGTTTTTTACTAACATTAAAAATTAACAGTTAGGTAACTTTAAATAGTAAAGTATTGGATAGTTAAAATAATTAACATCAAATAATAGAGGAAGAATCAGGCTAGAGCTATTTTGTTATTAATTGGTACCTACCGTATTTAATTTAACCATTTTACTATTGATTTCAAAAAAGGGGTTTATTATATCACTATTCAACTAGTTCAACCTTTGTGGTTTTTTGTTGCTAAAAGATTAAGATTTTATGATAAGCTTTTTTTTGTAAAAGATAAAAAATATAATAGTCAGTTTTAACTGACATAATTTTTCATAGTAACATAAAGTTCCAGAAGATAAGACTCATTATCGGACACCTTTTTTGAAAAACTGTTATGATATTAAAGATTTGACAATATAAACAAAACATTTATTCGGATAAATAAATAGAGCGAAGTTCATTTCAAATCCTTACTTGATTAACAATGACTAAAAACGTTAAATAAGTAAGAATCCCTACTTAAGAACTTTCAGTGAGAGAATACCTTTTCTACTATGGATAAACATAATAAGAAGATTATTGCAAAATCCCTGTACTTTTTAACAATAAGTTATAACTTAAATTAAGTAAGGATCCCTTCTAAATAATTTTCAGTTAAATAATAAACTTTGAGAACTTAACCAATAACATATTCCGAGCTAGTACTAAGCAAACGGTTAAACTATCTAAATTGTACACAATATTATACGACCCGAGTTCAGCAATCTTGTACAGTCATTGAAATAAGTGGTTGACCGTAACAGACTTAGTTTGACTTGGAGAGTTCAACAATTACGAATAGGGAAATTCTATAAAGCAGTCGGTGGTGTTTTCTAAGTATTTATGTTTCGAAATAATTTCTACTTATTATTCCATGAATTTATATTCATAAATAAATGAATATAACGTCTTAAATCGATTGAACATTTCGTCAAATTATACTAATAATTAACATAATAATATAATATAGGATATATATTAATATAAATTATTTAAATATAATACAAATTAAAAAAAAAATTGAAGTAATTTATTCTCCACGACTCTTAATAATTATTACCATAACTCTAATAGTTCTCACACATTCCTAACAAATTATACACCAAAACCTTTCTATTGAATTCTCTACCTATTACTGAAAATTTCATGAAGATCGGTTTTGTAGCTTTTGAGTATATCTAGAACATAAATAGAGATAGACGCGACGGCGGATATTTATATTTTTCTGAACATGCTCACAGTGCCATCTGATTTGTCTAATACAAAAATATGTTTCGACATAGAAATGCAAGTGCGCTTTAAACACGTGCTTTAACGGTGAAGGCAAACATCATGCTGGAACCGGCATTCTATGAAAATATTGTGGAACATGTGACATTCAGCGACCCGCACTGGGCCAGCGTGGTGAGTTAAGGCCTAATCTCTCTCGTCAAAACAGAAGTCCCTGGACAGTGGAAAAGTAAATAGAGGTGCCTATGCCTAAAAATAGAAAACGCCTAGACCAACTTTATCCAATTTAAATCATTTCATATTATTGTCAGCTAGCAACTACTATCCACTTTTCGTAAACTGTACATACGTCACTTATTTGCATTGCATACAGGAAGCAAGATTTCTTTTTCAATTCGGAGGTTGTTCCGCAGTTTATTGGGAGCGGTGACACTTGGACCGACAAGTCGACTTGCGTTCGCATTATGTTAACCGACTTCGTATTTTGTGACTGAGATAGGTTAGATAGTTTTATGAATCGTGTAAAAGGTTTATTATAGGTGTTTAATTTGACATTTTGTTTAAGTATACGTACATTTTGTAATTAATAATTTTGCAATATTTAATTAAATATTTTATGTTATATTTTTCTGAACACGCAAACTGATTGATTTGATCAGTACAAAAATATGTTTATACAAAGAAAAACGTCCAAATCAACTTTATCATTTCATATTATTGTCGGCTAGCAACTTCCACTTTTCACATTAACTGTACATACGTCACCTATTTGAATAAGGAAGCAAGACTTCTTTTTAAATTTGGCAGTTGTTCCTCAGTTTATTGGGAGCGGCGACACTTGGGCCGACAAGTCAACTTGCGTTCGCATAATGTTAATCAACCTTAGAATATTGTGTAGTCACAAAAAGTAGTAAGTAAACGAAGTATCTAACCTAACTTAGTAGGTAGGTTAGATACTTCGTTTAAACAGTGTAAGCTATGCTGTAAACCAATGTTCAATTTGTTTATGTTTTTTGTATTTTTAACCCCCGACAAAAAAGGGTGTTATAAGTTTGATGTGTCTGTCTGCCTGGGTCATCATCGCTCCCAAACAGATGAAGCAAACGGAAGATTTAATTCTTTTTTTTTTGTATGAAAGGCTGTTTAATGAAAATTGGTTGACCCGTTTAAAAGATATTAGGGTAAAAGTGGAGAAGGAAAACCGAAAATGTGAAAATATACTCAAGTGGTGGTTAAATGAAAGCGCATGACGTGCACATTACAAAATAGTATGACTTTTTACTTATAAGGCAACAAGGTTCTGGAATCGGGTTTTTTTTTAATTATAATTTTAGATTATATTTTTTAATTTTCTATGATTTGTAAAAAAAAAAACAAACAATGGAAATAAATCAGTTTGTATCTTGCATACGGTATAGAAACACTTATATAGAGGTATATATATATACTTTTTTTTATTTAATTAGCTTTTACCGTATACTTAATGTTATTTTCCTTCTAATGAACTTACTTAACATTCAGCCTACTATTATTACATACACTTATGATAAATGTACATATACATATGTATATAGAACAGAGGAAATATTACTTCGACATAATTATTGACAGTCAGTATAAAGAGTCAATGAAAATAAAACCACCAAAATAATCACAGGAAAATTAAAAAAAAAAAAAGGTGTGTGTGCGATTCACACACGATAGAAGTGAAACTTCAGTAAATCGACGAAAGAATAAGAAGAATAAAAAAAAAGTGTGTGTGTGTCAGCTACGACGCACGATTGGAGTCTACTACTTACGAACTATAATTATGACATAATATCGAATAGAAAAAAAGGGTAAAAGAACGCATCTGCTAAAATGATAAGAGAAACAAACATATATCTGTAATTATTCGGATTATTTATATTACTTCATTAAAGCGTATGACATAAAGTATGCTACAAAATAATATAAATAAAATACAGCAATACCTCTTTGCGCGATACTTCGTAGTTTAAAGTACGAAGTATTGCGCAAAGAAATTTAAATAAAGCATTGTATTTGTGTCTCTTACCATTTCCGTTTCATCTTTTTGCATCCGGTTTGAAATCACTACGATTCTATAGAAGTTTCACTTCAAAATACGAAACGAAAGATACAGTTGGACGTCATACTTTACATCCAAGTGCTTAATATTTTAATAAAAATTACAATCGTCGATGGTATAATTTTTTTTTTTTGTATTTTATCAAAATTTTAACTATTTATGTTGTCGCTATTCCTTTTAAACGTAGTTTCAGTAATAGGGTCCCGTTATAGCCTTTGGGTAAGGAACCCTAAATATACAAAATATAGATACAAATCTACAAATAAAATAATCTTATTTTAGGATTTAAACATAATTTAATATAATAAATATAATCAACGATTAAAGGAAAAAGAGAATAAGCAACAAAAAGTGAAATGTTCAAAAGTCAAGTTAAGATTTATGTAAGAAACATAAAATATCGCCTGTTCTCTACTATTTCTTGTCCCAATACTAAAAACCCAAGATAATGTGGAAAAAGACGCGCAGACAATGACTGCATTTGACAAACGAGCCCGTACGAGGCCATATTTCTCCTGTACGACAAACCTCTATAAAGAAGCATAAACTTATCGTATATTCAAATAACTATTTAAAATTTATACATAAAATTTCACATTAAATCCCCGCATAAAATTCACGAAGCTAAACAAACGTAGTCTTATCATGATAAAATTTAACATAAAATACGTAGCATACTTCCGAATAAAACACACATGAATTTGCGAGACAGAAGCCCGGAACTTCCGCACATATTGCAATAAAACGAAATTCTTAGAAAACGCAGACCTCAAAGATTCAACATTAAACATTTCTATAAAACTTCAGATAAATAAAGTTAGGAGTCGGTCGCTAACTTTTATTTATATAAAATTGTGAAGTTGTGATTGGTTTGCTATGGCCACAATATGGAGTTCGAGTGCGTTGTTCGTAACTTTTGCGAGATAGAAATACATTTCATGTCGCGGTAATGTGGGAATAGTGTTAGCTCTGTGTTTTATTTAAAAACAGAAATAGTTTGTTTTAGTAGCAGGAATTATTGACAGGCCTCGTAAATATTTTAGGGATTGCTTGAATGGAAAGATTTTTGGATTGGGTGACATTTTATGTAACTTTTGTTCTAGTGCCTAGGTATAGGTGGTCGAGAAAATTAGATTTAAGTGGCATATAAGACTTAAAAATTTAATACAAAAGGACTCCTTCAAATAATTAGTATAGATTAACATTGAAATTTTAACATCATGAGGTTGGCAGGTAGAAAATGAATGTTTTGTTTCACCTTTTGTACAATTCTTTTTTTTCTTGTGCAGTAAAGTATTCTTAGTAATAATAATAGAATTGAAGGAATTACCAAAAGACACCGCTTCCGATGTCTGTTATCTTAAATATTTTTAAATACCGGACGGCTTTTAAAGCCTTTTTCGGGAGTCAGTGAAAACGATGATATACCTCAATATTATACAGCAAGTTTCTTGAATAAAACAAAGTATAGCATACATATCAGAATAGGTACTAAAATTGTTTCAGTTTGAGATTGGTTCCCTGTCAAATATTGACACTAACACACGGCTACATGAGTTCGTCGACTTGCAATTTCCATGAAAATTCGTTTGAAACAGCCTCTGTATGCAATACGATTTCTCTTAGAAAACAAAATGATGTTTTTGATATTTGCTTGGCATTTTGTGAACAATCGAAGTTGATGTCTTGATTGATTTTTTGATTCCCATGATGTCATTGAGCGAACTATTTTTGTAAAGTAGAAGCTGACATTTTAAAGTGCCTACATCTTCTCGGTAAAAACTCGTGACTTGTCGCTCGGAGGTCATACGAGTAGGAGTCTGGATTTAAATTGTTCACTTTGACATTATCTACACATAAGGCTAGATTAATTTTGCTCAAACATCAATTGTTTTTGGAGCAGCTGAGCAAGTGGTTAGATTGGTATTTTTTTTCATTCACATTGCCTTTTTTTTAATTCTAGTCATATTTTATTTGTTTATAAACAAATTGGTTTATGCTATGTGGTATTGGTATATGCTGTATTTGAGTACATTCTAATTTCTTTCTCAGCGCTCTACTCAGAAAACGGCTGTTAAATTACGGAAAAATTCATAGAAGATTTATAGATAATGTCAAAGCGAACAACTTTAATGGCCTCTGTGCGACAGGTCACGATATATTTGAAAAAAATACTGATTTGTGTTACCATTTAAATTATTAGCCAGCACGATCTCAATGTCAGAAAATAACTATTAAAATTATTAGAATATCTTGAACTCGAATATTTCCATTTTGTTTAAAGCTTATTAGCTGCAGATAATCTTCCCAGAAGTTTAATCAACAAAATAGAGCAAAACACTCTTAGCGTCCAATCTCCGCAGCCAACTTACCACAAATACTGAAAGTTTAGCAATTTACTTTTATTCGCGCCAGCACCGTTTTGCATCACTTGAGAGGAAACGCCGGTATTCCTTTTCCAATTTCGAACTTGTTCCATATTCGAACGGCTGCGAGGCGAAGCGACTTTGTAATCTTTTCGATTAGTTTCACCTTTTTTCCGTTTTTTGAGTTATGACTTTATTCAACGCGACCGGCGAGGCCTTTTGTCTGAACTGTCTGTCATTTTAAGTGAAGACCTTCTTTGTAGGATCTTTTTATTTTCGATTTTTTGTGAAAACTTTCACGCGTTTAACAGGATTTTCTTTGATCACGTTTGAGCCGATATGCTTACCGTAATATTCGGAGATAAACTGCTACGCTCACGTTAATCCAATTTTTCATCTGGCTGAATACCGTCACGTCAAGTTTGTATTGGTTTTTAACGATATCGAGATATTCATGTAATAGAGGAGTAGGAGCGAAAAATACGGTTATTTTGTGTCAACCCTATCGGGGTGTCAATAAAGTCTTAATTCACGTCGGTGCTAAGTAAATCCGACATGATTGATTGACTGGCACTCAGGCTGTTAAAAAATAAATAAAAATAACCAGGCCATGAAGGATCATTGATCAAACGCTGATAGGCCCCGTCACTGCTGATTGGCGGTTACTCGACGAGGTGGAAAAAACGGTGGAATTTGATGTTCAGTTTCTGCTGGGTTCTATAGACGAAAGTGTTCAAAGCATATTTAGGTCTTTGGAAGAGAAATAGTAAATATTAATTATATTGCTAATAATTTAAGAGAAAAATGTAGGTTGTGATGTAAAACTGCCGCATAAAATATCAAAATTACTCTGATTTCCATAACACTTTACCGTGCTAATTGTTTTTATATAATTATTTTTACTACCAAAATAATACAACAAATTTTCACTTCAGCACTTTCTCCTTGGTCTGGGTGTTTGATATCTATAATAATAAAATATCTATATTGTATGCCTATTAATATTAAATAAGTATATCTGATATCTAGTACCCGTAACACAAGCTCAGATCTTACCACGGTAGTAGATGTTGTTGTGTGAATTTTATTGTCTGCAAATTATTATTATTATTTTTTTTTTCTTTAAGTAGAAATTGCTCTGTAACAACTATCTACTGAAAGCATGGGTACTCCAAAACTTGCTTGATAAAAAACAAGCTCTATTCGAACCGGATTTCACATTCAGCTATTTCAGGAAAAGCTCTAATAAGGAAATCGTATTATGAACTCTTACGGATAAAACGACGTCGTTAATATCTATCTATAGAAAAAAGATTTATTCGCGACTACTTCGGTATACGGAGTCCGATCGGATCCGGAGCGGATCCGGAGCGGATCCGGAGCGGATGCAAAAGTTATAACAATAAATACCGAAATTCGCCTCGGAAATGGCCGCCCATATTGCTACAACATTTTGTGAGCCTATCCTTCGGTATTCTTATTATTCTTAACGATATATCGATATTTTACTACAAATATATCTATCATCTGGTTATATACGGCCACAGATCAAAGAGGTTGTCTTGGCTACTCAAATTGTTTGCTACACTATGCGAGCGAGCTTATTTCTCTGGAATAATGATAGACAATCTTGTCGCAAGTAATATTTTAGGGTAGTACCCGTTTAGTGCGTTTGGTAGCCCGTCCAAAAATACTGGCAACCTAATATATTTGCTTCATTAATTTTAAAATAAAGTGCAAAGATCGCACGAAGGCATTACTTCACGGTACATACGGTCACGCGAAACATCAATGCGCTGTAACGTTTTGATTTTTCGTTTGCAAGAAAAAAAACGTGTACAATATTTTTAGCTTATCTAAATAACGGACTAATTATTATTTTTAGTTATCTACTAATCACATATTACACAGTCTCTTAATAGCATATTGTCAAAATACGAGCTAATATAAATTTACGAATACCGAGCCATTTTATCTGTGTAAATACTACAACTTGTAGTAGGTATAACGAGCCTGAAACTATCATGAACTTTGTATTCTAAAATCTTGATATTGTTTTACAAGTTTAGCGCACGAATAAATGATAATGATTTATTTACCTCGTGAAATGCAAATGGCTGAAATAAACGGAAAGCGGTTGGGATCGAAAGAAAGTTCCGGTATTTCGCCCGAGCGGCGATAAATCACAACAATATTGTGAAAATTTACTTTTACTTTTTTCGCCGTCTTGTATAAAAAGTTTTCGCGTTAAAAATTGGCAGCCCCTTGCGGTGAAAGGAGCGAGTCATGCTGTTTCATTCGCTGTTTCATTTCGCGGTTCATTTTTATTGTTTTCCGCCGTTTGGCTTGGCTGTGAGGGGAATACTTAATATGTTTTCTTTAAGATGAGAATGCGTTTGGATGAGTTTGAACTATAGGTACAAATACTGTAGATTTTTTACTGTAATACTACTTTTTTAAAACCATTTTCTAGATTATAACAGAATATATACCGTTATTGGTAGCCATTTGAGTTCCCAGATAATGTTTGCACTATTTCATGCATCATGATGAACCCAATAAACATATGTTTCATATTATGTCATTGGTGTTTCATTTACATTTATCTTGAATATGTTTTGTTCACATCTGTACCCGGATTTAATAAAATAAGAATATAGATGTCTGTTCAAATTAGTAACGGACCCAGTCAACAAAAGAAAAGTTATTTATTAAAAATGCATTATGTCAATCGGCCCCGTGCCCGCGGGCCGGTTTTTGCGGGCCCAGTCTACTAAAGAAACAACGACTGGCAGGCAGGCAGGATAAAAGTAAATTATAGTTAAATTTCTTTGTGTTATTCAGTTTTCTAAATTACTTTACCATTTTCCAAAAAAAGACCAAGAGCGAAGCAAGATTTAAAATTTTAAAAATAACTTTCTCAGTCTTTATGAGTTTGGCATTCTTGGCTGTAACTATTTAGCCCCTGGGAAATATTGTATTTGAAGAGCTACTTACTTTTTTCTATCTTTATTTATAAAGAGCATGTTGACTAGAGGCGGCTATCCCTAGAGATGGTGATCCGGTTTCGTCCGCTTTGAACCAGTTTTCTTTAGAGCCGAATGTACCGGAATTATCCAGACTAATTTGTGGGGAAAACGGCGTGAATGAAAATTTATTTTACTAAGAATATTAAAATATTATGTTGAAATATTTGAGAATTTTTTAATAATCTTGATACCGTGTAGATTCTAACCTCGCCGCGCACCTCTATAAGCACGTGCTTTAACAGTGAAGGCAAACATCATGAGGAAACCGGCATGTTCTGATAACTTTGAAGAGTTTTATAGACATACACCAACCCACACTTGGCCCGCGTGTTGAATTAAGGCCCAATCTCTCTCGTCAAGAAAGAAGTTCCCTGTGTTTCAGCAAAGAAAAGTTAATAGAATGTTGATGATGATGATGAAATAATGTTATTATGTTCTACTAAAATAATGTATTGGTTTAGACTGTAATGGCGCATTTTCATTAGTCGATAACTCGTTCGATATACAGCATGCGGGGACTCCCCGCATGCGAGATAACAACCAATGAAAGTTGCAAGTCGATACGCGTTCGGTACAACGCCTGCGGGGATTCCCCGCATGCGTTATACCGACCGTGCTATCGACCAATGAAATTCATCAGTCGATATACACAGCTTGTTTGCGGGTCTTGCGTCAAATATTTCATAATACGTCGTG
Organism: Gymnoscelis rufifasciata; assembly: GCA_929108375.1. NCBI lineage: Eukaryota > Metazoa > Arthropoda > Insecta > Lepidoptera > Geometridae > Gymnoscelis > Gymnoscelis rufifasciata. Next base: position 11,760,548 of record OV815314.1, read on the forward strand.
TGATCAGAAATCTCTCGCACTCCGCATGCGGACCCTATCGTCTAATGAAAACGGTTCCCCGAATGCGGGCCCTGTGGCATGCGTTCCAGAAATCTCTCGCACTCCGCATGCGGACCCTATCGACTAATGAAAACGGTTCCCCGAATGCGGGCCCTGTGGCATGCGTTCCAGAAATCTCCCGCACGCCGCATGCGGACCCTATCGACTAGTGAAATTGCGCCATAAGATAGATTAACTCGTTAATCCCCAAGCTACAAAACTTATAGCACTCTTAATTATAGGTAAGTAAGTATTATTGCGTCGGACGTATATTAAGCAGACATTAATGTTATTTTAAATTAAATCGTATATATTTTGTTATTTTACAAATAATAGTTCTTTTTTTAAAACTACGTGTATTATCTGGAAACCGTTTCACTCAAAACCAACAATAGCATTGCCTCGCATATCATTATTTACCTCTTATTGCTTAATTAATAACCAAATGTTACGAAGATTAACAATATATTTTTGTCTCCAGTACCACCCGACATCATAAGCGACGACACATCAGGAGACGTGTCAGTTCAGGAGCTAGAGAACGCCACCCTGACCTGCAAAGCCACGGGACATCCTCCTCCGAAGATCACATGGAGAAGAGAAGACCATGAGCCTATACTGCTAAAGAAACCTCTGTCGAGAGAGTTTGACAAAGGTAGGATTTAACTAAGTTTAGAAACTTCACAAAACACAAATAAAACAAGTGTGCGATTCACAAATCATAGAAGTGAAACTTCAGTAAATCGACAAAAGAATGAGAAGAATAAAAAAAAAAACTATGCAAAAAGATTTTGTTCGGGCGGTCACCCATCCAAGTACTGGCTTCGCGCAAAGTTGCTTAACCTTGTTAGCGTTTAAGATTGGCTTAGCTTTATTTTGGATAAGCCAATCTTATTTCCATTTCCGTTGCATCCGATTTCAAATCACAACGATTCTAAAGAAGTTTCACTTCAAAAAAAAATAGATAAATAGGAAATACATATATCGCATCTAGTCGCTTTAAAGAAGCAATAAGACATTGTTACCCCTATTTGTAATGATATTTCACAATAATAATTTGTTAGTCTTCAATAATTTGATTATTTTTTCCATATAGTGATGATATTTTACTGTTACAATTCTTTGGGAATCTTATTGTAGTATCGTATATAATACAAGTCATGAATAATGGACATTTGTGTCAGAGTGCAATATAGGATTTAGTTTTAGAATTTTGGACATTATATGACTTAATCATATAATTTCTAAAAATTAAAATACTCTTCTTATCTGTTTTTGGATAAGGCAACCTCTATATCAGAAACCATAGAAGACTGACAAGGATAGGGTATCACCTTGTACCAAGGCCAAGACGAGTCGATTATATTATGTTAAGGTAGATACTATCAAAACAATTGTGCTTAAGGTCAACATGAGTTATCCCTTCATGCATAAACAATTGAACTAAAATGTTATTTTAATATATCGACAACGCTATGAGAATGAGAATACTATTCAAATTTAAATTCAAAAATCATTTGTTCCAGAGGCAAACAAAATGATGCACTTAGAAAAGTCAATAAATACATTCAATCATAAATATAAATCAATTAATGCAAAATAATAATAATTATCTTATTATAAATTACAATATTATGTTACACCTATGTAACATTTGGCCAAGCATCTGAGAGTATTTGTCCAATAATATCTACAACTCAACTCAACTCGATCAGGCAGCGACTAGCTAATAGTTATTTTATTGATAGTATATAGGTAGTTTTATAGGTTTTTGTTTTTTTTGTATGTTATAATTTTGTAATGTTCATTGTGTCAATCTAGGTGTGTTCACTTTTTAATGTTTAATATGTGACCATCCGTGAAGATCTGTAATTAGCTTTCTGTTAATCCTAGGTATAGTGATAATCTTGGCTGTTGATTTTCCTTACAAATAAATAAATAAATAAATATCCGAGAAGGAAACAGGCATAACGAAGATTTTTACTTACAAAGCACCAGTCACCCGCTCCAACATTATAGGGGTGCGAATTTTAAGCAATTAAGTAATTGAAGCTTATTATTTATCAATTGACTTTAATGATATTGCTAAAACCGTTAAGCTGTTCGAGATTATAGCGAATACAGAGATAGACAAACGTAGCGGGTAAATATACCGACTAATATAATTAGCACCGAAACTATTTCCTTGTTTGCGGATTTATGTGAATTCATATTAGAGTTGGCATCGAAATGCAAATGCAATACATTTATTCATAACACCAAGTTAAATATCGGGTGTAAATTAAATTATTTATAACATTAATTATTAACAAAGTTTATGTTATAATTATTAATTTTAAATACTTAGTCCACAACAGCGTATTGGTAAATAAAATACTACAATTCGTTTATCGAGTAGAAAATGTTGTGAAGGAGCTACGAACGTAACCTTATTCTATATTTTAAACATATAATATTGGTATTAGAATATTATATCAAAAAGATTTTTCAAACTACATGCACAAAGGCATTTTAATTATCCCTGACACGATGATGGGACAATAGCAGTAACTTCGCTTTATTCAATAAATACAACATATCGATATTCAACTTTATTATTACAGTAGTAAAGTCGGAACTGGGTCATTGGATTATCCTTGACACTATTATCTTCAAAACATAATATTGGAAAACTCGTATCTATATAATTCCCTTTTAATGCTACAAATGATTGAAGTGATTATGAAAATTATTATGATATTTTTTATTGATTTTTATTAAGTGAGAAACCCTATCTATCTTTTATGCCTATCCTCTCTCATTTAATTTTAGTTACTTTGGTTTTTACCAAGTAATCTTCAATCTAGTTAGTGGACGTCTTACGCAGTGCTATACAATCCACACCCGCCTCTTAATTCTTTATTTAATATCGTAAAGAAATACCAAGCTTAGTCCTCTCCATAGCTTGTTCCGCGATTAAGAGCCTATCATAAAAGAAGCACCACGTTTTGATTCCATTGCTCATCATTGATTAAAGACTACAAATCTTTAGAAGGACTCATTAGAAAGTTTTAAAGACTTATATACCAATATAACACTTATATTAGGTCCTTACATATGAAATTGGCGTTTTGTATGGGAGGAACAAAAAGTCGAATATTTTTTAATATAATATATTTAATTAATCAAAGTATGAACCATTATTTTCTATGCACTTTTGCCATCTTATAGGTAGTTCATTGATCCCTTTACTAAAAAAACCAGTCGGACGGGAATCAATAAAATCTTTGAAGGCGATTTGGACTGCCCCATCGGAGTTGAATTTTTTCCCTTGCAAGAAGTTATCCAAATTTCGAAAAAAATGGTAATCTGTTGGAGCAAGGTCCGGGGAGTACGGAGGATGTCTTAGACTTTCCAATTGAAGCTCTTCTAATTTAGTAGCCGTCTGTTGCGCAGTGTGTGGTCTAGCGTTGTCTTGAAGCAGCAGTGGCGTGGAGCGATTGACCAGCCTAGGTTGTTTAGCCGCTAGCTTTTCCATCATGGTTTGCAATTGCTGACAATAGACATCAGCCGTAATAGTCTGGCCAGATTTGAGAAAACTGTAATGAACAATACCGGCACTAGTCCACCAAACGCTTACAAGTAACTTTTTTGGGGTTAATTTTCGCTTGGGGCAGGATTTGGCTGGCTGGCCAGGATCCAACCATTGCGCTGAGCGCTTCCGATTATCGTAAAGAACCCATTTTTCATCACAGGTAATGATTCGGTTTAAAATACCTTCATTATTGTGCCGGTTTAGTAATGTAACGCAACAGTCGACGCGCGTTTGCCGGTTTGCTTCAGTCAATTCGTGAGGTACCCACCTTTCAAGCTTTTTAATCTTCCCAATTTGCTTCAAGTGAATTAAAACAGTTTTATCACTAACACCGCAGCCTGCAGCTAACTCGGACGTGGTTTGCGATGGATCCGCTTCCACAATAGCCTTCAACTCTTCATTATCAACTTGAGTCTCAGGCCGTCCACGGGGCTTGTTCTGCAAGTCGAAATTTCCAGAACGAAAACGTTGGAACCAAAAACGAACTGTGTTTTCTTTTGCAACACGACCGCCATACACATCATTCACCCTTCGAGTTGTTTCCGCAGCACTAGTGCCACGGCGGAACTCGTACTCGTAAATAATGCGATATTTTAAGTTTTCCATTTTGTAAAATGAGTGACGCAAACAGAAAAAAACAGAAGAAAAAAAACAAATGAATGACGATCATCGAAGCACAAATACATGAGTCTATAGCTGTACAAATTTGAATTTGGAATTCCTTACCAAAGAGGAGAAATTTGTGATTAAAGTGGCCAGTACGAAAAACGCCAATTTCATATGTAAGGACCTAATATATGACTTTTATCCCAATATAACACACATACCAACCAGCCACGGGGCTAAATGTTGAAGTGTAATATTTTTTTATTAACATAGACACTGCTTTAATTTAGTCAAATATTAGGTTAATAGATACAAATTAATGCTCATGGATCCTCCATAAACATAAGGCCACATAGGAACATCAATTTCCAGTGTATTCCCCGCCCAAGTCTTAAGATAATGCCTGAAATACGTGCCTCAGGTGCCTCAGGAAATTGGTCGCTCGGAGCCTTTCCATTACTCCCTCTTGCAGTTGACACACATTTAAAAACGAAAATCTATTTCAATAGTGCAAATTTAGACTTAAACGTTCTGTAAGCGGGGGTTTTTAGTCCTAAACCGGGAAATGCAGTTCAATTTTATTTTTGTTTATTGGTAAATCGTTGTATTTTGGAATTGGAGCAACGGAGACATGTTTGCATACGACTGACAAACATTAAATAAAAAACATGCTTTTGTCTGTTTTGTTGTTTTATATTGAATAAATAAATATAAGCCGATAAAGGAAGCCGTGTTTGCTAAGTGGTAGCACACTCGAATTTCATTTCGAAGGTCGTGAGTTGAAACCCCGCCACTCACCTCTGAGTTTTTCTTCTATAAGAAATGTATTATGTAATATCTATAAAACACATGTTTTAACGCGTAAGGCAAACCAAATCTTGAGTAAACCGGCAGGTGCTAAGAACTTTATAAAAGTTTGAATGACTTGTGACATTCACAAACCAGTACTTGGCCACTGTGGTAAATTAAGGCATTATCTCTCTAGTAAAGAAAGAAGTCTATGTGACCTAGCAGTTGAAACGGAAAGAGGAATGTTTCTGTGTGTGTATATAAATAAAATCATATAAAAATCATTTGCTAAAGTATGTTGTAAAAATGTTTTGTTAAGCATGCTTTATCATGATTTTCTTATAAGCACATTATTAGCACTGTTTTTTTATAAATGCTTTTCGTGATAGTAATATTTTATATGTACTTATACCTACTGTTTGGCGTACAATATTTTCATATCCATCAACTTTAAAAATAAACCGCCAAAAACCACCTGAACACGTCTAAAACTTTTAAAAAAGAATGATAAAAACACGACACCAATCTTCCCCAATTTAGAATGAAGACATTTTGAAAAATACGGCCCAAATGCCCCATAAAACGCGTGTTAGTACATAAATATGTAGCCGCCCACTTAGCTCCTTGGCTCTTTGTTACCTTTATCTTCACCCTTCCTTGGCCATAATTTTAGGGCGGAAATGAGCCGAGCTACCTATAAAGCTTCCTCTTGTTTAATGACACACGGGCGCAGATGCTCCTCTTCAAATGAAGGTTTAAACTTTTGCTTATTAGTAATGTGTGTTTGGATTCGTAAGCTTTTGGGATAGAAGCTTAAGTATTGTGCATGTGTGTAATAGATGAAGTAAACACTCAATGTAGGTAAAATATATGACTATTATGTTTAGTATATCGAATATCAAATGCCATATTGGCAAGCAAGGTCGTGGGTTTACACAAGATACAAAATCATTAATTCAATCAATCCATTGTTTGGTTTTACAAATCTTGGAAACGTCAAAAATAAAATACAAAAAACATAAACAAATTGAACAATAGGCAATAGATTTATCGTATCTGGTCGCTTCGCATTTTAAACACTAGAGCAAAGAAGCGATTAGAAACTCTTTCACACAGCGCCGCACTCCTCTGTATTCTTTATCAAAAATTTACTTGAACTTCTTAACACGTATCCAAACAGTAACACACAAATTATCGTGAGACTTGCATGCTCTGAGAGCTTGGAGTAGATAAGATTTCGAAGGACATTTGACATTCACCGTTCCGCACTGGAAAGCGTGGTGAACTAAGGCCTAATTCCAGCTTTCCACGAGATATTGTTGTTTGGATTGTCCGGAAATATTTTACTATCTTATAATTTTAAACGAAATAATCAAAATTACCTTTTCGCTCAACAAAATTAAATGGACATCAACGAAACTACACAATTGGTTACAGTCACTAGAACATGATTTTATCAAATGAATTTAGTCCATTATTCAGAACAATATTCTGATTCAATTATAGCGTGGCCAGTTTACCAAGACCCCGAGTAAAGCCATTATCAGGCATTTTCCTTTGAACATCGGGGTGGAGGTAAAGTCGAAAATATCTTTTTATACTGGTTGTGCCGTTAGTTTCGGTTCCTTTACATTAAATTGCTACCTGTTTTATAACAGTTTTATTTTGTTATGGATCGTTCGTTATTCGTTTAAAATAGTAATGGCTGGATGTTTATTGAACCAACCTTTAATTTATCACTGAGCATATTAATTGTTCTGCATGTATTACCTACCTTTTTTTCCTTCGCTGGAAGGACATGGTGGAGGCTGACCTACGAGAGCTCGGGGGTGAGAACTGGTCAGAGCTAGCGCAAGATAGAGACCGGTGAAAGTCTCTCGTTTCGGAAGCCAAGACCCACTTTGGGTCGCTGAACCATAATAGTTAGTTTTTTTTACTTAGTTACATACCTACCTTGCGTAGAGATATTACAAAATTTATTAAAAAACAAAAGTTGTATATAACATTAAGTAGTTTTTTGGAAATTGAGCAATTGCTTACGTCTTTTATGATGCGATGCTCACCACTCAAGACTTTAAAACTAGGTAACAGTAAATAATAAAACTTAGATGTTTTTTTTTTATGTATAAGCCTTTATTTGACCACAATCTCACCTGATGTAAAGTGACGATGTGGTCTAAGATGGGACATGAAGACCTAGAAGGTAGATGGCTTCTCCGGGCCACATTACGAAACACAAAAAAATCGCTTCACGCACTGGCCCAGCCCGGAGGGTGGTGACAAGCCGCGGCCGAAGCCTACCACCAGAGACTGTTCTTAGCACCACCCGGAGGTCACGTGTAAGGATTCAGAGGGTTACCACTTACGGACGTGAACAAACAAAACCTCCAGATGTTAAGGTTATCACCCTGTATCTCAAAAACCGTGATAAATAGTAAAATTTTTTAGGGATGATGTATTTATGTTGCACTACAACAAATACTAAAAACACAAAACACATAATAAATCAATATATAATTGGACTCACCTACCGGACCGGACCGTACTTGGATGGATGACCGCTCTAACTGCATCTTGTTTCACTTTTTTTATTGCTAAATGTGTAAACTGTACACGGATCTCTAGTAGTAGTATTATGAGTCCATTATCACCTTTTTGACGTGACAACGTCTTTTTTTATTTGAATTATAATAACTTACCCTATGCGAAGTGTCGAGGATGGATAACATAGGTTTAAAGGTTATTCACTCTTTATTTATTACCCTATGACTCTTTGTCTTCAAGAATGACAAGTTGCACAAATTTGCAAACACAACAAAGCAGCGAAGACCGTATTCGTATATATTTATACGATGCGAATCGCATTGCATTGTGTCATTCGCCAATCTGCACTTGGCCAGCGTGTTGATTAAATACCTTATCTCTCTCGTCAAGACCCTGTGTCAGTGAGAAAGTAAATAGGGGTGCTTATGATGATGATGATGAATCGCCTTGCAAACGATGAAGGTGGACGAGAACCGATTAGAGTTGGTTTCCTTCACTTCACTATTATAATTTTTATGTAACTAGACAATGTATTGATTGGATGTATAATTATTATTGTGTTTTGTAATAACTTATAATTAGCTAGTTTAATTGGATTATAATCTGTACTAGTTATTAAATTAAATAAATAAATAAATCTGAATAGTTATATTCTTCAGTCCGTTTATTCTATAGAAATCGACCTAAAAAAACATTTATTTGGTACAACCAAATTTCGGTATAGAAAACAGCAAAATAATAACTACCTATCACCTGTAATGTTAGGATAACAAAAACAATTATACACACACAAGAAAAACAGAACATATTTTGATCAAATTTGATGCTTACACTATAAGCAAGCTGGAATTATAAATATATATAACCTGACTGTAATTTAATTCTCTTGGCAATTTTAACAGTTTATAAGTCGATTAGGTGAGAATGTTTGATTGATAATGTTATAAATAAAATAAATTCAATATAGATGCTAAACGGTCAGCGGGATCGCATGTTTGGTTCGCAAAATGGTTTCCTGTAGTCGCCATATTGAATTTTTACTGACGCCAAGTATTTACTGACACTCGCCGGACCAAGAGGAATCGATCGACCTATAAATCATTAAAATCGGCAGGTTTGGTCCGTATACATACATAGGCTGATAGACACATTACTTCTGCTTTGCGTCGCGCAGTTGGGTAAAAAGGAGTAGTCTCACGCTGGACAAGGCAACGCTGGTTTTCAGTCTACTCCTCGTTGGGTAACATCCAGCCACACAGAATACTCATAACTTCTTTTAGGCAGTGTATTGGCGATGCAAATATTTTAAATAGCGCCTCTAGTGTCAAAATTGTGAAGCTATCTAAGAACGACACTTTGACAGTTTTCGTTACAATTAACGTCAGGGAAAAACATAAATAATCAATACAAATCAGCTAAAACTTCAATAAATAAACAAAGTGTCGTTCTTAGACAGTTTCTAAGTTTCGCCGCTAGAGGCGTGCATCGATAATCTTTGCATCGCTAATATATGTACGTATATAAATATTTAAACTAAGAAACATACATAATGTGACGGCGCGACGTCCTGGTTCTTCATTAGGACATTCTTTCTTTGGCTTCTGCTCTGTGCAAACGCTCTTCGTAGGAGTTACTAGTTGACTTTATCTATATCTTTGTTAAACTGAGCCTCAGATTATTTGTGTGATTGATATTGTTCGATTAATCCCGTAATGAATTACTTTTCAATGATATAATCTGTTTAAAACACTATGCCAAACCCTTCACCTACACATACAAACATTAAAGAAAATAAAAATTTACTTATATATTTAATAGTGGAAGCTAGCTCCTTTTTTATTTTATCTATGAGTGGAAGGGATATGGTGTGTCGTTATCTATGGGACCACAACAAACCCGGATTAAGGGTTTCACAAATGAGGCAGATTTTCGTTACTCCATCTGTTGTTGTGGTTGTAGAAATATAGTTTGGAATATTTCATTTTCAAAACTAACGTAACTTACACTATTAATATTGCGAAGGGAATATGCTAAATACATACAAACTGTAATATTACTGTATAACTGTGCGTTCAAATGAAAGCGCTTCACGTGCACATTACAAAATATTAAGATGTTTTACTAATAAGGAAATTAAGGCGTAGAAATCTGGGGTTTTTCATAAATTATAAATTTAGATTTATTAACAATATATTTTCATAATAATACACACATTCCCGCAATATAAAGCCATAAAAATAACCTTTAGCCTTCTTCGATAAATGGGATATATAACACTGAAATATTTTTTCAAATTGGATGAGTTCAAACAAACTCGTCAGCTTAATAATATTAGTATAAAAGTATGGATATTAATTGATTGCCGTTTTGACGGGTTAGAACACAATTTGACTACATCTGAATTTTGTCTAAAGCTCAATGAACTATACGTAAGTTTGTTGATCGTTTCTTCTATGCTGTGTCTCATTTTACTTGACCAATCTCTTTGAAAATTTGCATACATATAGCACTAAGTTAAACTGTCTAAAAAAAGCTCGCTGACATATACAGTACATATTAATATACGAGTATCAGTGGACTACCTCAGTGGCGCTGTGGGCGATGGACCGCTTACGGATCAAGAGCTAGCAGCGGGTTCGATGCCAGTGTTAGAATGTTTGCAAGCACTTTCTCCTTGGTCTGGTTATTTAATTTATATAATTATTAGCTGCCCCCAGCAAACGTTGTTTTGCAAAATAAAAATAGATGTTGGGCTATTCTTAGACCTACTCAATATGCTCACAAAATTTCATGAGAATCGGAGAATCGGTTTCGGCGGAGTATGGCAACGAAAACTGGGACACGAGAATTTTATTATATGAGTAAAATATCAGATGTAATAGTACCCGTAACACAAGCTTAGATCTACCACGCGGCTAGATGTTGTTGTGTGGATTATCCAGCAATCATTATTTATTTATCTATAACACCAAAAAGTACGTTTAAAATCTCAAACCTCAAGCGAATCAGCAGGCAGAGGCTTCCTACTAATCTTGCAAATGCCCGCATCCCGTGACACATCATACATCTAGCAACAAATGAGAGGGATTTGGTAACTCTCCTGCGGCTGTTGATTTATAGCTTTTAGGAGCTAGGTTGTAGCGTAATGAGAACCAGTGGTACATTCACTTGCAAAGCTTAATTCAGGTAGACGAGTATTTTATACAAATAAATAGCTTGGAGATTTTAGCGATAAGGCCACCGATTGTGCAACTAGTAATGCGCCTATTGATTGTTATTTTTAAGGTATTCTGTTATATTTCCGGACTAATCACACAGCATCGCCTAACCCCAAACTAAGCAGAGCTTGTACTATGGTGTTTAGGTTAGGTAGGTTAGGTGACTGATATACTACATAGATATTTTTATGTTTGTAAATACATACAAAATCTGGTCCCGTGGCGGGAATCGAACCCGAAACCTCCTGCGCCTCAGGCGGACTTTCGCCCACCTAGCCACAGAGGTCGTCTTCAAGTATTGGTGTGCAATAAATAAATTATCTATAAATGTTGCATTTATTTTTAATCAGGCTCGACAGTAACTAACACTCCATCGCCTTATCAATCCGAGTTAGCTAAGCAATGACATGAAATGAAATGGAAAATGCTTTATTTGTCACAAAAACACGAATATACACTATAACTAATAATATAGGAACAAAAAAAAAATCAAGAAATTGGGTGACAAAAATAGGTCAACTCAGCTTTTGCTAAATAGATACATTTGGTTACTTATTTAGCGCCGGTTTTCTGTTGACCCTTTGTTATAAAACGTGTCAATTGATGGTTATGTCAAGAACTCTCGCTTTGTCACATGAATGCCTATATAATTAAACCTTTGCCTAATTTTACTCTATGGTGGATGGTGACACAATATACCTAATTAATTTCTTTCGTCAAGGGAGAAGCTGTGTCCCAGCAGTGGGAACATTAATATATTGATGATAATAGAATTTACGCCTTTAACTTTCAAGGATTTGTCTTTCACTTTGTCAAAGTGAAGTGAAATAGCCAAATATCCTTTCGTTCGACAATTTTAGTTTACCTCTATTTTCATTTACAATTTTTATTTTCTTGTACCCTGAACGAATTTACTAGGATAACAATGTATACATTATGCTATAATAGAAATAATTAGATAAGTTTAGATAAGCACACTATTGTATTAGGTAAGGCCTGTACAAATAGTTGTAAGTTTGAAAAATAAATAAATAAATTTACGGCATATTATTGTTATGAGAACGATTAAGTTTAAAAAAGACGAATATCTTTAAACTAATTTTAATTTTATTCAAATACATTTTTCAAGAATATAAATGTAAAGGTGTATTGCAGGGTTAACCTACGACCCTCGGAATTAAAGTCGAGTGTGCTCCCTCTAGCCAACTCGGCCATATCAATTCTGAAAATAATGTTTGGAGTTTACTCTTTAAGAAACGATTTGAGTTATAAGGCCCGGTACGGAAATTTTATGAGGAGTAAAATCAAGTGTAACTCGAAAAGTTGAGGCGTTACGTAGAAAGAGACAAACATAATATATATCTGTAGGATTGAACGTGTAAAAGAATGAGATGGAATACATTACACAGCGTATCTCATCTCGGGATCTCCTCTTTGCGCGATACTTCGTAGCCTCACTGTATTTTATTTATAATATTTTGTAACATACTTTATGTAATACGCTTTATTGAAGTTATATAAATAATCCGAATAATTACAGATATTTGTTTGTTTCTCTTATCATTTTAGCAGATGCGTTCATTTAACCTTTTTTTCTATTCGATCGTGCGTTGTAGCTGACACACACACACACTTTTTTTACATCATTGCGTTTCAGTTTGCTTGCATAACGTATTCACATGTAAGCGAAAATTGACTTTTAAAAAGCTCCAAAGTATCGAATTTCGAGTTCTGGGCAAGCTATAGTATTGATTAATGTTTTATAACCTTGGCCCACAGCCAAACACGAATACATTATCTTAAAAATGGGTTAACTCAGCTAGTGTCATGATCTTTATCTATATCTATAAGCTCGACTGAAAAATGAGGCCTTTAGCAAATCCAATTTCAATAATCCTCGTTTTCTAAAATCTCGTTTTCTAGTGTGTCTAAGAGCTGTATTAATATTAGAAATATTTATCTGTGAAAAACATAAGATAGGACAAATAAAAACAAGGTATTAACATTATTCATAAAAAGTCGTCACTCAGCATGTGCTGAGTCCACACTTTATAGTTTACATTCGTGTGGACTCAGCACATCCTGAGTGACGACTTTGTGTATGAATAATGTTAATACCTAGTTTTTATGTAATGTCTTTTTCTTTCGACTTTCGATCGTCGTCTTTATATTCGACATTATTGTCAACATCATCACTTTAAACCCAAGCTCGTTCTTTTTTCAATGTTCCTTCACTGTTTTCCAGTTATTTTCTTCAACCTGCATCCACCTTAAATCAGCTTTATTTAAATCCAACAGTTATCATGGAATATAAGGGAGTTTTATACATTAATTTGGATTATTTAACGCCTACGATTCGTTAATTTAAAAATTTACAAAATCTTTTAGTATACTAACCAGTGCACGCGATTTGTTACATTATTAACAAAAGTAATAATTTTGGTTATGATTGTATATAAATAAACACGAGCGAGCGCAGCGGCGCAAGCGGCAAGCAAAAATACAATATTCAAAGACTATTTATTTCTTTTATATAGATAAAATTTAATAAAGATGATACGAATAAATTCTTGGCATCGACCAATCAGAGTGTAGTGCACTATTAATATAACAAATAATATTATGAGAACAAAATACTTAAATGGAACCGAATATTTAGTACTTATTCCGTACACACGTTTCTTTGAAAATTCTACGAACACGTACAGTACCACCCTCTCGGCCGCTTTTATGCTAGATAAGCCTTCATTTGACCACAATCTCACCTGATGTAAAGTGACGATGTGGTTTAAGAGGGCATGAAGACCTAGAAGGTAGATGGCTTCTCCGGACCACATTTACGAAACACGAAAAAATCGTTTCACGCACTGGCCCAGCCCGGAGGGTGGTGACAAGTCGCGGCCGAAGCCTAATCACCAGAGACTTATGGTACAGTCTCTGGTGGTAGGTAGGCTTATCAAGTTTTATTATGTGTATAAGTGAAATTGATGAACTTCCAAAAATGTGGACTTTAATTAAACTTTTTCTGTCGATTAGAATGATAAGAAAAGTAAAAACAACAAAAACACCAACTACAAGAAGATACAAATTTATAAATTTCCTAGGATATTTACAAATCTAGGTAATTACTAAATTCACGGTTCTTGTTAGATTCCGGTGACATACCCATTGAGAACAAAGCCACTCAAAATAATTACCTCTGTCCCGAACATTAGGATAGTCTCATAGTTATAATTGGAGCTGTGACGTTGAGGAACGACCCAACAAATGGTTGTCGAGATTTGCGGATCAGCCGGGTTATGTTTTTGGGATATTACCGTCTGTTTTCTGCGCCGTAAGCGCTATTTTAGATTGGAGATATAAAGCCCATTTGTAGGTAGGGAAAGACCTAACTAATTTTGTGATTAGGATAGCTCCGTTGAGAGCTCTGAAAGGTCTGTCTTGTTAATATAGATGACATGCGTTTTACGATTGCCTTTTATAATAACAAAAATATTATTAGAATACGCTATTATTTGTTTAATTTCAACAGTGCGAGACGATTTATAATTTTATGTCAAATCTTGCAGTGGATTTCATAAATACACGAAATTTAAATTTAATTATTAAATTTAAAACGAAATTATGATAATTCAAATTACCTCAGTATTTTATGGTTTTCAGAAAAACGTGATCTTTCTTATACATATTAATTACTAATGTCAAAATGTACATATAAAAAAAATTGTTAAGTCATACAATATCAAGATTTATGTATAAACTTGCTGAGAAATAAAGTTAAGTTACATTACTTACTACTTACTTAACCTTCGTCTCGTTTGCAACCATCTATCATAAGACTATTTTAATTAAAAATTATATAATTTCAATTCCACCTGTCCCGATGTTTGTAAGTAATTGTTTACCAAAGGAGCTGGTGCGAAACGACCCATTCAAAATAACTCTTAATTGATTCAAAACTTGGTATGCACAGCTCTCGTTGCGAAACAACTAATTACCCGATATTTTCATAGTCACACCGTACACTTGTAAAGGCTGGCATAAAAACCGACAACGTACGGATCGGGCGCATGGATCGCGCTCGGAACTTAAACACCGCTTGTAAATTTGGATCGCTCTTCTGCCGCGCGGGATCCATGCGCGGGATCCAAACACGGTGGATCGTCTGGTCGTTCCTGTTATGACAATTCAATATATGTGATGACTCATGATGATTGATGGTTCATGGAAAAGATGGATTGTGACCATTGCGACTCCGTTCTAAAAGCCCATTGTGTTTGGGCTATGATTCGACTGGATATCTCATGTCTATAAAGTAACTAGATCCAATATTAAAAAAAATTCTTTAAATTAATTCTTGTTATAGACAAGGACGTGTAGGCATGTCAGCCCTAAGCCCTAACTTGCATAGTCTATCATTCCTCAAAAGTGTACGAGGACTTAAGCATTCCAGTTCAATGATTACTTCTGCTTACATATTTCCCAACAGACACAAAGTGTTCACTCTTTATTTTCCTACAACAACTTAAATAATATATTTCGATCACTGAAATATAAAGAGCAAAAAAACTGATTCTAGTAGGCCCTTACGCGTATTTACGATTAGTTGCATTTATCGGATTCTAACACTGCACCCTCGATATAGTTGTTTTCCATCCAAAGATTGCCTGCAAACGATCGCTTTTGAGCAAGGCCGACTATTGTACATTTGTTTTTCTGCGTGATGTTGCATTTAAATTTTCCTCCATGTACAATAAAGTGTTTTCGTATTTGTATTTGTATATCTGCGTTTTTTTTGCAGTGGAAAGCTACGTGGGCAGTTCTCTGCCTCTCTGGCGCGTGGATCGTCGGCAGATGGGAGCTTTCCTCTGCATCGCGTCCAACGATGTCCCGCCAGCCGTCAGCAAGAGGATTATACTACTTGTGAACTGTGAGTATAATTATAGAATGAGACAGAGATAATGACACTTAACTCAGACACACATACTTCGTCATCATCAACAAATTTGTCCATCTTCAATTTGCAGACGGAATAATTTCATTCTACTACTCTTTCTCTCTATCACATCAGCCGTTAGCTCGGCGTCACACGTCATTTACATTATAATGGTCATCCTTCCTATACTTCATGTACCTTTACGATGGTTTACCTCTGCTCACCTGTTTACATACATCAACGATAATTAGTGCTTCTGCACTAATTAGTTGAGGGTAAATTATGTTTAACACCCATTCGGCGCATGGCTTTCAGAGTTGCAGCCATGTCCATAGCACTCCGGTAGCACAATCAAATACAAAAGAACATATCCATGAACATAAATATATATAAATATATGTATTTTAAACTTTTTTATATGTGCCAAAGGTCATGTCATTAATCTAACTTTTACAGTTCTGGAGATAATTCATTCTTTGACTTGCCCGTAATTTTTGGAACTGAGTATATTTAATTTCACATACAGTAAGAAAATATACAATATCTCGTAAAGAGTGTGAAATGGTTTACAATAATGAAACCATTTTTTTTCGAAGCCAAATAAAATTTAGACAATACAAAAAAATCTCGTAGTTAAAGATATAGAAACCTTCTCCTTCAGCACTATTACACACATACGGAAAACGAAACCATTTTGTTCACATAGTAACCCTACAACCGCCAGAAGCCAACAGCAAACTTAATTTAAGCACCTATAAAATATTTGGCACAATTTCACCAAAACACGAAATGCAATAAGCAGGAAGATGTTTTTCGGTCACGTCTTCCCGTGCTCTCCTACATAAAGATGGATTTCTGGATCTGGTCCAGAATATTCCAGCAGATGGTTTATATTATTCAAAGCGGGTGTTTGTCACAATTTGACACAAACAAAAGGGTTTCATCAAATTTCCCTTTGATATGCATCTCGGGTGTTTTTATTGAAGGACGAATAGGGGCAATTTGTTGCTATCGATTTTATCGGTTCTGTTTTGCATAATTCCTCTGCTGTGTTCTTATTCTCTTTGAGGAGCCGTTGGATTAATAATACAGTCGAAATTGAGGTATTGTATTGTTTTTTGTTTTGTATTGATATTTTACAACAATAGGTACTCGGTGTTAGTTTTTATAATGTTTGTTTCGAATTAAGTTTTACTTTAACATGAATTTATAATAAGATAAGAAAGTGGTTGAAAGAAAGTTATTAGAAAACAACTATTAGAATTGAATAACATTAATCAATTGAGCAGCAAAACGAGTTTCTTCTAAGCGTTGGCAATATTACTATTTTATTTACCAATATGAACCTACGAAAGTTAGATTATAGACTCTCTAAGTTTTATGAGAATTCCGCCATAGTGAATATTGGATTTATGGTATCAAATACCGGCATTGCCTGCGTGCCTTCGCAGCGTTCGCAAAATCTATTCCCCAGATAATTGACTCAAAGCTTGTGATGCTTTCCAATTGAACGAGCGAAGGTTTTAATGCATGGAAATGAGATTGAGTTTTGGAAACGTAAGGTAAACGTTAAATCAATAAGAGGCTTATTGATTAAAAATGAATTGAATTGAAAATTATGCCGCTATTTGTAAAATTGAATTTAAGTACGTTTAAATTACATCGCTTATGATTCGAATATTTTTTGTGTTTTGTGATATGCTTTTTGAAACATCGGTTGATCGTTTAAATGTCAAGGTCCACTAATCTTGATCACAAATTGAATACCTTAATGTCTTATACTTTCTGTATTGTGTGGTTTTTCTTAAGTATTATGACAACTGTAAAAAAAAATAAAATAATATTTTAAATCCAATTATACCATAGACTACAGCCTTAAACCCTACAAACTTTACCTATTTATAATATTAGTATATAATCTGCTAGGAATACCTACTCTATTAATCTACCAATTTCAAATCTAATTAGGTCATATTTATTCAACTTCCGTACTGAAATATGAAAAAACGAGGATATACTATACCGACTTACTATCATGAGTGTTTCAAAGTAGTGTTATAGTAGCCTCACTGTGCTACCAATTGTATAATGGATTTTCCGCGGAACATCATTTTCCCTCGGTAAAAAGTAGCCCATGTCTTATTTCAGGCTCTAGTCTAGAGAATCTGTGTACCAAATTCCATTTAAATCGGTTCAGTAGTTTTTGCGTGAAAGTGGAACAGACAGACAGAGATACTTTAGCATTTATAATAATGTAATATTTTTTATTTATTTTAGATAAGCCTTTATTTGATTACAATCTCACCAGATCTAAAGTGACGATATGGTCTAAGATGTAACATAAAGACCTAGAAGGTAGGCTTCTCCGGACCACATTGCGAAACACGAAAAAAATCGTTTCACGCACTGGCCCAGCCCAATATTTATTTATTTACTTCTCTCTAAGATTTTTTTGTGAAGAATTTTTTATGTCTGAATATATATAACAAAAGATCTTAGTAAAAAGGGTTGTAAGAGAAAACACGGTTACTTTTTACTGCCAACTTTGGAATTCAAAAGAACGTCGTTGCTAAGAGACGTACTCGTTACTAATTTATTTCTACCTTTAAGGATCTGTACAGCTTTAACGTGTTTTTATTCGTTTTACGATGTCTTCAATGACTTTGCGATATTTGAATGGATGTTCATTAGGGGACTTCCTTGTTGAGTTTAAAGCTTATTAATTAACTTGTCCTATTCAAATTTAAATCACCTTGAATTTCCTTATTGTGGTATGTCACCAAAATCTTGGTAAAACAAGGTCTTCAAAAATTGATATATTAAGGGAACAGGCGAACATATATTTTGTACTAGAACAAAACAAATATAAGAATATAATAATTTATCATCATCAACAAATTATACACATAGCTTAGGTACTTAATTAAAGTATCTTGTAAAAAAAAACATACAAAATTTATAATTTAAACAATTTTAACTAATTAAATTAATACAAAATAATTAAATTAATTGGGCCATTGCGTGAAGCGATTTTTTCGTGTTTCGTAATGTGGTCCGGAGAAGCCACCTTCTAGGTCTTCATGCTACATCTTAGACCACATCGTCACTATATATCAAGTGAGATTGTGGTCAAATGAAGGCTTATACAGCATAAAAAAAAAACAACAACACGGGGTCCAGTAAACCATAATAGTTTACTAGAAATTTATCACAACGAATATACTAAAAAAATATTTTACAACATAGACTCAAGTTACATAATTTACAAACAATATTTGTATGCAGGCTTGCTGCGTTGAACCGACATCGACATTATGTAGGTCTGGTGCAAGTGTCACTTTTGTAACTGTCACGTGTCCCAATTATTCAGTCTTGCGCTGAAAAATTGAGGGATAAATGTGACACAACTTTTTGGTTTGTGTAACCTCCTTATTTTATTGATAGGTATCCATAGCAACGGACAGTACGCTTAAGGCAATACAGCGATTGCCGGGTCAGCTGGTTTACTACAACGAAAAGCACATATAATCACTTTTAGACATAAGACTTTTTTATTTTTGTCTCTGCTGTTTTAACGAGAATTCTCGTTAAAGTTAATATTATTCCACAGTTGCACCAACAGTGAAAGTACCAAACCAGCTACTGGGCGCTCCGCTGGGCACCGACGTCAAGCTCAAGTGCTACGTGGAGGCCTATCCCAACACCATCAACTACTGGATCAAGAATCGAGGGGAAATGCTGTTGGATGGGTAAGATCAATAACATCTTCTTCTGGAACAAAAATATTAACTACACTAGCTGTGCCCCGCGGTGTTACCCGCGTTATAATGGATTTTCCCGCGGAATGACGTTTTCCCGCGGTAAAAAGTAGCCTATGTTATTTTTCAGGCTCTAGAGATTCTGTGTACCAAATTTCATTTAAATCGGTTTTGTAGTTTTTACGTGAAAGAGTCACAAACATCCATACTTACAAACTTTCGCCTTTATAATAGTAGTAGGATTAAGAAAATCTTTTATTAGATTCTTCTTATAGTGGAGATAAGGCCTTAATTTACCTAGCTGGCCAAGTGCGGCTTGGTCAATTTAAAAAAAAAACTCTTAAAACTTCTCAGAACTTGCCGGTTTCCTCACGATTTTGGGCTTCACCGTTCAAGCATGTGTTTTCGGTTTGGCTGACTAATATTTAATACCTGTTCTATGCTAAGATATTCAATAATAACATTGTACTATTAATTGTAGGGCATTCCCTACCATATATTCTAAATCTGTGTTCTCACAGATCTCACACACAAAGTTTTAAATAACTCCCGCTAATAAGGCTTGGTGATCACAGGACCTTCTTCTCAGAACTTGCCGGTTTCCTTATGATGTTTGCCATCATTGTTAAAGCATGTGTTTAAGGTTTGGCTGACTTATGTTTAATACCCATTATAATATAACTGACATAATCAATAGTCCAATGCCCTTCCACATATAATCAAACTCTGTGTTCTCTAGAGTTCTCCAATTCTCCATATTCTACCACACACACAAAGTTTTAAATAACTCCCGATACAAGTCTCCTAAAATGTAGCCGGAAACATGTTGAAATCAACAAAACAAGACACAAAACCCCAATGTTTACCAATTTCCGCAAAACCAACAACAATAGGATCAACAAAGTAATACAACAAATTGAAGATCAAAGATACATTGTTCTGAATTCCGCTATAAACAACGTGTCCTTCTTTTGTTCTTGAGGGTAATTTTGCTCCGTGTTTTAGTTGGGTTACGGCTTTGAATTAAGGAAGTGTGTTTTGTGAAGGTGTTAAGTTTATATGGGATATTGAAGTTATATTTAGACAGTTTGTTTAGGCTTCGTCTGAAAACGTCTGGTGGTTAAATACAGTTAATATTAATAAACACAATACACGCAGAGATCATGTTTTTTGAAATAAAGCTGTGACATGTATCTGTAGGTAGAATAAAAATAATACATCTTTTTTCTGAAGTTATATTTAGACAGTTTGTTCAGGCTTCGTCTGAAAACGACTGGTGGTTCAGTAGCATAAATACAGTTAATGTTAATAAACACAATACATGTAGACATCATGTTTTTCGAAATAAAGCCGTGACATGTATCTGTAGGTTGTATAAAAATTATACATCTTTTTTCTAAGGTTAAATGATATAATTTAAATAATTAATGATTAAACGAACTTACCTAGGTACGTGAAGTTCTATCATAATTATACGAAGTGCTTCGTTCGAAGAGATGAGTAACCTGTAAGATAATATTATTTATTCATTTAACTTGTAGTAGTAGAACCAGCTGTCATCACTCCACTGTATTTGAGAGTAGTTGCATTTTTTTTTCCATTTATCTACCCTCATCCGGCTGTCGGCCCGCCCCGCCGGCCTCGGCGAGCTCGTCATTTCGTTTAGAGCAAACGATCACTCCCAATGATATGATATTTCTGAAAATTTTAGGGGGGAGTATCTGTACCTCGGGGTTGGGCGGGAGTTTGTTACTCATCTCTTCGAACGAAGCACTTCGTATAATTATGATAGAACTTCACGTACCTAGGTAAGTTCGTTTAATCATTAATTATACTCGTGCTTCGTTCTCGAGATGAGTAACCTGTAAGATAATATTATTTATTCATTTAACTTGTAGACTTTGAGAGTGTGATTTGAGGAAATATCAATAAAACTCAAAAGTTAGCAAAATTAATATTTTGTATTTTGCTCATATTTAAATAATAATTATTTAACCAAAGTAAATGATAATATTTCTATAGTACATCTTTATTCCAAATGTATAACAATTAATAACAATGTATAAATTACATCATTTTGCATTTGTGTAAACACATAATTTCTTTCAACATATTAATTGCATTAGATATTGAAAATGAAAACGTAAAGACAATTAATTAATTATTTGTAAATCCTCTGAGATTTAATTTAACATTAGATTAAAGTTGTTAATCGTTCAAAATCAGCTTAGCCAAAGAATCATTTTGATTGGTCACGATAGTCCTATCGTAGAACCTAGCGAATGTGGAAGATGTTCCGCTCCAGCCTGCAGTTCTGCGGATCGTATCTATACTAAGCCCGAGACGCCGCGCGCGCGACGTGCTCGCGTGGCGCGTGCTGTGCGCGCTAAAGATCGATATATCTACTCCACATTCTTCTAAAGTGGCCTTTATCCAACGACTTATCGATTGCGAAGTGACAACTGCGTGAGGCTTTCTATGGCTAATAAAAAGATAATTATTATTATCCCTAAGCTCTCTTGATCTGTCTAAGTAGGCGAGTAACGAAAGAGCCGGACAAATTTCTGGCTTGTGCCTAAAAAAGGGTAAGAATAGGGTTGGTTGAATATTGCCAGCACGTGAGGTCTTAATAAGTTCCGGTATTTTAATGGTAATTTGTGAATCGGTTTCCACAATATTTCTAATGTCTATCTTGGACAACGTCTGTACCCTGTGGGCTGTTGTGAGAGCAAGCAAAACTGCACATTTCTTGGTCAATTTTTCCAGAGATAAATTATCATTTGGGTACCACTTAGAAAGTTCATCTAAAACAACCGACGTATCCCAGGTAACGTCATACTTGGGAGTGGGAGGTTTCAGGCGAAACACTCCTTTAAAAAAGCGTTTTAACCTATCGTCATTCGAAATGTTAGAACCCATTAGCATTGATAATGCGGATCTATACGTATTAAGAGATCCGTACTGGGAACCAGTGTTAAATAGGTGTGTGAAAAATGATAAAATTGTAGGGATAGATTCACCATAAAAGCTTAAACCGTTATCCCTCGCATAGGCAAACCAGCGCTTGAGACAAACGTCATATTGTTTGATTGAATTTTCGGACAGGGATGCAAGAGATATATCTATGGAATCTGCTGGGACATCTCGTCGCAGTAGCGCCGTCCGCAGAGCACCCCGACAACCAGGGTAAGACTCGACTTGATGTTGCCTCGGCTAGAATGAGAAATTAGCACGTTTTCATGCGGACTAAACGTAATAGTATTGCTAACAAGCAGTCGTAGAAAAAGCGGAAACCAAGGCTGTGTCTCCCATAAGGGGATTACGATAATTCCAGTGGCTTTATCCTGAATGATTTTTCTCAAGGATTTCAAAATAACTGATAAGGGTGGAAAAGCATAGAAGAAAAATGTTGACCAATCAAGAGTGAATGCATTTATCGCAAAAGCATCTGGGTCTTTCTGCCACGAAACGTATTTTGCGCATTTACGATTTATTCGGCTAGCAAACAAGTCTACTTGTGGATGACCGAAACTAGCAGCTATTTTGTAAAAAGCGGAATCTATGAGCTCCCACTCAATATCCGGGTGGTTGCGTCTCGATTCCGTGTCTGCCACAAGATTATCTTCAGATCGAATATAGGAAGCGTAAATAAACACTTTCCTCTGTTCACACCACTGCCAGATGCTTTTGGTTATATCGGTGAGGTGTGGAAACTGTACCCCTCCCATCCTGTTAATGTACGATACTGCGGTTAAATTGTCGACTCGAATTAATATCTGGCAATTTGAGTAATATTTTGCAAAAATTTTTAACGCAATAAACGCGGCCAATAGCTCTAAATAATTGATGTGTTGTTTTGCTTCTGCATTAGACCACTGACCGCTAGCTGTGTCATTTCCACACGCTGCGCCCCACCCCGTCGTTGAGGCGTCAGAAAATATTTCAATTTCGTACCTGTCTTCTAAAATTCTGTGTACTGAATTTTCGATTGAATTAAGCCACCATATCAAATCACCATGTAAATGGTTTGGAATATTCATAATCCTTTCATAATTTTGATCCTGAACTAAGTTTAAAAATTTACATCTTTCCAAATGCTTGGTGTAGAGCCATCCATATTCGATGGCAGGACAGGCAGAGATCAGTAGTCCAATGAGATGCGCAAACTGTCTAATTGTACATGTCTTGGTGCTAATAAACTTTACTAATTCCTCTTATATGCGTTTTCTTTTTTCCATTGGAAGTGAAACTTCAAATCTTTCAGAGTCCAGAATGTAACCCAAATATTTACATTTATTTGATGGTGTAAGTATACTTTTATCGTAATTTATAATAAAGCCAAGTGAACGTTAATTTCAACGTTATCCATACATTTTTGATAAGAATATCCAATTAAATTTATGTCATCTAAGTAAATTGTGGACAAAAAACCACCGGATCTTAGAAGTTTTACAATAGGCTTTGTGATTTTTGTAAAAACGTATGGGGCCGTACTCAAACCAAACGGTAAAACATTGCACTCATATAATTTTTTATTCCATTCGAACCTTAAATACTTTTTGCTATCTGGATGAATTTTTACGAAATGGTATGCATCCTTAATGTCAATCGTTGCTATATAGCAGTTACGTGACATAAGTTTTAGAGTTGTGCGAAAGTCTTCTATTTTAAAGTGGGAGGCATCAGTCTATGAATTTATTTAGTTGCTTAAGATTGAGTATAAATCGCATTTTACCATTTGGTTTGGGTCTTAGGAAAACGCTTGAAAGGAATTGGTCTTTACAGGGCTTACAAACTGATATCGCCCCGTATGACTCTAAATTGGCTATAGATTCATTTAGCAGTGATTTTTCGGATTCCGAATATCTACGTGGCGGTGGCGGGGATGCCTGTCGTACAGGCTTAGAAAATGTTATTTTATAGCCTGGGTCGATCCAAGAGAGTAGCTTGAGATCGTCCGTTATTATATCCCATGATTTGTAAAAAAGTGCCAATTGGCCAGCATATTTCACCTGGTCTAGTAACGCCTGCGAGCGAACCTCGGTGGCGGCGCCGGCGGCTTGCGAGACAATGGCGCGCGTGCTGTGCGCGGCTCGGCTGGCGGCGGCGGCGGTAGTGGCGGTGGCTGCGCTGACGTCATCGGCGCTGCAGGCGCGTGTCGCCGTGGCGTTGCTGGTGGCTTGCGACCCGAGGCCGGAGGTTTCCAGTTTTTTGTCGGCTTGGTTTGGGTTTTCAAGTCGGTACCTGACTTTGAAACAGCCTTAGCGGCTTTCAAGGCCTCTGTCAAGTTATCCCCGAAAAGAGACTTATCTATTTTAGTATTGAGCAAAGGCTCCTTCATTTCCTTTTTTAAGGAATAAACGGCAAGATTTCTACGGGACACTGACTCATTATGTTGTGCGTCACAAATAAGTCGTGCCGCGTCCATGAGGCGCTTTATTTGTTCATTATCCCTTTGTTTGACCTGAAGGGCTTGAGAAAGCGCTTCTCCCAGACAGGATATGGCTGCAGCCATACGTTTCTGACGATATTCAATGAGCTTGTCACGCTTGAGCGTGGTTTCATTTAGGGCAGCTTTAATTTCAGCATTTAGAGCTGGGGCCCCAATCATCGTGCAATTTTCTGGTAAGAGGTATTTCTCGCAAAGCTCTTTTCTAACTTCTTTGCTTAAGCCGTTGGTGGCGATATGGTTAAAGCGAGAAGCTAACTCCGGACGAATATCTTTTCCGTATTTCACTAATTCTGTTGGGTCGTCGCCCAGGATCTCTAGGATATCCTTATCGAGCTGAGAATCATCTAAGAGATTTTCTAATGACTGTATTGTATCTTCATGAGGGTTTGGTTGGTCTTTCTGAGAAGACAAAGCCACTGAACTCGACAATGCTAGTGGCGGCGGAACTGGTGACATCGGAGGCAGATTAACTAGATTTTCACCTTGTTGTTGGTCATCAGAAAAGAGAATTGAATCTACCTCCACATTTCCTCTCGAGTTGTTCTGATATTCATCGCCTGAAAATAGCAAAAAAGCTATTTCAATAAATATAACTATAAAGTTGCAGTTTTCCACCTATATTAGCGTATTTATTATTTAAAAACGCAATAATGTATGATCTGTTTTTGCAGATAAACAATAGGTTTTATAAGCATCGCTAGGATGGTCCCGCGGACGTCCTTGTGCGTGAATAGGTAATAATAGGTATGTCTACGAGTATGTCGTGACGGTCACCGTTGCCTGCATATCGCATATCGCAGGCAGCATGAGATGCGGTGACTATTGGTTTACGCTCGGATAGTCCCGCAGACGTCCTTGTGCGTTACCAATTTATTTCGGGTAAAATACCCTGAATTTGCCAAGCGATAATGACATCATGATAGGTTACGCGCGGATAGTCCTGCCGACGTCCTTGTGCGTTCACCCTTTTATGAGTCATGTGCTTTTAAGACATATTATTGCACTTTATCAAAACTTATTTTATATAAATGGTGCAGGTACATACCGTTTTGTTTGTGCGTGGATTGTGTAGAACTTTCCGAGGAACTGATCCTTTTGCGGCGCCTTTTACACTTTTTCAGCATTCTTTCTATTTTCCTTAACTTTTTTGCAACATCACCTTCTTCGTTGTGCTTCCTTTTCGGCATGTCGAAAATCTAAACGCGATCGGATTTCAAAGTAAGGAGCGCACGAACGGAGTGATCGACACTGAGAACACGAATGGCGAGCTCGCCGAGGCCGGCGGGGCGGGCCGACAGCCGGATGAGGGTAGATAAATGGAAAAAAAAATGCAACTACTCTCAAATACAGTGGAGTGATGACAGCTGGTTCTACTACTACAAGTTAAATGAATAAATAATATTATCTTACAGGTTACTCATCTCGAGAACGAAGCACGAGTATAATCTAGAAATATAAATGTCATGTGACGAAAAGAGTGTGAGATATGTCTGTCGATGTATATGTGGGAAGAGGTAGGCCAAAGAAATTATGGATGGACTGTGTGAAGGATGACATGTGTAAGAAAGGAGTGAGTGTTGAGATGACGAGTGACAGAGGAAAATGGAAGGAAAAAATATGTTGTGCCGACCCCACGTTATGTGGGATAAGGGCAGGAGAATGATGATGATGAATCTAGAAATATAAATAATTAATAATGACTCAGTGGCTCGGTGGGTGAAGGTCCGCTTGAGGCACAAGGGGTTGCGGGTTCATTCCCGCCGGAGAATTTTTTCGTTATAATTATAATTATGATCGACATAATTTGGATTGAGTGTTTTATAAATAAAAACTGTATGTATTCACCAAAAAAAAAATTATCTATCTACGAGTGTGTAGTAACACCCATAGTACAAGCTCTGCTTAGTTTAGGGTTAGGTGATATGGTGTGATTAGTCCACAAATATTTATCTTTATTTTTATTGAAGGTAAATAGTCACATGGAAACTACTAATTGTTAGTCAGGCACTAGGCGACAATATCACGCAAATATTTGTGGCAAACTGCACGCAACTTGCTCTTGTATTTTGAATTTTTCAAACAAAATGTGTTCGCGAATCGCGTGCACTCATGCATGAACGTGAGTTGTGATTGAGCCGAAGTCGCCTGTATGACACGATAAGGCAGATAAAAGATTCGAAGCTACATTGCCGCTTTCTTAGGGTTCCGTGCTTAAGGGGTAAAACATGACGATATATAAAATCTTGAGTAGGTATATTGTTTAATGAAAACAATTCACGAAAGAAGGTACCTATATTAATTAATTGTAAGTAAAATCATTGGAAATTTCAGATTTAATTATACTAATATATCAGTAAAAAAATAATTTACGTGATAATTAATAGCATTTAGTCTTCAAAAGTTTATGTAGATAATTCTTATTATCCACATAAACTTAATAAACATTGTCATTTGAAAAATAAATTCAATGGTCGTTTACATTGATCAAACTCTGAGAACATTTAATGATTAAAATATTATATGTTTGTGCTAGTGCTTTTTCCTTTGCCCTAGTTGTAAATATAATTTTACCGTGGGAAAAATTTGTTCTTTCAAACGTTCACATAATTTTTTAATCATAAAGGGTGTTTTATAATCGAGGTTATATATTTGGTATTATGTAATAGTTTTTTGAAGTTTCAAAGTGATCGCTTCTTCTATTGAAACGTTTACGAACATTTTGAGCGTGACTGAATTCGAACTCCTTTAGGCATTTAATTTTTTAAAATAATGGAGTTGACATTTTGGTTTTTTAATAACGTTCCAAGTATTGCCGCTTTGAATGAATGAATTAATGTGAATTTCTGAAATCGTCTAACGTAAGTCCCACGGAAACAATTAATTCGAATCGAAGTAAGACCATAATAACTTTTTCCCAACATAAATATCTGTTTAAACAGTTTAGTTTATAATTTATACGATTCGACTGCTTCATTGGCGTGGTGGGCGAAGGTTTGAGACACAAGAGGTAGCGGGTTAGATTCCTGCCAAGGGGTCAAGTGATACTATGTTCTGCAAGCACTTTCTACTTGGCCTGTGTGTTTAATATGCATACTAAAAAATATACATAAATGTATGTAATTTTTATAAGGTTTGTCCAGATGTCTTGTCCTCGTAACACAAGCTTAGAGCTTACCACAGGGCTGGATGTTTTTGTATGTATTTATTTTTAATCATATTTTTTTTTTCTCAGGCCAAAATACACGATCAGAGAAGAGAAGACTTCGTACAAGGTGTCGATGTGGCTGACCATTCGACAGTTCTCGAAGAGTGACATCGGAACCTACAACTGTGTCAGTACCAACTCGCTGGGCAAGAGTGAAGGGACTCTTCGGCTATATGGTAAGAAATCACCCACAAAATAAAGTTAGACTTTATGGTCAAATCATCATAATCATTATATCAGTCGTAGGACGACGCTAACATATTATAATTAAAGAATAATTAAAGCAATAAACTATTATTATTATTACTATGATTATTTATGATAATGTTACGAAATTTATATAAGCCGTTTTTCAACTGTTTATAAGCAATATTATGATTTAAAACGGGTAACATACCATGATTTGACGGTTTTTGAGTTTTCCGCTATTTCGACGCTGTTGCAAGCGCCATGATCACGGAAACAAAAATGGTTGTTTCCGTGATCTTGGCTCAAAAACCGTCAAATCATGGTGTGTTACCCGTTTTACATCATAATATTGTTAAAAACCATGATAATTTAAAAAGTGTTTATAAGCAGTTTTAATTTGTAATTTGGTTTTACCGGAGTTTGTAATTTGGTTTTACGATTTTCATAATATTTTTATTGTTCTAGACGCTTTTATCGCAATTTAGCGCTGACTGTACATACTTGAAGGCAGACATTTATATTAATATGTACTTATATGTTCCAGAGGTTTCTGTCAGATAACTTATTACCGATTCAATTCGTTTAATTATGTGGACATAATTATCTTTATCGTTGTTATCAATTTTGACATAACGTCTGTAAATTTAACATTTCTACATAATTTTAGTTTAAAATTCCCTATTTCTATATTACTAAGATGACCTGTCCATGTATGTCCTGTGCTTCTAAGGAAATAAACGTATTTGACTTTGACTTTGATTATATTAATAGTTGCATAATTTTTATATTTCAGAGTTTAAGTCAAACCTCTTAAACACTTTGATTGTGAAAGTGTAACAAACGTCAATACATATTTATAAACTTTCACATCAGAACTTTCAAGATTTCATTTTAAAAATACATTCTTATAAACCTTCATTCCTTCTAAGATTTGACCCCCTTTCAACCCCTCGAAGCTTTTGACCCTCTTCCAACCCCCTCCGAAGTCATTATTTTAATTTTCCAGCAGGGGTAACATAATTGTGACGTTCACTGTACATTAAGTAATCGAGGCATATTTAATACAATCTCTAAAATGTGAATATCTTTTCACAGTCTTTCAGCTAAAATTACATTTACAATCTTAAGAGATTTTGCTTCAGGAGAATATCTAAAAATATTAACCCAGCGCGTAAAACTTTAAAATTTCAGACCGTTGCTAAAATAACGTAATTTTTGTTTCAGAAATAAAACTGAACTCATACTCGGAGGATTTCAGCAATCAAATTAGCGTCGCCGGAGGTAGCTTTTTACGTATTTTTTATACTTTATAGTACGTCGGTGTAGGTTGTCATTGAATTTTAGATGGTAAATATTAAATGTGTCCGTATTTTTATTATTAATGTAATATGAATACATCTTGAATGCGGGGTCTATTCATTTTGCTTATTTCCAATTTGATTTATTTTTAGACACGGTTATATAGGTAATTTGGCTTCGTTTGTACAAATACTAAGTTGACCGAACCCATTTTGTTTTTCATTCTGATCGACCTTGTTTTCGTAATTTTACAAAGAATTGAAACAAATCACAGTCTGGCAAAATGAGATATAGATCTGTGTATGTTTGTCTTTATCGATTATCTTGACATGTAAATGAAGTGAAATGGAATTTTGAGAACAGGAATAATTAAAAATATTGTCCCGCTTTTGCCGCGTGCCTTCTAATACAAGTATTTCCATACTTAACAGAAGGTCTCCAATATTGTTGTGCAAAATTGTAAACACTGATAATGAAAAAAAACATTTTGCATTTGTATTTTGTATCGCTTTTGTAAAGTGCACCTGATGTATAATAAAAACATTGTAGTACCAAGGAGTAAATATTGGTCCATTAGAGAGAATCGAAAGCAAGCGAAACTTCGTCTTCTGCGCCATTGAGACTACAAGCTTTTAAAGTGGTGTGTTAGTACAATTTTTAATGTTTGTACGTGTTTTGTCTTTTTTTATTTCTAAAACAAGTTTTCTCTCTCAGGTCTCACAGAAGCAGCAAAAGGAAACCGTGCAAACAGACTCGATACGAAAAGGACTTTGTTGATCTTGGTCATTTGTTATACTACATATTTATTAATGTTTACGTAGTCGTAAAGTAATTAAATTTGTTGAAGAAATCTTTGGGTCGGATGCAAGTTTGAATAAATATTCTTTAATTGTAATTTGCATTGTCATGTTATTTGAACGGGTTAGTCTCTCTGAATCTCATTCCCCGAGCATCTCGTCCCGGAGCATCTCAAATTCTATAAAAAGGCATATTGGACTCATAGAACGGGTTAGTCCCTCTGAATTTAATTCCTCGAGCATCTCGTCCCGGAGCGTCTAAAATGCTTTAAAATGGCATATTGGACTCATACATACGTTCATATCATTTGAACGGGTTAGTTCCTCTGCACCTCATTCCCCGAGCATCTCTTCCCGAAATATCTTAAATGCTTAAAAACGCGTTTCGTCTGTAATATCCAATCGAGAAGTGATTATTGAGCAAAATGCCGTCAAGTTAGCTACTGTTTTTGCAAGCCGGTAAAAGTTGTAAAATACTATTTACAGACGAACATTTTTTTAATTCTTTTAATTTAATATTATTTTATGCAGCTCTGGATTAATCCTACGGAACAAATTGGAGTATTCGATATTCGCAGTACAGACCGTATTGTATTTTACAAGAAAAGTTTCCACATTGCATTTCACTAAAGATACTCACATACTTTTAAATTTTAATTTTTGTAACATTTCTGTTCCATACGAAAAGCTCCAATATTTTCAGTTCAACATAAATTCTTTAAAGATACCAAAGTGATTATATGAATATTTACAACCCGTAATCAGTAACGAAAATTTACCAATGTTTCATTCGTTATTTCGCAAATTTCGCATCAGACCCAAAATTCGTGCTTTAAACGGAAACGTAATTCAATTACAACGTTTCAATTCTTGTAAATAGTAAAATAAGATGTGCCGTTGTAAAAAATAATATACGGAACAACGATAATAATGTTATTGTGAGTTTTAGATCGTGTAATCGAAATTCGCTTAGAGAACTCAGCCAAATTGAAGTATTGTTTACATTTCGGAATTGTAAACTGATCGCTCGATTATAAGACTGTTTACAACAAAATAAATGGTATAAGAGGATGTGAAGTATTTCATTTCATTCTGATAATCCCTCGTGCTACGTTTTTCATATTGTTATAAAATAAATGTGATTGTAATATTTTTGAATTGGGGCATAAATCATTTTAGAGTGCTCGTGTAAATATAAAAAATGAGTATAACAAATTGAAAAAGCAGTTAGGTATTTTATTATGAGAATATCAAGTAGTTCAATTATTTGATTTACTGCTCATGCTGTTTTTCCTGATCCATAAAAAGCATATGCGTCCCTATTTACGTTCCCACTGCTGGGACACAGGGACTTGTCTCTTCGAGACCAGGTTGAATTAACCTCCTTGTCCATATCGTCGCATACCATCAGGTGAGATTAAGGCTAATCAAACAAAAGGTAAGAAGTTTGGCGGAGAACCCAGAATCATTTGTCATAGTTCAATGCTTATGTTAAAATGTAAAAGTTAATCAGTTAGATTAACATAATAGGACAACACACGCATAAACGATATTGTATTCACGTAACTCTAGACTATGGAGTTGAACGAGCTATGGAGCTATGCTCGGGGTTTCTCTGCGGGATCGAATCAAAAATTAGAAGTTATGCAGGAGAACGACAGTCACCAACATAGTCACTCGGATAAGCTAGTCAAAGTGTCAGTGGCAGTAGGCAGGTCATGTAGCACGTAGAAACGATGGCCGATGGGGCTGAAAACCTAAGGTTGGACTTCCACCTACAAGATCGACAGGAGATGTAGTGAAAGCTGCTGATTCGCGATGGTTGCAATTCGCTTACCACTGATATAAGTAAGTCAGAACTTTGTAAAAGTTCTCAATTCAAAAAGTGTTGTTGTGGTGGATATGGATACGTCCAAACTTTATCAGATTTAACCGGATATCTGCATTTTATTTTTGAGGTTTCAATACAATACAATAATAAATAATAAATATTTCCAGACATTTCTCACAACAACATCTAGTCCCGTGGTAAGCTGCTCTTAGCTTGTGTTACGGGTACTAGATATCTGATATACTTAATATAATAGTCATACATATATAGATATTTTTTATTATACATATTAAACACCCAGACCAAGGAGTTCGTGCTTGCAGAACATACAACCACTTTCACCCTCGGCGGGAATCGAACCCACTACCTCTTGCGCCGCAAGCGGACCCTCGCCCACCGCGCCACTGAAGCAGTCAATACAATAAAATACTCTTTATTGAAACACAAAAATATAATACAACAGAACAATGCTTATGAACTAACATACATTAAATAATAGTGTAACAATAGGCGGCCTTAGCTTAGGTTTCTAGGATTTATCAAATCAAACAATTGAAATAAATGATTTTGTATCTTGTGAGGACGGCTAAATGTCCTGAATTATCCTTGGCTGCATGGTTACCCTTTTGGAATATTTATTATTTAATACACACTTGCATCAAAAATAAATAAAATTGATCTAGTGTTTTATTTTTTGACGGCCTCAGCGGGTTCGATTCCCGCCGAGGGGTCAAGTGTTTATAGCACTTTCTCCTTGGTTGGGTGTTTAATATGTATTATAAAAATATAATCTATCTATGCAAATCTATTATAATTATAAAGGATACCGGATGTCTAGTACCCGTACATGTTGTTGTGTTGATTGTCCGGAAATATTTATATATTTATTTAAAATTTATAACAGCACTATCAATTATTTAAACTTACAGGAAGAATCCTAATCATCGTTCCTTCTAGATTTCCTACATTAAAACCTACAAACTATTCTTAATTCCTTTTTTACGTACCAATGAAGCTCAAGACGCCGTCTAGACTTTGTAAATCCTATAATTCTTTTAATAAATCACTTGAAGCTGATTTATGTGATGCTTTGCATATTTTTAAAAGGAACATTTCTACAATACACATAAAACTGTAAATTTATTGAAATAATTATTCAACTAGCATTTTGATATACTACCTACCTACTTTTGAACTTCAGAGTACTGTATTATAAAGTTTAATTTTTATTTTGTTTTATGATATTCTATTCCTAGCCAACTCAAGACTGAAATTGTGTTTTTACAACATGACTGTTTTAATTTGTTTAAATCGTGTATTATTATTGTGTGTAATTGACGACCTCTGTGGCTCGGTGGGCGAAGGTCCGCCTGAGGCGCAGGAGGTTGCGGGTTCGATTCCCGCCGCGGAATCAGATTTTGTATGATCTACAATTTCTGGTTTCGGGTCTGGGTATTTTCTATGTATCATATGTATATATTTACAAAAAAATATATCTTTGTTTTTTGATTTATTTATTTATTTATTCTGAATGTGAGAAGTAGATTTTAAATAAATAAATACGCTAGCAATTTTCAAACGGCATTCAAAAAGATTAATATAAATTCAAGTGTAAATATTCAAAACTGGTTATGACCAAGTTAAACGTTACAACTACTGCATACAGCGTTGAAAATATTTAATTAAAAGAAATTGAATTTAACAAAACGGAATATGCATTTGCGCTATGCAAGTGAAGTATAAAAGAATTTAATATTGCACACAGCAACGGCGGGAACGAATGCACAAGTGTTTTGTGTCAATGTTTAACATTATTTGTATGGGCCAAAAACATGAAGGATTTAGTGGATTTTATGTGCAGAAAACAAGAACCAGCAAGTATGTTGAAGTATGACTGCCTCAGTGGCGCGGTGGGCGAGACTCCGCTTGCGGCGCATGAGGTGGCGGGTTCGATTCCCGCCGAGGAGCAAGTGTTTGTATGTTCTGCAAGCACTTTCTACTTGGTGTTTAAACACCCAGACCAATATTAATATTTTTAATAAAAAATATCTATGTAAGTATGTCTATTATATTAAGTATATCAGATATCTAGTACCCGTAACACAAGCTTAGAGCTTACCACGGGGCTAGATGTTGTTGTGTGGATTCTCCGGAAATATTAAATATAAAATATTAATGTTTATGTCGGCAAGCGCAGCGTTAGACGTCCTCCAACTAGATGGACGGACGATCTGGTAAAGGCTGCGGGCTTACGATGGAGGCTGTTGCTAGTCAAAATAACTAGGAATCTGTAAAGAAGGCCAATGTTCAGCAGTGGATGTCCTACGGCTGAAATTATAATGATGTTCTGAAAGCAGAGTCTTATATAGTTACTTAATAATTACACACATTATCTGGTATTTAGCTCGAAGATTATAGTTCATAGTTCATTTATTGATAACAATCGTTAACATGTCATTATTATTTATACGAAACGGCGTTGCCCGTTTTTTTTTATTTTCCTGTGGGAACAACTTATTTTACCGCTGTACAAAAGTACCTTGTTAAATGGGCTATCTAACACTGAAATATATTTTTTAATCAGATCAGTAGTTCCTTATATTAGCGCGTTCAAACAAACAACCAGACAAACTATTCATCTTAATAATATTAGTATAAATATTTTAATAAAAAAATGCATAAAAAAAGTAAAATAGTTTAACCTGCAAAGTGAGGCTTATCACTTATTAAAAATTATTAAAATTAATATACATGTCTGATTCATTTGAGTACTTTTTACATATACAAACTCTCGATTCAATAATATACTCAATAATGTGTAGTTTGAAGGACATATGACATTCACCAACCCGCACTTGGCCAGCGTGGTGAATTAAGGCCTAATCTCTCTCGCCAAGAGAGAAGTCCCCGTGTCCCAGCAGTGGGAACGTTAATAGGGTGATGATGTATATACTCATGACGAAACCTAGAATGGCGACAAAGTATAAAAGTATTAAAAATATCTTTTGTGTTCTTGAACTCAGCTAGCGACCACAAATCTTGTTGCAAAGTTTCTTTTACTCGACAAAATGCAGCTGTTACAGATACTTGTTTCAGTGAAAACTTCATGTCAGTGTTTAAAGTAAGGAGTTTGCGTATCTACAAAAATTTAAGCTACAAAAACATGGAAGTACGAATATTACAATTTAATGGGATAAACTCCCAACTATACAAGTGGATTTTTGAGAATGGACCGTAAGGGCAGGTATATTAACTGTTGTAGTTAAAAGGTATCGTCCTTAGGGGACCATCTATTAATTTTAAAGATATTCTGAACGATATTCAAATAATTTGGAAGTTTGGAGGTTTTTCTGTTCACGTCCGTAAGTGGTAACCATCTGAACTGAATCCTTATACGTGACCTCCGGGTGGTGCTAAGAACAGTCTCTGGTGGTAGGCTTCGGCCGCGGCTTGTCACCACCCTCCGGGCTGGGCCAGTGCGTGAAGCGTTCGTGTTTCGTAATGTGGCCCGGAGAAGCCATCTACCTTCTAGGTATTCATGCCCCATCTTAGATCACATCATCACTTTCCACCAGATGAGATTGTGGTCAAATGAGGGCTTAGGGTAAAATCAGCTATAAAAATGACACAATAACAAATATATTTTTAATCCCAAAGGATCAAAGGAGGAAAGACTTAATGAGGTCATCTAAGATTTAAGTACAAAATACGTTTTAGATCCGTCTGTCATCACTTTGAATGAAGACTTTCGTCTGGAGGCACTACGGTATTTCTGGAGTCATAATAACTTAAAAATTTAAAACGGTCCCTAAAACAAAACACTGGCACAGCTCAAACGCGCCCCCAGGTGATTTAATACTTTCCATAAGCATTTTCGTTTACATTCCTTCAGAAATTATTCTCGCACGAAATATTCAAATACCTCGCGGACGTGACCATATTAGGAGCGACGGGGTTGGAATTCGGTCCCAAACTTATTCAATTTTATTGCAGTCCGGCTTTATAGGCCATCAGTTTAGTTTACTCTACGTAGAGCCGTGGTTTTTTTGGTCATTATATATTAACCGTAGAATGTCTACACATAGGAGTCATACAAATAAAATAAATAAATATTGCCGGACAACCCACACAACAACATCTAGCCCCGTGGTAGCTCTAAGCTTGTGTTACGAGTACTATACATCTGATATTTTTAATTATATAAATTAAACAAACTAACACTAACACTGGCCTCTACGGTGGGAATCGAACCCGCTAGCTCTTGCGCCGCAAGCGGTCCATCGCCCACAGCGCCACTGAGGTAGTCCACTGATACTCGGATATTATGTACTGTATCTGTCACCGAGCTTTTTTTAGACAGTTTTACTTAGTGTTATATGTATGCAAATTTTCAAAGAGACTGGTCGAATAAAATGAGACACAGCATAAAAGAAACGAACCAACAAACTAACGTATTGTGTAAGATCTACTTTTTACTTATTCAATGAAGATACTTCACTACACGCAGAAACCTTCACAGTCACAATGGCATGCTCAGAAAACATTTGCAAACACGTAAAAAGGACACTTAAGTTTCGCAAACAAATCGTAGTTTTTATGTGACACTAAAAATATCATTTTCTATCGAATAATTTTGTCGTATTTTCCATGCCGTCGCGCTCCGGACCATTTCGACGACGAAGTACGCTCGCCTTTTTAACATATTTTGAGCTTGAGTACTTATGGGTTCTAGTCCCATACATAGATTGTTACGGTCAACGGAAAGGTATTATCACATTGTCTTGTATAAGCGGACTAGGGATGAATCAACATTGCAATGTTTTTAAATGTTTGCATAGGAAAGAGGTTGATGATATTAATATTGTAAAGCTGAAAACATGTGTTTATTCGTAACTTATATTATTGATCTCATTTTATTTTAAGAAATAAACCGATATGACTGACACAAAAATATTTAACATAAAAAAAATTAAACACGGATTTGTTAGTAAAAGTGTTAGTAATGTCAATCTATGGTAATTAACTCGGGGCAGCGATGTCCTCGTTAACATATTAGAAGTCTAGTTTAGTACGAGGTGTCGAAACTAATGGCTGGTTGACCAAGGTCATGCATATTTAGAATTAAACAGCTTAGTAGTAAAACTTTTCTGGATTTTTTTTTAAATTTTATTTTGGGTATACATGTACATTAGAATATGTACCAAATGGCACTTGTCGAAAAGGGTCCAAAGGGGTAGAGGGTTTGATTCTCGACTAGATAACTGTCACTTTTAGTTAAATTATACATTTGACTGCTTTTGCTGAGAATATTATATTGAATGCTTATAATAAAAGATTTCAGATTTTATTCAGATTTATTTAAATCACCTTATTATAACAATGGTTGCTAATACTAGGTAAGTCATTTTGTACATTCTTTCTTAGTTAAATTATCCATAAATAAATAACAAAAAATCAGATGTCAATTAATTAAATACATTTTCCAAATAAATGAGTTCAACGTAAATATGTAAATATATTAAATCATTAAATTATTTATCAATAGACACAAAGGAAAATTAAATATTTATCAGACTTAAACAATTAAATATTTAATTTATTGACTTAGACTAAAATAATCACTTTAATTTCATTATTAATTCAGGATTACTCTTTTAAGGGTTAATTTTGGAGGTGGAATTTATTGTAACTCATTATATTCTTAATTATTATCTGCATCTTGATCTGATTTAATTTTTACTATTCATTAAAAAAAAAAATTTTTTTTAATATTTAAGAACACTACTTGAACGGTTATATCTGTCCAGACAAGTGCTGCGAGTAACGCAGCAGCCGCTTCGTGCTATTACTGGTCACCATGGAAGACCAGCGTGGACCTAGTTCTGTCATAGCACATGCTGATTGACATTAAGTATAGCTATGTTACATACGTACAATATATAATTTACTTTTATTTTTACGACATAATAAATGTTTTTTATCTTTACAAATGCATCACTAAGATATGCGAGAAGTATCAAACGTAAAATGCGGTTCCCAGTCTAATTTCAACCCAGCTTTATCTATGTTAATGCTTCCATAGAACATGCAGTCTTGCTGTAAGCTACAGATCTCAAAGTAAGCCGTAGCTTTAGCTAATTTACTTAGCTAAGCATCTTTAGTGGACTAATTCCAGTTAACTCGTGAACTAAGCAGGTAAATAAATTAGGTACAATATGTTAGGTTTTATAGGACAGTAATTTAAGTCTGTATTCAACTGCGGGAATGGTTCTAAATTTGTTAAGGCTATGTAATGTTACATTCTCCTAATGCTCGGAGCGCTGTTTTGCGTAATGCTCGCTGAGTTAGTATTGTTATAATTTGCTCATTTGTTTAATAATAATTCATTTATATCACATTACATCACACGGCTACTGTATTTTTAAAAGTAGTCTATATATCACCACTTTTAAAAATAGACAGAGATCTTTACATATTTTATTTCAACAGAAGGTATTTGAACTTTCAAGCACAACCTAGTCCAAAGGCATTTTCGAGGTCGAAGATGAAATTATTTTCCAGAATAAAGCTATTATTTTATAGGTGTTCGTGGAAACAGAATCAAATAAGACCTTGTTAACAACATTGTATCATATTTTTAGAGAAAGAAATTTGACATCCATGGAATATTTTACTCCTTAGAGGTGCGTACAATAAAAAAGAGTTCAAGAAACGCTAATTGAGGGCTACGAATTATCAATCCATGACCCATAATTTGATTGGATCAGAGGGTTTATAAAGTAATTAAAGTAAATTTTATTTGTAAATCTATATTAGTCCACTTTTCCCCTGCAGAGTATTTCTACTACTACTGTAATAATATTCGGGTTTACTTTTAACCTTCCTTAGAAAAGTCTGATGCAGAGTCTGGGAATAAGGGAACAAAAATCGTAAAAGCATAACTACAGATCCCCTTAAGGGGATTTGCGAATCAAGCCCATTAAAGTAGCATAAAACCCACCGATCGACTGAAATGATACAGATTGGTAGAAAGCCCTGTCAAACATATAAAGATAAACAACATCGCAATCGCATTGAAAAATTCAAGAACAAAATCGATGCTGTATCGAACCCGACATGTCGTAAATCAGACGTATCGCCTCGTGGGAATGAAATATTACGATGAATATTACTACTGCCAGTTTGCCCCCAATAGCCTTACCAATACCTCATTTTTTTAACAGTTTACACAATTAAATTTGTCGTCTGCTGTGTGTTTATTTTATTATTGAGTACTAAAAACGGGAACTTTTAATCTGCCTTCTGTGTTAAGACATAATCTTTTTATATTTATCAAAAATTTTGGAAATTGTGGTCAAATAAAGGATTTTTTAGAAAAAAAAAATTAATAAAAAATAAATATCTGTAAATATTGTTTGCCTATATATAAGTTTTCTTACAATTTTATAAATAAAATGAAATGAGTTACCATTATATCTGCTGTAAATTTACATGTTGTAATGCCATACATTTGACAGATTTTACACAACTGAAATTTTATCCATTTTGAAAACGGGTTTACTCACGTAAACTGTGAAGACATTATAGTGTTTATTCTCCAGCGTTTATATTCCCCTCAATAAGGAATTTCACAGGTTACGTGAGTAAAAAACCCTTTCGAAAATGAATCGGTTGTATATTATCTCGCGTAAGTTTTGAAAGAAAAAAATTTATCATTGTCTGTCAAAAGTATGGAATTACAACATGTAAATTTACAGCTGATAAAATGGCAAGTCATGGTAAGGCTACTGTTCCGTTGTATTGGAAATTGGTGAATATTGAGTAACATAGTGACAAATTGATTATTATCTAGGACTGCGATTGGACGGATAGGTTTAGTTTTTGGAAGTCTATGCTGGAAATAAGCTTCCTTCAAAGATTTACGATGTTGATTGGCCAGAGAGAAGGGAGACCTAAATATCCATTACCAGACATACTGACTCCACCAATTCATTTTTTATTATAAATTCACTAGTACAAAATGATAAACTCATGCCAAGAACCCGAAATTAAAAAACATAAAACATGTTCGGTCTTACCACAAAAAAAATATAAAGACGATGTTTAAAAATACATTATCCATATAAATATCTGAACGCGTATGTTTTGTATCAAGCTGGTTTAAGTCTTAGTTTATAAAAATGAGTCAATCGATAAAAATAAGAATAAAATACATTCATTTCCATCCACATAATAGATAATCATACAAATAACACAGCAACATTATTACTAAGAACATCAAAATAACAAATTAGAGATACATAAGAAAAAACTGAGACATTTATACATATACCATATTCTTTACCTCACGTCGTATTCCAGTTTTTCGCATTATTTACCCTCTGACGCAAACAAAGCGGGAAAGCTAAATGGATTTGTATATTAGACACTGCTCCATCATTCAATTTCTCCTTTCATTTGTACGCGACGCGGATTTAGCGTAATCTTCCGGTGATGTTAATTGTAATACGGACATGGATGAGTAAGACATTGTTCATAAGCTTAGCGATATGGCGTTAATGGATTTGTAGCAGGTGAACATTGAAGTCATGCCTTATGATGCAGAGCGGAGGCGGCGCGGTGCCTGACCGGTGGTTACAAAACAAATAAAAATGGCGGCGTGCGTTGCCCGCGCTAACAAAGGCCTCGGCAAAGTGTAAAACAAAAAAAAAACCATACCCACATTGTTCGGTTTATTTTATATGGCTGAAACAAATCACAATAAAATATTAGCATAAGTTGATACATTTTGAATCATAGAACTGGCTCACATGAACTCATTGATTATGCCAAAAGGTTCTCAAATGGA
Source organism: Gymnoscelis rufifasciata (assembly GCA_929108375.1). NCBI lineage: Eukaryota > Metazoa > Arthropoda > Insecta > Lepidoptera > Geometridae > Gymnoscelis > Gymnoscelis rufifasciata. The sequence continues at coordinate 11,801,633 of OV815314.1, forward strand.
GATCGTTGATCAACCAAACACAGCCTTCCACCATGCTTTCCGCGAGTTTACTCATTTATTTCATAAATCAGTGTTAATTACGAATTATATAAATAACATTATTAAAAACTATTTTTAAAAGTCCAATTAAATTAGTTGAAACACGTCAGAATAGTCATAACAGATATAATAATCAATGTTACATGAATTTGGTGTCAAAAAAAAGATAAGAGAGGTTTTTTTATGCTAGCTTTCATTTGAGCACAATCTCACCTGATGTAAAGTGCCGACGTGGCATATGGGTATGAAAACCTAGAAGGTAGATTGCTTCTCCGGAACATATTACGAATATTGGCCCACGGAACTCTGGCCCAGCCCGGAGGGTGGGACAAGCCACGGCCGAAGCCTACCACCAGAGACTGTTCTTAGTACCACCCGGGGGTTGGAGGAGGTTGTGGAGGTTTTGTCTGTTCACGTCCGTAAGTGGTAAGTTGGTAACCCTCTGAATCCTTACAGGTGACCTCCGGGTGGTGCTAAGAACAGTCTCTGGTGGTAGGCTTTGGCTGCGGCTTGTCACCTTCTAGGTCTTCATGCTCCATCTTAGACCACAACGTCACTTTACATCAGGTGAGATTGTGGTCAACTTGTAAGGATTCAGAGCGTTAACACTTACGGACGTGAACGGATAAAACCACCAAACCTCCTACCAAGTGCCCTAAATCGCTAAGCTAATGCCGCAGCCACACCACTGCCTACTCCTGTCGTCTTCATCAATCTTGCCGTGAGAGTATGACAGATGGCGCCACAGAGTATTGAAAATGACAACTCATCCGCGATATTTCATCGGTAATGCGCATTGAGAGCTGAATTAGAATGATTGGGTCGATATTGAAGGGGCAATGTTAAATACGGTAATCAATTTCACCGTTCGAGAGGTTTAGTTATTGATCATTACCTACATACATATATCCATGTAAGTAGTCCTCCTAGCTTCGTGTTCCTCAATGCTGAGGGTCGTGACCGCCCTTTAGAATCATTTATTCTATATATTACGATGTTTGCATTCACCGTTTAAGCACGTGTTTAAAAGCGCATATGTATTTTTCAAGACGAAAAATCCGGAGGTGCGTGGCGGTGTTTTAACCCAAGACCTATACTTGACAATTGTGAATGTAAGCAATCATTTTTTAATACGTCTTTAAGAAATGAATATGTATAACTTATTATTTTTATAATAAAAATCATGGTGTTCAAATCAAAAATTATGAAATCACAAGTAGTACCCGTAATACATAATAGGACGTGACATGTAACAATTAAATTATTATTAGTAATAAATTCTATTATGAATATTATTCCATTATTACAAATATATATTATGCATGTAAGCCACCATAATATTGATCGTGTATTAATGAAATTACATGAATCTACATCCTTTGAATTTAATGATATGCTAAAATTAATCAAACCTGTGTTATACTGATTAGGATTGACTAATTGGTTCTAAATTCGACCGTCCGCCTGAGGCGCAGGAGGTTGCGGGTTCGATTCCCGCCGGGAGACCAGATTTCGTACGATCTGATATGTATGTATTAACAAAAAAATGTATCTATGTAGTATATCAGTCACCTAACACCCATAGTACAAGCTCTGCTTATTTTGGGGTTGGGTGATGCTGTGAGTAGTCCGGAAATAATTATTTTATATTAAAAAAAAGCTTTATTTATTGTGAATCTGTTACAGAAAACAAGTTTTTTATTATCAGCTAATATTTTTGTATTTAAACAAGATATTACGGGGTGGTATACATAATTTACCAAGGTGCATCAAGTTCATATTATTCACTATTCGAATCACAAAACAAATAGGTCTGAAAAAAAAATATCACATTAAATATTAACGCGTATTTGTTATTATTCAGTCTACATTGTCCCACTGCAAAGGCTTATTACAAGCGAGAGACTCTCCTTAAGACAGCACTTGAGTCGTTGACTGAGCTGCTTTATTTTACCTGTCCAATGTTTGTCAGTTATCAAATCTTGGAAGTTTCCAACAGACCGGCCCGCTATTTTGGAACCGAGTGTAGTTATACTCGGTTCCAAAATAGCGGGCCGGTCAAAAAACTTAATTAGTTAAGTCACGAAATTATGACTTTATTAAATATTTCATAGCTTAATTAGGCTTAAATCGTAGGTTATCTCTATTTTATGTAATAATAAGTAGAAACTTTTAAAGGAATAAAAAATATTCACAATTTATAACAGAATGTTCTCTATTCCGTTATAAATTGATATAAAACTATGACATACTGTTTTGTCAATCATAACAGGTTCGATAACAAAATAATATTAATATTTTTTGCTGTAAGTACTGATCACGGATCATCATTAACACTAAGCAATACTCAAGACAGACTCAAGCTTCCCTAATAAGGTAGCGCTTCATAAACTTGATACATTAACGCATATAATGATTGACTGGGTGACGTTTGCTTCAGTAGTAGGTTTTTCATATTATAAACTTATTATACCAAACCCTAATCTGTATGAACGAAATTTTATCTTAAATGTATGCGATATACTCTAACATAAGTGTGTCAGTCAAACTCGCGCCGTCAATAAGGGACCACTGAAAATCCGCTGTCACTGCTCCCTGAGCAACTTCAGCACATGCAACCAATTTGTTTCTTTATTAAATAAATAAATAAATAAAATCGTTTTATTGCAGATATCGTTGATCCATAGTTTGTTAGTATACATAGAAAGCTTATTACTAGTGTTAGTTAGTTCTACATAATACAAAAATTAAAACTAAATAAAATACTAAATTATATCACTCTCCCCATGAAACATTTCCACAGGGGAGAGGTGATTCTACCAGCTATGGTTTTTAGGATGTTGTTGGGGCTGTCACGTACCCTGCGCATCAGGGATGCGGTCTTATTACGGAGAATGGCAGCAAAGCCGTCCGTCTCATATTCCGCAAACATTCCTGATGCACTGCAGAATCGAGGCAGTCCCAACATCATCCTAAATATATTATTATATTGTACACGTAGGGTCTCCAGCGGCCGTTTGGTGTAGCTAATCCACAGGTTTCCGGTGTAGAAGCCCTGGCAGTAGGCTTTAAAAAGCGTTACCTTAACTTCCTCAGAACACCGGGAAAACCTACGAATCAGCATGTTACCGCCCTTACCGCTAAAGCCCTACGTTCTCTTTCAATGTCAACATTGTCTTTAAGGTCGTCGGTGATATAATGCCCCAGATATTTGAACGTTGTGACTTTATTTATGATCATGCCGTTTAGGGTTAACTCTGGAAAGTCTTTGAGATTATTCCCGGCGGCCTTAAAGACAATGTATTCGCATTTCTTAGCATTATAGCGGAGCTGTAATTTTTTATATGTTATTGTTTTATTATTTTTAATTAAAATAATGTATATTGTTATATATTTGGAGAAACAAATAAAGACTTTCTATTCGATAATATTGATCGTAAATCATCATTAACACTAAGCAATACTCAAGACAGACTCAAGCTTCCTTAATACGGTCGCGGGTCATAAACTTGATAAAGGGACATTTATCAAACGGATATGATCGGCTGGGTGACGTTTACTTCTGAAGTTTATCGAAATTCGATTTGATATAATCTGGTTAATATCGAGCCGAAATCCTCTTTTGTTATTCAAATGAAATGGCGTGATAAATTTCACATTGGCTATTTGCATGGTAAATATTATTTGAATTTTATTTGAACGGCATTAAAGGCAGTCATCGTTTTATAAGATAAGGATCATTTAATTGTTCAAATCATGTGTACAGAGGTATATATGGATGTAAGGAATCAACATGTTTCGCCATATAGATGACAATTCATTTTTTAAGCAGCTAAATTTGTTAAGATACAAGATACAAAATCATTTATTTCCATTGTTTGGTTTTACACGTCAAAATAAATTACAAAAAAACATTAAGGAAACATTAAGAAAAAACGTTAAGGATTACTATCACCTACCTAAGCATTAACAAAAACCGGTGATATATGCTATAGGTGCGAAATAGTGACTCTAATACAGTCCTAAACAAAATGAACATCTTTGGTATTTGTGAAAGTTAAATTAACAGAATTGTTAATTGTAAACTTATTTATAATAAAATTAAGCTATGGCTATAATGACAACCCATTTTATTTAGTTTCGAAATTAATACCAAAAATGAGTATTTATTATTTTCATTAGAGCCATTTTAGTATTTGTAGAAATGATAAATTAAAATGATTTAATGTGAACCAAATTTAAAATTTGTATACCGAGTAGTTTGGTAAAGTTTGTGATACATTTTTATTATGAATATTACCTTGTTTAAACTACCTTTTATGGCAAATAAATAAATATTATCCTTCTTATGAAAATTAATCACAAAATGTTTTGGTATAACTCAACGCCCGAACCAATTTTGCCAATTCTTTTTTAAAATGTTAGTTGATATCCAACGATGGTTATTAGAGAAAAAATCGAATAGTTGCCAGGAAAACAATTGCGAAACCTACCCGTGCAAAGCCGGAGCGGCCCGCTAGTTCTCAATAAAATGGAAGCCACCATTTACAGCTGGGTAAAAAACGGATATGTCTGGAAAACTACTTTCTCGCAACTGTCAAAACTTTGCTATCGTTCTTAAAAATAGCGAAAACCGTCTGCATATCTCCCGGCATTGTCTTAAGATTTATAACAACATCGTGACAGTTAGTGTTCTGCAGGAACCTAACAAAAGATCTCACTCTTTAGTGGTAATTTAAGTTCATAACTAATGTTGTAATTTAATTTCTCTGTGGCTAGTTTCAGGGAAAATTCTTTTGCATTTTATGAAGGCTTTGCGCTTTTAATTCTATTATGTTACTGTATTAACTTCTTTGTAAGACTTTGCTTTTTGTTTGAAATCATTGACGTTGGGAAATTAAATATAAACATAATCATCATCATTTTAGCAGTATGAGATCCACTAGTTGAAAAAGACTCTCATACGAGACTTATGCTCGTATATTTCCTGCCGTTTTATGGAAGCGACTAACATCCACCTTAATAGCATTATGTAATTTTCTTCTCACACAACAACATTCAGCCCTGTTGTAAGCTCTTAGCTTGTGGAACGGGTACTAGTCATATGATATATTTGATATACATAGATATTTTTTAATATACATTTTAAATGTGGATGTTTAATAAGGAGGAGAAAGTGCTTGCAGATCATAGACACCGCTACCTTTTGCGCATTTGTCCACCTTGGTCCACTGCGCCACTGAGGTAGTCGATAATTAATATAAATCATCATCAACATCATCATCATCACCCTAATTACGTTCCCACTCAGCAGTGGGTGGGGAGAGGTCCCATCGGACACAGGGACTTCTCCCTTCACGAGAGAGATTAGGCCTTAATTCACCACGCTGGCCAAGTGCGGGTTGATGAATGTCACATGTCCTTCAAACTCTTTTAAAGTTCTCAGAACATGCCGGTTGCCTCACGATGCCTTTTTGCCTTCACCGTTGAAACATGTGTTAAAAGCGCACATAAATTTCTCAAGAAGAAAAATCCAGAGGTGCGTGGCGGGGTTTGAACCCACGACCTTCGGAATGAAAGTCGAGTGTCCTCCTAATATTATTTGCAATATTTTTTTTTAAACTTGTAAGTAATTCATCGTTTTAGCCTTACGATCATGGGATCGCATGGATGCATGGGACACAATAATAAGTCAGTAATTTTGCTCATAGTGCAAAGGTACCCCTTTGAAACGAGTTTTTTGTCGATTTAACCGCGGAGCTCGCGTCGTGAACGACTCAATCCTTTAGAAGTCTTTCTTGTAGTTTTTTTAGTTTATTAAAAACATTACAAACCTTCATACTAACGGGTCCGTAAACTTTTTTAATATCTGTGTTATTTACTTATTATAATTTCTTTTAAAACTCGTTGGTACATCATTGTTTTAGCATTACGACGTTATTGCATGGAACATATTATACTTTTGTCTTGGTACAAATTTAAGAGCTATTAATTGTTGAGAAGAGTCCTTACAAACCTACAGACAAGGGAGTCCGTACCATTTTTTGAAGATATTATAATATAAATTATTTTACTACGCTTTATTTTTTTTTAATGTAACGAAATCATAATTGAAACCTTAAGACGCTATATTGCATGGGACATATTTAGTAGTAGGTACTTTTACTCGTGGTGAAGAAAGTACCTTCTTTAACTATTCAAAAGGAGCTCTTAAGCGATTTATTTATTTTAGCTCGCGTTGTGATCGACTCAATCCATTGGAAGACTTCCTTGTATTTTTTATTTTACATTACATACTTCAGATAAGAGAGTCGGTACCATTTTTTGCTTGCTTATAAAAAGTTTTTGTATTATTTCTTAATAAAAACACCTACTTAGAATTCAAAAGAAGGCAGAATCAATAACAATCCAACAAGCATCCACCAAATTATCGGAAAAATACATTATTGCGAGCGAAGCCCTATTTGAATCAAATTTGACACGAATATAGAAAGATATCCCAGTGAAGAACAAAAGCTACTATTTATCGCGGGAAATTCTATTATTACTCGGGCAAAGTCGCGGATGGAAAGTAAATAAAATATAAATGCCCTTATTAATTAATTAATTTATTTTATTTGGAAAACAATCAGTTTTACTTACTAACTAAATCACAATACAAACATAATTTTTAACCATTTACATGTTTCCACATATAAAAAATCACAAATCACCTCCACATAGCTAAATTTGAAAATATCTAGATAGTAATAAAAACTGAGAAATGAGGAAAAAAATACAATAAAATTGGCAAAATAACGAAAAGATCAAATATCTGGGTATGTCCCCTCTAGGATTGTTCCCTTCAGACCGTGTAGAGGGGACAACTGGGATATCGTATTAGCGATATCCCGGTATAGGATTCCATTTTTATCACTCATGAGCGCGTACACAAAATGTACTATATTCGTACTGCCCGCTGAACTTCCCATCTATTATATACATAGTAAAAAAGTAACCAATTCACACGTTAAGTTAGTTAAATAAAAGAAACCAAACTTCTAATGTTTGGTATAATCTTGTAATTGATTCCCCATTAAACAATTTTCGTCAAACAATATACAGTCATAATTTTTTAATATACTAAACAATTATACTATTTAATATACAAAATAATGTATTTAGTTCAAATATACTATTTCAAGCATAATTTAACTGCAACTTCTCCAGAAAGGACAACTGGGTCATAGAAAAATTCAACAGCCCAGTTGTACTCTCTGAGTGACCGGTAAAGGTGACCACCGTGATGTCGGTAATACTATGTCCCAGTTGTCCCCTCCACATGGTCCGAAGGGTTGTCCCCTTGGGACCGTGTAGAGGGGACAAGCGGGACATACCCAAATACCTAGAATAAGGATCTATTATCACATCTCTAAGTCTATTCTATATATTCACACACACCTGCATATGTTATTCCCACAAGTTTAAACTAAAACGTGTAAGGGAATAAGTCAATTAGACAATTCCCGGGCCGGCTTGTTCCGTTTCGTTTCCAATTAAAAAAGCTTAGTAAATAAATTATCAAGCTGAACATTAGCTTGGGTGCGGCGGAAACGCAGTCTTCTGACGTGTTTCCAGCTTAGAACGAAACGGCTGGTGCAATAATATACAACTGAATTTTAATGATAGCAATAAATATATAAGTATGAGATGAACTCATATATAAAGGGTACCGTGTATTTTAACACATCTTCTATCTATATAAATAAAAATGAATTGTTGTTCGTTAGTCTGATAAAACTCGAAAATGGCTGGGCCGATTGAGCTGATTTTGGTTTTAAAATGTTTGTCGTAGTCCAGGGTAGGTCTAAACGGTGAGCAAATAAGGAAAAATTGCCGGGAACTTTTTTTACCTGTGCGACGCCGGGGCGGGCCGCTAGTATAATATAAAAGAACAAAAAAGAGTTCATAAAAGTTGCAGTCATAGCGATCGCCTTCTAAGTACTGACCGCGATCAACATTTACATACATAAAGTTGAGCGACGTTGATGCACACCGACGGTTGGCGTAATTTAACAATTTTTACACTTTTTGTTTTGTGTGATAAATGGAGTGCAAAAGATAGATGTAAGATTCAGCCTGGTTACTGACAGACGTCGAAGTCTCAGTTATTACTTCGAGTTACTGACGATTCGGACACAGGTTATTCGGACACAGTGTCCCAATTGACACATTTAATTAGCTTTATCACATTATATTACAATAAGCTTAAAAAATGCTTACCTGACTGTACTCAACAGCTTTAATAATTTGATGGTGTCCGAAGCGACAGTAATAAATATATTGAAATCAAAAGTGTCAATTGGGACACTGTGTTCGAAAAACCTGTGTCCGAATCGTCAGTAACTCATTACTTCGACGTCTGTCAGTAACGTTTTTACCTTGAGTACAAAACCTGATATTTTTTTAAATTTTGAATGTTAGCTTACTTAACTTTTTTAGGCCACAAAGAATAGAATGCGTTTTAGTACAAAATCACATTGACGATCTATGTGACTCAGTGATCATCAAATGTAAAAAAGTAATTCGTTCCAGCGTATTCCAATAAAGAAGCTAGACGAGTTTGTCTCCTTTCCTTCTAAAGCTTTTCAGTACACATGCGAAGGACAGCTTACAGCTACCGCGTCCATCCATCGTTGACTTCTATCCCTCGGTTGAGGGCGCAGGGTGGGGCCTCGAGCTTGCGATCCTTACCCCGGCTTCAACTCCGGGGGCCACTACCCCCGGGTCACGTGATGGTGCCTTCTTTAGAAGGCGGGTATAAGTACGTTTTTTTTTATTTTATTTTTTAATTTTTATTTATTCATTCTCTTTTTTTATGATATATATACCGCGTTCTGTTAATAAGTACGAGTTTTAGGACGAGCATGTGAGCATATTGTCCAACAGGCTTTATTCGACATCGTGACAAAGGTCTGGGTATTTGAATACTAGCCGAAAAAGTGGAATTTGGGTCTAATCTCCCCGATTCACAAAAAGGAAATCTGGAAAAACTGGGAAATACCGTGGGTTTTCGCTCCTGCCAATAGTGTATAAAGATTAGCTTCTTAATTTCCACTGTTGCGCAATAACATATAATATAATAAATAATAATAATATTTTAGTCTCTATTTCTAACTTGTATGTACACTGCATCTCTACCTACTCTTATTTTGTTTCAAATTTCTTCATCACCACAGGTTTGCTGGAAGAAAGCTCTTATCGGGCTAAGCTCGCCTTTGTACATGACCATTGTTATTAAACCTTAATGTATCCTTTTTGTGTACAATAAAGAATTTATTTATTTATGAATAGTAATAAATTATCTTTTTTCATCTTAAAAAATGTATATTATTTTTATATAAAACTAAATGGCTAAATGGGCCTGGTCCCGATGGCCCGACTAAAACAACTGGACACCTATTTTTTGCTGTATTAATTAAAATAAATAAATCTGTAAATAAACAAGGTTAAATAACAAAGAGCCAAGAAATAAAACAGCAAAATTCCGAAGTGGGGGCTTTTGTAGCATAAATTTGGTACTAATCGCACGAACGCGTTTTGTCACGCGAAACCTTAATGTACTGTATTGTCTTGATTTTACGTTTACAAGCAAAAATAGTTTATAATATTTTAAAATCATTCAAATAACGGACTCATTATTTTTTAGCCATCCACCCTATTTATACCAGCATCTGTTACATTATTTCACTTTCAAAGTTATCGTGTTCAAATGTATCTATGTAGTTTATCAGTCACCTAACACCAATAATACAAGCTCTGCTTGGCTTGGGTTTAGATGATGCTGTGTGATTTAATACGGAAATATTTATTAATTTTTATTTTTCTTTTATTTATTAACACTTTTCATTTAAATCGGGAATTTCTCAAGTATTATTAGGTTTTAGTCCTTCATCGTGAGAAGTAAGTGAAAAAAGTTTAAAGATAGAAGGAAATTAAAGAGAAAAGGAGTCGTATTTAATAATACGATTTTTCAAATTAATCAGTTGTAATGTTTGCTACTGGATCAATTTCCTGATAAAAAAATAAACATACACTTTAAGATTGTAACTCTTTAGTTTAGGCCATTTTTGTAGATTCTTGCACGCCAACTTCTCATCTTAAACCTGTTTGAGGCTGGCAGGTAGAAAATGCCTTGGCATAATACAGATACAAATCTGTATTTTCTAGTGCAATGAAGTATTCTTAATAATAATAAATTTAGTTAAGCAAATGAACCAGCCGAGTAAAATCCCTGTGCCTCAAGGCTATTCCATTAAAGTGTAATGTAATGAGATAGTGTTGTACGTTTGTTTTGTTCTGTTTTATACTAAAGCTGAGCAGGTTGCATGCGAGCTAACTTGATAGTCCGAGAGATGGCTTCAAAATAGCTCTACTACTTACTAGTTCTAGCATCATCTTCCTGACCCTATCCCACATTACGTGTGGTCGGCACAACATGTTTTCTCCTTCCATTTCCCTCTATCACCCGTCATCTCAACACTCACCTCTTTCTTACACATATCATCTATCACACAGTCCATCCATCTTTTCTTCGGCCTACCTCTTCTCACATATCCATCGACATTCATATCTAACGCTCTTCTCGTTACATGACTTTCATCTCTTCTCATGACATGTCCATACCACGCTAATCTATTCCCTCTCAACTTATTCGTAACTGGTGCTACCTTCAAACTGCCTCTTACATACTCATTCCTTATTTTGTCCATTCTAGTTACTCCACATATCCATCTTAACATCCTCATCTCTGCTACATACTACTTACTAGTTCTAGCATTGGCTGTAAAAAAAACACATTAAAATATAAAATTTACAATTTAATAGTTAAATCTACATTCTACACAGTTCAATTAATTCACATAAATTTGTTAATGAATACTGCAACACTTATGACTGAATTCCTTCCTTCCCTTGGTTCTGTTGTTTTATGACGCACCCAAATTTTCCATGTTAAGCTATTTAATAAATAATTGAAAGCCATACATACACAGTTTTTTATTGTAATCGTCGTAAATTTTGTTAGTGATGATCAAACGTTAAGTAGTATTTTGTGCATTTAGGTGTTCCAATAATATGTTATTTTTTATAAATTACCAGCACAAATTTATAGTAAAATAGACATAATTTTATAGAACACTAAAGTAAAACCATACTTGGATCAATGTGGAATACAATGGTCAACCTTTTCTATACAGAGATATCTCTTCCAGACAACTATAATATATGTTAGATCTGCTTCTCGTAAGTCTGGTAAAATAAAATCAGGCAGAGATGAGTTAATAGATAAAAGAAAACTTAACATCACGCAAAGTATTTTTTTGTGCTTAATTAACCTACTATATAATATTTTTGATCTCAGAAATTTTGCAGTATATTGTATTGTCAAGTTATAAAAATAAATAATTTATTTCTGGCTTCTCAGGCCCATATAAACATATACCTTACAGACTAACATACATACAAATATAAATCTTATATAGGTACTAAAATATCCATTTGGTTTCATCTGTTAGGGTGCCTGTCCATTGGAGCGGAGTGAGCCGGCGGTGCGGAGCGAGTGACTTTGTACAGACAAAGTCACTCGCTCCAAGTGGACAGCCATTGATGTGGAGCGAGACAGCCAGCGGTGCGGAGCCAGCGAGTATTGCGGAGCGGAGTTGCGGACTGTGCGGAGCTAGTAGTCAAACTTAAGCGGCATACTATCCCGATATCCCATACCCCCGCCCCCGAGCCGTTTCCCCGCCAGCCTCGTGCGCCACGTGCCGCTTCCGATAATGTATGAATTTTTAAACTAGCTCGCAAATCCCTTTCCACTAAAAGCGGAGCGGATATTTCATGCAATCCTATTGGTAAATATTTCTTCGTTTCTCCGCTCCGCTGTCTCTCCGCGTCAATGGACAGCCTTGAGGCGGTGTCGCCTTGCAGTGTAGACGACGGATGCACCTCCGAAACTTGACCCCTTTAGGCCAAAACTGCTATTCGGTCATTATAACTCACTATAGTTCACTATTATCTACATGCATAATAGTTCTTAAGCATTGTTTTTTGTAATAGCGGTGTCTCAATAATCATTATTGTATTGTATTATTTGTAATAATGAACTCTCAGACTACGAGTAGCGACTTGAGGAGAATTGCATGTTTTTTCGTGTGCTTCACTTTAATGTAAGGGTTGGGCAAACATCGATCATGTAGACGGTATCTGGTTAAATTATGGCAGGCGTGTGTTACACCTTTGTTAAACGTGTTTTATGACTAAAGTTATATGTTTCTTGTTTAATAAATAGGCGTATCGTTAGCGCTTAAGGCAAGCTCAGGAAATTTATTTAGCGCATCTCTATTATTGCTTGAATAAACATTTTTTGGGGATTGGATGAAATTAGAACAGTTTAAGATAGTTCTAAGTAAACTCTACACAATGTGCAGAGTCTACTTAAAACTTAAATGTGCATATATATTAATATCGAAAGAAAATAATAAAACCATTAAGATGTATATATTTATTTCTAAAATACATGTTAAGGGAAACAAATATACCAAAAACTTAAAAATTTGCCAAATACAAATAATACAAAAATAATGATATTAGAATAACAAAATAATGTAGAGCCAGCTTGTGTTTTCCAAAAAAAAATTATGATGACTATTCTCATTATCAATGAAAAACAAAACTTCACTTGAATGTTGATGAATTCGCGTGTAGTTTATCACTGGTAATTATGAAACTAGGCCCAAAATCTGCCTAAAATGGGTGGTATTAGGGTAAGCTTGCAAGTTACAAACTATCTTTCTTGCTTGATGATTAATATACACACGGGTTTTACCCAAATACTCTGAGGCTCTTTTGGTTGAACATGATATTAAATGATACGTATAATGTACATAACCTTCTGTGATGTTACCCTCTACTCCAAAGTTGTCTGGGAGAAAGAACTTTGAGTTATAAGACCGCTTAGTTTCATAAAGTCAACCGGTTTACGTACGTTTGCAACTATTACGGTTTGAGCCCGCCCAGTCTACTAACGAGCTGTTTTTTGTTTGGTATGTCCAATAAACATATTGTATCTGACTGTCAATTTGTACCATTTTGAATGCTACAAGCTAGCTGTATTTAAAAAGCTACAAGATGGCATTTGTTCGGGGTTTCTTTGGAACATTGAAAAAGGGTTGACGAGAACGGTCGAGAGCGGGTTACCGGTTTACAGCTAAAGGAAAAACTACTCTTTTGAACCTTACAGTTTTATAAAACTATAAAAAGGTTTTTACACAGATTTTTTAATAGTCAACAGGAACGTTAGTCATCATTCAAAACCTTTTCAGGAAACACAGCATCCCTTTCAACACTCAACCTTTCAGACTTCACGTTTTGATGTTTCGTTTACAAATATATCCGTAACTAGATGCAAAAACTAAACTCAAGTTACTGAGCTCTGCGAATTTTAGCACTTATAATTTCTGATTACTTTCAATCTATGATTATATCTCTAATTGCTAACAAACTTGAGGCAATTACATGAATAGGAACAATGGAAGCCTGTCCAAAAATACAAGGCGCTTATTTTTTATCTTTTTTTTTCATCGCGGCAGACCAAGATCAAGATGGCGAGATGAGCTGGATAATTTTGACGTGGATTGGTGTACAACAGCTCTACAACGCGATGTGTGGAAGGGGAATAGGGAGGCCTTTGCCCAGCAGTGGGACGACATGGGCTGAAAATAATAATAATAATAATTATTTTTTGATTTATCAAAAAAATTAAGCACTTGCAAAGATATATAGAGCATCAAAGTTCTGGAGTGGCTTGTGACTACAAAATTAAGCACAAATTGCTCGAAAGCGTTCCGTCACGCGAAACTTCAATTCAATTCAATTTATTTTATTTAATTCAGCTTCACATAGTTACAATGCACTGTAACGTCGTAACGTCTTAATTTGTAGTTAGCAAAAATATAAAAAATATACTGGTACATTTTTTTTTGCAATACATTTAACGGGCTGATTATTTTTTGGAAAGAAGTTCCTTACGACAGGCTGGAGGAGAAAGGGATTTTGCTGCGCGACCGAACTGAAAAACAATATAGTAATACCGTAAGAAAAAGTCCGTGGAATAAAACCGTAAAATGAGACGTGCGTATGCGCGACAGTCGTATACACAAGCGAGTAGTGTATACCTTTCTCTTTCTCCGTCTTTCTTTTCGTTCTCTCATCCCTTCTCTCTCTATTACCACTCCACCCCACCAATGCATATATATACTCGTGAATTAATCGACAAGCATGTGGCAAATACCCACATTATAGATATATTTTACTCGTGAGTAGCCACATTTATTTTCATACAATTTCAAATCTTTTATTTTACAAAATATGTCGATTCTACATTAGCCGAAGGAACTTCGTTCTTACCTGGTGTCCCACGACACCAATTTTTTTTTATTTTATCAACCCTGTTCTGGTCTCAGGGGCTATATTATTTTTGTAAAAGCTTTTTTTTTGTTTTACCAGGTCAGGACGTATTATCTGTTATTAAAGTTAAGTTTTACAATTCCCAGTTAAAATTCCGCTGAAATTTTGTACGCATTATGTTACTAACTCGAAAATGCGTTAACCTCATTAAATTCGGGTTTTTCTGATCATTTTCGATGAGTTTATTCATAAGAATATTTGCGATACTAAAATTGCACCGACTCCGATGGCTCGGCCACTTGGTCAGAATGGGGGAGGATCGTGGAGTATGGAGAGCATACCTTGGACAACAGATTGGACAGCGCCCAGTCGGTCGTCCCAGATATCGCTGGAAGGACATGGTGGAGGCCGAACTACGAGAGCTCGGGGGTGAGAACTGGTCAGAGCTATCGCAGGATAAAGACCGGTGAAAGTGGCGCTGAGCCATAATAGTTACTTAGTTAGTTAAAATTGCATTTAGTCTTGTCGTGACCTCAGGACGGATTTAAATGTTTCAGTCAATTAAACTCTAACTAGGTCTTTTAGTCTAGTAGTATAGTTTTCCATTTAATTTTTAAGAATCGCTTAAGTATTTCCCGAGAAATCTTCTAATGATTTTAGAGCAAGAAATTTGCTGAAGCATATCGCCTCTATTTACGTTGCCTCCGCGGGTACACATAGGCTTCTATTCATTCCGTATCCATTCTAGGTTTCGTCGTGAGTATATTCATCATCACATTATTAACATTCCCACTGCTGGGACACGGGGACTTCTCTCTTGACGAGTGAGATTAGGCCTTAATTCACCACTCTGGCCAAGTGCGGGTTGGTGAATGTCAATGAAAGTTCTCAGAAGATGCCGGCCTCACGATGTTTTGCCTTCGCCGTTAAAGCATGTGTCTTGTTTTGTTTCATACCTTTAGTGGATCGATTTATTGACCCAACTTACAATCAGTGCAATTTCTTTTGAACTGAATTATATATTGAAAATCTGTTCCTATATTCAAAAGCCTTATCAATAAGCATTTCCTTTCCCCTGACTTATAAATTATCTCTTGTTTATTGTATGTATATATTGATTATATTTAAATATAATATATTTACTAGCAGCCCGCCCTGGCGTCGCACGGGTATACAATTTTCCCGGAAATTATTCGAATTTTTCTCGCCGTAAAAACCATCCTATCTCTCAAGTTGGATCGAACTGCACATGGTGTGCGAATTTTATTATAATCGGTTAAGTGGTTTAGGAGTCCATTGAGGACAAACATTGTGACACGAGATTTATATATATTAAGATTTATGTAATCGCATATCATGTGTTATTTATTATATAGTTTTTATTAGATATGTTTATGTATTTATTTATATAATTTGAATTACTTTCTTACTTATCTCTTGACTTTTGTTATTACCAATTTTGCCTCTTCCGGCTTTTATAATTTATTCCAGTCCATCCAAAGGTTGTCTGGTAGAATTCATTTTTAGTGCTAAGGCCGCCCATTGCGACACTATTAATGTATATTATTTTTTTGTAAATTTTTGTTTTTTAAATTTCTGTTTAATAAAGTGTATTGTATTGTATTGAAAATAAATAAAATTGGTATTACGAAAAAATCTACTCGTTATAACAGTTTTTCGTTTAGGATACAATTTGATCTTAGCCAAAAGGCCGAGAAGCGATATTAGGATACAATACAACTAGTAGCAAATATCAAATCCGTAGATAATGAAAGGTAAACGAACGCGTTGCTAAGGAAATATTAAATCAATGATATTGTAATTACCAACCGTAGACTAATTCTTCTGTGTTGCCAACACATTGAGTCAATGTTTGAGCTACAAAACCGTTCCTATTTCCGTATAACCGTTTCTTAAAAAATATTCCTTTTAACGTATTTCCTTTTGCATAAGCCACTGTCTATGTCGTTCTATTTCTTTCCTGTCCATTTAAAGGTTGGAAGAGATCGCTCACAGCGATAAGGCCGCCCTTTGTACTCCAATGTATTGTCTTGTTTGCAATTTGTATTTTATTTGTGGTGTACAATAAAGAGTTATCTATCTATCTATATATGTAAAAAAATATAACATTGATATAAACCGCGGTCAAAAAACCAAATATTTATATCCCATACAGTTGGAAATCAAGTGATAAAATTCACATTATTTACCAAAACGTTTCCAAGGAACGGGAGCAAGCATTGCCGTATTGCAAACATTTTAAATTAAAGTTTTGAAGCCGTCGCAAGGAGCTCTACTCCATAAACATAGCAACAAGATATAGAGCAGTGTGTGAGTGCAGTAATAGCACAGCTTCCGCGCTTAGATGAAGTTGATTCATTCTAGAGCAGAATTCTGAGTTTCTTGTATAATATTTGTTCTTGTTTATATAACCTATCGTCTTACTACTATTAAAATTAAAATCAATAATCTAGCGGATAAGTTTAATTTTTTTTCTATAGTAAATTAATGTTTTCTTTTAGTAAAACTTATTTTTTTCTGCAAGAAATAAAAGGTTTTTATTTATTTTTATTTTTATTATATCTATCCCTATCGTGCTTTTTGTCTAACTTTTTGGGTTGGTATAATATGGTAAAAGGAATTCAAGACGTTTTTTTTAAGCATGCGACACAGAGTCGGTATTTAAATAAATTAATGTTTGATAAATATAAGATGGAATTGACTGTACCTAGAGTTCGTGTGCAGTGTGTAGAAAATCATTTTATAATAAAAACTAGCAAACGTTGTTTTGCAAAATTTTTTTTTTTTTTTCAAAATGAAAAATAGATGTTGGCCGCTTCTCTTCTGAATATGCTCACAAAATTTCATGAGAATCGGTCAAGCCGTTTCGGAGGAGTTCGATAACGCACCCCGTGACACAAGAATTTTATATATAAGATAAACCGAAACTAGCAAAATTTTTTTTTAGAGGGCTAAATGATTTATTCTGAGCGGTCTTCTCCAATTCAAGTACCTGGCGCAACGTTTCTTAACTTAAACTTTAAATTTAACATTACTTAAAAGTTGTCATACAGTACCTACAATATCAAAACTTATAACCGTTCGTTTTTGTATTAATTTATATTAAGTGTACGATATAAAAAATGTCTTATCCTATGAAAAAGTCAGAATTCGTTTACTTTTTATTTCATAATTGTAAATCAAGTATAAAGTTAAAACTTCACTCACATATTTTACTAAAACGTTTCCTAGCAACGAGAGCAAGCATTGCAGGATAACAAACATTTAATAAAAAATAATAAAAAAATAATAATTTGAACTTTGAACACGTTTAACGGCAAAGTCTTCAAAGTCAAACATTTGAGGAAGAGTATGAAGTTTAGAATTCATAAAAATATCTTACAAGAACTTTCTGAGTTCAGAAAAACTCTAATGCAGAATATTATGTATTTTATACTATTTACTAGCGGCCCGCTCCGGCGTCGCACGGGTATAAAAATTTTCCGGAATTTATTCGATTTTTTCTCGCCGTAAAAACAATCCCATCTCTCAAGTTGGATCGAACTGCACATGGTGTGCGAATTTTATTATAATCGGTTAAGTGGTATAAGAGTCCATTAAACATTGTGACACGAGATTTATATATATTAAGATGCGGATTGGTAAGCGCAGCGTCGGACGCCCACCAACAAGATGGACAGATGACTTGGTCAAACTTGCTGGCTCACGGTGGATGCAAGTGGCGACCGATCGGAATGATTGGTCGTCTTTGAGGGAGGCTGATGTCCAGCAGTGGGCGTCTAATGGCTGAAATGATGATGATGATTTTATACTATAAATATATTTGTATAATAGTTTTAATTTTCTGTTTTGGTGAAGGATTAGTTCTTTGAAATACAGTATTAATGTTGATCGTACGTAATAAAGTAAAAAGGGGATATTTGGGCTTATTTAAAATTATTCCAACTATCCCCTCCACAGGGGATACTCACAGGGCATTCCTGGAATAAGCCACCTACACTATATAAAGTAGAGTGTGAATGCAGTAAATAGCACAGCTTCCGCGTTTAAGATGAAGTTGATTCATTCTCAAGCAGAGTTCTATGTTCCGTTGCTATTTATTAGTTTACTTACCATACTTAAAGTTTTGCAGTTCTTGTTTATGAGTCCTCTTCGGTGTTCGGTGGCTACTGGCTTGCTTCTGTAAAAATCATAGAGACACAATTTTTAGATAGATATAAAAGCTTATGTCATTTGTAAAGTGTACCTACTTGACAGAATAAATCAGGACTTAGAAGTGCTAACACCTTTTCATTTGGACGCCACAGCGCGCCGTCCAGCGAACCCAAATGATAAAGCTCTGGGTGCAATATACAATATGTATTCAACTGATTATGTTTATGTTACGGAAATAAGTAGTGATAGTTTTAGAATTTTGTTTTATTGAGAATCTTTTTAAATGATGTGTGTATAACAGAAAGTTATCTTAATACTGCATTCCTGTAAACCTTAATCGCAACCCAAGGGCAGCAGCTGAAAATCAGTGGTTTTTACTCAGCACTGAGCTGGTGCCTTTTTGCTACACTGCAACACATACGTTCATCATATATGTATTAAGAATTATTCGTTTTGTTTTTATATAGTGTTTTAATTAAGGCCTTTTATTTCTAGTATTCGTTTATTATGAGTGTGTGTTTTTGCGTGCAAATAAATCATTTACTTACTTACTTTACTTTTCTTTTATCTTAACCATAGAAACATTTAGAAGTCCTTTAAGATAAATTCAAAAGGGTTTTTATGATTTGCACTATATTTTTACGCACGCCCGCGATTTATGGATTTTCATAGAATTATTTTAATCAGACAGTAAGAAGTTTCTGAGATTAGCGCGTTTAAACAAACAAACAAGGCAAGTTTCTTTGTTTGACAAACAACCGCTTCAGCTATACAATATTAGTATAGATTAGCGTTTAAGCCATCATTTACCGGAAATTTGGTCGGAATAGTTGCGTTTGCTCAAATATTCCATTATGTTTGCAGGTCGCGGTCCAATTCCATTCCCGACAGTCGCAAAGAAGTATCTCCCGAAGGATATTGCCTTAAGAAGTATACTTCTAGGTTTTTTGAGACTGAAGCATAACTGGAGCTATTTACAAGTAAAAAGCTGAAATCAGAAAAAATAGCTTGACTGTTACCTAACTTTTTTGGAAGTTTTTACTGTCTTTAAGCCTTTTATGTGAGAATGGTTATAACGCAAATTTAAATCGACATAGAACCTAAACGGTCCATCGGATTGAAAAATGTTGAAAAATAACCATGACTTTTGAGCAATTTGACATATTTATTAAGTAATTTAATTTGATGATTTATTTGTTTTGACATTATTAGTACTAAAAAACAGTGTGGAAAAACCAAAATGGAATTGTGACGTATAATTTTATTAACAATAAATGACTAATAATGACTTTTATTAATTAATGACCTACAAAAAATCAGATTCGACAGAGTAAGACACGACTCCGTGTACGCAGCGGTAGAACGTCTTGGACATGGAAATAATTAATTAAATTATTGTTATAATATCGAAGGCAGATTTACCAATTATCATACTCACCACACCTATTTAGCAGCTTGGCAAACACAGGCTTTGGTGTTTTATTTTAGTAGTATGCTGTTGCCCATCTTATAGTGAATTTCTCGTGGCTGGTTTCTACGGCACCCTTGGGAGAAGACGAGATCTTACATTCTTACGTCGGTGCCTGCAGCTATGTAGGTTATAAAATCAAACTTATATATACAATATAAATCTAAATTTAAAATTAAAAAAAAAACCCTGATTCAAATACTTTAATTTCCTTAAAAGTAAAACACCATATTATTTAGTAATGTGCACGCGATGCACTTTAATTAGATACCTCACTCGAATATATTTACAGTTTTTCGGTTTTTCTTAACCACTCTGACGTGTATGGGGAACTTTAAAAAGGCTCAACCGATTTTCATGAAACATGTCTAAGAACACACGCGTCAAACTAACCTTTTCTACAAAAGAAAAACTAAATTGAAATCGGTCCATCCGTTCGGGAGCTATGATGTACCACACAGACAGACACGTCAATTTTATAACACCCCTCTTTTTTGGTCGGGGGTTATTAAGCTTGATTTTAATGAGTTCGATACTTCAATATTTCCGGACAATCCACAAAACAACATCTAGCACCGTGGTCAGGTTTAAAGCTTGTGTTACAGACATCTGATATCAAAACTCTTTGTAAGCCCTCTACAGCAGAGGTCAGACAAAGTCTAAAGCATTACTCCGTAAAGGAACATCAAAAACTATGGGAGCGCAGATCAGACTGCAAACATACTAAACTGTTATATGAATTCAATGACAGGAAAACAACGAACACGTTACTCAACATGCGACGTGAAGACCTCCGCACGATGGTTGAAGTCATTACTGGTCACTGCGAGTTCAATCATCATCTTCACAAGACCGGAGCTACAGACAGCAGTCTGTGTCGCGGCTGCTTTGAGGAAGAGGAGACGGTGGAACATGTAGTGATCCACTGCAAAGCCACAGAAGAGATAAGAAAGGAGACGGGGTTGAGGCGTCTCATGGACGCGAAGACCCCATCTACATCCGCAGACTTGCTCAAACAATTAGTTACAACACCGAAAGTCCTACTCCGCTACATCAGGGAGTTGGGCTGGTTGGGGCCTGGTTAGGCAGGGGGACAATGCACAATACACTCCTAGGCGAGATGTCAGTGCAGATCTTAGTTCCTCCACTTAGAATTAGAATTAGAATTAGAATCTGATATCTATATAAATAAAAATGAATTGTTGTTCGTTAGTCTGATTAAAACTCGAGAACGGCTGAACGGATTTATCTTATCATAGTCTTGAAATGTTCGTGGAGGTCTAGGGAAGGTTTAAAAGGCGAGATAAAATCGAATAATTGCCGGGAAAAAAAATTGAATAAAAACCCGTGCGAAGCCGGGGTGGGCCACTAGTACTTAATATTAGTCATTAATTCCTCAGTTATACATACTTAGAAAGATATTTTACTATACATAATAAACACCTAAATCAAGGTGAAAGTGATTACAGAACATACAAACACTTCACCCTTCGGCGGAATCGAACTCCTTACCTATTGAGCCGCAAGCGGACCGTTACCCACCGCACCACAGAGGCAGATGAAATGAAATAAAATACATTTATTTTGGTACATAAACAATTAACAGCACAGTAGACTGCATAAGGTTTGGAGGTTTTGTCAGTTCACGTCCGTAAGGTAACCCTCTGAATCCTTACACGTGACCTCCGGGTGGTGCTAAGAACCGTCTCTGGTGGCAGGCTTCGGCCGCGGCTTGACACCACCCTCCGGGCTGGGCCAGTGCATGAAGCGATTTTTCGTATTTCGTAATGTGGTCCGGAGAAGCCATTTACCTTATAGGTCTTCATGTCCCATCTTAGACCACACCATCACTTTACATCAGGTGAGATTGTGGTCAAATAAAGACCTATCAAGAATAAATCTAAATTTAAAATTTAAGATAAACCTCCGATTCCTATGCTTTCATTTCCTTTAATGTAAAACAAAATTATATTATGTAATGTGGACACGATGCGCTTTCATTTGATACCCCACACTAGTATAGTATTTGCAGATTTTCTGTTTTCCTCCCCCACTCTCACCCCCATTACTTGTAAACGGCACAACCGATTTTCATGAAACATATCTAAGAACACCCGGGCCAAACTCACCTATCATACAAAAAAAAACTAAATTGAAATCGCTCCATCCGTTCGAGAGCTATGGTGGAACAGACAGACAGACAGACAGACACACAGACAGACACGTCAAACTTATAACACCCCTCTTTTTTTTGTCGGGGGTTAATAAAAAAAAAAAACATACGCAAGAAAAAACATTAAAAACCACAATCAGAAAATTAGCTGGCAGGCTGTGCTGATGCCACTCCGCTCCCCTAGAGGGATGGAGCAACGCTGATGCAATGATTTCATTTTATGTAATTCAAGAAGAAGATTAACAAGTACAAGTACCTACTTATACCGCGGCAAATTGCTTTATTCCCACACAAATACCCATAAACGCAGGATCAACATACCACTGATCACACAGCTACATTTTAAAATACATTCATAATATTATTTTCTTTCCGTAATTTATTTCCTTTGACATAAAATCCACAGAGACGTGGTTCTGAACTGAAGGATCTATCTTTTCCATCAATTTACTAGCTCTGATTTATTTTCTCTGATTTCTCCGCTAACATAAGAAACATGTTGTCAGCTTAATGACAGACATTTGAAAGATATCTCTCTGTGAAGTTATTTATAACAAGCCATTACGATGTGGTACGTTATGCCGAAGTGAACTTTTCTCTGTTATTGAAACTATAATTTGTATTACTTAAAGAAAAAAGTATACTAACTATATTGCAAGATTTTAATTATAGTACCTAGTTATAGTCAAAGTCAAAAAGTTTATTTCCTTAAACGCATAATGCATAAATGGACAGGTCTACTTAAAGCTAATTTAAATAAAAACCAAGAATAAACAAGGAAATAACATTGTCTTGACAGTTCGCTTAAATTTTTCACACTGAGTTGAGAGGCGAAAAGAACAACCCAGCTTTCATCTCTTAAGTTTTATGTATATACATACTACTAATGATGTGTAAACCTAAACTAGCATTTCGATAAGATATCTATATAAATAAAAATGAATTGTTGTTCGTTAGCGAGAACGGCTGAACGGATTTATCTTATCATAGTCTTGAAATGTTCGTGGAGGTCTAGGTAAGGTTTAAAAGGCGAGAAAAAATCGAATAATTGCCGGGAAAAAAAATTGAATGAAAACCCGTGCGAAGCCGGGGCGGGCCACTAGTTTTATGATAAAAATGTATGTACGACTCAACGAACCACTTTATCTATTATTGCAATAGATAGAGTGTTGCTATAATCATAATATATTTATTAAAAGGCAAAGAAAAGTAAAGGGAGGATTTTAGTATAAATTATAACCGTGAATAGCGTTAGAAAAAACAAAAGAGTAAAGCTTCGATCAGATATCTAGTACCCGTAACACAAGCTTAGAGCTTATAATATATTTATTAAAAGGCAAAGAAAAGTAAAGGGAGGATTTTAGTATAAATTATAACCGTGAATAGCGTTAGAAAAAACAAAAGAGTAAAGCTTCGATCAGATATCTAGTACCCGTAACACAAGCTTAGCCTCGTGGCTAGATGTTGTTGTGTGAAATATCTGAAAAAAAAAAACTCGTGCGGGAGCGGGACGCGACGCGGGACTGTTTTTAACCCCCGACCAAAAAAGAGGGGTGTTATAAGTTTGACGTGTCTGTCTGTCTGTCTGTCTGTCTATCTGTCTGTCTGTCTGTCTGTGTGTCTGTCTGTCTGTCTGTGTCACCATAGCTCCCGAACGGATGGAGCGATTTCAATTTAGTTTTTTTTGTATGAAAGGTGAGTCTGGCGCGAGTGTTCTTAGACATGTTTCATGAAAATCGGTTGTGCCGTTTAAAAGTTATGGGGGTGAGAGTGGGTAAGGAAAACCGAAAATCTGCAAATATACTAGTGTGGGGTATCAAATGAAAGTGCATCACGTCCACATTACATAATATTATGTTGTTTTACGTTTAAGGAAATTATGGCATTAGAATCGGGGGTTTTTCTTAAATTTTAAATTTAGATTTATTTTCTGAAAACGTCTTGCTTTTGTGGTCGCAAAAGTGTTCAAAGAGCCATAACAAAGTATGGTATATATAATATGTTTTTATTGTTTTAATTTAATTTTTAAGAATTTTTGTAATAAGTAATTTTGTTCAGCTAATTTGTATTTTTTTTATTAATATCAATTTGTGTAATATTTGGCCAAAGCTTTACTTTTTCTTCTATTTAGTTCGATTTTAAATGTCATTCGATGCCAGTTACTGATAAGGAACTTTTTTAAATTCCTTTTTTTAATTGGCTCAATATAATGTAGCTGCATAAAATTGTATTTACCAACATTTTCATCAATGTCCGATTTTAATATTCAACCGTTATAAGAACAGTTATGCCTCGTTTCTCTGACATTTATAATAAATCATTGCCATAGCATAACATTGTATATTTTGAGTTCAGAAATAAGCAAAACAGCCATCAAATCAATTTGTATTGAACGCGAATCAGTTAATTCGGTATATTTCTCCAAAAATAGCTTTGCTGAGCCGGCGCGGCGTGGCTTCCAATAAAATCACGCATCAAAACTCCCGTTTTAAAACAATTAAAACGCTATTGTGTTGCAACCGCTGTTACAGATTTAGCACATAAAGCCTAGAATTTAGCATGTAAATGCCCTGAATGCTATGATTCATACAATTGACAGAAAGCCTCCTGTTGTTAGGATTAGCCTTTGAGTATGGAATCGGTTTGACAGGTCTCGCGCGGTTTGCCTGTGCTCGCTTTGACAGCAGGATTTGAATGCCAGATTGTCTCTTTGGCACGTTGGAATTGGAAAACTTGTGACGTGGCACTTACAAAGTGACAGGGATTTATTTATGATGTTTGTAAGTGTATTTTTAGACGAAAAATTACAAAAAGCAAGTAATTATTTAGGCTTTCTCCGCGTTTGCTTGCATATAATTGGTGACTCATACGTTATATAAACAACCTTGTTCATGTAGTACATACCTATGACACATACCAGTAGAATAACATTTAATTTACCTTCAATCTATGCGTACTTTATACATATTGTGTATGATACTAATAAATTAAGTTGGCTTCAATGGGTAAAGTTTATTTTCAACAAAGTCTTTAAATCAACAAGTAATACGGCTCCTCGACTGTTACAGAGTATAGGAACGCGGAATCGGTGTAATTAATAGACCGCACTGGACAGCTGCTTCTTGAAAAGAGTCGAGTCGAGACGGTTGCGTTGGCGTTCCACTTGATATTCCTCGATGACTCGATTGCGACATACTACATGTATGTCGCAGTCAAGTATTTTACATATCCTCCATCTTATCGGTGATATTTTATGAGCTTTCGATGTTATTCAAAGTAATTATTCTTATGCAACCATTGTCACGAATTATTGACATAACATTCTATCAACAATACGCATCAATGGTTAGCTAAGTCTAGAGCTATGTCGCTTTGTCACATGTGACTGAGTGAAAGAGCTCCATAATTTAACCATTGTCTAATTTTACTCGGTGATTGTGAAACACGTATTTAGTCTCTTTATGTTAATATTTTAATACATTTCGACGATATTAATTAAAGGATTAAAAATTACCCTAACAGACCCGGTTTAATTAAATTTGGTCTAGCCGGATAACTTGGTCAAAGTCACTCGCAGGTCACAGGTTGAATGCACGCCTATACTAACGGAAAAAGAAACAACGAGAAAAGCCTACGTTCCGCCTGAGACACTCTCCAACTGTTAAAAGGGAATATGTACGAGACTTTAATATAAACTGTTTCTTTGTTTGTTTTTTTCTTTTAATCTTTATTTTTTAACCCCCGACCAAATAAGAGGGGTGTTATAAGTTTGACGTGTATTTCTGTCTGTGTGTCTGTCTGTCTGTCTGCTCCCGAACGGATGGAGCGATGTCAATTTAGTTTTTTTTTGTATGAAAGGTGAGTTAGGCGCGGGTGTTCTTTGACATGCCTCATGAAAATCGGCTGTGCCGTTTAAAAGTGTCACGGTGAGAGTGGGGAAGGAAAACCGAAATCTATAAATATACTCGAGTGGAGTACCAAACAAACTTATACAATTATTTAAAAAAATATGATAATTTCATGATGAACCTTAATCATCACAAAGTGAATATTTATATTCGCTTGCAAATTTCCAAAACGCAACGCTTGGCCGAAATAACATGTGACATCATTATTATATTAGTTTCCATGGTTTTAAACTGATTTTATCAAACTTTACTTTACTGACGTCACATGTCACGAGCGACAAAATGGCCGCGTTTTTGTAGCTCAAAAAGGATAGTGATTTGAATACAGATTTTGTAGCTTTATGTTTTTTATTTTGGATGAGTAATATATATTTTTAAAGCGTTTAATGCAGTAAATGATATTCGTGCATATTGCCTATTATAGTATAGTTTAATAGTAGTACAAGAAACAAAATCATAATATTTACATTGTACGTCAAACTTAGAGTATCTAATGGTAAGAATAGAGTGAGCCTATTGAATTGCGAACATCAGACACGGCTAAGAACAACATGACGTTCGCGCAGCGAGCCTTCGCAGTCGTGGATGTGCGGTAGCGGCGTGAAGATCTCAATACATTTTGCTAAATTGGGCAATAAAAATGGTAAAATGTGCAATCAAATCCTGCAAAAATGACACAAGAAAGGACTCTAAGATGAAATCTAACATTACATTTCATCGGTATGTCGATTTTTACACTTATTTTGATAAAAATAAATCAAGCATCGCGTCCATTTGCGGGGGTGAAGGAGACGCAAGAGGTGGGCACGCAAACAACCGCCCGCGCACCGCGCCGACCGTCAAAAGTATAGTGATGCGATGCGATCGATTGTAGTCGATGTTTTAAAAAAAATATATGTTATTGAGTTTTTCCTCGGAACGTCGCCGATTTCGATGCAAAGCGCATGACGCTACTCGTCAGCGTATGAAAAAAAAAATTTAAAGTTGTCGGAAGTACTCAAGACGACTAAAACCATGACGCCGACATATTGTGAGCACATAACAATTAAATACGCAGACGTATTTAATTGTTATTTTTTTATTTATTCAAAAAATCACAATTCACATTCACTTTGGACAAACATAGCCTCTTCGGGTCTATAATTTTAAATACCGATATTTTTTAATGATTTTACCCATTATTAATATATTTTATGTATTTAAGTATCTAATCATAAGGTTGCAATGCCCCAAAAGGTAATGTTAGAATCTTACTACTATGTAACACCTAAATTAAGCACACCTTTCGTACAATTATTTATATTCTTGTGCAATAAAGTATTCATAATAATAATAAATGTAACCACTTGAAACAACCAGAAAATGATTATGTAAATGGTAGAACTATCATTATAATTTGGTAATTAACTAGATGTTTTATATAATGAACCAGAGAAAAAGTAAATAACATAAAGAGTGTGTAACTAATTACCCAACAGAGAACCTAATTAATGTAATTTATCGATAGCTTTTTCCCCATCGGCACGCCCCATCCCTACCTGTCATTCGCTTTTTTACGTTTGTCTATGCTAGCTGTCTACGTTCTGCACAATGAAGTTTTAGTGATACGCGCGCTCTGTTACTACTCTGAGACGTCAAAAGTAATATACAAAAACACAAACAAATTTAACATAGGTACTTAAAGGTAAATAGTAACTAAAATTTGTCGTATCTGGTCGCTTCGCTTTTTTACACTATAACAAAGAAGCGATAAGAACCTCCAGCTCATTATTTAACCCTCGACGAAAAAATATGGGTGTTTAAAGTCTGACGTGACTGTCTGTCTGTCAGTCTGTGGCATCATAGCTCTAGAACGGATGAAGTTATAACAATTTAGTAGATAATATACGGTCGAATTGAGAAACATCCTCCTTTTTTGAAGTCGGTTAAAAATTGAAAGGGTTTGACGCGCGAGTGTTAGACATATTTGATAAAATTGGTTGACGCGTTTAAAAGTTATGAGATGTAAAGTGAGGAAGAAAAGCCGAAAATCTACAAATATCTACAAATTTTTTCAATTAATACTCATTAGAGAAATTTGTATCACGTGCACGCACATTACGAAATAGTATGACTTTTTACTTATAAGAAAACTAAGGCTGTGGAATCGCGGGTTTTGTAAATTTTTAATTTTGATTGTATTCTGAACCTTGAAATCATAATTCTTTTTAATTGTTGTTAGACCAGATTCCGTCCTAATTTATTATAATGATAATCATGACCTCGATAACGTCAATAAAACAGTATGTAACGTACACAACGTAATTTACGTTTATCTACGTTCATTGTAATTATGACATATGATATTAACGTGGTTAATTGCCGTAATGAGTTTTACGAGTTGGAATATTTCACGGCGCCCTGGAGATTGGAGATGTCACGTATTTTTAGACGAGTAATTTAGAGGTTCATTAGGGGTTAAGAATCGTTAACTTCGAGTGTGGAGGAAATAAGACGTATTTTATCGGTTAAGTAAAGTTAAGGATTAACTACAGCCGGGATTCCGTGTACAGTTTAATAACACTTTTGAAATAAATTAATAACGAGAAAAAAAATATTTACCTATGTTTTATTTATGGTGCAAAAAATGCAGTCCAAGCGGTCACCCATACCAGAAACCCTGCATAACGTTACTTAAAAAATTATAATCACAACCATGCGAAATGAGCGTTCATTTAAGTTTAATATTGATCTTTTCAAATCTAGGTCCAATAAGTATGTATTTACAAAAAAATGTATCTATGTATATCAGTCACCTAACCAATAGTACAAGCCCTGCTTAGTTCGGGGTTAGGTGATGCTGTGTGAATACAAACTACGCATATTTATTCTTATTTTATTTTATTAAGTATACATTTTTAATATTTTACTTGCTAATTAATATAGTTGTAATAAAGTACGTTTATTTTCGGAATAGTAGTAAGCTATCTACTATGTTTGTACCATTGTACCCCACTCCACTCCCACTCCTAATCAAATGTGTGCACATTTCAAGAAAACTCTCAATTCAAGTAATTTTAACGATAACAAACAAACATTAATACCATAATTAGTGCTTGTGCTTGGCTGGGTGTTCTGGTCAATAAAGTTGTAGTCATTTTAAGTATCAAAATTCCATCGAAAAAAGGTAATTTTTTAGCGGATAATCATGCTATATTTTGTGCACCTTTTTCGTGCTCCCGGCAAAATGTGTTCACAATTTCAAGAAAACTCTCAATAGAAGCACTATTAACAAACAAACAAACATTTACACCATTATGAGAGCTCGTGTATAACACATCCATTCCTTTGTTCAATTCCCACGATACCTCAAAACACAAGGGCGATAACCACAGCCGCGACAACACACAGCGGTCTCTTGGACCGGTGCCCAGCGTCGTGTCCACTCCGGTTTATGAGACCAGGCTGTTGCTATTCATTGCGTATTGAATCAACTACTGGCCCGATAAAAGTAGATATAGGTAGTAAATATATTGTAAATCTATATAAATAAAAATGAATTGTTGTTCGTTAGTCTGATTAAAACTCAAGAACGGCTGGGCCGATTGAGCTGATTTTGGTTTTAAAATGTTTGTCGTAGTCCAGGATAGGTCTAAACGGTGAACATATAAGGAAAAATTAACGGGAACTTTTTTTGCCCGTGCGACGCCGGGGCGGGCGGCTAGTATTTAATAAATTTTGTTCAATTAACAAAAATATTAAATATAAAATAAATAAATATTTCCAGACAATTCACACAACAACATCTAGCCCCGTGGTAAGCTCTAAGCTTGTGTTACGGGTACTAGATATCTGATATACTTAATATAATAGTCATACATACATAGACATTTTTTATTATAAATATTAAACACCCAGACCAAGGAGAAAGTGCTTGCAGAACATACAAACACTTTCACCCTCGGCGGGAATCGAACCCGCTACCTCTTGCGCCGCAAGCGGACCCTCGCCCACTGCGCCACTGAAGCAGTCAATTAACAAAACAAAATATATTTATTTCCTAACAAATAATTTATATCTATTGCTTAAATTTTGAAAATCAATATTCACTAACAATTATTCCAAAATACAAATACAAAAACAATTTATTGCACACGCAGGAAAACAAAATACAACAACACGTAGGGAACTAAATGTACAATGGGTGGTTTTATCGCTAAAAAGCGATATCTTCCAGGCAACCTTTGGATGGAAAATAACTTACTTTATTATTCAACCAACTTAACCATTCCTACTTTAGTTAGCTAACTCGCTTGGTTATGTCGGTGACCCGCGTTCTCCTATGAATCCCGTCATTCCTGATTTGATATAAAACAAATATCGCTTTAGTTTTCCAAAAGTTTTGCAAAATAGTTTAAAATGATTTATAGCAAATCGAAAAATAAAGTGTATGTGTTATCATTATGACGTTATCAGGTACGGATCCTCAGTTATGTGTAGGAAACCAAATTTTAAATAGAAGAAGATTTATTTGAATTTAGTTTATTTGAGTACATCCACGGGGGGACTAGATTATGTACGATCTACAATTTCTGTTTTCTGGTCTGGGTGTTTTCTATATATAATAAGGATGTATTTACAAAAAAAAAGTCTATCTATGTAGTATATCAGTCACCCACAGTACAAGCTCTGCTTAGTTTGGGGGTTAGGTGATGCTGTGTGATGAGTTCGGAGATATTTATTTAAAATATTCAACTATTCTACCATTTACTATTTTACAGAATATACTCTTTCACAAAATCCTATTCGTAATGCGGCAAAATTGCCGTCACACATAAATCACACTGCAGATTAATATTTGAATACATTTGCATATCCGAATAATCGGTGTTACCTTGTTACGTCGATATTTATAATTACTCGCTTTATTTTGGGGATGTTAATTATTTTGGCAATTTGGGAATAATGCCCGATATGTCGTTAATAGGTTTTAGGGTAAGCAGTGTTGATTTTGTTTTACAATGTGTTAACCAACTTTCAAATAAATTCTCAGTATAAACTTTTTAAATCTACAAAAATAAGGCTGGGAATATTGAGTCACCCTCGCCCTTGTGTGATGTGATGAATGTCACTATAAGAGTCTACAGATTATCGATTCCTCTTAGTACTGCGAGTGTCACTAAAGACGTTAGTAATCATTCAACATGGCGACATCTGGACGCCATTTTGTAAAAAAATGAAAGTCAACAAACTTTGTCATGTGGGGTATCGTTGAATAGATCTTTCAAAATAAGTTTGCTTTCAACATTTTTCGATCGGGCTGACCGTTTAAGATCTGAATCAAAGTTGCATATCAACTATTTTCACTTTTTATTAGGCTTAAAGACTGTAAATATTCCCAAAAAAAATTAGGTCACAGTCGGTTAATATTTTTTAATTTCAGCTTGTGTGTGTTTCAGCCTGGAAGAGATCGCTTTAAGCGATAAAGCCGCTGATTGTACAACAAATGTGGCTATTGATTGTTATTTTAAGTTAGTCTGTAAGCATTGGTGTGCAATAAAGATATTATCTGTCTATCTATCTTGTTATGGACGACATGATGGCGTTTTTATACACGCACTTCAAAAATTCGATTTATAGTAATTTCGGCACCTTTGGGGGGATTCCCGTTCGGGTTACCTGCGCCATTTCGAAATATATTAAGATTCATATAATTTTCCAGAACACATTATTCGAGAAAATAATATTTCTTTAATTTGAGTTTTCGTTTCTCCGAAATCATGATCATTACAACGAAACTCAATTAACTCATGTTTCATTTTTCCGAAAATTGTATTCTGTAATTGTAATTGTATTCGAGTAATCAAATAACAACAGAAAATGTGTTTTTTTTAAGAGAGATTTGTAGATCCATGTTTGCCCACTATCTCACCAGTAACCCTAACGCGAGCTGCCACTTACGACTGTCAGTGATCAAATATGTTGTTATCCAAAACATTTAACAGAAAAAGATAAGATTTTAGTTTTAAAAATTCTGTCTAATGCATGGCATTATAACATGTTGTAATCTCTAACAGTCGTTAGTGTCAACTCGGGGTAGGGCTTCTGATGGTGAGTGTGCGCTATGGTGTAGATGAAGCTTTAGCAAATGTCTAATATTTAACCTTGGAATAAATGATTAAAAAGCCATTTTGCATTATTTGCATTGATTTTTTTTATCAAGTTGCCTTATATTATAATTAAACAAATTGATTGGCTTGCAGTTCTTAATAATTAAACGCATAATGATGATACAAAATTGTATACACAGTCAACAGCGACAGGGTCGAAATAATGGAAAATTAAAAAAAATCAAGATTTAAAATCTATGTACGTATAGTGTTTCAAAATGGCGTATTTGGTAAAATTGCCATTCAAAAATAATAAACAAAAAATAAATATAAACCTTAGAAATTATGAAAACCCATATCGCTAAATGCTTTGATCAAATAATTATTATATTTAAACGATTAAAAAACTACAATCCAGGTGTTTCGAAAACCACATCGACAAGCGCATCAAGAACCGCATTACCGCGGCATATTGTTTGTAATTTAGAGTGTTATTTTTGATTTTACTGTTTGATGATAAAAGGGGTTTTAAAATCAACACGAACACAACGTAGTTTATAATTTATACGAAAACTCTAAGCAAGTCCTTTCATTTGATAGATACCCATATTGTAAGAATGCATCAATAATAACTTGGCCGCAATCTTGGGAGTTCCGCCATGTAAGATTTGAGTGTTGTGATTCCATTTTTTGAATAACTCTCAGCAAGCCTTTTCATTTAATACCCATTTTGTAGGGGTCCGCCATATTAGGTGCTTGGCCATTTTGGATTTAGAGTGTTGTCGTTCCATTTTTCGAATAACTCTCAGTAAAACCTTTCAATCGTTAACATTTTGTGCATCGCAATCTTGGGTGTTCTGTCATGATGGATTAGAGTAATTATTGATATTTCATTTTATAAAACACTATCTTTTTACGCCATGTTGCGGGTGTTTAATGGATATTCCCGCTGTAAAATGCCTATATAGCCTTCCTCGATAAATATGCATCTTACAGTGAAAGAATTTTTCAAATCTGATCTGTAATTCCTGTCAATAAACAAACAAACTTACTCTTCAGCTTAATGATATTACGTATAAATTCTACATTTACCTTAAATTAATTAGTTTTGAGGATTAGTGTCCATAGTAATTAGTCTGTTTATGTTGCTATACTACATTGCGAAGCTACTACTGAAGCGTGAACTCTGAACCCCTTGGAAAAGCCCTGAGGTCTATTGCATTCACGTATCAGCTTACGCTGGTGCAAGCGATGATTCTACTCTGCCGTAACACAGTTTGTGAACTAGCTCGGAGGGTAGAAGTCAAAAGGAAGCTTTGCGTTACCTCGTGTTTTCGTTTTCTAACGTACTTATTAAGCAATTAATATGTAGGTACCTTATTTTAGTATTTACGTAGATACTGATATATCAAGAATATTTAGATAGAGATGTCCTGTGACTGTTATTCTATTTTTTGAATAGCTCTCAGCAAGCCCATTCATTTGATATCCATATTGTTAGAGTGCATTAAAAATAACTACCTATCCGATATGTGTAACAATGCATTGTCATCCAAACTTAACTTGTATACAAAATTTCCGCTCTATCAATTGAGGGTATCTGCATTAAAATTAAGTTGCATTATTCCACTCCATAATCAATATTAAAAAAATATATTTATCAATTTATTTATTTTAATTAGTGGACTAAATAATAGCACTTGCCCTTCATAAGATACTTAGAGAGCATACAACTCATTTCCCTATATTAATGTCGTAAAAAAGTTTCCTCGATTCAGGCTTAGGCCTAGTGAGGAAACTGTCAGATATTTTCTTTAATAAATGTTAAATTGCTCTACGATCAGATGTATTTGTAGTATATTTAAGTTTTTTAAGAAATAATGATATATTTTCGTAGAAATAAATACATTTTAATTTTTTTTTCATCTTGCTAAGTCAACTGCTTTTGATACTTGCAAGAACATTAAAACTACTAATAATTACGCAGAGATTAATAATTAATGAAATGATATTTTGAAATAAAAACCTGTTAAACTTTTAATTCTGTGATCGTAAGCTTTGCTTATATTCAACTGCATAACTAACAATTAGAAATTCAGCTAAAAATTTTATAAGAAAAATATAACGGTCATAAAAGTTCAATGGCCGCTGTTTAGTAAAATGTTGTTACAAATGAGACAAACATTACGCGACTAATAGTCTAATCTCGTTTCGAGCCAGAGCAAATATCTCATTAAGATCTTTAGATGTTCGTAATGAAATAAGATTATTTCGTTTATTTCGTTATACAAGTAAAGGAATGCTGTGTTTATTTAGATTTTGACCTTGACTTGTGACTGATATTTTAATGAGGTATTAGAAAGATTTGTTGTTACCATCCAACAGCAAAGAAAGACGTT
Organism: Gymnoscelis rufifasciata; assembly: GCA_929108375.1. Taxonomy (NCBI): domain Eukaryota; kingdom Metazoa; phylum Arthropoda; class Insecta; order Lepidoptera; family Geometridae; genus Gymnoscelis; species Gymnoscelis rufifasciata. The sequence continues at coordinate 11,836,330 of OV815314.1, forward strand.
TATTATAATAAAACGGTACATTATCTAAACAGTACTTCAACTCGGCCGAAACTTGGTAATACTCGTATATTCCCAAATTATTGGTAGTTATTGGTAGTTATTGGTAGGTTATTGGTAGGTTGGCCTATAGCCTCGCGGTACCTGGACATGTGGACTTGCGATGCAATGGCGCCCACCTACAGCATTTTAATTACATCCGCCTAGTTTAAATTTCCAACTAGTTTTGTAATTGTAAATATTTTTTTCGTTTTCAATAAAATATGTTATAAATGGAATAGAATGTGTTTAATAATATCGCTCATCTGCGACAAGAACGTGACAAGTCAGAAAACGTGATTTTTCAGAAAACGACTTTGAAGTTTTCAAATCTGTATATTTTCGTTCCTAATGAACTTTCTAAACTTTTTATTGACGATTAAGGTGCGCCAACAATTCTTTTTTCGAAAAAATCAATGCGGAGCTGGTATCTCATTCATTTTCATAATAATATCATGTTTTTTATCGAAAATGGCAGCACTTGTTACGTTTTTGCAGCAATCTATACTAATATTATAAAGAGGAAAGGTTTGATTTTTTGTTTGTTTGTTTGTCTCGAATAGGCTCTGAAACTACTGCACCGATTTAAATAATTCTTTCACCATTCGAAAGCTACACTATCCCTGAGTGACATAGGCTATATTTAGTTTTCCAAAATAATATGGTTACTTACCAAACTCCGATAATGTAACCCATGGTGAAAAAAAAGAACCTAAAATCTTTCTTTAATCGCGAATGCTGCGAAAACTATTGTATATATAACAAAGTGATGTATTACAACTTTGTAGAACTTATCATTATCTACAAAAAACGTCGTCACATAATATCTCTAACTATTAAAGTTTTGTGACAATTAAAAATTTTTTTGAAAAAATAAACCTAAAATCTTTCTTTAATCGCGAATGCTGCGAAAACTATTGAATATATAACAAAGTGATGTATTACAACTTTTTAGAACATATCATTATCTACAAAAAACGTTGTTAAATCATATCTCTAACTATTATAGTTTTGTGACAATAAGCGATTTTTTTGAAAAAATAAACCTAAAATCTTTCTTTAATCGCGAATGCTGCGAAAACTATTGAATATATAACAAAGTGATGTATTACAACTTTTTAGAACATATCATTATCTACAAAAAACGTCGTTACATCATATCTCTAACTATTATAGTTTTGTGACAATAAGCTATTTTTTATATTAAAAAATTAAAATACCACTGTTTGAAAAGGCTCTTTATTTGTATCTTGGTATTAATCCTTAACAAAATAAATAATTTATTATGTAAGATTGCTTTAAAACCTTTATATAACTTTTTGAATTATTAGATTCTGACATATCATTCAAAAGATATCACGTGTTAATTTTTTTTTAAATAGTCGCTCGGCTACTAACTATGCTTTGTGGAGTGGCAGGCGTCACTCGGGCACGTAGGTACGGGAGGGGGGTTAAGATCACGAAATAATCTGCCGCGCGGGGTCGGCTCCCTACTAAATGGTCGTGTGCGGAAATAAAAAAAATATCGCTTGATAATATTTTGTCGCTTAGTTAGTAGTTAATAATTCGTTAACAGGTAACTAATCCCATTCAAAAAGTTATTTTCAGAACTAAATCCTAGCATATAGCATAGATATTGTATATTATCGTCGGTTGCAGGTTCAATTGGGTTAACCACCAAAACACGTAAAATAAGTTGAGTATATACAGTTTTTTTTAGTTTTTTTCTGCTCTTTCGAATAGCATATTAATAGAATTATAGCTTTAAAAAAATAGGTACAGTTACGCTACACATTTTAACTGTGAATTTGCAGACTTCCGTCGAAATTATGTTGTAACTGAGTAGGTATGTGATCCATTTACATAGGTCGAATTGTTGTATTCCTATCCTATGACCAAAGAAGGTTAAGTTGGTGTTAAGGTTATCTTGGCAAACCAGCATTGCTCTTACACTAATTCTTAGCTTGAACGAAAAATTATAACCACACATACACCAATATAAAACCAACTTTCTTCAAAAAACTAACTTTACACTAATTGACCCGAAACAAGTTTATGTTTGTTGTCGGTTACACCAATTTGAGCATTGCAATCAATATTATGTTTTCTCTTACCTTATCTTCTTAAAAATAATAAATCTTAATTTAAAATATAAGAAAAACCCCCGATTCGAATCCTTCAATTTCCTTAAAAGTAAAACACTATAATAATGTGTAATGTGCACGTAATGACACGATACTCGAGATTTTCGGTTTTCCTTCCCCACTCTACTAACCCCCACAATTTTTAAACGGCACAACCGATTTTCATGAAACATGTCTAAGAGCACTCGCGCCAGACTCACCTTTTAAACAAAAAAAAACTAAGTTGAAATCGCTTCATCCGTTCGGGAGCTATGATGTCCCAGACAGATAGACACTTCAAACATAATGACACCCCTCTTTTTTTGTCGGGGGTTAAAAATGAATGACAAAATGTGTTGCTAAGCGCATAACTCAACAAGGCCTATACCAATTTAGCCAATTTATTTTTTTTAATGTTTGTTGGAGTTTAAGGATGGTTTTTACGGAGAGAAAAATTCGAATAATTTTGAAACAATTTTGAATAATTACCCGTGCAAAGCCGGGGCGTGCCGCTAGTATATATATATTTTTATTAGATATACTGGCGTATCACGTTTTATATGCTAATATTTTTGTTAAACTAACGAAATATTGCAATATTACAAATTTAAAACACGTTTTTGCAGTCAAAATATATTAAATTATACAAATAAAAATTACTAAAACACCGTTATACTCGTACTTATTGTACTATTTTAATCAGTCTCGACCATAAATTCAATTACACATAATACTTTTGTACTCATTTTAACAGTCTTGACTATAATTAAGTCTTGCTTTACCATGGCACACTTCTTACCTAATACGAACAATGATGTCTGTCAATAATTGTAATCATCGTTTACTTACTATTAGATAATCAAAACATCTTAGCAAAAACAATCACAGTTATTTTTAATTAGTTCTACTATAATATTAACAATGGCACTTCACATTTGCACTTATTAGTATACTAAACATTATTATAGAAAGTAACAAATCAATATTTTGACAGCCAGTGTGTTATCAAATAAAATGGAATGTAATCATAAATCTAAATTTAAAATTTAAGAAAATCCCCCTTAAACGTAAAAGACCATAATATTTAGTAATGTGCACGCGATGTTTTTTCATTTGATACCCCACTCGAGCACACTCCCACACCCATAACTTTTAAACGGCTCCACCGATTTTCATGAAACATGTCTAAGAACCAACGGGCAAAGCTCACCTTTCATACAAAAACAAAGTAAATTGAAATCGGTCCATCCGTTCGGGAGCTATGATGTCCCAGACAGACATACAGACAGATAGACAGACAGACACGTCAAACTTATAACACCCCTGTTTCGGGTCAGGGGTTAAAAATACTAATAAACATTCAATTTAACAAATCTATGATGATGCGCTTATAGAGATTCGAAAAAATAAATAAATAAATATTTCTGGACAATCTACACAACAACATTTAGCCCCGTGGTAAGCTCTAAGCTTGTGTTATGGGTACTAGACATCTGATATAGGTACATAATATAATATACATACTTAAATAGATACTTTTACTATACATATTAAATAATAGAATATAATTCTTTATTACACACCAGATGAACAATACAATATGAAATTTAAACTTAACCTAGAATGCGTAATGGGCGGTAAACGATTATTAAACACCCAGGAGAAAAGTGCTTGTAGAACATACAAACAATTTTACCCACGGCGGGAATCGAACCCGCTACCACTTGCTTTGCAAGCGGACATTCGCCCACCGCGCCACCGAGGAAGAAAAAAAGATTTATAATATCGAGGAATGGGGTTTTTAGTAACCAGTTCCATAAGTTCTGCTTAATGCTGTAGTTATTGGCCGATTATTTATTGCCAGCGTGTTTTAAAAAACATTTAGCATTGTTGCTGGTTCGTTTCGGTTGTATCGTGTTTCCTTCTGAGTCTATCTAAAGATAAGAAGAAATAAAACCCCACTGTGGTTGTCGAGTCAGTAGTAGTAGTGGGTATTATTTCGGTATCCTGAGGTGGATCTAATCTGTCTGTAGTTATACTGTCTATTGCATCAACTATTTCTTTTTGGAGTATACCCAAAATCTTTTTCGATCGCGATTGTGACTCCATCTGAAAGAATAAGGTGGTGGTTTAAATATGTGTCATCATCTGTAATGCAACGACTTCCGCTATCACGACAAAATGTATACACACTTTACGACAACAACGAGATACGTGGTAATAATTCATACAAAACTAAACCTCTAGAGATTTCATTCATCATCTAAAACGGTACATATCCTTTTATTCCGAAAAAGTATAATTTTTTTGCGCGAAAACCGTGACAAGGTAGCCTAAAAATGTATACAGTAAAATATTACTTTACAGCTAAAGTGGTTCAAACCATGATATCACGCTTTAGTAACAAATGAATAACTAAATGAATGCACTTACCTTTCCATTAAAAACGTGACACACTGACTGTGTCACGTTTTTGATGCAATTGAACAGCTCCTCATTCGTCGAGCGCAGAGACTCCAATGACATATACCGATGTTGAAACGAACTTCATAGTTGTAAAGGATCCCTCCTTTACAACTATGAAGTTCGTTTCATAGTCATAGTTCGTTCAAAGTCGACAAGATGCGTTCTAGCTCCCGCTAGAACGCATCTTGTCGACTTTTTCCCCCATATCTTTGTCAATTTTGGGGCTAGGAATATCGCGTTCTTGTAGCAAGTAGAGCGCGATACGGCGGATTTTTATATACTGTTATTCCAAAACGATACATAAATGTTATAAACCATTCTTGTCGCAAATGAGCGATATGTTGTTTACATTTTTTTAGTTTTATTTTTGACTAGAGTGGTCTAAAAAATTGCGTACGAAACATATTATGACTTGACTATCCGAAATGATTTATTATAAATCTTATAAACTTTAAAATGTAAAAAACCCTCATCCGCAGAATATATTCTACACGTCAGTTTTAAATAGAAACTTTCTATCTTATTTTTACAAATAAAATGGGGTCGAACTTAGTTTAAAAATAACACGCCGAACGTTCGTCACTGTATCCATTGTGTAACCTTCTTAAGAGCCTATACCTAGTAGGTATACCTCTAACTCGCGTTGCGATCGTTTGTATGGAGTTTGAATACTGTTTAGATATAGATACTGTGGTTATAAAGTACAACCTTATTTTATTTTTAAATTAAAACCTACGCTTCACGTCTTTTAAATATATTAACCTACTCTCCATGAACAATGTGGATATATTTTTTAATAGCCTGCCGAAACTTTTACGAATGGCAAAGGTGGTCATTGAAACTAAATGTACCTACCACTAGTTATGTATTTAAAATTATTGTTTGCATTAATTATGAATTTCTGAATTGATTTTTAATTATCGTTGATTTATATTGGTTATTATTTATTCATATTTTCGATGATTTATTGTTATTATTATGATACTAATCTATTTGAATTATTATTAAAATCTGTTTTGTTGTGTTTGTAATAAATATAAATATAACATCGCATTAGGGCCCAAAAAATAACCTGTAAAGATGTTTTATTGAATTGAATTGTAAATAAATAAGTAAATAAATAAATAATTTCTCAATTAATAAATTGCAGTTGTCGTCATTCTTATAGGTCACACTAATAATTAGTGAATTAATAATAATATCCTCGTTTTATAAAAACTGATGTAAAAAGTTGGTCAAAGCAGCTCTCACTACTAAGCTTAGATTTTTAATAAAATCTATGATTTTTTTTTTCTTATTTATTATGTATTTTACTCAAACCTTTTTTCATCGCAAATGGTTTTAAAAGAAGCCTGGTACGCAAATATCGTGACTATATTATATCGAATTTGATAATATTTTATTAATTATAAGACGGTTTATTTTGTTCGGTATTCATACGAATCGTTATACCACTATTGTTATTGTATTAAAAAAATATTAAACTGTATTAGGTATAACACACAATGAGCCTATTTATGCCTTATTTTTCAGCTATTAAAGAGATAAATACGGTAACAAGTTTTAACTGTTATTAAAGAGATTTCGCTCTTATTTAGGTTTATGAATGACATTTTCTATCAAACATTCTTTTTACCTCCTATAAGTTAGATATTAAAAGAAATATCTTATTGAATCAAAATTATAATAAATACAATAACATGGCACCTAAATAATTTAGCGCGTCTTGCTTGTTAGTTCTGATTGGAGACCGCGCTCACTGTCGCCCCCTCATTATGCGCGAGGAAAAGCTGACTCCTTCTGGCTCTACTTAGCTTAAATGACGTGGATCAGTAGGATTTTGAGACGTAATAGATTTTATATTAAAAACGGGATAAACTTATAGATATTCCTAGAGTAAGGAGAGAGACGGAGCTTTCGCCGACGCTCACTCCTGCATATGATCTACAGTTGCATGGGCACGTCAGTTGATACTTCGCTTGACTATTTGTTGTCCTCATCGTTGAAAGAGAAGAAGTAAACTCTAATTATAAAAGTGATTTACAACTTTGAAAAAAAAATCTTGTTTAGATTCTAAACAGTAAAACATAGATACATTACAAATGGATAATGAAGCGCATCATACCATATTATAAATAAAAGTCACTCGGGTTATTGTAGACGCCTCTGTCCATAACACTTATAATTTTTTCTCTCCATCCATGCTTGTCTGGAAGAAATTGCTTTAAGCAATGAGACGCATTCGCATTCTAGGTTTAGTTTTAATTTCTTATTGTATTGTTTCTTTGTTTGATGTGTAATAAAGTATTTTCTATTCTATTCTATTCGGGCTGTCTAATGGCTTATATCTTTTAAACTACCTACTTAACGGGTATTAAGTAGCGGTAAATTTGATACATACAAGAAATCCAATGATTATTGTAAAATTTTCTTTCTTAACGTTTAAAATGGATGTTTGCTCTTTAGAATAAAATTATATTGAAATATTAACGCGTCTTGCTTGTTAGTTCTGATTGGAGACCGCGCTCACTGTCGCCTTCTCAAAGCTGACTCCTCGTGGTACTACTTAGCTTAAATGACGTGGATCAGTGGGATTTTGAGACTTAATAGATTTTGTTTAAATTAAATTTTGTAGAATAGAATATGTACGTAGACTACAATGCAATGTAAGTATGGGAATTTTTGTTGAATTAGCATTCTGAAGCCCGCAAAAGTCAAACTTTGGCGGTTTGAACCACGGTGTGAAACGCCAATCCTAGAACAGCCCTTGGGCGATTCATACCGTGGTAAGAACAGCTTGCGTCAAGAAAATGGAAAGACCCGCTATAACAGTGTTAACGCGACGGGATTATTACGTGTAACGGAATTGCTTAACTTTTAAGTAAAAAAAGTGCACTCTATAGATAGATAAGAACCTAAGCCATTGCCGAGGTAGAGGGACTTCGCGTCTACATTACAAGTCTCGAACTTAGTTAGAGCGAGGGGTTCAAACTAAGAATAAGAAACTAGGTCTAAACTAAACAATGTACTGTTACTGTTAAGGCCTTTTGAAATAAACTGTATGTTATGTTATGTTAAGTAATTTTTAATTTATAGCATTTCTAAGCAGCAATCTGCATCCACCGGAAACAACTGACTTCAAGGCCGAAATTCATAGTTGGGAATAATCTCTGATTACTCTAAATCAATGATAACATCATTAATTACTAATAACATATTAGAACATTGATAAAAGATTATTTGTGACTGTGATTTCCGGCTTAACGTCATTTGTTCATTTCGTTGTTAGCTTTCATAAATCATGAAAAACATTCAAGAACTATTCGACCATCTGTTATATACTTAGAGTTATATTGATTTTAATAATTTGTAATAATACCATGTCTTTGTAAATAATGTATGCGTACCTAAGCAATAATAATAATAATAACTGTCATTGGTAGAAAGTATAATCGTTTATAATAATAAGAATTATCTATCTCAATCGTTTCTAGTATTAATTTTACTCACAAAAAATATTATTGTAGTGATTTTAAAACTCCCATTTGTAAAAAATCTTATGATTATCCGCCATTTTCCCCAGAGCTTCCCAGCCGGGGTTAAGTAAAAATAAATATTACAAATACAAAAATATCCCGCAAAAAATATTATTGCATTGATTTTACAATTCCCATTTGTAAGAAATCTTATAATAATCCGCAAATTTCCCACGAGCATTCGAGTTGAGTAAAAAATAAATACATACATACAAAAATATCTTAATATAAAATCTAGCTACCAGTACAAGCAACTTCAAAGACAAACCGGCATGCAAACACAATAAACTGTGAACTTTTTTAGTCGTTGAGAAAGTTATAAGCGGTTTAAACCGGTTCGTGCCAAACAATCCATACATTAGGGACGCAAGTGGCGTGTCTTTTAAGGCGCTCCGTCACGGCTCTGCACCCCAGAATTATGGCTTGGGGTTGCGATTCTGGACTAACTATTTACACTGTCACAAGGAGCGGCAGCTAGCGATCGGTAATAATGTCGAGTTAGAGTATACATTTAACTAACGTGATTTCCACAATGTTAATACAAGTAATAAGAATAAACTACAAATCCCTACATTTAGATTACGTAAGGTTGGGAAATCTTTTATAATAAATTGTGTCGTTTTTATAATAAGCTTCCGCAGTTTATAATAATTGACCTACCCATTCGGAAGCATTATCTTGCTCCGTTCCACTAGGATGGACAAAATAGCTGAATTTTGTTTTTTTTTTTCTGTTATGTGCATGTTTGACTAGCATTTATGATAAATGTATAATTAATTGTAACCATGTTGTACACCAATATTGTTATTATAACAACATAAGAGCTTAGTAGTTCTATTCGCATCCCAACTCAGTGTAAAAAATTAAAGCACCAAGACAATGTTGTTTTCTTGATTATTCTTAGTTTTTATTTAAATTAGGTCTAAGTTGACCTGTCCACGTAGGTATGCATAAGCGTCTAAGGTAAGGGTTAGTTTTAGAATTTCATGATAAATCACAAATTTGTTAATATACACAAAGACAAAGTCAAAAATTGACAGATCAACTTAAAATTAATTAAACTGAACATTTTAATATAAAAATATCAAGGAAATAGCATTGTATTGACAGTTTGCTTAATTTGTTTACACTGAGTTGAGAAACGAATGTAAAGCGATGATTAGGTGCTGAGATAGAGGAACTTCTTTCTTAACGAAAAATATTAGAACTTTATTTACCACGCTGGCCAAGTGCATGTACTTTTTTTTTTTTTTTTCTTACAGCACTTAAGCTTCGTATTCACAATAAAAAAAAAGAAAATATCAAAACGAACTATTATTGTTTTTATCTTTCCTTATTTTTATTACATTCAGGAGCCGACAAAAGCTTTTGCCTTGATCCATTACCACAAGGAAAACTGCTTAGAAGTAGAAATGGCAAACGCGAGGTTTAGGTGCTGTAGAGCCCGTCTAGCACAAGATATAGTATAATTATAAAACAGTATGTATACTAGTTTATACAAACACTCTGTCGAACGGAAATACTTTACACCATGTTTTTTTCATACACTCACTTATAGAAGGTGTTGTAAAATTGGTATATAAACGGAAGGAGTGTGAATGGCACGCACCAAGGGAAATTTTATTTTACAACATTTTGATTTGGAGGCCTAATTTTCGGAATAAGGCCTCTTATTTTTTAAGACTTATCTAATCTCTAGTTCATGTTTAGCCTCATATCAGTTAATTTTTTTAACAATCCAGTTTATAAAAAAAAAAAGATTTTTTACCACTGTTTTACTATACTGATACTAAATGAGTTTGTTTTACTAAATAATACCTCTCAAGGTATCTAATAAAAACAAAAAAAAAATTGAATGATGCAAAGATAGAAAAGGCTTAGGCCATATTATTTAAAAGTTATTTCACTTAAGAAAGTTATCAAAACACTTTTCACTTTTCATTTTAGAAAGATAACAAAAGATCCTAACTTTAAACTTGATTTCCCAAAAAGTTCAATCGTTACAATAAAACAACAAAAACACAGCTAAATTAAGCAATTAGTACAGCAGATGCTAACTGAATTGTTCCTCATTATTTATTAAATTTCATTAGTCCAGACCTCTTGTTTCTATCTAATAAGACTCTGCTGATGCTAAACTAGGGCGAACTGAATAATATTAGCCATCTTTCGTGGATAAAAAATGTACTTTGTATTAGTCGAATAGAAAGACGAAAGATTACATGGAAAAGTCTCACATAATACCTAAAACAATATTATATTTTTAATATAAATAATTAATAAAAACACTAGGGTAGCTTGCATGATATGAAAAACAGAATTTTATTTAGTCCGTTCAGACAAAATGTTCTTTAGACAGTGCTAGATTTTGCATCACACGGCGTGGTGTCACACAATATGTAATGCAAAATATAAAATACGTGACCAATATTTTTTCCACTTTAAAAAGCGAATTTAAAATTAGAATGTGGACATGTTATAAATTAAAAATTTGTATATCGAAAGAATTTTTTAAACGCCAATGTTGAAAAGCGAAAAATCGCCTTGTGTCTATAGTACCATTAATTTGTACCATCAATGGTACAAGTGACACTACTATGTGTCCTTAGTACCATCAATGGTACTACCGATACTAGCACGTGTCGCTAGTACCATTGCATCGAAAACATACAAGAAAATATATATACATAATGTCGAAGGGCGCTGTGTACCGCTCAGGTCGCCTTCGTTATCTTCAGACATCAAGGGGTTGGAAAGTAATAGAATGAACGAAGAGGCAGTACCTGCGGTTTACAGAACTACCATAGCATCAATGAGAGATTCAGGACTACACTTGATTAAGAAATTACCAACGTATAACAAATACAAATGCACAGCATACAAGAAGGAAATTGGCAGGAGTTGAGAAGATGGCATACAGTGACATGAAGGAAGTTGAAGTGCCTCCAGAGTATGACGACTTCCTTCTTGCTGATTATCGTGATGGCAACGACCGTATTCTCATTTTTGCTCTAAAAGAAGCAAGAGAAATTGTGGTTAATGGAAAAGTGTTCTTATGTGATGGGACCTTCAAGAATTGCTTGAAACCGTTCTATCAGCTTTATGTACTTTTTTGTGATATAGGCAGCATCGCAAATGAAAATAATGTGATTCCTGTAATATACGCACTTCTACCGAATAAGAAACAGAAGACGTATTTGATTATGCTTGAACTAATCAAGTCACAAATACGGATGTCTACAAACGAAAAAAGTTGGGAATGGGAACCACATAAATTCATAACGGACTTCGAACAAGCGGCAATAAATGCCATTGAACGTGCATTTCCCCAGGTGTTGCACCACGGTTGCTACTTCCATTTCCTGTATAAAATTAAAAAGAAAGCTACGCAACTTAAAATCCTACGTAAATAAAAAAAAAATAGCAACAAAAACTTAACTAAAATAGTGAGCTTGTGCATGGTTCTTCCTCTTTTGCCAGAGTCCAAAATAGAAGAAGGTCTGAATTATATAATTGCAGAAAGTGTAGTTATTGGTAGTACAAAAGAAGTTAAAGATTTGTTAAAGTATATAACACATTTTTGGATGCCGAAAAAAGCACAGTGGTGCAGTTTTGGCGAGAGACATCGAACAACGAATTGTTGCGAAGCATGGAACGGTCAATTTAACAAGCGTTTTATGAGAAAACCTACCACAACATGCCAATTTCTAAAAGTTCTAAAAAGAGATGCTGCATACCATTGCGTAAATGCTTTGACAACAGAGCCACAAAACTCAAGATCAAAAGTAGTGATCGACCGCAACAATTACAGTCGCATTGTTTTTAGAAAAATTGCGTCGTTAGAAAATACAAAAATATGATTTTTATTTTCACAAGTAAATACACAATTTAAATTACACTATAAATCTGAATCTAACTTAAAACCCCTTAGACCTGCAAACGGCACGGTTTATTATTTTTGATTTGTTTTTTTTCACGAGTAAATACACGGTATAAACTAGTATCTTTTTCAACGGTACTAAGGACACATAGTAGTATCACTTGTACCATTGATGGTACAAATTAATGGTACTATAGACACAAGGCGCGAAAAATTATTGAAATAGAAACTGGTTATTATTTTAATGTTGTATGGCAAACTTACACGGTTGCCAATAAATAGTAAGATAAGATTAAAAAAAGTTTTTTTTCTAAACACTTCATATCAATATTTACTTAAGAATTGTCCATAAAAACACAAAAACCAATTATTTATATTAATTAAAAAGTTCAAAATAAAACAATAAATATCACCCATAATCTGGACATTTTCAGCCAAATGAAAACCATAACTCTAAAAACTCCCATTTTCGCCGTAACAAAAAAAGAAACGAATAAACAGGCAATATTTTATGGAGAAGCATCTTTAAACAAACATTACCCTTTTTCTACTTTTTCAAAACACCAATAACACCGTCTAATGGGCCATAAATCATCTGAATTACCTGAGCATTGCCATACTTTCGCGCGAGTATAGATTCAAATTGCCTGCGACGAAACCCTTATATTTACCTGTACACTCTTATTACTACATTACTTAGGAAATGAAATGAAATAAATTTTATTTGAGACACAATACATTTAAATAAAAGAAGAATTATTTAGTAAAGTCACATAAAGTGTCCCAAAAAGGCTTCCAGCTCAGCATTTGTTGACTTGCATTTGTTAACAAGACAACGCTGATCTTCCGTTGGAAGCCCTTTGAGACGCAGCATGCCATACAACACCACAAAACAAAATAATTTAAAAATCTTGGATCAATTTCAATATAGTGTTGCCTCAGAGGCGCGGAGGGTGGAGGTCCGCTTGCGGAACAAGAGTTAGCGGGTTCGATTCCCGTCTTGGGTCTAGTGTTTGTATGTTCTGCAAGCACTTTCTCCTTGGTCTGGGTGTTTAATATGTATAGTAAACAATATCAATGTATGTATGTCTATTATATTAAGTATATCAGATGCCTTGCACCCGTAACACAAGCTTATGATGTTGTTGTGTGGATTGTCCGGAAATATTTGTCCGTAAATACTTATAGGTAAGTATAAAATACGAATTGATTTTACATTATACTAATATTATAAACGCGAAAGTTTGTGAGGCTTTATACCAGCACTTTCACGCAAAAACTTATATGATATAACATACACATCAAAATAACACATTGGTTACTTTTTAAGGCTATAAAATACCACCACATTTCACCTGATTTAGACCTAGAAGGTAGATGGCTTCTCCGGACCACATAACGAAACACGAATAAATCGCTTCACGCACTGACCCAGCGCGGAGGGTGGTGAAAAGCCGCGGCCGAAGCCTACCACCAGAGACTGTTCTTAGCACCACCCGGAGGTCACGTGTAAGGATTCAGAGGGTTACGTGAACAGAAAAACCTCCATAATTTGGCAAGGACATAGCTGTTTTGCCAGTAACAGAAAAAGCAACTTTTTACTTTAAGAAAATTAAAAAAAATTGGCGGGCAAATCCACGGGTGGCCAGCTAATGTATTATAAGGGTTACCCCCTTGTTCTGGTGGTAAAACTTGTTGTTGAGGTCGTACCTCATCTCAAATCTGACTCAGTCCATGACCGACTGCCCTGCAACGCAGAACACAGGGAGCGGTGGCGGCGCATTGCAAGAGCTGCTACTCAATATAAGAAGCCCCATAACCATGACCCGCTGTCAAGAGTGACCGACTAATATACTTAATATAGACTTTAATTTATGAACATTACGATGTCCGCAGTAGTTTAAAATAAAACTGTGTCACCCTCCTCTTTTAAAAAGGTTTCGTAGCTCATGCTCATGTTGAACCGTAAAATAAGTGCTATACAAAATAAAATAAGACTAAATTAATTAAACTAAATACCTATTTATGTTTTTCTGGACTCAGTAATATTTATCTTTTACAATTTCAAAATTTATATGATACTAGCTGACCCCAGCAAACTTTGTTTAGCAAAATAAAAAATAGATAGTAGCCGATTCTCAGACCTACTGAATGCGCATATAAAGTTTGGTAAAAATCGGTAACCCGTTTCGGAGGAGTACGGTAATTAACATTGTGACATGGAAATTTTATATACTAGATAAATGTTAAAGATATGCCATACACGTATAGAATTATTTTCTCCGTGTAAACTATAAATAAAAAACAACTAAGAAGACGAAATCATCTTCTTATGTTGTGGTAAAAAGTTTATTTCCAGAGCTTAGGGTCACCTTAATAAATAATATCAATGTCATAAGTAACTTTAAATTCAATTCTGACCATAGACCTTTACGAATAACTTTAAAATTCAACATTAAGATTCACCGACTAAAATTAATCAGCAGTTCTATCAAAAAACTCGACAAACTTAGTATTTTAAGCAACAAGGACCAATTTATTATAGAAATAAAAAACAGTTTTAGTAAGCTTTCATTGGAAAATTTAGATAGTGTACAAAATCAATATGATATCATAAATAAATGTATAAAAGAAGCAAGCAGTAAAATTCAAAAACCTAAACGAAAAAGCAATAAACTTAGTAACAAAACCAAAAAACTCATAGAGGAGCGGCACAAATTAACACTTTACACGCAAGAACATAAAATCAAAGATAAAGACGTTAAAAGACACATCCGTCGAGATCTGCGCAATTACAACATCAATTTAGTGAAAATGGCTCTCGAATGTAATCGAAATCTTAAATCAGCAATTAACGGCACTGATAAGGGTAAACAGATCATGGGAAACCTTAAAAACAGAGCTGGTGTGAAACAGACGAGGAGAACAGAAATCTTAAAAATATGCACTGAGTTCTATAAAGACCTTTACTCAAACAATGACGATAATAACCAAGTGGCAAATACACCGTATTTATGTCCAGAGCATGTGGAATGGATTACTGGATCTGAAGTACACAAAGCTCTGATGAAAATGAAGTACGGTAAAAGCCCTGGTCACGATGGCATAACCACTGAAGCTCTAAGAATAGGGGAACCAGCGCTTCTACCTCATATAACGAATTTATTTAATTCAATTTTACAGTCTGGTGTTTTTCCAAAGAACTTCTGTCATTCCGTCATCATTCTTCTCTTCAAAAAAGGCGATAAATCTGAAATATCTAACTACCGTCCTATCAACCTTGTATCACACCTCTATAAAACCTTCATTAAAGTAATTGAAAATAGAATTTCCGGCCAGTTAGATCTACATCAACCAGCGGAACAGGCGGGATTCCGCAAAGGGCTTAGTACTACTGATCACCTTCAAGCTATAAATCAGATTTTAGAAAGACATTTAGAATTCCGAATCCCTTTGTACATTGCTTTCATCGATTATACTAAAGCTTTTGACAGTATCAACCATAGTTCATTGTTTCAGTCTCTACACAATCAAGGGATAGAGCCAACCTATGTAAATTTACTTTCTAAAATATATAGCAACAGTACAGCCGCCGTCAAACTACACACAGCAGGTCCGTCATTTCCCATACAGCGAGGGGTTAAACAAGGGGACCCACTTTCTCCCAAACTTTTCACGGCCACGTTAGATGAAGTTTCTAGAAAACTTAAAACCATCTGGCAAGATAGAGGAATTATCGTTGGCAGTGATAGGTTGGCGAACCTCCGATTCGCCGACGATATTGTGCTTTTTTCCTCCTCAGCCTCCGAACTTAGCCTGATGATTAACGAGCTAAACACCGCAAGCCTCGATGTCGGACTTACCATGAACATTTCGAAGACGAAAGCCATGACAAACAGCTTTGAACACCCCGTTTTTGTAGAAGAAGTGGAGATCGAGTACGTCAGAGACTACCTTTATCTTGGCCAAATTGTCTCTTTCCAGGTTAGAGCAGATAAAGAGGTTGCTAGACGCACAGAGAACGCCTGGAAGAGCTTTTGGTCAATGAAAGATCTAATGAAAGGCAAACTACCATTATGCCTTAAAAGGAAACTCCTAGACATTCGCGTTCTCCCTATTCTGACGTATGGCGCTCAGACTTGGTCTCTGACAAAACGCCAAAAATCCGCTCTCGGAGTATGCCAGCGAGCCATGGAGCGTAGTATTTTGGATATAAAGTTGTCAGACCGCGTGAGAAACAGCATACTACGTTCCAAAACCAAAATCACAGATGTTGGACAGAAGGCTGCATGCCTGAAGTGGAACTGGGCCGGACACGTGTGTCGTATGTCAGATGACAGGTGGGCCAAGCGAACAACTGATTGGTCGCCACACATAAGTCGTCCCCGTGGAAGGCCCAGGATGAGATGGCGGGACGAACTGGATACTCACCTAAGCTCGTGGCCTGTCACAGCGTTCAATCGCGAAGAGTGGAAGAAGGGTAGGGAGGCCTTTGCCCTGCAGTGGGACAGTATGGGCTGAATAATAAATAAATAATAATAAAAGGGTCACCTGAAGTAACGACGTAGACCATTAGTCAACGGCTTAGAGCTAGAGTAAAATTTTCTTTAGAAGTACACTTTAGAAGTACATACGAGTAATGTTTCAAAATTATTCAGCAATGGTACTTAAAATGCAGCTTAATATGGTGGGATAATATAGTGTACTAGTTTTTAGTAGGATTATAACTAGCTTTCACTTATAATTAGCTGTATTTTAAAGAATCCCGTAATAATAATGCATTATTAAGAACTTCCCGCGGTAAAAGTATAATGTAATATTTTATACTTAACGTAACGTAAAGTAACCAAGTCTACTAAGATTCTTTATATATTTTCCCGAACCTACTACGTTGATAGCGTGATGGTCTACAACGTAGCTACTAGCTACTGACAGGTCTACGACGTAGCTACAGGTCTACGGCGTAGCTACAGGTCTACGGCTTAGCTTAGACCATCAGGCTACAAAAAAGAGCTAGCACAAAATGTTCTTCAAAAAAAGAAACTCATAGGGATAAGATACATTAAATTATAATAAAGTGTATTGTTCGCGCCAACACAGTATAAAATAAATAAATAAACATATTTCAATCAAGCATGTTTAAATCGATTATTTATTAAGTTTTACGAAATACCTACTAGGTTAACTAGACTTTGTATGGAAACAAATAGATAATAATATTAAACCCTTGTCTTAAATCATTCTATAACTTTGAAACCTACTATAAACTCCGTGAATTCATTTCAAAAATCACACGAAACGAGAACGGAAACGAATTCATCATAATTATTATATAAAGTACGATAATGGCGTTTGAAACAGCCATCTAACATATCGCTTGCTAAATTGATTTGAATAGCTGTTTTTAAAGAGAAATATCGTAAATTCCATACAATTCTCAAGAGGCATATCAAAAGCTCGAGGAAATGGAACGTCAGAACATAATCCCAAGGAAACTCCTAGACATTCGCGTTCTCCCTATTCTGACGTATGGCGCTCAGACTTGGTCTCTGACAAAACGCCAAAAATCCGCTCTCGGAGTATGCCAGCGAGCCATGGAGCGTAGTATTTTGGATATAAAGTTGTCAGACCGCGTGAGAAACAGCATACTACGTTCCAAAACCAAAATCACAGATGTTGGACAGAAGGCTGCATGCCTGAAGTGGAACTGGGCCGGACACGTGTGTCGTATGTCAGATGACAGGTGGGCCAAGCGAACAACTGATTGGTCGCCACACATAAGTCGTCCCCGTGGAAGGCCCAGGATGAGATGGCGGGACGAACTGGATACTCACCTAAGCTCGTGGCCTGTCACAGCGTTCAATCGCGAAGAGTGGAAGAAGGGTAGGGAGGCCTTTGCCCTGCAGTGGGACAGTATGGGCTGAATAATAAATAAATAATAATAAAAGGGTCACCTGAAGTAACGACGTAGACCATTAGTCAACGGCTTAGAGCTAGAGTAAAATTTTCTTTAGAAGTACACTTTAGAAGTACATACGAGTAATGTTTCAAAATTATTCAGCAATGGTACTTAAAATGCAGCTTAATATGGTGGGATAATATAGTGTACTAGTTTTTAGTAGGATTATAACTAGCTTTCACTTATAATTAGCTGTATTTTAAAGAATCCCGTAATAATAATGCATTATTAAGAACTTCCCGCGGTAAAAGTATAATGTAATATTTTATACTTAACGTAACGTAAAGTAACCAAGTCTACTAAGATTCTTTATATATTTTCCCGAACCTACTACGTTGATAGCGTGATGGTCTACAACGTAGCTACTAGCTACTGACAGGTCTACGACGTAGCTACAGGTCTACGGCGTAGCTACAGGTCTACGGCTTAGCTTAGACCATCAGGCTACAAAAAAGAGCTAGCACAAAATGTTCTTCAAAAAAAGAAACTCATAGGGATAAGATACATTAAATTATAATAAAGTGTATTGTTCGCGCCAACACAGTATAAAATAAATAAATAAACATATTTCAATCAAGCATGTTTAAATCGATTATTTATTAAGTTTTACGAAATACCTACTAGGTTAACTAGACTTTGTATGGAAACAAATAGATAATAATATTAAACCCTTGTCTTAAATCATTCTATAACTTTGAAACCTACTATAAACTCCGTGAATTCATTTCAAAAATCACACGAAACGAGAACGGAAACGAATTCATCATAATTATTATATAAAGTACGATAATGGCGTTTGAAACAGCCATCTAACATATCGCTTGCTAAATTGATTTGAATAGCTGTTTTTAAAGAGAAATATCGTAAATTCCATACAATTCTCAAGAGGCATATCAAAAGCTCGAGGAAATGGAACGTCAGAACATAATCCCACGATGATTGACGACAGATAAGATTGGCATACTTGCATACTAAGGCCGTGTCCACATAAGGCTGCTTTGATATTAAATTGGAATAGGCAAACGGCAGGCTCATTACGTAAATAATATAAATAAATAAATATTTCCGGACAATCCACACATCAACATCTAGCCATAAATAATATAGTAAATAGGTATGTCTTTCAACAGCAAAGCGATAGCAATAACAAAAATTCTGAGGTATTTTTCATTGCAAATGATCGCTTAGGTATACAATACGATTTCTTTTGAGGATTTTTGCTGATCGCTATGTACTTATGTTATAAGCTTTCTTGGATGGTCTATGTATTTCGAGTTTTTCTTTAAGAATTTTGCGGTATATGCTACGCAATTCCTTCTACATAATTATATTATTTAAAATTTATAAGTTTGCAAAGATCTTACCAAGTCGGCCACAATTCAAAAGGTTTAACTGTGTTGTGTAGCTAATATAAACAAATTATTTGTTTTTCCAGATTGCCGTACGGGAAAGTGGAACTGCATTTGTGTTTGTAAGTGTGTGTGTGTGTGTGTGTGTACGTGTAACTGAACAATTAAACATTAGTATGCCGAAGCCCGCGGCCCAATATTCAATAATGAACGAATATTTTCCAAGTCATAAGTCGGTTGAATTATGTTAAAAATCGACTTGTTGTCATTAAAAACATATTAAATAAATCTTAATTTAAAATTTAGGAAAAACCCCAGATTCCAATGCCTTCATTTCTTTAAATGTTAAATAACATAATATTATGTAATGTGACAGATTTTCTGTTTTCCTTCCCCACTCTCATCCCCATAACTTTTAAACGGCTCAACCGATTTTCATAAAACATGTCTAAGAACACCCGGGCCAAACTCACCTTTCATACAAAAAAAACTTAATTGAAATCGCTCGATTCGTTCGGGAGCTATGATGCCACAGACAGACAGACATACACACAGGCAGACAGACAGACACGTCACACTTATAACACCCCTCTTTTTTGGTCGGGGGTTAAAAAATAAAGTGCAAATAGAATGATTCGAAAGAAAGCTGTCAGCGGTCACGGTCACCCATCCAAGTACCTACTGACTGCGAGCAACGCTGTCTAACTCGTTGAGTAGTTTCGAACGAACCTTAGTTTGGGCTTACGTTGTAATTTACTATTCAGTGGTTTGGGGTTAGGTGATGCTGTGTGGTTATGATAAGTCAGTAAAAAACCTATATATATAGTCAGGTTACGAAAATATTTATTTCATACTAGTGGCCCGCCCCGGCTTCGCACGGGTTTTTATTCAAATTTTGTTCCCGGCAATTATTTAAATTTTTCTCGCCTTTTAAACCTTCCCTAGACCTCCACGAACATTTCAAGACTATGACTAGATAAATCCATTCAGCCGTTCTCGAGTTTTAATCAGACTAACGAACAACAATTTATTTTTATTTATTTAGATTATAAATCTTTCACTTCATAAAAAGAGAAGGTTCTTGATCCGGCGTGTATTTATAGTTCTCGATTTATTGACATTGTTTTTGTTTAGTGTAAGCGCATCTTTTTGAGCATATTCTTTTAAACCGACTTCAAAAAAAGAGGAGGTTCTGAATTAGACGTGTATTCTTGGTTCTCGAGTTATCTTTAAAGTTGTTCTCAATTTGTATGGAAAATGTTTGACTTCTGCCGATGCTCTAATAAAGTTAACTAATAAATATATATGTATGTTCCAAATTAAAAGAAGGTTGTTTTTTGTTAAAAATCTACTTGTGTTCCTACATAACTATAGCTAGAGGCAAGAATGAAACAATACCATAATGTCATTTGATATAGTAGTCCTTTCTCGTCGCAACAGGCAAAAAAAACATATTTTAATAAAATAAAGCCAAATTATTTAATCCTAGAGGGCAATTATCAGAACCATGATATAATAAAGAATTGGTTATGATAAGAATATCAATATAAGATATATCTCGAAATGCTTTCAATATTTATAATACTGTCGTTACAATTACAATATAGTGATTTTTAATATTTTGTCATTGACTAAATAGAAACAACTTTGGGGTTCCACAAGGGAGCGTACTTGGCCCGTTTCTCTTCCTTATCTACATAAATGACCTTCCTGACATTATAAAGCATAAAACAATATTATTTGCAGATGACACAACGATTATTATTAGAGGACATAATAAATTGACGTTCGAAAGAGAAATAACTGACGCTCTTACTAAGACAATTGAATGGCTGAATCAAAATAATCTTAACATTAACCTAAGTAAAACTAATATAATTCAATTTGGGACATACAAAAATTTAAATGCAAATATTAACATTAATTATGACAAAGCACTTATAGCGGAAGAACAGAATGTAAAATTCTTAGGTATTTTAATTGAAAAACACTTAAACTGGAAAGCACATATTGATCAAATTTGCATTAAAATAGATAAATTTGTGTATGCAATTAGGAATCTTAGACTGCGCGTATCTATGGAGGCTGCTCTCACAGCGTACCATGGCTACGTCTCATCGATATTGGCCTACGGTCTCATAATGTGGGGAAACTCTGTAGACTTCAACAGAGCTTTTAGAGCTCAAAAAAAGTCCATCCGCGCTATATGTGGATACTGGAGCACAGACAGCTGTAAGCCATTGTTTAGGAGTTTTAGGATCCTACCACTACCGTGCATGTATATCAGAGATGTATGTGTCTTTGTCAAGCAATATCCTCAGTATTTTAAGCGGCATGCAGATGTTCTGACTAGACATACTCGGCACAAAAATAGGTTATACGTCCCACCATGTCGGCTTAAGCTCGTTAAACGTAATTATTTCTATCATGCCATTACTATCTACAATAAACTACCTGACGAAAGCGTCTTTAAAAGATAATTTAAATTTAAATCAATTTAAGATTAAATTAAGAGACTGGCTTTTAGAAAATTGTTTTTATGACATGCATGAATATATGAATTTCAAAACCTGACATATAACCTAATTACCAATTATGATTAAATTTTCAATTAATTAATGTGTATTCGATATTCTTATTTTTAAATTAGTTTTTTTTAATGTATATTTTAGTGTTATATTATAGATAATAACTTTTAATTATTATAGATTTGCACACCTGTTTAGGTAGAGTGTTAATGGACATTTAATTAGTTACAACGACTAACTGCATTCAGACTGCAATCCAACTGCACGCCAACTGCCCGTCGACGTGCAGTTTGATTGCAGTCCGTCTGTCTAGACCCTTAGAAATTTAATTCCTTAGCACATTTTTGTTAAGGCCATTACGCAAGCTAGGTTTTGTTTTAATTTCCTATTGTATTGTTTATCTGGTGTGTAATAAAGTATTTTCTATTCTATTGTATTCTATTTGTTCTTGGACATTTACTCTGTCAATTACTCGTTACTCGGCAGGAACAGACTTTTTTTTTTTTGTTTTCGATAAGTCTTCATTTGACCACAATCTCACCCGATGTAAAGTGACGATGTGCTCTAAGATGGGACATGATGACCTAGAAGGTAGACGGCTTCTCCGGACCACATTACGAAACACGAAAAAATCGCTTCACGCACTGGCCCAGCCCGGAGGGTGGTGACAAGCCGCGGCCGAAGCCTACCACCAGAGCCTGCTCTTAGCACCACCCGGAGGTCACGTGTAAGGATTCAGTGGGTTACCACTTACGGACGTGAACAGACAAAACCTCCAACCTCCCCCTCTTTTTATACTTTTTAGACTCAAATAATTCATGAACCGTACATGTTATAGATTTCGTTTCATAAAACTCTTTGTTGTAAGATTTTGCTTTTCGAGTGACATAAATAGTGTAACATACCTCAACATTTTTTAAATGGCGTAAGAAGGTTTGCCAGGCTACATAAAAAAATGTCGGAACCCCTTTAAAATTAAATAAATAAATATAATTGATCAATCAACACTGAAATATAGCACCGTGATTTTTATGGCAAGTTAAAGAAAATCGGCAAAACTGGTAAACATTAGTAGTCTGCTATAATAACAAAATAAGTAGATAACTAATAATAACTTAAATTAAATTATTAACTACATTTTACAAAATCTTTCCAAGCTGGTAGGTAAGATAACACAACCTAGAATAATAAACGACACAACGATACTATGCTAATATCCGGCGATTTTCTTCGGCTCGGAAACTTCTCAAGAAAGGTAATAAGTATTAAAAATCTTCTAAGATATAAGTCTCAGCTGAAACTTATTTCATTTCACTCGAGTTATGTTGTCGCTTCAGCTCCTTATAAGTTACCGGAAGAAAGCAAAAACTCTTATCAATTTGCTGAAAACTATTATTATTACAGCAAGCACTTTAGCTTAACCTTGATGTCTCTTACTTACATCTATTTTTACCATTATTTATTACTATTTATTCTAATCTATAAATAAATAAAATAAATATACTTTGGATTCGAACACCCACCAAGGAGAATAGTGCTTGCAGAACATACAAACACTTGAACCCTCGGCGGGGATCGAACCCGCTACCTCTTGCACTGAAAGCAGACCTTCGCCCACCGATCCACTGAGAACTTATTCTAATATTATATAGCTTGTTTATATTTAATTTTATTAAGAGCTTGACTTAGGAACAAACTCCGATCTGATTTTTTTTATTTATTTATTAACTAGCGGCCCGCCCCGGCGTCGCACGGGTAAAAAAAGTTCCCGGCAGTTTTTCCTTATTTACTCACCGTTTAGACCTACCCTGGACTACGACAAACATTTTAAAACCAAAATCAGCTCAATCGGCCCAGCCGTTCTCGAGTTTTAATCAGACTAACGAACAACAATTCATTTTTATTTATATATAGATAGATGACGCCAAGTTGCTAGAAGTAGACAGTATTGAAACCAATGAAAACAAACAATTACATGACTGATGAGAATTATGGAAATTATGAAGATGACGATGACAACGATAAAGATAAAGATGATTAAATATATTATAATAATTAAGCATGAATAATAAATATTTTTTTGTGTATTAAATTCATTAAACTGAACAGTTTTTGGTTTCTCATGTGTAGTTCTCTCTTGCCTTTATTCGCTCTAAGGGGGTATTCAACCCTTCAAATATGTCTGGTTATTAAAAATTATTGAATGATAATTGTCCAGTAATATTCGTATATACTTTTTATTAATTAAAAATATTAAATTGCAGGAATTTAAGTCAGTAAATGCATTTATGTACCTGAGCAATGCTCTGGCATTTGACTTTCTTCGGTGTCTGGGGGAGCGTTAGACCCTTCGGATAGGTCTGGCTTTTAGAATAATGACTTAAAATGGTCATTAGAATATTGTGTATTAATCTTAGTTTTTATAATATGACGTGAGATAGCTCAGGTACTGCACACCTTGATTGCCTGATACCTACTGAAGACACCGTTACTCCAGGTTCGTAACCCCCAAGCATTGTTCCCTATACCAGTGAGAACGTAACGTAGGTCTGGCAGGCCCTGGCTCTACCTCTATATCATTACATTATAATTGTTATTCATTTATTTAATAGAAATAGTTTGAATATTGATTTCTTACAAATATCAAATTGTCATCTATACGTCACATAGCTGTCATTATACGTCAATTGCGTAATCATTTGCGTTTTGTTATTCCAAGTCTGATTCTTTTTTGTTATAACACGTTTTATAGTGACTGTCGTTTCAAGTCAAGTCACACGGGAATGCTGCCGAACGGGATAAAAAGTATCCTATGTCCGTCTCCTGGCTCTAAGCTACCTCCATACCAATTTTCACCCAAATCTGTTCTACCGTTCTTGAGTTATAAGTGGTGTAACTAACACGACTTTCTTTATATATATAGATATTTGTTTATTTATTAGCGCCTACAAACAAAAAAACTCTTCAGCTTTATAAAATAAGTACAGGTTAATCCTATTACGGGCGCTTCTTCAATTCTTATGTGTAAAAATGACTATAGCTATCCACCCTACATCGGAAAAAGATATAAACCCATTTGTCCAAGAATATTTATCGTAAACTTGCAATAACATTTCTCATAGTAACGGATATTAAACGGGTATTGTCAACAGTTGAGCCAAACAAGAATGTGATATCGCTAACCTACTGGAATATTCGAGAATGCTCGAGAATCTCCGAGAATCCCACTCGAAACAGAACGCTATTGAATGGATGTGGTAGCTGAGTTTTAGACAGAAGGAATACCTACTTGTCTGGTTTCAAAGGATTTAAATTGGAACCGCCAATCAACTGACGTACGTTCGATTTTTAATTCAAGTTTGCAAACTTTAGCCCAAGAATAGACAGCAACTGAAATAAATATCCGTGGTTTTGTGCATTAAAAAGGAGGCCAGTGTTTCTCAATAAATAAGCAATTTCGGAACATTAGCTAGGGCCATAAAATTTTGTAGCTTATATATAATTATTCTTTTATTAAGTTTATGATATGATATGATAAATAAGGTTAGGCTAAGTTAGCGAGGTTTTTTACTAGGACAGCAGTTATCTATACCCGTGTATAATTTTATCCAAATCTGGCTCCGTTTGCAATTTTGGATTTCCTCACGAAATGTGGCTATTTTATTTTACTGAGGAAAGAAGGGGCCTTTAAGTTACTTTGATATTTAACTGTGAAGTTTCATAAAAATCAAAATCCATGCAGTATTTTTTTGCGTGAAAAAGTAACAAACAAACTTACTTTCTTACATCCTCAAAAATATTCGTACCTATTATAAAAACTGCTGAACAAAATTGTATGAAATGTGAAATGCAAGGCCACTAGCATAGTAGTAAAGAAAACTCCATATTCGCTATGAAACTATAGAAAAATATTAGAGAATACGTTTCTAGGAACAAAATTAATATCAGAGAAAGCGCTTCTAGAAACCGAATAAATATCAGCTCATCCAAGAAATGTAGATCATCGCTAGAATAATAATATCTAGTTTCGGTTGAGCCTTATTTGAATTTCTATGTGCATCTGTCGACGTTGACTTTATTATTTGTTACTTGTCGTTCTTCCGAGTAAGTTGTTCTGTTTAACGAAACGACGATAGGAATAAGAAGGATTCGGTAGTGTTTTTTTTGTTCATTATTACACACCTACATACAAAGGTAAGCTTTGTGGCTTACTATAAAATTTATTTAAAAAAATTAAGTGCTTCTTACAAAAGAAGTAAGGAAAATCATTACAATTTAAAATGCGTTACATGAATAACATTTTTAAAACTTACAAATACACTAAATTTATTCGTAGCATGTATTTATTTAACTTACATTTATAGGTACAGCATAGGTCTAATTACTTTATAACAAAATGTATTTTAAAGGTACATGATTAGTAAAAACTTTAAATATATTTTAATAAAATTATATTATATAATTTTATAAGTCTTAAATCTTTCATATTTTATATTATTATGTTTACCTTAAAACTTATAAGTTACAATACAATACAAACATTATTTATTATTGTATCACCACAATATCGGAAAATACATATGACATCCCTACAAATATTATAAATGTGAATGTAAGTTTGTTAAAAAGCCGTGTTGGCTAAGTGGGAGGACACTTGACTTTCATTCCGAAGGTCGTGGGTTCAAACCCCGCCACGCACCTCTGGATTTTTTTTCTTGAGAAATTTATGTGCGCTTTAAACACGTGCTTTAACGGTAAAGGCAAACATCGTGAGGAAACCGGAATATTCTGAGACCTTTAAATGAGTTTGACGGACATGTGACATTCACCAACCCGCACTTGGTCAGCGTGGTGAATTAAGGACTAATCTCTCTCGTCAAGAGAGAAGTCCCTGTGTCCCAGCAGTGGAAACGTTAATAGGGTGATGATGACGTAAGTTTGTTTGTTACGCTTTCACGCGAAAACTACTGAAACGATTTAAATGAAATTCAAATTTGGTACACAGAATCTCTAGAGCCTGAGAAAGAACATAGGCTACTTTAAACCGCGGGAAAGTGTCATTTCGCGGGAAAATTATTTATAACGCGGGTAACACCGCGGGGCACTACTAGTATAGTATAAAGCTTGATGTGCAGGTGTGAAGTTCAAAGTCAAAAAGTTAAACCGATAACAAAAGTATTTACTTTAAATATGAATGAAATAAAATAAGAAAGCATTAAATCAGGTTTATCTCAACACTAGAAGAATTTATCAAGAGAATATCTCGTTTCTTCAAAGCGCGTCAAAGATCTGTCTTTCACGCGACAACATCGTTACAAATTTTGTGAATATTTTGCGAAATACAAAAGACTTATTGTATTCTAA
Source organism: Gymnoscelis rufifasciata (assembly GCA_929108375.1). Taxonomy (NCBI): domain Eukaryota; kingdom Metazoa; phylum Arthropoda; class Insecta; order Lepidoptera; family Geometridae; genus Gymnoscelis; species Gymnoscelis rufifasciata. The sequence continues at coordinate 11,863,571 of OV815314.1, forward strand.
GCATCGCTATTACATTCTTCAGACTCAAAGACAGATAACCCGTCGCACCTGCATTTGAGCGTTGAAATATTATCGCGAAATCCCGACTTTGAGCACGAAAATAACATATTTTCAAAGAATTCTGGATGTTGTGTCGCGGTTTCAAATATTTATGGGGGACGATTTAATGTTTACACGGTAATAGCTACATCTAGGACTTCGGGAGATTTATGTGTGCTTAAAAATTTGGGATTTACGGTGTGTTGTGGTTTTCATGATTTTCATCATTATACAAAATACAAATACAAAAAAAATACAATAATATTTATTGACAGTATTACAAGTTCAAATTATAACTAGGTTTGGGAGCTCTTCTGGTAAGTTATCTAATAGACTCTTCTAATACAGGTTGTTGTATTAGAAGAGTCCCCTCTTTTCTCTGACGCCGTTATATACTGGTATGAGAACATTATATGTAAGTATATTATACGCTTGTATTTTTTCTTTTCAACAGCGAATTTTTAGGTTACAAATATAAAAATGTTTATCGATTGAAATAGAATTCATTGTGGTCAATTTGAACATTTAAATAATTGAAAACGCATTTAACCTTTTTTTTGCGTCTTTTTTTTTTAATGAACGAATAAATTATAAGTAATTTATAGATAACTAGATTTTAACTGCTTATATTTTTACTAGATGAATTAGCTATCCAAGGGCGAATTTTTTTTTTTTAAATCTGACCCTTAGTTCTGGTTTACTGTGGTAATATTTGTTGTTAAAGTAGTTACACTCTGACTGAGATCCAAACAAACAAACAAACTTCTCAGCTGTTTAATATGAAATGTAGCTACATTATGTCATCATCATCATCATTATCACTTCAGCCGTAGGACGTCCACTGCTGGACATAGGCCTTCCTCAAAGACGTCCAGTTACTTCGGTCGGTAGCAGCTTGTAACCACCGCGAGCCCGCTACCTTCACCAGGTCGTCCATACATCTAGTTGGTGGACGTCCTACTCTGCGTTTGCCGATCCATGGTTTCTATTCGAGATCTTTCCGTACATGATGTACGAGTCACAATTTTTTTTAATAGGCTTATCTTTTGGCAATTTGTTTTAATTACGTTCTATACAATATATCTTAAATGATTATAACTATGGGTTATATATGTATATAATTATGGTCATTGTTTTTGTAATAACCTAAACAAAAGCTGTTGTAAAATGTTCAATATTACAGAGCAATATTAATCATCATCGTAATTTAGGCAAATTGTTGATACTAAGAATAACAATAGATGTTTTAATATAATTATAATATCACTAATTGGTTATCCACGGTATCGTTATTTGAATTGTAAATCTACTAGTTGGCTGAAACTGACAAAACTCGATTAGAAAGCGAACTCTATGTTAATTAAGTCGATTGTTTGAATTATTCCACTTTCCCCCACTAAGGCCGTCCCAGCCCCACTAGTGGGACAACGTCTAACAAACAGAAAGTGCAATGTAATCTGTTCAACTATTTCGAAATTCGAGCCGTGTTGGCTAAGTATCAGGACACTCGACTTTCATTCCGAAGGTCGTGGGTTCAAACCCCGCCACTCACCTCTGGATTTTACTGGTTAAGACATTTATGTGCGCTTTAAACACGTGCTTTAACGGTGTAGGCGAACATCGTGAGGAAACCGGCATGTTCTGAGAACTTTAAAGAGTTTGAAGGACATGTGACATACACCAACCCGCACTTGGCCAGCGTGGTAAATTAAGGCCTTATCTCTCTCGCCAAGAGAGAAGTCCCTATGAAGGTAGATGGCTTCTCCGGACCACATTACGAAACCCGAAAAAATCGCTTCACGCACTGACCCAGCGCGGAGGGTGGTGACAAGCCGCGGCCGAAGCCTACCACCAGAGACTGTTCTTAGCACCACCCGGAGGTCACGTGTAAGGATTCAGAGGGTTACCACTTACGGACGTGAACAGACAAAACCTTCTGCTACTTAAAAGTTAACTTATGATTGCATATTAATCAGGACAAAGCTTAAGAGGCTAAAAAGGATAAAAGCCTCTTTCTCTTTCATGAGATCAATTCTATGTTATCATTATCATGTTGAGGGGTTTTGGACAAATACACCGCCGCGGTGGTCCATTGCGTGGTACGTGGCTCACGGTGGATGCGAGTAGCGACTGATCGGAATAATTAGTCGTCTTTGAGGGAAGCTTATGTCCAGCCGTGGGCGTCTTATGGCTGAAAAGATGATGATAATGATTATCATGGTATATAACATAACATTCGTTCATTCGGAAATTGGCAGGAGTACCAAAAACTAGATTTCAGTTTTAGCTGTTCCAAAAGTTAGACAACTTTTGGAACAGCTAAAACTGAATAAAAACTTAAATTGAACTGTTAGCATTCAAAGTTAATACAGGTCAATTTGCCACTTAACTAAAGCCGCAAACCCACTTTATCACACGATCCTCAGGTACCGACCGCAAGCTATATCTGTTAGTCGGTACCCGTTAAATCGGGGCTCATCGATTTATTCATCAAGACCGAATCACCGGCTGTGGGCTACAGTTTACACTGATTAGTTCGAAAGGCTTAGGAACTTTTGTGTTTGCGGAATAGTTTGAGGTTGTGTAATTCTACCCTAATTTTCGTATTTTACGGTTTCATAATGACCAAAATTGATTGTGCTATTTCGGAGAGTTTTATGGTTAAATATTAACACCCTGAGAAATAACTGTAGTATGTCTGTATGATTTTAATTCAATATTTTTGAGTTATTCCTTTAGAATTTTTATATTCAAGGCAAAATACTTTCATTCTGCAAAGTTTAATTCGGAAAATTAATAAATTTACTTAACTTCGGAAAGTTATTCGGAGCATATAGGTTTTTTTGGGTAGGTACTAAAAATATAATATTTTATAAAAATAAATAGCACACTTACTCTTTTTTTCTCTTATTATGCGACAGTTAATATTAAGACATCAGAATAAACACAACAAACCAATAAAGGAAAAGATGACGGAATAAAATTGGGTTGGTTCACTTTCTTATATAAATATCTTAACTAGCTAAGAATAAACAAATAACATATTATTATTATTATTTAGACAATATTTGAAGACAATATTTGATTTTTTGAATCCGTGTTGGCTAAGTGGGAGGACACTCGACTTTCATTCCGAAGGTCGTGGGTTCAAACCCCGCCACGCACCTCTGGATTTTTCTACTTGAGACATTTTTGTGCGCTTTAAACATGTGCACCACCATGTGTTTGAACCATGTGTTTGAAGGACATGTGACGGCTTTGGGTGACGACTGCTAGGTACACTGATGAAGTATCCGCCAAATACGGATTCGGTTCGGGTCACTAGGCGAGGTTTCCTACTTGAAGGCGGACAGACAGCGTGGCGCGGAAGCCGAGGCGACTTCGGGGGTTGCTCTTGGCCACCGGGAACTTCGGTATTCTTTGCAACGTGATGTCTCGTCTTGCTGACATGTAAGGGACCTATATTCTCCGAGGTAGCCTTAGCGGACGTGTGCGGTAAGACACCGACGCACGCCGTTCCCCTAGTAGGGCTCTGTGATGGGTGAGGCCCGTCGGAGAATGAATATAAAAAACTTAACACCATGGCAACCTCAAGAGACACCCTTTTTAACTCTTCCGCTGCGTCTTCGGATGCGCGTAACTTTTCCTCGGCTGCGTCACTAGATGCGCCAACAACATTTCCCAGACCATCTACGTCCACGGCTGCGTCCTCGGATGCGCCAAGACGTGATCTAGCATCGACCGGATCCGACATCGGAGCGCCATTAACCAAGGCTGCGCCGAAGGAAACGGTCATCGAACTATCTGCTCTTAAAGCAGCAATCCCAGCAGCCGGGTCTAGCTGGAATCTTGTTTCTCCTCGTAAGAGGAAGAACAAGAAGAAAGCAAAGATACCTCCTCCTCAGCTGAACGCTGCAGCATCCCAAAAGGTGAGGACACAGGTGGGGAAGAAGACCGCTGACTGTGGGCCACAGCTCTCTAGAGCTAGGCCTGTAGCCCCGCCTAGCGGGGCGCCAACTTCGGCGAAGCCTGAGGCAGAGCCGTCTTTGCGCGTCAGTGGTCCGAAACCTCGCCGATCGTCCAAACCCCGAGGGAAGCGCGGAGGGAAGCCAGGAGCGAAAGCCCGTGCTGCAACCGAACCAACCACCAACCCAACACCAACCGCTCAACCAAAGAGCTCTAAACGGTCCCGGCCAGAGGACAGCACTACACCCACAGGTGATAGTAAGCGCCCGAAGCCGGGATCGTCACAGAAAACCAGAGCCTCTTATAGCCACGCAGCAGCACAAGTTCCTGTGAACGACCTGATGGTGGCTTTAACGGTTGAGCCTTACCAAGACCTTACCGAGGAGCAAGCCACGGAGATGCGTGAGAGGATGGAGGCCAGGTTTGTCAAGGAACTCCTTGACCCGATCACCACGGCCCAAACCTCCAAAGTCCGTTTCCGGGGCCGAGCACACCTTTACGATGGCGTCCTCAAGCTGTGGTGCGAGGACGACTATACGTTAGAGTGGCTCCAACGTATGGTCTCGCAACTTGAGTCGCCGGTCGCAGGAGCGAAAGTTGTCCTGAAAAGGCAAAAGGAGCTCCAGCGAAGAGTCCTGTGTGGCCTATTCGTCCCAGTTCAGGGACAAGCGGACGACATACGCAGGATCCTGGCGGCTCATAACACCAATCTCAACATTAACTCGTGGAAACCGATCCGCGTCGAGCAACAGGTGCAGAAGGGCACGCCTGGAACACACCTGGTGCTCCGCGTTCCCGAGGCTGATGTTGAGAAGGCAAAGCAACAGGAGCGACGCCTATACTGGCTCTTTGGGAACATATACCTGCGTCTCCTAGAGGAGGAAGATCCCAAAGAGCAGGAGGTCTGCGATAACGCAATCCAACCTCCAACTCAGGACCCTGGACCGGTAGTCAAAATCGCACCCACTCCTGGTCCCAGCTCCATCCCCACTACATCTCTGGCGTTCCGCAAATCCCAAAGGACGCCAGATAAGACGATAGTCCAGGGCCCTTCAACTCCCATGACTGAGGAGCGCTTTCTCGATGTGGAGGGGACTGATGTCAGCGACAGCTGTCTTGACTCCTCCCCCCTCAAGCGCTCCTAGAACAGTCATGCCAACAGCCCCTAATCCCATTCCCTTCCCCCTCCAAATACCTAACCCCACTACATCCCCTCCCCAAATCCCCAAATCCAAACTCCCCAATCCCCAAAACCTACCAATACCAATCATTCAGGCAAACCTTCAACACAGCCTCACTGCCACTGCAACCCTACGCAGGGCACTGGAGGAAAGACCCGAAACTGTGGCTTTGATCCAAGAACCCTGGATCAGAAAAAGCCAAATATGTGGTCTCAAAACACCGGAAAGCCAACTTCTCCTGAACACCTCTGTAAGCAATCCTAGAACTTGCATTGTTGTTCCGAAGAACATTAGGACATTTCTTATAACCGAACTCTGTTCCAGAGACCTAACCGCTGCTAGACTATTTCTATCTCCCCAACATAACACACAACAAATAGTCATAGCATCAGCCTACCTACCTAGCGATGAAGCGATACCAACTCAGGAACTGATGTCACTCGTTGAATACTGCGAAAGGGAGAACGTGGAACTCATCGTTGGCACAGACTCCAATGCGCACCACACACTTTGGTGCAGCACCAAGAGTAACGACCGCGGAGAAGAACTGGTAAGCTACCTTGTAACTACGAATCTTCTACTCCTTAACAGGGGCTCGGAACCGACCTTTGTCACCTCTAGAGCCCAAACCATAATTGACTTAACACTTTGCACAGAACAGGTTTCAAGCTTCACCAAAGACTGGCACGTATCCAACGAGGCATCGTGCTCAGATCACAGATGGATAAGGTTTAACCTGGAGATGACAATCCCTCCACCACAACCCCGACGCTGTACACGTAAGACTGACATAACAAAATATAACAAATTAGTTAAATCAGAACTTGACAGTTTAGGTGTTAACGCAAACATTCTAACAGTAGCTGAACTAGATAATTACACTAACCAGCTAACGCAAATTTTAACCCACAGCTATGAACAATCATGCCCACTTGTCGTGCCTTCACGAAAGCCAAAACGACAATGGTGGGGACCTGAACTGCAGAGGCAACGAAGCAAAGTAAGGAAATTGTTCAACAGAGCCATGAACACCCGGACACAAGAAGACTGGGACAAATACCAACGCGCAAGGATTTCCTACAAAAAATGCATACGTTTGATGAAAAAACAGTGCTGGAGGAAATTCTGTACCGCAATAGAAGATACCAGTCAGGCGGCTAGAGTCAGAGGTCTGCTAGCAAGAGACCTTGATCGTACACTCGGCAGCTTAAAAAAACCTGACAATACCCTTACAAAAACGGACACGGAAACGAGCGAGGTACTGATTAACACACACTTTCCTGGCTGTCAGGTAACTGACAACAACAAATGGGAAGAACATCAGGAGTACATCGCTGACGAACATGACTGGAACAAAATATGATAAACCACGAAAAGGTTACTTGGGCAATTAACAGTTTCCTCCCATACAAATCGCCAGGCTTAGACGGAGTCTTTCCGGGCATGTTAAGATGGTGCAATAAGGCACTGGCAGAACACCTAGTGCCTTTATTTAGGGCATGCATTGCCTATAAATATGTACCTCAAAAATGGAGAGAAGTCAAAGTAGTTTTTATACCAAAACCAGGAAGAGGTGACTACACTGAGCCTAAGTCTTATAGACCAATAAGCCTCACGTCATTTCTACTAAAAACACTCGAAAGGCTATGTGACAGAGAGATACGTGAAAACACACTCAGCCTTATACCACTCCACCCCCAACAACACGCCTACAGTAAAGGCAAATCAACGGAATCCGCCCTACACCAAGTCGTATCCCGTATAGGTGCAGGATTGACGTCAAAGCAATCAACCCTCGGAGCATTCATAGATATTGAAGGAGCCTTTGACAAAACAAAATTCACCAGTATCAACAAAGCCCTGATCAACTACGGCGTTGAACCAACACTGGCTGAATGGATTAACAACATGCTCGTAAATAGAGCCATTCAAGTAACGATAAATAAAACAACCCGAGGCATAGTAGCGAGAGGATGCCCTCAAGGAGGCGTTTTATCCCCGCTACTTTGGAACATAGTAGCAGACGAGCTACTGAGAAAGCTCAACGGTCGAGGTCTTGTGACAGTAGGATATGCGGATGACCTCGCTATCCTGGCGACCGGATGCTTTGAAAGCATACTATGTGACCAAATCAGGAATGCCTTCAAAACCATTGAAAGCTGGTGCAAAGAACACGATCTATCGGTTAATCCAGCTAAAACAGAACTCATCATGTTCACCAACAAAAGGAAACTTGGGCACCTAAAGTTGCCCCAGCTCTTCAACACAGACCTTCAACTAAGTAACGAAGTCAAATACTTAGGGGTCATACTAGATAGCAAGCTTCTATGGAACAAGCATCTTGACTTCAAACTGAACAAAGCATGTACTACATTTTACCAATGCAGGAGAATGCTAGGGAAAACATGGGGACTCTCCCCCAAGGTAACCAGATGGCTTTACACTGCCGTCGTAAGACCCACACTAACCTATGGAGCCATAGTATGGTGGATCAGAACAGAACTGAGCACAGCCAGAACGAAGCTGCAGCGCTTTCAAAGAATGATAGGCGCAGCCGTCACGGGCTGCATGAGAACAACACCGGCTGCTGCACTCGAAATTGCTCTCGAATTAGCGCCACTCGACCTACATATACAATTAGAGGCGACCATGTCAGCCCTTAGACTAAACAATCTTGGAATATGGGGAACCACCACAAGTCCACACGCACGTATACTTGAAAGGGCGCTGGAATACCAACCACTAATAGCAGCCCCGTGCGACCTCATGCTCAAGAAACCAATCCAAGACAAACTTTACCACATACAACTATCTGAAGGTCCTAAGGACGAATCAGGCATTGAGGAAGTGAGAATATACACCGACGGCTCTAAAACAAAGACCGGAACAGGTGCAGGTGCCCACTCACTAGACCTCAACATTAACATATCCATGACACTAGGCGAACACAGCTCTATATTCCAATGTGAATGTGCAGCAATAACAGAGGCGGCCAGGGCAATCATGAGAAGGAAGATAAACGGGTACCATATTAGAATTCTCTCAGACAGTGCCGCCACACTCACTGCCCTAATGGGCAGAGAGAGTAACTCTAAACTAACATACGAATGCCACCTAGTGTTACAGGAGGCTTCCAAAAATAACACGATCACCCTTCAGTGGATCAAAGGTCACAGTGGATCATTCGGGAATGATGCAGCAGATGAACTAGCACGGCAAGGATCAGGAAGGAAAGCAGAAGGTCCGTCTCCGTTCCTGCCGCTGCTTTTCTCACAACTGCGCACCTGGATGAGAACCAGAATAAAAGACCTACACAACGATCGCTGGCATAATCTAACAGACTGCCGACAGGCAAGAACAGCAATGCCAGACCTTAACTCAAGGCAATCCAAACGCCTATTAAACCTTAAAAGAACGGACCTTCGAGTCCTGATAGGAACTATCACAGGACACATAACCCTCAACAAACACCTCTATAACATGGGATCCACAGACAGTTCACTCTGCAGAGGATGCCTCAACAAAGACGAAACAGCTGCCCACGTCATCCTGGAATGCGAGGGAGTAACAGCACAGCGACGTGAAATCCTTAAGAACCCAAGGTCACTCCGAGAAGCCTGCGAAGACCCCAGAAAACTTCTGCGCTTTTGGTCGGAGTTGGGCTGGTTACACTAGCACCCCAATCCACGCACAATGGACCACCTTTGAGTCTAAGTGCGGAAAAACAGGGCCCCCCTAACTAACTAACTAGGACATGTGACATTCACCAACCCGCACTTGGCCAGCGTGGTGAATTAAAGTATAATTTATCTCGGCTAGAGAGAAGTCCCTGTGTCCCAGCAGTGGGAACGTTAATAGGTTGATGATGATGAGACAATATTATTATCTAAGCGTCATAATGCATTAACTAAACTCAGTCAGACCTTGAGTTAGACAGTAATTAAGGGTCAGTGGTCACATCGGTCCTCAGTGACCCGGAACAGTTGCGGCTACAGAACAGTTAGAGATCGTGGAAGTTACAACACTACCTGTTTACTTAACTACAAAGCGAACTTCGCCTCAGACGAGAGTACTCCAAATGTACAACAGATTGTGTTAAGCTGTGCGGATGAAGTTTACTAGGACTTTGTGATAAAATGGATGCAAGCTTGTGTTTACATAGATTTAATAAATCTAAATTTAAAATTTAAGAAAAACCCCCGATTCTAATGCCTTAATTTCCTTAAATGTAAAACAACATAATATTATGTAATGTGGACGCGATGCGTTTTCATTTGATACCCCACACTAGTATATTTGCAGATTTTCGGTTTTGCTTCCCCACTCTCACCCCCATAACTTTTAAACGGCCCAACCGATTTTCATGAAACATGTCTAACAACACTCGCGCAAGACTCACCTTTCATACAAAAAAAACTAAATCGAAATCGCTCCATCCGTTCGGGAGCTATGGTGACACAGACAGACAGACAGACAGACACACAGACAGACAGACAGACAGACAGACAGACAGACAGACAGACAGACAGACACGTCAAACTTATAACACCCCTCTTTTTTGGTCGGGGGTTAAAAAGTAATAAATATGCATTTTGTTATTCTGTTTGAAAGTCACAAAGCTTGACGTGAGTTGGATGCAATAATGTATAGCGAGTCCAAGCTTAAAATTATATCTATAATAAATCTAAATTTAAAATTTAAGAAAAACCCCCGATTCCAATGCCTTTTCCTTAAATGTATAACAACATAATATTATGTAATGTGGACGCGATGCGTTTTCATTTGATACCCCACACTAGTATATTAGCAGATTTTCGGTTTTCCTTCCCCACTCTAACCCCCATAACTTTTAAACGGCTCAACCGATTTTCATGAAACATGTCTAAGAACACTCGCGCCAGACTCACCTTTCATACAAAAAAACTAAATTGAAATCGCTCCATCCGTTCGGGAGCTATGGTGACACAGACAGACAGACAGACACACAGACAGACAGACAGACACACAGACAGACAGACAGACAGACACGTCAAACTTATAACACCCCTCTTTTTTGGTCGGGGGTTAAAAATAAAAATGAATTGTTGTTCGTTAGTCTGATTAAAACTCGAGAACGGCTGGGCCGATTGAGCAGATTTTGGTTTTAAAATGTTTGCCGTAGTCCAAGGTTCTAAACGGTGAGCAAATAAGGAAAAAATACCGGGAACTTTTTTTACCCGTGCGACGCCGGGGCGGGCCGCTAGTTGTCAATAAATATCCCGTCATCACTAATATAGTTATTAGGGTGGAGCGAAAATGTATGGAGAAAAAAAAATATCTTTTTATTTCAACGGCATAGGGATGAAAAGTTGCCTTGTAATATTTAAAACAATAGTACAAAATTTCACTTACCAGTCGTAATGTTTTGAGGTGCCCCAGAGGAGATGAAAATTGAAAAATAAACTTTTTTTAATTTATTGCAAAATTTTACTATGAACATATAAAAAGGCAAATTTAAAAATCAAATAGATTTTTGGTATTAAAACTAGGCATTTGTTTACGCAAAAGTAATCTCGCTCTAATGAAACCATCTCTTTTATTTTCCCCACAAACTGCATTTGATGCTTCTGTCACCAACTTGATGCAGCGCTCTACGGCTTGAGTGTGACATGGAAAATCAATAATATTCTGACAAAATAGTTACTTCCTATTTCCGATAATATTACATAATGATCTTCTACGCCCCGTTTTCTGTAAATTTTCCCTTCTTTTTCCTTTTTTCCATCAAAATATATACTACGAAGAATTTTGTTGCAGTCAGCTTCTTGAAAGTTGATCTGACTTTACTTCTTTCACGGCGCAACTTTGAACGATCAATGACATGGCTAGGGTTGTTTGATGAAATAATGCCAGCATCTTTTAAGACAGAAGAAGCTATAATAGCAGCGGCTCTATCAGAAACTCCAGTACGATCGCAGGCAAGAGCTAATGACGGTAAATTTTTTTTATTAGGTGGTGAAGCTTTATGTTTTAACTGTTCTGGGTTTTATACTGAGGACTAGTAGATGGCACAAGCAAGCTATCGCCTGAGCCGCTGCTTTTTGTTGCCAAATCATCAGTCAGTGAACGAGAACAACAAGGTTTATCAAAATAGTTTACCTCTCTGTTGCGATACAAAGTTTTTTCTTTTCTTTCTTGTTTTTTCTTATTTTTTGGCGTTGGAACCACATCGACACAACCTTTTTTCTGGTCGTTCTTTGATCCAGTAAGAAATCAACTTCCTCCTTGGGAACACGACTTCCTTTAGGACAGTTACAATCCGAAATAACTTTGCATTTGCAGCTACAAATATCAAACAAGCTATGAGAGTCTGATATTAATTTTTTCTTGGTATTTAATGTTCGTTTGGCGGCCTTGATATGGTTTCATTAAGCATCTGTATTTGTCATGATAAGAGCGAATCAATTGTAGAATTCAAGATAATAACAAGAATAGAAGAAACAGTTGGCAGCGACGATTTTTGCCATATTTCTGAAACTTCTTGATCCAGTCTTTCGGATATTTCATGAACTGTCGACTCTTTTGTTGTACTATCAGGCTTCAATTCATGTTTGTAAAATATATAATATTTCATAACGTCGTTGTAAGTTGTAACTGAGAAACAGGTAACTTTTCTGGCAAACCAAAGACAGGACAGTTTGTCATTTGTCGTGTTTGAACTTGCGACATATTTCTGTAATTAAGACAAAGAATACTTTCAATAGTACTACGGTTATGAACGAAACTGCAAGTTTTGAATGTGAAAAAAATTACTCACAATAAATATCTTGTATCCCAGCCGTAAGATTCAATCTGTCAAGTACCTAAGTGGAAGAACTCCTGTACGCGCGCGAGTTGACTAAATGTCATTTCTTTGATGTGAGAGAGTGAAATGAAACATACCCCTCCCCCGCACCCGTTACCTACCGATCTGAACACGCACGTTTCAAGTTCAATATTGTTTTTTTTACACTAATAAAGCATCGCTAAGGATTAATTCAGGGTTTATAGAATGTTTGCGATTTTATGGAATTTGCGTAAATTTTCAAAACTTTATGATGATGGGGGCACCTCTAAACTTAACGTAAACAAACTGAGTTTTCTCGTATTTAGTAATGACCTATAATAGCATCTTTTAACAGGTATGCCGAAGCAAAAAACAAAAATAAATAAAATCGCTCCACCCTAATAGTTATATGAAATCATGGAATCATTTTACTATACCTGCTAAAAAAGTAGTAGTGTTTTCCAATAGCTCCTGTTAACTGTCAAGATCTTATTTAGTCATAAAAAAATAGGCTTGCAGTAGCTTCACTCTGAGTCGGTGTTTTTAATAGCTAGTCCAAGCGACTTCTATGACAAACGAGATAATTATGTGATACGCAAAACAAGCCCAGAAACCAATTTCAAACTAACAAATACATTATCATCTTTCTTTCTGTGATGTCAATGTCACCCATCCAGGAGTCGTCTGAAAAACAACGTTGCTTTGGCCCTATTATTGGGAATATAATATAATAAAAATTGCGAAGGGACATTTTGCTGAGACAACTCCTTTTTGGCACATGACAACGCGAAGGGCAGCTATTTTGTAAAATACTTGTTGTATTTTTATGTTACTGTATTTCTAAACTTAATGTGTGCTTTTTCTGTGTTGTATATAATTATGTTGTACCAAATAAATGTCGCAAGGAAAACATGAAACACTCATTTAAAAATGAATCATTTTATTCCTCAAAACGATTAAATAAAACGGTTATTAAAAAAATATAAATTTCGATATAAGACAGTAGCATAGAAAATGAACGTTCAAATTATAATAAGGTTCAATAATTTTTTTTTCATGTAATATGGTGTTTTAATAAAGTATATTGTATCGTATTTTAATTATAGGATTATAAAATTAGTGCACTAATAAAAAAGTCCGCGAAGCAACAATTTGTGATGGTCGTTTTGTTGCTAAGCTTTCGAAATCTCACGTACCTATTATCTCAATTTAGTTAGACAGATAGGAAGTTTAGCGGTCGCTTCAGCCGATAGTACATAGTTTTGTAATGCAGATGTTTCATGAATAAAACTTTCTTGATCTTTATCTTTTACTCCAAATGTAGGTACCACAGATTGCGTTAAGCTGCACCGATAATGTTAACTATGTGATAAAATGGATACAAGTGACATAAATAAAATAGGCTGACTTCTTCATTAATTATAATAACCCATATATTCTAGTAAATTCTGCATAATTAAGAACTAGGACTAAATATCCCTAATGCAATATTCAGAAAAGCATTTTTAAATCAAAAGTATTAGTTCTGTGTTATACAGACAGACACCAATTATGGTACAGTGCTTACTTTTTGATTGTATGATTGGTTGAAAAGTTAAGAAATTTTATTACTTTTGGGGTAAGTGGTTACTAGGGATTTACTATATTTAAAAATACATTATATTGCAATTGGTTATCACTTAAAGTTTATACTCAAGAGCTGCTTAGTATTTCTTCGCACAGAATCATTTTTTACCCCTGACCGAAAAAGAGGGGTGTTATAAGTTTGACGTGTCTGTCTGTCTGTGTGTCTGTCTGTCTGGGACATCATAGCTCACGAACGTATGGCGCGATTTCAATTTAGTGACAACCAAATGTTATTGTTCGTTTTACCTTCCGTTGACTCTTAAAGCAGCCGACTCAAACATTAAACTAGAAACCTGTAACAGCACCAGGTATAATTGAGCGCGTTAAGTACGCCTATGGATTTCTAAAATGTAAGGCTCTTCTACAATTGTCAAAATGTAATCACAAAAGTGGTTGTTTTTTTATGCTAAATAAGCCTTCATTTGACCACAATCTCACCTGATGATAAGTGACGATGTGGTCTAAGATGGAGCATAAAGTCCAAGAAGGTAGATGGCTTCTCCGGGCCACATTACGAAACACGAAAAAATCGTTTAACGCACTGGCCCAGCCCGGTTTTATAAATGAAAAAAGTATTCTGTAAAGTCCGTCTGCTAGCCAAAACTACTGGACACATATTTTTCGCTTTTTCAATTTAATAAAATTAAATACAAATATAAAATATTAATAAAATTAAATACCAGTATAATATATTGGTACAAATCGTACAAAAGCGTTACGTCACAAACTTCACAGTACATTGAAGTTCGTCTTGATTATCCATTTGCAAGAAAACATAAAAAATACGAGAGCATGTTCTGAGAACTTTTAAGAGTTTGAAGGACATTGTCATTCACCAACCCGCACTTGGCCAGCGTGGTGAAATAAGGCCTAATCTCTCTCCAAGAGAGAAGACCCTGTGTCCCAGCAGTGGGAACGTTAATAGGGTGATGATGAGGATGATAAAAAAATTGTGAAACGTGATCAATTTTTATTAGTAATCCAATGACGAACTAATATTTTTTTGGACATCTACTCCATTAAGCTGATAAATTATCAATTCATTCTATTATACTTTGCTCTTGTGTATCACCACCTCAAGGCAGTTAGTTATCCTTCCGTGGTTCGAATTAAGTGATGGTAAATTACCCACAACAATAGCGTAATTAGTCACTGACGGTAGATTTAGAATTAGCGCCGACGTCACCCCGTTAGGTAAATAGATAATCGGACATATTGCAGCTAGTTTGCATATTTTGTAGTAGTCATCATCATTTCAGCTATGGGTTACCCAGCGCTAAACATAGACCTATCTCAAAAAAGGGAGTTAGTTGGTGAACGTAGGCAAACAAAATGTGTTTCAGAATCAAATCTCGTAGTTGTGCAATTTCAGATATTTCGAAGAATTAGCTTAAAAAATATTTTCGTGTTTCAATAGCTGCTATAATTATATTAACCGGGCCGTGTTTGCTTCGCACCGATACTAATTATTCATGCTGAAACTGCAAAAAGTCTGCATTTTAGAATATTGCAAACATGCAAGCGCCAATGGTTTTCTATTTACAATCATCATCATCATTTTAGATCATCACATCATTTCAGGACGTCTCCATCGGCGAAAATAATGTATTCATATTCAAAAAGCGTCAATTCGGAGAACTTTTGTCTCCGAGTCATTAATTGTCATTAATAAATCATTTATTTATTATACGTCATAATTATACGTATAATGATGATGATGAATTAAACGTCACAATTACGTATACAAATATGTAATAATATATTTACATTATTATTATTTATTTTTTATAATATAACTAGCGGCCCGCCCCGGCGTCGCACGGGTGTAAAATTTTCACGGAAATTATTCGAATTTTTCTCGCCGTAAAAACCATCCTATCTCTCAAGTTGGATCGAACTGCACATGGTGTGCGAATTTTATTATAATCGGTTCAGTGGTTTAGGAGA
Source organism: Gymnoscelis rufifasciata (assembly GCA_929108375.1). Taxonomy (NCBI): domain Eukaryota; kingdom Metazoa; phylum Arthropoda; class Insecta; order Lepidoptera; family Geometridae; genus Gymnoscelis; species Gymnoscelis rufifasciata. The sequence goes on from OV815314.1 coordinate 11,879,135, forward strand.
CCATTGAGGACAAACATTGTGACACGAGATTTTTATATATTAAAATTACATTGCTCTGAGCTGGCGCTTTAATAAGTTTAATGTTATGAAAACAAATAGAGTCGTTTAAATAATTAAAAAGAAGTTGATTATAATAGTGTTTGTAAAGATAGCGATAGAGGATTAAACATGCTTGATAACTATTGAAACACCTCACCCTGTCAGTAAAATATCAAAGTACTAAATCATCATCATCATCATCTCAGCCGTAAGACGTCCACTGCTGGACATATGCCTCCCTCAAAGATCTCCAGTAGTTTCGGCTGGCAGCGGCCTGCATCCACCGTGAGCCCGCAGCCTTCACCAGATCGTCCGTCCATCTAGTTGGTGGACGGCCGTGGTCTCCATTCGAGAACCTTTCGGCCCCAACGACCATTTGTTCTTCGTGCTATATGGCCTGCCCACTGCCACTTCAAAGAACTAATCCGCTTGGCTATGTCGGTGAACAGCGTTCTTCTACGAATCTCCTCATTCAATCAAGTTCTAAATAAAACGTAGCATTAATTCCGAATTACCTTGTTTCTCCCCCATTTAAAAGTTCACCCTAAAAGGCAGCCGTTCATTATAGTTTCATGTAAATTAGTATTTCGATCCAGTGCCAGTCACGGGCGCCGCAAGATTAATGTCTAACGCCTAATTAGAAAACTTTCCTCTAATGACCTTACGCCAAAGGATTAACTATTTAAAATTGTTTATACTTTGCACGTTTATATTTCGATATTGGGAGAAGTTGATGAATAAATAAGTATATACGTTGAGGTTGTAAAATAGGTTGTAGGTTGTATTGCTTGTAGGTTGTTAAATAGTTTGTTTATAGGGTTTATGTCCAGCAGTGAGCGTCTAATAACTGAAATGATGATGATGATAATGATGATGATGATGATAAATGAAAGGTTGAAGTTGTGTTCTTAGCTTGCCTACCCCTTTAAGCACAAGAAATCATTTTCATTGTTTGATTTTACAAATCTTAGAAAGTCAAAAATAAAATACATGAAACACAAACAAATGGAACATAAAATTCTAAATTTGTGAAGAAAAAATAAGGCGAAGTAACGTAGCTTAGTAGCAAAATGCGAATTTTACATATTTTAAATTAAACAAGTCTCAAATAAAAAAAAAATCATAAGATTTTAGTAGGTAGTATAATAGGTACCTAATACTTAGGTACTAATACTAACAATGAAAAAAAATAATTTACGCAAAAGGTGGGTTTAATGCCAAGGCATTTTCTACCTGTTCACATTATGTTTTAAAAAAGAATTTGGCGTGCGAAAATTCTATCAAATGATTGTATTACCATTAAATTTAAATGTCCAAGTCCCCCTGCATCTCATTCCCCGAGCTACTTGTCACGGAGAATCTCGATTCATCATCATCAACACCCTATTAACGTTCCCACTACTGGAACCTTAGGAATGAAAGTCGTATTTTTTTATTTTTTTTATTTTCGATAAGTCTTCATTTGAACACAATCTCACCTGATGTAAAGTGACGATGTGGTCTAAGATGGGACATGAAGACCATGGCTTCTCCGGGCCACTGGATCTGGCTTTGGCTTTTTATCTCAGAACCTCGATTGGTTTCAACTTTTATCCAAAAACACCACGGTTTCTAAAATGTAGAACTGAACTCAAAAAACTAGTTTCAAATCAAATTATGCTCGTTAACTTGTTACTTGAAATGCGTAGACCTGTTTTTGATCGTCTCCATTTTAAAGCAACATTTTGAAAGTTCAAAGGCTAAGCAAGAAACAGTCTTGAAAGTTAACTAAGAACCGAAATAAGTATTAAACAACTTAGTCAAGTTTTTAATGAATTAATATTGCGAAGAAAGGTTAAAGTTGCGGAGATAAAATTGTTTGTAAATTGATTTTAGAGGTTGAAAGCTTACGGGGTTGTTTCAAAATAATGCTGTCTTAATAAGCTGAAATAATTTTATTTGTTACTTTCATTTTAATTGTTACATAAAATATGAAATTGCGTTAAGAATTAGGTTTAAGATCTTATTAAAATAATGCTAAGCCAATCCTAAAAAAAATCGCATCATGAATGAAACGATTTCCAGAAAGAGGCTGTGACATACGGATAGATAGCCAGACAGAATAATACATACAGATACATAATGAATCCATAAGGGTTTTGTTTTCACATCCAGCAAGTGGAGCTCATCCCGCGCTTACCCCAAGAACTGTTCTCATCGGGGAGCTGATGCCGCGCCTGCCGATGGACGGGATCTTCGCGGTCGACGCGCATCTGGACCGGCCCTGGAAGGAGCTGACTGCCAACCACCAGTAATGAAGTGGCACCTAAAGAAGAAGAAGAAGGACCGGCCCTGTTCGACCGTGAACGAGCGCGCGGCCGCTACTTGGCAGTGGAGGGGTGATCGAGGTTTGTGAGATGTGCGATTACTTACATTGCGGGTACCCGCTGGTAGTGAAAATTTAAAACAGGGACATGATTAACAACACATTGATATTAATCTCGCCATAGATTTTTTTATTTCAGTTTATTAGCTACTCTCTGGAGTAAAAATAACCATCAGCAAAATCAGGAAGAGATTTCTTCAACAGCAAAAATATCTACAATTTTCGTCTTGTTTTCCCACACACATTAAATAAGACATAATACAGAATTAAGACAGTAACCTCGTCTCATAAAATCCAAACAATAGCAGCTCTGTAAATAAGAGCTATATAGCATATAAATTACCCACCTCAGTATAAACGGATGGTGGTATTATACAAAACGAAGGAAGCAGTTGAGAGCAGACTTGGAGTACGGATGTTAAGGTAACTGAGCGATTAGCGTTTAAAGATTTAGCGTTTTTTTCTTCTAAAACCAGATAGTAAAAAGAGATTCTAAAAAAATTAGAGAAAATTGTCTTATTGCTTAATTTAGTGGCAAAAAAACAGTGATTGAATATCAAAATGGTGTTTCACTGCCCTGTAATTTACCAAAATAATACTATTTTCTACAACTTCATATATGAAACATTTGAACTTTCGCAATACGTAGGACATACAAAAACAACATCTAGCCTCACCGTAAGCTCTAAGCTTGTGTTACGGGTACTTGATATCTGATATACATAATATAATAGACATACATTTTATAGATATTTTTACTATACATATTAAACACCCAGACCAAGGAGAAAGTGCTTAGACAACATACAAACACTTGACCCACCGCGCCACCGTATTATTTATTATATCGTACTGTATATAAATGTGTATTTTAGCGAATATTATGTTAGTAGCCTTTGGTTCTTAGCCCGTACTTAGTATATTTTGTAGTCGCTATTGAAAAAAGAACATAGATGCATTGAACAGTTGAACGCTCCGCTCATCGCTCAGTTTATCCAAAGTCAAAATCAGTTAGGTGCATTTATATTCTTTGCCAAGTATGCCTGAGTTTCTTAGCAACTGGGTGTAATGTCCAACTATAAACTTAGCTCTTAACTCGAGCTGTATTGGTTTTTGTGAGTTACGTCGGAGTAGGTACTTTTCGGGAGTAAGCGAATTTATGCTGTTAAATTTCACGGTTGGAATTTGTGAGTTGATAAAGTTTTTGAATTGGATGGTATTTTCTGCATATACAAAAGAAGCTTTCGCGATAATCCCTTTAAGACGACGACATCTGTGGCTTGGTGGGCGAAGGTCCGCCTGAGGTGCAAGAGGCTGCGGGCTTCGATACACGCTGGGGGGTGATTTTGTGCGATCTAAAATTTCTGGTTTCGGGAAAAATATCTCTATAGTATATCAGTCACCTTACATCCATAGTACAAACTTTGCTTAGTTTGTGGTTAGGTGATGCTGTGTGATAAGTCCGGAAATATTTATTTATTTAACTTTCATGGTAATGAAAATCAACATAACATAACAAATAATTTAATTTGAATCTAAGCGTACCCCGCGCCTAATAAAACTTAATTCATTGAACCCATTAAAGGCTTACAATTTCAGCCTTGCCCATTCTAAAATAATTTCAGGAGGGTTGTGATTCTCGTTTTGATGACATTAATATGGCTTTCGATATCTCACACCGAAAAAAATAATAATAATATATGTTTAACGACAATACTGATAGTTCTCGAATACGATAGAATGTACCAGGAATTATTAAAATTATCAATCAAGGCTCAATTTATGGATGAAATAATTAAATTTCTAAGATCATATTTCTGTTTATCGTGTTGAATTAATTAAATGTGATTACAAGTAATAATATGTATGTATCTACAAAAATATATATATGTATTATATCAGTCACCTTAACCCATAGTACAAGCTCTGCTTAGTTTGTGGTTAGGTAGAAACTGTGTGAAAAGAAATTATCCGGAAATATTATTATTATTATCTTTATTTCATTTTAAGCACGTAAAAAAAATGTTTTACATCAGATTACATAAAAAAATCATATAAAACTACCCACTGTAAAAAATAAATTATTATTATTATTTAGGTAAGATTGTAAAGAGTCCAGCAATATTTATTATTGGGTACTCTGAGACGAAATACCGTTTCTGAAATCTCCACAACATTGTTTCACAATTCATTATGAATTGCATAGAATGGTAACAAAAGTTGAGTCGTTCCCGCTTCTCAAACATCCTTCAAACTTGAATTATTTTCAGCAAAGTTATTGTGCTCTGCCATTTCGCCCGGGCCAATATTCTCGAGTTGCATCCTAATTTACATGTAATAATTTGGAGTTTGAGGTCGGTGAATCCCCTTTAGTGTAGCTACACCTCGCCTTTGAGTCTTTGTCAAAACTACACTAAACTTAATCCTATTTTTCTTTCTATGTTATTAAAATCATCATAGAGTTTTATTTATGCCGTTTTCGTTCCGGAGTTTTCAAAAAATCGTTAAGACATCCGCTTTCGTCCCACATTATATTATTTGTCCGCATTCGTAGCGCATACCAAAGTGATAGGAAGTTACACTTTACTGTAACAATTACATTTATGTAAAATGCATGTTTTATGCAGACAGTAAGACTTTAGACTTACTGTCTGCTTCTAAAATTGAGGTAAGTTATGTTATGATTACCTACATGTTTTTTTGGGGTTGTTGTAAAACAGGTATTTTTTATTATTTAAGATGACCACAGTTCGACAATTTAGTTCTTCGAAACCTGTATATGGGCCACATTCTTATAGAAACTTGCGATTGAAGCTTTTGCTATTATTCCAAGTATTTAGTACCAAGTTATAAATTTAAACCAAATACTTGATATTATAATCGATTCCATAATACGAGTATTAAGAATGGATTTTCGCAAACTCCAAAATCAATTTAATTAAAAACTGTCCACGCGTCAGTTCGGTGCTGCGAAAAAGTCAGGTCTTTAGTAGACCGGGCCCAATCAAACCCGGGTCGGTTTGAGCGGGCGTTGACGTAAAGCTTAGAATATGTCAACCGGCCCCGCTTTCTGAATGTATTATTGGAATAGACAATAATGCATAATGGAATGTTATCATCAAATTCATAGAATAAGCAGCCTTATGCTTATTCATTGCGCCGTGACAGACGATACCATGATGCGGACACGATGATATTTTAGTATATTATAAGATTTATATTTGTATGCATCTGTAAGGTGTAAGGGCCTGAGATGCCTGAAATAAATGATTTATTATTATTGTCATGAACATTATTATCATTATTTTAATGTTAAATATTTTATTGGTAGTTTGAGAATAAGTGTAGTCATAGTTTTAATTTGTTTTATTTAATTTTTTTCTCTGTGAACTATTATAATGTGCACATTGTCAACCCACTCTTTTTAACACGTCTCTTGTATGTCGAGGTCCGCTGTAAGAGTTAAGCTCACCTTTGTACATTTTGGCTTAATTATAAACTTTTTATATGTGTATTTTTTTGTACTTATGCAATAAAGAATTTATGAATTAATTAATTTATCAAATTATATTGGGGGAGGCCTTTGCCCAGCAGTGGGACAACGTAGGCTAATATAATATAATTAATTTATCATTGTGTTCTATTTTATGTCAAGAAAACGCCCCATTCAACATTCCCTATAGAATAGTGATGGCAACCTTTTTTATTAAAGTGGAAACCTCATAGCAAAAAGCTATACTAAGTTACAAAAATCCGTCAAGATAAATGTTTCCAACTAGGAGCGTAATTATTACAGTAATTGTTTTCCACTTTCCCCGGATCTGAATAATGCACCAATTCGTTAACACAAGACGGATAATTAAAGCCGTAAGCCTTTTTATGAGTCGCAGTGCCTTTTTCATTAAAGTTGCTTCGTTTTATCGCTTTTATATTGTGCTATTTCAATTCGAAGAGCGTAAACTATTTAACACCTGAGGCTTTGATAAGGTCATAATTTTGATGCTGGACTAAATCATCATCATTGCAGAAGATTTATTAAGTTTTTTCAAGAGCCTGTAGCATAAGGTCTTCCTACTTTCGTTCCAGACATACCTGTCACCTGTTAATGTGTATCTATCATAATCTCTCATTATAAATTTAATATTAAAATAAAATGATTACCAACCCGTAGTTGCTGCTTATCACGACCCTAAAAACAATGTTAATGAAACATTTAAAATTGTCAGTAAACACAATTGTATAATGTCGGTGGAGTTGTTTGCATTGTCGGCGGCGCTATCGCATGCTATCAGCACTGGGCACAAAAAGGTGGTTATTCTGTCTGACAGCAGAAGCGCCTTACAACATGTGGCTCGCTGCGCCTCTGGACACAGAGGTGCATCGATTGCCTACTCTATCCTCAGAAAAGCTCAGGTGTTGGTGGCTGCGGGGGCGGCGCTGGCTTTGCAATGGATTCCCTCACATGTTGGTATACGAGGGAATGATATAGCAGATAAACTCGCCCGAGAAGCAATATTAAATGGTATACAAGTTTATATGAAAGCTGAATATTCTGAAATTTTATGTAAATACAAATGGAGGATAAGGGACAAATGGAAAGAGTATTTTGATGTTGTTTCAAGGGAGAAAGGAATTTGGTACAGAACACTCCAATGTGAGCCACCCATCATCCCCTGGTTTACCAACTTACCTCGTAATTTTAGCAGAAATTTAATAGTTGTTGCACACAGATTGCGCTCTGGGCATATACCACTAAATAGTTTTAAGTTTTGAATGAAAATTGTTGATAGTCCTATGTGTGAATCATGTGAGGTAGTGGAAGACACCTACCACTTTTTGGTGGAGTGTTCCCGGAGCGCATCCTTAAGACAAGAGTTACTGAAGGAATGTAAATTAAATGCCTTGGATGTGGGCTTAATGCAGGGTGTCCTGGTGGATCAGACTTCTGTTGCAGCGGTCACTCTGTTTAAGTCTGCACACAAGCTGCTTGTAAATAGTAATTGATGTAATAGTACTTAAGATATTCCTATGGGACTGACATAGTTTTGTAAACTCAAAGTCCCTAAATAAAAATAGAATAAAAAAAAAAAAAAAAAAAAAACCCGTAGTTTCCTTAAAAGTAAAAAGTAATACTACTTTGTAATGTGCACGTGATGCGCTTTCATTTGAGCCCACACTCAAGTATATTGCAGATTTTTTGTTTTACTTCTCCACTTTTACCCTCATAACTTTTAAACGGGTAAACCGACTACAATCAAACATGTCAATTAACGTCTGCAATTAGCGATCGCATGTTTGATGCTAAAATTGGGTACTAAGTCATATGAGAGCCAAACCCTCGTCATTTTAGTTTTTGTATTCCGGAAGCGAAGGTCTGTAGCTGAAATTGGCTAGATGTTTTATAATAATATGTAGGTACATCTATCTATATAAATAAAAATTAATTGTTCTTCGTTAGTCTGATTAAAACTCGAGAACGGCTGGGCCTATTGAGCCGATTTTGGTTTTAAAATGTTGAAAACCAAAATCAGCTCAAACAAACAGCTTTGTCGTAGTCCAGGGTAGGTCTAAACGGTGAGCAAATAAGGAAAAATTGCCGGGAACTTTTTTACCCGTGCGACGCCGGGGCGGGCCGCTAGTATTTAATATTTATATATTTCAAACATATTTATAACACTTCCGTTAAACTCACCTTTCATACAAAAAAGACAGGATGTCCGTCTGTCGACTAACTTATAACCTCTCTTTTTGCGTCGGTGGTTAAAAATGTTCCCAAACCCTCCGTCATCCATAGGAAGTAGAAACAAATTTATCTCAGCATTATTCAAATACACGAAGCGGGTTGTCGACCAGGAACGGTAGATCTGCTGAATTTTTAACCAATTTCCTTCACTGCGGCTTTCAATTTGACTTCTATTGTATGCGAAACGCTTTCGCAAAAGCTTTTCGGTATACTGTGTTAAAGTACTTGGTTTATGTGATAATTATTGCAATTGACGCATATATATTTAGTGAACAGATTAAGTATAATAATGTTCCTTTGAATATTTTTATTTGTTTGGGAGTTCACTTATTAATTAAAGTGAAGAAATATAAATAAATATTAAGGGACAATCCACGCAACAATATTAAGCCCCGTGGTAACCTCTAAGCTTGTGTTACTGGTACTAAACATCTGATATACTTAATATAATAGACATACATGTATAGCTAGATATATTTTATTATACATATTAAACACCCAGGCGTAAGTACGTTACTACGTACTAATAAGACAAGGTTGCGGCCCATCTGATTGAAAGTTTCAGAACATACAAAGACCCTTCCCTTCGGCACCCTTCGGCGGAAACCGAACCCGCTACCACTTGCCCCACAAGCGGACCTTAGCCCAGCGTGCCAATAATTACTGAAGCCTGATTAAAATTAAAAATAATTATATCTTTTACTTCTATGAATATTAGAAATCATTGTTACAAGTCATATCCATGTTAGAAAATAAAGAAAATCCGAATTAAAAAAACCAAAAACTCGTGTGGCACTCTAGTACCATGGACGTTAGTCGGCATAAAGTTTTGTGGCACTACAGTACCACTGGACGTTCAAGTGGCTATATGATATTTTAATCACTTGAATTCGCTTCATCATCATTGATTTGACCTTGACGAGAGAGCCTTTATTCATCACGCTGGCCAAGTGCGGGTTGGTAAATGTCACATGTCCCTTTTACTCTTTAAAGTTCTCAGAACATGCCGGTTTCCTCACGATGTTTGCCTTAACCGTTAAATCACGTGTTTAAAGCGCACATAAATTCATACGTAAATTACATAAATAAAAGCGCACAGCGATAAGGCCGCCGTTTGTACTCCAATGTATTGTCTTGTTATTGTTTGTAGTTTGTATTTTATTTGTGGTGTACAATAAAGAGTTATCTATCTATAAATATCTCAAGAAGGAAAATCCAGAGGTGCGATGCGGGGTTTGTACCCACGACCTTCGGAATGCAAGTCAAGTGTCCTCCCACTTAGCCAGCACGGCATTTTTTGAATTAGCTTACTATTATGATAATCGTATCTCACGAGCACCACTATTAACGTTCCCACTGTTGGGACACGGGGACTTCTCTTACGACGAGAGAGATTAGGCCTTTAATTTAAATAAAAAAAATGAATTGAATTACTTCACCGTTAAAGGACGCATTTAAAACAAACATAATTTTTTCAATAAAAATAATATTCAAATTCCTCCCTTTCAATTTTGTTTAGTATTTGTTCGACTACTCGGAGAAAAACAAAGTTTTAAATATATTTACTCAATGGTTAAGAATTAAAGAGACAATTGAGTTGTCGTGTCGTTTGCCGTCAATTGTTTTGACACAAAGGGTTGCCTCTTAGGTTGTTGCCCTCACAGTGATTGATTAATGTCTTGAAGGGAAGTCCCCAGTTATGTCCCTTCAAGAGGACTTTGAAGGGTGTTAATGTAAATAAATGGATTGAGGAGGATTATAAATGATAGTGCGGGCTTGGGGTTGGTTGTAAGTTTTGTTTGTAAGGTTTTAAGTAAGAATCTAGTCAAGTGCAAAGCTGTTTTAAGAGTAATGAGAAATTTGAATCAAGGAAGACTCAAATGACTCAAAAGATCGAAGTTTTATATACCTAAACAAAAAAAAAATTATGAACATGAGTAACTATAATACTTACCCCCATACAGCTTTTATTGACCTTCCGCCGTTTGTATTGTAATTATTTGACTGTAATTGATTTATTATTTAAGACTTGTTAGTTCAGTTCAGTTTCTTGTAATTGGACTTTGCGCTTGAAGCGACAATTTGCCAGTGTCGAGTTAAATAAAATTATAAAGTGAAAAAAATGTTACTCAGTTGAACGTCATTTTCGTCTCTAAAACTTGTCAGTATGTATTATTGTGTAATTTGACATTAGTAATTTTTTTTGGTATCTTGTCCTGACATTTTAGTTTCTATTAATTTATTTTGCTTTTTATTTGTTCTGGCATTATCGTGTTAGCACTAAAATCTGCTACAATTGTGACGAATAATTAATTATTTTTATTAATAAATGGCAAATGTTTCACCACTTCTATAAATAATTTTATGCTAAGAATCAGACACATCGGTTCAGCTACTTAGCCGTGAAAGAACAACAGGCATCCAAACATTTTCCTCTATAAAATAATAGAAATATGCAAAATATAGTATCGACACATCAAACAAAAAGGCATAACCGCAAACAAGCAGAAAACGGTAAACAAAACTCAACTGAACTCGGCACAAAACTCGGCCGCATTTGATTTGTAATCTAATAAGTAATATTATGTTATTTACGGGGTCGGAGCAATAAGTTCTTGTTTTCGATGAAATGTTGCAGGACGGTGGAACGGTCTAAGTAACGAAATATCGACTCGTTTTTATTACGGCGTACCCTAATGCTAATAGTACAATATCGCCCGCCTTTGTAGATAATAATGTCTGTTTTTATTTCGATTTAGTATGATAAAAAGTTAGGAAATTAAGAATAAGAATAAGCGGTCTAAAGTACATACATAGTTTCCTTAGATCAATGGCCTCCAAACTAGGAAAAACCTGTATCTTGGAGACCTCTATTCCATTCCATTGATACAAAACATAGTATGAAATACAAGTAAGTGTAGCAGTAAATTATAAATTTTAAGAATTTCTAGATATAGGTCATTAACTCTCAAATGAAAACACATAAATTCGTTCCTGAAAAGAAATAAAATAATGAATCATTCATCCATTGCGATAGAACTAAAAATACATATGAAGGTCCTACTCTGCTTTAAAAAAACATTATACGATTATTTAAACCACCAAAAGAAATAATTACAAAGTTAAGGAATTTATACCCAAAATTAATATCGACAAAAAATTCCATTGCCTCGTTTAAAATTAGTTTTTACTCTGAAGAATACGGAAATTTAGCTGCAGTTGATTTCATAAATATTGGTATTTAATTTAATGCTGCTTAATATGTTAAAAGTCTCTGTAAATCTTAATTTTAAAATCCTTGAGCACATAAAACACGTACTAAAAACTTAACCCAAATACCGTTTATGGTAAATAAATACGGCATTTTCAGCTAAAAATTCTTAAATTTCATAAAACCATTTCACGAGTCAGCTAAAAGCAAACGCTCTTAGTTCAAAACTTCCTCGTTTAAGAAGGGGGAAATTTATTCATAGAATTCAATTTACTTCAGGTGTGGTTTGACCCTTAACGGGAAATAAACGGCGACATTACGGTTGACTTTGCCTTTGTTTTTGTAAGTTACTAAATTTTGGGTTAGGTATTTTGTTGTTGAGTGGGCCGATACTTTGAATATTTCTTTGTAGATTCAAAGGAAAATATTTAAAAAGACTATACTTTCAAGACCTTCATTAATGTTCAGTAACATGTTTTGTTATAAGCTCGTTTCGCAAAATTGCCTTTAGAGTATGTTAGGTAAAGTTTGAATCTACCACAAATGAGATTATTCAGTTCAGGTATCAAAGGATTTTAAGGCCTTTTTATAAACTACGACAAATACTAAAGTATTTAGGTGCCGCAGTCCGTAAGCTTAATTTAGAGCAAGGTAGTAATGTTTGATCTGGTACCACGCCAATTCTGCGGCCTGCGCACTCGAGCACTTGTCACTCCCCCAACCGACCGCAGACAACGCGACAGCCGACAGTCTGACTCGCTGAATCGCCTGCATTTTTGACAGCAAATTAAAACATTTTTAGTGTCATTATTTATATTTCGTGTAGTTATAAAGTAGACATCATTTTAATTGTTCATGTGAATTCCGGACTAATCACACATAGCATCGCCTAACCCCAAACTAAGCAGAGCTTGTGCTATGGGTGTTGATATACTACACAGATACATTATTCTTTGATAATACATACATATAATACATAGAAAACACCCAGACCGGAACCAAAAATTGTAGATCGTTCAAAATCTGGTCATGCAGCGGGAATTAATTAATGTATTTCCTATTTTGATATTTAAGAATAATTATGATATTAGTTATTATATTTTGAAAAAGCTGTGGCATTGGGGAACCACGTTAAAAACCATATTGTGACTTACAATTTATATGAAATAAAATACTGTTATGACTATTATGTCATCATCATTTGAAGGGTGTATGCAAAGCACATGGAATGTTAGATTTTTTTTTGCAAAATCTAGTCAAAAAGTCAAATGCTTGGCGGTGCTTTACACGATCGGTGGCGGCCCTTTTGTAACACTAAGTTTGGTAAAATTGGATTCTACAAAAAAACTAATTGTTAAGGTCTTAATGTTACTAATAAGAGACCAGCGGTGGTGGTGCGGTGGCCGCGCGGTGACGGCACCGTAAGCAGAAGCGCTATGTTTGTTAAAGTTTGAATCCATCCTTAAACAAAATTATGTAAGTATTTAATAATGTTACTGATTGTTACCTCCGAAGTTAACCGCTATTTTGTAGAGTGGCGAAAGCTTAACTTTAGAGGAAGGTTGGTGAAGTTTGATCTACGTCAACTGTGTGGCTTTCACACTCGTGCACTTGTCACTCACTCCGACCGCAGGCATCGCGATGGAAGCCGACAATCTGACGACTATATCGTGCATATCTGCATTATTGTACATGAAACAATATAATAATCAATAAATATTTCCGGACAATCCACACAACAACATCTAGCCCCGTGGTAAGCTCTTAGCTTGTGTTACGGGTTCTAGACATCTGATATACTTAATATAACAGACTACATACATAGATATTTTTTAATTATACATATTAAACACCCAGACCAAGGAGAAAGTGCTTGCAGAGCATACAAACACTTGACCCCTCGGCGGGAATCGAACCCGCTACCTCTTGCGCCGCAAGCGGACCCTCGCCCGTACTATTTTTGATTTCAACTTAATATAAGAACAATATGGATCATGTGTCTGCTATAAAGGTATATTATTATTAGTAACAATAATTGCGTGGGCAGCCATATGCTAACAATACGTCATTGATCGTTCTGTATCGTTGAATTAGTCGATTGTTTCGGCAGAACCTCGAAAGATTGAGTAATTATTAATTAAATCAATAAAGTTTTTTTATAGAAATACATTCAATTATAAAACTTTTTTGCCAAAAATTAAACCAACTTAAAACGGAAACTGAAAAGTAAAAAATAAATTAACTTTACAAATAATTTCGACATAATAAGTGATAATTAAAAAAAACATAAACAATTAAATAAATAAGTATTTAATATTTTGAAGTCGGTGCCAAGTAAAAATACTACAAAAAACTTAATGCAGTAACAAATACGTTTTTACCTACACTATAATACAATATCAATTTTTTGAAGTCGGTTATAAATGGGTACAATAAATTATGATTTGTATATTTTGTATTATATAAATATTTTATTTTATTTAACTGTATTTTACTAGTTATGTGTGTGTTGTGTTGTTTACTAGTAATGTTTTCTCTCTCTCTCTCTATCTCAATATTTCAGCAGCAAAAAGACCATTATAAATATCATCAATTATCACCATTTGAACCGCATTGCGTGTTCAAGATGTGATTGACAGAATAAGCTAAAAACAATATAAAACACATTTATGGCATTTGTGCAAAGAAGAAAAGAAGACCAATAAATAGGTCATTGATTTTCAGCACTCAATAAATCATACAAAAATTAATGAATATTTTTGTGATTTCGATTGAAAGCAAATTACATCTTAACAACCTAATTTGATCTATTTATCCATCTTGTTGGAAGACGTCCAAAAACACGGTTGCCAATTCAGGGGCTGTTTTGGCTCTTAAAGCCTTCTGTACTTCTATACTAATACTCCAAAGGATATTATTTAACGATATTACAAACCACACATTATCAGACAAAAGTAAACTGCTCGGACTCATAATAACCATACAAAATAATATTTCCGGACAATCCACAAAACCACTCTAGCCACGTAAGCTCTAAGCTTGTGTTTGGGGTACTAAACATCTGATATACCTACTTATAATAGACTTATATTATATATATACTTACATACACAGTTTTTTTTACTATACACATTAAACAACGCGACCAAGAAGAAAGCGCTTGCAGAACATACACAAGCCATTACGAGAACCAACAGCAAAATCGTTAGATACGTAAATAATTCCATTTGGGGTCCGATAATACCCAATACAACCCCAATAGGATGCAAATCCCGCCGATCCGATGGCTATTCTTCATACACGCACATAAATTACAAATTTTACGGTCTATATACTCCATTTTACCCCTTTTTGAGAGGTGTAAACTTTATGCACCGTAAATATTTTCTTTATTCTTGTGTCCCCATACAATGTGATATTTTGTAAAATTATTACTACTTAGAGGTCTATACGAGATAATATAAAACCCAATAACTTAATCATCATGGTATTATTATGAAATAGGTACTGGATGTACTGCTGCTTTAATTATTTAGTACCTACTTACTTACTACAACGTACTTAGTATATTTTGATATGGTTCAAATAAAGAAATTTAAAACAATACATTTTTGTGGTTAAATGCATGTTACTTAAATAAGCTTATTCTGGTAGGATTATCATTAATAATACGGTGAATTGTAGCCATGTTGATAAACTTTCACTTTAATGTTTATGGATATAAAAGTCTTGACTTGGACTCACTTTGCTTTGAAGGCGCGGTGGCGGCGCGGCAACGGGCTTTAGGAGGCCTGTATCTACAGTAAAACTGTTGGGCGGCAGCGCGGTGGCGGTATCATGTGCAGGAACACTGAAAATAAGAGTTTATACATTTGAGAAGACTTTTTTCGTCTTATTCTTTTTCTCTTTTCGCTATATCATCAGCAACTTATTTCTGCAAGCGCATTAAAATATAAATCACACTATAGTAATACTTTCCGCTGTTAGACGACCAAAACTCTACAAGCCCTACGTCTATAGGTTATAATATAACTAAGTCACATGGTATCCATCTTACTAATCTTTAAGCACCTATGTTTGTTTTTTTTTGTATTTTATATTTGACGTGTCTAAGTCCTGTAAAACCAAACAATGAAAATAAATGGTTTTGTATCTTGGACGTCCAACGCTGTAAGCACTCACCAATCCATAATCCATCCCAGATTACACAAAACGAGAGACGCAAAAATATCACAAAAAAACTATAACACGTCAATAATTTCTTTCATCGCCGTAAAAGATTATTGCTTTCAAATGTAATCCGAAATATCGGAATATCTCCAAAGAAAGCACTAGACGTAATGAAAACGCTATGGGAATCGACAAGGGGAGATAATATTTCGGAACATTATCTTATACTAGCAGTACCCCGCGGTTTTACCCGCGTTTAATGGATTATCCCGCGGTATCACATACTTTCTCGCGGTAAAAAGTAGCCTATATCACTTGTCAGGCTTTAACTGTTGCATGGTGACACCGCCGTGACAGATGATGATGCGAGTACTATGGTACGGACACGATGGAATGATATTTTAGTATATAATATTGATATACATGTATGTATCATACACAGTCTAGCTAGCATAATGCTAGACGTAAGGTACTATTAAATCTTAATGATTTTTAATAAGTGATTAACCACAGTTTGTTTATCAAACTGCTATTTTAAAATTTTATGCAGAAAAAGACACAACACTTGTAAGGTATTATGTTTATATGTGCCTAAGATGCCCGAAATAAATCATTTTATTAATCACTTATTTTAACTTATAACACGTCAAAAATATATTTTTATTTATTTTATTTAATGTAAATATATGTCAAACGGCGTATCACCGGCCGCGAAGCTAGGCTCAAGCGACCGGAGAATAGGGCTGCAGAGGAACTCCCTGACGATACGAGTCTAGGAGCACTGCGTTCTGAATAAAAAGATGAATAAAGTTTTTTTACTTTACTTTAAGAGAATCTGTGTTCCTAATTTGATTCAAATCTGTTCAGTGGATCCAAAGGATATCCCTATAATGTCACAAACATTCTCACGACCACACAAACTTTAGTTCTTTATAATATTAGTATAGATATTTGTGAAACTTGTGTACTTGAGATACCTTTTGTCATTGTAGCATTTGTGCCGTGTTTTGAAACGTCTTGAAATTTTATACGATTCCTATCGCATTACTGTAAAAGGTTATGTCAGCTGAAATTCGGGAGATAAAAACATCGATTCGGGTATGTGTTACAACTTGCTTCAAATTGGTTTTGAATTTTAGGTTGTCTCATTTGAAACATCATTCCATTAATGTTTGTATACCTTATTTTAGTAAAATTTTGTAGGCTAGTTATCCATAGCTATCAGATCTGGCAATTATATACCCCAATTCGTACAAATTAATGAATTATCATGAAACCACACAAAACCGTATTATGCTAACAAAAGGAATAACTTAAAGGAATTTCCTTGTAGTGTTATTATGGTCATTTATAAAATCCCCAAATTTGCTATTCATATTTACGACTTGAAATCAATAATTTGTTACCGAATAAATTCATTTTTAACCGATTCAAAAAAAGGAGGTCTCTCAATTCGACCGTATATATTTTTTTTTATGTTCAAAGATCTTAAACGTCTCAAACATCAAAATATCCCATACGGTATACCAAGCATGGTCTGTTAGAAAACACGGTTTTTGTACAGTTTCATAATAATTAGCATTACCTACCTATGCCTAACTTTAAACAACTTATTTTGCATCGAAACGGTTCAAGCCTTATTATTATACAAAATCAGTGATAAGGAAAGTTTTCTATATAAATAAAGCTCAAATAAATAAACAGGAACATCTCATTAAATGTCAATGAAGTTAAAAAAGCTTCCTTTAAGGTCGGTTAAGCCCATACAACTCAAACATTCTTCCGAACTCCGACAATGTTTCCAAATCACAACTTTTAAGGAGTTGTAATAGCTTTTTCAAGCACTTTTTTAAGTGAAACAAAGTCGCTTCATTTCTATACAATCCGTCTTTGCCGAGGACGCTTCGAAGGAATTTCCAATTTATTTCATTACACAAGGCCACGGACTTACAGAAAATATGTTTAAGCCGTGGAAAAACAAAGTCTCTTGAATAACGTTTTAATCAGTTCAATACCTGATTTTATTTATGATAAACAATAATCAAAATGTGTGCTATGTATTTTTTGCATTACTGCGTAATTTATTTTAATGACTTTCATTCGCTGTGAACGTTAAAATGGTAATACTCGTAATGAGTATGAAAACCGCCATCATTGTAACGCTGTCAATAAAGTATTACTTATTAGTAAAGTAGCGAAATTGATTAATATACCCAAAAATTTTAATAGGTTATTATTATTTATATAATATAATACGTGGTTTGCGGGGCATTACCTTGCAGTAACACAGCACAGCAGGTAAAGTCCTAAAGACTTCTTCAACTAGTAATACTATCTTTGGTTTTTAACCACTCTAACGTCCACTGGCACTTTTGTGCCACAAAATTTTACCCGACTTACGTCCATGGTATGATGGTACTAAAAGGCCACACAAGGTTTTGTCTGTTTTGGTTTCGGATTTATTTATCTATGATGCCAAGTTGCTATTGTCAATGTCAGATGTCACTGTCAATAATTATTAAATGATTGATATGAAATATTTCAAATATGATTAGGCCCTAATACATTACCGTTAACGCGGGTAAAGTTGTAAGCTAAAGGGATAAAGTCCGTAAAGGGATTACAAACGCAAAAACACAAAACAATGTAGGTATTCAGTTCCTATCATAAGGAAACCCAAAACCAACATTATAAACGAAACACTCATTTATTCATGGAGCAGCATTTGTGTTTTGGATTGAAGGGTTAATTTACACCAATTTAAAGGATTTACACCTGAATCCTTCACGATATAATTGTCTTTACACGTGTATCCGAAATCTGTTGTTTTAGAATGGACGACTTCTGACTTAAACAAGTGCGCTGATTAGATTTAAATGTCATTAATTTTCCTCATTGTTGTTTTAATTTTGACAGTGTTTACTAAGTGACTAAGCCCAAGAAAAAAAATATCTTTGCTAATTTGAAAATTAAGCATCCTTGTACTTAATTAAAATGTTCGATACATTACTCTTAAAACGAAGCATCTTTTCTACCACATCACAATGTTTTAAATAACAGTGGACGTAGGATTAGTGTCGTAACGTTATGACAGTTCTGACTGAACTCTTATTATACTCGTATTCTTTGGCGATAAGAAAGTTTGCCTTTTCTTAATCGTTACTTAAACTACAGTTAAAACGAGTATCCGAGATCGTCCAAATTGAAAAATAACTGAACGTCCCCGCTATAAATTTAAACAGGAAGCTGAGTTTAATCGCTAAGATGGAATTCCGGTCATTTGTACTTTATTCAAGTTCTCCGAAATATTCAAGTTTATTTCGAATCGGACAATTTTCCATTTCTGCTGTTTGTTCAGATTTTTACATTCGCAGATGAATACGTTTGAAAAATATTTTCGGATACGAATAAACCAAAGTAATTTTTTTAAAATATAAATCATAGTTTATTAAGTTACGTAAAACAAATATATCTAAAGAATTAACAAAAATTTTATTGAAGATAGATTAAGTTGCTGATATGAGATTCGCTTTCGAAGACAAACGTCTGTAGAGGTATATTCCTTACATAGAAATATACACAAATCCAACAGAATAAAAATCTTGTATAACATTCAGTTTTGTTGGAAACTTTTAACTGTCCTCGAAAAATAGGCACAACAATGTAGTTTTATCTTTTTTTTATATGGCTTTGTCAGAACTATTTTATTTCTACCTGGTTTCCGATTTTCGACAGGTGACTTGATAGTGCATGATTTTTTTTAAGCAAAAATGTAAAATCTGTCAAAGTTTTGTATTTTTTTGTTTTTGCAAGCAACATGAACACTGCAGGCAGTCGTTTGGTATAATATATATTGGGCGCTTTACACCGCTGCAATAATTTCGGTGCGGAACGATACATTCTAAAAGAGCTTTTGTGCAATTCATAACGTGATTCGGCAAATTCAGCGTGGAACATTTAAAACCTTATAGTTGACTTCTTCAGCTAACGCAGTATTTTTTCCACGCATACCTTCGAGTTTTAAGCGGACCTTACCCACGACATTACGACTGCTTTTGCTGTACAGCAAAGCAGACGTTTTTATCTAAGCGATGGTATTATTGGAAATATCTATACTAATTTAATAAATATCAGGAACGAATGGTCAAATTTGTTTCAATTCTTTCAGTTTTTGATAGTTCATTTATCGAGTAAGGCTATAGCTAGTTAGAAATATATGGGATCCCCACATAACCGGCCTGGTGTAAGAACCCTCTGCCTAACAACGAACGAGGCTTTGGCAACCTCTCACGTGCAGTAAGTAAAGTTTATGATAAAGCCTATCTAGCAGTGGATAGGCTAGATGGTGATGATGATGATTGAAAATATTATTCTACAAAAGTTGTACATACGTAAGAAAATTAAGTAGGGAAACTGTTTAACGGAATAGATGGCAGCATCTTGTAAAACGTCATCAACATTATAAACACCCCTATTAACGTTCCCAATGCTAGGACACTGATGAGCCTTAAGTTACCACGCTGGCTAAGTGAGGATTGGTGAACGCACAAACTATTCCAAGTACCCAGAATGTGCCGGTCTCCTCTCGATGCTTTTGGCCTTCACACCGTTAAAGCACTTGTTTAAAGCGCTCATACTTTTTAAAGAAAACAAACCAGAGGTCCTCAGTTCCTCGGCGCTTGGTTCGGACGAACGACCTTCGAAATGAAAGTCGAATGTTATCCCATTTATCCCATAAGGCTTTTTTAGTTTTTATGCTAGTAAGCCTTCATTTGACCACAATCTCACGTGATGTAAGGTGACGATGTGGTCTAAGATGGGGCATTGGGGCTTGAAGACCTAGAAGGTAGATAGTTAAATTGTATATTATGTACATCAAAAACATATAAACTGTGTTGTAAAACATCTTCAACTCTGCGGTTCTTGTACTCAAGTAAATCTCCTGGTTACTCGAATACACATTTCTAGCAGCTGATTTCTAATTTATTTCCTTTTGTTGTTTGCGGCCGGGGGAGCCTGGGATGCTATAAAAGCGTGTTTTCCCTGTGTCGTTTATTTTTAATGCAGTTTGGGTGAACAAAATGGTTTTGTTGTGAGCGTTGATAGATGTTGTACGATTCGTGTTGCATAGCGAATACTTTGCGAATGTTATTTGACTAGAGACACTCTGCGGCTTTCCCAACGTTTTGTGGATTATCCCATAGAAATAACGTGTTTTCCCGGGGTTATACTATACACAAACATTTCTCTTGTATCTTCTTTGTATAAAAAAACTCCCGTTATGTAGTTTTAAAGATAAATGATATGTTGCATACATAGGTAACGAGACACATACAACAATAATAGCCGAAAACCACTTTGTTTTATACTATGTAAATATTTATTTTGAGAGATGCAAACGTAGGCTACAAATAACAGGTAGGTAGTTTAAATTCGAAACTTGTCAGACTGCACTCGTCGTAAACAGTATTGAACGTCTTATGCTGCACTTGGCATCCAAATATTCTTCCTTATGATGAATTCTTCTACGTCTGCCTAACCACCTGTACCACCCATTGTAAACAATGATAAGTAATCTTATGTTGTAATACCAGACATTTGACAGATTCCACAACTCAAATTTTATTTATTTATTTACAAGTATAGGAATAGGAATAAATGTTGTACAACAATATTTTGTTATAATAACAACATAAGAGATGAAAGCTGGGTTGTTATATTCGCTTCTCAACTCAGTGTAAAAATTTTAGAATTTAAGTAGGTATTACATAGACAATGTTATTTTCTTGATTATTCTCAGTTTTTATTTAAATTAGCTTTAAGTTGACCTTTCCATGTATGCCATGCCTAAGGAAATAAACGTTTTGACTTTCACTTTGAAATCGTAGATATCTGGTGTCAGGCGAAAGTCTAACTCAGTAATCTCTACGCCTCAGGTATCGAGGTACTGGGGTCGTCAAACAATTCTGATGTTTCAAGCATGTTGCAGACGTTTTCTAACTGATGAACTAGGTCATTGGTACAACTGCTAGCGAGTTTCAAATAACGTTGAGCCCAGAGTTAGATTAGAGAACACTTTATTCTACACCACACTTAAAAATATATATCCATCGTCTTAAATCTTACTAGCAACTGCCAGTTAAACGTTTGTATAAAATCATAAAAATTATTTGTATAATACTGTTCAAGTCTAGTACATAAAATCAAAACCTAACTCAGAAAAAAAAAGTTGAAATAATACATTTTTAAAAGGTTTTTAAAGGTTTTCCCGCCTACTCGACCTCCTTGGCATTTTGTAACCCTGAAGGCCGACAGATGAATCCACTGACACTTCATTGTTGCTGCTTGTTTAAAATATATCCAACTACGAAATTAAATACTTAGTAGGTTTTGGGAAAGTCGTAAATTTAAATTCACAGCAAAAAAGTGGCCGCGCGTACCGGTTTCTAAAACGTGCTTGCACGGGGCCCGGGACTTAGAGGGGATTAGCGGGACATACCCCTATCTGGGGAGCGTGCAACCACAGCAGTGGTTACGTTGATTTTTTTTTATTTTGCGCATTCATTGTATTTATTTATAAAGCATTGATGAGGGCGATAAGGATACTCCACAGTTATAAACTTTTGTTACCTCATCGTACTACCAATAACTATGATATTACAAACGTTGTTTTGCAAAATGAAAAAAGATAGTGGTTGGTAATAAAACCTCTTGTATATATCTTGAAGTATAATTAATTATTGAGAAGCCAAAGTTTTAAATGCACCGGGGGTGCGATAATGTGGAAGGGTACAAGGTGTACGTACACATAATCACCTGCACGTGGCAGACTTGCTGCGGCTGCTACGTGATAAAATTTGATAAGAATCGGTAAAGCCATTTTAGAGGAGTTCGGAAACTAACATAGTGACATGGAAATTTTATGTGTTAGATATATCTATAAGTCACATAGGTAAGTGACAAGAAATGTAATGTTTGTATGCTCAATGTAGCAGAATCTGTGTAGCTTTAAGTAGTCTTAACATCTGACATGTATCACCAGATTTTCCGAACAATAAACAATTTATGATTAATGATTTATGAGACAAACCCTTAACCATTGAGCGGCGTATAACTTAACCCATAAATGCGTGTCATAAAAACGGAATCAAAAAAGTTTCTTTTATTAAATCTGTCAGCAACAATACATTTAAAAACATAACAAAAGGCGACAAAACCTTTAAAATAATTTCGCCTGACACCGTTTACAGAACAATGGGAGCATGAATGTTAAAAAGTCGGCTTTTGGTATAAAGGGTAACATACTATGAAAAATTTGGTTAGGGTAGACCTTTTCGTTTGTCAATTACTCTCGACCTACACGATAAAGCACCTTTATATTCCGAGATCGTTGCGCTTGCAACAGCGTCGAAATATCGGGAAACTTACCTCTATAAACCGTCAAATCATGGTATGTTACCTAAATAAAATAGTCTTCTTTTAACTACCCTCAAATTAGGTTTAACTGTTTAAGGCCTTTGGTCATAGGTACCTTAGAATTGAATTAATAAAAAAAATCATAGATTTAGCCGTTATACCACTAACTGTATGTTTGATGTGGTGGATAGTATTATCCAAACAGTTATATAATACTATTTTATACTTGAACGGTCTTTCTTACAGTCAAAATACTTTAAAACAAAAAATCGTTATCTCCAGCTAGAGCTCACGAAAGCTCGGAACGGAAAGCTCAATTTATTTTTAAGTGCAACTAAGAGGAATCAATCTCACGAAAGGACCGGTCGGTAAATCGAAGCGATCTCTCCGAATCTCAAACTTTTTTAGATAGAAATCCTGCTTACAGCGGATTGTACTTTGCCTTAAAATAGTTGCCCAGCTTTTGAAATTCGAACATAATGTGTGCTAAGCCACATTTATTTAAATTAAGGAGATTGACGATTTATTAACTACGCGTGTTATTTTTTTTTTTCAGTGTCTGGCACACGATTTATTGGTAGAATATATAAGGTATCATAGGTACGGCTTTTGAAATAACATAATACACTGTTGCATTAAAACAGTAAAATATCGTATACTCATTTCAGCCGTAGGACGTCCACTGCTGTACAACGGGCTCCGAGGTCTCTATTCCAGAGGTCTTCCATAATTTCTTTGTGCTTTGTAGCCTGCAAAAAACCTCTTCAAAGAGCTAATCCATTATCCATGTATAGACATTATGTTTACGTATCTCCTCATTTCTGATTCGATCCCGAGGAGAAACCCCGAATCCCGCGGAAAAACCCCGAGCGTAGTCCTCGGCTCCAGCATAACTATCGTCTACCCAGAGGTATTTGTTCCACAGAAAATCTACCTGCCCCGGGATTCCTTCACCATTTATCCTAAACTTGCGAAACTAGGAAACAGGAACTAGGTCACTGAACTCTGGACCAGGTGCAGTTAGTGTCGAAAACTCTTTCAGTGTCAAAATTTGTCCTTTGGTTTGCTTCCGCTTCAGCTGACTGTGTCAAAGGCTTTTTAGAGGTTTTAAATGATTTCAGTTCAGTTTTCGACACGTAGAAGCTTACTGTTAGCTGTGCTCTTAAAACTGAATTTGCTTGTTATAGTAGCAGAATACTATACCAAAGAATACTATTTAAGACGGACGGACTGACGGACTGAGACGGACGGACGGACTGACGGACTGACGGACTGACGGACTGACGGACTGACGGACTGACGGACTGACGGACTGACGGACTGATGGACTGATATTCGATAATTATTGAATAAGGTTATGTACCTAACATTCGTATATTAAAAGAAAACATTGGAAAATTAAAGATTTTAATTCATTAATTTTATGTTTAATTTGAATTTGTATTTTATTGACCGCTTAGCGGTCAATTGGCAACATGACTAATATTAAATTACTGAGGCTAATTATGCCGTTTAGCTTTTAGGTCGTTCTATTTAAATTGCGTTCTGTTTTAATGTCCTTTCGATACGAAGCGTTTAAGTTGATCTTTCCATGTATGCAATGTGAAATAAACGTATAGACTTTGAATTGGAGCCGGTTTATTTGAAAATAGTTTGTTTTAATTTTGACTCCGATCTGCCTTACTTCTTATTTAAATTTCTAGCCTGCAAGTGTAATCGTACAAGTTCATTTTAGCAAGTTTAAACAATGAAAACAGCAGCAGCGCTCTCAAACTTGATCTAAGACTATTATCGTGAAGGAACTATTGTTAGTAGTTTGCAGCACAAGAAATAGACGTGCTGTGTCTGAAAAAGCAATTTAAACTGCTCCCTGAGAAGATTTGGTGCAAGCCAAGAGTGGGAACGGGGTTGGTTTGAATCTGTCGGGTTGGGACTTTGATTCGTTATATCGTAAGAATAAGTCAAAAGTCAAAGTCAAAACGTTTATTTCCTTAGAAGCACATAGCCTACATGGACAGGTCAACTTAAAATTAATAAAACTAAATTGCTTAAATAACAAATATCAAGGAAATAACATTGTCTTGACAGTTCGCTTCAATGTTTTATACAGAGTTGAGAAGCGAATAGAACAACACAGCTTTATCAGTTATTACAATTACAATTTTGGTAGTTATTACAATTTTGGAGTTCTTATTTATAGGTAACTATTATAAGTTTAACATTTACAATATAAAAATGTTTGTCATATATAAGGAAGCTATTATAACATGAGCATATCAGTCCTGGTCAACCAGAATTATTAGAGCCTGTTAACGTGGAACTAAGCAACATTTATACAAGCTGCATCATCCTTTATATAATCATTTATAGAGTAATACGCTTTTTTCATTAGACTTCTCTTAATAAATTTTCTAATAGGAAGCTCTGTTACATTATGAGGAAGCTTATTATAAAAACGTACAGAGTTACCCAGAGTTTAGTTTAATAATTGTATGTTCTCAGAATATCCAGCAGTAATTTAGATTAGTTGCGTATGCTAAGTGTGTAACAGCGCGGCGCGGTGGGTGAAGATCCGTTTGCGGCGCATGGGATAGCGGGTTCAATTCCAGCCGGCGGATCAAGTGTCTGTAATTATGTTCTACGGGGCTAGATGATGTTGTGTGGATTTTGCCAGGAAATTTTTACTATATATATATATTTGTATTTTACTTATTTTATTTTCCTTTATTCGGAAAACAAACAGTTATAAACACTTATCTAATACACATATGAATAATTACTAACTATTTATGTTTTCGCATATTGAACCTAATTAACATTCGAAAACTTTCAAATATCATAATTAACAATAACTTTAACTTAACAATTCCTTTATCAAAACACAAAAAGAACGAAATATTAAAATGAAATAAATGAAGATTGAATTTGGCTACATAAATAAACTATAGATAAACAAATTAGAAAGAGTTAAACCTCGCCAAAATATTCTTGAGCTTCGGAGGCTTTTTGTTAAGCAAGTCTAGGTTTGAAATATCGGCGTGAGCATTGAAACATGACATTATACTCGTAAGTGAAAGATCAAACTTCTCACCAGAAATAAAATTTATAGCGAGCATTTGTATTAGATTTACGCAACTAACTTGCAACTTGGAGTCGTGTATTTAGCCAGAAATACAATGTGACACAAAGAAAGTGAACTAAGGTGGAGTTTGCTTTATAAATCTTGGAGCCCTAGAGAATAAATACGTTACTTTAAGTAGACCGCCATGTTTGATTTTGCATCTGATCTAGTTTTCTAGTAATGTTTGTTTACTTTTATATGCCGTTGTACATTAATGTGTCAGCGATTCATCGAACATTTTATTAATAAAAGGATATTTTACTTTTTGAGTTTTCATAGTTTACAATATCATAGCTACAGTTTTTTTTGACTTCGCCTTTGAAAGCGCCGCTCGCGAGGGGTCAAGTGCCATGTTTGTTCTGTAAGCACTTTCTGCTTGGTCTGGGTGTTTAAACGCAATATAAATTATATCTATGTATGTATGTCTACTAAATTATGTAAGTATATCAGATGTCTAGTACCCGTACATAAACAGAAGTATAACTTATGCCTTCCTCAGATAAATAATACTATGTTTTACAAAAGTACATTTATAAACTGCTATTAAAGTTTATAACCACATATAAACAGAATTAAAAAAGTTAGAAGGGAATTTATTTAAAGTAAAATTAAAAATGTAGATCACAACCTGTTACAATTTAAAGGAATATCTCGAGAATTAAGTTTATCGTTAAAATATTTTATAATTTTTATGTGTATACTTAATTTGTGTGTTAATTGTAACACAATACATAATATTTTTAGAACTGTAGTACTTACGTTTACGTACGTGTTTTATTGTTCTTTGTTTTAATTGTATGTGGCTGTAACTCGAAAGGCTTTCAAGATCAGCGTTGTTTTGTCACGTGATAAATAACACATACTGATCTGAGGGCCTTTTTGGAACACTTGCTGTTTTTGTATGTTATTTTTTACTATGTTTAATGTGTCCTAAATAAAATGTGTTTTCTTTCTTTCTTTTTACTTTACATTCTATGTCCAAAATTGTTAAAATTTTAAGATCATGCAACCCAATTTTACAATAAAGTTTTCTTATTCCTATTCGTAACACAAGCTTAGAGCTTACCAGTGGATTTTCCAGCAATGTTTATTTATTTAACGGGTAACATACCATGATTTAACGATTTTTGAGTTAACCGGTTCGTTTGTGAGTAGGTAACCCTCACTGTGAGTTTGCCTTATTGCAAAGACAATCAGTTGATGTCGTGATCAAGCCGGAAAACTTAAAAACCGTGAAATCATGGTAAATTGTACATGTACATGTATGTTTAAAATTTTAAAAACTATGTTATGTTATCTGGCTTTAAGTAAATCTTATATTAATAGCTATTTTATACTTTGACAAATAAATTAAATTGAAGTGTCTATTTGTAAAATTCCAAGATCCTCACTTTATATAATGCAAATCGATTTAGAAACCAATTTATAATAATGTTTTTTTTTTATTTATTATCTTTTTTTATAAATTCTGTCTGTTTCTTACTCTGAATCAGCTGGAAACATTTTAATGGGGCTATCACTGGATTATATATATTTTTATAAAGATATACTTAGACTACTTCGAAAATGCCACGAAATTCTGCGGGGAAAATCCAAAAAAAAACTTTAAACGTTGTCGTCAGTTAAATATTGGCAAATGAGGGTACTTGTATGTGTAATGTTTATTTTTATATGCTAGATTAGCCTATATTTTACCACAATATCACCTGATGTAAATTGACCAAGTGCTCTAAGATGGGACATGAAGACCTAGAAGGTAGAAGGCTTCTCCGGACCACATTACGAAACATGAAAAATCGTTTGACGCACTGGCCCAGCGGAGGAGTGGAGGACAAGCCGCGGCCGAAGCCTACCACCAGAACTGTTGTTATGTTAAGTTATGTTGACCAAAAATCTTAGCGGTAAATTTCCCAACCTCAGCTCACTATACTCACTATGCTTACTATCCCTTGCAGAGCATTATTTTGAAGGAGCATTTTACATTCAAAATTATGAGCACGTAATACCATCTCTTATTCTGCGTTTCGTCCCTCTCGTTTCATTTTATGTGCCGCTCGCATTGTCGGCACTAGTCGCGATGTTGCTAATAGAATAATAGAGTAGATAGGTCGGACCTACTTATTCTGTGAAGTCAACGCCGACTTTTAGTAGGTTAAGTTATGTTTTGGTGTGCTTGATGGAAAATAAAACGTACACTCAAAATAGTTTGGTTTTGGAAACACTTTGTTTTTATAACTTTTTAAATTATCATGGTTTTTAACAATATTATGATTTAAAACGGGCACAAATCGCAAAGACGTCAAAATATCGGAAAACTCAAAAACCGTAAAATCATGGTATGTTACCCGTTTTAAATCATAACTTTGTTTTATGATCGCTTAAAGGTTAAATAAAAATAGTTATGCGTGTAGGGCAAGTTGAGTAGGGAAGATTTCACTACTTAGATTACATTTTTTTTTATCGTTGGTTGTGAATTAAATCCATCCCTTCGTTAAGACATTAAAATTCATCACTAAAAGCTAACCATTTAAAGTTTAACCCAAAGTGGCTTATTTAAATTAGAATACATCTTGGCTAGTATATTTTTGTTTTATGTCCTTTGATTCAGAACTGATAGACAATCAAAATGAGTAACAAATGTGAGAAAAACTTAACCATGCTGAGGGACTGGTCTTTTTATTCCTAAAACACCTAGACAACACCACCAAAGCCTTAAAAAATAACATGTTAAGTCATTTTCCTGAGTGGTCCATATGTTCCCTCCCATAATCTTATTATTGCCTGTTAGGGCGCTACAACTATTTCCAAAAGGCCCAAAATGACCGAATGAAAATAACCATTGAATCTTCAAGACGTGTCGGGACTCATTCGAGCATCTCTCTGCGTAGGCTTGTTGTTTGCAAGCCAGTGATTCTGTTTTAGTGGAGTGATTTAGTTTACTCGATAATATATGAAATCGTTTAAATAATTCACAATCATAATATTTGTTTAAGTAGTTATGCTTGTTTCTAATTCTCACAAATATGTTGATGATAGTGTAATTATTTGCATTTGTTCCCCTTAATTTCATTAGATTGTTTAGACTTCAAACCCGAAAAGTGTAATAACTGTTGTCAACAAAAGCCTTCTTCATCGGATTCAAAACATCGGAAATCTCTTAAAGTTTTTAAGTTAGGGTCATAAGCCTATATAGTGTTCCATCACTGCAGGGCAAACCCCGTAAAATCAATATGAACCACTAATAAAGTTTTACGAATGCTTAAATAATTTATGTAGCAGTTTTGTCAACTTACATTAGTATGATTTTTTTTTCTTAATTGCAAACATTAGTGCAATAAAAGGCGTTGGATATTGTTTTTATCACAGAGCTATTCTTACCTGTGTAGCACCGCTGGGCACTGCTACTGCAATGCGCGTTAATTCATAACTCACCGCTCACTAACTGTACTACATACTCGCAAATCCACTTTATGCCGTGATCTTGCAAAAGCGTCTAAATATACGAAAACTCAAAAACTGTCAAATAATGGAATGCTAATGGTACCAGTTATAAGTCTAAAAACCATGATAATTAAAAAAGTAAATTCACCAACCAATAATTCAATTTATTCGGACGAGTTAGCACTGTCTCGTGTACACAAACTTCAAAGCTCGAGTCCAACCTTTCCTTGATTCGTTTCTGTCGATTCATTTTATTTCGTTCTAGGAGTACTTACAAGTTCTTACAAGTTCGAGTCTTCTGAGTTTCCGTAGGGTGCACGCAGTTGTATGTAGCACCCAACTTTTATGTTCTCACGAGTTTTTTCCTATTTTTATTTCTGTAAAGCATTACTTCAGGGAAGTTGCATTTGCTAGAGTGGTTTCATCGTATGCTCGGGAAAATGATAAATGATACCAGTTTTTGGGTGAATATTTCATTTTGTGCAGATTTTAAGAATTTTGACCTTACTTGTTCTTTAAGGATTTTTGTGAAAGACTAGATTTCCGCCCGCGGCTTTGCATTATGTCCGTGACAAATTTGATGCAAATCGGACTTTGTCTTTGACAATAATTGATTTTCGCGCGAAAAGTGGTATTTGTACGCTGTACAAAGTAGCCATTGTGTTATTCTGATATGTTAGCTATATTAGCATAGCATGAAGTTATATCAAAATCCATTCAGTTGTTTTTGCGTGAAAAAGCAACAAACTTATATCCACACGAACTCGCGTTTATAGTATGAGTAGGATAAATACAAAAAAAAATTGAGCCATAGGCACTGTCGGGAAACTGAAAATTTTAGAAATTATTGATGACTTTGTTTTTTGACAATATGGCAATGATTCCTATGGTATGGGAATGAGATTTCAGTAAGTAAATAGCAAATAACATGTAGTTATATCCTAGTTATACCTTAAATCATAAAGAAATTGAATTTAATATTATTGAATAAAAGTATTCAATAATATTAAATTCAATTTATGACTCATTCATTATTATTTCAGCTCAGGAACGTCCACGCGCGAACCTATTTTTACCAAGTGTTTAGTCTATCAAGTTGGTTGAACGTCCTAGCGTGTCCACCGTTTATAACAAAATTATATCTTTTTTGCCATGTGTTCTGTGATATTATGGTCTGTCGTTTAGCTACTAAGACAAACTGCGTTGTTCTCTTCATTAAAATTTGACTAGGGGTTGCTGACTGTGGCTTCACGCTAACCCAAGACAAAACTGCTTTGCGACTGACTATCGCCTTACACACGCTGTAAACGACAAAAGTCTGTGTTAAGACTAAAATGTTTTGAAACACACTTGAATTCAATAAGCGTGAAGCCAAAACTTATCTAAGTGACTATGAGCATATTTGACTTATTGTAGTTGTGTAGTAAGTCTTGTAGTAGTGAGTACCACTCCATCGGGACAGGAATCACCCAGGTCCACTCTATGTGCGATCACAACGGCCATACTCTGACCCTTTAAGATTAAGATCATTTATTTGCAAAAACATGTGTACATGTAACGGTTTACAGTCAAATATGAAATTCGTCATGAGCTCACGTTTCGAACCCTTTCCGTTTTTTATGGATTTTAGATTTCTGATTGAACTAAGGTTCAGCTAGGTATTTGTTCACTAGTTACGTACAACTCCTTCACTAGACAATTCTTTGGGGCTATTGGCGCATTGGAATAACTTTGGCGCTCTTCGGATCGCGCAATCAAAACGATTTTACGGATTAGCTCTTTGATTTAGATTGGACAGGCCATAATATAGAACGCCAAACAGATTGTCGTTGTGGCCGAAAAAAATTAAATGAAGACCACAGATCGGCAAGCGCAGCGTAGGATGTCCACCTAGATGGAAGGACGAGCTAGTGAAGGCTAATCTCACGGAGGATGCAGGCCGCTGCCAGCCAAAATTACTAGAAATCTTGAGGAGTAAAAAAAAAAAAAAAAAAAATCTTCCAAGCCTCCTACCTCGCCCTTTTCACAACTTTCATATAGTTTGTGAGTACTTCGCGACATCTTTCTCTTTGAATAAACAGTGTGGACCTGACTTTATTCAATTAGGATTTGTTTTAAAAAGCCAACTTTAACTTTGGGTAAGAAAAACTGAAACATTTGTGTATAAAGTTAGGTTGGGCCTTACTTATGAATCCCCAAATAAGTCCTACGCAGTTCCTACTGATGTTCGTTAATATGGATTGGTCTAAGTAAAATAATTACTAATTTCTCTACGCTTGTGTTACGGGCACAAGCCTTCATTTTACCACAATCTCAACGGATGTAAAGTGACGATGTGGTCTTAGATGGAGCATGAAGGCCTAGAAGATGGATTCTCTGGACCACATTACGAAAAACAAAAAAAAATAATTATTAATATTATTTATTTATTGTTAGCCGTTCTATTCCACAGCTGGGCAAATACATTCCTTTTTCAAATTACTTCCGCTCTCTAAACGCAAACTTTAAAACTGCTAATAAGCAGCGAAATGGAGATAGAACAGTTAAAACAAAGAATAAAAAGAACTGTAAACAGTATTAGATAGTTTACTTAAGACATAACGTTACGTAAAAACACGTTAATAACGTACGTCGTCCGTTGCTAACTTAATGTGTGCACTGCACCGGGTAATCTAATTTCCATGCAGTTTTTTCAGGGTTCCGTAAGTGTTATTGGAAGGAGACATAGACGATTTTTTTTTATTTTTTTTTTATGGTCGATAAGTCTTCATTTGACCACAATCTCACCTGATGTAAAGTGACGATGTGGTCTAAGATGGGACATGAAGACCTAGAAGGTATGGCTTCTCCGGACCACATTACGAAACACGAAAAAATCGCTTCACGCACTGGCCCAGCCCGGAGGGTGGTGACAAGCCGCGGCCGAAGCCTACCACCGGAGACTGTTCTTAGCACCACCCGGAGGTCACGTGTAAGGATTCAGAGGGTTACCACTTACGGACGTGAACAGACAAAACCTCCAACAAACAGAAATTTCTCTCACTCTGCGGTCGTTCCCTCATGGCTGAGGATCGTGGTCATCACAGGTTGTGGACAACGGTGCCGTGGTGCACCTGGATTTAATAATCTCCCTCCAACGGTGCCTATCCATAGCGTCACGGACAACCGAGCAGAAATAAGATGAGAAAGAGGCCTTCAATTATTGGACCATCTGGTTGGAGACCGACCACGGACTGTTTTACCCTCCGTGTTTCCAAATACAGCTTCTCCAGGCTTTCATCCCCCCTCCTCACTAAGTGGCCGAAATATGTACTTAAGTATTCTCTGCTGACAGAAAGTTGGCATGTTTGGACCCGTATCTGTCGAAATATAAAGTTTAATAAAAGCCATGATTTATGAACCTTTGTTACCACAAAAGTAATTTTTTTTCTGATGTGCACGTGATGAAAGCGTAATTTCATAAAATTGATTTGATTGGTTTAGCCGTTTTAAAGTTATGAAGATGAAAGTGAGGAAAACTAACCAAATATACTAGAGTTGAGTCTCTCTAGTATATTTGGAGACATTCGGACAACAAACAGAGAGACACGTCAATCATATAACACCCATCTTTTTGCGTCGGGAGTTAAAATATATTTTCGGAATAATGGTATACATGTTCTTTCAAAGACTGTTTCGATTCCAAAATATAATCAAGCAGTTGCGCTGCAAAAATTACGTATAATGACAATAAGGCGTTTTTACATTTCAGATATTTTTTTATAATAATTAATGTTAATTGTAGAATCCCGTCCCATACATTTTAATAAACCTTCTGCTTCAATTAGCCTTTTGCAAACAATCGCATGTAATTCCGTTAATTTTATTTACTTTACTTTACTTTTAGATCTAAGGGAACAAAGGAAATAAAGATAATAAAGCCTAAGAGATATTTAATTTAGTTTTAAATTTCTTAAACATTTAATCTTGTGAGTTTTTTAGGTAGATGAATATAATATTGAATAACAGCATGATGGAAGGAATGTAATGAATTCCTTTCCATTGTAACGAACATACACTTGTAAATTAATATGTCTGGTATTCTTTACCTCTCGATCGAATAATATTGTGTGTTTTCACTATTTTGTAGTAAGTTGACGTCGACGGTCAAATAAGCTGAAATCTTAGTCTTATATAGATTTAAAATTTAAGAAAAACCCCCGGATCCACTGCTTTAATTTGCTTAAATGTAAAACAACATAATATTATTGTAATGTCGACGCGATGCGCTTTCATTTGATACCCCACACTAGTATATTTGCAGATTTTTGGTTTTCCTTCCCCACTCTCACCCCCATAACTTTTAAACGGCTCAAGCGATTTTCATGAAACATGTCCAAGAACAGCCGGGCCAAACTCACCTTTTATAAAAAAAAACAAAATTGAAATCGCTCCATCCGTTCGGGAGCTATGATGTCCCAGACAGACAGATATGCCAAATTTATAATACCCCTCTTTTTTGGTCGGGGGATAATAATATTGAAGAATGAGCGACGTGTTGGCTAAGTGGGAGCACACGTGACTTTCATTCCGAAGGTCGTGGGATCAAACCCCGCCAAGCACCACTGAATTTTTCTTGCTAAATTGTATAAGCGTTTTAAAACACGTGTTGTAACGGTAAAGGCAAAACATCGTGAGGAAACCGGCATGACTGAGACGTTTTAAGAGTTTGAAGGACATACACATTATGTGTCATCCACCAGCCCGCACTTGACTAGCATGGTGAATTAAGGCCTAATCTCTCTCCTCATGTGAGAAGTCCCTGTGAAGCAGTGGGGAATGTCAATAGGGTGATGATGATGATGGAAAGAACCCTCACCATTGTAACGAACTCTCGCTCGTCTACTTTTATTTCGTACAGCGCGCAGGACAATACATGTTGTCTGTTCCGCGGAAGATTGCATTCACCGAAACGTTTATAAAAGCTAACACGGAAAAATGCTTTTATTTTTGGCCATTAAGGTAGCGATAACTTGGCTCTGAGATATTGTCGGTTGTAACTTCTATTTAGACTTTCTGCGATATTCTGAAGTTTATTATGCACTTTTGAAAAATTTGTGTCTGGTTTTGTTTACCCCGCGATCGAGAAATGTTGTGTTTTCCCATAAGTTAGTAAATAATTGACGTTGTCGTTGTTAACTTATGAGTCCGCCAAATAAGCTGTAATTTGAAAAGATCGAAAATACTTTAAAGGTTTAAATAATTAAGAAAGAAAGTTACAATACAGTCAAGTGCTAGGTATGTGTTTATTAACCTTTTTATAATCCTATAAATAATTATTATAAATCGTAGAGACTTTGAATTCCGGCCTGAGGCAGTCAGAACCTGAACTACCTTCCGTATAGTATACCTTCCATATTTTTTTCATTTTTATGCAGAAAAAGATTAAGACACATCTGTAACCTTCGCACAGAGGATACGGACGTGTCTTTATCTATTTCTGCATAAAAATTTAAAATACTTTAACCTAAAAGTGAGGTATATCACTTATTAAATAACTCATTACAAATACCTGTACTAGTAGTACAGAGCTTTTATTAATGAAGTAGTCTCATGCATTTGCTCTATTAACCCTCAAGCCCGAATCCGCTGGTTTCCTGGCCTGTCGTAATGCGAACATTCACATCATGCGTGTCCCGTAACGTATTCAGTCGTGTGTGGAAAGCTTTACAATGCACTTAAAAAAGAACATTCGTTTTTGCGAACACTGTAGCTGATAAACAGAGTGGTAACTTTATCTGTTCATCATCATCATCATCATCATCATTTCAGCCATTAGACGCCCACTGCTGGACATAAGCCTCCCTCAAAGACGACCAATCATTCCGATCGGTCGCCACTTGCATCCACCGAGAGCCAGCAAGTTTGACTAAGTCATCTGTCCATCTTGTTGGTGGTCGTCCGACGCTGCGCTTGCCGATCCGTGGTCTCCATTCGAGAACTTTATCTGTTGGGCAATCATTATTATCAACTTTGTGTATTTACCACTTTATGTGGAACATCAAATGGTGGTGTTTTCTTTTTATTAACCCCCTACCAAAAAAGAGGGGTGTTATAGGTTTGACGTGTCTGTCTGTCTGTGTGTCTGTCTGTCTGTCTGTGGCATCATAGCTCCCGATCGGATGGAGCTATTTCAATTAAGTTTTTTTTGTATGAAAGGTGACTATGGCCCGGGTGTTCTTAGACATGTTTCATGAAAATCGGTTGAGCCGTTCAAAAGTTATGGGGGTGAGAGTGTGGAAGGAAAACCAAAAATCTGCAAATATATTCGTATGGGGTATCAAATGAAAGAGCATCGCGTGCCCTAACTACTTACGGTGTTTTACTTATAAGGAAATTAAGGCATTGGAATCGGGGGTTTATCTTCAATTATAAATTTAGATTTATATTGCTCTCAATTGGCCGTTGCTTCAATACCTTATTACTTTTTAAATTAAAATACCACGCCGCATCTTTCTGTCTTTATGTTCGGGTTTTACTCAAAGCTACAAAACGGAGCTTCATTTTCTTCTTCTTTTAGTCAAAGTTTTCATGTAATTTTTGGTAAATCATTTGTTAAAGTGGGAGAATTATAATGATAAATCGATGAAGGAGTCTGAAAATTAAACATTTTCTTCAAAATATTTGTTTATTTATAGGTATTTTATTTGCTTTCCGGCGAGTAAATTCAATTCCCAGCTTCCTAATTTATTCCCTTCCCTTTCCTTTATTGAGTGTTTTTCCTACATAAATATAAATTAATTAAATTGTATTGATGATGTTGAATGTAATCTTAGGTTATATTATTATAATTTCTCCTATTTTGTCTCCTTTGTTTTACATGCACTTTTTCTATACCCGGTTAATTCCAATTTGTAATAGGTCTCCCGCAATACAGGCTTGCCTCGTGCGGGGACCGCTGCTAATTGAAATTGTAATGTGTGAGTTGTTAAATAAATATTTTTGTTTTTTTGTTTGTTTGTTGAGTTTCAATTTAGTTTTGTGACCAAAGTACAATCACTACTGACCGGTGCAGAGCCAACTTGCAAATCCGCAAAAAAAATATATTTGATTAACAGCTCATAAAGACATAATTTTCTTCATTGACAACATCGTACCTTTGGTTTAATTAAGTAAAACTAATTTTATTAATCGATACATGACCCCATTATGTTATCTTAAAACTAGACCAAATTAAACAAAAATAACTTAATTATCACCTACCGCTACCATCTAAGTTATAAGAAGAACTGCTCAAGATCACTATTTTACAATCCGGATACGATGTTTAAGTTTAATATCTGTTATTCAAAAACTCTACTGTGGCATGCAAAAGCGCTAGCGAGGTGAGAAATATTGGTTTTTCATTCGATTTCTCTACCAAGGTGTAATGAACAAAGTGCATTTTCTGTTTAGGATAATGTTGGACATTCAGGCGAAAATTCTTATTCCATGAAAGGAATTAAAGTTGTATCATTGTTTTTTGCACATTTTATGTTGCAGTATGTTTTTTATGTTATTTGCTGTGCATTTTCCTCTCCATCCAAAGGTTGTCTGGAAGAAATTGCTTTAAGCAAATAGGCCGCCCACTACGCATTTTGTATTTAGCATTAAGTCCATTTTTGTATTGTTTTGTCTTGGTGTGTAATAATGAGTTATATTACAATACAATACTCTTTATTGAACACAACATAATAAAACACAAAAAAAAGATAAAAATATACAAAAATTATGAATCAATGGGCGGCCTTATCGCTGATAATATTATTATTATTATTTTCTAAGAGCAAATCTATATGATATATGTTGACTATATACATTATTATAAATTGAGGTTCGTAACCAATGAACCGTGATACATAGAGAGTTGAAATTTTGAGGGGTGATGAACTTCTCTTGCCGCTCTAAAAACAAATTTTAAAAAGACATAGGTACCTTTTTAATAATTATATAAGTGGGCTCCGATACAATAAACGTGATTTATAAAAAGTAAAGCTGTAACTGCATCTTATAACATTTTGAAAATGTATATAATGTTTTCTATTATATCTAAATAACCATATCGCTCATCTGCGACAAGAACGTGACAAGTCAGAAAAAGTGATTTTTCAGAAAACGACTTTGAAGTTTTCAAATCTGTATATTTTCGTTCCTAATGAACTTTCTAAACTTTTTATTGACGATTAAGGTGCGCCAACAATTATTTTTTCGAAAAAAACGATGCGGAGCTGGTATCTCATTCATTTTCATAATAATATCATGTTTTTTATCGAAAATGGCAGCACTTGTTACGTTTTTGCAGCAATATATATATATTTTTATTAGATATACTGGCGTATCACGTTTTATATGCTAATATTTTTGTTAAACTAACGAAATTTTGCAATATTACAAATTTAAAACACGTTTTTGCAGTCAAAATATATTAAAAAATACAAAAAAAAATTACTAAAATACCGTTATACTCGTACTTATTGTACTATTTTAATCAGTTTCGACCATAAATTCAATTACACATCATACTTTTGTACTCATTTTAACAGTCTTGACTATAATTAAGTCTTGCTTTACCATGGCACACTTCTTACCTAATACGAACAATGATGTCTGTCAATAATTGTAATCATCGTTTACTTACTATTAGAGAATCAAAACATCTAAGCAAAAACAATCACAGTTATTTTTAATTAGTTCTACTATAATATTAACAATGGCACTTCACATTTGCACTTATTAGTATACTAAACATTATTATAGAAAGTAACAAATCAATATTTTGACAGCCAGTGTGTTATCAAATAAAATGGAATGTAATCATAAATCTAAATTTAAAATTTAAGAAAATTCCCCTTAAAGGTAAAAGACCATAATATTTAGTAATGTGCACGCGATGTTCTTTCATTTGATACCCCACTCGAGCACACTCCCACACCCATAACTTTTAAACGGCTCCACCGATTTTCATGAAAAATGTCTAAGAACCAACGGGCAAAGCTCACCTTTCATACAAAAACAAAGTAAATTGAAATCGGTCCATCCGTTCGGGAGCTATGATGTCCCAGACAGACATACAGACAGATAGACAGACAGACACGTCAAACTTATAACACGGCTGTTTCGGGTCAGGGGTTAAAAATACTAATAAACATTCAATTTAACAAATCTATGATGATGCGCTTATAGAGATTCGAAAAAATAAATAAATAAATATTTCTGGACAATCTACACAACAACATTTAGCCCCGTGGTAAGCTCTAAGCTTGTGTTATGGGTACTAGACATCTGATATAGGTACATAATA
The DNA here is from genome assembly GCA_929108375.1 of Gymnoscelis rufifasciata. Lineage (NCBI taxonomy): Eukaryota > Metazoa > Arthropoda > Insecta > Lepidoptera > Geometridae > Gymnoscelis > Gymnoscelis rufifasciata. Next base: position 11,917,960 of record OV815314.1, read on the forward strand.
TAATATACATACTTAAATAGATACTTTTACTATACATATTAAATAATAGAATATAATTCTTTATTACACACCAGATGAACAATACAATATGAAATTTAAACTTAACCTAGAATGCGTAATGGGCGGTAAACGATTATTAAACACCCAGGAGAAAAGTGCTTGTAGAACATACAAACAATTTTACCCTCGGCGGGAATCGAACCCGCTACCACTTGCTTTGCAAGCGGACATTCGCCCACCGCGCCACCGAGGAAGAAAAAAAGATTTATAATATCGAGGAATGGGGTTTTTAGTAACCAGTTCCATAAGTTCTGCTTAATGCTGTAGTTATTGGCCGATTATTTATTGCCAGCGTGTTTTAAAAAACATTTAGCATTGTTGCTGGTTCGTTTCGGTTGTATCGTGTTTCCTTCTGAGTCTATCTAAAGATAAGAAGAAATAAAACCCCACTGTGGTTGTCGAGTCAGTAGTAGTAGTGGGTATTATTTCGGTATCCTGAGGTGGATCTAATCTGTCTGTAGTTATACTGTCTATTGCATCAACTATTTCTTTTCGGAGTATACCCAAAATCTTTTTCGATCGCGATTGTGACTCCATCTGAAAGAATAAGGTGGTGGTTTAAATATGTGTCATCATCTGTAATGCAACAACTTCCGCTATCACGACAAAATGTATACACACTTTACGACAACAACGAGATACGTGGTAATAATTCATACAAAACTAAACCTCTAGAGATTTCATTCATCATCTAAAACGGTACATATCCTTTTATTCCGAAAAAGTATAATTTTTTTGCGAGAAAACCGTGACAAGGTAGCCTAAAAATGTATACAGTAAAATATTACTTTACAGCTAAAGTGGTTCAAACCATGATATCACGCTTTAGTAACAAATGAATAACTAAATGAATGCACTTACCTTTCCATTAAAAACGTGACACACTGACTGTGTCACGTTTTTGATGCAATTGAACAGCTCCTCATTCGTCGAGCGCAGAGACTCCAATGACATATACCGATGTTGAAACGAACTTCATAGTTGTAAAGGAGGGAGCTAGAACGCATCTTGTCGACTTATTCCCCCATATCTTTGTCAATTTTGGGGCTAGGAATATCGCGTTTTTGTAGCAAGTAGAGCGCGATACGGCGGATTTTTATATACTGTTATTCCAAAACGATACATAAATGTTATAAACCATTCTTGTCGCAAATGAGCGATATGTGTAGAATGAGTCCTTCTCATTCTTTATCTGATTCATTTATAATAAATCATAAATTCATTTTCATTTATTTATAACTCTTACTTGCGAAATGTATTTGTATTTCTTAAATACTTCTTCTGTACATACTTACCTATAAATAAGAACTCCAAAATTGTAATAACTGATAAAGGTGTGTTGTTCTATTCGCTTCTCAACTCAGTATAAAACATTTAAGCGAACTGTCAAGACAATTTTATTTCCTTGATATTTTTTGTTTAAACAATTTAGTTTTATTAATTTTATGTTGACCTGTCCATGTAGGCTATGTGCTTCTAAGGAATTAACGTTTTGACTTTGACTCCTTATTCTTCGACTAAATGTTTAAGGATATTATAATTTCACATTTAGAACACCTCGAATCTCCCAAAGTTCAGAACTAAAAAGGCATAACTACTAAGTCAGTCTAACCTAAGCGAACCAAACAAAAAATATCCCCGAGACTCTTTATTAAAACCGCACATAAATTACTAATCAAATTCAACGAAGTTCTCCGGCGATGTTGCCAGAGGTTGCCGTTGTTATGAATCAGTGAATGTTGCCATAATTAAATTTATTGTGCGAGCGTTGCCGCCACTTTCCTTTATTTACGCCTTTTCATTTCCGATTCAGGGTGCGCTCACATTTGCGGGGTTATCTTTTGACAGAGTTGATGGAATGCTCGTGTTGCTTTTAAATTGAATTCCATTGATTTCAGTGCATCGGATTTTATGAAGCCTGTTAATGATAATAAGTATGATGACTACATAAAAAAGTATTATATTTGGTCCATCTTTAAGCCTGTCCACATATACTGGACACCTTTTTTTTAATATAATATAATAAAGTACCGAGATAATGGAGCATCATAGTTCCGCAGTGGGGACTTGAGACGTATAAGTTTAGTACACTCGCGCGAAAGCGTTTTGTCACGTGAAACTTCAATGCATGGCTTCGTTTTGATTTTTCTTTTTAACCCCCGACCAAAAAAGGGGTCTTATAAGTTTGACGTGTCTGTCTGTGGCATCATAGCTCCCAATCGGATGGAGCGATTTCCATTTAGTGTTTTTTTGTATGAAAGGTGAGTTTGGCCCGGGTGAGTTTCTTGGACATGTTTCATGAAAATCGGTTAAGCCGTTCAAAAGTTATGGGGGTGAGAGTGGGGAAGGAAAACCGAAAATCAGCAAATATACTCGAGTGGGGTATCAAATGAAAGAGCATAGCGTGCCCTAACTACTAAATATTATGGTGTTTTACTTATAAGGAAATTAAATCATTGGAATCAGGGGTTTTTCTTAAATTTTAAATTTAGATTTCTGTTAGAATAAAAAGAAAAAAAAGGTTACAATTTTATTTTAATAATCAAAATAACGGAAAAATTTTTTTTTTTGATCATGTACCATATTGTATTCCATTTTTTGATCGCCCACAAAGATGTATGGTGCCTTCGATGCGACTTAAAATGTCTGCGGTCTTGAATTTCGATAGCTTTCACTTCAGATCAACGGTTCTAAATCCTAGATATGCCCTATGGAAATCTATAGAACTGGTGTTTGATATTGTCTTTGGCCGAACACGTTGACGAACATAACGTTGCCACGACAAAATAGCTTGTTTTGTATTTTGCGACATTTTAAGCTTAATATTAAACGTCCAGTCACGTTGTTCACAATATTATGTACATTGATATACTCTGATTGACAAGTGCTCAAGGTTACCTTTAAAAAAACACCCTCCACAGTCGGCTAAAAACTAAAACATGGCGTTTTGGAAAACATATTTGTAATCACTCATCCTATAAACATATAACAATAAATAAGAACCATTCATAACAACATGAACATTTTCAAGGTAATTTACTTCAAATATATTTTGTTTTATGATTTTATTTTTTAAGAAGTTAGAGGGAGGGAAGTGTTTCTCGCGTTAACTGTTTTGTTTTTTTATTAAATCCATAATTTCATTTTTGAAGGCCTACCCCAGACATACAGGCAGATATGATGAATCCATAAGTGTTTCATTTTATCTCCATTTACCTATTAACCCTAAAAAGCGCGAATAGATTCGATTTCTTGCTGGACGCTTAGTGTTGTCAGTATTCCTTTTAATTCGACTGCTACATGAGACGCATATAATTATTCCCTTAAGGCCTGTTTCACTATCTCAGAATAAAATTAGACAATAGTTAAAGTAAATAATAATTTTGACTGCTTCAGTGGCGCGGTGGGCGAGGGTCCGCTCCGGCGCAAGAGGTAGTGGGTTCGATTCCCGCCGAGGGTGAAAGTGTTTGTAAGTTCTGCAAGCACATCTCCTTGGTCTGGGTGTTTAATATGTATCTATTATATTAAGTATATCAGATATCTAGTACCCGTAACACAAGCTTAGAGCTTACCACGGGGCTAGATGTTGTTGTGTGAAATGTCTGGAAATATTTATTTATTTATTTATTTAAATAAAGAGTTATTTCGTAGATAACTAACTATTGACACGTATAAACATAACTAACCTATGCTTATTTTACGCGGATTTTGTGAAGGAAGTATGAAAAATAATTTATTTATCTTGTTTGCGATATTTAGTACTCGCGTCTATACGCGTCTTAACGTGAATTTCTTTTACCAAAAGTATTCCCTCCGTGCCAACAGTTTTTACAAAATGCTCGTCCGTATTTCGCTGGCTGTGAATCACTTCTGTTTTAGGTACGTCTAAAGTTTTCTCTCAAGATAGTAATTTGGCAAGTCTGGCTCCTTGTATTCTCGCAATATGTTATATGAATCACAGGCATAGACGGTCTGCCAAAATCTAGAAATAGAAAGATCAGTATCATTCTGATTTGTAGTTTTCGTCCAAATTTATTTTGTGAGTTTCTCAATTTAACTACAAACGGTTTCAAAAATTACAAGTATCAAAAAAGAGATTAAAAGGGGCTCTAAATTTATTTAAATTTTGGTCGATTAATATCTGTCACTGCAGCCATAATAACACATAAGAAAAACTAATTTTAGCTAAGGTCACAAAATTTGTCAAACTTGCATATTTATATTATAAAATTAATAAATTGCTACGTTTTGTTTTGATAACCAATAGTAATTATTTAAATCTCTAGACTCAGGAGCTACTGAACCGAATTATATTAATTATAAATATAATTTAACCTCTTGCATAAAACAATAGTGAAGAAGCTACACTTGGTCCCAAAAATAATAAATCTAAATTTAAAATTTAAGAAAAACCCCCGATTCCAATGCCTTAATTTCCTTCAATGTAAAACAACATAATATTATGTAATGTGGACGCGATGCGTTTTCATTTGATACCCCACACTAGTATATTTGCAGTTTTTCGGTTTTGCTTCCCCACTCTCACCCCCATAACTTTTAAACGGCCCAACCGATTTTCATGAAACATGTCTAAGAACACTCGCGCAAGACTCACCTTTCATACAAAAAAAACTAAATTGAAATCGCTCCATCCGTTCGGGAGCTATGGTGACACAGACAGACAGACAGACAGACAGACAGACAGACAGACAGACACGTCAAACTTATAACACCCCTCTTTTTTGGTCGGGGGTTAAAAAGCAGTCAAAAAATATTATGTTCATAAACCAATAAATCTTAAGCTGGGTCCACATTTGTATCATTTCGGTGTATCGTATCTCCGTCGCGTATCATGATCGCTAGTTTGGACGCAAGCTGATACACGTTAATGACACATGCCGTATCGGATACGGCCCGATCCGCAATGATCGCGTACTTGATACACCCCGTATCCGATACGCGTATCACAATCGGTGGTATGCACGTATTTTGATACTTTATCATTATACTGTATCGTGATACGATACGTGATACACCCCGAACCATCCTGTGTCGGTTTTTCCGTGATCATCAAAGGGGATACGCGTTGCATCGAACAAGTTTGGACGTGAGTGCATTTGGTAATATAATAATATTAATAATATTTGATACAAGGATCGGAAGAAAAAATTAAGCGTCCATATTTGTAAAGTTAAAGTCGATACGGTGATTTGATACAGTATCACATAAGTATGGACGCGTTTTTACAAGATATGCCTTAACGATCCGACAAGGATAAAATGAGCGTCCATACTTATGATACGGATACTCGATACGATACGCCTGATCGTGATACACCGAAATGATACAAGTGTGGACCCAGCTTTATCTTCCGCAGTCATAAACGAAAAAAATGGAATTCATCGAATGGTGGAAAATGACTTAACTCTGAATGGTTTCAGAAAACACAAAATAGGCAAAAGCAACCCCTATTTACATTCCCACTGCTGGAACACAGAGACTTCTCTCTTGACGAGAACACATATCTATTCTAAATGCCACCTTTTAAATATACAAATACGTATGCTTAACAAAAACGAGCCGTATAACAATAAAATCCGAGGGTATTTTGATGACCTCCTTTTAAAAGTTAATAAGTTGTCAGTGACTTGTTGGAACTTGAAAAACCTTTCGGTTCATTCGTTTTTTCTTTGTCGCCTAACAAAAGTCAACCTGGGTCTTATCAAGTGAAACTTGGTACCATGTAATTATTTCCAATTCTCTACCCTATTTTTCTCTTCCATTCAAGCTTTTGTTGAGCTGTCCTTTAAATGGTTAAGATACATTGTTAAAGAAATGAACCAACTTGTAAGATATGTTTTTGATTTGTTAAAACAAAATTTTAATTGTGTTACTGTACTATCCTATACTATATAATAATTAAAATTTGAAGTATGTTATGTTAACTTTAACCTACCCGCGTTTTATAGATTATACTAGCGGCCAGTCACACGGCTATAAAATTTTACCGGATTTTTTTTGAATTTTTCTCGCCGTAAAAACCATTATATCTCTCAAGTTGGATCGAACTGCACATGGTGTGCGAATTTTATTATAATCGGTTAAGTGGTTTAGGAGTCCATTGAGGACAAACATTGTGACACGAGATTTATATATATTAAAATAAGAAATTAGCAAACAGTCTCTGTATTCTTGAACTAGTGCACTCCCCAATAAATCTTTATACCTCTATGTATATATAAATCTTCTGTAAGTGTGTTAGTCTTAGATCCTCTTAAACGGCTTGACTGATTTTGATGATTTTTTTTGTATGTTTAAGTGGGTTCGGGACCGGACCGCTAGTAAATTAATAATATTTCAACAACAACATTTAGCCCCGTGGCAAGCTCTAAGCTTGTGTTACGGGTACTAGACATATGGTATACTTTATATTTTATTGGTATACTTTTTTTCTTGTTAAGCATAATATCCTACACTATATATTATACACATAAGATACCCAATGTGGCAACGTAACGGCGCGTCTAACGGCCGGCGGCGTTAGAAAACCAGCCTGTCTATCTCTGTTTCAGCCGACAGCCTCATACTGTAATGAATACCAAAAGAACTAACGTGCAAGTAATTGTTTAGTTTTTTGAAAAGTATATGAGAATAAAAAATTAGGCGACATCCGTATTGTTTTTCTTTATCACTGCATAATTTGAGGATGGATAAAATCTGTCGTACACGATGATTCTTAATGAAAACGCCCTGATTCCAACTTTGCATAATTAAGAAGTTCTTTGACTATCAAATCTCGGCCCGAGGAAAAAATAAAAAGATTCTTGGCGTTTCACCTTCAACTTTGATGTTTTTCCTCGTTATTTACAAAAAGGCGTTAGGGTGTGAACTAAGCCAGAAACAGGGGAGGGATAAACTCTAAATTCATCAAGGTTCAAGAAGAAAATATATATTTTTTTATACTTACAGAAAAATATTTTAATTTCATCCGTAGCCTTATGTCATCCATATCCGTATGTGCAGAAAGATTGCTAGTTGTTATTCAGTTCAGTTCAGTTTCTTGTAATTGGACTTTGCGCTTGAAGCGACAATTTGCCAGTGTCGAGTTAAATAAAATTATAAAGTGAAAAAAATGTTACTAAGTTGAACGCCATTTTGCGTTCCTGACTGTTGTTGTTGAATCGTAAACATTGTGTTCATGCTGTCATAGAGTAAAAATACAAGGCATTCGCATCACCAGTAAGAATACCATAGATGCAAAATAAATTTGCAAATAATGATTTAGATTCGACTTAAAAATCTTTCATCTAGTGAAGCTTTAATGCGTAGGTGTGGGTGAATTTCTCTATGCCTCATAATGTATAAGCAACAATCGTAGAAGTCACGTGACCTCGTAAAGTGCTATGATTGGTCAAGTCAATACCGAATCATGTGAGCGTCCATTTCAGAACAACAATGTATCGAAAAACATTGGATTTTTCATAGGTTCTCTAGTTTATTTAACATAACTATTTAACGGTTTTATATTGTTCATAAAATTATCATCAAATTGATAACAAATTTAATAGACATAATTCTGTATAAAATATTCAAATTCTTTGCTTGGAGTATGTTGCTGCATCCAACGTTAATAGCATTAAGTTTGAAAAAAAATTTTTTTGTAATTTTATCAGTATTTACATAGTGATAATAGATTATGCTAAATATTTTATTGAAAATTATCGCTACCATATTTGATTGGCAACCTCTAGTTCATTTTTTTTTTATTTTTATTGATAAGCCTTCATTTGACCACAATCTCACCTGATGTAAAGTGACGATGTGGTCTAAGATGGAGCATGAAGGCCTAGAAGATGGCATCATGTTTATTCTCCTTATCATAACTATGCGTACAAATGGTTTTAACCCTTTACCATAGCATAATAAATTACTCTGTACCGGTGCGCTATGAGCGCAATAATCCTGCATCTTAACTTCGGCCAAACCTGCGCGACCAAAGCGACTGCGAAGCGAGAGCGTCTACCGCGCGGCGGACGCTACCCATACCATGGCACACCTACACAACCACAACAGGCTGGTTTACAAGCTAATATGATTATATTTTTTTGGTTTTTTGTAATTTATTTTGACGTGTCTAAGTTTTGTAAACCCAAACAATGGAAATAAATGATTTTGTATCTTGTATGTTGTAATATATCCCGCGTTGCAGAGATCGCGTCTCGCTTCCCGCGTTGCGTTCCTCATAAGTTTACCCATAAATTCTAGCAAAAAGCCCTGCTCCCCAATTTGACATCGTACGTAAAGGTGCAGTACAACATAATCGTAACATATTTCATCAAGGAGGGCAGCGACTAGACGGCCGAGTTATTACGTTACTACTAGAGACGGGCAAAGTTGTTGTCGTAAATATTCGTTACAATATGTTTGTTGGTGCGAAAATGATTGGACTTAACTGACTTTTCTTGAACTTGGCTTGGCTTCTTGACTTCTTGTTTGTATGTTTTGCAAGCGTTTTTTCTTCAGTATGGTTGTTTTCTATGTATAATAAAATATGTAAGTATAAATTAATATCTCCGGACAATCCTCACAACATCTAGCCCCGTGGTAAGCTCTAAGCTTGTGTAACGGGCACTAGAAATCTGAAATACTTAATATAATAGACATACATACATAGATATTTTTTATTATACATAATAAACACCAAGTATGTTCTTGTTTTAGATAATGACGAGGAGTACCCGGAACACAGGCTGAGAGCTTACCAGGAAGCAAAATTTTTTTGTGTGGATTATCTAGTAATAGGTTTGTATTATGTATTTTTGTACCAAAAGAAACATTATAAATAATGGATTTTAGATAATAAGTAAAGATTTTTTTTTTTTAATAATCGAATGTTGATAAATCAAACATCTAATCATAAAATAAGAACAACTCTTTTTTTATTTAATTTTTAATAGTTGTTTGTAATAAACACATCAATTTAACTACATTCAGAGTCATCTATAAAATAAACAAAATGGCAAAATGTGTTGGTAAGCGCATTGCTCAACAACGCTCGGACCAATTTTTGCTTTTAAATGTAAGTAGATGGCCATGGATGGTTTTCACGGCGAGAAAAAATCAAGCTATTGCCGGGAAAAAAAATTTGAATGTGTTTAAATATTATCAACCACAACTCAAATTTGTGTAAACCAAAAACTCGGTTAAAACTGCATTCGTCTTCTAGATTGGTTTTCGCAACCCCTATTGGTGTGTCCGCAACTTTATGTTCATGCTGGTAATATCCAAGTGAATTTATAGTTGACATCTACCTCAAATTTGCAAGCTAAATAGACAAGAATATTCTTATTATATTTTGTAATTTATTTCGTAAGAAATGGTATGCAAAAAGTATCTATTTATCCATACAGTCTTAATACCAAAACAGTTGTTACATATTCGTAATTTGATAAGTACTTACATGTCTAAATGGCACAGTGGGCAAATATTTGATTGTAACGCAATGGTATTATGGTTCGATTACCGTGGACAGTTAAGCTAATAAACGATTTCATTTCATTTCATTTCAAAATATCAAACTAAGTCGTTATCTATGTAGATAATCATATGAAAATTTATTAAAAAAAATTGTTTTATGTTAAAATTGGCCGTAGTAGCCGTTTAGTCTCTTTGTTTTAAATTTTGAACCTAGTGCTAGAAAAGAAGGGGAAGAAAGTCGTACAAAATCTATTCATCCGGTGGGAAACGCACCAGAGCGAGTAACGATCTTCGGGTCATAATGTTCTTTATGTTAAAAACTTCGAATCAGGAATAAATACGATCTATGGTCTTCTAGAGGATGTATTTTTATTTTAAAGAAAGCTTTATGTTTTATAATAGACTCTATCTATGGTCCCCTAGGTCTTTGAAATATAACATGGTCCATGGTGTACATGGTGTAACAAAAGTTTCGGTTACTATGGGAAGGTCTGAAAATATAAGGCATAGAAAGATTTGTTGTTAGGGACCATGCCTCAGATTAAAGCAAAATCTAAATTTAAAAATTAAGAAAAACCCCCGATTCTAATGCCTTAATTTCTTTAAGAGTAAAACACCATAATATTTAGTAATGTGCACGCGATACTCTTTCATTTGACCACTCGAGTATATTTGCAGATTTTCGGTTTTCCTTCCCCACTCTCACCCTCATAACTTTTAAACGGCTCAACCGATTTTCATGGAACATGTCTAAGAACCACCGGGATAACTCACCTTTCATACAAAAAAAACTAAATTGAATCGCTCCATCCGTTCGGGGGCTATTATGATGTCCCAGACAGACAGACAGACACGTCAAACTTATAACACCCCTCTTTTTTGGTCGGGGGTTAAAAATAGAAAATGCCATTCACAATTTGAAAATTCGTATTTTGCTTGGAATCGAACCCGGACTTAATATTGTAAAGGTTAATTAAGATATTTTCCATGTATATATGATAATAATAAATATGTAAAAAAAATAAATCTATGTAAAAAGTATAACAGTTACCTTACCCATGGTACCTACAAGCACTGCTAAGTTTGGGGTTAGATGCTGTGTGATTAGACCGAAAATAATAATATGTATTTATTAACCCCCGACCAAAAAAAAGGGGTGTTATAAGTTTGACGTTTCTGTCTGTCTGGGACATCATAGCTCACGAACGCATGGAGCGATTTTAATTAAGTTTTTTTATGAAAGGAGTCTGTCCGTCGCGAGTGTTCTTAGACATGTTTCATGAAAATCGGTTGTGCCGTTTAAAAGTTATGGGGCTTATAGTGGGGAAGGATAACCAAAAATCTGCAAATATACTCGAGTGGGGTATCAAATGAAAGAGCATCGCGTGAACATTACAAATTATAATGGTGTTTTTATATTTCAAGGAAATTAAAGTATTGGAATCGGGGGTTTTTCTTAAATTTTAAATTTAGATTTTTATTTATTATAAATGTCATTAGTAAAGCACTGCCAGTAAAAATTTGATAACGCTGTGTAATTCCAGTTTTTCAGATAAATAATATAAATATATCCACACAACAACATCTAGCCTCGTGGTAAGTTTCAAGCTTTTGATATCAGATATATATATATATTTGAGCAGCAAACGTCTCAAATATTAAATATCGTCACAAAACGGATGCAAATATCTACATTTTTCGTCAGCGCCAAAATATGCACCGAATTGTGGGGTCCTAAAATATGAAGAATATTGCAAAAGTCGTAAGAGTCCCGTACGGGTCCAAGTAACTTACACGAAGGAAAGTTTATTTTTATCTGGACCCTTGGAAAACAAATTTCATGAATAAATTTCTTCCCTTTGTAAACAAATCGAGCTTGCTATATTAAATTAAGGCTCTCTTGTGACCGGGGCGCAATAAAATGGGCGATTTTAGACCTTTCGTAGTGTTGCCACCTTCACGAGTGTAACCGCTAGGTTTTATTTCAATGGTAAATGTCACAGAAGTTTTTTTTAAGGGAACTTGTACCTAATAAAATAAATCAATCTGATATTTTGAAAAAGATAATAATTTTTCAATGATGAAAATTATGTCTAACGTGTTATTAGAGAATAGGTGATTTATGCATATTCATATTCATTTATTCGTTGATTCATGTGGTTACAAATTGTGTTAAGTTATAATATCCTTTATCCTATATTTTTTCAACGGAAAACAAGGAAAAACAATACTTTCTAAGCTACATACTACGCATGTGGACATGCGACATTTACCAACCCGCACTTGGCCAGCGTGGTGAAATAAGACCTAATCTCTCTCCTCAAGAGAGAAGTCCCTGTGTCCCAGCAGTGGGAACGATGATGTATATTCTTAGTTACTAGAATCGTTGATGCGACGCGCCGTTTACTAAAGCTTTACGTCATTCGCTATCAACTGACTTATCGGATGATTTTTTTATAAATGCGCATTAAAACAAAAATACCTGTTAACAGAAATCAGCAGGAACGCTGACTGGGATGATTACTGGGTAAGTGAGTTAACGAAAATGAACGAGTTCCAACTTGTTTCCAACTAGTTTGCTGTTCCACTAACTTCTTGATGGAACTAATCTGCTAATCTCCAGCAGCTTGTGCCTACGTTAAAGATAATGCTGTGAATATAAGGAAATATGGGGAGAATTAAACACTTTCAAATAATTTGGAAGTGGTAGTTAGAACAACAATTTTTACAACAAACGACAGTTATTTAAGTAAAAACTTGTCTAAATAAAAAAAAACTTGAGAGGTGTCAAGGGACACCTGGATGGAACAAAGTTCACAACGAACGAACTAAGAAACACTGTCAGGATTCATAATTATTATTATTTTTTATTATTTACAAAAAACCTGTATACACTCAACAAAAATAATCTTCGCGACACCACACTGTTCAATGCGACATAGAAATGTATATATCTGGCTTGCTTTCTATAAGAGAGAGAGAGACAGACAGAGAAACATGCGACGCCGCACAGCTTACAATAGCTTAATTAATATCTATAGCAAAAAGTGTCGTGACAACTTTTCGTAAGAATGTTTCCCGTCTAGTCCCCTTTCACAACGCGCGTTAAGGAACTTCGTTCCAAAACAATGGCCTTTATACTTCCAGACCCTCATTTCATATTTTTTTGATACCTGTAAGTAATTAGTATCTTATGTCGCTGTGATATAATGAGGGGTCTAAAAACACCGGACCATTTTTCTGTACGATAAGACGCAGTGGTTTTGAAATCCTTAGATATAAGTTGTATCGGTAACATACGGTACTTTACTATTTAGATTTATAACGGGATATTTACCATGATTGATTGTCTTTCGAGTTTCCCGATATTTCGGCACAGTTACATGCGCCATGGTCACGGTTGAACATGAACATCCCGTTATAAATCTAAATAGTATTGATAACCATGATAGTTTCAAAAGTCTACTTTATCTACATTTGCATAATGAAACCTCCAAAATACGTTAAATAGCAGCTAACCAGCTTATTGAAAGCAGTCATATGTCTTATTAATAATGTAATGATGGTTCATGTCTCATTTTAATTGAGCTTATGGATATCCTATATATAAAATTCTCGTGTCACAGTTTTCGTTCCCGTACTCCTCCGAAACGGCTTGACCGATTCGCATGAAATTTTGTGAGCATATTGAGTAGGTCTGAGAATCGGCCAACACCTATTTTTATTTTGCAAAACAACGTTTGCTGGGGTCAGCTAGTGATAGTATACATACTTACGTGTTATAACTAATCATGTCAGTAAATAGAAATCAATCAGAATGCTGACGGGTATGATTACTGGGTACGTGAATTAACGGAAACGAACGAGCTCCAACTGTTTCCGACTAGTTGGCTGTTCCACTCAATAAAATCTTTTTTTTTTATTTTAATACTAAAATTACTTATACTGAACTGTCAAAAAAAATGTTCTCACCCTAGGAGATGCTGAAACGACTGAGTCAAATACCTAACGTCGCGACGCGGGAGCGTCTACAATGCGGGACATTTCTGCCTGCAATTGTCTCGCTATGTGGTCGCATAGGTAGGCAAATAGCCACATATTAAAGTGTAGGTAATGTTTATCCGACTTGAGTCCAAATTTCCGATGGAAAAGGAGATCATATTTTATTACTTAACACAATTAAAAGCCTCACACTAATTTCGTAAATATACTCTCTTTATAAATTCTTCAAATCCAAAGCAAGAATTTCACACCACGAAAACCGAAAAATTACACCACGAAATTTAATCTTGCAAAAACATTTCATATAAAAATCACCGCCGAAACCTTCAAAACTCCAACTCGGAAACAAAGCTTAGCGACAAAGTATTTTTCATTACGGAGCCCTTAATCCCTCAACCGTATAATGTAACCAGCCCTAAAGTTACGGAACGCAATAAAAACGGACGTAACATGCCACTAAGTTCTTTATCTTCGAAGATAATTTTTAAGTGACGCTTTCGTTCTCAGGTTTACAGCACTGTAAACTGCGACTCGTAAATATAACAACAGATTATCCCGCGTAATTGCAAAGAAGGTGGTATGAATGTTTGATGGGTAGGCCTGACACCAAAAAACACCTATTAAAAATGAATTATTTAAGGGGCATACAAACCTGATTTTCTGAGGTTAAGCAACATGTCGCCCGTTTAGTATTTGTACGGGTGAGCGCTGACTGGAACTTTCTACATTTTTGTTGTGTATTCTATTGAATTTTATAGAACTCTCAGTATATGAGTCCAAATCATAGTTATTTAATTTTATGTAAGTATATTATTGTTTTTTTTTGCTAGTTGACCCTTTATGTGACCACAATCTCACCTGATGTAAAGAGCCGATGTGGTCTTAGATGGGGCATGAAGACCTAGAAGGTATATGTATAGTTTAGATTTTATTTTTCGAGGCATCACGGTAGAATAATGTTAAGGCAACAAACAGACGGAGACACAAACACTAAATTCGCATTTTAACCGATGTTTTCTTTATATTTGCTGTAGTATTCTTTCAAAGTGATAAATGTTTAGATGTTAAAAACTTACCGGATGTCTGTTACATTTGAGTGCAAGTTTGTATGAAAACAGTTCGCGTCTGGGTAAGAATATAAAACTCCAAACAAACTTTGAACAGCCTGTCAAGTGCAAACTATGAAGTTCATTTGGACAATATAGTACCAAAATTACGCAGATTTATATTGTTTTGTTTGGTTTGATTGCATAATTTTTTTGATATTATTCGGCAGTTTGTTGTACAGTATGTGTCGCTAACTGGTAACCCCTTTTGCATAGAAACTACTATGTTTAGTACTGCAAGAGAGCTACCAGTTAGAGACGCATACTGTACCTACATTTTTGGTGCCATTATATACACGCTTTTCCTCAAGAATGCCGGTTTCACGCTCGTTGAACAAAGGCGATGTTCGTCTCTTAAGCATAATCATTCATATATTATATTTAAAAGGTTCAGCTCGGTTTCCGTTTAATGTTTACTAGTTACGTGAAAAGGTTGACTAAGTGGGAGTACACTCGACTTTCATTCCGAAGGTCGTGGGTTCAAGGCTCCGCCACGCACCTCTGGATTTTACTCCTTCATAAATGTATGTGCGCTTTAAAACACGTGCTTCAACGGTGAAGGCAACAGCGTGAGGAAACCGGTATGTTCTGAGAACTTTAAAGAGTTTTAAGGACATGTGACATTCACCAACCCGCGCTTGGCCAGCGTGGTGAATTAAGGCGTAGTCTCGTAATCTCTCTCGTCCAAAAGAGAAGTCCCTGTGTCCCAGCAGTGGGAACGTTAATAGTGATGATGATGAGTTACGTTAACCCCACCACTAGACCTTTTTTAGCATTGGCGCTCTCTATGTAATAACTTTGACTAAAACTATAAAAATATGTTTATTACAAAATGAGTATTATGAGTATACATGGAACCCTATGTGTTACGTCTGTACCATTATTTGCTTTGTTATGAAATTCTTCAAATTATTACAAAACATTTTTTAAAGTCACCTACGAGAATAAAATGAGGACTTAAAAGAGTAGTTCCATTATACTGGACTATAATAGTCCAGTAATTTTACGTACCATCTGCGGAAAAATTTTACTGAACTGAATTTTTGTGTACACCTTTATAACACAGCGTTCTAATAAAGATGTGAGAAATCAAAAAAGGCTAAACTGTGAAATCGGTCCTAAGGTCTTACGCTAGTATTACGGAACATATTATACTTAGACTTGGTCCCATCAGAAATATCCCTTAAGTAAAAGTCAAAGAGTTTATTTACATTATGAGCAAAGGGGAATACATGGATAGGCAAACTTAAAATAAATAAAACTAATTTTATTTTATAATTTCTCCTATTTTGTCACTTCTTTTGTTTTCCATGCACTTTTTCTATACTCGGTTAAACTAAATTGTAACAGGTCTCCCGCAATAAAGGCTTGCCTGTAATTTATTTAAACAAAAACTATCAAGGAAATAACATAAAACTTTTGTTTGCTTCAATTTTTTATAATGAGTTGAGATGCGACAACTCAGCCCTATCAGTTTTTTCAATTTCGTAGTCATTACAATTGTGGAGTTCTTAATTTTGGAATAAAACAAACGGTAAACAAAATAATTCAAGTCAGCTGCCTCCAGGATTGTATACCATAACGTTTCATACAGCGGTCTGTGGCACCGCCCAAATATTTTAGCCGCTGGTTCTAATAAGCGACTGTCAATATTGGCCAGCTGGGATGAATCCACTTCATTTCGGCTTTGACTGTAATTAAATTCGAATTCCACCAACAAATTGGTAATTCGTTAGGCGCTATGCTAATTTGCTTAGACATTATAGAAATTAATTACGCTTCGTATTTAATTAAAAATTACACAATATCATAATTAGTGAAATGTTGTATGTTAATAAATAAAATAAAGTGTGTTTGTATTTAGATAAGAAATATTTAAACATAAATTTAAAACATATCGAAATAAGATTATGTTGACTCTTCGGGTTCAATGATTGCGAACACTCTGCCCATTGACATATTTTTATTTGAATATATTCTTCATTAGTATTCATTAGTGTGCAAGGAATTTTATTTACAATTACATTTTTTAAACCAAGAATTTATTTTCTTGCTATCCTGCACGTCACGAAGTTGCCAGTCTTTTACGGATTTTCTCGTAGCAAAACACTCATTCCCTTCTTTAAAAAAAAGACAGGTTTAATTAAAAATCACAAAGTATTCCGATTGGACGCTTTTATAACGAGTACATCCACCAACTTTGACCAAGTCAATCTGCCTATAACGTTGGTGGTCGTCCGGCGCCGCGGTTACCGATACGTGGCCTCCACTCATGTACTTTTCGGCCCCAACGACCATCTGCTCTAAGGGCTATTTGACCTGCACACTTCCACTATAATGAGTAAATCCGTTAATAATCCGATAAAAGTACTAAACAACTATTACTTATACAAACCAAGCTTCCGCTGTTTTGTATCGTCTCGCAGTGTTATGTTGTAATCGCTGTCTAAAAAATATATATAAATTTCCGGACAATCCACCCCGTGAAGCTCTCAGCTTTTGTTAAGGATACTAGACATCTGATATACTTAACATAATAGACATACATACATAGTTTTTTTTTAAATAAATAGATATTAAATCTGGGTGTTTAATTAAATTAATCTAAATGCGAAAAAATATCCGCTATTTTTACGGTTATCATAAAAATTGTTTTTTTCAACATCACCAATGTTTTATAGTTATGTACCCTCTCATAATATCATATTTATTATGCCAGTATCCATCAATATTTATACCATTGTTTTGCATGTGATTGTCAACTGGTACTCGGAACATTGCTTTACAAACAGGATAACAATGGAAATAAAAGGCCTGAGTTTTATTATTCATATTCAAATTAAGATAGGTGCACATTTAAAAATCTCATTTACATTTTTCTGAAAATACTGCAATGTAATATTATATATTGTAGTATAACCAGTTTCATGATGCAGGCATATTTTTGTTCTTATTTATAACCAAAAAAGAGGGGTGTTATAAATTTGACGTGTCTGTCTGGGACATCATAGCTCCCGAGCGGATGGAGCGATTTTAATTTAGATTTTTTTTTACGAAAGGTGAGCTTGACGTGAATTTTCTGAGAAATGTTTCATGAAAATCCGTTTTGCCTTTTAAAAGTTATAGAGGCGAGACTGGGAAAGGAAAACCGAAAATCTGCGAATGTGCTCGAGTATCACATGAAAGCGCATCGCGTGCGCATTACAAAATATTATGGTGTTTTACTTTTAAGGAAATTAAGGCATTGGAATCGGGGATTTTTCTTAAATTTTACATTTAGATTTATTAATACTTATTTCGCACACACTTTCCGGAAATAATCTTAAGGTAAGGTGCTCCCTCACCGGGAGCATTCGCATGCAATGAAACATTATAGATTTGACTTTTAGCTTTGTAAAAGTATTTCAAATAGGTTTGTATGTAACGCATAACCTATCCGTTAGTTTGTTTGTTCCCAGTAGATCAAGATCAATTGATTATACCATTTTAGGGTTCCGTAACCAAACGGTAAAACCGGATCATATTACTTATGCTACTGTACTGTACTTACTGTAGTCCGGAAATATAATCCTGAAATATACTTAGACTTTGTTGTCTGTATGTCCCTCTGTGACCAGGTTGTATCTCAAGAATCGTGATAGATAGTTGAAATATTGAGGAATTATGTTTTTCTGTTTCCGCTTTAACAAATAATGCTAAAACAGAAAAAATAATATATACAGGAGGCTCCCCATTCAACCCGTTGCGTACGGCCCGCACTAAACTTGGGTTGGTGACTCTCGAATTTTTTACACTTTAAAGACAAGTTTGTGTTTTTTTTTTATTACAATATGAGTATAAAATGTTCACGGAACCTTGAGTGCGTATAGGTCTATCTCATACGTATCGAAAAGATTTTTACTTTAGATCAAGTTTGTGTTGAATGGATCTACTGGGAGGTGTTATTTTTACGTACGTTCTAAGTATATCCTTCATAGATGTAGGTGGTATTTTTTTCCCAATAGATCTTATTCCCGCAGCCACCAGGTCGACAGTCCATCTAGTTGGAGGACGTCATACGCTGCGCTTGCCAATCCGTTGTCTCAATCTGTTAAAGACTTAATCTGTTTGGTTATGTCGGTGACCCAAGTTCTTTAATAAGTAATTTTGTTTTATTAATTTTAAGTTGACCTGTCCTTGAATGCCCTGTGCTTATCTATATAAATAAAAATGAATTGTTGTTCGTTAGTCTGATTATTACTCGAGAACGGCTGAACGGATTTATCTTATCATAGTCTTGAAATGTTCGTGGAGGTCTAGGGAAGGTTTAAAAGGTGAGAAAAAATCGAATAACTGCCGGGAAAAAAAAATTGAATAAAAGCCCGTGCGAAGCCGGGGCGGGCCACTAGTAAGGAAATAAATGTTTTGACTTTCACTTTCACTTTGAAAGGAGGATTTGCGTATGCTGAGGCGAGACCTTTTGGCACAACGATTAAAATAATAATTTATGTTTGAGTAATATTTTATTGAATTTTTGTGTTGTGTCAATAAATGTTTTCTCTCTCTTTTAGCTACAATCAGCGTCGCATGTAATCGCACACCTGGTTTCAATATCATGATAATTATCAAGGAGCCGCCTATGAAAATGGATATTTGTTTTTTGCAGATTACCACGACTTCCGACCTTAGTGTCTGGGAATTAGGTTAAATTTCCACGGTATATTAAGCAGGGGTTTTGTTAGTGGCTTATAATTTTCGTTGTAGTACTTATACGGTACGGTGTCTATGATTTAAGGATTGGTAATAGGATATTTCCGCTCTATATAAGTTCTATATAGAACGTATTTGACCCATAAAAAAATAAGACCAAAATTGAAATAAAGAAAAAAAATTAAAACCTGATAAAGCTGTGTTGTTTTATTCGCTTCTCAACTCAGTATAAAACATTGAAGCGAACTGTCAGACTATGTTATTTCCTTGATAATTTTTGTTTAAACAATTAAGTTTTATTCATTTTATTAAGTTGACCTGTCCAATGTTATGCCCTGTGCTTATCTATATAAATAAAAATGAATTGTTGTTCGTTAGTCTGATTAAAACTCAAAAAAGGCTGGAACGATTGAGCTGATTTTGGTTTTAAAATGTTTGTCGCAGTCCAGGGTAGGTCTAAACGGTGAGCAAATAAGGAAAAATTGCCGGGAACTTTTTTTACCCGTGCGACGCCGGGGCGGGCCGCTAGTAAGGAAATAAATGTTTTGACTTTGACTATAGCTTTGGATGTCCTAGTCTGTCTTGTTTCCCTTTCTCTACCTTTTTTTAGTTTTCTGGGGAAAAAATCTCGTACAGATACCATACTGTATGAGTTTACAGGTATGATTATGTGGGGTTGTCAGAGTGAACACTGGCGGACCCACTGAAATAACCCCCGGTGGCCGCCTTCCAAGCGTTTACGATGAGCCTGGAAACTCCAATGGACCGCGCCAGGCATATCTTGCATTGCTTCTTCAGCTCGTCTCAAAATTACCTCAAATAATAGTTTTTCTTGTAACTGCCACAGGTGACATCTTCCTTCTCAGGTCCACACTGAAAAAAGGAATTTTGAAGTGAAACTTCTTTAGAATCGTTGTGATTTCAAACCGGATGCAACGGAAAAACGACAGGTAAGCCAATCTTAAACGCTAACAAGGTTAAGCAACGTTGCGCGACGCCAGTACTTGGATGGGTGACCGCCCGAACAAAATCTTTTTGCATAGGTAGTATTTTTATTTTGTTTACTGGAGGTTCACTTCTATCGTGTGTGAATCGCACACACACCTTTTTTTTTATCCATGGACGTTTTAGTAACCTCTCTCTCATATCCAAGCCCAAGATGTAATTAGAAGTTATCACTGCAGTCTGACAGGTATCCTGACATGCACAGGTTTTTTTTTAATGGGTTTTAAGCGCATAATATTTTATTGCGCATATCAAAATGCTGCTGAAATTTATCTTCTTATGCAAAATGGTAGCAAAACTGTAGAAAAAAGCATTATTTTTATCTCTTTCTAACATACACAAATGTCTAAGTGACAAGGAAAAACATAATTCAACATTTTCTCTAATATAGATTTAGTTGACTATTTCGCATAAGGGCGTAAGTTACGACAATACTTAAAAAAATCGATTTTTTTGTTGACGAAATTTTATTTAAATATTCATAGTTTTAAGTTGTACTTTTGTGGCACACAAAAACACTTCAAAACTATATTTTATACATAAAACATAATAGATAACATACAAAAATAAATCATATAAAACTACCCACTGTAAAATTATATTAACAGGGAGAATCACCGGTCGCGAAGCTAGGCTCAAGCGACTATTATTTATTGTTATAATTCATAATTAATTTATATATCAAACAGAAACCATTTGATGTTTGCTATTAACGCGATAAAAACCTTTGTGAGTTATGTTAATGTTCAAATGCTCACCTCCGATATTCAACCCGGGCCGATGTTGGAGCTTTATTTCTGAAAAAAAGATTTACACTCAAATTAACTACAACAGGGTAATAATGTCTAGGGGGAATAACACAATTTAAATATTATAACACGTGGAGGGCTATTCTCAGAACCATTATATAATGAATTCAAAATATATCGCAAAAATGAGAAATATTTAACTAGCTGATACAAATATTTATCTCGAAAACGCTTTCTATATTAACAACGCTCACTGTCGACTGAGGAACTCGACAGTTTACATAAAATTGAATAATTATTGTTATTTCGCCACATCTGTAATAAATAATTTCTGTTCTATGACCAGACCATTAAAGAGGGTAGCAGTATTTTTGTTGCGGTGTGCTTTGTGGACATATGATAAAGGTGAACTTGCAGGGCAAAACAAACGTCATTTCATCATCTTCACCCTATTAAAGTTCCCACTGCTGGGACACAGGGACTTCTCTGGTTGGTCAATGTGACATGACCTTCAAACTCTTTTAAAGTTCTCAGAACATGCCGGTTTCCTCACGATGTTTGCCTTCACCGTTAAAGCACGTGTTTAAGCGCACATAATTTTTTCAAGAAGATAAATCCAGAGGTGCGTGGCGGGTTTGAACCCAAGACCTTTGGAATGAAAGTCGAGTGTGCTCCGACTTAGCCAACACAGCTCCTAAGTCATTTGTATGCCTTGAAAAAAAAAAACAAAGAAAATTTGATGAGTGTACGAATTCAAAATTCGTTATTTGTCATAACGAAAGTGAGTTGACTGATTTTATAAAGTTTCGCTATTTTGTTGCATATTAGATACATTTAAAATCACGAATTCGTGATTCTCCTCAAATTAACCGATTTCCCCTCCTGGTCCAAGGCATGGCAAACAGCAGTCCTATCGTAAAATTTTAGGAACAGAACATTTTTCTCCGAGCTGTGTGCAGTCTAGTTCCATTTTAATGAACTAAATCGTTTGCCTGTGTCCGAAAACCAAGTTCTTTTCGAGTGTAGATGAGCTGTCCAACAATATCGAATACTGAAAAATAAATAATTAAATTTACTATTTTATTTACATTTAATTTTTTTAAGCCACGGCGTTGCCCGTTTTTTATAGACTACCCGCAGGAACGACATTTATTGGTGGTGGTAAACAGTTCCGTTTCAATTCTGACCGGTAGTTTCTGAGATAAGAGAGTTCCAACAAACAAACAACAAACAACCAACAAACAAACTCTCCAGCTTTATAATTATTATGATTTAAGCACACACCCTTTAACAGATTTTAAAAGTCAAACTCATTTTCTTACGAAACAGAAATCATGGACAATGTGTTAATTTGATGTTTGCTATTAGCGCGATAAAAACCTTTGGGAATTATGTTAATGTTGCTCAAATGCTCACCTCCGACATTCAGCCCGGGGGATATGGCTATATTTATGAAAAAAACGATCCTCTCAAATTATCTACAGCAGGAAAAAGCGGTCACTTACTTTACTCCACTTTTGTTTTACTGTTAATGCGGATAATTTAAATATTTAATTTTTCAATAAAAACAATTTTTTTTTTAAATTATTGATTAGCCTTCATTTGACCACAATCTCACCTGATGTAAAGTGACGATGTGGTCCAAGATGGAGCATGAAGGCCTAGAAGATGGCTTCTACATGGCCACATTACGAAACACGAAAAAATCGCTTCACGCACTGGCCCAGCCCGGAGGGTGGTAATAAAAATAATTCTATTTAATTATCGTTTCATTATTTTCATTCATATTGAATTTGTAAAAACTATCTGAAACGAGTATTTTAACTACTATAGTATGGCCACTGAGAGATTGCGTTTTTAACACTGTCATTACTTCTTAAATACCTTTGATAACATTAAGTAACGTTTTTATAGCATTTGTCAGGAAATTTTTAC
This sequence comes from Gymnoscelis rufifasciata, assembly GCA_929108375.1. Lineage (NCBI taxonomy): Eukaryota > Metazoa > Arthropoda > Insecta > Lepidoptera > Geometridae > Gymnoscelis > Gymnoscelis rufifasciata. The sequence goes on from OV815314.1 coordinate 11,940,983, forward strand.
ATCGCTCATTCGATCACGACCAGTCATAAACGCAATCTAGACTAGATTAGATTTTACTATTATTTAACATCAAGTTTGTACCTGTAAATAATGTTAGTAACCTACCATGATAATTTATACTAAGAAATAAAAAACGTTCTTTTAAATACCAGTAGCTTATAAACTATGCATTATGATTAATCTCCCATCAAAAGGTAGGTCGGCATGCCCATTCAATATTACAATGACAGCTATTGTCTGTACTATTCAGAAATTCAGAACTTCATAGGCATGACTTACTGACAGCTGTCAAGAACGAAATCTGAGAGCGGCGATACTATAATATAAACCATCAAATCATTGTCATTAGCGCATTATCTCAAAAAAATAATTAAGTCGAGTCAAGTTTCCAAGATTTCAAATCTAGTATCAAATCTTATACAAATGACCTTTTTCAAGGATTTTCCAATAGAATAAATAAGGTTTTCATTAAAAAGGAAATTTATTATAATATTTGAAAGAAATAATGACATAATGAAATATCACCAAAATTAGAGCATTAATAACAAAACAATTAAACTTTTATAACAATAGGGAGTCACTTAGGATTAATAAATAAATTTGTTTTCCATCTTAACGAAATTATTTCGAAATAGTATCAGTCAGTAAATGTCAGTAGGAGTACCTAATTCACCAATACTGTGCAAAGCCTAATTATTAGGGTTCATGAAATATCCAATTAACTGAAAGCGCGCCTCCTGCTTGAGGTAAGATTGTATCTTAAGATAGAATTTTGTATGGGAATTCATTAATATTTCATATTGGATATTTCATCAGGATAGAGATTGCAGACGCACAGCACTTTCACCGTTAAGTAAATTTAAGTTAATTGTAAAAAATTAATTAAATATGACAAGACATATTTATCATTAAGAAATTGAATTACATTCGCCTATCGGTTCCTAGATTTCAGTTCGACATCACAATCATCTTATCTGATTTATATTTGAACCAGAGTCCCGCCCCACGGCACGGCTTCACCCGAGTAATTATTCAAAATAGTTTTCCCGACAATTATTCGATTTTTACTCGCCGTTAAAAACCATAATTTGACTTCTACGATCATTTAAAAAAAATGTTAAATTGGTACAGGCTATGTTGCGCGTTATGCGCTTACCAACATTGTGCGATTAAGTTTTATATCATATAGATTATTATTGACATGCCTTTTCAAATGTCAAATATGTGTGCTTTATTTGTTTTATTTTAATTTTAATTAGTAATAAACATTCATTACTTTTCAGATATAACGCGCACGCCAACATTGTTACCAACCATTGCAGGTTGGCAGGTAGAAAATGCCTTCTGTACACAAGTCTACTTTGTGCAAATAAAGTGTTTAAATCCAAATTTAAAATTTAAGAAACACCCCCGATTCAAATGCCTTAATTTCCTTAAAAGTAAAACACCATATAATAGTTAGTAATGTGAACGCGATGCTCTTTCATTTGATACCCCACTCGAGTCTATTTGCAGATTTTCGGTTTTCCCCATAACTTTTAAACGGCTCAACCGATTTTCATGAAACATGTCTAAGAACACCCGGGCCAAACTCACCTTTTATACAAAAAAACTAAATTAAAATAGCTCCATCCGTTGGGGAACTATGATGTCCCAGACAGACAGACACACAGACAGACAGACATGTCAAACTTATAACACCCCTCTTTGGTCGGGGGTGAATAAAATAAAAAATAATTATATAATACTAAATTAATTAACAATACTTAATTAAGCGTTTGGATTAACCAGTAATATATTTAATTAAAAACATGTCATGATAATAAAAACGTTTAAGTTTTTTTTGGAACTGCAAGGGAAATCAATGAACCCGTTAATTATAACCTAACTACTAAGCTGACTAAGGCTTAATTAATTCTAAGGCTTAGTTAGGAGCTAGATGGCTTAATCCAAAAGAGAGGTACGTAATCCGAAAGATAATAATTATGATTATTTATAACGAAACAGTTAATTTAATTTGTTTTAATAACCCTGAGGTCAAAATCAGAACTTAAGTAGAACAAACATATTTAGGTACATTGTTTACAACCAAACCAACAACTTTATTTTGATAGTATTTTGAGTATCGTGAAAGGACAATGTGATCAACACACCTTTTCTTCGACGCTTCTTTCCATTAGCTAGGTAAGTTATTAAGTTATTATTATTATGAGCCGGTATCATCCCACTGCTGGGCAAAAGCCTCCCCCCATTATCTCAAGACATCTCTTTCCATATCAACCGTCATCCAGACTAACTAACATATTAAATTATAGAATTATTAAATTTATTGAAAGAACTCCCATAAAATTTCACATCGAATTGAGAACCTACTTTTAAAAAGTCGGCTGAAAACTATGAACACAGGTACCCAGTTTAGTTTGGACGATAAATCTATTGACTAATAAGTTTTTAAAACTCTAATATATCGAAAAGTTAGGTACTACAGAAGTTTTCTCAATATTTTAACGGGAAGTTACCGGACTGTGAAGAATGTAATTAACATTCTTAAATTTCAAGGAACGGCAAAAGTTCATTAGTTGGATAATTAGCTAGAAAACTGGTAGTTTTAACTTTAAACGAACACGAGAGTGTCTCTTGACACTACTCGAACAAATATAAAATAAGTACATAACTATATTCACTTCAATCGTTATATTTATAATTCCGCGACTGTAAATCGTCTAACATATTATTATATTCACAGGATTTTGATTAACACGTGTTAAAAATATATTACTTGGCACCAAAAACAATATTGTATATTTAAAAAAGTAAAAATTTATTACAACCTAATTTATGCATAATAATGTCCAATTAAAAACCAATTATACTATACACGTATCTATATGGTGATATCGTTTATCTAACAAAAATCGAAGAAAAAGTTCAGAGACTCAAACCTTTTTGGTTTCCACAAGCTACACAAAAATTAGTTCAGTTCCGTTTCTTGTAATTGGACTTTACGCTATTTGACATTATATTGGGTTCCTTACAGTCAGTGTCAGATTTCTGATATTATATCCTCTGTTTCAAAGACGATAACTTATTTTAATTTTAACACAGTTCATAAAAGTATAAATTATTCTCTAAGAAAACACAAATAATTATTCACAAAAGCTCAAATACGAATTCAAAATGGCATCCTTTCTAAAGCTACGCAACCCGTCTCTTCAACTTATTCTCAACCAAATAACGAAACGAGAAATCACCACCTCAACTCCTTTAAATGACCAGGAAACCATAAACGCTAAAACGCGGCTCAATAAAGACCAATGGGTAAGCTACGGCTTCGACTACAAGAGTCAAAAAGATGACTACAACGTACACCATGCTACTTTTCTCTTTTCTGTCACCCTCTGTCTTGTCTTCGGAGGGTTCTGCTGGGCTTATGCACCAGATGTTCACATGAGGGACTGGGCGCAACGGGAAGCCTTCCTCGAGTTGTACCGACGTGAAAAAAACAAGAAGCCACTGATCAACCCTAACTTTGTGGATAATATGAAACTGCCCACGGAGAAGGAGATTTGCGATATGCCGATAATAATTTAATGTTTATTTTGAGTTTGAATTGTTTCACGTTGTGTTTTATGAATGTTGAGAACACAGTGATAATTTTATACAGTCCTGATGGACTGTTAAAGGTAGATCCACTGGTGACGAAAGCTGGCTTTGACACCAGATCCTGGCGATTGAAGACTTTGTGACTTTGCCCGTTTCAAGAAACTTTGCTAGCAAGACATTAATGAAAAACAAATAGCATGTGGATTTACAATAAGATTAAATTGGAAACTAGCTCGATACTATGTTTAATATGTTCTTTGATGTTACATTGTATATGTATTTATAAATAAAACGTATTTAATTTAACTTATCAGTCAACTAACATCCCTTTGTCAACTCACAACTATAACAACACAAAACTCTAGTTTTATATTTGTAGTTTAATCTTTTTTTTACTAAATTTGTGATAGATAAAGAATAGAGATAAAGTTGGTCATAGCATTTAGTTAATAATTAATAAATTAAACTATATTCAATTTAGTTTTAATAAGATTAAGATCGTTTCCACGAAATGAAGAATCACTACATAATATTGCTTTGTGTTCTGCTTTTGGCTAAAAGTTATCTTAATACAGATACTCGGCTCACTTGGAATAAGTCCTTGTTTCACCCATATCTGAGTAAAATAGTCAACGGTTAAAATTATATTGTCTGTCAGTCAGGGTCTTGATAACTCAAGCTTGATAGCTGACCGCAGATCTCGAATTTTCTTTTCCAAATTTCTGCTAGTAATCGGCTTATAAATGTATGCTTACAGTAATGCATAAAATTGAAATATTCAAAATAGTTCGCAATGAGAAACACAATTTACAAAAATGCTATTTAATTGTACTTTTTTTTGTCACATCGTCGATCAGATTGTTTGATTCTTGTATAACCTACTTCCATAATTTTAACCATCTCGGCTATCTTATCTGGAGATAAAAATAAAAATAAATAAATAAATATTTCCAGACAATTCACACAACAATATCTAGAGCCCCGTGAATTTATTATTCTATGCCCGTGGTAAGCTCTAAGCTTGTGTTACGTGTCCTAGATATCTGATATACTTAGTATTAGTCATACATATAACTGCCTCGGTGGCGCGGTGGGCGAATGTCCGCTTGCAGAGCAAGAGGTAGCGGGTTCGATTCCCGCCGAGGGTAAAATTGTTTGTATGTTCTGCAAGCACTTTTCTCCTTGGTCTGGGTGTTTAATATGTATAATAAAAATATCTATATATGTAAGTATATTATATTAAGTATATCAGATATCTAGTGCCCGTAACACAAGCTTAGAGCTTACCACGGCGCTAGATGTTGTTGTAAAGATTGTCCGGAAATATTTATTTATTTATATTTATATATAGATATTTTTTATCATACATATATTAAACACCCAGACCAAGGAGAAAGTGCTTGCAGAACATACGAACACTTTCATCCTCAGCGGGAATCGAACCTCTTGCGCCGTAAGCGGACCTTCGCCCACTGCGCCACTGAAGCAGTCAGATTGTGAAACGGATTCTTAGATACATAATTTAAATAAATGTAGGTTTAAAAAAAAATCTTATTTAGCTTCTGGTACCTTAAATAATATAACACACACTTAAATCGACTCGTATAAATAATTATATAATAACTCCTCCTCCTAGCTTCGTGGTCCTCAATGTCGAGGGTCGTGACCACCCTTAAGAAACACTTCCTCTCGCACGATATTTTTCTGTCTGTCTATATCTAATAACTACTATAGCCATTAAATTAAATTTGCATAGGTTGTAAACTTATAATCTTACTGCGTTATTCGTTTTCGTAAACATGGAAGGTTTTGCTTAGAGTTCTTATTCATCAACCAAACGATTCACTATTTTTTAATTCTATTTATTTATTTGCCATTATTTCCTTCACGATAGCTTGGGGAGTAACCATTCGTTACGTAAACCAATTTTACTGGGTATTGTAGAACTAGCAGTAATAAAAACTCATTGAACCATTGTTCGTATTGTTCACGAATGGATTTAATGTTGAATCGAAGTGGAATCGGGATCATTATGAAGTTTAGCTGCAAAATTGGCTGAAGATTTTAACTCTGGAGAAAAATAATGTAGGTTTCTACTTCAGTAAACTTAGGGATTTATTGATATCAATGGCCAGTTGATTTCAGGGAAATAAGTAAACATAAAAATCTCACATTGATTGTGAATTTTTTTTATTGATCTCATGGCTAGTTTTTTTCTGATAAATTTAAAACATTTTGTTTTATTATAATTTTATTTGTAAGAGTTCACTGTCGCTTTCGTATTTATATATTTTTTTAAATATTATCTGTATTTTAGCAACAGGAAATATTATTGATCGTATGGATAGATATCCCTTATAGATTTCCATATCTTTCGGATGTAAATTGTGCACGAAAAGTCTCATAAATGTGATCTTTAAACGCTGTCCCATCAGTAAAGAAGATAAACGTAGAAGAACTGGGCTCACCGATATAGCAAAATGGACAATCTCGAGTAGATCATATTGAGTCGGTAAGTTCACGACTGGAAAACGCAGATCAGCAGATCAGCCAGAGCGCGTCGGGCGCTACAACAAGATGGACAGATGATTTGATCAAAGATGTCGCCGACGGTTTATCCAATTTGCGTCCAACCGAAATATTTGGCGAAAACCGTACGTCTCTACGTTTATTGCCGAGATTATTTTGATTAATTATAGTTTAGTCAACAGCAAAAGAAACTGATGAAATATAATATGAAATAGAAATAAATATCCCAATAATAATTTATACAATAAATTTATTAAAAAGTTAATTACTACTGTTGGACGAAATAGCTGATTTTTGATTTTTTTTCTGTTATTTGCATGTTTTTATTGCAATATTTTTATTATAACAACAAAAGAGGTGAAAGCTGGGTTGTTCTATTCGCTTCTCCACTCAGTGTCAAAAAAATTGAAACGAACTGTCAAGACAATGTTATTTCCTTGATTATTCTTAGTTTTTATTTAAATTAACTTTAAGTTGACCTGCCCATGTATGCATATGCGTCTAAGGAAATAAACGTTTTGACTTTGACTTAGTTGTTTATTAAGAGTAAAGGAACAAATAACCTACTATCATTAAGTGTCGTTTATGTCAAACCTCTGTGTTATAATGATCATTTACATATGACTATTTGAAGCTCAATTTAGAACTTAAACTTTGGTATAACTTTTTAGACTTTGTTGTATGTTGTCTGGCACGGCACGCTAGAAAATGTTTTAAAACGTTAATTTTGATCACCTACATGAAATATATTTCCTTGAAATACCTCCAGCTATTGCATTGTTAATTAACCAGAAAACTGAAGCAGCGAAATAACGTCAGTTGAAACACGTTATAAGGAAAATGGGTCCGATTTCTGAGGTTATCATTTCATCGGTTTGCGAAATTCAACTCGGGAAATAATTGACAACTATCAGGCTTGGGGCTGGAGAGACTGCTACGCCAGCGTTCTCTAACAATACGAATCTGTCTTGTTTTTGGTTATTTCGTTGCTTCAAATTTTCCATTTGGTATTGGAATCCGATAGATGGTTCTAATTAATGGTTGTATGTTTACTTTGGTTTTGTATTGATACTAGAGTTCTTGGTTGGAAGTTCACTTTTTGTATTGTGATGAGTGGTTGGTGTAAAATCCAGTCTGAGTAAATTACTTGTGTTATAAAAGGACAATCATTAATAAATAATCAATCTAATATCGGAGATTGACTGCCTCAGCTGCGCGGTGGGCGTAGATCCGCTTGCGGCGCAAGAGATAGCGGGTTCGATTCCCGTCGAGGGGTCAAGCACTTTCTTCTTGGTATGGGTGTTAAAATATGATGTACTTAATAAAATATATCTATGTATGCATGTCTATATTTTAAGTATATCAGATGACCCGTAACACAAGATTAGAGCTTACCACGGGGCTAGATGTTGTTGTGTGGATTGTCTGGAAATATTTATTTAATTACTTGTCAATGTTAAAAAATTACGTTACGACGTTTTTTGTAGGTAATAAGTTCTACAAAATTGTTTTACATCACTTTGTTATATACGAGTAATCAATAGTTTTCGCAGCATTCGCGATTTAAGAAAGTTTATAGGTTTTTTTTCACCTTGGGTTACATTATCGGAGGTTTAGTAAGAAATCACTTATCAATTTACACTTTAAACAGTTTTGATTTGTTACTTTTCATAAAATATTATCTGCAGTAAATCAACTTATAAATTGTTAATTATTACTATACTTATAAATTGTTAATTATCTGGCAAGAGCGGTTTCCTCCAATACAAGCAAATTTTTGCTTAAAGGGGGACTCCAACATGTATGTATGTTTAATTTATAAGGTACTGAAATAAACATTTTATTTTATTATTATTTATTTATAAATCATTGTTTTTTTGAAAACTAAATATATCCTATGTCAGTCAGGGATAGTGTAGCTTTCGAATGGTCAAATATTTTTTTAAATCGGTGCAGTAGTTTCAGAGCCTATTCTTGACAAACAAACAAACAAAAAATCAAATTTTTTCTCTTTATAATATTATATATATAGTATAGATAAAAAACAATACAAAGAAAAGTAAATGGACAACAAAAGTTAGCAAATAACAAAACTCATTAATTAAATACTTTTACAAATTTATCACCATTATTACCTAACAAATTTCAGATATTAGATTAATTCTTTAGAGATAGTCTGGAATTGTACTTGGGGTTCCTTTTATAACATAAGTCTAAGACTGGATTAAAATAGATATTAATAGAATAGAAAATTATACGCACCAACGAACATAAATACAAAATTATGAATAGTAAGCTAACATTTAAACCTAGCACGCGTAATGGGGATCAGTTATAATAATTATCAGATATAATAGTTTAATACTAACCAGTCATGCCAGTAAATGGTAGAATATCTATTTAATGAGATAATTCCCCAAAAACATAATAAAAACATAATCGGCCAAAGACTGTACCTATTTTTAAATCATATTCTAAGAAAATATAAAATGAACATTGTACATTCAAGTTAAAAAATAAAGTTTTATAAGCACTGACCTGAATTGTACGTGCGAATCCTCCATTTTTCAGAACAAGATGTGAACTAGCAGGAAATGGCCTGAGGTCACGAAGCTTGTCTGTTTAGTTTAATGTGCTTTTGTTATATTTAAAGGAGTTTGAATGGAAGTTTTAACCATTTTGTCGCGAAATACAGAGCCGAGAATTATTAACGGTCTTCGTTGTCAGGGGGTGGCTGAAAGAATATTATAAATTAGTGAGCCCTAGCGAATTTTACGCGCTTCTAAGTGTTTTACTCCAAAAACACAGGATTATCATAAATAGGATTTTATATAAACTGCCAACCTAGGTTTCACACCCTTAAATACCTTTAATAATAATAGTCATTTATTGATAAAGTAAAAGTCTCAATATAGTTTTTAACGTGGTTCCCTAATGCCACAACGTTTTCAAAATAAAATAACTAATGTGATAATTATTATTGAACTAGCGGCCCGCCCCGGCGTCGCACGGGTAAAAAAAGTTCCCGGCAATTATTAGATTTTTTCTCGCGTTTTAAACCTTCCCTAGACCTCCTCGAACATTTCAAGACTATGATAAGATAAAGCCGTTCAGCCGTTCTCGAGTTTTAATCAGACTAACGAACAACAATTCATTTTTATTTATATAGATTTATGATAAAAGCTCACCTTTTCGTAAACACCGTTCTTCTTTTTAAGTGTATATCTGCAAATACAATTTTTTGCTAGAAAACTGCATGTAAATCGAGTGCTAGCAACAATTTTGGGAAGGTATTAATAATTTTTTTTGGGTTAGAATTTTTCTGAAATGTTAGTTAAATAAAATTTATTTATTTCTTATTCATTAATGGACAAGAACGTCAAAAGTTACTTTCAAAAAAGGCTACTTAGCCTAACAATTTATTACCCAGGTGTGGTTCTAACAATAAAATGATATTTATCCCGCCCAGCTTCAGAAGGGCTAATGCACGAGTATCGCATAAAGCCCTGACCACTCTAAGCGTTAATAAGTAATGACACCTTTATGACATAGAGTGGTTTAAATACCGCCCTAGACAGTTAACGACGATTTAAATTCATGACTTGAGCTGTCAGGGTGTTTATGACAGGTAAGTTTAGTAAGGGAAATTAAATGTTATGAATAGAAAATAAATCCAGCCCGGGGTTCCGGTAATATAAGTTTATTTTAGACATTAACCACTGTATTCATAATTTATTAAATCTTCTAATATATAAAATTCTCGTGTCACGGGGTGCGTAATCGAACTCCTCCGAAACGGCTTGACCGATTTTGATGAAATTTTTTGTGCTTATCCGGTATCTATGAGAATCGGCCAACATCTATTTTTCAGCCCCCTAAATGTTAGGGGTACCCCTAAATTTTTATTTTTTATTTTTTTACAGAATTTTTAATTTTTTTTTTTATGATACAACATACAAAAATACATACAATCCTCAATTTTCACCCTTCTACGATCAACCCTTATTTTTTTTAGCCATTTTAGTATGGCAAAACAATGTTTTCCGGATCAGCTAGTTAGTATACATATAAAATTACCATGTTAGTAACCGTTCTCCTCCGAAACGGCTTTACCGATTTTTACTAAATTTTATGTTCGTATTCAGTAGGTCTGAGAATCGGCTACTATCTATTCATTTTGAAAAACATCGTTTGCTGGGGTTACCTAGTAAGGTTATAAAAATAAATATTTCCGGGCAACCCACACATCAACATATAGCCACTAGTCTGATATGATTAATATAAAAGACGTATGTTATATAGGTGTAGAGATGTTTTAAAATTCAATCGCAAAACACCCAACCAAACAAGCGTGGCAATTGGCCACACAATAAACCGTGTTAGCTAAGTGAGAGCACACTCGACTTTAATTCCGAAGGTTGTGTGTGGGCTCAAACCCCGTCACACAACTCTGGATTTTCTTCATGAAAAATATATGTGCGCTATAAAACATATATTTTAACGGTGAAGGCAAACATCGTGGGGTAACCGCCTTGTTCTGAGAACTTAAACGAGTTTGAACGGCTTGTGACATTAACCAATCCGCATTTAAAGATAAAGATAAAAAACTTTTATTTTGTTATTTACAATTAAAACACATATTACAAAAATTTGCGGAAAAATGAAGACTTTAAATGACAAAAACTGCGACCACTCAGCATTTGGTGCATCCCCACCCCCAACGTTGTGAATTAAGGTCTTATCTCTCTCGTCAAACCCCTGTGTCCCAGCTGTGGGGACGTAACGGATGCTGACGGAAGATGACCCTCAATTTTATTAGTATAAAAAAATTAGAATATAAAAAGCAATAGCAACGATGATGATGATAATTTCAAAACTATTCTACAAAGTAATTAAAACCAAATTGTTCATTAGAAAGTATCAGATTATCGAGTCATCGCAACGAATAAGCTTAGCAAAGATCAAAGACTTTAATCAGATCCAAATTACAGTTTGAGCACGTAATTTTAAGTCTAGACGCATGAATTGCTCTCTCGAGATCTGTACTTAGGGACTTCTTAGGCGCAGTTTTGTGAGTGAGTTTGTAAGTACCGCTATAAATTACCAGCAAATGTTTTTTTTTGTTGTTTTATACTCTTCCGAATGTAACTTAAATAAATATGTCAACCCTATACGTTAGCACATATCACAATGACGAGGTTTGCTTATTTTAGGAGACTTGATAATAGAACACTTTTTGTTTGTAATCATTTAATCTGTCGACTGACATGATTTTCATCACTTGCCTACGAATCACATTTTTTTCAAAATGGCGGTCGAGTATGTATGCCAAAGATGTTCGAAGCTCTTTATATATTATATTTAATTAAATAAATATGCATAATTAATGCACTAGATAACGTTAGTTCAGTTGAGTTCAGTTTTTTGTAATTGGACTTTGTGCTTGAAGCGACAATTTGCTAGTGTCGAGTTAAATAAAATTATAAAGTGAAAAAAATGTTACTCAGTTGATATTTATTATTAGATTTTTTAGTCAAAAATGATAACGTTAGTAAAATGTAATATTAATTTAATTATGGTACATCACTAGTCATGACAAGTAGTAATGAAAGGTGTCAGAAACGCAATCTCTGCGTGGCTAAACTATAATATAACCTCTATGTTAAATTACTCTTTGTACTATTTACTGAAAACCACAGAGATAACCACTTAATAGATCTATTCAGAATTTTTTGAATTTATCCAGATAGAAAATATCTAAACATAAACATAGATTCTCATAGATTTTTTTAAAGAATGAAGACAATTTATGCTTCGTTTTAAAAAAAATCGTTCTAGTATTTTCTTCATTTTGGAGGATAATTTAACATTGGTTGAATTTCCAATGATTTAGTTTCTGATCCCGTTTCTACGAAATATCTTTTTTTTTTTGACGTGTCTAAGTTTTGTAAAATCAAACTATGGAAATAAACGATTTTGTATCTTGTATCTTGTATCTTTTGGTGATTATTTCGGCCGTTAGAAGTAGAGAAGACATCGCCCCCCACATTTCATCATCACCCTATTAACGTTCCCACTGCTGGGACACAGGGACTTCTCTCTTGACGAGAGAGATTAGGTCTTAATTCACCACGCTGGCCAAGTGCGGGTTGGTGAATGTCACATGTCCTTCAAACTCTAATTTGAAGTTCTCAGAACATGCCGGTTTCCTCACGATGTTTGCCTCACCGTTAAAGCACGTGTTTAAAGCGCACATAAATTTCTCAAGAAAAATCCAGAGGTGCGTGGCGGGGTTTGAACCCACGACCTTCGGAATGAAAGTCAAGTGTCCTCCCACTTAGCCAACACGGCCCCACATTTCACTGATATTTAATACCTACTTTATAATGAAGTACGTTATTTTACCGTTTCATCTTAAAGGTGATTTTGGTTTCCTTGCAAAATGAATTATATTAAAATAGGTTATAAATATTGAAGGATTTTCCTTTGTAATTCTGTTATGATTTATTTTATTTTTCCAGGCACGAATGTTGGAGTGATTATAAAAAATAAATCTAATTTTTTTATTGTCATAATGCTTACCAGCCAGGATTAATCATACACAGGAAAATGGGTAAAACGCTATTTTTTTTAAGCTTATCATAATTCCTACTGGTGGAAACAGCTTACTGGGGAATATGACAATAAACCTGTCTGTGTCTGGTAGAGATCACTTTTAGTGATAAGGCCGCCCATTGTGACACTATTATATGTTTATTTCATTCTTTGTTTTGTAAAATTTACAAAACAAAAAACTAACAAGTGTTCAATAAAGTGTATTGTATTGTAAATGTTTTATAATAAACCAAAATATGATAGTCAGAAATACTTCTTTATACCCCTTAAATATTATAAGTCAAAGATTAGTTACTATAACTAGTTAAATAAACATATCCAACAATTTTTGACGTGTTTAAAAACCATAACAAAGTGGGATATTCGAACAATATTTAATGTTTATAAAAATACTGAAATAAATAACAAAGAGGGATATTCGAGCAAACGACAATAGCCAAAATTCAGGTCTTAGAGAAGCACCGTTCCGGAAGAACAGCCCCCGATATCGGAACATCTAAATTGGAAACAAAGAAAATCATTTGTCAGCAACGCGAAGGGCGTATCAGTTTCGAAGACAGGTTGTTGTTGACGAGACGATTCCGAATGAAGCTGTGCGAATGGATAAAGGGTTATATTCACTTGTATATCTTTATTTAGGAGGTTGACATTACTTTTTGAGATTCAAGAGCGCCAATTCTACCAATTGGCGCTCTTGATTTAAAAAGTTCGATGAAATTGGTGTTCATTAGCCCTACCACGAGTTGCCATTTACGACTGTTGGAGATAACAACATAAATGTTGTAATCCCTTCATTTGACAGAAAAAGATCATATATTAGATGTGAAAAATCTGTCAAATGCATGGTATTACATGTTGTAATCTTCAACAGTCGTAAGTGGCAACTTGTCCTAGTTCTTCTGGTACTGGAGAGGTCTTTGTGTGGAGTAAGAAGGAGTGTATTTCTATAATCGGAAATACAGAATTAAACCTTTTTTAACCCCCGACCAAAAAAGAGGGGTGTTATAAGTTTGACGTGTCTGTCTGTCTGTCTGTCTGTCTGTTTCACCATAGCTCCCGAACGGATAGAGCGATTTCAATTTAGTTTTTTTTTGTATGAAAGGTGAGTTTGGCCCGGGTGTTCTTAGACATGTTTCATGAAAATCGGTTGAGCCGTTTACAAGTTATGGAGGTGAGAGTGGGGAAGGAAAACAGAAAATCTGCAAATATACTAGTGTGGGGTATCAAATGAAAGCGCATCCCGTCTACATTACATAACATTATGTTGTTTTACATTAAAGGAAATGAAGGAACTGGAACCGGGGGTTTTTCTTAAATTTTAAATTTAGTTTTTTTTAAAAAAAACACTTGTTTCAGGACATAATTTTTGTCAAAAAGTTCCGTTATTAATTTTCTATTAAATAAATAATTAGCAACACTGAAAATCATTTGTTAGCAACGCGGATGGCATATCTGTTTCGAAGACAGGTCGCTGTTGACGAGACTTTTTCGAATGAAGCTGTGCGAATTCTATGGATGAGGCAGACATTACTTCACGACTTGGTATATCTTTATTGAAGACATAGACATTACTTTTGCGGTAACATTGGAGCTCTTGATTTATAAGTTCGATGAATAAATTGGTGTTTTCGTGTTGGCATAGTCTTTGTGATTTTATGTGGAGTTAGATGGAGCGTATTTCGTACTATCAGACTGTTGTTCGCGTTTCTCATTTTATTGACATAACTGAAGTAAAATACAGAGATTTAGAATCTTTTCTTAAATCTTTTATGTTTTTACTGACTTGATTTTCGACCAAAGTTTCTTTATTGTTTTATATTTAATTGTAATAACAACAAAGTAAATAAATTGTCAGTAACGCGGAGGGCGTATCAGTTTGGAACTTGTTCAAGGAGATAGACATAACTTCTTTGCAGTAATTATGGATTAATAATTTCGATGAATAAATCGGTATGCTAGTAAATAATAGTAATATTTTTTTTTGTGTTAAAGTTTGAAGTTGTTGAACCTTATTATATCATTTAAACTGTAGGACATTCGTGTATAAACTGTAAACTTGAATGCAAAATTTATGCGAATTGTAGCTCAAAAGTTTTTCATTTTACGAAATAGATTCAGTAGAAGCTGATATATATGTATATTATACGACCTGGCATATACACGTATAAAGAGTTTTTAGCGACGTAACTGTAGGCAGATGTTTGGTTTTTAGAACAGAATGAAAGTACATCCGGTAATTAACGTTCTTATGCATAATTCGTAGGTAACACCTTTTCGTTGCCTAAATTATCAATTATTATAATGCGACTTTTTTGCTTACAAGCTACTGTTAGACGTTTAAACGTTTGGATGCGTTGAATGTAGAGATTCCGAAGGCAGTCAGTGTGATTAATCGTTCGACAATATTTACAAATAATAATATTACAAAAAATATATAGAGAAATCAAACGAACTCAAACTCGACCGGCTCATAGAACACCTCCCAGCTCCTTCATCAGGTCAGCTCTGTATCAGTATAATAAATGTGCAAAATAATAGTTAAATCGAAATCCATAGTTTCTAGTTTTATTATCATTATTGGACCACATCTTACATTACCAGGAAAAGGCAAATAAAATGCTGTAATCACGAGCACGTTATCAAATAATAATAATATAATATAGGGCGCCTTTTTGCCAATTTCCTTATCATAACATCAAATCTTTTCCTCCCAATTAATTATAGAAAAACCACAAATCAACAAGAAATGCCAAAATTGAAGGTTTTGAAGGCCTCAAATCAAATAAACGCGACCTTTCACCTCCAATACAATTATAAGATTATTCCTCTTGCCTACCTTCGTATATTCAGACATATGGCTCAATGTATGAAAGGAAGCGTTTAATAGGGATGTCTGAGCAACTTTCGGTGGACAAGAAAAAAAATTTAATTCGATAAAATTTTAAACATGCATGCAAATAAACTCAAATTATTTATTATTTCACTTATTTTCCCATGATTGTTGAAATAAATTTAATTTGAATAACTTTATTTTTACAATTTAGATTTATAACGGGTTAATCATCATGCCTATAGGAACGTCGGTCGTCCAGCAGCGAGATGGGCTGACGACATCGCTAAAGTCGCAGGACGCACCTGGATGAAATTGGCACAAGACCGTAATGGGTGGCGAGAGCAAGAGGAGGCCTATACCCAGCAGTGGGTGAAGTCAGGCTGCGGATGATGATGATGATGATGAATCACCATGATTAGTTGAGCTTTAAGTTTCCTGCATATCATCTGAATCTGCATATCACGTGACGTAAAAATATAATTTTTGTGGCCTTGGAATCAACAGACAGACAATTTTAACAGACAATTTCAAACCGAGTAGAATAATTACCTTTTGTGTTAAAGTGGATCTTTTAAAATTTATATTATGTACATACTAATATTTCTAAACAAACAGTAATTCAAAAATATTTGAAATGGAGACTTCCATTAAAAATATGTTTGGCAACATCATCTTTGCAGTAAATAGCTAGCAACAAAGTATTAATTCTATCCATAATCCAGTAATTTTAGGAATTTAAAAGCCCAAACGAAATAATTTCTTAAGCTTAATTTTTGTGCACAGCTTTATAATGGCGTTGTGATTAAGATTTTTTTTTTAAGTCGATTGACAAGCTAATCGTTTTACGGTTTGTTGTATGGTATGCAACAAATGATTTGAGTACATAATTTTTTCTGTCTCAGCGTTCTGCTCAAAAAACGGTTTTATTTACAGAAAAAAAACATATAGCATTTTTTGTAGCTGTCTCAACAAACTTTTTAAAAAGACATCGTTTACCTCCGAGCGACAAGTCGTGACATATTTGAGAACAGCTGATTTTCGTGACCTTTTGACCTATATAACTTTTTTAGCCGGCAGGATATTGATGTAGAATGTATGCATCTTCACTAAAACGCCTTTATAAAGGTGTATGGAAAAATCCACCTCAGGGTTTATTAATAAGTTATGTAAGTAAAGCGCACATACATTTTGAAGAAGAAAAATCTAGAGTTTGAATCTACTACCTTTGTTATGATAGTTGACCGTGCTCCCATTTAGCTAACACGGCTTTTTACCGCCTAATCCTATGCCTTGCCCCGCCTCCGTATGATAAAGCCGAATTGATCCCCCTCTTGTAAGCCGCCCTTGCGTATAATTGACTCTTCCTTGTCATTGGATCCTGCCTGCCCATCATGTGCGGGATTACCAGTCTGCTGTTTGATCTACTGTGATCCCTTCTTGAACGTTCTAGGATTATCAAGAATTTGATTGCTAGGCGTCATGTCTTGAAATTGCAAATCAATAATGTATTATCTTGGCACAAATTGGTCAACCTCTAGGTAGTAAAGCATAGCTTGGTTAGATGTCAGGGTTAACGTGTTCTATCCTTTATGTTGTGAAATGTTGCTATTATTTGTTTGTCCTAATATGCTAGTATCAGTATGCGACTTGATAGAATCCTGGTTGACTATGTTTTTGCTCTTACCACTCTTTTAATTGCCTGTATAACATGGGTATTGAGGACATTTGCTCGTGGTTCGAATTGACCCATTCAAAATATACATTGGGTGATATCTATATATATAAAAATGAATCCCTATTTCCCTTGGTCACGGCATCACGCCTGAACGGCTGGACCGATTTCGCTAATTCTTTTTCTGTTCTGTTCGTTATTATCATGAGAAGGTTCTTATCAAAGAAAAAAATAAGGAAAAAGCGCGGACAATTAGAAAATTAACCACCATATAAAATTATTAAACTTTTTTAATGTAACCGTAAGACATTTGACATAGAATTGACAGTACCAATTCGAATTCAATATTCATAGTTATAACTATCGGGTCAGCTAGATCAACCTGACAACTTTATATAATAAAACAATTAACTTAATAAAATCAAAAATCTGCTCATTTATGGCGTCTAAGGCAGAACAAAGTTCGCCGGGTCAGCTTGTAGATTATAAATAATAATAATTGCAGTACGAAGGAACACATTTTAAAAAGCCCTTGGGTAATTCATACCTTGATATAAACAGCTCGCGGGATGAAACGACTAAACACCTAAGTTTTGAATAACTCAATTTTGAAATGTCAATATTTTTTTGAATGAGGACGCTGCAATGGATCACCGATGGTTTTTTTCTCTCACTCTGACTCATAAATGCAAACCTAATGGTTAATACCATAGACAATCAAATGAGTGTCTATGCGTAATTGGTAGATGTGAGTGCAATCGTGAATAGATTTTTGATTTAAACGTAAAGTACGGTCGTCGTCGTTCATTAAAAAATATCGTAGAACACATGTATATGGTTAATCGCACACGCAATTATTTTATGTTGTACTTGGCAAAAATATAATCTGTATCGTGATAAAATAATGCACTGTGTCTTAGAATACTGTACCTAAAAACACTTGGATTGTTAGACAACCATTATCATGAATCAGTTCGTTAATGTAAATATGATTTATAAAAGGAATTGTGTTATGCCCAAACAAGAAGAGAAAAAAATATGTATTCTTTTTGGCACAAAATATAACTAGTCAGTATCTCATGATAAAATATCTGTGTAAGATATAAAACCGTGTAGGACACGCTCAGCACCCTTTAACATAATAAAAGACAGGAAGGCAGAAAATGAACGCCTCAATCAAACGTGTTGGAACACACCTCAAAAGAATACATTTTCTCTAAAAATCATATTTTCCCCACCAATAAATTCAGAGCGGTGGTATAGAGTAGAGTTAGGGTCGTAACACATTTAAGTAGCCTGACGTGGGATATTAAAGCATAGAAATTGATTTATTAACTTTTTAGTGATGTCCTATTCATCTGAAAAGGGCTTCCCCAATTACATCGAGATCAGAAAACTCAGACTTCGTTCACTGATGGGTATAGATTGCTTCAAGATCCCTTCACTTTCGCAGATACTGTGCCAGTTTCATCCAATCACATAAATCTATGTGATTGGATATGAGATAGATAGATAATATCTTTATTGCATTTGTTACACAATCGGCGGCCTTATCGCTTAAAGCGATATCTTCCAGGCAACCTTTGGATAGATGGGATCTGCTAGGAACACGAAAGACGGTGCGCAAAGATTATTGCATATACATAAATAATATGAAAAAGGAATAAAAACATACTACCTTATTGACGTCATTCTATCTCGCTACTTTGCTATAGCTTTTAATCGAGCTAAGGAGAGAGAAATGCTCGGGATAGCTTTACCAGAAATAGGAAATTAATAGATAGGTAAATTTTTAATGTTTTAATAAGTGATAAACCTCACTTTGCAGGTTAAACTATTTTTAATTTTATCCGTAACCTTCGCGCACAGGATTCGAACCTGCATCTCCAGGATTGCGCCCTGACGTGCTAGACCAATTACACCAACAATAGATAGGTATGTCGAAAAATACGGATTACCAAAAGACCGAAAGATATCTTATCGCTAAAGTGGCAACAGGCAGGATACACAGCTCATAGAATGGGTTCCGTTTGAGCTGAAGAGGTTTTCAATGCAGATTATAGATCATGAGACATCCAACATCATTTATTCTAATACATTAATAATTAAAATTACTTGATGCTTAGGCTCAAGGCTAAACTGATAATGATCTATTTTATTTTAGCTCTCTTTTTATTAAAGACAGAATATCTTTATTAACGTTAAAAAAGCAGGGTATAAAATTTTTAAACATTAACAGTCGCAATGTTCTTGAACTATAGGATTGAATGAGCGTGCAGACAATTATCGATGTATTAAATTATCATTTGAAAATAATTGTGGATAAGATGGATGTGTTATGGTTGCTTTTGTTCCGAGTAATATCTTATCGATAAAATTGAAGAGCAAAGCAATAATCTGAATGAGTCGTTAAGTGGAAGTTGTATTGAAATAGTGATTTTGTTATTGCGTTTTTGCTGAACGGTAGGTCGCATTCAGAAACATAATAAGAAATCTACTTTATTTTGCTTTGTCCAAGCTATCTCAAAAATAATTATTAAAATTGAAAGCGACAGTCAACAAGTTTTCCGGGTTTTTCATGTCCGAGTTGTCACTTTTCCATGGAAGAGCCAACAGCGAGCTTGCAAAGTTAATAAGTATATTCAACCTGTTTTATAACTTTAATATCTTTATTATATATAAATCTTCTGGTACGTGTGTTAGTCATTGAACTCCTAAACGGCTGGACTGATTTAGATGAAATTTTTTGTGTGTGTTTGTGTGGGTTCGAGAATGGTTAAGATTTACAATACAGTCAGCTAGATATTGTTTTTTGAGACGTGGGACAGGACAACGTCTGTCGAGTCCGCTAGTTTCGGATATCTTTATAAATAAAAATGAATTGTTGTTCGTTAGTCTGATTAAAACTCGAGAACGGCTGAACGGATTTATCTTATCATAGTCTTGAAATGTTCGTGGAGGTCAAGGGAAGGTTTAAAAGGCGAGAAAAAATCAAATAATTGCCGGGAAAAAAAATAAATAAAAACCCGTTCGGAGCCGGGGCGGGCCACTAGTAAACAAATAAATATTTTCGGACAATCCACACAACAAGATTTTGCCACGAGATAAGCTTGGGTTATGGATACTAGACATCCGACCATTGACTGAATCAGTCAAATAGCCAGGTACACTCGTATAGTCATAGCCGTTCGCCGTTAGACCGATCTCAAGACAATTTAGGAACATCAAGTAGATTGTCAAATTTAGTTGAAATTTGATTATTTGGTAGGTTATTCGTACGTTCGTTTAGTTCAAGTTATCGAATAAGTTGAGTAAGTTGGAGAGGAACTTCAGTTGATAGTCGGGCAAAGCTTAGGTCTCAGCGAGCTGTGTTGAACTCACCTCAATTTAATCACAGAGTGTGTCAGAGATTATTGCCCCAAAATTTTAGTACAACACAGTACTTGTTTAAGGGGGATCAGAGTAGTTCTCAGTATATGCATAAAGGTAAATATGTTGAAATACCAACATTATTTTTTTTTTAAATGTATTTGGCTATTATATTTTATTCAACGAATTTTCGATTTGGAAGCGCATTTGTCGGAAGTGTAAATCTCTTAAGTATACATCTGTAAATACAATTGTTTCGTAACTGTGCCTAAAAGTATTATCTTTATATGCTACCTTGAGAAGTATTAATTCAAGAAAAATCTATCTAATTTTTTAGTAAAAAAAACAATGGTAAAGATATTTACTTCTTTCAAGGGTTAAATAAATTAAATCAATAGATACGAGGCCTTAAATATAACCTGGAGATTAGATAAGACTAAAAAAGAGGTCTTTTATTAATCTAAATGTTGTAGAACAAAATATGTTCCCCTGGTGCGTGCCATTCACGCCTTTTCCGCTTAATATACCAAATTTGAAATACCTTTTACGTTGTAACAGTACGCCTTGTTTAACACACTTGTAGAAACATCTAAACATACTGCATATTATTTTAAAGTGCTAGGCATGACTATTATTTGCACACATTTGTTATGTGTGCCGTTGGCTTGCCTTGATTTATAAATAAATAAATAAGTAATAGCTGCATTCTCACAGCTAGCATTTCAATGTGTTCCCACCCTTAATTTTACGATTCATCGGCAGTTTAGCCCCCTGCCTGGATTCCTGGATCAGCTGAGGATCAACGGCGCATTATCAAGACATTGCTTTCTCACATGAAACCTACATTAGTTCGACTGAAGATTTGCGAGAAATAGTTGTAATGAGAAGCTAAGATTGGTTGAAGTAGATTTCTGTTTGAAAGAGTTTCAGATTCAAAAAGGATTACTCGTACTTCATAATGAATAGTTTGTTTTAAAAGGGCATACCCCTCTTCAATGTTTCCAGAAAATGAGGGTTTCCTCACGATGTTATTATTTACGGTTAAATCTCGTTTTAATAATTGCAATGATTATGTATAAAATAATTAAAAATCGTTTATTTAAGACACAGGTCCGTATTTGCAGAAATTATAAATAACACACAAAATGTATATTTAATGAGAGCAAAATGTGCAGACTGGCTGAGTGTGTGTGAATGTGTTAAGCATAATTATTTTAGGGAATAGTATGTATTATAACAAGCTCATCGCCATCAGATATTTTAAGACAGTTAGTTTGAGTGTCTAAACGGGGCTCTTTAGTAGACCGGGCCCACACAAAAGACTAATTTCTAACATTTGTGTTACTTAATTAATAGTAAGTTACATTGAATATTAAATTACTACGTAACCTCGGTGTTATTATGATCATTTTAAGCAAACCGTAGCGGGTTCGATTCCCGCCGAGGCAGAAAGTGTTTGTATGTACTGCAAGCCCTTTCTCCTTGGTCTAGGTGTTTAATATGTATAATAAAAAATATCTATATATGTATGCCTATTATTTTAAGTATATCAGATATCTAGTAGGTACAAGTAACACAAGCTCAGAGCTTACCAGACAATTCACACAACAACTTAGATGTTGTTGTGTGAATTGTCTGGAAATATTTATTTAATTTATTTTCTTTTGAATAAATAAAACTTAATTTGAAATCGATACTGCGTTATAACTTGTTACTTAAGAGGGACTTAAAGGTTTATCTTTAAATCCCTTTTGTCCCAAAAATAAATACATAGCAATATTAATATTTGACATTATACTCATCTAATTACACTTTCTATACATTATTATACTGTTTACATTTATTCAACCAATTGTCCGGAAATATTTATTTATTTATTTATATTTATTTTACTTGAGAATTTATAAAACTTTTACTTTTACTCCTCGTATCTTTCAAATAGCTAAGCCAATTTTTTATTTTCTTTTAAATTGGAAAATTTGCTAATAGATATCACACAACCTGAGGATCTTGTGTGATATTGTGCGGTTGTCGAAACGACCCACTAAAAACCTCCTAGGTTGCCAACCTCCATGCTTTGGCTCCGCTTAAAACATTGCCTAGGCTAACCCATTGTTCAATCAAAATAGTATTTATATTTAAGCCGTGTTGGCTATGTGGGAGGACACTTGACTTTCATTCCGAATGTCGGGAGTTCAAACCCCACTTGCGTAGTGGGAGGAGGTCCTCTGGAGTTTTTGTGAAATTTAAGTGTAATTAATGTATGTATTTTTAAGCACGTGCTTTAACGGTGAAGGCAAACATCGTGAGGAAACCGGCATGTTCTGAGAACTTTAAAAGAGTTTGAAGGGCATGTGACATTCACCAACCCGCACTTGGCCAGCGTGGTGAATTAAGGCCTAATCTCTCTCGTCAAGAGAGAAGTCCCTGTGTCCCAGCAGTGGGAACGTTAATAGGGTGATGATTTATATTTTTATTATGTATATTATAGATGTGTATGTTCATCACACGTTAAGATTATAACACCTGACTTCTTGCGTCGGAGATTAAACTGCAAATGGTATTCCCATATATTAAAAGTGGTTTCATATAGTTTAATAAGAAATGTTCATTAATCTCGGACTAGACACTGAGATAGAATCATCGGCATCATCATCGCTATCACCAAATAAATATATATTTAACACTAGCGGCCCGCCCCGGCTTCACACAGGTAAATAAAAATAAAAACCCCGGCAATAATTCGATTTTTTCTCGCCTTTTAAACCTTCCCTAGACCTCCACGAAGATTTCAAGACTAAGATAAGATAAATCTGTTCAGCCGTTCTCGAGTTTTAATCAGACTAACGAACACCAAAAAATTTTAATAATATAGATTTTTATTTTTATTTAACAGTTTATAAATATCTTATCTAGATTTTAGAGTGTCGCTTAGTAGTCTAGACTACTACGCATTGTTAGTGACACTTGACACTTCATTATCATCACCGTATTAACGTTCCCACTGCTGGGGCACAGGGACTTCTCTCTTGGCGAGAGGCATTAGGCCTTAATTCACCACGCTGGCCAAGTGCGGGTTGACTTGACAATTGTCAATCTTTAAATAATATAGGACTTGCAAAATACGTGATACGTTTTAAAAATTGCTTGCAGGAATAAATACTTTAAAGGAATACCAGAAACACCCACATCAAAGCTTGGATTATATTCAATTAAATTTCCGCTATTCATTTCCACGAAATCTAAAGAATCAGCTGCGTTCCATTTGACTTATATGGAGATATCGAGTCCAATCGGTTTATCCCGAGTAAAACTGACGTTTAGCCCTACCACGAGCTGTCACTTATGACTGTTGGAGATTAACAACATGTTTTAATCCCATGCATTTGACAAATATAATATAAAATTTTAGCTTTGAAAAATCTATCATTTGCATGGGATTGCAACAAGTTGTAATCTCCAAAAGTCGTAGGTAGGTCGAAACTTAATAAGTTTATACAAATTTAAAGAAGCAAATTTTTATATAACTCAACTGTATTGGGATATTCCATGGTTGGTTTTACCATGTTGATGATGACGCTATCGTGATATCTTAATTCAGGTGAATATTAACCATGATAATTATAATCCATTCTAATTCCAATTGTAGCATTAAAATAATAACCTCATTTTTTATTTTCTTCTTTTTATCTTTGTCTGCTAATGTAGACAAAAACATCGCGTACAAGATTATTTTAGCGCACCAACAATACAATACAATATTAAAATAAATAAATAATAATAAATATTTCCGGACTACTCACACAGCATCACCTAACCCCAAACTAAGCAGAGCTTGTACTATGGGTGTTAGGTGACTGATATACTACATAGATACATTTTTTTTTGTAAATACATACATATGATACATAGAAAACACCCAGACCCGAAACCAGATATTGTAGATCGTACAAAATCTGGTCCCCCGGCGGGAATCGAACCCGCAACCTCCTGCGCCTCAAGCGGACGTTCGCCCACCGAGCCACAGAGGTCGTCGAATTATTTCACAATGTAATACAACAGAACAATGCGGCCTTACAACTAAAAGTGATCTATTCCAGACAACCTATGGCTGGACTGGAGAAAAACTAGAAACAACGCAAAACGAATCGTCGCCCGCTGATGTAGCCGCACCATTATGATTTATTTTGAATAAATATTTGGATAGGGATTGTTGGACAGAGTTGGGGGAGGCCTTTGCCCAGCAGTGGGACAACATAGGCTAATAAAAAAAAAAATTTGGCGTGTGTTGTTTTTTGGTTCGATATATTTTGTTCAAGTTATTTTTTCCCACAACAGCATCCACTTTGGAAACTGTTTTGTGAAATAAGCTTAGCTGCAGTCGTTCGTTGAATTCCAATTTTCTATTCAAAGGATTCCGTCCTAAAAAACGAGTGTATCCACAATAGCCCGAACTTGCAAAGCAACGGTTCTCATTCTAACCCAAAAAATCTCTTTTACAGTTTAAAATACGGGATCCTGGACACAGACTTTTCTATTTTTTTAACCTAATTTGTATTTAATGTTTTATTACTGGACTTGTATTTCATAATCCGAAGGAACTTAGCAATGGTTAGTTATGTCAAAACATATCTTGATTTATAACTTTTGAAACCCAAAAAAGGTTTAAACCCTTCACTGCAGTTTCAGTTCAACTATAGACATCTGCTGCTACTTCTTCTGCCATCTTAAAAAAAAACTGATTCTACGGCCAGTGATGAAACAGATATTTATCGACAGCGTAAATATTTATAAGTAAAAATTGTAAAGGAATAAAATCCCTATGTCATTATTGGTTTCTGACATTTTTGAGTGTATATATTTATTTTTAGTTTTTAAATCCAAATAACACAGAAACCGTACAACTTAGAGGTTTGGTTTGTAAACACTTTGTTCGTTAGTATTTATTTTGTCGATTGACATGCATTTCATCACTGGCTGCCAAATCCAAGCCAGGCTCCATACCCACTCTAACGCCCAGCGCCCTCGGCGTAACCAGCGATGATACGTCCCAGCCCGCGTAACGCGAGTTGTGCGTGACACGCTGCGCGTTTTTTCCGTTAAAACTATTTAATCACATAAAAAGTACTAAACCTATTTCAAAACCAAAAATGTATTTATGTTCTTTATTATAATTATATAAACTCATCGTACCTACATCTTGATATACTAAAAAATTATCAAACATAGGATGGTACCATTTTTAGACTGATTTGGAGACCTATTTTGATAAATTTATTGTAAATACTTCCTCTGAATATTTAATTATTATTTTGGTACCGTTTAGCGAGGTTGGAGTTTTTTCAATAATATATATGTAGTATTTTAATACAGATATCACAAGTAAATCACAAAGAAATTAACTTGCGAAAAATCGGAAAATCACGGAAAATTTCTCTCACTTTAGTGACAAAATATTTTTTTTTTCATAATTTTTGTTGCCAGGTATGGGTTTTTCTAATTGGAATCAAATTATTGACAATGACATCTGACATTGACATTAGCAACTTGGCATAATAGATAATAAACAAATCCGAAACCAAAAGAGCTAAAACTACGTGTGGCCTTTTAGTACCATGGACGTAAGTCGGCATAAAATTTTGTGGCACAAAAGTGCCAGAGGATGTTCAAGTGGGATAATAAACTTTCGGATCACCTTAAGTGAGTATCTATTGAAACATTGTTTTCCTTCATGTTTTAAACAATTTTAACTTGCTTATGATATAATAATCTTGACAATTGCGCTAAAGCAAGTCTATTATAATATAATTTGTATTTAATTAAATACAGCTAAACTTAAATCATAATGTCCGCAAACAGTTTCAGGTATGTGAGCAGTTTTGGCTTCGCAGTTTAAGACCATGATTCAATAGCTACCATAATTAAAATCACTTGGTTCTTGGATCCCACACCAATGTACTTGTACAAGGACGTTGGTATAGGATACGAGAACACTCCTATACTCTCGTTCTGGGTTTACTGCCGTATAACTTTGAATAGGTTCACTTTATCAATGTATGCTTTGTGGATCAAAAGGTGGGTCAAACGAGTTGAAACTGACATACCTTTTAGCCATTTTTATAGAGGACCTTTATTTTTATGACTTTTCTCGGTCCTTATATATCATTCTAATATTATAAACGTGAAATTGAAAATTTGTGAGGATTTTAGTGTGTTTTTTGCTCTTTTACGCAAAAACTTCCCAATGGATTCTAATGAAATTTCACAATAATATAGCTTACATATAATCTATACCTACTTAATATTATAAAGCTGAAGAGTTTGTTTGTTTGTTTGTTTGAACGCGCTAATCTCCGAAACTACTGGTTCGAATTGAATAATTCTTTTTGTGTTGGATAGTCCAGTTATCGAGGAAGGCTATAGGCTATATAACATCACGCTACAACCAATAGGAGCAAAGATATAGTGGTAAATGTGTAAAAAACGGGAGTAATTGTTCATCTTTGAAGCCTTCCGTTGCGTGCGCCGTGAAAACAAACAGTCCGCGATAGTATATGTCTATCTTTTAAGATTAACTCACAAAAACCGTTTTTATGGTACCTAATTTGGTCGAAATAATTTGTTTAAGTTGTATCAACATAATAATTTTTTTATTCAAATAAATATGTTGTTGGTTAAGAATACTTCATCCATTATAACGCGGGTAGCACCTCAGGGCACAGCTAGTAAATAATACAAGAATAATTAGCTTACATAGATTAACCACAACCTACAATAACCACAATCTGTGATGACCACGATCTTCAGATTTGATGCTTCAGAACGACCCCAGTGAGAGGATCTGTAAAACTACGGTAAAAGACCACCCTTCACGAAAAAAAACAATGATTAAAATTACACGGACATGGCTGTTTTCCCAGCGAAGGACAAGGGCTACTTTTTATTGCGGGGAAATATAGTAAATCATACCGAAAGCTAGTAAATCATACATCTCTTTTCAGACGTTGAATGTTCACTTGATTTTAGCTTACAATACAGTACAAAACACTTTATTGCACACACAGGGAAACAAAATACAACAACACGTAGGAAACAGAACGTACAATGGGCGGCCTTATCGCTAAAAAGCGATCTCTTCCAGGCAACCTTTGGATGGTAAAATAACTTTAATAAGATAATTAGTAGGCAGGGGTGTACAATATTACCTAAATAAAATGATTTAGATTATAATTACTCCTTATGACAAATATAAATATATGCGTACAAATAAAATAAAATACATACATTACATAAATATAGATATATATAGCTTATAGGTTTATCATAATTTAACGTTAACAGAATCTGATGTTGTGCGTCAAGAAGATGATTTTTGTAAGTTTCCCTTCTCCGAGGTAAACTCATTTTGCGATAAGAGCAACTTTTGAATGCCAAGACATTACCTAATATATTTATATGAATAAAAATCCTAAGGTCTAAATCCTGAATCAAGGTTCTAAATCATTGAACAAAATAACTACTAAAATTGTTTTTACTATGAGCTCAAGCTATCTTTAAATGCCTATGAAGCGCTCGTCAAAAAGTTCTCGTAATAAAGTTTGACAACTTCTTAACCTTCAGGGAAAATTTCTAAGCCGTGTTTATAGTGTTTTAACTAAAATTTAAGAGATCTTTCCATTGAAAAGTTTCATTTTTAAGGTTTATCCCGACTTAATTCTCAGTTTTGTTTGTATGCCTATCAATAATTTTACATTCCTATTAATTAACGTACTGGAAACGGAAAACGTAAAATAATTATGTTTATAATAATTTACTGAGACCAAGTACTGAACAACCTTAGACTGAAATGAAGTTAGTAGCTGACAACTGTCTTTTCGTCTTTCACGCAAAAACTATTAAACCGATTACATGAAATTTGATAGAGATTTTCTGGGCCTTGGAATGGTCATACTTTGCTGCCTACTTTTTACCCCGGTAAAATCCATTGTGCTATAATTTAAGCACATAATAGATTACACATACTCGGAGATTGTGAAACAAGCCTTATATAATTTTATTCGGTGAATAGTCCAATTGAGTATATTATCGATCGAATCAAAACCACTTTTATAATTCAAATATTACAAACCGCTGCATCATTAAATCCAAACTTCCCAACTAGGTCCCCAGGAGACATAGTAAAAATTCAATATTGAAATCCATGCTTCAAAACTTTGGGATTGAAAAAAAGAATAACTGAACTAATTTGAGCGTTGGCGATAAAGTTGGCTCACCTCCACTGGGCTCAGACTTTCTTAGGTGATTTATTTTTCCGAAGAAAATACTTTTGCGTCTTGGAGACGTTTCATTGATATTGAGTTTTGTTCTAACTTTGTAGCGGGTACATGGCTTGGGGTCGTGGTTTGGTTATTGCATGCGAACAACGTTACACTGATCTGGGTTATGCACATATTGGTTTTGCTCATGTTTTACTTAACTTAGTTTAGAAGTGCGAAGGTTTGCTGGTTCTTGGAAAATAAAAACTGTAAAATTACTGACTGTAAAATTATTATAATTGAATCTGACAATTCCAGTGATTTGACCTTAAATTAAAATTGTTTCCTTGAATTATATACATAAAAAATATGAGATACAAGATACAAAATCATTTATTTCCATAGTTTGGTTTTACAAAACTTAGACACTTATGCATGTTCTAGATATGCAAAACATGCATGGAACTGTAACTACTGAACATCTTTTTGTTACTATTATATATTGTAACCCATGTTTGCTAGTAAACATTATCATATTCTTAGACTTACCAAACTTATCGCAGAAATATCAATGCATGTATTTTCAAGTCTGCGTTTCAATCTGTCTAAGTAGTTATTTTACAGTTCAGTCATCTGATAGCGTCCAACTATTTATATATAATGTATGAAAATATAACTTTAGAAACTATCACGGATATCAAAATATCAATCAAATACGAGATTTTTTCAATTGACGGCAACTTAACTTTTTTGTGATTTTTTTACTGTCTATAAGCCTTTTAAGTCAGAATGTTTTTAAGCAATTCTAAATCGACATAGATACTTAAAATGTTGAAAGAAAACAATGACTGTAAAAAACCTTTTCAACAATACCCCACATGTCTTAATTTGTTGACTTAAATTATTATTATTTTTACAAAATGGCGTCCAGTAGTCGCCATGTTAAATGTTTACTAACGTCATGTAACACTTGCGGTACTAAGAGAAATCGATTGACGTGTCAATCATAGAAATCAGCCCAGGCGTTTGGTCTGTAGATACAGTCGGACAGAGGTACATACATTCATAGACTGTTTAACACATTACCACTCCCTGTAACGCAGTCGGGTAAAAAGCAGTCTTACCATCAAGACCCGTAACTCAAGCCATGTAGCCGTTCCATACTTTGAAATGTTTCGAAGTTACAGATCGGTCCTCTACCCTAATAAGCTTAAGTCTCCGTCTCTTACGCTTAGAGAAATGAGAAAGTTCCTTTAAAAAGTATTTGAAATTCTCATTTCGAAGTTATTCGGTTTGTTGCTCAGCAATTTACATAACTTTTCAACTCAATAACTTTTCAATTAAAATAAACTGGCTCTTTTAAATAGAGTTTTGGAAGATTGCGCATTTTCGCGGTCATTTGCTCGTAATACAACGCTGTGAGAATTACCTTATGTTTGTAAGTACGAACAATAAGTTACAAAAAAGTTAAGCTTGTTATATGGTGATCATCATCATCATACATAGCCTGTTTTTGCCCATCGCTAGGCATAGGTCTCCCAGAGTTCGTGCCACAACGGTCCTGCGCTATAAAATGCCACTATGGTGTAAGGTGACAGATATCTATCTATCTATACATACCTATATCTATATAAATAAAAATGAATTGTTGTTCGTTAGTCTGATTAAAACCCGAGAACCGCTGAACGGATTTATCTTATCTTAGTCTTGAAATGTTCGTCCCTAGACAGGGAAGGTTTAAAAGTCGAGAATAAATCGAATAATTGCCGGGATATTCATTTTGAATAATAACCCGTGCGAAGCCGTGGCGGGCCACTAGTTGTAAATAAAAGTTCCCCGTATCTGTCTGTCTTTTGGTTCAGGAAATACTCAAAAGTCACAAAACGGATCTTCGTGTAGTTTTCACCAATAGGAAAGGTAATTCAAGAGAAAGTTTTTGGTGTATAATTAGTATAAGGGTGGGTAAGAATTTCTAGAATGATGATGATAAATGCTGAAGTCGGGAAAAATCAAGCAAATACTTCTAATGTATTTATAATTATATGGATGCCAACTAATAATAAGCGGTCACATTGAGTTGTGCACGTGGCAAAACAACGATTGCCGAATCAGCATGTTCTTTATATAGGTATCTAATATATAAAATTCTCGTGTCACAGTTTTCGTTGCCATACTCCTCCGAAACGGCTTGACCGATTTTGATGAAATTTTTTGTGCTTATCCGGTATCTATGAGAATCGGCCAACATCTATTTTTCATCCCCCTAAATGTTAGGGGTAGTCCACCCTTAAATTTATTTGTTTAATAATATAAGACAAAATTTTTAATTTCTATTTTTTTATGATACTACATACGAAAATACATACAATCCTCAATTTGCACCCTTCTAGGATCAACCCTTATTTTTTAATATCCATTTTTGTAATTTAATCATTTTTCCTCTCCGGTTGAAAACTTAATATGGCAAAACAACGTTTGCCGGGTCAGCTAGTAATATATAATATAATCGTTAATAATACATAGCATACATTATATAGTATATATATACATATATATATAATACACCTAGACCCAAAATCCGAAAGAAGTTCAAGCTTTTCATCACTGGCCGCCAAATCAC
Source organism: Gymnoscelis rufifasciata (assembly GCA_929108375.1). Lineage (NCBI taxonomy): Eukaryota > Metazoa > Arthropoda > Insecta > Lepidoptera > Geometridae > Gymnoscelis > Gymnoscelis rufifasciata. The sequence continues at coordinate 11,972,479 of OV815314.1, forward strand.
GTTTTTATTAAATGGCGGACTAGTAGGTATGCCAAAATGTTGGAACCCCTGTAGATCGTTTTTACACATTTACTGTAAAAATAATTATAAAAATTTCGTAGACTCATTAGTGCGGAATTTCATTAGTGGAACACTATGTTAAACCATTGAATCGCACAACCTTAAGATATTAGCCTGATTTCCCATCTCCCCCTTTCATTCCCATCTACAATAATAAATACTAAAACGTGTTTAATTAAAAACTTGAGTGTTTTTCATGGTGACGAGGGGTACCCTTTCAGCTCGTATTTCTCAAAAGCCGCTGGAGTCGTTAAAATTCGGTCACATTAATTAAGATAACTGAAAAAAAAACCAATTTCCTCCCGTAATTAGTAGGTAAATAGCCTTTAGCCCGAACAAACAACGGAGTCGACCTAAGCAAACATTTATGAGTGTTTAATGAAAGTACTGCTTCTATGCAAAAGGCTGGCCTTTGATAAATTGAGCTAGGTCTTGGTAAATTAATTTTAATTGAGTTTACTTTGTTTTATTCATCGTCATTGTTACTAATTAAGCCGAAGGAGTCCACCGAGGATGTAGGCCTTAATCCCACCTTCCTCATTTGGTTAATTGCAATAATATACTACTAAGTCTAGGTTTCGCTCTCAAGTTATGAGCATAAAGGCTCTTTAGTCTTTTTCTTCTCACGCCTGGTATTTCGGGCCCGGTTGACGTTTTGCATCGGTCAACTGGCCCCACTTACTGAATGATATTAGAAAAGATAATAGGAATTGTTTCAATGTCTTAACCGACAAAACAAAGGAGGATATTCTCAATTCGAAGCAACGACAACGCAATAATTACCTACGGGTTCGGGGTTTTTTTTTTATATTAGCCTACGTTGTCCCACTGCTGGGCAAAGGCCTCCCCCAACTCCCTCCAACAATCCCTGTCCAGAGCTGTTTGCCACCAGCTTTCCGAAAAGTCTTTAAGGGTTCGGGGTTATTTAATAAAAATATTTTTCTTACTAAATCAGCATAAGGAAAATTTATTGTTTCAGGGCGTTTAAAAACACCGATTATTTTAGTTTTACACAAAAATAACTACAGCGGTGTGACATTTCTCGTTCTTCTATTATTGGATTTTTATTAAATTTTGCTTAGCGTATCCCTAAATAAATAAGTCAGCACCAAAACACAAGTTCCTTTCTAGTTACTACCCATTTGAAATAAAACGGTTCTTTCAGTAAATACCTCCACAAAGCTTCTATTCAGTACAAAGTTTTCCATCAACTAGTTCGCGTCGCCGTCCCTAAGCGCATTAGACGGTTTAAATAGAGATCTTACTCTTCCAGTAACAGGACAGAATTTACATCTTATAGCAAGAAGCAACCGTCTTCTATTTAATTTAGTTTACTGGGGACTGCAGTATGCCTCTAGACACAGCGCAGGGAGTACCGGCTGGGACGTTAGTTATGCAGTTACTTTTCAAATTATGATCTCTTCAGATTATACTAAACGGTTCCCCCCCCCCCCCCTCGGTAGGGGAGACCCGTTCAAAACCGTATACCAGGGTAAAACCGTATAGTAGCTCTGTTCACGTCAATCATTCAAATTTTCCGCGCCTAAGCCGCTCACTGGAGTCGTACAATCAGAGCTTTTTGTCAACAAGCACTGATCGCGATTTCCTCAATACTGAGGATCGTGATTCCCTATTTATGGCATGATCTTCTTTCGGACCGTAGCTCGCCACTTTTTCCTCTTCTTGGCTGAGTAAAGGGCATTATATAAATCGGTGGCCAAGGTTGTTCGGACCTGGTCCGTCCACCTAACGGGGCTACGTCATCTTGGTCGTTTGCCGTCAACCATCCCAGTAACCATAAGTTGTTCGAGGTTGTGCCCTTCTTTCCTGTCGATGTCACCGAAAACCTCAAGTACTCTTCGCAGGCAAATAGAGAAGAGACGAAACTCCACGGTTTTAGCATAATTATGTTTTTATCACAGAATACAAAATTATGGAGAAATGTTGCAGCGGGGTTGATGTCGCCATTTACTCACAATTCACTACACTCACAATCTAATCTTAATCAAAGGCTTACGATTTATGTGTTCGTGTACTACACGTGACTCGTAATCCCTTGATTGGTTACAAACACTACCAATACAAGCGTATTAACGTTTTAACAGTGGATTGATTATCATATTTCACAATCTCACCTGATGTAAAGTGACGATGTGGTCTAAGATGGGACATGAAGACCTTGAATTTAGATGGCTTCTCCGGGCCACATTACGAAACACGAAAAAATCGCTTCACGCACTGGCCCAGCCCGGAGGGTGGTGACAAGCCGCGGCCGAAGCCTACCACCAGAGACTGTTCTTAGCACCAACCGGAGGTCACGTGTAAGGATTCATATCTCTTACTTCTAATATTCTGAAACCCGGTCCAACGTCACATTATATTAGCCTTACCTTATCGTGAAGTTTGACAACTAATAATGGATTGTGGGTGTGAGAGAGAAGTTAGAGGGTTTACTATTAAAACTATTTTGGTTTCAAACGACTTGAATGACATTATTAACCGATATTTTTATTATGTAGCTTGTCTCGTTATAATTTATTTATACAGGCGTTACTTTGCAAAAAATCATTTCAAATACCTAAATGGAACCAAATATTAAGACATCATCATCATCACCCTATTAACGTTCCCACTGCTGGGACACAGGGACTTCTCTCTTGGCGAGATTAGGCTTTATTTAACCAAGCTGGCCAAGTACGGGTTGGAGAATGTCACATGTCCATCAAAATCATGAAAGTTATCAGAACATGCCGGTTTCCTCACGATGTTTGCCTTCACCGTTAAAGCACGTGTTTTAAAGTGCACATACATTTTTCAAGAAGAAAAATCTAGAGGTGGGCCGCGGCGTTTGAACCCACGACCTTCGGAATGAAAGTCGAGTGTCCCCACTTAGCCAACACGACTACAAAATATTAAGTACTAATTCAAAAAACATCTTGTAAGCCTCTGCATGAGTGTGTAGATCGGTGCGGAATTGGTACTAAATATTTGGTTCCATTTAGGTATTTGTCTCATTATTGCAACATTGTACAATTAAATCGCAAAGTGGATGAATAACAACTTGCATTTTTAAGTTATACATTGGTCAATTTGAATAATAGAGGTAAAAGTTTTCCACAGTCACTAACATATAGCCTTAGCTAACAGCGTTTTTTAGTGGGACGAGTTGCAGAATAAAAAACTTAGATGTTTTAATTCATCTACTATAACCTAATCTCAGAATTAGAGAATTCAAACCCAGTCAAACAGATCATCAATAGCTATTTATTGATACTAAACTATACGTCACATATTGATATTAGATAAAGCTCAGATACTGTACTAGGTGTCTTTCAATACCTATGTACGGGCCGCAAGCTTTCTGAATTTTAAACGGCGTGGATTAACATGAACATTGAAAACTAAAATGTAACGCGGCGTCTCAACAAACTAGTACACCGAAGGTTTGCATGCTGAACGCGAAATCAAATTACATTGCTTGTGCAACGAATTAAATATAAATTCTAAATTGGAAACGAAGGGACCGTTTGTTTGAAGTTAGCTTTTGGATACTGTTAACTGATTTTGTTTAGGAACGCGTTGCAAGCGACTGCAGTAACTGTCCGTTGAAGGTTATAATTATTACTGTTCATGATTTTGCAATATATAGGCCTTTTAACAATTAGTAAGAAATAGTTGAATGCAGACCACGGATCGGCAAAAGCAGCGTAGGACGTCCACTAACTAGTTGTACGGACGATCTGGTGAAGGCCGCTACCAGCCGAAATTACTGGAGATCTTTGAGGGAGGCCTATGTCTAGCAGTGGGCGTCCTACGGCTGCGATGATGATTAAGAAATTGTTAACCCTTTCATGTTTTCAAAACTAACAGTTTAAATTTGTTTAGGAAAAATAAGACGAAGCTTAGTTTGCCAGCGAGATGCGGAACTCGAACCCACGTCTTCCATTATACGCATGGACGTTCTGACTACTAAACCAACCTCGCCACAACGTCATCGCTTCATTTTTTTCTTAGCTGATAGCTTAATCCCTTAGCTGATAAATTATCAAATAGAAGAACAAGAAATTTATGGGACTTGTGTCCAGCAGTGGAGAACCTCCACTGCTGGAAAGCTACAGCTAATATAATATAATCACTATTAAAATCATAAAATCATTTATTTCGTATAATACAAGATTTACACGTCAATTACATTTGTATATAAGTTTTACTTTCGTAAAAACTATACATGGATAATGATTGTTTCACAAATTAATAACATGTCAATACAGAAAAAAATATATATAAATGTAAAATCTTTAACAAATACTTTAATCTTTAAAGTCAATATAAATTTAAATTAAATAATAATACAAAAATTCATAAAAAATATTAACTTATATATATCTATTATTATATTTAGATCTATGTTTCTGTAAGCATGTGGTGGCTTCTTGTATAAGAAGGAGTACTTATATGTCTATTGTATTCTAGAATTTAAGAAATGTATATGTTACCTTTGTTAGTTTATTAGTCCTTAAATAAATATGATGAGTAAGTTAAAGAGGGCATATTATAAGGAACTGGAATTAAGTTAACTGCGGATTAGCAAGCGGAGCGGACGACGTGTACGGACAAGACTGACGGATGACTTGGTAGAGGGCGTAGTTTCAAAGTGAAAAAAGTGGAAAGCTATGTGGGAAGCCCTTATTTTGCAATATAATTACTACTGTTGAAATAAAAAAGACATATTTGTAAAAATCCGTAATATATAAACACCCCCATTTACGTTCCCGCTGCTGGGATACAGGGACTCTTGACAAAATTAGGCCATAATTCATCACGTTAGCCAAGTGCGGGTTGGTAAATGTCCTTTAAACTCGTCAAAGTTATCAGTACGTGCAGGTATTTTTGTGATGTTTGCTTTTACGTATTTTGAAAGCGAACAAATAAATTTTCCAAGAAGAAAAGTCCAGAGGTCAGGTTTTAAACCCACGACCTTCAGACTGAAAAACGAGTGTGTTCCCACTTAGCCAACACGGCATCAAACCCGCAATGAAAGCAGGTTATCGCCACTGAAAGATGTTCACCACCATTCCACCATTAATAATAATAATAAATCATTTATTTCAGGCATCTAAGGCCCATATAAACATATACCTTATAGACTAACATACATAAAAATATAAATCTTATAAACTAAAGTGTCATCATCGTGGATCATCTGTTACGGCGGTGTCGCCTTGCAGTGTAGGCAACCGTTGAACCGTCGAAACTTGACCCCTTGCGGCCAAAACTGCTCATTCAGGTACCTCGACAGATGTTGAGTTGGAACCCGTACCATAAATGAACCGAAGCTCACATTACTGCACATTAAGCAGACTACTTTTACTCTAACCATAATAGCACTCCCATACCCCCAATGTACAACCTTATATTAATCCAACATGTACTCAGACATAATAAATTTCATTATTTCGCTCCCAGAGCGATTACGTTGTTGTACAAAGATTAATTCTCTTTAACACAAAGGGAGGTAATGGTACAGATTATTGTCCGCTGGTTACTTTATCTCCGCAGTAGGTACATTATGTAATTGTCGCTGAACAAACGGGAAAGATGTTTGTTTTGTATGAGAGTATTATGCTTTCAGGCACAGGTAGGTTTTGACAGCTAGAACACTTATAAGAACACTCGATAGAATACACTGTTCTATCGAGTGTTCTTATAAGTGTTCTAGCTGTCAACCTATTCTTGTTCTAGCTGTTATTTGTTCTAGCTGCCTATCAGCAAATGATCCGATCTACCACTGTAAGGGTGAATTTTCTGTGAATCAACTAATGAAGTACAGTGAAGTACCTCCAGCTTGCTCGATTTCTTTTGTTTTTAAAGACCTAAGTAGCTAAGTTCGGACCGCGCGGTATAAGCTGAAAATACGAAACAATATTTTTTTACCATGCATAAGCCTAATAAGGGAAAATGGATATTACGTAATTTTAAATTGATATGGATCCTAAAGTTAAAAGATAACTGAATTTTATATTTAAATACCTACCTATTCAAATATACCTGCCATAACATAGGTTGTTGACTTTAATTTTACAAAATGGCGTCCAGTAGTTGCCATATATAATTGCCACTCGCCGAATTAGAGGAATCGATCGACGTATTAATCATTAAAATCGGCCCATGCGCTTGGTCTGTATAGTAATGCTTCAAAATAACATTAAAACACATGTAGATAGACTGATAAACACATTACCACTCCTTTTGCGTCGCGCAGTCGGGTAAAATATATTAGATAAAGTTGAAAAAAATATGCGCTATTTACGAGTTCGACTCGTAAACCGAATGGTCCGTGTCAGTTTCTACACTTTGAGTAATAAAATGAAAAAAAAAAGTTAAAGTTCACAAAATACTTTGTTCACAAAATACTTTGTCATACAACAATTTTTTTTTCATTATAATATTATTATATAAAGATTTTGTTACAATAACTATTATTCAACTATCTACACAACGACAAGCAATGTACTCATTTCTATGCAAAGAAATTACAGTACGTGTAATTTTTCATGTTTCATAGGTAGTTGCTGCTTTTTTAATGAAAATAAGTACATTTCCAAATAAGAATATATTTGTTGGTCTTGGTTGTTTATGTACACATATCATCATCATCACCCTATTAACGTTCCCACTGGGACACAGGGACTTCTCTCTTAGTGAGAGAGATTAGGCATTAATTTACCACGCTGGCCAAGTGCGGGTTGGTGAATGTGTTTGAGAATGCACATTATTAAAATTCTTTGAGAATGCCGGTTTCCTCACGATATTTGCCTTCACCGTTAATGCACGTGTTTTAAAGCGAACATGCATTTTCCAAGAAGAAACATCTAGAAGTGCGTACACATGTATGTAGGTACAAATAAAGTATACACAAGTAAACCTGTCAGGTATACACTAACGAGTGTTACCTTAGTAACCCAGCTGATATCGTTGCGTCGTCTTACAGGGCAGAAATGTTTCATGGTTCATAAGTACTGGATGCTTTATTTTGCAGCGAGATGTCCAAATTAGTTTTATTTGTTGGTCTAAGTTGTATTATACGCGGAAAGATTTTAGCTGTAAGTTTAAATGGGTATGTATAAAAATACGGAAGAATTTTATGGTGGTTGCTATTATTGTAGGTAATCGAAAATCAGTATCAACACAACACCCTGTTAACGTTCCCGCTGCTTAGACACTGGGACTTCTCTCTTGACGAGAGAGATTAGGCCTATATTCACCAGGCTGATAAAGTGCGGACTGGTGAATATTACATGTTTTTCCATGTCTTCAAAGTTCTCAGAACAGGCCGGTTTATTACCGATGGTTGCCTTCACCGTCAAATGTTTGCAAATAATTTAAGCCAGTGCAGTTGAAAAGTAGGTTCTTTATACATTTTATTCACAAAATAGGTTATTGCAGTGACAGACCGGCCACATTCTAAATGACCCAGCTGATAACGTCGCGTCTCACGGGCGGAAATGTTTTACGGTTCATAAGATAAGTAAGTAGTGCTGCTTTATTTTTTGCGGCGAAGTCGAAATGCCAGAATTTTGTATTGATAACGACACGACTTTTATACGCTCTCTAGAGGTTTCTATTGGTATATTTTCGGGTTTTAGTGTTAAAGATACCTAATGTTTTATATATATTATAATGGGTTAGAATTGCACCCACCTCTCCGCTTAGTTAGGTGCAGGTGAGTGACTAGTCCGGAAAAAAAATCTTATAGATTGTCTAAATGGTGGTAGACCTACGTGTATATTCAGTTACAAACTACACACATGATAACAAAATAATTATTAAAATTCAACAATTTCGAGAAAAAACGACCCAGTTTAGGAAAATCGGTGTTTTTATAAGGTTTGTATAAATAAATCATTTTTTCGCAGGAAAGTATGATGTACAAATGAGGTTTTCAAATTATAAGTAATTAATACGAGCTGCCTCTTGATTTAATTTGTAATAAAAATTAAATACAAAATTTGAAATAGATTCATCAAAAAAATCATGTCAAAGAAAATATGAAAATAATATGCGCAAAAAAGAAAATATTTAATTTATAAGATAAAATTAAATCAAAGATGGCTTTCCTTCACCTTTCGAACTTTCAAAGCGGAATTTCTAAACCAATAAATGCTTGACCTTTGATCAATTAAAACTTTAAACAAAACAACTTGAAACTTAGGGACATATTAAACATTAATTAAGAAGTATTAAACATAAAAGGCAGCACTCAAAGGAAACTTAATTTTGAGTATCAATTTATCTGAAAATGGCAATTTCAGGCGAAAATTTGTTTGATAATAACAAAGTTATTAATTCTTATTAATAATAGGGTTATTCAGATTCGCCATCAATTTGAACGTCTTGTTGAAAGGTTAGATTTATGTTGACAAACAATAGCTGTTTACAAATTTTGCGAAGAATTTTTGTATGGAACACGTAATTTGAAATTTCATCTGCTTACAGTTTGATTAAAACCAAAATTAATGATCCGTGATTAATTTACAAATTCACCTTCAAATGAGACTAAAGGGGACACAATTTATATTTCTCAGGCTTAAAGTCCTGCTATGATTGATATTAGAAGGAGTTACCCCTTTCAGATTCAAACCAAAATATGCTTATAAATAATTATAATAAGTCTGAGCTTTTTCCAGATCAGACTATTTGTCCGACATGGAGCTACCTACCTACTACCTACTGCTACTACTGCTATTTATTTTTTTGAGTTACTAGACAGGTTTATTATGATTATGAAATCATATTTAACGGATTTTCATACAGTATTCTGCAACAGATTAAGTGATTTAAAAATAAAGAGTTTTAAATTTAAAATTTAAACCCGAGTGACGTAGGTCGTTCGTAAATTATAATTGTCGAGGTTATTTGAACATCTTCTGTGAAAAATCATGTTTTATTTTCTATCCCTATAACACACACGTTTAATACGCCTATGTGCCTAAAATTGTAAAGACAAAAGAAAGAGGTATACTCTTTTGAGTATGTATGTAACTTATAGTAATTAGGTTCTTTCTATAGTAAAGTGTACCTAAGCATTTCTCAATAAAATCGTTTCATAATAATACTGAACATATAATTTCTATAACTCTCCATTTAATAACAAAAACAAACAATCCTTTGAGCACCCGTTCATAAATCCACAACTCCGGAGAAAAGAATTAGAATCACGCTCGCAAATTGATTTGGTTCAAACTCAACATTTGTGCTCTCGGTCACGCCTCGTTTTATTGTGAGGCAAAGTTACAATGCCGGGCGAATAGTAATCTACCTCGTAATGTTATGTAATGCCCGAAAATTGCCGGGTCCCTAGCGAGATAAGCCTTTAACCTACCTTTAGGTCGTGATCTTGTTGATAGAAAAGATCGGAGGGAAAGTTTTAGGGTTAAAAACGTAAAAACTCTATTTACTTTGAGCTAGATAATTAGCTAGTACGTTTTCAATTAGATTTTCAAATACATTTTTAATCGTTTCAGCTGAGGTATTACCAAAAATTTGAGTTGAGTTTGAGTGGGTATTTAGCCGTTTCGCACCGCAAGTTGTGTATACTGCGGTATGAATCGCCCAATGGTTATTTTTGAGTGGTTCAAACGCTAGTATTTTATATAATATGATGATTCGAACCACAGTTTTGGGTTCAGTTAAGGTCGGATAGAAAAAAGTTGTGCTAGCATAAAAAACAAAATTTAAGTTTTTTTTTCCGGAAACTACTGATTAGTTTTTTTATAAAGGGTTTACAAATAGAACGAGAATAGAAGAATATAACGAGTGCTTCAAGGAAAAAAAATCGTACAATTCAGCTAAGACACTTATTTTGTATGAATTACAGAAATCGTATTATTTCAATTTCTCTGGTATAAATACTAAAGAATCGGTGCATTGATTTTTCCTGTATGATGCATTAAAATATTTAAATTGTTCAAAACCATTATGTAAGTATTATTGGTATCTAAAACATGTCCACAAATCATCATTCTCCTGCCCTTATCCCACATTACGTGGGGTCGGCAAAACATGTCCACAAATATTAACTTATTAAATACATAATCACCTTCTCAAAGGTTGCCTGGAAGAGATCGCTTTAAGCGATAAGGCCGCCGATTGTACATCAAATGTGGCCATCGATTGTTATTTTTAAGTTAGTCTGTAAGCATTATCTATCTATTATCTATCTTCTCAGTGCACACTTATCTGACTACAACGATAGGACAAGGCAATTCCCATTACCGTCAGCAGACCATCTCATTTACAAAACCCGAACTTATCTCCAACATAGGAGAGCCTTAGTGACACCGTCCACTTTACAATTAACTTCAAGCTTAGCCAAGTCTTAGCTACATTATACTTGAGCTCATTACCGTCCTTTGTTTTCCTTCAAAATTAAACTTTGTGACGACGCCACAGGGTACACTTTCAAAGATTATGCAAACTAGAAAACGCTTAAATTACTTTTCCCTTACTTTCCACGGACATTTATGTTTTTAATTACATCAGTTTATAAAGACCCGTGCAAACGTATAAAATTAACCCTAGGTTGCAGTGGATTGTGGGAATAGCTGGTTTAATCATGTCGTTACGAATTATACATTTATGTAAACGTATTAAATTACAACTAAAATCGGCTTGAATATTATAAAAAAAAACATTGAAGAAGTGGCGCTTTCATTTTCTTCTATTTCTAGGGGCAAACGACATGCAAATTGACAAACTTACTGTATGACCATAAATATAGCTAAAACCGCAAAAGTAATAATGATGAAAACTACAAATGAATAGAAACTATTACGTCAATTGTTTTATAAGGCTTAAATTTTCCAGATTCCAGACGTCGGACAACCGGCACAGCGAACTTGTCAATTTAGGCGTTACGCGTTACGCGGGCGTTTTTATGTCAAACACGTCCAAAAGTGATCCGTCGCGGGCCCGCAGCACATTCAATATCAAGATCTACTCGTTAATTAAAAATTATAGTCAGAATTATCACAGACGATAATTTAGCCGAAAAAATACTTTTGCCACATTGTCTCAAGTACTATTTTGAACCATATATGAACCATAGAACTTAATAAAATACATAGCTCAAAGTTACACAAATTAACTAAATCCTTTTTGCATGCGCAGTCCTGCATTGAGCCCACACAGCTCTGGGGCAAGTGTCACATTTGCATGCTATTTTGCGCTAAAGTGTTGTAGGACGTATATGACACATTTTTTCATAGGTGTTATCAATTTTTGTGAAGTAATCATAATTGAGTTATATTATAGCCGAACTCTTATTAGATTAATAAATGTTGTGAACGAAATAGACAAGCTATTTTCATAGTATCTGTGCCCCAATTTTGTATATAATAACCCTATGTTTGTATGGAATGATAACCATATTTCCGCCAGCACATTAAGGGTTATAACCCCATAAAGATATATTAAAGCGAGATACATTATTAAAATGTTATTTACGTTTCATTTACGCCTGTGGTTATTGGGCTATAAAAGCTTAATTAGGAAAAAAGATGATAGCAACATAAATTGAGGACCTTAGGTAAATTTAGGAACCGAGTTCGGTTACGAAAACAAACAGTAAAATAATTTTGCAATATAAATAAAGAGGTAAATTTCTATTGAAGTTATTTAGATGGTGTGGCTACATTAGCAGCTTACGGCGAATATTTGTGTCAACGCAATGTGTGGGGCCGAGTACATCGAAGTATTCGGGCGAGTACGATGTTTGGCGTGGGCGTGGCTACAATTTCGTCACACCAGTACCATAGCGCACCAATGCGGTAATAATCTTTGTTCGCTTATGTAGTCAAGAACATAGCACATAACCGTTCAAGATAATTTTACCCGAATCTTCGCCCGCTGATGTAGTAGAACCATGAAAGTTTATTAAATTAGAATAGAATAGAATAGAATAGAAAAAGTTTTATTTACGTCAAAAAAAAATACAAACACAATACAGAGCAACTATAACATTAATTTTAGTTAGATTTATATACATGTGTAACAAATTCGGACGTAAATTGGTTGCCACTCAGCATGTGCTGTAGGTGCTACGGAAGCAGGCTACAGCGCTGGTTTTCAGTGGTACCATAAAGTGCAAGGCGGTGTTAAATTAACGGTGATCAAAAAAAAACAAAGACCCTTGATTGATATAATATCACCTTAATACGGTTCATCGGTCGCCTACACTGTAAGGCGACACCGCCGTAACAGATGATCCACGATACAGACACTTTAGTTTATAAGATTTATATTTTTATGTATGTTAGTCTGTAAGGTATATATTTATACTAGCGGCCCGCCCCGGCGTCGCACGGGTATAAATTTTTTCCGGAAATTATTCGATTTTTTCTCGCCGTAAAAACCATCCTATCTCTCAAGTTGGATCGAACTGCACATGGTGTGCGAATTTTATTATAATCGGTTAAGTGGTTTAGGAGTCCATTGAGGACAAACATTGTGACACGAGATTTATATTATATTAATATCGATGCCTGAAATAAATGGTTTATTATTATTAGTAGAATAAATCTGTCTAAAAAACACTGACTGAAACTCTAGACCTTTTCCAAAAAAACTCTTTGATATAAGATCAAAAAAATACTATCCATAATTACTAAAAATACATACCTCAAACTACGATCTTAGGTTATCATGACAACCACTCGACGTATTAAATTAATGATGTCTGTCAAAGTACGGAATCTGGGGGAGGAGAGAACAGACATCACTCTCGCACCAACAATGGGGTAATAAATGTACAGGAGAGAACATGCTTTTTGGGTAATATCGCTACATTTGGGAGATAATTCCACAGATAGATGTTTTCATAGGAATCCATTGTTGGTAAAGATGGGTTATTTGTATTTGTAATGGGGTTATAATGGAACATAAGGGTGATGCTTTGTCCGGAACAATCTAGAAAATTGTGTGTTGTTCAGTACATTTGTGTAATTACATTTTGCTTTTACGTCTTGATTAGGTATTAAGCATTTTTCCCGCACTTATAATAAGCCTATACCTAATCGTCTATCCATCTAGTTGGTGGACGTACTTGGTACTACGCTGCATTTGCCGATCCTTTGTCTCCATTCGGGAAATATTCACTGCCACTACAAGGAGCTAAGACCGCCCATTACGCATGGTTAATTTTTTTTTTTTTTGACAATCCACACAACAACATTTAGCCCGGTGGTAAGCTCTTAGCTTGTGTTACGTTACTAGACATCTGATATTCTTAATATAATTTACATACGTACATAGATATTTTTATATATACATATTAAACACCTAGACCAAGGAGAAAGTGCTTGCAGAACATACAAACACTTGACCCCTCGGCGGGAATCGAACCCGCTACCTCTTGCGCCACAAGCGGACTCTCGCCCACCGCGCCACTGAGGCAGTCAAAACTTTACTATTAATAATTTTGTATTTTTGTATAATGGTGTGAGTAATAAAGAATTTTCTTCATTCCTGATTCGATTACGTAAAGAAGCCCGAGCATAGCCCTTTCCATAGCTCTGCGAGTGACTCTGAGCCTATTTATGAGTGTTTGTATTTTCTGCAAGCACTTCTTCCTTGTCTCTGATAAAAATATCTGTATATAATATAATGTATGTTTATTACTATCTGGGCTATTATTTAGTATATCTATTATATAATATATCAGATGTCTAGTAACCAAAATCTAGTGGCGGATTTATAAATTTTCAAGGTATGGGCTACATATTATTGTCATGACATTTTAGCACAACGTTTCGGCGCCAAAGGACATCGCTGGTAACACGCACTGGTTGAAAGCTTTCGTCTGGAGGCACTGAGGTACGTCAAACGAAAAGATGTTTCGAAGTTTTCCGAAAGCTGCCCATCCAAGTTGGATCCGGCAATCGACGTCCTTATAATTGAACTTACCTAATTTGACCGTATGTCCTAGGGTATGTCCTCCTACATACGCATCAACAATTTCAACTTACTGGGGAAGGCAATTTTACTGTTTGTAATGTTTCGTCTTGCCCATGTTTATTTTAAGAACTTCCCGAAAAAATTAAATTAGTTACTAAGGAAAAATTTAAATGAAAACTTGATAAAGAAACCTTAAGGAAGCATATAGATAGAATCTAAAAAAGAGGTCTAAAAATCTATCACTGAGGCTATGTTTTTATTTATAAGGGTTCAGTTGGGGTCGTTTAAAATAATGATGATAATGACCCCAATACTGAAATAACTCAACGCTTATATTAAATTAAATGGTTCTGAAAAGACCAGTTAATTGACTTTATACATTATAATTCCGGGCTTGCATTATTTCACTTTATACGGTATTTATTGGTAATTCTATATTCTCCCATTATTCATACAAGGCGTAATTCGTATCAACGAAGTCATGAGTTAACTGTAAACACCTCTTATAAAACTACATCAAACAAATCATTGATTATGAGTTTATAAATTCCTGTTATATATTGTGAATTGAAAATAAAACTATTAATAATGTTTATTGCCATTTTGATTTGGATATTAATTCATCATCACCCTATTACTGATCCCACTGCTGGGACACAGGGACTTCTCTCTTGACGAGGGAGATTAGCCCTTAATTCACCACCATGGCCAAGTGCGGGTTGTCACATGCCTTTCAAACTCTTTCAATTTCTCAGAACATGCCGGTTTCCTCAGAATGTTTACCTTCACCGTTAAAGCACGTGTTTAAAGCGCACATAATTTTTCTAGAAGAAAAAAAATCAGAATGCGCGGCGAGGTTTGAACCCATGACCTTCTTAATGAAAGTTTTGTTTGCTCCCACATAGCCAACACGGCTTCTATACTATACGGATATTCATTACACGTTTTAAAGAGCAATGAACATGTAATATTTTTGGGTTATTCACTTTATTATGTTCTGACAATGGTTCAAATACAGAGCTATTTCGCTGTATCATGTAACAAAGCGAGACAGCTCTTGACATAAATTATATTTGACAGGTATTATTGACATGACCAACTAATTTTTGTTTACTCGGATTATGAGAAACAAAAGTCCTATGTGACGTAATTGTTGCCACACACGCCAAACTTCGTCCTTGCCCGAGTAGGGTACTTCTATGCTTGTATTCGCCGTAGGTCTATAATGTAGCCGCACCATTAGTCCAGACGTATTCTATGAACACTCATAGAATACTATAGGTACACACCTAAGTATGAAAGCAATCATTTTTTTGTTGTTTTTTTTTTAATGTATAACGAATAAATAAAATCAATCAAACATAACTATCATCATCTTGAGTGGTGTGGGTGGTTAGGCATGCCAAACGAGTTTACGAGTATACGATAAGAGTACCAATAAGCTGTGGCTTATTCTCTACAATCTAAAAACACAGATGCACATAATTTCCACACAATCAGAACAAAGAAAGTGGAAATAAAATGATTCCCAGAAGTAATAAAAACGTAGATTACAAATCGTATTTCCGGATCCGTTCGTTATAAGACCAAGGGCGGATGATAAGATAATACATTATTCTTTTTGATCTTGAGATGTTCGCTGAAATATCATCAAAAACTCTCAAATTATATTCACTACCTTTGTCATTATATAAACTTCGTTAAAATATCGATTTTCAAAAGATCACAAATCAATTTATGTACAACATCTTCCTATATGTTTATAATATGAAGATTGACAAGGCCTATTTCTTATTTAAATCCTCTGAAAATGGAGTCTCTCGCGTATTCAAAATTTTTTGTTGATGCATACAGGTTGGCAAGTAGAAAATGCCTAGGTATTAAGCCCACCTTTTTGTCCAAGGCAAATAAAGTACCTATTTTAAATAAGGTAACTATAACTGTTTGTTTTCCGAATAAAATAATAATATTCGATAAAATACTAGATATCGGCTTTGACCACTGCATTTCTGCTGATCTTCCCGAGGTAAAAAGTAGCATAATGTCATTTACTGGGAAAATCGTGCCAAATTTGATCCAAATCGGGCGTTACTCGCATTTTTTTTTCGAGTTGACTTTAATGCTTTTGATCGCAGTTGGCCATGACAGCGTTACCGGACTGTGGCGGACGCAGAAGGCGTCTCAACCAAGGCGGCCGGCGTCCTAACCGACCCCATCGCGTTAGCATCGGTGTTCCGTTAGGGCGGCGCCCCCGAAGTTAGGTTGGGGCAACACGCACAAGGGCTCCACTTAGGAACGGACCTCGGCTTGGGCTGTTGCCAGTATACGAGGACTAAGGATTATTACGCCCGGGTGTAAAGTTACACCTACGGGCGGAAATAGGGATTCTTCGGCCCCGCCGGCGGGTCCGGTTTTTTGACTGTGTGTTATTTTCTACTTCAGGACTGGGCGAAGCTAACTCAGGGTTAGCGGCTGAGATAGGGTCTAGTGAGTCACAGAGAACGTGTCTCGGTCGACTTAGGAGAGATATTAATTGATTTTCCCACTTAATCAAGAAGCCAAAAGTAGCCTGTATTATTCTGTAAATTCCTGTACTTTTTGCGTGTAAGAGTAACAAACACACTAATAGTAACTTAAGAGTAACAAACCTCTCAAACATTCGCGTTTATAATAAGTAGAGTTAAGCCCTTATTCTGCTTAAAAACATTCTCAGTGCCGATTTCAGAGTGACGCCTGAATCTATTTATTAAGCTAGATTAAACTTTGTGGCGAAAACAACATTGAACAACAATAATCATTCTAACATTGTGTAGTAACGCGAAAACGTCATTAACTACCATTTTCCGATATAATTTGTGACCACAATTTGGCTGCAGAATGTGACGGTGTTTACAAGGTATTTAAGCGATGGTTAGGTTAGATTAAATCATTAAACAACTGGATAAACATATTTACTAACCTATTTTTAATTTTTATGCAGAAAAGGATTAGCGCGAAAGCGTAAGCGCTTTCCCGGAGATGCAGGTCCGAATCCCGTGTGCGAAGGTTACAGATGCGTCTTAATATTTTACTGCATAAAAATTTAAAATAGTTTAACCTAAAAAGTGAGCTTTATCACTTTTTAAAAATCATTAAGATTTAACTAACATAGTTTTAGTTTAAAGGTTAAGGGAGCAAAATTAGACTTGTTTAATAGAAGCTGGCAAAGGTAGGCATAGCTTGATGTAAGATCTTAAAATAAATAAATAAATTTTGCAGAACAATCTACACAGCAACATCTAGCCCCGTGGTAAGCATTTAGCTTGTGTTACGAGTACTAGACATCTGATATACTTAATATAAAAGGCATACATATATAGATATTTTTATTATACATAATTATATAAAAACATTCAGACCAAGGAGGAAATGCTTGCAGAACATAAAAACTCTTTAACCCTCGGCGAGAATCGAACCTACCTTCTACCTTGTCCACCGCACCACTGAGGCAGTCAAAGTAAGATAAGGTGTTGACGGTACAAAAGTTTCTGAATTGCGAAAATGCGCTGAATATGTTTCTAGTGAATTCAAATCACTTCTGCCCTAAATACATAATATATCTAGAAATCAAAGAGCCTCCCTTTATTATCGTGTGTACGCTACTGATGTTTTACTAAATATTTTTTTAATAAACCCGGTGTTAAGTATGCCTACATAAGTAGGTGCTTACGTTTTACAAAACATATTATTGAAATCATTTTGTGACCAAAATAAACCATGAATGTAAGAAAATATTATTTCCACCAAAACATTTCCTTATTTATCACAGAAATCATAATATTGTTTCTCAGAACATTTACCTTGTCAAAACATTTTTTCAGCGGTTCTCTTTCTCACCCTAAATACTTATAAGGGCCAGTATAGAACGTTTCCATCAAATGAGGGGTTGTCCCTTCCGTCGCATAATCATAAATCAACCCATGAACAAAATAATTTATACTTCGATAAACATTTTGATGGCTTTGATATAAATTGGATACGTTACTTTTTAACAACGGGCCGGTTAAATGATGGTCGGTTAAAAGGTGATGTCTTTATGCAGATAATGACGGTTTGACCGTTTTTTTGAGAATGTAAAACAAAACGGTATGATAAGGGGTTCAACATCAGCTAAAGCCTGCAATACATGTTGGTCGAGATTAAGCTAACACGAGCTTAGGCAAATTATTACGTCTTATTCTTGCTATATGTTTATGTCTTTTATTTATTTATTTATAAGGAAGGCTTACAGCTAAACACATCAAAATAAGTAGATAAATTAAATTACAGAAAGCCATTTATAAAGCCCTCGCGGACAAAAAACACAATTACTAACAAATTACGACGTTAAACAACAACAAACAATACTCGTAACAAAACTACACATGAATACACTTAACAACAGACATTTATAGCAATAGCCAAGTCTTAAATCATTTATTAAGAGAAGTCTAATGAAAAAAGCGTATTACTATATAAATGATGATGGTGCTTGGATAGATGTTGGTTAGTTCCACATTGACAGGCTCTAATTCTGATTGACCAGGACTGATATGCTCATATTATAATAGCTACCTTATAATGACAAGCATTTTTTTATTGTAAATGTTAAACTTTTAATAGTTACCTAAGAACTCCAAAATTGTAATAACTGATAAAGCTGTGTTGTTCTATTCGCTTCTCAACTCAGTATAAAACATTGAAGCGAACTGTCAAGACAATGTTATTTCCTTGATATTTTTGTTAAAACAATTTAGTTTTATTAATTTTAAGTTGACCTGTCCACGTAGGTCATGTAATTCTAAGGAAATAAACGTTTTGACTTTGACTTTGTCCATCCTAAGGAAGCCTGAAAGAGATTCCTATCAGCGATACGGCCGCTCATTGATTCACAATGTTTGTACATTTTTATCTTTTATGTGTTTTATTGTATGTTGTGTTCTATAAAGAGTATTTTACTGTATTGTAAGGCAAGTGCGTACACGTTCGACAAGTTTATAACAAACCGCAAAAAAAAGGATTCTAGTTAAAAATGCCTGTCTATTGACGCAGTCGCCATGGCCGAAATCAGCTAGGATAATAATAATAACCAACCGCATAAGGACGCTGATAAAACATGTAGACTATTGTCGAAGTACGGGCGAGTGCCTTTGATTCAGAAATAAATAACACATAAATATAGTTTGATGTAGTTGATTAAGTTATGTGTATGGCATAATGTGCTATGCTATTGACTTGTCTTCATTAATAAATAAATAAATTATGGTTTCCAAAATAAACCCCTTATTTTGATGAAAATGAAAATTACTTTGAAATGATGAAACAAAACGTTCTAGACCAAGAGTCTCCAGAATATGGGCAGTGACACTTTTTGTAACACAGCACCCAATATTAAAACTTATAACAGGTGGCATACGGACGGTTTTTGAGTTTCCTGATATTATGCTCTTAGTTATTCTTAAAACATATAAATAAACAAAACCTTCAACATCATCATAATTCAACTAATACTCACACAACCTTAATCTGAATTACTCTACCTATTGCTAAAAAATGCATCAAGGTCATTTATGAAGTCTTTGAGTATTTCCCAAACATAAAGACAGACAGACGGACGGTAATTTTAATTTAAAATATGTATTGATTATTAGAAGTGGGCGGTGGAAGCTACTTGCTAAGATAATTACTTAATTAATATCCCAAAACAATAACACTGTAGTTTCTTTCATTTGAAGTTTTCTAAAACATCCAAACTAAATCTAATATTATAAATGTGAAAGTGACTCTGTCTGTTCCTATTTCTCGGAAAAAGAGCTACCTACTGAACCGATTTTAATAACCGTAACACAAGCTTAATGCTTACCACGGGGCTAGATATTGTTGTGTGGATTGCCCGGAAATATTTATTTATTTAAATGAAACTTGGTACACCGATTCTTTAGAGCCTAAGAATAGACATGGCCTTCCTTTTCGACGGAAAAATGTAATTCTAAAAAATCCTTTTTTAGTTGGTCTGGGTGTTCAATATGTAAAATAAATAATATCTATGTATATATGTCTATTATTATCAAATGTCTAGTACCTGTAACACAAGCTTAGAGCATGTTATGGGGCTATTTGTTGTTGTGTGGATTGTTCGGAATTGCTATTATTGTATAGCTTCTATCGCGGGCCTTGAGCGTGGAAATACAGAATCAAGAAATTCCGTAACGAAAAAAAACTCTAACACCACTCCGACCGCCACAGCGGTGATACCTTTTTTTAGTTATTCCATCAATCGATAAATAGCATAACTTTTAATGACTTTTTGTTTTAGCACGCTTGTCTCTTTAGTTCAGCAAACTGCCTTTAGGTGGCATTGGTTGTATCGGCGTGACTGCACATTAACGGTCACCACGTTCAAAGTGTAACTTGAATTAATATCAAAGAAAAAAATACTGCTTAAATAAAATAAATATACGTACAATTATCATTGCATAAGTTGATAAAAAATGCTATGCAATAGCTTTACCGCGGCAGTCTCCGAGTGCCACACGTCTTTTTATATTTATTATAACACGGGTGAAACCACGGGACACTAGTGGTAGGGTTATTAAAAATAAACATTTTGCTGAACAATTGAGCAGTTTTGAGCTTAAGATCTCCAATTAGTAGATCTCGGCTTGTAGACTGTGCCAAATTGAACTCTATTTCAAGAGAACAGAGACTACGAATGTTGAGGTAATTGAGTGTTTCATTATCGTCTCCTTTGGCAAAATTAAATGAACTAAGATTAATAGTAGGTACTAAAGTTTGTTTAGTCTTGATTATAAACAGACAAAATAATAAATATTTCTTTTTAAATAACAACCGGGGAAATTTCAACGAAAGGGTTTACAATATTTTTGTATGGAGACTAGCATACCTAGTCATCATCATCACCCTATTAACGTTCCTACTGCTGGGACACAGGGACTTCTCTCTTGGCGAGAGAGATTAGGCCTTAAACCTTAGACCACCACGCTGGCAAAGTGCGGGTTGGTGAATATCACATGTCCTACAAACTCTTTAAAGTTCTCAGAACATGCCGGTTTCCTCACGACATTTGCCTTCGTTAAAGCACGTGTTTAAAGCGCACATAAATTACTCAAGAAAAATCTAGAAGTGCGTGCTGGGGTTTAAAACCACGACCTTCGAAATTAAAGTCGAGTGTACTCCCACTTAGCCAATACGGTTTTTTTCGCATACCTAGTATTTAGCCATTTTGAAAAATAAACTTGATTTCGCGGCCAGTAATTTATTTATTTATTAATTCAACAACAATTGTTACTCTATCGTTACAGGATGTTTCCCAATGCAATAGAGTAACTCAACTTACATTATAATATAATATTATTAATTTCATTCAATTGAAAAGATTATCCATATACATAAGAAATTAATTATTGAAATTATATTATATAAAAGTAAACTCAGTATATAAAAATAAAATATCTAAAACACAATAAAAAATAAACAAAATCACAATTCATTAAATCAATCACACTTATATTTTACATAACACAATATTTACATCATAGCTTTTGCGACTTCGTTTTGGCAAGAATAAAAAAGATCTACGGTCTCTGTTAGCGTGCGAATGCTGCGCGTCAGAGGAGCATGCTTCACTAGGTTGGTTCTCCCCCGCGGTACAACAAACAGAGAAGGCTTTCTTCGCCGCCTTCCAATAATGAAACGTATGACAATGGTCAGAGTTAACGTGTAAATTAATAAATATTCCCGGACAATCCACCAAACAACATCCAGCACCGTGGTAAGCTAAAACTAAATCTTTTTGTACAATAAAAATATTGCTGAACGTGCTTTTGTTTTTTTTATTGCATAATAATTATGTAGAAACCGTACAAGGAACCCTAATATAGATAAGTCTTTATTTGACCACAATCTCACCTGATGTAACGTGACAATGTGTGGTCTAAGAAGGGTCATGAAGACCTAAAAGATATATGGCTTCTCGAGACCCACACTACGAAACACGAAAAAATCGCTTCACGCACTGGCCCAGCCCGGAGGGTGGTGACAAGCCGCGGCCGAAGCCTACCACCAGAGAGACTTAACAGAACAGAACATAATTCAACTGAACCTACTTGTTCGTTACAGTTTAAACAAAGACACGTTTAAACTCATTTCCGGTTGAAACATTCATCACATTTCCAGGTCCTAACAAGCAAACAATTCTGTCCCAACTAACCAACCCGCGTTAATTTTAGTTACCTAACATAAAATAAACGTAACGCGAACCGAAAATCCTAACGGTATTATAGGATTCAGAGGTTGGGAGACTTTACTAATAGGCTGAGCTTAATACATTTATCTACATACATTTAACTGTGTAGTACTAACGTGTACAGTTACAGTACAAGTACAAGTACAGTACAGTACAAGCTACGTAAAATTACTTGTGTATTGGCGTGGACGTGAACAGTAGTGAAAAATAACAGTTTTTGGCGTGACATGGATCGCGAAAGATGTATCCTGCTATTGTTGCTGCTAAAACGACGAATGAAGAAAACAAAAGTGTGTCAGTTACGACGCACGATTAGAGTTTACTCCTTACGAACGATAATTATGATATATATCGAATAGAAAAAAGGGTAAATGAATGAATTAGTATTTTTACGTGAGTTAAAGTATCTCTCTTCCGATAATTATGTAGAATAGAAAATCATCTAGATCAGAAAATAAAGATTTTATAAAAACTAGTCCCAAAGCAGGATTAGAGTCCGTAACTTACTAGCCTTCGCCCACTGAGCCACTGAAATCGCCAGCCCACGTAGAATATACTCGCATTGTGGTCTTTGTTTAGATAAAACCTATATGAAAATCGTAAAATCATCCTTAAGGAATGTAAATCAACTAAATAAGGTCTTCATTTTATATGCAGTGGAAGTAAACTCAGATAATGACTTAATACAAATAATAGTAATTACAAAATCAACCATAAGTCATAGAAATGAACTACATAAATAAATAAAAGTCCCCTGGCCCCCGAATCCCAACCGTACAATCCTAACCTCGCCTTAATTGCGCCAACTTCGAGACTATTAATCACGGAACTCACAAAAGTACAAACACTGCTCAAATTGTAAATTTTAATTGTCGAATGGGGTGGAAAACTTTGCGGCAATTATTTACGGACGGATTGGTAGGTGTGAATGTATTTGTTTTAATTATAGGACTGCTGTGTGAATAAAATTAGGCTTTGTTTTGATAGGGTGACAAACATCACGATATTTTTGTGAAGTTTTAATTTCTGATTAACAGGGCACCTAATGCGCCGACCGCCGAACACAGCGCCTGCAATACATGTTGGTCGAGTTCAGGCCAAGACAAGAGGAAAATAAGGATCTTTTGGATGTCTAGGAATAATTTATGCTATAATTTCAATTAAGAAAAAATAATATTTTAAGGGATAAGATTTAATTTAAATATTTACATTAATTAATATGGATAATATACATATTTATTTTTAATCAAATTTATATATATTGAAATTATTAGGGTTTTTTACAACGTGTCAAAGTTTAAGAGATATTTCTGAGGGTTTTGTATCTAATTGAAATAACTGAGTTTATACCTTATGAATAAAATAAAACGACGATTACCTACTTTAGGATTTTTTTAAACAACTTCGTAAAAGGGTTTGAGGAGTGTCAAAGTTCGTACAAAAGCTTTTTAGGTGGACCTTAATTCTAATTCTAGGACATCTCGCGTAGGAGTGCCTAACTTGGCTCTAACCAGCTCAATTCCGCGATAAGCTAGGACCTAGAGTTTAATTGAATGCTTGGTAAGTTTTCAATTTTTAATGAACGATGTCACGTTATTCGCTATTCTAATAATTAAAAATGTATCTATGTAGTATATCAGTCACCTAACACCCATAGTACAAGCTCTGCTTAGTTTGGGGTTAGATGATGCCGTGAAATATTTATTTTATTTATTTTAATTCACCTATTTGACATTTTATACATAGGTACGAAATTTGACTAAGTGATCATAATTATAGTTTTTTTACCACGAAAATATAAAGCTTGACATACATTTTCTAGGTATAAACGGGTAATTATATTTCAGCAGGCTATTTGAAGTTAGGTACTTAGCTCAGTCCACTGTATCGGCAATAACGGCAACGCTCGCCGATAACGAGTTGAGTCGGAGCCAAGCGTCTCCTGCGGTGAGTCGAGACTTCCGCTCGTCTGATGGGAATCGATTTTAAACGTCTTGAGCATGGCATCTTCTTGTTGTTGATGAAGTTGCTTTTCATCATCATCATCATCAGCACCCTATTAACGTTCCCACTGCTGGGACACAGGGACTTCTCTCTTGGCGAGAGAGATTAGGCATTAATTCACCACGCTGGCCAAGTGCGGGTTGGTGTATGTCACATGACCTTAAAACTCTTTTAAAGTTCTCAGAACATGCCGGTTTCCTCACGATGTTGGCCTTCACCGTTAAAGCAAGTGTTGCTAAGTTGCTTTTGGAAAAATGTTACTAGGTATCTATTTAATCATTGTATTCTCTAAAATCTAAAATCTAGTCACCTTAGTAAAGGATTTGACTACTACTCTCTTTTTCTGCCTTAAAAATATTTTATTATTTAAGTTGCCAGACTTAGAAAATCTACGCTACGCTACGCCGTGAGAAACTGTACTCCGTTCCAAAAGAATGAATGAAATCCTTGCAATAAGCATATGCTTATTGGGATATTGGGTTCAACTAATCTCTTGCTTTAGTGCTTAGGGATGTGGTAGAGCATAAAATCAATGGAAAATAGTATCTACGAATCGTAAATTGATAAATTTAACGAAAATCATCAACGGCTATTGGAATGTATTGTTGTACTTTAAATTTCCGGTAATTGTTCAAATTACGACATGGTAAAATTATCAGTGGACGCTGATTGGATGAATTATATAAGTTGTAGGTTTAATTATGTTTGTATGTGAAAAATCTCACATACGGGCGCCGAAGCGCCAGAAAGCCTGGTCAAAGTTTTCTTTCATTATTACGTTGAAATTCAATACAGATGAGATGTAATCATCCACCACCATCCACCAATCAGATATATTATATTTATTTATACATTGCATTATATTTTATTAGTGTTATTATTATTATTACGTATAATAATAAATTTAGCAGCGATTGATCCATTTTTGTATTATTTTACGAAAGGAAAACTTAGTTAATCAATTTGCGCCCTGGCACCTGAAGTTGATAAATTAACTAGGAATTATCAATTTCCTATTTACGATTAGTTTTATTTGCCGTTGACAGAATATACATATACACTTTCAAAAAATTGGTCTCTATTGGTTAGGTAAGTCGGTCTATAAATTACTATACTATAAATTATACGCCTAAATTAACGAATATTCGAAATAATTACAGTGATAATGAATAATTATAATACCCAACAATTCTTAGCAGTTTCCTGTAAATGCGCTCTTCCAAACTTTCGGCTGCCTAATTAGGAATGTTAATTAAAATCGCTATTTATACTGGCAAACAAACCCTGGACGGAATATTAAACTTTAAGCCGAGTTTCGAGGCTTTTTGTTATAACATTTTTATATAAGCCGGAAGGGAATTTTGTTTGGGGTGAAATAACGTTACGCCTAGCATGAGTTAATGACAAGATTATGTTTTGAGATGATGTCACAAAAATTGTCTATTCAAGGTAACTATGGCGCTGCCACTGTTTATTTTTAAAAGTATGACAAGTCCAAATTATAAAATATTTTACATTATACAAGGTATTTCATAAATTGGTGTCAAGTGAAAAAAGTTCTACAATATTTCAACCTTATTGAAAGGCCTTTATTTTTTACGACTAATCCAATCTCTAGGTCATGTTTAGCCTTATATCAGTTATTAAATTTTTTAACCACTGAAAGAAGTTAAAAAAGTTAAATAAAAAGTATCAATTTCAAAATAATTATCAAATAATTAATTATTAATAATTTGTGTGTCAGTCACGGAAACATTGGATTAACAGATTTACACGAATTATAACGATTTTTATCGACAGATGGGCTTCTAAATCGAAGCATCGTAGAACAACATTTATTCACATGGTGCGTGCCATTCACGCCCTGACCGCTTTATAAACCAATTTTGAAACACATTGTATATAAAAAAAGAATATTTTGAGGAAACCATGCTTTTATTGGGTAGGTTGCTATTTTTTGAGTACTTTTTTTTTAAAGTTACCTTGAGACAAATAGACCTTCTCATTAAAATGAATCATGCTTGTCCAAATTTGATAAGGGTTATGTCCTTTGATAACAAAGTTCCTATGCTCACCTTCCCGCTCCTTCATTATAATATTGCATAGTTATTCAATTTACTTATGCATAAATTTGATCTCAATCGATTCCCGGGAAGATTATCCAACTTCGGGATAGGCGAAGTGCTTGTTAAACATATTTTTTTGCTTGCATACATTTAAACTTCATTTTGAACTGTTTAAAAAACCTAAGTTATATTTTTTTGAAACCACTTATTTTTTTTATTAAATTAATTTGTAATATTTATATATCCGTGTTTTACGAAATCTGAATTAATGGCTGATATAAATCATAAGTATTAGTGTAATAGTGTAAATTAAGGAAAGCCACTTAAAAATATAAAAAAAATTTGAACACTCAATTATTTACTAGCACACTCAGCAATGCCTAGCCTAGAAATAATTTCATCGTATGGTCATTTATCTAGAATATTATGGTTAGTAAAGTAACGCTGTGATAAAATTTCGGTAAAATCCAATTAGGAACAATAAAAAAACTAAATTCATCGATTATATAATACTTACTAGCTGTGCCCCGCGGTGTTACCCGCGTTATAATGTATTTTCCCGCGGAATGACGTTTTCCCGCGGTAAAAAGTAGCCTATATTATTTTTCAGGCTCTAGAGATTCTGTGTACCAAATTTCATTTAAATCGGTTCAGTAGTTTTCGCGTGAAAGAGTAACAAACATCCATACATCCATACTTACAAACTTTCGCCTTTATAATAGTAGTAGGATTAGTGTTATTGTGTGAACTAAGGCATGTGTACTTAAACATATTGACGCGACCTCTGTGGCTTGGCAGGCGAAACTACGCCTGAGGCGCAGGAGGTTGCGGGTTCGATTTCCGCCGCGGGACCAGATTTAGTACGGTCTACAATTTCTGGTTTCGGGTCTGGGTGTTTTCTATTTAATAAATGTATGTATCTACAAAAAGAAAATGTAGCTTTGTGGTATATTGGTCACCTAAATAATACCTACCCATAGTACAAGCTCTGCTTAGTTTGGTGTTAGGTGATGCTGTGTGTCCGGAAATATTTATTATTTATTTATATAAAAAAATTAGAACACTCGTGATAATTAGTAATCACGGTCTCTGCCAACCACGTGGTTCCGAAATTTAAATAACACGTTGTTATATTGCACAAGCAACATCCTATCAAATATCCTAGCCATGCGTGCATAATCCCTTGAACCAATTTTACACAGAACTCGGGTAGTTATTATCCGGTGAAATTTATACAGAGCTATCAAAACTTTCAATGTGTTCATTTAAAGTTATTTTGGTGCGAATTTTATTTTTTATAGATTTTTTTATAGAGCCCTGAATTAGTTTTTTTTTAGACAGTTCTTCATTTCACCTGTTCGACGACCAATGCTGGGCGTAAGCCTGATTAGGAAGCGCAGCGTCGGACGACCACCAACAAGATGGACAGATGACTTGGTCAAACTTGCTGGCTCACGGTGGACGCAAGTATCTACAAAATAATTGTATCATTATCTTTTATTATAATAAGAAATATGTATCCGTTCGTTCGTACATACGCGTAGTTATTTTATTCACAAATAAGTTTTGTGTTTCAAATTCTCACTTGTAGGAAAACTTATGACTTTCCGCCATTTTGCCATGAGCTTCCGAGTTAACTTTGATAAAAATCTCTTATGGAATTATTTATTATTTTAAATGCAATATATCATAATTTAAGTATATAATTATTGTTTCTTCGTAACTTATTTATTTCTTATGTACTAAACTCTGCTCATTCACGCAGACAAAACCGCGGTTAGTACTAATAATACTAAATTGATTTCTTTAGTTGTGCTAAAATGTCAACATACCTACTTTAACTTTTATTTTTAACCGCCTTTTTATCAATAAACTATGCTAAACTTATAGTAACAAAACAAGGTCACATAATCGACCCGTGACCGCGAACTTAAGACAATAGCTGCATTTCTAAGGGCGATTACGGAAGTTCTAAAAGCCTGAGTGCCCAATCATGACCAGTAATTACTCCTGATTCACATGCGTTAGCAGCAAGTTCACTTCTTACAAACATTGCAAAATCAATCAACACTCTTAGTTTATTAAAACATGGTGAACACATTATTTTTTCTCTTAATAACTGCAATCTACAGACTCGAAAAAAAAATAAAAAGGAATAAAACTTGAAATCTCCATATCTATAAAAAATCGTAGAACATTATATATGGGGGTAGTCTATCTCATAGTTATCAAATTTATTTACTGAGTATCTTTTTACTAACAACAACGAGTATCTATTTACTTACGACTTTTTATTAAGAACTTGCTTTAAATAAAATATTAAAAAAAACTATTCCCACTAGCAACAAACATATTTTATCTAAAATCAATTTTTCAAGAAAAATCTTAAAAAAATACGGTTTTGATGCACAAGAACTGCCCCCATCGCCATTTCATTTTGAACAATATGAATTAATCATCATCATCACCATCATTCTGTATATTTTTCGGATGCCAATTAACCAACAGTTCCATTAATCAAAGTGGACTTGCTGTTAATGTCTTGTTAGATTAAATTCCAGTGGTAATAAAGTTGTAAATTTCTAAGTTTCTGCTTTACGATAAGACAAAGTTTAAAGTTATTAAGCAAGTTAGTATCGGTATTGTAACAAGATTATCGAGGCATGGTACAAAACCGACTCTATGGAGATCAAATTTAAACGGTTGTAGAAGTTCGTAATTCCGGCCAATAACGGTCCGTTGTCCGATAATAAACGGACGGTACATTGTAGACTTATACAACATACAACTACTAGACTTTGCAAGCTTTATTGAATTGAATTGAATTATCTACCAGCACCTTCGGTAAAGGAGTACATATCAAACTTATCGAACTAATTATCATGCTTGTTATTTCAGAGATTATTCCTTCGTGAACGGATTTAGCGGATTATATTTAATAATATTTGCCATTTAATATTTTGATTTTATAATTATTGGTATACCTGTTCTCATGTTCCGTTAAATTCAAAATTCATAAATATTTATTGCATAAATGGTTTTTACTCAGGTCTTAGTTAAAATTTTCATACAAAGTCGGTTATTTTGTAAAAAGTTTACTTTCTTCCATATTTGATTGGAAATAAATTCCATACAAACTGAATTGAATGAAAAACTACGTCATAAAGGCTACATGCTTATACAATAAATTATTCATGAATGTAATGTTATTTAACTTGTCTTAAAACGGGGATCATTTATCATGCGCGCCGCGGGATCAATACCGATGTCCGACGTTTTTTATGAAAGCTAGTGTCAATTATAATTATTTCCTTCCGCCGTTATGCAAAAGTGCGACACGCCCATGTCAATGGACCAAGTAATTATTAAAATTCTTACACACAATAAGGAACAAAATCTATCAAGTGTTCAGTTTAAAAAAAAACTGAGATATTTCTGTTTAAAAATCAAAATATTTTTTTTAGGTCTAGTTAGAGATTTAGTTCCATAACACTTTTTGCTTATGCTTATTTACTCTGTCGATTGATACGAGTTTTAATTACTAGTCGTAATTATTTGTTTTATTAGTACCTACAATAAAATCTACCAATCTAATCTATCTAGATTTTTTTGTACTTTTTAGAACCAAATATCTCAGAAGTCAAAATCACAGCTTCAAATAGCCAACAGGTTGGTAGCCCTGTCGGAACTCCATGCATTTAACTAGAAAAGTGTAAATTACATTCGTGGTTATTTTGTTAACCCAAACTGACAAAAATCTAATTTAAAAAGCCTATCCAAATACAAATCCCGCGTGACCAAAATTGGCTAG
This sequence comes from Gymnoscelis rufifasciata, assembly GCA_929108375.1. Lineage (NCBI taxonomy): Eukaryota > Metazoa > Arthropoda > Insecta > Lepidoptera > Geometridae > Gymnoscelis > Gymnoscelis rufifasciata. The sequence goes on from OV815314.1 coordinate 12,002,657, forward strand.
GACTAGCTACGCAACACAAAATTCACAAGTGTCAACAGAAATTATTAACAATACAAGAGTAAACAGTTTTTCCATTAGAACTTATGCCATACACACTTGTACTAATAAATAATTTAAGCTGCTCTAAAATGTAGCCCGAATCAGAGAAAATTGACATGCCCCCAAAGTTGTGACAGTTGTATCGTTAGAATCAAAAAGTTACGATCACAAACGGAACCGTTTCCGCGTAGTGTGACCAAAATCATGTCATTAACGTGTTTAGGCACATCACTATTCCAACCCGAACACCGTAACACAATTATTTATTTATAGGAACACTTACAAGATTAGTGTTGTCCTTTTTATTTGATTATAGCTGTTTTTCCACCTGTTGTTTTAACGAGTCTTACGATCACTCGACGAAAATCGATCCCGCTTTTAACTTTATCTTTTGATTCTCAATACGTTAGAGGTTTGAAATCGTACTATAGTGGAAAAGAAAATTCTTCACTGCGATATATAATTTATTTTCCGTCTCGCCCAGGATGACTGGATGCTTCTAGCATTAACTACTCCTCTGTACATTGTTTTTTGTCCACAAAGCATACATAACTAAATATAAATTAATTTTATAAAACAGATAAAAAGCGAACGACGACCACGACGAGCTAAATAAGCCGAAAAAAATGCCTCTAACATTATTGGTCCAAATAATAATACCATTTCTACCTAGGCAAATAAATAATAAATAAATCACTAAAGCTTAAATATCAATTGGAAATTAAAATTCTTTATCGAAAATTTGACTGCCTCAGTGGCGCGGTGGGCGAGAGTCCGCTTGCGGCGCAAGAGGTAGCGGGTTCGAATCCCGCTGAGGGGTCAAATGTTTATATTATGTTCTGCAAGCACTTTCTCCTTGGTCTGGTTGTTTAATATGTATAGTAATAACCTACACCTACAACTCCGCTGGTCAGCTCTACTGCCAAACATGCCGCAGGGTGTTTAAGTCAAAGCTTGGTCTGGCCAGTCACATAAGAGCACATAATAGAAAATAAAGTAAAGGTCGCCGTCATCGAAATCGATGTGGAGGACTATATATTGTATATATATATATATAGTAATAATATCTATGTATTTATGTATATAAAGAATAAAATCGCCAACTAGCTTAGCTGAAAGTACAGTGAACTTAGCAAGTATTGCTTCCAAATTCAGTAGGTACTAACTCCATAGATCGTTCTAGAATCCTTTGAAACTGTTCGAACAGAGATACTCCACCGCTAATGCCTGTCGCAATATCCTGTCTCAAATCCACAGATATAAAAATAAAGCATGTGACATTGTCAGAAAAGTTTTTAATTAAAGTTCGCTCCTGCACAGAACGTTTGGTTGCGGTCGTGCCCTTTATTTGCCGGCTGAGGAAATGAAAGAGCTTTGTAAGCTGAATGCGCTGAGTTTCATCACTAAGAAAAGGTAAATAACGATAGATGTTTACTCCCAACGCAAAATAGGAGTGTTATAAGTTTGGATGAGTCAGCTGTATTTGTAAGTGATAGTGGCGATTTAGAACAAGAATATGCTTAACGCTAAAACTCAAATGACATTAAAGCAATATATCTTTTGGAATTTTAGACATGAGACGTCATCTTTGAGAGGTTTTTCTGTTTACTATGAAGTGATAACCCTCTGAATCCTTACACGTGACCTCCAGGTGGTGCTAAGAACAGTCTCTGGTACAGAACAGACTTCGGCCGCGGCTTGTCACCACTCGTGTTTCAACCACCACACACAGACCACATCGTTACTTTACTTCAGGTCAGATTGTGGTCACAAAGGCTTATCAAGCATAAAAAAAAACCTAATAATGTTTACGCATGTTGTGAATTGCCACTAATATATCACGAATAATTTAAGGATTGATAGTTTATGACAGATGGTATTGTTACTACACTGTAGAGTCGAATAACAAACACAATTATGATCATTTATATCCGGACCAATGTAAAATAAATGAGGGCTCACGGTCGATGCAGGCCGCTTCTAACCAATATAAGATGACATCTTTGAGGGATCTATGTCCAGTACTGTCCGTCCAGTAATGTACGTCCAGCAATGTACGTAAATAAACACCGTCATTCGTTGGAAGACTACAGTATTAGGTGAATTTGTGTCTAAATATTCGTCTGGGTTAACTTAACCGGGTTATTATTGAGCTTAATTATATATTGCGAAAAATCCGTGTTGGATAAGTTGGAGCACACTTGACTTTCATTCCAAAAGCTAACCCCGACCTGTGCACATATGAATTGTTTTTCTTTTAAAAAAATTGCACTTAAAACACGTTCTGAGAACTTGGAAGAGTTTGAAGGACATGTGACATTCGCCGATCCGCACTTGGCCAGCGTGGTGAATTAAGGCCTAATCTCTCTCGTCAAGAGAGAAGTCCCTGTGTCCCAGCAGTAGCCTTTTTGGGACACTTTATGTGACTTTACTAAATATAATTCTTCTTTTATTTATATGTATTGTGTCTCAAATAAAATTTATTTCATTTCATTTATTTTCATTTCAGTAGGAACGTAAATAGTGATTTTCATGACCATGGCATTTTAGCTTTAAATAGTTACCCAAAATAACCAGATTCAACGCACTATTTCAAGTGGAACATTGAAAGTCACTTTACAATCTTCAGATAGTCTACAGTCTACGACTGCAGAGATCTTGTTGAACCCACCTTTTGTACGGGGTAAATGGCTAGAGAGAATTGCATTTTTATGCCCATTATAAGACGTACTCTTTGTACTGTTTTCAAGATGTTACCGACCGTTTTCTTCCTGTTGACTAAGCTTAATGCAGCTATTTTAGATAGCTACATAAAGTGATATTTTATAAGAATATTACTATAGCATAGCTATGTTACCACGGTCGGCAATATAAGTCGGCAAAGATATCATAAAATGTAACAATAGTCGTCGATAAGATGGTGGATTGGTAAGAAATGTTCAAAGGTCGGCACTCCGCTAATACTTGTATTGAATAGTTTTTACTTGTGACAGAGAGCGACAGTCGGCCCTCCGCTACCAAATCTTTACTTCTTTCATGAAGTTGTAGTGTCTAGATTTTGTATTAGATTTCAAAGAAACTGGAAACAAAGACCTTTGTTTACTTTTTGCTGCATTTTTATGTAAATAACGGCTTAAATAACTACAAAATTCTAAAGTATAAGGTATAAAAAAACGTTTCTTCAGACATTAGTACAAGAAGGTTGAAATTTTGCTATAATAAATAGTCTGCAGTTAAGTTACAAATATACTATACAATGAAGATAGTGTGTATTTCATTTTTAGTTTTTAATAATAATTGTACCATAATGTAAGTGATATGTATTTTTTCTTAGTCACGCTATGTGGAAACATTTAAATGGTTCTGAGTTATGTTTGTATTGTGATTTAGTTTGTAAGTGAAACTGTTTGTTTTCCGAATAAAATAAAAAGTAATAAATAAAAAAAAATAGCGTAGCTCTGTCCCTCGCACAGGGTCTCTGTCGAGCTTTAAGTGTTGTATTTAGTGTAATCAGTAAACAATCATTATTTGTAACAAAATATCGTAAACATACAAATTATATATTACCTACCTAAACACTGTTGATCGTAACTTCATTAAGTATCTCATTCAACATCAAATCAATCTACTAGTTCTATTTGAAATCAAATACGATTAATGTAGTTACTTTATTACCTTAGTAAGGCGAAGCAAAAGGAAGTGTTATGATTTTACCTGTATGTATGTATATGGCTATGGATGTTCGTCTGTTACCATAAAATTTCTAAACTAGTAATCATAATTAGACAAATGAGGAGTCGTTAGAAGCTACTTGTTTGTCCGCTGGTTATAGGAGATATCTATACATATCGTCACGTTTAAATGCATAAAGCGCTTTCTAAGAGACATACAGTAAAGAAAAAAAACTACGGAAAAATCTTTTAAACACTTCTGTTTTCGTAGCTCTTAGAGCCTGTCGGGTTGGTTTTTAAACTTTATTTTTATTTAATTGATGATAATATATTTTTGTAGTGAAACAATGGAAATAACAAACCTATATATCTATGTAAGCTTACACCTTTTCATAGCCAGTTCTCACCAAAACGTTCAGTTCAATAGCCCTTTGCCGAAGATCTCCCAATTACCGCCGAACAAACTGCCCTAATTGTTTTATATCGGCCCTTTGACTGAGTTGCGATGAGAGCGCCGCGCTACGTGAGGCTCTTAAGACATAATGAAAGGAGATAAGGGCCTTTCTTAAGGCTGAAGATAACAGTTAAAGTTAAACAGATAGTTATTCTTTAATGCTGCAGTGATTAATTTCGATTGTATCTTGTAATGGTGTTGCACTTGGAACACTTGGGCATGAAATAAAAACAAATCGACATACGAGGACGAGATGCTCGGGGAATGAAATGCTAGAGACTAACACATAAATTGTTTATATATATCCCATCAAAAACAATACTTGTCAAAAAAACCAAGTCGCGCAACTCAGTTGTTCTGCGGTAAAAAGTTGTGAGATCCAAAGTAAATCCAAGTCTTCAAATTTCGTCTCAAAATTCTTTAATGTTTTATATAAATATATTAAGACTTGGCCATCGCCTGAAAACACGTGAAAATTCAATTATTTAGTGCAATGTCCAAGTCTCAATATATTTATATAAAACATTAAAGAATTTTGAGACGAAATTTGAAGACTTGGATTTACTTTGGATCTCACAACTTTTTACCGCAGAACAACTGAGTTGCGCGACTTGGTTTTTTTGACAAGTATTGTTTTTGATGGGATCTCATTTCTTTTTGTATTTTGTAGACAGTTCTACTTTTTTCCGTTTCGGTACCTTCTACTTATTGTATATATGTCCATATTATTTTCTTTTTGCCGGTCTAGATTGGATTTTTTTATATTTCGCATTGTTATTACTTTAGTACATATTTCGTATATACGTGGCGTTGCGACAGCGCCCTCTATACCGGTCTTTTCTAGATTTTTTAGTTTTTCCTTGATTCATACACCAAACACTACTTATATTCCAAATTTGAAGCTTCTAGGTCTGCTAGAAGTGCCTTAGAATTTTGATGATCGGTGAGGCAATGAGTGACAAAATTAAGAAATTTGACCCGTTATAATTCTTAAAATACTGGTTCAATTTGAAATAAATTTAAAATATACCGTGTCTTTACAATGCCTGCATGGTTACTGAAAATTTCAGTCTTCTAGTTTTATCCACAACGAAGTTACAGGGGGTCGAAAATGGCCTGAATTGCTTCGAGAAAAGGTACGACAGCGCCCTCTATACCGGTTTTTTCTAGATTTTTTAGTTTTTCCTTAATTCATACACCAAACACTACTTATATTCCAAATTTGAAGCTTCTAGGTCTGCTAGAAGTGCCTTAGAATTTTGATGATCGGTGAGTCAGTCAGTGAGTGACAAAATTACGAAATTTGACCCGTTATAATTCTTAAAATACTGGTTCAAATTGAATGAAATTTGAAATATACTGTGTCTTTACAATCCTGCATGGTTCCTGAAAATTTCAGTCTTCTAGTTTTATCCACAACGAATTTACAGGGGGTCGAAAATGGCCTGAATTGCTTCGAGAAAAGGATGGTACGGCCGTGCCGCTTTTTTGCTCGACTTGGTGGGGGCACTGCCGTGCCCCCAGATATTTTTTTAATTTTTAGTTATTTACCAACTAATCATGACAGATAATTTTTTAAACTCTTATGCTATGAAATATTTTTATAAACTAATCTTGTAACATAGACACGTAACGCGTAATAGGTGAAAAGCTACAAGGATTTATTAATTTCGAGGTATATGACTAACAAACGCTAGTACCTAAGTACCAACGATTTTCAAGAAAATTACCAACCGATCAGCGTCGAGTAGTCTAAGCACCAACCTCCTCAGTACGTGATGAGTTTGCCAATCTCGCATTAGAAAGAACTCAAATGGGAGCGTAATTGAAAAATCGTATCCACGTGTACTCCAGACTTAATGCATGGATTATGAATCATTTTACGGTTTTAGCATAGGTATATTTTTTTGGCAAACTCTGAGAGGATTCCGATATAAGCATGTCAGATCAACGCATAAGCGGATCAGAACCGAGAATTGAGTCGTGCGGATTCGCTGTATACCTATGAGTTGGTGTACGCATATCTTGTCTTCAAACAAATTGTTTTGGGACTGCATGACGTTATTAATATTAATTAAATAAATATTAATTACATTTTTTATTGGCAATGCATCGCTACGATATGTGTGGACGGAACTTTACATTTTATTTGCGGTTGCCTATGTGTATAGCTATCATTAAATAACAAATATGATATGTTTATTATATATTATTTTAGCAAATATAGGTAATTTATATCAAAATCTGTCTCACTTGTATGTAGGTATCCATATTTTCTGCATTACAGTTCTCCATACCCTAAGGTTTGCTGTAAGAAAACTCTAATAGGGTTGAGCTCGCCTTTGTACATGACCTATGTATACTACCTATATACCTCTATATTATAACTAATATTTGTATATGTTTCTGTGTGCAATAAAGAATTTAAGAAATATGTATCTGTACAGAAGCATCGCTACTCGGGTTTAACAGCTCGATACTAAAAACAAATACGTCACATTGAAAAAATGAACAGGGTGCCTATTCTAATAACGACATAAAGCGATTATGTACGTACAGGTGCCATGAATTTTTGGATCGAGTCAAAAACGACAGATTGCGAAAAAAGTTAAATAAAAACTTTTCAATCTGACACATTTTTCTTATTCATAATTGTAGGAGAATGTGATTATGTGGGCCCACTTACCTTAATGACAGCACGCTGGCGCTTGAGCATAGCTTCCGGCTTCCAGAGTTCCAGAGCGATCTTCTCTATTGGCATATAGGAACACAGAACAAAACGACGGAAGGACCGTATTATGTTACTTTGCTTTATGTATATAGCGCATGAAACCGCGGGCGCGCGAGCGTAGGTTATTTCGGACGTGTGTTCTACGGGTGGCGTATCCCAACGGACTATCTAGCTTTCTCGTGACAAATCAAAACAGCGTTTCGAACCCACAATTTCGCAAAAAAGTAAACAAACTATCATGATCTACCCTGTAAATTTGTGTATTCTTTATATTGACATGTTTCTTACTCACACAAACAAATAATATGAGAGGTCAGTCACCCGAAACGGTGACCAATTTAACTAAAATTACTAATCGAGTATCTTAGTATACCGCTACGGAACAGAATGTTAAAATACTTTAAATTGAGCCATTATCCAAACTAAAATACTAATTAGTAAAATAGAAGAGGACTAAACAAAAGAACAAATTAACCATAGTAATGTTACACACGCGATCATGCAAATCGGCACAGGTAATGACCATGGGCTTAGTTAAGCCTACTTAAAGATGGCCGGTCCTAAGGACCGCTAATACACCCTACAATCAATTTCCAAAGCACACAGAGCAACTGCTTATCTGTAATCTGAGCTGTAACGATGAGGGATGGCGCAAGGGACCACACAGCCTCACGATGTAGCTTGTTCACTTATAGATAGCCGGTATTAAGTACCGCTAATACACCCTACAATCAATTTCCAAAGCACACAGAGCAACTGCTTATCTGTAATCTGAGCTGTAACGATGAGGGATGGCGCAAGGGACCACACAGCCTCACGATGTAGCTTGTTCACTTATAGATAGCCGGTATTAAGTACCGCTAATATATCCTTCAATCAATTTCCAAAGCACACAGAGCACCTGCTTATCTGTAATCTGAGCTGTAACGATGAGGGATGGCGCAAGAGTACACACAATCTAACGAAGTGGCTGGTCCATGCCCGGTTTTAATATTTTCAGAACAAAAATAAAAATAATATAAATTAACATTTATTTTCCAAAATTGTTACAATATAATTAACTAGCTGTGCCCTGCGGTGCTACCCGCGTTATAATGGATGAAGTACTCTTAACCAACAACATATTTATTTGAATAAAGATTAATATTATTATGTTGATACAACTTAAACAAATTATTTCGACCAAATTAGGTACCATAAAAACGCTTTTTGTGAGTTAATCTTAAAAGATAGACATATACTATCGCGGACTGTTTTTTAGATCATTAAAAGAGCTATTATTCTTTAATACATATTTTTTGTGTATCTTGAACCGTTTTCACGGCGCACGCAACGGAAGGCTTCAAAGATGAACAATTTCTCCCGTTTTTTACACATTTACCACTATATCTTTGATCCTATTGGTCGTAGCGTGATGTTATATAGCCTATAGCCTTCCTCGATAACTCGACTATCCAACACAAAAAGAATTATTCAATTCGAACCAGTAGTTTCTGAGATTAGCGCGTTCAAACAAACAAACAAACAAACAAACAAACAATCAAACAAACAAACAAACTCTTCAGCTTTATAATATTAGTATAGATAATAATATGTGAGTGGTAGAACGATCTACAGTTGAAACCGTTTTGTTTTGTTGACACCGGCCATTAGAAACACTCAGACCAAAGGGTGTCTGAAAGTAAATAATAAATATCTGCTCATTGCTGTATTTTAGAAGTTTAGTTTAGAAAAATATATGAATAATTCTCAGCAGAAATTGAACTCGTACTCCTTTGAGCCTGAAACCGTCGTCCATCAATTTAATTCACGTAACTAGCTTACCGCGATCAGCGGCTTTGCCCGGGATTTATGGATTTTCCCGGGATAATTCAAAGTCAAAACATTTATATCTTTAGAAGCACATGGATTTTTTTTTTTTTTTTTTTTTTTTTTATTTAAAGAAAAAGGCTTTGTCGCTTAGCGACCATATCGCCTTGTAAATTAACATTAATCTAATATACCAAACAAGTAATATTAACAAACAAAAACAGTCTAACTTCTTAAAAATAAACACTTCCTAACTAATTCATACAGTTTTTCAGCTTCTTTGGATAGAGGAGATGACAAAATAGAATTACAATGACCAACATTATTTACTGTACAATTTTTAAATATTTGTTTCCTTTCATTCGCAATACGCTTACATTCCATTATCACGTGATATGCATCTTCAACAGTACCACATTCAATACAATTAGGAGAATCAACTTTTTTCATTAGGAATGCAAACTTATTGGTTGGAATGTGACCAGAACGGAGCCTGAGAGCAAGTACAAGTACATTTCTAACATAGGTACAGTCATCGATCCAGGGTTGTGACTTAATTCGCGGCTGTATCGTACGGTACCAAATTCCCTTTTCTGTTGATCTTTTATCAAAGTATTCCTGCCATAGCTCGATACATTGAGTCTTAGCATTACTTATATATTCCGAGTATAAAGGGACTTTAATTAAAGGTATGCCATCTAAGATGGCTTGTTTTGCTAATTGATCAACTACATCATTTTCCTCCAAATGAATGTGCGATGGAATCCATTGTAAGATTATTGATTTATTTTTTGATTGGAGCTTCATAATTGATTCAATTATAGTATAAGCAATCGGGTGACCTCGCGTATGCGAGGTACTCCGAGCTAAATGTTGCAACGCGCTCTTTGAATCGCAAAAGATAACAAATTTGTTGCAATCTATAGAATCTACATAAGATATAGCCTCAGACAAAGCTATTAGCTCCAAATGCATAATTGAGATATTTGATTCAATTTGAAATTTAATATAGCTTTCTGAAAAAGGATCAAAAAAGGCTGCCCCTCCTTTTGTCCCGTCCTTGGATCCATCCGTAAAAATTTGATAAAAAGCTTGATATTTTTCTTTAATATAGTCTAAACATAGATTTTTTATAACATTAGAATTATATGTACGCTTCGATCGATCAATTGTAGGAATTTTATCAATTATTATGTCATTAAGATAAATATTATTCATCCATGTGTGTAACGAAAACATTTCAAGTTTGTCGCTTGAATGAATAGGAAGTAGGTTAAAATGTGAATTTACAGTTACTAAAACCGGTAGCTTTTTACGTGTCCAATAATTACAATTGCTTCGAGAAGCTAGTTGATTTATTACTTTTATAGTTTTATTGTTAGTGAAACTTTTAGATCTAAGCCAAAATTTCGACGCTAAAAATCTGCGACGTATAAACAAAGGGGGCAAACTCAAGTCAGCTTCCATAGCGTGTATAGGAGTGCTACGTATATAACCACCAACTACGCGCATAACTTGATTTTGCACCTTATCCAATTTTATTGTATTGCTTTGACAACTGTTATCATACAAGAAACTAGCGTAATCAATCCTACTGCGAATTATAGACATGTACAGTCGTCTTAAGTGTTTTTGGTGTACCCCCCACCCCGACCCGGCTAATATCTTAATTACATTTATAAATTTCTGTACCTTATAAACCGTTTCTTTTATATGTTTTCCCCACCTTAAAGAACTGTCTAGCCATAGTCCAAGATACTTAACGTTGTCACACACCTGCAATGAGTAACAATCATGAGTTAATTCAATCGATCCCCTAAAACGTCCTTTTTTAAATACGCAAATTTTGCTTTTAACTGGTGAAATTTCTAAGCCGATATTATCTAACATGTTACTAATTTTACCTAAAGCAGGTTGTAATTCATTAATAGCATCAGCCACGTGGCGTTTTGTACAATAGATAACAAAGTCATCCGCGTACTGGGATATCTGCACATTATATATTGATTGACATATTTTTATGGTTATTATATTAAAAAGTAGGGGGGATAAGGGGTCACCTTGAGCTAATCCTTGACATGTCCATCTAGACAAAACATTATCATCAGTTTGGATTATTAAAATTCTTAAATTAAGGTAAGACCATATATAATTACAGATTTTTTGACCTACATTAAACTCATCAAGAATTTTGATAAGAGATGTGATATTTACATTGTTATAGGCGTTTTTTATATCAACAAAGCAACCAACAGTAATTAAATCATTTGAAAATCCGTTTTGAATATGAGATACGAGCGATGATAGGTTATCTAAAGAGGATCTCGCTTTTCGAAACCCTATCATGGATTCTGGAAATAAGGTTTCCTTTTCAAAGTACCATTCGAGTCTTTTATTAATAATTGAATGTAAAATCTTGCACATACACGAAATTAGTGCAATAGGGCGTAAAGATGAGGGTGCACCGGGTTTAGGTATAGGGATGACCTTGATTTTGCGCCATTGTAGAGGAACGAATCCATCTAAAAAACAGCGGTTATACAAATTTAGCAATATTATTTTACCAGTAAGTGGGAGTTTATATATCATCGAGTATGAAACCTCGTCGCACCCGGGGGCTGTGTCTTTTTTTTTTAAACAGTTTTGAAGTTCATTAAGAGAAATATTTGCATCTAACTTGACATTATCTGAGTAAAAACATGTTTTTTTTGGGGTAACAAAATCAGGTGCTAGGTTTGTTAACAATTCAGTAGCCATTTTTTTATCTACGCTTTGTCTTGGTGTGCAACGACCCTTAATCCATCTCATTTTGCGCCACATTTCTGTCGCATTCGAAGTTTCATCAATCGAAGTACAAAATTCCTGCCATGCCTTGCATTTAGCATTACGAATACATTTCTGAGCTTCAGCTATTTTGTTTTTTAAATTATCATAATTACGAGGTGACGGGCAACGTCTGAATGTAGCCAGAGCTAATCTACGTATGGCTACCGCCTTTGACAGCTCAGGATTCCAATAAGGTTTCGGAACAAATCTATTAGTTATATGAGTAGGTATTTTAATATAGGGGATCCATGTGTTTGCAGCTATTTCTATAATATCTATAAACTGGTCATAAAAGGATTGGTGTTCATCCGGGGGATTAAAATTTGAAAGAAGTTCTTCTATTAATAACGAATATTCGGTCCAATTACAATTCTTGTAGTTTCTTTTTTTTTTAAATTGTTTAATGTCATTTTGACTAAATGAAATTTTAATAATAAGATGGTCACTACCAAGAGATTCATTTGTAGTTTTCCATTTAAAGTTAATTACTGACTCCGTAGATACGAATGATATATCTGGAGATGATTGCTGCAAAACACCATTTGATAGCCTTATTCTAGTAGGGCTGCCGTCATTCATATAAGTAAAATTGGATTCCATCATCGCCTCATTAATTTGGAGGCCCCTACTATCTGTTTTATAAGACCAGTTATTATGATGACCATTGAAATCCCCCAATAGGAGTGTTTTGTTGTTGCTAATAGAAAAGACATGGTCCCAGTCACTTTGGTTAGTCCGAACGGAGGAAGGACAGTAAATCGAAATAATGTTTTCAATATGTTGACAATTTAGTATTTTTACATGTAGTAATTCGATACCGGAATTCAAACTTCGTGTGGGGTATTCAATTGTCTTAACACTTTTATGAGTAAGGATAGCGACACCACCATATGAATCATCCCTATCAGCTCTATAGCAATTATAATTACAGATATTGAAATTGCTCTCAGGTTCCAGCCATGTTTCGCTTAATACAGCTATATGTACCTTTTCTTGAACAAGAAATGCCTCTAATGATAAGTATTTGGACTTTACACTTTGGCAATTCCATTGTATTATATTCATAGCAAAACTGTTATGATGACTATAATCCATATTGATAGGCAGAACTTAAAAAGGTTCCGGCCGTAATATAACCTACAGATTTTGTTATAATCCATTCTATACTAATTTTAACGATCATTTCTATTTTCTTTACTAATTCCAATCTAGAGTTAAATATAATGTCTTTTAATCGTCTAAGTAAATGTGAAATTGTGTCATTCTTTTTATCGTCACTATCTTTCGCTGTAAATGTTTCCGTGGGTGTTTGTTCATACCTGTTCTCAGAACACACTGAACTTTCCTCATCCCAGGGCGTGGAAGGCTGGGGAACTTGCTTTCGTTTCTTCTGTTGTTTTTTTTGTGTCTGTCTTACTTCTGTGCTAGTGTCTTCTTTGTGGCCTTGATGTTCTTCAATTTCCATTTCTTCTTGACTAAAATCTTTTTCTGTTTGTATCGTAATATGAGTTGGTTTTAACTTCTTTTGCTTAGATTTAGCAATAGTAGCATAGGAGAAACTAGCGACTGGTTTAGTTACAGTTGTAGGTTCACGTGTCAATAGATCCGGACGGAACTCATCATAATCTTTATCGCTTTGGGCATTCCTTTGTAATCTTTCTGATATTGGAGTTGCAGGTACATACATATCTTTTGCTTTCTTGTATGTTACATTAAATTCAGCCATAAGTTCGCGAATCCGTCTTTCTTTTATAAAAACAGGACATTTCTTATTCATAGCCATGTGTGGTCCATGACAATTTACACACGTAAAAGATGTGTTCTCGCAATTTTCATGCTTTTTAGTGCATTTTGGGCAAATAATTTTCTTACTAGGGCAAAATCTGGACAAATGCCCATACTTCCAACACCTTCCACACTGTGTCACTGGAAAAATATAGTGTTCAACTTTTATGCGTATTTTATGAATGAAGACACATGGTGGGACCGACGTTCCTTTAAATCCTAGTCTGATACATTCGCTCATTATCCATGGATTGCCTCCTTCGTCCATATTTCTTTTATTTAGCCGTTTTGCGGAAATAATTTCAATTGATGATGATATTTGTTCTAATATTTCTTTTTCTTCTATATCTATCTCTACATTTTTTATTACCCCATAAGATATACCAACTTCAGTCGTCTTTGAGCATCTCCACTCCATGTCGGAAAATGCTTTTGTTCCTAAAAATGTATCTGCGCTAGACGCTTTATCAAAAGTAATCAAAATCTTGCCTTTGTTAACATATTTCACCTTTGAAATATCATCAATATTATGTTCTTGTAATAATCTCGCAAGCGCAAATTGTTTCGGTAAATCATTTTTACTCATTACACATATCTGAACTACTTCCTCTGTTTCTGTGTTTTCATTTTGGCGTCTAATAATTTTTTTCCCCCTCCTAACCTCACTCCAGCAATCTGCATCCTCCGAAGAATTCGGCTCTTCTCCAAGTTGACACTCCATTTGTCTTTTTCTTTGTCCCGTTGTGTTTATTTCCTCTGCCTCCATCTCTTTCTGATTCATACCGAAATTTAATGAATTAGTCGTGACACATTCCACTACTTCACTACTTGAATTATTTTCTGTTACGACATAATGAGTCAAATTGTCCATTGCATTAGGTTGAATGTTCATTGTAATTAAGCGCTCGACTACGCGGCCCGATATCGAGCCTGCAGCCGCCGCGCACTAAACAAAAGATAAGAATTTCTTTTATTTGCGTAAATAATGCGCGCGACCTTCACACTCCGAGTGCAATTGTCTACTGCACATGGATTTTAAAATTAATAAAACTAAATTGTTTAACAAAAATATCAAGAAAATTATTATTGTCTTAACTGTTCGCTTCAATGTTTTATACTGAGTTGAGAAGCGAATAAGACAACACAGCTTTATCAGTTTTAACAATTTTCTAGTTATTATTTGACGCTTTCATCCTATCCGTAAAAGTAGTTTAAATTGCTACATAAAATATCAGCTATCTGCCATTTTACCTTTTTGTATAGCTTAGTCTGTTGTAGTACCAGCTGTTTAGTATGCCACTATCTATGGGTCCAATCTATGTTTAACTTCTGCTAATTGTTTGCCTCCGGTTCAACTCCAATCACCAGTGTAACAAGACCGTCGACATTCCAGGAAAACTTCCGCGTTCAGCCGAAAACAGAAGATTGCGGCGTATGGGATGGGTCACCTCAAGCTGGGCGGCTACCGACGCAATTTCGCGGGAAACGATGTTACCAAACTTTGCACATGATCAAATATTTAATTAGTTTATGTTGTACTTAAAAGTTTTGTGACACGGATTTTTAATGGAAAATAAAGGTTTTGTTTGAATTTCGAATGACGAAGGTTAGGGGAGACTTTTCTGCGAGGAACATTCTGGTTGGAATGTATTACAATGAAATGTACCGCAGAGGTTATTTTTTTTTTCAATAAACATAGCTTTCATTAAGTCTGAAATAAAAGCTTTTTATAAACTTTTCTGTGATACATTTTATTGAAATAAATTTCGTAAACTTGCTGTCGAGCATAGTATGAATATTTAATATTAAAAAAAAATATTTCTAAACACAGCATCGCCTAACCCCAAAGAAGAGGGTGTTAGGTGACTGATATACTGCATAGATTTTTTTTTACCTCATACACGAAAATTTACATTGAAAACTCCTAACCCGAAACCAGAAATTGTAGATCGTACAAATTTCCCAGCGGGAATCGAACCCTAGACGGTAAGCTACCTACTATATAGACACTTACTTATATTATATGATTAAACTTTTCATATAACACCAGTTTTACCATCTACAGTCAATATAATATATCTTTCGAATATTGCCATCGTAAAAATAATGATACCATCCGAATATACGAACGATTCTCTTTCATGTTTCCAAAATAGCTTACCTACTATCGTGATGTAACTGATGGGTATTTATATGGGTGTATTTTGGCACAGTATTACTGCTTAAGACGCCAATTGACACATTCTGTAAGATGTGTCAATGCCATAGTTGTCCTGTTGTCCCTGTCTATTAATGTCACAGAGATCTTTACGATATAATGAGGCATTTAAAAATAATGGTGTGTCATACAGGTGTGTGTTTGAAAATCATCGCCTAAATTTACTCAAAGTTACTTCGGTAATTAAGAAGTACATTTTTTCAAGAATTTCGTTGATAAAGTTAAATAGAAACTTAGATAGGGATTAGATTAAAATTGACTAAAACATATAATTAAAAAAAAAACAAAAAGTATCACCACTTTAACACTGTTGGTTGAATTGATATAAACTTATGATTTTCCATAATTCATAATTGATTTATTTGTAAGAATTTTGGGTACATAATTGCCATTATTTAAGAGACACTGTATAAATGAAACTTTGTCTTTCAAAAATTGCTCGACTTAACTCCTAACAGAGCGTGATGTGTCTACGTACCTAGGGATATTAAGGTCTAGGTTTCAAATAGGTATTTTTTTTAAATCCAAAAACTGTTTATTTATGTACAATTTATATTTTTTTGATGTTTAAGTACTCTACGGGGCAAGGGTAGATAAATAAACACTTTATTTGTTTACTAGCGGCACGCCCCGGCTTTGCACGGGTAATTATTCAAAATTGTTACAAAATTATTCGAATTTTTCTCTCCGTAAAAACCATCCTTAAACTCCAACAAACATTTAAAAAAATAAATTGGCTAAATTGGTATAGGCGTTGTTGAGTTATGCGCTTAGCAACACATTTTGCGATTCATTTTTAACCCCCGACAAAAAAGAGGGGTGTCATAATGTTTGACGTGTCTATCTGTCTGGGACATCATAGCTCCCGATCGGATAAAGCGATTTCAACTTAGTTTTTTTTTGTTTAAAAGGTGAGTCTGGCGCGAGTGCTATTAGACATGTTTAATGAAAATCGGTTGTGCCGTTTAAAAATTGTGGGGGTTAGAGTGGGGAAGGAAAACCGAAAATCTGCAAAAATCTCGAGTGGGGTATCATATGAAAGCGCATTGCGTGCACATTACACATTATTATGGTGTTTTACTTTTAAGGAAATTGAAGGATTTGAATCGGGGGTTTTTCTTATATTTTAAATTTAGATTTATTCTTTTTAAGAAGATTAAGGTAAGAGAAAACATACTATTGATTGCAATGCTCAAATTGGTGTAACCGACAACAAACATAAACTGGGTTCGGGTCAATTGGTGTAACGTTAGTTTTTTGAAGAAAGTTGGTTTTATATTGGTGTATGTGTGGTTATAATTTTTCGTTCAAGCTAAGAATTAGTGTCATTAATAATAGTCATTAATAGTCATTTATTGATAATATTATTATACGTCACAATTACATTTTGTTTACACGGGTTTTTCAGTACTAATAATGTCAAACCAAACAAATCATCAAATTCAATTACTTAATAATAAATATGTCAAATTGCAAATAATGTAGTCAATAACACAAATGTCAAGTTAAGAAGTTTAGTGTAAGAGCAATGCTGGTTTGCCAAGATACATACACCAACTTAACCTTCTTTGGTCATAGGATAGGAATACAACAATTCGACTTATGTAAATGGATCACATACCTACTCAGTTACAACATAATTTCGACGGAAGTCTGCAAATTCACAGTTAAAATGTGTAGCGTAACTGTATTTTTTTAAAGCTAGAATTATATTATTATGCTATTCGAAAGAGCAGATAAAAACTAAAAAACAAACGGTATACTCAACTTATTTTATGTGTTTTGGTGGTTAACCCAATTGAACCTGCAACCGACGATAATGTACAATATCTATGCTATATGCTAGGGTTTAGTTCTGAAAATAACTTTTTGAATGGGATTAGTAACCTGTTAACGAATTATTAACTACTAACTAAGCGACAAAATATTATCAAGCGACATTTTTTTTATTTCCGCACACGACCATTCAGTATGGAGCCGACCCCGCGCGGCAGATTATTTCGTGATCTTAACCCCCCTCCCGTACCTCCGTGCCCGAGTGACGCCTGCCACTCCACAACGCATAGTTAGCCTCCGAGCGGTTAATTTAAAAAAAATTAACTCGTGATATCTTTTGAATGGAATGTCAGAATCTAATAATTCAAAATGTTATATAAAGGTTTTAAAGCAATCTTACATAATAAATTATTTATTTTGTTCAGAATTAATACCAAGATACAAATAAAGAGCCTTATCAAACAGTGGTATTTAAATTTTTTAATATAAAAAATCGCTTATTGTCATAAAACTATAATAGTTAGAGATATGATGTACGGACGTTTTTTGTAGATAATGATAAGTTCTACAAAGTTGTAATACATCACTTTGTTAAATATTCAATAGTTTTCGCAGCATTCGCGATTAAAGAAAGATTTTAGGTTAATTTTTTCAAAAAAAATCGCTTATTTACACAAAACTATAATAGTTAGAGATATGATGTAAGGACGTTTTTTGTAGATAATAATAAGTTCTACAAAGTTGTAATACATCACTTTGTTATATATTCAATAGTTTTCGCAGCATTCGCGATTAAAGAAAGATTTTAGGTAAATTTTTTAAAACAAATCGCTTATTTTCACAAAACTATAATAGTTAGAGATATGATGTAACCACGTTTTTTGTAGATAATAATAAGTTCTACAAAGTTGTAATACATCACTTTGTTATATATTCAATAGTTTTCGCAGCATTCGCGATTAAAGAAAGATTTTAGGTTCTTTTTTTTCACCATGGGTTACATTATCGGAGTTTGGTAGGAAATCATATTATTATTGAAAACTAAATATAGCCTATGTCACTCAGGGATAGTGTAGCTTTCGAATGGTGAAAGAATTTTTTAAATCGGTGCAGTAGTTTCAGAGCCTATTCGAGACAAACAAAAAAACAAACAAACAAACAAACAAAAAATCAAACCTTTCCTCTTTATAATATTAGTATAGATTTGAAATTGAAACACTCGTTATTTGTAAATCTCCTCTCATTTTAGCGCCAATGCAGTTAAATAAATAAATAAATAAATATTTCCGGACTAATCACACAGCATCACCTAACCCCAAACTAAGCAGAGCTTGTACTATGGGTGTTAGGGGACTGATATACTACATAGATACATTTTTTTTTTGTAAATACAGACATATTATACATAGAAAATACCCAGACCCGAAACCAGAAATTGTAGATCGTACAAAATCTGGTCCCGCGGCGGGAATCGAACCCGCAACCTCCTGCGCCTCAGGCGGGCTTTCGCCCACCGAGCCACAGAGGTCGTCGAGAGTTAAATTCTTTTATTCGGGTTAAAATGAAACCGGGGTCTTATGAGACTAACGAAACTTAAGAAAACTACCATTTTGTCTTTAACTTCACGCATCAAAATAACTATTCATCAAATTAAATCAATCTTATACTTAACCATTCATAAAATATTAGGTCAGAGCGCTAATGTATTAAATTGCTTACGTTTCTTGTATAGAATAACTAAACGAGTTCATCCGTACCTGGTACGTTTATTGTTAAACCTCCATTCTAAAGGCATTAGAAAAATTACTGTTCCCCTTACTTTATGAGTAAAAGACAACTAGTTTAATTACTTATATTAAAAGTAAAATTATTGTGTGCATGTGCTGTGTGTGTTCTTACCTCCGCGAAAATATGTGAGAATTTAGTAAAAAATTGTCAAAGACGATTAGCCAAATAAAAAAATTGGAAAGATTGGTTGGATTCCCGTCAAGGGGTCAAATGTTTGTGTGTTCTGCAAGCACTGTCTCCTTGGTCTGGGTGTTTAATATGTATAAAAAAATATATCTATGTATAACTTAATAAAATAAAAATATTAGGTATATTAGATGACATGTCTAATACCCGTAACACAAGCTTATAGCATACCACGGGGCCAGATATAGCTGTGTCGTTTGTCCGTATATATTTATTTGTTTAATAATTTAAACTAAAAAAGTTATAGCGGATTTAATGGAACAGCCAAACTGTCAAGTCGTTTTATCGTTCATCTCAGGTTCTACAGCTTCAATTTTGTTCATTTACATTTTGCATACATCACGAAATTAGTAATAATTTGATATGATCACGATAAAGTATCAAGCATTATTATGTTGGCGTCTACCAAAGTAATGGACGGAAATGGAAAAAGTGAAGCCACAAATAGAATCGACAATCGCATTGTATCAATATAGTAGGTATAAATCTAAAGTTAAAATGTGAGACAAACGCGCGATTCAAATCCTTTAATTTCCCTAACAGTAAAACACCATGATATTTTGTAATGTGCACGCGATGCGCTTTCATTTGATACTCGAGTATATTTGCAGATTTTTGGTTTTCCTTCCCCACTCTCACTCCCATAACTTTATACGGCTCAACTGATATTCATGAAACATGTCTAAGAACACTCGCGCCAAACTCACCTTTTATACAAAAAAACTAAATTGAAATCGCACCATCCGTTAGGGAGCTATGATGTCCAGACAGACAGACAGACAGACACGTCAAACTTATAACACCCCTCTTTTTTGGTCGGGACAATAATATAACAGTTTGCGGTTTACAGTTTTTTAAATGTGTGTTTCATCGCATAATCATGATTGCCTCAGTGGCGCGGTGGGCGAAGGTCGGCTTACGGCGCAAGAGGTAGCGGGTTCGATTCATGACGAGGGGTTAAGTGTTTGTATGTCCTGCAAGCACTTCATGCATAGTTTGAGTGTTCAATTTAGAGCTTACCACGGGGCATGTTATTGTGTGGGTTGTCCGGAAATGTTTATTTATTTATAATATCATTCAAAATCTCTTCACTTCAACAAAAAAATCCAAACAATGCAACTTATCGAACAAGAATAAAAGAATATATGAAAGCCTTTCAGTAACGTTTGATTTTCCTTTAAGCTGAGTTCGTATTGGCTTACATTAATGCTACGATTTCTATAATCTAATACTATAACACTATATTACTAGTTGAAATACTAACAAGAACAGAAAGGCGCGCTAAGCGGTGCTTGACCTAGCTAAGTGTGGGCCAAACCTTATTACCTCGGTTAATCCTCTTACCGAGGCTGCTACCCGCTAGGGGGTGGCTCACTTGCGAGAAAAATACAAAATGCAAAATGCTTTGAAGAAAATTATTGTGTTGAGTCCATTGAGGACAAACATTGTGACACGAGATTTATATATGAGGCGTCTATTAGCAAAACCCGCTATAACGATTCTTTCTGTTTTGCCGCAAATTAAAAAAAACGATTGAGGCATTTATGACTAAAGAATTATGACTGAATTTAGTATTAAAATCATCGTAAAAGGATAGGCAAACATAATCTAAAAATATATAGACAATATTAAACACTAATATAAAGCTGTAGACAAAAATTAAATCACTTTAGCGGGTTTTGCAGCTAACCTGTCATTATAGAGGGTTTTGTTATTGACAGATGGCATTTTAGCGGATTTTGCATCTAAAATTATTTATGATATCTTTGTTGTGTGGATAGCGTTATGCAATAAGTGAAAGTGTAAAATTAAATAAGTAGGTGGTTGTAAATTATGCTAAGGAAGAGGTAAAATATCTGAAATGAAATAAAAAAAAACATACACATGGTCAAAAGTTATATTATAATACAAAATAAATATAAATTCCTGATATCTTGGGATGTCACTGTACTGCAGCGAAACGCCTTTTGGTTGTGATTACATTTTGGAAATTGAGGTAATCCGGGAGCCGTGTACCTAGAAAAAAACATTAAGTAAGTACCTAACTAAATTAAAACAATAATTGGAGTGGGTTTAAAAAATTAAAAATTAAAAATCATACCTACCTTTTGAAATAATTACCTATGTCAGTATATACAACAAGCAAGCCATCAAAATAAACCAAAAAGTAGGTATTTCAATCTGACTTCCCGCGTTTTTATAATTTCTTGCAGCATATTGCATAACAACTTTTTTGAACTGTTTACGTTAGTTTAGAGGTAACTTTTTACTCACCGTTTCTCGCGAGCCACTTCACGCTTCCACAAAGCTTTATTAACTGGTCGTTTCCTTGAATGTTTATAGTCACATTTTGTCACCAATTGCTTCAATTCATCCATTATCTTTTTTAAAATAAGTTAAAACGTAATCACACAACTTCAATGTTTATCACAAAACACCTCAGTCTGCCATACTGTTTTCCCAGTCGCGCGGTGCGAACCAAGCGCTCTGATTGGTCGATTCTGTTATAGAGGATTTTGCAATTCACCCTTACCGTTTTAGCGGATTCTGCTACTAAGCATGGTGTTGAAGTCTTAATTTAACACTGTTATAGAGGGATATGCTTGGAAATTATATGTTCAGTTAGTAGAGAAATCAAACGGCTTTACAGCGGCATAAATAACATGATATGGATGAAAAACCGTTTTAGCGGGATTTGCTCCTATACGCCTCATATATTAAGATAAAGAAATAAATCTATTATAGAATATAAGCTCACACACAGCAGTCTACAAGTACCTACCCACTTTCTAATCATGTTGAGAAATATACTAAACGGACTTTTTCAATTTTATTTAATATTCATTATAAAAGCGGGTTTTACTAACGTTTTATTGTTACTGAATCCTGTGACTACGAACGAAGTGTGTCATTCGCTTTTGTTTTGGGAGTTTATATGATTATTAAAAAACCATTGCTCCTTTGCTTTAAATTCCATAATACAGTTACTTATAAATTGTAAGTTGATTATGTCGAGCGAGATTATGGCAATTTTTCAAAAAGTCAAATCAAGTTAATAATAAATTATTAGTTATTTATTAAGTCAGATGTCTAGTACCCGTAACACAAGCTAAGAGCTTACCACGGGGCTTGATGTTGTTGTGTGGATTTTCCGGAAATATTTATTTATTTCATTTATTTAATATTATGTTTTTAGCTAATTAACATTTATCTTGAAAAAGTCTCGCCACTTCTACCTTAGCTAAGGTACATAATATCTACACCAAAAGTACAATAAAAACACGTTACAACCTTTTTCTTTTAACATTAGCTTCGTTCGTATTGGCTTATTTTCTTGCTATTATTTCTGCGTTCGGAAACTAAAACGCTATATTATTACCAGTTGAAATACTAACAAGAACTGCAAGGCGCGCTAAGCGGCTCTTGACCTAGCTAAGTGTGGGCCAAACCTTATTATCTTGGTTTATCCTCTTACTGAGACTGCTACCCGGGTGGCTAACTAGCGAGAAATAAACAAAATGATTTAAAAAAAAGTGTTTGTTATATAAGGCATTATTTTTAAATGTTCTCATCATTTTGGTAACATAATTATATTATTTAGGGTATACACACTTGGTTGGCGGTAACAATCGATACACAATCTTTATAACAAAAAAAAATTAAAAAAATATTTTTCATTAAAATGTTTTCACTTAAGTTAAATTTTCCTAGTTCTGGATTCGTCTAGCTCAGCTGAGTTTCTATTGGCTTATTTTCTTGCTACTATTTATATTACCTGAAACTATAACGTATTATGTAAAATTACCAGTTGAAATAATAACAAGAACAGAAAGGCGCGCTAAGCGGTGCTTGACCTAGCTAAGTGTGGGCCAAACCTTATTACCTTGGTTAATCCTCTTACGAAGGGGCTAGAGTCGTTCGCAAGCAAAAAAATATAGATAATTGCCTCGAAAAAAATGGTTTAATAGAACGAAAAGTTTATAAAGAAAGAGAAGAACAGCTATTACAATGCAATTATGTTGTGCAAATAGTTTTTTTGTCAGTCTTTGTTGAACTTACTAGATATTCTAAGTGCACCATTATGTTTGCCTCTGGAACAAATAAATTTTGTTTTATTTATTATAATTATTTCAATAAATTAAACATTTATGGCATGTTTGCACATAAATGATAAATAATAATGCGTGAAGCGAGGCGAAAAGGTTCTCAGATGGATCTCTATATAGTTTTGGCTTATTAAGATTTTTGCATAACCTGCTCAGTTAAAACTAGTTTTAGCTGAGATAGTGTAGTAACTCATCGCTGCATTCGCTGCAATAGTAGTAATAGGATTAATATAAGTTAGAGTAAGGTTCTGTTTTTATCTTTGTAAATTTTGTATTTTTTATTTTGTATACCACCGCCGTCCACATTCCTTCATTAAAATTATTTCCATACAAAGGTTGTCTGGAAGAAATTGCTTTAAGCAATAAGACCGCCCATTACGCATGCTAGGTAAAATTTTAGTTTTTAATAATTTTGTATTTTTGTATAACATATGGTGTGTTTAAAAGAATTTTCTATTCTATTTTCTATTCATTCTTGAAAATATATTCATGTCGAAAATCGAAAGCATGCCAAACAAAATTTTCAGAATTTTGCATTTTTATTTACTTACAAAATGTTACAACAAAAATAAAGCAATGTTTACAGAGAATAAGGTATGCTATCAACAGTATAAAGTAACTTTTAAAATTTCACTTTGTATATGTATGATTCACATATGCATTTTATTATTTTTGCATATAAAATGCGCATTTTAGAGAATATTCGTCCCAAACTGCCATCCGCAAGTTGAACATTCTGCCTAATACCAACTCAACGAGATAATCTGCTTGTCTGTATGGCAGAGATAAATACTACCCTAATGGCTGGATATTATATCTAACTTTAAGCTAAATATGAATTCAGATGTACGAAATGTTACAAAGTCTTCTTAAATAACCAATTAAGCTAATTTCTAGAGTAACTAGACTAAGTAGTTCTAGAGTTCCTTATTAAAATTTTACGCCAGATCCAACTGACACGGCTTAAATAATTCCAACGTTCTGTTTTTAGACATTTGTGTTAGGTAATTTTGGAAACACATTTCTTATAGCTAAAACTCTCCTGTTATTTTATTACGTAGGTAGGTACATCTTTTTGTAGTGTGAGTTGTTTTTTATTAACTAGGAATGATTTAAAACAACTAGCAAACGTTGTTTTGCAAAATGAAAAATAGATGTTGGCCGATTCTCAGACCTACTCAATATGCTCACAAAATTTTATGAGAATTCTTAAATAACTAATTAAGCTAATTTTCAGAGTAATTAAACTAATTACTCGTAGTTCTAGATTTCCTTATTAAAATTTTACGCCAGATCCAACTGACACGGCTTAAATAATTCCAACGATCTGTGTTTAGACATTTATTGTGTTAGGTAAATTAATGTTGGATACGCATTTCTTGTAAGTTAAACTCTCCTGTTATTTTATTAGGTGGGCAGGTATATATTTTTGTTGTATAAGATGTTTTTTATTAACTACGAATTATTTAAAACAACTAGCTGACCACAGCAAACGTTGTTTTGCAAAATGAAAAATAGATGTTGGCCGATTCTCAGACTATACTACTCAATATGCTCACAAAATTTCATGAGAATCGGTCAAGCCGTGTCGGAGGATTTCGGGAACGAACATTGTGACACGAGAATTTATTACAAGAAACTGAACTGACACGAGAATTTTATATATAAGTACAAGCTTATCCTTAGTCATCATTCGTTGATGCTTAGTACATCTAAGATTCTGTATGAATAACATCTTTAAAATGACTCATAGGATTTAGATGTTTTCAGTGGAATCAAGAGCCAGCAGTTGAATCCTTTCTATTTACCTATTGTTCAGACGAGCAAAGCCGTAGCTGGTCGCTAGTTCGCTCTTAAAAGCAGCTTTTAAAATATATTGTAGTTCTTTTGATGACATTATATCAATCAGTGTGTCTATCAGGCAAGCTAACTTTATTATTTTAAAAGCCGTGTCGGCTAAGTGGGAGGACACTCGACTTTCATTCTGAAGGTCGTGGGTTGAATCCACGACCTTTCCCGACCACCCCGCCACGCATCTCTGGATTTTTCCTCTTGAGAAATTTATGTACTTTAAACATGTGCTTTAACGGTGAAGGCAAACATCGTAAGGAAACCGGCAAATTCTGAGAACTTTAAAAGAGTTTGAAGGACATGTGACATTCACCAACCCGCACTTGGTAAATTAAGGCCTCTCTCGTCACGAGAGAAGTCCCTGTGTCCCAGCAGTGGGAACGTTAATAGGGTGATTATGATGATGATGAATATTATTATTTTATGTACTGTTAGCCAATGATCTATATTTTTGTTGCATATTGACTATTGGGTAGGTAAATATTGGCCACGTAAAATTGAACTGAACATTGGGAAAACGTAAACAAAACCATTAAAAAATAAAAAAATAAAATGGTGGAACAGAAGTTGACGTTGCAAAATTTTTTGATTTAAAAATAAAAAAAGGAGTATTTTCGTTAACGTCGCACTGTAAAGCTGATAACGTGAATTTTGTGGCAATCGTTATTTCCGCGGATACGAGTATTTTTGCAAAAACTGCTATATTGTTATTTGTAGTGTATGTTTGCTTAACTTGTAAAACATTACCGAATGATGACAGCAATGTATATTTTTAAACAGGGTTTTGCAAAATTTGTATATAAAGCGGAAGTGGTTCGAAAAGTATATTTTTGACGAGTATTTTTTGTTCTAAGATTTTTCGATTTGGAAGCTCATTTGCCGAAAAATAAACTAAAAAAGTATAAACTTGTGAATCCAATTATTTCGTAAGCGACTGCCTTTAATTAGATATGTCGAGAATAATGATCACTTAGAGTAATATCTTTCTCATAGTTTTTTAATTTAGGTTAGGTTTTTAAGTTTTTTTGTGGGTTAAGGATTTAATTTTAACTTCATACTGTGTTCATGGTGTGTGTATGTGTTTTGTTATCAAATTGAGTTTAAATAATTAGAACAATGGTGACATCCTCTTTAAAGTATTTATTTATTCAATTATTGGGAGGGCTTACAGAATGTACAAAGCGCCCAAACAATAAATATAATAACAGTTAGATTAACTTAAATTTAAACGTAGAAAAGAAAAAGCAAATATTAAATCATTGTAAAAGTCAGTTAGGAACATAAAATGAATTTATAATTTTTTAATGAATAATAAATTAAGACTCTATATAAATGTATGTATATTATATTAAGTATATCCAGACATCAAACTTATAGCTTACCACGGGGCTACATGTTGTTGTGTGGATTGTTCGGAAATATTTATTAATTTATTTATTCTACAACACAAAAAAAAATACTCAAAATAAATTAGAGTAACAATGTCAAAAACAATATATATATATCTATACTAATATTATAAAGCTGAAGAGTTTGTTTGTTTGTTTGTTTGTTTGTTTGAACGCGCTAATCTCCGAAACTACTGGTTCGAATTGAATAATTCTTTTTGTGTTGGATAGTCCAGTTATCGAGGAAGGCTATAGGCTATATAACATCACGCTACAACCAATAGGAGCAAAGATATAGAGGTAAATGTGTAAAAAACGGGAGAAATTGTTCATCTTTGAAGCCTTCCGTTGCGTGCGCCGTGAAAACGGTTCAAGATACACAAAAAATATGTATTAAAGAATAATAGCTCTTTTAATGATCTAAAAAACAGTCCGCGATAGTATATGTCTGTCTTTTAAGATTAACTCACAAAAACCGTTTTATGGTACCTAATTTGGTCGAAATAATTTGTTTAAGTTGTATCAACATAATAATATTATTCTTTATTCAAATAAATATGTTGTTGGTTAGGAGTACTTCATCCATTATAACGCGGGTAGCACCGCAGGGCACAGCTAGTATATATATATATATATATATATATATATATATATATATATCTATAATGTGTTATATTTATATGAATAAAAAAATTAAGACCAGTAAAAAATCAGTAAGTATATAAACACGTATTGAGCTTCTTGCGAAATTCAAGTCAAGTTGAAGCAGCAAGAAAGTTAGGAAGGAGAAGTTAAAAGACGCCGTTTAGTAGACAACGGCTCTATGTCAATAAAGGCTCGTTTCCGGTTGGTTTCCTTCCTACCGATACCTATATCCGATTAGCAACTAATATTGACAAGACGAAAATAAATTTGATCAGTGTGAGATCGACTCCTACTACACATCGGGTTCCTTGTACAGTTTTTAACCCCCGACCAAAAAAGAGGGGTGTTATAAGTTTGACGTGTCTGTCTGTCTGTGGCATCATAGCTCCCGATCGGATGGAGCGATTTCCGTTTAGTTTTTTTTTGTATGAAAGGTGAGTTTGTCGCGGGTGTTCTTAGACATGTTTCATGTCGGTTCGGTTGAGCCGTTCAAAAGTTATGGGGGTGAGAGTGGGAAAGGAAAACCGAAAATCTGCAAATATACTCGAGTGGGGTATCAAATGAAAGAGCATCGCGTGCCCTAACTACTAAATATTATGGTGTTTTACTTATAAGGAAATTAAGGCATTGGAATCGGGGGTTTTTCTTTAAATAAATAAATTAATTTTAAATTTAGATTTATCACACATTTTGCTGTAAAAAAATATAAAAAGTAAAATTTTTTTTAATACTTTTTGCAGCTGGAACGGTCACTCATCCAAGTACTGGCCTCGCGCAACGTCATGTAAATCACGTTTGTTGTATGGCAATGGGCAGGCCATGGAGCACGTAGAACAGCCGTTGGGGCCGGAAACTTCTCGAATGGAGACCACGAATCGGAAAACGCAGAGTAGGACGTCCACCATCTAGATGGACGCGACCTGGTGAAGGTAGCGGGCTCGCGGTGGTTACAAGCTGCTAAAGACCGAAGTAACTGGAAGTTTTTGAGGGAGGCCTATGTCGAGCAGTGGACATCCTACGGCTGAAATGATGATGATGTCGAGGCCTTTTATATATTTATTGTATGTTATTTGTGTTTGTTGTTATAGCCGCATTGGAAATGAATCATCCCTGAAAATTGCAACTCTCTATCTATCACAGTTCTTGACGAAGAAGTCTAACGAGGGTCGCGTTTTGTACGGAACCTAATAAAAAGGTTAGATATTTAAATAAGGTATAAGAAACACTGAAGAATGTTTATTTCTTTCGTGAATTTGTTAACGCGACACTAAAAGCTAAACTGGTTAGGTGCTAGGTATAGAACTTTAACTGCTAACGAACAATGATTTGACGGTATTTTTACTTCCCGATATTTCGACGCTGTTGCAAGCTCTAATATTGCAAGTCTAAATATGATTTAAAACTACGATTATTTAAAAAGTTAGTTTACTAATATTCCCGCATCTTCCTCAAGTAAATGCTTAACATTCGTAAAATAATCAAGTCTAAAGTGAATAAATCTTCAAAATGTATCTATTACGCGCCTTTTTTGCATACAGATACGATAATTTCGGAAGCCCTGCTGTAGGATATAAAATAAAGTCATAAAACAAAACGTCACTTTTCTTTATTGGAGTCGCAGTGAAACTGATGAGGGGGCGAAAAACGCCGACGCGAAATCACATAAATCGAGTTTTCTATGGGGACTTGGATCCTGGATGTTTGTGTGTTTCCAGCAATATTTTACTGCCATTGGATAACATAATTCCTACATCATTTTAGATATTAAGATTATTAATAATTTTAGCTTTTAAGTCTCAAGAAGTCGTTGCGTCAAATGCAGTACATAATATGCCTCCATTCCTTTTTTTTTTTTTGCTAAAGCTATCCGCTTTCATCAACCTACGACACCTACGACATCAAATCGACGACTTTTAAGTCTCAAAAAGTCGTTGCGTCAAATGCAGTACATAATATGCCTCTATTCCTATTTTTTTTTGTATAAAGCTATCCGCTTTCATCAATAACGAGCGGCTTATAGATAGAATTTCTACCTACACAATTAGCAGACGTCTAACGCTTCAGTTATAATATATAAAAAAAATGCTGCCAATTATATCGAAATAGGGTTTTACAGTCACAGTTTTTAGTATTATAATACCGACTACACAGACAAACAATTCTGTGCGCCGACCACACGATCGAATCGGTTCGGAACGCACGATCAATAATACAAGACCGTACACCACATGAGCGAATATAGTTCGAAGGACATCATGGTTCGGTCCAAACCAAGTGTAAAAAAAACCTCTGTCCATTGACATGTACTTAATCACTGACCTTAAATCCACGTTTATTTTCAAAATTTCCTTTTTACACTACATTATTTAATCTTTAAGTAATCTTGTATTACTAGTACCCATGAGCTACTATGCATTCTGTAATCTGAGTCCGATCATTATCTCAGAGCATAAGATAACTCGAGCGCAGTCCTCGAGCTAATGGTGATCTGATCGTCCTAGGAGCTCCACTCCCAAGTGATCTTAAAGAGAATGGGTTCGTAATTTGAAACCTGAGGATCTTGACGTATCGAGTGTCTGCTATTTTGAAGATCAACCTTTTAAAACGCTTTGAAGTGCAAAGTGGAAGTTTTATTGTTTTGCTTAGTTTTTAAACTAAACAGCTCAGCGTTTAAGTGTTAAAGTCTGTTTCACTATATCTCATATATAGAGTAAAGTTAGACAGTAAGAGTAAGTAAGAGGTTGCCTGGACGAGATCGCTTTTAGTGATAAGGCCGCCCATTGTCTCACTTTTTGCTATGCACAATTCTTTGTAATATTTATGATGTTGGTGTTTCAATAAAGATTGACACGTATTAATGATCATAACTCACTAGTTCTTAGTTTACTTGAATATTGTGAAACAAGACCTTAGAGTTTCTTGTTAGGTAAATGGCGTCTTTGAAATTTGTTTGTAACAATAAAGTTTTCTGTGTGTCTACAAATCTACAATATGCAAACAAATAAAGTGGAATTATTTTTTATAGACAATCAGGGACCTGTATAGTACGACAAAAATATTAGAAGATACAAAATCATTTATAACCATTATTTGGTTTTACAAATCTTAGAAATGTGAAAAATAAAATACAAAAAACATTAAACATATTTAACTTGTGCCTACTTATAGACGACTTATAATCTTTATATTGAGCGACTGAGCTCTACCCTTTCAGCTGATAATGCAATACACACAAGTGTTCATAAACACATTACTGGCTGCGAAATCTGATTCAAAATCATGTCTTCAACTTCTGCGTCGATAGTAACATACTTTCAAATTATTTGTTGAATCAATCAGCAATGTTTATTTAATACTTGTTGCTGTAAAGCTACAACATATTTCTAGAATTATGGTCTGTAAATGCAGAAGGATTGACCAGAGGCGCCAGGCAATCTAGATAAAAGCTTCTTTTGGGCCTTATGCGATACGCGGACTGCTTACAGGCTCTCCATAGCTTATACGAAACAGCTCACCAATTATGTTAGAGAATAAAAATAATAATGAAAATCATTATTATAAATAAACTTTTTTCATGCAGTACTTTGTTTAAAAGCGGAATTCATAAAAAGTGAACCTGCTTTGATCAAGTCAGATCTGATAGATGATATATCTCCCAGATTTCTACAACTTCGATTTTGAGTCACGGGGTCGTGTCGACATAACATACACTACATTTACGCAGTTGGGCTCTGAAGCGCATCTATAAAAGTTCGCTTGATAATTAATTGTATTCTAGGTACTATTTTGTCTTATATTTAGTGGTAATGCGTGGAATTTAAGAATAAAAGATGTTCCGGATTTTTCCATTCACTTTAAAACCCTATTTGGTCCTTTCAATACTGACGTGGAGAAATATCATGGCTGGAGTTGTCGAGTTCAACTAATAAATATTTTTCTTTCTTTCTACTAAAATTCACTGATTTACTAATTATTCATATGCAAGCACGTCGGAACCTTTTGGTTTTTAGGGTCATAGACGGATTAATGGTTTATGAAAAATAAATGGTCCAGCTTTGCTATTTTAGTAGCTGTGGCCGTGATACGAGTATAATCTTACGTGTAAGTTTATATCGCCCGAGTAGATCCCACGGTGAGAGTAAACTTAAGCCGGGTAATTTCACTGAATGAAAATATCAATCCTGAGTAATGGGGAATACAGCAGTGGTCGCTAAGCACTTTGTAGAAATTTTAGGCAATAGGCTTCTTTTGTTAACTTTTATTTGTTGTATTAAAATTAATATGATAAGAAATCTACACCTATCTTTTTTTTTTAATTACTATGTTAAAGAAAAACACATGTTGTGCCGACCTTCTTCGGCAAAATATACCTACATACATTACAAATGGAACAGTTTTCTGAAAATATAAAAAATTAAATACCAAAACTTAGTAAAAGTCGTATATTTTTAATTTCTTCATCTCAATTCAAATTTCTTATTGTGATTATGATGTGCAAAGTAGCTTTTTAATGTTATCTTTACTTAAAGTTGGCAGGCAGTGTTAAAGTACTATAATCAAGTAGTTATAATCAATTTAATTTCACAACATTTAATGGGCTTGCGAGTGCGTTGTCGAGTTGCGAGTTGGGGCGAAAAAACACAATAATTCCACTCATTTCCAACCACAACATTAATCAGTCAATTTCACTATAATTTCATAATAAGTAAAAACTTAATTTTTCACAATACATAGGATAAATACAGTAGGTTCAAATAATGTTTGTGTGGCAAATACAGCGATTGGAATAAAACATGAAGCATAATACTTTCGTTCCTTGTTTAATGCCTTTAAAATAAATGTTAATGTCTCTTTCATCGCGATGAAAATTTATACATTCAATAAAGCATGTATGTAGGTAGGAACCTGTAGGTATAAAAATTGATTTGCTTGTGGTTGACGGGGAAATATTTTAAAGGTATGATGCAAGCACTTTGCTCCTTAGCCTGGGTGTTTAATATGTATCATAAAAAATATATTTCTATGTACGACTATTATACTAAGTATATCAGATGAACTTAGAACTTATCACGGGGCTAGATGTTGTTGTGTGGGTTGTCTGTAATTATTCTTTTTTAAATTTATTCATGAATTTGAATGATATTGTATAAGAAAAATGTTTAATCGAATTCATAAATGTTTGTAGACTATTATGTAAGTAATTATGAATGCTGCAAATGAAATAATAACAACATTTTGAAGTTTATTCCTTTCAAAATTAATTGGGATAACTGGCCACTTTACTGGATTATGTAACGAATAAAACGACAGGAACAAAGCTTTAGCTCTAAGCTCTAGTAGGCTAGATTACTAAAAAATTATAAATGTATGTTTATAACATCCTTTAAATCGACGCAGCATACTCTATGGGGGTTTAAGAGTCCACCTGTCACCTGTATCCTCCGAGGCCGATCCATCTTCGTGAGCATTACGAGTAGTCGCAGCGTATCAATCACGGAAATATCTTAACAGTATTGGAAGGCGATGTGAACCTACTGAGTATTTATGAAGAGATCGCTATCAGCGATAAGGCCGCCCATTGATTCACAATTTTGGTACATTTTTTTTTGTGTTTCATTGTAATGTTGTGTTCAATAAAGAGTATTGTGTTGAGTATTGTATTAAATTTATTTTCATCTATACTAATATTATAAAGAGGAAATGTTTGATTTTTTGTTTGTTTGTTTGTTTGTTTGTTTGTCTCGAATAGGCTCTGAAACTACTGCACCGATTTAAAAAATTCTTTCACCATTCGAAAGCTACACTATCCCTGAGTGACATAGGCTATATTTCGTTTTCAAAAATAATATGATTCCTTACCAAACTCCGATAATGTAACCCAAGGTGAAAAAAAAGAACCTAAAATCTTTCTTTAATCGCGAATGCTGCGAAAACTATTGAATATATAACAAAGTGATGTATTACA
This sequence comes from Gymnoscelis rufifasciata, assembly GCA_929108375.1. Taxonomy (NCBI): domain Eukaryota; kingdom Metazoa; phylum Arthropoda; class Insecta; order Lepidoptera; family Geometridae; genus Gymnoscelis; species Gymnoscelis rufifasciata. Next base: position 12,035,895 of record OV815314.1, read on the forward strand.
ACTTTGTAGAACTTATCATTATCTACAAAAAACGTCCTGACATCATATCTCTAACTATTATAGTTTTGTGACAATAAGCGATTTTTTTGAAAAATTAAACCTTAAATCTTTCTTTAATCGCGAATGCTGCGAAAACTAATGAATAAATAAAAAAGTGATGTATTACAACTTTGTAGAACTTATTATTATCTACAAAAAACGACCTGACATCATATCTCTAACTATTATAGTTTTGTGACAATAAGCGGGGTTAAGATCACGAAATAATCTGCCGCGCGGGGTCGGCTCCCTACTGAATGGTCGTGTGCGGAAATAAAAAAATTGTCGCTTGATAATATTTTGTCGCTTAGTTAGTAGTCAATAATTCGTTAACAGGTAACTAATCCCATTCAAAAAGTTATTTTCAGAACTAAACCCTAGCATATAGCATAGATATTGTATTATATCGTCGGTTGCAGGTTCAATTGGGTTAACCACCAAAACACGTAAAAAAGTTGAGTACCTATACAGTTTTTTTTTAGTTTTTTTCTGCTCTTTCGAATAGCATAATTATAGAATTCTAGCTTTAAAAAAATACAGTTACGCTACACATTTTAACTGTGAATTTTGCAGACTTCCGTCGAAATTATGTTGTAACTGAGTAGGTATGTGATCCATTTACATAAGTCGAATTGTTGTATTCCTATGACCGTAGAAGGTTAAGTTGGTGTATGTATCTTGGCAAACCAGCATTGCTCTTACACTAATTCTTAGCTTGAACGAAAAATTATAACCACACATACACCAATATAAAACCAAATTTCTTCAAAAAACTAACGTTACACCAATTGACCCAAACCAAGTTTATGTTTGTTGTCGGTTACACTAATTTGAGCATTGCAATCAATAGTATGTTTTCTCTTACCTTAATCTTCTTATAAATAATAAATCTAAATTAAAAATATAAAAAAAACCCCCGATTCGAATCCTTCAATTTCCTTAAAAGTAAAACACCATAATAATGTGTAATGTTCACGCAATGCGATTTTTGCAGATTTTCGGGTTTCCTTCCCCACTCTAACCCCCACAATTATTAAACGGCACAACCGATTTTCATGAAACACGTCTAAGAGCACTCGCGCCAAACTCACCTTTTAAACAAAAAAAAACTAAGTTGAAATCGCTTCATCCGTTCGGGAGCTATGATGTCCCAGACAGATAGACACGTCAAACAATGACACCCCTCTTTTTTTGTCGGGGGTTAAAAATGAATCGCAAAATGTGTTGCTAAGCGCATAACTCAACAACGCCTATACCAATTTAGCCAATTTATTTTATTAAATATTCGTTGTAGTTTAAGGATGGTTTTTACGGCGACAAAAATTCGAATAATTTGAATAATTATTACCCGTGCAAAGCCGGGGCGTGCCGCTAGTAGTATATATATATAAAAATGAATCCCTATTTCCCTTGGCCTCGGCATCACGCCTGAACGGCTGGATAAATTTCGCTAATTCTTTTTTTGTTCTGTTCGTTATTATCTGTAGAGGGTTCTTATGAAAGAAAAAATTAAGGAAATTGCGCGGAACATTAGACAATTTAAAATTACTTAACCACCATAAGAAAAGCCACCGAATGTAACTTTTTAAATGTAACCTTGAGACATTTGACATATAATTGACTGAATGCGTGCTGCAAATATAGTCTAAGAGGATGAAAAACAAAAAAAAATTCGTTTGAAACGGATTCTTCTGTCAATCTTATTTTATTGATAAACAATACAAAAATCTGCTCATTTATGGCGTCTAAGGCGGAACAAAGTTCGCCGGGTCAGCTAGTAAGCTATAAAATAACAGATTTCAAATACAGAATAAGAAAAGATTACACGAATACTCATTTCGATTTAGTATTTTTTGGAAAGACGACATCGCAACTCCTTCACACGAACCACACGACATCGTAACGTCAAAATTCGGTCACGAATTAGTAACGTGTAATATAGTATCACTGATGCAACGTGGTTTCGTGTCGTTGCGTTGGCTTATTTCAGAAATGATCTGCGAGTATACCCTGCGAAGGGGTTAGTTGGAAAAACTTTCCACAAATCCCCTGCTAATCATATTCGTGCAGAGGCAGTAAGGTTACGTTGTCGTTGCGTTGTTGTCAGTACGCACGTGGTAGATATTGATGTGTGAATAGTACAATTCATTTTCAAAATAGAAATGCTTGCGGTTCTAAAAAAGGCCAATTCACACCTGTATCCTCCAGGGCCGATCCATCTTCGTGAGCATTAGTCACAGCGAATCAATCACTGGAAATATTCCGAACAGCTTGAGAAGGCGAGTATGTATTTAAATTGATTTGCAGAGTGGCTCACTGGGAAAGACTCCTTCCTTAAAAAAAGCCCCTTTAACACAATCACACGCCATCGCAGCGCCAAAATGGGGCCAAGAATTGAACTATGTCGTCGGAGCATTTGTGGTTGAGTTGTCGTTGCGATGTGGTTGCGTCTGTGTGGATCATTGTTTATATATTTTGGAGATGATTTCTGTTCATGTCCGTAATTGTTAACCCTCTGTATCGTTACGCGTGACCTCCGGGAGCTGCTAAGAACAGTCTCCCGCAGCTTGTCACCACCCTCCGGGCTGGGCCAGTGCGTGAAACGATTTTTTCATGTTTCGTAATGTGGTCCGGAGAAGCCATCTACCTTCTAGGTCTTCATGCCCCGTCTTAGACCACATCGTCACTTTACATCAGGTGAGATTGTAAGTAATAAAAAAAAAGAATTGTTGGTTGTTGCAGCTAGAATAAGCGACTTTTATATATATGAATTGATTTGCGCACTGATTTTCGGAGAAAGAACCGGCTAAAATATATTGAATTAAAAATACAAAAGGTTTTATCGTTTCTAGCTGCAACCTACAGTGTTCCCAATTAATAAAACGTAAGGTTAAAATTATTCGTCAACTTTCTTATTTTTAATTGTCAGTCTTCTAATCGGCACGGTGACAAATTCTACAAATCAAAAACCATCAAAGCATAAAGTCTCGAGTTATAAGTGTTCAAACAAAGATTTATTTATTTATTTATGTAAGTACACTAACACGATTAGCAACCAATTACATAAGTACACACAGAAAAATACACATCATTTGATCAAAGATAACTTTGTATTATTTATTAAAATATAAATTTAATATCACAAGGGCAATGACTGTCGCCTCAAGCGCCCTTTATTTATTTATTTACAAAATTTTGGGCAAAACTAACAGCTAGTGTAAATTCTAAACTAACGCATACATGAAATCGCCACCGCAAGTCAAAGCCTAATTTACAAGTTCTCTGTACGGCTGTAAGTAATAAATTGAAATAGATTTACACCATTTATTTACTTCAAAAAATATATTTACATATCACAATTTTGTATAAAAAAAAATTATGTCAATAAATCAATTTTATGAAATGAAAACAACAACTAAGATGTTAGATAAACTAAAGGACTTAACTATACATGGATATTAACTATATATATTAACAAGTATTTTACTAAGAAGAGATAGCTTATTTAATAACAAAAATAAAATAAAAATAATGTTTGTTACATAATTAAATTCAGATCGAGCTACATATTGAATCCAAAGTATTGACTATTAGTTAAGTAATTGCTAGTTACGAATAACATTGCAAATTACATTTCTAGTAAGAAATAGCCATGTGAGTAGTGGCTCGGCGCGGTGGCGGCATCTTGTAGGTACAGAAAGCCTTAAATCTTTATTTGAATTTAAAAGTGATACTAATACTAAATAATCCTTACAAACAAATTATGTATCTCCACTCTAACGTCCAGCGCCCGCGGCGTAACTAGGGACTAACGTCCCAGCGCGCGTTACGCGCGCCGAGCGTGAAAAACGCCGCGTTTTTTCCGTTAAAACTATTTATCACATAAAAAGTACTAAACCTATTTCAAAACCAAAAATGTATTTATTTTCTTTATTATAATTATATAAACTTGAATAATAATATGAATCATCGTACCTACATCTTCATTTACTAAAAAATTATCAAACATAGGATGGTAGCATTTTTAGACTGATTTGGAGACCTATTTTGATAAATTTATTTAAAATACTTCCTCTGAACATTTAATTATTATTTTGGTACCGTTTTAACGGGGTTGGAGTCTAGTTTTTTCAATAACATATTAAATTTTAATACAGAAATCTCAAGTAAATCATTAAGAAATTAACTTGCGAAAAATAGGAAAATGGCGGAAAATTTCTCTCACTTTATTGTCAAGATAAATTTTTTTTCATAATTTTTGTTGCCAGGTATGTGTTTTTCTAATTAGAATTTAGTAGAATAATTATTGACAATGACATCTGACATTGACACTAGCAACTTGTCTTATTAGAAAGTAAAGAAAATCCGAAATAAAAAAACCAAAAACTCGTGTGGCACTCTAGTACCATGGACGTTAGTCGGCATAAAGTTTTGTGGCACTACAGTACCACTGGACGTTCAAGTGGATCTATCTACATCAAAGCAAGGTTGATTTAAGTTCAGATGGTTAATGAATCAGATCATTTAAGGTTATTAAATCTTTTACTAACGGGATCAAATGGATTTTCCATGTATTCGGATATTACCTACGGATTGAGAAGCAACGGGAGTTATTTTCTGATAATAAATACGTTTTGATTGTATTGTTTTCTTATAAATCATTATACATTACAATGCAAAAACTCTTTATTCAATCTAAATTATGTTTTTAATACTTTTTAATATTTAATTAAATACTAATTTATAAATATGAATGTAAGTTTGTTTGTTAAGCTTTCACGCGAAAACTACTGAACCGATTTGAATTAAATTTGGTACCTATACTGAATCTCTAGAGGCTGAGAATGGACATAGGCTACTTTAAATAGCGGTCAAGTGTCATTTCGCGGGAAAATTAATTATAACGCGGGTAACAACGCGGGGCACTACTAGTAAGTGATGAACCTCACTTTTCAATTTAAACTATTTTAAATACCTATATGAAGAAAAAGATTTAGACGCCTTCGCACACAGGTCTCAAACCGGCCTTTCTTAATTGGTAGCGCGTCGGGGTGTTTTTCCGAAATTATAGATTTAATTCCAGCTTTTAAAAAAAACGTTTTACAGTACACAAACTTACATAACTAATTACCAGTAGTTTTAATATTATATCTAAGATAAATCCGTAATAAAATTGCATATCAAACGAAGACAGCTTTTAAAGAAAATAACTTGTAACAAAAACAGCTCAGAATTGTGTTTAAATAAGTAAATAAATAATGTATGTATGTCTCATAAAATAAGAATATCAGATGTCTAGTACCCGTAACACAAGCTTAGAGCTTACCACGGGGCTAGATGTTGTTGCAAGCTTTCGGTTTCAACTCTGTAAGCAACATTACCATATCTTACCTTGAAACAATATCTATAACCCTTTATAGCTGATCGACCAGTCAGAATAACGCGGAGCCGCAGATTGGATCCGGAAGTCATCTCACGATTTACGCTTTACGCATATTGCCGCCATGTTTGTGACGAGTTACATTTCCATAGACTTATAAACTTTGTCGAATTCCACTTTTAAATAAATAAAATACCTACATATTCCCGGACAATCCACACAACAAAGTTTAGCACTGTGGTAAGCTCTAAGCTTGTGTTACGGGTACAAGTCATGCGATATTCTTTATATAATAATTATACACACATTTATGATGATGATGATGTCTTCCGTATCGTATCCGACAAAGGCGAACCTGGACTGCTCTAATTTGTTCTATTGTGTGCCCGAATGTGGCTGGTATATATATATATATATTATATATACTTATTGCGCCGCAATTGCGCTTTTGCCTCCTGCGCCACTGAGGCAGCAAACAGAATAAGTTATACAAGAATTTGATTGAAACAAAAGCAACTGACCAAGGCTGGCCACACACCTACGTCCAGTCCGGTACTCCCTTGAACAGAAAGATCATTGAAGCATTAAAACATTAATACCAGAAAGCTAGAACGCAATGCAAAGAACCACCCATGAGTTAGTGACCCGCCTACCGGTCTGGGTCGGCGTGTGACCATATTATGACTTGGTTTAAATCAGTGTAATATGTTGTGATAATATCTAACAATCATGCTAAAAATGTAACAACAATTTGGTTAAACAATTACACTAAACTGGTGCAATTTGCATAATTTTTGCGTTTGATTTATTTAGACAGGCCAATTTGTCCGCCACACTGTCGTCCAGTCCACAATGGTCACAGCTAGTTAACTATATTAGAGGCCCAATTTTTGAGCACTGTTACAATAATTAGAATTACGCCGAGTATATATATATTTTTTTTGTAATTATTTAGGCACTTGATTTACGTTAAATATATTTTATATTAATTGGAGTAAATTTATTTATTCTGTTTTAATATTTCTGCCCGGTGTTTTATAAAACGATACACACCGGTATAGTTTTATACTCTTTATTCATTTAAATAAGAAATCCATCCGATGAAAATTTGTAATACCCATTTCAGTTCAATTTTTATAAAACTTTTTCTCATAACAATTTGTCGCTGGTTTTATTGTAAAGTATATATTATGCATTGGCTAAAAGACGGACTATACAGACTTCATATATTTTATGTAGTCATCGGGCCTATTTGTTGATTCAACTCTTATTATTTGCCTGCATTGATATATTAGGCATCTTGCACTACGAGCCAGCAAATGTACCAGCTAATTTGCATTATAAGCTGTATCCACATGTCTGAAACTGGTGTCATAAGCCACGCATAGCGAAAATTAATTAGTTTTGCTTTATATTGTTGTTTTAATTCTAGTTTAGTTAATTACAGAGTAGATAGTTAAACCTTAAAACTTACGATATAATTATTTGTCTTAATGATTTTCTCTGTTATTGCTGAGTTTCACAAGTTTCTCACCTTAGATTATTTTATCTCTAACAGGCGTAATTATTTAGTCCTCTAATGGTTTGCATAACAGGTTTGCAAAGTTTTCTTTTTGTATAGGTACGTATTTAACCTCACTAAGTTGATATTGAAAGATTCTCATTGTTTAGCGTCGGACGTCCACTAAGTAGGTAGATGAAGTAGATGGACGGCTGGCTTAGTAAAGTGGTGGTTAGACATGTTGAATGTAGGTAGCTTCCAACTGAAACAACTAAAACGCATGGACTGATAAATTAATGAATATCTGTAAAACACGTGTTCTAACGGCAAACATCGTGAGGAAACCGGCATGTTCTGAGAAGTTTGAAGAACACGTGACATTCACCAACCCGAACTCAGCGTGGTGAATAAAAGCCGTATCTATTTGGAAGAGAGAAGTCCCTTTATCCCAGCAGTGGGAACGTAAGTAGAGCGCCAAGGACAAGATCGCAAGTTTTAAAATAAATAAATATTTCCGGACTACTCACACATCATCACTTAACCCCAAACTAAGCAGAGCTTGTACCTATTATGGGTGTTAGGTGACTGATATACTACAAGATACATTTTTATCGAGTATATTTCAATGAATTGAATTGCTTAGAATCTAGCCTTAATGATTTTGTTGTGGTTACTAAGCCATTGTGGATTTAATTCAGTGGCAAGTGTTCGAGTATACCTGGAGGACGATAGATCCAACTAAGGACCATTTAATCCAATCTTAAGGTACAGTTTGTTAGGTTTTGGTGTTTGGTTCAAGAACTTAAAGCGTACTGCACAACCCCTTATTCTTAAATCGACCTATTTTTAGCCCCTGATGCAATAAGAAGGGTGTTATAAGTTTGTCTGCCTCATTAAAATTTATGAGGGTAAAAGTGCGGAAGATCAAAGGAAAATTTGCAAATATACTCGAGTGGGGTCTCAAATGAAAGCGCATCACATGGATAATTCTTTGAAATTTTATGCAATAAGTACTCCAAATCAGATCCACAATACAATGAACTATCCTCTCTTTTGAATATTTTAACACTTTCACAATAAAAACAAAAGCTAATTAATATACTTTCCCGAAAATTATCGCACATTACATGTAAATTTTGTCCCACGTATAACTCACGTTTCTGTAAAATACCCAAGCATTTAGCAAGCAGCTCAATCGGTCGGTAGCAAGCGTAGCAAACTTGTTTTTGGATAGTGTTGTCGTAGTAATTTACTATTCTATGGTGTTACTTATATTAGGAGAATCGCACACTTTGGTACAATGTTTTTATTTAGGTAGTTTTTCACACCAGGCTAAGGGCAACACACAGCTGAGATTAGTAAATTTTTGTTAAATTGTATATAGTATGTGTGTAATAAATAAGTCTAGTTTATAAGTCTAAGTATTTATTATTGGCCCCAAACATCATCACCCTATTAACGTTCCCACTGCTGGGCCACAGGGACTTCTCTCTTGGCGAGAGAGATTAGGCATTAATTCACCACGCTGGCCAAGTGCGGGTTGGTGAATGTCACATGTCCGTCAAACCCTTTAAAGTTCTCAGAACATGCCGGTTTCCTCTCGATGTTTGCCTTCACCGTTAATGCACGTGTTTTAAAGCGCACACACATTTTTCAAGAAGAAAATTCCAGAGGTGCGTGGTAGGGTTTGAACCCACGACCTTCGGAATGAAAGTCGAGTGTGCCCCCACTTAGCCAACACGGCTTTTAGGTACATGGACATATCTGTATTGTTTTAGTAATAATTTAGCATGTAAGACTTTTACATAACGAATAAATTAATTTTTATTTTTTAAATAGGCTATCTAACAGTGAAATAATTATTGAAATCGGTTCTGTAGTTCCTGAAATTTGCGCGTCGAAACAGACCAACTCCTCAGCCATTATAACATTGGTTAATGTAGTAATTCACTATTCAGTGACATAAATTAGTGTTTTGTACTAATACAATACAATACAATACAATATTCTTTATTGAAACACTATAAAAAATAATATTACAAAGAATTGTGCGTAGCAAAACGTGAGACAATGGGCGTAATGTAATTTTTTAATCTGTTCTGTTCTGTGCTTTCTTTGTATTGAAAATTTTTATTTACTGTTTTTCTTGTGTCTACTGTATTTATAACTGTGTCTGTTTTTGTGTTACTGAATAAAACTTTTTCTTTCTTAATTTCTTTCTTAAATATAGATAAAGGCGTCGGAACTAACTATACTATCTCATTCTCGCGAAAACTCGTACATTAGACCGCTCTCGAAATTATTTACATTCTCTTAATCAACCGAGAACATTCCTCAGTCACAACTAATTGGAATCCTTACCTGATCGGATTGGGGTTTCGTCCATTGTTTTGTAAAGGAAAACAAAGGGTTAGATCTAGTTTTGCTAAAATAATTTAAACTACATAATAGATTCATTATAATTTCTGTCTCAATGGCGCAGGTCCGCTTGCGGCGCAAGAGGTAGCGGGTTCGATTCCCGCCGAGGGGCTAAGCGTAGTTTAATTTATTTCCAGAACCACCAAAACAAACTAACATTAATAATTTATTGATAAAACTCTTAAAACAATACCTAAACAAAATCTATTTTATTGTCTGATATCTGTTAAACCTTATACTAGTAAATATTTTCATACAATGGCAGAGATCTAAACTTAAATGTATTCTTCAATCCACTCATTTCTAAACATCTCCCCGCCATTACATTTGCACTGAAAATAGTCTGGAAAATAGCGAATAAATTCAGCATGAAAGTTTTGAATATTGCACGAATATAGCAGATTTATAGCGAAATTGACTGGTGAGACGTGATGTATATTTCCATAGAATTGGACATGAAAATCTTAGCGAAGCGGATTTATAGGTTTGATACTTTATTCGTTGGTCTAATGCTTCTGGGAAAATTTATTTTGTGATTTCTTGGTAGCATTTTCCTTTAGTTGTGATTTTTTTATATTTCATAACTATCGAATAGTTATAAAATATAAAAACTTCCCTGCATCGGACCATTGGATAGTTTCATATTTTGAGAATATTCCGAATTAAAATTAGAAATAGTTTAACTACACTGCCAAGAAGGCATCACGACTGCCATATCGTAGTCTACATAACCCTTCTGAATCAAAAATACAAGTTCGTAGGTCCCTAGGCATTAAGCCCACCTTTTTGCATAAAGTTCTTGTTAATATAATTTATTTAATAAAAACTGTATATATTCTAGGCTGTATTTTTAAGGATTATAACAAGTAAATAACAAATTTATAGTGAAACTCATTAAATTTATTCTCAGTTTAACCCATTTTTGAAAATTAGTTATTATAATAAATGAATATGGTGATTGTTACATGACCTTCAAACTCGTTTTTTTTTAAAGTTCTCAGTACATAACGGTTTCCTTTGCCAGCGTGGTGAATTAAGGCCTAATCTCTCTCGTCAAGAGAGAAGTCCCTGTGTCCCAGCAGTGGGAACGTTAATAGGGTGTTTATGATAATGATAATAATTTACCACATCAATTACGCCATTAAACAAGTTCTAAGATAATCTGTGGATTTTGAGTAAAAAAGACCTTCTATCGACAATAAAATTTACTAAAACACTTTTAGAAAGAATTACAGAGCTTTAGTACTGCACTTAGACATTTTAAAATTTTCTATAACATAGTCTCTTTTGAGATACTCTGTTTTAGAAAAATTCGACGCATACTTTAAGAGGTAAAAGCATTTCATATATAAAAAGTCCTAGACAAAGTATCGCGTAACATTTCAAGACATTGTTGTTTATGAGTTGTTTTATTCATTGCTTTAATGAACCTTTTAACCTCTAGACGGCTTATTAAGACAATTTGCTTGGATCTTGATTTTTTTGCTGAAACTGAGCTAGGCAATTATGAAGCCATAAAAATACATAACAAAAACACAATTAGAGAATAAGGTAAGGCTGAAGCAATCGTAGCAAATAAAAACAATATGAAACGCTATTCGCACTTAGGTTCTATTATTGTCAGTTGGTTTTTATATTGAGAAGCAAGACAGATAATGCCTGCGGTGAAAGAAGTACCGGGTTCGTTTCAAGCCGAGGGGTCAAGTGTGTGCATGAACTCTCTCCTTGGTTTGGGTGTTTAATAAAAATATATCTATCTATGTATGTCTATTATATAAAGTCTTAGATCTTTCCACGGGTCTAGATGTTGTTGTGTGGATTGTCCGGATTTTTTATTTTTAGATAAATGGTAAAAACATGATTGTCTGAATCCCACATGACTATAGTCGCACAATACGTATTTTTCTTGCATTTTACTGTATCCCCGTCATCCTAACACTCACTCCTTTCTCACAATAACCTTTACACAGTCCATCAATCTTGTGTTTGTCCTACCCACCTCTTCCCACGTATCCATCAACTTATATATATCCACTTTACCCAAAACGTAACCTATTCCTATACCTATTCTATACTTAATTATAAGCGAATTCACCGGATAATGCCTCAAGACAAATCGTCGAATAGAAACCGCTAGGCAAGGGTCAGAGAAGCCCAAAGGTTGTCTTAAGATATAAATTAAGTGAAGCTTACAATCCGTTGAAAAATTGCCAGACAGGTTTTCGGGGACGAAGGTCGGTCTGTTCCTATTTTATTTATTTGGACACCGAAAAATTGCCGGAAGTTTGTAAGATTTACCTTCCGAGGTTAGTGAAGCCTCTTGTCATGATATCCGCAAGGTGTTTTGTAAGTTGTTTTTATCATTAAATTTTCTTAATGGTGGTTTAGACGCGATAACTGAATGTAAATTTTATATAATCATAGATGAATGTAATAACAGGTTATTGGATTCATATTTCTAATTGAAAACAAAGTTTTAAATCCTTGCGAAAATTAAGTAAATATAATGCATGCATGGTGATTTAAAATTAATTCGACACATGACATTATGTAAGTATATGGTCATTTTGCGTCTAGTCCCAAGTGGCTTATCAATGATTACATATTCCGCTGTCTTGCTCAGTTTCGGTTAGTCTGAGTAAGACAGCATGCATTTAAATACCGATTAGCTACCTACGACTTTATTTAGCCATGAGCGAGGCTGTAGTCCATTCGTAGATGACATTTTGTGTACAACTTCTAGCTGAAATTTATAGTTACCATGGCGAACGTCGTGACGTTGACGAGGTATAAACAGCATGAAATAACAAACATAGCTCCAGAAACTAGCTGCGCAAACATTGCCGCAGGCTGTTAGTATAGTTACAAGCAAAACAGCACCCTAACTCTTTATAGTTATCAAGATGTTTATGTCACAAATGTCAAAATACAAACCTCAAAGCGAGTATAAGCTTTAAGCTGGGCATTGACGGTCAGTGTTTCGCGTCAGTTGAACTGACGTCCATGCTAAATTTGAACTTACGCCATGTCCGGGAATTTTCCGTGGCTATAATCCAAATCCGATGAATGTGTGATAGACATTCCTGTAGTAAGTACTCCTCCTAACAAGCCGATTGGAAACTGAAGCGTCGGAGTGACTGGGAGTGAATGAGTGAATGGGGGCATAATTTAGTTGGCCTAAAACCATTTGGAGTGGCAACACAGTTTTACGTTAACACTAACGCTTAAACCTACATTATATCATCACTACATAGTATAAACAAAAGTCGCTTTCTCTGTCCCTATGTCCCTTTGTATGCTTAAATCTTTGAAACTACACAACGGATTTTGATACGGTTTTTTTTTAATAAATAGAGTGATTCAAGAGGTAGGTTTATATGTATAATAACATCCATTAAATAGTGGAAAAGTACTGTTATTTTTGAGGTTTCTGATGTGATGTCGTAAATAATTACATTTTTTCCGCTTACATTGCAAACGCAGGCTGAACCCTACGAGTTTTATCAAAATAATGTACTAAGTATTGTACACATTGAAAAGGTCTACAGAAAAGTCCGTGATATAGATAACCCACAATTACTTTTTTTGTCATTTACTTTTTACGACAAATAATGGCTAATTTTCGAAGCGATTTTAACCAATACAGCATTAATCCTTAACCAATTAAATACCTTGAATACAATGTTCATTTAATATAGATCTATATGGCCCTTAACACCTATGATTTGAGTGAATATTTTCGAAGATATTACAGAATTAAAAATTGCGGGACGTAGCGTTTGCGGCGGTACCGGCCAGACTCGGTCGATACTGTTCTCGATTTGGAAGAAGCTGTTCATTTTCCTACAGAATTTCTAAATTACTTGAACCCGTCTGGACTCCCTCCTCACAAAATGGTGTTGAAAGTAGGTTGTCCTGTTATTTTATTAAAAAACCTGAATCCACCTAAACTTTGCAATGGCTCGCGTTTGCTGGTAAAATCAATGAAAACTTTCATAATAGATTGCACAATACTAACAGGATGTGGTACCGGAGAAGATGTATTTATTCCCCGAATCCCTATGATACCATCGGATTTACTCTTTCAATTTAAACGTTTACAGTTTCCGGTAAAAACATCTTTTGCAATGACCATTAATAAATCGCAGGGTCAAACCTTCAACGTTGCTTAGATTTGAGCGTTGACTGTTTTTCAGATCAGCATTGTACCCGTGCGAAGCCGGGGCGGGTCGCTAGTTATTGATAAAACAAAGAAGACATGAATACCAAGAAATATATACATTTGGACCTAAAAAACTTTCTGTAGGGAAACTGCTAGTACTTACTTGAATCATTTCTTTAAAAAAATATAACTATAAATTAAATAGGTACCGCACTAATATTAATATTATGATTTTTTGTGATATATAAGCTTTTATTTGACCACAATCTTACCTGATGTAAAGTGACGATGTGGTCTAAGATGGAGCGTGAAGACCTATCTTCATGCTCCATCTTAGACATCTTTCAATGTGCTGAACTGAATAGTCATACGATGTGTACGAGTATCTAGGTATATCTAGTAGGTTACTATGAAATAGTCTTGAATAATAAAATATGACGGGAGGTGTATCTAGGTTATCCAGGTAAACTAGATAGGTAATCCATTTCGCACCTAAAGGGTAAATAAAACAGGGGTGATAGTGCGCAGTTTTCGCTGGCTGGTTTTATGTCACGATCGAGAGTGCCCAATACGTTATCCAGATTAGGGTGCGAGTACACTTGGTGATAAAATTAACATCATCATCATTGCAGCCGGAGGACGTAATTATTAAGGTAGATCACTAATAATAATTAGGCTGTCATCTTAACTAATATTTTTTTTTTATTTAATATTTTTTTGACTTTTTTTATAAATTTTGCGTTTAATGCTTTTGAGCAAAATGCACTAAATGTATACGTCGCAAGCCCCCACTCCAGAACTTTGATGCTATATATTGGAACTTTCTTATTAAATTGATAAAGCAAATAATAGTGTGCCCATATTATGATGGTAGTCCGACGCTGCACATAGGTACTAACATCAAAGTAAATCAATAAAATTGCAGTGTCCTTTTGATAATTAAATAAAAAGAAACCTTAGTTTTGGTCAGTATGAGAAGGTCTAATAACATATAATTTGCGAGATCTATTCATAGGAACCATGTCATTGATTTTAACAAAACTTTTTCGGTATCTATTTAGAAATATAGTTTTTTTAGATCAATCATCATCAGATCGGATTTTTAATCAATTTCCAAGCAAAAGAAACTTGTACTCAAGTTTCTTTTTCATGTGTGATTGTAGTTTTTCATTATGCTAGAATCAATGAGGTGGTTCCTAGGAAGGTCTTCGTATGTTTTATATTTTCAGGACTTCCCGTATTGACCAAAACTCATGCTAAGCCCTGTATATGTAACTGTAAAAGCCCGAGCTATGTTAAATCCTCCGATATTTCCAGTATGCACGAAAAGCTCATGTATCTCAAATCCCAGTGTATCACTAACGCATCCCCACATGATAGGCCGCAGCTAAGTATTCGCGGATTTAAAATTCCATTTCCGTACGTGAGCGCATATAAGTTCCGTACCGAAGCCGGAGTAGTTTGCGGACCGGAAATGCTCCGGGTACGGTAAGTGTCGAGTTTTGTCGTCACCTGTTATAGCTATTGATTTACTGTTATTTCCGGATAAACAATGGTAGAGGAAATGTATGTGTTTGTGTTGCTGTTTAGCGATTTAATTCGGCTGAATGTTTAATATTTAATAGAACTGAGGAATAATCAACTTGAAAAGGAAGAGATGGTCTCATACCTAGGGTGCCTTGCGCCTTGTCACCACCCATCCCAGTACTGACCTTTCTTTAGTTAGCTTAACTTTATAAGTGAAATTGTAAATTGCGTTTTATGACGTATTAAAAAAAACTTCTAACTAAATCTCGGTCAAGCCAATTTTCGTTGGTAGTTTTCGTGGTCATGAATATTTTAGATTTATAATTCTCTTAATTTAGAAGTTAGAAGGGGACATATTTTACCACTTTGGAAGTGCAAAATAATCAGTTAAGTTTAATAAACAATATGTTTTAGATATAACCTCAATATTATTTTTGAAGTCATATCCATAGTTACCCCAAAAATACGGGTTTTTGGGTTTCAGTTCCAAGAAATTAGTTGAGTTTACTTTTAACAAAAACAGCAGCTTTTATATGTACATAGCTGTCTGTCTGTACAAGTAGGTATAGATAACTCCAACCTGCAAATACGGATAACTCCTCACTACAAATACGGATAGGTACCTGTGATTTCCGGAATAGCGTAACTGACGTTGATTACATATTGTAATGCAACTACATATAGCTAACTAAGCTGAACCATGCCCGTTTGAAACGCGTTACAATAGACTGAAAGCAGCACCGATATTCTATGCGTAGCATGGTACAGGCTTCGATTACAGATATGGTTTATAGCTGCGGCTAACTGCCAATCTAGACATTATTAAATCTAAATGGATACGGTAGAAATTATTTATCTATATTGAGTTTTAAGCCTGATGAAAGGTGTTACAATGAGCATTTTCGAGTACTATGTAATATGGCAATCATAATGACTGTGAGTGATTATTTACTCGTTTAATTTGATACTAACGTGATAATTTCAATATTCTACAATCATTTTTGCATTGTAGCCTTTGTCCTTTCTCAATTTCTAGAATATTTTAAATCTTAATTTACCTCTTTCAATTCGTTTAGACCTCCTGTTCTTTATACAGACAGGCAATTATATACAGGCTAACAATTATACAGACAGGCAAAAGCGCCGTGATATTATTTTTCTGCTTACTTCTACGAGAATGACGTTCTTATAGATACAGTTACAACTTACTTTTACCAAAAGATATTTCTAAACATCACGAGAAGATTTATTGACGGAGCAATTAATGGCAAAACTATTCCCAATATTTGCTAACAATATTTTGCAATAAAAAATTGGGTTGTGTTACAAGTACAACATACTTAATTAAAAAAAAATCTAGAAATTTCTAGATGGGTAAAGATTATTTTGGCATTGTCAAGAAATTTCTAGAAATGTATACCTAGTATAAATCTTCATTACAAACCCACACAAACTGTCCGCCGTCACTGGATAAAGCCATAAGGACGGAGCAATAAGAGTTATTCATGCACACGGTCCAATTTGCACAGCGTGGCAGCCGGCGATATCGCCCGAATCATTTATTCCACAAAAGCCTATTCTACGAATTGAAGGAGTATCATTCCACTTGTTTTACTGATAACCACAGAGGTTGCTATAAATAGGTTTTATTTATGCTTAGTAGGTTTAGGGCCATCTTCATTAGTACTGATTCTTATGAAGCATGCTGTCTCACTCAATATATTGTGTAACTGAGCAAGACAGTACGTTGAACTTTACTCGGGCATAGAGAAGACACAGCATGCTTTATAAATACTGATTAGTTAGTAGGTAATCAGAAGGTACTTATGAAGCATGCTTATTCAATCAAAATATTGTGTAACTGCTCAGCAGATTAGCTATTTTTCAGTATTGCGCTTTAGAACATCGTGAGGAAACCGGCTTGTTCTGAGAACTTTGAAGACATTCACTAAACTGTACTTGGCCAACATGGTGCCTTATCTCTCGTCAAGAAAGAAGACCCTGTGTCCCAGCAGTGGGAACGTAAATAAAAGTGCTAATATGTGTGTGTTCAATTTTGTACGAAAACGTATCACGATAATAAATCTAAATTTAAAATTTAAGAAAATCCCCGATTCCAATACCTTAATTTCCTAAAAGTAAAACACCATTATATTTTGTAATGTGCACGCGATGCGCTTTCAATTGATACCCCACTCCAGTATATTTGCAGATTTTCGGTTTTCCTTCCCCACTCTCACACCCATAACTTTTAAACGGCACAACCGATTTTCATAACATGTCTAAGAATACTCGCGCCAAACTCACCTTATATACAAAAAAAAACTAAATTGAAATCGCTCCATCCTTTCGAGAGCTATGATGTCCCAGACAGACACGTCAAACTCTTAACACCCCTCATTTTTGGGTTTTTGGGGTTAAAAACTAGAACAAAAACGCGTGCAATTAACTGTATAGTAAGTCTTACTTTCACACAATTGAGTTAGGAAGGAACCTCACCGAAGAAGATATTCTATCCCCCGGGAACTCCGCAAACTACAATTTCTAGCTTGTGATGCTATTAGCAGCTCCTCTGTATTCAGAAACTTCAGTTCAAATGTAAGGAGTGGAAACGAAAAGATTTTATTTTATATATAAATTCTTTCTTTCTCACATGTAATAAAATTGTATTTCGTGCAGATACAGCACATGCTGAGTGTCGACCCATTTGTGTACTTTAATCTAAGTTTAATTTAATAATGTTTTCTGTCTTATTTTTGTACACAAATAAATATTTTTCTTTCTTTCTTTCTTTACGAATTATATAGACCATAGACCCACGAAGAACAAAATTTGTTTTTTTTTTTTTTTTTATGCTGGATAAGCCTTCATTTGACCACAATCTCACCTGATGTAAAGTGACGATGTGGTCTAAGATGGGACATGAAGGCCTAGAAGATGGCTTCTCCGGGCAACATTACGAAACACGAAAAAATCGCTTCACGCACTGGCCCAGCCCGGAGGGTGGTGACAAGCCGCGGCCGAAGCCTACCACCAGAGACTGTTCTTAGCACCACCCGGAGGTCACGTGTAAGGATTCAGAGGGTTACCACTTACGGACGTGAACAGACAAAACCTCCAAATAGGGTTGATTTCGAGATAGCAGCTTTTAAATAAAAAATAGTCTTCCAAAACATTGAAAATAATAAAATAAGGTCTTCATGCCCCATCTTAGACCACATCGTCACTTTACATCAGGTGAAATTGTAGTCAAATGAAAGCTTATCCTACATATAAAAAAAATAAAAAAATTAAACTCAAACGGTCAGGCGGTCTTATCGCTCAAGAGCGATCTCTACCAACAAACCTTGAATGGAAAGGATTATTATGACATAAAAAGGGATCTTGTTCCCTTGTTATTGGGTGTTGGGGAATGGTACACAAAGATATTTTCCTTTTAAGTTTTTAAAGCCTAAATGCTAGAATAAATGTTTCAATCTCTTTAATAAACTAAGCTAAAAGCTTATTCAAACCATCAAAGAGATATAAGCTGTCTTAATATTTGATATAAAATCCATCATCAAACTGTTTAAGTCAATTTGCATTCTTAGATAACTTTAATATACTTGATACAGCGAGTAGTATTAAAGTTTGTACGAGCTTTTAGCTTCTCATAGTCCGTTTAAAGAATTTCAAGAGAAAATGAAAATTCCAACTCGTGACTTACTCGACTACAGTAGCTCGGTGGAACTTTCAGATGCGAGAGGATGCGGGTTCGACTCCCGCTGTGACCGGTGTAAAAAAATAATAAAATATAAATAAAAATAAAATTAAATTTATTTTGCGTCACAAAATGAAGAAAACAATCTTAAACTAAAACTTATAACTATGATGACGACAAAAATGGTCGCTACTCGGTGTGTTGTATTTGTCCATTGTCCTTTAGTCTGGGTTGTTTTAAGAATAACCCTTTATGTATATTTATGTTCAAGTGGGCCACATGGCTATATATTTTTATACTATAATATATATTTTTATAGTATAATAGTTATAATTTGTTTAAGAGTGAAGGTTTTTGAAGTTATATGAATATGGATATTAAGGGGATTGGACATTCGATGAATGTGAAAAAACCAGAATCGAGCGCTTGTATTCTATGAGTATATAATATTTACTAAAAATACCGCAGTGCCTCAAGACAAAAGTCTTCAATAAGTGTGTGATGCTAGCGATGACTTACGAAAAGGCTGAGAGCCTCTCAAAGAGGGTTTTCTCGGGGTTTCTCTACGAGATCGAATCAGAAATGAAGAGATCCGTAGAAGAACGCAGGTCACCGGCATAGCCAAACGTATTAGCTCTTGTAAGTGGCAGTGGGCAGGCCACATAGCACGTAGAACAGAAGGCCTTTGAGGCCGAAAGGTTCTGGCATGGAGAAAGATGGACAGATCACTTGATCAAACTTGCTGGCTCACAGTGGATGCAAGTAGCGACCGATCGGAATAATTGGTCGACTTTGAGGGAGGCTTATGTCCAGCAGTGGGCGTCTAATGGCTGAAATGATGATAATATTTACCGTAAATGAAAATGTAAATTCTTTCTCGGGTAGTAAAATAATTTCACCAATACAAACAGCAAAACGTGCCGTAGCTCAGACGATTCTCCTTCGCCATAAAATCTCACATCACACATTCATGTTCAGTCGTAAAACTGTAAAAAACCTCCAAGATTTCAACGTAATACGAATACTGCTTTTAGGGTTCCTTATGAAAAAAAAACTCTTCAGCTTAATACATTAACCGGTGGGGCGATGGAATAAAATTAAGTGAAATAAAGTCGGACGTCTCGTTAAATCGATTGTTGGCCCTGAGATGATCAAGTAAATAAATACATCTATTTATCTGGAAATCCAAACAATAACATCTAGCCCCGTGGTAAGCTCTAAGCTTGTGTTACGGGGACTAGACATCTGATATACTTAATATAATAGACATACATAGGTATACCTAAAAATAACAATCAATAGGCACATTTGTTGTACAATTGGTGACCTTATCGCTTAAAGCGATCTGTTCCAGCCAACCTTTGGATGGATAGGATCTGCTAGGAACACGAAAGACGGTGCACAAGGAAAATTGCATTATATTAGTGACTAGCTTTACGCTCCACGACGTTGATCGTGTTTTATAGATTTCCTATCTTTTATGTTGCTATCCTCGATAAATATACTATCTAACAGTGAAATCATTATTTTTATGAGCTATTAAAAATTGAAAAACATAAAAAAAATACCTCACTTGAACACAAAACTTACTTAGCCTAAACCTTCATCCAGTTTCGATAAATACTACTCGAGATAATTATACCTCTACTACATAAATATTTCCGGACTTCGTACTACTAGCGCGTGAAGCGATTTTCTCGTGTTTCGTAATGTGGTCCGGAGAAGCCATACCTTCTAGGTCTTCATGTCCCATCTTAGACCACATCGTCACTTTACATCAGGTGAGATTGTGGTCAAATGAAGACGATCGATAAGTCTTATCGATCATAAAAAAATAAAAACTCTCACAGCATTACCTAACCCCAAACTAAGCAGAGCTTGTACTATGGGTGTTAAGTGACTGATATACTACATCGATAAATTTTATGCTTTT
Source organism: Gymnoscelis rufifasciata (assembly GCA_929108375.1). Classification (NCBI taxonomy): domain Eukaryota; kingdom Metazoa; phylum Arthropoda; class Insecta; order Lepidoptera; family Geometridae; genus Gymnoscelis; species Gymnoscelis rufifasciata. The sequence goes on from OV815314.1 coordinate 12,056,555, forward strand.
GTAAATACATACATAATGATACATAGAAGACACCCAGACCCGAAGCCAGAAATTGTACATACATTATATACTATTGTTATAAAGTTGAAAAGTTTGTCTGTTTGATTGTTTGCTTGAACGCGCTAATATCAGGAACTACGGGTCCATAGTCAAATAAACTTTTTACTTTATAATCTTAATATATATAAATCTCGTGTCACAATGTTTGTCCTCAATGGACTCCTAAACTACTTAACCGATTATAATAAAATTCGCACACCATGTGCAGTTCGATCCAACTTGAGAGATAGGATGGTTTTTACGGCGAGAAAAATTCTAATAATTTCCGGGAAATTTTTTTACCCGTGCGACGCCGGGGCGGGCCGCTAGTAATATTATAGATATTCAGTAAAGATAAGAGTATGTTATTAATAGAAAAGCCACGGACTAAATCTATGTTCTTTATAATTGACTGACACGCGCTTGACTGTTATATTTTCGTCAGATATTGTTGCTTGCTAATCGTTTGAAACGGTGAAGCGCGGTTAGAATATTGAACGTGCTTTAAAGCTATATTGACTTAAAAAGACTATTATGTAGAAAAAACAAGGATATTAAAAAAAAACTAACTTGATTATTACGTTTCTTCTTTTCGTAAAGGCGTTGAAGACGCTGTATTAAAAGACATTTTTTTTGTGAGGAATACTTATGGATGTTGTTCTTTTGATAGGGGCAAAGGAGCAATGATGCCAGACTCTTACTGGCTAAACCCCCACAGTCCATCCAAAACCGCCTCAATTGCTGAGCCAACGAGTAGGTATGCTTAAGAAATTCTCTCGTGGACTCCATCTCTATCGGCTCCATCTTTTGAATGGCTTCTCTCTAGGTCATTGGTACTGATAGCGAAAATCCCTTTATTCAGAAGACACCTGCATCTACTCGTAATCTACTGTGCATCTAAAAACTAAGGTAAATCTAATATATAAAATTCTCGTGTCACATATTTCGAAACGGCTTAACCGATTATTATGAAATTTTATATGCGTATTCAGTAGGTCTGAGAATCGGCTACTATCTATTTTTCATTTTGCAAAAAAATGTTGTTCGGGCCAGCTAGTGTTATATAATATTTTCCAAAATTTTAGCAAAGTACTAATAGAACTTCAGTTTGGTGATGTACTTTAAATAAAAAAATAAAAATTCAAGGTGTTTCAAAATTAGTATATAGCGTGCCAATCACACGTCTTCCCTTTAAATACCAATTTTGAAACACCTTACATAAGTTGCGCTGAAATATATTATAATTGTGAAAGCTGAAAATAACAGGACGCAAAAACTCACGCCTCACGCCTCGCACAAAAACATAATAATATTCAACATCGCTTACTCGTTTCAGTGACGTTCACTAAATCCCGAACCACACTGAGCTTAATAGTGTTTCACTTCTCAAATTAGCATACTTGAATTTTGATTAGCAGTTAAACACAGGGCTCAAAACTTTACGTAAAACGGAATGTTCTGGCCCCATTAAATATTCGTTAATGACACATTAATGGACAAAACCTTTGTAATTATGCGTTGTGAATGCCATAAATTCAACGGGTGACAGATTTAACGTTTCAATTTACGTAACTGTGAGTCGGATTTCAAATGGTGGAGTTCTGACTCTTGGTGAATTACCTCCGCTTTTTGTTTTTAAATAAGCTGGGTAACTTTGTCTTCGTGATTTATTTTACCCAAAGCGGGACTCTGACGTTTGCCTGTTTAAAAGTTCTTATCGCTGATAAAAAAATGCTGGGTTCAGGTTTTTGTAAGATTTAAAGTTTTATTCGTTGTTTATACAATTACCATTGCCATTGCCATTATATCTATCAAAAACATTAAGTAATTCGGACTAAGTAACAAATTCCGGGAAAATCTGTAGTTTTATTAATAAGCAAAAACATTTGTGAACCGAGTAAAGGTCGGATCACGGTTGTTGGTAGACGAAGTTGAATTTTTGCATATGTTTTAGTTGTCAAACAATACCCATTTATAATTTAGCAATGGTGAATAATTTGTTAAAAATCAATAAAACATAATTATAACTTTCTTTGGTTATAAAGTAAAAGTTCGCTGTAGAGCCAAATCAGAAAAAAAGCATAAAGATCAGCTGAAAAACACATGATATTTTTACTTGCTGTATGTTGTATTTATTTTTCCTGTGTGTTCAATTAAGTATTTTGGTTTTTGTATTAAGGTTCGCCGCACGATTATAAGCTTCACTATGATTTTTCACTATAACCTGTATTTGTTTACACCATACAGAAACAGCCTAAAACACTAATTAAAGCCCATAAATACCAACAAACCCAGCATAAACCATTAGCCTAAACTGTTAGCATAATGTTGTTTGACAAAGACTCATAGCATAATTAGTGTGGCAGCAACTATAACTAGTACTGCAACGGCCGTTAGAACCTCACGCGATCTGATTCGGAGAAGTGTCGGCCGCGTTACCTTGTTTTGCCTTAATAAGCTTATCTAGATCATATCCATATTCAAAGGCTTAGTGCGGGAATGTTGCTTGTTATAGAGAAACTTCGACGTTATGTTTTGGATCATCTTTTCAGGTGTAGACTTTCGATGTTATGACTAAGACCGGGCACGTATTATGTACTAGCTCTACGCCCGTGGCTTTGCCCGCGTAGTAATAGATTTTCCCGGTGGAAGCCTATGTGTTATTCTGATATGTATTCTTTATTATTGTATTTCATAGAAATACCTTCAGTAGTTTTTTCTTGAAAGAGCCACAAACACACTATCTCACTGTGTCAACCGAGGGACAAATAATTCTATATTTCTGTCGTAACTGTGGGCAAAAATTAAATATTTTTGGGTTTTATTTATTTTAACAACCTTCGTGGTCGCCCCGTGGTCACAATTTGACCATAATTAATTAAATGAAACATAGCTCTATGTGGTTTTTCTCCATCTGTTCCTGCTATTCACTTATGCGTAAAGAGCTGTATAAAGACTACGCCTGACTTAATTTAATATTACTGGCTAAAAAATATACGAAGCAATGGTGGCAATATTGTGGTAGCAACGCTTTTTGATAAAGAAAACCTGGCTTGCGCTTTATATAAATACATATCTCTGGACTAATCACACAGCATCACCTAACCCCAAACTAAGCAGAGCTTGTAAAATGGGTGATAGGTGACTGAAATAGTAGGTGTACATAGATAATTTGTTTTTGTAATTACATACATATGATACATAGAAATCACACAGATCCGAAACCAAAAATTGTAGAATAAATAAATAAAATACTATTTGGCTATTAGACGAAATTTGGCTCGCAAATATGAAGCTAAAATATATTAATACCACAACTTAAAACTGAACAAGAATCTTGCTCAAAAATGTAAAGCAATTTAACATAAATCACGAAAACATTGAAGATTCTCTGTTATTTCGGAAGCAGCAATACATTCTGGTACATTCTAATACTCGAGCACATTTCCTTAGAGCGGTAACGACGCCCCATAAAACCTTATATCGAAAACATTGGTGGTGCCGCAGATGTAGAACTTAGTAAAACATAGATGTGACATCAGATTGCCGAACTAAACAAAATGTATATTTTTTTAATAAACATTATTAGAAAATTATAACATTAAGTTTTTTATAACTATACTACGATAAAATACGCATTTAGTCCGCAAACAGTTTAGCATTTATTTATTAACGCCCTATCCGAGATTTGCTTATTATTGTACAGTCAAACTTGAGATCTCAAAACCTACAACTAAGTATTGCTATTTATATTATACTCGATGTGATGCCCTGTTATTACGAGAACACATCGCATTCAATCATTTGAGTCGTGTTTTTTTTATTTTTGTGTTTTGTGCTACCTTTTGTTGGGTGTCCTTTCTTCATAAATAAATAAACTCATTTTGATAGGGTCAAAAAACAATAAGGGTGCGTTATTTTAGTGTTTTAGTGGAATCCATACACTTTTAGGTAATAGTATACACAGGTTGGTCAAGTGTTGAAAGGGCATCTAACATTTCGTGAGAGCAGTGCCTTTAAGTAATAAAAAACGGTGTATGATGGACACAGAATTTACTTTTTTGGCAGCGATCTGCTGAAACATTCAAACAAGGTCTGAAACCGTGAAAAAGTAAGCTTTACCAATATAATGAAATCTAAGTGTAACTTTATGTTGGACATTTTTGCAATTGAAAAATTTGTAGAACGCATTTTGTAATTTAAAATGTATTATTGTGTGTTGTGATACCCTCTCCCTCTCTGAATGGAAAATACAAGTTAAGATTTCAGCAACGTCTTATCAACACCAAGTTTCAGTTCTACCCAACTACTAGTAGTTTTACGAGTAAACTACGTTACAAGTTAGTGGCAATGGGCCAAAGAGCGCGCGGTGCATGGCAATACGCCTCATATTTATTAGAACTGTTATTAATAATGTTCGCTGACGTAACATCATCATTTATCATTTCTGTTGTAAGACGTCCAGTCTACGACTTTTGACAATTATATTCTATACTAAATATATCGAGGCCCTATTTTTTTATTGTTAGATTGGCTACCTGTATACAATTGTAACCTGACTGTAACCATTTTCATAAATAAAGAAACTTGAACATGTATTTCAGCAAGGGTCAGTTACCTACTAATTAAAAACTAAAAAAACTAAAAAACTAAACAAAATAATTTGAACAAGGACCAGTAGATGCATAGTTAAGCGTTTTTAAACGAACTCTTTAGCTTTATAATATTAGAATAGTTATAGTAGGAGTTCGAAGTAGCCAAACATCGTTGTGCTGAGCAGCTGTGTCTCTATATTCGTCCATGCATCACAATGTTACCAATAAGCACCTTAACTTCATGAATCGTCCTGCTACGCGACATTCGTTGCATCTCGCTGTGCAGCGCGAATCGTTCTTCAAGTATCTTCACATCACTTCCCACCAATTCAGCTTTTATTAATGGCATCGCGTCACTTGGCGTCTCAGTGTGAACTGGCCCTTAAACTATTTATAACTATAATATTGTAATTAATAATCTTTAATATTATATTGTTTCTCTTAGAAGTAACTTGCAAGCACCGCAAACGTTTCATCGAAAAGAATATAATTATAATATTAGGCTACTATTCATAAAATCTATTTTAAAATTGGTTGTTTTTATTATGCTTGTCTCGTTAACCTCGTCTCATCCAAAAGTTTTAATTTATACATTTCATAAAGCTCTACATTTTTCGTCAAACAAAGGAATTTGCAACAAATGTTTTTGTGCCTACGAACAATCGCCACAGCTTTGTAAAGCAAATAAAAATGAAAAAAATAACGAGCGATAATTATCCCTGTTTCATTTGTGAAACAAATAAGACACAAAGAGATTCATTAGAATAAAAATCTTAGGAAAATAATCGGGACAATTAAGCTGGCTTGCTGGGCCTTTGAAATTGTGGAATTGTTTCATTTTACCGACAGAAAAAGGGAGGTTCTTCATTCGTCCAGTATTTTCTTTTAAAGTAAAGATTTATTTTAGCACCTTACGCACATTACGCACATATTATAGGTTTTGAGAAAGGCTAAACCATCACGCTCTGAGGTGAAAGGTTCCTTCGGGTGAACTCGGGAGCCCCGAGTGTGTGCTCGTTTTCACTGACTTTTTTGTTCTCTACTTTTCTTTCGTACTATCATCATAATTATTTCAACGGCTGCACGTCCACTGCTGCCCATAACCGTGCTTTATAGATATCCACTTATTTCGGTTTAAAGAGGCCTGTATCATTAAAGTTTTCGGCCCCTACATCTGTTTATTCTACGTACTATAGGAGTATGGAACTATTTATAATCATTAATCAACTAATTCGGTTCGTCTGTGTTGGTAACCTACCTTATAATTTGTATCGTACCTATTTATGTCTCCCTAATCATTAAATCTAATAACATTAAATGACTATTACGATAAGATAATTGGTTTATAAAGTCATTATGATCCCCGATACTGTTATGTAATTTTGATAATCTATTTTTAAAAACTCTTACTTCAGACTTTCATTATGTCCTAATTAAGCAATTAGTTGCTTTTTTTTTTGTATTTCGTTCATCATTAATTCATTTATCATGTTTCTTCGATTGCTTTGCTTAATTGTTAGGTACTATATAGGTTGTACAATATTTTGATATCTGGTGAAATGTACAGGACGGTCACGGAGAAGCAGGTTTGTAAGCGTTTGTAAGCGTTTGTAAGCGTATTTGAATTGCCGAAAGCCGCTGCACGCCCCGCCTTAAGCGCCACTCAACTCTTCGCCTGTCGCTACGCTTGAAGCTACGCCTAACGGAGTTAACGAGAAAGCTTGCTTTTAGACGCATTTCGCGAAAGGGTCAAAATACAAGGTTGTTTATCGTTAGGACCTTTTTTTGTACAATAAATTAAATAGAGCATTACACATGCATTCGTGTAATTTATATAAATGCACAAAAGAAATTCAAGGTTATCTACAAAGTTTGTCATATAATGACACTGAAAACCTCTTATCTTTTTTTATTTTTTATTTTATTGTTATATAGAATAAACTTAGGAAATAATGTATGCCTGATCCACATCCACTGATCCCACAGGAAAAGTGCGTTCTTCTAAATCTCAATTATCTATATATATGAAAAATATCTTGTGATAAGGGTTTTTGAGTTGTGATGTTTATGTTGTCCGAAATAAAATATTTATTATAATTTATTCTTTGGAATATTACATTACAAAATACATAAAACAATTTACTAAAACTAGTTATAAGATCTTAATTAGTGTAATTATTACAGCTTCTTCCTTTCCTTAAAGTGAGGTTGAGCAGTGTTTCTGACATAATCAGGTCGTAGAAGCAGATTTCAATAACCCTGCAATTAATACCGCTTCTACTTACAATAGCGTTCACTACAAAGATTAATAACAATACGAAAATCATTGCTAATAAGCATTATTATTAATATCCACATTTTTTTTTATAGCCTAATTGGCGCTTCGGGCTAGGTCCACTTGCGGTGAGGATTCAAGTGTTTATAGGTACCTACTGCAAGCACTTTCTACTTTATATAGGTTTTTAATATTTATAGTAAAAATATCTATAAAAGTCTTTTATTATTATGTATATATCCGTATCACAAGTTTACCACTGCTAGATCTTGTTGAACCATTTGTCATTGAGTCATTTTAAATTGCTTGATGACTACATAAAAATATTTATTATACTTAGTCCATCTGTAAGCCCGTCCAAAAATACTGCACGCCTATTTTTAGCTTTATCTACTTAAAAAGAATGGGCCAAGATATAGAGAAGTTTCGGAGTTCTTGTGACTTATAAATTTAGTACAAATAACGTTACGAGTTACGTCACGTGAAACTTCTATGCACTGTCATGCAGCAAAACAGCGTCTTAATTTTTCGTTTGTCAGAAAAAAATAAAAAATATTGGTACAGTGTTTTTAAATAATCTAAATTAGGAGGTTTTAAGAGGATTTTCTGTTCACGTCCGTAAGTGGTAATCCTCTGAAACCTTACACGTGACCTCCGGGTGGTGCTAAGAACAGTCTCTGGTGGGAGGCTTCGGCCGCGGCTTGTCACCACCCTCCGGGCTGTGCCAGTGCGTGAAGCAATTTTTTCGTGTTTCGTAATGTAGCCCAGAGAAGCCCTCTACCTTCTAGGTCTTCATGCCCTATCTTAGACCACATCTTCACTTTACATCAGATGAGATTGTGGTCAACTGAAGGCTTGACTAACATAAAAAAAAATCATCATCATCATCACCCTATTAACGTTCCCACTGCTGGGACACAGGGACTTCTCTCTTGACGAGAGAGATTAGGCCTTAATTCACCACGCTGGCCAAGTGCGGGTTGGTGAATGTCACGTGTCCTTCAAACTCTTTTAAAGTTCTCAGAACATGCCGGTTTCCTCACGATGTTTGCCTTCACCGTTAAAGCACGTGTTTTAAAGCGCACATAAATTTCTCAAGAAGAAAAATCCAGAGGTGCGTGGCGGGGTTTGAACCCACGACCTTCGGAATGAAAGTCGAGTGTCCTCCCACTTAGCCAACACGGCTTGTTGAAAAATTTTAAAAAAATAATAATGACGGACTATTTATTATTTTTTAACCATCTAACATATTGCTATTTGATGTTGCATCCAGCAGTAGGACAACATAGGCTAAAGAAAAAAAACAATAACTAAACGCCAATCACTCCTAACTTTGCTCACGTTTGCGGCACTAAGTGTCTCCGTAGCTCCTTACCCAAATTGCGTGTTTCAATAAACTGGGTTCGTGTTAGAAATTGACTATTTATGAAACCTGAGTCACGCATTGATTGTAAACAGTTGAAGGTTGTATAAATTTGTGAGCTAGTTACATAAGAATAAAGCTGAAATCTGTAAGACGAAGTAGGTAGTTAGAACAGTAAACGCATCTTTATGGAATATTTATGGGTTGACAAAACGGTGACAGTTTGTATGAATGGCATGTGAAAGGTAAATTGTGGGTTTTGACTCGATGAGCCTCGATTATAGGGACTAGTTACTTCTTATACTCGTATCTACATAATGTATTGGTACCTAGAACACAACATTCACAAAGGGTCGTTCGTTTTTTTAGCATTTGGCGTTTTAAATAGTATTTTTGTTGTGGCATTAAAATTATGTTCACGATAGTACTTTTTAAATTATCAAAGGTTTTAACAATACTATGACCTTAAACGGGTAACATACCATGATTTCGGTTTCGGAAATCTCAAAAACCGTTGCCCCTTGGTATGTTACCAGTTATAAGGTCATTCAATCCAAAACCTAAAATATGATGGGAGGAAAATATTAATTTTAAAATTTGCAGCTAAATTAATCTTAAGTTGTAAATTGCTTCTGATAACGCCTTCTCAAACGCAGGAAGGAGCGTGTTTACTCAATGCTTTTGTTTGTTGTTGTATACTTCAAGTTAATTCATGAATACTGAAAATCAATGAATATTTTGATAAAATTTACAATCTTAAACACTGAAAATTCATGAACATACATAGATAAAAACAGCACCCCTTGTTTATAAAAATCATTTAATACACTTAAAGAAGAGCACAAAGCAAATTAAGCGACAAGATTTTTAGGAACACTTTGTTTGTCCAAGAATATCAAATCTGTTCCGTAAAGAGGCCGTCAATTATTATGAGCCGCCCACCACTCGCGGGCAACTTAATTTGCAAAATGAAAAACTCTCCATTTTACTTTATTTCTAATCTCTGAAATCAGCCTTGGGTACCTACTGCTAAAGTTGCGCCGCTCTTTTGTTTAGCAATTTATTTAAGGACTACTAACAAACGTAACACAATATATTTCTTCAAATTCAAATTCAATTTTGACACAATATATTTCAGACAATTAGACATAAGGCTCCGTCTTTTACAAGTAGCAACCATATGTTTACAGAAACATGGATCTAAATAGATTATTATAGAATAATATAGTTAATAGTGATCAATTGTTTCTGTAGTGTTGTATTATTTTTAAATAAAGTTATGTTTGTTGTTATATGTTGGAGAAACAAATAATGATTTTCTATTCTATTATATTTATTGGAACTTAGATATCAAAAACTCTGGTGCCTTGCCAGAAAGCGCAGGGCATTTTAGGAATACTATTTATATTATCCACTGCACAGTTGATTCTTACAGGGCATTTTCTGGACTAAGACTAAACAAAAGTATGGGCTTGAAGAAAAAAAACATATTGTAAGGAGAAACACACGTGTATTCTGATTCAGTTGCATTTTATGTCAACAGATAGAAGATCATGTACATACATTTAAAGTACAAAATATTAAGTACTTACTAATGTAGTAGTGTTTGTGTGAAAGTGGAATTAGTATTAATTATTTTGTTCTATAAAAGTGTTTATGATATCCAATATGAATTATAAATACTTGTCTTATCTGAAATTCCAAAATATCACTATTTATTAATAGTTGAATAGTATTTTTAACCCCCGACCAAAAAAGAGGGGTGTTATAAGTTTGACGTGTCTGTCTGTCTAGGACATCATAGCTCCCGAACGGATGAAGCGATTTTAATTTAGTTTTTTATTCTGAAAGGTGAGTCTAGCGCGAGTGTTCTTAGACATGTTTCATGAAAATCGGTTGTGCCGTTTAAAAGTTATGGGGGTTAAAATGGGGAAGGAAATACGAAAATCTGCAAATGTACTCGTGTGCAAAATATTTTGGTGTTTTACTTTTAAGGAAATTAAGGCATTGGAATCGGGGATTATTCTTAAATTTTAAATTTAGATTTATTTATTATTACGGCGTGTTGGGTTATTACCCGTTTTCCGCTATAAAATAATTTAATAAATATAAAACTGTGTAGTGGCTGAACTTTACCAACAGTGAACCCCTAAAATAAATTTAGAACGGACTCGTTGTACAAACTTTGTTTCCTTTTCTCTCGAAAAAATAAAGACTTACGTCTTTAATTAATTAAGGAGGCCTTTTAAAATAAACAATTAAGCCTGTAATGAGACTTGTTTTTTTTTCTTTTTCGGGAAAATCTGGCATTTCGGCGTGAAAAGGCTCAAATTGGAAAGACGGAGTGTTGATTACTACGTAATTATTCAGTTCGACGAATCAGCTTTATGTTTCATTAATTTATTTTATCTTTTCTGTTATAAAGTTGAAGAATTTTCCTCATATATTTAGATTTTATTTTGTACTTGCTGTCCCGAATGAACGGATGCAAAAATCTAACTCTAGGATCAATCTACTTATTGTTGAAAACCGTATAATGAGCCGTTTAGTAGTTTTTAGTTTATCACGAACATAGAGACACACAGATGCGGTTAGGGGGCTATGTATATATGATTGTAACACTCATTGTACTAAACAAGTTTAATGTGTCGCACTGTTTTGTTTTAATGTATCTTGCTAGCAACTCAGTAAAAGTGAAAGCATTGTTCCAAAAGTTAATTTATAAGAAATATTGGGATCTTGAGCAACTGAGCATTTTTCCAACAAAGCTTATCTTCCAGAAGACAGGTCTACTCTACTTAACACCCCAATTTTAAATATAACTAAACAGTCATTATTTGTTTCATAAAAGTTTTTAAGTTCTATTCTATTGAAAACAACTGACAGTATTTACCGAATAAAGGTAGGAAAACAACAATAAGGGTATCAAATAACAGAGCAAGATGAATAACAAGAATATTTTGTATAGAAAGCAAATAACTCTAAAGTTGAAATTAAAAACTGCAGATTTACACAACAGCCAACGACTACAAATGATGGTTGTACAGCTAAAATTACCTTCTCCTGAATGTTGTTCTATTACATGGGTATACCAAGCGCTGAGTACGACGTCCAACTAGATGAACGAACTATTTGGTAAAGGCTGCAGGTATAAGATGGATGCGTCTAATCGAAATAACTGGAAGTTTATATCAGCTAGTCCTTTCTTTTTGTGGTGACTGTAATGCTCTTGTTGTTCTTGAAGGAACTTTCATCAGCACGCCACCGCCAATACAATCGCCGGCCTAAAAAACATTGTTCCAAAAGTTCATTAATAAGAAATATTGGGATCCCGAGCAAGTGAGCATTTCTCGATGAATAAATGCCTATCTCCCAGAAGACAGATCGACGCTACGTGACGCGTCAAATTTCCCCGCGACAACTGAAAAATGGCCGTTCAGTGCCTATCCTCATAACAGTTCCGAGCTATGCTAGCGAGCTATGAATTTATTTTAAGGTTGTATTGGATGACTAATGCTTTATTTTTATGTTTATTAAATACGATTTAACAAGGTTTTGTTTAACTTGCAGCTCTTGGAGTTTGTTAGGGTGAAATGCTGCAACTAAATTTTGAAGTAAATACAGACAAGTTTAACAATTAACACAAAAAAGCACAGAACAGAGAAAAAAAACGAAGTAAAACAAACCTACTATATTATCAAGATATCAAATAACAGCTAAACATATTATGACCCAAAACGTACCTAAAATACCATGCTTATCAAAATCAACTTCAACAATCGCTTGCAACATCGATATCGACGATGTCGTCGAGATATCGAAAAACTCAAAACCCGTAAAATCATGGTATGTTACTTGTTTAAGTACTAATATTGTTAAAAACCATGATAAATTTAGCAAAAAAGTTATAACAGCTATGCATAGCTACTTAACCGAATGATCAGAAAAAGTCTAATATTTTCAAAGATTTGGGCTATTAAGTCGATAACCTACCACAGCACATAAAAACACCCTGTGTCTTGTTTGCAGACGACATCTCTCTTAGAATGCCATGTTCTAGTTCAGAAAACATAATTAACACCGCCCGACAATCTCTTACGGAGGTAGCTAGATGGATGAATGATGACGGCTTGCTAATCAATATCAAATTAGATTTTAACAATGCACACCTAGAATGCGTAAATAGTTTTTCACTACTCGGTATTACTTTAGACAGCCACTTAAACTTTAAAGAACATATTAAAAAAATTAAATCTAAACTTTCAAGTTTCACGTACGCGTTACGGGAATTAATTAGGACAACTGACCTTCCGACAGCGCTCAATGCCTATTACGCACACACGCATTCCCACTTATCTCGCAGCATTGTTCTCTACGGCGATAGCACGGACATACAAGACCTATTCATAATGCAAAAGAAATGTGTGCGTATTCTCGCTCACATAAAAAGAACAGACAGCTGCAAACCTTTCTTTAAGAAGTTTAAAATATTGACCTTGCCTTCAATCTACATTCTAGAAATGTGTAAGTTCGTTCGAAAGTACCCTAGTTTTTACAGAACACTTGACGAAATTCCTAGAAAATACGAGCTTAGACCTAGTAGAAATAAAATCGTTCAACCATCATCAAACCTGCGCATACACAGTTCCGGTCCTTACAAAATGTCAATCAAAATATTTAATAAATTACCAAACGAAATAAAAAACATCCAATCAAATGTATTATTCGCCAACAAATTAAAATTATTTCTTATTGACAAATGTTATTATGAATTAAATGAATTTCTTATGACATAATTATAGACACGTAATATTTATACTGACAAATTCAATATATGTGTGTAATATTAATTAAATTTTAGTTGGTCTTTATTTTAATTTTCATTAAATGACATTTTTGTTTTAAATATAACTTTGAACTTGTATAAATAATTTTTTTTATGTGACTTAAATTTGATTTTTAATTTTAGATCTGATTTTATTTTGTTTTTAAATTATAATTACCTAATGAATATCATGACATGTAGGTACCAATTAACAACATTATGAAAAGCCTCGGTCTGCCTCCCACTTGCTGTAACGCCCAACAGGGTCCACATTGTGAAACATGCATACACAATTCAAAAAACTATGTCTTATATTTAAGTCAACCAATGTGTAAACAGCAATAAATGAATTGAGTATTGAGTAACCGTGCTGAGTACATTACAAAACAAAAATAACAATATACTCGAATCAAAGTTATTAAAAAAAAATATTCTAATCTTTTATCAATTGGTCGTTGAGTGACCCTGCAGACCCGTCTTCTTCTACAAAATAACGTCTTACAGCTAAAATTATGCTCATGGTGAAAATCCTCTTCCTAAGGTTCAAGGTCTAGGAACTTCAAGGTCCTAAAATTTGAGCATTTTTCCGACACACGAATCTGCTCGCTACAATTATAACCACAATGCTGTACCTTTTTGGGAAAGAGAGAGAGAGAGAGACAAATCTTTATTTGTAAGCTACAAAAACATTAAAACGAAATGCCGTATAATCTTCCCAACATGAATAAAACAATTAAATTATTTAATTAAACGCATTCAAATTAACGTCAGAAAAAAGCGGAAACAGCCAAATGCGTATTAAAACGTAGCTGTACAAATTATTTAGTACTTTCCTGCCGATGCTAAAAGTTTCAGCGGAGCGCTGAGAGGGTTAGGTACTGACGCAGTACGTACCGACGTATTACGTACTGTTTACGTAGCACATCCGAGCACGTTTATTTTGGCTGTGCATTAGGAAGGAAAATTAATTTTGGAAGCGCATGGCGGATACATTTTGAGTATATCAAAACACGTTATTCAGGAAAGGAAGGCGTTTACATTTGTTATGAAGGGAACCATGTAAAAATCTGTAAACGGTTGAAATTAAGTTTGTTTTTGTCTTGATATTGTTAATCTCTGACGAACTTAGGATTTTGTATAAGTTATGCAACAGAAAAACGAAAATGTAATAAAGTTTTAGCTTTTTAGCTGCCATAGTTAGATTTCGGAGTTATAAGTTAATAAGATTGCTTGCTTTTTTACTTGTTTGACATGTTTTACTTTTTATTAAAAAAACTGAAAGCCAAATAAAACCTTGCTTATTACGCCCCATCTATAAAATAAAAAGGTACCTATAACAGTTTTAATTTTTGGTTGGTCCACTTTCCTAACTAAATTTACTCCTAATTATTTAACTGATTATAAAAATAAATTAAAAGTGGCCTTATGTAAAAGTTTTCATAACGATAAGTAAGTAAAAGTCTCGTCTCAGTAAAATCCTGGACATCTATGAGACCATTTCCAATGCAAAAATATATAAGCTAATTACATAATATACTAAACACTTATTATATTTATTCACTTTATTCATTTATAACACATTCAAAATATATTTTTACCAATAAATGATTCTAAAACTTAATTGAATTAAGTACTGTAAAAATATATACCTATATAGATAATCACCGGCCACGTAGCTCAAGCAACCGGTAAATAGTGCTGCAGACAAAATAATTCATAAATGTTAAATTAAAAGTAATCGACCATAATGACCGAATAACTTATACCGAGAATAAGGTTTCCGGGTAGTACCTTCCAAGCCCCAAGTACTCAAGTAATGATAAAGTTATGGTCACAATGATAACGAATGGAGGCCCTCTGCGACCGTAATTATGTTGGATGAGACCCGGCGATATAAAATTCCAATTACTGGCCATCGTTAGAATATGAATTTCCGATATTCTTTGCCATAATCGGCACGTAGAATTTTCTTTACTAGATTCGTCACAAAAACTATTTGGATTTGCTTTTAAACTATTGACAGACAAGCAGACTGCAAATCAGGAAAATGGAATTTATATCCATTAATATAGACAGTCAGTCGAACAGACATACCTGCAGTTGGACAAGCAGACCAACAAAGAAAAGTCTATCCGTTTACCTTATAATATTAGTATTGATTGATTGATTGTGCGAAGAACGGAGCAATATTATTTTCAAATCAAATTATAAGTATTACTGAGCCTTATTTTATTAGTAAACTTTAAGAAGACTCACTGAGTTGCACTACAATCAAGATTCGCTTATTTAACCTACATAACCTACTGAAACAATACTAAGAATACCTACTGATACCTAGTTTAAAACGCTATTTCGTCTCTGTATTCCTAGTTCATTAAACCTGACGCAGTACCGAAATATCTCCATCAAAACACTCGTCAAAATCCTTTGCCACATCCATTGAGTCCCGATCCGCATCTTTGCGAGTGGGTCCCTAACGAGGCAGAATATATGCGCATATATTTGCGCTTTATTCAATGGAGCAGCGCTTCGGTAAGATTTGCAGCGCGTTTGATTCTCCACTGATTCCTGGAGGACAAATATAGAAAACAATTGCTTTATACCTTGGTTTCATAAGCGTGTAAAAAAGTCAGATGTTTGTTTTTTGAAGTGATAAGGGAAATTGTCCCACCGTCAACGAGAAAACGACTTACTATCAGCTGTTTTCTCGCTCCTGAAACGTACAAAACAACAAATACATTCTGTGCAAACATAAGATACGCATATACAAATAGTTGATCGCTGACTGTTTCACTGCCGGCGGGGATTCGCTTCACTAGTCTGACACTGAGCGACAAAACCTATGAAAGATAGCACTCGCTCAGCGATACTCGATCAGTAGGCGCATTCTGTAAACTCACTTCGATCCTCACTAAGCTGAATCCGCGGTGAATTTACAGTTTTGCATTCTGTAAAACTCGATAGCGCCTGTAGCGCCTCAGTGGCGAGCGTGCTAATGAAATGAACTAAATTGAGTGAGATTTTGACATTTACGCTAAGGATTGACGTATTGTTGGCATTCTGTAAAAAATTCCCGCATCATCTCGATACTTCAAACTCGAACTCACTTGTCGATAGATCTCACACCGAGAGAGTTACTGGCGGTTGTGTAGCCGAGCTACAGAACTATCGGAACTAGGTTCTCGCTCCTCGCTAACTTACATTCTAGCATTCTAATTCTACATGCTACATCTCCTCTCTACTATGTAGTTTATCGTTTCCGAAGGGACAACTGTAAATATCAAAAAAATCTATGTAGTTTATCAGTCACCTAACACCACGATCAACGTACAAGCTCTGCTTTAGTTTGGGCGTAGTAATTTATTATTCTATGGTTTGGGGTTAGGTGATGCTGTGTGAGTAGTAGCTGACCCAGCAAACGTTGTTTTGCAAATGAAAAATAGATAGTAGCCGATTCTCAGACCTTACTGATTACGCATATAAAATTTGGTAAAAATAGCCGTTTCGGAGGATACCGTACTCCTCATTGTGTCATTCATTAACATTGTGACATGGAAATTTTATATATCACTACATAGTATAAAACAAAGTCGCTTTCTCTGTCCCTATGTCCCTTTGTATGCTTAAATCTTTAAAACTACGCAACGGATTTTGATGCAATTTTTAATAGATAGAGTGATTCAAGAGGAAGGTTTATAATAACATTCATTAAATAGTGAAGAAGTACTGTTATTTTTGAGGTTTCTAATGGGATGTCGTAAATAATTTCATTTTTCCGCTTACATTGCAAACGCAGGCTGAACCCTACGAGTTTTATCAAAATAATGTATGTACTAAGTATTGTACACATTGAAAAGGTCTACAGAAAAGTCCGTGGTGGTATATGTCTATCTCTTATGGATAACCCACAATAACTTTTTTTTGTCATTTACTTTACATTTATTTAGTATCAGCATTGCACCCGTGCGAAGCCGGGGCGGGTCGCTAGTTAAATATACATCTTTAATTCTGAAGTGAACCCTATATGATAAAAACAATAACGCCCATACGACGTCAAATGCACTTTGCGCTTTGATCTCTATTCGCTGTTCCAGCTTTTCACTATATGTGCCAGACATCTCTTCCCTATGATATTTGCTAGCCACGCAATGCGACACATAAACAATTCATCCAGATTTCAAATCACGATTCCCGTCGCTGATCAATTTACCGTTTTAACCCGTCGCATATTTTAGTGGACGGATGCAGAAAATAAAACGAATTTGTAGCAGGATAAAGCTTTTTCGTCGCGTGTATTTTCAGTACTGTGTTGGTATTTTAAGGTTTGTCGCCACTATTTTAAAATAAGTTTGTGTTAAAAGTGGTTCATTGGATCGCTATATTTTTTTACTAGGAACGGCAACGTAGAATTTGAATTTAGGTCTATCAAGACCTTAAAGCGAACATAGCGAAAGTTTTTATCAAAATAATTCTTTGTATAATAGTTTATTTTTATACATTACTTAACCACGATTTCATATTCGTGGTGTTTAATAATAAGCTAAATAGTACCTAATGGAAGAACATAGGTAAAACATACATAAACAAATTGGTATAAAGCTACCTTTAAAATTATTAGCATACTACCACACCATTTAAGTATACACATATATTAAATTTGTCTCATTTTTTATAAGCAAAGAACTTTGATACAAACTTCAATCCCCATTTTAACCCCAAAAGGGAGTTGATTTCTAGAGATACATTATTTGTGCGTATATTATGTTTCAGTTTTCTTACTTTAAAAACATAAGATTCTCTCTAAGTACCCGAAATTCAAGAATCTAAAAGTATATAAGTAATTCATAAGAAAACTCCCACAATCTGTTAAGTAATATATTTACATACGCGTGCGAGCAAATATTAATTTACAGGCAAGAAAATATCAGATAAATGTATGTTATTATAATACCGAATAACGATAACAACAACATTATAGATGAAAGCTGGGTTGTTATATTCGCTTCTCAACTCAGTGTTAAACATTTAAGCGAAGTGTCAAAACAATGTTATTTCCTTGATAATTCTTAGTTTTTATTTAAATTAGCTTTAAGTTGACCTGTCCATGTATGCATAATGCTTCTAAGGAAATAAACGTTTTGACTTTGACTTTGAATATAAAAAACAATAGACTAAAGAAATTCGTCTAACAATTCCAAAGTCATAAATAGCGTCATACGGCGCTATACCCATGTATACCACAGGTGGTACGGAATGCAATACGCGTCGCGGCCCGCATACTAGGCATGGCGGCAATTCCGGACTATTGTGATTTGTCACGCACGCTGTCTGCATCCGAATACGGAAATGTGCAGTCGACTGCATTGCTTAATTAAATTTCAGCTATTATTAGTGAAAATCTGCGCTTCGGTCGTGATGGAGCGAGGCTGGAATTTTAGTTTAGATTTTTTTTACTTTTTGTATGTATTTAGTTTTTGAGTAGGTAGGTAGGTACTTAGGCTGTTTTGTGTTTAATAACTTCTTTCTAAGGTTTATAGACTTTAACTCTTGAATGCAAAATGATCAACTATACATATTTATGATAATATGCCGCTAGCATTACTTTGTTTCTCCTTGTCGATGACGTTGACATTTCTCTTTGTTAGAAAGAAACAAAATGTATGCAAACTTTAAAAGGTTTGCTAACTATTTTGCATGTAAGAGATAGTTTTTAAATTATTACAAAGTATGAAATAGGGACTTCATCGGTGAAAATTTGGGAGCACTTTTGATAAACGAACGTTTATAAAAAGTAAAGCATTTGATTAAGTTCTAGTTATGTTTTTTGGTAAGGCCGAAAGAATCCTTACAACAATTCTGTTTAACAATCTTAGAAAGCCATTTAATATGATATTTACTTTAACTAATCTCGGTCTTATCCTCCTTTAACTAGAATTTCTAATGCATATAGTTTATTTTCCAGTAAATTACGTGAACTTGATATTTTTTTGACAAATTACTTTGTTTTATATGCAAACTAGCTTGATTACTATTAATGAGTAAACTCATTCGTTTACAAGTCTTTTCTGCTTAAAAAATACATTATTTTTATGTAAATAAAACAAAATCCTTTATGTAATTATCCTTAAATTTAAAATTTGTTTAGTTCGTTTGTTTTTAGTTTTAATAAGCTGTTGTTTGTAAAATTTATGAGCAAGCCTGTTATTTGCACTCATTTCGTACAAAATTCGTATATGATTAATGTCCATGATTGTTATGTGTGCTGTTGGCTTGCCTTATCGTTAAATAAATTAGACATTGTCAGACCACTGCAAAACAGGCCCAAACTGTATATCCGTAAACCTTAAAGGTTCAAAAATTACAACAGTTTCGTTACAAAATTTGGAACTTTTTCAGTGCACGTATTCGTCAATTCGTGGGTCGAAGAGCACCAAGATAGTAAAAAACTGCGAAAGACTCTAATTAGTAAGGCTTTCTGCACACGATACCACCACCGCGCCCCACCGCGCCCCACCGCGCCGCCACCGCGCGGCCGCCTCACCGCTCAACGAGCACACGAGTCGTTCTGCTTAACTAGCAATGTATTATGTGGGATTTGATGGGGCAGTGGCGGCGCTATACCTAGTTAGTAACTCATTACCAATTAAGCTTAATGTAACCATTACGCATGCTAGGTTTAAATGTTACCTTTTTATTAACCGACTTCAAAAAAGGAGGAGGTTTCTCAATTCGCCCGAATACTTTTTTTTTTAAATAATTTTGACAAATAATCACCAATTTTTATTGGTGCGTGTGATAAAGAATGTGCTATTCTATTCTTAATATCCTATACGTTTCTGTATTACCTCGAAATTCTCAATTTACTAATGGAGAAACGAGTTGATTTCCACAATTCTACATCTAGCTCTCTGTTGACTGTTAGCATACTGCATACATAGCCCATCAACACCCATCGGAGTGGTTGTTTACAAAGAAATATTGAATCAATTTGTTTGGGCAATCGCACGGGACATTCGGGCATAACTCACGAACCACTATGATATATTAGGCCCATATGGCTTGCTAGCTCGGTGGCCCGTGATTTGTCATGGCCTGTAGCATTTAGATTTTGGGCCATTTGGGTATAAAACAATGTATGGTTATTGGTAAAAATGTTACCTTTTTGGTGAATATTATTGGCATTGCTGTGTTTCGATATATATCTCTATAAGTGAAACGTTTGGAATGGACATTTAGATATGAATTTGAATTAGGGTTACATAAATCAGTGATGGATTTACAATAATAAAACGTTGTAGCATCAGCCGTTGTGCTTTTGTTTGTTATCCTTTTCTACAAATGTCGATGAATTAGGGAAATTACTTCAATTTCTATCTGGATGTAATTTTTTTGACGGTGACAACTCTCAGGTAATCTTAGTTTCAAAATTATGTACTACTAGTAGTAGCTTTTTTTTTTTAAGTCGGTTCAGTAGTTTCCGCGTAAAAGCGTAACAAACAAACTTACATTTATATATGTCATTTACTAACTTTGGCATACTGACGCCTTATATCATGAGCTGTATTCTTACAACACGTTGGAATCCAATACAAGATACAAAATTATTTATTTCCATTGTTTGGTTTTGCAAATCTTAGAATCGTCTAAAATAAAATACTTAAAACATAAACAAATTGAACATACCAAACCAAACAATGGCAATCAATATATCATCTAGATGATTAAATGTAACCTTCTTATGCAAAATGGATAGGAAACCTATTCTATTTTAAGCATGAATTTTGTCTCTTTCTAACAAACACAAATGTCAATGTGATCGATAAGGACAAATGAATGCTAGCGGCATATTAGGTTTAGATAACTATTTCGCGTAAGGGGGTTAGTTTGTTAAAGATCTGTCAAATGTAAGTATAGGATTACATAATGTTGTTAATTTACAGTAGTTAAAACGGCAACTCATGGAATGGCTACTCTCCAATAATTGTAACTTAAATAGTATTATATTATGTGTCGATTATTGTAACTAATATATACTTCAAAATGTATATACTCGTAAGTGAACTTAATCAAAGTATTAAAGAATAAACCGCCATTGGTTTGAAATCAATGCCTAATCTAATTTATAAATCAAGCGCAGCGTATGACGTCCGCCAAAATTACTGAAAATCTTTGAAAGGCATTTTTTAATGCTAAATAAGCCTTCATTTGACCACAATCTGATGTTAAGTGATGATGTGGTCTAAGATGGAGCATGAAGACCTAGAAGGTAGATGGCTTCTCCGGGCCACATTACGAAACACGAAATATCGTTTCACGCACTGGCTCAGCCAGTGCCCGGGCCCGGATGGGTGCCCGGGGTGATGACGAGCCGCGGCCGAAGCCTTCCACCAGAGACTGTTCTTAGCACCACCCGGAAATCACGTGTAAGGGTTCAGAGGGTTAACACTTACGGACGTGAACAGACAAAACCTCCATATGTCCAACAGTGGACGACTTACGAACGGAAATGACGATGATGCTGGAGAAATAAGGGCAGATTGCTAGTATAATAAACTAAGGTAGAACCCCCCTATCTAAACGAACGACAGCTTCAAGAAAGCAAGGCTTAACCAAGTTTTTATCGCGTCAACCGTCGCCGTGCACAACTTAAGTGATGGATTATGAAAATTCCTTTAATATCTGGCGTAAAATACCCTAACTTAAGACTTTGCGATCGACTTAGCACGGAAATGAAATTCACTTTGCCCTAATGAAAATTCTTTGAGTAGGAAATTTGGCTTTTGAATATTTTATAAGCCGATTTAGTAGTTGAGTTGGGAGATATTTTTTTAAGTAACTGCCGTTCGGTAAGCTGAATATAGCTAAGCGAATATGTTTAACCCTCTGTCTGTCAAACGGATGAAGCGATTTCAATTTTTGTTGTGCGAGTGTTCTTAGAATTGTTTAATGAAAATCGATTGAGCGGTATATGAGCTATGAGGGGTAAAAGTGGGGAAGAGGAACCGAAAATCTGCAAATATACTCCAGTGGGATATCAAATGAAAAAGTGTTGTAATCGGGGGTTTTTCTTAATTTTTTAATTATATTATCATTGCAACTTGATATAATTTTAAAGCTTAGATAACTATTAAAATATAAAATTGGACAATATTATTCGGACTCATACTTATCATCATAAGCACCTAATTACGTTTGGTTTATTTAACGTAAACTTTATTAGAAACATGGAATTTACCTATTTTCAATTTTTAAACTTACTTGAAATATCATTTTTAGATTTTGTGAGCATACAATTTTTAACTCAGACGGAAAAAGAGAGATGGTATATGTTTGACGTGTCTGTCTGTCTGTCTGAAGCAACATATGTTTATATGTTCCCGAATGGATAAAGCTATTAAAAAACATTTTTTTTTGTAATAAAGGTGACTTACGCCATTGTGTTCTTTTAGGCACATGTTAGATGAAAATCGTCTCAGCCGCTATATTTAACACCATATTTAGTCTCCTAGACCCTTTATTCTAAAAACATTAAACTTACCTCTTTTCATTGTTTAAACTATTAATGTAATTTTGATATTTTATGAGTATTAACAGTTTTCGCAAAACTTGGAAATGCGCCGTACGCGAGATTAGATAACTTTTTAAATGCGAAATAACTTCTGTCTACATGACATGTGTTCATAATACAGATACCACCTATTTAATACCTATATAAATAAAACAACTCTTTCTTTAAAAAAAACTCTCCATGAACATAAACACAGAGAATTAACACATGAACACTGTTTATTTATGGAGGTTCCTCAGAACAGACATAATGGCGAATTTCCCGTGTAAAATCACACTGCTTTATGTTCAGCCATCACTTCGAGGATGCATGGTTATGTGTAGTCTTGTAACAACTTGATATCATAAATTCATGGGAACGTTCTCCCTTTATTCCGGTAGGCTCATAAACAATCAATGTTAGTCCTTACAGGAAGCAATAAAATTTGAAATCTCTGGTATTGTTTGAGAGAAAAGAAATTGAAACGAAACGAACACAGCTAGATGTAAGGTCGCAGTTTACAAAAGACTTGTAAATTATTCATATCGAGCGACAGCCTTGGTCTTTAAGCGGAGGACAGACAGGTACATTGTCCGTGATATATATATGCCTACTATATTATAAATCTGAAGAGAGAGATCTCGGGAACAACTCAGGACAGTTTCTGGTGGTAGGCTTCGGCGGCTTGTCACCACCCTCCGGGCTGGGCCAGTGCGTAAGCAATTTTTTAGTGTTTCGTTATGAGCCCCGGAGAAGCCATCTACCTTCTAGGTGTTCATGCCACATCTTAGACCACATCGTCACTTTACATCAAGTGAGATTGTGGTCAAATGAAGGCTTATGCAACATAAAAAGAAAACGTAGTACAATTTTAAAAATTATTTCAGTGTTATTTATAACTTATAAAGCCCATTGGTTAAGAAAGGATTTTTACAGCGAGACATACGTATTTCCCGCGAAAAAATCAAAATCAAGACGTTTATTTCCATAAAATCGAGTTCCTCTAAACTAGACTCGTCATAATTAAGTAAACTAAATGATTAAAATGTAAATATCGTGAACTGTAATGGCTACATTAGCGGCCTGCAACGAATATTGGTGCTAACTCAATGTGCGCGAACATCGTTGCAACGCAATTTATTCGAGCAAAAACCACATTTGGCAGCGTGCAACGCGTCACAAATCCTTGTCCGCGAATGTAACAGGAAGATTTGTTCTGACAAACCATGTCATCGATATAATCAAAATAAAAAATTGCATTCACATGATTAAAAAAAACTTGTACCTACTTACTTTGTTTGGAATTGAACACGGACTTTTGAAAAACAAAATAAAACACTATTTTAATTTAGATATTGATTTAAATTTTGATAAAAACTCCACACCAGCCTTCATTTGACCACAATCTCACCTGATGTGAAGTGACGATGTGGTCTAAGATGGGGCATGAAGACCTAGAAGGTACCACTAATCAGCAAGAGAATGAACACAGTATAGACGAAGCCTTAACAAAATACGGTGGATTGTAAGTACTCGCAATATTCCGAAGTTTAAGTTTTATTAATTAAATTCGTATTCAACCTTTTGATGTAGCAAAGTTATAAGTCAATTGGATTGGAATCGTTAATTCGCTCAGTTTCGACTCAAAGGAACAATATGCTAAGTGTGTATTTCCGTTTACTTGACAAAATATTGTCTAATGCTTGGGTAATCGACACTTTATTATTTTACTAGTTTTAAGGCGTTATATTATAAGCCATTTAATTTAATAACTAGTACAGATAATCCAATTAAACTAAGCCATATTTAATATTGGACGTTTTGATTGTATTCTATAATGTTGTTATCGTCGTCATCAATCGTAGGACTCCCACAATGGGTTGCTTATGCCTTCCTCAACAATTTTAAGACCAGTTGTTAGAAACATCAAAAAAGTGGGTAAATCACGAACGAAAACTAAGGAATTTTGAATAGTAGGCAAATCTCTATAATTTCCAAGGAGATGACAATTTATGTACAAATTCAGAACAGATCATAAATACAGGGTGAATTTTTGAGAAGGGGCCAAAAGGATAGGTATACCTACATGAACTGTTGATACAAGGAAACTATATCAGAGATGGACATATTCCGTACAAAATGTATGGAAATAAATAAATAAAATAAAAATTGTTTATTTCAGACATACAAGTGCATATTTGAAGAAATTAAAAAATATACACAGAGTTTATTTTAAATGAGAGTAAAATGTGCAGAGACCGATTAGTTAAGGAAATAAGTACCCTCACTAATCACCCTCTGCACAAGACACCTCCACCGAAATGCTCTGGCATTTTCTATCATTTCTAAGTTCTCAGACCTGTAATGGCCTGATAGTCTATTTTGATCTCTGAAATAGGATCGATTGATATAAAAAATATTTTTGCTATTTTAGCATTTTTCTGGCTGATTTTTTTTACAAATTCCAAAATCTGTTAATGCAGTTTAGGTATCTTTAAAAAATATGGATAGTTTAGGCTAGATGTTGTTGTGTGGATTGTCCGTAAATATTTTTTTTTTTTAAAAACCCTCCTTGCACCCCATGAGAATTAAACAATGAATCGACCATTACGTTTACGGAGAGCTTCAAACCACCCCACGGTGGTTGTAGGACCTAAGGGTGGTTGAAGTGCGTTCATTTGAAGCACGGGGAAATAGCAAAAGTATATATAGTGTTAGAAATAGATTCAAGGCTAGAAAATATTGTCAGTCTCGCAAAGGTCTGGGATTCGCTCCATGCTGCTGTATTTTCTAATAACTACAACCTGAGTGTCTTCAAGACAAGAGTAAATAGGGACAGTTAAATAGATAAACATCTACACTTACCATCAGGTGAGATTGTAGACAAACATAGATCCATCTCTCATTAAAAAAAAATAGGAGCAACACATACATAGATAAATCTAAATTTTAAATTTAAGAAAAAACCTCGATTTGAATGCCAATAATTTCCTTAAATGTAACTATAGTATATTTTCAGATTTTCGGTTTTCCTTCCCCGCTCCCCCATAACTTTTAAACGGCTCAACCGATTTTCATGAAACATGTCTAAGAACACCCGGTCCAAACTCACCTTTCATACAAAAAAACTAAATTGAAATCGCTCTATCCGTTCGGGAGCTATGATGTCCCAGACAGACAGACAGACAGACAAACAGACACGTCAAACCTATAACACTCTCTTTTTTCCCTCTTTTTTGGTCGGGGGTTAAAAATGACCGTTTTGGCCGCCGCTGATGTGTGACACAAAAATACCTTTCAGTATTTTTGCTAAATACTAAGCTTAGTATTTTTAATCAGAACTGTGAGAGCCTTTTGCAATGTATTTGGGTCCCGAATACCAAAATCATGAAAATGTACCTACCTCTTTTTTTTGGAAGATTTCAAAGAAACAATACATAAATAACTGTTTGTTTCTTGTGATGTAATTGGATTTGACGGGAACCTAGAATAATTAAGCTTATAATCTGAATTTTAGGCGATCCAGTTCGAATTATCAATTTTTCAATCATCTCCCTAAATATCAATAATGTGCAATTTTTTTAACCGACTTCAAAAAAAAGGAGGTTTCTCAATTCGACCGTATATATTTTTTTTTTTTAATTCAATATTATATGCTATTTTTGTTACAGATAAAATGTAAAAAATATAAATTTACACGGTAAAACTGTGTTAAAAATGATTCTAAATTGATTTTTAAACCAACTTTACTGGGAGGTTTCAACTTCAAATCAATAGACAAATAATAATTCAATCACAATACACTAATCTACTTTAAAAAAATATTATATGTTTAAAAAAAATGTAACGCCATAGTGGTAACTAAAAGACCAGAAATCAACAAAACTATTGTAAAATGAAGCCTTTTGTGTTTGTTATATTTATTTGACTGTACGATATTTTTCCTGAATTGCTTTGTTACTCTGAAGCATTTTTATAACAGTTTTCTATTGAATCTCATTTTTAGGATCTCGGATACATTTCGTAGTAAACGGTAACGTTATTTTATTTCTGTTTTGAAATTTTTCAAGTAATATGATATATTTTTGTTTATAAAACCTCTTCTAATTCCATGGGTTACATAATTTTCTACGCACTTTATTGTAGGGATTGAGTAGGCCCTTACACAATCTTTTTGAAATCATTCATCACTTTGGAGTGAAAAGAAAGACATAAATAAATAAATATTTCCGGACAATCCACAGAAAAATATCTAGCCCCGTGGTAAGCTCTAAGCTTGTGTTTTGGGTACTAGACATCTGATATTATGTACTTATTTGAATATAAATAGATGTTTTGTATTATTCAGTAGCTGACCGTCTTGTAAATCTAAACCATTCTCGAACCCACTTAAACACACACAAAAAAACATCAAAATCGGTCCAGCCGCTTAGGAGGAACTCAATGACTAAAACGTACAGAAGATTTATATATACTAAGATGTTAAACACCCAGACGAAGACTTTTTATCCTGGAAAAAAGGACAATGCTAGTTTTAAAATGATTACCACATGGTTGCTGAATATTCGCAACCCCTATATCAAAATGCCGTCACCACTCCACGATTTCAACTCAATTTTAACACTAGATAGAGTTACGGATTCTCGATGGAGTTATAATCTGTGTGCGATGTGATGTGGAGCTTTATCCCAGTTGATCGAAAGTTCCGAGCCAATTCTGAAGCCGTTCTCTGGCAGACATTTTCATGAGAAATTCTGAATTTTCATTCGTTAATAATGATTTTACCTATAGGCTACTTTTTAAATCTTATCTAAATTCTTTAACACTGCTTTTATAAGAGCGTTGTTGATTGTCACACTCAAGCACTCAATATTATTATGTATATGTTTTAATAAGATAATATAATTATTATACTAAATGAGATAAGATATGGAACCAAACATTAAGTAGTGATTCCGCACACACTAAGACATACTTTAAAATTGATACTAACGAAAAAAAAATATTTACATATTTACTCTTTAAAGATTTAAAGAAGGTTGAGCCTAAATTAAGAATCAAATATTGCGAGTATCGTTTAAAACTAATAATTATTCCTCCTTAATACTTTAGGACTGATTATTAGTTTTGTTAATTTTTACAAATAAGTCGTTTAAACCAAACTGATAAATTATATCCAACACAGCATCGGATGAATGTTGAATTTCAATAGAAAATTGCCACCATTTTGTTCCTATATTTGTCATTTGTCCGTTTCCTAATAAAACCATAATGATTAGATACTCGGCGGCTTGTACATTTTAGACAGGTTGTCCTTGAAAATACGTTTTCCGCCACTAGAATAACAGGCTTATTGTATACATAAGGGTCCGTGAATCACTTGTATTTTCCAGGAATTAGATAATAAGCAAAATATTATTTCCTATATTCCTGTTATTAATATTAGTAGATCGCATAATAAAAATAGAGAGAACATTATTTCTTCCTTTACTTTCTCCTTACTTACATTATATATTATTAAAGCGAAAGTCGGTAAGTGGTTTTGGAGGTTTTTTCTGTTTTTTCTGTTAATCCGTAAGAGTTAACCATCTGAAACCTTACACGTGACCTCTGGGTGGTGCTAAGAACAGTCTCTGGTGGTAGGCTTCGGCCGCGGCTTGTCACCACCCTCCGGGCTGGGTCAGTGCGTGAAAAGATTTTTTCGTGTTTCATAATGTGGTCCGGAGAAAGCCATCTACCTTCTAGGTCTTCATGCCCCATCTTAGACCACATCGTCACTTTACATCAGGTGAGATTGTGGTCAAATGAAGACTTATCTAACGTAAAAAAAAAGAAAGTGGGGTGGGGTGGGATTTTGGATGAGGAGCATCACCTTTATACCCCCACTGCAGGGCAAAGGCCTCCCCCATATCCCTCCAAGTGTCCCGGTCTTGAGCAGAAATGCCACCAATCGCGGTCATACTCATTTAATAATTATTATCATCTACATATATCAACACCTAGTAATGCAAAAATAAATTAATTTATTCATAAATATTGATCGAAAAAACTCTTCAGCAGAACACGAAATTATAGACATTTTAATTCTGTCTCAAGATTCGAATGAACTACTGGTAAAGCACGGTACAAACAGAATCCAATGCAAAGAGCATCGCTAAATGGGCCAGTTCTAGAGGACACGTGATAACGTAAAACTAGTGCAGAGCAATATAGAAGCTCACAACTTTACTCAAGCAGCTGAACTTTTAGGTTGGACACTAGATGCAGCTAGAAAATTTAAAGTTTTGTTTTTTTTACAAGTCTTCGTGGCATCGGGGGTCGAAATAGAACCGGTTAGCACAAGACCGTGGTAGATCACTCAGCTAGTATCTAAAAATAAATACACTAATTAAGCAGTGGTAAAAAATGTATATAACTTTATCCAGGGCTTAAAAAAATATTTTTATTATTAGCGCTTTCATTTGATACCCCACTCGAGTATATTTGCAGATTTTCGGTTTACCGTCCTCACTCTCACCCCCATAACGCTTAAAAGGCACAACCGATTTTCATAAAACATGTCTAAGAAAACTCGCGCCAAACTCACCTTTCATACAAAAAAAAAAGTGTGTGTGTCAGCTACGACGCACGGTTGGAGTTTACTCCTTACGAACGATAATTATGATATATATCGAATAGAAAAAAAGGGTAAATGAACGCATCTGCTAAAATTATAAGAGAAACAAACATATATCTGTAATTATTCGGATTATTTATATTACTCCAATAAAGTATGTTACAAAATAATATAAATAAAATACAGTGAGACTACGAAGTATCGCGCAAAGAGAAGACCCCGAGAATGAGATACGCTGTGTAATGTATTCCATCTCATTCTTTTACACGTTCAATCCTACAGATATATATGTTTGTCTCTTTTTACGTAACGCCTCAACTTTATGTCTTACACTTGATTTTACTCCTCATAAAATTTCCGTACCGGGCCTTATAACTCAAATCGTTTCTTAAGGAGTAAACTCCAAAAATCTAAATTTTAATCGCTCCATCCGTTCGGGCGCTATGATGTCCCAGACAGACACACAGGCAGACAGACACGTCAAACATAACACCAGGGGGGAGTTTATGGTCGGGGGTTAAAAATCATAATGAACGTATTCTCTGTAGTTCCACCTTGAAGTTGTCAGACCGGAAGCGCTTAGCTGACTTTTTAGACTCGTTTGGAAGCCGCATCGCACCCGTAAGAACACGGTTAGTGTTCTTCATTATACACGTTCCCTCTTTATTAGAGACTGGAAGAATATCGGGTTTCAGAACCCTCTGAACTTGTGAAAGTCAGGTACCGAACTGAATTTCAAATGTCATGAATTAATAAATCTAAATTTAAAATTTAAGAAAAACCCTCGATTCCAAAGCCTTAATTTTCGTAAAAGTAAAACACCATAATATTTAGTAATGTGCACGCGATGCGCTTTCATTTGATACCCCACTCGAGTATATTTGCAGATTTTCGGTTTTCCTTCCCCACTCTCACCCCCATAACTTTTAAACGGCTCAACCGATTTTCATGAAACATGTCTAAGCTCAACCGCGCCAAGCTCACCTTTCATACAAAAAAAATTAAATTGCAATCGCTCCCTCCGTTCGGGAGCTAGGATGTCCCAGACAGACAGACAGACAGACAGACACGTCAAACTTATAACACCCCTCTGTTTTGGTCGGGGATTACAAAAATAAACCGGCAAAGTCTTGACATGTACTTAATTTTTCTTGTTACTTTCTATATCTTAAATTGATTTTTAAAATTATTTGAGCTCAGAGTTGGTAATTTGCATATACTGATGATTATTAATGGGCCTAGTCGACTAAAAAAAGGAATAAATTAAATTAAGTCAACCGGCCCCACGGGACCAGTCTAACAAAGAGCCAATCTTCTGAGTTCATAAGGAAATAAATGTCTAGATTTTGTAATGAACGATCTATTTCATACGCATTTGGTGTTAAATATTTTTTTGTGATAAAATATTTTTAACTTATCTTATTTATTCTTGAAAACCCAAGACTAAAACAATCAAATACCTGCCCATACTAATCGTAGAAAATAATCGTATCAGACACAAACATATTACACTTAGTTACATATAATATTTATTTATTTATTTATTTTAAGATTTTAGGAAAACTTACAGCTAGCTAGTATGTAATATAAACAATAAAGATACACATATGTGCACACTGAAGGCCATTTAAAAGTTTTCACATAATAAAGAAATAAAAAACAATACAAAGAAAAGAAAATGGACAACAAAACAGTTCGCAAGTAACAGAACACATTAATTAAATACTTTCTATACAAATAAAAACAAACTAAAAATACATATATCTAGTTACTAACGGAATACAAAAAAAAAACTACTAAAAACTATAAAAAAAACTATTATTAAGATTAAACAAGTCTAAACACTGGCGTATTAAAAATATCGATGTTAACATCTGCGCTTACCAATGCATTTAGGGAGCTGCACGCACGAATTAAAAACGAGTTTTGCCTGTAATTTGTACGGGCAAAGGGGATGTGTAATAAATCCATTCTCCTCAATGCAGCCCTAGACGTGCGAAGACCCAACAACGCCAAAAGCTCAGGGCAGTCAACGGAGCCATTTGCAATGTTTAATAGATAAACCATGTCAGAAATATTTCTACGTTCGTACAACGGTAAAAAATGAAATTTGCGGCATCTTGCAAGATAGTCAGGTAGGAACAGTTTGGCTCTAAATTGAACGTAACGCAGGAATCTTTTTTGTATTATACTTATAAATCCACAATATTTTATACTTATAAATCTCTGTACGTGTTAGTCATTGAACTCCTCCTAAATGGCTGGATCGATTTTGATATTTTTTTTTGTGTGTGTTTAAGTGGGTTCGAGAATGGTTTAGATAAGTACACAATACAGTCAATTGGGTGCAAAGCGGGGGCGGAATGCTAGTATAATATATTAATATAATATAAAGGCAACCTCTGCGGCTTCCTAAAATTTTTAGCTTTTAGCAGAAACTTAGGAAAATAATATAATAATAGGTATGATGACTCCATAAAAAAAGGTAATATGTTTAGTCCGACTGATAGCGCTTCATAAAATACTCGTCATTGTTTCCCCATTATCAATTTAGTAAGAAAAGGCCAAAAAAGCTTCATAGTTCTGTAGTGGGGCTTGTAACACATAAATTTAGTACCAATAGCACGAAAGCATTTAGACACGCGAAACTTATGCACGGTATCGTCTTGTCTTGATTGAATAAAGGAATAATAGCTGTGAGTACATTTTCTTATAGAAATAAATAAAAATTATAATAATTATTTATTTCAGGCATCTAAGGCCCCTAAAAACATATACCATATAGACTAACATACATAAAGATAAAAATCTTATAAACTAAAGTGGCGGCGGTAAATATTTTATCTACCTTCTAGGTCTTCATGCCCCATCTTAGACCACAACGTCTCTTTACATCACTGATTGTGGTCAAATGAAGGCTTATCTAGCATAAAATTTATTATTATTATCGATACCACCACAATCTAACTGATGCGAATCAAAAGGTTTCAGAGTAAGCAGCCAGTCACGGCAAACCAGCTTTAACTTAAATCGAGAACGAGGGTATATTTAAAAAAATTAAATCATTTAGGTACTTGCATGATAAAATGTTTAAACAAACATATAAATATTCTTAAAATTGCTAATAAATAACCACTAGTGTTGTAACCTCACATACCAACACACTCCACACTAATACTTCTTACTCGTAACTGGAGCACATAGCTTCATTTAACATTTAAATTTAGTTTCTCCAAAGCTCCAACACAAAGACGAAAAAGCTAAAAAACCAGACAAAAGAACCGTAATTTTTCAGTGGAATTTATTTCACTAACCGGTATTTATATCTGTGAAAGTGAAAATAAACAGAGTGCTCAGAGCGAAATCGTCCGAGTCACGCGAACTTTATATGCGAAATCGTTTAAATAAAATAAACCTTGCAGTTCAATAATTCGAGGAACTTTCATTGGAGCCTGAAAAGGAAAACAGCTTATTTATTTTATGGGAATGAAAGTAAACATAGAAGGGCTTATGTCCGTTGGCGTTTCATCGAATTATGCGATGGACAACACAAACGCGATTCTATCTATTCGTAATTCCCATACAATATGGATTCCACACAACTGCAGTTTAATACATTCGTAATTCTACACAGTCTATATTTTGACGCAATCGGAATTCACGATACGCGATTCTACACAAAATGAGTTTAACGCAACTGCATTTTATTAACATGCATGTGCTGTAGAAGCCGGCCAAGAGATAAGATAGGCATCAGGGTTTCATGGACTACAACTTCACAACACGAGATGTATCCTGAGGAGACAAGGTTTGGCGTGGACAATATTCGCTTGGGTGGCTACACCTAAGCGAATATTGTCCACGCCACAGTTAAAGTAAACTCTGTTCACATTTAAAGTAAAATGCTAATGGTTTACACTACATTAGCGGACGAAGATGCAATGATGTAACCAGCCACACACATCGCGTTGACACGAATATTCGAATGAGAACGTCCGACGAAATAGAAATCCGAAATAGTATTCTTTATTAGAAGAAAATATTTTGGGTGGGATAAGTCACGACGATATTTGCTTGTATGTGTGTTAAAATTATCTCCCGGCGTCAGCCTCAATAATCCCTACTAATGCTAAAGTAGTTACGTCCGTTTATAACCTCTTCAACTTTACTATTATAGCTTTTTTCTCAAGAAACTTGACTTGAACAGGGGCAAAATCACAGGGCGTATAGCTTGTGAATAAATGAACCCATCTTTACCGACTCAGAGTTCAGACAATGTTGCGCTGACAGTCCAATTAGACTCGCTGTGGCTTCTGCAGCAGATGTCTAGTATTTTTTACCTCGATGCAAATGAGAACGTCCGACGAAATAGAATGAGTGCTCGCGATATGAATGAGAAGCGAAATAGAACCAAGTAATTGCTTCGAGTGATTTGATATCGATGAGTTGTTGCATTGTTTTTGTTTGTTCGCTTCCGGTGCAGTGAGTTTATGTAGCCTTTCATGCTTTAAACTAAGGTTTTTAAATACTGTAGCAACATTAACAGGCTGCGGTGACTATTCGTTTTAATGTGTATGGCCGGGTACAACGTCAAAACGCAGAGTAATCGGAGAAGCCTATTAGTGTTAGGGCACAGTAATTTTATCTATACAGTAATCCAACTCGGCCGGGATTTGGAAATAAATGCCTATAGCCACGCAGGTACTGCGAAGGTACTGCGCGCCTTGTTAGACTTTCCATCTAGTTTTATGTTAATAAATATTATATTTACATACCAATAAAGTACTCTGTCAATAGATTAGAAAGAGTTTAGTACCTACAAATGCATACTATTTATATGTTTAGATTTAATTAAAAACTAATAATTTATAAATTGGCCATCGAAAAATGTTTCGCCTCAAATGGAATAAATACGAAATACTGTAATATTACGTAAACTTGAAACCATTAATCTTAATAAAAATAAAACACAGAATACCTATATTCGATAGAATAGGACCATAATCATATTAAATAGGATAGGAGCTTGTACTTATTTTTACAAACAAAATCGGGCGGATATTAGCTACTCGTATTACTCGGATATTATTTATTAGCGTGTTTATTATTTCGTCATATTGAGCTGCTATTTAGGGTATCTTTAGAAACATGTTCTAACAAGGTCATGAAAAAATATTTAATAGTATTCGAGTTTTACGATATTTCAACGCAATTTCATGTGCCATAATCATATTGGACTGACTAAACTGGTAAATATCACTCACTTTAGATTAACACTATATAATGTTAATAACCATGATAGTTTCAAAAGTAATAAACTGATTGTAATATACATTCGCGTAAAAAATATATTGAGTAGTAGCACAGTAGTAGCTGGCAGAATATTGTAGGACATGACTTAAAGACTATGTTTATCTTTGTTTTCTTATTCTTATTTTTGAGGTTTTTTTTATGTTAGATTAGCCTTCATTCGACCACAATCTCATCTAATGTAAAGTGACGATGTGGTCTAAGATGGGGCATTTAGACCTAGAAGGTAGATGTCTTCTCCGGGCCACATTACGAAACAAGAAAAAATCGCTTTACGCATTGACCCAGCCCGTTTCTAAGATTTGTCAAACCAAACAATGGAAATAAATAATGTTGTATCTTGTACCTAGATTCCTTTTACCACGCGCTACATCTTGTCGAAAGCTAGTCCAAAAATAGACAGAGTACCTAGTAGGTAAATAATTTATGCTTAGAACTGCCTGATAGTTGTTGACAGTTCCCCCCTGTAATCACAAATCTGAAACCCGATACGTAGACTAGCTATTGAATCTTTATTTATGCATGCAACATACTTCGTTTATCCATACAACATCTTAATATATATAAATCTCGTGTCACAATGTTTGTCCTCAATGGACTCATAAACCACTTAACCGATTATAATAAAATTCGCACACCATGTGCAGTTCGATCCAACTTGAGAGATAGGATGGTTTTTACGGCGAGAAAAATTCGAATAATTTCCGGGAAAATTTTATACCCGTGCGACGCCGGGGCGGGCCGCTAGTATATTATATTTATTGGTAAATTTTAATTATTATGTTTGAAAACCGTCTGATTTAGTGGCAACTGCGACGTCTACCGACGATGATGCTTTATGCATGTGTGGATGCAGGTCGCTTCTCATCACTATAGAATGAAAGAGCCAGCAGTTGAGGTCCTACAGCTGACCGGTAATGATGATGATGACTCGTTTATCTATATAAATAAAAATGAATTGTTGTTCGTTAGTCTGATTAAAACTCGAGAACGGCTGAACGGATTTATCTTATCATAGTCTTGAAATGTTCGTGGAGGTATAGGGAAAAAATCGAATAATTGCCCGGAAAAAAAATTGAATAAAAACGTGCGAAGCGGGGCGGGCCACTAGTTTTTAATAAGAATGCCGTTGACAGCTGTTTGTGCTTGTAAATAAGAATTTACTCGTATTAACAGAAAATTAAATACTTTTGATAACCATACTACCTAGGTACCATACCTGGGGTTCCGTGTACAGTTTTTACATATTTTCCAAAAAAAAAATCAGAAAAATAAAGATAAAAAACAATATTTTAAATATTCACGTTGCTTGTTAGGAAAGGGAGCCCTTATATATATTTATTTATTACTAGCTGACCCCGCAAACGTTGTTTTGCAAAATGAAAAATAGATGTTGGCCGATTCTCAGACCTAGTTTCGGAGGAGTACGGGAACAAACATTGTGACACAAGAATTTTATATTTATGATGTATTTTTATCTATAACGTTTCTTGAGATACCTACCGCCAAGTGACAGACAGACAGACGATGAAGTCATAAATAGGGTCCCGTATTACCCTCTGGTACAAAACCCTAAAAATGATAATATTAACTTTGTTATTAGGTAGGTACCAAATTCTTTGAGTATTAACTCATTCTTAATATAAACTTTAGAAGAATTAATACCTAAAATATTGTATAGCTTCGATTTGAGATATTATCGTTAAATATTTTATTGTTATTTTGTGCATTAAGCTTTCAGAACAAGCTTTGCAGCTACCATATTACACTATAACGACTCTGCAGAACTGAGCAAACAAGATTTTACGTTACTATTCTAACCCCTACATACAATTCCACAATCATCATACGAGCTGAAATAAACTCTAGGGGTAGGGAGTTATAGTTGATATTAGAAGGAAAGTAAACTCCAATCTATTTCAGAGTAGGGCAGCCAATTTCCACCCATGTCTAGGAAGGAACCACCTGAGTTTTGTAATGTATTTATAACTATTATGTGCCTCATATTGCACTGGACTGTGTCCGTGAGCCATTTTGATTACGTTTAAGCATTTGTATCAAAATATTAAAATATTTTGAGTAAAGAATTGTATTTGTAAGTATTATTATTATATTTTCTTACCCTGTTTTTGGGTTGTTTTTAGAATAGGCATAATTAGTTATATCCGAACAATCCACGCAACAACACGAAGCTTATGTAACGGGTACTAGACATCTGATATAATAGACACACATAGATATTTTTTATTAAAACATAAAACACCCAGAAGTGCTTGCAGAACATACAAAAACCCCTCGAAATCGAACCCGCTACCTCTTGCACCGCAAGTGGACCTCTGTCCACCGCGCCACTGAGGCAGTCAAATATTATCATCATAATTATGTTAAGTCCGTCATAAAGCTCCAAATATATTGGACACCCATTTTTCGCTTTATTAATTAACTAGCTTCACGCCACGGCGTTGCCCGTGCTTTTAGATTTTCGTGTTTTAAGATTCTGCGCCATGTTTTGTTTTTACTTTGTATCTCTTTATTAAAATTGTACATTGAAAATTCCTTGTTTCATAAGGATAGCATAAGTAGTTCGGGAAATTGTTTTCGTGACGATTGAATTGAATGAAATATTAAATCTTTATTTTTTTAAAGGGATTAATCACGTAATGAACTTGAGTTAATTAACTTCCCACGTTTTGTTCCGGAGTGGAGTTTCACTTGGATGAAGGACTTCTTTTGACTTCCGAATCCCGAAATGTCGAAAATTTATTAACTCAAGTTCATGACGTGATTTAATAATTTTTTTAATATGAGGTTTTGTTATTTTTGGAACCGAGAGTTTATATAACACCGCACACTGCCACAAAATGAAGGTTTATAGGATGCCGTAATGATAATACAGTAATCACGGCACCAGCACAACAAATTAAGGTCCAACCAGGTCAGTGCTAACAAATAGGTCGTTAGACATCCTTTTCAGCTGAACCTACAATTTCATCCCCTGCAATTTAAACTTTATCGCTTTGTGTGTACGTTGAAAGTTGCGTGAACTTGCTAATTTCTGGTTAGCGTCACGCGAGGTGATTTGTGTTTGAGTTTCTGCTTATAATTGTTGGATAAGTTTTACTTGGTCTGAATGAGTTTTCTACATAAAACACCGTGGTGATTAACTTAGGCTTCAGCCAAACCAACCGGGTACCTACCTAAATCGGGAACTTTTATGACTGAAAAGAGTCCCCTATTAAGACTTCACAGTGCAAGTTTAGTGCAAGACACGCTTTCGTACTAGATTCCGCTGTGACAAGCCCCCACTCTGATACTTCGATCCTGTTTTGTGAAACTAAACAATGGAAATAAATGATCTTGTATCAAGCGCATGGGGTGTAATATTTTGTCGAGCCTATGCGCGAGCACATTTCTATAGAGAGTGAACAAAGGGTGCAGCGAAATGTTGAGGGTAAATGTTTACTCGCAAGTTGCAAGTTAAACAGACACAATAATTATCAGAATTTTAACACTTGAATAGTATAAAATAACATTGACTTTTTACTAGGTATTAAATAAAGTTCCTTACGCTTGGATAATCCGAATCAGCATACGCCGAGTAGGACGTCCACCAACAAGATAGAGGGACGACCTGGTGAAGGTAGCGGGCTCGCGGTGGTTACAAGCTGCTACCTAGTAACCTCGGTCAAGTTACAGGAAGTGTTTGAGGGAGGCCTATATCCAGCAGTGACGATCATTATCATCATTTCAGCCGTAGGACGTACGTCCTACGGCTGAAATGATGATAATGATGATGAGAGAATCATATACCGCGATGCTGCGAATACAACAGAATATTATTAAATATTTAGGTACTTTCATATAAAATAGGACAGCATTTCAGCACAAGATATTTGGAATCTCGACCAAATATTTCCAAATACGGGTTGAAATATTCCCAAACATACCCCTAACCACAATTTAACCTAATAACCTACACTACATATGCAAAACATTGGAACAATGTTTTGCACACACAACCTACTATTTATAATCTGCGGTATCAATATCAAGGGACAATATGGTCCCATATTGAAATTAGGGTTGTAGTATTTCTAGTAACAGTTATTTGTTAGGTATTTCGATTTGATAACGTTGATCAACGGAGCCACAACGTTAACATAACCAAAAAAGCAATAAAACTAGAGTCGTTGCGATTGGTGTAATATTTATTGTGCCGCGGGCGCTGAGAATATCATAGACTTGTATTTACTGAAATTTATATTACTTAAACAATCGTTATTTCTATCAAATTATAAATCTACAACTAATTAACTTTTTAAAAAGCAAGCAGTGTAAAGCAACATTGGGCGAGGTCAGTACATGGATGGGTGACTGATAAGACTGCATCTTTTTATAGTTTAAAAAAAAAATTTTCTTATTTTATGTTTTTTTTTTTTTAATTGTGTATAAATTGTCCTCGTATATATATTTTATGTATATCATTCATTTTCAATTTATTTTTAATTAAAGTCGTCCGCCGCGTCGTTCTGTCCCTATGTTTGCGATAAACTCAAAAACTACGATATGACAACTTTTCAGTTGTTTTAGAGAACTGTAACCGGTATTTCCGTTCGTTATTCAATAACTGTCACATCTCTAACCGAAATACTTAACCGATAACCATAACGCTGGCATTAATCACGGTGTAGGCAGTTAGCCGCTTCTGGAACATTCCTACATAGCATGTGTTACCTTGTTTGTGCGTTATTAGCAGATACGATCCCATTTTAACGAGTTATGCGGGACGTTATATCGGTTGGAAGTGGGTCTTAGTTATTGGAATATTTGGTTAAATAATCTTTGCTAACGGAGCAAGAGAAAGATCTATAGTTGTCCTATCTTGGGAATAATATTATAATATTAAAATATATTTTCAATACTTTCTCCTTTCCCAAAGGCGAGAAAAAACACGAAAAAACGAGAAAAAACACATTTGTTGCCAGTGGTGACGGGTGGTTAATTAAATTCCTTGTTGTTGCCACTGGTGAGATTTTAAGGTTGAGACAAAATCAGGATTACCATAACTACTTAACAAATGTCAATAAATAACCATATCAGATTTTTCAGATTTCTTTCCACTTTTAACGGGAAATACACATGTGATTTTCCTTGCTCGACTCTAATGTACCAATATCATTCAATAAAAACATCAAAGCTATAGTGATTCTAATGAAATTGAAACCGCTCCAAGTGTCAAACGATCACGCTGAACATGCAGATAGAGGGACGCAGCAAGGGATTTTAAATAATACTTATAATCTTATATCTTATATCGTTTTATTATGGTGATGCTACATCAGCGGGCGTAGATTCGTGTCGCGTTGGCTCGCTAAAATCATGGTGCACACGTGAAATACGCGATGTTCTTGTTTAGATTAGCGGACTTAGATTTTAGTAGTTTCTTAAGTAACGTTATTTAAGCCACAACCACGCTAAGCATCGTCTTCGCCTGAATAATTCGCGTTGTATCGATGTACCCGGCCACACACATCGCGTTGACATGCATATTGGTCGTAAGCCGTTAATGTAGCCGCACCATTAAGAGTACTTCGGTTGGCAGGTCTACAATTGCCAAAATTATAGGTAACGCACATTATGTACTTTATCCATCCTTAAAAAGTCAACCTAATTTGTGAATAGGGTAGATGACTAATATATTATAATTAGTCCGTCATTTAGTACTTTAAAAAAAGTACTTATTTTTTTTCTTTTTATTTACAAACGAAAAATTAAGACGATACAGGTCATTGAAAACTCGCGTGACATAATGCTTTCGAGCAAAAATCAGCAAAATGTACTAAATGTATAGGTATGTTACAAGCATCTTTCCGCTTTCTTATCAAATTGATAAAGCAACCACCTATTTGTTTATGTTGTCTTTTTTACTATTCTGGAATTCGTCAAACCTTTTATTTATTGTATATAAAAACTATTCAAATCATAAGCTAAAACCAGTCCCAACCAAGAAATACATAAAATTTTACCACTATTATTTTCCCCTATGTAATAACTTTCAGGATCAAAACTCCGGCCACTCTATTGCCTCTATCCCTCCCGTTGCAGCAGATTATGCAAATACTAATTTCCGGACAATCTGTTATGGGATGGACCTTATTTTACACTCTAGTGAATAGCTATCTCTGGTGAGCTGATACTAAAATACCGCAAAGTGACATTTGGTCAAATTGAGCGTTTTGAACAGTGTGAAATTGCTTAATTTTGGAGTATTTATTTGTTTGAACAACGGACTGCTCAATAATGAGCACATATATGCTATTATGTATACGGTTATGCTGTAACCGTATACATAACACCCTTTCATTTGTTGCGTTATATTTGAAACTCTCCAATACTTCATCATACATAAAACGATTGAAATAATGGCATTCCAGATTATTTCTCCTTTTAAACAAAAACAAAATCAAAATCGCTTTATCC
Organism: Gymnoscelis rufifasciata; assembly: GCA_929108375.1. Classification (NCBI taxonomy): domain Eukaryota; kingdom Metazoa; phylum Arthropoda; class Insecta; order Lepidoptera; family Geometridae; genus Gymnoscelis; species Gymnoscelis rufifasciata. Next base: position 12,097,605 of record OV815314.1, read on the forward strand.
TTTCAGAAGCTACGATGCCACAGACTATCACACACCAGACTAAGACAGTTCAGTCAAACTGATACAACGGAGGTGTATCGTTTTTGCGTCGGAGGTTAAATGCGACGATATAGAACAGAAACCGCGATTGATGATTACTGAATTAACAAAAGTTGAGCGAGCTTTATTTTATCGTGCCATATTTTTGCTTGCACTGTGTCGGCCATAATGATTGCGATCGGAGGGATTTATCAATTTTATTGAGATCATGTATTGATTGTTTAGAATCAAAGGGAGTATTTAATATTATCGCACTGTGATATTGTGGGGTGTATGAGGCACCCAACAAAATAATTACCATATCAATCATTTTCTTTTACAAGAATTAGCCAAGTTGTGTTTAAACAACAAAACTAGCTTCACAATTATAACGATAAGTAGGTTTACATTATTTGTAACCCAACCACTAAAATTGCCCCACAAATCAAATGATTATTTCAAACTAACGCTGCAGCCAGGTAAGCGTCATGGAGTATTATCCCATAAGGTATGCGCATAATAAACCTTACAAAACATAGTAATCGCGTTGAAATCCACCTAGCAACTTATATAAGCTTTGCTGGCATAAGTCGCTGAGCGTCCTCGCTATCAGTTGTACATAACTTTTCAAAATCATATTTATTCTAATCATAACATTTGTTTCAATCAGTCAGCCCGCCAGCGCCATTGGGGTAATTGAGAGATATTTTGTTCTAGTTAGTCGTTTCGGTCGTAGGAAGTCCACTTACTAGGTCAGGCCTTCCATCAATCAAAGTGAGCGGGTTTGCCAAAATTTGCCCCTCTTGGCAATCGGCGACCGCAGTATTAAGTGTTGGTCCTAGAATACGCTACTATCCATCCCATCTGCTCGTTAGTTCTTGGTCCTACGGCGCCCACGGAGAGGGGGGAGGGAGGAGGGCTGGTGCCCAATTCCACCACCGATAAATTAGTCAACAGTGTCAAAATATTGATCACTGTAATGCGAAGGTTTCAACGTCATTATCGTCATTGAAATCTTCGCTTTAGCTCTCCTTCATCAGTTATTATAATTTTATTCTTGAACATAATGAACTATGACGCAGTATCAGACGACCATTAACAATGATGATAATAGTCCAAATCATTTGTCAAGAAATTTGTCGATCATAATTAATGTAGTTTGGTGGTAGCTGGTTATCTATATCCCAGCCTGCAGTCGTCCAACTGCGGAAGTGTTGAATCTATTTATGATTTATACTTAAAAAATATTCTGTGTTGTTGGTCATTCACTTATGAAGCTTCACTTCAAATTGTCAGTTAGTGTGCGGCTATCGTGAGCATTTTGCGATTGAATATTATAATACAAAGGGGGTTTGGCGCAGTTAATCGCAGCTTAAGCCGTTGATTGAAGCTAAACTTTCCGCTAGCCAAGTTTTGCAAGTAGGGCTGCCTACCTATAAACGATTATTATATTTTTTTACTAGAAGCAGTCGCTTCTAACTGGTGATCTATATAGGATAGGGAGGAAATACCTGGGAACTACCTGTAATGGTGAAGGTAAATTTACGTTAAATGGGTAGTAAATATAAAATATAGTTTTCAAGATTAGTTTCTTAAAGGTGTTCAAACATTCACAAAGACTTGTTAAGATTTAAAAGTAGTTTGCTGATGCATTTGACAAATGTGAGAAAACATTTGCACATAAATTCAACAAAAGGTGTGCAAAAATATTAAAGCTGAGTTGAAATTTACACATAACATTTATGAGAAACTGACTAAATTACAAAACCAAACTTTATTGTTAACCCCGACGAAAAAGTAGGAGTGTTACAAGTTGCGTCAAACTTGTAACACTCTTCTTTTATTCTGTTCTTTCTGTGTGTCGGTCTGTCTGTCTGTCTGTCTGTTTGTGGCATCATAGCCCCATCATAGAACGCTCTATTTAGTTTTTTTTTGTATGAAAGGTGGGTTTGAAGCGGGTGTTCTTATACATCTTTGATGAAAAAAGGTTGACGCTTTTAAAAGTTATGGATGGTAAAATTGGGGATGAAAAACCAAAAATCTGCAAATATACTAGTGCATCTTCTAGGCCTTCATGCTCCATCTTAGACCACATCTTCACTTTACATCAGGTGAGATTGTGGTCAAATGAAGGGTTATCAATAATAAAAAAAAATAAAAAAAGCAGTCTCAAATGAAAGCGCATTTCGTGCACATAACAAAAAAAAAGGTGTGTGTGCGATTCACACACGATAGAAGTGAAACTTCAGTAAATCGACAAAAGAATAAGAAGAATAAAAAAAAGTGTGTGTGTGTCAGCTACGACGCACGATTGGAGTCTACTAGTAAGTCGTAAGTTCGTAAGTCTACTACTTACGAACTATAATTATGATATTATATTGAATAGAAAAAAAAGGGTCAATGAACGCATCTGCTAAAATGATAAGAGAAACAAACATAATATCTGTAATTATTCGGATTATTTATATTACTTCAATAAAGCGTATTACATAAAGTATGTTACAAAATAATATAAATAAAATACAGCAATACCTCTTTGCGCGATACTTCGTAGTCTCAACTACGAAGTATCGCACAAAGAAATTTAAATAAAGCATTGTATTTGTGTCTTTTACCATTTCCGTTTCATCTTTTTGCATCCGGTTTGAAATCACTACGATTCTATAGAAGTTTCACTTCAAAAATGTTTTTTTTACTTTTGAGGAATCTAAGAGATTGTCGGTTTTTTTTTACTTTAGATTATGTTATATCAGTTAACCCGTCGCTTTTGTATCTGTCTTGTTCGCGGCAGCCCTAATCCAGGGAGATTATAAGTTAACTGCAGTAAATGGAGTTTCGGCTTGTGTTGCGTATTTGAGGGATGAAATACCCCCCATAGTCGAATCTTCGCAGTAATTTCATTACTTAGCTATGCCTACTCCGGTGTTTCTTAGAATAAAATGGTTTATTATAAGATATAAGGTGATAATAAGTGGCATGCCACATACGGTGGCAGATGAATATAGCGATGATAATTATAAAAAGTATATTTGGTACTAGCGGACGCCCGCCACTTCGTACGTGTATAGTTAGTAATTTTCACAAACTTTACTTTGTACTTGTTTTCAACAATATCTTACAAAGAAAACATAGGTATTTAATACAAACCTACAACCCCCGTTTATAGCCCAAATAGGGTGTTGATTTCTAAAGATTCATAAAAAACGCTCATATTTCAAGTGCTCAAAACCGTGCGTCTTTCTACAATGCATTTAAATATATTGCAATGGTACACAAGCCTTGCTCTAACAGAGTTATTGACTAGAAAATGATGGCTTTATAAGCTTTTTATTCTATGAATAATGAGTAGGTATATGATATGCCGAGTAAGTACAAACTGTGGATAAAACGGAAGTATCAGTTAAGGCGGCTCCCAGTTATATTGCAGGGATTTGTTGCTATGTATTACTGCATGTCGATGTAGGTACATCAATCTATCCATCTGGATACCAAGAACCAATATAATATACCAATATCAACCAAAAAGCAGATACGGGATCGGTGGACACAAACCCAGAATATAGGCATTCGTATAATGTTAGTTTCAACGTGACGGTAAATCCTTCTAATCTTAATATATTAGGTCCTTACATATGAAATTGGCGTTTTTCGTACTGGCCACTTTAATCACAAATTTCTCCTCTTTGGTAAGGAATTCCAAATTCAAATTTGTACAGCTATAGACTCATGTATTTGTGCTTCGATGATCGTCATTCATTTGTTTTTTTTCTTCTGTTTTTTTCTGTTTGCGTCACTCATTTTACAAAATGGAAAACTTAAAATATCGCATTATTTACGAGTACGAGTTCCGCCGTGGCACTAGTGCTGCGGAAACAACTCGAAGGGTGAATGATGTGTATGGCGGTCGTGTTGCAAAAGAAAACACAGTTCGTTTTTGGTTCCAACGTTTTCGTTCTGGAAATTTCGACTTGCAGAACAAGCCCCGTGGACGGCCTGAGACTCAAGTTGATAATGAAGAGTTGAAGGCTATTGTGGAAGCGGATCCATCGCAAACCACGTCCGAGTTAGCTGCAGGCTGCGGTGTTAGTGATAAAACTGTTTTAATTCACTTGAAGCAAATTGGGAAGATTAAAAAGCTTGAAAGGTGGGTACCTCACGAATTGACTGAAGCAAACCGGCAAACGCGCGTCGACTGCTGCGTTACATTACTAAACCGGCACAATAATGAAGGTATTTTAAACCGAATCATTACCTGTGATGAAAAATGGGTTCTTTACGATAATCGGAAGTATATATTGTGTACATATAATTTATCTACGTATATAGGTATACATATATATTTATAGACCTATATGTATTTATTTATTGTAATATTATGTATTAAGTATTTATATATTAGATTTATTATGTAAGTATTTATTTAATATGTAAAGCTTATTTATTATTTAACATATTTCTTTTTTTTTTATTATTTCATCAATTTGCAACGTCCGTCGTTTTAGTTTTTATCCAGTCCATCCAAAGGTTGTCTGGAAGAGATCACTTTTAGTGATAAGGCCGCCCATTGTTACACTATTATTTAATATTTAGTTCTTAAGCATTGTTTTGTTGTATTATATATTTTTATGTGTTTCAATAAAGAGTATTGTATTGTATTGTATTGTATCGGAAGCGCTCAGCGCAATGGTTGGATCCTGGCCAGCCAGCCAAATCCTGCCCCAAGCGAAAATTAACCCCAAAAAAGTTACTTGTAAGCGTTTGGTGGACTAGTGCCGGTATTGTTCATTACAGTTTTCTCAAATCTGGCCAGACTATTACGGCTGATGTCTATTGTCAGCAATTGCAAACCATGATGGAAAAGCTAGCGGCTAAACAACCTAGGCTGGTCAATCGCTCCACGCCACTGCTGCTTCACGACAACGCTAGACCACACACTGCGCAACAGACGGCTACCAAATTAGAAGAGCTTCAATTGGAAAGTCTAAGACATCCTCCGTACTCCCCGGACCTTGCTCCAACAGATTACCATTTTTTTCGAAATTTGGATAACTTCTTGCAAGGGAAAAAATTCAACTCCGATGGGGCAGTCCAAATCGCCTTCAAAGATTTTATTGATTCCCGTCCGACTGGTTTTTTTAGTAAAGGGATCAATGAACTACCTATAAGATGGCAAAAGTGCATAGAAAATAATGGTTCATACTTTGATTAATTAAATATATTATATTAAAAAATATTCGACTTTTTGTTCCTCCCATACAAAACGCCAATTTCATATGTAAGGACCTAATATTATATATAAATCTCGTGTCACAATGTTTGTCCTCAATGGACTCCTAAACCACTTAACCGATTATAATAAAATTCGCACACCATATGCAGTTCGATCCAACTTGAGAGATAGGATGGTTTTTTAGGCGAGAAAAATTCGAATAATTTCCAGGAAAATTTTATACCCTTGCGACGCCAGGGCCGGGCGGGCCGCTAGTAGTATTATAAATTCGAAAGTTTTTTTGGATGTAAGTGTTTATGTGTGTGTTTGTCGCACTTTCACGCATGATTGATTTTGATGAAACTTCACTAAAATATAGTTTACATATCAGAATATAGGCTACTTTTTACCGCGGCAAAATACCGCATTGAGCGGGAAATACAATTATTCATATATATTATAAAATTAAGTCAAATTTGGCATGGACATAACTGTTTTCCCAGTAATGGACACTATTTATTATGTACCACCATCATTATTTCACTGTATATCTATAGGTAATATATGTATCTTCTATGGACCTATGTTTATTATTATTTATTTTAAGATTTTATGATAACTTGCAATTAGATACCTACAATAATAGAATACAAAATAAATACATTGAAAATTACATGCATACTGAAGGCCTATTATAGATTTTTAACCCCCGACCAAAAAAGAGGGGTGTTATAAGTTTGACGTGTCTGTCTGTCTGTCTGTCTGTCTGTCTGTCTGTCTGTCTGTCTGTCTGTGTGTCTGTCTGTCTGTCTGTGTCACCATAGCTCCCGAACGGATGGAGCGATTTCAATTTAGTTTTTTTTGTATGAAAGGTGAGTTTTGCGCGAGTGTTCTTAGACATGTTTCATGAAAATCGGTTGGGCCGTTTAAAAGTTATGGGGGTGAGAGTGGGTAAGGAAAACCGAAAATCTGCAAATATACTAGTGTGGGGTATCAAATGAAATCGCATCGCGTCCACATTACATAATATTATGTTGTGTAACGTTTAAGGAAATTAAGGGATTGGAATCGGGGGTTTTTCTTAAATTTTAAATTTAGATTTATAGATATATTTATTTCACCTTTTTATAACAATGTTTTCTATAAAAAATTTCACATTATAATGTTGCCTTATTGTGTGTTGCAATAAAGAATTTGTATTGTATTGTTATGGTCAAATGCTACTTTTGACTTCGGGAAAATTTATTATTACGGCGAAAAGCAGCGAGCGGGTTGCTAGTAACGTAATAAAATTACTACATCGATCGAGCTTCGTCGCGCAAATTGTTGCACTGTGATCAATAATGGTCTAATTTTCCTGCTACGTCGCTTACTTTGTTGTTACCGCTCATTACTAGCTCGTTTTAGTTTAGTTTTAGTTTGCCGTTTAGTTAGCAAATTGCTAACATCTTATGGTGTATTTTGTGCTTATTTTACCTAACTGTGTATATAGCGCGGGATTTAACTTATAGAAGACGGCCTGTTTTACAGTCGCTGAGTAAAATTAGACAATGGTTCTAATAATGTTTTTGCTCAGTCACATGTGACAAAGCAAGATAGCACTGTTATGGCTACCATTGACACGTATAATTTACCTAACTAACCAATTACTTTGAAAAGAAAAAAAATTCAAAATTCAAAAAATCTTTATTGGGAACAGGAATTATATGGTATACGGTACAATTTGAGAGTTGACAACCGCAAAAGTTAAAAAACGCGTAGCGGTGTCAGCGCCCCCCTCCAATGACAATTATGTGAAGTAGTTCCTTAGTATAATGGGTAAAACGTATACAGATATCATAATAATTAAGTATTCTATAAGTATATTTTTTGATAATCATAGTCTTTAAAAATACTTACCTACTATCTTTTTTTTAATATGGTTCCTAAAATAATGGTAATATTTGTCCGTTTTTAATTTATAAAAAAAACTCATAAATTTTATCATTATTTTTAGCCAAAAAAACGGTACGCACCATACAAATCGAACTCGCTGCCTACCCAAAAATTATTTCAGCCCAAAAGAAGAAAGAAAGAAAGAAAAAACATTTATTCAGTACACAAAAACAGACTCAGTTAAAAATACAATAGACACAGGAAAAACAAAAAAATAATATTCAATAAAAAGAAAGCACATAACAGAACAGATTAAAAAATTACATTAAAAATATCAGATTAAATATTCAGATTTCAGATTTAATTTGTTTATCAAAAACAAAGCAATTAAAAACTAAAAAAAAAGAAATACAAAAAACAAAACAAACCAAAGCCTTTTTAGAATATTTTCACAACGAGAAGTCACGGTACATATCCTGTACAGAAAGCCCATAAAGGAAAGAAACCTTTATTTTCCTTTACAACATAAAAGCTTCAAGACTAATTCGAATGCGGAATAATGTAGAAGCTAGGTAAATCCAACAATAAAATATGGCAGCCATTACTGAGAGCCATTGACCGCAAAACCCTTTTTATAGCGTGAGAATCTAACCCGACCAACTCACTGTAAAGTTATGCATCGATGTGGAATAACTACAGGTAAGGGAGTAAGCAGTAAGCTCGAACTATAATTTTAAACAGGATTAAACATTTAACCAAAATAACCAGTGATAAAACAACACCAACAACCATCTCCTCGCGTCGATTTCCACATAACTGAGTCGTGATTCCCTATTTGTGAGATGATTTTATTTTTTGTTCCTCTCCTTGGCTGAGTGAAGGGCATTATGTGTGTAGTATGATGGCTAAGGTTTATTCGGACCTTGCCCATCCACCTAACTGGGCTACTTTCTTTGGGTCGCTTGTCGTCAACGTAAGCACGTCAATTCACGTTCCCACTACTGGGACACAGGAACTTCTCCCATGACGAGAGAGATAAGGCCTTAATTCATCACTAGTCAAGTACGGATTGGTCAATGTCACATAAATATGAATAAATAAATATTCCTGGACAACTCACACAGCATCACCTAACCCCAAACTAAGCCATAGTATGTAGATATTTTTTGTAAATACATACATATGATACATAGAAAACACCCAGACCCGTAACCAGAAATTGTAGATCGTACAAAATCTGGTCCCCCGGCGGGAATCGAACCTGCAACCTCTTGCTCCTCAAGCGGACGTTCGCCCACCGAGCCACAGAGGTCGTCAAAAACATGTCCTTCAAACTTTTCAAAGTTATCCGAAGATGCCGGTTTCCCCACGGTGTTTGCCTTCCGTTAAAGCACGTGTTAAAGCTTGTAATGGGCCCAGTCGCCTGTATCCTCAATTTATCAAGAAGAAAAATCCAGATGTCCGCGGCGGGGTTTGAACCCACGACCATCGGAAGTAAAGTCAAGTGTGCTCCCACTTAGCCAACACGGCTTTTATAACGAGGATATAATGAGGGTGTCCTTTATTCAGCATTGCACATCCTATGGATATTTCAACCTATACAAAAAACTCAAACCAACAACTAAGAATCTAATGATTCCTTTGTCCACAGCTGCTGTGCACGTCCCTAAGCTAATATCGTGATGGGCGTTTGTTGACCTCGCATGGATGCAAGGACCTCAAATTTAACTAGTTATTTTTTCTTATTTTTTTTATTCTCACTTTGTAGATGAAACTATTTATAATTTTTTTAGCAGAAAAAGAATAAGACACATCCGTAACTTTCGCACGCACAGGATTCGAACCTGCATCTCTGTGATAACGCCACAGCGCGCTACCAATTACACCAACGTGCCATTACGAGATAGGTCGAAATTTTTCTGCACTTTGTATTATCGAGTGAAGCCCCAAGTAACGCCATCTAGTAGAAAATCTATAGATTTTGCGAAAGTTACGGATGTGTCTTATTCCTTTTCTGCATAAAAATTTATAAATAGTTATCATTTATTTTATTTCATTTATTTATTTATTTTATTTACAACATACATAACGTTACAGAAATTTTCATCCAAGATCTTATAAAATGGTAAAGGTAACTAATAATAAATACATTAAACTATAAGTTTGACTATAAGCATGACTATTGACTTTACGCAATTACAGATGTAATCATTGATTGAGAGTAATCTGAGATTATTTATGACAATAAATAGGGTGGATGACTAAAAATAAATAAAAAGTGCGTCATTTAGCTAAAAAAAATTACACCTATTTTTGGCACAAGAAACATCAAGAAATAACTCTTTTGTGTGACGCTTTTGTACTAAATATATACGTCAAACGCCCCCACTTCTGAACTTTGATGCTCTAATAGCTTACACACTTTCTTATTAGATTGATAAAGCGAAAAATATTTTTCCAGTATTTTTGAAAGAAAGACTTACTGACATAATACCAATATGTTTAATGTAGTCATCATGCCGGCCTCAATTTACCTAACTGAAAACTCCATGATAATCCGTTGAGTTTATGATCTTATTCCTAAAGGCCTTAGAACAGAGCGGAGACGGATGTTGTTAAAAAAATACTATTTAATCAACTCAATTCCCAACGCAGAAGAAACATCCAAACTCCAAAACTAATCTACGTACAAAGGCTTTAGAGTCCACTCCTACGTTCTTTTATTTACTATGTACCTGCATTGAGTCAACAATCCTTTCATCGGCCTCAATAAAATAATTACATTTAAAGAGGCTCGCTGGTAAAACCTAATTTGTACAATGAAAGGGCCACATCTGGTTGTTGCCATAAGTAGAACCCTACTTATAGACTTGTATTTTATTTTTACCCGACTGTGCGAAGCAAAAGAGCGATAATGTGTTTATCAGACGAAGTGTGTAATTATACCTATATTATGTTCTTTTAAAGCACTAATACAGACCAAACGCCAGGGCCAATTTTTATGATTCACATGTCAATCGATTCCTCTTAGTCCGACGAGTGACACTAAAGACATGACGTCAGTGAAAGTTCCATATGGCGACTGCTGGGCGCCATTTTGTAAAAATAAGAGAAAAATAAAGTCAATAAACTATATTGCTGGAAATTTCATTTTTATTTTTTATTAACATCATTTTTATTTTTTTTAACAATTGTCGATTGGGCTGACCATTTAGGATTTATATCGAATTAAAGTTGCGTAACGTCCATTATCACTAAAAATTCCCAAAGAAGAAATAAATACATGATGGATCTTGTGGGAACTTTTTTCCCATTAGATTCTTTGTGCTAAATGCTACTGGGAGGTGTTTCTTAATTTTATAACCCCCAAAATTATAATTTTTGTATTACTTTTAAAGTTTTAGACTGAATTACTTTAATCTTTTGAAAAGCAGATGTATGTGATCCGACCCCTTAAGTAAACATTTTTTTAATCAAATCGCTATATTTCTCTGGTGTGTTTGTGTTCCACAATGAATTTGTCTTTGCTTGCCATTACTTTTAAAGATGTTTACTTTTTATTAACGTTTTCATACTCTGAAGAGTAAAATTTGTTGAATTTTTTTTTTATGTTGTTTGCTCATCGCGTACATTAATAGATGATTGCACAAAGTGTAGGAGGCTGGTGGGCTACGTCAGGCTATGATAAAAAACTTCAAAATTCATGAAAATTATTTCTCTGGAATCTGGAGAAATCTCTGGGATTCTCTGGCTCACTCAGATAAGTTTAACATATTAAAATAGATTTAAATTAGGTACAAGAAACAAAATATATCTTTAATCTAGTCAAATAGTCCAAAAAAGGGAAATGAAATTGTCGCACTTAATTACTTTTTTTTTAATTCTGTTGAGAAGCGAAAAGAAAAACATAGCTGTTTATTATGTCTTAAAATTAATACAATTTGGTTGATAATAACAATAGATTGTATTATTTTCTTGGTAGTTACAAAATTCTTTTTTTTTTTCGAAATTTATAATATTAAGTTAATAATTGCACAAACGCAGTTCGTTGAAAAAGACGAACGGACAAATAAAACTGAATGGTCAAGGCAAAACTTTCAAAGTTAAAGTCGACTAGCTTAAGGTGGTTGTATGCGCTAACGCGACTTTTTCAAATTGATATATCTACTTTATGAGTGAATAAATATGTATAAAAAAAATATATGTTGCAAAATAGATATTAAATTACAACTTGAACGTTTGAACTTATTGTATCTTCATTATTACTTAATAAAAAAAATATTCAAAGTAAGGCATTTTTTATCCGAAATTTGGATATATCTTTTAAACGGTATTGAGTTTGAGTATTTTTCTTTAACTTAAATATTTGTCAAAGTATTCCACACAAACTGTACGTTTGAAAATTAAAACAAATGATTTATACGACTACAAATAATTATTTTATGTTTTCGGTATGAAATGGAACGACCGGGTCTGTGCGGGGGCGACGGGCGGCAGTGTGGCTCAGACTATCGGACGGGGAGGTTGTGTCGCGCGTCTTCGTCATCGTTCCAAATGCATTTTTCGATGTAACCGTATAACGATTATTGTTTGCGCATGGACTCTGTTGTTTAGTTTTATATTTTAGAAATAGGTAGGTATTTGAGCTCGGACTTTTGTATATTCGTTGGACAAGTTCAGTAAGCAATTAGCAGGAATAAAAGTTAGTAATAAATAAGTAATGATTATACTTACTACCTACCAACTAGTAAATTAAGTACCAAGCTAATATAATAAGTACCTACCTATTAATATTTATAAACAAAAAAAAACACTTATGAAAAAGTTGTTTTTTTTTATAAGGTTTACCTAGTTAACTAACTCTGACTCTGAGTGCCTCGTAGGCGCGGTGTGCGAATGTCCGCTTGCAGAGCAAAAGGTAGCGGGTTCGATTCCCGCCGAGGGTAAAAGTGTTTGTATGTTCTGCAAGCACTTTTCTCCTTGGTCTGGGTATTTAATATGTATAATAAAAAATATCTTTAAATGTATGTATATTATATTAAGTATATCAAATATCTAGTACCTACCCGTAACACAAGCTTAGAGCTTACCACGGGACTAAAATGTTGTTGCGTGAATTGTCTTGAAATATTATTTATTTATAACTAGCACAGACTAGTATAAATATAATAAAAAATTAAATAATGAATTAATTGTTATATATATTTTATGTCACCGCACCGTCGAGTTATTTGCTGTGCATTATCCTCTCCATCCTAAGGTTGTCTGGAAGAAATTGCTCTAAGCAATAAGGCCGCCCATTACGCATTTTTGTATTTAGCTTTAAGTCCCTTTTTGTATTGTGATATGGTGTGTAATAAAGAGTTTAGTTTTATTATTATTATTATTATTACTAGGTAGATGATACAAACAAAGTATATACAATGTGTATTTTCGAACCTTGATCAAACTAAATGCGGATACACGACATACATTTATGGATAAATATAGGATAAAAAAATTATATGTTGGCTATTTAAAAAAAAGCCAATATTTTTTTATGAAAACTACTTCGTATGGTTTTTTATTCGTTTCTGTTTGAGTAAATGGTGTATTTTATTCAAAGTAGGCTCATTTGAAAGCTAGATAGTTTACATCATCATCATCATCAGCCCTTATCCCATATTACGTGGGGTCGACGCAACATCTTTCTTCCTTCCATTTTCCTCTGTCACTCGTCATCTCAACACTCATTCCTTCCATCAAAGTTCAAAATTAATTTATCGCGTAAATACATGTTACAGCGTTGTTATGGCTTAAATTTTACATGGATCAATGTATTTTACCTGTCCAGGCATGCAATTATAAAATTGGCATTACATTATTGAATAAACTAAAATAATAAAAATCTAACAAAATACAGTACTAAATAAATTTTTATAATTATTAACTTTAAATTAATTTCATTAAACATTTATAACATCAGTAATCATCATAGTAAGCAAAAATTCAAAGTCATAAAACTAATTATTGTACAATTTAAAAAGTCATTATCTTAGAAACATTTTTGTCAGTCATTTTTGTTCTTACGCATGCCATCCTTCAAACAGTCCATCAATATTTTCTTTGACCTACCTCTTCCCACATATCCATCAACACACATATCTAACACTCTAAGCTAGATAGTTTACCTAATTAAGAAAATTCAAAACAAAATACAATTTTGGTACAAGAGCCCGCTAAATTTTTTTTTGTAGAGATTTACCAAAAAATTTTTTTTTTATTTTGTTGTTGATCTATAATTTTTAAACTTTTTTGCATTATTTATTAAACTTCATAATATTTTTCAAAGGTTGTCTGGAAGAAATTGCTTTAAGCAATAAGGCCGCCCATTATGCATTTTGTATTATGCAAGTCCATTTTTGTATTGTTTTATCTTGGTTTGTAATAAAGAGTTATATTATTATTATTCTACAAATTCTACAAAGAGTATGGGTCTACCTTTTTTCGTTGTCATGTTATTAGCCATTTTAATTAGGTACTTTCTGCCTTGTAGTGCCAAATATCAACAGACAACAAATTATGTATCTTAAGTTGCATTAAAATGATCACGCACGATTGTGGTGAAGTGAGCTGGAGCGTCACCATGAATCACGCCAGCGAATGAAATAAGAAACGATCGCGATGTACTAAAAAGAACTTGTGAACTGAACGTGGGTTTACTTGCAACGATATGCATTGAGGAAAATGGTTGGCATTTTGAACAATCAATAAATTAATTGATAGTACCTAATAACTTAAAGTGTTGTATTACTTAATCTTATCACTATCCACCGTTAATATCCCACTTTTGGGCAAAGGCTTCGTTCCGTTTCATCTTATCTTGCCTTGTTTCATTACATAATTTGCTGTCTGTTGATCTCTGTACAAGGCAGAAAGTACCTAATTCGAATGGCTAATAACATGACAGCAAAAAGAGTTTAATTAACCTTTTTGGTACGTGGGCTACCCACCAACCTTAGAGTATCTATGGATACCAACAGTGTCAGTCGCGTAGCATTTCAAATAATTTTATACTATCTACCTGAAACTTAAAAGGAAAAGCAAAATACCACGAAAAATTAGTGACTGACCAAAAATCTGAAATTGTACTCGTCTTTATGCCCGATTTTATAATCCTATGACATTATGAATATTGCAGATACTTCCTAGATTCTATCAGACGATTGGCCTTCAAGCAAAAACCAGACATTATTCATAAAATTAAAACCCTTACGTTTTAGAAGAGATTTGTTGTATAAATTATGAAGTTTAATATGACATGCAAAAAAGTATACCTCAATAATCCAGTGTAAAAGTTACAGATTAAAAATAAAATAAATATCTATTTTTTTGTTAAATTTCTACAAAAAAAAAGTTTTAATAGGCTTTTGTACCGAAATTGTATTTTCTTTTAATTTTCATAGTTAGGTAAACTATCTAGCTTTTTAATGAGCCTACTTTGAATAAAATACACCGTTTACTCAAACAGAAACGAAGAAAACACCAGATGAAGTACCTAGTTCTCATAAAAAAATATTTAATCGACTTTTTTAAATAGTTTACATAAAAAAAATCTGATATTTATCGATTAATTTTTGTCATGTATCCGCAAATTCCGCAAATCCGCGTTTGATCAAGCTTCGAAAATACACATTGTATAGGTAACTAGCCTACCCGGGCAGGATTGGCTTAGGATCTTATTATTAGGTTGGTACTTAGTAAGTAAAGAAAACCTAGTTAAAAAAACATACTTATTATTTATTTATTTATTTGTTATATTAGAACCACCAACAAGAAAATACACTAAAATAGTTTAAAAATTAAGGTTCATTAATATCTAATAATAATATATAATTAATGTTAACAATACATTATAAATTAAAAAGAAAATAACATAAGCACAAACGCATAAATCTCTAGGTAGAATAGTTTTAGCGTAATAATGATGTAGTTGGAAAGTCCTTATTTACGGCGTCGCGACTCGCGAGGACCCGGCACGCGTGACCGCTTGCCGAGAGCGCAGGCCGCGCTCTGCGTCGTAATAATGTAGCGGGGAGTATGCGGTTGCGCGGGGAATAATTTTGACTCCGCCCGAATCCTCAAGGCCGTTGGCCCATACAGGCGCCTTAACACGTGGCAGCGTTGCCTGTTTATGGGTTTTCCCTCAGTAAAAAGTAGCATATAACCTTCCTCGATAAATGGGCTATTATTACTGAAAGAATTTGACCAGTAGATCCTAGATCCTAGAGATCAGCGCGGTCAAACAAACAAAGACACAAACTCAATGAGGGGTCAAGTGTTTGTATGTTCTGCAAGCACTTTCTCCTTGGTCTGGGTGTTTAATATGTATAATAAAAAATATCTATGTACGTATGTAAATTATATTAAGTATATCAGATGTCTAGTACCCGTAACGCAAGCTAAGAGCTTACCACGGGGCTAGATGTTGTTGTGTGGATTGCCAGGAAATATTTATTTACATTTATATTTATTAAACTTTTCAGCTATATAATCTTATAATAATGTTAGTTTTCCATGTCACAATGTTAGTTACCGTACTCCTCCGAAAAGGCTTAACAGCGGCGATTATTCTGAAATTTTATTTGCGTATTGAGTAGGTCTGAGATTCGGCTACTATCTATTGTTCATTTTACAAAACAACGTTTGCTGGGGTCAGCTAGTCTTAAGCATAAAATTTCCTTGTCACACTGTTTGTTACCGTACTCCTCCGAAACCGCTTTACCGTTTTTTACTAAAGTTTACGTTATTAGTGAACACTTGTAGTGGATTTAAAATATATGTAAATTAAATTAAAAGCTAGATAAATTAAAATAAAGATTTATTAAAATATAACTTAAAAGAACAAAGGCAGAGCCGACGACAGTTACTAGTGTACATAATAATGGATAGGTATCAATAACATAATTCAGACATTAGGGCGGCCTCATTAATATTACAAATCGGATTAATATTATAATCAATTTCGGAAATTGAGGCACAATTTCCGAACGATTATGTAATGTTGAGTATCGAATGTTGTAATGATAGCATCTAATTGGCAATAATGATTTCGATAATAGGACGATAGTCGAAAAACGCGGCGTCGGACGTCCAGAACTTAAAATGTATGGCTTCCACATGTAATCAGACGGAAAACATTAATTTTACCAAAACATTCAATTAAAGTTATGGATTTTTAAATTGAACCAATTTGAAGGACACTACACTAGATTGATTGTAAACACTCGTTAGAAAACTTCACCTCCACCTTTGCGAAAACAAAAAAATATCAATGCTATTCGCTTTATGGTAACAATATACTTTATGGTGCAGCGCACATTCTGAACGTGTGTTACCTAAATCTATTACCTACAGTGTGTTACAGTCATTAAGCTCAAAACTTAGGATTATATTAAATAAGATTATAGTACTTGTTTCTAATTTAGTTTTATCGCCGCAAGATCCAACTCGTTTCCATTAAACCTTCAAAGGTTTCTGCTACATTTACTTTGAAGTTCTGTGAACGAGTTCGCAACTTTATCACTCGCCCCTACCATTGGTTTCTATAACACATTTTTATCACCTCATGGTTTATATTTTTTGTCTTAAGTATATCAGATTTCTGTACCGTAACGCAAGCTTCGAGCTTACTACGGCGCTATACTGTAAGTGGATTGTCCGGAAATATATATTTAATCTCATCATCATCATCAGTTCTGTTCTTGCAAGATTTTAGAAGCTATAAGTATGAAAAAACATTGTAACTAGATATAAAGGTAGCATAATAATAGAAGATGTACACTTTGACATTTTGCAAAGGTGAGACCAAGGAATCACATATCTCGCTCGTCACGAGAAAGTCAAAGTCAAAGTCAAAACGTTTATTTCCTTAGAAGCACATAGCCTACATGGACAGGTCAACTTAAAATTAATAAAACTAAATTGCTTAAATAACAAATATCAAGGAAATAACATTGTCTTGACAGTTCGCTTCAATGTTTTTATACTGAGTTGAGAAGCGAATAGAACAACACAGCTTTATCAGTTATTACAATTTTGTAGTTATTACAATTTTGGAGTTCTTATTTATAAGTAACTATTATAAGTTTAACATTTACAATAAAAAAATGTTTGTCATATAAGAAAGCTATTATAACATGAGCATATCAGTCCTGGTCAACCAGAATTATTAGAGCCTGTTAATGTGGAACTAAGCAACATCTATCCAAGCTGCATCATCCTTTATATAATCATTTATAGAATAATAGGCTTTTTTCATTAGACTTCTCTTAATAAATGATTTAAATTTTCTAATAGGAAGCTCTGTTACATTATGAGGAAGCTTATTATAAAAACGTACAGAGTTACCCATAAATGATTTGCCTAGTTTTTTTAGTCTGTAAGTAGAGAAGTAAACGTTTATTTCAAACGTTACCTATTAAATCCAGCGCTCCATCTTCCTCCTCCTAGCTTCGTGGTCCTCAATGCTGAGGGTCGTGACCACCCTTTAGAATCACTTTCTCTCTCACGATCTTTTTCCATCGGTATCTATCTCTTGCGGTGTGAAGGGCGTTGTGAACTGAGGCAGGCAAGTGTGCAACCAAATACACGACTTTCAAAAGTTAGCAAATCGTATGCGGTCAATTGCGTAAAGTTTTATAACACTTTACCTGAAAGTATTACAGGCATAAATGAAAAATCATTTAAAAATACATATTATAAAAAAAAATACTTCAAAAGAAAGCTTATTACGCTATCAGGGATTTCCTCTCAGATAAAGATGCCTGGGCAATTGTTAAATAGACTTGTAAGAATATATATATACATATATATATATATTTAAAATTTAAACAAGACATTGATATTGTGTAATAATTATTATTTTAATCTATTTTTTCAATTTATAAATGTATATTGTGACTATTCTAAGTGCACCTTTGTTTTGCCTATGGAATAAATGATTTTGAATTTGAATTTGTATTTGAGAACGGCTTGGTCTTGTCTCCAGCACACCATACAAATCAGAAAAAGCTTAAACTTACTTTCGAGTACTCGTAGTAACCGTTAAGAAGTTGAGAAGTCGTTTTTAAAGTACAATTCTTCCCCAGGGGTAACGTGACGCACTTAATTCCTAACAGGTGAAACATTCAGGTTTTATTCTTGCTAAATATATTAGGGGGGACCTCATTTCAAATGAAAAGGGACCTTAGGATTTACAAATATTTGGTTAGAGTTAATAATGGTTTATTTGCAACATGCTGTTTACAAACGATGTAGGTAACTTGTATCAAATATGACCCGCACTGAAAATAACATAATAAATTTACAATTAAAAAAAAACACGTTTACATAACCTTAGTTCCCTTAAAAGTAAAAAGTCATACTATTATATTTTGTAATGAGCACGTGATGCGCTTACATTTGAGACCCCACTTGTGTATATTTGCAGATTTCCGGTTTTCTTCCCCACTTTTACCCTCATATCTTTTAAACAGGTCAACCGATTTTTATCAAACATGTCTAAGTCTAACATTCGCACGAAACTCACCTTTCATAAAATAAAGGCTTCATACATTAGGGAGCTATGATGTCCCAGACAGACGGCAGACAAACAGACAGACAGACACGTCAAACTTGTAACACCCCTCTTCTTTTTAAAAAGACATTAAGTGTATTAGTCTTGGCAACGGCCGCGGGTTCACGGTGGATGCAGGCGGCTTCCAAAAGAAAAAACTGGGAATCTTTGAGCTAAGTTGTATGTCCTATGTTGAGCAAACATCCTACAGCTGAAATGATACGATTGAATTCAAAATGCCATCAAATTTATATAAGAAGACGCACCATGTAGATTTTTGTTTAAAATAATAATATAATTTACCAAAGTTAATACCAATAAAGCCTTAAAGGGCAATATCTATAATCGGAGGCCTATAATTTGATTATAGGATAACATTTATAGGTATTGCAAGCCCATTATATTCATTTGATTTCACAAAATTTGAACAGTCAGCGCCTTATAAAAGGAAACGAGCAACTCTTTTGTCCTGCTATTAAAATATTAAAAGGGTTCATTCACAAAAGGTTGCTCCAAAGTTTGTATGTCAGATTGGAAACTGAAGCAAAAGAGCAATATTCGAATGAATAATTCTCATTTTAAATTTAGATTTGCATTTAATAATAACTTTTCAGCCGTTGTTCGGTAGGTATAGCATTTTAAA
Source organism: Gymnoscelis rufifasciata (assembly GCA_929108375.1). Lineage (NCBI taxonomy): Eukaryota > Metazoa > Arthropoda > Insecta > Lepidoptera > Geometridae > Gymnoscelis > Gymnoscelis rufifasciata. The sequence goes on from OV815314.1 coordinate 12,116,946, forward strand.
GCAGGCCATAAAGGAAGTTGAGTTCGCAAAATTTGATGACCGTCAAATATGCTCAAATCGTTGGCTGAGCCACCAGAGATAATATAAATCTAAATTTAAAATTTAAGAAAAACCCCCGATTCCAATGCCTTAATTTCCTTAAATGTAAAACAACATAATATTATGTAATGTGGACGCGATGCGTTTTCATTTGATACCCCACACTAGTATATTTGCAGATTTTCGGTTTTGCTTCCCCACTCTCACCCCCATAACTTTTAAACGGCCCAACCGATTTTCATGAAACATGTCTAACAACACTCGCGCAAGACTCACCTTTCATACAAAAAAAACTAAATCGAAATCGCTCCATCCGTTCGGGAGCTATGGTGACACAGACAGACAGACAGACAGACACACAGACAGACAGACAGACAGACAGACAGACAGACACGTCAAACTTATAACACCCCTCTTTTTTGGTCGGGGGTTAAAAAGACATGTTTCCGGCGGATGTTCTATGAACTGATTCCGGTTCTGTTTAGTTTGTGTAAAATCTGAGTTATTAGTCAAACGGGTTCTAAGCTATGTTTAATAAAAACCGGTTGAGCCAATTAAAGGTTATAATGAGTCAAACATTAGATTACACATTAATTAATACTAAAAAAATATATAGCACTAGTTAGAGTGAGACTGCATGATGTTTAATAATAATAATAGCTTATTCTTTGCACATTGCAATAAACAAAAAAAACTATTTTAAAAACAATTATCATTATTAAAAACAAAAAACAAAGAATTATGTATAAATATACAAAGGGTACTGTCAACAGCAAAATAAACTGATGAAATAGGCTCTTTTAGTAAATAAAGGCAAAAGTTACGAAATAATATATTGTCAGTTGTTAGAAGTAAAGGATCAAATAACATGTCTTAGTCATTTAGTTCGATCCCCTGCGTTTTTTTTTTGACCAATTAAAACGTCATTTTAAGCTGGTTTCCCTTCAACACGTATAAATCTTTCGCCTTTTTTTTTTAAACGTCTTTCGATATTGGTATAACTTGTTACATCTGGCACATCGATGATGGATGATACTAGAAGATATATTGAAACGTTGATTTTGATCACTAATTTTCGTGTTGACCGTACTTAAGTCATAAAATACTTACTAACAAATAATAGCAATACTTTTTAAAACTACAATTCTATCTGTTTATCTCACAGATTAGGTAACTACTGCGCTTACCAACAATTTGAGAAGGAAAAACATTCCTTGCAATTTAGAAATATCGTAGCACCGAAAATACATCGGTTTCCGGCAGCCATACACGAGCGAACAAAAAAACCACTTAATATCAGCGAAAAATCCCAGACAGATGACTCTGCTTTTAGGACACGCCGAAAATGGCGGGAAAAATGGCAAAATGGCGCCAAACCTCACTAACGAAGCCTTTGTTGCACCTGCCGAGTGTAGGAAATATCTCGTATGTACCTGCCAACTTTAGGTATGGGCGTTGTACTGGACTGGTAGTGTGGTTTACTTAAAAATAAATTATCTAATTAGGTATATCTTAATTTATAATAGATATTAAAATAAAGTATAACCAGTGATGGATGACATAAACAGATCCGTTTATTTTATATTTTTCTCAGACAATAAAAAAATATATATACTTAAATAAATATTTCCGGACTACTCACACAGCATCACCTACCCCCAAACTAAGCAAAGCTTGTTCTATGGGTGTTAGGTGACTGATATAACTACATAGATACATTTTTTTTGTAAATACATACATATGATACATAGAAAACACCCAGACCCACATTACATTGTGTTTGAAAATAACATATTAAAAAACTATTATGAGGTTTAATATAAACAGATATAATGTTTGATAAAAGACGTTCTTCAAAAACCTAAGTTAGAGCTTAAGGTGGTTGTATGCGCTAACGCGACTTTTTCAAATTGATATATCTAGTTTATGAGTGAATAAATATGTATAAAAAAAATATATGTTGCAAAATAGATATTAAATTACAACTTGAACGTTTGAAATTATTGTATCTTCATTATTACTTAATAAAAAAAATATTCAAAGTAAGGCATTTTTTATCCGAAATTTGGATATATCTTTTAAACGGTATTGAGTTTGAGTATTTTTCTTTAACTTAAATATTTGTCAAAGTATTCCACACAAACTGTACGTTTGAAAATTAAAACAAATGATTTATACGACTACAAATAATTATTTTGTGTTTTCGGTATGAAATGGAACGACCGCGTCTGTGCGGGGGCGACGGGCGGCAGTGTGGCTCAGACTATCGGACGGGGAGGTTGTGTCGCGCGTCTTCGTCATCGGTCCAAATGCATTTTTCGATGTAACCGTATAACGATTATTGTTTGCGCATGGACTCTGTTGTTTAGTTTTATATTTTAGAAATAGGTATTTGAGCTCGGACTTTTGTATATTCGTTGGACAAGTTCATTAAGCAATTAGCAGGAATAAAAGTTAGTAATAAATAAGTAATGATTATACTTACTACCTACCAACTAGTGAATTAAGTACCAAGCTAATATAATAAGTACCTACCTATTAATATTTATAAACAAAAAAAAAACACTTATGAAAAAGTTTTTTTTTTTATAAGGGTTACCTAGTTAACTATCTCTGACTCTGAGTGCCTCGTAGGCGCGGTGTGCGAATGTCCGCTTGCAGAGCAAAAGGTAGCGGGTTCGATTCCCGCCGAGGGTAAAAGTGTTTGTATGTTCTGCAAGCACTTTTCTCCTTGGTCTGGGTATTTAATATGTATAATAAAAAATATCTTTAAATGTATGTATATTATATTAAGTATATCAAATATCTAGTACCTACCCGTAACACAAGCTTAGAGCTTACCACGGGACTAAAATGTTGTTGCGTGAATTGTCTGGAAATATTATTTATTTATAACTAGCACAGACTTGTATAAATATAATTAAAAATTAAATAATGAATTAATTGTTATATATATTTTATGTCACCGCACCGTCCAGTTATTTGCTGTGCATTATCCTCTCCATCCTAAGGTTGTCTGGAAGAAATTGCTCTAAGCAATAAGGCCGCCCATTACGCATTTTTGTATTTAGCTTTAAGTCCCTTTTTGTATTGTGATATGGTGTGTGTGTGTAATAAAGAGTTTTATTATTATTATTATTATTATTACTAGGTAGATGATACAAACAAAGTATATACAATGTGTATTTTCGAACCTTGATCAAACTAAATGCGGATACACGACATACATTTATGGATAAATCTATACTATTAATTTTTTTAATATTATAAAGCTGAAGAGTTTGTTTGTTTGTTTGTTTGTTTGAACGCGCTAATCTCCGAAACTACTGGTTCGAATTGAAAAATTCTTTTTGTGTTGGATAGTCCAGTTATCGAGGAAGGCTATAGGCTATATAACATCACGCTACGACCAATAGGAGCAAAGATATAGTGGTAAATGTGTAAAAAACGGGAGAAATTGCTCATCTTTGAAGCTTTCCGTTGCGTGCGCCGTGAAAACGGTTCAAGATACACAAAAAATATGTATTAAAGAATAATAGCTCTTTTAATGATCTAAAAAACAGTCCGCGCTTTAAGTTGTATCAACATAATAATATTAATCTTTATTCAAATAAATATGTTGTTGGTTAAGAGTACTTCATCCGTCATCCATTATAACGCGGGTAGCACCGCAGGGCACAGCTAGTTTAGGATAAAAAAATTATATGTTGGCTATTTAAAAAAAAGCCAATATTTTTTTATGAAAACTACTTCGTATGGTTTTTTATTCGTTTCTGTTTGATTAAATGGTGTATTTTATTCAAAGTAGGCTCATTTGAAAGCTAGATAGTTTACATCATCATCATCATCAGCCCTTATCCCATATTACGTGGGGTCGACGCAAAATCTTTCTTCCTTCCATTTTCCTCTGTCACTCGTCATCTCAACACTCATTCCTTCCTTCAAAGTTCAAAATTAATTTATTGCGTTAATACATGTTACAGCGTTGTTATGGCTTAAATTTTACATGGATCAATGTATTTTACCTGTCCAGGCATGCAATTATAAAATTGGCATTACATTATTGAATAAACTAAAATAATAAAAATCTAACAAAATACAGTACTAAATATTTTTTTATAATTATTAACTTTAAATTAATTTCATCAAACATTTATAACATCAGTAATCATAGTAAGCAAAAATTCAAAGTCATAAAACTAATTAATGTACAATTTAAAAAGTCATTATCTTAGAAACATTTTTGTCAGTCATTTTTGTTCTTACGCATGCCATCCTTCAAACAGTCCATCAATATTTTCTTTGACCTACCTCTTCACACATATCCATCAACACACATATCTAACACTCTAAGCTAGATAGTTTACCTAATTAAGAAAATTCAAAACAAAATACAATTTTGGTACAAGAGCCCGCTAAATTTTTTTTTGTAGAAATTTACCCAAAATTTTTTTTTATTTTGTTGTTGATCTATAATTTTTAAACTTTTTTGCATTATTTATTAAACTTCATAATATTTTTCAAAGGTTGTCTGGAAGAAATTGCTTTATGCAATAAGGCCGCCCATTATGCATTTTGTATTATGCAAGTCCATTTTTGTATTGTTTTATCTTGGTTTCTAATAAAGAGTTATATTATTATTATTCTACAAATTCTACAAAGAGTATGGGTCTACCTTTTTTCGTTGTCATGTTATTAGCCATTTTAATTAGGTACTTTCTGCCTTGTAGTGCCAAATATCAACAGACAACAAATTATGTATCTTAAGTTGCATTAAAATGATCACGCACGATTGTGGTGAAGTGAGCTGGAGCGTCACCATGAATCACACCAGCGAATGAAATAAGAAACGATCGCGATGTACTAAAAAGAACTTGTGAACTGAACGTGGGTTTGCTTGCAACGATATGCATTGAGGAAAATGGTTGGCATTTTGAAACAATCAATAAATTAATTGATAGTACCTAATAACTTAAAGTGTTGTATTACTTAATCTTATCATTATCCACCGTTAATATCCCACTTTTGGGCAAAGGCTTCGTTCCGTTTCATCTTATCTTGCCTTGATTCATTACATAATTTGCTGTCTGTTGATCTCTGTACAAGGCAGAAAGTACCTAATTCGAATAGCTAACATGACAGCAAAAAGAGTTTAATTAACCTTTTTGGTACGTGGGCTACCCACCAACCTTAGAGTATCTATGGATACCAACAGTGTCAGTCGCGTAGTATTTCAAATAATTTTATACTATCTACCTGAAACTTAAAAGGAAAAGCAAAATACCACGAAAACTTAGTGACTGACCAAAACTCTGAAATTGTACTCGTCTTTATGCCCGATTTTCTAATCCTATGACATTATGAATATTGCAGATACTATCTAGATTCTATCAGACGATTGGCCTTCAAGCAAAAACCAGACATTATTCATAAAATTAAAACCCTTACTTTTTAGAAGAGATTTGTTGTATAAATTATGAAGTGAATTATGAATTATGAAAATTATTCATACATATGACATGCAAAAAAGTATACCTCAATAATCCAGTGTAAAAGTTACTAATAAATACCTATTTTTTTTGTTAAATTTCTACAAAAAAAAAGTTTTAATAGGCTTTTGTACCGAAATTGTATTTTCTTTTAATTTTCATAGCTAGGTAAACTATCTAGCTTTTTAATGAGCCTACTTTGAATAAAATACACCGTTTACTCAAACAGAAACGAAGAAAACACCAGATGAAGTACCTAGTTCTCATAAAAAAATATTAAATCGACTTTTTTAAATAGTTTACATAAAAAAAAATCTGATATTTATCGATTAATTTTTGTCATGTATCCGCAAATTCCGCAAATCCGCGTTTGATCAAGCTTCGAAAATACACATTGTATAGGTAACTAGCCTACCCTGGCAGGATTGGCTTAGGATCTTATGATTAGGTTGGTACTTAGTAAGTAAAGAAAACCTAGTTAAAAAAACATACTTATTATTTATTTATTTATTTGTTATATTAGAACCACCAACAAGAAAATACACTAAAATAGTTTAAAAATTAAGGTTCATTAATATCTAATAATAATTAATTTTAACAATACATTTTATAATATCTACATAAATCTCTAGGTAGAATAGTTTTAGCGTAATAATGATGTAGTTGGAAAGTCCTTATTTACGGCGTCGCGACTCGCGAGGAGCCGGCACGCGTGACCGCTTGCCGAGAGCGCAGGCCGCGCTCTGCGTCGTAAAAATGTAGCGGGGACTATGCGGTTGCGCGGGGAATAATTTTGACTCCGCCCGAATCCTCAAGGCCATTGGCCCATACAGGCGCCTTAAACTGTTTAAACAACAATGCTCCACCGCGCCTTGATTTCCTTACTGAGAGTCGTGATTCCTTATTTGATTGTGGGATGATCTTCTTTCGGACCGTAGCTCGCCACTTTTTCCTCTCCTTGGCTGAGTGAATGGCATTATATAAATTGGTGGCCAAGGTTGTTCGGAGCTGGTCCTGGTCCTAACGAGGCTACTTCCTCTAGTTGTTTTAATAAAGTTCTTTGCCTTAGTTATTTAAAACCAGTTACAATACAATGAACGGAGAGACAGCAAAGTTAAAAAAACTGCGTTGCCATCTCAACACTCTGCTCTATGGATGTTAATTCTTTGTATTATATAACTAGTTTGTGAATTAATGTTGACTACATGTTTTGCTTAAGAAGACTAATAACTTAACATACTTAGATAAGACTTACCTTAAAAAATCACATAGGAAAGTTAAATTTAAAGGTTGTTTACCTACTCCTTATTAGTCGCAACTATGGCATTAATAATATTGTGTGTTTTAGCGAATACAGTTAGCCAGAACGCTTTATGCATACGACTGTATATAATTCAATCAATAATTTATTAAAAACCAAAGAAAGTATTATTTATAATAAACGCAGTCTTTAAGACCTGTGCTAGTTAGAAACTGTGTTACAGCAAACGCAAACCACGTATAACATACCTTTCAAAGGTATATAAATCAATACCATACGTACTAAAATATACATATATTTTTCTACGTCAACGCATCGCTAAAGCGTCGCTGTATGACTAATTTATCAGCGTACAGCTGGCGTTACATAATCATAAGCACAGAATAGTAAATTACTTCAAAAGCATAACACATTGAGGATTGATACGTCTCCGGTGGTAGGCTTCGGCCGCGGCTTATCACCACCCTCCGGGCTGTGCCAGTGCGTGAAACGATTTTTTCGTGTTTCGTAATGTGGTCCGGAGAAGAAATCTACCTTCTAGGTCTTCATGCTTCATCTTAGACCACATCGTCAGTTTACATTAGGTGTTATTGTGGTCAAGTGAAGGCTTTATCATTCTCTTGTCCTTATCCCACATTACGTTGGTTCGGCACAACATGTTTTTTCCTTCCATTTTCCTCTGTCACTCGTCATCTCAACACTCACTCCTTTATTACACATGTCATCCTTCACACAGTCCATCCATCTTTTCTTTGGTCAAGTGAAGGCTTATCTAGCATAAAAAAACGAGTATTATTTTTCGTCAACGCATCCCTAAAGTGTCGGTGTACGACTCATTATCAGCAAACAGCTTTACATAGCATAATCATAAGCATAACACATTGAGTATTGATCCCATTGATGCTGCACATTGCGGTAAATCACGGAGCCCTTATCGACAGCCTGCAGGCATGTACCGGGGAATTCAAACATAGATGCTTATTGGATTAAATTATTCCGTACTATTGCTAAACCTTCATTATATAACATTGCATTACATAAGATAGATAAAACTCTTAAGTGATAAGACCGCCACTTGTCGTATAGTGTTATTTTTGTTACGTTTGTGTTATAACTGTGGGCGCAATAAAGAATAATTAGTATTATATAGATAGATAAAACTAAATAATTCGACAACAGACAGTACATAAAGTAAAGTAAAGTAAAGTAATTATTTATTGCATTTACATGTACATAAAAGATCTTAAATATATAAATTAGTATCAATGTAAATTACCCATTGAGCATGCAATTTCATTTGTTACATAATGTCATCTTATCATAAAATTATTTAAATTAAATTAATCAATAAATCATTTTTCATCACACATATAATTAAAATTGTACCTAATGTCAAATTTTGTCAATAGACTTGTCATTTAAAAATTCTCAAATATCATAATAACATTTATCTAGTAAAATTGCTCTCAGCCTTCTCTGAAACATTTCGGTTGTCAACTTTCTAAACATAGTTTATTTGCAACCGTGTTGTGATATTAAGGTCTTATATGATATGTATGTGAGAACTGAATATTGACCCTGTTTGGTCACTACAAAAATCTTAATACTAATCTTAGCATAAGTACCTACATCAAATATTTATCATAGTAGGAATAATTACTACACAGTGCTAACACACACTACAAAGTACTACACAGACTAAAGGATAATAAATTGAAATATTTACAATGAGCAGTCTTGACGTTGTAAGCGATCTCTTCAAGGCAATTTTGGGATGGACAGGAAATAGAACTACAGAATACTCGTTCAAATACATTACATCGGGTTAGTCCTGCGGCATCTCATTCCCCGAGCATCTCAGCAATATGTTTTCGCGCTCTTACATCTACCGACAACCTCATCCTCTTTGTGGTCGAAGCATAACAGAGTGTATGTAAAAATAGGTGAATTAAATATTGATAAATTCAAGAGAGCTAAAAAGTATATAACATGGTCATTTTATCACAAAAAGGGAACCATAAGCTGCGGCAGAACGGGCCAAAACCTCAGAGATGGTCTTACGTGGTTACCTGAGATGTTGTGTTAGTTACTATCCATGAATATTACAATAAATCATATTAATCTGTTCATGCATAAAATTCTGTTGTCGAATTTAGCCTTTTCTAAGAAATCTTATAAAAATATAATTCCGATAAGGTTAAAAGCGCGTAAAATTGTGGTAAAATAGAACAAACATCTGAATACGAGTAATGACGATAATAATTGCCAAGGCTTGCCGTTAAGTCTTATTAACGGAACCATATTATTATATAGGTGTTTCCACGGTAAATAAGTAAGTATAGATTACACTATAAAACACTATTATATACCTGTCTATTGTCCCATTTTAACAAGTATTACTCATGCTAAAAGACAAAAATACTTTCAATTGAATGTCTTTTTATAAGAATAATTAAAGCAATACTGACAAGGAATTTCTCTTTTGCTTACATAACAAACAAAATACAAAATTAATAAAGTTATAATAACACTACAATTACAGTTATAAAATGTTGAGTAATTCTGTACCTAACTAAAACAAATAATTAGGAAATTGTACCAATAAAACCATCTTCAATTTGTACAATATTTTGCTGAACATCGTTACATAAATCAATTGAAATATAATTTTTATTCGACGTTTACGATCAAAATATCGCATTTCAATTTTCACTAATAGCCAGCACTTATATTAATTGAAATTTTACGGGTCTTGCAACTGGGTCGGATTAAAAATGTCTCCAGTGAGGATACATTTAAATTCCGCAGGCGAAGCCTTGCAATTTTCAACAATATTATAATAATGATATTATTCGAAACAATTAACATCAATTTAATTGGGGTTCATCATTATTATGAAGTTTTTAAATAAACAAACCTTTTATTTATTCTTGTTTTGCCTTTTGTGGGAAAATGGCAAAACAAGAAAAAATTCATTATTTTGGTGTGCAATCACTTAAGATACATAATATATGTATCTTAGGTGATTGCATTGATTGTTATAAATTATAATACAATTTGTACAAAATTGAATACATTATGGAGATTTATAGTCAATATTGAATAAACTTGACTCATTAGCGTAGTGGACCATGAACCGCTTACCAGGCAATGGTTGTAGGTACCTAAAGTCGGTTTTTATATGGCAGCTGTTCCGAGGTCTGGGTGTTGTCAATAATTTTGTTATAATTATTGACATAGTAAGTTTTAATATCTACAATATTATGCATTGCGATAGGATTTCGCTATATAAAAATACTACTTATATAAAAATAAATTAGCCATGCCGAGATAATTACCTTGTTCTAGTTTTGCTATCCACACGTCATGCCCCTTTATTTGAGATTTTTTTGTATTTTTTTTTGTTGCTACAAAAATAATTTAAATTTATGTCAATTATCTTCACAGTAATCACCTACACAGAATTATATCAACATAATTGCAAACTTACGTAGGTATTTTATAATTTTTAAGTTCATAAGTAGGTATAATCACAGATTAGATACTTATAATATATATAAATAAATGAAATTTTCTCTCTACTTAAAATTCATATAGAGATCAAAAACTTGATCATAATACAATCGAGATTTTATCTTGACACTTTCCTTAGAATCTTAAAGTAAGATCTAAATTTTCTGGAATTAAGTACGTAATTTTAAGCTTTTGCTAAAATTACGAATTTCAGCCGAGAAAATTGAGTCTGTTTTGGATATTGGTCGCTATCTAAAATCTCATCACAAATGCATAGATTGTTTTTCTTTTTAACACCCAACTAAAAAAGAGGGGTGTTATAAGTTTGACGTGTCTGTCTGTCTGTCTGTCTGGGACATCATAGCTCCCGCACGGATGGAGCGATTTCAATTTATTTATTTTTTGTATGAAAGGTGAGTTTGGCGCGGGTGTTCTTAGACATGTTTCATGAAAATCGGTTAAGCCGTTTAAAAGTTATGGGGTGTGGGGAAGGAAAACCAAAAATCTCGAGTGGGGTATCAATTGAAAGCCCATCGCGTGCACATTACTAAATATGATGGTGTTTTACTTTTAGGGAAATTAAAGCATTGGAATCGGGGGTTTTTCTTAAATTTATATTATAATTTCGTATGAGAAAAAATTGGATAAGTACATTATAATGACGCTTTGTTTAATTTATATTTACCTTCTACATGTAAAAATAGAAGTATTGAAATATTCAAAACTAACGAGAGGTACAGTAGTTAATTTAGTCACAATCTATACTAATATATAAAGCTGAAGAGTTTGTTTGTTTGTTTGTTTGTTAGTTTGTTTGTTTGTTAGTTTGTTTGTTTGAACGCGCTAATCTCCAAAACTACTGGTTCGAATTGAATAATTCTTTTTGTGTTGGATAGTCCAGTTATCGAGGAAGGCTATAGGCTATATAACATCACGCTACGACCAATAGGAGCAAAGATATAGAGCTAAATGTGTAAAAAACGGGAGAAATTGTTCATCTTTGAAGCCTTCCGTTGCGTGCGCCGTGAAAACGGTTCAAGATACACAAAAAATATGTATTAAAGAATAATAGCTCTTTTAATGATCCAAAAAACAGTCCCCGATAGTATATGTCTATCTTTTAAGATTAACTCACAAAATCCGTTTTTATGGTACCTAATTTGGTCGAAATAATTTGTTTAAGTTGTATCAACATAATAATTATTAATCTTTATTCAAATAAATAATTATGTTGTTGGTTAAGAGTACTTCATCCATTATAACGCGGGTAGCACCGCAGGGCACAGCTAGTATATAATATACCCGCTCACTCGCAACAAAATTCCAAATTCCTTTAACTTTTCCAAATGATTTTAAAAAAAAGCTACCATCATAATTTGAGGACAAAGAATGGTTTCTTGTTACATTTATTGCGGTTCTTTCATGTCGCATTCAATACAAATAAAATATAACAAGGTGTAAAAAGCACTAGAATAGCGACAATATTGTCAATTTCTTCTTCTAGTTGGCAATAATGTTACAAATTAGGGCCGCTTGTTACGGAGGATGGCAAATTGTTAAATGTTTTACTCGTTTTCATTGTAGGTTTTTTTTTTTGCTTGTTATTGTTAAGTTTTATGGTTGGCCACGTTGGACATAAGAACTTAAGTAAAAAAAAAACACAACAAAAAAAACTTTTTAATAATTAAATATTATTTTTTTATTATAATAGTTACATAAATTAATGCATAATACCTATTACCTACTCATTTTTAATTTAAATATGTAATAATTATCTTTTAAGATAAGCGTTTTCTAAAATAATATTTTAAAGTTTTTATTTATGTACTTAACTTTATATAAAAATAGGTAAATTGTATCTTATAATAATTTCAAAATAAAAAAAAAATTATAAACATGCATGGATCCAAAGTAGTGATCAAACATTACTATCTTTATCTAGGTAACATAGCATGCTGAAATGCAACAGTCCTTTGTGAATAGTAACCCATTCTCATAACAGATGGCGGTAGCGCTGCACGCATAACCTTGATAACCCTGCCATCCTTGTTACGCATGCGAAGAGCCTATTTCCCATTTCACTCTATTCTAAACTAACTTTCTTAATAATGAACATAGAATTATTATTTTACGATCATAATATTAAAAAAATAGCAAATAATAACAAAAAGTTACAAAAATTAAGTTTGTATTATTTAGAAAGCTGTAAATCTTAAGCGTTCTAGATCGCGCAAGCGATATTTTCGGAGCGCGCGACAGCTATATCTCGAGTGACGTCGATGTAGTGGGGAGTCCGTTTCTACACAGTGCGATAGTGCATTGGATCGGGGAGCTATTCTAAATCCTGGTCTACAAAGGAATAATAGCAATTAGGGTGGGGTTGCTCATTCCAAGTTCGTTGGCGTCAAGCCACACTCATGAAGCCCTCGCGGGGTCCGTCAGTTCTGCGTACAGTCAGGCCGGCCCGCGAGTCTCAGTCCGTCGTATGATGAATTCGATCCCAGTCTTCTCTACGATGCGCGCAAATCAAAGTCTCAATTCGTAATGAATCAAGCATACAAACGGACGTAAGTCCAAACACACCTGTGTAGAAGATTTGACTCCCTTTTTAGTCTCTAGAATTGATAAAATATTAAGACTGCAATTTAATGTATATCGGAACATGACTTATAACTAAAAATTGGTAGGTAATTATGATTAAAATTAATTAAATCTTAATAGAATAGAATAGAACATTCTTTATTTTTGTGTTATGGTGTGTGTAAACACACCATAATTTTATACAAAAATACAAAATTATTAAACTAAAATTTAACCTAGCATGCGTAATGGGCGGTCTTATTGCTTAAAGCAATTCATAATCATCTAAAGTTCAGACATACTATGTACATATAAAGCGTTATTATTGTTTTAATTTTGATTGTGATTTTGTAATATTTATTTCTTACTAGCGGCCCGCCCCGGCGTCCCACGGGTAAAAAAAGTTCCCGACAATTTTTCCTTATTTGCTCACCGTTTAGACCTACCCTGGACTACGACAAACTTTTTAAAACCAAAATCAGCTCAATCGGCCCAGCCATTCTCGAGTTTTAATCAGACTAACGAACAACAATTCATTTTTATTTAAAATGTTGTTGCCAATTTTTTGTATTCGTTTATTTAATATTTCACTGAATGTCGTGCATTCCTAGTTTAGGAGTAGGTAATTTAAATACAGTGCATGCAACACTAATGTCACTATGTTCTCATTTATTTGGTTACAAATTCGGATTAAGAATTAAACTTTAATGTATGGTCAATTAATTGATGTGAAAACTGTTTTGATCAATCAATTGACGTTTTTGATCTTAATAAAGTTTTCATTTTTTTCAAATTTATTTATTTGTTGCTTCATGTGGTTACAATAAAGGTTATCAGTAATGGTTGATTAATACAAGCACTTTTTTAGTTCTCTAACAAGTTGTTAACTTTATGACATACCTGCCTAACCTAAGTTATGTTATTAAAGATTATTATTATATAAGAGTATTTAATCAGCAAACTTCGATTAGCCTATGTATTTTGTTAATAAATATTTAAGTAAGCACGAGTACTAAGCTATTTATATAGTTAACAACTTTATTGCACACCATTTCTTACAGATAAAATTACAAAAAAAGACAGTACCAAACAACAAAACACACTATTGGTGGTACAATCGGTGGCATTATCGGTTAAAGTGATTTATTACGTAAGTACCTACTTAATATTATTGATCATTTATCACGTGGAAAATACGTGCGTTTCACTTGTCATACAAATAATAAATAACATATCTATAATATTATAGGTAGGTATATTATAGGTAGATTATTATTCAGAAAAACATACTACCGAGATGCTTAAATTTGATGATACGACCAGCCCTCTAAATTAAAATTAATCATTTTTAGCATCGTCTCGATAAAGCTTGAAAAGTCTTCCAGGTACCCTATGCTATCGCGAAGTCGGGCTATTGTATTCAGATAACCTTTTGTCTTCAGTCCAGAACTGCCATCAGTTCTGGTATATTATTTCATCTGTGGTTCAGGATAAAAAATGGTTCAGAAACGCAAAAACCCGGGACTGGCACAAAAAAATCGCACTGCCGCCATAAAACTCAAATTGTGTTCTCCACGCACATTTAATTCTTCCAAAACGTACTCAATATGTTTTATATGTACCTACCATGTACTCTTTTGTATAGGTATACATACTTAAGAGAGTACATATTAAAAAAAATGGTACTATCACCCAAAATAAATGGTAAACTCTTTTTACCCATTGTTATACAACAACATATTTTACATGTAGTGCATAGACTCGGTTCAAATTGTTAGTTTCACGTCGATCACGTTAGAGCCAGAAACATTTTGGGCACTTTGTCCGATTTTTGTTGTGTCATTTTCGCATGTTCTGTTGCATTTTCTTACCAATTTAGGGGACACTTTGTTTTATTGTTTACTAGTTAAAGCTTTTATAATAAATAGGTACATACTTATCTAATGCTTGAACAGGCTTCCAGGTTCCCCTATGCTATCGCGGACGCTCGGCTATTGTATTCAGATAACCTTTTGTCTCCAGTCCAGCACTGAGGCATATTCTGTGTCAAACGGGTTGTTCGACCATGCATTATGGAATATCTGCAAACTCAAATTATATGGTAAAGACTAATGCCCGTTTTCACGTTTCTAAACACACAAAGGTTTCTACAGTTCTTAACAGTTCCAAAGTAAGAATTCCTTGTCCCATAGAGCTGTCACACTCTTTAGTCCTATGTCCCGTTTAAGAGAGACTTCAATTTTAAGAACCGTTGTTAAAAATGGGCCTTATGGTTCAGCAATAAAGTAAGACATCGATCATGTTTGACACATGGTCCGTATTTTGATGGCAGCCCTGCTTGTTGTATTTCCCAAAAATAGGCTATTTGACTAAATATGGAAAACTATTTGAATTGCTTCCTTAATACTATAAAATCATACCACATTAATATAACGATAAAAAATCAATGCATTACATTAAAATTTAAAATATGAATTTCGAATTGCCAGAAAACAGTTGCCACCAAAATGGCGGGTATCGTGTCACGGTCGGTTGAAAAATATCATTTGAAGTAACATGTTCAAGGTATAAAATATCACAATTTTAATAATGATTATCTCATAACAAAAATCATCTACATTATGAAAAACTGTGTTTTAAATAACAAAAAAATATTTACTAGAAAACTAGTAGGTAGGTAACTATTTTCATGCATTTAATGGAAGACGTAGGTTCGAGTCCCGCATCTCGCTGGTAAGCTACGTTACTTTGTCATATTTTTTTCTACACAAATTAACAATATTTACTATTTTCATATATTATTATTAATAGTAAATACCCTTTTCGTAACAATTTCTGAGCCAGAAGTTTCTTATTCTTATTCAGAAATTTTAAATAAACATCTTTATCATCGTATCTCCAGCTTGAACAGCCTTCCAGGTAGCCCCTATGTTATCGCGAACAGTCGGGCTATTGTATTCAAATAACCTTTTGTCATGAGTCAAATACTATGGATATTCTGTGTCTCTCGGGTTGTTTGACCACGTGATAGTGAATGTTGAAATAATGTAACCTTTAATCTTTTAAGGCATAAAAAATTTAAACATTTATAAATATAGGTAGGCTTTTCATAATTTTTCGCATTACAAATACTAAATCTATAATATATAATACTAATCTTTTAACAAATACTAATTATAACAGCCACACTCTTAGTAGGAATGGGTTAGTACCGATAGTTATCTGTATTAGATAATATTAGGTATAAGTGATTTCCAACTTACGTTTGTAATAGATATTAATGGAGTATCACTGTCATGACAACGTATAAATATAACAAAAAAAAAACGGGACGAATTGAGAACCTCCTCTTTTTGTTGAAAGTCGGTTAATGAGAATATTTTTGCCGATATAAATGCTACTTTTACTCGTAATACATTGCTTGCTATATCCAACTTTTAAATGGTAATGGTAATTCGTAATTTAATATTGCTAATAATAACATATAGTAATAAATCAGCCTCACGCCTAAAGAAGACTGAAGTAAATGCATATTACCCGACTGCTAAGGTGCCTGAACGGCTTGACGGATTTTGACGTGCCAGATATCATTTAAATTGTCGTAACCATGTAAGTGACACCAGGTATACTAAAATTGGTAGAAAAAAATATATTTAATGAAAACAAAAAACCTGACTGCAAAGTTGCTGAAAAGCAAAATTAAATCTCTACATATCTTTTCGTTTTTAGTAGATACTAGCTGTGCCCTGCGGTGCTACCCGCGTTATAATGGATGAAGTACTCTTAACCAACAACATATTTATTTGAATAAAGATTAATATTATTATGTTGATACAACTTAAACAAATTATTTCGACCAAATTAGGTACCATAAAAACGGTTTTTGTGAGTTAATCTTAAAAGATAGACATATACTATCGCGGACTGTTTTTTAGATCATTAAAAGAGCTATTATTCTTTAATACATATTTTTTGTGTATCTTGAACCGTTTTCACGGCGCACGCAACGGAAGGCTTCAAAGATGAACAATTTCTCCCGTTTTTTACACATTTACCACTATATATTTGCTCCTATTGGTCGTAGCGTGATGTTATATAGCCTATAGCCTTCCTCGATAACTGGACTATCCAACACAAAAATAATTTTTCAATTCGAACCAGTAGTTTCGGAGATTAGCGCGTTCAAACAAACAAACAAACTCTTCAGGTTTATAATATTAGTATAGATAAATAGAATTACTAGAACGTTGTGAATTGTAATACAGGCGAGGGCAAGCTGTTTCAAACAAGATAACTCAAATTTTAGACGGACTACTACTTAGTATATTTTACAATCGAGTCACAACGAAAGTCTATTTCCCCTTAAGCTTTCAATCGAACCTTACATCAATGAAAGCATTAAGTACTATTTCCAGGTAGCGCTAGCATGCATAGCTTTGTTCAATTTTGTTTATCTGTGATTGTAGTTCAATCAACATGAACACTAGTGATTCAATACTAAACCTGTGATTGTTCACTAGAACATGATTGGTTAAGTACAAACATACCACCGACACAGAATTCCCTATTCGTAAGCAAATAGAGAGTTGATAATAACTAACTAATCTACTGCGGAATATGTAGATTAGAAGCAGTATTTATATAGAGTTCAGTAGCCAAAGGGTAAAACGAGGCCCTTTTATTTTACTGAGACTTCCTCGTCTGTCTGTGTGTCTGTCAGTCTGTCAGCCATTAGGCTTTATCTCAAGAAACGTGATATATTGAGAGTTAACATTTTGTGGAACATTAAATACTAAAAACACAATTCATTAATATAATATAAGGGGGTTTCCATACAGCTAGCTATAAAATATGCATGAGCAAAGATTTTATTGTCACTACATATTGTAAATTGAATCTTTTTGTTCGCAATAAATTAAAAAAACTAGGTAATGAAGGGATCCTTATGAAGTTTCTGAAATAGTTATAGTGATTCAAGAAGAAGGTTTTTGCATCCGTATAAAGATGGAACGGGCCTTCTATATTATAAATAAAAAATATACACATCGGATAGATTAGAGAGTTAATCAGACAGACATTATGACGAAATCATTAATTTGATCAAAATCAATAAGTACCTACCTACTTGTTTGTTGTCAATATGTCAATTTTGAAGTTCATCATTTATTTATTTATTATATCCTAGAAGAAAAAAGCTTAATGTACCATAAGTCCCGAATTGTCAAATCAGTTCTACGTCAAAAAGTTTACACGATAAATTCATTAATTAATTATAATATAATTATAATTCACTAGCTGTGCCCTGCGGTGCTACCCGCGTTATAATGGATGAAGTACTCTTAACCAACAACATATTTATTTGAATAAAGATTAATATTATTATGTTGATACAACTTAAACAAATTATTTCTACCAAATTAGGTACCATAAAAACGGGTTTTGTGAGTTAATCTTAAAAGATAGACATATACTATCGCGGACTGTTTTTTAGATCATCTAAAGAGCTATTATTCTTTAATACATATTTTTTGTGTATCTTGAACCGTTTTCACGGCGCACGCAATGGAAGGCTTCAAAGATGAACAATTTCTCCCGTTTTTTACACATAAAATAAATAAATATAAATAAATAAATATTTCCGGACTACTCACACAGCATCACCTAACCCCAAACTAAGCAGAGCTTGTACTATGGGTGTTTTAGGTGACTGATATACTACATAGATACATTTTTTTTTTTGTAAATACATACATATGATACATAGAAAACACCCAGACCCGAAACCAGAAATTGTAGATCGTACAAAATCTGGTCCCCCGGCGGGAATCGAACCCGAAACCTCTTGCGCCTCAAGCGGACGTTCGCCCACCGAGCCACAGAGGTCGTCAAGTTAACAAACACATTTACCACTATATCTTTGCTCCTATTGGTCGTAGCGTGATGTTATATAGCCTATAGCCTTCCTCGATAACTGGACTATCCAACACAAAAAGAATTATTCAATTCGAACCAGTAGTTTCGGAGATTAGCGCGTTCAAACAAACAAACAAACAAACAAACTCTTCAGCTTTATAATATTAGTATAGATTGGGCGATTAAAGTGACACAACCTGTTTGTACAGTAATGTACCTAATGTAATTAGAAAAAGTCATTGTACAATTTAGTGAATATTTTATTATATATTAAATAAATAAATAAATATTTCCAGACAATTCACACAACAACATCTAGCCCCGTGGTAAGCTCTAAGCTTGTGTTACGGGTACTAGATATCTGATATACTTAATATAATAGTCATACATAATATATTATATTATGTAATTTGTTGCGATAATTTGTAAAAATATATCATAACATACTGAATTAATAAATTTTCTCGTGGAAAATTTCTCTTGGATAAAGATGATCCATATTCCTTCGCGATATCATAGACTAATGAGGTTCATTAGTCTATGGCGATATGGAAGAAGATCTTCCATATAAAATGTTATGTTAAGAATTTTATTTTTGTTTTATAAATCAATAATTTATAACATGAGAATGATGTTTTTTTTTTATTCTCATCTTGATTGTTCCTACTAGAGCGTGCTTGATTATAGCTCAGTTTTATTATTTAACTAGCTGTGCCCCGCGGTGTTACCCGCGTTATAATGGATTTTCCCGCGGAATTACGTTTTCCCGCGGTAAAAAGTAGCCTATGTTATTTTTCAGGCTCTAGAGATTCTGTGTACCAAATTTCATTTAAATCGGTTCAGTAGTTTTTACGTGAAAGAGTAACAAACATCCATACTTACAAACTTTCGCCTTTATAATAGTAGTAGGATATAAACTTGACGTATTTTGACAAACGTATGTTTGGTTTGTTCTCTAGTTTAATGATTCAAAATTATGGCGTGTCATTTATTTGATAAATATAATGATTTGACGACTGCCGGCGTAGTCGGATAAAAAATTAGACCCAGAGATTACTTTGAGTATTAATGGAGCAATTTTTGGCTGACTGCTTAGTACATGGTAACTTATTGAAGAATATTTAATAAATAAAAGAAACCCACATAGGTAGGCGAGATTTGTTCTTTTTCTTTTTGCCCCACAAAATCACGTTGGATAAAATGTAGCTTTGGTAACATAATCGTTCAGATATTTAAAGTTTGGGCTAGGTACTCTTCTAGCCAAAAACTATTCCAAAACTAAATTAAACACCAACCAATATTGAGATTTAAAACTATTAAAGGTATTTTTTGTTAGTTTGTAGTAAAATATTCTTAGATGGAAATAATCAAATATTTTGAGGTACATTTAACGCATTTTTAAGGTAAGTATTTTATTAGTGTTAGAGTTTATAGAGTTAGTTATGGACCTACGTTGCGGTGGCTGGAGCTAACGCCCTTTACCAAAATTCCTCATTACCTAGTCTAATGTGATGACCTAGTTTTAAGTGTGCCATGAATCTTTTATCTATTTTAGCCCACAAAAAACAAATCCGTTAGATATTTTTGTCCACGATATCTATAGTAACGTAAGACGTGAAGTCAATTATAATCGCGCTGTCTCTATCACACCAATGGGATAAAAGCATAATTCCCTCTCTTGCTCCAACAAATGCAGTGCTAACGTGCGATTACGTATCCTCGAACATGAGTGTTCAAACGTGTTTGGACTCTTGTAGTGGAAAGTCGTTAAAAAAAAACTTTTGTTAAAAAAGGTCCTACGATATTACGAAAATGTTTACGTGTGTCTCTAGTGATTATACGCATGCGTGCGAAATGTCAAACTGAAACTCGCGTGCCGAAAACGTGATACATTTGGAAGTGTTTTTAATATTTTTTAAATATTTTCTGTGAATATTAATTAATAATTATGGGTAAAGATGCTCCTATTGTGGGGCTGGATGTGATACTGCAACAGTTGGGAGCATTTGGGAAATATAATATACTGAACTATGCTTTACTGTTATTCCCTGTGTATTTGGCGGGCATGTACGGGCAAGCGTTCGTTTTCGAAGCTTCAAACGTTGATTACAGGTAAGATTTATAAAATATTACTCTATTGATGGACTTTAATAAGGCTTTTAATACTGTGAACGGCAATGCAGGTACACGAATGCTAATTTAAACCAGTTGCGTTGCCGTTTCTAATGCTTTCGTATTCCTATTGGTTGATGAAGCTCACGCCACTTCTTGTTTGGTTCGCGCATGCGTGAAAGTTTAAGGGCGAGTAGGGCGAGGGTCCTTTAGGGTTGCTCAATGGGTCTGCTAACCTTGAATCTCTATAAGTAGGGCAGAGTGGAGTAACCTTTTGGTAGAGTTCGTAGACCGTTAGACAGTAAAATGAATCGATTGCTTTTAATGAGGCATAAATAGTTCGTGGGTACAGAGTTTATATTATTATTTTTATTTTGACTTTTTCAAGTGTCGGTAACATAGAGAACATAAGATATGAGATGCTATTACTTTTTTCCTTAATCCGCCATACCACTATAATTATATAAATATGCGCCGTATATCGTTTTAATTATAACATGCTTCATAGTGCGGTAAATTTTTTTTCCTTGACTAAAACTGTTAGAAATATAATTAAAATAATATTTTAAGCAAGTTTCTCCGTATATTATTCGACTGGCAATTTAAATCTTATATAGATCTCGAAAAAAAGTTGATTCAATTAATTTATTTCACTTTTGGCACTTTGAAGAACACTTAGTTACGTCTGAAAATTAATGGATTAATACATACATATTTAAAAAAATTCAAACAATTTGTGAATAGTGCAGCTAAACATTCGCTTTGTCAAAGTACCTTAATGGCAGCGGCTATAAAGAGGCTTTGTCAAGGTTGTAACATTACTAATTAGTAATTTAACCATTGACTAATTTTACCCGCAGATTGTGAAACAGGATTTAGGGTATAGGTGCCCTTGAACGGTATGTTTTTTTTAAATACTATGCTTCATGTCGCACTGTGTTGGAACATCCGTCTCGTAAAATACTTTACACAATATTTCTAGATTAAAACTATTGTGAAACAATAATATAAAATTTTAATCGCGCGGTATTCAAACAAATGATTAAATGAGGTATTACATCACCAATTGATATTGTTTTTACAACTCTCAATTGCCTTAACAACAGATAGTACATAAAGAAGACAGTAGTTTTTAGGGTTCCTTGCCCAACTTCCAAAGGATAAAACTGGACTCTATTGCTGAAACTTCGTCGTCTGTCTGATAGTGTTTCTTTCACAAGACTGTATCTCAATAACCGTGATAGATAGTGAATAAAATACTATAACACACAAAAAATAAATATGTACCTATGGCTCACATAACCAAACAGACTACTTAGAATTATGGTAATTGTAAATTATGATAATCTCATTTGGTTATGTGAGCACCCATACATATTTATTTTTTGTGTGTTATATAGTATTTCAATATTATTATTATTTATATAGTGGGAAGAGGGAGCCAAAGAAAAGATGGATGGACTGTGTGAAAGAAGATATGTGTAAGAAAGGAGTGAGTGTTGAGATGACGGGTGAAAGAGGGAGATGGAAGAAAAATAAATGTTGTGCCGACCCCACAAAGTGTGGGACAAGGGCAGGCTGATGATGATGATAGTATTTCAAGTTTCTTCATCATCATAGACACTATCTATCTATCACGGATAAGATTTTGTAGGTACTTGAAATGCGTGTTTGACTTTACCAAGTGTGCCAATGTGTTCCAACGCGGCAGCGGCGGTAAAATAAACAAATAAATATTTCCGGACCAATCACACAGCATCTCTAACCCCAAACTAAGCAGAGCTTGTATGTACTATGGTTAGGTGGCTGACATACTACATAAATACGACGACCTCTGTGGCTCGGTGGGCGAAGGTCCGCCTGAGAAGCAAGAGGTTGCGGGTTCGATTCCCGCTGGGGGACTGGTTTTGGGTCTGGGTGTTTCCTATGTATCATATTATGTAAATATTTACAACAACAAAAAATGTCTCTAGTAATAATTATATCAGTCACCACCATACCATATACCCATAGTACAAGCTCGTCTTGGTTTGGGGTTATGCGATGCTGTGTGATTAGCCCGGAAATATTTAAACATTATTTAAAAATAAATATTAAAACAAATATAGTTAAGTGACTTTGCGTGATGCCAGCACATGGATAGGTTCCAACCACCTGCATCTTTTTGCCCTTATAAAATTGTTATTAACCTATTTTTGATTTTTTTTTATTGTGAAATGTGTATAAACTCACGGAACCCTAGGTGTAGTATGAGTACAACCACATTTATGGTACAACTCATACTTATCAAATTGATTTTATAAGCCCATCTGGTCGTTTTATTGTTTCATGTACTATTTATTAACCTCTGTACTTATTTAAGTAGCATTTTATTAATAAGTATCTGGCAGGGCCGGTTCATGCTGAGTTTACTCATGGGGCATTCATTAATCATGTGATCATTTTTTAAGCATTTTTAAACCTACCCTTTTAAATGTGGTGAGGTTGAAGTTTATTTAGAAGTGTTTTTTTTAATGTTTCCTTTTTTTTGGAAAACAAACAGTTTTACTTACTAACTAAATCACGATACAAGCATAACTTAGAACCATTTATTTACATGTTTATTTGCCGTAAATATTAATATACAAAATCAGTGCAGGGACCAAGTATTGCCGGACCGTTTACAATTGCTATAATAATCTTAATTGCTTGTACCTATATTGTAATATTTTAAAATTACTTTTGTAATTTTACAGCATACAACGCTTATAAATTACATTTACAATGTAACACTGTTTTCAATAAGTAAGTTTACAAAAATATCGACGTAAGTTTTAATTAGAATAACAAGTTACAACAACAAGGACTTTATGACGTCTATGGCATGGTGGTTCTATGTCCGCCTGAGGCGCTGGATGTTGCGGGTTCGATTCCCACCGGGGGCCAGATGTTGAACGATCTACAATTTCTGGTTTCTGGTTCGGGTGTTTTCTATATATCATACGTAAGTATGTCTTTACATAAAATGTAACTATGTTGAATATCAGTCGCCTCAGTAGCTAGCTCCGCATAGTTTGGGGTAAGATAATGCTGTGTTATTATTAGTCCTGAAATATATATTTTTATTTTATATATAACTATGACAAAAAAACCGTACAAAAAGTGTTACAAATGATTCTTAAGATTATAATAATTACGACAATATTATGTAGCATACATTTGACACACACGATCATATCAATTTGACGCTGACAGTACCTACATAAACAAAAGTTACCAACGTTACCAATTTCCTTTTCAAATGGCTAAATCAAGCCTTCTAAGAGCATCAAAGAGCACATGCCATTACTTGCCGTATCTCCAATTCAAACGATACCGCTACTCAAAGCCTCCTCATCTGTAGCTACAGTCATCTCTAGTTATGTTTTACTTCTGAGATAGAGTAGTTTGCTTTTCCCTTTTATAAGTATAAGAATATTTCTTATTAAACGCCATTTTAATTTTAAAGATTATTCTTATTGTAAAATATATGTATGTGCGGTTTGAAACACGTGCTTTAACGGTGAAGGCAAACATCGTAAGGAATTGTCATGTTCTGAGAACTTTGAGTTTGTTGAATGTCACATGTAAATCAACATGTGATATTCACAAACCCGCATTTGGCCATCAATGAATAATAAAAAATAATAATAAAAAAATATTGCGTTTTTCATACTTATGGTTATTATTTCATACAACTACAACAAGTTGATTACTCCTTTTAAACAAAAAAGTTTGCTTGTGTTATGAGAAATCGCTCTTAACAATGAATTATGGCCTAATCTCCTTTATCATGAGAGAAGTCCCTGTGTCCCAGCAGTGGAAACGAAAATTTATATTTATATATTTCCATATATCTGACTACAAAGTGAGTAAGCTATTGAATGTCTAGGGTACAATATGAGTCCAATTTATAGCAAGTCCAACTACAATCTATATATAACTAAATAAAAGTTATATAGATTGTAATTGGACTTGCTTTAATAAAATCGGATATTGTAGCTCATCAATATATTTAGTTAAAATTTGCAAGTATGCCTGAAGGTCAGGAACGCAGATGTTTGGGATTGCGAGTTTGAATTCCGCTGGGATCACATATTTTTTATTTCCCATCGTTAATCATTGTCAGCATATTGACTTAATATAGGATGATGTTATGAGTTTTAGTTTATAAAAAAAATTGATTTTAACGATTCCGAGAAGAGTTTATTGTGTACTGTAATCCTCTGATTCAAAGGCAAGGATAACCTTTTTTCTTTACGGTACAATGCAAAGATGCTGCGTTACGAGGGCGAGTTTTCATACAGATGTCATCGGGCGTGTGACAGATCACTTTTGTCACAAACAACTTTTGTGACTTAAAAGCCCCGCCGCGCCCCGCCATCTTAGCGCAGCGTCAGGTTTCAGACTTAATTCTTACCTACTTATAACCTTTGAAACTATCATGGTTATCAATACTATTTAGATTTATAACAAGAAGTTTACCATGGTTGATTGTCTTTTGAGTTTCCCGATATTTCTGCACAGTTACTGAAGCTGCAGCGATTTGGGTAACAGTTTTATTGGCAGACCAAGCGGTCTACCCTGTTCTCAACTTAATAAAAAACCCAACTCATGATATTTCAGTACAAAACAACTGAATGTAATAACATACTAACGCATCTGGACTAGCTAGAAGGAGAGAATAGCAAACCATTTACGGGTTAGGCTTTATTGTTTTCCATGCAAACAAAAATGTTCTCTACAAAGGGCGTATTCACCATTTTAACGTTAATTTTCAGTCAAACAAGAGATCATGGACTTATATTGATTAGCGTGGGTGTAACATTTCGTAGAGCATATGATTGCCGAAGTACTTAGACTGCCCCAGTGGCGAGGAGGGCGAAGGTCCGTTTGTGGCGCAAGAGGTAACGGTTCGTTTCCCACCCAAGAGTCAAGATTTTGTATGTTCTGCAAGCACTTTCTCCATAATAGAGGTATAGAAAAGCGTTATTATGCCAATTTTTTTGACCAAATATAATTTTAGCAACTATTTTATATTGATTAATTTTAGTCCAAAAGGCTTATAAAATTTTTTCTTTATTTTTTCTATGTGAGTAGTTTCAAACAAAAATGCGGTATAAATTGCTGTCTTATGAAGAACAATACATAGAAAATATAGAAGTACTACTGCGACACGGTAAACACTATCATAATACAGTCTTCCAACTCAACCGAGTTTTAGAAATAATTACTCTTAGGCGCGCGGTATCTGAACATGCGCTAGGGCTGCATTAAATTACAACTGCCTTGTCTGTATCCAGTATCTATCTAGTTTTGCGGTTGTTATTTTTTTCTTATAAAATCGTATTTATTATCTTGTAAATGGAATATAAAGTTTTAAATAAAAATGCATCTTCTTCTAGTCATATTAAATAGGAAAATTGACTAATTGACCAACACGCCGAATGTTCGTCAACGCGGCAGTCACCACTGCCTGTATCCCTCGAATAACCTTCGGTAGGTATAACTCAAGTTTCGACTGTTTGTATAGGTTCAAAGATATTTATATTCTCAGAAAAACTACAAGCAGTTCATTTACAAATACATTACAAAATTCATACTTATTCTATACAGTTCTACCTCTGGACTTTTAAATTATATTTAATCTCAACAAATACTTATATCTTATCATCAAATTTTATTTAGAAGAGCGATTATGATTTCTAAATTATATTCTATTTTTTTTTATTAGGTTATGACGTACATTATTAAGCTATTTTTAAATTTGGGTGTTTTCTCTGGCTGTATGAAGTTGGAATATTGTATAGATATTACCGTGACTGCGAGATCGGCTCGATGTCAAACAACGGAGCGCTGTTCATTGGGCTGATCAGATCTCGCCCTGTTCACCTCAGAATGCCTTTTGTTGTTGCCCATAAAGGGAGTCTAGTATTTAACAAACATGCCACGGTTTTGTGGTTGTACAACGTATTAGGTATATCTGCGTTATATTTCGATAATTATTCGATAATGCACAAAATAGTTTATAGGTAGTTCATCTATAGATGTAAAACAAATAACATTTTGAAATCCCACAAAGTCTATAAACGCGACAGTTTGTGAGAATGCAAAATGAATTTTGATGAAATAATAATAACATGATGTTTTTAGAGCACAAAGGTACAAATGTTCGTAGAAATAATAATATAAAATAAATTGACGACCTATGTGGCTCGGCTGGCGAAGATCCGCCTGAGGCGCAAGAGGTTGCGGGTTCGATTCCCGCCGGGGGACCAGATTTTGTACGATTTACAATTTCTGGGTGTTTTCTATGTATAGGTAAGTATGTATATATTTAAAAAAAATGTATCTATTTAGTATATCAGTCACCCATAGTACAAGCTCTGCTTAGTTTAGGGATTCCACCATTTTGGGAAGTACTTAATTTCGCGGCCAGTGATGAAACGTATATCAATCGATAGAGTAAAGATAAAAAAACAAAAAATGTTATGGAACCAAATCTCTAACATGTACGCTTTTCGAGATATTTTGGTATTAAAAATCTGCTCCTGCCCATTCTGAAAAAAACGTATTGATGAACTAATACTACCAATATGTGTGCGAGACTCCATTCAAAAATAACAGAACATAATTAGTGTTTACAAATACCTTGAAATTATCCAAGTGTAGTTGTGAATCACAAAAAAGGTAGTCGCAAATGGTGATTAGCGCTTAAAAAGTCAGGCCTTGTAAACACGTTTTGTACCAGTCTTTTGTAGACCAAACGTTTTTTCTAATAATTCGCTTTTATGGCTTCGTAAATGTTTATTTCATTATTTTCATATTCATATACGTTTTGTACCAGTCTTAATTGTAGACTAACCGTTTTTCCTAATAATTCGGTTATAATTTTATTCTCTCCATCCACGATTGTCTGGAAGAAATTGCTTTTAGCAATAAGACCGCCATTACGCATTCTAGGTTTAGTTTTAATTACTTATTGTAATGTTTATCTGGTGTGTAATAAAGTATTTTCTATTCTATTAGTACTTTAGATTGCCATATCCTTAATTAACAAGGATAAACGGCAAGGCCGACCCTTTTGACCTAGCCTAATACTTAGCATATTCACGAAGACTGCTAATTTGGTATTATAAGTGTATTGCGACAACACCGCTCAGACATTAAAGCAATCCTATTCGGATTTTCAAGTTTTTCGAACAATTTTATTTCTTAAAATTAAACATATACTCCAATAATTGTCAAAGCTTAAACTGTAAATAATATAAAATTACACGATACAAATAATAAAAATGACACTAAATTGATTTTCAAACTTATACCTCTATAAACAAACACAATAAAATTGTACATGAAAATAAAATCTTTTAACATTTTGTTACTTTCTGCTGCACTGAAATCATTTATAACTGTATATTTGTTATACGAAAAATTATAATTACTCCACACGTTTTATGTATTCAGGTCCTAGTATTAATAGGACGTGACCTGCCTACCTGCATGCCAAATTAGGATGACGTCCTTCAATGCTTTTCCGCTAGAGCTTAGTCGTCAATAAATAAATATTGCGCAGAGCACAGCTAGCCTCGCCGTCTACAGCCTATTCTCCTTATAATGAAGCTAGTTGGATTCATGACATTATTTATGATGAGGAACTCAAGTCTAAACACAACACAACAATAACTTAATAGCGATGAAGAGCCAATTATTCATTTTCACGGGTAGAAAATACAGTGATGAAGGCCCGTATTTAAAAACCAAACTCAACTCTAAGTTCGATCTTGACTGAGTTTTGTTATAATATCCTAGCTGAACCCAGCAAACGTTGTTTTTCAAAATGAAAAATAGATGTTGGCCTATTCTCAGACCTACTCAATATGCTCACAAAATTTCATGAGAATCGGTCAACCCGTTTCGGAGGAGTATGGCAACGAAAACTGTGACACGAGAATTTTATATACTAGATTGTACTAGGTATTTAACATTTTAAATGTGCACTCAAGACAGATCTTAGAGTGCGTGTTTGATTATGTCAAATATACTAAGTTTAAATTGACTTTTCAAATGTGCACTTAAAAGCGAATTTAGAGTTGAGTTTGGTTTACTAATACGGGCCTTAGACTATTGGTAACAAATAATAAAATAATCGGTTATTCCACCAGTATTATAATAAATAACAAAATGAATAAAGTATGTGCAGTTATAAAGAAATTTCTTCTTGCAGTCGTAGACAATTTTCTAAAAGGAAACACTTTCGATACTTTTTATTTTCCAACCGATCGATATTTTCTATATACGTTTTCGTCTGTCATTTATTTTATACTCCAATAGGGATATGAAATATAGAGTCGTTGGTCAACTCACACCATGAATCTTGTCCCAAATGGTGTGAGTTGACGAATCGTTAAAAAAAATATTTTTTACATTCTGCAACTCTCACCACCCTTTGTTCCTATTGAATTTATTTGATGGGTACAGTCATCAAAAAAGTGAACTGAATCAAATAATGATTATTGCTCTATTACATGCTATTACCATGCTCTATGGTTAGTTACGTCGTCGCCTTGTAACATAAACTAAGCAAATTGGCTCTATATTTAACCATCGATCGCATAACTATGGTGACCTGGTCCTAAATCTAATCTGTCGCCCTACCACGAGGTTCCACTTAGGACTTAGGAAGATTACAATATGTTGTAGCATACATTTGACAGTTATAGATAAAATAATACTTGTGAAAAATCTGTCAAATGCATGGGATTACAACATGTTGTAATCTCCAACAGTCTTATGTGGCAACAAATCTTTTATGTTTAGCAAGTATATGACTTTTTGTTTTGTAATTTGAACATAATTCAAGTAATTGAAAATGTTATTGAACTAACTAACTAATTAAATAAGTCAGAACGGTAAGTTCAATGTGATAAGTGTTATCGTCTCATTACCTACCGTCAGAGACTGTACTCCACGTGTAAGTGTTATTATGTGTTTTATTGAACACTTCAAATCAGCTATCTATTACCGATTGTTCGATTCTTTATCGACTCGGCAACAGATCTGCAATGGTCATCGACACAGATATACATCTACCTAGATGACGGAAATGCATGTACTAGTTAGTTAGTTAGTTAGGGGGGCCCTGATTTTCCGCTCTTAGACTCAAAGGTGGTCCATTGTGCGTGGAGTGGGCGCTAGTGTAACCAGTCCAACTCCGACCAAAAGCGCAGAAGTTTCCTGGGGTCTTCGCAGGCTTCTCGGGGTGACCTTGGGTTCTTCAGGATTTCACGTCGCTGTGCTGTTACTCCCTCGCATTCCAGGATGACGTGGGCAGCTGTTTCGTCTTTGTTGAGGCATCCTCTGCAGAGTGAACTGTCCGTGGATCCCATGTTATAGAGGTGTTTGTTGAGGGTGATGTGTCCTGTGATAGTTCCTATCAGGACTCGAAGGTCCGTTCTTTTAAGGTTTAATAGGCATTTAATGCATGTTACCCCGACCGAGCTTCGAGGTTGGTCGCCGCTTAGACCACCGCGTTCGTTGTTGCTGCTCGACGGCCGCAAAACATATTAAATAGTATTTACATTACATTGCCGCGTTTGCATTGGACGTTGGATCTGGCTTTGTATGTTAGGAGACGATAAATAACGGAACAAGCGATTCTGTTGCGTATCCCAGTATCACTTCGCCTTCATAATACAGGCAAAAGTTGGCGCGCTTGGTTTCAATACAAATCGTGATACTTGCGTTATCTAGGTAGATGTATGTATGTCTGTGGACATCGGTCATTATACTAAGATAGTTTAACACAAGTAAAATATTGACAACTATCAACCAACTTCATAACCAATATAATTATTAGATAATAAAAGATTCATCAAAATCACATTCTCTGAAAAGAATTTTCATTATAAACTAGCGGCCCGCCCCGGCGTCGCACGGGTAAAAAAGTTCCCGGCAATTTTTCCTTATTTGCTCACCGTTTAGACCTACCCTGGACTACGACAAACATTTTAAAACCAAAATCAGCTCAATCGTCCCAGCTGTTCTCGAGTTTTAATCAGACTAACGAACAACAATTCATTTTTATTTTTATAGATCATTATTTCTCACATGAGACGTCCAATGCTGAAAATAGGCCAAAGTCAATGATTTGAAATCAATTGTATTTGTGGTCGTGTGACGACCTCTGTGGCTCGGTTAAGGTCCGCCTGAGGCGCAAGAGGTTGCAGGTTCGATTTCGTATGATCCGAGACCAGATTTCGTATGATCTATAATTTCTGGTTTGATTTGAGGTGATGATGTGTGATTAGTACGGAAATATTTATTTTTATTAACATTCTAAAATGTCACCCATATCGTAAAGATATTACGGCACATACATTAAAACATTCGCTTTTATTAAATAAAGTTATTATTAAAAAAGAATTACTATTAGTGGTTTACCTTATACGTTTTATATAACTTTATGACATGTCTTAATAAACATAGGATGATTATCATGAGGTTATCATTCCGGAACCACGCCACAAATTTTAGAGTTCCACAACAATATAACAAAAGCACAAAACAAATCCAAAAACTCCAACTATACATATAGTATTTTAATTTAACAAGCTTTTTATTTCACTTGCTAATAAATGATGATGTTCGTGTGAAATCCTGCAACTCAATTTTGAAACAAATATCTTCAAGCGATTGTGACTTGAATGTATTAAATAAACATAATGTCTTTCATAAATCTACATTTAACATTTAAGAAAAATATGGAATCGGGGGGATTCCAATGCCATAATTTCCTTAAAAGTAAAACACCATAGTATTTTGTAAAGTGCAAAAATTTGGGTATGTCCCGCTGGTCCCCTCTAGGATTGTCCCCTTCGGACCGTGTAGAGGGGACAAGCGGGACATCGTGTAAGCGAAATCCCGCTGGTCCCCTCTACCCGTCACTCAGAGGGGACAAGTGGGCTGTTGAATTTTCCGATAACCCAGATGTCCCCTCTGGAGAAGTTGCAGTTAAATTTTACTTGAAATTGTATATCAAAACTATACTTTTATATTATTTAGTATATTAAATATTATATTGTTTAGTATATTAAAACATTATCATTTTATATTGTTTGACAAAAATTGGTTGGTGGATGCATGAAGGTTGGTATTTTCTCAGTATTTTGTGAAAAATAAATCATTTATTATATCTTTACGTTTTATTGTGTTAAATAAACAAATTTAAAAAAATAATAATCTTTGCATTTCTTAAATAAAATATTATGTATTAAAATTACCTTTTTAACAATATAAAACAGTCTTTATAGTATTTATTTATTTAACTAATGCAGGCTTCTAAAATAAAGTAAATGAGAATGTAAAATATAGCATACTAAAAATATCTTAGATACAATTCACTAAAATTATTAATTAAAATCACAGGAATAGATCACACTTATACATTAAACACAATAAATGACACAATAATTTTTGAGTTTCGTTTAACAAAGCTTGTATTATGGGGACTCGTGAACTCGTTACTCGATGCGAATGGTGGATTTTAATATAAATAAACATTATGTAGGTACTTACAATAATCTTGAGCGACGCAGTGCACTATCTTCGCTGGGCACATTCCCATACTGTTAGTCCAGTTTTATATATTTTTTATGTAGTACTGGTGACCTCCTCTTAGTAAAACTGTTCCATTTCGTCTTATTAAAAATAAAAGTTTATATAAAAATAAACTTTATTGAGTTAAAAATATTACTACAAGAAGCACTTGTCCCTGATATTGTTAGGAATGAACTGATAATTTCTTCTTTTTGACAATACGGTGTTTGTTGAAACAATATCCTAAGGACCTTCGGAGATGACATTAACTCTCCACTATGGAGGTCTCTTGTGCAGAGAGTGATAATTGAAGGAATCTTTTTCCTAGATTAATCGCTCTCTGCACAGGCCAGTATCTGTATATTTTTATGTTATTTTATGATCGCACTAACTTAAACTATGAAATAAAAGATTTTATTTTTATTTATTACATACCGAGGTAGCCAATCAATCATATTACCAAGAAGTATACAACTAATTAGTATACATTTAAACAATGTTTTAATATACTTAATAATATTTATAGTTTTAATATACTATTTCAAGCAAAATTTAACTAAAACTTCTCCAGAGGGGACATCTGGGTCATCGGAAAATTCAACAGTCCACTTGTCCCCTCTGAGTGACCCGTAGAGGGGACCATCGGGATATCACTGATACGATGTCCCGCTTGTCCCCTCTACACGGTCCGAAGGGGACAATCCTAGAGGGGACCAGCGGGACATACCCAAAAATTTAATTTGATACCCCACTCGAGTATGTTTGCAGATTTTCGGTTTTCTCATCCCGATAACTCTTAAACGGCACAACCGATTTTCATGAAACTAATGTCTAAGAACACACGCGCCAAACTCACCTTTCATACAAAAAAAAAACTAAATTTAAATCGCTCCATCCGTTCGGGAGCTCTGATGTCCCAGACAGATAGACAGACAGACACGTCAAACTTATAATACCCCTCTTTTTTGGTCGGGGGTTAAAAATGAGCCAAGCATTTAAATACATTGTTTCTTAATTCTTCCTCATATCCTCTCCTTATTTTAATTGTTATCTGTACCCACTCAAACGTTCGGTGCCACTTCGGAGGTTCAGAAAATGATGCGTGAAACGTTCTTGCCTCCAGAGTGGCCTAGCTCCACCTGTAGACTTTTACATTTCTTTCTCGGTTGAAATACGTTAGAGTTGCCCGAAATTGTTACTAGATGGAGCTTAAATAAATTCTGCAACTATCCCGATCCATTATAACCATACCTGGCAACAAAAACTTAAAAAAAAAAAAATGTTATCTTTGGACTTGTTTGTTTACATTGTGAGTCGCGCGCGTGTGTTTTAGAATGTAATTATTATTGTTGTATTTGCCCTATTAACTGAGTGTAATATATCAAAGTCCTCAAGAATCATTCTATAAGAATATTTACGATTATACTTTGTCCAATAAAATAATAATTACGAAAAATTTTTTTTCGATATCAATGACAATGGTACTGTTGCATGCCGGGTTTATAATCATGTTTTTGAAGTGATTCAGTGAATTCTCAGGAAATAATTACTTCTAATGGAGACAAAGGTAATAAAACATATTTCAATCAACTCCCACGATCAAAATATAATGAAACGACCGAGTATTTTAGATTTGTTCGTTGCGTTTCGCAGCCGGCCCACTACAGCAGCTACATCAAGAGGTAGTTTGTCTTGGTTTATTCTGGTATATTATTGAAAGCTTCCCTTTCAATAATTACCAGAATGTAGTGTAGTGATTAATTATCTAAAAAGGTATCAAAAAAAAGACTTGTATCATCTTGTTTAATAATATATATGCATTTTTAGGAAGAACTACAACTAAAACCTGTGAAATCCATTCCAGAAAAATTTTGAGTTTCAAGCTACTTTTTCAAGATTAGGAGTTTTTTTGAGACCCTAATGATTAATTTTAATACTTAAATCTATAAATTTATTGATTTCGTATAGTTTTATCATTTTTGTGGTATTTTTTTTGAGCGTAGGTGTAGCAGTTAGGAAGATATGCCCATTTATGTAAAAAATGGGACACCCTCGCGGCGCCGTTAATGGCGGCCGCGGACGTGGACGTTTTGACGGTGTGTATGTGTCGCAGTCATCTGGTTGTATCTGCTATTTGATTGTATGTTTCGCGGCTGGACGTTTGAGTGGGTACCGTAGAAATTCTTACATTATTTCACATTATTTTAAAAATAAATGCTTTGGTATACCACAGGCTAAGCAAGTGCTATATAAATAGATTAATATTTCCAAACAAATCACACTGCATCACGTAACCACAAACTGAGCAAAGCTACTATGGGTGTTAGGTGACCCATCACTAAACTACTTAGATACATTTTTTTTGTTAATGCATACATTTGGTAGATTGAAACACCCGCGCCACATTTGGTACATAATCGGAAGCAACGCTTAAAACTTTTTATTAACTTAGCCTTGATAATTTTTGTGTTAAATAAGAGTACGGATGATTTATTTCTGTAGTGTGTATTTATTTTCAAATAAAAAAAAACACCTTTACTATGTACCTACTAACTAAGGAACCATGCGCTTACCAGTGAAACACGCTTGACCGTTTTGCAGCTTCAGGTTATTTACTCGTCATAATATATAATACATATAATATACATGAACTGATAATGTGCAATCTCGTCTGTATTTATTTGCGTAACATTGTTATCAGTTATTAGTCTTATCCGGGGTCGTTATTTATAGGAGTTTAGTTTAAAAACAACAATTAATTATAACCTAACTTCCTAAATAATTATACAAATATAAAAAATACGACATAATTGTCAGACATAATACTTTAACTAGCAAATCCTTTCTATCTTGCGCTAAGTCCTCGGTATCGCTGCTTGTCCATACGTCATTTTAGACGGCTTACCCTAAACATTTAAAAATGAACAAACCGGTTTAATAATGTAATGAAATATTAAAGCGTCTTATTTGTGTCACTGATTGGATGTTGCATGCATTGTAGCTCATGGAATGAGTTTTTGAGTGTATTTGTGGAATAAAAAAAATACGTAAAAGGTTATAACACTTTGCGAGACTACCAATATTATGCTAATTGTTAATTTAGAATACTCTTAACAAGTGAGCTGTATGTTCTTTTAGAGTATATTTGAATAAAGATCTTACACATGATTTTATTGTTTTAGAAAAATAGCCTATCAAAGAAATTGTGGACAGAAATAACAATAGAAAACCGCACTTTGCAATCATCATCATCATATCAGCTGTAGGACGTCCACTGCTGGACAAAAGCCTCCCTCTTAGACTTCCAGTTACTTCGATTAGAGGCGGCCTGCATCCACTTTATACCTGCAGCCTTTGCCAAATCCTCCGTCCATCTAGTTGGTGGACGTCCTACTTTCAATAACTTTACTTACTACGTTTCGCTTTGCAATGCTTCTATCCTTTTCTATCGTATAATATACATATAAATATAAAATCTTTTATTAGTCTATTAGTATATCAGATTTCTATCACCCACCCGTAGCACATCTTACCACGGGGATAGACGTTGCTGTGTGAACTAGCCAGCTATACACATTTATTTCTTTACGTAATTAACGGAATGACCATGTGTGAATCGCGTGCTCGAATAGCAAAAAAAATCGATGCGGTAAAACGCTATTTGCTGTGTTACACTGTTACGAGTTACGTTACGCTGTCTTCAGCTTACTTTCCCAGGTGAAGGTCTTCTCTTGTCAATGAACTCCGTTTTTAACCCCTTTCTTCTTGTTGCAGGTGTAAAGTAAGCCTATGCGAGAACAACCCGAACACAACATCATGGACAAAGTTCGCGATACCTATAACGAAGACTGGAGAACTCTCGAAGTGTCAACGGTACGCCTACAGGGGTCCTTTGGATGAAACCTCGCAATGTACTGAGGAGATGTTTGATAGGAATGGCCAGGTGGACTGCACGGAGTTCGTGTATAGTGACTTGAACTCGGCTGTGGTAGATGTAAGTAACTTTTGTATGGTAGATGTATGTAAGCTGCTTGTAGTAATAGGGTCGGTACACATCTGACGGAAAATGCGTCGAGCGTAGATAGTCAGATAGATAGTCAGATAGTCAATTTATTGGTATAAATCATGTTTACAAGTCACTTTTTAAATTATATAATAACATATTATACAGACTTAAATTTACTAGTTAACTATACTAATAAATAAATATTAAAATAAAAAAAATCACAATTAAAATAAAATAAAAAATCAACACAAATAGTTTACAATACAACAGATGTAATTTTTTGTATGTCATAATACGTTTACAGTTTGTTTTCGAGAAATTCCTCGACCTTATAGAACGCCTTTTCAATGAGCCATAATTTTAGTTTATGTCTGAAGGAGTTTAAACTTGGCGCTGCGACAATATGCTCCGGGAGTCGGTTCATATCATCGGTCGCGTCTATTCCGTCAAATTAGACCTGCTACATTAGGCGTCTAGTCAGTTTCTGCGTTCAGTATCTACAGAGCGGTTATGTTGTGTGATATTAATTTTTAAAATGAAGCCCATCGAAATAATAGCAATTTGGACCGACAATGCGTTGACGGAAACGGAACAGACGCTGTACGCTTGACGCACTAACGCATCATCGGTTAGGTGTAAAAGGATGGATGTTTTATTATAAATTTGTTTGTTTTGGCGTTTCGCGACCGATAATACGTGACGCATCTTCCGTCAGATATGTACCGACCCTTAGAATGTCTCAGTAGCGCGGTGGGCGAAGGTCCGTTTGTAGCGTATGTTCGATTCTCGCCGAGGGGTCAAGTGTTCTGCAAGCGCTTTCTCCTCGGTCTGGTGTTAAATATGTATAGTAACAATATCTATGTATAATGTATTATTTATATTTTATTAAATGTATTAGATGTCTAGTATCCGTAACGCAAGCTTAGAGCTTACCGAGGGGCTACACGTTGTTTTGTGGATTGTTCGGTTTTTTTTTATTTTGACCCTAGCAAGCTAGCAAACTCTTTTTACACTATTATTCATATTTATCTTTTTTTCCAAATGTGTATAACTGTATACAGAATGTATGAGGCTGTATCGTCGCATGCTGCGTATAAGCTGGACGCAAAAGGTGACCAACATCAATGTTTTAAAGCGAATGGGTATCATAAGACCTAGTCTGGTAAGAAACATCAGACAGATAAAAGTTGCATGTCTTGGTCATATCTTACGACATGACCGTTATCAACTACTGCAAACAATTATGATGGGGAGATACCAGGCAAGAGGGCTGTTGGTAGAAGGAAAACTTCCCTGGATAAGGAAAAGTTTAATAAGATGACCGCTGACCTTCAGTAATGGGGAGGCAATATAAGAAGAAGTATACAGAATCTTAGGTGTAGTATGAGTCCATCTCATAAATATATATTTTTCTCTATGAGCCGTCGTTCTATACAAATTCCGTTACAGCACATAGTTACAAAAATTTTTCATTTTTCTACGGTTAGCCTGAAAGAGATTCACTTACATATACCACCAAACATACACACGCACATCCAATACTGTTATCCTTTACATGATTTTTATCCTTTACATGATTTTTATCCCCTAAAGGGTTAATATTATTATCCATTGAGGTGAAATAATCAAAAACTCGGGCCTTTGTTTTCCAAATCCTTGTAAATAAGCCGTAAGCCCAACCATTTTGATCGTTTATTGAGCTGTGCAAAACCAGCGATTCCCCAAAAAACTGTAACGCCAACAGAAAATGCTGTAAAACAACAGTGTATATTGCGAAATGTTAAATATTTAACTGACGGAAATACCATTATTATCTTTTCGCGCTTAATTCAGCACTCGAGCTTTGTGCGCGCATTTTTTTGGGATATAACAGCTGTATTTTTACAGATTATGGACTTTAAAAGCTGTAACATCGAGAATTATATACGGAATTATGGATCTGAAAAGTGGAACTTTAATGTAGGCTCGGCAAAAGGCTTTAGTTTTGCTATGAGAGCTATGTAGAGAGATGCTTATCATCACACCCTAGTAATGTCCCCACTGCTGGGACACAGTAACTTCTCTCTTAACGAGAGAGACTACGCTTAATTCAACACGCTGGCTGGCGGGCGGATTTTTTCTAGAAGTAAAATCTTTAAGCAGAGTGTGCGCCCACTTAGCCCACACGAATTATGGTTATGCTCATTGTTTCTAAAATAAATTGAATAAGAAATAAGAAAGAACGAGGGTCACTAATGTAGTTGAGTAGATTAACTGAGATGGCACATAGAATAGAGGTATATTATTGTCGTAAGGGTCGAATTGTTCTTTAATGGCCTGCATCTGTATTTCCGTTAGATTACAACCAGGGTATCTGTGAAGAAAGAGTACCTACCTAGAAATACCTTCTAGGTTTTCATATCTCATCTTAGACCGCAACGTGACTTTACATAAGTAGCCCTAAAACGAGTTGCCACTTACGACTGTTGGAGATTATAGCATGCTATACTATAATCCCATGCATTTGCGCATCCATGCAAAGTTCAGAGGGTCAGCTAGTAGTCTAAATTTTTCCCTTGATTCTTGCATTAAAAAAATAATATATTTAATATCATACTCACTGTGGAAGCTTTCGAAACACTGTTATCATATCAATTTACCAATATTACCGGCGCACATCGTTGCTTATCTATTTATGTTTTAATTTACTCTTGAATTATTATTGTTACCCTGTTTTGTTACTAAAATTTTGCAGGCAACTTAGCTTGCAAAATTTTGACTCACTTAGCCACTTTTAACGGAATTCGTCAAAATGTTGTGTTAGAATTTTTGAATCGAAATCGTTTGACATCGGTCTGATTTGATCGGTTTAACTTTTGTCTGAATTTACGCATGCGATTACGTTCTTTTTTTATAAACTTTGAAATCTCGTACTCGTATACATAACGGTTCCGGGGTGAAGATGTTATCTAATAAATAAATAAATAAAAATAAATATTTCCGGACAATCCACACAACAACATCTAGCCCCGTGGTAAGCTCTTAGGTTGTGTTACGGGTACTAGACATCTGATATACTTAATATAATAGACATACATACATAGATATTTTTTATTATTCACATTAAATACCCAGACCAAGGAGAAAGTGTTTCATCATCGTCATCATCATTTCAGTCTACCACTAAGCTAATTGCATCCACCGTAATTCCGCAACCTTGTCCATGACGTCTGTCCATCTTGTTGGTGGTGTCTTAAGAATCCTGATTTTGAAATTTGATTACTTATTCATTCCACAATAATTGAAAGGTCAAATAGTAGATGCCAAAAATACAATTATTCCGTCATTTAGATTATTTAAAACAATTGTATATTTTTAGTTTTTCTTGCAAATGAAAATTCAAAACGATACTGCATTGAAGTTTCGCGCTACGGAGCGTTTTCGAGCGATTTTTAGTTAATTCACAAGGTTCCAACTCCGGAAATGTGACGCTCTATATCTTGGTACTTTCTTTTTAAATTGATAAAGATAAAAATAGAAGTTCACTACTTTTTGGACGGGCTAATAGACGGACTAAACAGAATACATATATTTTTAGGTTGCCATCATGCCTAATGAATAATCTAATTGCCCTGCACTACAGCAATCGCATAGATCAACAATTCAACACTGTTTTTTACTTACTTGGAAAACTCACTTTATAGTCTATACCTAGTTGCAGTAAGTGATCTACCATGTTCCAAAATTGAAGTGACCTACCATGTTGACTGCCTCAGTGGCGCGGTGGGCATCGGTAGCCGGTTCGAATCCCGCCGAGTGGTCAGGTGTTTGTATGTTCTTCAATCACTTGTCTTCTCGGTCTGTGTGTTTAATATGTATAGTAAAAAATACCTACATATATATGTCTATTATATTAAGTATATCAGATGTCTAGTACCCGTAACACAAGATTAGAGCTTACCACGGGGCTAGAAGTTGTTTTGTGGATTGTCCGGGTTTTTTTCCAACCATGTGAATATTGTTTCAGTTCAACCTAGGCTGCCAAGAAGGTAAAAGAACCCTCATTGGCACCTTCAGGAACTGCGGGCTCTTCCTCTCGTTGCCACTGACAGGGTACATATCCGACAAATATGGCCGTAAGGTGGCGCTCTCTGTGGCCTCTCTCATGAACTGCATTTTCGGAGTACTGCGGTCTTTCTCTGTGAACTACTATATGATGATAGCTTTCGAGTTCCTAGACTCGGGGCTTGGAGCCGGTGCTTATAGTACAGCTTTTGTTTTAGGTAAGACTCGTGTGAGGAAAATAAGGAACATTTTTATTTAATTTCACATGATAAATGAGTTTTGAAAAGTCAAATTTATTTATCGCTTACGTTATGATATGAAAAATTAACAAACGAGTTACTTTTACGCGGCATAAACACTTAGGTACTCTAGTCTTTAAACCACTTGTAAAATATACAACCAAATGTTGAAAATGTATACTTGTGGGAGATATTATTATGGCCTGCAGTCGACGTTCTACGCTACGACTAAAATCATAATGATGAATTTAAAATGAGATCGTATATCGATAATTATATCGAATATCCAGTGACACACATTCGTTATTTTGATGGCGATTGTAGTTATTAATCCTAAATTGATTAAATGGAATTGAAATCTGAATTGATCAAATTGAATTGCCAATCTCTCTCCGAATTCTAATTTTAAATATTTGTTTCAGCTATGGAGTTAGTTGGGCCAAAAGGCAGGGTATTTGGTAACACATTAATAAATGTTGTATTTGTATGTGGTCTAATGTCACTGGCCGGGATATCATGGCTACTTCAAGACTGGAGAAATATGCTCAGAATCATTTACACGCCAGCATGCCTCGTGTTCTCATACCTTTGGTTATTAAACGAAAGCGTCCGATGGCTGCTCAGTAAAGGTAGAAACGAAGAAGCTGTTGCAATC
The DNA here is from genome assembly GCA_929108375.1 of Gymnoscelis rufifasciata. Lineage (NCBI taxonomy): Eukaryota > Metazoa > Arthropoda > Insecta > Lepidoptera > Geometridae > Gymnoscelis > Gymnoscelis rufifasciata. Next base: position 12,158,413 of record OV815314.1, read on the forward strand.
CTACAAAAAGCAGCAAAAATAAACAAAGTAACTCTATCACAAAATGATCTAGACCCTCTTTACGAGACACATGCTTTAGAAACTCGGGATGAAGAAAAAGAAAATGTTACAAAAGAACTACCTGAATCAAAAGTCAATGAGAATGAAGTGTCTATTTTTAAAAGAATAATAACATCAAGAATAATTGTAAGAAGATTAGTATCCTGCTCATATCTGTGGGTCACCTGCACTTTTGTGTATTACGGACTCTCGATAAACTCCGTTTCATTAGCAGGAAACAAATATCTAAACTTTATGCTTGTATCTTTTATAGAGATTCCAGCAAATTTAGTTTGTCTATCTGTACTCGATAGATTCGGAAGGAAAAGAGTTATGATCTCAACCTATATTTTGAGCGCTATTCTCTGCATGGGATTATCTTTCGTACCAAAAGGTAGGCAATTTTGAATTTATGTATTGTTAGATTAATGGTAAGTGCTATCTCAAACACAAACACTTGCTTACTTCAAGTTTACTGTACCACTTATGAATATGCAAACCGAAATTCGCAAGGCAAACGAAACAATTTATCAAACTTTGTTCAGAATAACATCTGGCGAAATCTCATAGCCAAACATAATTTGTCGATACAAAAGATGAGTCGGATAATCCAAAGTTACGAGTCGGCGTTACTCGAAATTCTGCGAGACCGCTGTTTACTAAGTAATCACTTTAAATAACAAAGTAAATTAATGAAATATTCAAGTTAATTCCGTTGAAGAGGACTGCCGTTCGGATACCTAGATAAAACATAAATAATTTTGTGGCTTGAGAAAACTTGAAGAGGCGAAGGCGAGGCTTACTTAGTAAACATTGGATGAATAAATGAATGAAGTTCGAGTAAACGCTGAACGGAATTTGATTTGTGATAATCGGGATGTTGGATTATCGTCTAGTGATTTTAAATTGGGTTGATTTGATGAAATGGATGGAATTTGCACTTCGGCTTTGGTGGATTCTTTTAAGAAATCTTTTCAGTGAAATTCTTTAGAATTATATTACTTTTCGATGAGATAGAAGGGTGATAAAACTGTTATATCTTTATTATCTCTTTTCTAATACTTTAGTAAAAAGTAAAAACGGGAATCATTTACAACACAATTACAAGGAAACTGTAGAGTAAATCCAAATATTGTATTGTTACATCGACATTTATCGATGTAGATGGTTATTGATAAAGTTTAATACCATATTTTTTTATGATACGACTATGCAATCTTATTAGGTACTAATCACTTATTATTTCAGGTTTACCCTATCTATCACTGGCGGTGTACCTTTCCGGGAAGTTCTCCATAACTGTCGCGTACAGTTCTGTGTACATATACGTGTCGGAGGTGTTCCCGACGAACGTCCGACAATCGCTGCTGGCTGTATGCTCCACAACAGGAAGAATCGGGTCTACTTTGGCTCCTTTAACTCCACTGCTGGTATGTTTTGCGTTTATCGATAGGAAATAAGCCTTTGTTCTAGCTCAGCTTTGAACTTTTATCTTTTTGTTAGATTTTCTATAGTTTTCTGTAACTTTATGGATTATGTAGTCTTATGTAATAAGTTAAGAAATAGTTTGTCGTGTGTCTCTTACATAAAAAGTCAATTATTCGTTTACATTTATCATGGCTACAATAAAATAAAAATGTATAATTATAATATCTAGCTGAAAGTAGCTATGAGTTTGTTTGTTAGAACGCGCTAATCTCAGAAACTGCTGGTCAGATTTGAATAATGATTTCACTGCTAGATAGCCTATTTTAAGGACCTTGCCGCGGGAAAATACGTTGTTAAATTTTTTATAATATTTTGGTAAATAGTGTATAACTATAGGGTCTAATAATCTACCTACCTACAATCATAAATATGAGCATGAGGCTATTTGGTCTCATTAGTCAGAATAAAATTTACTTTGTTTTCAATATTTCCTTATTTTCGCATAATACGCTACTCTTATTTCTGCATTAATTTCTTCAATCGATGATCGATATTTTTCTTTTTCAGCAACTGTATTACGAAAACCTGCCATCAATATTTTTCGGCACATTAGCCATTGTTGCTGGGCTCCTAGTCTTCACTTTGCCGGAAACGCTCAATGTTCCTCTACCGGATACTATTGAAGAAGCAGAACTGTTATCCAGGACTAAAACTAACACTCCGTAAAATATACCTGTTGGATATTTAGGTACCTAATATCATCGATTTTAAATCCTAGATATGACCTGATGAACAAATTTGTGAGACTGACGTTTGACATTGTCTTTGGCCAAACCAGTCTGGCGACGAACATAACGTTGCTATGACAACATAACTTATTTAGCCTAGAAATGCCGAAAATCCTTCTCCTCACGTTTACTACAAATTAGACTAGAGATTTCTTTCGTGTGCCTACCTACTGACTCGCAACTTGAATTCGTGTTGTTTGTATGTTTTATAGCAAAATTAGGAAAATAAATAATTGTTACCTACTAATAAATAAATTAATTAATTATTGTTAATAATTGTTATTGGTACTTCATTCGTTCTATATTCTTACGAGTGAAATGATATACCCTTGGCTTGTTATTTTACTCTTGCAAAATGCATACGATAATATTTTGGGCCATTATGATAATTCAAGGAAGTTTATCATGTCCAGTCACCTTATTGTCAAGATGTGCTCTGATGTAATCTGTCTTCCTGTGCTACAACTAGATTACATTATAAAAACTTATAAATGGTGCGGGTCACTAAGGTAAAGGCTTATCTAGGAGTTTAAATCGATGCCTATGACACAAATGCTATATATGATAGGTATTCATTATGTAAGATGTCATGTATGTCTCTCAACTTTGACGTTTCCTTCTTCGATATGATTTTTATGATAGCTTAAATTAAATAATTTTACTTAATTAGTGTTAAAAGTGTATATTAACAAGGTACAAATTTATACATAAGTCATTATTTTCTATATAGATATATTTTTAAAGAAACAACAATAGGTTTCATTCCACTCGGTTGCAACAAAGTCTATGGTTTAATGTACATAATATTTTTTTTATATTATACAATTGAATTTACATTTAAAGATTATACGTGTGAGTCACAAAATTAGGGTAAGACTTTTTTATTTATGTAATAGTTTTTTTTAATATTTACATACTAAGCCTGCTGGATGATGCCTCAATAAATATGAAACTATTTTTTTCTACGCCTTTTACTGTAGATACGTAAAATAAGTATTCATGCTAAATTACCATAATTTCAACAAATTTTCCGGACAGTAGATGTTGTATATCTAGCTAGCTTGTGTTACGGGTAGGTACTAGACATCTGATATACATAATATAAAGACATAACAGATATTTTTACTATACTATTAAACACCGAATAGGTACAATACATATCGACGGTAGAAAGGCAAAACGTACCAAACGCCATTGACATAACTTTACAGTAGAGCGATTTAAAGTTTTGAAATTTAGAAAAAAAATCATAGAAAATCCAGTATTTATCAGAAATTGATATGAGTTACTACATTGGAAAGGTATTTAATTTAGCTATGCAACTGTATAAATATTAAAGCATTTACTCTTTTATTATAGAATTTAGTGTCGTTTGGTAAAGAATTACCAAATATCATGTGCAGGCAAAAATTACTTAACGACAACGAAAATTAATATGACGTAGGGTAAAAACTACTAAATAGGAATAGTTTTATTTTAGGATAAGGGAACAAAGAACTAAAAAATAAAATGTCAGTTTTCAGCGTCGGGCAAATATTACCATGCTCCGCTGTCAATCTAGCAATGGCCCACGATTTTTTAACATATCCCTAATGTGACCTAACGTTGACCCATATTTCCCCAATACTTAGTTGGTTAAAAGTTGTAATAAGTAGTATTCCCTTGATTTTTATTCAGTTTCATGACCTACCTTAGATACCAGACTACTTTGATCCTCTACTGTTTCATTTATTAATATAAATTAAAGAAAAAAAGCTCTTCATTATTGAATATCTGGCTTTATTTAGCCCACCATACAGTCATAATGAAATTATACACTTAATAAAATCAATGGTAGGTATTATGAGTTGCATAATCAGTCTTGTAACTCTTTTTAATTATTCTTATTATTCTTTCTAATATTTTCTTATATAATTATCTTTATTCTTAATAGGTAATTAAGTAACAATCATATCGCACTTTATCTTTATAACATAAAAAATTCAACTTATATGCCTTTAAGGCATAGAATAAAACAGCATAATGAGTATATATCTAGATAATTAAAACTTAATCAGTATTTGTAATTAGATAACAGCCATATCAAACAGAAATTTTTAAGCATAGCAAAATTTTCTATCAAAAGATAACATAAAATAAAGATCTTATCTTATAAATAAAACCGCGTTTTTCACTAATAGTGACCGCTCTTATCCCGGTATTTTGAAACAAAAAAAGTTCCTTGAGTAAGTAGATTGTACTGCAGTGTCGTTAGAGTGATTGATCGATTGACCTATAAAAAAATGGTAAATTAAGTTACTCAAGAAAGATTTCTGTTTTAAAATACCGGGGTTATAATCGCCTGGTTAACAAAAACTGTACCGAAATATTTGTAAATCGGTGTCTACTTTGTAAATACCTTAGCAAATAAAAACAATTGAGATCCATTTTTACATGACTAAAATAGGTAGGAAAAGTCAGTAAAGGAATCACCTGACCCAAATACCATACCCACGGAATAGACAATCGTATTATAGAATGGGTCAGTTAGTTCCTTTACCGACTGTGTATATGGCTCTTTTTAGTTAAAACGTACTCAGTTAAAATTGCTACTATAACAAAAGCGTCTGCTTATCAAAAAACATTATTTTAGCTACACATTGCATTCTTCTGCTTACATAAAATAGTATCATAAGTAAAGGTAAACTATCAAAAGTAAAGGTAAAGTATCAAAAAAAGATAGACAGACACAGACAAAACTGGCCTACCGGTAGGTAGATACATTTACTTCTTAGTAGTCTGTTGCCATACATTAATAAAAATAATCAATTAGTATCAACATCATCAATATCAGTATCAGGCAGCGTGGCTTTTTTAGTTGCTTCTTTGGGTATTTCTTTAAATTCACTATGGAATTGAATGGGTATTACATGTTCATTGCATAGTTTAACGAGGTCGTCGTATTTATCCTTTGCAATCGGAAGACGGGATCGGTAACAAGGCATCAATGGCACTCTTGTTTTTGATTGAACTTCGATATTAGTGGACTTAGCTGATTTGTTCATTGAGTACTTGACAGTGATATATGAAGGTTTGTTTTTTTTTAAATGTCACAATACGGAGTTTACTTATTTTGCCAGTAAGATTACCCTTAAAGTACTTGTCAGAAACGGCATCCCACTGTTGAAATCCTCATAAGTTAGCCTCTCAACTTCGTAGGGAAAGGGATTGTTTCTTGCAGTTTTGAAGACAGTATACCACTGTGATGGTGCATATATTATTGTATTTTTTAAGTTGTTCTCTATGACAGCATGCACACTGTCGACGGGCATGTAAGTGTGACCAGTTAGTAAATAATTTATTTGGATCGTCTCAATATTTTTGCATTCCTGTAAAGTTGAATGGATCATCGCAATAATCACGCGGTTGCGATTCTGGCCTGGACAGCAATCACAGTAGAGAAGGAAGTTTTTGACGTTACATCTTTGATCAACCAATTTTATGTATTTGTGAAGATTACTGCCAATTTCGTTAGCTCCCCTTTTTCCATTACCTTCATCCCAGTAATAACAGTGTACCTTTCTAGTTCCATTTTCATAAAAACATAAATTATATTTTCTAAGAAAAACAAATGAAATGAAATGAAATTTATTTATTGCTTGAAATATGGTTTACATAGGTGTCAGGTTATTTATACAGTTCTATATACTTCATCAATTCAGATTTGACATGCAATGTCAATTATAATTAAAGAAAAAAAATAATATGAATAATAGAATGTCAAATATTTAGCAAATATGTAACCTAGTATGCCTGTAGGTTGGGGATTCTAAGAAAATGCAGGCAAAGTCAGTTAGATAGGTAGGTACTACCTAACGATTGCACGATTAACGGCTATATATTAAAATGCAAAAGCCCTGTTAGTAAGAAATTAATTAAAAATTGATATTGAACTCGCCAAAATTGGTTGGACTGAATTCTCTGACTGAGGACTAGCAATTCCAGCGTTGTTCCACGCTTGACCGATAATATCATCAAGACGCTTTCTTCTATGCATTGTTAACTAAAACAAAAAGCAATATTAGCAGACGAACAGAATCAAATTACTTAACAAAATACGTGATCTAAGTATCAGCCAACACTAAATAGTACTTACCTCGCCGTCCCACTCGCCATTCGCGGAATGCGCGTGCGTCCTAAGCGATGACTTGTCGCGCCCTGATGCTTTGTTTTTTACCAAGCAACGACGCCGGAGTAATTCTAAGCCCGGACAACCGACAAAAATAAGACAACGCGAGTTATCGAACCGCCAATCAGCACCTAATTATTTTCGTGTAAACTTATCCAAACACCAAAAAAATGTATGATTTGGGCAGGTAAAATGTTACCATCCGACATTTGAACATATTTATTGGTTAGGTAAAAATGTACTAAATGTGCTTTCTTTATGGTATTGCAGGCTGGTAAAAATGTCCAAATAACAACCGTTCAGAAAACTGGTCGGGGAATAAAATACTAAATCAAAATATTTATAGAATTCAGGCTGGTAAAGGTTACTATAGAACTTTGAGCAAGTTTTTAGAGGAAAGCAAAAACTACTTAATCCTGATATTGTGAAAAAGTCTGTAAGGTAAAATTTACTAAATCCGCGGTGTGATTTAAAAGAGCTTCCTAAGTACAAAATTTTCATAAACTACCCAAAATGATGTCGCTAGGTGGAGGTAAAACAGACGAATGGAGGGAATTTTAAATTTACCAAACGACAAAAAAGTTCACCGTAGAAGAATGACAGTGAGACCAATCGACGCAGAAAAAAAAATCGAATCCAATGATATATATAACTCAATATGGGTCATTTTGGCGTTTGGTACGTTTTGCCTTTCTACCGTCGATATAATATTATACAATGATCAACAAGTGCTCGAATTAAAAACAGCATCACAAGCATTATTTCATCTCATTAACTGATTCATATATAAAATTCTGTTTTCGCAATATTTAGACACATTAAGTACATATTCTAGATAGGTACAGTTTGTCGTTTGTTTTATATACCTACGTAGATGGCGGATATTATAATTACGTTTTTACTAAATTCAACGTTATTTTAAGCAGAAAATAAATACAAGAAATGCACTGAATAGTAAATTACTACGTAAACTGATGGAACTTATGACGAATCAGATTAATTAGAAAATTTCAAAACTTGTTTGAGATACTCTTCACATATCAGTGGGAATTGAATGAGAAATGTAATGCATTTCTAGTTGAGATAATTCAGGACAACATTTTAATGCTTAAAGAGCAAAAAAAAAATTACGGGTTGTCTACAAGATCTGAAGATCAATATTTGATCAAGTTTAGATACTTATTCGTATGTTGTGTTAGGATAAGTTACAGACGTTGGTTATTTTGGCATTTCGATGCAAAACAAAATTGTCTTTTTGTTGCATCGTCTCGCTAAAGACCGGACGCATTTAATAAAGAACATTAATGCCCTCAGCCCTTGTTTTATTGGTGGTTCCGGTGACACGGTTTCATTGCACTTTTGCTTTTTTTTTAAGTTTTTTAAAGAATAAACAGTTTAGTTCAAAGACCCTACCACGGTAAGTTATGTTACTAAAAAGGGGAAACGAATTCGATTCGACACAATTTCTACGGCCTTCCTGCAAATACAATTTTTGGGATCACGACTACGAAATATCCTCTTCCAACTGCCGTTAACACATCTTTTTGACCTAATGCTTAGTTGGACAAACTTTGACAAATTGGGTGGGCTTAATTTGACAAACTCATAGAAGTCGAAGAGCAGTCGAGATTGAAGTTTCGCAGTTTTTATTGTTACCATGGTTATTATATAAAATCAATTTTCTTAGTTACAACGGTTATGGCTGAAAATCGGCGAATGTTCCTTGAGCATATTTCATGTTGAGAGACCATTTGACGTACTGCAGCCCACACAATGTGCCACAATTCTTTCCTTTGTTTTGGAACCTGTATTTTCTGTCTTATATTGTATAGTTGTATAATTTTGTATTCCTTTGTTTTTCTATATTCTTTGTGTGTCTGTAGTCGGAAATAAATGTCAAATTTGTTCAACAGTGATGATGAGGATAATATTGAAACGCAAACAAAGCACATTTGGTCCTGTATAATAACTAGTACATATTTTAATTATTATGTACAAAGGATATTGAACTAAAATGCCTGAAATATTCTTACATTAATCATGTGTAATTGCTATGAACAATACGTGCTTTAAAGATTGCTCTTCTGGTATTATCAGGAGTAATATTCGGGCCAATTATCTTCTATATAAATAAAAATGAATTGTTGTTCGTTAGTCTGATTAAAACTCGAGAACGGCTGAACGGATTTATCTTTTCATAGTCTTTAAATGTTCGTGGAGGTCTAGGGAAGGTTTAAAAGGCGAGAAATAATCGAATAATTGCCGGGAAAAAAAAATGAATAAAAACCCGTGCGAAGCCGGGGCGGGCCACTAGTCGTATATAATTATGTTTATTATTTGTGTAAACTTAGTGAATTACTCATACAGTCCTCAAAACAGAACTGCCTTAGCATTAGGAAGTAAAACATGATATGAAGAACAAATACTTTCTTCCGGTTATCTACAACTCAGTAACAAATAGTCTAAATTATTATTAAAATGGTGAAGAGTTTGTTTGTTATAAACGCAGGTACTACTGGTCCGATTCGAAAATTATTGTAGTTTCGATAACCCATTTATCGAGCTATAAGTTGTTCCCGTGGAAATATCCAAAATCACGTGCAACGCCATGGTTTGGCGTGGAAAGCTATATTATTCGCAGTATGGAAACATTCAATGGGGACTGCAGGATAAATTAAATTACATTAAAACCATTAGTTTTTTTTTACTGATTATTTAATAGAGTTTTTAGAATAATTAAATTAAAAGATTGTCTGAGATTTTGCTCTTTATTTTATTTATTGTACTCATAATTTGCACACCCTTAAATGAAAAAATGATAAGAAAATTATTTACAAAAAACATTTAACAATTTAAATTTTTGAAGTGAAACTTCTATAGAATCGTAGTGATTTCAAACCGGATGCAAAAAGATGAAACGGAAATGGTAAGAGATACAAATACAATGCTTTATTTAAATTTCTTTGCGCGATACTTCGAGGTATTGCTGTATTTTATTTATATTATTTTGTAACATACTTTATGTGTTTATGTAATACGCTTTATTGAAGTTATATAAATAATCTGATTAATTACAGATAATGTTTGTTTCTCTTATCATTTTAGCAGATGCGTTAATTTACCCTTTTTTCTATTCGATATATTATTATATCATAATTATAGTTCGTAAGTAGTAGACTCCAATCGTGCGTCGTAGCTGACACACACACACACTTTTTTTTTATTCTTCTTATTCTTTCGTCGATTTACTGAAGTTTCACTTCTATCGTGTGTGAATCGCACACACACCTTTTTATTTAATTAATTTTTGTTTGTTGGACCATTGTTATGTGTGCAAGTTTCATATTATAATAAACACATAGAATTCAAAAAATTAACAACTAAACCGACTTAAGATTCAATTCCTAGGTGCAGCAAGCATTTTTCGAAACTTATCTGAATACATTTTGTTCCTTTAAAAAACAATATCCTTGTCACAGAATATTAAATTACAACGTAATCCTTGTGTTAAAATGAGACTTAATGAATGAAAGTTAGTAGTTTTAGTCCATTGTATATTTCTACGCCGTAAAAGTACTTCCGAACTGTCTATCTATCTGTCTATCATCAATGCTTCTAAAAATAGCCCAAAATGAGTCACAAAATAATCAATCGAGCTCGTTAAAAGTTTTATTCTAAAATAGCCTATCGATCTTAGCCATTTGTGTCACGCGATAACCAATTCCACAGACAGACATATTAAAAATTTTCAATTCACATTACTCATCTTATTAACTTGCAATAAAGATTGTTTTTGCATGACAATGTGTTTTTTAACACGTGGTTTTTGGGATCGGTGCACTGTTTCGTACGTTTTTATCACGCCACTGTCTCGTGAATTGAGTTTGTGGAGTTTTTGATTATCACTTTTTTTTTGATAATTCTCGCGGTTTTCTTCTGTTGTATTCTTATTAACCGACTTCAAAAAAAATTAGGTTTCTCAATTCGACCGTATAATTTTTAACTAATAATAACTACTAATGAAATATAATAAAAATTACTAACTCAAAACGGGTTTTATTAGGTATTCAAAATCCGAGCATAGCGGCATCTGTGGCGGCATATACTACAAAAAAAATATTTTTGATATCTATTATCATTTTTCTAAGGTTAGTTGGTCAGATAATACTGGTTTATATTTAAAATCGGGCGCTGGATGGGGCTGAGTGTACAAAATATGAGGACCGCGTTCTGTGCATAGTTTTAAACACAGAATAGCTGTGAAAGATTTTTTTCAAACAAACTCTTTATGTTTTTTTTATGTTACATAAGCCTTTATTTGACCACAATCTTACCTGATGTAAAGTGACGATTTGGTCTAAGATAGAGCATGAAGACCTAGAAGGTAGATGGCTTCTCCGGGCCACATTACGAAACACGAAAAAATCTTCAGCTTTATATTAGTAGACATAGATAATCTCTATAGATTATAACAAACATGCATTAATATCATGCTGCCTTATAATGGTAAGGATAATAGTTGTTTTACTTTTTTTAAAGAAGCATATTTTATTATAGTACTTACTTAAGTAGTTTTCATAATTCTTGTACTAAATGCCATTTCAAAATCTTTCTTTCTACTTTGATGATTGATTAATTTATACACCTAAAAATTTAATTCAATATTTCAAGCTGCCTGGACTCTTACGAGTTCAGGGTCTTCTAAACTATTCACACACACACACACACACACACGCACACAAACACCACACACATACACGCACTCGATGTAGGCACGTTTTTAATTTATTTTAGTCATTTAATGTTTGTTTTATATCTTTTGGCAATTATAAACTTTATTTATTGATTTATATGTGTGTAGTATGTACACTTACTTGTATTTCATACTTAGTTTTGCATCAATGATAGAAGGTCTCCAAGGTAAAGGTTTTTCCTAGTTTGGTTAGTTTATAAATATGTACTTTTTATAACCAATAAACTTATTGTTATTCTTACTTCTAACTTCAATAACATTGGACTTTCATGGAAACTATTGTCCCCTCTTATAACCCCTTATGGAGATAGATTGATATCATATGATTATTGTTCCTATACCTACCTCACACCAGCTATAGACTATACTTGCTAAATTTCAGTAAACTTATTTAGAAAAAGCAAGGCTACCACAAACTTTTATCCCTAAAACGGGGTTGATTTCTACAGATAGATGATTTATTTTCTCCACACGATTTATAGATCAAACATTTTATATTTCCAGTCTCTTACTTCACTTTCGTACAAATTTTCAACCCCTTTTTATCAATATTTAATATTTTACAAGTTTTTCATAAATTTTAATGAACCTTTATGCTGAATTTTATACGAATTCCAAAAAACGGTTACGTTTCAAACTAACATTGCACACCGATTCTGATAATTAAGGACCCAAATATCTCAGAGGCCGTATTCTTACTAACACTTTCTGTTTGTAAGAATGAACTTTCTCGTTTGTCATCAGTTTCATCACATATTATGCAGTACTTGCGTCCATAATCTTTTATTTTTTTTTTAATGGCCGACTAGGGCACCTAAGCTAGGCTCCATATAAAAATGTCAAAACATTACCTAAGCAATACATTGTGTTGCTTTATCTTAAACAACATTAGTATTAAATTCCACATATTATGTTAAAGTCTCAATTAGTTACATTTCAAAAATATTACTTTGGTATGTAATAGTTAAATATTACTAATATTTAACGGCAATTTTCTTCGAATTTTTACTGTTTTCTTTTTAGTTGTTTTTGTTGTTAGTTCAGCTGCGAATTACCTACCAGGTTACTAAAGATGAAAAATGAAAATTAAATAATATTTAATTACCACAATACCAACCAATGAAAGAACTAATTTCCTCTCCATCCAAAGGTTGTCTGGAAGAAATTGCTTTAAGCAATAAGGCCGCCCATTTCGCATTTTGTATTTAGCTTTAAGTCCATTTTTGTTTTGTTTTATCTTGGTGTGTAATAAAGAGTTATTATTATTATTAATAGTGTTCATTTTGCATTCACTAGGCGAACACTAGGCGTTGCTTGTATCTTGGAGACTAAAATAATTATTAGAATAAGTAATATAGATCAAATCAAATCAAATCAAAAATCATTTATTTACAATAAGGTACACAAATATACAAGTTACAAAAAAGAAACGATGAGGGCGCAAAAGTTAAAAACTGCGTAGCGACCTCATCGCCCACCTCCTTAATTATTAGAATCTATAATATAAAAATGAATCGCTAAATGTGTTGGTAAGCGCATAACTCAATAACGCCTGGACCAATTTGGCCAATTCTTTTTATTATATGTTTTTAGATATTTAGTCCAAGGATGGTTTTTACTAAAAGAAAAAATCGAATAATTGCCGGGAAAACAATTTTGAATAATTATCCGGGCGAAGCTGGGGCGGTCCGCTAGTAAGTAATATAGATAACTGTACAAAAGTAAATGAGAAATTTAAAACTAAAAAGCCTTGTCTTTTTAATTTTGTACTTCTTATGAACACATATTACAAATATATGTAGGTATGTTTACCTACTGTTATACTTATAAATTATATTACGATAGTAAACCAAATAACCGCCGAAGGAACCAGTCTTTAATGTTTTCTAAGTACCTACACCGTGAAGTAGAAAGTAAGTTTGACGCTGACTGTACCTAAATAAGTAAAACACATTGATTGGTTTAAAACAACGCTAATCCATTATTTAATCGTGACCGCGTAGTAAATAAACATAACAACACTATCCCAATGCATACAAATTGCACACCAACTATAATTCCTTCAACATGCGGTACGTAAAGTCATCCGTAGTTTCAAATACAATGATGGTTTCAAGCCAGCATTGGTGTAAATGAGGTGGTAAAACAAGCAATGTGTGAGTTTATTGAGAAATTATCGTTGAAGATGACGGAGTGAGCATGTGGCATGATAAAAATGACGCGCTGAGACGCGTCGGTCGGGCCTGCTGGTAGCCAGTCTATTGCGGTCAGGTCGCATGATACACCGTGCATCGCAAGCGAACACACCGGCCGGTACATAAAATAAGAAAATAAAACCGCAAAATAACTAAATCACTGTAATACGGGCAAGTGAACACGTGCGTTGGAGATTAGGGAGCAATTGACGGGGCCTGTGTCTTAAATGTAAGTAGTTACTACGGTAACTTTTTATTCATAGTTTTCACCATCTGTTGTCACGGTTTCGTATCTATGAAATTCGAGGGTTAGTCCGGTATTTTATTGTTAAGTTTGTTTGAAAAGTTAATGAGGCATAGATGCGAAATTCCACGCTTTAATTTTACCATGCATACTTACGGTGCTTATGTCTAAACTTACGGTCATAATTCGATATTGTAACGGTTGGTTTGTTATGATATGGCAACTGAGTTCTTCTGTTCATTGTTTGTCTTCCATAAACTCATTTCAACCACAATGATACACCGCATTGTTTGAATAGTTTGCAGAAAAAATGCTCTAATTTAGATGCAAGAGAATTTAAATGATATAATAACATATCGGAGAGAATGAATGTAATCATTCATTTGTAGGTATTTGTGATACGTAAAATATTATCAATACAAATGCTAGTTTATTTTCAAGTGAGAGCTACCCAACCACTTGTTGAATGTTAATGTTATAAAAGTTGTGATCTGTTGACAATTAACACAATTTTTGAGAACTAAACCTCCTTCTTGGCTATTTTATAATGTATCGAACTTGTTTTCAACTATTTATTCAATTTTGAGTTTACCACTTCTTCGCCATAATACCTATCTATAGACTTATAGGTGAAAAGCTGAACCAACTGCCAAGCTGGTAAAAATTACCTAGATACCTTCCTCGATAAATGGGTATCTAGCACTCAAACAAACAAACCCTTCAGATTTATAATATTAAAAGTAAAGTAAAGTAAAAAGTAATTTATATAACAAAAATACAGTAATTCACAGTTATTGGTAGTACGATGAGAATACAAAAGTTTATAACTGTGGAGTATCTTAAACGCCCTCCTCCAGGCTCTTTAAATAAATACATCATAATACAATCCGATTATAAAATTTAACAAAAATATTATTATGATTTGACGGTTTTTGAGTTTTACGATATTTCGACGCTGTTGCAAGCGCCATGATCACGGAAACAACTGGTGACCAGTTAACTCAAAAACCGTCAAATCATGGTATGTTACCCGTTTTAAAATCATAATGCTATTAGTCAATATTACAAATGCAACACAAAATAATCATCGTAATCGTAGCATAACAAACCTTGGTTACGATTAAATTGTATATTTTATATACCTAGTTAAAAGAAAATAAATCTAAACAATCATTTTCCTCGATGGCGATATTTTTGTATTTTATAAAGAAATAAAAATGGACATGCTATTTTCCCGAAAAGTTCTTTATATTATATACTAGTGGCCCGCCCCGGCTTCGCACGGGTTTTTATTGAATTTTTTTTCCCGGCAATTATTCGATTTTTTCTCGCCTTTTAAACCTTCCCTAGACCTCCACGAACATTTCAAGACTATGATAAGATAAATCCGTTCAGCCGTTCTCGAGTTTTAATCAGACTAACGAACAACAATTCATTTTTAGTTATATAGATTATATATTTATATTATATTCCTGTGGGAAATCCCGACAGTAAATTCATTAATCGTATATATATATATTTATATATTTAAGAATTTAACCTAGACTCAGACAGACGGTACTTGCGACCACGTGTAAGAGCCAAGGACACAGTTGGAATTCATGCATATTTTATTACTATCTGTATAGCAACCATTGTTCGGGTCAGGCGAGATAATAGTTACAGTAACGTTAAAATAATATTTTTAGTGTCCCAAATAAAAAAAAATGCATTATAATGAGCATTGTAGATGAGTGCAATAAATGTTCCGTTTTTTCTTTAAATAACTAAGTGTCTCCTTCGCAATCTCCGGTGAAATAGCCAATGGTTAAAATATCGAATATAAAGTCAACTGACAACTGCTGTCGGTGGCATACTGACAGATGCTCTATATTCTAACCGTTGAATTTTTACTCGGAGATGGTGAAGCAAGCCCTTAAAAGTAGTAAAAAGTAAGTATTAAAAGTCAATCGTCCCTTGACTTCAAACACAAATTAATTTCTTCAATAATTCACAAATTGTAAAATGGCCTAAAAGGAATAAGCCTTCCCTATAAAAATAAAAATAGTTGAACGAGAGGTGCTACGACAAACAAAAGTTTATAATTTACTTTTGGCTTTCATAAAATCAGCCTTAATCGACTGTATCCATTTGGAACTTAATAGCAACCTAACGACAGCAGTGCATTATTTTAATTAAGATGTAATTTAGGCTTCTTTTTTGTAGTTATATCGAGTATGTTTACAAACCAACAAAAAAATTACATATTTTTTCGAAAAGGCCTCCTACGGAGTCATAATATTTTTTATTAAAATCACTCATGTGCCCCATGCTCCCAAAACTCTGACTTAATCTTATGGGATCTTAGGAACTGCCAACTACACAATGAAGTCCACTAAGGATATCGCCAAGCATATTTATCAGCTGTTTACTCAAAACCCCTGCAGTAGCGTTATTTAATTGAAAGTCAAAGTCAAAACATTTACTTCCTTAGAAACACAGGACAATACAGAGGGATGCCACATTCCCATTACATTTGTTGGTTCTAATTACATAAACGGTTGCATCTTTGAAAAGACCAGAGTTCAAAAATAGTTAAGAATTTCTAATTCTAATTCTGCGTGGGGGAACTGATATATGCACTGACATCTTGCGCTGGAGTGTATTGTGCATTATCCCGGTCTTATTAATACCAAGCGATTCTCACCCACCTTCATAATTTGCACCGCAAGGATTTGGAATTCCCTTACTGCTGCTGTATTTTCTGACCTACAACCGGAGTAGCTTCTAGTCAAGAATGAATAGGTACCTTCTTGATCTTTGAGATCCATCCTTGTCCACATGAACACTTACCATCAGGTGAGATGGTGGACAAATTAAGTACAAGTCCATAAAAATAATTTAAAAAAAAACCAGCCAATCTCCTTGATACATGGTAGCAGGGACTTTTTAGAAAATCGTTTCAGCATCGCAAATATAGTATGGACGTGGCTGCCACACCC
Source organism: Gymnoscelis rufifasciata (assembly GCA_929108375.1). Classification (NCBI taxonomy): domain Eukaryota; kingdom Metazoa; phylum Arthropoda; class Insecta; order Lepidoptera; family Geometridae; genus Gymnoscelis; species Gymnoscelis rufifasciata. The sequence goes on from OV815314.1 coordinate 12,175,009, forward strand.
TTGAAACATCAACCCCGTATACATTTATGGAACAGAGCTAGTATTTAAACATGTGATGTCAAACTATGGATTTAACTTTTTTTTTTATAAAGGCAATGCCTCATTACATTGACAGGAAGCTTTTAATACGCTACATTTTAATTTAAAAGCATTGTACCAAGCAGGTATGCGCGATGACAATACCACGGGCCTTTGCCCGTCTATTTATAGTATGACTCAAAGGATTTTGCGGATCGGTAACCATCAGGTAACAATAGCATTGCAAAATTTCCGTTAGGGATGTTAGGTAGTGTAAATCAGATGATTAATATTACAGGAGCATTCTCACAGCGTCATCTGACCCCAAACAAAGCAGGGTATGCTAGGCTTTGGTTGTTAACTTTTTAGATATAAAATCATATTATGAAGAGCTGAAGAGCTTCTCTATATTTTTGTTTTCTTGAACGCGATAATCTCGGAATCTACTGGTACGATATGTATTTTATAGAAGGGATAGAAGGTATCGCTTCGTGTATAGAGCTACTCGTCTATGGGTCAGCTTGACTACAACGCTTGTCCTCTAGGTTGCAGCTCGTTTAAAAAAAAACCTCGATTTTTATTTTTTACATTTTGTTACATACATAGAATATCATTCCAGGGACTATAATTGATTGTAACTTTCAACGCTTTTGAAAGGAGTTCAAGCTGGTAGCTTGCTCCAGAGCTATCTCTAATCTGCGAAAAGTCAGCGATTTCACTACCTACCTACTCTCATCGAATCACCAAATTAGTCAAAGCCCTGTATAGTTACAACACACGGTTATTTTGTTGGTGTTTTTTAAAGAATCCAATTATGTAAATATGCAGTTCCATTGTCATTAAACCGTAGCCTATTTTGTTATGCATAAACCGTGCAGATCTGAATGGGCTCTTTTGGTTGTTACATTGGTAAAACGTTGGTCTTTGCTGCAGTCATGGACGAAATCTAATGATTTCGTTATTCAAAAGGTATTTCTATAGTACAATATTCTTTTATAATTATAATGAGAAGTCTTAAAATCATCGCTAATTGCATCCACCGTAAACTTTGACCAAGTCATCTGTCCATCTTGTTGGTGGTCGGCCATATCAGTATCTATGACCTTTATTTTTTACTTTTTAGCCCCAACGTCATTATGATTTCATAATAGCATCGATAGAGGAATCTAATGCAGTTATTTATATACAGTAATGTTGCACATTTGCTTTATCTACATCAACTCTTGATATGTTAAATGATGATGAAATTGAGTTTAATATAAATATGACCCCGGCAAACTGTCTTTTCAAGGGCATAAAACATTACAACACTGAGGAGAATACTGCTATGCTAAATGTTAAATTGCTCAGAAAAAAATGTATTAATCAGAGATATTGAATTCGAACGACTTATTTGTAGAGACAATTATCAAACATTTAGCTTTGAGACACAAGGGACATTGTATTCGATCGTGATGGCGAATTTAGGCATGTGATAACAAACTTGACCTGTAAAATAGGTAGCATTGATAATTTTTATGATAAAAAGATAGGCAAAACTACACTCGGTTCCAAAAATAACTGGTCACTCACATATTCACTACGTATGCGATCCGAATGAAACGGAGACTGTTCAAATTGAGAATTCAATTATTAAGATTTAAACGTAAAATTAAATGTATATGCACCGGCTTACGTTTGATCACGAATCATAATTAACGAAGTAGAATTTTCTTTAAGCAACCAACCGGATGTAGAAATACTCAGGGTTTATGTTTAATCCATATATCACTTATTAAGTACTATATAAATGCGAATCAGGCAGTGGTGTTAGTGTGTGTGACAATGAGTCTGTAATGATTAGACCCTAAAGATCCTGCTATCAGATATGATTTTTAAACAACGTTTATTCGAATCGATAAAATTAACGCGACTAGTCCCAATTATTAAGGCGCAAGAGGTATAAGAATAAGAATAATATTTATTTGCAAACATGGGTTACAATATAATTACAAAAAGATGTTCAGTGATTCCAGTTCCATACATGTTTTGCTTATCTACAGCATGCAAATATTTATGTGTATAATTAAAGAAAATATATTTAGGAAAACAGATAAAATTACGGAAAAATTAATTGTAAGTAAAATAATTTTAAATGTCAGATTCAATTAAATTAAATTTCAATTATAATTTTATCAGTCAAAAATTCATTTACATGATAATAACATTTAGTGGTCAAAAGTTTATGGAGTTCGTTCTTAAACATTGTAATTTGTAACTCTTTTATATTATTTGGTATTTTATTATAAATTTAGGTAGTGGTTCCATTCCCGCCGAGGGGCCAAGTGTTTGTATGTCTGGGTGTTTTATACATATGTAAAAAAAAACCAGGCGGCTAGATGTTGTTATGTGGATTGTCTAGCAATATATGTATTTTTTTTTATGATATAACTATTCTCTTTTGTTGAATCTTTTTCTCGATAAATAAAGTTTAAATATCATTAACATCTATTACATGCTAATCAATAAAATTAGTTGATGTTGATGATCTTTCCAGGAATCTTTGATTGAATTCATCAGATCAGTCTAGTCTAGACTGTTGGCAGACGTCTGTAATATATGGCATATGGAGATAACATTTCAGAGATACCTTTTGGAGGCCAAGACAAATTTCAGTTTACTGGCGCTGAACACAAATGAGTTTCAGGATGAATGTAGATTATTAGACAGATTAGGCTAATCCTAAATTATTATGTAGTATCTCATTCGTCATTAGGATTTATGCTGGGAAAATTATTTAGTGGTCTAATTGATTTTAAGCAACATTTCGAGTATTTTGCTTGATTCATTAACAGTGAAATTGGAAATTGGTCACAAATCATTATCTATATTTTTTTGTCTTTTTATTTAAAAGCTGATGCTCACTAAGTGTCGCGTTTAAAGAGAAATTTTAAAAAGTGGTGCCAGATGATAATTTTATTATTAATTGGTTTGGAAACAGTCAGTGTGATTTTTGTTTATTTGATTTATAAAATAAACAAAAATCATATTGACCTCATGGTGCTTCAAATTATAAATGAAATAAATAATAATTAAGAATTTTAAGTTCAAACACACTTTTGTTTTTCAAATAATTCAAGTCAAACCACCTTCTTCTTTAGTTTATCGTAGTAAGTATGTATATTAATATTATACAACAAAGTTGATACGAAAATGTATCAACTATTTGCGTTTGCACTACCTAAAGATAAAATACCTATCTCACTAACGTGTCTTTGACCTGTCTTCTTTGAACATCTCAACTGAAACTGTCTCAAATGCCGTATATTTTCACATGCGGAATTTGAATAACTAAATCATTAAGAGCACATAAAAGTTCAAAAATAGTATGACTAGTAGTCTCGGTAGTTTAGGTATCAGTAAATTAGTAATGGCGTCGTTAATGGCTATTTCGCCTTCACCAGTCAACGTCCGTACCTTTTGGTCAATCCGTTGATTCGATATGGATTTTAAACTATAAAAAAAACTGTCGAGGCGAACCGTGTCGAGGTCGCGATTGTTTATAGATTAAAACGTCAATAGCAAGCAAAATATAAGGTGCCATCTTAAAAGCCAATCTTAAATCTGCAATAGGGATTTATATAAAAGGAATGTTTATAACATGTGTATATTAATTTATAATAAATTACCCGAATCATTAAAACAATTGAATGGATTTCATTTCATTTCATTTCATTTCATAAAATTTGACACTCAAAAGTCTGTTCTCTTTTAAAAATAATTTAAAAAGTTACTTGTTAAGTTCTCAGTTAAATCTCCCATGATGGTCGTTCTTGGCTAATTATAAGTTTTGTTATTGATGTGTATATTTTATTTTATTAGCTATTATATAGAGATAAGTAGTACTAAGTCCTATAAAGATTGTCTTACTTATGTATACGTGCGTTTAGTTATATAATATTTAGAAAAGCTGTTATTTAATTTTAAAAAAGTATGCCTGTGTTATTAATGTTCTAAATGGGTATTAAAAATATGTTTTTATAAATGTGTGTTGGCAGTGCTGTGCTCAACACCCGGACGGGCGGCACTGAAAACCAGCGCTGTGTCTACATTCGTGCAGATACAGCACATGCTGAGTGTCGACCCATTTGTGTACTTCAATCTAAGTTTAATTTAATAATGTTATCTGTCTTATTTTTAATTTTGTACACAAATAAATATTTTTCTTTCTTTCTTTCTTCTTTCTTTCTTTCAAATATTGGTACTTAGGTAATTCAACTTCCGTTTGCCATATATCGCGCGCTAACAGTAAACAGATATAGGTACTTAGTTATGTTAACTTTGGTGAGCATCACATTATGTCGTTCCTTTAATGTCCTGTCCATCCCAAGGTTGCCTGGAAGACATCGCTCATAGTAATAAGTCCGCCCTTTGTACCCTGTTTTCAATTTATTAAGCTTTCTGTTAAGTTTATTATTTATTCGTTTGGTGTACAATAAAGGGATTTCTATTCTATTCTATTATATCAGATTAGACAACACTTTATTGCACACCACACAAAAAATAAACATAGACATAATATTATAATCATAATGTTGGAGTACAATGGGCTCCATTATCGCTATAAGCGATCTCTATGTCAAACTCAAAACCAAAACATCACAATATATTAAATTTACACTAAAATCGAAATGGAAGAAAGTAATATATATTTTGTTTGTATCGTAAACGCAAAGAAATGCAACTTTCTACTTCAGACATTTTATAGCTCGGCACGTAGGTACTCGCTTCGTAACGAGACACTTGGGAATGAATACCTTCGATAACTTATCCGTATTTCCAGTGCCGTTGCTTTTGTCATTGTCATCATCATCATTACCGCAGTTGGTAAAGTATATTTATACAACACTAGCTGACCCCAGCAAACGTTGCAAAATAAAAAATAGATGTTGGCCGATTAACAGACCTAATCAATATGCTCACAAAATGTCAAGCCGTTTCGGAGGAGTACGGGAACGAAAACTGTGACACGAGAATTTTATATATAAGATATGACCATGAAACACATTTATTAAGAACTAGTTAGTCACAAGTTTTCCTGAGGTAAAAAGAAGCCTATGCATTTTCTCGGGCTCTAGAAACTCGGTTCAGTCGTTTTTGCGTCAAAGAGGAACAGACTAAGACTATGGACAAAGGCCTGTATTAATAAACATCACCCAGCCCTAAGTTCGAACTTGAGGTGTACCTCCACCCAATGAGTTTAGCCGTAACTTTTAAACTTTACTGTGAGACCATAGTAAGGTATTTTTTTAGCTTAAGGTTTCCCACTGCTGGGCAAACGCCTCTCCCAAATCTCTAATCATCCGCATCCGTATAGTTCGCAGTTAAAAGTTGAAGCAATAGATATAGTATTAATTTTAGCGACAAACATGTATATTTATATTATTTATTTATCAAAGCATATATCTATCTTATATCGGCCAGCATAACTCTCGATTCGTTAAGAAAATTAAGATTCTAGTCGTGTATTCAACAAGTAGGTCTTTTCTTCTATTATGTTCAAGACGGGCACATTATGTAACTCAGTCTTGACCTTGCAAAGGTCTCCTATGCAACACTGGCCGTGTATGGGCGCATTGTCTGTGAACATAATGTATGCAATCTACTTACAAGTTCTAAGAAACCCTCTTTATTCATATTCATATATATAAAACAATTTTACAATCGTATTTGAGATATTATAATGATATATTAACTTAACTATTACTCGGAGAGGAGGTGGTAGTAATGTAATAGGGTATTCAAAACTCGGCTGTTACTTAGCAGAAATCATTTTTTTTAAGTTTACATTAGAAATGCTATTTGTGAAGAAAGATTTTTGGTTGTTCCCGGTTTTGTTAAACAGATGCGCCGAAATAGCGGGAAACAATCTTTATGCATCGTAAATCCTTCCTATGGAAAATATGTAATTTTATTAAAATAACTTCTAATAACTTATTGTCTGTATGTCTGTAGCTTATAACGCCCCTCTTTTTCGGTAGGTGGCTAAAATTAAACGCTTTTTAACAGTGGTTAAAGTAAAGTTTTGTGTCGAGGACTATTATGTATTTTGTGGTCGACGGTAAGATAATGTTGAATAAACCCTCCATAAATAAATTAAAATCAAAAAAGGTTTTGTGGTATCAGTACGGGTTCTTATCTGACTGTGGATGTTATCAGATGCTCATTCAGCCTTATCAGGCTAAAAGTCGAAATGTTAAGTTCGATGTTTGAACGAGTAATGAACTTACTATGACAGAGGATACTTTCAACTGTCATAATATGGTACTTGCTAATATTAACCAGGAAAAGGCATGATGAATACAACAAAAATATGATAATAAAATAATTTATTGGTACACTACATTACAACAATTATTATTATTGGTACAATGAAAACAAATTTAGTAACAAAAAAATACAAAACAAAACACACAATATATTTAAAATAAAATATCAAATAATAAAAAAAAACCAGAGAGATGTATACTGTTTGTCCGTCTATCCTGTTTAAAAATACAGGACACCTTTTTTTCGCATAATAAAAGAATATACAAATGCCAATATTATATGCGATTCGGAACTTTGACAGTTCCGAAGTGTGGCCATAAATTTAGTACAAATCGCAAGAAAGCGTTATGCCACGTGAAACTTTAATAATCGTCATCATAATTTCAGCCGTAGGACGTCCACTACAGGCATCCCTCAAAGATCTCCAGTTATTAAGGCTGGCAGCGGCCTGCATCCACCGTGGGCCCGCAGCGTTCACCAGGTCGCCCTTCCATCTAGTAGGTAGACGTCCTACGTTGCGCTTACCGATTAGTGGCCTCAATTCTAGAATAGTTAGATGTTAGTTGCGCTTGTTTTTTTCTTATTTACTGTACATATTGTTATTTTTTTCTATAAGAATCTACCATTCGCTAGCAAACTAGCTGATTGCGTTAAGCTAGAAGAAGATTAATACCCATTATAAGATTAAAAGGTCAAATTAATTAGGTATGTCTAATGCGAGTTAATGGATGTACTCTTAATTCAGTCAATTACTAGTTAAGAGGATTTGCTTCGTATGCCTTGATTAATTGACTAATCAGGAAGCTAGTATCGATGGGATAACAATTATTGAAATCACCCGCCGTTTATCCTAATAAATAGAACAAAATAAAGATAATGAGGTTTACTTTGCGACTACAACTTATTATGTTGAAATCGTTTATCCATTAAGAGTAAGAAGTTACCTTTAATACAAAAAACAGACAGACAGACACGTGTTAACAGATGTCATCTACGATTGAAAATAGAGTCATACGTGGTCATATATGTAAAATATATTTTCTACATTGCAACCCCATCCTTTTTTTGTCGGTAGAAAATAATCACTCTGTAATCATTACATACGTTATAAGTGCATCTAACATAGCAAGTATCTTGACCATTGACATAATATCTATAAATAGACTACAGATGTGAAATTTGTCACGACTTGCCTCCTAGATATCTAGCCCAAGTTCTCCAGAAGAGGATATTCACATAACTTCAACGACCTTGACATTTACGACAGGGATTATTGTCATCCCGCAAAGTACAAGGAAACTTGGAGGGATATGGAGAACAGCCCAGTGGCTGCTAAACCTTTTTTTAAACTTACTTTTGTATTCTCCCACATTTCCGGAAGACCACAAATAAATACACCGCAACAAGATAATCCAGAAATCACTAGCAAAATATCAGTGATCCTAAGAAGGAATACAACTAAATGAAACTTCTACTAAACGACCACTTCTAAAACTGACCCTGTATTATATTAGATTATAAGATTTAGGGCAAACTTTATTAGTTAATCAGAAAGCTCGAAGGCTGTAATGATGCCCTTCATTACGCAGATCTAATGAAGCTCGTTGGTATTCACGACAGATGTCAGAGTTGGTCACCGATTGTCGTTTTGTTGTTATCATATTCCTAAAGGTTAGCGCACACGGACGGGAATATAATACATTTCATTAATTAATACATGTAAGATTTATCGACACATAATATACTAATACTAGCAAAAGTAATATCCAACAATTTTTAAGTACCTACAAGTCCCTAAATATGAAAAAATAATGAATTTTCACATAAAACATTAAATGGCAACCCTAAACATAATGAACTAAATAAAAGTAGTCGTAGTTTAAGTAGTGGTAAGTCAGGTAGCCCCAAATTAGAATCTAAGCATTCCTTCCGGCTTCAATAACAATTTTAATTTTTTTGTGCTATTTATTGATGTGATTTTAAAAGAAAAACATAATTTTGTCATCATATTGACTGCCTCAGTGGCGCGGTGGGCGGAGGTCCGCTTGCGGTACAAGAGGTAGCGGGTTCGATTCCCGCCGAGGGGCAAGTGTTTGTGTGTCTGCAAGCATTTTCTCCTCGGTCTGGGTGTTTAGTATGTATAATAAAAAATATCTATCTATGTATGTCTATTATATATTAAGTATATCAGATGTCTAGTACCCGTAACACAAGCTTATAGCTTACCACGGGGCTAGATGTTGTTGTGTGGATTGTTCGTCAATAATATAATAATATATAAATAATAATTATAAGATTAGGTGAAACCTTTATTTACTACTTGTTTAGTCTTAAATTTTCTGATACAGCTCAGAGGCTGTAAGATCTAATGTAGCCCTTGGTATTCACGACAGATGTCTGAGTTGGTCACTGTTTGTATTTTGTCGTTATCATATTCCTCAAGGTAATCCATATTTATTATGAATTTAAAGTTCACAGCGCAGCTTATGCCTGTCTTTATATTCACGATAACCTCAAAAACTAAGGAACGCAGCAATAGGTAATACACTAGGACACTACACTATACAAGGTTTTCAAGCCGGAACGCCAGTTAGTTATTTCTATACTAATAAATATAATAAAGCTGAAGAGTTAAGAGGATTGAAGAGTTAGAAAAAAGAAACGAGAAGAAAAATAGAAACTTTTACAATGTGAAATTCTGTATTAATTATTACATTAAACCACCCACTTAGTTAAATAAAGTCCTGTGACAAAACTTATAATGAAGAAATACATTTTCTCTACTGGATACATCTTTTTGCCCCAACCTAATAAGTACTGAAAGGTAAGTTCCCAATTTGACCACAATCTCACCTGATGTTAAGTGACGATGTGGTCTAAGATCGGGCATGAAGACCACTGTTGGGAAATAGGGAATTCCCTTAATGAGTGAGATTAGGCCCTAATTCACCACTCTGGCCAAGTGTGGGTTTTTTAATGTCAAAATTACTGGAAAATACAAAATTGAAATAACGATGGCTAGGTATACGCTTTATGGTTTGAGTGTGGTTTGACCTTTATACATTGAAATTATCGTATTTCCTGGGAGATTATTGTTCTGTATGTCGGAGGTTAATTTGACCTTTTCGTTTCTGTTTTATTTCAGATAGTTCCACTATTCTCTTATTTCAGTTCTCAGTAGTTTACGTCAGGGTAATATGACTTTCAAGTACTTATATACGAGATTTTTTTTGTGAAAAAATGTTATAAGGTTCAAATTTAGCCTTTTTGAACCAGATTCGAACCTTACCGAAACGAGACTCGATTTTTTATACTCTTTCAACGAGTACGATATGATTATTAAAGAATCACTCTTTTATCTAGGAGGCTACTTTTTGCGGCAGGAAAATGTATTCCCCAGGGAAAATAACTAAATAAAGCGATTCCTTATATCAGGTATTCGATTTGATTACAAAAGCTTATAATTATGAAAATATTAAACAATAAATAAATAAATATCTACCAGGCTGTTAAATTCAAGCACGCACATTATGTTCCCACACGTTTACCCTAAGCAGAAACAAACCCAAATCAAATGATCTGTTATAATTTGGTAATTTGACTATGTGCATACATTTATTACTAAAACGATAATGATTGCTATTAACACCTTCACTGCGGAACATACCAACATCGGCCTGCCGCCGCGGCATTTCAATTGGTGTGGACGTAGAAAAAAAATTCCGTCTCACTTGTGCGGAACGATTTTGTCAGATGTTTGATTCGACAGAGGCGAATATATTTTATATTTAATTTTGTAGTTTAAACATCACCGCAGACCAATTAGGCCTACCACGCACTGACGGTGATACTGATAAACAATTGCTTATTACGGCAGTGGGCCTATTTCGGCCTATTGTCTCAACGGACATGTTTTGACCCGATACAGCTCAAAGCACGTGACCCACGAGTAATTTTGTTGTGTTAACTAGCTGATCAGACGTAGCATTCGTTCTATATAATATAATTATTCTAAAACAATACAAAGCAATAAAAAAAATCAGTAAATGTGTTCAAAACCTTTGCGTGGCATTTTTAATGTTTATGCATAAGTATATTAGATTTTTTTTATTAACTGTTATTATTACGATAATTCTGTTTAATTACAAATACGAGTACTTCCATTGCGTTTCAGGTCGATATCGGCCTGCCGCTTTACCTGATATTTCTCATTTACAGTTTGGTTTGGTTGAACATAAGTTGTGTCCAAGGTTATATTCAAACTTATAGAACATTTTTTGCAATTAAATTCTTATGAGATACTAATCAAATTATCAATCATGCATTAACTTTTTATTGTCTCTTCATTAATTGGAAACCCATTTTCCGCTAAGTTAAAGCATTTTAATTAACCCGCCCCCCGCCGCACTAGAAGAAGGTTTATGATTTTACTTCCCGCAGCCAAGGTGTTTATCGGTGTTATCAACCAATGAATTCATGACCGTTTTGCTGCAGCCGAGTGCCTGGCTACAATTTAAAACATAATTGTTCAAGTATGTGTACTTTAACAAATGATTATTTTAAATTGCTTTGAATAAAAAGACGGATGTATTAAATTTTATTATGTTTTTTACACATTTCGCGGAGAACCAACATACTAGTCTTATATCAAATATTATTAGCGCAAGGTAAAAACGCTCATTATTGTAATTTATTATCCAATTCAAATAGTTCTTTAGCTATTCATCTTTTTCGTTTAATTTAAAACGTATACAAACAATGATCAGGAAATAATAACATTTGATTTACAATAAAACTCATCCTGTTTAAAATTTTATTAAATTAAAACAAGTTCAAGACACGCATAGCGTAATAGTTTTATTTATTAGCATATAAAGAAATGCATTGCGGCAAGATATATTTAACCTAGGAACACAGTAGGTAGGCAATGTGTTAATCCAGATTTTAGGCTATAAATGTCTATTCGGACGTTCAAGCGTGAAAAGAGTAACAACCACATTAACCCAAAATGGGTTGCGCAGTCTAGACTACAAATATATTTATGTATTCTGCAAGCGAATGTTACGTGGCCGCAAAGCCGCGATGCAGCGCTCGTTGCGTCGCCGCGCCTGTCATCTATAGCAGCGCGTCGCGACGGGAGGCGCAGCGCGTAGTCTTTTGCCTCTTGAAGCATCTGGCTAATTTGAGTGTCAGCGTGACACTAAAATCAGCCTAAGACATTTCTCTTTTACAGAACAGAACAAAATGGAGGACGTAAAGAAGAAGTTGAATCTGGACTCCGTATTAGAAAGCCTGGGTCCGTACGGGCGATACAACCTGTTCTACTTCGTGCTGCTGCTGTACCCAGTTCTGCTTAGTAGCTTTTTTGAGTGTGGCTTCATCTTCGAGGCTCAGGAACAAATGTACAGGTAACAGACAACAATACATAAAAGTTCCTTTAAGTTAGTTAATATGGAAATTTAAAAATATATCGTAGCAAGTATGTAACTGCAAATTTATTATTTATAGGGAATACTTTAGGCTTTGGTTAGAACTTCACGTGGTCTAACAGCAAGGTGTTAATTGACTTTTGTCTGACAGTGTATATTATATTGCTTTTGCTTTTTTTAAAGCGATACGGTTAATTTGATAGCGACCCGAGTTTACAAACACACAAATATGTAGCAACGGACTCGGCTTAAAATTGACTTGGTTGTCGGGTGACGAGAATAAAATACAATAGTATGCTGATATAAAGTATGCATAATGCTGTGCCAATTTCATTATCCTACTACAGTCAGAATTTACTTCTTACTTGCATTTGTTTCAGATGTTCCGTGGACGGTTGCGAGCTCAGATTCAACGACACATCATGGACCGACTACGCCATCCCCAAAATCGCAGATACGGGCAAGTTGGACTCGTGTGAGCGGTACTTGCCGTACAATAACGGCTCCGTTGCGATGTGTGTGCCAGAGGAGTTCAGTAATAGGACGGCGGCCTGTGACAGCTATGTGTATGAGAATGAGCAGTCTTTGGTTAAAGAGGTGAGTTACTCATTGTCATCGCGCAAAGGGCTTATGGGTCGATTGAATGGTGAGTTCCTAATATTTCCTCTAGATACGAGTACTATCACAAACTACTATGTAATTAAATTTCAAATGCAGGGCCTTTTTAAATTTGAATTCCAAATAATAGTATCTGTAGATACTAGTGGCCCGCCCCGGCTTCGCAGGGTTTTTATTCAATTTTTTTTTCAAAATTTTTGTTCAAAATTGTGTATCTAAACCATTTCATCAAAATCGGTCCAGTCGTTTGAGAGAAGTTCAGTGACATACACACTCCCAGAAGAATTATATATATAAAGATATAACAGTTAGTGATATATGGCTATAAGCAAAAAAAATTAAAGGAATTACGTCATATATAAAAATGCTAACGGTTTAATCACAATTTTACATGAAAGTGCAAAAACATACACGGGTTAGAAATATAATTCTTGAAATCCTGGGTGAATAAAGTGTACTTAATGCACCTGCGTAAATTCTTCTTCTTTAGGTGCCACTTTATTACTGAAGGTTGGCAGTCAGCTCCTTAAATTTAGATTTGTTTATTGCAATCCTGAACAGCTGTTCCACAGTTTTAATGTTTTAATGCGTAAATTACCATAGGTGAATTACAACACGAATCTAAGCCCGCTGAAAGCATATTATCTGTTTATTTTCGTCACCGATGGCTGTGAAAGTTAAGTAATTTAACACAAAAGTACAAGTCTCAACAATCACATGCTTTCTTAAAATAAACTGTTTTAGGGTAAGATAGGATTAGAAATAATTTATTTGCCGCTACCAAAAATTAAATTAACATGAAATTTTACCACAATTTACAATAAGTTACACATCGATAAACAAATAATTTGTCTTTAGCAGTGCAAAATGGACCAAATAGAAAATAATATAACATATCATATGCATAATAATATGTATATACATAATGTATAACGGATGCAAATGGATGGATGAATGGAATGGATATTAAATTAAGTTTTGTTGCAGTTCAACCTCGGCTGCCAAGAATGGAAGCGCGTTCTGGTGGGCACAATCCACAACTCCGGCATGTTCGTAGCAATGTTGTTCACTGGCGCCATCTCTGATAGATTTGGGCGAAAGTGGGCGGTTGCGTTCGCGTCTTTCTTCAGCTTCGTATTTGGGTTTGCGAGATCTTTCGCGCCGAATTACATGAGCTATGTGGCCTTGCATTTCCTAGAAGCTGGGTTCGGAGGGGGGTTGTATCCTTCGGCGTATGTTTTTAGTAAGTGTAAAATTTCTTAACAAGATACATTTAAACATATTATGTAGTTACTTTTTGTTCTAGTATATTCCAATGGAAATGATATGAAATGTTAGTATTAACCTTAAACAAAGTTTCTCGACCACATGAACGATGATACAATTTAAGTTAATAAATAAATTAATAAATATTTCCGGACAATTCACACAACAACATCTAGGCCCGTGGTAAACTCTAAGCTTGTGTCACAGTACTAGACATCTGAAATACATAATGTAATAGCGTACATACATATTTTTATTATGTATGATAGACACTCAGACCAAGGAGAAAGTGCTTGCAGACCATACAAATACTTACCCCCTCGGCGGGAATCGAACCCGCTTTTTCTTGCGCCACTAGCGGACCATCGCCCACCGCGCCACTGAGGCAGATAATGTGGAGAAAAAAATAGCAATTCAAGAATGTCAATGACGCGAGTTAAGTCGCTAGTATTATAAATTTATAAAAGACTGTATTAATGAAGAAATTGTGACTCAACCGTAACAAATAAAGTAGTCTTTTGTTGACTATTAAAACTTACACAACACATTTACAAACATGCTTTATAGCATCGTATAAGTACACATAACTTGATGAATACCTATGTTGATTCACTGTTAATAATAGATTAATACACATTATAACCATTATAAAAAGGTATTGTTTCATCTGAGACTATACCAAGTTAAGGTCAACAAGACCTTAACATGTTTATTTACAAGATAAATGTGAATCTGCGTCAACTGCATTAAAGAACCAAAACTATAACCATCATCATCCTCATCATCATCAGCCTGCCCTTGACCCACACTATGTAGGGTCGGCACAACATGTGTTTTTCTACCATTTCCCTCTATCGCCCGTCATATCAACACTCACTCCTTCACATCACATCACACAGTCCATCTTGTCTTTGACCAAAACTATAACCGTTTTCACCAAAAAAATCTTTGTTCCAGTTGTCGAGCTAGTTGGCCTCAAACAACGAGTCATCGTCTCCGCAATGTGCAACATGACCTTCGTCATCGGCGTCGTACTAATCGATCTCCTCGCCTGGTTCGTCCAGAACTGGCGGACTTACATCCTGCTCCTCTATACCCCAGCAGCCATCGTGCTCGGCTACGTATGGTTCATGAACGAAAGCGCCCGCTGGCTCCTCAGCAAAGGACGACGAGACGATGCGATCACAGTCCTCAAACGAGCCGCAAAGATCAACAAACTCGACCCTAGAGTCTTAGATCTAGACGCTTTAAGCGACCCTTTACTGAAACCAGAGAATCAGCCGACGGATAAGAAGTCCCAGCTGCAGAAAGCATTGCGCTCAGCGATCATTTGGAAGCGACTGATGATCTGTTCATTTCTATGGATGACGTGTTCTCTAGTCTACTACGGGTTGACGATAAACGCAGTGTCTTTGAGCAGTAACAAGTACTTGAGTTTTATGCTGGTGTCGCTAGTGGAGATACCCGCGTATATAGTGGTGGTGATTGTGCTGGACAAGTACGGACGCAAGAAGACTTTGGTGACGACTTTCGTGATGTGTGCGACTATGAGTATGCTGTTTGCTTTCTTGCCGAGATGTGAGTAGAGTTTATTTATTTTGTAACATACAGATAGTTTACTCTAATATTTTATTACAGATCTATTAGACATCTGATATATATAATACACTGCGTTTTAGAGTAAAAGGGGTCCTTTTTACTAAGTCGTCTGCCTATCCGTATGTCCCCAGGCTTTACCTTAAAAAAATTGTAACAACAAATACTAAAAACACATAATATATAAATATATATCAGGGGACTCCCATGCCCTACAACAAACTTGATTTAATAAAGATAGGCAAAGTTGTGGGCGTTCAGTACAGGGATAGGTGATTGCTGACTGCTTTCTTACAAATCTGCTTTTTTGCACTTAATTTTTTTATTTATGTGTTTAATGACAAAATGTTTAAAAATTTTTGAATGATACGCAGCGCTCGGCGTGCGACCATCTCATTCTTATCGATTTAATTCTTATGATTTTCTTTCATGGATTCACAGTTAGGTATACAATATTTGTCTACAAAAGATTTGAGTTAATCAACAGTCTGGAGGTTGGTTTTTATTAACAGTAAACACATTATGCATCAAGGTGAATAACACCTTAAACGAAGGCAAATCATGTATATAAGAAATATAACATAGTCGTACTATATTAAAGTAGTTGTAGAATCCTAGGTATTTATTTCTAATACACTATATTTTATAAATTTTACGGTCGTACTGTCATGAACTAAGTACTCAATTTATTCAAGTCTCAACCACAACATAATACGATCACTGAACATGATGACCACTAACCGCAGTATGGATTCAAGACAATTACAGGTTACATCTATCATACAAACATAATCCTTACTGAAAAAAGGCGTAAAAGCCTTTAATTCCGACACACGACTTTAATTCCGAAGGTCGTGGGTTCAAACCCTACCAAGCAACTCTGGATTTTTCTTCTTGAAAAATGTATGTGCGCTTTAAAACACGTGCTATAACGGTGAAGGCAAACATCTTGAGAAAACCGGCATGTTCTGAAAACTTTAAAGAATATGAAGGAAATGTGACATTCACCACCAGCCAGCATGGTGTTGTGAATTAAGGCCTAATCTCTCTCGCCAAGAGAGAAGTCCCTGTGTCCCAGCAGTGGGAACGTTAATCGGGTGATGATGATAATGAATCCTTACTTTAATATTATAAATGCGAAAGTAAACATGCATAAAAAGGGCCGACATATTAATCTTTGTGAATAAAATATAGGAAACGCTCCTTTATTCACTCATTTTGCATTTCATTATTCGGATATCGAGATCTAACTAGTCAAAGGATTTATCTATCTATATAAATAAAAATGAATTGTTGTTCGTTAGTCTGATTAAAACTCGAGAACGGCTGAACGGATTTATCTTATCTTAGTCTTGAAATGTTCGTGGAGGTCTAGGGAAGGTTTAAAAGGCGAGAATGAATCGAATAATTGCCGGGATATTAATTTTGAATAATAACCCGTGCGAAGCCGGGGCGGGCCGCTAGTTTTTTAATATATGTAGTAAAAAATATTTTTTAAAGTGCAAAAAATGCTATGGGTACGGTCTGCTACAAGTTTTACCAGCTTTATTATGTGTTTTTAGTATTTGTTGTTTTACCGGCAAGAGAAATACCTCATCCCTACAAAATTCAACTCTCTATCTATCACGGTTCTTGAAACACAACCCGGTGACAGACAGACGGCAATGTCTCAGTAGTACCAACCCTTTGGGTACGGAATCCTTTAAATGAAATTAAATACCGTTTTCTGCAATAATAAAAAAAAGCCTTGCTTAACATCTTAACATTAATATCACAGAATAAATAAGCTAATATTGAGAAACCAAACATCAACAAAGATTAAAGCTAATGCAAGCAATCAAAACTTAGTTCTAAACATAAATCTTCATACTTATAAAATGCATGGGCGTCTTTTATATATCAATATGCAAGGCTAAGTGTTAATGATCTCTGTTGTTTGTTTACTACAATATGTAGCTTCATTAGCAATTTATTAATATAATGCAAATAATTACAAATGGTCTACTTTGCCTACTTGTTGTTTATGGTGGTGGTTCTATTTTTGACTGCCTCAGCGAGCGATGGGTAATGTCCGCATTTTTTTTAAATTTCCTATTCAAAACGTTTATTGTCTTAGAAACACAAAGCAAGCATACAGGTCAACTTAACGTTAATTAATTATTTTTTTAAAGCAAATATTTGGAATTTACAAGAAATTATATTGTCTTGACAGCTCACATTCATTTTTAACACTGAGTTGAGAAGCGAATGAAACAACACAATCCTACATATTATATTATACTTTTACTGGAAGACCTCATATACGAATTAACCTTGTTTAAGGCGCTTTGTTTCTCCTCATTTCGACATTAATCTCCGAACTATCAGCTTAGCTCTTTGAGATGACGTCACCGACCTACATGTGTATTGTGAAATAATTATAGATCTGCCGCGTGGGTTCTGTATCAACATTGATATAAACGATTAGACATGTCTGTGTATTGATAGATAGAGCTTGTATCATCAGACGCATTATCAGTAGGATTGAGTAATTGACTGATAAGGAACTTGGATCTGAACTAATTCTTTCGCTTTCTTTGCATGTTGAAAGAACACAAGATACAATATCATTTATTTCCTTTGTTTGGTTTTACAAATCATAGAAACGTCAAAAATAAAAGATATAAAATAAAATTTAACATAAATAATAAGATAAATATGAAATAAATTTATCGTATCTGGTCCCTTCATTTTTTTTACACAAAGAAGCGATTATTAACTTTAGCTAATTTTTGTTCTGAAACTTTACAATAATTATTTGTTTGTCTTGTTTTTAATTTGTTGTTGGAGCAGATTCCGTTCCAAGCTGTTTTGTCAACAAATGACTGATATCTATACCTACTTAATATTATAAAACTGAAAAGTTTGTTTGAACTCGCTAATCTCATAAATGACGGGTCCGATTTAAATAATTAAGAAGAATACATTTTAACGTAAGTCGTTCCAGCGGGAAAATCCATAAAACAACGGCAACGCGCCGTGTAAGCTACACGAAAAGCTAGTTAGTAACATCGGTCGTTCATGTCTTTGTTAGAAGTACTACATTAATATTATGTAGTTACGGAAGAAACCGGTCAAATATCTGGCAGATTAAATCACAGCTGTACATCTAAATCTTCCAAATAAATAGCCATATTTACCAGGAAACACGATATCCATTTTTCTTCTGCAAATCTGTAATCCTTACGGAAAATTATTATCCTCTCAATAGTACTAACCGATTTCCACAAAGAAAATAAGTTTCGGTTATTTCAACATAATGATATTACGTTTCAATATTTTCCATCAATTCGTCTTTCTTTTCAATATCA
The DNA here is from genome assembly GCA_929108375.1 of Gymnoscelis rufifasciata. Classification (NCBI taxonomy): domain Eukaryota; kingdom Metazoa; phylum Arthropoda; class Insecta; order Lepidoptera; family Geometridae; genus Gymnoscelis; species Gymnoscelis rufifasciata. The sequence goes on from OV815314.1 coordinate 12,193,595, forward strand.
TCATATCAATAAATTCAATTTTACTACTTTCTACGACTTAGAATTTCATAAATGATTACTAAGCCGTTTTGGCGAAGTACGACAAAAATGTATGTGCGCTTTAAACACTTGTACAAACGGTGAAGGCATAACATCGTGAGGAAACCGGCATGTTCTATGAACTTGGAAGAGTACCTACACAGAACATGCTGGTTGCCAGAGAGAAAAAGAAATTGAAAAATAATCCAGTCCAGTTATGAATTCATTCATTTTTTTTTCAGAAGAATTTCAATTATCTGGCACCTATTTTTTAGCCTATAAACTCCTTTTTATTTGTTTCCTCTGCCGGCGTTGAACTTTTTGTCGAAGTAATGTTTGAATATATGTATGAATATAACGTATACCTATCAGATAGTACATTATGTCTATTAGACAATTAGACATAATGTACTATCTGATAGGTCTGATAATCACTACATTATGTCTATTAGAATATACTCGCATCTGACATGCAAAACTTGTGCCGATAAAAATCTATAAACCATTATCTCTACAACATATTATAAATGTCCCTCTACAGCTGACTACTGGTCCACTCCTCTCTACCTCATCGGCAAGTTCAGCGTGACCCTGGCCTACTCCTCAGTCTACATCTACGTATCCGAGGTGTTCCCCACGAACATGCGTCAGACCCTCATCAGCTTCTGTTCCACCTCTGGCAGGATTGGTTCTTTGGTGGCTCCTGTGACTCCGTTATTGGTAAGTGCAAGACTGTCATCATTATTTCCAGTAGATAATTAGTTTTCTCCTCCTCTTCAGCAAGATAACCCTTGTGATATCAGTCAAATATATTTGCGATATTACTTTGTAGTTTCCAAAAATTATGACCAATTACACAAATTTCGCAATACATCGCGAAAGTAAATAAATATAGCTACATGAGTCAACAAGGTTTAATATCTTAATATATATAAATCTCGTGTCACAATGTTTGTTCTCAATGGACTCATAAACCACTTAAACGATTATAATAAAATTCGCACACCATGTGCAGTTCGATCCAATTCGAGAGATAGTATAGTTTAAATCTCAAATTATAGTCGCAATTTTAATTTATTGCTAATTATTTGTCTGTTATTATCTACAGGCTAACAAAAGTGTAAAATAAATGTCTTTTTATAGGTTGTCTATGTTTTTTCTTGATAAGCTATTCATACGTGGTGGTAATATACTCTTTGAGCTATTGTCTATGTCTCGAAAGTTAAATATTCAACATAGTTATCAATCATTTTTTCTGACATGAGTTTGAAGTACTTAATTATTATTTTTTTATTTATTTAATTTCATTTTTTTTGTATAAAACGTCCGTGAAATAGCGGAGATTATCTATATAAATAAAAATGAATTGCTGTTCATTAGTCTGACTAAAACTCAAGAACGGCTGAACGGATTTATCTTATCTTAGTCTTAAAATTAAATGTTCGTGGAGGTCTAGGGAAGGTTTAAAAGGCGAGAAAAAATCGAATTATTGCCGGGGGAAAAAAAATAATAAAAACCCGTGCGAAGCCGGGGCGGCCCGCTAGTTCTATATAAATAAAAATGAAATGTTGTTTGTTTAGTCTGATTAAAACTCGAGAACGGCTGGGACGATTGAGCTGATTTTGGTTTTAAAATGTTTGTCGTAGTCCAGGGTAGGTCTAAACGGTGAGCAAATAAGGAAAAATTGCCGGGAACTTTTTTTACCCGTGCGACGCCGGGGCGGTCCGCTAGTGAAATAATAAAGATTTATCAATTTGCATGAACATACATTTTTTGTTTGTTTAAAATTGTTAACAACCGTATGGGCGCCTAATGTTTGTTCATTTGTATTGGTGGACTTACAAAATGCGCTGTTTTATATCAAACACGTAGGTGTCAGGCCTTAGACTCAGATACAAAAAATGTTAGACTTCAAAATGTCATTTCGGCATGTCAAAATTTTATTTATTAATAAATGGGATCGATGATAATATTCAGAACTATAGTTCGGCCGTTCAGAGAATGCGTTCCTGACAGATGTCAGAAAAATCACGCCTATGAAGTCCTGAATTTCTTATTAGTACAGACAATAACTGCTGTCATTGTAATACTTAATGTAAAAATAATCTTAAAAATAACGCGGCTTCATTTTGGAGGAACGGTAACGAACTCAGTGTTATGTTGCCCATTACTAGTCGTGACTCGTGACTAACTGATAGGTGTCAAACGCATTCTCTGAACGGCCGAACTATAACTATCTTTCATTGAAAGTGAAATGTTTTTATGAATACGGCGGTTAATGTTTTTCTTTAAATTGTATGAAATGTTTTAAGTTAGTTTAGTTATTCCGCATTTTCTGATTTTTTAATTTCTTAAGTGATATCCACGATACAGGCTTTTACAAGGAGATCGCTGGTTAACTTCTAAGAACTGTAATTTATCTGTTGAATGGTTTAATCAACTTTTTTAATTATTTCATTGTTCCAGTCCCTTTACCACGCATCCATGCCAACAGTGATCTTCGGAGCCATGTGCTTCTCATCCAGCCTGTTGGTGCTGATGCTGCCCGAGACCCAGAACATGCGTCTCCCTGACACCATTGAAGAGGCGGAGAAGCTATCCCGCATGAGGTGCAAAAGCGAAACTCCTAGCGATTAGAATATAACTTGATCTAAGGACTGGGTAAATGCAAGACCTAATATATAATATTTTAAATGTGAATGTAAGTTTGTTTGTTGCTATTATACGAAAACTACTTAACTGTTCATCATGGTACTTATTGTGTGTCCTATGCCGGATAAAAAATGTTGATACTCAATTAAATTTTTTTTTGTTTAAATCTTTATTTAGGTACCATAACAGTTTTACAATAAAGTTTTTCTTTATCTTTATCTTTATGAAACTTTGTACATATAGTTTGGGGACAAACATATACAAAGGATACTTATATTGCGAAAAAATATCACTTTCCGTGTAAAAAACCATTATAACGTAGAACATTATTATAGAGCACAGAACACACACATTAACAGTACAGGGAATTTCAACTTCTACTCTTGGTGGCGTATTTATGTGTACCTAAGTACGTAAAAGTACTATTATTATATACCACCCAAGAATGGTGGTAACTGCAAAGTAATCTGTTTATGAGTAGGCATCTACCTAGAGCAGTATCATTTTACTTGTCTTCTGAATCTTAAGAAAAGAGGATGTTATGAGTTTGACAGCTATGGATATGACTGCGGAACTTTTATAAAAATGCATATTTACGCGAGATTAGGCTAATTTAATAATTTTGAAATACCAAATGATTGAATTTTATGGTTTAAAACAATGCATTTGGTATATTAAAAATTTAATGATTTATTTAAAATTTCTTAGAACGGTTGTCAATTTTCTCCAAAATGGCGCGCGTGACTTATTACATCATTGTATTGTTCTCACTAGTTATAGTAACGTCACTCAGGCAGGCATATAAGTACACCATTTTAGAAGTAGCTTTTTTAGTCACGTGATCAAACATAAAAATATAATAATTTTAATACTGATATTTTATAAAAATTATCTACATTTTGAAATACTTTTGACTGTTTATAAAAGTTTTTACGAATTTATTGATAATCAAATATCCTGTTGGTACATTTTACGCCGAATGGCAAGTTCTCTGTACAAAGCGCAGTGGCCTTGAAATTAATATTCCGTTTTTATTGCCTTGTATTATTGTCCCTTCAGCCAATTACAACGATGTTCGTATGATCTTGGACATGCATTATTATTATATACTAGTGGCCCGCCCCGGCTTCGCACTGATTATGTTTTATTATTGTCACACATTATGTAAAACTTTGCAGTAGCGACAGCAACAGCCTACGGATTATAAATTACTAATTTAAATAAGCAAATATACCTACTGTTTGCCCTATTGTGTGATTTTGACATTACCTACTGTGAATGTAGTTGAAGCTTTAATATTTAAAGCGGTTAGTATGAATCGTATTTTGAACATACCTGTAATTTATTATTACAATAATATAACGTGTTTTTTAACTTTGTATTGTTGTCACTTCACATACTTTTATATAATATCTCAAATCATCATTCTAAGCTTAGGTGAAAGAAAATAGTTCATCAGCTCTAAGCCAAGAAGATTTACAGTTTTCTTTTAAAAAATGTATAAGTTACCAAACTACTACAATGAAAAGAATAAATTGTTCATAAAAAGTGTTTTTTTTTTCAGATAAGTAAGTGATGCTTAATTAATAATACTATATGAATAATGTTCCAATAATGACTTAAAAGAGCTTAATAAAACGCCAAATATTCACTTATAATATTTTAAGTGCAATCGCGCGTGTTAACTACTTAATTTTTTTACCTAAATACATTGTAACTTTAATTAATTTATTATAAAAATTATAAGTAACTACTACTTACTTTAACAAACTGTGCAAACATTTATTTATTCAGTATTTTATTGTTAACATAATTTTTACTGACAGGCATTCGTATTCATTGAAACTGATGAAATATCATGTACCTATACATTATGATGTTTTTACTAGCACTTTTGTATTTAAACACAGCATTTTTGTCATGTTAATTATAGGTTTAAGATTATGGGACCAAAATTTCATAACCACAATATCACATTATTGTATTTTTTTTATATCATCACATCACAATATAGTTCACCACAATTTTTTAAGTGTTATGTTATTAAAACCTTCATAAGTGTAAAAGTAACGATAAAAAGCGTACCCGTATGTATGCGTTACTATATAATTTAGTACTCGTTATTTTCGTATCGTTACGTTACGCGTTTCTTTTGATACCTCATTATGTTCGAGTAACGAATCAAATCGTAACGTGACGTAATGGTGACTGTATGTATTTGCGGTGTTGCATCATTCGGAATTTGTGAAAACATTATTTACCTATCCATTACTATTTTTTAATAATTCCGTATTTTTACCAGTTAGAGTTGTTTTAAATTTAGTTTGATTTGAAAGGTGATAATGTTTTTAAAATTTTCACGGATCTACTTAATTAATACTATTTTGAATTGTACATCACAATCCATGATGTATCAATGTACGATTCGATATTCGATACTTGCTTATACTGAAACCGAGTTGGTACCGATAGTACGAAAAATGCGAGTAACGAAATGTATCCTGAGTAACGATTCGTTAGTCAGCACTAAATACATGCGGTTTGCTACAGCTCTAGTGACGATGTGGTCTTAGATGGAACATGAAGACCTAGAAGGTACCTATTTACTCTTTCTTTGAAGATACCCATTTGCAGGTTTTAAACTAAAGGAAGGACAGATGCTAGCAACTTGTTCCAGTTGTATTGTTGTTGTGATTGGGTTACGAGTCGTGAATATTACAAACTTTCGTGAATATTACAAAGAAGGTAGTATTACAATGTTCTGAAGGATGAGTTTTTGCAAAAATGTCTTGATTTTTCAGCAAACATAGGTATAATCTAGAAAGATTACGACAGCGTAGGTACTAAATTATATTCCTCGCTGTTTGATTGGATTGATTTAATTATATTACTTTTAGAACAAAATATTGTTATGAATAGGCAATACAATGAATTGTTTCAGTTAAAATCATTATTCACTCCAAAAATAAAAATAAAAAAAAGTTTTATTTACTATCACCTTGCTTGAAAAGGAAAAGAAAATATAATTAGGTATGTACTAATTATTGTAAGTTAAATGCATCTGCTGTGCAATGCAAGACGTGTTTAATGTCCTATTTTATATTTAAAACCGCATGTACGTTGTAAAATTTTACAATAAAAATTTGAAATCTAACTTTGTTTTTTTAGTACACGGTTTTATTGAGAAGTCATCATCAGCATTCACAATCCTTAGTGTCAGCGGTCGCTGAAGATAGTTAAATTAAAAAAGTAACGTCCATCACGTATACCAATTAGGTACTGATTATTATTGACTCGAACTCGAAACTCGACTTACCAAGGGGCGAGAGAAGTAACACATTCATATTTCAACAAGCTTACAAGTTGGTTTAAAACTTTTTTTTATGTTTTAGTTCCTTACTGTTCCAGTTTTATTCAAAAACTAGTCGATTTTTCAGCGGAATGTCATTAAAAAAAAAGTAGTCAATGTACTTTCTCAGGCTTTAGAGAATCTGCATATGAAATTTCATTAAAATCAGTTAGAAGTTTTTTTTTCGAAAGAGGAACAGACCGCCATTTTAATATATAATAAATCTCGTGTCACAATGTTTGTCCTCAATGGACTCCTAAACCACTTAACCGATTATAATAAAATTCGCACACCATGTGCAGTTCGATCCAACTTGAGCGATAGGATGGTTTTTACGGCGAGAAAAAATCGAATAATTTCCGGGAAAATTTTATACCCGTGCGACGCCGGGGCCGCTAGTTGTTTTATAAATATTTGTATTTATTATATATGTATGGATTTTTATTTAACATTTTCCTACTATTCATGGTAAGGCTTTAATTTCAGAAAACAGACAATGATAATGATTAAAACAAGGTACCATTATCTAACTACCGCTTACCCCAACTTCATTAAAGTTCCCAAACTGAAAACTCACTACAAATATTTAGCCAAGCTCTCTTAATTGCTTGAAGATCTTAGTAGGGTAAAGTTGCTGTTCCCCATTATCATAAATAAGTCTAAATATAAACACGAGAAACCGTGTTGGCTAAGACTAACTAAGGCTAAGGCTATGTTGACTTTCAGTCCAAAATCATAATTTTCTTTGTGGGGACCAATGGCGCACATGTGTGTCTATTGTATTTACTGTAATATATTATAGCTCTGTAATGTATTTAATCATCATTGTTGTTTCTGATCATAAGGGCTCTTCTTTTTATGGGCTATAAATTTTTACACACGTAAAAAAATCAGGTCCAATTGAGAGCCGTCAAAAAAAATTACCTAATGGCACATTCCAAAAAACAAATATGTATTTAGAAAATAAAAAGGGTATTTACCTATATAATATATTGCATTTTATCTGTGCTTTTATTCAACAAATCTATCAAAAATGTGACTCCATGTTTATCACACAAGTATAACATTAATACAATTTTGTACGATCTACAATTTCTGGTTTCGGGTCTGGGAGTTTTCTTTGTATTATATGTATTTACAACCAAAAAAAAATGTGTCTATGTAGTATGTCAGTCACCTAACGCCCATCGTACAAGCTCTGCTTAGTTAGGGGTTAGGTGATGCTGTGTGAATAGCCCGGAAATATTTATTTATATTATTATTTAAATTAGGAGGTCATCACCAGCTGTTTTTAAAATATGTCGAGCTTCTTAAATTAACATAATTTCAAAATCTTTATCTATTTAATTATGATGAAAGTAGAAAAAGAGGCGCCAGCTCCATCCACGTTTGCTTCTTAGTATGCCAAGAGTGACACTGATGGTCCCAATGATTAATTACCGCTGAAAGTTACTAAAATTTCTATTACAACTCTAGGACAAGCTTCCATCATAGAAACTTGTCCTGATTTGTCCAATAAGCTGGTTTACATACCAACTTCACTAAGGGTTTCACCATCACCGAATAAAATAAAATTGTTAAAATATTGAACTATAAAAAAGTCATATGTCACTGGCCCCGGGCAATTAGCGGTTATATCAAATTTTACAGGAGAGACAAAACAGGGTATTTTAACTATATTTTTACGTAAAGATTTTCGATATAGGATTTCAATGTCGTAATTAAAAGGCTTTTTTTTTAATTTTTTGTTCTGTCTGTTGTGGCCGTGTGGCAAGGCCTTAACCCTTAAAAATCATATTGTATAACATAAACAATTGAAAAGAAGACAAATCTGTAAAACACAATTTATTTACGATGCTGCACTTACTGAAACAGCCATTACGACTTTATAAATCGACTGTCCAGTAATAATCCAAAACGAAATATAACGCAATTTTTACCTTTGTGTGTTATCTAATCACTTAACGCCATTTTGGAATCCTAGCATTGAATCATATTTATAAGTCACCATCGTTACAAATTGACCTTTTTTTATTAAGAAACTTTAAAACACGACTTAAAAGAGAGTCCGTACCCTTTTTTAATTATATAATACAAATTCCATAAGTTAGTAAAACTATTTTTCTAACCCGTACATAGCTCTCCTTACCAAAAAGTGAGGCAACATTAACATTAAAACTAACCTTAAAATTTAGTTTTTTTTTAATGTATTTTAGCACTGTAGCACCTAAAAGTACCTACCTACCTAAAATCTCCTGATATCCAGCGAACTGGCCAGAATTTTTTTTGTATGCTAGATAAGGTTTAAATTTAGCACAACCTCACCTGATGTAAAGTGAAGATGTGGTCTAAGATGGGGCAGGATGACCTAGCAGGAACTTGTTTAAGTCACAAGTAAGCATTTTAACAAAACCATGTTCCAAGTACAAAACTTTAAAGAAATAAAACTAAAATCACTGGAGCGAACTGCTCAAAGAAAATTAAATGGGTCTTATTTGAAAGACAGCTTTGACATAAAAAAACATGAGAGTCTTGCATTCGATTTCCAATTAACAAAAAAAATGCACGACATACAACTTATAGTAAGTGCATAATACTCGACATGATACTTTACATACCCGAAAATCTAAACTAAAACAGAAACAAACAAACCTGTAAACCAAACCGAGGTATTCGTGTCCGAACGCACTCAAACAGGAACAAAACCGCTAAGCACTGTAGCACCTAAAAGTACTATCTCCCGATATCCAGCGAACTGGGGTAAGCGCTGGATAACTTTCAGGATAAAGTATTTTACCGCATTGTATCGGTTGTGGGGTTGCCACAATCCTTGCTTTAGTTAAAAAGGAAAATTTTAACAATAAGTAAGCAACTAGAGCTCTAGGTACTGTTAAATGTGATTCAGCCTTTCCGTGCATGTTGCTACTTAAGTGATTCTCGTATCTGGTAATTAGGTAAAATAAACTATTTTGTATTTGCTTCGCTCTTAAAATTTACAAAAAACTTCAATAATGAACTTACTGTAGTGTACACACTTGGCATGCTGAATCTGATATGTAGTTTCAAATGACTTCCTTGCGAAGCACGCTTTTTGAAGTGCATAGTGCATACCACTCCACTCCTTGCGAAAGGCATGTTGAATCAAAACTGCTAGTTCGAATGCCGACCGCTTCAAACAACACCGTCTTTCGCAAAACATTGTTATATGTAGTTACAAACTATAGGTAGGTATGTCACCTCCTAATTAGTAGGTACTTTTATCGACGCGAATAGTACCTACGTACATAACATGTAGGTTGCAGGCAGGTATTCTAATAATCTGTGATTGAGTTTGTAGCTGAAGCAATCTACCTCGGGCCAGATTAATAATAATGATCGGAAGAAGGTTTTAGGCATGTTTAATTAGCCACAATAATAATCTAGCCTGGCCCATTGACGTGAACCGATAGCCCCTACATGGACAGCTTCAATAAGACATCAAGAGAGTAATATACTATATATATTATTATATATATATATTATTGTTAGAGTAATATCTAACGGACTGTAGTCACTTAAATAATTGCTAATTCATAATGACATAATTAAATGTTATATTATTTAAGTGACTTACCTGGGATACTAAAGGGTCATAAAAAAGTACCTTAGGACTAATTAAAAGAAAAGTTGGGACGCAAAATGTAAGATAAATTGTTTGTTTATTCTTGACAGTCATTTTTGTATTAAATACTTTCTTGTCTGTAGCAATTGGTTACTATATACATATGGACACTAACGACTAATGGACACTACGAACGGGCGATTACTCTGCCATCGCAGCGTATCGTCGCGACTCGACGTGTAACGGAATCGCTGAATGTCTGAAGCGATATAATGCGACAGCAACGCCTGCGACTGACAACGATGCGTGCGCGCTGCTATTTTCGAAAGGGTCACCGCGATGCTATGAGTCTATGACATTTCGCGCGCTTCCAAACACTTGTCGCATCATCGTGTACACATAACCTCTCTAATTTCCTCGCTCGTGGAGAGGACCCCTAAGAGAACTTAATATGATTCTATAAGATCACAAATCCATATCATGGCAATGGCAATGAAACAAAACAAACCAAAATTCCGTGAAAGTTTTAATGAATATGAAACCGCAGGATCCCTGGAAAGGGTGAGCTAAACATTCAGAAATGTCATGACCTGATATTAAGCAGCATCATGTCTTATTACTAGGAAGTGAAATTTCAGTCTACGGTGAAGTTTGTATGTTATGTGTGTTCTTAAACATAGGGATTTTAGATACATTATGATTTTTAGTTTATTATAAATTAATTTTGCGTTTGATGATTAAATGCCAAAGCATTTAATAATTCTAGTATATTGATTAACTATAGCGAAAAACGTAAAAGGTACTGTTTTTCACTAGCTGCATACTCCGTAGAAGAGTCAAGGTTTCCTTCGTGAACACATGATCCTAAACCTGATTAAGACCTATCCCTACCTAATAGAAGTAGGTACCCTTTGTTCTGTCCTTTGTTATTATTTCCTGCTTAACACCAATATTGCTATCGAATCAACAACATAAAATGAAATTTCGCAGACAACATGAGTACCTACGTTAGAAGTTGGACACCACTCTCATTTCTAGGTAGAGCTCACTTCTACATCTCGTTTTATATCTCGGAAACGGCTGAACGCAGTCATATTTTTTGTACCTACAGTTACGCTATATTTACGCCTATTTGCGCCGTAATTCTCTTCCATGGCCTATTCTTATAGGATAGGTAGGAACCACAAATATTTATAAAACAACAATAAAAATTAGAACACGAACCGCAACGTTCAGTAAAACTTTTAACGAATGTGAAACCGCAGCCCTGCAAAGGGCGAACTTGCGCGAGCTCTGGAAACTTCCAGAAATGGCCGGAGCAACCGCACTTCTCGAACTGCTACAGATTATTTTAAAAACTCACGTATAAATACAGATGAAAGAAAGAAACTACTTAAATTTCGAATCCGCATCTTTGATTTTTACTGTCTATCTACCTCTCTGAATTTGAGTTCGATAACAATTTCGGGATTTGTCTTTTACTAAAATTGACAAAACATGTAGCACAAAACATCTGTCACACAAGGGTTGGTCCATGTATATGTGGTCTATTAAAAATATGTAGTAAATATCTATTATAATAATTATACTTACATTGAAGCTTTGCTGGAAGCCGTGTAAAAGCTGTGTTGGCTAAGTGGGAGCAAACCTGACTTTCATACCGAAGGTCAAGGATTCAAACTCCACCGTGCACCTCTGAATTTTACTCCATGAAAAATGTATGTGCGCTTTAACTGTAAAAGCAAACATTGTGAGGAAGCCGGCATGCTCTGAAAACTTAAAGTTTCGATCACTTTCAGGTTGAAGAAGGATGTGACATTTACCAATTCATGGCATGAAACACCACGCTAGCCAAATGCGGCCAGCATTATGATGATAATAATATTAGGTCCTTACATATGAAATTGGCGTTTTGTATGGGAGGAACAAAAAGTCGAATATTTTTTAATATAATATATTTAATTAATCAAAGTATGAACCATTATTTTCTATGCACTTTTGCCATCTTATAGGTAGTTCATTGATCCCTTTACTAAAAAAACCAGTCGGACGGGAATCAATAAAATCTTTGAAGGCGATTTGGACTGCCCCATCGGAGTTGAATTTTTTCCCTTGCAAGAAGTTATCCAAATTTCGAAAAAAATGGTAATCTGTTGGAGCAAGGTCCGGGGAATACGGAGGATGTCTTAGACTTTCCAATTGAAGCTCTTCTAATTTAGTAGCCGTCTGTTGCGCAGTGTGTGGTCTAGCGTTGTCGTGAAGCAGCAGTGGCGTGGAGCGATTGACCAGCCTAGGTTGTTTAGCCGCTAGCTTTTCCATCATGGTTTGCAATTGCTGACAATAGACATCAGCCGTAATAGTCTGGCCAGATTTGAGAAAACTGTAATGAACAATACCGGCACTAGTCCACCAAACGCTTACAAGTAACTTTTTTGGGGTTAATTTTCGCTTGGGGCAGGATTTGGCTGGCTGGCCAGGATCCAACCATTGCGCTGAGCGCTTCCGATTATCGTAAAGAACCCATTTTTCATCACAGGTAATGATTCGGTTTAAAATACCTTCATTATTGTGCCGGTTTAGTAATGTAACGCAGCAGTCGACGCGCGTTTGCCGGTTTGCTTCAGTCAATTCGTGAGGTACCCACCTTTCAAGCTTTTTAATCTTCCCAATTTTCTTCAAGTGAATTAAAACAGTTTTATCACTAACACCGCAGCCTGCAGCTAACTCGGACGTGGTTTGCGATGGATCCGCTTCCACAATAGCCTTCAACTCTTCATTATCAACTTGAGTCTCAGGCCGTCCACGGGGCTTGTTCTGCAAGTCGAAATTTCCAGAACGAAAACGTTGGAACCAAAAACGAACTGTGTTTTCTTTTGCAACACGACCGCCATACACATCATTCACCCTTCGAGTTGTTTCCGCAGCACTAGTGCCACGGCGGAACTCGTACTCGTAAATAATGCGATATTTTAAGTTTTCCATTTTGTAAAATGAGTGACGCAAACAGAAAAAAACAGAAGAAAAAAAACAAATGAATGACGATCATCGAAGCACAAATACATGAGTCTATAGCTGTACAAATTTGAATTTGGAATTCCTTACCAAAGAGGAGAAATTTGTGATTAAAGTGGCCAGTACGAAAAACGCCAATTTCATATGTAAGGACCTAATATTTACAATGATTTTTTTTGCTAGTCATAAGGCCAAGCAAAAAGTGCTTGCAGAACGTTAAAACGCCAATCCCTCGGCGAAAATCATACGGACCTTAGCCATTTTACCACTGACGCTTTTAAATTTATAGGTTGTGTTTATTTTAGAGGTCAGCATTATAAAAATATAAATTAAGTCCACTGCCCATCAAACCATAATAGAACTGATGTCGACAATCTCCGTTTTGGAGCGTTATTACCACTTTAATAGACTATTCCAGCTTCTGATCTTTAAACATTCACATAAACACATTTATATGACTGTATATAACTATTTTACCGATCCTTATTTTCCTCGAAAGTATATTCCATTTTCGTTAAAGCGGGATTTTAATGATACCTATAGATTTCAGGTTATTTACAGGGTGCAAATGATTTGAGTCGTGCGCAATAAACACTATTTTAACCCCCGAAAAAAATTGGGTGATATAAGTTTGACGTGTCAGTCTGTTTGTCTTTCTGTCTTATCGTAGCGCTGTGTTTTTACAAAAATGTAAAAATATTGAAATCAAAACTGTTAAGAAGGATGACATGTGTAAGAAAGGAGTGAGTGTTGAGATGACGAGTGGCAGAGGAAAAAGAAGGAAAAACATGTTGTGCCGACCCCACATAATGTGGGATATGGGCAAGAGAATGATGATGGTGTGTTCTAGCTAATTCAGTTGTATTAGCCAAAAATTGGAGTTTAAATGAATACGAACGTTAGAATATATAAATTTAAAGTTAGTGTATAAATAAAATTAACTCTACAGATACAGCATATTGCATAATCAATGTGCTTTATGAACACATTAACTTCAAGCTTCAGGCTTATAGCTATATTAAACGAACCGTCTTTTCATAGCTCTTTAGAATCTTCAAAACACGCCACTTCAAAAGAAAACCTAAAGTTTTGCTAAAAGGAAACGAGAAACAAAAGTGCAAACAGTTTCACAGTGCTGCGAGTTCTCATTTAGGGATGCCACAATCCAAGATTTTTGGAGTGTGAAAACGACCTGCGTTCTACTTAGTTAGTGATATGTGACTTGGAACCAGGAAGCTTTTGGATGTGGTAATTAAAGAAGTCTAACGAAAAATATTTTTTAACATTCATTTACAACAACAACTTAAATAATCTACGACAAGCTGCCGATTTATATAAAAATAGCTGTGGCATTGCTTAAACTCAACTATAAAAAAAAAGAAGTGTTATATAGAAGGTCGTGGGTTCAAACCCCGCCACGCAACTCTGGATTTTTCTTCTTGAGAAATGTATGTGCGCTTTAAACACGTGTTTTAACGGTGAAGACAAACATCGTGAGGAAACCGGCATGTTCTGAGAACTTAAAAAAAGTTTGAAGGACATGTGACATTCACCAACCCGCACTTGGCCAGCGTGGTGAATTAAGGCCTAATCTCTCACGTCAAGGGAGACGTCCCTGGGTCCCAGCAGTGGGAACGTTATTAGGGTAATAATGATGATAAAAAAAATATACTTTTGACATTGTTAAAAAATACTCAACACGTTCTTGACATCCGAATACTATAAACGAATTGCTGACAGAGATGAACATAAAAATGTACTCATTTAATTATTTAGTAAATATGTATATACCATTCATCGTCTTATTCATTTCAGCTGCTGGACATAGGCCTCCCTCAAAGATCTTCAGTTATTTTGTTGGAAACGGCCTGCATTCACTGTGAACCCGCCGACTTTAACAAATCATCCGTCCATATTGGAGGTTATACCATTTCTAAATTTAAATTATAAAACTTTGCATGCCTTTGCATCTCTAGGTAAACCAAGTAGGTATGCGAATAAATTTTTGAGTTTGAAATAATGTTTTTATTATTTTCCCACTGCTTGGACACAAGGACTTTTATTCACCACGCTGGCAAGTGCTGGTGAGAATGCATTTGCTTCTTCTTATCAACGTTATGACAACCTGGGTACTTATAAAAACTAATTATATGAGCCGAAACAATGAGGCTATGTCCGTTTTTAACTGTGTTCTGATAGCCACCTTTCAACACCTTCAGATGCTATTTTAAACGGTTTTGTAATTGTTTTACAAAACTCTTACAAATTTTCACAATAAAATATACTTAACGTATTGACAGTTAGGTATCGCTCTTCATCAAATAGGTTTTAACCGGGCTAAATCAAAAAGCTTATAACTTACCTTTATAAATCAAACTTTTATAAAGATATAGATAGATAGATGTCTCTTTATTGTACACCACAAATAAAATACAAGCAGCAAACAATAACAAGACTCTTCCAGGTAACCTTTGAATGGACAGGAAAGAAATAAAACGACATAGACAGTGGCGTAACGTATAGAAGATATAACAAGGAAAATAAATAAATACCAAATAAACTATTATAAAACTATTTTCAGATAAAATTAACTTAAAAATAAACTAAAGAGTTACATATTATTACGAATTTAAGAACCTAATTTCTTGTAGACGATTAAAAGTATCCTATCATCTGATTCGCAGTCGAGGTCCGTATCTAGGCGGAGTGGTATCAACTCGCAACAAAGCCGCAGCCCGTGAGCTCCCTTTGTTCAGACGCTCGTCGCGAGACCCCGAAAATATTGCACTTCTCTAAATCGTCTTCTAGTGTGGGGACATACTATCGATAGTTTACAGTCGATGAGGCTTCGTCGACTTTAAACTCTGTGATATTTTTTACAGAGAAAATTCGTAGAAAATTATTATTTCTTAGATGAGCACATGCGTCATGTTTAGTATATGATTAGCTTTTGACGATGCGTTTTTTAATTTTTGCTTAAATTTTTAAGCATAAATCTGATAAAAGTGTCGCGTATACGGAAAAAACGACAGGTAAGCCAATCTTAAACGCTAACAAGGTTGAGCAACTTTGTGCGACGCTAGTACTTGGATGGGTGACCGCCCGAACAAAATCTTTTTGCACAGAATGTTTTTTTTTGTTTTTTTTTTATTCTTCTCATTCTTTTGTCGATTTACTGAAGGTTAACTTCTATCGTGTGTGAATCGCACACACACCTTTTTGTTTCTGTGTTATAGTGAATTAATTATTGTACTAGGTATGTTTTTGTAAATTATATTAATAGACGTATCTAAGTGATGTACCATGTTCCAAAAGTTAAATAAAGTTTTGTATTTTGTTAGCTGTGTATACAATACAAAATTGCGCTATAGGTATAAGAGTTAGTTACATCAAAATAGAGACTGCTTTACGAGACATAATTTTCTATTTAATTTCTGACATGTGTGAATTATTATTATGTATTCTTGTGCATAAATTATTTTATTTCATAGGTTTCCATTTCTGGATTGCATAATAATATCACACAATTTAACCAGAAATTTAAATGTATAATTTTTAAAGATGGTTTCTAATAAATATTCATCGCAAAATTTGTTGGATATTATGATATTTGAAGCCGGGCGGGCCGGTGTAAATTGTCAATGAATATTGACATCAAAAATTATGATAGTTAAACAGTTAGTAATAAATAATGACGTCATAGTATTTTAGTTTTATTTTCATTCAGGCGGAACATTAGCTAACACAAAGTACTTGAAATTAGTTAGGTAACTGCGGTAATTCTGAATCAAGGCTAGTTTTTACGAGATCTCCAAACGAATGCTCGCTACTTTTTCTTTTCTATTTTTGCGGTACAAAAAGTTTAGATTAGAGGTCATTGGTGCCTTTCTCGGTCATTAAAATAGCAATATTTTTATGTTACTAGTAGAAATATTAGTAGTAATAATATTATTATAGTATAATTAACTCATAATCTGCGCAGCAGCAGTCAAAACCGTGATAAGCTCTGAGCTTGTGATGAGAAAACTTAAATAAATATAAATATATCCGGACAATCCACGCAATAACATATAGCCCCATGGTAAGCTTTGTATTACGGGAACTAAACATGTGAAATACCTTATATTATTAGGCATATATTGACCAACCAGCACTTGGCCAGCGTGGTGAATGAAGGCCTAATCTCTCTCGCCAAGAGAAAAATCCCTGTGTCCCAGCAGTGTTAATGTTAATAGAGTGATGATGATGATATAGATTTTTTTTATGAATATATTATATAATTATCGTATTTTATCTCAATAAAAAATGGCCTCTAACATTTATCGATTTAGATACATATAAAACAATTCAATTATAGTTTATAATTTAATTTATATTAAAATTTTAAAATCGGTAAGTAGATCTTTATACTATTGTGATGTAGGGATGTAGAGGTAGGTACGTTTAGGGAAAAAAATATTAAATTTGCCATCCAAAGGTTGCCTGGAAGGGATCGCTCACAACGATAAGCCCGCCCTTTGTACTCCAATGTATGTCTTGTTATTGTTTGCTGTTTGTATTTATTTGTGGTGTATAATAAAGTTATTTATCAATCAAAATTTGTATAATATAGAATTTTAGGTATTTTTTTTAAGAACGCTGGTACATCTAAACGGATTAGTTCTTTGAAGTGGCAGTGGGTTGGCTATATAGAACGCAGAACTGATGGCCGTTGGGCCGAAATTAATGGAAATCTTTGAGGGAGGTCACTTATGTCGAGCAGTGGAACTGCTACCGCTAAAATGATGAGGATCGTGTTATTTAAATCTTTTTAATAATAATTATTTTACTAATAATAATATTAATAAATTCTTTAATGTACACAAAAACACAGCAATACAAAAGGGTCATACAATAAACAAAATGTGCAAAAGGCGAGCTTAACCCTAAAAGAGTTTTCTGACAGCAAACTTCGTCATTGTGATATGTGCTAACTGATAGGGTTGACATTGTGTACATAGAGGTACAGTAAACAAAGAAAAGATAATGTACCTAATGGCATACTAAAAGAACTAATTTAAATATTCCGCATTATAATATTTACTACAGTAAGTAAATTATACATAAAAATCACCAAAAGAAAGAAAGAAATAAGAAAGAAAGAAATGTTTATTTGTCACAAAAATCAAAAACCATGAATACCTAAAAGTAAACAAAAACAATAATTAATGTGACAAAAAGGTGATCATTCAGCATTATGCTGTGATTGAGCGAGTCAAACCACAGCGCTGTTCTGCATTATGAACTGTAGGAATCAAACGTTTGCTCCACAAATACCTCAGATTACAACCACTGGGTCACGGTCCATACTCTAACTATTCGTAGATCAATATTGATGTTCGATTGCTCCTGTTAGTTATTCAGTACAGCAAACGCAGCTGCAAGTGCTGCAACTAAATAATTTGACCTCTGTGGCTCGGTGGATTCCCGCCGGGGGACCAGATTTTGTACGATCTACAATTTCTGGTTTCGGGTCTGGGTGTTTTTTATGTAATATATGTCTATATTTACAAAAAAAATATCTATAGTCACCTAACACCCATAGTGCAAGCTTAAGTAGTTTGGGGTTAGGTGATGCTGTGTGAGTAGTCCGGAAATATTTATTTATTCAACCACTACATCCTTAGTTCACACAATTACAACAATAAACGCTACTACTGAATCTCATGTGCAAACCGAACGCTAGGTACTAGGGAGTACTAGGTAATTTAATCATGGAGCTTGTATGAACGAGCTTGAGACAGGTTCTGTTTACTGTTTTATTTTTATGTATTCCTTTTACGCATTGCACTAGCAGGTAATATGATTATTTATTTGCTCTAGAAGGTAGAATAACTACTCATCTGTACGAGAAACATGTTAACGACCCTCTGTTACTCATAAACTCATAAAGGTGTTTTATTTAGAAGTAAATGTTGAAACAAAATTTGTTTTATTTATATACCTACAAGATTATTGACTTCCGTATTACAGTTTATCAAAGATTAATGAACAGATTTATGCATTATCATATTTTGGCTATAATATTTAAAAAAATGTAATTTTTTTTGGCATATTTTGTGTTAAAATAAATAACTTCCCGTTAATTTATTTAAACTAAAAACATTACACAACATTCGTAAATTAGTAATTTAAAGAAACAATTGATCTTTATTTTATAATTCATCGATAACCAACTATATTTGTCCCAACACTACAACTTGAACTGGGGTGCATAAAGGCTCTTTGTATGATTGAAAGACACGTGAGCCTATCACCTCACTTTGTGGGATGATTCCCAACTCTAGCCTGCGTCTTGGCAAGCGCAAGCGGATAACTTAGGTTTTGTAACTGGAGTTAATGTATTGTTTTGTTAGACGGCTTATTTGTTATGGCATTGTTTGGGATTTTAAGCTGCTGGGCTGTGTAAGCCGGGCGGTGTAAGGACGTGCTGAATACAGGTTAAGCTTAAGTTTATATGGTTATGTTGTTGTGTAATAAAAAGGTTTTTCCATTTCTTCTATAGATTAGGAGCCAGACCTCCGTTATTTCATAAAAGCTCAAAGTTTATCTGTTTATGCCCCGCACCCAAAATAGTTAAGAACGACCTGCGAATATGGAGTTTTGGTCATGGTTGCTTTAGTAGATATAAGTTTGGAAACGTGTCGAAAATAATACCTTAGGGCCCACGCTCACGACGATTTTTATAGCGACTTTTTAACGCCTATTAATTACGCGAAGAAAACGCGCGACCGTGTGGGACGATATCATGGCAATAATAATTTCGTGAGTGAAGATTATAGCAGGTTGAGAGTGCTGTTGTGCGTCTCATACGCAAAATGGAGTACCTAGTCGACACGGAAACATTTATTTGGACAATTCAGAACTATCCTGTAATATTGTTGAGTATTCCGTATTTTAATAAGATTGCAAAAATAATGGCATGGGAAGAGACAGATATTTGATTCAAAATTTAAAGAAAAAACAAATAAAGAATAATGTAATCGTCTTTGCATCGAGCCAGAAGCGCGACAGAAGTTGCCTTTGCGAGGCTGGCTGTTATCGGCTCATTGTCTACTAGCCTTCTGTTAATTGTAAATTCTTGCAAATGTTCGGAACTCATAATTCAGTTTAAGCAATACCACGACTGATAGCTTTTTCTTCTCCACTCGCGTATGCATTATTTTTTTATCTCAAGTAACCAAGATAACATTAATCATGATTATAAATTTCCTTATCTTATGGAAAACTGTATTATTTAGTATAGTATTAGAACAACAGTATCTTATTTAATATAAGTATAAATATATAACATATATATATATATATATACACACACACTCGCACGTTTATGTATGTTTATTATTTATGAACGGTATTACATTTATACTTTATTAGGTATACATTATATAAATTTTATAGTATCATTGTAAATGTGTATTGTAGCCACACAGGGTTTTGTGACTGATGCGGTTTCGGCAGAATACCAGCGCCTGTCTGCTCTTGACTGGTGATGCATTATGCTGAGTCGAGACCTTTTTGCTGCTGTGACACACTTCTCATTTTTAGTATTTTTTTTTATTTTAGTACTGTTTATAAGGTACAAGTGGCCCGCCCCGGCTTCGCACGGGTTTTTATTCAATTTTTTTTCCCGGCAATTATTCGATTTTTCCTCGCCTTTTAAACCTTCCCTAGCAACCTCCACGAACATTTCAAGACTATGATAAGATAAATCCGTTCTCGAGTTTTAATCAGACTAACGAACAACAATTCATTTTTATTTGTATAGATAATGCTGGTATTTTAATTTTATTTTGTCAAATTAATAAGTATGTTAACGATTTTTTTTTAATTTTTTAATATTTGTTTTATATTTAAGAATTTATGTTTTTGTTTTACCTGTCAATAATTTATACCTAATTGTTTTTGTATTGAGTGAGCAGCAAATAAATGTTTGTCTATGTCTATGTCTAAAATCGAAATAACTTGTTCTATTATTCTCAATACGAAGTAAATAAGGCAGCTTGTATAACTTCCATCAAACATGACTAATGCATGCGCAAAGTGCAATATCAGGCCACTCCATCCAACTTGGGACAAACTGCCTTCTAATGGTATCAGAAACAGATTTACTTCATATTAGTTTAGTTTTACCAAGCCTTGGCTAGTTTAAACATATTTTGAACGAGTTTGGCCGTTGTTATTTACCCGTCAGTGTCGCGACTTGAAAAAATCGTGAGAAAAATGCATTAATATTTTGACTCAAACTTAGGTGTCTTCTAGTTTTCTCTATTAATAGAGTTATAGAACATTTATTTACAGAAACATTGTAAATGTATGGCTAACAGAAAACTGCTTAAATGTGTGTAGGTATTACCGTGTTTAACCGATTTTTGTGTACAAATAAAGAGGGACAATCGAGATGACAAAACTACATATTTCAGACTAAGATGATCATTTTATGCCCCTTAAAACTGTGAACTCACAATGTAGCTCCAACAAGACTAACTTGACATTATTATCATCATTCTTCTACGTATCATTTTTAGTGCATAGCCCCCTCCATTACCATGGAGAGACGTTGAGAGACTCAGCTTTCATTTACTCAATTCATTCATAAAATCCATTATAAGCACCACGTTTACATGCACAAGCCTGTTATAAATGTAGGTAGACTTATTATAACTCACAAAGACAAACTT
The DNA here is from genome assembly GCA_929108375.1 of Gymnoscelis rufifasciata. NCBI lineage: Eukaryota > Metazoa > Arthropoda > Insecta > Lepidoptera > Geometridae > Gymnoscelis > Gymnoscelis rufifasciata. The sequence goes on from OV815314.1 coordinate 12,214,947, forward strand.
GCATAGTTCTGTTACTCTGCACCCAAGTGGAAAAATAATAAATTAGTCGCGAGTGCAGTAATCTGTTAGCTCAGCTCTATAGTACTACAGCTCTAAAGCTAGCTCTATGTAGTAGAGTCGAGTTGAAAATGCACTCTGACTATCTACATATCAATGTAGTATACATAATACTTTTAGAGGAAAATGGGTTTTATAATTAAGACGCCACGATACACGATTTTACACGCATCATCACCCTATTTACGTCCCCACTGCTGGGACACAGGGACTTTTCTCTTGACGAGAGAGATTAGGCCTTAATTCACCACGCTGGCCAAGTGCGGGTTGGTGAACGTCAAATGTCATTCAAACTCTTTTAAAGTTCTCAGAACATGCCGGTTTCCTCACGATGTTTGCCTTCACCGTTAAAGCACGTGTTTAACATAAATCTATCAAGCACAAAGGCTTATTTCAGTGTCACGCTGAACATCGGCCAATGGGCGACTATAAAACTTTAATGAAACCATATTAAAAGCACCATGTAGGTATCTTAAAAGAAAATCGTGTACCTACAAAGAATTATATTGATTTATTTATTTAAAGACCAACCAATTTATGTAACTCAAACATGTTGTACAATTACAGTTATTATAAAATTTTAATATCACTTTCAGGTCTAGTGACCCTCAAGTAATAATACAATTCAAAACAAACAATAAACTGTTAATATTATTTTTTTAATATAAATATACTGATTTAAAATTACAACGCTTCTTACTTAAGTATGTCGAAGTTTGTCGGGAAGAAATTGCTTAAAGCAATAAGACCGCCCATTACGCATGTTAGGTTTAATTTTACTACAAAAATACAAAATAAAAAATTTTGCTAACTATCTACATAATTATGTCTATAGATTAAGGCGGAGATACATATGCCACAATAAAAAAAAACGAGCCTAAATATTCATACTATGATTCATTTGTACTGTTTTTAATTAAACTTTAGAAATTGCCATCAGCTGAAATCCATTCGATGTGGTTTGATTAGTGTTAGAGTTGTATATTTAGGTACATAACACACAACTGAGTCACATTCATAATATTAATACCTTGACAAATTTATTAACTTTTTATTGAATTAGATTTGTCTTGATTTTGAGGAAATCAACACACATTTATTTATTCCGGATATATATATATATATATTTAATTATTAATGGGCTTACTTCTGACCACAGTCTAGCCTAAAGGTAGAGACAAGGTCCACTTGTATTCACTATTATTTAAGGATTATATCCTACTCTAGGGACTAACATAGGGACAGGTATCTCACTTGACAAACTGATACGTTCTCTGAGAAATAGATTTCCAGAGCGAAGGTGAAGACTGGAGAGCGCATATAATATTCCAGCTTCTTTACGGATAACAATCCCTCAAGTCAAAAAGTTTCAATCCCACAAAGAGCTTTCGTTGTGAATAGAGAATCTTAGAGCTGGGACACAAGTCTGACTTATCGAATCGATATTTTAAGTGGTAAGACGAAAATTGGCTTACCAAAGTAATTGGATTTTCCTATAGGAATACCTTATTTACGGAACTAAACGGATTTATAAAATAAATAAAAAATATATTTATATACTAAGTTGTAGTAAAATTAAAATCGTTCTCTTTGAAATAATGGAACGCAAATTTAAATTCAAATTGAGAACCTTCTGAAAATGTAATTTTTTTTTATTTGTAAGGATTCGTAGGAATAGAAAAAACTTTATAACACACCGAACAAAGAAACAATACAATAAGAAATTAAAACTAAACCTATAATTCGTATTGGGCGGTCTTATTGCTAAAAGCAGTTTCTTCCAGACAAACGTGGATGGAGAGAAAAAATTACAGGTGTTATGGACGGTGAAAAATTGTAAAACAAAGTTATGTTCGCCTGGTGCGTGCCATTCACACCCTTTCCGCTGTATATACCATATCCGAAACACTTGTATACAATTTAGTTATTAACAAAAAAAGCATACATCAAAATTTTATCACCTAATTATAATAATTATTATAATAACAATCATGTCTTCATAATATTACGCAATAACAAAATCTTGGCACGATATGACCGTTATCAACGAACGTGATCAGTTGTCACATTTCATAACAATCGACTCGTTCTATCGACATCGATAATTACATCGGAAATAGTCACATCCCCTACCTTTCTGAGGAAGTGCAATATCGGATATCTGGGTGCACGTCAACGGAATAAAACACGGATATAGCGACACAAGTCGCGTGCGAGAATGAAAATACCTACCATTGTGTTGTGGGAATTACTCAAGCATTGTAAAATGGCGCTGACAGTACCGGTGGGCACAATACGATATTTGACAATGAAATGGATAGTGTGTGAAAATTCGCGGACTACTCCGTAGCCAATATTGTATGATTCACTATTTTATGTGGACTATTCTTGCTCTCTTTTGTCATGGAATGTCAACTTCTAGACTTGACCCTCGCTTATAAAGCTACCAAATTTTTTACCATTACTAGCTGATCCCAGCAAACGTTGTTTTGCAAAATGAAAAATAGATAGTAGCAGATTCTCAGACCTACTGAATCATCATCTCAGCCGTACGACGTCCACTGCAGGCCTCCCTCAAATATAAGTAGTTTCGTCTGGCAGTGGCCTGCATCCACCCGCAGCCTTCACCAGATCAACCGTCCATCTAGTTGGTGGACGTCCTACGCTGCGCTTGCCGATCCGTGGTCTCCATTCAAGCACTTTTCGGCCCCAACGACCATCTGTTCGGCGTGCTATATGGCCTGCCCACTGCCACTTACTTCAAAGAGCTTACTTACTGAATACGCATATAAAATTTGGTATAAATCCGTAAAGCCGTTTCGGAGGTGCACGGTAACTAACATTGTGACATGGAAATTGTATATATTAGATTGTGGCATCACTCTCGTTAATGGAGAAATGCCTGTGTTCCAGCAGTGGCAATGTAAATAAGGGTTAAATAGGGCATTATATATTATAATGCGCATTATTTCAATAAATAATAATAAATATTTACAGATAATCCACACAACAACATTTAGACCCGTGGTAAGCCCTAAGCTTGTGAAACGGGTACTAGACATCTGTTATACTCAATATAATATACACTAGACATCTGATATATATACTTAATATAATATACATACATATATAGATACTTTTTATTATATTAAACACCTAGACCAAGGAGTAAGTGCTTGCAGAACATACAAACACTTGACCCCTCGACGGGAATCGAACCATCTACCTCTGGCGCCTCATGCTTTACAATGTTTTGTAGGCGCGTTAGCGAGAGCATTATCTGAAATTGTTTTACACAAAGAAACTGCTGTTTTTTTTTTTATGCAATCTATACCTTCGTTTGACCACAATATCACCTGATGTAAAGTGACGATGTCTAAGATGGGGCATGAAGACCTAGAAAGATGGCTTCTCCGGTCTACAAAACACAAAAAAATAATTTCACGCACTGGCCCAGGCTGGAGGGTGGTGACAAGCCGCGGCCGAAGCCTACCATCAGAGACTGTTCTTAGCACCATCCGGAGGTCACGTGTAAGGTTTCAGTGGGTTAACACTTGCGGACGTTAACAGAAAAAAACTCCTAAAACATCCTGTTCATCGGAATTTTGAAAATCAGTTTTTCAATAACTTTTTTCAGGACAAACAAACAAACTCTTCTACTTTATAATATTAGTAATGATTTAAAGAATAGTTTCTTTGAATTGACAGGTTTTAGTGAAGCTGATAACTCATTATTACTTTTGCATAAACTCATTAAACAATTCGTTCAAAATAATAAAAAAAAAATACGTAGTAAACAACGCATTGTTTTTAATTACCTTCATAACACAATAAATGTTGCCTAAAAACAGTCTTGAATGAATCTTATTATGTTACGGTGATAAAGAATTATCAGTTTAATTTAATAATAAGAAGATTTCACGGAATCAAATGGACATAACAATATTGTGTATTCAGATTGTCAATAATAACAAGTTTAAATTTGCGGTGAATATCTTTTTATGTGAGGCCTCTGCGTTACGCTTTTGTGCTACGCGGGGCCCGCGACGGATAATAATAATTAATCTACGTGTATGACAAAAAACCGCGCCCCAAAATAATTAGTTAATCATTTTTAACTCCCGACTAAAAAGAGGGGTGTTATAAGTTTGACGTTTGAACGGATGTAGCGACTTTTTGTTTTTTTTTTGTATGAACATGTTTCACGCGAGTGTGTTTAGATATAGATTGATGAAAATCGGTTGACCCGTTTAAAAGTTATGAGGGTAAAAGTGGGAAAGGAAAAGCGTTGTAAGTGTTTTTGTGTGGATTTTCCCGCTGTAAAAAGATAAATAGGCTATCTACTGGAACAGTTTTTCAAATCGGACCATCGGACGGTTCTTAATTCTTGATTAGCGCTTTCGAAGAAACAAACAAACACTCTTCAACTTTATAATATTAGTATGGATAAGAGGGAAAGAGACAAACAATAGAAGTTAATGAAACAGGTACATTACATACATGTACACCCGGTAATCGAAGGTAATATAATAGGTATCTGTTTGGCGTTGTCAAGAATAAATTACCAAATTACTTGTTCGATAAGTTGACCAGCATTTCCGCGACGAGACCGGGGCGTAAGTGTTCAAAGCAATTTCTGATACAGAAGCATCACTCTGCTTCCTTTCGCGGTAGTTTCCGGTACGCAGCTTCCAAATGCTGGAACAATATTCCTCCGCCGATTCGGGAGATTGATAATTTTTTAGGTTTTAAACATAAGCTAAAACTACATTTAATAAACCATCAAAAAGCTTTTGGTTATCTTCGATCTGATTTGTCTATTTTATGAGATATATATTTCATTATTTTGTTTTAATTTTCGTTTGGGTTGCTTGATTGAGAATATGTTGGCTTTTGAGTTTTTATTTGAACGCGTACATTTTTGTATCGTGTCTTTGGTTTTGTATTAGCTTTGTATTGGTTTCTTGTGTTTTATCTGTTAATGCTCTAGTACCTGGTTGGTTGTATGTGCTTACATTTATTAAAAATTTAGTATATGTATCGGATTATAAATTATATTATATATGGAATAATTTAGAAAATATGGAATTAGTTTTTAGTCGATTATTATAATTTCTTTAACTTTTTTCTGTTTTTTGTTTATTTTTAGTTGATGAAATCAACTCTCTGGCTAGTTTTTCACGTGTTTTATTGTTCTTTGTTTAAATTGTATGTGGCTGTTACTCGAAAGGCTTTCAACGGAAGATCAGCGTTATTTTGTCACGTGCAAAATAACACATGCTGAGTTGAGGGCCTTTTTGGGACACTTGCTGTGTGTTTGTATGTTATATATTTTTTTTGTACTATGTTTAATGTGTCCTAAATAAAATGTGTTTTCTTTCTTTCTTTTCTTTCTTTTTAATAATTTCATCAGTCGTAGGTATTAGAATTTTAGATACGTTCTTTGATACTCCTGTACTACTTTCTATTTGTATAAATCATTAGGACTTCCTGTTTGACTATGGATGGAGTATGTAAATCACAGATAGTTGGAGAGGCAAAGACGATAAACAAGTAAAAATTTAACCTTGAGTTAAACTGCAACTGTTTATTTTAACTGTTGAGTTTGACTGCTTCAGTGGCGCGGTGGGCGAGGGTCCTCGGGTTCGATTCCCGCCGAGGGTGTAAGTGTTTGTATGTTCTGCAAGCAATTTCTCCTTGGTCTACCGTAGTACCCGTAACACAAACTTAGAGCTTACCAGGTGGCTATATGTTGTTGTGTGAATTGTCTGGAAATATGTATTTATTTATTTGAGTGTAAAAATATGAATTACTAGTCCACCCGTGGGTTTCCAGCGTAATAATAAATTTCCTTCCGGTAAAAAGTAGATTTTGTGCATGTACAGGAAAACAGCACCTATGGCCCATGCTGAATTTGACTCAAATCGGACTTTGCGCGCAGTAGTAGTATTTTACTTCGGTAAAAAGCCTATGTGTTATTCTGATATGTAAGCTACATAATTGTGAAGTTTCATCAAAATCCATCCAGTTGTTTTTTGCGTCAAGAGCAACAAAGACAGTTACAACCGCAAACTTTCGCGCTTATAATATTAGTAGAATAGAAGATAACTCAGAAACCGAATCTTATCAACTTTGAATCAAACCAGCTGAAAAGCAAAGCTTTAATAAAAAAAAACATATTAATATGTATGGTACGTTACGGTACCTGGTGTTAACAAAAAACCCTTTAATTTTTTTTATGTTGGTCCAAACGAAATAAATTGAAATCGACTCGTAGGTTCTCGATTATTTTAGGTAAAATTAAGCTTGGATACGTTTGTTTTTATCGAGCGGTGTTTGTTGAGGAATAGACAAAATGCGAAAATAATTTATCAGGTTCACTGTTACAAAATCGCAACCGATTGCAAGTAAAAGTAATCCCCTAACCAAAAACCTTTACATACATTTTGCCCCATGTGTAGTTATTAGTATTCCTCATTCAGTTGCCATGTCAAATTGCAAACTTTCCCATCATAGATCCATTAAAATTACCCAAGAATATAGCTCTAGAGATTATGCTCAAAGGGGCTTGAGAGCTTGCAGTTGCCAATCACGTCATAGCATGTCGTGACGTCTAAAGTCAAATCAAACCAGCATGCGTTTTCATACGCGAGGAGTACAAGTACCTTCCTGTTTCCGTGGTACAGTCAACAGCAAAGAAACTGATGAAATAGGGCCCCAAACAGTTTGTAAACATTCAATTAAGTCAAAAGTTACTGACTATTGTAGTTTGTTAGAAGTGAAGGAACAAAAAACGAATCATAAATTAATTTAAGATAACATTTATTTGGAACCTGGTGTAAGTTTGATCATTCTCTTTTGACCTATTAAAATTTCATTTTAAATTGAAACATTGGTGTCATGTTTCATCTGGCACGTCGATAGAAGATGTTTTGAAACGTTGATCTTGATCACCTACTTTTGCTGTTGACTGTACAAGACAAGGCTTGTTCATAGCATACCAAGCGTTGATTTTGAACCAGGTTTGAGCAGAATTTGCCAGAATTTGGACCAAATTCCAAGCCTGCTTTGCAATACACTATTCTCTTTGGTTGGAAAACGAACCTCTTTTACCCGATTGTATACAAATATGTTTCAACATAAAATACGTAGGTACGTATCTACAGTTTTAACTTTTAACTAAGTTTTTGAAACCAAAACAACATTAAACCTATTGCTTTTACCTCCATAGAGCCGAATTCATACAACTTTGTTTAATTTAAGAAAACCTTAGACTCGGAACCTCCTTGTAGTCCATATTTAAAAGTATTATTTAGTTTTACCCCCACAGATGTCAAAATGTTTCTTGGTCTGCTGCAAGCTTAGAGTAGTAAGTAAGATTTGACACGCTTCCCGATGTCTGATGCTGAAATTTTGTACGCGCTCAGGAGAAAAAAGTCATTTCCTTGCTGATGGGGCGTATTGCTATGTATTGCACTAGAGAGAAAACCTTTTTATTGAGGCTCTTTTGATTAAAATTTTTGAATCCTTCATTTAAATTGAGCACGCGGTTAAATTCCAACTTTTCGCTCTTTTTTTGAACAATGTGTTTTCCGGCGGTAAAAAAAAATGAAATAGGCTCATAATCTTAAACTGAAACAGTTTTTCAAATAGGACTAGGTCCTGATATTAGCACGTGCAGACAAACTCTTCAGCTTATTAATATCAAAATGTTTTTGAACAAGAGCAGATTAATCATGTTTTATTGTAGGTATAATACAATACAAAATCTTGATTGAGCTCTCAAAATAAAACACAAAACAGAAAAAAATACAAAAATACAGTGAATCAATGGGCGTCTTTATTCTAACTGCGGTCCATTCCGGGCAACCTTGGGATGCATATTCTATGGTAAAGTTCTGCCAGCTTAGTTTAGTGTAATGTTAAGTACCTTACAAAAATTATACGAAGCTTGAAGAGCTGCCTCTGACATTATAATTAAATATAACTTAACAAGGTCGAAATATGTTATTGTCTGAAAAAGACTAAACATATTTGTACAAAAACACAATATAGTCTAACCTAGCTAGAACTAGTCAGAGTTTGTACTAAGGGCGTAAAGTGAAAGTACCGAACTGTAATATTTGCCATAGAAATACATTTTATATATTTTTTTAATATATACTTAGTTCTTTGTCTAAATGTAATAAGAAGATTGTACTTATCACAAGAACAACAACACATGAGGTATGTAAGTACCCAAAAACTTATTGCTTAAAATAACTGCTTGATTGACGCACAAACAGAAAAAACATTTAGGCATTTGATATTTTATGGGTAAGACCTAAGGTGTTTTACTCATAAAATATCAAATATAATTGAACATAATTATTATTTCCTACAATTAATAAATTTTGTACATAATTCAATTAAGTTCCTTGACGAATTTCATTCAATTTTATCGAGTAGGTACCTATGTTTATTTAAACTTCGTTGATAAACGTCGCAAGCGTCAGTTGCGCGCGCACTATCGCTTCAATGACTGTCACGCACGCGTTCCATTTATTTCAAAATTACGCTCCGAAGTTCACAGAAAATTCGAATAGGATTAGTTATTAGAACGAACCTTTTTTCAAAAATTCATGAATTGGAATACATTCCTCTTTTCTTTCTTTTATTACCTCAGATTATTATCTTTGTTTACTGTGAAATAATCTTTTAAAAATCGTTGTCAAAAATGGATGAAGAAAAGAAGAAAAGTGATGAAGTGACGGTGGACGATATATTGAAATTATTGGGGCCATTTGGAAAGTTTAATGTGTTCAATTATATACTAATTTTGTTTCCGGTGTTTTTGTCTGGGATGTATTCGTCGGTTTACAATTTTGAGGCTATGGACTTAAACTACAGGTAAGATATATATTTTTTATTTTATTAAATAAAGCTAAGTAGGTAACCAATAACTTTGAATGTTATAAAAATAAAATAATTATAAAAAATATTCCTGATATAGGTATTACTACCTTAAGTAGGTACCATAAAAATCTTGATAAATCAAGAAAAACAAGTACAATAAACTTCTTATACTAAATAACCCCAATTGGGCGATATTTGGAACAGACTGTTTCAAAATATATATCTACGAAACTACTTACGATAGACGTATAGTAGTAATAGTGTTCAAGAGTGCATTATTAGAACTACTTAATAAGCCCCATGTTGTTGACGTGAAATCATTAATTGCTCTTTTAGGAAACACAAGGTTATGCAAAAACAGCTATTTGAAACAGTTTTACGGTACATAACTTGAGAGCGAATAATACAATTGCAGAATTATTCGGCATTACTTGAATATTGTTTTTGTTGTTGAAAAGATATAGTCTGAATAAACACTATATAATAAAAAATTAAACTGGTTTTCCTTTTTTTCGCCCATGCCAATTTTTTTCGGACTGCTAGTATTAAAGTAAACAAACAAAATATGTATCAGTCAAGATTTTTTTCTACTTCAATACAAAAGTCAAATCTGTATGGCCCGTTAACTTTTGCTTGCTATACTCACTAAAAAACTAATCTAACCTGTTGGGTAGGTACTTAGATAATTAGTATAAAATCAGAGACAAATTAAATTAATTAATTAGATAATTAAATGTAATTCAGGAAACAATAGAAATTCAGATTAGAGGTTTTTTTTGTTATTTGAATACTGTAAGTCTCTAAAATGATATTATATTCAAGATATTTAAATTATTTTATTTTTACTATGCTGTTTAAAATTGTTTATTTTCTCACATATAAAATATCTGATACACATACATATTTCGAAGACAGGGAATTAGCACTGGTTTAAGGTAACTAGAAGCGATTTTTCATACAAACATTGTGTGTGCTAGCAGTGAGACGTCAGACAACTTTAATCTTATAGTATAATTATTTTTTAAACGTTATTCTAATAAAAAAAATAAAAATGTAATACTGTGAATTTATAGTTTGCTAATTTTAAAGAGTTTGAAGATATGATTGTGACATTTACCAACCCACACTTGGCCAGCGAGCGTGGTGAATTCAGACTTAATCTCTCTCGCCAAGAGAGAAGTCCCTGTGTCCCAGCAGTGGGAATGGTAACTGAGTGATGACGATGATGATGAATCTCATACATTTTATTCGTTCATTCGGTAGGTAGGTATTTCAATCCCACAATTTTTATGACAATGAAATTTTAGAAAGAATGAAATTTGGCTATTTTTAATTTCAACCCCCGAAGCAAAAATGGTTGCTATAAGTTTAACGTGTGTATTAGTCTGTATGTTTGTCGGTCTATGGCATCGTAGCTCCCAAACGAATTAAACGATTTTGATTCGGTTTCTTTTGTTTGAAAGATAGGGTATCGAAGGGTGTTCTTAGCCGTTTCAATGTTAAGAGTCATTGAAACGGCTAAACCGATATTCATCAAGATTCAGACATTGAGTCAATGTGGCAATGTAAAATCCAATGTTTACATACATTTGTGTTGGAAATGAAATGAAAGGATCACGAGCAAGTTTTATGGAAATCAGTTGAACCATTTGAAAGAGTGAATGGTTTATTCATTGACAATTTCTGCTTAGGGAGTTTTTTATTTAATCTTAACTAGCGGCCCGCCCGGCTTCGCACGGGTAATTATAAAAAAATCCCGGCAATTATTCGATTTTTTCTCCTTTTAAACCTTCCCTAGACCTCCACGCACATTTCAAGACTAAGATAAGATAAATCCGTTCAACCGTTCTCGAGTTTTAATCAGACTAACGAACAACAATTCATTTTAATTTATATAGATAACGACATTGTATAGGTAAAACGTATTCTACGCCAGGGCAGGACGCCCACTGCTGGACATAGATTCTCGCCTCCCTTATTTATATTTATTTAGAAGTTTCGGATAGAAGCGACACGACAGCGACTGTTATATTAATAAGTCATCCGTCATTGAAATTCATCTTTTACTAAAATAGGAATACTAAGTATTATGCATAAGAGGGATTCTAAGTACCATAGATTTATAACAGAGAACAATTAATTTCTTATGTACTTATGTACTAACATACATACCAACGTTATTTAAAGTTAGACAGTGTTTGATAATGAACCATTCTATTTACTTTAAATATCAAATATCAATTTGTACTAAATATCTGGGTGAACTCAAATAACTCTTGTGCGTCTAATTTAGGTGTAAATAAAGATACTTATACCACTGCTTATGCTTACATAAATTATGTAAATGTTGTCTTCTTTAATCGCGACGACACGATCTGACTAGCTGACTATAATATCGATGAATGTTTTACACTGAGTTGAGAAGCGAATAGCTAATGTCAGAAACGATTGCGATTGGCACGATTTTGATAAATAATTTAATGCTAGATAGATTATTTATGGAGGAAGTAGGAGAATACTTTTTACTGGGGTAAAATACGTTATGTTACAAAAAGCTAGTCTATCTATAAATCTATAAAGTCGATGTCTAAGATTTAAGTCCTACGGCTGTAGTATTGATGAAAAAGTTAAATTCGCGAAAAATAACATACTTACATATTTCTTCAGGAAATTCTAATTAGCTACATCATTTCTGAAAATCGCGAAAAACTTGTTTATAATACTTGTCTTATCGAACATTCTAAAAATGTTTCCAAATACAATTCATGCGAAATACATTGTAATATGTGCTCGTTGCGTATTAGGCCTAGGCAATGTTTGGACAAAGTTTGTCTACCTAGTAAGGTTTCACGTTTATACATTTTCGTAACTGTTTACTGTTCTTTTTCTTCATTCGTTTTGGCCGTAGGAAGTCCAGTTCGGGGCATAAACCTCTGAATCTGAATGAGGGGGTTGGCCTATACTAGCCACGCTTGGCAGGCGGGTGGAATATTAATTGTTGTGGTCCAAGAAAATGATGCTGCACATATTCTGCTTATTTTCCCTTATCCGGGTTTTACAGCGACGGAATTCGATGGATTGTTTTATTATCTATTTAAAAATCACCTTTATATAATATCATGAGCATGTTTAATGGACATCTCTCAAACTATTACGGTTAAATTTGTCTCTTCTGAAAACATTTCAGTAATAAAGCTTTGAAGGGATATTGGAGCTGATCTGATGAGGGGCTGAAAGGAAAAACTTCGTAACTAAGGTAACTTAGTATAAACAGTAAGAATACAATCAGGGTAAAAATGTTTAAAAAAAAGAATACGTGAAAGGACACTTACAAAAGTTTACAATCCTATCGTGTTCGGGTTCGTCTTATTCGTTTCGATGAGTATGTTATCTAGAGATAACTTTTAAAAAGTACCTACATCATAAAAGCTTATGTAAACAAATATAGGTACTCGTATTTAGTCTAAGGTAGCTTGCACATTTTGCGACTTGCTTATTTTGCTATGCAACCTTTTATACTACTCGAAAATAAACCCTCAAACTCTAAACTCTAACTCTTTTGTGGCATGGTAAATAAGGGATTGAGAAACAACCTAAATCGTATTCAAAGTCAATTCTAGTGTGATTACTTGATTAGTGGTTATTACGCAACACATTCCTATAGGTCAGGAGCCACGATGACTTGAGTAAGAAATCCAGGGCCTGTCTGATTTATTTTATTTTAATACATTTTTTATGAGTAAAAGTCTACCGGCGGCTTATCAGAGCTGTTAAATTAACGGTAGACAAAAATATTTTTATTATGAATAATATCTTAAAATTTTTACCGACCTATAGAGGGCTGTGAGCGAAACCGCTCGAACGCTTGCCAATGACATCGACGCCGACGCCGACGGTTCGAAGTGTTGTGGTCCAAGTGATTTGTATATAATAAAATGTGAATAATTTTACTTTTAAATAAGTTTTTACTATGTAAGTACTTTTGAACTAAGTGCTAATGTAAAGTAATGTAATGTTAGAAATACTCCTTATACAGCTGCTTAGAATGATGATGATTATGAAGTATGAAAGTGAAATCTGGACACTGTTTCGTCGGTTTTATGAACCAGAAGGCTTTGTTTATGACTAATGCTCAATCATGACATGTTTTTCTGACTTTCTGTGGAAATAAATGTCATGACTTTGGTTTTAGGGAACTACGTTAAGACAAAAGGCATTCCGCTTGTTGATGATGCCGCTAAGGCAAGATGAGGCATTCAGGTTTCCGATATCGGATATGTTTAGGTAATTGTATTACCTTTGAGACGTGGTATGCGCAACCTGCTTGTGACATAATGGGCATGGTTTCAAGTAAGGCTTTTGGGGTGTGTTGCTTTGCTTGGCTATTGGAATGTATGATTTTCCGTCTCGTTTATAAATTTTCTAGGCAATTGAACAATTTACGATTCGTATTATTTTCCCGTGACAGCTACGTTACAGCCAAAAAGTTCTCGAATGAATAGTGAGAATTGGTAGCGAAGGTTATCCACCATCTTATCATATGGATGACTTTCCAGAGCCATTAGGCTCTTGGTGGATGCAGGCTGCCTATGTCCAGTATTAGACGTCTTACGACTGTTATGATGATAATGATAATGAAGCCTCTTTTGAAGTTTGAAGTACATCCTTATTCCCTTTTACTCGTAAGAGCATAAGCTGTATTAAACAAACTATATATAAAAATAAATGATGATGTATTTGTATAGTTTCGTGCGAAAGTGAACCACAAAACGATTCAAAGTCCGGGAGAGATCATGTCCGTTAAATGTTATTGCCCTGTCTATAAATAGTGTGTAACTTTTTCTGAGTCTGTCTTGGGAACCCGAGTCGGACGTAAACCCGTCCACGCAATTACTTTGTACACTTACATTCCTTATCTTAGGCTCACTCAGTGTTAGGGTATTAAATCACTAAGGGCCGATTTTCGATCCCTAGATTAAATTAATAATCATCATCATTCTCTTGCCCGTATCCCACCATTACGTGGGGTCGGCACAACATGTTTTTTCCTTCCATTTTCCTCTGTCACTCGTCATCTCACACTCACTCCTTTCTTACACATGTCATCCTTCACACAGTCCATCCATCTTTTCTTTGGTCGACCTCTTACCACATAACAACACTAGATTATTATTAATAATAAATAATAAAATATGACGGCGTGACGTCCTGGTTCTTCCTGACAATTACGACATTTTTATTCTGAGCCTGAACTAGGGTTATCCTGGATCTCAGGCTAAAAGACAAACAATAGGCTAGATAAACAAACTAATAAGCAGTATTTCTGAAAACATCAATATAACAATAAATAATTTAGTGACTAATTTAAATTACATAAATAAATAAATATTTCCGGACAATCTACACAACAATTACACATAAGTACTAATAACTAGGTACTATTGTGTAATAACTTGACGACCTCTGTGGCTCGGCGGGCGAAGGTCCGCCTGAGGCGCAGGAGGTTCAATTCCCGCCGGAGGACCCGATTTTGTACGATCTACAATTTCTGGTTTTGGGTCTGGGTGTTTTCTATGTATCATATGTATGTATTTACAAAAAAAATGTATTTATGTAGTATATCAGTCAAGCTCTGCTTAGTTTGGGGTTAAATGATGCTTTGTGTACAGTCCGGAAATATTTATTTATATTTATAGCTGATTGCACCGTAGAGGAGTGCTCATATTTACATGCCAAATGAGATTGATTGATTTATTTACTTAATTTGAATTAAATAAATAATAAATCTGACCATAAATTGTCAATAATAATTTGTATATCAATAGTAAATGACTAATAATAGATGTGCATACCATAATTATGTCCTAATCACAAACTATTACAAAATAATTAAGTGAGTTGGTCTACTACCTAATAGAATTTTTTGCAATGGACAAAAACTTTACAAGATCTTAAGACGAAGAGATATTTAGCCTTAATTCACCTCGCTAGCCAAGTGCGGGTTGGTGAATGTCACATTTCCTTCAATTTCTTCAAAGTTCTCATCATGTGATGAGAACTTTGAAGTAGAAGAAGCTGGTTTCTACACGATGGTGTCTCTTTAAACGCACAAATATTTTTAAGAAGATCCAGAGGGGCAACGCGCCTTTTTCTAACCCACGACCTTCGGCATGAAAGTGAATTTTGCTAAAGTCTTCTTGAATAAATCATTAATTAATTAATTGACTTTGGTTGTTTTATCCTATTATTATTTTCAGGTGCTCAGTCCCAGAATGCAGTCTCGACCCTCTAATGGTGAACTACACTATTCCACATAGGGATGGGGTAATGTCAAAGTGTAAGCGCTACGCTCCCGTGCGCGATTTGAACGTCACTAACACTACACTCTGTTCCCCACTCTACTTCGATACGTCGATGGAAATCGAGTGCAATACGTTCACCTACTTGGAAGAACACTCGATTGTTAAAGAGGTAAAAACAAAATAATTATGATAATGATGAATGGACTCACATGCCCGTAGTGTACGAGGTTATTTTCTAAGATTATCATTATTTAAAAATTTAATAAAGAAAAAACTTTCGATTTTGGAATTTGCACGTCATACTATTTTGCTTTCATTTAAGTATATTAGAAGATTTTTTGTTTTTCATCCCAACTTTTACCCCTCATTACTTTTAATCGCGTCAACCGATTTACTTCAAACATGTCTAAGAACACTCGCGCCAAACTCACCTTTTATACGAAAAAAACTAAATTGAAATCGCTTTATCCGCGGTGTGGCTTCAGCCACATACAGGCACGTCAAACAACGTCCCCTTTTTTCGTCGGAGGGTAACAAATAAACCACATGAACACACATAATAAAGCCGTCTCCAATGTCAGAATGACAGAAAGCGGTCGTACACACAAACATTTCTTACCAAAGAAAATTATAATAATAAATCTTATTTATTTGTAGGTACAAATTAAAACAAAGAACGATACCACCTGTATAAGTAACAAAATGTGTCCCTGACAACTCCCTCCTGCGGATGAAAGAAAAATAAACTATTTAACTAAATACATTATGAGAAATAACCTAAAATTAAATAATGCTAGAATTATTACAAAGTTTGACATGAATCGTAATCAAAAGTTGACAATGATTCCATAATTAACAATTTCTGTATTATTTTTTAGCGATTTTAAAGTCTGTATAGCCAGTGAATGTGAATTATATGTACCTATGTCTGTGATTATTATGTGCGTAGGTATGTGTGTAAAATGGTTAACCCCCTAAAATTCATAGTTTTTAATCTTAAACAGAACTGTGAAATAATAAATAATTGTGATCTAAGAACATGAGATATAATTACAGAATATTTATATACTTATCTCAACGTTTAATCGACTACTACCTACAACGTACAAGTAATCGCTGTGTAATTCACCATGGCGACAATTTGTCATTTGCAATTTTGCAATTATTTCTCATAAAAAAACTGCAATTCCATATTGAAGTCGCGCAATTTACACAATGTGTTATTTTTTTACACCCATGATTACATTGTAATCTATAATATAAAAATGAATCGCAAAATGTGTTGTTAAGCGCATAACTCAACAACGCCTGGACCAATTTAGCCAATCCTTTTTTAATGTTGGTATAATAATAATTTTGAATAATTACCAGTACAAAGCCGGGGCGGGCCGTTTGATTTAAATAAAGTCTTTTTCCTGATCAAACTATCTCGAAATGAAAAACATTTCAGTAAAATGTGAATATTATATTCATACTTATTAACAATATTATAAATAGGAAACTGTATGCGTGTGTCTGTTTGTTTGTCCGCCTTTCACAATAAAGAAAAAAGTAACTTTATCTAATACATTAATACAAACAATATATATGTATGTATATGCATTAGGTGACTTTACACAACATTGTCTCAAAAAGACTTGCAACTTAGCATTTTTTGTCATGATCTTAAGGATCTAATGTTAGGACCATCCAGCCATTTAGCTCTTAATATCTGCGCCTGACACGAGAAACGCAGCGAAATAGTATAGAAATAATCGGTAGGATCGGTAGGTGTGGCCCGGAGAAGCCATCTACCTTCTAGGTCTTCATGTCCCATCTTAGACCACATCGTCACTTTACATCTGGTGAGATTGTGGTCATATGAAGGCTTATCAAGCATAAAAAAAAGATAATTTTATTTTACTTTTGAAATGTATTTTTTATGATCAGACAAATAGTTATGCAATGTGACGTGCACATTTACCAATTTATCGGAGATGAAATTGTTTGAAAAACTTTATAATTCAAACCGGATCGCCTTGACTAGACATCGCTTAAACATCTTCCCATGGGAAAAGACTCTAATGAAATCATCTGACATATGATGACAAATGACAGCATTTTCATAACAAAAATCTTTTCCAGTTCAACCTAGCCTGCCAAGACTGGAAGCGTACCCTCGTAGGCACAGTCCACAACGCGGGCTTCTTCATTTCCATCCCCCTAACTGGCCTGATCTCCGACAAGTACGGTCGTCTACCTGCTCTGGTCTTCGCGATGGTCGCCAACGGAGTATTCGGCGTGATTCGAGCACTGGCTACTAGCTACAATATGTTCGTGATCTTCGAGTTCCTGGAACCAGCGTTTGGAGCGGGAGTTTATACTGCCGCTTTTGTGCTTGGTAAGTTTGAAATTGGATTATAATAATAATAATCATTTATTTCAGGCGTCTAAGGCCCATATAAACATATACCTTAACGACTAACATACATAAAAATATAAATCTTATAAACTAAAGTGTCAGCATCGGTGATCATCTGTTACGGCGGTGTCGCCTTGCAGTGTAGGCGACCGATGAACCGTCGAAACTTGACCCCTATGATTATGTAAATACTGTATTTTTTCTGTTTTACTCTTACTTTTCAATAAATAAATAAATAAATATTTTCGGACAATCCACACAACAACATCTAGCCCCGTGGTAAGCTCTAAGCTTGTGTTACGGGTACTCGATGTCTGATATACTTAATATAATATACATACATAAATGTATAGATAATAATAAACATTTCCGGACTACTCACACAGCATCACCTAACCCCAAACTAAGCAGAGCTTGTACTATGGGTGTTAGGTGACTGATATACTACATAGATATTATTATTTTTTTTGTAAATACCTACATTTAATACATAGAATCTACATAGAATATCTTCTTTGTATTATAAAACATATAATACATAGAAGATATTTTTAATATACATTTTAAACACCCAGACCAAGGCTATAGAGTATTACCCTTCACTTGCGTTGTACAGCAGTCGAACAGCAGTCGAGTGAACAAGGTACCTTGTCTAGACTGCTGCTCAACGGAATTTAACAACCATACGTTCGTTGCGTTGTATAATTAGGCTGCAACAAATCTACAGCGTATCTTGAGAAGCAGCATCGGGCGTCCACTAGCAAGATGGACAGATGTTTTGGTGAAAGGTGCTGGTTCGCTTGGTTGCAAAACGCTCCCGACCGATATAACTGTAAATAATTGAGGGAGGCTTGTCCAGAACGTCCTCAGACAGAAACGATGAATAATGAATCCCGAAATCACTTAGCCTCTCGTTGTTTCCTTACAATAAAATGCTTAGTCACCATCTTCACATTAGGTTTTTTTTAAAAGCAAATATACCTCTATCGAAGTAATTTATTATTCTATGCCTCTATAATAAAGTTTGATGATAAAAAAATAATTTCTTCATTTATTTAATAAAATCCACAGCTCCTAATTAATATTATATATAAAATATCCATGTCACAATGTTACTGTTAGTTACCGTACTCCTCCGAAACGGCTTTACCGATTTTTACCAAATGTTATATGCGTATTCAGTAGGTCTGAGAATCGGCTACTATCTATTTTTATTTTGCAAAACAACGTTTGCTGGGGTCAGCTAGTCTATTATAAACATATTCTGTTATAACTTAAGGCCAAAAGAAAACGGACATTATATAATTTTTTTTCTTTAACATGTAGTCCAAACTTACAGTATTAGCTATAACACTACAACGCTTAAACAGAAAAGTTTAGATTTTTACACAGTTCAAATAAATAACAATAGCAAACAAGTAGAAATAGCTACATAATTGCTAATGCTGGCAAAGCGGCAGGATTTAATACTAGCTGTTGTTTTCAAATCTGCTATGAATGGTTAGGATTGATTGAGCGCAAAATGTCCCAGTTTCACAAAACCCTTAACTAGTTTAACTAGTTTCGGTGCTTAGTCATTATCAATCATTACGTCGATTACCCACCTGCCCTGCCTCGACGCATTTATAAATCTGACGCTACTCTCTAATTTAAACAATAACACATATTCCAGATTTGCAAAAGGGATCGTTTCAGTTCGAAACTAAGAGTGAGTGAGTTATAAAAAATCATTTCGAAAACAGAATGAAACTAAAATTAAAATATTTTATTCAGTAACACGAGATCATAATTACAGCCGTAGGACTACCACTGCCTGACATAGGCCTCACTCAAAGACTTCCTGATACTTCGGTCGCGGTCGGTAGAATCCTGTAACCACCGCGAGTTACCTACGTGTGTTAGGCATTCAAGCTCTTCTTATAGTGTATCTATTAAGTTTAAATAGGCATTAACAGTTAATAATAATTACGGTCCTGTGCCAATTGCAGTCCAGGTGCGTCCTGCGACTTTAGCGATGTCGTCAGCCCGTCTCGCTGCTGGACGACCGACGTTCTTATAGGCGTTCCTTGGACGTCACTCAGTGATTGGATGCAATTGGCACAGGACCGTAATTATTATTAACTGTTAATGCCTATTTAAACTTAATAGATACACTTTCGTAACGTCTTTTCATCCAATATACCTCAGTGCCTGAAGACGAAGGTGTTTAACCAGTGTGTGTTGCCAGTGATGACATATGGCTCCGAGACGTGGTGCTTCACCATAGGCCTCATGAATAGGCTCAGAGTTGCGCAACGAGCTATGGAAAGGGCTATGCTCGGGGTCAAGCCAAGCGAATTAGCTCATTAAAGTGGCAATGGGCAGGCCATGTAGCGCGTAGAACAGATGGCCGTTGGGGCCGGAAAGTTCTTGAATGGAGACCACGAATCGGCAAACGCAGAGTGGGACGTCCACCAACCAGATGGACGGACGACTTGGTGAAGGTAGCGGGCTCGCGGTGGTTACAAGCAGCTACCGACCGAAATCACTGGAAGTCTTTGAGGGAGGCCTATGTTCAGCAGTGGACGTCCTACGGCTGAAATGATGATGATGATGATGAGATACACTTTAAGAAGAGCTTGAATGCCTAACACACTCTTGCTCTCGCCACTCATATGGGTATATATGGGTATAGACCCAGCAGAGGGCGACGTCAGGCTGCGGATGATGATGATGAATAATTACGAGTACTCATGCACTCGGATGCCTACCTACTGCGACGTGCGCGTGGTCTGAACGGAGAGAATATCCTACCTGATTGTAGCACCCCTTCTTTAATGGAACAAAAACGTCGCATATATCAAATCAATAATATTGACACAATAATCGTAACAATAGCTCTTTTGGATTACAGCTGATCGTCTTAAGGTAAGTTAAGGTTGTAAGGCGTAGATGTGAAAAGACTCCTACGACGATAACTTTTAGTAGAAACGAGGCGTGGATTTTACTCACCACGGTCTTTTGATACGACAGGCAGTGGCGGATTTACCAGCAGGCTGAGTAGGCTGGAGCCTAGGGCGGCAGATTCTGGGGGCGGCAAATTTGGAGAACGATTTTTTTTTACCTCATAGAATTCAAAAAGATTTTTACGTTTAATTATCGTGTAAATAATAGCATACATTACCCCGCCCATACGTGATGTTTGAGCTTCGATTAGCTCAAAAATATGCAATTTCAACAAAATTGTTGCATTGTAAAAATAATGTATGATTTGACAATTGTTGAGGCAAGGCGGCAACGCGGCAAAAACTATTCAGCCTAGCCCTTGTAAATTTGTAAATCCGCCACTGACGACAGGCATTAGATAGCTGGTCTTGACAATAATCTGAAGGTTCAAAAAAGCGGAACTAATCCGTCAACAAAAGGAAATGAGCATGACAGGTTTAACTCCTGCGCACTCAGTTCCGCACCAACACCGAGAACCGTGCATAATGCTGTAACACCACAATCGGGCTTACTGCAGAACACATTAGATTCGGGTCTATATTTACACTTGTTAAAAAATAATCAATGTTTTTGCATTCCAATTGTTATCGCTGTAGCAAAAATTTCAATTTGTTTCACCTACTCGTAATTGGTTAAGTGCAATGCGAGTGTTTTAGTATTTGCCTTTCACAAGCAAGGTTTATCACAACAAGGCCCTGCGCCAATTTTTTTATTTTATTTTTTTAAACTATCGGAATGTTTCCTAACAGTGAAATGAGCTGGCTAAAGGATTTCATGTAGTTTTACATTACACCAGAACCTATCGACTTTTCCTCCTTGTATCTTAATATAATTTTTGGTAAGACATGTATTTTCATTGGTAAGATACAAAATCATTTATTTCCATTGTTTGGTTTTACAAATCTTAGAAACGTCAAAAAAAAAAAAAAAAAAAAATAATTGTATTAAGTATGTGGCACCTGGATGCAATTAGCATAGGACCGTGAAAATTGGCGAGAGCAAGAGGATACCTATACCCAGCATCAGCAGTGGGTGAAGTCAAACTGCGAATGATGATGATTATGTGACAACTACAAAATCTAAGCCATGTACGTTGATTGCCTTGATCCGCTTGCACCATTGAATTTTTAAAGTCTTAATCACCGCGTTCCAACAAATAAGCTAACAAACCCTTTATCTCAACCATATTCGTATTTATTTATTTATTTATTTATCAAACAAATTTCACAGCCCTTAATATATATCTTAACTAGTAACTTATAATTATGTCATAAGGCCAAAAACGGATTTACATTTTATAAAACTTACATTTACACAGACTGTCATTAAAGAAAGAAGGGAAATTTACATTGTACGTATAATAAGTATATTTAAACAAAACAAAATCCAAAAATCTAAAAATACTACCTTATACAATTCCACAAATATAATACGAAGAAAATAAAAACAAAAAACAATAACAAACAATCATCTCACTACAATAAACTTATTCGGTAAACATTGCGAACAAAATTAGTTCTTAAATTAAAATACATTAAATAGATATTTTATATATATAGATACATACGAACGTAGATACTTACATAGATTAAGAAGAACGCGATATATACTATTTATTATGATGCAAGGTTTCGAGGACCTTGCGTTTAGCGTTTGCGTTTGCGTTATATTTAGGATGAAGTTTAATGATTTTGTAAGATTTAAGTTACTAAAATATACGGCTACCTCTACAACACTTTACAAATAAAAGTGCCATATCCTTCCACTTTCTTATTAAACTGGTGACTTAATCCCTCAATCACTGTTTCCAAGAAGTAGATATTAGATAAATAGTAAAATTCTGATACCGCCAGTCAGCAAGGCTTTATACCATACTAGGACATATCACACTGATAATATAATAAACCATTTTTTTTTGTTTCCAGAATTTAGGCCAATCCTATTTATTTACCAATATGCCATACGCTGAAATTAAGAAAAAATATATCCTGACTGCGACTTGAAATGTTTTTAAATACCTATTCAACGATACTCCAGTAGTCGCCATATTGAATTTTCACAACGTCATGTCTTTAGTTACACTCGCCGCACTAACAGGCATGGATCGACATATGAATCACAAAAAATTGCCTACGCACTATACAGACTAAAAAGTCAGAGCAAAGGAACATACAAACATACATAGACTGATAAACACATTTACCACTCCTCTGCGTCGCGCAGTCGGGTAAAAGTATGCTAATATCTACAAGATAGTAGGCAAAGCGACATCTCTGAATATTTTGACTCCTAGTTGCCTATAACAGCTAACTACTGTTTTATCTGAATTTCACATAAATCATAATAAAGATAAATAATTAAGTTATTATCACCACAGGAACGGAATAAAATCATTCAATCGTTAAATTTTGTTCATCGCATAATTGATTAATTTCAGCTTTTTGTTAGAAATCCTTGGTAACACTGTAATTCAATGTTTCAAAAGGTGCTCTTGTTAGTCGCGCATGGCTTGTTCGATTTATTTGTTATTATTGCAACAATAGGTAGCCAACGAATAGAATAGAATTTCCCGGTCAAGTTATGAATGCTTGTTTTTTCAAATTATATATACAGTAAACAGAAAAGAAAATACTTGCTTGATTTGGGATGAAGGGAAAAAGTATTTTCTATGATGAGTTCCTCAAAGTTCGAAGGAGAAAAAAGTGACTTTTTTTAATCATAGAGGTCACATATTATCGAAGCCGGATCAAGGTATACAATACCTTTATAAAAGTAAATGTTTATGATGCTGTTGCAAACGCATGATCTCCACATAAACACCAATGTGAACCAGCTTTAGGTTATTTGCAAAACTTAACATGAAAATAAGAAAAGTCTTAATTTTCTACTAGTAGACTTGAAACAGATCAGCCGTTTCAGACTTTTATAAATCTTTGTTTTCAATATTTAGACTTAGAAATCATCATAAAATCATTTACATTGATAACGGAACAAACTTTCTTTTCAAACTTTTCGTCTCTGATTTGACCCCATCAAAATTATTTCTATTTCTAAAAATGTGTTTGTTCCAAAAGGCGTCAACAATAAAACTCAAATAATCATTTGTCACCAGGCTTGGAGCTAGTTGGACCCAAAGGCCGAGTCTTCGTTAGCCTGCTCTTCAACAGTATGTTTATCCTCGGAGGCGTCACGGTGACGACGCTGGCGTGGTGGCTGCAGAACTGGAGATACCTGCTCTTTATCATCTACACGCCTTCTGTCTTCGGCTTCCTCTACATCTGGACCCTGACGGAGAGTTTCCGGTGGCTTTTTACAAAAGGTATACACACACACATACTCACGCGGAGCAAACTTAACAATAATTCCGAAGTTCGTGGGTTCAAACCCCAGCCGCGCGCCACTGTATTTTCCTTCTCAACAAAATTATGTGCGCTTTCAAGCTTTAACTGTGAAAGCAAGGTCTCTCTTTTCGGTTGTAGAAGGTCCACAGTTAGACTTAGTCTTAGTTTATAGACTTAACATCATACTGGGACGTGTCCACTTCATTATCATTATTATTATATAAAATAGGCCATAATGACAGGTATATGTTGAAATTGATTTGCATCCACTGTAAATCACCTGTTGGTTGTCCAGTGATGAGTTTAATATCAACCGCGACATAATTTAATCGTTACACTAAATTGCCAATGTCTGTTATCTGTTACCTTAGCTTAAAGCGTAGCTAATGGAATATTTTTCCAAAAATGCCCTTCGTTTCCCCTACAAGCTGTTGCAGGGAGGAAGGTTTTAGGTGACTTTTAGGTACTTACCTACCTACCTAATAAAATTAGCATACATAATTTCAAATAAAATGTTCCACCTCCAGTAAGATTTACAGAAATAAGTGAATAGGAAAGATGCTAATATATTTTTGCAAATAATACCCAATTTAAGACACCTCTTTTTCTCCAGGCAGATATGAAGAAGGAATCAATGTATTGGCGAAAGAAGAGAGAATCAACAACGTAACGATACCAAAAGACTACTATACCCAGATAGAACAACAAGCTATGAAGCAAAGAGACCTAAGAAAATACCAGTCAAAGCAACAAGAGACATCCTCCTTCAACAAAATCCTCCAATCTGCTATGATTTGGAAAAGACTGTTTATTTGTTCTTTTCTCTGGATTTCGTCTACTCTAGTCTACTATGGTCTTTCCATCAATGCTATAGAGTTATCAGGGAATAGATATGTGAATTACATAGTGATATTGGTCATAGAAGCACCAGCTAATGTGTGTAAGCTAATCTTCTTGGACAGATTTGGCAGGAAGAAGGTTATATCTGTTGCGTATTTTATGACAGCATTGATTCTGATCAACTATGGATTTGTGCCAGGTAAGGCTTAATAATACTATACAGACTTTTGATCAATGGGTTAACAGACGGATTAGTAATAAAATCTAATAAGGATCAGTCCAGTCGCTCGCGAATAAAACTCCTACGTCCTACGTCTGTGAGTGATTATGTGTACTTTAAATTTTTTTCCTATTCCCAATGGTGCTTGGAAGAGATTGCTCGCAATAATTGATTTGCTCGTAAAGATACCAAAAGTGGTATTTTACCGCGTTAAAATGCCGCCTATGTTGTATTCTAATATGTACCTATGTATTAATATATCATTATGAAGTTTCATCGAAATCCATGCAGTAGTTTATACGTAAAAGACCAACAAACATACTTATTTCCTCACAACCTTTCGCCTGTATAATATTAGTAGGATTTTAAAGCTTCTTAAATATTTTTTTAAGCTGGTACCTGGTCAATCCTCGTGTACCTTGGAGGGAAGTTCTTCATCACTCTAGCATACAACTCCCTCTACGTGTTCGCCGCGGAAGTGTTCCCGACGAACTACAGAACAACGTTGCTGGCTATGTGCTCTACGATAGGAAGAATCGGATCTACCTTTGCACCGCTTACACCGTTACTGGTAAGAACTAGCAAATTTATAAATCGACACTCCCTACGAATTAGTCTGTGACTGCCTGATACACAATTATATGAGTACCGGGTAAACGGGGAGGATAGAATTCAAGAGGTGAATGGAAATTAATTCAAAAAAGTTTTATACTAGCAATTATTAACAAACATTTTCAAATAAAAACGCCAACTTCTACTTTTTTGTAAACTACAATATTTTGTTCTTCAAATGGCGAGACTGATTTGCGGTCAGGTTAGAAGTTTAAAAAGTAAAAACACTTTGAATGTGAGTCGTAGTGAGACGTTAATTTGTGGTCCTCAAAATTTTATGTTTTGATTTTTTCTATTCGCCCCATATTATGTCGTTTCTTTTGACCCCAATTGCGGGCAAATAGAAATCTAACATATTTATTGCATTTTAAGATGAAATCAAAGCATTATTTATGTATTTATTTATAGTATCAATTGAACTCCGAGACATAATAAAAAATACTATTTTGTTAGATTATCGTACAAAAATCTATAAAGAGAACAAACTTCAAAAACATGTCTATCCACCCCGTTTTACGGTATGTTACTTTTGGAATCTAACCGTCAAAAGCTAATAAGTAATAATTGAAACAAAAAAAAATCCATTCCTCCTTTTTTCTGGCCCTTTTTATCAAACGCATAATTAAGTATCAAGTACAAGTACCTTAGTAAAGTTACTTTACTATAATTACCCAGGAGTTTTTAAATAGCGCGAGGACGTTTACTTTTACAAGATTAATCTTCATAGGCATTATTGTCAACTTTATTATATTTATATCTAACTTAATAATCCGCGACCCGAAAGCATAAATACCTATCTTATCTGCAGCTGACTCTGTAGTTTTCACCACCAATTAACCAATTTTAATCTTAACATTTTCGCACTCTTTGTCATTTCAGTTTCTAAGAAATCGACAGAAGTTGTTTAAAACGATAAAATTAAGCGGAAAAATAAAAATCGGCCCAGTACCTATTTCTCAAGTCAAATTCAATAATTCACATTTTTCATACCATAAGTCAGTCCATTTTTATAATAAATCTAAATTTAAAATTTAAGAAAAACCCCCGATTCCCATGCCTCAATTTTCTTAAACATAAAACAAAATAATATTTTGTAATGTGGACGCGATACGATTTCATTTGATACCCCACACTAGTATATTTGCAGATTTTCGGTTTTCCTTACCCACTCTCACCCCCATAACTTTTAAACGGCACAACCGATTTTCATGGAACATGTCTAAGAACACTCGCGCCAGACTCACCTTTCATACAAAAAAAACTAAATTGAAATCGCTCCATCCGTTCGGGAGCTATGGTGACACAGACAGACAGACAGACACACAGACAGACAGACAGACAGACAGACAGACAGACAGACAGACACGTCAAACTTATAACACCCCTCTTCTTTGGTCGGGGGTTAAAAATAAATTAACTTGTTTGATCTCTTTTTCTAATGATTCCTCCATTTCAGGTGCGCTACTACATATACCTTCCTACAATGCTGTTCGGAATTATGGCGACATTATCTGGTTTCCTAGTCCTCACCCTGCCAGAGACGCTCAACTCCAAGCTTCCTGATACCCTGGAGGAAGCCCAGAACCAGGACAAGAAGACGCAGGAAAATAGAGAGAGTATAAGGACGAGGCTATGAAACTGTAAAATTAATGTATATAATCTATACAAATAATTATAAAACTAAAGAGTTTGTTTAAATGCGCATGTCTCAGGATATACTGGTCCGATTTGAAAAAATATTTTAGTTAGGTCATTTATAAAGATATCTTTTTACCACGGGAAAATCCATAAACCACTAATACTAGCCTTTACTACTAATACTAGCCTAGTATAACTATTATTTAAAATCAGGAGACTCATACTGTGTTAACCCATCTCAATATTGTTAAAGTTGTGTACAAAAGTAAGTATAGAATAGTATAGCTACAGTAATAATGAAATTATGAATAAATATAAATATTTAGGTCTTGACAGTTCGCTTAAATTTTTTATACTGAGTTGAATAATAGTTCTTACTGAGTTGTAGCTGTGGTTGTATTGGAACAGTTTTACAATTTTGTAGCTATAACAATTTTGGAGCTCTTATTAGTTAACGTATAGAATAGTCAAAATAATTTGAAACACTTTGAATCAAATTTAATTCTATACAAGCAGTTAGGATCATCATAATATGGTACCCAAAATTATAAAGTGTATTAAAAAATTATAAAGTGTAAGTATTGTTATTATGCGCCAAAAGTGGTCAACAAGTGGTACAATATTATGATGATTATCAATGCTTATCAGGGTAGTAGCTACAGTCGGGCTAGGTGCGACAGTGCCCCGGGGCCCTCAAGTTCGGGGGGCCCAAAGTCTTATCAGAACCCCTATTATTTAATATTTACATGAATCACAGTAATAAAACATACCTCAAAATATCAACTGTCTTGCCATGATGGTCTTGAGATTGTTTTAATCTGAAAGACTGAACAATATGTAATAAGTTTTCTGTTTAATGTTTTTCATTATTTTGACTACTCTAGACGCAAATCAAATTGACGCTGACTGTACCACAGGGTTATATTTTGTCCATATGACACTCATGCGTTGGTCAATAAATATCTAGAACAAAACTTTATGCAATGTTTTTAATATGTAACTTTCAAACTTGAACAATGGTTTGTAAATCTTAGATCATAAGTCTAGTGAATTTAAATTATAATACCTAACTTATAACCTAATGGTAGGTAGTACAATAATCAATAGCTTTTATTTTAAAATGATATCTATAGATGTACAAAATAATAAAATTATATTGCTGTACAGAAACATTAAAACCTCTTTTATTTAAGTGCATGTAATTTTCAATACAAAGAGTAGGTATTTTCTATTATATTGTTTTTTTTACATCTTTAATTACCTAAGTATTTAATAAACTAGAATAGAAAAAAATAACAATAAAATAAAATTAGGTTACGACACACAAAAATATATTTTATACCTTACAACTATTATGACGACAAAAATGCTAAATTTGACTTAACAATTAGATTTTTTGGCTAAAGTTTACTGGTTAGGTACTTAATTTTACATGTTTCTCATTATTGGGATATGACCAACGACTTTATGAGGCTAGAAAGTCTTTGGATATGCCTCATGGGATCGCCAGCAAAGTTTCGAAAACTGGGTTTCTTGAATTATTTATTCTTTAGTTATTGTTAGATTTGTAAAGTAGGAATGGTAATTGCGTACTTCAGTAAGAATATTAACTTCATATTCATACGCTTATTTGAGACACGATTCTATACAATATGCGGTTTCCGTGAAAAGCTATATAAGAACCCTAATCCATGTAATTACTACATTACGTTCCAGTGTGTGATGTTGTCAGACACTTATTGTGTGGTTAGGTATTTTCTCACACCTAGCAAAGTTATTTCAAACACGGTCTTTAGGTTAAATAAGTATCATTATGGCAGAAATTTGTCATCTAGTGCCTATTCATCATAATTTATTCTGACAGTCAATGCAATGCATTATTTGCTTGGAATATGATATTGTTATTAGCAAAGGAGTCTTCGTGCAGCAACACATAACATAATATAAAATAAGGCTATAATAGGGCTACGAGTTTAAGACACATAATATTTTTGTTATCTCATGTTATCAATTGGTAAGTAACTACTGTTGTGTACAACATTTCTCAAAATTTTACCTTCCTTAAAAAAAAAACACCCGTGACCAAAGGTTGATTCAAACTTACCTACTCGAGGGACAAATAAAATAAGCTTATTACCTCAGAACTCGGTATTTTCATTTAAAAAACATTACCAAGGACATTATGGCATTTTACTGTTAAAAACTTTCTTTTAATTTTAATTTTAAATCAAATTGAATAGGGCATGAATCCTATTTAAACTTAGGTTAAACTTAAAAGATCTTTGTAAGGTAGGAGATTTAAAATCTAAGATCTAAAATCCAAGCGAGGAGTTGACTTGACATTCCTGAAAATGGTAAGTAGGTAGGCTAACCTAACCATAAAAAATACTAATTAATAACCTCATTGAATTTTCCTTTGTAAAAGGAGCGACACATTATTTTTTAAACGCCCCGTTTGCATCTCGGGCGCGTTCGAAAGTAATTATGCGTTTAGTACGTGATCCCATTTCTGCGAACGTGCCTCTAATGTACTCTGATAAAATAAATCCTGTACATAAAATGTTTAAATGTGGGATTTATAACTGATATGTTGTTTCAAAAAAGTACACTAATTTTGAAAATAATTGACGGAAAGTGGCGACGTATATTTGTAGAATCCATACATAACTTCGTCGACATTTTTTTAAAGAAGTAGTTAATGAAATGTTTGTCTGAACGTTTCTCCATTTTATTTATATTTATTCTTGTTGAACTATTTCACACACATTTGGCACATTTGTGCGAACACGCGCCCGCGCCGCGTAATGCAACGTGACGCCCTAAGACGCATCGCGTAACAACATGTTAAAGTTAAAGTATGAGCTTTTAAAAGCGTTAACTAAGCAAATGCAGCTAGTTTGTGAGTTATATTGCTAGGTATGTAGGTAGGTACGCAGGGATACCCCTTTCTTAGATTATTTTAGAAATGCATGCAATGTAATAGTTACAGGCCAGAAATTCAAGTCAAGTCTAAACAAAGTCATCAAGTCAAACTAGAGGATTAACTAATCAAAGAGCTTGCTTGCGCGTGCTTTATGCGGGCGCTTGTGACAAATGTTCTACGTCAGGGGTATCACTTTTGTACGTGTTTGACATAAAAACACCCGCCCACGTAAAGCAGCGTCATACCTAAGGAGTAATAACTTACAATAATAATCATAAGACATTTACAATAAGTGTGAGACTGGTGCCCGCGGTGTGTTTAATAAAACCTGTGTTGCGGGTCACCAGGCTCTCAACTATCCTATCATACGTACCTACACACAACAAGCCAGGTCTTGAACTCTGGTCTTTACGGCAGTAAAGATCCAGCTGATCCAGTACCAAAACATACCATTACAATCATTAAGGCAAAAAGTCTTCTATCCACCAGTTTCTTGTTCCAACTAGTGTCTCCGACACGAAAATCCAATGTAGCCACATCGTATTAACCCCTATGGCGTTTACGTGACAAAAAATCTTGGGACAATATCCGGTCAAGCGCCCGACAAAACAATTTGTATGTTTTTGAGTTGCGTTTGTGCCCAAGGACCTGAATGTTATGAATAAAGTCACAAGTGAAATGCTGAGATATGATAAATATTATTTTCAATATTTTGAAGTAACATACGAGTATTGAGAGAGACACACTGAGAGATACAGGGTGGATAATATCCATGGGCTATGGAGGGGAACTATACTAAATACTTAAGCTCATTTTACTGTTAAGAAACTTTCCTTTAATTTTGAACTAAACTACATTCAAAGATTTTCTACCTCGCTGTTTTAACATACGAATCGGTAACTAGCTGTTTCGAGAGGTATCCAGCCAGACAGACAAACACCAAAAGTTTTATCAAAAAAGATGATAACATTTTTACTTAGAATCTCCGTCTACGTTACAATTCTTCATAAAGGTACATAAGGAGAAGATTCTTCTGTGTATTATTCGTACAAATAAAATTAACAGGTTACTTATTTTTTTATTTAAAAGTATATTTTTATAGGGGTCATTTTTTTAACAGTTATCCTATCGATTCGTAAGTTAAAAGTTTATTTTGCGACTTTTTGTGGTTGGATTTGAAATTTATCTAGATAAATTATTTTCAAAATATTTTGAATTAAGTTTTGTTCGTTTTCAAAAATAAAGTAATGTTTCCTTTCAATAAAATGAGCTAGCTAAATAGGAAAACTACTTTAAAGCTAGCGGATTTAAAGTAGTTTTCCTCCAGAGCCTATTGATTTTTCCCACCTTGTACATTTTATCTTTGATGTTTCAATCAGGTCCCTTTTAGACAAAATCCATTGTTTATGCATGGTTATATTCAAAGCTTCAGTGATCTCCATATATGATAAAAGTTCTACTGTAACAAAAGATACACAGAAAAATGCTTCAGCATTACAATGGTTAACGCATTAACCACCTGTGGGTATTATCACTTATAAAAAAAATCATTTTTCTATCAAACAATCATTAAAACAGAAATACATAGTTGTAAATAGGCACAAAGTATAAAATATTATTAAGTTAACTTATGCTTTTAATAAAACGGACCGTCAACAGTAACGGTTACGTCTTGATTTAGTTTATCGCTTATCATCTTTGTATACATTTAAACGAGATATTCTTATTTTTTTAAACCGGTGTGTTTAGTAGGTACCTAATAATATGTACAAACATATAAAAAAAATATATATCCGGACGACTCACACAACATCGCCTAACCCCAAACTAAGCAGAGCTTGTACTATGGGTGTACTTTGGGTGACTGATATACTACACAAATTTTTTTCTAAATATATACATAAGATACATAGAAACACATAGTGTCAAATTAATTCACTTCCTCTACCAATAGGCCAAAATCTTAAAAATACCTAACGGATCTTAATGCAGTTTACAGCTATTGATAGGATGATGCAAGAGGAATTTTAATATGTAATTTACACCGTGTTATATTAATTAGGACTGGTGGATCGCTAGTAACAAATAATTGACATAACTTAATATACAATGCCACAACACTGAAATGTATCCAATAATTTGCGGCCACAAATCACAGTGCAGTAAGACACGTCGCAGGTGACAAAGCGCCGCCTATCACCTCTGAAGCATCGCTCAACACGAATTGACGTCATAAATCGCCTCACGTACGCCTGTATACGTTTAAGGGTTAAGTCACACATTGAACACTCAACAGCAAAAGTAGGTGATCAAAGTCAACGATTCAAAACATCTTCAAGTGTGACGTGCCATATTTAACAGGTTATACCAAAGTGTCAATTTCAAATGAAATTTTAATTAGTCAAAAGAAAATGACCATAATAACTAGTGTTGCCAGACGTCCCGTATTTCACGGGACGTCCCGTATTTCGGGCATCAATTCAAATGTCCCGCCGGGACCGCCTCTGTCCCGTATTTTCCCGCATGCATCCACATAGCTCGGCAGCGCGCGCGCGAGCGACTGAGGTGAGGATGGCCGATTATTGCCGAGATTTCCCGATGCGCTCGGTGCAGCGGCCGCGGGGGCGCGCGGGCGCGGGCGGGAAAGAACGGTGTGAAAACAATGTTTGTCTCTGTTAGTTGCATGCAAATTACTTTCTATCTCATTTTCTTTCTAACGTTATGAGACGAGAGATTTGATATGGATTTGATTGATAGATCGGTTATTTTGTTTTTGTTTTTTTGCGACAGCCGTGGCGTAAATATACGTACCTACCTAATTTTAACCTGTGATTAATTATAATTACAACAAAATGAGTGATTTAAGTGACAATGGCTCTGATACTTCGTCTAGAAGTAGTGGAATACCTACCAAGAAAGCTAAAAGGCTTACTAAGTATAATTCGAGCTGGGAAAATAACTTTTCCTGGTTAAGAGAAGTAAAAGAAAACTCCTACAAGGCGTCGTGTCGCTTGTGCAATAAAGATTTCTCTTGTGCTCATGGTGGAGTCGCGGATTTAAAACAACATGCATCTACAAAATCTCACATATCCGTTGTTAGCAACAGAGCATGGAGTAGTTTATCACAATATTTTTCAAAGCCCAGTACTAGTGCCTCGGAGACAGAAGACAAGATTGCTGCAGGAGAACTCGCATCAGTTTATCATACGGTAAAGCATTCTCTTAGTTACAATAGCATGGATTGTTCACACAAATTGTTACCATATATCTGCAGTGATTCAAAAATCGCTCAGAGTTTTAAGTGCGGTAGAACAAAAGCGGAATCTATTGTATGCGAAATACTGGCCAAAGAATCTGTTAAAGATATTTTAAAAACCGTCCACAGTAAAAACCTATACTTTTCGATTGCAACTGATGCGAGTAATAAGAAAAATCGAAAAATGTTTCCAATTTGCATACGTTTTTTTGACTATGATACGGGGATTCAAAAACGTCTTCTGGAATTCGTCGAATGCAACAATGAAACCGCAAATGAAGTGACTAAGTTATTAATAGACACATTGGAGAAAAATGGATTGGCTTTGAATAAAGTCTCAGCATTTTCTGCTGATAATACGAATGTCAATTTTGGCAAAAACCATTCCATTTTTACGCTTTTGTCAGCGAAAAATGAAAACATTGTTAAAGCTGGTTGTCCAGTACATATTCTCCACAATGCTGCCAAACATAGTACAAACAAATTGGAAGTGGACGTCGAAAGTTTGATACTGAAAATATGCAGTCACTTCAGTAGATCTGCAAAACGAAGACTGGACTTGCAACTCCAATTCGAAGAGAATGAGTTGCAGTGGGAAGAAATAATTAAACATGTTGCGACGAGATTTTTGTCCCTAGGTCCCGCGGTTGAAAGAGTATTAAAAATATGGCCTGCCCTGAAATCTCATTTTGTGGAATCCCGCAACGAATGTCCTCGTTTATTATTGAATATCATCGACTCCCAGGAGGAAGAAAAAAAGACTTTGGCATATTTGTCATTTGTACACAACGTGATGTTCTCTGTGGAAGTTACAATGAAAAAGATTGAATCAGATACTCTGTCAGTTGTTGAAATGCATACCGAAATGCACAAGATTCGCGAGAAGTTGGAGCAAAGAATAAAAGACAACTTTTTTGGAAGTCAAGCGAAAGATATTATGCATGGATTAAGTACTTCCGCAAACGAATCAATAAAAGGCGATTTTCTACAATTTTACAATAATTTCTTAAGCTATTTGTTACCACGATATGATTTTTCAGAAAATAACATCCTTTCTAAGGTGCTGTTTTTAAACTTTCAATCGCCAGTAAATTACAACCAATTTCAAGAAGCTGCGGAACTATTAAGGATAGACGAGTTGAATATGGACTGCTTATACGAAGAATTTCAGATGATTAAAAAATGCCTGGACATTGCTGTTGCATCTTCTGAGAAAAATATAGGTGCGATTGAAAAGTGGAAAAAAGTCTTGGAAGGGTTTTCCAATAATGAAATCCCTAACATTTTTCGCATCATATCTTTCTTTTTCAGTATCCCTAGTTCTAATTGCTTCGTAGAACGAGTTTTCTCACAAATGGTGTTGAAGTGGACTGATGTGCGAAATCAATGTACCCCCAACTTAATAAAAAGTGAATTAATGACAATATTTAATTACGATTATAATTGTATAGATTTTTTTAAATATGTAAAATCCAAGAAAGATTTGTTAAAGCTTGTACGTTCTTCAGAAAAATATTCAAAAAAATAAAAAACTTAATAAGTAAATAGTATTTCATTTGTCCCGGAAAAAAAATCAAAATCCCGTATTTTTTTGCCTATTTAGACATTTGTCCCTTACATGCTAAAAAAAAATCTGGCAACCCTAATAATAACACCGAGGATCGAAATAAATGTTAATCACTTACTTATGATACCTTAATTGTTCCTTTATAAACAGAAACAAACTACAGTAGTCAGTAACCTTTGACATTATTTAGAATTTATATAATTTTGGGACCCTAATCCGTCAGTTCTTTTTGCTGTTGACTGTAATTGAATGTGCGATCTTGGTGTAATGATAGGCCATTATTGGGTTTCCAAGTGTGATTAAATAAATAATATAAATATTACCATTGGTATATTTTCACGGAAGTAATTCCGTAATCGTTTGAAATTATAAGTCGCCAGCTTTCTGATTGACATAATCTACATATCTCCGCATACCTTGGCCCGACAATGATTGTGTATCTATTTTAAGTTATTTTCCATTTTGTTATTGCCTCCTCTGCAGAGAAAAGCTTCGCCTTTCGTAATAATAATAGCTTTTCTCGCCGTACAAAATAGCTTTTGTCCTTTACTGGAGCTTCAACTGAGTCCATGCCGGATTCGATCCATATTGGGTTTTGCTCGAAATAAATGATTTTCCCGATAAAATGTATACCTGTTACTCAGGTAAAATGTGGCATATGTGTTATTCTGATATGAACCTAAGTTAAGTAAGTATTTTAAAGTTTCATCAAAATCCACACAGTAGTTTTAGCGGGAAAGAGCAACAAACATCCATTAATTCTTCCCAAAATTTCGTGTTTATAATAACAGAAGGAGGTATGTGTAAAACTCACTCCACTAAAAAATTGTAAAGCTAAGTTTTCCTTAAAGCGAATGCTTTCACTGCACGTTGAAAACCTTTTGTTCAATTTCAATTTCAGTTGTTGCATTTTTACGTATTCTTCACACGAAAATACTAAACGAGCTCCGCGCTTTCATACTCTCAGCGTCACGTAGTAGCATCGAATGTATAAACGCGCGTTAAAAAACCGCGGAGTGGAAACCAGGGCATTAGTATATTAGTTTTAACAAAAACACTATAACAACTAATATTGTAATTACTATTAACAACTAATATATTTATATCTTAAAACGTCACTTTAGATTTTTTCTACCCAGGACCTAAGTCAGATTAACAAACACTGGTATGTCGCTATCCCACTTTCTAGCCAGCTTGTTGGAACTAGGTATAACATGCTACCTATTGTTCTAGGACTGTTATCGGTTCCATATAACATTCACCGGTGGCTTTAGGCCAAGCCTGATTTGTACTGAAACAAGGCATTCCAAAGAAAAAAAGCACGTTTGATAAAATTTTAATATGTACACTCGTAACTCTGTAATTGGTTGTATAAATACTTCAGTCTTACTATCTAGAGGGGTAAGTTTTAGCTGACTACAGAGAGAAAGAGAAATAAATATTGGAAAATTAAGTCTTTTTGGATTATAGATAATGTAGATTTGGATTATAATCAATAAGGGAGGGCTATGTCCAGCATTGGACGAAATACAGCAGTAATGAGGATGATGACGAGAAAAGTATTTCAGTTTAATTGTTTAAACTGAAACGTTGCGGGTTTAAATTCAAATCCTTTGAACGTAGGCACTACTATTCTATACATAAATGTGCTTAGGTTTTGCGGTCAACGTAAAGTGTAGCTATCTTAGAAAGGTATGTCAGAAACAAATACACAGAAACCAGTACAGTAGTGTCTCAGTGGTGCGTTGCGTCAGCCAGATAAGGCTGGGAAATAAGCTAGAAGACTAAAAAATAATAATAAATCCATTATTTAGATTACCTTTAAATATTTTTACTTGTATTTTTCTTGCAAATGAAGAATCAAGACGATACATTGCATTGAAGTTTCGCGGGTCTTAGAACGAGCAAATGTAATAAATGTATAAATACGTCACAAACACGATATTTGTTGCAATATATCTTGGCGCTTTCTTATTAAATTAATAAAGCAAAATATATATTTTTGGAAGGGCTAACAGATGGATCAAACAGAATACCTAATTTTCCCCAACAACATATCTAGGTATGCTCAATGTTAGCTAAAACTTCGTCAGAGAAAAACTTTTCCCGGGCTAAAAATACCCGAAGCCTTCATTAGTGAGCAGTTATAGTGAGTCTAATCACTGCAGGCCTCTAATCACCAATGACATTATGGCACGTGACTTTGAGTTAGAATAGTTCGCGTATAGAAGCTCGCGGATGCATGCATAGGTACACACAGTAGGTTACTAGGTCATTCACGAACTAGATAAACGATGAATGACTTTTTACCAAGACATAATTTACCTACCTATTTAGATTTATAACGGGATATTAACCATGATTGATTGTCTTTCGAGTTTCCCGATATTTTGACACAGTTACATGCGCCATGATCACGGTTGAACTGAAGCTGCAGCGATTGGAGTTACAGTTTTGTTAGCAGACAAATCGATTTACCCCCTTTCTCACTCTTTTATTAAGAGTCGATGCATCACTAGAGTTGGAACATGTTTCACACCCCACTAAGACCAGTTACGGCTCACGGTGGTTTCCAACCGATACAACTGGATACTATGAGAAAGGACTAAGAAAACAGCTGAAATGCATGATCCCACTCGCGGACATGACATAGGTCTCCTACCTACTAGTCGATGATCCAAGTCAAGATACTAGTAGGCTACTACAAGCAGTGGCGTAGCTAGTCAAGGGCCCTGGGGCTAAAAACTGTTAATGACACTTTAAATCGAGATTAGTTTCTCTACGCCATGTTTTGATAAATGTCGAATTCCATATTTGGCTTACATTCGTGATTACAACATTATTATTAGCATCATTAATTTTATGAGTAATTTTATCCTCAGTTACACTATTTTTTTATTAATTTTAAAGATCGGAAGATTAGTGAGAAATTAACTTAGCTATTTATTTTATATAAAGGTTCTAGAAATCGTAAATTTTTTCGTTTAATATAAGAATGGATAAGATGTGAATTTTATTTAAGAATGGAGAAGATTTCTGATAAGACTTTGGGGGACTCCGAATCCCTGGGGCGCTGGCTGGTCTAGCCCGCCGGTAACTATGCCACTGACTGCAAGTAGAGGAAATGTACCTAGCCAGTTTTAAGTCAAAATGCGGCCGTCCATTCAGCACAAGGTGACTCGTAATGAAGCATTCCTGCACTAGCATGTGTAGCCGGAGATTTATAGTCGCACTACCCGCTAAATTGCGAACGCTCTGTGTGGATGCAGGTTGGACGAAATGTTAATGTTACAATGTTTGATAAGCTTGTTCTGTGATTTGAATACCGGACTTGCTATTACGTTCACTTTGAAATAAGACTAGCTTTTGGACCAGATATTAAATCATTGCCGTTTTTAGTACATTTTAAGAAATCCTAATAATTATTTATTTATACGCTGTTTGTTACGCTTTCACGCGAAAACTACTGAACCGATTTGAATGAAATTTAGAAGAGAAAGAGATTGGTACACAGAATCTCTAGAGCCTCAGAAAGGACATCGGCTACTAAACCGCGGAAAAGTGTACATTCCGCGGGCAAATTAATTAAAACGCGGGTAACACCGCGGGGCACTACTAGTTTGCTATAAGTATATAAGTATTGATTATCTACCTTTTGTCAGATTGAAAGGCAGATGTCAAAGTAAAGGAGCTCTCCGAAGTTTCAGTTCATCAGATAATTTCCGAAAAAACTGTCTGACAAAAAAAGCGCTTTGTAGGTATGGTACCTATATCTTATGTTTTTCAACATATCTACAAACTCGTGTCGGTAAAATAAGCAGGGCGTATTCAATTTAACTCGTTTCGTAACTGTTTGCCGCACACCGTGCACTTTGTATGAAACTAGCTACTCGCCCGCGGCATTGCTCGCAATCTTAGAGTATCTATCTATGGTAAGAATAGAGTGAGCCTATTGAATTGCGAACATTAGACACGTCTAAGAACAACATGACGTTTGCGCAGCGAGCATTCGCAGTCGTGGATCGAGCGCACCGCGCCGACTCTCAAAAGTCAGTGATGGGATGCGATCGATTGTAGTCGATGTTTTAAAAAATATATATGTTAGTTGGGCGTAGGGTTTTTCTTCGATAATTTATATAAGATAAAAAAAATACCGGCACATTTTTATCTTCTTATTTTTATCGGTAATGTCAGAATCTTACTACTATGTAACACCTAAATTAAGCACACCTTTCGTACCTTCGTACCGTACAGTACAATTATTTATATTCTTGTGCAATAAAGTATTAATAATAATAATAAATGTAACCACTTGAAACAACCAGAAAATGATTACCTATGTAAATGATAGAACTATCATTATAATTGGGTAAATTACTAGATGTTTTATATAATGAACCAGATAACAAGTAAATAACATAATGAGTGTGTAACTAATTACCTAACAGAGAACCTAATTAATGTAATTTATCGATAGCTTTTCCCCATCGGCACGACCCATCTTTACCTGTCATTATTTTTTTTTCGTTTGTCTATGATAGCTGTCCACGTTCTGCACAATGAAGATTTAGTGATACGCGCGCTCTGTTTACTATATATACTCTAAGCTCGCAATATTTGATTTTCCCGCAAAAAGCGCTCTATTTTACCGTAAAAGTAGCCTTTGCGTTGTTCTGATATGTGTCTATTATTAGGAAGTTTTATCAATATATTTTTAACCAATCAGTAGTTTTACATGAGCCCACCCAACGCTAGAAGGCGACGTGGAAGGTCCAGGATGATTATGGCGGCGGGACGAGCTCGACGCCCACCTAACATCGTGGCCTGAAGTAGCCAGCAATAGAGGCGAATGGAAAGAGAAAAGGGAGGCCTTTGCCCTGCAGTGGGACAGAATGGCTAATAAATAAATAATAAATAAAATAATAGTAGTTTTACGTGAAGGAGGAACAACACAACACTTACATACATCCTGACTAACTTTCGCGTTTATAATATTAGTAGGACCGTCGTCCGTACGACAACCGCACCGCTTCGGCACCACCGCAGTGGTACTTCACCAAATCGTCAGATTTACTGCGTAAACTTTACGCCGTAAAGCGCGGTGATGTTCCATAATGCCAAATACTTCGGACTTTTACCAATCATCTTAACATTTACCGAATCTCAGACTTTTGCAGTAACATATAGCACAGATTTTATAAAACAGGATTATTTTATCAGTGCTTAAAATAAAAGCACTACTTACACCTACCACAATACGAGTACATCCATTATGCATTTAGTAAAAGCGTTATTTTATTTAGGACTTATTTTATAAACTCCGAGTAAACTATGGATATATATCCGAGTAACTACTAAAATGGGGAGTTCTGTCAATAATGTGTCAATGGTTACTTATGTTAAGAGCTATCTCGCTCTGTCACATGTAAAATAGCTCTATTGGAAGCATTGTCTAATTTTACTTGGAGATAGTGAAACAGCTTCTAATTAAACAAGTTTATGACCTAGAAATATAAATAAGAAATGTATGATTAAATAATTTTATTATTTGACACTAACTTAATTAAATATTTTAGCTTTCATCAAATACAATCTTTTTACCTTTGTATGGTAAGATACCTGACTGCTTTTTCTTTGCTTCCCAAGATGGATGCAGTTTCTCTTCTTTAGTATCAGTTTTGTTATTGAAAGCCCTATCATTTCCTGAATTTTTATCATTAAATTTAGAATTCCTGTTAAATTTACTATCTGTATCATTAAAGCTTGACCCCCTTCCATTCCGTCCATTGAAATTTGTATTCTTATCATTAAAATTAGAATTACTGTTGTTCAATTTGGAACTATCATTAAACCTAGAGTTTTTATCATTAAATGCGTTTCTATTATTGAATTTATCGTTTCTATTCTCAAACTTATTGAATTTATTGTTGGAGTCATTCCTTTCAAATTTTCCAGATCTGAAATCAGGTTTGTTATTTCTGGGTCTGATTGGAGCTCGACCAAACATAACAGCTCTTCTTTCTTGCCTATTTCCTTGTCTGTGGATTTCTTTAAACTCATCAGGCTGTCTAGGTTCTGCTACTGACATGTAACTTCCACCCGTAGCTGTTTTGAAGAATGGATCAACAGTTTTACTCTCTGTATGACTGTCAGAACTATCTTTCTTAAACTTTCTGTTTAGCATTTTCTCATTCAAATTCTTGTTTTTATTTTCTTTCACTTTTTTGTCTGGTTTTTTCTTTGGTTTCAGTGTTGAAAGTACGTCTTCTATATCAAGATTAGTGGCTTCTTTTTTATTTGATTTTGTTTGCGGTTTGAAAGCAGACATCTTTGGATTTTCTATCTTAATATTGGGCTTGATATTGCTTGCAGGACTTGAACTTTGAGTGTCATCAATCATGTCTATTTCATTATCATCAGATTCTTCATTATCCTGATCATTGGAAGCATCATCATCAAGATCGTTGGAACCAACATCCTCATTCTCTTCCATTTCTTCATCACCAGATTCATCACTGCTGTTCTCTTCTCGTGTAGTGGGTTCTTCTCCTTCACTAGATAAGTCACTACCATTTACCACTTGTCTAGGTACTTCTTCATCACTGGATTCATCACTACCATTTACCACTTGACGTGTAACTGGTACATCATCATCATCACTAACATTTTCATCACCATCCTTTAATATATCATCATAAGATTCATCTGCATTGCTGTTTTCATCATTGGATCCCTCATCATCACTAACATCATCACCAACAGTATATTTACTGATATCTTTTCCCTTTGCAACATCTTCAACAATCCAATCACCTTCAGAATTAACGATTTTACTTTCTTTCCCTTTCTTTTTTTTCTTCTGAGCTTCTTTGGCTTCTTTTTTGAGCTTTAGCCTTTCTTGTCTGGACATTAGCAAGTCTTTTATGGGTATATCTCCAAATTTATCCTTGATCATCTTGTATTTCTGTTGTAAAGCCTTGTGGAGAAGCAGCCTAGCACAAGCTTTATCATTATCTACTATTGGTTTGTTAAGATGGGTATTTAATTCAGCTTTGTTTGTGATTATGAACCTGGCTATATCTCTAGGCTTCAGTTTCTGTAATGAAAGTTATGCATAACATTTAGTAAAATAAATAGCATTGAGCCAATACTAGTCTACAATCATTAATCAAGGTGATTCTGGACACTGTATTTTGTACACAGTAATCAAACTGTTATTTCCCAGTACAGCGTGGTGAATTAAGGTGTATTCTATCTCGTCAAGAGAGAAGATATGGATATTAACAAGTAATATTTTCAACACAATAATTGCTTAGGTTTTCATAATCAAGTTAAATCATTAAGTTTATAATTAATTATTTTTAGTATAATAACAAACTATGGATTAGGTATTTTCTGTCTGAATAAAAAAATAATAATAATAATATAACAATGCTTCATCTATTCCCAACAGTAATTTATCATAAATAGTTTCACAGGTTTTACTTAATTATTGAATTTCAATTATGGCATAAAAACTAAATAATATTAACATATTATGTATGTTGTTCGAAATTTCTCTAACAGCCCTTACTAGGTAGGTAAGAGTAGAAAATTATGCTAGGCAACTGATATTTGAAAGAAAAGAAATAAAGAATAATTTGATACATACCTTTATGATTAGAACCTCCTTGACTGCAGACTCAGCTTTCTTTTTATTTT
Organism: Gymnoscelis rufifasciata; assembly: GCA_929108375.1. Lineage (NCBI taxonomy): Eukaryota > Metazoa > Arthropoda > Insecta > Lepidoptera > Geometridae > Gymnoscelis > Gymnoscelis rufifasciata. Next base: position 12,257,685 of record OV815314.1, read on the forward strand.
TCGCTTGTATATTTTCTGGGGCTTTCTTCTTCTCCGTGAGGGTCTTAGCCTTCCTAGTAAGCTTGTGTATAACTTGAATTTTGGCTTGATTCAGATTTTTCTTCAGTTGTATAACCTGGAATTAAGACAGTTAATATGATTAGAAGTATGTTTTGTTTTTGGGCTGAAACAGGTTCCTTAAAGCGAGAACTAAAATAAGATAAAGATTTCAGCTTGTACATGTGTTAATGGTAGGTAACAGTGCATATGCAATGCTACTATAAAACCTGTGTGTAAAAACTAAAAGATATTGGAATCAATGATTATTATACTGCAAGGTACATATTATAGACAATTTGGATCAACTTGGGTTTTTAAATATCCAATAATCAAACTACAGGGATAATTTCTTATTTAAGTAGGAAATTCTGGAATCAACATTTATTTGATAACACAGGACCCACCCCCTCTTTGAACGGGTGTCAATTACACATATCAAAATCCCTATTGATCACTATATATCATTAAAAACCGCAGAGTAGTGTATAATGATGATTTAAAACGGTTAACATACCATGATTTGACGGTTGCAATGCAAGCGCCATGATCACGGAAAACGGGTTTTCCGTGAAAACCGTCAAATCATGGTATGTGCCCGTTTTAAATCATTATTTTGTTAAAAACCATGATCATTTAATAAGTTGTAGTGTTTATGATTGAGGAGAGGAGAGCTGACATCAGAAACTTTAATTTTAAACTATGTTACGACTAATGGTATGTTCTATAATGATGTATTATTAACCAATATTCTAATAACTGATGCTTTTACGTACCTCATTGTTGAAGGCTTGTTTTACAGCACCAACTTCCATTTTATGGGTTTGTTTTGGTCTTTTAGGTTAGTTCCCGAAAGTGTAGTTCTCTAACGGAACTTTTAGTTAATTGTTTGTTTGTTAGATAGGCTATTGAATATATTCATAATTCTTAATAATATGTAATTAATTTTTTATTTTAGTTTTATTTATTTTTTAGGCACGTTTCCGCACATGGGCTGAGGCTCAAAAGTAAAACAAAAACAGCTGATTTTATTGGTCGGCCGTGACATTTGACAGCAATTTAGTTAGTGACAGTTGACATAATCATGAAAAAAAAATTACCTCTATGATTTAGCTAGTGGCTAGTGACGGACCTATTGGATTAATACCACTGACATAACTAAGATTGATCAATCAATGCATCACATCATCACGTTTTTAACATAACGTAATTGTTTTATTATACATATCTTGACATAATGTACGAATAAGCAATTGATTAAGCAATTTTCTAATTACAATTTGACATTATTTATTAATTGAATTTTAAAAGGTATTTTTGCTCATAGATTTTTATTTGAATTTTTGATGATTTATTTGATTTGCATTATTAGTACTAAAAAACCAGATGCAAATGTGGCGTATAATTATATTCTCAATAAATGATTAATGACTATCACCAGTGATCGGACTAAGTGAATTGAATTAGTTTAAATAATCTCTAACGTAATATATATTAATATCTCTAAGAAATTCTGGGGGAATGTCCGAGCGTTACAATTTGATAGCAATATGCCAAGTCGCTGGCAAACAAGTATTTTGTTTAATTTCATAGCAAACATAATCTGTGTTAATTGTTTTAGACGCAAGATCTTATAACAATGTCAATTAATTCACTATCGATTAAAGTAGCTGCGTTTGGACAAGCTATAATATTTGCAATACTTGTTATTTTGGCACAATTTTTTAAATCTTCTTCTTAACTCCTAAACATGCTTCTTGGATTATATACCGTAATAGATAGAGGAAACAGTATCGTAACGGTTTCGACCTGTAACTTCTAAATGACTTTATGCTCTTTGACTTTTTGTAATATCGATTTTGACGAATTGTTTTTACCTAAACGTTTTTCATTACGCATCACTATAAACGTCAATATAAAAAAAGTTAAACTATTCTCTTTGGTCGGATCTGTCAATCCGAAAAGTACGTAAATATCTTTTCTGAAATAAATTCGAAAATATCTAAATAATCAAATGCTTTAGTGTAATTTGTGATTGCATTTGAGTTTCTTTAGCTATCTGTGGAAAGTGTAGTGTATATATTTTGTGGCTCACGGTTTCTGTGATTGTGTTTTCAGCATGGCTCCCCGGTTCGAGATCGCAGTTGGTCTGCGAAAAGGCCACAAAACTACTAAGATTTCCGCTGGCAGGAAGGGAATCACTGACAAAGCTATCAAGATCCGACCAGCTAGGCTAAAGGGTGTAAGTTTCATTTGAAGTTGTTAATGTTAGTGAGTAATCCGTAAACAGGTTATGTTTTGGTTGTTTCGGTACTGCTTCAAACTATTCTAAACCTATGTATCAACATTTGCTTCACTAGCTACATAGTGTTATCGCAGTGAACCCATAAGTGTAGCCTCAACTCGACTCAATTATTTTATTTACTATCTCTTTCAGACCCAAACCAAGCACTCCAAATTTGTTCGCGATCTGATCCGTGAAGTGGTCGGCCACGCTCAGTATGAGAAGAGAGCTATGGAGTTGTTGAAGGTAAATAAAAACTATTTAGTTTTTAGCAAAACTATTGAAATCATGTATGTGTACTTTAGTCATTTCAAACTAAAATATTATGGGACTACAGTGTTCCTACTTAATTAACCCTCTTGCTCGTCGATAATCGTCCAGACTTAAAATAAAAAGAAATATCACAAAATCCAAAAAAAAAAACAAGATTTTTGTTACCATTATAACAATATTGACATAAACTCGATAAAAAAAGTATATATAAATTTATCACCTACTTCTGAGGTTTACTACTATGATAAAAGTAAAAAAGATAAAAGATATTTATTTTCCTACCATACAATAATACAAACAGAAATACTTGTAAATATATACAAAAATTTAAATATTATTTGGTTGAAAACTGGCTCTGTCTCAGCATGTGCCAGATTATGTACTAGCATGCTAGTAACCAGCGCTGGTCTTCCGACAGAACCAATTGTTGATGTTACGGACAAACATAACAAGCACACAATTACAATACAAGCAAGGAACATAACATTTCTATTCTATAACATACAACATTTACCAGATGATTCCGTCATTTGTACATTTAAAGGTTGTAAATTCAATAGGAAGAGTAGCCTTTTCCAAAATTAAATACCCTTGTATGCAAAATTAATGTGAAAGTAACAAAAATTAATGCTTTTGCATTTATAATATTAGTTGGGTTTTTTTTGTTGTCTCAGAGTCATTGGCTGCAATTTCCAATAACTTTTTTTTCTAGATTAAATAACTAAACTTCTATCTAGATTTTTGGATGTATTTCATTTTTATGTCAAGCATAATTATTTCTTTCATATAATATGAAGCCTTTGGGCAAATTGGTACAATTTCACACTGGTACATTTGTAAAAATACAAACCTTACAAACACACTCATAAAATACCTGTGACACTGTTGTTCTTCAAAATAATTTATTCTTTGAAGAAATTGATATAATAAGCATATACTAATAAAACTTGGGAGGTAATTTCTCATATCAAAGAGAAACTAGGAATACTGCACAATTTTTGGCTGTGACTTTCCTGCCCTAATTCTAATTCTAAGTGGGGGAACTGAGATCTGCACTGACATCTCACATAGGAGTGTTTTGTTACCTACCCTATTAAAATAATCAAACTGTGAAATGAAAAGTTAAAAGTTGAAAATTCGAAACTCATCTAAACAATAAATTGCAGGTGTCAAAGGACAAGCGTGCGCTCAAGTTCTTGAAGAGACGTCTAGGCACACACATCCGTGCCAAGAGGAAGCGTGAAGAGCTCGGAAACGTGTTGGTACAGATGAGGAAGGCTGCTGCACATGCCCATCACTAACTCTAATAAATAAGCTTACCCAATTTTGTCTTTCATTTATACAATCGCTAGCTTAACTCCTTGACCCTTACTTCAGGTAATAAGGTCAGGTAACCGGTTACCGCTTGGGGATTAACGAGTTAACACAAAAAAGCCGTGTTGGCTAAGTGGAAGGTCACTCTACTTTCAATCCGAAGGTCGTAGGTTTAAACCCCGCCACGCACCTCTGGATTTTTCTTCTTGAGAAATTTATGTGCGCTTTAAACACGTGCTTTAACGGTGAAGGAAAACATCGTGAGGAAACCGGCATGTTCTGAGAACTTTAAAAACAGTTTGAAGGAGATGTGACATTTACCAACCCGCACTTTGCCAGCGCGGTGAATTAAGGCCTAATCTATCTCGTCAAGAGAGAAGACCCTGTGTCCCAGCAGTGGGAACAGTGATAGGGTGATGATGTTGGCTTAACACGTCACGGCAATTCCCGTGTTTTATAGAAATAGAAAAATAACCTATAGCCTTCCTAATTTAGTTGAAGCTCAGTATTATTTAAATCGGCCCAGTAGTTCCTGAGATTAGCGAGTTCAAACAAACTCTTCAAGGTTAAAACCCAGCTGTCATTGTGACACATTATTTCATTATTAATAATTATTACCTAGTGAAGATAAAAGGTGGAAGACATAAATCTCCAAATCTTTGTTGCAACAGGTAACTCATACTCAGACACAATGTCTAAAATACCTCATTGCCCTGAGCTTAAGACATGCCTTCTGTGATGATCAAGCAATATGACACCAGGCATGAGCCTATGCCATGTTTTCTCCTAGGTCATTGTTGTTGCTTATTCAATCAGTCTGCAGGCAAAACAATCCATTTTTTTACTGAAACTAGATGATGATAAATTGTAATATGGTAGTGGATTTTAAGTTGCAAGTTGTGCAAGCAGATCATTAACTTAACAACCTGACCACTGATTTGTCCTGTTACTTATTATTACTTACTAGTGGCCCGCCCCGGCGTCGCACGGGTTTTTATTCAATTTTTTCCCCCGGCTTTTATTCGATTTTTTCTCGCCTTTTAAACCTTCCCTGGACCTCCACGAACATTTCAAGACTATGATAAGATAAATCTGTTCAGCCGTTCTCGAGTTTAAATCAGACTAACGAACAACAATTAATTTTTATTTATATAGATAGATAAGATAAATTGATTATATCGTTCATCAATTTCATCATCGATCGGCACACGGTTAATCTACGGGATCGAATCACAATGAAGAGATACGTAGAATAACCGTGTCACCGACATAGCCAAACGGATTGCACTTTGAAGTGGCAGTCACTAAAGCACGCAGAACAAATGGTTGTTGGGGCGGAAAATTTGGAATGGAGACGAGTACGAAAAATGGAGACAACTCCACTGATCGGCAACCGCAGCTTAGAACGTCCACCAATTAACTGGACGGACGATTTGGGCTCTCGTTGGATGCAGGCCGCTGCTTACTAGCAAACTAAATTACTGGAAATCTTTTTTCCGTAATTAGTCCAACAGTGGAAGTCAGACAGCTGAAATGATGATGACTCGGGAGTTATCACAATAACTATAGGGCGTCGCACGGGTATAAAATTTTCCCGGAGATTGTTCAAATTTTTCTCGCCGTAAAAACCATCCTGTCTCTCAGGTTGGATCGAGCTGCACATGGTGTGCTAATTGTATTATAATCGGTTAAGTGGTTTAGGAGTCCACTATTATTTTTATTGTTTTACGTTGTCTGTTTGTTTGCTAGGTAGGTACCTACGTTATTTAAAGTTGAAAACAGGATGGTATTGAACATTTTATTTTAAAACAGGTTTCTATTTTAGTGTGAACTAAGTTCTGTGGAGACAACCGATATGTAAGTGCTTAATATCTGACGATTTGCGGCGAAGCGCGCTCAGGCTGGACACATGTACATTTTGTAGGTAGTCATAGGTCATCCAAAAAACTTGTCCTTAAATTCCCGGTGCACAGCCAATGCTTTTATGGCAATTCTGTTCCCGTCCATGCTGTCCGCCTATGGAATCCTTTACCAACAACATTATAAACCGCTCTTTCATTAGAAGTTTTCAGTTAGGAAGCCGAAAGATTATTTTCTCGCTCTCGCTGACTGAACTTTTCGATGTTGTTTTTGTATCTATAGGTATAATAACATTGTGTTTATTATATTTAAGACCTTAGTTCATTCCTATCATAGTATTAAATTTAATTTAATTTAATGTAAGTATAGCGACAAGGCCGCCCAATGTACATAAAATGTATTTTGTATATTATTTTCTTCTATTTTTGGAGTTTACTCCTTAGGAAACGATTTGAGTTATAAGGCCCGGTACGGAAATTATACGGGGAGTAAAATCAAGTGTTAACAAAAGTTGAGGCGTTACGTAGAAAGAGACAAACAAATATATCTGTAGGATTCAACGTGTAAAAGAATGAGATGGAATACCGTCGAAACGTCTCGTTCGAAATAAGAACTTTAACGCATTTTGATTGGTTGTTTGTTGTGTCTCTGGAATGCGAGTTACCATTTTTGACATTCGAATACGCGTTCGAAAAAGTATTCGTCTAGCATTCACTTAGAATTTCTCAGTGAGTAGAGGTGAGAGAGCAAAGTTATTCAGTAAAATCATCAATATTTACAAAAAATTTTTGGCCGGACGTTTCTTTTTCACTTGGATATCGTCTTACAAAGATAGAACAAAGATATAAATTTATTTATTTATTTATTAAAATAGGCTACACCAACAGAATATATAACAAACACTTTAAAGTAATTAATACACACATTATTATACTATGATACATATTCTAATTAAAGGTGAGCACAGCATTTGCAAAAAACTAAATATGACACAAACAACAGCTAAAATTGAAAAAAAAAACAGAAACACTTAAACAACAAAATATAAAAGAAATAACAATTAAAATGACAATAAGATAAAAAAAAAGAATTACAAATTAAAAAAAAAAAGTTATTAGGAATTTACGATTAATTATTACTTAGTTGTAAGATCTAATGGGGAAAAGTGCATGAATAGCTTACTTTTAAAAACTGACAGAGAGTCTCCGAATATATCCAAATTAGGTAGGTAAATGTTGTGTTACTGAACTCAACTCGTTACATGATCTAACGAGGGGGGAATTAAGGCCAAAGTTGGTTCTAGTGTAAGGAACGTGAAATATTTTCTTTATTGCTTTTCTAGGATTATTGTAAGGAACAGCAAGAGAGACTCTATCTATAAGATTACAGTACCCTTTTATTCCATTAACAATTTTATGCAGAAATGTTAGGTCGTTTACAGTTCAATAAATTGAACACAATTATTATTATTTTGTAACATACTTTATGTAATACGCTTTAGTGAAGTTAACATAAACAATCCGAATAATTACAGATAATGTTTGTTTCTCTTATCATTTTAGCAGATGCGTTCATGTACCCTTTTTTTCTATTCGATGTACATAATATCATAATATCGTTCGTAAGTAGTAAACTCCAATCGTGCGTCGTAGCTGACACACATACACACTTTTTTTAAACAATAAAGTGTTATTGATTGATTGATTAAATTTTCGTTGGTGGATTATGTAGATACATATATAGGTAGGTACTCTTCACTGAATGGGGAGTAAGTGTCTCCTGACTCAGTGAAATCCGTCACACAGACTGATATCTAAATAGATTCGAAAATAACAGGCAATACAAAGTTGCAATGCAATGAATCTAACTATTAATACTTAGCTACCCACGTAGGTAGGTACATCGATAAACTTAGACATTGTTAATCTCCAAAGGGGGTCGGGGTTACACGACCGCACTACCTACGTCAAGAAGCAAATCAGTAAGTAAACTATAAAAAAACTTAAATTAGAAAACATTTTACATGTGGTTGTCTAATATTGACTTTATTTTTATTGAAACTATACCTGCCCGAGTAGGTAATTGTTATTAACCCCCGACCAAAAAAGAGGGGTGTTATAAGTTTGACGTGTCTGTCTGTCTGGGACATCATAGCTCCCGAACCGATGGAGCGATTTCAATTAAGTTTTTTTTGTATAAAAGGTGAGTTTGGCCTGGGTGGGTGTTCTTAGACATATTTCATGAAAATCGGTTGAGCCGCTTAAAAGTTATGGAGGTGAGAGTGGGGAAGGAAAACCGAAAATCTGCAAATATACTCGAGTGGGGTATCAAATGAAAGCGCATCGCGTGCACATTACTAATTATTGTGGTGTTTTACTTTTAAGAAAATTAAGGCTAATAAATACTCGATACATATATCTAAATTTAAAATTTAAGAAAAACCCCCGTTTCTAGGTTTTACTTAAATTTTAAATTTAGATTTATGTATCGAGCGAGTATTTATTAAGGATTCATGTAAGTAGCTATTGTTATTCATAAGTATGTAGGTACTTGGCCCACCTACTCGTACGTACTGTAGATTTGACTCCTATGAGAAAACTATTACTGGCGCGCATACGATTACTTGCCTGAATGAAGATTGTTATGTTATGTGCCGAAAACAAAACAGAACAGTCTGTTTCCTACGGAATTAACTTACACAGACATAATGTAGGTAATATAATTTAACTCAAATGTTACCTATCCTTGAAAGTAAAATAGGTAGGTACTTCAATGGTTTTATTATAGAGCTATCAAGTCAACTGACAACTGTTAATGACTGACTAAGATTGTTCTGTATTTTAACCAGTGACTAATATACTCGGGCATTGTGAAATAAGCCCTAAGTAGGTATTCTAGGTCAGTAGGTACCTACTCTAATAATAAATTAATAACGTTTACGGTACGTAGGTAGGTATTATGCATTTCAAGGTTGTTTACTGAAACTATAGCAGCTTCTAAAACTTGTTTTCATTGTGGAAAACTTTTATCGATTAAAACAGCGTACATACGCCAACGGTTTGTTTTCAGACGCTGTTGACAAGCGCCGCACCCACCATTTTACACAAACAATTTACATCATTGACCTACCGACCTGGGTCAAATACCTATTCCACTGATATGGATAGCAAGGTTTCTGATGTAAGGCACGGACGATATACGTTATTTAGATGAGCACTTGGGTTTCTGTTGTATATTTGAAATGTATAGAGATAGAAAAACAGCTTAATAAAACGTTTCTTCCCACTTCACACTTGTTTATTAATTAATCGACTTAGTCTTCTTTATTATAAAAAATGGAACAGAAAGCAATCTCAATTATTTAAGCAAATTAAATCTATACTCATATTAAAAAGCGGAACAGTTCGTTTATTATGTCCCTCGAATATTTATGTCCCTGTTAGATAGCCTATTATTTATGGAGGTTTTCTTAGATTATATTATAATATAATACACATAAAACACGGTCAAGGCCTTGAAAATTTAGTAAACGATGAAGCTTTACTAACAGATTAGGAACTATAATACCTAGGTTTAGAAAAGCTCCTAGAACTTTAGATTATTCTTTCATTTAAGTTGGTACAATACATAACGCAATTTAAAACAACAATTACGAACCGACAGTAGTTTAAATTTAGATAGGCAACAATTGCTATTGATTAGTACTGGTTTGATGCGGCGTAGTACGACGTCAATTCAAGAAAAAAAGAAATATTTCCGCCTCTATATCTTGTACACAGAATACCTGCTTACTCCAATAGTTGACCTTGAAAACTAGCTTCCAAAGCATAACTTGAAACAAAAGATAACTTAAAATAGTGACTTTGAGGAACTCAATAAGATAGCAAAAGCTTATGAAATATGTTTTATTGTTACATAGAAGGTGCATTGACCCAATATACAGATTAGTTTATAAATTTAGAAAATTTCTTATGATACATCTCATACAATTTTATTGACATCTCATAATCATGAATATTCATGGACTCTATTCTGAAGGTTTTGACAAAAACATCTACAGTTGTATAGTTTAGTAACATGCCTAATTCATTGAAACATCTTAAAAACTAGATTGAAATAAAGACAAAAACATAAAGTGGACATATTTCAGGGAATAGCAAACTAATCCTGTCTCATGATGAGAACTAAATAAAACTTAACTATATAATGATAAAAGCCTTTGTCTACTTTGCAATTGGAAGATCGGACAACCTGTGTTGTTTATGAGATTAACATACATAATTATAATGTTTTGTTTTTCAGTTATCACTGCCACTTTCAATAAAATTTATCACTGCCAAAATATGAACTCTTAACTTTAAAATATCACCAAGGTTTAATATAATTTTGAAATCTATAACAGCCACCAATAAGGTTATTAACCATAAATGATATGGAAATAATCAGTGGAAAAGAGGACCAGTACAGTGGTCACAACTACCTCAAGCAGAAATCAAGATTAAACTAGCCTAATATAAACTATAACTAAATTACATCTAATATGGAACATTAGAGAACAGGTACGATACTGATTCTCCATTGTGTGTACGTCTTACAGCCTCCGCCAACATCATGGATACATCAATGCACTGAATTTTCGGGCAATCTTGCATATGCCTTTCCTGAGGTATTGTGTTTGTGACCACAACAGCTTCTAAACAAGCATTATTAATCCGTGAAATTGCTGGCCCTGAGAATATACCATGTGTTAGTATGCCATAAACCTTTGTGGCTCCTGCTTCAATCAACTTCTCTGCTGCATGGCAGATTGTACCACAGGTGTCAGCCATATCATCTACCAGGATAGCTGTTCTGTCTGTTACATCTCCTACAAGTACCATTGAAGCCACTTCATTAGCTTTTTTCCTTTCTTTGTGGATCAAAGCAAACTCAACATTCAATCTGTCAGCAATTGAGGTCACTCGTTTAGCTCCACCAGCATCGGGCGATACCACAATACTAGTCTTCCAATCTGGTATGTTCTCTTTGATCCACTTCAAAACTGCAGGTTCAGCAAAGAGGTTATCTACAGGAATGTCAAAGAAGCCTTGGATTTGGGACGCATGAAGGTCCATTGTAATGATGTGATCAGCCCCAGACACGGATAAGATGTTCGCGACAAGTTTTGCTGTGATCGGAGCACGGGATTTGTCTTTCTTATCCTGCCGAGCGTAAGGGAAACACGGGATAACCGCAGTAACTCGAGACGCCGACGCTATTTTGCATGCGTTGATCATGATCAAAAGCTCCATCAGATTGTCGTTAATCTCTCCGCTGCCACTTTGAACGATGTAAACATCTTCCCCGCGCACTGATTCTCCGATTTCAACGCACGTTTCCATGTTACTAAACTTCTTAGTAACCACTTTTCCGAGGTCGATACCCAAACGATCCACGATCTTCTGGGCTAGATCTGGGTGCGAGCTTCCGCTGAATACTTTAATGTTTGGCATTCTGGTGGTTAGAGGTAGGGCTTGGTGCTCTAATTTGTTCACTACTTCTTCTAGGGTTACTGTTGATTTCATCGACACTTGCTCCCGTTCGACTACTCAACTGTTATTCGCGTTATGAACGCTGATAACAACGAGATGAACTATTTATGTCGGTAAAGAACAACAGATAAGACGCGGAGGCAACGTGGGGCCTAGCCGCCGCGCAGTAAATAATACTTTACCAGCAAATTCACGCGCTCGCTTCGGCTGATCTTGATCTGTTTGCACGTTTTTATTTTTTTCGCTAAAAAAAATTACTTTACTTGTCACTAATGTCAAAGACAAAGCAGCCCAAGGTTGAAGGTATTATTTCATATGGTTTGGCTTCTAGTCTTTTGGCACCATACACTTTGAGCAATTGCGATTGGTTAGAACTAAGTTTCTCTAACTCTCTAAGACCCTACACCATGGGAGGTCGATAGACTAAGACGTCATGATGATATATTTATGGCACATTACTTCAAAAGACCGAGCATGAGAGGGCATTCATCATTTCTGCTCGCGCCCCGTCCCGCTCACTAAATGAGCAGGCCATGTAGCACGTAGATGGCATCACTAGTCAGTCCTCCAACTAGATTGAGGGACGACCTGGTGAAGGCTTATGTCCAGCTGTGAAAGTCCTACGGCCGAAATTATGGTGATTGATGAACGATGACGTCAATAAGTGTAAGTTACCGAGCCCAAAGTAGTGAACATTTTCATAATTTCAAATATTCGAAATTACGAGTTCCTAAAATACATATAAAGAAAAATATCAAGAAGAATAATTGCATTCTCATTCTGTTCTCGAGTAACAGTGTTATATCGTATAATACAGAGGGCTATTACCGCTCACTTGCGCATTACGCCTTTGATTTATTTAAACACAACTACAACTTATTTAAGATTTATTTAAATCGATATTAATATTATATACATTTGATGCATCCAGATCTTATGATTGTGATTTTTATACTATGTTTTGGTCTTTTCTAATTAGTCTTAGTTATAATTAGTATCTAGGCAATTTTTGACATGGCACAGGTTCTTTTAAATCTTACCATATTACCCATGTATTTATTTATCTATTTTATTTACATCATAAATAAATAATAAATAAATATTTCCAGACATTTCACACAACAACATCTAGCCCCGTGGTAAGCTCTAAGCTTGTGTTCCGGGTACTAGATATCTGATATCTATACTAATATTATAAAGCTGAAGAGTTTGTTTGTTTGTTTGTTTGTTTGTTTGAACGCGCTAATCTCCGAAACTACTGGTTCGAATTGAATAATTCTTTTTGTGTTAGATAGTCCAGTTATCGAGGAAGGCTATAGGCTATATAACATCACGCTACGACCAATAGGAGCAAAGATATAGTGGTAAATGTGTAAAAAACGGGAGAAATTGTTCATCTTTGAAGCCTTCCGTTGCGTGCGCCGTGAAAACGGTTCAAGATACACAAAAAATATGTATGAAAGAATAATAGCTCTTTTAATGATCTAAAAAACAGTCTGCGATAGTATATGTCTATCTTTTAAGATTAACTCACAAAAACCGTTTTTATGGTACCTAATTTGGTCGAAATAATTTGTTTAAGTTGTATCAACATAATAATATTAATCTTTATTCAAATAAATATGTTGTTGGTTAAGAGTTCTTCATCCATTATAACGCGGGTAGCACCGCAGGGCACAGCTAGTACTTAATATAATAGTCATACATATATAGATATTTTTTATTATACATATTAAACACCCAGACCAAGGAGATCGTGCTTGCAGAACATACAAACACTTTCACCCTCGGCGGGAATCGAACCCGCTACCTCTTGCGCCGCAAGCGGACCCTCGCCCACCGCGCCACTGAAGCAGTCGGTCTATCGTCCGTCCGCTCGAGTGGCACCAAGGTGTGTGTAAAAGTAGTTCTTATATACTCTTTGTGTGTGTACATGTGTGAAAGTGTCACGACCGACACGAACCAATTCAGTCTGAGTTGGGTTGGATGTTAGCCCAATTATGTGATAGCCAAGTACCAGATACATTTATGCCGTTTCCTCACCAGACGTTTGTCTAGGTGAAGAAGTGGCAAAGCATGTTGTGTATTTGTCTTGCAGCTCTGACCACCAAATTGCAACGTCAATTTAATGGCACTGATGTCGGCCGGTGATATAGTCATAGCCAGACGCGGACATCAACTACCTATTGATAAAGAAGAAGAAGAAAATTGTAAAATAAATAAACACGAACAACATTGGAAGATGCGTGTTCTCTTTATTGTTTTTTCTTCTATTTTCTAACATAATTTGATATTTTGAAGTGTTTTATTAATAAATTTATTACATTTTCTTTATTAATAAAATGTCTGAAACTGAACAAGCTTCTACGAGTACCAATAAAGTTAAAGTTCTTCGATGTATGGAATGGCTACAAAAGCAAAACAGTCAAGAAGTAAAGAAATCTCTGCGTAACAAAAATGATATTCAGTTTATTATTCAAACTAATGCCGACCGCAAGAATTTTCTGCTGGCTGCCGCAGAAGATGAATCAAGCGTCCCTCCGGGAATTGGAGAAAGTGCCGAAGAACCGAAGGCAGTGGTGAGTTCGTAAAAAAGAGCGGGAATATGTTTTTTATTTTAACTTTCTTTCATGTAGAACGGTATGGTATGAATTTGGATTATTAACGTATAACAAAATAATTTATAGGGCGGTCGCATGAGATGAAGGTACACAAGATGACAAGACAAGTAATCACATAAATTATTTGAAAAACCTTATCTTTGTCTTTAAAACTTCTTAATTTATTAATTATATTAAACTAGCGACCCGACCCAGGTACCATGGTTGCAAAATGTCCAAATAAACTTTCCTCTCAAATCATTATTTCACTGCTGCAAGAGTTAAAATCTGTTGTGTACTAGAATTTTTTGTACAAGTTGTATGTTATAAATTAAAAGACACCCTAAGTGAATATATTTTTTTCTATGGTAATTGGTGTGGGCTAGCCTATTTTGAAATATGATAAATAGTTTCTATGTTTTATTTCAGCCACTATACCGTTTACGAAAGGAGCAGCTAAGCATGGAATGTGAATGGCAAGGTTGTCGGATTGTTTACTCTGATTATGAACAGTTTCTCAAACACATGAAGGAGCATTTTAAAGACCTTCCTGTCTTGAAAAAAGAGGAGGACAATTGTAAGATTTAATTAGAGACTATTTTTCTATGTCATGACATTGCCTTAATGTTTGAAAATTCATAAAACATACGAGTTTTTCTTACATTTAAATGTCCACAGAGAAAACTGCCAAACTATTTTAATAATTTGTCATAGGTAAAATGTAAATATAATAGAGACTACTTTGAATATAATACACCACATATTCAATCAGAAACAAAGAAAAAACTAGATGAAGTAGTTTTCATTTAAAAAATATTAAATCGGATTTTTTTTTAAATAGGCATGATATAATTTTTTCATGCTATATTTTTCGATAAATTTATGAACCTTCATCAAAAAAAATGTGAAAACACTCACATTTTTTTTGATGAAGGTTCGAAAATACACATTGTAAATGTTTTTTATGAGCTTTAGATGAGATAACTCAAATTATGAATGGTATTTAATTTCAGCGGATTACTTCTGCCTATGGGATGTTTGTGGTCACAGAACATCAGATTTCCATGAGATGGTTCGCCACATAAACTACCATGCATACCATGCAAAGCTGCTTGCTATAGGATTCAATGGTCGAGCTACCTTAAAACTTTTGCGGTGTAAAAAGGATTCACGGAAGAGAAATTTACTGCCAAGTTTATTAACTGTTCACCAATGTATGTGGGTTGAATGTAATCAAACATTTCAATCTATACAGGTCAGTATTAATTCAGATAAATGCCTATTTAATGGAAATGAGACTTCTCACACGTGACCTCCTGGTGGTGCTAAGAACAGTCTCTGGTGGTAGGCTTCGGCCGCGGCTTGTCACCATCCTCCGGGCTGGGCCAGTGCGTGAAACGATTTTTTCATGTTTCGTAATGTGGCCCGGAAAAGCCATCTACCTTCTAGGTCTTCATGCTCCATCATAGACCACATCATCACTTAACATCAGGTGAGATTGTGGCCAAATGAAGATGTAACACAGAAGAAATTGTGTCACCAACATATTGACATAATGACGTGTTTGTTTGTGCATGTTGTTTGACGTCATATGTCTGTCTGGCCGTCTGTCACCAGGCTGTATGTCGAGAACCAAGACAGATAGGGACCTGAAATTTTGAGGGAAGATGTATGTTCTATTGGTGTTTTATCAACAAATACTTAAACACATAATAAATTAATATTTTAGTAATGGGACCCATCTTACAATAACCGCTGACGCTATTTACTTTCGAATCTTTCTTGTGTCACTTTTTTTTTTAAAGTATATTTTTTTGATAATTTGAGTTAAGATGTCTACGAATTTAACAGCACAGAAATCTTGGTGGATGAGTCCATCTTATACTTATCGGATTTATTTGTGTGTTTGATGACAAAAGGTTAGGTTAGGCACCCTAACCTTTTGTTACTAAATTATCAAGCATTGATCATCTCGCCCCGCCATGCTCTAAACTAAACAAGTTAGCGTGAAGTTAAGAATTGTGGTGAGGAGAAACAGCTTCCTTACTACATAGTTTGCTATTTTTAAAAATACAGGAGAATCATTCAATTTATTTCAGGAATTCTTCAACCACGTCAAACTGCACATTATATACTCAGATGAAAACGTCTGCTCATGGGCCGGTTGTGGAACTAGTTTCTCGAGGCGAGTGTTCCTGACTACGCACCTAAGAAGCCACACCGGGGAGAGAATGCTAGCTTGCTACCACTGTGGGCAACACTTCGCGAATAATAGGAAACTTATGGACCATTTGAGAAGACAGGTTTGTTTTCTGGTTACTCTTTAGGGGCTGCGATCGTTGAAGGTTGCTCAAGACAGTTCAAATTAATAATTTATCAAACAAAATATTTTTTAATAATCTGCATTAAGTGATAGTATGTATGCTTTGTATTGAGTTTTGCTGATCGAGTTATTGAAATCAAAAGTTTCAATTAATTATGGAATAAATATAATAAAAATACCATGGACAGTATATTTTTGGAGTTTACTCCTTAAGAAACGATTTGAGTTATAAATTTTATGAGGAGTAAAATCAAAGTGTAACACGAAAAGTTGAGGCGTTACGTAGAAAGAGACCAACATATATATCTGTAGGATTTAACGTGTAAAAGAATGAGATGGAATACATTACACAGCGTATCTCATTCTCAGGGTCTCCTCTTTGCACGATACTTCGTAGTTGAGACTACGAAGTATCGCGCAAAGAGTTATTGCTGTATTTTATTTATATTATTTTATAACATACTTTATGTAATACGCTTTATTGAAGTAATATAAATAATCCGAATAATTACAGATATATGTTTGTTTCTCTTATCATTTTAGCAGATGCGTTCTTTTACCCTTTTTTTCTATTCGATATAAATCATAATTATAGTTCGCAAGGAGTAAACTCCAATCGTGCGTCGTAGCTGACACGCACACACTTTTTTTTAATGTAGAACCAATCATTACATAGGTGCTTTCACCAAGAGATTACAATACACGCAGTAGTTAAAATCTATGTTACATCTTGTAACAAACACCCACTGTCAGATACAAGGCTTCTAGTTTACATGATAAGAATTTAATCTATTAATTATTATTGATTATGTTATAAATATTATTCCAGAACGTTCCACCAAATTCCCGCTTTACATGCTCAATGTGTGGCATCAAATGCGCCTCGCAGTACTTGTTGGACGAGCACCAACGATCTCATGTGTCGATGTACGCGTGTGCTCTATGTGACATGACTGCATCCACGCCGGCAGCCCTCGCTATACATACTAGATACAGGCATTTAGAGCCAGACGGGGCCCGGGTGCATGCTTGTACAGAGTGTCCTTACAAGTGAGTATAATGTATTTATGCTCTATGCGACATGACACATCCACGCCGGCAGCCCTCGCTATACATACTAGATACAGGCATTTAGAGCCAGACGGGGCCAGGGTGCATGCTTGTACAGAGTGTCCTTACAAGTGAGTATAATGTATTTATGCTCTATGCGACATGACACATCCACGCCGGCAGCCCTCGCTATACATACTAGATACAGGCATTTAGAGCCAGACGGGGCCAGGGTGCATGCTTGTACAGAGTGTCCTTACAAGTGAGTATAATGTATTTATGCTCTATGCGACATGACACATCCACGCCGGCAGCCCTCGCTATACATACTAGATACAGGCATTTAGAGCCAGACGGGGCCAGGGTGCATGCTTGTACAGAGTGTCCTTACAAGTGAGTAT
Source organism: Gymnoscelis rufifasciata (assembly GCA_929108375.1). Lineage (NCBI taxonomy): Eukaryota > Metazoa > Arthropoda > Insecta > Lepidoptera > Geometridae > Gymnoscelis > Gymnoscelis rufifasciata. Next base: position 12,275,357 of record OV815314.1, read on the forward strand.
AATGTATTTATGCTCTATGCGACATGACACATCCACGCCGGCAGCCCTCGCTATACATACTAGATACAGGCATTTAGAGCCAGACGGGGCCAGGGTGCATGCTTGTACAGAGTGTCCTTACAAGTGAGTATAATGTATTTATGCTCTATGCGACATGACACATCCACGCCGGCAGCCCTCGCTATACATACTAGATACAGGCATTTAGAGCCAGACGGGGCCAGGGTGCATGCTTGTACAGAGTGTCCTTACAAGTGAGTATAATGTATTTATGCTTGTGCTCTATGCGACATGACACATCCACGCCGGCAGCCCTCGCTATACATACTAGATACAGGCATTTAGAGCCAGACGGGGCCAGGGTGCATGCTTGTACAGAGTGTCCTTACAAGTGAGTATAATGTATTTATGCTCTATGCGACATGACACATCCACGCCGGCAGCCCTCGCTATACATACTAGATACAGGCATTTAGAGCCAGACGGGGCCAGGGTGCATGCTTGTACAGAGTGTCCTTACAAGTGAGTATAATGTATTTATGCTCTATGCGACATGACACATCCACGCCGGCAGCCCTCGCTATACATACTAGATACAGGCATTTAGAGCCAGACGGGGCCAGGGTGCATGCTTGTACAGAGTGTCCTTACAAGTGAGTATAATGTATTTATGCTCTATGCGACATGACACATCCACGCCGGCAGCCCTCGCTATACATACTAGATACAGGCATTTAGAGCCAGACGGGGCCAGGGTGCATGCTTGTACAGAGTGTCCTTACAAGTGAGTATAATGTATTTATGCTCTATGCGACATGACACATCCACGCCGGCAGCCCTCGCTATACATACTAGATACAGGCATTTAGAGCCAGACGGGGCCAGGGTGCATGCTTGTACAGAGTGTCCTTACAAGTGAGTATAATGTATTTATGCTTGTGCTCTATGCGACATGACACATCCACGCCGGCAGCCCTCGCTATACATACTAGATACAGGCATTTAGAGCCAGACGGGGCCAGGGTGCATGCTTGTACAGAGTGTCCTTACAAGTGAGTATAATGTATTTATGCTCTATGCGACATGACACATCCACGCCGGCAGCCCTCGCTATACATACTAGATACAGGCATTTAGAGCCAGACGGGGCCAGGGTGCATGCTTGTACAGAGTGTCCTTACAAGTGAGTATAATGTATTTATGCTCTATGCGACATGACACATCCACGCCGGCAGCCCTCGCTATACATACTAGATACAGGCATTTAGAGCCAGACGGGGCCAGGGTGCATGCTTGTACAGAGTGTCCTTACAAGTGAGTATAATGTATTTATGCTCTATGCGACATGACACATCCACGCCGGCAGCCCTCGCTATACATACTAGATACAGGCATTTAGAGCCAGACGGGGCCAGGGTGCATGCTTGTACAGAGTGTCCTTACAAGTGAGTATAATGTATTTATGCTCTATGCGACATGACACATCCACGCCGGCAGCCCTCGCTATACATACTAGATACAGGCATTTAGAGCCAGACGGGGCCAGGGTGCATGCTTGTACAGAGTGTCCTTACAAGTGAGTATAATGTATTTATGCTCTATGCGACATGACACATCCACGCCGGCAGCCCTCGCTATACATACTAGATACAGGCATTTAGAGCCAGACGGGGCCAGGGTGCATGCTTGTACAGAGTGTCCTTACAAGTGAGTATAATGTATTTATGCTCTATGCGACATGACACATCCACGCCGGCAGCCCTCGCCATACATACTAGATACAGGCATTTAGAGCCAGACGGGGCCCGGGTGCATGCTTGTACAGAGTGTCCTTACAAGTGAGTATAATGTATTTATGCTTGTGCTCTGTGCGACATTACACATCCACGCCCGCGTCGGACGTTAACAAACTGGATTTATTTAAGCATTTAGTTTTTCAAAATCGTCGCTTAAAAATATGGTCAATTTAGGAACCATATTTGTAAAAATGGCTTTAGGTTCGCGGAGGGTCCCTGCCACCCCCAATCGCATAACTAGAATCTTTGAGAAACTTCTAAATAAATCATAAATGTTTAGTAATAATTGTAAGCTCAATTATGTTAAGTAAGTTTATTACAATAGCATGGACATTAAGTCTGTGGTGAAAGTTCAAGAAATAAAAATAAGTAGAAAATCTATGAGTGAGGCCTATCTCCAGCAATAGACGTCCTACATCTGAAATTATTGTTTTAGCAAATAAACATTCAATGTCATTCTACTCTCAAATCTAACACTTCAACATATTCCTTGTACAATACATTAATAATTAAATTAAAACACTATTTCCTCTATTCACAGAGCAGTAACAAAATGGGACCTCCTTAAGCACATAAAAACGCACGAGCGAAAGCGCAGACGCGAACAAGGCAGTGACGAGAACTCGGATTCGGAACCGGACGCCAAGAAGGAGAAGGTGCGCAAGAAGTATGCTTGTCATATCTGTCCGAAGGGACAAATGAAGGTATGATACATTAATTTCCTCGTTAAAGTAGCATAAATGGGCATCAGCGTCCGACACCTTATACTGCGTTTGGAGGTTTTGTCTGTTCACGTCCGTATCTAGTAACCCTCTGAATCCTTACACGTGACCTCCGGGTGGTGCTAAGACTAAGTGCTAAGTCTCTAGAGGGAGGCTTCGGCCGCGGCTTGTCACCACCCTCCGGGCTGGGCCAGTGCGTGAAGCGATTTTTTCGTGTTTCGTAATGTGGCCCGGAGAAGCCTAACCTAACCTAACCTAATCTACCTTCTAGGTCTTCATGCTCCATCTTAGACCACATCGTCACGTTACATCAGGTGAGATTGTGGTCAAATGAAGGCTTATGCAGCATAAAAAAACCGCGCCAAACCGCCTGCCCAGCGTAGGCGAGTATTTGCAAACCCTCTCATTGTGATTGTTTGTAAATGTTATATGTTTTGTCTATGTGGTAACTGTATTGTATTGCTAAGAACACCAATACTGTTATAATAACAACAAAAGCGATGTAAGCTGTTATTATATTCGCTTCTCAACTCAGTGTAAAAAATTAAGGCGAATCGTCAAGACAATGTTATTTCCTTGATCATTTTTATTTTATATTTAAATTAACTTTTAGTTGACCTGTCCATTTATGTCCTGTGATTCTAAGGCAATAACGTTTTGAATGAACGAAAAGTAGTCTTATTTTCTTACATCTTATAAAATCAGCTATACGCTAGTGAAAGCTACAATTTCCCGCAATTTATGTATATTAAAAAAACTAAATCTGTCTGGATTTAGTTTTTTCCCACACACACCACACAACAACATCTAGCCCCGCGGTAAGCTCTTAGCTTGTGTTACGGGTACTAGACATCTGATATACTTAATATAATAGACATACATATTATATAGATATTTCTGCTGTAATTTCACATTCTAACATCAGCTGCCAGTGTAAGTCTCTTAAAATTTGTCCAGCTGTTTTTGATGTAAGCCTGAACCATAATTAAATAAATACTTCCGGACAATCAACATAAAGCCCGTGGTAAGCTCTAAGCCTGTGTTCTGACATCTGTTATCTATATAAATAAAAATGAATTGTTGTTCGTTAGTCTGATTAAAACTCGAGAACGGCTGAACGGATTTATCTTATCATAGTCTTGAAATGTTCGTGGAGGTCTAGGGGTTTAAAAGGCAAGAAAAAATCGAATAGCAAAATAATAATAAAACTTCATGCTTCATTCAAAAAATGCTTTTTTATTCAATATGTTTTGTTTGTTTTGAAATTACTTAATTTATACAAAGGTTTAGGTCTTTTATTTATCAATACGAGGTCTGCCGGGTCAGCTAGTACTTAATATAATAGACATGCACTATAGATATTTTTTACTATACATATTAAACACCCAAACTAAGGTGAAAGTGCTTGCAGAAAATACAATACGATTTAGAGTAGAGGCGGGATTCCCTCGGCGGGAATCGAACCTAAATCGTATTGTCGTATTGTCTAAATCTTGCGCCACATTCGCCCACCGCGCCACACACAAAAATGTTATGTTATGCATTTAATTAACGACCGATTTTTTTGTATCGCAAACAGAAAAGCTAATTACATTTAGTTTTATAGATATTTCAGTAGGAAGATTTAACAGTACCTATTGTTCTTGTAGGTATATTCGAGAGGCGCTGATCTGACCATACATCTGGTGAAAGTACATGAAGCGGTGTGGCCGTTTGGCCATAGTCGGTTTAGGTAAGAATTATATTAAGTTATTTAATACTAATATTGCATTACCCCATGTAAGTATTATTATATTCTCAACATGCTAAGGGTCTGTTTCACTATCTCCTAGTGAAATTAGACATTGGTTAAAATATAGAGATATTTCGCTCAGTTTTAAGGGATAAAGAAAAATTGGTGTTTATCTGGAAGAAATAGCTTTAAGAAGTAAGGCCGCCCATTACAATACAATACAATACTCTTTATTGAAACACAAAAATATAATACAACAGAACAATGCTTAAGAACTAAAATAACGTATTTTGTATTTAGCTTAAAGTCCCTCTTGTATTGATTACAATCTTGATGTATCATAACGAGTATTATAAGTATAAAGCTAGATAGCTCATGATGTAACTAATCATTGACACGTATTATAATAGACCGCGCACACTGTCAACAACAAGTCTGTGTTGAGAAAATGGCGTTCAACTGAATAACATCTAGTATTTCACTTTATAATTTTACTAGCTTTGCTCCGCGGTGCTACCCGCGTTATAATGGATGAAGTACTCTTAACCAACAACATATTTATTTGAATAAAGATTAATATTATTATGTTGATACAACTTAAACAAATTATTTCGACCAAATTAGGTACCATAAAAACGGTTTTTGTGAGTTAATCTTAAAAGATAGACATATACTATCGCGGACTGTTTTTTAGATCATTAAAAGAGCTATTATTCCTTAATACATATTTTTTGTGTATCTTGAACCGTTTTCACGGCGCACGCAACGGAAGGCTTCAAAGATGAAATAATTTCTCCCGTTTTTTACACATTTATCACTATATCTTTGCTCCTATTGGTCGTAGCGTGATGTTATATAGCCTATAGCCTTCCTCGATAACTGGACTATCCAACACAAAAAGAATTATTCAATTCGAACCAGTAGTTTCGGAGATTAGCGCGTTCAAACAAACAAACAAACTCTTCAGCTTTATAATATTAGTATAGATCTAACTCGACACTAACAAATTGTCGCTTTATGCGCAAATCGAATTACAAGAAACTGAACTGAACTGAGACAAAAATGTTTTGAAACAGACGTGTCTCAATGAGGAAAAATGGCGTTCAACTGAGTTACATCTTTTTCACTTTATAATATTATTTAACTTGACACTGGCAATCTGGAGCTTCAAGCGCAGAGTCCAATTATAAGAAATTGAATCGAATTGACTTCAATGAGCGTGAAGTCTAATTGTCATAACAAACCATTGCTTAGTTAACTCGGGTTTTGTGAAATAAGCCCTTGAAAACAAAATGACGTAAAATGATTAAAATTACATAAAAGCTAACGTCATCTGTCATTTTAATCAATTTACGTAAATAATTTTGTTTTGTATTGCCCCCCATCTCGCTTATCTAATTAGTAAGATAGATAGGGATAGTTCAAAACGAGTCAAGAGTATGATTAGGTATAATTTGGACCGTGCGAACGTCACTAGTTTTATAAGTGTATTATTAAATCAATATTTCCGACAATTTGCGCAACAACATTTAGCCCCATGGTTTACTCTAAGCTTGTGTTACGGGTACTAGAAGTCTTAAGTAATAAATGGCTTCATTCTTTATTTTATGTTTTATTTATAATTATATATATTTTTAACCAAGCGTCTTAAACACTGGTTAAGTAGTTTTTTCTTTGCGTAAGTATTTATTGTAACTCAGTTTGTATTTTAAACCAAATGTGCTGTCTTTTTCCTATTCGACTGTTTTATATATCTAGTAACTTTTCTTATATCTGTGGAAACTTATAATTAGCCGTTAGTTACACACTGTTTTTAGTATTTAGTTACCTAGCTGTTAGTTTTCCTAAAATTATAAAATAAAATAATAAATAAATAATATTTTACTCTTACAGATACCAAAAATGCGAAGACGGTATGTACCGACTAACGACAACCAGGTTCGAATACCTGGAAGTCTCCAAAAAGATCGTAGACGGTGGACCGAAAAAGACCCTCGCGTCTACGGAACTAGATTTCACTTTAGAGAAAACAAGCGAAGCAACATTCACCTCCCCAACGAAGTTCGAAATTGTACTGAAAGGTGATACGAAGAACATAAAGAATGAAATTGAACTTAGACCGCAGCATAATAACGTCGAAATTACAATGTGCGATTTGGACGAGAAAGGTAATATTATTAAATCCGAGATCGTACAGTCTGATGTAGTGTATACATAGTTTTATATTTATTTATGTTAGTGTTTTTTTATAGGTACAATATTTCGTCAGTGTATTCAAAAGTCATCCGAAATTTTTAAAGCTTTAAGTTTAATAACTAACAGCCATATAAGTTGTATTTATATCAATAGTAGCTTCTTATAAATACAGACATTTTTATTGAAAACTATTTTACAAAAGTTAGTATAAACAAACATTTATTCTCATAAATAAATTATGTTATGCATAATAAATAAATATTTCCGGACAATCCCCACAACAACATCTAGCCCCGTGGTAAGCTCTAAACTTGTGGATTTAATAAACAGCTGTTTTTTTATATTAGAAACAGACATTCCAATTACTTTAGTTAGTTAGTTTTTTACGCATGGCTTTTAATGCTGTTGACCGCAGATAGCCATGACAGCGTTACCGGACTGTATTATTTTTATTATATATTTCCGATGGAAGCGTTATTAATGTAACACGACTTATAACGTACAAATTATTTTACGCTCTCATGCGACGATTTTGCCTCTATATTTAATACGTTTCGCCCGCGTGATAATCCCTGTATTATTAAACAGGTATTTCCTGTGGCATAGAGTAGTTAGTAGGGAGATACCTGTACCTCGATAAATGTGTGCAACAGTAAAAAAAATACAAATGAGTTTTGGCCAAAATAGCTATTTACTGCCATATTTTTAATAAGAAATACGGATAACGCGGCGAAGATTTTTGCACAAGCTGACCGAGTTGCTAATGTCCGCACATATTGGAAAGTATTTTAATAAGCAGATATTAGAGGTATTATTATATTGGGTAGAGATCGGTGGAAGTCCCTCGTTTCGAAGGCAAAAACCACTTAGGGTCTCTGAGCCACAATAGATAGTTTAGGCAGATATTTTTGTTCTTATTATTATTATTATATTTTTTCGAGCCGTGTTGGCTAAGTGGGAGGACACTCGACTTTCATTCCGAAGGTTGTGGGTTCAAACCCCGCCACGCACCTCAGGATTTTTCTTCTTGAGACATTTATGTGCGCTTTAAACACGTGCTTTAACAGCGAAGGCAAACATCGTGAGGAAACCGGCATCTTGGGAGAATTTTCAAGAGTTTGAAGGACATGTGACATTCACCAACCCGCACTTGGCCAGCGTGGTAAATTAAGGCCTAATCTCTCTCGCCTAAAGAGAAGTCCCTTTGTCCCAGCAACGTTAATAATAACGTTAATAGGGTGATGATGATTATTTCCATAGTTCACATCGACACTCACCTTTAGGTAAGATTGTAGACTAACAAAAAATAATCCAAGATATTTGATAAAATAATAACCTGTCTAATGTACCTGTTGTATGATTTTATAAGTATTATGGATATATTACATATCAATTTTATAGTGTGTTTATACCTATTATGTACTGTACTATGAATAAACAGGGTGTTCCAAAATTGGTATAAAACGAAAAGAGGTTTGAAAGTGGGGGGTCATAAAGAATAATTTTTGTTCTACGTTTTCATGATTTGGAAGCCTATTTGTCGAAAAAAAATCTTGAAAGTGAAAATCAGTAAATCTTATTATTTTTTTGTGTTTCATTTTAATTGAATACTTTGAGAGGTATCAATTAAAGTAAAACTATCACAAATAGTGTCAAAATAATAATCCCTAGTAAAACAAGATTGGTTAAAGTTATTATTTAACTTCTTCCGTTTAATCAACTGATGTGAGACTAAACATGATCTACAGATTGGATTAGGCTGACAAAACTTAAAGGGGTTTTTCCGAAAAAAAGGCATCAAAATCGAAATGTTGTAGAACAATTCGCTCCGCTTTATATACCAATTTTGAAACACCTTGTAGATTCATGCTCTAAGTCAAAATGTTCTAACATTTTATGTCTATACATTATGTTTATTTTATTTGTATGAGATGCTAAATTTACTAGTTTCTATTGTTATCGCAAATAAGAAGCAATTTTAAATATAAGATTTCAAATGATTTTACAAACTTTAGCTCTCAAGTTATACGCAGCAAATTTTTTTTTTAAATTTCAATGAATTAATAATGTTTGCATGCTACAAAAAAGGAACAGTTAAATCAATACACAATTCTAAAAACATAGAAAGCTTTTTATTTTATTACTTAATTGTAATGATACGTAATTTGTCAGCTAACACAGCCATTTTGATTACCAACTTAAAATATATTTGCTTATTAAAATACATCGCAAAATTTCAACTAGTTTGAGACTATACAACGTAGAAATCAAAGTCACCATTAAATTTATAATTTTAGAGGTTGTTGAATTTTATATAAGATGTTGAAATTTTAATCTGATATCGAAATCCTGCTTATTCCTATTCGGACTAATACGTTTTTATTTTTGATAGATAAATGTATAATAATAACGACATCTTCGAAATCGATATTATCTATTTTTTCAACAACCCAGCACCTATTTATTCATTTATACAAGCATAAAACTTCTTAAAACTGTTAACCAATCGGTCCGCTTCTCTGAACCCTGACTCCACCGCCCCGTGCACGGCGCTGTGGCGGTGGTGCGACGTGGCCTCGCCCGCGAAGCACACCACGGGGAACTCCTCCATGTGGTACAGAGGCGTGCTCAACAAGATGGCGCCGTCGCCGCCATTTTGTTCTGTGGCCACGCTGCGGTACCCGTACGAGCCTCGGGTGAGAGGGTTTGATGCCCACTGCGATCTGTAAGGGATTTGTTTGTAAACATACATCATACATTTTTATAATGGGATCTGCCATAGGTGCAAGTTGCCAAAAGAGGTAAGTTCTCTTAAACTCTTAATTACAACATTAGAGCATCATAAAGTCAAACTTGTCTGCGAAACCCGGAAAAAGTAGCATATTTAAGAATATTTTAGACATGTTTGACCGACATGTTTGGTGACGCGGGTCACCGACATAGCCAAACGGATTAGTTCTTTGAAGTGGCAGTGGGCAGGCCACATAGCACGAAGAACAGATGGTCGTTGGGGCCGAAAGGTTCTCGAATGGAGACCACGGATCGGCAAGCGCAGCGTAGGACGTCCACCAACTAGATGGACGGACGATGTGGTGAAGGCTGCGAGCTCACGGTGGATGCAGGCCGCTGCCAGCCGAAACCACTGGAGATCTTTGAGGGAGGCCTATGTCCAGCAGTGGACGTCTTACGGCTGAGATGATGATGATGAGACATGTTTCATGAAAATCGATTGTGCCGTTTAAAAGCTATGGGGGTGAGAGTGGGTAAGGAAAATCGAAAATCTGCAAATATACTAGTGTGGGGTATCAAATGAAAGCGCATCGCGTCCACATTACATAATATTAATATGTTGTTTTACGTTTAAGGAAATTATGGCATTGGAATCGGGGGTTTTTCTTAAATTTTAAATTTAGATTATACCTTAGAACACTTTTGATAGGCGCAACATCGAAGTTCTTCCTCAAGACGTGATTCAGCAACTTATTCACTCCCGCATGCACCTCTGCTAGGCTAAGTTTCTCCATATCCTTCGCTCCGTTCCCATATATCCAAGCCAGCAACAAATTAGGTTGTTCGGCTATAGTATCGAGTCCGAAAATCTCTGTGATCCACCGTTCGTCTGCGAATTCAGCCTTGTCTTCGTCTTGCCATATAATTACGAAACTGCATGGGGTCTTTGGCCACCATGGTTTCGTGAATTCTATGTAGATTTTGTCGAGAACCGCCATTTGTAAGGAGTTGATTGTGTTTATCTTTTTGAGTGGGAGTGACGGGTTGAAGAGTTTGGCGTGACTGGAATTTTAAAACATGATTTTTATACATAAACTGAAAAGGTTACAATTAAAAACGAGTGGTCAGATGTTGATGAAAATTAGTCAGCTTTCAAAAATAACTTGAGATTGCCTAAAACTTTTGGTAGACGTATTTTGAGAGTTCTGCTCGTACTTATTTTATTAAGAGTTAACTTATTTTATTTGGATATAAAGAACACAAACAATGGGTCAGAGTTAGTATCTTAATAAATAATATTGACTTATACCCATTCAACAACCATTGAGGATCCATGTTTATAAGCATTGTTCCTATATCATAACGTTGTTACTAGATTATTATTACCTATTAATCCAGCGAGTGAATGCATGAATTAAGGTAGGTCAATTATATATTATGAAAACACTCACCGTTCCTTCAATACCCCTATAGATACTGTGACGATAACGCTCTTGGTTATGAAAAGGCTTCCATCAGAGCATTTGACTTGGACTAGTGGGTTGAGGGCATTCGATGATTCGCTGCTTCGTCGGCTGCCCCATCGGATGATTTCTACTTCTTTGTTGAGTAATATTTGTACAGGTATCGCTTTTGCAGGGTCTGGGTATTTGTTCTGAAATGTTTTGTCTTTTTGAAATGGTTTCGTGCACTTATTATCTCTTTCACTAATGGCAAAGTCTGCGCTCCTATGAAAAAATGTTTATTTAACAGAAAAATTACAGTAGATACAGATTAACCAGCGATCTCCTACACTAGGCAAAGCCTGTATCGTGGAGATCAATATTGAAATTATCAGATCAGATAATGCGATCCTATACTTGTTAACTTGAACTAAATTTTGGTTAAACTGTTTCATATGTTTGTCCTCATTGATCACATAAACATACTTAGGTATATGATAATAGGGAAAATGACGAAAAAATTATTAGATAGTTTTGTAAGGTCTTGCGAATAATGAACTGAAAATTATTCTTAATCCTGCAAACGAAAATCAAGTTATAATGTATTGAACTTTCGCGTAAAGTAACACTTTCTCATCTACGATCGACGGACACGGCCTAGGGAAACTTACCAGAAATGGGCATCAGCGTCTCCCTAGAACAGAGCGCCAAAAACTGCGGTCTCAAATTCGTCTTATCGTGGCGAGTATTGACGAGTATCCCCGTCGATATTATACAATACAATACAAAAACGCTTTATTGTAAACGTAAACGTATTTGTAATATTTCCGATAATGTAATCAAATCAAATTTTAATTATATTAATATCAATTTAATTTAAGTGTTTAGTTAGGTTAATATTTCAAACTAGTGGCCCGCCCCGGCTTCGCACTGGTTTTTATACATATTTTTTTCCCGGCAATTATTCGTTTTTTTCTCGCCTTTTAAACCTTCCCTAGACCTCCACGAACATTTCAAGACTATGATAAGATAAATCCGTTCAGCCGTTCTCGAGTTTTAATCAGACTAACGAACAACAATTCATTTTTATTTATATATATAGATACGATTATAAAATTGTTTTTTGTGTCTTTTGGTGTACATTATTAAATATAACAATATCATCTTATATCATTATTCTGTTAAGTAAAGCCGTGTTGGCTAAGTGGGAGGACACTCGACTTTCATTCCGAAGGTCGTGGGTTCAAACCCCGCCACGCACCTCTGGATTTTTCTTCTTGAGAAATGTATGTGCGCTCTTAACACGTGCTTTAACGGTGAAGCAAACATCGTGAGGAAACCGGCATGTTCTGAGAACTTTATAAAAGTTTGAAGGGCATGTGACATTCACCAACCCGCAGTTGGCCAGCGTGGTGAATTAAGGCCTAATCTCTCTCGCCAAGAGAGAAGTCCCTGTGTCCCAGCAGTGGGAACGTTAATAGGGTGATGATGATGATCATTATCATATATAAATATCTACATAAAAATATGGTATAAAAATTAATATATGTTGTCCTATCTAGCCGAAATGTTGATAAAGTGACTAAATTCTCATATGCTATTATGCATAAAAGGGGTAGTTTCTTACCAGTAATATATCTAATATAGTCTTGTATCCCCGTCCCTTCCAGTTCAGCATAAATTCACCATCGCTGGGCCAGTATTCCTCCAACCCTCGCAAAGATTTGCCAGTACTGGGATCGTCTTGGCCTCCTATGTGGTTAAACCGTTCGTAGCTTTCCACAAACGAGGGTGTCAATGGGTGGTCTTTTAGTATTGGGTTCGTCTTTGTTCTGGAAAATAATGTGCCAAAATATATGATGAGTACTTACTAGGTACCTAGTTCCACAATTTCTATTTTTTAGTGTCAGACAAGGTATATCGTTTTTTATAGAAGTATTTTATTGAGAAAGAAATTTTGTACTTTTTACCAACAACAAACAAAACATAATGTAATTCGTAGTGGTTAAATTTTCATCCTGATAACCTAAGAATGACGAGGAAAATTAATTGGACGTGTACCTTAAATTATCCTCAGTAATAAACTCATTTCTACACACAGATTATTTTACTTGTAGGTATTTTTATTTAAAAACAACAGCAACTCATTGACACAAGTGTTTTGGAATGAAATCACCTAAAAGAGTCGCTAAACTTTCGAATTAAATTAGACGTTTCGATTTTAACATGGCTCTATTTTGTCATTATTTTTATTTACTTGAGCATTTGTTAAGTTGTACTGTAGAGTCTATAATATAATCGTAATTAAGCATCATAGTTTCGCCTAGAAATATCCCAGTGTTTTTATCGCATTATAGGTACATACTCGTAGTTAAAATATTCGAAAAATTTGGATTAGTATAGGTCGATTATTAATTTTTTAAGCTACTTACGCCTTCTTAACGCATTCTGATATGCCCATTTTTGTCTTCTTATCAGCCTTTTCCACCTCCTCACTAATAGCAGACGATATCTTCGAGCTAATGTCTTCTGGTACTATCGTTCCGTCCGATTGCACGTGGAAGGTATACATGGGCTCTGGAGTGCCGAGGACACCAAGGGGATTTGCTAGCTCAAAAACTGCGTTCTCGTTTTCTCCATGACACCTAGAATGATGGCGTGGTTTAATAGAATAGAATAAACAATGTTTTGGCATGAAAATGCTGGAGTCTTAATAGCATCGCGTTGATGACGGTAAGACGTGACAATATGCCTCCTGTTTAAACATTTTTTGTTTACCATTTTTGGGTATAAAATCGAAATATCTTTTTGTAAACCCCTTTTTGGGTTTGTTATTTAAAATATTGTTTTAAATAACAAACCCTCGAAGACCATCATCATAGCATCATATAAAGAAATTTATCTTCCATTGCTATTAAAACCATTTAGAATTACTAGATGGGTTATAACACCACAATAAGTTGTAGTAGCCCCATCCAACTCCGTATAGGAGTACCATCCACCCAGAATGCCTATTCTAGAATGGAATAGAAAAGATCTCCGAGCCGGAAGCCGGTACATATTACGGGTCCATTATGTTCTATTTAAACATCGCGAGGAAACCATATTCTGACTACTTTAATGAGTTTGAAAGACATGTGACATTCACCAAACTGCACTTGGCCAGCGTGGTGAATTAAGGCCTATCTCTCTCGTCAGAAGAGAACGTAAGTAGGGGTGATTGTCATAGCATATTAATGTTTAATATGATGTTGATGTTAGTTTTGTTGGATATCTTACCAAGCCGCTCCGATATCCACGACATTTTTCCCGAAAGGCACCGTATTGACCCGTCCCCCGATCCTATCAGCCGCCTCCAGCCCCAAGACCTTCAGACCGGCGTCGTGGAGGCGCCGCAGCGCGGCTATCCCAGCCGCGCCACAGCCTATCACTATGACATCCATTAACCCCCTGGAATAAGTGATGAAACATTTTATTTACGTTAATACATGAATATTACTGATAAAAGTTTTGGAAAACACGCACGCGCTCACAAGTCACGCATCGCTAGAGGCCGTTTTTTTGGTCCGATAAACGGTCTGATCTTATTTCAATTAAATTGATTCAGTCAGATACTACTAATATTAATATTAAAAATGCGTAAGTTTGTGAGGATCTTTGTATGTTTGATGCTCTTACACGCATAAACTTCTGAAAGGATTTTGAAGAAATTTTACAATAACATAGCTTACGTATCAGAATAACATATATAATTTATGACGATAACTATTAAAATTTCCGCGGGTTATCCATATAAAGCGGGCAACACCGACAGGAAAAAATCAGTTTAGTGAATAATAGTCATACACAAGGAGCAGGAGCTAAACTATCTTAAGCCAAGCGTTGTACTTGTGGTGGCGTTGGTCACGTGATCTACGAGTACTTATAAAATAATACCTTTAAAATAGAACTCTACATCCATCGATTTTCAGTGTTTTGAAAGTCAATAACATTTGTGTCTACGTTCGATAATCGATTCGTAAATTGCTATGATCACCTAAGCGCATTTGTCTAAAACTCAAATAATGCTTCGTTCCCAGTAGATTCATTGACCAGATCCATCATGGATCTAGTGGGACTTTTATCCCATTGGATCCAGTATTTTGCTGGACGGATCTACTGGGAAGTGTTTTTTGTCAGTTCTCAGTAGATCCATTGAGCAGATTTAGTGGGATATTTTCGCTCCATTATTTCAAGTTTGTGCTGAATGGATCTACTGGGAGGTTTTATGCCCATTAGATCTTATTAATGCTGGATATTTTGTTACTGGATGGGTTCCATTATCTACTTCTAGGTATATTAAGAGATCACAAATAAATGAATAAGTATAAGCTATTTATATAGTCAATGTGCGGAGTACCATGCACCAGTATGTTTACCAAATGTTGTTGCATCAACAATTCTTTGATAAAATGTCAAGGTCACAATATATCAACAATTTACATACATTTCACACTGATAAAAGAGCCGACATGCATTAATTTCTCTACATTTAACTACCAATATTATATAATTCATCTGTTTTTTAACCGACTTCAAAAAAAAGGAGGTTTCTCAATTCGACCGTATATATTTTTTTTTTTTTTTTTTTATGTATGTCCGCGGATAACTTTGTCGGTTATGAACCGATTTTGATTATTCTTTTTTTGTTGGAAAGGGAGTATCCCAAGGGTGGTCCCATTGTAAGGAAACCTGGATCTGGTGGTGTAATCCTGAAGAAATTGAGGGAAACTCTTGAAAATATTGTCTTTGCGTCTTGTGTGTTCCTAAATATTATTCAATATAATGAATTTTAAAGCCGTTTTATTAATGAGGGTCTGATGATGATCTGATGATGGAGGGAAAGGCGTTTGAGGGAACTCCTCAACGATTTACAGCAAGTACTTTGTGTTTGGGCTTGATTAACTTATATTACTGAGACCGTTCATCTAAATGGGTTTTGACTGATATTAGGGGTCTGATGATGAAAATGAAGGACAGTCAAAAGAACTCTATAAGGTATATATTAGTAGAGTAATCACTAAAAATCGTGAAATAAAACTTTTTTGCCAAAAATTAAACCTACTTCAAAAGAGAAACTGAAAAGTACAAAATAAATTAACTTTACAAATCATTTGGACATTATGAGTGATAATTAAAAGAAACATAAACAATTAAATAATTAAGTATTTAATAATTTTGAGGTCGGTGCCAAGTAAATACTACAAAAAACTTAACGCAGTAAGAAATACATTTTAACCTACACTATACACAATATCAATAGTTAAGTCAAAATAACATAGATACTAATTAACAGCATTTAGGACCCAAATTGAAATTCGTGCACGGATATACCGCGAATGGACTGATATTTAGAGTTAATTTCCTAATAATACCTTATGGCTTGAGTTGTAAAAAAGATTGATGTTAGGTACCTATATTATATCTAGTTATTGTTTTACTTGGCACCGACTTCAAAATTATTAAATACTTAATTATTTAATTGTTTATGTTTCTTTTAATTATCACTCATAATGTCCAAATGATTTGTAAAGTTAATTTATTTTGTACTTTTCAGTTTCTCTTTTGAAGTAGGTTTAATTTTTGGCAAAAAAGTTTTATTTTGGTTGTTATTTTAAATAAAATGTATATTTGCACACTTATCTTATTTGGTTATGAAGGGGTTTACTGTAACGACAAACTTTAAAAAAAAGGTACAATAAAATATAATACGTCCATTTATGGTGCGAAATAGTAATATCTTTACACAGGCAAAACATTACAAGGCTGGTCACCATTCATTGATAGTGAGCAGTAAATTAAGCTGTAGAATTTGTTTGTTTGTTTGAATTGCGCTCGTAAAATAGACCCATGTTTAAAGTCCATGTATTGAGTAAGAGTCAAACCACGGTTTCGCTAATACACTTCAAATAATTTCTGATTTTTTTTACGCAGATATTTATTTTGTAAAATTTAATGTGGGATAAGATCAGGTCGATGATGATGATGTATTTTGTTAAATATCGTCAAGAAAAGACTAGATAACTTTAAGCTTCATAAAAAAAACCTTTCGTAGGTACGTACAGCTTATTTATTTAAGAAGGTTTAAGTATTTTTAACACCCCGATCATAAATATATCTACAGTAATAATACACTATAAAACTAAACAAAACGATTAAAAAAAACCTTAAATGCAGACTCTATGTGAAATACCTACATAGAGATATGTTTTGTATGTTTACGACTACGTTACATACATCAAAATTAATTACCATAGACACCTACTAGCGTAAATGACGTCTTTGGTCCGTAGACCGGCGTGATCCAAAGTTATTTTGACCGCGTACACAACGTTCGTAAACAAATTATAATGATAAAGTAAGCTATTTACTGTTGTTCATCGAGAAATATCAAGAAAAGTCATAAATAAAATATAATTGGGTTACAATTTGCTTAAAATCTTTGTAAATATAAAAAAAACTTACGCCAGTTTGGAGTTTATTTATCTCAGCGCGAAACACGTGGTTCAGTCAAGAATGATTTGATCTGACTGGTGTCAAAACGAGTGTTACGTAATAGCAAATATGTTTATCGCAATTCGAATGGTCTTATCTTTGAGTGAGAATAAGTGTAGCTGTGTAGAGTAGTGTAATGATAATTCGTGTTCTGTTTGTAGTTATAGACTAGTCTCAGACTTTTCTAAAAATTATATTCTTTTAAAAATTTAGTCAAAAAATTCTACCTAAATAGTTTGGCATAAGTTGGTATTAATATACATTTTTATTAACACTCTATATTTTAGTATTGGCAATAGTAGTTATAGGATTAATATTAGTTAGAGTAAGTTTTTGTTTTTATTTTTCTTAAATTCTTTATTGCGCACAGAAACATATACAAATATTAGTTAAAAACATAGGTCATGTACAAAAGCGAGCTTAACCCTATTAGAGTTTTCTTACAGCAAACCTTAGGGTATGGAGAACTGTAATGCTGAAAATATGGATAGCGTGTACATACAAGTCAGACAGAATTTTCATATAAAATATTTTTGTAAATTAAGTATGTTTTTTCTGTTATTTTAACCAAATCAATATTATTAGTATTCTTGGATACTGATGTTAATATAAATTTCAACTTTTTATTATTATTTAGCCTGGTTTGTCCCAACTAGATAGGCGGATGACCTGCTGAAGGCCGCGGGTCATGGTGGATGCAGGACGCAGCCGAAATTACTTTAAATCTTTGAACGACACCTATGTGCAGCAGTGGACGTCCGAAGGCTAAAACACTTATGGAAATGTCTCAATGCAGGGCAAAGGCCTCTCCTAATTTTTAATGTTTTTTTTTAAACATTCAATGCAAAGATAGACATCTTAATATGATTAATTACACAATTTACGCACGTTCATTTAAAATATCATTAATTTAGAAACATAATCCAGGTTCGTACAAATTATACACGCCTTATTTGATTTTTAAATGAATTACTGATAAACTCGTATAATAATTGTGAATATTTAATGTATTCAAATTGATGATAATGTATTTTTTTTATTTTTGTACCCTACTTTGTAATATTTATGTTATCAATCAAATACTATGACGCTACTTGTAGATGCTTCTAAAGGTAAAGCTCTCTCATACAGCATACTTATACAGACCTGTGTAAAACGCAACACTCGATTGCATATAAATAAGTAGAGTGACCAGAGATCTTGTTGATTGCGTATAAAAATATATTACAATAAAATTACTGTAAACAAAAAAAAATTAATAGATTTGGATCATCTTTCTTTTTATATTACTTCCTAAATAACCAGATGTTACCCGTGATAGTGTTATTTATGTTTACAAAAGATTTTCTGTTCTTTACTGATGTGTTCTTCTCTGGGAAGCTCAATAAATGAATAAAATGAAATGAAATATTTGCAAGAAAACAAAATAATTAATACATGTCGGATCTTAAAAAGTAAAAGTCAATGTATTCAGCCTACAAGTTGTCGTTCAAATAGTTACTATATCTATCTCACTATGGTGGCTAAAAACACGCAATACCGACCCATATTTCTCCTTTGTCTGGGTGTTTAATAAGTGAAATAATATCTATATATAATATATGTTTGTATGTTTATTATATTAAATATATCACATATCTAGTACCCGTAACACAAGCTTACCGCGGGGCCAGATGTTGCTGTGTGGATTGTCCGGAAATATTTATAAATTTTCCACAACAACATCATGTCCTTAATTGAAAAGTCTCAAGTAAAGAGAACGCATGGGAACCAAACAGTAGCCGCCAGTTTTTGTCACAGGACATTGTCCCGGTGTAAGGCATCGTCCGTTGATGATACTTGTATAAGACTAAGATTACTGCCTTGTGGGGAGGTCGGGTTTTTGTGATGCTCGGCCATATTACGATGACAGCTAGTACCAAGTACCTTCTTGTGCCATCAGGGGAGGGGAAGTGTTAACTAGTTGCACCTAAGCAGTCGCAAAATTAACAATGAATTGATGTTTGATTATTATGTTTGGAAAGAAATATTATGTTGTTATTATATCGATAGATGGAACTTTATACCCCAAGAGCTACATAAAGACTATAATGCCAAGTCTTATTAATTTTAATTGTTTGTGACAAATTAGCCGATAAAAATTTCTTTATATTTTGTAAATAATTACTAACACATATACCTACATCTAATTTTTTATATTTTATCAAAACTTATTTTCTGTCTACGAACCGTCTGTCTTTTGTGTCTTCGTCAATGAATGATTTGAATTTACAATAATGTAGTTCACTCTCTACCCGACACGGAAGTGTTGATTCAACTTACTTTTAATTAACCCCCGACCAAAAAAGAGGGGTGTTATAAGTTTGACGTGTCTGTCTGTCTGTCTGTCTGTCTGTCTGTCTGTCTGTCTGTCTGTCTGTGTGTCTGTCTGTCTGTCTGTCTGTGTCACCATAGCTCCCGAACGGATGGAGCGATTTCAATTTAGTTTTTTTTGTATGAAAGGTGAGTCTGGCGCGAGTGTTCTTAGACATGTTTCATGAAAATCGGTTGAGCCGTTTAAAAGTTATGGGGGTTAGAGTGGAGAAGGAAAACCGAAAATCTGCAAATATACTAGTGTGGGGTATCAAATGAAAACGCATCGCGTCCACATTACATAATATTATGTTGTTTTACGTTTAAGGAAATTACGGCATTGGAATCGGGGGTTTTTCTTAAATTTTAAATTTAGATTTAATATTTTATGTGTATGGCGGCAGCGCGACGTCCGGTTCTTCATTATAGGGCATTTGTACCGAGTGGAAGTAGCATAGAATCAACTTAAAATGTCCGATGGCGAGTTGTTTACGAGGTGCACTGCTATTTAAAGTAGAGTTCTAATGGTCGGGGGTGATTCTTTCTTTGGCTTCTGCTCTGTGCAAACTCTCTTCGTAGGAGTAACTAGACAACTTGATCTATATCTTTGTTAAACTAAGCCTCAGATTATTTGTTTGTTTGATATTGTTCGTTTAATCCCTTAATTCATTATTATTTAATGATATAATGTGTTTAAATCACTATGCCAAACCTTTCACCTACATGTATAACATTATCCAGTTGCGCGTCCATTTTGACAATTTGTAAACCCGCTGTACAGTCCTGGTTACTTTGGTTTTAATGCCCTGTTTATTCAGAATGAAATACATATAACACATGCAGATAAATAGTGACAATTAATTATTATTATTGATCTAACGATTACAGAATATTTAAATGTATCTAGTTCCAAAAAGGTCGCAACTCAGCATAATGCGGACTGTGAAGCCTGCGCTGGTCTTCCGTTGGAACCTTCGAACCTTTTTGCCCTGTAATTCTATACAAGAATTTGCCGTTTTTCAAAATCACCATTTCAGCCGTAGTACGTCCTCTGCTGGATATAGGCGTTTCTCAAAGACTTCCAGTAACTTCGATCAGTAGCATCCTGTAACCACCGCTAGCCTGCTACCTTCACCAGGTCGTCCGTCTAGTATCCATTCGAGAACTTTCTGTTGTTCGTGCTACATGGCCTGCCCATTGCCAGTTTAGTGAGCTAATTCGCTAATTGCGGTTCCTAATCGCTTGGAATTCGATTTCATGTTCGATCTGAATACGATATTAAGCTAACCTTGATATTCCAAAGAATTATACCTGATAATCAACTTGTGGAGGAAGGCAAATATTAATTTAATGCATTTATTAATATATGCAAAGTTTAAGTTCATTGAAACTACTTATTTCCTTATTTTTGAATAATGTATGAATGATCCTATAACGTGTCACTGTGAATTTTTTTTTTTTATTTTTTTTTTTATGCTCGATAAGCCTTCATTTTACCACAATCTCACCTGATGTAAAGTGACGATGTGGTCTAAGATAGGACATGAAGACCTAGAAGGTAGATGGCTTTTCCGGACCACATTACGAAACACGTAAAATCGCTTCACGCACTGACCCAGCCCGGAGGGTGGTGACAAGCCGCGGCCGAAGCCTACCACCAGAGACTGTTCTTATGTTATGCGTTGAGATCTTTTATATGAGTTTAGTCAGATTTTGTTTTTTAGTTTAGTTATTTTCATTGAATTAAATGAACTCAATTGAGTTCAGTTCGAATTGTTACAAAAAGATGTTAAATAAAATATGATAAATGTGCAATGATGAAAGATCGTGAAAATTATTTTCCATACAAAAGTTGCCTGGTAGAGATCCTTTTTAGCGATAAGGCCGCATTGTAGATTAGTTTTTCTACGTGTTTTTGTCTATATATTTTCCTGTGTGTACAATAAAGTGTATTGTAAGATTCTCCTAGATACATTTTGGTTTCTTTAAAACTAATGATGAATAATTAAGATCTAAGAAAATCTATGATCCATTAGTTTTACTTCT
Organism: Gymnoscelis rufifasciata; assembly: GCA_929108375.1. Lineage (NCBI taxonomy): Eukaryota > Metazoa > Arthropoda > Insecta > Lepidoptera > Geometridae > Gymnoscelis > Gymnoscelis rufifasciata. The sequence continues at coordinate 12,296,907 of OV815314.1, forward strand.
AAATTTTATAAGATTACTAGTCGACCCGACAGACGTTGTCCTGTTCCACGTCTCAAAAAACAATATCCAGTTGACCGTCCCAGATCCCCTTGAACACAAACAAAAAATTTCATCAAAATCGGTCCAGTCGTTTGAGAGAAGTTCAGTGACATACACACTCACAGAATTAATAGAAGAATTATATAGATAAAGATAAGTTATTTAAATTACTACATGTTTTTCGCTGAAACAAAAAATAATAATTGAAGAAGTAAAACACGCCTTTTGACAACAAATTCAAAAAATATAATTGAAATATAGTATTCATAATGTTAAATGAAACTGTGGAACAAATCAACAGTTTTCGAAGGAATTTATTTTCATCACACCAAACAAAATACTACAAATTTATATTTATACAGCATTTTGCAAGACAACGTTTTGTGGTGAATAAATCTAAATTTAAAATTTAAGAAAAACCCCCGATTCCAATGCCTTCATTTCCTTTAATGTAAAACAACATAATATTATGTAATGTGGACGCGATGCGCTTTCATTTGATACCCCACACTAGTATATTTGCAGATTTTCTGATTTTCCTTCCCCACTCTCACCCCCATAACTTTTAAACGGCTCAACCGATTTTCGTGAAACATGTCTAATAACACCCGGGCCAAACTCACCTTTCATACAAAAAAATTAAATTGAAATCGCTCCATCTGTTCGGGAGCTATGATGGAACAGACAGACACACAGACAGACAGACATACAGGTACGTCAAACTTATAACACCTTTTTTGGTCGGGGGTTAAAAATAGATATTAGCCGAGTCTCAGACCTACTGAATATGCATATAAAATTTCATAATAATCGCCGTTTCTGAGGAGTATGGTAACTAACACTGTGACAGGTGAATGAGGTGGTGAAGTTTATATAGAAGGTAGTAAAAATAGCATTCATTAGCAATAATAAATTAAATCAACTGATTCAAATACGACGTTAAATCCACGGTCTGCCCACTTGCTGTAACGCCTAACAGGGTCCACATTGTGACATAATTCGCTACAACTATGTCTTACATTTAAGTAAATAAAAAACTATTTTGACTGCCTCAGTGGGCGAGGGTCCGCTTGCGGCGCTAGAGGTAGCGGGTTCGATTCCTGCCGATGGTTAAAGTGTTTGTATGTACTTTCTCCTTGGTCTGGGTGTTTTATATGTATAATAAAAATATCTCTATTATATTAAGTATATCATATATCATATTAAGTATATTATATTAAGTATAAAAGTATGTCTATTATATTAAGTATATCATGTCTAGCACCCGAACACAAGCTTAGAGCTTACCACGGGGCTAGATGTTGTTGTGTGGATTGTCCGGAAATATTTATTTATTTATAAATAAATTGAGTATTGAGAATCAATCACTAATACTAAGTTATTTATCTCATTCGATTGTCCTGTTTGGGGTGCGACAAGACGTCGCACACGCGTCGCCGCGCCACCTGGCGGGCAGGTGATATCAAGCTGTTTAATAAAAACAAATGCCATCTGGTCAGGCAGGTAGGCACCGGCTTCTCAAGTTAATTTGCTTGGAAGACTTGGGTGGCGGCACGAGCCAGAATAATATCGCCAGTTCAATACATCCCTACTGAGCTATGTCTACTGGTAGGGAAGAATGGATTTCTTTCCATATTTAATAATAATAATCATAGATATATCTACATTTATTTTGGTACAACATATGAAACAAAGATAAGTACATGAAAAAAGAATTATGTTACAAAAAGTGATTAAAAAGATAAGGAACAAAAAAATAACTACATAAAAAAAATATAAACATAACATAATAGTTAAGAAAAAAATAATTAATTAAAAACATTAAATAGAAATTAGAAAATTACGTAGGTACACGAACAAAAACAAAAAAAAAAATTACCTACTAATTTCGCGTTGGAAATAGTTGTATTGCCACTAGGAGGGGTACTTTTCCAAAATTTACAAATGATGCCGGCGCAGCTGGGACGATATTGAGTTTTGTCGGCTTTTTGTATCAATGTTTGATAAAACTTTTCTGTGGCAGAGTACGTATATCAAACTGTTAAATTAAAAAAAAAACAATTGCCATCTGGTAAGCAGGTTAGCTTCGGCTTCTCAAGTTCATTTCCTTGGAAGACTTGGGTGGCACGAGCTATGTCTTCATCATCATGTCTTTATGTGTAACATTAAAGTGCAAGATCTGGCATCTTTCACAGCGCCGCAAGACAATATCAACGATGATTCATATATTTTTTGTAGCTATTTTATAAAGGGCGGTAGACTCAATTCATCTGGGTTTATTCACCCAGGTGGATTAAGTACACCTTCTACTAGACTTTAGACACGCACGTGTGAAATAAAAAGTCAAGAAAATTTTGTGAAAGTAGAAACTGAGCGGATCATACAGATATTAATAATAATACTTAATTGTTAAATTCTGAAAATATTCGCGTGATACCTACCTTTCTTTTGTGATTGAATTTTGGACAAAGAGCTCCAAGAAGATTATTATTGAAATATTTTTGAGTTTTTTATCTGCATCATAACTGCAACTGGATTTAGCAATAGAAAAAGAGATAGATTTGGATTATTATTTATAACCTGTTTTACAATAACCAAGAAGAATTTTTAATATCCGTGTCCTTTATCTCAATTTTGTATTGCGATCAAAATCTGAGTAATCAAAAGACAGGATATTGAAAATGAAATACAATTATACCTCATCCGTTAAGCATTAATCCTAGAGAAGATTCGTTTCATAGATATTTCATAATTCAAATTATTTATTATGTTTATTACAAAATATTGTTTAATCCCCATTGAATATGGATAAGGCTTTTTACGGTGGATGTCTTTAGTCCCTGGGTTAAAACAGTGATGTGATGATGCCTTGATCTTTGGTATGAATGTATCAATTGTTAAATACAGCATTAGATTAGATTAGACAACACTTATGCACACCACACAAAATATGCCAAAAATAAACATAGACTTTATATATAAACACAAGCAGACCCCAGCAAACTTTGTTTTGCAAAATGAAAAATAGATGTTGGCCGATTCTCAGACCTACTCAATATGCTCACAAAATTTCATGAGAATCGGTCAAGCCGTTTCGGAGAAGTACTGGAACGAACATTGTGACACGTGTATTTTATATATTAGATAATGTTGGAGTACAATGGGCGGCCTTATCGCATCTCTTCCAGGCAATCTTTGGATGGACAGAATCAGGAGCATTATAATCGATTGATTAGTTTAAAGATCGAAGTGAACAGGGTTTTGACTAGATTTTATACGATATAATGAAGATGACTGTAGTAAAGTAAAATAAAATTATATTGTCTTGTTACGTGTACCGTGTAAATGTCAAGACTTGCGTAAATATTAACTACACCGACCTACCAATTGCAAATCAACATACATATTATGTTGCTATCTCCTTTCGTGCCTCGGATTCGAAAACAAACCTTTATTCCAAACATAAACACTATTAAATTTATGTATTTATGTACAATACTTGCAATCGAGTATGGCAAAACAAAGCAATGTGACAGCTTCTGTCAGTTGCCAGGGTTACTATCATTCAACTAATTCTCACAATCTTCAACAAATTATACATAAAAACCTTCCCTTTGCTAAACTACTCTTCTTATTCCTGAAGTCTTCGAAAAGATCATTTTTGTACCTTTTGAATTAATCCCGAACATGAAGATAGACAGACGCGTCGGTCGGGGGACTTTAATTAATAATATGTAATACTGTGTACCTATATACCTATGGTAATATTATAGTAAAGTCCATCAAAGTCCGCACATTAATCTAGCCAGTACCTACCTAAGCCTGTCGCTAAGATTTGCATTAGAGCCTCATGATTGATGGGCTAGACCGTAAGCGTGTGTTCTAAGGACAGCTTTTTGTGTGGCCGTTGCGTTGCTACGTTGATGAGATTTCCTGGATCCATCGATCTAACAGGTTTCAAGTATTCATTGCTGAGACTTCCTGAAGTAAAGGGCCTACCACTTAAACCACCCTAGCATTTTTATAGAGTTATTCTTGTTACTTACAATGTGTTAAGGTACTATATTTACCGTCTGTGACTGATAACTGATCACTGATTATTGTTTTGCACTCTTATTGTCTGTAGGTACTCGGATATTGTATCCTAGTAAATATTTATTATTTTTCCTCTATTCAAAACAGCCCAATTTGTAAATAAGAATTCTATCGAACGATTGTCGATTGTCTTCAAATGCGCTCATCTTACTATTATGCTTAGAATCCGCGAGGACGTCGAGTGGATCGGTTTAGTGAATTTTAGTGGAAGATAAGGTTTTGATTGACATAATTAGTGGTCAGGTAGACGCGCGAGCGTTGCAGGCTTGCAAGTCGTGTCAGTCGCGCCGCGGCCGTCGGTGGAGCGCCCGTGTACGTTCGATGCCGGGGACAGAGAGATGGCTCGCTGCGCCGCGCTAGCGCCATGTTGAAACATGCCGCGCGGCCGCCGGCGGCGAGCGATGCCGATCACCGCTACCAGAACATGCCGCGGCGGCCGCACCACCACCTGCCGCTCAACGTCTCTACACTCGACTCGTCGAAGCACTCTGTTGGAGGGACCTCAGCTTCGGTCAGTCCGTCGGTCGCGCCGCCGCTGCCCCCAGCGCCGATATCCGTCGTTTCGCCTATCCCTGTCGCGTCGCCCCCGAAGATCGCCAATGGCAACGCGGCGGGCGCCCCGGGCTCCGTCTCCAGGGCCACCACCAGAGCCAAGAACAGCCACCGAGCGGCTACGGAGGAGGCGCTCACCTCGCTGGCGTTGCTCTGCCTCGTCAGCCTGCTGCTGGCACTGCTGGCGCTGCTCTTCCTCCTGAAGATATCGGCCCCGGCGACGGGCGCGCCGGAGGAGTTTGCAGTCGTGTACGAAGTGACTTTAGCCCTGTGTGCGTTGACACTCTCCCTGAACCTGTGCTGTCTGCTAGTGTGTGCGATACAGTTCCTGTTCGCGGTGAAGCTCGTCCACTCGCCCTCGGCCCCCAACGGACGGTGAGTACCACAACTTGACCGTTACGGAATGCCTCCAAACCCGTTGTGGCGATTCCACCTCGTCTGATAGGAATGCCTATACAAATATTATAATCTTAGGTTATTACTTGCACCGACGTGCCCGAGACGCTGCTCGGCTCCAAACGGACCTATGTCATTCAGGTTATCTCTTACACAACGCATAACTGTAAGAAAACTTCGGGTTTTCGACTCGACTATCGAGTTTATTCGTCGTTAAAGTTTTATGGTACCTACTTTATCGTGAGATCGTTTTATCCAAAACCTGAGCATATGTGGCTTTGCGATCGTTTGTTGGATCATTGTAATAATGACCTGTTTGTAAGGTGCTCCCAAAGGCAGGTGTTAACGGTCTCTTGTGGCGGTTATTTGTGAATGGTTCGATAAAAAACGAACCAACAACCGTTGATAAAGTCGCACGCGCCGGTTGCCTAGAGCCGCTCGAGTTATTGACTTTTTCTATTGTTATTCCATAGTAATCTTGCGATCACGAGGGGCAACAATTGACCCATTTGCTCAGATTTCACGGACTGATTGCTCATTCCTGGGAACGTCTGGAGTAAATGCCTTGAGAAATCTCGGTTTGATAATATCAACAATTTCGAGACTTTTAGTGGAATCATTTTAATAAGTACTAGGTCGGTCTACCTAAGTAAGGAAACCTAGGTTATTCTGCGGTCAGGCTAGTATAGGCTGCTTTATTAATTTGTTATTTGTACCGAGTAATAATAACGTCGGGATATATTATTTTTTTCTGTCATTATAACTGACTTATTTACTTAGGTTATTTTGTATAAATTAATATATATAGTACAATCTATATTACCGTTTGAGGTATTTAATACGTGAGAAAGAATATTCAGAACACCCTTATGAATATCCCACATTTCCTGTATCCAAAAGTACGATATCGTTGATTCATTGATCAGAAATCCTTTGATGTGTACATACGAAATCATTCACGCTCACTCCGTTCTCTTCCGCGTATTGCTATGTATACTTCAAGACATTAAACGTATAGATACCTCAAGATACTATGGTATAGTATTTATGTCTGCAACCGCATAGCTAGCAGTTCACTAGTGCAGAGAATGTAAGGGAAGCCATTAGGCTTCTTCGATTCAGGTCACGACGAAGTAAAAGAGAAAAATGTTTTGGTCGGAAATTGTTGGTTTTATGTCTATAACAATTACAATCACACTGTATACTGCACTTAAGTGTACATACATTTTACGCTTTTATCGTGAGTCATATAGGTACTTATAAATATTTAATCATATAAACTTTTTACATTTTGGATTACTAATAACTCCGAATACAATTTTTGGTAGTATAAAGTTATCTATAAATTTCAAGGCTCTCAAAATATTGAATCATGGAATTGTGAACTTTAAGAAAACCTGTAGTTAAGGAAATGGAAATGTTTATGGTCAAGGACATTAAATAAGACTGAAACCGGTATTAAAAGGCCGCTTCAAATCAGATAACTAGACATTATAGTTATACCAATTGTTGGACCGAACATATTTACGAACTAATCACATGGAAAGGTACCAAAATAAATGTATCAAGAATTCCTAATACACTTACAATCCATATCGTGCAACACAAAAATGTTTTTATTTTCTGGATTTTAAGGCCATGGGCCTTCTGACAGCCATGTTCTGAAAAAAACATTGTTTAAACATTGTTTTTCTTTCTGATCCAGAATGAGGTCCAAACAACAATAACTAACCATAAAAGGATAATGAATACCTCCGTAAAAACTCCTTAATAACAAGATTTATCTCAAAATAGACCACATCCACATAAAAATGCTTCAAATAATTTCCCAAGCACTGGATAATTGCGATTCAAACCAGTTTTCTAAGCAGGAATCTCTTGATAGTTTCAGGTTCTAGCCAGGCAGGTGCAAGTTAGTTATAAACTTGCTTAGGTAATCTATTATAGTCCCACAGTATTCTATTCTACATACTTATATATAATAGATATCTATAGAATGTAGGAGTGGACAGAGTTAGGTCTTTGACTTGGAGATGGCATGTATTTCAATGTTTTTTTCTAGTACACAAGACCAAGTGACAAAGCTATGCATAGTATAAAATCATTGCCATTGACATTGTTTAAAAAAAATCTGAACACTTTCTTGACATCTAAATGCTATTATGATATAAACGAATTTCTGATTGACTTGAATACAAAAATTTAATAAATAAATACTATTTCTGCATTTATATTATATAACTAGCTGTGCCTTGCGGTGCTACCCGCGTTATAATGGATGAAGTACTCTTAACCAGCAACATATTTATTTGAATAAAGGTTAATATTATTATGTTGATACAACTAAAACAAATTATTTCGACCAAATTAGGTACCATAAAAACGGTTTTTGTGAGTTAATCTTAAAAGATAGACATATACTATCGCGGACTGTTTTTTAGATCATTAAAAGAGCTATTATTCGATAATACATATTTTTTGTGTATCTTGAACCGTTTTCACGGCGCACGCAACGGAAGGCTTCAAAGATGAACAATTTCTCCCGTTTTTTACACATTTACCACTATATCTTTGCTCCTATTGGTCGTAGCGTGATGTTATATAGCCTATAGCCTTCCTCGATAACTGGACTATCCAACACAAAAAGAATTATTCAATTCGAACCAGTAGTTTCGGAGATTAGCGCGTTCAAACAAACAAACAAACAAACAAACAAACAAACAAACTCTTCAGCTTTATATATTAGTATAGATTTTGCATGCCTTAGCTCTAGGTAAAACATGTTCGGTGCTGTATCCTTATTTTACAATTGTTAACATCCTACAACCCATGTTTGCAAATAAATGTTTTGATTTTGATTTTATGCAAAACTAAATTGTCATAGCTATACCAAAAACATAGATTGGTAAAGGATAACACGGTGCTACTTGCGTTATAATGGATTTCCTCACGATGAAGGTTTCTCGCATTGAAAATCCGCCCTTTCTCAGGCTCTTAAGAATCTGAGTACCAAATTGTGCTCCGCGGCGTTATACGCGTTATTATGGATTTTCCTCCGGTATGGCATATTTTCCCCGAGTAAAAGAAGCCTATGCCGTTTTCAGGCTCTAAGAATATATGTATCATTGTTATAGCATGCAATGTCACCCGCTTGTATCTAGTTAGAGTAAATTTAGAAAGAAGTAAACAGAGTTACACGATGAGTGCTGGGTCCTACATAATCATTACTTCCGTTGGCTTCCAGGACATAGGAATTCGAAACCGTCACAACTTTTTTTGGAAAAGCCCTATTGAGATAGAATTCACAACACTTCCACCTTCCTGTTTCTTAACTATGACCTTGGTATCTTGTAAATAGGTAAAAGGTACCTTTTATACCTTTTTGATCAATCTTTGTTCCAACCGACACTTAAAGTTATAAACCCTTCTATTGGGTCCTTTTAGAAATACAGAATCCGACAAAAATAAGTTATGTTTACAATATCACAACAAGTTAAACTAAACAAACACATTTCCTAATACAGTAGTGAGACCGAAAATAACCTTGTGAACAGGCAAACAGATGCAGAGTGAATTATGCAAATGATGTAATGTTTACACGGAATAAGACATAATGAATTGTGGGTTTGTGAATAAACCTTTTTTTATGTGTACTTTCTTGAAGTCCATCGTCACCTTTTGGTTTTTAGTTCCCGTGAAAAATTAGTTAGTTCATCATAATGGATATGTCGGCATCTGTTAGCTCGTCCAAAAATACTGGTCAGGTGTCTTGTCTAGTATTTTATGTTTTGCTTTATTAATTTAATAAGAAAGTGCCATGATAATATTATAGAGCATCAAATTTCCTGAGAGGGGGCTGGCGTATACGTTTAGTACATTTTTCTCGAAAGCAAGCAATTCTTTAGTGTTTCTGTGAATAGTCGTTGGTAGTGATGTGTGTTCGTCGAAGATCTATTTTTGAGATATAGCAGGTCCATTTTTACGGTAGCGTTTGCCTAAATTACTATGAATGAGTTTGTTAAAATGCATGCCTTTTCTTTAAAAATATTCCTATCAGAACCTATAATTAAAATTGTATTAATTCTGTATTCTTTGTTCAAGATCCATTATTAATTCATATAATTTACATTGTATTTTACGAGAGACTGGTAAGTACCCATCTTTGTAATGTATGGGAAGCATTTCCATCATTTCATCATCATCATTAGCCGTTATTTTTGTTATGTTAGTGTATGGTGTTTGTTTCGCTTTCACACAATCTTCTCCTAACTGTTAGTTTACTACAGAACTTATCAGAAAATTACTTTTCAACTGATTATAACTGCATATCGTCCATTAGTTGAGGTAACATGAGAACGAGTTTTAATTATTGTTTCTACTTAAGGTTTGTGTTAAAAAAACCTAAATGTTGAATGGTATGATTTGTCGCGATAAGAACCTGAAATCAATCAAGATTACAATTTTTTTTGCTATATTAGCATTATTCGAGCAGACTGTAATTTTTACAAAATATGTGAATGCAGTTTAGAATATCTTTAAAAAATATTGTTAGTCTTTGAAGTGTTTCCTTGTAATTATAACGGTTAATATACCTGCCCTCATGGGCCCTTCTCAAAAATCCTTCCCGTATATTTCTACCGTTTAATTGTTAAAGTGTACTCAATGCACCTGGGTGAATTAAATATACCGCCAATATTATTAAAATGTCTATTGTTTACTTTGTGCTAGTAGGTAACTGCAACTCTTCTTAAATACATTTCGGAAGGAAACTGTACCGAACCTTTAAATACATGTATTTATTTGCGGACCTTTAAATATATGAAAATAGAGATGGTATTTAATCTAAATGCCTACCGCTCCAACAACAAATCCAAAACAAGACTAACAAATAATTATTGTAAACTTCAGAACAAAAATGAGCTAGAGTTTTTAAACGCTTCTTTACTCTTGTGTAAAAAAGTACCTATGTTCAATTTTGTAGGTTTTTTGTATTTTATTTCTGACGTTTCTAGGATTTGTAAAACCAAACATTGGAAATAAATGATTTTGTATCTTGTACCGTATCTTCAACTTAGCCTGCTCGTCTCACCAAGCGTTTGTATACAAAATACTTAAACGATTAAATTAAAAGTTCACGTTGAAACCCAGCTTACATCAGAATAAGAGCAAGTCGAGCAAAAAACACGGGGCTTTTTCTCACGAGAAACTTGAAATCAAACAAAAAGAAAGCTTTGTCGTGCACAAATAAATAAAAGGGACCTCGTGAGAATGATGCGTACGTTTAAGGATTGGTACCTACAATTCAATTCGAAATGGACTGATCAAAATTAAAAGGTAGTTATTATATTCAGCGATTTAAAAATAAGAAAGTTTAATCTAAATGATTTTTGAAGTGAAACTTCTTTAGAATCGTTGTGATTTGAAACCGGATGCAACGGAAATGGAAATAAGATTGGCTTACCTGTCGGGTAAGCCAATCTTAAACGCTAACAAGGTTAAGCAACTTTGCGCGACGCCAGTACTTGGATGGATGACCGCCCGAACAAAATCTTTTTGCATATTATTTTTTTTTTGTTTTTTTTTTTATTCTTATTCTTTTGTCGATTTACTGAAGTTTCACTTCTATCGTGTGTGAATCGCACACACACCTTTTTTTTTGTTAGTGCGTGCGAAGGATATAGATGGGTCTCAATCTTTTTCTGCTTAAACATTAAAACAAAAAAGTTCTCAGTTCATTTTATTTGTCAAAAGTAACTATGCCGCATTATGCATAATTGTAAACACACTGCTGTTTTTTTTTATTTATTTATCCTTTAATAAAACATTTTTTCTTAAACACTAATAAAGCAACAAAATGAAAAAAGTTGAATGTTGTGTTTTGTCGTAGTATTGAATGTGTATTCGGTAGTTCCCGCTACCCATCTTAATCAATCATTTGTTCCTACGGTGTCTAGTAAAAATGTTTTCGATCATTCAATATAAAGATGAAAAAACGTGCCTTACCTTGTTTTACCTTGTTCCAAATGTATGCAATTTAAAATCACTTTTAAAGTATTTAATAAATTTTATAAACACTAAGGGAGTGTCCAACAGAGACGTATTGAATGAGTAAGATTCGAGGTCATTGAATACTTTAGGCAAACCGGTCCGTTTGCCTATTTGGATCTTGTTACAACGGCTTACGAGCTGTTTTAGATTTTACTGAGTGTTGATTGATCACTTTTTAGTGCCAAATAAGGTGTTATCCAATATGCCCAGTCTTTAATTGTGATGCGCGTTGCAGTTACAAGGTCTTTGTCGTAATTCGTTTGGTTTGGATGCAAATAATCAAGGTATTTGATATATCGAAATAATTTATACAAATTGTTCCGCAAATTAGTACCTTAGGTAGGTAATATTCAAAACGGTCATGGAAGTTGTGAAATTGAATTATGAGTGATTCAATTGATTATGAATGTTCGTGTAGTTTAAAACTTTATGTGTGGCAAATATTCGGCCCGAGTGTCCTAAATAATACGATAGTTTTTCTTAAACTTAAAAAACAGTTAACTTAAATACGCATCATTGTTGCAAAATAGGATTACAATTATTAATAGGAACCTCAACTCTTTTGCCCTTTCAAAATAATTAATATACTTTAAATATATACGCATAGTTCTAATATCGCAACAAAGAGGTACCTTTTAAAATGATTAAGGGCTCAATTCACATAATCCGAGTAAAATAAACAATGGTTAGTTATGTCAATTATATAATTATAGAAATAGCCCTGTAATTTAACCATTGTTTAATTTTACTCTGAGATGATGAAACAGAACCTAAGAAAATGTCAACAATGTAGTGAAGAAGATACGATGAACCAAAAAAATGTTATCCTTGAGCAAGGTCGCAACATTCCAAAAAAGCCAAATTATTTCCGGTGGCTATCCAATCATAAACCACAGACAAAAATAGTCCAAAACCTTCTTGGAACGATCTTTCTATCCGCCTCCGAGCTCCGTGTTGGAATGTAGCGGACCACCGAATATATTAAAATTAAACTGTTTGAAGAAATGCTTAATTTTATGAAGAAGCAGCAATTTTGGGACTTTTGAATGATGCTGATTGTCGCGTTTCTCAGAAATCTATTTAGGACTTTCGTGATGATATGAATTTGTTCAAATACAGTAAGCGGAGAGATAATTTTGTCGGAATTATTTTACGTTTAATTTTGTGCATCAATTTAGGATTCCTGTGCTGCTTGGAGCGGAACATGTAACTTGATTCTAGAGCAACCGCTAAATTTTCTAAACGTAATTAGACTATTAAATTTAAATGACACGGATTAATTAATTATTATTTCTAGGTCACCACAGTCGCAAATAAACAAAATTATATTTTGAAACAAGTTAACAAATACCGGCATGTTCTAAAAACTTTAAAAGAGTTTGACATGTGACATTCACCAACCCGCACTTGTTCAGCGTGGTGAATTAAGGTCTTAGCTCTCTCGCCACGAGAGAAGTCCCTGTGTCCCAGCGGCAGTGGCGGATTTACAAATTTCCAAGGTATAGGCTGAATAGTTTTTACCGCCCTTGCCTCAACAATTGTCATTATCATACATTATTTTTACAACTTTCCATTATTTTTACAGCTCAAAGAGCTATGGAAAGTTGTAAACGGATTAGCTCTTTGAAGTGGCAGTGGGCAGGCCACATAGCACGTAGAACAGAACAGGCCGTTGGGGCCGAAAGGTTCGGCTAATATAGCCTAAATTGGTAGCCTTTGAGGGAGGCTTAAGCCCAGCAGTGGGCGTCTAATGGCTGAAATGATGATGATGATGATTTTTACAATGCAACAATTTCGTTAAAATTGCACGTAACATAATATGTTTCGGTATATTTTTGAGCTAATCGGTATAAGTTTGCTAACTCTCGGAATGTGGAATGACAAGTGAGAGAGAAAAGTCATCGACAAAATTTATTCTTGACTTCTATCTGTAAGACATCTGAAAACCGTCATAGAAAAAAAGTTTTTGTATTCAATGACTTAAAAAAATTGTTTTCCAAATTTGCCGCCCCTAAAATCTGCCGCCCTAGGCTCGAGCCTACTCAGCCTACTGGTAAATCCACCACTGCCCAGCGGTGGGAACGTTAATAGGGTTATGATGATGAGTTAATCTATGCCAAATGCTCATTTACTAAACTGTACCCAGTAAATATCAAGCCTAGGTTCAATGATCTCTATATATTTCTGAATATGTATAGCTAAGAAACCAAAACATATCACGTTAAATCTTCTTCTCTGTCACGAATAATTTCTACAATCATACCATAATACGAAAAAGCAACTCAAAGAAATAGTTTAGATTTTTTTATGGATTTATCATTCATCAATTGTATATCTACTCGTATGATTCATTCATCATCATCACCCTATTAACGTTCCCACTGCTGGGACACAGGGACTTCTCTCTTGACGAGAGAGATTAGGCCTTAATTCACCACGCTGGCCAAGTGCGGGTTGGTGAATGTCACATGACCTTCAAACTATTTTAAAGTTCTCAGAACATGCCGGTTTCCTCACGATGTTTGCCTTCACCGTTAAAGCACGTGTGTAAAGCGCACATAAATTTCTCAAGAAGAAAAATCCAGAGGTGCGTGCCGGGGTTTGAACCCACGACCTTCGGAATGAAAGTCGAGTGTCCTCCCACTTAGCCAACACGGCTCTTAGCCAACACGGCTATGATTCATTGAGTTCCGTTTAATTCGAGATAACTCTGATGAGATGAAAAGAAAAACTCCGTGGGTTTATCCGCGTTAAGCTGTATTTTGGAGGGGTAAAACTAAGCTAGGTTCTTTTGGGACCAAAAAGATCCAAATCGGTTATATTTCGAAATATTTAACAAAACAGGCATAGGCAGACTTCATAGTCAGATATCCACGCATTTATACTATTAGTAGGGATATTTATTGTCAAGTAAATTCTTTGTATTGAAATTTATGGCACCATTATGGCTCATGGCATGTGGTCAAATGCTAAAGGTCGTTTTCGAAATCAATGAAGACTGAATACTATAATACTGTACTACTGTACTGAATAAACTACCTACTAGGTAAGTAGATATAGTATTGCAACGTCCACGAAAAGCCCTGAGTTAAGATTTAGGTTAGGTACTATTCGGAGGAGAAAGGAACTTATTTGAAGAAGAAGAACAGTTCACTGCCGAGCTTAGGCATCCTAGTGTTCGCGCCATCGACCTGAAAGAAAGAAAGATAAATATTTATTACTACACAAAAATTTACAATTAAAACATTTACAAAAACAATAACAACAAACTTAAACTAATAACAAATTAGATATACCTTAAAACTATTGAAAATTTGTGTAATAAAGGGTCCCTGGCTTTGCATAATGCATCTGCCACAGGGCCCGTAGGAGCACTATGACAGAGCGCTTGTTTTCAGCCAGGGCCCGTGAGGGTGGCAACACCACAACTTAAAATTATAACAAATATCCACAGTAGTATCGTACAGTATCCATAAAGAAGTGATTAAGGGATCAGAGAAGAGTGATAAGTGGGAGTGTTCAATGATAAGTTCCTTATGTGCATATCTAGCTAGGTTTAGTTTTAATTTCTTATTCAGAAAGCTGGATCTTGGCTGTTAGTCAAAATATTACTGAATATTTTAATGTTATAGGAAAAACTAAATGCTTAAAATATGAGCTATCAAACCAACTGATAACCGTCAGTGACTGACTGACCGAGATTGCTCTATATTTTAACCATTGACAAATTTACCTCGGAGATGGTGAAATATGTCCTAAATGGGACAGAAATTGAAAGACGTTTCAACAGTATAACCTCGGAGTCAAGCTTCGTAATGTCATTACTGATTCTCGTTAAAAAACAATCAAAGAGTCAAGGCACTCGGCATAATCAGTGATTGTCTGGCAAATGCAACTGTACCTACAGTGTTTGTGTTAAAATCAGGATGTAGAGAACTATTTCAAGCTATTTACCTTACTTTATTGCAAAAGGGTAAATCTTCGGTCACTCACAATCTACTCCGTTAAATTGTAAAATAGATGAATATAGAGAAAAGATGGGGCTGAAGGTGGAACTGGTTCAAATAATATCAACTTCACTTGGGATTTAAAAGATAGAACCGGGTTATATTTCTATATATATTAATATATAGGTTTCTACCTGTTCACTCGGGACTTTGAAAATACAAGATTTTACTCTCCGAGAACACAGATGAAGTTAATATGTTCCATATATTCATTATTATCGGGATCTTTATTCTGCAGTCCATTGAAATTTGTTTGTATTTGTATGTAAAATTTATATTTTGATCGTATTATATCCATTAAAAAACTGCTGGACTGAATGGTAACCTACTAGTGATAAAGAATCGATTTATTGAGCAATTAAAAAGACAGATCATTAAAAGGATGACAAGTAATATAACATTAACTGCTTCTGTCATAGAAAGGGAATGCGGAAAATGACTTGCCGTTCTCCAAATCCAAAATGCTATTTTAGAAAACCTAACATATGTGTATGTAGTCTGGGATACTTAGACTTACTTTCCCAATTATGTATACAGGCTACAATAGAATACTAGGCTATTGAGTATTTCCTCTGCCTTTGGACCAAAGCGGGTGTGCCTCAGCCTTAATACCACGGGCCGGTGAGGTAGGCTAGGGTGTCTAAGACATAAGTGTTTTAATCCCATCACCAAGGTTTGCGTGAAAAATTTCTCACTTAAAAGTATCAAATAGATAGGTACTTCCTATCTCGATAAATATGCTGTCTAATCAGTGAAATAATAATTCAAATCAGACTGGTAGTTCCTGAGATTAGCGCGTTCAAATACTGTTCAGCTTTTATAATTATTACCCCTTATCACCGAAACGAACATATGAAAATAATCTCGTTTCATCATCACCCTTTTTTAACGATCCCACTGCTGGGACACAGGGACTTCTCTCTGGGCGAGAGAGATTAGGCCTTAATTCACCACGCTGGCCAAGTGCGGGTTGGTGAATGTCACAGGTACTTAAAACTCTTTAAAGTTCTCAGAACATGCCGGTTTCCTCACGATGTAAACCTTCACCGTTAAAGCACGTGTTTAAAGCGCACATAAATTACTCAAGAAGAATAATCCAGAGGTGCGTGGCGGGCTTTGAACCCACGACCTTCGGAATGAAAGTCGAGTGTCCTCCCACTTAGCCAACACGGCTTTTCTCGTTTAATAGCATTAAATAGATTGGTCTGTCTAAGCTTATAAAACCGTTTTAAAAATACTCGTGGCTAAGGATAATAGGATTGTCTCCCATTGTCACAATGTCACGCACTAGAAACAAGGTAACCAGAGTAGACTTCGCTAGCCATGTCACGCTCGCTGACTCCCTCAATTTACATTATCTTCATGCAACTTATAAGTGACCGTTATTTTTCATGCTTGTTAGAGATGCCCGTTCATTATTTAGAGAATGAATATTAGGTATTTAAACTATTAAATTCAATGTACATCTGTTATTATCATTAAGCGGGTACGAGGCCGTGAAGTATTTGTATTCTTAGGTACTTATATTCCAAAAAAATAAAATGTTAATAAATCTAAATTGTAAATTTAAGGAAAACCCCCGATTCTAATGCCTTAGTTTCCTTTAAGTAAAACACCATAATATTTTGTAATGTGCACGCGATGCGCTTTCATTTGATACCCCACTCGAGTATATATGCAGATATTCGGTCTTTCTTCCCCACTCTAACCCCCATAACTTATAAACGGCATAACCAATTTTTAAGAAACATGTCTAAGAACACTCGCGCCAGACCCTCCTTTCATACATAACTAAATTAAAATCGCTCCATCCGTTCGGGAGCTATGATGTCCCAGACAGACAGACACGTCAAATTTATAACACCCCTCTTTTTGGTCGGGGGTTAAAAATATATTAACGAGTGGTTAGTGGCCGTAAAGATCCAGACATTCCAGTCTTGGGTAAAGTCTAATTCTATCGTATAGATACCGACATGAAAAACAAGTTCTGATTAGTTATTTAACACTTTACTGGGACATGGTTATACAGGTGTTCTTATCACCTAGGTCCTTTGCAAGGACGTAATATGAATTTACGAATATGGTAAATATTACACACTATGTTCAAAATTAAAAACGGCAATCACCATAACAATAAACCATGATCCACGTTCAGTAAAACCTCTGTTAAACAATGTTAAACGGTGGAAAGAGCGTGGGAGATCTGGTTGGTTTCCGCGCCCGCATGACCCCGCGTGCCTCTGATCTGGTGACATTGAACGGCTCAATGAATAACTTTGACGAATCAGAGATTAGTTTTACGATGATGATGATCAGTGACGTAGCTAGGTGATTAAGGACCCTGGGGCAGAAATGCAGCGGTTCTAAACTGTTAGAGTTTCATATATGTATGTATATCGTCTGCATTTTATAGATTATCTAGCAGAAATTTCACGTTTCATGTAAAAGTCAATGTCAAAGTCGAAACATATATTTCCTTAGAAGCACAGGGCATACATGGACAGGTCAGCTTATCTATCTATATAAATAAAAATGAATTGTTGTTCGTTAGTCTGATTAAAACTCGAGAACAGCTGGGCCGATTGAGCTGGTTTTTCTTTTAAAATGTTTGTCGTAGTCCAGGGTAGGTCTAAACGATGAGCAAAAAAGGAAAAATTGCTGGGAACTTTTTTTACACGTGCGACGCCGGGGCGGGCCGCTAGTAATTAATAAAACTAAACTGTTAATATAAAAAAAAAAAGTAGTTTAGGTGTTCCCGTTCAAGTTTTCTTCGTTTCATTAATGACTTGAGGAAGATACATTAAATAAAAAAGGTGTGTGTGCAATTCACACACGATAGAAGTGAAACTTTTTCATTTTCGTCTTACTAAAAAGCTGTAATACGCAGCCGCATAAAGTGTACAGGTAGTGTGAGTTTTATTTCTGTTATAAAAAGCATATCAAATGATCTGGATTCGAAATATGACTATAAAATAGTGATTGAACCTTTTGAAATATGAATCGATAGGTAAGCGAATGATCTATAAAATCGATCGGTCGATCGACCCGGCAAGGGTTAGCTTTGTTTGCAATAGTTATTGAAATGCACGGTTCTTTTATCTATAATAACCTGATATTAAAGCCATATTTAAAGGAATGCAACTTGCAATCCTATTAACATTCGTTATAATGTTGATCGATTTTAAATAAAATCGAATCGATAGTTCGCACTACATTTTCTTTTGACAATGACAGATTGAATTGACAGACAGAATACTTCTGCGATTTTCGTTTCGGTTGTGTTGTGTTTTGTTGTGTGCTCTTTCGGAATCGGTTTTCTATCAATTTTTTAGTGCATGGACTGATTGACATTATTTCTTTCTGGACTTTGATTTGGCCGTGTGAATCGGATTTTGTTGTGAACTTGGACAATGGCAGATCGTCGGCGATATCGTGGCGTCGGATACAAAAAAATTGCGCTATGCTAACGAAGCAGTACCTAACTACAATATAATTTATATTAACAGGTTTTAGAAGATGTTGCAACTGTTTAGTGGGCCGGCGCTCACACTATGACCTTTTTGGTATTTGTGATAAGCCAGATAAAATATAAAATAAAAATTAAATAAATAAATTAAATCTTTTATTGTACTTAGTTTATCAAATTATTCTTGAACATTGACATTATTTTTACAAACTACAGCAGAATTTCAATTTGCTTGGAATAACCTCCTAACAAGTTGATCCCTCATTATTCTTCCTCTCAGGAGATCGGTGGTGGAATCATTTTCTGACAGAGGAGTGTGACTCTCCTGAGGCTCAATAGTTCTGAAAAAGAATAAGAAACATAATTTAATTCACTATCATCATCATCATCCAACTAAGTCATCTATTTCTTATTAAAATACTTTGATTTTTCACAACAAATTACAAATTAATTTACTTTGAAGTCACACACACTTCTTAAAGAAAATGTAGTTACTATTAATTTAAAGTCATAAGGTATAGCTACCTATATTATCAGAATAGTCTTCAAGTCCAAAATCCAACCCAATATTATACAACACACAACATGCTTGTATAATTTTGGCACATTTGTCTGGCTGATAATGCAGCACCCAGTCTTTGCTTTGCAATTACAACTCTGGCCTGAATGTGTTGCTTGTTGTAATATGCATCAGGTGTAGCGGATACTGCATTAGAAATAGGTGTCATAAGCAGGAAAATTATAATGAAGTGAACTATTCAAAGCCAATATTATACATCACAATTATGTAATAACATACCTAAAAGCCACACAGTTTCTCTAGCTGCATGTAATTCCTGCATATAAACATTCAAATTACTGTTTCCCCAAATGAAGGACAAATTCTTGTACCGGTTTAAATATATGAAAGTGGCTAGTCTTTGCACCCTACAACCCCGGGATGCCATATTTCCTGTAGAACCTGTAACATTCAAACTTTT
Source organism: Gymnoscelis rufifasciata (assembly GCA_929108375.1). Lineage (NCBI taxonomy): Eukaryota > Metazoa > Arthropoda > Insecta > Lepidoptera > Geometridae > Gymnoscelis > Gymnoscelis rufifasciata. The sequence continues at coordinate 12,316,490 of OV815314.1, forward strand.
TCAAATAAAATAGCCCAGTTATACATACACATAATTTTTTCTATTAATTTGCCACTTTACTTTTGGCAGTAATTTATTATGCTAACAGTTTGCCTCGCAGCAGGTATATCAGGAAACCTGATGTATTTATTTAGCATATTTTTCTGCTTTGATTTGAGAATGTTCTTGTGATGTTTGAGGGAAAACAATCAATTTTTTAATTAAGTTGTTATGGTTGAGAGTACAACAATTGGGTATTGATAGGCAGATACAACAAAAAAAATATTTCACCTATATTTACCTTTATTTCCAGAGATATCTCTAGAGATCCTTTTAACGACGTTGAAAACCATAATCACGACAAAGTTTTTTAAATAAATTAGATAATATTTCTAGTATTTCATCAACACTTTCCAATTGCCGAGAGATTTTGTGGCGTATAAGCCAAACATTTTCATTTTGAGCTGACCACAGCAAACGCAGCGTATGCATCTTGAACGAGGACTAAAATTATTTTAAAACCACAACAAAAACGCACGCACTGTTTATAAAATCGCCATTTTGTTTCGATTCGATACTACACAAACAACACGGTAGTTTTCACTACTAACACACACTAACACACGTTATTAATGCTCGAATAGTAAGCAAGTATTAAACAGTGTGAGTGAATATACATACACACCGAAATCTGCTCTCTCGCTCTGGCTCACTAATTACAGGCGACTATTGTATTTGTGTCTCTTACCATTTCCGTTTCATCTTTTTGCATCCGGTTTGAAATCACTACGATTCTATAGAAGTTTCACTTCAAAAATGAGTAATTTTCTTGTATTATTTTAATAAGTGCCATGCGTTGTGTTTTTAGTGGAGATGCAGGATAATTTTGCGCTATTTCAATTAATAGGTACACTAATTCTCTCTCTCGCCAAGAGAGATGTTCTTGTGTACAGTAGTGGGAACGTTAATAGGGTGATGATGATGATGATGATGATGATCATTAATTAGGTTAAGGGGGGCCCGAGCTTGTGGGCCACGGAGCACAGCCCCACTTAGCCCGCCGATAGCTACGCCACTGATGTTCTCTGCCTATTTTGGTTACAGCAACATGTTTTCTGCTATATGGTACCCTACGTTGGCCCTTGAATGACGGACGCCAACAGCTTCATGTAGGCGGCTTTAAATGTGCTTCTATGCTAATTTTGTACAAGGATTTATTAAGAAATGTCAGGTTAAGGAGTGAAACAAAGCGTTTGTTCCTACTTTGCAAGTTATAGAATACTAGCGGCCCGCCCCGGCGTCGCACGGGTATAAAATTTTCCCGGAAATTATTCGAATTTTTCTCGCCGTAAAAACCATCCTATCTCTCAAATTGGATCGAACTGCTCATGGTGTGCGAATTTTATTATAATCGGTTAAGTGGTTTAGGAGTCCATTGAGGATAAACATTGTGACACGAGATTTATATATATTAAGATTGACATTTTAAAATAGGAGCGCGTTGAAATCTTTGTAGCTGTCAAAAAGTAGAAGGATTTGGACTAACGTTTTATTTGTATTTGCAATTTTGTAGATAAATAATATTATAGGAATTAAACTTAGAGAAAATACTTTTGCTAATATCCCCTATACTTTTTACGTCATAAAAAAACAAGACATTATAAGATACAGCTTAAACAGTGTTTTATAAATGTTTCCAAAGAAACTGACTGCAAAATGTTTGTAAAACTTGCAAATAGATTGTGAAAAGTATGTTAATAATTTCATAATGTCTTGCGTCACTAAAAAGCCATAACTGCTTTCACAAATATAAGCTTTTCGTATTATCATTGCCCAATATATTTCTTACTGTTAAAACACTCCGAAATTGCCTTGTTAGCAAATATTACGAATCGACTTGCAATATTCGCTAACCTGTTACAATCGTCGAGTAAGCCAAGGGCAAATTAAAACATAATGTTGAGGGTAACTTTACTTATATAATGATCTTACTTTATGTAAAATATATCTACATTTTGGGCTTCGGCAAACCTACGCGTACGCGTCATAATATAGGAAGCCGTTAAAAGATATAGCGAACAACAGTTTTTAATTTTATAACGAGATTTATGCTTTTTTTGGGACTTATTTGTCATAAGTCCATTATTGAGAGCTCCTCTCGAGTGCGAGATATTCAATTATCCATAAAGAATATTTACATTAGGTTAAGTATTTAAATTTGGGTTGATTATTGACAATTCATATTGTATTACAAAAATGTGATAGATTGAGTTTGGAATACTATTTTAGGTTGATCTGAGATGATTCGGATAAGACGTCATGGTTATAGAATGGATCGATCCAATTATCATTTCACCAAAAAAATACCTACAGTTATATTTTATAAGTATTTACCCTTTCTAGGTGTTTTTCCCTTTCTTTTTGTAAAACTGTACATTATGTATTTAAGATATATTCAACTCTTTTTTCTTATCGTACACCACAACATTAATACATACAGTAAACATTAATAATATCGTAGAACAAAGAGCGGCATTATCGCTCTGAGCAATATCTTCCAGGCAACCTTAAGATAGACTGGAAAAAAATAGAACGACATAGAGAGTGGCGTAACGTAAAAAAGCTATAAAGCGAAAATTAAACTATATAGATAATTTTAATTAAGATAGCAAACTTAAAGAGCTACAAACCCTAAGACAGGCCAAGTCATTCAATACTTACATTCCGCTGAAGCCACAAAACCGTAAAACCTTAAACTTGGCATTTTGTAAGGAAGACACACGATACTACGGAAGTATGTGGTTTACCGACGTAATCGGACGTTATTTTGACACCTATATCAAAGATCCTAGGGTGCAATTTAAATTATAATAGTATAACGGACTTAGGGGTTCCTTATCAACGGTTTAAATACCTATTGACGAGAGAGATTGGGCCTTAATTCACCACGCTGTCGAAGAGTTGTCATAGTGAAACATATAGCTATGTACCGTAGCTTATTAATATAATATTATACAAATACAGCTATTACGGCGGTATTTGTTTGGGAAGCTACTGGGACTGGGCTGTTAAAAACTTTGGTGTGCACTCTCTACAATAATGATTACCTAAAAGCACGAGAAACCAGCTTTATTTATTGATTTTGGCGAGAGTAACGTGTCCACGACATGTTCGCTACGATCGTTCGCTTTGCGCAAGTTTTACTCCATCAATCATTTATTGACAAAAAATAACGTAATTAACAGTATTTAGGACTTTACCTTCTGTTCTAGATAGAAACTGTGATACAGCAAGGTTACAGCAATGCCCCGCAAACCACAAATACATATAAAATACCCTACAAGGGCATATAAATAAATATCTTACAGACTAACATATACCATGATTTAACTTAAAACTAATTAGGGATTTTTCTGCGTGTACGCATCCCTAAAGCGTCGGTTTACGACTCCTACAGGCCAGAAGTCGGGAGCGAGGAACATGTATATTCAATGTACAAACACAACTTATTCTGTATTTCTATCTGAGTCGTTTTTTATGCTATATAAGCCTTCATTTGACTACAATCTCACCTGATGTAAAGTGACGATGTGGTCTTAGATGGAGCATGAAGACCTAGAAGGTAGATGGCTTCTCCGGGCCACATTGCGAAACACGAAAAAATCGTTTAACGCACTGGCCCAGCCCGGAGGGTGGTGACAAGCCGCGGCCGAAGCCTTCCACCAGAGACTGTTCTTAGCACCTCCCGGGGGTCACGTGTAAGAATTCAGAGGGTTTACACTTACGGACGTGAACAGACAAAACCTCCAAATAATAATTATTTATATGTTTACGTAATTAAAAAGCCAAACGTGGATAATTAAGTCCACGATGGAATTCGTGTTGAAGCATAACACTCCGTACATAAAATAAAATAATTATTTTTGGAACAATCACGATAAAGAGTTACCTTTTCCAACAAAAAATGGTTATCCAACCAACGCAAATATTTTTTCATTTCTACCACGCAGATACTACCAAACAAGTCAGTTTACTGACCAATAAAATACTTCTAGTAGAACGAAAATCCTTGAAATTTTTTATACTTTACCGACAACCTGTTTCAAATTGTTTAACTCTCTGTTTTATCTTGCTTTTAATTATGGCCTCATTTTGTTTGACAAATGCTCTTAACGTGGGAGCTATCTAAACACCAATTTCAACATTGCTAAAGGCATTTAAAAACTACGGATAGTGGTTAGTCAGTTTTTTGTTTTTAAATCTAAAATATAAAATGTCCATGTCACAATGTTAGTTACCGTACTCCTCCGAAACGGCTTTACCGATTTTTACCATATGTTATTATGCGTATTCAGTAGGTCAGATAATCGGCTACTATCTATTTTTCATTTTGTAAAACAACGTTTGCTGGGGTCAGTTAGTATATACCTCATATATATTAACCTATTGTACTACGTTAAAGAGTACACATAATGCCGTAAAAGACTCGACGCACCCTCTTGTCAGCCAAACAAGATTTAAATAGTCTCTATAAAAAAAAAATAAAGATTGAATCTCACAGAGAAATAAAAATAGGCTCAACTCATTCGCCAATATTAAGTAACACGGCTCTACCTAAGAGCAAAAAATACGCAGCAAATACCTCACCATCTCTACAATAGCATTCCCAAGTTTTTTTTACGTTTTTGAAATGGCGCGGGTAACGAAAATAGCGAATGTTTCGTCTTTTTCTTTTGCGAAGGCTAAACCAAGATGAATTGATATTTTCGTCGGTGATTGATGGCTGGAATTTGTAGATCGTATTTAAAGCCAAATGCCACAATGCCCACAATCTTATGTTTTTTTTTATCTTACAAAATAACCATATTTGTATTCTTTCACATTATAGGGCTATAGGTATCATTATTCTCAAAATGATTATTCCCATTTTAAAACTAGAATCTGTCACTATTATTTAATATATATACATACATCCTTATTGGACCCAAGTAAAACCAGTGGTGCCTCATGGTGTTACCTGCCTTATAAAGATTTGCCTCGCGAAAAGATATCTCCCTTCAGCCATGGAATGTCCACTACGGAACTTGAGCTCTGGGACCAAAGGAGCGTTGCCATACTCGCCACGCTTGGCAGGCGGGTTGCGTAGTAAAAGTAGCCAATGTTATAAATATATAAAATAAGTTATTATTCCAAGTTTTAGACAAATTTATCGGCGGGTGCGATTCCCGCCTAGCGGCTAAGTGTTGGTATGTTCTGGAAGCATTTTCTCTTTATTCTGGGTGTTCAATATAATTTAATATAACATTTCTATATTTCTATATTATGTGTCTATTATAATAAGTATACACAAGCTTAGAGCTTACCACGGGGCATGTTGTTGTGTGGATTGTCCGGAAATATTTATTTCTGTATTTTTATTTAAATCCGCTCCTTTGAGTGTGACAGAAACAAAAACATACATCCACAAATGCATATAAACTTTCGCGTTAATAGTATTAGATGCAATAAGGTTAACGCACATAACCGAACATCATCTGCCTGAACTTATCCCACATTACGTGGGGTCGGCACAACATGTTTTCTGCTTCCATTTCCCTCTATCCCCTGTCATCTCAACACTCACCTCTTTCTTACACATATCATCTTTCACACAGTTCTTAATCTTTTATTCGGCCACACGCACACCGAACGCACATAACCGATTTTTCTCAATATTTCGACGAAGCAATCCTCCGTTAAACGCATAAGACGGAAGAGACTGCTCTAGTTAAAACCGTGTCAGTTGCAATGTTTACACAGTTATACACGATAATGCACGATATACGGTCATAAACGTTTTCTGACTTCCTTCTGTGATGCAAGAACGTAACTTTGTTATCTAATTTTGTAAAACTCTGTAATGCAAGTATGTCGGTAGCTAGACAATTATGAAGTGCAGTCCATGTGGCAATTGGTTAGCGATCGAGAGATTAAAATTTAGGAATCATTCATGGTACATTCACTGGCTGCAGTAGCTTTTGCTGTGACAGTTTTTGAACAAGACAAGCACCAGCGACAATTTTTCGGAATACAGTAAATGACAAAAAAAAACAGTCCGTTATTTAGATTATTTAAACAATATAACTTTTTTTTTATGTTAGTTATGCCTTCATTTGACCTCAATCTCACCTGATGTAAAGTGAATGTATCCATTTAGTATATCAGTCACATAACAACCATTGTACAAGCTCTGCTTACTTTAGGGTTAGGTGATACTGCGTAATTAGTCCGGAAATATTTATTATTTTTATTTACTGTTTTAGACGCCAAGTTGTCTTACACTTAAAGTACCTACACGTGGATGGTTTTATTGCATACAGTAGTAGGCATGCTAGCGTTAATAGCTGCTGGGATCACACATAGCATCCTTTCCAAATACAAACAAACAGACCTTACTATGAATGTTACTCACAATACTTTTCTGTTCGGCGCTTACAGTATTAAATCAGGCACTAAGCACAACGAAACACGGATTTTTTGGGTTCCGTACCCAAAGGGTAAAATAACCGTTAATTCCATCACCCGATTAACTTTTTTATTATATTACACGAGTCGTTGAAATTACGTTTAATCCGAACTAAAATTTGTAAGTCAGGACATTTTAATGTTGGCAATGATGACGATGATAATTGACACACGAGAACCTCAATCAAATCTCGTTTATACAACGCAACGGTCCATTTGTTCTGATCACATCAATTCTTACGACTTCCTTGTCCATTTGCGGTGATTTGCCGTCGTAAAACGTTTTTTATGAAAGTCAGAAGCGATTCACAAGAAAGTATTACATTATTAACTTTATTTAGGACTATTAACAGATTTTTAATGTTTTTAATAAGTGATAAACCTCACTTTTCAAATCCTGTGCGCGAAGGTTACGGATGTGTCTTAATTTTTTTCTGCATAAAAATATTTAAAAAATACTATTAACAGATTTTAGGACTTTACTTCCTATGCTAGTTAGAAACTTTATAAAGGTACTATAAGAATAAGAATAAGAAAATGTTATTGTATAAATTGTGTGTCATTGTATATAGGATTTATATCCATAAAAATACTAACGACTTTATTATTATTCGTTATAATATCCTATGAGCGAGAATCTGCTTCCTGATGTCAACAATCAAGCCATATCACATATCGTATCTACATACAGTTTCTGACTAGCATTCTGACGAATTTTTTTAATCAAAACCACGAGAATTGCCCTCTGAGGGCCAATTGTTCAACAATCACAGACAAAATTATTTAGTATCAAATAAAATACTGTTATATTTCAAATTCGTTACACGCGAGAATTGCCTTTCTGGACGCTTAACTAACAATGTTTCTTTGATTCTAGATAAGTACCAGGTTATATTTAGGACTTACGTGGAGATTATTAGTTCAGAAATATATTTTTTTTTATAATGTTTAGTGATGGATTAGGTAACAACCAACTCCCGACATGCATGCTTCGGTGCAAAACATTTTATTATGTTTGTTCAATAAATCACTCATAGTTCTATGTGAAATATGTATTCAAAAATACTACTACATGCCTACCTATAGGAAATCCGTCCCTTTTAAGTTACAAAAGATCATTAAGTTCAGAAAACAAGACTACATTTCTGAGAACCACTAATAAATTATTAGATTTTTTATACCTAGTCACATAGATACAAATAGTCACCTATTTGTGTAGTTGTGTGGTACCTACGTAGATCAATGTTATTCTATTCTATTCTTAAGCTTTCTCGAAAATAATGAGCTTGTTGATGGCTAAATATCTACTTGTATACTTTAAAACTTAACACCACCTAGTTTGTTTACAATCACAAGTCTGACGTTAAGTTTACGTAAGGTCGGAATCTTATAAAGTAAATAAATCTGTCTATGCAACGATCATAAAATAGTGTTACGGTATTATTTGCCCTTTGGAATTGAGTCTCAGGAATTTGGCTACCTGGACTATTCATTCAAGACGCGAGGTGGGCTACCTCTGAATTTGATATTCTGTGTTTTGCTCTATCGAAGGGATGTTGGCTAAGATGATAATAGTTCATGTTTATAAGAAACATGCAACAAAGGAAGCTGTTCTCAACTCAATAACCCTATATGTCTATTTTTTATGTTTGATAACTCAAAAAAAATTGTGCGTTGTTTTGATGCTTATGGAAGCCCTTGTTTTAAGGTTGATCAGAATCAGTGCAGTAGATCGCACAATAAATAAATATATATTTTATTAAAATAAATTAAATAAATTTTTAATTAAATTATTCATAGTATGTTTAAAATAGTAAAATTATTTTTGTGATTATGTGCCTACCGATGACCAACCTGTAACAAGCAAATGGCAATAAAATTCAACCAAAATTCAAATCTATAGCTAACCAAACTTTTACGAAGACCGTCCGTTAAAAAGATCTTAATTTTTGCTTGTCAACATTGTAGATAAAGAGGTTTGGACAATAAACCTTTTTTTTTTTAGTGTTTTGATTTATTCAAATCTTGATAACAATCTTTCAAATCAATCCTGTTACCATTAATTTAAGCCACCGACCGGAAAGACTAGTAGTTTGAGGAAGGCTATATCCAGCCCTGAATGAGACTCACCAATTGACTAGATCAGTGGCTTAGGTTCAGGGGTCAGGTGTTTGTATGTTCTGCAAGCACTTTCTCCTTGGTCTGGGCGCTTAAAATGTATTATAAAAATATATCTATGTATGTCTATTATAATAAGTAGGTACTCAAGCTTAGAGCTTACCACGGGGCTGGATGTTGTTGTGTGGTTTGTCCGGGTATATATTTTTATATTTATAATTTATGTAGCGCTTTCTCTCCATCCATTCAGTAGTACGTTCGGAAACTGCATTACAACGGTTATCGGAACCTTATCACGATCTCATTTCATGCTTTGGTTTTCTTAAATGGCACGCGTTCCACTTTGAACCAGAAACAAGTGTTGGCTCACTAACCCACTTATTTGTAACCAGCTTTCTGTTGCCGACTTCACTCAAGTTATTTGGTTCCCCAAGGACTTTACTGGCTTTTCGATCTAAAACATCCAAAAAAATAATACTTAAAAAAAAGATTTAATACTTATTAAAGCTTATTGTATAGGTACCTACTTAATTTTACTAATACTTCCTTGAATCACTCGATAACCGCATTAAAATCCGTTGACCGTTGAGATCGATCGAGTTGCTTTCGCATTTGTTACATTTACACAGAAACAATTAGCCTCATCATGATGGTAAGCTTATATCATGTTAAGGACACCTAAACCTACTTATAAGTAGGTACTTAATACAGTAATAAAATAATAATAATAAAAAAAACAGTATAAGTACGTACTTATTTTTGTATTGAGCCTTAAGTGTCCCACTTTTGGGATAAGGCCTCTTTAACATCCCGCCACTTGCTTCAATCTATTGCAACATGCTACCAGTCGACCCGAAAAATGTAGAGAGCCACCGACATACTTACTATATATATGTTTTTTCCAATCAAATATCCAGGAAAAAGATCAAATTTAAACAAAACACACAAACAATGGACCAAAAGCAGGAATAGAACCCTCGATCTTTTCCGGCGAAACTTTCGCCTAATTTTCGTTTAATTTTCTTCATCTAATTTACTTTCGTCTAACATAGGCAGCCAAGTCCGACTACATCCAATACCAGCATTCTGAAGCACGACATGATAGTGTAACTACACTTCACGCTAAAAACTCCGATATTTCCATTCAATGAACAAGTGAAGCTGGGGGTATCCCTAGTGCAATAAAACGAAGAGCCAAGGAGAATGTTCACGGCATCACGGCCGCATTCGTACCTGGGAATGGAATGTCTGAAGGAACCGGTTCCGTCAGCTGGCTGGCTTAAAATGGCGGCGTAAGATAACCTAATCTTGGCGTAAATATTTGCCGTATGCAGAGGAATCTTAGACATTAATCGTGGGTAATCTGCGTGATTTATACGAAGCTATTTAGGATTAAGCTAAGTAAGCCTATTTGCGAAATACCGGTTATGTTGAAGATGTACCGGAAATAAAACAGTTTTAAATTCGTTTTTTCTACGTGTTGTATTCGATTTCCCTGGGTGTATAATAAAGTGTTTTTGTATTGTATTGTTATGTTGCTGCTGGAGTAGTGAATACACTCAAATTCATCTAAGGACGAAGTTAACAGAGCTATGTACCAATTTAAGGGAGTTAGATAATAACTGATAAAGGCTTTGTTTGGAAAATGAGCATAGATATCTCCTAAAAAAAGTATAGCTCACTGTCTCCATTCAATATAATGTCTACCGTGATCATGGCGCATGAAATTGGAAAACGGAAAGCTCTTAAATAATTACGCCATGGTGAAAACCCCGTTAGTAATCTTAAATTAAATATGTTAACAACCAAGTTTCAAAAGTTACGAAGGTTTATTATAATAATCTAATTAGTAAAAATTTTGCAAGCATAAAGCTTCAGCCAAACCTACGCGGCTGGAATTAAGGAAGCGACTGCAACGCGGGGTCTTTTTGCCTGATAACGTCAAGTTTAACTGTCGCGTAGGTGTGCAAAGAGCCATAGTAGACCACGTGTAGCGCCGACGCGCGGCAGTCGCTCCCGCATCGCAGTCGCTTTGGTCGCGCAGGTTTGGCCTAAGCTTTATGTCGTTCGCGTGATAATGTATGATGATGACAGAGAGCTGATCTGAATGCGGTAATTTTAACTGGAAATGCCAATATTAATTGTCCCAGTGTATTCATATGTGTTCAGAATGTCATGAAATGGCAAGTATTGGTATTGGATGGTAGTTTCATAAATAGGCTCAGCCGGAAACAGAATTTTACCACTTATCTTCAAAACCTACCTAATACTACACATTAATACTAATTATATAAAATGGTGGTAGGCTTCGCCCGCGGCTTGTCACCTGCCTCCGGGTTGGGCCAGTGCGTGAAGCGATATTTTCGTGTTTCGTAATGTGGCCGGAGAAGCCTTCTAGGTCTTCATGCTCCATCTTAGACCACATCGTCACTTTACATCAGGTGAGATTGTGGTCAAATGAAGGCTTATCTATCATAAAAAAAAACACCTAATTTACAAAAAAAATATATATAATGTTAAATACTTACCAACTCGCAACTGTTCCTATTATTAAGATAGTTTATTTAAGTAAATATAGTGTAGGATCCATCCTAAGTTAAGTTGAAGGTGTAATGCCCCAACGGGGATCATGTCAGGGAATCTATAATGTTAACACCTTTATTGTAACCACATGAAGCAACAAATAAATGAATAAATATTATTTAGAGAAACGATTTTTTTGTTGTCATATATGGGCTCTGAAACTACTAAAAGGATCTGATCTTTAATATAAGTAGGGTGCTTGGTACATATTTAATTAATTAATAATAATACAGTCAGCACTATTATGAATAAATAATGTTGACTACCGTTTACTTGTATTCGTCTAAGGTCACCATCTCCGAATAAATCAGACCATGGTTAAAATATAGAGAAATCTTGGTCCGTCATTCGTGTGTGTCAGGATGGCGTGTCTCATGTCTGAATAGTCACAGGTTATGCACCAAATAACTGTACCTTAACTGTACTAAACTGTACCTCAAGCAATTAGATATAAAATAAATTGTGATATGGACACGCCAAGCTGACGTCAGAATGGCGTGTACAATTTATTTTATCCATCCTGACACACACCGTCATTCACTGACAGTTGTCAGTTGACTTGATAGCTCTACATTTAAACATTGACTTATTTTATATCCAGATTGTGAAACAGGCGCTTAGTATATTTTGCTGGTGTGTGTTACGGGTAGGCGAAAGTAGGTTACTTGTATGGATAGCCTTCTGTAGGCCCTAGGTCTGCCCTTTCACCCTGGGCTTTACATCGAGCGCTACTCTTAAGCATAGAATAATAAATTACCTTAACTATGTTTACTCACAATCGACATGTCTTTACATGTTACCTAAAAACTCTCGACTCTAATAAGGCCAAACTTAATATTAATAATAGAATAGATATCTACTTGGTACAACAAATACAGCACACAAATCTAAAAATACTCGGACAGTTTTAAGCAAAGACAATAAAAAAACAACAGTAAAGATAAAAATGCTGCCCATTCGCGCCATGTACCATAAATCTAAATTTATATTAAAAAAAAACCGATTCGTTAATTTCCTTAGTAATATTTTGTAATATGCACACGATGCGCTTTCATTTGATGCCCCACTCGAGTATAGTACAGATTTTCGCGCAACATGTCTAAGAACACTAGCGCACAGACAGACAGACCCTCACACGGACAGACACGTCAAACGTATAATACCCCTCTTTTTTTGTCGGGGGTTGAAAAGGAATAGTCTCAGCATAATGGCACTTCAATACTTTCTACAGGATAATGTTAAGCTTCTTCAAGTCACATTTTACTAAACGATGCGTAATTTCTTTATAAATATTATTACCGTGTTGTGTTTAACCTATGCTCATAAATAAAATTCAGATATTCCTGAAAATCACAAATGACATAAGGAGTAACTTTGGCTCGGAAATAGTAACCGCGTAATTCCATAAAACGCGGACCACACCAGGGTGCATAGTTTGTTTATAATGAAATCGTCATTAAGGTTGTCTGTAAGAGATCGCTGTCATGAGATAAGGTCGCCCATTTCTACACTTGTATATAACCTTTACCTTCTGTGTTTCGTTATTTTTCTTAATAAATATGTAAAGAGTATTGTATTACAACGTAAAGCGTAACTTCGGTTTTCAGCAGTCCATAATAACTAATCAAATCATCCAAAAATTTCATTGACATTTAATCAAAACAATATCTACCTCGAACATAATGCATGTAAATTCTTGTTTCCGCATATGCACATTTTCAGACCTCGTAACTTCTTGATCTGACCTTCGGGGTCAACCCATCATACCAGCATATCCCGTGACGCGCCGTTGAGAACCGTTGACGCTGCCAATAGTACCCCACATGGCACAACCTTATACGGTAACCGTCGTTTGCATGTAGCCATGTGTGTACGTACCGTGACCTCGAAACATCTGTTGCGGGTTTGCTAGAATCTAGATATTAGATACAACTTGAGCTTTACATAGCAAACATGTTAATCATTTCAGACACGTCCACTGTTGAAGATTTTTGACAGTTTTTACGGTTGGAAGCAATTCGTGTTGGGAAGTAATCTCCTATTGCGGGCAAAGAAAATTTTAGTTGTTTCCGGTTTATGGAAAAACAATAAAGTGAGGAAATACGAAATGAGACTAAAAAGCGATGGTTTCTTACGAAATATTGTAACATAAATATGCAATCAGATTATTATCAGGCACTTTGTTCAAATTGCTTTTAGTATGTACCTAGGTATTATTAGGTTTTCGTGGTATATAATTTTACTATGTTAGTACCTTAACATAAATAGTAATATTGTATTGTAAACGTATATAGTAATATTGTATGTCCGAAGTTATTTATGTACATGACACACAATTTATACAATATAATTTACTTATTTTTATTAAGCATATGTGTAGTACACGCTCAGGATAAGTATAAAGGTATATAACACCAGAGTTTAAGTGTGTTATTTCATACTTAAGCTTCACCTTAACATAATAAGACCAATATACAACAGGTTTTTCACCACGCAATAAAAATAAAATAAAAATAAGTGAGTGAGCTTAAGTCTTTTATGCCTTCACGTATAGAGGAACATTCGCTTGCACAGGTTTTATTCAATTAAATCAGATAATAAATATGAGCTTTAGAATCAACAGCATCCGCTGAATAACAATAGAGATCTTTGGGAGCAATCTCCTATTGAGGAGAAAAAAATTTTAAACGGTATTTGCAATTTCAATGAAATGGGGTCACTGGAACGAAGCTACTAACACGCGAAGGTTTCTTAAGAATTAAAGATATTGTATACAGCTTTTAATTAATTTAAATTATTCCATTATAGTTGAATACTGAATATAAATAAACGCAAATACATAATTGATTAGAAGATTCAAAAACACAAAGTAACGTTTTAAAATATGAAATTCAACTACGACTATCTATTATGGGTACCTAATACCCTAAGGGGTCATTAAATGACCGTTTCTTTAAAACAAATAATGTAGAGGTATTCTCGGCCGATTCGTAAAATATTAAACTCAAGTTTTATTGGAACACTTCCTACGAAAGTTTGAACTATTTGTAATATTTAACCTTGTAAAGAAATATGACTGTTTATGCTTGCATTGTTAACCATAATAAAAGAGTGATAGTATTATAAACCTACGTACACATAAATAAATCATACCCAACAAGATAACAGGTACATTTTAATTCATCAGGTTTATCGCAGCAAGTACCAAAACAGGTGTCAGGTCCGTTACAAAACGAGTTCTATTATCGTAAAAAATCGCATCGACAATTCCCAAGCCGAATTAGGGGCGACCGATTCTCAAATCGATTAATTAGGTTTGAGTTGTTCTGTGATATATGAATTTAGGGCGAAGGTATTTTAAGTTTATTCGATAATTTTAAATTTACTTTTATGGTAACCAACAACGTTTAAATCTATACTTTAATCGTTTGATATGGTCTCAAACTGTTCCATATCGATATTATTTAAGATTAATTAATTATTAGTTTCTTTTTCACCCCACCTAAAAAGAGGGGTTTTATAAGTTTGACGTGTCTGTCTGTCTGTTTATTTGTTGCATCAAAGCGATTCCAATTTAGTTTTTTTTTGAGTTTTTTAGACATGTTTGATGAAAATCGGTTGAGCCGTTTATAAGTTATGGGGGTTGAAAGTGGCTTCGCGACCGCCACCAAAATGAACCGAATATAACCGCTTTATTTGACACCCCACTCAAATATATTTGCAGATATATTCGAGTGGGGCCTCAAATAAAAGCGCATTACGTCGGCTTTGGAACCGACGTTTTTTTTAATTTAAATTTCGATTAGTAAGCTTTATATTGTAAGTATATTGAAATTTAACTATTTATATAAATTTCTTTTTTTTACAGGACAAACAAGTATCTGAAGAAGTCTGCAATAACACGAGTGTGTGCGGTCGGCGGTTTCTTCATCTCAATACCAGTGTTTTTAACAGGTATCTACATTTTTTCCTTCTTTTAAGTAACTACAGCTAATATTACCAGTTGGATGTACGAGTGAGAAAAACATATTACTTCCTCTTCGTAAAACTTAGTGTATTGAGAAGAAACCCCTAGCAAGCAGCGTAGGACGTCCACCTGCTACCGACGACTGACGTTCTCAACATAAATAACTAGAAAATTTTGAGGGCGGATACGCCCAGAAGTCCTTAATAAACTTTGGCTCACTGAGATTGGACATAATGAGTTCTCATCGGCCAAATGATTTACTGACGCTTTTTACTTTATTTATTTAGGTACCTACATAAATGCCGCCATATGTGTTTTTTGGCAAATCATCATCATCATCACCCTATTAACGTTCCCACTGCTGGGACACAGGGACTTCTCTCTGGGCGAGAGAGATTAGGCCTTAATTCACCACGCTGGCAAAGTGCGGGTTGGTGAATGTCACATGTCCTTCAAACTTTTTAAAGTTATCAGAACATGCCGGTTTCCTCACGATGTTTGCCTTCACCGTTAAAGCACGTGTATAAAACGCACATAAATGTCTCAAGAAGAAAAATCCAGAGGTGCGTGGCGAGGTTTGACCCCACGACCTTCGGAATGAAAGTCGAGTGTCCTCCCACTTAGCCAACACGGCTTCCAAATAAAAATGCTTTTTGCCAAATATTTTTTCTTTTTCCATCACCACTCACATAAAATTTCTCCATTTCCAGGCATAATCCTGTACACATTCATCCAATTCCACTCCACGCCAGCCATCGTAACATCAGTGTTTATCGGCGTCGGTATAATCTTCTGCGGCTGCGCAATGGTGCACAACGTGTTCGTGTGGCAGAAAGAGAAGACGAACCTCGTCAAAGCGTTACGAAAAGACTTGAACGCGAGCGCATCACCGCTTAACACGACGAATGGAGTGGTTTTGAATGGCGTGACCAGCCCGGCTAACATGAGCTTCCATAGTAGACAGGGGTACACGCATCCTATTACAGTGTTGCAGCAAAGCGGGCCTTATGTTATAAGGTGGGTTTTGTTAAATTACATAATACTTACCTATACCTACCCGTTTCACCTCTAAGAGGCTATCTCCCCCTTGTGTTATAAGGTGGGTTTTGTTAATTAAATTATATAATACTTACCTACCCGTTTCACCTCTAAGAGGCTATCCCTACCTTATGTTATAAGGTGGGTTTTGTTAATTAAATTACATAATACTAACCTACCCGTTTCACCTCTGAGAGGCTATCACCACCTTATAAGGTGGGTTTTGTTAATTAAATTACATAATACTTACCTACCCGTTTCACCTCTAAGAGGCTATCTCCCCCTTGTGTTATAAGGTGGGTTTTGTTAATTAAATTACATAATACTTACCTACCCGTTTCACCTCTAAGAGGCTATCTCCCCCTTGTGTTATAAGGTGGGTTTTGTTAATTAAATTACATAATACTTACTTACCCGTTTTACCTCTAAGAGGCTATCCCCACTCGCAGAAATAGGTGGAACCTATTTCGACGTTTTTATACTAATGTTAAGTACGCCAAATCTATTTGTCAGCCCCGTTTTATCGCGTCTTAAAATCAAAGTAGAAGAAAATAGTGTATCACAACAGAGTCTTGACCTTAAAGTTCCTGACTTTTAATTAGATTATATTTCAGCTTTACAAGGTAATCTAGTTAATAACTCTAAATTTAAATTAATAAAGAAACAGATACACCACATTTTAAAGTCTCGTGCATATTTCCTCGCGAATAACCAGATAGATTCATTAGCTTATCAACCACTTTGTAAACTTATAAACCTGCGCAAAATCAAACAATTTTCGTCATCGCCAATAACTTTGTTATCATAATATCAAAGTGTCAAAATTAGGTCAACCACCCTAATTATCTAATCTTTTATCTTATCCGCAGACCGCCGACCAGCACCCCCCCGGGCGAGGGTCAAGTGACGCCGGGCGTCCCCCCCGCCACCATCGACTTGAGCCACGACGCTCACGAGCTCAGCACTCTAGTCTGAAAAACGCTACAGTGATGTGAGGAACTAATACAGAAAACTCTAGGGGAAAAGAATTTCAGAACGCTATCCGGTACACTTTGTGGCGACAAGAATTCCCCGGTTAAGATTGGGCAACAC
The DNA here is from genome assembly GCA_929108375.1 of Gymnoscelis rufifasciata. Classification (NCBI taxonomy): domain Eukaryota; kingdom Metazoa; phylum Arthropoda; class Insecta; order Lepidoptera; family Geometridae; genus Gymnoscelis; species Gymnoscelis rufifasciata. Next base: position 12,333,771 of record OV815314.1, read on the forward strand.
AAGTTTACCGATATACCGGACTTTTGAACTTGAGCCATGACGCTCACGAGCTCAGCACTCTAGTCTAAACAACGCTACAGTGATGTGAGGAACCAACTCTACGGAAAACTCTTAGGAAAAAATCCGCTATCCTCTACGTTTTTTGATCAAGCTTGCTTCCTGGAATTAACGACCGAGCTCGGCACTCTAGCCTGAACTATGCTTCAGTGCTGTGAGGAAACTATACAAACAATAACTACAGAAAACTCTGAAACAGAGAAATAATAGGTTCTGGGAACGCTATCTGACTCTCTGACGAAAAAATACCATCAAGCCGAGTTTCGCGCAATATTCAGAGCCAACGGTACCGAACGGCACTATAGTATCGTAAGAGAAAACAATCTATTCAGAATGCTATCTGATAGTTTCTGCCGACTAGTACCCAGCCCACGCTTCCTCACGGAAACCACTCTGCACATGTACGACGTGAGAAACCAATGCTCGAGAAAAGAGATGCTGTAGTGAACACTACCAGATAGTCTCTGAAAGTACTCCGTCAGGCGAGGGTCAGTTGAGACGGGGTTTGCCTTCGAACATATACTGGGCTTTGGCATGACACAATCACGTTCAGCTATTAAGTAAAACGACGCTAGCATGACGTGCACCAAAGCAGTTTTGTCAGCAAAGACTAAAGTGTAATATTATGCTATTTAAAAGTGTAATTGGTCTTTTTGTAATTGAGTAATTTTTTGAGGTTACCCATTTGGTACCTTAATTTGTAAAACGAATTAGCCAGATAATAGCGTATTAGGGGGATATACTATTTCTGGTATACAAATGATTTGTATATTGAGCTAGTTTGTAAATAATTGTTTCATAGTTGTTTCTAACGAAACCTTTGCCATGTTTGATTATTTTTAAGTACTGTTAAGACCACTTTTACTCTTATATCAATTAGCAGTGTGAGCACCGCTAATGTAGTAGGAAATTCCGTGGTTAACATACTGCTAAGTTTATTAAGAGGGTTTGTGTTGAAATTTTGGATTGCGTTTGTCTAATTTAAGGTCACAGTGTTTAGGCATGCACGAATTGATTTTAAAAGGCTTTAAGTTTGGCAACAATTATGTGAAAACATGAATTGCGTTAATTGGTGTTGATAAACATTGCACCTTTGGTTATGAACCACCAACGTTATAATTGTTAATCATTGGTTTACTATCCAGTTATTTGTCCAAGAAAATACCCACCTGACTAAAAATATATTAAATTTCAGTTTAAAATATATCTAAATCAATGTATATTTTGTACATAGCGTTTACACAAATCAGGAGGCATAATTTTATTTATTATTTTTTATTACGCATTTTCTATTTTTATTGCTAGTTTATTTTATGAGATTAAAATAAAAGTTTTAGATTGATAACATGTTTTATTTGTTTTAATTGTATTTTATAGGAATACAATATAAAAGTATTAAAAAAAGGGGAAACTTCCTTGGCTAAAAAAGGATCACCAACGCATCATTTTTCAATTCAAATCAAAAAACGATATCCTTCTTATGAGTTGGAAATTTGTTTAATTAATACATTTGTGATCCATTGCTGAATTTAAATACGAACTTACGAATACTAGATTATTGGTGATGCCGGCGCTGTTCCTTGCTTCTGCAAAAAAAAAAACATTATATAATTTTCATAGAAAGAAAAGAAAAAAGAAAGAAAACACATTTTATTTAGGACACATTAAACATAGTACAAAAAAATATAACATACAAACACACAGCAAGTGTCAAAAAGGCCCTCAACTCAGCATGTGTTATTTTGCACGTGACAAATAACGCTGATCTTCCGTTGAAAGCCTGATCTTAATTCATTCATGATCTTTAATAAGTGATTTCTCACTTTAGTTAAACTATTTTATGGGCGCTTTCCCGGAGGTGCAGGTTCGAATCCTGCGTGCGAAGGTTACGGACGCATCCTGATCTTTTTCTGGATAAAAATTTAAACTTTGTAAATACTTTAAAGCAGCATTCATAGATATATTTTTATTATAAATATTAAACACGGTCGTGTCATCGATCTGTCAGATGTAAGAAAGGGAGTGGCTACGAAAGTTTAATTAATACACAGTCAACATTCGAGTAATAAAAAGTAACCATCCAGGATTCTTCATAAATGTGAAGTAATTAATGTTCAGTATCGTACATTGGATGACAGTTTCGCGAAAGAAGTAGACACAGGAGAGTTATAAGAGTCAGTCATAGAACTAGATGGGTATAGTTACCTCTTGAGTCCCTGGTAGAGTCCGGTGTGGTATCCGGACATGTACCAGCTGACCAGCATGGCTGAGAGCGTGTGTTCCTCAGTATCTTACATTGGAAGACAGTTACACGAAAGTAGACACAGGAAAGTTAAAAGAGTCAGGTATAGAACTAGATGGGTATAGTTACCTCTTGAGTCCCTGGTAGAGTCCGGTGTGGTATCCGGACATGTACCAGCTGACCAGCATGGCTGAGAGCGCGTGTTCCTCAGTATCTTACATTGGAAGACAGTTACACGAAAGTAGACACAGGAAAGTTAAAAGAGTCAGTCATAGAACTAGATGGGTTTAGTTACCTCTTGAGTCCCTGGTAGAGTCCGGTGTGGTATCCGGACATGTACCAGCTGACCAGCATGGCTGAGAGCGTGTGTTCCTCAGTATCTTACATTGGAAGACAGTTACACGAAAGGAGACACAGGAAAGTTAAAAGAGTCAGGCATAGAACTAGATGGGTATAGTTACCTCTTGAGTCCCTGGTAGAGTCCGGTGTGGTATCCGGACATGTACCAGCTGACCAGCATGGCTGAGAGCGCGTGTTCCTCAGTATCTTACATTGGAAGACAGTTACACGAAAGTAGACACAGGAAAGTTAAAAGAGTCAGGCATAGAACTAGATGGGTATAGTTACCTCTTGAGTCCCTGGTAGAGTCCGGTGTGGTATCCGGACATGTACCAGCTGACCAGCATGGCTGAGAGCGCGTGTTCCTCAGTATCTTACATTGGAAGACAGTTACACGAAAGTAGACACAGGAAAGTTAAAAGAGTCAGTCATAGAACTAGATGGGTTTAGTTACCTCTTGAGTCCCTGGTAGAGTCCGGTGTGGTATCCGGACATGTACCAGCTGACCAGCATGGCTGAGAGCGTGTGTTCCTCAGTATCTTACATTGGAAGACAGTTACACGAAAGTAGACACAGGAAAGTTAAAAGAGTCAGGCATAGAACTAGATGGGTATAGTTACCTCTTGAGTCCCTGGTAGAGTCCGGTGTGGTATCCGGACATGTACCAGCTGACCAGCATAGCTGAGAGCGCGTGTTCTTCAGTATCTTACATTGGAAGACAGTTACACGAAAGTAGACACAGGAAAGTTAAAAGAGTCAGGCATAGAACTAGATGGGTATAGTTACCTCTTGAGTCCCTGGTAGAGTCCGGTGTGGTATCCGGACATGTACCAGCTGACCAGCATGGCTGAGAGCGCGTGTTCCTCAGGGTCTGATAGTTGAAAGGCGGTCGGCGGCGGCGGCGGTAGAGGGATGTTGGGAAGACGGAAGTCTGGCATTGGTCCGGTGAACTGTAAGGAAATACACGTTTTTATTTCTTCAAACTGACTTAGGATAATAGTCATAAAAGTAATAGTAATAATAGTCATAATAGTATTTATTAATAACAATTGTTACATGTCATTACTTAATATATTCCTTATGTATTAAATTATAGTACATAGGTAATCACAGTAAAAATAAAAATTATATTATCTCATTGATTGATTAACCATTATAAATTTCACACAAACTTAACATTATAAAAATGACAATAAAATTATACAATGTCATTACAATTATAAAATGTTAATAAAATTATGAAAATGTCAATAAAAATGATACAAATGTCAAACAAATTTTGAAAATTCCAATAAGAATTAAATTATAATAAAATAATTACTGGCTTATGAATTCCTCATAGGAATAAAAGGTTTGCTCAATAAGCCAGTGTTTCAATTTGAGTTTAAATGGAGAAAGACTTGTTGATTCTAACTAATGATAATTTTTTTAGTAGTGACATGGCCTAAGGTTCTCTTGTGATGTAATCTAAAAGAATCAGGCTAAGTGACAAGAGCATATATTTAAATGCCGTGTTGCAAATGTTGATAGAACGCGCCTGGCCAGTAGAATGACTATTGCTTATTATTTTTAATAATAAAAATTATAAAATTATTTCAGATTAGATCTATACTTGAGAGTACAAGAGACCTAAGAAGTCACTTCGAAAACTAATATAATTATTCAAAAATAACATTAATTTCTCAAAACAGATTCACATATCTGCTCATCAACTTAACTTCAGCTTAGGTATGAATTCCACTGACCAGCGCGCGGCGGCGCGCATTTACAAAACAATTGAACTGAACAAGAAACTTGTTGTGTGTTGTTGTTGTCTTGTTGACGTTGTCGATTGTGTAGTTGTGACAAATACGACCTTAATCGTTAATAAAATACATAATTTAATATGACCTTGTAAGTGCGATGCGCGCCGTTTGGTGTGAATCTTTCAAAATTCAAAAATTCAAAATCGTTTATTGCGTTCATGTGTACAATTTTGGTCTTAAAATTAATTAGCGCTTACAACATGAGCCCTGACAGGGCATAGCAATATATAAGTTCTGTAAGTATGTACATAGTGTACATGTTATACATATATTTGTATCATATTCTAATAATTTCTTTTTTTACATTTAATATCTTATATTTAATATCTAATATCTACTTCACCGTCTCTCATTTCGACAATACTCGTGATTTACCATTATTTAATATATACAATTTCCATGTCACAATGTTAGTTAACATACTCCTCCGAAATTTACCAATTTCTACCAAATTTTATATGCGTATTCAGTAGGTCTGAGAATCGGCTACTATCTATTTTTCATTTTGCAAACCAACGTTTGCTGGGGTCAGCTAGTACTATAGAAAAGTGAATCCATTAGAAGTCATAAAATACTTACAGCATTATTCATTTTCAACAGATCAGTCATGTTAGGTATCGGGAAATCTGGACCTGTGGGCTTCTGGGCCTTCTTTTTAGTGGGCTTCTTTCCTTTGCGTTGGCTGGAATTTGCACCTGACAGAAATGAAATTATGTAGAATAATTATTATGCTACTAGCAAATAAGAAGTGAAGTTGTGAGACTGTGTTTATGTCCCAGTGGGGCAATAAGAATAACAGATTGGGAAAGTACCACTATCATTTTTAAGCTTCCATATCTAAAGAAGATTATTGTAAACAGGCTGTATGTGATGAACTGTGACAGCTACCCAAGAAGTTGTAGAATGCGAAGGAGTTACGTCGCATCGACATAAAATTCACAAAAGTCCTAGGTTACACATAAGAGTAAGGCTGGTTTCACTACAATGATTAAAATGCGGAAAAAGAGCCTAACTGACAATGATAGCTAGACTGTTGAAATGTTTACAGATGATGTATTATTGTAAAGATCAGTGGGATTTGCTCTTAAGAGTTCCCTTAGGCGCGAAACCTCATTGCAGTGTGTTTAGTGCGGTATTTGAAAGAAAGAGAATCATGTCTGCGCCACGTCAGTGTGTCACAATAGTGACCTTAACAATAGGCATATTTGAATTAATATTCTAACTGCCTCAGTGGCGCGGTGGGCTAACGTCCGCTTGCGGCGCAGTTTGTAGCTGGTTCGATTCCCGCCAAGGGGCCAAGTTTGTATGGTCTGCAATCACTTTCTCTTTTGTCTCCGTGTTTAATATGTAAGATAAAAATACATACAAGTATATCAGATGTCGAGTACCCATAATACAAGCTTAGATAACATTATCTAGCCCCATGGTAAGCTACCACGGGGCTAGATATTGCTGTGTGGATTGTCCTTTTTTTAACCCCCGACCAAAAAAGAAGGGTATTATAAGTTTGACGTGTCTGTCTGTCTGTCTGTGTGTCTGTCTGTCTGTCTGTGTGTCTGTCTGTCTGTCTGTGGCACCATAGCTCCCGAACGGATGAAGCGATTTCAATTTAGTTTTTTTTGTATGAAAGGTGAGTCTGGCGCGATTGTTCTTAGACATGTTTCATGAAAATCGGTTGAGCCGTTTAAAAGTTATGGGGGTGAGAGTGGAGAAGGAAAACCGAAAATTTGCAAATATACTAGTATGGGGTATCAAATGAAAACGCATCGCATCCACATTACATAATATTATGTTGTTTTACATTTAAAAAAAATTAAGGCACTGGATCGCGGGTTTTTCTTAAATTTTAAATTTAGATTTATTTATTTATTTAATTTAGCTAACAAAATAACATGGGACTTACCAAGAAGTTCGCTATGGTCGACAGAGATTTCTCCATTGGACTGGCTCTCGAAGCCATCGTCGTCCTTGTCCCCTGTCGCCAGCTCGATCTGACGCATACGCTGTTCCTCGCCACGGGATTCCTTTAGGGTCCCGATACATACTATCTCGGAGTTCTCAAATCCTGAAAAAGAAATACGATTATAATAAGCGTTTTTCGTTCTTTATTTATTACATTTCCAAGGGCAAATATCACGTCAATCAGGGAACTGAGGTGATCAATTTTGTTTGGATTGAATGATCAAGATTTCTATTTTGTATTAAAATATATTTTCTCTCTTTTCAAACTATGCAGATCATTGATCAAAAACAAGTTGAAAGTGACAGTTTGTATGAAGATATGTTTTTGTTTTGAGCTCAGAAAGGATGTAATTAACATTAAATACTATTTAATTTATTGGAAAACTTACTACAAAATGGTTTAATCTGGTTGTTTTATTTTGTTATGCAGGCATCTGAACTGATTGTTGTGCTATGCAGGCATAATGCATATCATAACAATCAGCTGTAACTGTAACTAAATTGCAATTAGTTTTAAGATGTAATTTTGTAGTATCTGATGGTTGACCTTAATCCTGCTAATATTTTTCTTCTTAGTCATAACCGCATGACTGAGGAACTTGACTATGGTGTACAACAGCTTTGTCACCACTTCTTAAGTTCCCACCATCCACTCTGTTCCTGTAATGATGCTTGGATGGTGCTATCTGTTGTATACCGAGTTATGTGGGTCCATCGTGTAGGTTTTATATATAATTTAAGCGGCTTTGATTCTCTTTCCTGCTACTAATAATATAGTTTACTAATATAACTTTGTGAGGATGTAAGTATGTTTGGTGCTCTTTCACACAAAAACTACTGGATAAATTTTGATGAAATTTCACAACAATATAGCTGTACAGAGGCCACTTTTTACCGCGGCAAAATACCGCTTTTCGCGAAAAAATACAATTATTGCGAGCAAAGCCCAATTTGAGTCAAATTTGGAATGGACTTAGGTTGTTTTCCCAGTTAAGGGTAAAAGTAACTTTTTACTAAATTATGGTAAATTAAATACTCACCAAGAAACCTAACAACACATTCATTCTCATCTAAAATGGCTGAGACAATAGCTTCATACTCTATCCCATCTTCAAAGTATTTAGCTCTACAATGCATTCCTTCCTTCCATTGCTTTGGTTTTACCAGCTTCATTGGTGCTTTACCCTTTTTCTCATTTGTTTTAGCTGAAAGGTAAATATGAGAGATTTGATCTACAAAATTGATTTTCTTTTTAATATGTATAGTAAAAAAAACTATGTATGTCTGTCTATTATATTAAGTATATCAGATGTCTAGTACCCGTAACACAAGCTAGGAGCTTACCATGGCGCTAGATGTTGTTGTTTGGATTATCCAGAAATATTTAAGTATTTATATTAAAATGTTTGGAGCTATAATATATTCAATTAATAAAAAAAGGATGTTGATAAAATCTAGTCTTGTTCTTACCATTTCCTTTGAACTTTGAGTTAGTCTGCATGGCAATTTGTTTAGCAATCTCTGCATTGGCCTTATTCACTGCTTTATCATAGGCTGCAGTCATGGAGGAGTCATCCCACATCTGGTCATCAGTGTCCGACTGCAATGAACAGACTTGAATAAATATACAAACAAATTTCAGCTTTGATCCAACCTTGCCCTATGTGTGTTTCGAAAGACTAATCTAATTCGAGGGAAGTGATATTTCTATCGGAAGGACATTTCTTTGCTATATAGAGTACACATAAAAGCTCAGGTTGTATTTTACAGAGATATTTTTTGATCTCAAAGCTTAGAACACTGTAATAGAACTGAAACCAGCCTTACCATGTTTCGATCACTAGATCTTGATTTTCTTACGTAAAGTTCTTCGCCTTTTGACATTTTTTTTTGGTTTATCTGGTTTGTGGCAGTGTTTTAATACATTAATATTAAAAACAAGGCGTAAAAACAAAAATATTGGCTGAAATTGTACAATCAACTTTACAGTAACTACAAATTTTTTTGTTGTTTTGCTTTGCTTTGCTTGCGGCTTGGTGAAATGAAAACGTCAAGAGAAACAGAAACAGCTGGCTCTGGCCAGAGAGTATATAAAATCACTAGCTTAGCTCTGGCTGGCTGGCTGGCTAATCAAATTCGAAAGCAAGTGACATTAGATGTTAGATGTCACTTGTAAATTTTACCGGTATTTGGCTATTAGGTAGCGATGCAAAGATTCTATCTAGCGCCTCTGGTGTCAAAAATAAAAAGCTGTCTAAGAACGACACTTTGACAGTTTTCGTTACAATTAACGTCAGGGAAAAACAAATAAGTAAATACAAATTAAATTGTTGACGGCCATCATCAGGATACCAGTCACGGACGCCATCTAATAAAAGAAGAAGAAGTACAAATCAGATTTATACAAACAAAGTGACGTTCTTAGACAGTTTCTTAATTTCGCCGCTAGAGGCGTGCGGATAATCTTTGCATCGCCAATGGCCATGGCCAGACTCGACTCGACGACAGACGACCGACGACGCGACCGACGCGACGCGACGGGAGGTAAGACTCAAAGAAGATTATTCTTTGAGATGTGATTGAGTCATTATTCATTATTTATGTTATATGTATGTATAGTAACTAGCTGACCCCAGCAAACGTTGTTTTGCAAAAATTTTTGGAGTTTACTCCTTAAGAAACGATTTGAGTTATGAACATTTTATGGGGAGTAAAATCAAGTGTTAATAAAAGTTGAGGCGTTACGTAGAAAGAGACAAACATATATATCTGTAGGATTCAACGTGTAAAAGAATGAGATGGAATACCGTCGAAACGTCACGTTCGAAATAAGAACTTTAACGCATATTGATTGGTTGTTTGTTGTGTCTCTGGAATGCGAGTTACCATTTTTGACATTCGAATACGCGTTCGAAAAAGTATTCGTCTAGCATTCACTTAGAATTTCTCAGTGAGTAGAGGTGAGAGTGCAAAGTTATTCAGTAAAATCATCAATATTTACAAAAAAAAATTGGCCGGACGTTTCTTTTTCACTTGGATATCGTCTTACAAAGATAGCTTTTACGTTTTTGTGCAGGGAACTAAAACAATTGACGAATTTATGGTCCTCTCAACGCGTTTCGTTGGAACATATAATAAGTACCTTCTGTTATTTATTAATTAAAATATTAAAAAGAAGCTATAGTTTCGACACCTAATTAATTTGTTCTTTGCAGTATTTAACAATGATATTATAATTCAAAGTGAAAGAAATCAATCATCCTAAAATTGGATTTGTATAAATTGAACACAATTATTATTATTTTGTAACATACTTTATGTAATACGCTTTATTGAAGTAATATAAACAATCCGAATAATTACAGATATTATGTTTGTTTCTCTTAGCATTTTAGCAGATGCGTTCATGTACCCTTTTTTTCTATTCGATGTACATATATATCACATATTCGTAAGTAGTAAACTCTAATCGTGCGTCGTAGCTGACACACACACACACACTTTTTTTTTTCAAAATGAAAAATAGATATTGGCCGATTCTCATAGATACTGGATAAGCACAAAAAATTTCATCAATATCGGTGAAGCCGTTTTAGAGGAGTTCGATTACGCACGAAGAATTTTATATATTCGATATTTAAATCGGTACGTTTAGTTGTTACACGTACATAGTTATTTATATTGTTCTGGTAACTTGATAAAAAAGAAGTCTTTATTATAACTGGGTTAAAACGTAGTTATTATAATACTCTGGTCTATATATTTTTTTTCATGTCTCACATCTGTGGCGACTTGGCAATCTTGGCATGCACTGTTTAGCACAGACCTAAAAACAAGGAACCTCTTCTATATCCTTTAAATCTGTGGCAAAGACCATTTCGCTGCTCCGAGTAAATAGCCATTGTTTGGTTTAATTTATTCTATGGCCATTCATTTCATACATACATTTAAATAGGCAATACTTGTTATTATTCAATTATTCATTGTTGCGGTTGTGAATTTTTGTTGAACTCCAGAAAATTTAAATATATTTTTACACAGATATATAAGTATTGTTCCCGAAGTTTTTATGTTTTCGGGTGGTTGGGTTGCTGTCGGAAGCAAAAGAATAAAAATAAAAAGTAGGTTGCTACCGGTGCTGAGTTTACGTTTTCAAAATGAAATGGATTAAGAAAACCAAATAATACTTGCAAGTAGTAAACTAACTTATAATTTCAGGTACCCTAGACTTTCAATGGATGTTCCATCACCTGTAGTAGACAATTCTCCAAGCAATGAATCAACAGAGACGCTCAACATACAAGATGATACCAACATGGCTATGGAAACTTCAGAGCTAGTAACAAACGTAAAAACAGAGATAGATGTTGAGAACGGGATTAAAACAGATAAAAATACTGAAAATGGAACAACCCTTGTAGAAGGTTTACAACAGATTAAATCGGAAATTAAAACTTCTGATGATAATAGTGACAGCAAGCCTAAAGAACCGAAACGCGGGAAACGTAAGCGTTGCCGTCCGATAAAACGGAACAGGAAGCGCAAAATTAATAAGATTGAGATTGTCTCAAACAAAGTTGTTGATGAAAACAACAAGTTTGATGATCCGGACACTTCTATAGATGTTAAAGATGATGTAGAGTATTGTCTGACGGTGTCTAATGTGCCTAAAAATTGGAGCTTTATGGACATCAAGAACTTTATTGATACAGAGGTCAGTTTAATTATTAATTATTTTTGAAGATATCCTCATAATACTCAATACTTAAGGCTCTTTGAAGATTTGTCCACTAGAGTACTGGGGAGTGTAGCAGCACAGCTGAGTTATTATGTAAATTTATGTATTATTTTACTCACACTTTTTTTTCGTGTTTATTAATGTCGGCAGAATGGTAATAGTAATAGTATTTTGAAATTTAAATTTTATTTTATTATTTTTGCCTTTATTTTATTTTACTAAATTTTTGCTCATTTATCAACAATCAAGAGGATTAAGCCTTCTCATATTCCTGGGTAATTTTTATTTTATACATTGCACTATATTTTTAAAATACATATTACATAGTAAGAAACATGTTTTAAATTTCTTATTTTCACTTTCCTAGAGGCTTTTCAACCTAAAAATTATATTTATTCTTTAGGAGTTGATTGTAGTGAAGAACCGATTTTTTAGTACCTAGGTGTTTAAAATCACTGTTGAAACCAATAACAAGTATCTGTGATTTCATGAGTAAAAAGAATATAAGTCACCTAGTTGACAAATTAGCACTAAGTGTGATTGAAGATTCAGGCTTACAGATAAATTTTTGGTTTATTGTACAAATATTCATAAAAAATTTACTATAATTTCAGTGTGGACCAGTTGATGAAATAGAAATGGTTAAGGATGAGAAAACAGGCAAGGGGTCTATTCGCCTGTCTTTCCAAACTGAAAAGGAATGTAAAGCATACATGGATAAGCTGCAAAATAAGAAGATAGATGAAAACCAACTCTCCTTAGAAATGACTGGTATATTTTAATGTTTATAATTGTAATCTATCTAATGATATCTAATCTCTAGTAAAAAAAGCAGTGTGTTTGCTAACTGGGAGTTCACTTGACTATCAATCTGAGGGTCGTGGGTTCAAACCCCGCCACACACATCTGGATTTTTCTTGTATGTGCACTTTAAAACACGTGATTTAACGGCGAAGGCAAACATTGTGAGGCAACCAGCATGTTCAGAGAGTTTTTAAGAGTTTGAAGAACAACAGTGACATTCATCAACCCCTGCACTTGGCCAGCGAAATACGGCTGAATTACGGCCTAATCTCTCTCGCCAATAAGTCCCTGTGTCCCAGCAGTAGTAATGTTAATAGGGCGTTGAAGATGAATTGTAATCTTGGCTAAAACTCTCAGCTTAGTTGGCAGTTTAGACTTCTATTCTGCAAGTTGTGGATGTTGATTTAAACACAAAAATAATTAACCACACATAAATGAAATTGATTACTTTGCAGAAATCCATTCTAAATGCTAATTTGAAACCATATATTTATTACTAATTGTGCACAAGCTTAAACTACTACTACATTACTGTTATACTTGGTACTTGAATTAGTACTAAATATTTGGTGCCTTATAAGACTGCCACACATAACTGTGTTCAATGAAATACAGAATTTATTCATAATACCAATATTACATGTCAGAAATTAATTAATTAAATGTGATTGTAGTTACATTATATAGTTACAAATATTATAATATTATAGTTACAATAAATTTAATATAAATTTGAATTTATGGCCTTAGGCGTGTTTATTATTATTATTGTTATTCATATTTTTTTTCTGTGTATAGGTAGGTCAACTATACTATCCCATTGGCTATTAATATACTTTTTACATTTAATAAATGGCTTACTTTGTGCTTTCTTGTGTCTGCTCGTTCTCACCATTCTGATTGGTTGATTGATGTATATATTAGTTCAATGTGCTCGCGCAGAGTACGGCACTATCAAACACAGTAAACAGGGAAAATTAATTAAATGATTAAATAGTTTTATCTAAGACGACTCCTTCAAAACAAGAAAAGATTTGATCATAGAGGTTACAAATGCCATAAAAACAAAAAAAAAACAGATGTTTATTGTTTGGGATAGTGGCGCCATCTGCGCTGAGTATCGTATTAATTAATTTTATTGCATTTTTTCAGTTGTTTCCTTAGAGTCTGATTCTGAGGTACCTGAAGCATCAGAGGTTTCACAGTAAGTTTAAATTCCTAAGTTTTATTTTGTGATACTCATCATTAAATTTAGAAATCTACAACACATAATAATAATATAACTCTTTATTACACAGCAAGATAAAACAATACAAAAAGGGACTTAATGCTAAATTCAAAATGCGTAATGGGCGGCCTTATTGCTTAAAGCAATTTCTTCCAGACAACCTCTGGATGAATGAAATAATAGTGAAACACATTAATTAAAATGTGTTTAATTGTGATAATTGTCAATGTTGGACAGTATATATTACTAGCGGTCCGCCCCCGCTTCGCACCTAGTAGACCGTATTGTGAATCTAAACTATTCTCGACACCCACTTAAACACACACAAAAAATTTAATCCAAATCGATCCAGCCGTTTAGGAAGGTGTTCAATGACTAACACACGTACTTACTGAAGGTTTACATATATAAAAATATAGTTTTCCTTGAGGAAATGTGTCAGTTACCAGCAGTAAACAACTTAGTTACTCCATATAACATCCGCTGTCAGCCGAAGAAATTACCGTCAAATAACTGCACTTATTTAAAAAATAAGCTGGACTAGTTTAAAATAGACACATAGACTTCCATCGGAAGCAACTGTAATTCTTTGAGAGTGGCCTACGTCTCGCAGTGAACATTCTATGACTATACGGATGATAATGATGCCGGTACAAACACACTTACTTAAATAACACTATTGTAAGTTAAACTATCAATGTAATTTTTATTTCCGATTCTCTCTTTTCCATCCTAATGTTGCCTGGAAGAGATCGCTCTTAAGCGATAAGGCCGCCCGTAGTACTTCTTCCACTTATGTGAATTTTGTTATGGTGTACAACAAAGTGTTTTTGTATTGTATTTGTGTTTGTAATTTTGTTATATAGTAAAAAACCATGTTGGCTAAGTGGGAGCACATTCGACTTTAATTCCGAAGGTCGTGGGTTCATACCCCGCCACGCACCTCTGGATTTTTCTTCTTTAAAACACGTGCTTTAATGGCGAAGGCAAACATCATCGTGAGGATACCGGCAAGTTCTGAGAACTTTAAAGAGTTTGAAGGACATGTGACATTCACCAACCCGCACTTGGTCAGCGTGGTGAGTAAAGGCCTAATTTCTCTCATTAGCGGGAGAAGTCCCTGTGTCCCAGTAGTGGGAACGTTAATGGGGTGATGATGATGAATGTTTCACATCATCACCCTATTACTGTTCCCACTGCTGGGACACAGGGACTTCTCTCTTGACGAGAGAGATTAGCCCTTAATTCACCACGCTGGCCAAGTGAGGGTTGGTGAATGTTACATGCCCTTTACACTCTTTTAAAGTTCTTAGAACATGTTTATTATAGAATAATAATAAAAATCAATCATTTATTTCAGGCATCTCAGGCCCATATAAACATATACCTTACAGACTAACATACATCTATATAAATAAAAATGAATTGTTGTTCGTTAGTCTGATTAAAACTCGAGAACGGCTGAACGGATTTATCTTATCATAGTCTTGAAATGTTCGTGGAGGTCTAGGGAAGGTTTAAAAGACGAGAAAAAATCGAATAAATGACGGGAAAAAAAATTGAATAAAAACCCGAGCGAAGCCGGGGCGGGCCACTAGTATAAAATATAAATCTTATATACTTATATAATTATCTATTGTGTCCGTATCGTAGATTATCTGTTACGGCGGTGTCGCCTTGCAGTGTAGGCGACCGATGAACCATGATTATTGTTATTCCAGAAAACCCTGGAAACCAGACCTTGATTCGTGGGAGTTAGACCTTCATGGCATGTATGGGTTGAAGTTGTCTTACTTGGCATCTTTGAACATCACCCCACCGTTGGATAAATGGGTCAGAGTCACTAATGTAAGTATTCATTATTAATTTGTTTGTTTTGTTTGCGTACACAGAACTTTGGCACGTCCAATAAAACTATAATAAAGTTGTTAGTAATATATTAGGTCCTTACATATGAAATTGGCGTTTTTCGTACTGGCCACTTTAATCACAAATTTCTCCTCTTTGGTAAGGAATTCCAAATTCAAATTTGTACAGCTATAGACTCATGTATTTGTGCTTCGATGATCGTCATTCATTTGTTTTTTTTCTTCTGTTTTTTTCTGTTTGCGTCACTCATTTTACAAAATGGAAAACTTAAAATATCGCATTATTTACGAGTACGAGTTCCGCCGTGGCACTAGTGCTGCGGAAACAACTCGAAGGGTGAATGATGTGTATGGCGGTCGTGTTGCAAAAGAAAACACAGTTCGTTTTTGGTTCCAACGTTTTCGTTCTGGAAATTTCGACTTGCAGAACAAGCCCCGTGGACGGCCTGAGACTCAAGTTGATAATGAAGAGTTGAAGGCTATTGTGGAAGCGGATCCATCGCAAACCACGTCCGAGTTAGCTGCAGGCTGCGGTGTTAGTGATAAAACTGTTTTAATTCACTTGAAGCAAATTGGGAAGATTAAAAAGCTTGAAAGGTGGGTACCTCACGAATTGACTGAAGCAAACCGGCAAACGCGCGTCGACTGCTGCGTTACATTACTAAACCGGCACAATAATGAAGGTATTTTAAACCGAATCATTACCTGTGATGAAAAATGGGTTCTTTACGATAATCGGAAGCGCTCAGCGCAATGGTTGGATCCTGGCCAGCCAGCCAAATCCTGCCCCAAGCGAAAATTAACCCCAAAAAAGTTACTTGTAAGCGTTTGGTGGACTAGTGCCGGTATTGTTCATTACAGTTTTCTCAAATCTGGCCAGACTATTACGGCTGATGTCTATTGTCAGCAATTGCAAACCATGATGGAAAAGCTAGCGGCTAAACAACCTAGGCTGGTCAATCGCTCCACGCCACTGCTGCTTCACGACAACGCTAGACCACACACTGCGCAACAGACGGCTACTAAATTAGAAGAGCTTCAATTGGAAAGTCTAAGACATCCTCCGTACTCCTCGGACCTTGCTCCAACAGATTACCATTTTTTTCGAAATTTGGATAACTTCTTGCAAGGGAAAAAATTCAACTCCGATGGGGCAGTCCAAATCGCCTTCAAAGATTTTATTGATTCCCGTCCGACTGGTTTTTTTAGTAAAGGGATCAATGAACTACCTATAAGATGGCAAAAGTGCATAGAAAATAATGGTTCATACTTTGATTAATTAAATATATTATATTAAAAAATATTCGACTTTTTGTTCCTCCCATACAAAACGCCAATTTCATATGTAAGGACCTAATAATAATAATTCCGGACTCATCACACAGCATCACCTAACCCCAAACTAAGCAGAGCTTGTTCTATCGATGTTAGGATATACTACATAGATACATTTTTTGAATACATACTTATGATACATAGAAAACACCCAGACCCGAACCAGAAATTGTAGATCGTACAAAATCTTGTCCCCCGGCGGGAATCGAGCCCGCAACCTCTTGCGCCTCAGGCGGACGTTCGCCCACCGAACCATAGAGGTAGTAGAAAATATGAATGGGTAAAAGGTAGCCTATAGCCTTCCTCGATAAAATGATCTATCTAACACTGAAATATTTTTTAATCGGACCAGTATTTTCTGAAATTAGCCCGCTCAAACAAACAAACTCTCTAGCTTTGTATTTTTCTTCTGCGTATTGTCTAAATCTTGTTCTTATATATAAAAATCACCTGTCACAATGTTAGTTACCATAGTCCTCCGAAACGGCATGAAATTTTATATGCATATTCAGTAGGTCTGAGAATCGGCCACTATTTATTTTTTATTTGCATAACAACGTTTGCTGGGGTCAGCTAGTATCTATCTAGCATATGTATGCCTATTATCTTTTATATTATATGTACACGTAACACAAGCTTAGAGCTTACCACGGGGCTATATGTTGTTGTGTGGATTGTCCGAAAATATATATATATTTTTTTTTTTTTTTACAGTTCCGCTGCGACAAGTCAGAGCTTCGTGATGTCATGGAGATGGCAGGGAACGTGTTAATGTTCAGCGTGTTTACTGTGCATCCTCGCTATGCTCATGTCATGTACAGCCATCCGTTAGAAGCCGTACAGGTATGTAATTTGTATTCAATTAATTATTTTTAAGATAAAATAAGTAATTAAGTAAAAAAAAGTATTGGCGATGCAAAGATTATCCGCACGCCTCTAGCGACGAAATTTAGAAACTGTCTAAGAACGACACTTTGTTTATTTGTTGAAGTTATATCTGATTTGTATCTATTATTTATGGTTTTCCCTGACGTTAATTGTAACGAAAACTGTCGTTCATAGACAGCTTCACAATTTTGACACTAGAGGCGCTAGTTAGAATCTTTGCATCGCCAATAGAAAAAAATTTCTTAATTGACATAATAAATAATTTAACAAACATATTGTCCTATAATATAATCTAATATATAAAATTTCCATGTCACAATGTTAGTTGCCGTACTCCTCCGAAACGGCTTTATCGATTTTCTTCAGTAGGTCTGAGAATCGGCTACTATCTATTTTTCATATTGCAAAACAACGTTTGCTGGGGTCAGCTAGATCAATATAAAAGTAAAACTGTACCTATTTCAGATTATTGTAAACAGAGCTTGTTTTTTAAACACTAGCGGCCCGCCCCGGCGTCGCACGGGTAAAAAAAGTTCCCGGCCATTTTTTCTTATTTGCTCACCGTTTAGACCTACCCTGGACTAATTACAACATTAAAACATTTTAAAACCAAAATCAGCTCAATCGGCCCAGCCGATCTCGAGTTTTAATCATACTAACGAACAACAATTCATTTATATTTATATAGATTATTTTCATTTCAACCGACTGTAAAAAATAAGCAATGAAAAGCGAGAATTTAATAATTCGTATTATTTATGTTTGTTGTTTCCAGAATTCACTTGAACTTGATTATTTTTCTAATTTATTCACATCCAGGCAGTATCAATGCTACACCAACAAACATTCTACGGGCACCAATTAAAAGTCTATATGGATAAAAGCCCTTTAAACACTATTATCCTACCAAAGGGATTATCCACCATCGGGAAAGGTCTCGGAATGAACGGGAAGCCGCTAAGGAACATCGTCAAACACTACGAAAGATTTGTAGATAACAAGGACTGCTTGATAAATACCGCGTTCTTTGATATACCGGCGAATCACTCTATGAATATTACTGAAGGATTTGACTTCTGTGTGAGGAATATTGAGGATTTAAGCGGCGAGGTGCAGAAGACTGAAACAAATACTGCAGTAACAAGGTATACTGATTTTAAAACAAATCTTTGGTGTGTATTTTTTAAGTGAATAATTATTACTTTAAACACGTGCTTTAACGGTGAAGGCAAACATCGTGAGGAAACCGGCATGTTCTGAGAACTTTAAAAGAGTTTGAAGGACATGTGACATTCACCAACCCGCACTTGGCCAGCTTGGTGAATTAAGGCCTAATCTCTCTCGTCAAGAGAGAAGTCCCTGTGTCCCAGCAGTGGGAACGTTAATAGGGTGCTGATGTTTGGTAATGCCGTAATTGATTTTTGGATGTTTAGTATGTTTGTTTCTACGTTATTTCTAATCCCCTACCAAAAGCCAGGGTGATATAAGTTTGACGTGTCTGTCTGACTGTCTGTCAGGGATCATAGCTCCCGAAAGCATGGAGCGATTTCAATTTAGTTTTTTTTTGTATGACAGGTGAGCTTGGCGCGAGTGTTCTTAGACATGTTGCATGAAAATCGGTTGTGCCGTTAAAAAGTTATAGGGGTGAGAGTGGGGAAGGAAAACCGAAAATTTGCAATATGCTCGAGTGGGTTATCAAATGAAAGCGCATCGCGTGCACATTACTTAATCATATTATAGTGTTTTACTTTTAAGGAAATTAAGACATTGGAATCGGGGATTTTTCTTAAATATTAAATTAGATAATTAATGTGCGAATGGTGGCATTCTGTACAGGACCGGGACACTTGGAGGGATATGGGGGAGGCCTTTGCCCTGCAGAGGAAAACTATAGGCTAATGAAAAAAAAAAAAATTAAATTAGATTAGATATATTGAACTTAAAAAATATCTTTCAACATAACACACTGATAATATATTTGTTATTTTACAGCACTGTCACCACAACTGCGGTACAATCGAAGCCAGCGGTAACAGCAGTGACGGATTCAAAGCCTGCGCCTGCCATGGCGCCCAAGCCTAACTTCATACCGATCCGGACCAATGCGAACGCTAACTTCAGAGCGCCGGCGCCGTTTGCGTCTCATATAAATGGACAAGGTATAATCTATTCTTCATATAAATTTGATTTCTATGTTTTATGTCTGACTTATATCGAAGTAAGCTCAGTTTTTAATAGATAATCGCCTTTGTAACCCATCAATGAGGTTTTTTTAACTGGCCCAGTTGCATATAAATAATCTATATTTAAACTAGTCGACCCGACAGACGTTGTCCTGTCCCACGTCTCAAAAAACAATATCCAGTTGACCGTATTGTGAATCTAAACCATGCCCAGATCCCCTTGAACACACACAAAAAATTTCATCAAAATCGGTCCAGTCGTTTGAGAGAAGTTCAGTGACATACACACTCACAGAAGAATTATATATATAAAGATTTAAAAAAAACATCGTTTTCAGAACCTTAGTACCCTTAAAAGTTAAAAGTCATACTATTTTGTAATGTGCACGTGGTCGGTTTTCCTTAAACCGAAAATCTGCAAATATACTCGAGTGGGGTCTCAAATGATCACGCATCACGTGCACTTTTACCCTCATAACTTTTAAACGAGTCAACCGATTTTCATTAAACATGCCAAAGAACACTCGCGCGAAACTCACCTTTCATACAAAACTAAATTGAAATCGCTTCATCCGTTTGGGAGCTATGATGTCCCAGCAAACAGACAGAGAGACACGTCAATCTTATAACACCCCTCTTTTGTCGGAGGTTAATAAGGGCGATATAGGGTTCTACATTTAAACAAATACTAGCATTTCACGCCACGGCTTACCCGTGTTTTTTGGGATTTCCCGCGGGAACAACGTATTTTTCCACGGTAAAAAGTAGCCTAAATAAAAAGGCTATTTAACAGTGAAATAACTTTTCAAATCAGAACAGTAGTCCTTGAGATTAGCGCGTCCAATCAATCAAGCTCTTCAGCTTTTTAATATAGTATAGATTCGTATTCGTTCGTATTTCTTCTTTTTTTTTTTTTGTATTCTTCGTTTTGGCTCTCTGAGTCATGTTCAATAATCCAATTGTCTGTTTTGATATGCAATGTCAAGTGTTTTCGACACAGCCGTGTTGGCTAAGTGGGAGGACACTCGACTTTCATTCCGAAGGTCGTGGGTTCAAACCCCGCCACGCACCTCTTGATTTTTCTTCTTGAGAAATTTATGTGCGCTTTAAAACACGTGCTTTAACGGTGAAGGCAAACATCGTGAGGAAACCGGCATGTTCTGAGAACTTAAAAAAAGAGTTTGAAGGACATGTGACATTCACCAACCCGCACTTGGCCAGCGTGGTGAATTAAGGCCTAATCCTCTCGTCAAGAGAGAAGTCCCTGTGTCCCAGCAGTGGGAACGTTAATAGGGTGATGATGATGATGATGAAGTGTTTTCTAGAGAGTCAGGTCCAGTGACCCAACTCTCAGTCCCTCTGTGCGTATCTCGTTGCTAAGTTTGAGATACTGTGTCGCTTTAATCTAGAAAACTGGATGCTGCCTGATCCCTGTAGCTGAGCCGCAAGTTCGTTCATATGCCTTTCCAGACGGTGTTGTTATTTTTAGCTGTGGTTTTCTATTTCTTCCTTTACCGTTGGTACTTTGATGTTTGATACATATATTTATTGCTTATATGGTGGGGTATTCCCAACATATTTCCAGTTTCATCTTTGTTTTTTGAATGTAACAACACTGACTTATATCTTTCACAGGTAATTCAGGCCCCAGAACACTTTTGCCACAACCATTCCCACGGCCCGGATTTTCTGGCCCTGGTCCCAGACCCGGCTGGGGGCCCAGATCTGGGCCAATGAACGGACCTCATCCTCGACCTATGGGGCCAATGGGACCCAGGTCGATGGGCCCAATGGGAGGTGGCCCAATGGGAGGTGGCCCAATGGGAGGTGGCCCAATGGGTGGTGGACCGATGGGAGGTGGTCCAATGGGTGGTGGTCCGATGGGTGGTGGACCGATGGGTGGTGGACCGATGGGAGGCGGACCAATGGGACCTGGACCCATGGCGCAGATGGGACACGGACCAATGGGACAGATGGGAGCAGCACCAATGGGACAGATGGGTGCTGGAGCAATGGGACAAATGGGCACTGTTCAAGCACAGGCTGCTCCAATGGCCGCTGGCCCAAGAGGCCCCGCGATAATTGGCCCGGGGCCAATAGCTCCTCCAGGGACAGTTGGATCAGCGATGCAAAAACCGTTTGCCAACCCGAATGATCCAGTTAAGCTGTGTTTGACTAATGTATGTATGAAGTTTTTATTTATTCAAATGTTTGTTTATATGACTGCACGATCATAAATAGATTAATGATGTTCGGTTGTTTAAGTCACGAGAATAAAACAAGATCCTTTAACAATATTAGTTTCATGGCTTTTAGCATTTTTTTTATGATTGACCATAAGTCGATATGTAAAGCTTTTCTGAATAGTAAAGTATGGTGTATCAGTGATGGAGTTTATATACGTCCCTAACTGGTAGAGAAATAGTAGTAGCTTTTCTGCATAAAACCCCCAATGCAAGGTGGTTACCAGTTAGCGATGCTTACTTCTTTAATGTATTTCTTATATATGTTTTGCGCCACTGTCTTCGTCTGTCTGTGTCAGTTTTCCTGTCCAGCCCGAGGTTGCCCTTAAGAGATCGCTCATAGCGATAAGGCTGCCTTTTATACCTTTGTGTTATTAACCCCCGACCAAAAAAGAGGGGTGTTATAAGTTTGACGTTTCTCTCTGTCTGTGTCTGTCTGTTTGTCTGTGGCATCATAGCTCCCGATCGGATGGAGCTATTTCAATTTAGATTTTTTTGTATGAAAGGTGAGTTTGGCCCGGGTGTTCCTAGACATGTTTCATGAAAATCGGTTGAGCCGTTCAAAAGTTATGGGGGTGAGAGTGGGGAAGGAAAACCGAAAATCTGCAAATATACTCGAGTGGGGTATCAAATGAAAGAGCATCGCGTGCCCTAACTACTAAATATTATGGTGTTTTACTTATAAGGAAATTAAGGCATTGGTATCGGGGGTTTTCTTAAATTTTAAATTTAGATTTATTGTAAAGTTTATTATTAACTAGCGGCCCGCCCAAGCGTCGCACGGGTAAAAAAAGTTCCCGGCAATTTTTCCTTATTTGCTCACCGTTTAGACCTACCCTGGACTACGACAAACATTTTAAAACCAAAATCAGCTCAATCGGCCCAGCCGTTCTCGAGTTTTAATCAGACTAACGAACAACAATTCATCTTTATTTATATAGATAAATTTGTGTGGTGTACAATAAAGTGTTTTCTATTGTATTCCATTGTTACTATACTGGCTTGCTTTCAGCTGCCGCCGACGACCACGTTCGCCGTACTGTGCGAGAAGATGTCGGAGTGGGGCCACGTGGTGTCCATACAGCTGACCACGCCGGGCTGCGCGGTCGTCACTTTCGCCAACCGCATGCAGGCTGATGCTTGTTGCCGTATCCTTTTAATTATAATAAATAATAATAATAATAAGCCGTGTTGGCTAAGTGGAAGGACACTCGACTTTCAATCCGAAGGTCGTGGGTTCAAACCCCGCCACGCATCTCTGGATTTAGTCTTGAAAAATTTATGTGCGCTTTAAAGCACGTGCTTTAACGGTGAAGGAAAACATCGTGAGGAAACCGGCATGTTCAAAGAACTTTAAACAGTTTCCGAACAACCCGCACTTGGCCAGCGTGGTTAATTAAGGCCTAATCTCTCTTGTCAAGAGAGAAGTCCCTGTGTCCCAGCAGTGGGAACGTTGATAGGGTGATGATGATGATGGTGAATAATAATAAACAGATAAAACGACTCGCTTTAACAGGCCTGACTTAACAGTAATGGATAAAACCAATATAACAGTTTTACTGATAGATATTGCAATCCCTAATACACATAACTTACAAAAAACCATAGCCGAGAAACTTACTAAGTATATCGACTTAAAGAACGAAATCAGTAGAATGTGGAGCTTAAACAAAGTATCTATCATCCCAATTGTAATTTCTACAACTGGAGTGATACCTCAACAACTTCTACAATCACTTGAATCCATACCATACCCAAACATACATTTACGCTACTACAGAAATCAGTCATTCTTAATACGTGTAGAATAGTTAGAAAATTCCAGCAAACAGATGTATCCAAAATGTGTCAAACCGAAAGAACAAGTATAATAAAAAAAAAAAAAAAACACAAGTATGATGGCTTAGGCCCGTGCCCTTCATGGAAATACCGGTTATTCTAAAACCGAGCTGATAAAATCATAACCCCATAATAATAATAATAAATAATTTATTTCAGGCATCTAAGGCCCATATAAACATATACCTTATAGACTACCTACATAAAAATATAAATCTTATAAACTAAAGTGTCAGCATCGTCAGTGGGGTATCAAATGGAAGTGCATCGTGTGCATATTACTAAATAATATTATGGTGTTTTACTTTTAAGGAAATTAAGGCATTGGAAACGGGGGTTTTTCTTAAATAAAAAATTTACATTTATTATTATACATAATACGCACCCAGACTAAGGAGTAAGTGCTTGCTGAACATCCAAAACTTGACCCCTCGGCGGAAATCGAACATGCTACCTCTTGCGCCTCAAGCGGACCTTCGCCCACCGAGCCACAGAGGTCGTAATAACTCCATCATTGTATTAATTTTATTTTTCTTGTTGATACTGTTATTGTAAATATTAACTTGAAAGTATGTTATAAATAAATTATCTCCTACGGCCCCCCATCGTCATTGTGTGACTAAATCCCTCTTTGTAGTTAATAAATAAGGAATAAAAAACAATCATTGTTTTTTCCTTAGCGGTAATCCAGAATACTATAATGGAAGAAAGATTGACAATCACTTCATACAAGTGGGTTACGCATAATCAAGACGGTAAGTTAATTATTTATTTATATTGCATAACTGCGCGAAATTAATTACTTAAAACTACACTTGGGTACGGAATTCATAGTAACAAATAATCTCTGATTAGTTTCAATCAATGAAAACATCTCCAGTTGCCAAAAAAATATTATAGACAATAGGGCATGATGACTACATAAAAAAATGGCGTTCTGTTTAGTCCGTCTGTAAGCCCTTCCAAAATTACTGGACACGTATTTTTTGCTTTCTAAATTTATTAATAAAATGCCAAGATATAGTTATAGTATCAAAGTATGAGTGAAGGCTTGTGCTCGAAACACAAGATTCCCAAAGAATCGCAACAGTTGCCAACACAAAATCAAAAACAAAACTAAAAAAGAATTAAATGATTGTAAAGTTTCAATACAAAAATGAGCTAGAGTTTCTAATCGCTTCTTTGCTCTTGTGTTAAAAAAGCGAAGCGACCAGATACCATAAATTTGTTTCCTATTTATCTTAAAGCACCTATGTTTTATTTTATTTTTTATTTTATTTTGACGTGTCTAAGTTTTGTAAAACCAAACAAAGGAAATAAATGATTTTGTATCTTGTATCTTGAAAGCATTACGTCACGCGATACTTCAATACACTTTACCATCTTGATTTTTCTTTTAAAATAAAAATTAAGACAAAATACAGATAATTTATTTGCACACATGGGTTACATACAGGGTCTTGTTTGTCAATATTATAAGCACCAAACATGTATTGCCTAAGTCTAGGGTATGCAAATTACATAATTTTAAGACTGTTTTAAATGGACTTAAAAAAAATGGGTACATTTTATTGAAGTAATTTAATGATATAATTATTATAATATTTTAGACATCTACCCTATTACAGATTAAAAGTATTCAGAGATTATTTGTGATTATAAATTCTGGCCTTAAAGTCCAAGGCGCCTCTATCATATTGCACACATTTGTACATACATTTTCAACTTCTCTATTCTTCTTTTATAGTCATGGAAGTTCTTATATTCTACATACCTACATTTGTTGGTACCGCAGACAGATTATTGAGCTTTGGCCAAACCTGCGCGACCAAAGCGACTGCCGCGCGGCGGACGCTACCCATGCTATGCTATAGCTCTTTGCATACCTTTGCGACCACTAAGCGGGAGCGTTGTTGGGCAAAAGGTCCCGCGTCACACTCGCTTTCCGGCGTTGCTGAAGGTTTGGCCGAAGCCTTATTTTTTGGACTACATTTCTTTGACCTAAAATTTTTCTTGATTTAACTATCGTTCGTGTATTGATTTTCCATGATAAAAAACATGGTCATGGAAGAAGTTTATAACATTAATTTTTACTCTCCAATATATTCTACACATTGTAAGTTTTAGAGGTATCTTGGACATTGGTCACAATTTGTATAATGCTTTCGCTTCGCTCTCTGGCAATAAAGCTAAATTTCTAAACCTTACTTTTCCAAATTATTGCTGATAACTTTATTAACATTAGCCCATAACATTATCCTACCAAATATGTTATATAATTTTAGTTAATTTCTGTATGAATGACTTTGAGTGTTGTTTAGTTGTGTGATGGGATGAATGACAGCCGAAAATTTAGGTTACATTTTTAAATAAAGTGAACAATTTATTAATCTGACTTAATTGTTTATTCCTTTAGGTAAAACATACCGTTAGACTAGTATATACTATAAGAGTTATTATTTTGTGGTTTTAGGCAGGTACCTACAATTGGTATAGATTTACTCACAAATAGGGAAGTATACTAATATTGTTCCTTTTAATAATTTTAAGTTTTAGGCAGTTTATTTTAGTTTCTAATGGTGTTTGATTAGCAAAACTAGATTTTGGGAAATTATATCAAAGCTTTGATTTTTCAATTAAGTAAGAAACTTAGCATAAGAATTGTATGTTAGTTGAACCAAACTTATTATTAATAGTGATGTCCTATTCCTTGGCTATTTAGAGTATATAACCTATATTAGTAAGTTTTAAAAATGTTATATTTAATTTTCTAAAAGACTAAATACACAAGTATTACCTTTTTAATCTCGAAGACTTGTGTTTCAAGTAATTGTCATAGGGTTAGTGGATTGGAATAAGTTTAGTACGTAGTTTTATGTAGTGAATTAATTCATTGTCTCATCTATATTACTGTCTATTACATATAATCCAATATGTCACTAAACTAATTTGTTAGATCAAGTATCATAAATCATTATTTTAGTGCCAAATCCACACATTTCAACACTTTATTGTTTCATTTTACAATTCGTGAGGAATAGGCAATTCTGTCATTATTTAGGGTTTTCTGTAATAACATTTGATTATGAATACAGTTTTTCTATTTTTAACTTATCTCTTTCTTATAAGTTTATTTTAAGTTATTCATTTCTTATACTTTACACAACTTTACACAATATTTTATTTAACAAAAATACAGTAACTCATAGTTATTAAAAGTTTATAAAACATACCATACATACATAACATATTAATAATAATAATTTATATAAAATAAATACCTAGTTATTTTACAGCTTGGGGCCAATTATAACTATCTTAAAAACTTAAAAACTAGACTTATTTATTACACACATTATATACAAATTAACAAAAACAGAATAGAGCATACAAAAAGAAAAGAAAAGAAATATTAACAATCATAACTAACTAAAACTTAAAAAATTACGGAGTGTCATGCTTATCTGATTAAACTTATCATAAAAAAAAAATTATAAACTTTTGTATCCTCATCGTACTAACAATAACAATAAATTACTGTATTTTTGTTAAATAATATTTCTTATCACTTATTAATAACTATTATTAGGAACATTGCTAACTATAAATTAGATTTTAGTTAGATAAGACTTATTTTTATTAGCCTGTATTTATCCTTACTTACTTTTCCCCTACTTAATAAGTTATCAGGAATGCTTAAAAAAATTAGGGTTAGTATGTTATTTAAAGTGATGTGGTGAATAAACTAACTTAGAGTTAGCGTCGAATTTACTCTCAATAAATTATCTTCGTATCCAAAATATGCGTTTTTATTATCCTTTAGAATATAACCCTCCTGACTGCCTCAGTGGCGTGGTGGGGGAGAGTCCGCTTGCGGCGCAAGAGGTAGCGGGTTCTATTGCCTCCGAGGGGTCAAGTGTTTGTATGTTCTGCAAGCACTTTCTCCTTGGTCTGGGTGTTTAATATGTATAATAAAAAAAATATCTATGTATGTATGTATATTATATTAAGTATATCAGATGTCTAGTACCCGTAACACAAGCTAAGAGCTTACCACGGGGCTAGATGTTGTTGCGTGGATTGTCCGGAAATATATATTTATATATATTTATATAACCATCGTACTGTTTCACAATGTCGTACGGGGTAGCTACCTAGCTACAACACCCTGTTTCACAAAGTAAAGTACAGAGTAGCTAACCAGTGGGTAAGTACCAACATACTTTTAATTGGCCTTCTGTGTTAAGGCATGTGGAATACATGTCCTTTTTTATTTGTTTGTTTATGTTGTTTGCCTAGATGAGTTTTCTTAAAATTGTAATAATAAAAATAAAAGAGCTGTCTTGCTTAGATAGGAGCAGGTACATTGGGGCCTTTCAAGTACTACATATGAATCCCTATTTCCCTTGGTCACGGCATCACGCCTGAACGGCTGGACCGATTTCGCTAATTCTTTTTTTGTTCTGTTCGTTATTATCAGGAGCAGGTTCTTATGAATGAAAAAAATATGTAAACATATTTCCCTCAGACTCTCGTTGCGCTATGCTATTAATTTTTTTTTTGAAATTTTTTAAACATAAGACTAAATACTATGCTCGTCAACCCGTCTGCCATGCTTGGCGATATTAGTAAACCACACATCAATAATATGTTTACGTATGTATGTATGTATAAATAATTGAAGAATGGCGTTGGTATG
Source organism: Gymnoscelis rufifasciata (assembly GCA_929108375.1). Taxonomy (NCBI): domain Eukaryota; kingdom Metazoa; phylum Arthropoda; class Insecta; order Lepidoptera; family Geometridae; genus Gymnoscelis; species Gymnoscelis rufifasciata. The sequence continues at coordinate 12,362,001 of OV815314.1, forward strand.
CCGGACTGTGACGTAACTGATTAGGTCAATACTGTAATGTGTTCTACGCGCGCCATCGTGGTGTTGGTGTCAATAGTTTATGCGCAATTTTGGCAATTTGATTTTTTTTTTACCGAATTTTTAGTGTGGTTATATATAATGTAATAAGGAATCAATTAAAATGGTTTTACAAAATTAGTTAACAAGCCTATTAACGAGGAAAGTGTTTTAATTTGAATTAAACTATAATTAGACTAATTTGCTTTATTTTGGTACAGTACCTTGAAACGAAATTACTGAGATGTTCTAAATTATTTCTACTCGTAGTCTTTACAAAGTGTTTTTGTATTGAAAAAACAGATCTACATACAAAAGTAGTATTCACGAATATTCATAATATACATATTAGATGAAAAACCACGCGCCCGAGGTTACTTTTATATTTATTGTTAACATGCTATTATGCTATAAAAATTGATAATCCTAAATCAAATCACATTTACCATTTACCAAATCGAGCGAGCAGTAATTGTGCATTCATCAAAAATTTATCATAATGTGAAATTAGGAAATTACTGACATTTACTTACTATATGTACATATTTAAAGTTTTCTACCCGACTCTATATTTAAAAAATATGTCACAAATTTTTTTCGTAAAATAAGTAGTTACACAAATTTTAGTTTAATATTTTTTTTATGCCAATATAGAACCAACTTCAAAACGGCAACTAAAAAGTAAAAAATATAATAAACTTCTACAAATAATTTCAACTTTATAAGTGATTAATTAAAAGAAACACAAACAATGAAATAATTAAGTATCTATTTAATAATTTTGAGGTCCGTGCATAATCAAAAAAAATAATCAAAATCGGTTCATAAACGACGAAGTTCTCCGCGGTCATCCATACAAATTTTTTTAAAATATGTGGTCGAATTGAGGAACCTCCTACTTTTTTGAAGTCGGATAAAGAATGAAACGGGGAACTAATGATACAAACCCAATTATTTTCTTTACCAAACTTAGGTCTGACGCTGAATTACACGGGAGCGGGCGCGTTTTCATACAAATGTGCCTAATCGCTGGTAACTTTTGTACGTGTTTGACATAAAACCGCGCCCGCAACGACAGGCCAAATAAACAGAAAAGATAAAAGACGACTGCGTACTTAAATATACACTAAATCCTAATCCTACCTACATACAACAGTCGCTCGTTATACAAACATCAGTCGCTATAACCGTAACTTGGCTGGAACACACTACGACATCCTATTACGTGTACACGCGTGTAATGTGTCAACCGATTTATAGTCCGTGTGAATTGTAATCGTGTACATTCCGACACGGAATGACACAGCCTAGACAGGTAATGGTTAGATACAGGGTAGGTATTATCATAGTTAACATACAACATTTTATTACATAATTTGTTGTCGGTTGATCTTTGTACAAGGCAAAAAGTATCTAATTCAAATGGCTAATAATAACATGACAACGAAAAGAGGTAGATCCCTACTTTTTGGAAGAGAGTTGTAGAATAAATTATGAAGTTTAATACAACATGCAAAAAAGTACCTACACCTTAATAATCCAGTTTAAAAGTTACAGATCAAAAATAAAATAAAAATCGATTTTTGTTAAAGTTCTACAAAAAATTTTTTTTTATTTGTACCGAAATTGTATTTTATTTTAATTTTCTTCAGCTTTCAAATGAGACTTCTTTGAATATAATACACCGTTTACGTTTCCGTCAAACAGAAACGAAGAAAAAACCAGATGAGAAAAAATATTATATCGGCTTTTTTTTAAATAGCCAATATTTTATATCATTTTTTTTATCCGATATTTATCTATAAATTTGTCGTGTATCCGCACATTTCGTTTGATCAAGGTTCGAAAATACACATTGTATAGTTGCACTATAGGGACAAATCACGCGAGACAGTCAGACTGCCGTCAATATGAGCGAGATGTGTAGGTCAGTATCAGATGACTAGTACCCGTAACACAAGCTTAGCACTTACCACGGGCCTAGATGTTGTGTGGATTGTCCGGAAATATTTACTTATTTATAAGAATTACGATAACACAGGTAGGTACGTACTACTACGAATTTTTACTTGAAATAAACAGGGACATAAATGTGATGATGATTGTACCAGTGGATACAATTCAGTAGAAATTCGCCTTAATGAACCAGGAATTCGCTTACAGATAGATTAATTGGTTATATTACAGGACTATGCCACATCGGTGTTCAAAACTAGATTACATGGCTGGCCGCACTGTTATCTCCGTTCAATAGTGTGACCAATTACATATCTAGTGTACAATTGGACATGTCTTGCATGTTCTATGTACATTGTTATGTATAAAGGTGAAGTATTGTGTTATATTAAGGTAGTTATATCTGACCAATTAAAGCAATTGTTGATCTGCCTTATTAAATAGGGCGAATGTGGTTGCAGTGTAAAATGTGGGATTTTGGTTTTAGATGTTAAACATAAACACACAGCATTATAGCATTAAAAGCGCGAAATAAACTGTATGACAAATTTGCATAGTAAAAAGAATAACTGAAAATGTTTTGTAGCAACGAAAAGAAGGCACTTTCGATTATGTGTAATCTGTGATATAACACAGGTTTCAACAGTAATCCGACATTAAGGACTGAGACGTTTCGGACAAGTAGGACCCATATTTTTACCACCCACTAGCACTCTTGACGAGAGAGATTAGGCCTTAATTCACCACGCGCTGGCCAATAGCGGGTTGGTGATTGTCACATGACATGTCAACTCGTTAAAGTAAGTGGAAGCTAGTTAGTTATTAAAAAAGGTGGTTCACTTACACTGGGATTCGACCGACGCGGCGAAAGGCGACCCGATAAGTAGGAAAAACTGGATGAATAAACCGACTTTGTAATAATAATGACCTATAATGAACCCTATAAGCAAACAAGATTATCCTGGAAGAAAACTCAAGCTGCGCTAATAGCCGATTATGGAAATAACTTGATTCAATGCGGAACGACCTGAATAATCCCCATTTGGAATTCAACCCCGTCGGGGAAACTATTAAAAGCGAGTTACGTAAACCAGGTTTGAATAAAAACAACGTTTTGTGATTCGACAGTTTACTGTTGTTATAAGTTTAAATTTTTATGTGAATTCTATTTAAAATTTAATTTTGTAAAAGCTACGAATAGCCGTAAATTCTGTGATTTGTTAAAACACCTGTGGATATTTTGCTTGTTGGTTTTTCATGATAGTTTCGGGACCTGTAGAATGGTACTTACTCTATGTTTCTTATATAAATGCAAATATTTTATAACGCGAGCTAAGTGCGAGCTCAACTTAAAAGTTTAATATATTATTTCTGCGGCAGACTTTTATCGCCTAAAGCTGGGTCCACATTTGTATCATTTCGGTGCAGCGTATCTCCGTCGCGTATCCTCGGCGCGTATCATAATCGCTAGTTTGGACGCAAGCTGATACACGTTAATGATACATGCCGTATCCAATACGGCCCGATCCGCAATGATCGCGTACTTGATACACCCCGTATCCGATACGCGTATCACAATCGGTGGTATGGACGTATTTTGATACTGTATCGTGATACGATAAGCTGAAGTCGATACGGTGACTTGATACAGTATCACATAAGTATGGACGCGTTTTTACAAGATATGCCTTAACGATACGACATGGATAAAATGAGCGTACATACTTATGATACGGATACTCGATACGATACGCCTGATCGTGATACACCGAAATGATACAAGTGTGGACCCAGCTTTAGTTTCTGTGATTGTTAGATACATGTCGGTGTTTTTTTAGGAACTAAATAAAAGCTTATAAAACTGTAGGTTATTTAGGTTCTCGTACTTGACTAATATTCGGCGGCAAAGAACCCATATGTAGGTAAATTGAATAAATAAACCGATATTGTGATTATGGCCTATAATGATCAAACAAGATTATTCTGAAAGAAAACTCCCGCTGCGCTAATAGCCGATTATGGAAATAACTTGATTCAATGCGGAGCGACCTGAATAATCCCTATTTGGAATTCAACCCCGTTGGGTAAACTATTAACAGCGAGTTTCGTAGATCAGGTTTGAATAAAAACGACGTTTTGTGATTCGACAGTTTACTGTTGTGTACGTTTACAATTTTAAGTGCTCTGTTTCAAAGTTTCCTTTTGTAAAAGCTTCCAATTCCCGTATTTTTTGCATGATTCGTTTGCATGTCTGCTGATATTTGGGTGTTGTTTTTGCATATTGGTTTAGGTACTGGAAAATGTAGACCGGTATGTGATTTTTCGTATTGGAAATTAAGCATTTAGCGACTTAGGTGAGAGCTCATCTTGAAAGTTCACATATAAAAATTTCTTAAGGACAAAGTAACAACTGTGTCTGGTTGGACATCATCTACTAGATTTTTTAATGGGGAATAGCTTTCGTATGACCAACATTATCATCATCATCAATTGGTGCTTTTCTGGTGAGACCAGCCCAGCCGGCTTATACTAGATACCAATGCTCTTATAAGCTAAGAGCTAAACTTCTAAAATTCTAACTGATATTAGTGATCAAGAGCAATTTTAATGCTATTTTTTTAAATGAAATACTATTGTTTTTACATCAGTGTATTTGTTAAACATTTACGAGGCTATAGAAACATGTCATATTTATAGAAACCATTTTTTTTTGCGTCGGAGCTTGAGACTTTTTAGCGTCAAGAACTTTTTGTATTTGATTGTTCAGTCCATCTGTTTAACAGCTAGACAAGGCTATGCCTTACATATTTGTAAGGTATATATATAAAGGCCTTATAAATATTTAGTTCGTATACCTACACAATGCCAACATTTATTTTTGCGCGGCGGCTTTTGTTGACAAATGTTATGTATAGGTTCTCTATGATGGTGAAGTCTAGTGTTCCAATTCAGCATCACAATTCAGATAGCGCGGTACTCTAGGACAATATTCTATCTCCATTGTTCGTCATCCATTAAAAACCGAAGCCCCAGGCTTGAGCAAACGCACTGGATGTGAATTCGATTAGATTTTATTTACCCTGGTAGCCACCATGCTCTTACTAGTGGAATTCGAGAGCCAAGATAGGCAGTAAATCTCACTTTGTCTATGCCCACTTCATTCCCACAAACTTTATGATGTAGGTACCTAGATGAGGTCAGTGAAATTGGCTTAAAAAAACAGAAAACGTATCGGAATTTATTTCATTAATTAAATAGTTTGGCAGTTCAAAATGTGTCTTCCGTATTTGACCAGCGTGGTGGATTATGGTCTAACCCCCTTATTTTTTGAGGAAAGCCTACCAGTGGACGTCCCGTCGGCGAAATCAATGCTGTTTCAATTAACAAAAAAACTGATTTATGGGTTTAATAAAAGATAATAAACTCGAAGCAACATTAACGCCAACAATGGTAAGGGTATGTTAAATCTACAGCAAACAGCGAACGAACAGCAGAGTAAAATGAATTCTCTCAATCCTCATCAATTCTTACTTAGGTGCTAAACCTTGCAATCAGGTTTTTTTTTTTTTTTATTATTAATAAGCCTTCATTTGACCACAATCTCACCTGATGTAAAGTGAAGATGTGGTCTAAGATGGAGCATGAAGGCCTAGAAGATGGCTTCTCCGGACCACATTACGAAACACGAAAAAATCGCTTCACGCACTGGCCCAGCCCGGAGGGTGGTGACAAGCCGCGGCCGAAGCCTACCACCAGAGACTGTTCTTAGCACCACCCGGAGGTCACGTGTAAGGATTCAGAGGGTTACCACTTACGGACGTGAACAGCCAAAACCTCCAAAAAGTTATAAGGAAAATAAGGATCTTTTAATATTCTTTGCTTCCCGCCGTAAAATTGTGATGATGGGAATGAAATGTTTTAAAGCTTCGTCCTATTTCGCAATCAAAGTAGAATTGTTTGTAAAGTTGTGATTATAAACGCGCAAATTTAATCGGTTGTATCCAGCCAAGAAATTAACTGGTGACCTATGGAGCCAAAACGTGGTGCTTCAATATAGGCTAAGGCTTTATGATTTGGCTCAGAGTCGCCCAAAGCTATGGGAGATGGGTTTATTTACGTGAATTAGACGATATTACAATAGAATTTCCAAAGTGATAGCTGAGCGCCAAGGTACCGCAATGCACGCTTTGAGAATGGCCGCTTTAGAGAAACACAAAACACTATCCAAGATAAGCCTCTTAAGCGATCTAGGTCCTACATTTATCTCATATTTTACTAAATTAAATCCATTAATGATAAACCTGTAAGTGGCACAAATCGAATAAATGTTCGAGTAATTTCTAAAGTAAACGATTACGCTTAGGTCCTGATTGATTGAAGATGATGATTAAGTTTTCGTTGGAAGTTTAACGTAAATGAGGATGTCTGTGGAAAAGACAGCTAACTAATGACTTTCAAGTTTCTTTCAAGTGAACTACGGAGGCTTGCAAATCGGCACAGATTTGTTTTTAACCGACTTTCAACGAAAAAAGGAGGTTTTTATTAATTAGTCTTCTCTTACGGTAACATGCTGGTAAGCGGTTTCTCATAGGTACTTTTAGCTTGTTATTATTTTCATAGGTTATTTTCTAAAATACAAAACACATAAATAATTAATTGTCTCCAAGGCTCGGAATAAATGCCCAAAGCAATTCAATTTTGCTTTGGTAGGTACTTAAGCTTTATGCGTAGTAGGTATGATGAGGAAGATAACAAAAACAAAACTTGGTCGGAAACAGGTATGTAATTACTTTGGCGAATAGGTAAGTCTTGCAAATTATTTTATGTTTCTGAGAACGTATAGACCACAGATATAGGTAGGTAGGTAGTTGAAGAGAAAAAAGTTCCTTGTTCTGAGGTATAGACACACAAATATATATTTTCGTTCATAGTTTTCATGAAGTTTTTTCTCCTAGAGTTATCTCTTCGTTGCTTAAAGAGTGTTTTTTTTATATCTATAGATAGATAAAGATAATTATTAAATACCTGCTTTTTTATTCTTCATTATAAATTATAAGCCTTTATCCGACCACAATCTCACCTGATTGTTGTGGCTTGACAAGTTGTGGACAAGCCGCGGCCGAAGCCTACCACCAGAGACTGTTCTTAACACCACCAGGAGGTCACGTGTAAGGATTCAGAGGATTAATACTTACTTACTTTCACTAATAATAATTACCTGCCTATCATCATTATAAAGTACCATCAGAAAGTTTAATTACTTATTAATTTATTTTATTTTCCCGTTTATTTTTCCCTATTTCATAATTCCAACACGAATCTTTGCCAGCTGATGTAGCCGTGTAGGAAACGCCGTGATTTCTAAATTAGCTTTTAAAATTATCTTCCTGCTTCCCTGCACAGCGCCTTTAATATAGTTAATATTTCATAAAAAGTACCTATCTATTTCTAAAAGGGATCCAACATTTTAGCAAACCTACTCATCCGCTAGTTATAAGGTTTCTAAGATAGGTATTACAGATTAAAAAAAAAATAACTCAAATATCTTAGAAACTGCTTTAACGGTGAAGGCAAACATCGTGAGGAAACCGGCATGTTCTGAGATTGGACCTACCTACAAAAGAAAAACTGGGAATAATAACATACAAACCACGTAAGTTTATATACCTATCGCTCTTGTTGGTGGTAAAAGGCACAATATTTATGTGTATCAAAATTTTCCAAGTTAAGAAGACCTATAAATTCATACCAATTTTGAGGTCAAACTAACAGAAAAAAATATAAAAGAAAGCGCTCACGTGTGAACAAATTGACGGGGATCGGTAAAACGACTCGTGACAGACAGACAGGCATTTAATTGTTGGATGTTGGCTGTCTGATAGAAAACATGTTTCGTGGATTGCCTCTGTATTGACCGATTTTATTTATTGCGGGATAAAAATGAATTAGTTTTCCTTAAACATTTTTCCGTTTATTATATTTTTAAAATTAAATATTGTTAAAAAGGCTTCGCGTGCGCTGGGATTCGTGTTTAGAATGTCATCTGATTTCTGAGTGCAAAAACATTTAAAATACTATACCTACCGCGCAGTGCGCAGCCACCTCGAGTACGCATCGCAAGTGTGGAATCCTTCCTGTAGCATTTATTCTCTACGGATTGAATCCATACAGATGAAAATTTATATGTTTTGTTTTTGACTAAGTATATAATATCTAACACTAAGTGAAGTTGTCTTATATTTTATTAGCGGAAACTAGTTATGGTTTTTCAGTCTACAGCTAGCAGTTCTTCGGCCTATTTGTTTTGGCACATGTTATTAATAATAAGTACTTATAATTAGATACGAAATGTATAACCTAGCTGTTAGTTTTCCAAAAATTGTGTAAATATATAAATAAATATATAGGTATCGATTTAACGTTGCGTAACAGCCACTATCACATTAATTGGCTTAAATTCTAAAATCACAAAAAAAAAAATTACACATTTGTTTGTTCAGTCAGTTTGTTAACATTGATCCAGATATATCTAGTACCTACAACGCTCTTAGTTTGTAACATTGGATTCTACCCTTATCCATGTATACCTTATAAAAACTAATAATGTTTCTCTCCATTTTCTGGTGTTCAACCTACATGTTGTTTCATAATTGGTATATTTAGCGGAATTTAGCTCATGGTGAGCTCATGACGACAATTTTTTTACCAACGATTTCTATTTGGACGCCTATTTCTCGTAAAAAATATTTAAAGTTTAAATCTGTAAATGGATATTATTCGTGAGTGAATTCCTTGAGAGGTATAAAATTTAAAATAAAGCTTATATCATTAGGATCTTAATTAATAATCACTGATATAACAGTGGTTAAAGATTTTATTTAACTTTTTTACTTATTCCAGGGGTAAAAAAAAAATTTACTGATATGAAGCCCATTAAGTACCTAGGTCAAAAAGATATGTGGTCTCTTTTCGAAAAAAAAACTTATTTTGAAACGTTATTCAATAAAATTTATTCAATTCACAATTTTTACATTGTATCTGAATGTCTATAATATAATAAAATACATTAATTACAATTCTTATAAATAAATTATTTCTATTAGTCGTCAATATTGTCATAAAATCATATAAAAATAATAATAATAATAATAGTTAGAAGTCAGTAATTAATTAAGATTAAACATCTTGTATAGGTAACTACTAGGTACTATGCTACCTTCGAAATAATTAGTAGATACCTACAAACTTGTCTCCCTAACTTTAACTTATTAATTCATTTGGAAAACGTAAGCTAATTAAGTGCTCCTTCAACTTAATTTAATAAATGGCAATGAAAGTTTGTCCAGACAAGGAAAACTGAAATTAAATTACTGATCGAAATAGCCCGAGTTCAGAGTATTTCTGCATGGTACCTAGGGTTTCCAACCGTAGGTATTCTAAAATAGAGTGTTATTTACGTAGTAATTTATATACTCTACTTCTAGGTCTTCATGCCACATCTTAGACAACAGCGTCACTTTACATCAGGTGAGATTGTGGTCAAATGAAGGCTTATCAAGCATAAAAAAAACTTAGATATTCAATTTCATGTAACTTATGCATAAGCACCCCTACTTGCGTTCCCACTGCTGAGAGACAGGGACTTCTCTATTTTTATTTTTCAAAAGCTATCAGTGTAGGTCACGAAGGGTACCTCAAAATACCTCAATTATTATTAGTATTATTACGTACCGAAAATGTAAAAATCAGCTAAGTACGAGTTGCGTGTTAGTGTACAGATGCTTAATAGATATAAAATAATTTCATAATTTTACGAATACATTTAGTTTGAATAGAGGAAATATTTGTGAAAAATCAACTGTAGCTATCACAATCAGACGGACAAAAGAAAGACGAAGTACCCTCAAGATAACATTAATTTACAACATTTATGTTGATAAGTATGTGTGTATGTTGTTCTGTTCTGTCAGTTTTAATTACTAGAAACCCCCAAACAAGCGCGTCTCTAGACTTTAAACAACAATAGTTTAGGAACTTGAAGATCCAGCACACACAAGTGTTGTATGTGAGTAACTGTAGCCACGTCTTATTAATTTGTTCCACAAGCAAAGCGACATCTATCCAGAATTTCCGCTAGTGCAAGCACAATTTTACATGTAGTATTTTATAATCTTACGTGTACTCGAAGTGAGATTAAAAAGTGAGTGAATATGACGTAAAAAAGTGTGATGATACAAAATATTATTTGAAACTTATTATAATTATTATTTTTGAAGTGAAACTTCTATAGAATCGTAGTGATTTCAAACCGGATGCAAAAAGATGAAACGGAAATGGTAAGAGACACAAATACAATGCTTTATTTAAATTTCTTTACGCGATACTTCGTAGTTGAGACTACGAAGTATCGCGCAAAGAGGTATTGCTGAATTTTATTTATATTATTTTGTAACATACTTTATGTAATACGCTTTATTGAAGTAATATAAATAATCCGAATAATAAGATATATTATTTAGATTTATAACGGGATATTTACCATGATTGATTGTCTTTCGAGTTTCCCGATATCTAAATCATATTGATAACCATGATAGTTTCAAAAGTTATAATAAGATATATGTTTGTTTCTCTTATCATTTTAGCAGATGCGTTCATTTACCCTTTTTTTCTATTCGATATATATCATAATTATAGTTCGTAAGTAGTAGACTCCAATCGTGCGTCGTAGCTGACACACACACACTTTTTTTTTATTCTTCTTATTCTTTCGTCGATTTACTGAAGTTTCATTTCTATCTATTAATCGCACACACACCTTTTTTTAAACCAAAGAAGGTTTTACTTTATTAACGCGGTCTTTAGGACTTTACCTCCTGTACTATAGTTATAACAGCACTTCGATCCTCACTAAGCTGAATCCGCGGTGAATCGAGTTTTTAAATCACCGCGGATTCAGCTTAGTAAGGATCGAAGTGAGTTTACAGAATGCGCCTACTGGTCCTGTACTGTAGGTCCGTCTTACGGCTGAGATGATGATGATGATGACTAGTTATAAACTGTGTTATAGCAAGCAACGGTGCTATTTTGTATCTAGGTGGCCCGTTCCGGCTTTGCACGGATACGAAAACCTTCCTCTTAAATCTGAAAACTGAATAAAGATCTGTTCAGTAGTTTCTGAGTTTATCCCAAATATAAAGGTAGACAACCGCGGTGGGAGATTTTAATTTTAATAAGTATGTTAGGCACTCAAAATAATTAACCTTAATTTTTTACTTCAGAAAACTTGTTAAGTATTTTTTTTACAAGTTACTCGGTGTGAGTAATTTGTATAAATTTTTTTTCGACCCTATACAATTCTACCGGGAGAGTAATCGCTGGGTGCGAAGTAGGGGTGGGGGAACCACGAATATTTTTAGCGATCTAATAATATAGGTACCTTGAAATTTAATTTAATAAAATTGCTTCCTAATCCGTCATTAATTTTCAAAAGTAAATGAGTTTGTCTAGTGTTCAAGGAAATTCGGATAATTATATTAAGCGAAGAGTCTACAGGATAGAAGTACTCTCATTGAATTTTCTAGAGGTTTTAAGAAATGTTATAAAACTACGATAAGGTTGTTTATTTTTCCATGCGAAGTTCAAGAATCATTGCTCTTATTGTATAGAAAATAAAAGAAAATTCCTCTGATAAATTACCTTAAAATCAGTTAATAATAATTTGTTTAACAATCAATAGCGACCCGCTGAGTCTCTTTGAGAGGGGCACGGCGGTAGATAAACAAAATAAACCTTATCTTGAATCACTATAATTTGTTTAAAATTGTATTGAAATTTATTACGTAGCTTAAAAAAATATTTTTTTATATATTAAGAAAATGATCCAGACGTATCCGTAACCTTCGTTGCATAAATAAAAATATCCAAAAGCCTCAGTAGTAGTATCAAAGTAAATCACTAACTAAAAATAATTAAAATTTAAACAATGAAGGCCAATAAACAGTCAGCAGTTAATTATTTAATTAATAACTAATTTAATTAATAAATAAGCAAGGCATTGTCGTGACAATAAATCATATTCGGATCTATTTTTAACCGACTTCAAAAAAAAGGAGGTTTCTCAATTCGACTGTATATTTTTTATTTATTTTTTTATTTTTTTTTATGTATGTCCGCGGATAACTTTGTCGGTTATGAACCGATTTTGATTATTCTTTTTTTGTTGGAAAGGGAGTATCTCAAGGGTGGTCCCATTGTAAGGAAACCTGGATCTGGTGGTGGAATCCTGAAGAAATTGAGGGAAACTCTTGAAAATATCGTCTTTCCGACTTGTGTGTTACTTAATATTATTCAATATAATAAATTTTAAAGCCGTTTTATGAATGAGGGTCTTTGATCTGATGATGGAGGGAAAGGCGGTCAACGGAACTCCTCAACGATTTACAGCAAGTACTTTGTGTTTAGGCTTGATTAACTTATATTACTGAGACCGTTCATCTAAATGGGTTTTGACTGATATTAGGGGTCTGATGATGAAAATGAAGGACAGTCAAAGGAACTCTATAAGGTATATTTTAGTAGAGTAATCACTAAAAATCGTGAAATAAAACTTTTTTGCCAAAAATTAAACCAACTTCAAACGAGAAACTGAAAAGTACAAAATAAATTAACTTTACAAATCATTTCGACATTATAAGTGATATTTAAAAGAAACATAAACAATTAAATAATTAAGTATTTAATAATTTTGAGGTCGGTGCCAAGTAAATACTACAAAAAACTTAATGCAGTAACAAATGCATTTTTACCTACACTATACACAATATCAATATATATATATATGTCAAAATAACATGCTAATTAACAGCATTTAGGACCCAAATAGAAATGCGTGCGCGGATATACCGCGAATGGACTGATATTTAGAGTTAATTTCCTGCTAATACCTTATGGCTTGAGTTGTGAAAAAGATTGATGTTAGGTACCTATATTATATCTAGTTATTGTTTTACTTGGCACCGACTTCAAAATTATTGAATACTTAATTATTTAATTGTTTATGTTTCTTTTAAATATCACTTATAATGTCGAAATGATTTGTAAAGTTAATTTATTTTGTACTTTTCAGTTTCTCGTTTGAAGTTGGTTTAATTTTTGGCAAAAAAGTTTTATTAGTATTAAATTTCATAATTAGGCACGGTTTTTATCCTTGGAAAGAGCATTCCCGTTTCGATATTCACACATCACATATATAATTTAATTTTAGGTCATGGATAGAGTAGGGCAGTGGACAGCTTCACTACTCTCTTAAAACGATACAATCCACGATGTATGCCAAAACGTAAGACTTCCGCGCCATTTGGCAGAGCTACACGGTCAGTGGGTCACAGTAAAGTAAACCCGAGATTACGAGTGATAAAGCTGCGTCCGTGATTCTGACATCACCATATTCATTAATAGCCGTGGGGAAGTATACACCATTGATTCGGAAAGATTTATAGAAAATCCTTCATCTGCAGAAAATGTGGTCTTTTAGTAAATAAAACATCAAGTGAATTTTTATACTAGTCGGCGTTTTTGATCAGATTTGTAAATAAATTTAGGGCGACACAATTTTGCTTCTCTTACAACAACTTACCAATAATTAAAAACATCATTTTTTTTTCAAATTTTGTCAGTACATACTAAACCCGAGATTACTAGTCCGTGCGAGCTGCGTCCATGATTCTGACGTCACCATAATTTATTAGCCGTGAAGAAGTATACACCATTGATTCGGAAAGACGTATATAAAATGCTTCTTCAGAAAAATTTACTCTTTCAGGAAACATCGGGTGTTTTTTTTTATTAGGCGGAGTTTTGTACGTAAATAAATTTAAAAAACATACATATGGTATCTAAATTGAATAAAGATTATCATGGAATTAAGCGACTAAGAACTAGAAAATATGTAATATGGAATACTACGCAGCTTAGCAAAGCAATGTCCTACAGCGGACGAGCTACGGCTGAAACGAGCCGTAATTACAAAAAATATTTAACACAGCCCAACAGCCAAACAGCCCAAGGCCAATGGCCAACAATTTTCTCAATTCAATCGAGAACTTTCCGTTATTTTTTTTAATTATTTGTATGTTTCGCATATTATGTGTTATTGTTATTTTCAAATACAACGTAAATATTGTTAAATGAAATAAATTTATGAAATTATGTTACTATTGCCCAGAGCTCAAAGTTACTACCTACTGCTTATTGGGCCTCAAATCTATGGTGAGAATGAGAAAATTGCAAATTAAAGCAATGCATTGCTACTTATTTGCCTTGTTTTTAACCGAATTTCTGTTTCTGTTTAGTTCGGGAGTTTTCAATTTGTATCGGAGATGTTGGGAAATGGTTGCACCCACGGGAGGAGATGAAGGCAAAGTTATGCCGGTGCCCGCGGCCCGAGTTATACTCAATCCATACTAATATTATAAACGGGACACTTTTCTATGAGTCTGTCTTGTTTGTGATTAGCTACGCTACGGGAAATACATGGGATTAATACATACAGCTACTTTCATTCTATTTCTAATTCATATATTTTAACCTGAAAATCGGTTGTTTTTTTTTAATCTACTTTTACTAACTGAGATATTACATGACTGTCTAAGGAAAGAATGCCAGATATAGCTTAGATTTAGCCTATGTTACGGTTGAAAAGTATGTACATCACTCATTTTCACCAAGCTATGTACCTAATTATATATAATACCACAAAACAATAAAAAAGGACGTATGAATCTTCCATATTCCATACACAGAAATTCATTAAATTTCAGTTCAGAGACAAAACTTGGTTATAAATTTTAAGCTTTTCTAACACAAATTTACTTGTCTATACTAATATTATAAAGAGGAACGGTTTGATTTTTTGTTTGTTTGTTTGTTTGTCTCGAATAGGCTCTGAAACTACTGCACCGATTTAAAAAATTCTTTCACCATTCGAAAGCTACACTATCCCTGAGTGACATAGGCTATATTTAGTTTTCAAAAATAATATGATTCCTCACCAAACTCCGATAATGTAACCCATGGTGAAAAAAAAAGAACCTAAAATCTTTCATGGCGAATGCTGCGAAAACTATTGAATATATAACAAAGTGATGTATTACAACTTTGTAGAACCTATCATTATCTACAAAAAACGTCTTTACATCATATCTCTAACTATTATAGTTTTGTGACAATAAGCGAATTAAAAAAAAAAACCTAAAATATTTCTTTAATCGCGAATGCTGCGATAACTATTGAATATATAACAAAGTGATGTGTTACAACTTTGTAGAACTTATCATTATCTACAAAAAACGTCTTTACATCATATCTCTAACTATTATAGTTTTGTGACAATAAGCGGGGTTAAGATCACGAAATAATCTGCCGCGTCGCGTCGTCGGCTCCCTACTGAATGGTCGTGTGCGGAAATAAAAAAATTGTCGCTTGATAATATTTTGTCGCTTAGTTAGTAGTTAATAATTCGTTAACAGGTAACTAATCCCATTCAAAAAGTTATTTTCAGAACTAAACCCTAGCATATTGCATAGATATTGTACATATCGTCGGTTGCAGGTTCAATTGGGTTAACCACCAAAACACGTAAAATAAGTTAAGTATTCAGTTTTTTTTAGTTTTTTTCTGCTCTTTCGAATAGCATAATAATAGAATTCAAGCTTTAAAAAAATACAGTTACGCTACACATTTTAATTGTGAATTTTACAGACTTCCGTCGAAATTATGTTGTTACTGAGTAGGTATGTGATCCATTTACATAAGTCGAATTGTTGTATTCCTATGACCGAAGAAGGTTAAGTTGGTGTATGTATCTTGGCAAACCAGTATTGCTCTTACACTAATTCTTAGCTTGAACGAAAAATTATAACCACACATACACCAATATAAAACCAACTTTCTTCAAAAAATTTACCCGAACCAAGTTTATGTTTGTTGTGGGTTACACCAATTTGAACATTGCAATCAATAGTATGTTTTCTCTTACCTTAATCTTCTTATAAATAATAAATCTAAATTTAAAATATAAGAAAAACCCCCGATTCGATTCCTTCAATTTCCGTAAAAGTAAAACACCATAATAATGTGTCTAAAACTCGAGATTTTTGCAGATTTTCGGTTTTCCTTCCCCACTCTAACCCCCACAATTTTTAAAAGGCACAACCGATTTTCATGAAACATGTCTAAGAGCACTCGCGCCAGACTTACCTTTTAAATAAAAAAAACTAACTTGAAATCGCTTTATCCGTCCGGGAGCTATGATGTCCCAGACAGATAACGTCAAACAATGACACCCCTCTTTTTTGTGGGGGGCTAAAAATGAATCGCAAAATGTGTTGCTAAGCGCATAACTCTACAACGCCTATACCAATTTAGCCAATTTATTTTTTAAAATGTTCGTTGGAGTTTAAGGGTAGTTTTTACGGCGAGAAAAATTCGAATAATATTGAAACAATTTTGAATAATTACCCGTGCAAAGCCGGGGCGTGCCGCTAGTCTTTAATAAAACTGTGTACTGGCATTATAAATTATTCAAATAACTTGAGCTTTGTTACACTTTAGAAGTACTTACGAGTAAGTTTTCTAAATTATTCAGCAATGGGACTTAAAATGCAGCTTAATATGGTAGGATAATATAGTGTACTAGTTTTTAGTAGGATTATAACTAGCTTTCACTTATAATTAGCTGTATTTTAAAGAATCCCGTAATAATAATGTATTTTTAAGAACTTCCCGCGGTAAAAGTATAATGTAATATTTTATACTTAACGTAACGTAAAGTAACCAAGTCTACTAAGATTCTTTATATATTTTCCCGAACCTACTATTTGTTGATAGCGTGATGGTCTACAACGTAGCTACTGACAGGTCTACGACGTAGCTACAGGTCTACGGCGTAGCTACAGGTCTACGGCTTAGCTTAGACCATCAGCCTACAAAAAAGAGCTAGCACAAAATGTTCTTCAAAAAAAGAAACTCATAGGGATAAGATACATTAAATTATAATGAAGTATATAAAATAGATAAATAAATACATTACAAAGAAGCATGTTCAAATCGATTACTTATCAAGTTTTACGAAATACCTACTAGGTTAAGTAGACTTTGTATGGAAACAAATAGGTAATAATATAAACCCTTGTCTTAAATCATTCTATAACTTTGAAACTTTCTAAAAGCTCCGTGAATTCATTTCAAAAATCACACGAAACGAGAACGGAAACGAATTCATCATAATTATTATTTACACGGAGAAAATAATTCTTTATGTATGTCATATCTTTAACATTTTTCTAATTTATAAAATTTCCATGTCACGCTGTTAATTACCGCACTCCTCCGAAACTGCTTAACCGATTTTTACCAAATTTTATATGCGTATTCAGTAGGTCTGAGAATCGGCTACTGTCTATTTTTCATATTGCAAAACAAAGTTTGCTGGGGTCAGCTAGTACCGAATAAACCTGTTAGTTTTCATATACGTTACCCTACAAAATCATACACAAAACATTTTTCTAGAAAGTAACGGATATTTAAATCGTGTTGAAAAATAATAAAGAAAACAGCTATAAAATTTCACGCATATTTTCGGTTTAAAGATATTTTATTCTCAGAAGAACAAACAAGTTCACAGAATACATCTTCTCTCACTGAATACTCACCAAGTTTCAACGATATAATTCTTAGAGTTTCGGAATAAAATTGGCTGTAACATAAAGGGACAGACGGTTAGACAGAGGGTTCAGTTTTTTGCCATTTGGCTCCGGAACCCCAATGTAAGGATTTCCTACTCTCTGGCCAGTGAAAAATCTTAGCACACTAAATTTCCGTTTTTAGTAAAGAGCTTTTAAAAGCTTAGGTACAGAAAATTCGAGAGATCACTAAGCTAGCACTCGACTTCATTCCACCAGAGACTTTGGCTCAAGCTATGTATTATAATATTATATATCGAGTATATTTTGTCGGCCAATCTTTACTATACAATACAATAGATACTCTTTTTGAACACAACATACAATAAAACAAAAAAAAGATAAAAATGTACTACAAAAATTGTAAATCAATGGGCGGCCTTATCGCTTATAGCCACTTCTTCCAGGCAACCTTGGAGTGGACAAAAATCTTAATAAGACGGGAGTAGCAAATTGATAATGGATATACGAGTATTCATAAATTTAATTTCAAAAGCGTCAAATTCTGTTATGGTGATCTCCACGTAATCCATACATCCATATCTTATATTATAAGCCGTGGCTAAGTGGGAGGACACTCGACTTTTATAAGACAAAAAAACGCTGACTAATGCAAGCGTCTTATTAAATTAACACCCGTAGTTTACAACTACGATAAAAACTATTTTTGCAATTCAAATATCAGCTCCTGTTTATTTTGAAAAATCGAGGAGTTTTGTTGTTTAAACACGACGATTAAAACCTTCGTATTGAAAACTAATTTACAAATTAGAATGTAAGCTTCTGTTTATTCTAAATTTAGATGGTACGAAGTTTAAAGACTACGATTAAAACCTTTTTAATTAAAACTATTTTTTAAATTCGAATAGCGGCTCCTGTTTATTGTGAAAAATCAAGGAGGTTTGTAGTTTACAGACTGCGATAAAACCTTTTTATTTAAAACCATTTTTGAAATTCGAATAGCAGCTCCTCGATTTATTAGAATGAACACGATTCTGAAAAATAGAGGAGGTTTGTAGTTACACACTACGATTAAAAGCATTGTATTCTACCAAAGTTAAATGGAAAACATATTAAAAAATTCGTGGCCCCAATATTTATGTTTGTAAATAAATTAAAATAAAGAAAGCTTTATTCATGTTACATGTGCATTATAGTGGCTATCGATTATCTATCGATTATTATGTAAGAAAGCGCTGACACTAATGGAAGCGTCCTATTAAATGCACATGACAGTGTGGGCCGGGTCAGCTACTCATTTCAATCTCGTTTGAACGCCCAGAACATCCGTAGTAAACATACTACGATTAAAACCTTTTATTGAAAACTACTTTTAACCCCCGACCAAAAAGAGGGGTGTTATAAGTTTGGCGTGTATAACTGTGGCATCATAGCTCCCGAACGGATGAAGCATACTTGTTTGGTGAAATCGGTTTAGCCGTTTAAAAGTCATGGAGGGGAAGCAGAACCAAATATCTGCAAATAAACTCGAGTGGGGTCAAATAAAGCTCATCACATGCATGTTATAAAGTAATATGATGTTTTACTTTAATGGAAACTACAATAAAATACTCTTTTCTCTCAGAACAATGCTTAAGAACTGAAATACATGAAATAATAGTGTAACAATGGGCGGCCTTATCACTACAAGTGATCTCTTCCAGACAACCTTTGATGGACTGAAACTAAAACTTTAATAACGGTTTTTTTTATTTATATTATTGCAATTAGAATGTGTGTAAGAGAAGATTCGTAGCTTACTCGTAGTCTACGAATAAAACCTTTGTATTAAAATCTTCTTTTAAAATTCGAATGTACACTTTTAATGGGTTTTATTACTCCTGTTGATTCTGAAAAATTAAGAACATTCGTAGTTAACAGACTACGAAATAAACCTTTAAGTAGTACTTATAAAATTTGAATGTAAGCTTTTAATGGTTTATTTTACTCCTTCATTTTTACCCACCGGTGAACTGGAAAAACAAAAGAAAGGATTGATAATTGTTTTTTAAGTTACCTATAAATAAGAACGACAATATTGTAATAACTGATAAAGCTGTGTTGTTTTATTCGCTTCTCAACAAAAACATTGAAGCGAACTGACAAGACAATGTTATTTCCTTGATATTTTTTGTTTACTTAAACAATTTAGTTTTATTAATTTTAGTTGACCGGTCTATGTAGGCCATGTGCTTAAAAACAAACGGGTTGTATTAATAAATATTAGGTTTAGGTAGTTCTACAATTACGACACTTCGAATTGACGTTATAAAACGTCAATAAATATCGTTTTAAAAACTTTCTTTACCAACCACAATGTAATAAGGATATTTATGGGAGAAATGTGTATATTTGTATTTTAATTTATAAGTATCTACCAGAACCATTTAAAGAGTTGAATGGATATATTAAGACAAAATTATGTTTCATTCACCAACTCGAACTTGGCCAGCGTGGTGAATTAATGCCTTAGATCTCTCGTCAAGAGAGAAGTCGCTGTATCCCAACAGTGGGAACGTTAATAGGGTGATGATGATGAGTTAATATATAAATTATGACTTGTACCAAAAATTTATTATATTTTGACTTAACATTTGCACGCCTACTTGTAGACTGTTTTTTTTTTTATACCACAAAGCTGGCAGACAAGCATTCGGCCCACCTGATGGGAAGTGGCTACCGCAGCCTATAAATGCCTGCAACATCAGAGATAATTACCTGAGCGCTGCCGACCCTGTAAATACTTCAAGATACCCTTTTTGAAATAACCCATACAATAGTCCAAGGGGAAAACCTCGGGAGGGATCATTCCACAACCCGAGAGTTCGCGGAAGAAAGTTCCTCTTAAACCTGACAGTCCGCGAACTAAACGGCTCCAAGGTGTGAATGCACTGACTTTTACATTTTAAGATACGAAATGCATTAAATATTTTGTATTCTTGCAAATGAATCATTTCATTTCAGATTTTTGTAGCGCGCAATGCGACACAAATCTTTGTCCGCTAATGTAGTCACGAACATCGCGTATAAACACGTTCACGATGACCTTCGCTCTCCCGCTAAGCTAAGCTAACTAGCCGCATCATTACCCAGCCCTACTGTTGTAGAATAGAACATTTTTAATCCCATACATTTCTCAGATAAAATTTTCGTTGTGAAAAATCTGTCTACAGCTACATGTCACAGAGTTTTTATAACGCTGACGTTTTGACATTTGTGAGCCATACGCCAACATTTCACGTGCAATCCGCTTAGCGACCTGTTTCGTTACAGTACTTCCATTTCAATAACCAAATGGTAGGTGGAATATTATTTCATTAACAATAAGCCACAATTATTGCCGAATATATTGTAAAATGAATTTATGTTTTAAAGCTTCATTCTCAGTTTAAATTTTAAGCTAAGTTTGGGGCTTTACCTGTAAACAGCCTTAATGGATTGGCAATACCATAATTCAAAATTATAATATCATAATATTCATTTTAAGTAAATACATTTTTGCAGTATTTACAAAATCCGTTGAAACCCTATTTGGTATTATTAAAAAATAAAAAGGAACTGCAAATATAAATAATATATTTTAGCCCTTCTTTAAAAATCTCTAAAATAAAGTACCTAAACTTAGTTAATAGTAAACATATAGAGCAATCTCGATCAGTTAGTCACTGGCTAGTATATTATATATATATATTATAACCATTGACTAAGTT
The DNA here is from genome assembly GCA_929108375.1 of Gymnoscelis rufifasciata. Taxonomy (NCBI): domain Eukaryota; kingdom Metazoa; phylum Arthropoda; class Insecta; order Lepidoptera; family Geometridae; genus Gymnoscelis; species Gymnoscelis rufifasciata. The sequence continues at coordinate 12,383,446 of OV815314.1, forward strand.
TACTAGGAGATGGTGATACAGGTACTTATGCTTTTTATGAACCCCTTTTAAGTAAATTAAGTTTTTAAACCGATGTAAAAAACATCGCTGTCTTAAAATTTTTTTTATTTAAATCTTATTGTTCTATCAGTATAATCAGAAATGGTATCATTGACCTGTCAAACGTCTCAGCAACCCTAAAGGGCTCCAATAAAAGGCCCAATAAACCTAAGTGCGAACCATTGCAGCCTTCAATCCCCCAATAAGACCTAGGCCCGCAATTTTCATGTCAAGATTGTCTCCCGAAGCAGATGAATATCTTAGTATGAAATCCAGGGATAGGCTTAACTTACATCCATTCATGAAATATTAAAACAATATTAATTATTTAATATTGTAGTGTGACTGTAATAAAACCGTGTTGGCTAAGTGGGGAGCACACTCGACTTTCATTCCGAAGGTCGTGGGTTCAACCCTCGTCACGCACCTCTGGATTTTCATCTTGCAAAATGTATGTGCACTTCAAAACATTTGCTTTAACGGTGAAGGCAAACATCGTGAGGAAACCTGCATGTCCTGAGAACTGTAAAGAGTTTGAAGGACATGTGACATTCACCAACCCACACTTGGTCAGCGGGTGAAATAAGGACTAATTTTTTTGCTAAGAGATAAGTCCCTGTGTCCCAGCAGTGGGAACGTTAATTACACTTACACACTACTTTGGTATACATTGTAATGATATGAATCTATTCTAATTCATACAATTTCTATAATTATACTTTTATATATATTATTAAGGTTCCAATTCTTTCCAAAATTATCGTTTGTTACACTATTTGTTCTAAAAAACAGGATGAACTTGACTTTATGGGAGTAGAGAAATGCGCGCGCTAACTGAAAAGGAGATGGGACTCGCTTCGACGTGAGCGTCCTCCAGATGAAGGACTTCTCTTGACTTTCTTGAAGTACGAAACGTCGAAAGTTTATAAACTCTAGCTCATTACGTTTTATAAAAAGTTCTAGTTACCTAGGTCGTTTTTTTTGGAATTGATTCTTATTCTTTTCCATTACGTACTAATACGGAAAGTAGGAAAACCCCTTTTATTGAAAGCAATTAAAAACAACAGAAAGATAGATAGATATACTCTTAAATTATAGCATGCTTCAAATAATTAAACTCATTCAACAGTGATATAATTATATCTGATTCCTAATCATTACCGTTGACTAAGCGCTGAATATCCTATAACTAATTAAAATTTGGTCTGAAAATGAACAAATATTGGATTAATCTTACTAAATCATATTACTGAAGGTTCATTTGATATTAGGTAATTAATCATTTGAACTTTGGATGAGATTTTTTTTACACATTACGGCGTTGCGTTGCCTGTTTTGGAACAATGTATTGTCCATGTAAAATGTAGCCTCGATAAAGTCTTCCATAATAAATGGGCTATATATCAATGAAATAATTTTTGAACCCGGACCTGTATAGGTCCTGAGATTAGCGTGTTCAAAGAAAAAAACAAACTCTTCAGCCTTATTTTTAACCTCCGACAAAAAAAAGGGGTGTTATAATATTGACGTGTCTGTCTGTCTGTCCGTGTGCCTGTCTGTCTGTCTGTTACATCATAGCTCCAGAGCGGATGGAGCCATTTTAATTTAGTTAGTTTTTTTTTGTATAAAAGGTGAGTCTGGTGCGAGTGATCTTAAACATGTTTCATGAAAATTGGTTGTGCCGTTGAAAAGTTATGGGGGTTAGAGTGGGGAAGGAAAAACGAAACTCTGCAAATATACACGAGTGGGGTATCAAATGAAAGCGCATCGCGTACACATTACTTACTATTGTGGTGTTTTACTTTTAAAGAAATTAGGGCATTGGATTCGGAGGTTTTTCTTAAATTTTAAATTTAGATTTATCTTGTACTTCTGTTCACTAAAGTCTACCTACCATCGGATACATTGTACAGCAATCTGTTTTGCCGTTTGTTTCTTTGACCGCTTGCCAATATTCAGAAAAGACCGTCCATATAAAATACAGTCATATACTATCGCAACAATTTGTAGGGTTTTCATACGCTGCCGGAAAATAGTGTCATGGGGAAAATAAAATACCTAATGAAATATGTCACGGAAAATGTTGATCATTAGACATTTTTATCGGCAAATGGCTGTGATTTGAGAATCAAAGTTTATTTATTTATTTACAAAACACAAATTTTAAGGTACATAACTTGTGATAGGTACTATCCTAGTCGCAGAAGTATCAAAACTGTGTCGGTTTGTAACGCCTTCCAACAAAATACTAACAAGGAATTGGGTAGCACGATATAACGATACAGTATGATACGTTCATAAGTGTTAACCCTCTGAATCCTTACACCTCCGGTGACCTCCGGGTGGTGCTAAGAGCAGTCTCTGGTGTTTCGTAATGAGGTCCGGGGAAGCCATCTACCTTCTAGGTCTTCATACCCTATCTTAGACCACATCGTCACTTTACATCAGGTTAGATGTGGTCAACTGAAGGCTTATCTAGCATTAAAAAAATAGGAGTTAGATGGTCTGCCGGCTAGTGACGTATTTAATAAGTTATGCAGGCATCCTAATTGCTAGCTTGGGCCTATTTTTAGTTCAAGTATCGACTGCCTCAGTGGCGCGGTCCGTTTGCGGCGCAAGACGTAGCGGGCTCGATTCCCGCGGTTGTAGTGTTTTTTGTTTCTGCGAGCACTTTCTCCTTGGTCTGGGTGTAAAATATGTATACTAAAAATACGTATATAAGTATGCCTATTATATTCAAAATGTCCCTTAAACACAAGCTTAGAGCTTACCACGGTGCTAGATGTTGTTGTGTGGATTGGCCGGCAATCATTTTCATAGTTTTTGTTGTTAGTAAACATGTAGTTAAGTATATAGAATTTTGGTTTCTTTTATGACACTATTATATTGTATTGTTAATTGCGCCCAAAGTAATTTAAGCTCTTGATTTTCATTCAAATAAATAAATAAAATAGTACCTATTTCTGAATTGGTACCTACACAAGAAAAATAGATAGTGCTTATTACGAGCTTCTAAGGTTCTTCAACGCGGAGAAAGTTTTGTAATCCTATTAGTAGGGCAATCGTAATAATAAATTACTGTTACGCTTCATTATTATTATTCTCATATCACACAAACCACGATTATATTTGTATTTTGATGAAAACTGTTTTTAGCTGAGTTAGTTAAGTTTGATTTAAAAAAAATAGGACATTTATTACTATCAAATATCCATAAAGACGGACGACCGACGCTTTGGCGTGAAAAATCTAGTATTAAAGTAAAATCAAAACACACATTACCTCCTTCGTCGAGACATAACTAAGCCTTCAGCATTACCTAGCCAGGAACGGCACGTAGTGGCTTCACAGGATCGTGTGCAAGAGCTCATAAATTACGAAAAGCCCCGAGAGTCAATGGCTCATATCTTATGAGAGCAGTTGTAAAAGAGCTAGTGGTTTATAAATTATATTATAAAAAGAAAACAGATGATTTTAATAATAAAGAAGTATAAAATAATAATCCCTTTCTTCCACTATATTTAACGATTTTTAAGGAATCAATGTTATTTTTTTTTTCTGGCATTTTTACACAGCTGACTTTAAAATGAGCAACGTTTGAACTATGGGCACAATATAACAATGATTTGTTGAAAACCATACTAAAATAAACATTAGAAGAAGAAACCATTTGAAAAACGTCATGTCAAATACTAATTTACATGAGCTTTTATCATATAAAACAATGAGAATTATTGAATATTGTGAGGTGAAAATAATGAAAAAAAAACAACGCGGCTTGCGAAAATTTTCCAACCCAATTTCAATGCGAACTGAAACAGTGTGCGTAGTAATAAGTTTCCAATTATTTTGATTCGAAGCGACCTGTATCAGTCTGTATCACTCATCCGTCAATGCCGTCAGTGTCAATCGGCATCGGTAATTATTTCACCAGTTCTTTGCTTGCAGGCTGAATAATAGTTTATGTCGATAAACTGTATAATAATTTATGTCAATAAGCTATTATTTAAGATAAAATAACATGTATTATTAATTATTATATATACTCGCATATAAACAATTTTATTTCATTTCTTACGCATATTTTTTCGCATTTTATACAAGGTGTTTCCTTTTTGGTATATACACCGGAAAGGAGGGTGAAGGGCACGCACCAGGCTAACATATTTTGTTCTATTTTTGGACGGATTAACAGACGTACTAAACAGAATACCAATTTTATTTGGAGTCATCATACCTTTTTATTATAATATACTTCTTACACTACCAGCTCCCACTCTTTCCTTGTAATGGAGCTTAGTTCAGAGTAACTTGTACAGAGTAATACAAATCGATAAGGTAGCCACATTGAATGTGAATGAGCCTGATCAGACAATAAATTGTTACATCAATATTTTACTATAACCGGCTTATTTAGCCAATGGAGCTGCAAGATCTATGTTTCTTGCGATGGGTTGATTAATTAAGTTTGTTTGCTAGTGACTTGTTCTGACTTTCATCATTTCATCATAGACGCCCAGTGCTAGCCTCCCTCATCATCATCATCACCCTATCAACGTTCCCACTGCTGGGACACAGGGACTTCTCTCTTGACAAGAGAGATTAGGCCTTTACGACGCTGGCCAAGTGCGTGATAGTGAATGTCACATGTCCTTCAAACTCTTTAAAGTTCTCAGTACATGCCGGTTTCCTCACGATGTTTGCCGTCACCGTTAAAACACGTATTTTAAAGCGCACACACATTTTTCAACAAGATAAATCCAGAGGTGCGTGGCGGGGTTTGAACCCACTACCCTCGAAATTAAAGTCAAGTCTGGTCCAACTTAGCCAACACACCTTCACCCTCGCTCAAAGAGGACCAATTATTCCGATCCGATCGGGCGCTACTTGCATCCACCGTGAGCCAGCAAGTTTGACCAAGTCATCTGTACATCTTGTTGGTGGTCGTCCGACGGTACGCGGTCTCAATTCTAGAACTTTTCGGCCCCAACGACCATCTGGTCTCCGTGCCATGTGGCCTGCCCACTGCCACTTTAAAGGGCTATTACGCTTGGCTATGTCGGTGATCTGAGTTCCTCTACGGTTCTGACTTTGCATCGGTGCAAATAAAGTATTTGACTATCAATACAATACAATACAAAAACTTTTCATTGTTCACCATAACAAAACAAAGGTTACAAAAATCACATATGAGAAAGAAATACAAAGGACGGCCTTAACGCTTAAGAGCGATCTCCAGCTTAGTATGGAGAGAATGTCATTAAAGAAGTCAATATTACAAATTGTTACAAGATTACTTGTGTATACTTTAATAAACTGACTAACTAAGACAGTATTTAAAAATGTAGACTAGTTTTATAAAATATCATTATTCAAATTATAATACTTTCATGTTTCATCACGTGTCTTAAACGGAACTTTTCAAAATGGCGTCACTAATTAAAGAATAGCTTCTAACAGAGTAAATGACCGACACGTGATGTCTCACGCGCGCCATTTTGAGGTCACCGTTGGATTGGCAATATGGCGTTCAACTGAGTTACATCTTTTTTCACTTTATAATTTTATTTAACTCGACACTGTTTAATTGTCGCTTCAAGCGCAAAGTCCAATTACAAGAAACTGAACTGAGGTCATCGTTTTTCGCACACTTCAAGCAATTAGAAATACAATTTAGATTTTTTTATACAATGCATTCTATTTTTACCGAAACATTAATGTGGTATGTTTATATTTAAGTAATTATCTAATTATTGCAAAGTCAAGTATAATCTATTCAGTGCTCAGTATTCAGTTTCAGTTAATTAAAAACCTCTTTAATCATCGGGCTATGATGCTAGATGGAGGAATTATAAATATAAATTAATAAATAAATATTTCCGGACAATCCACACAACAACATCTAGCCCCGTGATAAACTCTAAGCTTGTGTTTCGGGTACTAGACATCTGATATCCTATTATATTATTTTATATATATATTATACGAATTGGACCGATTTCTAGCCGACTGGACGACGGTTGAAAAACTATAGAAACTATAGACTATAGAAAGAGATGTCTGGAGAGAATGGGGGGAGGCCTTTGCCCAGCAGTGGGATGATACCGGCTCATAATAATAATAATAATAATATATATATTATTATAAATGTGAATGTAAGTTTGTTTGTTACGCTTTCACGCGAAAACTACTCAACCGATCATCATGAAACTTTGTACACATATTCATGGAGGTATTAAAAGTAACATAAGATACTTTTTATCGCGGGAAAATTTGTAATTCCTCGGGAAAATCCATTTAAACGCGGGTAACACCGCAGGTCTCAGCTAGTACTTAATATAATAGACACACAAATATAGATATTTTTGATTATACATATTCAAAACCCAGCTAAAGGACAAAGTGATTGCAGACCACACAAACACTTAACCCCTTGGCGGGAATCGAACCCGCTTCCTCTTGCGCCGCAAGCGGACGGTCGCCCACCGCGAAACTGAGGTAGTCAATATACATATAAACCACAAATATTGAAGATAGAACATTATGCTGCAAGACATCATTTTGATTTTAAAAGCAATTGAAACTATCTATATTATAATGAAAACATATTTAAAAAAATAAATAATAGTAAAAAAACCGAACTAAAAAATAGAAAATAAATTAAAATTAAGAAAAGTGTTAAAAATTTCAATAAATTTAAATTAATAATAGTATGAATAAAAAAAAATTTTTTTATATAAGAGTGGGGTGCATCGTGTTATTAGTTATAAATATTTTATTAACAGATATGAGTAGAGTGCGCTTTTTTGGGGCTTGTCTGAACCGAGAATGGAACCCGCTAAATTATATTAAAAAAGTGTGTGTGTGTCAGCTACGACGCACGATTGGAGTTTACTCCTTACGAACTATAATTATGATATATATCGAATAGAAAAAAAAGGGTAAATGAACGCATCTGCTAAAATGATAAGAGAAACAAACATATATCTGTAATTATTTGGATTATTTATATTACTTCAATAAAGCGTATTACATAAAGTATGTTACAAAATAATATAAATAAAATACAGCAATACCTTTTATAACCCTTATAACTCAAAACGTTTCTTATGGAGTAAACTCAAAAAAAAAAACGTTACCTCAGTAGGTACGGGCTTTCTTCTTCTTTGTATCAAATGATAAAATGAAGAAGTCTTGTTCACAACAACTTATCATTTACCGTTTAACTGAATTAGCAGTAATGGCTAATTAGACGTATCTCAAAAAACTTAATAAATTAGTAAGTTTTCTTTAATATGTAACACGATGAAATTAAAAGGGGAGGAAATTTGTTGCCCGTGGCGAAGGAAAAATTAGAAAACTTTTAGTCATAATTCAAAAACTGCTGTAATTTCGAACTTTCGGAGTGTCACTATAAATTGTCGCTGATTGTATTTCTCTGCTATCATTTTGTACAGACATAATTATGTTTCGAGCTTCTTTATACTAATTAGAAGAGTTAATAAGCACAGGAAATTCGTGTTGATATATTAAATTATTTAATTATATTGTACAATTTGTGATATATTAATTGTTCAATGGCACAATATCCAATCCTATTATAGAGGTATATTAACATCCAATGATTAACATGTAGAAAGCTATTTTGCTCAGACAGTCATTACTTCGATTTGTTTTCTATCTTGTCGTTATTATAATTCGAAATGTTATACTTCGTTTCCATATAACCTTTTTTGTTTTTGATAATCCGTATTTGAATACGTCATTTTTCAATATAGACATGACATATCGTGACTTGTACTTTAATTGAAATGTATTTGGCAAATAAATGATTGATTTGATTTTATTTAGACATTAGTCGCCTAACTCCTATTGACATCACTAACCATTGACATGTATTGACATAACCATTGCTTAATTTACTCGGATTTTGTGAGTATAATGCGATAAAATAAAATACATAATATCCTATTATATTAATTTCAAAGTAAGAATAACAATCAGAGAACTCTGTTATAAAAAACTTAACGCTTTCACGCACATTTTCTTTTCATTTTTCCCATTAGATATTATATATTTTTTGCTAATCGTTTAACGTCATTTTTCTGGTAACAATTCCATTATTCCAGAAAGATCTGTTGTATCTAGACCCACTGTTGAAATTCCGCCGCGCCCCAAGCTAGCTCCAACCGACGGTAAAATTGGTTGAGATAGCCAGAACTCAGCATTTTGTGGATAAAAAGATAGTACAATACCATACAATACTTCTCTATCGCGGATTATCTTTTCGGGTTAAACAAAGCTTTAATTGATCCGTTTGATAATATGAAACTTTCATAAAATATTCAGCCATGTAATTATATGATATTTTATTTTTTCAGCTGTAGGTACCAAACAAACATAATACAAACATTAACGTTTTTTATCGGTTTTTTATTAAATACAAATTATGGTCAGGTCAATTCAAACCGAGTAACAAAGCACGGCGCGGCGCGACGCCATGCTTTTTAAGATGGAAATACAAAATATAGTTTTATTATCTACAAAAAAAGATTTTTTTTAGGCTTTGTATCGAAACAATTTCTTTTATTTTTACAAATCATACAAAAATTCAAAAGTAAACAAAGCTCATTCTATTCTACCGTACAGTAATTCTTTTCTAACTTGAAAACAATCCCCGTGCTAAACCAGCTGAAGCTAATTTCCCTCACTGGCATATAATTTAATTATGCATCAACGGTAGAACAAATATTTTCAGAACACCTCCTGACACTCTGAACAAAGGAACACGCCGCTTTGTTTCAGATCCCTCCTAACTCCTATTTGGAGTTATAAACGAGTTATATGTCTTCATTGTTTGAGTTCTAGCAATAATTGAAAGTGCCAATGAAGGCTTTCGCAATAATGAGAAAATTGTTTATAAATGAGTTAAGTTTACTTTTATGGAATGTGATATCTTGGTTATTTATCTGTGTTGATGTTGTTTATTGACGACTTCTGTGACTCATTGGAAGAAATATCCGCCTGAGGCGCAGGATTGTGGGTTCGATTCGGAATCTACAATTTCTATTTTCTACGTATCATATTTTTTGTATGTATATTCAAAAAAAAGGTGTGTGTGTGCGATTCACACACGATAGAAGTGAAACTTTAGTAAATCGACAAAATTTTTTTTGCGTCGATATTGACGACACATTTCGGCATTAGTTTTTGGCATCTTATATATAGTTTATTGAAGTGAAACTTCTATAGAATCGTAGTGATTTCAAACCGGATGCAAAAAGATGAAACGGAAATGATGTAAGAGACACAAATACAATGCTTTATTTAAATTTCTTTGCGCGATACTTCGTAGTTGAGACTACGAAGTATCGCGCAAAGAGGTATTGCTGTATTTTATTTATATTATTTTGTAACATACTTTATGTAATACGCTTTATTTATATTAAGTAATATAAATAATCCGAATAATTACAGATATATGTTTGTTTCTCTTAACATTTTAGCAGATGCGTTCATTTACCCTTTTTTTCTATTCGATATATATCATAATTATAGTTCATAAGTAGTAGACTCCAATCGTGCATCGTAGCTGACACACACACACACACTTTTTTTTTATTCTTCTTATTATTCTTTCGTCGATTTACTGAAGTTTCACTTCTATCGTGTGTGAATCGCACACACACCTTTTTTTTTATTCAGCACAACAAGATATAAAAATAGTCACAAACACACTGTTAGATCATAACACACCACGCTGACATCTTACTAAAAAGCTGTAATACGCAGCCGCATACAGTGCAGTAGTATTAGCTCACGTAGTTTTCACAAACACAAACACACGTAAAATGCTCAAATACAAGCAAGTATTAAACAGTGTGAATATACATACACACCGACATCTGCTCTCTCGCTCTGGCTCACTAATTACAGGCGACTATTGTATTTGTGTCTCTTACTTGTCGTTTTTTCCGTTGCATCAGGTTTGAAATCACAACGATTCCAAAGAAGTTTCACTTCAAAAACTGTAGGTATACCTAATTGGTATTATGTGAAAAAGGTCATAACACGTCTCGGCTTTACAAAGCATAAGGACCTAGCCACAAACCGCTCGACTTCATACTATCAATTCAGCCACTTATGCACAGAAAAACCCCTCAGGTGTTGACTTCTCAAGTTCGTATGCAAAGCCTTGTCGAATGTAAAAATAAGGAATTATTTGGCCTTGAACCCTACCTCTAACGCCTTAACGGTTTCAACATCACCCTTCCCAAATGAAATACTATATCCCTTTTACCGCCACCTAAGCCATAGGTATGCCATCCATACGAATTGCCATATAAACCGTAAGCCAAGGCCGTACTCGAATATAAAGGTGGCTTTCTGAAATCCGTGATATTTTATAGCTATCTGAATGACAAGCTCATCAACATTCGAAGTAATTTTTGGTAACATGCATGATCTTTGAATTTATGGTTTACGGACTAAATATTTTTTTTATCTGGTAAAGGGGTTTTCCGGCCGAAACGTCTCAGTAACGTTATGATTAAGATATTAGATCAGTGAACACATTTTCTTTGTGAGGATTTATTCTGTCGATTGGCATTAGATTCATCACTACACAGATTTTTTTTTAATTGGCGGACTAGTAGGGTTTTTAAGTAAGAAAGCTTTAAAAAAAACAACGATTAATCAGTCAATAACCCAAGCGTTTTTGGGGTTAAGTTTAAAAAATATATATTATCGCTCTCTGACATATTAAAAGGTATCTATTGGCTAATGTCAAAGTTCACGGGTTTAGTATATAAGCTTTGATGAGTCAATAAGTCACATTCTCTCATTATATAAAAGAGTTGAAGGAGAATTTAAGATGTAAATAGTATAGATTTATTCATTATGCATGCAGTACACATTCATTATCAATAAATAGCATACATTTATATTTTGTTGATTGAATTTTATTGATATAACTTAAAAACCGTAACAGTTTCAAACCAACTTTGGAACCCCGTTTTACTCCCTTAGGGAAGAGATTTTCTAAAACTCATTCTTATTGCTCACCTACGAATAAAAAGGGTTAAAATTTCATACATAAATGTATATGCCTACATATACCTACTATGTATATTGTTGATTTGTACTAAAAAGATAAAACGAACGGAAGTATCATTGTCGATGCGAGATAATATTTTGACGTGTGTAATAGACGCTGGACGAGGGTCAAAGGGAGTGATAAAGACTTTTGTATTTCACATAGGGGCTGCGTGAACCTACTACTTGCTTTTGTGGTCGCGGAGTTGTGCAGAGGGTCATAGGTAGGCTTGGGTAGCGTCCACCGCGCGGCAGACGCTCTAGCTTCGCAGTCGCTTTGGTCGCGCAGGTTTCGCCGAAGTTATCAAAATAATTATAACCATTGTGAAACGCTGATATGACATTTATATTTTATATGCTTTTATTACTTTCATTTGTCCTACTATTGTCTGTTTATCTGTGACTAAATGCTGCAAGTCAAAGTTAACCCACTTCCCGATGTCGGATTTAGCTGAAATATTGTACGCGTTGTACAAATTGCATGACAAAGCATTATTATAAGCTAATATTAAAAAACAAATTATTTGAATCTAAATCTGATTTCAGTTAAAAGATATTTATTCTAAACGTATATAAGTGAAGATACTACATAGTCCGATCTTCGGCAGAAGTGTTGTTTTCTTCCCTATGGTAAGTTAAAAAAGCCTGCTTTTTAACCTCTTAATTTGCTTAGATAGATAGTATCTAAGCAAACCAAAAAATTAGGAGTTAAACAATATTTCTTTGTCATAAATTTACAGTAGACCGCAACAGGAAAACCAACATCGAATCATGACATCATGAGCAATAAAATAAAAATGCAGTACTTCTTAAATTTTCGACAAATACGTCCGATCTTAGGCGACCCAACCTTATATTCATCTTCTAGATAATAAAAAATTTGTAATATTGCCTAACCTGATAGCATTATAAAGATCTCTGGAAGCATCAAACGCACGTGAAGATAATCAGTTCAGACAGAGAAATGTCATAAAAGACAGTATGCGTGATTCGAGTTTACGACAAATAAAAATTCATATGTTTAAACATAAAAATGTTGCCACGCTAGGATTCTTTTTATTGAGGAGCAGGCTTTGTATGGTGTTTTGTACGCGTGTAAGGTCAGATGTTGACAGCTGGTGCCAGCCACAGATATGAAATATATTTATACCATTCTATGTATTATTTGGAAAAAAAGCCGTGTTGGCTAAGTGGGAGGACACTCGACTTTCATTCCGAAGGTCGTGGGTTCAAACCCCGCCACGCACCTCTGCATTTTTCTTCTTGAGAAATTTATGTGCGCTTTAAACACGTGCTTTAACGGCGAAGGCAAACATCGTGAGGAAATCGACATGTTCTGAGAACATAAAAAAAAGGTTTGAAGGACGTGTGACGTTCACCAACCCGCACTTAGCCAGCGTGGTGAATTAAGGCCTAGTCTCTCTCGCCAAGAGAGAAGTCCCGGTGTCCCAGCAGTGGAAACGTTATTAGGATGATGATGATGTTTTCTTAGTATAAAATAAAATCTAAGTATACACGGTGTAACACGGTCGATGGATCAACGACATTCTCAAAAATAACAATTTTGAAAGCATTTTCCTTCTTCTTTTGGCGGGAACCGGGAACATACATAAGCGTTAAATCGATAGGTATTGAGGTCACCTATCTCCCAGCTTTTGTTGAACCGTGTATATGGAAGTAGGTTCAAATAACTTTAAAAAAAAATCCTATACCATATTATCAATAATTTGTATTCAAAATATTATCACTTATTTATTAGAATTAGCGAATGAACACTAAATTATTTACTATTACACTACTAAATTTAAAAATATGTATGTATGTATATTATATTAAATCCTCCTCTGTACATTGTTTTTTGTGCACAAAGTATAAATAAATATATTTATTAAGTATATTTTATTTAGCTATGGCATAGGCTATGGTATGTTTTATTCATAAAGTGAGGACTAAACTAGTCTAGGCTATGGTTTGGGTATCTGTGAGGCTTGTATGAATGGTAAATTTTACAATTCTCTATTATTATCGTCAGACTGTCAAGTGTATGAAAAAAGATTTAAAAAAAAATCTGTCAATTTAATAATTCCTACTAAGAGCCAACCCACACGTACAGTCAGCATCAAATTGAAATAAGCGCCTAAAGTAGTCAAAATTATTTAAAAACATTAAACCGAAAGGATATCAGCAGTTCAAATAATCATAATATTGTTTGCGCCAAAATTGATTGATTAATGAGTGCTGATAGTTTTGCCAATTTTCTGTTTTTGTCTTAATAATTTATTTATTTATTTTCTCCAAATTGTCACAGAAATATTCATCCAAAAAACCATTGACTTAACCTTCATCTCCATCTTCTCAGCTTTCCCATCATCTCGCATAAGGGGATAAATTACTCCGAAACTCTAATTCATTTCATTTCGACAATGCAATCAAAGCATTAACCCAATAAGATAAAACGACAGTTACTCAAATGAAACACTGCATTTTATAGTGCCATTCCGCGGCTTAGCATTATCTCAGACTACCACTGTCATTCAAGCAAAAAGAACCCAACCCAACCGTAATAAGACCCACAATCCCAGCCAGTCCCGGAATTAGATAAGTACAGACTAGGGAGATTCTCTGCAGCTCTCTTAAATATAATTTGTAGTTTGTTTTCCTCATGGCGATAAATGTAAGGAAATGTATTTTATTTCTGAGAATAAGTTGGTTTACCACATTTGCATAGAGTTCTTTCTTTGTTTTGTCTGCAATGGGTGTATTAAATAAGGAAATAACTAAATAAAACTGAAACGAAATAGGACAGAAGTATGTTACTTATATTTCCGTAGGTAGGTTATAATGTGCTATGTCCATGTAAGTATGTTATTGCTAGCAATTTAAGCACATCTTTGTTAGAACACTAGGTAATTATAATAATACAAAGGTTGTCTGGAAGAAATTGCTTTAAGCAATAAGACCGCCCATTACGCATGCTTAGTTTAAATGTTACCTTACTATAAATAATTTTGTATTTATGTTCATTGGTGTGTGTAATGAAGAATTTTCAATCTAATTGGTGTCATTTCATAAATCCATTAATACTATATTATACACAAAATAAATACATGAAGGTTTTGTTACAATGGTCATGTACAAAGGCGAGTTTAAGAGTTTTCTTACATTTGTATCGGCCGTAAGAAATCCACATCATAAGCCTCCATAAATTACAATGAGGATTACCAATACTCGATACGCTGGGCAGGCGGGTTGGCGAGCGCATTATGTAGAGAAGACGCTTCTCGTAGGTGAATTTTCCTGGACAGGTTTTTACGGCGCCCACAATGGTGGAATATATTTAAATATTGTTCAAAACAAGTCAACTCTCAAAAGTATATACGCTTATTATATTTCCAGACTAATCAATCACACAGCATGGATTGATTTAAGAACAATATTTTTTTAAGGTTTTAAGTTAAATTAAACTAATCATCTTCAAAGTTATTTATAAAGAAATATTTCTTTACCTACTATGAGTGTAAGGTAACACATATGATACAAACATATATTTTTTTGTAAATAAATACATAGAAAACACCCAGACACGAAACCAGAAATTGTAGATCGTTTAAAATTTGAAACGTCTTGCGCCACGTGAAAAAACATCCATAAATGATCACTGGTAACATTCAATGAATACGATATAACCCACTATTATATTACAATTCTCTTTATTTTAGCCTCAGAAACTAATAACAGAACATTAAACACAATTTGTCATTACCATCTGTTAATATGTTCAATTTCGCTCGTAAATTCACTAACCTGGTTGTTATAAATCTTCAGTATTTCGGGTATTATTAGAGGCAAAGGTAATTAGTCTGAATTGTTATATTAAATATACTAGTGGCCCGCCCCGGCTTCGCACGGGTTTTGAAAAATTGTGAATCTAAACCATTCCCAGATCCCCTTGAACACACACAAAAAATTTCATCAAAATCGGTCCAGTCGTTTGAGAGAAGTTCAGTGACATACACACTCACAGAATAATTATATATATAAAGATTATTAAATAGTATTCCTTCTTACGGTATCTAAGCTTTTCTCGCCTTTTTGATAAGACAAGCACATAAATAAATAAATAAAATAAATAAATGAGTTGGGTAAGTATTGTAATGTATGTTCCTATGTTTGCATCTCCCTCTCCTAGCTTCGTGGTCCTCAATGCTGAGGGTCGTGTCGTGACCACCCCTAAGAATCACTTTCACACCTCACGATCTTTTTCCATCAGTCTCTCTTTCTCTTGCGGTGTGAAGGGCGTTGTGAACTGACGAGTTAAGAGCGGTGCGGATCTGGTCGGACCAACGAACAGGGCTGCGTCCACGTGGCCTCTTGCCATCTACTTTACCGGTTACAATGAGCCTCACGAGGTTGTTCTCTGAAAGTCTCTTTGGGCAGGCACTCGGAAGACAACCTAGTGGAGATTTTGAGGAGTTTTTCCTGATATTTGGACAGACAACAGCAAAAATATTATCAATCAAAATTACTTTTCACATTAGTACATGTGACGTATGACACCTCACATTGGAGTATGTTTTGATTCTAGTTTGCCGTGCCAGATGTAACTAGTTATACCTAATTGTGAATACATCTTATTTATAAAATCATCACCTGTCACAGTGTTAGTTACCAAACTCCTCCGAAACGGCCTGAGAATCGGCTACTATCTATTTTTCATTTTGCAAAACAACGTTTGCAACGAGGTCAGCTAGTAATCATATAAAATTTCATAATAATAGGTTAAGCCGTTTCGGAGGACTAACACTGTGACAGGTGAATTTTATTATATAAGATGTACTAACGATTAACTATACCAGGCTTATAGTATTCTGGGATTTTTATCAAAAATTCTATAGATTATATTATGAAGGAATTCCAGTCTAGTTGTGACTTTTAATTTATGGTAGATATCAATAAATGATTATTATGACTATTATTATTTGATTGATTTTATATTAAAAGTACGGAGCGAAAACAGTGATATATATGAGGCGTAGGTACAGAAACAATTCAAGGTGACGTGCGTTCGCGGTAATGTCGATTTTGTATGAAAACAATCAAACGAACGTGCAACTGATGTTAAACGCTACGCTTTCCGCAGATACGAGTATAAAAGCCCAAATTGAAAGCACCCTAGCTACACCATTTTCTTCGTTTTACAACCATAGTTAACGTAACATATTTAGCATTTTATTCCTGTTGAAAATTCACATTAGAATGTCCCCGAGTCTGCGAATAATTTCAAAGGACTCTTACGCAAATTTTCATTAGTTAGAACGTGCGTGAAATCGCAAAATTGAGTCCCGAAATCCCAGAGTTGTACGCAGCATTCAGATTGGGTTAACTATAATGTATTGCAATAGATGCGCTTGGGATAGTGACAACGGAGGAATCGTGGAAGTAGTGTTCTGAATAAGCATTGAATATAGATATTTGAATATAGTAGTATGCTCTGAATAAGTTGAGTGTCGCCGCATATAATGTTCATGACAACGCAAAATTGGTATTCTATTCAGTCTGTCTGTAAGCCCGTGCATAAATAGTGGACAAATATTTTTCGCTTTTATAAACCCCGCCGGGCACCTCTGGATTTTTCTGCTCTTTCTTTACGACTATACTGCTGACACCGGGACTTCTCGCTTGACGAGAGAGATTAGGCCTTTATAAACCTCGCTGCCCAAGTGCGGGTAGATGAATGTCACATGTCCTTCAAACTCTTTAAAGTTCTCAGAACATGCCGGTTTCCTCATGATGTTTGTCTTCATTATTAAAGCACGTGTTTTAAAGCGCACGTACATTTTTCAAAATGAATAATCCAGAGGTGCGTGGCGGGGCTTGAACCCACGACCTTGGTAATGAAAATCGAGTGTGCTCTCAATTAATCAACATCGCTTGTGTAAAATTAAAAGTAATGAATTGAACAATCAACCCCATTGAATGATATTGTTGCCTCTAACACCACCATGTACCATTTCACAAAATGCATCTAAAATGTCCTTGTTTATACATTACTAATTAAATGAAGTCGTTTCACTGTTAAAATCGTAAAATCGGTCCGTGTACGTGATGGGTCCCTCGGTGTATAACAGGCTACCGGACACCGTCAGGAGAGATGCATCTTCCACTCCGATTTTTAAGCCGAGGTTACGTAATTGGCTCCATGACAAGAGTTTCTACTCGATAAACGAGCTCTACGAACTGACGGAATGTAGTTATTTTTATTAATTGAATTGTACTCGTATAATGAAATATAAATCAGTATTGTGAATCGTAACAGGAATATTTAAAGTATAACTGTTTGTTAATGAATTAATGTTATATAAAAAATAACTTAATTTACATCGGACATATAACTTGGTGTTTGTAAAGCACGTGTTTAAATTATGTAGCACGTGTTAAGTGCATATTCATTCAAATTTTATTTTATGCCACTTGTATATATCACAGGTACAGAACCATTAAATTGAGTTTCAAATCCCGGGAGTTGTATGCAGCATACAAATTGGATTTACTTTATTGTGGAACCTATATGCGCTTGGGATAGTGACAATGTTGCCATTTGAGGGATAATGTTGTATATTCTCGGAATAAGACTTGAATAATTTTACAAAATGAGTTTTAATTTTAATTTTATTCTCGCCCAAGCTCGCTCCTCTCTATGACAGACTTCTCTCGACTTCCGAAACTCGAAACATCAAAAGTAAAAATTCTAGTCAAATCCTTTACTCACTTTTAAAATTGAACTGTTACTAACGCTAATTTTGAAAGTGAAGAGGTTGAGAAAAAAATTATTTAAATCTGTATTAACTTTTTTAGTCAGTTGTTAAATATTTATCGCATTTATTTCAGTTGTTTGATGCTCATCTCAACCTGCAAAAAAAACTCCAACTAAAGTAATAATGTTCAAAAACTTTCCAACAATTGTAAGACCGCAAGCTTTAAAATCTGTATCTGTATTCGGGCAGGCCCTGTATCGGTGGCACTCGGTCTTGGCGAGTTGGGAACTTGTTTGGCGAGTCTGGACGTCTGCCAGACGAATTCACTGCGCTTGTTGGAATTAAAACGTCCGTATGAGTTTTGGAATTCGAGCATCAAATGGGTTTAAGTTTGTGCATAAAAGAATTGTCCTAATAGTAATATATTTATGCTATGTATTTTAATTTGGAGTTTTATATGGATGTGACGACGTTTTCGGGGACGAGAACGGGTATACGCGATGATCTTGTCTAGCAATTGAAGATTTGTGCAGCGTCATAGGAATACGCAATGATTTTTACTACAATATTACAAACAAAGTTTTGAAGAGACGTAGGTTTAGCACCCTGGTAATACTCAAATCAAAAATCGCTACGGACTTTCCAAACACATCACCACCTAACTTATTTGAAATATATAAATATCCGGGCAATCCACACTACAGCATCTAGCCCCTTGTTAAGCTCTAAGCTTGTGCTACGGGTACGAGACATCTGGTATACTTAATATGTATACTAAATATATATAGATATTTTATATTATTTATACATATTAAGCACGCAGACCAAAAAGAAAATGCTTGCAGGACATACTAACACTTGAACCCTCGAATCGGGAATCGAACTACCTCCTGCGCCGCAAGCAGACCTTTGCCCAACGCGCCACTGAAGACTTCGCGTTGCAAAGATTCGTGTCACACACACTCTAATTATTATTATTATTTTTTTTATTATTGATAAGCCTTCATTTGACCACAATCTCACATGATGTAAAGTGACGATGTGGTCTAAGATGGAGCATGGAGGCCTAGAAGATGGCTTCTCCGGACCACATTACGAAACACGAAAAAATCGCTTCACGCACTGGCCCAGCCCGGAGGGTGGTGACAAGCCGCGGCCGAAGCCTACCACCAGAGACTGTTCTTAGCACCACCCGGAGGTCACGTGAAAGGATTCAGAGGGTTACCACTTACGGACGTGAACAGACAAAACCTCCTCCATTCTGAAGTGACGTAGGTCACAGCCATCAGCCAAACCACGTCTTCGCCGGAATATTCGACGAAGTTCAGTTACAGCACCCAGCCTAATCGCACCTGCACGAATCTCACCTAATCTAGTCCATTTACAGTTCGTGTCATCGCAACGAGATTGCCACACTGCTTACATAGAGGTCTTTGTAACTGTAATTTTTTTATTGAATGGTTTGTTCATTTGTTTGACATTGTAACTGTCATTATGGAATGGTGGTGTAATAATTATAAACTACCGAATTTTATTCATAAAAGACTTTTGAATTATGGTGCATACTTCTATCACAGATTTTACAAAGTTACTGAATAAATGCATATTGTTATTATTATTATACTTTAAATTACTAAATGCCCCAATATAAGAGTACAAATTGTAAAATAACTAATTTAAGAAAACTTCGTTGAAATTTGGATAAATCCATTCAGTATACCTATTATTAGAGTAGAGGTATAAATATCTGTGTGATTGTTATGTTTTCTAATTACTTAACGGAAAATTAATTATATATGAACCTTCTTGAACTATATCCGTTTGTAATTTGTTGATTGTCCTTTGTTTTTCATTTAACCTTGATACATTACGGACTGGGATCCAAACATCGACACACAATGTTGTTCTTCTATAAGAACTACGAGTCATAAAAGTATGTGTATAAATGTACTTAGCATTCTGACGCGTTTTTCCCATTGAGGGACTAGTGTTAATGCATGATAGGTTTTTGTTTTTTTTTCTGTATAATGCTAAAAGGTTTGTAAGTAGGTGAATATTCCATAATATTTCTAATACTTCCTGAACGCTGCTTAGTCCATGTAAAATGGATTGTCCCGTCACAAAATGCAATTTTCTCGCGATGAGAAAATAGAGAGGTTATGTGTGAGGATATTTGATTTTTGGGAGCTTTCGACTTCTACTTAAACTTTAACTTTTTTAGCCAGCACGATATTAATGTAGATTTTTGAAATCTTCATCAGAACGCCGTTTCGAAGGTTCATACAAAAATTCAGCTTCATTAGGAATTGTTTCGCAGGTTTGCGTTAAAATGCCTAAAATAACTGAATTAGGAGCCACTTTTGCAATTTACTAGTAGAAGACATAAACACGTTATAAATAAACAAAATCAACTAGCCCTGGGATCATAAAGATACTTACAATAAGCATACGTCATCAATCGACTGTCTCAAATGTTCGTCAGCAAACTCACATTCAGTTATAAGTTACAACGGTTAGTTATCTTACCATGGCAATAACTCAAGTTGCTCCAAAAAGAGTTGAAAATAAATCGTTCAAATTAATGAAAATATTTTTTCAAACAGTACAAATCATAACATGTCTTGACTTCGGCTTTTGCGAACACAACTCTGTGAAAAAACGAGTAATTTGTAAATTGTTAACTGTGTTTAGAGCTAGTTTATGGATTTTCTTTGGATTGATTTTCACAGATCATAAAAGACCAGATATTTACTGGACGATTTACTATTACGCTCAATATTTTCTGCATGTTTTGCTATTAATTTTCGTTGAACAAAATTTTTGTAAGCTCCATCGTGATTTAGAAATTATAGATGAAAGGTTGCAAGTCCAATGTAAATTTAAATTAGAATTAAAAATAATTGCCATTACTGTTATAATCACTTTGTGTATGTTATATGCTAATGGGTATTACTGCATTACGAAAAATTTTAATGACTTAAATATTGTTTCATTGGCTTCATTTATAAATGCAACATCTTCTTTGGATATTATCTACGTTTGTTGTGGTTTTATTTTCATTTCAATAAATTGTCGCTTGAATTATTTCTCTGATGTATTGATAAATGAAAATTCGAACTATGTGTCGAAGCAAATAATTTATGAGGATATTTGTGAATTAACTGAGGCGTGTAAAGCTGCTCATGAGCCTTTGGTAAGATTTTATTTTTAATTAACTACTCGAAATTGGATTTGATTAAATTATGCCTGAAGCACTTGCCTATATCACTACTGGTAAAAAAAATATATTTTATCTATTACTAGAGGGAAAAATGGAAATTTGATTTCTAATTGCTAGTAACCAGAATATGACAAAAATCAATTTCTGATTCTTGTCTGGGTGTTTCTTATGAATTTTATTTTTAATATGTGTCTATTTACAAAGTAAATGTGTTGGTGTCCAGTACATAATTAACTTACAACTTTGGGTTTTAGGTAACTTATGTACAATATTTATTTAAGGGTTAGATTATGGGTGAACAGTACATTTTTGAAATATGTATTTTGAAGTGAAACTTCTATAGAATCGTAGTGATTTCAAACCGGATGCAAAAAGATGAAACGGAAATGGTAAGAGACACAAATACAATGCTTTATTTAAATTTCTTTGCGCGATACTTCGTAGTTGAGCCTACGAAGTATCGCGCAATGAGGTATTGCTGTATTTTATTTATATTATTTTGTAACATACTTTATGTAATACGCTTTATTGAAGTACATAATATAAATAATCCGAATAATTACAGATATATGTTTGTTTCTCTTATCATTTTAGCAGATGCGTTCATTTACCCTTTTTTTCTATTCGATATATATCATAATTGTAGTTCGTAAGTAGTAGACTCCAATCGTGCGTCGTAGCTGACACACACACACTTTTTTTTTATTCTTCTTATTCTTTCGTCGATTTACTGAAGTTTCACTTCTATCGTGTGTGAATCGCACACACACCTTTTTTGTTTTGTTTCAGTTACTTCTTATGGTACTCTACTCGACTTTTGAGGTTATGCTTAACATTATCGATGCTTTGGACGACATGACCAACGAAAAAAGTGTAAGGCCGCATTTAAAAACATGTGTAGCTTTAAGAGGGTCGAAGAGGGCAGCTGAAACACAAACATACCGTATGTTTGTGTTTCAGCTGCCCTATATTATAGCTGCTATATGAAAATTTTTAAGGTTTTATTAACTAGATATAGATAATTTTGCGTATTGCCAAATTTTCTGCTTGTGTTGCAGTTGCCTTTGCCGTTTGCCGCCCCTGTGTAGGCGGCAAAGAGCAAAGGCAACTGCATCCGTTACTGCTATCGATAGCAGCCGATGGCAGCAGTTATCTCTGTCGTTGAAGTCCGGCCGCTCGTGTGTTTGTGTAAATGAGAACTTACTTGTTTTTCAGCTTGGACCAAGAATAGAGTTTGCTATAGCTGCTATTTCTGAACTCAGTTTATTTGGTATAGCAATTTCAGCCGAGGTTCTTGCGAAACAGAACGAAAAGTTTTCATTGATATTACAAAACAAATTTTTGCAAGAGCAAGGTGAGTCACACATTTATTTTTACTGAAAACTAGTATTTTTTTTTCGGACAGTCCACACAACAACATCTAGCCCCGTGGCCCCGTAAGCTCTAAGCATGTAATAAGATACTAATAGACATATGATACTTAATATAATAGACATACAAAGATAGATATTTTTTATTTGACTGCCTCAGTGGCGCGGTGGGCAGAGGTCCACTTGCGGTGCAAGAGGTAGCGGGTTCGATTCCTGCCGAGGGGTCAAGTGTTTGTATGTTCTGCAAGCATTTTCTCCTTGGTCTGGGTGTTTAGTACGTATAACAAAAAATATCTATCTATGTATGTCTATTATATTAAGTATATCAGATATCTAGTACCCGTAACACAAGATAAGATAAGATAAATATTCTTTACTAGCTGTGCCCCGCGGTGTTACCCGCGTTATAATGTATTTTCCCGCGGAATGACGTTTTCCCGCGGTAAAAAGTAGCCTATGTTATTTTTCAGGCTCTAGAGATTCTGTGTACCAAATTTCATTTAAATCAGTTCAGTAGTTTTTACGTGAAAGAGTAACAAACATCCATACATCCATACTTACAAACTTTCGCCTTTATAATAGTAGTAGGATTGCACACATAATTAAATACAGAAAACTAAAAATAAGCACTTAAGACAATGCGACAAATGGCGGTTATCGCTAAAGAGCGATCTCTACCAGACAACCTTGAATAGATAGGATTATTGGGAAAAAGAAGGGGACCTGTGTGCTAGCATATAGCTTACCACGGGGCTAGATGTTCTTGTGTGGATTGTCCGGCAATATTTATTTATATTTATTAATTTATTATACAGTATATTAAACACCCAGACCAAGGAGAATGTGAGTTTTATTAACGAACAAAATAAAACATTATTTAGGCTGGTTTAATGTTGCCATGTTTAGACTGGTCACACAGGTATGTCCTGAAAGCTTTATTGCTTCTACTTTCAGATGAAAAGCGTCAGCGTGAGTTGGAGCGGTTTATCCGCTACGTGGAGGCGCGTCCGCTCCGGTTCCGCTTGTACAGGGTGATCCCTCTGGACGCCAGTCTGCTCGGGGAGCTGCTAAACTTTGCCGTTACCTATCTCATCGTCATTGTACAATTTAGATACAATTAATGTTAATAGAATCCCTACTGGAAGAATAGAATGGGGTTTTCCCATCTATTACCACTAGGGGGAAAGTTGGAAATTTGATTTCTAATATGTTAGAACCAGAATTTGTCTACAAGGTTAATAGAATTCCACGGACTTATTAATACTGACATCATGTTTAGTTAAATTATTTTACAGGTAGCTTAATATTTTGAAAAATATACTGATAAGGTGCAAGCAGAAATATATGTTTTAAAATGTTAAATCAGCCATCACCGCGACTGACCATTTATTTATTATACTCTTTAAAGAGTATAGGTCTCTCTTTATAGAGTATAATGAATAAATGGTCAGCCCCGGTAGTTAACAAATCCTTTTTATAATACCTTTTTGACTAACCAGTTTAAAATTTCTAGTTTCAAAGTATATTATTATTTATTAATCTAGACAATTGGCACTACTTAATGGAATAGTGTCAAACCACAGTAAACCAAACCCAAGAAATTATGTAATTATAGCGAAAATTATACATACACGACATTGCATTCCATCGTACATATGTACATACATATGTACCTATATGAAACTCGAATTTATTTATTTTATACTAGATTTCTGCCCTATATCTATCTCTAGATATCTTTGCCTAGTAATAGATTTTCCCGTGGTAAAAAATAAAAAAAAAATGCCAAATTTTACCAAAATCGGGCATTGCTTGCAATAACGAATTTTTCAAAACAAATGGTAATTTATCGTAAAACGTAGTCTATGTGTTGCTGGTTTGTTTCACGTCATGTGATGGAGAGAAGTGGTTACGATGCTGATGAGATGCCATAGTCACGTCCCTCAGTCATGAGGTTACGGCTAAGAAGAAGTTTATGTGTTATTCTGATATGTAAGATTTATTATTGTGAAGTTTCGTTTAAATCCATACAGAAGCTTTTGCGTGTAAGAATAACAAACACACTTACACAGTTATATCCTCAAAAACAAACAAGACTTGATTATTATTCAAAGTCAAAGACAAAACGTTTATTTCCTTAGAAGCCTATGCTTACATGGACAGGTCAACTTAAAGCTAATATAATAAAAAAAAAGAATAATCAAGGAAATAACATTGTCTTGTCAAGACAAGTCAAGTTCGCTTCAATTTTTTTACACTGAGTTGAGAAGCGAATAGAACAACTCAGCTTTCATCTCTTATGTTGTTATTATAACAATAGGTACAACATGGTTACCACTTATACATTTAACTATTATTATTAAGAATACTTTATTGCACAAGAAAATACAGAGTTGTACAAAAGGTGGGCTTAATGCTAAGTCATTTTATTTATACCTAAGCTTTCGCCGTAATAATATTAGAAGGATAGTGAAATTAATACAAATTTCTGAATGCTTTTCTCAGGTTTTATAATCCTTGATTGTCCCACTGGGCAACTATTACTAAACTTACCTTCTAACTTCTTAAGCTCTCCGTGATACCGGTCATAAACTAAATTAAAGATTTGAAGTGAAAACGTTTGAAATGTATTTAACTGCTTTCTTTTTTGATAAAATCCTGTTTTTAAGATAATTGCTTCAGTATAGAATATAAAATCAACTAGCTGTGCCCCGCGGTGTTACCCGCGTTATAATGGATTTTCCCGCGGAATGACGTTTTCCCGCGGTAAAGGTAGCCTATGTTATTTTCCAGGCTCTAGAGATTCTGTGTACCAAATTTCATTTAAATCGGTTCAGTAGTTTTTACGTGAATGAGTAACAAACATCCATACATCCATACTTACAAACTTTCGCCTTTATAATAGTAGTAGGATACTGTATATAAAATACCAAATCGGTAATTTTAAAAAGTACAGTGAACCTAGACCCCACCAACAGAGACACCACTCCCACTGCTGGGACACTAGGTACCTACTTCTCTCTTGACGAGAGAAATAAAATCTATCCTAGGCCTAAATTCACCACGCTGGCCTAGCGCGGGTTGGTTAATGCCACATGTCATTCAAGGAATCAATTTCTTATAATTGGGCTCTGCGCTTGAAGCGTCAGTTTACCCGTGACGAGTTAAATAAAATTATAAAGTGAAAAAGATGTTACTCAGTTGAACGCGATTTTGATATCCCATGTCCTTCAAACTCTTCAAATTTCTCAGAACAACATGCCGTTTCTTAAGGCAAACATCGTGAGGAGACCCCTTACGATGTTTGCCTTAAGAAAGCGGACATATTTATTTTTTACCCACTACCCACGTTTAAACCCTCGACCTTCGGAATGAAAGCCGAGTGTTCTCCCACTTAGCCGACATAGCTTTATTTTGTATAAAATCTGAAAACAGTCGAAATTCAAGTGTTCTATTTCATTTCTGCAAACTACCAACTCTTGGCACTTTATATGCAATATTGAAGCGAACAGGTATGCAGGTATTTCGTAATATGTTTTATTCAATTTCTCTTTGTATTAACCTTGTATATGTCTGTCGAAGAATTGACGTTTTGTAAAGAACAATTTCTTTTAACTCGCAAATTCAAAGGTCATATGTTCCTTGTCCATACTTCTGATATGTGGAGCAATACACAATAAAATACATTAATATTACATCATTTTCATTACATCTAATGTAATAC
The DNA here is from genome assembly GCA_929108375.1 of Gymnoscelis rufifasciata. NCBI lineage: Eukaryota > Metazoa > Arthropoda > Insecta > Lepidoptera > Geometridae > Gymnoscelis > Gymnoscelis rufifasciata. The sequence goes on from OV815314.1 coordinate 12,409,648, forward strand.
CTAATAAATAACAATAGAAACAACGCAGACAATGCTGAGGTGTTAGGCCGTAGGATTTTATAGGTATATGTAAGATTACTAAAAAATAATAAGTTCGTTATTATTTAAATAAATTTAGAAGTATTTTTTCTTTTTTATTGCAAAAAAATAATAATGACGAAACTTGAACTTCTATGCACTCTGAAGTAATGCTTTCGTACGAATTGTTCTCAATTATGTGTTAGCACTTTGACTTTTTTGGCACTTTCTTTAAAGCACGTGTGTAAAGCGCACATACATTTTTTTAGGAAGAAATATCCAGTGGTGCTCGGCGAGGTTTGAACCCACGACCTTCGGAATGAAAGTCGAATGTGCTCGGCCAACACGGCACTTTGTTAGGCGCCCAATACCCCTTTTCAATCCCTACCTTTTCAATATCAATGAGATAAGAATTTTGTATTATTTTCTGTACAATTCTTTTCTGAGGTTTGATCCGGGCCCTGAAACTATCAAGCATACAGTATCGAGACGTTAAACACCTTCGCAATCCATTTACCCATATCAAACACCTTATAAAACACATCAGCCCTTTTCTTATAGTTTCTTATCTGAATATATTGTGGTTTTGTGTTTGGCCGGCTGTTATCTGTTTTTATTCAAGTTGTGTAGTCCAGTTACCTAATCGCACCTGTACGAATCGCACCTGTTCATTTATAGCGCCTGTCAATAGTTTTGACACATCAGCCTTATGCTTGCTAAGAATATTAGTCTAAATTCTGCAATTTAAAAGTATTCATAAAGATTTTGGAAGCAATGGTTATGATTGTCAATATGTGTATGTTATGTAAAGGTATGTTGGAGGTGGATGTATGTGATAAAGGAATGCGCTTTTTAAGTGACTTAATCACCGTGACAATAAGTATCAGTGCGCGTCCAACCTTTAAGATAAGACGGAACTACAGACAGTAAAATTGTGCTTCATATATCATTTCACACTTATTTTTTTACTTTATCTATAATAGTGTTACATAGTTTATTATCTATCCTAATATTATAAAGCTGAGGAGTTTGTTTGAACGCGCCGATCTCAGGACCTTCTAGTCCGATTTGAAAAATTATTTCACTGTTAGATATCATATTGTTGTTCCCGCGGTTCATCCTTAAAACACGGTCTAGGCTGTGGCGTGACAAGCTAGTTCCAAAATAACTTCTACGCAATACAGGGTGAGATATACATATATATTTACAAATAATAGGTACGGAGTTCGCAAATATTAGCTTCTTTCCTTTGCAGAACTTGAGCATTCTTTATTTCCGGTGTACAAGAACACAAATTCGGTTCTTGCATCAGCAACACGTGTAACTTATACTATCTGAATCCTTTCCAAACAGCTGAACACTAGGTGCATTTAGGTAAAACATATTCACAGGCGAAACCGAAGCCATCTCTATACGTAATCCTGCTCAAATCCCCCATTTTATTCACACATTGGAACATTCCGAACCCGCATCTGAGAACACGCCATAAATCTAGCTCGTATTCTCGCATTGATGTAGGTTTAATGTTCTCAGTATTAGGATAGGTTTCTTTGAGAGTTTCATGAGATGTTTGATCCTTGTATCATGAGATGAAACTGTTGGTAAGAGTAATATCGGGATTGAAGTACAGAAATATTTGCTTATATCAGGTTCCAAAGGCACCCATATTTATGTTACTACAGCTGAGACACATGGACTTTTCTCTTTACGAGAAAGATAAGGCTTTAATTCACCACGCTGGCCAAGTGCGGGTTGGTGAATGCCAAGTCCCTCAAACTCGTTAAATGTCGCCATGAAGCAGGTGTTTAAAGCACACACCAATTGTTCGAGAAGAAATATTTTTGCGTTAATTATCAAATGGATCTTGTAGGCGTAGTTTATTGGATTTGGATCCAATAAACTACGCCATTTTAAAAACGATAATTTGTTAAGTAAATTCTAACGATATTGTTATCGTATAATGTTTTGTGAAGTCTAAGATTGGCTAGTTGAGCAGAAATTTAGTTACCCGATTTCCAAGAACGCTAGGTACCTACTTACCCCATACGAACTTTTTATAAGAAGAACTCCTCATTGAATAAGCGACCCACAATTTTGCTTATGTTGTGTTCTAATATTACGGCATGCGTCAGCTTGCAAGATTATGTGGACAAAATGGTGTTTATATTTTTTTTTGGTATATTGGGTGTGTAGTGTTCTCTCTCCCTACAATCTTAAAAAAGTAGTTTGTAAGTTTTCACGGTTTATTCTTACAAGTAGGTTATGGTCGCGAGGGGATGTGTTGTCTGTTAGACAGTAGTTTGCGACTGCCCGAAAGGGCGAATGTAATGCACGTCATAGCGTAAACGGCTTAGTTTCGGAAATTCCTTCTTAACCTTTAAGTACCAACCCCACAGACCTTTCGACTGTTTTATAAGTCTCAAAACCTATGTAATTATTGTTGTACCTTTTTTTTACCTGTCGATCAGTGTCCCAAAACTGTTGCGGGAAGATTATGACGTCGCCCGCGATTTCGAAAAGTTTGACTCATTTAAGATTGCGCCGGGTCCATGGGACCGGGTCGTCGGTGTTTATGTAACTTTTTTCGAGCATAATTTTCTTACAGTTTGAGTATTTATGGTAATAGGTAACAATTATTTCGCTACATTAAATCAGACCACTTCAATTAAAAGTACCAGTGTTCCTAACAAGCAACTACCTTTGGAGATGCGCTTGACATCTAATAGAGTCCGTGGCCTAAAAAACAGGAGGCAGCCCTAACCTGGCGGCGTGCGTCTCGGGGACGTATGATAAATTGATAATATTTTAAATTTTATATGATTATCATTTTTAGGGTTAATAAGATACATAATATCTGTTCGCACTTAATTAAGAACAGAAAAAAATCTAAGTATTCCAATTAGAGCACCAATTTTGAATACCAACACGAAGAGTAGATACTATTATTTAAACCAAAAAATTCAATCATAAAAAAATCCACTTTTAATATGTTCTTGTTCGTAATTAAGTACTCTATACTAATATTATAAAGCTAAATGAAATTAAAATGGGTCGTTTTTGATTTTGATTCGAATTATTTACTGTAAGATACGGGAAAAATCCATAAAACACAGCTGGCAACACCATGGCGAGAAAAGATAGTTCTCAAAATAAAAGTCTTACAATAGCAAAAGGCTGGCCACACAGCGATTGCGATGTCGGCCATATAGCTTCTTGACAAGGCGTTATTGCCGAAGCTGAGTAGAAAATAAAAGCGCACTCTAGCAAGATTCTCATCTACCATTTCGCTCACAATAGACAGCACTATCCATCAATACCCAATCCGGACCCTCGCACTAAGGGCAACCCTTTGCTCAGATATTGTAGCGTATAATGGAGCCAATCTGTCGCCGCGGTTGGCCCGCGCTCTGAATACTGATACACTCCATAACTTAGGCTGAAACATATCTAAGAACATTATTTTCTTTCAGCTTAAGCTAGTCAAAATAAAATAGCGTTTCTATTTTAAATCCTTGCAGTGCTTTACGCGAAACTGAAAATGATTTTACCTTTCTTGTAAGTTACCCATAACACGAAGTATAAAACATTGAAGCGAACTGTCAAGACAATGTTATTTCCTTGATATTTGTTATTTAAGCAATTTAGTTTTATTAATTTTAAGTTGACCTGTCCATGTAGGCTATGTGCTTCTAAGGAAATAAACGTTTTGACTTTGACTTTGAGCACGAAAAACCAAACAGAGGTAATTATAAACATTCACGCTTGGTTTTATGCATCTATTCGAGCTTTTAAAAGACTTCAGAATAATGTCTAAACGATTTTTTATAATACCTCAATTTCTGCATAAACATTTTGACATTGTGACTCTCATTTATTTTGATGTTTTTTTTTGTGATGTGTTGATAGTACTATGCAATTATTAATTCCTATTAATTTATTTTATTTAACTGACTTTTACTATGATTTTATTTTTGCTTTTTCTTTTGTATGTGTTATTTTATTGGTTTAAGTGTAAATTGCAATTGTACCTACCTTAAGTTTTAATATAAGTAAGCATTACTATATTTAGTGTTTGGACCTTTGGACATTCAAAATAAATAATACAAATATACCCAAGTTAGGTTGAATAACGGTTAAATGACAATTCATTACTAATTTTGCTCTGACGCTGCGTCGGTTTTTTTTTATTTTTTATTAAATCTTGATGGTTTATTTAAAGTACCTACTACGTTGAGTTCGACGATATGTAGTTTAAATAATATGCACTCGCCTTAAGCCTGTGGACACATCTGCTGCCGGGTACACCTGGTTTTTTCCCGATTGTGACGGAAAAATGAATAGCCTCCCGGAATAGAGATCGCTCTTATGTTGCGAGAGATGAATACTAATGAGCCCGGCTCGAGCTAGTCTAGACAATTGTGATACGACCCAGAATCGACTCAGAGATTGGTAGGTATAATGTATCTTGCTAGAACAACATCATCATAATAATGTTTTCTTGGCCGTTTCCGACCTCATCAGCGACTGCGATAATTGGCTCCCATAAAAAACATTTACTGTGGATGTAGCTGTAGTATCCTTTCATGTGCTCTCTGGTGGCTAGAATACCCAACCTTGTTGGTACGAGGTTGTAGGTACGAGCATGTTGGGCATGTTATAACCCCATTAATAATTATAGTCATACTAGTCATTTATTGATCATATAAATAATAAGTCACAAAATGGTGTTTAACGTCGTTCCACAGTGATACAACTTATTTAAAATATAATAAATAATATTCTATATAACACATATTTTATACTAGCGGCCCGCCCCGGCTTCGCACGGGTAATTATAGAAAAATAATATCCTGGCAATTATTCGATTTATTCTCGACTTTTAAACCTTCCCTAGACCTCCACGAACATTTCAAGACTATGATAAGATAAATCCGTTCCGCGGTTCTCGAGTTTTAATCAGACTAACGAACAACAATTCATTTTTATTTATGTAGACTATATAAAACATACGTCTTTTCTTCGCCCAATAGTTTTTCGCCCTTGTTTCTCTTTTAATAGTCGCTAGTATTTTAATAGTCAAAATAAGGCATAAATAATTTTATTAAAAGGTATAAAAATAAGGGTTTAAGCAAATTGAAATATAAGATAGAAATAGCAGTTTTTGTTATTAATAGGTGTACATAATGTATCTTTAGTTTATTTAAAGATTTTACGTAAGTATGTTTACTTACGTAAAATCTTTATTAGTCAAGTGAAGGCATTTATGATAGGATTTTGTTTCCACAGTGGGTGATAGTCACAGTGTGGTATGGCAGAACTGTTAATTGCAAAAACCAATTATAAGTTACCACTTATAGAATAAGTATAAAAAACTAAATAAGAGATATACAAAGGATGGTTATACCACAGATTATATATTATTATTACTAATATTACATTATCTTACTAAGGCACAGGAAATTGCGGGTTCAAAATCCATCGGGGACAATTTCATGTACGTAAGATTGACAAAAAAATGTCCTGTATCTTGTACCCGTACAACATCCCTCGTGGGTCACGACACGTATCTACACGGCTCTAATAGTATAAATCTGAGAGTTTCTTTGTTTGTTTGTTATAACTTAGCTAATCTCAGGATCTGGTCCGATTAAAAAAAAATAGTTCAGTGTTAAATAGCCTATTTATCGAGGAAAGCGATTTGATCGTTTTATCGAGTGAAAATACAAATACACGGCCATCGCCGTTCCGTGTAAAGTTAGTATTTCGATATGTAGAAAAATATTTAAGTCTATTTTCTCCAAATCGCCTCAAAAGTTCGTAACTTAGCTGCTACACTTCTTTGTGATATCCCTAGGGTGTAGAACAAACGAGGTGACTAAGCGCCTTCCAATCCACAGACGCATAACCGCGTAACTACACCCTCCGGCGTTTCATTACCAACGCACCTAATAACATAAAAACCAATCGCGAGATTCGCGAGGCCTTTCTCCAATAACCCAATTAAGAGGCATCTCAATTGTGGAGGTTTTCCCCCGGCGTACTGTAGAGTGAATAGTCTTATCTGCGTGTTTTGATAGCATTTTAATTCAAATTGTTAGCTTCATATCTTGACCATGATCTTGTAAATATCCCGTTATAAATCTTAATAATTTAATTATAGTCAAAATATTACTAACACATATATTTTTCTGATTTGATTTTGTTTTGTGGCAAAACAAATGCGCTCTTGCGCATGATACCTCTACGTGTCTACTGTACGTACACACGCACCGCGCAAAATCCACCGCGCCGCGCCGCCACCTGCCGCTTTTCCGTTAGCGGTTAGGTAGGTAGGAGCGGTTAGATAAAGCTGAGTGTAGTGTCCGTTTATTGTAGGTATCGATCACTAATCAATCACCTAGGTCACTGGTCACTATGATAATGATTGGTTAACTTTAATTACTAGTAATATCGGCTCCATCGCACTTGGTCACGCACTTATCATCGCTCGCGCCGCGTCGCTCTCTCTGTCTAGCACTGACTCGCGCGCTCTCCGCGCTCGTCTATGTGCCGCGTGCGTAGGAGACGACAGATGTATGCTTCTCTTTCTCGCATACACTACACTGAGTAAGCATGCTTACTTAGCTATACCTAACTAGCAATTTTACCTGTAATATTTTCGTAACTAGCAATGTATTAATAACAACCGTAAAGTGGTCCGGTTAAATTAGGGTTTACTAAACTAGTAGTCCAGTTACAGCACCCAGCTTAATCGCACAAATCACTTGACCTAGTCTTTGACGTTACAGGCTTTGACGGCGCGGCGGCGGCTTGATGGCAGTACAGAACATTGGAGTGTTTATAACTAAGCACTATCGATAACCCATTACGAATCTTCAATACGTCATTCAATAACGTTAACGTCCATGCACACATTTGAGTTTGATATAGTAACAAACACATACATTGACGATATTAAAAAAATATATATGTATCCAAAATACGCGACTAATATTTCCTTTCCTTTGCATCCAATTAACTGTAGTATTTTGCAAGTCATGCAAACAATTAAGCATCGTTCAGCAAACACGCCAGCCCTGAGCGTGATGTATGTACCTGATGACTCTATGCAGGGGGTTGACGTCTCCATAATGAGAAACATCTTGTGAAAGCTATTTATAATAAACTGTGTTCTCATGCTTCACTTTGTGAGAAATAACGTGCTTAGTATATTGGTTAGATTAAAATCTGCATAAAATGATCTGAGAACTTTGAAGAGTTTGAAGGACATGTGACATTTACCAACCCGCGCTTGGCCAGCGTGGTGAATTAAGGCCTAATCTCCGAATCTCTCGTGAAATGTTATCTATCTATATAAATAAAAATGAATTGTTGTTCGTTAGTCTGATTAAAACTCGAGAACGGCTGGGCCGATTGAGCTGATTTTGGTTTTAAAATGTTTGTCGTAGTCCAGGGTAGGTCTAAACGGTGAGCAAATAAGGAAAAATTGCCGGGAACTTTTTTTACCCGTGCGACGCCGGGGCGGGCCGCTAGTTTATAATATGTATAGATAACAATTAACCCATTATTTATAAACTATTGATTATACGAATAAGAAATTTAATCATATACTTTTTGTTACAGAAGCTCTCGTCTGGTTATAAAAAATGCTTACACAGGAAATAATTTTCATGGTAAGCTCATTGCTAATAAAACAAACATTTACAGAAGTTTCCTTTTAAAAAGTGTGATTGCGATAATCAGTCAGAAAAACAAAGATAACTAAATACCACATAATCCCTAACACCCTCTGACTAATAACTAACCCTACTGATGTTAAACAGCTGTTTTAAAGGGATTTTTAAGATATTTCCTAATCTATATAAATAAAAATGAATTGTTGTTCGTTAGTCTGATTAAAACTCGAGAACGGCTGAACGGATTTATCTTATCATAGTCTTGAAATGTTCGTGGAGGTATAGGGAAGGTTTAAAAGGAAAAAATAGAATAAATGCCGGGTTTTTTTTTTAATAAAAACCCGTGCGAAGCCGGGGCCACTAGTAATTAATAATTATTAACAATATTAAAAAACAAAAAAAAAATGCGGACAATTGCAAGTCTTACTTGCGCGCCGAGGGTTCCGTTAAAACCATAAATAAGTTTATGAATTGGGAAAAATATAGGTTTGTACAAACATAATTAAGTTTATGAATTAATTTTAATTTTATAATAAGGTTATTATTAAATGAAAGAAAAACGTTTATCAATTTAATAAGGATTAATATTTAAGACCAAAAAATGTAATGTTATTAGATTTTTTCCAATATACTAAGTTTGTTATAAGGTGTTGTTTCGTACCAAATTTCAAGATTCCAGGAAGATTGGAAGTACATAAGTATTGATTGCCTTCCGAGTAATATCGGTAAAAAAGCGGTTTAAATTGCTGTTTCTTTTGATTGACTTAATAGTTTTTTATACAACTACAAGGAATTATAGACCTGAGTATTTAGTAAACATTTAAATTTAATAACACCGAGCGTTCATGAAAAAAAAACTTGAGAGGTGTCAAGGGACACCCGGATGGAACGAAGTTCCTTTCTATTAATTAGTGAAGGAATTGTAATAATGTTTTTTTTTTCAAATGTAATTTGAACTAAAAATAACTTGCAAATAAAACTGAATTTTACCCAAAACTTAATTTTGGAAATGCAAAAAGCATTGTCCCCGACGTGATTTGATGTTGTAACCTTCTGATCTGGAGTCAGAAGCGCTACCGTTGCGCCACGGAGTCGATGACGGAAGCGCGAAATTAAGCAACAGCTTATCAAAAGATGTTGCAATTCAAAAAGTGTCGTGTAGCTCCTTTTCACAACGCGCGATAAGGAACTTCGTTCCAAAAACATAAAAAAAATGAAAATGAAACTTGAATAATATGGTTTCCACAATTCTTCCTATGTAAGGCGTGTATATAAGCCGTAGCTTCATGTCAAATTTCAAGATTCTAGGATTGTTGGAAGTACCCATTTCATCCCTTTCCGAATATCGTAAACTTGCGGATTTTGTGAAATAAACAGCTCTTTCTTTTGATTGCATTGTCTTTGAAGTTAGATTTTTCACAGCTACAGAGATAGTGGATCTGATTATTTGATATGAACTTCTGTATGCTTTACCGATAGATGTCAAAAGCCGTGTTGGCTAAGTGGGAGGACACTCGACTTTCATTCCGAAGGTCGTGGGTTTGAACCCCGCCACGCACCTCTCCTTTCTTATTTATCCTTGAGATATGTCGCACTTCTAGAACAACACGGAATTATCTCGAAAAATCTCAAAATCGATTTTATTGCTTAGTTGAATCCGCAAAGTTTTTCCGCACATACCACTAAGACGGGCTTATTTATATTTGCACAGACGCGCAAGAGATGCCTCTGTAAGTCACTCTTAGTGAATTAATGAGTGACAAGTGATACCACGAAGACGAATTTATGTCTAGTTGCAACATGGAGGCCGTCGTAACAAACCGTGTTGCGCTTACACAAAAGCAAATTATTTAGGAAAAATCTGGTGTTGGAGAATTTTCTTGGTTGGCGTTTTAATAGTATTCCGAAATACGACGGTATTATTGACAAAGGTACGTTAGTATTTTTTTATTATTCCAAAATAGTTCCGTATTGTTTGAAATAGGTGAACATTCTTAAATAATGCTCTATTGATGGCACATTAAAATTTTGACACAGTTTATTCAAAAATCATTTTAAATGAATGTTGAATAGTTTGAATTCTTACTATAGTTGTATTATTATAAGAAAAGTATTTTTAAGCAGTATTTTTTTCATCATAATAGGACAAAATAAAACGTTTTTCAGATAATGCTCTGTTCTTGAATTAATTCAGTTTTTTCTCTATTAATGGCAAATGATGAAGGGTCGCGGCCTGCTCATGCTCAAAAAAGCGATTGGAGCAACCGTGGAGGACCAGCCAACTGTCCAAGAAAAAGATGCTGAACTTTCCACTATGGCGGCATCATTGCATCACCAGAGCGGTTGAAGCATTGGTCGTTGCAGAATCCGAAAGTGTTTCGTTAGAAAATAGGGAGGCAGCAGAAATACCGGTTCTTACTTTACCTGGTCCGAGCGATGAAAGTGACTTTATAGAGGATTCAGAGACAGATCCCACTTTTTCTCTCACTGCTAAACTAAAAACTCGGCCACTTGTAGTTACTATAAGAATATCTACTACTTCCTGCTCGAGCTCCTCTTCAGAGTCGAGTTCATCATCATCAAGCTCCAGTAACAGCAGCAGCTCACACAGACACAATCTTCTGTTGCCAGTGCCACTGAGACAACCAGTGATCTGCAGCTTAAAAGAAACGAAATCCTAGGGGCTGGAAATCTAACATTGCTAAGCGATTGCGGAATACAGGTAAGGCGTATGTATCTCTATCAAAATCCTGAAACAGATCGCTGAACTCTATAAAAAAAACGGTTCCATTGAACCTGAAGCCCGAGGGAAACACCAGCGAAAAATATATCAAGGTTTTTCTCCAGGTATAGGTCCAGGTTGCCTGAAGCATATACAGAAAAACAAACTCTGGCTGTAAACAAAAAGAGAGACATAATGTAGTTAATTGAAAAAAATATAATTCATGCTAATTGCTTAAACTCTTATTATAAGAGAACATTAAATTTAGACTAGCAGCACTGACTTTAAAATGAAACTAATAATACTTATCTAGGGATTAGTAATAATAAATTATGTTAAAACCACACTACGGTTTTTGGGTGATGATGTTGATTATGTTAAACAAATTTTAATAAAAATGCTGATTTATATTTTTTGTCTTTTAGTTTATTAACAACAGGAAAATTCCCGAAAACAATTTAAATATTTCCTTCTTGTATATTGACACTTAACCAATAGATGGTAAAATAAGAGCATTATTTCAGAATCATTCAACAAAAAGGACGTACCTCGAAATAGTTAATTTTTATTTCATGAGATAATTAGACAACAGAGAATTAAAACGAAAAATGCATATTATCGCTTACTCGACGTTTATTGAGGGGAATAAACGATATAATAATGTTGCACGTTGGATACGTTACCTGAAACGTTAAAGATTTTGCCAATAACTTCGATACAAAAGTAGATAACGGTTTTTCGTCGTTTGTGAAAAAAGTAGTTTTTCGATTTAGCGCTGTCTTGTTCTAGGGGTGCGATGTATGTGCGCTTTTAAACACGTGGTTCAACGGTGAAGGAAAACATTGTGAGGAAACCGGTATGTTCTGAGAACTTAAAAAAATAAGTTTGAAGGAAATGTGACATTCACCAACCCGCACTTGGCCAGCGTGTTGAATTAAGGCCTAATCTCTCCCGCCAAAGAGAGAAGTCCCTGTGTCCCAACAGTAGGAACGTTAACAGGGTGTTGATGATGATCAACACAGAAATAAAATTAATGTGTACAATCAGCTTAATTAAATATGGTTATCATGTAATGGAATTTGGTATTCAACAAAAGTTTATTCTTTTCCTAAACATACAGTTCTGTTAAGCTGGGTCCACATTTGTATCATTTCGGTGTATCACGATCAGGCGTATCGTATCGAGTATCTGTATCATAAATATGGACGCTCATTTTATCCATGTCGTATCGTTAAGGCATATCTTGTAAAAACGCGTCCATACTTATGAGATACTGTATCATGTCAGCGTATCGACTCTAAAAGCGTCCATATTTGTAAATTAATTACAAATATGGACGCTTCATTTTTTCTTAAGAGTCCTGTTCGATGCAACGCGTATCCCCTTTGATGATCGCGGAAAAACCGACACAGGATGGTTCGGGGTGTATCACGTATCGTATCACGATACAGTATCAAAATACGTCCATACCACCCATTGTGATACGCGAATCGGATACGAGGTGTATCAAAATACGCGATCATTGCGGATCGGGCGTGGATCGGGCCGTATCGGATACGGCATGTATCATTAACGTGTATCATAAACGAGATACGATACACCGAAATGATACAAATGTGGACCCAGCTTTAGTCGATTACTCTAGATAATTAATCGCAGACCTGGAAACCATTAAACATACATACTTTACAGTAGGTACTCTAGTATCAGCTTGCGCCATAACACCGTTCCGTTATTTTTTTATATTCATAATGAATCGCATACAAGTTATAACAAAGTCAAAAGACGATAAGTATACCATGGGGACCGAAGTATTTTACAAAATGTTGCATATTATTGCTTGTTTAGACTTTGGTTTCTTTGACGAAAAGTCCCCGAAAAGAATAATTATGTGCAAAACGATAACCGTCCTTCGATCAATATTTTGGGTAACACTAATTTATATATTTGCTGACACTAAGTATGAAAATCAAAACAATGTGTTGAATGTATGGTACCATTTTTTTCTCGCGTTTTATTTCTTGTCTGTCCTCAGTCTTGTGATAATAAAACCAAACAAAACATTATGTCAGTTAATTCGTAACTTAAAAACTATCGATGAAAAATTGGAAGTGGAGACTAGTTATTTCAAATCAGAAAAAAAGCTATTCATTTATAATATTTTAACAGCAGTGGGGAATATCTGTATTTCCTGTTTATACTGCTCAATTAATTATTGTTTGAAACCTCTGCCAATCTCGATTTTATTAAATACTTTTGTGGCAGCCTTGTTGGTTATGTACACTTCTTGCGCCTATGTATTCTATTCCTTATTACAAAGATTGAAATATTACACATCTGTATTAAGCGAAACAAATAAGGATGTTTTTTTGATGAAGAATCTCTATAAAGAAATTGCAGATATGATTGAGCTACACAAATCTGGTCTCAGTACAATGGTAAGTTTTGGATTTTTGAAGTGATAACATAAAAAAGTGTAAACCGTTACGTAACTCGGAACGGCGAGGCAGCCATCAGTCAGGCATCTCTTTCTTTCACATAAATGGGAGGCGGTACGCACGCTAATCCTCTCTCACTCTAACCCAAAGCTTACCCTAACCTTATGCCTTTATAATTTCTCTTTTAAATTATGTTTACTCAGATAGGCGCTGATTTTGTTAAATATTTGTAAGACCAGAACTATCTGGTAAGACACTAAACTTACTTACGAATTTTTCTCGCCGTAAAAACCATCCTATCTCTCAAGTTGGATCGAACTGCACATGGTGTGCGAATTTTATTATAATCGGTTAAGTGGTTTAGGAGTCCATTGAGGTCAAACATTGTGACACGAGATTTATATATATTAAGATTATTAGGATAGGATGTTTTAAAATGCAAATGTTTGTTACAGCAAGTACACAATTTGGTCTCCTCCTTCTATTGATGGTTTACAGTGCAAATACTGAAAATTTTGGAATTTCGATGATATCTTGTTATAATTAAAAAAATTTAATGATAATAATGTGAACTTAAATTACATCATTTAGAACTTATTTTAGATGAATATATTATTTTAAAACATCATCCATCATTTGTATGTATACCTATAAATGCAAGTGGTAAAAATAATGAAATAATTTTATTTTCAGTTACTACTATTAATAACGTTTTCAACTGCAGGTGTCATGGTTAATATTTTATACACACTTATGTTAGTCAAGATAAATGACAGTGTAAGTATTAAAAAAACCTGTTATTAATAAACTAACTGTAACTAATACCCTGGTTTAATTTTTTCTTTTTTGTAAGCATGGTGTCATATTTTTTTTAACTGTTTCAGATTTCACCTCAACTTGAAGTTTTATCTACAGCTATGTGTTTTATCAACATGTTTTTACCAATTTTTTTCGCTGACTATATTTCACAAGAGTCTTGTAAGATAGTACACGTCGTACATGAAAAACTGTTACGAGAAACAGGTACTATATTTATGTTCCAAATAAAAAAATGACCCGTTTCGGCTTATATCGGATGAGAAAACCTTTTTCTTGAATTACTCTATCTGTTGCAGAAAAATGGCACAATAAACTAAACTTGGACCTAAAAATACCTCCGATTCCAGAACCTCAGTTCAATTTAAAGTAAAATGTCATAATATTTTGTAATGTGCACGTGATGCGCTTTCATTTGAGACCTCACTCCAGTATATTTGCAGATTTTCGGTTTTCTTTCCCCACTTCTACTCTCATTACTTTTAAACGGGTCAACCGATTTTCATCAAACAAGTCTAAGAACTCTCGCGCGAATTTCACCTTTCATACTCAAAATCGCTCGATCCGTACGGGAGCTATGATGTCCCAGACAGACAGACAGACACGTCAAACTTATACCACCACTCTTTTTTGTCGGGGATTAAAGATCCATTTATTATTTTTGATTTTATCCCAGACAGACAGATAGACGCAGCGGGTACTCATATTTATAACATGAAATATACAAGGAACGTTGGACGTAACTAAATATTACAATTATTATTTTAGATCCAAATCATTAACTTGAATTGGAGCGGTTTATCCGCTACGTGGAGGCGCTTCCTCTCCGTTCTGTATATACAGGATGCTCCCCTAGACGCCAGTCTGTTCGGGGTGGTGCTCAACTTCATCGTCATTATATAATATAATTGTTAATTAAAATTGTAGCATATTTTTGCATCCGATTATCGTAATAAATCGCTTACCTACATAAAATAGGTAAATAAATTAACTTCAATTTAGTTAGTTTAAGCTTTTATTAAATGCCACCTTAATAAGCCTATTAAAAGTGTTCAAATCTCCAGTATTCTTAAAGTCTTAGTAAATTTATCAAATTAAGCTGATCAAAATATATGAAATAAGTTTATTTGCTTGATAAAATGGTATACAAAGTTGTCAGGTTATTCATATTTCGACAATTCAGATTTGACATGCAAAGTCAATTATGATAATAAAGGTTTTATGCGAAATAGGTAACTAACATAAATTAAGATAACACGCCGCTAGAATTCGTTTGTCCTTGACGAACACATTGAAAATTTGTTTGTTAGAAAGAGACAAAATTCATGTTACAATAGAATAGATTTGCCAGCCATTTTGCATAAGATGGTTATTTTATTACAAGTTCTGTGCTGAGTCCAAGATACACCCAGCATTTTCCGCCAGCACCACCTCTCAAAGGCGAATATGCGTTTCCTGTCAGCGGTTTAAATAGTTCTGGTTTCAGATGCATACCTACTGAAAAATTGAGAACACGAGTAAGTCGTAATACAACTCAAATAATGGGTACAATAAACACGTTTATTCATAAATTCATAATTAATAAATATGTATATGTTTTTAGGACTATTTACGGCTGGAAAATAATCCACAACGTCCTGCGATTACACATCAATCAGAGTCATCATTGTAAGTTGAACACTCAAATCTTAATTTTATTTTAGATCCGAGCCGTCAAGTTGAATTGGAGCGGTTTATCCGCTACGTGGAGTCGCGTCCGCTCCGGCTCCGCTTGTACAGGGTGATCCCTCTGGACGCCAGTCTGCTCGGGATGGTGCTCAACTTCATCGTCACGTATCTTATCGTCATTATACAGTTCACTTATAAATAATTTTATTGATCTAATAAAATGTGTTGTTGCACCCAATTCAATATTCATAAAAATAATATTTCTATAGATTTAATGAAAATTAAAAATAAACTTGTCATTTTATTAAAAATTAAACACTGAAAACATTTCATAATATATTTTTTTGAGCATTATTTGAACCTCGTCTCAGTTTATCAAAATGCTTTCACCGACGTAAGTATTATAGTATTCTTAATCCAAGTAAAATTGCCAATAACCTGGATCTAGGTCGTAAGCGTGTGAGCAGATGTAACATTTTTTACGCACCTTATACAATTATCGCCTATATAATTATATAGGTATATTATTCAAAAATAATCTCACGTAGGTATAGGCGAATGACTTTGAGAAGACTTATTTAAAAAAACCGTGTTGGCTAAGTGGGAGGACACTCGACTTTCATTCCGAAGGTAGTGGGTTCAAACCCCGCCACGCACCACTGGATTTTTCTTCTTGAGACATTTATGTGCGCTTTAAACAAGTGTTTTAACGGTGAATAAAACGTGAGGAACTGCATGTTCTGAGAACTTTAAAAAGTTTGAAGGACATAATGACATTCACCAACCAGCACTTGGCTAGCGTGGTGAATTAAGGCCTAATATCTCTCGCCTAAAGAGAAGTGTGTCCGAGCAGTGGAAACGTAATAAGGTAAAGATGATGATGACTTATTAAAAAAAACGGCCATTTATTGGTAAAAACTACAAGCAGTTTGTCACTGCTGACTTCCTGTGTGCTCCACGTGTACCAGGTAGGTAAAGCTCGCGTTTCGACCTTTTTTTTGAAGTTAGAATAGTCGTTAAAATTGCGTAAATTGTGATGTTCTCGAAATTTACGCCGCGCAACTGTAGCAGAATCATTGTTGCGATAAAACTCGCGCACACAAAAAGCACGGTCCGCACCGGTGAAACGCTCTATGGCGACTGAATTCCGAAAGACCGTTGGTGCTTCCCCGTACCCCGCGCGCCATTCCTGCACACCGTTTTAATTTTATTCGAAATTTAAATTTCAAAGGACTTATGGGCCCACCCGGTATTACCGTTATTACTCGTATACGGCTGATGTTAACGCACCGAAATGCGTATATACATTATGTACCGTGGTGGGGATATACATTATATATATTTTTCTGAAGAAACCGAGCCCATGGGCATACAGATTACCTGTAACATAAACTATACATATTATATATTAGAGTACGTATCTGGCTGTGTCGGATCTTTATACAGTTTTCAGCAGCATCCGAGCAAAGCCGGACCGAGTCAGCTTGTATAAATATTAACATACAAGACGCTTTTTAGTTTCAGGATTGTCCAAACTTCTATATCAAGACCACTTCATTTTTCTTGTTGATGAATGATTTAAGTAACCTTGACATTTTGATTAATATTTATAGATAAAATATTAAAGTTCTTGTGATAATTAGTTCGTGCAATTAGCTCAACGATGGAAATCAACTTAAATGGAATTATAAAGTACATGTTCTATTGTCCTGGTATACAAAAAGTTGATGGTAGAATACTCTAAATAATTAAAGATCGGAGTAAACATTTGTGCTTAGGAAATTAAATTACAATATTGTACCTCAAAAACTGAACCATTACAATTCTGAAGACTTAGTTATTTTGACACACTTTATGCCCATACCCGTTCGTTTTACGTATATTTTCTTTTCATTATGAATCAAATAAAAATAGTAACAAAATCTCAAGATGATAAATATATCATGGGGATCAATGTTTCCTATAAAATAATGCATATTATTGCCTGTTTAGACTTAGGTTTTTTTGGCAAAAAGTCCCCAAAAATGATAATTCTGGTCAAAATCATTACTGTTCTGCAATCATTAGTATGGATTATTCTTATTTACGTACATCTAGAAAGTAAGAATTTAGACAATTTGATGACTTTGTGGTATGTTGTTTTTTTGTTATGTTACTTTGTGACTGTCCTCAGTCTCGTTATTATAAAACCAGACAAAAGTTTCAGTCATTTATTTCGAGTTTTAAAAATTATCGATAAAAAGTTGCAAGTAGATCCTAGCTTTTTTAAAACAGAAAAAAAAAATATGTTTCGTTAACATTTTGGCAACCTTAGGGAATAGCTTTCTTTATATTTTGTCCTGTTCAACTAATAATTGTTTAAGACCTATCCCGATTTCCATTTTATTTCAATTTTTGGTGACTTCCTTGTACCATGTGTTTACTACGTGCAGCCACGTCTTCTATTCTTTATTACATAGATTGTGAAAATAAAGAGGTTTTTGTAATGAAGAATTTATATAAAGATATAGCAGATTTAACGGAGTCACACAAATCTGGTCTCTGTCCATTGGTAAGTTTAAGAAAATATGAGATTTAAGGTGAAGAGTCCTTTTCTTCTTAAACAGTTCAGTTAGATTTTCGTTTAATGGTCACTAGTAATAAACTAGACCCTTCATTCGCATTGGCACCCTTTGGGTTAGTACTCTTTGAATACCTCAATTCTAAATAAAATTTAAGAATGAAGCTTCTCCTTTAATTCATAATAAATTCTTAAATGTAATTTCTTAATCTTTCCTCTACCAAATCAAATGTTGCGCGGGTTGTGCTGTTGTCATATAGTCAAATTATTATTTTTTCAGTTACTTCTATCTATATTTTTTTCAACTGTTGATGTCATGATGAATATTCTATTCACTCTCCCGGTTCTGAAGCGAAATGGTAGTGTAAGTATTATAATCTTCATTTCACACCGATAGTGAAAACAGAAAAGGAATAAAACATAAAACTGAACATTCTCTTTTATTTTAAATAGCTGCATGTTTCTTGAGGCTCTATCCTTTTTTTTCTATGATAATATGATCATTTATAATGGTTTTTGGTGCTGTCGTTTTGTTTTTATGCGGAAAGCGAAGGAAAAATTATATGAAAACTATTTATACAATTTCAGATTTCTCCCAGAATCGAGGTTATAACAGCTGTTTTAGGTTTGGTAAACATGTTTACACCAGTTTTGTACGCTGACTGTATTTCTCAAGAATCTTGCAGAATTGTTATCGTGCTACATGAAAAATTGTTGCGAGAAAGGGGTAGGTTTTATAATTATATTCGTTATGTTCGATAAAAAGTTAAACCTGAAATAGTAGGGAAATCAGTTATAACTCCATAACCACTGAACAGTTATTGAATTCTTGATTTAAAACCTCAACTTCCGATTTAATAATGTTACTTAAAAAAAATATTGTATTACCTAATAATCATTGTAGTTGCATTGTGGCCACTTTGCTGAACAGACGTGCCTTTCAACAAATATAATTATTAATTAATTTTGCTGAATTGTGACCTAGAAAGCTATCTGTGTCATACTTTGATTTGTATTCTACTGAGTGCATTACTTTGTGGAAATGTTTCAACTGTAAAAGAAACTGTTATATAACGAAAATGAACAGCCCCTTTGATAGGAGTAGTAGGACGGCTCGCACGCCGCCCTCCCCCCCGCGCCCCGCCGCGCCGCCCGCGCCGGCGCCTGCGCTCCCTGATGAGTTGGAAGTCATCTCAACGCCCGAAATCCAGAACTGGATGTCATCTATAGACCAGTGCCTGAACGAAGTGTGCGCTATTGCAACAGACGGAGGAAAACTTAACACAGACCATAAACTACGCATAAGTAGTCTGTGTAGAAAAGTTAACCATGGCGTTTCTATGATGGCAGTGCAGTACTAGTCCCTTAAAACTAAAGCTATTAGAGCACACGACGCTGTCAACAGCCTTGAGGAGCAAGTCGCAATATCGGAACAACTAAAGGATATTAAACAACGCGTGTCAGCTACAGAAACATCTGCTCTGAGTCCTTCTACTTTTGCCGACATGGTTAAAAAGGACTCAAAAAGTTTTGTTAAGCCGTTGAACCTAAGCTCTGTAGCCATTTACCCCAACGACAAACAGAAAACCAGTGACGAAACAAAATCCATAGTCCAACAAATAATTCGGCCGCAAGAGATGAAACTACAAGTTAGAGCTCTAAGAAAAACAAGGAACGGTGGAGTTATTATAAGCACAGAGACCCGTGACGACATTGAGAAGTTGAAAAATCTTACGCAGATCAAGAACTCTGGCCTCTCAGTTGACGAGCCTTACAAGCGTAGACCTCGACTAGTCGTCTTAGGGGTGCCCACATCTATGCAGGATAAAGATTTTTTCATGTGCCTGTACAAACAAAATTTGGCCGATACAACAGAAGACCTATCCTTAGAAAAGTTTCTGTCAGTCGTGAAAATCAGGCAGGAAAGATTCTGATTCCTGTAATTTCATTATTGAAGTTTCTGCAGATATTCGGAGAGCTCTAATTAATAACGAAAGGGTTTTTATTAATTGGTCTTCTTGTCCTATCAGAGACTTTACACTGGTGACCAGATGCTATAAATGCCAACTGTACGGTCACGCGGCCAAGACATGCAGGGAGACCATATACACTTGCGGCCACTGTGGTGACCAAGGCCACTCCGTGAAGGAATGTACTAGAAAGGGGGATGAGCCAAAATGTGCCACATGTCATCGCTTTAAGAAACCATGTGGACACGCCACAGGCTCTACAGAATGTCCAGCAAAATCATTGGCGGAAAATAGATATATAAATTCCATAGATTACGGGACTCCAAAAAAAATAGAATCAGTGATTTGATTCCTATAACAATTATTACGTAATAGTGCAACAGTTACTAACACAGTTATACCTACTAACCCACATTCTAGTTTTTGCAAACTAAGCTGCACAGCATGTTTATATTTATTACTTAACTAGGTTATTATAATAAGTTACTAAATTTTTTTGTTATATTGATGTTTTTAGAAATACTGCTCATTAGTTTATTTATCTAGCCTATTGTATATGTATTTTAGCCTGAGATACAGGATTACCCTAGTTCAGGCTCATGTACTCCATACCTATTTTAAACGTTTTTATACTTATAGGTATAAAAACGTTATAAGTGAATTTTGTTAATATTTGAATAAAATTTATTTATTTATCGATTATTTATTTAATCATAATACCTTTTCATCATAAGTAGTACCTTTTCAACCAATCATGGTTTTTAATAATATTATGACTTAAAACGGGTAACATACCATGATTTGACCCAAATCGCAAAGACAATGACAATTCAGTTGTTTCCATGATCATGGCGCTTGCAACAGCGTCGAAATATTGGAAAACTCAAAAACCGTCAAATCATGGTATGTTGCCCGTTTTAAGTCATAATATAATAATTCATATTCTGAAATGTCACTTATTGTCTCAAAATGAACTTTTCCTTTTCACCGACATATAACCGCACCGAAACAATAATCTTAAAATAATTATTAAAGGCACGGTCTTTATCTCCATCTTGCAATTTAGATAATGGAAAACAAAGTCAGAATTATAATTATTTAATTTTTCAATAATTTACATTAAAAAAAATCTCCAATGTCGCGTTAGCTGATTTAATGAAAATTCCAAGAAGTCGTCAAATTATGAACAATAATAACATCATTGACTCAATCATGATGCAAGCATTTTCTCCTTAGTTTGGGTGTTCAATAGGTAATAAAAAAAAATCTATGTATGTATGTCTATTATAATAAGTATATCAGATGTCTAGTTTCCTTAACACATAAGCTTAGAGCTTACCACGGGGCTAGATGTTGTTGTGTAGTTTGTCCGGAAATCTTTATTTTATTTATTTATGATTTAAACATCTCTACTTATGTGATCATTCTCTTTTAGATCCGGGCCGTCAAGTTGAATTGGAAAAGTTCATCCGCTACGTGGAGTCGCGTCCGCTCCGGCTCCGCTTGTACAGGGTGCTCCCCCTGGACGCCAGTCTGCTCGGGGTGCTGCTAAACTTCATAGTTTCTTATCTTATCGTTATTATACAGTTTACCTACAAATAATTATTAATAAAAATAAAAATTTGTTTATATGCACCCGATTGTACTTGTAAACGATAAAAATAATATTTTTTTTAATAAAAGATGAAAATAACAAATACTGTTTAATATGGCAGGGATTTTAAAGAATTAACACTATAAACAGTTCCTTATGTAAAATAAATCTATGAAATATGACATTTCAGTTAGTTGATCAAAATGCACTTTAGAGACTTAAAAAAAATCTGTTATAGGTTTACTAAAGAGGAGGGATTTGACTTAAATAAAAAAAAATATATATATATACCTACCCTAATTTATATTAATTCTCAAACTCACAAACTTTACAAATTTTACGATAATTTACATAGGTATTCAGTTATTAACTGAATTGATGTATAAACTTGTTGAAGACCTCAGTGGCTCGGTGGGCGAAGATTGCAGGTTTGATTCCCGCCGATGAACCAGCTTTTGTTTTAGTCCGTAAATAAAATAAAAAAAACTGTCGTGTGTACGAGTATAGTTGTAGTTAGTAAGTAGTAAAGCCGTTTTCTTCTTTAAAATTGTATATGCGCTTTAAAACACGTGCTTTAACGGTGAAGGCAAAACATCGTGAGGAAACCGGCATGTTCTGAGAACTTTAAAAAAAAGTTTGTATGACATGTGACATTCACCAACCACTTGGCCAGCGTGGTGAATTATGGCCTTATCTTTCTCTTCAAGAGAGAAGTCCCTGTGTCCCAGCAGTGGGAACGTAGTTTCCTAAAAGTAAAAATCATATTTTTTTGTAATGTGCACCCGATGCGCTTTCATCTGAGACCCTAGTATATTTGCAGATATTCGGTTCTTCATCCCCACCTTCACCCCCTCCTTCCTTAATTAAATTATTTTCATACAAAGGTTATCTGAAAGAAATTGCTTTAAGCAATAAGACCGCCCATTACGCCATGCTGGGTTTAATTTTACTTTTAATTATTTTGTATTTTTGTTTATTGGTGTGTGTAATAAATAAATTTCTATCCATCTATCTACCCCCTGTAACTTTTAAACGGCTCAACCGATTTTCATTGAACGATCGCTCAAAATTCACCCTCGGGAGCTATAATGCAACAGACATACACGTCAAACGTATAACACCCCTCTTTTTCGGTCGGGGATTAATAAATAATTTACATCATATTTAAAGAAAAAATTTATGGCTATATTATTCTAATTACGTTTGATTGATGTCTTTTTTTGTGAACATCGGTCGCATTATTGAGTAAATAATTATAGATTAAAAATGTTTTAGGTACCAGGATTGGGTGTGCAATCAGCTTAATTAATCCGGCATTAGCAACAAATGGAATGATTAATGAAAAGTTATTTCTTTCCCTTTAATACACAGTTTTGTTGATCAATTACTTTACAGAACATTATTATATCGGCCTAAACGAGTGACCATAAAATTAAATGATTTTATCCTTTTAAAACATTACAGTTCTTTCGACTCACTTAAGGAGTTAACATCGTTTGACACTTTTCTATTCATGATGAATCAAATTGAAATTATCACAAAATCAAAAGTCGATAAGTATACTCTCGGGGTCAATGTATTTTACAAAATTTTACAAATTATATCATGTTTAGACTTTGGTTTCTTTGACATAAAGTCTACCAAAATCCTAATTCTGAGCAAAACGATGACTATCGTTCAATCAATATTTTGGATTTATCTTATTAATATATTTGTTGAAAGTTTGAATCATAACCTGATGTATATGTACTATATATTTATCGTGTACTATTTCTTATCTGTCCTCAGTATCGTGTTTATAAAACCAAACAAAACATTGTATCAGTTACTACGTGATTTGAAAATTCTTGATAAAAAATTACAAGTGGACAGTAGTTTATTTAATGTTGAAAAAAAGTTATTCTTTTTGAACATTTTCGCCACCTTAGCGAATGTATGCTGTTATTGTTTTTACTGTACTTTTTCTAGTAACTGTGTAGAACCATTTGCTATAGCATTTTTATTTATAGTTTTGGTAACATCCTTGTATCTTTTGTACTCTGCTTGCTGCTTCATCTTTTATTCATTACTGCATAGATTGAAACATTTGACAAATTTTCTAAAGAATGAAGAAAAAGATTTTTTTCTTATGCAGAATATATTTAAGGAAATTGCAGATTTGACAGAGATGTGCAAATCTGGTCTCGGTCCTATGGTAAGTTTGAGAAAGTATATTGTTGGAATTTTATTTTGTTTTGTAACGACCATTGGCAATAAGCGTTATTAAAATTTAAGGAATATGTACCTAGGTATATGCATTTTCCTCAATAAGTTATTTATGGTAATACCTCATGGTGTTTAATAGTATTCACGAAATTTTCTCAGTATGGCGTGGATGTTATTTGGATGTTGATATCTAAATTGTGAAATAAATTTTATAATATTTTTTTATGAATTATCCATCAAATTCACCTATTAAATTTATCTACAGATTTCAGATACTAAATATGTATTAAAATCCGCTATCTTACAAGATTAAGACACATCTGTAACCTTCGCACATAGGATTCGAACCTGCATCTCCGGGAAAGCGCCCAGACGTGCTAACAATTGTCATAAAATAAAAATTAAAAATAGTTTAAAAAGTCGGGTTTATCACTTTTTCAAATTAATTAAGTTTTATCTAACAAGATCCTAGCAATCAGGCATGACTGGATAGGAAATTTGAAATATTTGGTAGTCTTAGAACAATTTAAAGATAATATTAAATAAAAGCAAAAAGCCGTGTTGGCTAAGTGGGAGGACACTCGACTTTCATTCCGAAGGTCGTGGGTTCAAACCCCGCCTCGCATCTCTGGGTTTTTCTTCTTGAGAAATTTATGTGCGCTTTAAACACGTGCTTTAACGGTGAAGGCAAACATCGTGAGGAAATCGGCATGTTCTGAGAACTTTAAAGAGTATGAAGGACATGTGACATTCACCAACCCGCACTTGGCCAGCGTGGTGAATTAAGGCCTAATCTCTCTCGTGAAGAGAGAAGTCCCTGTGTCCCAGCAGTGGGAACGTTAATAGGGTGCTGATGATGACTGATGATTAAATAAAATGTCTTGTGTAATTTTTTTCTTTTGTAATTTTGACATGGCGAGCGGCAAAAATAATAGAACTATTTATTTTTCAGTTACTAATTGTAATAGCTTTTTCAACGGTTAGTGTCATGCTCAATATTCTATACACACTTACGTTTCTAAAGATAAATGGCCAAGTAAGTATATGTTCAAGATCGTTTTTTTTTACATTCATTTATAATAATTATTATTATTACTAATATTATTTTTGTATAACACAGTAAGCAATGAAGTACACTTTATAAAATATGTCCATTAGACTATATTATTAACAAATTAGCAGACTTTGTCATAATTGTATAATAAAAATATCTATATATGTGTATGTATATTATATTAAGTATATCAGATGTCTAGTACCCGTAACACAAGCTAACAGCTTACCACGGGGCTAGATGTTGTGTGGATTGTATGGAAATATTTATTTAATTCTTTTATTTATTTATATTTTTTTGTTAAAGTTTCAGATGTCACCAAGAGTCGAACATTTAACAGCAGTTTTAAGTCTTTTGAACATATTTCCGCCAGTGTATTACGCTGACCGTATTTCTCAAGAAACCTCCAAAATAGTACTTGTGCTTCATGAAAAACTGTTGCAAGAACAAGGTACATATGAAAGTTAAATATTCTTTTAATAATTTTTTATGCAAAATAAGATTAAGACGCATCCGTAACCTTAGCATGCAGGATCACAGATGCGTAAAGTTTAGATATTTTATTTATGGCATATTTTGGACTAGTTCGCCACTGCGACAGATATGTACAAAAAAGATGATATTATATATTTTTATTCGATTACGTCTTTCTTTCATTCTGAATGTAAGTAATAGTCACTAGGATTCTTAAACAGAAATATGTTTGGTGTGATAGGTTTATAGGTAAATATTTTTATTTTAAAGGTTTGTATTAAGGTCGTGGGGAAAACGCGTCTGTTTATGATACAATAATGAAATTGTATAATTCCTATAATCTATTTGATAGTTTAGTATTATTACTGTCAATCAATGTTATTTCCTTGATTATTCTTAGTTTTTATTTAAATTAGCTTTAAGTTGATCTGTCCATGCATAAGCGTCTAAGGAAATAAACGTTTTGACTTTGACTTTGACATTATTTACTCGATTTGAAATATTGGCTAGTACCTAAATATAGGTTTCGCATCAAATAATTTAATAGATTAAGTTGTTAATCTACTTCATTCTTTAAAACTGTATTTATGTCTTTTTATTTCGTTTTTGTACAGAAATCCATAATTTGTGATAACTGTTTTAGAAGTAAATAATTTCAGAAGTTCACTCACAATAAAGCGACAACTTGAAGTGATCGAAAGTATGACGATTTTTCAGTTTGTTATATAAAAATGAAGATATTTAAAAAATGTTTTATAGTCCTTACATGTTTTATAAAACTGTAGCTCTTGTCTCATGCTAGTTTTAATAAAATCCATAAAGAGCATCAATTGTGAATCTATACTTTTGTTATTTTAATTGTTTGTTTAAACGCGCTAATCTCAGGAACTACAGGTCCGATTAGGAAAATTATTTGTGCGTCCGATGGCCCATTTATCAAAAAGGCTATACGTAATTATTTACTGCGGAAAAATTCTTTGTTTCCGCGAGATAATCCAATAACACGGTCAACGCCGTGGCCTGTAAAGTTAGTCTACTATAAAAGGATTGACTCATTATTTTCCTTCACATCGTCGCCATACGAAAGGTCTCACAGTAAAAATGCGAATAAAAATAGCAGTAATATTGATTTTTGTTTCAGATCCGAGCCGTCAAGTTGAATTGGAAAAGTTCGTCCGCTACGTGGAGGGGCGTCCGCTCCGGTTCCGCTTGTGCAGCGTGATCCCTCTGGACGCCAGTCTGCTCGGGATGGTGCTCAACTTCATTCTCACCTATCTCATCGTCATTATACAGTTTACTTACAAATAATTAATAAAAATTATTTATAAATATTTTTATTAGATTTAAATAAAAAAGAAAAAAAAGGTTGCACCTGTTTGTATCAATAAATCCTTTAATTAAAGGTTAGGAATGTCTTATTAACTGAATTTTAACAAACACAGAAGGTTCTCAATTCAGTGCTTATTTTTTTTCGTTTTTTGTTTTATTTCAGAACTTCGATCTCCGTGGGCCGATTTTGATGGTTATTTATCAAGTTTTTTAGTTGCTAGTTAGAGCAACAGATTTCATTCAGATACAAACAGGTGCAACAAATTTATGTTTGATCCAATTAAGATTTTATAACAATCAGTAAAGTAGTACTCGAGTTATCTATATAAATAAAAATGAATTGTTGTTCGTTAGTCTGATTAAAACTCCAGAAGGGATGGGCCGATTGAGCTGATTTTGGTTTTAAAATGTTTGTCGTAGTCCAGGGTAGGTCTAAACGGTGAGCAAATAAGGAAAAATTAAATAACATTAAGGCCTCGGTCTCGAATTTTGCGGGCAGCTGGGCGGCGGCGGTCATATTAAGTCGAACCCGGTTCGAATCTCAAGTGTTTTTTTTACTTTTATGATTTTAATTTTTTTTTGTTCTGGTGAGTCTTTGTGTTTAGTAACATAATAAACGTCAAAAATTATAAAAATAAATGAAGTCTCCTGCACACGATGTCGTCACCGTGCCGCCGGCGCCGCCGCGTTGTTCAAGCCTAATTTTACCGGAGTTTGGAATTGTTAAGTAAGAAGAGACGCGAAGGGTAAAGGGGCGGGGGTGCCTCCGCCGTTAAATATATTTTCATGTTTCTCTCTTAATTAACATGAATAACTTGAAAGCAATTATTGGATGATTTTCCATTTGCGTCACTACCTTATTAACGTGTTAATTTTAATTATTCTGTCGAAAAATTTAACATTTTATTACCTTCTCTGTGACTTGATAACTCCTTGGAGAATATATCAATTTATAGGATGTATTCTGAAGTGTTTTTCGAAGAGAAATGTATAATTTTCTATTTAAATTTATGATGAAATTTATGGCGCAAAGTAACAGGGTGAATAAGAAGATGTTATCTTATTATGTGGTATAAACTTATCACGGAGCTCATAAAATTGTAGTATAAAACAAATGTACTGAATCATCTAACGAATTATTTCTTAAAATCCCAATTGTAGTCGTTGATCAGACATGAGTTGATACTTTCATAATTACCCAAGTGATAAGAGTATTTTAAACGAGTGTTCGGTTTAAGCACATCATAATGATAATTTTGTAAAACAATTAAAAGTGACTTGTGATGTTCATCTTCCGGCACTAAAGGTTCAACATAGGCTGAAACTGAAACACCAAAGTCATTATTACTAATTACATAATTTAAAATTGTGTTATTAAAATTTCTTACAAAATTAAATTGATTTAAATTACACACGGACAAAGTATCAAATATGATTGGTAATAGTCAAATTTAGTTGACTATTACCAATAATATTTGATGGTAACAAAGAACCTTGAGTAGAAGCTCATTCCACATTGGGTAAATTAATATCACCCAACACAACAAATTTCTCATTAGGGCAGGATTCAACAATATTTGTCAATTTATTGGCAAAGTTTACGAGTTGCGTATTAAAGGAGTTTCCTGATGGTTCAGTACACAAGTAAACAGTACAAAATTGATTTTACGGGAAAGACCTTTATCTGTTGTAGTAATTGAAATCCAAATATCTTCAGCAGATAAGTTCCACTCCGGCCCAGCCTCCGCACATAAGTCCTTACGCACTGCCATGAATGCACCACCGCCATACCTTTGTTCAGTTTTATCGTAATTCCTTTTCCTCCGCCATAACCATATATCTATCATCAATAATCTCTACTATCAAAATACCATCTGGAAGCCAGCTCTCAGTTATCGAAATGACGTCGTACGAAGCTAAAAAAAATATTGCGTTTGAGTGTATGGGTCTTAGTGCGCAGCCCCCTCACATTCTGGTAGTATACTTTTAAATTAGCCATAAAAATTAACAACGCAAAAGGAAAAGTGAGAATCCATTAAAAAGTATCCCCAACTATTTCCTAAGAAGCAATAAAGCGCAAAATGTTTAATGTGATGAATACTAAACTGTCCACACTCATCACTACAACAATATAAGACATTTTGGACTAAACACTAATGGAATAAATTAATTCAGAATTGTCGAAAATGCAGCCAATCACTAAGCGTAAAAAGCAATATAATAATAATTTGCCACATATTTTACTCTCATATAACCCAACAATTCGTAAAAACTCTATAAATCCAATATTAACGTTAAATAATTAAAAATATATGTAAATAGGCGTGTTTTGCTACTCTTTACAATATAAAAATATATAACTTGACAAAACTAACATACTCATACACGGAAATAGCTAAATGTTAATGTATAAAAAATCTTTTTGACAATAACACAAAAAACGTTTAAACACAAGTTAGTTAAAAACCCATAAGATCGCAAATAAATAAAGGTAGCGTCACACCTTATAGACAATTTTAACTCGTTCACTCGATAACACAAGGTTAATGACCAACGCATCGCGCAAGCCAAAACAAGCCTTATAATGAATGAATATCAAATGAATGAATTGCCTCTTTGCAGTAAATAATTAATCACAAGGAAGTTTACTCAGTACTTAATATTACATCTGAACTATGTGATATTAATCGAGCATTACCTGAATTGGAAATAAATTGTATTTACAATTAATATGGAGGTATCATCAACTTAGTGACAACTTAGTTTAACTTATAAACCCATCAGTGGTGTTTCAAATCCTTCAATATGAAACCAAAGATTACTCAACGAATATACTTAAAAAATTCAAAATCCAAATTCTTTATAATTTTGAACGCGTTTTATAAAATCGTACATGTTTTGTTGGGCCTGGATTTCGGCTTTTTTGAGTTCGAAAATAGAAATAGAAAGATATTTTGGAAGTCTATGACTTTCCTCCATTCAACTTTCATAGTCTGTTTTACGTTATATTTGGGTATTTATGTGTTAGCACTCGATACTTATTTTATATCAGGTGTCTTGTTTTATGTGACGCATTATTTAATACATATTTTAATTCTTGTTTTTATTTGTGATAATAAAACATTCAGGCAGTTATTTAGATATTTAGAAAACATTGATAGAAGCCTTGGTGTTTATGGTGACACGTTTAATATAGAGATGAAAATGTTAGTTATCAATACAATTAACATCATATATTTTATAATAAATGGCGTTGTAATATGCTCTCCGGTTGTTGAAAGTAACTATCATTGCTTTAACGTACAATTCTTAGTTATGATATCACTAATGGTAGTTTCTTATACCATAGTGCAAGTAACTTGTACATTTGTGTTCTGCTCTATTCATTGTCGTTTGAAAAGTTTAACGACAATTTTAAGAAAAAATAATATAGTAATTCAGCCAATGCAGTATCTATATGGTTCTATCGCTGATTTGACTGAAATATACAAATCTGCATATGATTCTGTGGTAAGAATAGTTCAGTTTTTAGTAAAACTATTAAGAATCGAAGACAAAAATGTGTTCTGAGTAAAGTTGTTAAAAATACACTTCTAATACGTAGCTTCCCTTTCAGTTTTTTGTCACAATACTATTTACAACCATTGGAATTATGGGTCAAATTATTTTTCTGGTCAGTGAAGTTAAAAACGCAAATACTGTAAGCTTGGTATGTTTAACACTGGTTTTGATACACACAAACATTACTCTTAATTTGCACATTTAATGAGTATATTGTTTTTTTAATTTCAATAATTTACAGGTATCTTTCGCGATCAATAACACTAGTCTTTTAGTGTTGTTGATAACTATGTTTGCACCGGCTTTATATGCGGAGATGATAGCAAAAAGAGCTAAAGATATATCAATTATTCTTCATGACAAATTGATAAATGAAACAGGTATATTTTTGTTATTTGAAATGTAAAGTATATTCAGTCAGGGGATAGTATCAATTCGTCTTATGACAAATGACGTCTGTTTAACAACACAAATGATATAACTTTAATCATCTATTCTTAATTTATGTTCTATTTATGTTTCTTATAACCAATTCTGTTTGTGTTGCGTCCTAATTGTTCTTCTTAATGAATAAGCAAAATGTGTTTGTTTTGCTGTTGTTGGTGGTAGTGGAGAACGCCGCCCCTGAAATTTATTAAGTTAGTTCACTTTACATAGTTCTAAAAAGTTACTCATCTATAGTCTATATATATATATCAACAATAACTTTAAGGTCACTTCAATTGTCAAATTCTTAATAACGTGACCCTCAGC
Organism: Gymnoscelis rufifasciata; assembly: GCA_929108375.1. NCBI lineage: Eukaryota > Metazoa > Arthropoda > Insecta > Lepidoptera > Geometridae > Gymnoscelis > Gymnoscelis rufifasciata. The sequence goes on from OV815314.1 coordinate 12,440,486, forward strand.
CACAATTTGGCATCCTGAAAATAACTTTTATAGAATTGCTGTCAAATGAATGGACGTACGTGTTCATGTTTATCTTCCGGTAAGCCTCTGCATGTGTGTGCAGTGGGCGGGCGGGCGGTGCAGTGTCATGGAAATGTTGAAGAATCTTGCCAGGGAGCAGTTGGGTGCGGAATTAGTACTAAATATGAGGTTCCTTATAGGATATTTATAAGCATGTTTGTACAAAGCATTGATTTGTGTTTTAGAAATTTATGCTATCAACCTACTTCTTGGATTAGATTATGCCTAAACTTAATTAAATATTATGTTCATTTGTTTGAACGAAGTGATGAGTGAAAATGAATATGACATATTCATTTTAATTGTATGTCATGTGTAATTATCAATATGTCAGGAAAACTAATCAGCATTTTTAAGGAATAGAGAACACCAATGTTTTGTACCCTATTCCAGACTCAAGTCGTCAAAATGAATTGGAGCGGTTTATCCGCTACGTGGAGGGGCGTCCGCTCCGGTTCCGCTTGTATAGGATGATCCCTCTGGACGCCAGTCTGCTCGGGATGGTGCTCAACTTCATCGTCACCTATCTCATCGTTATCCTGCAATTCATGTTCAAACAATAATATCTCATTATAAAATGTTCTTTATAAAATATGTTACGCAATTTTTTTGCGGCAAGCTCATATTTTTCCTATGTCCTCAAAAGCATTTACGATTCCACTGCTCGTATACAAGAACTTCTCACTTGACGAGAGCAAAAATTTTCTTCAATAAAAATCTGGTTAATATTTTATCGGTAAACACATTTGTCAATAAAAGTCAAACTCAATGAAATGAAATATATTTATTTTGGTACATAAACAACCAACAGCACACAACACATAAATGAGAAACTATTTAACGAATGAGGTATTAGCGTGCGATTATGAATATCTGGTGGTACAAAGCGAACGTGCATCAAAAATTACTGAATTCATAGATCACCTTTATTGAAGTTTACTCCTTAAGAAACGATTTGAGTTATAAGGCCCGGTACGGAAATTTTATGAGGAGTAAAATCATGTGTAACACGAAAAGTTGTGGCGTTACGTAGAAAGAGACAAACATATTATATCTGTAGGATTGAACGTGTAAAAGAATGAGATGGAATACATTACACAGCGTATCTCATTCTCGGGGTCTCCTCTTTGCGCGATACTTCGTAGTCTCACTGTATTTTATTTATATTATTTTGTAATACTTTATGTAATACGCTTTATTGAAGTAATATAAATAATCCGAATAATCACAGATATATGTTTGTTTTTCTTATCATTTTAGCAGATGCGTTCATTTCCCTTTTTTTTCTATTCGATATACAGGGTGGAAAAATCGAATGCCACATGGATGGCAACTACCTTAAATATTGTAAATAGCACATTTTGTGTAAGGGAGACTTTCCTTTGTTTTTAAAAACAATAAATACTGCATTTAAGGATTTATGAAAAATCGCTTGCCTCAGTCGGGACACGAACCGGTCAAATGTGACAAAAAATAATGTGCTGTATTTTATGATGCAGATTGAAAGGGTTACTGATAATGTTCATTTTTCTCTAAATAACAAATACAATCAGAATAACGGAAGGCCATGAAAATTAACAATTACCTTTTAAATTTGATTTCACCCGTTACGTAAAATAAGACGTAATCCTTGGAATACAAGGAAAATAAAGACGTTTAAATGACATGATAATGATGAGCTACACTTATGTTTACCTAACACCATTGAACTACTTTTTGTGGGGATGCGTGAAGGATGTAATTTATAAAAGAACTTACGAAAACGAATGCGCATTGAAAACCGAAGTCCATGCAGCTATTACTAATATTCACCACAATTCACTGCAAAGAGCTACGAAAAGTCAATTCCTCAAAAGATTAAATTTATGCAGACGCCAAAACGGGGATCATTTTGAACAACTACTTTAGTTAGCAAGGTTTTAGTAAGGTTATTAAATGAATATTGTTTTATTTTGTGTGTTTTAATTTTTCGTTTACAATTTTCATGGCTTTCCGTTATTCTGATTGTTTTTGTTATTTGGAGAAAAATAAACCTTATCAGTAACCCTTTCAATCTGCATCATAAAATACAGCACATTATTTTTGTCACATTTAACCGGTTCGAGTCCCGACTGAGGCAAGCGTTTTTTCATAAATCCTTAGATGCAGTATTTATTGTTTTTAAAAACAAAGGAAAGTCTCCCTTACTCAAAATGTGCTATTTACAATATTTAAGATAGTTGCCATCCATGTGGCATTAGATTTTTCCACCCTGTATATCATAATTATCGTTCGTAAGGAGTAAACTCCAATCGTGCGTCGTAGCTGACACACACACACTTTTTTTTATTGTAATAAAAGCTGTGTTGTTTTTGCTTTTCGACGTCGTGGTTAAAAATTGTAGTAACCTTTTTTGACTTCTACATTTCCTCCATTGCCAATTTATATTTCCTTTGATTCTTTATTAGTTTCTATATTGTAATGGTATAACATTAGTTTTAAGTGAAATAACTTATCCATGTATGCCTTAAGTTTTTATGGAAATAATGTCCTGGCCTTGAAAATAACCTTTATAATAATGGGCTCACCTTCATAGACGATATAATTATGTAGAAGAAGTTGTTACCACGAAATGTTTAAAGTATTTATTACCTATTTCGTCTGTGTTTTTTGTAAAACAATAAAATAATATTTTTCAAACTATTTAGATAAAAGCTTAATAAAAAAATTATTCACTAGATTTTTTCGTTATTTAAAAGCCGTCGGGATGACATAAACCGGTTTATCAACTACGTGGAGACGCGTCCGCTCCGGTTCCACTTGTACAGGATGATTCCTCTGGAACGCCAGACTGCTCGAGATGGTGCTCTCCTTCAGAGTGACATATTTCATTATCGACATACAATTTACTTACGAATTAAGTGCTGGTTGGTGGCTGAAATAATATAATTCCTTTTTGTTTATAACATTTTTCTATTCCAGCCAGATTTGTGTTGCAAAGATTGCCAGTTGTAACAAAAAATGGGACACTACAAAGATGTTCTACGTCTTATAATAAAAATTGTTACTCTAAGTTAATGAACATGTTTTGCCTTTTTGTAGTAATTTTTTAGCATTAGCTGAATTGGAAATAATTATGAATAGATATTACCAACAAAGTACTTCCATCAACTTAGGTTTTAACTTATTTATTAAACCAATCAGTAGTGTTTTAAATCTCCAAATATGAAACCAAAGATTTTATTCAACGAATATGAAGGCGCAAGGAGGCTTCTCTGGGTCAGGCATTGTAGGTTTTTAGGGCAATGAGCTAAATCACAACACCAGGTATAACAGGTTTTAAATTTTCTTGCTACACAAATTAACACGAAATAATATCACTGATAGATAAACTAGACTACCCTGATCAATTCTAGATTTGATTATAATCGAAATCAAATAGGATTACACCGAATATTAGTGATTCGCCGTGGACTTGGTGCGCAAGCGACCATTCCGTTCTGACAAGTGCCAAAACCAACATGGCCGCCCCGCCACCACAGATACGACGCTTCACTAGAGCAAGCCCGGTATCGGTATGGTATTCGGTTATTTAGTTATCCGGCGTTACTAGCGCGCGCCGTCAAATATATTTAAAAAATTCAAAATCAAGATATTTCGTTATTTTGAACGCGTTTTAAAAAATCGTACATATTTTGTTGGGCCTGGATTTCGGGTTTTTGAGTTCAAAAATACTAATAGCAAGATATTTTGGAAGATAATGACTTTCCTCCAATCAACGTTGATGCGTTAGATTTGGCTATTTCGGTAGCTATATATATTTATTTTGTATCAGGTTTCTCGTTTTATGTGGCGCATTAACGGTGAAGGCAAACATCGTGAGGAAACCGGCACGTTCTGAGAACTTTAAAAGAGTTTGAAGGACATGTGACATTCACCAACCCGCACTTGGCCAGCGTGGTGAATTAAGGCCTAATCTCTCTCGTCAAGAGAGAAGTCCCTGTGTCCCAGCAGTGGGAACGTTAATAGGGTGATGATGATGGCGCATTATTTCCTTAATATTTTAATTCTTGTTTTTATTCGTGATAATAAAACATTTAGGAAGTTATTTCTAGTAAGTTAACAAAGTAAATCTCATTGCTATAGCCTTAGAGTATCTATCTACTCTAAGGCTATAGCGTACAATTCTTAGATAAACACTGCTAGTTTAATGTTTGACATTGTTGTCATGACAACAATTTATAGAGTAATACGCTTTTTTCATGAGACTTCTCTTTATACATAAAATTTTCTAATAGGAAGCTCAGTTACATTATCAGGAAGCTTATTCTAAAAACGGATAGAGTTACCCATAAATGATTTGCCTAGTTTTTTTAGTCTGTAGGTAGGAATAAGTAATATTTCCCTATTTCACGTATTAAATAAATAATTAAAATAATTTCTTAACTTAGTCTACCTGCCAGGTTAGTACTTAATTTGAAGTTTCCATTGTAGACGATAATCAATATGTAAACCTAGAAACACTGTTGAGTCAACGAGCTCGAGAATTTATTATTGTAGGAAATTCTTTAACATTAGGTAGTTTGAGTTTAATAAATTTAGTTTTTTTTGTGTTGAGTAGTTAATTAAACAGTGAACCAATTTAGTACTCGTTATGTTAATAGAATTCAAATGGTTCAAGTAGGTAATGAAAAATCCTCAGGATCAAAAATTGAATGAGGTTTCCATAAATATGCGAGATCATTTACATATACTAAAAAAAAGATCCAAGTATTGATCTTGTGGAACACCTAATTATATTTTTGATCCTTAGGATCTTTCATTACCTACTTGAACCATTTGAATTCTATCGGTTAAGTGGGATTGTAGGAGATGAATGGCTTTATTGTGAATACCGTAATGTTTTAATTTATTTATAAGCGCTGCATGCATGGCAGACACTATCAAAAGCTTTGGAGAGATCTCAGAACACATAAAAAAAACCTTTACTTTTAAGTTATTAGGAATGCATGACTTGACCTGTTTGAAGTTATTAATTAATCATTGGAAAGTTTACTAAGTACCTAATATAGCATCTAAGGCTCGATTAAAAGCACATATATTAAGCATGCGCTAAACGTGTCCAAGACTTGACCGGATCTGTTCCGATTCCACTTGGGTCCGGACACGTGTCCGCGGATCCGTTTGGATCCGCCTGCAGTTTCTCTTCCTACATGTCCATTGGATCCGTTTGTTTCAATGTATCTAGTGGATCGGTAAGGATCCGTTTTTGTTAACAGGTCTTTAATGTCTATTGGGTTTGTTTGTTTGTTGGACATCTTTGTTTCGGAGGATCTAACGAATCAGTCTATATTTTTTATACTAATATTATAAAGAATTGATTGTTTGTTTGCATAGAATAGGCTCCGATACTACTGGACCGATTAAAAAATTAATTGAGGTAATTTAAGAAACACAATGGTATCCAAGTAAGTAGGATGTGGCAACATGTAATGTGAATGAAAGTGAACCGGGTTTCTAAAAAGCTTTGTTTAATAGATAAGAGAGAAAAAGAGAGCGGATAATTTAAATTCAATCACATAGTTTTATTTCAGTCAATAGTTTAGGTACCTACCTAACAAATAAGTAATTTATTTATAATATTGTATAATTTGATACTATAGTTCGATCCGTCGATCGAACACGTCCGAACCCGAATCGAAATCTAGATCCACACAGCTCTAATCGTTCGCTGCTACATGATTCATTCGACTCCGTTGGAGCGAGAGAACGACGCGGCTAACGTGTCCGCGGACACGCTACAAACGCCAATCCGGAGCGGCTCCAAGTGCGGACACGATTCCAGGAGCCGTTTGACTCCGGATACACATCTCTAACATATATTAATTGAGCATTACCTGAATTGGAACGGAGCATTAACGAATCGTTATAATCTAAATCCAATTTACAATTACTATCGAAGTATCATCAACTTAGTTTAACTTATAAACCCATCAGTGGTGTTTCAAATCCTTCAATATGAAACCAAAGATTATTCAACGAATATACTTCAAAAATTCAAAATCCAAATTCTTTATAATTTTGAACGCGTTTTATAAAATCGTACATATTTTGTTGGGCCTGGATTTCGGCTTTTTTGAGTTCGAAAATAGAAATAGAAAGATATTTTGGAAGTCTTTGACTTTCCTCCATTCAACTTTGATATTCTGGTTTTGGTTATATTTGGGTATCTATGTGTTAGCTATCAATAGTTATTTTATGTTAAGTTGCGCGGTTTATATGGCGCATTATTTGATAAATACTTTCATTCTTGTTTTTATTCAAGATAATAAAACATTCAGACAGTTATTTCGATATTTAGAAAATATTGATAGAAGACTTGGTGTTTATGGTGACACGTTTAATAACGAGATGAAAATATTAGTTTGCAATACTATTAACATCATATATTTTATAATACATGGTTTTGTATCATGTTCTCCCGTTGAAGAAAGCACCTCTCATTGCTATAGCGTACAATTCTTAGTTATGATATTAATAACAATAGTTTCTTATACCACAGTTCAAGTAACTTGTACATTTGTGTTCTACGCTATTCATTGTCGTTTGAAAAGTTTAACGACAATTATAAGAAAAAAAAATATGGTCATTCAGCCAATGCAGTTTATATATGGATCCATCGCTGATTTGACTGAAATCTACAAATCTACATATGATTCTGTGGTAAGTTTAGTTCAGTTTTGTAAAAATATTAAGAATCTAAGACAAAAATGTGTTCTGAGTAAAGTTGTTCAAAAAACGCACTTCTAATACGTAGCTTCTCTTTCAGTTTTTTGTCACAATACTTTTTACAACCATTGAAGTAATGGGTCAAATTATTTTGCTCGTCACTGAAATTAAAAACGCAAATACTGTAAGTTTTGTATTTTTCACACTGTATATTTAATGAGTATTATGTTATTTAATCTTGATAATTTTCAGGTATCTTTCTCGATTAATTACGTTGGTCTTTTAGTGTTGCTGATAACTATGTTTGCACCGGCTTTATTTGCGGAGATGATAGCAACAAGAGCTAAAGATATAACAATTATTCTTCATGACAAATTGATGAATGAATCAGGTATGTGTTTGTTCTATAAGCTGTATACTGACAGCTCTGATACTATTCCCTGACTAATCTTACCAAGTCAGTCAGGAGATAGTATCGATTCGTCTTTGTGACACGTCATAAGAGCAACTCGTCAACAAAAAATTGGCGGCCACTGCAAACCTACATATTAAATAATATTATTTCCAGAAATGTTTAACGTCATATAGGAATTTATGAGCATGTTTGTACAAAGCATTGGGATGTTTTTTAGTAAATTATGCTATCAACCTACTTCTTGGTTAGATTATGGCTAAACTTAATATATAATTATGTTCATTTGTTTGAACGAAGTGATGAGTCCAAATTAATATAATAATAATAAAAGCATTTAATTTGGACACACATAAGTACAGACAATAACAGACACTGACAATTAACATTCAATAACATAGTTAAAATACAATAACAAAATTTGTGAAACTTTAAACGAACATTACATGAAAAACAAAACAAAACATCGAACACATAAGACATTTAATAGGTAGGACACTAGCTGGTATACGTCTAGGCATACCTATAGTAGGTTTGTAGGAGCGAAGATTGTGATGCCTGCACTTAGGTGCGTACAAAAAAGGAATTAGTCTCAGCTGAATGTTGTTGTTATGTGTGTTGCCAGCGATGACATACGGATTGACTGTGTAAGTCACGTTACGTTATTAAATAAATTAAAACATTACGGTATTTGCAGTAAAGCATTAGACCTTCTCCAGTCATATCTGACAAATAGAATTCAAATAGTACAAGTTGGAACTGAAAGATCCACGGGCTCAAAAATAGAATTAGGCGTGCCGCAAGGATCGATTCTAGGACCGTTCTTATTTTTAGTATATGTAAATGATCTTCCTTTTTATGCCAAGGACCTTTGTGACATAGTTTTATTTGCGGATGACACCTCTCTAATTTTTAAGGTAGATAGAAATAAAGATAACTATGACGACGTAAATAATTCTTTGTCTCGCGTACTGAATTGGTTTACTGTTAATAATCTGCTACTAAACGCGAAAAAAACTAAATGTATTAATTTTAAATTACCAACTGTCAGAGAACGTCCTATAAAAATAATATTAGATAATGAAAAGCTTGATCTTGTTGACTCAACAGTGTTTCTAGGGCTACATATTGATTCAAAACTTCAATGGAAACCTCAAATTAATGCTCTTGCGAGTCGACTTAGTTCAGCAGCTTATGCAGTTCGGACTATGCGGCATATTACTGATGAGGCCACCGCGAGACTTGTTTATTTTAGTTACTTCCATAGTGTCATGTCATACGGTATCTTGCTATGGGGAACGGCAGCTGATATCCAAACTATCTTTGTTCTTCAGAAAAGAGCGGTGCGTTCAATCTATAAAATGAAACCACGCGACTCCTTACGAGATAAATTTAAGGAAATAAATATTATGACTGTTGCTTCACAATATATTTATGAGAATTTGCTGTACACACACAAAAATAAGCAAGATTTTCTTAAAAAGAGTGATTTCCATAATGTTAATACTAGAAATAAGAATAAACTACATATCCCTACATTTAGATTACGTAAGGTGGGGAAATCTTTTATGGGCAATTGTGTCCGTTTTTATAATAAACTTCCGCAGTTTATAACTGACCTACCCATTCGAAAGTTTAAGTTTTTAATTAAAAAATGTCTTTTGAAAAAAGCCTATTATTCTACAGAGGACTATATCAAAGACGATAATGCTTGGTCAGATGTAGCTCGGTTCCACTAGGATGGACAAAATAGCTAAATTTAGTTTTTTTTTCTGTTATGTGCATGTTTGACTAGCATTTGTTTGTAAATGTTAAATGTATAAGTAACCATGTTGTACACCAATATTGTTATAATAACAACATAAGAGATGGAAGCTGAGTTGTTCTATTCGCTTCTCAACTCAGTGTAAAAAATTGAAGCGAACTGTCAAGACTTTGTTATTTCCTTGATTATTCTTAGTTTTTATTTAAATTAGATTTAAGTTGACCTGTCCATGTAAGCATAGGCTTCTAAGGAAATAAACGTTTTGACTTTGACTTTGACTTTGACTTTGATCCGAAACGTGGTGCTTTACTATTGGTCTAATAAACAGGCTCAGAGTCGCTCAAAGAGCAAACGGCAAGCGCAGCGTACGTAACTAGATGGACGGACGATCTGGTGAAGGCTACGGGCTCACGGTGGATGCAGGCCACTGCCAGCCAAAACCACTGGAGATCTTTGAGGGAGGCCTATGTCCAGCAGTGGACGTCTTACGGCTGAGATGATGATGATGATGATGATGAATGTTACCCTATACTATGACCCTGGTAACAGGTTATAGGGTAACATTCAGCTGAGACTTATTCATGGTTGCGCGTAAACGCTGGTTTTTAGACTAATCCTTCTGAGTGACTGTCACCATGAATATTATAAATAATGAATAGTTAAATAAACAAATAAAATATAAGAGGGAATAAACTATAATACTATTTATAAACTTATCTGTAATAAGTAAGCTTGATATAAATAAACTTAAATATGTACTTTAATCTTAGAGTAAGTAACAGAGCGCGCGTATCACCAAAACTACATTTTGCAGAACGAAGGCAGCTAGGATCATATGATAGACAAACGTAAAATATTGAATGACAGGTAAGGATGGGGCTTGCCGATGGGGAAAAAGCAATCGATAAATTATATTAATTAGGTTCTCTGTTAGGTAATTAGTTACTAATATAAAATATCTAGTAATTTAACAAATTATAATGATAGTTCTAACATTTACATAATCATTTTCTGGTTACATTTTAATAATATATTATAATGGCCAATATGTATGTAATGTGTAATTATCAATATGTCAGGAATACTAATAAGCAATTTTTAAGAATAGAAAACATCTTTGTTTTGTTACTTATTCCAGACTCAAGTCGTCAAGATGAATTGGAGCGGTTTATCCGCTACGTGGAGGCGCGTCCGCTCCGGCTCCGCTTGTACAGGGTGATCCCTCTGGACGCCAGTCTGCTCGGGATGGTGCTCAACTTCATCGTCACCTATCTCATCGTTATCCTGCAATTCATGTTCAAACAATAATATCTCATTATAAAATGTTCTATATAAAATATGTTACGCAAAATTTTATAAATCTGGTTAATTTTTATCGGTAAACACATTTGTCAATGAATGTCAAACTCAATGAGAAACTATTTGACGAATGAGGTATTTTAGTGCGATTATGAATATCTGGTGGTGGCGAACGTGCATCAAAAATTACTGAATTCATAGAACAACTTTATTTTTTATTGTATTATAAAATTGTAGTAAACTTTTTTGACTTCTACATTTCCTCCATTGCCAATTTATATTTCCTTTGATTCTTTATTAGTTTCTATATAGTAATGGTATAAAAATAGTTTTGAGTGAAATAACATATCCATGTATGCCTTAAGTTTTTATGGAAATAATGTCTTGTCCTTGAAAATAACCTTCATAATTATGGGCTCACCTTCACAGACGATATAATTATGATGAAGAAGTTGTTACCACGAAATGTTTAAAGTATGTATTACCTATTGCATCTGTGTTTTTTGTAAAACAATAATATATTTCAACTATTTAGATATAAACTTAATTAAAAAATTATTGGAACGAAGTTCCTTACTTGCTAGCTTGGAGGAGACAGGGATTTTACTGCGCGACCGAATTGAAAAAAATATGATAGTAAAACCTTGGAATACCTCAAATTGCCGTTGGATGTCCATATATCGTCGAAACTAGTGAATATTTAACTTTAAAATTGATACATGGTATAGTTCAGGACTTAATCTATCGATCACATCCTTCCAAAACACGATTCCATAAAATTTTCTCTTACAAACTTACCTCTAAATTTTTACATAAATATTAATCTATACTAATATTATAAAGCTGAAGAGTTTGTTTGTTTGTTTGTTTGTTTGAACGCGCTAATCTCCGAAATAACTGGTTCGAATTGAATAACTCTTTTTGTGTAGGATAGTCCAGTTATCGAGGAAGGCTAGGCTATATAACATCACGCTACGACCAATAGGAGCAAAGATATAGTGGTAAATGTGTAAAAAACGGGAGAAATTGTTCATCTTTGAAGCCTTCCGTTGCGTGCGCCGTGAAAACGGTTCAAGATACACAAAAAATATGTATTAAAGAATAATAGCTCTTTTAATGATCTAAAAAACAGTCCGCAATAGTATATGTCTATCTTTTAAGATTAACTCACAAAAACCGTTTTTATGGTACCTAATTTGGTCGAAATAATTTGTTTGAGTTGTATCAACATAATAATATTAATCTTTATTCAAATAAATATGTTGTTGGTTAAGAGTACTTCATCCATTATTAACGCGGGTAGCACCGCAGGGCACAGCTAGTTTCTCAATAAATACAGAAGTTGAGATCTAAGAATTAGCATGCTAATAGAACTAAGTATATTATAACATTTTATGTTTCGTTTTTTTTAAATAACTATTATTATGTTTGTGGGGGACAAATACCTACAATTCGTGCAAGAAATCAACAAGCTATCCCATACATCAGTACCTACCGCTTCGGCTTTCGTGAGGGACACCCGCGTTGCTTGCGCTCTAACTGAACGGTACGACCAAACGTGTTTATTTGAGTAGATAAGTTTACTTCCAACATGGCAGGCAATCGAAAGAAACACAAGAAAAAATTGACGTGGCGTAAGAAAAATGCCCAACATAAATGATTGCTTTGATGAAAAAAGTAAAAATTAGTGAGTAATTATGAAAGTTTAATAATGGTAAACATTTTTTAAGGTTTTCTAGGTTATCTTTCTTGCTGTTTTGAGGATCATACGGAAAACGGTAACTACGGTCAGGCATGTGTGTATTTTTTTTTACAAATTTTGTCGATTCCTAATTAGCAGAAGGAACATCGTTCCTACCTGATGTCCTACGACACCATATCTTTTTAATTTGTTTTTTTTTATTTAAAAGTTTCAGGATGACATAAACCGGTTTAACAACTACGTGGAGACGCGTCCGCCCCGGTTCCGCTTATACAGGATGATTCCTCTGGAACGCCAGACTGTTCGGGATGGTGCTCTACTTCACGGTCACATTTATCTCATTTTCGACATACAATTTATTAAAGAATTAAGTGCTGGTGCCTTTAATGGTGGCTGAAATAATATAATTCCATTTATAAATATGTAATTAAAACAACAGTTGTAACAAAAAATGTGACCCTACAAAGATGTTCTACGTCTAATTATAAAAAGATGTTTCGTTTTTAATTTACTACTAAATAAAAACAATGTAACCTTTAAGTTATAATAAACATGACTTGCCTTTTTGTAGTAATTTATTAAAGTTTACTTAGTACTCAATATAAAAGCATTAGCTAAATTGGAAATAATTATGAAAATACCATCGAAGTACTTCCATCAACTTAGTTAGGTTTTAACTTATAAACCAATCAGTGGTGTTTTAAATCTCCCAATATGAAACAAAAGATTATTCAACGCATATATTTCAAAAAATCAAAATCACGCTATTTCGTTATTTTGAACGCGTTTTATAAAATCGTACATATTTTGTTGGGCCTGGATTTCGGTTTTTTTGAGTTCAAAAATACTAATAGCAAGATATTTTGGAAGTCAATGACTTTCCTCCATTCAACGTTGATTGTCTGTTTTTCGTTATATTTGGCTATTTCGGTAGCTATCAATACTTATTTCATGTTAGGTTTTTCGTTTTATATGGCGCATTATTTAATAAATATTTTAATTCTTGTTTTCATTCATGATTATAAAACATTTAGGCAGTTATTTCGATATTTAGAAAACATTGATAGAAGACTTGGTGTTTATGGTGACACGTTTAATATAGAGATAAAAATATTAATTTGCAATACTATTAACATCATGTATTTTATAATAAATTGCGTTGTAACATGTTCTCCCGTTGAACAAAGTAAATCTCATTGCTATAGCGTACAATTCTTAGTTATGATATCACTAATTGTAGTTTCTTATACCATAGTGCAAGTAACTTGCACATTTGTGTTCTGCTCTATACATTGTCGTTTGAAAAGTTTAACGACAATTTTGAGAAAAAATACCATAGTCATTCAGCCAATGCAGTACATATATGGTTCTATCGCTGATTTGACTGAAATCTACAAATCTGCATATGATTCTGTGGTAAGTTTAAGTGGTAAGTCATCATTCTCTTGCCCTTATCCCACATTACGTGGGGTCGGCACAACATGTTTTTTCCTTCCATTTTCCTCTGTCACTCGTCATCTCAAGACTCACTCCTTTCTTACACATATCATCCTTTACACAGTCCATCCATCAACATTAACAAGTTTAAGTGGTAAGTAATATAGTTTATTTTGAAAACGGGATTTATTTACCATCCTCCGACGTTTCTATTCCCCTCAAGAAGGAATTTTCATTACGGAAGAGGGAGTGCCCGTTTTCAAAATGAATAGTGTAACTCGCGTTAGTTACGACACGACATACAGTTTTTGAGTAAATTGTGTTGAAATTTACTTTTAATGCGTTGTCTCTCTTTCAGTTATGTGTCACAATATTATTTACCACCATTGAAATTATGGGTCAAATTATTCTGTTGGTCGATGAAGTTAAAAACGCAAATACTGTAAGTTTTGTATTTTTATGTTGTTTATTTTGATGAGTTTTTTTTTAATGTTTATAATTTGCAGGTATCTTTTTCGCTTAACAATGCTGGCCTTTTAGTGTTGCTGATAACTATGTTTGCACCGGCTTTATATGCGGAGATGATAGCAACAAGAGCTAAAGATATATCAATTATTCTTCATGACAAATTGATGAATGAATCAGGTATGTTTTTGTTCTATGAGTTGTATACTTACAGTTCTAATACTATTCCCTGACTAACCGACATAAGGATATACTAGCTTTACCTATAAAAAGAACTAAAATGTATTATGTAATGGCAATTAAAATCTTTAATAAATTACCAAATGACGTAAAGGAACTAAAGGGTAACCTATTTAATAGAAAGTTGTTAAACTTACTCATTGACCTATGTTTTTACTTACTAGATGAATATTTAAATTATAAATTCTGACATTGTTTTAGTTAATTATTGTATTATGAAATTGTAATAAGACCGAACTCATTCTTGATATTCCCATGCATACATTGATTAAATACACCACTGTTATTATTAATATTTGTATGCCTATTTGATATATTGATTATATATATATATATATATATAAAAAAAATGTATATACCCGCTTTAAAGGCATCGTCACGTGACCCGGGGGTAGTGGCCCCCGGAGTTGAAGCCGGGGTAAGGAGCGCAAGCTCGAGGCCCCACCCTGCGCCCTCAACCAAGGGACAGAAGTCAACGATGGCTATGGCCTATTTGAGGCGCGACATGGCTGGACAAAATTAAGCTAATCACCATTATGTACCTATGTTTCATGCAAATAAAGATTTATTATTATTATTAACCTTACCAAAGCAGTCAAGAGATAGTATCAATCCGTCTAAAGGGCAGCTCGTCTACAGTCTACTTCTCAACTGGTTTAAAACTTTACTCGTCTTTAATGACTCGTCATACGAGCAACTCGTCCACAAAAACTTGGCGGCTACTTTAAAATTCTATTTAAAAAAAATATTATTTCCATAATTTTTAGAATGTATAATCGAATATTTTGAATTTTAGAAAAGATGTTAAATGTCGGTCCTTTTTCGTTTAAGTAACTATAGACGAGACGAGTAGCGATGTAAACGACTCACGTTTTAGATTTGTTGACTCTTTGGATGAGCTGCTTTTTGATAAAGCGATACGAGATATCGATACGTATAATCCGAGAGCTGGCGCCATTTTTTAGGAATGTAGAAAAACTAAGCTGGTGCTGGTGACAAAAACGGTGCCAGTTCTGATTAGTAAGGCAGCAATGTACATTAATGTATGATTGTTTGTTTGTCACATTTTAATACTTGCTGTATTCACATTTTAATAATTTAACTGTCACTAATAGTGAAAACTAGACACGACTAGCCGGAGATAGGAGCCGGTGGCGATGGATGGAGGAGGCCTTCAGCCAGAAATGGGTATCCACATAATAAACATTGACTGCATGGACGATTAAATTGAGTGAAGTGTTACGTTTATTTGTGATTATTTGTATCTGTGAATGTGATATTTAGATTTACTCATAATTGTAATTGTAATTTGTTAAAATAATTAGGAATTAAACGGCTTAAATAAATAGTGAAAACATGTAATTCAATTAAAACACATATTACGAACATTTGCGGAAAAATGAAGACTTTAAATGACAAAAACGGCGACCACTCAGCATTTGCTAAGACAGTACTCTGCCATAGCGCTGGTCTTCCGTGGTTACCTTGGCTTGCGAGATGCGGCCAACATAATTTGTTAGCCGCATCTCGCAAGCCTATATTATATATTATATATGATATATTATATCTTAATTTTTGTGACCGGCTGTAAGTTTTCCTTAAATAAATAAATAAATAAGCTTGGTTGTTGGAAATAGATTTGTAAAAAGCATTGGGTTGGTTTTTAGAATATAGTACTATCAATTTCTTGGAATAGATTATACCTTAACTGGTGAGTGGTGGAATCGTTGAGTGAGAATTAAAATATATATTAATAATTTTATCAAAAAGACAGGAAAAATAAACAGAATATAAAAACAACAATGTTTTGTTACATATTCCAGACTCAAGTCGTCAATTTGAATTGGAAAAGTTCATCCGCTACGTGGAGGCGCGTCCGCTCCGGCTCCGCTTGTACAGGGTGATCCCTCTGGACGCCAGTCTGCTCGGGGTGGTACTCAACTTCATCGTCACCTATCTCATCGTTATCCTGCAATTCAAGTACAAACAATAACAATTTGAAAGGTATTTGAGGCAAACTCAAAATGTCTTATGTCATTGTAATACATTATAAAATGTCGATTAATATTATAATAAATCCTTCAGAAATAAATATAAAATATTTAATCTGTCTTTTATTTCTGTACAAACTTGTCAGTGATCAGACCAGCTAAGCTCATAAGCTTGTCTGTTATTGTTGTAAAAAAATGCTAACAAGCGGCGCGTGGTGGCGCCGGCTTATATATCAACATTGCGCGTTTAATGTTTGACATTGTTGTCATGACAACAATTTATAGAGTAATACGCTTTTTTCATTAGACTTCTCTTTATAAATAATTTAAATTTTCTAATAGGAAGCTCTGTTACATTATGAGGAAGCTTATTATAAAAACGGACAGAGTTACCCATAAATGAGTTGCCTAGTTTTTTTAGTCTGTAGGTAGGAATTAGTAATGTTTTCTTATTTCTCGTGTTAATATATTAATGCTTGTTCTTGTGGGTGAACATCAATTTCTCAAAAATGTCCTGTGAGATTACGGTAAGAATGTTTCTCTGAGGAAGTCACGTGGTTTCATTTTAAATATTGCACATACAGTCCTTTTTTGCAACACGAATATAGTTTGAATATCTGCTGTAGCACCCCAGAGTAGGATGCCACATGACATATACTATGGAAGTAACTAAAATGAACCAGTCTAGTCTGTCCTTATCTGTGATGTATCTCATTGTTCGCACTGCATAAGCTGTTGAACTAAGTCTACCTGCCAGGTTTGTGATTTGGGGTTTCCACTGTAGACGATAATCAATATGTAAACCTAGGAACACTGTTGAGTCAACGAGCTCTAGAATTATATCGTTTAATATGATTTTTGTAGGTAATTCTTTAACATAAGGGAGTTTGAGTTTAATAAATTCAGTTCTTTTTGTGTGTTTAGTAGTTAATTAAACAGTGAACCAATTTAGTACTCGTGATGTAAATAGAATTCAAATGGTTCAAGTAAGTAATGAAAGATCCTCAGGATCAAAAATCAAATTAGGTATTCCACAAGGATTTAGTATATGATCTCGCGTATTTTGCTTCATAAGTTATTTACATAGTCATAATTATTTTATTGCTATCAACTTTAAATAATAAAGAAGTATCATCAGCAAATAAGTATTAATTATGTCACAAAGGTCTTTAGCAAATACGCGAGATCTTTTACATAGACTAAAAAAAGGTCCAAGGATTGATATTGATTGTGGAACACCTAATTAGATTTTGATCTATTATAGCATCTTTCTTTACCTACTTGAACCATTTGAATTCTATCGGTCAAGTAGGAATGTAAGAGATCAAGGAGCTTTATTGTGAATACCGTAATGCTTTAATTTATTTATAAGCGTTGCATGGTAGACACAATCAAAAGCCTTGGAGAGATCACAGAACACATAAAAAAATACCTATACTTTTAAGTTATTAGGAATGAATGACTTGCCCTGTTGGTAGTAATAAATAAATCACTGGGAAGTTTACTAAGTACTTAATATTACATCTAAGACTCGATTAATAGCACATTATATTAATCGAGCATTACCTGAATTGGAAATAAATTATTACGAATATTTCGTTATAATTTATTTCCAATTTCCAATTACTATCCAAGAATCATCAACTTAGTGATGTTTTAACTTAGAAACCCATCAGTGGTGCTTCAAATCCTTCAATATGAAACCAAAGATTATTCAACGAATATACTTCAAAAATTCAAAATCAAAATTCGTTATAATTTTGAACGCGTTTTATAAAATTGTACATATTTTGTTGGGCCTGGATTTCGGCTTTTTTGAGTTCGAAAATAGAAACAGGAAGATACTTTGGAAGTCTATGACTTTCCTCCATTCAACTTTGATAGTCTGTTTTACGTTATATTTGGGTATTTATGTGTTAGCCATCAATACTTATTTTATATCGAATTGCACGATTTATATGACGCATTATTTGATAAATACATTCATCCTTGTTTATATTCGTGAAAATAAAACATTCAGACAGTTATTTAGATATTTAGAAAACATTGATAGAAGACTTGGTGTTTATGGTGACACGTTTAATATAGAGATGAAAATATTAGTTTGTATTAGTATTAATATAATATATTTTATTGTCAATGGCGTTGTAACATGTTCTCCCGTTGGTGAAAGTAACTCTCATTGCTTTAGCATACAATTCTTATTTATGATATCACTAATTGTGGTTTCTTATACCATAGTGCAAGTAACTTGTACATTTGTGTTCTACTCTATACATTGTCGTTTGAAAAGTTTAACGACAATTATAAGAAAAAATAATATGGTCATTCAGCCAATGCAGTATATATATGGTTCTATCGCTGATTTGACTGAAATATACCAATCTGCATATGATTCTGTGGTAAGAATAGTTCAGTTTTTTGTTAAACTATGAAGAATCGAAGACAAAAATGTGTTCTGAGTAAAGTTGTTAAAAATGCACTTCTAATACGTAGCTTCTCTTTCAGTTTTTTGTCACAATACTATTTACAACCATTGAAATTATGGTTCAAATTATTATGCTCGTCACTGAAGTTAAAAACGCAAATACTGTAAGTTTTGTATATTTCACACTGTGTATTTAATGAGTAATTCGTTATTTAATCTTGAGAATTTACAGGTATCTTTCTCGATCAATAACGCTGGTCTTATAATGTTGTTGATAACTATGTTTGCACCGGCTTTATATGCGGAGATGATAGCAACAAGAGCTAAAGATATATCAATTATTCTTCATGACAAATTGATAAATGAAACAGGTATATTTTTGTTTATAAACTGTAATGTTCATTCAGTCAGGGGATAGTATCAATTCGTCTAATGAGCAACACGTCTACAGGATCTTCTGGTCTAAAATGCTACTTGTCTGCTTGTCAACTCAAATGATAATATAAACTTTTAACAACAATTCTTTATTTATGTTATATTTATGTTTGTTTTAACCAATTCTGTTTGTGTTGCGTCCTAATAGCTTTTGTTAATGAATAAGCAAAATGTGTTTGATTTGCTGTTGTTGGTGGTAGTGGAAAACGCCGCCCGTGAAATTAATTAAGTTAGTTCACTTTTCATAGTTCTAAATAGTTACTCGTCTATAGGCAGTGACTCGTCATAAGAGCAACTTATGAAGAATAACTTAATGGTCACTTCAAATGCCAAATTCTTAATAACGTGACCATCAGCCACACTTTGGCATCCTGAAAATAACCACAGCTTTTGACGGTATTATCCGAGAGCTAAAATGGAGTTGGGCAGGACTCTTGGCGAGACGAAATGATAATAGGTGGAGTAAGACAATCACTGAGTGGCGTCCAAGGAACGCCTATAGGAACGTCGGTCGTCCAGCAGCGAGATGGGCTGACGACATCGCTAAAGTCGCAGGACGCACCTGGATGAAATTGGCACAAGACCGTAATGGGTGGCGAGAGCGAGAGGAGGCCTATACCCAGCAGTGGGTGAAGTCAGGCTGCGGATGATGATGATGATGATCCGTGAGCTGGTTAAGCTGGCTGTAGATGAGCGGGCTTAATTAGTAGATTCATAATTCAATGGCTTTGGTTGGATTCTGCATTTTTTGGCGGTCGTACGTGTTCATTTTCCGGTAAGCCTCTGAATGTGTGTGAAGCGGGCGGGATCATGGGAATGTTGTAGAATCTTGCCAGGAAGCAGTTGGGTGCTAAATATGAAGTTCCATATAGGAATTTATGAGCATGTTTGTACAAAGCATTGGTTTGTGTTTTAGATAATAATGCTATCAACCTACTTGGATTATGCCTAAACTTAATAAATATTATGTTCATTTGTTTGAACGAAGTCATGAGTATGTAGTGAGTAGTAGTTTAACATGTATGTTATGTGTTATTATCAATAATTTTAGACAAAACTAATCAGCATTTTTAAGGAATAGAGAAAACCAATGATTTGTATCCTATTCCAGACTCAAGTCGTCAAAATGAATTGGAGCGGTTTATCCGCTACGTGGAGGCGCGTCCGCTCCGGTTCCGCTTGTACAGGGTGATCCCTCTGGACGCCAGTCTGCTCGGGATGGTGCTCAACTTCATCGTCACCTATCTCATCGTTATCCTGCAATTCATGTTCAAACAATAATAATTGGGAAGGTATTTGCGGCATGCTGAAAACTCGTCCTATGTCTTATTTAATTTGAATACATTATAAAATGTCGATTCATATTATACTGAATATAAAATTTTAAATCTGACTTTTATTGGTGTAGCGACAATAAGTTATAAAATAAAAAAATTATCACCGCTGTGCCGGTAGGAGTGGGTGATGTAACGTTTTTCGTTACGTAATTTCTGGATTCGGTCTCCACGCTCAAGGCCTGCGATAGAAGCTATGCAATAGCTTAATAACCACAATAAAGTGAACACAGAACAAGTTTGCCCAATTTCCAAACGAACAAAGGTAACGTCGATGCCAAAATTCCGATCGCCATCTATATTACTAGACTTCTCAAAATTTACGGTTGAAAGAGTCGGTTTATTTTGCGACATATATTTGGATATATGAATAGATTTTGTTGAACGGTGAAAACATCGTGAGGAAAACGGCCTATTCTGAGAACTTAAAAAAAAAGAGTTTGAAGGACATGTGACTACACACACTTGGCCAGCGTGGTGCATTAAGGCCTAATCTCTCTCGCCAAGAGAGAAGACCCTGTGTCCCAGCAGTGGGAACGTCAACAGGATGATGATGATGCTTATAATGATAGCATTTTGCAGCCTATTCTTAAGATCGCAGCACCATCTTATTACCAGTTAAAGAACATTCCGTGATTTGTGAAAAATCAAATATCGCTTTAAATTTAGCCCAGCCCAGGGCCATTGTCATGTAAACCACACGTTCACGTTACAATGAACCAACAAACATCCGAAAATGCGACAGAATTTCTAGGGAATTCCGAATAATTCTGTCCCGACATATGCTCCGAATTCATGTTTTATCTCCAATCGGATATCCGTTTTACGCACCACGAAC
This sequence comes from Gymnoscelis rufifasciata, assembly GCA_929108375.1. NCBI lineage: Eukaryota > Metazoa > Arthropoda > Insecta > Lepidoptera > Geometridae > Gymnoscelis > Gymnoscelis rufifasciata. The sequence continues at coordinate 12,461,600 of OV815314.1, forward strand.
CGCAGACTGATTGTACGGAACCTACGCGTTACGTTAAATCGTAGTTTCAGCGTTTATAATTTAATATTGTCAAGTTTTGTACTGAACCCGTCTAGCAAATATATTACAGCCAGAAACAAGGGGTTCCTGCGAGTTGATTGAAATGTACATTTCAATCTGTATGCCTCAAATTTAAATATATGTATATCGTTATAGTTGTTGCTTTCATTATAATTTTCTAACCAAAACTTCAGTTCTAGTAAAATAACAAGGGAAAAAGAAATTATAAGTTGTAGACGAATTCGGAAACCTGATATAATTATACTTAGAACAAAGTAGAATGATCCTCGTATACAGATAAGACAGAAAGTCGTGTTGGCTTAGTGGGAGCACTCGATTTTCATTCCAAAGGTCTTGGATTCAAACCTCGACTCGTAACCTCTGGAATTTTCATCGTGAATAATTTATGTGTGCTTTAAAACGACGTGGTGAAATACACATACACAATTTGAAGGGTTAACCGCTAGTCCACCGAGACACAAAATAAAAATGCTATTCTGATTTTAGAATTAAAACAGAAAACGCAAATAAGTCAAAGTTATTTGACTTAATTTCCATTTATTCCAGTCTAACATAAAGCTTTTACATTTTAAACACTAAGAACAATCGTAAATATTATTAATTCTAAATCATTTCTCATTAAAATGCCTCTAAGGCTGGGGATGCCTAATTTCGATTCTCATTTCAGTGAACGAAAGCAAAATGAGAGATATTGCGATGTCCAAATAAATTTGCCGAATAAAATACCTGTAGATAATATTGCCGGATACAAATTGTCTGTTTGGAATATTTCGAGTGATTCTAATTGCTTCAAATTTTATAGATGAACGAGGATGGCTAGGTTACTGAACACAAACAACAAATATTAAGCACAACATTGTATGTAAATAAATATTTTTCATTTTCATTTTTTAATATCTAACTAAGGACATTTCGTGAAGGTTACAACAAACAAATCTGACAAAGTTAACAACAATCAATGATGTTAATCCGTTTTTTAACCGACTTCAAAAAAAAGGAGGTTTCTCAATTCTTTTTTTTTTATGTATGTCCGCGGATAACTTTGTCGTTTATGAACCGATTTTGATTATTGTTCTATGATGTCCCAAACAGAGAGACAGTCAAACTTATAACACCCCTCTTTTTTGTCGGGGTTTAAAAAGCAGTTGATACGAGAGACACCTTAATACACCGAGTAAAACGAGGAGATCGGATAACGAAGTTTTTGCCTATGCCCGGTTTTAAATTGAAAGGAGCGTCTGCGGTAATATCTACGCCCCGGATTTTTTATTAATAACTAGCTTTACGGCGATCCCATGTTATTGGATTTTCCAGCGGGACCAACGTAGTTTACCTTAAAAGTAGCCTTCCTCGATAAATGGGCTAACTAACAATGAAATATTTCTAGGACTAGCAGTTTGGGTTCGATTCCCGCCGAGGGGTCAAATGTTTGCATGTTCTGCAATCACTTTCTCCTTGGTCTGGGTGTTTTAATATGTATAATAAAAAATATCTATATAAAATCGATATAAATCTAAATATCTATATATGTATAACTATTATATTAAGTATATCAGATATCTAGTACCCGTAACACAAGCTTATAGCTTACCACGGGGCTAGACGTTGTTGTGTTGTGTTGTGTGTGTTGTGTAAATGTATCTCTATTATATTAAGTATATCAAATGTTTAGTACCCGAAACACAAGCTAAGAGCTTATCACGGGCTAGATGTTGTTGAAATGAAATGAAATGAAATACATTTATTTTGGTACAAACAAATAACAGCACAGTAGACAGCAAACAAACAGACACAAGAAAAAAAAAACATAAAAAAACCACAAACAGAAAATTAGCTGCCAGGCTGTGCTGCCATGTACCAAAAAAGTCAGCAGTCTCAGCTTAATGCCACTCCGCTCCCTGGGAGAGGGATCGAAGCAACGCTGGTTTTCAGACTGCTCCTGATTGGATGACATCACAGTCTGTAGTTTATAATTAGATACAGTACAATATACACACTTTTCAAATAACATACAAATATAAAATACATAACAGATCGATTACTATTAATAAAAAAAAAGAGAAACGTAAAAGACGAGGAGAAAAACCAACCTTACATTTAAATAAATATCTGTCATTGTGACAGTGACGTAAAACGATTAGTCTAAGATTTTAAGTGCACTGCACTTGACCTATTTGTGTGGATTGTCCGGAAATATTTATTTAAGTTCTCCAGATTAGCGCGTTCAAACTCTTCAGCTTTATAATATTAGTATAGATAACTGTTGAACTGCCTCCACAGCTGGTCGCCCATGGATTGGCAGCATCTATAGCTGGAACGTCGGGGAAGATCCCAGCCAGTTTGGATCAGCTCTTCTTCTTGACAATAACAGGAGGTTTTGTCTATTCACGTCCGTAAGTGTTAACCCTCTGAATCCTTAAACGTGACCTCCGGGTAGTGTTAAGAACAGTCTCTGGTGGTAGGCTTAGACCGCGGCTTGTCACCACCCTCCGGGCTGGGCCAGTGTGTGAAACGATTTTTTCGTGTTTCGTAATGTGGCCCAGCGTAACCATTTTTCTTCTAGGTCTTCAAGTTCCATCTTAGACCACATCGTCACTTAACATCAGGTGAGATTACCGATTGCGGTCAAATGAAGGCTTATCTACCATAAAAAAAAACACCACTCAAATTGCTTCCGTAGTTTTATGTGTAAATGGCACAATGTAGCTACCTCGATCTAATCAACGATTCAAGAAAATGTAAAACTATACAACCCCAAACCTCGAGTTTTCGTCAGCGCGATCTAGAGCTAGCCCTTTTTAGCGTAGCGACATCTAGTTATATAAAAACTGAATTATTGAACAATAACCTTCGTGGAAAAAAACTCAGTTTGTAATTATTGCTTTACGGCTTCCACTTTGTGGTTACGGGGGCTTTTGTTTTCACTACTGATAATAAAAAAGAGTAATGTTTCCTTTGTTGTAGTAAATCAAGAGGATAGAAACGGGCTCGCTGTAACTTCCTCTATTTATGGCAATACGGATTACCATAATCATTATCATTTTATCATCAATTTTCAATAAAGTAGCATCTTAAGGCCTGTTTCAATTCACTAAAATCAACTCTTAAGTTCGATCTTGAGTGCGTATTTAATAACGTCATACATAGATAAACACTTTTATGCACACCATTTCTTACAAACTAAATAACAAAAAAAAAACAGTATAACGCTATTAAAATTAAAAGATTGAAGAAATTGTAGATTGTCAACAGCTGGTTATCATAAACTTTTTGCAGCTGTTTCTACCACCACAAATAACCTACCGATAAAATTGCAACAAAAATTCCGAAATGTTCAACAATATTGTCGCTTCCAGTGACGTCACGAGAATTAAAATGGTGGAAGCGATGTGTTTCGACAGGCTAGGCGCGACGTAATGGAAATTTCCGAGTATAATTAAAAACTTCCAAACAAGCTATCAGGGGAGGTTCTTTAGAGCTATGCGGATATTGACCAGCATTATTTACGTTCCCACTGCTGGGACACAAGGATTTCTCTCTTGACGAAAGAGATTAGGCCTTAATTCGCCACGCTGACCAAGTGCAGGTTGGCGAATGCCACATGTCCTTCAAACTCTTTAAAGTTCTCAGAACATGCTGGTTTCCTCACGATGTTTGCCTTTACTGCTTGTTATTAATCTTAGACAAAATATTCTATTTGAGTACACAATCAGCCAATGTTAATATCTTTTCTCCAGAACTAAGCTAAGCGACGTTGCTATGAATGTGATTTTTGTCCACCTTCCTACTCGTATTAATTTGTGAACATAGACAATGAATATGATTGCTTGATATCAAAGGTAACGTAGCATAAGTTAGCTCTGGCGAGCTATCGATTTAACTCTCCCAACCTTTTTCGAATTCATACAATACCTGTACCTAATTTGACTTGTAAACTTATATTTTACCAATAAATTGATTATTTGATTATTTTTGTAGGCCAGATCCAATGAGATCTGCCCCGGCAATGCAGGACCTGGCTGGTTTCGGCCGTATTTAATTTTTACCTCAGGGAAATACGTTTTCTCACGGGAAAATCCAAAAATATGAGCAACGTGTTACATAAAAAAGTCTAGATACTTTTTATCATTAAACAGTGCATTATCCTCAGCAAATAAATCATGATAAAGTTTCATAAGAAGTATATTGAACAAAAACTGGATCTAAACATTCATCTCCTAAAATCATTGTAGAACAAAACAAGTAACAAGTAAACAGCTGCTGTAAAGTCCCATCTGGCGAAATAAACTCCCGTGTGACTGGCGCTTTAGCCTGCTCAGGGCCGGGGCCGGGACGGACACGGGAATTGAAAAATATCATCAATATTGACAAATAAACTGGGTAACATGAAACTGGCTTAAGAGTTTCCGATGACGCTGTTACAAACGCCAATAGGCTGATTTTAGTGTCACACTGCCCATAGTCGCTGAAGTATAGTGCGAGTAGCAATCTGTATAGACGCATACAAACCCTTTAGAATAAATTAAAATTTTGGAGGTTTTATCTATTCACGTCCGTAAGTGGTAACCCTCTGAAACCTTACACGTGACCTCCGGGTGGTGCTAAGATCAGACTCTGGTGGGAGGCTTCGGCCGCGGCTTGTCACCACCCTCCGGGCTGGGCCAGTGCGTGAAGCGATTTTTTCGTGTTTTTTCGTGTTTCAACCTTAAAAAATAAAAAAAATCTTGTTATTTGACTCTGCGCTTGAAACGTCAGTTTGCCAGGATCGACTTTAATAAAAAAAATTCTCGGTAACGCCGTTTCGGAGGAGTACGGTAAAAAACATTGTGATATGGGAATTTCATATACATATTAGATTACGCAGAAACTAGGAATGCATAACATTGAGTAATTATAGATTAAATTATTTTAACAATTCTTTTTTAAGTTAGATATAAGTCTTTTTTTGACCACAATCTCACCCGATACAAAGTGACGATGTGGTCTAAGATGGGGCATGAAGACTTAGAAGGTAGATGGCCTTGCTTACAAAACATAAATAATAATAACAAAATCACAATCATAAAGGTATCTATGTAATAATTAGGTGCAAGCGTATTAGTAACTAACGCACAACAAGCACGCCTAGCTTTAAAAATCTTTTAAAATCTAGCTGAACTGAAGTAGGCTCACGGATTTTAAAATTCGATGACAATTATCCTCATCCCATGAAGATTTATAATGAAATCTCGTTACGTATCGTGATCCAGTGCGCTCGCGATAAACTCTTGATGAACAAAATGAACAATGTATATTTTATGTTTCGCCGTCAACACCCTAGGGTTGTCTGCATAGCTTAACTTTTATTTGCAATTTTCATTGTGCTCAGTCAGAATTATTAAGAGCTGTGCGTCAAAACAAAATAAATAAATATTTCAGGACAATCCGGTCCGGAGAAGTCATCTACCTTCTAAGTCTTCATGCCCATCTTAGACCACATCGTCACTTTACATCAGGTGAGATTGTGGACAAATGAAGGCTTATCTATCATAAAAATCATAATATAAATAAGAATGAATTGCGAGTCGAGTTCTATTATTAACCCCCGACAAAAAAAGAGGGGTGTTATAAGTTTGACGTGTCCGTCTGTCTGTCTGTCTGTCTGTCTGTGTCACCATAGCTCCCGAACGGATGGAGCGATTTCAATTTAGTTTTTTTTTGTATGAAAGGTGAGTCTTGCGCGAGTGTTCTTAGACATGTTTCATAAAAATCGGTTGGGCCGTTTAAAAGTTATGGGGGTGAGAGTGCGGAAGCAAAACCGAAAATCTGCAAATATACTAGTGTGGGGCATCAAATGAAAACGCATCGCGTCCACATTACATATTATTATGTTGTTTTACATTTAAGGAAATTAAGGCATTGGAATCGGGGGTTTTTCTTAAATTTTAAATTTAGATTTATTTACTTTTGTATAGGCCTAGATAAGATGATGGTGACATGGTTATCATGAAGTGCATTAGATTAGGTTCACAAACACATCAAGGAAATAAGTATGTATTAGTTTTTAAATTTTATGCAGAAAAATTAAGACACACAGATAGGTTGAAATATTTCTGCACTTTGTATTATCGAGTTAAAAAATAAACAAAAAACTGCAAAGTGAGGTTTATCGCTTATTAAAAATCATTAAAATTTAATATAGGTAATTATTAGTTTTTCACTATTTGAGTATCTCCAAAACTTCATTCATACAGAAGTAGCGTGGAGGAATTGAGTTCAATTCAATTCATTTATTTATAAAAGTTAAATACATTGTGAAAACTTAGTTTCGTCAGAAAATTAATAGAATCATACATAATTATTTATTTATTTAAGTTAGTACACTAGTACGATTAAACAACCAATTACATTAACAACACAAACATAATTATCATAGAATCATACACATAATTTTTTAAAATAAGTCAAAAATTTTTAAATAAAATCTAATAGAATTAATTATATATAATTATTAAAAAGATTTGGTACCTTTGATACATTAATTACCTATAATTTAAATTATAAAAATGTAAAAACTTATTAAAATTATTCATAAATAGTGCAGCTTTGTAACAAAGTCGCTTTGTAAAGTTTTGTGAAGATGTCAAACACATTGCCAGAATATAATTATAAACTTAATATTAATTACTTTAATAAAACAGATACAACTGAACAAACTGAACTGTTGCTAACTAGGGAAACACCATAATAATAATAAAAGTATATTCTAAATTATATTAAGTTAACAAATTATTCATCTTAATTAAATATAGATTATAATAATGATTGCTGCTGTATAAAGGTATTGCAAACAAGGTCGGTTGCCATAGTTCGACAACTGAAACAGTATCAATGGAAAAACCAAAATTATAATGCTCGCAAGGTTTACATTAGAAGGAATAGTACCTATATATTATAATACAGTCATCATCATCATCTCAGCCGTAAGACGTCCACTGCTGGACATAGGCCTCCCTCAAAGATCTCCAGTGGTTTCGGCTGGCAGCGGCCTGCATCCACCGTGAGCCCGCAGCCTTCACCAGATCGTCCGTCCATCTAGTTGGTGGACGTCCAACGCTGCGCTTGCCGATCCGTGGTCTCCATTCGAGAACCTTTCGGCCCCAACGACCATCTGTTCTTCGTGCTATGTGGCCTGCCCACTGCCACTTCAAAGAACTAATCCGTTTGGCTATGTCGGTGACCCGCGTTCTTCTACGAATCTCCTCATTTCTGATTCGATCCCGTAGAGAAACCCCGAGCATAGCCCTCTCCATAGCTCTTCACAATATAATACAGTATAACAGATGAATAAACAGAGATCCCATTAAATCAACATTTGATTAGAAGTGATTGTCATGTTTGCTAACGTTTCATCTCAGGAGCAAGAGGGTTGACAATTCCATTAATCTGAAGTCAACGTTTTCTAATTAAACCTAGGTCACACAGGTACATAAGTATGACATAATTATCACTTGTTTATAAGTACTAAATGTGTATTTAATAGGGTAATAGGGGGTAGATACCTAAAAAAAATATTCCGTTAAAAAATATTATAAATACACCCATTTTTTCTTAATACACCCAGAAGATACAGTGCATTGAAGTTTTTGACGTAACGCTTTTGTGCTATTTGTACAGTAGAATTCCGATTATCCGAAGATCGATTATCCGAATATCCGATTATCCGGAATCATTCGTCTCGGATCAAATTGTTAATTTTAAAAGTTTTGACAGCGCAACGATACATGTTACGACAAGTTTATTCCCGCGTCCGATCGTTACGTGTACTCCCGCTGTCATTTGATTGCAGGATAGTGTTTGATTTTGTTTCATTTTCATAAATTGCGTGCATAAATAACTGAAAGGTTGGTTTTTATTTTTGTCTACATTTGGTCTTCGAAATTTACAATGTCAAGCGAAAAAGAGTAGTGTTGTCTCTTGATGACAAAGTGAAGATAATTAAATAAAAGGAAACAAATTTAAAAGATTTTGGTGCTGGTAGAGTTCCACGCAACTCTGTGGAATTGCAAACATTAAAAAGGCGTTTAATAAATTATTAAAATTAACTCTTCTCTAATTCCTCGATTAAACCGCATGACAATTTTAGAGAAGTAACAGAAGCAATGAAAATTATTACCACTGGTGAAGGGAGCGATGAAGAGAATATCAAGGAATGGCTGAACTGCGATAATGAAGACCCTGGATTTCAAATTTTAACTGATGCAGAAATAATTGAGGATTTGAACAGTAATGAGAGAGAAGATGAAGAAGACACTGAAACTGTGGATGTATGTCAAGTATCATCACACGCAGAAGCTTTTGAAGCTCTCGATATTGCTTTTAAGTGGTTTGAAAGACTATCTGCGTTTTAGCCGCAGTGAAACCATGTGATTAATTACGTCAAAGACCAATAACAAGTTATTTCCAACCAAAATTTTAAATTACATAGGTATTATGTAATCATTATAGCTCGGTTTTTATGTATCGTATTATCTAAACCACACTTGTGAAACTTAATACATAATAAAACTTTATTATATGTAATTTAAAGTGGTTTGATTTGCTTTGAAATCGATTATCCGGATTTTCGATTATACGGAGTACCCCTGGTTTTATTTAATCCGGATAATCGGGATTCTACTGTACAATATTTATGCGTCTAAAACCCCCATTTCGGAACTTCGATGCCCTTTATCTTGGCATTTTATTATTACATTAAGCGAAAAATAGGTTAATTCAACAAGTGATGGTATTAATGAAAGTTATCTCATTTAAAGGAAAGTCAAATATTTGCAGACATTCCGCTTCAAATATAAAATGAAAATTTCATTGAAATGATGAGATATTCATCGAAATTAACCAATTACACTCTCATTATTGGTAAGCGTAACGTGATGGATCTAATTAATATAATCAAAAAGTATATATTTCTTGTTGTCACCAATACCAGTATTATGTTTATACGCAACAATGTTTTTTCGTCCCAAAATAAATCTGTAATAAATATGCAATAATAACATTTATTTATTTATTTTATTTATTTTAAGATTTTAGGAAAACTTACAGCTAGCTAGTATGTAATATAAACAATAAAGATACACATATGTGCTCACTGAAGGCCATTTAAAAGTTTTCACATATAAAGAAATAAAAAACAATACAAAGAGAAGTTAATGGACAACAAAACAGTTCATAACATACAATATCTATATAGTTTCGGTGTTATGTAAAATTTATATTCTTTATGTGTTAAATTTATTTTCTACAAATGTCAAATTGTGGAATCACATCATTGTAGGGCACTTATCTTTTGTTTTTCATTTTTGTGTACTTACCTATAAGATTGTACTTATTGTATGTCCTAGCGAATAAAGATTGTTTATTTTATATTTTAACTGTGTAAGATCTCTATGTACATAATTAAATAATAAAGTTTTCTTTATCTTTTTCAATCAGTGTGTGTTTCCAGTAGTCATCACTGGATGTATCCGAAACATGGTTCCTTACAATTTCACTATTGAATTTGAAAACGGGGTTTATTAATTTTTTTGTTAAGGGAATAAAAACTTCGCAGGTATATAATACAATACGTCACAGTTTATGAGCGTAAAACCCGTTTTCATAATAATTGGTTCTTCACTGTTATTATAAAAGCCTTATGTAAAAGTCACTCAGAGAGCTAATAGAAAGGGCTATGCAGAAATTAGGAGATACTTTTGAAGAACGGGTCACCGACATTAGTACACTGAAAAAGTTCGTTGATGGTTATTTTGGCCTTTGGCTGCCTTTGGTGTGCTGTGCTGCCGTCCTTATCATAAGTGCAATAACTAGGTAAAAGCTACTTTCGAGAAAAACGCGCATAAAGATTTTTTTTTTGTTTTTCATGTATCTCAATTTCTATACAAGGTATCGACTTGAAACTTTCACAAGGCTATAGATTAAAATGTGTAGAATATTATGTAGTACCTTGAATTGGTAAAAGTGTTGGCTTAGTTACCTAAAATCACAGAATTTTACTTATGTTTAGTACTTTAATATAAATAGATAGAATGATTACTAGTCATAACCGAAATAAGTAGTATAGTTATTTCCCTTATCATTAGCAATTTAACATATTTCACTTTTGAGTAGCAGGCAATCCCTATTTTTTCTTGTATGCTCAACCGATTAGTGCAATAAGTGTCGGACATATTTCGGTTTTCATTAGTAAAACAAGCTTAGATGTCAGAGTTGTTATTTTATATAAATTGGAGTTGGATATTTAATTTATTACGCAGTACCACAGATTAGATGGCAGTACCTACATTTATTCTGTATAAATAAAACAATTTGGTACGTAATTGAATCTTTATTGTATGTCATACATACATAATCAAACGCCAAGTAAAAAAAATTTATTTGATTCTTTAGCATAATATGGTATATATTTATACATTGTTAATATAATAATATAATATATTATATTGTATTATATTATAATAGGTATTTATATGTTATTTTTATGAGTATCTATATATTTATTTATATGTGGAGTAATATGTAAGTCTATAGTATAAAATATTTGGATATAATTTTTTTGTTGTATTACTATTATTAATTATTATTATTATTTTTAAGTCACCGTCCAGTTATTTGCTGTGCATTTTACTCTCCATCCAAAGATTGTCTGAAAGAAATTGCTTTAAGCAATGTGGCCGCCCATTACGCATTTTGTATTTAGCAGTATGTCCCTTTTTGTATTGTTTTATCTGTTAAGTAGTTAAGGTTACAGAACTTTTATTTGGAACAATAGGAAATGTTTTTTGTTAATTTTTATTTGAAGGAAATTCAATTCTTTCCATTCGCTATTGCCATGTTTCTCTTTGTCCTTTAACATGAAAGTTTCCCTTTTGACCCTGACCACCATGATGATCTATATATAAATAAAAATGAATTGCTGTTCGTTAGTCTGACTAAAACTCAAGAACGGCTGAACGGATTTATCTTATCTTTGTCTTAAAATGTTCGTGGAAGTCTAGGGAAGGTTTAAAAGGCGAGAAAAAATCGAATAGTTGCCGGGGAAAAAAAAAAAAAAAAACCCGTGCGAAGCCGGGGCGGTCCGCTAGTTTTAAATAAACTCTTGGTACCGTGTTTCCGTGTTATTTTAAGCTGAGATGAAAAGTCTTCATAGTCATAAAAATCAGACACTGTCATGACTTTAACGGTATTTTTTTTTAGTTTGTCATTTTATCAGAATCTATGAGGTCATCAAAGTCGTAAACTTTTTTTTAAGTGACAATTCGACTTGGTGGTTAAAATGATCAGAGGACATAAAGGTGTGTCCAGGCTAAAAGTACTTTACTGATGATTCATCAGCAGCAATCAGATTGCTATCTAAGTCTACCAAAAAACACATAAACGCCCAGTTTTTATTCTGAGCTGAACAGTTATCAACCCATAAGACCATATGTTTTGCGTCAAGTTTATGTACTAATAAATCTAAATTTCAAATATTAAAAACCCCCGATTTCAAAGCCTTAATTTCATTAAAGTAAAACACCATAATATTTTGTAATGTGCACGCAAAGCGCTTTCATTTGATAAAAATAAAAAAATAAATAAAATAAAATAATCTTTATTTCTGTAACAAATAACATGGTGTGATTTCTGTTGTAAAGACCCTCATTTAAGCTTAAAAACTTGTGTTAGAGGGTCTCGCTCTTCTATATCATTAAGTTACAAAATAAAAAAAAAGAACTTACTCTAAATAAATAATAGGTTGAGTGTGCATTTCACGTTTTCTAAATGATAAACTAAATTTTTTTTACTATATTAATCATACATTAAAGAGTAACTTATTATTATATTTTCAGTACTTACATCAAACATATTCATCAATTATTAGTATTAATGTGTATTCGTAAACTTATAGCAAATGAATTAATACCATACATATATAAATATACATACCATATTATAAACATACATTGTATACATACCATACTATAAACATACTAAATACATACTATAATATCATGAACATACATATATACATACATTATGTGGCATACACCTATTTAAAATTGATTAATTTATGACCTTCATTAGTGCTTCAGTCTCTTCATAACTTTTTGTTAATAGGAATTTGGTTAAAACTTTTTTAATATAATATAACTTGAGGGGATATATGTTCAAGATTTTATTTATTGAATTATATAGATATAACGATTGATTTTTGTATTGTCTGCTAGCAAAGGTGGTTCTACAACATTGAGATTTTACTCTGTGATTTCTCCTCTTATTTAAAGCAACTATAGGACTAAAAGATAGGGATTTATGTCGTCTTAAAATAACATGTAGAATATATAGCTTCCTAACAGATAGAAGATCAGTGGTAGAGTATAGTGTGCTTGTTGGAAACCTATAGGGCTTAAAGAACATGACCTTAATTAAGGCTCGCTGTGCTCTCTCTATTTCTAAGAACCTAGTCTTTGCCGCTCCACCCCATATTGAAACACAATAATTTTGTACGGATTGTGATAGAATGGTGTAAATGTTTTTTAATAATGGCTCAGGAGCTACGTTTCTAAGATTTTTAAAAACCCAAATCATTTTCCTCATTCTCGCGCTAAGTGCTTCGATTTGCTTATACCATGACAAATGTTCGTCTATAACTATACCGAGATACTTGATTGACGTTACTTTATTGATGTGTGGGCATGTACATGGATCATTATGTATATCATCAAAATCATGTATCTGAATGCTAAATTCATTACCGGGTTGATTTTTTTTATTTATAGAGTAACACATAAAATTGGTTTTTTCAGTATTTAGTGTCAGTACATTTTCTTTAAGCCACATAGCGACTTTAGCAAGACCCTTTTCTGTATCTATTTTGACCTTTTCCCAAGATTCGTTACTGAAAACGATTGCTGTGTCATCGGCGTAACAAAAAACTCTACCATTATCTAATTTGATACTACATAAATTATTTACATATATATTGAATAATGTTGGCCCTAAGACGCTTCCTTGGGGAACACCGTAGGTTATATCTAAAGGCTCACTAATATATTTTCCCAGTTTTACCTGCTGTTGACGACCGGAAAGGTAATCCTCTAATAGAGCTAAACTCGTACCTCTTATACCAATCTCTTCTAGTTTTTGGATCATCTTAGGCACGTGAACGGTATCGAAGGCTTTTCGTAGGTCGAGATAAACAGCAATGCATTTTTTATTTTTATCTACTTTTTCCACGATATATGATGTTAATGATTCTACAGCGTCTTCAGTAGACCTTCCATTTCGAAATCCAAATTGCGAGTCAGATAGAATTTCGTATTTATTTAAATAGCTAACTATTCTTTTATTTATAAGTTTTTCTATGACTTTTGATAGTGAAGGTAGTATTGAGATTGGCCTGTAATTGTTAATACATGTAGCATCTCCATTTTTAAATATAGGAGTAATAAGTGTTTGCTTAAGTACTTTCGGGAATATACCTTTATTAAAACATGTATTAGCAAGATGAGTTATTATAGGTATTAGGTATTGCTTAGCCAATTTCAAAAAACTCGTTGGAATATTGTCCCACCCTGGAGCGCTGTCTGATTTGAGACTCATGAGTATGTTGTTTACTTCATCTGGGTCTGTTTCTAGGAGTACAAATGTATTAAGTTGTGAGTTTCTCGCCACGTTAACTAGAGTGTCTGTGTCATTAATAGGTATATTATTTGCTAATTTTTTCCCAATGTTCACAAAAAATTCATTTACGTAATTTACTGACTCTATGTTTGTTGATTTAATATTTAAAAGTTTAGTATTATCGGTATTATTATTTTTATTATTTGTGTATGTTATTGATTTAATGTTTTTCCACAGTCTTTTTGTATTATTTACAGATTTTTCTAATAGGTCCCTTTCATAATTATTCTTAGATTGTTTTATTATTTTAGTACAATAATTTCTATATCTTTTGAAGGTTATTTTTAGAATATCGTTGAACGGATCTAACTTAATTTTTTTATGTAGTTTATTTCTATTTCTTATGCATCTTAAAATGCCAGGTGTTATCCAAGGCTTAATGACTCTCTTACGATTCGGAACAGTAGAAGAGGTAGTATTCTCTTTTAAGGACTCCATTATTTTCGTCACCAACTGTGTTGCTATATTATTGGCATCTGTACAATAGGAAAGTTCTATTAAATCAGTTTTATCTAATGAGATTAGTGCTTTATTAAAATCTGTTACGGTTTTATTTCTGATTATATTTTTATTGTATCTTTTATGGGAGAGTGTGAGAATTATCATTAAATGGTCAGTAACAGACGTGTTTAAGACAGCTATACGTGCAGATGATTTACTGATATCTAATTTTAACATAAAGTGATCTAGACAATTTTGCTCCCGTGTTGGTAGAAAATGGCCTGCCAACAGTCCATGTAGAGATAACATATTTAAATAGTTTAATCTATTCTCTCTCTCCTGGGTTCTGTCGGTTTCTCTAGCTATTAAATTTATGTTCATATCACCTGTTAATATTATGTTTTTATAATCTTTTAATGTTTCAAGATGAGAACTGACAGAGTTTATAAACACACCAGCGTTTACATTTGATGGCGAACGATATATACCTATTATTACATCTGTGGGGGTTTCTAGTTGTAAGCAGGTAGCATGTGTGATATCGATTTCTTTAATATTGATTACTTTAAATGAGTCACTTAAGTATAAAACAACACCATCATTTTGATTGAGTTTGCGTGTTGTTGTATAGCAATTGTAATTTGCAAGAGATGGAGTCGGTTTATTTGAGTCAAGCCTGCATTCGGTCAAAACGAGTAAATCTGGGAAAAAATCTAGTAGTCCTAAGTTTGCGTTCAGGTCATCTATGTTACTATATATACTTCGCATATTTTGAGAAACTATTGTGATATCAGTTTTGCCAATAGGAAAATGTTGTTTCAAACTCTGAACATCGCACTGAATCGAGCTAGCTATTTCAATTTCGTCTATTTCCTGCAACGTTGAGAGCCTGCTATCCATATTGATTTATAGTGAGACTGCAATTGTTTTTAATACAAATAATTTTAAATTTGATTCTAGTTATAGAGAGTTTTACAAAAGGAATGATATCGCAAATTGCTATAATAATGAGTAATAATTTGTATAAATAAATAATAAATCCATAATAAAGCATAATTAAATGTACTGTTTTGATATTGAGTGTGTAATGTGTAAGTGTAATGTATAAAAATAAGTTTTGATGACTTTTAGTTTGTGTGAGTAATTTACTCATATAATAATTATATATAATATTTGAGCTAAGATGAGTATTCATTATCGTTATCGTATGATAACTATTAAAATATATTTGTTGTGTTTGCACATAGAACCATAAAAAATACAAAATAAAACAGTTAAAGTTAAATAATAATACATAAGTCTCCACTAGGCCTAGTCAACACTGTTGTAGAAGTTGCTGAACCTGTAATTCGGATTTTATTGTTATAATGGGTGAGTTCTCGTCCTTCCGAACATAGACTTTCCCGTACGCCGTCCAGCAAAACTTGTACTTTTTAGTTTTGGCCAGGTCCCTGGCCAAGAAGTGTAGACGAGAGCCTTTTGCGGTTAGTTGCTCTGATACATATATTGGTGTGTCTTCTGAAGTACGCAATCCCAGATGCATAGATCGAAGCTTAGTTTTATGTCTAATATTAAATCCTTTACTTTGCTTCAGGATGTCGGTTTTCACCATCGTGGAAGATGTTTCCACTATGATAGGTGTATTCTGCGAACCCTCTTTTTTTGCACGTACTCGATAGATATCTTTAATATCCGACTCACTAATGCCGGCTCCGATACTTTTTGATAAACTTAAGACCATACCAATAAGTTCTTCCTTTGACTCTGAGGCCTTCTTTGGGACGTTTTTTATCTCAAAGTTTGATTTACGGATGCTCATCTGCATGTCCTCTAATTTATTTTCAAGTACAGCTATATAATTTTGATCGTGCTGAATCTTACTTTCCAAGGTTTCAATTTTACGCTTGAACTCATCGTTTTGAGTTGTGAGTAAAACAACGGATAGTTGTATGTTTTGACTACTACTCTGAATTTCCTTAAGCATTTTTCTTAGCTCATTTTCCTGAGTAAAAAGCATTGATCTTATTTCCTCTTTAAAATCATTGAAATCAGAGTTGTATTCCAATTCCCTTTTTCTTTTATGTATTAGGAAAGCTTTAGTAGGTGTACTACCTATAATACCTAAATCTGGCTCAGAGGTGGATCTGTCCATCGCCGTACCAGGAGTAGTCATTTTATTCGTAAGCGCAGAGTTCATAAGCAATGAAGCTCAGTAGTACCAGGCGAGCAGAACAGTAAGGGAGTAGCAAGCGGCCTGTAGACGGTCGTAGCGTCAGTGCGCTTGCACTTAGACGTAGTCTGCACTAGTGTGCTAGTGTGCATTCGCAATAGAGTAGGAATGTATGGTTATGATGACTCACGTACTCGTAGCTTGCGATGCGGAGCGGCTCGGTGCGTTCTCACGTTCTGTAACCTCTTCACTTCTTATGTTGTCCTAATTTATTGTACTGATTTATTTTGTTCAGAATTAAGATAAATGTTTTATTAAATAATGTACGGTTTTTTCTTAATAAACGTCTGAGCACCTCAGCGGTCCGGAGGGAAGAGATTTGATACCCCACTCGAGTATATTTGCAGACTTTCGGTTTTCCTTCCCCACTCTAACCCCCATAGCTTTTATACGGCACAACCGATTTTCATGAAACATGTCTAAGAAAACTCGCGCCACACTCACCTTTCATACAAAAATGTTAATCTTCTATTAAATTAATTTCTATCTTTCATATTAAATTGAAATCGCTCCATCCGTTCGGGATCTATGATGTCCCAAACAGACAGACAGACACAAAGACAGACAGACAGAAACGTCAAACTTATAAAACACCCATCTTTTTTGGTTGGGGGTTAAAAAGGATCTGAATGCAGAAATGATGTCTTCTTGGCTTCGTCCAGACACAGTTTCGTTCCATCATAACCATACTTATTGCAGTCATCGTTAGTAATTCAATGAATTATTTTAGGTTACCTTGCCACAACTCAAGTTATTTCACTCTTGATAAGTAAAACAAGACCAAATCCATAAATTATTTTAGGTTACCTTGCCACAACTCAAGTTATTTCACTCTTGATAAGTAAAACAAGACCAAATCCCTAATATATTGCGGTTATGCTTAAGAAAAAAACGGGAATGGTAATAGATACGTAAAAACTGTCAAAGAAGAAAACGTAGATCTCATTTTGCTGATCACGAATATGTATATAACTCTGTTTGGCCCAAAACTCGAGTTATTGCACTTATGATAAGGACGGCAGTGTGGGTAGGTCATTACACCGCGTAGAACAAAATAATGGTCGTCGAAAGTAAACAATGAAATAGTTTATTTGTGTATCTATAAACACAAATTGAATACCAACTCAGTTGAAAGCTGCACCGATAGATACAGCACTGATTTTTAATGGTTCCAGTAGGATTGCAGAACTGCTTACAACACATAAATATTGGTTAAACAGTTGCATAATTTATTAAGAAATAGGACAAAATAATGGTATTTAAATGCTTATACTAATTTCGAATGGTCGCGTCTCAGATCGGCAAACACAGCATCGGACGACCACCAACAAGATTGACAGATACTCTGGTCAAAGCTGTCAGCGCACGGTGGAAAATTATCATCCAGCTGCAATTTTAAGATGGATTTATTGTAAGTGCATACATAAATATCTATAATATAAAAATGAATATAACTCAACAACACCTGGACCAATTTGACCGATTCCTCTTTTTAAATGTTCGTAGAAGTCCAAGGGTGGTTTCACGGCGAGAAAAATCTAATAATTTCCAGGAAAATAACGGGTTATTATTTCTGCCGGGGCGGGCCGCTAGTATAAACTTATAAAACTTAGTTACCCTTAATGTATAGCCTATATAATTATTATGTATAGCCTAAACTCACGCTAACACGTTAACTCAAGTTCTGACTGAAAGCCGGCGCCTCTCTTCATTCTCAGCTGAGGCATAATGCTGAGTCAGAACCTATTAAACGCATGTATGTTTTTAGGGTTCCGTTCCCAAAGGGTAAAAACGGGACCACATTTACTGAGACTACATCGTCTGTCTGTCTGTACGCTAGTCACCAGGCTGTGTCTCAAGAACCGTCATAGATAGAGAGTCGACATTTTGAGAGATGATGTATTTCTCTTGCCGCTCTATCAACAAATAAAAGAGCTTTTTTCTGTTCACGTCCGTAAGTGATAACCCTCTGAATACTTACTCGTGACCTCCGGGTGGTGCTAAGAACAGTCTCTGGTGGCAGGCTTCGGCCGCGGCTTGTCACTACCCTCCGGGCTGGGCCGGTGCGTGAAGGCATTTTTTCGTGTTTCGTAATGTGGTTCGGAGAAGCCATCTACCTTCTAGGTCTTCATGTCCCATCTTAGACCACATCGTCACTTTACATCAGGTGAGATGGTAGTCAAATGAAAATGTATCGATCATAAAAAAAAACAAAAACTCATAAATAATAAATATATTTTTTTCAGTTAAACGACGTTTCGCGAGTTGGGATGAGTGACCGCCTAACTGTATTTGCACTTTATAATATTTTTATTTCTTTTTGCTTTTTTTTATTGCAATAAATGTACAAACTGAACACGGAACCTTAGCCGTCCATCTCAAACGTGTTCAATTAATAAAAATTTTATTCTATTCTATTATAAGGAAGGCAAAAATTCACACTCTCTAGTTTTGTATGTCAAGACAAAAAGTCCTTAATTGCTCTGAGAGCTTGCAGTAAGAGCTCAGTGGCCAGGTGGGACAACAAAAGCGTCGAAGTTTCCCAAAATGTCGGTCAATTACCTCCTTCAATTACAAACAATGCAAACAGACTGTGCTCATCCTATCTCAACGAGCATTCCACTCAGGGAAACGTTTTCTCTATCTCAAATACCATACGACTGATTCACAATCAACGACACGACTTCGACCATGGTGCTTGTTAACTTATTAGATAGAGGAAAACTAAAACTTTAAGCCAAAAGTTTGACATAAAGGATTGTATTATATGGTACTTATAATGCCGCTACCCGCAACCAACCCCCACTAGGCCAGTTTTTATATACCGCCCAGTTCATGAGACAACCTTGAGTGAACTGTTGAAAGATTTTTTTACAACAGCACACTCTCAGACTTAGCTTAATTTACCTAACCTAATTTTGTATTGGTGACGGATTGGTGAATTAAGGCCAAATCTCTCTCGTCAAGGGAGAAGTACCTGTGTACCAGCAGTGGGCACGAAAAGACTGGTGCTTATTTATTTATTTTATCACATCTGCATAAATTTATTGTAATTAAACTGTAGTTGCAATTAAAGACCGTCTTTAATTGCAACTACAGTTTAATTACAAAAATATTAGTCTTCTGTGCTGTTCAATGACAATTCCCAACCAATTTGGTTATAAATCTAAATTTAAAATTTAAGAAAAACCCTCGATTCCAATGCCTTAATTTCCTTACATGAAAAACAACATAATAGTATGTAATGTGGACGCGATGCGTTTTCATTTGATACCCCACACTAGTATATTTGCAGATTTTAGGTTTTCCTTCCCCACTCTCACCCCCATAACTTTTAAACGGCACAACCGATTTTCATGAAACATGTCTAAGAACACTCGCGCCAGACTCACCTTATAACACCCCTCTTTTTTGGTCGGGGGTTAAAAATAATAAGACGTTCTATGTGATTTTCTATTTAATTATTTTTCTACAAAACGTTTCACATTTTGTTTATGATTTCTCATTTTTATTAGATTATTACATAAAACATTAATTAATGGATAATTATCGTATCGTATGGTCTCATAAAGATTATTTATAATGGAACTGGGTAGCTATATACATTCACATACAATCTCATATTAATCAATTATCATCACATTCTGCAAAATACTTGGTCGATTCGAACCACGGCGAAACAACCCATTCTAAGAGAGTCCCTGGTAGATCCATACCGTAAGAACAGCTCTCGGTGCGAAACGTCTAATTTCCCGGAATTATAAGTATGCCAAAGCGTTATACATATTTTTTTTTGTGAATGAAGCATTATTGTTGATATGAAAAGTATTCCGATTTATTACAACTGAATGGAATAAAATCTGTAACTGAATATTTTAAGCAACTCACACAATATTCAGTTGACAGATTTTAATACATTCAGTTATAATAATAAATTGGAATACTTTTCAACTAATGAAATTGTTTTGGATTTTTTATTGTATTGTTGCATTTTAAGCTGTCTAGTTGTTGAATTTCTGTATATATGTAATATAATATATTCATCAGTAGTCAACAACAATGATGATTGATTGACGTGGGTTTTCGGCACAATTAACCCCTTGCTGTCCAACATAACATAACGGATTAATTTGATAAAATGGCAATGGTACATTGAAAAGCCAAATAGACTATTTTCGGAGGTGACCAAAAATTCTGAAGTTCGATTAAATGTATAATATGATTATGAAAATAAGCACTGATGTTGATCTATTTTGACTTATATATCTATACAAGACTAGCTGACCCCAGCAAACGTTGTTTTGAAAAATGATAAGTAGATAGTAGCCGATTCTCAGACCTACTGAATACGCATATAAAATTTGGTAAAAAACGGTAAAGCCCTTTCGGAGGAGTACGGTAACTAACATTGTGACACGGAAATTTGGTATATAAGATTTTCCTGTTATTGTATAAAAATAATAATTTAAAAGCCTCTGTTTTTAATCTGCATAATTATCACTACGTACAGGGTCATAGTGTGACGTCATCGTGGCAGTAATATAACGGTGTCACGTGTCGCGTATCGACAAGTCATGAGGCGCCTCGCGACGGCTGACAATGACAGTTTTATTGGCATACCATGATGACGTCACGAATATGCTGGCAAATGGCGGACAGCATCATTCGATTGTATTATTTATTAATTTTAGTTTTGGGTAGGATTAAATCTTTAGGTGATATTACTTGGATTATTATATATTATTATAGGTATATTTATTATATTATTATATTCTGTAAGAGATCCCAACCAGCAGTGGTTGTCTTACGGCTGAAATGATGATGATTAACTTAAGCTCTTATTACATACCATAATTCTAGGGTCTGGGTGTTTTCTATGTATCATTATGTATGTATTTACAAAAAAAAATGTATCTATGTAGTATATCAGTCACCTAACACCCATAGTACAAGCTCTGCTTAGTTTGGGGCTAGGTGATGCTGTGTGTTAAAAAAAAAAAAAAAATTTATAATACGTATTTATTGTAAAAGGTAAATGTTATACCAAGTGGACAAAGTCGAGGGTACAGCTAGTTATAATATAAATAAAGTTTAGTACATGAGAATAAAACCTCTTCATTCCCTTTTATTTATCGGTTGCCTTCGAAGACATTAGACGCAGACTTTATCAGGTCTTAGTGGGTTCTGATTAATCTCGGGTCATATTTTAGGGATCAATGTTAAGGTCCTATTCTGAAACAGGCGACTTTGAGAGTAAGGAGTTTTAGTTTAAGATTGTGTTAAGTTTCGTAAATCTCGAAAATAAAACCGTTAAAATAAATAAATAAATATTTCCGGACAATCCACACAACAACATCTAGCCCCGTGGTAAGCTTTTAGCTTGTGTTACAGGTACTAGACATCTGATATACCTACTTGATATAATATACATACATACATAGATATTTTTCATTATACATATTAAACACCCAGACCAAGGAGAAAGTGCTTGCAGAACATACAAACACTTCACCCCTCGGCGGGAATAGAACCCGCTACCTCTTGCGCCGCAAGCGGACTCTCGCCCACCGCGCCACTGAGGCAGTAAAAAATGAATTGAAAGCACAGCCTACCGAAATTAATTTATATAAGCATTAAATTTACGTTCCCACTGGGATACATGGACTTCTCACACGACGGCATTAGGCATTCATTCACCACGCTGGCCAAGTGCGGGTTGGTGAATGTCACATGTCCTTCAAACTCCAGTTTCCACACTATACATATTATTTTTGTTTCCACACTATACATATTACTTTTGCCTTCACCGTTAAAGCACGTGTTAAAATCACACGTAGGTACATTTTTCGATAAGAAAAATCCAGAGCATCGCGAAATCCATGCGCGGCAGGAGTTTGAACTCACGACCTTCGGGATGATAGTCGAGTATTAGACAACAGGGCCTTTCAAAAAAAATATTAAATTTTGAAATAACTTTAATTGTAATAAAAAAGCAATGAACAATTAGGTTGGTCCAAATGTAAAATTTTCAAGCGCAATTTGATAATAATCATCATTTTCATAACGTTGTTCTATCCATTGTAATTTATTATTATGTAACCATTTTAAAAAAGACAAACCAAAGCAGTTACGCAGTGCAAATAATAGTTCCTTTAGTCTGTTCAGAGAGCTCAATGTTTGTAACCGATATCTGTTCATTAAAATTTAAAACAAAGTAAGAACTAGGGCTTTAAAATGTATGAATAAGAATCTTATTCTTATTCATACATTTTAAAGCCTACATAAAACATTTTAAGAATAATTTATTTGCATAAAACATGAGTGTAAACATGGTATTAAGTTTAAAAAAAAGTGTTCTACATCTATGTTTTTATCTATGTTTTTATCTATTGTAGGCGATGCGTAGTGTTTTCATAGTTTTAAGTTTTAATTTGATTTATATTTCTTTAGTTTATTTTAAAAAAGCTGATGTTAAAAAACAAACCTTATATTTTTTATCTCTGTAATTTAAAAACGTAAATAAAGGTATATGCTGTGGCGCGCGGGGCGACGATCGGTGAAGTACGCGTCAGTGTCAGTGTGCATGACGACGGCTCGCGCGAACGTTTCGTTTTCTCGCTCGCTATTGCTTTTTGGTACAAAACCTATGTTTTATTGGTCCAACACCTACATCTATGTTTACTTCTTATATGTAGAATTTGAAACAATATTTCGTTGGCTGAAAACGCCTAATTAAAATATCCTATTAAAATAATAAACATTTTTTTTTAATAATATACCTCTTTAATATCAACAAAAACCTGACTTCTTTGAATTCTTAACTGTGCTCCATAACTTAATCCGTAAACTTTATGTTTTTTTATATAAATAAATATCGTTTTATTTATTTTGTATAATTCTCTCGTCCTTTGTTTCTAGAATATTTATTTTATGGTGATAGTGTGAATGTCTGTTAAGTAGTAACACCATAATTAAATTTTCAAAGAGTAGCTACATCACGCCTGGAGCGGTGACAATAATGTCCGGTATACACGACAACGATATATCGTAGCGATTTGACTACACAGCCTGTTTGTGCAGTTTTCTCGATCGTGTTTACGAAAAATATTATCAGATTTTTCTGGTTGGCGCAAGTAATTGCATTAGTTATCAACATGTATTAGATAATACGTTTGCAGCGAATGAAGTGCTCATGCAAATTCATTTCATAATAAAAAATTACTCATAATTATTACAGTAAAATATAATTTTGCAGAGGTTATCGAGGAGGTTGACGAGTTGAGGAGGTAGTGATAGTTTGTTGTACTTCACTAAATAATATAAAACAATTCCTTTGTATGCCTTCCTTTATATGTTGTATCTTTGAAACTACGCAACGGATATTGATGCGGTATTTTTATTAGATAGATTCAAGAGTAAGGTTTATATGTATAATAACATCCATTAAATAGTGGAGAAGTACTGTTATTTTTGAGGTTTCTTATGTGGTGTCGTAAATAATTTAATTTTTTCGGCTTACAATGCAAACGCAGGCTGAACCCTACGAGTTTTATCAAAATAATGTACTAAGTATTGTACACATTTAAAAGGTCTACAGAAAAGTCCGTGATGGTATATAATGTCTATCTCTTATGGATAACCCACAATAACTTTTTTTTGTCATTTACTTTTTACGACAAATAATGGCTAATTTTCGAAGCGATTTTAACCAATACAGCATTAATCCTTAACCAATTAAATACCTTGAATACATTGTTCATTTAATATAGATCTATATGGCCCTTTACACCGTATGATTTAAGTGAATATTTTCGAAGATATTACAGATTTAAAAATTGCGGGACTTAGCGTTTGCGGCGGTACCGGCCGGCCGCCCGGTGCGGCAAGGGCGTGCCTATAAATAGCGCCTCTGAGGCCGCGGTTTTCTCAAAACTACTAGATCGATTTTAATCACATAGGCTATATATTTTATACCCGTGCGAAGCCGGAGCGGGCCGCTAGTATTAATTAATTATAGTAATCTTGGTCACAAGAGATGAGGTGTCTTGTTAATGTCCCGATTCATTTTACATTAGGAATTTACCATCGGGCTTTTACAGCAACATATACTCCAAATGTCGCTCGATTAACTGTACAAACCGCAAAAGAGTTGTCTTTTTAGTCAGATTGCTACGATATATCGTAATCGTGTATACCGGGCATTAGCATTTTGTAGGAAAAGCGTCTCTTTGTCGGAATAATTGTGTAGTCGCTCTAGTACGCTCTAACAAAAAGCTTTAAAAATGGCGATGCATTTTTCAGTAAGTTTGAACATTTACATTTTTCCACTCCGGATGACTGTCTTTAATTAACTTTATGTTAACGAAGATATAATATTATAACTCTGCTCTCTTTAACGGTTCTCTTCTCTCACATACCTTAAGCTCCCTTATTACGTTCCCACCGCTGGGACGCTGGGAGACAGATTAGGCTTTAATTCACCACGCTGACCAAGTGCGGGTTGGTTAGTGTCACATGTCCTTCAAAACTCTCAGAACATGAATGTTTCCTCCAAAACCGTTAAAACACGTGTTAAAGCGCACATATATTTTTCAAAATAATAAGATCCAGAGATTCGCGTCGGGTTTTGAACCCACGACCTTCAAACTGAAAGTTACACTTGCTTCCACTAAGTCAACACGGCTTATCTCGTCTAGATACGGTTTTAAATTTCTTTTCATCATGTAATTATTCAGCTCAAGCTACAGGCAACTTGCTTCTTCATAATAATTACGATAGGGATCGTAATAATAATTTTTATTAAAATTTGTTAAGTATCAGGATTAAACGTTGTTCTGGTTTCCATTGCTACTCACTACCTATTATTAAAATAATTTATATTGTTACACCTAGTAATGACTTGCACTGCAAAACAGTCTGTAAAACATACCTACTTAAAAAAATCAAAGCGCCTCAGTCATTCTCTCGTGATGGTTTCATTAAGGAAAGAGTATATCTTTTAATATTTGTTACAATAAAGTGATTTTTATAACATTTACGCAATATGATTCCATTCTATGGTATGGAATAAAACTATATTAAAATGGCTTCCCTACAAAACAAGATGGCGCCGAATATGATGATTGCATCCGTTGATTCGAGCGTGAGTGCAAACTTGGCGGCAAAGAACGGTCGACTTTTTCTAATATTTCATCGTAACAATGCAAAATTTTATACGGGGTGATTTTGAAGTTGTTTACCATTACATATCGTTCAAAAATTCACATCGGGTTTCAAAATATTCTGATATCAAAGGGTTTTCAACATTTTGGGATTAGCAGGTATACTAGTCTGTTTTTTAACCCGCGACCAAAAAAGAGGGGTGTTATAAGTTTGACGTGTCTGTCTGTGAGTCTGTCTGTCTGGGACATCATAGCTCCCGAACAGATGGAGCGATTTTAATTTAGTTGTTTTTTTTTGTATTAAAGGTCAGTTTGGCGCTAGTGTTCTTATATATGTTTTATGAAAATCGGTGGTGTCGTTTATAAGTTATGGGGTGTGAGAGGCGGGAAGTAAAATCCGCCTCTCTGTTTTACTTTTAAGGAAATTAAGGCATTGGAATCGGGCGTTTTTCTTAAGTTTTAAATTAAGATTTTGTGGTTAGTTATGAATTGCATGTTAATCGAAATAGTGAATACTTACAAATAATAGCATTAACTCTTTATGAATCAACAATTATTATTATTGAGCCAAGTTTTAAATTTTTAGGCGCAATCTTCATCATAATTTAAGTTGAATAACCTGGTTGCTAGACATTGAGAAATAAATGAGAGATTTGACTTGCAATTCGTTGAAAATGTCAGGTATCTTTGAACAAAAAAAAACGTCACTTTTGCATTCATATAAAAATGACCGGCACCAGACAAAAATAACGGAAACTTTGAAAAAAATATAGCTCAATAATTTCATATTTTTCACTAAGAAGTTGCACGGGTAAGCGTTTTCTTAATTTTTTAAAAATTCTTTTATCAGATAGTCAGATAGTCAGATAGTCAATTTATTGGTAAAAATCATGTTTACAAGTCACTTTTTAAATTATATAATAACAAATTATATAGACTTAAATTTACTAGTTGAATAAGCTAATAAATAAATATTAAAATAAAAAATGTCACACTTAAAATGAAATAAAAAATCAACACAAATAATTTACAATACAACAGATATAATTTTTTGTATGTCATAATAAGTTTACAGTTTGTTTTCGAGAAATTCTGAGTTGAAGGAGTTTAAGCTAGGCGCTGCGACAATATGCTCCGGGAGTCGGTTGTAGACAGAGGGACCTAGCGCGTGTGTCAGCTTGTCTGACCTCGCCAACCTGCGCCCTACCGAGGCGAGCTTGTGCGCTCCGCGGGTGTTGTAGCGCTGGCCGTGCCCATCGCCGCGTGTTGTGAAGCTTTCGTGATTCGCGCGTACATACATTGCGACCTGGTAGATAACTATTCCAGGCAGAGTAATTATCCCTAGCGACTTAAAAAGTGGTTCGGCCGGTGTATCCCATGGTACGCCTGCCATCACTCTCACAGCCCGTTTTTGCATACGGAAAACGCGCTCCCTATCAGCAGCGCGTCCCCATAATTCAGCTCCGTACTGTAAGAGCGAGTGAACTGTGGCAAAGTAGCATGTCCGTACTACATCGGCCGATACTGCGCGTCTTACTCTGCGTAGGGCATAACAGGCGCTACCTAGTTTGGCACAAAGTTGGTCAATATGTGAGCTCCATGTCAATCCCCTGTTTATATAGTAACCTAAAAATGTTGTCGTCTGCGTTTGCTCGATTATTGTAGAACCCACTGTCACAGATAGGTTTCTTACTTGGCGTCCTGAGATTGAAAAATGCATGAAATGCATTTTTTTGAGGTTCAGTACGAGCCCATTCCATTCGAACCACTGTGCGACCTGCCTGGCAGCGTCGTTCAGGTATTTTTCAAGCTGCTCAATGGAAGGGGCTTTCACCACTACAGCCACGTCGTCAGCGTACATGTATACCTCGCCCAGCGTGACATGTTCGGGTAGGTCATTAAGCAGCAGGGAGAACAGTATATTCGACACGGACGAGCCCTGCGCCACGCCCATGGCGGTGCTTAGCGCGTCCGACCTCGTCTCGCCACCATCCCCTACCACCACCTGTTGACGGTCCTTCAGAAGGTCTGTAAGCAATGCGTGCGCCTGGCCTTGGATGCCGTAGTGCAAGTATCATTCTTACAATGTATCATTATTACAGGCCGGTTCATGATGAATGATAGAACCGAAATAACTTAAAATATTAGGGAGGCCTATTTTCAACAATACGACAGAATTTATTACAAATCTTATATATAAGATTTGTAAAGATTTATATATATATATATATAAATCTCGTGTCACAATGTTTGTCCTCAATGAGCTCCTAAACCACTTAACCGATTATAATAAAATTCGCACACCATGTACAGTTCGATCCAACTTGAGAGATAGGATGGTTTTTACGGCGAGAAAAATTTGAATAATTTCCGGGAAAATTTTATACCCGTGCGACGCCGGGGCGGGCCGCTAGTCTAATATATAAAATTTCAATGTCACTATGTTAGTTACCGTACTCCTCCAAAACAACCGATTTTTACCAAATTTTAGTTTACCAGTTTACCAAATTTACCAGTTACGTAGCTCTGAGAATCGGCTACTATCTATTTTTCATTTTACAAAACAACGTTTGCTGGGGTCAGCTTGTAATAATATAGAACACATCCTTGTCCACATTGGCACTGACCTCAGGTGAGATTATTGACAAACAAACATCTATCGTCAATAAAAAGAAAACATCGGCCTTATTCAATTTATTTGCAATTTTCAAGCATAACATATTTTTTATGCAAACAAAATATCCGCTGCGACTCCCAATCAGCGTCCAAAATATTTACTTTTCTTCCATAATTTCCATCAACGCGATCGTTCTTCCCCAGGGAAATATGTTCTCCAAATGGCTATTTGCGTTCTCATTTTGATAATGTTTTAAAATAATTAGACGATGGATGTTATTTGTTTTAAGTTATATATAATATACATAGCCTGTAAGGTATGTTATTGTATATACGTGGTTTGTGGGGCATTAGCTCCTAACTAGCATAGGAGATAAAATTGTATAGACAACGTTAATACTTTCTTTTGTTATAAATAAATGACTTAAATTTGAAATTTATTTATTTTCGGATTAGTTACACAGCATCACCTAACCCCAAACTAAGCAGAGCTTGTCCTATGGGTGTTCGGTGACTGATATACTAAATAGACACATTTTTTTTTTTTTGCAAATAATATATACTTATGATACATAGAAACACCCTGATGATGAAAAAAAGTATATGCACTTTAAACACGTGCTTTAACGGTGAAGGCAAACATCGTAAGTTAAACCGGCATGTTCTGAGAACTTTAAAGAGTTTGAAGGTCATGTGACATTCACCAATAGCCTAATCTAATCTCTCACGCCAAGAGAGAAGTCTCCGTGTCACACACAGCAGTGGGAAGTTAACGTAGGTTGTTGATGATGAATAACATTTTGTTGATCCTTATATTTACTGCGCCAGATCATACTGGTAAAGGTGTGGAATATTACCTGCCGCGGTAAATAGAACAGTAATGTTTGTTCACTTGACTTTGAAATTTTGCTTTGTAAGTCAAAACCATTACAGTAATTATGCAGTTACATTATGTTGATTTTAGTTGTAGCTGCAGGTTAATTAAAGCCGTCCTGGGATTAGTGAAATTATGTATTAAATAGCTATGTTCACTGTTAAAGCTCGAGCTCACTTATTAGCACATACATACATGATACATGATCATGTATCATGTATGTGTGTGAGGTATTTAGCAAAATTTCTACGACCTTGGAAGATTTTGAAGGACATGTGATGCTCACCAACCCGCACTAGACACAGCTTGGTGAGTTAAGGCCTTATCTCTCTCATCAAGACAGAAGTCCCTGTGACCCAGCATTGGGAATGTTATTAGGTGTGCTAACTTTTACATAATATTAATTTATATTTAAAAAAAAACCGATTCCAAAACTTTAGTTCTCTTCTAAGTAAAAAGTCATATTATTTCGTAATGTATATGTGATGCCATTTCATTTGAGACCCCAATCGAGAACATTTCCAGATTATCGATTTTTCTTCTCCACTTTTACCCTCATAACTTTTAAAAGCGTCAACCATTTTTCATCAAACATGTCTTAGAACACTTAAGCAAAACTCACCTTTGATAAACTGAACAGTCTCTGGTTCGGCTTCGGCCGCGGCTCGTCACCACCCTCCGGGCTGGACCAGTACGTGAAACGATTTTTTCGTGTTTCGTAATGTGGTCCGGAGAAGCCATCTACCTTCTAAGTCTTCATGCCCATCTTAGACCACATCGTCTCTTTACATCAGGTGTGATTGTGGTCAAATAAAGAATTAACCCTCAAAAAAAAATTTTTTCATCACCTTATCCTTTCGGGAGCTATGATGCCACAGACAGACAGATAGACAGAGAGACAGACACGTCAAACTTATACCACCTCTCTTTTTGCGTCGGGGGTTAAAAAGCCGTTGTTTCAAAGAACATTTATCCTCCCCGGCAGGCACTCGGTAATTAGTTCATATTGCTATCAGACTTCTGCAAATTACCTCACAATGAACAATGTAGACACCTTAATTTATACGTTTAGCATAATAAATTTAAGCCTATTCTTCCTTAAATTAGAATTGTTTTGTCAGAAAACAATTTATTTTGTTAAGTTTGTTCATTGAATTAATAAACAGGTTGAGGTATTTCTATTTAATTTAAATTAATTTAGTTTAATTGAATTCATTAAGTTGGTGTTTAAATTTTACTTGACTATATTGTTAACGGTTATTAATATAAAATTATAACCAATTACAGAGTATAGCACTTTTTCTTCCATAAAAAGTGAGACGATTAAAAATATAATTACTACATACATCATTTAAATTATTAAATAATAAATTTTAAAGTATGAGGTGGAATCATACTAAATCTTGGGTTATATGTACAGTTTATTCACTTTTTGCAATAAAAAAACAAAAAAACAGTAAAAAAAAATATTCTTAACAAGTGTAATAAGATGCAGTCAGAGCGATCACCCATCCGAATATTGGCTGCGCGCAGCATTGTAAAAATCACCTTTGTTGTATGGGAGCCGCCTTAAATATTTATCAATTGTATGTTTTTAGTATTTGTTGTTATAGCGGCAACAGAAATAAATCATCCCTCAAAATTTCAACTCTCTAGCTATCACGGTTATTGAGACAGCCTGGTGACAGTCAGACAGACAGACTACGAAGTCTTAGCTACAGGGTGCCGTTTTACCTTTTGGGTACGAAATCCTAAAAATACGTATTTTTCTAGCTAACTAGTAGTAACTTGATTTTTTTTTCCGATCTAAAATTACATACCAAATCTAGTAAAAAGTTACGTTTTTAACCCTATGGTATACAGTAATAGATGTTTAGTTTGTTATAAGGTTTCACATACTTTTACCAGTAAAATAACTTCATATTGTGTAAACTATATGCATAACTCTTCAATACAACTGTTATTTACTACTTTTACTACTTTGTTCTTTATGGCTACGAGTAATTTTCAATCTGATTAAAGGCGGCTATATTGGAATATCCAGGAAGCAATTTAGACGTACTATCGGGTGTCAAAGAGTATTTCATTAGGGAATAGTAATTATCTTAGACGTCTTGACATAGCTCAGTCTTGACACAGATACGAAATTCTGGATACGACTGTTTTAAGGTAATTCCTACTAATCATCATCATCATTTTAGCTGTAGAACGCCCACAACTGGAAATCTCTAGTAATTCCTCGAGCTTTTTGCACGAGTCTAGATCTTTTAAGCACCAATGGCTACCTGTTCTACGGTTATGTGGCCTGCCCACTGCTACTACAAAGGTTATTCAGGATATTCAGGTGACCCACGCTCTTCTACATTTCTTTTCTTTTTTGATTCGATCCCCCAGAGAAACCTCGAAAAAAGTGTCTCTTTAAAGAGTCTTAGAAGGACTCTGAGCTTATTCATAAACAATAGTGAAGCAACACCTTCAGTAAGTCATCTCTGGAAATACTATCTTTAAACTGTAACTGTATTATCTCAAATGAATTACAATTCACTTAATGAGATATAACAAAACATAATAATTATGGGATTGTACAGAGTTTTTTACTGTTATCATATCATCAATATCACTTTAAAAATTATCAAGCAAAACTTTTAAATAACCAACATAAAATACTATTTTAATTTGATATAAAATATCTAGCATTGTTCTGTCCTATCTAGTTCCAATTATCTATGGTTCCTCAGACTAGCTATCTGATAAAGTTCTGCAAGTCTAATTAAAGTGTTACGAACCTCTGTCGACAAGCAGTTATTGATTGACAGTAATTAAATGTATTTACTTATAGAAATATTACTTATATATTAAGTAATTCAAGTTCAAGCAACCAGCCGCGGGACCAGATTTTGTACGATATTTCATTTTTTGTTAATTTTTTTGTTTTGAAAATTGGTGTTCAGTAAAGTGTATTGTATTGTATACAATTTCTGGTTTCGGATCTGGGTGTTTTCTATATATTATAAGTATATTATGTTATAACAAAAAAAAAATATATGTAGTATACTAGTCACCCATAGAACAAGCTAGTTTGGGTTTAGGTGATGCTGTGTGAGTGTGTGAGTAGTAGTAGTAGTTTATAATATAAATAAATATTTCTGGACAAATGTAAAAATGTAAAATGTACATTTACAAGTTAAATAAACATATTATGTTTAAGTTTAAGTGTACATTTTATTATTTCGATAAGCCTTAAAACAAGACCTAAAATCTTACAAACTCTGCACGAAAATAATAAACAATGTATACATTGTAACTATTTGGAGCTACTCGTAGCAGATAAAAACGTAGTAGGTAATTAAATATGTAATATTTCGTCTTTTTATCTCAGTATTTATTGTATAATAATATAGACGAAGTTGAGGTTATAAGGACCTTAAAACGGAAGACTACCAGTGTCTGATGTCAGTAATGACCTACAAATACAAATAATCTATTTTTTATTATTTAAAAATTGCACTAACCGCAGTGTCGTTTATTATTGATTCCTCTGGAATAGGTAATACTTTTGTTTGGGATATAAGTTCATAATCAAAAAACCCCTAGAATAGCTATTTCCATAGCCCGCCGAGTAACCGTAAGCTTGGTCATAAAGCCTATTGGTGAAACCCAATTTCGGATCCGTTTAATTTGAGTACATTGAAGTTGTTACATATAAACTTACTTTCCTATTAATTACATTCTTTAGGACCAGCTGCAGTTTAAGTGAAATGAAATATTTTGATTGACGACCTCTGTGGCTTGGTGGGCGAACGTCTGCTTGAGGCGCAGGAGGTTGCGGGTTCGATTCCCGCCGGGGGACCAGATTTCGTACGATCTTCAATTTCTGGTTTCGGGTCTGGGTGTTTTATAAGTATCATAATGTATGTATTTATAAAAAAAAATGTAGTATATCAGTCACTTAACGCCCATAGTACAAGCTCTGCTTAGTTTGGGGTTAGGTGATGCTGTGTGAGTAGTCCGGAAATCTTTATTTATTTATTTGTTTAAAATAAAAGAAAATACGCAAAAACATAGAGATTTGATATTTTTTGAAAGGCTTATAATATCCCCAAGTATTTATCTTGGATAATATTGTTTCCTCACTTACTCCCTAGAGATTAGAAAAGTAGAAACTTATTCAATTTCATTATCCTTACTATTACTGTCTCGGTGGGCCTAAGTTCGCTTCCGGCGCGATAGGTCGAGGGTGTGACTAACGCCGAGTGGTGAGTGTTTGTATGCTCTGCCAGCAAAAAGTATATATGTATCATATTAAGTTTATCAAATGTCTAGTAAACATAACACAAGCTAGCACAACAATCTAGATCTTACCACGGTCGTAGTAATTTATTGAAGTGAAACTTCTATAGAATCGTAGTGATTTCAAACCGGATGCAAAAAGATGAAACGGAAATGGTAAGAGACACAAATACAATGCTTTATTTAAATTTAGGTATTGTTGTATTTTATTTATATTATTTTGTAACATACTTTATGTCATACGTTTATTGAAGTAATATAAATAATCCGAATAATTACAGATATATGTTTGTTTCTCTTATCATTTTAGCAGATGCGTTCATTTACTCTTTTTTTCTATTCTATATATATCATAATTATAGTTCGTAAGTAGTAGACTCCAATCGTGCGTCGTAGCTGACACACACACTTTTTTTTTATTCTTCTTATTCTTTCGTCGATTTACTGAAGTTTCACTTCTATCGTGTGTGAATCGCACACACACCTTTTTTTTATTCTATGCCACGGTGTAGATCTTGTTGTGAGTATCGTCCAGCTATACATATTTACAATACAATATATTTTGATGTGATGATTAATATAATTATTCTGTGTGAAAGATGGCATGTGTAAGAAAGAGATAAGTGTTGAGATGACGGGTGATAGAGGGAAATGGAAGCAGAAAACATGTTGTGCTGACCCCACGTAATGTGGGATATGGTCAGGAAGATGATGATGACCATATCTTAAATATATGTAGATAAAAAGGTAAGCCTGAGTGGCCTCATTACTAAAAAAGATCTCTTCCAGACAACCTATTATTAACCTATTAATTTATTATTATAAAAAAATCTATTCTTGAAAGGTAACTTACTGACTATAATAACTGGAGAATAAAACTACGTGAAGGCTACTTTTTCATAATTTATTAATTAACCCGTGAAGGTTGCAAAGGAAATTTATTCTAGACAAGTCATTTAATTACATGTCTTATCGCATTGCTATAGAAAACCGGTTCAGAGATGCCAATTGAATCCTACTTACTATTATAAATGCGAAAGTTTGTAAGTATGGATGTATGGATGTTTGTTACTCTTTCACGTAAAAACTACTGAACCGATTTAAATGAAATTTGGTACAAAGAATCTCTAGAGCCTGGAAAATAACATAGGCTACTTTTTACCGCGGGAAAACGTCATTCCGCGGGAAAATCCATTATAACGCGGGTAACACCGCGGGACACAGCTAGTATGAAATATTTATTTACAGCATCACCTAACCCCCAACTAAGCAGAGCTTGATGTACTATGGGTGTTAGGTGACTGATATAAGAATAATAATAAGAATAAACATTATTTACTTACTTATTTAACATTTAGTAACTTAACTTAATTAACCTACTTAAAGTAAGCTTAACTAACCCAGCCACTAAAAATAGGCACAATAGGATATACTACATAGATACATTTTTTTTGTAAATACTTACATAATGATACATAGAAAACACCCAGACCCGAAACCAGAAATTGTAGATCGTACAAAATCTGGTCCCCCGGCGGGAATCGAACCCGCAACCTCCGCAGCCCCGTGGTAAGCTCTAAGCTTGTGTTACGGGCACCAGATATCTGATATACTTAATATAATATACATACCTACATATATAGATACTAGTCGACCCGACAGACGTTGTCCTGTCCCACGTCTCAAAAAACAATATCCAGTTGACCGTATTGTGAATCTAAACCATTCCCAGATCCCCTTGAACACACACACAAAAAATTTCGTCAAAATCGGTCCAGGCGTTTGAGAGAAGTTCAGTGACATACACACTCACAGAAGAATTATATATATAAAGATTTCTATTATACACTAGCGGCCCGCCCCGGCGTCGCACGGGTAAAAAAAGTTCCCAGCAATTTTTCCTTATTTGCTCACCGTTTAGACCTACCCTGAACTACAACAAACATTTTAAAACCAAAATCAGCTCAATCGGCCCAGCCGTTCTCGAGTTTTAATCAGACTAACGAACAACAATTCATTTTTATTTATATAGATATTAAACACCCAGACCAAGGAGAAAAGTGCTTGCAGAACATACAAACAATTTTACCCTCAGCGGGAATCGAACCCGCTACCCCTTGCTCTGCAAGCGGACATTCGCCCACCGCGCCACCGAGGCCGTCAAAAAACACAAAAAAATACACACACATTACATAAATTCTTCCCTTATTTTTACCAAATGCCAGTTTTCAGTGTAAACATCTAAAAGTGTGAAGTACTAGCCTGAATACATAATTTTTACTTAAATATTTTCCTCGCGCCAGCCTGCGTTTAGGTTGTAATGACTAGATTTACGTCAGAAGTAGGTGTTGAAGCTAATTTTTATTGCATGTAACCTAAACATTGTTTAAACCACTAAAATGTTAATGCTAGTTATTATTACGGTATTTTTGTATAATCTACGTCACCCTATTAACGTTCCCACTGCTGGGGCACAGGGACTCTTTGCGAGAGAGATTACGTCTTAACTCACCACGCTGGCCAAGGTTAGGGCGGGTTGTTGAATGTCACGTGTCCTTCAAACTCTTTAAAGTTCTCAAAACATGCCGGTTTCCTCACGATGTTTTGCCGCGTTTATTTGTATTATGTTACTATGTTCAATGCAGTCTATTTTACCATTGAACATTTTATGTAGAAATAGAAGATCAGCCGTTTTTCTGCGTAGTGCTAGGGGCACCAATTTAAAATAGTCAAGGCTCTGGTGGTAGCTAATTAACTTGCGGGCCAAAAGATCACCATACGATAAATGGAATAAAAAGCGTTTCTGTATGGACTCAATACGATTGCTATAGATAATAATACACAGGTGTTCCAGATTATTGAACAATAGATATTCAATGATTGGAAGAACGAGAGACCTATATGATTAAATATATAGACTTACCTATATAATTTAAGATATTACAATCTCACCTGATGTAAAGTGACGATGTGGTCTAAGATGGGGCATGAAGACCTAGAAGGTGTATGGCTTCTCCGGACCACATTACGAAACACGAAAAAATTACTTCACGCTGTGGCCCAGCCTGGAGGGTGGTGAAGGTGGGTAGCAGTAAAATTTAATAAAACGCCAAAAAAAAAACAATTCAAGTGTACAAGAGAAGATGTGTTGCAAGATATTTGTATTATAATCACCATACAAAAATAGTTATTGCTTACACGTGTACAGTTTCTCTCAAGGTTTATCATAAATACGAATTCGAATAAAAAGATAAGAATCATACCAATATCCTATCTAATATTAATAATGCGAAAATATGTATGTCTGTCGCGCTTCCGGAAAACAGAGCTAAACATAAATCAGAAGATATTATAAGGAAATTTTAAACACATACTGTCTGAGCCTGAAAACATACACACATAATTAATCTTAGACTGCCTACTTTTACAAATTACTTTTTAAGTATTTACCTTAAATTTATATTCAGAATAACCTCCATGCACATATGAAAACCAAGCCGTGTTGGCTAAGTGAGAGCATACTCGACTTTCATTCCGAAGGTCATGGGTTCCAACCCCCGCAGCGCACCTCTGGATGTTTCTTCTTGAAAACTGTATGTGCTTCTTTAACACGGCTTTAACGGTGAAAGAAAACATCGTGAGGAAACCGGCATGTTATGAGAACTTTAATGAGTTTGAAGAACATTGTTACATTCACCATCTGCACTTGGCCAGAGTGAATTGAGGCCTAATCTTTAACGTCAAGAGCGATTCAGAAGTCCCTGTGTCCCAGTAAATGAATTTTATTATGAAAATTATTAATTATAATTCTACATAAGCACGTGGATGAAGTCATAGACTATACGTTGCGCTTACAATGATACTTTATTCCCATTTTACCTACAAAATGCATTGAGTGAATGTACATAATTATAATATAAAATTTTATGACTCATATCTTTAATTTCGTTCATTGCTATTGAAACTCTAACAAAAGTCTTGCTTTTTGTCATTCTGTGGGCAACTTAACCCGCAGATATTGTATCCCACGGGTTTATTGAGTCCTTTCCGTTTTTTAAGTGGGTGAGTGGACCAAGTTCAGCCGGCGGGCTCAGACAACAACTTCTGCGAGGGGTCTACTTAACCCGCGTGTTCAGGCAACTACTTGTAACGGCAAAAAAATAATTATGATTGTAAATCGAATTACTGTTAGACCATTAAATACTGAAGCGGATGGGGTGAAGAATCTTAAATATTCAAAAGTTTTATTATTATTTTATAAAACAGCGGAATTCTTCAGTTGTCTTGATTATGGATACTTTCAACATAAATCTTTACGTCGCAAAATTATTTGGAAGTTGTTCGCGATTGTGCGGGCAATTATCTTATTTTTTCTTTATATCCATGGAAACAACATTTTTAATAAAGCTTCTTCTATTGTAAGAATACTTAAATATCTAATTTGTGTTATTTTATCTGTTTTTAGTGATAAAAACACTTTTTGGGACTTACTTATATATTTAAACAATATTGATACTAAGTTGGGCAACGGGTATATTTCTAGTAGTACGGAGCTAAGATCATTGTTAATTATCAATTTGATAATCATATTTTTTGTTTTATTTGGATCTGGAATGATTTGTTTATTTTTCATTGATATTTGTTCTGAATTAATTTTATCAGTAGCGACATATACAGCTATGGTTTTGTCATTGCATATTCTCAATGTCTCTATTTCATATGTTTTCTATTCAATTTATTGCCGCATAAAATATATAGGGTTTATTCTGAAGGAAAAAAACTGTAATATAATGCGCAAAACATTTATTTACAAAGATCTTGCTGATTTGGCGGAACAATATAAATTAGCTTTCCAACCAATGGTAAGTTTTTTATTTTTTACATAAAATCACAATATAGGTACTTTATATATTTCTGATAATAACTTGCAATGTTGTAAGATTTTCTTTTATTTATTTGTTGGTTAAAATAAAAATTCTTTGTCTGCTTTTTCCGGTTACTGTAAGTTTTGTTTTGTGGCTGTAAATAAGAGGTTTTAATTAGGCGATTTTAAGGTATAATTATTCATGTTTATTACTAACATTCTTATTAGCATGCTTTTTAAACATGAATACAAGCTGTTACTAAGCCATTCAATATACAATCCTGTCAAACGCACTAAAACCACGCCCTCCAGCGGAGCTGTAGGTTAAATGGTTAAAAATAAAACGGCTGTTTTTGAGCTAGCTCAAATAGGTATGCTCATTATTTAAATAGCAAATTAGCAATAGTAGCATGCTGACGTGCTATTACTTAATGACTATGAGCATGTGGCTACTATATCTGTTAATGAATATAATCTCTGGCAAATTAGAAATTTAACGGACACTGTGCGACCGATCCACGTCAATACAATTTTGATCATCATCATCGGGTGATGATACGTTCCCACAACTGGGACACAGGAACTTCTATTATTGGCGAGAGAGGAGTCCCTTACACCTCCTGGCCAAGTGCGGGTTGGTGAATGTCACATGTCGTTCAAACTCTTTAAAATTCTCAGAAAATGCCGGTTTCCTAACGATGTTTGCTCTCACTAATTTAATTTGATGTAATGTATTAATTTAGTTTGCTAATTTTCATTTTAGTTACTAGTGGTTATTGTAATGAAGACTTTGGAGCAAATGTTAAATATTATTTTCATCGTCAAAAAATTCACAGAACATTCCAGTATTGATAATGTAAGTAAGATATAGTAAATTATTAAGTTATCTAATACTAATTTTATAAAGCAGAAGAGTGTTTTGGGAGCGCTGAAAAATTATTTCAGTTTTTCAATTTGTAAAATTATTTCAGTGTTTGATAGCCCATTTATTAATCAAATCAAAACAATCATTTATTTGCCAAATACATTTCAATTAAAGTACATGTCACGATATTATTATAGTACAAGTAGTATTTTGTATTTATGAGGAAAGTACGATACGTACGTTGTTCCCGCCGGTCAACATCCAAAAACACGGGTAACGCCGTGGCTTTTAGAGATATATCGTGGTAAGAAATTACACTTCACGGGTATGCTGAGACTCGAAACAGTTGACGACTTTATTTATCTTGGTGCTAACATAAGCAACAATGGTTCGTGTGAGAAGGAGATCAGAAGACGCATTGGAATGGCTAAGAATGCAATGACCCAACTTCAAGGAATATGGAGAGATCGAAATATCTCTCGTCCAACCAAAATGAAGCTAGTGCAGACGTTGGTTTTCTCCATATTCAACTACGGGGCCGAAACATGGACGTTAAAGAAAGCTGATCGCAACCGCATTGATGCTTTTGAGATGTGGTGCTGGAGGAAAATGCTTCAGATCCCATGGACGGCCTTCCGCACAAATGCGTCCATCTTGCACGAATTGAATATCAAGTCCCGTCTTTCTTCTGTTTGCCTGCGAAGAGTACTTGAGTTCTTCGGCCACATCGCCAGGAAAGAAGGCCATAACCTCGAACAACTTATGGTTACTGGGAAGGTTGATGGCAAACGACCAAGAGGGCGTAGCCCCGTTAGGTGGACGGACCAGGTCCGAGCAACCTTGGCCACCAATCTACATGATGCCCTTCACTCAGCCAAGGAGAGGAACAAGTGGCGAGCTACAGTCCGAATGAAGATAATGCCACAAATAGAGTATCACGACCCTCAGTAATGAGGAAATCGACGCGCGGAGGGAGGATGTTATATAAAACTTGTTCTTAGTTGGAACACTTTTTCCTTAGTCAGAACTGCAAGAGATAACTTATTTTATCTAGAAACGTTATTTTTTGGAGGTGGTTTTCTGTTAACGTCCGTAAATGTTAACCCTCTGAATCTTTACTTCGTTACAATGCTTTTTCTCTAAGGAAAAAGCGTTCTGACTAAAAACGAACTTAAACTGCAACATTGTATTATCTACAAAGAACGGGCTTAACGACAAATCTGGTCTGGGTGTTTAAAATGTATAATAAAAATTTATCTATTTCATGTCATGTCTATTTCATGTATTTATGTCATGTGACGAAAAGAGTATTCTATCGATAGTATGTCTGTCGATGGACACAATATCCATCGACAGACATATCTAACACTCTTTTGGAAGAGGTAGGCCAAAGAAAATATGGATGGACTGTGTGAAGGATGATAATGTGTAAGAAAGGAGTGAGTGTTGAGATGACGAGTGACAGAGGAAAATGGAAGGAAAAAACATGTTGTGCCGACCCCACATAATGTGGGATAAGTGCAAGAGAATGATGATGATGAATAAAAATATATCTATTTATGAATGCCTATTATATTAAGTATATCAGATGTCTAGTCAGAGTAGTAGTAGCTTAGAGCTTACCGCGGGGCTAGATGTTGTTGTGTGGATTGTCTGGAAATGTTTATTTATTTCATGAATTGACTGCCTCGGTGGCGCGGTGGGCGAATGTCTGCTTGCAGAGCAAGAGATAGCGGGTTCGATTCCCGCCGAGGGTAAAATTGTTTGTATGTTCTGCAAGCACTTTTCTCCTTGGTCTGGGTGTTTAATATGTATGTATATTATATTAAGTATATCAGATATCTAGTACCCGTAACACAAGCTTAGAGCTTACCACGGGGCTAAATGTTGTTGTGTAGATTGTCCGGAAATATTTATTAATTTATTTATATTTATTTATATATTTTCAGGGATATTATGTCGCCTTTTGCGGTGTACTATTCGCGACTTTAAATACACTCAGCGCGTATTCTCCTGCCCTCTGCGCTGAAATGATGTCTTCTCAAGCAGAACACTTAAACCTTATTTTGCATGACTTACTCTTAATTGAAACGGGTAATGTACAACATTAATTATTTTTGAAGTGAAACTTCTATAGAATCGTAGTGATTTCAAACCGGAAGCAAAAAGATGAAACGGAAATGGTAAGAGACACAAATACAATGCTTTATTTAAATTTCTTTGAGCGATACTTCGTAGTTGAGACTACGAAGTATCGCGCAAAGATTGCTGTATTTTATTTATATTATTTTGTAACATACTTTATGTAATACGCTTTATTGAACTAATATAAATAATCCGAATAATTACAGATATATGTTTGTTTCTCTTATCATTTTAGCAGATGCGTTCATTTACCCTTTTTTCTATTCGATATATATCATAATATTAGTTCGTAAGTAGTAGACTCCAATCGTGCGTCGTAGCTGACACACACACACTTTTTTTTATTCTTCTTATTCTTTCGTCGATTTACTGAAGTTTCACTTCTATCGTGTGTGAATCGCACACACACCTTTTTTTTATTATAATTAGTATAAATATGAACTTATTACACTTCTAAGCGGTTAATAAATGATGGAAATACATTTACCCTTAACCACAGAACAATAAAATACTAACTTGACGACCTCAGTGGCTCGTTGGGCAGAGGTCCACCTGTGGCGCAATGTTACGGGTCCTGCCGAGGGACCAGATTTTGTAAGATCTACAATTTCTGGTTTCTACAAGTTCTAGTCTAGGTGGTTTCTTCGTATGTATTAATTTACAAAAATATAAAATTTATTTATGTAGTTATATCAGTTACAATAGTACAAGTATAAGCTATTCTTAGTTTTCTTTATACTGTGTGATTAGTCTCGAAATATTTATTTATTTATTTAACTAACATGAAGTGACCTTGTACAGTCAACGCCAAATTAATTCGTGTTTTAGCTTTTGTGGGAAGACTGAATATGCCTCGCAACGACATTCCAGTGAACTGTTTTTTGTTTCTGATGTTTATTTTGTTTCAGATCCATGTCGTTTGATAGCGTTGGAGCGGTTTATCCGCTACGTGGAGGCGCGTCCGCTCCGGCTCCGCTTGTACAGGGTGCTCCCTCTGGACGGCAGTCTGCTCCGCATAGTTTTCAACTTCATCATCACCTATCTCATCGTAACTTTACAGTTTATGTATGCCTAGTATTTTGAGAGTGTGATGTTTAAATACTTTTTGCCTAAGTAAAGTCGCACACTTACAATTATAGATTCAAGCGTAGCACGTTATGATTATTACAACATTGTTATCAAATTTTGTTATCAAATTCAAATAAGGTTGGACTGTTTGTTGTTTTGTGATTTTCGTAGAACGCGTACAATTTTTTTTTTAAGTGTCTTAGTAGGTATACCATAATAAAAAATGTACACTTACTAGTTAAATATAATATTATGGTGAATTAGATGTACGTTTTGATTTTTTTGAGTTTTTTATAAAAAAATATAATATAATTTTTGTTTTTAAATAATTTAATGATGTCAAATATACGGTACATAAATAATTTAGGTAATATCCATACTATCCTAATCTAATATATAAAATTCTTCTGTCACGGGGTGCGTAATCGAACTCCTCCGAAACGGCTTGACCGATTTTGTTGAAATTTTTTGTGCTTATCCGGTATCTATGAGAATCGGCAAAATCTATTTTTCATTTAAACAAAAAAAAAAAAAATTTTGCAAAACTACGTTTGATGGGGTCAGCTAGTATATATATAATA
This sequence comes from Gymnoscelis rufifasciata, assembly GCA_929108375.1. Lineage (NCBI taxonomy): Eukaryota > Metazoa > Arthropoda > Insecta > Lepidoptera > Geometridae > Gymnoscelis > Gymnoscelis rufifasciata. Next base: position 12,504,499 of record OV815314.1, read on the forward strand.
AATGTAAATGTAATTTTGTTTGTTACGCTTTCACGCAAAAACTATTGAACCGATTTAGATGAAATTTAGTGCACAGATTCTCTAGAGCATGAGAAATAACATAGGCTTCTTTTTACCGCGGGAAAACGTCATTCCGCGGGAAAATCCATTATAACGCGGGTAACACCGCGGGGCACAGCTAGTAATTTATAAATGTAAATATTTCATTTCTGTTACAGTGTAATGTATAATTGAATGTGTAATCTTTACCTCTGTAATTTGAAAATATGTAGGTACATTATTCCTAAATAAATAATGATGATTTTTTTTCTTTGTATATAAAGTCACGCTACCTCAAGTTAGAAAACTTGCCAAAATAACTAAAAACCTATGAAAGAATAGTATTAATAAAAAAAAAAACAAAAAAAAAAACTGTGCAAGAAGATTTTGTTCGGGCGGTCACCCATCCAAGTACTGGCGCCGCGCAACGTTGCTTAACCTTGCTAGCGTTTAAGATTGGCTTACCTGTCGTTTTTTCCGTTGCATACGGTTTGAAATCACAACGATTCTAAAGAAGTTTCACTTCAATAATAATGTTGTTTCCTCAAATAAATCCGTTTACAACTAACGTTGCAGCATCGCTTAGCTAGCAGGCAACGGGCGGGAGACTCAAGTCCTAAGAATCTGTAGAGCAAGTTTTGAACAGAACCCGTTAGTTAGTTCTTTGTAAATATATCATAGGCTGAATAATAAATAAATAAATATTTCCGGACTAATCACACAGCATCACCTAACCCCAAACTAAGCAGAGCTTGTACTATGGGTGTTAGGTGACTGATATACTACATAGATACATTTTTTTTTGTAAATACATACATACATATGATTCGTAGAAAACACCCAGACCCGAAACAGGAAATTGTAGACCGTACAAAATCTTGTCCCCCGGCGGGAATCGAACCCGCAACCTCCTGCGCCTCAGGCGTCACAAGCCACAGTGGTCGTCAAATTAATTGTGTTCTTTAAATTATCTTAAAAAGATATGAAATTAAAAAGAAATCATTAATTTACAAAAGAACGTACGTAAATACTTGTATTATCAATAAATTAACTATGAAATAAAACATAAAGATTTATAAAAGATTCTTATGTAAAATAAATTATTTTATCCTTTACTGTAAAAAAATGCTATGTCCATACGCCGGATTTGACTCAAATCGGTCTTTGCTCGCAAAATCTTTTTTTTGCCCAAAGGTGGTATTTTACCCCGGTACAAAGTAGACGATGTTTTATTCTGATACGTAAGTTAAATTGTGAAGTTTCATCAAAATCCATTAAATAAGAGCAACAAACACACAATGGGATGGAGAACACGTAAGGGTAATGAAACCCAGGGAGCCAAATGCCAAGGCAAGTATTAGTACTGTAGGGTGAAAGGCTTTTAATGAACTAACTATCAGATTTGTCGCTAATTAACGTCTATGAATAAAGTTTTGCATCAAACGTTACATTACATCCTGTAAGTCTGACTTAAAAAGTGAAATATTTTTATGAAATATTATACAATACAATACAAAACACTTTATTGCACACACTGGGAAACAAAATACAACAACACGTAGGAAACAAAATGTACAATGGGCGGCCTTATCGCTAAAAAGCGATCTCTTCCAGGCAACCTTTTGATGGAAAAATTACTTTAATAAAATTATTAGCAGGCAGGGGTGTACAATATTAAATTAAATAATTTAGATTATAATTACTCCTTAAATGACAAATATAAATATATGCGTACACAAATAAAATAAAATACATACATTACATAAATATGACGACCTCTGTGGCTCGGTGGGCGAACGTCTCGGGTTCGATTCCCGCCGGGGGACCAGATATTGTACGATTTACAATTTCTGGTTTCGGGTCTGGGTGTTTTATATGTATCATTTTGTATGTATTTACAAAAAAAAATGTGTCTATGTAGTATATCAGTCACCTAACACCCATAGTACAAGCTCTGCTTAGTTTGGAGTTCTGTGTTTATTTATTTATTTAAATATATAATAATAAATCATTTATTTTTATCATTTCTTGGGGATTAACGAGTTAAACACAAAATGTACTCTGGATTCCACTACTCTACATGGCCATTTGTAATGCGCGCGTCCGAGGTCGAACTAACCATATTAATGGACTAGAACCAGAGTTTTTTAAGGTCCTAACTTAACCGCGTTCACAAACTCTGTATAAACTCGCTTGTAAACAGCGAGAACGCCACTAACACCAGAATTAAATTGAAATAGTTGCTTTACCAACTTTAGCGTTCATTGAAGTAAGTTTAAATTAGCAGCATTGAGTTACTTGAAAACTGGGCTGGGCAGTTTATTGCTCTAATTATTGGTGATTATTTTATTTTAAGATTTTAGAAAAACTTTTTGCAACTAGCTAGCATATAATATAAACGATATTTATAGATTCAAGTTATATTCTGATTTTCGTACTACGAATATGTTTATTGGAGATACGTACGACAAATATAGTAAGCAAATTCCAGCAAAGCCGAAGCAGTCGGTCAACCACATAGCATTCCGCTCGCTGTCGGCAGTTAATCGGCAGAACAGTTAGTGAGCCGTGTTTCGTATGTACTGGCTCAGTGCGCTACCACTAATTATCTACCTCTCCAAAACCACAAATACTTGTGTGCTTAGCTTTTGTTATTGGAATATACCAACGCGATTCTCCTGTGCTCGCACAAAAGCTAGGTTTGTACAAAATGTATTTATAATAGGTACCAATATTTAAGAACACCAAAATTTTTATATCTACATAATTGTAAATACTGTAAATTTCACTACTCTACTATATTAAGTATAGCAGATATCTAGTACCCTTAACACAAGCTTAGCTTACTACGGGGCTGGATGTTGTTGAGTGGATTTGCAGAAATATTTATAATTAATGCTTATTATTCTTACATTGGAAAATAAAACATCAAAATAATTAAATGCAACGTAAAGTTTCAAGGCGGCACAAAAGCCGCCAACGAAACTCTTTTATTAAACTCGAGAATAATATAACCAAATTACTGATTCTAGATAATATACACATTATAACCAGCCGAAGAGCAAAGACGTTATGAATATCTTACAACACGCACGAACAATCTGAAAAGTTCGAACAAATCTGCTTCAATAGTATCTACTTAAGTATTCATCATCATCACTGTATTAACGTTCCCACTGCTGATGTTAGCTTAATTCACCAAGCTGAACAAGTGCGGGTTGGTGAATGACACATGTTCTTATTCATGTTCTTATTCATTCATGTTCCGGTTCCCTCACGATGTTTACCTTCATTTAAAGCGCACATCAATATTTCGAGATCAAAAATCCAGGGGTGCGCGGCAGGAGTACCCACTACCTCGGATTGAAAGTCGAGTGTTCTCCCACTAAGCCAATACGGCTTGCATACAAACCCTCCTCTTAAATTATTCTATTCTTATTCTTACTTAAGGTAACTTTGATGTAACTTAGGTGATGCTGTGTGACTCGTCCGGAAATACCTTTTTTATATTTAACTAATGCCTTAGAAAAGATTGATTTACGATCATATAAATAAATAAAAATTGCCGGACAAACCACACACTTAAATGAAATTTGGTACACAGAATCTCTAGAGCCTGAAAAATAACATAGGCAACTTTTTACCGCGGGAAAACGTAATTCCACGGGAAAATCCATTATAACGCGGGTAACACCGCGGGGCACAGCTAGTACTATTACAAATGTCAATGTAAGTTTGTTTGTTACGCTTTCATGCGAAAACTACTCAACCGATCATCATGAAACTTTGTGCACATATTCTTGGAGGTATTAAAAGTAACATAGGATACTTATTATCCCGGGAAAATATGTAATTCCGCGGGACAATACATTTGAACACGGGTAACACCGCAGGTCTCAGCTAGTACCTAATATAATAGACATACATAGGTAGATATTTTTATTATAAACATATTAAACACCCAGACCAAGGAGAAAATGCTTGCAGAACATACAAACACTTGACCCCTCAGCGGGAATCGAACCCGCTACCTCTTGCACCGCAACCGGACCGCCGCCGCCCACCGCGCCACTGAGGCAGTCAAAGATCATAATATCATATTTACGATCGAAAAGATATTTAAACAAAAACCTTGTACAAAGAGGTGGGCTTCATGCCTAGGCATTTTCTACCTGCCAACCTGTATTGGTTACTAACATTGTTGGCGTCCTGTTATACAGTAAATGTATTGGTAATTTATTCGTTGTAGGGCGCAAAACATTATGTACACTTGAATTCGTTTCACTCTATTTAACTTAATATTTTATAAACTTTACTAGCTGTGCCCTGCGGTGCTAGCCGCGTTATAATGGATGAAGTACTCTTAACCAACAACATATTTATTTGAATAAAGATTAATATTATTATGTTGATACATCTTAAACAAATTATTTCGACCAAATTAGGTACCATAAAAACGGTTTTTGTGAGTTAATCTTAAAAGATAGACATATACTATCGCGGACTGTTTTTTAGATCATTAAAAGAGCTATTATTCTATAATACATATTTTTTTGTGTATCTTGAACCGTTTTCACGGCGCACGCAACGGAAGGCTTCAAAGATGAACAATTTCTCCCGTTTTTTACACATTTACCACTATATCTTTGCTCCTATTGGTCGTAGCGTGATGTTATATAGCCTATAGCCTTCCTCGATAACTGGACTATCCAACACAAAAAGAATTATTCAATTCGAACTAGTAGTTTCGGAGATTAGCGCGTTCAAACAAATAAACAAACAAACAAACTCTTCAGCTTATAATAATACTAGCTGTGCTCTGCGGTGCTACCCGCGTTATAATGGATGAAGTACCTACTCTTAACCAACAACATATTTATTTGAATAAAGATTAATATTATTATGTTGATACAACTTAAACAAATTATTTCGACCAAATTAGGTACCATAAAAACGGTTTTTGTGAGTTAATCTTAAAAGATAGACATATACTATCGCGGACTGTTTTTTAGATCATTAAAAGAGCTATTATTCTTTAATACATATTTTTTGTGTATCTTGAACCGTTTTCACGGCGCACGCAACGGAAGGCTTCAAAGATGAACAATTTCTCCCGTTTTTTACACATTTACCACTATATCTTTGCTCCTATTGGTCGTAGCGTGATGTTATATAGCCTATAGCCTTCCTCGATAACTGGACTATCCAACACAAAAAGAATTATTCAATTCGAACCAGTAGTTTCGGAGATTAGCGCGTTCAAACAAACAAACAAACAAACAAACAAACTCTTCAGCTTTATATATTAGTATAGATTAGTATAGATTCAAAAAGTATAAATATATAAAAAAAATTAATAATAATAAGCACTCTGCAAGTCACAGACAAGACACCAATTAATTGTATTAAAAGTATTTCACAAAAAAAAAAATTTATAGTTAACAGATTATAAATAAAAACAATATCGATAAATAAGAAGAAAAATATAATATGAATGATAAATTTGTCTTATCTTATAAGTAGATTTAATACGTTGTATATTCGGTTGTCGCATCTCTTGCTGAACCTGATAGGGGGATACGTGAAATGATAATGATTAAAGCAACTAGTGAGGGCCGTAGCTAGTAAATATAGCTCTGAGCACGTCAGCGCGCTTTCATAAAGTTTTGCCGAGCTGACATATTTATTGAGTCAATTTTCATAAGATGACAGGGTTTAAGCTCGGGGCATATGATCCCAAAGGGGGCTTAGGATCCCGAGTTTAAGCCCTTGTTAGCAAGTTTACTGATAATTTGACCTAGAAATTGGTTCGTTTCAACAAATTTCATTTTTTCCAACACAATATGATGAATAGAGATAGACAGACTACTAGTATGTCTAGGTAGGTTTAATTTTGAAGAGAGAACTCAGCTCCGATGGATACATTTGTGAAATCTCCGAAATTATTTAATTTTCAGATGTTTTTGAAACAATAATATGATTGTTAAAAAAAAACTTATTAACATTAAACTGAAACGTTAGATATATTTTAATTAATCGATTGTATTCAGAGATATCCAACGTTTCATTAAAATGATAGGCCTTACAAGTCAATCAAAATATACATAACAATTATACATATTATTTACTTCATAAATTTGACTATTGCTTGCGCATACTCTATACATTGAAATAGAATAAAGAATACCATAAATTCATAATCGAATAAATTAAATATAATTAAATGTTCACTCAAAACACCAGACAGGTTTACAATGTTATAAAACAATAAAAGTTCAAAAACCTACCTGATCCCATTGGAATCCATAAAACTTGAGTGAGAGCAAAATCTGCTATACTATTTCCAGTCTAGACCAATCACAACAAAATTCATACGGATATAACCATCGGAACGAGCATTGAAACAGTGAAAGTGCAGTAAAATCAAAAGTTTGGGTTTATTGTTCCACCTTCGCCGTCTGGTTTAAGCAGTAGGAGTTGAAAAAACTTTAAATGCTCGCCTGGGGACAGTTTTATTCGCAAAGATAATATATGTTAGGATCATATAAAAATGATTTTATTTTAATCTTACAATTTTAAGAAAACTTTTAGCTATGCAATCAATATTAACAGATAAGTATAAAAATAATATGTCTAGATCATGCCCAGAAGGCCAAAAGTTTCCATTTTTTAACAATATATAAACTTATAACGGTAATCTTGGTATTTTACCCGTTATAAGTGTTAATATATACTATAAGCATTTGCGAAACCGTGCATTTTTAGCACAAATAAAGGATGCGACATGAAGGCTGTTGCGTAGTTAACTGCAAGAATAATGTGAACTGTTCTCTTCACGGGAAGTATCATTTGAGATTACCTACAGCAGCAACGAAAATATGAAGCTGTGGACTAGGCATTTTTTTTATTTTTTTTATGCTGGATAAGCCTTCATTTGACTACAATCGCACCTGATGTAAAGTGACGATGTGGTCTAAGATGGGACATGAAGACCTAGAAGGTAGATGGCTCCTCGGGGCTACATTGCAAAACACGAAAAAAGCCTCCCACCAGAGACTGTTCTTAGCACCACCCGGAGGTCACGTGTAAGGATGGTTACCACTTACGGACGTGAACAGACAAAACCTCCAAATCTCTTACTTTAACCCATAACTTGCCGTAATAGTCGCATGAATACAATGTGTTTAAAATTTGCAATTAAAGTGGAAGGGGTGCCAATAGCTCACACCAGGCGAACATTATTAATGTTCTACAACATTTCTATTTGAAGGACTTTCTTAACGAGATTTATTTTAACTTATTTTTTAAAAGCTGGCAATGTTTAATTAAATCCGTAACCACTGTTTTTTAAGTGTTTATTATTATTATACTATATGAGATAGGTTAAACTATAATAGATATCTCTTAAGGTATCCAATTAATGTCTGTCACTCATGAAGAAATTGAATTGAAAGATTTACGCTTTTAATAACATTTTGAGACAAATGGGCTTCCAAATCGAAAAATCATAGAACAAAATACTTGTCATGAGCCTTTTAAGCGCTTTTTATACAAATTTGGAACATCCTGTATTATATTAATTCTATTTCAAATGTTATTGTCTGCATACAATACTTATTTGACGCTAACTATAACAAAGTCCAGCCGTGATACTTTTTTGTTTAACCCCTTTGATGTTTGACTTTTAAGTCTCCTCAAGAACCTTCTGCGTTAAATCCACACTCGGCTTTCTCCTATCTCATTTCTTAATTGAGAACTCAATTCATTTTAATTTCATAATAATTAACGAGGTTGAAACATTTTCGGGGATTACAAGATTTACAAGTTTGTGTTGTTGTTTGCGAGAAGTTTGTACTCTCGAGGAGTCTTGCTTTCTTGTTGCATTGCGATTGTTTAGCGGTGGTGGGGTACATTGTATCGATACTGAAATATTATTATTGTTGAAATATTATTAATATTCATTTAGGTATAACTTCTCTTCTCTCTTCTTTATGGCACTAATTATAAAAAGGCAAATGTGGATTTAAGATGCCAATTTCGATAATGTATGTACAATTTGAGTGGACCAGTCTATCGCAAAAATATAATATTATTTTGAAACTATTATAGCTATAACACTATTTAGATTTATAACGGGATATTTACCATGATTGATTATCTTTCGAGTTTCGAACTCAGCGGTTGAGTAACAGTTTTATTGACAGACGAAGCGATCTACCTTCTTTCTCAGTCTTTTATTACGAGACGTTGCATCACTAGAGTTGGGAACCTTTTCACACCCGAATAACACACTTTCATGAAAATGTTGAAAATGACCCTTTTTTCAACTACTTAACATCTTCACAAAAGGATTCCAGGTTTCAGATAATTGAAAACCATTTTCTCGGTTGAAGTTCCTGCGTTTGGTTCAACTCAAAACTCATCATGGTAAATATCCCGTTATTAATCTAAATAATATAATATTCGATACCAAAATACTGCAGAAACTGTTTTCCTTCCCTATATTTAGCTCCGGTATAGCTGCCAGCCATGCTTCGAGCGGTACACGATACGGAAACTTGCTGGCAATTATAATACTGATACACCACAAGTCTGATTTTATACACCAAAAGTCAGCTCCATACCATAATTCTATGATCATATTCGAAACAATGAAATATCATTTTACCAACGGGAAAACCCATAGTTCATACCTACATTTGACGGATAATTTCAAATATTGGAGGAACGAGCCTTCCTCGGTATTATTATTAAATAAATCCTTCTTTTCATTAAATTTTCTTCTTACACGTGACCTCCGGGTGGTACTAAGAACAGTCTCGGGTGGGAGGCTTCGGCCGCGGCTTGTCACCACCCTCCGGACTGGGCCAGTGCGTGAAGCGATTTTTCACGTTTCGTAATGTGGTCCGGAGAAGCCATCTACCTTCTAGGTCTTCTTGTCCCATCTTAGACCACATCGTCACATTACATCAGGTGAGATTGTGGTCACAGAAAGGCTTATCGAGAATTAAAAAAAATGCTCTAAAAAAAAAATGGTTTGAAAATTGAAACATAATTTGAAATCCTTTGAGCTGTTTCCGCATCTATGTTCTATGTTTGAGGTTCTATGCTGATATTATAAGGCTTTTATTGTTTGTTTGAACGCGCTAATGGCAGGAAGTTCTGACCTGATTTGAAAAATATCAGTGTTATATAGCACATTTTATCAAGGAAGGCTGTGGAAGAATCCGAAAACAAGGACAACGCTGTTGATCTTCCTGACCTTATGCCACATTACGTGGGGTCGGCACAACATGTTTTCTGCTTCCATTTCCCTCCATCACCCATCATCTCAACGCTCACCTCTTTCCTTAACACATGTCATCTTTCACACAGTCCATCCATCTTTTTTTCGCTTTACTACAGCGTAGAAGAGGTGGGCCGAAGAAAAGATGGACGTCTACGCAACGCTGTTGTGTAAAGCTATTATGTAGTTATGTATACAATTATAAATTGTATGCCTCCGCCGTGGCTGTCTGTCTCTATGTTCGGGATATACTCAATAGCTACAATACACTGAACTTCATACAGTTTTCAATAAAAAATTTAAAAATTCAAGGGCCATCCCCTTTTTGTATATTTTATTAAGGATGTATGAGAAAAGTTCAAAATGATGATAATTGTAAAAACATATTTTTTTTCGTAAGATTTGTTATGTTGTCTGGTCAGCTAGTATGAGTACCTAATAAAATGGTTAACATGAATCCATTTTATCCCCTCGATCCATTTTAATCTAAGAAGATGGATGGAGGATTATACATATATAAATCGGTACCCAACCCACTATTTATTGTTCCTAAGGTTAACATTTAATACGGAAATGCCAAAAATTGCTGAAAACCGATAAATTCGTTCCTAACATTTTCATGTTTAACGGGTTATCCATTTATCAACTTCTTAATAATTTTGAATTGGCACTATTTCAAAATACAAGCATTTAATTTAGTTAAAATGGCGTATAAACTGAAACTTTTCATCCTGTAAACCATGGTGAATAATTCAATTTGCGTTTAAACAAAAATGAATATTATGTATAATAAAATTATTGTATTTCACACTTCATATAGAAAGTATTAAAATAATTATTGTACCAGTCGTTAAAGCTACATTTAACATGCCCGCTTGTACAAACCCAAAGGAAAAAATGAACAAAAAACTTAACTGCATTCTTTGAACAAAAGTAAAAACTAGAACAATTTATCATAACTATCTTAAGATATTCAGAAACCTGCAGAACAAACTACTGAACGTTAATTACTCAGAAAGTTCTCAACTGTAATCAGGACTGTATTGAGGTGTAAAAGTTCCTCAGAACAAACTCAAGAGAAACTACTTTTATTGAGGCATACGACATATTTCTTGAATTTATTGCAATAACAAAGTCTGTTCAAGTAGTGCATGTTTTTAGGGTTTCTTACTTTAAGGGTATATCGGGACCCTATTACTAAGACTTCGTGGTCTGTCTGTCTGTCACCAGGCTGTATATAAAGAAACGTGATAGCTAGATAGTTGAAATTTGTTTTGCCAAAATGTATTTCTGTTGCCGCTTTAACAAAAAATATTTCAAACACATAATAAATAAATATTTAAGGGGTTCTACTAGGACAAACGTGATTTTACAAGGTAAAGCGTCGTTGCGTGAGGCCAGTTCGAATGCCATCGCTCATGTTTTTAGGAACATTATCTCTATTTTTCACGTTTTTGAACTTGTTGACTACACCAATAAACCAATAAATTTATTCTTATTCACCGTACTAACACGGAACCCTGAGTGTAGTATGAGCCCATCCCATACTTATCAAATTGAATTGAACTAGTTTTGGAAAATCCATGACGTAATCTCTCATTTAGAAATTAATTAATTTAAAAATTCTTATAAAACTTTCTTCAAATAAGTATCCTCCAATCTGTTATTTTACCTTATTTAAAAGACTCGAAAATTCATAATTTTACGAGGAAATCACTGTATAAATTTGTAAAGGCTTCTTAAGGAAATTTATATCATAATAAAGTAGGTAAGTAAATAATAAGTCTTTGAAGGATGGAGTTCTCAAGTTATTTATATATAAAAACTTTTTATAAAATATCATAGATTTTCTTTAGTATGACAGTAGTTTTACATGAATAAGCGAAAGTGATAAGCGATATAATGAGATCATTGTTATTTATAGAGATCCCGCAAGTATAAAATATGTTTTAGTTGAAATCGGCATACTATAAGTTTGATGAACTTGAACTTACACCGTGAAGTCAGCTGTGGACGTCTCCCGCGTTGCTGACGCCTTACGTTTTGCTAGCTAAGGCCGTAGTTTCAACAGACTATATAGGCCTCATGTATATTATGGTTCTAAATGATATCGAATTAAATTATATACTCATTCCACTTTTTTTTTCTGCGGATCGTTTTCTAAATAAAATCTATTTTCCATTTGTTACCAGAAAATTCCTGATATTCACAATAAAAAAAAATGTTATCAGTCACCCAAGGCTGCTACCGGCTTTTTCCGAAAACGAAATGACATGTCAATTTACTTACGGCCTACTTTAGGTAAAACCTGTTAGAAATAATTTTACGTTAAACTGAGCTAACAAGAACGTTGAGTTGAGGAAAACTTAAATTGAATGAATAAGTATTCAAAAATAATATGTGTTTAAGTAAAGTAAAACACTATGCGAAATGTTGTTTGACAAAAAAAAACACATTTATTTATTTATTTATTTCAAAACAAAACCCACAGCCCTTAATTAAATTACTTATACATATTCTGTATAATATAATTATATTATTTATACACATTTTAATGGTTTTTTAAGTGCTTTCACAGATTTTGGAAAAAAAGTCTTAATCAGGTAGAAAAATGATGATGATAAATTAATAACTTCAACCTTTATGGTCCCTTCTCAAAAACCGTATAGCAAACGCGACTCGAGTATTGGTAATGCATTGTTTTTTGGAACTTTTTGCGTCCGTGAAAGTGGAAATGAAACATCAGTAATGTTTGTGAATTCGGATGTTAGTATCGCTTAAACCACAAATTATTTCGAAATCTTGCTCCATACAATATTATAGATAACTAAAAAACTAAAACAAAAGCGTTTACGTGGTCTAACATAGGTGGACTTATACTGCATGTAGGGTGCCGTGAACAGTTTATACACATTAATATACAATAAATATATAAATACAGAAATGTGCTCACTGTGTGACTTGCCTGTAGGTATCTTTTTTTTTCTTATTCATTAGACACATAAAGCACATTACAGCATTTACGACTAAAATAACCATATGTATGCACTATTAGAACTTTAGGTTACAATGGTTAACAAACATAATGATAATTAAAACTTAGAAAAACTAAATCTTAATATTATTGAGGGAGAGCGTGTGTATTGGAACGATCATTGAAGAGGAGCGATGCCTTAATCTTGCATATAAACTAAACTAAAGATAGTTTATTGGTGAATAATATATCATCACACATTATTTCCACCACTTGGCTACATAACGGATTACTTGGCAGTGGTAGGTGGTGCATTCGATTTACGGCGTGTACATAACGCGCGTTTGCGAGGTCTAACTCGAAATTGATATAATAACATGCCCGATTTGCTCTCAGCCTTACCAAAATATTACTCAAAATACTGAGCTATAAAAATGAGAAATGCCCCATTCGACACAGCATCCTGAATGCCCTGAATAAGCAGGATGTCCGTTAGGTCCAAGCCTGGCCGTTTGCCCGGAGCGATCTCCTTTGTGCCCACAGTATAGTGCTCAAGGGCATTGAGATAGGGAAAATGGGTCATTATTGTGCCTTTACGTAAAAGGAATATAATAATGACCAAAATAAAAAGAAGCCGTGTTGGCTAAGTGTGAGCACACTCGAATTTCATTCCGAAGGTTGGAACCCCGCCACTCACCTCTGAATTTTTCTTCTTGAAAATGCATGTGCACTGCACACGTGATATAACGGTGAAGGCATACATCGCGAGGAAACCGGCATGTTCTGAGAACTTTAAAGAGTTTGAAGGACATCTGACATTCAACAACCCGCACTTGGCCAGCGTGGTGATGATGAATGTAATAATAATGTTTTTTGTTAATTATTTTTATGACTCAGACTCGGACTCAGACTACATTCATGTACAGTTTATGCACAAGCAATAAAAAAAATAATTAAATAAACTTTAGAACAAATAAATGAGGTAATCTCTGACGCACGTTAAAATCTATTTTACGTTTCCATACATATATTATATACATACTAATTTTAATAATTATAAAAAGTCATTAAGAAAGTAACTCTGTCTATCTGTTTTTCTTTTACACAAACACTATAATGAACCGATTTAAATTAAATTTGGTTACAGATTCTCTATAGCCTGAGAAGGAATAAAGCTACTCGTAGATAATAATATGCTCAAAAACAAATTCCACCCCGCGTCAGAAATCACCTCATTGATTTGTTATACATCTATTTACAGCTTAGTCCGTAGTCGGGCCTTTGAACCAACATTTCGAACACCCAATCAAGCCTTCAAACGAATGTCTTCTTTTAGCTGATTTGCGAATAACAAAGAAGGTAAAGTGACAAAGGACATCTCATGAATTTATAACGAAATGCCTAGAGATATCGAATGGGACTATTCCGCTTTGAAAATGAGCTGTCACTGTTGGTATTAAGGTTTTTATTTCCGTTGTGGGAACTCTATCATTATAACCAATAAAGGGGTCATATGATGAATTGTGTTAAGTTTCAATTTCGATCCTCGATACCTTCAAAACCAAGGCTGAAAATACGTGTATAAAAACCCTGTAACATTAACATGTTTTGTAAAAAAGTAATCTTTTCGGACTTAACCAAATAAACGCACTCAAACATTATGGTATACCCTCAATATGGAGATTTAACCCTTTGGTATCCATTTGGGAGCCCATATAAATTCTCTATTCCCTATAACTGTGACCCAATGTTGAAAGAAAGATTTCAAATGATTGGATTAAGGGGATCTGTTTTATAAACGTGAGCAGCAGCATGTTCTTGGAACAAAGTATCAAATTGCACTCGCCAATCTGTCTGCCAAGCATGGTCAGTGTGGTAACGCCCCAATACGATGTTAAAGTCTATAAAGGCCAAAGCGCTCCTGTACACGACACCGCCACCGCAACGCACCGCTCTACTGTAGATAAGAGCCGCGTAAAGCCCGCTGCCACGCCGCCACCCACCTCTGTGTTTGCTAGAACGTTAAGTCCAGTATGCCGTCTGGACATCCCATGGCTGAGGAGATAGAGAGATTTGTTTCAAAAGGCAACTGGGTGCCATAACACAATCGCTTGAATTACTCAACCTTTGCTAGCGAGACAGCCAGATGCATCTGTAAGCTTTAATTTAAAATAAGCTGTCCCGTTCTGGCTGTGCATTGAACTATACCTATTACTGGAAACCACATAAAGTTCAAAATCCATTTAGTAGTTTTTGAGACTATTGCGAATATGATTAAATACGCGACAGGCTAAGTTTAGATAGAAAATATGTGATTATTAACATGAAACAAAAGAAAAATGCCTCATAAATAATAGCCAGGAGCGTACAAGTAAGAAGGCCTACATCATTATCTTACTGGGGATTTTGTCATGTTTAAGGAGATTGTTATTCCTTTTACAATATAATAATGAAGTATTTACATACAATACATACATAAAGATAAAAATATTATCCTTTAGATCAACTCAGTCGGACCGTTTTTATTGTTTGTAGTATTTATTTAAATTTCAATAAATAAATAAAAGTAAGGATAAACCAGTAAGGTTATAGACAATCGAAAAAACGTCGATAGATTAATACAACTGACCGTATTATTCAGTGTTAGTCAAGTTTTTAACCTTTATTATTATCCATACCGTATCTAATCTATTTTGTACAGTTTATTTAATCAAATAAACCGAGTAAACTTATGACCGTTTTTATTATAATACTCTTACAATTTATTAGTATTAATCAGTTCATTATATAAGAGAGGTGTTGATGTTATGTCTGTCGTATGGCTTAAAAAAATATAATTGAAGCACCGGAACGTTCACTATTGAACTCACTGAAAACACTGGCGTGACACTGACAAGTGTGTATGAAAACAATAGAGAATGTTTAAAAAAATTTTTCGTACTGTGCTGGAACTGGCCGGAACTGACACTTCACTGGTATGAATAAATCCTTCACTCCATTTCACTTTGGCCATAAATACGACAAGCGTCCAACTAGTTTTGAATAGGGAATAGGATTTTTTCTAGAAAATTACGTTATTCAACAGTTATAGAAAGCTGCAAGGCACTTCTTTCTAGTAGAGTTGGGAACATTGCAAGTATTCGGCTTCATTAAAACTTAGATCAGTATTTGTTTGACACAGGTGTATTTTAATATTTCAATTAAAATAAAACAAAGTTTTAATCTCATTGACGTGTCTGTCTGTCTGGGACATCATAGCGAACGGATGGAGCGATTTTAATTTAGTTTTTTTTTTGTATGAAAGGTGAATTGGGCGCGAGTGTTCTTCGACATGTTTCATGCAAATCAGTTGTGCCGCTTAAAAGTTGGGGGTTAAAAAAGGAATACCTACCGCAAATATACTCGAGTGGGGTATCAAATGAAAGCGCATCGCGTGCACATTACAAAATATTTATGTTGTATAACTTTTTAGAAAATTTTGGCATTGGAATGGTGGTTTGTATTAAATTTTAAATTTAGATTTATGTTTGTGTCATACATTTTTGATACTTTTTTTTTTTATTGAGGGTGCTGATTCTAGATAATCTGATGTAAATATCAATCTTATAGTTAGCATTTGCAAAATAAAATAATAACACATTTATTAGAAGTTAAATGTTAGTACAATTTTCCCGAAAATAACATACCCAGTTCGTAGCTAGCAACGGTGCAGCACTTGCTATGTAAAAAGCTTAATAGTCTATTGAGAGGTACAGAATATTCAATGGAAATATCTCGGAATATTCGTCTCTTTAGCAGAACTTACTCTTATTTAATAGTCAAGTTAACAATTCTAGTTGTTATTATTCAAAGAACTATATAAGATAAAGAAAAAAATTGATTTGTTAAAAATCTGTAAGTGTATGGTATTACAACATGTTGTAATCTCCAACAGTCGTAAGTAGTAACTCGTGGTAGGGCTACAGTTAACAAAAGCTATAATTGAACAACAACATTCTACTATAATACGCACAAAAATTATCATCATCATCATCATCACCCTATTAATGTTCCCACTGCTGGGACACAGGGACTTCTCTCTTGACGAGAGAGATTAGGCCTTAATTCACCACGCTGGCCAAGTGCGGGTTGGTGAATGTCACATGTCCATCAAACTCTTTTAAAGTTCTCAGAACATGCCGGTGTCCTCACGATGTTTGCCTTCACCGTTTTAAGCACGTGTTTTAAAGCGCACATAAATTTCTCAACCTAAAATACAAAAATTATAAAAGTCTTTAATTATTATAATAATAATAAAACATAATGGTTATATATAATGGAAGGATTTAACGATATCTTTTCTCTATGTCTCATAAGACAGTAGGGGTTTAATAAGTAGTTAAGTGCGTGTGATATAAATCTCATGGAAGTGGCAATTGACAGTGGCACATAAAACAGTTGGCCGTTGGACCGTAATGTATGTACCTACTTAGAAGGAGGCCATGTAGGTACACGGTGGATGCCATCAATCCATCAATTTCAACAACAGGAAGCCTTCATAGACTTTTAATTGACACATTATATAATCATCAATAAATAAATAAATAAATAGGTATAATATATTGCCATAGCTTAAAATATCATGGAAATGCGCGGAATATACAATTCAAAAGGTTTGTAATCTACTTAAAAAGACCCGATAGCGTCAGTTATGCTCAACCATATCAGCCATATAAATCAGATGGGATCAGATGGGAATAACTCATCCACACGACTGGCTGTGGCATAAATCAATGTATCTGAATACATTATACATTTTATAGAGTTCGGGCAATTCAGAGGCAGTTTTATAAAATAATAATAAAAAAATAGTAGTACATAGTACATTTTTTATTTTTATTTTATTTCGTGAAGATTGCTTAGCGTAATTCTCGCCATAGAACATTTTTTTTTTATTTTAAAATGTTCTCTTTGGTCTGGGTGTTTAATGTGTATTATAAATAAATTTATATAATGTATGTTTATTATATTAATTATATCAGATCTCTAGTACCCTTACACAAACTTTAGAGCTTACCACGGAGCTAGATGTCGTGTGGATTGTCCGAAAATAATAATAATAACAATAAAATCATTTGTTTACCAAAGCGGAGTATACAAAAAATGCAAATATCAGCGAAGTTCAAACTAAGCGAATCTGCTTGTATCTTGAGAATCCGTATTGCTATTTATTAATTTATTTATTTTATTTAAACAGTATAAATTGAAGGCACTGTGTTAAACTTTTCAATAACAGTTTTTTGTAAACGAAGGAATGATATAGAAGAATGGTACAACACAGTACGGTGGAAAGATAAAGTTTTAAACGAATAAAATCTGATTATTTCAGTAGGATCCGTAGCCTTAACTGTATGCAAAATATGACTCATATACTTGGTGCAATTCAACCTAGTTTGTAGTATATAGGTCGTCTGTAAGACATCGTACTAGCAATAATATGTACCTGTTAAAAAATTTTACAATATTTTTTTTTTATTTTTTTTAAGTTTCGTATGATTAATACTATCATACACAGAAATAAAATTCAAATATTTTTATTCAATAAATTTCGGGTAATACAATGATCTAATTATGAAATACTGTTCTACTGAAACCTGCCTTTGCAGGCGTATGAATATATTAATTTATATTACTATAATTATACTCTTGTAAAATTATTTACTTTCTTATAGACACCTGATTATTCATCCAATAGTCTCCGTGACAAATCTTCAGAAGTATCTTCTGGGAGTTGTATGTACATCAAATACTAGCAGCCCGCCCCGGCGTCGCACGGGTAAAAAAAACTTCCCGGTAATTTTTAAAGTTTTTTGTTGAAATTAAGTTATGTCAAAGACAATTTTATTTACAATGAAGTACTCTTAACCAACAACATATTTATTTGAATAAAGATTAATATTATTATGTTGATACAACTTAAACAAATTATTTCCATCAAATTAGGTACCATAAAAACGGTTTTTGTGAGTTAATCTTAAAAGATAGACATATACTATCACGGACTGTTTTTAGATCATTAAAAGAGCTATTATTCTTTAATACTTATTTTTTGTGTATCTTGAACCGTTTTCACGGCGCACGCAACGGAAGGCTTCAAAGATAAAATAATTTCTCCCGTTTTTTACACATTTACCACTATATATTTGCTCCTATTGGTCGTAGCGTGATGTTATATAGCCTATAGCCTTCCTCGATAACTGGACTATCCAACACAAAAAGAATTATTCAATTCGAACCAGTAGTTTCGGAGATTAGCGCGTTCAAACAAACAAACAAACACACTCTTCAGCTTTATACTATTAGTATAGATTTAGATTTATTATTTTTAAGAAGATTAAGGTAAGAGAAAACATACTATGCAATGCTCAAATTGTTGTAACCGATACCAAACATAAACTTGGTTCGGGTCAATTGGTGAAACGTTAGTTTTTTGTTTTATATTGGTGTATTTATAATTTTTCGTTCAAGCTAAGAATTAGTGTAAGAGCAATGCTGGTTTGCCAAGATACATACACCAACTTAACCTTCTTTGGTCATAGGATAGGAATACAACAATTCGACTTATGTAAATGGATCACATACCTACTCAGTTACAACATAATTACGACGGAAGTCTGCAAATTCACAGTTAAAATGTGTAGCGTAACTGTATTTTTTTAAAGCTAGAATTCTATTATTATGCTATTCGAAAGAGCAGAAAAAAACTAAAAAAACTGTAAACTCAACTTATTTTACGTGTTTTGGTGGTTAACCCAATTGAACCTGCAACCGACGATAATGTACAATATCTATGCTATATGCTAGGGTTTAGTTCTGAAAATAACTTTTTGGATGGAATTAGTTACCTGTTAACGAATTATTAACTACTAACTAAGCGACAAAATATTATCAAGCGACAATTTTTTTATAACCGCACTCGACCATTCAGTAGGGAGCCGACCCCGGGCGGCAGATTATTTCGTGATCTTAACCCCGTACCTCCGTGCCCGAGTGACGCCTGACACTCCACAAAGCATAGTTAGCCGCCGAGCGGTATTTAAAAAAAAATTGATAGCGTGATATCTTTTGAATGGAATGTCAGAATCTAATAATTCAAAAGTTATATAAAGGTTTTAAAGCAATCTTACATAATAAATTATTTATTTTGTTAAGGATTAATACCAAGATACAAATAAAGAGCCTTTTCAAACAGTGGTATTTTAATTTTTTAATATAAAAAATCGCTTATTGTCACAAAACTATAATAGTTAGAGATATCATGTAACGACATTTTTTGTAGATAATGATAAGTTCTACAAAGTTGTAATACATCACATTGTTATATATTCAATAGTTTTTCCAGCATTCGCGATTAAAGAAAGATTGCAGGTTTTTTTTTTTTAAACCGCTTATTGTCACAAAACTATAATAGTTAGAGATATGATGTAACGACGTTTTTTGTAGATAGTGATAAGTTCTACAAAGTTGTAATACATCACTTTGTTATATATTCAATAGTTTTCCCAGCATTCGCGATTAAAGAAATATTTTAGGTTTATTTTTTCAAAAAAATCGCTTATTGTCACAAAACTATAATAGTTAGAGATATGATGTAATGACGATTTTTGTAGATAATGATAAGTTCTACAAAGTTGTAATACATCACTTTGTTATATATTCAATAGTTTTTCCAGCATTCGCGATTAAAGACAGATTTTAGGTTTTTTTTTTTTTAAATCGCTTATTGTCACAAAACTATAATAGTTAGAGATATGATGTAACGACGATTTTTGTAGATAATGATAAGTTCTACAAAGTTGTACTACATCATTTTGTTATATATTCAATAATTTTCGCAGCATTTGCGATTAAAGAAAGATTTTAGGTTCTTTTTTTTCACCATGGGTTACATTATCGGAGTTTGGTAAGAAATCATATTATTTTTGAAAACTAAATATAGCCTATGTCACTCAGGGATAGTGTAGCTTTCGAATGGTGAAAGAATTTTTTAAATTGGTGCAGTAGTTTCAGAGCCTATTCAAGACAAACAAACAAACAAACAAAAAATCAAACCTTTCCTCTTTATAATATTAGTATAGACAAAGCAGAGGTTCATTCATTAGAATGACGCAGCAACATCAGTCCGCGAAGATTCGTGTCACGTGGGCGTGCTAAAAACATAGTGTACCTACACTATCGCGATTTTCTTGTCTACATTAACGAGCAAACGATACAAGATTCGGAAGTGACGTGGGTGTAGCCACGCCCGCGCTAAAAATGGCCGTCACTCAAATACTTCGCATTGCAACGATGTACCCGGCCACACACAAGATATTTTGCCGTAGGCCGCTAATGTTGCCACATTAAATACAAGCTTGATTGATCCTTGTAAAATTTGAACATAACGTATAAGTCATTTTGAAAACGAGTTTTGCTCACGTAAACTGTGGCGATAGTACATATATATATATATATATATGTATATCCACCGACGTTTCTAAAACCCGTTTTCAAAATGAATAGCGTAACTCACGTTAGTTTCGAAAGAGAAATAACGTTCAAGATTATATGAAAAACATCGAGACAGGTATGGTGACATAATGACACCTTATAAATGAGAATGAAATTAAAATTACTTTATTTGTGACACAATACATATAAATGGAAGTAAAATGCATTAGTAAATGCACATAAGTCTCCCGAAAAGGCTTCCAGCTCAGCAATTGTTGTCTTGTTACATACATATTGTATGTAACAAGACAACGCTGATCTTCCATTGGAAGCCTTGAGTCACAACATGCCATTAAAACAACAAATTAATTTAGAAATAAAGTGTTACTTTTATTTCTATGATTTAACTTCGTCGTTTTCAAAAGTTCGCTTTCTTTAAAATCTAAACACGCCAAACAAAATAAGCTGGCAGAGTCGTGGTAAAGAGCTACTCACAGAGAATCAGACGAGGTTATAAGTCATGTGAACTGCTGACTGCCGCTGAGTTATGCTTTGTACATTATTGCATTTCGTATTTTCAACTTTGAAGAATATATTTCTTTCAAAGTTTCGCTGAGAATATCAAAATGAGATGTGAAAATATAGTGGAATGTGTGAAAACAAAATGTAATATTCAGATTGAGCAGAACTGGTGTTATTTTTCCAGCAACCTCTCTGTCTTTCCTTTTTCGGTGGATACACTTAATGCATGTCTTTAGAGTTTATTTGAGCTTGTTCAATTTATATTTTTATATATATTAACCAATTTGCTTTAAAAGTAAAGTAAAGTAAATAATTATTTATTGGACATAAAATGAGGTATATCACACAAAGGTCCCATAGCACCCAAACTAGTTAAAAACTGTATTTTTGGAGCCAGTGGTTTCAGTCGAGCAGCTGTCAGGGAGGAATGGAGACGAGCCGTGAAGCTTGTCAAAAGTGGAAACTTGCAATGATGACCACGACCACTCTGGCAAGAGTGTACCGATTAAGAAGAATAAGAAGGTTTCTCCTAAATATACTTATTTACAAATTATTTCAACAATAAGTATGCATAAAAGTAACTTGATCAAGAAAATTTGTAACTACAAACTAAGAGGCAAAAATTACAAATTATTATTGAATGTAGTCCAATAAAAATGAAAATACTTAGTACAAGGATTTTTTGCAATTAATATATAAAAAGGCGTAAATTTATACTTATATTATATAAGTATAAGGTACCTATAGTATAAGCAAATATAGTAAAATGCTGTTGCTATCATCTTATCAGCCGTAGGACGCTCACTGCCAGATATGGGCTTCCCTCAACTTACTGTTAGTTCGGTTCGGCTTTCGGCGTTCGGAAATGGCTCTTTAACTAATTCCTACTACATATAATAGAAAATCTGATTCTAAAATATGACAACTTTTGAGCAGTATTTCAAACAGAATTTAGCGAAATTCGCATATTTTTCGCCACAATCAGCTGACCTCAAAACTGTGCGCCGCATTATCATAATAGATAGGAGACACGAAGGTTTCATGGCTGCTGTTAGAACGAGCGATATGGCCGGAAGATCCCACATTTGCTGGATCCGGTCTGACCGCGGCTATTTACACGCTACGTGCAATTTAGCTGTCTAGAACGAAGGTTTATTTTTAAATTTCACCGTTAAATTTCCGATCGTTCAGATTTAAAAATGGAAATTAGTACGTAGTATGTTTCACAACTTGATAGAAAAATGACTTGGCTAAGGGAGAGGCTGAGATTTCACTGTGTGAATTACTGGAAATCTGAAACCACCTTGGTTAAACTAGTAAACTTTCACCCCGTTAGTATTGGCCTCCTAATACGAATAGGCTGAAAGCTTAATTTAGTATATTTTCATTAATATTTTGAAATCGCTGTCATAGCATTTCGACCAAAGCTTCAAATGCTATTAACAAGATATGACAGTTATTTATACACCATTTTAAAAACGCAAGCTAGCATCACTCGCCGTAGTTTCAAAAAAAAAAGTTTTTTTATTTACGTAGCGTTAGTAACTGAAAGGCATAAAACTATCTCAGAAAATGTTATTTCTTTCGTTTAAACTTTTTACAGTGTAACTTTTCTGCTTAAGGTCAAATTTAGTCCATTATCTACGGGTCTCCAGCTCACATTATGATTTATCATAATTAACATTCATTCATTTATATACTGGTATGGGAGGAAATGGGTAGGCAACATTCTTACTCCGGTATTTTCAGGAAGTTTTGAGTTCAACACGCCGCGGCGTTGCTTACTGTTAAAAAGTATTGTTTCTCTATACCACTTGACCATACTGTGAGGTATAAAATGGTCTAAAGATGGTAAAAAAAATCAAATTTTAAATAATCGCTTTCAAAATCAAGATCATCTAGACAAGCCAGTAAAAGTTATATACCTACTTATGAAAATACAAATACAAAATGTTTACTGACAATATTACAAATTCAAATTAAAACTAGGTTTGGGAGCTCTTATTCTGGTAAGTTATTCGGACAATATAACAAATTCAAATTAAAACTAGGTTTGGGAGCTCTTATTCTGGTAAGTTATAATAACCTGTATTA
The DNA here is from genome assembly GCA_929108375.1 of Gymnoscelis rufifasciata. Classification (NCBI taxonomy): domain Eukaryota; kingdom Metazoa; phylum Arthropoda; class Insecta; order Lepidoptera; family Geometridae; genus Gymnoscelis; species Gymnoscelis rufifasciata. The sequence continues at coordinate 12,527,883 of OV815314.1, forward strand.
GAAAAGTCCCCTCTTTTCTCTGACGCCGTTATATACTGGTATGAGAACATTAAATGTAAGTATGTATAGATATTACAGTTATTATTTATAATCAACACTGCAAGAACAAAATACATTACACAGCTCAATTGTTGATCTTATTTCTTATTTCTAAATAGAGATTAATTATAAGATAAACTAAAATTAAATTGATACCACATCAATAAGGTTCTGCTTAGCTAATTAAAATCTAGTATTGCTCTTAGTACAAACCAACTGTAAATAGCACATTTTCTATATCATAAAATGCCTTTGTTTTAGAAGCTAAGTGGTTTTGTTTTATCTTATCCGTACTTCGCTCGGAATTACTTTCTAATGAGAGTGGTAGAGAGATTGCCTCTGGCGTTTCCGGCTACTAAAACCTATATTAAATAGCGAACTAACTGTGAATCGAAACAACAGCTTATTAAGATTAAGAGAAAATCTGACCTTTTGTTTATCAATTTGGAAACTCCTTTGTAATATTGTCGCGTCAAATCCCAGCATTACATGAAACTAATATCCTTATTATTCGTTTCTGTCACTGTCACATATAGAATAGTTAATAAATAAAACCACAGAAATCTTCTTTCTTACACCCCATGGTGTAAACAAGATGATTGTACATATTAGCTTAGGAAAAGTCAAGAGATATTTATTATTTAAATTAATTCAAAAGTCAAGTGTAACTCAAACTCAATTTTATTTAGATGTAAATTGTAGAATGACGATGAGATAAGTGACAATGAATTTAAACACCAAGCCGAGCAGACTGGCGTCAAGAGGAATCACTTTGTACAAGCGGAACCGGAGCGGACGCGCCTCCACGTAGCGGATAAACCGCTCCAGCCTCAGCTGACAGATGATGTCTGAAACATGTAAAGTTTTACATAACCAACTAAATACTCACTAATAAATAAATATTTTAAATAAATAAATAAATATTTCCGGACTACTCACACAGCATCACCTAACCCCAAACTAAGCAGAGCTTGTACTATGGGTGTTAGGTGACTGATATACTACATAGATACATTTTTTATTTGTAAATATATACCTACATAATTATGATACATAGAAAACAACCAGACCCGAAACCAGAAATTGTAGATCGTACAAAATCTGGTCCCCCAGCGGGAATCGAACCAACAACCTCCTGCGCCTCAAGCGGACGTTCGCCCACCGAGCCCGAGGGTCGTCTAAAAGTAAACTACTACTACTAAAAGTAAATAACTCGAAAAATAAAATTTAAACGGTTCACCTCCCGGAAGTGCAAGTGATTTGGAAGCACTTGCAAATAACAAAGAGAGTGTGAAGGTTCCCCTCGATTTCTTTGGGCTTCCATCATCATCTTTCATATAGAATCTCATCTCAAACAAGAGAATACAGCCTTCAATTGTACCTTTTTCACATAAATGATGTTCTTGCAAAATGATCTTAATTTTGTTTGATTCAGAAGCCATGAATTGAGCGTAAACAGCTGCAGAAAATACATTCACGATACCAATACAGAAGATAGCTAAAACATAATATATGTGAAACCCCATCTGCAAAAAAGATATACACATATAAAATTTAGAAATAGTAGGATATTATAAACGCGATTTTTTGTGAGGATGTAACTTGCGTAAGTGTGTAAGTTTACCTTTGACTCAAAAACTACAAGATGAAAGAAGGAACTTCATACACATACATACACTTATAAATCATATACCGCTTGTTACAGCGGTAAAATACTGGTTTTCACGGGAAATTAGAATTATTGTGAGCAAAATTTAAGCTAGATTCTGTATGGACAAAGCTGTTTTCAAAAACAAGTCCAATGTCAGAATTTTTTATTTCTATCAAAAAGTATACGGAATCTGCTCCAACACAAAATCAAAAACAAGACTAACAAATAATTATTGTAAAATTTCAATACAAAAATGAGCTAGAGTTTCTAATCGCTTCTTTGCTCTAGTGTAAAAAAGCGAAGCGACCAGATACCATAAATTTATTTCCTACTTATCTTTAAGCACCTATGATTATTTTTTTTTGTAATTTATTTTGACGTGTCTAAGTTTTGTAAAACCAAACTATGGAAATAAATGATTTTGTATCTTGTATCTTATATTTACACGGATTATTTGTTTTTGAACTACTGCACCTGTTTATTTGCACTGAACATTATAAGCCGTTTTGGCTAAGTGGGAGAACACTCGACTTTCATTCCGAAGGTAACGGGTTCAAACCCCGCTACACACCTCTGGACTTTTCTTCACTTGGCCAGCATGTTGTATGAAAGCCTAATCTCTCGCCAAGAGAGAAGTCCCTGTGTCCCAGCAGTGGGAACATTAATAGGGTGATGATGATGATGACTGAACATTAAAATCCACTATAAACAACTTTTTTTAAGTAACTTACTATTTTCATGTATATATTTATTATTTACTGCTAAAAGCTAGTCAATAAAAATATTCAATCAATTAAATTTCCAGTAATTGTGTACGTTTGTTAGTGTCGAGTTAAATTAAATTATAATGTGAAAAAGATGTTACTCAGTTGAACGCCATTTTGCGTCACCTTAAAAATAATCAGCACCACTAAGGACTATTAAAATATAGACCTTAGGATGTAGAGGATTATGCACAGCAAATAACTGGACGAATGGTTGAAAACTTACATTATTTTCCGAGATAAATTTATATATGAAATAACAATTTGCCATATATTCCACAGTTTTGAATACGACACTAGTCATTAGCTGAAATTTAAACATTCTATGATTATACCAGATAATACCAAAGTAATAAAATGAAATCAGATTTTAATTAAATCTAAATAAAGTTCAATGAACCCAGATATAAATAAAATAAATGAATAAATATTTCCGGACTAATCACAAAGCATCACCTAGCCCCAAACTAAGAAGAGTTTATACTATGGGTGTTATCTGACTGATATACTACATAGATTAGATATATGTATATTTTTTGTAAATACATACTTATGATACATAGAAAATACCAAGACCAGAAACCAGAAATTATAGATCGTACAAAATCTGGCCCCCAGCGGGAACCCGCAACCTCTTGCACCTCGGGACCTTCGCCCACCGAGTCACAGAGGTCACGAGAAGGATGCTGTATACAAGGGTGGCCGACAAAACGTTAGCGAGACGTTTTCTATGACATCATGTCTTCTGGAGAAGCTGGAAGAAGTGGCAAACGACTCTAGATAGTTAGCACTCTCTGCCCCACTGCTGGGCAAAAGCGAAGAGGCTTTTGTCTACCCACATATTTTCCACAGCTCACAACAAGTAAATATAGGGAAATATTTACTTGTTGTTAAGAAAACCAAGTAATTTTTTTGTACTAGGAGTCTATTACCCTTATGCCGGGGGAGGGAACCGAACCGATTATATAGTTGTTTAATTATAATCATGTTCGTGTTGTTTATCCTTGCAGTCAAAAAAGCCGTGTTGGCTAAGTGAGAGCACACTCGACTTAAACTCCGAAGGTCGTTGGTTCAATCCCCATCCGCGCACCTAGGATTTTGCTTCTCGAAATATTTCCGTGATCTTTAAGCACGTACTTTAAGGGCAAAGGAAAACATCGTGAGGAAACCGGCATTTTCTGAGAACTTTGAAGTGTTGAAGAGACACATATGACATTCACCAACCCGCATAGTGTTAGTGGTGGCCTTCTTTGGGTGGTTCCCACGGTGGGAACGTCAAAAGGGGTGCTTATGCATGTTTTCCATATAAAAAGTACTTAACTTACGATCGGTTCCAATGCAGATTTGTATAAATCAGCCAAATCAACAAGGTCTTTATAAAAGGAATGCATAGAGAATACATTAAAATTTTCCGTGTTTAAAAACGTCGTTAATTTCTTCAACCGTTGATACAGGGAGTAGAAATGTAAACAGCTCGTTACATTAACCACAAAAAGAGTTACATGCGCGGAATTGTAAATAACCACTTGTATATAATGTCCAGCGCATAATTTGGAATAAATAAAGCAATAACCAAAACTTTCCCCAAACGTTACAAAAACATATATACAATTCCAGATTAAAATAATTTGATATGATTTTTCAAAACGTAGCCCGTATTTTTGATCAAACGATTCAATATCTCGAAGAAATTGACGGAATGAAGTTTTTGGGTTGGAAAAAACTAAAATTATAATGTTTAAAAAAAGAAATGTTATCTGAAAAATATTCCAAGTGGTATTAGCAACTTTATTATAATCTAGTTGAATGAAAAAAATAATAGAAATACAAATAAACCGGGAAATAGTAAACGATTTCCAAATAGCCCTTTGTTTAAAAGATTTGTGCTCGAAAAATCCGAAATCTAAACACCCCCACAACTCAATGATTTTGTATAAAATGGTGACACCTTGTAAATAGACACTATTTTCATGATTTTTATTAAAATTATTAATTTGGACCATAACGGTGAATAAGTAACACGGCCTAACACACGGCCGATTACAAAACAGGTTAGACAAAGAATAGTTGGTTATGAATTGATTTCTTAAGAATGTTATGAAATTCAGTGTTATAATGTACATTAATTTTCTGAAGTGTGTATTAGTTATTAACCCTCAACAGGCACCATCGTACTAATGACGTTCGTAACTATAACAAGTGCTTAACATAGGAAAAAAATAAAAAAAAAGCTACTACAGCGTGGAACCCAGAGAGAAACGCGTTTTAGTAAATAATCGAACTGTTCAGCTTCATAACATTACTTTTTATTAAAATTATTCAAACAATTCATGTTCGTTATAAAGGTTTTTGAATTTTGAATTTCTTACACAGTAAAAGTAATTATAATAATAAAATTTCTTTATTGGTTAAAATTCCATGTACAAAATACAATGGGGTTCGGACTTCTAAACTACCCTTGTTTGTCAGCAGTCAGCTCCTTCCATACAATGTAGCTTATATTTCAGTTTACTAAGTAGATTAATTTAAATGTAAATAAAGGTAATGTAAGTTAAAAAGTTTATTTATTTGATATGACACGAAGTTACTTAAAAATAAAAAAATACAAACGTAATTAGTTAAAAATACAAAAAAAAAAATTAGTTTGCTTTACTATAACACTCAAATGTCTTCACCATTCACTAAAATTTTCGATGTCATGCTTTCTTTTATGGTTACGTAAAATACTTGCTGTTAGTGTTTTAGGGCTAACCCGTGTGAATAAATGAAAAAGACAATTAAGTTAATGAGATTGCCTCCTGTATCTAGGAAATAATCAATCGATAATAACCTACATTAAGTAGTTCAATGTGACATTTTTTTTAAAACAAGATGGAAAAACATATAAATGTCCATCAAGATGGACTGATTTGATCAAAGTCTATTTAGTAGTGGAAATAACGCATATATTGAAAGAAAGCGTCATATTATATCATCATCATCATCACCCTATTAACGTTCCCACTGCTGGACAGGACACACACACACACAGGGACTTCTCTCTTGACGAGAGCGTCAAGAGAGAAATCCCTGTGTAGATTTGGCCTTAATTCACCAAGATGTGCCAAGTTCTAAAAAATGTTTCATGTTAATAACAATATTTAACTGACAACTTAAATAGACCCAAATTAAAGTTGTTTTTTATCGAGCTATCTATAGTTTTACGTGACTACCCTAAATTATTCGAGAACCTTTCGGCCCCAACGGCCATCTGTTCTACGTGCTATGTGGCCTGCCCACTGCCACTTCAAATAGCTAATCCGTTTGGCTATGTCGGTGACCCTCGTTCTTCTACGGATCTGCTCATTTCTGATTCGATCCCGTAGAGAAACTTGAAAGAGATTGGTAAGCGCAGCGTCGGACGCCCACCAACAAGATAGACAGATGACTTGGTCAAACTTGCGGGCTCACGGTAGATGCAAGTGGCGACCGATTGGAATAATTGGTCGTCTTTGAGGGAGTATTATGTCCAGCAGTGGGCGTCTAATGGCTGAAATGATGATGATGACCCTAAATTAACATACAGTGAAACCTGTTTAATGAGACCTGGTGGTGTAACTGGGCGTACTCTTACAAAATCATCAAAACTAACTCATGTTATGGGCCCAGAGGCTTTTAAGCGGATACCAGACTCATTAAAACATGCTATAAATAAACAATTGTTTAAAATTAAACTTCAGAAATGGCTTATTGAGAAATGTTTCTGTTGCTATCCCAGTTATAGAAACCTCTTCTAACTGGATTAGTTACTTCGATGTTTTCGTCATGCCTCCTGAGGCAGAGAGTGAATTTTATTTGCCTTAACCTCTGTAACTGAGATTTAGTTATTGTATCGCACGCAATTTTGAGCCTGTATATTATAGATTGAGGAAGAGTTTTATTACCTAAACTATCTTAAAACATGTAATAGCTGATGTGGTGGTGTTTTTGGATTATTATTATGTTTTATGCTCGATTTCCGTCACGGGACCAGATTTTTACGATCTGTTTTGATAGTATCTTTGTGGTTTTCAGCAATAGGTAGATCCAAAAATTGCTCTACCTATTGCTGAAAACCACAAAGATACTATTCGCATTTTAACCAACGTAAACCAGGATGTTTAACCAATCCAATAGCTAAAGTGGGTTTGAATGTATTAACATTTTTAATTTCTAAGCTCAATCACAAAAAGTCTTTATCGTAAAAATAAATTGTCATCTCCTATATTTCGTTTAGTAAGGAAGTACAGTCAGCTTAATGAACAAGCGATTCATTAAATCAAATTATTCGTAAAATCGAAAACAGATTGATTCACTCTAATGGTACTCTGCAGAATGTAACCAAAATTCTATTATTATTTATTTTATCTTATATTATCCTTCTGCTGGGCCCAACTCCCTCCAACAACATGCTTAATTACTTAATTAACAAAATTATTAGTTTAATATGTATATAATAATACAACGAATAGAAAAACTTGATCCGGGACTCAATCTATGATTTGACTTATAATTTTCAAGTCTTAATATTGTTAAAAACAATGATAAATAAAAAAGTAAAAATTTATTTGAAAGTTCGTGGGAAAAAGGCGGTTAAACATTAAGTATTTCTACAACTTAGATGATACACATAACAAACCTTAAAAAATAAAATAAAATAATTAAGTTAAGTAAATTAGGTAGATATTAAAGTTCTTTAAACTTCCTAGTTGAATTTTTCAAATTACTTTTCCTCTTTGGCAATATTATATTGGCTGTTATTTTTGGTAACTTCTTTTTTATAACTGAATCGGGTAAAACACACAATAAGTCTGTTTATTAACCCCCGACCAAAAATGAGGGGTGTGTGAGTTTGACGTGTCTGTCTGTCTGTCTGTCTGTGTGTCTGTCTGTCTGTGGCACCATAGCTCCCGAACGGATGGAGCGATTTCAATTTTGTTTTTTTTTTGTATGAAAGGTGAGTGTTCTTAGACATGTTTCATGAAAATCGGTTGGGCCGTTTAAAAGTTATGGTGGTGAGAGTGGGGAAACAAAACCGAAAATCTGCAAATATACTAGTGTGGGGTATCAAATGAAAACGCATCGCGTCCACATAACATTATTATAATATTATGTTGTTTTACATTTCAGGAAATTCAGGCATTGGAATCGGGGGTTTTTCTTAAATTTTAAATTTAGATTTATGTCTCATTTTCCACTAATAAAAGGATAAACTAAGGTGAAAAGCTTTTTCAACTCCAATCAGATTTAGCACTACTTGAGGTTTATGAATAATGTTTTCTATCAAACGTCTCATATAAAAAGTGAAATATTTTTATGAAAACGTGGGTAATTGTTCAGCTTAGTCACGGTCTTAGTAAAATAATAAAAAAAACTGTGTAAGAAAGTCATAAAAGTTAATTTGTTTCTGAGCGTACGGCAAACCCATATCGAAGCAGTGTGACATAAAGCGCTTCGTCCGTAAAATTGGGAGCGAAATTAAAAAAAAGTTGTTTGAAAAATGGCCGGCTTTGTGGCCTTATTGCGACGTGATTTGTTTTGAATTTTAAGCATATTTTATTATTTTCAACTTGTAATTCGAAGTTGGGGATTTATTAGGGGCGTATTTTTTATTAAACGTACAATTGTTTTTATGATGAACCAGCGGCTTGCCCCGGCTTCGCACGGGTTCAAACTAATTTTCCCGGTAATTATTCGAATTTTTCTCGCCGTAAAAACCATCCTTGAACACCAACGAACATTTAAAAAAAATGGCCAAATTGGTCCAGGCGTTGTTGAGTTATGAGCTTAGAAACACATTTTGCGATTCATTTTTATATATAAGATCTCTGTTTAAACAGAATTATATTTTGAATTTTATTTCCTCTCTTCACTAAAACACTTGTTACATTTAGAAATCAAAATAACTACGTTTATAAAACTTTTTTGCCAAAAATTAAACTAACTTCAACTGAAAAGTAAATAATAACTTAACTTTACAAATCATTTCGACATTATAAGTGATAATTAAAAGAATCATAAGCAATTAAATAATTAAGTATTTAATAATTTGAAAGTCGGTGCCAAGTCAAACAATAAATAGATATAATATAGATACCTAACATCAATCTTTTTCACAACTCAAGCCATAAGGTATTAGTAGGAAATTAAATCTAAATATTGGTCCATTCGCGGATATAGAGACGCATTTATATTTGGGTCCTAAATGCTGTTAATTAGTATGTTATTTTGACATATTTATTGATATTGTGTATAGTGTAGGTAAAAATGTATTTGTTACTGCATTAAGTTTTTTGTAGTATTTACTTGGTACCGACCTCAAAATTATTAAAAACTTAATTTAATTGTTTATGTTTCTTTTAATTATAACTTATAATGTCAAAATGATTTGTAAAGTTAATTTATTTTTTTCTTTTCATTTCCGTTTTGAAGTTGGTTTAATTTTTGGCAAAAAAAATGTAACTCACGATTTTTAGTGATTACTCCACTAAATTATACCTTATAGAGTTCCTTTGACTGACCTTCATTTTCATCATCAGACCCCTAATATCAGTAAAAACCCATTTAGATGAACGGTCTCAGTAATATAAGTTAATCAAGCCCAAACGCAAAGTACTTGCTGTAAATCGTTGCGGAGTTCCCTCGACCGCCTTTCCCTCCAACATCAGATCAACACCAGACCCTCATTAATAAAAAGGCTTTAAAATTCATTATATTGAATAATATTAAGGAACACAAAGTTGGAAAGACAATTTTTTCAAGAATATCCCTCAATTTCTTCAAGATTCCACCACCAGATCCAGGTTTCCTTACCATGGGACCACCCTTGGGATACTCCCTTTCCAACAAAAAAGGAATAATCAAAATCGGTTCATAAACAACAAAGTTATCCGCGGATTTACATAAAAAAAAATATATATATACGGTCGAATTGAGTAACCTCCTTTTTTTTGAAGTCGGTTAAAAAAATCGACTTCAACAACTAACAAGCTGAAATTAAGAAACATTATTACCCAACTGCGACTGAACTTTTTTGGGAATTTTTTCATAAGTTTTACAATGGTTGTTACGCTAATTTTATTCGATATAGATGCTAACCGGTTAGTCAGATTTAAAAGTGTTGAATAAAATGATTTTTAAATACCTTTATCTACAACGATATCCCAAATGAAATAGTTTTTTTAATTTGACTGTTAAACACCCCTCCTTTGCGTTGCAAGGTCGCGTAAAAAACGTCAATAGTTTTAAATACTGTGTTATTTATTAATATATAATATTACCATAAATTTGGTTTCATATTTAACAATAGTCAACTACCAAAGAAATATACCAGCCTACGTAATGTTTGGAGCCAGAATCCATATCGCTAAAGACATATGTAAGGAATTATGTCCAAAACTCGGGTAAAGAGGTTCTATGAGAGCCAATTTAACAGCTGACTGCGTGAAGAGGGTCCGATTGAGTCGCATCATCGGGAATGTTACGCTACGTAGGTATCTGGAAACGGTATCGTAGTTTCGGCTTTTCGAAGCGGTTACGCTTAACGCCTTAGGGGAACAGAGCTTTCGTGTGGCGTGATACAAGATAAATGTAACTGACAGATCTAACAGATCCGATATTCTAAGAAATAAACACAAATACAACTCAACAGATAAATAATACGATGTTCTATAAAAGCACATATATAACTGCAATGAAAGTATACAATCATCTTTCATCAGAATTGAAAAAGTTAAATGGTAATATATTTAAAATTAAATTAAAAAAGTGGCTTGCAACCTGCAACCATTATAATTTAAACGAATATTTTGAAGATAAGGAATTTAAGTGGTAAAGTGCAGAGTCTGCACTTTACCACTTAAATTCCTATTATTCTGCACTGCAGACTCATTTGTAATATATAATATGTCTATTTTGTTAACTTTTTAGTACCTGGTACCTGTACTATAGTTTTTTATTTATATTGTATGTCCGAAATGGATACAATTGTTGGAACTTATGTTACATTTTAAGACCAAATGTAAATGCACACAATTTTACAATAAAAATATTCTTATTCTTATTCTTAAAAAAAAACATTTATTTCCATTGTTTGGTTTTACAAATATTAGAAACGTCAAAAATAAAATACAAAAAACAAAAATAATAAGTAATACTACATAAAATAAATCCTGAGTTATGTAACTCGATTTTTCTGTTACATGTACATTAAAGCAAATTAGGTACATGGTCCCAGTCGACCGATTCAAAAATGTGATCAGGTAACTGGGACCGCGGTCCGAGTTATGTATGGGGGCCCAGTAGCCTGTATCCTTAAACATGAGGATAGGTGCTTAAAAATAAATAGAAAATAAATTTATCGTATCTGGTCGCTTCGATGTTTTTACACTAGAGCAAAGATGCCGGGCCTTCCAGGTATTGAAAGACATTGTGGGAAATAAAAGGCTAGTTGACTAATTGTTACTATTATAATGTTAATGTGACCTGTCCATGTAGGCTATGTGCTTCTAAGCAAATAAACGTTTTGACTTTGACTTTGACTTTAATGCGAGTGATGCAGTAGCCGCATCTCGCAAGCCAAGGTCACCACAGGAGACCAATGCTATGGCAGTGTACTTGTCTTAGCAAATGCTGAGTGGTCGCCGTTTTGTAATTTTAAAGTTTTCATTTTCTCGCTTAAAATTTGAAATACGTGTTTTAATGTAAATGACAAAATAAACGCATTTATCTTTAATTTTGGTAACTATTTATTTGATTCTTTATTACATTATAACCATACTACATTAATATTTCAGTTACTTCCCAGTCTGTTGCAGTAAAAGTAGAGTTTTAAGTCTCGTAAACAAACACGAAACTTGTATAACATACGAAACGAATATTACAACTTTAATAATGATATCTTATAAAAAAAAACGGCTTTTTTTTTAAATACTGTGTTTGTTATAACGCTTCAAAAAATATTTACTATAAATGTAACAACATCAAGTATCAATTTGTTTCATATTTTTATGATAGTCAACTACCGTATTAAATAAATTATGTTAATATTTTCTATGTCTCATGTATGTATTTAGAAAAAAAAAATTATCTATGTAGTATATCAGTCATCCATAGTACAAGCTCTGCTTAGTTTGGGGTTAGGTGATGATGTGTGAGTAGTCCAGATATATTTATTATTTATTTATTTTCATTTTAAAATTATTAAATTTACAAAAAACACAACACAACAATTTCAGATTTAATTGTATTAATAAGAATGCGGTTTCCGCAGTGTTTCTATCGCACTTAATCTTTACAAATATTACAATAATGGCATTGGTATGCATAAAGTGACTTAAGTGTAAATCTTTCAATATATTTATAAAAGAGATATGTTACAATGTACTTCAAGGTACTACAATATAGGTACTTCAAGATATTGTATTGACATAATTACAAAGCAGCTTCCGTTGAAATGATATCAACCTGCATTTTCCACCTTCCTCATATTTTTTCATTTGAAATAGTATTAAGAACGTGATAACTTCAAAAGTGTTACTCTGAAAGAATGAATGCATAACGGGGAAGATTCTTCTGGTTAACTGAATAATTCATTTTCAGTTTTATTAAAACAGCTTGTTACAACGGCTTATGAATATTCTCAATCACAATAACTAGTTGTTGGATGCTGTTACTGGTATCTGAGAAAATATCATTGTTGATTGCATTTTATCATACTGCCGTCTGATTTCATATAGACCGTTAACAGACGAATGTGTACAAAATTTTGTTTCTAGACTTTGTGTAGATATTTGTAAATATTTAAATTAAATAAATATTTCCAGACAATTCACACAACAACATCTAGCCCCGTGGTAAGCTCTAAGCTTGTGTTACGGGTACTAGTTATCTGATATACTTAATATAATAGGCATACATAAATAGATGTTTTTACTTTACATATTAAACACCCAGACCAAGGAGAAAGTGCTTACAGAACATACAAACACTTTCATCCTCGGCAGGAATCGAACCCGCTACCTCTTGCGTCGCAAGGCTCTCGCCCACCGCGCCACTGAAGCAGTCAAAGTCATATATAGACTTACAACGCTTTAAACAATACAGAAGCAGAGCCCCGCGGTGCTACGCTCTTTTTTCCCGCTGTATCACATAATTTCCCGCGATATAAAGTGGTATTATGTCACTTCTCAAGGTTAGATAATCTGTGTACCAAATCTAATTTAAGTCGATTCAGTAGATCCAGCGACGTGATAGTGAAAATTCTCAAAAACTTTACCTCTTTTTGATATTATAGTATAGACAGACAAGTTGGTTATGAATGTGAAAAAGTATTCTAAAGATAGAAAATTATAATATCAAACTTTCTACTAAATTACTAGCGGTCCGCTCCCGCTTCGCATCTAGTTGACCGTATTGTGAATCTAAACCATTCTCGAACCCACTTAAACACGCACAAAAAATTTCATCAAAATCGATAAAGCCGTTAAGGAGGCGTTCAATGACTAACATACGTACAGAAGATTTAGGTATATATATTAAGATAACGTATTCTAAAAATGTAGTCAAAATGGAGCTTGCATCATGTTGTAATCCCATGCATTTATCAGATTTTTCACAATTAAAATGTAATATTTATCTGTCAAATGTATGGGAATTCAATAATGTTGTAATATCCAACAGTCGTAAATGCTAACTCGTGCTAGGGTTACATGTCTCACATATTCTAAAAGTTCATTCTAATTTAATATTATTGAAATATCATTCAGCCTTTAGAATCAAATATAATGTTACAGAAAATATAAAAAAATCCACCAATACTAAATTTCAGCATTTAATTTTATGATCGAAAACATGATCAGACTTTTACAAACTTTTGATGACTGGAATAAAAATTTACAATAGAAAACTGAATCTCATGTTTTAACAATACGTGCTTCGTCGCAATTCAATAAAAATAATCTTAATCCTGCGTTATTTGGGGTCAACAAACGCGACCCGATAAAATTTCAATTTATTTTCTTAGTCAAACTGTTCTACTTACTCGGACAGCATATTCAATGACTAAAATAAAAATAGATTTAGATATTTAGAGTGTATGAAAAATGGTACGCTTAATTTTTATTTTTTTATAAATAAAATTAAATAAAAATAAAATAAAATAAAAATTGAAGTTTTGCGTGTCGTAACGCTTTCATGCTCCTCTCCGAAACTTTGATGCTAAGGATTTACTTTATTTCGTATAGGAATGTTTAAGAATTCAAGTATAATAATCATGAAATAGCTTTGTACAATCCATTAATCAAATTTTAAATAATTATTTATTTTAAATAATAATAATTTAAATAAATTTATCCGGATGATCCGCCCAAAAACATTTAGACCCGAAGTTAGCTCTAGTAACGGATATTAGTCGTCTTAATATACGAAATATATTGAATTCAATTAATTATTTCACTTTTGGGACATTAAAGAACACTTAGTTACGTTACTAAATTGTTAAATACATATTTATTTAAAAACTAATCAATTAATAGTGCAGTCGTTTTGTCAAAGCATGTAGAAGCAGCTGTAAAGTGGGCTAAATTTATCACACACAATGCTAGAATATACAATAATATGCAATATACCCGGTGATTTGCTCCAAGCTTCTATAATTGATTACATATCTACTTCAATAATAACTTGCAAGAAGATACATTACTGAACTAAACCGCGGACAGATACCTAGCTCTGAAATAAATTGTTATGCTACTCAGCATCTCTTTGTAGCGTTAATCTTAGCAGTATCATTGTCTAGATCCTGGTATTCCGACACCGAGGTACGCATCTAGACTTTACGCAAGCTACATGCTAATTAAGACCTAAGGTTACTTTTCCGCGGGAACTAAGATCGGCTACGTTCCTATGGATGTTTGATATCCACCGAACATAAAGTCAAAGTCAAAAACTTATTTCCTTAGAAGCACAGGGCATGGACAGGTCAATTCAAAATTAATTATTATAAACTAGTGGCCCGCCCCGGCTCCGCACGGGTTTTTATTCGATTTTTTCTCGCCTTTTAAACCTTCCCTAGACCTCCACGAACATTTCAAGACTATGATAAGATAAATCCGTTCAGCCGTTCTCGAGTTTTAATCAGACTAACGAGCAACAATTCATGTTTATTTATATAGATAAAATGATCAAGGAAATAACAATACAATACAAAAACACTTTATTGTACACACAGGGAAATAATACAGGGAAACAATAATAGTTATACAACAACACGTAGAAAAACAAATGTACAACGGGCGGCCTTATCGCTAAAAAGCGATCACTTCCAGGCAACCTTTGGATGATTTAACAATGTCTTGACAGTCACAGACTTATCTTGACTTGTCATTATATTATGAACTAGCTTCCGCCCGAGTCTTTGCACGTAAGAGTAGAGTAAAAAAATATAGCGACAAAATATTCAATATAAATTGAAATAATTCTTCATAAGTCTAAAATAATAGGATTAATAACATACGTGATTTGACTATTCAGGTAAAAATAAATAAATAAGGTACTATTAATTTTAGTTTAGATAGTTATACAGTTTTTTGATGCTCATATATTATAAATAATCTATGTGTAACTAAATAGCTCAGTGAGAACTTGCGTCTCAGTTCTATAATAGCACTAGTTAAAATCTTAGTGGTTTTTTGTTGCTATGTTAGTGTTAAATTAAAAATGTTTCTTTTGTAAAAGATAAATAAATAAAAAGTAGTAGTAAAGACAAAAAAAAGCCGTGTTGGCTAAGTGGGAGGACACTCGACTTTCATTCCGAAGGTCGTGGGTTCAAACCCCGCCACGCACCTCTGGATTTTTCGTCTTGAGAAATTTATGTGCGCTTTAAACACGTGCTTTAACGGTGAAGGCAAACATCGTGAGGAAACCGGCATGTTCTGAGAACTTTAAAAGAGTTTGAAGGGCATGTGACATTCACCAACCCGCACTTGGCCAGCGTGGTGAATTAAGGCCTAATCTCTCTCGTCAAGAGAGAAGTCCCTGTGTCCCAGCAGTGGGAACGTTAATAGGGTGATGATGAGTAAAGACAAACTTATGTGATTTGTTGGGGCTACAACTACGTCCATGGGAAATCTGATCCCAATCGAGCTCCATTTTAATACGTTTCCATTTTTAACCCCCGACCAAAAAAAAGGGGTGTTATAAGTTTGACGTGTCTCTCTGTCTGTCTGGGACATCATAGCTCCTGAACGGATGGAGCGATTTTAATTTAGTTTTTTTTTTGTATTAAAGGTGAGTTTGACGCTTGTGTTCTTAGACATGTTTCATGAAAATCGGTTGAGCCGTTTAAAAGTTATGGGGGTGAGAGTGGGTAAAGAAAACCGAAAATCTGCAAATATACTCGAGTGGGGTATCAAATGAAAGCGCATCGCGTGCACATTACAAAATAATAGTTATATATTAATATATATATTTTTTTTATGCTGGATAAGTCTTCATTTGACCACAATCTCACCTGATGTAAAGTGACGATGTGGTCTAAGATGGGACATGAAGACCTAGAAAGTAGATGGCTTCTCCGGGCCACATTACGAAACACGAAAAAATCGCTTCACGCACTGGCCCAGCCTGGAGGGTGGTGACAAGCCGCGGCGAAGCCTACCACCAGAGGCTGTTCTTGGCACCACCCGGAGGTCATTTGTAAGAATTCAGAGGGTTACCACTTACGGACGTGAACAGACAAAACCTCCAAAATATAGATTATAAGTCACAATATGGGTTTTAACTTGGTTGTCCAATGCCACAACTTTTTCAAAATATAACAATAACTAATATCACAATTAATTTAAATGTCAAAATATGAAATACATTAATAATTCATATAAACATTTAAAATAATGTCTAATAATAACTAAGTACACAAAATATAAATAATGTCAATTTATCATAATTATCATTATCTAACAATGATTACGAATGTCATGAATTAATTATTATTATAAATACTATGGTGTGTTACTTCTAAGGAAATAAGGGTATTGGAATCGGGGGTTTTTCTTAAATTTTAAATTTAATTTATAATATATATACGTGTGTTATGTTCACCGATGAATATAATAATAGTCATAATAGTCATTATGATAAGTGGATGTCAAACTCAGCCGTGTTGGCTGAGTGGCTTGACTTTCATTAGAGATTCGTGGGTTCAAACCCCCGCCGCGCACCAATGGATTTTTCTTCTCGAAAAATGTAATTTTAATTCTCTGACGACCTCTGTGGCTCGGTGGGCGAACGTCCGCCTGAGGCGCAGGAGGTTGCGGGTTCGATTCCCGACGGAGACCAGATTTTGTACGATCTACAATTTCTGGTTTCGGGTCTGGGAGTTTTCTATGTATCGTATTATTATGTATGTATTTACAAAAAAAAACGAAAAAAGACGAATATGTGACATTCACCAACCCGCACTTGGTGAATGGTGAATTAAGGCCTAAGCTCTCTCATAGCGAGAAGTCCCTGTGTCCCAGCAGTGGGAACGTTAATGATGATGCAAAACGCAGCCATAGCAACGTGGCATTATAATAATATAATAATAATAATAATTCCAGACATTTCACACAACAACATTTAGCCCCGTGGTAAGCTCTAAGCTTGTGTTACGGGTACTAGATATCTGATATACTTAATATAATATACATACATATATTGATATTATTAGTATACATATTAAACACCCAGACCAAGAACCATAGAAGGCATAGAACCATCTCTCGTGGAAAAGCACCCTAAGGCACATTAAAGTAGTGCCACCTCAAGAAATTACTCTTTACTCTTTCACAGTAATTACAAGGTTACTACTGCAGTAATTATTCCTTTCAAACAGTAGCGAAATTGACATTGATGAAAAACTTTTGTATTACGGTGTAACAAAGATGATGTATGAAAGGAAGGAGTAAGAGTTCAAATACCGGGTGACAGAGGAATTTCGTAGAAACATAAATAGATAGATAATATCTTTATTTCAAACCCATGCTTACATACCAACTTCATCATCACCCTATAAACGTTCCCACTGCTGGGACACAGGGACTTCTCTCTAAGCGAGAGAGATTAGGCCTTAATTCACCACGCTGGCCAAGTGCGGGTTGGTGAATGTCACATGTCCTTCAAACTCTTTAAAGTTCTCAGAACAGGCCGGTTTCCTCACGATGTTTGCCTTCACCGTTAAAGCACGTGTTTTAAGCGCACGTAAATGTCTCAAGAAGAAAAATCTAGAGGTGCGTGGCGGGGTTTGAACACACGACCTTCGGAATGAAAGTCGAGTGTCCTCCCACTTAGCCAACACGGCTTTTTTACCAACACAACATTATTATACATATTTTTACATACCAACTTAAAAATCT
Organism: Gymnoscelis rufifasciata; assembly: GCA_929108375.1. Lineage (NCBI taxonomy): Eukaryota > Metazoa > Arthropoda > Insecta > Lepidoptera > Geometridae > Gymnoscelis > Gymnoscelis rufifasciata. Next base: position 12,545,750 of record OV815314.1, read on the forward strand.
TAATTTAAAATTTAAGAAGAACCCCCTTGCTTACCCAGTAAAGCTACTTCCCATAGCTCAGTCAAATGTGATAAAGCTAGATAGCTGTTGACATAACCAATTAACTATTATTGGCATTACCTTAACTACGTACGTAAGCTGTAGCTAATGTGTAACTACGTACGTAAGCTGTAGCCAATGTGTAACTACGTACGTAAGCTGTAGCTAATGTGTAACTACGTACGTAAGCAATGGTAAGGACCATTGCTTAGTTTATGCGGATTTTGATAAATAAGCCCTTAGTATAAATAGACGTAGTATACATGATGTATATACAGGGACGTGTCTACTAGTGTCTATACAGAGACAAGGTAAAGCTCTAATATTAGTTTTATTTTTTATTGCAACAACCTGTTTTTTTTGCTCTCCATATCTCTCTATCATTTTCATAAAATATGTAATTCATAAGAAGGGCACAGGGAAAGAAGGGGTTCATTAGCAAAATAAGTATTCAGAGCTTTTTAAATGTTTAAATTATAATCACAAAATTTTATTTTACACTACCCAACATCTATTTCCGTGGTAAGCTCTTAGCTTATATTACGGGTACTAGACATCTGATATACTTAATATAATAGACATACAAACATAGATATTTTTATTATACATATAAAACACCCAGACCAAGGAGAAAGTGCTTGCAGAACATACAAACACTTGACCCCTCGGCGGGAATCGAACCCGCTACCTCTTGCGCCGCAAGCGGGCCCTCGCCCACCTTGCCACTGAGGCAGTCAAAATCCGCGCTTTTATTAATTTACTGTGAATTGTATAGCTTATAAAAATCTGTATTTACAATACGATACAATAAAAAACACTTTATTGCACACACAGGGAAACAAAAACAACAACACGTAGGAAACAAAATGTACAATGGGCGGCATGTGAATGTATAGTGTAGGCTAGTTTTAGGTTTAGCATTAGACATTAGTTATTTATATTGTTTAAGCCACCGTCCATAAAATATGTAATCTTTTTTCTCTCCATCCACGGTTGTCTGGAAGAAATTGCTTTTAGCAATAAGACCGCCCATTACGCATTCTAGGTTTAGTTTTAATTTCATATTGTATTGTTCATTTGGTGTGTAATACAGTATATTCTATTCTATTCTATTCTATTCTATTCTCTTCCAGGCAACCAGGCTTTGGATGGAAAAATAACTTAAATAAAATAAGTAGTAGGCAGGGGTGTATCTACAAAATTAAATAAAATAATTTAGATTATAATTACTCCATATGACAAATATAAATATATGCGTACAAAAATAAAATAAAATACATACATAACATAAATATATAATAATAAATATATAAATGTATTTATTGGTTTCGTATGAATAAAAGCAATGATACTTAAAATACACAAGGTCTCATAAAGTAACTATTCCACTATTACTTTTGTTTACTGATTGTCTTCGCCATGGGCGCTTTATAAACTGTACTTAAATTTACCAATGAAAGGCCTTCTTGAAACGATTCGAATGGCATAGTTAGTAATATTTTACGAAAGCTGTCTAAGAGCCCCGTTGTACTTGTATGTACCCTCCGTATGTAATGTAGTTTCGTGTTATATTAAACTAATCTTGTTTAAAAAGTCTAAAACATTCCCCGATTTATTATCCTAAAAGGTACGACGTTGAAAAAAAGTGTAAAATATTACTGATACGTAATAACGTATTTACGATACCTACTAAATTAAAGTTATGATCTGTGTTGATAATCTCAAAACTCTTATTAAAAAAGTAACCCGGTCGGTACAGTTTTCAACACGTCAAAAGATCAAAAGCAAAATACATATTGCGATGATTGGATAGAATATCAAATTGGTTGTCATAAAAAAATCCAGGCTTTGTTATTTTTGAATATTAAATAACATTATATTAAATCGTATTTTAAATTAGTAGGGTAATTCCGGATAAGGATGCGGAGCGGTCCGAACTATCTAAATGATCGAGTTCATTTCCGAATCGGAACTCAATCTCTGCCACAAGGTATACAAGCGATTCAATCAATGTAGGTCCAGTACTTCACTTTAAGCCTTATGAATGGGAGCAGTCGCTAAATGAGCTATAGTGAGGAATGTGTTAGGGATCTATCTGTCTACAAATTCAAATCAGAAATGAGGAAACACCTTCTTAGAATACCGCGGGCCATGGTAACAAAATGGATTCACTTTTTACTCTAGATTGACTTGACTTGTATTTTTTTAAAGAAATTTTGTATAATATCGTGCTTTTCCATCTTATCTGTAAATAGTTTAACAATATTTGGTATTAATTTATTCTCTTCGTTATAATATCTTCATAACGTTAAGCCACTGTCTATGTGCCACTGTCTATCTACCATATTCCGTATTGTCATGTTACTGTTTAATGTTTGTATTATTTTTGTGGTGTATAATAAAGAGTTTAATTAATCTATCTAAAATGTAGGAGAGATAGCCAGAACTGACTTGACAGAAAGTTCTAGAACGTAGATGGCGTGTTGGCGTCGACCAGTAGATAATTGGATGGACGGATACGAAAACTTCATCTTCATAACTTTCAATCGAAAAATAACTTTTCACGTCATCCGTTTGAAAATTATGAAGATAAAGTTTTCGTAGTAATACCCCAGAATTTTAGGGTAGGTTGTATACCTTGCAATCACCCTTTGTTGAAATTTTGAACCGACTCGAGGCTACAACACGCATAGCTCGCGCTAGCTCAAAGCCTCGTCGTAATGAGCTTACAGATGTTCGTTCGTTGGGTTACAATTAAGCTGTTTCACTCATATTTTCTAGTCCATAACTACATTAACTATACGATAATTTCTCTATCTACTTAAAACATGGCTACGTTGAAAAACTTGTTTTGTAGCGCTTCAATCAGGTGGTTATCGATACAAAATCATCGTGATGAATTGAACGAGCCCGAACTCGAGTGGGTTAGTCTACGACCAAACCTATGCGTCAGCAACGTGGGAAACGGAACGCGGATTTGGAAGCGTTTGCAACGCGGTACATTATAGCCTGAAATCATCCCGCTTCGCAGACGCTTTGGTCGCGCAGGTTTGGCTTGGCCGAAGCTTTAAATTATTTTATAACAAAGCACCTATGGTCTCTGTCAGCTAGGTCATCAGCTCAGTTCTATGCCATCGGAATATTACATTGTCACGCAAATGTCATACAAACATTTATGTATGTATGTATGGACATCGGTAAAGTGTGCAAAATTTACCTTGCAGGTTTTCATACAATCATCAGGATAGGTGACACAACATAAAACCTCTTAATATTAACATCTCAGGAATAAGAGAAGTTTAATCATCATCATCACCCTTTTAACGTTCCCACTGCTGGGACACAGGGACTTCTCTCTTGGCGAGAGAGATTAGGCCTTACTTCACGCTGGCCAAGCGCGGGTTGGTGAAAGAGAAGTTTATTAACATCCTATAAAAGATAATTTTAAATCACGTTTTCCTCAATCATTTACAAACTCAGATTCCAAGTCGTGATTCATAAACTTATCAAATGTATAATTTAGGCTTTCAACTTAATAGGCGGATATAAAAGTTAAGCTGTAAATCTCAACGCGAACGGTTGAAGTCGGAATAAAAATTTGAAACTGAGCCTTGTTACGAGTTCACGTTGCCTTAAATCAACGAAAACGGTCTTTATTTAATATTATACGCTCCACTTAAGCAGCAATATGGCGCGAAATACTACATTAAAGCATTATTTTCACAATTTGATCAACTAAAATGTTTATGATAAAAATATTGAATGCCTCAGAGGCGTAATAAGCTTAAATAACCTCTTTCGTTCGATTCCCGTTGACCGTAAATCTTTTTTTTTGGAATTACGGACATAATACCATTTTTTCGAATAAAATTTAACTCTAGAAGAGCTGGATTAATTTTATCATTGATTTCATTAACTGTAAGATTTGTCACCGTCACAAATCTTAGAATTACTAGAAAAATCAATATATTGTAAAAGTGATGAAACATTAAAATAAAAGAAAATTAAATTACTTAGTGGATATAAAATGTTCGAGGGTTTCGTACGAATCTAATATAATAGTATCAGTTTCAAACTTTTGAATACAGGATGTGATTTGTACAAATAAAAATTTATACATATTGGATGGAAAAATAGCCACCATTTCTATAATTTATTAATAACTTAACTTGTCATAGGCGCTTCTTATTTATATTATAAGCTCAGCTAAAAACATGTTTGTTTATAGATTTTGTCCACGAAAACGAAAAATAATTGCAGAAAATTTTACAAAGGGGTTATTTAGGGGGATTAACAAGTTGGTAAGTTTTAAATCGGTTATACACCCCTTTCTAGTTTCTATTTCTAATCTCTTTTCCATCCAAAGGTTGTATGAAAGAGATCGCCTTAAGTGATCAATTAGGCCGCCCTTTGTATTTCTTCCTTTTCTGTGTTTTGTTGTAGGTACAATAAATTGCTGTGTATTGTATTTTATTATCCATCAATGACTTAGGCCGCGCTCCGGGGTGGCTTTTAAATAAAATATATTTAATTTTTAAGCTTAGATTTCAGATCTTTAGTTAGCCTTCAAGCAAAAAGTCATACTATTTTTGTAATGTGCATGTGATGCGCTTTCATTTGACACCCCACTCGAGTATATTTGCTGATTTTCGGTTTTCCTTCACCGAATTTCATCAAGCATTTGTCTTAGAACACACGCGCCAAACCTACCTTTCATACAAAACTGAAACGCTCCACCCGTATGGGAGCTATGTGGGGACAGACAGACAAACTTATAACACCCCTCTTTGTAGGGGGTTAACAAGTAAATAATACGTTAAAAACGCTACATCTTACATTTTAGGACTCATTAATTAACAGTGTTATTTTTCATTTCGCTACAATACCGCGCCAGCCTGCAAATTGAATAACTGATGCATGTTGCTGCATATTTCTTCATACAGCGATTTAAAATTCTTGAGCACGATCATGTACATTTTGTTTATAACTGGAATAACAAGCTGCAATTAAGAAAAAATATATCAAAGTTAAAGTCAAAACATTTATTTCCTTAGACGCACACTGCGACTTACCTTTTTGGGGAATATTTACTGTCTATAAGCCTTTAGCTCTTTGAAGTGGCAATGGGCAGGCCATATAGCACGCAGAACAGATGGTCGTTGTGGCCGAAAAGTTCTCGAATGGAGACCACGGATCGGCAAGCGCAGCGTAGGACGTCCACCAACTAGATGGACGGACGATCTGGTGAAGGCTGCGGGCTCACGGTGGATGCAGGCCGCTGCCAGCCAAAACTACTGGAGATCTTTGAGGGAGGCCTATGTCCAGCAGTGGACGTCTTACGGCTGAGATTATGATGATGATGACGATAAGCCTTTTAAGTGAGAATATAAATCAATATTGATCCTAAACAGTCAGTCGGATCGAAAAATGAAAAAATAAAACAATCAATGATTTTTAAATACCTATCCAAAAAAAAAATCCACATAATCTACAATAGCTTGTTGACAATTTTTTTTTATCTAACAAAATGGCGTCTTGTAGTCGCCATGTTAAATATTCACTAACGTCATGTCTTTAGTGACACTAGCCGTAAATAAGAGAAATCGATTGACATGTGAATCATAGAAATTGGCCTATAGGAGTACGGTATGTATAGTGGGGCAAAGCATGTCCCTTTGTCCATACGTTGACATACGTTGACTGTTTAATGCTTTATTGCTCCTTTGCGATGCGCGGTCTGGTAAAAATCTTTTAATTTTTTTTATATTAGGTAGGTACATGGTGGCGCAGCTTAGGACGTTCACCTTACCTTACCGAGTTGTTTTTGGCCCCGGGTTCACGGTGAATGCAGGCCGTTGCCAACCGAAATAACTACAACTTTGAGGGAGCAGTGGACGTATTACGGCTGAAATGGTTTCATCATCTTTACAGCTATTAGACGCCCACTGTTGGACATAAGCATCCCTCAAAGACTACAATTATTCGGATCGGTCGCTACTTGCATCCACCGTGAGCCAGCAAGTTTCACCAAGTCATCTGTCCATCTTGTTGGTGGTCGTTCGACGCTGCGCTTACCGATTCGAGAACTTTTCGGCCCCAACGACCATCTGTTTTACGTGCTATGTGGCCTGCCCATTGCCACTACAAAGAGCTAATAGAAACCTCGAGCTTAGCCCTTTCCATAGCTCTTTGAGCGACTTGTCTTTGTCTTTGAAATGATTTACCATATTAGATATAACATACAAAAATAGCTAGCTTTCAAGTGCATAATTTGAAGTAATAAAACTTATTTAAATTTTTAAAGTATGATATAGACTCATACTACGCCTAGGGTTCCGTCTACAGTTTATAATAGAATAGAATAGAATAGAAAATACTTTATTACACACCAGATAAACAATACAATAAGAAATTAATACTAAACCTAGAATGCGTAATGGGCGGTCTTATTGCTAAAAGCAATTTCTTCCAGACAACCGTGGATGGAGAGAAAAAATTTACATGTTTTATGGACGGTGGCTTAAACAATAAATACCGAATATCTAATGCTATACCTAAAACTAGCCTATACTTTATTAAATTTACTAATCCTTATGCTAACATTGATGAACGACGAAAATTTTTAAGATTTTATAAACTACTTACAACAAAAAAAACAAAATTTAGTAAAACAAAAAGTTCAAAGATGCATACAGAGCGGTTACCCATCCAACAACGGCGCTTTCACCCAAATACGAAGTTACGATCACATCAAAAAGCATTAAATTACGTACAGACTTACTGTGAAAAGCTTATTTTACAATCAAATCACCACTGCCCCAGGATATTTATAATACAATACCTAACAAAGAAACCTCCACAATTAACCCGAAACGAATTTCAACTCTGATTTACCTATTATTATACGGAATCCTTCGTAAAATGGATTCATTTCGAACATTAAGATTAATTGAAGCCGATGCTTTGATAACTTTAAAGGAGTTTGGGACGGACCCTCGTGGCCCAATTATAATGATTTGGGTATCGTTTTGCAGACAATAATTATCTGTGCTGGAAATGAGAAAAGGCCTTTCCAGTTATCCGACGAACGAGCTTGTAACTAAAATTATCAAATAGCAAGCAATCTGAATTGGTTTCAAATAAATTAATAGGTCAAGCTGAGTTTTCCTGAGGTGATCGCTGTCTTATACTAACAACTAGTTTATCTCGCCACGGCTTTTCCTGGTGTTTATAGCTTTTACGTATTTTTCGCAGTAAAAATAAGCCTATAACCTTCCTGTTGTATAAGGCCGTCCGTGTTGGCTAAGTGGAAGACTCGACTTTCATTCCGAATGTCGTGGGTCGTGGGTTCAAAAGCCCGTCACACACCTCTGGATTATTCCCCTTGAAAAAAATATGTGAGCTTTAAAACACGTGCTTCAACGGCGAAGGCAACATCGTGAGGAAACCGGCATGTTCTGAGAACTTTAAAGAGTTTTTAGGACATGTGACATTCACCATTCGCACTTGGCCAGCGTGGTGAATTAAGGCCTAATCTCTCTCGCCAAGAGAGAAGTCCCTGTGTCCCAGAAGTGGGAACTTTAATAGGGTGATGATGATGATAACCTTCCTAGATAAATGAGCTAGCTAACACGGGAATAGTTTTTTAAATCGGTCTAGTAGTTCCTGATATTAGCGCGCTCAAAGAAACAATCCAACAAACTATTCAGCTTTTAAATATTAGTACGAGTATAGATGAATCTGTTTATTATGATGATAAAAATCGATGAGAAATGTTTTAATATTTTATATTTTAGGTGACCTTAAAATTTAATTTTACTGGAAACTTATGTTTTCCTCCATTTTTCTACGAGCCATTCTTTATTTTTTTTGTATATGTATTCAAATAATAGGTTTTCTTTATGCTAGATAAGCCTTCATTTGACCACAATCTCACTTGATGTAAAGTGACGATGTGGTCTAAGAAGGGGCATGAAGAAAAAAAAAACACGAAAATATTATTTAAAATAAAGTAAATAATTGTGGTATTCATAAAAGCTAAATTTATATAAAACGAATTACGTCAGAATATTTTTTGGTAGCGGACATATTTTGATCTGATCTTTTCCGTCGGTTTTAATAAATAAATAAATAAATAATGCTGGCCAATCCACACAACAGCATATAGCCTTTTTTCGGAAAAATTCATCAAATTTTTTTTAGCCTTATCTTATCTCTTGGTCATGTATAACCTCATATCAGGTGATTTTTTTTTTTAACCCATGGTAGAAATTAAATAAGTAAAATAAAATCATAAACCAATATTTTATAAGTGTTTTTCATGAGATAGATTTTAACTTGAATTAATTTTCAAAAATTAATAAAAAAAAAAAAAATTTAAAGCGCAGTAAAAATTTGGATTGACAGATTTACAATTTATCGATAATTTGTCATTGGCTTTCAAACCGAAAATCGTAGAACAGAGTATCTTCGCCTGCTCACAGAACAGAGTATCACTCCATTTCCGCTTCATATACCAATTTTAAAACACGTTGTATAGTTTTCACACCATTTCCGCTTCATATACCAATTTTAAAACACGTTGTATAGTTTTACAGAATAGCGCGGTTCACGATGGCTTCAGGTCAAACGGTAAAAAACCGAAATATATGAGACACGCTATAAAAAAAAAAAATATGTATATTTCCGGATAATCTACCCAACAACATTTAGCCCGGTGGTAAGCTCTAAGCTTGTGTAACGGGTACTATATATCTGATATACCTAATATAATAAACATAAATATATAGATATTTTGATTATACATATTAAACACCCAGACCAAGGAGAAAAGTGCATGCAGAACATACAAACAATTTTACCCTCGGCGGGAATCGAACCCGCTACCTCTTGCTCTGCAAGCGGACATTCGCCCACCGCGCCACCGAGGCAGTCTTAAGTCGCCATATTTAATTGTACAAGTTTCATGAAATGTTTACTGGCTCACTATCAGTTCCTTGATACACAGACATTAAAAATCGCTTCAAAAATCTTAAAAAAATATTTTGGTATTTATTTGTCAACCTTGCAAAAAGACTCAGAAAGATAGACCGGCTCGTTTGTAGATAACTGTCTAAATCAATAGTCTAAAGAAAAAGACAATTCACAGTTATTTCCATGATCAATGCGCTTGCAACAGCGTCGAAATATCGGAAAACTCAAAAACATTCAAATAATGGTATGTTTCCCATTTTAGGTCATAATATAAAAAGGTCGTCCCTTTTCCGATTTACCGAGAGCCAAGCATGCAAAATACAATCTGATATGTCTGTCATACTTCCTGATATCTCTTCAATATTCAGCCCGCCAGACAAGTACCTACTATGCATGTCGATCAGCGAACCAACTCGACTATTCTTTCTGCATTTCAAAATCTTTGAGGAACTTTATGTTGAGAACTTTTTGTTCTAGATTGTTCTCTTTGTCTTAATCTAGTTTTTTGTGTACAATAAAATGATTTCACTTCCGTTCTGTTCATTTAGAGCTTCTAAAGTTTTCAATGGGTTTTCATACAGTCAGCAATAGATAGAGTGAAACAAGAGATATGCATCCGAAATTTGTTTTAATATTGTGGGACATTCATAAGTCGCCTATATTAGGAAGGCCCCTATTTGTTGATATTAAGCGACTTATAAAAACTAACCGATTAGGTACCTACCTCATACCTTCTAGGTCTTCATGTCCCATCTAAGACCACATCGTCACTTTACATCAGGTGAGATTGTGGTCCAATGAAAGCTTATCAAGCATAAAAAAAAAAACATTCTACGATTAGTAGTAGAAATAGAGCTGAAACTAAAATTCACCTAAAAAAGATTTACCTGATTCTTTTATAAGAGCAATATCAGTCATGCAATATAATAATGTTAAATTTTAATTTTTTTACCACACATGTTATTATTTATGTTTAATTTTCATTTGTTTCAACCTAACTTGACTGCTAGGCTCTTCGAAGGAAGACCAGCGCAGGATTCACAGCCGCATTATGCTGAGTTGCGACCTTTTTGGAACTAGATACATTTAAATATTCTGTAATCGTTAGATCAATAAAATTAACTGTCACTATTTCCCTGCATGTATTTTTATGTATTTAATTCTGAACAAATGATTTTGTATTTGTATAATGTTTATGTTTACTGTTTCTGATGCCGATACTTCAGCGCAAATTGCCGGGCAAACACATTCAATACATTTGCACAAGATGAGGCTGACATGAATAGAGACTGAATCTATATGTAAGTAAATAAATACGTATAATATTATATAAGGCTTCGGCTAAATCTGCTTCAGTAAAGCCGGAAGCGACTGCTGATATATAAGAACTACAAAATTGTAAAAACTGATAAAGCTGTGTTGTTCTATTCGCTTCTCAACTCAGCATAAAACATTGAAGCGAACTTTAAAGACAATGTTATTTTATTGATATTTTTGTTAGAACAATTTAGTTTTATTAACTTTAAGTTGTCCGTGTACATATGCCCAGCGCTTTTAAGAAAAGAAATGTTTCAACTTTGACTTTGACTGCGACGCGGGAACTTTTGTTGATTACTACATGTTGTAATCTCCAACAGTCGTAATTCGCAACTCGTAGGAGGGCTAAATGTATCAATTAATTATAAAAATTATGAAGTGATGATAAAACAAATGATAATCAATTTGTTTTCGAATTTGTTTAGTCCAGTACAAAGATATCATGTACGGGCCTGAAAGCAGGTTTATACGTAGTAGGTATATACATTTAGAACTATATTTTATATTATAACTAGCGGCCCGCCCCGGCGTCGCACGGGTATATAATTTTACCGGAAATTATACGATTTTTTCTCGCCGTAAAAACCATCATATCTCTCAAGTTGGATCGAACTGCACATGGTGTGCGAATTTTATTATAATCGGTTAAGTGGTTTAGGAGTCCATTGAGGACAAACATTGTGACACGAGATTTATATATATTAAGATTTATGACGCCAAATAAGGTTAGGTTAACTTAGTAGATTATAAGTAACTACTGAGTTTCATACTAATGTTTAAATTTATAATAATGTTACCATAATTTAATACGAATCATTTATTATTGAACTCTAAAATTTACAGTGTGATTTATATTGATAATTTTATAAAATTTGAACAAAAAAAAACATTTATAATTATGTTTAGTTCTATTGTTTTATTTCAACAGCTTTTATGCCCAAGGATATCAAATTTATTACCTTTGTTATTGTACTACCTATATTGGGATTTATTATTAAATGGCAAAGGCACATTAAGCATGTTTTCTGGATAAACTTTCGCATATATTTTTAACCCATTTTTGCTTTATCAATTTTATGAAAAAAGTGACAAGATGTGGAATTTCAAAGTTGGAAGTGGAAGTTATGCGTCTCAAGCCTCACTCCGGAGTGAGTAACTTCCATAATGCATCTAGTTACGCCACACGAAACATCAGTGCACTTTAACGTGTTGATTTTTCATTGAATCAACACTATCATAAGAAGATAAAAATAGATGTGACATTCACCAACCCACACCTTTTCCAGCGTGTTGAATTATGGAATAATCCCTCTCGCCAAGAGAGAAGTCCCTGTGTCCCAGCGGGAACGAGAATAGGGTGATAAAGATGATGATGAAAACAAAAATACAGCCTGAATCAGAAAACACGATACAGGCTGGTACTCTGAATAAACTTTCGTATGAATTTTCAACCCACAAGTGGTTTGATCGTAATGTTTCACCGTAAACCACAGAGATATTGCTCGTAAACCCAAAACTGAACACTTTCTTCCGAAACTGATCGGTGTCTGTCTGGTTGTGTTTTTATTTACATGTGTGGTTTTTAACCTCCGAGGTAAGTTAGTTTTTGTTGTGTTCGTCTCAATGTCTGTCTGTGAGATTATAGCTCCCGAGTGAAGCGATTGAATTTAGATGTTTTTTGTATGTAAAGTGAGTTTTGCGCGTGTGTTCATAGACATGTTTAATGAAAATCGGTTGTCTCGTTTTAATGTTATGGGGAGTGAAAGTGGGGTAATATCTGCTAATATATTCGAGTGGGTTCTCAAATGAAAGAGCAAATTAAAAATAACATGACAATTAACTTAAACAGTCAATTAAAACTTTTGACTTATAGCAAAGATTCTTAGAAGATTGAAATCGCTCCATCTTTTCGGGAGCTATGATGTCCTAGACAGACACACAGACAGACTGACAGACTGATACGTCAAACTTATAACACCCCTCTTTTTTGTTCGGGGGTTAATAAAATAAATAGTATTGACAATTTAGTGTTAGTTTCCAACTTTTACCAGATTTAGCGGTTAAACATAGCATTTACCAAATTCTAATAGAAAAAGCCCAAAAAAATGTCTTAATGTCATAAATCCTTACATTTTAACTTACAACTTATGACGGTAAATCCTTAGATTTTACAGAAATCTTTACCGAAGTTCGGGCTTTTACAGTAACATAGATAATACAATACTTAACAAACTAATCAGTTTATTATTTTACACCAAAACAAACAACAGTTACACAACAAACGGTAGAGAGCTGTACAAAAAGCAGTTTTATCGTTAAAGAGCAATCACTTCAAGTTATAAGTTTCAAGTTTATTTATTTATATTGAATGTTACATGTCAGGTTACACTTGTATACAGGTATGTTGTTCAAAAATATTTGGTGGTCGGGTTGTATTGAATCGGAAAAACAGACTTCGGGAGAGAATTCCACTCCTTAGCGGTGAGCACAATAAAATAATTCGAGAAGCGTTTCGTACGCGTTGATGATAGGTCCACTGAGTGAGCATGTAAACCATCCGTACGTACGTCTGAGCGACCGATGATAGAAAGGAGATGGTGGGATCAGGTCATGCAGCGCAATAATTTATTGATAATTCATTAACGGAAGTACTAGGAAAAACATATCTATTAAATATCTCATTAATTGTAAAAATATTTATATATAAAGTTAATATTTTATAATTGTATTTAATTCAGATGCGATTAATACGAGGGATTAGATTATATATTCCTATAAAATGTTTATGTATGAATATTTATAGATAATAAGATATTAGATCTAGATAATAAACTGTGATATGTAATTCATACAATAGAAATACATAGGTAATATTAATATTATAAAAACAATTAAAGATTGCCACTAGCCATATTATTATTATAAATATAACTTCCTTTAAAACAATTTTAAATTTAATTATAAATATTTAATATGTAACAAGTTACCTACTATAGTATAAGTCTATTTTTTGTAGTTGTAATGTCCCAACGGGGCTCATGTAAGGGTAGATATAATATTATACTTAACACCTAAATTGTAACCACATGAAACAACGAATAAATGAATATGAATATGAATATTTCTAATTTATCTTTATGTGGAATTCCTTTTTTATCTGGATTTTATTCAAAAGGTATTGTTATATTATTTTCGTAGCTCTCTGTTTCAAATTTTGGATAAAAGCTAAAGCATTCTGCATAACGGGCAGTCTTCATCGAGCTACGGAAAATACCAGTTATAAGTCGTCATAATAACCATTTGTTAATAAAAGTGATTAAGTGAAATAAGTGAAGTTTCTGTTCGTCGTGTGAGTTAAGTTTTATCAAAATGAAATATCAACCTTACAAAAATAATCTACCAAATGTCAGCTACAAAAAATATACTAATAAATTTTACAAAAAGGACTGCTATGCTTTAGGTTGACGTTACGGTTCTGTACTAATTAATTATTAAATTGCAGTATAACGATGAGATAGGTGACGATGAAGTTGAGCACCATCCCGAGCAGACTGGCGTCCAGGGGGATCACCCTGTATATACGGAACCGGAGCGGACGCGCCTCCACGTAGCGGATAAACCGCTCCAAATCCATCTGGCGAACCGTATCTACAAGTATAATAAAACGATTAAATTTGATATATTTAGCGCAGAATCATCGCATATAACTTAGTAAGAGCAAAGTGTCAATTGTAATAACCACACATGTTTAAAGAAATAATACATTTTAAACTATTTTACTTTATGGAACCGCAAAACAACCGGTCCAATGAAAGTAACTTTTTGTACCTGTATTTATCTTAAAACTTGTTTTGTTTATTGTGGTAAAAAAAATTAAATTAATTCTATTTTTTATTTATTAAATACAAATAAACGACAACGTAAGAAACGGTTAGCCTTAGGCTGTCTACTCAAACAAATAGACTACTTTTGATTCTTGTCTATTAATCATTCAAGTGGCTTTAACAATATTAAACGAAGGAGGGTTATGCTTTTAAGAGTGTAGCATACTTCACTCAGTCGATCAGTCGGTTTATACATTTACCTTGTTCATCCAAAAGTTTTCCATAAAGTATAATTTTTAATCTGTCCGCTTGACTAGCCAATTTTTCAGCACAAAGAGCAGGTGCATATATGAAGATTAGCCCTGAATACTGCGCGATTTGTGTGAATACACTTGTTGCTGTCTGCAAAGTAATTTAACATAATTATGCCAGTTATTGATACATAATGGACTGTCTCAGTGGCGTGGTGGGCGTAGACCGTTTGCAGCGCAAGAGGAAGCGGGTTCGATTGTGTGATCGAGCTTATGTTTCGGGTGCTAAACATTTAATATACTTAATATTGTAGACATACGTAGATGTAAAATTTAACAAGTAAGTTAGCACGCCCACGCGTGGGTATAATGGAAGACGTGGGCTTGTTACTTCGTATTAATTTTTTCTACACAAATTAAGAATAAGTGGGGTTTATCACTTTGTAAAAACATAAAGGTTAAATCCCCAGACCAAGGAGAAACAGCTTGAATACAAACATTGACTAATGCCATATAAATATAAAAAAAATACAGCATTCACTCAGAAAATATCGTTATAAAAGACTTCAAACTTACTGCAAAAACGTTTTGTATCGCATGAAGAAGACCGACCATAATAGCGCACGTACTGAATAATATTACTGAAAATATCTGAAAAAAGTGTTTACTTATTAGACTTTAAAGGTTGACTATTTTATTTAAATTTTAGATTTGTGATAAAACGTTAATGTGATTAGCTCTTAATCACATGGTACTTTAGAAAAATAAAGTTGTGGAATTCAAGGTTTTATTCTGATATCCTTATCAAATATAATGTAAGCAAAAAAGGGTACGGACTCCCTGGTGTGTAGTGTTTTAATGTTTCTTAATATCAAAGCACATGGCGTGTTACAGTGTATGAACGCGAGGAATAGAAAAAGCTTGGGGATCTTGGACTAGTGGGAGAATGTTTTCGTAAAAATATTTCACTTCTTAAATCTTTAAGAAAAACCCCTGATTCCAATGCCTTAATATCCATTAAAGTAAAACACCATAACATTTTGTAATGTGGACGCGAAGAGCTTTCTTTTGATACCCCACACGATATATTTGCAGATAGAAAACTAATTGAAATCGCTCCATCCTTTCGGGAGCTACGATGTCCCAGACAGACAGACAGACAGACAGACAGACAGACAGACAGACAGACAGACAGACAGACAGACAGACAGACAGACATACAAACAGACAGGCAGACAGACATACAGACAGAGAGACACGTCAAACTTATAAAACCCCTCTTTTGTTGTCGGGGGTTAATAAATAGACTTCTTGTGTGTTTTACTCAATTAAGTCAAATTATCCAGAAATAACTAGTTAGTTAGAAATAGTTTTTAAGAATAATAGTGTTAGTAATGAAATGTCTTACCAAAGGATTAAGCATCGATTTGAACAACTCAGTAATTTCAACAATTGATCTATACAAACGATTCATGGATTGCAAATCACTGTTCTCACTCTCCCTCTCTACGTTCGATACAAACAATTCTAACCGACAATACATAGAATAGAACAAATACGCACGAGAAATAGATACGATTTCCAAACATGCTTTCAAAAAACAAAAAGAGACTGCATGTATTTTACTCTCACACAAAGTTCCTATGCAAAATAAAACCTTATCAATAGCATTAATTGCAACAGTCGCGAAAATAACGAGTACCATCTTCCTTTCAACTCTATTTCCACTCAAAATATTTAATTTTTCATCTAAAATTCTGATATCTTTTTGAAATTTACTGAATGTTAAATTTGAGTTTACTCTGGCTAGAATGACAACTGTCGTCAAATATTGACTGACATGTAGAACGCCCCATAACATACGATACGGCAAACTAAAATTTATGTAAATTAAATAGAACCACGACAGAAATATACCATGTATTACTGTAATGGTTTTGCCTATGGTTCGTTGCCTTTTTGATTTATAAATATGGTCAAAAAAGCCAAAGTCAATTGCGTAAGTTACATGAAGAATTTTATAAATACAAGAGAACATTGCTATTATCAGTGTTGTTCGTTTTTCTTTTTCAGCCATTAGAATTAACGTATTAGAATTAATTCCTTCCATCGTCAATATGTGCAGTACGTGCTACGTATCTTGGACTCAATTTGTACTAAGTAGGAAATGGTACATTAATTACTTAAATGACAATAGTATTATGACAAGCTATAGAGAAACATTTTACAAATTTAGCTGATGGAATGAAGAAATAATGTTTTAATTTGGTTTAGTGCTTTTTATCTGTAATTGTTTATCTCTGACAATAAGTCTGATCGCTATATGTACACCATACA
This sequence comes from Gymnoscelis rufifasciata, assembly GCA_929108375.1. NCBI lineage: Eukaryota > Metazoa > Arthropoda > Insecta > Lepidoptera > Geometridae > Gymnoscelis > Gymnoscelis rufifasciata. The sequence goes on from OV815314.1 coordinate 12,562,491, forward strand.
TGTATGTCTGTTAGTACCTAGTATTTCAACACGTGGCACAAATCTCACTGGGTTTTTTCAAATTAAAATAAACCAACTGATATGAAAAAACAGGATGATTACAAAATTTTATGAAGGTAAGTAGTAAGTTATTTATTGTCACAGAAAATATTAACAGTTCCGTGACTCTACATTCTAGAAATGGCAGTTTTTATTAAAAAACACAACAATCTTTTTCATAAGCCAATTCATACATGCAGCGTTAGACACGAATATTTCCTCTGTTTAACGAGCGCGAAAACCGCATTCCTGAGGAAAGGCGTGTATGGAATGGCCCCAAAAATCTACAACAAACTGCCGAATAATATAAAAACATTGCCTTTAACATTGTTTAAAAAAAAACTGAACACTTTCTTGACATCCAAATGCTATTATCCACTGTAACGTCCAGCGCCCTCGGCGTAAGCAGCGATGATACGTCCCAGCCCGCGTGACGCGAGCGGAGCGTGACAAACGCCGCGTTTTTTCCGTTAAAACTATTTATCACATAAAAAATAAATATAAATAAATAAATATTTCCGGACTAATCACACAACATAACCTAACCCCAAACTAAGCAGAGCTTGTACTATGGGTGTTAGGGGACTGATATACTACATAGATACATTTTTTTTTTGTAAATACATACATATTATACATATATAGAAAATACCCAGACCCGAAACCAGAAATTGCAGATCGTACAAAATCTGGTCCCGCGGCGGGAATCGAACCCGCAACCTCCTACGCCTAGGGCGGGCTTTCGCCCACCGAGCCACAGAGGTCGTGGAAAAAGTACTAAACCTATTTCAAAACCAAAAATGTATTTATTTTCTTTATTATAATTATATAAACTTGAATAATAAACGAATTTCTGAAAGACTTGAATACAAAAATTTACTAATTTAATAAATAAATACAATTTCTACATTTATATTATATAACTTTGCATGCCTTAGCTCAAGGTAAAACATTTTCGGAGCTGTATCCTTATTTTACAATTGTTAACAAACTATGTTTGCAAATAAATGTTTTGATTTAGATTTTTTCGATTTTGAAGTACCTATAGGAAATATTTTCATTCTTTATCAGAGATGGTTAAATAAAACTTTAACCATAGCTTATATACTAACGTTAACAAAAATAAATGTTACTAATATCCTTGTCTGATAATTGCGAAAGTTTTTAAAGCTAACAAAAGCTAGTTTAATATGTTTGAATAACTTTAAAAATGCTGAACTTACTTTGATATTTAATTACTAATTAAAATTAAATTAATTTCTACTGCAACTGCAACTGTTTTCAACGTGAATTTTACCTTTATACCAATCCCAAAAAAGAGTTTACTTCAAAAAAATGCGCGCCGCAGGCTCTTTTTGCGAAAGAAGCTTTAAAAAGTAACCACAGTAGAATAGATTCATTTAATAAGTTTTAAAATAAATTTGAGAATTATGAGATGAACTCATACCACACACAGGTTTCCGGTACAGTTTATAAAATATACCATTTGCAAAAACAAAAACAAATTTTCCTTTAATGTTTATTTATTGTATCTTCAGCATTTTAAACGATTTCGTGTTTCGTAATTTTGTCTGGAAAAGCCATCTCCCTTCTAGGTCTTCATGCTCCATCTTAGACCACATCGTACTTAACATCAGGTGACAAATGAAGGCAAAAAAAAACATTTTTTTTTGTGATCGATAATCATAAAAAAAACTGTTGCTATAGCGACATGAGCAAAACTTTAAATCTCTATTTATCACTGTTCTTGAGATACAGCCTGGTGTCAGAAAGACAAACAGACGACGCAGTCTCAGTAATAGGGCCCCGTTTTTACCCGACTGCGCAACGCAAAGGGGTGGTAATGTGCTTAACAACATATGTATGTATGTTCCTTTGTCCCACTATACAGACCAAACGCGAACGAACTCGTTACTCAACATGCGACGTCAAGACCTCCGCACGATGGTTGAAGTCATTACTGGTCACTGCGAGTTCAATCATCACCTTCACAAGACCGGAGCTACAGACAGCAGTCTGTGCCGCGGCTGCTTTGAGGAAGAGGAGACGGTGGAACATGTAGTGATCCACTGCAAAGCCACAGAAGAGATTAGAAAGGAGACGGGGTTGAGGCGTCTCATGGACGCGAAGACCCCATCTACATTCGCAGACTTGCTCAAACTATTAGTTACAACACCGAAAGTCCTACTCCGCTACATCAGGGAGTTGGGCTGGTTGGGGCCTGGTTAGGCAGGGGGATAAACACTCCTAGGCGAGATGTAAGTGCAGATCTCAGTTCGTCCACTTAGAATTAGAATTAGAACAAACGCCTCCAAACGACCAAACCTGGCCCGATTTCTATTGACACGTCAATCGATTCCACAGTCACATGACGTTAGTGAAAATGCGACTACTAGACGCCGTTTTATAAAATATAAAATATGTAAGTCAACAAACTATCTCATCTGAGGTATCGTTGAAAACTAATATCGAGTATTTAAGATTCATTTTTATATTTCTTTCAACATTTTTCGTTCCGGCGGACAGTTCAGGATCTATATCTTATCAAAGTTGCGTAACAACCTTCCACATTTTTGGACATTTCAAAGTCAAAGTCAAAGTCAAAACGTTTATTTCCTTAGAAGCACATAGCCTTCATGGACAAGTCAACTTAAAATTAATAAAACTAAATTGCTTAAATAACATTGTCTTGACAGTTCGCTTCAATGTTTTTATACTGAGTTGAGAAGCGAATAGAACAACACAGCTTTATTATTATTACAATTTTGGAGTTCTTATTTATAGGTAACTATTATAAGTTTAACATTTACATAATTTCGACAGTCTATAACTGTCAAAATGTCCAAAAAGGTTAAGTCGCAGTCGCGGGTCATATTTTTCTAAATTTCAGCGAGTACCTATTGGGAACGGAACCCTAGAAATACAATTTAACCTTATTCTGATTTATGTCAACCTGTTTTAATTTAAGGAGGCACGGTGGTTCAAAGAGCAGACACCCACTTCCGGAACTGAGACAAAGGAGTGTCTACAGCGCCGTTAGCCTTTACATTTGCGTAAGTTATGATTACAATTTCTTTGACGGCTGTCAACGTTTACTTTGCTAAATAATAATTAATAAACCTGGTGAAGGTTTTGATTGAAATACAAGTACGTCACAGACGATTTAGGCATTTAATCTTTGATTCATCATTTAAGATAAGCTCTGGGAAAACAAATAAATATCTAAAAATAATCTAAACATATAAAAAAAAAACATAAGCGACGAATTGATAATCTCCTTTTTCGTTGAAAGTCGGTTGATAACATATTTACGGAAGGATACAGTATTCAATCTCCGCATAATATTCTTAATAATATTTTTTTTTTGTTATTATTGATAAGCCTTCGTTTGACCACAATCTCACCTGATGTAAAGTGACGATGTGGTCTAAGATGGAGCATGAAGGCCTAGAATATCTATATATAATAGCCTTTAACCGACGCGAGCCGCTACCTTCAAGAGGTCTTCTGTCCATCTAGTAGGTGGACTTCCTACGCTGCGTTTGCCGATTCGTGGTATCCAAGCTACATGACCGGCCTATTCCCACATTTAATCAAACCGAAACATTAAATCAAAAAGTTTATTTGTAACAAAACATCTTAAATATTCATGTCAAATAACCTCAATAGACGGACAAATAAGAATAAAAACAAAACACTTTAAAAATATGCAATTATGAATAAATTACAAATAGCGTAATCGAATTTACTTAAGTGAGCTAATTCGCTAGGCTATGTCTGTGACCCGCGTTCTTCCTCGTATCCCCTCATATCTGGTTCAATCACGTAGAGAAACCCCGAGCGTAGCCCTTTCAATAGCTCGCTGCGCAACTCTGCGCCTTTTCAAGCTAAATGCTTTCTGAAGTTTAATATAGTGAGATCCAATCTTGTAATACGGCCTTTTAAAACGTATTTTGCAGAAGCGCACTCCTCATAAGCTCGCGAATACACTGTGATATTAAAAATGTGTCTCATTTATATATAACTTCTGGATGTGACAATAAAATTAACTGCAGAGCAACCATGAAATTATTTAGTTTTGTGATTACGAAACTGGTACGGGTATATTAAGGCGTGTTGGTTAAGTGGGAGGACGCCTGACTTACTTTACGTAGGTTGTGGGTACAAACCCCGCTACGCACGTCAAGATTTCTTCATGAGAACTTTAAACGCGTGCTTTAAGGGTGAAAATATCGTGAAGAAACCGGCAAGTTCTGAGAACTTTACTGAGAATTGTTTGAAATAAATAAATAAATAAAATAAATAAATATTTCCGGACACACACACACACAACAACATCTAGCCCCGTGGTAAGCTCTAAGCTTGTGTTACGGGTACTAGACATCTGATTTACTTAATACAATAGACATATATACATACATAGATATTTTTTATTACACATATTAAAGACCCAGAGACCCAAGATAACCAAGGAGAAAAGTCCTTGGAGAACATACAAACACTTGACCCTCGAACACCGCGCCGCTGAGGCAGTCAAATAAACGTAATAAAGTAATACCTGAGAATTCTTTAAATAGGTAGAAATTTATTTTTGAAGCTAATTTGGTTCCATAAAAGTATTGTGAATGGATTTCCGCAAAGTTACGACTGGATGTATGAATTATCTTATCTAAATAATTTGATAAGTATGAGTTGAACTTTTATATCTATCCGGTTCCGTATATTTAAACAGTTTTTACACTATTTGTAATAAAAATAAAACAAATAAATAAAAGAAAGTTGAAAAAGTTGCAGTCAGAGCGGTCACGCTTCTTACGCTCACGCTCATCGCTGCTGGCTTTTTATAAATGAAAGGGAAATTGCGGTTTAAATAGGTATTTAAGACGATTTAAAAAATCTTTCAAAACTAAAAATACTCGATCAAACCCAATTATCTGTGGAATTTTGCAAATACACTAACATACATACACATAATGTACTTATTTTCTTTTAACATTTTCTGATTTTAGGATTTACAGACTTTCAACAACTCATGTTGCTTTTATTATTGTTTCAGGTGTCAACTGTGAGAGATGATTATGAAGATGACATTTCAAGTCCAAGGGGATCACCTAAAGGACACAACCAACATCCAAGAGCAGGATCAGGCTTATTACATCAGCCGTCACAATCCTAACAAGATGATTAGGAGCTTCGTGGAAGAGTTTGAAGGACACACACACTGGAAAGGACTCTCCCTACCGCTAACGGCTCAAAAAACCACTTAAAAAAATATTTATTAGAAACCTCCGTAACATTTGAATGCCCCACATGTTTTATGAAAATCTTTTTTGAGTAAGTATTGAAAATTGTATGTAAATCTTAATGCGGATCACATAATACTTCTAAATTCGAAGTTGCAGCGGGCCTTTTATAGTTTTGGAAAAGTGGCACACAGACATGACTAAAACATAATCCCTTAGGGATTAGTCAGGCGGGTTACGTTTTTTGCCATTTGGCTACGGAACCCTTAAAGTATTGATGTTGAAATATTTTTCTTAAATGGTACTTAGAATCCTTTATTTCTATTCTCGTAACCTGAAACCCTTATATTGGCAACTCAGCTCAATCTATTTGCGTTTCACTAACACAGGACATGCTACCTTATTTGATTTGCAAAGAGCCTTGTCAATAGCGCAAGGAATATTATTATACTGAACTAGATTTCACGGTACGGCATTGCCCGTGTTTAATGGATTTTCCCGCAGGAACGACGTATTTTACCGCGGTAAAAAGGAGCCTATAGCCTTCCTTGATAAATAGGCTATATAATAGTGGAAGAACTATTCAATTGGACCATTACTTCCTGAGATAAGCGCGTTAAAACAAACAGACTCTTCGTCTTTATTTTTTTTGTAGAAATGTTGATACAAATACTGCAAAGGATTTTTATTAAATAATATGTATTTGAATAATGATGATGATATATGTAATGATCGTAAATAAATACTGATATCACTATTAATATCCGTTAACCAGATACGTAGTTTGGCCGAATATTATGTTTGTTGATGTTGTTGATAGGCAAAACGTTTTTCATTAAAAAAGCGTTGTTTTTGATACTTTGCTTTAATTTTGGAAAACAATTTGCGAAAATGCTGTTGATTTTGGCATCAATGGCATTTTAGCTGTTGTCTTATAGAAATAAATGACAGCCGCTTAGTTATAACGATAAGTTCTAAATTGAGCTTTAAATAATACCTGCAAGCTGCCATAGAATTCTCCACAACTTTAAACATTAGTCTGGCTACATGTGAGTGGCCTACGGCGAATATTCTTGTCAACGCGACGCAACGCGAAGTGTTCGAACGTCGACGATGTTGAGAGTGGGCGTGGCTACACCTACGTTACTTAAGAATCTTGTAGCGAGCAATGCGACACAATTCTTTGCCCGCTTAGAAGCGCAACTAACGTTTTTATTTAATTGATTTAAATTTTAAAATTCTGAAGATATTTCGTTATTATGACTGACCCGTTACTTTTGGAACCGAGTATCCCTGTGTGTGAATGGATTTTAATCTGAAATAAATAAATTGAATGAATAAGTAAAATATCTGTACAAAGTTTACTCAGGTTCTCGGGCCAAACATTGGATATTGTCTTTTTTCCAAAAAAACATCACGACATTCCCTTACGTCTAACTTCACAGATTCCTAAATACTTGGCATCACATTCGTCCCAGTTGGAATTACTCCAAACTGTTTCGTACCTTGGAAACCAAACTTTAAAATTGAAAGATGGCAAGGTTTTTATTTTTCGTCCGGTGCTGCCAAGGCTTTCTTGATAGAGATTTGTGTTGATAGATTGTGGTCTGTTGCGTAAACTTGGACTGGAGAGACAAAATGCTTGTTTGCGCCAGAAACTTGTTTGTTGTTATTTCTTATTATTTTACAGCATGGAAATAAATGTGAATTTACTGGCCCGTTTTTATCCGGCCCTGCAATGATGTCAGGTTGCTTGTTGATAGCAGTATTTATTTACCATTATTATGCATAATTATTAACAGGATTTGAATACTTTAACCACTTTAACTAAACTCCTTTAAATAAAATATAAAATACCTATATTTAAACAAATATAATATAAAAGCTGTAAAAGGGAAACAAAATGGGTGTTTGCGCCAGAAACTTGCTAGTTATTGCTGTTATTTCTTATTATTTTACAGCATGGAAATAAATTTACTGTCCCGTTTTAGTCCGATCCGGCCCTGCAATGATGATCGGTTGCTTGTTGAAGATCGGACCAGTACAGTAGGTGTGACGAGTGATAGGTTTCGATAAGCATTCTAGCCTTTCGGCTAAAATTCTGTTTTGTCTGTTCTAGAACAGTACCTATCTATATACAGGACTGCTCTTTGTGATAATAAATAATAGTTTATACGATGGTATAATATTTTTTAAACACGCAAAAAATGTGTGTTTTACATGTAAAAAATATATCAAAACGGAGAATCACCGCACACGGCCGCGAATTTAGGAATTATTATTATTATTATAAATATTTATTCGTGTAAAACAAAAAACAAACATAAAAATAGGATTTGAAACCTCAGATCTATAAACACAACGTGTGAAGTCCAAAATTTTACTTGGTGCCACTTCCAATCAAAATAACTGGAAATCTTTAAGATTTTAATGTTCTGCAGTAGTTGTCCTACATCTGTAATGATGAAACGGTTCTAAAACTAGCGCGCTAAAAGGATCATCAGTCAATATTAGTCGCCTATATGGTGATTATTCAAGTATTTGATAAATTGGCATTTATAGGTCATCTCTATAACCTAGTCCGCCGCCCATCGTTAATGGAATTTTGAGCTTCGTTAATTCAATAATTACATAGCAGTAATGGCATGCTATGTTTGCTTCGAATAATGTTTTAGTTCTCCTAAAATTAAGTATCTTCTCCGACACACAGTTCTTGGTATGGTACGAGTAAACAAAAACAATGGCAAAAAATGGCAGTCTAAACAAAAATTCAGATACATATATTATCAAGTATGTATATAGTATAATACTGTATACTTGATAATTCATATATAAAATATAAACTTGACGATACGGACGTCCCTAACAACACCTCTGTATATCTATTCATCAAATTTAAATAGTAAAAGCTAATATTTATTGTTATAAATGTAATAAGTGTTCGGATTGTCACAGTATGTAAGTGAGTGGCCGCCTTGATTGGCTGGAAATCTCTAAAGATTATGTACTTTATGAGCTATTTTTTAACCCCCGACCAAAAAAGAGGGGTGTTATAAGTTTGACGTGGTCTGTCTGTCTGTCTGGGACATCCTAGCTCCCGAACAGATGGAGCTATTTTAATTTTTTGTATGAAAGGTGAGTCTGGCGCAAGTGTTCTTAGACATGTTTCATGAAAATCGGTTGTGCCGTTTAAAAATTATGGGGGTTAGAGTGGGGAAGGAAAACCGAAAATCTGCAAATATTCTCGAGTGGGGTATCAAATGAAAGCGCATTGCGTGCACATTACAAAATATTATGTTGTTTTACTTTTAAAGAAAAGAAGGCCTTGGAATCGGGGGTTTTTCTTAAATTTTAAATTTTATTTCTCAAGAGAAGTTGCTGATAGTTCAATGCCAAACCGTCAGCATAACTTGACTTGAAAGCCTATGCCTTCCGCTTTCCTATCTTTACCTTCGGGATAAACTCAAAAACTACTGGTTCTTTATGCGATTTTCTGCAATAGGAGGAGCGATTCAAGAAGAAGGTCTCTGCATCCGAGAAAAACGGTAGTTTAGTTTATAAAAAATGTGACTCGATGCAAAATCAATCATACAAACATAACAATCTATAGATTTCCCAATTCTATGATATAATTTAATTTCTATTATGCTCGTAACGTGCCGCTAAACCACCTTATAACACAACTTTGTTGCTTAAGTAGGTAAAACGGATAACTGAAACCATAAAGGAAGTGTGACATAGATTACTTACCCAATAAAATTGTCAATGTAGGCGTCTCTCGCAGGATCCGCCGATTTTAACGACATATTTATGGTTATTGACTATCATATACCAGTAAAGATAGGCTTCGTGTACAATAGATGTGACATGAATGTTATTGATTGCCTGACTTCATATTTATTAGCATAATGAAGAAGATTCCTTTGTTTCAGAACCATATAACGGATACAGTGATAACTAACTTGTATTGTGAGCATGTTTTATAGATTTTCTCGCAAAATAATTAAATTTTAATACCAGTTGTTGAAAAAAAAAAACTTGAGATGTGTCAAGGGACACCCGGATGGAACGAAATTTTCCGTCTAGCCCCCTTTCACAGCGCGCCATAAGGAACTACGTTCCAAAAATCATGTTTCATCCATCATCACCCTATTAACGTTCCCACTGCTGGGACACAGGGACTTCTCTCTTGGCGAGAGAGATTAGGCCTTAATTCACCACGCTGGCCAAGTGCGGGTTGGTGAATGTCCTTCAAACTCTTTAAAGTTCTCAGAACATGCCGGTTTCCTCACGATGTTTGCCTTCACCGTTAAAGCACGTGTTTTAAGCGCACATAAATTACTCAAAAAGAAAAATCCAGAGGTGCGTGGCGGGGTTTGAACTTCGGAATGAAAGTCAAGTGTCCTCCCACTAAGCCAACACGGCTTGCGGCACGGCATGTTTCATCCATTGTAGTATTATTGTAGGGTAGGAGAGGTTTCGCATCAAGTTAATATATCAGATTACGGATTAATTAACAAAACTGCGACTTTACAAACTCACAAAATACGAGAAAATTTGCTAGAGTTTGTTCTTAAAAGGGTACCTAAGTTAGAACCAGCTTTCGGACCTAAATAGAATTCAGATCAAATAGTAATTGAGTAAGGGGTGCCTCAAATTGCATAACGTTCCGTAACCGCTCCGTGTCATTAGTCAGACGACTTACCCTTAACGAATAGTTTCTCGTCTTCAAAGCTCGTGGTGTTGCCAACGTAACAACTAATAATTGCCAACTTTAACTAATAGATGTTGATAGATGTATGAGAGCTATTTGGAGCCCGAAAAAAAGATACTCTTGTAGACCGCACTTTAGAGACAACAAGCTTTTAACCCTTACGTCTCGATATATTTTTGAGTCAGCATTGTTTGTTAGGAAACACCCCATCTTTTAATGTTTCAGGATCACAATAGAAGAACTGCGGCTCAAAAACCTCTTGTTATGCCAGCGCCAAAATTACATCTGTTTAAGCGAAATTGCGTAGGTATACATGACATGTAAAATTTAGAATAAATTACCCAAGTCTAAAGGGTCCAGTGCTTAACAGAGCTTTAAAAGAATGGTTGACATTACATTGTTTTTATTCGATGAATGAATTTTTTACATGTACTGAATTTTAATAATTAAATGTGCCTAATTTATTGAATTTATTAAATTTATTATTATTATTTGACTTTCAAATTTCACATTTATATTTTTTAGAGGTATTATTTATTAAAACATTTTAAAATTATTATCTTTTGTAATTTTATTTAAAAAAAAAATCATATTAATTTTACGATTTTAATGACAATTATATAAATTAACTATGATATTATGTTCACATGCCTTAACAAGGCAAGATAAAGAACAGCATATGTATGTATGTTGTTCTTCATTTACCTATGCCATCTGTTTATGTTACTATGTCTTTGTGAATAAATGAATTATTATTATTTATTATTTAATAATAAATAAATTATTCAAATTAATATTAAAAAGTAAATAAGGCTTTAGACGAAAGCCTTATTAAGCAAATAAATCAATTATAAAATAAATTAATATAGACGGACAATCCACAAAACATATCTTATATACTTAATATAATAGACATTTTTTATTATACATTTTAACACCCAACTCAAGAAGAAAGTGCTTGCAAAATATACAAAAACTTGACCCCTCGGCGGAAATCGAACCCGCTATCTCTTACGCAGCAAGTGGACCTACGCCCACCGCACCACTGAGGTAGTCAATGAGACTTTTAGTTATTAAAATAAATAATCCAATAATATTAAACAACTAGCTGACCCAAGCAAATAAAAGAGATTTATAAAATCTAAATTTAAAATTTAAGAAGAACCCCCGATTCCAATGCCTTAATTTTCTTAAAAGTAAAACACCATAATATTTTGTAATGTACAAGCGATGCGCTTTCATTTGATACCCCACTCGAGTATTTTTGCAGATTTTCGGTTTTCCTTCCCCACTCTCACCCCCATAACTTTAAACGGCTAAACCGATCTTCATAAAACATGTCAACACTCGCGCCAAACTCACCTTTCATAAAAAAAAACTTAATTCAAATCGCGCCATCCGTTCGGGAGCTATGATGTCCCAGACAGACAGACAGACAGACACGCAGACAGACAGACCGTCGTTGATCGGGGGTTAAAAATTAAATCTAAATACCTCGACATAAATGTAAACCGAGTATGTATGATTTGTCATAATATGGAGTTAAAATTGTTGATACAATAAATGGTGTTTATATTAGTAATAACAATCGCTCGAAGTATCTAATAACTCAGAACAACTATTACTCAGTGGCTCGGTGGGCGAGGGTCCACATGTGGTGCAAGTGGAAGCAGGTTCGATTCCCGCCCAGGGGTCCAGTGCTTGTTTGCTATGCAAGCTTTTTCCTCTTCGGTAGTTAGATAGATAGATAATATCTTTATTGCACACCAATGCTTACAGACTAACTTAAAAATAACAATCAATAGCCACATCTGTTGCGAGCGATCTCTTCCAGGCAACCTTTGGATGGATAGGATCTGCTAGGAACACGAGAGACGGTGCACAAAGATCATAGCATATACATAAGTAATATGAAAAAGGAATAAAAATAAAATACATACATTATATAAGAAAAAACAGAAGAAAATACATAAGTATAATATTATAATAAACGATAAATATATTATTTATACACTACATGAGTAGATAATGTTGATGAACCATGCGTGTAAAATGTAAAAAAAATATCTATGTTTGTATGTCTAATTGAGTTTATCAGATGTCTAGTGCCCGTAACACAAGCTTAGAGCTTTACCACGGGCTAGATGTTGTTGTGTGGATTGTCTGCAAAAAAATATTTCTATTAATGTTAGTTTTTGAGTAATCCTTTTTTTTTAAGCTTTCATTTGACCACAATCTCACCTTATGTAAAGTGACGATTTCGCCTAAGATGGGGCATGAAGACCTAGAAAGTAGATGGCTTCTCTGGGCCATAATATAACGAAACACGAAAAAATCATTTCACACACTGGCCCAGCCCGGAGGGTGGTGACAAGCCGCGGCCGAAGCCTACCACCAGAGACTGTTCTTAGCACCACCCGGAGGTCACGTGTAAGGATTCAAAGGGTTAACACTTACGGACGTGAACATATAAAACCTCTAAATTAATATCTTAAATAATACATTCAATATTCACGGAGAAACCAAAGTTTTATCATCATCATAAAAATTATTGTCTCAGCCGTAGATCTAAACGTGTAAACGTAAACATATAATAAAGTTTGTTAATCTTGACATAAAAATTAAAAAATCCCTGACAATTTCCGTTCAGTAAAGCGTTGGCAACCCAGGTTACTTGGCATCTTTCCCGCTCCGACTGAGACGGTACACTTGTATTTAACTGACAGTTGTGGTTAGTCTTGAGTCTACCTTCCTTAATCAAATTATTTCCATACAAAGGTTGTCTGGAAGAAATTGCTTTAAGCAATAAGACCGCCCATTAAGTATGCTATGTTTAATTTTACTATTAATAATTTTGTATTTTTGTTTATTGGTGTGTTTGTTTATTAAAGAATTTTCGGTCTATCTATCTACCTAAATATTAGTATAGTATAGATATAAGAAGATAATATACATATTCATTTATTCATAAAACAATTATAATAATCATCGCATTTGAAATATCGTATCGTATATAATTGCCGTGTTGGCTAAGTGGGATGACACTCGACTTTCATTCCAAAGGTCATCGGTTCAAACCCCGCCACGCACCTCTGGATTTTTATTCTTGAGAAAGTTATGTGCGCTTTAAATACGTGCTTTAACGGCAAACATCGTGAGGAATGTGAACCGGCATGTTCTGAGAACTTTAAAAGAGTTTGAAGGACATGTGACATTCACCAACCCACACTTGTCCAGCGTGGTGAATTAAGGCCTAATCTCCCTCGTCAAGAGAGAAGTCCCTGTGTACCAGCAGTGGGAAAGTTAATAGGGTGATAATGATGATTTGAAATTCTATTCTAGGTCTTCTAGGATTTCTAGGTCTTCATGTCCCATCTTAGACCACATCGTCACTTTACATCAGGTGAGATTGTGGTCAAATTAAGGCTTATCGATCATAAAAAAAAAAATTGAAATATTACTATGATTATATTAACCTAACTAAACACTTTAATTGTATTGATATTAAATTAATTTGTAATTTAATTGTATTCTATTTATACTATACTAATATTATAAAGCTAAGAATTTGTTTGTTTGAATGCTAATAGGAACTACTAGTCCAATTTGGATAGTTATTTTCACTATTAGATAGCCTATTTATCGAGGAAGGCTGTATGCTACGTTTTACAGCGGGAAAATACGTCGTTCCCGTGGAAAACACACTAAAGCTATACCGTACTATTACTACTGTTAACTGTTAACTGTTTTGAGTTAGTCGCTCGTAAGGTTGTTTTTGTCATTAGGTCTCGTCTGAAAACCAGCGCAAATCCACCTAATGGTGGATCTGCATACGCTGAGGCGAGAACTTTTGGCACAATGCATTCAATAATTTATGTTAAACTAGTATTAAGTATTATAAATATATTATTGTAGTTTTCCTTGTTAAGTGTGTGTTGTGTCAATAAATAACTCTGTACGTTTTTATAATAAGCTTCCTCATAATGTAACAGAGCTTCCTACTTTTTTTTTATGAGTCTGTGGTGTCCCACTGTAGTGCAAAGGCCTCCCTACCTTCCTTCCAGACGTCCATATCACCTGTTAAAGTTGTCCAATCCCTAAGCTTCCTATTAGAAAATTTAAATTATTTATTAAGAGAAGTCTAATGAAAAAAGCGTATTACTCTATTAATGATTATAATAAGGGATGATGCTGCTTGGATAGATGTTGCTTAGTTCCACATTGACAGGCTCTAATAATTAATTCTGGTTGACCAGGACTGATAAGCTCATGTTATAATAGCTATCTTATATGACAAGCATTTTTTTATTGTAAATGTTAAACTTATAATAGTTACCTGTAAATAAGAACTCCAAAATTGTAATAACTGATAAAGCTGTGTTGTTCTATTCGCTTCTCAACTCAGTATAAAACATTAAAGCGAACTATCAAGACAATGTTATTTCCTTGATAGTTTTTGTTTAAGCATTTTAGTTTTAATAATTTTAAGTTGACCTGTCCATGTAGGCTATGTGCTTCTAAGGAAATAAATTTTTTGACTTTGACTTTGAATGTTTTTTTCTCTCTCTAAAACACAGGCAACGCTGTGGCGTGAAATGCTAGTATATAAGTAAAACTGTTCCCATCGCCCGGAAGCCAATCGAAATCGTTTTAACGCCAATCGTTTTAACGCTTATCAGGTGCGTGCCTTAGCAATATCCGTTACAAATCCCTCCCGTGTTCTAAGGACCGCGTCCATTTATCTTTAGTTGGGTCCTCCCGTTTCTTGTACCCATCTTGTGGACCTTTATAAAGCTTCTAGCAGGCCTAATGTCCTTTAGGCTGGACAAGGCTAAGGTTACAAAAGATTTTCCTGTTAAAATGCTTCGCCCGGGACTTCAAGATTTGATCTCAGATATTAAGATTGATACAGAATAATTTGTTGTACGAAAACTCGACTTAAACAATGTTTTAAAAGAGGATACAGGAATATACTGTTTAGAATTTTTTTGGTAATTTTGTTAGTAAAAAACCAAAATATTAGGTCCTTACATATGAAATTGGCGTTTTTCGTACTGGCCACTTTAATCACAAATTTCTCCTCTTTGGTAAGGAATTCCAAATTCAAATTTGTACAGCTATAGACTCATGTATTTGTGCTTCGATGATCGTCATTCATTTGTTTTTTTTCTTCTGTTTTTTTCTGTTTGCGTCACTCATTTTACAAAATGGAAAACTTAAAATATCGCATTATTTACGAGTACGAGTTCCGCCGTGGCACTAGTGCTGCGGAAACAACTCGAAGGGTGAATGATGTGTATGGCGGTCGTGTTGCAAAAGAAAACACAGTTCGTTTTTGGTTCCAACGTTTTCGTTCTGGAAATTTCGACTTGCAGAACAAGCCCCGTGGACGGCCTGAGACTCAAGTTGATAATGAAGAGTTGAAGGCTATTGTGGAAGCGGATCCATCGCAAACCACGTCCGAGTTAGCTGCAGGCTGCGGTGTTAGTGATAAAACTGTTTTAATTCACTTGAAGCAAATTGGGAAGATTAAAAAGCTTGAAAGGTGGGTACCTCACGAATTGACTGAAGCAAACCGGCAAACGCGCGTCGACTGCTGCGTTACATTACTAAACCGGCACAATAATGAAGGTATTTTAAACCGAATCATTACCTGTGATGAAAAATGGGTTCTTTACGATAATCGGAAGCGCTCAGCGCAATGGTTGGATCCTGGCCAGCCAGCCAAATCCTGCCCCAAGCGAAAATTAACCCCAAAAAAGTTACTTGTAAGCGTTTGGTGGACTAGTGCCGGTATTGTTCATTACAGTTTTCTCAAATCTGGCCAGACTATTACGGCTGATGTCTATTGTCAGCAATTGCAAACCATGATGGAAAAGCTAGCGGCTAAACAACCTAGGCTGGTCAATCGCTCCACGCCACTGCTGCTTCACGACAACGCTAGACCACACACTGCGCAACAGACGGCTACTAAATTAGAAGAGCTTCAATTGGAAAGTCTAAGACATCCTCCGTACTCCCCGGACCTTGCTCCAACAGATTACCATTTTTTTCGAAATTTGGATAACTTCTTGCAAGGGAAAAAATTCAACTCCGATGGGGCAGTCCAAATCGCCTTCAAAGATTTTATTGATTCCCGTCCGACTGGTTTTTTTAGTAAAGGGATCAATGAACTACCTATAAGATGGCAAAAGTGCATAGAAAATAATGGTTCATACTTTGATTAATTAAATATATTATATTAAAAAATATTCGACTTTTTGTTCCTCCCATACAAAACGCCAATTTCATGGGTATGTCCCGCTGGTCCCCTCTAGGATTGTCCCCTTCGGACCGTGTAGAGGGGACAAGCGGGACATCGTATTAGCGATATCCCGCTGGTCCCCTCTACGGGTCACTCAGAGGGGACAAGTGGGCTGCTGAATTTTCCGATGACCCAGATGTCCCCTCTGGAGAAGTTGCAGTTAAATTTTACTTGAAATTGTATATTTAAACTATATATATTATAAAGTTTATTCAAACATTGTTTATATGTATACTAATTCGTTGTATACTACTTGGTAATATGATTGATTGGCTATCTCGGTATGTAATAAATAAAAATAAAATCTTTTATTTCATAGCTTAAGTTAACATAAACATAGACAGATACTGGCCTGTCCAGAGAGCGATTAATCTAGGAAAAAGGTTTATTCAATTATCACTCTCTCCACAAGAGACCTCCATAGTGGAGAGTTAATGTCATCTCCGAAGGTCTTTAGGACATTGTTTCAACAAACACCGTATTGCCAAAACTAAGAAATTAGCATTTTCTTATCAGTGCATTCCTAACAATGTCAGGGACAAGTGCTTCTTGTAGTAAAATTTTTAACTCAATAGTTTATATACAAAGACGAAATGGAACAGTTTTACTAAAATATAAAACTAGACTAAGAGTATGGGAATGTGCCCAGCGAAGAAAAAAGTGCACTGCGTTGCTCAAGATTATTGTAAGTACAAAATGTTTATTTATATTAAAATCCACCATTCGCATCGAGAACGAGTTCACGAGTCCCCATAATACAAGCTTTGTTAAACGAAACTCAAAAACTATTGTATCATTTATTGTGTTTAATGTATAAGTGTGATCTATACCTGTGATTTTAATTAATAATTTTAGTGAATTGTATCTAAGCTATCTTTATTATGCTATATTTTACATTCTTATTTACAGATATAGCATAGTAGAAGCCTGCATTAGTTAAATAAATAAATACTATAATGAATATTATATATTGTTAAAAAGGTACCTAATTTTAATACATAATATTTTATTTAAGAAATGCAAAGATAGTTTTTTTTTAATTTTATTATTTAACTTAATAAAACGTATAAATATAATAAATGTTTTATTTTACGCAAAATAGTAAGAAAATACCAACTTTCATGCATCCACCAACCAATTTTTGTCAAACAATTTAAAATGATAATGTTATACACATATTATATACTAAACAATCGAATATTGAATATACTAAATAATATAAAAGTAGTTTTAATATACAATTTCAAGTAAAATTTAACTGCAACTTCTCCAGAGGGGACATCTGGGTCATCGGAAAACTCAACAGCCCACTTGTCCCCTCTGAGTGACCCGTAGAGGGGACCAGCGGGATATCGCTAATACGATGTCCCGCTTGTCCCCTCTACACGGTCCGAAGGGGACAATCCTAGAGGGGACCAGCGGGACATACCCAATTTCATATGTAAGGACCTAATAATAATTATTTTAACGCAGTTTATATTTTTCATTACTTATTTTACTGTAATTTTCCTTTAATTTGGGAAATGTTTTCAAAAAACTTTTGTTGTTTGTTTGTAAAATTTCTTAAAATTTGATTAATTATGTCAAGTCAGAAAAAAATATTACGAATAAATTCAGAAGCATCAAAAACCGTCACCATTTTTCTTATGAAATAATTAATTTACGATCAAAAATAATTATTTTATTATTTAATTTTGTTTAACAAACATTTAGGTTGTTAAAGTCGGTTTTTCCAATCGCAGTTGAAATTTTGTATGGTAAATATAGCTGCTTCAAAACAATTTACCGAAATTAGTTTTCTGTGGTTGTCTACCAGTACTACTATGGATAGTGAATTATTGACTACTAAAGTTGTGTTAGCAACCTATAAATATTACACTGTTCTTTGTTGGGTTCTAATAATATATGTCTTTTACAGCTGCTAGGTACCTAATTACTTTTAAAAGTCGACAAAGCAATGGTCTGAGTTTATGAAGGATTAAGGGTTGAGGCGAAACGAGAACCGCGAAGCCGGGTTAAGAGGATCCATTATCATGAACGAAAACCTTAAACCTGCTGCGAAATTAAATATGTGGCTAAACCACTCATTGTATTATTTAATAAAAAAAAAAGTGTGTGTGTGTCAGCTACGACGCACGATTGGAGTTTACTCCTTACGAACGATAATTATGATATATATTAAATAGAAAAAAAAGGGTAAATGCACTCATCTGCTAAAATGATAATAGAAACAAACATAATATCTGTAATTATTCGGATTATTTATATTACTTCAATAAAGCGTATTACATAAAGTATGTTACAAAATAATATAAATAAAATACAGTGAGACTACGAAGTATCGCGCAAAGAGGAGACCCCGAGAATGAGATAAGCTGTGTAATGTATTCAATCTCATTCTTTTACACGTTCAATCCTACAGATATATATGTTTGTCTCTTTCTACGTAACGCCTCAACTTTTCGTGTTACACTTGATTTTACTCCTCATAAAATTTCCGTACCGGGCCTTAATAACTCAAATCGTTTCTTAAGGTGTAAACTCCAAAAACTAAAAAAAATAGATTTTAACGTTTGTTACATAAGAACGTCATCATCACCCTATTAACGTTCCAACTGCTGGGACACAGGGACTTCTCTCTTGACGAGAGAGATTAGGCCTTAATTCACCACGCTGGCCAAGTGCGGGTTGGTGAATGTCACATGCCCTTCAAACTCTTCTAAAGTTCTCAGAACATGCCGATTTCCTCACGATGTTTGCCTTCACCGTTAAAGCACGTGTTTAAAGCGCACATACATTTCTCAAGAAGAAAAATCCAGAGGTGCGTGGCGGGGCTTGAACCCACGACCTTCGGAATGAAAGTCGAGTGTCCTCCCACTTAAGCCGACACGGCATAAGAACGTAAACTACGTGAAATTACTTTGATTTTCAGAAATCATTCAAATATAACGAATGATCTCGGAGTGTCTATTATTATTGTGGCCGAATGTAACTTGCGAAGGGCGTATATACATTATATTTTATTTTTATGATAGATAAGCATTCATTTGTCCACAATCTCACCTAATGTAAAGTGACGATGTGGTCTGAGATAGGGCATGAAGACCAGACCTAGATGGTAGATAGCCTCTCCGGACCTTATAACGAAACACGAAAAAATCGAAATTTTTAATCATACGAAGTCCATTATGTTGGTTGTGTTAAAATCAAATATGTGCCTTAGTAACATTCATTATGAAAAATATCGACATCATAAGGATACCTTCGCGTAGTGGTTGTCATATTTTAATTTCATTAGGTATGTTCAACTACCAAACATGATTTACGACAATGGATAAACTCGAACTGAACTCACTCATAGATGGTTCCGTAGCTGTAAACACAGACTTTTTTATAAACAATTAAGTACATAAAAAAAAGCTGACCAATCCACACTGAATTATCTAGGTCCCATAGTAAGCTAAGCTTTTGTTACGGATACTAGAATCTCATATACTAGGTATCTGGGGGCACGGTAGTGCCCCCAGATACCTAGTATAAAATTTGAAGACTTGGATTATACCACCAAGTCGAGCAAAAAAGCGGCACGGCCGTACCATCCTTTCGAAATTTGAAGACTTGGATTATACCACCAAGTCGAGCAAAAAAGCGGCACGGCCGTACCATCCTTTTCTCGAAGCTATTCAGGCCATTTTCGACCCCCTGTAACTTCTTTGTGGATAAAACTAGAAGACTGAAATTTTCAGTAACCATGCAGGATTGTAAAGACACGGTATATTTCAAATTTCATTCAATTTGAACCAGTATTTTAAGAATTATAACGGGTCAAATTTCGTAATTTTGTCACTCACTCACTGACTGACTGACTGACTGACTGACTGACTCACCGATCATCAAAATTCTAAGGCACTTCTAGCAGACCTAGAAGCTTCAAATTTAGAATATAAGTAGTGTTTGGTGTATGAATCAAGGAAAAACTAAAAAATCTAAAAAAAACGGGTAAAGAGGGCGCTGTCGTACCTTTTCTCGAAGCAATTCAGGCCATTTTCGACCCCCTGTAACTTCGTTGTGGCTAAAACTAGAAGACTGAAATTTTCAGTAACCATGCAGGCATTGTAAAGACACGGTATATTTTAAATTTCATTCAAGTTGAACCAGTATTTTAAGAATTATAACGGGTCAAATTTCTTAATTTTGTCACTTATTGGCTCACCGATCATTAAAATTCTAAGGCACTTCTAGCAGACCTAGAAGCTTCAAATTTGGAATATAAGTAGTGTTTGGTGTATGAATCAAGGAAAAACTAAAAAATCTAGAAAAAACCGGTATAGAGGGCGCTGTCGCAACGCCACGTATATACGAAATAATATGTACTAAAGTAATAACAATGCGATATATAAATAAATCCAATCTAAATATTGTAAATGATAATATTATGAGATGAGAATATTGTAATCTAATAAATGCAAAAAGAAAATTATATGGACATATATACAATAAGTAGAAGGTACCGAAAAGGAAAAAGTAGAACTGTCTACAAAATACAAAAAGAAATGAGATCCCATCAAAAACAATACTTGTCAAAAAAACCAAGTCGCGCAACTCAGTTGTTCCTGTTGTAAATCCAAGTCTTCAAATTTCGTCTCAAAATTCTTTAATGTTTTATATAAATATAATGAGACTTGGCCATCGCACTAAATAATTGAATTTACACGTGTTTTCAGGCGATTGAATTAATGCGTGTTTTCAGGCGTTTTTGAGACGAAATTTGAAGACTTGGATTTACTTAGATCTCACAACTTTTTACCGCAGAACAACTGAGTTGCGCGACTTGGTTTTTTTGACAAGTATTGTTTTTGATGGGATCTCATATACTTAACACAATAGGTATACATATTTATACCATACATATTGAACACCCAGTAGTGTAGTACCAAGGAGAAAGTCTGTGGAGAATATACAAGCACTTTACCCCTCGGCGGGAATCGAACCGGACCGCAAGCGGACCTTCGTAGGTTTTTTCTGATAATTACATCAACACAATCAGGTGAGATTTTGGTAAAATCACGCTTTATAATATTAAAAAAAAATACGAACGGACGGACATCGGAGTTTTAATAATATGTTTATAGAGTTTTGCTTTTTTACCCACTTTAAGTACCTAGAGAACCCCAAAAAAATATCATCAATCAAATGTTATCATAAAAAATTATGGATATTTGATGATTTTGGGATAGGTTTCCATTTTTTTATCAGTTAGCTGAAGTATACGCAGTAATGTTGTCTGTTTCCGACTTCTTTCTTTTTTAATGGTTTTAAAAATTTAAAATGGAATCTTTAGTGTTTCACCAAACTGCTGAGGAAGGCGCCCAAAAATTTAAAAGTTCATCTGCTCTGAAAATTACATACAAACTTATTCATATAATTTTTTTACTCGACTTTGGTTTTTTTCACAACAAATCAAAGAAAAGGTTTTATTTAAGGAAGTTTGTGATATTTGCTTTTGTTTTCTCTATTTTTTGCGCTTGTTACCATGCATACAATATGGAAATAAAATACACACAATTCCATATACAATTCTTCTTCTATTCAACTCGTTATACATTCTACTTTCTATTTTTATTGTTCTTGGAACCTAATAAATCATTTAGTAAATTCTTAGAAGATTTAGAAGCAATAGATGCAAAATTAAATGAGTTTTCATCCTTTCCCCGCAATGTTGAGTTGAAAATCATTTTCTGTTTACTTTTTAATATTATTTATTTTACTGTAGTAGGAATAACCTTCAGTCCTTTTCATACTATGAGGTGGCTAACTTTAATGTACATAGTTATGGCAGGGGTATATGTATCTTTTTCAGTTGTTCATGTAACCTGTATGTTTTTTTATTATTTAATTTACTGTCGCTTATATACATTTTCATTGGATTTTATGAAAATAAATAGCATTTTTCAAATGCTACAGATCTATAAATCGATAGCTGATTTGACTGTGAGGTATAAGTCTTCCTTTGATGCGTTGGTGAGTTATTATTTCTAATGTTAACCTCTTGCTTATTTTAACGATTCTGAAAACTTTTGCCAAAAAGGCTTCATGGAAAAACGTTTAGCTAATTTCTCACGGTCGTATTAAACTCCTATTTCTGGCAAATTTAATTGAATAACCTAAAACTAAAAGTAAGCTGAATAATGCCTTTTTATTGCTATTATAATAGAGATAAATATTTTTATTATTTTGAATACGTTGGGAAATCTATAATAATAACTTCCTTCCACATTTATACAAAAATCTAACTCTATTCTTTTAATTTTTGTTCTTGTTAATTTTTTTTCTTCTGAAACATAATTATCATTTCAGATACTGATAACTACATTATTTACAACAATAGAAGCAATGGCAGAAATCTTGGCATGTATAATTTTGCTGAAACAGGAAAGCACAGTAAGTTCTGAAGAGGTTCAAATTGCATTCTCACTTACGTGTCCAACTTTTTTGTACATAAAATGATATTTTTTCTACGATTGTGCTCAGTGTTCAGTAATGTAATAACTTTTAAATTTCTGTTTTGCTCGTTTGTTATACGGCTCCACTTAGGAACGGACCTCGGCTTGGGCCGTTGCCAGTATGAGAGGACTATGGATTATTACGCCCGAGTTAAAAGTTACAACTCATCATCATCATCCTGTCCATGTCCCACACTATGTGGGGTCGGCACAACATGTGTTTTTCATCCATTTCCCTCTATCACCCGTCATCTCAGCACTCACTCCTTTCTTACACATATCTTCTTTCACACAGTCCATCCATCTTTTTTTGGCCTCCCTCTTCCCACATATCCATCCACTTTCAAATCAAACGCTCTTCTCGTAACATGACGTTCGTTCCTTCTCATAACATGCCCAAACCACGCTAACCTAATACCTCTCAACTTATCCGTAACTGGTGCCACTTTCAAACTTCCTCTTATAATATACTCGTTCCTTATTTTATCCATCCGGGTCACTCCACACATCCATCTTAGCATTCTCATTTCATTTAAAAGTTGCACCTACGGGCGGAAATAGGGATACTTCGGCCCCGACGGCTGGTCTGGTTTTTTGAATGTGTGTTATTTTCTACCCTGGGACTGGGCGAAGCTAGCTTAGGGTTAGCTGCTAAGGTGGGGTCTAGTGTTTCACCGAGAACGTGTCTCTGTCGACGTGTGCGCGTTCATAAACTTGCATTGATATAGGTACGTCGACCAACGGTCAGCGCAGACGGTCGGTGAAGCACTGTTTTAAATCCTATAAATAAAATTATTTAAATAATATATTTACCTTCTTTTTTAGTTTAAATATGGAGTTAGTTATATTGGGATGATCATCCACTTGGGTTCAATGCTTGCTCCAGCTTTTATTGCGGAAATGGTTGCCTTAAAAGTGAATGATATAAGGCTCATACTACAGGGTGAACTGATAAACGAGATAGGTAATTAAAGCAGCTTCAAAGGTTCTTTAGTGAGATAATTATTTTTAAATCTATCTTTTTATGTACTAAATAGAGTTATATTTTGTATTGCTTTATAAAACCCTTTTGGCATCATCTTCCTGCTTTTGTCTCACATTTCGTGGGATCTGAACAACACACATTTTGCTTTTATATTTCTCTATAATTGGTCATCTCACCACTCACCATATTCTTAAATATTTCACCATATGTCAAAAAATTTTCTTTGGTTAACTTTATCCCACTGACTGCCTCAGTCCGCTGTTATTTTTATGACCTAAGTTACCTACTTTGTACTGAAGCAAATATATATTCTTATTTCTATGCTTAGATGTCTAGTACCCATAGACCATATTATAGAAGCTTTCGGGGGCCACGGGGCTAGATGATGCATTGTGGAATGTCCAGCTATTTCTATTTATTAATTATTGATTATATCCATTCACACAGTCACTCTCTTTATCTTATATCTCATATATTTTCACTAGCAATGTCAGTCAGCAGATGTCAGCAAACATCATATTTTTCAGATTCAAATCGTCAATTTGAGTTGGATCAGTTCGTTCGCTACGTGGAGGCGCGTCCGTTCCGGTTCCGCTTATACAGGGTGCTCCCTCTGGACTCCAGTCTGCTCGGAGTGGTGCTCCACTTTGGCATCACCTATGTCATTGTCATTTTACAATTTTTAAATTAGACTCTTTATTTGTTGACTATATAAATAAACAAATCGTTTGTGTCGCTTAGATTTATAACCCAGGAATTTTATTAAATAATTATTGCTTAACAATCCTTGACGCAACAACATCTAGCCCTGCGGTAAGCTCTAAGCTTGTGTTACGGGCACTAGATATCTTATATACTTAATATACCTCTAATTGACTTAACACATAGATATTTTTTACTATAAATATTAAACACCCAGACCAAGAGCGATTCAAGAGGATGAATGAAAAACACCGTGACCACTATGTTTTATTATCAGGATGATGTTATCAAACATGGAATTAAATTTCAGCAAATATTTCCGTTTTACTCCTCAGTTGTTGTTTTTTCGATTGCCAAGCAATATTCATTGTTATTAAATATCATAGGAAAGGACACTGCGTCGCTCACAGAGCTATGAAGAGGGCTATCACACTACTAATAGCGCACATAAATTTTTCATTAAACGACCGTTGGATTTTTCAGAAAACTCTTTTTAAAAGTTTTATCTAAATACATGGATTCTGATACCACTTTTTCTGTACACTCATAATAATTACTGTACAAAAAAAGTGTAATGCACTTAATATGCACTAAATAAAGAAAACAATCTGTGTTTCAAAGTTGTTTATTCCAGACTTCTGTAATCATGAACCCTAAGTATTAGAACTGCACTGCCGACTTTGAATACAACGGCAGAAGAACTGTATACGTTTTCATCATTCAATATATTTTGGATAAGGCAAAAATAAATATATTAATAATATTTCTGGACAATTCACAAAACAACAACTAGGATCATGATATAGCTCTACAGCTTGACTTACATCGGATATACTTAATATAATATACAAATATATAGATATTTTTTATTATTCATATTTAACACCCAGGCCATGGAGAAAGTGATTGTAGATCATTAAAACATTGGACCTCTCAGCAGGAATCGAACGCGCTACCTCTAGCACCACGTCACTGAGTTGTCGTTAGTCAAATGTTTGAATTATCAGGTTAGCGACGGAATTCAATAAGTTTTTTTTTGTTAACTAACTTCCGACTCACATTTACAAATAAATTAGACTTTCAGTCAAAAAGAGTTAAATTATGACAGTCGCATAAGTAGGTAGGTCTATAGAACATCGTTTAAAATACATATTCACAGCAACGCATTCGTTATTAGTCCAAATAACTGAATTGATCTGTGGTACAAATTTTCTAAGTAATTTTACTTAAAAGTAAAATTAAGACTTGGCCATCGCCTGAAAACACGTGTTAATTCAATCGCCTGAAAACACGTGTAAATTCAATTATTTAGTGCCATGGCCAAGTCTCATTATATTTATATAAAACATTAAAGAATTTTGAGACGAAATTTGAAGACTTGTATTAACTTGGATCTCACAACTTTTTACCGCAGAACAACTGAGTTGCGCGACTTGGTTTTTTTGACAAGTATTGTTTTTGATGGGATCTCATTTCTTTTTGTATTTTGTAGACAGTTCTACTTTTTTCCTTTTCGGTACCTTCTACTTATTGTAAATATGTCCTTAGAATTTTCTTTTTGCCGGTCTAGATTGGATTTATTTATATTTCGCATTGTTATTACTTTAGTACATAATTCGTATATACGTGGCGTTGTGACAGCGCCCTCTTTACCGGTCTTTTCTAGATTTTTTTAGTTTTTCCTTGATTCATACACCAAACACTACTTATATTCCAAATTTGAAGCTTCTAGGTCTGCTAGAGAAGTGCCTAAGAATTTTGATGATCGGTGAGTCAATGAGTGACAAAATTAAGAAATTTGACCCGTTTATAACGGGTCAAATTTCTTAAAATACTGGTTCAAATTGAATGAAATTTGAAATATACCGTGTCTTTACAATGCCTGCATGGTTACTGAAAATTTCAGTCTTCTAGTTTTATCCACAACGAAGTTACAGGGGGTCGAAAATGGCCTGAATTGCTTCGAGAAAAGGTACGACAGCGCCCTCTATACCGGTTTTTCCTACATTTTTTAGTTTTTCCTTAATTCATACACCAAACACTACTTATATTCCAAATTTGAAGCTTCTAGGTCTGCTAGAAGTGCCTTAGAACTTTGATGATCGGTGAGTCAGTCAGTCAGTCAGTGAGTGACAAAATTACGAAATTTGATCCGTTATAATTCTGAAAATACTGGTTCAAATTGAATGAAATTTGAAATTTACCGTGTCTTTACAATACTGCATGGTTACTGAAAATTTCAGTCTTCTAGTTTTATCCACAACGAAGTTACAGGGGGTCGAAAATGGCCTGAATTGCTTCGAGAAAAGGATGGTACGGCCGTGCCGCGTTTTTGCTCGACTTGGTGGGGGCACTGCCGTGCCCCCAGATATAAAATGTATTAGTACCTTTGTCAATTTTTTATTTTATAATATTTCTCTGCATCAAAATTAATTTGGAATATACTGGTAATTTGCATTATCTACTAAAAACTATCAGTTATCAAAATTTCATTATAAGATACGTATGTAAACTGGTTATGTATCTTCAAATAACATGAAATTCACAAAAGATAAGATGCACGCCCAAATATGTACATTTCAATAAAATAATATCCATTGTATGTAACAGCACAATTTCACGGTAAAGGGTCTATGATAACTTGGTACCATAAACTTTGGTTTTCAACATTATTACACAGAGTTTGTTACAAAAAGTTTTAAGTAGCTTAAGTATATTATATGCAATAGCCCTTGCAATTGGAGTCCAAGACAGCTCTTAGACCTGAGTGGCGTCGTCTCATACATCAAAATGTTGAAAATTTTGAAAATATACGTCTTTAAGAGCTCGATAGGAGACGTGATGAGCTCAAGGCCAGACCATCAGTGGCCATATCCTATTCCTATGTAAATGGGGTTTTAACATACTCTCGTACCTTCACTAACAGGGTTGGGTATTAATTCTAGCCTCCAGAGAGCACATGAAAGGATACTAAAGCTACATTCGCAGTAAATGTTTCTTTATGAACGCCAAATATCGCAGTCGGTGAGGTCGAAAACGGCCAAGACTACATTATTATTATTATTATTATTATATAGTTGTATCTACTAAAACAGTTCAAACTTCGTGTACATGTTTTTACTGTTTTGTCAAAATGATATAACAAAAAACATTCGTGAGAGGACCAGTTTTCTGTGATTGCTCGCAATCTACAGGACCAATGAAACACCCTGTATAGACACAAGGACAAGCTTAGGTCGCTTCATGCTCGCCGGGTGATAGCGGAGTAGCACGAGGATTAGCATATCCAATCAACTTGGTGTCTTGATTTACAATGATTCCATATGAGCAAGTTATCTCATATTAAGTGGAACCTATGTTATGTATTCCATATTCTACACTAGCTGTGCCCTGCGGTGCTACGCGCGTAATAATGGATGAAGTAGTAATAATTTTGTTAAGCCAACAACATATTTATTTGAATAAAGATTAATATTATTATGTTGATACAACTTAAACAAATTATTTCGACCAAATTAGGAACCATAAAAACGGTTTTTGTGAGGTAATCTTAAAAGATAGACATATACTATCGCGGACTGTTTGTTAGATCATTAAAAGAGCTATTATTCTTTAATACATATTTTTTGTGTATCTTGAACCGTTTTCACGGCGCACGCAACGGAAGGCTTCAAAGATGAACAATTTCTCCCGTTTTTTACACATTTACCACTATATTTTGCTCCTTTTGGTCGTAGCGTGATGTTATATAGCCTATAGCCTTCCTCGATAACTGGACTATCCAACACAAAAAGAATTATTCAATTCGAACCAGTAGTTTCGGAGATTAGCGCGTTCGAACAAACAAACAAACAAACAAATTTTTCAGCTTTATATATTAGTATAGATATTTCATGTAGGACGGAATCAGTATAAAATATATTTCTACCTGACTTCTCCTGAACTCAATGGAATGGTCATCCGGACCAAATTTTTGCAACACTTTTTAAAACAAATCTGTTGAGTATGAGAAAGATCCAAAAAAAAAATACGAAAAAAAGTAAAAGCAAAATGTATATTATCTAAAAGTGATAAAAGATGCAGACATAACCCATACGAGTGCTGACCTATAGCAACGTTATTTAACTTTAAAAATCACGTGCGTTGGGATAGGAACCCTCTTATACATTATTTATTATTTTTTTTTTAGAATGTGTTGTTGTAACGGCAACTAAAATACATCAACCCACCCACATCATGGAGGTTTTGTCTGTTCACGTCCGTAAGTGGTAACCCTCTGAATCCTTACACGTGACCTCCGGGTGGTGCTAAGATCAGTCTCTGGTGGGAGGCTTCGGCCGCGGCGTGTCACCACCCTCCGGGCTGGGCCAGTTGAGTGCGTGAAGCGATTTTTTCGTGTTTCGTAATGTGGTCCGGAGAAGCCATCTACCTTCTAGGTCTTCGTGTCCCATCTTAGACCACATCGTCACTTTACATCAGGTGAGATTGTGGTCAAATGAAGGCTTATCGAAAAAAAAAATATCTCACGGTTCTTGAGATACAGTCTGATGACAGATTATGGACGACGATGTCTCAGTAATAGGGCCCGTTTTACCCTTTGGGTATAGAACACTAAAAAGCTAGAGCGTTTCGAGCCGCGTTGTAAAATGACTCATTCTAAAAGATGCGAAACATCTAAATACCCCTCATTACGGTTTCTAGAATGTTCATCATCAACGTTTATTTTCACTGAAATTATTAGATTCTTATATTCATCATAATCACCCTATTAACGTTCCCACAGCTGGGACACAGGGACTTCTTCCTTAGCGGGAGAGATTAGGCTTCAATTCACCACGCTGGCCAAGTGAATGTCCCATGTCCTCCAAACTCTTTAAAGTTCTCAGAACGTGCCGGTTTCCTAACGATGTTTGCCTTCCCCGTTGTTTTCAAGCGCACATAAATTTTTCAAGAAGAAAAATCCAAAGGTGCGAATTGGTGCAGAAGTGATTCTTACATTCATGGTTGGACAAAAGTTGCCAACAAGTCAGTGTTCCTTCTCCCACTGAAAACGCAACGGGCCTGATTGCGATGAACTTTCTGGTTCATACTTCCCTAGCTACTAAGTTTTGTAAACAACTGGGAACTTTGAACACGAAGTTGTGAAGGTGTTAAATGGAACTCAAATAAAACAGTCGCAAAATTCTGCCACACATCTTGTAAAAAGATATTGAAAGAATATTTTTAAAATATTCAACAAACTTATCTCCTCAAGTTTGTAAACACATTAACCAATTTAAAGACAAACTAAGTGACAGTTTGATAGAAAAGGCATACTAGTACCTATAGTATATAGTTATCTACTGACTGATAGTTAATGACTTTTATGTGATTTTCTTATTTCGAACAAACATAAAGATAATTATAGTATTATTATTGACTTTTACAACTTTTGACATTGCCTAATCATTTTGTATTTTTTTTATTTTGTATGTAAGTGATTTTTTTCTTTAATCCTATTTTATTATTTACCATAAAATTATGACAGTCCCATCATAACCTTTCTTAATTGTAAATTATTATCAAAGAAAACAATATGTATTTACAAAAACAAAATACTTAGGAGTCACTGATGCTTATAGATTTGAAATAGTAAAACTGCTGCTAATGAATTTGGTTCTGATAGGATATTGATGAAAGATGAGATGTAATGTTTGTATAAATCTCGTGACACAATGTTTGTCCTCAATGGACTCCTAAACCACTTAACCGATTATAATAAAATTCGCACTCCATGTGCAGTTCGATCCAACTTGAGAGATAGGATGGTTTTTAAAATTCGAATAATTTCCGGGAAAATTTTATACCCGTGCGACGCCGGGGCGGGCCGCTAGTTATTTATGAGAACAGATTCGCAAACAATAAATGATTAATTATTTATGACAAACCTTTGTCATGTTAACTAACAGTAGGTATGTTCTAATTTCATACTGTTTATTTTTAGTTTGATTTCTTACGTCTTCTTGTTTTAATATGTACATGCCCAGTGATTTTTTCTACATACAATTTTTATCCAAAACTTAGGAGTATTAGGAAACAAATCCTAAACTAAACTAAAATAAATTTGATAAGTGTAAAATGGACTCATACTACAAGTATGAAAACTAAAATATTTTTTTTTAAAGTGAAAAATGATGCATTGACAGCGTTCTCGCCTCAAAATACAGACCTCGCTCAACGTTGGTAAAATTTGTAAAAATCACGTTTGGCACGATAGATTAGCCTTCGTTTGACCACAATCTCACCTGATGTTAAGTGACGATGTGGTCTGTGGATGGAGCATGAAGGCTTAGAAAGTAGATGGCTTCTCCGGGCCACATTACGAAACACGAAAAAATCGTTTACACACTGGTCCAGCCGGGTGGTGACAAGCCGCGGCCGAAGCCTACCACCAGAGACTGTTCTTAACACCACCCGGAGGTCACGTGTAAGGATTCAGAGGGTTAACACTTACGGACGTGAACATAAAAAACCTCAGTTTTTGTATAGGAGCCCCCTAAATATTTAATTATTGTGTGTTTTTACTATTTGTTGATAACGCGACATGAGAAATAAATACACCATTACTTTAAATGTCAACTCTCTTTCTATCACGGTTTTTGAGATACTGACAGACTTACAGACGACGAAGTCTCAGTAAATAATTGTCAATTTATTAAAACTATCTCCTTCTTTCACTTCGTTAAACCGGTGGGCTAAAACTAAATAAATATAATTTTAAGTAACTTTATAAATTATTGCACGTAAATAACAAGCCACTTATTAACACAATTTTATCAAATATTTTTCATTAAAAAACGTATACCATTTATCCGAAGCTGGCTTATTTAATTAACTTAGTTTGAATACAAATATTTTCAGCAATCCACTCAATATTACAATTACCAATCCATTTCGCAAATAAACACGTTTGTCACCTCTGGTAAAATAGATGTAAAAAATATTACGTTATAAAGTGATATATTATACAAAGTCTGTTTTGCCCACAACATGCATCTGTCTTCTATTTAGATTACAATCTTCAAAGAAAGAGTAGACCTAGCTTCTAGGTTTTCATGTCCCATCTTAGACCACATTCTCACTTTACATCAGGTGAGATTATGGTCAAATAAAAATTAATTAAGTATAAAAAAAAATTAAAATATATGCGTTACTTGTAATACACCTTATATTATAAGGGTAACAATAATAAAAGCGGAGAACCAATGACAAATAAGAAAACAAGACAATAATACCACTAATTCATAACGCCTTCTATCGAGTCCTAATGATAACAAATATTTTTTTGGAGTTTACTCCTTAAGAAACGATTTGAGTTATAAGGCCCGGTATGGAAATTTTATGGGGAGTAAAATCAAGTGTTAACAAAAGTTGAGGCGTTACGTAGAAAGAGACAAACATATATATCTGTAGGATTCAACGTGTAAAAGAATGAGATGGAATACCGTCGAAACGTCACGTTCGAAATAAGAACTTTAACGCATTTTGATTGGTTGTTTGTTGTGTCTCTGGAATGCGAGTTACCATTTTTGACATTCGAATACGCGTTCGAAAAAGTATTCGTCTAGCATTCACTTAGAATTTCTCAGTGAGTAGAGGCATAGACTAATTACTATGGTAGAGGTGAGAGTGCAAAGTTATTCAGTAAAATCATCAATATTTACATAAAAATTTTGGCCGGACGTTTCTTTTTCACTTGGATATCGTCTTACAAAGATAGCTTTTACGTTTTTGTGCAGGGAACTAAAACAATTGACGAATTTATGGTCCTCTCAACGCGTTTCGTTGCAACATATCGCTCATTTGCGACAAGAATGGTTTATAACATTTATGTATCGTTTTGGAATAACAGTATATAAAAATCCGCCGTATCGCGCTCTACTTGCTACAAAAACGTGATATTCCTAGCCCCAAAATTGACAAAGATATGAGGGAAAAAGTCGACAAGATGCGTTCTAGCTCCCTCCTTTACAACTATGAAGTTCGTTTCAACATCGGTACATGTCATTGGAGTCTCTGCGCGCGACGAGGGAGGAGCTGTTCAATTGCAACAAAAACGTGACACAGTCAGTGTGTCACGTTTTTAATGGAAAGGTAAGTGCATTCATTTAGTTATTCATTTGTAACTAAAGCGTGATATCATGGTTTGAACCACTTTAGCTGTAAAGTAATATTTTACTATATACATTTTTAGGCTAACATGTCACGGTTTTCTCGCAAAAAAAATATACTTATTCGGAATAAAAGGATATGTACCGTTTTAGATGATGAATGAAATCTCTAGAGGTTTAGTTTTGTATGAATTATTACCCCGTATCTCGTTGTTGTCGTAAAGTGTGTATACATTTTGTCGTGATAGCGGAAGTTGATGCATTACAGATGATGACACATATTTAAACCACCACCTTATTCTTTCAGATGGAGTCACGATCGCGATCGAAAAAGATTTTGGGTATACTCCGAAAAGAAATAGTTGATGCAATAGACAGTATAACTACAGACAGATTAGACCCACCTCAGGATACCGAAATAATACCCACTACTACTACTGACTCGACAACCATAGTGGGCTTTTATTGCTTAGAAGAACAACGAACCTTAAAAGGTTGTTTAGGAACTGTTTCTACATAACTTTAGATAGACTCAGAAGGAAACACGATACAACCGAAACGAACCAGCAACAATGCTAAATGTTTTTAAAATACGCTGGCAATAAATAATCGGCCAATAACTACAGCATTAAGCAGAACTTATGGAACTGGTTAATAAAAACCTCATTCCTCGATATTATAAATCTTTTTTTCTTCCTCGGTGGCGCGGTGGGCGAATGTCCGCTTGCAAAGCAAGAGGTAGTGGTTTCGATTCCCGCCGAGGGTAAAATTATTTGTATGTTCTGCAAGAACTTTTCTCCTTGGTCTGGGTGTTTAATAATCGTTTTTGAGCGCTATTGCTTTTAGCAATAAGACCGCCCATTACGCATTCTAGGTTAAGTTTTAATTTCATATTGTATTGTTCATCTGGTGTAATGAAGAATTATATTCTATTATTTAATATGTATAGTAAAAATATCTATTTAAGTATGTATATTATATTAAGTATATCAGATGTCTAGTACCCGTAACACAAGCTTAGAGCTTACCACGGGGCTAAATGTTGTTGTGTAGATTGTCCAGAAATATTTATTTATTTATTTCTACGAATCTCTATAAGCGCATCATCATAGATTTGTTAAATATGAATGTTTATTAGTATTTTAACCCCTGACCCGAAAGAGGGGTGTTATAAGTTTGACGTGTCTGTCTGTCTATCTGTCTGTCTGGGACATCATAGCTCCCGAACGGATGGACCGATTTCAATTTAGTTTTTTTTGTATGAAAGGTGAGCTTTGCCCGTTGGTTCTTAGACATGTTTCATGAAAATCGGTGGAGCCGTTTAAAAGTTATGAGGGTGAGAGTGGGGAAGGAAAACCGAAAATTTGCAAATATACTCGAGTGGGGTATCAAATGAAAGAACATCGCGTGCAAATTAATAAATATTATGGTGTTTTACCTTTAAAGGGGATTTTCTTAAATTTTAAATTTAGATTTATTATTACATTCCATTTTATTTGATAACACACTGGCTGTCAAAATATTGATTTGTTACTTTCTATAATAATGTTTAGTACTTAAACTAATAAGTGCAAATGTTAAGTGCCATTGTTAATATTATAGTAGAACTAATTGAAAATAACTATGATTGTTTTTGCTTAGATGTTTTGATTATTTAATAGTAAGTAAACGATGATTACAATTATTGACAGACATCATTGTTCGTATTGGGTAAGAAGTGTGCCATGGTAAAGCAAGACTTAATTATAGTCAAGACTGTTAATATTAGTACAAAAGTATTATGTGTAATTGAATTTATGGTCGAGACTGATTAAATAGTACAATAAGTACGAGTATAATGGTGTTTTAGTAAAATGTTTTTGTATAATTTAATATATTTTGACTGCAAAAACGTGTTTTAAATTTGATATTTCGTTAGTTTAACAAAAATATTAGCATATAAAACGTGATACGCCAGTATATCTAATAATAAAATATATATATTGCTGCAAAAACGTAACAAGTGCTGCCATTTTCGATAAAAAACATGATATTATTATGAAAATGAATGAGATACCAGCTCCGCATCATTTTTTTCGAAAAAAGAATTGTTGGCGAACCTTAATCGTCAATAAAAAGTTTAGAAAGTTGAGTAGGAAC
The DNA here is from genome assembly GCA_929108375.1 of Gymnoscelis rufifasciata. NCBI lineage: Eukaryota > Metazoa > Arthropoda > Insecta > Lepidoptera > Geometridae > Gymnoscelis > Gymnoscelis rufifasciata. Next base: position 12,597,270 of record OV815314.1, read on the forward strand.
GAAAATATACAGATTTGAAAACTTCAAAGTCGTTTTCTGAAAAATAACGTTTTCTGACTTGTCACGTTCTTGTCGCAGATGAGCGATATAATAAGTACCTTCTGTTATTTATTAATTAAAATATTAAAAAGAAGCTATAGTTTCGACACCTAATTAATTTGTTCTTTGCAGTATTTAAGAATCATATTATAATTGAAATAAATCAATCATCCTAAAATTGGATTTGTATAAATTGAACACAATTATTATTATTTTGTAACATACTTTATGTAATACGCTTTATTGAAGTAATATAAACAATCCGAATAATTACAGATATATGTCTATTTTATCATTTTAGCAGATGCGTTCATGTACCCTTTTTAAACCCCGACCAAAAAAGAGGGGTGTTATAAGTTTGACGTGTCTGTCTGTCTGTCTGTGTGTCTGTCTGTCTGTCGGTGTCACCATAGCTCCCGACTGGATGGAGCGATTTCAATTTAGTTTTTTTTTGCATGAAAGGTGAGTTTTGAGCGAGTGTTCTTAGACATGTTTCATGAAAATCGGTTGGGCCGTTTAAAAGTTATGGGGGTGAGAGTGGGGAAGCAAAACCGAACACCCCACACTAGTATATTTGCAGATGCAAATATACTAGTGTGGGGAATCATATGAAAACGCATCGCGTCCACATTACATAATATTATGTTGTTTTATATTTAAGGAAATTAAGGCATTGGAATCGGGGGTTTATCTTAAATTTTAAATTTAGATTTTTTCTATTCGATGTACATATATCATAATATCGTTCGTAAGAAGTAAACTCCACAGTTTACATATATCATAATATCGTTCGTAAGTAGTAAACTCCAATCGTGCGTCGTAGCTGACACACACACACACACTTTTTTTTTACCCCTGGACCAAAAAAGAGGGGTATTATAAGTTTCACGTGTCTGTCTGTCTGTGAGTCTGTGTGTCTGTATGTGTGTCTGTCTGTCTGGGACATCATAGCTCTCGAACGGATGGAGCGATTTTAATTTAGTTTGGCGCGAGTGTTCTTAGATATTTTTCATGAAAATCGGTTGTGCCGTTTAAAAGTTATAGGGGTGAGAGTGGGGAAGGAGAACCGAAAATCTGCAAATATATTTGAGTGGGGTATCATATGAAAGCGCATCGCGTGCACATTACAGAATATAATGGTGTTTTAATTTTAAGGAAATTAAGGCATGGGAATCGGGTGTTTTACCTTAATTTTAAATTACACCTAAATTATACCTGTATAAGAGACTTTTAGGGTATTACCCTTGCATAATATCTACCCGACTAAGTTTCTACTAGGTTGCAACAGGTAGGGGTACAACTGGAACCATGGAAGTCAGGCGATCTAATGACTAACTCTTGTACATTTTCAAGATCTTGCGAGGCTTAATAGATCTTTCGGAGTTGCATAGTAGTTTGTGTCGCCTTTATGTACCGAACAATTACTGCCGATGTAGGAAACATAGACTATTCGCTGTCCCGGCGTGTAGTCTATCTCGCTCTCTCCGCTCTCAACGCACTCCTGGCCTGCGCCCAGACTGCGATGTGTTCGCAGCAGACTGGCACGTACTCCGAGCTGCTTGCTTGGAGTACTCTGAGTGCTTGTATTAAATTTTATGTAAGATAAGAAAATTTTATAATATATGATTTAATGTTTTTAAATCACATTTTAATTTTTGACTGCCTCAGTGGCGCGGTGGGCGAGAGTCCGCTTGCGACGCAAGAGGTAGCGGGTTCGATTCCCGCCGAGGGGTCAAGTGTTCGTAATACGAACATACTATGTTCTGCAAGCACTTTCTCCTTGGTCTGGGTGTTTCATATGTATAATAAAAAATATCTATGTATGTATGTATATTATATTAAGTATATCAGATGTCTAGTACCCGTAACACAAGCTAAGAGCTTACCACGGGGCTAGACGTTGTTGTGTGGATTGTCCGGAAATATTTATTTATTTAATGTTAGTTTATTGTTTCTGTCTTGTTTTAATTAATTTAATTTTTAAGAATATTTTGTTTTAGCTAATTTTTAATTGTTATTATTTTGTGTAATAGGCTAAGCCGTGCAAATTAAATAAATAAATAAAAGAAATTGGAAAACTTAATGCATTGTCAATATATTATCCCTGGGATTAAGATTATTACTTATTTTTTACAAAAATAGTTTATAAACAATGAGCTAATTCTACCATTTCTAATTTTAACAACGATCGGCGAATTCTAATCCACGGCATAGAATAACAATGGCTACGTCCATGGATTACAATGTATAAAAGTGTGTGTTGGGTAATACTTTTTAATATCATAAGATTATTCGGAAGCTTACAGCATACACAGGCTTAAGTTATTTTAAGAAACTTTGTAAGCTTCACTATATTAACTTCTGAATACACCTGGCTTTAGTCCAATTTTACACACAGATTATCAAGTTTGGAAATCTAATACTGTAGTCGCTTTGTTATGGCATTATATTTTCTATGAAAAGTCTATTTTATTATTATTTTAAGCCCATGTCGTCCCACTGCTGGGCAAAGGCCTCCCTATTCTCCTTCCACACATCGCGTTGTTGAGCTTTTGCACACCAATCCACGTCAAAATTATCCAGCTCATCCCGCCATTTTGATCTTAATCTGCCGCGATACCTGCGTTCGTTGTTTGGAGCCCACAAAGTTGTTATTTTGGCCCAGTGATCGTCAGGAATGCGACAAACATGTTTATTTATTTCTGTCACAGTCAGTTATCCAAAATTTTTGAGAATAAATTAAGATATTTTTTATCTCGACTTGGCTAGAAAACTTAGAACTCCTGTTATAGTCCAAGAGCTCAACACAGCCAGACCTTCGTTATTTTATAAAAGCTCAAAGTTTATCTGGTCCCCGACACAGATAAGAACGACTTGTAATTACACTGCTTGACTGCTTGACGTCCGAACGCCACACAATACTAATTATCTTATTAAAGTTATTTTTCCATCAAAAGGTTGCCTGGATGAGATCACTTTTATAAGATAATGCTGCCCATTGTTACAATATTAATTCATGTATTTTAGTTTACAAGCATTGTTCTGTTATATTATACTATTTGTGTTTTAATAAATAGTATTGTATTGTATTGTAATAATTTCGGACAATCAACACAACAGCATCTTCAAATAACGAATGTCTAGCTTTCCTCGGCTCTTAGACTATAAGGAGAATAAGTCTGGAAGAGGATTTCTTGAGAAAAATCGACGCATAACTCACGAACAGAAATGTCCGGAAGATGAAATTCTGCTTTCGGATTTACGTCAAAGTTACGTACTTTTAGGTCCCCATATTAATGCTTCAGGTTTTTGTTTGAATAAAGATTTAAGTTCGATCGTATGGTTGATTTTTACCCGACTTTCAACGAATAAGAAGGCATTCTTCTGAGATGATTCTTTTTTAAATGAAAACTGTTGTTTGCACGTTGGTCCCATTTAAACTTTATAACAATTGGAAAGTAGTCTCGAGTTATATTGAAATATGTCATCATTAACCGACTTAAAAAAAGGAGGTGGTTTCTCAATTCGACTGTATTTTTTTTATACATAAATTGGTCGATGCCTTGGTTCCAGGTTCGAATCATTCGTGTTTTATCAATTTATTTTTTAATTTTTGTTATTTGTTTTTTTATTCAAATTAATTATATTCAGTCAAAATGGCTGATAAATGTGTCATATAATATAATTTTATATTAGAAAAAGCCCTAACTACCCTTAGAGAACTAACTGTTTAAATCTTTATTTTTATGTTTCTTGGCATCGGCGTTATAGTGTCTCATTTAGTGTAAGTTAATTTAGCGATAAGGCCGCCCTTTGACATTCTTCCGCATAATGTGATTTTTGTAACTATTGTTTTGTTTAGGTGTACAATAAAGTGTTGTTTTTTTTGTATCGTATTATAATGATGATGATGTCCTTCTAGCTACGGAGAGATGATTTTCTTGTTATCAATAACGAAAATAAATATACAATATTTATAGCAGCACTCATTTTTTAAAACAATCATTTAATTTTTTTTAATCATTTAAAGTAATTTGTTGTCGATAAATTAAAGTTAATAATTTTAATGTAATTTCAAATAGTTTCAAGCTCTCCACTTGTGAATATCATTTCAATAGATCTCAACTCCGAATCACTCGGAACTAAACAAACTAAGAACTGGAAAGGAGGTATTCCAATTGGAGCACATATTTTTAATTATGGTAGTACATAAGTTTTTTTTTGTTTAGATAAGTATAGAAAATAAATACTAAAGATAATGTAAAAAAAAATTATAATGTTTTTAAAGAGGTACTCAAGTATAATCATGATTTAACTGGAATGATCATTGTGATGTTTTAGAGTAACCGTAATAAGCAAATCCGATGTCTTAATTAAATATTGCCAACAGTTCATTAAACACAACAGCTTATAACTTTTAAAAATTCACAAATTAACATGCACCCTTTGATATCAATGAAAAGTTAAAGTAAATTAATCAATTTAATCCAAGTTAGTCTCTAGGGCTTCACCATACCATTTAACGTATTAAATAAATTCGTAACAGAGTTACAAAGTTTAAATGCTACCAAGTTGGATTAAGTATAACTTTTCAAAAGGCAATTGAGTTTTCATTGTAATTTGGCTAATATAAAGCTGTCAACCCATCATTGCGACACGTCAAAAGCAAATAAATAAATATCCATTGGTCCATTGGGAAAAGTGATTATCATTTATTTATGTTGGACGCATTTCGCAATTGTGTTTTTTTTTCATGCTATACTTTGATGGTATGTAATACTGTTATAAAATCGTACTTATACTTCCTAATCCTAATAATATTATAAATGTGAATGTAAGTTTGTTTGTTACACTTTCACGCAAAAACTACTAAACCGATTTAAATGAAATTTGGTACACAGAATCTCCAGAGCCTGAAAAATAACATAGGCTACTTTTTACCGCGGGAAAACGTCATTCCGCGGGAAAATCCATTATAACGCGGGTAACACCGCGGGGCACAGCTAGTAATATTATGAACGCGAAAGTTTGTAGGTGTTTTTTGCACTTTCACGCAAAATAACTGTAAGTTTTTTGGTGAAACTTCACAGTAATATAGTAAGACTACTTTTTAACTTAGGTAAAATACCACAATTTGCGGGAAAATCTACTTTATTTTATTTTTTTCATTCGATTTGAATGAAATTATTAAGGCACGAACATAACTGTTTTCCTAGTAAATGACATACGCACATACAAAACATACAAAGAAAGTATTCTTTACGAAATCTTCTACGAAAATATTTTATCACGCTGGTAACGCCACAGACGGACAGCTAGTAATTCATAATTATACATAAAATACCCACCAGTCAAAACATATACCTAAATAAGTAGAATCAATAAAACGGTTGAAGCCGTCTCGTTATTTACTCTTGGTACGTGATTTGAATTGATAGGAGAGGAAACAATTATAATAATTGCATCTGAGTTTTACATGTTTTTTGTTTAAGACTAACTTTAAAATTGAATCTTGCAATCAAGTTTCTTAAAAATATTCAGGATAAAAAGTTTTACTATCTCTTTATTATTTGACCCCATTATTGCTATTTCCTAAGATTCCCTTCTTTCTTTAGATGAATTGAAAAGGTGGAATGTAATAATAATTTCTCGTGAATAAAACCAGTTTTCATCATGCATATTATTGCTATTGATAGCCTTTAATAATAATAGTCTCATATTGATGGATAAATCTAACCGTAATTTTTATTTAAATAAGCCCCGTGTATCTACACTCCCTATATTTTACCTGAATAACTTTCTAACCGCTTTCAGGATTTTGTACTTAGAATAAACCTAAAATAAAACATTGCATTATACATTCACGATCGTCCAAGATCGTAAACCCCAGTCGGCTCATGCCCTAACAGTCAGTGGAATGTTTAACGTTTTTACCCATCAGCGCACAAACCTACCCCGAATATTCAATCATGGACGTGTCTCGAAACCTCAAGCAGAGCTATCTCCAGAAGTATTACATGAAGTTGATCTGCAGTGGCATTTACTATTTAGGACTCGGCGAATGCTGGTACGAGCCACGAGACAGATCACATTTTGAAAAGCGAATTTACCCTATCTGGGCGTTCCTATCGAACTTTTACATCATGGCTATATTTTTTAACGAATTTCTGGCGAACTGCCGAACAGATTTGAGCGATAAAGAGAAAAATGATGTTGTGCAGTTTACACTGGCACATTCGACTATATTGGGGAAAATTGTGCTGTATTATATATACAAGAGAGATATAACGGTCATTCTTTATCGCTTGTTGGAAGGTGAGAGTTATAAGAATGAGGAAATAGATAAGAAGTGCGCTAAGAGGTTTTTAAAGTTATCCATTTTGCTTGTTGGGATTTCCTACATTACTTTGAGCGCGGCGACTTTGGATGGAATAAGAGCTTACTATGCTGAAGGTAAAAAAATGTTATTTATATTGATATGAATTTATTAAATCTTAATGATTTTAATAAGTGATAAACCTCATTTTGCTATTTAAACTATTATTAATTTTGATGCTGAAAAAGATTAAGTTTATACGCAAATATCTCAGAAACGGTAAAAACAATAGGTTCGAATTCTGTGTGCGAAGGTAACGGATGTGTCTTAATCTTTTTCTGCATAAAATTTAAAAAAATATTTATTAAGGATTAAAATTAGGAAAATTACAAGACAACTTCACTGGTCGTTGAACATGAAATATTTATATTGCTTCTATAATAAATGATAATGATAATAGTGTAGTTATCATTAAACCATAAGGCAGATTTTACTGTAAGCCTAGTTTTATTGCATTATTTAGAAATGGATAGAACCCACAAACATACATCTACCTAGATAACGCAAGTATCACGATTTGTATTTAAGCTAAGCGTGCCAACTTTTGCCTGTATTATGAAGTCGAAGTGATGCGCGACTGTATCGCTTTTATATGTCGTCTTCACGCGGCAACGTAATTTGATATTTTTTTTAATTATTTTCTGTTTCAACAACGGATCAGAAGTTTTCGGCGACCAACCTCAACGTTTGGTCGGGGCTCAGACACGCGAAGTACATGTATTTGAAAAGAAAGAAAGAAAACACATTTAGTTTAGGACACATTAAACATAGTTAAAAAAATACAACAATAGTCGCTCAAAGAGCTATGGAAAGAGCTATGCTCGGGGTTTCTGTACGGGATCGAATCAGAAATGAGGAAATCCGTAGAAGAACGAGGGTCACCGACATAGCCAAACGGATAAGCTCTTTGAAGTGGCAGTGGGCAGGCCACATAGCACGTAGAACAGATGGCCGTTGGGGCCGAAAGGTTCTCGAATGGAGGCCGCGGATTGGTAAGCGCAGTGTCGGACGCCCACCAACAAGATGGACAGATGACTTGGTCAAACTTGCTGGCTCACGGTGGATGCAAATGGCGACCGATCGGAATAATTGGTCGTTATTGAGGGAGGCTTATTGCCAGCAGTGGGCGTCTAATGGCTGAAATGATGATGATGATGATAAAAAAATTACATACAAACACACAGCAAGTGTCCCATAAAGGCCTTCAACTCAGCATGTGTTATTTTGCACGTGACAAAATAACACTGATCTTCCGTTGAAAGCCTTTCGAGTAACAACCACATACAATATTTGCATTATCTAGTTAGATGTGTGTCTGTGTTCGAACATGGGTTGATTATAAGAAAGGTTTGTTAACGAAATTCCGGTCGTTTTAACCTAGTTTTGTTTTTTCTATACAGGAATTCCAGTTCAAACAGAAATAGTGTTCTATCCGAGATCATCAAACAGCGGCTCGTTCGTCAATATCCTTCGCTTCCTCGTCATACTTCACTGGTTCTACGCAGTCACCATTATGGCCTGTATTGACTGTATCTGCATTTGTTCCCTTGTCATCGTGGGATACAAGTTCAAAGCCCTCCAAGAGTACTTCGAAAACTTGGGAGATAATGTTCTAGAAACAAATGAAGGAGAGAATTTGAAATCATTCGAAGGAGAAAGTTCTAGAATGGGCGGAAGTTTTAGAAGACAGAAAGAGATTGCGAAAAAGTTTGAGAAGGATTTTGTAGTAGGAATCAGGCTGCATGAAGATGCTTTGTGGTTAATATGAACTTTTGATATTATCGACATTTTTTCCCTAAAAAATAGTAGCAAAACTACATATAACAAAATAAATAAAATAATTCAGCAAAAATACGTTGGTATATTACCCGACTGAATAATAAGGATATATTACAAAATTTCATTATAATTGGTACATCCGTTTAAAAAATAGCGCAACATGAGAATTTTAAATATTGGAAGATTATTTGATTTTGTCATTACGGACGACTTCAAAGAACAGTAATTCAACCTATTAAGGAAAAAAAACAGGTTTTTTAAAGACATCTTCAAAATTGAGAATATGTTTAACTTACTCGTAGTATTTACAAAATATTTGCCTTGCTCTTTGTGAAAATCGCTCGTAAATCCTTTGACGTTTATCCTGCAGTTAAGAGATAAATAAAACGTCTTGACTTAGCTGTCACAAAATGCCAAGTCAGCTCTATCCGGCTCCTTGCCTAATCTTAAACCTCAGCTAATCCTAAAGAGGTTCCCCGGCAAACCTGCTATAACGACATTTTGTCAAAAAATACGATTTCAGGGGCCAGTGATAAACTTTATGTCAATCGACTAAAATAATAAATAATAATATACTAATGAGATGACGGTGATAGAGGGAAATGGAAGAAAAACATATTTTGTGCCGACCCCACGTAGTGTGGGACAAGGGCAGGATGATGATGATGATGATGAATAAGTGTAAGAGAGAAACACAAAATGTTAAGTTATAAAAAATTGTGTTGTTTTTAGATTGAGATAGTAGAAAACAGTTTTTGGTATTATGGGTAATTATGGTCGCTAGTTGACAAAACCCGTCATTTAATAAAATAATGTTGTTTTGAATTATGAGAATTGGAAACCGTTTCTGAGATATTTGCGTGTAAACAATATTTTTTATTTCTGATCAAATTAAATACAAACTCACAATTAAAGGGCAAGCTCTTAAGTTTTATATTAATAGAAAGAGTATTCTGAACTAAAAGCCTGTTTATGATCGAACCATTTTCGCCGTGTTCAAAAAGCTATAAATATACTTAGTTAACTTCTTTGTTTTATTATTTACTCAAATGAACATAACAGGACGATTTAAAAGAATCTGTCCAGTAACACACAGCAACCCATGGCACTATCTGATTATGGCTGAATAGCCGATTGCAGATGAAACAAGGAAAAAAAAAATATTTACTCGTTGATATTTTGCTGAATTGTTACACAAAAATATGGAGCTTTAATACGAAAATGCTGTGAACAAAGATTGTATTGCTTATATTTCAGGTGCGCGAAAAACGTCCAGGCAGCACTCGGAAACTTGTACAGCGTTCAAGTGTTTGAGAGTGTTGTTCTACTTGTAATGTGCTTGATAAAACTCGTGGTAAGTTATCTTAACATTATTTCACAGGTTAACATTTAAAATAGGTGACTTTATTGCGAAAATTTACATTTGAATTCCCTGAATAATAATGAAACTTACTGTGTAACCAACATAATATTTATTGAATAATGTAATTTTATTTTATTTAAAACTAGTTGCCCGACCCGGCTTAACACGAATTTTTATACAAAAAAAATCCCGGCAATCATTTGATTTTTTCTGGCTTTTTAAACCTTTCCTAGACGAACATGATAAGACTATGATAAGATAAATCCGTTCAGCCGTTTTCGAGTTTTAATCAGACTAACGAACAACAATTCATTTTTATTTATATAGATTTTATGTTTGCTCAAAATAAAACTGTGTGCATAAAGTTGGGCTGTTGGTGGGAAAAATTTCGTTTATTGTGTATTATAAAAATGCAACTATTTGAGGATTTGATATTTTGAAATATTAACCGCTTTTTCACAAAAACATAACCAAGGCTTAGACAAGAATCAACAGTTGTTTAGCAAAAAAGATTTATGGATACTCTGTTTTTTAACAGTTAACAGTTATTAAAAGTTGTTTAAAGAAAGTCAAGTGAATAAATAAGTAATAACTAAGGTAATTAATCTCCATTAGAAATTTTATTTTATTACAATTTAAAATCATTAGCTAAGCTATATTTTACTTGTACTTAAACCCCAGTATGCGACGAAAACCGCACACAGAAGTTTGTAATATTAAAGAGATTAGCTGGATTTTCACCCGCCATTCAGACTGCAACGGGTTGAAAATACCTAAAGTAGACGAATATGAAATTAGAGGTTGGATGAAAGGACGTGCTTGGCATAACTGGCTTCACAACCAATGTTATGAGAATAAAGGTACTCGACTAATTAGCGGTTTCGTTTGAGAAATAAATCTAAATTTAAAATTTAAGAAAATTCCAATACTTTAATTTCCTTATAAGTAAAACACCATAATATTTTGTAATGTGCACGAAATGCGCTTTCATTTGATATCCCACTCGAGTATGTTTGCAGATTATCTGTTTTTCTTTCCCACTCTCACCCCCATAAATTTTAAACGATTTTCATGAAACATGTCTAAGAACACTCGCGCCAAACTCACCTTTCATACAAAAATAAATAAATTGAAATCGCTACATCCGTTCGGGAGCTATGATGTCCCAGACAGACAGACACACAAACAGACTAATAACACCCCTCTATTTTTGTCGGGGGTTAAAAAAGAGCATTTGTACCTAGTAGTGTTTGTGTGTGTTTTTAGTGCACTACAATTTTAAGCTAGCGCTCCGCCCCGGCTCTGCACGGGTGTAATGCTCATACTAATAATAAATAATTTGATGCGGATTAATAGATAGAGTGATTCAAGAGGAAGGTTTATATGTATAATAACATCCATTAAATAGTGGAGAAGTACTGTTATTTTTGAGGTTTATAATGTGATGTCGTAAATAATTACATTTTTTCCGCTTACATTGCAAACGCAGGCTGAACCCTACGAGTCTTATCAAAATAATGTACTAAGTATTGCACACATTGATAAGGTATACAGAATAGTCCGTGATGGTATATGTCTATCTCTTATGGATAACCCACAATAACTTTTTTTTGTCATTAACTTTTTAGGACAAATAATGGCTAATTTTCGAAGCGATTTTAACCAATACAGCATTAATCCTTAACCAGTTAAATACCTTGAATACATTGATCATTTATTATAGATCTATAATGGCCCTTTACACCGTATCATTTAAGTGAATGTTTTCGAAGATATTACAGATTTAAAAATTGCGGGACTTAGCGTTTGCGGCGGTACCGGCCGGCCGGCAAGGGCGTGCCTATAAATAGCGCGTCTGAGGCCGCGGTTTTCTCAAAACTAATGGATCAATTTTAATCACATAGGCTATATATTTTATACCCGTGCGAAGCCGGAGCGGGCCGCTATGTTTTTATATACAACGTTCACAGTTTTTGTTAAAAAATAAACCGCAATAAAGTCCGTTGTGTAGTTTTAAAGTTTTGGCAAACATTGTTACAGACAGACGCGGGAGAGTTATGCTTTGTTAAGAAGTCTCTCTGTTACGAAGAAGTTAAAAAAAAATCTCTAATAAGAATTTTGTGTTAGGAAATAAGCGATGGTGAATCAATTTTCTACAGTTCGATAAATTGAATATAATTATGTCTCGTATCTAAAATTATTCCAAATATTTCTATTTATATCCTGGATTCAATTTTGACCACGGATTTGAAATAAGACTACATAATTTTTGTTTAAATAAGTAATAGGCCTAATTGAATATAATAAAAGTAACGAATTAATTGCATTGTTTTGTTTGCGGGCTTAGTCTTTAAAGAGCCGGTGAACAACAATCAAATACAGAACAATTTTAATTTAACAAACATTGCTTCTAACCTTTTCTAACCGATAGCTTTCAGAAAATCAATGTTTCAGCAACTTCTGCTCACCACATTTGCTCAGCTACTTTAAAACTCATTAATCTAGACGCTACCTTCACGGAACACATACGTACTTGGCAAAGTGAAACAACGTATACTAGGGATATGTATATTATGTTTTTTTTGTAGGAGTTAAAATTATCTATATATTTAATTACTAGCTGTGCCCTGCGGTGCTACCCGCGTTATAATGGATGAAGTACTCTTAACCAACAACATATTTATTTGAATAAAGATTAATATTATTATGTTAATACAACTTAAACAAATTATTTCGACCAAATTAGGTACCATAAAAACGGTTTTTGTGAGTTAATCTTAAAAGATAGACATATACTATCGCGGACTGTTTGTTAGATCATTAAAAGAGCTATTATTCTTTAATACATATTTTATGTGTATCTTGAACCGTTTTCACGGCGCACGCAACGGAAGGCTTCAAAGATGAACAATTTCTCCCGTTTTTTACACATTTACCACTATATCTTTGCTCCTATTGGTCGTAGCGTGATGTTATATAGCCTATAGCCTTCCTCGATAACTGAACTATCCAACACAAAAAGAATTATTCAATTCGAACCAGTAGTTTCGGAGATTAGCGCGTTCAAACAAACAAATAATCAAACAAACAAACTCTTCAGCTTTATAATATTAGTACAGATAATTTAATTTTAAATATATTAAATTATAAGTATTTTTGGTGGTTTTGTCTGTTCACGTCCGTAAGTGGTAACCCTCTGAATCCATACACGTGACCTCCGGGTGGTGCTAAGAACAGTCTCTGGTGGTAGGCTTCGGACGCGTCTTGTCACCACCCTCCGGGCTGGGCCAGTGCGTGAAGCGATTTTTTCGTGTTTCGTAATGTGGTCCGGAGAAGCCATCTACCTTCTAGGTCATCATGTCCCATCTTAGACGACATCGTAACTTTACATCAGGCGTGTTTGTGGTCAAATGAAGGCTTATCCAGCATTAAAAAAAAAAGTATATTTTATTTGTGTTTGGAATATATATCTGTGTAATGAAAATATCTTAGATTATAATTAATTTTATTACATTGTCGTTCTTGGTATGTGCATCTTACTTTTAAGACAATGTAATTATATACCTTACAATTGTAATTATATAATAAATAAATATAATAAATTAACGTACCTTTGCAGACTATGGAACGCACCCTGACTTTCCTTCTGGCGAATATGACGTATATTGTGTGCCTCATCATCATCACCATGGCTTATATGATGGCGGGAGGAGATATTACGTATGAGGTACTTAAGAATCACTTTATCACATTTGTCCCATCGTTACTTTGGGAGCCTACTCACGCGTTGGGTTCGGTTAGGACGCCGTCTTGGTTGAGATGCCGTCCGCCACATGGTAACGCAAATGGTAATGATGATGGTAAAACAAAGTAGATAGATAGATAATTCTTTATTGTACACCACAAATAAAATACAAACTGCAAACAATAACAAGACAATACATTGGAGTACAAAGGGCGGCCTTATCGCTGTGAGCGATCTCTTCCAGGCAACCTTTGGATGGACAGGAGAGAAATAGAACGACATAGACAGTGGCGTAACGTAAAGAAGATATAAAAGGAAAATAAATAAATACCAAATAAACTATTCAAAACTATTTTCAAATAAAATTAACTTAAAAATAAACTTACATAATTCATAAACTATATCCTAATAAGAAAATAATAATATCAAAGTATTTATACTACGGTAAACAGCATTATCAAATTGTCCAATAAAAAAAAAAAATTGTGTGTGCGATTCACACACGAGAGAAGTGAAACTTCAGTAAATCGACAAAAGAATAAGAAGAATAAAATAAAAACAAAAAAATAATACTATGCAAAAAGATTTGTTTCGGGCGGTCACCCATCCAAGTACTGGCGTCGCGCACAGGCTGCTTAACCTTGTTAGCGTTTAAGATTGGCTTACCCGACCAGGTAAGCCAATCTTATTTCCATTTCCGTTTCATCCGGTTTCAAATCACAACGATTCTATAGAAGTTTCACTTCAAAATGTGTCCACCTTAGTTCGAGCGGCGCGCTTGTACGCCACGCACGCCTGCTTGTATGTAGACGTCTCTTGTCTTCTTCTCACGCCTCTTGAGGCGTGGGGATAGGGTGTCAGGGCGGTTGCCCTCTTGCCCTGGCTCGTCTTCGCCCAATGCATTGGGCGAGTCTATTTGGTTTTTAGTGTCTTTCGGGGATCGTGCTCCCTCCGACTCCACTTACTCGCCAGTGCGATCAGGCCCTGCCGGGTGAGATCCCTGGTTGCCCAGGGAAGGCCCAGCGAGCCGATCAGCGACCATGGCAGTGGCAGCCGGAGTTTGCGTGTCCCTCGTCTGTATTGTCTCTTCTTCTTCTGGTTGGATGGTGATGGATTCCCTTGGGTACGGCTTCGACCTTCTTTTTCCAGGAACGTCGGGTGGTCTGGCGTGCTGCGGCGCAATCGAGCTGATGTGCGCGTGGGAGGAGGCGTCGGCTCTCTGGAATAAGTTGGTTAGAGTTCTGTTAATGAAGGATTGTAGGTCCTCAAGCTCAAGGTCCCTCTGAATGGTGGAGTTTCGGACGTAGCGAGGAGCGTCTACAATCCTTCTGATGGTCAGGTTTTGCTGTACCTGGAGTCGGTTTTTGTTGGTGGCGCGTAGGAGTGGGTACCAGGCAGGTGCAGCGTAAGTAAGCCTAGATCTTACATACGTTTTGTATATGAGGATTTTTGTTCTCAGTGGTAGCTTTGAGTGTAGGATCGGGAGAAGTTTGGCTCTTGCTCCTCTCACCTTTCCTACGATCTGGTCTACGTGTTTCTTGAAGCATAGTTTCCTGTCAATCGTGACACCTAGATACTTTACGTCTGGCTGCCATGGGATTTCCTGGTCCATCAGTTTCAGTTTCGTGGGTAGTTTAGTGCTTCCAGAGATTATGGCTTGTGTCTTGCCCACGTTGACTGAAAGTCGCCATTTTTGAAGCCATTCTGGCAGGGCATCTAGAGACGGCTGTACTCTTCTGACGGCGTATTCTGGCTTATAGGATGACGCGAAGTAGGCTGCATCGTCAGCGTATAGGGCGAGCTTTGCCTGCCCGACAACTGGGATGTCATCGGTGTACCAGGCATAGCATACTGGAGAGATGCAGCTTCCTTGCGGCACCCCTGCCTTGATTGGCCTCTCTGTGGACATAGAATCTTCTACTGATACGGCGAAAGACCTGTCTGTCAGGAAGCTGTGTAGGATTTTGGTTAGCTTCTGGGGGGCTGTGGATCTGGAGATCTTGTGGAGAAGTCCTTCGTGCCATACTCTGTCGAAGGCTTTCTCCATATCCAACATGACCGCGACGACGTATTCCTTCTTATTATGGCTAGTGGCCATTTCATTCACCAGTCTAAGAATTTGTAAGGTGGTGGAGTGCTCGGACCTAAACCCGAACTGCTCCTCCCTTGGCTTTAGGTGTGGTGTCAGGTGCGTCAGCAGTATCTTTTCAAAGACTTTAGATAGCGTGCTGAGCAGCGTTATCGGCCGGTAGTTTTCGGGTCTTCGGGCGTCTTTTCCAGGTTTAGGTAACATCACCACCTTGCCTTTCTTCCAGTCTTCAGGAAAATGGCCACTGCGGAATATGCCGTTAAAGATTCTTGTCAGGGCTACTACAGACTTTGGCGGTAGATGCTTTAAGGCTTCGTTAGAGATCTGGTCTAGTCCTGGAGCCTTCCTTCTCGGGAGCCGTTGGATAGTTCTTTTGACCGTGCCTGGGTTCACGAATATCGCGTCTTCCTGAGCATCGGTCTGAAGAAACTCCTGGAGGTCTCTTTCGATCCTGGCAACATGATCTTCGTTCGGGGTTTCATTCGGCTTAAATTGGGCTTCCAGAGCGTCAGCTAGGATTTCAGCTCTGTCTGCAGCCACAAATTTGAGCAGTCCGTCACTACCTATCAGCGGTTGCGTTGGTTTTTGTTCACCACATAATTGTCTGCAGAGTCTATGAACTGAGGGGATATCCTCTGAGATTGAGTTTATGTGGTCCTCCCATCCTTCAGCGGAGTGTTCCTCAAGAGCTGACTTGATCTGATTGATCAGCGCATTTAGACTGGCTTTCACTCGGGGGCATCTGGTAGCTTGCCAAAGTCTTCGAGTGCTCCTCTTCTCATCGATCATGTCCCTGATCTTTGATGGGAGTGCTTCTCTCTTCTTTGGTGTGACTGTGTGGGATGACAGCTCGAGTGATTCCTGTATGGCCTTAGTCAGCTCGCCGGTGGCTCTGTCGACGTCCTCTGCCGTCTCGACTGGTCCAATGTTCACCTTTGTCTGGGCTTCTTGTTTGAAGGTTTCCCAGCAGATCCTCCGGCTGGGCTTCCGGAAGTTTATTCTGCTTGGGAGAATCTTGAGTTCCAGCAGCACAGGTCGATGGTCAGACGGCAGGTCTGACAGGACGCTTAGTTCCGGGGTTGTTTTGAGCCCTTTGAAGATGGCTATGTCTAGCACATCTCCGTTCCCGTTTTCCTCGTAGTGAGTATACGTGTCAGGGCCTATGACATCGTACTCGTGGTACAACGAGTCCTGGTATAGTGTGTGTCCCGCTCTGCACACCCTTTTGGAGTTCCAGTGGGTGTGTTTTGCGTTCAGGTCTCCGGCGGCAATTGACGGTCTCCCCTCTAAGAGCGTCCTGATGTCTCGGGTGTCTAGGGTATCTGCGGGCGGCTTGTACACTGAGTACAGCGCCAGTTCCTCGCCTTCGCCGCAGATAAGGACTCCGAGAGCTTGTATGGATCTGCAATTCGGAGTCGGCAGAATCTGGTGTATAACCCGTTTGTGCACCATCACTGCTAGGCCTCTATACGCTCGTCCTTCCGGGGTTACTTCATCCTTTCGGTAGACGTGGTAATTGGGTATTTTAAAATTCTTGTTCGGGGTAAGATGCGTCTCGCTGACCAGTAATATATCGATGTTAAGCTCACGGAGGAAGGTGGTCAGCATTTTTGCCTTCCCCGTGAGCGTTTGGGCGTTCCAGTACACGATCCTAACATTTACCCCCATTTTTGTTAAGTATCCTCATGAGGCCCGTAAGGGTTGCGGTCTCCGCGTCTGTACCTGCCTGTACAGCCTCCAGAATTTCCTTCAGGACTTCTATGGTTTGGCCAAGGGACTCTCGTCTTTCTTGGCCTTTTGTTGTCTGGGTAGCTGGGTGTGCTTGTGCAGGCTTTCTTTTCTTTTTGGCCCTGGTTTTGGGTGCACCCGGACCATTCGCTGGCGCCATGAGGGAGGTCGGTGCTGTCTCCTCCACCACCGTCTCGGTTGCTACGTGGGTTCCCCTCCTACCTCTTTGTGGAACCTCCGTTGTCTCGGCCAGGGTGCCGGCCCTTTTGTTTCGGGTTTCTTTCTTAAAGACTGGGCACGATTGGTAATTTGCAGGGTGGGGGCCTCCGCAGTTTGCGCACGTTGCCAACTCCTCTTTTGGCCTCGGACATTCTGCTGCGTGGTGTGGTTCACCGCATCTTACACATGCTTGCGCCCTGTGGCAGTTATGGGAACTGTGGCGGAATTTTTGACATCTGTGGCACTGGGAGGGCCCCTTTTTCCCTCTCCAGGCCTCAATGATGATCCCGGGCATCATCAGCAGTTCATTTACCTCGTAGATGGCCGGGATGAGGTTTGGCGTCTTCTTTAGCTGGCAGTGGAAAATACTTCCTGGACGACCCTGCCTGCCCTGAATGTTTTTAATGTATTCTGGGGAGAAACCTTTTTCCTCCAGGGCCGCTGTTAGCTCGTCGACGTCCGTGTCCGAGGGGAGGCCACGGATTGCTACTTTAAGGCTGCGTTCTGCTGGGAGAGAATAAGAGAACCAGCTTATCGGTTCTTTGGCCTGTAGTTCAGTCAAGTACCTTTGAATGCAGCGGTATTCCTCCTCACTTTCTGGGTTGAAACGGATGCCCTGTCCGTAAGGGCGTCCGTTTGGCGGCTTTCCGAGTTTGGTGGCTAGTGTTTTGAAGTGCGCCGACCAGTTCTCTAGCTTCTCTACAACAAGCGGAGGGTAGCGGGGTTCTTTTCTGGTCGGTTCAGGTGCTGCGGAAACATTTTGGGTGCTATTTGGCAAAGTCGTTCTGCCGCATGTGGGCGGAGCGAGCGTCGACTTTTTGGCAGTCGTGCTAGGCCCGGCTGCCGTTTGGGCGAATGATGCTTTCGCAGGAGGCGCCTGTGGGTGCATTCTATTTGCAAAGTGCTTACCTGCTTGTCTTTGCGGTAGCGGAGGCTGGGCGGGTTTCGGCGCCGAGGTTCTAACCTGGGTTGGTGGTGGTGGTTGCGGCGGCGATGGGCTGTCCCTCCGCGTCTGCTTCTCCTGTCTCGGCGAGCACGGCGACAGGGAGCGGGAACGGAGTCTCTTCCTCGGTTCTTCCTCTCCTGCGGGACGGCGCGGGGTAGGGGGGGCATCTATGAGGCGCTGCAGGGTTGCGTCATTGGCCGGCGGCAAAGATATTATCGCCTTTTGAGCGAATTCCAAGGTGGTGACGTCATCTATTGACAGCTCGGTGCCCTCCATTTCAGCTTGTTTCAGCCGCAGAAACATTGCCATCCACTTGGTCATGTCGACCGAAAGGGCCCCCATCTTCATGATGGAGGCAAGTGTGATTAGATCACGCTTGTATTCACCTTTCGGGGACAATGCCAGGAATGCATTTGATGTCTGCGGCGTTGATGGTGGGGATTCGGGGGAGTCTCTGGCGAAGATTCCCTGATCCATTTCTTCGTCATGGAGACGTGGTTGCGATGTCTGGCCCTGAGAAGGGCCTTTTGAGGAACCCGGAGCCGGGCTCCTTTGGGGATGCATTTTTCACTACACTACCGAAGCGCGACCAATGGACGGATCGGTATTTGCATACCGATCCTCCCGGTATTCCGCGAGCGCGAACTATCCCCGCCGAAGCTCGGAGCTTCGGGCGTAATCACGTAAAATTTCCCAAGAAATTCACGATGATTTACTGCGAGCGACTTGAGCGAGAGGTCCGTACGCGACGAGAGTTTACGGCTGTCCTTGTATGTAGAATGCCCGCCACAACCTATTTATGACGAGTAGCCTATTTATGAAGAGTGTTTTGTTTGAACTTTTTAAATTATCATGGTTTTTAACAATATTATGATTTAAAACGGGTAACATACCATGATTTGACGGTGTTTGTAGTTGTTTCCGTGATCATGGCGCTTGCAACAGCGTCGAAATATCGGAAAACTCAAAAACCGTCAAATCATGGTATGTTACCCGTTTTAAATCATAATATTGTTTTGTTTGAGATTTTTTTTTGTTTTATCCATTTTAGACCACATCGTCACTTTACATCAGGTGAGGTTGTGAGCAATTGAAGGCTTATCTAGCAAAAAAATGTTGGTCGTATACATAATGTGCATATTTTCATCCTAAAGGCTGAAAAGTTATAAACAACTAATAAATTTCTACTTTTAGGGATGAGGCCGCCTATTGTGACACAATTGTTTACTAGCGGTCCGCCCCCGCTTCGCACCTAGTTGACCGTATTGTGAATCTTAACCATTCTCGAACCCACTTAAACACACTCAAAAATTTTATCAAAATCGGTCCAGTCGTTTGAGAGAAGTTCAGTGACATACACACTCACAGAAGAATTATATATTAAAGATAAAGATGGATATTAAATTTATTGTTTTGTAAATTGGTGTTCGCTTGTATTGTATTGTATTTTCCAGTTTATCTACAATTACACACAAAACTGCAACATATCTACAATGCTCATCATCATCATCAGTAAATAAATAAATATTTCCGGACAATCCACAACACAACATCTAGCCCCGTGTTAAGCTCTCTTAGCTTGTGTTACGGGTACTAGACATCTGATATACTTAATATAATAGACATACATACATAGATATTTTTTATTATACATATTAAACACCCAGACCAAGGAGAAAGTGCTTGCAGAACATACAAACACTTGTCCCCTCGGCGGGAATCAAACCCGCCACCTCTTGCGCCGCAAGTGGACCCTCGCTCACCGCGCCACTGAGGCAGTCATCCGCATGCTGACATCAGTCATCTTGGACATTTTTAACCCCCGACCAAAAAAGGGGTGTTATAAGTTTGACGTGTCTGTCTGTCTGTCTGTCAGTGTGTCTGTCTGTCTGTGTCACCATAGCTCCCGAACGGATGGAGCGATTTCAATTTAGTTTTTTTTGTATGAAAGGTGAGTCTGGCGCGAGTGTTCTTAGACATGTTTCATAAAAATCGGTTGAGCCGTTTAAGAGTTATGGGGGTGAGAGTGGGTAAGGAAAACCGAAAATCTGCGAATATACTAGTGTGGGGTATCAAATGAAAGCGCATCGCGTCCACATTACATAATATTATGTTGTTTTACGTTTAAGGAAATTATGACATAAGAATCGGGGGTTTTTCTTAAATTTTAAATTTAGATTTATTTACAAACTTTTTCTAGGCCAGCCGCGTGTCAACGTCGATATTCCACTGCGGATGGCAGAGCGGCGGTACCCGCGCTCGAGTGCTGTGTGTCATGGCGATACAACGCAGCCAGGTTCCCGTCCGTATGCTGGCTTTCCGTATGCTGATCCTGTCATACGGCAACTTTCTATCTGTAAGTTTTCTTATGTAGACTTCCCACTCTCCGAGAGTCGGTCTTTTTGGAGTTTACTCCTTAAGAAACGATTTGAGTTATAAGGCCCGGTACGGAAATTTTATGAGGAGTAAAATCAAAAAGTGTAACACGAAAAGTTGAGGCGTTACGTAGAAAGAGACAAACATATATATCTGTAGGATTGAACGTGTAAAAGAATGAGATGGAATACATTACACAGCGTATCTCATTCTCGGGGTCTCCTCTTTGCGCGATACTTCGTAGTTGAGACTACGAAGTGTCGCGCAAAGAGGTATTGCTGTATTTTATTTATATTATTTTGTAACATACTTTATGTAATACGCTTTATTGAAGTAATATAAATAATCCGAATAATTACAGATGTATGTTTGTTTCTCTTATCATTTTAGCAGATGCGTTAATTTACCCTTTTATCTATTCAATATATATCATAATTATAGTTCGTAAGGAGTAAACTCCAATCGTGCGTCGTAGCTGACACACACACACTTTTTTTAAATAGACCCACTCGGTGCACGAATTTTAATGATATCTCTACTGATATTCAAAGAAAACGGTGTTTGCGTATAAGTGCTCTTTGTCATAGCCATACAACGCATCCAGCCAGGTCTTACCTTCTTATATACGCTTCTACAACAAGATTCCCAAAGAATTGCAACAGTTGTCAATTACTAAATTTAAGAATATTGTAAAAAACAATCTTTGTTAAAAAGCTTATTATAAAATATCGGATTACCTTGAGGACAAAACTGCTTGGGACGGAATCTGCTCCAACACAAAATCAAAAGACTAACAAATAATGATTGTAAAGTTCCAATACAAAAATGAGCTAGAGTTTCTAATCGCTTCTTTGCTCTAGTGTAAAAGCGAAGCGACCAGATACGATAAATTTATTTCCTATTTATCTTTAAACACCTATGGTTATTTCTTTTGTTTTTTGTACTTTATTTTGACGTGTCAAGTTTTGTAAAACTAAACAATGGAAATAAATGATTTTGTATCTTGTATCTCCGTATAACATAAGACCTTCCTATGTTGATCCTGTCTTACGGCAACTATTCATTTGTTCGTTTTATAAGTGTGTAGTTTTCATAAGTGTTGGTTTCCCACGTTCCCAAAGTCGGTCAATTTAAATATGTACGCATTTTATGATCACAGGGAAATGTTAATATTATTTATTATTTATTTAAATATCATTTTTGAAACGACACGAGCATATGCATTTTGCTTACATTTTCGGAGCTGGATGGTGGAATACTCATTCTCATATAGCAATACTACGAAAGTACAAGTTTTATATAGTACGGTAGTAAAATGTAAAACTTAAAGATATAAAGTTTAAGACAACATTCAAATCAAAATAATTTATTCAAAAATAAACAGATGCAGACAACAAAACAATTGATTATAATTAATTGTGTTGTTGTGGACTTAAATATTCTATTATCAGAATATTTAAATGTATCTAGTTTTAAAAAGGTCCCAACTCAGCTCAATGCGGGGAACGAAAATATCGTTTCACGCACTGGCCCAGCCCGGAGGGTGGTGACAAGCCGCGGCCGAAGCCTAATAATTATGTAATAAGTGTTGAGAAAATAAATATTTTATTATTATTATTAAAAGAACTACATACAGAATATTTCAACTCAGAAAACAGAATGTTTAAGGACTGATTTAAATCAAAAGCTAGTATACGGCTAAGCATAATGTAATATTTCATTACCATCAAGTACACGAAGGGCTCATTCTCCGTCCTTACCAAACATTACAGTTACAAGTACAAGTAAAATCTACCACCAAAACCGGAGGATATACAATATTAAAAATCCACTGCCTTATAAGGAATCTGTGTGGAATTCCTTTTAGAAGGCATTAGTATATAATTATTTTTAATAAATAATGTTTAAATGTGTTTTAGAGCATTTTTTAATTTAAACGACTCAAAAAGAGGAGAAGTTTCTGAATGTAGCGTGTATTTTTACTTCTCCAGTTATCTTCAATTAATTTATATCGAAAATGTTCGGAAATGATTGTACATACGGGACGAGATGGGGGCAACCGCGACACGAGTTATATTCCTTAATTAATTCATAATTTCCACAATAAAAGTCGGTTGTTGTTTTTGTTAAAAATATTAGTGTATGCAAAACTTTCTGCATTAATATTTTGTTTTTTTTCAGGTACTCCGTTCATCATATTCCTTTTTTGCTGTCATGTATTAATTGTATTTATGTTAAGATATACAAGTAAATTGTTAACTCTTATAATTTTGAAACCGATAAACACAAACATTGGTACTTTGATTTCAGTAGTAAAACCCTGTCCAAAATAATTATGATAAGGTAACTGTGCAAATATAGACAAGGTAGTATTTACCGTTGATACTTTTATCACCGATATTGTAAGTGACAATATCAAAAGATGCAAAATCAGTCCTTACAGCTTCAGAGGCAAGGTAATAATTTCCTTGATGGAAACCACGAAATAGGTCAACTTCTATGTCTATTATGTATTCTGTCTATACGAAGGGAGCAATAGTTATTATCTGTTCCAATATAAACCTACTCCAAAGGGTCTGAGAAAACAACCACAAATTGATATGAGGTAAGTGCTCCATATTAATAACCAGACAATTAAATACGTTCTAATATCTAAATGGAACACTCGATTACTTTGTACTTGGATGCTCGCTTTTAGGCTTTAATTCAAGCTCCTAACTACAGATTGAAATGATTCAAATCTTTAACATCATCACCCTATCAAAGTTCCCACTGCTGGGGCACAGGGACTTCTCTCTTGACGAGAGAGATTAGGCCTTCATTCACCACGCTGACTAAGTGCGGGTTAGTGAATGTCACATGTCTTTCAGACTGTTCAAAGTTTTCAGAACAGGTTTCCTCACGATCTTTGCCTTCACCGGTAAAGCACGTGTTTAAAGCGCCCGTTAATTTTCCTAGAAGAAGAAAAATCAGGAGATGTGCGGCGAGGTTTGAACCCACGACCTAGTTTAGTTGAACATCAAGGAACAGGGCCAGGAGAAGCAGCGTTGTTTGAATGCGGGCCCGACCACGTTATAGTTATAAAAATCTTTGTCAATGTCTTGTCGAGGTCTATTCTATTCTAAGAAAAGTTGTAACGATTAAGGAGAATGTAGAAAGTTTTTTTTATTTTTTTATTTTAGATAAGCCTTCATTTGACCACAAAAAAAACTTTGGATTAAAATATTCACTGTCACTGTATGTAAAATATGTATGTCTTTTCTATGTTCCTAGATTGTGGTAATGCAATAAATAATGTTTATATTGTATTGTAATTTTATCTTTGATTCTAACCGATCATTGTTGGTGATTCTGATACTAGCCTCTTAAGAATAAAGACCTCTGAATAACTCCAGCCCGTTTTTCATTAAATTACTAATCACTAACATTACAATTTTGCTAAAATTTGTACCTCCAATCCCATTATTATCAGAAACCAAAATTAACAGATAAAATAAGTACACCTATCATAGATAAGCCAATCATTACAGTAGCGGTAAAAATAAATATGTATGGTTTATAAATAAATGGTAATGTTGCTCACCGACCTTCGATTCTATGCCATCTTTTTTAAAACATCAAACATCCATTCCCATAATGGCAACTTTTAAAGGGTGTGAGGTGAGATGCCACTCTACTGAACGTCAAGTGACCTCAGCAATACAAAATTTATCATATTTATAATAAAGAAGCTGAAAAGTCTGAATATACATATAATTAAACTCCTGGCACTTGTTATTTCTGAGATTGCGTGACGAGTATTATCTTTACTTGTGAGGGCAGAAGGCACCATAAAATGTGTAAAGCAACGATGACGTGATAAAATAATGTATTGGTATTGGTAATTTATTCGTCGTTGGTAACATACAGTACACTGTATATACCTAAGTATTATAAATTATAATCTTAATTTGGAAAAGTATTAATAATAAAGCAATCAGCAAGTCACACGTAAGACATAAGTTAATTGTCATAGTATGAAAAACTATAAAACATGTAGATAAAATATTGATGTTACTTATAAGTGGCATTGTCAAACTTAAAACAATTTTGTACCAAGTAAAATTAAAATAGAGGTGCTTTATACTTTAACGGAAGTAAGCTATTAAGAGACCCTTAATTTGAGAGACCCTTACTGTCTTATATCTGCAAGTACTCCATACCTGTGGCATAGACAAAGCCTTTATATTCAATTCAATTTATTTATTTACCATAACGTTATATTACATAACAGGCAAGTCAAAACATACCTACAACATAAAAACATTACTAACATTTGTTATACATACTTATATTTAAATACAATGATTGGCTAAGAATTTGAAAATGAACAACACATGTATTCAGCAACAGCAATAAAAAGGATGTGACAGAAAAAAATTGTTTATAAAATGACGAAAGTCCGGCTGTTTCCGGTTCTTAGGCTATAAACGTGATGCAATATGGGTTTGATTAACAGCCCGGTTAATGTTGAAATATTACCAATGTTGACAGCAGTTATAAAAAAAGTGTGTGTGTGTCAGCTACGACGCACGGTTGGAGTTTACTCCTTACGAACGATAATTATGATATTATATCGAATAGAAAAAAAGGGTAAATGAACGCATCTGCTAAAATTATAAGAGAAACAAACATATATCTGTAATTATTCGGATTATTTATATTACTACTACTCAATAAAGCGTATTACATAAAGTATGTTACAAAATAATATAAATAAAATACAGTGAGACTACGAAGTATCGCGCAAAGAGGAGACCCCGAGAATGAGATACGCTGTGTAATGTATTCCATCTCATTCTTTTACACGTTCAATCCTACAGATATATTATGTTTATATCTTTCTACGTAACGCCTAAACTTTTCGTGTTACACTTGATTTTACTCCTCATAAAATTTCCATACCGGGCCTTATTATAACTCAAATCGTTTCTGAAGAAGTAAACTCCAATAAGCCAAATATTCTTATTAAATAAATGATGCTGATAATGTTTCATGTCTGATTCGAAAATTTATTTCGTACCTTAACTTGAGAGATGCTAAACACCACCACTTAATAAAAAAACACAATGTCTTGAACATGATTTATTCAAGGTTATAAGTTTGAAACTTAGAAGTTTTAGCAGCCCTTGTACGTACTGCAACACCGAATTATCTGCGTTTACACCAATTACCCTTAACTAGACTAGTCGTGGGTCCATTGAACCTATGTTAGATCTTTGAACTCGTGTAAAAAACGTTTGCTTAGGAAGGTGTATGTGTGACCTGTGAAATACGCCAATATGATATGTTTTTATGGAGGCGTTTTCCAAAAACAATAAAAAAACATTGCATTAGAATATTCACTGTCACTGTATGTAAAATGTGTATGTCTTTTCTATGTTCCTAGATTGTGGTCATGCAATAAATAAATCATGTTTATATTGTATTGTAAGTCAAAGTCAAAACGTTTATTTCCTTAGACGCTTATGCATACATGGACAGTTCAACTAAAGCACAAATTTGCCAGCTTTTTGCGTATACAGCCACTGGTAGTACTTACACACTTACCTTTATATTTATCCCCATCCAATCCCATTGCTCGCCTTAACAATAGCTTGTAAAAAGGAAGTGAGGGGCAGAAAGATCCGTTGTAGTTGTACTTCAAAGCAATTTTACGATTTCCTTATTAAAACGGTACTGTAATTAATAAAGTCCCACCTTTGTCTACGGACCCATTTTGTCCCCACACCGGCGAATTGGCTTCGTCAGATCTTTTACACGATTGCAAATTGTAATATGATATTGCTTTTACCTGTGTCTATGAAATACCGTTTGTAGAGAGTTTGGTAAGATATTACCAATCCCCTATTTTAAATTTTGCTAGGATCGTAGGATAATTTAATGCTTATAGGAAAAACAGTGAAATAGGAACGATTCTGCCAATGCCAAGAAATAAAAAAAAAAAAGGTGTGTGTGCGATTCACACACGATAGAACTTCAGTAAATTGACAAAAGAATAAGAATAAAACAAAAAAAAATACTATGCAAAAAGATTTTGTTCGGGCGGTCACCCATCCAAGTACTGGCGTCGCGCAAAGTTGCTTAACCTTGTTAGCGTTTAAGATTGGCTTACCCGACAGGTAAGCCAATCTTATTTCCATTTCCAACAATCACAACGATTCTAAAGAAGTTTCACTTCAATAACACCTACCTTGGTACCAACTCCTTTAGGCTAATACCGACTGCTTCAGCGCTCGTGGATCCAGCTGGATAAGCTCCTGGATAAGCCAATGATGCACAACACTCAAAAAAGCACTTGAGAGTAGCAGAGTTTCAAAGTTCTTATGCCTAAACGTGGTATGACAAAGAACGTCTCCCCACACCAGCGCGGTACGGTTATGTTTTAGGCATTAAAAGCCTTCCCTCGGTTTGGCAGTATAATAATACCGTAATTGTGTAGATTGTTCTACAAAAAAAAAAAAAAAAAACTTTACGGCATCTCGTTCAGCTTGCGAACTCATAAGGTGACAGCTGAAAATCAGTGTTTGCTCCATGAGCAACTATACGCTGAGCTGTGGCCTTTTTGTTTTACTGCAACGCACACATGCTCTAATCATGTTAACTTTTAACTAATTTTAAGTTAATATTGTATCCTTTTTTGTTTTTGCACGATTATTGTATGTGTGTGATTGGAGTACAAATAAACGCTTTATCTATCTATCTATCTATCTATTATCGGAAGAATCGAAAAAGTAATGAAACTTATTTTCTGATTGCCTGTTGGACTGACTGATTCAGATTCGTTTGTTCATCAAAAGTTTAAAATTACACGAATACCTACACTATATACATATCACCATTCATTCACTGAATGAGTGGTATTAGGGACCTCTGAATAATCAATACCGATACAATGACAATGACATAAATACCTACTAGTGCAACTGAAGCCTTCCTATACCTGTGTATATGATGCCAGTGTTCAGTTGTATTTTGCGCCCTTCAGCGACCTTTAAAATCAAATTCGGCCTCGCAAGCTACATTAGGGCGCACAGTCGCTAAACTTGGTAGTAGGTTTCGCCTTCGTCGAATACGACGCGGCGCTCGAAATACGATATACCTATATAAGATTCAAGATTATTTATTGATAACATAGGTTACAGGTCAGGTTTGTGTAAAAGTACATAGTTTGAATTATTTCTACGTTTTTCCAATAAAATAACAAATAAAATGTAAATTACATAAATAATAAATATTTCTGGACTACTCAAACAGCATCACCTAACCACAAACTAAGCAGAGCTACTATCTATATACCTATACTATGATAGGGTGATAGGTGTCTGATATACTACATAATATACATTTTTCTTTTTAAAAACATACATATAATACATAGAAAATACCCAGACCCGAAACCAGAAATTGTAGATCGCACAAAATCTGGTCCCGCGGCGGGAATCGAACCCGCAACCTC
The DNA here is from genome assembly GCA_929108375.1 of Gymnoscelis rufifasciata. Classification (NCBI taxonomy): domain Eukaryota; kingdom Metazoa; phylum Arthropoda; class Insecta; order Lepidoptera; family Geometridae; genus Gymnoscelis; species Gymnoscelis rufifasciata. Next base: position 12,625,428 of record OV815314.1, read on the forward strand.
CTGCGCCTCAGGCGGCGTAAGTCCCACCGAGCCACAGAAGTCGACATATGTATACCTACTAGTGAGGGTATAGCCCTCTTCTTCTTCTTCTTAATCGGTACACTCTTGCCAGAGTGGTCGTGGTCATCATTGGAAGTTTCCACTTGTGACACGTTTCACGGCTCGTCTCCATTCCTCCCTAACAGCTGCTCGACTGGCGCATTCGTATAAGGGGTCGTCCATTGCTGCCTTTATGCGATTGCAGTATTCCTGTTCCTATTTCCTGTGAAAGGGGCACACAAGCCCGAAGCCGCCTCCCCACCGCACCGGCTCCGCCGGCGCGGCGCGAAGACATTCAAGAACGAAAGCTGCCTTTATTTGATCTGTCCACCTCTTGGGCGACCTGCCCCGCGCACAAGTTCCTTCAACCCTACCCTGCACCACCAAACGTTCTATGGTATGTATAGCCCTACACGTTTTATTCATCCAATCTTCATGATTTCAGCATACGACCATCCATACTACGTCAACAAGACACATTCCTCAAATATTTCCAGTTATTTTAATTAGAGCTATCCTAAGCCCATGGCCAAAATTATTTGTACTATTAAGTCCTAAGGTACGCTTGTTTATATTAAAACCTTAAACTCTTCCTAATAATCGTAAATATGAAATAATAATCTTAGTTGATTATCTAATTAATTATAGAATTAATTACAGAATTGACAGATTTATTTTATTTTATTTTTATTTTATTTTATTTGGAAAACAAACAGTTTTATTAAACTTATTACTAACACTAAATAAAAATACCTATGAACCATTTATATGTTTTCGCACAGCGAACCTATAAAAAAAAACCTGTCAAACACTCTAACAATCAAAAAGAAAAAAGGTAACAAAGAAATTATAAAATGAAAACAATATCGTACATCTGCTTATAAAGAAGAAAAAAATAAAATAAATAAATAATTTATAGAAAAAAGCTGATACAATACAAACGTTATGTGCGAAATGATGTTACTTGAAAACAAAAACTAAAACTCAATAAAATGTGAAAAAAAAATATAACAGTATTATATTATAAAATATGTTATATAATATAACATGGACTGATTTATGAGTCAACAGACTCAAACCAGCGTTTACATAGAGTCATACCGACCTTGCGGGCTCCGGTGTCAAACAAATCGATGTCAGGTATATCTGCCAAAGTATTAAATGTAGCAGAAGCTCTATAAAAAAATGAATTTTGGCGATAATTTGAAAAACAAAAGGGCGTGTCTAAATGCACGTGATGCCTTGAGGGTCTATTTGGAACTTTTAACTTTATGTTTCCTAATAGTTGAGGTGAATCAACATCACTTCGCGCGATTTTGCTTAATAATACCACATCTGCAATTTTACGTCTCTCAGTTAGAGGTAAAATATGGTGCCTTTTACATTTAGCAAAATAATTCTCGTCAAAACAGTTACATTTGTATTGAAGAAATCGCAAGAACCGTCGCTGAATTGATTCTATCCTATCAATATAGACATCATACCGAGGGTTCCATACCTGGGAACAATACTCTAGAATGCTTCGCACATAAGTACAATACAAAATTTTAATTACCTTAATAGATGAGAACTGAGAGCTGCTACGGATAACGAAACCTAGGGCTTTATTGGCTTTTTTTATTATAGTATCGATATGCTTATCATATATCAGTTTGCTATCCTGTATAACACCCAAATCTCGCATCTCATCCACGATCTTTAGGGGTGTGCCCTTCAACGAATAAGCATAACGAACAGGCTTTGGGCTTCGAGTAAATGTCATCGAGACACATTTGGATACATTAAGATCTAGTTTATTCTCTTGACAGTATAATTCAAATCTATCTAAATCCTCCTGCAAATGCACACAGTCACCTATATCCACAATTTTTGTAAAGATCTTCATATCATCTGCATATAGCAGAAATCGAGAATTTAAAAAACAATGAGATATGTCATTTACAAATATCGTGAAAAGAAGCGGACCAAGAATGGATCCCTGGGGCACGCCAGAAGGGATAGTTACCCAGCTTAAGCAGAAGGAGAAGCCATTCAACACCACAGCTTGAGATCTATTCTCTATATAAGAGGCGAACCATCTATATAGACTACCATGGATACCCGCTCTCAAGAGCTTCTGTAAGAGCATTTTGTGGTCAATCCTATCAAATGCTTTACTGTAATCTGTAAATACAGCATCTACTTGGCCTCCATTGTCCATATTATCAGTAGCATAATCAACAAAGGAGAGCAGATTCGAAACAGTTGAACGCTTCTTCAAAAACCCATGTTGCCCCGGAATGAAGGTACTTGAAAGCGTCGAATAGACCGCAGTATAGACTACTCTTTCAAATACCTTAGCAAAAATGCATAGTTTTGAAATGGGTCTATAATTTCTTATATTATTTTTTACGCCACTCTTATGAATAGGGGATATGTATGCGGATTTCCATAATGTAGGAACAAGACCTTCACTAATTGATCGTTCAAAAAGTAAAGTCAAAGGAGTTGTCAAGCCCTCAGCACATCGGACAATAAAAAGTGACGCAATGCCATCAGGTCCCGCACCCTTCGAAACATCAAGCGACTTTAAGAGTTTAAAAACATTAGATGAGTCAATTTCAATGCTACTTATAGAACAAGGGTAGTCATTTTCCACGCGATAACTTTCAATATCCTGTGGTCCTGGGTGAATTTGTGATTGTGATTGAAAATTGGAATGAAAATAATCAGAGAAAAGTTTACAAATTCCCTCCCCAGTATTTGCTGTAATTCCATCCAAAAATAAAGATGAAGGTATGGAAGAACTACTTTTCTTTTGTGATTTTATGAAAGACCAAAAATATTTTGGATCTCTTAAAATAGATTGTTCCACATTCAAAATGAAGTCTGAGTAACATTTACTCTCTAGTGACTTTGCCCTTTTTCGTAGTAAGGTAAAGGTATCAAAATCACATATATTACCATAATTATTATATTTTTTTAAGAATTTATACTTTTCTTTTAAAAGTTTCTTTAGTGGAGCATTATACCACGGAGGAAAAGATGAGGCATTAACAAATTTATGCGGCACAAATTTATCACGGAGTTGATAAATAATTTTATAAAATAAGTCAATACATTCGTCAAGCGATCCGTCATTCAAAAATTCATTCCAATTATAGTCACACAACAAATGCGAGCAGATATCTATTTCCTATGAAATAAGTACTATCTTTAGTTAATTTGATTAGATTAATATTTCAAAAGCTAGATAATATAGTTTCTAAGTAATCATGCCGAGTGAATATTCCACATGGTGTCATGCATGATAAATAATTATGACACATTATTATTTAGCGTAAAAGTGTATCTATTGTGGCAACGTTCATATACGAGTTACTCACTAATCTTCTCAAAGTTGTTAATAGAACATTGTTTAGTGCACACTTTTATACTCAATAGAAAGAAATAACAAATAAAAATAGTTTTTTAGTTTTTTAACTATTATTTATTTTCTATATTTAAGTTCGGTTTCTATAAAAAGCGTGTTTTGTAGTTTTATTAAACTACTAGCGGCCCGCCCCGGCTTCGCACGGGTAATTATTCAAAATTAATTTCCCGGCAATAATTTGTTTTTTTCTCCCCGTAAAAACCATCCGTAAACTCTAACGAATATTAAAAAAAAATGGTTTTATTGGTCCAGGCGTTGTTAAGTTATGCGCTTAGCAACACATCAGTCGCGCGGCTACCTATCTTACAGACGTGCATGCTATTATATAAACACACTAGCGGCCCGCCCCGGCGTCGCACGGGTAAAAAAAGTTCCCGGCAATATTTCCTTATTTGCTCACCGTTTAGACCTACCCTGGACTACTACAAACATTTTAAAAGCAAAATCAGCTCAATCGTCCCTGCCGTTTTCGAGTTTTAATCAGACTAACGAACAACAATTCATTTTTATTTATATAGAATATAGAGAAAACTCCACTATTTCACGGACGCTTTTAACAAAAAAATTAAAAAAATATAAAAATTAAAAAAATAATAATTAAGTACTTCAAACTCATGTCAGAAAAAAATGATTGAAAACTATGTTGAATATTGAACTTTCAAGACATAGACAATAGCTCAAAGAGTATATAAACACCACGTAAGAATAGCTTAACAAGAAAAATCATAGACAACTTAAAAAATGAATATTGAACTTTCGAGACATAGACAATAGCTCAAAGAGTATATTACCACCACGTATGAAAACCTTATCAAGAAAAATCATAGACAACCTATAAAAAGATATTTATTTTACACTTTTGTTAACCTGTAGATAATAATAACAGACAAATAATTAGCAATAAATTAAAATTGCGACTATAATTTGAGATTTAAACTATCCTATCTCTCAAGTTGGATCAAACTGCACATGGTGTGCGAATTGTATTATAATCGGTTAAGTGGTTTAGGAGTCCATTGAGGAAAAACATTGTGACACGAGATTTATATAATATATTTTTAAGATAAGTAGCATGGTTTGAATTTGGTTACCATTTTCATTCATGTTTTTAAATGAAAAAAGTTGTTGTAGTGACATAACTACAATAGTTGGACATAATGCTACCGCGGAGTTTTTTGTAGACATTATGATGTTCTTCAATATTGTTGTACATTATTTTGTTCTATCGCTAGTAGTTTCGGCAGCGCATTCGACGAAAGACATTTTAAGACTCATTTTTCTACACCTTCGGTTACATTGTTCAAATTTTACCAAGGATCCCTAATTTTTTTCAATGAAATGTAGCCTATGTCAAATTGGAAGAATGTAGCATTCTATTGGTGAAAGAATTTTTTAAATAGGCCCAGTACTTTTTGAGCCTATTCATTACAAACATACAAACATACAAAAATAGGTACAAATCTTTCCTCTTTATAATATTAGTGTAGATGTAGATTAATATTATTTTTGTTTTTCTTAACAGTGTATTGTCATCGCTCCTCAAAGTTGGAACGAAATCTGGCCGCTTAAAGGGGGTTAAACCACGTTATAAACATACATACAAGTGAAGCTAATAAAATAGGAGGAAACAAGCTATCTTTGCAAATCTGTGTAATAACAATGATAAAATGATAAGAAAGTAATTATAAAGTACGTGTTTTGTTGATTACGAACTATCTATTTCACCACATGTATAAACAAACTAATTTACCTACACAATGTTTTTTTTTAATAAGATAAGAAATCGATAAAATCTTAGTTAAATTAGTGGTTACAGAAAGCGATGTTCATTTACATGGTTAACATTGATAAACTATGTTGAATTTTTCGGTTATTCTTTTAGCGCTTTCGTTGTCCATTTCCGATGGCTCTATGTTTGGTTATCACTTAAACGTTGGAGTACCAAGAGCTTTGGAGTTGCTGCTGTATGAAGGATCTCATAGCCGGATTATCGGGGGTACGCAAGTGCAGACACCTTCGATTATACCGCATCAGGTAAACTTGTTCTTAATTCCCTATATCTACGTATTGTAACCGTGTTGGCTGAGTGGATTGTGGTTACAGGATAAATATGAAAAATAAATTTAAGTGGGAACACTCTCAACACTCATTCTGTACGTCGTGTAAAAGTGCCAAATCTGGATTTTTATCCTTAAAAAATGTATGTAAGGTATAAATACGTGCTTTAACGGTGAAGGCAATCATCGTGAGAACAACCGGCACGTTATGGAACTTTTAAGAATTTAAAGGGCGTGAGACATTCACCGAGCCGCACTTGGCCAGCGTGGTGAATTAAGGCCTAATGTCTCTCATCAAGAGATATGTCCCGGTGTCCCAGAAGTAGTAAGTAGGAGTGCTTATACTAACTAAATATTGGTCTATTGTATTTTGTCAAAATTGCTGTGTTTGTTTCATATTTGACTAATTTTATATTTACCGATTCGAGGACGAGACAGTTAAATTTCATTTTAACCACAAATGAAGTAATCAAATCAAATGCGATCTTTAGGAAAAACTTTATAAAGAATAGTCCGATATTAGTAGCACTTTCTTAATTTTTTTTAACTTTATATACTTAATTGTTAAATACACCCAGGCAGGTATAATAGCCCGTCTCACCACGAACCAGCAATCAGTCTGCGGCGGTTCCCTCGTCTCCAACACTCGGGTCCTCACCGCAGCCCACTGCTGGTGGGACGGCAGCTCCCAAGCCACGCAGTTCACCATCGTCCTCGGCTCCGTCACCATTTTCAGTGGAGGCACCAGGATCGACTCCAGAGATGTCCTCGTCCATCCACGGTGGAATGACGTTGATATCACTAACGATGTTATGCTGGTGAAGATTGCGAGAGTTGCTTATAGTAGTGAGTATCTTGCTATAGAAAAATAGGAGTTAGTCACGACAGTAACTTGAAATACCTGCAATGTTTTGGAATACATTTTTAAATAGTGATTGATTATAAACAAAAAATAATTTATTTTTCCCGGACAATCCACATAGCCCCGAGGTAAGCTTTAAGCTTGTGTTACGGGTACTAGAAACCTGATATACTTATTATAATAGGCATACATGTTTGTATTTTAATTTACCAAACATTAAACACTGACCAGGGGAAAGTGCTTGCAATACATACAAACACTTAACCCTCGGCGGAAATCGAATAAGCTACGTCATGCGTCGCAAGCTGGCTTTCGCACACCGCGCCACTGAGCCAAATGCAAAGTCAATATATTTAAGTTCTAATTATAGGAACCTAAAATATAAAAAAAAAGTTTTATACACTATTTGTGTGAAAATCTTAATGCGGCTCTCAGAATAAATAAATATAAATAAATAAATATTTCCGGACAATCCACACAACAACATCTAGCCCCGTGGTAAGCACTTAGCTTGTGTTACGGGTACTAGACATCTGATAAACTTAATATAATATACATACATACATAGATATTTTTATCATACAATATTAAACACCCATCATCTTCATCATATTTAGAATACATCTATTTCAACAGTATATAGTTCATAAAGTTTTGAAAATTCTTATGGCTGTGCCATAGGGACGGACAGACAGACATGACGAAACCATCTGTGTGAAGTTTAAACAATAAAAACCTTAATTATTAGTTTTTGTTTTAACTTACCATAAATTATGAAATCGTATTCGATTTTTCATTCAACGCCAGACCATAACTTACATCTTGGCAGTGCCCTAGAACTTTAGATGTTTCAACAAAACACTCTTTTGCAGATAACATCAAAGCAATTCCCCTGCCAACAGCTGCCAACGTAAATCTAAACCTCGCTGGCCTTACAGGAACTATATCTGGCTTTGGAAAGACATCTGATTGTGAGTAATAAACCTTATATACCATTATTGACATTCACCATATTGATAATAAAATGCACGATGTATTCGTTTATCCTTCTCGATCACTTCGAAATTTATTTTTAGAAGAGAGCGCGCGCGCGCCAGTTATTGTTAGCTTCGATCGATTAAATTCATAGAATTCGAATTAAAAAGTTATAAAATTTATGTACAAATATTAACCGAAACAATTGGTTATTAATGTTAGTAGTTCTAAATTTTATCCACTGGCTCGAAAACTCAAAAACCGACAAATCATGGTTTATCACCCGTTTGTGTCATATTATCTGATATTGATTTCCGTAATGCCAACATTTTGATGAGAAAATTTAAACGTATTTACTTCGTATCTATTATTTGGTATGTAGTATTTAAGTCAACTAACACCCATAGTACATGGTTAGGTTATGCTATGTGATTTGATTAGTCCGAATTATTTATTTATTTATTATTCTACCAGCTCAAACCACATCAACGACAAACCTCTTTCACCGGGCAGTAAGCATCATCAGCAACGCGGACTGTCAAAAAGCCCTGAACAACGTGAAGATTGAGGATAGCCATATATGCACCAGTGGTGTGGGGGGAGTGGGCACTTGTGACGGGGATTCTGGAGGTCCTCTGACTGCGGAAGTCAATAAGAAAAAAATATTGGTAAGTTAAATGTTTGACTGCCTCAGTGGCGCGGTGGGCGGAGGTCCGCTTGCGGTGCAAGAGGTAGCGGGTTCGATTCCCGCCGAGGGGTCAAGTGTTTGTATGTTCTGCAAGCATTTTCTCCTTGGTCTGGGTGTTTAGTATGTATAATAAAAAATATCTATCTATGTATGTCTATTATATTAAGTATATCAGATGTCTAGTACCTACCCGTAACACAAGTTTATAGCTTACCACGGGGCTAGGTGTTGTTGTGTGGATTGTTCGGCAATATTTATTTTATATTTATGATAACAATTTTTAGATGGATACTAGAAAACTTTTCACTCATCTGCCTCAGTGGCGCATTAGGCGAAGATACGTTTCCGGCGAATATGGTAGCGGGTTCGATTCCCGCCGAGGGGCCAAGTGTATGTTCTGCAGAAACTTTCTCCTTGGTCTGGGTATTTAATATGTACAATGAAAAATATCTACGTGATGTACGTCTATTAAGTCTATCTGATGCCTAGTACCCGAAACACAAGCTTAGGGAATACCACGGGGCTAGATGTTGTTGTGGTTTATCCAGAAATATTTATTAAGACTGGCTAGACAGGTCTAAACCTACCAGCTCTGACACCGATAGCACTGAGAACAAAGCATCAGTGTATTCGTGAAAACGTTCATACAGGCGATGTGACCGAACTGGTATCTTTGGCTAACCTTAACTTAGTTATCTTCTATACATAAATAAAAATGAATTGTTGCTCGTTAGTCTGATTAAAACTCGAGAACGGCTAAACGGATTTATCTTATCATAGTCTTGAAAGGCTCGTGGAGGTCTAGAGAAGGTTTAAAAGGCAACAAAAAATCGAATAATTGCCGGGATTTTTTTTTAAATAAAAATCCGTGCGAAGCCGGAGCGGGCCACTAGTTAATAATTTAAAGGGCTAGTTTCTATCTATCTCAAAATTAAATAAGTCAATGGATAAAATTTACAACTATCGAGGCAACTGATAATTATTGTGTGTTAAATATGTATAATAAAAAATATCTATATATGTATGACTATTATATTAAGTATATCAGATATCTAGTACCCGTAACACAAGTTTAGAGCTTACCACGGGGCTAGATGTTGTTGTGTGAATTGTCTGGAAATATTTATTTATTTATTTATTTATTGTTATTGACTGACTGACCGAGATTGCTACATATTTCAACCATCAAATAGTTTACTTGAAGATTTTTAAGCAACCCCTTATTATAATTAGGTACCATCAGAAAATATAACCGAAAGTTTAACATGAGAGCAAAATTTCCGGATATATAAAACTTCACTTATATAAATCATAATTGCGACGGGTAAAAGGAAGAATGAGAGTAAAGCTGTGTGACCTGGATTTTAAGGCTTCCCTATGCAAAGCCAAAGTAAAGTGTACCCATCCGGCATCTGGGCAAAGCTCCAATACCCAGATATTCATGCTCAATGCTTCCAAAGCCACCATTTACACACTGAATCGAGGGTCAATTGAAGGGATTAGGTATATTTTATACAATTGTTACGCTTTTTGGCTGCTGTTTCAATCCTCTGTCTTTTCAGCCTGGTAAAAGATTGTATCTAGATATATATATCCTCATAGGTCAGGGTCGCTTATAAATCTATAGAGAGGGTTAGACTTGGGTATCTCTATAGAATTGAATTATAAATCTAGTCTAGAGAGTAAATTATAAATCTACTTATAAATCATTGTAAAAAGTCGCATACCTAATTGAAAAAAAAAGTTTTCCAATAAAGTATTTCTGATTATAATATAATACTGTTTTTTACTGTTTATTGCATTATTACATGTATCAATGTAATTTGCCCATTGGAGCGTGCAACATTTTGATGATTAACAACCATTTAACAATAAGAAAATTCAAAGAATAATTGTATATAAATAAAAAATAAACATGTCAATAATTTTATAAATCAGATTAAAATAAATAAAATAATATTAGTTAATGATTAAAAATAATTACACATTACATTTATTTACCAATGGTTTTGTCATAAAAATATTCGGCAACTGTATAATAACATTTGTCACATAGAATTGCTTTTAATTTTTTTTGAAACGTTAAATTAGTCTCCTCTTGTATCGACAATGGGATCTGATTAAAGATCATCGGCGCTGTACCGAAAAAACTCTTACGCATCAATTGTTTTCTCGCATTACGAGTACATACTTTGTGCTGATCGCGTCTGTTGCGTGGGACAGTATCTGATGGGCGGCTGAACAACTCAGGATTATTTCTTACAAGCATTGATGTTACCAGGATATAAAGTGAAGGGACAGTCAAGAGCTGATATTTTTTTAAATATGGTTTACATGAATCTATTGTTTAAAAACAGAACTAACATTAGTTGAATTTCCCCAGAAAATCAAACCGTACCTTAAGTAAGATTATTTTTCCATTTCGATTAAAAATACTTTTATGCCAGATAATACCAGCCCACCACTGTGTTTATAATTTAGCAACGTTTGCCAAGTCATCGGGATCTTAGATAGATAGCTTTTTACTGTGCTCCACAAAAATAATAGAAACAGTAAACAGTAGCAAGACAATGCATCGGAGTACAATGGGCGGCCTTGTCGCTCGAATTATTTCGTGGAAACTGGCTTAAATTCAGTTTTCGGAAATTCGGTGATAATGGTAGTTAATTAATACAAAATGAAGTTCAGTAAACTTTTGCCACCACTCGAAGGGGAGGTGCGGCATATTTGGAAAAATATTTAATATTTTAGTAGGCATTTCTGGAGTAAGCCGTATAATTTGTGTACTTGCAACATCTGGACCGGTCGGTATTTCGCCTATTGAAAAAACATTTTGATTTCAGGTCGGCGTAGTTTCATTCGGTTTGGACGAAGCCTGCTCCCGCGGTAATCCCTCCGTCTACACGCGGGTTACGGCCTTCATCGCTTGGATCTCCGCCAATATGTGACAAAGTGATGTGACATTTTCATTTCGAGTCAGCCTCTTAACCTCTTGAACCCAATTTATCTGATAGTTTTAATAATGCTTTGGATAATTACACATTACATTTATTTACCAACTACCAGCCATGACCTAAATTGGGTTTCTTATTGCTATTTTGCTATTTTGTATTGAAGTTATTATTATGGAAATTTTGTGTGTATAATAAAATTTAATAAATGCTTTTTAAAATTGTTACTTGACACTTAAAGTGTTAGTTTTGGTACCTAACTATTTTATTTAAAATTACTTAAACGTAGTTTGCGCTCTATTCTTGTTTACAATAATATCTGACAATTATACCGATAGGTCAATTAGTTAATATACCTACTAACATGGATTGAATATTGCATCATCCCTTTCGACAACGAAGTGTCGTTTTAATATTGACTACAGAGTGCTGAGTCTGAGTTTACAAATTGTAGTTAACTTTCTCGATCGTGAGAACGTTAACTATAATTTGTATGGGATCGAAACAGCGCCTCTTGTGGCAAACTTGAGAAACATAATTTGCTAGTTTGAGATTCACTATCGACCGTCGATCGTCGACTCGTTTACGCTCACGTTCGAAAGTGAGAACGTTAACGCATTTGATTGGTTGTTTGAAAAATTTCCCGAGTTCGTGTTACCATTTTTGACATTCGAATAGTAAACGCGCTCGAAAAAGTATTCGTCTAGCATTCACTTAGAATTTCTCAGTGAGTAGAGGTGAGAGTGCAAAGTTATTCAGTAAAATCATTAATATTTACAAATAAATTATGGCCGGACGTTTCTTTTTCGCTTGGATATCGTCTTACAAAGACAGCTTTTAAGTTTTTGTGCAGAGAATTAAAACAATTGACGAATTTAAGGTCCTCTCAACTCGTTTTGTTGGAACTTATATTATGTACTTTTTGTTATTTATTAATTAAAATATTAAAAAGTACCTAGCTATAGTTTCGACACCTAATTAATTTGTTCTTCGCAGGTGTTCACGGCTCTCTTCTTTTTTGCTTCTGGTTCATACAAAAGCCAATTTGAGTAGCAAAACAATGCAATGATATTTTTTTCAGTTACCTATGTGATGATCAATACTACATTTTAAATGTTAACCCTAAGTTTGGAGGTGCAAAGCATGATTCTTTGTATGGGAAAACAGTGACTTGAATACATAAATTCAATCTCTGCACCAAAATAGAGAAATGGTCTGGCTTCTATATACCTAGCTATAGTATCTTTAGGTACTTGATTTATTAAAATGCATTATGTTTTGATCCCTTTCACTATTCTATCTTTTACATAATTATTTATTTTTAGGAGACTCTGGATACCCTCAGCGCCCAGGCTAATGACTCCAATTTTAGATGCAAATACTGGTACACCAGAGGCCAATTATAATAACAAGCAAATGAGGGCTAGAGTAATAATAGAAAATACATTTTCAAATGCTGAAAAACAGATGGTAGTGCTTAGACAAGGATGGAGTTCATCCACTTCAAGCCACTCAAATATGCTTCTATTATTATAGCATACTCAGTATTGCATAACATAGTTATCAATCTTGGCATTGATCTAAATCTTACTCGGTGTCCGAGTAAGATTTAGGTGGGTCTAGTTAAGGTAAAATATTTCATATGATATTATAACAAAATACCTATTTATGTTACAATTAATCATATCTAGTTCCAGGAAACTTAAATAGTGAACCGGGTTACAATGACTATGTGGAAGGAGCTGGAGCTACCAGCGGACCAATTTTAGTAAGAAGACTGATAAATAGTGTGTGATATATATATGTATGTAGTTCTCAGTTATATATTGTGTTAATGTACTATTGCTATTTATAGAAGTGTGCTTAGGATTATAAGGTTAAGGATATTGTATTGTGACAATGAATAAATAAACAAAATTATATAAGATGAACTTTATTTTTTTACCTAATTAGACAGTCAGAATTGACAAGTTAAATTTATAAACTTATATACTTATATTTACAAAAATATAAACTAATCATTACAGAGTCTATTAACTAACTTATCTTAAACTCTTATTCCTATTGCTTGCCAATCTCTGGCTCTGCGCTTCCATCTCCCTAATCATATTTTGCTCTCTCCTCAAGCTTATGTTACTCTATTATAAACATTCTCCAAAACTCTTCAGCTTGTAGAAAATTTTGTGCTAGCCTCAAAATTCTTCAAGGAATTCTTGCATGGCAAGGTGGTGTTTGCCCAAAGCAAGCAGGCTCAGGCCGAATCAGATTGCTCTCACAGAGCCTTATAGGAGAGAGTGCATGGGCATCTGTAAAAATACATTAATGTTATTATAATCTTATTAACATTATAATTATGTTATCCTTAAAAAAGTTAAGTCTTACCTTCCAGTGCTTCCAATGTTGTGAAATAAATCTCAAAAACAAATCCAATATTGTGACAATATTGTGAACTGGGGTTGTTACAGTAATTCTTTGACTGGGGCTTAGGACTGGGGCAACATATGATGTTGATGGCCCAGGTTCATCCCAATGTCTGAGGTCTCCATGCCTAGAAACAACAATAAACTTAGTTTTTTCTTCGTCGATGAAACAACTTCACATAAATAGATCTAAACATCAAATAAATTATCAAACACTCACTGCTCCATGAACTTGTCTTCATTTTTAGACTGTTTAACTCATAGTTTCAATTTATTATTAATTTATCGGCCGGCCACTTCTTCCTACTCGAACGAAAGTTTTCATTTCAAACGTAAACAAAACACAGAATAATCATAACATTTTTGATAGACAGCTGCTTCTTGACAAAATACTAGTAAAAATATCATTCTGAATTTGGCCGGTTAATGATTTGATGACGTCATGCTACCACCCTAACAAAAATATTTAACTATGCTCACGGTGAGTGAACGCTTTCGTATAGTTTTTGTCGTTAAGAACTCCAACTTGCATGCCATTGCTTTTCGATTCGAGTTTCGTTAGCTCGATTAACGAGATAGTAAAGTCATTCGAAAACGTTTGTGGAACTTAGACTCAGCACTCTGAGTCAGAGTATAGGGTAAAAGGCGGATATTTGCCTTGGACGGATAGATGCCCCGGTTTTTAATAAACTATATTAAGATTATAAATTGTGATAGCGCTTAACTACTCGTACTTACAATGAGAGGCCTGGGGGGCAGTCAGCCCCACAGGCCTCTTTTCTTTTAAACGAATTAAGACTAAAATAATGACGGAATAGTAGCATAGTTTAATAATTGAAAAAAAGTCGGTCATTACATGTGTAATAAAAATATAGATGAAAAACATTGCTCGAATTATTTTAAATGATATCCAAATTATTTTGCTCTTCAAACATTTATGCTGAATGAATTCAAAATCTATGCAACCCCATAATATCCGCAACTTTGTAAAAAATATACATTTATATGTATATTGTAGACAGCCTTAGAATACATCATATTTGGTGCTTTAGTCACGCTTATCAATGTGAAGTCATCAAATATTGTTCATATTTGATGACTGCACATTGATAAGCGACCATATCTATTTGTATTTAAAAGGGTTTCGATGACTTGAAAATATAACAAACGTTTTAAACACAACGTATTCGAGTAAGGCAATCAAGCGAAAGCATATTAAACATGAATTATACAACTTTATTAGTTATTTAAGTTTTATTAATTTCAATTAAATTCATAGCTGAAAGCCAGCTATTTTCGAAGAGCCCTATTTGTCTAGTAATCTGATATTTAATTATTTTTCAAGCCACCCTGGGTTATGTAGAACAAAATCGATCGCTATTAGGGCAATTTTTTCAAATGGAGCGGACTTCGTTAACTTATGATTATGTTCACGGTGGACACATAAATATAATTTGAAGACTGCTTAGATTATTATAATTTATTTGTTCATAAAACAGTCATATGTTAAAACAACACTAAACAGGTATCTAGGTTGGTCCAGCCAGGTTTAGTAACTAATTATAGTTGCTATAATATAGACTGCGCTATATATAGCAACTATAATTAGTTGGAAACTAAAACATAAATACTCACCTGACTAAAGTGTCCAACGCAGAATTAATTTTAGTTTAGACGCTCATAAATGCTAGAGCAGCCGCTAAATATTGCATTTAGGTTTAGAACTTTCAAATCATATAACACCTGGGTGAATAAAGTCAACTAAAAGTGTACTTAATGCACCTGGGTGAATTACCACAGGTGAGTGAAGTATTCTTTCATTTCAATAAAGACCCAGTAACCAAAACAACAGTACAAAGGTACTTTTACTTGGAGGTACTTTTTCACACTCGTCTTTGTCTCGTTTTTGTCAGAAAACACAGGAACAGTGAACGTATTCCATTTTTTTTGCGGTGCACATAATATAGGTATATAAAAATGAATTTCTTAAATTCAAGGCGTTTATTATGTAAGCAAGTCTTATTCAAATTATGTAAACATAGTATAACCACTTTTTGCACAATTATTTATTTTCTTGTACAATACATTTTCTTAATAATAATCTTAATAATACAAAAATGCAAGGAACCATTTAGTTCAAACGACTTTCAATTACTCATTTAGCTAAATAATCAAATTATGTTAGGTTTAGGCAATTTAAAGTCAAATCCGCGAAATAATAATTCTTATTGAGCCTAATTTTTGCCTACAATTTAACGACGGCATTGTGACGAAGATGTCAAATAATGATGAATATCGTGCCTTCTAAAAAATTATATAGGTCTAAATATGACGAAAATCAGGTTTTCGCAAATATCTCGCTTGTAATTCAAAAAAAAAATTGCCCATGATATTAACTTCAAAAAATGCCATAATTTATATTATTCTGTCAAATTAAGCGTTTTTGGAGTAGGGCGCTGGGTAAGAAATTAGAATGTACTCAAATAAGTATACCATAAACCAATGCAGTTCGCGAGATATTTGCGAAGAACCGATTTTCATGACGTTTATGACGTTTTTTGCCGGCACAATATCAATGTCGATTTTTGAAATATTCATTAGATCACAATGTTTTTACAATAATTCAGCCCAGTTGAACAATATATGCATATGAAACCTACAAAATAATGGCCATATTATTAAATGTTTTTTCATTTATAAATGAATTGCAACATGACGATAAGATAGGTGACGACGAAGTTGAACACAGTGCTGAGAAGATTTGCGTCCAGAGGGAGCACCTTGTACAAGCGGAACCGGAGCGGACGCGCCTCCACGTAGCGGATGAACCGCTCCAACTGCTCTCGACAATCATCATCTGAAATTGTGATTATTAGGATATATCATGATATTCATATTCATTTATTCGTTGATTCATGTGGTTACAAATTATTGGTGGTTATTCTTAACTGGTATAGCTTCTAAGTTCTTTAGATTTTCAGTAAAAAAAAAGGTTTAACTAAAACAGACTCTTTATAGTACAAATTAATAGGTACTGCAAGGCCACTTAAAATAATTAAAATGTTACTTGTTAAAAAACTTTTGTTACTAATAGGAAATATTTTTTTTAATATTACCAGCTATTTAAAATATAAATTGCAATATTTATAATACATATTATAAATCAATACAAGACAATTGAATTATTTTAAATTTAATAGTATTCGTCCTTGTTAAGTAAAGCTGGATATTTACCAAATTCTTCATCTGCTAATCGATTATGAAGCATGTGAGCAATATTTTTGCCTAAATTTGAAATAAAATCAGCAATAATAGCAGGAGAAAATGTATTTATGAAGCTGACAGACAGAACTAGATATTCTACTCTCATCCCGATCTGCAACAATAATACATCTATTTATTTTATATTTATGTGTGTATTTCAATGACATTAAGTATATAAGATGTCTAGTACCCGTAACACAAGCTTAGAGCTTACCACGGGGCGAGTTGTTGTTGGATTGTCCGGAAATATTTATATATCGGAGTACGGGGTCTGCCTCACAAACTGTTCACAAATTATCTCTCTAAACGCACACAAATGGTTAAAATTGGAGAAAACATCAGTGAGGAAATTAAGGTTGAGTATGGAGTTCCCCAGGGTAGTATCCTGGGTCCTACTCTATTCCTAATGTACATAAATCAGCTGTGTCAGTTCCAACTAAAAAACTGTGAAATATACTGTTACGCAGATGACACAGCCCTAGTTATTACTGGTAAGGACTGGCCTGAGGTTCAAAAGAACTCTGAGACAGCTATGACAACGATTATGAAATGGCTTAAAACAAATCTCTTAACACTAAACCTAAAAAAAACTAACTATATTACATTCTCCCTTACACCACATAAGCAACCACCTATCAACTTCATATTGAAAAGCCACTCATGCCTGAATCCTACACAAAACTGCACTTGTCTGCCTCTTACCAAAATAAAAAGTGTAAAATATCTAGGCGTACAAATCGATCAATTGTTAAACTGGCACCAGCACATCGATTTACTGACAAAGCGCGTTCGAAGACTAATACACATATTTAGGAGTCTACGAACTTGTGCCGACCACAAGAGTATGTTTGTTGTCTACACAGCTTTGGTAGAATCAATTATTAGGTACTGTATTCCTGTTTGGGGGGGTGCAGGAAAGACGAAAATATTACAGATTGAAAGAGCCCAGCGTGCTGTATTAAAAGTAATGACAAAAAAACCCTATAGATTCCCAACCACAGCACTCCACCTAGAAACGAAAACCCTGTCAGTCAGACGCATTTATATTCTGCAAACCATTCTACGACAGCACAACTATTTAATATATGAACCACCAAAAACAAAGAACAGAAGAGAGCAAAATGTTTGTCTGGTACAAAAATCTAGAACTAAAGTATATGGTCGTTCTCACAGAATATTTGCTCCAAAGCTCTACAACAAAATTAATAAATCTCTGAAAATATTTTCACTAAATAAATTCCAACTTAAATCAAGATTACAAGAATGGCTACTAAAACAACAATATAATGACACAGAAAATTACTTGAGATTCGAAGAATAGCAAGTACCTACTTTGTTTCTTTGTTATTCACATTCTTTGAGCATAGTTTTTCACATCAAATCACATCTGAAACACATTTGCTAACATATTACACTCTGTCTCCACAACAATATATCTTAAACGCACACATCCACACACAAAAACATGCACACACACATTCACTTGCACACACACACACACACACAAATCATACACACATATACACACTAAAACATATATACACACACATACACACACAAACAAACATGCATGCCTACAGAAATATTCACAAACACACAAGCATAAAAGCGCGCTACTTATGTCAAGCATAATCTGCACTAACATAATAGTGTCCGGCAAAACAACTCCTTCAAATATATAGTACTGTTTATGTATATGTTTATATGTATGTATATATATACCTATGTAATTTATTTATGTGCATATGTAATACTTGCGGACTAATGTATATATATGGATAAATATAAATATGTATAACAGAAGTATTTCGGGGAGAAGCGCCCATAAATGCACCAGTATGGGGGGAGTTGAGCTGCTGTCGAGATACGGATCCTCTGAGATACAGTCACTGATTAGTTCAGAAGGATCCGTAGCCTTGACTATATGCGAAATATGCCTCCTATACTTGGTGCAATTAAACCTAGTCTAGTTTAGTTTTTAGTTTTAGTCTTAGTGTAGTTATAGGTCATCTGTAAGACATCGTCCCATCGATAAGATGCACCTTTTGTAAATTTTTTTTTTACAATAAAAACCATTTTTATTTATTTATTTATTTTATTTAGCTTACACATACATTTACACAGCGTAGGTATTATTATGGTCTTATTACTAGCTTTAGTCAACATGTACATGCACACCGTCGGGGCACTGCTGAGTTTGAGAATTACGGTGCTACAATATTTTACGAGAAATGATTTTTTCTATGCTTAAGACAAAAAAAAATAATTATTTAAAAATAATTTGTATATTGTTCGCGTTTTAAAATAAATCTAAATTTAAAATTTAAGGAAAACCCCCGATTCTAATGCCTTAATTTCCTTAGAAGTAAAACACCATAATATTTAGTAATGTGCACGCGATGCTCTTTCATTTGATACCCCACTCAAGTATATTTGCAGATTTTCGGTTTTCCTTTCCCACTCTTACCCCCATAACTTTTAAACGGCTGTCTAAGAACACCCGGGCTAAACTCACCTTTCATACAAAAAAAAAAAACAAATTTAAATCGCTTCATCCGTTCGGAAGCAATGCTGTCCCAGACACACAGACAGACAGACAGACACGTCAAACTTATAACAGAGGGGTTTTTTGGTCGGGGGTTAAAAATACGTTATACGAAGTCTAAATCAAATTCCACTATATAATTTATATACAAATACTGCCTTTATATTGCTTGTAAGAATGTAATTGCTTAACTCTCGACTGAAAGAGAGTGGTGTTATAAGTTGGAAGTCTCTTTCTGTGTCATCATTGCTCCCTAATGGACGAAACGATTTTAATTTCGTTTCTTTTTTGTAATAAAGTTAATTTATGTGAACGTGTGTTCTTAGATATGCTTGATGAAAATCGGTTGGGTCGTTTTAACGTTGTGGGGGGTGAAAATGAGGAAGAATAACCGAATGTGTGCAAATATACTGAGTGGTGAACTTATATTTTACATACTGGATTTTAACCCATAGACTTGGTGGTAATTGTAATTATAATGTATGTATAACAGAACAAAAAATTGCAAACACATTAAATATACATAATATAGACATATGTTTATGTTTTGTTAAAGATATTTTTTGACTGCTTCAGTGGCGCGGTGGGCGAGGGTCCGCTTGCGGCGCAAGAGGTAGCGGGTTCGATTCCCGCCGAGGGTGAAAGTGTTTGTATGTTCTGCAAGCACGATCTCCTTGGTCTGGGTGTTTAATATGTATAATATAAAATATCTATATATGTATGACTATTATATTAAGTATATCAGACATCTAGTATCCGTAACACAAGCTTAGAGCTTACCACGGGGCTAGATGTTGTTGTGTGAAATGTCTGGAGATATCTTGAAATATATATTTTTTCTGGTTATCAGAATACTATGTTCTTTTACTTAAGATAATAATGTACGGTAGTGACTATTTAAGATTAGTTACAATGCTCGAAGATTTCGTACTTACATTTTGTGTCCCAATTATTGTTTGAACTGTATTAAATACTGTGACCATAATTTCAGTTGTAGTAAAAACTATTGAAAGAAGAAGCTGCAAAAACGAAGTTATCAAAATAAATTTAATACCAAGGAATTAATAAGTCTAACATATTCGTAATTGTGGTACTTACCAATGGTGAAATAGCAGACACATGGTCGTCCAATAAGTCTGCTAGTGATTTATAAATGTTTAACATTTTCTTGATATTTTGATCTTTAGATGACAAGAATGATGTAAACAATTTCAGTCGACAAAGTAATGAATAAATCACAAAAGAGCAAGTTAAGTCCACAGTTCGAATGCAAATTATTATCCAAAGATATGTAAATCTAGTTGAAATAGGATTTACACAGTTATTGTATTCAATACACAACGAATTATAGACTCCGTAAGTTGTAAAAGAGTTTAAAAACAAACAAATTAATATATTTCTCGCTAAAAAATTACGATTGAATTGAAGTTGATCATCTATTTTTTGTAAATCATGATGGAGATTAGAAAAGGATTTTTGTTGGTTGATGGAGACAAGAACAAAAACGTTGAGCAAATAATGACAACAATGAAATCCAAGCCATTCAAAATGCTCATGACCGTCACGTTCGGCAGTTAAAAATAAAAGCATTGACATAATACAAGCAAAAAATACAGTAATTATACTCCAAAACACTCTTTTGGTGAGCGTTTTGTGTTGAAAAAATCCAAAGTCGAGGAATCCAAATATATTTAAGAATTGATAGAATGCCTTCATGACAAAACAACTACTTAACATTTTATTATACAGTTGATGGATAGTCATAACGAAAACAACGAATGTGTGTTTGCACCGATGAAGCTCTCATCCAAATGAAATTTCTTTATTGAATTTTTATTAATATTGAATACTACCCTATGCCTAGGTACTTTTGACATGCAAGGCATATGAATTGATACATTATAGATAAAAAATATAAAGGATGGTTTTTAATTAATTCAGAAAACTATGATCGATTCCAAAAGAATAACGTCACTCAATCCTGAGTTAACTATAAACATACAAACAAAAATCAGTTTGCAGATTCTGTTCTCAATTTTTTTTTATATAATTATTTATCCGTAGGACACCAACTCCTAGACATTGGCTCTCTCAAAGATTTCCAGCTATCGAAAAATAGTAATACCAACGCCAGTATTTTAAGATTAAGCCAGTGCTCTAAAAAGCAATCATACCTATATTAGTTTAGGTCATTAGCCCATTTAATTTATTTCCACTCATATTATTAGCCACTCTAACGTCCTCTGGTACATTATGTGCCACAAAATATTACCCCGACTTACGTCCATGGTACTAAAAGGCCACACGAGGCTTAGCTCTTTTGGTTTCGGATTTATTTATCTATTATGCCAAGTTGCTGCCCATTGCACCAGATGTCACTGTCAATAATTATTCTACCAAATTCCACCTAAAAAAACCGAAAAAAACCGTGATTTTCCGATTTTCCGCAAGTTATTTTTTTTGTGATTTACTTGTGATATCTGTATTAAAACAATGGACGTTAGAGTGGCTAGGTTATTTGTTTTTAAGGTTTTATACGGTGACAAATATAATATTATTTGTATATAAATTGTATAATGATGATAAGGTAAGTAGCGAGAAGTTGAACCCCGAGTCCAGGGAACAACCTGTATGAGTGGAACCGGAGGAGCGGACACGCCTCCATCTTAGATGGACCAACAACGATTAAACAGCTTAAATTTTTCGTGACGAAAGGTGTCTGAAAATTAATTATTAAAAGTTTTTAATAATTGATTTTTGCTAAATCAATTTAAGCCGTGTTGGCTAAGTGGAAGCACACTCGACTTTTATTCCGAAGGTCGTGGGTTCAAACCCCGCCACGCATCTCAGGATCTATCTTCTTGAAAAATTTATATGCGCTTTAAAACACGTGCTTTAACGGTAAAGGCAAACATCGCGAGGAAACCAGCATGTTCTGATAAATTTAAAGAGTTTCAAGGACATGTGATATTCACCAACTCGCACTTGGCCAGCGTGGTGAATTAAGTTCTATTCTCTCTCACCAAGAGAGAAGTCCCTGTGTCCCAGCAGTGGGAACGTTAATAACCCTTTTGATGAATCAATTTATTAAAAAAAAAAGGTCTAAATATAGAGCATAAAAGTTCCTTGAGTGGAACTTGTGTGAGTGTGTGCTTGTGACTTATTTACTACATTTTACTCGAAAGCATTAATAACAGGCGCAGGGGGTTGGGTTCGATTCCCGCCGGGGGACCAGATTTTTTTCGATCTATAATTTCTGGTTTTGGGTCTGGGTATTTTTTTTTTTTTATTATTGAAAAGCTTTCATTTGACCACATTCTCACCTGATGTAAAGTGACGATGTGGTCTAAGATGGAGCTTGAAGTTTTCTATGTATTTAAGTATTTACAAAAAACAATGTATCTACCATGTTGTATATCAGTCACCTAACACCCATAGTACAACTCTGCTTAGTTTGTGGTTAGGTGATGCTGTGTGAGTATCCCGTAAATATTTATTAAGTAACGAGAAACTTCAATGGACCGTTTACGTCTTAATTTTTCGTTTGCAAGAAAAAATAAAAAATATGTGCACAATTTTTTTTAAGTAATCTTAATGACGGACTTATTATTATTTTTGTTCTTCTACCCTTATATTTTTAACCCCCGACAAAAAAAAAGAGGTGTTATAATTATAAGTTTGACGAGAAGTAAGGAAAAATTACTTATTCCTACCTACAGACTAAAAAAACTAGTTTTTATAATAAGCTCTCTCATAATGTTACAGAGCTTCCTACTAGAAATTTTAAATCATTTATTAAGAGAAGTCTAATGAAAAAAGCGTATTACTCTATAAATGATTATATAGAGGATGCTGCTTGGATAGTTGTTGCTTAGTTCCACTTTGACATGCTCTTATAATTCTGGTTGACAAGGACTGATAATGCTCAATATGCTCATGTTATAATAGCTACCTTAATGACAAGCATTTTTTATTGTATAACATTTACAATAGTTAGGTATAAGTAAGAACTCAAAAATTGTAATAACTACAAAATTGTAATAACTGAGAAAACTGTGTTGTTCTATTCGCTTCTCAACTCAGTATAAAACATTGAAGCGAACTGTCAAGACAATGTTATTTCCTTGATATTATTTGTTTAAACAATTTAGATTTATTAATTTTAAGTTGACCTGTCCATGTGGGCCATGTGCTTCTAAGGAAATAAACATTTTGACTTTGACTTTGACGTGTCTGTCTGTCTGTGTGTCTGTCTGTCTGTATGGGACATCATAGCTCCCGAACGGATAGAGCGATTTCAACCAAGTTTTTTTTTGTATGAAAGATCAGTCTGGCACAATTGTTCTTAGACATGGTTCATGAAAATCGGTTGTGCCATTTAAAAGTTATGGGGGTTAGAGTGGGGAAGGAAAACTGAAAATCTGCAAAAATACTCGAGTTGAATTTCAAATGAAAGCGCATTGTGTGCCCTTTACACATTATTATGGTGTTTTACTTTTAAGGAAATTAAGGCATTGGAATCGGGGTTTTTTCTTAAATTTTAAATTTAGATTTAAAGTAACCTACAATATAGGTTCCTTATTATATTATTTGTGGGGTTTCATCCACCGTGGACACGCCGCATACATACCTACCAAGTCTGCTAAGGTATGTTCAACTCTGCGTTTGCCGAACCGCGGTTTTCTTTAAAAACTTTTTATAGGCAACTATCATAATGTTCTACATACATATATGTGCGTATGGCATGTCAGTTCTACGACCTATTCCGTTTAACTTGTAATATATTGTCTTCAGTGTAATCCGCCTCTTGCTTCACGGCTTAGATAGGTCGAAGGATTTATTAGGGACAGTGGTGGCAAGCAGCCTCTAACAGATAGCTGGAATTTGATAGTAGTTACAAAGGTCAATTTAAAGTGGCCCAAAATTTTGAAAGTAATTCATTTCAGATATAAACTCAATAAACTATTTGAGGACATCCTATTGCGATTACTGACTATTTACTGTTTGTTGTCGTAATAATTATAGTTGCAATTAAATATAATTGCATTATATATTATATCCATATTAATGGGAATAGAAGGATTTTTTAAATTAAGTTATGTGAATACTGATAATAGGTATAATAATATACCGAAATTGTTAATCGCACAAAATTTGGGGACTTAGCCGGAATCAATTTTCATCGACTACGCCTTAGTGCCCCGACTACAATGGTAATTTTATTTGAAATAAAATAAAATCATTGTATAAGTAAATGTTTAACAGACCAAATTAACGTACACAGTAATTAATATTAAAGGACTACCTTTAAATAAATTTAAGAAAACTTAACAACGTAAATTTATTAAAAAAAACGTTTTACTTTACAAAATTATTAGCAAACTATATTTATTATTAAATATATTAGCTTAACTTTTAGTAAGAACAAAAACGACATTCTAATAAAATTATAATTATACCCCTAACAGTAACCAGAAAATACGATATTTGTAAAAAAATATCTGAAGCAATCCAATATTTGGAATGAAATACTGTTATCCTATTCCAATCATAACTCGTTACAAGTTGTTCCGATTCAATACCGCGATAGGACGCCCATTTGATAGTCCTAATGACTCAACTAAGGTTGTGGGGCTAGTGGGTCACGCTCGAGGTTGACCCTTGCCCAAAGATCATAAATGGCCCTGACGTGACCGCTTAAGGGTTAATAATTCTATATAAGACACTGGCAGTCTATGCCATTTGCTAGTTTAAAGACAAAGATAAAGATCATTTATGTGCAAAAACATGTGTAAATGTATGGTTTACAGTCAAATATATGAGTAAGGTATCTAAATGTTCAACCGATTTCGGTGTTAAACTTTTTTGAAGTAATAACTTTTCACGCCGAGACGCCAATGAATCTGGATGCTTCCGTGGGTTTAATTTATTTTGAAAATAGGCAAATACCTAATTCTATTAGATTTTAATAGTATTTCAATATTTATTTGAATAATAAAAAGATGTTTTGTGTAAAATGCTTTGTGGAAAAATGTCTTACTAATAAAATTATAATTATTACTTACCTATAGTAACCAGTGCCCTATTAAAAATTAGGAAAAATATGGTTTCGACTTGTAATCTATTCTCTTATTTTCTAAAATTATATGAGTACTACTACCAACCCAACCTATTCTAAAAGCGTCTGATTCCAATTATTATTCGTTACGAGATGTTTCGATTCAATACCGCGATAAGATTATTTGTATTGTTTTTTATTTCTTTATATGCGAAAACTTTTAAATGGCCCTCAGTGTGCACATAATGTGTATCTTTATTGTTTATATTACATACTAGCTAACTGTAAGTTTTCCTAAAATCTTAAAATAAAATAAATAAATAAATAAAATAAATAAATTTGATAGTCTTAATGACTCAACTAAGGTTGTGGGACTCGTGGGTCACGCTCGTGGTCGACCCTTGCCCAAGGATCACAAATGGGCCGCTGAAAGGCTATTAATTATAATATAAGATACTAAGTCTACCTCGTTGTTTTTGTTTAACATGGTAGCTTTTTACGTTACAATGTTATTTCCGGCCAGTTACAGATTTTTGTCTGTAATGAATTAACCCACACACATACAAATTATCAATAACTAAAAGTTTAGTTTATAAGATTTCAATTTTTTCGTATCTAAGTCTATAAGGCATATGTTTATATGGGCCTTAGATGCCTGAAGTAAATGATTTATTATTATTATTATTAAAATACAAGTGTTTATTAAGACAAATGTTACGAGTAAATACGAATATCTGAGCCGAGCGCCGGGAGCTAGAAAGAGACGTAATGTTTTAAAAATTACATATATGTTTTTTTTTAATAGTTAGTAAGACTAGGCCCACTCGAACCAGCCTTTACTAAATAATTAAATACACCTTAAACGGGCCTTTGCTCCCAGTTTTTAAATTGGTCACCTGGCCCGCTCATAACTTTTAAATCATTATTATTTTGCGGGTAAAAAATATTTGACTAACTAACGAAAGTTAATTAATTTAGAACATTTTCGATTCTCGGTATCCATTAAACCTCTTAATCATTAATAAACCTCAAGGAATGTTCCAATCCGCCTTTTAAAATTTATTTTCGAATACTTCTAAGAATCGGGGTATTTTAGTAGAGTTGAAAAGTAGGTAAAGCTGGTTAGCAAAGACACAGCTTATTAAGTAATAAAATTCCTCAGGGAGTATAATAGTGTTGGTAGAATAGAAATGAAATTGCATCTACATATTATTAGTATTTTCTGCCGTGTTTTAAATGACGTTTTAGCGAAGCACACTTTTCTCTCATCCCGAAGGTCGTGGTTTCAAAATTCACCTATAGATGTTTCTTCTAAAACTTAACAAATTTAAAGTCAATAAAAAAAATATTTTTACCAAAACTAAACTATTCCGTCGTTCGAATACGATGGAAACCTAACAAGAATTAAAATACTTACAGTCTCTTGTTACAATATAGAATAATATTTCAACTTCAGACCAAATAGGTTCGTCTCAGTTCCTTCTATCGGAATAGAAATTCCACAATAGTCTTTGTCAGTCCCGTGAATAGAAAAAGTAATCTTGGCCATTCTGTGAGCCATTCAAACATCGAGGTTGTATATCCCGGTTCCTTTCACTGTAAGTAAATTGTGTTTGAATGGTTTTATGTAGAAAATTAGCTGTCTTTTTCTTCTTCTTTTCAGAGGGCTCTACGCACTCTCAATAGCTTCTGCAGTGCGCAGGATGATGTTGACTTGATCTAAATTTAAAAATTTAATAGTGCCGTGTCCCATTACATAGATCAAATAAACAGAATCAATTGATAATAGCAACAAGAATTGAACAATATATTTGTAATTATTATGTAATTTAATGTATATGTACTTATTATTTTCCATTGTCGCATTAGTTTTGTACTGTAATGGCAACGTAAAAGTGTAAATAAATAAATAAATACTTTACAGCGCAACTTCACGTCAATTTGTCTGTCAGTAGTAGTTTAAAAAATTTATAATAATGACTAAAAACCTAAGAACACCGTGAATGCTGCTTAATTGCTTAACATTACACGCACTCATATCCGACTATCCGTCGCCGTTTGTAGACATTGTGGAAAGACAAGAAAAATTCAATAAGCAGCATAAACTTTTACAAAATCGCTGTCCATATAAAACAGAGCAAGATTCAGCGACAAAGTGCCGCATTTGTCGTAAGCTCAAGTTTCGGACATAAAGGGACGTTTGACTCAAATTTGTAAAATTTTAAGATTATTTAATTTTTAAAGCAGTTTTTTTTAAAGCAGAATAAATCAGTTTTGTGTTAGGTACCTACTACAGTCTTAATTTAAGTAACGTTGACATTAAATAAACTAGATAGTAGTGAGATAGACTCATACTACAACCTAGGATTCCGGTTAGTTTATATTATACATAAAATATGTTGCAATAAAAAATACAAAAAAGCATAATAATATAGTATTTGTTGTTACAGCGGCCAAAGAATTACATCATGTCTCAAAATGTTTGGTGACAGACAGACAGAGCACTAGGGTCCGGTTTTACAGTTTGGGTGCGCAGCACTAAAACAGGTTACCAAAAACACAAAAGTTGCTTTTACATCTTTCTCTTAATCTTTGGAGGTTTTGTCTGTTCACGTCCGTAAGTGGTAACCCTCTGAATCCTTACACGTGACTTCTGGGTGGTGCTAAGAACAGTAGTCTCTGGTGGTAGGCTTCGGCCGCGGCTTGTCACCACCCTCCGGGCTGAGCCAGTGCGTGAAGGGATTTTTTCGTGTTTCGTAATGTGGCCCGGAGAAGCCATCTTCTAGGCCTTCATGCTGCATCTTAGACCACATCGTCACTTTACATCAGGTGAGATTGTGGTCAAATGAAGGCTTATCAATAAAAAAAAAAAAAAACAATGTCTTCAATTTAGTTCTTCTTATTAGGCGTTTTTCATAAAAGTAATATTACTTATAAATATTTACGTAAACGGCGTAAATGATTGCAACAAAGTTAAGGGATTTTCTAGAAAATCAGCTGCAAGTAATTGTTTCACATTTGTGTCTTAACCACCACCGACATTAGAAATAATTGATTTTTAATAATAATACAATTTTGAAGTTTTCTAACAACTTAAATATACTCAACCCGAAAAACTAAAGCTATAATTGTCCGGCAATATAACTGGTTAATATGGCAAGATTCTTCATTATAAAGTCCACATCTGGATTGGGCATAGAACGCCATTACTCAAATCACTCACGTCCAAGTTCTGAGCCATTTTTGGCTAAATAATAATAATAATATAACTCTTTATTACACACCAAGATAAAACAAAACCAAAATGGACTTAAAGCTAATAATAATAAAAGCTATATTTGTCGAATAAATCCTTTGTTTTGTACTCAAATCACTCACGTCCAATTTCTGAGCCATTTTTGGCTAAATAATAATAATAATATAACTCTTTATTACACACCAATATAAAACAAAACCAAAATGGACTTAAAGCTAATAATAACAAAAGCTATATTTGTCGAATAAATCCTTTGTTTTGTAGCACCGTTCCTTAAGGCACCGTGGCTAAGACATGAGAAATAGTTTCAATTCATCACACACGGCATAAAATGCGCTATTTCTCCGTACAAAATATTATATAGCTTACGTCGTTAACTTGAAATTCGCTACCTCTAAATAGACGTAAGCTTTTTGTTATGTTTTTTATTCCTTTCCAAGGACGATGCTGTGCTATCACGAACATGAACAAAATAGGTGATTATTATAGATAAACAACCTAAGTAGGTTAAATAGCTAAGATCCTAGGGAAGGCCAAGTGTTGTCTATTGCACCTGATGAGCCAACAATGGGCACTATTCTGGTAACGAGGGCAGAATGGACCTTGAGGTCAGGAACTCGCCACTTTGTATTTAATATGTCATGTAGCACTTGAGATTTTCTTATTGCATTGGCAAAAAAGGGGCATAAATAAGATTATACTTTTTAAATTCTATGAAAACCTACAATTTGTTTTTACCATGTTAATTTATATATTATATTACACTAACTATAGTTCTCGTTTCTCAATAACATTATTTTGTAAAATTTTATCATTTGTAATATTTTTTTATAAGGATGGCATTGGAGACGCGCGTGAAAATCCTACGCCTTCTATCCCTGGAGGGTACGCAGGTTCGCCTGAGTGAATAACAGGTGGGTAAAGGTAATAAGGATGGAGGGGAGAGCGTGCACTGACCTGCAAGCGAAGGTACTTGAAGCCATGTTCCACGTTCCTTACGGGGGCAGCCCAGCCACTCAGATAGTTAGTTAGGTTAGTTAGTTTAGATAGTCTCAAAGCACATCCACACTGATCCTCAATGTAATAAAAATACCTACAAACAAAATGCATTTAATATGCCCATTATGATCTATAATAAGTTGCCTGAAACCTTAAAAGAGCTGAAGGGTATTTTATATAAAATAAAACTAAATAATTGGCTTTTGGAAAAATGTATTTATTGTGTAAATGGGCTAGGCTTTAGAAGCCCGTAGCAGGATTTTGGGGATGCTGATGCTCGATTTAAGATGGCATTAGTTTCCCCTTTCCAAAAATACCACCCCCTCACCGCGGAGATGCGTACTTTTTTTGCAAAATCCGAATCAGTGCACCCGAATCAGTGTACTTTGGGTTGATTTAGGTCACTTTAAGTTGCAAATCCGAATCAGTGCACCCCTAATTCTACGTGGTCTTGTCTGTCACAGAACTACAGTGTTTTTAAAAAGCCGGAGGCGCCGCTTTTAAAACAGCCGGAGGCTGCACTTCCCGCAGCGCCGGAGCAGTTTATTAATACTATTTTTTTTAGGAGAGCCTTAATATCTTAAAGAAAGACAGAAAGAAAGAAAGTAAAATATTTATTATTACACAAAAGAATTACAAAAACAATAACAACAAACTTAAACTAATAACAAATTAAATATAGGTACCTTAAAACTAATGAAATTTTGTGTAATAAAGGGTCCCTGGCTCAGCATAATGCATCTGCCACAGGTACTAAAAAAAGACTAAAATAGTATTAATTTACTACAAAAATTATATATTCTAATTAAGTAAAAAGTTATCAAAGAGTCCAATTCAATTCCCATAAGCACTAAGGAGAGTCATTTAACGGAATTTATAATTAGTCACTATTAGCAACTTCATCGCAGCTAATATATTATTGACATTAATTTGCACTTTAAAAGCGCAAAATACAACATGAAGAAAAACATTACATAAAAAAGTTAAATATTTCCTATGTAAGACGTGGGACAATAAGTCAAACAATTAGGTTATAACTATAATGGCTCTAGGCTGGTCTTGAAAGTAATAAAACTCTTCAGCCGATTAATTCATTAATATCCCTACCGACAAACTGTCACATCGAATGTCCAATACATTTTAATGTAGTTAGTTAGGTATCAAACAAATTTGATAAGTGTGAGATGGACTTATACGGGTTCGTGTACAGTTTACTCGTCTACACATTATGCAATTAAAAAAAATAAAAAAGTGTGTGTGTGTCAGCTACGACGCACGATTGGAGTTTACTCATTACGAACTATAATTATGATATAATTATATCGAATAGAAAAAAAGAGTAAATGAACGCATCTGCTAAAACGATAAGAGAAACAAACATATATCTGTAATTATTCGGATTATTTATATAACTTCAATAAAGCGTATTACATAAAGTATGTTATAAAATAATATAAATAATATAAAAGGGATTGGGCAGGACATGTCTATCGCAGGTCGGATGAGTCGTGGGCTAAATCAACAACTATATGGATTCCACAAGACAGTAAACGACCTCGCGGTAGACCAAAGCGACGATGGAGAGACGAACTGGACGCCCACCTCAAGGGATGGATTAATTTAACGTCAGATAGGGAAGTCTGGAAAGAAGGTAGAGAGGCCTTTGCCCTGCAGTGGGAAACAACAGGCTAGAAAAAAAAAAAAAAAAAAAAAAAAAAATACAGCAATACCTCTTTGCGCGATACTTCGTAGTTGAGACTACGAGAATGAGATACGCTGTGTAATGTATTCCATCTCATTCTTTTACACGTTTAATCCTACAGATGTTTGTCTCTTTCTACGTAACGCCTCAACTTTTCGTGTTACACTTTGATTTTACTCCTCATAAAATTTCCGTACCGGGCCTTATAACTCAAATCGTTTCTTAAGGACGGACGAAAATAAATTGTATACTTATTATTGGAGTTTACCAATAATAAGTATACAATTTATTTTCGTATCTCAGAGCTAAAATGGAGTTGGGCAGGACACTTGACGAGACGAAATGATAATAGGTGGTGTAGGTGTTGTATCAATAAAATATAAAATATGTACCAAAAAGCAATGGCGAGCGAGAAAACGAAACGTTCGCGCGAGCCGTCGTCATGCACACTGACTCTTCCCCTCCCGCGTACCTCACCGATCGTCGCCCCGCGCGCCACAGCATATCTTTATTTACATTTTTAAATGACAGATGAAAATTAGGTTTGTTTCTTAACCATAAACTAAAGAAATAAAAATCAAATAAAAACTTAAAACTATGAAACACTACGCGTCGCCTACAGGTGGAGTAAGTCAATCAATGAGTAGCGTCCAAGGAACGCCTGTAGGAACGTCGGTCTTCCAGCAGCAAGATGGGCTGACGACATCTGTAAAGATGCAGGGCGCACCTGGACGCAATTCGCACAAGACCGCGCAAAGTGGCGGGAGCAAGAGATTATTGCTATTAGCAATTTCTTCCAGACAACCTTTGTATGGAAGAAATTGCTTTAAGCAATAATAAGACCGCCCATTACGCATGCTAGGTTAAATTTTAGTTTTTATTAATTTTGTATTTTTGTATAACATTATGGTGTGTGTAATAAATAATTTTCTATTCTATTCTATTCAAGAGGGGCCTATACCCAGCAGTGGGTGAAGTCAGGCTGCGGATGGTTATGACGACACAAAAATATATTATATATGCAAAAAGATGCAGTAGGAGTCACCGGTATTGTACTCTCGCAACTTTATCAAAATCACGTTTGCTGTAAGTTTTTTCTGAAACTCGAAATGTCATAATTTGCGTTGCGGCACAAACGGAGCGTTGCACACCAATTAAGTACGAATACTTATAATAATAATAATTATTATTAATATATATTTTATAATTATATATTTTAATAATAATAATTATATATTTTAATAATAATAATAATAATTATTATTATTATTAAAATATATAATTATAAATGTGAATGTAAGTTTGTTTGTTACGCTTTCACGCGAAAACTACTTAACCGATCATCATGAAACTTTGCACCATATACTCTTGAAGGTATTAGAAGTAGGTAACATAGGAAACTTTTTATTAAAAAAAAAAAATTAAATTAATTGCTCCACTGTGGGCGAAGCCGTGGGTAAAAAGCTAGTGAGTTATAAAAGACAAAACAACCGTAGTAATTGACTAGGTTTTTATTGCGATTATACATATGTATATTAACCTAATAGTTGTCAACAAGTCACAGAAGTTGTCAACATTTTACCCTTTGGGTACAGAACCCTAAAAAATATTAACGTAATAATTTGAACTTTATTAAAATTCGTACTAATTATTTTGATAAGTATATATCGTTTGGTAGTCGTGCCCAAAACACGTTTCCATTAGTCATGAAAATTCGTCAATTTTTTGAGTCGTTTAAAAACAAAAATGATGAAAGTTGTGAATCATTCGTTTTATTAGCAACTTTTTACAAATTTATTCATATTTTTGGTAGTTTAGATTTCGGGTTTTTTAACAACAAACCGTATTCGTTATGTCGGAAAGCTATACATGTTATATATTCCTGTTGCTGCATTACTTTGAGTTGTGTTATATTTTACTTTTATAATTTGTCAGGCTTTATTTGGGTTTTATATCACTGTATCCGTTATTTCTTAAGTGTTATAATATTATTGTCTCTCAGTAAAAATTACACGTTCTACCAACTTCATCGCGATTTGCAAAATATTGATATTTTTCTGAATCGTAGCACATACTCGTACCAAATTGAGAAAAAAATACTTATCTTTCTGATATCAAACTCGGTTTTAAATCTTGCACTCTATATAAGCTTTGGTGTGCAAAGCGATGACTTACTAATTGGAATCATAGCTAAATTAGTATATTTCTGGTTAATAACTTGTTTAAAAGTTGTAGATATAAATTGTGTATTCATATTTTATTCCTTATATTGTCGTTTAAAACAATTGTTATTCGTGCTAAGGGCTGGAAATTATAATATTTCTAATATGTGCATAATTTATGAATCAATTACAAATTTGGCCGAAAAACATAAAGAATCATTATCACCATTGGTGCGTAGTTCATGGTTCTGTTTACAACTTGTCATTTGAAATTTAAAGAGGCTTACGTTGAATTAATATTATTTACAGCTGTTATTATCGATCCTGTTCACTACCTTTGAAGTTATGGGAACTATACTTTTTTCTGTGCAACGTATAAAATTAGCAGTTGACGTACGTTAACCAATAATATAGAGCTATGTTGTTTTAGTATAATAATCAGTTTCTGAATGTAATCTACCATTGTTATTTCAGGCGGGTCCAAGAATAGATATTTTAATAGTAACTTTAAGCTTAACACATTTGTTTGCCCTGTCACTTTCTGCGGGAAGTCTTGAAAATCAAGCAAAAAAAATTATGTTGACACTTCATAACAAACTGCTGCAAGAATCCGGTAACTTTTAATCTTAATGCATTGTTTATAAAACCAGCGGCACACTGAATAATGTAATAATATATGGCATTTTTTAGACTATAATCGTCAGAGTGAATTGGAACGATTCATCCGCTACGTGGAGGCGCGTCCGCTCCGGTTCCGCTTGTACAGGGTGATCCCTCTGAACGCTAGTCTACTCAGCATGGTGCTCAATTTCGCCATCACCTATCTTATTGTCATAATACAATTCATTTATTAATATTAATTAACGCATTCAACTTACAACACTTATGTATTAAATTTTAAATACTTACTTAACTATTTTTGAAACACTGATGTAATAACATATAAAAAATTAAAAATATGAATAAAGATACAGTTTTGTACTATTACTTGTCAAAATCATCCTACACAATTTATCAAGTGACAATTTGACACTAGCATAATAAAAATTCAAGAGCTGTTGTTATATTCAGAAATACCCAAAACCAGACTATTAAAGACCTAAAATTATAACTAAACCAAAATTATTATTATAAAACGCTTGTTTTATGTTGTTACTAATGTTACTCGACCAACCTCGCCCTATAAGACCACGCTATCGAATCGAACCCTAAAACCTCCCCTCCCCTTAAAAATTTAACAAAGACTAAGTATACTAACACGATTACGAAACCAATTACATTAGTACACATAATAACAATATAATGATACACACATCGTTTTTAAAAATAAGTAGGTAAGTAATAAAATAAAATCAAATAGAATTAATTATTATTATTACAAAGATTTGGTACATTTGATACATTAATTAGAATTGAAATTATAAAATAATATTGTCATGAATTAAATGTATACAAACTAAAAACAAATTAAGCAGACATCCTTGAGACTGCCTCAGTGGCGCGGTGGGCGAGAGTCCGCTTGCGGCGCAAGAGGTAGCGGGTTCGATTCCCGCCGAGGGGTCAAGTGTTTGTATGTTCTGCAAGCGCTTTCTCCTTGGTCTGGGTGTTTAATATGTATAATAAAAATATCTATGTATGTATGTATATTATATTAAGTATATCAGATGTCTAGTACCCGTAACACAAGCTAAGAGCTTACCACGGGGCTAGATGTTGTTGTGTGGATTGTCCAGAAATATTTATATTTATTTATTTATCCTTCCATTTATTCATCACTCTCGCAAAACTTCCGTTATATTCAAATGTTTATGGGACCTCAAAATATTCTTTATTATACCAATAGAGGTGTATATAAGTGATGGTGTTTGGCGTTATGTTACCTGTGTAATGGATCTTTACGGAGCGTATTTCAGGATCGTAAGGTTCCAAAATTGTCGAATCTGATTGTCCGGTTTGGACAAGCCTTATCACTAAAGAATTTAAAAATCGATAATTGTTTAGAAACTCACAAAGAAGTAATTTTTCAAGCCAGTGTAATTAACGAATAATAATCAATTAGATATTTATTATCAAGGTTCATTTGAAACTCGCATTTTTCCATTAATCTTCCATTAGATAAATATATCTTTCCAATTTTCTATTTTCATTTATTAAATTTATTTATTTTATCTTACCCTATTTTTATAGGCAAAACCCAATGCAATAAGGAACAATGTCCAAAGTTTGTTACATAAATTGAAAATCATTATAAATTGTCAAATTAATCAACTATCACAAATAAAAAACAATCATAAATAAAAAATGTCACAAACCAAAAACTAATAAAACAAAATAATAATAATACATAAAAAAATAGTAATTGTGCCTTTAAAAAACAAAGTGTTAAACGTTGCTTTTGTGAACTCGTTCAGAGAGCAATGCAGTAAAAATCTAAGTTCTCGGCTGCTAGGTTAAGCATTTGGATAGCGCGTATCAAAGGTGCTTTATTGAGTAGATTCGTCCTGCCTCCCGGAACCACCAGTAAGGGCGGTCGCCTGCGCCGGTGAACGAACCCATCCGGCGCGCTCAATCCTATCTCTGCTAAAATTGCCGGACTGCACAACTCCCCCCCGAATACTTTCGGGGCGTATCTGTCTATCCCAACTTCTCTTCTCAATTCAATCTTTTCGTATCCAACCATGCCGAGAACAAATAAGGTTGGATACATCAGAGGGTAGAAAGGGTACACGCCATACAGTCGTCAGTAATATATCTTATGTATTTATTCCGTAATTTCTCTACCATCATATTATATTTAACCTCATATGGCGCCCAAATGGCGGCGTTGCATTCCAATTTACTCCTAACTAAAGCTTTATATAACATTTTCACAGCTTTGATATTATGAAAGATAACTGTTAAGATAAATCCAACTTTTTAATTTAAACTATTTTGATTTTATATGCAGAAAACAGATTAAGACACAACCGTAACCTACGCACACATGATCTTGATACTCTTTCAGCATAAAAAAATGTTTAATGTAATATTATACCATAATCTTTACAATTTTATGAATGTTTATAACTAAAAAAAAAAATTGCGAAAGTTGTTGGCATAAAAAGGAAGGTACATCCCAAAACACAACACATTTAATATTTAGATGCTCTCTGCCTAAGAGACAGTGCCTAAAAACACAGTTAAACATTAAAAATTAAAATCTAGAACATTAAAAATTAAGAATATAGCGTTCATATAGCTTTCTTAATTATTTTGATAGCGGAACGCGGCTTTAAGATGTCCGAGTCTATTACGACGCGAGCAACAGGGTCAAATTAACTGCTGTAGTATATGCAAAGTTACAAATTTTCACCGGAATTTTAGAGATAATATAAATTCTTCAAAATTATATAAACCAACAACTATATTTATGAGCTACTAGCTGTGCCCCGCGGTGTTACCCGCGTTATAATGTATTTTTCCGCGGAATGACGTTTTCCCGCGGTAAAAAGTAGCCTATGTTATTTTTCAGGCTTTAGAGATTCTGTGTACCAAATTTCATTTAAATCGGTTCAGTAGTTTTCGCGTGAAAGAGTAACAAACATCCATACATCCATACTTACAAACTTTCGCCTTTATAATAGTAGTAGGATATTTATGAGCTATAGATAACAAAAAATAGAAATGCACAAAAGAATGCGATCGCCCATCCAAGCCATTGGAGGGTTGCTAGAACAAATTAGACGTGTGTTGTATGGCAGCCTTAATAATTTATAATACGTTTTATATATCTTATATTGTTTTCTTAGAAACAAATATATATGTATATAATTATTATGTTGGTGATGAACCTTAATTTTTATATAATAATTTCTAATAAAAATAATCTGTCAAATTTTAACAGTCTTTGGCTACGGAACCCGAAAAACAATTATGATGATTGAACTTTCGATATTTACGCTGTTCAAGTCTGTTTGAGCAAATGCATTAAAAAAAAGATAAATTGTAAATGTTAATTTGACAATTGTATGTTATCATTTCAAGAAATCTAAACAAAACAACGTTTTTTTTAATTTTATTAAGTGTTCTCGTTTACATTAGTTAAAGTTTTTTGTCGTAAGTGGACGTTCTTTATACAAAATAATATCACCATGAAGGTTATTTTATTTAAAAAGAAACCGATTTCGGTATTGAGCGTGTTTTACCAATTCATACAAATATTATGCTGTTTGGATTTTGGATTCTATAATCAAAACAGCTATATAAAAACAATAACATGGAAAATAGTGACAATTATTTATTCGTCAGCTTTTATTGGAATATCATTATTTCTTGTTGGAGGGCATAGTGGAAGCATGAATTGGGTTCTTTATTATTATGCTTATTTTTTAGTTAATGCCATATTGTTAGTTGCAATCAGTCCAAGCAAAACATTTTGTCAACTTCAAAGAGATTTAAAGTCTATCGACGAAGAATTGGGCCTAGGCAGCGATTGTTTCAAAATTGAAATTAAAATAATAGTTATAACTGTTTTGAATACGTTGTTTAGACTTATAATTGGTATTTTTGACTGCTTGAAAAACGATTATTGCGAGGTTATACGAAACTCATCTGTGGCGACCGCCATATTTTTATGGTTTACATCTTCTATAAATATATTAAGCACGGCTTTTGCATTCGTTTTCTATTCAGTTTACTGTCGTTTAAAGTACTTTTCATGCATTTTGAGAAAAGGAGAGCGGGAAATCACATCACTGTCGAAAATATACGAAAAATTGGTGAATTTAATTGTTTTGCAGAAATCAGCACTTGACCCCATGGTAAGAAAGTGTTTTCATAAAAATTGGCTAACTCCTAAACTATTTTTGATCAATAATTTTTAACCCTGACGCTAATGGGGGTTTAGAGCTTACCGTTTGTATGATATATATAGATGACTGTGTCTGTCCATCTGTCTGAGGCATCCTTCCCAAAACCCGAGACTCGTGTGGCAAATATTTCCGAATTGACGTTAAATGACATATCATAGATAATTAAAATGCTGAGTTTTGTTTGCTTAATCGTCTAACATACAAACACCTATCTTGAAATCAGTCTCCCTCCGTGGTATCTAATGACCTAAACTGACTCTTTTTTAACTTCCGACCAAAAAAGAGGGGTGTCTGCCTGTCTGTGGCATCATAGCTCCCGATCGGATGGAGCGATTTCAATTTAGTTTTTTTCTATGCAAGGTGAGTTTGGCCCGGGTGTTCATGAAAATCGGTTGAGCCGTTCAAAAGTTATGGGGCCGAGAGTGGGGAAGGAAAACCGAAAATCTGCAAATATACTCGAGTGGGGTATCAAATGAAAGAGCATCGCGTGCCCTAACTACTAAATATTATGGTGTTTTACTTATAAGGAAATTAAGGCATTGAAATCAAGGGTTTTTCTTAAATTTTAAATTTAGATTTTTTTACCATTAAATTGTCTTTTGACATTGAAATCCTTTATTTCTCTACATTATTGTCTGTTACATGGAGGCGTGCAATGCCGTGTGAAGTTAAGCTACCAAATAAATTGAAGCCACAAACTTTTAATAATGGTTTTCATGTAATTGTCTCGTTTAAGGTAATGTTATTAGTGCTTTTCACAACAATTGAAGTCATGGTCAATATTATGGGAGCAGTTGAAGAAATAAACGAACAAAATCAGGTAGGTAGATTATGTTTCAGTACTAGTACAAGATTCCATGTACAAAAAGCAATAAATGGTAATTGTAGTATAATGCACAGCAGTTTGTTCCTGCTGTAATAACTTTTTTCAAAGTCAAAGTCAAAACGCTTATTTCCTTAGAAGCCTACATGGACAGGTCAACTTAAAATTAATAAAACTAAATTGCTTAAACAAAACACAGAAAACGTAGAAAGAGTTTAAATATTTGATATTTATAATTGGTTTTAAAAAACATTTATTTATTTCATTTTGGTGTTAGATTAGGTAACTTTGATTTTTATAAAATTACATTGGAATATTATTAATAACATGGAAATTGTAGTTTTGATTTTTATTTCATCATTTTTCAGATCGATCCAAGAATAGAAATAATGGTTGTTGCTATAACTTTCGCAAATATGATTGCAATTGCACTTGCTGCAGAGTTTCTGGTTATTCAAAAGGAAAAAATCACAATAATATTGCATAATAAATTGCTGGATGAAAGAGGTATTAAAGCTTACATTTTTAAATTGACTATTTAAAGTCACTCAAGTCTTTACAAAGTACTCTTCATAACCAATCAAATGCTTGAATGATTATTTTTGATAAATTGTTTTAGAAAAGAAACGTCAATATGAGTTAGAGCAGTTCATCCGCTACGTGGAGGCGCGTCCGCTCCGGTTCCGCTTGTACAGGGTGATCCCTCTGGACGCCAGTCTGCTGGGCGCGGTAGTCAACTTCGCCGTCACCTATCTCATCGTCATAATACAGTTTTCTTACAAAAACCTTTAATACTAGCATTCCACTACCAATGCCGCACCATTATATTGCCATAACTGGCAACCACCGCATTTGTATGTTATTTTTGATAATAATTGACTATGATTTCCTTAGGCTTTAAAATGTAGGTATGTATCCGAAAAGTGGCTTTTTTAATATATTTATTATATAATATATAAAACTTTTAAAACCCAAAAAAAAATGTATAAGGGCTAATATATGGTGCATGGGTAATAGATAGCTGTAAACCTTTATTCCAGGAACTTAAGATCTTACCATTGCCTTGCACGTACATTCGAGAGCTATGTATGTTTGTCAAGCGCTATTTTACTAAATATTATAGAAACTACTACGATGTACTGCCAAATAAATTATGTAAGAGATATCCAAATAAAATATATATACCGCCCTGTAAACTTGACATATATAAAAGAAATGCGTATGTCAATTCAATACGTATTTATAACAAGCTACCTGATTCACACAAAGATCTACCATTATTATTTTTTAAGAAAAGATTGACCAACTGGCTTTTACGTAAATGCTTTTATGACGTTAAAGAATTCATGAACTCAAATTATAACGATATTTATTTGTTTTGGACATCTACATTATTCTGAAACTAACACAATATAATTTTCTTTGACATTGTGTTTTTTTTTATATTGTGTGTTTAATCTAATAATCTAATAATATAATAGTTAATTAATATTTTTTTTTTGTGTTTTTCAATATTCATACGCCGAAAGAAGGCAGATTTCAGTGTAACTAAAATATTTTATTAAGAACTTTGTACAAACCTGAATTTCTATGAATAAATAATTATGATTATATATATTATAATTAAGAATTTATAATCGCAATAAAAATCTGGTCAATTACTACGGTATTTATACTCCTCCGCTCCGTTTCTGCCGAAACGCAAATTATGACATTTCAAGTTTAAGAAAAAAAGATTTTTATTAATAATATTTTTTGATAACATTGCCAATTCAATTCATAAACTTAAAATTAACTTAAAATAATACCTAAATTGTCAAATCAAGTCAACCTAGTCAAATAATCAATAAAAATTGTCTTGAAGATCACGCTTCACTTTTTTCAACATGCGTTGAGAAGCGTTAACGTCAACATAGCTGTGTTATTATGTCTTCAGAATAAATACAAATGTACTTATTTCTAACATACTTCATTAATCACTTCAACGCCCTAGTAACTATTTTTAATTACTAATCACTTTAGGCTGGGAAGCCTAAAGTGATTAGTTTAGAAATATTGTAATGTACATTTTGTAGTATATAATTATACATAAGTAGCTGCCCGCCCGCGGCTTTCCCCGCGTTTAAAAGTAACTTATGTCTCAAATCGAGCTATAGTTGAATTTGCCTTAAAAAAAGCGGTATTTTACCACGGTAAAAAGTAGTGTATACTGATATTATGTAAATCTGGGTCCACACTTGTATCATTTCGGTGTATCACGATCAGGCGTGTCGTTTCGAGTATCCGTATCATAAGTATGGACGCTCATTTTATCCATGTCGTGTCGTTAAGGCGTATCTTGTAAAAACGCGTCCATACTTATGTGATACTGTATCATGACACCGTATCGACTTTAATTTTACAAATATGGACGCTTCATTTTTTCTTCCGATCCTTGTATCAAATATTATTGAAGTGAAACTTCTATAGAATCGTAGTGATTTCAAACCGGATGCAAAAAGATGAAACGGAAATGGTAAGAGACACAAATACAATAGTCGCCTGTAATTAGTGAGCCAGAGCGAGAGAGCAGATTTCGGTGTGTGTGTGTGTATGTATATTCACTCACACTGTTTAATACTTGCTTGTATTCGAGCATTTAACGTGTGTTAGTGTGTGTTAGTAGTGAAAACTACTGTGTGTAGTATCGAAACAAAATGGCGATTTTATAAACAAAACAGCTGTAGAAAGAAATCAATGACTTATTGCGTGCGTTTTTTGGTTTGTGGAAAAAGTCCAAATCCATGATAAATATTATTCATCTCATTCTTTTCTCGATTTACTGAAGTTTCACTTCTATCGTGTGTGAATCGCACACACTACTGTTTTTTAATATTATAGAGCTGCAACGCGTATCCCCTTTGATGATCGCGGAAAAACCGACACAGGATGGTTCGGGGTGTATCACGTATCGTATCACGATACAGTATCATGATACAGTATCAAAATACGTCCATACCACTGATTGTGATACGCGTATCGGATACGAGGTGTATCAAGATACGCGATCATTGGAGATCGGGTGCGGATCGGGCCGTAACGTTTACGGCATGTATCATTAACGTGTATCAGCTAGCGTCCAAACTAGCGATCATGATACGCGCCGAGGATACGCGACGGAGATACGATACACCGAAATGATACAAGTGTGGACCCAGCTTAAGTTATATTATTGTGAAGTTTCATCAAAATACATCCAGTACAGTGGCACCCTTTAACCAGATTCACTGTTTATAATCTGAGTTGTTTTGCATCAAGCCAAAAAATACGTTATTTACAAACATTTTACATATTTTTAGCCCCCGACCAAAAAAGGGGGTGTTATGACACCTTTTAATAAGACGGTTTGACGTGTCTGTCTGTCTGTCTCGGACATCAAAGCTCCCAAGCGGATGGAGCGATTTCCATTTAGTTTTTTTTGTATGAAAGGTGAGTTTGGCGCGAGTGTTGTTAGACATGTGTCATGAACATCGGTTGTCCCGTTTTAAAGTTATGGGTTCTCACGCGTGGGGAAGCAAAACCGAAAATCTGGAAATAATAATAATAATAAATTTATAAATGGTGTTTTGCTTTTAGGGAAATTGAGGCATTGGAATCGGGGATTTTTTTTATTTTATTTTAAATTTAGATTTAAAATGAATAAAATTGCTGAACCCTATTACTGAGAATTCGTTGTCTGTCACCAGGTTGAATCTTAAGTAAATAAATAAATAAATATTTCCGGACTACTCACACAGCATCACCTAACCCCAAACTAAGCAGAGCTTGTTCTTAGGGTGTTAGGTGACTGATATACTACATAGATACATTTTTTTTTGTAAATACATACATATGATACATAGAAAACACCCAGACCCGAAACCAAAAATTGTAGATCGTACAAAATCTGGTCCCCGGCGGGAATCGAACCCGCAACCTCCTGCGCCTCAAGCGGACGTTCGCCCACCGAGCCAAAGAGGTCGTCTTAAGAACCGTGATAGATCTCTACTTCTGATACGTCATCCCCAAAAATGTCAACTCTATGTATTTCTGTTAACAACAGCAATTTAATAACACGTAACTAATTAATACACAGGGTGTCCGGTAATTAATGGATAACCTTGAAATGGGCAATAGCTCAGCCTATGGCCGTTCAGAAAAAAAAAATATATTATATAGATAGATAATTATAATATATATCTTTATATATATAATTCTTCTGTGAGTGTGTATGTCACTGAACTTCTCTCAAACGACTGGACCGATTTTGATGTAATTTTTTGTGTGTGTTCAAGGGGATCTGGGAATGGTTTAGATTCACAATTTTGTCCGCTGGACAATGGTTTTTTTAAATTAATTTTCAATTTATTAGTAGTTGTTGATTTTGGAATGTTTTACATTGGATCCGACAGACGGCGCTACCATCGCAGTGTCAAATTTTAAATAATATTTGAATAATTGCCGGGAAAAAAAATTGAATAAAAACCCGTGCGAAGCCGGGGCGGTCCACTAGTTTATATAATATATAATTCTTCTGTGAGTGTGAATGTCACTGAACTTTTCTCAAACGACTGGACCGATTTTGATGAAATTTTTTGTGTGTGTTCAAGCGGATCTGGGAATGGTTTAGATTCACAATTTTGGAAAAAAAAATGTATAAAACCCGTGCGAAGCCGGGGCGGGCCACTAGTATATATATATAAATCTATCCCAACAGCTCTATAAAAAAGCTATTTTAACGTTAATAAAACTTTATTTTTC
This sequence comes from Gymnoscelis rufifasciata, assembly GCA_929108375.1. NCBI lineage: Eukaryota > Metazoa > Arthropoda > Insecta > Lepidoptera > Geometridae > Gymnoscelis > Gymnoscelis rufifasciata. The sequence goes on from OV815314.1 coordinate 12,669,270, forward strand.
AATAATTTATTTTACATTTCATTTTCATATCTAAAAAGTCCAGGTAGTTTATTTTCGATCCAGCTGCCACGTAGGTACACTTCGAACAGATAGATCGGGCGTCTGGTTCACCGGACCCAAATCCACTTGATTTTTTTTTTGGACTGTCATAAACATGAGGTTTACCTACAGGAAGCGTTTTCGATCTACAGAATAATTACGTAAGCTTTAAGGGCTACCCTTTATAAATCTGATACTGTACACCACAAACAGAAAGTATGTAATTACTGCAGATAACTGGCGTTTAAACTAAAATTTTCATTTCAGAACATTATAATGAAATTTAATAAAGACACAAACAAGCATTGGCCATTTCTTTATAAAAATACATATAATTTAATTATGTTAAAAGTTATCAATTAGACTAATTCAATTTCATATTCTATTCATTAGCACCGAGGGAAAGTAATTTAACGTAACAGTCACTATTCTAAGGAATATCTTTGTTAGTGGTTTAACACTCACACAATTTTTTTTTAAATGCCGAATCTTGAAATAGAATTAGTAAAAACAAAATACGACTACGACGCATTTTCTATTATGATAATTTATTTTAAAATTTTGCATATTTTATTCTGTGTAGACTTTGGATTTTTTCAACATGAAACTAAAATGTGGACGGTATTTTGGAAAATAACGTCGACATTGCAGTCTATTGGGATGATATGCGTTGGAATATGTGCTTTGGATAACTTTACTTTAGAGAATTATTTTTGGCTTATTTTTTACTACCTGCAATATTTCCTCAACGTTCTTGTTTTAGTTTTGACGAATCCAAACAAAAGCTTTTTTCAACTTCATCGCGACTTGCATATTATTGACATAAATTTGCACGTTAAAAGCGCAAAATATAACATGGAGAAAAAAATAATGCTTTGTACAAGTGCAAAATTTTTGTTAAGTATTACTTTCCACATATATCATTCTTTAACTCAATCGGGGTATAAAGATCCTCTTTCATCTCAAGTAATCTTTTTTTGTTTAGTTATATCTATAAATATAGTCTACACATGTTGTGCATTCGTTTTTTATTCTATCAAATGTCGCGTAACTATTTTAATTATTTTATTGAAATCTAAGAATGTATCTATATTATCACTCCATAACATTTACAAGTCGATTGCCGATATAACAGTAATGTATAAAACAACAATAAATGTAGTGGTAAATATTGAAAATGTTATTTTCCTATACATCTTACTATCACAACATGCATTCAAACTAAAACATTTCTTGTTTTATTTTCAGTTATTAATGTCATTATTTTTCACTACCTTTGAAGTTATGATTACAGTTCTCTATGTTGTTCAAGATATGAGAGGAAATTATGTACGTATTGTATAATATATTATTAATACATATAATTATTAATATTTGGTTCTTCTAAGATCAAAAATGATACTTGATTTTATGGTGAAATAAGTGGGAAGTACCTCTACTTAAGTTTATGCAAAACATAATTACTTTTTATGTTACATTTCCTACCTTTATTTAAACTATGCTATCGGTATATCTGGTAATCGTTCGAAGGCTTTTGACTGTGTGCACTACTATGTTCTTAATTAAAAAAGTCTTAAAAGCCAGAAAACTTAAATAGCTGCAAAAGATTACAGTAAAGTGGCTGAACTTCTTTAGTCACATTTCACAAAATGAATGCAAATTTTACAAATGCTCAAAAAATAGAATTATTGGCACACAAGGGACAATTCTTGGACCTACCTTATTTTTGGTATAATGTAAATGTTTTTCCTTTGAACTTTGTAATAGTTTTATTCGCCTTACTTATATAGAAATAAAATCAATTATGATGTATGGATGTATGGACGACGACATTTCTTGTATCCATATTAATACTAACGTTATCATTTCTAGGATGAGACGACTTTTTATATTTGTAATCTTACAGATAAGTCTTCGGCTCGAGTTCTTGGTTGTAGGAATAAGCTTATTATATTTGTTTGCTCCATTAATATGCGCTGATTCCCTTCATTGCCAAGTTGAAAAACTCAAACTGACACTTAATGACCAATTACTTCACGAAAAAGGTAAAATTTTACATAATCATATACACGGTGTAGCACGATCGACGGATCAACGAAAATTGGGAGATAGGTGACATAAATGCCTATTGATTTAGCCCCATATTTGTTTCCCAACTTTTTAGAGTTTTGGAGATATTCAGCTTTATAAGTTTTATTTACAAAAACGTAACTAGGTCACCAAGCTTTCGTTGATTAGTCGATCGTGTTACATCGCGTATATAAAGATTTGTCTGTTTTAAGTGGGCACTTATAGCATTAATTTATTTGTCACTTTATTTGTACAGTAATGGTACAAAATGGAGAGCTTAATGCTATAGCATTATCTACCAGCTAACCTGAGTACATACATTAATAGAAAATAGTTGGCGTTTATAGCTCTAAGCCAACGTTTTGGACTGCATCACATCAAATTTGGATGCAGAATCGCGCTCAAACTGCTCCGCGCCATTACTTTGGTGAGCGCAGTTCAAGAGTTTTTCGTATCCCGTGATTGGAGCGACAAAATCTAGAGTATAAAAATATGACGATAATAATTTTTAATTAAATAAAAAATACTCAATTGGTTTATTTCACTATAATTATGTGATTATATTAGATATACCTTTTTTTATGTTTATGACAGTTCATAAAACAGTCCTCAGTAAGAAAAATAGCTGTTACATCATAACAGGCGCATATTGTTTCAGATACCAGTGTTCAGGATGATTTGCAACAGTTCATCCGTTACGTGGAGGCGCGTCCGCTCCGGTTCCGCTTGTACAGGATGCTCCCCCTGGACGCCAGTCTGCTCGGGGTGGTGCTCAACTTGGCACATATCTCATTGTCATCATACAATTTAATTACAAATAATTAGATATTAGAGGTACTTTAGTTAATTAAATTGTTAAATACTAAAATAAATTAACTTATTATTGTAAACATTTAATGAATAAGCTATTTCGTGTATTTGTAAGTTATTAAAATTATTGATATAATATTTTTATTATATTTTATTTATTATTTATGTATATTTAAAAGTCCTTTACTTTTAAAGTTTATAAAATAATTGGACAAAATAACAGATAAATCGTTTTAAATAATTTCATTGAATTAAATTGTGATAAAAATATTTTAAACATGCTCTTATTAATAATACTTCACTTAATTTATGTGTTACGTATAAACTTAATAAACAAATAAATTCTCATTGAATTTTTAAGTCGTGTAGGTACTATATGTATATACTATCTCAAAATATAGCAAAATGTTTCCTGAGTTGTGTGACTTTTTTTGAAACAATAACTATATAGCCCCAAATTACAGAGCCCTGTCTCGTTTCGGAAACATTGATCCTGTTTAGCTGATTCAGAGTACAGAATGAATTATCCTATCCGACAAACTGTCACAACACATCAATTTTTTTTTTTATGTTATATAATCCTTCATTTTGCCAAAATCTCACCTCTTGTAAAGTGACGATGTGGTCTAAGATGGAGCATGAAGACCTAGAAGGTAGATGGCTTCTCCGGACCACAAAACGAAAATAGAAAAAAACGATTTATCCCACTGGCCCAGCCCGGAGGGTGGTGACAAGCCGCGGCTTAAGCCTAGCACCAGAGACTGTTCTTAGCGGAGGTCACGTGTAAGGATTCAGAGTGTTAACACTTACGGACGTGAACAGAAAAACCTCAAAAATAATCACGTTAGTGAGTAATAAAGTTTTAACGCAATTAATAAAACACGCTGTATAAAAACTAAATCTTATTATTTCGATAACGACATCATGTTTTGTAGTAGTGCTCAAAACACGTCTATTTCTGGATATAATATAATAATAACTTGTTTAAAAATTGCAGATATAAACTGTGTGCGTACTCGTATTTTATTCCTTATTTTAAAATCGTTTAAAGCCAGTTTTACTTGTACTGAAAACTGGAGATCAAATGTTATGCCGGCTGTACACACGCGCCGAGACCCTCTCGGCGAATGTCTCGGCCGAGAGGGGTCTCGTCGAGAGCATGCCTGTACACACGCGTTCTAACATTTGAACTGAAGACTCACGCGACAATGGACGTAGAAATTGCTGCTGCTATTTGTGTTTGTGCCATGAGCTATTATAATTTTTTTAACATTTACTATAAAAATAAAATTCGTAAACCTTGAATAAATAAGAAAAAAAATAATTTTATTAAATTAAATTAAAATTAAATTAAAAAAAATTAAATACTATTAGCGAGCAAGTAAATGAACGAGTGTGTACATGCTCGCTCTCGTTTACCTTGCGAGAGCCAACGAGACCCTTTGACTCGGGCGCAAAAAACCGACAAGCCACCGAGAGCGACCGAGACGAGAACGAGACAGCGAGACGAGACGAGAGCGCCCTGTACACACTCGCGTTCGGCCTGTCTCGGGGTGTCTCGGCGCGTGTGTACAGCCAGCATTACAAAATATGAACAGAATCTATGAATTATTTGTATTTTTTTTTAATAAGTGTTAAATCTCACTTATAGTAGGGGCTTTAATCCGATAGTAATTACAAAAGGATTTAGATTTATCACGTGTCGTGATGGACGGACACGCTTTTGTAATTGGTAGCAGGACGGGGCGCTTTCCCAGAAGTGCAGATTCGAATCCTGTGTGCGAAGGTTACAGATGTGTTCTAATCTTTTTCAGCATCAAAATTTAAAACAATTGTAAATTTAATTAACAACAAAAATGGCTAAACAGTATAGGCTTTATTGTCAATTTAGCCGAAAAACATACAAAATATATTATTAACTAATTAATTTGTATTACTAGAGTTTACTTCTTCCAAGAATATTATATAAAATACGTGAAGCTTAATAAATCAACCGTCGTCATTAATTAATTATTTATTGAATTAATTTACCGTTCTATGGCTTAGTTCGCGTTTCATGAAAATTTATTTTTAATGATACAATAATCAAAAAAAAAATTGTATTAATTATTGAGACTATTTTTTGTACACAATTTTGATATAATTATGAAGTTAACAAGTAAAGCAAATCCCATCACAAACAATACTTGTCAAAAAAACCAAGTCGCGCAACTCAGTTGTTCTGCGGTAAAAAGTTGTGAGATCCAAGTAAATCCAAGTCTTCAAATTTCGTCTCAAAATTTTTTAATGTTTTATATAAATATATTAAGACTTGGCCATCGCCTGAAAACACGTGTTAATTCAATCGCCTGAAAACACGTGTAAATTCAATTATTTAGTGCGATGGCCAAGTCTCAATATATTTAAGTAAAACATTAAAGAATTTTGAGACGAAATTTGAAGACTTGGATTTACTTGGATCTCACAACTTTTTACCGCCAGAACAACTGAGTTGCGCGACTTGGTTTTTTTGACAAGTATTGTTTTTGATGGGATCTCATTTCTTTTTGTATTTTGTAGACAGTTCTACTTTTTTCCTTTTCGGTACCTTCTACTTATTGTATATATGTCCATATAATTTTCTTTTTGCCGGTCTAGATTGGATTTATTTATATTTCGCATTGTTATTACTTAAGTACATATTTCGTATGTACGTGGCGTTGCGACAGCGCCCTCTATACCGGTATTTTCTAGATTTTTTAGTTTTTCCTTGATTCATACACCAAACACTACTTATATTCCAAATTTGAAGCTTCTAGGTCTGCTAGAAGTGCCTTAGAACTTTGATGATCGGTGAGTCAATGAGTGACAAAATTAAGAAATTTGACCCGTTATAATTCTTAAAATACTGGTTCAAATTGAATGAAATTTGAAATATACCGTGTCTTTACAATCCTGCATGGTTACTGAAAATTTCAGTCTTCTAGTTTTATCCACAACGAAGTTACAGGGGGTCGAAAATGGCCTGAATTGCTTCGAGAAAAGGTACGACAGCGCCCTCTTTACCGGTTTTTTTTAAATTTTTTTAGTTTTTCCTTGATTCATACACCAAACACTACTTATATTCCAAATTTGAAGCTTCTAGGTCTGCTAGAAGTGCCTTAGAACTTTGAGATCGGTGAGTCAGTCAGTCAGTCAGTGAGTGACAAAATTACGAAATTTGATCCGTTATAATTCTGAAAATACTGGTTCAAATTGAATGAAATTTGAAATTTACCGTGTCTTTACAATACTGCATGGTTACTGAAAATTTCAGTCTTCTAGTTTTATCCACAACGAAGTTACAGGGGGTCGAAAATGGCCTGAATTGCTTCGAGAAAAGGATGGTACGGCCGTGCCGCGTTTTTGCTCGACTTGGTGGGGGCACTGCCGTGCCCCCAGATATAACTAAATTGCTTTACTAATTGAAGATATATTCAAAGTCAAAGTCAAAACGTTTATTTCCTTAGAAGCACATAGCCTACATAGACAGGTCAACTTAAAATTAAAAAAAAATAAAATGCTTAAACAAAATATATTAAGAAAATAACATTGTCTTGACAGTTCGCATCAATCTTTTAAACTGAGTTGAGACGCGAATAGAACAACACAGCTTTATCAGTTAATACAATTTTGTAGTTATTACAATTTTAGAGTTAACAATTTAAGTAGAGTAAGTTCGAGCATTATCAAGTTTTCGTTTTTAGCTTCGACGATGACAAGACATTCAGACTATCAGTAAATTTAATATCGCTTATATGTATAGCTAAATTAATTAATTTAACATGCAATACTATACAATGTCATTAGTCTACAGAGGTTATTACAAACAACATTGTTTATTATTTGTAGCCATCATGAATATCCGTCAATATTTTTATAAGAAATTAGACAGTTTCGTGATATTAAAAACCTTCTACCAATGTATTAACGTATTCTGTGCTTTGGATTTTGGATTTTTCGAGCACAAAACGCTTAAGAATAGAGTTTTATGGAGATGCTTCACATTTCTTTGTTCATGTTTCTTGCTAGCGCTCTGCTTCGTCCCATTATCTTTTGATCCTGTCGCTTCCCAGTATCCAGGCTGGTTTATATTTCATTCCTGTCACTATTTCCTTATTGTTATAGTTCTCCTATCATCGGACCATCGTACTTCCTTCTGTCAGCTTCACCGAGATTTGCAAATCATCGATATTCAACTAAACTCAAACAATGTTTCATATCAATTATATAAGAGAATTATAACTTCCATTTTGTTATGTACCGTTTTAACTATTCTGATTTACGCCGCAATATGTATCATCAGTGGGTTACATGTATCTTTGTTAGTATTAATTTTAATAATTTGGATTGTTTGTTGTATTAAAATTGTTGACATAACATGTACCTTTGTTTTTTATTCTGTTTTGTGTCGTTTACAATCATTTACAACGTTACTGTCAGCCCGAAATTCTTCTTGTAAGAAAATGTTACATATTTATGAGGCCATCGCTAATATAGTTGAAAACTACAAATCTGCTGTAGTACCTTTGGTAAGTATTTAACAATCAATTTAAAAAATATTCCGGATAAGTACGTTAAAGTGGAAGTGGCAGACCAGCACCAGAAGTAGCTCGTAGAACCGATGGCCATCGGGCCGAAATGTTATCGCATGAGATGATACATGGATCTGTAAACGCAGCGTCGGACGTCCACCACCAAGATGATTTGGTTAAACGTGGTTGCAAGTCACTTAGGACCGATATAAGTGGAAGTCATCAAATGATGCCTATGGCCAGAAGCGGACGTCCTATGTCTGAAATGATGATGATGATGCATTTCTTTGTGGTATTTTAGTTCTTTTAATCCTGATTCTCCTTATGTTATCCGTTAAGATCTTCATGCTGTTTCAGATACTGCTTTCAGTTGTGTTTACCACGGTGGAAATTATGGCTACCACATTACATTCAGTACAAGAATTAAATAATGCGACAAGAGTAAGTATTTTATTAAAAGTGAAGTTTCAGATTATTTGAAATAAGGTAAAATTTACTTTAAAAACTTCAACAGTATCTGGATAAGTAGTTATGCATAACCGGGAAGTGTTTTGAATTCGATTAACCAAATCTTTTGAAATCATAATAAATAAAATTTATAAAAATCATTTATTTTAAGCAAACTTGTTTCAGATTCAATTTCGCCTTGAGTTTTTTATTTTGGCCTTAAGCTCCGTGAATTCGTTTGCCCCAGCTATAGCAGCCGACTATGTTTCATCAATGAGCAAAAAAATTGCCCTTGTATTGCACGAGAAAGTACTACTGGAAAATGGTAAGAAGTTTTTTTTATACTTAATTACCTATGTTAAAACTGAAGAATTTGATTTTTTGATTGAAAAAACTGATTGATTTTGTCAATCAATAAAATTTGAACATTTATATAAATAAAAATGAATTGTTGTTCGTTAGTCTGATTAAAACTCGAGAACGGCTGAACGGATTTATCCTATCTTAATCTTGAAATGTTCGTGGAGGTCTAGGGAAGGTTTAAAAGGCGAGAAAAATCGAATAATTGCCGGGAACTTTTTTTACCCGTGCGATGCCGGGGCGGGCCGCTAGTTAATTATATAAACTTGATTGGCGGCGATATTTAAAGTGGTAATTATTAATTAATATGTTTCAGATTTTAGTCGTCAAGACGAGATAGCTAAGTTCATCCGCTACGTGGAGGCGCGTCCGCTCCACTTCCGCATATACAGGCTGATCCCTCTGGACGTCAGTTTGTGTGGCTTGGTGCTGCATTTCGTCGTCACCTATCTCATAGTCATTTTGCAATTTATGTTTAAATAATTTTTGAAGTGAGACTTCTTTAGAATCGTTGTGATTTGAAACCGGATGCAACGGAAATGGAAATAAGATTGGCTTACCTGTCGGGTAAGCCAATCTTAAACGCTAACAAGGTTAAGCAACTTTGCGCGACGCCAGTACTTGGATGGGTGACGCCCGAACAAAATCTTTTTGCATAGTATTTTTTTGTTTTTTTTTATTCTTCTTATTCTTTTGTCGATTTACTGAAGTTTCACTTCTATCGTGTGTGAATCGCACACACACCATTTTTTTTCTGTTATGTGTATGTTTGACTAGTATTTGTTTGTTAATGTTAAATGTATATGTGGTAGCCATGTTGTACACCTATATTTTTATAATGACAACATAATAGGTAAAAGCTGATTGTACTATTCGCTTCTCCACTCAGTGTAAAAAATTGAAGCGCACTGTCAAGACAATGTTATTTCCTTGATTATTCTTAGTTTTTAATTAAATTAGCTTTAAGTTGACTTGTCCATCCATGTATGCATATGCTTCTAAGGAAAGAAATGATTCGACTTTTGACTTTGACTTTATCAAGAATAAAAAAAACCCTATTTTATTAATTTACTTTACATTATTGAGCTTACTATCACTATGATTGATTTATGTAGAACATTATACACGTTTCATGAGCCTTCATTTGACCTGATCTGATTTTGAATCTCACCTGATGTAAAGTGACGATGTGGTCTAAGATGTGGCATGAAGACCTAGAAGATGGCTTCTCCGGGCCACATTACGAAACACGAAATCCTACCACCAGAGACTGTTCTTAGCACCACCCGGAGGTCACGTGTAAGGATTCACAGGGTTACCACTTAAGGACGTGAACAGAAAAACCTCCAAAATATGTTTAGTATGTTATGTTGTTTTATTAGCAACAGAAATACGATCTGACAAAATTTTAACTATCTTCGGTAATCGGTACGGAACCCTGAAAAACCATAATGAAGTGTTTGTTTAGGTAGGTATTTGTAAGCAAATGCATTACAAAATGATTAATTGTTTTTTTTTTATATGTAAATGTATCTTATCATTTTATGAAATCTAAACAAAACTATTTTTTTTAATTTTATGTAGTGTTTTGCTATCATTAATTTATTTTAGTCATTAGTTGTCGTTATGAAAAGAGTGGACTATATTTAAATAATAATGCTGTTTTATTGAAAGCTTTTACATTTCGATTTCGCGATACTCACTGCGATTCGCGATACGCGGTACTGCTCAACGTGATGTTAGAGTCCGGAGCAGTCGAAACAATATCTTCAAAACCGTCGGAGATGACATTTACTCTCCACTATGGAGGTCTCTTGTACAGAGAGTGATCACTGAAGGAACCTTTTTCCTAGATTGATCGCTCTCTGCATGGGCCAGTAACTGTCTAAGTTTTATATTATTTATGTTTATTATTCTTTAATTTTGAAATTTTTCTGATCACATTAATTTAATTTATGGACCTGTGTACGAAATAAAAGATTTTTTTTTTTTTTTTTTTTTTATACAATAAAAATGGCGGTCCGCAGTTGGGTAGTCTTAGTACCTACGTCTGTTCAATGTGATGGTCGGAGCGCAATGGTTGCTGTCGTGTCTGGCTCACAACGGTGATCCCGTGTGAAGTAGGACCGATTCCCGACACGGGTCAGATGACGTTCTTCATATAAAATATTATCATCGTGAAGTTTCTTTAATTGAAAAAGGCACTGATTTCGGTTTTGAGTGTGTTTTTATTTAATTAAGATTACCAACAAAGGATACACATCTCTTATAATATAATAAATTACAACAAAATTATTGTTATTATACAAGTGCAGATACAGTTATACACAACAGTCTCTGGTGGTAGGTAGGTTCGGCCGCGGCTTGTCACCACCTTCCGGGCTGGGCCAGTGCGTGAAGCGATTTTTTCGTGTTTCGTAATGTGGTCCGGAAAAGCCATCTACCTTCTAGGTCTTCATGTCCCATCTTAGACCATATCGTCACTTTACATCAGGTGAGATTGTGGTCAAAGGAAGGCTTATTCAGCATAAAAATAAAAAATAGTGCTCCCTCAAGCGTTTTACCAAATGATTTATTAAAAAACTTTAATTGAAATATTATTTGGATTTGGAAACATTGATTGGGTTCCATATTAGTTTGCTTAAATTTTAGTAAAGTCCGTTTTATTGGCTGCAAACAAAACATTATGTCAACTTCAAAGAGATTTGAACTATATTGACGAAGCATTGGGAATTAGTATCGATTGTTTCAAAATGGATATGAAAACTGTGTCGAATACGTTGATTAGACTAATACATAATTGGTATTTTTGACTGCTTGACAAACGGCTTTTGCGAGGTTTTAAGAAACTAAACAAAGATAATATAATATACTCTTTCTAACTGGTATTTATTTTATTTAAGCATGACATAAAGATAAACAGTGAAATATTCATGCACCCTGGAACTCATAGAATTTCGGTCGTAGGCCCATAGCCATATTAATAACTTAAACAGAAAACATCTGAGTTATTAGAGGCAACAAAGAATAACAGATGAGATTAGAAGCTAGGATTTTTAAACGTTAAAAACTACGAGGCTGATTAGTTTCTTATAACCTCGTATACACCAGTCACGGCGTCCGTGAATCATACAAATCATTAACATTCAATAATGATTAACCACTCAAACGTCCAGGCGACTATTTCAGCCTAAGAAAATGATGCGTGAAACGTCCAAGCTACTAGAGCAGCCTAGATCCATCCTAGACTTTTACGTTTCTTTCTCGGTTGAAATACGTTAGAGTTGCCCAAAATTGTTACTAGATAGAGCTTAAATAAATTTTGCAACTATTCCGATCCAAGAAAACCGTACCTGGCACAAAAACTAAAAAAAAATAATTTGTTATCTTTGGATTTGTTTGTTTACATTGTGAGTCGCGCGCGTGTGTTTTAGAATGTAATTATTATTGTTGTATTTGCCCTATTTACTTAGTGTAATATATCTCAAAGTAATCCTCAATAATCATTCTTTAAGAATATTTACGATTATACTTTCTCCGATAAAATAATAATTACGAAAAAAATGTTTTCGATATCAATGACAATGGTATTGTTGCATGCCGGGTTTATAATCATGTTTTGAAGTGATTCAGTGAATTCTCAAGAAATAATTACTTCTAATGGAGACAAAGGTAATAAAACATAATTTCAATCAACTCCCACGATCAAAATATAATGAAACGACCGAGTATTTTAGATTTGTTCGTTGCGTTTCGCAGCCGGCCCACTACAGCGGCCACAGCAAGAGGTGGTTTGTCTTGGTTTATTCTAGTAATTATTGAAAGGGAAGGTAGTGATTAATTGGTATCAAAAAATAGCTTGTATCATCTAGTTTAATAATATATTTAGGAAGAACTACAATTAAAACCTATGAAATCCATTCCAGAATAATTTTATGAATTTTTAAGCTACTTTTTCAAGATTAGGAATTATTTTGAGACCCCAATGGTAATTTTAATACTTAAATCTATAAATTTATTGATTGCGTATAGTTTTAGTTTTTGTGGTATTTTTTTTTTGAGCGTTGGTGTAGTAGTTAGGAAGATATGCCCATTTATGTAAAAAATGGGACGCGCTCGCGGCGCCGTAAATTGCGGCCGCGCGGACATGGTCGTTTGGACGGTGTGTGTGTTTCGCGGCTTTCCAGAGCTAGCTTTCTCTTGTCTATTACTTATATATTATAAGTGTAATCAGAACCGTTGTCCGCATATTAAATTATAATAAAGATATAGGGCAAGACAGTACTACAAAGCCACATTCTACATAGCGAACACTGAGAGAACAGTAGAAAGTTTAGGGTATACTTATACTTATAAATACATTACGTATGGAGTATCGTCTAGTTAATTTTGAAGAGAAACATTTACATATTTAACAAGAAAAATAATATGCAATGCATATCTACACAATACATTGGAAAAATTATACTTAAATAGACTTAGTGAATACAAACTAATTTATTAAGTACTAGTAATAGTTAAACAATGAAAATAAGTGATAGAAAGGTACAATTTAACAAAAACACAAATAAATAGAGGGAGACAATCTAATTATAAATGGGAGTTTAGTGTATCAACCAGCTTTTTTAAAATAGTTAGATGTACTAGCAAAAATGTCTATATTTGTGAAATACATATATAATAACATTAACCTATGGAGCGGCGCGGTTTTACATGGTACAGGTGCAACGGAGAAGCCACCTTCTAGGTTTTCATGTCCCATCTCAGACCACATCGTCACTTTACATCAGGTGAGATTGTGGTCAAATGAAGGCTTATCGATCATAAAAAAAAAAAAAAAACACGTAAATGTATAAGTACTTCTCGTTGATGAGAGCGATTATGGAATGCGAATATACAGTTGATTCGTAAGTTACAGCAATCAAATTTGTGGTGACAAATATTGTACAAGAGAGTTAAATCTAACATTATTCTTCTCATCTTTAATGTGTGAACATTATATTTCATCAAAAGGGCGTTGTATGGGGACTTACTTACTTCTAACTGAGATCTGACTAGTGCTTTATATAGTAGTAAGTACGAAGCCGGTTTCTTAAAATGAGTACTATTTTGCATGACGAAACCATATAATTTAAAGGCCTTGCTTGTTTATATGACCTACTAGCGGCCCGCCCCGGCGTCGCACGGGTAAAAAAGGTTCCCGGCAATTTTTCCTTATTTGCTCACCGTTTAGACCTACCCTCGACTACGACAAACATTTTAAAACCAAAATCAGCTCAATCGTCCCAGCAGTTCTCGAGTTTTAACTCGAACTAATCAGACTAATGAACAACAATTCATTTTTATTTATATAGATATTGAACTTTCGAGACATATACAATAGCTCAAAGAGTATATTACCACCACGTATGAATAGCTTATCAATAAAATCATAGACAACCTATAAAAAGACATTTATTTTACACTTTTGTTAACCTGTAGATAATAACAGACAAATAATTAGCAATAAATTAAAATTGCAACTATAATTTGAGATTTAAACTATCCCATCTCTCAAGTTGGATCGAACTGCACATGGTGTGCGAATTTTATTATAATCGGTTAAGTGGTTTAGGAGTCCATTAAGGACAAACATTGTGACACGAGATTTATATATATTAAGATATGTCTATCGAAATGTAGTTTGGTGTCAAATAATATGCCTAGATCTCTTATAAGTGTGACTTTTTCGGGCGGTATGTCGTTAAGCGAGTAGACAAAATTAAATACATTGATTTTCTTGGTGAATGTAATTGACTTATATTTAGATATACTAAGATGAAGTTTATTTGTCGTACAGTAACTACCAAGTACTTCAAGATGCACGGTTATTGATTTACAACATTACCTTAAATTTCATTAAAATTGAATCTAAAAATATTTTAAATTTATGTTTTGTACATAAACTGTATTATGACGATAAGATAAGTGGCGACAAAATTAAGCAACATCCCGAGAAGACTGGCGTCCAGAGGGATCACCCTGTACAAGCGGAAACGGAGCGGACGCGCCTCCACGTAGCGGATGAACCGCTCCAACTCTTCCTGACCTCTTAAGTCTGGAATAAAACAAAATACACTGTTGGTTAATTTCAAGATGCACGGTGATTATTACCTGCGAAAGGACTTCCTGATATGAAACCGTACCGGTCCTCGTAATTTTTAACCCCCGAAGAAAAAAGAGAGGTGTTATAAGTTTGACGTGTCTGTCCGTCTGTCTGTGTGGCTGTCTGTGTGTTTGGGACATCATAGCTCCTGAATGAATGGAGCGATTTCAATTTTGTTTTTTTTTTTTGTATGAAAGTGTAAATCGGTTTTGTCATTTAAAAGTTATGGGGCTGAGAGTGGGGAAGGAAAACCGAAAATCTGCAAATGTACCTACTTGAGAGTGGTATCATATAAAAGTGCAAGTTGCACATTACAAAATATTATGGTGTTACACTCTTAAGGAAATTAACGCATTGGAATCGGGGATTTTTCTTAAATTTTAAATTTAATTTATACAAAGGAAAAAAGCAGGCTGATTCATTATTTTTATTTGTTGTTTTTATTATGATTATTTTATTAAAGAATGGTTTAGTAATCGTGATGCCATCTATCGCACGAAGTAAATTTTGTTATTCACTTTTATTTTACGAGTATAATGTATGTAATCAAATCGCGAAGTAATATTTACATCCTGTCTCACAATCTCTTAGAAATAGTTGTCATTAATAAAAATTCAGAACTTACGGCCTGTTAAAACATATCCGAGCCATCATTATCACCCTATTAACGTTCCCACTGCTTAAAGCACGTGATTTAAAGCGCACATGCATTTTTCAAGAAGAAAAATCCAGAGGTGCGTGGTGGGGTTTGAACCCACGACCTTCGGAATGGTAGTCGACTGTGCTCCCACTTAGCCAACACGACATTCCGAGTAAAGTGAGTCAATAGCAGAGTAGAGATAACTCTTGCCATAACTAACCGTTGACACGCAATAATAACGTAACTAATGCTAGGTAAACTCGGATTTTGTGAAACAAGCCATAAGGGCCTGTTTCACCAATAATCGGTGGTTACAATATAGAGAAATCTTGGTCAGTCACTGACAGTAGTCAGTTTTGAAACAGGTCCTTAATATCATTCGATTTTCTAAGTTTACTAGGAGATTGTAAAACAGGACTATTGTGTAAGTAGTCTGGAAATATGTTTTTATTAATTTATTCTTCTATTTACCAGTTTCCACTAAAAGTTTGTCGTACAGTATAATTTTCACAGTGTTTACTTGATGAGCGATCATCTCAGCGCAGAGGGCGGGAGAAAACATAGCCAACAAGTGTAGTATTACCCGCGGATAAGTGATCTGGAATGCAATCTGAAACAAAAGAATAATGGAATGAAATAAATTTATTTTATTGAATATTTTTTCGGAAAACAAACAGTTTTACTTACTTACTAAATCACAATACAAACATAACTCAGATTCTCGCAAATAAACAATTTCATTTCATTTCAACCATTAACATGTTTCCACACAGCGTAACTTAAAAAAAAAACACATATTACTTACTTATAACTAAATTTGAAAATATCTAGAGAGTTATAAAAACGGTGAACTGAGAAAACAAATAATTAGAGAGAAAAAAAGGAAATTGGCAGAATGAAAAAATACTAACAATTTAGTAGGTACAACACAAACAACAGCACAGTGGACATCATAAATAGACAGACAAGTAAAAAACATAAAAAACCACAGACAGATAATTTTTGTTTTTTGATAGTACCTAATAGCAGCTTCAGGATACTAATATTTCTTATACTTTATATATTTATGTATACAATTCAATTCTATATTGAAGACATGTGACATTCACCAACCAGCCCTTAGGCAAAAAAAATAATTAAATAATTAATTAGTTTTTTTTAAGGTTTTTTGGAGGTTTTGGCTGTTCACGTCCGTAAGTGGTAACCCTCTGAATCCTTACACGTGACCTCCGGGTGGTGCTAAGAACAGTCTCTGGTGGTAGGCTTCGGCCGCGGCTTGTCACCACCCTCCGGGCTGGGCCAGTGCGTGAAGCGATTTTTTCGTGTTTCGTAATGTGGTCCGGAGAAGCCATCTTCTAGGCCTTCATGCTCCATCTTAGACCACATCTTCACTTTACATCAGGTGAGATTGTGGTCAAATGAAGGCTTATCAATAATAAAAAAAAAAAAAAAAAAAAAAAGTTTTTTTTTTTAGTTTTTAAGTTTTTTAATTAAGGTCTAATCTCTTTCGTCAAGAGGGAAGTGTTAACGTTCCCACTGCTGGCCTGTGTCCCAGCAGTGGGTAATTTAACAGAGTGATGTCAAGGGCTATCTAGCTTTGTCATTATGTGGCTGAGCAAAAGGAGAAGAAAAACTCGGAGATGGTAAAAAAGGCCATAAGAGCTTAAATTAAGTTCCAACTAAAAACCCTAACCCTGCTTTTATTATATATTTGACAAATTCTTTAACATGGATTGTATTATAATAAATAAATAAATATATCCGGACAACACACAACAACATCTAGCCCCGTGGTAACCTCTTAACACATGCACTAGACATCTGATATAATAGACATACACACATATAATTATTTTTTTTTATTTTACATAGTGTACTCCGGCCCAGACCAGATAATAATCAAGGGTAGTATATTACACTTTAAATTTTATAAAAATGTTTTTAATTTATGCACCGCTTTTTAACACAGCATGCAAGTGAAAAATTTGAGTCTTTAAGCACCTATAATAGACGAGACGACTACATAAAAAATAGGTTTTCTACTTAGTGCGTCTGTTAGTCAGTCTGAAATACTGGACAAATATTTTCTACAACAATTAAATAAATTACGAAATTATAGAGGTTTTAATTCTGGAGTGACCGTCACCGTATAAATCGTACCTACCTAAACTTGATGTTACGCGTACTTCAACACACATCATTGTATCGTCCTCATTTCGTTTGCAAGAAAAAATATAAGTATTAAATTAAATTTAATATGTATTTTATATTTTTTCTTATAGATAGGATAAAATAAGAAATTAGTATATAAGAGGAACTTTGAAAGTAGCACCTGTGACAGAGAAGCTGAGAGGAAATCGGTTGGCATGGTATGGACATATTATGAGAAGGGATGAAAGTCATGTGACGAAAAGAGTGTTAGATATGTGTGTCGATATGTAAGTGGGAAGAGGTAGGCTAAAGAAAAGATGGATGGACTGTGTGAAGGATGACATGTGTAAGAAAGGAGTGAGTGTTCAGATGACGAGTTACAGAGGAAAATGGAAGGAAAAAACATATTGTGCCGACCCCACATAATGTGGGATAAGGGCAAGAGAATGATGATGATGATTAAATTTAATTTTATAATCTATATGACGGACTAACTATTATTTTTCAATCGTCTCGCCTATTTCAGCAATTTTGTGATGAGTAATTCATCAGGAAGTGTGTGAAATAATATTAAAATGTGTTACCATAAAACAAAAGTGTGTTATAATACTTACAGTGCTGGCAGCATACTTTATTTCTTTCACTATGTAGATTATTTGACCCATCAATTCAATCGTTATAAATAATATAATACAGCAAATCTGAAAGAAAGATATAATTTTGTAAACTCATTACTAAATAGACCGTCCAAGACCAACTTAGTAAATAAAGGGTTTTCAACATTGTAAAAAATAGGGGATTTTCTCACGTTATCAACAGTAAATACCGTTTTTTTTATGGGATATCTTTGAAAGGGTTCCAATATATTTGTATCGAGGGACGCATACCTACTAGTCCGCTATTTTGAAAAAAAAACGTGATTTTGCGGCCAGTTATGACGCATCAATCAATAGCTTACAAACAAAAAGTGGTAAGGATACAAATCTTTAAGTAATAATATTATTTAATCTGTGCTTATAGTTACCGTTTGTATTATATAATTTGATTCGGGAGTAAAAATTGGACTTTCATGGCCATAATCATATTTGCAAGGCTGAGTCACAATAGCATGTATTGTAATAATCTAGCTTTAAAGTCTTGTTATAAAAACTCAGAAAAACTTACCAAAGGTGTAAATGCAGACTTATACGCTTGAGTTAAATCTGCTAACGCTTTATATTAGGTCCTTACATATGAAATTGGCGTTTTTCGTACTGGCCACTTTAATCACAAATTTCTCCTCTTTGGTAAGGAATTCCAAATTCAAATTTGTACAGCTATAGACTCATGTATTTGTGCTTCGATGATCGTCATTCATTTGTTTTTTTTCTTCTGTTTTTTTCTGTTTGCGTCACTCATTTTACAAAATGGAAAACTTAAAATATCGCATTATTTACGAGTACGAGTTCCGCCGTGGCACTAGTGCTGCGGAAACAACTCGAAGGGTGAATGATGTGTATGGCGGTCGTGTTGCAAAAGAAAACACAGTTCGTTTTTGGTTCCAACGTTTTCGTTCTGGAAATTTCGACTTGCAGAACAAGCCCCGTGGACGGCCTGAGACTCAAGTTGATAATGAAGAGTTGAAGGCTATTGTGGAAGCGGATCCATCGCAAACCACGTCCGAGTTAGCTGCAGGCTGCGGTGTTAGTGATAAAACTGTTTTAATTCACTTGAAGCAAATTGGGAAGATTAAAAAGCTTGAAAGGTGGGTACCTCACGAATTGACTGAAGCAAACCGGCAAACGCGCGTCGACTGCTGCGTTACATTACTAAACCGGCACAATAATTAAGGTATTTTAAACCGAATCATTACCTGTGATGAAAAATGGGTTCTTTACGATAATCGGAAGCGCTCAGCGCAATGGTTGGATCCTGGCCAGCCAGCCAAATCCTGCCCCAAGCGAAAATTAACCCCAAAAAAGTTACTTGTAAGCGTTTGGTGGACTAGTGCCGGTATTGTTCATTACAGTTTTCTCAAATCTGGCCAGACTATTACGGCTGATGTCTATTGTCAGCAATTGCAAACCATGATGGAAAAGCTAGCGGCTAAACAACCTAGGCTGGTCAATCGCTCCACGCCACTGCTGCTTCACGACAACGCTAGACCACACACTGCGCAACAGACGGCTACTAAATTAGAAGAGCTTCAATTGGAAAGTCTAAGACATCCTCCGTACTCCCCGGACCTTGCTCCAACAGATTACCATTTTTTTCGAAATTTGGATAACTTCTTGCAAGGGAAAAAATTCAACTCCGATGGGGCAGTCCAAATCGCCTTCAAAGATTTTATTGATTCCCGTCCGACTGGTTTTTTTAGTAAAGGGATCAATGAACTACCTATAAGATGGCAAAAGTGCATAGAAAATAATGGTTCATACTTTGATTAATTAAATATATTATATTAAAAAATATTCGACTTTTTGTTCCTCCCATACAAAACGCCAATTTCATATGTAAGGACCTAATATAAATGATGTAGTGCTAAGAAATCAGATCTTGCACTATTTTTTAAAACTGACACAAATGCTTTGTGTCTTCGTAGAATACAATAGAATACAAAAGCGCAAGTGATATTTGTGAATGTATACGATATTATCATCAACGTAGTTACTACCATATACATAGGCCATAAACAAATAAAAATGCTACCATCACCAGGAAAACATGTCAATACAGAAGACAAAAAATAATATACAAAACACAAAAAGTTACACATAAATATTTTCAGTTCGTTATAGGATTCATCGACATAACCCAATTGTTTATCGATTTCGTATAAATCTTCGAGTAGCTGACAAAATGTGTGGTTGGGTTGGGATGAAATTAATATCACGACAAGTGAAAAAAAAAATGAAACATAGAATATAAACCAATAACCACTACCATATCTAATAACATCCGATTTAATAGACAAATAAACATAGAGCGAGCAGTAAATGATTGATTGAATAATTGTTATGAAATTGATTATAATTTTTATATTTTTAGTTTTGTATCGAAAGAAGCCAAAGTCAACACAGCAACATATATGAATAATCCTGTAAAATCCTGCCATCAAAGCTCGATATAGATAGTTTCTCGAGTTTTTATGAGCTATGCTTTGAATTTTCGGTAAATGCATAGTTTTTTCAAATTTTATAACCGGCAAGAGCAATTTATAAAACCTTACTAATATAGTGAACAAAAATATGGCCTTCATCAATAAATGGCTTCTACCAATTAAATTAACATATTTACTTGGACAGCTAAGCTTGTTATGTTAATGTAAATTATGTGGGCGAACTCATGCCAACGACTCAATTTAATAACATTTTTAGTTAACTAATAATGCGAAAGAGTTTGTTTGTTTGGTTGAATACATTTATTCAGGAAACTACTCCACTAATCTTTCAAAAAATATATTTGCAGGATTCGAGAAAAAATATGGGGATAAAGACGTATTATACAATTATTATAATTATTTAAACCTCACGATGTCACTTAAGTTTGAATTTATTTTTTTATGTTTTATGTCAAAGTCAAAGTCAAAGTATCTTTATTGCATTATTACATGTAGTTTAAATGGTAGGTATTATATAAGGTTTTGTATCAATGTAATTTGCCCATTGGAGCGTGCAACATTTTGATGATTAACAACAATTTAATAATAAGAAATTTCAAAGAATAATTGTACATTGTACCTATATAAATAAAAAATAAACATGTCAATAATTTTATAAATCAGATTAAAATAAATATAATAATATTAGTTAATGATTAAAAATAATTACACATTACATTTATTTACCAATGGTTTTGTCATTTAAATATTCGGCAACTACTACTACTACTGTATAATAACATTTGTCACATAGAATTGCTTTTAATTTTTTTTGAAACGTTAAAGTTGTCTCCTCTCGTATCGACAGTGGGATCTGATTATAGATCATCGGCGCTGTACCGAAAAACTCTTACGCATCAATTGTTTTCTCGCATTACGAGTACATACTTTATGCTTATCGCGTCTGTTACGTGTGACAGTATCTGATGGGATGTTTTTGTTAATTTTAATAAAGATTGAAAAAGAAAGGGCAAAATATACCACCTAATATGCTCGTAGGTACCTAGAGCATAGAAACGTATCTCAGGGCATAATAAAATAAATAAAAATGTATATAAGAAAATATGGAACAAGATTACATAGTTAAGAACTTTGTCGTGTGTATTAACGGACACTTCCAGATACATGGTCTGTTGTAGATCTATATATCGCGGCTTGTCACTACCCTCCTGGCTGTTTCTCTATCTTAGACCACATCGTCACTTAACATCAGGATTGTGGTCAAATGAGGGCTTATTTAGCTTAAAAAAATATATACAAGTGTTTTACCAAATCCCATCTATAACTCGGAAAATAAATATTTAAATAAAATATTTTCTGGCCTTATCACACACCATCACCTAACCACAAACTAAGCAGAGCTTTATGCTATGTGGGTGTTAGGTGACTGATTTACTACATAGATACAATTTACTGCCTTATAATGTTACTTAAAATTAATTAATTTTGTTTCCATCTTGGTACGAAAGCTTAATACAATATTAACTTTTAATTTTTTTTAATTATTTGCAGGTAATAACATAAAAATGTATATTAATTAAATATTTACTATAATGTTCCCAAACAAGCATCACACGCTTAACTTAGCTACAAGATACAACTAAATAATTTATTGCTATCGTTTGATTTTACAAATCTTAAATTATGAGTCATTATTTTTTTAACATGAATTGTAATATAACAATGAGATATGTGATGATGAAGTTGAGCACCACCCCGAGCAGGCTGGCGTCCAGAGGGATCACCCTGTACAAGCGGAACCGGAGCGGACGCGCCTCCACGTAGCAAAATCACGTAGCACTCCAAGAAAATATGGAACAAGATTACATAGTTAAGAACTTTGTCGTGTGTATTAACGGACACTTCCAGATACATGGTCTGTTGTAGATCTATATATCGCGGCTTGTCACTACCCTCCTGGCTGTTTCTCTATCTTAGACCACATCGTCACTTAACATCAGGATTGTGGTCAAATGAGGGCTTATTTAGCTTAAAAAAATATATACAAGTGTTTTACCAAATCCCATCTATAACTCGGAAAATAAATATTTAAATAAAATATTTTCTGGCCTTATCACACACCATCACCTAACCACAAACTAAGCAGAGCTTTATGCTATGTGGGTGTTAGGTGACTGATTTACTACATAGATACATTTTTTATTGTAAATACATACATTATAATGAATAGAAAACACCCAGACCCCAACCCAGAAATTGTAGATCATACAAAATCTGGTCTCGCGCAGAAATCGAACCCTTCTGTGGCACAGAGGTCGTCAAAAACAGAAAGAACTGAAAATTCAAACCGCTTTTTTACAAGATAACGCAAGGTGCTTAAAATGTTGGTCACATTGTTATCAAAAATAGTGATAGATAGAAACTTTGAAAGAAATAAGAAGCAGCAAGCAAAGACAAAGGCAGGCGGCCAAAATAAACCCAACATTTTAACTGATAGTGGATAATTTACTGCCTTATAATGTTACTTAAAATTAATTAATTTTGTTTCCATCTTGGTACGAAAGCTTAATACAATATTAACTTTTAATTTTTTTTAATTATTTGCAGGTAATAACATAAAAATTTATATTAATTAAATATTTACTATAATGTTCCCAAACAAGCATCACACGCTTAACTTAGCTACAAGATACAACTAAATAATTTATTGCTATCGTTTGATTTTACAAATCTTAAATTATGAGTCATTATTTTTTTAACATGAATTGTAATATAACAATGAGATATGTGATGATGAAGTTGAGCACCACCCCGAGCAGGCTGGCGTCCAGAGGGATCACCCTGTACAAGCGGAACCGGAGCGGACGCGCCTCCACGTAGCGGATGAACCGCTCCAAGTCGCGCTGACGACTAGCATCTGAAATAACGTGCAGTGTTTGTACTTTATTTTAATAGTATTTTATGCCACTGTGATCTAATGAGGGTCTCAAAACACCGATACCGTTTTTTATCAAAATAGCATCGGGCGTGGTTTTAAGGACTTACTCCAGTTGCTTTACTTATGTTTACTTCGAAAAACCTCAATGCGTTAAAAATACGTAAAAAAAGGTGTGTGTGCGATTCACACACGATAGAAGTGAAACTTCAGTAAATCGGCAAAAGAATAAGAAGAATAAAAAAAAAAACAAAAAAAAAACTATGCAAAAAGATTTTGTTCGGGCGGTCACCCATCCAAGTACTGGCGTCGCGCAAAGTTGCTTAACCTTGTTAGCGTTTAAGATTGGCTTACCCGACAGGTAAGCCAATCTTATTTCCACTTCCGTTGCATGTGGTTTCAAATCACAACGATTCTAAAGAAGTTTCACTTCAATAATAATTGTCTTTTTTAACCCCCGACCAAAAAAGAGGGGTGTTATAAGTTTGACGTATCTGTCTGTCTGTCTGTGTGTCTGTCTGTCTGTGTCACCATAGCTCCCGACTGGATGGAGCTATTTCAATTTAATTTTTTTTGTATGAAAGGTGAGTTTTGCGCGAGTGTTCTTAGACATGTTTCATGAAAATCGGTTGGGCCGTTTAAAAGTTATGGGGGTGAGAGTGGGGAAGCAAAACCGAAAATCTGCAAATATACTAGTGTGGGGTATCAAATGAAAACGCATCGCGTCCACATTACATAATATTATGTTGTTTTATATTTAAGGAAATTAAGGCATTGGAATCGGGGGTTTTTCTTAAAATTTAAATTTAGATTTTTTCTGCAATCAGTTTACAAGAAAAGTCATGCTCGTGTAAATGTAATGCCTCCATGTAAATCAGTGCACGGGTTGCACGGGGTTATTCATCCGTAAAAGTCAATTATCACTGAAAATTATTAAACAAGTTTTCATTTTGATTTTATGACATTTTTATTAATAACTTTTTTAATTACCATGGGTTTTAACAATATAATATTTTAGCTCTATAATATGACTTAAAACGGGTAACATACCATGATTTGACGGTTTTCGAGCTTTCCGATATTTCGACGCTTTTGCAAGCACCATGATCATATTTTTATGTTTTGATCTTTCATTACCAAAAACTCGAAGAAAAAATGCGTTAAATAATATAGTGTTCATTTTCTAAATAATATAAACAATAAATATTTCCGGACTAGTCACACAGCATCACCTAACCCAAAACTTAGCAGAGCTTGTACTATGGGTGTTAAGGTGACTGATATATGTAGTATATCAGTCACCTTATAGATACATTTTTTTTGTAAATACATACATTTGATACATAGAAAACACCCAGACCTGAAACCAGAAATTGTAGATCGTACAAAATCTGGTCCCGCGGTGGGAATCGAACCAGTAACCTCCTCAGGCGGACCTACGCCCACCGAGCCACGGAGGTCGTCCAAGTGAAAGAAGTCATACAATGTCAATTAATTATAAAAATTGTCATTTAAAAATAGATTATGATTCATTAATAAAAAAAATTGATTATAATAAAAATTCAACATAGCGATAGAAAAATTGCTCGATAAGCCATTTCTTAAGTTTAATCAAGTAAAAAAAACGCCTCTTTGTTAAAAGAATCAAATAAAGTTAAAATAAAATAAAAGAATGCCTTTGATATATTTTTATAAATCATATCAGAAGCACTTACTTTCATCTATTAGTAGTTTATCGTACAGCGTTACTTTAATCCTGTTACATTCAGATGCAACTTTCTCAGCCAACATAGCCGGGGCAAACATTGATATAAGAAATGCCACGAGTCCTATGTAGTAAATTGTAAAATTGATCTGAAAAGAGTTAAGTTAATAAATAAAATGAAATGTCAAAAGAAAGAATTTGCCATAAGAATGGTACAATAATAAATATTTAGTTTGATATGCTAATTTTATAATGCTTAGACATAACGATTGAAATTTTATTAAATTAATAGTAGTTTCGAAAATATCATTTCGTTGATTTTTTGATTATATTAACTTTTGACATCGTTGTCAAAGTTAATTTTAGGATGAAAACAATGTTTTTTTATTCTTCTAGCCACAAAATACAAACACAGTTTAAACACAAATACAGTTTTATCTTAAACTGCCGGAATGGTAATTCTCTCTTGGTATTAGGTACTGGATTTTATGATATGTTTTTAAATAAAACAATTAAAATCTGCATCAATTTTTGTATTCCATCCAACCTGCGTTCTACTAACGTGCTGGGTTATGGTCTAACCCCCTTTTATTTTGTAGTAGTCCTTTTAGCATTAGTGGTCGTTTCCCGAAAATGCTTGTTAGTCAACTAATAAGGTAAGTAATGAGGTGCCGGACCCCTTTACCCTTAAGGCATAGAAACCTACAAAAGCTGTTAAATCTATACAAAAAACATTAATGCAAATATACAAAAATACAAATATAGGTTATGTATGAACTTATGAAAACTTTACTTAATTTTTAACCCCCGACAAAAAAAGAGGGCTGTTATAAGTTTGACGTGTCTGTCTGTCTGTCTGTCTATCTGTCGGTCTGTCTGTCTGTCTGTCTGTGTGTCTTTCTGTCTATCTGTCTGTGGCATCATAGCTCCCGAACGGATGGAGCGATTTTAATTAAGATTTTTTTGTATGAAAGGTGAGTTTGGCCCGGGTGTTTTTAGACATGTTTCATGAAAATCGGTTGAGCCGTTTAAAAGTTATGGGGGTGAGAGTGGGGAAGGAAAACAAAAAATCTGCAAATATACTAGTGTGGGGTATCAAATGAAAGCGCATCGCGTCAACATTACATAATATTATGTTGTTTAACACTTAAGGAAATAAAAGCATTGGAATCGGGGGTTTTTCTTAAAATTTTAAATTTAGATTTATTTTACACTTGATATTTTCATACTCAAAGAAAAGATTGATGGACTGTGTAAACAATGACATGTGTAAGAAAGGAGTGAGTGTTGAGATGACGAGTGACAGAGGAAAATGGAAGGAAAAAACATGTTGTGCCGACCCCACATAATGTGGGATAAGAGCAGGAGAATGATGATGTTTTTAGACTCACTGCAGCATTAATCAGATTTAATTTTTTTCAAATCTGACCAGTCGTTCCTAAGACTAGGGCGTTCAAACAAACAAACTCCTTAGCGTTATAATATTAGTATGGATACGTAGTTATTGTAAGATCAAGTAAAATGTAAAAATTACTTACGTATTTTGCATAAATATAAATTTTGACCAGTATGATAACTTGACACATGATTTCGATCGATGTAAAAATTAGTGATCCAAGGTACTAAAAATAAGAAAAAATGTTATTATTTGTCTTCCTTTTGAATTCCGTACATATTACATTTAAAAGTATTAAATCTGAAAAGAGGAGGGACAAACAAATTATATGTAATGCTAAAATTCATGAAAAACTTAATATTAAGATATTGATAAAATGAACTGACTTAATCTAGACTTCGTAATATTGAAAATCAGATTATCGTAGACATTTTAAATGTCAACCTTATTATTTTATAAATGAATAGATTTATGTAAGTATGCAATACTCACTGCAGCATCAAACGTACTCTTGTACATCTCTATGGTATCAGCAATCGCAACATAAACATGAGTCATCGAGGAGTAATTATTATTTACTCTCACAAGTAATTCTAGAGTACACAAACGGCGGAGTATAGAATAGAAAACGAACGTAAATGTGGTTTGAACCACAACGAATGACATAACCAACATAGAACTGATAATCAAAAAGTAAGGACTATAACACTGAACATTATGTTCAACGAAACAGGAGACAAACCAATTTACCACAAAGTACAATAGAGCAATCGCATACCAGATCAACATTCTCAGCTCAATGTTGTAATTAACACTTCTAACACCGAGCTTATTATCAATGTAATGTAAATCTTGAAGAAACTGATAGAAAGTCCGATCACGTTTCAGAAACAATAGATACAACACATTAATAATATAATGTATTATGTAGAATATGAAACCAAAAATAAAATGAGGATTGACAGCAATGAAATAAGTAAAATAAACGCAAATGGACACTATGATGGTAGCGTTAAACACTGACACTGATTTCCAGAAAATCATAGCTTTTTTGGATTTATATTCAACAAAGCCAAAGTCCATACAGCAAAGAAACTGAACTATTTTGTAAAATATCGACAAAATTGAGACGAAAATGTTCTCATTAGAAGTTTTGAAGTAGACACGGTAAACCTCTGAAGATTTCATGTTGATATTTGTTTAATAACTATTACACTATGTTTACATAGGTGGGGAAACTTAATAGAATGACTAAATACTACAACCATTTCTTTTACTGCGACGTAAAAACATCACATTAGTAAAATTAGGTAGGTAGGTGATATTTCCATCTACTTCTTAATCAATTATCCAATACTATTAATATTATCATGATGGTTATTACTAATGAAGGTTGTTTTAATAATAATAATTACAAAAATTGGGTCAGGAAGTATAAACTTAAACTCTCTCAAAAAACCTCTCTGTGTTATGGCGATCATGTTTTTGAGAATTGACCGATCGCAATTTTACGATATAATAACAATAAGAATGAGAAAATTTATTTCGCTTGAACTGGATTCTATTTAAGGTCGTGGTTTACGATGTTTAGTAATCGTTTGTCAAGTTCAAAATAGCTATTTTCTTGATCTTTTACGCCAAAAAGACTAAGTTTCTCATGCGCATTTCCTTTTCAAGTAGATCTATTCGCTGTTCCTGTTTTACTTGATTATGTTATGTATACAATAAATTTAAGAAAATAAAGAAACAGCCCATTATAAAGTCGTGTACATAATCCCTATTATTCCGATCGGACGCTAATAGGCGAGACGACTAAAAATAATGATAAGTCCGTCTTCTACATTATTCACAAAAATTTTAGAAATCAATCTTATTGATTCTTGCATACGAAAAATTAAGAAAACAATGCATTGAAGTTTCACGTAACGTCACGCTTAGGTACGATTTATACAATACCGTGGCGTTCACTCCAGTTATTTAATGCTATTTATTTTCGTCATTTTATATTCAATTGTAGTAGAAAAAAATATGTGTCCAGTAATCATTTTAGACGATTTTACAGAGGGACTAAGTAAAATACCTATTTTTTTATGTTGTCGCATCTGTTCCTTTCGATCCGATCCGGTATTAATAGGTACTGTGTTGCACGTATTGTACCGCAACACAATCGCAAAGAAAACCAAAATATAACAGCTATTTTGTCTAAGGCGTAAGCGTTATGGATATTTTTTCTGTTCGCATCCGTAAGTGTTGACCCTCGGAATCCTTACACGTGACCTCCGGATGGAGCTAAGAACAGTCTCTGGTGGGAGGCTTCGGCCGCGGCTTGTGACCACCCTGGGCTGGGCGTGAAGCGATTTTTTCGTGTTTCGTAATGAGGTCCGGAGACGCTATCTATTTTGTAGGTTAAACCACATCGTTACTTTAAATCGGGTGAGATTGTGGTCAAATGAAGACTTATATAGTATAGTCATCAACGTGCAGCTTAAAGCGTTTAATTAATGAGCTGTTTTACGCAAATTCTTCATAATATTTTTCTTTTGTCTTTTTTAATAATTGCATTTCTTTTTAATTTAAGTAAGTACTATTTTGTCTCGATAGGTTAAGCAATTTTTTTTTATTCTCTTTCTATAACGGTAAACTTGTAATTAGCCGTCTCTGTGTTTGGAACTGACTGTTACAGTTGCAAGCTTTTTTAAAAGTTTGTTCATAATTTATAGTTATATACTATAAATTATGAACAAACTTTAGTTGTTTTCCCTTAATTTTGTAAATAAATAAAATAAAAAAAAGCGTAACTCTCCGACTCAGCGTATATAATTATGTATAATAAAATCAATAGGCTCTAGAAAGTTATATGAATATCTCGAGGTACTATAAAAACGTAAACAGTAGTACGTATTCTGTGCTTATTCCTGAAATCATATCTCGTGTATACTTAATTATTTTCTATGCACTATTTTTAAACTTAAATGTAGTAAACTTAAAGACTTCGTCGCTAACGAAGCTAAGTAGATACCAGTTCTTGATGATAACGTCAAGATAACATCTAAATGTGACGTGTATTAAAAATAATATGAATACTATCTAACTACCTACTATGGAAAAGCATTCAAGGTCGTTAGAATTATGTTATTTATATTAGTTGAGAACGTGTCACGTATTTTGAGCACTTGTGTAATAACATTAGTTACTAGAATGTAATATACATTTGAGACCTAGGTATTATTACAGGACAAACGGCTATAGTTTTTGAATACTAACAGATGGACTAGATATAGGAAATAACTAAAATCTCGTGTTTTTTTTGACAAAAACTACTTAAGGACCGCTAAATAGCGGTGGTTTAATATATCATAATCATAATCATAATAATCATTTATTGCAAGAAGTATGGTACATTATAAGATATTAAATTTAAATTAGTTTCACATACTTCACCAAAAAACATTGGCATGCAAAAATTATGTACATTAAAATATACTAAGTCAAGATTAAATTAAATATGTCAATTACAGGTACCTACTTGACTGATAATTATTAAATTTAGTTATGACGATTTCAGAAGCAACTGCTGTTTTCATATAACAGAATCATCTATAAGTTTTTGTTTTTTTATAAGCAGATGGTAAGGACCTGATGCCGACTGATGATGACGCCTGCAGCATCAGAGATATCTCTCTTACCTGTAAGCTGCCGACCCATTACATGCTTGAGGATACTCCTTTTGAAATAACGCATATTATAGTCCAAGGGGAAAACCAGGGGAGCTTTTTGTTAACAGAGAAAAAAGTTTAGTCAAGTCCAAAAAAAAAATGTTTCGGAGAGTTTTTATTAGGTAACTAGCTATGTCATTGTTTTTTAAAAGTTAACTTGAGACAACTTTCTAATCAAGAGGAGCCTTTCGTGATATGTCCACTAATGAATTCAAAATTATCCTTAATGACATATTATTAAAAAAAGCATATTATTCCATTGATGTTTTTATTAATGACCATACTTTTGAATGAATTTTACATTAAATTAAATGAATTGAATAATTATTTTATGACATTTAATGAGTAATAATAAATTTTATTTAATTTGTATAATTATTTAAGTGTTATTTTATAATGTTTTAATGCTCCTGTAGCAGAATTAATTGTACTGTAAACTAGTCTGACTACCTGACTCTATGTAACTGTAATTAATTCACAAACAATAAATGATTATTATTATGATTATTATTATTTTATCAGATCAACTCTGATTGTTATTAAGGCTTCGCGGGACTTTTTTGTCTGTAAGCGTCCCGCTTTGTGGTCACGTTGGTGTGCAAAGAGCAAAAGTAAAGTATGGGTACCGCCTCGTGACAGACACTTTCGCTTTGGTCGCGTATTTTTGACGGAAGCTACAACTTCTGCATTATTCCCTCCCCGGTGCGCGGGATGCAGGCCAGCCCCAACACCGTTCTATTAATGATAGCTGGTAGGATGGACTGCCCTTACACCAGGCATTGTTGTGAACGCCACCATCCCAGCAATGCTTTTTTTTTTTAGTTCTTAAGGTTTTATTTTTCATATATGAGTAGTTTTGTTTGCTTGAAATAAATACATTTTATTATCAGGCGATTGATATAGGTAATGATTTGTAACATCGCTGCAGAATCACGTAATGAAATATTTTTAAGCTGATGAGTTTGTTTGTTTGGCGCTAATATCATGGATCACTAGACCGATTTTAAATGTTTCACTGCTCTGATAGCCAGATTTATCGAGGATAGCCTTCCTAGTCTACATACTACCACGGAAAAAATAAGTTGTTTCCTCGAAAAAAAACTAAAAGACGAGCGTTTAAATTATATATCATAGAGGTATAATAAAGTTATAAGTTATGTAAAAACCTGTTTAAAGTATATTTTGAATCGAAACCGCGAATCAAATTTAATAATATTCCTTGTTCTACTGGTTGAATATTTATTGTGCAAGTGATGAAACATTGAAGTTACATCGTTTAGGCAGCATTAGCTGAGGCCTTGATATCGTAGATTAACAATAAATTACTAACCGTCTCAAGTCAGTTATGTAACAATATTTAAACGTATCAGTAGTGTTTAATTTCTGTTAAGCTCAAACATGAAACCGAAGATAATTCAACAGATATACTTTAGGAAATACCCAAAAGCTAAATATGTTTATTTAATGATAGCATTTTACAAAATCGTCCATGTTTCTTTAGGGTTGGATTTCGGTTTCTTTGAATATAAAAACAGAAATAGAAAGATATTTTGGAAGTCCATGGCAGTTTTTCATGCAATAATCATCGTCCTCGGTTCATTATATTTGGCTGTTTCGCTTGCAGTTAATCATTATTTTTTATCTGCATTCGCTTTTTATATGATGCATTATTTTATAAATGTTTTGGTCCTGCTATTTATCCGTGATAACAGAACATTCGGACAGTTATTACGAGATTTAGATGATATTGACCGTAAACTTGGTGTATATAACGTAAATAAGATAGAGATGAAACTATTAGTGTGCCATTTTATTAATATTTTTTATTTTATTTTAAACGGTCTTGTCACTTGCTCTCCCTATGAACAAAAGTACACTCATTGCTATAGTCCACTATTTCTAGTGATGATATCGATAGTAGTCGTTTCTTATACTGTAGTACAAGTAACCTGTTCATTTGTGTTCTACTTTATACATTGTCGTATGAAAAGTTTTTCAATCATTTTAAGGAAAAATAACAGTACAGTCATTCCGCAAATGCAGAATTTCTATAAATTAATTGCTGATTTGACTGAAATGTACAAGTCTGCATTTGATTTATCGGTAAGTTGCATTCCGTCGACGAATCGTTTTAAAATTGTAAGATCGTAAGGTCTGTTGTTGTTTTGTTTTGTTTTGTTGTGGGTAGTAAGTATGGTTATCATCATTATTTTAGCCATAGGACGCTGGATAAAGGCCTACCTCAAAAATTTCTAGTAATTTTGGCTGGCAGCGGCCTGCATCCACCGTGAGCCCGTTAGCATGGTGTTTATCGTAAAAAATATACATAAAACATTTTTTATAATAATATTATGACTTAAAACAGGTAACATACCATGATTTGACGGTTTTTGAATTTTAGTAACGGGTAACATACCATATTTCAAAATATTACCCGTTTAAGGAACCCGTTTTAAGACACAATATTGTTAAAAACCATGATAATCTAAAAAGTTATATATGTTATGTTTTTTTTTTCAGTTTTTTACCACACTGACATTCACAACCATAGAATTTATGGGTCAAATTATTCTGTTAGTCAAAGAAATTAAGAACGACAAAAATGTAAGTTATATATCTTAAGGCCTGACATTTTTTTTCAGGTTTTCATACAAAAGCCGAATACGTAAAAAAAACTTGAAATATACAGGGTTATTTTGTATTGACCAGCAACCTTCTGTGACCAGGTACCTATCATCATCAGGAACAACTTTTGTTCTACGACTTTTGAAATAACTCAATAGGTACATTATTAGAAATTGTTAAAGATTCTATTCCAGTGTGGTGACTTTTGTAGATCCATGTTGCATCACGTGACCACGATTGCGCGCGCAAGTGCTGGCGATAATAATAAGCAACGCATTTCATTTCACTAAATCCACAATCCCTTCATACTTGACCATTGACCAGGCTTAGGACTGGCTACATTAAACAGTTTAAAACAAATAAGTAGATAGGCCTATCTATGCAAATTTGGTAGTTAGGTATTAAGTTTAACGTAATCATTTATACCATTTAAAGTTTAATTAAGTAATATCAATTTGTAAAAAGATAGTTTTTATTCACTTTCCACTGTTTAATGTAGGCGTATTTAAAAAGTGGAATCAGCGTATTTACAATAACTAAATGATTAGCAATTAAAATAATATTTACAAATTAGAATTACCTCGCAGGTTCAAATCAGGTGGCGGTGAGTATCGCGCACATAGCGTTCAAAATAATCACCTTCACAACCAACACAAAGCCCACACCTAAAAATCAGCTGTTCGTTTACATTACACGATCTAATGTGATTTCACCACCACTGTACACCATTGTTTTTATGTGTCCCCATAAATAAAATCTTATTCCATATTGGCGGCAGGCTTCCGACACATTGTCATCACACCTAGCCAGCATCCTCACTATTTCCGTGTACTCGATATTGGAGTTCCGATACGCCATGGTAATTAGTAGGTACAATCCGTACGAAACATCGATAATGAGACGATCACAAGGACACATGTGCCGCGCGCGCATCCGTCTTGACGACTGACTGAGCGAGCGGCGGGCGGCTAGCTCAAAAGGGCGCGGGCGGCGCGGCGCGGCGGGCGGCTAGCTCAAAGGGCGCGGGCTTTGCGGCGCGGCGCCTATTTCAATTAATATTTATTTTTGTATGGAAATAAAAAGTTGCTAAATTTTAAAAGTCGTAGAACAAAAGTTGTTCCTGATGATGCTAGGAACCTGGTCACCGAAGGTTGCTGGTCAATAAAAGATCACCCTGTATAACGAAGTATTTTGTTAATATCTACTATTATTTTCAGATAACATTTTCGTTTAACAATGTCAGCCTTATTATTATGTTGATGTCCATGTTTGCACCGGCTATATATGCGGAGATGTTAGCTTCAAGATCCAATGATATTAAAATGACACTTCATGATAAATTGATTCATGAAAAAGGTATCTGTTAAATTAGTACTATGCTACTGTCCTAACTTAAGTCCGTCGAGTATTCTTTTTCAAAAATGAGTGAGTTACATATTCGGGTTGTCCGGAAAAATATTTCTCGTGGACGTAGTTATGAGTAAATCTATATTTACGAAGTTAATTTATTCTAAGGAGCCGTAACTGCATATTTTTTCACATCATTCCTTGATATTAAGAATGTATAAGGATTTACGGTCCTTATCCTATCATCGATTATATGAATTTGGTCCCGAATCAAATGTTTAACCTTGTGAATAGCAACGTATCTTATTAAAAGTAAACACCAGTAAGAATGAGAGATTCCATCGTCAAGACAGCTCTGTAAGTAAGCGTTACGATTGTCTTGTTTAGTGAATGCAGGTAATTATAATAGTTTTTCTTAACCAATATGTAGAAGTATGTAAAGGTTATACGAAGTAATGGAATTATCAGATTTTTGTAGATCACTGTTCAAAAGCTGCAAAAAAGGCTTTTTATTTGAGACCCATCTAAAAAAAATATTATGTTAAAAAATTTAGATAGAAAACTACCTACCTCTTATTTACATAGGACTTCAGATAGATATATATAGAGATAGATATATATGGTTGATGAGTGTTATGGCCAGTTTATTGAGAGCTGTGGTTGGGTTTTTTGGTTGAGGTTAGAGGGTTTAGGTTGAGTGGTGCCTGATGGGTAATTATAATTAGCGGAAGGGTTTGGGATTGCAGCGCGAAGTATTAGATAGATATATAGAAGAACCAAGCCGTAATATATATTTTTTTCATTTCAGACACAAATCGTCAGCGTGAGTTGGAGCGGTTCATCCGCTACGTGGAGGCGCGTCCGCTCCGGTTCCGCTTGTACAGGGTGATCCCCCTGGACGCCAGTCTGCTCGGGATGGTGCTCAACTTCGCCGCCACATACCTCATCGTCATTTTACAATTTATGTTCAAACAATAATATAATTTTTAAGAATTAGGAATCAATATTTTCCTATTTTGAAAGATTAATTGTAAAAAAAAAGATGAAATCTAATGCTTTCCTTAATCATCACATTAGTCCTATTCTAAGGTTATCTGAAGGAGATTGCTCTTAGGTTATAATTCCGCCCTTTGACTTCTTCATGTTATGTGAATTTTATTAATATTTTTATTGTAAGTTTTGTTTTGGGTATAATAAAGTGTTTTAGTATAAGTACAATACTAATTTTAGTAGTAGTTGATATATTAAAAAAAATTATGTGAGACCTCCATTACATAATTTATTTAATAAATATTAGAAGCGCAACCAAGTCTTAAATCTGTTTTTTATTTAATTGATCTAATTTTTACAGTTTTGAAGATATTTCCTTTTTTGAATAAACCGTTATTTTTGGGACAGAGTGTATATAAGTAATAGGTTCATTTAAGTCTTCGAAAAGGATCAACATGTCGATAAACCAGGAGATTTAATCTCAGTGATGTCCAGGTGGGGATTACTGACCCCACTCTCATGAGACTAACACGTGACCTCCGGGTGGTGCAAAGAACAGTCTCTGGTGGTGGTAGGCTTCGGCCGCGGCTTGTCACCACCCTCCGGGCTGAGCCAGTGCGTGAAACGATTTTTTCGTGTTCCGTAATGTGGGCCGGAGAAGGCATCTTCTAGGTCTTCATGCTCCATCTTAGACCACATCGTCGCGTTACATCAGGTGAGATTGTGGTCATCAGAAGGCTTATCTATCATAAAAAAATACTGAATTTACAGGTACTGGCTTCGTCTTAGGTCTTGATGCAGAATAAACGTCAAAACTTTTTAAAAATTGCTGTAATGTATAAATGTGTTTAAAGTATCTTTTGGCTGGTTTTGTTGGTCTTGTTAAAGTTCAAAACTGACTGATTAAACCTAAAACAAAGACTTTTCAATTGTTTAAAATAAAACTGTATCAAATAATTTATTTGTGGATACTCAATTACTCACCTTAGTCAAATTACCTCACCTCAAATTAGTTTTTAACGTTATATTAATTATTGTTATCAACATAATTTGCATTTGCTGTTAAATACTGTAAATATCTTGCTATGTACCTACTAAATAGTTTCATAGTTTATTTATTCATCATAGGCAACATTGTATACTTGATTTCGTTAAATTCGAATAATTAAATTCGAATAATAAGTATTAAATTCACACGCAGAAAATACAGCAAAAGACACAGACAAGACATTCAATATGAGATGTAACATAATAATTGAGCTGCCGAGTAGTGGCATCGTCAACTTAAACTATGTATAATAAAAATGATTATATTAAAATCCAATAATGTTACATGTCTTAATGTTCTTAACACACGGAAAAACATACTGCTCATGAACTTTCAAAAATCGTTGGGTGACCAGACCAATCCGTTTTTCTTTAAAAAACACACACACAAAATTATAAACGAAAAAAAAAACATGTGGCATGGAGACTCGATTGAGGCCTTCTAGCATTGTACTAAGTTCCTCCGTCGATTTTGCCATGACTACGATATCGTCAGCGAATCGAAGGTGAGTGATGCATTCGCCATTGATGTTGATGCCTAGTCCTTTCTATTCTAGGAGTTTGAAAGCGTCCTCTAAAGTGGCTGTAAACAGAACTACAAATCGTAGAATCGAATAGTGGTTCTCATTTGAGTCGGTTGTTTTTTCAATTTGATATATTATTAATAAAGTATCTATGACGCTCCCTCGGTAAATTAAAATCTAACGATAAAAGCCTTTCGACCTCAAATCCATAGAGCCCTTCAGGATACAGAGCGTTTCAAACAATTATACATAATGTATATAAATACCAACTGAAAGGTCACAATTATAGATTAACGGTCATCGTTTGACAACTTTCAATTAAGACTACCAAAATATCGGCAATCTGTAAAAGAGTTAGATATGTATGTTATGTTGTTATTTAAAAAATATTATTTTTAACTATTTCTGCGATTAACGCAGCAGCCGCTTCTCGCTATTCTTGGTCACCATGCAAGATCAGCGCTATGACAGGACCTAGTTCTGTCATAGCTCATGCTGATTGGTGACCATTTATGTCATTAAGAATCAATATGTAACATCTGTAGAATATTTAATTTAAGTTTAGTTTGATGACATAATAAACGTTTTTTATCTTTATCTTTTATCTTATATTGGAAACTACCCATTTAGCAGATTTCAAAAAGTTTGACGTGCCTACCTCCTTTTTAAATCTGCATAATGAGTCATTTTACGTTAAGGCGTTAGGTAAAAGTGAGATTAGTTTTGATCTGAAGATTTATGTTAGTAATTATCCCTCTTGTTGAAATAATTAAAATTGCAATTTAGGTATTTATTGCCATATTGCCTTACTATTGCCACTTTGTTGTGTGTATGTTGGATGTTTAGCAATATTTTTTGATTAGTTATAAACAATTTTAATTTTGTATGTTTTTAAGTTTTTATGTTATGTTCATCATCATCACCCTATTAACGTTCCCACTGCTGGGACACAGGGACTTCTCTCTTGGCGAGAGAGATTAGGCCTTAATTCACCACGCTGGCCAAGTGCGGGTTGGTGAATGTCACATGTCCTTCAAACTCTTTAAAGTTCTCAGAACATGCCGGTTTCCTCACGATGTTTGCCTTCACCGTTAAAGCACGTGTTTAAAGCGCACATAAATTTCTCAAGAAGAAAAATCCAGAGGTGCGTGGCGGGGTTTGAACCCACGACCTTCGGAATGAAAGTCGAGTGTCCTCCCACTTAGCCAACACGGCTTTTATGTTGTATGCTGTTATACATACATTCAAAATTGAGATCCATTCCATCAATTTAAGATAAGACAAGTTAATTTACAGTCTTTTTATAATAAAATTGAAGTACAGAACGGCTGGTTCTGTTGTTGTGAATCTAAAAGCATACTTTTTAACATTTTCTTAAACACATAAATAGATTATATAATAGAATATAACACTCATATAATTATTATATAATGTGGTATATTGTGGAACCGATTTTTTTTTCAAGCATAAAGTAAATCGGTTTACTAAAACTGAAATCCAATTTTCGTACTTTAAATATTGTAATTTCTTCATGCAAATATTGCCTTTCTACTGTTGACCCAGCCAACGATAAAATAGAGTAAGTTTAAAATCACAAAGTTAATTACAACTGTTTAAATAATACGATTAAAATATGCTGCAGAAAATCCGTATTAAAATAAATAAATGTATTATATTAAGTACATAATAAAAGCTCGCAATGGAAGATATAATTAAAAAAATTGAGTATTTAAAATTTATCTTGTTATCGATTACTTCAGAGAAATAAAGTATGTCAAAAGATTCAAGCTTAAAGTATTAGCTAAGCTTAAAGTACAGCTTGTTTTAAGCGCAAATTATGCTCAAATAACAACGGAGAGCTCGCACTAACAGCATTATGCATTATTCATACAATCAAATCCGTTTTGAATTGACTTTGTAAAGGACCCATACGTTATGCATCCTAATACCTCAAACTTATAACTTTTTTTCTAAATGAACGGATTTTGATGATCCTTGATTTTAATACTTACTAATGTTTTTGATAATGGTCAGTATAAAATTTAACCAAGCTAAATTTAAAAAAAAGGTGTGTGTGCGATTCACACACGATAGAAGTGAAACTTCAGTAAATCTACGAAAGAATAAGAAGAATAAAAAAAAAGTGTGTGTGTGTCAGCTACGACGCACGATTGGAGTCTACTACTTACGAACTATTATTATGATATATATCGAATAGAAAAAAAGGGTAAATGAACGCATCTGCTAAAATGATAAGAGAAACAAACATATATCTGTAATTATTCGGATTATTTATATTACTTCAATAAAGCGTATTACATAAAGTATGTTACAAAATAATATAAATAAAATACAGCAATACCTCTTTGCGCGATACTTCGTAGTCTCAACTACGAAGTATCGCTCAAAGAAATTTAAATAAAGCATTGTATTTGTGTCTCTTACCATTTCCGTTTCATCTTTTTGCTTCCGGTTTGAAATCACTACGATTCTATAGAAGTTTCACGTCAAAAATATATAACCCGACTGTGACACATGATCCATATTGTTCTTATTAATTATAAAACTATGCAATAAAAAAATATTAAAAATAGTACAATAATAGTACAACAGTCAATAGAAATATAGAATATGTACATACTAATTTTAGGTAGCAATATCTACCCAACATCTAAAAGTTGTCGTGTGGATAAGTTTTTCCGCCAGACTCCTAAGGCGTTCAAACTGCTGAAAGGATTTGACTGAAACTCATAAAATACTATATATCTGGATTAACACATTTAATCATTTTTACCATGGGAAAATTAAATTATACGTGCAACGGCTCGTTTATCTAATCGCTCGTTCCATAAAAATACGTCGCTTACAGCCGTAACATTCTTTAACTTTCATAAGATACAAAAACAGGTCATGTAAGACAAAGCTGTAATGACTCGGCGTTTGGTGCTCCCCACAAATTGGCATACCCTCGTCACGAAGATCATCAATATCACACAACCACGGGACTTACGACCTAAAAGCCTGGGGATTACGAGACTATTTATATTCATCAGAAATATGACTGCGCTAAGAAGAGCATTATAGGGCACATGAGGGCAAAGGTCTCTAGAGACCTTTGCCTAAGGGGAGAGCTATTATTTTATTTTTCCAAGCTAAATGTTTACGCCAGGAGTTTGATTTATACGGAATAAGTTGTAAATTAATTTAGATTATAAAAAAAAACAATTATAAGTAGGTATTCATCATCATCACCCTATTAACGTTCCCCATGCTGGGACACAGGAACTTCTCTCTTGGAGAGAGAGATTAGGCCTTAATTCACCACGCTGGCGAAGTGCGGGTCGGTGAATGACACATATCCGTCAAACTGTTTAAAGTCCTCTTTATATATAAAAAAATACACGTTTGAAATCGCTGTGAAATTCCGTATTTATATGCTCAGTACGACTAGAATTCAGAAAAAAAAACTCCTTGATCTATCAAGGAGTTTTTTTTCTGCATTCAAATCTATTTTAACTTGATTTTTACCATTGATTAATATAAAAGACATAAATATATACCTATTTATGTCTATTATTTATGTATATCAGATGTCTAGTATCCAAAACTCAAGCTTCGAGCTTACCACCGCGCTAGATATTGTTGCCTGGAATGTCCGGAAATATTTTTTTATTTATTTATTATCTAACGTCAACAGAAGATCTAACTAACTAACTGACAGTCTAACTGTTATCTTGTTTGGTTAGAAACCAACGAGTCAGCATCTACATCTACATCAGCGTTACGAAAAAGCAACGCTGCGAAAGATACAAGATGGATGGCAAAATAAGGGCACCATTTAGGTACTGCTATAATTGGGTAAACGGATTTCGAGGGCAAAAACAGAATCTGTCGGCAGATTTTATGTGTAACATTTAGTTAAATTGCAATTTGCGCTTGCGAACTCATAAGGTGACAGCTGAAAATCAGTGTTGCTCCATGAGCAACTATACGCTGAGCTGTGGCCTTTTTGTTTTACTGCAACGCA
The DNA here is from genome assembly GCA_929108375.1 of Gymnoscelis rufifasciata. Classification (NCBI taxonomy): domain Eukaryota; kingdom Metazoa; phylum Arthropoda; class Insecta; order Lepidoptera; family Geometridae; genus Gymnoscelis; species Gymnoscelis rufifasciata. The sequence goes on from OV815314.1 coordinate 12,709,897, forward strand.
CACATGCTATAATCATGTTAACTTTTAACTAATTTTAATTTAATACTGTATCCTTTTTGTTTTTGCCCGATTATTGTATGTGTGTGATTGGAGTACAAATAAACACTTTATCTATCTATCTAAATTTTATTTCTTGAATCTGAAGAATGAATGATTTTCGCGCCATTCTCATGCTACAAATCGCTAGCACAGCCATATAGCCAGTTACGGATGCCATCCAAATAAAAGAAGAAGAACAGTAGACAGTTACGTGACAGATGGCTGTCATGTTGACGTGTCTTTGTGACAGATCGTCAGGCGGACATTATTACCTACTCCAAAATTATTACTTCAAAATTACTACTTCAACCAACCACGTTTTGTACCTACACTACATTTTTGTTAAGAATATAATACTTCCAAAAAGTTCAAAATCTTTAATTTTTTTGTGCCCTTCCTGCACAAATGATGTAAAACTGTTGCTTTCGAAATTGTATGCTTTGCCTGGTTCCTGGATCAAGCAACGTTTGTAATTTTAGTTCATTCGAAATGGGAGTAAAGTATACCAGATACCAGTACCAAAAAAAAAAACAAAATTTTTATTAACTCATTTTTCATTGTAAGTTTATAAAATAAAAAAAGTGTGTGTGTGTCAGCTACGACGCATGATTGGAGTTTACTACTTACGAACTATAATTATGATATATTTCGAATAGAAAATGAACGCATCTGCTAAAATGATAAGAGAAACAAACATAAATCTGTAATTATTCGGATTATTTATATTACTTCAATAAAGCGTATTACATAAAGTATGTTACAAAATAATATAAATAAAATACAACAATACCTCTTTGCGCGATACTTCGTAGTGATACTTCGTAGTCTCAGCTACGACGTATCGCGCAAAGAGGAGACCCCGAGAATGAGATACGCTGTGTAATGTATTCCATCTCATTCTTTTACACGTTCAATCCTACAGATATATATGTTTGTCTCTTTCTACGTAACGCCTCAACTTTTCGCGATACACTTTTTAATTTTACTCCTCATAAAATTTCCGTACCGGGCCTGATAACTGAAATCGTTTCTTAAGGAGTAAACTCCAAAAATCTATTTATCGCCCTTATACGTCCTTTAATTTTTGTCACGTAACGTGTGAGAACAAAATCAGGATGTTCATTCCAATTATAAATATATAATAATCCACCTGTGATATAACCAAAATAAGATAAATACGCCTTTGATACATTAATTTTATAACGCGCAAACGACAAACACTACAATAAATATTTTTGGAGATTAATATTTTATAGGAAACAATATTTTTATTAGTTATATGTAAATTGCAGGATAACGATGAGATAGGTGATGATGATACAAGATACAAGATACAAAATTATTTATTTCCATAGTTTGGTTTTACAAAACTTAGACACGTCAAAATAGATTACAAAAAAACATATAGGTCATAGGTGCTTAAAGATAAGTAGGAAATAAATTTATGGTATCTGGTCGCTTCGCTTTTTTTACACTAGAGCAAAGAAGCGATTAGAAACTCTAGCTCATTTTTGTATTGAAACTTTACAATCATTATTTGTTTGTTAGTCTTGTTTTTGATATTGTGTTGGAGCAGATTCCGTCCCAAGCAGTTTTGTCCTCAAGGTAATCCGATATATTATAATAAGCTTTTTTACAAAGATTGTTTTTTACAATTTTCTTAAATTTAGTAATTGACAACTGTTGCAATTCCTTGGGAATCTTGTTGTAGAAGCGTATACATTGCCCTTTGAATGATACATTAACCTTATGCAGCCTAGTGGTGGGCAAAGCGAGTTTATATTTATTTCTTGTATTTACATTGTGTTTATCACTATTTTTTGTAAACAAATTAATATTTTTATGCGTATACATAATGGCTTCATAAATATATTGACAAATGACGGTCAATATGTTTATTTCTTTGAATTTATCACGTAGCGAATCTCGGGGACCCATATTATAGATAGCACGAACAGCCCTTTTCTGCAGTACAAATATGGTATTTATGCGTCCTACTCCAGCACTCCCCCACAGCAAAATACCGTATGACATAATGCTATGGAAGTAACTAAAGTAGACCAGTCTAGATGTTGCAATATTAGTTAAAACTCTAATTTTTTTGACTGCGAAAGCAGCAGAACTGAGCCTTTTCGACAATTTATCTATATGAGGGTCCCATTGAAGCTTGCTATCTAAAGTTATACCTAGGAATACAGTATTTTCAACGAGCTCTAAATTGTCGCCCTTTATTTTAATATCTACAGAACCTTGTTTTACATTAGGTAGTGAAAATCGAATACATTTAGTTTTATTTTCATTCAATAATAGATTATTGGATTCAAACCAATGGACTACTTTAGAAATTGCATTATTTACCTTGTCAAAGTTATTAGTGCGACGATCTATTTTAAAAAGAAGTGAAGTATCATCAGCAAATAATACAATTTCATGTTGATCCTGTACAAGATGTGGCAAGTCATTTATGTAAATCAAAAAAAGGTAAGGTCCTAATATGGATCCCTGAGGTACACCCATTGACACTAAGGACCCTGGAGATCGTTTCCCGTTGACATCAACTCTTTGAATTCTTTCGCTCAAATAGGAAGCAAAAATATCCAAGGATTTGCCCCTAATTCCATAGTGGCTCAATTTCCTGATCAATGTTTCATGGTGCACGCAATCGAATGCCTTAGATAAATCACAAAAAATTCCTATTGCATCCTGCGACTTTTCCCAAGCATCATAAACATGAGTTAGTAACTCAACACCAGCATCAGCAGTGGACTTGCATTTAGTGAAGCCATATTGCTTGTTATGTAGTAAATTATTTGCATCAAAATGTAATGAGAGCTGGCTCAAAATAAGCTTCTCAAATATTTTACTAAATGTAGGCAGAACTGATATTGGTCTAAAGTTAGTAGGGTCCGTTGTATTGCCCGATTTGAACAATGGTACAATTTTACTATGTTTCATTAGGTCAGGAAACACTCCAGAGTCTATGCATTCATTGAATATATTAGCCAAATCAGGTGCCAGAGTAACTATTAGTGGTTTAAGAATGTGTACAGAAATACCCCAGAGATCTTGGGTTTTTTTTACATTTATCATTTTGAAGGCTTTAACAATGTCTTGTTCGTTGACATGTTTAAAATGAAAGATGTTTTTACAATCAGGTACGTTGTTTTTTAATAATGACACGGCAAGATCATGTGAAGAGTCTAAAGAGCTTGTAGTTGACATAGGAATGTCTGTAAAAAAACTTTCAAAAGCTTGTGCTATCTCTAAATCATTATTAATAACTGTTTCATTTACTTTAAGTTTGTATTCATTGTTATTGTTCTGAGTTTTGCCAGTCTCATCATTAATTATTTTCCAGGTAGTTTTAATTATGTTACTACTGTTTTTAATTTTTGAACTTAGATAATTTGATTTTGCCAATTGGCAGACATTTTTGAAAATTTTTGAATATATTTTGACTTTATCTTTGAACTTTTCACAGGAGTTATATTGCTTTTCGCTATACAATTCATACAATTTTTGTCTGCTTTTATGTATACCTACAGTTGCCCACTCACTAAAACCAGGTTTGTCTGAGACTACAATTGATTTAGTTGTAAATATGCCATTAAAAATATTATAAAATTGATTGAAAAATGTACTATAAAGTTGATTGGGATTGTTGTTATAGTAATCAAAAGGAAGCTGTAGATCCCAACTACATTTAAACCTCTCAAATCGATTTGTAGTCACTGGTACAAAGCTAATTTTCTTTTTTATAATTTGTCTAGAACTCATATTAAATTTTACATATTGCCCTAGATGATCGGATTTTAGGTTACTTATTATATTTTTGCTGATTACATTTTCATTTAGGCTGGTAAAAATATTATCTAAACATTTTGCTGATGTGTCTGTTATTCTGGTTGGTTCCATAAATAAAGGTATTAAGTTATAGGAACCAAATAAATTGCATATTCTAGTATTTAATGAATAGATTTCTAGGAGATCTATATTAAAATCCCCGCAAATAATAATACTTTTGTTTTTTTTACACATTTTAAATAAAACATCATCCATAACCTTTTCAAATATTTCATATGATGCTGACGGTGGTCTGTATACGCTTACTACAAAACTCTGCTCCAACTCCACACATGCTATTTCAATTTGGCTTTCAACAGACAAGCATGTTATGTCTTGTCTATTCTTAAACTTTATTGCCTTATTTAGCAATATAACACTACCGCCTCGAATAGCATGTGTTCTACAGAACGAACTACCAACTTGGTGACTTGGGAAGTTAAACATCAGTTCATAATCTTTAAGCCAATGCTCTGTAATACACAGAATGTCAACATTAAAAGAACTTAAATACAATTCTATTTCAAATAATTTACTATTAATTCCTTGTATATTTTGATGCACCAGGGTAGTAGTAGGAGATGTTGTATTTTGTTTACATTTTAGCATTTTTTTGGGGTGATTCATATTATTTGACTTTTTAAGGTATTTATTTGTGTTTTTATTGATTTGAATTAAATTTTGGCAAGAGACTTCCTCTATTGTCTTAGTATCTAATTTAAAAAACTTGGAAAAAGTTCCAAAGACTTACAAGAAGTGTCATTATAATGCTCAAAAGAAGCATTTTTATGAGCCAAATTATTGGCTGATGTACTTAAAAAATAACATAGCGTATCAGCTAATTGTCTAGTGTAAAAATTTGAAAGGTAATAATTACCTTTAGTCAAGTAATATTTTTTATTAACTATACAGTTAATATCAATCACATGTACAGGATTATTGCATGAAATTGTATGCAAAGTCATGTTTAGATTATATCTAATGTTATTTTCCTTTTGTGGCAAACTTTGGCTATAAGGAAATGTATAGAATACAATATTGCCCACCTGTAGTGAAAATAGTTCATCTACATATTTAATTAGGTCAGATTTCTTTACATTTCCTCTATTTCCCATGGATGGATGAAGTTGAGCAGCACCCCGAGCAGACTGGCGTCCAGGGGGATCACCCTGTTTAAGCGGAAACGGAGCGGACGCGCCTTCGCGTAGCGGATGAACTGCTCCAACTCTGCCTGACCAGTCCGCTCTGAAATTTAAAGTTTGATTTTATGCTACCAAAATATTATATTAACTGACCTCTGATAACGTCAAATGAGGGTATCAAAGATCCAATGCGTTTATTATTTGATAATATTTTTTTTTGTTTAGTCCGTAATATATATATTTCTAAATCATATTTTTCATTGATAAATATGTAAAAGTAATAAAGTAAGTGCTAAACGCGGACCGCTATATTGGAGAAAGTATCGCACAGACATTCCGTCTAATCGCCGCATTTACATTGTTTATAAAACAGCTAGCCGTAATGTAAAACGGCGGATTTTGACTGACTTTCACATAATATATTCGTATCCTACTAATAAGGTCACAGTTGCAAACCACTAGCGTTATAAGAGGCGGTTTTCTTATTTATTGATTTTTTCAAACGATAGGTGTATATCTTTCTCCTTGGTCTGGGTGTTAAATATGTATAAAATATCTATGTATGTACGTATATTATATTTAAGTATATCAGATGTCTAGTACCCGTAACACAAGCTAAGAGCTTACCACGGGGCTAGATGTTGTTGTGTGGAGGAAATATTTATATATATTTATTTTATTTATATTTATTTAATCTGAATCGTGTTTATATATTTATAGATTAATTGTGATCTAGGTTTATACATTTGTATTCACTTTTTCTCGCATTTATGATTTTTATTAAGTTTTTGTCACATTTACTATAGCAGCGTTTCTACGAACCCTCGAGACAAGAACATTCCCACTTATAAAACCCTCATAATTTCTAATTTAATCATCATCATCATATCACCCTATTAACGTTCCCACTGCTGGGACACAGGGACTTCTCTCTTGACGAGAGAGATTAGGCCTTAATTCACCACGCTGGCCAAGTGCGGGTTGGTGAATGTCACATGTCCTTCGAACTCTTTTTAAAAATTGTTTTGTTTGATTTTCTTTTTGTTTTTTTTCTAATTTAATATTGGCAGTATAACTTTTAATCAAAGGGTTTTTTGGAGTTTACTCCTTAAGAACCGATTCGAGTTATAAGGCCCGGTACGGAAATTTTATGAGGAGTAAAATCATGTGTAACACGAAAAGTTGAGGCGTTACGTAGAGACAAACATATATATCTGTAGGATTGAACGTGTAAAAGAATGAGATGGAATACATTACACAGCGTATCTCATTCTCGGGGTCTCCTCTTTGCGCAATACTTCGTAGTCTCACTGTATTTTATTTATATTATTTTGTAACATACTTTATGTAATACGCTTTATTGAAATAATATAAATAATCCGAATAATTACAGATATAAGTTTGTTTCTCTTATCATTTTAGAAGATGCGTTCATTTGCCCTGTTTTCCTATTCCATATATATTATAATTATCGTTCGTAAGGAGTAAACTCCACACACACACTTTTTTTAATTGCGGACTCGTAAATGATGACGGAGAATCCAAAAATAAAAGGTATCCTTAGCGAGTGTGACCTTATTCATAGGATACGACGATATAATGTATTTATGTACCTTTTTCATTTATCCGTTTATCGTACAGCATTGTAATTAGCTTAGTGTGTTGTATCGAAAGGAGTTCTGTTATGAACACTGGAGCAAACATGCGCACCAAAGCTATAATTGCACCAATCAATTCTAATTTGAAGCTGATCTGTGGAAATGAAAGGAATATAAATATCAAAAAATATTTATGATTATTATTATTATACATCTATATATATAAAAATGAATCCCTTTTTCCCTTGGTCACGGCATCACGCCTGACCGGCTGGACCGATTTCGCTAATTCTTTTTTGTTATGTTCGTTATTATCAGGAGAAGGTTCTTATGAAAGAAAAAATTAAGAAAATTGCGCGGAAAATTAGAAAATTTAAAATTACTTAACCACCATATAAAATTATTAAACTTTTTTAATGTAACCTTAAGACATTTGACATAGAATTGACTGAATGCGTGCTGCAAATATAGTCAAAGAGGATGAAAAAATCCGTTTAAAACGGATTCTTCTGTCAATCTTATTTTATTGATAAACAATACATCTAAAATAATTAATTTAAAGGATCTTAACTTAATAAAATAAAAAATCTGCTCATTTATGGCAGAACAAAGTTAGCCGGGTGAGCTAGTTAATAATAAAACAAAGATTTTCATACAAACCCCATTATCCATTTTCATTTCGAACAATGCGATAAACATATTACCCATTACCTCGTAAACAGTGTTAAAGATAAACATATAAATCTGTAAAATAAAAATAATACTTTATGAGATGGTACCTAAAAACATAGAGACCATGAAATAAAATTGCTTAAACTTACCAAAGGATCTATGGCTGATTTTTGCATCTCTGCTAAATTAATAATCATTCTATAAACAAGCACCATTGATGTGAAATCTTTACTTGTTGAATTTTGTATCTCAGATAAGAGGTATCTCATCCGAGAATATATAGAAAAGAAAACGAAGGTAACGGATGTGTTTACAGAATTTACAGATACTGTCAGCCATATAAAAAACATTCTAGGTGCAAGAGGATTAAAACACGAATGTCTTGTAGCACAGAAATAACAATATACTGAAAAATGTGAGAATATTGCCAATAGATTAAACACAACAATTTTAGCCTCCATATTGAAGAAGGAACTTTTAACTCCCATTTTTTTATCTATTAACTGTAAGTCATAATTAAATTGACAGAAAGTTTTCTTTTCGTTCATTAATGACAGAATTATGACGTTAAGTAAATAATAACGAAAATATTCTATCCCTAAATAAATATATGTAATCAAGTTGAGCTCCATAAGAAACATAGAGAGAGCGATTAAGAAAAGCGAGTGGAAAACCGTTAAAATATTCCACAGTAAACGTTTCTTCGAATTTTTATGCTCAAAAAAACCGAAATTCAAACCAGTAAATACTTGCAACGTTTTATAAAATAACTGCATGGCAATTAATGATCTTGTTTTTTCGATTTTGGTTTTGGTAACAAATATATTATTATTAGAAATCTCCATCGCCATTGAGAGTTGGGTCTATGGATGCCACCGATAGATTAAAAAACGTAGTGTTCATTTGAAAAGTAGTTTTCTTGAATTTAAGTATTCATCATATAAATGAATTTGACTATTAAAGTAACTCATTTACATAAAAATGTAAACAATTTCAATAGTGCTTGCATGTGTCAATCACATTATTTTATCGTTTCCGTGTGTTAATTGATTAGTAAATTTAATATTTCACTGGTTTAATTGTTTTTTGTTATACTCGTACGCTTATTATTTTTTTCTTCTCAGGAATCAAGGAGTTTCTACAGGTTTTAGTTATTTATTACTACATTAAAACAATGCAACTGCCACGTCGTACATTCGAAGAACAAATTTCTATTAAATTTTTTCTTAGTTGAATGTGTTTTTAAATCTGGATTTGCAATATTTTTAATGTCAAATTATAAAAACGATTACCGTGTAAATTACCCTATTTACAATCTACTTTTAATTTAATATTGTTTATTATGTTACTGTAAAAGCCCGTAAAAAAGTCCAAAATAAGCTACAAAATATTGTTTCTTAAGCTGGGTCCACACTTGTATCATGTTGGTGTATCACGATCAGGCGTGTCGTATAAAGTATCAGTATCATAAGTATGGACGCTCATTTTATCCATGTCGTTTCGTTAAGGCGTATCTTGTAAAAACGCGTCCATACTTATGTGATACTGTATCATGACACCGTATCGACTTTAACCTTACAAATATGGACGCTTCATTTTTTCTTCCGATCCTTGTATCAAATATTATTAATATTATAGAGCTGCAACGCGTATCCCCTTTGATGATCGCGGAAAAACCGACACAGGATGGTTCGGGGTGTATCACGTATCATAGCACGATACAGTATCATGATACAGTATCAAAATACGTCCATACCACTGATTGTGATACGCGTATCGGATACGAGGTGTATCAAGATACGCGATCATTGGAGATCGGGTGCGGATCGGGCCGTATCGGATACGGCATGTATCATTAACGTGTATCAGCTAGCGTCCAAACTAGCGATCATGATACGCGCCGAGGATACGCGACGGAGATACGATACACCGAAATGATACAAATGTGGACCCAGCTTTACTGATTACATATTTTCTGTAAGTAATTATATGGCTCATTAGCCCCTCGAACCCGGTTGTCGTAATGTAAGTTTTGACTCGGTCAACTGGCCCCGCTTAATGATATTTTTATTAGAATAAGCAAAATTCGGAAGAATTACGAAGAGTGTTTCAACTTATGTTTTTTTGCTTTTTTTCATCATCGCCCTTTTAACGTTCCCACTGCTGAGACACAGGGACTTCTCTCTTGGCGAGAGAGATTAGGTCATAACTCACCACGCTGGCCAAGTGCGGGTTGCTAAACGACACATGACCATCAAACTCTTCCAAGTTCTCAGAATATGCCGGATCCTTCGTGATGTCTTGTTTCACCGTTGAAGCACTTGTTTAGAGAAGCAATCATAAGGTTTTTATGTAAAACGCCTTCAAATCCATTAGCGTCCAAACATGTCGTTGAGAAGTCGGTTAAAATCTTATTTTGGGTCTCCAAGCCAGAACTAAGAACTGTTTGGTCAATTCAAAACGAGATTTAGGAACATAAGCCGTAATATTATATTTCATTTATTTGCGAGAATTTCTTTGTATAATATAGGTCTTAAATCTAAATTAAATGTCCATTAACACTCTACCTAATAAGGTGTGCAAATCTATAATAATTACAATAAAATTCATTTCCATTAAAATTGTCTATAGCCTATATATATTATAACACTAAATACATACATTAAAAAATTAACTTATTTAATAACAATTCATAATAATTCATAATTCATAAAACTTTATTAAATTCACAATAATTGGCTCTGTATTTGAATATTACAAAATCGAATTAATCCTAGGTACTATTTTAACACAATAAATAAATAATTAAATAAATATTTCCGGACAATCCCCACAGCAGCATCCTAGCCCCGTGGTAAGCTCTTAGCTTGTGTTACGGGTACTAGACATCTGATATACCTATACATACATACATAGATATTTTTTATTATACATATAAAACAACAAACACCAGACCAAGGAGAATGTTCTTAATTAGTTCCAATAATAAAATTAATCTTATTCTAATTACAATTAAAGTAGTTTTTCACACTATCATCCTCAAGAAAGTCACTAACTGAGTAATAACACCCCTTCAACAAGATCTCTGTGTCAGAATAAGAATAACGAATACACAAAATTTATAAGTACCTACATGAATGAATTGAAAATTTAATCATAATAATTGGTAATTAGGTAATATTATGTCAGTTTTTTTTTTATATTCATGCATGTCATAAAAAACTTTTCTTAAAGCCAGTCTCTAAGTTAAATCATAAATTTAATTTATCTTTTAAAGCGTCAGATAGTTTGTTGTAGATAGTCTGGCTGCTTTAATCTTATTTTAGTTTTAATAATTAATTATAATTTTTAAGTTTGTATTAAATTGTTTATTTTTCCTAAATAATTATTATATCTGTTTTTATTAGTTTTTTTAATCTTGTTTTATTGTAATGATTTTCTTTGGAAATGACGTTTGTATCTATAATTAAGGTAACATTTGTAAAGTAGAATCCATTTCAATTTATGTTTCATGTGTTTGTGTTTATGTCAACTTTGTTGATACAGCTTATAAATAAATAGTAATGGCATGATAGAAAGAATTCCGTATAACGAGCTTAAGCCGACATAGTGGAGCATATAACCTATTTTTATGTCGAGTATGTCTAGTCAGAAAATCTGCATGCCGCTTTAAATACTGAGAAAATGGCTTGGCAAAGATACATGCACGGTAGCGGTAGGATCCTAAAAGTCCTAAAAATGGTTTACAGCTGTCTGTGCTCCAGTATCTACTAATTTTACACACTTAGAAAGCTAAGATTTTAATGTGAGGCTTGCGAACATTAAATTTCATTTCAATGTCAACCCCTCGTTCTAATTAAAAAAAATGTTGTAGGTGATTAGCCAGATTACTAATACAGTTTTTGAAAAGCTAGGCCAAAATTATATTCCATGGTTTTTTTTTTATTTGGTATTTATGGTTGAACAAATTCTTGAAATTACAATTTAATTGATTTTTTTTTGTATTTTATAAAACAATTTTATACGGATACTTAATAATAATACAAGTCGGTTATACAATAAAAACTAAAAAAGCTGAATCTCTCCAAAACTATAAAAAATCGGGGAATATTCAAAGGTTAAATTGATAGTTATTGAGGTCAGCCATCATCGCCCAGCCTTCGTTGATCCATCGCTCCTGATACACCATGTATATTATTCTCTTTCCCCCAGTCAACTTGTCAGGATAATTGAATTCTTCATTCCACATACTATTATATCTAATGAGTTAGCATTTCCAAAAAAAAAAAAGTGTTAGACATAATAGTTACCTTAAAAACCATCATATTAAAAAACGTGTTGCCGTGTAATTTTATCTAATACTTGATAATTTGCACATTTAGTTAAGACACGAATCAGAAATGAACATTAGAGATATTTTATCTATCTACTTAAAGAATGCTTTTAATCATTTATAAGTAAACTGTATAATGACGATGAGATAAGTGACGGCAAAGTTAAGCAGCATCCCGAGCAGGCTGGCGTCCAGAGGGATCACCCTGTACAAGCGGAACCGGAGCGGACGCGCCTCCACGTAGCGGATGAACTGTGCTAACTCTCCCTGTCGTTTCTGAATAAACTGCTTCAATTCTTCCTGTCGTTCGTGGTCTAAAACATTTAAAAAAGAAGAGAAAATAATTTAATATATAATTTATTTCATTAAAACTTTAATTCAATTTATAAGTTTAAAAAATTACCTCTTTCTTCCAACAATACTCCATGCAAAATCATTGCGATTTTTTCTTTTTGATTGGCTACTAGCTCTGCTGTCAAAGCTTTGGCAATCATATTTAATAAGTTTAAAACAACAAACATTAATTCGACGCGAGGCCCAATCTGAAAATAATAATATATTTAATTTATCTAACAACAAAAGTACCTATTCATTATTTTCATGCCATATAACATACATGATTCCCTTCCCTAAATTCTTGCACTGCTTGAAGAATATTATTCATGACTTCTAGAGTAGTATAGAACACGGATACCAATATCTGTAAGAATAATGATTTACTTATCAAAGAATTTAATGAGATAATAATTATGATTCCCCTAAAATGTTCTTACCAGTGGCTCAAGAGCAGATTTTTGCAATACCATCAAGTCCACCAACTCCTTATAAATATACGGAAATGTTGAAAAATCTTGATTCCTTTTTGTTAAAAGTGATGAAAAATACTTAAGTCTGATGTAAATGGAATAGAACACAAAATCACATGCTGTAGAAAGTACATTCAGAGAAGATGTGAACCATATAAATGTTGATGTAAAAATGAATGATCTTCCCCAATTATCAATAAATACACAGTCATAAACACCAACTGCCATAGTTAACGCTGTATTCATAGTTGAATATACTATAATTTTCATCGCCAATTTATAATTGCTAGGCAGCCCCAATTTCGCATCAATAGCCTGTAACTGTACATGCAGTTGACAAAACGTTTTATTTGAACTGATAGTTACTAATATAATAGCATTTAACAAATAGTGAACGAAATAATAAATATCCCAATAATTGTTTAAGCGATTTTTATTTGAGTCGTATATTGAAAGGCTGATCAAAATAGTTGGGATTATTATTGTTAAAGTTTTCCGTAAAACTCGTTTTCTTGAAGTAGTTTCATCATAAAAACCAAAATCTAAAAAGCAAAATATATGAATAAATTTGTAGTAAACGCTCAAAATATTGAAGGAATTATATTTTTTGGACAAAGACTCCATGTTGAATTTTTTCATTGCCTGACGACCACTTTCTAACAGAATTTATCGTTTATTTGAATCATTTATTGTAATGTGGTAATATGGAAATGAATTAGCTAAGTGCGTTTCGGATCAAGTGCTCTATAAGTTATTGTAGTCTTTAAATAATTTTTAGGTATGAAAAAGGCAGGCGATTTAAAAAAGATATTTATTTAGAAACAAGTGGCCCATCCAGTAATTTATTATTCTATGGCATGGGTTACAATCATCAAAATCACTCTATCTATTATATAGAACATCACTCTATTACCAAACACTGTTTTTAAATGTATCGTGTGCATTTAAGACTATTTAGCAAAAATATTTCAACAAAAAAAAACAAAAAAGATAAAGGTCATTATTGGAACATGACACGTTTTTGATAAATCACTAATACCGTTTATGTAAAACCAATATACAATGTAAGCCACGTTATTTTATTCTATGTATAGATTCAAAAATTCAGCATTTCAGGGCAAACACTTCTAGTTTCTTCACAAAACTGCCAATGGCCGAGCGATTAAGTAACGTTTTGTATTTGAACTTCGGAACCCTAGATACTTAGTAGAATTTCTCTTAAGATTCCTGTCAAAGATAATCTATACAATTATCATTATTGGAAGGAAATAAAACATTTTTATCTATCGTTGTATCGAATGTTATTGGGTGCTTCTAAGATACGTTTATATCTTCACTTTAAACAAGTCCTATTAAAAAAATAAACCAAATGAAATTCTCAGAATTATTTCTCCATTATTCTGGGAGACTTTAATGTTATTTTAAAAAAATTCGTTTGGTTTATTTTTTAATTTTGTTTTTTTGAGAATTAAATCAAATAACAGCTTTTCCCAGTAGTGTAGGACAAAAGGTGTGAATATTGAGCTACAATATAAAACAAAAATTACAATATTACCTAAGATTTTTGGTACCTACATTTATAACATGAAGCTTAAAATCATATTTTAACCGAAATTTCATACAAATCTAAATAATAGCACCCCGAGCAGAATGAAGATCCAGAGGGATCACCCTGTACAAGCGGAACCGGAGCGGACGCGCCTCCACGTAGCGGATGAACCGCTCCAACTCACGCTGACTACTTTAATCTGAATCGCGGTATTTATCCTGTTTTTTGCATTGAAAAAAACTATGTATGTATTTACAAAAAAAAAATGCATCTATGTAGTATATTAGTCACTTACCCTTAAAAGCCCTGCTTAGTTTGGTGATGAGTGAAGAGATGTTAAACAACTCGTTAGAAAAATATTGTTCTGAGATTGTTCAGGTCGTTCGGATGTATTCTGAATTATTTTTTAAAAGATCAATAACAAAAAAATACCGGTTTCTTGCAATAGCATGAAGAACTAACATAATATTTGTTGTTTGTGATGTAGGGAAAAGTAGCTGAGCAAACAGATTTCCTACGCTCAAAGCAACTATCAAACATCTATTCTTGGACTGGGCTGAGATAACAAACAAATTAAACATTTTTAAAATAGTCAAGATAGTCTGAGGCTGTGATTAGGTATAGGTAAATTTACTTCGTTTGTTATTTTTATTCATTGTACTGACAAAAGTATGGTTCACATACCTTCAAAGGGTGTAAATAAAATAGACATAGCAGCTGTACAATATATTATTTTTGTTGGTTGCAAGCAAGTTAAAAATCGACAGTCAAGTTTAAAAAAACAACACACCAATACAATAATTCGGATCATGTAGTCCAAATTGATCCACAGATGAAGGAGCAGAAATATGTGTGAAAATGGAAAATTTATAATTACTACTAATGGGAATACTTCATTCTATTTCCAACGGCACTCTGTTATAAATTTAAATTATATCATAATTATTAGTTACAATCAGTAAATTTATAGCAGATACCGGAAGAGGTATATTGTTATAGTATTTATTAAGAACCATTAATTGATTAATGTTTGACCAGTAAATATGCATCTACATTATTTCCCCTCTTCAACTTGTAAGGTAAATTTCATTAATTATTGTGTAACGCTCATCATGTAAATATAACTATATTAACAATAAATAGCAAGCATCTATAGTATGTTGGGAACCAGTCTGTGGATAAACGTAGCACGGAACGCAGAGCTACTTTGTATTTGGTTGTACCCGCTACGGACGGCCATTCGAATGACTCACTTCTTGTTCGGCACTGGAGTGTACCAGACAAAGGAAATAAAACTACTTAATTTCATAAATTGGATTTATTTTAATACAAATACCAGTAAAACGAAGATAATATTATAGTTCAGAAGTGGTATTACTGCAAAAATATATTGTTTTTGTAACGCCCAAGTATCATCGGATACCAAAGCTACAGGTGATGTAATTTTTTTTTCCCATTATTCAGAGAAACTAAAAACGATAGATTGAGCCTGAGAAGATTAAGAAAAGAATAAAGCGTCATTGAATACAGTCGTTTAATCCTGGATAAACTCGTGATAATATCATTTGATCAGAGATATGAACGTTAGAACTTTGTTTCTTTGTTCAACCTTTGTTCCATCTGTATAGTTCAACATATAAATATAAATGTTTCTGTACTTCTACTGTTATATTTATAAATGTTTATTAGAAGATACAGTATCTGAGAAAATATAGCTTTTGTTCAATTCATAAGCACTAACGAGGGCAGATAAGATGGTTAGTTTTCTTGTCGTCAGTGTGATTATTTCTCTCAATAATTCACATATATGTCAATACATTTAGAGTGAGATGTTATTTAATTAATAATGGTTTTGGGTAATATCCCTTACAGCTAGGATGTTAATAGATTTGTTGTTTATTATTACGAACAATAAGTATGTTAAATGGCCCAAGAAAAAAACATTTGTCTAAAATAAAGGAGGTATTATACGCAAATGGCAATGGTACAACATAATGGTATTTATGAGTTTCATGCGATTATAATGACTCAAAAAGGGATGAAAGTAGATTTAAATGAGATAGTGAAAAATATACTTAACTAGCAGGCGGCCGCGACTTTGTACGCTTAGAGTGAGTTATTTGCACACGACATGTATTAGTAGACAACATAGGTTTTTAAAACAAACTTCGAACTTTTGTTTTAAACCCAAAAGGGATTTCTAAAGATACATTAGAAGCTCACCTTTACACCATCGACAGAGCATACATTTTATATTTCAAGTGTCTTACTTAAAACATAGGACTGTCATAAAAATTCCAACCCCGGCTTGACCCCTATAGGTGTGCATTTTCGTAAAATCCAGTTTGGCTAATTTTTACACGCTATAGATAAAATCGAACTGCCAAATTTGATATTTCTAAATTAAAAATAGGTATTTCACTTCTAACCCCGGTGTACCTTAGAGGGCGATTTCTGAAAATAATATTTAACACGTATTTCATTATTTTATTGATGCTCAAGCTGAGTTTAATTCCAATAACAAAAAAAAAACGGCAAAATTTCATACTAACTTTTTTGAACACCCCACTTTATAAAAGGATTTTGTTGTAAAATTAATATAAATGAAAAATAGATACATAGTAGCCGATTCTTAGACCTACTGAATATGCATATAAAATTTCATAATAATCGGTTAAGCCGCTTCGGAGGAATGTGGTAACTAACACTGTGATAGGTGAATTTGATATATATAATCAAATCAATTTGTCAATTTGTGAAAACGATGATCATCCTTGTTGTAATAGCAACAGCATTTTATATCGGTACAATAGTTGTCGGTACCTCAGGTAAATCTATGATACCTAGACCAAATACATCGTGGGCATTGTCTCAAGTTTCAGGAGATGGGTGACGGAGGTGATCATAATGAACGAAAGCATGAAACACCACCTCTGCGGAGGAAGCCCGGACGTGGTTCTGAGCGACGAGGACAATACGAGGTGGTAGCCGTCAACGATCACGTTGTCAGAGCCGGCGCGTAATCAGACACAAGGATTTGGAATCGATGAGAATGCTATACGTCCAGGTGGACTGAAAACTCAACATGTTTCGGAATTTCCAGGAAGGTTTGGCACTGAAGGCTTGCCACGATGATTTTATCACTTTGGTTTAGAAAAACATTACAACGCATTCGAACTTCTATTTGATTCCCTAAAATGCTAAAGTTTCATAAATAATATCATAATTTATTTTTTTGTAAACAGAAACAAATACAAATCTTAGGTAGTAACATAGGATATGTACAAAGACGAGCTTAACCTTATTAGAGTTTACTTACAACAAACCTTAGGGCATGAAGGACATGTTACAGCGATGTTATGGCTTAAATCGTACATGGATCAATGTATTTTATCTGTCCAGGCATGCAATTATAAAATTAGAATTACATTATTGAATAAAAAAAAAAAAAATATTAAAAAAAAAACCAACAAAAAACTGTATTAAATAAATGTAACTTTAAATTAATTTCATTAAACAGTTATGGCACATCAGTAATCATCATAGTAAGAAAAAAAAATCTAAGTCATAAAAATAATTAGTAACCAATTTAAAAAGTCATTATCTTACAGACATTTTTGTCAGTCATGAAATCATGTTTACTTTAGTAACACATTTTAATAAGCAATGTCATTAAAATCTTCTGAAACACCCGACAAGGAAGGTTTCTCAAAGATTAGATTATTCAAGAGATTTCAGAATAGCAGGCGCCAATCGAAAAATGCTCTTGCCCATAAAATCAGTTTTAGTGTTAGGCACGTCGATTTTATTTTTGTCTCGTCTGTTTCTTTCAACAACGTCTGACAGTTGAACGAATAAGCAAAGATTGTTTTTGACTAGCAGATATAATATTCTATAAAATAGGGTTTGTCTGTATCTGTAATCTTAAGATTAAACATTGATCGTAGGTATACATAGTTTTGGTGCTTTAAGACTATTAGACCATACCTTAAGCGAGAAGCAAGTCAGAGATCATCATATATAGATTTCGTATTTAGGCAAAAATAATATATACCTACTGACGGCCCGCCCCGGCGCGGCGTCGCACGGGTAAAAAGGGTTCCCGGCAATTTTTCCTTATTTGCTCACCGTTTAGACCTGCCCTGGACTGCGACAGGCATTTTGAAACCAAGGTCGGCTCAATCGTCCCAGCCGTTCTCGAGTTTTGGTCGGACTGGCGAACAACAATTCATTTTTATTTATTTAAAGAATATAGATAATATCCGCTATTTCACGGACGCTTTTAACAAAAATATAAAAATAATAATTGAGTACTTCAAACGCATGTCAGAAATAAAATGATTGAAAACTATGTTGAATATTGAACTTTCGAGACATAGACAATAGCTCAAAGATTATATAACCACCACGTATGAATAGTATATCAAGAAAAATCATAGACAACCTATAAAATGAATATTGAACTTTCGAGACATAGACAATAGCTCAAAGAGTATATTACCACCACGTATGAATAGCTTATCAAGAAAAATCATAGACAACCTTTAGAAAGACATTTATTTTACACTTTTGTTGACCTGTAGATAATAACAGACACATAATTAGCAATAAGTTAAAATGGCGACTATAATTTGAGATTTAAACTATCCTATCTCTCGGGTTTGATCGAACTGCACATGGTGTGCGAATTTTATTATAATCGGTTAAGTGGTTTAGGAGTCCATTGAGGACAAACGTTGTGACGCGAGATTTATATATATTAAGATTAGTCAAGATATATATATAAATAAATACTTAGGTAAAATAAAATTGATCTAAAACTGTTACGAAGGAAGTTTATTACAAAAAAAATACGTGCTGTCTCGTTATAAATACTTCGATGCACGACATTACGAGCAAAACTACCACCGAAGTCTTGATTGGGTGATGAAAAGTAGGAAATCCATCTGATGGTTTATTATGTAAGCCTTTGTCTCTAACTTAAAATCCCATACATCTCAACTTGTTATCTTGAGCTATGTAAAAAAAAGAATTTCATATCGTTTCTCATTCGAATCGTAAGGAAATCGTTGTCCCTGCAAACTATTTAAACCCTCCCAATTTACTGCAAAAGATAAAATCTATGTTCCTCATAAAGCGACTAGATTAAATTGTTTAATAAGCTGGTACGGATTACCAATAAAATTATTTTTGTGGCGAGCAGGCAGTAGATTTAATAATATGTGTGAATAGTTTGATTTATACAAATTCTGTTCAAGCGCGAGTACGGCCAGGCGGCCGGCGGCTGAGCACATATTTTTACTGTTAATTTATTTTGTTTTTAACTATTCACATTGGTAGTGTGAGATAATTTATATTGGTATATTATGTTTTTATTCGTGAGAACATTTAATACGCCTTTTATTTTTATTTATAAAAATAGGCTACACCAACAGAATATACACATAATAATCACTTTACAACAATCAATACATATACATTATTACACTTTGATACATATTCTAATGAAAGGTATGTTTTTCAGAAAGGCCACTTATAGGGTGAAACAAAAAAATTCTAAATTTAAAATAGTCCTAGGATGTTCTACTAGATGTCGTTAGTACGAGGCGTAACTCGTAGTTGCAAGTGTAGAAGAAATTGAAGCGAAGACGCCGTGGCGAGGTTAGTTTAGATGGTTAGAATTTCGATGCGAATAATGACGATAAAAAAAAATTATGTATTCGTTACTGTACCATTTAATACTCTTTACTGTACCATTTAATACTCGTTACTTTCATATCGGTACGTTACTGGTTACTTTTTATATAGCATTATGTTCGAGTAACGAATCACATCGTATCGCGTTCACGTACAGATATAATTTGTAATTTGTGAAAACATTATTTACCTATCTATTACATAATCAAATGCGTAACGTTTTTTATATTCCCATATTTTCACCTAATTATGTTCAGTTATTCTAAATTTAGTTTGATTTAAAAAGTACAATGTTTGTAAAATGTTTACGAACCTAAATTTGCAATGGATTTACTATTTTGAAAATGACTAAGTTAATTTAAATATTTAACATTAACAACTCAAGTCATGATGTGTCAATGTATTATTTGATACCGCATCAACGATACAAGCGCATACTAAAACAGTGTTGTTGGTACCGATTTATTACGAAAAATGCGAGTAACGTTATGTATTCGTAAGAGTAAGGATTCGTTACTCGGTACTGGTCGGAGTACCTACCCGTTACACAGTGCCGTAGTTATACACATACGGGTTGCTACAGCGAAGAGAAATTTGAATTTTTAACGCACCTGCTAGTTCTTTCAGCGATGATAGTGATAACAATGATTAAAACTATATATACATTGACATAAACTATTATTTAAGATCTGACATTGTATTAATAATTATTATGTATTCTCGCAAAATAAACAATTTCATTTAATTTCATGTCAAACATATTTAAGGTACTTATTAATAATGCCTAAAAGGAGATGACACATACATATTAGTAAAAAAATTAACATTTTTATATAATTTTATACGAAATGAGATTATTCAATAATTTGGTATTTTTCGTTATTAATTTTAAGTTGAACGTATATTTGAATACCTATAACTATAGGTAATTAAAATGACTCATGTGAGTGAGGGAACAGTATATGATTTTAATTGTAAATACCAACAATTTAATGTGATTATAATGACTATAATATATACCTATGTATAATAATACTGATAAATAAGATGTGAATTGAATACGTTATAAAAGATGAGCCGAGGTTCTTTTTTTTATGTGACAAAATGACTCGTAGGGTAGGTAGGTACCCATGTAATACATGAGCTTGGTCTGGCATGAGTGTTATGTGAGGTTCAAAGCCAAGACCAGAAAGTAGTGAATGGACTCGAAGAACCTCTTTCTGTCTAGCTTTGGGTGCCCATATAATACATGAGCTTGTACCAGCATGAGTGTTATGTGAGGTGCAAATTCAATGAACTCGAAGTAACTCTTTCTATCTAGCTAGTTATGAAATCAGTATCACAAATTATGAAAATTGTTATAAAAGATGAACTGAGGAATTTTGTTATGCGACTCTTGTATATACTCGTAGGGTACCCATATAATACATGAGCTTGGTCTGGCATGAGTGTTATGTGAGGTTCAAAGCCAAGACCAGAAAGTAGTGAATGGACTCGAAGAACCTCTTTCTGTCTAGCTTTGGGTACCCATATAATACATGAGCTTGTACCAGCATGAGTGTTATGTGAGGTGCAAATTCAATGAACTCGAAGTAACTCTTTCTATCTAGCTAGTTATGAAATCAGTATCACAAATTATGAAAATTGTTATAAAAGATGAACTGAGGAATTTTGTTATGCGACTCTTGTATATACTCGTAGGGTACCCATATAATACATGAGCTTGGTCTGGCATGAGTGTTATGTGAGGTTCAAAGCCAAGACCAGAAAGTAGTGAATGGACTCGAAGAACCTCTTTCTGTCTAGCTTTGGGTGCCCATATAATACATGAGCTTGTACCAGCATGAGTGTTATGTGAGGTGCAAATTCAATGAACTCGAAGTAGCTCTTTCTATCTAGCTAGAGACATTATTAATTGTATTTTTTTGTTAAAATTGTAGTGTAGGTATGTACAGAATGTACACTTACATTATTAGCAATATTATGTGTGTAATAAGGAGATTTAACATTTTTTTTTTTTCTATACATACTTACATATTTCGTTTTGTACCTATTGATGTAACGAAGGGACTCGTTATTTGTTACGGATGGCCGACTGTAACGCTCATCATGTAAATATAACTATATTAACAATAAATAGCAAGCATCTATAGTATGTTGGGAACCAGTCTGTGGATAAACGTAGCACGGAACGCAGAGCTACTTTGTATTTGGTTGTACCCGCTACGGACGGCCATTCGAATGACTCACTTCTTGTTCGGCACTGGAGTGTACCAGACAAAGGAAATAAAACTACTTAATTTCATAAATTGGATTTATTTTAATACAAATACCAGTAAAACGAAGATAATATTATAATTGGGTAATGTTTATATTTCAGTAGGTATTATGGTACATACATATTTATGAGTTAACATTTTAATACAAACAAAAGTATAAAAGTTTTACACTGAAAGTCTTATGGGCAATACTAATACTTAATAATATGCACACTTTTTTAAATTAAAACACCAATCTGAAATGAGCGGAAGAGATGTTTCATCTATGTAGATTTGTGCTTAAGGAATGCGTTAAAATCATTTATAAGTAAACTGTATAATGACGATGAGATAGGTGACGGCGAAGTTGAGCACCATCCCGAGCAGACTGGCGTCCAGAGGGATCACCCTGTACAAGCGGAACCGGAGCGGACGCGCCTCCACGTAGCGGATGAACTGTGCTAATTCTCCCTGTCGTTTCTGGTCTAAAAAATTAAAAATGTAATAAAAATTATTTCATTTGTAAGTTCATTTTAATGTTAAAAAAATACCTCTTTCTTCCAACAATACTCCATGCAAAATTATTGCAATTTTTTCTTTTTGATTGGCTACTAGCTCAGCTGTCAAAGCTTTGGCAATCATATTTAATAAGTTTAAAACAACAAACATTACTTCTACACGAGGCCCAATCTGAAAATAATATATTAAGTAGTTTATCTAACAACAAATGCACCTAAGCCTATTAATTATTTTCACTCAATATAACATACATGATTCCCTTCCCTCAATTCATGCAGTCCTTTAAGAATATTATTCATGACTTCGAGAGTTGTATAAAACACGGATACCAATATCTGTAAGAATAATAAATGATTTACTGGTAACACTTGTAATTTTTCTCTCCATCCACGGTTGTCTGGAAGAAATTGCTTTTAGAAATAAGACCGCCCATTACGCATTTTAGGTTTAGTTTTAATTTCTTATTGTATTGTTTCTTTGTTTGGTGTGTATTAAATTATTTTCTACTACTACTAGATAATAGATGATACTTATAATTCCCCTAAAATGTTCTTACCAGTGGCTCCAGAGCAGATTTTTGCAATACCATCAAGTCCGCCAACTCCTTATAAATATACGGAAATGTTGAAAAATCTTGATTCCTTTTTGTTAAAAGTGATGAAAAATAATTCAATCTGTTGTAAATGGAAAAGAACACAAATGCACATGCTGTAGAAAGTACATACTGAGAAGATGTGAACCATATAAAAATGGATGTAGAAATCAGTGATCCTCCCCAATTTCCACTATATACACAGTAATAAACACCAATTGCTATACTGAACGCTGTATTTATAGTAGAATAAACTATAACTTGTATCACCACTTTAAAATTGCTAGGCAGCCTCAATTTCGCATCAATGGCCTGTAACTGTACATGCAGTTGATAAAAAGTTTTTTTTGAACTGATAGTTACTAATATAATAGCATTTAACAAATAGTGAACGACATAATAAATCTGGCTATAAATGTTTTGGATTTGATCTTTACTTAAATAGTATATTGAAAGGCTGATCAAAATAGTTGGGATTATTATTGTTACAATTTTACGTAAAACTCGTTTTCTAAAAGTAGTGTCAACATAAAAACCAAAATCTAAGAAGAAAAATACATGTATGATTTTGTAGAAAACGGTCATAATAAAGAGTGGACTATATTTTTGCGACAAAAACTTCATGTTGATTTTGTAATTTCCAGACGACCACTTTCTAAAAGAGTTTATCGTTTATAATCAGGCTTCCTTTATTGGAACCATATACGGCACTTATGTTATTGATTAGCAAGTTAGGAAGTTCATTATATAAGTGTGTGTCGGATCATGCGTAATAATAAGTAATCATAGTATAGAAAATGGTTAATAGAGATGTGCCGATATTATATTCGGTTAGTATTCGGTTCGGTACTTTTATCACTATTCATTTTAGGCCGATTTATTCGGTTAAGGTACCAAATTATATTCGGTTCGAATATATATATTTCTATTTATTTTTTCTACACTTATGTATCAGTAAGCTTTTAAAAATACCGTATTAACGTACTAATGGAGAAACCGATACTTGATGTGAAAAACCTCTAGTATTTCTTCTTTGTCGGACCCCCAAGCCTCAAAATACCACACACGAAGCAAGAAAGAATAGGTTGGTGACTTGGTTCATGTTTATTTTAAGCTATTGCACAGCTTCTATCGCGGGCCTTGAGCGTGGAGACCTAATCCAGAAATTCCGTATCGAAAAAAAACTTAACACCCACCACTCCGACCAGCACAGCGGATATACTTTTTTGAACTATTAATGACTTTTTGAAATATCACGCATGTCTCTTTAGTTCAGCAACCCGCCTTTAGGTGGCATTGGTTGTATCGGCGTGCTTCGCCCCGCAATCTGGTGACTCATGCCTGCTGTCTGCCTGAGTTTCGGCGTTAAAGCACCTCCTCTATTAATATCAAAGAAAAAAAAATACTGCATAAATAAAATAAATATATAATTATAATTCCATAAGTTGATAAAAAATGCTATGAAATAGCTTTACCGCGGCAGTCTCCGAGTGCCACACGTCTTTTTTCTCTTTTTGTGTTTTTGTCGGACATCGGCGCACGCGAGAAAGCCTTATATTCGATACAAGGGCTAGTCTCTCCAACGATACAGCTTCGACCAACAATATTTTAACATAAGCTAACAGCGGGGATAAACATTGCTGTGTGGATTGTCGAGCAATAATAATATTGCTCGACAGTATATTGTTTGTAAGTAATACAAATATTACTTACAAACAATATACTTTGAAATATGCCTTCAAACATCTAGAATCAATACCTAAATATTATTATATTATAAAGCTAAATAATTCGTTTGATTGTTTGAAAGCGTTCATCTCAGGAACTACTGGTCTGATTTTTATAATTATTTCACTGTTAGATAGCCTATTTATCGAGGCTATATGCTATTTAGAAAATCCATATAACGCGGCAATGCGTAATATATAACCCGTCTCTATACTAAAGCATTATTAAACAGATTTACACTGCTTAAAGTATTTTATCAATTCTTTCCGATTTAGATAGAGGTTTTATAAAAGAAGGCAATTTATTTATTAAAATTTTTGCTGTGGAAAATACGCTGTTTCCACAGGGAAGTCCGTATTTTATGGATTTCCCGTAGAAAACGCCGTGGTTTGTCAAACTAATTATAATAATTTTAATCGCGCATCTCTCGCCTTCAGTATGCCATTATATTCAGACTAATATTCTAAAGTTTAGAACAACTTTAGAATATTAGTTTCAACCTATAAGTGGAGTTTATCACTTTGTAAATAACATAAAAAGGTTTATGTTCAGACTCTTGTCAAAGATAATCCATACAACAATACTGGATGAAAATAATAACTTTTTGAAGTGAAACTTCTATAGAATCGTAGTGATTTCAAACCGGATGCAAAAAGATGAAACGGAAATGATGTAAGAGACACAAATACAATGCTTTATTTAAATTTCTTTGCGCGATACTTCGTAGTTGAGACTACGAAGTATTGCTGTATTTTATTTATATTATTTTGTAACATACTTTATGTAATACGCTTTATTGAAGTAATATAAATAATCCGAATAATTACAGATATATGTTTGTTTCTCTTATCATTTTAGCAGATGCGTTCATTTACCCTTTTTTTCTATTCGATATTTATCATAATTATAGTTCATAAGTAGTAGACTCCAATCGTGCGTCGTAGCTGACACACACAAACTTTTTTTTATTCTTCTTATTATTCTTTCGTCGATTTACTGAAGTTTCACTTCTATCGTGTGTGAATCGCACACACACCTTTTTAATTTAAGTTATTAAGAAAAACCCCCGATTCCAATGCTTTAATTTCCTTAAAAGTAAAACACCATAATAATGTTTAATGTACACGCGATGCGCTTTCACTCCAGTATATTTGGAGATTTTCGGTTTTCTTTCCCCACTCTAACCCCCATAACTTTTAAACGGCACAACCGATTTTCATGAAACATGTCTAAGTACACTCGAAACAAATCGATCCATCCGTTCGGGAGCTATGATGTCCAAGACAGACAGACAGACAGACAGACACGTCAAAATTATATTATAACACCCCTCTTTTTTTATTTATCGTTGTCTCGAATGTTCTTATTAGAAACGTTTATCTAAGCGCTAAAAAAGTCAAAATGAATATCAAATTAAATTCTCAGGGTTCATTCTCCATTCATCTGGGAGTTTTAAAAGTTATTTAAAAATTAAGTTTGGGTTTACTAAAATAAAAATATTTTTTTATATGAAATTTAATCGAATAACAAATTTAACTATCGAGCATCGAAATATCTTTTGATTCAAAATTAATTGCGCAACATACTGAGGTTTAATCAATAAGAATTTTCAGATAGTTTAACCATCACCCTGCTAAGGATGATCCACCCTGCCAGTTACACAGTTACAGTTTTTCTACTTGTAATTGATTATTCTTATTTATTATAATTTTATAATTTAATTTTATTTTCAAGAATTTAATTTTATGTTTATAAATTTATTTTATCTTTGTTGTTTATGTATAATCATATTAATTAGTGTAATAGATTTTTTAGTCGTGCTAATTAATTGAATAAATAAATATGATTTATACTTTGATGTATGTTAGTCTGTAAGGTATATGTTTATGTGGGCCTTAGATGTCTGAAATAAATGGTTTATTATTATTATTATACAATAAATAAAAATACTATTTCAAATACATCATAATCATATATATAACATATCATATATTTAAATTAACATGTTTAAATTGCATAATCTTATAGTCAGTATATAAATTGTATAACAACGATGAGATAGGTGACGGCGAAGTTGAGCAGCATCCCGAGCAGACTGGCGTCCAGAGGGATCATTCTGTACAAGCGGAACCGGAGCGGACGTGTTTCAACGTAGCGGATAAACCGCTCCAACTTATACTGACGACTATAATCTGAAAGTTCGCGTTTTTTAGGAGCGGTATACTTAATTCACCTGAGTAAATTAACCCAGGTGGCAAAAAATATACTTTTAGCAGACTTTATTCACCCAGCTGATTCCTGGTGAATTAAGTACACTAATTTTGTAGACTTTATTGACCCATGTAATTACCTAGATAAGGCAAATAATACTTTCCAGCAGAGTATTTTTTATTTCTACATTTATATCATCATCCGGTACCAGGATAGCAGAAACAATGAAGAAGTATATCGATTCATTTGAAGTCAAGATTTCGAGTCGCGAAAACCTCTCTTTAGTTGATGCATTCCTGGTATTTTTTATTTGTAAATAAATAAGAATTTCATTTATTAAATAATTCAAATAGTTATTATTATTGTGATTAAACTTATTTTACCTTTATTTAATTATAGTAAATTAGCCTTTCACGAAACGACGTTAACGTGTTTTTTTATTTTCCTGCGGTTACAATGTATTTTCCCTAACCTATGTTACTTTTCAAGAATTAGAGAATCTCTGTACCAAATTTCATTCAAATCGCTTTAGAAAATCCAGATGTCATCCCGTTGTGTTTATATAATATTAGAATAGATAAGTTAATTAATATTTTGTGAAAATTGAAAATAACGCATTTAAATACCTCACATTATACACATGAAGTGTGACGTCATTCAAGACGCCATGATAGTCCTGGCTGTTTTCACTTGACCTCGACATCTGGGTGAATAAAGTCTATTAAAAGTATACTTAATCTGGTTGAATTAACTCAGTTGAATTAAGTATACCGCCCCGTTTTTTATCATCTTATTGAGAAATACTGTGTATGTAATTACAAAAAAAATATATCTTTGTAGTATATCAGTCATCAAACCAAAAACACGGAGGAACATAATAGAGCAAGCTCTGCTTAGTTTGGAGATAGGATGTCCACAAAATACATTTCGATGAATAGTTACCGGATTCTTCGAAGAGTTTGTCATGAAGAGTTAATTTAATTTTTGTTGTTTGTGATGCAAGACTTTCCGCCGAAAGTAGCTGAGCAAACAGATTAACTAAGCTTAAGGCAACTATTAAAATATCTATTCTTGGACCGGGCTGAAATAACAAATAATTATAATTTTATAAAATATTATCAAAGTAGTTTGAGCTAATGATTATATGTAGGTAAATTTACTTGGTATGCTATTTTTATTCGTTGCACTGACAAAAAAATAGTTCCCATAACTTCAAAGGTTGTGAAAAAAGTTGACAAAAACAGCTGTAAAAAAAAATATTATGATTATTAGTAAGTTGCAAACAAGTCAAAAATCAACCATCAAGTTTAAATAACTACACACCAACGGCGTTATATAATTTGTATGATCTTCAGCCAAATTTGCAATTGATTCATACAATTTCTGCATTTGTGTTATGTTTCGATTTTCAGTTTTGAGAACAAACAAAAATTGTTTTAAACGACAAAATAAAGAATAAAAAATTAATGTACAGTTTATATCTACAATTTTTAAGCAAGTCAGTATCCAGAAATATAATAATTTAGTTATGACTCCAATAACTGACTCATCACTGTTAACACCAAACCAAAAATAGAGCGTAATATTTAAAGCCGAGTTTGATATCACAAAAAATAATATTTTTTTCTCAATTCGGTACGAATACGTACTACGATTCAGAATAATATCAATATTTTTCAAATCGCGATAAAGTTGGTAGAATGTCTCGTTATTACTGAGAGATAACAATATTAAAACACTTAAGAAATAGCGAATACAGTGATACAAAATCCAACTTATACTTCCTAAAACATAAAATTCAAAATTTACAATACAAATTAGTATGCAACAACACGAATAAATAACGTTTATGGCTTTTTTTAATAATTTGTACGATTTGTAGTTAAAAAATCCGAAATCCAAACCTCCGAAGATATGGATAAACTTATAAAATTTTGTTAATACAACAATAGGTTCACAAGCTTCCTGTTTAATAGAAAATAATTGACGAATATTCATAACTAAATGAATTGTGTACGACCACTGGACATAAATTCTTGTAATGAAAGCAGTATATTTTGCCGACGAAGGGTTTCAATACTGCATGATCAATTAATTACGTTAGTAGTCAATTACTATCCAACAACTTCAAATGATATTATTTGTTATTATATAGCAACAGTTTGTTGTATGTGTGTGTTGAATATGGAAATGGAAATAGAGTGAATCAATGTAAATACGAATTTCTGTTTAATACATAATGGTGGTTCTCACAGATAGCCTGAGATTATTATTTTTCTAATTCAGGTACAAAAATAAAGTCATCAGCACAAGTAAGTGATCAAAATCAACGTCTCAAAACATCTTCTAGTGTCTAGAGAATGATCATAATAACACCGAGGATCGATATAAATGTGATCACTTACTTATGAAACGTTATTTGTTCCTTTACTTCTAAATAGTCAGTAACTTTTGACTTCATTTACTGTATATTATATTTTGAGGACAGACAGAACAGTTTATTTTGCTGTTTACTGTACTCCCCTTTTTGTTGTCTAATTATTAATGTATAATAATTAATGATACCAAATTTCAGGATTTGGGCAACAGATTGCACCCACATTAAGATTAAAACTAGTAGCCGGCTTAGCACTGCGATTTTCTGTCTCTTTAGTAGACCAGGCCCCCGGGCCCGGTTGACGTATTGTTAGTTTTGAATCGGTCAACTGGCCCCGCTAAGTAAATCTGTTATTAGAATAGAAAATTATCAAAATTTAAAATTAAAAAAACCTCCGATTTACATACCTTAGTTTCCTTAAAATCATATTATTTTGTAATTCAATGTCGCTTTTATTTGAGACCTTACTCTACTCTACTTAAATATAATTATGCAGATATTCGGTTTGTTTTTCCCACTTTCACCAATCATATAACTTTTTTACGACACAACTGATTTTCATCAAACATATTATGTCTAAGAACACTAGCGCAAAAGTAACTTTGAATACAATAAAAAAAACTAAATTTAAATCGCATCATCCGTTTGAGAGCTATAAATAAATAAATAAATATTTCCGGACAATCCACACAACAACATCTAGCCCTGTGATAAGCTTTAAGCTTGTGTTAAGGGTACTAGACATCTGATATACTTAATAAAATATACATACATATGATAGATATTTTCATTATACATTTTAAACACCCCAAACCCCCAAACCAGACCAAGGAGAGTGCTTGCAGAACACACAAACACTTTCGCCCTCGGCGGAAATCGAACCCGCTACCTCTAGCACCGCAAGCAGACCCTCGCCCACCGCGCCACTGAGGCAGTCAGCTATGAAGCCACAGACAGTCAGACAGACTATGTTGCGCGAGGCCAGTACTTGGATGTCTGACCGCTCTGACTGCATCTTTTACCACTTTTAATTACACAAATTTTAGTACACTAATTTTGTAGACTTTATTCACCCATGTGATTCCTGGTGAATTAAGTACACTAATTTTGTAGACTTTATTCACCCATGTGATTACCTAGATAAAGCAAATAATACTTTCCAGCAGAGTATTTTTTATTTCTACATTTATATCATCATCCGGTACCAGGATAGCAGAACCAATGAAGAAGTACATCAATTAATTAAAAGTCAAGATTTCGAGTCGCGAAAACCTCTCTTTAGTTGATGCATTCCATTTATTGCAAAAAGTGTATAAACTGTACACATTTTTTAGTCTAAACCAGAAAATGTCTACATATATCTCTAACGATATTACCGTACGCGATCCTGCACACGATGCCGCCACCGCGCCTCCGACGCGCCGTCCGTCCCTACACCGTTTCACTCTCGATACGCTCAGCGTAGAGTCCGCTGCCGCGCCGCCACCGTAACGCCAATGTAACATATAATGTTCTTATTAACTAGTAATGCATTAATTAACAATCTGGCACACGATCCCACAAGGGTGCAAACGCGTTAAAAAACAACACAAAGATTACGTAAATAACGGTTTACAATTTCGAAAGTAATCGTTCCTTTAATGTTTTATGATATAAAAAAACCTGAGGTGTCAAGGGACACCCGGATGGAACGAAGTTCCTTTCGATTAATTAGTGAAGGAATTGTAATAATATTTTCTTTCAAATGTAATTAGAACTAAAAATAAGTTACAAATAAATCTGAATTTTACCCAAAACTAAATTTTGGAAACACAAAAAGCATTGACCCCGACGTAACTTGAACTCGCAACCTGGAGTCAGACGCGCTACCGTTGCGCCACGGAGTCGATGACGAGAAGCGCGAAATTAAGCAACAGCTTATCAAAAGATGTTGTGATTCAAAAAGTGTCGTGTCGTCGTGTCGCGTGTCGTGACAAGTTTTCGTAAGATTTTTAACATTTCACAACGCGCGATAAGGAACTTCGTTCCAAAACTTACTTAAATAAATGACTTTTAGCATTTGAACACTCCAGTAATTTTAATTACTGGAACTAAAAATTACTGGAAATCTTTGAGGGAGGAGTATGCCCAGCAGATGGCGTCCTATGGCAGAGATGATGATGATGATGATGATTTGAACACATTTTTCTACTGTGGAAATTTGATACTTTTTTCAATTGCTTCGGGAGAACATTTACCGGCATAGTTCGTTTGATACTAATGGGATGTAATTAAAATTTTTATCCGTATTGCGTCAAAAGTGTTATGTTCATAATTATAATACTTAAAGTGTATTGATATATTAACGTTGTTAGTAATTGAAGTAATGGGAATTAATGTAAACATAGTATTTTGAAATGATGTCCATGATAAGTAATGTATCTGTTTGTTATTGTTATGGTATTGTATGTATATGACGGCGCGACGTCCTGGTTCTTCATTGTAGTACATTTGTACCGAGTGGAAGTAGCATAGAAGCAACCTATAGTGTCCGTTGGCGTGAGCGGGCGCTCGCGCCACTCGATCGCGCGATGTTTACCTGCGGCCGGTACCGGTCGGTGTCAGCCGACCGGTCTAACAGCCAATCGGGTGGCCGCAGGTGGAGGGGTTGTTTACGAGTTACACTGCTATTTAAAGTACAGTTCCAATAGTCCGGGAGTCATTCTTTCTTTGGCTTCTGCTCTGTGCAAACACTCTCGGAATTACTAGTTGACTTTATCTATATCTTTAGCCTCAGATTATTTGTGTGGTTGATATTGTTCGTTTAATCCCGTAATGAATTACTATTCAATGATATAATCTGTTTAAACCACTATGTCAAATCTTTCACCTACATATATATGTCAGCTGCTTAACCCCCGCCCAAACAAGAGGGGTGTTATAAGTTTGACGAGTCTGTCTGTCTGGGACATCATAGCTCCCGAACGGATAGAGCGATTTCAATTTAGTTATTTTTGTATGAAAGGTGAGTCTTGCGCAAGTGTTCTTAGACATGTTTCATGAAAATCGGTTGTGTCGTTTAAAAGTTATGGGGGTGAGAGTGGGGAAAGAAAACCAAAAATCTGCAAGTATACTCGAGTGTGGTATCAAATGAAAGCGCATCGCGTGCACATTACAAAATATTATTGTGTTTTACTTTTATGGAAATTAAGGCGTAGGAATCTGTGTTTTTTCTTAATTTCTTAATTCTTAATTTAGATTTATAGACAAAAGTTTTTATTCTATCTTTTATTTTATTGATTTTACTTTGACAGTTTTAAAGATATTTAGTTTTCTGCTTTTAATAGTAAATGGGATACCCCATTTATTAAAAAGTGTATTGAAATGCTAGATAAATAAATAAAATAATTTTTATATTAAATTTTCTTATGTTATATTATATGTAATAACCCTAATTTAATTAGACAGACCCTTTATTTTTTGAAACCAAGTGTATTAGTTTCATACTTTTAAAATAACGCAGTTTATATATTTTATTGTATAGGTCGGATTTTCATTGGAATCTCTAGGTCTTGTTTAGCCTCAAACCAGTTTTTTTTAAAGAAATTAATTATATCTTTAACCTGTGTTTTATTCGTTTTTATTATTATGATACTAAATAAGATAGGTTTAACTATTAAATAATACATCTCAAGGTCGAATTGAACAAAACAATTGGATTATAAGATTTACACTAAAGATATTTTTCGACAAAAATGGCTTCCAAATCGAAAAATCGTATAAAATAAAATAAGGTGTGTGTGCGATTCACACACGATAGAAGTGAAACTTCAGTAAATCGACAAAAGAATAAGAAGAATAAAAAAAAAAAGTGTGTGTGTGTGTCAGCTACGACGCACGATTGGAGTTTACTACTTACGAACGATATTATGATATATGTACATCAAATAGAAAAAAAGGGTACATCTGCTAAAATGATAAGAGAAACAAACATATATCTGTAATTATTCGGATTGTTTATATTACTTCAATAAAGCGTATTACATAAAGTATGTTACAAAATAATAATAATTGTGTTCAATTTATACAAATCCAATTTTAGGATGATTGATTGTTTCACTTTGAATTATAATATCATTCTTAAATACTGCAAAGAACAAATTAATTAGGTGTCCAAACTATAGCTTCTTTTTAATATTTTAATTAATAAAAAATAACAGAAGGTACTTATTATATGTTCCAACGAAACGCGTTGAGAGGACCATAAATTCGTCAATTGTTTTAGTTCCCTGCACAAAAACGTAAAAGCTATCTTTGTACGACGATATCCAAGTGAAAAAGAAACGTCCGGCCAAAACTTTTTTGTAAATATTAATGATTTTACTGAATAACTTTGCACTCTCACCTCTACTCACTGAAAAATTCTAAGTGAATGCTAGACGAATACTTTTTCGAACGCGTATTCGAATGTCAAAAATGGTAACTCGCATTCCAGAGACACAACAAACAACCAATCAAAATGCGTTAAAGTTCTTATTTCGAACGTGACGTTTCGACGGTATTCCATCTCATTCTTTTACACGTTGAATCCTACAGATATATATGTTTGTCTCTTTCTACGTAACGCCTCAACTTTTGTTTACACTTGATTTTACTCCCCATAAAATTTCCATACCGGGCCTTATAACTCAAATCGTTTCTATATATTAAACTCCGAAAAAAAAAAACAAAAAAAAAAATACTATGCAAAAAGATTTTGTTCGAGCGGTCACCCATCCACGTACTGACGTCGCGCAAAGTTACTTTAATTAAGTTTCCATTTCCGTTGCATTCGGTTTCAAATCACAACGATTCTAAAGAAGTTTCACTTCAAAAATAAAAATAAAATATTTCCGGACAAAATATGTTCGCCTTATGGGTGCCATTCAAACCCTTTTAGCTTATCAATTTTGAAACAACAAGGTGTTTGCAATAGTCCAACATTTTCCAATTGTTTAATGTACCTGTTTCAAATACAATATAATAGGTGCCTGTTTCAAACAAAAGGGAACCAAGCCAACCTAGTGTGATATCCGCAGAACCTTGTTCGATGTTGCTACAAACTCTCATTGGAGTAGCATGGTCGGTTATGGTGACCTAGCCCCATCATCTTTTTAGGGATTCCTGAGTCGTGTAGATGTTCCAGTTCATCCGCTACGTGGAGACGCGTCCGCTCCGGTTCCGCTTGTACACGGTGATTTCTGGACGCCAGTCTGCTCGGGATGTGTCTTCAAGTTTGCCGCTACATATCTTATCGTCGCTGTGCAATTTACTTACAAATAGTTCAACGAATTTAATTATTGGACCTAACTACATTCGTTGTATTTTTAAAGGAATAAATAGTTTTTAGGGTTCCGTGAACAACAAATGTATTTTTTTGTAAGAAGAAGAAACGTTTCCTGCGACCAGGTGATGGATGACCGCTCCGACTGCATTATTAAGCACTTTAAAAAATAAATGTTTTTATCATTTTTTTTATTACGAAAAGTATCTAATCTGTACAAGAAACTCTAGTTGTAGTATGAGTCCATCTCATACTTATATTTATTTTTCTTTGACAATTATAAGTCGTTATATATAGGGTCTTATCTATGCGTTTTATTCAGTTGGCTACCTTATAAGTTGGGGAATTATTTCCATCCAAGTCTTTTTGATGATTTAACGTTTATCTAAATAACCACGATAATTACAAAATGTTGGTATATTTTAATTTCATTTCACGCCAGTGTAATTTAAAAATAATAATTCACTTCTTAAGTCACGACAAACGAACAAATAAAAGATATTAACCCTTCGTCACTAGTCCAAAGATTTACAGCGTAATTAGCACAAAGCCAATTTAATCTCAAGCTATTCAGGGCTGCCTCAAACATTCTATCACTAATAATACATGTTAGCAAATTTTTAAGTATTATAATATTCATATTAACTTCCGCATATGGAGGGCTGGAACTGCTCAGTTTTTAGATATTTTTCGAATTTTGTATGCCTTATCATAATTATAGGCGCATTAATTGACCCCCTCAAGATAAATTATGCAAGAAGCTAAAATTATTGATAATAAAAAATGTTTTAAAGTATCTATCGATGTTTGCCGATTGCTGTAAGAAAACTCTAATAGGGTTAAGCTCTCCTTTGTATCATCTATATAAACTATATAGATATAACTATATATATTATGATTTGTGTTTGTTTCTATGTACAATAAATAATTTATGAAGTTCAGTAGATTTTATCAGGGCTTTCCTGATCATCTGATTATGACCTCATTTGCAGCTATTTCTATCGAATGTGTCCTGCATGTCACCTGCGGCTACTACTAAGTTTTCGTTGTTAGAAAATGTACCGTGTAATGTGAAAAAAGATCTTATTTAAGTATAAAAAAACAATTCATATTTTTAATTGAAATTCTCAATTGAGTCTCATATACCTAAAAAAGAAGGCATACATGCAAAACAACACAAACCAAAATCATTTCCACTCTCTTTAAACTACCCAAATTTTGGTGTGGGTGCTTTCAGTGGTTTTAGTTAGGTTATGCGAGTAGGAAGCGCGCCAGCACCGCAATCACTACAAACCTATTTTGCGAATTTAGCATTATTTTAGCCGTGATAGGGGCTCAGATCTATTAATCAGAGGCAAACTTGGGCCCTATTGTTGCTGAATTATTAAGCTGCGAATTAATTAATATTGCAAGTCAGATGAACGAGGCGACTTTATCGGGGATGGGTAAAATGACGCTTCAAATTGGTACGGACACGGGTTGTCAAAGTTCTCAACTTTTTGTGATTAAGTAGGTAAATATAATAAAAAATATCATCTTTGACACACTATTAGTATATAGAATGAAATATGTATATAAGTATGTACTTAGGTTAATCTGTTTTAGAATAACGCACCCGTTTTGCGTATTTTCTTTTTATTTTAATCACCAATGGATTTATACTTTTTCTATGAGTGAAAACTTATAATTGGCCATCTCTGTGTTTGCAACAGACTATAACAGTTGCGAATTAGCTTGCTAAAGTGGCAATGGGTAGTTCTCGAATGGAGACCACGAATCGGCAAACGCAGAGTAGGACGTCCACCAACTAGATGGACGGACGACCTGGTGAAGGTAGCGGGCTCGCGGTGGTTATAAGCTACTACCGACCGAAGTCACTGGAAGTCTTTGAGGGAGGCCTATGTCCATTAGTGGACGTCCTACGGCTAAAATTATGATGACGTTGATTACAGTAGCAAGCATTTATATTAAGTTAATTTAAAATATATTCATGGCATATTTAAAATATTATAACGAATGAATTCCATATAATTTTGAAGTAAATTGAAGTAGGTTGTTTAAATATAAACCATTCGGCTTGTTAAATAAATTGATAATATCAAAAAACGTGGTATAAACTTTTTGTGTTACTTGTATATACTAGTTTGTACGTGGTATGTAACATATTCTATGTTTGACTTCATGTCAGTTAAATCTAATAAAGTAAATATGGTATTCATAAAAGCACAAAACAGTCTTTGGGCTAGGCGAGTGACGATCTAAAAAATGTCGCAGGAAGTGATTGGATACGGCAGGCCGAAGATAGGGTGAAATAGCGCTTATTAGGGAAGGCCTACGGTCAGCTGTGTACTACACACGTGATGATGATAAGCACAAAACAAGAAACAGACTACCTATTTGAATGTTTGACAGCTTGATATACATAGTTATTCCTATAAGTTTAGGTGAGGAGATTAGTAAAAAGATTGAGTACCTCTGGATCAGTTGATTAGCTTTGGCGCGGTGAGACAACCCTACATCAAGATGCTCAAAAATGCTAAGTACTAAGAAACTTTACGAGACTCTTTCAAAGTATAACAAAGAAGTAATAACTGGCTTCCATTAAACCAGTCGTTATGTTATTATGGTCTGTAAAGTTAGTTCGCAGCTTCTCGAAGTATCTGTTTTTACAAAAGAATATTTTAGTGATGGTGTTTCATAGGCCTCGCGCATCTCTTCTCATCGACCCCGTAGCCCCCGGCAAAAAGATAATACTGATTTAAAACTGCACTAAAATTAGTTTTGTAGTTTTTGAGACCTAATCTAAGAAACAGCGGAAGCGACATTATAAATACTATGCAAATACTCTAAGATAATATTATAAAAATAAATGTAGTTAGAAACTAACTTTTATAATTAAACAAGTTGGCCCGTTCCGATTTTACCTTCTACCTTTATTGCTGAAACCCCCAAAATAATCAATAGCTTTTGAGTTTATCATCATAAAGACAGACTCGGCGGGTGACAGTAGTTCAACCGACGTTTTCTGTAAAACAATAGTCTTTTTTATTTTGTAGTCTCAGATGGAAATATAAACAATAATTATTAGCGTAACTTGACTAGAAATCTTATGATAATGTCATAAGGAGTTCTAGTTTGTTTTTTAGTCTTCAACTTTAAACAGTTTTTTTTAGTGGGTTCATTAATGAATGTAAAACAAAAAGGGAAATAAAACTTAAACGAAAAATGAGAGTAAGTGACCTGTTTAAATTTTATTTCCCTTTTTGTTTTTCATTCTATAAAGAACCCACTAAAAAAACTGTTTAAAGTTGAAGCCTAAAAAAACAACTAGAACTCCTTACGACATAAAAAAAAATGCCTAGTCAAGTTACGCTAATAATTATTGTTTATATTTCCATCTGAAAATACAAAATCAATCCCATTATACCTCTAGTATCGCTGTTGAGATCAATCATAGTTTGGAAGGTAAATTGTTCAAGTCAGGTTATCTTAACCTCTCTAAGCAATAGTATTAATTATTGGCTTAGTTTGCCGGAATAGTTTGAAGTTATGTACTTTAGAAGTTCCTTATCGCTAAATCTCTAGTTATCTCTATTTTGAGTAGTAATACTGTAATCTGTTTATAGTTCAACCTTTCAAAACATTAGCTACGGTCGCCGTCTTAAGGTCCCGGAAGAGAACTATACAGCCTTTGGATATGAAAATAATACGGGATTATTTATGGAAAGCCTATGCCGCAGTTAAAATTATCATCTCAACATAAAAAATCAACTACATCAATTATATAACAAAACTTAGCATTTAATCTTAAAACAAAATTAAAAAAAATATATAATTTCCTTATATAAAAAAATCATATTATTGCACGTGATGCGCTTTCATTTGAGACCCCACTCTAACATTTTATGCAGATATTCGGTTCTCCTTCCCCACTTTCACCCCCCATGACTTTTAAACGGCACAACGGATTTTCATCAAAAACTTGCGTAAAAGTCACCTTTTATACAAAAACAAACTAAATTTAAATCAGTTCATCGGTTCGGTCCATGATGCCCACTCTGAGACGTCAAACTTATAATAATAGAACTCTTTCTCATTAACCCCCGACCAAAAAGGAGTGGTGTTATAAGTTTGAAGTGTCTGTCTATCTATCTGTCGGTGTGTCTGTCTGTCTGGGACATCATAGCTCCCGAACGGATGGAGCGATTTCAATTTAGTTTTTTTTCTTATGAAAGGTGAGTTTAGCGTAAGTGTTCTTTACATGTTTTATGAACATCGAATGTGCCGTTAAAAAGTTATGGGGGTGAGAGTGGCGAAGGAAAACCAAAAATCTGCAAATATACACGTGTGGGGTATCAAATGAAAGCGCATGGCGTGCACATTACAAAATATTATGGTGTTATACTTTTAATTAAATTAAAGCATCGCAAAATGGAATCGGGGGTTTTACTTAAATTTTATTAAGTCCTTCGCTATCTCTGCACTTAAATGTTTCCTCCTACATGATGGTTTTTATATGTTTCAGACTGTTTTTATTTATTTGCTAAGCAAAAACATACTTATTTCCCTGCTGGGAACACTCTAAAACGTGAACAACTTCGCGAAATGTAATAAAACAGTCATAATATCACCGTAGTCACAAAATCGCAATGTTATCGTCCTAAGCGTGCAATCTCCGCTTTAGTTAGCTGTAAATAGCAGCACAGTAATTATGCTGTATGATTTATTATCCAATTAGCCAGGCCGACTTTGCTCCATAATCGTGTTTATTTGGAGCCTACATTAGCTTTTAACGCACATCCTCTGATGTAGCCAACTCGACAAAACTTTTGTGTCCAGCTCATAAAATGCGTTATATTATATCGTCAAAGTTTATTTTTGTTCAGGTTACCTATATACAAAGTTAGCGATACCGAAAATGTTGGAGGTTTTATCTGTTCACGTCCGTAAGTGGTAACCCTCTGAATCCTTACACGTGACCTCCGGGTGGTGCTAAGAACAGTCTCTGGTGGTAGGCTTCGGCCGCGGCTTGTCACCACCCTTCGGGCTAGGCCAGTGCGTGAAGCGATTTTTTCGTGTTTCGTAATGTGGTCCGGAGAAGCCATCTTCTAGGCCTTCATGCTCCATCTTAGACCACATCTTCACTTTACATCAGGTGAGATAGTGGTCAAATGAAGGCTTATCAATAATAAAAAAAATAAATAAATGGTGAAGTTTTTTCGATTTCTTGTCTATCGCGGAGCTCATATTGGTGTGTATACTTTACAGTGCATTTTAAAACCATGGCTCGCATAGTAAACTTATTGGAAGGAAAAATTAATCATAAAAACTATAAAGCAGCTATAAATACAGCGCGATTGACACTTGAAAAACATGACCGTAGCTTGTTTACGTAACATTTCATCCATGATGAGTTCCTGGGATAGCTAGTAAATTGTTTCTTAAGTTTTTTGATAACGAAAACTTGGAAGCCCTTGAAAACATGGCCGACGGAAGTTTGTTTACATAACGTTAGTTACTAAGGTAAACAAACTTCAAATACAAACTTTAGGTGCCTTGGATCGCTACTTAATTGTTTTTGGCTTTAAGTGCTATTGTCGTAGCAATAAATCTAAATTAAAAATTTAAGAAAAACCCCTGATTCCAATGCTTTCATTTTTCTTTAATGTAAAACAACATAAATATTATGTAATGTGGACGCGATGCGCTTTCATTTGATACCCCACACTAGTATATTTGCAGATTTTCTGTTTTCCTTCCCCACTGTCACCCCCATTACTTTGAAACAGCTTAACCGATTTTCATGAAACATGTCTAAGAACACCCGGGCCAAACTCACATTTCATATAAAAAAACTAAATTGAAATCGCTCCATCCGCTCGGGAGCTATGATGGAACAGCCAGACAGACACGTCAAACTTATAACACCCTTTTTGGTTAAAAATAAAGCAATCATGCATTTGAACTCGATTGATTGATTGCGTAAGTAATACAATTACTTTTGACGTTCATCAATCGATCGCGCATCCGTCGCGCTATCATTGCAAGAATTTTGCTGATCGCAATTTTTACATAAAGCTTGCGGACCGGCTATGTAAAGACTATACGTATGTTGCCACAAGCGTGACCCTTGCCATATATGTACCCTGTTCAGCGACCCCGAGCCTATTAACAAGTTCTATTGTAAAAGCAGTCGGTATGTTAGCACTGGCACCACGTACTGGATAATTACTATCCTTTTAGGGCACTAAGTTATATCGGGCGCAAAGAGGTTACGGAGTTTCAGAAACGCCAGAATAATAATTTAATAATACATTTTAAGTCTTTATTTAAATCAAATGTTAATCTAATTATTAACCATACAACAACAATGAGGTAAGTCTAAAATACAAGTTTTTTTATAAATAAATTATCTTTTAAAAAATAATGCAAAGGACTTAAACTTAAACACGCATCTACATTCCTAATTCATTTCTTAAAACTTCAATTGAATACTTCTTTATTCATTTTAATATACACTATTCTATAAGGTCTACATAAAAAGGAGAACAACACTAAGGGACAGTGTCGATTCGTCTAAAAGGCAGCTCGTCCACCGGGTCAACTGGTCAAAAACGCTAGTCTTCTACATCGCTGCCCTTCTACTTCTCGACTCGTCATAGGCTTTTTATCATACACAAGTAAAAAGCTACTTGTGTATGATAGAAAGCCGTCTAAAAAGCAACTTGTCAACAAAAACTTTTCGGATACTTCAAACTTTAGAATTAACAGAATTATTAATTATGATTATTTCCAGCCATTCTAGAACCTATATTCGCAAATTTTAATTGAATAAATGTTGAACGTTTGTCCTGTTTCAGTTATGTAATATCTCTTTAGACGGGGCACTACCAAAACTTTGTAGCGTTTAATGACGAGTTGATAAGTAGACGACTAGAGTTTTAGACTAGTTGACCCCATACACGAGCATCTCTTTAGACGAATCGATACTAACCCAATACAACCACGCAAAACATTTGTCTGGCCCGAACAAATGAAATGATGGATCGTGTATGCCGTTGTCTTTGCATTAGGTTATTATTTCGTTTGTCATGTCGTAATCTTGATGAATTCGGGGAACGGATGGAAGGCCGAAGGGCGTCAAATGGACTGACATCAAGGAGACATCATCATATTGTATTGCTGAAACTACGTTTTATGCTATGTTAAATTATATTATATAGGAGGCGGATTTAACGTTGAGAGCGCCATAAGCTAAAATCGCAACAGCGCCTCTATAGGTACATAATATAAATAACTTTACGTAACCTAGTACCTCTAATAATGATAATTGTTTCAACCATTTCGATAAATAATATATGTAAATAATAAATATTTCCGGAAAATCCAAACAACATCTACGCATCGCACCATGGTGTGAGCAATTCTACAAATACGCTACAATAACATTTGTAGTAATATCATTATTATTACAACGTTTTCTTTATTTTGATATGTCTAGTTGTCTGTACGAGTTCTCGATATATGTATTTACCTACTTCCCAGTTATTGATTAAGCTGAAATTGTGTACGATCGTATGACTAAGAAATATTACGACCAAATATAGATAAACAGATGAAAGAGCTGGAAGATGGCAACCTTTTGCGAAACGGGTTCCTTTTAATTTATAACTTAGCATATGTAGTTTGTAATATACCTAACATTTACGAATATAGGGATAAATCTTATAAATAATTAAAAGCTATATAATTACACTTTAAATTGCAAAATAACGATGAGATAGGTGATGATGAAGTTGAGCACCATTCCGAGCAGGCTGGCGTCCAGAGGGATCACCCTGTACAAGCGGAACCGGAGCGGACGCGCCTCCACGTAGCGGATGAAATTCATCAACTCCTCCTTACGATCAAAATCTGGAAAACAAAATGATTGATGAAATATCTGGAGGGTTTTTTTTTGTGTTTAACATACAATTTGTAAGCCTTGGTTTAATGTACTTCCTTGGTTTATTTAAGTGGATAAATATATGTATTATAAATATTGTATTTGTATGTATTTATAATATAAATATAACATCGCATTAGGGCCCAAAAAATAACCTGTAAAGATGTTTTATTGAATTGTAAATAAATAAATAAAAATATTCTATGTGTGTATGTAGGTATGAACCGCTCTCTCTCTCTGCTCTCAGCGCCGATCATAACTCCTGATCCTGCGACCAGACTGCGATGTGTTTGCAGCAGATTGGCACATACTCCGACCTGCTTGCTAAGAGTACTCTGAGTGCTTGCATTGTAATAAACTTTATGTTTTTGTACGGTTTGATATTATTTTTTATGTAATTAAGTGTTTACGTAAATTGATAAAACATTTTATGACTTGTAATTTAGTTTGTTGTTATAGTAACACAAAGTTAAAACAAGTCCTACTAATTGTTGATATAGTAGGACTTGTTTTAATGAATTTAATATATACCTTATGCATATTTTGTAATAATATTGTTTATATATTTCGTATTTTTTATTTAATTTAATAATTTGCGTAATAGGCTAAGCCGTGCCAATTAATGAAATAAATAAATAAACTAGTTAGGTTAAAAGGAGACAAGATGATAAGGATAATTCTATCTAACATTTATCCCGAGGTGAAATACCGAGATGAAAGCTTTTCATTTATATAATACTAGTAGTGCCCCGCGGTGTTACCCGCGTTTAAATGTATTGTCTCGCGGAATTACATATTTTCCCGGGATAAAAAGTATCCTAATGTTACTTCTAATACCTCCAAGAATATGTGTACAAAGTTTCATGATGATCGGTTGAGTAGTTTTCATATATATATTATATATTTTTTATAGTATAGGATTCATCTTAAGTTTATATTATTACTTGCTTTAACCGCGTAATAAGGGATTTTATCGCGGTAAAAAGCAGCTTTGTAATTTACTGGGAAAGCAGCTATGTTCGTGCCAAATTTAATCTAAATCGGGCTTCACTCGCAATAATTGATTTTCCCGCGAAAACTGATATTTTACCGCGGTAAAAAGTAGGCTATATGTTATTCTGATGTATAAGCTATATTGTGGTAAAGTTTCATTCAAATCCATTCAGTAGTTTTTACGTGAAAGAGTAACAAACATCCATACATCCATACTTACAAACTTTCGCCTTTATAAT
Source organism: Gymnoscelis rufifasciata (assembly GCA_929108375.1). NCBI lineage: Eukaryota > Metazoa > Arthropoda > Insecta > Lepidoptera > Geometridae > Gymnoscelis > Gymnoscelis rufifasciata. Next base: position 12,753,740 of record OV815314.1, read on the forward strand.
AGTAGTAGGACTACATGTTAACTCGTTCACTAAAAAGTTATAATGAAAATTTCAAAAACAATTGGTAAACAAACAAACTTTCTAAAAATTTTTTTTGTTTTTTTTTTAATTTTCTTTTTTTTTCTTTCTAACAGGGACTTATCTCTTGGCGGGAGAGATTAGGCCTTAATTCACCACTCTGGCCAAGTGCGGGTTGGTGAATGGCACATGTCATGTCCTTCAAACTCTTTAAATTTTCCGAACATGCCGGTTTCCTCACGATGTTGGCCTTCACCGTTAAAGCACGTGTTTTAAAGTACCTGTAGTAGTAGTTCTGAAGAGTTTGAAAATACCTCAAATTAAAATGATAAAAGAACAATAGTTTTGAAAATGATTACCTCTTTCATTCATCAATTCATGGTGGAGCGCAAGTTTCAGATCATGCACTTTCACTGCAATCAAGTCTGCACACACAGCGGGAGCGAACATTGCGAGCATATTCACGCAGCTCTGTACTGAGATAAATCCTAATTCCACCTAGAATGTTAGTATCATAGTCAAAGTCAAATCATTTGCCATTTGAAATAAAAGAACTTAACGGAAATTCATTCAGGACTAAACTTAGAAACTGGCTTGTAAATTGTGTTCACTATAACCTAAAGGAATACTTTGAGAACTAGGTAAATATAAGGTACTTTATAATACTTTGAGAACTAGGTAAATATAAGGTACTTTGTTCGAAGTGTTTTGAAGTGAAACTTCTATAGAATCGTAGTGATTTCAAACCGGATGCAAAAAGATGAAACGGAAATGGTAAGAGACACAAATACAATGCTTTATTTAAATTTCTTTGCGTGATACTTCGTAGTTGAGACTACGAAGTATCGCGCAAAGAGGTATTGCTGTATTTTATTTATATTATTTTGTAACATAATTTATGTAATAGGTACGCTTTATTGAAGTAATACAAATAATCCGAATAATTACAGATATATGTTTGTTTATCTTATCATTTTAGCAGATGCGTTCATTTACCCTTTTTTTCTATTCGATATATTATATCATAATTATAGTTCGTAAGTAGTAGACTCCAATCGTGCGTCGTAGCTGACACACACACACTTTTTTTTTATTCATCTTATTCTTTCGTCGATTTACTGAAGTTTCACTTGTATCGTGTGTGAATCGCACACACACTTTTTTTTTTAGTATGTAGGTCCTGTAAGATTTTTGTTTGTTTTTTTTTGTAATTTTTGTTATAATTTAACTATTGTGTTAAATTATATACGACGCATATATGGACAGTATACATATGCGTCTAAGGACAGTATGCATATCTGTTTAGTCCGTTTTCGCAATTGTAGTTTCACAAAAATGTTTTATTATTGTGGCAGACAGCCACAGTGGCGCGGTGGTCGAAGATCCGCCTGCGGCAAGGTTCGATTCCCGCTGAGTTGTTAAGTGTTTGTATATACTGCAAGCACTATCTCCTTGGTCAGGGTGTTTAACCCTCGGCATGCCTGGTGGTAAAAAGTTACATGGTATGCCTGGTGGGTCTGTGGGACCCGGATTTAAAAATAAACTTTGGGGTACATGCTGTGGATAATTATCGTAATTTATTGTTATTTATTAAAATTTACTTTATATTTAAAGGGGATAGGTAAACAAAATTAAAATCAAATGTCTTTTTTAAATAAAAACTGTTATTAAACATTTATACTCTTTTTAACGTCAAATTAAACTACTATGATTACAAACATGCAAAACCAGCTTAAAACAAACGAGATCTGATAAAGAGACCTTAGGAAACGTTAGACACTTCTATAAACTTATATCCTATAATAAAATCTCTAGTCGTCCTCACTTAAAACATAATTTTCTGGAGCCTCATTTTGAAAGCAGTTTGCACACTGGAATATTGCGTGATCCAAGCAAATGTGGCTCTTACATCTCTCACAGATATATTGTGATTTGCGATCTTTTTTTGCTGGACAAACGTGGCATCTCCTTTTTACACCGGGAGCAGATTTTTTAGCTGGTGGTTCATCCTGAAGTCCAATGCGACTGGCTATTCTATTTCAAAGACTCAAAGAAAGACGAGGGTTTTTGTGTCTTGATTGTATGTGTGGTTTAATCAGTGCCAGACCCAAATCTTTGATGAAACTTCTTCGATTATATTTTATTTCCGGAAAGTCCAGCACTTGGATAATTTTTGCATTTTTTTCAGCAGTATTTTTCACTTTCAGTCTCCATATTAGACGGAGAGTCTTCCTCCACGGCCTTTTCATCACCAGACTCTGTATCGCTACAGTCAAACATGATGGTGTCTTCATCAAACTCCTCCAGCAACAAATTACATATCTCTTGATCATGAAGATGGCTTCCCATTTTGGTGTAATAGCAAATAAACAGTTAAAATAAAATAAATAAATATTTCCGGACTACTCACACAGCATCACCTAACCCCAAACTAAGCAGAGCTTGTACTATGGGTGTTAGGTGACTGATATACTACATAGATAATTTTTTTTTTTTTTTTTGTAAATACATACATATGATACATAGAAAACACCCAGACCCGAAACCAGAAATTGTGGATCGTACAAAATCTGGTCCCCCGGCGGGAATCGAACCCACAACCTCCTGCGCCTCAAGCGGACGTTCGCCCACCGAGCCACAGAGGTCGTCAAAAGTTAAAATCATAAAGTGAATGATAAGCGTAAAAAAATACGTTTTGACATAAAATAATTATTTCTAATAAGTAAAATGGGTTCGCCAGACAAAATCAGTACCTACCTTTATTGAAGTTGAATAACATTTATATTATTCCACTAGGACTAAAAAAATCAATCCATTGACAAATAATTTATCAATACCGATGTATTTAAACAATAGAAACAGACAGTAATACCTACCTACATACAAATTTGCTGACCATATAACTTTTTATTTATTTTAACCATGAGATACAAGGTTTATTATAATTTATCTAAATGTAATAACCACGAGTAATACATACATAAAAATGTTACACCGCGTGCCTGGTGGGGTCCGTGGGGCCCGTGCGAGCTATACGCACGTCCTTCTTCAACAGGAGCACGCCCCAGACTTAGAAATCTAGTGGTTAGCGTCAAGGAGTTCACAACGGTCAGCTACTGAGAGCGGTAAAGCCCGAAATTCGAATTCGGTTACAATACAACGGTTTTTCTGCGTTGGTGGGTCTGAGGGACCCTACCAGGCATGCCGAGGGTTAATATGTACCATAAAATATGTCTATGTTTGTACGTAGTTTATATTAAGTACTAGCTGACCCGGCGAACTTTGTTCCTCCTTCGACGCCATAAATGAGCAGATTTTTGATTTTATTAAGTTAGTTATTTTAAATGTATTGTTTATCAATAAAATAAGATTGACAGAAGAATCCGTTTTAAACGTCACGCATTCAATCAATTCTATGCCAAATGTCTTAAGGTTACATTAAAAAAGTTTAATAATTTTATATGGTGGTTAAGTAATTTTAAATTTTGTAATTTTGCGCGCAATTTCCTTATTTTTTTCTTTCATAAGAACCTTCTCCTGATAATAACAAACAGAACAAAAAAGAAATAGCGAAATCGGTCTAGCCGTTCAGGCGTGATGCCGTGACCAAGGGAAATAGGGATTCATTTTTATATAATAATATATAGATATCAGATTATGTCCTGTACCCGAAACACAAGCTAAGACCTTACCATGGGGATAGTAGATGTGGTTGAGTGGTTTTTCCGAAATATTTATGTATATATATATATTTATATGGTTTTAATTATGTTTATGATATCTGGATTACTTACTGAGGTTGTTCTGCGTAAAAGTATTACAACATACAAGACATATCCCATTATTTTGATTGTATTATACACTATAGTTGTCACTATCTGAAATGGAAGTATAAAAATACCAAATTAATTGAACAATTTGCCACATTTAACTAGCAAATACAGAGCAAAGCAAAGTGTAGGTATATCTTGCTTGAGTAACCGGTATCGCATGACCAGAGCATGTGGTAATTTTCTATATGGTTCGACCAGTATGCAATATGTATTGCATTTTATTTAATTCAAAAGTTTTTCCTCATTTCAGCGTTCGTAGGATGTCCACTGTTGGACATAGGCCTCCCTCCAAGAGCGCCGTAACTTCGGTCGCTAGCAGCCAGTAACCATAATAATACAAACAATTATTTACATCATTAACATCCTTAGATTTACCTAAACACACATTCACGCTATTACAGAAATCAGTTATTTTAAACACCTGCCGCTTAGTCCGTAAATTCTTACAAACCGAGTCCACTCAAAATACTAATAGCTTAATTATTCCAAATAGCCAAACCCAAAATGATACACACTTGGCTTAGGCCCGTGTGCTATCATAATTTTCCGACAAGCAAATTGTCGAGCAGATAAAAATCTCAGAACAAAATAATAATAATAAACATAAATAAATAAAATAATTAGTTGGTGGACGTCCTACTCTGCATTTGCTGATTCGTGTTCTTCGTTTGAGATCATAGCTAGGACTCTCTGTCCTACAACCTGTGTCTATCCTGAATCTATATGAATTCCTGACATTATGGTCAAGAATTGGGAGTAGTCATGACCTTCGACAGACATTCGACATGACCTTCGTCTTGTCCATGTTCATTCCAACACACCCGTTGGGACTCTCGATTCAGGCCTTATTAAATCTATATAAATAAAAATGAATTGTTGTTCGTTAGTCTGATTAAAACTCGAGAACATCAGTTCTCGAGTCTAAATCAGACTGTCTCAATCGGCCCATTAGGGCCGATTGAGCTGATTTTGGTTTTAAAATGTTTGTCGTAGTCCAGGGTAGGTCTAAACGGTGAGAAAATAAGGAAAAATTGCCGGGAACTTTTTTTACCCGTGCGACGCCGGGGCGGGCCGCTAGTTACTAATAAATATTTAAAAATAACTTACCAATGTATCGAAAGCGGGCTTATAAGCCTCGGTAACATCGGCTATAGATTTAATAATTTTTTTGAATATCATTGTTTTTGCCTATAAATAATAGAAACATTTTTAATTGGTAAAGAACTGAGTAGGTAATAAATAAAAGTACAAGTGACATATACTAAAGAATAAGATATATTGACCGTAGACATAGCTATGTGAGGTAAACTGTGCCAACCTATAGTTTCATACGGATAAACCAACACACATTCTATAAAACTAAATAAAAAATAAATAAAACTCAAAAATAGACAAATAATTAATTTCGAATCTACATCATTCGCATTAATAAAGTCTTGTAAACTCCTATCAATGGATTTAAGATCTTTTTGAAATTTACAAAAAGATTTCTTATTAAACATTAATATAAATACATTGATAATATATTGAGTTACACAGCAAATGTTAGCAATGACTCCTGCAACGGTTCCACTATTGCTTGAATAAAAACACAAACAACTTATCAGAAAAACTTTTAGAATTGTCCCTAATTTCCATAAAATCATAGATATTTTTGTTTTATGTTCAAAATAACCAAAGTCCAAACTAAACACAATGTCAATTATTTTGTATATAATCGATAAAAAGTAAAAGTTAAATATAAATTTTCCGGAAAACTTCAGCATTTTGTTTTAATAGCTTTTGAATAATATCAATAGTTCTCGTAGCAAAGAAAAATGTAGCCTTCTGTCACCATGCTCGTTTATCAATTGTTGAAGCTAGCTAAAGTGCTTAATCTATTAAGTAAGAATTACAAATAAGAGCTACAGCAAACTAGCTACTTTTGGCATCGGCGACCGACGACGCAGCGACCGAATCGATTATGTCTCGCGTTTCATCGATTTAACGCTGTATCAAAATAAAAATTGCAGCCAGTATACAAATGCCTATTTGAGAATCGATAGAAATCGACATTGATAGAACCCTTTATGAAAGTACATAAGAGATTCTGTTGATCGACTTGCACGTTATAAGCTGCATTGGTAGATGAAAAAAAAAAACCAATACACACGTTACAATTTCACTTAGCTTATGTATTTAGCTTAAGTATTTAGAAAATTTGTCGAAAACGATTCACCGAAAATACAATTCGCCGATAACACAATTCACCGAATCACAGTTCGTCGAATCGTATTTATAGAAGATTTGCGGAAATTCCGTTACAAATACTGTTTCGAACTATAGCGAATATTTTTAGGGACCTTTAGTCCGGGTGCTAAGAACAGTCTCTGGTGGCCTACCACCAGAGACTGTTCTTAGCACCAGCCGGAGGTCGGAGGGTGGTGACAAGCCTCTTCCGAAGCCTACTTCGGAAGAGGCTTGTCACCACCCTCCGGGCTGGGCCAGTACGTGTAACGATTTTATCGTGTTTCGTAATGTGGTCCGGAGAAGCCATCTTCTAGGTCTTCATGCCCCATCTTAGACCACATCGTCACTTAACATCAGGTGAGATTGTGGTCGAATGAAGACTTAGGTATATAGCATAAAAAAAAAGAAATCGCACGTGAAGTAAAATACAACCCAATTTTGAAACATTCTTATTTGGTTGCTCGATCCTATACATAATGTATAACTTCATATCTATCTATCTTTTAAGGTTGGCTCACCATACGATGACCTTAAAATATAAGAGTGGACATGCAACTCTGCGATATTTCTTTCTCTTTCTCCCCCACATCCCCCTATATATTCCCTCCCCTATTAACAATTGTGTATCCCTATGTATTTTATACCCCCACATATATATATATCTCCCTTCCGCCTGTATTAAATTGTATATAGTATATTTTTATAAAAAAAAAAAAAAAAAAAACATATACCCGCCTTAAAGGCATTGTCAAGTGACCCGGGGGTAGTTGCCCCCGGAGTTGAAGCCGGGGTAAGGAGCGCAAGCTCGAGGCCCCAACCTCAACCGAGGGACAGAAGTCAACGATGATGATGCGATATTTAAAAGGTATTACGAGTAATATTATTATATTATCTTACAGTTAATTTCTTGGCTGTAGTGGATGCTATTGGATAGGAGACGGAGAGAGTGGTCATTTATTAATTACAAAGAGGATTATGCTAATGGGGTAACCTTAATGAGTGAAATGGGAATACACAGCTTTGTCCATTACCCACTTAAGCTGAGGTGTAGAAAAATAGAAGAAAGATTATTTGTATTAATAGCATTAATATTCTAAATCTTTTATGTTTTATATTAATAATTTATATTAAGTAACAGTGCTTAGTTGATTATTAAAAAACTACGTATTAGTTTGATTTAAGACTTAAAAACAACTCTGTATTATAAATTTGCAACCTACAATATTTTGCCTCGACTAGAATAGGAGCTTTATTATAATCTATATAAATAAAAATGAATTGATGTTCGTTAGTCTGATTAAAACTCGAGAACGGCTGGGCCGATTGAGCTGATTTTGGTTTTGAAATGTTTGTCGTAGTCCAGTGTAGGTCTTAACGGTGAGCAAATAAGGAAAAATTGCCGGGAACTTTTTTTACCCGTGCGACGCCGGGGCGGGCCGCTAGTTTAAATTAAAAACCATAAAAATCCGCATTCGAATAAAAATAATATTTACAATCACAAAACTAGTTAGAAACAGACTAGGCAGATGTTATTAAAAATGGTGTTGTAGGTAGGCAGCTCTATCGCATTTATTGCCAAGTCGCAATTTGTGACTTGGAAATAAAAGCGATAAAAAAAATTTTGAATTGATTTTGAATTGATTTTGAATTGAATTTTTGGCCGAGTTATTATACTGTAACGATAATTTACCTTGGCAAGATTTAACGGAATCAGGGCAAAATAGTCCTAATAAAACCTTCCAGGTATTTATTATAATCCTGTGAAATCCATCAGCACCTTGACAGGACGGCAACAACCCGACCATTGATAACCGCGAAGCATAAAGGGTGATCTGAATGAGCCCTGACAAGGACACGTCGCAGGGCACAGAAAGCAAGATTGATTGTCGACCCACCGGTACATACGTACATACGTACTCTTATAATGGATTCAGGTGTCCTAGATAGCTTAGCATGACTGACTGGACAACATAATTCATGTATCAGATTTGAAAAATTATGTACTTGAATGACTTTTAAGCAACTTTATGACTAGCATTTGTTTGTTAATGTTCAGTGCGTGAAACGATTTTTTCGTGCTTCGTGAAGCCATCTAGGTCTTCATGCTCCATCTTAGACCACATCGTCACTTTACATCAGGTGAGATTGTGGTCAAATGAAAGCTTATCTATAAAAAAATATATATACACAACTAGGAAGTATGTTTGTTATTGCTTGATTTTCATGGCTTTTGATTTTTTGGAGTTGTCTAAATACCGTATAAAAGGTTAACAATTCTATAATCTTGAAAATTTCATCATTAAATTAATTCCGTTAAAACGAGGGTTAATGGGCAAGGCTATTTGTATGTATGTGGATTGTCACATAAGACAATGTGTACACATCATTTTAACTACATGCCGAGAGTGTTAGACATGCATTTTTAAGCCCTCTGCGCTAAGCGGCTTGCTAAAGATTGAGAATTTACTTACTAAATTTGCTTAGTAAATACGTCAACATCCCTATAACACGGGCACCGCCGTATAATACAAATAAATAAATATCTTCGGACTAATCACCCAGCATCACCTAACCCCAAACTAAGCAGAGCTTTTGTAGTAACAAAATCTAGTTAAATGTTAATAATACCTTTAATAGTCGATTAAATTAATTAAAGTCAAAGTTTCCTTATGAGTGAAATGTCAAACAGGGCGTCATGCTAACCCAGATTCTTTCAGTGTATAGGTTGAATAAAGGTGAGAGTATTCTTCGTTGAATAGCAGGTAATTTACAAAAAAACATGTCCCAATTAGGGGCAGAATCTATACATTGTGACATAATATTGATTCATTAAACGAACTCTTAAACCAGGACTCTTGAAAAGCCGTTTTTTGAGATAACGCTGTTTTATGTTATAGAGACGACATTTAGATGAATAATAAAACAAAATTTAATTCATTAATTATTAATTTAATTTTTTCTTACATTTGAGAGTATATTTTCAGATATTCGGTTCTTCTTCCCCATTCAAAGTTATGGGGTGACCCCATAACTTTAAACGGCTCAATATTGTATTGTTTTGAAACATTGCAACATAAGTCCATAATGTTTTTACAAAGTGATAAACCCCACTTATAGGTTACAACTAATATTCTAAATTTGTGTAGGAAAACGTAGTTGACTATCGAAATGCGGGGCTGTAACTCGTGGTTGCAAGTGTAGAAGAAATTGAAGCGATGTCGTAGTGGCGAGGTTGGTGTAGGGTTCAGTACGTCCATGCGTAAAATAGAAGACGTGAGTCGAGTCCCGCATTTCGCCTGTAAACTACGTTACTTCGTCTTAATTTTTTCTACACAAATTTATGATATTATATAAACCATAATTAATAAATCCAAATTTAAAATTTAAGAAAAACTCCTGATTCCAATGCCTTGATTTCCTTAAACGTAAAACAACATAATATTATTATGTAATGTGGACGCGATGCGACTTCATTTGATACCCTACACTAGTATATTTGCAGATTTTCGGTTTTACTTACCCACTCTCACCCCCATAACTTTTAAACGGCACAACCGATTTTCATGAAACATGTCTAAGAACACTCGCACCAGACTCACCTTTCATACAAAAAAAAAACTAAATTGAAATCGCTCCATCCGTTCGGGAGCTATGGTGCCACAGACAGACAGACAGACACGTCAAACTTATAACACCCCTCTTTTTTGGTCGGGGGTTAAAAAACAAGAAATACAGATAATGTAGTTACCAGATGCTTGTAAACACAAGTAGTGCAATGTATGACGTAGAGGATCTCAGTTGGTAACCTCGGCTGACTAATTTGTCTCGCCTTACAAGAGCTGCTTTAGAAACGGGTTTTCTTCAAGTCCTACCTGTCTCTTAAAGTGCCGACTGAGAGGTTAGTGAAAATTCTCGTGAATAAAGTTGGTTAAAATGAGTGTTGTAGATTGTTTACTGTCATGCAATCTGCTCCGACAGCAAATTATAAATACTAACAAATAATTATTGTAAGTTTCAGAACAAAAATGAGATAAGAGTTTCAAATCGCTTCTTTGCTCTAGAGTAAAAAAAGCGTAGCGACCAGACACGATTGATTTATTTCCTATTCTATGTTTAAGTACCTATGTTGAATTTGTTTATGTTTTTATGTATTTTATTTGTGTCTCTAAGATTTGTAAAATCAAACAATGTAAATAAATGATCTTGTGTCAATGAATATAATATGTATAATACTCATACAACTAACTACTCATACAAACGGCTCTCTGATTTAATTATCTAAACGTATGGCATCTAAGATACTAAACTTCCAAGCATTTTCTTGAAAACATATCCTTTTACGGAGAGGGTGATTTCAAGTACTGTGACTTTACAAATTTATATAGCTAATGGCTAATGACAATAAAAAGGTCATCGTAATCATCATAACATCTATTAGACGCTCACTGACATTAGACATAAGCTTGCCTCAAAGACGACTGTCGCTGTACTGAGCCAGAAACTTTAACCAAGTAATCTGTACAGCTTGTGGGTCCAACGCTGCGCTTAACGATCCGATATAAAAAGGTGAACCCAGCAACTTCAAGCCACGAATTGTAAGTCCTCATATTTTTAAGACTTCATTAAAAATAATCTCAACTGAATATTGCCCTCCAGAGAAATTCTTGTCTACGCCTGAAGCTTAGAATACCATTAAATTCCTACTTATCAAAACACCCAGCCTCTATAACTTACCTTATCACGGACCCCTTCAAGGTGACTTCATAGAATTCTCTGACAATCACTCGTTAGGGCCTCGTTCGCGTTATTTGTTCAAAGCTTTACAAAACTGCGGGGAGCGATCAGGCGAATCTGAGTTTTACAATGACCTCTTAAGTTTGAATTCTGTTTAATTTATGATATCGTTTGCTAATGAAAATTTGAATGGATGCGAATTTGGGCTTGATAGGATCGGAATCCCACGGGGATTCCTCGTAATTCGCTACAAATTGGGGTCATAGGGCTAAAGTATGTTGTCTATTTAGATATTGTAGGCAGTTGAACAAATTTAATTTGTTGAACAAGAGCTAGGTTGTGTGGATAGTTTGAATAATATTCTACAGTGTTCAGAATCCCACTGGCTGTAGAAGTGTTAAAAGTGTTATTATGAATTAAATTGTGAGATGATGAATCAACGAGTTATGAAAAGAGCTGTTCTTAAGTTTTCTATACTGCCTGTAATTAATAATTAGGAGATTATGTAAAAAAATGTTTATTTACGGATAGCAATGTAGAAACAACTGCGCTCGCAATTTAATAAATAAATATGATGTACTAGCTGTGCCCCGCGGTGCTACCCGCGTTATAATGAATTTTTCCGCGGAATGTCGTTTTCCCGCGGTAAAAAGTAGCCTATGTTATTTTTCAGGCTCTAGAGATTCTGTGTACCAAATTTCATTTAAATCGGTTTAGTAGTTTTCGCGTGAAAGAGTAACAAACATCCATACTTACAAACTTTCGCCTTTATAATACAAAATAATAGTAGTAGGATGAAATAGAATCAAACTTCATTTATGGTTCCGCATATAGTTTACACTAACATAACTAACGTAACAAAAAAAATAAAACACAAGTAAATTTTATATTATAAATTCTACATTTTTGTCCGTTTTTTTGGAATATTTAGTGGGAACAACGTATTTTTCCTTTTGTAAAAAGCCTATAAGTATTTGTTGATAAATAGGCTATCTAACACTGAAATCGGTCCATTAGTTCATGAGATTAGCGCGTACAAACACAAAATCTCTTCAGCTTTATATTAGTACAGATAATAGTACGTGCTACTGGTATTCACGCTGGTAATTAAATTTACAAAAAGTGCTATGAAACTGAAATTCTTATTTTATTACAAGCGATATGGCAAAATGCCGGCGGTCGCGAAAATTGTAATTTATGTATGAATGCCCATCGTATCTCTGGACCAGAGCCAGTGGGAACGTTCCGCTCTTTGGGACCGGTTTCACTATCTAACGAGGAAAGAGGAAATAAAATACGCAATTAGTGAAGGCAAACTTTGTTGGCTAAACGCAGCAGAAAGCTTTATTGTGTTGCGGCTTTCGGGGTGAATAATTTAATCTGTCTTATGGTGTGTATATTAATGAGTACGCCGGATACATTTCGTGGATGTCAATTAGAGGTTAGATTTGTTTCTTAAAGAACCAACGGAAAAAATACATTTGATAAGAATGCGACGGACCCATAAATGAAAGGTTGCGTGTAGTTCAACAATACCAACTGTTATTATTTAACATTTTTTTTAGAATAAGCGTACTGCCGCTAACTGAAAAATAATAATAATCTGATGATAATCTAAATTTGAAATTAAAAAGAAAACCGTTTTTAATTTCAAATTCCAGAACTTTAGTTTCCCTAAAAGTAAAAAGTCACACTATTTTGTATTGTGCGCGTGATTTTCGGTTTTCCTTCCCCACTTTTACCTTCATATTTTTTAAACGGGCAACCGATTTTCATCAAACATGTCTAAGAATACTTGCGCAAAACTCACCTTTCATACATAGAAAATTAAATTGAAATCGCTTTATCCATTCTAGCTATGATGATGTCCCAGACAGACAGACACGTCAGACGTCAAACAACGCTCTTTTTATAGGGGGTATAAAAAAAAAATTTAGTATGCCGTGGATGTCAATTAGTAGATTGTTACAGAATACTAAGATTGGTATATTTTGAGGTTTTTTTCGTTGCGAATCGACATTAAGAAAAACCATGTTAGAAATATGTATATATTGCTGGAAAATACACACAGCATGGTATTTGGGGCCAAGAATTTGAAGAATGGAGACCACATATCGACAAAAGAAGCGTAGGCCGAGTTTTTTAAAACATTTATTTATTCAAAAATATTGCACGTTGTTCACTAATGCAATTGAGTAACTATATTTGCCTTGCCTCCTTTCTATTTTAAGTATTTTCCATCCTAAGGTTGCGCTTTTGTATTGTATTGTATATTTGTACATAATATTTATTAAAAACTTAAAAAGATTTTTCAAATACCGTGCGGGGTCTCGGCGGTCGCCGATCGGCCGGGACCGAAAGAGCTGGAAGCCTAGAAGGATTTAGCGTTAAACGACTACGTCATACACCTGAAATGGTGATGATGGTGATTAATACAATCAGCAACATCCTAGCTTCTAACATATGTATTTCAAGATACAAGATACGAAATCATTTATTTCCATAGTTTGGTTTTGCTAAACTTAGACACGTCAAAATAAATTACAAAAAAAAACAAAAAAAAATAATCATAGGTGCTTAAAGATAAGTAGGAAATAAATTTATGGTATCTGGTCGCTTCGCTTTTTTTACACTAGAGCAAAGAAGCGATTAGAAACTCTAGCTCGTTTTTGTATTGAAACTTTACAATCATTATTTGTTTGTTAGTCTTGTTTTTGATTTTGTGTTGGAGCAGATTCCATCCCAAGCAGTTTTGTCCTCAAGGTAATCCGATATATTATAATAAGCTTTTTTACAAAGATTGTTTTTTACAATTTTCTTAAATTTAGTAATTGACAACTGTTGCAATTCTTTGGGAATCTTGTTGTAGAAGCGTATACATTTATAAAGTAGAAGCTACTAACAAACTTTTGTTCTTAAGCCTGTAATTCATGTTGGTCAAGCTTATGCCTAAATAAATTAAATTAAAGCAACCACCAGAAGAGATGCGAATGGCAATTATACCTACCTGTTTTATAAATTTAATAATTTAAGTAACAGTCACAATGTATTGGATTATCTGTAAAGTTATAGACTAGCATAATTAATCATCTTTATCTTTAAGCGTAGGCAAATTAATAGAAAGCAAGTGCACTGATAAACATGTGGATACTTTTTCAAATATACTGTCTATACGCTGATTGGCCGTCAATCAATACAGCTCGGCGCCGGCGGCTCGGTTTAAGGCGGAAACTCAGCTGACTATTCAATACTGTCAACGACCACTCAAGATCTTGAACGCTTTTTAGTCAATGCCTCTTTTCGTCCAGACGGAAACACCCACAGGGAAAATTAAAGCTGAAATCAAATGTTTGATTTTACTTAAAACTTCTATAAGAAGAGACTTAAACAGAAACACAATTTCAATTCACGTACACATTCAAAGTATACTTAATATGTATAATACATTATTTCAGACTCAAAGTTATCCGTTATTATGCATTCGACTTCATGTAGAAGTATTCATCATCATCATCATTCTCCTGCCTTTATCCCACATTACGTGGGGTCGGCACAACATGTTTTTTCCTTCCATTTTCCTCTGTCACTCGTCATCTCAACACTCACTCCTTTCTTACACATGTCATCCTTTACCATCCATCTTTTCTTTGGTCTACCTCTTCCCACATATCCATCAACACACATATCTAACACTCTTTTCGTCACATGACATTCATCCCTTCTCATAATATGTCCATACCAAGAAATAGAAAGAAGATAATGTCCATATGTAGAAGTATTATCTCCTTCAATTGGGCGTTTAATATGTATACAAAGAAATATCAGTTTATATCTGGAATTATTTTACTTCTTTTTTTAATGTTAGATAAGCCTTAACTTGACCACAATCTCACCTGATATTAAGTGACGATGTCTAAGATGGGGCACGAAGACATACAAGGTACTCTGGGCCATTATTACGAAACACGAAAAAATCGTTTCACGCACTGACCCAGACCAAAGGGTTATTGAAGTATATTAGATTTCTAGTACCCGTAACTCTCAACCGTAGAACTTACCATGGGGATAAATGTTATTGTGTCGATTTTTGGAGATATATGTTTTTTAAATTATATATTTAAGTATCTAATAGCCAAATATAACTATATAATTATTAATATAACATCATCATCACCCTATTAACGTTCCCACTGCTGGGACACAGGGACTTCTCTCTTGACGAGAGAGAAGTCCCTGTGTCCCTTAATTCACCACGCTGGCCAAGAGCGGGTTGGTGAATGTCACATGTCCTTCTAAGTCTTTTAAAGTTCTCAGAACATGCCGGTTTACTCACGATGTTTGCCTTCACCGTTAAAGCCCGTGTTTAAAGCGCACATAAATTTCTCAAGAAGAAAAATCCAGAGGTGCGTGGCGGGGTTTGAACCCACGACCTTCGGAATGAAAGTCGAGTGTCCTCCCACTTAGCCAACACGGCTTTTATTAATATAACAATAAAATACAATTATACTGTTCCTACGTTTATTAAACAATTAATTCGCATATAACTTTTTTATATACAATTTCACCATTTCAGCCGTAGATGGTTCAATGCTAGAGTTCTCGCAAAGATTTTCAGTTCTTTCAACACAGACAAGAAATCTTAAAGAACCCGAGGCCATTCCGAGAATACAGAAGAGAATACTCTGATGAAGCTATTACACATCTATAGAAACACTATTCTAAAGAACTTTACTTTCCATTGTAGATTTAAGAGTTTCGAAGCATCGCGGTAAATTTTATTACGTATTTAAAAATCCGAACAAAGTGGAACTCCAGCAGAGCGTCCTAACCCGATCCATCTAGTTTGTGAACGTAGGACATAAACAATGCTACACTTGGCAATCCATGGCTCCTCTGTCGCGTTTATCTACTAATGTCTTTAAACCTGAACGAGGGATCTCAAACAAAATTGCCTGAGCATATTGCAGAACGTTAGTGCAATGATAGCTCGTTGAAC
Organism: Gymnoscelis rufifasciata; assembly: GCA_929108375.1. Lineage (NCBI taxonomy): Eukaryota > Metazoa > Arthropoda > Insecta > Lepidoptera > Geometridae > Gymnoscelis > Gymnoscelis rufifasciata. The sequence continues at coordinate 12,769,550 of OV815314.1, forward strand.
AACTATGAGCCTATCCTTAAACCATATAGTGAAGCACTTTGTTTCAGATCCAGAAGTCACAGGCAACACTGAAAACGTTAGGTTACTCTCGTCAATGATTTTTGTGTAGAGAAACTGAGGATTTTAACTACGTATAGTATCTATAGTAGTATCAGTAGTAGTATCTAGATCTACTAGCTGCCCGCGGTTTAACCCGTGTAATCATTTATTTATTTATTTATTTGATTTATTTATTATAACTAGTACAGATTATAATCCAATTAAACTAGCTAATCTAAGTTATAACAAAACACAATAATAATACATCCAATCAATACATTGTCTAGTTACATAAAAATTATAATAAAAAAATAAAAATAAAATGAATAATTAAAATCTAATATCATAAATTTTACCACGGTAAAAACTAGCCTACGTGTTATTCTGATACGTAAGCTATATCGTTGTTAAGTTTCATCAAAATCTATTTAGTAGTTTTATCTTGAAAGAGCAACAAACACACTTACTTACGACCTCACAAACTTTCGCGTTTATAATAGATATTACCAGGATTTTAGTTCAAGGGAAGTGTTGACTTCTGGTAAATTTTATTATTAGCTTAACAGTCAAGTAACGCTTAAATCGGTGACAAGTGATTGGACAGTATCGATAACCTTAATCTACCAATATGAGGTTTATTACTAACCGAAAAACATATAAAAAGAACTGGTTTAAACTTCATATAATTTGTCATATTGATAAATAAGTAATATTTGTTAAATTTATTTATTATAATAAATTTCATAATAAATTAAATATATTTTCTTATAATTTTATTATAATGAAACCATCTTGAAAAATAAACCTTATCAATACAAAATAATTAATATTCGTCAACACGGTAATATTCAATAATTACGTCGCCCTATCCGATTATATAAATGAAATGAATTAGTCGTCTCCACAGAGCATTCACAACAAATTAATTTTATAAAATAATATTATACACCTCTGAAACGGGCGAGTGGTCAAGAGACCTGCCTACTGTGCGACAAAAGAAAAAAGAAGAAGAATTGAATCTCGACCATAAACTTTTGTGAATCACACGAAGCCACGTCACTTTTTTAGTTTGCCACCAAAATTGGTATTCAAAGTCAAAGTCAAAAACATTTATTTCCTCACAAGCATAGGGCATACATGGACAGACAGGTCAACTTATAGATACTATTAGATATCGGGGTGTAGTCATTAGGGACACTACTTCAGATAGTGGATGTGAGGTTTCATGGAGCATTCGGCCAGTGAACCCTGCAGTTAAGAATAAAATACCTAAAACGGGGCTTAGTACGGTTTAACTAAAGGGAAAATTTCCTGAAGTTACATTGATAACAATGGTGCGTGGTTTGGTAATTTATCATAACGTTATATTCGATTTATATATTGCATTTGAGTTTCGTGTTACGTAAGACTTTCAGGCGATTTGTAATAAATTTATAAGTCACAAGCCGGAACTTAGTTGCCATATTTCTTATTGAATTTATAAACAGAAAAATGTGTGTGTGTAGTATATTTTGACAGGTTAAACAGAATACCTATATTTATATGTAGGCATCATGCTTATTTTATTATTATTTAGTTTTATTATATATTAAGTTTTATACTAGCAACCTAGTAACTACTAAAAAAAACAAACATAGTACGGGTTCGAATCATTCATAACTTCTCTTGAACTATCTATATTTTGGTAAAAACTGCATGAAAATACATCTAATAAGCGAATAGCGTGGAAAGCGACTATATTTTATACCATTTAGACTAAGCAAGGGGCACTGTAGGATTTTAAATCTAAAAGTTTAAAGGGTGCTTTTATCCCACTACGCCACAAGGAGGGGGATGTTTTAGAGAGCGTATTTTTAAGTATGTGTTAGGCTCACTCTGCAACCTAAACGGCTCTATGGATTATATCTTGAGATTCGTGGCGTCAGATTCGTACTATTTACCGTAATACTGTATAATATAAATATAAAAGTTAAGATTTGATTAATGTTAAAGCTTCAACGAAACACTGCACTTATTATAACGAGTAAAACTCCTGACAGTAGCATTTTATTGTCTCTTTGAATTCAGTCTCCGGGTGTAAAAGAGTTTTAGAACTTTAAGAATTTTTTGATACTTTTTGGAACCTAAAATGCTGCCATATAATAATGTAGTAATTTATAATAAACAATTTAAAAAAATAACTCAACTTGAATTTTACTCAACTAAACCACTTGTTTTAAATATCAAATTATGCATAAAACAACTCGGTTGATATTTATCATTAAACATAATGGAATATATTTTATAAATAACCAGCTGTATGTCAGCTAAATATTAAACAGGGCGAAGATTTCTTGCTATTTATGGTAATCGTATGCATTGTGTTGTGACTTGTATTATACATGCTACCATAGTTCATAATAGAGTTTACTCAGATAATAGACTAGGATAAAGTTCTTAGAGAATTTTATCAGAGAGAGGGTTATTTTAAGCTAAAATTATGTAAAGATAAACCTTAATTTACCCTTTTCACAGATAAAAAGTTAAACACGGGCGTGTAATTTTCAACTAAAACTATTGTATGTAAAATACATTGTATTAAATGTTGTATTGCTAAAGCCACTTTACTTGGACTGGAGCTCCAAAAATTATGGTTGAGTTCATAAATAATAACCGTGCCGTGGTGATGCTTAAAATAAATAATAGATATCATAAGTAGGAACTCCAAAATTGTAATAAATACAAACTTGAAAAACATAAAACTGTGTTGTTCTATTCTTTTCTTAACTCAGTATAAGGAGGTTGCGGGTTCGATTCCCGCCGGGGGACCAGATTTTGTACTATCTACAATTTCTGGTTTCGGGTCTGGGTGTTTTCTATGTATCATTATGTATGTGTTTACAAAAAAAAAATTATCTATGTAGTGTATCAGTCACCTAACACCCATAGTACAAGCTCTGCTTAGTTTGGGGTTAGGTGATGCTGTATGAGTAGTCCGGAAATATTTATTTATTTATTTTTTAATTACTAACCGAATCTATACTAATATTATAAAGCTGAAGAGTTTGTTTGTTTGTTTGAACGCGCTAATCTCCGAAACTACTGGTTCGAATTGAATGATTCTTTTTGTGTTGGATAGTCCAGTTATCGAGGAAGGCTATAGGCTATATAACATCACGCTACGACCAATAGGAGCCAAGATATAGTGGTAAATGTGTAAAAAACGGGAGAAATTGTTCATCTTTGAAGCCTTCCGTTGCGTGCGCCGTGAAAACGGTTCAAGATACACAAAAAATATGTATTTAAGAATAAGAGCTCTTTTAATGATCTAAAAAATAGTCCGCGATAGTATATGTCTATCTTTTAAGATTAACTCACAAAAACCGTTTTTATGATACCTAATTTGGTCGAAATAATTTGTTTAAGTTGTATCAACATAATAATATTAATCTTTATTCAAATAAATATGTTGTTGGTTAAGAGTACTTCATCCATTATAACGCGGGTAGCACCGCAGGGCACAGCTAGTTTAAAATATAAATAGTATTTTTAAAAATATTGTTAATTAAAGGTCTATTTGTAAAGCCCAATCATAAATTATCATAGGCATTACAATATTAATTTACGAGTCGTTTTTTGTTTTTTAATTTTTTCTTATTTATGCTCTTACTCGTAACTCAAAAACTTCAAATTTATAACAAGATTCAAGCAACTACATTCAGCTCCTTGTTCCAAATATGATAGTTCTCTATTACTGGATATAAGCTGCTCATGTCAAGTTAAAGTGGAAATGCAATTCGTATTGTACAAAAATACTAAAACAGAAGTATGGGCATAGTAACGATGGATGTGCACAGTAGGTTAACTTATATAAAACTAGTTTTTCAAAAATTTTGTTAGAATTGGCAACATTGGGAAGTTTTTTGTGACGAATTAAGAAGCGTAAAGAACTCCAAACTTTGACAATAATTAGTAGTTAAATAGGTACTTGGTCCTATTTCACTAGATTAATGGAAGCATGCATTTTCCATTTTCAAATTAAACCTAGCGTTTAGTACATTAAATGAAGACGCAACATTAATATATAAATATTACAATATTTATATATTAATGTTGCGTCATAGCGTACCATTTCGAGATTTTATAAGTAAAATACTAATGCTTTAGCTCTATGTTTTCGTTCAAACGAGGAACTAAAACTCCTTATTTCGCTTCGTCACTGACCCAGAATAGATAAAAGTGCAATCGAACAAAACAAAACAAACCGAACTTCGGATCGTTTCTCTCCCTCAGCCTATTTCAAGTGCCTATTGTTTCGTAACCATTCGCATCCCAATGTCAAAATGTCCCACGCCGAATATTACTGAAACGCGACCTTGTTTGCGATGATAGGACGCTCGGAGGCCTTGTATCGATGCCAGATTTAGGATGAGCCACATTTGACAGCTGTCGTAGGAAAAAACTATTTGATCGAACTATATAATTTTAAAAGTTTTCATTTAATATTCACTTAATAATTCACTAAGCTAAATTTTAAAACAGCCGATGTTGATATCGTTCTTTTTACATAAGAATAAATATCACTAATTGGTAGATTCAGTTTTAATCCGTAAAGCCACAAAAATTGTGTGGACATGACATCGCAATAGATCATTCAACCCTTAAGGGGGAGGCAACGTCAGGATTTCGTAGCCAAATACCAAAAAATAGAACCCTTTTTTTATTGTTATTTTCTTTTATATAAGCAAGATAGTTTATTTTATTTATTATTTATTTTATTTTAATCGGAAACAAACAGTTTTATTAAACTTATTACTAACACTAAATAAAAATACCACCCCATACACATACCATACACTATTCCCATACACTATTGTAATTTAAAGGTTTAAAAAAAAAGGTTTAAACTAATAACCCTTTACTATTTATTAAATTTAATTGAATTAAGTAATAGAGATATCATGAAATTCATGGGGAATTTTTTATGGAACTTATTATTGAAAAACAAGTTTAATTGAATACGTATGGTATGCCATACGTTATATTTAGCAAAGTATGTAATAAGGATATTCGATCAATACTGTTGCAAAGCGAATAACTTCCATAAAGATAAATAGAGTAAAGTAAAGTAAAGTAAAAATTTCTTTATTTGACATAAAATGAGGTACAGTATCAAAACAATGGTTCCATAGGCTCCCGAACTAGTTAAAAACTGTATTTCAGGAGCCAGTGGCTTCTCCTATATTGACTTATTGCAAATTATGTCAACAACTTAAAGTAACTTATACAAACAAAAATTTTAATACAAATATTAGGTCCTTACATATGAAATTGGCGTTTTGTATGGGAGGAACAAAAAGTCGAATATTTTTTAATATAATATATTTAATTAATCAAAGTATGAACCATTATTTTCTATGCACTTTTGCCATCTTATAGGTAGTTCATTGATCCCTTTACTAAAAAAACCAGTCGGACGGGAATCAATAAAATCTTTGAAGGCGATTTGGACTGCCCCATCGGAGTTGAATTTTTTCCCTTGCAAGAAGTTATCCAAATTTCAAAAAAAATGGTAATCTGTTGGAGCAAGGTCCGGGGAGTACGGAGGATGTCTTAGACTTTCCAATTGAAGCTCTTCTAATTTAGTAGCCGTCTGTTGCGCAGTGTGTGGTCTAGCGTTGTCGTGAAGCAGCAGTGGCGTGGAGCGATTGACCAGCCTAGGTTGTTTAGCCGCTAGCTTTTCCATCATGGTTTGCAATTGCTGACAATAGACATCAGCCGTAATAGTCTGGCCAGATTTGAGAAAACTGTAATGAACAATACCGGCACTAGTCCACCAAACGCTTACAAGTAACTTTTTTGGGGTTAATTTTCGCTTGGGGCAGGATTTGGCTGGCTGGCCAGGATCCAACCATTGCGCTGAGCGCTTCCGATTATCGTAAAGAACCCATTTTTCATCACAGGTAATGATTCGGTTTAAAATACCTTCATTATTGTGCCGGTTTAGTAATGTAACGCAGCAGTCGACGCGCGTTTGCCGGTTTGCTTCAGTCAATTCGTGAGGTACCCACCTTTCAAGCTTTTTAATCTTCCCAATTTGCTTCAAGTGAATTAAAACAGTTTTATCACTAACACCGCAGCCTGCAGCTAACTCGGACGTGGTTTGCGATGGATCCGCTTCCACAATAGCCTTCAACTCTTCATTATCAACTTGAGTCTCAGGCCGTCCACGGGGCTTGTTCTGCAAGTCGAAATTTCCAGAACGAAAACGTTGGAACCAAAAACGAACTGTGTTTTCTTTTGCAACACGACCGCCATACACATCATTCACCCTTCGAGTTGTTTCCGCAGCACTAGTGCCACGGCGGAACTCGTACTCGTAAATAATGCGATATTTTAAGTTTTCCATTTTGTAAAATGAGTGACGCAAACAGAAAAAAACAGAAGAAAAAAAACAAATGAATGACGATCATCGAAGCACAAATACATGAGTCTATAGCTGTACAAATTTGAATTTGGAATTCCTTACCAAAGAGGAGAAATTTGTGATTAAAGTGGCCAGTACGAAAAACGCCAATTTCATATGTAAGGACCTAATATAAAAGAAAAAAAAAACACATTTGTAATTATTAAATTAATATAGTTAAATGAAAAAGAAAAAGAAAATGGTACAGTACGTTCTCAGCAAATATATGAAAATTTGTAAATTTCTAATAGTATTATATATTTATAAAGGTACATAATAGTAAAGTGGTTTATACATATTATATATAATTATAGTATAAGAATAAATAGATTATATCTGTAGCAAAATATATAAAGTTAAATTAAGTAAAATATAATATATATTTATATTATACAACATACTCTATGTTTTATCAAGGATAGCTTCTACTTCTTCATAATGAAGATCCTTCAGCCAGTTTATTGTTATCTGTTTTAATTCTCTGTCGCATTTATTTTTAATATCATTATATTTTCTACTTAAAATATTATAGAGATGGGGGGCTGTAACATCGAAGTGCCTGTGAGCAAATCTACTTTTAACATTTGGTATATAATATCTCTCTCTTCTTTTTTTTTAATTTGTCTGATGAAAAAAAGTTGTTTTATGGTAGCGTCTCATTGTTTCAACAATGTACATTTTACGTATACTTAGAACTCCAGCCTTATTGTATACCTCTGTGGTAGGGTGCCTAAAAGGAAGATAGAGCATAACTTTAAGTAAAGCTCTCTGTGCACGCTCGGCGGTAATAAGGTTAGATTTTGCCGCTTTGCCCCAAACGCATATGCAGTACTTAATGAGGCATTCACACAGTGCTCTGTAAGTTAGTATGACAAGATTCTTGTCGGCTACCTGTCGCAAGTTTCTGAAAACATAAATGAGTCTTCTTATTCCAATTTAGGTGGTCATCTAAGATCACACCAAGGTATCTTATGAACTTCACCCGTGATAGGATTGTGCAGGAACAGTTGTTAAGGCGATTTCGATTGCAGGGATATGTGTGACTTTGCAAACAAATATGAGGTCCTGGATCCCCAGCCGCTGTCTTGCTAAAGCACATATATTTAGTTTTATTAGTGTTTAGAGTTAGCAAACTATTTTCTAGCCATTTTGTGACTTCGCAGATAATGTTCTCGGCAATCTTAACTACCCCAGGCCAGGTCTTGTCGTGTAGAATCAAAACAGTGTCATCCGCAAACATAATCAAGTCAAGACCGGGAAGTGATAGGTTACACAAACTGTTTATATAGACAAGAAAGAGTACCGGGCCGAGAATGCTACCTTGTGGTACACCAAAAACACAGTTATCGCTATCACTAACAATGCCATCTACACGTACTGTTTGAGTTCGACCAGACAAATAGTCAGTAAACCAATCCAAAGCTATTCCTCTCACTCCAAGAATCTCCAGTCGACGCAATAAGATAGGTATAGAGACAGTGTCGAATGCTAAAATAAACATTATTTAAATATTCCTAACATACAATAAATATTGTTAGACTGAATCATAAATTACATATATTGACTTTAATCTTCTTCCAAACACCAAAAATCACCCAAAAGTTGAATCACCCCACCATTCCGCCACCCGAGACAACTCCGATAACGTCCCGACACACGCTAACAAATGGGGCCCATTCCCCGAGCTTATGATATGTAGGTATCTGCGATTGCCAAGTTGTAAAAGTTGAAATACTGTTCGGCGCGAATACGGTGCAAAGTGAAGGAGATTTGCTAGAGAATTGGATTCAAAGGAATGCCAAGACACGTACATCCAATAAGCCTTGGGGTACTTACATGGGTAGGCTAGAGCTGAGAATGAAGAGTTGGGAAGTTGGTGCATTTATTCTGACTATATTTAGTTATTCGTAGCTCTTATGGCATTAACTTGGTACAAAGATTTGTAAAATCAAACAATGGAAATAAATCATTTTGTATCTTGTATCTTGATGAATTTATTTATGATTTGCACGCTTTTACGAGGCAAAATGTAAAGGTCTTATTGTGATTTTATGTAAGACCAAATGTACCTGCATTCTAGTAAGTATATATATATTTTTTTAATGTATTGTATTTTATACATAACAAAAATATATTTTTACAATAGATTACATAAAAAAATCATATAAAACTACCTACTGTAAAAAATCTATCAAAACGGAGAATCACCGCTAAGCTAGGCTAAAGCGACCGGTGACTAGGGCTGCAGAGAGAGGAACTTCCTGACGATACGCGCCTAGACCAGGAGTACTACTTTCTGAATCTGACCCTTGATCCAGTTTCCCAGCGAGACCTTATTATTAAGGTATGTTAAGATAAATTGGATAAATATTCATTATTGCACACACAATTAAAACACAAAACAATACTTAAGAACTTAAGACTATGTGACAAATGGCAGTCTTATCGCTAAAGAGCGATCTCTACCAGACAACCTTGAACGAATAGGATTATTGGGAAGAACAAGGGGACTTGTGTGCAAGATACGAAAGATTCTCATGAAATCATTGATGGAACCTTTAATTACGCTATTCATTATCATGAACATAATTTCAACTGCATAGGATCCGTGGTCTCCAACATTTGGTCCCAAGAACATGTTCAACGACTTATAATGACTTGGCCACTTTGAAGATTTAAAACATTCTGCTATGCAAGTGACCCGCGTTCTTCAACGTATCTCCTTACATTTGATTCGATCCCATAGAGAAACCCAGAGCTAGGGATATGCTCTGAGTTTCGAATTGGAATTATGAGCTATTCTGAGCTTAATCATAATGTATTATGGTGAAGAGCTTAACTCACTTTTATGTCAAATTTAAATTCAAAATATATTTATTCCAGGGCAAACATATTGGTGAATTTAGAATAGTCACAAACTAATTAGCATATTAAAATAAAATATGAATAATTAATTACATTAGTTTAAATTACATAATAAATATTTCTATGCATGTCTAAGTTACACCAACCCAGGCATTTTATCTGAGAGGAAGTCCATGATGGAATAGTAGATCTAATTTTAATAGATAACATGAAACGTTTTAGTAAAAATAGATACCAAGTAATGCCTCACAGGACCCTTATCTTTACCTACCATTACTTATCACCATTTAGCCCTTCAATTCAATAAAACTCACGCCTTTGAAGAAGGTCCTCTTAAAATATTTCAAAACTCAACACTAAACGGAAATTAAGTTTGAACAAACCGGTATTTATTCGGTATCGAAGTTATTTCCGAGTTAACCAATAACGGGCAACCCGACCGGTTTTATAACTTTTCATTTCAATTTAGCTTGTTTATTTTATATGAATATTTTCGGAGCAAAGTCTGGAAGAAAAATAGAACGCGTTATTTTAAACGACATCGTCTTTATAGAATAAGCAATATGCAATATTGTCTCATTACTTTAGTGATATTTGTGTCATTTTTTTTACGATGATGAAAAATTTGACAAAAATCCTTGATCCATTAAAGTTGATGAAAACATAATTATGCTTCTAAGAGATCCTTTTTAACTGATTTTAGTTTCACGCTGACCATCGGCGCTGAGCGATCAGTGCTTATCAATCTGTATGGTTACTATCGAAATTTAAGAAAAACTAAAACGATTAAATGCGATGTGTTCTCGTAATAGCAGGGCATCACATCGAGTACAATATAAAATGGTAACAAACTATATCACTAATCTCTCTCGTCAAGGAAAAAGTCTCTGTATTCCAGCAGTGAGAACTTAAATCGGTGATGATGTTTAAATTACCTTCGAAAACATCACACAACACTTACATACACACATACACTTTCGAAAACATAATAAAAGTATAGATTGAGTAGAAGAGAAGAGAAGAGAGTGAGTTGCATAAGAACTTTGCCCCTATCTCCTCCCGTGGGTGCAACCATTTCCCAACATTTACGATAAAAATGAGAACTTGAGAACTAATAATACACGCCAAATTCAGATCCTTTTCTGAAGTCTTTAAGTCTTTTTTAGTTAGTCTAAAAACAATTCACATTGAGTAAAAATAAACATGTCAACCTACGACCCCGGTATTCGATCAAATTCGGTATGAAATGACGAATTATATTTAAATATTGAGAGCTACTTTACCAATTGTTATAAAATTTAAATGGGACCACTTGCAAGCAATTGATTTAATTAAATAAAGCAATTGAAATCTCTAAGATGAAGAAATACATACGCGTCGAATTTAGATCCTTCTTTTTCGTCGATAGCCGGTTAAAACAAGTTGTAATTTAGTTAAAAGTAGTGAAACTATTTATTTTATAACTCCCAAAACAGCTGTCCTGGGACTGGGATTTTATTTACTCGAATAAAACATTTAATTTTCATGATTTACAGAAGCCAATTTATTAATTGTCAGGGGATTTGTAAACCAAAACCACACGAGGCCATATTATTGGAGGCTCCTCAATAAATTATAAAGCAATCTGACTAAAACCCATTGTTAAGCGAGAACTTGAGAACAAACTTAGGAAAAACTCGGAGAATATCTCCGAGTTGTCACTTTCAATAAAACATTTTGTGACGACTCTGTGAACAAAAATTAATGCTGTTTTTAATCGACTTTCAATGAATAAAGGAGTTTTTTTTGTACATAAAATCGTCGTATAGTTTTAGCGTCGAATATCTCAATGATCGATCGGAAATCAAAAATGGAAGTCTGTCAAAAAGCTCAAGCTCAAGCAAAACGACTGCGAAGTGGAAGCATCTGCCGCGCCGCGGACGCTACCCATGCATTACTATGGCTCTCCTACGCGACCACAAAGCGAAACGTTTTTTAGCAAAATGATTTTTTTTTTGTTTTTTGTTTTTTAGTTGCCGACGCTCCCGCGTTGCGTCCCGCTTCCCAAGTTCCTGACGCGTAGTTTTTGACGAAACCTTAAAATAAAAGATTTGATTAACATCTGGTCCGCTTAACTTTTTTTATTTTATACATAGTAAAAAATATAATTTCGTTTTGTTCATTGACAAGGCCTGAACCAGTTTTTTGCCAGATGCCTAATTTTTTTAAATTAAAACTTCAAAAGCTTCATTGTTAGAAGATTTAATATCTCCGAAGCTGCGACCTTTTACCATTTTTAATGTACAAACACTAAAAAGAGAATGCCAAACAGTTGGCAACTACACGTTATGCGAATGACCCAGTAACTTCCATTATTCAGTACAAAACAGCGCTTGCACACAACTGGCACGAGTTATATCACCGTAATACCAATCTTAGGCAACTCTGACCAAAATTAGAAAAGTTTGCCTTATTTTTAGGCCAAGACTTGTTGCTTAAGTATTTAAATATTTATGCCGGTTAAATAGACGCTCGAATTTATATTGGAGACTAATTGGGTGTTGTCTTGAATGGAATTTTTGATGTATTACGCTTTGGCTTGTTCTCTAGACAGAAATATTATAAATAATATATCTGTGCATGTTATATTTTTGTGCATGCAATACCGAAGGCTAACCGCAAACGAATGGATTGATATTAATTATTTACTAAAATAGGATTACACGCGAAATTTACAATATTTAGGGGAATAATTGAAAGGTTTTTTTTTATTTTTTTATTATTGATAAGCATTCATTTGACCACAATCTCACCTGATGTAAAGTGAAGATGTGGTCTAAGATGGAGCATGAAGGCCTAGCAGATGGCTTCTCCGGACCACATTACGAAACACGAAAAAATCGCTTCACGCACTGGCCCAGCCCGGAGGGTGGTGACAAGCCGCGGCCGAAGCCTACCACCAGGGACTGTTCTTAGCACCATCCGGAGGTCACGTGTAAGGATTCAGAGGGTGAACTTTATTAACATTGTACGAAATAAATTTATTTTAAACCTAAAAATATAACGCTGTGTTTGAATTGCGCAGCTAATTTCATTAAAAAAGTTTAAAACTAACAATTTTATTCTTAAACCTTACTTTGATAAACACCAAAGTTGAAACAAAACAAACTACAAATTTACCTGTTCCTTAACAAAACGAAACGGTGTTGCCAGCTTAATGAGGATACACGGAACAACTTTATGTTTAATTCACATAGTGCGAAATAACCGCTGTAAAAACATTACAACACCACAGTACACAAGGAACAAAACAAAACTTTTGCATTTCAAAGCGGGCAACACTCATTTTGACTAAATAATGCATTCAGCGCAGTTTAATCTAGAGGGTGAAATAAAACACGATGAGCTGAAGTTGAAATGAGTAGTGGTGGCAACACTGCTATTAATGAGTATTTCTAATATAACGAGGGATGTAAGTGTTAGGGTTTTTTTCACAAAATCATAGTGAACTAAGCAATACTAAGTTTTTTCAATATGATGTATCAATTGATTAAGTCACGAGTCATTTCGCTGTCACATGGGACTTAGCAAAATAACTCTATACTTCAAAAACAATGAGTATTAACTCGGAGATGGTGAAAAAGGTTTAGGTTTAAGGCGACCTTAGCCCCAACGTATTGGGCTTAGGGCGAGTTTCATCGCCGTTTTACTAAAACCAGATTTACTGAGAACTATGAAGAGATTGATGAACATATGACATTTACCAACCCGCGGAATGTAAGCCAAATTGTTGCAAACCTTGGTAAAGTGATTACACAGATAGTCGTCAAAATAAATGTATGTCCAAATAGTTAACAGGTCTACCCCTAGTAAGGACGCTTGACACCCCACATCTATCTAGAACGAGAATTAATAAGCCCTTTCGAATATTATTTCCTGAAAACTTTTGCAACATCAAGGCAATTGGTGCCGTTCATGAAACAGTAAAACCTTTTTAGTATCGTAGAACCTAACTCTTCCGATGTTTCTCTATTTGTTTCACGGTCAGTTTAGTTTCAAATTAAGTTTTAGTTCTTTTGGTTGTGCAAGATAACTTGTATCTAGTTTTTGCCTTACGTTTCATTATGGTGCGACTACATCGGCCGGATAGACTAGAAAGAAACGTGCCGCATAAAATTATCGTGAACTGGTTACCAACCAGTGACGTTCTTGTTTACATTTAGCTGACAAAGGGTGCGTTCTACAAAACTCACACAAAATATAGTCTTCATCCGAACTCTTAGTGTTGCAACGATGTAACAGTCGCACATCACGTTGACATGAATATTCGCGGTAGCCGCTTATGTGGCAGCAATTTATGGATGTTTTTTTTTTATTTATTTTCAATAATTTTGTAGTTGCTTATAACATACCTGTAGAACAAAAAGTAAATGAGTTATATTGGAAATGATATTTTCACGTCGAAAATGATCGGCAAACGAAATCTAAATGAACAGGTGGAAAGGTTCCTAATCAAATTTAATGTTAATTACATCCTTCCATATCTATATCCTTCACTTTCAAACAAATCAAAATATTTACGAAATATGAAATATTCAAATAAAATTGTCACAGTGGGCGGCTTTATCACTAAAAGTTATTTCCACAAGACAACCTTTAGATGGACTGGAATACATCTTAATATATATAAATCTCGTGTCACAATGTTTGTCCTCAATGGACTCCTAAACCACTTAACCGATTATAATAAAATTCGCACACCATGTGCAGTTCGATCCAACTTGAGAGATAGGATGGTTTTTACGGCGAGAGTTCGAATAATTTCCGGGAAAAATTTATACCCGTGCGACGCCGGGGCGGGCCGCTAGTGGATTTATATAACTTCGTTCGATAGTAAAATTAAATCTAAACCTATGTTTTTATTTAAAGTGTCACCTCAGGACAACGCAAGCCTGGCTTTACATACAATTATGAAGCTCAGAGCTTTATTAAAACCGGGCAGTTGACATAGAAATATTGCAGCTTACTGCGGAATTTATAACCCAGACAATTTTAAAAGTTGTCCTCGCTCTCATAGTTAATTGTGTTTGTATAATCAACTTAAAATATTAGCTTAACAGGGTGAGTCATATTATAATGTTTTGTACTTTCGGGCGATGAACTTACTCACCATCATTTTAACATTCCCACTGCTGGGACGAAGGGACTTCTCTCTTGGTGAGAGAGATTAGGCCTTAATTCACCACGCTGGCCAAGTGCGGGTTGGTGAATGTCACTCTTTAAACTTCTCCTCCCACTTAGCCAACACGGCCTTACTTATAGTACTTACAAATATAATAATTGTTATAATATTATTCAAGCCAAAGTTGGAGTTGGAGTTGTTTTGGAGGTTTTGTCTGTTCACGTCGGTAAGTGGTAAAACTCTGAATCCTTACACGTGACGTCCGGGTGGTGCTAAGAACAGTCTCTGGTGGTAGGCTTCGGCCGCGGCTTGTCACCGCCCTCCGGGCTGGGCCAGTGCGTGAAGCGATTTTTCGTGTTTCGTAATGTGGTCCGGAGAAGCCATCTTCTAGGTCTTTGGACCACATCGTCACTTAACAACAAGAGGAGATTGCGGTCAAACAAAGGCTTACGTATCATTAAAAAAAATAGTCGTGCCCGTGTTTTTTTCTGCAGTAAAAAGCCTAAAACCGGTGAAGATTTTTTCAAATCGGACCTTTAGTTAACGCGATCAAACCAACAAACAATCTAACTTCAGTTTTATAATATTAGTGTAGATTATGTGTATACATCAATTTCCCCAAAAAAGTGAGCTGATTAAAACTCTCACACTAACACATTTTTAAAACTGTTTAGGAATTTCAATATGATGATGATAAAGATACATCCTTAAGACTTATCCAAGTAGGATAGTATAAATATTTTTTACTTTAGTTAAAATAAAATTGAAGAAAACATAGCCATGGGTAGTTAAATGACCTGAATATCTAAGATGAAGCGACCTTTTATAACATCTCATGAATATTTCAGTAACACCGGGGTGTGACGGCCATTGAAAAAGAGTTTCACTTATAACGCTTGACAGTTTATTTTGAATAACAAAAAATTATAACGTCATGACCTGTGAAAATAATTTTTTATATAATAATTATATAAAATTTGAGTGCTGGCCAAGACAGTTAAATTAAATATATCAATATGACACTGCTAAATCACATATTTAGGCCTCGTTTCTACTCAGACAAAGAATATTTTAGTTTTTATGGCTATATTATGATACTACTGCCAATATTTTAATTATTTTGAATAAGAGATAAACCCCATTTTGCTGGTCAAACTAAGGTTACGGATGTGTTTTAATCTTTCCTGCATAAAATTAAAAAAAAAGAAACTGCCAATATTAGGTAATTAAGTTCATCAAAGTCAAAGTCAAAACGTTTATTTCCTTAGACGCTTATAAAGACACGCAAAGACAGGTCAACTTAAAGCTAATTTAAATAGAAACTAAGAATAATCAAGATATTAACAATGTCTTGACTGTTCGCTTCAACTTTTATTACTGAGTTGAGAAGCGAATAGAACAACCCAGCTTTCATCTCTTATGTTGTTTTTATAACAATAATGGTAAACATGGTTACCACATTATACATTTAACATTAACAAACAAATGCTAGACAAAGTTTATACCATAATATGTAATTAATTTCGTCGAAATTAACAGCGACTAAATTTTTGAATAAAAAGAAGTACGACCAAGACCATTGTAACAAAACCTTCATGTATATAATTTGTATACAATGAAGTTTTTTTTTATGCTAGATAAGCTTTCATTAGACCACAATCTCACCTTATGTAAAGTGACGATGTGGTCTAAGATGGGGCATGAAGTCCTAGAAGGTATGAATGTTATTAATGAATTTAAATTAACGAATATCCATTTTTACGACTCACCTTTGAATAGACGATACAATAAAACTATAAGGATTTATAGCAAAATGAGCAAGTCGCAATATGTGCAGGCTACTCAGAAATCATTCTTTTGTTTTTGAATTCTAAATTAAAAAGACGAAAATGCCATAATGTTTTATAAGTGTTGGGCCAAAAAGTAATGGGAAAATATCAGAATGGTGAACATAAAACTGGGAAAAAATGTAATGGGAATTAAAATACCATAGAATAATGGGATGTTAAAGGCACATTATAAGCGAATAGCGTGCAAATAATGCTTGAGTTTGAGTTTCTTGCTTTAGAGCTTACCACGGTCCAGATGTTTTGATGTGTGATTGTCCGTAAATATTTATTTATTTTAACTTGATTTATTAAGATCCAATATTAAATTGCCTTATCACCCAACCTTGTACAAATCTACCCAAAAATGTCTAGTAAGTTCGTCCCAAATCCGTGCCATTCAAAGCAAACATACCCACAATAGACCAATCGCTTGCCATGGTCCTTCGCTTAGTATTCAACACACGTTGCTTCGTCTATATGTCTGTGAGAGCCGTTGGACAGTTGGGTTACCGCATACATTCGATTTCATTTCAAATCATTATTCAGATGTAGAAAGACCTATTGTTGGAAACACTTTTATGTCATAACTAGCAGCACCCCAAGGTGATACGCGCGTTTAATGATTTTTTCACGTGGTATAACATATTTTCACGCAGTTAAGTTAGCCTATGTCACTTTTGAAGCATTAGAGAATTTATATATTATTATTATCATTATTTTTTTACTATTGATAAGCCTTCATTTGATCACAATCTCACCTGATGTAAAGTGACGATTTTCTTTCTTAACTCTTGACTTTTGTTATTACCGTCTTTCATCATTTATTCCAGACCATCCAAAGGTTGTCAGGTAGAGATAACTTTTAGTGATAGGTAGTATTGTGAAACTATTATATGAATATTAATTATTTTGTTAATATGTTGTTTCGTAAATTCGTATTCAATATAGTGTATTGTATTGTAGAGAATCTGTTTACCAACTTTATTCAAATCGGCTCAGAAGTCCAGAGATTATTACAACGTCACACACATTTTACAAATTCTACAAAATACACAACAATAACTAACTATTGTGGCTCAGCGACTGAAAGTGGGTCTTGGCCTCCGAAACAAGAGACTTCCACCGGTGATCACCGGTCCCTACCCTGCGCTAGCTCTGACCAGTTCTCACCCCGAGCTCTCGTAGGTCGGCCTTCACCATGTCCTTCCAGCGATAGCAATAACCATTCATATATCTTAATATATATAAATCTCTCTTTAGAAGTTAACTACCAAATTTAAGTCTGTATAATTTGTTATAATATAATTTGAAAAGTGACTTGTAAACATGATTCTTACCAATAAATTGACTATCTGACTATCTCGTGTCACAATGTTTGTCCTCAATGGACTCCTAATCCACTTAACCGATTATAATAAAATTCGCACACCATGTGCAGTTCGATCCAACTTGAGAGATAGGATGGTTTTTACGGCGATAAAAATTCGAATAATTTCCGGGAAAATTTTATACCCATGCGACGCCGGGGCGGGCCGCTAGTTATATTTATATATTACTAGCTGACCCCAGCAAATGTTGTTTTGCAAAATGTAAAATAGCCGCTTCTCAGACCTACTGAATACGCATATAAAATTTGGTAAAAATAGGTGAAGCCATTTTGGAGGAGTACGGTAACTAACATTGTGACATGGACATTTTAAATATAGGATTTATAAATTGATATCAATCAATATCAATACAAAGATAACAATTTCACAAAATAAGAATCTGTATTTTTTCTTTGTTTTAATAAAACATGTACAAAATATAAAATACTAGGCTTACTTAACTTGTACTAGAAAATTATTTTACAACACTGTTTAACAAGTTCGAAGTGGACTCTTGAGTTCTAGTTGTTGCAAAACTTCAAAGGTTTCAACAAGAACTTGTTCAGAGAAACTTAAGCTTCTGGATTTGATTTTGAGTTTAATATTTGCTGTTTATAGTAACCACGTTCTATTTGTACCAGCTACCTGACTTAATACGGGCAAAAGTTAATAGGTTTCTGTCTCTTGAACCGATCTAATTATAGCTTAAACACGTTTAAATATAGTTTTTAGTTTCCGTACCCAAAGGGTTAAACGGGACCATATTACTAAGACTTTTTTTTTATTTTTTTTTTATTTTCGATAAGCTTTCATTTGACCACAATCTCACCTGATGTAAAGTGACGATGTGGTCTAAGATGGAGCATGAAGGCCTAGATGGCTTCTCCGGCCACATTATGAAATACGAAAAAATCGCTTCACGCACTGGCCCAGCCCGGAGGGTGGTGACAAGCCGCGGCCGAAGCCTACCACCAGAGACTGTTCTTAGCACCACCCGGAGGTCACGTGTAAGGATTCAGAGGGTTACCACTTACGGACGTGAACTGACAAAACCTCCAGACTTCGTCGTCTGACTGTATGTCTGTCACCAGGCTGTATCTCAAGAATAGTGACAGTTTGATTTTTGAGGTATGATGTATTTATCTTGCCGCTATAACAAAAAAGCCGGAGGATAGAGCCGTTTTGGCTAAGTGGGAGCACACTTGACTTTCATTCCGACGGTCGTGAGTTCTAACCCAGCCACGCACCACTGGATCTTTCTCCTTGAAAAATGTATGTGCGATTTAAAACACGTGCTTTATCGGTGAAGGCAAACATCGTGAGGAAACCGGCATGTTCTAAGAACTTTAAAGAGTTTGAAGGACTTGTGACATTCACCAACCCGCACTTGGCGTGTTGAATTAAGGCCTAATCACCCTCGTCACGATAGAAGTCCCTGATTCCCAGCAGTGGGAACGTTAATAGAGTGATGATGATGAGAAAGAGATGTCAAAACATGTCGATTTCCAGCAAATTAAGTCGCACCGTATAATAACGACCCCATGAAAAGAATTTTCGTATATTCGGATGTTTGAACGTCATTATTTCCATAGAGATGGCAAGTCTTAAGAACAGAAAATGGGAGACACTTTTTATCCTGGGAGTCCATTACATCGCTACACACGACACTCAGTAAAATCATGATTCTTTATATTACTAATGATTTTCCATCGTAATTAGTTACGAACGGATAAGTAAAGCTATATTTTTTTTTTTTTTTTTGTAATGTCACAAGTTACAACCTAGTCTTATCTGCAAATTAAGTCCTGCTTTATTTGATCTGTTATTAAGGAATGTACGTCTTACCATTTCCATTATCAGAATAATATAAAATTGCACTTCATTATACTAATCACATTTCATAGTTATGTTAGCTTCAGTTTAACCTGCGCGACCAAAGTGAGTGAAGTGGGAGGACACTCGACTTTCATTCCGAAGGTCGTGGGTTCAAACCCTGCCACGCACCTCTGGATTTTTCTTCTTGAGAAATTTATGTGCGCTTTAAACACATGCTTTAACGGTGAAGGCAAACATCGTGAGGAAACCGGCATGTTCTGAGAACTTTAAAAAAAGAGTTTGAAGGGCATGTGACATTCACCAACCCGCACTTGGCCAGCGTGGTGAATAAAGGCCTAATCTCTCTCGTCAAGAGAGAAGTCCCTGTGTCCCAGCAGTGGGAACGTTAATAGGGTGATGATGACCAAAGTGACGTGAAGCGTGAGCGTCTGCGCCGCGGTAGACTCAACCCATACTTATCTTTGCACACCTACGCGACCACAAAGCAAAACTTTTTCAGGCGAAAATGTCCCGCGTAGCTTCCCGCTTCCCACGCGGCTGACGTGTAGGTTTGGCCAAAGAAAAAATGTTAAAAACTACTTAAATGTATACTATTAATGTGAATATTTGTGAGTATTATAATTATGAATTGTTAAAAACTCTTTCACGCTCGTACGGTAAACGGTTATGACTGGAACTCGAAATACAAAGCTTAAAATTAAAATATACTACTAATAGACATCTTTATGCACTTATATGTATTGTTTTCCAAACCCCCTTTCAAACCGGCTAACACCTCTGGTATAGGTAATTTGCATACAATCTTAAGAATTTAGAGTTTTTTAAGACCTTCGAGCGCAAACTTTCAAATGTATAAAGGGGTCATTAATACGGTTAGATAGGTTATACCTAACAAGTTTTCCTGTACAGTTTAGTAGTAGGTGAGAATGTATGTTGCACAACTCTGCAGGTTTTATCCTGACAGGGCTTCCTGTACGTGTGTCTTTACTACCTAGACCTGCCCGAGTTGATTTTACAATATGTCGTGTGTTTTTTTAACATGAGATCTTAATCTACACCATAATCCCTAGCCGAGTGCGGACTCCAGAGTGGCGGCCCAATTAATTTTCCGGAACAATTTACAAAAAACGGCTTCCAATATACGTAATCTTTCAGTACCTATTTTTGGTCCAATGACATTTTATTGAGCATTCTGGTATCTTGTTCTATCAGCAACGTATTAAAGCTTTAAGTGCTGCTTTCGGTAATAAAATAAAAAAGATTCTCATTTTGACGCGTATTTCTTTATTTGATATGTTTGTACGTAAATATATTTTGTTGCTTTCAAAGTACATAGAACAAGATTTCTATGTAAGCTAGACACAGATTTAATTCAATAAATAGGCGAGAATTCAGTAATTAAGTCACTTTTTCGATAATACTATTTAAAGCATTAAGCTTGCCTTGTTTAATATGAAATAAAATATGTTAAATAAATAAATGAAAATAACAACAAAGAGTAGAGCTTAAAACGAAACTCAAATGTTATGAAGTCGGT
This sequence comes from Gymnoscelis rufifasciata, assembly GCA_929108375.1. Lineage (NCBI taxonomy): Eukaryota > Metazoa > Arthropoda > Insecta > Lepidoptera > Geometridae > Gymnoscelis > Gymnoscelis rufifasciata. Next base: position 12,790,629 of record OV815314.1, read on the forward strand.
TAAAAAGAGACCATAGTAGATTCTAATCTAACCGTTCAAAGAAATTTTTTCGATACTTTTTCATTTGAAAACTGTTAGAATTCAATAAAATAAGTGAAATAGAAACATTGAAAACATTAATAAATAAAATGTTTGAGAGCCTTCGCTTTCAGCGCCAAGTCATTTGTGTTGCCACCTGATAATTTTATTCACAAAAGAAAATAAAAGGGTTTCTTTCTTCACCTTCGGGAATAAAGCTATTGTTAAAGGAATATTTCATTTTTATTTTACCATGATGTTATGAAATTACTTTTTTGAGGCTCAACGTGACAGTCTTGGTGTTTTTAATAACGTAAATTTATTAATAAATGCATGAACCTCTATAAAGTTCGCTTTTAAAAAACATTATATTGATAACTAGTGGCCCGCCCCGGCTCCGCACGTGTTTTTATTCAATTTTTTTTCCCGGCAATTATTCGATTTTTTCTTGCCTTTTAAACCTTCCCTAGACATCCACGAACATTTCAAGACTATGATTAGATAAATCCGTTCAGGCGTTCTCGAGTCAGAGTCAGACTAACGAACAACAACTCATTTTTATTTATATAGATAGATAGATAGATATAACAATTTATGGTCTCGAGGAGTTAGAATTTGAATTGAATCATAACGCCTTCTAAGTGTCACAAATGATAGATATTTTTATATTCTTTGCAAAACATCTAATTAGACAGTTACACCCAAAATAAACACCATCATTTAAGCATTAGCAGGACAAACCTAATCCTAATAGATTTGAATTTCAATCGACAGTGAGATAGGCCACGGATTTTGGAATTCTTATATTGGGTTGAGTATGGCATGCATTTGGGTTGCTGAGGAAAAAAAAGAATACAAGCTTGAGTTAAGAATTCAATAATAAGTTGATTTGATTTTAAATGGCGTAAAGGGTCTTGGGTAGAATAAGGAACCGGTTATTACTTACACACAGTCACATTTATATTCCATACATAGTTCATTCACATATATTAATATTTTACGACGGCGATTTCGTAAATAAAAATCTAAGTTTTACAGCCCAGACAGAAACAGTAAAATTTTCTAATAGACAGTCGTTTGTATGTTAACAGAATTGTACAATTTGTGGCCAAATTTTATATGGCGTTGACTTAGGATTTTATTGTAGCTTAAATCACAGATAAAGAATATTATTCATTTCTAAGTCGTATGTTAAGATGTATAGCTGAGATTCAGGAGATACGTTTAAAGTGAATCTGGTCCATATAACATGATGTTATCTGTATGGTATGTGATGACCTTTTGATAAATAACGAATCACGACATTTGACGACCATCAGAGTAGCTCGTCAACTCATTCGAATTGAACCCTGACGCAAAACGGGGTGCTATAAGATTAACATGTGAATACTTATATTTTCTGTCATACCTCCCAAAAAGATAAACCGTTTTCGATTATGTTTTTTATGTTTTTTATGTTTGAAAAGTTTCCGCAGTGGGTTCTTAGCTATGTTCAATAAAAATCGGTTTTACTGTTTTAAGTATATGAGGAGCCAAGTTGTAATGAAAAATCAAATGTTTACAATTATACCCTTGTTGGGTACCTACCAAATGAAAGGACATAACTTAAGCAACAAGTTAACTTAAAAAGATTTTTTTATCGAATTGAGTTTTTTTGAGACCATTTTAAAATATACGAGAAAATAATTTCAACCTGATGCTGCGTTAGGGTTTTTTAAACAAGTATTTTAAAAAAAAATCTGTGAAAACTAAGAAACGAGAGTGATAATCATTTTGAAAACTTACTATATTACGAGTGACTTATATTAACAAATATTAATTATAATTTTATACAACCTAACAGTACGGTGTCCTCTGGGGCTTATAAAACATTAATGCATTAACTCAAAAATTTCCAGCGGGCTTAGCACGGCGCTTGTTGTCTAGGTAGAGAAAAAACTCTGTCTAGGTAGAATATACTTGTTGTCTATAAATAGACTTTGTTTTTTGCTAGCCTATACTTTCTCACTAGACTTATTGTCTTGTATCATAGTTTTAATAGTCTGCTGAAATTACTTGTGAGTAATGTCCCTTTCATATAATCAAACTGCTTCATATAGTTTTGTGTTTTTTTTCCTCTGTATTTTTACAAATTTTATTAAATAAAATTGACGAAGAAGAATTTGAAGTTGGTTTCCATTTTGCCCAACAGAGAAGTCTACATGTTTCAAGATCAAACGCTATTTTATATTTTAGAGGAGAAACAGTTTCTACATAATTCAATAACAAATTACCGACGTAGATTTCGCGCAGCGCCTAAAGAGATCAAGACTTGATCTCTTTTTCACCCCACCGATTAAATACAGTATCGTGCTGTATTTAATCGGTGGACGCCATAAGAAAATTCCGTAAAATTCCGTCGGATGCCACGCTAAATTGCTTGTTGGCCGAGTAATATTAGATATAGTTCTCATTTAATTACTCAAACCTCAAGATTTCACCCGAATTGGATGTTTTCTACGGATTTATAATATTCAAAAGATTATATAGGGATTCTGATTAAAGAAAAGCACAACATACGATTTTCAATGTTTTTTTGGCAAAATTAATTTTATAAAAAACAAAGTAACCTTCAAAATCACTTTAAATTGACACAAAGCACATACACTTTGCAAAACAATAATTATTAATTCACAAAACTTACTTACCTATTTGTAACATGTTAAAACCACACAGCAATGCTTTAAACGCTCCTAGCAATAACAATTGACAAATATTTACGGAACTCAGTAACACAAACCAACCGCGAATTAACATCAAGTGGTTTTCAATTCACACTTTCTTTTTAATATCTATATTAAATAAAATCCAGCCAATGGGCATTTACAATTCATGACCTATCAAAACAAATATAAACTCTATGAAACTTTTCCATTACTTAATTTTATTTTGTTATTAATTGCCAAAGATAGCGTTGCTGATGCGGTAATAACGGGGTTCGCAGAAAACCCCCCGCTGTACGGAGCATTTTCGCCTGACAACCCCGGCTTTTTCCCGTCAGCACCCCAAAGTTTTTTTTTAAATTAAACATACAATGATAAAAGAAAATAAAAACGTCTATGCAAAATCTCAATCTCTTTCCTGCACAGACAAAAGGCGTATATCTTGTTAGACAACAAAGTACTCCTTTTCCATGGTAGGATAGAAAGGAAATCGCCGTGCTTTGCCAGCAGGTCAATTTTGATGACGTCAAAATACCTCGCCATTTTATACCCCTCAGAATTAGGATTATCAAGGTTTTATGCCTCGTAAAAGTAACAAGCGATTATATCTACAGGTAATGGCAGCGGCATGAATATGAAACAGGGTAATTTATGCGATCATAAACAATTTATTCATTGTTTTTAACTTTTGAGTAAATCTGCTACAAGATTATTTACTTAGAATTCCGTTGGTTTCTTTGGGATGGGAGTTCTTTTTTGAATAGCTTTTGAAAGCTTGAATAAATAAATTACGAATTTATATTTTTTGGTATATTAACGGGATCATCGTCTTTCACAAGTATAAACAGAATTTATACTGCAAGAGTTAAGTAATAATGCCTTAGCATGCATAATTATGAAAGAAACAAATTGTCCTATATCTCCGTAATATTAATATACTAGCTGTGCTCTGCGGTGCTACCCGCGTTATAATGGATGAAGTACTCTTAACCAACAAAACATTTATTTGAATAAAGATTAATATTATTATGTTGATACAACTTAAACAAATTATTTCGACCAAATTAGGTACCATAAAAACGGTTTTTGTGAGTTAATCTTAAAAGATAGACATATACTATTGCGAACTGTTTTTTAGATCATTTAAAGAGCTATTATTCTTTCATACATATTTTTTGTGTATCTTGAACCGTTTTCACGGCGCACGCAACGGAAGCCTTCAAAGATTAACAATTTCTCCCGTTTTTTACACATTTACCCCTATATCTTTGCTCCTATTGGTCGTAGCGTGATGTTATATAGCCTATAGCCTTCCTCGATAACTGGACTATCCAACACAAAAATAATTTTTCAATTCGAACCAGTAGTTTCGGAGATTAGCGCGTTCAAACAAACAAACAAACAAACAAACTCTTCAGCTTTATAATATTAGTATAGATTTCTTACATCCATCAATTATAATATACAATTAACCTAAATGAAAAAAAATAAGAGTTATTAGGAATGTTGCTATATTAAGCTTGTTATAACTACTCAAACGTCTAGTGATATACTAAGCACCACAAAAAAAAACATTACTACACCAACACAACACATATTTATGTGGGAAAATTAGTAGGAACAAAAATATTAATATCTGCTATGTTTAGTAATGTTTGTGTTCAATTCAGTCAGTATTTACAAAATTTAAACCCGTTCCATACCACATACCTACCATAATGTTGCCACTTATGACTGTTGGAGATTAGAACATGTTGTTATCCCATGCATTTGACATATAATTAACAACTAAAATATAATCTTTTTTTTATGCTGGATAAGCCTTCATTTGCCCACAATCTCACCTGATGTAAAATGACGATGTGGTCTAAGATGGGACATGAAGACCTAGAAGGTAGATGGCTTCTCCGGGCCACGTTACGAAACATGAAAAAATCGCTTCACGCACTGAAAAACAACCAACCGAAAACCGGCTGAATCTATCAACTGTATGGGTTAACAACAGTTGTAATCTCCAACAGTCGTAAAAGTGCCAAATCGGGGTAGGGCTACCTGTCATATCCTATGTGCATAAGTTATGGTAAATAGTTAAATATTATAAAAACATTTCGGAATCAGAATTGTACAGCCGCGTCGGAAAATGCATAAAATTGGCCTGGTTTAGTGTGGCTGTAAACAAGGCTCAAACGTGGTTAAATCGTTTCACCCGACAAGCCCGGAAAGGTGCCAGGATGTTGAAAATTTTGGAGAAGGTATATCGTTTTAATTAACCCCAGACCAAAAAAGAGGGGTGTTATAAGTTTGTCGTGTCTGTCTGTCTGGGACATCATAGCACCTGAACGGATGGAGCGATTTTAATATATTTTTTTGTATGAGAGGTGAGTCTTGCGCAAGTGTTCTTACACACGTTTCGCGAAAATCGGTTAAGCCGTTTTAAAGTTATGGGGGTTAGAGTGGGGAAGGAAAACCGAAAAAAATATACTCGAGTGGGGTATCAAATGAAAGCGCATCGCGTGCACATTACACATTATTGTTGCTATGTCCAACAACGTGGTGCAAGCGGTCGCTCCTACACTCTTGATAAAACTGGCGCAGCCGGTGACGTTTTCAATGTTATTGCGACAAGAAGTGGATTTTTACTAAAGAAACGCAAACCTTCCACTTATACATACCATTCAATTATTATGGTGTTTTACTTTTAAGGATTGAAATCAGGGGTATTTATTGATTAAAAACTTTAGATTTTATTAAATATGTTATTGTTAATTTAATTAAACGTACCTTGAATAACACTGACTTTTATTATATGGTTAATAAATGAACAAACAATAATTCGAAAGGATGATTGATGACACTTGGCCGCTAATTTAATTAAAGCAGTAGTACCTACTATTACAAAACTGGCATCACCACTTGAACGTCCAATGGTACTGTAATGCCACAAAATTTTATGCCGACTAACGTCCATGGTACTACAAGGCCACACGAGTTTTTAGCTCTTTTGATTTCGGATTTTTTTATTTTTTAATAAGACAAGTTGCTACTGTCAATGTCAGATGTCATTGTCAATAATTATTCTACTAAATTCTAATTAGAAAAAACCATACATGGCAACAAAAATTATGAAAAAGAAATTATTTTGACAATAAAGTGAGAGAATTTTTCCGTTATTTTCCTATTTTTCGCAAGTTAATTTCTTTATGATTTACTTGTGATACCTGTATTAAAATTAAATATGTTATTGAAAAAACTCCAACCCCGTTAAAACGGTACCAAAATAATAATTAAACGTTCAGAGAAAGTATTTTAAATAAATTTATCAAAATAGATCTCCAAATCAGTCTAAAAATGCTACCATCCTATGTTTGATATTTTTTTAGTAAATGAAGATGTAGGTATGATGATTCATATTATTATTCAAGTTTATATAATTATAATAAAGAAAATAAATACATTTTTGGTTTTGAAATAGGTTTAGTACTTTTTATGTGATAAATAGTTTTAACGGAAAAACGCGGCGTTTTTCACGCTCCGCTCGCGTAACGCGGGCTGGGACGTTAGTCCCTAGTTACGCCGAGGGCGCTGGACGTTAGAGTGGATCAAATATCAAAAAATCATTTTTGGTACAAGTTATCGGGATGGCTTATTCCAAAAACAACCTGCAAGTATCCCCAACAAACAGGATTATTGGATTTTTTATCCAAAATGTCCCCCCAGTCTTCGAAGGGGCACAGGGGATTTCAGAACAAGTGGTACGATTGTGCCGTTGCATTTATTTATTCTGAACTTTATCATAAATGATGTAAAAATTAGCAATAGGGATCTCAGTATAGAATCTGAGCTACTTAAAAAGATTTATATAAAAAGCTACACCTTCATGGTCCCAATAAATTATAATTCAGATTGCCGAAACGCATTGAACACTATCTAAGTCTTACACCTTACTTGTAGGTAAATTTTTAAAAACAGCGTCGTAAGTCATATATTATATCGCATAATCGTCGCAAGTTTCTTGTATTGTGATGTCCACCTTCAGATACAAGACACATAAGAGTTATATTATACAAAAAAGGGTGACACTGACGTTGATAGGTCAAAATAAGTCTGAGAACAAAGAATCTAACAAACATGTCTCACCCTCATTGTCGGCTGGCGCAAAAGAGTATATGGGTTAAAAATAAACGAATGAATAATTTCAAAATAAAATAAAACATTAAATTTTTTGAAAATGTAAATAATTTTCTTAGCCTATTTAGATTTTAGTACTTCCATATTTTCTGGCAAAGGCTCCAGTAGAGGTAAATGACGTCACTTCCGCCTATTATTGCACGGCCCACAATTTGCCTTTACTAAATCATAAAGTTCCGGTAAAGATGCCATTACCCTATTGTTTATTGTTGTGTAAGATCCATGTAATAAGTCAAATTACAGAAAATTTATTATTGTTATTATAGTGACGTTTTAAAATGCGATAGTTTGTGAAAGTAATATTATTTATACAGTATTCACACTCGGTCGAATTTTGGAAATAATTACCTACAGCCGCGCGGTAATTGAACATGCGGTAGGGCTGCCCACCTACAGCATTTTAATTACATGTGCCGTGTTTGAGTTTCCATATATTGTGGTTTTAGGTATTATTTTTTTATGAAATCAAATTAGGTAATTACTTTGTTAAATGAATTGAAAATTATTAATTAAAAATCCATGTTTTTGATTGGTCGATATAGTTTTAAAAAACATGTTTTTGTTTGAATTTAGACTTAATAAAAATCGGTCATACAAGTTTGCGATCGAAAAATATTTCGCTTATTCTGGGATATATGTAGTAATGCTTATTTTAAAATGTTGACCATAAAAAACTCCGCATTCGAATATAAAGCTCAATACAAAATAAATTACTCAATATATTCAACTCGTAAAATTAAAAACGACATTTAAAAAAAAATATCGGGCAGTTAATAGTTTAAACACATAACGCCAACCGTTCGTCATTGTGGCACAGTCGCGACTACCTGTATCCCTCGTGTGACCTCCGATAAAGGGGGCCTAGTTATATCACACGTTTTGACCGTTTTTATGAAGTTGGAATTCTGTATGATAGTATGACGTGAATTGGGTGTTAGCTCCGACGCAAATCAGGGTATTATTTTTGTCTATTCTGAAATATGTAAAATAATATATATTTAAAAAAAAAATGGGGGGAGGCCGTTGCCCAGCAGTGGGATACAGGGGGTTTATAATAATAGTATAATATATATTTATCTTGCAGTTAAACCTTCTCCAGCGGCGTTGAGCACTTTTTGTATGGAGTAAAATTGATTTAGCGTCAGAGCGAATAAAATGAATAGAAGGTCATAATGAAACTTACTTGTCAATGTTGTATAACTAATTAGTACCAAAAGTCGGGCGTTGAAACTGCTGCACAGTTTTTAGTAACTTTTGCAGTCTCATCATTATCTCAGAAACCCTAAAATATATTTTTTTTTGTGTTTGAAGAGGTGTTGAAAGTTGTTTAAGGGAGAAGTACGAGCTTGGTGTGAGTGTAATAATAGTGTGCTAATCATACATGATAATAAAGATCTACAAAACGAAGTTAGAATTAATTATGTAGTTGGTTGATCGACTAACGTTTTTATAATGTTAATCAATATCTTATATTTATATTAAAAAAAAAACATTTATTTACCAAAGCAGAGCATACAAAAAATACAAATATCAGCGAAGCTCAAACTAAGTAAATCTGCTTGTATCTTGAGACTTTACAGTGCTGTTTACAAAATGGCAGTTGGTGTACATGTTAGAGATAACGAGAAACATTGAGTAGTTTTGATTCTAAATAAAAAAATATGATGATTAATGTATCTTAAATAATTACAAGACAACTTTCATAGAATTTTGACCATATAGTTGTTCGCCCACTTGAAGACTGTATACGTTGACATATTCTATTATTTAAGACCGAATTTGTATTAATTATTTTGTATACTCGAAAATAAACAAAATTATTTCATTTTATTTCGACACTGAAACTAACTTAAGCCACAAAAAGCGATCTAATTTTCATGGTAGCGAAAATAATTGCATGTATATCTGTAGGTTTTCAGAAACGATATTTGCGCGAAAACCTACAGATAATATAGCCTAACCGATTTAATTGCGGTTTTCACTAAAACGTTCTGGTTTTCTCCACTTAATATAAATAAATGATAAATTTATATTTACCAAACTAAACAGGTCGCCCGGCGGGAATCAAACCTGCAACCTCCTGCGCCGCAGGCGGACCTTCAAACACAGAGCCACAAAGCACAAAGGTCATCGGAGATATTCAGTGTTTGTTTTATTGGCTTACGGTGAAAACTTCCAAGTGAAATCAGTGAAATCTTCCAAGCAAAATAACTGGACATCTATGGTTATATATTACGCAGGTAAAGTCGCAAGCAACAGCTAGTAGAAAAATATAACTATATGCAAAAAATATGGCCACTATTATGTTCAAGTTTTCACCACTGACAGCACTGCCCGAGTTTTTTTTTTTTTTTTAAGTTTTTATATAATATTAGTCGACCCGACAGACGTTGTCCTGTCCCACGTTTCAAAAAACAAGATCTAAACCATTCCCATATATGCCCTTGACAACACACAAAAAATTTCATCAAAATCGGTCCAGTCGTTTGAGAGAAGTTCAGTGACATACACACTCACAGAAGAATTATATATATAATCCTATCAAAAACAATACTTGTCAATGTTTTTGACAAGTATTGTTTTTGATGGGATCTCATTTCTTTTTGTATTTTGTAGACAGTTCTACTTTTTTCCTTTTCGGTACCTTCTACATATTGTATATATGTCCATATAATTTTCTTTTTGCCGGTCTAGATTGGATTTATTTATATTTCGCATTGTTATTACTTTAGTACATATTTCGTATATATACGTGGCGTTGCGACAGCGCCCTCTATACCGGTATTTTCTAGATTTTTTAGTTTTTCCTTGATTCATACACCAAACACTACTTATATTCCAAATTTGAAGCTTCTAGGTCTGCTAGAAATGCCTTAGAATTTTGATGATCGGTGAGTCAATGAGTGACAAAATTAAGAAATTTGACCCGTTATAATTCTTAAAATACTGGTTCAAATTGAATGAAATTTGAAATATACCGTGTCTTTACAATGCCTGCATGGTTACTGAAAATTTCAGTCTTCTAGTTTTATCCACAACGAAGATACAGGGGGTCGAAAATGGCCTGAATTGCTTCGAGAAAAGGATGGTACGGCCGTGCCGCTTTTTTGCTCGACTTGGTGGGGGCACTGCCGTGCCCCCAGATAAAGATGTAGTTTCAAAAATATAACGGCGAACGTAGGAAAAAAAATCCGAAATAATTTAAAAATAATAAAGGCACCCCATTGAATTTATATTTGATATAATCAAACAATCACATTAATTAAACTTAAATCTACCTCTATTGTTCTTTCATCAATTAATTGAAATCATATTCCTTTTATTGCGTTCCATTACTAAGCTATTCAGAAATACAATAAATGATTATTTTGTACAGAATTAAATTTCACCGAGTAATGAAATTCTATAAAATCATTTCACGGCAATTCTCAACTTTCATTTTAATTTCGTGAATATTATATCTTAATAACTTTCGGTATCATAATATTCTGGTAGGCTTTTAAGTTGTTATAAGAAACTCCCATTAGCAGCATAATTACATCTTCTCAGCTGCTATATCTAACAAAACAACATTGAACAAATTAATGATCGCTCTTTAGACGTATAAAAACATTTCACATGTAAGAAAATCGTAGTAGAAGTAGTAAGAAACAGGCTGTTTTAAGGCACAGGTCATCTTAAGGCTCAAACCACACGGGCTCAAATCGTGCGGTTGGTATGTTAAGTTAAGGATTTGTATGCATTTTTATAAAACAGGTATGCCGTAAGGACACTCGACTTTCATTCCGAAGATCGTGGGTTCAAACCCCGCCACACACCTCTGGAGTTTTCTTCTTGAGACATTTATGTACGCTTTAAACACGTGCTTAAACGGTGAAGGCAAAGATCGTGAGAAAACCGGCATGTTCTGAGAACATAAAAGAGTTTGAAGGACATGTGACATTCACTATCCAGCACTTGGCCAGCATGGTGAATTAAGGCCTAGTCTCTCTCGCCTAGAGAGAAGTCCCTGTGTCCCAGCAGTGGGAACATTAATAGGGTGATGATGATGAAGCGATCGTAACCGCTACGTTACGCTACCTTGTTATTCTTAAACGCCTCACGAGTTACGGCAGAACTTCTCTTATGGTTCAAGGCGCGCAAATATTTTTTTATCTACTTGCACATATCCGTTTTAAACGTTTGATTTTTAAACGAAAATATAACAAAAAATGTGCTTTGTATCAATCTGATGTTTCATTATTACCTTCCTAGGGGTCTCTAAAAGCTATGAAAAATATAACACATCTAACACGACGGGAACTATACTTTTCATTAATTGCACTCACCCCATTTCATTAATTTCCCTCCCTCCTTACACGTGACCTCCGGGTAGTGCTAAGAACATTCTCTGGTGGTAGGCTTCGGCCGCGGCTTGTCACCACCCTCCGGGCTGGGCCAGTGCGTGAAGCTATTTTTTCGTGTTTTGTAATGTGGCCCGGAGAAGCCATATACCTCTACATTCTAGGTCTTCATGCCCCATCTTAGACCACATCGTCACTTTATATCAGGTGAGATTGTGGTCAAATGAAGGTTTATCTAACAAAAAATAAACAAATATTTACGAGGTCCTTCCTCGTGGTCTCCACAAGCTGAAAAAAGACATAAAAAATGTACAGAGACATTTTTATTCATTCATTTTCTTTAGATTTACTTTCAACAGAATCAACTAACGATTCTTAATTAATAAAATTAGAATAATAATAGTTATAATCTACATTCTACACTGTTTTTTGAAGCTAAAATACATAATTTATAATATTTGTAGTAGATCTAACTTAAGCGTTTAAAGTGTTTAAAGCGCACATACATTTTCAAAAAGAGCAATCTAGTGGTGCTTGGCGCGGTTTGAACCCACAACCTTCGCAAATAAAGTCGAGTCTGTGCACTTAGCCAACACGGCTAAAATTAAACGTTAGTTCAACATCTAAGCCTGCCCTTTTAACATTACCTGTTTGTGATTTAGGTATCATAAAACCCCGGAACGAAGTACCGGTTGTCAGAAAACATCCGTCATGAGTAGAAATATCTCGGACAAATTCTGGTATCACAGCCGTCGACTTTTTACGGCGTGTCGGAAATAAAGCCACATCCGAGACATTGTGGGGTACGAGGCATAAGCTGAAAGAAATATACACATCCCAGACTAATCACACACACACAGCATCACCTAACCTCAAACCAAACTAAGCAGAGAACAAAACTTTCTATATTAGTTTTCTATATTATTATATATGTATTTACAAAAAAAAGATGTATGTAGGAAGTATACCAATCACATAACACATGATCATGGATCATGCATATGGTCTGCTTAGTTGATCATGATCTGCTTATTAGTCCTTAAATATTTATTTGGTTATCCTTTGCAGATTATGATTGGCAAACAAAACAAACAACATTTATTTTGCAAACTAGGTTGGCATGTTTTCATTTTCTGACTGGCTACAGTGAGAGAGTTGAGATACCGCAACCGATACAAATTCTTCAACTACTATGATTTCGGCAATTTGGTCATTGTTATTGTGATGACATCTAGGTTAGTCTTCTAGCTATTGTTGTTGAAAGCCGTATCAAGCTATAGTTTGAACGAAATCGTGTATCGTACTCGACATATTTGTGTATTATTGATATTGGCAGGTTGCTTACTCACAAGAATAAAACAAATAAAATGTAAACAATTAATCATATATATAAATTGTAATATTACAAATTTACCCCCTTATGAGAATTAATCAATTAACCTTTATTAGATAATAATTATGTCGTTAGCATTAGTTTGTCCTTGTCACTTTGACATTTGTTAAAAATTTATGCTTACTTAGTCAGCATTTTTTTTAATAATGAAGCATTAATAATAATTCTACTTGTTGACATTTTCATTTAAGTCTTCATTTTATTTTACTTTATATATTTATATTCACTTACCCATTTGTTATCAAGTTTGTGTGTGTTTTTAGCTTCACTATGTGAAAACGCTTAAATGGTTATCAGATGTGTTTATGTAATCAGTACTAATAACATAAATAAAAATAAAAAATGATCTAACCGCTATAATGCGCAAACTTGCACCTCAACGGAATCACCGCCGTCGGAATGACACGACACTTTTAGCTGGAAGATGATTACTGCCGAACAAAGCGCGCCGTGCTTTAATACCAAAGTGTTCCTAAAGAGGCTTCGCACTTTCAAAGGGAGCAAAAACTCTAAATTACTGAGATACCGATAGGTTTTCTACTCTGGCAATCAGCTGTCAGGTTACTCTTTTGACGTTGACATTTAGACTGACAAATTTAGAATGAGGAAATTATAATAAATATAATGGACATTGGCTGTTGACGGCCATATAGCCAGTCACGGACGCCATCTAATAAAAGCAGAAGAGGAATAAATATAATTTTTGTTTCAGTCTTTTACATAAGTATGTAGGTATTATTAATAATAATAAATTTAATGATTTTGTTTGTTATAATTTAATGTTTTATATATTTGATCTATCAACTCGTGTTTTTGTATACTTATGGTTGGTACAGTACAGTGGAGGGCAATATACTACTTTAATTAAAAAAAAGACGTTATTTTAACTTTTTAATTCTAATAAGATTTACGATATATGACTTAAAATTCGGGTAAAAACTATTATATTATTTTATCAACTGGCTTGCGACATTTTGTCGGGTTATCGACAAGTATCAAATATCCTAAAGGTCGTCACATCACTGGCTAAGTTAGTAACATCACAAGCCTTCACACTTGAATTAAAAATTCACATCCACTTTTAGCCTCTTTTGTCGTAAGACATAGCTTTCAGCCAAATTTTATATTCTAAGACAACTGAATACTTAGTTACATCTCCGGATATTTTTATTAATGAAAAACTGAATACTTATTTAATATTTTTTGAAGTATATCGATAGTGATATATTCGTAATGAGTAATTTTCTAGTGAATCAAGAGTTATAAAACTTACTAAGGTTGCTTTTTTTATGGACGATAGTTCTTTGTTTATTATGGCGGTAAGAGTGGGGAAGGAAAGCCGAAAATCTGCAAATATACTCGAGTGGGGTATCAAATGAAAGCGCATCGCGTGCACATTACATAATATTATAGTGTTTTACTTTATATATTCTTTATTTCCTGTGTTACAACTTATTCCAAAAAATATATATTATGTGTTTTTCAAACGTCATTATTTCCTATAGGTTTGTCCTCGGTGCGCGATCACGAGTCGAACTTGACTGCTTTATTATTTTAGATTTTGGGTGAAAAGAATATTCTAAGAAATTTTGACACGTAATGTTTTAATGAGTTATGTTACCCTGACAATACTAATACGAAATTCCAAAAAGTGAAGGTTCTTGATAAGTATTACGAATTTTCGATACCTCCAGGCATTTCTAAGAAGGAAGGATTCTTATACACATTCAATATATTTTAATGAATACGGGAGTATTCTAGAAACAAATAAACTGAAAGGTAAAGGTACTAAGGGCCTATTTCACTATCTTCGGGTTTAATTAGACTATGGTTGGAATCACAAATCTAAATAATAAGGTACGTTTAAATATATAACTATTTCTCTCAGTTACATGTGACAAAGCGAGAAAGTAGGTATATCTAATAATTGGCATGAAAAACCATTAGGTACACGATACAAAATCATTTATGTCCATTGTTTGATTTTACATATCATAGAAACGTTATAAATAAAAATAAAAACATACAAATTAAATATTATTGTATTATTCACTCGGATTTTGTGAACAGTATTACTTGTTATAGATCATAAGTTAATAGATAATTTGTTACAGCTTTATTTTACAAACATACGAACGTAATTTACATTATTATTATATGTAATATTTTATGGAGACTTTGCACAAGAGCGAGCAATGCGTGTGAATCCGATTTTAAATATTATATAATATATTTACCATGACTGATTGTCTTTCGAGTTTCCCGATATTTTAAAATATCCCGTTAAATCGTCACATGTAAGTGATAACATTTATTTTGATCATCACCCATTTTAAAAGTGATCTTGGGTGATTAATTCCGTGGTACGTGCAGCTCGTGGTATGAAACGACTAAAGACTATAAATCTTTGCTTACAAGATGGCTTTACGTTGAACACAGCGCCTATCGATCACAAGACTATTAGTTTTTAGAAATGCTCTTTTGTAGCAACATTTTAAGATTCCGTGGGGTCCCAAAGGGTAAATGCGACCCTATTTCTGATACTACTTCGCCTGTTTGTCTCTACCAGACTGTTTCTCAAGAACCCTGATAGATAGAGAGTTGAAATATTGAAATATTGCCCCGCTACTGCAGCGCCCCAGGGATGGTTGCGGCGGCGCGCGTCAACTGCTTTCATACCACTATGCGCAAACGCGCCGCCTCCCTGGTGCGCAGGTTGCAGGCCAGCTCCAATACCGTTCTATTAATGATAGCTGGGAGGATAGACTGCCCTTACACCAGGCATTGTTGCGAACGCCACCTTCCCAGCAATGCTTTTTTGTTCTTGAGGTTTTATTTTTCATATATGAGTAGTTTAGTTTGCTTGAAATAAATATATTTCATTTCATTTAAATAAATACATTTCATTTCATTTCAATAAATACATTTCATTTCATTTCATTCATTAAGGGATGATGTGTTTCTGTTGCCGCTAAAACACCAAAAATAAATACATATATAAGGGAGTTCCAATACAACAAAGGTGATTTTTAAAAGTTAACCAACGTTGCGCAAGTTTAGTACTTGAATGCTCCGACTGCATCTTTTTGCAATTACAAAATGTTTTCGTATATTTTTGTTGATTTTTTATTCCTAAACTAGCGGCCCGCCCCGGCGTCGCACGGGTTAAAAAAGTTCCCGGCAATTTTTCCTTATTTGCTCATCGTTTAGACCTACCCTGGACTACAACAAACATTTTAAAACCAAAATCAGCTCAATCGGCCCAGCCGTTCTCAAGTTTTAATCAGACTAACGAACAATAATTCATTTTTATTTATATAGATGTTTTAAAACTATATACGGGACCCTAGGTGTAGTTAGAGTCTATGTCATGGTAATTAAATTTATTAGAAGTATACCTTATGCCAATAAAGTGAAAACTATTTTATGCAATTCATAGAAATTAATAAAACAAGCAATGCTATACATTAACATTCTGTACAACAGCCAGTGGTCAACCATCCATAGTAGTAGAATCTTGTTAATCTACAAACAATAATGACCAAAGTAATTATAAGCTAAGTTTAAGGTTGTGTGTAGAATCTTAATGAAAGAGCATTGACCTTAACAAGTTTATAGACGAGCTTTGTTACTAATTCGAAAATTACGAGACAACATAATCTATAAGTTCGCTCGTAAGTCGTTAACTTACTGTGTAATTATCAGGCGAAAGTTACACAGCAAGAAAACTTTTGTATCGAGCCTTATTTGAGAATTGATTTTGTTTCGATGAATATGTGTGTGGGTGGCCTTATTTGAGGAATGAAGAGGTGTATTTAGTTGACTCAGGATCAGCAAACAAAATTTCATAAAAGTTCCAGTAGTTTTATTTAAAGACGAGGTGTTTATTAAAAAACACCTAGAAATAATTCATGAAAAGAAATTGTACGCATTTCACCCTTTTAATGCCTCTCTGTCTGCAAATGCGATTTGGAACCATTTTTGTTTGTTATATTTCGGTGCGAAGGCTAGAATGGATTAATTGTACTGTACATAATTTGTACCAGCATTTATTTATTTTATTATTTATTTATTTTATTAAATAAAAATTTTAGGGTAAACTTTGAATTGAAAGTAGATTAAGATTTATTTTGTCTCGCAATAAATCGTGAATAGAACAGCTATGTTTTTACTGTCAGGACAATTCCCGTGCCTTCCTGGATATCCGATATTTCTCAATAGATAGCTTATGTTTCAAAACACATATTTACTCTACGCGCAAAAATTCCTAATGACAGGCAAAATTAGGGACGGGAAGCTTGTTTAATATTTCATAATAAATATTCAGGCCTTTGTATGGTACACAGCTGGTAATTTGTCTGTTGTTAAAGTTTTCCCATTACGATTACTCCACAGCCTCCCGACCACAAACAAAACAGTGATTGCAGTAGCTACACTCTTAAGCGTATGCCATGGCTGTACGATAAGTAAGATACTGTAAGATATATAATAGGATGTATGAAGCAGAATTAAAAAAAAATTAAAAATGTGAAAATTGTGACAAACAGCCTTATATTGTAATATGTACAGTATTTATATATATAGTGTATATATATTATATTAAGTTTATCAGATAACTAGTACCTACCAGTAACACAAGCTTAGAACTTACCGCGGGGCTAAATGTGATAGTGAAGATAGTCCGTAAATAAAAAAAATGTTTTTGTCAGTTTACTTCCATTGGCTGAACTGAAGACTCGATCTAATTGAATAGTCAACTAAACGCTAATCATTATTTTTTTAAAGTCGGCATTTTGTGATATTCGGCTATAAGCGATGAATTGTATAGAAATTTTCAAAAGTCGGCACTCCTCTAAGAAATCATACACATTAATTCAAGAGCACATTTCGCATAAAATTAAATGGATCTACTATTCCTGATTAAGGTTAAAGCTGTTCTTTTTAAAAAAAAAATTCAATTAAGTTAGTCAGTCTGTCTTATTTAGTGGATATTCCGTCCACTCGTACAAAGCTATCTTTTATTAAATACACACAATTGAACTTAGTCTGTTAGTTCAATTGTGTCTGTTTCCAAGTGTTGTTGTGGGTCAAACATATTCAAAAGTTAAAAAAAAAATATTCTAATAACCATGTAAACAGTAATTAATAATCAATTTAAAATAAAATAATTAATATATGTCGAATCGTACGCAGCCGTGGCGGGAAACTGGACGTTTTCAGGGCCATCGGACATAGCGACAGGGTTATATCAACCACGATGCGAAAGAAAACACTGCGCCCAATCACTGTATTTTATTCACTTCATTTTATGAACAAAGGAATTTTAAACTTTAACGTACAAGCCTACTTAGGCTTTAAAACATTTGGCGGCACGGAAACAGACTTGGCGGAGATGTTTACTCGGTGACGGTTCAAAAGAAAAAGGTCTCGTGTTCTCAACCGAACTCTATTTGACTACCTTCAAATCCCGCCAAGAGCCATGTCCAAAAGAGGGGGAAAAGCTGTTCGCCAATCGCTTGCGAATTAAATAACAACCAATCACCAAATAGAACGAATGAGAAAACTCAATATTCGGTGATACCCGTATAAAAAAAAACAATTAAAATAATAATAATAACAAATCTATACCGACGGGTGGTGCCTCCCTCACGATTCGACAAATATATATCATTTATTTTTTCTATTTCCATGCACCTTCATAATTCGCACTGCAAGATGCCTAGAACCTGAGTATCTTCAAATCAAGAGTGAATAAGTACCTCGTAAATCTTTGTGATCCATCCTCATCCACATCGACAAATATCATCAGGTAAGATTGACAAACAAAGGCAAACAAAGATATATCGTCCATAAAAAGTACTATTTAAACACAAGCAACGTACCGAGTATTCTGTAGAACCACAACACTACTGTCCTTAAACTTTCCGTCCTACACAAGTGGTTAATAAAACTAAACAACGGTCTGTCTGTCCGACCATCCATCTTGTCCTATCTCAGGCACGTCCTGCCTGACCCTGACTTTGAGTATTGCGATATTGGACGGGTAGGGTGTCTATGATATCTGGATATCTAGATTAAATTTAGTTCATGATTTATTCAAACTATTCGTATTGCTTCATACCAAGCACTTAATTTAATTGGTTTGCTTTTAAATTTCTGATAGAGGGATATATTTTGTCATCATCATCAACACCCTATCAACGTTCCCACTGCTGGGACACAGGGACTTCCCTCTTGACGTGAGAGATTAGGCCATATGTTTTGTACTATCTGCAATTTGTGGTTTCGGGCGTTCGTTTCAATGTATTTAAATACAAAATGAAAGTATTTATGGAGTAGGTACAGTTAACAATGACAATTAATAATAAAGTTCAAGTTTTTAGGTTGCTTTTTGGACATTTTAAAAAGAAAAAGATGAAACTAAAATTATATTTCTATTACACATTATTTTTTAGACAAGAAAAAGTAAACTATTATTCAAATTAAAGGCTATTTCGAGACTGACATAATTAGCGGATCTACTAATTGGATCAATAAATACAAATTGAGAATTATATTAATAGTTGTCCAAGTTTCTAATCAATAGCAGATGAATTTAGTTTTAGACTTTTGTATCTTGCAACTATCCAGTTGACAGTATGTGCGCTTAAATATATTCCAATAAACATTATGACACTAAAACTTAAATATATAACTTAACTTAAATAATATAAAAACAGTTAAGTTAACATAATATTTAGCTAGATTATTTGGAAAAATAGGATTAATAAGTTAGAAGTAGTGTTTATATTAAATTATAAATTCAAATTTTGCATATTTTTTGTAACAAGATACCTTATTATACATATATCGCTCATCTGCGACAAGAACGTGACAAGTCAGAAAACGTGATTTTTCAGAAAACGACTTTGAAGTTTTCAAATCTGTATATTTTCGTTCCTACTGAACTTTCTAAGCTTTTTATTGACGATGAAGGTGCGCCAACAATTCTGTTTTCGAAAAAAACGATGCGGAGCTGGTATCTCATTCATTTTCATAATAATATCATGTTTTTTATCGAAAATGGCAGCACTTGTTACGTTTTTGCAGCAATATATATATTTTTTTATTAGATATACTGGCGTATCACGTTTTATATGCTAATATTTTTGTTAAACTAACGAAATATCAAATTTAAAACACGTTTTTGGAGTCAAAATATAGTAAATTATACAAAAAAATATTACTTAAGCACCGTTATACTCGTACTTATTGTACTATTTTAATCAGTCTCGACCATAAATTCAATTATACATAATACTTTTGTACTAATTTTAAAAGTCTTGACTATAATTAAGTCTTGCTTTACCATGGCACACTTCTTACCCAATACGAACAATGATGTCGGTCAATAATTGTTATCACCGTTTACATACTATTAAATAATCAAAACATCTAAGCAAAAACAATCACAGTTATTTTCAATTAGTTCTACTATAATATTAACAATGGCACTTAACATTTGCACATAAATACTTAACATTATTATAGAAAGTAACAAATCAATATTTTGACAGCCAGTGTGTTATTAAATAAAATGCAATGCTCTCTCAATAATACCAAGCTCACCTTTCATACAAAAAAAAACTAAGGTGAAACTATCTGTCTGTCTGTCTGGGAGACAGACAGATAGACAGACACACAGACACGTCAAACTTATAACACCCCTCTTTTTTGGTCGGGGGTTAAAAATACTAATAAACATTCACATTTAACAAATCTCTATGATGATGCGCTTATAGAGATTCGTAAAAATAAATAAATAAATAAATATTTCTGGACAATCTACACAGCAACATTTAGCCCCGTGGTAAGCTCTAAGCTTGTGTTAAGGGTACTAGACATCATCATACTTAATATAATATACATACTTAAATAGATATTTTTACTATACATATTAAATAATATAATTCTTTATTACACACCAGATGAACAATACAATATGAAATTAAAACTTAACCTAGAATGCGTAATGGGCGGTCTTATTGCTAAAAGCAATAAGACCAAAAACGTTTATTAAACACCAAGACCAAAGAGAAAAGTGCTTGCAGAACATACAAACAATTTTACCCTCGGCGGGAATCGAACCCGCTGCTACCTCTTGCTTTGCAATCGGACATTCGCCCACCGCGCCACCGGGCAGTCAAAAAAAAAAGATTGATAATATCGAGGATTGAGGTTTTTATTAACCAGTTCCATAAGTTCTGCTTAATGCTGTAGTTATTGGCCGATTATTGATTGCCAGCTTGTTTTAAAAAACATTTAGCATTGTTGCTGGTTCGTTTCGGTTGTATCGTGTTTCCTTCTGAGTCTATCTTTTAAGGTTCGTTGTTTAGGAACTATTTCTTCTAAGCAATAAAAGCCCACTGTGGTTGTCGAGTCAGTTGTAGTAGTGGGTATTTTTTCGGTACCCTGAGGTGGATCTAATCTGTCTGTAGTTATACTGTCTATTGCATCAACTATTTCTTTTCGGAGTATACCCAAAATCTTTTTCGATCGCGATCGTGACTCCATCTGAAAGAATAAGGTGGTGGTTTAAATATGTGTCATCATCTGTAATGCAACAACTTCAGCTATCACGACAAATTGTATACACACTTTACGACAACAACGAGATACGTGGTAATAATTCATACAAAACTAAACCTCTAGAGATTTCATTCATCATCTAAAACGGTACATATCGTTTTATTCCGAATAAGTATAATTTTTTTGCGAGAAAACCGTGACAAGTTAGCCTAAAAATGTATACAGTAAAATATTATTTTACAGCTAAAGTGGTTCAAACCATGATATCACGCTTTAGTAACAAATGAATAACTAAATGAATGCACTTACCTTTCCATTAAAAACGTGACACACTGACTGTGTCACGTTTTTGTTGCAATTGAACAGCTCCTCATTCGTCGCGCGCAGAGACTCCAATGACATGTACCGATGTTGAAACGAACTTCATAGTTGTAAAGGAGGGAGCTAGAACGCATCTTGTCGACTTTTTCCCTCATATCTTTGTCAATTTTGGGGCTAGGAATATCGCGTTTTTGTAGCAAGTAGAGCGCGATACGGCGGATTTTGGTATACTGTTATTCCAAAACGATACATAAATGTTATAAACCATTCTTGTCGCAAATGAGCGATATGTACCTAAGCTATGTTTTTGTAAAATTATAATAAAAACTATTCTTATTCTTTAATTCATAAATATGCGCAAAACCTTATATTTGCTCTGTTTAGTCTGGGGATAAATTATTATAATGTCATAAGTCCGGATATTTGACACATTTATCAGTCAAGACAGAATGCGTTTAATGTTACTGTCAAAATTTTTAAAGCGTGACAAAATGTATATTTATTCACTTTTTAAATATAATTATGTATATCCAATGTTTCTGTTTTTATGTACCTCTATATATTACTAAAATAGAAACCGCCATAATCCTCTCTTGTCAGATCGAACGCACTTTCCTTTGATATATATATCGCGATAAACAGAAAACAACCCTTTTACCCGAAAAAGCTAAAACGCTGGCCCCCGCAGCGTTAAACTTTTATTTATTGTCACCCCACACTATAAAATATAGGATTAAAGTACCCAGCACAGATTTTATGTTCCTATCTATTCTCAATTACTCTTCCAGATATTGGTCTTGATATTGTTGTTAGTGGACACAATAATGGAGTGCCGATTTAGAATAAATAATGAAATTAATGTTTCATCATCATCACCCTTATCACGTTCCCACTGCTGGGACACAGGGACTCCTCTCTTGGCGAGACAGATTAGGCCTTATTCACCACGCTCGCCAAGTGCGGGTTGGTAAATGTCACATGTCCTTCAAACTCTTCACTGTGAAAGCACGTGTTTAATTAATGTTCAGCTCTAGAGGTAGTTTAAAACATTGTGGCTTTTTATTGCTATTCGTATAGGATTAAAAAAAGAATACTTTTTGTAAGATTTACCGTTATAGAGGTTTGTAAATTCAAACAATGGACATAAATGAGTTTGTATCTAGTATTTTGTAAAAGATAAATATAATATATTTAATTATTATAGATATTCTTTTATTTATTGTCACCTCACACTATAAAATCTAGGATTAAAGTACCCTGCACGAATTTTATGTTCCTATCTATTCTCAATTACTCTTTCAGATATTGGTCTTGATATTGTTGTTAGTGACAAAATATTGGAACGGAGATTAATAATGGAATTTACTTTAGCACTACTTTACTTACTTGTTGAATACTTTGTGGTTTTTTATTTTTATTGGTATTAGATTTTAAGATAAACACTTTTTGTTAAAACTATGTAAATAAAAGAGTCTTCGCTTTTCATTCCCAACTTTTGAACGGGTCAACTGATTCTCATCAAAAAAACACTCGCACAAAACTCACCTTTCGTACAAACACAAAATAAATTGAAATCGCTTCATCCGTTCGGGAGCTATGATTCCACAGGCAGACAGACACGTCAAACTTATAGCATCATTTTTTTCCCTTCGGAGGTTTTATATAAAAAATTAAATGAGTTGTCAAAGTTATTGCGAGTTACATCTATTCTTTATAAGACGTCTAGTAATATCAATAATTCCCGTTTTTAAAATGAATTTTATGAGTTTTCGACCAATTCCGTCAAATGTTCATTTCCACTAAACTATTCCATCAACGCGGTCTATATATAGGCAACAGAAAAATATCATACTCAAAATTGTAACTATAACATGGTTCTTGAGATACAGCCTCGTGATAGACGGACAGACAGACCAATAGACAGACGACGATGTTTTAGTAATTTCCGTTTTACCCTTTGGGTACGGAGTCCTAAAAATAATAAAAAGTTACAATTATTAGTAATTTCAAAAAAACCTGCGTACTTTTTGGAAACTAGTTACGTAGGAGTGTAAAAAAACCTATTAAGTTATGACTTGTTTTTAATTCTACGTTACTGGTTACGTAGAATTATAAACAAGTATTAAACGGTCGAAGCTAAAATATTATAGATAATGTTGTATACTCGTAAGCCTCGTGTTGCTCGTTCACCTTTAACCCACATCTTAACCTTAGTGGTCCCGTGTCATTATGGACTATTAGAAGTTAAGTCAGTTAGCCGTGTTGGCTTAGTGGGAGCACACTCGATTTTCATTCTGAAGGTTGTAGGTTCAAACCTAGTTTATTTCTTCTAGAAAAATGTATGTGCGTTTTAAACACGTTTTTTAACAATTAAGGCAAACATCGTGTGAAACCGGCATGTTCTGATAACTTTGAACATGTGACATTCACCAACCCGCGCTTTGAACTAAGGCCTAATCTCTCTTGTCAAGAGAGAAGTCCTTGGGTCCCAGCAGTGGGAATGTTAATAGGATGATGATGATGATTCGTATTGATTTTTTTTAGGGAAAATGTCAATATCATAAAGGTATCTTAAATATTTTTTTATATAATTTTCTAACATATATAATTTTCTGTCATTTTTGGTTATTTTATTAATTTGTTATCGATAGGGTTAAGTACCTATACTTTATGGGATATCAGAAAAAAACTTTTCTTAGGATATAACTTTTCCTTCTATACTATATTATACTTAATCAAAATTATAGAAGACGTAGGTTACATAATTGTTTCATACGAAGGTTGCGAAAGTAGTAATTACTAAAAATTTATCTAAAAGAAGAAAAAAAGTAGTGAAAATTTTGTTATAATCCTTGTTGCTTTGTTGCTCGTTTGCCTTTAACCCAACGTCTTAACCTTAATGGTCCCTTGTTCCTTGTCATTATGGGCCATTAGGTGATTGACGGTTGTCATTCTGAGGCCCGCTCCTTTAAGGTGAGTGACAGTTCAAATAGACTCAAAATGCTAGTCATTATTGTGGCAACGGACCTATCTAATTTAAGTGTCCTTTGGAAGATTTGAGTAGCCATTTGAGTAAGGATTTGAGTGAGGATTTGAGTATGCATTTATAAAGATTTGAGTATCTTTATTGTATTTGGTTGTAGTTTTTTTATAAATGCTTAAATTGTTTTATGATTTTATATAATACTAGCTTTACACACCACAGCGTTTCCCGTAGTTTTGGATTTTCCCGCGTTAAAGAGTATTGCGCCCATAGACTTTTGCGTTCAAACTATCAAAGATAAAACCTTTAGCTTTATACATTTAAGTATGGATTTATAAAAGTATAGATTAGAAGTTAGAGAAATGTTGTGCGATTGACTGGGTGGCAAGACGCGTAGTTTCGGTAGGTAATCATCTAAAATACAGCAAACTTCAGCCGACTAAAAGACAACGAAATTTTTGAGCCCGAACAATAGAATATCGAAAATACTCAATAAAAGAGCTAAAAATATATAAAATTAAGGAAGACTCTTTATTTTTACATTAACAATATTTGGTAAGAATTGTAATTTTCTAATATTTCATATCAACTTACCTTGTTATAAAGGTACTTGTATTAGCATCATTATCTTTAAATAAATAATCTATTGAGACTACAGAATTATCTGAATATTAAAGTTTTTTTTCCTAAAAATGTATTTAAATGGGATTCATTTCACAAGCACGTTCCAGAATATTTAGTTGCCTATTTTTGAAACCGTTTTAATACATTATAAACATACTGCTGTATTTCGGTAAAAAAACAAAGCAATTTTTTTTGGACGATAGTTCTTTGTTTGTTTGCAATCTAACCTCATGATGTGTGTCGATGTGGACACGGATGGATCACAAAGCTCAAGAAATTCACTCTTGAATTAACATTGCATTATATTAAAAAATATATATTTTTATTTTGTGCTAGGTGAGCCTTCATTTGACCAAAATCTCACCTGCTTTTAAGCGACGATGTGTTCTAAGATGGGGCATGACGACCTAAAAGGTAGATGGCTTATCCGGACCACATTACGAAACACGAAAAAATCGTTTCACGCACTGGCCCAGCCCGGAGGGCGGTGACAAGCCGCGGTCGAAGCCTACCACCAGAGACTGTTCTTAGCACCACCCGGAGGTCACGTATTCAGGATTCAGGGGTTAACACTAACGGACGTGAATAGAAAAGAACACCAATAAATCATTTAAAATTGTCAAAATTTATGATGATGAATCTATTGTTACTATTACTACCTACCCTGTTGTTATTCAATATTTCAAACAACTCAAACGATTCATTGTCCAAATTCCAAACGAATACAGTAGTTGAGTTGTGGGCATAGTTTGACATTCGCAACGTTATTGGTTCATGTACAACAACAGGTACAGCCTCTATCAAAATTCTCTGAGGCACTTAATTATTTTGCTAACTTAGCCGTAAGTAAAGAAAAAGATCCATACGGAAAAAAAAAACAAATCCTTTTTGCTCATTTGCAAGGATGCGTCAACGTGACTTTCGCTTCTTGGTCAAAATATATTTAAAAAACTACTTTTTTATGTTTTGTGTTATTTTGTTTTCTATGTACCATAAGTATTTAACAAAATAATGTATCAATGTAGTATATCGGTCACTTACACCCATACTAACAGCTCTGTTTAGTTCGGGGTTAAGTGATTCTGAGTGATTAGTTCGGGTTTTTTTTACTAGCTTTCCACATGTGGTTTTAGTAGTAATAATTTTTCTATAGCAACAGCTATTTCCATGCTTAATTTGATCCAAATATTTTCGTCTTTATACTTAGTGCTGTAATGTGAAAATATAAGAATAAGTGTAAAAAATAGGATAGGATTTACTTATCTGCGCGATGACCTCCTATAAAATCTTTCAACTACTAACCAATTCGACAAAACAGGGAATTTCCTGTATAAAGTATGATTATATTTTTACGATTAAACATGTGAAAGCCACCTTTTCTCACTCCACACTCTTTTCTATAAAGCAATTTTACAACAAAACCATAGACGAAATTCCTCATCTCAAATTTTATGACTTCACGAGATCCTTTCACTATATTTTGTGCATAACGATACCAAGTGTAGGCACATACATAAAACAGTAAGTACGTACACAATAGCGAAGGTCCAGGTACACAATACATGTAAGGGCTTTGTGATCGGAACGGCACATTGAACCAATAAATCCTTACCTCAGAAGGGTTGAAAGCCTCAGCATGACCCTCTTTTTTACGGCCTTTTTTACGGGGACTTTTGGATGAAAAATAAGGTTTTATATTACGGCTTGTTATGTACCTAACTGAAATGTTGCTTTGATTTTTTTAATTCTATAATGTGGTCTGGAAAAGCCATCTAGGTCTTCATGCCCCATCTTAGACCACATCGTCACTTGACATCAGGTGAGATTGTGGTAAAATATAGGTTTAATTAACATTAAAAAAAATGCAATACGAGTGACGTATTACATTCATATCCATATAAATAGAACAATTTAATGCATTAAAATAACTTGACCATAAATGTTTCTGCTAGTCTAATTCAAAATGGTGTCATACAGCTAATAATGCATTGCAATCTGTTCAAGATTACTGTGCTTTAAAACTTTAAAATGAGTTACTGCTTTTAAATTAAGTTTCGAAACTTGAACATATATCAATGTAAACAACTTCTTATATGCACCCAAAAAACTGATAACTAGAACATAATAATATATTATGCAATGTAACACTTAATAGGCCACTGTGGCCACAGTTAATTAATTAATTTCAATATTTTAGTAAAACCCACACTTAATACATTAATATTCATTTATTTCATAACAATTATTATACAAATCGTTTTAAAATTGCTTTAATTATATGTCTTGATATAAAAATAATTATAAACATGTCAAATATTAACAATAAGCTAATAGATACATATGTTAGGAAGTTCTCAGCCTCATATTCGTATAGTGTATAGAAGCACTCTCGCAACAAAATATCTTTAAGTTTATTTTTTAATATGCTTGGACTTTAAATGCATTTTAAATCTCTGGTTAGCTTGTTGATAAGATTCACGGCCTGATATCGACAGTTCATGCTTAATTTTTAATTTTATTTATTTAAGGACTACTAACAAAGGTAACACCATACATTTCTTAAATTCTAGAATACAATAGACATACATAAGTGCTCCTTCTTTTACAAGTAGCCACCACATGCTTACAGAAACATAGATCTAAATATAATAATATATATAAGTTAATAGTGATTAATTGTCGGACAAACAGTGCTTATCTATATATACTAATAAAAAAAAAAATTTTTTTTGACAAATTTGAAAAAAAAAACTATTATTAATTATTACATAAATTTTGAAATAAAAATTTATCCATTGAATGTAGCATTATGATAGTGAAAGCAAATATATGCACATGGGTTCTCACTGAAGGCCATTTAAGTTTTCACATATAGAAAATAAATTAGTTACAAAATATGTATATACATATTTTATATATTTATAATAGATAAAACAATAATAATTAAAAATGGATAGCTGTCTATGTTACTCACGGAAAAACTTAAAACCTTTTTGAGTTTAATTGAAAACATCAATGTCAACATCTGCACTAACCAAGGAATTAAACAAGCGACTTTGAGTTGCAATAGAATTAAATGATCTTAACCCCGCACTCCGACATTCTCGTTTACAAAATATACATAATCGCTGAATAAATAAACTTCTTATATTCAGTTATTGCTTATTCGTATGCATTAGGCTTCATTAAATAATTTCTCTTTTCTCGTTCCCTAAAAGACCCCTTAATAAAATGACTTGACCAGTATCGTAAAACTTAGAGTTAGACTGGAGCGACCTTTAACCCAACCACGATTTTCCACTTACGACTGTTGGAGATTACAACATGTTTTGACAGATTTTACAAAACTAAAATTTTATAAGGGCTATGCTCGGGGTTTCTCTACTTGATCGAATCAGGAATGAGGAGATACGTAGAAAAATGCGGGTCATCAACATAGCCAAGCGAATTAGTTCACTAAAGTGGCAATGGGCAGGCTATGTAGCACGGCGAACAGATGGCCGTTAGGGCCAGAAAGTTCTCGAATGAAGACCACGGATCAGCAAACGCAGAGTACGACGTCCACCAACTAGATGGACGGACGACCTGGTGAAGGTAGCGGGCTCGCGGTTGTTACAAGCTGCTACCGACCGAAGTGCCACTTACGACTGTTGTAGATTACAACAATTGTAATCTACAACAGTCGTAAGTGGCACTCGTGGTAGGGCTACTTCCCAGATACGGGTTTGAATGTTTTTATTGAAAATACTGGGTCGTGGGCTTGTCGCCAAATGTATACACTTAAGCCTTGAACTGAGGAATGAAACAAATTTGGCCAGTTGCTTCGAACATTAAGGTATTACAAAAGGATTTTATTTTCAACATGTAATGTTGCATTATTTGTTGCACTGAGAGCTTGAATTAATAGAAAATAATAGATTATTTATTTGCCATTACCATGTGTACATATTGGTTGTTACGAGGTAGTTTAGTTTTAAATTTTTCACCATTTGGTTTACAAATTTATTAGTTACAATGACTTCATCATCACCATCACCCTATTAACCCTTCCACTGCTGGGACACACTCTCTCTTGGCGAGAAAGTTTTAGGCCTTTATTCACCACGGTGGCCAAGTGCGTGATGGTGAATGTCACATGTCCTTCAAACTCTTTAAAGTTCTTAGAACATGACGGATTCCTCTCGATGTTTGCCATCACCGTTAAAGCACATGTTTAAAGCGCACATACATTTTCCAAGAAGAACAATCCAGAGGTGCGTGGCGGGGTTTTGAACCCATGACCTAAGCCGTGTTGGATGGACACTCGACAATAAGATTTAAAAAATAAATTATTTAAAAGATTTTACAATCAAAACAAATAAAATAAAATTACATATATATTTTTACCATGTCATCAGATTAATAATGATTTTGAGTCATACGAAAATATTTGGAATTAATAAAAAACATTACCTAACCTAAAATTTTAAATTTCATCATTTAAAAATAGTAATTTATATTAAAGTTACACTCATTTATGAGAAATATTTTGAGTTTGCTATTGAGTACCTTAATATTTAAGTGCCGATAGGTTTTAGGCAGTTTGAAATACAGCTTAGGCGCCATGCAGGATATACTTTTACGAAGCAGAGCTGTTTTCGCCGGATGTGTACGAGTTTTATCAGTATCCCTAAGATAGAAAAGTATGTATCTGTCTGTAAAAATCTGCAAAATCACGGTGGTTGGTTGAACTATAGAACTTAGTTGTAAGTAATTTTACATACAGATTTTCCAGCAAAATAAAATATATTCTATAAAATAATCTATACTTTATAGTGTATTAATTTATATAGTATAAATTAAAACATTATAAAATAAACTGTATTTTTAAAGCTATGGTCGTTTTAAACCGCAACACAACACAGCAAGCAAAATGGTTCTGATAACGCGAAACATAGTACACAGCATCACTAGTATAGCAATTTCTTTTTGTTTAACACGTATTTATAAACTTGGAAAACTATACCTCAACTCAACGACTATTATAATGTTTGAAATTAACTTGTATTTTATTTTATTTAACAATTAAAATGCCCCGTTTCGATATTTCAATAAATTTATTAACCCGTAAAGATGGTATTGATATTAGGGTATTCATAAAAAAAAGACTAATATTTTATCTTTGAGGATATTGTAAGAACTAGAAGAGAAGAGAGAAGAGATTTTTTAAATTAAGTATATAAAAAAAACACTGATTTTTGTTTTATCTTAATATTATTCATAAAACAAACCGGTTGATAAAATATAGTCCCGTTTAAAAAACATATATGAAATATGAGACCGTTGAAGTAGTTGCCTATTTTCGGTACGTAATTATATTCCATATTTCTGAATCAACAATCGCTGGAGGCCGTTGTTATGTAAATACAAGTAAATTCCGTTGTTTTATAAATGTACACCAGTTCTGAATTTCAGTTGTTCTGCTTTTTTATCCCATCTCAATAATTTAATAAATTGAACTACTGTGAATATGCGTTTGCCTCTTCACAGTGTAATGTAGGTAGTTTAGTATTAAAGTAATAATAAGTAGGTAGATTAAGATTTCTTCAGTCTTGCAATAAATCGTGAATAGAACAGCTGTGTTTAACTGTCGGGACAATTCCCGTGCCTTCCTGGATATCCCGATATTTCTCAGTGGCGACGAGATCGATTACCACGCGTGTGTAACAAGAAATTCGTACGGGTTGCAGTGCGATCGGTGATTTATCGATATTTCGGTGAAATATTGTGCGGTTGCGCCGTTGAGTGTCAAGATGGCGGTCGGTAAGATCGGATCGTTTGACCTTCACAAAGACAATTGGGACACGTACGTGGATCGCTTGGATCAATATTTCATAGCGAACTCGGTGCTCAGTGATATTAAAGTGGCAATTCTGATAACGGTTATTGGTAATGAGGCTTATGAACTGATGGGAAATTTGTGCACGCCGGATAAACCTGCGACTAAATCGTACACGGAGTTGGTGGCACTTATGAGAGGACATTTGAATCCCAAGCCTAGTTTACTCGCCGAAAGGTTTAAGTTCAGACAGCGTACTCAAAGACATGGTGAAAGTGTGGCTACTTACGTAGCGGAACTCAAACAGTTAAGCCGGGATTGTCGGTTCACGGGTGACAGCTTAAAAGAGAATTTGCGAGATCAATTTGTGTGCGGCCTAGTAAATGACAACATGCGACAGAAGTTGTTTACTGAGGACGACAACATTACGCTCGAGCGAGCGTACAAGTTGGCGGTGTCCATGGAGGCGGCGGAGACCAACGCGGCGCTGGTGGAGGATGGCGCCAGGGGCAGGATGGAGAGAAGTGCCGCGCACATCAGCACTACGCGGGTGCACCGTTTCGGTGTAGCTGGCGGACAGCGGACGGCGAGCGGCGGACAGCGGACGGCGAGCGGCGGACAGCGGACGGCGAGCGGCGGCGGGGCCGGCCGGGCGGCGAGCGCCGGCGGCGGCGGCTATCAGCTGGCTCGAGGCGCGGCGGCTGGCGCTAGGCACCAGTATGCTGGGCGGCCGGTGACGGAGCGGGGCCTCACAAATGCGGGGCCCGAGTGTAAAGTTTGTGGTGGCCGGCACGATGCGGGAGCTTGTAAATTCAAGCTATATGTGTGTCGCATGTGTAACGAGGAGGGGCACTTGAAGAGGGTGTGCCCTCGGTTGAGGAAGACCAGCGCTCTGCATAACATGGAAAATGCGGAGCGGGAGGAAAGCTTCAGGGAGGAGGATACGGACAGCGACGAGGTGATTATTTACATAAATCGTTTATCTGTTGACCA
This sequence comes from Gymnoscelis rufifasciata, assembly GCA_929108375.1. Taxonomy (NCBI): domain Eukaryota; kingdom Metazoa; phylum Arthropoda; class Insecta; order Lepidoptera; family Geometridae; genus Gymnoscelis; species Gymnoscelis rufifasciata. The sequence goes on from OV815314.1 coordinate 12,822,580, forward strand.
GTGCAATCCAATTGTTATTCCCGTTAATGTTCAAGGGCGCAATATTAATATGGAAGTTGATACGGGAAGCGCTATTTCATGTATAAGTTATCAACTGTATTATACACTGTTCCGAGAATTAACAATTAAACCGTGTAAGCTAGCTTTACGGTACTATACCGGGGAGTTGGTACGGCCCTTAGGGTTGATTACACCCATTGTTAAGTTTAAAGATAGAACGAGGCAATTAGACTTATATATTATTAAAAACGGAAATACTTCATTGTTAGGTCGGCAATGGTTAGCGGAGATGAAGATTGTTATAACACCGGTAGAATATAACCCGGAAAGTAGGTTAGATTGTCATCAAGTTAATGTTGTAAATTTTAATGAAAGGGAATTTAGTTCCAGATTCTGTAAGGTGTTTGCGGAGGGCCTCGGGCGGTTCACGGGGGGCCCCGTGAGCATTTACCTACGCGAGGGCGCGCGGCCCGTGTTCCTGCGCGCGCGGCCGCTGGCGTACGCGCTGCGCGAGCCGGTGGAGCGCGCGCTGGAGCAGCTGGTGCGCGACGACATCCTCGAGCCCGTCGACCGCTCCGACTGGGCCACTCCGATCGTACCGGTAGTCAAGAAGGACGGCTCCATCCGAATTTGCGCTGATTTTAAGTCTACACTAAATAAGGTACTAGAAGTCGACCGTTACCCGTTACCTAAGGTAGAGGATCTGTTTGCGCGATTACACGGGGGGGATAGGTTCAGTAAGGTAGATTTATCGCAAGCGTATGCGCAATTTGAACTCGACGAAACCAAGAAGTATACAGTAATCAACACTCACAAAGGACTTTTCATGTATAAGCGTTTAGTGTACGGATTAGCGTCTAGCCCGGGTATTTTTCAACGACGTCTCGAGCAGTTGTTCGCCGATCTGCCGCAGGTAGGTGTCTTCTTAGATGATATAATAATAACCGGGTTAGGGACGTCACAACACTTACAAAACTTATACAAAGTGTTCGAGCGTCTGGAGTTGAGCGGTCTCAAAGTTAGAAAGGACAAGTGTGTGTTTTTCGCGGAATCTCTTAATTATTTAGGTCATGTCATTAGTAAGGAGGGCGTGCACACTTGTCCTGATAAGGTGCAGGCGATCGCTAAGACACCGGCCCCCGAAAACGTGTCCGAATTAAGGGCTTTCATTGGCATGATTATGTACTATGGGAAGTTTATTAGGAATGTTAGTACCATTTTATCACCTTTGTATAATTTACTGCGGACCGGGGTCAAGTTTGAGTGGAGCTCGGAGTGCGCGGCGGCCTTCGAGCGCGTGAAGCGCGCGCTGAGCACCAGCGAGGTGCTCGTGCACTACTCGCTGGACCTGCCGCTGGTGCTCACGGCGGACGCGAGCGCGCGCGGGGTCGGCGTAGTCATATCTCACCTCACGTCGGACGGGGAGCGGCCCGTAGCGTATGCGTCGCGAACTTTGACGGCCGCGGAACGGTCGTACGCGCAGATCGACAGGGAAGCGTTAGCTATTGTTTATGGGGTTAGAAAATTTCATCAGTATCTTTACGGGCGGAAATTTTTGTTAAGAACAGATCATAAGCCTTTAACCTACATATTCGGAAATAAAGTCGGTATTCCAGTTATGGCGGCATCGCGACTTCAGAGATGGGCTATATTACTGTCAGGCTATAGATACGACATAGAATATGTGGCGTCGGCGAATAACTGCGCGGACGCCCTGTCGCGCCTGCCTCAGGCGGGGGATAGGCGTAGGCGAGAAGTGGGACTCAATAAAAACGAAATAACGTACCTAAACTTCGTAGAAAACTTTTTGCCGGTTACGAATGACGATGTGAGACAAGCTACGGCCCGTGACCCGGTCCTAAGCAAAGTATTGATGTATGTACAATCGGGCTGGCCATCTCATTGTACAGTTGACGAGCTAAAGGCTTATTTTATTAGGAAGCATGAGTTATATGTCGAAAGAAATTGTTTAATGTGGGGCTATAGGATCGTTGTGCCTTTATATTTACGGAATACTATTCTTAAACAATTACACACTAGCCACATGGGCATAATCAAAACTAAGTCTCTGGGTCGTAGTTTCGTGTGGTGGCCCAACATTGACAGCGACATCGAAAAAACGTGTCAGCAGTGCGAGACCTGCGCGCTGGAGGCGCCGGCGCCTCCCCGCGCGTCGCCGCAGCCGTGGCCGTACTTAGCACAGCCATGGTCACGCTTACATATCGATTTCCTTGGTCCGTTCTTAGGTAAAACGTTTTTTGTTGTGGTAGATTCTACGACCAAATGGATCGAGGTAGTGGAAATGAACCAAACGAAAGCCATATCGGTGATAAGAGTACTGAGGACATTGTTCGCGCGTTTCGGTCTTCCTTTAGAAGTAGTTTCAGACCAAGGCCCTCCATTCACTAGTGTAGAACTTAGGGAATTTTTAACAGCAAATGGAATTAAGCAATCATTTTCACCAGTCTATCATCCGGCATCCAATGGAGCGGCGGAGAATGCTGTAAAGCTGTGTAAGCGAGCCATCAAGAAAGCCGTCAGGGACAAGGTAGATGTAGAGGCCGCACTACAAACCTACCTATTAGCGTATAGAAACACCACTCATAGCACGACCGGTGATAGTCCAGCGATGTTGTTGCAGCGTCGTCCGCTACGTTCGCGGTGGGACTTGCTGCGCGGCGCGAGCGCCCAGCACGAGCACGTGCAACGCGCGCAGGCGCGGCAGGCCGGCGCAGTAGGGACGGTTCCGATAGCGCACCGAACTGGTGACCACATATGGGCTAGGAATTACGGGGCGGGAGATAAGTGGGTAGAAGGCACAGTAGCTAGTACAGAAGGTTCGCGTCGGTACTTGATTAATAGCGGTGACGGTCGACATATAACTAGGCACGCAGATCAAATTCGGAGGAAGTCGCAACGCTCTAGTCTTATATACCCGGAGGCCCCTTCGGAGTCGGAGGGCAGTGAGACTGTCGCCGCGCAGTCGGCTCCGCGAATGATGGCGGTGGAAGATGTGTCCAGTAGAATAGAAGGGGGAGGCACTGGAGGAAAGGAGACTGCCGGACCTACAGATGCGCCGCCCATTGTATCGCCACCGCCACCATCGCCGGCCCGCGAGGGACAGCTCCCCGAGGACCGCCCGACTAGGATTCGCAAAGTACCAAAGAGATACGGCTTAGAGTTTGATTAGCAAATAGTTTAGTTATAAGTTATTATTTAATTGTTTGTTTATTCTTTTTATAATTTGTATATTTAGCAGGGAGGTGTAATGTAGGTAGTTTAGTATTAAAGTAATAATAAGTAGGTAGATTAAGATTTCTTCAGTCTTGCAATAAATCGTGAATAGAACAGCTGTGTTTAACTGTCAGGACAATTCCCGTGCCTTCCTGGATATCCCGATATTTCTCACACAGTAGTACTAATTAGTCTATTTATTATGCTTTCATAATATTTAAGTTCCCACTGTTGGGACACAGGGACTTCTCTCTTGACTATAGAGATTATGGACTGTCCAAGTGGGGGTTATCTGGGGGCACGGCAGTGCCCCCACCAAGTCGAGCAAAAAAGCGGCACGGCCGTACCATCCTTTTCTCGAAGCAATTCAGGCCATTTTCGACCCCCTGTAACTTCGTTGTGGATAAAACTAGAAGACTGAAATTTTCAGTAACCATGCAGGATTGTAAAGAAACGGTATATTTCAAATTTCATTCAATTTGAACCAGTATTTTAAGAATTATAACGGGTCAAATTTCGTAATTTTGTCACTCACTCACTGACTGACTGACTCACCGATCATCAAAATTCTAAGGCACTTCTAGCAGACCTAGAAGCTTCAAATTTGAAATATAAGTAGTGTTTGGTGTAGAATTAAGGAAAAACTAAAAAATCTAGAAAAAAACCGGTATAGAGGGCGCTGTCGTACCTTTTCTCGAAGCAATTCAGGCCATTTTCGACCCCCTGTAACTTCGTTGTGGATAAAACTAGAAGACTGAAATTTTCAGTAACCATGCAAGCATTGTAAAGACACGGTATATTTCAAATTTCATTCAATTTGAACCAGTATTTTAAGAATTATAACGGGTCAAATTTCTTAATTTTGCCACTCATTGACTCACCGATCATCAAAATTCTAAGGCACTTCTAGCAGGCCTAGAAGCTTCAAATTTGGAATATAAGTAGTGTTTGGTGTATGAATCAAGGAAAAACTAAAAAATCTAGAAAATACCGGTATAGAGGGCGCTGTCGCAACGCCACGTATATACGAAATATGTACTAAAGTAATAACAATGCGAAATATAAATAAATCCAATCTAGACCGGCAAAAAGAAAATTATATGGACATATATACAATAAGTAGAAGGTACCGAAAAGGAAAAAAGTAGAACTGTCTACAAAATACAAAAAGAAATGAGATCCCATCAATAGACATAAGACTTGGCCATCGCACTAAATAATTGAATTTACACGCCATCATGGCCAAGTCTCAATATATTTACATAAATCATTAAAGAATTTTGAGACGAAATTTGAAGACTTGGATTTACTTGGATCTCACAACTTTTTACCGCAGAACAACTGAGTTGCGCGACTTGGTTTTTTTGACAAGTATTGTTTTTGATGGGATATATATTATTCTTATTATTTTAAAAGATATATTTTCTATAGTAAAGAAGTAAAACTCACAAATTTCGAACTAATTATATTTAGAACAAGAAAGGTCTTCATCAAGAGTAAATTTATAAAGAACTCCGTATTTCAACCGAATTTCCGGGAGTAATTATTTGTGTATCGTTTATAACTCACCTACTTATAACAAACTTGCCTATATTAACATGTGCCAATTAACCTTCCACATAAATAAGTAATAGTTATTACTTCAAGGAAATCCGCCAAGTTACCGGAAACGACTTCATTTCATATTTGGCTTAGTAGTATTACGTAAATATTAATAGTGATTTAAATAGTGAGTAATTTCATATATATGGTTTGTACAATTTTGAACTACTGGATATAACGTTACTATGTCACTGTTTGGACGTTTGCCTAATTTTATTTGGAACACAGTATCTATAGCAGCTGAACGATTATGTAAGCACTATCCTTTGTTCCTTCTGCTGATTCGCTAGTCTGTACAAAACGAGGCAAAATAGAGTAATGACCTTGGGAATCTTTTACACAAAAGACCGAGCATATATTTTTTACCGCCTTAGTTGAACTGTATGTAAAAGTCATTTCATTCTGTAGAGTCAGTATTATGTTCAGTGAACATTTTACGCATCCGTTGGTCCGGTTAATTTTGTGTTTGTTTGCAAGAACTCAATGTCAGTGATTTTTAAAAGTAAAAAAAAAATTACATTATTTTCTAGAATCTGATATATCAGTTGTTGTTTTGATTCAGCAGCAAAACTCAAAATTGTGTGTGTTATGTGTCATGCGTCAAACAATATCCCACAATCCAAAGATAAAAGAGTTAGAAATTATCATGTTTTTTAGAATAATATATTACTTTAGAAACACAAGATAAGATAAATGATGAAGTCTGTTGACTTAGGATTTCATTTTGTTACCTATTATTTTGGTTTTGCAAACATTATTTTATTTAAATTGATGTATACAACTTACCCCTAAACAGATGTATTTGAAGTTATGTTCGGATTCATATTTTAGGGAAACCCAGTTCTACCGACTTTTAAAACGGGGGAGGCTCTCTATTCAACTGTCTGTGTATCTCCGTAAGTTGTGAACCGATTTTGTAAATTCTCGTTATATTTGAAAGGGTATGCTTGCTGAGTGGTCCCATTGTCACCATGTCAGAATCTGATGATGGCATTCCCGAGATAACGAGAGCAACCATGGCATTTTTTTAGATGTTGAAATAAATATTTCCGGACTACTCACACAGCATACCTTAATCCCCAACTAACCAGAGCTTGTACTATGGGCGCTAGTTGACTGATATACTACAAAGATAATTATTTTTGTAAAAACATACATATGCTACATAGGAAACACCCAGACCTGAAACCAGAAGTTCGTAGATCGTACAAAATCTGGTCCCCCGGCGGGAATCGAACCGAGCCACAGAGGTCGTCTTAAAGTAAGTCCGTAAGTAGTAGTAGTAGTCAGTATTTAAAATGTATACTCAAATTTTTTGTTATATAATGTGCTGTTGGTGGTGCCATAATAAATAAATAATAATACATTTTATTCAAATATTAACCAAATTCACTTATAGCTATAGTTATAGAAATGTTTAAAATAGGTATCGAATACATTTATTTAAACGTACTTAACATTTTATACATTATTTATTTATTTACACATAACTGATCGTTACCGTTTAATTATTTTGGACGAAAGCATTTATATTAAAAAGCTTTTCAATTTAACTCTTAACGAGTAATCCTACAGAGAAATCCAGCTACTCAGTCACACGGAAAATTCAGAAGTCCATAATTTAGGTCGCGTTATTTTGAAATTGAAACTGTGACAACTCATGTTGAGTTGACACGTTTAATTATTTTAATTAGTAGGTACTTTAGTAATACTAATTATTGCCCGATTTTAATTACTAATATTATAAACGAGAAAGTTTGTGAGAATGCTTTTTCCCGAAGAGTCTCCTGAATGGATTTTATTTATTTATTTAAATACACACAATTGAACTTACAGACTAGGGTCCAACACATTCAAAAGTTAAAAATATATTTTTCCAATAACAATTTCAATTAGCAATTAATAACAAATTAAGATTCAATAATAAAAAACAAATTACAATTAATTATTTAAAATGTCAAAAATAATAATAAACATTCCAAAAATAAAAATAAAAAATAAAACATACAGACAATAATAAAACAATAGAAAATAGTGAATTTCACAGTAATATAGCAGTATAAAGACATAGGACACTCAATATTGCGATACAATAAACACTTTTTGCGGGAAAATCCTTTATTACGAGCATTTCCTAAATCAAGCAGTAGTATATTGTAATTCTTTTATATGATGATTTTTATTTTTATTTATTTTGTTGAACTTTCACCTTTACACTATAATTTATTTGTATTTAATGTTAACATAGGACTGTCTAATTCTGGAGGTGGGCGTTGGCTCTGCAAACTTTCGCAGACGCCTATCGTTCGAATCTAATTGTAAATTTCTTGTCCAATTATAAGATTTTTGATTTTGATTTCTTGTTCATCAATATGATATGTTTGACATCCTTACCGGAAGGAAATGTAAATAACAAATGGAATTACTCACCAGCGGGCGCTACTGTCGAGTGAGGTTCTCAGGTTTCTGTTGTTTAACAAAATCATATAATAGGCATGATGGCTTTCTTAAAAAATATAAAAAAAAAAATTTTTTTATTTATTTCCAGTTTTAATGCACTGTTGTCTATATTTTAAGTTTTCAAAATATATATATATTCTTTATATTCACTTAAAAATAACTCGATTTAACATAGGAACATTGTTATATGACATTTTGGACCTTAAGGTACACCAATGCCTCTAGCGGTGATTTTTATTTAATACTAGCGGTCTGCCCCCAATTCTCACCTAATCTAAACCATCCTCGAACCCACATGACATTTTGTGCCAATGAAATCCGAAGCCGTAAAACCGAGTTTATGACATGCGACGACTCGCACTCGACTGGAATTACAAACTGTAAATCCTTTGGGAGCTTCTGAAAACTTGTAAAAACAATTTTTGACGCATTGGTGTGAGTTACGGGTAACCTTACCTAGCACGGGGTATATTTTGAAACTTATGTTGACATTATTTGGTGGATTTCTAACACTTTCTCCTTGGTGTTAAATATGTGTGTCTATTATACAATGGGTATTTTCGAACCTTGATCAAACGAAATGTGCGGATACATGGCATAAATTTATCGATAAATATCGGATAAAAAAAAATTATTATGTTGTTTATTTAAAAAAAAAGTCAATATAATAATTTTTTTTATGAATACTATTTCATTTGGTTTTATTTCGTTTCTGTTTGAGTAAACGGTGTATTTTATTCAAAGTTGTCTCATTGAAATCTAGATAGTTTACCTAGCTAAAAAATTAAAAGAAAATACAATTTCGTTTCAAATACCTACTAAAAATTTTTTTTTATTAGTTATGTAACAGAAAAATAACATTTTTATTTTATTTTTGATCTGTAACTTGGAAACTAGATTTTAAAGGTGTACTTTTTAACCCCCGACCAAAATAAGTTGGACGTGTCTGTCTGTCTGTCTGTCTGTCTGTCTGGGACATCATAGCATTTTTGTATGAAAGGTGAGTTTGGCCCGTGTGTTCTTAGACATGTTTCATGAAAATCGGTGGAGCTGTATAAAAGTAATGGGGGTGAGAATCAGGAAGTAAAACCGAAAATCTGCAAATATACTCGTGTGGGGTATCAAATGAAAGCGCATCGCGTGCACATTACAAAATATTATAGTGCTATTTATAGTGTTACTTTTTATGGAAACTAAGGCATTGAAATCGGGGATTTTTTTTAAATTTAAAATTTAGATTTATTCTCAATACATATCGTTGCTCATAAAGCCACACTGCGCGTTGTGTCTTTTAGTACATGCCCCGTGGTAAGCTTAAGGCTTGTGTTATGGGTACTAGACATCTGATATACTTAATATGGGTAATATACATACATACATATATAAATATTTTTATTTAAACACCCAGACCAAGGAGAAAGTGCTTGCAGAACATACAAACACTTGACCCCTTGGCGGGAATCGAACCCGCTACCTCCTGCGTCGCAACTTGGCCCACCGCGTCACTGAGGCAGCCAAATAAATAGAGTTATAATAATAGGGTGCATTTGATAAAAATCGATGCTTGCCAATTATGAGTAATTATCGCATAGAATTTGTATTGATTTGCTTAATTAGCTTACTAACGTTATTATAAATATCAAACGACACGCTGTGCGGTTTTAAACAAGTGATGCAATTATTTGAAATTTGCGGCTTATTTGATGTTAAGCCATTTAGTGTATATTCTCTGGTAACACAGCAGCTATTCCGCCATTCGATCCACTAACCAATCAAATTTGTAATAAAATAATTCTGGGAAAGATGCATTTAATGAAATTATTGAATTAGTCCGTACATAGGTAAATGGCAGCATGGAACTATTTTGATAAACAAGTCTAATAAATAAATTTGATAAGTATGACAAAGACTATTAATTATAGTGCAAAAATGGAGTTAGAGCGATCACCCATATACTGGCCTCGCGCAACGTCGCTCAACTTTACATTGACTTCTCTCTTGACGAGAGAGATTAGGCCTTAATTCAACACGCTGGCCAAGTGCGGGTTGGTGTCATATGTCCATCAAACTCTTTTAAAGTTCTCAGAACATGCCGGTTTCCTCACGATGTTTGCCATCACCGTCAAAGCACGTGTTTAAAGCGCACAAATCCAGAGGTGCGTGGCGGGGTTTGAACCCACGACCTTCGGAATGAAAGTCGAGTGTCCTCCCACTTAGCCAACACAGCTTTTTCATTCATTTTTCATCACGTTTTTTTTTTAGAATATTTAGAAGCGTTAAATTGTCGGAAACGCCTTTTTCGTTTTGAACGTAAAAGTACCAATGCTTTCAAGTCGGCTTTGGACATCGCTCAGAAGAAGATTGAGTGAGATTCTGTCGACAGAGAATTTAGAAAATGTAAGTACCAACAAAGTTGTTGAGTTTATAATATTCTGCGTTCATTTCTTATAAGCTGGAATATTGTTTGAATCGTAAGAAAGCGGCATCCTACTTATATTAAAATGCGACAGTTTGTGACAGTGTCGGTTATTGAAGGGATTTTGATAAAACTTCAAAGTTATATAGCTTACGTATTTAAATAGGCACTGGTTATGAGGCAAAAGAAAAAAATATTAATTTGTTACTGGTTACAAAACTCTGTTATTTAAGCGGCCTAAAGGATAACATTACGTGAACGGACATTAGCTGTTTACGTATAGGTCATAGCCGCCAGCGGACAGCTAGTTTATTTTATTATGAAAATTTTATTGATTTTAGGTAGCGTAACTAGTAATTAATGCATTTTATAAGATTTTTCAGATTTTACGCTCGTTAAAAGTTATGAGAACAAAATAGTCAGTTTATATTTTAATGTTTTTTTATTTATTTACAACAAATAAAATATAACAGCGTAGGGTACAGGGAAATAGTCGTCATTGAAATTTTAAGTATAATAATTTTTTTTTTATGTATAGGTATTATAATTAAAGAGAAATTATATTTTTTGTATGTAACAAACATGTGAAATGTGTGCGTGTGTATAGATTTTAATCTGAAATAAAATTCAGTTGCATTGAAGAGGTAGCTCAGGATTTTTTTTAATAAACCGACATCAAGGCCGAAATCTATCTGTGGGATGAAAACAGACTGAGGACGATGATGATAAGGGTCGCTTTCGATACCTTTTTAAATTCTATTTAATTATTTTCCTTGAAATAAATAATTTTTGGCTTATTGAAAAAGATAATTTTTGGCTTATTGCTAAAAACTGGCTTATAAGTTAATTTATGTTACAAGTTATTTATAAAGTCTCAGTCAAATTCTTTCGGCCGTTTAAACTTGAAAAAGTAGCAAACAAAAAATCTACACACTTCTATACAAACTGCTTTGTTTACAACATGACTAGCGATCAAGTTCCATATGAATTGCCTAGATAGTAAATAAAGTGTTCGTCTTATACCAATTTCGTATCAATCATTGAGTAGAGAATCGAAGCAGCTGGTCCTAGGAAAATGGACGGAAAATACATCACACGTATTCCAACTATACGGCTCCCAGCCACTGTAGTATTAAAATGATGAAATAACTAACTTTCACCTGCGGCTTTTTTGGCGGTATATATAATAGATTTGTAGCAAATAAAATAAATAAATAAAATAAATAAATAAATATTTCCGGACAATCCACACAACAACATCTAGCCCCGTGGTAAGCTCTTATATAGCTCAAATATATAGTAATAAATATTTCCGAACTAATCACAGTCATATAGGAGGTTTTGTCTGTTCACGTCCGTAAGTGTAAACCCTCTAAATTCTCCTTACCTCCGGGTGGTGCTAAGAACAGTTTCTGGTGGTAGGCTTCCGCCGCGGCTTGTCACCACCCTCCAGGCTAGGCCAATGCGTGAACAATTTTTTCGTGTTCCGTAATGTGGTCCGGAGAAGCCATCTTCTAGGTCTTCATGCCCATCTTGGAGCACATCGTCGCTTTGCATCTGGTGAGATTGTGGTCAGATGAAGGTTTATATAGCATTTAAAGAAAAAAATCTAACCCCAAACTAAACTGAGCTTGTACATAAAAGTTGGTGTTTTACATAAAAGATTTACCGAAACCAGAAATTGTAGATCTTACAAAATCTGGAACCCCGGCCAAAAACAAGAAAGCTTTTGTCTTTTACTAATGCTTTGATCAGAATCGGGATTTAATCGCAATAATTGATTTTCCCACGAATTGTGGTATTAAACGGCTCTGTGTTATTGTGATATGTAGGCTATATTTTTGTGAAGTTTCATCAAAAATCCATTTAGTAGATTTTGTAAGAGAACAACTCCCTCTTTACTTACTCGCTTACTTACGTCCGTTCAAACTTTCGCGTTTAGATATAATGTTAGTAGGATTTATAGATAATTATATTAACCGAATAACAAAATGAGAACCATAAAGGAAAACAAGCTTTTATTAGGTAGATAGACGAATTTTGTTGGCTCTTTAGGCTCCCTATATCCCTATATCTATATATATATCAATATGTATAAAGTTTCTCTAGCCACGATTCGACTCTTTCATTCAACCAGCTCTACGTTATAAAAATTTGTTTGTGTTTTTTGCCATTTCAATGATTTGGAAAATCATGCTACCGCGCCACTGAGGCATTCAGTGAACAAATTTAAGTTATTTTTTGCATACGAGTAATAAATACTTTACACATTCAAAATGTCTTGCAGCCGTATCGTAGAACCAATTGCACTGTTCCAATATTAGTCCGTATCTCATTGAAGCAAGCCAGAGTGGGCTTGAAATGCACTCGACCATCCGCTTTCATCACTACACTCGGTGGGAATTTGACCGTATTTCCGAAATAGATTTTGGTATTCTTAGTAAAGATAGACAACAGGCTAAATTTGAGTGCCTTACTGGATTTAACGGTGAATATTGAGGTAATTTGCTTTTACCATACCAAAAATATCCTATGATTATTATTATATTTTTAGAGTCGTACTCTTTCTGTATTAAACCATCCCTTAAGTCATTAAAACGAAACGACAATGCTGTGGTACTGTCTTAATATCTCCAATTTATTACCCTTATCCGATATTTTAAATCCCAATTGTACCACGGTCGGCATAGCGCTTTCCAAATTATGGAAGTTTATAGTGATCATAAAATAATATGACAATATATACTCGTATCAAAGGTCGTCAATATACGATTAATTGTAAAGCAATTTGCAAACGTCGGCACTCCGCTAGTACTTTTATTAAATAATGAAATACTGGGCAGAGAGAGAAACTCGGCACTCCGCTACTAGATCGTAATTCCCAAATCTAACCACAACAAAAACAAACACTTATCTTATTGATCACTGCAAAAAGATATAAAAGAAAAAGTGAGGAAGTCTTAACATTGATATATAATAAACTTCAACTCACAGTCAAACGAATAAAACCTGACCCACAACTTAAAACAAACAGACCACATAAAAACGCCCGTCAAAAATTTATATAAACCACGGAACCCTGAAATTTATGACAGACATCAATAAAGTCAAGTTTATTGTAACCACACCCGTTCATACAATTTGTACTGGCAAAAGCTTCCTAAAGTTTCTTCTATTACAAGATTAACTTTCAGACAAGAGTTGCGCCGTAGACCCTCGTAGCACTCAGTCGCGCTACGACCACCGCTACGGAGCTACGCCGTAGCGCATGTCTACCAACTCGCTACGAAAATTCGAACTAGAAATTCCAAAGTGCAGTGCTACAAAACTAAGCAAAAAGTTTTTATTTAGTGATATTTTGTGTTGTGAGTGTAGATATGTGTTCCATTTGACATTGGGTCCAATTTGCAGAAACATCAGACTATGACCTTTTTATTTTACAGGTAAGTTGTATTTTTAATTAAGTTGAGATGAGTGTGCATTTTGCGGCGTGTTTCGGAAATTTTATGATGATTAGAATTGAGCTTTACTGTGTGGACGTGAGAGTGAGTTATTGAATGACAGCGTTATCTCTGCGCCATGAGGTAATGCGGCATAATGTTAAGTACCTACTGTACTTGAAACGAGAATTATAAATTCATAAATTCTTTATTGTACACAAAAAGGATACATTAAGGTTTATTAACAATGGTCATGTACAAAGGCGAATATAATAGGGGGTTACTTAACTATGCTAAATATTTAGAAGATAACTTAATTTTTGTTATAATTGGAATTCAATTTTATATTGACGATTTACCAAAAAATAAATGAATATTTAAAAATATATCGTAATTAATTTCCATATAAAACGTTACATTCATAGTAACCCCTATTTACTTTCCTACTGCTAGGAAACAGGGACATTTCTCGTGACAAGAGAGATTAGACCTTAATTCAGCACAAGTTCGGATTAGTGAATTTCACATATCTTACAAACTTTTCCAAGTTCTCAGAACATGCCGTCACGATATTTTGCCTTCACTGTTAAAGCACGTGTTTAAAGCGCACATAATTTGTCAAGAAAACATATCCAGCGGTTTTTGCCACGGGGTTCAAACACACGCCCTTTGGAATGAAAGTCGAGTGTTAGACAACATGGAAAAAAGGCTATTAGAATGTATTATTTAATTTATTTTTCAATTTTATTGAATAAATTTAAAATGTTTTTTTATTATTGAAGCTCAACAAAATAAAACACATTTATTCATTCACAAACGTTCTAAAAAAATAACTTCTAAAAACCTTCAAAGAAACAATTCTAAGCACATCCCAGCTTTTACGGTCCCAAAATTCAGACTTCGGTAGTTTGGGAGCCATTTAATTTCATACACGAACTCCGGTCAAGGGTTTTGTGATTAAATTTTAATAAAATTGTGCTTAAATACAAGCGAATCCGGGTAGTAACGACGCATTTTAATAATTAATTGAATTAAGTTCTGGGAATTGAAAATGTTTTTAATATTCAAGTAGAGTCCCTGTCCTAATGGAGCTTTGAAAGTAGGTCGCACTGTTGAAACAATATTTTAGTGAATGTTATTTTATTTGTAAAGGTGTGAATGGTTTAAGTTCGTTTATTTGAATAAACTATTTATACAATATCTAACCACAACTAAGCGGATTTGTTGTAAGTCCTTGTCAGGTTTTATTATTACTACATAGATATTTCTTTTGTTACATACATTATGATACCACTCGGGGAATCAGATAATGCGGAACTAACCTATGATAACATCCTCACCAATACCAAGGACCAAGGCATAATCGGGTCAAATAAATATAAAAACATCAAAAGTTAAAAGTAAAGAATTATTTCATGAAACAATATTAACCAAGATCATATACTAATCATAGTATACACACTCATGTTTATGAATTCCAAATTGTTATAGGATATTTCGAGGTATAACGTCGTTCGAGAACTCTTTCCAATAAAAATACAATCAAAAATTGGACTACACATTAAAAAGTTATGCGCGGTCATACTTAAAAAATATATAAATACGGTTAAAAAGCCAAACAATAAGTTCTGGAAATCTAATAGACAAAAATATTTTAGCCGTAGGCACAGTGAAAAAAAATAAGGTTATTATTTGCTCTCTCCTTTCAAAATAAATGAATAAATTTTATCTCAAATAGCATGGAATCATTACAGCAATATGTAATCTGATATTGCGTATCACAGGAACTGATTTAGATACTACAATAAATTTAATTATCATAACGCTCAGTAATTAATTAAATTAACACAATATCGTTATTATCATAACACAGCATGGCCGCAAATATTACTAATATTATAAAGTGGTAATGTTTGTGAGAATATTTGTGACGTGGTAGGGGGTAATCTCTAGATCGCATCGATTTGAATTAAATTTGGTACACCGATTCTCTAAAGCTTAAAAAGTTACATAAATACCCTTTCCGCGTCAAAATCCGGTTAAACGCGGATTACTGTTAGTTTACACTGTATCCATAAATTCTTTCATAATATATTACAAAGGCCATGTACAAAAACGAGCTTAACCCTATTAGAAGTTTCTTTCAGAAAAACTTGGGGTATAGATTACTGGAAATAAATAGTATTCAGAAAATAAATTAATATAAACTGTTACAAAAGGTTTGCTGTAAGAAAACTCTTATAAGGTTAATCTCGCCTTTATACATGACTACTTTCATAAAAGCTTCATGTATATATTTTGTGTAGAATAAAACATAATAAATTGGATTCATTAAATATAGGAGCTTTAATTCAGTTGTTAAATAGGATGCGTGGTTTTAAATGCCTACCGCCTAAAAATAGGGTATTCAATTTTGCAAAGAACCCATTAATTAAATTAAATTATCTTACTAAAGGTGGTCTTTATCACAATAAATAATTAACTGCAAATTTTAAGTTTCTTATTAAAAAGTTAGATTAAGATATCATTCCCTCATAATTAAAAACATTAAAATACAGAAATAAAATAAAAGGTCACCCGACAGTTAAAAACTTCCTTTCACGAGAATTAGACTGTCTTTCAATTATAATAAGAAATGAAATGGGAAAACATGGCTGAAACGAATTCGAGACCCAAATCCTATTATGTTGGCTTACCTCTTCTGCTGCTGGTTTGGACACATTATGTCTTGTGTTTTTTATTTTGTTCCGAATCTAGACGATAAAAACGGGAACATAATACTTAGACTCCGCTGTCTATCTGTCTGTCTCCAGACAGTATCGCATGAATCGTAGGAACAAGACACCTAAATTATTTCGTTCTCAAAAGTAACGCGAGTTTTATTTATATATATATATATATATATATATATATATATATATATATATATATAAATGAATCCCTATTTCCCTTGGTCACGGCATCACGCCTGAACGGCTAGACCGATTTCGCTAATTCTTTTTTGTTCTGTTCGTTATTATCAGGAGAAGGTTCTTATGAAAGAAAAAATTAAGGAAATTGCGCGGAAAATTAGAAAATTTAAAATTACTTAACCACCATATAAATTATTAAACTTTTTTAAAGTAAGAAAGAAGTGGGCACCGTAGGAAGTGTTCCGCTTTGGTTGACGTGATTAATGATGTTACCCCAAATTGAGATTTTAGCTTGAACATTATACTTGACGGAAGTGAGGTAAATTTACTGTCATTTTTTTTTTATGTTAGATAAGCCTTCATTTGAGCACAATCACACCTGATGTGAAGTGACGATGTGATCTAAGATGGGGCATGAAGATATCGTTTTACGCACTGGCCCAGCCCGGAGGGTGGTGACAAGCCGCAGCCGAAGCCTACCTCCAGAGACTGTTCTTAGCACCACCCGGAGGTTACGTGTAAGGATTCAGAGGGTTACCACTTATGGACGTGAACAGACAAAACCACCATAATAATGCAATATCTACAAAAGCATACTCTGCTAAAACTCCACATTCGGTGCTCGTTCTTATCAGTGTTGGGGACATGCACAGATAATCTCGTGTCGTGAATAAGCTCAGAGTCGCTCAAAGAGCTATGGAGAGGCTATCCTTTGGGTTTCTGTGCGAATCAGAAATGAGGAGATTCGCCGACATAGCCACATGGATTAGCTGTTTATTGTTGCAGTGAGCCAGCGGACGTCCTATGGCTGTAAAGATGATGAGGTCGTGCAGTTCTAGACTAGACTTAATAGGCCACTTGCACAGCTCACAAAGCTATTAGCGGTAAAATTTCGTAGAAACATATCTCGTTTAATTTCTAGTTTCGATAACATTTTAACTTCATTGCACGCGGAGCGCCAAAACTAGTTATAAATTCCACCCAGAATCCGATTTTGTAGCTTCTATAAATTATAAGCTTTTCATACTATCAGTTCGTGTTATAAAGCCGTTCATTTTAGGTTTATTTTGATACTATTGTTGTGTTCAATGGTTAAAAGCGGACTGTATTTTAAAAGTTTTCATCCAAATAACCTGAAAATACGTTGCAAGTTAAATATTTTTATATTAACTCGTAAGTGCATTTTTTTGGGAAATATTTTCAATTAATCAATTATTTAATTTTATTTTTGATGAAATCTGATATGCTTAGTTTGACGGGCCGAGTTACTGTAGTCTATATGCAAAAGTTACTTTGGCCGTTTGTTAATTTGCCGGTATTTTTACACTCCAAAACTACTGAACTGATTTTAATGAAATTTAGTCTACAGATTATCCAAACATTTAGACAGGATACATTTTAAAATAGTTTTTTTTTGTCATGGTAATCTATTTATAACACGTGGATTAAATATTTTGTTTTCTTCCCCCTGATAACTTTGATACGGAACAACTACATACACGAGTATTATATTAATAGATGTTGTATAAAAAACTGTTTTTATATTAACTATCCGCCTAAGAATGAGACCTTTAAAGAATATGATACCATAACAGGTACATACGAGTTATAATTTTATAGCAATCATTTTGGTCTGGGTTTATAAATAAAAAGTAGGTACCTATATATTCTTGGATTATAATGGACAGGCGGTAGATAAAAAATAAGGGAAGATAAATATATATGTTAATATATTTATGTAAAGCTAAGATTAGGACCAGCGTGTTCCATAAATTATGGCGCGTTTGTTCCTTGGCTTTTTGTCCGATCCCATAACCACCTTCTGTAAAGGTATATTATGCTAACGTGCGACGCATTGTTTAAATCTGGTTTGTGTATTTGACTAATCTGGGTAAAGTAAACAATGCCTTCTTTACGTTTTAATAGGTATTTGCAATAGCTGTTTTTGTCTCTGAGTGTACAAAACAGTATTCATTTACTTTCTCCGAGTTATCGCAAATATATTGATTAAAACTGAAAGTGACCACTCGGAGAATTTTGTCCGAGTATACCAAAATCTCTTAACAACATAAAGTAAGACGAAGAGTAAAAAGAACTGTACACAAGTTATGTGCGTACATACATTTTATGATTTTTTTTTGTATTCCTAATGGACAATCTGTTTTAATCGATGATGTTGTCTTGGACTGAAAGCCATAAAAATTCATCATCACCATCTTCCTGACCTTATCCCACATTACGAGGGGTCGGCACAACATATTTTCTCCTTCCATTTCCCTCTATCACCCGTCATCTCAACACTCACCTTTTTCTTACACATATCATCTTTCACACAGTCCATCCATCTTTTCTTCAGCCTACCTCTTCTCACTATATATCCATCGACATTCATATCTAAAGCTCTTCTCGTTACATGACTTAAAAATAAAAAAAATAAAAAGAAAGCCATAAAAATTATAGCATTTTTTTATTATTATTGTAAGATTTAGATAATAAAATGACTTAAAAAAAACAATTCTTAGCAATTAACCTTTTACTTCTATTTTTACAATGAAATCCGCAAAATCAATCAGACTTACAGTACCAATCACTAACACAAAATAACGATTACACACTTCAAAATCCACTAAACACAAGTACAATGGCTCAAATGACCCTAAATATTATATATACAAATATACATGCTTTTCTCGTTAAAGCCTTTGTCATATTTTGATACTTTTCACGCAATGTTTTGATTGATTGAACGAAAATGTTGTTATTGGAAATTAGTCATACGAGCACTCTTACCTATATCAAAGTTGAGACGGAATTAATCGAGAACTAATTACGTAAACAATATACTATCATTATTTTTCCGTCCCCTTACATGGATAAGACATTGTTACTTCCGCGATAGAAATCTTTTGTCTACCAAGTGTATAGAGGTCTATGAGGAGAGTGTGCAATTGTGCTAGGTGTTATGTGGGTGAAACAAAGAGAAACATCTCTGCTAGACTTGCTGATAAATTTAGGCTACAAAAAAGGTAAAATAAATAAATATGTCGGGAAACATCACCAGCATCCCATCATAAAAAAATACATACACGAAAACACCCATATATATGTATGTAGATATTAGCTAAAGCCACATTGGAGATGAGGATATAGCCCCTTACTCTTGCATTTGTAATACTTACCAGGAATTCACCAACCAAACTATGATTTAAGATCATGATACAAAATAAAATAAACAAATATTAATAATTCTAAAAGTTTAATAGTTGTCTTTAAATAAGTTAATAAGTTGTCCGTCATTTAAATTATTTATAAGTAAACTAACTCCTAATTTTCTTAGTGCAAACGAAAAGTCAAGTCAATACAGTGCATTGAAATTTTGCAACGTAACGGTTCACCCCTATTCCGTAACTTTGATGCTATAAATCTTGTCACTTCCTTATTAAATTGATAAAAAAATCAGGTGTCGAATATTTTTGGACGGGCTATGAGGCAAACTAAACATTATAACTATTTTTCATATTATATGTATAATAAAAAATATCTATCTATACTATATGTATGTCTATTATATTAAGTATATCAGATGTCTAGTACCCGTAACACAAGCCTATAGCTTACAACGGGGCTAGATGTTATTGTGTGGATTGTCCGGCAATATTTACTAATTTATTTATTCAATCCTCAGCATGCCTATTATCAAAGTTAAAATCTTAGCGAAATTATTATTATATAAAAATGCTAGATTATAAAAAAAATATCTAGGCGGGCGAAGTTAAATTCGCTACTGTTTCACCTAGGCAGAAGTCACTCGATTATTTTAGTTTATTCATCATACTTCTGTCACGATGTTAAGTAAAAAAAATCGTATAATATGAAATTCCAACATAATTTATTTATCCATTTTATCCAGGCCACTCTGTCTAATGCCCCAACATAAAAACAGCAATAATACCTGAGCAATTGGCAAACGACCCGTGTACGGCGCGATTGATGCCAAACTGCTTTTTTATTGCACAGAATATCGGTCAGCGAATAACACAGCCCTGTGCCAAATGGCTTGTTCATTCTAGTAATTACATAGGCTTATTGGCATTTCACTGGCAGTGGACGAAATTTGAAACCGATCAATGTTATTCCAAATTCTATTGCTTTATTTGAGGTTGATATGTTGATGTCTACGTCTTTAATTCAGTTTTGTGAATATGTTTTCTAAGTATGGGTAAGTTCACAAAGATTTAAATGGACACATCTCGCAATTTGGTGAAAAGTCTGCTATTTTATAAAAGTGTCAAAACTCACTCGCGTCGAAAAACTAATCCAAATGGTGTTCTTTACCTAAAACGGATCAGCTGTTGGATAGTTATGAGTATAAAGAGTCTAACAAAATAAATATCTAAAGAATTCATGTACATAATATCTGGCTACTATCTTACTTTTAGTAGGCCTTACCTCGGGAAAATCAACATAAACGCGGGTAACACACATATTCTTTAAAACCCGAAAAATTAAATATGCATTTTTCCTCGGGAAAATATGTCATTTTACGATAAAATCTTTTATAACGCGGAAAAGGCTGCGGGGTACTGTAATTTGGTACACCGATTATTTTTTACCGCGGGAAAACATGTCATGTTCCGAATACAATATACATGGAGGCTTTTGGAGGTTTTTTCTGTTCACGTCCGTAAGTGATATGATAACCCTCTGAATCCTTACACGTGACCTCCGGGTGGTGCTAAGAACAGTCTCTGGTGGTAGGCTTCGGCCGCGGCTTGTCACCACCGCACTGGGCCAGTGCGTGAAGCGATTTTTTCGTGTTTCGTAATGTGGTCCGGAGAAGCCACCTTCTAGGTCTTCATGTCCCATCTTAGACCACATCGTCACTTTACATCAGGTGAAATTGTGGTCAAATGAAGGCTTATTAAGCTTAAAAAAAAAATGGCTACTTTCTTACTTTATTAGGCCACACCTCAATTGTACCTGTAATTTGGTACACCGATTCTTTTTTACCGCGGGAAAACATGTCATGTTCCGAATATAATATACTTGGCAAAAGTTTTTCGGGTAAGCTAGTACAATATAACCTTTTACTTTGTAGAAGGATAAAAATATAGAAATGGTAAGCGGCTTTGCTTCGGCAATGGCTCACGCAATTTGTGATATTACATTTGTGGATGTTGAGGTGAGCTCTCAATCCACCCTTGTCTATTTGTTTTTGATACACGGACCTAATGAAAAAAAGGTGTGTCTGCGATTCACACACGGTAGAAGTGAAACTTCAGTAAATCGACAAAAGAATAAGATGCATAAAAAAAAATGCTGTGCAAAAAGATTTTGTTCGGGCGGTCACCCATCCAAGTACTGGCATTCCGGAAAGTTGCTTAACCTTGTTAGCGTTTAAGATTGGCTTACCTGACGTATTTCCGTTGCATCCGGTCTGAAATCACAACGATTCTAAAGAAGTTTCACTTCAACAAAACAATTAATGGGCAACACAACGTATATCAATAATGAAGAAATAAAATATTATCATCATCATTTTAGATGAAGGAAGACATAGTCATATTAAAACATTATTATGTCAGAGAAACATGTGCATTAAACTAGTTATAAACATTGTTATATAGAACAAACTTAGTAAATAATGTATGCCTGAAAGAAAGGATTTTCCTAGTTCAGGCACAATAAATACATCGAAGTTCTAATTAAATTGTAAGGATTTTTGTCAACTTTAGCTTTGAGTGATTTTCTGAATAAGTATTATTATTATTTAAACAGGGTTCCGACATTTTAGTATGGAGATTGGCAAACCTAGTAGTTAACTATATAAAAAAGCATGATTTCATCTCAGAAGCCGTATGACTAAGAGATTTGATTCCTTAACACTTTTTGTTTGTAAACATTTAGCCTGTCGATTGACATGAGTTTCATCACTGGCCGTAGAATCTCGTTTTCAAGATGGGCGATGATCAAAGGCAGCAGATTTTAATAGTTTGTTAACTTAAATATCTCAATAATCAGACACAATAGAAAGTTAAGTAATTTAACATTTTTCGTTTGTTAATATTTATTGTGTCGATTGACATGCGTTACATCACTGGCTGCGAAATCAATATTTTTTTGAACTAGAAGGTTAACTAAAATGTTCAAAACCTTTATAGTTATTATATACCAAGAACGCGAGTTTACCAAGTCATCTGTCTAACAATACATCTTTCTTGTTACCGATCCGGTATCTTCATTCTAAAACTTTAGCGACTGCTTTAGCATAATCATAAACATGATTAATGTGCTAAATTGTTATCCTTCAAGTTTATATTTTATTTCAATAAAAAACTTTTGTGTAATTTTTTAGTAGGTGATCAAAACAAGATGAAATGGTCTGTTACAACGAATTTTCCGTGTAATTTAATTATTTTTACACTATTTGTCATTAAAAACACTAAAAATAAAAAGTTAAAAACGAGAGATTCAAAATCAAGCAGTGACCGCGCACAACGTTGCTTAACTTTATAAAATCACGTTTGTTTTTTGCAAGCCCCCTTATATATTTATTAATTGTTTTTATTAATTGGTTTAAGTCCTCTTAAATTATTGTTTATTTTATTATTTGTCGGTGCGCAGCAACGTAAATTCACCTTCCCTCATTTTTTGCCCCTAAATTATTATTAATTAGCTCTCTATCTATCATGGTTTGTGAGGTTTAGCCTGGTGACAGACGGACAGATAGACGACGAAGTAACATTTATCCTTTGTGTACGGAACCCTGAAATAGATAAATTAAATCTTAATTCAACACACTTCTAAAACTCTGTGGCAATGGAAACAGAGACCAATTTCGTCTCTCATTCAATGAATATTAACTGGATTTTGCGAAAATCTGTTTATATTGACAGGCAAAATCAGGGGTTAAGCCATTACGGTGAGAAACCTATTTTCGGAAATCCTTTTTGTTGTTACTCTGGATTTGTAACAAAGAAAGGTTTTTCGGTGTGATTGGTTTATTGAAGACCTTCGGGTAAGGTGAGATGAAATAATAATGTGAGGTTAAATAAATATTACATTGTACACAACAAGATGGCGGAAATACTTTGAAATACAGTATGCGTAGCGTGAACGTGATATTTTTGATACTTTTATGAAAAAAGTTACTAAAATAGTCCACGGTATGAAATTGGCCGGGAACAAAAGAAATATTGGTTTCAAAGGACTTCGTTTATGGTTTGGGCACTTATTGGATAAATTTCTTTATTTAGACTGCGAAAAGATGAAACTATTGAAATAAAGTAAAAATCCATAATTTATTAAAATAGTTAATTTAAATGTATCTAGATGTAGCCGTGTTGGCTAAGTGGGAGGACACTCGACTTTCATTCCGAAGGTCGTGGGTTCAAACCACGCCACGCACCTCTGGATTTTTCTTCTTGAGAAATTTATGTGCGCTTTAAGCACGTGCTTTAACGGTGAAGGCAAACATCGTGAGGAAACCGGCATGTACTGAGAACTTTAAAAAGAGTTTGAAGGACATGTGCAACTTTCTCCTTGGTCTGGGTATTTAAATGTATAAAAAAATATCTATGCATGTATGTCTATTATATTAAGTATATCAGATGTCTAGTACCCGTAACACAAGCTTAGAGCTTACCGCGGGGCTAGATGTTATTGTTAGGATTGTCCAGAAATATTTATTTCATGATATTTTCAGTCATCTTAATGTACAGAGAGAGTATTATTTATTCCCTGACATTACGTGTAGCGGCCTACGACGAATATTCGTGACACCACGATGTGTGTTTCTGGGTACACCGTAGGAACTAGAAGTATTCGGGCGATGACGTCGCTTGGCGCGGTCGTGGCTACAATTACGTCACTTTAGAATACTATAGCGCGCAACGCGAGCCGAATCTTTGTCTGCTGATACACATGTACATAGCGTATACCCACAATACGCGATGTTTCTGTTCACGATGATTTCAGCGGGCCAACGCGACACGAAGGACAATAACTAAAAGACATTAAAAGAAGGAAAATAATATTGAACGACGTTTAAAAACGCTTATAAGCTCTCATTCCAGTACTTGACTTTGTCTTAGTTTCTTTGTCTATACTAATAGTATAAAGAGGAAAGGTTAGATTTTTTGTTTGTTTGTTTGTCTCGAATAGGCTCTGAAACTACTGCACCGATTTAAAAAAATCTTTCACCATTCGAAAGCTACACTATCCCTGAGTGACATAGGCTATATTTAGTTTTCAAAAATAATATGATTTCTTACCAAACTCCGATAATGTAACCCATGGTGAAAAAAAAGAACCTAAAATCTTTCTTTAATCGCGAATGCTGCGAAAACTATTGAATATGTAACAAAGTAATGTACTACAACTTTGTAGAACTTATAATTATCTACAAAAAACGTCGTAACATCATATCTCTAACTATTACAGTTTTGTGACAATAAACGTTTTTTTTATATAAAAAAGTTAAAATACCACTGTTTGACATTAAAATACCACCAAAAAACGTAAAATAAGTTGAGTATACAGTTTTTTTAGCTTTTTTCTGCTCTTTCGAATAGCATAATAATAGAATTCTAGCTTAAAAAAATACAGTTACGCTACATGTTTTCACTGTGAATTTGCAGACTTCCGTCGAAATTATGTTGTAACTTAGTAGGTATGTGATCCATTTACATAAGTCGAATTGTTGTATTCCTATCCTATGACCAAAGAAGGTTAAGTTGGTGTATGTATCTTGGCAAACCAGCATTGCTCTTACACTAATTCTTAGCTTGAACGAAAAATTATAACCACACATACACCAATAAAAAACCAACTTTCTTCAAAAAAATAAAGTTACACCAATTGACCCCAACCAAGTTTATGTTTGTTGTCGGTTACACCAATTTGAGCATTGCAATCAATAGTATGTTTTCTCTTACCTTAATCTTCTTCAAAATAATAAATCTAAATTTAAAATATAAGAAAAACCCCCGATTCGAATCCTTCAATCTCCTTTAAAGTAAAACACCATAATAATGTGTAATGTGCACGCAATGCGCTTTCATTTGATACCCCACTCGAGATATTTACAGATATTCGCTTTTCCTTCCCGACTCTAACCCCCACAATTTTTAAACGGCACAACCGATTTTCATGAAACATGTCTAAGAGCACTCGCGCTAGACTCACCTTTTAAACAAAAAAAAACTAAGATGAAATAGCTTCATCCGTTCGGGAGCTATGATGTCCCAGACAGATAGACACGTCAAACATATTATGACACCCCTCTTTTTTTGTCGGGGGTTAAAAATGAATCGCAAAATGTGTTGCTAAGCGCATAACTCAACAACGCCTATACCAATTTAGCCAATTTATTTTTTTAAATGTTTGATGGAGTTTAAGGATGGTTTTTACGGAGAGAAAAATTCAAATAATTTTAAAACAATTTTGAATAATTACCCGTGCAAAGCCGGGGCGTGCCGCTAGTATAGAATATTTATTAAATTTCATCATCAACACCTTTTTAACGTTCCCACTCCGGAGACAAAGGGACTTCTTTCTTGACCAGTGAGATTAGGCCTTAATTCACCATGCTGGCCGTACGGCATGTGCGAGTTGGTGAATGTCACTCATCCTCACGATGTTTGCCTTCACCGTTAAAGAACATGTTTAAAGCGCACTTAATGTTTTCAAAAAGAAAAATTCAGAAGTGCGTGGTGGGGTTGAAGTCACGACCTTCAGAATGACAGTCAAGTATGCTCCCACTTAGCTAACACGGTTTGCAAATATATTAAATTTACTTCAATCTAATTCGTAGTCCTGTAAAAGTGTCAAAAAGACCTTTCTAACACACCTGTCTGAGCCTAAACACTTTATATTCCAACCACGCGAGCCCCCATCCATATCATTACTGCTATGTGTGTATGTAGCCTAAAATAACTGTTTTAATCTCATAAGTAGGCATTTTAGGCTTTTACGGCACCGTTACAAGGACGATAACGAAGTCTATTTCAAACATAATCGTTTACAACAAAGATAAGTGAAAGTGTTTTGGAAGTTGTACGTTTGACCGCCTTTGGCTGAAAGGTGAATAGAGTTGGTAGAGTTTTCAATTATGTACTGTACATAATACAATGTAAAACTCTTCCAACCATATTATTTTTGGAACCGAGTGAAACATATTAAAACTTTTAATTAGTATTCCGACGCTTCAGACTTATAATGTAACGGTTAACGGAAAATTTACTAATGAATTTTCTGTGCTGTAAATTAGTTGTCTCAGGTTTATACGAATATTTTTATTAATTATAGTATTATTTTCTAATACTACCATACTATCTACCATCTAACACCAGTGTGCTGTGACGACTTTTAGTTCTGAAACGTGCTTTAATAGGGAAAATAGAAGGGAAATATCTTATCTCTATATTCGACATTAATGGTTTCTTTTAAAAAATATTTTAAATTACTTAATGAGTAAGAACGGAGTGAGTGTTGAGATTACGGGTGATAAAGGGAAATGGAAGCAAAACACATGTTATGCCGACCCCACATAGTATGGGACAAGAGCAGGATGATGATGAATTTACAGGCCATAGATGGTAAGACATGTTGTTCTTTAATGGTTTTTTTTATATCTTGTTCCTGTACATACCATGTCTTTTGTGAATAAATAATTTGAATGTTTGTTTGACTACAATATCGCGTTGGAAAGTCTCGAGTTTGACGAGGATCTATTACAAAGATTTAGTTGATGTCTTTTATTGTTAATATATTTTTTTTTTAATATTTTTTTTTATTTTTTATTTTTATTGACTTTATAGATAATTCAGGTTAAAAAAATTAAAATATCTATGGAGAGTTCTATAAGCATAATCAGTTATATCTATTTTAAACTATTATGCACCGAAATATAAGCCGAAAGTTTATATTTTTTTCATCCTAAAACAACTATAGCGGCGCCTTAAATTTTCTTCGTACATTTCCGGACTACTCACACCGCATCACCTAACCCCAAACTAAGCAGAGCTTGTACTATGGGTGACTGATATACTACATAGATACATTTTTTTTTTGTTTTTGTAAATACATACATAATATGATACATAGAAAACACCCAGACCCGAAACCAGAAATTGTAGATCGTACAAAATCTGGTCCCCCGGCGGGAATCGAACCCGCAACCTCCTGCGCCGCAGGCGGACGTTTGCCCACCGAGCCACAGAGGTCGTCATGCCTACTAAAATGAATGAATGGTTATTATTAGAAGCTTACTTACGGACAAATTGAAAAATTCAGATCGGTCTGACTTCACAGTTTTGTTCACTTGCGCAAAAAACTCGATATCTCAAGAACCATCCCACTACGCAATGCGGCGCTTTTTAAGGGAAGTTTGGAAGTTTTCTGGCCGTGATCGAAAGCGTCGTCGAGTCTATCTCATACTTGATTAATGATCAGGATCCCGTCTCATCAGCCGAATGTTCTGAGCAGAACGGTGTGAGCTGGCTGCAATACAATTAAATTAAATAAATAAATATTTCCGCACAATTCACACATCAATATCTAGCCCCGTGGTAAACTCCAAGCTTGTGTTACAGTACTAGACATCTGATATACTTAATATAATACATATATAGATATTTTTTATAATACATTATGAAACGCCCAGACCAAGGAGAAATGCTTGCAGAACATACAAACACCTGCCCCCTCGGCGGGAATCGAACCCGCTACCCTTCGCGCTGCAAGCGGACCATCGCCCATAGCGCCACTGAGGTAGTCCGATAAAAATGTTAGTTCTTAGGGTACATAAAAGCCCTGTTGGGCTATTTTGAATCAATTATTTGACATATCTAATTCTTACTTCTATCCTTTATATGCACTGACCTAGAGATACATTTTTTATGAGGTACATAAATCATCCCCAAAACAAACGCGAGATACACTATTCATTTTTAAAACGGGTTTTGACGTTTCATTTTGAATATCCGTTTTCAAAACGAAACGTCTAAACGCTGCCGGGAAATGTCCCACGAGTAAAAACCGTTTTCAAAATGAATAAAAAACACATGTACAGATTTGAGGTGTAAGCTAAATATCTATAGCTCAATTCTTAAAAGGCATAAAAAAGACATTAAGTCAGTGGAGTACGTTAAAAAAAAATTAATAAAAAAAGGCGCATCCCGCTTTTAACAGTAATCATCATCAAAATTGAGATTTCATTATCTCGATTTGTTTAATTTTGTTCATAATGTCTAGCAAAAACCTTACAATATTAATTTGAAATTGGTTTCATTCGCATCTATTCTTGATAAGAATTAGGACTTTGACGCTTCACATTAAATTTCCAGATTAGATAAGTATGAACACTCGAGCCTCCATCTATTTATAACTCCGCTCTGAAATTCCCAGTTTCATTAGAGCTAGTCGTTAAAACTCCGCTCCGCTTGATTTAGTCTCTGATTTACGCCGGTAATTATTTTATTTTGAGGTTTATACGATTTTGATTGATTCAGTAAATCTTGGGTTACGTAATCTGAGAACGGCGTTGTGGCGATTGAACGCAAATACGATGTCGAATCATCGCTACTGAAGATTGAATGTGAATTACGACACTGGGACTTTTATTTACGTAGCGATTGTGGAAAGCGATATGCTGTAACGCCCGTAGTGAGACGGCTCTTTGATTATTTTATACATTAAAACAAACAATTCTTTATTGATTCTTTAAATAAATATATTATTGGTCCATTTCGCATTCAATGCGAGTTCCGAGCAAAGGATGCTTATTACAGCATCAAATCGCATCGCGAAAAATAAACTGAACCTTTTTTAAGAGAATTTAATTCAGTACAAACTCTACTTCGTTTTCTCATTATCTCTTATAGTTTTAGATATATTTAGAATGACGTATTTAAAGGAGATTATAGCCATCCTTAATAAATAGGCTATCTAACAGTGAAATAATTATCAAAATAGATTTACTAGCTCGAACAAACTCTTCGGTTTTATAATATTAGTAAGTATAGACAATCCTTCATTTCACTACACCTCACATAATGATAAGTGTTAATCTAGTAGATGAACGCAATAATGATGAATATGAATAAGATGAATTGTAACTGTAAAATTTTATGTTAATTTAATTTGTGCTATGCTGCAAAATAAATGATTTCTTATCCTAACGCAAAGACAGATGCACACTGCATGCCCCATGTTTCTTTGTGTTCAACTTGTCAATCAATTGACTCTGCCTAAGTTATCAATCGCAACTTGAATACGACACTGTTGATCACAGGGCAACCCCCTTGAAGGCTCTAGCGTGTAACGACGTGTGGTTTCCTGATAGCGAGGCTGCGTTAGCTTAATCAAGCCTAATTCTCTCTGGTCGTAGACTTCGGCCGCGGCTTGTCATAACCCTCCAGGCTGGGCCAGTGCGTGAAAATCTTTTTTCGTGTTTCGTAATGTGGTCCGGAGAAGCCATCTACCTTCTAAGTCTTCATGCCTCATCTTAGACCATAGATTGTGGTCAAATATAGACAATCTATTATCTAGCATAAAAAAAAATGGCAATCAATTGACTCAACCCAAGTTATCTATTGCAACTTTGCGACCCCCTTGAAGGCTCTAGCGTGTAACGACGTGTGGTTTCCTGATAGCGAGGCAGCGTTAAGTTAATCAGGCATCAGTCGTAAGTAGTGTGAAAATGTTGCTGGTGGAACGTTTTAGGCTACTTTATCGAAGGGGTAGCGTTCGTTCGCATTACGTCACGTCGTTAGGTTAATTAGGTGAGAGCGGCCAGATTTTATGAGACGAAAACTGATAAAACCTGAAAATTTTCGCTTCTGGGTTGATTCAATTGACGAAAATCGGAAGTGAATTCGGTGAAATAATTTCAGTTTGCAATTATTTTCAAAATTTAACATATCATGTGCAATTCAAACAAAGAACAAACACATTTCAAGTAGATTTTATTTAATAAAAATATTTAGCCGTTGATTACCGTTGAATCATTAACTATGTTTTATCGATCGAACTGATTGGAACTATTTTTAAATAGTAATGGGGTTTAATTCTGTGACTATTCCTAACCTTATATTATTTCTGTGTCTTATGTTATTTCTTGCAGTATTTTAATTTACATGTTTGGGGTTTGAACCCCAAATATGTTTGCTTGGTTGCAATAATTTAATCTTATCTATGATCAAATAAGACACCAAAATACATTAAACAAACAAAAAAATTTAAATATCGATGAGTCGCAAATAAAAGCTCACATTCCCAGCGCATTCTAAACATCAGGCCATATAGGCACCATATAGCTGGCATTGTCAGCAGGTCGTTAGCAAGCAATGTTATAGCCGGTAATGCATTTCTGACGAGTAGCGCGTGTAGCCAGCAAGCTGTTGATAACAATAGGCAATTTGTACCAGCTTGTATTAGAGTAAGTTATTGTTTAATATGCTCAGCTGTTGCTGTTACCAGAGCTTTCATTCGTTCTGCAAATGTCAATTCGAAATAAGAGATCATAGCCTTGAAAAGACGGCTTTTAGTATTAAAAAGGATAGGAATAAAGCGCTCTACGACGAATCATATTACAAGATTATTGATAAGGTTAATCCCCGTGACAAATGCTCCTAGATTGTATTATTGGTACGAGACATCCAAGTTCTATCCAAACTAAATAAATTTATACCAATAATTTTGACTATATTATAAGATTGGCAATCTGAGAACTGGAATCATGCTGCGCCTTTAGGTTTTGTTGATTTTCAGTAATTTAAGAGTTCTCTTCACCGTTCGCTACCATTTTATAATATGATGCTGAAAGACAAAATGAACAACACAATGTTGTATTTTGAGATCAAAGAAAAATATATATTTACTCCTAAAACGGGTTACAAAGAAACCATTTCATAAAGTTGAAATCGAGCGAGCGTAATGTAATAATATCATTGTTCTAGTAAAGTGTTTAACTTTCATTAGTAAAGTAAGCAACTTTACCAATATATTTTTAATGTATTTTATTTCCGTACAAATAAATTGATCTCACAAACCGAGGAAACTCGCAATATATTATTCGCACAAAGGTGCGAATAACAGATTAATTATTTATTATCTACAGTTAATTGAAAATATCAAAACCAGTTACACAATGGATTTCCTTTCAAAGAACACCAGTAATATTCACCACAACCACTTCCAATTTTATGATTCCATGTTCCCAAAACCTTCTCTCATAACATTCAGCTCACAGCCATCCCAAAATTCCAATATTATATCGTATTAAGATGTGTGTGAGTTTTCTAAAGAGTCCAAATTGAGTTCTCCGGTAAAGAACGCCGAAATTGTTAAATTAACTTTGGAAATTTTTCGCGTGTAATTCTCATTTTTTGGTAGCATTACTTTGTAATTTAGGACCTTGGAAGTTCGGAAATAAGGTCGTAACTTCGTAAAGGCGTGTTTTGACTTTGACCGGACGTGTACTTGGCTTGTTAAGGTTCTCCATTAAGAAACTGAGCTGGATAAAGCTTTGATTCACAAAGTATTTATTTTAAAGTCAAGGCCATGAATCATGGAATAATAAGTTTACTTTATACATTACCAAAATTGTATGATTAAATATTCCCAATACTTTCACTTATCGTTCAGTTATCAGTGCTTAAGGGCTAACCGTTAATGAATTTCCAGAAAACGTAGTATTAACCGTAGCACTTTCTCCTTGATCTGGGTGTTTAATATGTATAATAAAAAATATCTATGTATGTATGTATATTATATTAAGTATATCAGATGTTCCCGTAACACAAGCTAAGAGCTTACCACAGGGCTAGATGTTGTTGTGTGGATTGTGCGGAAATATTTATTTATTTATTTATTAAGTACACATAAGCTGTGTATACATTTAGCTGGGGAATGTCCAAACTTTATGCATTGTATTTTGTAGTAGAGTTTCATTTAAATCCTTTTAGTAATTTAAGGCCAATGCCACACATGACGGAAATTCCGTTTCGGAAGATCCGAGGTAGAACGTCAATACGTGTTATTGCATATAAAATACCGATCTCTCAGTGGCCAACCGCTCGCTCTCAGCAGCTTCTGCTCCGACCTCCGCGTACCGATCTTCGTCCGAAGATCCGCAACGCTGCATTCCAGGTATTTGTATGCATCACGCCACATTCAGCGAATACCTAGCGACATTCACGGGATGTTCGACACTGACCAAATTATTTAGTATACAAATTTTAACTAAGGATAGGTAATTTATACAAATACTAACACTAATAATAATTATCGAATTTAAATAATAAATACTTATTTTGGGATCAATTCTGACACTGAATAAAATTGTTTGTCATATAGCCAGCTTTATTTTTTTTACAACAACAATCTTTATTCAGCAACACATCAAATTATTGTATGGACATTAGATAATATTCGAATGCTTTATCGGGATAATGTCTTAGCAGCATGGGCAATTAATAGCAAATACAAGGTATGCCCAATTTCTAGTCTTCTAATGCCTCACTAGCTTCCACTTCTATCGGAACTATTGCCACCACTCTGTATAAGCGTTGGCAGTCGACTAATTATTCACCGCAGAATATTCAGTGTGACTGTAACGTATAGTGACTGTCGAATTCGCGATTGATTCATGCTCCATCTTAGACCACAACGTCACTTTACATCAGGTGCGATAGTGGTCAAATGAAGACTTATCAACAATAAAAAAAAAAAAAAAAAAAAAATTTGAGACGGTTTTTTTGTCAAGTCTGGCGCTGGCCTAAGCGTGAAAAAGTAGCATAAAATCCGTACAGTTGCGTTAATAAGGTAATTACATTTTCGTAGTTCGTTTTTGAGTTTAAATATACTTTATATTTTTAATTCCACGTCCTAATGGAAGTTAATGTAAGCTTAAAGGAAGCAGGGCTTAATGGAAGTTTTAAATTCTGCCAAATCCACTTAGCCACTCGGCGAATACATCTATCGCACACTGAAAACTTTATCTTATGAAAATAGTGTTACACAGAGCAGATATAAATATTTGAGATATTCTTATCTGATGCTAAGATCCGTTGAGACTGTGTAAATGATGATTATGTAAAACAAACAAGTTAGTGACGAAATTACAGCTGATACAGCAAGTTCTAAAAAACACTAAGCAAATAGATAAAAATATACTAACAGTATATTTTGTGGCACTAAAAATGGACTAGAATATAGAAATACAATTTCAGATATGGAAAGCATAATACGAAATTTAAAATAGAATACAGAATTTATGATTAACCTTACTAAATCATAAATTATACATTATGTATATTCTATAGTGCTATATTCTAGTCCATTCGAATTCACGTAAAAAGCCTAGCAATATTAAATCTTGACCCCTCGACCGCATTACTCAATATACATTAATGAACATCGTAATGAGCCCTACATGGAATCGCTTGTAATCTTCTAAAAGCATCAAAATGTCTACACATAAACATTCGGCGCGTTGATGGAATTCTGATCGCCTCGTGTTCAGTAACTGTTTGCTTTATGTAATGAAATGGAAGGATGCTAAGATTTCAGAATATTTTCTTAAGCATTCTAATATAAATAAAATGTAAGGTTTTGTTTGGTGAAGGCGAGGAGTGTAAACGAATTACACAATTTAATGCTACAAGCCGAGTTTTATTAAACCAAGTTTAACTATATAAAAAAATTGTAAATGTATTCCCGAATTCCTGTAAATCGATTTACCGAAAAAGATCAAATTGTCATTTTTAAATGGTTGAACTAGGTTCAGTTAGACTCGATTTGTAGCATAAAAAAGTGAAATTGGGGCTAAGCGCCAATCGGTTGAATTTACTTTTACCACACTGAGTAGTCTTCCCCAAAATACACCACCTCTGGTGGTAGGCTTCGGCCGCGGCTTGTCACCACCCTCCGGGCTGGGCCAGTGCGTGAACCGATTTTTTCGTGTTTCGTAATGTGGCCCGGAGAATCCATCTACCTTCTAGGTCTTCATGTCCCATCTTAGACCTCATCGTCACTTTACGTCAGGTGAGATTGTGGTGAAATGAAGACCTATCGAGCATAACTTTTTTCGTCTGTAACCGTTATTGATCAGAGCTTGCCGGCTACTTTTATATTGTTTGCCTCTCGTTGAAATAATACAAAACATAAATATCCAACGTGTTCTCGTTTTATTGCTATTCCCGGCAATCCTGCCAATAAGCTTATTTTATCTGCCGTATACCGAATAGATTAGATAATGTCCGCTTGTTTGAAATTTAAAGCTTACATTTTGATATTATTTATGACATACTAGAAATTTAAACGTTATAACGCTACTCATAAGAATAAGCATTATAAATAAATAAATATTTCGACGCAACAACATCTAACCCGCGGTTTTAATCTCTAAGCTTGTGTTACGCGTACTAGACATCTGATATACTTAATAAAGTAGACATGAATACATAGATATTTTTACCAAGAAGATAGTGCTTGCAGGACATACAAACACTTGACCCCTCTTGCACCGCAAGCGGACCCTCGCCCACCGCGCCACTGAGGCAGTCTGATTATTTCTTATTTCATGAAATTCTAAGGAATTACAGACAATTATGAACAGCATACATTTGGGTGAGAGCTCGATTTTAAAACGAATCATTATCATTTCATATTATTTATTTATACTTTGTGCACAAAAAAAACAATGTACAGAGGAGGACTTAATGCAAATGTGCAACATAAACCTGTATTTTTTTACCATTCATAAAATACAAAGGTTTAACCGTGAGGCAATTGACTTCAAACGATAGAAGAGATAATTCGCGGGCGGCGTTCGCCCAGCTGTCGGCGACGCTACCAAAGTTTAAAGCTCTAAAGTTATATGCATTAAGTTGGACACTCAGAATTTGGGTCCTAACTATGTAGGGCCAATTGCATGCTCACCTATGACCCGTTATACGCGTTTTTAATATACTTATTATAAGTTTTTGTATAGTAAAACAATTAAGATCTACTACGCTACAATTTTATGGTACTTGTTCAATAAATACATCTAAAATAACATTTTGTACACGAATTCAAGACAAAATTGTTTCACGAATAAAAAAATTCTGAGGACAAAACATTTGAAAACATTGGCTGAAATAAGAATTTCCTCCTTTTTTTAAGGAAAGTTGATATAACAACTAACACTTTACTGAGTTGCCCATTTTTAAAGATTTTCATGCAATACAGGTATCATAGAGCCTTTCAACCTAATTTTATCATGATATGACGAAATAGGTACAGTGTGCGTCGATAAGTGGTAACCCCTTTTGCAGAGAAACTACTACTGCAAGAGGCTACCAGTTATAGAACATACTGTACCATATATGCCTGTGTGATCTATCTTCGTCCGAATCATCACTTACCATCGGGTGAGATTGTGGACAATAATCCTTCCATCTCCCATAAAAGATACTAACCAGTGTGTGATTTTTGTTAGTAAAAATTATAATTATTGTACAGCTATGACAGAAAGACGGTTTTTGGCTAACGGAAAAAAAGGATCTAAAGGATAAAAGACCCTCCTCCATTTTTTTTAAAGTCAGTTGATGTACTAGCAGCTGTTCTCTTTACTGCGTTGCCCATTTTTAACGTATTTCATGGTATTTTCCATTGTATGGTTTAAGTATCATATAACTTTTCTGTCTAAATAAAGTATCAAGCAGTGTGTGATTTCACTTCTGATTCAGTCCTACAAACTTTACGTCTATAAATAACTATCGATACATACTCGAAGCGCATTAAATATGCTCACAGTATCGAGGCCAGCTCAAAGCAATATGTCGGTCGATAGTTGAAGTCATGATACAACTCTAACTAACTCGGATACTTGCATAATACCGACGTTATTATGCTCCAGATGTCGCTACTGTGTTTAAACTTACCGTTCCGAACTGTAAGGAGCTTATGGAACGCGTTTGGGGAAGGCGTTGATTTAATGAGCTATTATAATATGAATAGAATAAGCTACATAATTATTGAGACTTGGTAAATTATTCGTCAACAAATAAAAAAACTAATCAAATGGGTAGATTCGATGTTTGGAAATTCATTACATGATCACTAAGTGGATCTACCATCAAACGCACAAAACGCTTCCCGAATTCTTTTATATGCGCCCCGCTAAGGAGTGGAATTCTCTTCCGAAGTCTGTTTTTCTGGTCAAACTTCTTCCATCTTTGACTTGGTCTCTGCCCTCTGAATAGACTGAATAGACATCATATTTGGAGGTTCACTGATATTGTTTAAATCAACCTATATTATTGTTAAAACCATACATAAGCACCATTATTTAGGAAATTCCCTGTTGGCTAGTGAGATTGGGCCTTAATTCACCACGATCGCCAAGTCCGGTTGGTGAATGTCACATGTCCACAAACTCTCCAAAATTCTCAGAACATGCCGGTTTCCTAGCGATACTTACCGGTGCCGTTATGGCACGTGTTTTAAAGCTCACATAAGTTTTACAAAAAAATCCAAACGAATGGCCTGCGAAATGAAAATCGAGTGTGTTTCGTTTTAGCCAACACGCCTTCATCATTTCATGTCGTTAACCATTTAACCATGAATAAAAAATATTTTGTATATAAAATCTTGAGTTTCAATAACATTCTTATGAGTTTCACAATCCACAACGCATAGTTACTGTTGACAGACTCTAATCGGATGAAATGATGTTAACCTTTAAATGCTCAATCATCTGAAGTTCCCCAACTCGGCAGGCTGCGAGCAACCGAGCGGAATGCGTACAGACGCTGAACGAATTTAACAAAGTCGTTAACTGCTCGGAGCCGGGTGAAACTGCTATTTTGATGGCTTTTGTTACGCGCTACCACGAGATATGAAGACTGGCAGAAGGAAAGCTTTGGTTTGTCTCAGAGTATAGGCGAGACTAAAAAGTTCTAATCAATCCAACATCTAGATAATTCAATTAAAATTTAAACGTATATATATATATATATTTTTGCAAACGATAAATGAAGACAAGTCATTGAAGTTTCGCGTAACGTCGTACTTTTTATTTAATTATTGTAGAAAAAAACATGTAACTAGTGTTTTCGACGGTCTAACACCTATAGACTAATATAGAATACCTATTTTTTTATGTAGTCGACACGCCTATTCCGAAGAAGCTAATCAGTATATGTATAGAACTAACTTGCTCAGATAAATAGTCTGAGTGGGACAACATGAAAACTTACCAGAAAATACTATGGTGGAGCCGCGGATACCAGAGACCTCATGGTCCGAGGAAGATGTTCTCCAGGACAGGGGTTAAATTGAGGCCTAATCTCTCTCGCCAGAAGAGAAGTCCCTGTGTCCCAACAGTAAGAACGTTAATA
Organism: Gymnoscelis rufifasciata; assembly: GCA_929108375.1. Taxonomy (NCBI): domain Eukaryota; kingdom Metazoa; phylum Arthropoda; class Insecta; order Lepidoptera; family Geometridae; genus Gymnoscelis; species Gymnoscelis rufifasciata. The sequence goes on from OV815314.1 coordinate 12,860,033, forward strand.
GGGTGATGATGATTGTGTTCCAAATAGCTAATGGTGAATAAGGCCCTCAGTGCTAGATGCTCATTAACCCAATAATAATTAACTGTTTTCACGTACATTTGCATTTGTTTATCATAAACCCCACGTGAATATAAAGATACGTTTGCATGTTAGAATGTACATCTATGCAATCTCCAACTGGGTACGCTATTGTAATAATGTTATGTAGGTAACCTTAGAAATAAGTATCATCGAATACATTTTAAGATATAAATCTAAATTTGAAATTTAAAAAACCCCCGATTCCAATGCCTTAATTTCCTTAAAAGTAAAACATCATAATATTTAGTAAAGTGCACGCGATGCGCTTTCATTTGATACCCCACTCGAGTATATTTGCGGATTTTCGGATTCCCTACCCCACTCTCACCCACATTACTTTTAAACGGCACAACCGATTTTCATGAAACATGCTTAAGAACAGACGGGCCAAACTCACCTTTCATACAAAAAAAATTAAGTTGAAATCGCTCCATCCGTTCGAGAACTATGATGTCCCAGACAGACAGACAGACAGACACGTCAAACTTATAACACCCCTCTTTTTGGTTGAAAAGATTATGATATTATTTAAAAAAAATGTCGTAGAATAAATATTACTATGTAATAAACTTTATCTTAGCCACAACAGTACAACAGGATATTATGGAAATAAATGTCATGAATTTAAATTCTTATTATAATTTTATGAAGATTGTTGATTTGACGAAGCATGAGTAAGTAATAATTCTTCGTTTTTGTATTTATGTTATTTAATTCCCTTTTTGCTTTTGGCATATAATTTTTACGATTTCCCCCCAAGTCCCTTTGTAAAAAGCTTCGTTCCATTATTTTCCTCTTACAGACATTAATTAACTGAACACAATATCTGGTTGAGGATAACAGTATTACCTATTTGGTTAATTAGGGTTACTTAGTGAAAGGATCAAGTTAATTACAATTACCATCTTTTGTTGCTTCTCGAGATAATATTTTTAATATTCATTTGGTACCAATTACTCCTACCAATTTAAAGTAGGTATTGTTTTTGTTTATAACAAAGTAAACAAACAACCAAAAATCATTGAAATTTGAAAATAAACTAAAAATATGTTTAAGTTATGTAGTTCATGTAACACAAGCTTGGAGCTTGCCGTTTGGTGACTTTTTTGTGTGCTTGGATGGTCCAGACATTTTTATATTTATTAATTTATGTTAGGAATCACACGAGCCCAGATAAGCCGCTTTTTATGCAAAAGTAAAGATTTATGAGAGAGGCCCTGTATCCAGCATTCTTGTTCTAAATGTTCTTATGATATGATGATGATGAGTCCTAAAGACTGCGTTTATTATGAAATGCTTTCTTTGGTTTATAATAAATGTTTGATTGAATAATGGTAATAATTAAAAAGTCTAAGTAGATTGTTAGATATGAAAGTGGATGATAATGATGATAATTATTATTATTTATTATTTAATAATGATGAGTGGATGATGATATATGTGGATGGAAAGTGGATGGATATGTGGGAAGAAGGAGGCCCAAGAAAAGATGGATGAACTGTGCGAAAGAAGATATGTGTAAGAAAGGAGTGAGTGCTGAGATGACGGGTGATAGAGGGAAATGGAAGAAAAACACATGTTGTGCCGAGCCCACATAGTGTGGGACAAGGGCAGGATGATGATGATAATGATAATTAACACTTAAGCAGTCGCTAAAGGGTCTATCAGACCCAGTCGCCAATTGTTTGCATGGTAACTATTGAATCTTAAGGATTGCAACATTGCCGCTCTTAGTACCTTCCGACGTTGGATTGAGACAGCGAATAACAGTCGCAGCAATCAGTTGACGCGCTGTGTTCGAGTGCTAAGGACTTAAAAGGTGCTTATGGGTTCTTTGGACCCGGTAGCGACTATATACGTAAGTGATTTTTCATAACTTTATAACCCTTAATTATTATTTAAAATTTGTTTTTATTATAAAAAATGGACACCAATAGGCCCTTGAGGTTATGGTATATTGAAGAATGCTTGAACGAAGGAATTGATAATGAAGAATACTCAAACAGAAGACTATTTAGAAATAAATTACCATGAAACAGTTTCCGAACGAGATGGCGACGAAGAAATGCAAAATACAGAGGGACCTGAAGAAACTAGCTCCTCAAGGAGTCAAGTTGTGCAGCAAATTGAAAATTCACTAAAGCAATATGTGTGTGAACTGCAATAACAATATTTGACTTGCAAAGTGACAAAAGAAGGTATTTATAGACCGTTGATTTTTAGAGAAGTTTAAATTTTTTTTTTACCAAATAATGATGGATCTCTTATTGTGATTTGGAATAAGTACATTATAGTAGTATTAGAAAAATAAAGAATCTTATTGTTATATTCGTTATTTACTAAGATATATGATAATGGTTAAAATGTATAGATAAAGTTAGTTGAATTTTAGTATGTTTTTAGATTGCGTTTTTTTATGAATAAAAGTAATAAATATAAATGTTTAATACCATTTGTAATTTTATTTTATAATATAATTACCGTTAGGAAATACACAATAACATTAAATTCAGTAATTACAGAAAAATCCAGCAATATTAAACTGGGTCCGGTGGACACGGTAGCGACTCCTAGCGTATCAAAACAGGGCGCGACTGCCCAAGTGTTAAAAAGTCTAAGTGGATTGGTCCACTTTCTTTACTTTATTTCTTAATTAGCTAAGAAAACACACTTTTTACTCCTCTTTATTCAACTGGTTATTAAGATGAAATAACATTGACCTGTTTTAACTAACACACAATGGACCACCTTGAGTCTAAATGCGGAAAATCAGGGCCCCCCTAACTAACTTACCAGTTTTAACTGGCACCTGCTAACCAAATTCACCATAAATGATCTAATGATAGTTTTTTAGTTCGGTTGATCCATTAATGGAGCTAAAAGTATACAGCATGGTTTTTACATCAAGGCTAAGGTACCAGGAATACATAAGCCGTAAAGATGTTTTCGTGACCCGTTATAATCTAGACTCTTCATCTAGAATCTACGTACCTCTCCATAGTTTCTGCTATCCTAGTAACTGATTTAGATATTGCTGTTTAGTTACCAGTTAAATAAAAGGAGTAAAAATTGAGATTTCTCGTGCCACAATAGAACAACTTAAATCTAGAAATGGGTTATCCAAACATAAGGAAGATGCTCAGCATTTGAGCCAGTAGCTCAGAGCTGCTGATCACTGATATTCTGCGTCCCCTTACGACCCATGTTGAAAAGGAATCCCGTCTAAGCTTTTCTTGTAACCTAACATTCTGTTGCCACCTACACCGTGCTTCATCCCGAGTGGGTTAATGGTTTATTAGTTTTCATGACGTGTGCAGGTTATTAAAACGAGTATAGGCATTTATTTGGAGGTGAGCACGCTCTGGAGAATTCAAACAACATTGTGTGACTAACTTTGTTCGTATGCCGAAACTACCGGAACGTGACGTCATTCTGCATTGAGATAATATTACTTTTGGAAATTATGCTTCTATCAAATGTTCCTGTATTAGAGACTTCGTAGAATTCAAATAAATAATAATAATATAATCAATTTATTGGTAAAAACATTTTTAAATATGTTTTTTAATTTGAATTGTTATTTTATGTTTGACTTGTAAATTCATTTTTCAAAAGTCGATCGTTGTAACGCGATGTCATTCGGGAAAATACGATGTGGGACGGTGATTTTCGTGACAATATTCACTTGGATGGCGACACCTAAGTTACTTCAGAATCAAAATACGGGCATGGTATACAAATCCCCTTAGAGAATCCCCTGCGAAGGGGATTTCTTAACTTTTTGTTTATAATTTTTAAACTTTTTGTTTATAAATCCCCTTACAATCGGAAAAAGCTGCAGCAGGGGATTATTAGACAAAAGAACATCTCGTACAAGTTCTTTTAGTGCACCAATGCGACACAATTATTTAATGCTATTGTATGCAAAGCAGTAATGTGATTAACACGGCATTTACTTGTAGAAAAACAATGAACTACTAGTTGATCTGTAAATACTAGTCCGAGAGCCAACATCAATAATCTTACCTAATAAAAAAGTGCTTACTATGTAGGTGAGGGCGACCAAAACATACGTTACATTTTTCATTTCAATTCATATCATAATATAATTCAGCTTGAAAAATCAGTCAAAGTTAAAACGCTTATTTCCTAGGACGCACAGGGCATACATGGACAGGTCAACTTAGAGCTAATTTTAATAATAAATCTTAACTTAAAATTTATGAAAAACCCCCGATTCCTCAATTTCCTTAAAAGTGAAACACCATAATATTTTGTAACGTGCACGCGATGCGCTTTTAGTTGATACCCCACTCGAGTATATTTGCAGATTTTCGGTTTTCCTTACCTTCTTTCACCCCCATAACTTTTAAACGGCGCTACCGATTTTCATTAAACATGTTTTAGAACACTCGCGACAAACTCACCTTTCATACAAAAAAAAACTAAATTGAAATAGCTCCATCCGTTCGGGAGCTATGATGTCCCAGACAGACAGACTGACATCTCTTTTTTGATCGGGGCCCGAAGGTTAAAAAATAATTTTAACGTAGGTCCATCATTTCAAGTTAAAACCATACATAAAAAAATTTATATGGTAAAAGTGCCCTTCGCTTCCCTTATTCGGAGGGAAACAGGAATTTGGCCGACCACAACTTTTTACTGTCCTCAAAGTATCCCTCTATCTTTGTGTTATTCGATGTGACTCTTTTGCTCAAAAAGTGCCAAGTTAAGCCCAGCTGACCAAGAGCAGTTGAATCTTCTAAAAGTCGAAAACGAAGAATAGACATTTTTTTTATCATGTTGAATATGCATAGAAAATAATTGTATGTCTATAATGTTATCAGATGCCTAGTACCCGTAACATAAGCTAAGAGCTTCCCACGGGGCTAGATGTTGTTATGTGGATTGTCCGGAAATATTTATTAATTTCATATGTGTTTTGTTTATTTTTTTTATGTTAATATGGAACCTTGCCATGTAGCAAATTACATTGACGGAAAGTTTAAATATACTGGCATAATAACAGCCTACAAACTAATAACAATAAACATGAAATATCTTTGTTTTTTCACCGTTAAAAACAACGTAAATTCATGGACTGCGTGGCATAATTGTTTTTGTAAGGTCTGCTAAGAGATAATATTGACCGACATGTCTGACTTGACGTGGGGCGCGGATAATATTATTACTGGTAGCAAATTGATCGTTCGGAAATGATGTGCTTTCTTCAAAAACACCTGAAAAGAACGTGTATTTTTATAACAGATATGATTTTAAGACGTTTATGGATGAATTGTTGTATCATTTGAAGTAAATTTTCGGTAAAAAAAAAACCTTTGTGATATTTACGCTCGTATAATGTTGTACAATTAAGTTTATTCTGACTGAATATTAGATCAATCAAACAAATATAAATATTAGATACTCGTCTAAAACTAATTCTAGCCTAGTTTAATTAAAAACGCTGTTCTTGAAATTTTTTGTGTGTGAAAAATGCCTTATTATCGTGGAAGGCTACATTTCTTTTACCACGGGAAAAGAAAAATAATGCGTGTCTATGAGTCATTAATCGCAACACTCATGTTAAAAACTTAAATGGCCTAAAACATAAAAGAGAAAATATGTATTGTTCTAAGTCTTAACTTTTTAGGTTGGCGTTTGACGTAGTGCGTCGGATTTCCGTCGGAAAATTCCATCAAAATTAATGTAAAAAGAAGTATAAAAGCAATTTTTCTCCATGATTTACGGTGTTTTTCATAGAATTCAGCCGATGACAGTTGACTATTACCTCTGGTCTTCTACTGGATCTCACAATTTCGCAATGTTAACAAATTTCAATTTAAAAACACTAACCTTTGAATAACGAAACAGTTTGACAACTGACGCCGTTTAATTAAAGGAACGAATAATCGATCATCTTTAATTAAAGAAAAATAATCTTACCTTCTAAGCTCAAAGTTCACAAGCAAATTAAATAAACACATTACAAGTGTCTTTAGCAGGTTTTAATTAAGTTCTTAAGTTGTGCCACAGTGAACATTCCTATTTCAGTAATGACTACATTCAGGCAACTTTTTCGGGATTTGGCAATTAGGTTACTAATAAACTTCGCTCGTTTGACTTACTGCTTTCATTAATCTATGTCAGACGTCACACTGATATCGTCAGCTTATATTACAAAAAGTAATAATTTTCTGCTATTAAGACCTCGTTGTATGAGCGCTTACAATTCGTTTTGTTTAATTATCTTTTAGTTGACCAGTCCATATAATTATGCCCTGTGCTCGGAAAACGTTTTGACCATGACTTTGGTTTGAAAAAGCAAGAAAGCTTTTTTTACGAAAGCCAATGCATATGTATTGAAATAGATATTGCGGCTTTTTATTTTAAATTAAGTTTAAATAGAATAGGCGTCTGAATAGATGTTTTTACTAAATCTCTAAACAATTTTTTTTAAGTTTTGTGTCAGTTAAAGTAATGATTGCATTATGCCAGTGACACTAGTGACATTTATTTTAAATAAAAAATCTTAATTTCGAAAATAAATGAAATAGCTTTGAATAGAATTCGTCACCAATTCAGCCGTCATCACAAAATTATCGTTCGTTCACAATTAAATTTGAATCCAGTAAATTTGTAGTTATAATTGTGTTCATTGGATTGAGACCACTATAATATTACGTTTGCAATTCTGAAATTATATTCGCGTTTGTGGTATTAGAATAATGACCTCTGACCACAATTGGTGGCGGCAATTCTATCGTGATAATGCATCGTTTTCGAACTTAATTCAACAAAGTATAGAGTTCTGTTTACCTACGCACTTGTTAGAGGGTGGTTAGATTTGGTTTCTCAGTATATTTTGGTTCGGGCACCTATCATAATGTTGCCCTATCTCCTATTTTGAGCGCCGTAGAATGCGGCCAACCTAAGGAAGTTCATTCCTACCAGCACATTTGTACATTTTGCGACTTACACATTTGCCTATGCATCCTGTTTTTTTATTAGAATTTACTTTTATTGTGCTGACCTCAGATGGTCACAGCGTTACCGGGTTGCGGCGCCCCCAAAAGTGTACCACGTAGGTAAAAACCTCGGCTTGGGTTGTTGCCAGTATGTCTTAATATATTTACATAGATCATAATTTAATTTAATTCAGATGAAATAAAATAGAAAGTTCTTATTACACACACCAATGCATATTAATATTATGTCATTCATTAGTCATGCAGTTAATTATATTCAATAAAAAACCGCGTTAACACACCTAACCCTATATACTAAGCAGAGCTTGTACTATAAACATTTTTTTTTATTCGAACATTATGTATTGATACATAGAATTCAAGTCAAATTCTAACGCTCATGCCCACCGCTTTATTTACTAGATAGATCATAACCAATTTCTGAAATAACTTACAGTTTAAAATCAAAACAAAAAAACTTAGTTCTTGATAGTAAGCAAATGAAGTATGAAGAGCCTTTAGCATTATTAATTTATACACTTCAAACACTAAATTTTAGGTTGAATCAAACGCAAACCAGTGGCCGCTTGGTAAATACCAGTTAGTTTCCTATATAAATTAATTAAACGAAGTGACCAAATTTTTCGGAAGATTTAAGTCCAATAATGTTTAAAAATTATTAATAACTAATTTCTAAAAAACATTTAAAAGATCGCGATACAAATATTATAAATGCAGATTCTCGACTTTCTTTTCCAAGGTTGTGGGTTCAAACCACATCGCGCACTACTGGATTATTCTTTTTGAGAAAATACTGACTTTCAAAACACTTGCTTTAACGGTGAAGGCAAACATCGTGAGGAAACCGGTATGTCCTGAGAACTTTGACGTGGTAGGAAGACATGGTGACATTCACCAACCTGCACTTGGCCAGCGTGGTGAAAGCCTAATCTCTATGTGTCCCAGCAGTGGGAACGTAAATACAATACATTAGAAAAATCTAAATCTAAAATTTAAGAAAAACCCCCGACTAAAATGCCTTAATTTCCTTACAAGTAATACACCATAATATTTTGTAATGTGGACGCGATGCGCTTTCATTTAATACCCCAGACGAGTATATTTGCAGATTTTCGGTTATCCTTCCCCACTCTCACCCCCATAACTATTAAACGGCAAAACCGATTTTCATGAAACATATCTAAGAACACTCGCGCCAAAATCACTTTTCATACACAAAAAATTAAATTGATATCGCTCCGTCTGCTCGGGAGCTATGATGTCCCAGACTGACAGACACGTCAAACTTATAACACCCCTCTTTTTTGGGCGAGGGTTAAAAACGCTTTATTTTACTCTACTTACTTTCTCCTTGGTCTGGGTGTTTATTATGTATGATAAAAAATATCTATATACGTATGACTATCATATTAAGTATATCAGATGTGTAGTACCCGTAACACAAGCTAAGAGGCCACGGGGCTAGATGTTGTTGTGTGGATTATCCGGAAATATTTATATATTTATATTTTAATTTGGTATTTGTTTTGATAACGGCCTCTTATTTTTTTAAACATAATCTAATCCCTAGTTCTGCCTCATAACAGAAAGATTTTTTTAACATCCGCTAAAAAAAATAATTGAAATAGCCTGTTTACCAAGGGCTCTTCATCGTGGTTCTAATGATGGTCAAGTAACACACAAATTTATTGAACTCTAATTTGGGTTCCAATGATACTCGTTACAATAATTTATTACAAAAAAATTATTTCTTCATAGCATCAAAATCTTTCCTTATTAAATGAAATGAACTGTGAAATCAGGGATTAAGTAGACAGCATCTTTTGAAATTGGGAGGACTCACTTAGTTGTTGTAATAATCTTTATTATGAAAATGGCAAAAGCCGTGTTGGCTAAGTGGGAGGACACTCCACTTTCATTCCGAAGGTCGTGGGTTCAGACCCCGCCACGCACCTCTGGATTTTTCATCTTGATAAATTTATGTGCGCTTTAAACACGTGATTTAGCGGTGAAGGCAAACATCGTGTGGAAACCGGCATGTTCTGAGAACTTTAAAAGATTTTGAAGGATATGTGACATTCACCAACCCGCACTTGGCCAGCGTGGTGAATTAAGGCCTGATCTCTTCAAGAGAGAAGTCTGACGAAATTCAATATGGTTTTTTTTTTTCTTAGAAAACGTGAACAAACTTATGCTTCTTAATAACAAGAAAATATTGTTTTAGCAACTATTCTAGGTTTCATATGAATCAATTTATGTTCTGCTATAATTGACAGCCACAAAACTTTGCGTTCTACATCAATACGAAAACGAGCACAAATACTAATAACACAACTCGTTGTTGTCAGCGGGTTCGCGTGGAGCTCAAAATTGTTACACATTTGGAACTTTTCGGTATATAAATCTAAATTTAAAATTTAAGAAAAACCCCTGATTTTGATGCCTTAATTTCCCTAAAAGTAAAACACCATCATAATATTTAGTACTGTGCACGCGATGCGCTTTCATTTGTTACCACACTCGAGTATATTTGCAGATTTTCGGTTTTCCTTCCCCACTCTCATCCCCATAACTTTTAAACGGCTCAACCGATGTTCATGAAACACAACCCGCGCCAGACTCACCTTTCATACAAAAAAAACTAAATTGAAATCGCTCCATCCGTTCGGGAGCTAGGATGTCCCAGACAGACATACAGACACACAGACAGACAGACACATGAAACTTATAGCACCCCTCTTTTTTGGTAGGGGGTTAAAAATATAATTATAGTCCTGAGTAAGCGTCCAGACGAGGTGTATGTTTTCGTTTTGTCATTTTGTACCTACATTTTTAACAATAATAAATCATTTATTCACAAAGACATGGTTTACATAATTAGATGATGTTACTAACAGTTTGATTGATGATAATAGGAACAGTTGTAATTTGCCATTAATACTTACATAAAGAACAACACATCTTAATTTAATATTTTTCCGGACTAAATCACACAGCATCATCTAACCCCAAACTAAGCAGAGCTTGTACTATGAGTGCTAGGTGCCTGATATACTACATAGATACATTATTTTTGTAAATACATGCATATGATACATATAAAATACTCAGACCCGAAACCAGAAATTGTAGTTAATACAAAATCTGGTCCCCGGCGGGAATCGAACTCGCAACCTCTCGCGCCTCAGGCGGACCTTCGCCCACTGAGCCACAGAGGTCGTCTTGCTTTGTTAAGCGTGTGAATATTAAAATGACAGAATAATGTAAGATCTATAACAACCAAAAATGTCTAGGTCTTATTTATCAAAAATAATCAAAGAATAATACTTATACTTTAATAATAAAAAGAAAGAAGATATTTTTATAAAGTATCTATGTTATGAGCTTATGACATTAAATTTATATTATTTAGGCGGGTAACATGTGCAATTTCTTAATTTTGAGTTCATCATTAATCACTAAACCAATTAGTGGGCTGTAAAACTAACAAAAGAAATCAGTGTTATCCTTTGAGTAAAAGTAGATAAGTTGAGAATCCCGTACAATAGCGGGAATCGCGCCACCATTGCCATTAATCGGGATTACTCGGGATATCCCGAGACCTTGAACAATGCGAAGTGCCGAATGAAACCAAAGTGGTGAAAAATTTTAGGGAGCCGATAAGGTTATTTATATACTACCTATCTCATTTAGTATCAATAAATAAACAGGGTATAATTTCAATTGAATTTTTTAACTTCTTCGAGGCGTTAAAAAAAATCAATCAACTGATATGAGGCTAAACATGACCTAGAGATTAGATAAGGCTAAAAAATTAGATAGATAGATAGATAACTCTTTATTGTACACCACAAATAAAATACAAACTGCAAACAATAACAAGATAATACATTGGAGTACAAAGGGCGGCCTTATCGCTGTGAGCGATCTCTTCCAGGCAACCTTTGGATGGACAGGAAAGAAATAGAACGACATAGACAGTGGCGTAACGTAAAGAAGATATAAAAGGAAAATAAATAAATACCAAATAAACTATTCAAAACTATTTTCAAATAAAATTAACTTAAAAATAAACTTACATAATTCATAAACTATATCCTAATAAGAGCGATACTAAAAAATAAATAGATAGATAAATAAAGAATAATAATAGACTATTATGATAGATAAAAATAAGAGGCCTTTTTCTGAAAAAAGGGCCTCCAAATCGAAAAGTTGTAGAACAAAATTATGTTTGCCTGGTGCGTGCCCTTCACCCCCTTTCCGGAGTATATACCATTAAAGAAACATCTTGTGTATCATATTTTTACTGTACACACACACAGACATTGTTATTAATAATTAATTATTATGTCTATCAAATCTTATATGCCATTATTGGATAATTATGTATAAAAAACCAAGGAGTAGGCGTTAATATACGCGACACAGTTTCCGAACTAATGCGTATATTATCGTGTTAATGTTGTAAGAAACCTGATGTTCATGTTTTCCATTATAGAAACATACATACCTATATATATTTTTAATTTGTTACTCAGGCTGCCCATGAGTTAAATGGCGATAGTTAGTTAGTTCGTTTGGCTTAGCCAAAGACAAGGCTGTTGAAACTGACTGCCGCTTCATAGAATATATGAAGCCGCGCTCACCAGTCATCTAAGGATGCACTTCACATTTGAAAATGGAATGAAACAATAAAAACTCCTTTAAACACAGTCATTTATGTTCTACATTCGAATCAGCTTTTAACCTATTTGAACGAGTGAATGACTGGAGTCATCGCATTCGATAACACGATAACAATCTGCCGGCGCATGTTGCCTGAGAAGCTATCTTATAATGTCTTTGAAAGGGATCATCATCATCATCATGACCCTATTAACGTTCCTACTGCTGGGACACAGGGACTTCTCTCTAGACGAGTGAGCGCAAAGCCTTAAACTTACTTCCAACGCAAGTTTTTACTCTATATTAAGATAAAGTTTGAGTGATGAGGAAGACAACCTCATCCACGTCATTGTGAGCTAACCGCTTTGTTCTGTAATCAGAAACCATGAAACCTTTTATTTGGAGGTGCACAATGCGAAGTCCGGTGGGCGCTCCCAAACAATGCAAGGAGTGAAATAACAGGATTAAGAGAAAATACCCAGATTAACGAACGTGTGAAACAAAGGCATTGTTTTTGTCTACGGACAATGCTAAGTTCGGATAATCGACCGGACAGTTGAACATTTAGTGTGGATCTTTGTTCAGAACGTGTCGACCTGTGATGTTGACCGGCTAATAGATTTAAGAAATACCTATTGCGAAATATGTATGCGTTAATTTCCATAAAAGTGAAACACCATAATAATTGTGTAATGTGCACGCGATGCGCTTTCATTTGATACCCCACTCGAATATACACTCGAGAGCAATGAATCCGGGTCACTCAAAGAATCCAAAAAATCTCGGAAAGTAAGAATGCTAGGTTAATGCAATAAATTGTATTTAATATACAATTTAATACTTCTTAAATGAAAGTTAAAAAAATATGAGTCACCATACATTTTATTTACACAAAATTACATAAAGAAAAAAAACTGCTGATCTCTCCTTAAAACTAAAATAGGAAACATGACATTTTTGAACTTTATGACGATTTTCTTGAATTTCAATACTTCGTATTACCTCCTCGTGCTTCCATTACTGCGTTTACGCGGTTTGGCATGCTGTACACCAAGTTCTTTATACGATTTTGGGGAATATTCTCCCATTCCTCTGTGAGAGCAATTTTGAGCTCAGGAAGCGTGATTGGGGGAGGGTTTCGTTGTTTTACGCATCTCCCTAGCTCGTCCCAAGCATGCTCGATCGAGTTGATATCCGGGCTGCGCGCTGGCCACTCCATACAAGTAATGTTCATCTCTTGAAGGTAGTCATTCACAATCCTACCTGTATGAGGTCGGGCATTGTCATGCATAAATATAGCATCCTCACCCAAATTGACCATAAATGGACCAACGTGTTCGTTGAGGATTTCTTCCACATATCTTACGCTAGTTAAAGAGCCGTTTTCTATGATCACCAGCTCTGTGCGACTTTCAGAGGAAATTCCGGCCCACACAAGTACAGACCCACCACCGTAGGCTACTTTTTCTTCGATGCATGCTTGCTTGAATCTTTCCCCTGGTCTTCTATATACTCTGTGTCTTCCATCGTGCTTGTAGAGCATAAATTTTGATTCGTCGGAGAACATAACTTTCGACCAATCTTCAATACTCCAATTTACGTGGTTCTGGGCATATCTTAGTCTTGAAATACGATGGCCACGCTCCAGTTTAGGGCCGTTTGCAGGTCTAAGGGGTTTTAAGTTAGATTCAGCAAGCCGACGTCTTACTGTCCATGCACTTGGGTTACTTCCTCCGAGGCGTCGAAACTGATTTGTGAGTTCAGTTCCTGTGAGAAAGCGATTTCGAAGCATGGTGTTCACCAAGTATCGGTCTTCTCGTGCTGTGGTACACCTAGTTCTGCCCGTTCCTGGTCTGCGTAGGTTAGAACCAGTTTCTTCGTAACGTCGGAGAACTCTTTGTACTGTTGACAGCGAAACACGTCGGTGTGTCGCTGTCAACAGTACAAAGAATTTTAGAAGAGCAATTTTGAGCTCAGGACTGTCGAGTCCTGAGCTCAAAATTGCTCTCACAGAGGAATGGGAGAATATTCCCCAAAATCGTATAAGGAACTTGGTGTACAGCATGCCAAACCGCGTAAACGCAGTAATGGAAGCACGAGGAGGTAATACGAAGTATTGAAATTCAAGAAAATCGTCATAAAGTTCAAAAATTTCATGTTTCCTATTTTTGTTTTAAGGAGAGATCAGCAGTTTTTTTTCTTTATGTAATTTTGTGTAAATAAAATGTATGGTGACTCATATTTTTTTAACTTTCATTTAAGGAGTATTAAATTGTCTATTAAATACAATTTATTGCATCAACCTAGCATTCTTACTTTCCGAGATTTTTCGGATTCTTTGAGTGACCCGGATTCATTGCTCTCGAGTGTATATAATTCAATTTCTTATAATTGGACTCTTCGCTTGAAGCGTCAGTTTGCCAGTGTAGAGTAAAAAAAATATATGAAGTAAATAAATTGAAATTTAAAATATAAGAAAAACCCCCGAATCCAATGCCTTAACTTCCTTATAAGTAAAACACCATAATATTGTGTAATGTGCACGTGTGATGCGCTTTCATTTGATACCCCACTCGAATATATTTGCAGATTTTCGGTTTTCCTTCCCCACTCTCACCCCATAACTTTTAAACGGCACAACCGATTTTCATGAAACAGACAGAGAGACAGACACGACAAACTTACAGCACCCCCCATTTTTGGTCGGAGTTTAAAACATATGACAATCCACAAAACAACATTTAGGCCCGTGAAAAACTCTAAGCTAGGTGTTACTGGTACTTGACTTTGAAATACTTAATAAAATAGACATACATATAAAGATATACTATTATACCTATTTAACACACAGACAAAGGAGAAAAAAACTTGCCGGGTGGAAAGCGAGCCCGCTACCTCTTGCGCTGCAAACGGACTTTCGCCCAACGCGCCACTGAGGCAGACAGTTTCACAGACAGTTTACAGTTTCACTGTCACAGCAAACGTGTGTGGAAATATTAATGTGTACCTACTTCTGTATTGGGAAATCCAAAATAAACTAGTTTCCGAGGGGTGTCGCTAGTAAGTGCAGCAAATACCAGTATTTCAGCTCAGTATCCCCAATGCCTAGACCAAACATTCCGAATCTATTTGCGATCCCTTCTAGGCTCTAATTTCAAAGGGGACGCGTCACATGACATGGATAGGGATCTCCCCTATCTATGTCAAACGAGCTCGTTGGACTTTGATTTTAGCGCATATGAGATTTGCTTACCAATAAAAATATACGGTTGAGCTTTTGAGCCAAGGTTTAGACTTTTTAGCAAACCATCCAGAGAGTTTTCTCCCTACTATTTTAGTGACGGTTTTGAGAACATACAGTTGTGGCCCGGTACTTCCTTAAATCGTTTTTGTCAGCACGATCTAGAGCTCGCGCGTTTTTACTAGCGCCATCTATGAAGAGACTTGTAATTGGGTAGAAAATGACATAGAACATGGCGCCGTTTGACTTTGAAAAATTAATCTTATGCTGAAGGGTTACCCATTTTTGTCGCAACATGTTCGTGTTAATTTTTTTTATTATATAGTTCTAACCTCATGTAATTAACATACAAAATGGTTGACAAATACATAAATATATGTGTTTTTGATGTATTTCATTGTAATTGTGACAAAATACATTATTCTTATTATTCTTAATCACTCATATTGTAATTAGATGCTATTTTCGGTTATATAAACTTTAATAAACATTTTTAAATTTTATGCAGAAAAAGATTAAGACACATCCGTAACCTTCACGCGCACAGGATTCTAACCTGCATCTCCGGGATAGCGCCCGGCATATTATATAAAAAAAATAATAATAATAATGTCGTTACTCATCCGACAAGTCTTCACGAAATGAAATAACCACCCGGGTAGCTATAAACAACTACTTATATGTAATATACACTACTCAGCCTACACTAGAATAGTTGCAACATACCATTAAATTTGTAATATAATCTCGAACAGAACCCGATCTAATCTCATTCATTAGTAACGCGCATCCCCACTAATGAGGGTGGAGCCGGTTAAATAGTTCTTGATGGTTTCTGATATTTCCGAGGACCGAGGACCTACTTTGTAAATTTATTATATGATGATATACTAATAGAAATTTTCATAATGTCATCTCAAATTGGCTCTTTATAAACATATAAATATGTATCGCAAAATGTGTTGCTAAGCGCATAACTCAACAACGCCTGGACCAATTAGGATTATTTTTTTTAAATGTTCGTTGGAGTTCAAACATGGTTTTTAAGACGAAATAAATAACGGGTAATTATTTCTGTGCGAAGCCGTTCTATGTGAATAGCTTGTTTGTTTGTTTGAACGCAATAGTCTTATTAACTTCAACAACTTAACTTAACAAAGCTTATTATATATAAATCTAAATTTAAAATTAAAGAAAAACCCCCGATTCCAATGCGCTAATTTCCTTAAAAGTAAAACACCATAATATTTTGTAATGTGCACGCGATGCGCTTTCATATGATTTCCTTCCCCACTCTATCCCCTATAACTTTTAAACGGCACAACCGATTTTCATGAAACATGTCTAAGAACACATACAGACAGACAGACAGACAGACTGACAGATAGACAGACAGACAGACAGACCGACAGACAGTCACGTCCAACCTATTACACCCCTCTTTTTTGGACGGGGGTTAAAAAGACATCAACAATTATTATAAAGTTTCAGAACAAAAATGAGCTACAGTTTCTAATCGCTTCTTTGCGCTAACGTAAAAAAGGGAAGCGACCAAATACGATTATATTTTTTACCCATTTGTTTATGGTTAGTTGAAATTTTCGAAACTTTGTTAAATTAATCTATGGAAAATAATGTTCTTCTATTTTGAAAAATCGTACTGTTCTAGTGGGATTATTCACACAGGCGAAGCTAAGGGTATAAGCTAGTACAGCATAATGATTGTGTAGTCGGTCAAACAGATCTAAATGGTTTCTGATATTACAGAGGACCTTCTTTGAACATTTGTAGGGACGGAAGTGATGGAAATTATGACAGTTTGATTTAAGTACGTCTTGAATCTTACATCACTATCAACTAGCTTTCCGCCCTCTGCTTTGCTCGCGTAATAATAAATTTTCCCGGTGCAAAAAGTAGATTTTGTCCTTTACTGGGAAAACAGTTAGGTCTGTACCAAATTTCTTTCAAATTGGGCACAGACATAACTGTTTATTTTTTTATTTAAACAGGGCTTTGTGCACATGTCACCCTTATAGACTAGTTCTTAATTAAATTTCAAAATAAATAAATTCTACCTAAACTTACAGTAATTCCTCGACGACCTCTGTGGCTCGGTGGGCGAACGTCCGCCTGAGGCGCAGGAGGTTGCGGGTTCGAACAATTTCTGGTTTCGGGTCTGGGTGTTTTCTATGTATCATCATCATCATCACCCTATTAACGTTCCCACTGCTGGGACACAGGGACTTCTCTCTTGACGAGAGAGATTAGGCCTTATTCACCACGCTGGCCAAGTGCGGGTTGGTGAATGTCACATGCCCTTTAAACTCTTTTAAAGTTCTCAGAACATGCCGGTTTCCTCACGATGTTTGCCTTCACCGTTAAAGCACGTGTTTAAAGCGCACATAAATCTCTCAAGAAGAAAAATCCAGAGGTGCGTGGCGGGGTTTGAACCCACGACCTTTGGAATGAAAGTCGAGTGTCCTCCCACTTAGCCAACACGGCTTTTTCTATGTATCATAAGTAAGTATTTACAAAAAAAATGTATCTATGTAGTATATCAGTCACCTAACACCCATTGTACAAGCTCTGCTTAGTTTGGGGTTAGGTGATGCTGTATGAGCAGTAGTCCGGAAATATTTATTTATATTTATTTATTTTATTAAGTGAGTAAACGACAATGACTGCGAGCGCGTACTACATACTAAACGATATAAACTCTGGTGGGCTCTGAGAGAATAGCATTACATCCTCCCAAATTCCAAAAACCGAGTCCTGGATCATAAGCTTTTTGTCTGAATTCCTCGTCCTAAAAATCGGCCTTTAATCGCTCTAATTGATTTCCCGCGAAAGGCTCCTTTTTACCGTGATTATATAATTCAATAACCACGGTAAAAAGGAGCCTACTGATATGTAATCTATATTATTATGAAGTTTCATCAAAATCCATTACGTAGTTTTTGCGGGAATGAGCATGAAAAAATAAAATAATAATAATAATAACACACATGCATCCTTACAAAATTTCGTGTTTATAATTTATTTATTTATTTCATAACTTCCACAGATAATCCAATGACACGAGCTAATCTAACGGTTATGGCAAGTGACCGTAGTTTTTAGAAGAACAGGTACTCTTCATATTTTTACTGGTTGGAGAAAAAAGGGCTTACCACTAATTTAGGTCGGTATCGTCGGAATATGCGGAATATTACTTTTATTTTGCCCCACTACTTAGTAGCCAGATCTGCAGCGCCTTGAGAGAAGACATGAACATGAGACAGTGACACAAGAGACGCATGACATGTTTAGAGGCTGCCTAAAAGGTGAAGGTTTTTCTGTTCACGTCCGTAAGTGTTTACCCTCTGAATCCTTACACGTGACCTCCGGGTGGTGCTAAGGACAGTCTCTGGCTTGTCGCGACCCTCCAGGCTGGGCCAGTGCGTGAAACGATTTTTCCGTGTTTCGTTATGTGGTCCGGAGAAGCCATCTACCTTCTAGGTCTTCATGCCCCATCTTAGACCACATTGTCACTTTACATCAGGTGAGATTGATGAGTGGTCAAATGAAGGCGTATCTAGCAATAAAACAAAAAAAAAACTTTCTTAAAATAGGTAATCAGCTCTGACATTATTTATGCATTTTATGTTTAAACCCTTTAAACCAACTCCAATCACAATAAAATGCCCCAAAATTATGTAAGCTCTGTATAGTTATGAATAATATACATAACTAACTAGTTTTACACGATATGGCCAAAAAAGCAGTGTTGACTTTCATTCCGAAGGTCGTGGGTTCAAACCCCGCAACGCACCTCTGGATTTTTCTTCTTGAGCAATTTAACGTGCTTTAACGGTGAAGGCAAACATCGTGAGGAAACCGGCATGTTCTGAAAACTTTAAAAGAGTTTGAAGGACATGTGACATTCACTAACCCGCACTTGGCCAGCTTGGTGAATTAAGGCCTAATCTTTCACGTCAAGAGAGAAGTCCCTGTGTCCCAGCAGTGGGAACGTTAAATGGGTGATGATGATGATGAAATTTAAAATTAGTAAAATTAAACCTAGCATGCATAATGAGCGGTCTTATTGCTGAAAGCAATTTCTTCCAGACAACCTTTGTATGGAAATAATTTAATTCAGGATGGTTGTGGACGGCGGTTCTGATAACTTTAAAGAGTTTGAGGGACATGTGACATTCACCAACCCGCACTTGGCCAGCGTGGTGAATTAAGGCCTAATCTCTCTCGCCAAGAGAGAAGTCCCAGAGTCCCAGCAGTGGGAACGTTAATAGGGTGATGATGATGACACAGTATGGCGTTACTTTGTTTTTAGATATTTTTTTTGGGTACTACTCAATTTAAGGGCTATCTAAAAACCGAAATAATTTTTTTAATCGGCTTTGTAGTTCCTTAGATTAGTGCGTTCAAGCAAACACGTTTATAAATAAACGCTTCAACTTTATAATATTGTAAGTATATAATATACGTACGAAAACGGAACGGCAAGACTTACGGAAGAACTTATGTACGTATATTATATACTTAAAATATTATGTGTAGGCTACTAAGTAATATTACGTAAGACCGCTCAAAATATATATTAGGTAATTACTTTTACACAGTTTATTACAAATTACTGACTAACCTTAAAACAGGCTCCACCAGCAGGTGACACCACTACAACACTTTTCACTTTTTAGAGGTCTAGTCGCTACGAAGCGCAGAAACAGAATGGCGTGATGAAGTAGTGAGTCGTTAAAGTTAGGTTAGGTTTGACAACCGGAAACGACTCAGTACTACAGCTTACAATTTACGTTGTTGTTTTAAAAAATTTAGCAGTACATTTTAAAATTAATTGTCTATTGTATAAATAACAACAAAAATTCTGAATATTTATGGTTACATTATAGAATATATGTATTTTTATAGCTTTCCAATCTAATTTATTTAAAAATGGTATCGTTTTAAAACTATTTAAAAATGATTCATTATCGGAAAAAAATTACTTAGTAAATTGTATTGATTATAAATTATGTACCCTACATAATTAATAGTTATCCTTACAGTTGATAAGATACATCGCTATTCTAACAAGCTATTATAACAATTTTCAAACCAACCATAAGAACTTTACAGCAATATCTTCTGTGTAAAATCCTTCGTTTCACTTTTTCTCAATTTAAAAAAGAAATAACACTTTCGCGTCGTTCTCGCATTTGTGGTTATTTGAGTCTTGTAATTTCAAATCAACTTCAAGAAGGGTTAAAGACAAAATGGCGTCTGAAATGAACTCTCCATTTTTTAAATAAAATGTCTTTGTCTAGTATTTTGCAGGGTTTGTTTGAAGTTATTTTAAAATGTTGTTAAAAACTCAAAGGCTGTTTTAGATGGATAAAATGGGAATTTGGTGAAATCTAAGATAACAAGCCTGACCGAGGTATGATTCTAAGTTAATTGGATCCATGGCTGTTAAAATTGGTCAGTTTCAGACGAAATTTGAATTGTAAAATATTCGTTTTGACCTAGAGCAAATAAAATAACGTTTCATTTTATTCGCTGCTGAAAAACATTAAATTTTTTCGATTGACTCTACGTTCCTGTTTAGTTTTTTTCATACGATTTTATTAACTAGTTGTACCATATCCCAATGATTGTCTGTAATTAAATTTTGCAAGTAAAATTTGTACTGATAATATTGTAGGTTAGGTTATGTTTATGAAAAACCACGCCCGAGGTGAGCAAGCGCATTTAGCGTGCCAAGGCAGCGAAAAGTCCTGGTTTTATCGAGAAGTCCTGGTTTTATTAAAGTAATTGTAGAAATTCATATTCAAGACCTAGGCAACGTCAATGGTGCTGAATCTCGAAACTAAAACTTTAAAAATAGCGTCTTATGCGTTACAGTATGGTTAACCTTGTTGTATGTATGTAATGTGACCCCGGTAAATCCGGCTAATCGTTGATCCGCCGCATAACAAAACTATAAATATTTCGTAATGCAAATACTTTGTAGATACCAAATAAAATACATTAAGTCAAGTATTCAATAATTAATCAATACAATTCAATACAAAACAAACGGCAAGCAAATTAATTTTGTATGTCTACTATTGGTCCATTGGTTTGGTATGTGTACTGAGGAAGTAAGTAATGTCGGGGGTAAAAGCCCTTAACTTCTTCTAACACCAAGCCTTAATACTATAACCATATCCACAAAACGCTAAAACCATGTAGTAATATAATTAAGAATATCGTTAGGTGTACGTACAAAGATTATAAAAGCCTTTGCTAATGAAGAAACGTTGCTCCAACATAGCGTTAATGTAACGAATAATTAGAGTAAATTCTTGGCTAACAAATTTAAATGAGTCAAAAATTCTTACATGGAAAGATTTGTTTAATTATTTTCGTGAAATTACATTTTCGGAATTTTTATGTTATGTCTAAATACATTCATGATAAGGTTTTATGTCTTTGTCATTATCATTTGAATAAAAACTGGTGGATTTTAAAGCACTCTCAATATAACAGGAGAAATCAACATGATGAATTAAGAAGAAATTTCTAATGGAATTTCAAAAGTATATTATGCAACTGTCACATAATGATGGGTCTCAAAACACCGAGTCCGTTTTGCCTAAAGAATTACTTTTTGGATTTACATATTTTGTTTTCAAAGTGTATATCAAAGATAATTATAATAATATATTAACATAGTTGTGAAACCCGTCAACCCGTTTACTATTAAGCTAGTTTTTTACTCCGCGACCTTGCCCGTGTTTTATGGATTTTCCCGCGATAAAAAGTAGCTTGTATCCTTCTTCGACAAATGGGCATAACATTGAAATCATAAAAAATGTTGGAATTAGTAATAATCCTAACAGTTTGTATAGTCTGTTGCGTGTCTATGACCCTGTTGTTTATGGCAACTTTCACTCTCTGTCATTGTCTACGGCATGTATAAGTTTACTCGTAATAGTTCTATGAATAAATCTTTCTAAATTAATTCAATCCTGGTTTGTTTTGCTCCAAACCCTACAAAAAATCGGAGTAGTTCCTGAGATAAGCGCCATTATTCAAACAAAGACCGTTAGAGGAATATCTATAAATATAAATCCAGGTGCCCCACAGCACCGTTGTCCACAACAATTGAAGACCACGATCCTCATCCATGAGGAAACGACCCCAGAGAGAGAGAGAGAAATTCAAACAAAGAAACTCTCCAGCTTTATAATATTAGTATAGATAAACAGTTTCATTCGTTATTAACGTAACGTTGGCAACATTGCAAGCTCTGGAACTGAGCTTCCTTTGTCAACTATCACTTTGAACTTTAAGCGCAGCTTAGCTTATTGTGTTCTAAGACAATAGTGTCGTATGTAAGCATGTTTTCATTACTCGCTGTAAGGCCTAAGGCTTTGTAGTGTTTTAAGCCTGTTAGTCTGCATAATACTATACAAAAAATAATCTATGAGATGGATAATACACCTAAGGTTCTATATACAGTTTATAGACTGCAATAAAACAATAACAAAAATATATTTTTATGATTTTTAATAAGTAATAAACCCCACTTTGCTGAAGGGACAAATCAATTGTTTTATAATATATTTTGCAACTGAACTCAATTCTTAAATCAATGAAAAATAGTTTATTTTATAAACATCATTAAAATTTGAAATTTAAGCATTGAAAGCATTGAAATTAAGTAAAGTCAATCTATTATATTTAAATATCAATATTCATATTAAATCTCAAAATTATTAAATGATTTTAAATCTCTGAGTAGCTTGTTGAAAAGTTTCACGGCCTGATAGCGACGGTCATGCTTAGCTATATGTAACCGGGGACAAGTTACAATAGCAGCTATGTTTTTTGTCCTAGTCGTTAGCCGATGCCTACGCTCTTCTGAGTTTTCATACTATCCCGTAATGGTGTATTATTATTAACGCGATGTGTGTGTTTGGGTACAACTTAGTCTAATTCTTGGGGGGACTAAAGACTGCCCAGAAGTCTCGCTTTGGAGTGTATTGTGCATTACCCCATGCCTAGTTAGGCCCTAACCATCCTAACTCCTTGATGTAAAGGATAAGGACTTTTGGAGATTTACAGATTCGTGACAGCGTAACTGATGGTGAGGATAGGGCATCTGCGTCCATTAGACGTCTCAACCCGGTCTCTTTTCTCTGGGTGCATCGCAACGCGAATTATTCGATCGAAGACGATGTTAGGCGTGGTGTGGCGTGTTTGTCACTTCTAAATCTCGTAACGCAACGTTTGCCGGGTAAGCACGTATAATATTAAAGTCGAGTTAAGATTTATTGCAGGGATTATACCAAAATAACTAAAATTTTCCTTCATGGAATACCTGGGCCAAATGTGGCACTGTAAAGTGGGACGAAAGCGATTTTTTTATTTAAAATTATTTTGGGGACGAATGAGGAATATGAACTGGGGCGAATGCAGATTGCTGGCGACGAATATGGTATAAATCACATAAATGTTTGTCCACTAATGAAGAATGCGTTAACCCGTTCACGATGATTTTAGTGCGCTTATGACACGAATTTTCGCCCGCTGATTGGCTACATTTAGCGGGCACTATAAAATATGTATTTTTTTATGTTCGATAAACCTTAATTTGACCACAATCTCACCTGATGTAAAGTGACAATGTGGTCTAAGATGGGGCATGACGACCTAGAAGGTAGATGGCTTTTCCGGGCCACATTACGGAACAAGAAAATATCGCTTCACGCACTGGCCCAGCCCGGAGGGTGGTGACAAGCCGCGGCCAAAGCCTACCACCACAGGCTGTTCTTAGCACCACCCGGATGTCACGTGTGAGGATTCAGAGGATTACCACTTACGGACGTGAACAGCAAAACCTCCAAAAACACTTAATTTGATATAATTATGTGTATATTGAATATTGTTATACACAGATTTAATCAGAGACAAGTAGATTAATACTTCATGTAGAATTTACTGCGTCGTTCACGCACCGTTTGTCAAACCACTAACTATATTTCGGAAACAGTATTAACGATAGCTTTGTGAACTATGCTCAAGTGGCTCGGAGCAATTAACAGTAAACTCGCGTGTTTGACTGTTTGTCATGTGTCAAAGTTAACTGATAAGGTAAAACGTACACAATGTAATTATGCGTAAATTTACGTTTATAGTTAAGTTTGTTGGTGTTAATTATAAATTAGTTGTTTCCGACGCTTTTGCTCGTTATAATGGATTTTACTGTTCGATGTTTCGCCTCGTTACGGTTGAGAGTTCGATTCATGTCTCACTTTCAAAAAGCTATTACGCTTCCTCAACGACGGTTCCTTCTTGATTGGAATAGAAACGTCGGTCGGATGTTAATATCATTATTTAAATTAAATAATTAATTTATTACAATCATATTCATCTATTTGTTGTCGCGTATGTATACCTGGGACAATATGGCCCATGGGGTAGGTCTACCTTCGAGGGAGAGGTCAATCGCCGAATACGGCTCTAAGAAGTCCATTATGAAAATAATTTGTAAAGTTTGGAAAGATAAAATAACATTATAGGTCTTCCAGCCAAATATATTTAATTAGTGTATGTCAAAATTAACTAACTCATGACAGATTTGTGATTGGTATATTACTCGTGGTAGAAACAACTATACTATATTTAATTGTTAAGTTTTATGTAAAAATTGGTAGTTGCCGCTATTTTCTTTTAAACCGTCGTCGACGATACAGACAGACTAACATTAATAATGTATCTTCATTATATCGATCCACACTATAAAAGGCAATGTATGAAGGCTTTTAGAACTAAGATATTCATGAGTTGAATCAGTTTACATAATAACAGTTTTCAGATTAGTCGGCCCGGGGTACATACAATACGGTTGACTGTAATGTAATGTAATTTTAATTGTAATGTTTATAGCGTTTGACCTTCCTACCCGAGCTACCACCGCGCCATCAAAGTATATTCAATTAAATTCAATTCGATTCTTTTTTCGCTTACATACACACTTATATAGTTAAAATATTACACAGTTATTTCAATATGTAAATGAACCCCGTAGGGGCACTGCAAATGGGTTTACGTCATTATAGAGGTAATTGTAAAATTTTAAAAGAGGAGAGAAAAATTACTATAGGTTAGGTAAAATTACAAATAGGAAATAATCATAAATTAAGAGAGTCAAATTTAATGCTACAGCTCCACTATACGGCTCTTAGTGATATATTGCTAGTAGTTAATAGCTAAGTAAGCGGCGAAGGCGCGGTGGTGGCGCGGTGGTGGCGCGGCGGCGGCAGTGTGTGCAGGAGCGCTAAATTTTTTAAAAAATGTAAAAAAGTTAAATATTACACGGTTACTTCTTTCTCGGTATGCCTTCACGGAATTTGAATAAAACATGGTTGGAATAACTCATTTGCGATCAGTATGTAAATCTCGTAATCTCGCCGCGGTTTGAATGCCGACATTTTCTGCTCGAATAAAAATATATAAAAAACGTAATTAACCTAACCGAATCTTATTTTTGGATTGGTAGGGGATGAGGTATACATATTTTAATCGTATATTTTGGGATTTTGTATAGAAGTACCGACTTTAATTGGCAGCGTAGTAATACAGAATATTACAGAAATTATTTTATTTCCAAATTAACTTTAATTATTTTAAATAACAGATTGGCTAGAAGATGCTTCGGTAGAAAAACATAACATAAGCACCCTTATTCCCACAGCTGGGTCACAGGGACTTCTCTATTGAAGTAGAAGATTAGGCCTTAGTTCACCAAGATGGCCAAGTTTATTGCCAAAGCCGTGTTGGCTTAGTGAGAGCACACTCGGCTTTTATTCTAAAGGTCATGGATTCAAACCTCACTGCGCATATCTGGGTTTATCTGTTTAATAAATTTATGTGCGCTTTAAACTACCTTTAACGGTTAAGGTAAACATTGCAAGGACATAGGCCTAGGTATATGTTAATAATAATTATAAATCTAGTGCGCAAATGAAGAATTTTAAATTGAAAAATTTTTGCAGACACTCATAAGTTGATTACCAACGTAATCTAATCTGCGTTAAGATTCTCATCGTTAATATTATTTTGGAAAACGGCTCATTAATTTAAAAATCACCAACTTGTTGAAATTTATGCTAAAAAATCTCATGACAAACAAACGTACTAGTGACCCAATTTTGCACAGTTTTAAATTATTCAAAGTTACTTATTTTAAGTGGTTTACATACTGAAAACAATTTTGTTAACTTATTTTATCAGTTATAAAGACCTAAAGAGACTAAAGGCTTTTTCACCATCTCCGAGAACCTCACCAATAGTTAAAAACTAGAGCTATTTCGCTCATGTCTGTGACAAAGAGATTTGATTGTCTAGTTTACTCTGATAAACTGAAATAAGCCCTAAAGGCCTATCATCTAGTATATGAATTGAATGTACGTTAGCGAAACGTTAGCCACTTCTAAGCCCCACAATACACCCTACATTAATAAGATTCCCTTTGCCGTGCTTAAACACAAACCCAAAGTAAATATGTACATAATTTACTATAGTATGTACTAAATACGATATTTGTGCCTTGAAAAGGTATCAAATTTTAGTACTAGTCCTGGAATCTGTAATCTTAATAATTATCGCCGTGTTGGCTAAGTGGGTGGACATTCGACTTTCATTCCGAAATTTCATTTGTCGTGGGTTCAAACCCCGCCACGCACCTCTGGATTTTTCTTCTTGAGACATTTATGTGCGCTTTAAACATGGGCTTTAACGATGAAGGCAAACATCGTGAGGAAACCGGCATGTTCTGATAACTTTAAAAAAGTTTGAAGGACATGTGACATTCGCCAACCCGCACTTGGCTAGCGTGGTGAATTATAGCCTAATCTCTCTCGCCTAGAGAGAAGTCCCTGTGTCCCAGCAGTAGGAACGTTTATAGGATGATGACGAATATATATCAAAAATATAAATGTTGATTCAATATTATTAGTCCTAAAGTCATTGATAGTAAAATTATACGTCATAATGATTGGTTATTGTTAAATAGTAATAGTATAGAAATATTTGTTTTTAGTAGGGGAGCGGGGGGCTAGTTGTAACAATTTTTAGTTTTTTTGATGGGGAAGTCAAGATAACAAATATTCTAATAATGAAGTTATTTTATAGTAAAGGAAAAATATCCATTTATCCATAAGAATGATAATTGGGCTGGATTTCATAATGATTACTTCAAAAAAAATTATTTTGCAAACATAGTCGCTTGTTACAACATACCCCTTTCTTGGGGCAAGTTGTAACTGGTGTGGGGCAAATAGTAACAACATAATTAAAACAACAGGCAGGCATTTATTGTTTGGTAAACAGAATAAAACATAATTTTAAGTACGCACATTAATATAACGTTTGATACTTACTAATTATAACAACAAATTTCTTACAAACTAATGATGCAACAAGTGTTTCTTTAATAATATTAAGAGACTTTGATTTTCGCTTAATTTCTATTAGTTCTCTAAATTTTCTCCTCTTCATCTGGCGTGAATACTAATCTTGGTTTGGTGTATACAACAGAAAGAGATTCGCCCTTTTCTTTTTTCTTAATGTATCTATATATAGTGACACATGACAAAGGTCAAATATTTTTGCAGCTTGCCGAATTTTGGGATACTCAGTTGTAATTTCTCATCCTAAAACACAGAAAAACAAAGTATTGCAATATATAGGAATTTTGCCCAGCTGTAGGATATTGTATAATTAGGTATTTAAAAAACTATTTTAAATGCAAATAACGACAAGCATAGGTACACACTTACGTTTAAAAACATGAAAGGGCAAGTTGTAACATGTTACAACGTGCCCCGAGATGTCGTTACAACTTGCCTCATGGCAATATTTTGAGCATTTTTGTTTATGGAAAAATTATGGTATAATTTATCCAAAAGAAAATACTAACTTAAGATAGCTTAACATTTTAACTACATAATTCAATTGAAACTCACTTCAAAAAAACAGTGCAGTAACCTAGAATCAAACTTCACGAACATTAGTTTTTTACATTACCTGGCAAAAATGGAGCACCTTCACAGGGCCACTCGCTGCGCACTCCCGCACGATAATGTCTGTGTTCACGTCGTAGGCCACCATATAAGGACTTGATTAGCGAAAATTCCAACACAAAATATTCGATAACTGCTGAGTAATTAAGCTGTTGATACTTGCCCCCGTTACAACAAGCCCCCCGCTCCCCTACTAACACATGTCTAAATAAATGAAAAGCTAAATAAATCAACTAAATCAAAAATGTTAGGAAAAGATACGCTTAAATTTTATGAATGTCAAATTACAAAATAATCACTTTTAATTAATAAATATTGTATATTGTTTGGTTGTTGCTTAAACGGCAAAAAAGTGAGATCTAATTCGAGCTAATAGGGTCAGTCCGGAAATTTATAACAAGATGAAATTTTTATATCATTTATCTCCTTATAACTTAGTATAATATATTGTAGCCTAAGTAAGATCTGCCTTGGCTAGTCTTATTTACTGAGCCAAATTTGACACCATAATTTATTAAGTTTTTGAGTTATTAGGGGTCAAAAGTCGAATGGTTTCGTGTAATATTACAGCTTGCCAGTTCTGTTATTAGATACAAGCTACACAATCATTTATTTCCATTGTTGGATTATACAAATCTTATAAACTTGAACTTGGCTTGAATCGCTACCGCGTGTGTATTATAAAAATCTCCTGTCGCGGTGTTTGTAACCGGTGTTGGACAGATTTTTATAAAATGTTGTGTCCCTATCTGTCTAAGTATCGGCTAATATCTATTTTCATTAAAAAATCACCGTTTGTGGTGATAGGTGCAGCCGTATATATTTAATTGGATTTTCTTGTCAAAATAAAAAAATCGGATCCCACAATGAGTTACAAATAATATTGCCAACAAAACTAAAGAACAAACTGAGTACATATTTAAAGAACAAGAACATTGGCTTCTTGTCAAAAGTTTTACAACGAATCGTTCTTTGTTGTAGAAAGTAGCGTATCTTGTAGAAATTTGTTGAAAACTGTCTGAAAAATATCTACTTACAAGTTTTTCCCTTAATAAAAATATATTTATTTATATCATAACGAAATCGCAAAAGTACATATTTGTGTAAGTACATAGTGTATTTTGTATTTAGCTTTAAATTCCTTTTGTATTTTTTTTCTTGGTGTGTAATAAAGAGTTATATTATTAAAACCCGGACAAAAAAAAAGTTAGGTGATATAAGTGTCTGTCTTGTCTGTCTGTCTACGACATCTTAGCTCCCGAACGGATGGAGCGATTTCAATTTAGTTTATTTTGTGTTGTCTTGTTACTGTTTACTGTTTGTATTTTATTTGTGGTGTACAATTAAGAGATATACATATGTATATCTATTAAAAAATATGTCACTAATCATGTTTTATAATTCAACGCTATCACCTCATCTTTAGGTAATAAACGTATATACATACATACTTTCGTTAAAGGAAAAGTTTCTACTTCTAAAAACACAAAATGTTAATGTTACCTCAAGTAAAATCGATATTACTTGAGGTAACTTCACTCAATATCAAATCAAAGTTAGTGAACTCACGGCTGTTTCAACAAATGGAGACAGACAATTGTTTTTCCTAAGGCCTCCACTCAATTCAGGCATTGTATTACTGAATCTAGAATTCAGGCTCCTGTCGGTAAAATTCACAAAGTTCGGTGACATGACGAATACCTGAACAAAGTATTTTCGACACTCAGACAATAATTAAGTGTGCGTGTTCGCTCTCGTGAATAGAATAAACAATGAACATTTTTAATCGACTTTAAATAAAAGGTGGTTCACCTGTAAAACATAATATGATTTACAGGAGAACCACCTTTAAAGCTCTCCTCTAAAGCACAATAAGCCTTAAAAGAGAACCACCTCCTTTAGCATATATATTCGTATTTTTTATACACGGTACATAATAATACTAGAACTATTTATGCCGTATCATCCCGTAAAACATCAACTCAAAAAAATCCATAGTTTCAGTTCCTTAAGTAATTTTCTATTCAAAAATTCGCTTTCGACCCATTTAGAGGAGCTATATTTATATATTTTTTTTATGTGTGTATGTTTATATCTGTTATATGTATGTCTGATATGGCTAATCTCTGAAACATCTGCATTTATTTTGGAAGGACAGTCCCAGGCACGTGATTTTGGAAAATGTACAAATTCCACGTTAAAATCCTAATAACACGGGGAATGCCGCAAGAAGTTACAAGTTTACAATAAAAGTAGATTTAGATTTTGGAGGTTTTGTCTGTTCACGTCCGTAAATGGTAACCCTCTGAATCCTTACACGTGACCTCCGGGTGGTGCTAAGAACAGTCTCTGGTGGAAGGCTTCGCCGCGGCTTGTCACCACCCTCCGGGCTGGGCCAGTGCGTGAAGCGATTTTTTCGTGTTTCGTAATGTGGCCCGGAGAAGCCACCTTCTAGGTCTTCATGTCCCATCTTAGACCACATCGTCACTTTACATCAGGTGCGATTGTAGTCAAATAAAGGCTAATCAAACATAAAAAAAAGATCTATTGTGGAGAGAATTATTTATTTATCTCAACGTAGTTCGGCTTAGGATGGTGCAAAAACGAGTCTTTCATTCATACGTAATTAGCTCCCGGAGCAAAACTCCGGCAATCGTGGTGATATATTAGAGCGAGCCTTATCCGTGTACAGAATTAATCTACCGTGGGACTTATAGCACTTAGGGAGTTTTTGGCTGTGACATATGGTATTTACCGAGTTTCTGACATATGCTAAAAAGTTAATTCAGAAACACGAAGGTCTTATTTATGTAGATTATTGACTGCCTCAGTGGCGCAGCGCGGTGAAGCGTAGCGTGTTCGATTCCCGCCAAGAGGTTAAGTGTTTGTATGTTCTGCAAGCACTTACTTCTTGGTCTAGGTGCTGATGTATTTATGTATGTATGTCTATTATATTATATTTATCAGATGTCTAGTACCCGAAACACTTAGGCGCTGGCTCCACGAGCGAGAGAATCGCGACGAGTCCGCCCTTATATCGTCGGATAATCTCCACGAACGAGCTATAATTCCGCCGCGTATCGTCGCGAGTCGTAACGGAATCGCAGCGTTTCCGCGGCGACTCGTAACGGTATCGCCGAGTTACTTTGACGACGCGTTGCGAAAGAAAAAATTTTTTTAAAACCGTCTCGAAACGTCCTCGCTTAACGAGAGGCAACGCTGAAATGACGCTGCGTTTGACAGCGCGCCCGCTGCGCGCTCGTCGCGAGCGCGCGGCGGGCCCGCTTGCAGTCGCGGCGGGCTAGCGACGATGTAATGACGTTTCGCGCACTCATTGCCACTCGTCGCATCGCGGCGATAACATCGCCGTGTGGAGACGGTTCCATAGAGAGTGTATAGAAATACGTGGCACGACGATAATATCGCCGCGATTCTCTCGCTCGTGGAGCCAGCGCCTTAGAGCTAGATGTTTCTACGCAGAGCAGAGCTATAACGGGGCTAGATGTTGTTGTGTGGATTGTGCAGAAATATTGATCTATTTAATTGTTGGATTGTTCACATGTATTAATCTCTTCTGTCGTCAAACGTTTACATCTTGACTTGAGCTATCCGATATTACTTATATTTTTGTCTGCCCGTATTAATAAACAACAGTCCACCCTAAGTTCGATCTTGAGTGCAAATTTGAAAACTTCAACTAATGCGCGGTGCGTTCACAAGATGCTCTCAACACCCATTAACTTAGGCCGCGTTCAAGACCAATTTCAAAAAGAATGGTGTATGTTTGTCACGTTCGGAATAAGAATTAAACAATAAAATTGTTTATTTGCAACAATGATATAAATATCCATACAATGTTAAAGAGAAGAAAGTAAATACATCGTTGCAAAATGGTCTCTGACTTAGATTTGTTGGCTGCAAACAGGTTTGCAACCAACACTGATCTTCCGTTAGAACCATTTTAAAGTGAATCGTTCATAAATTCCTAAATTCTATACTAAACACATACATATTTTAATAGTAACATAGGTCATAGTTTCTAATTTCCAAAGTTGTATTCACTACTAAGTTGTTAGAGTCCAGCATAAGATAGGTTTATTTAAGCTCATATTTATCCGCCAACATAAACGACCTTTAAACCGAGATTGACCAGACGTTTATCTCGCGGTAATAAAGGGGTGGTAAAACGGAAATGTTGCGGTGAAGCTGTAATAACAACTCTGTGTGTACGGAATAAGGTTTATTTTAGGCTGTGCTTAAGTGGTTTGCAGTATGTTTGCTGTTTTGAAAGCTATTTTCATATAATACTAGCTGTGCCCGTGTTACAATGGAGTTTTATATGACACATTTTTACACGGAATGACACAATTTCTGCGGTGAAAATGGTCTGTATTCTAATCCAATGCATCACCCATCCCCATAGTAAATTGCATTTTGCCGTGAAAGGCGGACAAATTGCTATTCATAATATTAAAAAGTAGCTTAAAAATGTATTTTTACAAAGTATTAAAAGGAGTCGTTATCTTCGATACTTTGAATTACTTATCGAATCGTAATGCGGTTCACTATGTCTAACATCTAAAACTTACCCTTAAGGTATGCGCGGCGTCGGAAAACTATAAACAAGATGAACAGATAACTTGGCCAAAGTTACGGGCTCACGTCAAGGGAAGCCTCCCTTGATGTCTTGCAGAGGCGGGTTACGACAGTTAAAATAATGATAATGATGATCTCTATGACTAACATGGATGTCCTGTAATAATAATAATAGTCATAATAGTAATTTATTGATAATATAAATTATAAGTCACAATATGGTTTTTAACGTGGTTTCCCAATGCCACAACTTATTCAAAACAAAATAACTAATAATGATAATTAATTTCTTTTAATTCAGTTAGAGAAGTAATGTCTATTTTATTAGATTGAATATCTTTATTATTTATAACATTTGTTTCTTTAATTTCTTCTGTTGTAGCTGCCATAATAATGATGATGATGAAATATCATAACATAACATAATCTCATATCCCTGTAGCTTAATAAACACGACATGTAGAATTAGAGAGTTGTGGAACTGTTGAGGACAAAGCTCCATATCATAGCACTTAGCGCACAAAGTGCAAAGTGCATCACGAATCAGGTAATCAAGTGGAGTATCCGTTTTAATGTAACTCGGCTTGTCAGCTTTTGCACTGTAGCAGAATAGGCTAAGTGATATCTATGCCTTGTGTTTTTCATTGGCCGTGTTGGAAAGTGGGAGAACACTTTAAGCGACTTTAATTCCGAAGGTCGTGGACTCAAACCTAAGCGCGCACTTCTGGATTTTTCTTTTAGAAATTATGTGCGTATTAAAAACGTGATATACCGGTGAAGGCGACAGGTTCTGAGAAATTTCGAAGAGTTTAAAAGACATGTGAAATTCACAATAACGCACTTGGCCAGCGCAACGTGGTGAATTATGGCCTTATCTCTCTCGTCATGAGAGAAGTTCCTGTGTCCCAGCAGTGGGAACGTTTATAGAGTGTTAATGTTGTGTCTTTCATTCTATTTTTCACAGTTTTAGGATGATTTTTCAGCCTTCTGATATATATATGTCACGCACAAAGGGAAAAAATAACAAAAGGTTTTTCACAATACCGCGCGACTTATACCAAATGTCTCATAAGCGCAACTTGTATTTGTTGTATGTGTTTTGAAAAAAATAATCAAGTTAAGTAGCCGTTTTAATATAACTCGACTTGTTACCTTCAGTACTGTTGAAAAAAGAGATAGATATCTATGCTTTTTTGATGTTTTGATAGTCGGCCCGTTCCGGCTTTGCTATGATAATATCATGAAACGAAAAAAAAAATTAACGAAACATTAATGTTTTGTTAACTCTTATAACATAATACATATGTTTACTTTCAAAACTACTGGTTATATAATTCTTGTCGTTTTCTGCTTCCTCGATAAGTTTTCTGTAATAAAAATTTGTCGGCTGTTGACTGGTGTACCAGATAAAAATTACTGGTAAAACCAATAATGGTTCAATGGTACGTGATATTTATATATTTTGCTGTTCGTGAAAAAATATTATATAACTTATTTTATTTATTTATAAAAATGTGGATAAGAATTATCCATCAGTCCAAGTTTTCGCTGAGTCGGCTGACTATACAGAATTAAAAGTAGAGGTGAACTTGAGCATAATAATTTCCATTGAATCACAACCATGTCCGCGCCAGATCATTGTGTTTTTGGGTTTAACTATTATCAAAAGAAAATAAATACATTTGACTGATTAATCAATTTTATATCGCCGAGGGACTGGTGTTTGTTTGTTCTGTTTATAACACGGTGACAGAATCATTATTATTTGAATGTTTTCTGTTGTTGATATGATGAAAAACCACCACACATTTTTTTCAATTGTATTTTTAACACCTATAACTGATTATATCATTTGTATTCTACCTAACTATATAAGTTATCGTTAAAGTATATTTAAAGTTAAAGTTTATTCAAATAAATAGGTACATCATAGAGTACTTTGAGTAAACAAAACCACTCTGTAATCCTCACACACTTGACATTTGACTGATTAATCAATTTTATATCGCCGAGGGACTGGTGTTTGTTTGTTCTGTTTATAACACGGTGACAGAATCATTATTATTTGAATGTTTTCTGTTGTTGATATGATGAAAAACCACCACACATTTTTTTCAATTGTATTTTTAACACCTATAACTGATTATATCATTTGTATTCTACCTAACTATATAAGTTATCGTTAAAGTATATTTAAAGTTAAAGTTTATTCAAATAAATAGGTACATCATAGAGTACTTTGAGTAAACAAAACCACTCTGTAATCCTCACACACTCCACTTATATCATGTGGAATCACTTATAACATCTGTCACCGCTTTGTTAAGTTTGTTAATAGATAATTAGAAAAATGTTTTTTTTTATTTCTTACCTAAAACCGATTGTATCGTTTTTATTAATCCAACGATATTTTACAAAAATTTCATTCAAAATTTTGTATTTGACGTTTACGTCTTACAAACACACTTACGCTCCAATATATAAATACTCTTCTGGTAAGGGGCGCCGGAAACATGTAAAAAAAAATAATCTATTTACTTAATTTTGTATTATGTAAGCAAAACGGGTACAGACTCCCTTGTCTGTAGTGTTTTAATGTATCTTAATAATAATAAAAAAGAAAATTTCCAAATTAACCTCAATTTAAATGTTATAAAAAAAATAAAAAGGCCTTGTTCACAGAAAAAAATACAGTTTAATAAAGTGAATAGTTTTGTAAGTTAGAAAAAAAATAAGATAAAAAATATCTTATATTCTTAATTTTAATGCTTAATAGTTACAGTAAATAAAGGAAAATGTATTCAC
This sequence comes from Gymnoscelis rufifasciata, assembly GCA_929108375.1. Lineage (NCBI taxonomy): Eukaryota > Metazoa > Arthropoda > Insecta > Lepidoptera > Geometridae > Gymnoscelis > Gymnoscelis rufifasciata. The sequence goes on from OV815314.1 coordinate 12,895,480, forward strand.
ACATTATTCATTCTATTATGGTTTTTCTGTAGGAACCCCTCGGCAGGTAGAGGCCTCCTCCAAATCGAGCCTGTCTTCTCTAAATCGCGCTATTTGCATTCAGTTTGGACCCACTGATAGTTGTATTTCGTTTTCCCATCTGTTGAATGAAAAAAAAAAACTTAACAATAATGAAAGGGAGAGCCCCTTTCATTCTTTTTGAAATTTTGAATGTTAAAAAAGTTTAAATAAAAACTTTATTACAGTAAACAAAAATACTCTATTCCACTCACGCCACTTATATCATGTAACACCACTCTGTACTTGTCACCGCCTTGTCAAGTTTTTCCGGAAACGCATTATATTCATATTCCAAAGTAACCCTTCTATTATGCTCAATACGAAAGGAAAGGGTATATCTTGGCTGCCTTATAAAAGAATAAAGCGTGCCCATTTCTTTTGTAGGGAAAAGTGTAACGTTATAAATGGTTTATGGAAACAGTGGATGTTATATGAATGGTGCTGCAATGTTTTAGAATTTTATATGGTTGTATGAGAAAAAAGAATCGTTGGAATTGGAAATATGCACGTATTTTTTTAAATGCTTTCTACTAGTTACACATCCTAAATATAAAATATTAGGCTTAAAAATGTATATTATATAGTAGCACTATTCTTTTCGGGCGAGTCATATGCGCCCTTTTTGACGAACGGGACATGTGAAACCGTGTATAGTTTAAAAAATATTTGTCATTTTGCGTTCATAGCCAAAGGTCAAAGTTTCACCATGGTATTTAATAAATTTTAAAATTAATTGTATAAGTTGTTTTTAAAAAGATTAAGATTACATTATAAAAGACACAGTTCATTTTAAAGGCTCGTTCGTGAATTTTTTTGACCATAATCTCACCTGATGTTAAGTGACGATGTGGTCTAAGATGGGACTAGAAGGTAGATGGCTTCTCCGGACCACATTACGAAACACGAAAACAACCCTTTTTTGTATATAAGACATAGGAACGTAGGCTGTGCTCATAGATTTAAAATTATTCAGATTAGAAGCGGCTTTTATAGAGTGATTCGTCTAACTCGAGGTTTGGAAGGTTTTAAACCCAACGGCTATAAAACATTTAGGGCCGTTAATGCTTGTTAACTACATGTTTACTTAATGCGTCACTAATTTAACAATAGAATACCTATGAAATATTTATTTAAGCATGTCTCGTTAAACATCACGTATGAGAGATAAACAGAACCATTAATTTATAAGTAATGGCGGCGATAATATTGTAGTGATAAGGCTGCCCTTTGTATTTCTTCCTCTTATGTAATTTTTTTGTTCTAGTGGTTTGGTGTACGATAAGTGATTTTGTACTGTATTGTAAAATAATATATCGTTAAAATTCATAATTTCCATTACACGTCCCGAAGCAAATCAAATACGTTATTAACGTGACGAGAGTGACGTCACGGTCGTTGACAGGTTCATAAGTGGTCGCATATTTTTCAAGTAATTAAAATACATAGCGCGAGTATTCCGAATTGTAAATATAACAACTATAAGGGTTGCTGTGCGGTGTTGTGTAATATCAATAAAACAAAGTGATTACAGTGGTAAAACCTTTATTACTTTGAACTTGTTTATCGTGGCAGCCAAACCATAACAAAACATACCCACATTCACTAAATGATAAGTTAAAAACAATTTATTATTACACTTATTGTGTCAAACTGTGTAAAAAAGTGTTCTACGGCCTCCTATTACGTCTGCGCTACTAGCTGCGGTAATCCGCAGTCGCTAAATTGATCAGTATCAATTAATCAAGCGCTGATGCTGGCGCCATCTCTGGGGAAGTAGCGGAACTAAAGACCAAAATACAGCCATATAACATTTCAATGAAATTAGGCTTGTTCATTTGGCAAGTTTCGTTGTGTTAATAAAATAAAATAAAAATCTTACTATACAACAATGGTTCTTTCCTGCTCGGCCTGCGGTAAATTCCTTAAGGGCGGCGCAGTATGCCCCTCATGCAAGAGTACCAGCCACTATGAATGTGTCCGGTTGAAGCCTGGAACGAAGATTGACGACTCATGGCGTTGTGGTTTATGTCAGGCAAGTGCTCCTAAAGGCAGGGATCCCTCCACTCCCATCCGTACGCAGGGACAATGTTATATTGAACCCGAGGAACCGATGGCACTCGATGAAACTGCTAACAACATCACAGCAGAGTTCTCCGATGCCGAATTTCAGCTGCAAATGCGCTCACTGAAGGAAGAACTGATGGCAGATTTCATGCAGATGCACAGTACTCTCAGCGATGACCTGGGTACATTTAGGTCAGAGTTCAAGGCAGTGTTTGCTGAACTTCGAGAATTTCGAGTAATCATGAACGAAGTTCGTGAGTCCGTCGCAGTTATCGGGCGCCGTATGGATGAAGTTGAGCGAAGACTGGATGCGACCGAGCAGCGGCCGTCAGAATCGTCATCCGAGGTCGAGTCGCTCCGCCGCTGCGTTGCTGAACTTCGCGAGGAGCTGAACGACCGCGACCAAGACGCGCTGCTGGCCGATTTCGAGATCGGGCAACTCCCGGAGGTGCGCGGGGAGAGCGTGGTTCATGCCACCATGGTGCTTGCGGCCAAGCTGGGGGTCCCCCTGGAGGAGCGGGACATCGTGTTCGCCGAACGCGTCGGCGCGTCACCGCGGCTCGAGGGATCCGAGGGCCGCCCGCCCCGCCCGCGCCGCGTCGTCGTGCGCCTCGCCCGCCGCGACCTCCGAGACCGCCTGCTGCAGGGCGCGCGCGTGCGCCGCTCGCTGACCGCCGCCGATGCCGGAGTGGAAGCTGGTGCCGCGCGCGTCTTCGTGAACGAGCGGCTGACGCGCACCAACCGGCAGCTCTTCTTCCGCGTGCGAGAGGAATGTCGACGAGCTCAGTGGCGCTTCGCGTGGACCAAGCGGGGTCGGGTCTTCGCTAGACAAGCTGAGGGCAAGCCTGCCTTCCCCATCCGGACAGAGGCTGATATTCTGCGGGTTTTTGGTGCAACTAACGTTCAACCTGCTCATTCTGCTGCAATCTGAAAACAATAAAAATGATAAAAATTTCGCGTTTTTTAAGTTTACAATTTATGTTTTTTATACCTACTTGCAATATGAATTAACCTTGTATTTTATGATTTATTTTTTTGTTTGGGGGCAGGTGACAGATAAAATGTTCAAACTAAGATTATCTCATAATCTCTTTCTTATATATTTTAATTTTGTATTTTTTATAATTTTTAAAAGAAACCTTTTCTACAAAGTAAAATGTGCATTTATGTTTATCCTCTATTTAAACACTATCACAAATCTTAGCGTTTCAACAAACCAACTATTTATTTATTCACCCGACAACATTAACCCTCACATTTTGTACAACATTCTTATAAAATTAGTTAATTTGTTTATACTATACATATGCTCTGCATGCTGCATGCACTTACTTAAATTAATACTTAAAAGTTTTGGTCTCATTGACTATGATATATTTATTTCCAAACAAAACTTCCTTTAAAATATTTAAAGGTTGGTCTTTTCAATGCTGGGTCCCTTGGAACCGGGCAGGATGAATTTATTGCGGCCTTTGAGGACCTATCACCTGATATTCTTGCAATAAACGAAACTTGGATTGGTAAGGGGCAAGATTTTAAGGCACCCAAGTTAAATGAGTACCGTTTTATACACCAACCCAGGCACTCTTCTATTAAGAACGGGCGTGGTGGTGGGGTGGGTTTTTATGTAAGAAGGGGTATAAATGCACGACTTTGTACACATCCAGTTGTGAACTCGGTTGAACAACTCTGGCTTAGACTTAGTGTAATGGGTAAAATGGTAATAATTGGCACTGCTTACAGGGCCCCATGGCAAGATGTATCAGTATTCTTGGATGCCATTACTGACTCAATTACATCTCTATCTAACAGTGACCATCTTGTTCTGGTGGGTGATCTTAACATTGACCAATTGAAGCCAGGTGGAAATAAATTTACATTATTAAACCAATTTTTACTGTATCATGAACTTAAACAGGTAGTAAACTGTGCAACTCATATGAATATCAATAATGAGATGACCCTGATAGACCTAGTTTGTACAGACACGAAAGTATGTAAAATAAATGTGAAGCATACCCCAGAACTAGGCAGACATGCCATGGTGGTTGCTGAACTGCAAATTAAAAAGTTAAAACCTTTGCCTCGAATAGTCACATATAGACCCCTGAAAAATATCCTGCCGGAGTTGTTTGAAACTGATTTAAACCAAATTAAATGGGCTTTATTACCAATTTCTAATGGTATTGATGAATTTGTATCAGCTTTTACTTCTCTAATCTTATGTTTGTTTGATCTCCATGCTCCCACAAAAACAACTAAGTTTAAGGGTCCTCCTCATCCCTGGATAACTGATACAGTAAAGAGCATGATAAAAATTCGGGACGATTATCACAATCAATATAAGCTACTTAAGACAGACAAGCATTATGTAGGTTATAAAGAGATGAAATCACTAGTACAATGTGCAATGCACAGTGAGAAAAGGGCTTATTTTGCTAATAACATAAATAATAATGTAAAGAACCCTAAACAGTTATGGAGGAATTTGAAAAATAATATAATACCTAATAAAAGGCAGTCAGGTAGCCTGCCCCCTATATTTGATGATCCGGACGCTATAAATAAGCATTTTCTCAATATTCCTGGTACAGATCTCGTTCCTATCTCTAACCTTACATATTTTGAATTTCATAGGTACTGTCCTAATTCATTCTCCCTACAGCCTGTTGGCGAGGATGTGGTTTTAAAAGTGATGCAGGGCTTTAAATCGAATGCTATGGGTACTGATGGTATTTCTATTGACATGCTTTTGTTAACATTACCTAACTCTCTCTCAACAATAACAAGTATTATTAATGGTTCAATAGAGGAGGGTAGGTTTCCAAAGACATGGAAAACAGCAATAGTCAAACCCTTACCTAAAAATCAAAACCCATGTAATCTGAGCGACTTACGACCAATCAGTTTACTCCCTTGTCTCGCAAAGGTTCTTGAAAAGGTAATTAGCATTCAACTTATCAAATTCCTTGAAGATAACCAAATCCTTCCTAGTAGACAGTCGGGATTCCGGAAAGGTTTGAGCACATCAACAGCCCTTATGGATGTTGTAGACAACTTGCTATCAGGACAAGATGAGGGTAATTGTAACATTTTGGTATTGCTGGATTTTTCACGAGCATTTGATAGTCTTAATATATCTCTTCTTCTTTCAAAACTTGCCTACTATGGATTTGATAATAAAACAATAGAATGGTTCGCCAGTTACCTTGAATGTAGATTTCAGGTGGTAGAAATCATATCTCCAATAAATGGTACGCCTCTTAGGTCTTCGCCGCGCCTAGTATCTCGTGGAGTACCACAGGGATCGGTCCTTGGCCCACTTCTGTTTGCTCTGTACTGTGCTGACATCATCAATTCCATTAACTCCTGTCAATATCATCTCTATGCAGATGATGTTCAACTCTATCTTTCTTTCCCTCCAGCAGATTGGGTTAGTGCTGAAACAAAGATTAACCAAGATCTAGCCAACATTTTTAAATGGTCTAATTCTAATTGTTTACTCTTAAACCCCAAAAAATCTAAATACATGCTAATTGGGACTAGGCGATTGCTTCACAAACTTGCTGATACCAATATGTGCATTAGAGTAAATGGTGAACCTGTCGAATGTGTTGAGGAAGCCAAAAATTTAGGCTTAATCATGGACAAGCACCTACATTTTGAATCTCACATTGCAGATATGGTACGTCAATGTTTCTATCGCCTTAAAATTTTGTATAAAGTGCGCCCATATCTAAGCCAAGATCTTAGAATAACTCTTTGTGAGTCATTGGTGTTATCACGTCTAAATTACTGTGACACAGTGTATGGTCCATGCCTCTTAAAAAGAACGTCACAACTTATACAAAGAGTTCAGAATGCCTGTGCTCGTTTTTGTTTTAACATCCCACCTAGATCCCATGTTACCCCATTCCTTAATTCCTTTAACATAATGAAGATGGAAGCACGCAGGAAGTTACATCTGGCAACACTTATGTTTGGACTAATTCAAAATAAAAAGCCAACTTACCTATATGACAAACTTAGGTGGGCCAGTGACTTCTCAAGGTATCCAAAGCGTAACAGCTCTCAGCTTATATTTATTACTCCCCGGCACAGAACCATTACATTTCGTGGGTCTTTTCGATTTGCCTCATCACGTTGCTGGAATGATACACCTCCGCCAGTCAGGAACCTAAAAACAATTTCAACTTTTAAACGTCACTATAAAGCTGAGCTATTAAAACTTCAAAAAACTAAGTAGTGTTTTACTTTATCATCAACATACTATTCTCTTGCACTTCTCCCACATTATGTGCGGTTGGCACAAAATGTTTTACTTAAATATTCATCCGTCATTCTTCATCTCAACACATTACTTTCTTACATCGTAACATTCACACCTCTGTCACATATTAATATTACACATGTACTTACAGGATAAAAATTTATTCAATTATTTATAATTATATTTTTATAGTATTAATTATGCTAGGCTTATTTCCTATGAACAAAAACCTATTTATCTAAGTAAGTTGTATTGGGTTGTTGACTCAAGTATATTTCTGTATTTATTATGATGTGTAAATGTAAATTATTCTTACCTCAGGTTTCTTTCCTTTCCATCCTCATATTTGTCACTTATTATGTGTACACTTTTGCTCTGATTATACTGCTTCATTTTTTCACTCCAGATGATTAATCTCATGGGCACAAGGGCTCTCTTAACGAGACGATTTGAGAATAATGCTTTACATCAACATTAAGATGAAACGATTTAGTAGAACTTTTTGTTTGTCACTTGTAAATTCAGTATTGTAATATTTTAGTTGTTGAATTTTGATGACGTATGATGATATCAGTGAAAAAACGTGTCTCGCATGCTTGACGACACGTGGCGTTGTCGGTCAAGGTCAAGTGCAGTGCAATCTGTGCAATAAAAATCTTAGACTAATCGTTTTACGTCACTGTCACAATGACAGATACAGATATTTATTTAAATGTAAGGTTGGTTTTTCTCCTCGTCTTTTACGTTTCTCTTTTTTTTTTATAAATAGTAATCGATCTGTTTTTTTTTTTCTGTATTTTATTTTTGTATGTTATTTGAAAAGTGTGTATATTGTACTGTATCTAATTATAATCTACAGACTGTGATGTCATCCAATCAGGAGCAGTCTGAAAACCAGCGTTGCTTCGATCCCTCTCTCGGGGAGCGGAGTAGCATTAAGCTGAGACTGCTCCTTTTTTGGTACATGGCAGCACAGCCTGGCAGCTAATTTTCTGTTTGTGGTTTTTTTATGTTTTTTTTTTCTTGTGTCTGTTTGTTTGCTGTCTACTGTGCTGTTATTTGTTTGTACCAAAATAAATGTATTTCATTTCATTTCATTCATTTATTAAACAAAACCAAATCTGTAAAGTGAAGTGAAGTTAATGCACTCCAATTTTCTAAAATTGGCCTTCTATTGTTTCCGCCCCGGAATTCGTTCCAGTTTCAATGGCTCAACTGTTGCTGGACTTTAGCGTGCCGTTGTACGAATAACTCAATCAGTGCCGAAATACAGTTTCAAAAGTTGGTCCAGGGTACGGTATTGAGCTTTCAGTAAGTGATTAATAAACTTTCTTCGGTTCATATATCATTTATCGTTTCCACCACCACCGTCCATGAAGAGATATAGTCCTATTTCACTTTCAAAACGCGAGGTCTTCATGCCCCATTCAAAGTCAAAGTCAAAATGTTTATTTCCTTAGAAGCCTATGCTTACATGGACAGGTCAACTTAAAATTTTATATCACATAGTAGTTACTGTACATCAGGTGAGATTGTGGCCAAATGAAGCCTTCACTTGACTATACACCTGATGTACTGTATGTACTTGACTGTACATATTGACTAAATAAAAAGAAAAAAAAAACACTATGCATTTTGAAAACGGGTTTTACTCACGTAAACTGCGAAAATATTATAAATATCCTCCTGAAAATCAGCGTTGCCCTGGACAATGTGCAGGGCAGCATAGTACTGAGGTTAGACCCATTCTGTACAGATACATCCCTTTGCATTATTTATTTCATGTTCTGTACTACATGTATTGTATATATTATTATTACATTTTTTTTTTTTATCGTTTATAAGCCTTCATTTGACCACAATCTCACCTGATGTAAAGTGACGATGTGGTCTAAGATGGAGCATAAAGACTTAGAAGGTGGCTTCTCCGGGCCACATTACGAAACACGAATAATCGCTTCACGCACTGGCCCAGCCCCGAGGGTGGTGACAAGCCGCGGCCGAAGCCTACCACCAGAGACTGTTCTTAGCACCACCCGGAGGTCACGTGTAAGGATTCAGAGGGTTACCACTTACGGACGTGAACAGACAAAACCTCCAAAAAATTTATATTTTTTAGCTGTAATTAAATCATTTTCAATCTGTTCTGTTCTGTGCATCATCATCACCCTATTAACGTTCCCACTGCTGGGACACAGGGACTTCTCTCTTGACGAGAGAGATTAGGCCTTAATTCACCACGCTGGCCAAGTGCGGGTTGGTGAATGTCACATGTCCTTCAAACTCTTTTTAAAGTTCTCAGTACATGCCGGTTTCCTCACGATGTTTGCCTTCACCGTTAAAGCACGTGTTTAAAGCGCACATAAATTTCTCAAGAAGAAAAATCCAGAGGTGCGTGGCGGGGTTTGAACCCACGACCTTCGGAATGAAAGTCAAGTGTCCTCCCACTTAGCCAACGCGGCTGTTCTGTGCATTTAAAAAAAAAACAAATCTGTTTTATTCTCCGACGTTTCGTCGAGGAAATATATATAATTAACGTCGGAAGATTGTTAAATGAAAATTAAGTGATATTGATGTTATAAATATGGTGAATAATATAGTGAAAAACTGTGCACATCAAATTATCCTCCTTCTCGTCCTAGCTTCGTGGTCCTCAATACTGAGGGTCGTGACCACCCTTAAGAATCACTCTCTCTCGTACGATCTTTTTCCCTCTGTCACTTACGGTGTGCGGGGGAACAATTAAATTAAAATGTGTTGTAACATCTCATTATGTGAATGATAATTCTATTGTGATACTAAAGTTTTTTTAGACTAAAGATGTATATAATTTCGTCACCGTTTACATGAGTAAAACCAGTTTTCAAAAAGACATAGTCCACTACGATTTTCAGTTATTTTTTCTAGGATGCAGCTTAGCCATCGTGAGCTGACTGCCAGTATAAACCATAATGAGGTCACGGCCTTAGACACACAAAGTTCGACGTCGTGTGATGTATTATTGTAGACAAAGAAAATTGTAACGAACATTTTAAAAGAGTTCTGATAATCAATTTTCATTACAAATAATAATAATAATATTTCTTCAGAAAATCACTTAAAGCTAAAGTTGACAAAAATGCTTTAAACTTAATTAGAACTATGATGTATTTATTTTGCCTGAACTAGGAGAATCCTGAATAAATAAAGTAGAATAAAAGTAGAACTCGGAAAATTTAATGAAGAAATTTAATTTAGATTTTTATCAATAGTAAAGCACTGAATATTTATTAAAGCAAGTTAAAAATACAAATGATAGTGATTTTTAATGGGTGGGCAAAGGTCCACTTGCGGTACAGGTAGCGGGTTCGATTCCCACCGAGGGGCCAAGCGCTTTCTCCTTGGTCTGGTTGTTAAATATGTGTATGAGTGTAAATTAAAAAATATCTGTATATGTATGTATATTATATTAGGTATAACAGATGTCTATCACGGGGCTAAATGTTGTCGTGGATTGATGCGTTTTTTTAATTTTTGAATTAATTCTTTAAGCTATTTTTAATTACAAACAGAGTGAAAAAAGGATGCAGAAATTGAATAAATATTTTCATCAGAGGTGCACTACTGAATATTTAAAAGCAATTTTAAAAGATAAATGATAATAATCTTCACTCATTAAACAAATTAATAAAGCAAAATCGTTTTTAAGCCTACAAAATACGAATACATAGTGATTTTTACATCATGTGTTTTTACTCCTGGAAATGGTTTTAAATTAACAGCAATGAAATAGTTTGTTATCTATATCTATACTAATAATAGTTCAAGTGTTTGTTTGATCGCGCTTATCTCAGGAACTACTGGTTCGATTTGAAAATTTATTTCAGAATTAGAAAGCCTGTTTATCGAGAAAGGCTTCTTTTGAGTACGGGAAAATCCAAAAACAAGGGCTAGGCCCAAAAATCTTGTTAAAACAACAAACACGACGTAGACGCACGACACATAAATAGTTTTCAAATATTGTTGTTATTTTTAGGATAATAAGATTTATTTAATTTTGTAACGCAAAATAAATTATATTTTTTTATTATTAAATAACCCAGAACACTCAGTAATAAATCTAAACTGAAAATGTAAGAAAAACCCCCGATTCCAATGCCTTAATTTCCTTAAAAGAAAAACACCATAATATTTTGTTACTAGTGGCCCGCCCCGGCTTCGCACGGGTTTTTATTCAATTTTTTTTCCCGGCAATTATTAGATTTTTTTTCACCTTTTAAACCTTCCCTAGACCTCCACGAACATTTCAAGACTAGATAAATCCGTTCAGCCGTTCTGGAGTTTTAATCAGACTAACGAACAACAATTCATTTTTATTTATAGAGATGTGCACTCGATGCGCTTTCACTCGAGTATATTTGCAGATTTTCGGTTTTCCTTCCCCACTAACCCCCCATACATTTTTCACTCACCTTTCATACTAAACAAAAACTTATTACCACTATTAAAATCGCTCCATCCATTCGGGGGATATGATGTCCAATATAGACAGACAGACACGTCAAACTTATAACACTTATAACCTCTTTTTGGTCGGGGTTTAAAAAAAATGGTTAACTTTATTCACTGACTAACAGTTGACAGTGTAGTCGAATTGAGAGCAATTCTCGAAGTAGTTCACAACATAGTCCGACTAAACAGATTACTCTAACTAGGTATTAATTGAATCAGCTGGCTCGCCCTGAAGTTGATTTAATTGAGTTTTGTGATATTGCAACATGTTACATGTTGGAACGATTCGCTAAATTGCTTTGCTGTTACAACCAACATTGAATGGTGTATGACACGTTCTGTTTTTAAGGTTGAATAAATCATCGTTGCATTGTGTTAATTTAAGGTGAATTTGTGAAATAAGGCTGCGGGTTGCTGAAATAAAGCTTTCAAAACAGCAATGTTTGGTATAAAGCAAGGAAAAAGTGCGTGCAGAACATAAAAACACACCCCTCGGCGGGAATCGAACCTCTTGCACCGCAAGCAGACTTTCGTCAAACGCGCCACTGATGCAGTCAATTTCAGTCAACATTTTTAATAAAAAAAAAAAACCATATTTGCATCAAAAAATCCCTAATGCAGTATTTTATCTTACACTCATAAGTCATCAGTAGATGCGTAAGCCTATAACCAGAACCAGATTACTACATAATAATGTTAGTATTCTGGTTTGAACTAAATCATTGGAATATCTTAAGTTCTCAGATGTTACTAAAGCTTGTATATATAAATCTTCAAATTACATAACAAGTATATGAAGATAGCGACAATAGTTTGACTTTGATTTATGACTCCTTAAACCGAACAGCGAAGCGGTTTAGAATAATTTTCTGTAGATATCGTGCAAGCAATAGTGTGCGATGGAGAAATTTGATTGGATGATTTGAGGAAAATTTATCGAAAACAATTTGCCGAAAATACAATTGGCCTAAAACACAAATTAACAAATTTGTTTGTTGAATATATTGATCGGATATAGCAAGAATGTTATGATTAAGGTTATTTAGGATGGAAGTATTATTATTGCAAGTTTTAAGTTATTCTAATAAAAAACGTATATCTGTCTTATCTCTTGTAGAGGTATACCTGGAAAAATTACCAATTTTAGTAACATTTACAAATTCTGATTGATCTCAAGGTACAACCTTGCATTTATTTTGAAAATAATAAATGCAATATTGACTCAAATGACGAAATAATATATTATTTATATTGAATTAAAAATGATAAAATTTCTTTTTGCTAATAATGATAATTATTGATCCTTATATTCATAGTAAAAGGTAACCTTATAAAATTATGAACTTATAATTCCAGAGTACAATAACCACGAGAGACGGTAACTTCCAAATTGCTCGCAAGTTGACGTTCCCTTGAAGAATTTGTTACACAGCTCAAAGCTTTGACAAATAGCTGCTGTTTTGAAGTTGTCGTCAAAAGCTCGTTTGCACGATTTTTGAACTTAAAGACATTGTGAAATTTAGTAATTAATTGTTTAACCGCACAGTTTATACCTTAAAGTTTTATGCGGAACCATTGTTAACGCCATCCTAAATAGAACCAGTTATGAATACAATTTAGCGATACCATTTGTTATAAATCTTTGAAGTTTTGTTTTATTTATTGTTTGACTTCACTATTAACCTTAATTTAAATTGAAAATCTACTGATTGTTATTTGTTTTCCTTTTTTGTTTTAGTTTTAAATATAATGATGTAATAATCTGTTTGAGGGTGTTTAAAGACTTTCAAACTGGTACTTTTTGAATCATTTACTTTAGTTACTTCCATAGCATTATGTCATACGGTATTTTGCTGTGGGGGAGTGCTGGAGTAGGACGCATAAATACCATATTTGTACTGCAGAAAAGGGCTGTTCGTGCTATCTATAATATGGGTCCCCGAGATTCGCTACGTGATAAATTCAAAGAAATAAACATATTGACCGTCATTTGTCAATATATTTATGAAGCCATTATGTATACGCATAAAAATATTAATTTGTTTACAAAAAATAGTGATAAACACAATGTAAATACAAGAAATAAATATAAACTCGCTTTGCCCACCACTAGGCTGCATAAGGTTAATGTATCATTCAAAGGGCAATGTATACGCTTCTACAACAAGATTCCCAAAGAATTGCAACAGTTGTCAATTACTAAATTTAAGAAAATTGTAAAAAACAATCTTTGTAAAAAAGCTTATTATAATATATCGGATTACCTTGAGGACAAAACTGCTTGGGACGGAATCTGCTCCAACACAATATCAAAAACAAGACTAACAAACAAATAATGATTGTAAAGTTTCAATACAAAAATGAGCTAGAGTTTCTAATCGCTTCTTTGCTCTAGTGTAAAAAAAGCGAAGCGACCAGATACCATAAATTTATTTCCTACTTATATCTTTAAGCACCTATGACCTATATGTTTTTTTTGTAATTTATTTTGACGTGTCTAAGTTTTGTAAAACCAAACTATGGAAATAAATGTTTTTGTATCTTGTATCTTGTATCATTAATCCCAACGTTATAAATATGGCTTATATATTTTTCAAAAGAGATTTACCATAAAGGTCTCATTCAAATTCAAATAATTGATTTCAGACAACATGAATTGTGTGGGAATACCTATGAATAAACTAAATCAACGAGGGTGATATTCAGGGTTTTTTCTACATCCTCTCATAATAAACGATGATTCCGATGGGACAGACATAGTATATTAATAAATAAAATATAAAAAAAATAATACTTTTATTTCGAACCACAAGTATCCATATTTTGTTAGTAAACTTAATGACTCTGGTAAGTTAAATCAAATAACAAATTTAAATTAAATAATATAATACCTCAAATTATAACAACGGCTCTAATTATGGCTCTAAGGCTTTATTGGAAAAAAAATAAAAAAATACAAGTAACTAGGAATTACGTGGAAGAAAGCAGTTAACCGAGATCTTCATAAGGATAAGCTTATTAAATTGGCGCTTGTTGCTAAATAGTTCCCTAACGGAAACCGCGGTTTTGCGAGCACAGTGTAATTAGATAAATGGTCCACTAATTAGATTAAAGGCCCAGCCTCCTGGTTTAGGCTGGTCAATTCCTACCAATATAAGGATGCCTTTGGAAATCTATGAAGGCTTAAACACACGTACCACAACTGCACGACAAAACATCGCAAAGCAGCCACAACGCAAAACGACTGTAAAACGTAGTAACATAAAAACTGTTAGTTGGAAATGTATATTACAATTTGTGTTCTTTTTCTTCATAATTCATAACATCTTTATTGGTCACCAAAAAAAAAACAATAGTTTATTTATAATATTGTGTACTGTTTGTTTCCCAAAAAAAACGAAACAAACGCCTGAAATAGGTAGTTTTTTTCGTCCCCGGGAAGAAAGCGGAATACTTTAAGTAACGAATTTTAGTATTATATTACATTAATAAAAATCCAGTTCAAGGAGAAAGTGCTTGCAGAACATACAGATACTTGGCCCCTCGGCAGGAATCGAACCCTCATGCGCCGCAAACGGACTGCTGCCCACCACGCCACTGAGGCAGTCTAATATATATTTTTTTTGTTTGATAAGCCTTCATTTGACTACAATCTCACCTGATATAAAGTGACGATGTGGTCTCAGATGAAGCATAAAGACCTAGAAGGATGATGGCTTCTCCGGACCACATTACGAAACACAAAAAAATTGTTTCACGCACTGGCCCAGCCCGAATGATGGTGACAACTTGACAAGCCGCGGCCGAAGCCTACCACCAGAGTACACCATATAAAGTAAAGTCATGATATAACTATTTTATTAATTTGTTGTAACAAAATTATATTTCCTAAATGGATGTCTCTGAAATTGTTACGGAATTATTTCAATTTTACGAAACGTCGTAACCACTTAATCAAATATCAAAGAGCTAAATTTGATCGTTTGAAGCCGTAAGGAAATATCTATTTATAGATGAATGGTTTCCGGAAATTTCCGGATTTCCGTACAACAAATACCGTTTCCTCGATGTACGCTGTTATTTGGTTATTCCGTTACCAAAGTATTTTTCATCTTTAGTAATAATTATTACTACTGTTGGTGTACTACTATTTATACTGGTCCGATTAAAAAAACTATTACTGTAAATACTCTATTTATGGAGAGAGGCTTAGGGCTATTTTAGAGCGGGAAAATCAATTAAACACGATTTAACAAAATATATTTGTTTAGTTTGTTAAAATGACCGAATTCCAAAAAAGAAAAAAGTTCCCACTACGATTTTTTTTTTTTAATGTTTTATTTTTACTTTGAACTGATTATGATAATTGCTTACAGTATAGATATGGTAAATGAAAACTGTTGCTTGCATCCAATATTCGTTGTATTCATATTTCACCCAAATCCATATTTGTTATAAGTCACTTCATATTCGTTAAAATATTACTCGTTTTGAATCAGTGCATAAAGTAAAATGCACGCAACAAGAAGTAAAAAAAATAATTAACGTAATTAATAATTTCACCTGAACAGAGTCGAATAAAAACGTGAAGGACCACTTAAAACCCATGAATTTACTGAAGTATGGTAATTTTATGAAACCGTGGTTTTAATTTAAACTTCGTTACTGAAATTAATGGGATCAGACGAATCAAATTATAAAAGTTTAATAATAAAGTGGAACTCAATTTATTATTACCCATACAGACCAAGTTTTTCAAGAGACTAAATTTATGCAGAATTTTGAACGAACCTACATCTGGTTTGGCAATTATGTTCTTAATTAATAATATCTCGATATACCTAGTATTTAACCCACTTCCAAAAAAAGGAGGAAGTTCTCAAATGTAGAGTATTTTTATCTGATGGCGATGATTTAAAAAGATTTCATTTGAATTTAGTCACAACCGTTATTTTCATTTTGTAGACTCAAACGCCACTATCCAGAAACCGTATACGTTGGAGAATTAGTTTCTTTACACCTACAGTTTGTTTGTACTCTATCAATTGACATGAATTTCATTACTGGCCACAAAATCACTATTTTTTTCAAATGGCGGAGGAGTTGTTATGTTTAAATGTTAGAACCCCGTTAGAATTATTACGAATTGCCAATAAAGTTTCAAAATGAGAAGAACAACATCGTTATTAATGTATATATACATTTATTTGAATTTAGGTTAAACTATTTATCTGTAACCTTCACACGCAGGATTCGAACCGGCAGGCCGGCTAGCCTTACACAAGCGCGCCATCATTGATTGAAACCGTTATTATAATTTTGTAGATTCAAACTCCATTATTTTAATTTTCATTCTTCCGTTCCCATTGGCCACAGTTGGTCCGATTTAAGCGGTATAATTCAACAAAGGCCTCATTTGCACATTAACGTATACAAAAGCGGAACGCTTCCAAAAACCTGAAAACAAAAGAATACCCAATAAAGAACTCCGTTTCAATTTTCCTCGGCACATCAAAAAGTTTACCAATAGCACTACCACGAGTTGCCACTAACGACTGTTGGAGATTACAACATGTTGTCATCCCATACAATAGACAAATAATAATAAGTGTTGTTGTTTAGATGTGATAAATCTGTCAATTGGTGGGATAACAACTTGTTGTAATCTCTAACAGTCGTAAGTGGCAACTCGTGGTACGGCTACATAAAACCAGAAAACACTGGTACAGCCGTCTTTGCAATTCAACGACGCGTAACAAAAACTTTTCATCGACAATGGCGTACGCAATTACACCGCTCTATGGCTCTATTTGCATTCAGCTCTCCGCTTTTACTTTGTAATGCGGTTAGTCCAAGTTGTAAGCTGGTAGCGTTTTGTAGGAGACGGGACATCGACATAATAACAACGGAATTGCTCGTTAAAGTTGCAATAGGAAGGACATTACGTCGTATCCTACGAATAAGGTCACAGCCGCCAAAGTGATTTTTATCGTTTTTATGGAATCTCCATCATAATTAACCTGTCCTCAATTTATAAAGTAGTTATAAACCAATAAAAAAAATTGAGGTTTTAAAAATTGGTCACAATAATATTGATAAGCTTAGCACCTCGAAAAAGGTCACAAAGAGCTTAAGAAGCTTTTGTTCCCTTTATGAAATGCAAACTATCCACGTATTTTGCGGCGAATAGGCGAAAGTGACTGCGAATTTAATTATAATATTAGAAACTAAGGAAGCAGTGTATTAAAATATATCAAATCTAGCTAACTAAAAAATTTATATCCCTGAATACCGCAATTATTTTGTTGTTTTCGCATATAATGTACCTACAGCTTCTACTAACATGTTAAATGGCACCGACATTTTTGTAGCGAGCCTGGCATACCTGTAATTATGAGGTCATTGATGAATACATCTCCACACCACAGAACCACAGAAATACATCTACCTAGAAAACACAAATGCATGTACTTTGCGTGTCCGAACCCCGATCAAGCGTCGAGTTTTATAATATGAAGAACAATAGTGTTATTAATATACAACATATCATGGAAACTTATATCATACCATTAACCTGCGGTACACTTATCTTGATTTTTAACCCCTGACCAATAAGCAGGGGTGTTATAATTTTGTAGTGTTTGTCTGTCTGGGACATCATAGCTCCCGAACGGATGGATCGATTTCAATTATTTTTTTTTGTATGAAAGGTAAGTTTAGCACAAGTGTTTTTAGACATGTTTCAAGAAAATCGGTTGTGCCGTTTAAAGTTAAAGTTATGGGAGTGAGAGTGGGGAAGGAAAACCGAAAATTTGCACATATAAGTATTCGAGTGGGGTATCAAATGAAAGCGCATCGCGAGCACATTATAAAACATAATGGTGTTACTTTTAAGGAAATAAAGGCATTGGTATCGGGGGTTTTTCTTAAATTTTAAATTAAGATTTATTAAATAAGTTTTGTCGCAGAAATACGCTTCTAGGATAATTTGATTCTATCACTCGCTTTCGCTTACGAATTGGCACAAACAACTCATTCGCTTATCTACCATGAGTGTGCATGTTCCTGAATGGAGTCGAAGCTCATGCGTCATCTACATCATTACCTGTTACGAATGTGAGTCGTACCTTATCTGGAATGACAAGACGTACGTGAATACAGTCATTAGGGAATCGAAGACACGGTATTTTAAAGGAGAATTATGTTTACTCTTTGTTGATACTATAATCATCATCATCACCCTATTAATGTTCCCACTGCTGGGACACAGGGACTTCTCTCTTGACGAGAGAGATTAGGCCTTATTCACCACGCTGGCCAAGTGCGGGTTGGTGAATGTCACATGTCCTTCAAGCTCTTTTAAAGTTCTCAGAACATGCCGGTTTCCTCACGATGTTTAACCTTCACCGTTAAAGCACGTGTTTAAAGCGCACATAAATTTCTCAAGAAGAAAAATCCAGAGGTGCGTGGCGGGGTTGGAACCCACGAACTTCGGAATGAAAGTCGAGTGTCCTCCCACTTTAGCCAACACGGCTTTTTTGATACTATATAAAATAAATAAATATATTCGTGGAGCTGCGTTGGTGGAAACAAGTAAGGGTAAAGTTCTCTTTGACTCTTGACGAGAGAGATTAGGCCTTATTCACCACGCTGGCCAAGTGCGGGTTGGTGAATGTCACATGTCCTTCAAGCTCTTTTAAAGTTCTCAGAACATGCCGGTTTCCTCACGATGTTTAACCTTCACCGTTAAAGCACGTGTTTAAAGCGCACATAAATTTCTCAAGAAGAAAAATCCAGAGGTGCGTGGCGGGGTTGGAACCCACGAACTTCGGAATGAAAGTCGAGTGTCCTCCCACTTTAGCCAACACGGCTTTTTTGATACTATATAAAATAAATAAATATATTCGTGGAGCTGCGTTGGTGGAAACAAGTAAGGGTAAAACTCAGCAATATCTAAGCAAGAGAGTGGTGGCTTGTGTTACGGGTAAATCCTTCTAATATTAAAAACGCGGAAGTACTGAGGACTGTGTTTGTTGCTCTTTTACGGAAAAATACGGATTGGATTATGATGAAACTTATAAATTTTGAAACTATCATGGTTATCAATACTATTTAGATTGATAACGATATTTACCATGATTTATTGTCTTTCGAGTTTCCCGATAACTTGACTTGACTTTTAACTTGCGCCATGATCACGGTTGAACTTAAGCTGCAGCGATTGGAGTAACAGTTTTATTGGCAGATAAATCGATCTACCCTCTTTCTCACTTTTGATGAAACTTCAATTTATTAATCGATATCACCCATTACATTTGAACCAATTTTATTGGCAACCATCCCATAATCTAGGAAGTAAATCTAAACTAATCTGTACTAACATTTTAATTCATATATTTAAAACTCACCCTAAGCACATTACAAAATTTAAGAATAAACTATCCTAACATCTATGTTCGATTGGATCATCTGAAGTTAATTCAACCACTACCCTTCCGCTAAATCTAATTTTTAAAACAAATTAACCTTGTCCATCAAGTTTTCAACCACCGCACCTGTAAGTATAATTAATCAAAGTGACGAGGATTAAGCAGACCCAAGATGTGACTGGAGCAAGATGGGATTAAGCAATTTTACTAATGATCCCTTGTTATAACGGGGAAGGAAGCTCACCTTTATTTTTAATCCCCGTTTTAATCCGTTTTTCCGCCTCTCTGTTCTGTCCTCTGAATTGGCATCTGTATCCTTTGTCGCTCAATATTGAACTTTTAATCATTGTTCTCGTACGATTATTGATGAATTTGATGAGATCACTATAAGTGAAGCTATTTTCTAACGTCGAAAATAAAGGAAGAGGTTCTCAAATTGACATGTGAATCATATGAATCGGCCCAGGCGTTTGGTCTGTCTATATAGTGGGACAAAGAATCATACATACATAGACTGTTAAACACATTACCACTCCGTTTCGTTGCGCAGTCGGGTAAAATATATGTGTATTAAAATGTTTACATGTTTGAAATGTGATATAAAGTTGTATTGAGAGATCACTTTTCAATGTTAAAGTTTCTATGTATTCAAATAAATCGAACTACACGAAATATTTATTCATTTGTATCTCAAAATTTCTATATTTTTTTTAATACAAGTACATTTCCTTTTCTTATCAATTACTTATGCCTATAGAACATTCTCTTTCACTCCGCGTTAATCAAAAGATAAGAAGGGCTTACAAACTTTGTAGGAAACTGTCTCA
Source organism: Gymnoscelis rufifasciata (assembly GCA_929108375.1). Lineage (NCBI taxonomy): Eukaryota > Metazoa > Arthropoda > Insecta > Lepidoptera > Geometridae > Gymnoscelis > Gymnoscelis rufifasciata. The sequence goes on from OV815314.1 coordinate 12,915,621, forward strand.
ACCTAACTACCTCAGTGAAATTCCAATTAACCTAAATGAAATAAGAAATGCTGGACAGATTTTTCATAACTCCTTCTGACGGTAACCTTGTCAAACTTTTGGACTGAAAGGTCGAGTAACAGATTTCTCTAACTTATGATTTCTTAAAGATTAAAGAATCTTGAGAGAAAATAAAGTGGATTTGAATGGGTTTTTCGGCCACAGCTTATTTAATTTGTAAAAGTTTTTTGATTACAATACTCAAATAAAATTCATAATGGAGTGTTTCAACAAAAACTTTTAAATCTCAAAGTAATTTTGTTTCGGACTTTAAGAGAAATATGGAGAGACGATTTGCAAAATGTCGCCGATAGAAGTTAGGTAAGTCACATGACACTTAATGGAATACTTGAGTCGAATACCCTCAGACTCTCAGAGTGACGATCGTAACACTTGGTTAGGTGATATGATGAAATTGATCGTGATCCAAATTATTCAAATTATACATTAATAGACTCATTATGGGAGGCCATGTTCAGCAATCCAGTTAACTATCGGAATTGATTTCAATCACATAGTAGAGGGGTTAGCGCAAAGTCACCACTCTTGTCTGAGCAGAATTTGTTGCATTGTACCCAGAAACTGCATAAAAATTTAAAAAAAAATTAAAATACTAATTTTTTCTTACACCAGTGATCGTATACCTAAAAAATAAATAGTATTGGGTAGGCGATTTTTTCGTGTTTCATAATGTGGCCCGGAGAAACCATATACCTTCTAGGTCTTCATGACCCATCTATTCTGCGAGCCACATGGCATGCCCGTTTCCACTTGAGCGAGCTAATTCGCTTGGCTATGTCGGTGCTATTTTACCTAAACTCATTTTCAAACACTCATTGCCATAACACAAACATTGAAAACAAATGAAAGTTAGTTGTTATAACATGAAACCGCTTAGGTTCCGCTAATTAGTGATAATGTTGCTTTCAGCTCGGTTTCAAAACTAAGTCAACAAGCCGTTAGGTCTGGAAACTATTATTAATATCATGTTTTATCATAGAATTTGTGCAATATGGTTAACACGTGCTTTAACGGTGAAAGCAAGTTCTAAGCTATGACTGAAAGAGTTAAAAGGACATGTTTTTTGCCGCTGACACTGACCACTGACATGCTGGATAAGCCGTCATTTGACCACAATCTCACCTCATGTAAAGTGACGATGTGATCTAAGATGGGACATGAAGACCTAGGAGGTAGATGGCTTCTCCGTACACGAAAAAATCGCTTTCTTATGGCCTTATTTCGCTCGTCAAAAGAGCAGTTCTTGTGTTCGAACGTAAATAGGCTTTGTGTCCAACTTTATGAATTTATGAACCTATGATTTTCCACACTATAAACTTCCTTTAACTCGAGTGAATTACCATAGAAGTACATAAAGTGGTTCAGTTGTTATAAACACGTTAGCCATAGTTAATCAAACGAGTTTGTAACTTCGACCATATAGAACGTATATTATGTACCTGCTGAAGAGTTTTGTACAAGTTAGGATAGATTAGATGTTCAAGCCATGGTGGAAGCCATGTTTTATGTATTGTCCTGTGGGAATAACGTTATCTCACAAAAAGTTGCTAATACACCCTAATTACATAAGTTGGCTATCTATCACTGATTGATAAGTAATTTTTAGGATTAGATAGATAGACAGAATTTATATAAAAAGATATAGTCCATGCAAAGGTTGTCTGGAAGAGATCACTTTTAGTGATAAGGCCGCCCATTGTTACACTATTATATACTATGACGTAATGCTTTCGTGCTATTGCGTGCTTCGTGCGCTTCGGAAAATTGATGGTCTATACCTTAATAAATTGAAAAAGCGAAGAAAAGGTGTCCAGTATTTTTTGATGGACTAACAGATAGACTAAAGCACAAAAAGACGGAAGTCATCATGCCTATTGTCAACCTCTCTAGGCTATTTGGTTCACCTGACAGTGTGCCCGAAGAATTTGAGAACTCTCTGCATGCAGACTGAAGACAGGTTTTTATATTGAAACTTGAAATAAAAATGTTCCTCTTACGATTCTTGCCCACGGAAGAAAGATAGTACACATTACGCTTAAGCACCCCAACTTAGATTGAACACATATTAAAAGTTGTTGGCGGGCAGTAACTTTTAACGTTGGCTCTTCTTTTATTGCTTTTCAGGGCTCGCCAGCTCCGTCTGCTGAGGGCCAGGGAAAGTTGGTAGATTGCTTCATGATTGCTGACAGGTTATTGATAGGTTTCGTTATAGCTGTAATAGTTTGGCTTTTTGTTGTTGAGAACGCTAAATGAAGACCTTTTGTATTGATATATGTTTAGATTTATTGTTTTACTAACACAAGGGTTTGAATGTTTTTGCGTGGAGCCTGGTATATATATTAGTCTGCTATATTGAAAAAAACGTGTTTTGCAGGCGCTAATGAATCTTATGTCTATAGACAGAATAAATTCTTAATAACAAAAAGAAGTTAAATTTCTACGGCAGGAATTCATAGACACTAATATTCTCCGATTAATTTCCATCAATGATTACACCTTTAATTTCCTATATTCAATTATTAGCAACTACAGATGTATTTTTTTATTAAAAGTAATCAAAGATTATATTTGACTATAAATTTCCGCGGTATTTAAATATTTATGATACTTGGGTATAAAAATCGTATCGTTTTGTAGTCGCGTCGAATTTTTTTTACCAAATAGCGGATTTATAGGTTTGCCTTGTTCTTTGAACCCCATTGAGGGATACCACATACATCGTAGGTACATACTACTTGCATTTCTCTCCACTTAGATAAAAATCCTCGCACAAATCAGTTTTGTTCCACTCACGTACAAACGCACAAAAATACTTTATCAAGAAGGAACACAAGCGCAGGGCCTAATAAAACACCGGCCCGCCACAAATCACCTTCAATTTCACAGCACCTGGGTCGGTCTTGATATTAGACCTTTTATACTAAATTACGGTCCAAAATTTCAGTGTACCTATAAACCATCCGAGGTTGGAGCGGGTTAACTTGAAATGCTGGTTTGATGATCGACAACAGAATGCAGCTGAATCCTGCTTACAATTAATTTAGAAAGGCGTATTTGTGGTTAGGTTAGGGTATTGATAATTTTAGATAAATATCTCGTAAAAAGCCGTGTTGGTCAAGGTCAAGCTATCTACTCAAAGTTTAATTTTCAGAGTAAAGAATTGTATATTTAAAATAACTAAGTAACAAATATATTTTAATTAACACATTAATTCCAGAGAACAAACCCATGTTTGGCCAGAGTTCCTAAGTTGAGACAGCTTGCTCCGCCATTTGAGCAAGTTATGATGGCTTCCGGTCGGGTGAAGTTCAACTTAGCTCATTCTAGACTTTAACTTGACGGCAGAGCTTGTGTGGCTTTGACAGTAACATGAATTTTTAGAAACGAAGTTATTCAATAACCATTTTTATTCGATTGAAAACTCTCAGAAATCATCATGGGTATAATGATATGGGTTGTGTTGTAGCTACATTAGCCTACAGCAATGATTCGTTTCATCTCGATATGTGAGTATTTGAGCGAATGCATAAAATGTAGACAATTGGGAATTTGCACACGACTTTTAAATGGCTTGTTCATATATTTTTCTAATGTTTACTGTATGATGTATATTAATAGAATACCAATCAATATTAAAAAATATTATATAGTATAATAAATATTATAAAATACTATACAATATAAATATTGTATAGTATTTTTCACTGTAAAGGACAATCTAGATTTCAAATCAAAATAATAATAATGATACTTAATTTGAATTTACTGACATTCTAACTCTTAAATTTGATTGATACATAATTTGATTTCATTGACTTATAAAGATTTAATTTGAATATGATATTTAATTTAAATTTATTTTCTTATAAATTTTACCTTTATAAAACTTAATCATCAAAACGTGGCTATTTTTATCTTCTTCACAAATTACATTGGTTTCCATTGTAATTACCTGATTTTATCAAAGCTCAATTTTATCAAGTTACTTTCTGAACAAAACTCTTCGTTATTGCGTTGAACTCTGGTAGCTTAACGTCACAATACAGGCGCGTTAAAATTTAGATTAGATTTATATTTTAATAAATATTTTATTAGCTTAATGGTTTATATTTATAATGTGATATATTTATTTTTGGTAATGTAATAAATACCTAGTCAAATTTTATGTGCTCTTAAGCTCGTGCTATATTCCTATATTTTCATCAATTCCGAATTTCGGGTACGCGCTCGGGAGTACTGTTTTGATTGAGTTTGTAGATTTTATGCATCTCAATTCGATCCGTATACCAATATTTATTGGCCTCTGAACTTTTTTCTTCGTTTTCCTTTTTTTTATTTTAAATTGGTTTATGCCGTATTCGTTTCGGAGTTTCGGCTCAAATTATTAAAAAATCCTCTTTCGTCCCACGTGATATATATTTTTTGTCTGCATTCATCCTGCTTACCAAAGTGATAGTGATGAAAGCAAAGTAAGTGACAAATACATAATCATTGTTGAAACCAATTTTTTACAATTTTTATAAGAACCTGAGCAGTATCCAACAAGATACTAAATTTAGAAAAATCTTAAATGGAGCCTTTTCCGAGTTCCGAAAATCTCCAAAAGTCCTAAACCGGTACATCAAGGAGTTAGGATGGTTAGGGCCAATCTGGGCATGGGGGTAATGCACAATACACTCTATAGCGAGAAGTCTGTGCAATCCTTAGTGCCCCCACCAAAGAATTAGAAATGGTGACTTCCGACTTTTGAGATAAACGTCTTCCATATAGATTAATTACCCAAACCCTATATTTTATAAAGAATTTGTACTTTATCACTAAGCGTAGCCGGAAATAGCCCCCGAATGATAAATGAAAACGATAATAGCCAGGACGGACAAAGTTTCTCGCATGATAATATCACTGGGCACTCGGAAAACTATGTTACTGCCGCGTCACTTTGTAAGGGCCCATTGATTACTGCTTACAAAGTTTGCTGCGATCAGTTTTAGCTGTTGAGTTTACAAATACCATAATTCGGGCGTTATTAATATAAAAAAATATTTATATATATACAGGGTGGAAAAATCGAATGCCACATGGATGGCAACTACCTTAAATATTGTAAATAGTACATTTTGTGTAAGGGAGACTTTCCTTTGTTTTAAAAAAAAAATAAATACTGCATTTAAGGATTTATGAAAAATTCCTTGCCTCGGTCGGGACTCGAACCGGTCAAATATGACAAAAAATAATGTGCTGTATTTTATGATGCAGATTGAAAGGGTTACTGATAAGGTTCATTTTTCTCTAAATAACTAATACAATCAGAACAACGGAAAGCCATGAAAATTTTAAACGATAAATTAAAACACACAAAATAAAACAATATTCATTTAATAACCTTACTACAATTAAAGTAAGTAGTTGTTCAAAATGGCGCCTGCATAAATTTAATCCTTTGAGGAATTGACTTTTCGTAGCTCGTTGCAGTGAATTGTGGTGAATATTAGTAATAGCTGCATGGACATCGGTTTTCAATTCGCATACGTTTTCGTAAGCTCTTTTATAAATTACATCCTTCACGCATCCCCACAAAAAGTAGTCCAATGGTGTTAGATCCGGAGATCTGGCCGGCCATTTAATATTTCCTTTTTACTAAAGTGGCATTAGTAATCGCAACTAAAGTTATAAGTAAACATAAGTGTAGCTCATCATTATCATGTCATTTAAACGTCTTTATTTTCCTTGTATTCCAAGGATTACGTCTTATTTCACGTGACGGGTGAAATCAAATTTAAAAGGTAATTGTTAATTTTCATGGCCTTCCGTTATTCTGATTGTATTGAAATGAACCTTATCAGTAACCCTTTCAATCTGCATCATAAAATACAGCACATTATTTTTTATCACATTTGACCGGTTCGAGTCCTTAAATGCAGTATTGATTGTTTTTAAAATCAAAGGAAAGTCTCCCTTACACAAAATGTGCTATTTACAATATTTAAGGTAGTTGCCATCCATGTGGCATTCGATTTTTCAACCCTGTATATATAATTATATTTCAGGACTTCTCACACAGCATCACCTTACCCCAAACTAAGCAGAGCTTGTACTAAGGGTGTTAGGTGACTGATATACTACATAGTTCTTTTTTTGTAAATATATATACATAGAGAACACCCAGACCAGAGATAAAAAGTCATATAATGATAATAAAATTATACGTCACAATCTCAGCTGGTTTTTAGTTCTAACACAATCATTTCAAAACAAATAATCATCAAAAATTGCAGGGATAATCCAATTTCTTTTGTGTTTATAAGCACATAAGATATTGGATGCAAGATTTATTTTTACCGCAAGAAAATTTCATTTCGTTTAATCCATTATAACGAGGAAACCCGCGGGACACTACTAGTTACTTTTAAAGACATGAAGTAATTGTTATTTAATATCCTTTTTTTATTTTTTCAGGTACATTTCTTCAGAAACATTTCCTTGAGGAGACTCTACATGTAAGATAAACAATATCTTGTGATGATGGATGACGTGTAATGAAGATAAATTGCTTTTTTTCATATTTGTTTCCACGTACTTATCGTATACTTACATGATCGTCGCAAAAATACCGATATTTCTACCAGGAACGGTAAAGCGTTATTTAGCTGTTTAAAGAGTTAAGCTTACTCCAGAAATGCCATTCGAGTATCCTCTGCGAAAAGGATGGTTAAAAATAGTTTTTCGAAAATTCATCATTATTTCAAAATGCCGTGTTGGCCAAGTGAGAGCCCACTTGACTTTTTGTAGGTTCAAAACCTGCAACGCACCTCTGGAGGCAAACATTGTGAGGAAATCGGCATGTTCTTGAGAACTTTGAAGAGTTTGAAGGACAAGTGACATTCACCAACCAGCAGTTAGCTAGAGTGGTGAATCAACACCTAATCTCTCATCAACAAAGAAGTCCTTTTGTCCCATCAGTGGAAATGGAAATAGAAGTGCAACCAACAGTAAAACAGGGTTATCCATCGCATTGTTAGGTACAACAATCAACAATAATCCAATATTTGCAAACAGTAGTTAAATGTAATTTTTTTATCCTAATATATTTCATTTCAGTATTTGTAATCCCGTCCCATTTAATCACAATCACAATTATTTATTCATTGCTTCATGTACAACACTCATACATTTTACAATCTAGTCAAATAACCTACTAAATAGAAATAAGGTCAAAGCCCGCGTTACGTATATAGTTGATAACTATGCCATCTGTTCAGTGTTCCATCTGTCCAATGTTCACTTCGTACTGTGTTCAGTTTGTTTCAGACTTATAACAAAGACAAGCGCGATAGGAAGCCACGTCAGAATGTAGAAACGGAACAATGAACATTACTTTATTGTTATAAAATAACATGCGATTTTGTTAGGAGTTACTACCACAAGCTTAAACATTCTATGTTTAGGTTTGGTATTTTTTGTGTTGATTTTAAGAGGTTAGATGACAAAAAAAATATGACTTCGTCTTTTAGATTATATGAGATTACAAGTTGACCCGGTGAACTTCGTATCACCTAGTCGAATCATAGATCTACCATCTACAATCAACAACATCTAGTCCCGTGGTAAGCTAAGCTTGTGTTAGGTATAGATATCTGATATACTTAATATAATAGACATACATATATAGGTAATTTTTTAATATACATATATTAAACACCCAGACCAAGAAGAAAGTGATCGCAGAAAATACAAAAACTTGAGCCCTCGGCGGGAATTAAACCCGCTACCTCTTGCGCCGCAAGCGGACCGTCGTCGCCAGTCCACAACATATATAAGAAGACACATTTATTTTGAATAATAATAAAATAAAATCATACGTAATAATAAAAAAAAATTGTACTCGTATGTTTTTTTCCTTTTTAACGAATAATCAACACGATACAGTTTTGAAGTTTCGCGTGATTAAAGCTTCCGTGCGATTTGTACTAAGTTTAAACGAAACAACTTAAAAAAAAAACAAAAAGTTAAAGTTTTTTTTTTAAGTTATGATGATGAAGTTGATGCTCCATTATCATGGCACTTTCGGACGATAACAGATGGACTAAATATAATATCTTTAAGTATTAGTGTTCTTCTTATAAAACATTTTAGTTTCTGATATAATACTAGTAGCCCGCGGTGTTACACCGCAAAGACTTTTTCTGCGGTAAAAAGAAGCCTATGTCATTTCTCAAACTCTAGAGGATCTGTTTACCAAATTTCATTTAAAGCGGATCTTGTGTGAAACAGGAACAGACAGACAAAATTATTTTCGCATTTATAATATTAGTAAAGATCGCATTTATACAAAATACCTCTACTCAAAATAAATAGTTTAACCTAGGTTTTTTTTATGCTAGATAGGCCTTCATTGGACCACAATATCACCCGATGCAAAGCGGTCCAAGATGAGGCATGAAGACCCTGAAGGTAGATGGTCTTGGTCATATCTCTTTAAAAATACAATTCAGATTTTTTAAACTCGTCTACTCTACCTATAAAGGTTCGAAAAAGGTTTTATTCGAAATCATAAAACCGTTCCATTTCAGGCATTCCACAGTATCACAGTTACATGTATGTGGGTTACGTTGATTTCGGAATGTCCGCTGTAACAGCGCACCGCAGACGGATGTCCTGATACGGCATTTGCGGTCTCTGCAATTATCCGGTTGAAACCGGATTCGAACACGCTCGTTCTATGTTTGAATGTTTGATTTGAAGTTTAGATCGATATATTTATATATATAATCTTCTGTACGTGTGTAAGTCATTGAACTCCTCCTTAACGGCTGATTTTGATGAATATTTTTGTGTGTGTTTTAGTGGTTTCGAGAATGGTTTAGATTCACAATACGGTCAACTAGAAGCGAAACGGAGCGGCTAGTATAATAGAAATTATGAATCGCAAAATGTTTTGGTAAGCATATAAGTTAATTTTAAGTTTACCTGTCCATGTATGCCCTGTGCTTCTATGGAAATAAACGTTTTGACTTTGACTTAGCTTTGACTATAACTCAACAACGCCTGGACATTGGTCCAGGCGTTGTTGAGTTGCCAATTCTTTCCTTTTTATTGAATGTTCGTAGATGTCCAAGGTTTGTTTTTGTATCTTCATTAATTATTGTTAAAAAAAAAACCAGAAAATACCAAAAAATATTCATTAAAATATAATTTTTAAAGTAATAGCTTCAAGTCTCGTTTAGATCGTCAATTGACTTCACAACAAAAACTTCATTTAGGAACAGAACGTATCACTTACAAATTATTCGAATGAAGACAACACATTCGTAGCACCTTTTATTTCAAAATTGAAAACCGGAACAACCACGCTCAAATAAACACACCCAAAGAACTGCCTCAAATGAACTCCCTTTGATTAGCTCTCTAGAAAGTTCTATTTGGAGTAGCTCTTTCGGACATTCCAGAATATTCTTGGCTTCGCTCTGAATATTTAAAACCGTAATTCGGCTGCGGGAACCAAGTTCGAGGAAAATCTTGTTGAATTGTGTAACTAGTGTTAAAAAGCGTTGTTTGAGGGTCAGATACTGCCAAGAAACAGATGTACAGGGTGTCATTAATGGTCTTTTATAAACACCCCTCTTTACGTTTCCACTACTTTGTTAAAGGATCTCTACACTGTGGTGAACAGCAAATAGGTATTAAACATTAAAAAATATATTATCGAAAACCGTAAAAATAATTAAACAAAAATTTTGAGAAAAAAATAATCACGAGCATTTCAAAAATAAAATAATCTTAATATTAATGTGACTAATTCCTACTAATATTTTAAGTGAACATGATGGTTCTTTTCAAGCATAAATAAACCGAAAATCACAAACACTTAGAATGTCAATTGACTTCCTATCACCACGCTTCCCGCACAGATCTAAAAGACATCACTTTTCCAGAACCTTCTTTTTCAAAAATAGAAAACCGGAACAACCAACGGTCGAATAAACAAACTCAAAGATATGCCTCGAATGAGCTCCCTTTGATTAGCTCTCGCGAAAGTTCCATTTGAAGTAGCTCTTTCAGACATTCCTGAGTTTGATTTGATTTCCACTATTTATTAACCTGTATTACTAGAGGGACGATGCTCACTCAAGGGTGATACAAGGGAATTCTATGAATGGTTTGTTCTCAGCCTTATAGTTTGTTCGTAAAAGCCGTGTTGGCACACACACATACATATTTACTGGGCAAATTATGTGCAAGTTAAACTTATTAGATACCAGCTGGCCCATTCCAGCTTTGCACAAGTACAAAATCCTAATCCTTCCTCTTTAATCACTCCACTTATTGTTGAAAACCGCATAAAGATTCTATCTGTAGTTTTGGAGTTTATTCCGAAAATAATGATAGGCAGACGCCCCGGGGGACTTATAAAAATACAAAACAACAGAATGCTTATTTTTAACCCCCGACAAAAAAAGAGGGGTGTTATCCCCCAAACGGATGGAGCGATTCTGATTTTTTTTTTTTTGTATGAAAGGTGAGTCTGGCGCGAGTGTTCTTAGACATGTTTTATGAAAATCGGTTGTGTCTATTAAGAGTTATAGGGGTTACACAAAATCACCAAGCCCCTGAGTCAGAGCTAGTACTATGGGTTAGGTGACAGATATACTACATAGATACATAGAAAACACGCAGACCCGAAACCAGAAATTGTAGATCGTACAAAATCTGGTACGCCGGCGGGAATCGAACCTCTTGCGCCTCAGGCGGAATTTCGCCCACCGAGCCACAGAGGTCGTATTTAAGATATGAACTAGGATATATAATACGCATTCGCTTAATAGAAACATTGTAACAATCGAAGCAAACATGTACCTACCAGTATATTACAATACCCTTTGCCCTCCCTTCGTGCGTACAGTAATGACATTACGGAATGCCGCCCTGTGTCGAAAAATGGCAAAACTTGTACCGTCTGGCACGAATCGTTACATTACGATTGTCTATAAATCAAGACATTTGCCGTATGTCGAAAACTGGAGTATAACATCCATTCTATGGGTTGATATTTTAGTACAAGGTTGTTTAAATAATATCTTCTTGTTTTTTTATGTAAGAAAAGCCTTTATTTGACCACAATCTCACCTGATGTAAGGTGACGATGTGGTCTAAGATGGGGCATGAAGACCTAGAAGGTAGATGGCTTCTCCGGACCACATTACGAAACACGAAAAAATCGCTTCACGCACTGGCCCAGCCCGGAGGGTTGTGACAAGCCGCGGCCGAAGCTTTCCACCAGAGACTGTTCTTAGCACCACCCGGAGGTCACGTGTAAGGATTTGAGGACGCTTGATGTTTTTTTATAAATTCGGTAAGAATAAGGTGGACTCAAACACTGTGGGTTCCAAGTAATTAGATAAATAAATAAATATTTCTGGAAAATCCACACAAGAACATCTAGCCACGTGATTAGCTCTAAGCTTGTGGTATGGGTACTAGACATCTGATATACTTCATTATAATAGACATACATTTATAGATATTTTTTAAAACCATACCAAGGAGCATTTAACAATTTTTACACTGTATGTCATTTAAAACACAAAAAATATAGTTGTGTTTATAAATTTAAAAATGATGTAAAAAAAACTTATGCCCCAATGGCTTCCCATTCTACATGCAATATTATCTACCGACCTGTCATCATTGCATGTCGGTGACAATCGTTAAATATGGCCTCATTTTTATTCGACTCGCACAAACGCCGAGCAAATTCAAAACAAATTCAAAACCAAAAGTTTCAAATTAATCAAAATATTTTAAAAGCCATATTTTGATGTTTACTTTACGTATTTCTATATTTTCTTTATAAGCCGTGTTGGCTAAATGGGAGTACACTCTTTCTTTCCTGGATTTTTCTGACATTCACCATCCCGGACTTGGCCAGAGTGGTGAATTAGGGCGAATCTCTCTAGTGAAGAAAGAAGTCTCTGTGTCCCAGTTGTGGGAACGTTAATAGGGTGTTGATGATGTTTTCTATATTCGACGAACTCTGTGGCTCAGTGGGCGAAATTACGACTGAGGCGCAGGAGGTTGCGGGTTCGATTTCCGCCGCGGGACAAGATTTTGTACGATTTGGATGTTATACCGCGCCGCGGAACAAGATTTTATTACGTGTTTTTTTTTTTTGTAACTTACAAAATAAATTATCTTTATAGTATATCAGAATAGATCAGTCACCTCACCCACACTACAAGCTCTGCTTAGTTTGTGGTTAGGTGATGCTGTGTGATTAGTCCGGAAATATTTAATATTTATTTATAATATTGAAACGTTAGAAAGGGCCCTTGAATGTGATGCCCACAAAATATGTTCAAACTAAATAGTCAAAGTTTACAGACACCTGGAACAAGGCGGTCGTAAACAGAAGATGTAACTGTATATTAAGACCTCATTCCTCTGACACGGGTCCGCGCCGCTTAATTTAACATTCATCTAAGCTACCACATTCCACACACACATTCACATGTTAACATTCCTGCCTGTTTCCGGCTCAATGTTTTATTCTTTGACATATCATCATCATCATCACAACCCTATTAAGGTTCCCACTGCTGGGACACAGGGACTTCTCTCTTGACGAGAGAGATTAGGCCTTTATTCACCACGCTGGCCAAGTGCGGGTTGGTGAATGTCACATGACATTCACCAACCCGCACTTGGCCAGCGTCCTTCAAACTGCTTAAAGTTCTCAGAACATGCCGGTTTCCTCACGATGTTTCCTTCACCGTTAAAGCACGTGTTTAAAGCGCACATAAATTTCTCAATTTCTCTTTGACATAATAAAAAATATAAATATAAATTTGAGGTAAGATAAAATACAATACAGCAACAATTCAACACACAATAAATAAATAAATTGTACGTCTTTCTCAAAGATCATTTCGACCCATACCGTCTTATGCTGGTAAAAGAACTCCATAATAAAATTATTGTTAATTGAATTCTGTGTTAAATTTTCACGTAGGTTTAAGGAAGATTTAATTATCAGTTTAAGATATTGTGTTTTATAAATGTTATTAATTGTAAGCTTTTGTGTAATAATAAATATTTTTCTTATAATCCGCCAACGCATCTTACTGTAATGCAGACAAATCCTCGAAAACATCTATATATATAGGTATAGTAGTCTTGTATATCCCAACTAAGTAAATAAACTCTATAATAATTATGTAGTCTTGTATATCCTAACTAAGTAAATAAACTCTATAATAATATTAAATTTATTTAATTCAAAGTCAAAAGTCAATATGTTTATTTTCTTAGACGCACATGGCATACATGGACAGGTCAACTTAAACATCATTTAAATAAAAATAAAATCTATGAATAATCAAGTATAGAGGTATAACATTGTCTTGACAGTTCGCTTAAATTTTTTACACTGAGTTGAGAAACGAATAGAACAACCCAGCTTTCATGTATTGTTACGGTATCGCACAAATTTTGGCTACATTAGTAAACATTCTATGTATACTGTTCCTATCTTAAACACTGGGACATACAAAAATAAAGAAAGCAAAATTATTAGGAAAAAACTAAAAAAAAATTAAAAGAATTTCAAAATCCACGATACTGCTCTAACAAAAGATTAAGAAATATCAGATCTCGGGGCTTTGATCTTTTGATAGCTATTTTGTGCACTGCTCCGAGATCCAATTACGAGAAGTGAATTTCCTCGGCAAAATTGAATTGAAAACATTATGGGTATAGAAATAAAATCTTGTGTATACAGATTATGATTATCATTCCTGTTTGCAGTTGTAATGTAATGAATTGTAATGTAATGTATTGGTAGGAAAGGAATCTGTGAGTAAGAAAATAAGCAAATATCGTTAGACAGTAAAATTTTGATAAAAAAATTAAATTTAAAATTTAAGAGAAACCCTCGGTTCTAATGCCTTAATTTCCCTAAAAGTAAAACACCATAATATTTTGTAATGCGCACGCGATGCGCTTTCATTTGATACCCCACTCGAGTATATTTGCAGATATTCCTTCCCCACTCTCACCCCCATAACTTTTAAACGGCACAACCGATTTCATGAAACATGTCTAAGAAGACTCGCGTTAAGCTAACCCTTCATAAAAAAAAACTAAATTGAAATCGTTCTATCCGTTCGGGAGCTATGATGTCCCAGACAGACAGACACAAACAGACAGACACGTCAAACGACGTCGTGGGTTAAAAATCAGCGACGAATATACGTACTATTCGAGTCTTGTTGGCGCGCTATAATCATTGTGTCTATACGCGATGTTCTTGTCTACAATTAGAGGAAAAGGATTTGTGTCGCATTTCGCACTACAAGATTCTGAAGTGAAGTACCTATAGTAAGTAGCCACGCCCAAACATCATCTTCGCCCGAGTACTTAGCGTTGCAACGTTGCAAAGTCAAAGTCAAACGTTTATTTCCTTACAAGGACATAGCCTACATGGACAGGTCAACTTAAAATTAATAAAACTAAAATGTTTAAACAAAAAATATCAAGGAAATAACATTGTCTTGACAGTTCAGTTTTATATTTTATACTGAGTAAAAATAAGAACACTAATAGCGAATAGAACAACACAGCTTTATCAGTTATTACAATTTTGTAGTTATTATTTTACCTTTATTTTGTAGTTATTAAGCACCCTTTGGACGTTGCGTAATCACGAAGGCTAGGCCTCCAAAACAGCTGCACCATTATTTATACACATTGCTCTTAAATAATTAAATTTAGCAAAGTCCTGAGTAACTTTAGTCTGCTTTATAAAGTCGGTCAGTTAACGAGGTCACAGGCTAGCAAGCTGAAACTTAGGCCTATGACGTCATTAATTCAAGCGCAGGGTCCGTAATACAGCGTCACGTTAGACCTGCTAATTATTCTGTGTACAAGTTTGACAAACTTTGGATTCCTATATGAGAGAGCAAATGAGCCGTTTTATGTCGACGTGTCGGTTTAACACTATAAGTATGTATGTCTTCTCTGAAACCAAAAAAATATCATTTAATTTAGTTTTATTTTGTTAAATTAGTCATTTATAGTTTGCTTTATCATCATCATCCGTAGTCTAAATAGATAAACCATTTTTTACTAACCACTATTGGCATTGTCAGTACAACAAGGGTATTTAGTACTTTAGCTATTGATTCGAAACAACCTATTTTTAAATATACAGGGATATTTTTAAATATACTTTGCAATTCGAAATAATTACTTTTATTTTAGAACAGCATCCCTGATGCGCCGGGTAAGGGCCGGCACCAGTAGCTATCTGAACGTTATAGCTGGCAGGCTGGACACGGACTGCGCTTTTATGAAGCACTGGACGCACATTCATAATGTCATGCGTCCGTAAACGTAGGATGTATTCTTCCTTTTCTATTAAAAAAAATGTATTTTTAGCTGTAAATTACATACCTACATTAACTCTTAACTCTCTATGGCTGTAACTATGTGAAGCTCAATTAAATCAATTGAATTGAATTGAATTTGCATCGCTAAAACCGACGAAACGACTTATTCTAAAACAGCCCTTGGGCGTATGCATGTTGGATTGTAACGATTTTTCCTTAAATCTTGCGCAAGGTAACATAAGCGTTAAAAAAAAAATTATCTTAAGTAGAAAAGTGTAAAGACTCCTTTGTCTGTCGATGTGTAATGTTACCAATCTTCTTGTCTGTAGTTTGAAACGACTAAAGACACGAGTATATGGCTCCTCCTTGCTCTTTACCAATGGAGTCCATGTGAACCCTGTAATCTTGTTAATCCTGACAGCCCATCTCCTCCATCGTAATGGTGCCTGTAGAAACATATTTTCACAAATACTATATTTTAAGTGTCTCTTTTTTCAGCCGGTCCGTAAAATGAGGTCACAGGCAAGCAAACTATTGAAAATACCGTCCACCACCGGAATTTGAAGCTTTGGTCTGTGACCTAATTAATCCAACCCAAAGGCATTCACTAGTTTGATATGTATGACCAAGATTTTTGGTAAATGAATACAGATATCGAATCGGTAGATTAAAGCCACTGAAAAGGCATGGCAAAGGGCAACGGCATGTGGAATCCGCTTAATATTCTGTTTCTAAAAAAGTTTATTTACATCACATAGCTTGCATTTTTTTTTTGTGTTTGATAAGCCTTAATTTGACCACGATCTCACCTGATGTAAAGTGACGATGTGGTCTAAGATGGGACATGAAGAAAAAGTAGCTTCTCCGGGCCACATTACGAAACACGAAAAAATTGCTTCACGCACTGGCCCAGCCCGGAGGGTCCGCCACATGGCCCGAGGGCATGTGGTTTTTATTCTAAAAAATACTTTTCATTTATAAAGAATATTTTGGTTTTTAAAGCAAAAGTTGTTATACATGAAACGAGGATAATCAAGTAAATTAAATAAACAATTTATTATAAAAGGTAAAAAATTATTATAAAAGATAACTCAAGAAACAATAAACATATTCTATTTATTTGCTTTCAAATGTAAAAAAGTCTGTTTTAACTAGGGTCTACGCCGTTATTAATTCGGGCGCAGGGTCCGTAATACAATGTTAGTTGAAACCTTCTAAATATTCTGTTTCTAACTGAGTTTGAAATTAAAAGTGATGGTGTGAAATTAAGATTATGTAAAAGGACCGTTTTAACTGTCTATCTGTGGGTACATTTTCTCTGAAAATATTGTAAATTATACTTTGAGTACCTACTGGTTTGAAGCAACTGAAAAAGAAAAAAAAATAAGTGTTATTCTATATAAATAAAAATGAATTGTTGTTCGTTAGTCTGATTAAAACTCGAGAATGGCTGGGCCGATTGGCTTTTGGTTTTAAAATGTTTGTCGTAGTCCAGGGTAGGTCTAAACGGTGAGCAAATAAGGAAAAATTGCCGGGAACTTTTTTTACCCGTGCGACGCCGGGGCAGGCCGCTAGTTTAAATTAATATTATGCTTGATCTGTATTATTTTTGTATTTGACGTAAAAAAAAAGTTTTTCTATTTGTATAATGTTTTTTAATAATCTAAATCGCGGACTAAATTTTTTTGTTTAGTCATCTACCCTACTGTAAATGTTATAAAATTCTTTAAAAAAGAGAGTTTCAGATCTGAATCTTAAGTCGAATTTAATTAATTAAGGCGTAGGGTCCGTTAATACAGGGGTATGAAACCTGCTAAATATTCTGTTTCTAACTTAGTTTAGAATTGAAAGTGATGTGAATTGCACTTGAAGGGATTATGTGGGATCCGTCTTAGGTTATGTAAAGTGGTCCGTTTCGACTACCTTATCAAACCCGTTCTCTGTTTAATTTGGAATAATATAATGTAGTTTGAATTCCGACAGTAAAACATAAATTTTACACAAAATACTGTGTGTATTTTATAAATATTTCGAATACGATAGGAGAACCCGTATTCATCATAATTTAAAATATATAAATAAAATAAATATTTCCAGAGAATCCACACAACAATTTTAGCCCCGTGTTAAGCTCCTAGATCGAGTTACGGGTAATAGACATCTGATATACTTAATATTATATGCAGTATATGTATAATTACCGAGTTGTAAACCTACTTTGACAGACAGATACAAAATAAAATTTGAAATCTAGTTTTTGACGCATTTAGTCATTTATTATAAAGTATGTATATCAAATTATACAATCAAATCGGTTTCAAATTTTATTTTGAATTATGAACCCAAAAGTTAGAATAATGTGCGCCCACTGCTTCATACGCGTGGAGTTTGTTATTTAAATCAATTACTAATACAAAAAATAACATAACAAAAACTAGTGTTAAAAACTATGTTATATATTCCGTAGAAACCCTGTAGATAAACTAAAACGTATTTAAAAAAGTAAATTATTAGAACAACTCCACACCACAGAGTATTCATTTCAAATTTCAAATTGAACCCCGTTTTACCCTTGTAGGGGAAGGTTTTCGTACAACCCCTTTCTTAGCAAATATTTTTAACCTTGAAAGGACCTACTTACCAAATTTCAAGTTTCTAACTTTAAAACAGGACATACACTTCTTAAAAACTTCCAACCCCCGTTTTACACCTTAGGGGTGAAGTTTCGTCTAGGCAAAATATTTTCAAATTGTATAGTTAAACCTATTGTGTAATTACTGATGCATTATCCTAACATTATCAAAGTGAGCTTGTTCGTGTCACTGGTCACATTGTACGTGCAGTGATTAAATGCTATGCGTGCTTGGTCACCAATTACACACTTGGATGCACATTGCGCCATGACCTAATAGTATATAGGTTAAGTACATGAAGATAGTTCAATTTCGGTTACAAAAATAGATTAAAACTTACTGAATTGATATTTAAAATAAATCTAAATTTAAAATTTAAGAAAAACCATTGTATTCTGATGCCTTAATTTCCTTAAAAGTAAAACACCATAATATTTTGTAATTAAGAATTAAGAATAAGAATAAAAAAACATTTATTGCATAAAGTTATTACAAAGAAAAGAACTTAAAACTAAAAACGTAACATAGCTAATAAGGTACAATTAAATTTTTAATCAATTATTAATTCTCTTATATAACTTTAGGCAAAAGGGATAATCTTTCTTTTAAATAATTTGCACGCTATGTGCTTGCATTTCATACGCCACTCGAGTATATTTGCAGATATTCGGTTTTCCTTCCCCACTCTCACCTCTGCGTTTGCCGATTAGATTTGATTTAAAAGTGTAAGTTATGTAGTAATCACAAAACGTTCAAAATGTTTAAAGTATGTTCTGTAGTATATTCCATTTAGCTCCAGACTCCAGATTAGAATTCTAAAGTGCATTTCCCCTCCATTGTAGAACAAGCAAAGTTCCCCGTACGAGTTATGCTGTGAATATGAGCGATTAGTCGGATGGGTTTAGAACTGATGCTCATTTCGAGTTGGAGTTTATTGAGATGAACTTTATCTTAATAGCACGGCTTCGGGTTGAAGTTCATAACGGCTTAATGAAAACGCTTTCGTTTTAGTTTGAAGTGTTTGTCGTTTTATTTTCAATGAGTGACCTGGTTTTCGGTATCTGAATAAGTAGCTGATTAAGCTTTGATGTTACGAAAGTTTTCATAAACTATTTCTTAAAATTAAACAAATGCTTTAAATTATATTGTATACTAGCTGACCCCAGCAAACGTTGTTTTGCAATTGAAAAATAGATAGTAGCCGATTCTCAGATCTACTTAATATGGTCACAAAGTTTCATGAGAATCGGTCGAGCCGTTTTTGAGGATTATGGGAACGAACATTGTGACACGAGAATTTTATATTATTAGAGTATATATAAGAGTAATTGCAGTGCTTGTAACAGGTTTCCTTATATAGTTTTTAAAACACTCAGATTATAATATAATTGAAATCTATTAATATTGTTAATAGATTTCAATCAGAAAACCAACAATTTTAAAAATCATCCAAAGCATCTTAATCACCTTCATAAGATTGTGCTGTATATAAACGAATAAATAATGAGAAAAATATAAAGGAGTTCACTTAACTTTTTTTGAAAAATTAGGTACCTTGAATAACCTTACCCACTAATAAAGAACGCGACGATTAAAACTCCAAAAAATCTAATAAAATAATGTAAAAACTGAAAAGTACTTTCGTTCTATATCGAGCTAAATCAGCTACTTATTCAGAAACTAAAACCAGGTCACACATTGAACACAAAAATATGAAAACTTTCTCATACTAAAACTAGAGCCTTTTCATTAAGCCGTGCTATGAAACTCGAGCCGAAAGTTCATCTCACTAAACTCCAACTCGAAATGAGCATCAGTTCTAAGCCCATCCGACTAATCGCTCATATTCACAGCATAACTTGGACGAGGGACTTTGCGAGTTATACAATGGACCGGAATGAACTTTAGAACTAATGTGGGGTGAAGTGGAAATAACAGACGATTGTACGTACATACTAGACACGTCTGAATTGAAAGTTGTGTTAATACAAAATTGTATACACAAAATTACTATAACCCCCTTGCTGTTTGATAATCGTCAAAGACATAATAAAATATAAATGGCAAAACAAATATTAAAATAACAATTTTTTTTTTATTAAATACTGTTAGGCAATTTTTCTAATTACATTGACATAAACACGAAAAAAAAATGAGGTACAATTATTGTTAATTTCTACATACCTAATGATCTGGTCTGGTTTTGCCTGAAACAGAAAAGAACAGAACATTAGCGTCACCAATACAAAACTTACCGTTCGTCACACACCTACCGTCCGGTCTGGCAAATAACCGGCTATTTAATCGCTAGAATGCAATACAAACGTACCACACAGCTACCGGTTTGGTCTGATAAGAAACCGGCCACCATAATTGGGCCGGGCCTGATGGGAACGGCCAAGAGATATGCTGATATTTCAGCTAATTAAATCTAAATTTAAATATTAAGAAAAAACCTTGATTCGAATGCCTTAATGTCCTTAGAAGTAAAACATCATAATATTTTTTATTTGATACCACACGAGTATATTATTTGCAGATTTTCGGTTTTCCTTCCCCACTCTCACTCCCATTACTTTTAAACGGCACAACCGATTTTGATGAAACATGTCTAAGAACACTCGCGTCAAACTCACCTTTCATAAAATAAAAACTATATTGAAATCGCTCCATCCGTTCGGGAGCTATGATGTCCCAGACAGACAGACAGAAACTTATAACACCCCTCTTTTTTGGTCGGGGGTTAATAAAAAATCATTCGAAACACACATTAGTTACGGCAAAGCCTTTATGGATAAAATTACATTCGTTTTTATTTCGTTCAAAAATACCAAGTGGTTATGATTTTACAGACTAAAGTTCTACAGTTAATTGAATGAGAGACTCTCTCGGGTTAATTTAAAAATTAAATACATAAGACACAATAGCAAATAGGGATATCTTACGTCGCACGTGAGAGCTGAGTGCTCAAAGTGGATTACCTCGATTGTAAAGTAAGTAATATTATATAACGAATAGGAGAAAAATAGTTCAATCTAATCCATCATCTTAACTAGTTTATAACATTTTCACAAATAATTGAGCAAACTTAGTATTTTAATCAGTTAGAGTGTGCCCATCCGGAAACTAAATCTATATTAAATTTTGATAAAAAATATAAATGGCTAAAAAAGCTTTATAAAATTTAATCTATCTTCTATATATAAATAAAAGTGAATTGTTGTTCGTTAGTCTGATTAAAACTCGTGAACAGATGGGCCGATTGAGCTGATTTTGGTTTTAAAATGTTTGTCGTAGTTCATGGTAGGTCTAAACGGTGAGCAAATAAGGAAAAACTGCCGGGAACTTTTTTTACCCGTGCGACGCCGGGGCGGGTCGCTAGTTTTAAATATATTTGTAGTGTATTATTGTGCTGTAACAATTTTTTTCTTTATTTTACGGTGATTTTCTTTGTTTTGTGGCACACCAACAACAACCCGAATAAACCTACTGGAAAGAAAAACTTTAAACAAATACATGTATCATTCTTAGCCCCAATTTAAAAATGTTATGCTACAAATCTAGTTTAATTAAACCTAGTTCAACCATTGAAAAATTACCATTAAATGTCAATTTAATCTTAGTTAGGTGGTAAAGCTAGTTTGGCCTGATCAGAGTGCTGAGTCTAAGTTCCACAAACGTTTTCGAATGACTTTACTATCTCGTTAATCGAGCTAACGAAATTCGAATCGAAAAGCAATGGCATGCAAGTTGGAGTTCCTATCGACAAAAACTATACGAAAGCGTTCACTCACCGTGAGCATAGTTAAATATTTTTGTTAGGGTGGTAGCATGACGTCATCAAATCATTAACCGGCCAAATTCAGAATGATATTTTTACTAGTATTTTGTCAAGAAGCAGCTGTCTATCAAAAATGTTATGATTATTCTGTGTTTTGTTTACGTTTGAAATGAAAACTTTCGTTCGAGTAGGAAGAAGTGGCCGGCCGATAAATTAATAATAAATTGAAACTATGAGTTAAACAGTCTAAAAATGAAGACAAGTTCATGGAGCAGTGAGTGTTTGATAATTTATTTGATGTTTAGATCTATTTATGTGAAGTTGTTTCATCGACGAAGAAAAACCAAGTTTATTGTTGTTTCTAGGCATGGAGACCTCAGACATTGGGATGAACCTGGGCCATCAACATCATATGTTGCCCCAGTCCTAAGCCCCAGTCAAAGAATTACTGTAACAACCCCAGTTCACAATATTGTCACAATATTGGATTTGTTTTTGAGATTTATTTCACAACATTGGAAGCACTGGAAGGTAAGACTTAACTTTTTTAAGGATAACATAATTATAATGTTAATAAGATTATAATAACATTAATGTATTTTTACAGATGCCCATGCACTCTCCTATAAGGCTCTGTGAGAGCAATCTGATTCGGCCTGAGCCTGCTTGCTTTGGGCAAACACCACCTTGCCATGCAAGAATTCCTTGAAGAATTTTGAGGCTAGCACAAAATTTTCTACAAGCTGAAGAGTTTTGGAGAAAGTTTATAATAGAGTAACATAAGCTTGAGGAGAGAGCAAAATATGATTAGGGAGATGGAAGCGCAGAGCCAGAGATTGGCAAGCAATAGGAATAAGAGTTTAAGATAAGTTAGTTAATAGACTCTGTAATGATTAGTTTATATTTTTGTAAATATAAGTATATAAGTTTATAAATTTAACTTGTTCAATTGTTCAATTCTGACTGTCTAATTAGGTAAAAAAATAAAGTTCATCTTATATAATTTTGTTTATTTATTCATTGTCACAATACAATATCCTTAACCTTATAATCCTAAGCACACTTCTATAAATAGCAATAGTACATTAACACAATATATAACTGAGAACTACATACATATATATATCACACACTATTTATCAGTCTTCTTACTAAAATTGGTCCGCTGGTAGCTCCAGCTCCTTCCACATAGTCATTGTAACCCGGTTCACTATTTAAGTTTCCTGGAACTAGATATGATTAATTGTAACATAAATAGGTATTTTGTTATAATATCATATGAAATATTTTACCTTAACTAGACCCACCTAAATCTTACTCGGACACCGAGTAAGATTTAGATCAATGCCAAGATTGATAACTATGTTATGCAATACTGAGTATGCTATAATAATAGAAGCATATTTGAGTGGCTTGAAGTGGATGGAGTGAACTCCATCCTTGTCTAAGCACTACCATCTGTTTTTCAGCATTTGAAAATGTATTTTCTATTATTACTCTAGCCCTCATTTGCTTGTTATTATAATTGGCCTCTGGTGTACCAGTATTTGCATCTAAAATTGGAGTCATTAGCCTGGGCGCTGAGGGTATCCAGAGTCTCCTAAAAATAAATAATTATGTAAAAGATAGAATAGTGAAAGGGATCAAAACATAATGCATTTTAATAAATCAAGTACCTAAAGATACTTTACCTATATAGAAGCCAGACCATTTCTCTATTTTGGTGCAGAGATTGAATTTATGTATTCAAGTCACTGTTTTCCCATACAAAGAATCATGCTTTGCACCTCCAAACTTAGGGTTAACATTTAAAATGTAGTATTGATCATCACATAGGTAACTGAAAAAAATATCATTGCATTGTTTTGCTACTCAAATTGGCTTTTGTATGAACCAGAAGCAAAAAAGAAGAGAGCCGTGAACACCTGCGAAGAACAAATTAATTAGGTGTCGAAACTATAGCTAGGTACTTTTTAATATTTTAATTAATAAATAACAAAAAGTACATAATATAAGTTCCAACAAAACGAGTTGAGAGGACCTTAAATTCGTCAATTGTTTTAATTCTCTGCACAAAAACTTAAAAGCTGTCTTTGTAAGACGATATCCAAGCGAAAAAGAAACGTCCGGCCATAATTTATTTGTAAATATTAATGATTTTACTGAATAACTTTGCACTCTCACCTCTACTCACTGAGAAATTCTAAGTGAATGCTAGACGAATACTTTTTCGAGCGCGTTTACTATTCGAATGTCAAAAATGGTAACACGAACTCGGGAAAATTTTCAAACAACCAATCAAATGCGTTAACGTTCTCACTTTCGAACGTGAGCGTAAACGAGTCGACGATCGACGGTCGATAGTGAATCTCAAACTAGCAAATTATGTTTCTCAAGTTTGCCACAAGAGGCGCTGTTTCGATCCCATACAAATTATAGTTAACGTTCTCACGATCGAGAAAGTTAACTACAATTTGTAAACTCAGACTCAGCACTCAGATCGCGTTTGTAGTGACACAGATTAGCATTAAAGTACGCGGCGCAAACGCGTTTCGTTAATTCAGCTTTTTAATAGTTATGCGGAGCCTCGCCAGTCACTCTTCAAACCTCAGCCGTGTTTAGACATATCCTAATAAGGATTAAATAAATAATATAATTGTAATAACCTGTAACGTGTTAAATGAATAGATTCAGTATAGTGCAATAACTCTTTTATTTCAACCAACCCACATACATAATCACTAAAGACTAGTTTAAATACTAAAGTGGTGACCCCGACGTGATACAAATCCCGACGTGATTCGTTATTATCGTGATTTATATTGTGGGTTGTGTTTAAGTTATCCGTGTAGGAGTGACTCAATTTTAAGAACGCGGCTGAAGGAAATTATAATAAAACAACATGGATAAACTAGCACATTCAGAAAATGCCAACGCAGCAACGCCACGCGGAATGCGCAGTAAGTGATGTCATCCAATGAAACCGCGATCCAGACAACGAAGTTCACAGTCTTCTATAGAAGCGGCATGATATTTTTAAAGCCAGCTTATATCTGAGGTGCATTCAATCCTGACGAAAATGGAGTTTGGACCTGCAGATTCACTCGAGGTTTTGCCCGGTTGGAAGAAGCGTTTTTGCCGGAGGATTTGCCCGGTTGGAGGAAACATGCTTGCCGGAGGATCAGTGCTGGAATTTGAGATATTGGCTCATTCCCACTGCTTGTGCCGAGTGACTGGAATATGTGTAACCCCGCTGGAGACCGAACTTCCGAAAATAACTACAAAATTCAAGATGTAGTGCAAAGTGATTAGAAATGATAACTAGGTTTCGTTCATTATTCTTATGTGTTGCAAATAATTCAATTATATATAGAACTTGGCGTTATCACGAACTGTAACCTGATACTAGAGCGCACTAACAGTGTAATGTAGCGATCTTGCAACTTAGCGAATTTGCACGTGTGTCTCAGTAATACGAAATTTAAGAATTTTTTCAAAATTAGATTTTATTAATTTTTGAGTGTATTAGAATTATGTAAAAAAAAAATGTGTAGTTTAAAAATATTTTTTTTTGTTAACATACAAAGTTTATTTCATTGTTTATACAACTTTATTAAAAGATTTCATTGTTAAAAATGTATTTTAAAGTAAAAAAAAACATGTATGTAATTTTACAAGCTGACTGTACTTTGGTCATTCGAACGAACTTTGATTGTGAAATAACTATGTACTTAACTCTGCATAAAAGAATGCGAGCTCATATCGCATGTTGTTTTCAAACGTAAGCATATTTGTGTAGCAGGCATGAGCCTTTGAATTTGTAATGTTTATTGTAATGTTTTAACCTTGAATGTACTATTGAAGTAAAATAAAAAAAATTTTGTAAAAAATTTTGAAAAAAGGGGAGGATTGATGTAGTGACACAGATTAGCATTAAAGTACGCGGCGCAAACGCGTTTCGTTAATTCAGCTTTTTAATAGTTATGCGGAGCCTCGCCAGTCACTCTTCAAACCTCAGCCGTGTTTAGACATATCCTAATAAGGATTAAATAAATAATATAATTGTAATAACCTGTAACGTGTTAAATGAATAGATTCAGTATAGTGCAATAACTCTTTTATTTCAACCAACCCACATACAATAATAACTAAAGACTAGTAGAAATACTAAACGTTTATAGCCAATGGTGTAACCGTTGCTTAGTTGTTGTATTTAAACTTGTCGTTTTGCTAAAGGGTTTTCTGGCTCATAATAAAGTTTCTAGATAAAACATAAAACAATGAACCCCACTTTAACCTGATAAATGTTTTACGGTACTTTCATGACCATAGCTCACCTGAGTCTTAGCTCTCACCGAGATGAAACCAGCTGGAAACTGCGCTGTTATCACTCTGTTAAGCACCTTTCACTGACTTTAAGGACATTAGTGTTTATAACGCAATAAATAAAAAAAAATCCGAACAATCCACACAACAACATCTAGCCCCGTGGTAACCTCTAAGCTTTATATTTGTACAATCAAATGCAAGTATTTAAGAATGCAAGTATTTAAGTACTTTCTAGTGTTTCATACATCAACCTTGCGTAACAAATGCAATAATATTGATATAAATGCCTGACTCAGTGGCACTGTGGGTCCACTAACTTAAAAACTTGCATTCGTAAATACTTGCATTCTTTTCTGAAACTTCGAGCTTCGAGTTACGATTGTAATTTTTTATTAAATCAAAGTTTGACATTGTGTTTCTGAAGGTGTTAATACCTCGTTTAAACGTTTGAATAGTCACTTTGAGAGCAAAAATAAATAATTTTTTTTCATTTGAAAATAAATATTTTTTTCATTTTCAATTGGTAAATGACGAAACAAAAAATATATATTATATTCCGTTTGAAAATTAAACGTTTAATCATGAAGATCTGGTAGGAAATGTGTTTGATGAACCAACAAAGAATTAATCTTTAGGGTGTTCTTAGCCATGTTTCATAAAAATCTATCAAACTGTTTCAGAGATATAGCTTTAGCTTTTTTGTAAGGATGAAAGCGATCAAGAAGACGCAAGTGCGGTGTGAAAATAAAAGAAGAAGTCTATTCGTACAAGATATATATCGATGGATCGATATCTTTAAGTGAACTTATCTTTATGCTATTGTAAAGTCCTTTATTATGGAGCGTGTCGTATTGTTTACTTTTGGCATTCTAATTTTTGTGTTAGATATTGACAGTTTTTACGAATGACGTCTGTAATAACAGTAGTGTGTATTATTTTAAAAATAAAAAGCACCGAGGATGTGGTTGTGGTGAATGTCAAATATAGTCCAACCTCGTATATTTTTCTAATTCTTCGTTACTGCAGGACGTCATAACAGCGACCACGTTCATTAAAACAAAGTGTAACGTTATATGTGAACTATTGTGGCGTTAACGGGCGTTTAACGGACCGTGAGTGAACTAAGATTTTATGGTTATGACCTTTTTGCAGGTTATTTAATATTGCAGTGTCTTTTAAAGCTTTGCTCCATTTTTACGCCAGGATTGCGCTCAATGAGATATATGGCCATGAGATTACTTTGAAAATATATATACTTAGTTTTGAATTGTGTTAAGAAAAGATTTTATTAAGATTGAATTGAATCAAAGATAATAAGACATAGAAAAAAAGCTCAAACACCAAACATTGTTCCAAACAAATTTTCTGTATATAATTTGATACAGCTTACGCTAGCGCATCTTAAAATAATTTTGTACAGAGATTTCCTAAGTAATCTGAATACAGCGGTAGACGGCGCTTTATTCAGATTTCTGTGTTAAATTGGTAAATTAATTGGTAGAATGTTTCTAAGCTTTGTAAAATCAAACAATGGAAATAAATGGCTTTGTATCTTGTATCTAAGCCTCATAATTTATCTTAAGGGGTTATTTCAGCCCTAAGACGTCAATTGGTATAACTTTACAGACAATCTTATTTCTATTTTATGCTTGATGAACATAATAAGTATTTAATTTGATTTTTAATAATTTTATAATCTAATATCATTATAATTTCGGCTGTAGACATCAGCCACTAGACATAAGCCTACCTCAAAATATTAATTGCCATAACTTAATAAAGGGTTCCCAAAAGGGGACCAATAAATGAGGGGGCAATACTCAGTTTTTTAATATACTTCGAAAGCGGATATTTTGAGAATTCTTAATTATAATTGTGTTATATAATAAAAAATGCGAAATTTCATAAAATCGGTGAACCTACTTTCGTTATGACAAATATCATTGAATTCGTTCACTCATAACATAACAGAAGTTCTTCATTTGTTTCTAAGGCACTCAAATTACGTTGTTAAGATATGACTTAGGATAAGCGCCTCTTGTTTTGTTCACGACAACAAAATAACACAAAGCACACCACAACACATATCACTTAGAAGACAAAGAAAAACACTACTACCCTCTTTTCTGGCATTAAACAGTAATTATTTAGTAAAAATGTGACAAATAACAGAAATCACTACATTTTTATTGTAAAAGTTTGAAAAGCTCTTGCTTAGTCGACAGTATTATTAATATCGAATAGCGTAGTGATATTTTTCTACTTTCGTCGATATATTTCGAATTCTTTATTTTATCATGGTTCTGAGAATTGCCGTTCTGGTCCAATGCAGGTTGGTGAGTGTATCAATGTAAATTTATAAAAGAAAAAATATTTTATTTTATTATTATATTAAAAGAGAATTACATTGGTATGTCCCAAAATTAATCTCTAAAATCAGACAATTAACGGATCAACTACACCGCAAGCCAACAAACGGTAAACGGTTCGTAAATCACTGTTTTGATACGGGTTATTAACATGTTGCGGTGGTCATTAGCTGTTTTAGTCGTTTCAGCCGCTAACCCGTTTTTGGGTTAGTTTAATTTAGCGGACACGTTTATGTTACCCTTAAGTTTAGGGGTGT
Source organism: Gymnoscelis rufifasciata (assembly GCA_929108375.1). NCBI lineage: Eukaryota > Metazoa > Arthropoda > Insecta > Lepidoptera > Geometridae > Gymnoscelis > Gymnoscelis rufifasciata. Next base: position 12,944,433 of record OV815314.1, read on the forward strand.
TTGCGACAGGTGAGTAGTTTAGATGTTAATGATTGTAACAGTTTTAGTTACTTGTTATTTTGCTCGTGATAAATAGATTTTAATAAGATTATTGTTGGCTCGTAAAATAAAATTAATAATAAATAAATATTTCCAGACTTCTCACACAGCATGACCTAACCACAAACAAAGCAGAGTTTGTACTTTAGGTGACTGATATACTATATAGATATTTTTTTTTTGGAAATACATAAATATGATACTTTGAAAACACCCAGACCCGAAACCAGAAATTGTTGATAGTAAATAATAGGGTCCCCCGGCGGTAATCGAACCCACAACCTCCTGCGCCTCAGAGCCACGGAGGTCGTCAAAATAAAAGTAAATAATTATTAAGCAATCTTCTGTTAAGTTTGTGAGGTTTTTTGTTTTAGGGGGTAATCTCTAAATCTGCTAACCCGATAATATGTCTATGACATTTGGAACACAGGTTCTCTAACTCCTGAGAAATAATATAGGCTTTTTTGCAGGAAAATCCATTACAGGGCGCTTGATGCATTTTATAAAATAACTTTATTATTTGTTTTACCCTGATTCATTTTGCATTAGGTATAAATATACCTGCCACTATTTAGAAAAACTAAGTTGGTTAAATTAAGAAGGTTGTATAAAATTGTATGATGATGTATTTATGAATTCCCCTTATCCAATTTAAATTCAAAACCGAATTACTGGCATATTGAAATTTCTTGGTAGCCAAATTTATAATAGCTCACGGTGTTTGAGCAAAGCGCCCGGCGAAAGCTTGTTTAATATAAAATGAGCAAACGACCAAATCGAATCTGCCTCTTCAAAGTATACATTTCTTTTAAATATAAAAGGATCATTTTAACATGTGATCAAGTCTTCAAACATGTTTTTTGTGATCATAAGACACCGAATATTGATAAATGTCTTCAAAGGAAATTTCTTTCGTGTTTCCGTTATTTTTGTTATAAAACGTGTCGGCCCACGTCAATACGACAAACGCGAAATGGTGCTTAGGAGCGCTTATGTAATTTCGATACAAATGACACGTAACAGAATATTTTCAAGTAATTCCGATTCCCGATTCTATTTTAACTTGTTTTAACATAGAGACCTGTTCTGTGCTGTTTGTTTCATTTGATATCCACCCTTTGAGTTTTATACGGTTGGACAATTGTAGCCCGACCACGAGTAGCCACTTAGGACTTTTGGAAATAACGAAATGTTGTTATCCCATGCAAAAAAGAATAGTGTAATCATTTTTTCTGCTATGTCTTTCTGAATCTCTGCTTGGAACTTGAACAGAAAATGATAATGCAAAAAAAAATACTTAATTCAATAAATCAATTAAAATTATTACAATTAATAATAAATATGTATACAGGATAGGCCAGAAAATAAATAAAAGTGAATTTGTACAATAATTTAACTTACTTTCCTTAAAAGTATTCAGTAATGTGCACGCGATGCGCTTTCATTAATACCTCACTCTAGTATATTTGCAGATATTCGGTTTTCCTTCCCCACTCTCATCCATAAAAAGTGTGTGTGTGTGTCAGCTACGACGCACGATTGGAGTTTACTAGTTACGAACGATATTATGATATATGTACATCGAATAGAAAAAAAGGGTACATGAACGCATCTGCTTATATGATAAGAGAAACAAACATATATCTGTAATTATTCGGATTGTTTATATTACTTCAATAAAGCGTATTACATAAAGTATGTTACAAAATAATAATTGTGTTCAATTTATACAAATCCAATTTTAAGATGATTGATTTCTTTCACTTTGAATTATAATATCATTCTTAAATACTGCAAAGAACAAATTAATTAGGTGTCGAAACTATAGCTTCCTTTTAATATTTTAATTAATAAATAACAGAAGGTACTTATTATATTATTATGTTCCAACGAAACGCGTTGAGAGGACCATAAATTCGTCAATTGTTTTAGTTCCCTGCACAAAAACATAAAAGCTATCTTTGTAAGACGATATCCAAGTGAAAAAGAAACGTCCGGCCAAATTTTTTTGTAAATATTGATGATTTTACTGAATAACTTTGCACTCTCACCTCTACTCACTGAGAAATTCTAAGTGAATGCTAGACGAATACTTTTTCGAACGCGTATTCGAATGTCAAAAATGGTAACTCGCATTCCAGAGACACAACAAACAACCAATCAAAATGCGTTAAAGTTCTTATTTCGAACGTGACGTTTCGACGGTATTACATCTCATTCTTTTACACGTTGAATCCTACCGATATATATGTTTGTCTCTTTCTACGTAACGCCTCAACTTTTGTTAACACTTGATTTTACTCCCCATATAATTTCCATACCGGGCCTTATAACTCAAATCGTTTCTTAAGGAGTAAACTCCAATAACTTTTAAACGGCTCAACCGATTTCCACAAAACAAAGAACATCCGCGACAAACTCACCTTTTATACAAAAAACTAAATTGATATCGCTCCATCCGTTCGGGAGCTATAATGTCTCAGACAGACAGACAGACACTTCAAACTTATATCATCTTTATTTTTTGGTCGGGGGTTAATAACGCGGCACCCGGTACTAAACTGGTCTTTTTTTTTTTTTTTTTTACTTTAGATAAGCCTTCATTTGACCACAATCTCACCTGATGTAAAGTGACGATGTGGTCTAAGATGGAGCATAAAAACCTAGAAGGTGGCTTCTCCGGACCACATTACGAAACACGAAAAAATCGCTTCACGCACTGGCCCAGCCCGGAGGGTGGTGACAAGCCGCGGCCGAAGCCTACCACCAGAGACTGTTCTTAGCACCACCCGGAGGTCACGTGTAAGGATTCAAAGGGTTACCACTTACGGAAGTGAACAGTCAAAACCTCCAAAATGATCATTTTATTATTATGATTAGGTAGGTACTACAAAGAACACACATGAAATATTCTAAAGTAGAATAGGAACTTGATAAACTTACCTAGTAAACACCATTCGTAATAAAATTTATGTACATAGTTTTAATCTGTCTGGGTATCTCTAACTATACCGTTGTCTAGGTCAATTGCAGTTTTTATTGTTAAAAGAGTCACCTCTAAATAAATCTTGTTTGAGATAGGCCCTTTTAAACAATTATGGCATGAAGAAACAAAAATACCTGTTGGTGATTATATATTCTCAATGCTTTTTCGAAAAGATAATTAAATAAAGGAACCATTATGTTGATCAGGTAAATTTTATCCTTAACATTAATCCTACCGATTCATATGATAAAAAACGAAGGATATTTTTTTATTTTTATATGGTTAAGAATGGAAAATCAATCCTACTTTAAGTCCATTAGCTAGCTCGTTTAACTGAAAGGAATCATTCTTTTAATTTTGAAAAGAAATATATCTCCAAAAAATTTATAAAGCTTCTTAGTTAGATAAGAATACATATTTTAGAAAATCTGAATATAGTATTATTTCTTTTCAAAAATAACGGAATCTTTCCAGAGCATATATCCATCCTTTTTAGAGATATTTTAAAACATTCAACATTAAGTAACTTTTAAAGTACTTACGCTATATTGAATGGCAGGGAAATATATTATGTTTCTGTTGTATTTTATGCCAGGTATCACTTAGACTTATTAATTATTAAAATATTTCCGGACATCCACACAACATCTATCACCGAGGTAAGTTTTGTCAAAAGCGGGTACAAGACATCTGATATACTTAGGTAATATAATAAACATTCTTAGATATATATTTTTTATTATACATAATTAACCACCCATACGCAACATTATAATATATTGTATTGTATAACTATATTTTGCTTTGAAAACTGGTTGGTACTCCTAAAACGACTGAACTGAGTCAAACTTAGTTACCTAGAAAACAGGATACGATTAATATATTCCATTCAGATACCTTTACTTGTTACCTTAGATATAAACAAAGATATATTGGTCAAACTAAAAACTACATAAGCCGAGTAATAAAAATAGACAATCCAACTTTAACCCACTCCGGGGCAAAATAGCTTGAAGTCATAAGTCAGCAGAACTTTGTCCATTGCTTTAAGTAATTGAGCTATTTCCTAGGCAACATTATGTTAATTCTAAGTAATATGTCGCATGGCTTGTTTTGCTTTGAACGGTAGTAATGACTGCTAAAATTAAAGACACGCTTAGTCGCTTACACATAAACTTGCTGAAGAAGCTTAATTTGAATTCTAAGTGATAGTTACAAGGTCTAAATTCGATTGCGCGTCTGTATCTTCTAAGACTAGGATCTCGGTACCGAAAAGGGAATTTTCCCGAATAGTTTCAATAATTTACGTATCACATATAGAAATTTCAGGCATAATCCGCGTGCTTAAGTTCCCGGGAATCCTGCAGTACGTGGGGCGGGAATTTAGATTAACACACCCGCGGGGGCATAACGACAGGTTGTGTTGAGATAGTTTTTAGGGATGGGGTAGTGAGACTAGATTCGTTTATTTTTTTAATAATTTGCAATTTTATTCATATACATGAATATAGTTATTTTGTCCGTCTGATAGCAACACATATTTAATAATAAATTGACAAGAGAAGCGTTAGTAAGGGATCAAAGTTCCGGAGTGGGGGTATGACGTCATAATTTAGTATAAATTCCACGAAAGCATTACTCCACGCGAAACTTCAATACACTGTATCGTCTTAAAAGTTTGCAAGAAAAAAGAAAAAAAAATTGTATTAATTTTAGTAAATAAATAATCTAAATGATTATTCGTCCGTCCGTAAACCTAATTTGAACGAAAAAAAAACCTAAACCTATTTATTATTTTTTGTTTTTTTTTATTCTGCCCTATTTTTTTATATAAACAGAAGCTTAACTACATCAGTAGCACCAGCCAGCTAAATCATTCTATAGCATAGCAGAAATTTTCAACGGTTTTTAGTTATATCATGAAACTTCAACTGAATCACCTCGTTTCAGGTTTATAAGTCACGCTTTCAGTAAAACACACTCAAGTTATAAATAAATATTTTCGAACAATTTGCACAAAAACATCAAGTTTCGTAGAAAGGCTCTTTCTAAGCCTATGTTTTGGGTACTAGGCATCTTATATTATTATTATAATAGACATACATACAAATAACCTGAAAAGCTAGTCTTTAACAATCCACCTCCCTTCCCGAAATTACAATTAATGTTCACAAAAACATGTACAAGTTTTTAGTATGATGTTTACCATAATAACATCACATATTTGAATCATAGACCACCTTAGATACCCAACAACTAAATAATATCGGTTTCAATTATAATACAATACAAAACACTTTACTGCACACACAGGGAAACAAAATACAACAACACGTAGGAAACAGAATGTACAATGGGCGGCCTTATCGCGAAAAAGCGATCTCTTCCAGGCAACCTTTGGATGGAAAAATAACTTTAATAAGATAATTAGTAGGCAGGGGTGTACAATATTAAATAAAATAATTTAGATTATAATTACTCCTTATAACAAATATAAATATATGCGTACAAATAAAATAAAATATATACATTACATAAATATATAATAATAAATATATAAATATTAATTTTAAAGGATTCATTCTAATTAGCACCTTATTAGTAGGACAGATAAAATTCTTTGACACACGTTTTAAAAACTGACAAGGAACGTATCTTTCTCAATCTTTCAGGCAAAGCATTCCACAATCTTACAGCTTGCACAGAAAATGATTTGTCATAATAGTTGGTGCGATGTGCAGGAACACTAAGAAGAAGGTTGTCAGATGAACGGAGGAGGATAATTACGAGCGTTACGTAATAATTTAACCGTATAATTTTATTTTAGTGAAACAAATTATAAATTCTTTCATAAATGAACACTCAAACAAAAATATAATGTTAAATTAAATCTGTTTTAATAGGCCGAAAGAATAAATGAGTTTTGGCACATCACTAGAGCCGCGGGTAGCGTAGGCACAGAATATATTAAAATATTTTGCTTAGAAAAGGTTAAATGAATTTCTGTCTGAATAAGCCGATATTTTTGTGACTGCTGTTGGCAAGATTATGAATTAGTCCCGTGTTTTTGTTTAATTTCAACGCCTCGCTATTATAATTAAAAATGACATTTGTAAACAAAATGTAATGAAACATTTATGAAATAGAGTATTTAGCCCTAAGTTATTGGTAACGCCATCTATCCATAATCCTATCCAATTTCTCCTTTCCCTGACATAAGCGTGCTAGTGTCACTGTCATGCGCTGGTGCGAGAAGAAAAGGAAAATGGCGACTGAAGGACCCGGCTTTGACCGTTCGGCTGTCGCGTGGAGTGGACGCTTATCGATTGCGTGATCGATTTTCATCTTCAATTTGGAATATGGAAAATAATAATTCCGCTGTTTGATTTCACCGTTATATCATTGTGATCTTGGACGTAATATTGGTCTTCTACCGCTCAGTTTATGCGAGACGAAATAGCCGTGTGTGTTGTCAGTGTGGAAGTGCTTGAGGGCGCCCTGAGTTGCTGGGCTGCCCCACCCCCGCAAGGAACGTGAAACCTGGCTAGAAGTTTTTCGCTTGCAGGTCAGTGCACGCTTTCCCTTCCATCCTTATTATTTTTACCCATCTGTTAATCCCCAAGGCAGCCCTGTGGTGTCGCAGGCGCAGGGTTTTCTCGCGCGCCTCCATAAGTGTGGTCCTACTCGAGTCGCGGATTTGTACTTAAAGTGTGGTTCTCATTGAGACAGATTTATCTATATAGTGTAACTCTCATTGAGACCGATTTATCCCTACATTACACATTTATTCCAGATACAGATTTGTGGGTCAAACGAACCCTAGATACATATAATTTATTTTCCCGCATAGCTTGTTAGAATACCTCAGTTATTGGTCTAATAAGTTATTATATTTTCGCTGTATAATCGAATTACATTACGTGATTCGAGTGATTGACCTTTTTTGTCATTGAGACTAACCGCATCCAACACGCATCTACTGCAGTTGGACCTGGTCATATCATTATAACCCGCTGTTTTTATATTTTATGTTCCATAACTTTAACATTTTATGGTGTTTACGCATTTACGTATTGATAAATTTACCGCAATTACGCAGTTTATAAATTTTCTGTCTGCCTTCATAACTTATTTAGCACCTACCCGCTGCATATTTTGATAGAACACGCCATTTGGCCCGGCCATTCATTGATATACGAGTACGAGTATCGCGACCGGTTTGCCGACGTAAGTATTTAACCCGCCCGCGCTAGATAGGTTATAATATTACTTATAACGCTTGCTATACGAACGCGCTATAAATACTATTTTACTTCGTTATATTTATAAGTAGTATAACAAGGCCTATCTTTCATTTCTTACGCACCGCAGTTATTATATAATTTCTACAATGGCTAATACTAGGTCAAAAAACCCTATCGAAATAGATGATTCCCAGCTTTTAATATTGCAAACTAAAAGGGAAGCTATCTTTGAGTTAAATATAGACGTAAGTACTTCGAATAAGGAATCTTTTCTCTCTATATCTATACTAATATTATAAAGAGGAAAGGTTTGATTTTTTGTTTGTTTGTTTGTTTGTTTGTTTGTCTCGAATAGGCTCTGAAACTACTGCACCGATTTAAAAAATTCTTTCACCATTCGAAAGCTACACTATCCCTGAGTGACATAGGCTATAATTATTTAGTTTTCAAAAATAATATGATTCCTTACCAAACGCCGATAATGTAACCCATGGTGAAAAAAAAAGAACCCAAAATCTTTCTTTAATGGCGAATGCTGCGAAAACTATTGAATATATAACAAAGTGATGTATTACAACTTTGTAGACCTTATTATTATCTACAATAAACGTCGTTACATCATATCTCTAACTATTATAGTTTTGTGACAATAACCGATTTTTATGAAAAAATAAACCTAAAATCTTTCTTTAATCGCGAATGCTGCGAAAACTATTGAATAATAACAAAGTGATGTATTACAACTTTGTAGACCTTATCATTATCTACAATAAACGTCGTTACATCATATCTCTAACTATTATAGTTTTGTGATAATAACCGATTTTTATGAAAAAATAAACCTAAAATCTTTCTTTAATCGCGAATGCTGCGAAAACTATTGAATATATAACAAAGTGATGTATTACAACTTTGTAGAACTTATCATCATCTACAAAAAACGTTGTTACATCATATCTCTAACTATTATAGTTTTGTGACACTATGCGTTGTGGAGTGGCAGGCGTCACTCGGGCACGAAGGTACGGGAGGGGGGTTAAGATCACGAAATAATCTGCCGCGCGATCGGCTCCCTACTGAATGGTCGTGTGCGGAAATAAAAAAATTGTCGCTTGATAATATTTTGTCGCTTAGTTAGTTGTTAATAATTCGTTAACAGGTAACTAATCCCATTCAAAAAGTTATTTTCAGAACTAAACCCTACCATTATAGCATAGATATTGTACATAATATCGTCGGTTGGCAGTTCAATTGGGTTAACCACCAAAACACGTAAAATAAGTTGAGTTTACAGTTTTTTTAGTTTTTTTCTGCTCTTTCGAAGAGCATAATAATATAATTCTAACTTTAAAAAAATACAGTTACGCTACACATTTTAACTGTAAATTTTGCAGACTTCCGTCGAAATTATGTTGTAACTGAGTAGGTATGTGATCCATTTACATAAGTCGAATTGTTGTATTCCTATGACCGAAGAAGGTTAAGTTGGTGTATGTATCTTGGCAAACCAGCATTGCTCTTACACTAATTCTTAGCTTGAACGAAAAATTATACACCAATATAAAACCAACTTTCTTCAAAAAACTAACGTTACACAAATTGACCCGAACCAAGTTTATGTTTGTTGTCGGTTACACCAAATTGAAGATTGCAATCAATAGTATGTTTTCTCTTACCTTAATCTATACTAATATTATAAAGCTGAAGAGTTTGTTTGTTTGATTGTTTGTTTGTTTGTTTGTTTGTTTGTTTGAACGCGCTAATCTCAGAAACTACTGGTTCGAATTGAATAATTCTTTTTGTGTTGGATAGTGCAGTTATCGAGGAAGGCTATAGGCTATATAACATCACGCTACGACCAATAGGAGCAAAGATATAGTGGTAAATGTGTAAAAAACGGGAGAAATTGTTCATCTTTGAAGCCTTCCGTTGCGTGCGCCGTGAAAACGGTTCAAGATACACAAAAAATATGTATTAAAGAATAATAGCTCTTTTAATGATCTAAAAAACAGTCCGCGATAGTATATGTCTATCTTTTAAGATTAACTCACAAAAACCGTTTTTATGGTTCCTAATTTGGTCGAAACAATTTGTTTAAGTTGTATCAACATAATGATATTAATCTTTATTCAAATAAATAATGTTGTTGGTTAAGAGTACTTCATCCATTATAACGCGGGTAGCACCGCAGGGCACAGCTAGTCTTCTTATAAATAAAAAAGGTGTGTGTGCGATTCACACACGATAGAAGTGAAACTTCAGTAAATCGACAAAAGAATAATAAGAAGAATAAAAAAAAAGTGTGTGTGTGTGTCAGCTACGACGCACGATTGGAGTCTACTACTTATGAACTATAATTATGATATATATCGAATAGAAAAAAAGGGTTAATGAACGCATCTGCTAAAATGATAAGAGAAACAAACATATATCTGTAATTATTCGGATTATTTATATTACTTCAATAAAGCGTATTACATAAAGTATGTTACAAAATAATATAAATAAAATACAGCAATACCTCTGCGCGATACTTCGTAGTCTCAACTACGAAGTATCGCGCAAAGAAATTTAAATAAAACATTGTATTTGTCTCTTACATCATTTCCGTTTCATCTTTTTGCATCCGGTTTGAAATCACTACGATTCTATAGAAGTTTCACTTCAATAAATCTAAATTTAAAATATTAGAAAAACCCCCGATTCGAATCCTTCAATTTCCTTAAAAGTAAAACACCATAATAATGTGTAATGTGCACGCAATGCGCTTTCATTTGATACTCGAGTTTTTGCAGATTTTCGGTTTTCCTTCCCCACTCTAACCCCCACAATTTTTAAACGGCACAACCGATTTTCATGAAACATGTCTAAGAGCACTCGCGCCAGACTCACCTTTTAAACAAAAAAAACTAAGTTGAAATCGCTTCATCCGTTCGGGAGCTATGATGTCCCAGACAGACAGACACGTCAAACATATGACACCCCTCTTTTTTGTCGGGGGTTAAAAATGAATCGCAAAATGTGTTGCTAAGCGCATAACTCAACAACGCCTATACCAATTTAGCCAATTTATTTTTTTAAATGTTCGTTGGAGTGGATGGTTTTTACGGCGAGAAAAATTCGAATCATTTTGAAACAATTTTGAATAATTACCCGTGCAAAGCCGGGGCGTGCCGCTAGTGTGCTAATATAGATAACTAGCTGTGCCCTGCGGTGCTACCCGCGTTATAATGGATGAAGTACACTTAACCAACAACATATTTATTTGAATAAAGATTAATACCTATTATTATGTTGATACAACTTAAACAAATTATTTCGACCAAATTAGGTACCATAAAAACGGTTTTTGTGAGTTAATCTTAGAAGATAGACATATACTATCGCGGACTGTTTTTTAGATCATTAAAAGAGCTATTATTCTTTAATACATATTTTTTGTGTATCTTGAACCGTTTTCACGGCGCACGCAACGGAAGGCTTCAAAGATGAACAATTTCTCCCGTTTTTTACACATTTACCACTATATCTTTGCTCCTATTGGTTGTAGCGTGATGTTATATAGCCTATAGCCTTCCTCGATAACTGGACTATCCAACAGAAAAAGAATTATTCAATTCGAACCAGTAGTTTCGGAGATTAGCGCGTTCAAACAAACAAACAAACAAACAAACAAACAAACTCTTCAGCTTTATATATTAGTATAGATTTACGCAGTGAATTCTTAAAATTAATAGACGACTATAATTAACAGTTATTAAATGTCGATCCAACCGCCGTACCAGATTATAAATGTATGGTTGCATTTGAGCAGCTATACAGTCGCATAAAAAGATTGTATGATAAGCATTCTGTTCCGTCAGCCGTTATCAATACAACACAACCTTCTGTTGTTTTTAATAAATTGCCGCATAGGTTGCCACCTATTGAGTTAATCACTTTCGCAGGAGATATAAGGAAATGGCCTATATTTTACTCTTGTTTTAAGTCCGCTGTACATGAAAATCCATCTCTCACCGATGCCGAGAAACTATATTATTTAGTTCTGTTAGTAGTTGTACTAAGTAGGTATATAAATCCCCAGTAATATTTTATAAAAGAATTTCCAATAATCATACTTAAGAATTAATAAAATAGTCAATAAATATTTTACTTGAACAAAAAGCAGGAAAATATCAAATTGTTTTCTTTTTATTTCTTTGATTTTATTACTACTTTTATTTGTTTTTCTGTTAGTAGTTGTACTAAGTAGGTATATAAATCTCCAGTAATATTTTATTAAAGAATTTCCAATAATAATACCCTGCATATTTAATTACAACTACAAGCTTTGTGCCCGGGCCATCATACTACACTCTGCTTAGCCATACCTATATTATTATTTTTGCGATGCTACTTTTTATCCTTTTATTTATCAGATTAAACCCTAAACAAGAATTTCTTATGTATTTTCAAGTAAACAATATGTACTACAGTTTGTATAACTACTGTTTGTCTATTATGTTTAAAATTTCATACCATGATGTTATTCTCTGCGGGTTATGTACACATAGGCAATGAGTTCAGTATTTCCTCGGGAGATCACCAAATATACATCGTTGTGTTTTCAGATAACTTATTTGCCCACTCTGAGATCTGAAACAATAAAAATGTTACACTCGGCACAAAACCATACTTATTGATAACAGAGAGCTAATCCAATAGTAGCAAACGAATCTTTTATTTGTTTTAAGAATCTGATAAGATATTTCCATATAGATTTATTAATTGGATTTGTACAAAAGCAGCTGCGATGGGAATTAAAGTTGCGTTCCTACCATAATATCCTAAGAGAATCTGAAGTCATTTTGAGGCGACGCCGCGCCGCGCCAAAAAGTGGGCTGACGAGTGAGACTTTCACGGTAGCACTGTATTAATTGAATTTGGTTGCACAAGTTCTTTGTTTTTTATTTGTCGACGCTTACTACCAAATAAGAAAACTGTTTTTTCCACTGGTTGAACGAGTTGAACTTTGCGCCATCGGCAGAATTTTCATGAAGGCAAAGCGTCATTCATTCACGTCATATCCCATTCATGAGCGCATACGTTCGTTCTTTCATGTTTTTTTTTAACTTTTTGCTTTTTTCCGATTGGGTGACTAAAGTGTCAACTTTTATCTTCTTTTTGTTGGGAAAACTGTTTGTTTCGCGTGTAAGAAGTGTATAATAAGTTTTGTTTAATTTTCTCTATTTATTCCTATTTTGTTTAAAATATTTATCTATACTAATATATAAAGCTGAAGAGTTTGTTTGTTTGTTTGTTTGTTTGTTTGTTTGTTTGTTTGAACGCGCTAATCTCCGAAACTACTGGTTCGAATTGAATAATTCTTTTTGTGTTGGATAGTCCAGTTATCGAGGAAGGCTATAGGCTATATAACATCACGCTACGACCAATAGGAGCAAAGATATGGTGGTAAATGTGTAAAAAACGGGAGAAATTGTTCATATTTGAAGCCTTCCGTTGCGTGCGCCGTGAAAACGGTTCAAGATACACAAAAAATATGTATTAAAGAATAATAGCTCTTTTAATGATCTAAAAAACAGTCCGCGATAGTATATGTCTATCTTTTAAGATTAACTCACAAAAACCGTTTTTATGGTGCCTAATTTGGTCGAACTAATTTGTTTAAGTTGTATCAACATAATAATATTAATCTTTATTCAAATAAATATGTTGTTGGTTAAGAGTACTTCATCCATTATAACGCGGGTAGCACCGCAGGGCACAGCTAGTTAACTATATGTTTTCAGTTATTTTAACAACTCCGATTTAAGTATTACATTTTTTTAAATGTTTGACGGCCCGTCTCCGCCGCGCTGTTAACCTTGTTTTGTATAATAACCTTGTAACTTGGGTTAAGATGTGGATGTATTATTATTGTATTCATATGATGTATTCAGGACGAGGCCTGGTCTAGACACACGTCTATTCATATTCCTCTAAGATTTCTGATCTGTTTTGGTAACGTTCTTGTACTAAAATAGGGATTTTTTTTTTTTTAAGTTTCTGTAATTGCATTTAGGTAGATAATGATTTATTGTGGTATAATACAAACCGCCGGTATAATAGAAACTGTCGCACTAGGCCAACTTCTTTGTTTTTACTTGTGATATGTAGCATTATGACAACTTTTTGAAATTTCCATGCAAGTATTCGCATTGCACCATACTTTTATTATTTACCAGTATTGTAAAGCAAAATGTTCGAGATAGGTGATGTTGAAAACATATTATATTTAGCGGGTAATTCGTGTCTTCGGGAGATAATTTGTTTTTTGTCTGATTTGTTATTTTTGGAAAATAATGTAGTTTCCCTTCCTTAAATCAAGTTTACTATATGGTACGACAATACCATTCTTTCATTCATTTCTTTTGCTGTTGACAAACAGCAAAAAAAACTGATTAATTACTGTCCCAAAAAAATTATGCAATAAATTAAGTTAATAGCTACACACTATTGTTGTTTATTAAAAGGAAGGGACAAATAACGTGTCATTTATGAGTGATTACATTTTTTTCGAACCGCTATTATATTAGGATCATTTACTTTTGACTTATTTAAACTTCATTTGAAAATTACACTTCGGTATAAATTGTTACATCAGGCACGTCATACAAGAACATGTTTTGAAACGTTGATTTTGAACACTTACTTTGCCGTTGACAACTCAATATAGCACCTAAATCATTATAATTTATGTCAGGATAAACCCGCGGACCCGATATTGTACGATCTACAATTTCTGGTATTGGGTCTGGGTGTTTTAAATGTATTATATGTGTTTAAAAAAAATGTCTCTTTGTAGTAGGTATCTTAGTGTCCCATAGTACAAGCTCTGCTTAGTTTGGGGTTAGGTGATGCTGTGTGATTAGTCCGGAAATATTTATTTATTATTTTATTTGTTTGGTACCTTTAATTTTTTTGAAGGTTACACAGTTATATCACTTTCGCAGTAGCTCAAAGTTCCCATTGTAACTTACTATTCAGTGCCATTGCTATTATGATAATTTGTGAAAACTTAATTAAATATTTATGTTTATGTTTTTCATGACTGTACAATACGCGAGCGCACAAAGACTAAGACCTATTGAAACTATCGACATGCAGCCTTATTTATAAACAGTGGAGGCAAACAAGGGGCAATCTCCCAAAATGTAACAGTAACAATTCCAAGTCCTTGCTTTGGTTTTGGAACAATTTCTCTCACTACGTGTCGTGTGTATTTTATATTATGTGGCGCGACACCGCGGCCTGATTTCCCTAGTCGCAAATGGTTAATTCGGTTGAGGACCTATTGGGAGTTATTTGTGAACAGTAAACTTATTTACAAACTCTGTCAGTGCCTTTGGAACGTTAACAGATACGGCGGAGATTTCGGAGTTTGTAAAAATTGCTAGGTTTATAGCAAAGTCAGCGTGTTACCTTTTTTTTTATTTATTTTTATGGGAGATAGATCTGTATTTGTCCACGGTGTATCTATGTTTGTGTGTGTCGATATTGATAAAGTTGGAACACAAGAAGGTACCTATTCATTCTTGGATTGAATACTCTTAGTTTGTAGTAATTAGGAAATGCTATTGATATACTATTGACAATATCTTCCGAGTCGATAAGTAATTACGTACTCTTCAGGATATAATTTCCCGAATAAACATTGGTCTCTTATAGAGGTATAATAGAAGTAAAAACCGGGAAATGGAACCTTAAACCTTTAACAATTAAATAATATTATCTACATATTACGAAATAACAAATAAAAAAAAACAGTATTTGAAATTGCGTTATGCTTTTTTCAAAAGAGAATTTATTGTGGAAATTCCGATTCGTATCATAAAATAAAAAGTAAATTTTTCAAAGGGTGACACAATTTGTTATTTTCGATAATCATTAAAAGCAGTTTTGTTTTAAAAAATAAAGGCAAAATTTCTCTATAATCTTTTATTTACTGTCTGTGCTAGATAGCAAAAAGATTTAGTTAGTTTCCCCATCGCTATTAAATTTCCATGTCACAATGATAGTTACCGTACTCCTCCGAAACGGCTTCAACGATATTTACCAAATTTTAAATGCATATTCAGTAGGTCTGAGAATCTTCTAATAACTATTTTTCATTTTGCAAAACAACGTTTGCTGGGGTCAGCTAGTATTATTACTATAGATTTATAGCAGTATAATTTGATAGATCGTGGAGAAATCCCAAGCAGTCCCCTCGTAAACTCCCTGACCAATTGTAATCTACCAATCCAATATCCGATGTGTTTGTTTTTGTGGCATCTTGTTCTCAGATATTTTTTGCAGATGGCACAATATACCGGGTGGATATTTGAGATGGATCATAATAATTATACGTACACGTTTCCAGGAAACGGCTAAATTAGACTACATATCTTTATTTTTAAAAGATATTCTGAACTGCATTTATAGATTTTTATAAAAGTAACAGTCAGCTAAAAAACTGCTAAAATTGAAATATTTTTTTAACCCCATTCTATTTTATGGAGGGATCCAAAGCGGCGGGCATTAATTTATTTCGTAGAACACTAAGTTTTAAGTTTAAACGAATATTTTAACTTAATAACTCATAACTTATACTCGGCCGTATAACCCTTTTTTTACTTACCTATAAAAATTATTACAATCGACCTATAAAAATAAAAAAGCACAAATACAAGGTTTGTTAGTAACTATTACAAGGTTTGTACAACAATTCAATGATTATTATCAAATGTTACGTAGAAATTAGTCTGCGAGAATATTGCAGGTAAAGTAAAGTCTCCTCCAAATTTTGCTAATCCTCTCATGAGTTTGCAGTTTGCACCCAATTTGATCCAGCCGTATGTATAATTTCGTCTTCCCATCTTTTGCGAGATCTTCCTCTTTTTCTTTTACCTGCCAGACCTTTCCACTTTGTGACACGATCGACATAGCCAAACGGATATGATTTATGACAGTGGACGTCTTCCGTCTAAGTAAGCCATGTGAGATTGTTCTTCTAAGGAAATAAATGTAGTGGCTTTGACTTTGACTTTAAGATGATCATGATGATGATACTTTCATGATATAAATCATTGGTCCATTAGCATTACTCATGATGTTTATCTATATCCGTTGCATAATAACCTCTATTTGACGTTCCGTTCAGTATTTGTACAAATGCATACTCAACCGTTTCAATTTAAACTGTAAATAAACGAAGCTGCCGCATGTATTCTTCTTTCATCCGTCCCTTTTACTGGTCAACACTCAGATCCATGCATTACGACAGGTGTTATAAAATATTAGTATTGCTCATAAAAAAAAATCAGTAGATACGAATATACCTCTAAATAAGGCTACTGTCGAATCAACTTATTCAGCTATCATTACTCATTGTACACTGAGACCTAAATAAGCATAATAATATTCTAAGAAATGTATTTTATTTATATACTCAATTAATTAGCACGACTTAAAAATCAATTACACTCATTAATATATTTATACATATGAAATCATAGAGGTATTCAACAATTTCCTCAAAACTTGCCCTAAGCCCTTCCAACACTGTTTTGTCCCCACTAATCCCGCTTGTCAGTTAACGCACATGCAAATAGTATAAGTCTCGGATACAACTTGGCCTATAGTTGTCAAGGATTGTTACTTAATACTAGATGTTCAAGCTATGCCTACGTTGGAATGCTCACCCTCTAGACTTGTTCAAAATGTAATTGTTTTCATACTAGGACGATTTTACTATTTTTATAATACTAACTAGTTTTAAACACCTCGGCTTTGCCCGTGATTTTTAAAATCCAGTGGTAAAATTTGGCTATATTAAATAAGCCTTTCTCGATAAATGGACTATCTAACAAGGAAATATTTTTTAAATTGGATATGTAGTTATATATAAGATTATCGCGTTCAAACAAAGAAACAAAAACAAACTCTTCAGTGTTATAAAATTAAAAATATATAATTATTGCAGTATCCTTATTCATATAAATAATCTTCATCATCCTATTAACGTTCCCACTGCTGTGACACAGAGAAGTAAGAGATCAAATCAAGACGATCTGTCAAGATCAGAATCCCCAAGCTCTCACTCTCTCTATGCTCTTGGGGACGGAAAATGGCGTAATCTGAGTTACATTTTGTCACTTTATAATTTTATTTAACTCGACACTGGCAAATTGTCGCTTCAAGCGCAAAGTCCAATTACAAGAAACTGAACTGAACTCTCTATGCTCAATGCCAAATAATACTAACTATAAAAAGATAATTGTCAGTTGTCAAATGGTCATTGCCGGTCAAACAGTGTGTGTTGTCTAGTAGTCTAATAAGTAGTCAGTTTTTCAGTCAAATCATGTAGTGAACATATTTCTGGTGGACGTGAAACTAAAATATCGATAACAGTTCCCAAATAAGCTCTAGGTACCATAATATAATTTCTAAGATCAAAGTAACGATGTTACGTGTCACAAAAATCTTTGCATTTTAGCCTTAAAATAAAATCCGTGACTTATCTCTTATCTCGACGCTAAGCCGACATGAAAGGAGTAGATCTATTGCTTTTTGAAAGCACTTTTAGGGATGGAAATTACTTCGTTCACGCAAAATTTAATATCGATAAACGCATGTTTTGAATAGCAATTTGGAATGGGGTTGTGTGGAACGATTTCTTTGCAAAATACAAAGGTGAACGTATGTTAACAATTTTCAAAGCATCGGCTCTAAATTTCATTAAATAGTGATATTTTTTTTTTATATTTAAAAATGTATCTATTGGAAAACTTAAGCATACGGTAACAAAGTACAAATAATACGAAAATATACGCATTTAGTTATTATAACTGTGTCGGGTATATTAACGCCCTCTCAAATTATTTTCTTAATTAAATATATTTTGAGTCATTTGGTAAGAGAGAGACAGAGAGAGTCACGCCTGCAAAATTGTATAAATGTACATTTCATTTAACTTCATAAAATACTTTATGCCGCTTAAAAACCATTTAATATTAAGGAAGCATTCTTAGATGATGAGTTGTTTAGCATAAATCTCAGCTTTCTAAATGGAGACGGTTTTAAGTAAAGTCTACGGCTATGTCATTTTCTTGGCAAAGCTACTCAAATTAAGGTTTAACCTTGCTAATTATTTGTTTTTAAAACCCAAACTGCGACTAAAAAGCTAATATAACTTTAAAGTCATTATATTAAAAAGCTAATGGTATTCTTAGTGTAAGAGAAAAAGTTATAGAATTTCAAATGTATAAATAAATAGGGCGTACTGCATCCATTTTAGGAGATTTGGGTCAGCTCCAATAACTATTCTCACAAGATTCAATGGAACCCATAGCCACGAGATACTCAGAGTTGATTATTTGTCCCAAAGCACGACCGAGATCCTTTTTATATCTATTTTATCAACGAATCCAGACCTACGAACTGTTGTGATCTGAACTAAATGTATTGTACTAAAATTTTCATGGCCGCTGTCATGAATTTCAAGTAAGGAGTGGTAAATTAAATGGATTTATTTTGAACAGACATTGTAGTTGGTTGCTTGACTGATAATACAGTTTTATAATGTTAACGAATATTAGAATTGTGATAGCAAATATATATTATTTTTTTACAAATACCACTAACACAAATTTGACTTAACACTCTCGTATAACGCCCTGTGTTAAAAATGTAGTAAAATAAATAAATTGAAATTAATATTTGCTTGCAGGCTGAATACATTGACAAAAATATCATTTAAGATCTGACAATGTATTTATTAACTATTATGTATTCTCTCTAATAAACAATTAATTTTATTTCATTTCATAAAATCAATTATACTCGTATGAATTGTTTTTCAGACGTCGTTTCTACATACAATGCTCGAAATGCAACACAGAACCAAATCCTTCATCCAAGATCCATCGGCAGAAAATATCCATTTCTTTGAAACATCGATTGTTATGCTAGTTTATCGATATCTGTATCGATACTTTCCCCGCACTGAGTATTTACTCGTGAGATTCAGGTAATGCTACTTCATCCATGGATTTTGGCCGCGCTGGGGTAGTTACTGGTCTGGGACTGAGGAATTACATGGGTGTTACTTGCCTTCAGTGACGTTCGGTTAGTTAGTGGTATACGATATAGGTTTATAAAAGTCTTCAATTATAATTCTTGTTGTATTTACAAAACTATCAAAACTTAGGAAACTTGTACTGTAGGTACTCGACACTTTTGTCTACTACCATAAATTAATTTATGAGTAGGGCGCGGATTTTTTTCTTTCAAAGAACATTCCATTATTATTAAAAAAAAATTATGCTCGATAAGTCTTTATTTGACCACAATATCACCTGATGTAAAGTGACGATGCGGTCTAAGATGGGACATGAAGACCTAGAAGGTAGATGGCTTCTCCGGACCACATTATGAAACACGAAAAAATCGCTACACGCACTGGCCCAGCCCGGAGGGTGGTGACAAGCCGCGGCCGAAGCCTACCACCAGAGACTGTTCTTAAGGACTGTTCGTTCGTAAGGATTCAGAGGGTTACCACTTACGGACGTGAACAGACACAACCTCCAACAACATTATTTATCGATTTTAGTTATAAAGAATGTCAGACAACAATAAAGAATCTAAAAGAGCTTCAACTGTACCAAAATTTCACTCTGAGCTCACAATGCACAACTAAACTATATCCCTCATCCACAGACCGACGGCGGAAATCTCTCGTCCATTTCTTTGATGCATCGATATGTTACTGTAGTTTATCGACATCGATATTATGTGTATCGATGTTTTCCCCGCACTGAGTACTTTGCGCAATGGGCTGTGAGATACAGGTAATGCTACCTGATCCCTGGATTATGACCTCGCTTGGATAGTTACTGGCCTGAGTCTGAGGAATTACAACGGTGTTTCCGTCTTCAGTGTCGTCGGGTTAATGAGGGGTATATGGATGTCTCAAGAATAGTTTCTAGACTGTTCTTCTTATTTAAAATAACAAATTTCAATTTCAAATCAATCAAAACAATATAAATAACAATTAGAATTTGTAGACTGTAGCGATTTATTAACACAAGCTTACCACAGGGCTAGATGTTGTTGTATGTTGTATGATTGTTCAGCAATATTTATTTATTTAATATTAAAATCACCAAAACCTTAATCTCAGATCCGCTAAAAGTAATTTTGATATTGGTACCTAGGTATAGGTATATAAATAAGAAACATCGAAAAATACTCCCCACTAACTACCAACTATCCACGATCAAAAGGCCAAGCCATCACTTCCAAAGTTCCCAAGTCTCATTAACGGCAGTTTGAAAAATGCCCAAGTTGAGAGTACGTGCCGTTATCCTGTTATCTGCGGATATAAATGGCGGCGGCGTGCGTCCGACACCTGACAAAGATGAGAGACGCTGTATTCACGTCTAAGCGTAAAAGGCTTTTAACTTTGATATATTTTGAGGCGTACAAATCAACATTATCATCATTTTATAGTGATACATACGTAAACATTTTACAACAATCAGACAAACAGATTGTTTTTAAATGTGGCTATCATTCAAGATATAAAATTACACTAAGGTGGATAATAATTATACTATCAGTTAAACCGCGACCTACTTACGTACTTTTTTAGAAATACAAATACAAAAATACATTATTTGTAATTTTTCCAGGATATCATGCTAATTTTGCCATCATTCATGGTATAAATACGCTTACCTGAAATAACCTGAACTTTCCGCGAAAATCGTGATAACTTCGAAGCGATGACTGCATAGATTATGGAATATTCCGGAAACTGTTTTTGGGTTGTCTGTATTCTGTTTTGTTTTGTTTGTTTGGCGAAGCCGTGTGGGTGGGTGTATCAAAATGTTTGTTATAATTATAAGCAATCTCAAACTTGTGTTACAAATTTAAAGTAGGTATGTGAAACTTTTTAGCATAATATAATCCTGATCTCAACTTTCATGAGCATCAGTTTTTCTACAGAACAGAACAATTCAGAAACAATGTCATTCTAAATCCGTTGTGAGAGTTGCAAACTTTTTAGCTTATAATATCACTTTTAGCTCGCTCTAGTATCTATTTTAGGTATCAAATGTCTTTTGCGCTAAATTAAGATGAGCCAATGGTCCTTATCTTGCAATGTCACCACCACAATCATTTCGTTTTTGTTCTGTCCAACAGGCATTGATTTATTGATTGATAACATCTCAAAAATAAGAAAATTTGGTAAAATTTGTGTTTATATTTAGTATTTTTCTACTTTTATATAATTTAATTATACAGTCACATGTAATCATTATACATATATTAATGATAATAATTATGTGAAGAAGTATTAAATTAATTAAATATTTATGACAATTTAATTAACCTTCTCAGTTATTAAAAATTAAAAAATTTCATCAGAAAATACAATTATTAGAATGCATAGTGTAAATATAAAATAATAATACCAAAGTACCAAAACTTTTATAACCTTATAAGTTAAAAGTCATACTATTTTGTAGTGTGCATGTGATGCGCTTCCATTTGAGGCCCCACCCGAGTATATTTGCGGATTTTCGGTTTTCCTTCCCCACTTTTACGCTCATCTATACTAATATTATAAAGCTGAAGAGTTTGTTTGTTTGTTTGTTTGTTTGAACGCGCTAATCTCCGAAACTACCGGTTCGAATTGAATAATTCTTTTTGTGTTGGATAGTCCAGTTATCGAGGAAGGCTATAGGCTATATAACATCACGCTACGACCAATAGGAGCAAAGATATAGTGGTAAATGTGTAAAAAACGGGAGAAATTGTTCATCTTTGAAGCCTTCCGTTGCGTGCGCCGTGAAAACGGTTCAAGATACACAAAAAATATGTATTAAAGAATAATAGCTCTTTTAATGATCTAAAAAACAGTTCGCGATAGTATATGTCTATCTTTTAAGATTAACTCACAAAACCCGTTTTTATGGTACCTAATATGGTCGAAATAATTTGTTTAAGTTGTATCAACATAATAATATTAATCTTTATTCAAATAAATATGTTGTTGGTTAAGAGTACTTCATCCATTATAACGCTGGTAGCACCGCAGGGCACAGCTAGTAACATATAAACAAGTCAACCGATTTTCATCAAACATGGCTAAGAACACTCGCGCAAAACTCCCCTTTCATAAAACGCTTCATACGTACGGGGATGACATGAGGGGACAGACAGACAGACACGTCAAACTTATAACACCCCCTTTTCTAATAATTTAAACAAGACTATAAATATCTAACAAAATGCCTTAAATACCCCCAAAACTGTTTGCGTAAGACTGAATCACAAAAGGTACTCTGTAGACTGATCATATTTCATCAAGGGAAATGCAAAGAATAAGGAAGTGTGAATTCTCAAATCATTTCACGTGTCTGAGGTTGAGGAAACAAATGACTACACTTCCTACATGTGTGACAGAGACAGAAATGAGCGATAAGGCACGATATATTATTATTTGCACCGTATCTCGCTGATTTATTTTCGCACGGAGCAAAATGATCGCTTTATGATGATGCAAAATTTTATGGAACGGATTGATGATATTTTGTAGGGAGAATGTAGGTATTTTAGGTTTGACTTAAGGAACCTTATTTGTTGGTTTTGAGAACAAATCATAGACCTCCTCAATCACAATGGGGGGTTTGGAAATACTCGCCACGCTTCGCAGGCGGGTTCGTATTGCAGTATTAAGTGACGTTATGGTGACATTCACCAACCCGCACTTGGCCAGCGTGGTGAATAAAGGCCTAATCTCTCTCGCCAAGAGAGAAGTACCTGTGTCTCAGCAGTGGGAACGTTAACAGAGTGATGATGAAATCAACATAATTATTTTAGCTCGTAGGTTTCCGGTTACTATGGGAAGAGTTAGTGCTAATGCTGAATTTCGTTACCATTCCATATTTTTCAAAACATCAAACATCTATGAAAAAGTCAGCCGAATCTCTTCCCAAAATGCCGACTTTTAGTGATGCCAATTTAAAATATAATCAACATCATCAAAACCCGTCTCAATGCCGATAGTAACTATGGCCGATAGTAAATAGATCCAAGCCAGCTATGGATAGATCAGGATATTTTTATGTAAAGTCACGGTAGCTTTTATCCGATTGTATTACAATTATAATTTATTATGATAATGCCGACGTATACATACTACATTATTCCTTTTCCTTCAAGTAATAAGATTATAATATTATTTCATAATACGATACAGATATTCAGGTTGCTTTGATTTTATTTAAAAAGGTAGGGATTTTGGAGGGATCATTAATGTGATAAGTATGTGATGGATTCATTTACCGATGGTTCCATGTGAGTTTTTACAAATTTTATCATTTAACACACATTAATAAAAATATAAGTCGAAAATTGAGATTGGAAAGATAGTAGAGAGAGGGGAACTATCTCCATCATCATCATCGAAGCACTGACCGCGTCCGTAACGTAGTTTAACTTTATAATACCTTACTTTATAAAGTCACGTTTTTCGTATGGTAGCCCAATTAAATGTTAAGTATTTGCTTTTATAGCGGCAACAGAAATACATCATCATCATCATCACCCTATTAACGTTCCCACTGCTGGGACACAGCGACTTCTCTCTTGACGAAAGAGATTAGGCCTTAATTCACCAGCGCTGGCCAAGTGCGGGTTGGTGAATGTCATAATATGTCCATCATACTCTTTAAAGTTCTCAGAACATTCCGGTTTCCTCACGATGTTTGCCTTCACCGAAAAAGCACGTGTTTAAGCGCACATAATTTTCTCTAGAAGCAAAATCCAGAGGTGCGAGGCGGGGTTTGAACCCACAACCTTCGGAATGAAAGTCAAGTGTCCTCCCACTTAGCCAACACGGCTTTTTAAAATTACAGTGCTCCATTTACCACGATTCTTAAAATACAGGCTGATGACAGATAGACAGACAGACGACGAAGTCTTAGTAATGGGGTCCTATTTTACCTTTTGGGTGCGGAACTCTAAAGGTAAAGGTAGGGATTTTCGTGGAAGTTTTTTACCTTATTTACATGATAATCCGCCTACCGACTCCGTATCCTGAAATTTCTGAAAGGATCTGCTGATAACTTGTTTCCGGAAACATATATTTTATTAATTTAAGTTCCCCGCTGCCTCTGTATGTACCTATGTTCGCGATAAACTCTAAAACTACTGAATTGATTTTTTGAGGTTTTTAGCAATATGTAGGAGTATTCAAGGGGCACGGTTTTGCCTCCGCAACTGTACAGCTAAGTTACATATAAAACAAAGTATAATTCAAATTTATATTTTATTTCAATTGAATAAATAAATTATATAATTGAATCATAATTGGACGTAAGCGTTGTTCATTAACCTTCAGTAATTTTCTATTGGAAATGTCTAGCAATTAGTGTGATCTAGCATTGAAAAGCAGCTTATACCAATTTAGAAATGCAAACAATACATTTATTTGCATAAAGTCCTTTAGATACTCTGGCGATGCTAAGAATTAAATGTAAATATCAAAATAGATTTAACTCGTCCAAAAAAAAAAATCTAGACTTCTTAAATAGTAAAATAATCATAAAATGTAAA
This sequence comes from Gymnoscelis rufifasciata, assembly GCA_929108375.1. Lineage (NCBI taxonomy): Eukaryota > Metazoa > Arthropoda > Insecta > Lepidoptera > Geometridae > Gymnoscelis > Gymnoscelis rufifasciata. The sequence goes on from OV815314.1 coordinate 12,969,348, forward strand.
AATAAGGTTGTCATTATAATACGCTCCGTTTTATCATAAACTTGAAACGGGTATCATACCATGATTATGACGGTTATTGAGTTTTCCGATATATACCTACGCCATTCCGAAACACTATTCATGAAAACATAACGGCATACAGGATTCTAAAATGTTTCGTAAAATTACCAATCGGATTGTTGTTATTCGAGAAAATAGTAAATATTCAGTTATTAGAACTTTTGAAAATGATTGCAAAAAAATATGTTCTCATTTAATCAATCACCCTATTAACGTTCCCACTGCTGGAACACACGGACTTCTCTCTTGGCGGGAGAGATGAAGCCTTAATTCACCACGCTGGCCAAGTGCGGGTTGGAGAATGTAACATGTCCTTCAAACTCTTTAAAATTCTCAGAACATGCCGGTTTCGTCAAGATGTTTGCCTTCACCGTTTTTTCTCATTTATTTAGTTACTAGTATTTAATATGTATATCCGATGATTGCGACAGTTATTAAAGTAAACACGGAAATGAAGAATCGATAATTATATTTGTTTAAACTCAAACTACTGTATCTAAACTTTGCTCATCATAGAGAGCAAATAGGAAATGAAAAGTCAGTCAAATTGTTTTACTCCCATGGAATTAGCTTAGGCGCTGTTTGATTAACCTTTTGATTGATATTCTACGAAACTATAATGAAACTTCCTACTTATATTAACATTTAATTATACAAGCCACGGCGTTGCCCGTGTTATCCCGTGAGTATTATCCCGCGGGATCGACGTATTACGGTAAAAAGCAGCCTTTAGCCTTCCTTGATAAATGGGCACTTCAAATCGGACAAGTTATTTCCTGAGATTAACGTGTTCAAACAAACTCTTCAGCCCTATAATATTAGTATAGATAGTAAAAGTAATGTTCCCGAAACAAGCCTTTTGAAGTCTACTAGACATGAGCCTTATTCAAAGACTTAACATCTCATAACATTATTCAAGAATTACATTAAAATAAGCAAAGTACCCTGATTAATTCACCATCAGCAATTTGTTTACAGAAAAAGCAATTCTCAAGTCAAAATCAACAAAATTAGTCAACAAACTGATGCCGAATTGAGAACTGAGTTCATTAGAGTCTACAGTCCTTACTTGTAATAATGTCTACGGCACAAGCCTCTTAGCAACTCTGGAACTTAGATGCTATATCTTGGTACTTTCTTATTATATTGACAGTGCAAATTATAGCTGTCTAGTATTTTTTGATAGGCTAATAGACGGCCTGAAGTATATAATATAAAATGATGATAAGATAAATAAATGTATACTAAATAGAAAATTGATAATAAGATAAATAAATGTATACTTAATAACAGAATACCAATTTTTCTATGTAGTCATTATGCATCATCATCATCAACATCATTTAAGCCATAGGAAGTCCACTGCTGAACATAGGCCTCTCTCAATCAGTCATCAAAACAGGATTCTCCTAGTTCAGGCAAAATAAATACATCATAGTTCTAATTAAATTTAAAGGAATTTTGTCAACTTTAGATATAAGTGATTTTCTGAATAAATATGAAATAATAAAATAATGAATAAATATTTGAATAAATATTATTATTATTATATCATGCATATTCATACAAAACCACTGCTTGACCACATTTCGACCGCGACATGTGTTGTCGCTATTGTTCGTGTGGATCGACCCTTAAATAATTTTAATAAAAGAGGAGGAGGATTTTAATATAGGCAGCTGAAAATCATTTGATTGAAAAACTCAGAAACAAATCAATGAATAGGAAGTAGGCGAAAGGTCAAAGTTGTTCAAAGCGTTGTTCAATTGTTTAACATCCCACGGGATTAGCCCAGGATGTATTTGAACAACCTTTTGATTGAGTTCCCTGATACTTATCAAGCTTCCTTGTTTGGGGACCACTCGTATACCTGATAATTTTCTTGTGAGAGCGTTATTCTCTGGAGGGAAATGTTTTTAATAAAAATATTCACTGCTTCAGTGGCGCGGTGGGCGAGGTTCCACTTGCGGTGCAAGAGGTAGCCTGTTCGATTACCGCCGAGGGTGAAAGTGTTTGTATGTTTTGCATGCACGATCTCCTTGGTCTGGGAGTTTAATATGTATACTAAAAATATCTTTTTATAATAATGACTATTATATTAAGTATATCAGATATCTAGTACCCGTAACATAAGCTTAGAGATTACCACGGATATTGTGTGAATTGTCTGGAAAATATTTATTTATATTATTTGTACATCAAACAGCATGAAATGTTTAATATAGTAACAGTCTCCCGAAGCTACCTTACTGGCGTGTAATTGCATAAAGGCATAAAATAGGATTCAATATCTTCTTAAACTTAAGCTATAAGCTTATTTATAGTGCCTTGGAGACAAAAGGACTAGATTTAAGTACCCCATGTCATGATATGGGATAGATATCTAATGGGTAAATAAGTCCTCTTATCATGATCTGATAACCTGAAGGCTTGCCTAAAGTCTCAAAATAAAATAATATAATTATCAAGAAAATATTTCGAAGGAAAGAAGGAAGGAGACGCAAACTTCTAAGGCTAAACAAATATTTGCTGCTATTTAATGTCAAAAGCCGTTAGGTAAGTGGCACATTCTACTTTCATTCCGAAGGTCGTAGGTTCAACCTCGCCGTGCACATCTGGATTTTTCTTAACGGCAAATTTATGTGCGTTCTAAACGCGTTATTTAATAGTGAATGCAACCTTCGTGAAGACACTGACATGTTCTGCGAATTTCGTACAAAATTGACTTTTATAGCGGTGCTTATGCTTATTTATGCCAAGTTATAGTAAAGTTTTTAACTTTGAAGCACATGTGACATTCGCCAACCCACACTTGGCCAGCGTGTTGAATAAATTCCTTATCTGTCTCATCAGTGGGAACGTTAATATGCATTATGGTGATGCTATTGTCAAAATAATTTGTATTTTACGTCAACATATCGAAATACTCAAAGAACGTCAAAACTTGCGATGTTCTTCATTATACATTAAAAAATGATTTTTATTTCATTTCAGAATAAACTAAGCCTGTGCAAAGAGTTTGGAGCTATCTCACTTATTTTTACAGCTAATATTTTTTAGTGATTCAAAACGGCTCTAATCTTTTCATCTCGCTATGTTTGCGACAGCTCGGTTCACTCGATCCTTATCCATACCAAACAAAAACAAATGAAAAATTAAGCTTTCCAATTTTAGCAAGCCCCATTTTCAACATTAAAGACACGTGTTGTTCGAAAAAGGACCTTATGGCACATTACTTACGTTTGTTAATTTGGAACTGAGTTTGGTAGCCAAATTTTGTTTTGAAAACGTTTTAACAAATCACGCGGAAAAACGACTAACCCTTTTGCAATGGTAACCGTTTTTGAGCTCATACGTTTTTAATATATATGATGATCACCTTATTCGTATACATCATTATTTTGTCTGGTGATAGAATAGGCTTCGACTTAGACCTAGCTTTTCATGGTTTATGTATTCCTTATGTACCAGGAGTGTTTGGCTTTTGAGTTAAAAGTATGCTTGTGCAAATCACATCACCATTAAAAAAACAAATTAATAACATCATTTATGTGGATTGTCTGCTTGATTTGTGATTGTCTGATTGATTTCGAAACTCTAGAATATATATTATCTTCATAAGGATGTCATAAAACATGTTTATTCGTTTTTTTTAATTGGTATAAAAAGCGGAAAGGCTGTGAACAGCACGCACCAGGCAAATATAACCAATCTTTACAATTTGAAAGCCTATTTTCCGAAAAAAACTCTTCAAAGTGTTAATCTGTAAATTCAATGTTTTCGTGAATGGTAGACCATTCACGAAAACATTTAACAACATTCTATTTTTTATTTCCATGGAAACCTTGAAAGGTGTCAATTAAAGTAAAATCTGTATCATTTAGTAAAATAATAATAATCACTTATTAACGGTGGTTGAAGGAAGATTTCATTTTACTTTTTTAACATTGTAAAAATTATATCAACAGATATGGGGCTAAACATTACCTAGAGATTAGATAAAGCAAAAAAAAAACAAAAAAGCTCCAAATCAATATGCTGTAAAACAAAATATTTTCGCCTGGTGCGTGCTATTCAAACCCTTTTCGTTTTATAAACCAATTTTGAAACACCTTGTATAAGGCATTTTAGATAAAATATTTATGAAGGTTAATGAACTCATTAACTCGTCTAATAAATTTAGGACTTTGAAACGTGAATTCATGAATAAAACTAGTTAGTTATTATTCTCAATTTCTACGTCGATCGTTATCAACGCATCTATTTTCAAATGGAACGAATTAGTCTCTGTACGAATTTCCTAGTCGTTTAAAATTGAATGTACAAAGGTATGTTGGCTTTGTCCGTTTTTTCCACGGCAGCGAAAAATGGAATCTAATTTGACATCGTTCTGTCCAGCTTGTTAAGGCAATTTTCATTCGTAGTAGTCGGTCAAGGATAACGTATTTTTACCCGGCTTCGCAACGCAAAGGAGTGGCAAAGCGTTTAACAGTCGCCAAAATTGTAAAAGAAATGTAAAATTGTCAAGCCTATTACGCATTCCACACACGCAGGTTCAGTTTTTATATCATATTGTATTGTTCATTTGGTGTGTAATAAAGTATATTCTATTCTATTCTATTCAAGACCATGATATTTCCTTGATATTTTTTATTTCAATTTTTGTTTTTGTGTGCATTGTCCGAAAATATTAATATTTTATTTATTTACGTTGTAAGGGGAACGTAACCTGAACGAAATTTAATACACAGATGCTCTAAAGCTTGAGAAGTGACTTAGGATATTAAGGCAATTTTTACCCCGGGAAAATCCATTAAAAGGGTATCACCGTGAATAACTGCTAGTTAATTTAGATAATAAGAATTTTTAAATACCTCAACTCAATTATTATTGAATAAATAACGTCTTATCGGTGAACCGATTCGTTATGTAACGTTCGTGACATCAGGCTAGTCGCCATATTTGAAGTTATCACTTCTGTTAGGTGTCTTAAGGCCACATATTTTTCCAATTTTAGCCAAATTATCTAACACACACAGCTGTGTGGGAGCACTTAACATCATATTAATCACGGAACCATATTCTTGATGAAATTTAATAAGCAGAATTTAATTAAAAGTGTTTATTGCCTTTAAATGAAGTAATTAATCAGTTCCCGTGTTCACAAAACATGTTACGTCGTTAGTGACGTCATTTCCGGGAGCCCTCGGCAGGAAATCAGACTGAGTTATGTAAATCATAATTCTTGAACCGTCAATGTGTTTTAACTCTGCGCTGCTGAAATTGATTACTGAACATTATTACAAGACATTATGCAAATTGCTGTTAATGAACAAGTTTCGTGTTATACAAGTACTTAATGTTAATTTTAAATGTATTTGACTACGTAACGTAAGTTTAAATGTTAATCTATCAAATTGTTTATCTATCTGATTCATAATGAAAATGAGAACATACGTTATTGAGTAAGTTCGTTAGAATAAGTTATTTACCGTTGTATTTGTATTTGTTTTTAGCTTCTATAAGGAAAACAGATACAAATGAAAAGGACAGACAGACAGCGAAATCATATCTTAGTAATAGGGTCGCTTTTAGCCTTTTGGAAAGAAACCATAACATTGATATACAATAGACACCGAAGGTCGTAGGTTCAAACCCCGCCACGCACCTCTGGCTTTTTCTTCTTGAGAAATGTATGAGAGCTTTAAACACGTGCTTTAACGGTGAAGGCAAACATCGTGAGGAAACCGGCATGTTCTGAGAACTTTTAAAGAGTTTGAAGGACATGTGACATTCACTAACCCGCACTTGGCCAACGTGGTGAATTAAGGCCTAACTTCTCTCGTCAAGCGAGAAGTCCCTGTGTCCCAGCAGTGGGAACATTAAAAGGTTGATTATGATGAGACAACACTTTCTAATAATATGTCCATACCGTGATTAACAATAACATAGAATAATTTAATTCTATTACCAACTAGCGGCCCGCCCCGGGGTCGCACGGATAAAAGAAGTTCCCGGCAATTTTTCCTTATTTGCTCACCGTTTAGACCTACCCTAGACTACGACAAACATTTTAAAACCAAAATCAGCTCAATCGTCCCAGCCGTTCTCGAGTTTTAATCAGACTAACGAACAACAATTCATTTTTATTTATATAGATAGCATGCTTTATAAATATGTAATTGCTTAGAGAAGCCCTGTTATACTTGTACAAAAATACGAATGACCAATAACAAAGTTCCTAGGAGGTATCTTTCTAGTGTATTCCATTACGACGAACTAAATTTGAGATTCAATAAGTTATAGTACAAGAGCCCGCGTATTTACTTTGGGTTTGATAGTTTCTTTACTAACTAGGTTAACAGTCTCAGACCTAATGAAACGGATAAGTTCGTTGAAGTGTTTGATGCCCGTAAAACAGAGGGAATTTCGCATTGAGATGTTTTTGATTTAATATTGTCCAATAACAAAATGAAAGGATGATTTATCTTCGGCCAAACCTGACCAAAGCGACTGCCAAATAGGCGCGATCGCTAACCATACATTACTATAGCGCATTGCACACCCACGCGACCACAAAGCGTCAGGTTTTGAGGCAAAAATGTGACGTGTCCCGTCCCGCTTCCCGTGTTGCGGACGCGTAGGCGAAAGCTGCTGGTGAACGGTGGTTACAATCTGCTTCCAAAAAGTCTGTAAGGGCTTTAAATGAGGTTGCTTTTGTACAGCTGTGGATACAGTTCAAGAACGTCACAATTGGCTTAAAGTTAAGCGGAAGTTAAGTTAAGGTTAGACCATACTTTTTCTGTTGTGAAAAGCCGTATTGGCTAAGTAGGAGGACACTCGAGTTTCATTAAAAAGGTCGCAGGTTTAAACCCTACTAGTAGTAACTGGTAGTAAAAAGCCGTGTTGACTAAGAGGGAGCACACTCGACTTTTATTTCGAAGGTCGTGGGTTCAAACCCCGTCACGCACCTCTGGCATTTTCTTCTTGAAAAATGTTTGTGCGCTTTAAAACACAAGTGAAGGCAAACATCGTAAGGAAACCAACATGTGAAGTTTTAAGAGTTTGAAGGACATGTGACATTTACCAATCCGCACTTGGCCAGCGTGGTGAATTAAGGCCTAATCTCTCACGTCAAGAGAGAAGTCCCTGTGTCCCAGCAGTGGGAACTAGAATAGGGTGATGATGATGAGTAGTAACTAAATGTTTGTTGTTTCAGGTACGTGTCGCCCAGCCGTCTCCTCCACCCGTCGGTACGCATGCCGCTCACGTAAGGTCAACCTCTTATTAGTTGGATAGATACTTGCAGTTAGAGCCTCGTACTAATCCCGTCCTTTGATTGGCCTGGCTATTGATTCTACGGCTAACTGAAAACTGAAGTTTCCACATTCTGCTTACGAGTTTAGTTGGTAGTTTTTGATTCGAAGCAGGGAGTTTTGCAAGATAATCCTTTTTGATAAGTTTTTTTGATAAGATAATAGTTCATTATTGTTACAATAACAAACATATTATATTAAAGACTATACTAATTATTATTATTATTACTAATTATTATTTTTTTTTATGTCACCACAGCGTCCAGTTATTTACTGTGAATTTTCCTCTCCATCGAAAGGTTGTCTGTAAGAAAATGCTTTAAGCAATAAGGCCACCCATTACGCATTTTGTATTTAGCTTTAAGTCCATTTTTGTTGTGTGTAATAAAGAGTTATATTATTATTATTAAAGACTAATAATAACGGTTTTGTATGTCATTTATTTTTTGTATTATTTATAGGAGGCCTTTGCCCTGCAGTGGGACAGTATGGGATGAATAACAATAATAATAATTTGAGTTTCCCAAGATTCCGTAGACATTAAATGAGATGGTAATATTGCGTGGCAAAATATGCGCCGTACTCATTTCATGCGCCTTGTTATGTTGATGGAACTGAAGCAGGAATGATCTGTTGAATGGTAGATTCAAACTCATTTATAGTCTTCCACAACTTACTGCCTTATAGACATTTAAGAAATCTACTGGAGGTTGCCCTCTAAGTGCACAAATCTGTACCATTCCCCGGTGATAAGCACTAAATTCTAAAGATATTTATTATTATTATTTATTTACTTAATAATTTAGTATCAGACATGCAGAACCTCTGAAGTTCAAGTTTTGAATCGCGGGATTTAAGCAACGCAACACATCTTCGACTCCATAGTAACGGCACAGTAGCGGAAATAAAATGATTTTGAAACCGCGCGTTTTCCGCCGTGTCTAAAGAAGGGCTCACAGCAAACAAATCAGCGATGTTTGTCAATACCATTATTTACAGCTCTCACGTTTCTTTGAAAGTGTGCCTTAAATATCTGAATCTAGGTCACCATAAACTTTACGTCTCAGAATTAATTACGAATCATCTAGGTTTATTGATTCTCGTTGTGGTAATTCTCGATTCGATGATTAAATTCGAATCAGTGATTTATGCATGACTATTCACAAAACCGGAATCTGATCCAACAACGACGGAATAGCAAAATGTTATTATTGAAAATTTAACAAACTGATAAAACTGTTTATTTCCATGATATATTTTTTTATAATAATTTAAAGTTGACCTGTCCTTAAACGTTTTTTAATTTATTAATTATTATCTTGCCCTTAACAGAAGTGACGTTTGGTGAAATAATATCTGAATATCACCTGGTGAAATAATAGTCGATTTCATCATCATGACATTGTTTTTGAAAGCTTTCTTCCACCTTTATTGATGGCTGACCGTAATTAATCTGATGGCATATGCTTAATCAAAGTCCATCTTTTGTATAAACGTTTGACAGTGGGAATAATATTTAAATGTAAATAATATTGAATGTATTTTGCATGTAGACACGCAAATAAAGGTGCATATTTATAAACGCCAATTTTCACAAGCTTCCACTACTTTAACTATCAACTGAAACATCTGTAAATCTTTGAGATAATCTTTGTCAGTTGACTTTCTACATTCAAAATAATAATAATTAAAACATAATTATTACGTCTATAAATACCTTGGCAGAGCTTTTAGCATCAGTTTAATAAGGATACATATTTGTTATTAAGCTGAAATAAGACTAAAAATAACTTTTAGGATATCATTTTGAAACACCCCGTGTATATTTCACAGTATCATCTTGATTGTATTTGCTTGAAATTCTAAAAGGTTAGTTAATATTCCATTTTGGAATATTAACATACAAATAAACGTATTATTTGAAACTTTTTACAATTTTGTTGTATAATTATATTTTTTACAAAATTATGGGAAACTACTGCGATAGTATCAGCGCCATATAGTACGAGATCCGAGTGTTGGCTCTCATTTAATTAAAACCCTGCTCGTAGCGGTCAAAATATTACAAAACTCGAAAAGTGATATAAAATGTAATATATTTTAGATACAAATCTCACATTCAATATATGACCCTTTCGATTTAAACCTTAATGTTTATACAAAGTGTAACCTCACTTTTAGGTTGAGTATAATATTCTAAATTTGTGTTGAAAAAATTGACACAAAAGCACTTAATTTAGTAACTTCGAGCATATACTATTTAGATTTATAACGGGATATTTACCATGATTGATTGTCTTTCGAGTTTCCCGATATTTTGGAACAGTTACATGCGCCATGATCACGGTTGAACTGAAGCTGCAGCGTTTGGAGTAACAGTTTTATTGGCAGACAAATCGATCTACCCTACACACTGGTATTAAATTGGCCTCACGACATTTCAGCATATAATAGAATTTATGGGCTCAAATCCCGTATTTCGCTACTAAGTTACGTGATTTTTTCTCAATATTTTCTACAGAAATTTAGATTATAACTTTTGATTTAAGTTTTTAGTAAAGACTTTTGAGAAATCGTTCTACAAAATTAATTAAAAACGCTCACTGACAGCTGCTGGAACCTCGTAATAGTAGATGAGATTTTAAGCAAGGCATTTACTTCGTTAAGGCAAGCCAGTTTCTAGCTAATAAATATAGTTCCGTATACATCATTATATTTGTATCTGGAAAATTCTGCAAGCTATTTCAATTAACTTATTTAACAAATTGTTTTAAATCGCATGGTAAATACAATTATAAGAGTATTTTTGGCTAATGATTATTACGTATTGAAGATTCAAGATTTTATATTCATAACAAAGGTTACAGGTCAGGTATATATAAGTATGATTTTAAAATCATAAAATCTGATAAATTTACATTATTTATATTTCGTGTAGTTAATAAGTAGACATTATTATAATTGTTCATATGAATTATTAACGTATTTCAGATTTTGAAATTAAAGAATAATTATAATATTAATTATTATAATTTTGGAAAAGTTATGGCATTGGAATATCACGTTAAAACCCATATTGTGACTTATAATTTATATTGGATTTATTGGAGGTTTTGTCTGTTCACGTTCGTAAGTGGTAAACCTCTGAATCCTTACACGTGACCTCCGGGTGGTGCTAAGAACAGTCTCTGGTCCCACCAGACACATCAGGTGAGACCACAATCTCACCTGATGTAAAGTAACGATGTGATCTAAGATTCATGCCCCATGAAGACCTAGAAGGTAGATGGCTCCTCCGGGCCACATTACGAAACACGAAAAAATCGCTTCACGCACTGGCCCAGCCTGGAGGGTGGTGACAAGCCGCGGCCGAAGCCTACCACCAGAGACTGTTCTTAGCACCACCCGGAGGTCACGAGTAAGAATTTAGAGGGTTACCACTTAATTCGTAGCGATAAACACAATGCTCTATAAGCCATATTAGTATCTAATATTGAGAAACATTTTATTTTAAAATTAAATAAAGTAAATCATGTCTGCAGCGGGATCTATTACTTCTTCTTAAAAACTTGTAGGCAATACAAAAACACGGCAGAGGCGTAAGCACCTTTTAACAAGAAAATGGTGTCTAAAAGTAATAAGTAACTTGTACACCTTGTAGCAGACCTTTTTGTACTATTTCTTATTAACTTAAAGTATCTTAAAAAAGCGGTTATTAGACATAATTACTGTTAATTAATTAATAATTCTAAGCACCTTGTATTTAGAAAATGGTGGCACTATGTAGAAATCTTATACAGTTGCACCATTTTAAGATATTTCAAAAAAGCGTCTGTTAGAAATAATGACTGTAGCACCTTGTATCAAAATTTAATATTGATTATGTATTAAAATTTAATACATTATATTTATAAGAAACGACATAGTACAACTGCTATTTATAAATAGGTAATATTGTTATTTATCAAGAAAATTGTGTTACTAAGTAGGCATCTTGTACAGTTTCGCCATTTTTTTGTTTTTTTTTTAAGATATCTTAAAATAGCGTCTATTAGAAACATTGACCAATGCACCTTCTACTAAGAAAATGGTGTCACTGAGTAGGTATCTTGTAGGTACAAAACTTTAAATATATATATATGAGTATACACATGTATAGCAGCTTAGACATATTGACTGTAGTTCCTTGAATAAAGAAAATGGTTTCGCTAAGTATCTAACATGAACTGTTTTCGTGTAAGCTTTTAAAAGTAGCTAAAAATAACGGCTGTTAGAAATATTGACCACCTTGTAATATGAAAATGGTGACACTAAGTACCTTGTACACTTAGCTGTGTACATTTTTGAGAAAGCTTTTAAAATATCTTAAAATAGAGCCTGCAAGAGCCATGCCACACGAATGTGTTGCGGCCGCTCCATTACTTATTATATAAAAATGTTTGGGATGGCAACCAATGTGATGCGAAACGCTCCATTGAAGCGAGATGTGTTACATGCCTCTAGGGAATCTCGAAGTTGAGCCATTTTCGCGAAAACTTTTAAAATATCTAAAAATAGAGCCTTTTAGAAATATTGACCGTAGCACTTAACAATTCTAGGAAGCAGCTAAGTGTCAAGTCACAGGTGCGTTTAAGAGGAAGGCTTTTAACTTAAGAGCTATGTTGACGTGAGTATGTGAAGTTCTTACGTATGGCTGTTTTAATACCATCAAGATGATGTAAGTTTTATGGTAGCCTAAAAATTTGGAGCCATCAAGATGGCAGATGTGAAACATGTGAAAATGATTTTTGACAAGTTCTATGCTTAAAATTACCATAGACTCCTTTTTATCTTAATTTTAAGAAAAATAATCTCAATTTCAGATGATTCTTGATTTGTAGCTTAAAATGGATTAGAAATTAATTTATTAAGATTTATTACGCGGGCCAGGCCGGGGATGGACAGCTAGAAATAACTATTTTATGCAGGTGAGGTTGTCATTATAAAATTATAGATAGATAGATAACTATTTTATACACCACATAAAATAATAATAGATACAAATAGAAAACAGTAACAAGAGAATACATCGGAGTACAAAGGGCCTTATCACTGTGAGCGATCTCTTCGAAAGAAAGGACAGTGGCAGTGAATATTATATACTTATATGTTTAATATTACGATTTGATATAACTCCGCAAATCTTAATATATATAATCTCGTGTCACAATGTTTGTCCTCAATGGACTCCTAAACCACTTAACCGATTATAATAAAATAAATCTAAATTAAAAATTTAAGAAAAACCCCCGATTCCAATGCCTTAATTTCCTTAAACGTTAAACAACATAATATTATGTAATGTGGACGCGATGCGATTTCATTTGATACCCCCACACTAGTATATTTGCAGATTTTCGGTTTTCCTTACCCACTCTCACCCCCATAACTTTAAAAACGGCACAACCGATTTTCATGAAACATGTCTAAGAACACTCGCGCCAGACTCACCTTTCATACAAAAAAAAACTAAATTGAAATCGCTCCATCCGTTCGGGAGCTATGGTGCCACAGACAGACAGACAGACAGACACACAGACAGACACGTCAAACTTATAACACCCCTCTTTTTTGGTCGGGGGTTAAAAATTCGCACACCATGTGCAGTTCTATCCAACTTGAGAGATAGGATGGTTTTAACGGCGAGAAAAATTCGAATAATTTCCGGGAAAATTTAATACCCGTGCGACGCTGGGGCGGGCCGCTAGTATATATCGCCTAAGGCGATCTAAAGAAAATCTAGAACAAACTACAATACATAAAAATAACGGTAAAAGTGGGATACCTATAAAGTTCCTTCTACACGAGCAAATCGAAGTATGATTTAGAAATAACTCTATAAATCTTTTACCTACTGAAATAAAATACTATTTTTGTTATTATCTTTTTATTTCACGAAACTTGAAGTCGTGCCGTTACTACGTTGAACAAAATGTACAGTTTGCGTGTCTGTCATACATAATAATATCAAGCTCTTTCGTTGCCAATACGTTTTGTATTTTATGTGAAATCTCAGTTTACTCAAAATAAAAATAAATATAGTTGATATTGATTACAGCTTTTGTTGTTTTGATAATTGTTTTGGTGCCATATTTATGAAAATAATTTATTCTACACAAAATAGAAACAAGAAGGTTTTATTACAACGGCAAGGTGCAAAGGCGAGCTTAAACCTGTAAGAGATTTCTTACAGCCAAACTATAAGAACAATAATAATAGTTGTGGTAAAACAAATAAAAAATAAATAAATATTTCCGGACAATCTACACAACAACATCTAGTAGCCCCATGGTAAGCTCTAAGCTTGTGTAACGGATACTAGATATCTAATATACTTAATATAATATACATACATAATATAGATATTTTTATTATACATATTTAAAGATAATAATGATAATAGATAATAATGTTTAAAGATATTTAATTTAGTTTCCGGTTTAAAATAAACAAGTTATGTTTTAATAATTATGTTATTAGACGGTAAATAGGTGTGTGTTTTGTTTTTCATTTCCGCTTTCCAATCAAATTTTACGGAAGATACAAATATAGAAAGCTTCTTTATACCACATTTTGAAACACATCTACGCAGATTCACTTTCTGAGTAGTACCTACATCACATTCTTTAGAGCTTTATTACGAATTATGGATTCTCCAGCGATATAAAATTTATTATAATAAATATATATTTCCGGACTACTCACACAGCATCACCTAACCCAAACTAAGCAGAGCTTGTACTATGGGTGTTAGGTGACTGTTATACTACACATATATATATATATATTTTTGTAAATATATGCATATAATATTATATAAATATAAATAAAATAAATATTTCCAGACAATGCACACAACAACATCTAGCCCCGTGGTAAGCTCTAAGCTTGTGTTACGGGTACTAGATATCTGATATACTTAATATAATAGTCATACATGTATAGATATTTTTTATTATACATATTAAACACACAGACCAAGGAAAGAGTGCTTGTAGAACATACAAACACTTTCACCCTCGGCGGGAATCGAACCCGCTACCTCTTGCGCCGCAAGCGGACCCTCGCCCACCGCGCCACTGAAGCAGTCGCAATATTATGTAATCAATAATAATCGACGTAGGACATGCGCCTACTAGATGGACGGATGAATTGGTGAAGGTTCACGCTGGACCAACCTTATTAACTGGAAATCTTTGAAAGAGGCCTATCTTAAGCAGTGGAAAACCTGCGCCTGAAATTATGGGTAAATCAAGGTAAAATTTTCCATATTTTCTTCAAAAATTATATTATATCGTCTTTTACGGTCATATCTCTACTAAACCTTCTCATAAAAGCTCATATCATACCCAAATAGCAACACCAATAAAGGATTCAAATAAAATCCTTTCCCGCCTCAGTACGGTCAGCTAGAAAAACGCCACGCCATGCAATTATAACGCTACGGACGTTCGCATAAAGGTATTTTTGCAATTTCTGGATAATACAATAATGGCAGGTGATTCCATTCCGCCCTGATTGCGTAGGAGTGAAAGAGATGAAAAACCATTGAAGGCTCATTTGGCCGGATAAGCGGTGTATTATGGGTATTGTAATTGTGTTCGTTGGTTCGTATGGATATTAAATGGACAAAAGCAATAAGGGAAAATTAAAAAATAACTTAGTGAAGCGAGGAGGACGGTCTGTTTTTTGCGTTTTGTAATGGGAAATGTAGATTAAATGTTGGTAATTTCTGTTTGTATTTACTGGCTATTAAAAATTGGATTGGACAATATAGATTCGACTTTGAGCATTACCAATACTACCTCCCTCACCTGGAGCATTTGCGTTTACAAATAATACAATAATAATACCTTTTATTCAAATTATAACAAGTATTTTTTAATCTATAGGTATACCACATTTATATAATGTATGGAATACATGAGCCAGAACTGGGTTAATCCAGTATCTCAATCCTAAAAGTAATAATAGTAGACATAGACATAATTTTATTTACCACAGAAACACACACACAAAAATAATACAGACTCAACATACATTTTTTAAATTACAAAACATAATTATCTATATACAAAAACACAGAGTGAGCAGGTACGTGTGTGCTACAGCAGTAAAAGGGCAACGGCTCAGCTCTATGTCCACTGGTGTTATCAGTGAACGCTGATATTCTGCCGCAACCACAATAGTTTATAAGACTTATCTTTTTTATGTATCTAAGTATGTAAGGTATATGTTTATATGAGCCTTATATGCCTGAAATAAATAGTTTATTATTATTATTACTAGGCTAAATAAACAAACTAATAAGCAGTATTATCAGATATAATTAAAACATAACTGTGACTAATATAAATTACTTAGGTAAGTATTAAGTATAAACATGCTGTGCAGTTGAGGTTGCAAAAACTTGAATATAATATTATAGATTCGAATTTGCTCATTACATTAAAAATATTAATGTATTGACTGATGTAATTCTCGGATCATTAACGTAACACGCGAATGTTCCCGATGAGATAGAAATTTCAAAATTATTTGTTATCCTTGCTTAATCATGTTTATTTTTAGATTACTTAAAGGCAATGAAAAATACATACGCTGCGGCAGGTTATACAGAAGACCGAAGAGTATAACTTGCCGCTCTGTTTAGCGTTTGTGGACTACGAGAAAGCCTTCGATTCGGTGGAAACATGGGCGGTGCTTGAGTCTCTCCAGCGATGTCGTATTGACTATCGATATATCGAAGTGTTGAAGTGCTTGTATAAAAACGCCACCATGTCAGTCCGAGTACAAGAACAGAGTTCGAAAGCGATCCCGTTGAAAAGAGGAGTTAGGCAGGGAGATGTGATATCTCCGAAACTGTTTACAGCCACTTTAGAGGACGCTTTCAAACTCCTTGAATGGAAAGGACTAGGCATTAACATCAACGGCGAGTACATCACTCACCTTCGATTCGCTGATGATATCGTGGTCATGGCGAAGACGATGGAAGAACTCAGCACTATGCTCGAAGGCCTCAATCGAGTCTCCCAACGGGTGGGCCTTAGGATGAACATGGACAAGACGAAGGTCATGTCAAATGTCCATGTTGTGCCCGCCCCCGTTTTGGTTGAGAATTCGGTTCTCGAAGTTGTTGACGCGTATGTGTACCTAGGACAGACAGTCCAATTAGGTAGGTCCAATTTCGAGAAAGAGGTCACTCGCCGAATCCAGCTCGGATGGGCAGCGTTCGGAAAACTACGGCACGTCTTTTCGTCAAAAATACCGCAGTGCCTCAAGACAAAAGTCTTCAATAAGTGTGTGTTGCCAGTGATGACTTACGGATCCGAAACGTGGTCCTTCACTATTGGCCTTATGAATAGGCTCAGAGTCGCTCAAAGAGCTATGGAAAGGGCTATGCTCGGGGTTTCTCTACGGGATCGAATCAGAAATGAGGAGATACGTAGAAGAACGCGGGTCACCGACATAGCCAAACGGATTAGCTCTTTGAAGTGGCAGTGGGCAGGCCACATAGCACGAAGAACAGATGGCCGTTGGGGCCGAAAGGTTCTCGAATGGAGGCCGCGGATTGGTAAGCGCAGCGTCGGACGACCACCAACAAGATGGACGGATGACTTAGTTAAACTTGCTGGCTCACGGTGGATGCAAGTGGCGACCGATCGGAATGATTGGTCGTCTTTGAGGGAGGCTTATGTCCAGCAGTGGACGTCAAAAAGCTGAAATGATGATGATGATGAATGAAAAATCTTTGACTGCCTAAGACCCTTATCAAGGGTGATCGGGTGATCACTTCTTGATTGAATAATAATTGAATCTTCAAACGAGCTTAAGTGAATTCCGCTTCTGTAATTAAAATTAATATTGATATTACAATATTGATGGAACGATGTATAATCTAACATTGGACTATGCCTTAATGTTCTATAAATCAC
Organism: Gymnoscelis rufifasciata; assembly: GCA_929108375.1. Lineage (NCBI taxonomy): Eukaryota > Metazoa > Arthropoda > Insecta > Lepidoptera > Geometridae > Gymnoscelis > Gymnoscelis rufifasciata. Next base: position 12,986,698 of record OV815314.1, read on the forward strand.
TTTATCTCTTTTTTTAAACAAAGGAGGAAGGTATCGTATTTGATTGTATGTACCTAAGTGTTTGTTTCTTTGTGGGCACCTGTAGCCTAAAAGTGATGGATTTTGATGTATGAGGTATCGTTCGATTCGTCTTGATTACGGGAGAGGTAACGTTATATTTAAATAGCAAAGTATAAAAACAAATTGTGTACGTAAAGAATAATTATTAGGTTCTATAAAAAAAAACAGGTATCTGATCCATATCCCGAAATGATTTAATGTAACAATACACAACACGGAAAAAAAATATCATTACCATATTTTAAGCCGTTCTACGTCCACAGCTGGACATTATAATGCCATAGGTAATATGACATAAACCTACCATTTAAGTAAAATATTTTTTCCACATTATATCCACCCTTTTTCTACCAAATTACCCATTCAATGCGTTAGAAATTAAAATTTTACCATTGAAAATTAATAAAAACTGGCATCTAGACTATAACATTTAAATTGGCAGAACTTGGTTCCGCTCAACCATTAAGAATCAATTAAAATATGCTAACAGCAAAACTCTTTTATTTTCCGTCCAAACCAATTCCGTGCATTCAACATTTTCGTTCATTTTGTCTGTTTATTAAACCGTTTACTATAAATATAATATCCAATGTCATTTTTATTTCATATTTGATCAAAAGATAAAAATTTGAGTAGTGGATAATCTATACACGTACGCGTAAACAAACTGTTTAGCTTTATAATTATATTATAAAACTAAAAAGTTTGTTTACGCGCTAATCTCAAGAACTACCGGTCCGATTTCCCATGATAGATTCGGAGTTGACATTTTGAGCGATGATGTATATCTGCTGCCGCTCAGAAAACGAACAAAAATACTTATTAAATAAAAATATAAGGGGCTCCCATATAATGAAAAGTAATCACCGCCCTAAATGCACCTTTAGGCGCTTTAAATTATTTTTTTACTTGTTTTGGTGTTTTTCTTATTGAAAAATGTGATTATACTGTACACGGAACGGTGTATGAGGCGATCTCAAACTTATCAAATTTATTTATGAAATTCAGGCCACTAATACAAAATCTGAGCATGTACATAATCAAATCACCAAATACTGTGGAGGAATAAAAGAATTATGATTGTAGATTCAACAGAACATAATATTCTATTATAAAAATTATATATTTTAGATTTAGGCTTTTTTCTTGTAGCTTCTGTATTTATCCGTGTTGCGTCACTGGTAAACGCAATGTTCTTGTCACCAATTAGACGGCATATTTTGAAGGGTGTAGCCACCCCAGTGAATATTGACGCGACAAACCGCCGCCGAACATCGTCTCGAATCTCTCGAATCCTTCACGCTGCTATGATCTACCCGGGCACACACGATTATTTTCAGCAAGCCGCTAAAGTAGCCACAGCATTACAGGGATACGAAATATAAACTATCTCTGGTGTCGAAGTTGAGCGTGAGACGCGGCCTGTTTACAGCGACACCACTGCTCACTGCACTCCCAGGCGCCCTCATCAAATCAAGCGGTGATTTGATCTGCTTGATTTCTTAGTTGACTGGCTCTAACGGCATTCACTATAACTAAACTATACATAGTATAATCTATCCTTTATAAGGAATGTAAAATGACTCAGATGTCGATGATCAGTGCGACAACTATCTCTGCTTACTGCACTTCCGGTCTCATCACAATACCACGCGCAACTCCAATAATATTGTTGATTTCACACTTGACTTCCTCTGGCGGTTCAATCACCAACTACGAGTATGTATACTACAACGCTTTTATAAGGATTCAATGTCCGCCGGAAATGACGTGTCGTGTCACAAAATGGCTGAAACCCCAACTATTGTCGTGATCGGTCTTAATTAATATTAGAGCAAGATGGATCGTTGGATAGCGGAAAAAGTTTTACCGTGAGTTGGTATTAAAGCGAATATAGACGATTAAATTGTCGCCTGATCGGACAAGTTGATGAATTGTTCACGGGCCTTTTTACAATATATACTCGTTTGTGTTCACCTTTTTATATATAAATAAATAAACAGCATATTTTCGGTAAAAAAATAGGTTTGTTGAGAGTTTGTTGTTTTTTGAGAGCGTGGATTGTAACTCTAATAGTCATAATATTATTTATTAGTAACAATTGTTACATGTAATTTCTTACACGTATTATGTATTTAATTATAATCATTATAAAATAATCAATTATAGGTAAATTGTCGTATTAACTCAGTGATTAATACAATTATAAATATACGTTACGTTCCATTTTTTCGTGTTTCGTAATGTGGCCCGGAGAAGCCATCTAGGTCACATTCTAGGTCATCAAGCCCCTTCGTCACTTTACATCAGGTGAGATTGTGGTCCAATGAAGGCTCAACTAATATTTAAAAAAAATACCAACGTCTTTGTCTAATAAAAACAGAAAATTAAATTTAAAAATAAAATTTAAAACAAGGCAAGGCCAGGGCATAATGTTTATTTTTAAGATTTTGCTAAGATTGTAGGTAAATTTTAGTTTAAGGTTATTTTCCATTAGGTGATTCACACAAACACACACACAAAATAATTAGATACTGTTGCACAATAAATTGATTGCAATATTATAGATTGGTGTGTAGAGCGCCTTAAACACCAACAAATAATAGGAAATAGAGTATTCATAATATCTATGGTTTTTGGTTTAAAAAAAAAAGGGTTTTCTCGTGGGAAATACGAGGGTTTCCAAGTTCAAATCGGGGGTCACAAGATGGATGCCGTTAGACAATAGATTTAATGTGGTGGCGCAAAAAAGGTACCTATTGCCTTCTGGTTAAGCTAAAACATTGTACCTATTTATTTTATAAATGAATGTGTGATGGCAAATCTCATTTAAAATTAGGAATATGCTAATTTCCAATGCCGGAACACCAGCTCTAAGAAAATAATTGAAATTAAGTTAATTTTTTGCTTATATTGAAAGTTTTTTTTTTAATTAAAACATTTTTTTTTTATTATTGATAAGCCTTCATTTGACCACAATCTCACCTGATGTAAAGTGACGATGTGGTCTAAAATGGAGCATGAAGGCCTAGAAGATGGCTTCTCCGGCATTACGAAACACGAAAAATCGCTTCACGCACTGGCCCAGCCCGGAGGGTGGTGACAAGCCGCGGCCGAAGCCTACCACCAGAGACTGTGTGACTGACATGTGTCAGTTACCTGACCCATGCCTTCCACAGCTTCTTTGTTGTACAGTCAACAACAAAAGTAGGTGACAAAATCATCTTCTAGTGTGTCGTGCTAGATATTACAAGTTAATACCAAACTGTAAATTCTGGATGAAGTAGTAAGATTATAATAACACTGATGCTCAAAATATATGTAACAAACACTTCCTCATGAAACGTTATTTCTCCCTTTACTTTGTTCAAAGTATAGTATTACCTTTTGACTTAATTTACCCTATATACCATGTTTAATTTGTGACCATCCGTGAAGATCAGTAATTAGCTTTCTGTTGCTACTAGGTTGGTCATAGTGATAATCTAGGCTGTTGATTATCTTTCAAATAAATAAATATTATATTTTGGGACCCTATTACACCAGTGTCTTTTGCTGTTGACTGTACAAAGGTCAATGATTCTATACCGAGAATATTATTCAATAAACTTTCTATAAAAGAGAAACACAGCTTTCAAAATCATTTCTTTTCCTGCTATCAAACTGGCATCTTGATTTAGTGCCTAACATTTACACGTAAAACTTTTTAATCAATTGCCGGTAACTGTATAAATTATTCCACAACAGAGCGACTGACTCTAATAAACAATAATTTGTGTAGATAACTCAGAAATAATTGAAAACTTTCTTTGTTGAGAGTTATGTAACAATCTTCCCAAAAGTAAAAGTGTTCAACTGTTCATTGGGGTGTGTTTTAGAAGTTCAGCTTGTAAATGTATTTGAATTTACCTTGGAGAGTTTTAAGACGTGTTTGATGTTAGGATTTTGCTATTGTTCGGTGTAATTTTTCTTTAAATATTTTAATGAGTTGTTGGTTAATGTTCTACAAGCTTTTGGTTATTTTATCATGCACAAACTGCGCTAGGTTCATTTTTAAACTGCGTTTTACCACATATTAGTTTTCATCATCATCACCCTTTTAACGTTCCCACAGCTGGGACACAGGGACTTCTCTCGTAGTGAAAGAGATTAGGCCTTAATTCACCACGCTGGCCAAGTGCGAGTTGGTGAATTCAATTCAATTCAATTTTATGAATGTCACATGTCCTTCAAACTCTTTAATTATAACGTTTTGATAAAAATAAACATTTTAACTGACTTACTAGTGCTTCGGCGGGCGGTGCGGCGGTATATTTTATTTATTCAACCAATCAGAGAGCACAAATTATATTGCAAAGACTTCGTAAATTTTTTAACTAACCAAAATTGGGGGGCGTAATCAACTACTTATCTTTCGTTTAGAATCCTACGAAAGCTATGAAATACTTTACTTAAAATAGAAAGGAGACAAGGGTGTACAATATTAAATATCATCTAAATATCATTATCATACAGATATCTTCATAAAAATATACTATAAAAATATAGTAAATAGAAGTATACATATCTTATTTCCGGTGACATATAGATAACAATGGTTTAGCATAATTAAAACACTGAAATGTAGCTCACACACTGATATGGGCATATCCAATTATTTGTAAAAGCAAACGGTATAATTGATTGAATTTACACAACATGTACGAGTTACAAGGGTTGATTCTGAAGGTGTTTTGTGACGTAATACATAGTCTGGGTTGCCTCTAAAGATGGACGTGACTAGAATTTTATCAGACTAGACATAGGTCTATTTACGTTTCCAGAGCTTTCAACTCTTGCCAGATTTTGACATTGATCTTAGAAGTTATAAATCTTCTTGGCATTAAGTTAATAGAGCTAGATATAATATGTCGGTATGATTTATAAATCATCATCATCACCCTATTAACGTTCCCACTGCTAGGACTCAGGGATTTCTCTCTTGGCGAGAGAGATGAGGCCTTAATTCACCACGCTGGCCAAGTGCGGGTTGGTGAATGTCACATGTCCTAGAAATAAATAGATGATAAGAATGTATGATTTATAAATACATATCAGTTTTAGCCCATCTACTTTAGCTTATTGTAAAATAAGCATAAAATGCAGAAAAAGCCACGATTTCATGCGTTCATAAAATGCAGAAAAAGCCACGATTTCAAAATTAGTTATACATTAAATAGTAATGATAACTACATAATAAGGCATTCTGTTTATTACGCCTGTTATCCAGTCCAAAAATACTGAACTCCTATTTACGTTTTATCAATTTAATAAAAAAGTGCTAAGATATAATTAATTAATATAGTAAATTTTACTTGTGACATTTTATTTCTTTATTGTTATTTAAATTGTATGTGTGTGTATGGATTTTAATCTGAAATAAATTGAATTTAATAAGTCTCACAAAAGCGTTACGTCTTGAGTCTTCGTTTACGAGAAATAAGGAAAAATAGGTGTCCAATTTGTTTTTAGTAATTTTAATGACGGACTTGTTTTTTGGTCTTCTACCCTATTGTAATAAAAATCTAAGTTAAATTCAGATAAAAAGAATTAAAATGACAATTATAAAAAGAATTCGCTTTTGCTATTTTCTAAACTTCTCAACATTAATAATACATCTAAATTTAAAATTTAAGAAAAACCCCGTTCCAAGGACTTAATTTCCTTAGAACTAGTAAAACACGATACTATTTTGTAATGTACACGGGATGCGCTTTCATTTGATACTCCGCTCGAGTATATTTGCAGATTTTCGGTTTTCCTTCCCCACTCTAACTCCCATAACTTTTAAACGGCACAACGGATTTTCATGAAACATATCTAAGAACACTTGCGCCAGACTCACCATTAATACAAAAAAAAACTAAATTAAAATCGCTCCATCCGTTCGGGAGCTATGATGTCCCAGACAAACAGACAGACAGACAGACACGTCAAACTTATAAAACCCGTCTTTTTTTGTCGTCGGATAAAAATAAAATTAATATCATTTATTTCAAACAGAAATCATCCATCGTTTTGTTAGTAACTTAAAATCTTAGTATTTTCAACAATAGATTGAGTTATGCAAGATTAATCTATATCTGGTACCGGCAGTAGTGCAAGGCCGAGGCTTTCGCTAGCTTTATAAATACTTTTAACCTACATAAATATCTGAGTTGTAGATACCGACTAGGTACTCCTTTAGTCCACCTTTCACAAAAGGTATTCAGTTAGGGCAGCCTTAGGTACTTCGGTCCACCTTTTCAAAGAGTATTCAGTAGGTCAGGTTATTGTAAGGCGACCTTTACACTGCTCATTACAAAAGAACACCTACATTACCTCTTGCATAGAATGGTGGACCCCAGCGAGTAACACAAAAGCCTTCATTGTGCGGTTTGTACCAAAACTGTGAAGTGTGAGTTAATAACGTTGAAACATGTCTGTATTTAAGATTGTTCAATCATTCGACCTAGTTCTACAGATTAAGCGTATTATTAGCTATCAAGTATTTTATGGACCACCGTAATCAATAATAGCTGATAGAAATGACAGATGTGGTCCAATAGACGTTAATAGTATTTTCAATGAAACCTTAAAAATACCTACATCATCATCATCATCATTTCAGCCGTAGGACGTCCACTGCTGGACATAGGCCTCCCTCAAAGACTTCCAGTGACTTCGGTCGGTAGCAGCTTGTAACCACCGCGAGCCCGCTACCTTCACCAGGTAGACCGTCCATCTAGTTGGTTGACGTCCTACTCTGCGTTTGTCGATTCGTGGTCTATATTCAAGAACTTTCCGGCCCCAACGGCCATCTATTCTGCGCGCTACATGGCCCATTGCCACTTTAGCGAGCTAATTCGCTTGGCTAATACCTACGATATATTTCAACTATCTTAAAATACTTATGGGACCACATTTGTTACTTGGATCATCATCATCACCCTATTAATGTTCCCACTGCTGGGACACAGGGACTTCTCTCTTGACGAGAGAGATTGGGCCTCAATTCACCACGCTGGCCAAGTGCGGGTTGGTGAATGTCACATTCCCTTCACACTCTTTTAAAGTTCTCAGAACATGCCGGTTTCCTCACGATATTTGCCATCACCTTTAAAGCACGTGTTTAAAGCGCACATTAATTTCTACAAAATTGTAACTTGGATAAATAGATTAAATCTTGAAGAATTTGATGAAACAATTTTCGGCTCTTTAGTAGACTTAGACTTAGACCGTTACTTATTTGAACAAAAAACAAAAAAGGCTTTATTTTGAAATACTTGCACATAAAATAAAAAAATCGTACCTACTCAAGATAAACGAAAATTATTACCATGATTATTTTTCTCTACCTCAGTGGCGTGGTGGGCCAAGGACCGCTTACGGCGCAAGAGGTAGCGGGTTCGCTTCCCGCCGAGGGGCCAAGTGTTTTTTATGTTTGCTTGCACTTGCTCCTTGATCTGAGTATTTAATAAAAAATATCACATATCATATTAAGTACTATGTAACACAAGCTAAGAGCTTACCACGGGGCTAGGTGTTGTTGATCGGATTGTCCGGCAATATAAATATATATTTATTTTATAAATTCGTCGCATAAAATCATCTTTTTACGACCAAGGCACTCTATCGTTTAATAAAGGCATTCAAACGTCTTTCTATACCGATTTTGGAGGTTTTGTCTGTTCAGGTCCGTAAGTGGTAACCCTCTGAATACTTACACGTGACCTCCGGGTGGTGCTAAGAACAGTCTCTGGTGGTAGGCTTCGGCCGCGGCTTGTCACCACCCTCCGGGCTGGGCCAGTGCGTGAAGCGATTTTTTCGTGTTTCGTAATGTGGCCCGGAGAAGCCATCTTCTAGGTCTTCATGTCCCATCTTAGACCACATCGTCACTTTACATCAGGTGAGATTGTGGTCAAATGAAGGCTTAACAAGCATAAAAAAAAAAAAAAATTTAATGACTTGATATTTGCTCGGACTTCGATCGACGAGATAATACGTTTAGTTAAAAACCTGAAGGTTTCCCGATGAATGCTAGCCGCTTCCAATCGAAATTCTGATATCCTGTATTAGAAATTATATTTAAGCTTCGGCTAAACCAGCGCGACCAAAGCGACTGCAAAGCGGGAGGACGGCGGACGCTGCCTACTTTACTATAGTTCTTTGTACATCAACCACATTAAGGGACGTTTTCAGGCAAAATTGTGCCGCGTTGCAGACGCTCCAGCCTCAAATCTCACTCGCCGCGCTGCTGACGCTATAACTTCGGTTTCATCCGTCAACAGTAATAACAAGTTTTTACTAAATGTATATGGGTAAGAGCGAGTATTCCACGGAGCGCCTAGTTATACAAAACAGAATAGAGGGAAAGATGTCTCGTGGTCGCTCTCCAACAAGGTGGTCGGACCTCATCTCAAATTTGACTCAGTCCACCATTACCGACTGCTCCCGCAACGCAGCTAACAGGAAACAATGGCAGCGCATTGCCAGAGCCGCTACTCAACATAGGGACCTCATAACCACGACCACTCTGTGAAGACTGAATGACAAAGAAGAAGAAAAAGGCCGTGGCACATAAAAACCAAATGTTATTTATTACCCAAATAACTTTCTATCCGACGACGCAGACGACGATACTTTAGAGGACGCTTTCAAACTCCTAGAATGGAAAGGACTAGGCATCAACATCAATGGCGAATACATCACTCACCTTCGATTCGCCGACGATATCGTGGTCATGGCAAAATCGACGGAGGAACTTAGTACAATGCTAGAAGGCCTCAATCGAGTCTCCCAACGGGTGGGCCTCAGGATGAACATGGACAAGACGAAGGTCATGTCGAATGTCCATGTGGTGCCCACCCCAGTTATGGTTGAGAATTCGATGCTCAAAGTTGTTGACGCATATGTATACCTAGGACAGACAGTCCAACTAGGTAGGTCCAACTTCGAGAAAGAGATCAATCGCCGAATCCAGCTCGGATGGGCAGCGTTCGGGAAACTGCGAAACGTCTTTGCATCCAATATACCTCAGTGCCTGAAGACGAAGGTATTTAACCAGTGTGTGTTGCCAGTGATGACATATGGCTCCGAAACGTGGTGCTTCACCATAGGCCTCATGAATCGGCAAACGTAGAGTGGGACGTCCACCAACTAGATGGACGGACGATCTGGTGAAGGTAGCGGGCTCGCGGTGGTTGCAAGCTGCTACCGAACGAAGTCACTGGAAGTCATTGAGGGAGGCCTATGTCCAGCAGTGGACGTCCTACGGCTGAAATGATGATGATGAACTATCTATCAGCGAGTTGTTAGAAGACGAACAATATACCTCTCTTAACAGTTTATTACTTTAAGAAATAACTAGAGGCCTTTTTTCTTCCACATAACACAATTTATCATCAAATTGAACACGAAACGCTACTTGTACCTAACTACCTACACTACACAACCTGACATCACACCATAATCGCTTTACGAGAACGTGCTATGCTTCAGCAAAGAGGCGATTTATCAACACCTACATTACCTTTGAATACTAGCACAGAATAGCCCCTCTAGAGTTAGTACAAAAGGCTCTATTGTGGTACACGACACTTCATTGAACATGTCTCCTAATGGACGAACAGACAAAAGACGGAACAATCGGTTTTGTTCAGAATAAGTATCTTCTAGCCTGTAAGTGACATTTTTTAAGATAGATATGTACAGGTCGGTTTGGAAAGGGAATTTTATTTTTACGGATTCTAAGAAGGCTGGTAATAATAGGGTTTTTGTAGACTCTTTTGTCTTTTTTAAACGACTATAAAAAAGGACGACGTTCTCAATTCGACTGAACGTTATTTTTTTGTATGTTTGTTTCGCAATATATCCGTATGTTGTACACCTATTTTAAAAATTCTTCATTTATTCGAAAGGGTATGCTAAGTGGTTCCATTGTCACCATTTCAATATCTGATGATGGGAACTCTTATAAATCGATAGCAGCCCTGAAATTTGATTAAATGTTAAAGTCATTTTTTAAACGTATAGTTTAGATTTTATGTTATGTAAATAAGCAAAAATCCTTAAAACAGGGCAATATCGTATTTTTCCGTTTTTTTTTTATTATTTTCAGTGTATACAGAAAGCTTAAACTCAAGAGTAGTGAACGAAGCTCATTGATTTAAAGACAAAGTCAAAGTCCATTGTCTAGGCTTCGGCCGTTTAAGAAACCGATACACTTCTTATAATATTTTAAAAGAAACCTCCAATTTGCCGAGCAGCCTGTAATTTTATTTGAAAGAAAAAGTTTATTTAGCTTTCAGTAATACTTATTATTTAAGGAATGAATGATGAGAACAAATGTCTGCTATAGGCAATTTCACAGGTGAATGGGTATCCTTAGGCCTCATCTATATTGTAAAGCACTAGGAATACTAAAATATTGGCAAAAAAACCCTGTTGGCTAAGTGGAAGAACACTCTACATTCAATCCAAAGGTCGTAGGCTCAAACCTCGCGCCGTGCAAATCTGGATGTTTATTCTTGAAATAATTATGTGCGCTTTAAACACGTACCTTAACGGTGAAGACAAAACATCGTGAGGAAACCGGATGTTCTGAGAGCTTTGAATTGTTTGAAAGACATGTGACATTTACCAACACGAATTTGGCCAGCGAGAATAATTAAGGCCTAACCTCTCTCGTCCAGATAGAACTCCCTGAGTTCCAGCAGTGGGAGCGTAATTAGGGGTGCTTATAATCATCATCATCATCACCCTATTAACATAATTAACACCAATTGTAACCACATGAATCAACGAATAAATGAATATGAATAACATTCCCACTGCTGGGACACAGTCCTCCCACTTAGCCAAACCTACGTACGTCCCACTTAGCGGCTTTTTCGATATAATTATTTTTTTGATTGTACTTGATGATAATGATGTAATACTCTTAACAGCTTTTATATGTCTTTATGAATGCTTTATGCGAGCAGAACTGGTAACATATTTTCTCGCTCAACTTATTACTGATTTTAGGTTTTATTTTAGTCCGAGCAAGTAGGTGACACAAATTTTCATCCAGGTCTAAAGATAGTCTAAATACCCTTGTAGAACAAAAGTGTGTTTTGAGGGTTCCGTAAATAAATGGCAAAAAACTGAACCCTGAAGGATTTGTCTATCTGTCCGTATCTGACAGTTTTTTTTTTCCAAACTAATAAAAAAACACTCAGCCGCCGCGCCTCCACCCTATACATTGCCAGTAACCAAGACCATTACGTGTTACATTGCTAGTTAGGAATAGCTAAGTAAGTTTTAACAGTTTTCATAAGTGTTGTTGTTAATGTTACATTATTTGCGCTATGCTGCAGAACATCATTATGTTGAAGCATTATACAGTATAAATAATTGTATACCGCAAGCAAATACGCCATTTTAAACAAGGTCTTAGTTATCCTTTGCTTCTTTTATTTGTTTGTGTCAAAACTTTGCCAAGATTAAAAATGCTTCGAATTTACAATAGAACCCAGCATTTTATGACAGAAACGAAACGAAATTTCATTTGACAAGCAAAAACATCTAGGCACAAAGCTACTCCTAAAAGTAATTCGATCAACCTTTGACATTGACGTTTCTTTGCTAAAAAATATTCCTTTATTGCAGAGAAAATAGTAAAAGAATTCAGACGACATGAGCATAGAAAGTAATTCGCTGAATAAAAGGTGTACCAGTATAACTGTTGAATGAGGTCAGTGGCAAAGTTGGCGCTATTGTCTATGAAAACTCTGAACTGCGAAACTTTCAGCGTTTGGGAATTTGCTGAAGTTCGCTGTGAGCTAGAAAAAGAACATTTAAACTGTTGGTACGTACTTGGGATTGCTAGTGGTTTTATTAAACTGGAAGGTGGTGATATACGTACTACGGGTTTTAGTCAAGCATTTAACTGGATTGCAGCTTACTTGCGGATGTTAGGCACTCCGTTGTAAACGCTCACTGTGAGTGAGCATTTACCCGTAATATTTCGTTGAAAATTGCGTTCACTCTTTGTTAAAATCTTACGTCAACGCTCATCTTACGTGGTCGCGAAAGTCTCGTAAAATGTTTGCTCCCACACCTGATTGATTTGTATAATAATTAGGAAGTAACAATCTTTCAATAGGCACGCTCTGTAACGTAATTGTTTTTATTATGAGAATAGAATTGAAAAAACTAACTTAGTAACCAATGAACATATAAACCTAGCATGCGTTATGGGCGGTCTTATTGCTTACTATTAATATATTTATATAGAGCGGTATAATTAACTCACCTGGCTTTATTGCCCCATGAGCATTAAGTACACTTTTAGTAGATTTTATTCACCCTAGTATACCGCCGCCTGAAGGTTTCGTATTCATAAAAATGGTCATATAGGTATAATGACGTTGTTATCTGATGAAACAATAAACAATTTATGAATTTCCATAAATTCGTAAATTCTTTATTGTACACAAAAAGGATTCATTAAGGTTTAGTAACAATGGTCATGTACAAAGGCGAACTTAACCCTATCAGAGTTTTCTTACATTAAACCTGTGGTGATGATGTTTCAGTTGTATCTTTCCCTTTGCTGAGTTGGACTTATAACCTAATTGTCTTTTAAGGTATCATTTAATCAGTAAATCTCAACCTAAAGCTAAGAAAACCTCATACAGATTTGTATGCAATATGACTTCTACTGTCAGTCGCCATGAATACCTATAGAAACAAAACTTTTGAAATAATTGTTTTTTTCCCGACTCCTAATTGCTAATAAAAATCCGTTTTTAGCTTTCGTAAACTCGTATCCCGAATGAGAAGGCAGACAGACGCGATGAGGGATTTTAATTTATAATTTTACTAGCTGTGCCTCGCGGTGTTACCCGCGTTATAATGGATATGAATAGCCTATGTTATTTTTCAGGCTCTAGAGATTTTGTGTACCAAATTTCATTTAAATCGGTTCAGTAGTTTTTACGTGAAAGAGTAACAAACATCCATGCATCCATACTTACAAACTTTCGCCTTTATAATAGTAGTAGGATTAATCTTTCATCTTAAGATTCAAGTTTTCAAGTTAAAAAGATCTTAATATATTTGCTACAAAGAAGCAAATTAGATTCTACCAACTCCACCCATATATCTTACAGATAAAAGCGAAAATATAACACAATTCCTTGCTATTCCGGGCCACCCAATAATTTATTAGTAAGCTATACAACTATACACCCCGTACATAAATTCAGCCAAGGTCTTCTGGTAAATCTCCACAAATAAATTGTATGTTTGTATATCATACGACAATTTGGCCTGACCGTTATGGCCGAAAGCCAAGAGTACCCAAAGTCAGACCTTATTATTAAGCATATGTCAAATTTATTGCAGTACTTTGGTTATCTTAATGAGGGCAATTGCAACTCGATAGTAGTATGTAGTAATTACGCCGTAAAGTCAGAAGTTTGCTAGGAGCGATAATTGTTCTAGTCGAAGTCTAACTTAGGTTAAGTCAATTAATATCGTTTATATAGGTTTCTTGTTAATAAGAACGTTAGTTATTAAGAACTAATGTATAACAATTTTATGTAACCTTACTGATTGAGTGTCTCTGCCATTTAACAAGCTCTGTTTTAACCATGTCCAGTAAGTGTACCCTACCTCAGATCTTCACAAAAAAATAGATGTAGACGATAAATGAAAAACCAAAGGCTTGCCGCAAATCTATTGGTCTGATCTGGTTTAACCTAGAACAGAACTGAATTATTTAAATCAGAAAACAACATAGAATGTATTAAATTTTTTATTTTTTCTTCTAAATCAAACTTTTTACTCACCGGTCTGGTCCGGTCCGGTCACCAACCGGCTGTCATCGCTGATAAGAATGCTCTCGGCAAACAATTTTGCGCTTAAACATATATATTTTATTTGAAGATCGATTATAGGAACATTCTCTAAAATAAATATCTTTGAACCTAACATTCTCTATATATGGCATGCACAATACATTACTCTTCTCTTATTTATTTAGAGTTTTATTTTACAAACGGCTTGGATGCATAATTTTTTTATTTAATATTATACACCTGCCTACTAATTATTTCATGTAAGTTATTTTCCATCCAAGGTTTTCTGGAAGAGATGAGGCCGCTCATTGTACATTTGTTTTTCTACGTCGTCATTATCACCCTATTAACGTTCCCACTGCTTGAAAACAGGGTTTTCTCTCTTTAGAGAGGTTAGGCCTTAATTTACCACGCTGGCCAAGTGCGGGTTGGTAAGTGACACATGCCCTTCAAAACCTGCTCTTTAAAACTCTAAGAACATGCCAGTTTTCTCACGATGTTTTGCCTTCACCGTTAGAGCACGTGTTTTAAAACGTACATACAATTTTTAAGAAGATAAATCCAGAGGTGTTTGGCGGGGTGGTTGTTTTTATATATATTTTCCTATGTGTATAATAAAGTCTTTTTTATGTGTATTTGTATCAAACCCTGTGTTATTATATTTTATTTTATTGTATTTTACATCCTGTGCCGCAAGCAAACCTTCGCCCTTCGCCTTCCGCGCCACTTTGTCTCGTTATCATAGCTAGACTTACAGAAGGGAACTAGAACAAGCGTTATCTCTCGTTAACACAAACTGTAATCTACACATCTCACATTTACTAGAATATTATGTAGCAAATAAGCCCTTACGTGGCCATTACACTTCCCCTCAACTCGAGAGCCGGCGGTTTGGGACCTCAAAATGTTTGAACAGTACAAAAGTCAAGCTAAACTCCGCAGAAAGTACTTTAGCGAGCATTTCTCAAACAAACTACCCAACTTTTTACCCAACCTGGCCGGGAGCATAGAATAAAGATATGGGTTAGATGTAGAACTGAGAAAATTATAATTAACAAATAATTTTGTTACCTTAATGTTCCGGATCTAGATAGTTTTAAGAAACCTATTCACTGTTTTATAGTAATTTATTATTCTATGGCTTGGGTGATTTCTGTGTCATAGTCATTTTGCAAGAATGTATTTTTTTTTAATAAAACTAACGTATTTTAGTAAACTACAACTAAAATTTATATTTATAAAACATTTACAGTCTACTTTATAAGTTTTCCATAAATACATAAGTAAATTTCTATAAATGGTCGCCACTCATCACATGCTGCAAAAGAATGTAAAAAAGTTGACTAGGGCGCTGATTTTCAGTAGTACCATAGACTAAAGTACTTAACGAATTTTGCAGTAACATAGTAATAATTAATGCACTTCGACGGTGCTGCCAACTGGTGCCATCAATTTGAATGTTATATCATGATTGAGGTTACTGTTTTTGTTTTGTTTATTGATATTTTACACAAAATGTTTTCGTGGTACTTTATGTTTTAAGTGAACATAAGTGTTAGTTACTTAAGAGGGTGCCTTCTAATACAAGGATTTCCATACTTAACAGAAGGTCTCCAATATTGTTGTGCAAAATTGTAAGCACTGATAATGAAAATAAACATTTTGTATTTGTTTTTTTTTTGTATTTGTATCATATCGAATAAACATTAGACATTCTGAATGTCGTATTAGTGCTGCCACCTATAGTTCCTGCACGTTCCCTATAATGAGATGCCTATCTATAAAAATATCCCGTCCTGCTTCCTCAGTGGAACAAATGAGTCTACCTAGCCGGGTAATGTTTACTTGGGTTTTTCACAAACTATGCGCCGTGAAATAAATGGAAAAACATCTTAAAGCATAATTTGTAGGAAATATTAAAGCAAGGGCTTCGCATTTCTGCATTAATAATGTTACCCTAAGAAAACTGCTTTTAAGATATACATTTTATTTTATTTTGTCGTTCGCAAACATATTTAGAACTTACTGCAAATGAAAAAATGCAATGTAAAAATATGTTTAAAAATGCAGATTATTAAACTCATAAATTATGTTTATTTTACATAGATAATTTAGAGAATTTTAGTAGTAGCGACATCTAGCTAGCAAAATAATAAACTAAAAGTTTTCTATTATTAGTATTTTATTTTTTGCGGAGGCGGAGTAGTAGACGTTAAGAAAGTTTAATCTCTTAAGTTAGCCTTATCCGAACATCAATTATTTAGCGGATATGTTGACGCCTACTAATTTGACAAATTGTCGAATAATCTTCGGAAGAAAAAATACGGATGAATCGTCTCCTTAGTCGTGTATTTGTGGATACTAGTTTGTCGTGCATGAAGTTAATGTTTCGATTCTGGGACAGGGAATGTATTTTTAAACGATCTAGAATATCCAATTCTATTCTAAGTCTTTGCCTGAAAGCCACCACTACAAATAACGCTTGCTGTCCGATTCTAGAAATAACAACATTTAGGTTCTAGATAGAGAGGCTAGAATGCAATAAAAAATTAATGAAATTTTAAAGCGTAGCTGAATACGTGATTTGTTGATTTTCCAGTTCTAAGCCAAATATTGTGTCTAAATTTAAGAAAGGTTTTTTATGGTGTATGTTTTGACTTTCCTGTTATGTAAAATAACGTTATGGTAGATAAATACATTGAATATTGAATTAAATTAAAATATACCAGTAGGTTTATAGCCAGCCTTAATCATTAAGCCCACTTTAACATTTCTGTATTACGAGTATAGTAGTCATCTGCATAATAATGTATATGTCATTCCGAAGATTTGATAATCATGTTTTTAATATTCACAAAATGTCCCGTTATTCTCATAAACGGTGGTATTAGAGATATTACATTACATAGAGTAATACCGTTTGGATTATTAGATTCCTTGTTTTACGATCTACGCCCATGATACTATCCATAGATACGGCCTTACTACGTTACGAAGTGGTATTAAAAATGTCACAGCATTAGCCTGTTTCACCATCTAAAATAGGACAATGGTTAAATATAGAACGAAGAAAGATCCTGGGATAACTAATTACACAAGCACACCAACCCTATTTACGTTTTTTATACGTATTTTTCTGGTAGTAGGCTTCGGCCGACCCTCCGGGCTGGGCCAGTGCGTGAAACGATTTTTTCGTGTTTCGTAAATGTGGTCCGGAGAAGCCACGTTGTCACTTTACATCAGTTGAGATTGTGGTCAAATAAAGGCTTATCTAACATAAAAAAAACGTTCCCAGTGCTAGGTCGTGCGCGGCGGGGATTTGTAACTACGACCTTCGGAACGAAAGTGGAGTGTGCTCTATAATCTTTATTATCCCAACATACATCACTTCATCGTGCTGCTCTATAACCTGCCAAAACGGAAGAGTAGAATAACTAAACTAAGTTCTTCTAAATTATCTCCTCATAAGATCCCGAAAAGAAACCCTCTCTGATAATATCTCGTTCAGTGCACCAACCCGCAATTATCTAATAAGTTCAGCTTAAACTTTCAACATCCGCCATCGACTGAATTCCTTTATCAAAGTTAGTTCTAACAGGTGACGTTTCAATTAAAACTTTATCAATACGCGGTAAAGTTTAAATAGGAGGTATTAACACTGCAATTTGATCACCACTATTGATCTACCCGATCACTTATAGAAAGAGATAGAACATTACATTTAAGTAAAGTATAAGATAAGATAAATATAAGATAAGATAAGATAAATATTCTTTATTGCACACATAATTAAAATCACAAAACTAAAAATAAGCACTTAAGACTATGCGACAAATGGCGGTCTTATCGCTAAAGAGCGATCTCTACCAGACAACCTTGAATGGATAGGATTATTGGGAAAAAGAAGGGGACCTGTGTGCTAGATACGAAAGTATTATAAGGAGTATTATAATAACAATACTTTTACCAAAATATAAAAATCTACATACATAGATATATAATTATATAAAGTATACAAGACTTCGCAAGTATTTTTTGTTCAAATATTGCAGATTAACTCTCAATTTTCATTAAAAACAAAAACTTTGGAAAATATTCCTGTTAAGTCTTTGAACGTCCAGGAAAGCACGGGAACTTAGCTTGGGAATAAAACCACGGCGTACAGTACACTATTTATTCTGGACTGGTGATCCGAAAGATATATCGATCTACCCACTATATTTTATACATTAAAACCATCTACCTACATTACACCTCCCTACTAAAATAGAGGCATAACTATTAACAATAAAACTTATATAGTAATCGCTTAACCTAGGAAACAATATACTTAATTATACAAAATAACAACACAATCAAGCCAGAATACTGTTACTCTAATCGAATTCAATACAATATCTTTTTGGTGGTTTACGTACTCTACTCGGGCGATCCTCGGGTACTGGCCCTTCCCGGGCCGGAGATGGCAGCGGAGGCACTACTGTGGGCAGAGATTCTGTAGATTTGGGTATTTCCTTCTCTACAGTACCTCCCCCTTCTATTTCACTGACTGCCTCGCTCCCCGCTGCTACCTCCGGGGCTGGCTGCGAGTCCACCCTCCCCCCGTCGCTCGACTCCGATGGGCCATCCGGGTATATAATACTAGATCGATGCGATTTCCTCCGAACTTGATCCGTATGTCTAGTTAGATGTCGACCGTCCTCGCTATTAATTACGTACCTACGTGTACCTTCCCTACTTACAACCGTACCTTTCACCCATTTGTCTCCCGCCCCGTAATTCCTAGCCCACACTCGGTCCCCGGTCTGGTGCGCAGTCGGGGCCGTCCCCGACGCTCCCGCCTGCCGCGTCTGCTCGCGCGCCACCTGCTCGAGCCGCGCGCTCTCGCCCCGCAACAAGTCCCAACGCGAGCGCAAGGTTCGACGCTGTAGCAGCATCGCTGGACTTTCCCCGGTCGTGCTATGTACCGTATTCCTGTAAGCTAGGAGATACGTTTGCAGCGCGGTGTCTACATCTACTTTATCCCTGATAGCTTTTTTAATAGCTCGCTTGCATAGTTTGACTGCATTTTCCGCTGCCCCGTTGGAAGCCGGGTGATAAACTGGCGAAAACGATTGTTTTATACCGTTTAAAGTTAAAAATTCTCTAAATTCTATGCTAGTAAAAGGGGGGCCCTGGTCAGAAACTACTTCTACAGGAAGACCGAATCGTGCGAACAACGTTCTGAGCGCCTTGATTACCGAAAAGGCTTTTGTTTGAGTCATTTCTACAATTTCGATCCACTTAGACGTAGAATCTACCAAGACAAGGAACGTCTTTCCTAACAATGGACCTAAAAAATCTATATGCAGACGTGACCAGGGCTGCGGTATGTATGGCCACGGCTGCGGAGTCGCGCGCGGTGGCGCCGGCGCCTCGAGCGCGCAGGTGTCGCACTGCCGGCACGTCTCCTCAATATCCCTATCAATGTTGGGCCACCACACGAAACTGCGTCCTAGCGACTTAGTCTTCACTATGCCCATATGACTACAATGCAACTGCTTTAAAATAGTATTTCGTAAGTTCGCGGGCACCACAATCCTATAACCCCACATTATGCAATCTCTTTAAATATAAAGTTCATGTTTCCTTACAAAATACGGCTTTAATTCCTCATCTGTGCAGTGAGCTGGCCAGCCCGACTGCAAGTACATCAAAACTTTGCCTAAAATTATATCACGAGCTGTGGCTAGCCTGACGTCATCGTTTGTAACGGGCAAAAATTTCTCGACGAAATTTAGGTACGTAACCTCCTGCCTATTGCATCCTAACTCGGCCCCATCTGTCGTCTGCGGAAGGCGCGATAAAGCATCCGCACAATTCTTCGCCGACGCCACATATTCGATATCGTACCTATAACCCGAGAGCAATATAGCCCATCTCTGCAATCGTGACGCAGCCATAGTCGGAATACCTATTTTATCCCCAAATATATATGTCAAAGGCTTGTGATCAGTTCTCAACAAAAATTTCCGGCCGTAGAGATACTGATGGAATTTACGTACGCCGTACACGATAGATAGCGCCTCCCGATCGATCTGAGCATAGGACCGTTCCGCGGCGGTCAGCGTTCGCGACGCGTAAGCTACGGGCCGCTCCCCTTCCGGCGTGATATGGGAAATGACGGCGCCAATTCCCCGCGCACTGGCGTCCGCCGTGAGCACCAGCGGCAGGTCCAGCGAGTAGTGCACGAGCACCTCGCTGGTACTAAGCGCGCGCTTTACGCGCTCGAAGGCCGCCGCGCACTCTGAACTCCATACGAACTTTACCCCTGTTCGCAGTAAATTATACAAGGGAAACAAAATAGAGCTAACCTTTTTTATAAACTTTCCATAGTACATTACCATACCGATAAACGCCCGTAGTTCAGAAACGTTCTCCGGCGCCGGAGTCCTAGTTATCGCTAATACTTTATCTGGACAAGTGTGAACTCCCTCTTTGCTTATTACATGGCCCAAATAATTAAGTGATTCTGCCATAAAAACACACTTGTCCTTTCTCACCCGGAGACCGCTTGATTCAAGCCGCTCAAAGACTTTATACAAGTTTTGTAGGTGTTGAGAAGTTCCTAAGCCTGTAATAATTATGTCGTCGAGAAATACACCTACATGTGGTAAGTCGGCGAATAGTTGCTCGAGTCGGCGTTGGAATACCCCCGGACTAGAAGCTAAGCCGTATACTAAACGCTTGTACATAAATAAACCTTTGTGCGTGTTAATTACTGTGTACTTCCTAGTTCCATCGAGTTCAAACTGGGCATAGGCCTGTGATAAATCGATTTTACTAAATCTATCCCCCCCATGCAACCGAGATAATAAATCATCTACTTTAGGTAAAGGATAACGGTCGACTTCTAATACCTTATTAAGAGTGGATTTAAAATCAGCACAAATCCGGATGGAACCATCTTTCGTAACTACCGGCACAATCGGAGTGGCCCAGTCGGAGCGGTCGACGGGCTCGAGGATGTCGTCGCGCACCAGCTGCTCCAGCGCGCGCTCCACCGGCTCGCGCAGCGCGTACGCCAGCGGCCGCGCGCGCAGGAACACGGGCCGCGCGCCCTCGCGCAGGTGGATGCTCACGGGGCCCCCCGTGAACCGCCCGAGGCCCTCCGCAAACACCTTACAGAATCTGGAACTAAATTCCCTCTCATTAAAATTCAAATCTTTAATTTTACAATGTAAAGTATCCTGTAAATTATACTGTAATGGAGTTATTACAATGTTCATCTCATTTAACCACTGACGGCCTAACAACGCTGTACTTCCATTACTTATAATGTACAAATCTAATTTACTTTCCATGCCCTTATACTTAACGGAAGGTTTTATCACTCCCACTGGTCTAACTAGCTCCCCGGTATAATATCTTAAAACCAACTTACAAGGTTGTATAGGTAATCTATGGAACAATTGATTGTACAAACTCTCACTGATACACGATATAGCACTCCCTGTGTCTAGTTCCATATCAATATTATGACCCTGAACGTTAAGGGTTATAACTATAGGTTTGCACTGACCAACTGACAAGCGGTTTATGTCTATAATTACCTCGTCACTGTCACTTTCGTGCTTGCTTAAACTTCCTCTATGCTCCACTTCCACCATATTGTGCGTAGCGCTGGCCTTCCAACCATCTTCTTCAAATGCCCATCCTGATTGCATATGCGACACACATACGACTTGAATCTACAAGATTCTGGGTCGTGCTGGCCTCCACAAACTTTACACTGCCGCTTGGCCTCGGGACGTCTCCACTCCGGAGCGCTCCGCCGTCTTCCACCGGACGTCCCGCTCCTCATCCGTGGACCCCCACTGCCGCCCGACTGCGCGCCGTGCTGCCAGCTCGCGCGGTCGCCGCTCGCGCCGCCGCCGCTGCCGCCGCCGCCGCCGCCGCCGTTAGCCCCACCAGGAAATCCGACGCGATGTACTTGCGTAGTGGTAAAACTGGAAGCACTGCCGTTACTCTTGCCCCTCGTACTCTCCTCGACCAACGCCGCGTTGGTTTCCGCCGCTTACATAGCCACCGCCAGCTTGTAAGCTCGCTCGAACGTGATACTGTCATCCTCCGTAAACAACTTTTGGCGAATATTATCGTTTACCAAACCACACACAAATTGATCACGTAAGTTCTCTTTCAAACCATCGCCCGTGAAACGACAATCCCTACTAAGTCTTTTGAGTTCTGCCACATAAGTAGATACACTTTCCCTTAGTCCTTGGGTCCGCTGCCTGAATTTAAATCTCTCTGCCAGTAAGCTAGGTTTAGGATTTAAATGGCCTTTCATAAGCGCCACAAGTTCCGAGTACGTTTTCGTCGCAGGTTTGTCCGGCGTACACAAGTTCACCATCAACTCGTAGGAGTCGTTGCCGATAACAGTTATTAATATTGCAACTTTGATATCGCTTTGCACTGAATTCGCGATAAAATACTGATCTAAGCGATCCACGTAAGTGTCCCAATTGTCATTGGCAAGGTCAAACGGCCCGATCCGTCCAACGGCCATCTTGCTTCACTCCTGCGCACCGCACTGCACAGCAACGGAACGCTTTGAATTTCCTACGAAACACAAATTTCGCAAAACAACACTACTCCTATAATCGCGCACGCGTAGTAATCGCAATCGTCGCCACTGTTAAGTCTTTGAACGTCCAGGAAAGCACGGGAACTTAGCTTGGGAATAAAACCACGGCGTACAGTACACTATTTATTCTGGACTGGTGATCCGAAAGATATATCGATCTACCCACTATATTTTATACATTAAAACCATCTACCTACATTACAATTCCAACTATCTTTTCATTAATAAATATTTTCATACATTATTATTTTATAACTTATTTTAATAATTCATTAAAAGTGCAGCTGAACAGTCGCTTTGTCAAAGCATTAAGCAGCGGCTTTAAAGATGCCTTGTTAAATTTTTTTTTAAATATATAAATTTATAAAATATTTTTTTTATACAAAGGAAAATTCTAAATTATATTAAATAATTTTACAGAAAACTGAGACGGAAGTTCTCACTAACCTATCTAGCTACACATAGAATATTTAAAATTAGAATAACAAATAAAAATACTTTACTTATAGCTATTTAAACTAACATTAAAAGTAAAAAAACAAAGATAAAAAAAAAAATACCAGTCACCTAACACTTATATGACAGGATCTGTTTAGTTTAACTTCCGTATTTTGTGGTAATACATAATGACTAGCCCAAAACAATTTATGTATAAGGTCAGGTTTTTGAGTTTTAACGGTTACATTCAAAAGTTTTTGCTTTTAACTAAAGTAATCCCAGGAATGTTGAGACGACAAATGCACCACCAAATTTTGACTTCCGTATCCGTTCGCGTCGATATGTTGAGCTTGCATAGAGTGTAACTTTTGATCGACTTTAAGATTTATTTATGCAGAACAAACGTACGATAAGCTACCTTAGTGCCATTCGCAGTGGCAATTTATCGCAAAAATTCAGAAATTATTACTATTAAACAGTTTCAGGTGAAGAGTAGCAATTAACGTTAACTGAAAGTGGTGGTAATTTAATAACGAGAAATTTAATAATCTAGTTATATTCTCCTACCTGTGCTGCTCATTCGTCCATTTACCCAAAATTCCTGCTTTTATAGTGAAATAACGAGCAGAACTAACGGGTAAAATATGATTATGAAACAAAGACTTAAATTACTCAACACAACTAGGACACTGTTAACTGCATTATAATCCGTGGAGCAGTCTAATGGTGGGAGTAGATTCGTGTTGCGTGGGTGCGCTAAAATTAATTACTGAATTGCTTATATTACCGATGTTCTTGACTACATTAGCGTGTAATTTAGGACAAAGATTCGTGTTGCACCACGACATGAATATTTGGCCGACACTCAGAAGTGACGTAATTGTAGCCACACCCACACTTAAAATCGTCTTCTCCCGACTACTTAGCGTTGCACATTAAGTTGATACGAATATTCGCCGTAGCCACTTGAACGTACTCTGGCACTTTTCTGCCACAAAATTTTATGCCAACTAACGTCCTTGGTACAAAAAGGCCACACGTGGTTTTAGCTCTTTTGGTTTATGATTTATTTATTATCTACTAAGCCAAGTTGCTACTGTCAATGTCAGATGTCATTGTCAATAATTATTCTACCAAAATTCTAAGTAGAAAAACCCAGTGAGAGAAATTTGCAAGTTAATTTCTTTGTGATTTACTTGTGATATCTGTATTAAAATTATATATATTATTGAAAAAACTAGACTCCAACCCCGTTAAAACGGTACCAAAATAATGATTAAATATTCAGAGGAAGTATTTTAAATAAATTTATCAAAATAGGTCTCCAAATCGGTCTAAAAATGCTACCATCCTATGTTTAATAATTTTTTAGTATATGAAGATGTCGACGTCCCCCGCGAATAATCCGGTAATGACCTATTACGGGGTTTTTCATGTTATGCGTTTTTCGGCATCTAGAAGTCAAAATACACCATGTGATTTTTTTTCAGAATGTTTCTATCTTTATTTACGAAGATATGAAAAACTACGCGTATATTCCATAAAAAATAATTAAAAATTATTTTAAACGAATAATATGGTTTTAGATCTTTACGAAACAAAATATCAATATGATTTGACAGTATACATTGTTACGATATTATTCGGGTAAAAAGTTTTCTTCGTTATTTAAGTAAGTGCTAGTACAGGTTTATTCGGGGTTTTATTTAGAAAACGATATCCAGCCATATTAATTATCGAGTGGCTCCTTACTTCGGTTATGCCTATTGCAACGGATTCTATGCAAAGATTAAAAATATACAAAAGAGGATTTATGAAGAATTCTCTACAATCCTTTACAACGAAAGATGGAATTCCATCAGGACCATACGACAACTTCGGCTTAAGCACTTTCAATGCAAATTTGACATCGGAGTATGTCAAGCGCTCTACTACCACGCGTTGAGCGCTGCTTCCTACCGCCGCGCGCATAGCCTCTGCAACATCAAGTCTAGGAGGTTTATCGTTGTAGACTAAATGGAAATAGCTCGCAAATTCTTGACTACATTCTGACGGAGACAGCTCATTTCCCTCTTTAATGATACAAGAGCGGCGTAATTTAGACTTTTTACATTTTATAAAAGTCCAAAACGACTTCGGATCTTTAGAAAAACGACTTTGTAACGTATATATATATGCATCGTAAGCCTCTTTAATCATTGTTTTTACAAGCGCTCTCTTATTTGAGAAATCATGGTAATCATTTATATTCTTACTAATTTTATATATTTTGTGCAGTTCACTCTTAGATTTTATCTCGTATTTAATATCACGGGTATACCAATCTGGATAACAGGGACGTTTTTTATGACTATAGTTATCCTTGCGCGGCACCGACCTATCGATAGCATTATTTATTAATGAATAAAAGTATGGTACAGCTCTATTTATATCTTTCATGCTATATAACATCGACCAGTCTATAGTACCGATTTCAGTATAAAGACTTAGCATGTCCCCCCTCTTATAATCCCATTGACATCTTTGATTCCCAGACTGAACATAAGTATGGCAGGGTTCACCACTCAGCCGGTGACTATCAAAATATCTCAAGTTTACAACAAGTGGAGGATGTTGATTGTCAATTGGTACAATCGGCTTATTACAAACATTTACCTCTATATCAAAATCATCTAAGTTGGACAAAACTAAATCTAAAACTCGATCGTTACAATTCATTATATTATTAGCCTGATGAAATCCACAGTCAGCAACAAAATACTCGTAGTAATTATTTATATCAGTTGAGGCCGAGTATAAATTAAAATCCCCTACAACTAGCATTTTACGATAACGAGAGCATAACTTCTCGATTTCTTTAAACAATGATACATATTCTTGTTCTTTACTACCAGGAGCGGACCTATACAACGCAAAATACAAAAAGGTTTTTACTCTTTCCTGTTATCATAGAGCATACAAGTTCAAATACGAAATCATTTACATTAATGGATAGTGCAATATTTCTCAAGTCTAGGCGGGACGGGGCCGCGGCTAGTAAAGCGCCTCCTTGTTTCCGTCCATCCGCACGATCACAACGATGAACAGTGAAGCCCGGAGGTATAAGCTCGCCATCGCTGAACGAGTCATTCAAACCCGTTTCAGTAATCGCGAATAGGTCTTCTGACGATGCCAGCATGCCCTGGGTAAACACGTCTAGTTTTGTCCTTAATCCTCGTACATTCTGGTAGTATATACTCGCATATTGGGGGCGAGGCTTAGGGCGAAGGTGGTTTTTCTGCTTTGACGGCGTTGCGATTTGCTGTGTGTTTTCGAAACCACTGCCATTCAGAGAACGCAGCATTCACAGGCCATACGGAACCATTAGACAACAGCTCGTAAGCGCTTTCAGGAACACCTATTACGAACGATGAGTAATCACCTCAGAGGTTTTGCACACAGATTGAACGTGATCTGTCAAGGTTTCCACGGTAGTTTCAGGGTGTAAGAACCAGACATGAAGGTGTTTTTTCCTTTCTACAGCCACGATGGTGTTCAACAAGTTATTCTCCCCTTTTTTTATTTCGGAGAGCCTCTTATTTGAAGTCCAACCTCGAACATTCGTAGAAGTAGTCATCTCGGTTTCATCGCCCTTTCCATTATTGTTTGTCACCAACAAAGTATTGTTTGCTGATATAGGAAACTTAGACACCGCAGAGCTCTTTGCTCTTCGTATACTATGGTTATTTGTAAGCGGCTGCATAGTAAGTGGCAACACCGGGAACTCGTCGGACGACAACGGAGTCTCAACTAGTTGTATTGGAGCGACCAACGTTTAGTTACCGTCAGATGACCCAAGCGGAGGTTGAAAATACCGGCTTTCTGATTCTATAACCTTATTATGTAGAAATTGTACATGATCGGCATACTTTTCCAGTTTGGACTCATAAGAGACGATGGTCTTAACGGCCAATGCTAGGTGTTGTTTAAGATCTGCAATTTCCTCTCTCAGGATACGTAAATCACCTGATAAATACATCTGTTCCACTTTTAACTCCTCATCTCGTTTAGGTTTGGATGCAGGATATTGAATTGGATTACTATGCAGGCAGAAGTAGACAGCGACGGCAGAAACAGGTGTCCAAATCAATTGAAAGTATTGAATTAAAGCCAGCATACGACAAGCCCCTCCCTATTAAGAAAGCTCTGTATAACGATCTCCTAAGCCTGTGTAACTCCCAAGCAATTCCCCATATAGGAATTTATAGGAACTTAAGCTTTTGTGATACTGAATCAGGTCACGATGAGGATTCTGATTAAGAATTTTAACTGTAATAGGACCTTATTATAATTTTCATGATTGTGTAATCAAGTGTAATAGTCGTGTCTTCAGTGCAGTTTCTTTTTTATAATAATAATAACTATCGTGCTTTCTCAAACTAACCAAAGTTGTTTCGTTTACTAGAATGCCCTTTATTTTTATAGTATACTAGCTGACCCCAGCAAACGTTGTTTTGCAAAAAGAAAAATTGATAGTAGCTGATTCTCCAGTATACGCATATAAAATTTGGTAAAAATCGGTAAAGCAGTTTCGGAAGAGTACGGTAACTAACATTGTGACATGAAAATTTTATATACTTTTGATAGATATGATCTTTGACGTTAGGAACACACCTACATTGCTTAGACAACAGTGAGTGCTTGTAATTTAAAATGAACTTTATACCATAGCAATAAAGCTCAAATTGACTACGTTTTAGTTACAAATCATTTGTATGGGAAAAAGAAAAGGGCTATTTTTAGGGTTTTTCCAGCAATAATTCTAATTTTTCTCGCCGTAAAAACCATTCTTGAACTTCAACGAACATTTTAAAAAAAGATTTGGCCAAATTGGTCCAGGCGTTGTTGAGTTATGCGCTTACCAACACATTTTGCGATTCATTTTTATATTATAGATTTCATGAAATTAAGGCTTTATTTCATAAAATATACTATAAAAATCACCAAATAATACTTTAGTAAACTATTCGAATAAACAGTAAAAGTCATAACAATTAAATGTACGTTACTCTCAAACAATCGAATAACTACATAATTGGCTTTTACAAATGTTCAGTATACAAAACAAATTACACGAATAATAGCGTTACACGATTTTGCCATTGCCATCGAAAATATAAATTTACACGAATAATATCGCAAGAAGATTTTACTGTTGCCGTCGAAAATATAAACTTACACGAACAATATCGTAAGTGACATTACTGACCAGACCTTCACGTACACTAATATAGTAAAATGCATCCAGCTTAATTATAAGGAAGCCCATGGGCCTAGTTAAATTTTGTTGAAATAACCAGATAACTGAAAAAATTAGCTTCCATAGGCGATATAAAAAGTCTCTGATACTTGTTGTTAAATGGAGTTATTAAGGAAAAATGGTTTTTTATTTTTCCTGAACATTTACACTTTTACGATTACCGGATTATTCGCGGGGGGCGTCGATGTAGGTACGATGATTTATATTATTATTCAAGTTTATATAAATAATTATAATGTATTTATGTTCTTTATTATAAAATAAAGAACATAAATACATTTTTGGTTTTGAAACAGGTTTAGTACTTTTTATGTGATAAATAGTTGTAAAGGAAAAATCGCGCAGCGTGTCACGCACCGCTCGCGTTACGCGGGCTGGGACGTATCATCGCTGGTTACGCCGAGGGCGCTGGACGTTACAGTGAGTAGGCCGCTACGTAGCCACACCATAAAATATATTAGCTCAGAGACGGCGGATGCGACTTACATTTTGTATCTATACTATATTACTAGCGGTCCGCCCTCGCTTCGCACCTAGTTGATCGCATTGTAAATCTAAACCATTCTCGAACCCGCTTAAACACACACAAAATATTTCATCAAAATCGGTCCAGCCGTTTAAGAGGAGTTCAATGACTAACACACGTACAGAAGATTTATATATGTACAGAAGATAAAGCTGAAGAGTTTGTTTGTTTTGACGCTCTAATCTCAAGAACTACTTGTCCAATTTGAATAATTTTTTAATCAAAATAAATAAGACATTAAAGACCGCGATTCTAAGGTAGATGTAGGCCGCTATCAACTAAAATAAATAGTAAGAGGGTAGATGAATAAAAAAAAACAAAAAGTGCGCCAAAGTTTACATCTTTAATTTAAATTTTTCTTGCCAACGAAAAATCAATACGTTACAGTGCTCTAAAGTTTCGCTTAACGTAACCCTTTCCGAAATTTTGATGCTATATATCTTGGCACTTTCTTTTTAAAATGATAAAACGAAATATAGTTATATATATATAAGTTTTTTTTTGGACTTTCTAAGATTTGGACTAAACATTTTATTTTTTTTATTATTTAGTCATCATGCTTATTTAAAAGGGAGGCCTATGTCCAGTAGAAGACAAGAAAACAACAAGAAAATGATGATGATCATGAAAATTAAGTCTGAAATATTATACAGGTGTACTTATTAATGATTAACACTGCATAAAGCACACAAAAGGAACGCATATGCTTAATTGAAGCAAGATTCAAGAGCATTCAGAAAGCACATTTATCTGTGTGAAATTAAAGCAATTGAAACAGAAATTAACAAATTCAGCGGCCTGAGGTGGAATAATTAACATTTTTGAATAATTTCGCCATTATTTTTGTAGGTTGGCCTCCTTGTTTTCCTGTGTGATTGTTTTGCGAGGAATTTTACCTGGTTTTTATTTAAATAAGTTTAATTTATGCGATTTTCCGGTGCTAAGTTAATTTCATTAATTTACCCATCGTAACTTTGAGAATAATTTAATTAATGTTTGAAAAATGATACCAAAAACTTATTCTATCACACTCGCCTCTATCAAATCATCATTTGTTAACTAACCTTAATTTTTATGGTTCCGTAACATATGACTATTACTGAGACTTCATGTTCTGTCTGTCTGTCACCAGGCTATATCTCAAGAACCGTGACAGAGTTAACATTTTGATATTAATTTATATTGAGTTATTATTCATGGGGGCTCCCATACCACAAAATTGTTTTTATAAAGTTATGCGAGGTTGCGCGTACTTGGTTGGATGACCGCTATGACTGCTTCTTTTTGAACAAAAAACATTCATAATTTTTTACGTGTTTTTATTGCAACACGGAAACCTAGATGTAGTACGTGATGTGTTATCTCATACTTATCAAATTATAATATTATAAATATTAATTTATGTAATACTCGCGTTCGGTCCTTGCCCGTGGTCCACCTACATGGTACACCTGGCTGTACCAGGGGTATTTTCAATAAAGAGTCATTTATAATGATATCATCTTTCACCGCCCTAAACACCTTTCACTTACATAGTTAATATTTTTCCTTAATAATAGAACAAAAAAATATATAATATACAACTCAGTTCTCTAATTACATCCTATCTTGTCCCACCCGTGATCTTGTTAAAGGAGAATAAAGGACAAAAGATAAAAAGCCCTTTTTTACAAAAAGATTAATTAGGTAGTCTCGTTTTTGCTCATTAAACTAACGGAGACGGAAATACACCAAAGGCTGGGGTCAAAGGTATAACGAACAAGATAATCGCCTTTTATCATTATTGGATATTTCAAGATTGGTTTTATAAAGTAAAATTTCATTTTAATATAGCTAACCAGGTCAGAAAGGAAAACAATAAAATATGATGGCATAAAATCATTATTGTAATAATATTTCGTTCATATTCTGTACAGTGAGTGCATTTTAAATAATTTTGTGGTGTTTTAGTTTTAAGAAAATAGGCATTGGAATCGGGGGTTTTTCTTAAATTTTAAATTTAGATTTATACATATTAAACGTCCACACCAATGTGTAACGTAAAAATCTTATACCTATTTATGTATCAGTGTATTGTTTCAGATGATCCAGGCCCAGGGAGCCGCGCTGTGCTGGCGATATGTGGAGGATGAGTGTGCTATTCCTCACTCAATTAGTTGTCTGCCAGTTTGCAACAGGTAAGGCAAAACATTATTTTAACACCCGACCGAAAATAAAAATAAAATATCTTGACAATCCACACAACTAAATCTAGCACCGTGTTAAGCTCTAAGCTTGTGTTACGGGTAATAGACATCTGATATACCTAATATAATAGACATACTTAAAAGAGGGGTGTTATAAGTTTGACGTGTATGTCTATGACACCAAAGCCTAGGTCTTCATGCTCCATCTTAGACTACATCGTCACTTTACATCAGGTGAGATTTTGGTCAAATAAAGGCTTATGTATCATAAAAAAAAGCTCCCGAATAGATGAAGCGTGACTTATGTGAGAGTTTTTTTGTAGATACATGTTTGAAGAAAATCGGTGGAACCGTTCAAAAAATGTGGGGGGCGTAATTAGTTAAGTTTAACCCAATACTTGAGTGGGGTCTTTATTGAAAGCGCATCACGTGCACATTCAAAATGATATGATTTTTTACTTTTATCTCATACTTAGAAATTAAATTTAGATTTTTATTAGAAAGAGAAATTACCCTGTATTAAATTTACCCCTTATCCGCAGCGAAGAAAAACAAAAAAGAGATAACACAAATAAATCACGTAGATTTGTGCACTTCCTTCTTCCTGTGAACTTCTTTTTTAAATTTCAGTTAAAAATAAACAGTTCATCATCATCAATTTAGCAGTTGAACGTCCACTGCTAGACATAGGCATGTAACTTAGATTTCCAGTTAGTGCTGTCGCTGATATTTGCGTTCTGCAATCTCGTCTGAAAATCAGCGCACTTCCGCGCCCTAAGTGTGGGGTTGCATTATGCCGAGGCGGGGCCTTTTGGCACATCTTACAAAATTTTGTTGTTATTTGTTGTTTTCTTTGTTTTATTGTATTTTGTGTTGTGATGTGTCAATAAATGTTTCTCTTTCTCTTTCTTTCTTTCAGTTAGCTGTCATTTGATTACTGCAAAAGTATAAAATCTTGTTACAGCACCCAGTCGAATCGCACCCATGTACAATCGAACCAACTGAATCATGACCCACCATAATCTTATTTTTGCTTATCCACTTTAACGTCCAGCGCCCGCGGCGTAACTAGGGACTAACGTCCCAGCGCGCGTTACGCGCGCCGAGCGTGAAAAACGCCGTGTTTTTTCCGTTAAAACTATTTATCACATAAAAAGTACTTAACCTATTTCAAAACCAAAAATGTATTTATTTTCTTTATTATAATTATATAAACTTGAATAATAATATGAATCATCGTACCTACATCTTCATTTACTAAAAAATTATCAAACATAGGATGGTAGCATTTTTAGACTGATTTGGAGACCTATTTTGATAAATTTATTTAAAATACTTCCTCTGAATATTTAATTATTATTTTGGTACCGTTTTAACGGGGTTGGAGTCTAGTTTTTTCAATAACATATTTAATTTTAATACAGATATCACAAGTAAATCATAAAGAAATTAACTTGCGAAAAATAGGAAAATGGCGGAAAATTTTCTCACTTTATTGTAAAAATATTTTTTTTTTCATAATTTTTGTTGCCAGGTATGGGTTTTTCTAATTAGAATTTAGTAGAATAATTATTGACAATGACATCTGACATTGACACTAGCAACTTGTCTTATTAGAAAATAAAGAAAATCCGAAATAAAAAAACCAAAAACTCGTGTGGCACTCTAGTACCATGGACGTTAGTCGGCATAAAGTTTTGTGGCACTACAGTACCACTGGACGTTCAAGTGGGTATCACCTTAAATACAAGTAGGTTGAAATTAGCTTGAAAATTTATTTCCTTGGTAACGAACTTGTTATCATTTGATTAGACACTGACATTTACTGAGTGCACTGTTAAATAAATCGGACAGTATCGACTAAGCTCGTATATGAAACAGAAGAGATGATGTTACTGTCTTTATCTGTATTTACGTAGGTAAGTATAGGAAGTTTTCTACGACCTTAAATTTGCTCAACTATTAGTCGCATTTGTTTCTCTAGAATATAAATTCAAAAATAATGCAGTAATGTTTGGAAAAATACGGCCAAGTGAAGAGCCAGCATAAACTTAAGATTAATATATAAGTAAAAAGAGTAATATAACATTTGTGAAATGGAAAGAAAACTTTATTTAATCTTTAACAGAACTTATTTAAATTATATGATTCTGTAATGCAGTCCTGTAATCCAGTGCCGTGCAAATAATTTCTAATAGTTTGTAGACAGACGTCATGTTGCGCTGCAAAATATCGGGTGGGAGTAAAAGGATGTTCTTCCTAATGGTTGCATGTCCACTCTTTGTTCGCTCGTGAGTCGGCGAACGCCGTGGTTATGACGTCTGTCCTCGTGGATGCCCTCTCCGGCGTGCCGTCTGGTCCAGGTCCTCACCGTATTCCGAGAAATATTCAATTCGCGTGATATTTCCCGTATGCCATAGCCTTCCTCACTTAAGACTACAATCCGAGAACTTTGTTCTTCTAAATTAGCCATTATAAAAAAATATTAAGCATTTTCCTATTTAGTTTCTATTTTTTCACATTGACTGACAACTTGACATAATATGACACACTTGTAGAACACCCCATTTTTTTAATATATTTTTTCCATCATCAAAAAGTTTAGGTTAAATAAGCGAAACTAGCTCGAGATTCAAACAATGACTGTAAATGTGTGAAATGTGGTTTTATGACAATGATAACAAAGGTTAAAATTGCATAGCTCTGCGACCTGTATTGACGTAATTTTATTAGTATCTAAAACGTCGTAAGTGCATTATACGTGATAGATCTTACAAGAAGGAAAGTTTCAAGCGAATTATCAGGCAAGTGGGTCATGAATCAGTTGGTTCGATTGTACTATTCCTTTCCTACATTTATTTTATAACACGTGCAATGTTTAAAATACATAAATTTACTTTACTTCCAATAAACAATTTAAAGTGACCGTAAATTGCAATATCGTTGGACCAAGTTCCGACACAATTGATCCAGTTATATTTGCTAACTTTGAAACCGGTTAAATGCAGTTAAATGCGGTTATTTGCTGTTAAAAGCGACCCGTTCTATCGTTGCCGTTATATGAAAAATAGATATAACGGTGATGTTAGATAGATACATTTTTAGGGTTCCTTACTCGAAGGGGCCCAATTACTGAATCTTCGTCGTCTGTCTGTCTGTCTTTCACCAGGCTGTATCTCAAGTAGGGATCACCTACCGTGATCTGTTGCCGCTATAACAAATACTAATAACACATAAATATATCCCATAAAAGCCGTGTTGGCTAAGTGGGAGGACACTCGACTTTCATTCCGAAGGTTAAAACCCCGCCACGCACCTCTGGATTTTTCTTCTTGAGACATTTATGTGCGCTTTAAACACGGAGAAGGCAAACATCGTGAGGAAACCGGCATGTTCCGAGAACTTTAAAGAGTTTGAAGGACAAGTGACATTCACCAACCCGCACTTGGCTAGCGTGGTGAATTAAGGCTTAATCTCTCTCGCCTAGAGAGAAGTCCCTGTGTCCCAGCAAACGTGATTTTAATATAATTAAGCAGCGGTTTTGCACTCTAAAAACCGCTTATTTTTGAGTTTTTTTTATTTAAAAATGTACACGGAATATTAGGTGTACAATGAGTTTATCTCATTATTATTTATTTATACTATATATACAAATTTATTTACTACTATTTCCGTTTACACTTTTCATGAGTTGTTATTAAACCGGAAACAGAAATATACCATTTGTAACAAATTCAACTGACCAGCCGTCATGGACCTTGCCGGACATGGCTTGGTGACAGGCAGACGGACAGTCAGACACGCACAGTAAAATCTTAGTAATAGGGTCCTATTTTAACTTGTTAACAATTATTTTTATTTTTTTTATACTCGATAAGTCTTCATTTGACCACAATCTCACCTGATGTAAGTTGACGATGTGGTCATAGATGGGACATGAAGACCTAGAAGGTAGATGGCTTCTCCGGGCCACATTACGAAACACGAAAGAATCGCTTCACGCACTGGCCCAGCCCGGAGGGTAGTGACAAGCCGTGGCCGAAGCCTACCACCAGAGCCTGTTATTATCACCATGGAACCTTATGATAGGAAGCATTGTCCTCGACGAGAAAAATACAGAAAAATATTGAAACTGCACTTTTGTCACATATTATACTCACATTAATGACTTTTACCAGTGAAAGTCATTATATAATATTATACTTCATTGGTTTTTAATAAATGATTGATTGATATATTGATTCTTCCTCTCAGAAAGTCCACCAACATCAACCACAGAAGAAGACCAAACAGTGACGTCATTCTACGCATTCAGCACAAACATGGCCCCAGCCCCGATCATGTTGCGGCTTGGCAACTCCACCATTGACAGCACAAAGTCTTTCAAAGTGCCCCAGCCGCCGGAGTCACCGCGCCCGAGCACCACCCCACCCACTGTGGCTCCTCAGGCGCCTGTGATTCCGAAGGTAAGAACTGCTGAGAGGCAAGTTGTTTGAGGTGACGCGACATAAATTTTAAAAAACGTTGATATAAAAGGACCAGACAACAACAAAATAGTGTTATGATGGTGGTGGTTGAATGAAACCAACGATGTATGACAGATAGGATTGTTTATTCAATTACTTGTAACTACTAACAAATCTTTAATGTATAGATAGAGTATGATCTTATGAGAAAACCTATTCGTGGTTCCTGGAATGGACTGCGGGGCTATCCTCTTCCATAACCTCCTAGCTATATGCTATTCCTGAGGGCGACGGGGCCTCCGCTCAGTTCAAGCTTTAGACATCAGAGTCGACTGCGGGGCTATCGTCCTCTGTGCCGTCTAGCTAGCGAATGAATTTTTCTTCCCAGCGGGGCTCCTTATAAGGGCGGCTGCCGCCGTCTGTGTGCTTCACGTATACTTTTGTATGTAGTAGTGTTGTTGCGCTGACGATCCGCATGGCGCTAGTAGTTTACTTGCATTGATCTTTGATAAAATGGTTCATGGTTCTATTAGACGGTTGCTATTCAGTTGACGTAGTGATACGCACGCGAACCGATAGATGGCATCGTGTTACAGTGTCAAATATCTTTAGGATAAAAAATTCATACTTGGAAAATAATAAGAATTTTTTGACATTCGGAACCATTGTTAATGATAATTATTATAAATTGACATTATTTATATTTCTTGTAGTTATAAAGCCGATATTAGTTTAATTGTTCATATGAATTAATTAAGTATTGCAGATTTAATTATTACTAAATGTCAAACATTTAGTAATAATATGATATAAGTTATTAAAATTTGATTATGTTGTGGCATTGGTGAACCACGTTAAAAACCATATTGTGACTTATCATTTATATCATCAATAAATTACTATTATAACTATTATGATTATGACACTGCTTAGGAACAGTAAAAACGTATCTATGTATAACTAGATAAGGTACAATTCATTAAAAAACAAAAATGCGGGAATGTATAAAATACCCCGGCCAAAACATTGGATAGCTGGCTCTATTGACTTGTGTCCTAAAATAACTGCGACAAACTGCGAACGACAGAATCGAGTAATTTCAACCAATAGAATTGCATTTAAATTGGAAATTTCGAAGTCCTAGAGGATTATTGGTCCAAACATCCACTTTGGCTCGTTTCAAAGCAAACTTCATCGTAATTGGTGATAATAAGGAGGGCACTGTATATTTTAACAGGAAAATACTCGTGGAAAGTTGTGCGGATTAGATAGGAGTTTGAATATTGTCATTACAATTTTTATGTAGGAAATAATAATAATTGCTTATAATAAGAAATAATACGCTTATAAAATAGTAGGTATCTATCGAATTTGATTCTCGAAACTCGAATGAAATCGAAAAAATATAGTATTTTTAAAGAGGTAATAACTCTTATAGAAATACTAGAATTTCTGAAGTTTGAGAGTTTTCTGGAGTCTGAGACTAGGATCATCTTTTCATCCGCAGCTGGACAGGATACCCCACTGATTTGTGCGTCAAACTCGTTCAAACCTGATCCTTCGCGGCCCCCGCCAATAAGCACATTTGTCTAAAAACACGCCACGAGTTACGCAGCGTCAGACCTTACGATGCGTTTAGACAGCATCCTATCTTACTCTGTCGAATCTGAGAATACCGGCTTTCAACTTGAGAGATAGGATAGTTTAAATCTCAAATTATAGTCGCAATTTTAATTTATTGCTAATTATTTGTCTTTTATTATCTACAGGTTGACAAAAGTGTAAAATAAATGTCTTTTTATAGGTTGTCTATGATTTTTCTTGATAAGCTATTCATACGTGGTGGTAATTATACTCTTTGAGCTATTGTCTATGTCTCGAATGTTCAATATTCATTTTATAGGTTATCTATGATTTTTCTTGATAAGCTATTCATACGTGTTGGTTATATACTCTCTGAGCTATTGTCTATGTCTCGAAAGTTCAATATTCAAAAGAGTTTTCAATCATTTTTTTCTTACATGAGTTTGAAGTACGTACTTAATTATTTTTTTTATTTTTTATTTTTTTGTTAAAAGCTTCCGTGAAATAGTGGAAATTATCTATATTCTATATATATAAATAAAAATGAATTGTTGTTCGTTAGTCTGATTAAAACTCGAGAACGGCTGGGACGATTGAGCTGATTTTGGTTTTAAAATGTTTGTCGTAGTCCAGGGTAGGTCTAAACGCTAAGCAAATAAGGAAAAATTGCCGGGAACTTTTTTTACCCGTGCGACGCCGGGGCGGGCCGTCAGTTTTATTATATATTTCTCGCTCATTCTAATTTCAATTTTGTTGTCAGGTGAAAATGGTAGTACCTCACGTGGTGTCCGTGAAGAACACGTACTTTGACCACGACAGGCGGTACGGGCCCACCTTCGAGGACTCGGACGGAAACATTACGAAGATCACAGTGCAGTTGGGGGAAGATGCTCATCTGAACTGCAGGATCAGCTTGTTACAGGATAAAACTGTGAGTATATTTTCGTATAAATATGTAATATAAATAATTCTACGTTTGTGTGGTTATCCTTTGGCGGGGGCTTCTTGAATAACCCATTGCTCAAAACTGAATAAAGATTTGTTCAGTACCTATTTTTTGAGTTTCTTGCGAAAATAGGGACCGAGAGACACGGCGGAGGACTTTAATTTATAATAATTATAGATGATTTTTATGCAAAGGCTCCAATATTTTGGCATACCAACTTGTCCGCCATTTAGCTAAAACAGAACTCATCATGTTCACCAACAAAAGGAAACTTGGGCACCTAAAATTGCCCCAGCTCTTCAACACAGAACTTCAACTAACTAACGAAGTCAAATACTTAGGGGTCATACTAGATAGCAAGCTTCTATGGAACAAGCATCTTGACTTCAAACTGAACAAAGCATGTACTACATTTTACCAATGCAGGAGAATGCTAGGGAAAACATGGGGACTCTCCCCCAAGGTAACCAGATGGCTTTACACTGCCGTCGTAAGACCCACACTAACCTATGGAGCCATAGTATGGTGGATCAGAACAGAACTGAGCACAGCCAGAACGAAGCTGCAGCGCTTTCAAAGAATGATAGGCGCAGCCGTCACGGGCTGCATGAGAACAACACCGGCTGCTGCACTCGAAATTGCTCTCGAATTAGCGCCACTCGACCTACATATACAATTAGAGGCGACCATGTCAGCCCTTAGACTAAACAATCTTGGAATATGGGGAACCACCACAAGTCCACACGCACGTATACTTGAAAGGGCGCTGGAATACCAACCACTAATAGCAGCCCCGTGCGACCTCATGCTCAAGAAACCAATCCAAGACAAACTTTACCACATACAACTATCTGAAGGTCCTAAGGACGAATCAGGCATTGAGGAAGTGAGAATATACACCGACGGCTCTAAAACAAAGACCGGAACAGGTGCAGGGGCCCACTCACTAGACCTCAACATTAACATATCCATGACACTAGGCGAACACAGCTCTATATTCCAATGTGAATGTGCAGCAATAACAGAGGCGGCCAGGGCAATCATGAGAAGGAAGATAAATGGGTACCATATTAGAATTCTCTCAGACAGTGCCGCCACACTCACTGCCCTAATGGGCAGAGAGAGTAACTCTAAGCTAACATACGAATGCCACCTAGTGTTACAGGAGGCTTCCAAAAATAACACGATCACCCTTCAGTGGATCAAAGGTCACAGTGGATCATTCGGGAATGATGCAGCAGATGAACTAGCACGGCAAGGATCAGGAAGGAAAGCAGAAGGTCCGTCTCCGTTCCTGCCGCTGCCTTTCTCACAACTGCGCACCTGGATGAGAACTAGAATAAAAGACCTACACAACGATCGCTGGCATAATCTAACAGACTGCCGACAGGCAAGAACAGCAATGCCAGACCTTAACTCAAGGCAATCCAAACGCCTATTAAACCTTAAAAGAACGGACCTTCGAGTCCTGATAGGAACTATCACAGGACACATCACCCTCAACAAACACCTCTATAACATGGGATCCACAGACAGTTCACTCTGCAGAGGATGCCTCAACAAAGACGAAACAGCTGCCCACGTCATCCTGGAATGCGAGGGAGTAACAGCACAGCGACGTGAAATCCTTAAGAACCCAAGGTCACTCCGAGAAGCCTGCGAAGACCCCAGGAAACTTCTGCGCTTTTGGTCGGAGTTGGGCTGGTTACACTAGCACCCCAATCCACGCACAATGGACCACCTTTGAGTCTAAGTGCGGAAAAACAGGGCCCCCCTAACTAACTAACTAACTTGTCCGCCATTTTTAAATGAACGTAATTTAGCGGCCAGTGATGAAATGCATGTCAATCGACAGAGTAAACACTAATATGTAACAAATTACTCTTACGTGTACAGTTAATGAAGTTTAGTTTAGTTTTGTTTTAAAAATATATATAAATATAAGACCCAATTAACTGATCTCAGAACTCTGACATTCATTTCATCAATGGCCGCTAAATCATGTTGTTTTCAAAATAAATCACTGCATCACCTAACCAAATTAGAATAATAATAATACACCTAGCCGATTTTGGCTACAGTGACCTCAGCAATGTCTAGATCTTATGTGACTATTGTACCCAATTCTAGCGACAAACGTGCGATCGCAAGATGTACACGTTAGGGTACCATTAATATAATTGTACTGAATATTGGAGAAACCAAATTAGACCTTGTACATTGGGTGCTAGGTGTCTGAAATACTACATAGATACTTTTTTGTGTAAATACTTTTATTTATTGCATAGAAAACACCTAGAACAGAATCCAAAAATTGTAGATCGTACAAAATCTGGTCCCGCGGCGGGAATCGAACCCGTAACTTCCTGCGCCTCAGGCGGACTTTCGCCCAGCGAGCCACAGTGGTCGTCAAATGACTAGTAGGTATGCCAGGCTCCCTATTAAAATGTAACCCCTTTACACTCTTAATAAGACTAAGCAAATATTCTTTAAGCAAAGCATTATACACTAATCTTTTTGATCATTACGCGTATTATCAGAAGTCATCTGCCTTTATAGCCGTACAAAACCCAGATGTTTCGCGGACTCTGTGATCTTATTTGTCAAGCATTCGCTCATTTCTTTATCTTGTTAAGAAGGAACGTTGTTTTCATAATAAATTATGCTTAAAATGTTATCCGACCCATTTCCGGGAGGCTAAACGGAATCCGTTTGTTTTTTCTTATGCCTTGAAGCTATGCTTCGGTTTACGAGAATGGTATTTTACTACATAGCGGTCTTGCATTTTTGTGATGAACGTTTGTGGAATAAATTGAGATATTGTCACGCCGCGGGAGTTGCTTTTTCGTCAGCGCGATATAGAACTCGGGCTTTCTTACTAGATTACTTCGATAAACGTGAAATTATGATTTTAGGAATTTCATGTTGGGTTATGTTGGAAATTTTGGTAAAAGTGGGTCTAAATCATATCTGGAGCAGAGAACACTCTTAAAATCGACCGCCACTTCACAATTTCCTTTGATACCTCCGTCGAATCTGTTTTTATCCACAGAAATTTCTTTTTATTGAATCAAAGTGCTTTCTTTCATTAGAAATAAGTATCGCTTTTGAAACAATGCTCTCATTCAAAGCCCTATCGGTTATTGCGGTTCAAGTTTGCTCTTATATCCACTTTTTCTGAGTAATTGTTAGGCACCCTTTTATTTTCCTGGAAAAAAATGAGAGATCCTTTAGCTACTGCCATTTGTTAACAATACTGTTTGTTTCTTTTATTAATGTGTGCTTAATAATATCTCGTTTCCGGAAAAGAAAAGGATGGGATAAAAGATGTTGGCTTTTGAGTTCGTTAGTA
Organism: Gymnoscelis rufifasciata; assembly: GCA_929108375.1. Lineage (NCBI taxonomy): Eukaryota > Metazoa > Arthropoda > Insecta > Lepidoptera > Geometridae > Gymnoscelis > Gymnoscelis rufifasciata. The sequence continues at coordinate 13,028,046 of OV815314.1, forward strand.
TTTGGAATAAAACTCAACCACGTGCAAGTATCTGAATAAGACTAGCAAGAGTAGGGTCACTACTTTCCCTTTTTCGGATCATTTCGTCGGTTTTTTAAACCCTCTTAACTGGGGTTTGGAATATACCAGATTGAGCAAATTAACAGGATATGGTGTCCATAAGAGGCTTATTAAAAATGTGTAGTTTAAATTGAATAAGTATAATAAGAATAAGAATCATTATTTTTGTCACAATCACAACAAATACATAATTATATTAACATAAGGTTAGAACTATGTTGCGACAGGAAAGGTAAACATTCAACATAAGCTGCGGCAGAACGGGTCCAACCATAGCGCTGGTCTTCCATAGTTACCTGAGTTGTGTTGGTTATACAGCATACAGTATATTACAGAAAGAAAACAAAAAAGAGAAACTATAATAACTTAACCATAAACATTGCAACAAGAAATTTCAGTAAAGAACAAGGTACAACAATATAAACTTATTTCCTGAAAACTATGTGTATACAAAGAGAGAAAAAAAACAGACTATTTACAAGGAAAAACTGGCCCACACATGACCAATCTTCCGCACCAACCCAAATACACATTTGCATAGTCAAAGTCAAAGTCAAAACGCGTTTATAACGTTTATTTCCTAAGACGCGTATGCATACATGGACATGGTGAATAATCAAGGAAATAACATTGTCTTGACAGTTCGCATAGCCCTTATTAGTGTAGTAAGTCCAAACGTAACCACTCACTCACGTATAAGTACGTGAGTGAGTGGTTACGTTTGGATCATCAAAACTGTTTTGGAACTTTCAGAACTCTGACAGCTGAAATTTGGTACACATTAGGTATATTTACTAAGAAGAGAAAAGTAATAAACTTTTACCCCCATCGTTTTGTTCTTGAGGGGGCGCCGCGGCGCCAGTAAATATGTATTTTCAAAACGTGTTGCTTCACTTATGAAAAGGCCCGATGTCGCTTACAAAGCTATGGAGTGTTTGGGGTGTTTCAGGGGATTAAATCAGCAATAGAGGAATGTAAAAAAACGCAAGTCACCGAGATAGCCAACCGAATTATCTTATTTAAATGGCGGTGGCTATATCTCGTGAATAAGGCCGGAATTCCCGCGCGTTATATAATATAATCATGTTTGTTATATTTTTTTAATTTTGCATTAGCGCTATATGTTGCACATTTGACGACCCCTGTGGCTCGGTGGGCGAACGTCCGCCTGAGGCGCATGAGGTTGCGGTTTCGATTCCCGCCGGGGGACCAGATTTTGTACGATCTACAATTCCTGGTTTCGGGTCTGGGTGTTTTATATCATATGTATGTATTTACAAAAAAAAAGTATCTATGTAGTATATCAGTCACCTAACATCCATAGTACAAGCTCTGCTTAGTTTGGGGTTAGGTGATGCTGTGTGAGTAGTCCGGAAATATTTATTTATTTAAGTTAATTGGAAAATAATGACAGAATAAAACACTTATTTAATGTATACAAATACAAAATGGGTGCCGGTTTCTGTTGAATAAGAAAGTGCCAAGTTATAGAGCATCGAATTTCCGAAGTTGTGACGTATACATTTAGTACATTGTGCACGAAAGCATTACGTCACGCAAAACTTCAATGCGATACAGTGCATTGAAGTTTTGCGAATTGATTTCACGTTTGCAAAAAAAACAGGTTTTAAGTAAACTAAATTCAAATTCAAATCATTTAGTTGCTAGAACGCAGGTACATTGGTCTTATATTTTAAATCCTTTTACCTATAAAATAATCAAAGAAGCTTTTAAAGTAATTAAATTAAAAATATTAAATTAAATAGTAACTATACATCTAATTATTATTTTTTAGTCATCTACCCTTTTGAGTAACGGGCTTTAGCACCATAAATAACTATATACAGAACATTTCAGAACTAAAATAATCCCGAAACTTGAAAGACATTATCCAAACGACGGCCGGAGACATAAGCTCTCGTATTCAATTGAAATTAGAGGTTTTAAGCTGTAAGGGCACAAATTAGTATCAAGCATTCTGTTTCAAAGTCATTGCGGTACCCATTTTGTTCAGTAGTAGACATTTCGTTTTATTCAAAGGATTCCGGAAATTAAAACGGAAACTCGAAACTGTTTTAAGCTCAAGCTTCAAATAACTTTAAAGTGAATGTACAGAAAAAATGCTAGAATTTTTAATTGAAGCATATTTTATATTCACTGATTAAATATGAGATTCACTATCAAAATGTTTGAAATGGAAAGCTTTGGGCATAAAGAATGTCCGGGTATGGTGCTAGGACGACTTTAATTATAACCTTCTCTTTGGATAGACGCCATTTTGCATTTCTGACATATTGAAGTCTAGCTGCCCGCCCGCGTTTATACCCGCGTAATAATTAGCCAGTCACGGACGCCATCTATTAAAAGAAGAAGAAACAATACCGCGGTAATAAGTAGCTTTTTTCCTTAACTATTAAAACAGCTATGTCCAAGACAAATTTGACACACAAACACAATAGTAGTTTTTGACTGCTTCAGTGGCGCAGTGGGCGAGAGTCCGCTTGCGGCGCAAGAGTTAGCGGGTTCGATTCCCGCCGAGGGTGAAATCGTTGTATGTTCTGCAAGCACTTTCTCCTTGGTCTGGGTGTTTAATATGTATAATAAAAAATATCTATATATGTAGGTATGACTATTATATTAAGTATATCAGATATCTAGGACCCGTAACACAAGCTTAGAGCTTACCACGGGGCTAGATATTGTTGTGTGAATTGTCTGGAAATATTTATTTACTTTTATTTTATTTATTTTAATAAACAAACTTAATATCCATAGCTAAAGAGCCCAGTTGACCACCTATGATAATGACGTACATAATGTCGTTGATAACGACTTTTTATATACAGGTGTCTTGGGTAAGACGAAGAGGCAAAGACGAGATGCCAGAACTGCTCACAGTGGGTGCTGTAACATACGCGGCTGACAGCCGGATCAGCGTGGGGAGACGGTACCCTGGGAACTGGAGGCTGCTGGTCAGAGAAGTGACTCCCGGAGACGAGGGCGTCTACGAATGCCAGATATCCACACATCCTCCGCGTGTTAGCAGGATCTACCTTCACGTTAATAGTAAGTACCTACTATTAAGATTAGATTTTGGAGGTTTTGTCTGTTCACGTCCGTAAGTGTTAACCCTCTGAATCCTTACACGTGACCTCCGGGTGGTGCTAAGAAGTCTCTGGTGGGAGGCTTCGGCCGCGGCTTGTCACCACCCTCCGGGCTGGGCCAGTGCGTGAAGCGATTTTTTCGTGTTTCGTAATGTGGCCCGGAGAAGCCATCTACCTTCTTGTCTTCATGCTCCATCTTAGACCACATCGTCACTTAACATCAGGTGAGATTGTGGTCAAATAAAGGCTTATCACGCATAAAAAAATTAAAAAATTAGAGGAGTATTTATTGATTTGGCGGCAACAGAACATAGGAAACATCAGAGACACAAGACATAATTATATAATTAACACTAAAAGAGATAACGGAACGGAAATATTTATAGATGCATACCTACCAGTAAGCAAGTTTGAAAAAAACTATATTACACGGCCAACAAATCAATCGACAGAGTAATATTATAGTAGTTCAGGAACAAATTTAACGTATTTTGTTTCTGAAATATTTCGGTTTTAAAATTATAATACATTTTCATACCCATGTTTACTCTGTCGATTGAAATGAGTTTTATCAATAGCCGAAAAATCGTTTTTATTTTGTTCAAAATAATGGACGTGTATATGCTATCAAGTTTCATCAAGGCATACCATCTGTGGCAAAACCATGTTATTAGCTTATAAATTATTCAGTAACTTAATATTAATCAAAGTCAATTCAAAGGTCGTAAGTGAACCTTGTAAGTTACCTTAGTTTTCGAGTACTTAATAATTTAGCAATGTACTCGAAAACTCAGGTCGTGTAGGCTTAGTAGTCCCATTGAATATTTAAAGAAGCATTGAAAGAAAACAAGTAGTTACCGACATGCTCTAGATTCAAGTGTTTGAAGACGGCCGGCGCGGCGTTACTATAGCAACGTTTTGTAAATGGTTCCCGATTCATAAAGATATAAACTGTTAAAGGTCGAATTAATAATATATAGCTAAGCTTTGAAGTAATCTGTTTGCGGGGAAATGTTTCATTCATAACATAAGTTATAAGATTCATTCGAAACCTTTGAAAATAATCTTGCGATCTCAACCTTTGAACGCAAGTGTATTTATGGCAAGGCGACAACTAGGGGAAATTACTGTCCGCCATTTCATCGTCTCTTTTTTAAAACTACCTTTTTTCAACGAATTACTTATAAAGCATTAACAATGATAATTTTATAGTTGCTTTAGTTTTTATAGAGGCGAATAGGCGTAAGAATAAAACAAACATCAAATACTGTGGTAATAAAGTAAAAAATAAATTTAGTTTTGTATATACAGGTTTTTCAATGTCAAATGAATCTGAATAAAGGCTATTACATATTATATTATTAATCTACGGCTGGAGTGTATATTTTTCTAGTAAACTACCCTATTGACTGAAATGATAATGATGAATGATATGATGATACAAATTATTGACGAAATAGACCAATATTTATGAGTATCCATACCTATTTTTACATCAAATACAAATTTAAACCCACTCAATTTAAAAAATACACATATAGGTACACAAAAGGGTCAGGTGAAAATAAATAAAATCTGTTTTTCAAAACCATCAGGAGATAACCCTATCATCCCTATATACATTACGTTTTTGGTTGGATTGTTAAACAGATAACAGCCGAGTTTTAACGATATAAATTTGTCCATATATTTTCTAACCTCCAAATAGAATATTCTTCAGATAGAAATCATTTTCCATTGCCAGTAACAGTAATGGATGGCTATAGGATTTTCATGAGAGTATTTCAGGAATTTCTTATCAATAGTGTCGAACCCATAAACCCGAATGCCTCGATTGATGGACGAGGTGTCATAAAGACGCATTATTTATTACTTGATCCGCACGTGAGTGTTATTTTATGCGGGAAATATGTTACAGGGATGATCATAAATTTCAAACAGAATCTGTATCATTTTACTTAGTTTTTAACCCTCGACCAAAAAAGAGGGGTGTTATAAGTTTGACGTGTCTGTCTGACTGTCTGTCTGTCTGTGGCATCATAGCTTCCGAACGGATCGAGCGATTTCAATTTTGTTTTTTTGTATGAAAGGTGAGCTTGGCGCGAGTGTTCTTAGATATGTTTCATGAAAACGGTTGAGCCGTTTAAAAGTTATGGAGGTGAGAGTGGGGAGGGAAATATACTAGAGTAGGGTATCAAACGAAAGCGCATCGCGTCCACATTACGTAATATTATGTCGTTTTACATTTAAGGAAATGAAGGCATTAGAATCAAGGGTTTTTCTTAAATTTTAAATTTAGATTTATTAGGGTATTTTGCACTGATTTATTTATTTATGAAGCTTCCCGCAGAAGGACAAATGAATCTTAAATAATAATTAGGTACATTGTGATCAGCTACTTACATATTATGATATTTATCATTAATATGGCTGATTGTTGTGTGTAGCAATCAGTCTGGACGCTATAGAATCCTTTTAAAATAACGCCCACCGATCAAAGATGACTACAGTCAGCGCTGACAGTATTTCCACACAGTTTGCTATGCGCTGAGCTGTCAGCGCCTATAATTAGCGTTTAAAAAGCAGCCTTACTTTGTAATCGGTTTTGCGTCATCATCAATCTATACATATTATAAATAAAAATCCCCCGCCGCATGTCTGTCTTTATGTTCCGGATATCAGGATCTACAAAACTGATCACCATACAGTTGTCAGCAATAAGTAGAGCATTTCAAGAGGAAAGTTTTGGTGTTTTAGTTTAATTTAAAAAATTCACATATGTATCTCCCATATGTGAATTTTATTGAATTATGATGATAATTGTTGAAGGAGTTGGGAAAAATCAAACATTTATTTTGAAAGTTTTGTTTATTTACGAGTACAGGTATTCATGGCAACTGACAGTAGCACTCACATTGCGTTGAGCATTTAGCAAAACAATGGAATATTTATTATTATTATTTAAAAATAATGAGATAAGTTCCAGTTAAGTCCATTGTACATCTACGCTTATTTTCTATAGTCAAAAGAGAGTTCAAGCTCTAATATTTATTCTCTAATATTTCATTAATTAACTGCGCTTACTCTAGCAAAGAACAACGACATTTTAAATGAACGAAGAAGCAGGTCTAATAACGACGTGTAGAAACACAAATAAGTAAGAATATAACAATAAATAACGAGCACTAAAATAAGTTTAGAATTTTTTGCTATTAACATGAAATTTTGTACAGCTGAGGACTCATGCTGCACTGCGATTGGAGCATCAACTCCTCTTGTATCTATGTCACTACAAATTGACTCTTTAGGTACACCAACACATTCTCAACATAACCTCACTTTTTCACGCATTCGCTCCAATTAATCACTCACGTGCCTCCCCATTTAGATAAGTACCAGTCATCCGTAACTCAGAGACAAAATACCTCATCAGGAGAACATCTAAATGGGAATCGCGACGCTAATCACGTCCCATTTGGTATTTCACCCATTTGATGGTCCTTGATGGCCCGCCCATTTGGCGGCTTCATCCGTCCACGTGTTCATAAATAAAACATATTACAAATCCCTGGACGACGTTTTAAGGGATGATGGGATAAACTGGACTCCGTTTTAATGTGAATTTTGTTGTTTGGAATTAATATTTATTTCTATTTACGCAGTACCATTTATACTCAAAGTAGACGCAGATTGTTCTAACGATTACTCATATATTTTAGATATTACTTGCCACTAATTTATATGTAGTATATAATTGGAAAAATAGGTATTTCCGGGCTTTTCATGAGAAATAATTACAGGATTAATTGAAGAATCTTGTACGGGTTACTCTTTATAAAACATACTAGAGGTATAATGGTAATTTTGATAATTGGCTTTATTGAAATAATTACCAATTATAATTGAGCACGCGCCAACAAACGAAAACTAATTTCACGAATGTATGTGAACTTTATGGATGTATTTTTTTATTTATGTTATATTTGTATACAAAATGGTGAAACATGTTACTGAACTAAACTACCAATATGTACACACATGCTTAATAGCAAATAAAAAAATATATTATAATACTATTGTAAAATACATTGGAACCCGCGCTGACACAATGTTAACATTTTTTTTTATTGAGCCTGTGGTGTCCCACTGCAGGGCAAAGGTTTCCCCTTCTACCTTCCTTCCAGACGTCAATATTAACATGAGTATTTAAAATAGTACACCGTATAATCTTTATCTAATAAACGTTGCGACATATTTTGTGCCAGTCAAAACACACCTTCTAAATCATCTTACATTCTCTCACACCTATATAACTTAATTATAATATCTACAAAAACGTTTCCAAGTCAAATCGCGGTTTCATTCCATCTCTACGGTCTACAATCATAAAACCATTACTTTAAGAGCGAAGCCTTATTTCATCATCCGTCCGGAGCAGGCGATTTGTCACACTGGTCATCTCGCCTCCGTTGACAAAACTGCTGATCTGTGCCTACTGAATATACAAAAAGGGAAAATGTGTTTTGGGACAATATCAGCACAATAAATCACTTATCTCCCCATCAAGGGACGTGGAAAGAGTTCTAATGCCTTTTTAGGGAAATATGAACGGAATAAGGGCGCGGGTGAAAAACTTTGGAGCGGGAATTTGATTTGTGGGATTCGAAGGGATGATATTAATCGCCATTTTGATCAATAGTTTTTCAGCAACTGAATGGATGAGAGGAGATAAAATAGGTGAAGAGGATAGACGGTAAAGACTAGGTCGTATTGAAAGGCGATTGGTAACTTTTGGGCGGTGGAGTTTAATTGTCCTTACAAGTTATTTTCATCGCAATTTTTATGGTACTTATGCAATAAATTCTGAAATAAAAAATTTACACTTATAATAAATATACTAGAAGCCGATGATGTTATAATTATTATTACATAGTTATCTGCTGCTTGTTAGCTAATAGGGTGATGATGATGACTAGTTGGCTACAAAAAGAGTTATAATGTAGAGTCATGTGGGTCAAGTGTGCGCAGCGTCCAAGTGTGCGCATTCAAAGTATCTCGAAAACTATATAGAGTTAAGGAACGACAACCACCGTCTCTAGTACCCTGCGGGACGTACTGTGAATGGCTTGTATCACAGCGGTTGCTCGCACGCCATTTGGATCTGACATGTAAATGAAGATTTTTGCTAAAATATTTACGATATTTTGTCACATTTGACGCGAAATCTTTTGTAGTCATGTAAACTTTTTGAAAATATGTTATTTTCTATCGAATGCAACATAATATCTAGTTTGTTATTTGCCAGTGTTTAAGTTGTTATGATGACGCAATAATCAACAACATTCATATAATTCTGTTTCAATAGTTTGGGTTAAGTGTGCGCAGAAGACTGTCGTGCAAGTGTGAGCATGCGCATACTCAAGAATGTTATAAATAAGATTCTTAAGAAACCAAAAAATTACGAAAATTAGTTTTACTGCCCCTTATGTGGCGAGAAGTATGTTGATCCACCTAGTGAAGACTGTATTGAATGTAGACTTTGTGGAACCTGGTGGCACGAACAGTGCATCAGCTTCGAACACGGCTTTTATTTGTGATACATGACGAAGTAACTAAGGATGATTGTTATGTTGATAACTTTAAGTACCTATGATGAAAATTTTAATTATAATATAATATTGTTTATGTTCTAAATATATATAGCTCAATATTATTTTTTTTGTTGTTGCGTACACTTACCCACATTGCTGCGTACACATACCCCTATACTGGGGTAAGTGTGCGCGTATGGAACGGTCATTGTTTTCTATAGTTTCTTAAAATATAAGCTACCGACAACAATATTATTATGCCTTAGTTGATAACAAATAAACAATTTTACTGATGTAAAAATTTCATTCTACAAATAATTATCGAGTTTCTGAGGCGTCAAAGTTTAAATGCGCACACTTGACCCACATGACTCTATGTTGATGTGTCATTTTCAGTTTATAGTTGTGTTTTTTTAAGGCATTTAAAAATAAAAAATGAACACGTACAAGATATATGATATAACAAGATATCTAAGAAGAATGCTGATTTATTTTAATATACCCACTTTTTTTTTAGAAATGTGCTCTGAAAAAAAAATATTCCGATGCGGACTTTTAATAAAGAACCTACTAGCGTCCATTTTGCTTCTGAACAATTTCGAGTAAGTTTTTCAAGATGGAAGTAAAACTTGGCACCTACAGAACACAGTGGGTTTAAGGACATAGAAGACCATTCATTTAGTCGAACCATTTAGAAATGAATCAGATCAGCTGAGGACTGGTACTCTGTATACTGAAATATACTATTTTCGAACTCTTTATGGATAAGCAAAGAAACAGGAAATATTGAAAAAAATAATCTTTCACCATGTTATCAGTTATATATAACCGACTTAAGCCCCACTCGAGATTAAGGATGCGTTAGCAGATTTCATCAGCTAATGCGTCTGTTTATGTGTGAAGGGATTAATATAATATTTTGTGACCTCGATAGGGACTATTTCTGTAATTTGGTTGACATTTTCATAATTTTGGCATTTCAGTAAATTGTAACTAATTTTTAACCCCCGACCAAAAAAGAGGGGTGTTATAAGTTTGACGTGTCTGTCTGTGTGTCTGTCTGTCTGTCTGTCTGTGTCACCATAGCTCCCGAACGGATGGAGCGATTTCGATTTAATTTTTTTTGTATGAAAGGTTTCATGAAAATCGGTTGGGCCGTTTTGAAGTTATGGGGGTGAGAGTGCGGAAGCAAAACCGAAAATCTGCAAATATACTAGTGTGAGGTATCAAATGAAAACGCATCGCGTCCACATTACATAATATTATGTTGTTTTATATTTAAGGAAATTAAGGCATTGGAATCGGGGGTTTTTCGTAAATTTTAAATTTAGATTTATATAATTATAAATAATGTGTTTTAATCTATAGTAACTAGTGTAAATGGCTTTTAATAATCGTTTTAGAAAAATAAATAATTCAAGACCTAGATAAAATTTTCAAAGATTACACTCTAAATTTATATCATACTAGCTGACCCGGCCAACTTTGTTCCGCCTTAGACGCCATAAATGAGTAGATTTTTGTATTGTTTATCTATAAAATAAGATTGACAGAAGCATCCGTTTTAAACGTCATTTTTTTGTTTTTCATCCTCTTTGACTATATTTGCAGCACACATTCAGTCAATTCTATGTCAAATGTCTTAGGGTTACATTCGCTAACGTTTTATATGGTGGTTAAATAATTTAAAATTTTCTAATTTTCCGCGCAATTTCCTTAATTTTTTCTTTCATAAGAAAAATTTATTAACAGGAGAAGGTCCTGTTAATAACGACCAGAACAAAAAAAGAATTAGCGAAATCGGTCCAGCCGTTCAGGCGTGATGCCGTGACCAAGGGAAATAGGGATTCATTTTTATATATTTTTATATTTTTATTGCACAATCGTACAATTAATATATTCGATTATTTTACATTACCTTGATAACACCTAATTATTGTGTTAGCTACTACTAGTCTGCTGTCACATTATGAAGACAAGTTTATAATATTTCTAGTCACTGTGAGCTTCTCAAAATAAATAAAGAGGGGCAGCACCATCTAGTTGGACCACGGGCATTTGCTAGGATCAGTGGTCTTACTTTTTTAATAGTTGGACCACATCACCTTTTGAGAGCCCCATGATCCAACTAATCAAAATAAATATATTTAGTTAACCCTAGAAACCTCTAAGTACAATCTTCAAGAGCCTTTATATGAAAAATAAGGAACACATATTAATACTCAAAGTTGTGGAAGAATTTCATGTTTAAAAGTGAAATGATGAAAAAAACACGATATGTAAAAAGTTACAAGAAATTAATTCCATTTAGTCCATACCTCTAGTTTTGCTATAACGCTGCTCAAAATACGCCAAGGAGTTTTCAAGTGTAAAAGTGGAATGAGTCCTTCAACCTAATATAACTTTAGCAGTCTTTCATACTTCGCAACACTTTATAATCGTTAGCATCAATTCAAATGTCAAGGGCCATTCCAGCCTAGATTTTTATTTGCGTATTTTATTTTGTGAGAAGGGACCATCCTTCGGGACTACTTAGGATGCGGTATTCTTCACATAAAAGATTACTTTCAGCCCGTTTCACATAGTGTATGTTTAGCTAGACATTCATAGTAAGTTGTTGGATACATTCAAGGCCTTTGTCTTTAATGAAAATATCAAGGAAATAAAACCCTGTGTTAAGATGTTAAGGGAATGAGGAAAAAGGGCCGTATTTCTCACTGTTTTGTTATACGCTTGATACGAGAAGCCTATTACTGGTGCCTCGTTGAGTTGGAATTCTGTATATGTATACTGTATATTATATATTTATGTGCGCTTTAAACACGTGCTTTAACGGTGATGGCAAACATCGTGAGGAAACCGGCATGTTCTGAGAACTTTAAAAGAGTTTGAAGGACATGTGACATTCACCAACCCGCACTTGGCCAGCGTGGTGAATTAAGGCCTAATCTTTCTCGTCAAGAGTGAAGTCCCTGTGTCCCAGCAGTGGGAACGTTACTAGGGTGATGATGATGATGATATGTATACTATTATGTATGACATGTTGTACATCTATCAAAACTAAATAGTACAACATATTAGTACTGCCCACCAATTTTGTATAATTATTTTGATACATACATAAGCCCAAATAGGTACGTGCAAAAACTATTGTTAACTGTTGGATAAAGTCCATTCTTTTAGCTTGTATCAATCCAGCTCATATATATCTGAAACTACGGCTGGAATTCATAGTCACAAATAACGTTTGATTAATTTCAATCTATGATGAAAGACATCTGTAATTGCTAACAAATATAGGCAATTACAGATGTAATCATTGATTGAAGTAATCAAAGATTATTTGTGACTTAACCTCATGAAATCTTGGGGTTTTCAATAAAATAATTTCCTTTGGTCTTGTCTTTTTATGTTTTCTTTTTATTGGTCCCTACAGAGTGCCTCGGATTAATCCCTTAACACTTAGCAAATCCGTAATAAGTATTTTGACGAATATAAGCTAGATAATCCCCGTTCAAAAATCTTACAAGTACCTATGTAAGTGGTTTAAGGTTATTTATATACTTTGGTTTATTTCTTAGTAGCTGGCCCATTCCAGCTTCGCTCGGATCCGAAAACTTTCCTCTTGAATCACTTCTATTACAGGAAACCGCATAAAGATTCGTTGTATAATTTTTAAGTTTGTCTAGAACGTAAGTACAGGAGGTCAGACAGACGCGGCTAACGACTTCAATATAAAAAATCTAAATTAAAAATTTAAGAAAAACCTCCGATTCAAATGCCTGAATTTGCTTAAAAGTAAAACACCATAAATTTTGTAATGTGCACGCGATGCTCTTTCATTTGATACCCCATTCGAGTATATTTGCAGATTTTCGGTTTTCTTTCCCTACTCTCACCATCATAACTTTTTAACGGCTCAACCGATTTTCATTAAACATGTCTAAGGACACCTTTTATACAAAAAAAACTAAACTAAAATCGCTCAATCCGTTCAGGAGCTATGATGTCCCAGACAGACAGACACGTCAAACTTATAACACCCCTCTTTTTTGGTCGGGGGTTAAAAAACGTATCGATTCTATTATTCTTATTTTTACTAAACTTTGAATTTAACGTACATAAACCTATTTGTAAGTCTGTATTCGATCTATAGTATCCTAGCATAGACCAAGATAAATAAGCGGTAAATTGAGTGCATTCATAAATCATAATTATGTTAAACTCGTACCTTCATCACGTTAGCTGATTAACGTCCACTACCTGTTATACAAAAGTCCTAATAAATCTTCATTAGTTCCGTTTGGATACGAACCACATCGGTCCTCCATCATCCATCCATCTAGTTGGATGCCCTTCCAATCTAAATTATCCCAAAGTCTTTAATAAGCGACTATTTTATGACACAGGCTACACGAATTCGAGATAGTAACGATGTGTTTGGTTCAGAAAGTAACTGAAAGTTTGATATAATTATGTTATTATGTTGGAAAACAATGCACTTTGACGTCACATTTTGCTTGGACCCAGCGTTACGTTTTGGAAATTTGCGAGGGAATATAAAAATAGCCAGTTTTTGATGATTAAGTTACACTCTGAAAATATGATACACTTAAAAAATAAATTCATAAGAAGTTTATACAATAACGATTACGAAAATAAAGAAATAGTCAAATATAAAGTCATGTGTAAAATATTCCCTATTGTACAAAAACGTGCATTTGTGTGAATCATTTCGTCGTAGTTCGACGTAATGTAACAACAAAGATTGAACCCAAGGTACAACGCAATGTTACGGGTAAATGCTCACTAGAAATGAACATGAAGAGAGAACCGAAGATTGGCAAAAAGTTTAAATTAAATAGATATTCTTAGGTGTACCATCACCTAAACTCTACGACTGGTTAAGTACTTGTGCTTGTGGTTCGGATCGACCTATTATTAAAATATACATTGGGCGTTTTGCACCTCTACAATAATAACGGCACGAAACGACACATTCTAAGAGCTCTTGGGTGATTCATATAGTTCGCGGTATGATATAAATGTGTTTTGGCGTTTGGAAATTTGTTTAGCAATTTTAATAAGGTACCTAAAATTTTTTTAGGCTAAAACATAACCGAAATATTTATACCAGGTACCAAAAATATGCTTTTTTTTGCTTGATAAGCCTTCAATTTTACCATAATCAGAAGAAAAATAAGTCAATATTTTTCGTCAAAAAACTTGTATTACGATCTTTTCTATGTGTAGTAGTGTCAACAGATAATTTTTTTTTTTTTTTTTTATTTTTATTTATTTATTTATTTATTTATTAACTATTTACAATGTCTTTACAGTTGTGTACCAATTTGACAAAGAAATATAAAAAAAAAACTAAAACTAAAAACTTAAAAACACATATAAAAAAAAACTAACATTCTACACGCTACTAACTACGACTTAATATTAGACTTTATATAAACCTATTTACATATTCCTATGGGTTCTATCCAAAAATTTTAGAACCGCATCCCTGAATTTTGGCAAGGACATATAGAATATGTCAACATCCTCCTCTGCACTTAAAGTATTAAAAGTCCGAAGGGCCCGTGTGAACGGAGACTTGCTCATGAGGTTAGTTCTTGCTTTCGGGATCGCAAGTAATTTAGGTCTTCGGCGTGCGTATACATACTTATTAGGTACGTGCAGCCCTATATGTATTAAAACAAGAGGGTTGTGTATTATGCCTCTAATCACACTAAAGATGTAAGTTATTAACATCAGTTCCCTCCTTACTTCTAGTTTAAAATACCCTACCATCCCCAGTACGAATAGGGTAGGGTACATTAATGGGAAAAATGGGTAAACTCCATATGCCTTGAAATAGAGAAACCTTAAAAACTTATTCTGCATTTTTTCCACCATACTACTGTACTTTTTTTCATGTGGGCTCCATATCATGGCTCCACACTCCAGCCTACTTCTAACGAGTGCATTATACAGAACCTTAATGGTACCGATATTGTGAAAGTCGCCAGATTGTCGCAATATAAATCCTAGATTTCTGAAATACTTTTTACATATATTGACTATATGACCTCTAAAATTTAACTCCGTGTCCATTTGAATGCCGAGGTCACGAACTGAATGCACTCGATCCATACAATCTAAACCCAGTGAGTAGTCATGTATAATAGGATTTTTTGCACGGCCGTATGTAATGGTACAGCACTTGGATGCATTGAAAAAGAGCCTGTTATCGTGGCCCCATTGGGAAACGCGGTTTATGTCACTTTGCAATCGCTCGCAGTCTGAGACCTGCTCTACCCGCATTAGCAGCTTAAGATCATCGGCAAATAGAAGACAAACGGAATCTTTTATGACACTAGGCAGGTCGTTTATCATAATTAAAAACTCAAGAGGTCCTAGGTTACTTCCTTGACTTACGCCTGAATTTGTGTAAAAAGGTTCAGAAAGGTACCCACAGTAGTCCACGTATTGCTTTCTACCTTTCATGTAGCTGGCAAAAAGCTTAAGTAGATCTAAAGTAAATCCCATCGATGCCATTTTGGCCAGTAAGACATCATTATCGACGGTATCGAACGCTTTACGATAGTCGAAATACGCCGCGTCCACCTGGTCCCCAGAGTCCACAGCTGGGACAGCATATGTCATAAAACATAGCATATTACTGTCCGTACTTCGACTCGGCCTAAACCCGTGCTGGGCATCCGACAGTTGACAATTTACCTGCCTGTATATGTATCGATGCAATATAGACTCGAATATCTTTGCGCAGGATGACAGTACAGCAATCGGACGATAACCCCCAACATCTGTACTCGCACTACCTTTTGGTACTGGAATCACACGAGTGATTTTCCATTCCTCAGGGTAAGTGCAGGATTCTAGGCAGAGATTATACAGATGTAATAGTGGACCCCTGAACGCGTCTCTACAATCCTTAAACACAAAAGGTGGTATTCCGTCCGGGCCATAAGAAAATTTAGGCTTGAGATTTTTAAGAGCTAACTTTACATCAGATTGGGTAAACCGATCTATTGCCACCCGGTGCGAACTGCTCGCTCCGGCTGTCTCCAAGGCTTTACTAACACTAAGTAGAGGAGGCTCGTTGTTGTACACTGAATGGAAATAATTAGAAAACTCCCTAGCACAATCATTGGGGGGGAGTTCTCTACCCTCTTTTGTAATACAAGTACGGCTTAAATTTGTCCTCTTCGTTTTTATGAAAGTCCAAAATGTCAATGTAATGAAGCGATCCTGTAATCTCCTTTTATAATTATCATAGGCATCTTTAATCATGTATTTTATAAGTGACCTTTTTTCAGAGAATTTTGTATAATCATTTTTATTTTTGCTTATTTTGTAATTTTTATGTAGCATAGCCTTAGTTTTTATTTCAGACTTGATTTCAGGAGTATACCACTCTGGATAATGATAACGCTTACTTTCGCTGTTATGGTTTTTACGTGGTATTGAGCTGTCTATGACATTATTTATTACCGAGTAAAAATAAGACACTGCGCTATCAACTTCATTTATGTCATACAACAACGACCAGTCTATAGTTCCTATATTCTGGTAGAGACTTAGTAAATCACCCTTTTTAAAATTCCAGTTATTTCTTTGATGTTCAGATTCTGAGATTTTTTTTCTCCTGAGCCAGAGGCCGCAATCCAATCCCCAGGCTCACTTTTATTGTGCCGCAAGTGAACACTAAGTGGAGGATGTTGACAATCAATTGGCACTATCGGACTGGTGCAAACATGTACACTTAGGTCATACTCTTCTAGGTTAGATAAAACCAAATCAAGAATGCGGTTGTTACAGTTGGTTATGCTATTTGTTTGACAGAACCCACAGTATGAACTAAAGTACTCAAAGTAGTTATTTACATCAGTAGAGGCTGAATATAAATTAAAATCACCACACACTATAACCTTACTGTATCTAGAACATAATTTCTCGATTTCGTAAAACATCATCAAATATTGCTGGTCTATGCTACCAGGAGGTATGTAGACAACACAACAGACAAATATATTCCTATCTCTATCAATTACTTTACAACAAACAAGTTCGAAAACACACTTGTCAATATCTATGGATAGTGCGATACGACGTAGGTCTAAGTGCGAGGGCGACGCTGCCAGCAGCACGCCTCCTTGCTTTCTCCCGTCAGCACGATCACAACGATGTACCTTATAGCCTCTAGGTATTAACTCGCCATCATAAAACGAGTCATTTAAACCTGTCTCCGTAATTGCATATATGTCACTTGATGATGACAGTAGTCCTTGAGTAAACTCGTCTAACTTTGTTCTTAACCCTCTAACATTTTGGTAGTATATATATAAGAAGCGAGGCTTAACTTGGGTGGGGTAATTGCGTTTTAGTTGTGGTGTAATTTGTTGTGTTTTTCCGAAACCACAACCATTCTCCAAACTCGGCATTCACCGGCCAGACAGTGCCCGTTGATATTCTCTCGTATGCACTCTCCGGAACTCCGATTCTGAAGGACGAGTAATCTCGTTTATTTTTCGGCTTAATTTTATCCACTGTTACCTCGGATGTATTACATACTGTTTTTAGGATTTATTACATACTGTTTTTCGGATGTATTACATACTTTTATTTAATTAGTCAACAGATAATTAGCATTATGGAAACAAGGGCCGTAAAAAACCGAATCATCTAAATTATGTAGCTACGTTTTATTAAGTTCTCAAATAAAGCCCTGAAACAGTAATTTCTTTTACATCAGCAATCCTTAAATAAACTTCCATTATAAAACATTCACGACAAACCCACATTACGCATTTCGCGGAGTTTTTTAGTCATGTCACTTACAAATCCCTACGAAAATCAACTCTTCTCCTCTTATGTTAAAGTTCATACTGGATAAAACATTTGCAAAGTTACAATACAAAGGTTTCTACCGCTTACGAAACCTTTTAGGGTTAGCTAAGTTTGTTTTCACAAGTTATGCCAATTTTGTTTGGAAGTATGAGATAGGTAGCTCTCTAAATAAAAGAAAGCATGATGCCAAAAGTGAAGGAATTTCCGACTTAGTTGTTTATTTTGGCCCTAGGGAGAGTAATTCAGAACTTGTGTAGGTACATCTTTATTCGGAAGTTTAAAGCTGTCTCGAATGTCATAAAATCACGAATCTGCTTCTTAAATGTTCAAGGCTTATAAAGGTTGTGTCAGAGGGTGGCTCGCCCTGTTTTTACAGTATCGAGCGTTTGAGCGAACGGCCATGCGCGTCCGGAAAATCAACATAGATTTAACACTGTGGTACAACGAAATGTTATTAACAATTTATTTATATATAATTTTATGTATATTTATTAAAGTATAATTTATTTTTTATTTTTAGTTGTCTCATTAGGTGTTTGCATTGTATTTTTATGTGTATTTGCTTTGTTTTCATTGTATTATATTCTAATGTTACTATTATAATATTAATGCGAGTGACGCAGTAGCCGCATCTCGCAATCATAGGCCACCACAGAAGACCAGCGCTATGGCAGAGTACTGTCTTAGCAAATGCTGAGTGTTCGCCGTTTTAGTCATTTAAAGTTTTCATTTTCTCGCAAATGTTTGTAATACGTGTTTTAATTGTAAATGGCAAAATAAACGTTTTTTATCTTTATCGATTGGATAGGAAAATTAAAGTAAAATATTAAATAAAACAGAAATAGTTCAATGTATAGAAGACCACCCTATAGAGATTGCGTCTTTATGGAAGCCCGACCGAGATACTTCAAATACACTTATTTGTATCTGAAACAAGTTTAGTGCCTTCGGAGATACTGAAGTGTCGAATGCGATAACCAAAAAGCTCCTAAAAAACTTCCTGATAATGTGCTATAGCGAGTTTTGCAATACAATTCAATTTAAGATTAGCTTTGTACTCGGAAAAGTTGGCAGAAGAACTAGATTATTTCTTAACCAATTTAGAAAGAAATGTTGTTTTAAAACGGCTGCAGTTTTTACGTATCTGTCTTTTGAACTCCTTTTGAGCCACTGTTAGACATTCCAATGTTTCACATTGATTCTGATATTAAGAAAGGTTGGCCAATACGGCCACTTAAAGTTACTTCAAAAATCCTGCCTTTAATCTTAATCTATAATAATAAAATGAATTACAGACTGTGACCAATATGTCAAATTTTTTTTAAATGTTCTTTGAAGTCTAAGATTGGTTTTTACGGTTAGAAAATATCGAATTATGAATTGATTGCTGCTTAAATTTCAGCCAATTTAAATAAAAAACGAAGCCATAAAAAGTACATATCCAAATATGGCCCTTATTAAAGTATATTTATTTCCTCCTCCAGCTCCTCAAGTGTGGGTCGTCGATGAAGCCGGGGCGCCTCTGCTTGAGAAGTACTACGAAGCGGAGTCCACCTTGGCCCTGGTCTGCCGCGCCAGACACGTGGAGAAGCCAGCCATGCTGACCTGGCTGCATGAGGGACGGGCGCTTAACGCTGATACCACTAGAGGAGGAATCAGGTAAAAGATTGTAAAAGGCAGTGATGACTTTAGCGTTTTTTTTGGTCTAGCGAAAAAAAAAACAATAGTAAAATTATATGTGGACCAAATGGCAGAATCAACGATTTGACTATATAATAATAACTTGATCAGAAGCTCATGTTTAAGTAAGTCACTCGTACTGTTTTAGCTTTGTTCCAATATCAAATATCAATGGATTTGAGTGATATGTCATTGTATGAGTAAAGTCCTTTGTCGCTGTCCTATGCCCAGCTCTGCTTTTATATAATATTCCTTTATATAAAAAAAACTAGGGGCCCGCCCCGGCTTCGCACGGGTTTTTATTCAATTTTTTTTCCAAAATTGTGAATCTAAACCATTCCCAGATCCCCTTGAACGCACACATAAATTTCATCAAAATAGGTCCCTATTTTGATGAAATTCGTTTGAGAGAAGTTCAGTGACATACACACTCACAGAAGAATTATATATATAAAGATATTTATTGAAAGATAACTGTACCAAAAATACTAGGGTATTTTTGGTACGAGTACTCCATTTACAGCACTCAGAATAATCGCACCTGCATGAATCGCCTGACCTAGTCCATTACAGCACCACGGCTATCCTCTCAGTAGTTACTTAGTGCGTCACCGGATCCGGAAGCAGAACGGACACGGCCGACACTAATGCTCTGTGTACCGGACACAAGGTGACACTTCACACTAATAGCCCTACATGTGTAATAGTCCACTAATAGCGTTCCAACAGCTAATGAATAATTGACTTGAGCGAGACACTGATAAGCGATAATTGAGCTACCATTTTACCCTTCTATTTAAATAAGAGTAGATTACTTAAATACAATAATTAGTCCGTCATTATAATTATTTAAAGAAAATGAACGTCTTTTCATTATTTTTCTATTATTCTCATCATTATTATTATACTTATTTTCTACTACTTCGGCCGCGGCTTGTCACCACGATTTTTTCGTGTTTCGTAATGTGGTCCGGAGAAGCCATCTACCTTCTAGGTATTCATGCTCCATCTTACACCACATCGTCACTTTACATCAGGTGAGATTGTGGTCAAATGAAGGCTTATCGTGATTTCTTTTTCTTGCAAACAAAACATCAGTCATCAAGTGAATCGAAGTTTAAGTTTCGTTCTTTTTGTACTAAATTTGTACATCACAAGGCCATCATCCAGAATTTAATCTTAGTATTCTCTTATTAATATTAGATAAAGCGAGAAATTAGGAGTCCAGTATTTTTGGACGGGCTAACAGATGGAGTAAACAGAATAGCTTTTTTTATATAGTTATCATGCTTATTGTCGAGCTTTCAATTTGTGACGTGCGCAGAAGTAATTACATCTAAGAGGGAAAGAGCCGAGAATAGGCCTATTTTATTTAATAAAAGCTGAAAGATTCGCTGGACATGTGAAGTTTGGCCGTATATGGTTAAGGTTTTAACTCACAAATAGAACGAATTGTGTTGTATAATTTGTTTTAGCCCGGAATAGATATATTTTATTGAAATTTCAAAAAAATATGTTTTGGAATAGATTTTTTTAATTCTGTACTTTTTTAAACGAATAATATTTTTTTTCAGCGTGTCAGTTGTGCTGTATAAATATGGCCTTTTTTATAAAAAAATTAAATAAGGTTGGAAGAGTGGTTAAATTTACATCATCTAAGGTATCTGTTTCAAACCCAAAAAAATAATTACTTGTGGACTTGCACAATCTTTGAACGTAAAAACTTGTATGTAATTTTCATTATCAAGTCCCTAACAAAGCACTTAATTTTCTTTCATAGGAGATACAAGTCTGTGTTGAAAAATTATATTGACCAATAGATAAAAAAGATATACATACAAGTAAATGACATATCATTAAAGTGTTTCCTGGTCATTCGAATATTTAATAGTAGTGCATAATAGTATGTTCTGGGACACATTTCTGAAGTAGTATTATGTGCCTTATGTGTATGTGAATAAGGTTGTTTTTAGGTTGTGTTTAGTGTGAAAATGGTAGTTTGAGCTGCGTTCCCATACAAAATGTATGTGTAGCGAGGTCTATGATGGTTGGTTTCTGGTTATTGTACGGTCTCTGATTGGTCGACGGCGACCAGAGTTCAAGTCGCTGGTTTTATAAATACCTACACAGTTGTGGTGATAAGACTCCTGCTAAGGCATTGTGTTCTCTATTTCGTGTGATGTATGGTTGTTTTTTGAGGTGCACAATGTCATTGTTGATAAGGTTTCGGTTTAGAACAGGAAATATGTTCTGGGACACATTTGTGAAGGAGTATTTTGTGCCTTGTGTGTATGTGACTAAGGTTGTTTTTGGGTTGTGTTTAGCGTGAAAATGTGTGTTTGAGCTGGGGTTCCCATACAAAATGTATGGTGTAGAGAGGTCCAGGATTGTTGGTTTCTGGTCGATCAGAGTTCAACTCGCTGGTTTACTTGCGTGGGCGCTCTGTGATAAGACAAAAATACTTTTGATGCTCTCTATTTCGTGTGATTCAAGGTTGATTTTTGAGGTGCACAATGTCATTGTTCGGTTTTAGAACAGGAAATATGTTCTGGGACACATTTGTGAAGGAGTATTTTGTGCCTTATGTGTATGTGTATAGGGTTGTTTTTAGGTTGTGTTTAGCGTGAGAATGTGTGTTTGAGCTGGGTTCTCATACAAAATGTATGGGTAGAGAGGTCCAGGATTGTTGGTTGCTGGTTTTTTACGGTCTCTCTGATTGGCTACAGTCGACCTTCAACTCGCTGGTTTACTTGCGTGGGCGCTCGGTGATAAGACAAATACTATTGAAGCATTGATAAGTTGTTTTGATTATGCTCTCTATTTCGTGTGATAGTTATTTTAGTATAAACCCTATGTTTATCACTTTCAAATGTATCCATATCATCATAGAGTTCATAATCATGATTCAGAGCTTTAAGATAGTTTTCAAAGAGTAATTTTTTAACACTAGCTGATGATACACCTTTATTTTTCTTTATGGTTGTGTTATTGTCTAAAACGTAACTATACATCTTAGAACATAATCCTACAAACTCTTTCAAAATCCATTGCTCTCGTCTTTCATTAGGCCAACCACTTTTTTATTCACCAAAGGAAGATTGTAGACATTATTCTGCGGAAGATCAGAGGTGTCGAATCTATCTTGTAAATCACATCGAATGTCTTCGTAGAAGTTTTCAGTTTTAATATCATATATAAAAGAATCCGTATCAGTATATAATAATTGTACATTTTGTTTATATTTTGGCAACATGTAACTATAATGAAAGCCGACATAAATCGGTTTATTAAATACTAGCGGCACGCCCCGGCTTTGCACGGGTAATTATTCAAAATTATTCAAATTTTTCTCTCCGTAATAACCATCCTTATACTCCAACAAACATTTAAAAAAATAAATTGGCTAAATTGGTATAGGCGTGGTTGAGTTATGCGCCTAGCAACACATTTTGCGATTCATTTTTAACCCCCAACAAAAAAGAGGGGTGTCATATGTTTGACGTGTCTATCTGTCTGGGACATCATACCTCCCGAACGGAAGAAGCGATTTCAACTTAGTTTTTTTTGTTTAAAAGGTGAGTCTGGCGCGAGTGCTCTTAGACATGTTTCATGAAAATCGGTTGTGCCGTTTAAAAATTGTGGGGGTTAGAGTGGGGAAGGAAAACCGAAAATCTGCAAAAATCTCGAGTGGGGTATCAAATCTTAGTTTTGTTCATTTGTACCGCAACAAAATTTTCCGAAAATATTTTACTCAGCCCCATATTTGGGTTTTGTTGTATTATTGTCACTATTCCATGTACTACATAGTTTTACGTCGACTCTTTTTGCTACATTTTCTATAGTTTTGCCAAATATAGAGTTATTCATTAACTTGTAGAAATCTTTTTCAAACGAGTTTTTTGCAACCTTTCTTCGGTTTGTATTGAAATCTATGTAGGATTTAAGCCATGGTGATTGTTTGAAAGATTTTGCAAATTAAACCATTTTTTATGCATCGTTTTAAGTTCACATAGTGAATAATGTAATGCAGTTTATCATTGAGGTTGAGTAATATTTTTTTTGTTTTATCTACTCCATTCGGTGGAATTTTTGTTTCTGCACAAAAGGGATAGTCATTGTGTATATTATGAAGATATTTAGGATATTCCAAATCCACTTCCAAAAATATACCCAATGTCTGAATCAGGTTGCTATGCTGCAATATCAAACGATAAGATTTTATCCTCTTTCAACCAAACAAAGTTTGTATACGACAGGTACTGACTCATAGCATGCCCATACAAATTATTAACGTCTAAATATATTATGAAATTATTTTCCTCATCCGGTTTGTAGGTACTTAAAAACTTATTATTCGATTTAGCATATCTTTTGGAAACCTGACTGATTCCACCACGTACACCGGATTGTAAAAATGAAGTTCGAGAGTGACACCAGTTTCTCTCAACATAGTATCCCAGGAGAGGCTAGGTGCTGTTAGATATCTACATGGATCCAAACCATTATGTGGTTAAACAAATCCCTCGAAAGTTTTCAAAAACTTCAACCAACAGTAAAACATTCGTTTTAAGATATAAATCAGAGTACTCCCCCAAAGATTGAATACCAAACTTGTTCCACACATTTTGTGCATGCATGTAATCACTATCTGATACGTGATTTTGTGTCATTGTATTAAAAAATCATTTTTTCTCTGGTAAAGATTTTTCCTCAAGTTTGGAGAGAGAGTCAATGTATTCGTATTGAAAAAAAAGGTGTGTGTGCGATTCACACACGATAGAAGTGAAACTTCAGTAAATCGACGAAAGAATAAAAAAAAAGTATGTGTGTGTCAGCTACGACGCACTACTTACGAACTATAATTATGATATAAAATATCGAATAGAAAAAAAGGGTAAATGAACGCATCTGCTAAAATGATAAGAGAAACAAACATAAAGTATGTTACAAAAATAATATAAATAAAATACAGCAATACCTCAAAGAAATTTAAATAAAGCATTGTATTTGTGTCTCTTACCATTTCCGTTTCATCTTTTTGCATCCGGTTTGAAATCACTACGATTCTATAGAAGTTTCACTTCAAAACTCCTTTACGTATAAGAAGATTAAATTGTTCATCGTTTGGGAAGAATTTAGGTATTATTTTAAACTGATCGACCGATAAATTTTTCACCAACTTCTCTAAACTTGATGTCATGAACTTAAACGTATCAACAAACCCTATAACGATGCTCATTTTAGAACCATCATCACCACAATTATCAAAATTGATTTTTTTGCTGAAGGAAATGTACTTTGTTTTGTGGTATACTTTTAATATTTTCACCATACTTTTCGGCTAGTTCCTTTATAAAAAAGATGACTATCATATCCACAAAGATTATGAAAAAATACTGGTACATAGTCTGGATTTTTTGTACTGTAAGCGTTATTATGAGCAACGTCTCTAATTTTCCCCGTTAGGTGGCAATGATTTAGATTTAGTTTTATCGGCCTTTTTATAGATTTTACCTTCTAGGTCTTCATGCTCCATCTTAGACCACATCATCACTTTACATCAAGTGAGATTGTGATCAAATGAAGGCTTAGCTATCATAAAAAAAATATCCATACCTAACCACTTTACCAGAACCTTATTTCCTTTCTTTTTTAAAACCTTTTCTACTAGATAAATATCAGGATACTTTGCTTTTTGAAGTTCTTGCTCATAGAAACCTCCTAATATTGGTTGATTATTTTAATCTTGTAGTTGATAGGTAATGGGGTTGGTATTATTCACTTTTATCACTCTAAATATTTCTGAGCTCCAATTACCAGTGTAGCCCTTTGAAAAGGTTGACTTATATTTACAAACCCGAACGTAATCACCACATGAAAATTTATTTTTAGCTCGCACTTTGATAACATTGTAAACATTAGATAAGAGTATGTTGCCATTGAGATGAGTCACGGTCACTGGGGCAACCCCGATAGTTCTATGAATTTTATAATTATATCTTTTAATTTGTTCAGATAATGTAGCACCATTCCATTTGTATGAACCGTTGAAAGCGAATTTTTGCCGTAACCAATTTTTGATAGTTCTTATAAATCTTTCAACAATGGATGCTTTCATAACGCTATACGTAGAATAATGGTTTATATTATACGTTCTCATCAAAGCTTTAAATTGTTCAATATAAAACTCCTTTCCATTGTCAGATTGTATGTTTTTTGGATTTCTATTATTATCATTTAATATAGTTGACATGGCTTGCATCACGTTTTCTGCAGATTTACTCTAAATCGGTTGAACCCATGCATGCATATTTAGAAAACGTATCAATTGCAAATATATATTTAAAACCATAATTAAACTTGGAATATTTTTACATGTCTATAAGGTCAATTTGCCAGGTATCATCGAATCCTTTTTGTATGAAACGTCTTCGTTGGATTTTTTTGTACATTTTTATGTAGCTCTTGAACCACTTGCCCCTTACTCATTTTTTTTTCACGATAGCCTGTGTTGTTTCTTTACTTTTTATTTGATTATTTTTTAATGTGGCTTGTTGTTGTTGTTGCGGTCGAATCCCTTTCACTCCCGGGCTATGACGTATGTTTTGATACGTTTTAAGGAGTAATTCAATATTTTGAGGGTTTTTTTTATTTTTTCAAAAGTAGGTTTACACCTTCATCAAGTTGAGCTTTAATAACGACATCATTTTTTAAAACAGCTTTGTTTACATTTCTAAGAATTCGATTTTTAAAGTCAAAAATTGTTTTTGTAACTTTATGGGATGATTGATTTTTTGAAGAGTCATTTTTGTTTAGATATCGTCCAAACCTCTTCACGGTCATTATTAACGTTGGCTTCTTGTAATTCTTCAATTATGGCTATAATCTCATTTTTATGATTAGTATTACCAGCATTTTGTGATGCAACCAAAAGACGAAGGCGATCAACAAGCTCATTATGACAACCGCCTTTTTTAGCTAAATAATTAGAAGATTGAAACTGAATTGACGGTTTTATGTACTTTGAATATTTAAGACTCACCCTGTATCTGACCAGTAATAGATGTAAAATGTTGTCATTAATAGTCATTAATAGTAGTAGTCATTAATAGTCATTTATTGATAATATTATTATACGTCACAATTACATTTTGTTTACACTGGTTTTTCAGTACTAATAATGTCAAACCAAACAAATCATCAAATTCAATTACTTAATAAATATGTCAAATTGCAAATAATATAGTCAATAACACAAATGTCAAGTTTTAAATAATAAATAAATTACAATACAAACGGAATGTCAATGCAAGCAAATTAATTGATATGTCAGCTACTTATGATTTGTCAGAGAGCACTCTATGAACTCATCATAGGTATAAAATGACTGTTGTATGAGCCATCGTTTTAATCGTTGTCTATGAGCATTAGTTATATTTTTGATTTTACTATAGTTTACACTGTCATTTTTTGAATAATTGATATGTTGGGTTCTTTTTTAAATAAAAGCTCCATCAAGCCAGGGGTACACCTGAATCTTTCATTCATAGATAAAAACCGTAGATATAGACCATTGTTAGGGTGAGAATGGTGAAGAAGAATAAATACATTTTACTTACTTTACCTACTATTATAAAGGTTGGAAGGAAAATAAAAATAAAACCATCGAATAATTCAATAATACTTTTATTATATATATATATATATATCAGAGAATAGATGAAAAAAACAAATACTCTAATGCAAAACACTTAATCTCAACATCCACCAAGGATGTATGATTATAATTATTTTCAAAGTATAGTGATGCATCAAACAATGTGTTCAACTGAGCCTGTTTGAATCTTTTTCTGAAAAAGTTCATGCGATTTTCATAAAAGAACTTTACCCTGTGTAGCTGTTGGAGACGTAAATCTAAACAATTCAAAATCTGACATAAACACCACCATTCTTCAGAATTTAAAGTCATTGACTGCACTCCCGAGTAAATAAAAACGAAATTTTCTCTACCTTTGGCTTGCATACTTATATATTTTATCACAGTTTGTTTCTCATCCGATGATGATGATGATGATGATGATGGTGGTGGATATCCATTTTTGAAAAAATCTGATATGTTCTTCTGATTATCCATGAATATTCTTTTCCATTCTTGTCTGGTTCATTCAATTCGATTATCAATATTGATATAAGCATCCAGTTTTGTATTAATTCGATCTGTTGATGGCTTCAAATAATGTTGAGATACATGCGAAATGACTCCTAGCATGGTATATATTTTTACACAGTTCAAAATTAAAGGGTGGCACTGATGGTGCATACGATGGATGTAGTAAAGTAAACATGTTTTCACTGAGGCAGTTAAACAATTTAAATTAGAACTGGAATTTAAAAAAGCCGTTCCATCAGATACTGCTGCATTTTGTTTAATCTTGAATGACTCACTATTTGAGTATTCAATTCTCTCGAAAACTGTGGAAAAACTTACTAGTTGATCTAGTCTCTCTCTCTCCAACAGTAGATCTGGTATTAATTATCAGCTTCAATCTGATCTGATCATCAGATGTGATCCTTTATTCGGTTAAGATAAGATATGATCTGGTATTAATTATCAGCTTCAATCTGCTCTGATCATCAGATCTGATGAGACCTGATCCTTTATGCAGTTATTTAGTTGATATTCCAGTTCAGTGTCTGTTTAACAGCCGTTCAGTGAAAACATGTTTACTTTACTACATCCATATCAGATTTTTTCAAAAATGGATATCCACCACCATCATCATCATCATCATCATCATCGGATGAGAAACAAACTGTGATAAAATATATAAGTATGCAAGCCAAAGGTAGAGAAAATTTCGTTTTTATTTACTCGGGAGTGCAGTCAATGACTTTAAATTCTGAAGAATGGTGGTGTTTATGTCAGATTTTGAATTGTTTAGATTTACGTCTCCAACAGCTACACAGGGTAAAGTTCTTTTATGAAAATCGCATGAACTTTTTCAGAAAAAGATTCAAACAGGCTCAGTTGAACACATTGTTTGATGCATCACTATACTTTGAAAATAATTATAATCATACATCCTTGGTGGATGTTGAGATTAAGTGTTTTGCATTAGAGTATTTGTTTTTTTCATCTATTCTCTGATATATATATATATATATAATAAAAGTATTATTGAATTATTCGATGGTTTTATTTTTATTTTCCTTCCAACCTTTATAATAGTAGGTAAAGTAAGTAAAATGTATTTATTCTTCTTCACCATTCTCACCCTAACAATGGTCTATATCTACGGTTTTTATCTATGAATGAAAGATTCAGGTGTACCCCTGGCTTGATGGAGCTTTTATTTAAAAAAGAACCCAACATATCAATTATTCAAAAAATGACAGTGTAAACTATAGTAAAATCAAAAATATAACTAATGCTCATAGACAACGATTAAAACGATGGCTCATACAACAGTCATTTTATACCTATGATGAGTTCATAGAGTGCTCTCTGACAAATCATAAGTAGCTGACATATCAATTAATTTGCTTGCATTGACATTCCGTTTGTATTGTAATTTATTTATTATTTAAAACTTGACATTTGTGTTATTGACTATATTATTTGCAATTTGACATATTTATTAAGTAATTGAATTTGATGATTTGTTTGGTTTGACATTATTAGTACTGAAAAACCAGTGTAAACAAAATGTAATTGTGACGTATAATAATATTATCAATAAATGACTATTAATGACTACTACTATTAATGACTATTAATGACAACATTTTACATCTATTACTGGTCAGATACAGGGTGAGTCTTAAATATTCAAAGTACATAAAACCGTCAATTCAGTTTCAATCTTCTAATTATTTAGCTAAAAAAGGCGGTTGTCATAATGAGCTTGTTGATCGCCTTCGTCTTTTGGTTGCATCACAAAATGCTGGTAATACTAATCATAAAAATGAGATTATAGCCATAATTGAAGAATTACAAGAAGCCAACGTTAATAATGACCGTGAAGAGGTTTGGACGATATCTAAACAAAAATGACTCTTCAAAAAATCAATCATCCCATAAAGTTACAAAAACAATTTTTGACTTTAAAAATCGAATTCTTAGAAATGTAAACAAAGCTGTTTTAAAAAATGATGTCGTTATTAAAGCTCAACTTGATGAAGGTGTAAACCTACTTTTGAAAAAATAAAAAAAACCCTCAAAATATTGAATTACTCCTTAAAACGTATCAAAACATACGTCATAGCCCGGGAGTGAAAGGGATTCGACCGCAACAACAACAACAAGCCACATTAAAAAATAATCAAATAAAAAGTAAAGAAACAACACAGGCTATCGTGAAAAAAAAATGAGTAAGGGGCAAGTGGTTCAAGAGCTACATAAAAATGTACAAAAAAATCCAACGAAGACGTTTCATACAAAAAGGATTCGATGATACCTGGCAAATTGACCTTATAGACATGTAAAAATATTCCAAGTTTAATTATGGTTTTAAATATATATTTGCAATTGATACGTTTTCTAAATATGCATGCATGGGTTCAACCGATTTAGAGTAAATCTGCAGAAAACGTGATGCAAGCCATGTCAACTATATTAAATGATAATAATAGAAATCCAAAAAACATACAATCTGACAATGGAAAGGAGTTTTATATTGAACAATTTAAAGCTTTGATGAGAACGTATAATATAAACCATTATTCTACGTATAGCGTTATGAAAGCATCCATTGTTGAAAGATTTATAAGAACTATCAAAAATTGGTTACGGCAAAAATTCGCTTTCAACGGTTCATACAAATGGAATGGTGCTACATTATCTGAACAAATTAAAAGATATAATTATAAAATTCATAGAACTATCGGGGTTGCCCCAGTGACCGTGACTCATCTCAATGGCAACATACTCTTATCTAATGTTTACAATGTTATCAAAGTGCGAGCTAAAAATAAATTTTCATGTGGTGATTACGTTCGGGTTTGTAAATATAAGTCAACCTTTTCAAAGGGCTACACTGGTAATTGGAGCTCAGAAATATTTAGAGTGATAAAAGTGAATAATACCAACCCCATTACCTATCAACTACAAGATTAAAATAATCAACCAATATTAGGAGGTTTCTATGAGCAAGAACTTCAAAAAGCAAAGTATCCTGATATTTATCTAGTAGAAAAGGTTTTAAAAAAGAAAGGAAATAAGGTTCTGGTAAAGTGGTTAGGTATGGATATTTTTTTTATGATAGCTAAGCCTTCATTTGATCACAATCTCACTTGATGTAAAGTGATGATGTGGTCTAAGATGGAGCATGAAGACCTAGAAGGTAAAATCTATAAAAAGGCCGATAAAACTAAATCTAAATCATTGCCACCTAACGGGGAAAATTAGAGACGTTGCTCATAATAACGCTTACAGTACAAAAAATCCAGACTATGTACCAGTATTTTTTCATAATCTTTGTGGATATGATAGTCATCTTTTTTATAAAGGAACTAGCCGAAAAGTATGGTGAAAATATTAAAAGTATACCACAAAACAAAGTACATTTCCTTCAGCAAAAAAATCAATTTTGATAATTGTGGTGATGATGGTTCTAAAATGAGCATCGTTATAGGGTTTGTTGATACGTTTAAGTTCATGACATCAAGTTTAGAGAAGTTGGTGAAAAATTTATCGGTCGATCAGTTTAAAATAATACCTAAATTCTTCCCAAACGATGAACAATTTAATCTTCTTATACGTAAAGGAGTTTTGAAGTGAAACTTCTATAGAATCGTAGTGATTTCAAACCGGATGCAAAAAGATGAAACGGAAATGGTAAGAGACACAAATACAATGCTTTATTTAAATTTCTTTGAGGTATTGCTGTATTTTATTTATATTATTTTTGTAACATACTTTATGTTTGTTTCTCTTATCATTTTAGCAGATGCGTTCATTTACCCTTTTTTTCTATTCGATATTTTATATCATAATTATAGTTCGTAAGTAGTGCGTCGTAGCTGACACACACATACTTTTTTTTTATTCTTTCGTCGATTTACTGAAGTTTCACTTCTATCGTGTGTGAATCGCACACACACCTTTTTTTTCAATACGAATACATTGACTCTCTCTCCAAACTTGAGGAAAAATCTTTACCAGAGAAAAAATGATTTTTTAATACAATGACACAAAATCACGTATCAGATAGTGATTACATGCATGCACAAAATGTGTGGAACAAGTTTGGTATTCAATCTTTGGGGGAGTACTCTGATTTATATCTTAAAACGAATGTTTTACTGTTGGTTGAAGTTTTTGAAAACTTTCGAGGGATTTGTTTAACCACATAATGGTTTGGATCCATGTAGATATCTAACAGCACCTAGCCTCTCCTGGGATACTATGTTGAGAGAAACTGGTGTCACTCTCGAACTTCATTTTTACAATCCGGTGTACGTGGTGGAATCAGTCAGGTTTCCAAAAGATATGCTAAATCGAATAATAAGTTTTTAAGTACCTACAAACCGGATGAGGAAAATAATTTCATAATATATTTAGACGTTAATAATTTGTATGGGCATGCTATGAGTCAGTACCTGTCGTATACAAACTTTGTTTGGTTGAAAGAGGATAAAATCTTATCGTTTGATATTGCAGCATAGCAACCTGATTCAGACATTGGGTATATTTTTGGAAGTGGATTTGGAATATCCTAAATATCTTCATAATATACACAATGACTATCCCTTTTGTGCAGAAACAAAAATTCCACCGAATGGAGTAGATAAAACAAAAAAAATATTACTCAACCTCAATGATAAACTGCATTACATTATTCACTATGTGAACTTAAAACGATGCATAAAAAATGGTTTAATTTGCAAAATCTTTCAAACAATCACCATGGCTTAAATCCTACATAGATTTCAATACAAACCGAAGAAAGGTTGCAAAAAACTCGTTTGAAAAAGATTTCTACAAGTTAATGAATAACTCTATATTTGGCAAAACTATAGAAAATGTAGCAAAAAGAGTCGACGTAAAACTATGTAGTACATGGAATAGTGACAATAATACAACAAAACCCAAATATGGGGCTGAGTAAAATATTTTCGGAAAATTTTGTTGCGGTACAAATGAACAAAACTAAGATTTTCTATACTAATATTATAAAGAGGAAAGGTTTGATTTTTTGTTTGTTTGTTTGTCTCGAATAGGCTCTGAAACTACTGCACCGATTTAAAAAATTCTTTCACCATTCGAAAGCTACACTATCCCTGAGTGACATAGGCTATATTTTGTTTTCAAAAATAATATGATTTCTTACCAAACTCCGATAATGCAACCCATGGTGAAAAAAAAGAACCTAAAATCTTTCTTTAATCGCGAATGCTGCGAAAACTATTGAATATATAACAAAGTGATGTATTACAACTTTGTAGAACTTATCATTATCTACAAAAAACGTTGTTACATAATATCTCTAACTATTATAGTTTTGTAACAACAAGCGATTTTTTTGAAAAAATAAACCTAAAATCTTTCTTTAATCGCGAATGCTGGGAAAACTATTGAATATATAACAAAGTGATGTATTACAACTTTGTAGAACTTATCATTATCTACAAAAAACGTCGTTACATCATATCTCTAACTATTATAGTTTTTTGACAATGAGCGATTTTTTATATAAAAAAATTAAAATACCACTGTTTGAAAAGGCTCTTTATTTGTATCTTGGTATTAATCCTTAACAAAATAAATAATTTATTATGTAAGATTGCTTTAAAACCTTTATATAACTTTTTGAATTATTAGATTCTGGCATTCCATTCAAAAGATATCACAAAAAACTAACGTTACACCAATTGACCCGAACCAAGTTTATGTTTGTTGTCGGTTACACCAATTTGAGCTTGATCTTCTTAAAAATAATAAATCTAAATTTAAAATATAAGAAAAACCCCCGATTCGAATCCTTCAATTCTCTTAAAAGTAAAACACCATTATAATGTGTAATGTGCACGCAATGCGCTTTCATTTGATACCCCACTCGAGATTTTTGCAGATTTTCGGTTTTCCTTCCCCACTCTAACCCCCACAATTTTTAAACGGCACAACCGATTTTCATGAAACATGTCTAAGAGCACTCGCGCCAGACTCACCTTTTAAACAAAAAAAACTAAGTTGAAATCGCTTCTTCCGTTCGGGAGGTATGATGTCCCAGACAGATAGACACGTCAAACATATGACACCCCTCTTTTTTGTTGGGGGTTAAAAATGAATCGCAAAATGTGTTGCTAGGCGCATAACTCAACCACGCCTATACCAATTTAGCCAATTTATTTTTTTAAATGTTTGTTGGAGTATAAGGATGGTTATTACGGAGAGAAAAATTTGAATAATTTTGAATAATTACCCGTGCAAAGCCGGGGCGTGCCGCTAGTATTTAATAAACCGATTTATGTCGGATTTCATTATAGTTACATGTTGCCAAAATATAAACAAAATGTACAATTATTATATACTGATACGGATTCTTTTATATATGATATTAAAACTGAAAACTTCTACGAAGACATTCGATGTGATTTACAAGATAGATTCGACACCTCTGATCTTCCGCAGAATAATGTCTACAATCTTCCTTTGGTGAATAAAAAAGTGGTTGGCCTAATGAAAGACGAGAGCAATGGATTTTGAAAGAGTTTGTAGGATTATGTTCTAAGATGTATAGTTACGTTTTAGACAATAACACAACCATAAAGAAAAATAAAGGTGTATCATCAGCTAGTGTTAAAAAATTACTCTTTGAAAACTATCTTAAAGCTCTGAATCATGATTATGAACTCTATGATGATATGGATACATTTGAAAGTGATAAACATAGGGTTTATACTAAAATAACTATCACACGAAATAGAGAGCATAATCAAAACAACTTATCAATGCTTCAATAGTATTTGTCTTATCACCGAGCGCCCACGCAAGTAAACCAGCGAGTTGAAGGTCGACTGTAGCCAATCAGAGAGACCGTAAAAAACCAGCAACCAACAATCCTGGACCTCTCTACCCATACATTTTGTATGAGAACCCAGCTCAAACACACATTCTCACGCTAAACACAACCTAAAAACAACCCTATACACATACACATAAGGCACAAAATACTCCTTCACAAATGTGTCCCAGAACATATTTCCTGTTCTAAAACCGAACAATGACATTGTGCACCTCAAAAATCAACCTTGAATCACACGAAATAGAGAGCATCAAAAGTATTTTTGTCTTATCACAGAGCGCCCACGCAAGTAAACCAGCGAGTTGAACTCTGATCGACCAGAAACCAACAATCCTGGACCTCTCTACACCATACATTTTGTATGGGAACCCCAGCTCAAACACACATTTTCACGCTAAACACAACCCAAAAACAACCTTAGTCACATACACACAAGGCACAAAATACTCCTTCACAAATGTGTCCCAGAACATAATTTCCTGTTCTAAACCGAAACCTTATCAACAATGACATTGTGCACCTCAAAAAACAACCATACATCACACGAAATAGAGAACACAATGCCTTAGCAGGAGTCTTATCACCACAACTGTGTAGGTATTTATAAAACCAGCGACTTGAACTCTGGTCGCCGTCGACCAATCAGAGACCGTACAATAACCAGAAACCAACCATCATAGACCTCGCTACACATACATTTTGTATGGGAACGCAGCTCAAACTACCATTTTCACACTAAACACAACCTAAAAACAACCTTATTCACATACACATAAGGCACATAATACTACTTCAGAAATGTGTCCCAGAACATACTATTATGCACTACTTTTAATAAATTTAATTCGAAAAAATAGAATTATATTTTTTTCCTTCTTTCAAAATAAGTTAAAGAGTCGTATGATTTCAAAAAACTTTATTTTAAATTGTTGTCGCAATTTTTTTTATTAAAATTTGAGGCGACAACACGGATTACCATAAGCATCGAGTTGTCGCTTGGCACTAACTGGTAACCCATTCTGCATTCAAACCATTACTGCAAGGTGGTAGCGACGCATACTATACGTAGTTTTTCAACGTTTATGCAAAATCACTTATTATCAGATAAAAAAACATTTAATTGTTATTTACTTCTGGGGAAACCTACTGCTAATCACCACAACATCAAAATTTAATGAAATACGTACGTTTTCCATTAAAATTATTTAACTTGCAATTATTTTGAAATTTTCAGTCAAATGCTTTTAGGTAGGTACTCGTCAATAAAATAAAAAACACATCAAAAACTGACAAACTTTGAAATCAGGAATATTATTTGACTCTCCTCTCTCCGACGACTCTTAATCTCCACGGTTTGGCCCGTGTTACACGGCTTTCGATTTGGATGGAAAAAAGCCGTGTTGGCTAAGTGGGAGGACACTCGACTTTCATTCCGAAGGTCGTTGGCTCAAACCCCGCCACGCACCTCTGGATTTTTCTGCTTGAGAAATTTATGTGCGCTTTAAACACGTGCTTTAACGGTGAAGACAAACATCGAGGAAAACGGCATGTTCTGAGAACTTTAAGAGTTTGAAGGACATGTGACATTCACCAACCCGCACTTGGCCAGCGTGGTGAATTAAGGCCTAATCTCTCTCGTTAAGAGAGAAGTCCCTGTGTCCCAGCAGTGGGAACGTTAATAGGGTGCTGATTACATGGATTTTCTTCGGAAACAAAGTATTTTCCCACAATAAAATAGCTCTTCACCTTCCTCAATAAATTACCTATCTAACACTGCAATAATTTTTCGAATTGGAACAGTGGCTCCTCAGTTTCCTTGTGTTAGTACTGTTTTGCAAGTATATCTTAGTTCTATGATATAAGTATTTATAGATACTCGTAAAAATTAATACACCTTATAATAGACGCCAGCAACCGCGAATATTTTCATTATCTCCCCTAATAAATCATATCCTGTCATTCCCTGTCGCTGACTGAAAGTAATAACAGGCATTCTAAATTCCAATTGAAATATTTCTCGATCTCAGTTTCCTATAGCGCTGGATTGCTTGTAAATAAACAATGCGTTTGCTTTCGGCCCACGCAAGAATCACTCGGCCAGGCACGTATGAAATATTAAGCAGCCTCGTAAATGTGAAAGTTGACAGAGTTTTTGAAGGTTCCTTGCAAGGACAGAATTTGCAAGTATATCTCAGAAAATTGGAGTCCCTTTCTTGATAGAGTTCAAAATGTCTATGACTTTTATAATTTGTCAAAGACCCATATAAGGTAAACTGTCCTTAGTCGGGTGACTTTTAGATTTTTTGATAACTTTCGGATGCTTTAAGTTTTACTTAAGTTTATTTCCTTAGAAGCAAAGGGCATAGTTAATTTACATAAAAACTATAAATTTTATCAATGAAATAATATTGTCTTGGCAGTTCGCTTCAACTTTTGACACTGATTTGAGAAGCGAATAGAACAAACTTAACTTAACCCTTAAATTCGGACATATCATACCGAAACAAGTTAACAAAGCCGTACACGCCTATCTAAATAATAACTTATACTTAAATATTATGGTAGTCATCATGCTGTTTTCAAAATGTGAGGGACAGCATACAAATGAGCTACCTATCGTACTCAAATAACAATCTGAGCGAGAAAGCATGACAGCGACATGGAGGTTCCAATAAAGACCCTTTTCGCCATTAGGTAAAGCTCAAAATATCTTAAAATATTTTAATAACGAAGCGTCTCGCGACAAAATTCAAGAAACAAAATTAATATTTTCAAATATTCCTTTCATATCGAGAAACCCGGGCACAAAGAATGAAACACATAAATTAGAATTCAAACAAGACGCAGTAAAGTGCGATATACATGCATTCCCCTATAAAGTTAGTCAATGAGAAGTCAAGAAAGCTCATGTAACGAAGTGGTTTGCTTTGGAGTTTCCACTCCGATGTCTCGAAGTATAGGATCCGAAGGAAAGCGTTTTATAAACTTTAAATATATGACATTTTTACATAACATTAACAGTTTTTCTTAAATTAAAATGTTCCAATGGAACACCAAGATGTATGTTATGAAAAATACATCTTGGTGTTCCACGCATTGTTTGATTCTGTGAGCGTAACGAGCGTGCAGCGGGAAAGTCATACAAAAGATACATAGGTACTGAAAATGAATTCAATTAAACACGTTTAAATTAAAATAGGATGACTAAGTCTATGGCTGTATAGTACATTAGTTAACCGTGCATTTCATAATAAGTTTAAAAGGATAATTGTTTAGGTACAAAGCGTGTATCCACAGTGACCACAGGTTATTAATCCTAGCTCGCCCTATCGGAAAGCATACCATAAAAATGTAATTTCTGTTTAAATTTCACATATCAAAACAGTTTATTTTTAAAGCATTACGATTTTTTGTTTAGTTATCAACACACCTCATTTTGCCTGTGGGCGTTGTATAATCGCGGGTAACTGGAAACCCAGAGTTTTCAAAATATTTTACACCAGCAAAGTCAGCCGCGACCGGGATCTTAGTCTATAATATTTCGACTTTGTTTGTGAATTGACTGGTGACTTTATGCAAAGGGAATTTTGCTGTATTCCTCCGTTTATTCGCCTCAGAATACAAAAGTGACGTGTTTTCGGGATATTGGATTCTATTGTTCTGCGCTTGGGTTCAAATTTAACTGTAACTGTTTGATATTTTTAAATAAACGGTACAGAAAATAGTGGTTCGTAGAAAATAAAGTGAACAAGTGTTGTTCAGCAATTGATGTGAGGTTTTTGGTTTTAAAATGGTTTGGAGCTAACATACAACAACATTTACTCACATAACTAGAGTTTATAAAATTTTTACGTGATTTTTATTTCATGTGAATATTTAAACATTTTTGACTGAATACTTCTACACCAGTAGCACACTTGTGTTACAGGTATCTACTACTAGACATCTGATATATTTAATATAATATATTTCTGGTTTCGGGTCTGGGTGTTTTTATCTACGTATTATATGTATGTATTTACAAAAAAAAACGTATTTATGTAGTATATCAGTCACCTAACACCCATAGTACAAGCTCTGCTTAGTTTGGGGTTAGGTGATGCTGTGTGAGTTGTCCGGAAATATTTATTTATTTATTAATAGACATAGTTACATAGAACACCCAGATCAAGGATAAAAGTGCTTTACAAACCCTCGGCTAGAATTCGTTACCTCTTGCGCCACAAGCGGACCTAATAATGGGAGATTACTTGATTATTAATTGGTTCAATACTGTCCAATTCAAAATTGATTTCCGCAAGGCCCAATTTATTCCCTATCGTAAACTAAGCAAATGAATCCAGCTTACCAATCTCTGTACATTACACGGGCTTAAAATTTTCTAATTTCCTCATTCCTCATTATGCTATTTTGTAATGAAGGTAGTGTCTGAATAAGCTCTGTTCATCATCATTAAGATCTCAAAGGGCTTAAGGGCCTTTTAACTCAACAAGGTAATCCTTAAGAGTACTTCCGTTGAATTTTAAAGGAATTCGCTCACTAACCCAGAGTTAGTGTTACTCGGTAACTGTTTGTAAAATAGCCTTGAACCATGTGAATAACATGATAATAACATTCGTATTTGATTTTTTTGTGGATATTGTTTTAACTGGTTTTAGGGGTCATTACCCAAAGGGTTAAACGGGAGCCTATAACTAAGACTTCGTCATTTGACAGACATGAAGCTGTCTGTCACCATGTTGTATGTCAAGAACCATGATAGCTAGATAATTGAATTGATTTATTTTTAAATTTTCGGGCACGATGTATTTCTGTTGCCGATATATCAACAAATACTAAGAATAAATAAATATTTATGGGGGCTCCCATACAACAAACGTGATTTTAACAGGGTTAACCAACCTTGCGCGATGCCAGTACTTGGATGGGTGACCGCTCTGACTAAATCTTATTACAATTAATAAAAAATACTGTTTTTTTATTGCACAAAGTGTATAAACTATACACGGAACCCTATGTGTAGTATGACTCTATCTTATACGTTTAAAATGTATTGTTTGAACTTGTTTTTATAAAATACATTTTATTTATTGGATTGGGTAAAAAAGAAACCATATAAAATACACAAAAACAACCAATTACGTTTGGGGTTGGTTTGAAAAATAATAAAAAATTGTTTTTAGTTTTTATTTTTAGTTAGTACAGTTTCCATTTAATAAATATGCTTTATTTAACTGAAATGTTTCGTAATAACGTTTTAATTCTTTTCAGCCTTCTCAATATCGAAATTTCATAGCGAGGAATTTAGTAATTGAAAAGCCAAAGCCATCTAGATTGAGATTTTGTGTTTTAACGATATAAGCTTTTAGCTTGGAGATGATGAGTCAGTCGACGAGTCCCTGTATACACGTAAAATTTAAACTAAGTAGAGGCTTCGTATTGAATTAGTTAAAGATAAATTTCAATAATTAAAACTTTAAAAAAAGGTGTGTGTGTGATTCACACACGATAGAAGTGAAACTTCAGTAAATCGACAAAAAAATAAGAAGAATAAAAAAAAAACAAAAAAAACTATGAACAAAAAGATTTTGTTCGGGCGGTCACCCATCTAAGTACTGGCTTCGCGCAAAGTTGAATCCGGTTTCAAATCACAACGATTCTAAAGAAGTTTCACTTCAAAAACGTGTTTGACAAAGTAAATTTTATGTGGTAAAGAAGAGTTTTAACTGCTTTGGGTCTAATTTAGTAGCAGTAGTAGCTCTATTTCTCCAAATAAATAAATATTTTCGGACTCATCACACAGCATCACCAAACCCCTTACTAAGCAGAACTTGTGCTATGGGTGTTATGTGACTATACTACATAGATACATTTTTTTGTGTAAATACTTATGATACATAGAAAACACCCAGACCAGAAACAAGAAATTATAGATAGCACAAAATCTGGACCCCAGCGGGAATCGAACCCAACCTCTAGCGTCTCAGGCAGACCTTCGCCCACCGAGCCACAGAGGTTGTCAAAAAACGAACTATAACTTATATCTTAAAACTAATGGTCGCTCAGTGGTCAAAATACTACAAAAGCTGTAAATTCTGTACATCTCTTTTAAGAGTATGTCAATTTATTTTGTACAATACGTTACAATGCGGTACACCCTAAGAACTCCTACAAAATGTATGTTATCTATTAGTTTTATGTCTTTGAAATAGCTAGCCAATAGATAAAGATAAAGACAATTTTATTATGGGGATCTGGATCAGACGTTAATTCAATTTTCATATTACAAAAAAGAGCG
The DNA here is from genome assembly GCA_929108375.1 of Gymnoscelis rufifasciata. NCBI lineage: Eukaryota > Metazoa > Arthropoda > Insecta > Lepidoptera > Geometridae > Gymnoscelis > Gymnoscelis rufifasciata. Next base: position 13,068,667 of record OV815314.1, read on the forward strand.
ATACGAGCATTATACAATCTGAGCTCAAGAACTTCACTCCGCGACTTTTTTAAACAAATTAAAATCATGACTGTTTATTCACTATATATATACGAAAATATTATGTACACGCGGAAAAATATAAGCCATTTTAAAAAACGAAGTGACATTCACAGCGTAAACACTAGACATAAAAACAAATTGATGAATCCCTCTTACAGGTTGCAAAAGACAAGTAAATGTTTCTTGGGAAACTCTGTAAGGTTCTATAATAAAATTCCAAATCATATTTTGACTCTTTGTGAAACTAAACTGTTTGTAAATCTTACTGACAAAGCCTACTATTGTACCAAAGACTACCTTAATGATAACGATCCATGGATCTGTGACCCTGGCAATACTAAAATTATTAATAGACAAAGCTCTGTGTAGCTGCAACAATCTTTACTATTTATAATATATTTTTTATTTACATTTTAAATTATTATTAATTAATATTATTGTAAATCGAATGAATCAATTTTATACAATATGACAAGGCCAATATACAGCCTCTTGATTAGATGTTTGTGTTTTATAGTTTTTGTATTACTGTAATTTTTGACGAAACTAAGTGTATTGTAATGTACCTATAAATGAATTGAATTGAATTGAGTTCAAGTTTTGCTATAAATAGTAAACAAAAAATATATTAAAAAAAAGCTAAACATATAAAAAAACATAAGCACCTCTATTTACGTTACGCCTCTTTCTACGGTATACCATAATTATATTAAGTGAGTGCATTCTAAACACTCTCTAAAAACATTATTACTCCGAAAACGGATAATTTTACAGAAAAATGCAACATACTTCTATGAACGGGTGTAGCTCGGAGGTCACGAGTTATTTAAAAACAAACTTTATCCATGATATCAATCGATCAATATCAATTTGACATCTTCATCACAACGCCGTTATAACGGTTATAATTATTATATAATGTAATAACGGCTTTGTTGGATATGTGTGACCACACTTGACTTTCATCCCGAAGGTCGTGGGCTCAAACAAGAATTTGAAGGACATTGTGACGTTCGGCAACAAATTAATGAAGGCCTATTTATGGGACCTTATTAAAGTATAAGAGGTGTTTTATTAGAGAATGCATTTGTAAGAGAAAATTGTGCGACTAATTACGCCGTTATAACGGTGTATACAAAATTTTAGCTCAGTAGGAATAATCCCGCAGATTTGACTTTAAAATGCCTTAAATTACTGGATTATCATAAAACCAAAATGATGATGAATTAACCTTCTACCAAAAATTTACGAGTGAAAGCCTGTTGATGTGGTTTAGAAGGCAGATGCCTTAACAATAACAAACGCTATTAACACTTGTTTACTTACAATTAATTCCTGTAATCTTCGTGGGAGCGGAAGTCAGTTCAACAAAGTAATTCCGTTAGAGAAAGAAATTAATTAATATTGAACATGCTCTTGTAAGAAGCCTCGGGCCTTGTTGGCTAAGTGGAAGCGCACTCGACTTCCACCCTGAAGGTTGTGGGCTCAAATACGAATTTGATGGACATGTGACGTGAATGAAGGCCTATTTATAGGACCACATTAAGGTATTAGAGGTGTTTTATTAGAGAACGCATTTAGTAAGAGAAAACTATATGACTGCATATTGAAACCAAATCTGGGGGCACGGTAGTGCCCCCACCAAGTCGAGCAAAAAAGCGGCACGGCCGTACCATCCTTTTCTCGAAGCAATTCAGGCCATTTTCGACCCCCTGTAACTTCGTTGTGGATAAAACTAGAAAACTGAAATTTTCAGTAACCATGCAGGATTGTAAAGACACGGTATATTTCAAATTTCATTCAATTTGAACCAGTATTTTAAGAATTATAACGGGTCAAATTTCGTAATTTTGTCACTCACTGACTGACTGACTGACTGACTCACCGATCATCAAAATTCTAAGGCACTTCTAGCAGACCTAGAAGCTTCAAATTTGGAATATAAGTAGTGTTTGGTGTATAAATCAAGGAAAAACTAAAAAATCTAGAAAAAAACCGGTATATAGGGCGCTGTCGTACCTTTTCTCGAAGCAATTCAGGCCATTTTCGACCCCCTGTAACTTCGTTGTGGATAAAACTAGAAGACTGAAATTTTCAGTAACCATGCAAGCATTGTATAGACACGGTATATTTTAAATTTCATTCAATTTGAACCAGTATTTTAAGAATTATAACGGGTCAAATTTCTTAATTTTGTCACTCATTGACTCACCGATCATCAAAATTCTAAGGCACTTCTAGCAGACCTAGAAGCTTCAAATTTGGAATATAAGTAGTGTTTGGTGTATGAATCAAGGAAAAACTAAAAAATCTAGAAAAGACTGGTATAGAGGGTGCTGTCGCAACGCCACGTATATACGAAATATGTACTAAAGTAATAACAATGCGAAATATAAATAAATCCAATCTAGACCGGCAAAAAGAAAATTATATGGACATATTTACAATAAGTAGAAGGTACCGAAAAGAAAAAAGTTGAACTGTCTACAAAATACAAAAAGAAATGAGATCCCATCAAAAACAATACTTGTCAAAAAAACCAAGTCGCACAACTCAGTTGTTCTGCGGTAAAAAGTTGTGAGATCCAAGTAAAACCAAGTCTTCAAATTTCGTCTCAAAATTCTTTAATGTTTTATATAAATATATTGAGACTTGGCCATCGCACTAAATAATTGAATTTACACGTGTTTTCAGGCGATTGAATTAACACGTGTTTTCAGGCAATGGCCAAGTCTTAATATATTTATATAAAACATTAAAGAATTTTGAGACGAAATTTGAAGACTTGGTTTTACTTGGATCTCACAACTTTTTACCGCAGAACAACTGAGTTGCGCGACTTGGTTTTTTTGACAAGTATTGTTTTTGATGGGATTATATATTACTAGCTGACCCCAGCAAACCTTTTTTTGCAAAATGAAAAATAGATGTTGGCCGATTCTCAGACCTTAGATTACTCAGTATGCTCACAAAATTTCATGAGAATCGGTCAAGCCGTTTCGGAGGAGTATGACAACGAAAACTGTGACACGAGAATTTTATAAATAAGATGTTAGTAATCAAATATGTTTTATTAACAAAAAGTATTAATTGCCAGTTTATTGGATTATTGAATATAATCAACGGCTTTTTTTAGTTCTTATCCAACTAAAAATTCTTCTTATTAAGGAAATTACGTGGAAATAAGAATTTTTGGTTACATGGTGGAATTTTTGGTACTCGTCTCAAAATCATGCTTAACAATTTGCGATGCATTTCATTCAGTGTACCCTAGACCTGCACGAAATGTATACTAATATTATAAATCTGAGGAATTGTTCTTTTTGCGCTCATCTTATGAACTAATAGTCTATTTCTTTTTTTTATGTTAGATGAGCTTTATTTTAACGCAATCTTACCTGATGTAACGTGACGATGTGGTCTAAGATGGAGCATAAAGACCTAGAAGGTAGGTAGGCTTCTCCGGACCACATTACGAAACACGAAAACATCGTTTAACCCACTGGCCCAGCCTGGAGGCTGGTGACAAGCCGCGGCCGAAGCCTACCACCAGAGACTGTTCTTAGCATTCAGGAGATTCAGAGGGTTAACACTTACGGACCTAGAAGGTAGAAGGTGGTATTTCACTGTTAGTTACCCTTTTTATCAAGGAAGGCTATAGGCTATAGACTTTTATCAAAAACACTGGCTCGGGAAATCCAAAACCACGGGCAAAAAAGCTAGTTAATAATATAAAAACTCGATAATATGTTTAGCTGCAACTCAAACTAGTCCTAAAACTTCAGTAAATTTTTTTCCAAGACTTTTACTGGTACTCGTGTTGAAGTCGTTGTATTATGTATATTTTCTATGTATTATGTATATTTTCTATGCGTTTCAAACATCGGGGTTGTCTCGTCCGACGCAGTAAACATCTTATCATACATTTTGTATGAGCTTGCATACTTCAAAGGCGCGCCGCGTTCTAGCTCGCTGGAACTCGGTTTACTCCACTCGAAATACCTATTGTGTCTCACGTACAAATTCTGAATATGACACATTATATTTTGCATTGACGTAACATTGTATAACGTATATGTATGTATATTAATGACATCTGAGAGCGCGTTATATGGTAAATAATCTACACTCTAACTGACAAACATCATTCATAATAACTTCACGTTTGTTAAGTTTATTAAAATACGCTTTTAACACGTGCTTTAACGGCAAAGGCAAACATCGTGAGGAAACGGAAAGGAAATGTTCTGAGAAATTTGAAGAGTTTTAGAACGACCACGACGACTTATCAACCCGCATTTGGCCAGCGTATTCACAAAGGCCTCTCTCGTCAGAAGTCCCTGTATGGCCTATAGCCTATATTTCCTTAATTATTCTTAGTTTTTATTTTTAAGTTGACCAGTCCCTGTATGCGTAAGCGTCTAAGGAAATAAAGGTTTTGACTTTGACTTTAGCTTTAAATAGCACCCCATGCTTATGCTAAGCAAATACATTTACGAGTAAGTATACTAGTATATATTGTATTGCTATATTTTTACGAAGGTTAAGAGAAGGACAATGTGACATTGACGCCTATCTCAAATATAGAATCGTTTTATCAAATATAGAATTCAGAAATAAAAATGAAAGAAACTGTTCTAATAATAAATAGTTTGGGCTATTTGGACGCCAAAGGCTTTTAAGATTTAGATAGATACATAAATCTTTATTTTACACCACAAAAATAAATAGTAACACGACAATACATCGGAGTACAAAGGATAGCCTTATCGAGTTTAATGGGAACTATTTTTAATTTAAAAAATGATTGAATTTAAGTACATTATTATCTTTTCTATTATTTTAATTTATTTGACATTTGATTACAGTAATAATTAATTTCTAACATTCGTAATCATTGTTAATAATAATCATGACAAATTGACATTATTTATAATTCGTGTAGATAAAGTACACATTAATTCTGAATTACATAAATAATTCATTTGAACAATTAATGTATTTCATATTTTGACATTTCAAAATAATTATGATATTAGTTATTATATTTTGAAAAAATTATGGCATTGGGAATAGGTACATTAAAACCCATATTGTGACTTATAATTTATATTATCAATAAAATTAGGACTATTATCGCTGTGAGTGATCTTTTGATTTGATTGATGAGTGAAGATTTCGTTTGTTAAAACGTGTCAGTTCTAAATAAAGTTTTGGTAAGTCAAAGTTAATAATCATAATAACACAGAGACACCAGAACAAATCAATAGTTACAAAATTCACATATGAGGAAGAAATCAAATGGAATGAAACTTGTATTTTGTAGCTCAAAATAAAGCAAAGCTTATTTTATGAGGGACTAATGGCTGTTACCACTCAGCGCTATGAAAAAGGCTATTTTCGGTGTTTTCGGATAGATTCAGTCGGGAAAGAACATTTTCAGGCTACATTTTAGTATGAGAAAGTTTTATATTCGTGCATCCTTTTCCAAAACAAAAGTATTTATCCCACTGTTTAAAATCTTTTACAACATAGATACGTAGTTGTCTCAGCCTGCATAAACCGAAATTTTTGTTATTATATATAAGTAATTTTGGGATTTTAGTATGTATGTATACTTTAATAAACGATGTATGTCTATTGTATTAAGTATATCAGATGTCTAGTACCCGTAGCATAAGCTTAAAGCCCGTGCCATTTGTAAAGTTTCGGCAAGTTATTAAAAATATATCTACATTGTTCACGGATAGTAGATTAACTAAACAAATAGTAAGGAGCATGCCTTAACAGCTTGTATTATATCATAGTTAAAGTTAGGTTTAAAGAAGCTTAAATTCTTATATAAACTTTTAAAAATTCAATTACAATGAGATACATTTTGTTAATGATCATTTGAGACCATAATCCATAATATATTAACTGTCATTAATAGTCATTAATAGTCATTTATTGATAATATTATTATACGTCACAATTACATTTTGTTTACACTGGTTTTTCAGTACTAATAATGTCAAACCAAACAAATCATCAAATTCAATTACTTAATAAATATGTCAAATTGCAAATAATATAGTCAATAACACAAATGTCAAGTTAAATAATAAATAAATTACAATACAAACGGAATGTCAATGCAAGCAAATTAATTGGTATGTCAGCTACTTATGATTTGTCAGAGAGCACTCTATGAACTCATCATAAGTATAAAATGACTGTTGTATGAGCCCTCGTTTTAATCGTGCCTTGAATGCGGAGTCGCCCGTGGCTTCAACTTCAACCACCGAATCTGGAAGTTTATTATATACTGTCGCACCTCATGAGTTAATCTGGCAGATTTCTCGAGTGTGCGCGACACTGTTTCGAGTTTGTGCCGGTTACGCGTTAAGTACGAGTGATGTTGAATGCAAGGTAGTGTCAGAACCTTTAAGGTTTTAAAGTAGGGACGTGCAGATACGTCGCCACGTATTCCTGCCACTGAACGTATGGCCCGTTTTTGCATACGGAACACGCGTTCCCAATCGGCAGCGCGTGAGCACAGCTCGGTACCATATTGTAGCAAGGAGTGTACGGTGGCGAAGTAACATGCACGTACCACGTCATACGTAACTATCTTTGATAGGCGATTTAGTGCGTAACATGCGCTACCCAGCTTTGAGCATAGTCTGTGGATGTGATCCGACCATTACAGTCCTCTGTCAATCAGAAAACCAAGAAATACTGTGTTCTCAACCTGGCCGACCGGCGCGGCGTGCCGTCTACTGCCACCGATAGCGGACGCACATTCCGCCCCGACCGACAGGCGGAAGTGAATGAAGTGCGTTTTTGTGAGATTTAAAGCAAGACCGTTCACTCTAAACCAGCCAGCTAGTTGTGCCATAGCGATGTTCAAGTTAATTTCTAATTGGTCTAAGGATTGTGCACTGTATGGATATTGTTTGTCTGATCTATCAATATTTTATTTATTTAATTGCTCACATTTACATTTATACAGATATAGGTTTATAAATTCTTACATCTTATTTCGATATGTACATGCACCCCGGAGAGGCACTGCAAATTGGGTTTGCGTCAAATTACATTAAATACAACTAAAAAAAATTTAGTTGTATTTAACACAAAACAATAATACATTAGTTAATGAACGAATAAGCGAGGCAAATCAGTTTTATAATTCATATTTTGGAACATAACGCCTATAATATCCAAGCATGCTTGTCATGAAAAGCTTTCGAACCATTGATTGCAATTTCATAGATATTTTTTTTATGTTAGATAAGCCTTCATTTGACCACAATCTCACCTGATGTAAAGTGAAAATGTGGTCTAAGATGGGACATTAAGACCTAGAAGGTAGATGGCTTCTCCGGGCCACATTACGAAACACGAAATAATCGATTCACGCACTGGCCCAGCTCGGAGGCTGTTCTTAGCACCACCCGGAGGTTACGTGTTAGGATTTAGAGGGTGGTAACCCAGAAAATTGATAAACATATAATTAAATAAAAATGGTTCGAAATAAATGAAATCACTTATGACACGTTATTTCTTACATTACTTCTAATAAACTACAATCGTCAGTCAATTTTTAAATCAATTTATTGTATAAATTATTTTGGGACCCTATTTCATCAGTTTCTTTTGCTGTTGACTGTACGTACATAATACCATAGATGTACCCAACAAAAAGTTCCATAAACTTAAGGCAGAATAAATTCAGAACCTTGTATCGATTCAACCTTTTTTCTGATTTATCATCCAAAGAGGTGTTCCCTTAACACTGAAATATGAGCCACTATGAGGCCCTTATTTTGTAAGCCCTATGTAAAGAAACTACAATGGTAGTAAGTTGATATTCTTCATACGTGAGCTGGTTTTTAAAAGGAATCAGCTGATAATACTTATCATCATCATTTGAGCAATTGGACGTCTGCATTGTGTACAAAGAATTTAAGTTGTTTTGACCAGACTGCGGATGCAAAGAAGTTCTAATGTGTTTCCAGTAAAATAAAAAAATAAGTCAAGGAACTGACATAGTTTATAAAATGTGTATTTAATAATCATTGTAAGTTTACTTTCAAGATTTTTCGATCCGATTGACAGTTTAGGATATAAATATCCATTTAAAAATCAGTTACAACCGTTCCCACTGTCAATCAAGTCAACTCAGATAATCGTGGTTTAAGAGCAATTAACTGATGCATTTATCAAATATATATATATAGAGTATAGAGGTATAACTTAAACATATATTACTTTAAAAAAAACATGGTTTATAACATACCTACCATGATTTGTCGGTTTTTGAATATTCCGATATTTCTAACAGAAGCCCATGATCACGGCATAAAAATAGGGGCGGGTATACTTAGTTCACCTGAGTTAATTCATCCAGGTGCATTAAGTAAACATTTAGTAGACTTTATTCACCCAGGTGTCTTCAAGTGCATTAAGTCTACTACTTTAGTAGACTTAATATCGGAATCGGAGTAATGGAAAACTTAAAAATTTATAATATCAATGGTATGTTACCCTGGTCTGAAATGTAGTTTCGAATGCCATCCATAAAAAGCACACTGTCACGAAAAACATTTGAAGTGGTTCGTCAAGTGGTGTAAAAGACGTTATAGCGAAAACGCTAGGTCGAGTAACGGCTTCGTGAACGACGCCGTTGCGATATCCATCAATCATTTATTTTGACACAATAGAATTCCACAAAATACAAATACACACAAACTACAAATATATGTGGTCTTGGCTAGCTGCAGCCGTATTACAGTTACCTAGACTTATTTAATATGTTATACTGAGTTATTAATTATAGTGCGCACCGCTACGGAGTGGAATTCTTTCTCGAAGTCTGATTTCCGAATACATACAACCCGACCACTTTTAAAACCCGAGTGAATTGGCTTTTTCTGGGCAAACTTGTTCCATCGTTGATCTCGTCTCTGCTAGACTGTTAAACAAAAGTAAGCCCATTTTATAAAATAAAAAAAAAATCATGAACAGGTCTTAATTTGTTTTTTTTTTATGTTTTAATTTTTATAATAATTAGATCGACATTAGCGTGCAAAATATAAGCTCAATCGGGGACCAAGAATTGTATCAAAATGAACATTAAAAATTTTATTTGGTATCAAATAACAGACTTGTAAAATTAAAAAAAAAACCTAAATTGCAATGATTTGTTCCAGTGTAAAGACGGAGCAGGTTCCCGGCGGCGCAGACAGCCTGCTGCGTCTCGCCCGCGTCAACAGCAGTGACGCGGGCAACTACACCTGCGCGGTGCGAGGCGCGCGCGCACACACCGTGTCGGTCCACGTGCTCAACGGTATGTACCACGTGCTCAACGGCACGTAACGGTCATATAGCGCCCCGCTCACGTCAACAGCAGTGACGCGGGCAACTACACCTGCGCGGTGCGAGGCGCGCGCGCACACACCGTGTCGGTCCACGTGCTCAACGGTATGTACCACGTGCTCAACGGCACGTAACGGTCATATAGCGCCCCGCTCACGTCAACAGCAGTGGCGCGTACAACTACACCTGCGCGGTGAGAGGCGCGCGCGCTCACACCGTGTCGGTCCACGTGCTCAACGGTATGTACCACGTGCTCAACGGCACGTAACGGTCATATCGCGCCCCGCTCACGTCAACAGCAGTGACGCGGGCAACTACACCTGCGCGGTGCGAGGCGCGCGCGCACACACCGTGTCGGTCCACGTGCTCAACGGTATGTACCACGTGCTCAACGGTATGTACCACGTGCTCAATGGCACGTAACGGTCATATAGCGTCCGCCCGCATCCACGGTATCTAAAACGACACCTGTAAAGTAAGAAATATTTTTTTTAAGTGCAAAAGACGACTGTAGCCGTGTACTCCCCAAAATTTTTATTCTCTGGTACTTTAATTCCCGTTAAATTTTTCCCCCATTTTTTATTTTCATTATTCTGATGTTTACTTTTTGGCCCCATTCTTATAAGTTCATAACGATATTTTCACCAGTCCATTAAAATGCCTGATACTTTTCTGTTCATAGATGTCAAGAAAAAAACATCATATAACTAAAAGAGTATTTCATTATTTTGTATAATATGTATACTAAAGTAAAGTGCATAACATTGGGGTTAATTCGATGCATTAAAACCTCAACCATCCACCCTGGACAATAATGTAAAGCTGTGAATATTCTTATTATATTTGATAATATAAGAAACAAATTTCAAGTATCAGAATAATGGTAAGACATTATGATCGTATAGTGTCCGGGCTGCATCGGCACATTTCAATGTATCATAGTGTATGTTATTAGAATCACACATCTCCACATCAATTCAAAGTCAAAGTCTAAACGTTTATTTCCTTAAACGCTCATGGCTTACATGGACAGGTCAACTTAAAGCTAATTTAAATAAAAACTAAGAATGATCAAGGACATTAACATTGCTTTAACATTTCGCTTTAATTTTTTACACTGAGTTGAGAAGCGAATAGAACACCCCAGCTTTCATCTCTTATGTTGTTATTATAACAATATTGGTGTACAACATACTTGCCACACATAACATTTAACATTAACAAACATACGCTAATCAAACACGCACATAACAGAAAAAAATCTATATTCAGCTATTTTTCTTCTGTAGAACGTATTTCGAATCATTAATTATTTAACTAAAATGTATTTCATTCATACGACACGTCCACAAGAATAAAGAATTTTTCATAAATAACACATCGCTGTTCGACCTAGTAAATACTGTTCTGGTTATGTTCTATCGATGATATCCTTTTATGATATGAATGAAGTCGGTTGTTGACAGCTGATTGTCGGCTCGACTGACAGAATCAGACCATGCAATGGTGTTCACACACAACTCACTACTACATACCTATATGACATGTGAGGATCTGCGGAATCTGAAGATATGAACGGATAGACCAATTAGCCAAAGAAACCCTTGAATTTTATGGAAATATATAAATGTCTTTTTAAATTATGTTGTTTTAATTTTTCAGGGCTTTCTGTTCGAATTCGATTAAATAGAAAAAAAAATACAATGCACATATGTAGCAACATCTCTGTATGAAGATTTAAACTTGTGTTACGGGTGCTGAACATCTGATTTTATCTATACTATTATAATAACTGTCTAATTCGCCTTTTCAAACAAAAACTTTTCAGTTACTAGTAGAGCCCCGTGGTGTTCGGAATCGAAAACTTGTAGAACGTAATATGTTGGCCTAGTGCGTGCCCTTCACCCCCTTTCCACAGTATATATACCATAAAGGAAACACCTTGTATAATTATTTTTTCCGTGTGTATGCACCAAATTTAATTTAATTCGGTTCAGTAGTTTTTTCGTGAAAGAGAAACAGATACACAGAGCTACTATCGAATTTTTAATATTAGTATTTATTACGCACATACAGTGTGCTTAAGTAGCTAGCTTTCGTGTATCAAAGTTACAGTATTATTTAAATGGTCCACGTACAAACTTAAAAAAAAAACACTAACTTTGAGCACATATTGGTAACCAGCTCAGCTAAAAGCTGCACCGACAGTAATAGACTGTTTGTGACAAAACCTTCTTTCTAAACAAATTAAAAAAACAACAAAAATATTTCATACCTGATATGGGTCTCTTACAATCCGTGTACGATACATTTTAGCGCAATAAAATGTATCGTACACGGATTGTAAGAAACCTTTTAAAGCCATACACGAACGCTTCAACATTTTGTATGGTTAATGAAAATTTTGTGAATGCTTCGCACAACAAGCTTATTAAAAAGACCAGGAACAAACACGTTCTTCTAAGTCCTACCTCATTATTCTGAATGAATTTGTTTTTTTATAATTATAAAATATCATATGAATAATCACAGCTTTACACTGATTTAATCACCCTGATTTATATTGTCCAGGATGTATGGGGGAGGTTTTTTAACCCCTATGTATGTGTTAAATCGATGCACAAAAACTCGTAGAATCGTAGAATGCATGTAGGTACGTTCCACGATTCTTGACTGTTAAACGTTTTAAGTATTATTTTCGAAACACCGACAAGGTCAACAAAAAGTAAAATTTTGCATAAACTGGTCGTACAAGAGTATTGAATTTTGGCATAAACAAGCTTGATACTAATCATGTTTAAATACATCGGACTATTTACCTGCGGTTTTGTGTTGTTATTAGCTTACAAACTTTGAATGTAACTTACGTATGGAAATAAATTCCAAGACCCTTGGTTGAGTATAAAGCGCGGGGGGAGGTAACATAATAAACAAACTTTTCATTTATTATTCGGGATTACTTAACCTTCAAGCCATTTGCAACTTAAAAGACCTAAGGGATACTTCAGGGCTTTAAACACTAATTCATATAAAGTAATTTTTTAGACATTCTTTAATTTAGTGATGTCACTATTTATAAAAATAAATTCAAAGTTATGATATAAAACAAACAATAGAAATTTTGAGCGTCGCATGTAACTGCCACCGTCAGGCGCTTGGGGTAGGTACTGTGCACGCTGCGACACATTTACAATAAATACGATCTGTATATTTCGGAAGCCACGGAAATGGAAGTATAATAATAATAAAAAAATATTTATTTACAAAAAGTTTTACAAAATTCTTATAAAGTAAATATACATTTTATATAACCACTATATAGCACATGCCCATTATAAACCTATTTTGGTCAAAGAAAATGACTCCTCGCTCTAAGTTAAAATAACTTGTAATAAGACACGAGGGCTCTTCCCTCCGGCTACAAATAATCTTTTATTGTTCCCGACTAAATAACAATAAAAGCTTTATAGAGTAAAAAGTCGTATATAGCTAGTACGTGCTTATGACCTTATCTAATTAAATTCGTGGAAGCTTACATTATTAATAATCAACAGCCATTCACGATATAACCACTTTACTGCACTTGCTGGATAAAATGTAATAATAGAAAATAGTAGTCAATAACAATCATTTAGCTTTATAAATAAAAATGAATTGTTGTTCGTTAGTCTGATTAAAGCTCGAGAACGGCTGAACGGATTTATCTTATCTTAGTCTTGAAATGTTCGTGGAGGTCTAGGGAAGGTTTAAAAGGCGAGAAAAAATCAAATAATTGCCGGGAACTTTTTTACCCGTGCGACGCCGGGGCAGGCCGCTAGTCTATACTAATATTATAAAGAGGAAAGGTTTGATTTTTTGTTTGTTTGTTTGTTTGTTTGTTTGTTTGTCTCGAATAGGCTCTGAAACTACTGCACCGATTTACAAAATTCTTTCACCATTCGTAAGCTCATATGAATTCTTACCAAACTCCGATAATGTAACCCATGGTGAAAAAAAATAACCTAAAATCTTTCTTTAATCGCGAATGCTGCAAAAACTATTGAATATATAACAAAGTGATGTATTACAACTTTGTAGAACTTATCATTATCTACAAAAAACGTCGTTACATCATATCTCTAACTATTATAGTTTTGTGACAATAAGCGATTATTTGAAAAAATAAACCTAAAATCTTTCTTTAATCGCGAATGCTGCGAAAACTATTGAATATATAACAAAGTGATGTATTACAACTTTGTAGAACTTATAATTATCTACAAAAAACATCGTTGCATTATATGTCTAACTATTATAGTTTTGTGACAATAAGCTATTTTTTTTTAAAAATAAACCTAAAATCTTTCTTTAATCGCGAATGCTGCGAAAACTATTGAATATATAACAAAGTGATGTATTACAACTTTGTAGAACTTATCATTATCTACAAAAAACGTCGTTACATCATATCTCTAACTATTATAGTTACGAGACAATAAGCGATTTTTTATATTAAAAAATTAAAATACCACTGTTTGAAAAGGCTCTTTATTTGTATCTTGGTATTAATCCTTAACAAAATAAATTATTTATTATGTAAGATTGCTTTAAAACCTTTATATAACTTTTTGAATTATTAGATTCTGACATTCCATTCAAAAGATATCACGAGTTAATTATTTTAAACACTCGGCGGCTAACTATGCGTTGTGGAGTGGCAGGCGTCACTCGGGCACGGAGGTACGGGGGGTTAAGATCACGAAATAATCTGCCGCGCGGGGTCGGCTCCCTACTGAATGGTCATCATCGTTGTCTTCCGTCCCTCGGTTGAGGGCGCAGGGTGGGGCCTCGAGCTTGCGCTCCTTACCCCGGCTTCAACTCCGGGGGCGACTACCCCCGGGTCTCGTGATAATGCCTTTAAGGCTGGTATAAGTATATGTTTTTTTGTTTGTTTGTTTCATTCTCTCTCTTTTTTTTTTATATTTTTTTATTTTTTTATATGTATATACTATTCTAAATACAATTATAATAGAGGCGGAAATGGATATATATATATATGTGTGGGGGTATAAAATATATAAGGATACAAAAGTGTTAGTAAGGGAGGGAATATATAGGGGGATGTGGGGGGGGGAGAAGAGTAGAGTGGGCAGCGAAGAAAAAGAAAAGAAGAAAAGAAAGAAGAAGATAGAGAGAGAGGAGGCGATCTGTGGTCTGAATGGTCGTGTGCGGAAATAAAAAAATTGTCGCTTGATTATGTTTTGTCGCTTAGTTAGTAGTTAATTATTCGTTAACAGGTAACTAATCCCATTCAAAAAGTTATTTTCAGAACTAAACCCTACCATTATAGCATAGATATTGTACATTATCGTCGGTTGCAGATTCAATTGGGTTAACCACCAAAACACGTAAAATAAGTTGAGTATACAGTTTTTTTTAGTTTTTGCTGCTCTTTCGAATAGCATAATAATAGAATTCTAGCATTAAAAAAATACAGTTACGCTACACATTTTAACTGTGAATTTGCAGACTTCCGTCGAAATTATGTTGTAACTGAGTAGGTATGTGATCCATTTACATAAGTCGAATTGTTGTATTCCTATCCTATGACCAAAGAAGGTTAAGTTGGTGTATGTATCTTGGCAAACCAGCATTGCTCTTACACTAATTCTTAGCTTGAACAAAAAATTATAACCACACATACACCAATATAAAACCAACTTTCTTCAAAAAACTAACGTTACAACAATTGACCCGAACCAAGTTTATGTTTGTTGTCGGTTACACCAATTTGAGCATTGCAATCAATAGTATGTTTTCTCATACCTTAATCTTCTTTAAAATAATATATCTAAATTTTAAATATAAGAAAAACCCCCGATTCGTATCCTTCAATTTCCTTAAAAGTAAAACACCATAATAATGTGTAATGTGCACGCAATGTGCTTTCATTTGATACCCCACTCGAGATTTTTGCAGATGTTCGGTTTTCCTTCCCCACTCTAACCCCCACAATTTTTAAACGGTACAACCGATTTTCATGAAACATGTCTAAGAGCACTCGCGCAAGACTCACCTTTTAGACAAAAAAAACTAAGTTGAAATCGCTTCATCCGTTCGGGAGCTATGATGTCCCAGACAGATAGATACGTCAAACATAATGACACACATCTATTTTTGTCGGGGGTTAAGCGTATAACTCAACAACGCCTATACCAATTTAGCCAATGTATTTTTTTAAATGTTTGTTGGAGTTTAAGGATGGTTTTTACGGAGAGAAAAATTCGAATAATTTTGAAACAATATTGAATAATTACCCGTGCAAAGCCGGGGCGTGCCGCTAGTTGATAATAAAATTATACATCATAATTACAGCTGGTTTTTAGTACTAACACAATCATGTCAAAACACATAAATCAACAAAAATAATAAAAAAAAAGGTGTGTGTGCGATTCACACACGATAGAAGTGAAACTTCAGTAAATCGACGAAAGAATAAGAAGAATAAAAAAAAAGTGTGTGTGTGTGTGTGTCAGCTACGATGCACGATTGGAGTCTACTACTTACGAACTATAATTATGATATATATCGAATAGAAAATAAGGGTAAATGAACGCATCTGCTAAAATGATAAGAGAAACAAACATATATCTGTAATTATTCGGATTATTTATATTACTTCAATAAAGCGTATTACATAAAGTATGTTACAAAATAATATAAATAAAATACAGCAATACCTCAAGAATAATAAGAAAATTAAATAAAGCATTGTATTTGTGTCTCTTACCATTTCCGTTTCATCTTTTTGCATCCGGTTTGAAATCACTACGATTCTATAGAAGTTTCACTTCAAAAATGTCAAGGCAAGATACCTATGATCAAAATGTGAGGCTACTAGGGATACAACGAAATAATGAACGAAAATTTACCTGGTGTGGTCGGAACGACACCTCGCTACCGCTTAAGGGTTAACGTTAGGCATAAGTTCGCGTAGCGCTAGTGCTCGTTAGTACCAACCATAATTTTTTTTTTTTTTTTTTTTTTTTTTTTATTCCTTTGTTTACTACAATCTGTTGCCTTGCTGGAACATTAATAGTTATGTTTGGTTGGTTATGCTGTGTCGTGCTCGGTATGTGACCTTTGTCACATCCTACTTTACTTCTTATTGTTCATCTTGAGTGTGTCCTGCGGTATTTTCCGTTTAAGTCTACGTTTTGTCTGGGTATCGTCCATAAGTGGCTTCGCTAAAGGGTTGGGGTGGTTTGAAATCCGTTTCTTGTAGATCTTTGTATAATTATAGATTTCTTGTTTAACTGTGTTGACTTGTAGGTCGTGGTGTAGCTGTTCATTTGTGACATACCAGGGTGCATTGGTTATCATTCTTAACATTTTGTTCTGAAATCTTTGAAGTATTTCAATGTTAGAATGTGAGGCTGTACCCCACAATTGGATCCCATACGTCCAGATTGGTTTTAGTATTGTCTTGTACAGGAGAAGTTTGTTATTAAGAGAAAGTTGTGATCGGCGACCTATTAACCAGTAAAGTTTTCTTATTTGTAGCCCCAGCTGTTTGCGTTTGGTAAATATGTGTGTTTTCCACGTGAGCTGCTTGTCCAGGTGTAATCCTAAATACCTAACATGGTCTGTTTGTGGTATCTCGTGATTGTTAAGTGTTACTTTCGGGCAATTTCCTTTTTTTAAGGTGAAGGTAATATTTTACGGATTTGGTTTCATTCGCTTTGATTCTCCACATCTTGAGCCAGTTTGATACTTGGTTAAGTCCAGATTGTAGCATTTGTGCTCGTTAGTACCAACCATAAATAATACCTAATATAATCAATGCAATGCAAACGATAACCAACTAATACGAACCTATTAACTGTAACCTGCCAAAATACCAATACCACAGAACGAAATTAGGCCAATCATTCACTAAACCGCTCACGCAACTCTTGCTTATCGATAAATCCGTTAATCTAACATACCGTAATGTTACTAATAACTGGTAGTTTATGTATGCTACGTATAACATACCAGTATTTACTTAACGAGATCTAAATTAGTAGGAAACATTTCCAATGTAAATCTAGTTGAATTCCCTTTATAACAAACAATTCTCCATAATTGAATAAACCACGCAAAATGCACACCAGAGTTCAAAATTTAACCAGAACTTGAAAGCTCTAAGTGTTGGAATAAGTTATTGCAAAACTTATTCCAACTCTTAGATTAATAACGGTGCTTTCAAATTAGGCGTTTCGAGTCGTACATACGTCTGCAAGCGCGAGCAAGCGGTGCGTTTAACGTTCGATGCACCTACCTACGTTAGATTTTTGTATCAGACGTACATACATCTCGTAACGCGTAAGTTGAAAGCGCCCTTAGCTGACAACTGAAATAGTATATTATACAACTGGCATATAACGATGGGGTCTAAAACATAGAGTCCGATTTAATGAGCGGTGTATTATTCATCGCGATGTCAATTTATTATATATCCCTTACTAAACAATCATAGTGTTTATTTTGAATGTAAACCGAAATTCAAAATTGAATGTTTGTAACGCTATAGTGAACCACTCAAGTCCATTAGCTGACTATGACTAGCTATATCTACTATCAATGATTTCAATGGCTAAATGCATGCAAGTTCGACTTAGAAACCGGACGAAAATTCGTGTCATTCAGGATTTTGTCTCTGATATGATGTGCAAAATAGCGTCCATTTTTTCCCCCATAAAAAAAACTCTCCGAGTTTTTTGGCTCCGAATTGTCGCTATTATACTTTTTATATTTCGAAATTATACTTATTTAAAAATAAATGTAAATCTGTCATCTGACCGTATAGCCGCTTATTCCGGACTTAAATGATGCTGAGCGAATTGTTCAGAAAATACAATTAGGTTATCTATTTAATAATAAATAAAATAAAGATGTAACGGGGTGTTCTGTGATAAAAAAGTTATCACGAGATAAACTCATGTCATCGTTAATGTCTGGGACATCATAGATCCCGAACGGATAGAACGATTTCAATTTAGTTTTTTTTGTATGAAATGTAAGTTTGGCGCGATATATTTCATGAAAATCGTTTGATCCGTTTAAAAGTAATGGGGGGAGCGTGGGGAAGGAAAACCGAAAATCTGCAAATATACTCGAGTGGTATCAAATGAAAACGAATCGCGTGCACAATACTAAATATTATGGTGTTTTACTTTTAAGGAAGTTAAGGAATAGGGGGTTTTTCTTAAATTTTATATTTAGATTTATAAATTAAACATTTTCTATTTCTAGTTCTATAAAGCTGGCAAAGTCACAGGGCAAAATTTAAACTCAGCTATTGGTACAATATGAAACTGAACTCGACTGCTGGGTGCAATAAACCATAATCTCATTGTGTTTTCGGTCGCAGCCAGTCGTGATCAATTTCAACAAATAACGTAGCAATTGCAAAGAACTAACTTATTTGAAGAATTCCTTTGATTACTTGAATATTTTCTAAGTTAAAAGCTATGTCTTTCTTTGTTGAGCTCGTATTTTCTGCGTAAAGCGGGTGTGATAGGTCGAAAACATCGTCTGCTTAATATAATGTTTTACTTTTTAGGTGACTTAAACATTGTTTAATATGCTTGGTAAAAAGGGCCTTTTATATTCTATGCACTCTAAAATCACTAAGCTAAATCCGCTGAGATAATAATGTGTAATTGGTTAAAAAAGTGAAGGGACCAGATACGATAAATTTATTTCCTATTTAAAAAAAAAAAAAAGAGAAATAAATAATTTTGTATCTTGTAGATTCTCATGTAGACAAAGAACTCATGAACACATTTTTTTACTATTTTGTTAAGTTTAGCATGTATATGATTCGTACTAATTATCTGTGAAATTTTGATATAGACGTATTTAACACGATAAGCGGAATAAAACAAAAAAAATTCAAAAAAGTTTTAATTATATCGAAAACTGTTAAACAGATTTGGTTGACCAACGAACTTAAATATATGTTGACATTTTTAATATAATTTTCTCAATTCCATTAAATTTCAATCAATATTTCAACATTTTTTGCATTCAAATCACGCTCCTAAATGTATTTAAATAGAATTTTGTCCCAACTTGAATTGTAGACAATAACTTAAATTATTGAGTGATCTATCAAATAATAATCATTCAGTTAATATAAGGATTATGGCTTCAAATATTTCCTGACAATCAACACAATAGCCCCGTGGTAAGCTCATAACTTTTACTAGACATTTGATATACTTAATATAGTAGACATACACTCATAGATATTTTTTTTATAATTAATTTTAAGAAAAAAACAATAAACTTACCGTTTATGCAGGCTGAGACTACTACAAATCTATGTTGAAAAGGTTTTTAAAACAGTGGGATATATACATTTGATTTGGAAAAGGATGCACGAATACAAAACTTTCTCATACTAAAATGTAGCCTGAAAATGTTCTTTCCCGACTGAATCTATCCGAAAACCCCGAAAATAGCCTTTTTCATAGCGCTGAGTGGTAACAGCCATTAGTCCCTCATAAAATAAGCTTAGCTTTATTTTGAGCTACAAAATACACGTTTCCATTTCTTCCTCATATGTGAATTTTGTAACTATTGTTTTGTTTTGGTGTACAGTCAACAGCAAAAGAAAATGATGAAATAACCCTCGAGCAATATAAAAAGTAAATAAACTAAAAAGTAAATTACTTTTGTAGTTTGTTAGAAGTAAATGGACAAAAACTTGTCTAAAGTAAGTGATCACATTTATTTCCATCCTCGGTGTTATTATGAGCATTCTCTTATGACAAAATAATACTTCATTTATAATTTACACTTATGTACCTATAACAGCTTGTTACATCTGGCACGTCACCTTAGACAGATTTTGAAACGTCGTTTTTGATCACTTACTTTTGTTGTTGACTGTACAATGAAGTATTTTTTAGTATTGTATTGTAGTCTTATGGACGGCCAAAGATGGTTTTCTCAATCCACAGTCCTCATTTGAAAGACTTTAAGCCTTAGCAGACATCTCTAAGCGTTTTCTTTATACTATACGGCTACACCCCTTTTTTAAAAAGCTTACCCGTGTAGCGAAGGTGACCCTTACTCATCTACGTAATTTTTTAACCCCCCACTAAAAAAGAGGGATGTTATAAGTTTGACGTGTCTGTCTGTCTGTTTGTCTGGGACATCATAGCTCCCAAACGGATGGAGCGATTTCAAATTAGTTCTTTTTGTATGAAAGGTGAGTTTGGGTGTTCTTAGACAAGTTTCATGAAAATCGGTTGAGCCGTTTAAAAGTTATGGGGGTGAGAGTGGGGAAGGAAAACCGAAAAAATATACTCGATTGGGGTATCAAATGCTCTTTCAGCATCGCGTGCACATTACTAAATATTATAGGTATTTTTCTTTTAAGGAAATTAAGACATTGGTATCGGGGGTTTCTTAAATTTTAAATTTAGATTCATATTAGAAAATATTAAAACATTCACTCTTCCAAAATCTTTTATATTCTAGATTTATGCCCTTACTTAATACGCGTCAATGAAATGCCATGCAAAATGAGCCACAAAAATAAATTATCAATCAATGCCTTCACAATTTTTATCGCAGCCTTTGTTGTACCTCCATTAATAACCGCAACACAATTGCGTACATACTTCAAGTCTCAGGTGGGCAATCAAGTCTGGCCGGGTCTCTGGCCGCCCATTATCTTGTTAAAGTATATTGTTGCACTTTTTAAAGTTATGCCATCACAATGAGTCTTATTTTGTTTTTTACCCGGTTGCGCGACGCTAAGGTGTTAATCTGTTTATCAGTCTAGACTTTAGACCAAATGCCTGGGTCCATTTTTTTTAATTTCATATATCGATCGATTCCTCTTAGTCCGGCGAGTATCACTGAAGACATGACGTCATTGAAAATTGAATATGGCAACTCTACTGAACACCATTTTAACAAACTGTATCATGTATGAATGTTTGTAGCACTAGCACTATAGAGGTACATCCAATAATTCATACGTTGATAGATAAAAATATTATTACACACACAATAAACAAAAATACAAATTTATTAATAGTAAAATTAAACTTAGCATGCGTAATGGGACGTTGATCGATTCTTCTTGGTTCGGAAAGTGTCACTGAAGACATCACGCCAGTGAAAATTAAATATGGTGACTTTACTAAGCGCCAATTTTTTGTAAATGGTAAAAAATAAAATCACAGGCTATGTTATGTTGAGAATCGTTGAATAGGTGTTTAAAAGAGTTTTCTTTTTCTTTGAACGTTTTCCGATCCGGCTAACCGTTGAGTATATAATATTATATCGAGTGAAAGTCGCTTAAAAACCATTTTCACTTAATAGGCCTAATAAATAGACTGTAACAATTCCCAAAAAAAGTTAAGTTATTTCAGCTTGTTATCTTAAGCTTTTTTAATAATACGACCAACAAATCAAAGTTGTTATGAATATAAATAGTACAGAAATTCACTAAATAACACCTACGCAAAGGTTTGGAATACGCTGCTATGTTTTCTGACAGTTGGATACAGTTATGCATAGTTAGTCCAAGCGCCAAATTTCATTTTTGGATGTTTTTGCATTTTTGTAATTACTAGGGCATAATTTAGCCATAGGAAAAACACTCTTGCAGCTAGCTTCACTCTAAGTGGTACTTTTTGATACCCCGTCCAAGCGCCTTCTATAGCAAACGATATATTTTGATACGCCAAACAAGCCCAAACGACGTAGTGTTATGCATCAGTAGTCCACGCGACAGTTGTTTGTCACTTGGACTGGTTTTGCAAAACAATAAACATTAGTTTAGTTCCTAACGCAAACCAATTATCTCACACATTTGTCGCATAGACTGCTGATGGAGGAAGATATCGTTGAAATTGATGTAGAAAGAAAAAAAGGTAAAAAAGGACAAACATGTTTTAAAGACTTGGTTATACCGCTTTGGGCTAATGGAAAGCCTGTTTCAGGAAAAAAACTAAAAGATTCAAATCACTGTTCCCATACATCCGATATTCGGTAACGATTCGATGTCATTTTACAGAAATTTAATTTCAGAAGAAACGGTTGATGATATTGAAGGGTTTAATGGTCATTTAGATTTTGATCCAGAACATTGTCGAAGAAGAGTAGATTTTGTATAATACAATGTGTATTTTCGAACCTTGATCAAACGTTATGTGCGGATACAGTACATAAATTTCTCGATAAATATCGGATAAAAAAAATTCATTCGTTTCGTTCAAACATTTCGTTTGATCAAAGTTCGAAAATACACATTGTATATAGTCCATCTTATTCGACATGTTTTGGGGATGTTATTGATCAATATTTTTGATCAATTTTCTGTCCGTCTGTTTAAGAAAGCTGATACATCTGGAATGATTGTTATCTTGTTTTTAAATTTATGAATTGATGCTCAATAACTTGTCATGAAAAGCTTTAAACCGAGTAGAGTGGAAAGAGATGGAGGAGGCCTTTGCCAAAGTTGGGCAAACAGACAAAGTTGTTGATGTCATCGACTGCTAGCTTAAGAGTTAATTTGTAAAAAATTATTTCGTCTGAATAAAGGCTATTATTAACGTGTCATAAAATTGTTGAATTTATTTATACATTACATATAATTCATAATTCATAAATTTATTTCATTCCATATTATTCCATATATTTACATTGTATTTGAAAATTATAATAATACCAATAATTTATTATAAATCAATAAATAAGTCAACTTATACTTGAAGAAGTAAATTAACTAACTAGGTATAAAACAAAGCAAATGATAGATCAAAAATAAAAAAAATAAGCTGAAATAATATTACAATAACAAATCAAATTAAATCAAAACTACAAATGTCAATATCAATCTATAAATAAAAAATAGTTTTATATAATGTCATCAGAAGAAAAGTAATCAACTAAATAGTAACAACCTTTCAACAAAATTATATTACTAGTGCCATTTGTAAAGTAAAAAACTTTACAAATGGCACTAGTAATTTAAGAGATGATATAGAGGATTGCTCTTTATCATATCCTCGTTTTAAATGCTAAGTAAATAATGGGTATCTTAGGTTTTTTTTTATTTACACGTGCTATCAACAATCTTTTCGAAATATTCTTTCGAATCACAGATTAGATAAATATCTAATCTGTGTTTCGAATTGAATTGCGCATCAGGAATCCAAACGACATAAATGTCGCTTGGACTCGTTTTGTAAAATGAAAACATCATATTTTTCAAAAGTCCAAGTGCATTTTTAGCTTTATCTTCAAAAATATATACTTATTAACCCCCGACCAAAAAAGAGGGGTGTTATAAGTTTGACGTGTCTGTCTGTCTGTCTGTCTGTCTGTCTGTCTGTCTGTGTGTCTGTCTGTCTGTCTGTGTCACCATAGCTCCCGAACGGATGGAGCGATTTCAATTAATTTTTTTTTGTATGAAAGGTGAGTCTGGCGCGAGTGTTCTTAGACATGTTTCATGAAAATCGATTGAGCCGTTTAAAAGTTATGGGGGTTAGAGTGGGGAAGGAAAACCGAAAATCTGCAAATATACTAGTGTGGGGTATCAAATGAAAACGCATCGCGTCCACATTACATAATATTATGTTGTTATACATTTAAGGAAATTAAGGCATTGGAATCGGGGGTTTTTCTTAAATTTTAAATTTAGATTTATTGTATGTTTTTTTTTATGTAGTATGTTAAATTACAAATAGAAGCTTCGATGCACATAGATTTCCTTTCAGAAAATACAGATACAAATCTTCTGCGAATACAAACGCGTTTATGTAATTTCTCAAAAAACTGAAAATGGCGCTTGGACTAACTATGCTTAACTGCATCCAGTTAAAATCACAGCACCTTCATGAGAATGAGTACCTTCAATGAGCAGTTATATCATTGTATTAAATCATGTGAACGAGAGTCCACACCACACACGGTCACTTACCGTCTGAAGAGATCGAAGACAAAAAAGTTCTATTTACAATTTAAAAAAAAACGTATTTTCCAAACAAATTATCTTGTCAAGCCGTTTTTCTTTATGTTGTCGTATATCTAAGTCTTGAAATGCCTTTTATAATATAACTACAAAAAAGTCCATTGAATGATTTATTTAAAAAATTATACATATATTTTTTCTTAAACCAAAAGTCTAGACTTTACAGTGCATAAAAGTTTTGCGCGATATCTTTGCACTTTCTTATTAAATTGATAAAGCAAAAAATACGTATTTTTAGAATTTTTTGACGGGTTAACAGACAGACTTAAATGAAAATCATTTTTTCATGTAGTCATCAAGTCCATTATCGAGGATTTTCCTTTATTCTGTAACACAAGCTTACAGCTTACCACGGGGCTAGCTGTTGTCGTGTGGCTTGTCAGAAAATATTTATTTATATTATTCTGTATTTATAACCTGGCAAAATCCTGTACTGTAGGTGTCACCGGCGTATCAAATGAAATCCACTTACAAGTTATGTTTGCTGATTATGCCGAAAGCCGAAACCTGAAGTCCCTTCTACACTGAATAAATAATGTTGCAATAACTCACCGAAGTGATGCCTCTTGCCGTCATCACTTCTCTAACTTTGTTATAACTTCAGTCGTTTAATGTGAACCGAGTATAAAACTTTAATTATTAAATGATACTAAGTTACCGACAATTTATTTGATTATATTCTCGCGGAGTTCAAATTTATTAACTTTCGTAACTTGGATACATAATTAATTATTAATGGTGAACACGTTTGTTGTATAAAGGTCTTGATATAAATATACCGTTTATGTCTCATAATTATGGTTTGTAGGAATAAGGCTCATGGAAATAACTCTGAATGTATTAAATCATTTAATACAAGGTTTCAAACTTTGTGTTTGAAGTACGCAGTTTACTCACACGTGAAACGGTTAATCAAAAATAACTTATATAAACAGGCTTAGCGAGCTTCTAAAGTATTATTTCAACTCACATAACATAACATTTTATAAGCAAGTATTATATGTTATGATAAACTTCATAAAAAGTTACCTTATTAGAATAGCAATATTTTTACGGCAATTGTTTCGCTTAAACAATTACCAGTTATTGCGAAAACGGTTTCTGCGTAAATGTTGTCGAAACATTGTGTAAATAGAGAGCGATGTTGTGCTTTGCAAACATGGCATAGTTTCATATTAGCTTATTTGCTCACATTAAAACTTTTAATATAAACAAGTTGTATGTTTCAGCGAGCCTTTCAATATAACTTTACGGTTTCCACTCGTGATTTCTGTGAACAGTAACTGTTAAACGTATTTTAAATTTCAAAAGTCGTTTCCGAGCTTCGATGTGAGTAATTTCAACTCAATGCTGGAACTAGTTGGTTGACTTTATCAAAATAATAATAACAATGCCTCTTTATTTCTTTAAAATAATTTATTTAAATTGTTTTTGGTAATAGTTAATTCTAGGTGATATAATTTCTCCTCAGTAAGAACCCCAAAAGGCCTCCTCCAAAGATTTACTATTTTCTCTATTTAGTGCTACTAGTGTTTCAGTTTGTGCTAGCCGTTTACTTGATATCGTCCTCCCAGCGCTTCAGCGGTCTTTCTATACTTCTTTTTTCAAGAGGGCTATTCCATCAAGTTGCTTTCTTTGTCCATCCCTGGTCTGTCAGTCTTGTGATATGGCCTGCCCAGTTCCATTTTGGCATTTGTGCGTAGCTCAAGGCGTTGGTTGCTTTGGTTTTTTCTCTTATTGTGTTAGTGCTTCTTTCCATGCTTCTTTATTCTTCTTTCCATGATTCGACTTTATCATGCTGATTTATTATTTTGAGCAAACTTGCTTGCTTTTATCTTGTATAATATATTTTGAATCTTTTGTCCTAATGGATTCAACATCCTAAGACTCCCTAGAGTGTTAAATACGCTATTGAATAATAAATAACGTTATGATAAAAAGCTTCATACTTTATTTTGCGTAGACAAGTTTTCTCCCAAAAAATCAACCAACGGCATTATGTTATAGTAACGATGTAGGGATTATTTACGTTAGAAAGTGTTATTAACTATTTAGGCTAGAAACAAAAATAGTATTTAAAGAAAGCCGAAAAAGCATGATTTATGAAGTAAGAGCATTAAAGATTTTAGGCCCATTTTTGCACCCTGATACAACAATTATGTCGTTGCAGTTTTACATTTTTATAATCAACTTCGGCTTGTTACTTGGAGAGAAATTGTAACATTGTTTGTTATGAATTTCGAAATAACCAACAAAATGACTTTACTGGAATGGTCACAACAAAAGATATATGATATTGACTGCCTCAGTGGCCTTTGGGCGAGGGTCAAGTGTTTGTATGTTCTGCAAGCACTTTCTCCTTGGTCTGGGCGTTTAATATGTATAATAAAAAATATCTATTATATTAAGTATATCAGATGTCTAGAACCCGCAACACAAGCTAAATAGCTTACCACGGGACTAGATGTTGTTGTGTGGATTGTCCGAAAATATTTATTTAATAATTAATATTAAAATTCCACTCCAAGCAGGTTAATAGATTTATGCGAAAAGACAACAAACACGACTTATTTTTAAATAAAGAAAGTTATGTTTTTTCTATGATATACAATTTTTAACACATACCCTTTGTTCCAGAAGAAAGCCTCGCCGAGCTGCATGCCGACGCAACGGCAACGCACCCACCAACGCCAACGATAACATTATTAGCAGTTATTATAATAACGAAAAAACAGTTATTGATACCGTTACTTTTAGTCACTGCACTAACACACGTATACTGGGCCCAAGGTCTAATTTACGAACATTGTATGGTTTTATTTCCTACGTGATATATACAGTATTATTAATGTAAATATGATTATGAATTATAATTATTGGAAATAAAATTTCATTGTATATTTTGGATGTTTTATTCATCCTTCCTTACACAGCATTCAAAATGCAAGAATTCACTGCTGGGGCTATGTTACAATTTGATATCGGGCTATAATGCCCGATATCAAATTGTAACATTATTTGTAATTTGTAACTTTAAAGATTTAAGATAAATAAATAATAATAAATTATAACGGACTAATCACAGAATCACCTAACCCAAAACTAAGCAGAGCTTGAACTATGGGTGTCACCTAGGTGACTGATATACTACATAGATACATTATTTTTTTGTAAAGACAAGACTATTATGATGCATAGAAAACACCCAGACCCGAAACCAGAAATTGTAAATCGTACAAAATCTGATCCTCCGGCGGGAATCGAACCCGCAACCTCTTGCGCCTCAGGCGGACCTTCGCCCGCTGAGCCACAGAGGTCTAAAATATGAAATAAATATCTAAATATGTAAATTATAACACCATCGTCTTGTCTACAAAATCTTTTTAATAAAATAAGGGTTCACTAACACTACCTTGTAAATGATAAGAACCTGGTATTGCTATCAAAGACACACCCATAATAAAATTGGTCGGTACTTGTTTAAGATCACAAATACAACTAGCAATCATATCTCTTAGATGCATAGCATACGAGTATATCCTCGAAATTCCAAAGTATTTGAAAGACGTTGACTTAATATACAATAAAACGGTGAAGGCAAAACATCGTGAGGAAACAGTCATGTTCTGAGAACTTTGGAAAGTTTGAAGAACATTCACGACACGAGTGACATTCACCAACTCGCACCTGGCCAGCGTGGTGAACTATGGCGTAATCTCTCTCGTCAATAGAAAATTCCTTGTGTCCCAGCAGTGGGAACGTAAATAGGGGTGCTTATTTATTTATTTATTTATTTGTAAGGAAAATCAACAGCCAAGATTATCACTATAACTAACCTAGTAGTAACATAAAGCTAATTACAGATCTTCACGGATGGTCACATATTAAACATTAAAAAATGCCTAAGTATTTCGATATTAATACAATTTCATTCAAAAGTAGTAAATTAAATGTAAAAATATTTTTCAATAATGCTTTTTATGCATTAGAGACACACTAATCGCTGATAACCCATAACTTTGGACTAATCCTAATTGGCAACATATCTGCGCGGTTTAGTGTAATGTTGGTAGGTACCGTCATAATGTACCCGGCGCGTAAGCTCGCAGGATAAATGGCCGCAACCTCAGTTCCTGAATCGAGTCTGAGGACGTTAAGCCAGGTAACGTAATAAACGGTACAGTTCAACCTGTTGGGTTGAACTGTACCGTTTATTACACAAGTAATCATATTATAAATAATATAAATTAGATGTTGGATAACGCCCTACTAGATATCTGATAGTTGATTTATAATATTATCATCATCATCCGGAGCCTGTTTTTTTAGCCCGACTAAAAAAGAGGGTTGTTATAAGTTTAACGTGTCTGTCTGTCTGTCTGGGACATCATAGCTCCCAAACAGATGGAGTGATTTTAATTTGTTTTTTTGTATGAAAGGTGAGTTTGGCGCGAGTGTTCTTAGACATGTTTCATGAAAATCGGTTGTGCCGTTTAAAAGTTATGAAGATGAGAGTAAGAAAAGTGAAACCGCAGGCGCTGATGTGATTTCTGAGTGTACAACGGGTAGCGGTTCCCAACGGACTGTTCTAGCCTTCTCGTGACAAATCAAGAAAGCATGCAATAATCAATTAAAAAAAAAACACAGATTGCAAATATAATGATCTACCCTCAAAATTGTGTATTCTTGATATTGACATGTTGCTTACCCACACAAATGAAGCTAATGGAATGAGAAGCCAGTCACCCGAAACGGTGATTGAATTCATCTAATATTACAAATTAAGTACCTAAGGGTTCTGCTACAAACTAAAATGGAGCTCGCAGAATAAATGGCCGACTGCCGCAATTCCTGAATGGAGTCTGCGGATGGTACGATAACTCCTAAATAATTAAAAAAATGTCTTTATATAAGCTGGACTACATATTCAAATAAATCTAAATTTAAAATTTAAGAAAAACCCCCGATTCTAATGCCAAAATTTCCTTAAACGTAAAACAACATAATATTATGTAATGTGGACGCGATGCGCTTTCATTTGATACCCCACACTAGTATATTTGCAGATTTTCGGTTTTCCTTACCCACTCTCACCCCCATAACTTTTAAACGGCACAACCGATTTTCATGAAACATGTCTAAGAACACTCGCGCCAGACTCACCTTTCATACAAAAAAAAACTAAATTGAAATCGCTCCATCCGTTCAGGAGCTATGGTGACACAGACAGACAGACAGACACACAGACAGACAGACAGACAGACAGACACGTCAAACTTATAACACCCCTCTTTTTTGTTCGGGGGTTAATAAATACCAATTCTTAGTCCGTTTTAAGTTGTAAGCCTACTTCCTAGTTACGAGCACCTACTAGACATCTCTGATTTGATAATTTTACACTTTCAGTTGTTAGCATTTAGTTATGCAAATTTTTTCGAACCCCTTTG
This sequence comes from Gymnoscelis rufifasciata, assembly GCA_929108375.1. NCBI lineage: Eukaryota > Metazoa > Arthropoda > Insecta > Lepidoptera > Geometridae > Gymnoscelis > Gymnoscelis rufifasciata. Next base: position 13,098,541 of record OV815314.1, read on the forward strand.
AATAGGATTTACAAATATCTAAGTGTTTTGTTCTTTTCACTAACAAAGCCATGTGTTGTATTATTAATCCATTTCAAAAACGTTATTGATTTACGTAAAAATAAAGCATGTTTCAATAGTGCTATCAATATTAAGATAGGCTCATTAATCCATAATTACCCAATAAAACCCATAATTTTCGAATTATCCTATTTGGCAACATACCTGGGCAGTTCAGTTCATCCAAACAACAACATCTAGCCCCGTGGTAAGCTCTGTGCTTATGTTGCGGGTAGCCATCTGATATACTTAATATAATAGACATTTTAGACCAAGTAGAAAGTACTTGCAGAACATACAAACACTTGAACCCCCGTCGTTGCGCCGCAACCGGGCCATCACCCACCGCGCCACTGGGGCAGTCAAAATAAGAAAATCATTTTAGATCGCAGAATAAATGTCCATACTGAGCTGTTATTCAATCGTCTGCAGACCGTAAGCCAACAACAACAAGCTGAACTGTACCATTTTTATACAAATAATCCCTAATCTATATAAATAAAAATGAATTGTTGTTCGTTAGTCTGATTAAAACTCGAGAACGGCTGGGCCGATTGAGCTGATTTTGGTTTTAAAATGCTAAACGGTTAGCAAATAAGGAAAAATTGCCGGGAACTTTTTTTACCCGTGCGACGCCGGGGCGGGCCGCTAGTCCCTAATATATATCTTAATATATATAAATCTCGTGTCACAATGTTTGTCCTCAATGGACTCCTAAAACACTTAACCGATTATTATAAAATTCGCACACCATGTGCAGTTCGATCCAACTTGAGAGATAGGATGGTTTTTACGGCGAGAAAAATTCGAATAATTTCCGGAAAAAATTTTATACTCGTGCGACGCCGGGGCGGGCCGCTAGTAATATTATAAATGCGAATGTAAGTTTGTTTGTTACGCTTTCACGCAATAACTACTGAACCGATTTAAATGAACACAGAATCTCTAGAGCCTGAAAAATAACATAGGCTACTTTTTACCGCGGGATTACGTCATTCCGCGGGAAAACCCATTATAACGCGGGTAATCCAAACAATAGTTGATCCACTTGCTATATCTCTGTAGGCCCTAAATTCAGAGTAAAAAGAGACACCGCGTTACATCAGTAAGCTAAGGTTACATCACAAAGGTAGTTTCAGCTCAGCGTTTACGAGTGCCATGAAAATATCAAATTGGCCTCGTAAAATGTTTGATTTTTTGCGACAGGCCGTAAACCGATCAGAATTCGGAATTGAATATAAATTTACGTTAGTATTTTTGTGAAGGTTGTTCTAATTTTATCATCTTTCTATCTATTACTTCAGTAACAGAAATATTTTATTTGTTCAAGGTGTAAGCAAGAGAAATGGTAACGCCACCTATCTATAATCCTGTCCAATTTCTCCTTTCCCTGACATAAGCGTGCTAGTGTCACTGCCATGCGCTGGCGCGAGAAGAAAAGGAAAATGGCGACTGAAGGACACAGCCTTGACCGTTCGACTGTCGCTTCAATTTCCCGCCATATGGAACATAATAATTTCGTGTTTGATTTCGCCGTTATATCATTGTGATCTTGGACGTAATATTGGTCTTCTACCGCTCAGTTTATGCGAGACGATATAGCCGTGTGTGGTGTCAGTGTTATTTTTTTTTTTAATATGCTAGCTAAGCTTTCAATTGACCACAATCTCACCTGATGTAAAGTGACGATGTGGTCTAAGGTGGGGCATGAAGACCTAGAAGGTAGATGGCTTCTCCGGGCCACATTACGAAACACGACAAAATCGCTTCACGCACTGGCCCAGCCAGGAGGGTGGTGACAAGCCGCGGCCGAAGCCTACCAGCAGAGACTGTTCTTAGCACCACCCGGAGGTCACGTGTAAGGATTCAGACGGTTACCACTTACGGACGTGAACAGACAAAACCTCCAAAATTGGTGTGGATGTGCTTTGAAGGCTCCCTGAGTTGCTGGGCTGCCCCACCCCCGCAAGGAACGTGGAACCTGGCTAGAAGTCCTTCGCTTGCAGGTCAGTGCACGCTCTTCCTTCCATCCTTATTATTTTTACCCATCTGTTAATCCCCAAGGCGTCTCCAAGATGGAATACAATAGAACACAAAACACGCTTTATTGTACATATCACCCACCAATTTCCACCAATGTCGCCATTATGTGCCTTCTAGTACTTATAAAAACTTTTATATATGCAAAGGACAAGCCAATTTATAATAACATATCGTTGAATTTACCACATTATGATATGCTCAAGAATTTGAAGTGCCCTGGTCAAATAAATGTTAAGAAATCGTTCGTCTATATTTATACGGAATGTCACAATTTGACTATATCGTAAAATATCAGCATTTTGGAGATACTGAAAATGTTCTCGCTTTGTTTTTAAATTTAGAGATTTATGAGACAGAGTTGACTTTTTCGGACTTATAAACTGGTAAGAGATAGAATTAAAATAATAAAACCGGAACTGGACCTGAAAATAAGTAAATACAGTATAACGAGGAATCCATCCATTAGTGCGATTAAAAAGTAGGACAGAATTAAAAAATATCTTTATTTGTAGGCACAGGACAGCATAATGGGGTTTGGTTTTGCCATCAAGATATTGCGCTATAAAAGCATGGCGTAGTAAAGTTGAATAAATACTTAGTAGTCGTCCTAGAAGTAGTGAATTACTCAATGGATGTAGCATTTATTCTAATTAAATCTAACTTTAAAATTAATGAAATACCCCCGAATCCAATGCCTTAATTTCCTTAAAAGTTATATTTTCGGTTTTCCTTCTCCACTCTCACCCCCATCACTTTAGAACGGCACAACAGATTTTCATTAAACATGTCTAAGAACACTCGCGCCAAACTCACCTTTCATCAAAAAACTAAATTGAATTTGCTCTATCCGTTCGGGAGCTATGATGTCCCAGATAGACAGACAGACAGACAGACCCACAGACAGAAACGTCAAACTTATAACACCCCTCTATTTTGGTCGGGGGTTAAACATTCTAAATTAATCATTTTCTAGGGATGAAAACTGTTTGTGTTTAAGACATGACAAGGCACATAAAGTCTAAAGTGTAAGTTTTTTTTTTTTTTAGTGGTATAGGCTACATTATATGTTATACCACGGGAAGATACATTAAACGCGTAACCCCGCGGGGTACTGCTAGTTATTCATAAAATAATAAATTCCATTTACACCAAATCTAGAGACGGACATTTTGTAAGTCGAAGAACAATTCAAGCACCTAAATTAATAATTTACGCTTAAGAACTCATAATGAAGCTGACTTCCGTTTCCCAACATTTGCGAACTCCGTTGTGTTTTACTTTCCCATGTTTTTGACTCTTAACTCGAACGTAATTCTATACTTTAGCAGTTTGGCTAACAAAGCGTTATGATTTATCCTTCTACTTGACATTTCATATAATACATAATATACACCAAGGTTTCAGTAATGTATACTTACACTTATTGCATTTAAAAAAATTTAGCAAAAAGTTCCAGTCTGAGCGGTGAGCCATCTAACAACTTACCTCGTGTATATACGTGTTTAAAAAAACTACTAACTAGATTTTGTTCAAACCATTTTTCGGTGGAAGTTTAAATGATAATATTTTTTTTTCAGTTTTATCATTCACTTATTTTAGAAGTTACAGGTATAGTTGATAGTTTTAGCGATAAAAAATCACTGTCACTATATTTACGTCAACAAAAGCTATTTTGATATTAATTTTTTATTAATGGACGTAAAAATTTAAGAACGTAGTGCCTTACATTCTCATCACTACATAGTATAAAACAAAGTCGCTTTCTCTGTCCCTATGTCCCTTTCTATGCTTAAATCTTTGAAACTACGCAACGGATTTTGATGCGGATGCTTTTTTTAATAGTGATTCAAGAGGAAGGTTTATATGTATAATAACATCCATTAAATAGTGGAGAAGTACTGTTATTTTTGAGGTTTCTAATGTGATGTCGTAAATAATTTCATTTTTTCCGCTTACATTGCAAACGCAGGCTGAACCCTACGAGTTTTATCAAAATAATGTACTAAGTATTGTACACATTGAAAAGGTCTACAGAAAAGTCCGAGATGGTATATGTCTATCTCTTATGGATAACCCACAATAACTTTTTTTTTGTAATTTACTTTTTACGACAAAAAAAGGCTAATTTTCGATTCGATTTTAACCAATACAGCATTAATCCTTAACCAATTAAATACCTTGAATACATTGTTCATTTAATATAGATCTATATGGCCCTGTACACCGTATGATTTAAGTGAATATTTTCGAAAATATTACAGATTTAAAAATTGCGGGACGTAGCGTTTGCGGCGGTACCGGCCGGCCGCCCGGTGCGGCAAGAGCGTGCCTATAAATAGCGCGTCTGAGGCCGCGGTTTTCTCAAAACTACTGGATCTATATTTTATACCCGTGCGAAGCCGGAGCGGGCCGCTATGTTTTTATATACAACGTTCACAGTTTTTCTGTAGTGTATTTAGTATCAGCATTGCACCCGTGCTAAGCCGGGGCGGGTCGCTAGTCTTTCATAAAGATGATGATAATACCCGGGCGGACTGTCGGGCGGTCCGTGACGAACCAAGATGGCGAGATAAGCTGGATAATTTTGATGTGGATTCGTGTGCAACAGCTGTGTATCGAAGGGGAGTAGGGAGGCCTTTTGCCCAGAAGTAGGACGACATGGGCTGAAAATAATCTTATTTATAAAATTCTCGTGTCACAATGTTTGTTCCCGTACTCCTCCGAAATGGCTACACCGATTCTCATGAAATTTTGTGAGCATATTGAGTAGGTCTGAGAATCGGCCAACATCTATTTTTCGTTTGCTGGGGTCAGCTAGTAATAATAAATTATTTGGTGCTTAAAATATGATTAAAGTCTTATATCATTTTATACTACATCGTAAAGTCAAATGACTCAAAAATACATTTAATTTTGTACCCGCTTAACTAATGGCTTCTGATACCGGAAAATGTGAAATCTCAATCCCCTTGTCTGATAAATTGAGGAAAGTCCAGCGTCCATTAATCATAGAAAGTAATTCGTAAAACGTCGCAAAAATAGCCCAAAACAAGCATTTATAGCCACAATTGATGTTTTATTCTGCCTGACGTCGACACAATGAAGTTAAAAACCAAGCTAAACGTCCTAAGCAAATGTTATTTTTCAATATTATGAGGTTGGCTGGAAATCTAGGTAAGTTTTGCAGAGCTAGTGAACTTTGTGCATAGGTGATTTTCTGTTAGAAATGCGCTATGTAGATATACAGCTAGGATGTCTTATGGAGTTATTGCTTGGGGAAAATCAGCTCATGTTAATAAAATTTTCATTTTGCAAAAGAGAGCTATTCGTTCCATTTTGCAAATGAAAAAGTTAGAATCATGTAGACAAAAGTTTAAGCAGCTTGAAATAATGACATTAACTGGGGAATATATTTATCAAAATCTTATGTATGTAAAATTGAATATTAATAAATTTGACTTTAATTGTGACATGCATAAATATAATACAAGAAATAAAAACAATATTTGCTTACCATCCCATAGGTTAAAGAAAATTGGAAACAGTTTTGTGTGCCTAAGTATCAAATTAATTTAATAAACTACCAATTGTTCTGCGGAATGCATTTTATTAATTTTAAGTTGACCTGTCCATGTAGGCTATATGCTTCTAAGGAAATAAACGTTTTGACTTTGACTTTTTGACTTTGCAGAAGATTCCTGTTTTAAAATTATTGCTAGAAAATTATTACTGGATAAGTCTTATTACAATCCTGACCAAGCACTCGCTGATAACTTTAATACATCTTAAGTTAATCATTGTGTTTTATATATAAGTTTGCTGCTACTATTTTGTACTACCTTTATTTAACTATGTTGACTTTTCCAAGTGTACAATATTGTATCTGAATGGAATAAATGATTTCTTACTCTTGCTCTTATGTAATAATTAAGCTGTGTCACGATATAAGAAGATCCCACTAAGCTATGTAATGGTCTGTCTAAAGGTTGTAAAAGAACATGCCTAAATTTTCAAAGTCGACATTTTATGCATTTGAATATGCCATTCGATAGCTTTTTTAAATCTAAGCAATAAATATTCTATTGCTTTTTTGGCCTAGAGTCATAGTTCAGGAGTAAATGGCATAAAGCTGATTTCATTGTATGGAAAGCAACATACTAACAGAAATAGTGGGCGTATTTCGTCCTATTTCGTTTTGTGGTCTATAATTACATGTTCTTGGCACTGTACTGCAACTTTCCTTCAAAGACACATCTTTCGTTTTTTTTGCGGTTTTTGAGTAACATCGAAATCGTCGCCGCAAAAAAAAGCGTTAGCTCTTAAAATACAATACAGTGTGTTTACAGTCAACAGCAATATAAACTTATGAAATAGGGTTCCAAAATAATAAAAACAGTAAATTATGTCAAAAGTTAAGGACTGTTATTGTAATTTGTTAGAATTTGTTTATGTGATTGACATTTAGTTCAATCCACAGTGTTATTATATTTTTAAGTTTGGTCTGGCCAGTCACATAAGAGCCCATAACAGAAATTAAAGCAAAGGTCGCCGTCATCGAAATCGATTATATATATTTTGACACCTACTTTAACTTGTCACATCTTTCACGCCACACTAGAAGATGTTTTGAAACGTTGATTTTGATCACTGACTTTTGTTATTTACTGTACCTATAACAAAAAAGTTTTTATTTTATTCATGTCTACAATTAGTCTTAAGATTAATAATAAGTAGAGTAATTACAGTAAAGAACCACATAACACTCGTGACCATTCTTAGTAAGTAGCCTTTCATAACGGATTTAAAATGAATATTTTACTTGAATCCGTTTCCACCAGTGTTTAGCTAGTATATTGCAAAGAATTCTGGTTTATGCTATGTTTGCAAGTAGCTGTCCCGTTCCGGTTATGCTCGGATGCGAAAACCTTACTCTTGAATTTACTTTCCCTATTCCAGAAAACCGCATTTAGATCCGTTCAGTAGTTTTGAGATTATCGGAACATTGGGACAGGCAGACGCTGCGGTTGACTTTATTTTAATAAAATAAGTATGAGATTATAAATAAATAACAAAAGAAACCATAATACACCAATGTTGAGATTTATTCAAATTCAAGTGCACCCTTGATTTTTAATCAAAAAGTTTCTTTTAGTCTGTTTTTATTCAAATCTGTTTGTGCGTATTTAAAACTCAATTTATATGCGCATTTAAAAGTTCCCTTCGATGACGAGGAAACTTTAAGGGCTCCTTTTGTTCCCTACTTTAAATAATCCCGCTAAGGACCTGGCTGTCGTAAAACACGTCTTTGATGATAAATACAAATTTTACAAATTTTTTTTTTTTTTTTTTTTTATTATTGATAAGTCTTTATTTGACCACAATCTCACCTGATGCAAAGTGACGATGTGGTCTAAGATGGAGCATGATGGCCTAGAAGATAGAGATAAGGTATTCGAAAATGGAAAGAGAAAAATATTTATTTACATCAAATACACAAATATTCTAAAACCGAACAATTTATAACTTTAAAATCTACTTAAGCTTATTTATGGTTTACACGAGTAACAAAAACGAAAGTAAATTAGTTGCCACTCAGAATATGCTGTAGGAGCTAATAAGGCAGGTTACAGGCTAGTAACAACAATTATTTCCTCAGTATAAATATGGCTTGTGTTAATGAATTTATCTGTGTTTAACAAATATTATAAAGCTTACAAAATTTGTTTGCTGAATTGCGGTGTCTTAGGAACTAAGTACTAAATGTCCGTTGAAAATATCTTTAATTACTCGTTTCCTGTAGCTACTAAAATAAATACTCTGAAACTATTTATTGGGCTACTAGCTGGCCCGTTCTGGATAAATGCAAAAAAAAACAAAATAAAAAATATTTTTAATCAATATTATTAACATATATTTCAGCAACCGATGTTGGTGAAAATTCGCATTAGTAACCCAGTTACTCAGCTACTCAGCTGTAAAAGGCAGGTTCTGATATAAAAATTCTCGTCGTTACCCCCAAACGTCGTTTGTCATTCCTTTCGGACGCGGATAGAGAGATGTTTTTTGAAGAGCCGCGTGCATGGCATAACTTAGGCGCCCTGAATCATTTATGACTATCTCCATTTAGTTCTTGAATTTCCTAGGTTATATAAGATGTGTTCTTAAAATTTTAAGTTTTTTACTGTGGAGTATTTTTTTTTTAATTAGCGTTATGTAACAAAATAATAATATAATAATAATAACTTGATTTGGCCAAACCTTAAATACTATTACAATGACATAATACAGAATCAGGAATTCTGATACGTAAGTAATAATTTTTAATTCGACCAGTTGAGAATGATAGTGTGAAAAGCGGTTAAAAAAATAAGTGTACCTATATAATTTTTAATAGGTATTATTTGTCCCAACGTTAAAAGAAGCCTAAGTTTATCTAAATGTATGAAAGTTTTCAAAAAGTTATTTATAGAAGTATCTATAATATACTCTAGAATAGTCTTACTACCTGACTCCATGTAACTGTAATTAATTCACAAACAATAAATGATTATTACTGATTATTACTATTTTTTAACCCCCGACCAAAAAAGAGGGGTGTTATAAGTTTGACGTGTCTGTCTGTCTGTCTGTGTGTCTGTCTGTCTGTCTGTCTGTGGCACCATAGCTCCCGAACGGATGGAGCGATTTCAATTTAGTTTTTTTTGTATGAAAGGTGAGTCTGGCGCGTGAGAGTGTTCTTAGACATGTTTCATGAAAATCGGTTGTGCCGTTTAAAAGTTATGGGGGTGAGAGTGGGTAAGGAAAACCGAAAATCTGCAAATATACTAGTGTGGGGTATCAAATGAAATCGCATCGCGTCCACATTACATAATATTATGTTGTTATACGTTTAAGGAAATTATGGCATTGGAATCGGGGGTTCTTCTTAAATTTTAAATTTAGATTTATTTAATGTATGTTTTGATACCTAATCCTTTATTTGACCACAATCTCACCTGTAAAGTGATGATGCGGTCTAAGATGGGACATGAAGACCAAGAATTTACCTATTTACTTTTTCTTTGAAGTTTGGTGGAATAAAAAAATAAAATACATATCTAATATATACTTTCGCTCCTCTTGACTGTCTCAGTGGCGCCGTGGGCAAAGGCCCGCTTGCGGCGCATGAGATAGCGGGTTCAATTCCCGCCGAGGGGTTGTTTGCAAGCACTTTCTCCTTGGTCTGGGTGTTTTTTTTTTAATATAAAATAAAAAATATATAAATATAAACAATATAATAGACACACATAAATATTATATAAGTGTGTCTATTATATTAAATATATCAGATGTCTAGTACCCGTAACAAAAGCTTAGAGCTTACCACGGGGCATGTTGTTTTGTGGATTGTCCGGAAATGTTTATTTATTTATAAAATGAGTAAGGATTACGTTAAACCAACACGCTGTACTTTTATGGTAATGCACTCACATCTCACTCACTCCCATGACTTTGTAAACTCAGTAGTTATATCACACGCCATCACTCAGCGCGACGTGACCCACCTGCCCACAAATAAATATTACCTAGTGTCACCGGGGAAATATGTTATCATGGTTTATGTGATTCTGCATCTTATCTATGAAACATTGTCTTCTAAATGTTTTTTCTTTCGTTTTGTTCACGTGTCCCCATCGGCGGTCTTGATGATTCCAATGTATGTATTTAATACTAGATCAGGTCCTAAGGGCTTCGCAAAATGTGAGGACCGTCAAATATTTAGAATTAATCTAAAATTTAATGTTTCACTTCACTAAATCTCTTCATCTTTAAAATGTCAACCGGTTTTTATGAAACATAGCTAAAACACTTTTATTATAGAACAAAAGAAATATAATCGGAGCCGGTTAATTCGTTTGCGAGAAAAAGGCGATAAATAGGAAAAGGACTAGCACAGCCGCCGAAAACATGTTTTTTTGCCATCTCTGATGCCTCAGCTAACCGAATTCGAGCATATTTTAACGGTAATTTTGAAAACTCAACTTCCTTATGCTTTAAGCTTTTATTTACAAATGTTTTGGAGACTTGTAGCAACCTTTTATTAAATTAATCGATTTATGTGTTAATTTCCTGAATTCTGTTTTAAAAAATTAAATGGAACCAAATTTGCAGTTGTGGTACTTGCTCGGTCTAATTCTGCATTTGTTAAATATTGTAGGTACTGTTCATCCAGTGAACGGGTCATTGCATGATTTTCCAAACTCGTTGGCACTATCATAACCTGAAAGTTTTCGGCTGAATAAACAAGCATAGTTTGTTTATACCTGATGCTATTGAGAAGCAAGCCCCAAACCGAGCTTAAAAAACAGACTTGGTTTTTAGAATATTATTATTGACCAGTTGCATAGTATAAAAATATAGAAATGGGCGTTAGTTATAACCTGATTTATATTCTCTGTGGTTATAAAAAAAAGTAAATGTCAAAACAGCAATAACAAGTTTTACTAAGTCGTAATATATATGAAACTATTTTCTTTGTTCATGTTTAACCTCGCTCATCAGCGCATTGTCAGAACTTCACTAAAGCATTTCCATAAACCATTTGATCTATCTATAATCAGAGAACTTTTACCCATCAATAAAATCAACGTTCACAACCTAATAAACCACGGATAGGAACGTTTCTATTTGATAGTACTTGGCGTCGTTATGGAGAATAAAACCGAGTCCACTCCTATGACCGCGATAAATTTTACTAGTTATAAATCTTAGGTAAGGAAGATTTAGGGTACAGTTGCTTAGAAAACGTTTATAGCGATTATTAATGGACTTAGACAAAGATATAGAGATGTGAATAATAGAATGAACTTTGTGTAATAGGTATATTATAAACTACTTTATGTAGTTGATTAAATAACCAAGATTAATTCCATTTATAATGGAATCTTGGTAGACGCGGATGCGGCTGTCCTTGGTACTTATAGAGAATATATAAAGCTAAATACATATTTTTAAACATACTTATGATTATAAGAATATACATATTGACCATAAATCTGACCCGCCCTGGGCCATTATCGTGGTGAATTAGGGACTAATCTCTCTCGTCAAGAGCGAAGTCCCTGTGTCTCAGCAGTGTAGACGTAATTTGGTGCTTATGCATAAATTTGACCGCAAATAAGGGTTGCATATTTAATTAAGACGAGGCTAAGTGCGCAACGGCACACGTGATTTTTTTTTTGACGTTCTAAGTTATGTACAAATAAACATATTGTGACTTTACTTTACTTTTAAAGAGTCCCTATTTATATTGCCGTGGTAAAATATATCGGAAACCTTTTTCATAATAATATCTGATTCAAAAAACAAAAATAACTGTAAGTAATGAGTATATCTCACTAGTATTCATTTGAATTTACCTATACATATTAGGTATATTAATGTTTCATTCCACTGAAACTCTATACATAGGTACTTATTAATCTGGAAGAATGATAAACTATTTCCTCCAAACCAGCACGAGTAAACAATAATATGACTATAATCTAACATTGCTTGAGAATTACGTTAAAAGCTATTTGGAACGGTATCTGTATATTTAACGTTCTGCGATCTAAGTGTTCTCGTAGTGATCAAAGTTCCTAAGAACTAAAGACAGATGGAACAACTTACGATCCAGTAGTAATAGTTCCATTTATATTTGGAACTTGTTCATCAAATATTAAAGGAAATAGTTCACATTCGATTGAAATATGCGCCAGACGGGAACCTTGAACATCGCAATCAATTTCTACCAAGATGAAACCTAATTGCTTTTGAATTTACTTGTTACTAGCACAGTGGCGCCGTGGGCGACAGTCCGCTTGCAGCGCAAAAGGTAGCGGGTTAGACTCCCGCCGAAGGGTCATTTGTTTGTATGATCTGCAATCACCTTCTCCTTGGTCTGGGTGTTTAATATGTATAATACAAAAATTACCTTTATATGTATGGCTAATTCATTAAGTTTATTAGGTGTCTAGTACCCGTACCATAAGCTTTAGAGCTTACCATGGGGCTGGATGTTGTTGTGTGGATTGTTCAAATATTTTATTTTATATTAATTTCTGATCTGAGTATGGGAATCCCTGAAAATTTCTTTTTTTCTATTGTTGGGCAAAACTTATAAGTTTTCTATTCAGTTCCTATAGTTTCGGAAACAAATTGGTTGTGACATAGACGCAGACAGACATCAATGGCGAATCCGTAAGGATTCCGGTTTTTGCTATTTTACTACGAAATCCAAAAAAATACGCTTACGTAAGTTAAATATAAATCCCAGATAAACCTTATATCAGTAACCTATTTCAATATTAATATCTTATTCAATGTCCGTTGAAGTGAATTCACACAAAAAATGGTAATAATTCTGAATCCACATTTATTTTATTTCCTCATAAATCACGAATGTCCACAATTCATGTGAGTCATGGATGCAAAAGCGAGGAATAAAAATAGCTTTTTCTCGCTCTCTGTATTTTTTTAATGCACTCGTATTGTTTAGGTACTGAAGATTAATTCTTGTCTATGACATTCCGCTTTTTAAAATCGTAGTAGTTAACCTTAGAGTATCTATCTAGTAGTTAACTAATACAGGCGTTACTTAAGATATTTAAAAAACTCTTTCAAAATGAAAAAAAAATATGAAAACGAAATTGTTTATTATTACGAAAAGACAATAAAATAACTTTATTACATATGCAGTTAGTCTTGTTGTTGGGTAGAGCAGTTGACACTTATAAAAGAAAAAAAGCTGACAGATTTCTCCTTAATCTAAGCCTTCATAGAATTTTTTTAAAACTTGTTTGAAAATTTGTTGAATTTAAAATTATACCTACCTTACCGATGCCTTTCCAATGAAATCAAAATATATTAAGGTGAACAATTTTATTATTATTATTTTCGTAGTTAGTAGTAACTTCCTGCAGTGAACCATTCCGTTGCAAGCATAAGCAAAAAAAAGTTAATTGACCCGCGTTCCAATATGACAGGCAACCATAGACGAGAGATGTGTCTGTATTGAATTGTTCGTAATGTGATTCTTCAGCTGCACTATTTATAAATTACTGTAATGTATGAATCCATTAATTTTCTGATTTCACTAAGATCTCTTCAATGTTCCAAAAGTTAAGTAAATGAAATGAAATATCAACGTCACTTGTGAGCGAGTCGAGATTCAATACAAAGAGAGGAAAAGCAGAATTTTGCTGATTGACGTTTATATAATACATATAATATATGGAAGAAGGAAGAAAAAAGAAAGTTATGGAAATTTTTGATGTCCCGAGCCTATCTTTTGGCCATGGTCAGGAAACGGATACTAATGACATAATCCTGAAATATATTATTTACCCATAAGGGTCCGATCATAACCCACCACGCTTGTCAAATATGATTTATTCATGTTGCAAGAGCTTGCAACTTATTCACCAACCTGCACTTGGCCAGCGTGGTGAATTAAGGCCTAATCTCTCGCAGTCTCTCAAGTCTCTCTCGTCAAGAGAGAAGTCCCTGTGTTCCAGCAGTGGGAACGTAAAATAGTGGGTGCACATGTTGCAACAATATTTTAATCATAGTTTTAAAGAATAAGGACCGATTTTTCCAACGTCAGATAAAAAAGATCAAAGCAATTAAGGGTAAGATGAGTAAGGTAAGATAAATTCTTACTTACCCGTCAAACATTGAAGTCAGACAACTTCACTCTGCCGTCATTTATTTTATTGCTAAGTTCTGATTAAATGGCGTTCAACTGAGTAACATCTTCTTCTTTTATTTGATGGCGTTCGTCTGAGTAACATCTTTTACACTTTATAATTTTATTTAACTTGACACTGGCAAACTGACGCTTCAAGCACAGATTCCAATTATAAGGAATTTAATTGAATTGATTTTGCAGCTTAGAAGAAATCGTCCCAAAAAATAATCAATCTTTTAAATATTAAAAAAAAGGAAGAGGTTTTCAAATCGTCATTAGTATTTTATAATCTGTTGTTTCAGAACATTTTCTACGAAAATCGAATATGATGTTTTTAAGGTGACTTAAAATTTGCTTGCATTTGATTAAATTGAATAAAATGGTTTTTATAAAAACATTACATAAGGTACGCCTTATCGTAATTTACGATGTCTTACAGACGACCAATACTACACTAATTCTAAACTAGAACTAAGTTCAATTGCATCAAGTATATAAGTCGGATAACTTATAACTATTTAAATCCTGCCGACCTCTGTGGCTCGGTGGGCGAGGGTCCCTCGCCCAGCCACAAAGGTCGAGCCTGAGGCGCAAGAGGTTGCGGGTTCGACTCCCGCCAGGGTCCAGATTTTGTTCGATCAATAATTACTGGTCTCGGGTCTGGGTTTTTTTTATGTATCATATGAATGTATTTAGAAAAAAAAATTATCTACGTAGTATATCAGTAACCTAACACCCATAGTACAAGCTCTGCTTATTTTGGGGTTAGGTGATGCAGTGTGAGTAGTCCGGATATATATTAATTATTATTTATTTATATATAAATTAATCACGTATTTCGGCCACTTAGTGAGGAGGGGGTGAAAGCCTGGAGAAGCTGATCGTAGTTGGAAACACGGAGGGTAAAAGAGCCCGTGGTCGGTCTCCAACCAGATGGTCCGATCAAGTGAAGGCCTCTTCCTCATCTAAATACTGCTCGGTTGTCCGTGACGCCATGGATAGGCACCGTTGGCGGCAGATTATTAAATCCAGGTGCACCACAGCACCGTTGTCCACAACCTTTGATGACCACGATCCTCAGCCATGAGGGAACGACCCCAGAGAGCGAGAGAGATATATGTATAAATAGGACTTCTATTCAAATTTCTAAGTAATCGGTATAGTTATCTTCAATAATCTAATTTATTACAAATGAAATATATGTTTCGTTAAATTTAAAAAAATTAGAAAAGTAAAGTAAGTAATGGAAGATAAAAGTCACTGTGCAGACCACCGAACCAGAAACAACCAGAACTATTTCATCGACTACTCTGGTTTGATTTTATTTGAAAATCGCGAGCCACATTGTGAACGTAGTCGTTAGATCCAATCTGGATTTTTCATAGCGTTTGATAAAATAAAAATAGCGTTTTGTTAGTCCGGATTGCGAAATCTATGGCACTATTTCAAGTCCCTGAAACAAAATGTTTGTGGTAGCCGCTTTTTTCTAAATGCATCTTGATATTAGGTGAGTACATGAAAAAAATATAGATTTATGTTTGTTTGTCTATCTGTTTGTTGAAACAAACGAAACGGTTCGACTATGATAAGTTTGTGGTGAGGATAAATGATAAAAGGCTCGTTTCTTATCTTAATATATATAAATCTCGTGTCACAATGTTTGTCCTCAATGGACTAAACCACTTAACCGATTATAATAAAATTCGCACACCATGTGCAGTTCGATCCAACTTGAGAGATAGGATGGTTTTTACGGCGAGAAAAATTCGAATAATTTCCGGGAAAATTTTATACCCGTGCGACGCCGGGGCGGGCCGCTAGTATCTTTATAAGAATGAGATGTACTCATAAACCAAGGTTTCCGTGTATTTTAACAGTTTCTACACTAAATGTGATAACAAGAGATAATCTTAGTTTCTTGTTCCCTAAAAAGTAAAGTTTACGTTGGATGTGTTTCTGGCGCAAACAAAAATATACATTAAAAACATCAATATAATTTTGAAGACTTAACCATAGATATCCCACATTTACGTTATCCATCATTAAGTCCCTTATTGTGTTGTTTTATCTTGGTGTGTAATAATTATATATTTTAATGATTAATGAAAGAAATATTGATTATGAGTATTTATTGTAATTTTTATTATTGTGTGAAAATCTTAATGCTGTTCACAGAATACATCTGCTTACGAAGTTTCAACGGTATATTTCTTAAAGTTTCTGTGACATACGGACAGACGGTCAAACAGGGATGACGAAGTCATAAGGGTTCCGTTTTTTGCCATTCGGCTATCCCTAAAAACGGTATACTAAGATTTTCCCGATATTTCGGTGCTGTTTCATCCGCCATTATCGCGTTAGAATTAAGATGCAACATTGTCTGTTGACAGCTTATTGGCAGACAAAGAGATTTTTACCTTTGATGGCCGCATAGAATATTTTAATCCCCAGGTATTATGATCCACTTCCATAACAATACTTCCATACATTTTCAGGTATATTTATTTTAGGGTGAGTATTTGGATTGAGTTGAGAAAAATAGTTTTCGAAGACTGTTTCCCTGGTCCCTCTCAAAAATCCAACGAAATAATTTAAATGCTTAAATAATAATAATATAGGAATAATTTGTACATTATCATCATTTTAGCCGTGGGACATCAACTGCTAGTTGGTAGGCCCATATATAAATATAATGTTTTATTAATCCATAAATGCCCTGCAATTATTCCCAGCGAAATAGATATTTGGAAAACTTACCAGAAACCTTTTCACCTGCGAGGTCCAATCGAGCATTGACAGGGCATTTCTAGATTATTTTTCCAATATAATAATATAAATATATAGACACCGTTAATTAGCTATCTTATCTTATATATAAAAACTGTCAAATTTAGCAGTGTCACTTGAATTTGAATCGTAATTTTAATTTAAACATTTCGTAGAAACTCTTCAACTGAGTTAATTGTGCTTCTAAAATTTCCCTGCGCCTTATTTTGAGATGGCGATCTGGATGTTGGATGGAGTTGAGTGAGCAATATATGAGGACCGCGTTCTGTGCATAGATAAAACTATGCACAAACCTAAGATCTTTTTACACACTTAATTTTTTGAAATGGCTTGACTGGTTTATTATGAAAGTAGCTGCCCGCCCCGGCTTCTCACGGGTGCAAACCTGATACTTAATAAATGACAGAATTTCTAACGGTAATTGAGATATTATGTTCTCAGTTTGTTATCGTCTTCAATCGCACGCAGCACGATCTAATATACAGGCGGGATGGATAGTCGCGCGGGATCCATGTACGAGTACAGGACCGATCTTGGAACTCGCGCTCCCAAAAGTGATCGGAGAGTTGTCGGCTTTTTTTGCCAGCTACAAAGGTGACCGCTCTGTGGTCGGTTGTGTGTAGATCGAGCAAAGTTTTCTACAGGTACTTAATTTTTTTTTGTAATACTTAATATAAATACATGAATAACATGATATTTTAATCGTAGTGAGGTTTTGGTTGAAATAATTAAAAAATATAATATAAATAAATAAATAAATATTTCCGGACAATCTACACAACAACATCTAGCCCCGTGGTGAGCTCTAAGCATGTGTTACGGGCACTAGATATCTGATATACCTAATATAATATGCACATATTTCGTATAATTAAAATAGCTGGACATATGAAATCGGGAGGTTTTTTTTTATAGATATTAATATTTTATTTTATCAGTAATAGTTTCCGCAACGTATGCGATGAAGGTAATTTAATTACAAATGTTTTAATACATTTGATTACATTATTATTTTTTGAAGAGATATTTTTTTTCTAGCCTATGTTACTCAGGGGTACTGAAGCATTCCAATGGTGAATGAATTATCGAAATCCGTTTAGTATATTTTGAGTTCATTCGTTACAAACATTATCAAATACATTATAATATTAGTGCAAAAAAAGTAGACATAGCTAGGAACTATTTTGACTGGCGAATTTTTTAAACAAAAGAAATCGAAATCGGTTCCGTTTGTGGTGTCACAGCTTAAAGAAGCATATTTGGCCGGTCCTCACATTATAGATACTTAACTTCCTCTAGCGCCTGGACTATTGCTATTGCTTTATTCGCTGTCTAATAATGAGAAACCGTAAACAAAAAACAACGGGTTGCACTCTGGGAATGCCGGCAGAAGTGAACACTTGAACATTAACGCTACGGCATATTTTTCAACGTACAAAAGGTTTAAAGGCAAAATTACAAATATTACGTAGGTATTACAAATTTTCCTTTGCTGGCGTGATTTAAAATTTTTTCCCGTCCAAAAAAGGTGCACAAGGAACGGTAAAGAAGTTTTCACTACAAAATGTATTTTCTTTTTAATTTTTAATGTAAAGTTTATAAATTAGAGCCTCTTTACTGGCACAACTATTACACAGTTTTTCTATTCAACTGTTTTTTTTTTCATTTATTGCTATAACGTAACTCTTTAATGTTCAATTTTTTATTTGATTACTATATAACAGCTTCTTACGGGCTTGCCTGGTTGAAATCGCTTTCAAAGTCAAGGCAGCCTAGAACTCATGTTTTGTTTTACCTAAATTCAGTCAGTCATGTAGGATAGGGTTTTAAATAAAATAATTAAATTATTGTCACGCTAACAGAAGTCTTACCTTTGCCATTACGAATATTTCTTTATGATATTTCACGGTTGAGAAAGTTCACAGCGGTGGTGTATCTCCCGAAGATTAAATATTTTGCGTATGGGTAGGTATTTTGTGGCTTTCCAATAAAGGGTGTCGCTTCATCTTCAGAGGAGTAAAAAAATCGGATGAAATACGTCCCTAAGTCATTATTTTGTAGCCGAAACCTGTAATTTAAATTTAATACAAATTTTAATATTCCTGGGACACTGACACAATTACGACGAAGTAAATTACATCTTGCACGTCAGAGTCCGTCAAGCCGTGTAGGCTGTAGGATGTGCAAAAGATAGCATCATCATCATCACACTTAACGTTCCCACTGGTGGGACACAGGGACTTGTCTCCTGGCGAGAGAGATTAGGCCTAAATTCACCACGGTGGCCAAGTGCGGGTTGGTGAATGTCACATGTCCTTCAAACTCCTTAAATTTCTAAGAACATGTCGTTTCCTCACAATGTTCGCCTTCACCGTTAAAGCACGTGTTTCAAAGCGCACATACATTTTTCAATATGAAAAATCCAAAGCCAAGTGTGCTCCCACTTAGCCAACACGGCTTCCAATATTAATACAGCAAAAGATATGAACACAAAATAAATAAAAAAAAAATCTACTAAATTTAATTTTTTTATCTTTCACTATTCAGTTATCATTATAATCGTTTTATAATACTCCTGGGACACTGACACAAATACTACTCAATTCTTAGTTAGTATTTCGGTAACATGAATTGGAAGGCGTTGCAAACCGCGAGACAGTTCTATACTTCTGCAGCGAGCATCGTAACTTAAGTTATAGATCTAAGAGTGTGTTATGTAAATGAATAACTAAATAAAAATAAATAAATAGAACATAATCTCTAAGACATTCTGCGGAGGCAGTCGGGTAAAAACATCAACGCTATCGATAAAATTGCTTAAGATAATATTTAAACCATCTTACGTTTACCGAAGTAGATTATATTATATTTTGTCAGCCATGGAAGATTTTGCAATGTTGACAGCTTATCTTATTTTCTCGTACCACCCGACTTCGCGTAAAAAAAGCTCAACTGCTATTCTAATCTAACCTAATCAACGTCTACAGTAGCCACGAGTTGACACATAGACTGTTGGAGATTACAACATGTTCACAACTAAAATTTTGATTTAAATTTAAAATTTTATCTTTGTCTGTCAAATGTATAGGATTACAACATGTTGGAATCACCAACAGTCGTATGTGGGAACACGTGGTAGATCTACAGTTTGAATAGTTATCAAATTATTTTGACAACTATTCAAGCGGTATTTAGATGAAAAAAAAAATTAATTGATAGTGTGAGTCGACTTTTCTGAAGAGGGTTCTGTAGCGTGCTTCCTTATATTTGTGAGCGCCCTAATTCGTCAAAGCGAGCACTTTATCTACGAGAAGTTTCTTCAAAGAAAAAATCTAGGTTTCTTCCGGCCTTTGAATATCTTTGTTAATTTTACTTTTACAGTTTAATTTAATTTAATTATGTTTTAATGAGTCCTAATTCAATTCAGAACTTCATTACTTTTAGAATAAGGAAATTTAATAGATATAAGGCAATGAAAAACTGAGGCCTAATTTACCCCGATTTCAACATTCGTTATAAAAATCATTTAATTGAGATCAAATTGACATTAAATTGACAATTTTTAATTTTGAGCTTGGTTCGATAAAACTCGATTCGTAGCATAAATTGGTGAAATTGGGGCTTAGGCTTTTTTGCGTATCATGAAGAATTTTCCATTTTGAAATTTCATTATTTTTAAGGTGGGTAAGTAGAATCAAATATACCAACGCGTCCTCGCTGTCGGCTATCTTGAGTGAATTGGCGGCAAAAGCTGAGGTTTTGACGAGCATGTTACGCCGATTTTAGAACACAGCGTAGCATGCTTGATGAGTAACATGCTCGATGCAAATCTTACATTACACCTCGCAACGTTGGTCAGTACCCACCTTTATATTTGTGCATTTAAAACCATGTTTGGAATAGCTTTGTAGTAGCTCAAGGTCAGTTCAGTTCAGTTTCTTGTAATTGGACTATGCCCTTGAAGCGACAATTTGCCAGTGTCGAGTTAAATAAAATTTGTGAAAAATATGTTGAACGCCATTTTGCGTCTCACTCTAGGTCAACCGGAATATTGATGATGCTTTTGACATCTGCTTGACAGTTTTCAACAATCAACTGCATATACTGCTGACAATGACAGAATGTGGGACTTTAAATTTAAAGGCAAACCTCAGTATTTCTACCTGCTTACATCCTACTAATATAATATTATTAACGGTTTAGTTTGTGAGGATGTAAGTGTGTGTGTTTCTTGCTTTTTCACGCAAAAACTACTGAATGGATTTTAATGAAACTTCACAATAATATAGCTTAAATATCAGAATAACACAAAGGCTACTTTAGCCACGGTAAAATACCACATTTCGGGAAATTCAATTATTGCGAGGCTATTCTGGATTTAGAATAAATTTGTCACGAATATAGCGGTTTTCCCAGTATATGACAAAAACTAATTCTGACCTTGGGAAAATTTATTACTACGCGGGCAAAGCACAGCACAGCTAGTAAATAATACTATTTAAACTTTGCACAGATTTTTCAGAAGTTTATCAATCACAGAAAAGTAAACAGAACCCTTGCATGTTTACTATTTGGATTTTTCTATAAATGCTCGATTCTATTTTAAAGCCGGATAGATCCAGTATTCGGTTTGAGTGATTGAGTGGTTGCACGAAACAGATTTCATACGAACGTTGAAAATAAAATTAATAACAAGGCCATAAATTTATTTATTTTTAAACATGTCTAGTTCTCGTAACACAAGACTTAGAGCTTACCATGGGGCTAACCATTATTAATTTAATGGAGGAAATTTAGATAAGCACTCTATTGTATTAGGTTTACGTAAGTTTTGGAAATAAATTAACCAACGCGAAAGGGTTACGTTAGGGTACGCAGGTACCTTATGCCTAGCAGGTAGTAAGGCTGCAAATGATAATGATGTTTCAACGTCTTAATTATCTAGCAGTAGATAAAATAACCCAGCATCAAAATAAAAGAACGTTTTCCGGGTCAGCTTGTAAATTAATATCTATTATTAGTATTTAAGTCTGTGAAAAGAAGTTACTCTAAAAAAATTGTATACATTTAAAAAATACGTCACAGAATTTTCGGGTAAATTATTTACCTGAAAAGTCTTAACATTAGACATTAGATTATGTTTTCGGGTAAAATTTACACCGGGGATTCATGATACTAACCCAAAAAACTTGTGATGGTACGGCAACGGCAATGGTGCCCTATACCTTCTACTTTATTACGTTTTTATCATAAGGCCTATGACATTGACGGCCCCATAAAATGGCACAACATTACATAAAGTTTGGATTCCAAGGAGGATTTGCAATAAAATATCGGAAATATCGTGCGGGAACGATTTCGCTGGAACTACACAAAAGCGCGGGGCTTATTTCGCTAAATTCCTTACACATGCACGCGGTTACAAACACACGTACAGAAATATTGGACTTGCAGAAGCGTTATTTTCTATTATATTGTGTGAACATTTGTAAATTGTTACCAATATGACTTGACTTGAAGTCTTTTTCAATCGAATCAAGAGCGATTGTTTTTTTGTACCAATAAAAAGGGAGTAGGCAGCCCGGCACACGAAAGTATCCTCCGTAGTAATATAACCAGGAGTGTCCAATTTGAACAATTCTCTCACTGTTCAGTCAATCTGATTGATTGATGTTCATATTTATTATAAACAAAAGAAAGTATTACATAATTATCGCAGTCTTAAGGACTTTCTGTGATGGTTAGAAACTGTGTTACAGCAATGTAATGGTCGCAAACCACGTATACATAAAATATCTTACATAGGTTTATACAAATATACCTTACAGACATATACTGTAAACATATACTGTAAATAACTTAAAATTGATTTGGGAGTTTTCTTCGTGTACTGTTAGATAGCCTATTAATCGAATTATATTTATTTATTTAGTTTATAATAAAATTAGATGACAAATTAGGATTCAGGCCTGTGTGTTTCACTCGCTGCAGGGTTCGCGTGCGACACGCGACTTTCGTCTCCCGAAGTGCTACAATGTCATACCTACAATCGCACATATCACGTAACGACGCCTAGTAACTCGTATTAGTAGTGCATAATTGTATGTTCTGGGACACATTTCTGAAGTAGTATTATGTGCCTTATGTGTATGTGAATAAGGTTGTTTTTAGGTTGTGTTTAGTGTGAAAATGGTAGTTTGAGCTGCGTTCCCATACAAAATGTATGTGTAGCGAGGTCTATGATGGTTGGTTTCTGGTTATTGTACGGTCTCTGATTGGTCGACGGCGACCAGAGTTCAAGTCGCTGGTTTTATAAATACCTACACAGTTGTGGTGATAAGACTCCTGCTAAGGCATTGTGTTCTCTATTTCGTGTGATGTATGGTTGTTTTTTGAGGTGCACAATGTCATTGTTCGGTTTAGAACAGGAAATATGTTCTGGGACACATTTGCGAAGGAGTATTATGTGCCTTGTGTGTATGTGACTAGGGTTGTTTTTAGGTTGTGTTTAGCGTGAAAATGTGCGTTTGAGCTGGGGTTCCCATACAAAATGTATGGTGTAGAGAGGTCCAGGATTGTTGGTTTCTGGTCGACCAGAGTTCAACTCGCTGGTTTACTTGCGTGGGCGCTCTGTGATAAGACAAAAATACTTTTGATGCTCTCTATTTCGTGTGATTCAAGGTTGATTTTTGAGGTGCACAATGTCATTGTTCGGTTTTAGAACAGGAAATATGTTCTGGGACACATTTGTGAAGGAGTATTTTGTGCCTTATGTGTATGTGTATAGGATTGTTTTTAGGTTGTGTTTAGCGTGAGAATGTGTGTTTGAGCTGGGTTCTCATACAAAATGTATGGGTAGAGAGGTCCAGGATTGTTGGTTGCTGGTTTTTTACGGTCTCTCTGATTGGCTACAGTCGACCTTCAACTCGCTGGTTTACTTGCGTGGGCGCTCGGTGATAAGACAAATACTATTGAAGCATTGATAAGTTGTTTTGATTATGCTCTCTATTTCGTGTGATAGTTATTTTAGTATAAACCCTATGTTTATCACTTTCAAATGTATCCATATCATCATAGAGTTCATAATCATGATTCAGAGCTTTAAGATAGTTTTCAAAGAGTAATTTTTTAACACTAGCTGATGATACACCTTTATTTTTCTTTATGGTTGTGTTATTGTCTAAAACGTAACTATACATCTTAGAACATAATCCTACAAACTCTTTCAAAATCCATTGCTCTCGTCTTTCATTAGACCAACCACTTTTTTATTCACCAAAGGAAGATTGTAGACATTATTTTGGGGAAGATCAGAGGTGTCGAATCTATCTTGTAAATCACATCGAATGTCTTCGTAGACGTTTTCAGTTTTAATATCATATATGAAAGAATCCGTATCAGTATATAATAATTGTACATTTTGTTTATATTTTGGTAACATGTAACTATAATGAAATTCATACATTACATACTTGGAGAGTTCAAGCACACAAAAGCCGACATAAATCGGTTTATTAAATACTAGCGGCACACCCCGGCTTTGCACGGGTAATTATTCAAAATTATTCAAATTTTTCTCTCCGTAATAACCATCCTTATACGCCAACAAACATTTAAAAAAATAAATTGGCTAAATTGGTATAGGCGTTGTTGAGTTATGCGCTTAGCAACACATTTTGCGATTCATTTTTAACCCCCGACAAAAAAGAGGGGTGTCATATGTTTGACGTGTCTATCAGTCTGGGACATCATACCTCCCGAACGGAAGAAGCGATTTCAACTTAGTTTTTTTTGTTTAAAAGGTGAGTCTGGCGCGAGTGCTCTTAGACATGTTTCATGAAAATCGGTTGTGCCGTTTAAAAATTGTGGGGGTTAGAGTGGGGAAGGAAAACCGAAAATCTACAAAAATCTCGAGTGGGGTATCAAATGAAAGCGCATTGCGTGCACATTACACATTATAATGGTGTTTTACTTTTAAGAGAATTGAAGGATTCGAATCGGGGGTTTTTCTTATATTTTAAATTTAGATTTATTATTTTTAAGAAGATCAAGCTCAAATTGGTGTAACCGACAACAAACATAAACTTGGTTCGGGTCAATTGGTGTAACGTTAGTTTTTTGTGATATCTTTTGAATGGAATGTCAGAATCTAATAATTCAAAAAGTTATATAAAGGTTTTAAAGCAATCTTACATAATAAATTATTTATTTTGTTAAGGATTAATACCAAGATACAAATAAAGAGCCTTTTCAAACAGTGGTATATTAATTTTTTTATATAAAAAATCGCTCATTGTCAAAAAACTATAATAGTTAGAGATATGATGTAACGACGTTTTTTGTAGATAATGATAAGTTCTACAAAGTTGTAATACATCACTTTGTTATATATTCAATAGTTTTCCCAGCATTCGCGATTAAAGAAAGATTTTAGGTTTATTTTTTCAAAAAAATCGCTTGTTGTTACAAAACTATAATAGTTAGAGATATTATGTAACAACGTTTTTTGTAGATAATGATAAGTTCTACAAAGTTGTAATACATCACTTTGTTATATATTCAATAGTTTTCGCAGCATTCGCGATTAAAGAAAGATTTTAGGTTCTTTTTTTTCACCATCGGTTGCATTATCGGAGTTTGGTAAGAAATCATATTATTTTTGAAAACAAAATATAGCCTATGTCACTCAGGGATAGTGTAGCTTTCGAATGGTGAAAGAATTTTTTAAATCGGTGCAGTAGTTTCAGAGCCTATTCGAGACAAACAAACAAACAAAAAATCAAACCTTTCCTCTTTATAATATTATAGTATAGAAAATCTTAGTTTTGTTCATTTGTACCGCAACAAAATTTTCCGAAAATATTTTACTACTATGATAATTTGGTAGAGATATGTACCTCTCAGCCCCATATTTGGGTTTTGTTGTATTATTGTCACTATTCCATGTACTACATAGTTTTACGTCGACTCTTTTTGCTATATTTTATTGCTAGTTTTGCCAAATATAGAGTTATAATTTAACTTGTAGAAATCGTTTTCAAACAAGTTTTTTGCAACCTTTCGTCGGTTTGTATTGAAATCTATGTAGGATTTAAGCCATGGTGATTGTTTGAAAGATAGAATTCTGTGAATTTTTTTGCAAATTAAACCATTTTTTATGCATTGTTTTAAGTTCACGTAGTGAATAATGTAATGCAGTTTATCATTGAGGTTGAGTAATATTTTTTTTGTTTTATCTACTCCATTCGGTGGAATTTTTGTTTCTGCACAAAAGGGATAGTCATTGTGTATATTATGAAGATATTTAGGATATTCCAAATCCACTTCCAAAAATATACCCAATGTCTGAATCAGGTTGCTATGCTGCAATATCAAACGATAAGATTTTATCCTCTTTCAACCAAACAAAGTTTGTATACGACAGGTACTGACTCATAGCATGCCCATACAAATTATTAACGTCTAAATATATTATGAAATTATTTTCCTCATCCGGTTTGTAGGTACTTAAAAACTTATTATTCGATTTAGCATATCTTTTGGAAACCTGACTGATTCCACCACGTACACCGGATTGTAAAAATTGAATCATTTCATAATCCGTGAGAAGTTCGAGAGTGACACCAGTTTCTCTCAACATAGTATCCCAGGAGAGGCTAGGTGCTGTTAGATATCTACATGGATCCAAACCATTATGTGGTTAAACAAATCCCTCGAAAGTTTTAAAAAAACTTCAACCAACAGTAAAACATTCGTTTTAAAATATAAATCAGAGTACTCCCCCAAAGATTGAATACCAAACTTGTTCCACACATTTTGTGCATGCATATTAAAAAATCATTTTTTCTCTGGTAAAGATTTTTCCTCAAGTTTGGAGAGAGAGTCAATGTATTCGTATTGAAAAAAAAGGTGTGTGTGCGATTCACACACGATAGAAGTGAAACTTCAGTAAATCGACGAAAGAATAAAAAAAATTATGTGTGTGTCAGCTACGACCCACTACTTACGAACTATAATTATGATATAAAATATCGAATAGAAAAAAAGGGTAAATGAACGCATCTCCTAAAATGATAAGAGAAACAAACATAAAGTATGTTACAAAAATAATATAAATAAAATACAGCAATACCTCAAAGAAATTTAAATAAAGCATTGTATTTGTGTCTCTTACCATTTCCGTTTCATCTTTTTGCATCCGGTTTGAAATCACTACGATTCTATAGAAGTTTCACTTCAAAACTCCTTTACGTATAAGAAGATTAAATTGTTCATCGTTTGGGAAGAATTTAGGTATTATTTAAAACTGATCGACTGAAAAAGTTTTCACCAACTTCTCTAAACTTGATGTCATGAACTTAAACGTATCAACAAACCCTATAACGATGCTCATTTTAGAACCATCATCACCACAATTATCAAAATTGATTTTTTTGCTGAAGGAAATGTACTTTGTTTTGTGGTATAGTTTTAATATTTTCACCATACTTTTCGGCTAGTTCCTTTATAAAAAATATGACTATCATATCCGCAAAGATTATGAAAAAATACTGGTACATAGTCTGGATTTTTTGTACTGTAAGCGTTATTATGAGCAACATCTCTAATTTTCCCCGTTAGGTGGCAATGATTTAGATTTAGTTTTATCGGCCTTTTTATAGATTTTACCTTCTAGGTCTTCATGCTCCATCTTAGACCACATCATCACTTTACATCAAGTGAGATTGTGGTCAAATGAAGGCTTAGCTATCATAAAAAAAATATCCATACCTAACCACTTCACCAGAACCTTATTTCCTTTCTTTTTTAAAACCTTTTCTACTAGATAAATATCAGGATACTTTGCTTTTTGCAGTTCTTGCTCATAGAAACCTCCTAATATTGGTTGATTATTTTAATCTTGTAGTTGATAGGTAATGGGGTTGGTATTATTCACTTTTATCACTCTAAATATTTCTGAGCTCCAATTACCAGTGTAGCCCTTTGAAAAGGTTGACTTATATTTACTAACCCGAACGTAATCACCACATGAAAATTTATTTTTAGCTCGCACTTTGATAACATTGTAAACATTAGATAAGAGTATGTTGCCATTGAGATGAGTCACGGTCACTGGGGCAACCCCGATAGTTCTATGAATTTTATAATTATATCTTTTAATTTGTTCAGATAATGTAGCACCATTCCATTTGTATGAACCGTTGAAAGCGAATTTTTGCCGTAACCAATTTTTGATAGTTCTTATAAATCTTTCAACAATGGATGCTTTCATAACGCTATACGTAGAATAATGGTTTATATTATACGTTCTCATCAAAGCTTTAAATTGTTCAATATAAAACTCCTTTCCATTGTCAGATTGTATGTTTTTTGGATTTCTATTATTATCATTTAATATAGTTGACATGGCTTGCATCACGTTTTCTGCAGATTTACTCTAAATCGGTTGAACCCATGCATGCATATTTAGAAAACGTATCAATTGCAAATATATATTTAAAACCATAATTAAACTTGGAATATTTTTACATGTCTATAAGGTCAATTTGCCAGGTATCATCGAATCCTTTTTGTATGAAACGTCTTCGTTGGATTTTTTTTGTACATTTTTATGTAGCTCTTGAACCACTTGCCCCTTACTCATTTTTTTTCACGATAGCCTGTGTTGTTTCTTTACTTTTTATTTGATTATTTTTTAATGTGGCTTGTTGTTGTTGTTGCGGTCGAATCCCTTTCACTCCCGGGCTATGACGTATGTTTTGATACGTTTTAAGGAGTAATTCAATATTTTGAGGGTTTTTTTTTTTATTTTTTCAAAAGTAGGTTTACACCTTCATCAAGTTGAGCTTTAATCACGACATCATTTTTTAAAACAGCTTTGTTTACATTTCTAAGAATTCGATTTTTAAAGTCAAAAATTGTTTTTGTAACTTTATGGGATGATTGATTTTTTGAAGAGTCATTTTTGTTTAGATATCGTCCAAACCTCTTCACGGTCATTATTAACGTTGGCTTCTTGTAATTCTTCAATTATGGCTATAATCTCATTTTTATGATTAGTATTACCAGCATTTTCTGATGCAACCAAAAGACGAAGGCGATCAACAAGCTCATTATGACAACCGCCTTTTTTAGCTAAATAATTAGAAGATTGAAACTGAATTGACGGTTTTATGTACTTTGAATATTTAAGACTCATATCTGACCAGTAATAGATGTAAAATGTTATGAGCATTAGTTATATTTTTGATTTTACTATAGTTTACACTATCATTTTTTTGAACAATTGATATGTTGGCTTCTTTTTTAAATGAAAGCTCCATCAAGCCAGGGGTACACCTGAATCATTCATTCATAGATAAAAACCGTAGATATAGACCATTGTTAGGGTGAGAATGGTGAAGAAGAATAAATACATTTTACTTACTTTACCTACTATTATAAAGGTTATTGGAAGGAATATAAAAATAAAACCATTGAATTATTCAATAATACTTTTATTATATATATATATATATATCAGAGAACAGATGAAAAAAACAAATACTCTAATGCAAAACACTTAATCTCAACATCCACCAAGGATGTATGATTATAATTATTTTCAAAGTATAGTGATGCATCAAACAATGTGTTCAACTGAGCCTGTTTGAATCTTTTTCTGAAAAAGTTCATGCGATTTTCATAAAAGAACTTTACCCTGTGCAGCTGTTGGAGACGTAAATCTAAACAATTCAAAATCTGACATAAACACCACCATTCTTCAGAATTTAAAGTCATTGACTGCACTCCCGAGTAAATAAAAACGAAATTTTCTCTACCTTTGGCTTGCATACTTATATATTTTATCACAGTTTGTTTCTCATCCTCCTAGCATGGTATATATTTTTACACAGTTCAAAATTAAAGGGTGGCACTGATGGTGCATACGATGGATGTAGTAAAGTACACATGTTTTCACTGAACGGCTGTTAAACAGACACTGAACTGGAATATCAACTAAATAACTGCATAAAGGATCAGGTCTCATCAGATCTGATGATCAGAGCAGATTGAAGCTGATAATTAATACCAGATCATATCTGATCTTAACCGAATAAAGGATCAGATCTGATGATCAGATCAGATTGAAGCTGATAATTAATACCAGATCTACTGTTGGAGAGAGAGAGACTAGATCAACTAGTAAGTTTTCCCACAGTTTTCGAGAGAATTGAATACTCAAATAGTGAGTCATTCAAGATTAAACAAAATGCAGCAGTATCTGATGGAACGGCTTTTTTAAATTCCAGTTCTAATTTAAATTGTTTGACTGCCTCTGTGAAAACATGTTTACTTTACTACATCCATCGTATGCACCATCAGTGCCACCCTTTAATTTTGAACTGTGTAAAAATATATACCATGCTAGGAGTCATTTCGCATGTATCTCAACATATTTGAAGCCATCAACAGATCGAATTAATACAAAACTGGATGCTTATATCAATATTGATAATCGAATTGAATTAACCAGACAAGAATGGAAAAGAATATTCATGGATAATCAGAAGAACATATCAGATTTTTTCAAAAATGGATATCCACCACCATCATTATCATCATCATCATCATCGGATGAGAAACAAACTGTGATAAAATATATAAGTATGCAAGCCAAAGGTAGAGAAAATTTCGTTTTTATTTACTCGGGAGTGCAGTCAATGACTTTAAATTCTGAAGAATGGTGGTGTTTATGTCAGATTTTGAATTGTTTAGATTTACGTCTCCAACAGCTGCACAGGGTAAAGTTCTTTTATGAAAATCGCATGAACTTTTTCAGAAAAAGATTCAAACAGGCTCAGTTGAACACATTGTTTGATGCATCACTATACTTTGAAAATAATTATAATCATACATCCTTGGTGGATGTTGAGATTAAGTGTTTTGCATTAGAGTATTTGTTTTTTTCATCTGTTCTCTGATATATATATATATATATAATAAAAGTATTATTGAATAATTCAATGGTTTTATTTTTATATTCCTTCCAATAACCTTTATAATAGTAGGTAAAGTAAGTAAAATGTATTTATTCTTCTTCACCATTCTCACCCTAACAATGGTCTATATCTACGGTTTTTATCTATGAATGAATGATTCAGGTGTACCCCTGGCTTGATGGAGCTTTCATTTAAAAAAGAAGCCAACATATCAATTGTTCAAAAAAATGACAGTGTAAACTATAGTAAAATCAAAAATATAACTAATGCTCATAACATTTTACATCTATTACTGGTCAGATATGAGTCTTAAATATTCAAAGTACATAAAACCGTCAATTCAGTTTCAATCTTCTAATTATTTAGCTAAAAAAGGCGGTTGTCATAATGAGCTTGTTGATCGCCTTCGTCTTTTGGTTGCATCAGAAAATGCTGGTAATACTAATCATAAAAATGAGATTATAGCCATAATTGAAGAATTACAAGAAGCCAACGTTAATAATGACCGTGAAGAGGTTTGGACGATATCTAAACAAAAATGACTCTTCAAAAAATCAATCATCCCATAAAGTTACAAAAACAATTTTTGACTTTAAAAATCGAATTCTTAGAAATGTAAACAAAGCTGTTTTAAAAAATGATGTCGTGATTAAAGCTCAACTTGATGAAGGTGTAAACCTACTTTTGAAAAAATAAAAAAAAAAACCCTCAAAATATTGAATTACTCCTTAAAACGTATCAAAACATACGTCATAGCCCGGGAGTGAAAGGGATTCGACCGCAACAACAACAACAAGCCACATTAAAAAATAATCAAATAAAAAGTAAAGAAACAACACAGGCTATCGTGAAAAAAAATGAGTAAGGGGCAAGTGGTTCAAGAGCTACATAAAAATGTACAAAAAAAATCCAACGAAGACGTTTCATACAAAAAGGATTCGATGATACCTGGCAAATTGACCTTATAGACATGTAAAAATATTCCAAGTTTAATTATGGTTTTAAATATATATTTGCAATTGATACGTTTTCTAAATATGCATGCATGGGTTCAACCGATTTAGAGTAAATCTGCAGAAAACGTGATGCAAGCCATGTCAACTATATTAAATGATAATAATAGAAATCCAAAAAACATACAATCTGACAATGGAAAGGAGTTTTATATTGAACAATTTAAAGCTTTGATGAGAACGTATAATATAAACCATTATTCTACGTATAGCGTTATGAAAGCATCCATTGTTGAAAGATTTATAAGAACTATCAAAAATTGGTTACGGCAAAAATTCGCTTTCAACGGTTCATACAAATGGAATGGTGCTACATTATCTGAACAAATTAAAAGATATAATTATAAAATTCATAGAACTATCGGGGTTGCCCCAGTGACCGTGACTCATCTCAATGGCAACATACTCTTATCTAATGTTTACAATGTTATCAAAGTGCGAGCTAAAAATAAATTTTCATGTGGTGATTACGTTCGGGTTAGTAAATATAAGTCAACCTTTTCAAAGGGCTACACTGGTAATTGGAGCTCAGAAATATTTAGAGTGATAAAAGTGAATAATACCAACCCCATTACCTATCAACTACAAGATTAAAATAATCAACCAATATTAGGAGGTTTCTATGAGCAAGAACTGCAAAAAGCAAAGTATCCTGATATTTATCTAGTAGAAAAGGTTTTAAAAAAGAAAGGAAATAAGGTTCTGGTGAAGTGGTTAGGTATGGATATTTTTTTTATGATAGCTAAGCCTTCATTTGACCACAATCTCACTTGATGTAAAGTGATGATGTGGTCTAAGATGGAGCATGAAGACCTAGAAGGTAAAATCTATAAAAAGGCCGATAAAACTAAATCTAAATCATTGCCACCTAACGGGGAAAATTAGAGATGTTGCTCATAATAACGCTTACAGTACAAAAAATCCAGACTATGTACCAGTATTTTTTCATAATCTTTGCGGATATGATAGTCATATTTTTTATAAAGGAACTAGCCGAAAAGTATGGTGAAAATATTAAAACTATACCACAAAACAAAGTACATTTCCTTCAGCAAAAAAATCAATTTTGATAATTGTGGTGATGATGGTTCTAAAATGAGCATCGTTATAGGGTTTGTTGATACGTTTAAGTTCATGACATCAAGTTTAGAGAAGTTGGTGAAAACTTTTTCAGTCGATCAGTTTAAAATAATACCTAAATTCTTCCCAAACGATGAACAATTTAATCTTCTTATACGTAAAGGAGTTTTGAAGTGAAACTTCTATAGAATCGTAGTGATTTCAAACCGGATGCAAAAAGATGAAACGGAAATGGTAAGAGACACAAATACAATGCTTTATTTAAATTTCTTTGAGGTATTGCTGTATTTTATTTATATTATTTTTGTAACATACTTTATGTTTGTTTCTCTTATCATTTTAGGAGATGCGTTCATTTACCCTTTTTTTCTATTCGATATTTTATATCATAATTATAGTTCGTAAGTAGTGGGTCGTAGCTGACACACACATAATTTTTTTTATTCTTTCGTCGATTTACTGAAGTTTCACTTCTATCGTGTGTGAATCGCACACACACCTTTTTTTTCAATACGAATACATTGACTCTCTCTCCAAACTTGAGGAAAAATCTTTACCAGAGAAAAAATGATTTTTTAATATGCATGCACAAAATGTGTGGAACAAGTTTGGTATTCAATCTTTGGGGGAGTACTCTGATTTATATTTTAAAACGAATGTTTTACTGTTGGTTGAAGTTTTTTTAAAACTTTCGAGGGATTTGTTTAACCACATAATGGTTTGGATCCATGTAGATATCTAACAGCACCTAGCCTCTCCTGGGATACTATGTTGAGAGAAACTGGTGTCACTCTCGAACTTCTCACGGATTATGAAATGATTCAATTTTTACAATCCGGTGTACGTGGTGGAATCAGTCAGGTTTCCAAAAGATATGCTAAATCGAATAATAAGTTTTTAAGTACCTACAAACCGGATGAGGAAAATAATTTCATAATATATTTAGACGTTAATAATTTGTATGGGCATGCTATGAGTCAGTACCTGTCGTATACAAACTTTGTTTGGTTGAAAGAGGATAAAATCTTATCGTTTGATATTGCAGCATAGCAACCTGATTCAGACATTGGGTATATTTTTGGAAGTGGATTTGGAATATCCTAAATATCTTCATAATATACACAATGACTATCCCTTTTGTGCAGAAACAAAAATTCCACCGAATGGAGTAGATAAAACAAAAAAAATATTACTCAACCTCAATGATAAACTGCATTACATTATTCACTACGTGAACTTAAAACAATGCATAAAAAATGGTTTAATTTGCAAAAAAATTCACAGAATTCTATCTTTCAAACAATCACCATGGCTTAAATCCTACATAGATTTCAATACAAACCGACGAAAGGTTGCAAAAAACTTGTTTGAAAACGATTTCTACAAGTTAAATTATAACTCTATATTTGGCAAAACTAGCAATAAAATATAGCAAAAAGAGTCGACGTAAAACTATGTAGTACATGGAATAGTGACAATAATACAACAAAACCCAAATATGGGGCTGAGAGGTACATATCTCTACCAAATTATCATAGTAGTAAAATATTTTCGGAAAATTTTGTTGCGGTACAAATGAACAAATCTAAGATTTTCTATACTATAATATTATAAAGAGGAAAGGTTTGATTTTTTGTTTGTTTGTTTGTCTCGAATAGGCTCTGAAACTACTGCACCGATTTAAAAAATTCTTTCACCATTCGAAAGCTACACTATCCCTGAGTGACATAGGCTATATTTTGTTTTCAAAAATAATATGATTTCTTACCAAACTCCGATAATGCAACCGATGGTGAAAAAAAAGAACCTAAAATCTTTCTTTAATCGCGAATGCTGCGAAAACTATTGAATATATAACAAAGTGATGTATTACAACTTTGTAGAACTTATCATTATCTACAAAAAACGTTGTTACATAATATCTCTAACTATTATAGTTTTGTAACAACAAGCGATTTTTTTGAAAAAATAAACCTAAAATCTTTCTTTAATCGCGAATGCTGGGAAAACTATTGAATATATAACAAAGTGATGTATTACAACTTTGTAGAACTTATCATTATCTACAAAAAACGTCGTTACATCATATCTCTAACTATTATAGTTTTTTGACAATGAGCGATTTTTTATATAAAAAAATTAATATACCACTGTTTGAAAAGGCTCTTTATTTGTATCTTGGTATTAATCCTTAACAAAATAAATAATTTATTATGTAAGATTGCTTTAAAACCTTTATATAACTTTTTGAATTATTAGATTCTGACATTCCATTCAAAAGATATCACAAAAAACTAACGTTACACCAATTGACCCGAACCAAGTTTATGTTTGTTGTCGGTTACACCAATTTGAGCTTGATCTTCTTAAAAATAATAAATCTAAATTTAAAATATAAGAAAAACCCCCGATTCGAATCCTTCAATTCTCTTAAAAGTAAAACACCATTATAATGTGTAATGTGCACGCAATGCGCTTTCATTTGATACCCCACTCGAGATTTTTGTAGATTTTCGGTTTTCCTTCCCCACTCTAACCCCCACAATTTTTAAACGGCACAACCGATTTTCATGAAACATGTCTAAGAGCACTCGCGCCAGACTCACCTTTTAAACAAAAAAAACTAAGTTGAAATCGCTTCTTCCGTTCGGGAGGTATGATGTCCCAGACTGATAGACACGTCAAACATATGACACCCCTCTTTTTTGTCGGGGGTTAAAAATGAATCGCAAAATGTGTTGCTAAGCGCATAACTCAACAACGCCTATACCAATTTAGCCAATTTATTTTTTTAAATGTTTGTTGGCGTATAAGGATGGTTATTACGGAGAGAAAAATTTGAATAATTTTGAATAATTACCCGTGCAAAGCCGGGGTGTGCCGCTAGTATTTAATAAACCGATTTATGTCGGCTTTTGTGTGCTTGAACTCTCCAAGTATGTAATGTATGAATTTCATTATAGTTACATGTTACCAAAATATAAACAAAATGTACAATTATTATATACTGATACGGATTCTTTCATATATGATATTAAAACTGAAAACGTCTACGAAGACATTCGATGTGATTTACAAGATAGATTCGACACCTCTGATCTTCCCCAAAATAATGTCTACAATCTTCCTTTGGTGAATAAAAAAGTGGTTGGTCTAATGAAAGACGAGAGCAATGGATTTTGAAAGAGTTTGTAGGATTATGTTCTAAGATGTATAGTTACGTTTTAGACAATAACACAACCATAAAGAAAAATAAAGGTGTATCATCAGCTAGTGTTAAAAAATTACTCTTTGAAAACTATCTTAAAGCTCTGAATCATGATTATGAACTCTATGATGATATGGATACATTTGAAAGTGATAAACATAGGGTTTATACTAAAATAACTATCACACGAAATAGAGAGCATAATCAAAACAACTTATCAATGCTTCAATAGTATTTGTCTTATCACCGAGCGCCCACGCAAGTAAACCAGCGAGTTGAAGGTCGACTGTAGCCAATCAGAGAGACCGTAAAAAACCAGCAACCAACAATCCTGGACCTCTCTACCCATACATTTTGTATGAGAACCCAGCTCAAACACACATTCTCACGCTAAACACAACCTAAAAACAATCCTATACACATACACATAAGGCACAAAATACTCCTTCACAAATGTGTCCCAGAACATATTTCCTGTTCTAAAACCGAACAATGACATTGTGCACCTCAAAAATCAACCTTGAATCACACGAAATAGAGAGCATCAAAAGTATTTTTGTCTTATCACAGAGCGCCCACGCAAGTAAACCAGCGAGTTGAACTCTGGTCGACCAGAAACCAACAATCCTGGACCTCTCTACACCATACATTTTGTATGGGAACCCCAGCTCAAACGCACATTTTCACGCTAAACACAACCTAAAAACAACCCTAGTCACATACACACAAGGCACATAATACTCCTTCGCAAATGTGTCCCAGAACATATTTCCTGTTCTAAACCGAACAATGACATTGTGCACCTCAAAAAACAACCATACATCACACGAAATAGAGAACACAATGCCTTAGCAGGAGTCTTATCACCACAACTGTGTAGGTATTTATAAAACCAGCGACTTGAACTCTGGTCGCCGTCGACCAATCAGAGACCGTACAATAACCAGAAACCAACCATCATAGACCTCGCTACACATACATTTTGTATGGGAACGCAGCTCAAACTACCATTTTCACACTAAACACAACCTAAAAACAACCTTATTCACATACACATAAGGCACATAATACTACTTCAGAAATGTGTCCCAGAACATACAATTATGCACTACTCGTATTGTTAGTAACTTTATGAAGCATAATATACTGTCCGTCATTATCGCTCACTTTGTATAACATAAAAAAAAAAAATGGACCGTGACTCATCTCAATGGCAACATACTCTTATCTAATGTTTACAATGTTATCAAAGTGCGAGCTAAAAATAAATTTTCATGTGGTGATTACGTTCGGGTTAGTAAATATAAGTCAACCTTTTCAAAGGGCTACACTGGTAATTGGAGCTCAGAAATATTTAGAGTGATAAAAGTGAATAATACCAACCCCATTACCTATCAACTACAAGATTAAAATAATCAACCAATATTAGGAGGTTTCTATGAGCAAGAACTGCAAAAAGCAAAGTATCCTGATATTTATCTAGTAGAAAAGGTTTTAAAAAAGAAAGGAAATAAGGTTCTGGTGAAGTGGTTAGGTATGGATATTTTTTTTATGATAGCTAAGCCTTCATTTGACCACAATCTCACTTGATGTAAAGTGATGATGTGGTCTAAGATGGAGCATGAAGACCTAGAAGGTAAAATCTATAAAAAGGCCGATAAAACTAAATCTAAATCATTGCCACCTAACGGGGAAAATTAGAGATGTTGCTCATAATAACGCTTACAGTACAAAAAATCCAGACTATGTACCAGTATTTTTTCATAATCTTTGCGGATATGATAGTCATATTTTTTATAAAGGAACTAGCCGAAAAGTATGGTGAAAATATTAAAACTATACCACAAAACAAAGTACATTTCCTTCAGCAAAAAAATCAATTTTGATAATTGTGGTGATGATGGTTCTAAAATGAGCATCGTTATAGGGTTTGTTGATACGTTTAAGTTCATGACATCAAGTTTAGAGAAGTTGGTGAAAACTTTTTCAGTCGATCAGTTTAAAATAATACCTAAATTCTTCCCAAACGATGAACAATTTAATCTTCTTATACGTAAAGGAGTTTTGAAGTGAAACTTCTATAGAATCGTAGTGATTTCAAACCGGATGCAAAAAGATGAAACGGAAATGGTAAGAGACACAAATACAATGCTTTATTTAAATTTCTTTGAGGTATTGCTGTATTTTATTTATATTATTTTTGTAACATACTTTATGTTTGTTTCTCTTATCATTTTAGGAGATGCGTTCATTTACCCTTTTTTTCTATTCGATATTTTATATCATAATTATAGTTCGTAAGTAGTGGGTCGTAGCTGACACACACATAATTTTTTTTATTCTTTCGTCGATTTACTGAAGTTTCACTTCTATCGTGTGTGAATCGCACACACACCTTTTTTTTCAATACGAATACATTGACTCTCTCTCCAAACTTGAGGAAAAATCTTTACCAGAGAAAAAATGATTTTTTAATATGCATGCACAAAATGTGTGGAACAAGTTTGGTATTCAATCTTTGGGGGAGTACTCTGATTTATATTTTAAAACGAATGTTTTACTGTTGGTTGAAGTTTTTTTAAAACTTTCGAGGGATTTGTTTAACCACATAATGGTTTGGATCCATGTAGATATCTAACAGCACCTAGCCTCTCCTGGGATACTATGTTGAGAGAAACTGGTGTCACTCTCGAACTTCTCACGGATTATGAAATGATTCAATTTTTACAATCCGGTGTACGTGGTGGAATCAGTCAGGTTTCCAAAAGATATGCTAAATCGAATAATAAGTTTTTAAGTACCTACAAACCGGATGAGGAAAATAATTTCATAATATATTTAGACGTTAATAATTTGTATGGGCATGCTATGAGTCAGTACCTGTCGTATACAAACTTTGTTTGGTTGAAAGAGGATAAAATCTTATCGTTTGATATTGCAGCATAGCAACCTGATTCAGACATTGGGTATATTTTTGGAAGTGGATTTGGAATATCCTAAATATCTTCATAATATACACAATGACTATCCCTTTTGTGCAGAAACAAAAATTCCACCGAATGGAGTAGATAAAACAAAAAAAATATTACTCAACCTCAATGATAAACTGCATTACATTATTCACTACGTGAACTTAAAACAATGCATAAAAAATGGTTTAATTTGCAAAAAAATTCACAGAATTCTATCTTTCAAACAATCACCATGGCTTAAATCCTACATAGATTTCAATACAAACCGACGAAAGGTTGCAAAAAACTTGTTTGAAAACGATTTCTACAAGTTAAATTATAACTCTATATTTGGCAAAACTAGCAATAAAATATAGCAAAAAGAGTCGACGTAAAACTATGTAGTACATGGAATAGTGACAATAATACAACAAAACCCAAATATGGGGCTGAGAGGTACATATCTCTACCAAATTATCATAGTAGTAAAATATTTTCGGAAAATTTTGTTGCGGTACAAATGAACAAAACTAAGATTTTCTATACTATAATAATATTATAAAGAGGAAAGGTTTGATTTTTTGTTTGTTTGTTTGTCTCGAATAGGCTCTGAAACTACTGCACCGATTTAAAAAATTCTTTCACCATTCGAAAGCTACACTATCCCTGAGTGACATAGGCTATATTTTGTTTTCAAAAATAATATGATTTCTTACCAAACTCCGATAATGCAACCGATGGTGAAAAAAAAGAACCTAAAATCTTTCTTTAATCGCGAATGCTGCGAAAACTATTGAATATATAACAAAGTGATGTATTACAACTTTGTAGAACTTATCATTATCTACAAAAAACGTTGTTACATAATATCTCTAACTATTATAGTTTTGTAACAACAAGCGATTTTTTTGAAAAAATAAACCTAAAATCTTTCTTTAATCGCGAATGCTGGGAAAACTATTGAATATATAACAAAGTGATGTATTACAACTTTGTAGAACTTATCATTATCTACAAAAAACGTCGTTACATCATATCTCTAACTATTATAGTTTTTTGACAATGAGCGATTTTTTATATAAAAAAATTAATATACCACTGTTTGAAAAGGCTCTTTATTTGTATCTTGGTATTAATCCTTAACAAAATAAATAATTTATTATGTAAGATTGCTTTAAAACCTTTATATAACTTTTTGAATTATTAGATTCTGACATTCCATTCAAAAGATATCACAAAAAACTAACGTTACACCAATTGACCCGAACCAAGTTTATGTTTGTTGTCGGTTACACCAATTTGAGCTTGATCTTCTTAAAAATAATAAATCTAAATTTAAAATATAAGAAAAACCCCCGATTCGAATCCTTCAATTCTCTTAAAAGTAAAACACCATTATAATGTGTAATGTGCACGCAATGCGCTTTCATTTGATACCCCACTCGAGATTTTTGTAGATTTTCGGTTTTCCTTCCCCACTCTAACCCCCACAATTTTTAAACGGCACAACCGATTTTCATGAAACATGTCTAAGAGCACTCGCGCCAGACTCACCTTTTAAACAAAAAAAACTAAGTTGAAATCGCTTCTTCCGTTCGGGAGGTATGATGTCCCAGACTGATAGACACGTCAAACATATGACACCCCTCTTTTTTGTCGGGGGTTAAAAATGAATCGCAAAATGTGTTGCTAAGCGCATAACTCAACAACGCCTATACCAATTTAGCCAATTTATTTTTTTAAATGTTTGTTGGCGTATAAGGATGGTTATTACGGAGAGAAAAATTTGAATAATTTTGAATAATTACCCGTGCAAAGCCGGGGTGTGCCGCTAGTATTTAATAAACCGATTTATGTCGGCTTTTGTGTGCTTGAACTCTCCAAGTATGTAATGTATGAATTTCATTATAGTTACATGTTACCAAAATATAAACAAAATGTACAATTATTATATACTGATACGGATTCTTTCATATATGATATTAAAACTGAAAACGTCTACGAAGACATTCGATGTGATTTACAAGATAGATTCGACACCTCTGATCTTCCCCAAAATAATGTCTACAATCTTCCTTTGGTGAATAAAAAAGTGGTTGGTCTAATGAAAGACGAGAGCAATGGATTTTGAAAGAGTTTGTAGGATTATGTTCTAAGATGTATAGTTACGTTTTAGACAATAACACAACCATAAAGAAAAATAAAGGTGTATCATCAGCTAGTGTTAAAAAATTACTCTTTGAAAACTATCTTAAAGCTCTGAATCATGATTATGAACTCTATGATGATATGGATACATTTGAAAGTGATAAACATAGGGTTTATACTAAAATAACTATCACACGAAATAGAGAGCATAATCAAAACAACTTATCAATGCTTCAATAGTATTTGTCTTATCACCGAGCGCCCACGCAAGTAAACCAGCGAGTTGAAGGTCGACTGTAGCCAATCAGAGAGACCGTAAAAAACCAGCAACCAACAATCCTGGACCTCTCTACCCATACATTTTGTATGAGAACCCAGCTCAAACACACATTCTCACGCTAAACACAACCTAAAAACAATCCTATACACATACACATAAGGCACAAAATACTCCTTCACAAATGTGTCCCAGAACATATTTCCTGTTCTAAAACCGAACAATGACATTGTGCACCTCAAAAATCAACCTTGAATCACACGAAATAGAGAGCATCAAAAGTATTTTTGTCTTATCACAGAGCGCCCACGCAAGTAAACCAGCGAGTTGAACTCTGGTCGACCAGAAACCAACAATCCTGGACCTCTCTACACCATACATTTTGTATGGGAACCCCAGCTCAAACGCACATTTTCACGCTAAACACAACCTAAAAACAACCCTAGTCACATACACACAAGGCACATAATACTCCTTCGCAAATGTGTCCCAGAACATATTTCCTGTTCTAAACCGAACAATGACATTGTGCACCTCAAAAAACAACCATACATCACACGAAATAGAGAACACAATGCCTTAGCAGGAGTCTTATCACCACAACTGTGTAGGTATTTATAAAACCAGCGACTTGAACTCTGGTCGCCGTCGACCAATCAGAGACCGTACAATAACCAGAAACCAACCATCATAGACCTCGCTACACATACATTTTGTATGGGAACGCAGCTCAAACTACCATTTTCACACTAAACACAACCTAAAAACAACCTTATTCACATACACATAAGGCACATAATACTACTTCAGAAATGTGTCCCAGAACATACAATTATGCACTACTCGTATTGTTAGTAACTTTATGAAGCATAATATACTGTCCGTCATTATCGCTCACTTTGTATAACATAAAAAAAAAAAATGGTAAAATGTTAATTTAACAGAAAAATTTGCAGTACATGCAGATTAACCAGTCTCCTACACTAGGCAAAGCCTGTATCGTGGAGATCAATATTGAAATTATCAGATCAGATATTGCGGAATAACCAAACTTAACTTAAAACATTTCATACAATTAATTTAAAGACAAACATTTACCGGCGTATTTATAAAAAACAATTCTCTATATTAGAAATATATGAGATAGAAAACAAAAAAGCAAAACCTTAATGGGATAGAAAAAGTATCAAGAAACAATACGAAGCAAATTCAGAAGATTCAAATTCGAAGCAGATGATATATAACTTCAAATTTTCAGGTATATACCACCCATCTAATGTTCTCGTAGACCGTGGATTAGTAAGCTCATCACATGATACAAATACAAAATACAAAACAAAACGTTTATTGTGTTGTACAATGATTTAAAAATTTTAATATAATGGTTTCCAAACTAGGTACAGCCTGTATCTTGGAAACCTCCTTCCTAATGAATCCAATCATACATATAAAGTACTACTAAAATGATGTAAACTCTGCGAATTAGCGCAGGCCTAACCTATGTATATATCTGGGAGGCTGAGACTGCTTTTTGGTACACACAGAATACCCACTCATTGAAGTTCGAACGCAAAGTTACTGTGCGTGTTATGGCTGTTTAAGTTTAAGTGCAGCGTGAAGTCGAGCGTGGTGACATGGTCCTGATAAAGCTTAGAGATGAAGCGAAACCAGTAGATTTGCTCGGTGTATTCTGCATTGCAAGGTACTACCCTGCTTTCTTCCAGTGAACGTGCGAGTGCAAGAGTCAGTTAGCG
The DNA here is from genome assembly GCA_929108375.1 of Gymnoscelis rufifasciata. Lineage (NCBI taxonomy): Eukaryota > Metazoa > Arthropoda > Insecta > Lepidoptera > Geometridae > Gymnoscelis > Gymnoscelis rufifasciata. The sequence continues at coordinate 13,141,533 of OV815314.1, forward strand.
AAAGCATGACAAGCGGTTTCTCTGATTGCATTGAATGTGTGTGAGTGGGAGGGAGGGTAATACTGTACTTGTTCAGTAGAATCAAGTCTTCAAGAAATGATTTTTCCAAAGATAAAGTGTGTGTGGAATCCCTACTAATATATAAATGTGAATGTAAGTTTGTTTGTTACGCTTTCACGCGAAAACTACTCAACCGATCATCATGAAACTTTGTGCACATATTCTTGGAGGTATTAAAAGTAACATAAAAACATTTGGCTTTAATGCGAGCGAAGCCGCGGGTAAAAGCTATTAAGTAATAGTTCAATCCATAAGATGATATTTTGGGCTGTTTATTGTGTACCAAATAAATGTTTTATCTTATCTTTCTCTCTACCATACTGGAAACCCGTGTCAGAGATCTGTTACTGCAGTGGACGCTCTATAACTTAAAATATGATGTTGAAAAAAATTTCAAGGATTCATACATGATACCTACAGGGATTTTTTATCTGTACCTGTAATAGTTGTAAATAGACGTTGTTACACAATGTAAGCTTAAATAACAAACAATTTTGCTCTTAAATATTACAGCTTGAATTTTTCTTGCTCTAAATGGACCTACAAATTTAGAAAGCCGCAAGCACGAACTCGCAATTAGCTGAAACTGAGCAACCGCTTGCAAGCTATATCATTTCCGCTACAAGCTGCTAAGTAGCTTGCAGAAGCTATTAGCTCAAACTGTAAGCAAAGGATTAGCTTGCAGTGATCTAGCCTTAGGGGCCGGAAGTCGCTTATTTATCGGCTTGTTATAGTGCTGAGATTTAGCGTTCGACCTATTTTGCTTATAAGTCGTGTAGATTTAGGTATGAAAATGTCGCAATATATAAATAAAAATCTCCGGACAATCCACAAAACAACCACGCTACGTGGTTCTCTCGGAGCTCCGTGAAGCTCTTAGCTTGTGTAAGGTACCAGAAATCTGATATACTTAATATAATAGACAAACATCGATAGATTTTTTTGATTAAACATATTAAACACCCAGACAAAGGCATATAATTGATTAGGGGCAATTTAATTAATGCCGCAAGAGTGTGGTCTCTAGACCGTTGTGATCCATACTCAAATACCTAAAATCACTAAAATCACTTTCTATCATGAGATTATGGTCAAACCTCTTCAAAAAAGGCCTCATTAAAAATGTTCACAGTCAAAACCGTTATTAATTATGCTTTATCTTTTGTTTATGAGCGGACTTTTTAATCATGTGACATCGTTTAATATCTTGTCAAATATATAAAAATAAAAAATCAATTGAAAAATCGGACCGAAGTAAGCCTACATGGCAATTTTCCAACATGAGAATAAAAGGATCCAACCAATAAAGGGAAAGACGGCGGAATAAAATTGTCACTTACCCGACGTACATTGAAGTGAGTCGTCAGACAACGTCAATCTGCCGTCTTATAGTTTATTGATTTGTTGACTTTATTTCCATTGAAAACTTTTCTATCCCTACATCATCATCATCATCATCATCACCCTATTAACGTTCCTACTTCTGGGACACAGGGACTTCTCTCTCGACGAGAGAGATTAGGCCTTAATTCACTACGCTGGCCAAGTGCGGGTTTGTAAATGTCTCATTTCTTTTTAAACACTTTAAAGTTCTCTGAACATGCCGGTTTCATACGAAGTTTGCCTTCACCGTTAAAACCCGTGTTTAAAAACACACATACATTTTTAAGAAGAAAGACCCTTCGAAATTGTCCAGCTGTTCACAGTTGTATTGTAGAATAGGCATTTACTTCATACCTGTTTATTTCGTCATTTCTAAAACCCACTAATACTATTTTATATGCATTTACGTATACAAAGACATTATTTTGCTTGTATTCCACTTTGTACTGTGTCAAGGGATATGTATGAGATCCTCCAAATAGACCTGTGTTTGAATATTCTTGCAACATAATTCAATATAATATTTAGGTAAGATATTATACACAAATTCCGTTCAATAATATTAAATTATTCTAAATTTTTTCAGTTATGTCATGATTAATTAAATAAAACAAATCTATTCCTGTATATTTTATATTATTATTGAAAAATTATTGAATGATAATGGTCCAGTAATACGATAATTTTCCCGGAAATCATACAAATTTTTCTTCTTCCTTGAACTCATAATTAATTAACTCATCCATCAAGGATGGTTTTTACGGCGAGAAAAATTTGAATGATTTCCGGGAAAATTATCGTATTACTGGACCATTATCATTCAATAAACATTTAAAAAATAGTTGAGTTATGCGCTTAGCAACACATTTGATTGCGATTCATTTTTATACATGATTAATGTTTCAATTGAAAAAGTTGTTGTAGTGACATAACTACAATAGTTGGACATATGCTACCGTGGAGTTCTTTGTAGACATTATGATGTTCTTCAATATTGTTGTACATTATTTTGTTCTATCGCTAATAGTTTCGGCAGCGCATTCGACGAAAGACATTTTAAGACTCATTTTTCTACGCCTTCGGTTACATTGTTCAAATTGGTAAAGGATCCCTATTTTTTTTCAAAATGAAATGTAACCTATGTCAAATTGGAAGAATAAAGCATTCTATTGGTGAAAGATTTTTTTAAATCGGCCTAGTACTATTTGAGCCTATTCATTACAAACATACAAACAAATCTTTCCTCTTTATAATATTATAGTGTAGATTTAACTTGACACTGGCAAACTGACGCTTCGAGCGCAGATTCCCATTATAAGAAATTTAATTTTAAGAACTGAACCGAACGGTAAACTACCTTATTTTGGCTTTGGCAAAATTGGCCCTTTTAATGTCATATCAATATTCAATCAACCTTTTTAGGTATCAAACACCCGCACTGCAAGCTACCAAGGAGATAGATACTGCTATGTCGCAATACACACAGATTTGTCTTCCAGTATTTATTATTTATCTTTAAATAGGTACAAGTGAACATCTCACTGAAACATTTTTCTCAGATTACACTCTACTTGGGATTATTATCCGGCCGTAGTAAGTAAAAATCATTACTACCCTTAAACCTATTGACATCTGCGAAAAAAACAGGAAGTACGGATATACGCGAATACACCCGGACATCTAATCAAGGGTTTAAGCCCTATCTGCCAGCTAGGGATGGCAATCGAATAATCGGTCTTATCCAACAAGATAATCGATATATCGATACTATACTCTAAATTAATTGAACTATGTATGTTGGTTGACATAATGCACATTTATAACAATTACCTAGGTATTTTTTTTTAAATTCTTTGCGATTTAGGGATTCTGAAAATATATCTGTATATCTGTGCGTAGATCGAATGTGTCTGTATTTATTTCTTAATATAAAAAAGTGTAGCTTAATAAAATAATTGCAAGTATTAATGAAGCGTTTTTGTATTTGTGTTTTTAACTACAGGACACGAGGTTAGCACAATAATCTATACTTATTATTACGTTTGTCTGTCCCTAAGTTCGCAATAATTTAAATAACTATTAAACGGATCTTATGCGGTTTTCAAAGATGGTTAGACTGACTCAAAGGGAAGGCTTTATGTTCCGAGCAAAGCTGGAACGAGCCAGAAAGACATTCTAATTGTAAATAGAATCGAGTTGTATAGAAGTTACAAAGCAAAGCCGGAACGAGCCAGCTAGTTATACTAATTTTGAACAGTAAACGAAATCTTATTAAGTATAATTTAATCGATTGTAGAATCGAGTTGTATGGAAGTTACCGTCATCCCTTCAGCCATCAACGAGGCTCAAGCTTCGGAAAAAGCTCCTTTGCCACCGTGAATGGCTTCAGACAATTTAATCTTACCAACGAGTACGTTTCTAAGAAGCACTGATTTGGTTAGGAATTAGATTCGGTAAATACGATAATGCCGCAGTTTATAAGTGCTTACAAAAGATAAGTATACATCGGGGGATTGAATTGAAACGGGGTCTTGGGCTGTCTAGAACACAAATTTTGTGGTGTGTGGTTTGCCTTAAGGTTAGAGTGACTTTTGCTTAATAGGCCAAACATCCAAATTTACTTAAACACAAATTTATTAGTGTATATTTTCCCTCGTAAGATACGAGTAGAATAATATTATATAAATTAATTTATTAATTATTTTAATAACTAATATTAAAAACTGATGAGTTTGTTTGATTGTTGGTTTAGGATAAAAATCCCTATAGTTTATCTCAGAAACTGCTGTTCCGACTTGAAAAAATATTTCAATATTAGATAGCCCATTTATCGAGGAAGGCTATAGGCTACTGTCTACCGAAAATCAAAAAACACGGACATCGCAGTGGCTTATGAAGGTGGTTGATTCATAATTTGGCTACAGTGGCTTTCATATAATAATAAAAACGTAATACGCTTATGCTATTTATATATTAGAACTAACAAGCACAATATCGTCGGCTTATTGCAAGAAGTCATTAACCGACAAATCCAAAAGTGTGGCAAAATCAGTTTTAAACTTTTTATGACTTTAAGAGCCCATATCATCAAAACTACGGCAGTTATCAATATAATTTAAACGCCAATATATAGTGATATTTAATTATTATATAAACAGCTGAAATCAGTCTAAATTTAATCATGGCAATTTTTTTAAAAGCTAAAAATGCAAAGATAATGATTTCTTGCGATAAAAAGTTTTGACTAAACTGGAGTTAAGTATTTCTGCAACAAAGTTATTAGTGGCCTCTTTCAAGTAATAAAAGACAAAATAATCTTAAAATAACGTCTTTTATTACTAAAAACTTAAGGAATTACCTTGTTTGTTCATAAAAACTTAATAAAATAACTAAAATGGCCACAGAAATCAATCAATCAGGAAATATTGATATTTCGGTAACTGTCACCTCATCGCTTCCTTTTTTCCCATCAACTTCAGACCACAGGTAGGTTCGCTAGGTTTAGGAGCCTTGGGTGGTTGTTCAACTTTTAAATCTTCGATTGCTTTATCGTTAATATTCGTATTAATAAAAATAGAAATACCTACTTAACTATTTAATGTAGAATTTGAAACCAAGATAGATTAGCTCATTTCTCAAATTGTAACGAATTAAACAAGTTGGTATTGAAACTTTAAATAGGTACCTAACTGGGTAGTAACCTAGGTATGTACATTATTTTATGTAATAATCATCTATTAATGAGAAAAGTATATTCAATGTAATTATTACTACCAGTTTTGAATTGCATCTCATAGCTCTAAAATCATAAGTGTCTAAGTTTTGTAAAACCAAACTATAGAAATAAATGATTTTGTATCTTGTATCTCATAAAACTCGCCGGCAACTTATAAGTAAACAAGCATTACATGTTGGCTTAAATGTATGTGTGCAAAAGTCATTACATGCATTTTCCTGTATAATTTTACAATAACAAAAATCACTAATAAAACAATACATCATTCAGGCGATTTCAGTCTTGTATTAAGTTGTTTGCCATGTTTCGGCAAAAGTAATTAATGTGTATATAATGAATTCTATAAAAACGTTACTCGTTTTGATAGAAATCATTAAAAACCGTTAGTATTTTTTTTCCCAAATAGTATGATACGTCAAAACTAGTAAGTGCAAATAATGAATTCAAGCAAAACTTAATCCACGGTTTGTAAACGTAAAAGCATTTTTAAAATGTTGATATGTCACATAAATGAATTATGTATGAAAATAAAAATGACAATTGTGTTTTGTTTTCTTTTGGTAAAATATATTAATGTAAGTTAATGAGTTTTATGAAACCAGATTGACCAAAAATGCAGTTATTGACTTTATTACCAAGCCATAACTTCTAAGTTTGAAGAGCTACAAATTAGTGAGTTTTACCAAAATGTAGAGCTCATCGAGACGAACTCATTGGTGTATCTAACGCAGTTAGTGACTTCTTGCGACTAATGACTTCTTGCAGTAAGCCGACGATATACACAAATTACAAACTATATATATGATAGATTTATATTACTGCAAAACTTAAAATTAACTCTTCTCTGACAAAATCCGTCCGTATATCTTGTCTTGATGGAAATTAAAATCTACTTAACTGCGGTCTCCTTTCAATATATATATACAATATGGCCTGCCCAAGCCCATTGTCAGATTAGCCCTTAAATTTATTCTTAAAGCTTAAATGCAAAATAAGCATAGACCCTAAACATTTCTTCCATTCAAAATAACCAACAACGTAAACTATTTCTCCTGCGCATGAAAAATCAGATATTCACAAGTTAAGGTTAGAAGTTTCGAGTTTGCAATCAACTGGCTCAATTGTGGCCCAAGGGCGGCGAGGCCTGGAACTTCAATCAGGGCTGATTGATTGGAGCCTTCAAGGTCAAACGAGGTCGGCCATTGCCGCTTACAGCCTACAAGTACAACACTGTTCAGGAATATTTTTATAGCTTGAATAGATTACTTCGGTCTCGCAGTGAAATTTTACCTTAAGACTTTGATTTTGCATAGGAAAGCTGTTCAACATAATTATCTTAAGACAAAACGCGGCGTGAAGATTACATTGCTCAGTAATTTCAACTGTGGAAATGAGATAATAGGATATTATGCCACTGTGATATTATGAGGGGGTACGAGCCAAAGACGAGTTCTAGTATCGTGCGATGTTTTTTAAGGTACGCAGTTGCATATTATTGCTATTTTAACATGAGTATACTGCGTAAATCATCAATGCATTCAAAAAAAGTAGGCTAGTAACCTGAAAAATAGGAGGTGGTTTAGAGTTTGCAATCAACTGGCTCAATAGGCGTGATGAATACATAAAAGAATAGATTTTCTATTTATTTCGTCTGTTAGCCCGTCCAAAAAAAACCGGATACCAATTTTTTGCTTTATCAATTAAATTTTAAAAGTCCAAATGTATAGCGCAGCAAAAAAAAAAAATGGTAAATTCTATTAAACCCAACTCCGAAATTCAGGCCAGAGTACGATAGAATAACCATTATAGCCACTTATAAAGGTATCGCCTAACCAGGCAGCTCAACCTGCGATTTGAGATTTACGAATCAGTAATGACCGCGCCGCTGGAATACTGATTAATTTATGTACCGATCGGCCGCTTGTTTATTATCCCTGAATATGTTAACGTGTTTTTCGTCGTGGTTTAGACGATTTAGAATTCCGTGTTGTGAAGGGGTTGCAACGTTTTAGCATACCCTACTCATCCGCCATTTGCAATGAGCCGAATCGCCTAACGCATGTCAATCGACAAAGTCTAAATATACTATAAGTGTTATGAAACCAAAGCTCTAAGGTATGCAAGGTTAATCTAAAATCTCGGAAACCCTTTATGCGTGAACCTTAACGGTTTCTTCAATCCATCGAGGTTTACATTATATTATTTTATAGCGAGAACAAGGAAAAATTTACGGGATAGAGATATAATTAGACCCTGTTATGCAGAAAAGATCCAACCCACAAGTGATGAAGCGTTGGTTGGATATTTTCTGCTTAACAGTGTCGAATTCATCCTGCGGTAGCACTTAAAATGAAAATAATATTTTTGGGTAAGTACATAATTATAAGAAAGTGCATATTATTTACTTATCAATTGAGTTTTAACTTCTGATCGAATGTTATGAAACGTTGCCTTATACTGTGTACCTACCATGAAACCGACGATAAGCATGAGCATATTTAACTTTTTTTTTGTTTAAGTCAAGAAACAGACATTTTTACGCCATTCTCAACCATATTCATAATTACCATCAAGTGAAATTAAGATGGACAGATGTCTAATTACCATAAATAACTGACCGATATTTACATACCAATTCTACGAACTTTGCCTTGAATCACTTTAGCTTTATATACAAAATTATTAAAACTAAAATTTAAACTAGCATGCGTAATGGGCGGTCTGATTGCTAAAACATAAAATAAACAAACACCGGAAACTATTTCATTTTTAATTCATTTCCAAACAGGAGTTGTTTTTATGTTCGACTGTATTTTTATATTTTTTTTATGTTAAGAGGTGCTAAGAAAAAGTAATGAGTATACTTAGGTTTAGTATAACGGTTTGCCCTATATCATAATTATAATTTAATACGCGGACAACGGTGTTGATTACACTTTATAATATAAAATAGACTTAAGTTAATATTAGTTGCCTAACTTTTGTAGTGTAATTGTTTGTTGTCCTAAATAAAAAAAAATAAAATAAAAAAATAAAAATATACTATGAAATCCCTTCCATGATCAGCATTACCAAAGTTATATCGCATTTTAAATGTATTTTACATTTCTTTGGAACACTTTTTACAAAACAATGTCCGCATAAAGCTTTGCTCCTACGATGTCTGCAAAAATTAATAAGAAAATGTCCTGAAATCTCCTCCAAACTCAAAAAGAATCTACGAAAATACAAGACCCAATTAGTATTTCTTGCTAATTAGCCCGGGACTTCTTATCGACCCCTGTCTTGGCAAATTTCTACCCTTCCAAGTTATTTCAACAGAGCTTATTTCTACAACTCAGAATTAGCGAAAAAGATTTTCCTCCGAGATTTTTTCGTGTTGCTATTGTATAGGGCTTACTAAGCCTTCGTTTTCCGACTTGTGCCAAATTGAGAAATAATTAAGGGAACAAGGGCCTTATTTGTAGGCACCATGGTTATACCAGATGTAGAAATTATCTATCAAAGGTTGACTATTGTGTATATCTATATTCTCAGATTTTGGGACATGGCGACCCAGTCTTTGGACATGCATTTCTTGACTAAGTATTAAGATTTTTGTAAATTAAGGTGTAGGTTAAATTGCGATCTTAGATGGTTTGAGTATCAAAGTTTAATTGAAGATGTGGTGCCGCTCACTTAGTGTGGATAGGTAATGAATGTCTAATAGGGACCGTCTCCAGGAGCGAAAGAATCTCAGCGATGATATCGTCGTGCCACGTATTTCTATCCACTCTCTTATCATGTCTCCACACGAGGATGATATGACGGCGATGCGACAAGTAGTTGAGACACGCGGCGACTTCCGTTACGAGTCGTGGACACGCTGTGATTCCGTTACAAGTAGCGACGCGACGATACGTTTGCGAAAGAATCGTTCGTTAGTGGAGATTACACGACGAAGAAAGCGCGGAATCGTTGCGATTCTCTCGCTTATCAAGGCGCCCTCTTATTTGCGAGAGAGATAGAAAAAAACCAACTCTTCCGTCACCCTAACTTTGCAGTTTTTCAAGGAAAACATACAGAATGTTTATTTAGTATTTGATTGAATCTTATAACCTTTTTTGGCAGTAGTTATCTACAACTGAAATTTGTAAAATAAGTAAAATCTTGTCTTAAGTTGGCAATGCATAATGTTGCAGTGTGACGTCATTGCGGGACATCTACGATTTATGAAACCTACAACCCTAAAAGCTCTTATTTTTCCTTAGCGCTTTTCTATTAATTAAGCAATGATCGATTGTAGATGCAGGCGTGCATATGTGATTAAAAATTGTTTAAACACTGAGTAGAATTAAATATTTGTTCCGAAATTGACTACGTTTATTTGTCGAATCGAATGATTATCGTAGAAACACGGCCGGATTTGCAAGCTCGGAATCCGCGATTGTCCAGAGTATTTACATATCGAATTTGTTTGGCTGAAGTTATACTGTAACCAGGGAGTAATTAATCATAATCATCATCTAGGTGAAGTGTATGTTAGTTCTGCATGCACTTTGTTATTGGTCTGGGTGTTTATTATGTGTAATAAAAAATATCTATGCATATATGTCTAGTATATAAAGTATATCAGATGTCTAGTGCCAGAAACGCAAGCTTAGAGCTTACCACGAGGCAAGGTATTATTGTGTAGATTGTTCGGTAATATTTATTAATTTATTTATCTTATCAGCCGTAGGATGTCCACTGCTGACATAGGCTTCCTTCAAATATATATTTTGCTTATTATAGTGCGATTATATAATTGCATTGCCTTATGATATGAAATCAGTGATGTGTTTTTGTGTTATGTTTGAATATGAATATTATTATTGTCCATTGCATTCTGTTGATCGAGATATATAAACGGTATACGTTTCATATTTTATTACCATGGTGTTCCATTTTTATTTAACGTTACTGTACGTTTTTTTCACATCTGTACATGGATTTGAAATCTTCTTAATATATATAAATCTCGTGTCACAATGTTTGTCCTCAATGGACTCCTAAACGACTTAACCGATTATAATAAAATTCGCACACCATGTGCAGTTCGATCCAACTTGAGAGATAGGATGGTTTTTACGGCGAGAAAAAATCGAATAATTTCCGGGAAAATTTTATACCCGTGCGACGCCGGGGCGAGCCGCTAGTTAGTATATAGATTTCTGTTCAAATTAGTAACAGGCCCAGTCTACAAACGAAAAGATATAAATTAATTGCAGTAACAAACCGTTTTTTTCGGTTTTCTGCGGGCCCGATCTACTAAAGAGCCAAGATTCATGAACTTTCCTAGCCTACCTCAGCGACCTTGGCGCTGCCTAATAATTATCTCGGCTCTGGCGCAAACACCAACCAACTCGACCAACGTGGTGGTTCTGTTCTTAATTCTTAGCTTTACATTTTAAGGGAGGCCGATGTCTGACACTGAATGTTCCTTCACCGAAACGATCATGATGATTGCCATTGAGACACATCAAACGAGATATTTAGAACTATTGAACCTCAAAACCTGAAAATCCACGCTAACCGGTATTAACCTATTTCCGTCCAACAGATATTTGATTCCATATATGTTGCGTGAGTATTTAACTACACTTTCGGTAATTGAAACGTGTGACAATGTCCGAAGCGAAATTCCAATTAATACAAATGGTTGTGTTGCTATTAACACCCGATTATTGACCGGCTCGGTTAATTGACAAACTTCAATCAACAATTATAGCAGTACTTAAAGGTGATGTGATGACAAACAGGTATTGATTCTGCGCTGCGTCGACGCAACACAATTGAATAAACAAATAATATTTATTCAGAAAATCACTTAAAGCTAATGTTGACCAAAATCGTTAAAATTGAATGAGCTAGCTATAAGTGTGATTTTTTTATAATGTAAAAAAATCAAAAATAAAATCTCATAAATATAAGTAAAAGAATTTTTTTGATATCTTAAAAACTGAATTTTCTATGAATATTCAAAGTTGCATGTTATGAAAATCCGCGCGAACTCGACCGCTCAGCGCGTGACGTGACGAGTCTCACAGGCTTCTTTAGGCACAAACATTTTTTTTGGGATTTTGATATAAGATCGCTTTTAAACTGATTTAATATTAAAGTTATGTCATTTAGCAATAAAATAACGTGCTTATATAATCAACTTTTTTCAAGAATAATAGAAATTTAAAAAATCCAAAGCTATGGCACTTTTCAGTTTAAATCTACTTAATTTATCTACATCTGCAGTTGGACGAAAAGGTCATAATCTGAGATTCTATACCCAGCTCCATTGTTTTTTTATTACTGACTGTAGAAAACGTTCGTTGGGTAGATATGTCATTAGGCGTCAAAAGTGCTGTTGAGGAACGGGGCTGCGTCGTATCTCTCATATCTTTGGCTTTAATAAATTTTTCGATCCAACTTGCGATAGTTTTGGTTTCATCCAAGAACAGGAACACGCTACTTCTGTACAAGCGGGCACCTACCTACCCACCTAACCAACGCCATTGTATGTTTGCATCCTCCTTTGCTTACTACACAACCTTCACATTCCATTTTAAATTTTATTCGTAACTTCATTCAGAGATATAGAGCCCCCGATTTATTATGGGTATTATTTTTTATCTATAACCCACAGCAATCTGACAGCTCTAATAGACTAATAGGAACGGACACTGACTAAACTATGACTGTGCTTACCTATGCATAAAATATCAATATACACGTAACCTTATCCTAGACTAAACCAGGTTTTTTGATAAGTCCTACTCGTACTTACGTGTATTTCATTGCCATAAGTCCTATCACTCCATTATTATAAAACCAAAACGTATACTTAACGCTTGCCTTAAGTCCTATCACTCACTCCATTATTATAAAACCAAAACTTGTAACGATACTTACGAATACCAAAGAAATTACTTAAGAAATAAGTACCATTTGGTCTCAAATGAAATAAAGGCCCTTAGCCCCAGATGCCTTCTCACTTTTATAATATTATTAACCTACCTCCTACAAATAACGTAATGCAGAGGTAAATACTTAGATTAATATCTCGTTATATGTAGGTATATTTGCTTACCTTGCAAGTTTTTGCCCTTGGATTTCTGCAATAATATACTGAGCATGGTTTGTGAAATAATCCGCAACCCTAAATAAATCGACTTTCGGAAGATTATTTGATTGTCCACGTGAAAATCCTTGTATCGGACGTCCGCAACACAATGGTAGAGGAAACCAAAATGTAACGGCTTTTCTGTCGAAGGCGTAACTCTCCGACTCAGGTGCTGGCGGGAAGATGTCAATGATACTCCAGATCTTCTCAACACAGATTTATTATCCGTTCACAATCACGACTACTTATATTCAAGTCACTACTGCTATGTATTCTTCGCTCTTCGAGATATTTTCACTTGTTCACTTGTTCGTATCCAAATACTGAATGCCTTATACTCGGAACATAGTACGCGTATTTATATCAAAACATAAGGTTCTAGAAATATCTATAAATAACTCGAAGTCCTTTAAAAACGTAAACAACAAAAAACTATTGCGTATTCTGTGCCTATTCCCGCATAAACGTAAACAAACAAAACTATTACTTAATCTGTGCCTATTCCAGAATACGCGGGTACAAAGGTCTGTCCGCGACTACTATTAGCTAATCTGTGGCACAGTGCACATCTCTATACGTATAAATGCTACGTCTTATTCCGCGTACGATTTTAAACCTTAACTAAGTAAATAAAAGGTCGTCGTCGCTAACATTCTCCCCCCTAGTGCGCGTTGCAGACAAGCACTCCATCATTCCGTAGCGACGATGAGTTTCTCTTCCAGATGCTGCGTTTCCGTTTCTTCCAATTGGCAAGACAGTTCAGGTTAGTTACTTTCGGAACTGCATAACTTTCTAAATTTGGCTCATAAGACGCCAACCTATGTTTCTTCCTTTGGGTTTCCAGTGGAGTACTGACGTTCTTCATTCTCTGTGGCAAGCTCTTTTTAATTACTCTGTCATTTGCTGTAGTCTTCATTGATTGTGCTTGCCTTTTCCGTATATTTTTAATGTCGGAAGACTTCAAGTCATTCCGCTCATAGTCCATAGCGTGTGCAGGCACCGGGATCAGAAGTTTCTTCCTCGTTCCGGAATTCACCTCCGCACTTATTTCGTTTTTATCGGAAGTCTCTTCAACAAATTTATTTTTAATTTTCTTATTAATCTCGTTCAAAATTTCCGGTTTTATTTCTTCTTTATCGTTTTCTTTAAAATCGGCGTTCTTTGAGTTTATCAATTTCTCATGCAAGACTGGGATTTCTTTTTCCTCTTCTTGAAAATAACAATGGTATACAATGCCGTTCTCTTTGCCTTTACTTTCCTCAGAATTTTCATGTTGCGATGACTGTGCTGGTTCAACCGGCTCCAAGTGCAACATTGTGTGATGCCTCCTCTTACATTTTTTGCAAGCTTGTCCTTTGCAGTCCACAATTCTGTGACCTCGTCGCAGACACATAAAGCGTAAACGATGTTTCCTTACTATTTGCCATCGATTATTATTTGTGGCTTCTTTGAACTTCTTACATTCCGTAAGCCAGTGCTCCTCTTCACAATAACTGCATTTTCTTTTCATTTTTTCAAAGGTTGCAGTATTTGTCAAAACGTTGTCAACTTCTTCCAGAGCATTTATTTGATATCGGGAATCACTAAATCTTTTTCTTATAAATTCTGGCGGAGCAAACTCGCTATATAAGTTTGCTTCATTTTCTAAGAATAGTTTTAACTTAGTTAATTGTGGCAAATCTTTATCCACACTTCTCGCAAAATCTAGCCATCGGAAGCGAAGAATGGGTGGTAATTTATCTAAGATTGCTTGACTCACTTCTGGTGAATGTAGATAATGGATCTTCTTCAAAGCGGTTATCGTCGTAACTGCGTTCTCCACGTGGCTCGCAAAGATGCAGATTTCCCTCGGTGAGTCTCCAATCTTCGGCAGCTCCTTTATTCGTTGCAGCTCCGACAACACAATGTAGTCCGGTCTTCCAAATCTTCTTTCCAGAGAGACGACGATATCGTTAGGATCAGAAGCAGCGAACAGCAAACTCCTGACTGCGTTCTTAGCCTCTCCCTTTATGGCATTCCTCAAACGAGCCATATTCTGCACAGCAGTGCATAGCGATGCACTCTCATCGTATGCTCTCTTAAAGGGAAGCCATTCTTCATAATTTCCATGAAAGTCTGGAAGTTTCCAGCTTTCTGAGTTGAAGACCGTTGCAGACTGTGCCTTGGTAGAAAGAATGGTGTCTACAAGTTTCTGAATTTCTTTTATAACCTGTACTTGCTCATAAGCATCAGTATGTTGAATCTCGACTTGGAGTTCTTTCTTTTCACAAGTCCGTTTCATTCGTGGCTTCGGTTCTCTCTGTAATTTTGTAGATGTCTTAACCCGTTGTTCTATCCGTAATGACTTTTCGTCGTCTAATACATAATCTTCAGACTCAATATCTGATGAACATTTTGATGAAGCGAAGCTCCTCTGGACAACTCTTGCTGCAAGCGCAGCAGCTTCTTCCTTAGCCTTGGCTAGAGCGGCTTCAACTTCAAGTCTGGCAATCTTAGCCTTTAACTTTTCCATCTTTTTCTGAGCGGATTCTCGATGTGATATCCTCATGGATCTGGATGATCGTTTTGATGAAGACGCTGACGGTGGAACAGTGACTGCCCCTCCAATGTTCTCCAACTTTTCATCTGCAGCAGGACACAACATTTCTGAAGAACTACCCGGTGGAAATCCTTTTCCTCCAATGTTCTTCTTTCTCATGTGCGCCGACCACCTTTTTTCTCCTGGTCGCTCAGGATATTCATACAAATCCGCTGCCGTGGACGGTACTTCTGTCCTAGAAGTTCCAATTGGCAACGGGAGGGTGGATTCAGTCGGCACAGTCAAATGCGTAGACGTAGACTGTTCAGCTTGTTCCTCCGTATGAGGAACAGCAGTTCTGAAGTATCCCATAGGCATCGTGCGAAATATCACTTCACACTTTCTCAATCTCTTATTCCCGATCCGGCTCGAAGGACCAAAAACTGTATCGGACGTCCGCAACACAATGGTAGAGGAAACCAAAATGTAACGGCTTTTCTGTCGAAGGCGTAACTCTCCGACTCAGGTGCTGGCGGGAAGATGTCAATGATACTCCAGATCTTCTCAACACAGATTTATTATCCGTTCACAATCACGACTACTTATATTCAAGTCACTACTGCTATGTATTCTTCGCTCTTCGAGATATTTTCACTTGTTCACTTGTTCGTATCCAAATACTGAATGCCTTATACTCGGAACATAGTACGCGTATTTATATCAAAACATAAGGTTCTAGAAATATCTATAAATAACTCGAAGTCCTTTAAAAACGTAAACAACAAAAAACTATTGCGTATTCTGTGCCTATTCCCGCATAAACGTAAACAAACAAAACTATTACTTAATCTGTGCCTATTCCAGAATACGCGGGTACAAAGGTCTGTCCGCGACTACTATTAGCTAATCTGTGGCACAGTGCACATCTCTATACGTATAAATGCTACGTCTTATTCCGCGTACGATTTTAAACCTTAACTAAGTAAATAAAAGGTCGTCGTCGCTAACAATCCTGGTTCCATGTTGGGTGGTTGGTTGGTATACCATTCATAAAAAAATTACAAATGTAACGAAATGAACAAAAGTAAGTTTACAGAGCTAAGCAACCGCCCGCGCACCGTCGTCGGTCGCCGTTCGTCGGCGACAACACAACCGGCGACGTGACGTCACAGCCATTACTCGACGGGCGCAATCAGTTTTCGCGCGATTTGCTTATAAATAATTCAATTTTTGAGATATCAACACAATTTTTTCATAGTTAGTCTTATTATTGCTTAAAGTTTTAGTTAGGGCTGAAAAAGGGGAATAAAATTTGATTTACATCTTCCTCATTAGAACTATGAAGTATTATTGTGCCTGAACTAGGAGAATCCTGTTTTTCAGGCATATTCCATAATTATTCCAACGTTGACAATGTCATATGAACGCTGCCACCAACTGTCAACTCGCCTGTCGCTGTCAACCACAGATCTACTTTTTTTTCGCTAGGTACGCAAAAAGATAAACAAAGGGTGGGAGCAAGTGGTCATAATCAAGTTTAAATTGTCAGAGACAAAAAAAAGATAATTAAAGTACTATATGTGTCGAAGTTTTTGTAGACATAAGCGATAAGGGACTTCGTCTGTTCTTCAGCGATTAATGTTGTGTATTTTTATGTTGCTCGTAGTGGATTATAATGTTCAGTGCAAAATGAAAAAAATAAGCAATAAACAAATATGGTGTCGTGTTCCGCAGCCGAATATTATGTAACAAACACAAAATATTTCGCCAACAGCTTTGTTACAAGAAAGTACTGTTTTGATATTGGAATCGTATCAACCCTGTTTTGGCAAATTTCTGATCCGAATCGGCTCAGTTTTCAGTAATATATTTATATTACCAATGTATTCTGTGATATTACATTGATATAGGTACCTATTAATTATAATTAGCGATAAGAAACACAATTTGCGAAAATTATTATCGTATTTTTTTCGTCTCATAGATAAGTAATACATCTCTATGAGACTATATGAATCTTGTGTATCCTATATCTATGGTCTACAGCCATCTGCGCTAATAAATAGGACGCCATTTTCATAAGGCTTCTAAGATTTCAAAAAATAAACAATAGAAATAAATGGTTTTGTATCGCCCTGTAATTTATTTGGCCCAAAAATATCATTAAAGCATATAGAGCATTGAATGTTTAATAATAAACAATTTAAACATACGTCTTAAAGTTTAGACGATTTCAAGATTTGAAGAAACATTTTCATTCATTATTGTAAATTCATGGTTGTTTTTTATAAATTTATTGAAAAAGCGTCTTCCCAGAGCTCCTTCATGTTAGAGCTTCAGTATAACAGTTCCATTTTGTAGCATCCTCACATAAACTGAGATCTAGATGGATAACAAATGTTTGCGATCTCTTCCTCATAATATGACTGAGTTTATCTTAGAACGATGATGTCGCCGCTTTCGAGAGAAGCGAAGATGTATTCTAGGTTTGTATAGTAATGAGTTAGATAGTAGGTAAACATAGAGACCAGTGTGTGAATAAAGTATACTTAATAGTTAACTTAATGCACTTGAGTGAATAAACTCATGTTAATTCAGTATACCGCTTGACAAGAAACAGTGAGTCTCATTTCACTGACCCACCACTCCACCCTGTAAACTTGACATATATAAAAGAAATGAATATGTCAATTCAATACGTATTTATTACAAGTTACCTGATTCACTTAATGATCTACCATAATTATTGTTAAAGAAGAGATTGACCAACTGGCTTATAAGTAAATGCTTTTATGACGTTAAAGAATTTATGAATTCAAATTGTAATGATCTTTAATTGTTTTGGACATATACATTATTTTGACACTAACACAATATAATTTTAATTGTAAAATAACTTTGACATTTTCTTTGACATCATTTTAAATATGTTTATAGGATTTCAAAAATGTGTAATATTCATACGCCGTTAGGGCAGATTTCAGTGTAACTAAAATATATTTTACTAAAAACTTTGTACTAACCTGAATTTCTATGAATAAATGATTATGATTATGATGGGAAGGTATTTTAAATATTCGTATGGCTAATATGCGTTCCTATTTTCCAAAAATGATGATTTTAAATTGCTTGCAGATTTATTACAGACAAACAAATTATGAGGTACTTAATTCGCCACGTTTTAGCAGGAGACCAACTCGCAGTCGTCAGCTACGTTGATGTTACGGTGCGGCTACAATAGAGGCCTACGGCGATGCGTGTGTGTGTGTGTGTGTGTGTGTGGATGTGTGTGTGTGTGTGTGGACGTGTGTGTGTGTGAGTGTGTGTGGATGTGTGTGGTACATCGTTGCAACGCAAAGTAGTCGGGCGAAGACGATGGCGTGGCTACAATTTTGTCACTTCACGATACAAACCTTTGTCACTGTCATGGCGTATACCCGTTTACGATGATATTGCACGATATAGCACGACCATTAGGAAGTTACCTGACAACACAGCTTGACGTCACGTCGAGTGGTTAGCAATTAGAAATTACATTAATGCGCGCTTATTGGACTGCGCGTCTACTGAAAAATTTTGTCGCTATAGATTTCCAGAATAGATGAAACTTAACATAACCTTGTTCTTCAAAATTTAACATGAAGTATTTATTCATTTATAAATTATATTTACAGTTTCTATGGACTTTAAAAGTTACTTATAAATAGTGTCCAAAAACTGATCCAAAACTACTGTCCAAAAATACAGCCAAAAACTGTTTATTTTTAATTACAAGAAGAAGTCTCTACTCATTAATAAAAATGGGATAAATTTACATCATAAACAATAAAGCACTTTGAAAATTAGGAAAATCATAATGAAATTATTTATAAGCTATCCTGCCTGCCTACTACCAAAAATACCTGCTATCAAAAATACTTAAGAACTAAAGTAAAACAATTGGGATTAATCCACAACTATATCACAAAACACATACTCATTAAAACAGGAAAACCATTATGAACGAAATAAGTTGGTATATAAAAGTATGTTACAACATTATTTTTAACCCCCGACCAAAAAAGAGGGGTGTTATAAGTTTGACGTGTCTGTCTGTCTGTCTGTCTGGGACATCATCTGGGACGATTTCAATTTAGTTTTTTATGTATGAAAGGTGACATGTTTCATGAAAATCGGTTGAGCCGCTTAAAAGTTATGGGGGTGAGAGTGGGGAAGGAAAACCGAAAATGTGCAAATATACTCGAGTGGGGTATTAAATGAAAGCGCATCGCAAAAATAATGGTGTTTTACTTTTAAGGCAATTTAGGCATTGGAATCGGGGGTTTTTCATAAATTTTAAATTAATATTTATATAAATTGAATATCTTGTTGTTAGTTCTATGTAATCTATTAAATAAGGACTGTTGAGAATATTCAGAGGAGTATTGCGACACGGCTAAAAGTTTGGATTTAGTATCTGTGTAAAACTATAAGATACCTACATAATTAAATTAGATACATAATTTTAAACCTAGCTGTTACACTTTAAAAAATAATTTTGAAAACGGTTATTGGAAATGTCGGATATATAATATGTATATTAAGTATTTCAGATATCTAGTACTTGTAACACAAGCTTAGAGCTTACCACGGGGCTAGATGTTGTGTGAATTGTCTGGTAATATTTATTTATTTATTTATATATGTATGTATAATATCATCACAGCTTACTTGAGTAAAATCAGTTTTCAAAATGGACTTGGAAGTTAGTTTTCCAAAAATTGTGTAATTAAATAAACTATGAAAAAACTATGTTATATAGTTTGAAAGAATTTATAAAAGAAAAAAATCCTTTCATTTTGATAATTTATAAATTAATTTTCTAAGATGATGATGATGATTACAATTGTTATTAAATTTAATAACACTGTATCATGACATTGCACGCCATGTATTAGGTAATATACATTTTTCTATGTGGATATTTTTAAGAACGATACCCATGTATTTATGCAATAAAGATACTTTACTTTACTTTTAAAACTCTTTTAAAATGTAAACGCGTTTAAAAGTCAGGGCGAAGCAGTGTCGCCTTACCGCCACTTACATAACTCTGCGGATGCTGTCGACTCCTCTCACAGGTGGAGACTTTTATTGAGATGAATAGCGCAGAGACGTGTCCTAAGTATGCAAACTCGGTTTCTAAAGTCGTAGTTAAATATAGGTAACCTTTTTTCACTCTTAAAGATTGAAAAGTGAAAAAAGGTCTTCTTGTATTACCACAGTATGAATCGCCCAAGGGCTCTTTTTAATTTAAGTCCAGGATTAGCTCATTAAAATGGCAGTGGGCGGGCCATTATGAGATAAAAGATAAGATAAGATAAAAATTCTTTATTGTACACATAATTAAAAACACAAAACAATACATAAGCACCAAATGGCGGTCTTATCGCTAAAGAGCGAAAGCTATACCAGACAACCTTGAATGGAAAGGATTATCATCAAATCCTATGGCATCAAAAGATCTGACATGGTTAATTATTAATTATGTATTATTGCAAATAAAAAAATATTTAATCAAAACAAAACACACAGAAGAAACTAATTACAAAATTCACATAAGAATCAATCATAAGAGGAAGAAGTAAGGGCAAAGGGCGGCTTTTCGCCTACGAGCGATCTCTTTCAGGCAAACAATGCACAACAGCTGTACTGTACAGTTTTGCATCATACACGCTCAGGTTTATGGTGGCTTATGGTGGTTTATGGTTGCCTGTACAGGTTTACCTATCATACGTATGTTTACTTCTTCTGATGTGTTTAAAAAACATATTACTCAGAATGCAGTTAATTAATATATTTTTTTTATATATACATAGTATTGTGGCAAATAAATGTACTATTATTTAGTATTATCCCAATAGATCCTACCCATCCGAAGGCGATAAGGCCGCTGATTGTATCACTTGTAACGTTTTACGGTTTTTTAGTGTGTTTTTCGCAAGAAATGGTGTTCGTTCGAAAAGTTCTTATCTATCAATCTATTGTATTGTCACCAAAACCAATGGCGTATCCCAAATTTCAGACAGGAAGAAGAAGAAATTTCAATTTCTAAATTTTACCCAAAAAAGAAAGAATGAAAACAAACAGGTCGAGCTAAATAAAACCGTTTAATAATAAAAATATCTTTTACCTAATAAATTAACTCACCCAATCTACAACTAAATCTCTCTGAAGATCTAAGAATTGATATTGAAGATCTTGTATCTAGGTGAACTAGTTCAATTATACGAATCCAGCCTAGTTTAGTGCCGCCTCCATATTCATGAAGGCTATGTCCTGCAACTTACTGCGTACTATGTGTATCTGCAGGGGTGGAATCAGGTTTGTGGTGCTTGAAGGGACTACAATTTTCTTTTTATCAAAAATCAAAACAAAATAAATCAAAACTTTTATGTCTATTGAGGCACAAGGCAACTTGACAGGCTTGGACAGATACTAATCTCACTTTTTTTTATATTTATTTGTCACAAAACACGATTTACAATGAAGGTTTAATTGGAACATAATAAACAAAGGTCCTGTGTCAAAAAAGAGTCAGCTCAGCATGGTGTTAAGTAGATACTTAGGGTTACCTTCACAGCGCTGGTATTATGTTGATCCTTGCAGTGACCTGATTGTAAGTGTCGTTCCATCCTCGTCTAAAGACGAGGATGGAACACAAAATCATAATTAATATTATTCCAAAACTTGTCGGAATAAGATGGTGTATGAGAACAGCTCAGTGCGAATGGACTATTCTCAATTCTTGTAAAAAAATACTGCTTCCGTTGATAGGCCAGCGAAATTATTATACAAAATTAGATTTACAAAAATCAAAATTTAAGTAAAACCCCCGATTCCAATGCCTTCATTTCCTTAAATGTAAAAAACAACATAATATTATGTAATTTGGACGCGATGCTTTCATTTGATAACCCACACTAGTATATTTGCTTACAAAAAAAAACTAGATTGAAATTGCTCCATCCGTTCGGGAGCTATGATGTAACAGACAGACAGACCCGTCAAACTTATAATACCCCTCTTTTTGGTCGGGGTTCAATAAAGACTTAACGAATACCTAGTTACAATATTATATTATTATATTTTTATGTATATCTTATTACGTTTTAAATGAATTTATTGTTATTTATTAGAAAATAGTTTTTTTTGTTTGAATCAATGCCTTTATGGTGTTTGTTTTAATTTGTATAATTGTGTCTTATTAATTACTGTAACTGGTGTAAGCCGTGGTGATTACATAAATAAATAAATAATAGTTCCTGAGTGCATCCACTCGTCTACAAGGCTGGTTGGATGGTTGGCAGGGTTTGTAACAGCCCCACGACAGATTAATCGGGACTGTGGAACAGTATTTAGTAGAGCTGCCTATCGCCAAAATTCAAAGGTTTAAGACAAAATAGACTAATTCCATAAACTATAGAAAAGAATAGAAAATACTTTATTACACACTAAACAAAGAAAAAATACAATACGAAATTAAAGCTAAACCTAGAATGCGTAATGGGCGGTCTTATTTCTAAAAGCAATTTCTTCCAGACAACCGTGGATAGAGAGAAAAAATTACAAACTGAAAAAAAAAACTATAGGTATGTACACATTATGTTTATATTAGGTCCTTACATATGAAATTGGCGTTTTTCGTACTGGCCACTTTAATCACAAATTTCTCCTCTTTGGTAAGGAATTCCAAATTCAAATTTGTACAGCTATAGACTCATGTATTTGTGCTTCGATGATCGTCATTCATTTGTTTTTTTTCTTCTGTTTTTTTCTGTTTGCGTCACTCATTTTACAAAATGGAAAACTTAAAATATCGCATTATTTACGAGTACGAGTTCCGCCGTGGCACTAGTGCTGCGGAAACAACTCGAAGGGTGAATGATGTGTATGGCGGTCGTGTTGCAAAAGAAAACACAGATCGTTTTTGGTTCCAACGTTTTCGTTCTGGAAATTTCGACTTGCAGAACAAGCCCCGTGGACGGCCTGAGACTCAAGTTGATAATGAAGAGTTGAAGGCTATTGTGGAAGCGGATCCATCGCAAACCACGTCCGAGTTAGCTGCAGGCTGCGGTGTTAGTGATAAAACTGTTTTAATTCACTTGAAGCAAATTGGGAAGATTAAAAAGCTTGAAAGGTGGGTACCTCACGAATTGACTGAAGCAAACCGGCAAACGCGCGTCGACTGCTGCGTTACATTACTAAACCGGCACAATAATGAAGGTATTTTAAACCGAATCATTACCTGTGATGAAAAATGGGTTCTTTACGATAATCGGAAGCGCTCAGCGCAATGGTTGGATCCTGGCCAGCCAGCCAAATCCTGCCCCAAGCGAAAATTAACCCCAAAAAAGTTACTTGTAAGCGTTTGGTGGACTAGTGCCGGTATTGTTCATTACAGTTTTCTCAAATCTGGCCAGACTATTACGGCTGATGTCTATTGTCAGCAATTGCAAACCATGATGGAAAAGCTAGCGGCTAAACAACCTAGGCTGGTCAATCGCTCCACGCCACTGCTGCTTCACGACAACGCTAGACCACACACTGCGCAACAGACGGCTACTAAATTAGAAGAGCTTCAATTGGAAAGTCTAAGACATCCTCCGTACTCCCCGGACCTTGCTCCAACAGATTACCATTTTTTTCGAAATTTGGATAACTTCTTGCAAGGGAAAAAATTCAACTCCGATGGGGCAGTCCAAATCGCCTTCAAAGATTTTATTGATTCCCGTCCGACTGGTTTTTTTAGTAAAGGGATCAATGAACTACCTATAAGATGGCAAAAGTGCATAGAAAATAATGGTTCATACTTTGATTAATTAAATATATTATATTAAAAAATATTCGACTTTTTGTTCCTCCCATACAAAACGCCAATTTCATATGTAAGGACCTAATATATTAAGTCTATGTTTATTTTTTGTATATTTTGTGTGGTGTGCAATAAAATGTTGTCTAAACTGTTCTCTTGCTGATTAACTTTAAAGTTTTTTATTTAAAGCTTAGTTTATTGTAGAACAGGGTAAATACGTACGAAGGCGAGGGTGAATGATGAATCAACAAAACAAATCATTTATCAAAGACCAAAGAAAGTATTACACAACTAACGAAATCTTTAGCACTTTAGCTGCTGTGCTAAATAGAAACTGTGTAACAGCAAGTTGTATGCCTCGCAAACCACGTATACATACATACAAAATACCGTTAAGTTTCGGTAAAAAATACTCGTTGCAGTAACAATACCAAAATAGGCAGTTATAGGCCAAAAACTCTCGAATAAAGCAACCAGACCATCAAACACACACTTATTATGTATACACTATGAAGGATTTAGTCTCATTAAACTAGTACACTAACTGATGGATGCACGTTATTGAAAACAAACATAGACCAGGATAGGGTATATTAATAAACCATTCGAAATAGTATATCTTCAAACCTGTTAAAATATTGGAATAGACCACCGTTTTCGATTTATAGAGTGGAGCTGCCTCGGGGCATAGGTCCACCAAACCGCAGTACTCTGCTTCGCTCTGAGGGTAGGTCCGTCGAAGTATCCATTGGCCATTGTATAAGTATATACCTAGAATAAATATTCAGGTGAAAACTTCTTGTTTTTCGTCGTGACTTTTAGGAAAAGTAAAAAAATAAATTATTAGTTTTACTTCTACAGGAAATCCCGCATTGCAGCCAAATGCTAATGGCAAAAAACGGGACCCTTTTAGATTCGTCATAGCTGTCTACGAATTTGTCCGTGTCTGTCACATCCACTTTTTTTATGACTAAGACAATGCATCCAATTTCGGCCTTTATTTGATTATCTTCCGATCCCCACGATCATTGACTTTTATTTCCATCCCAAGGTTTAAGATTACTTAAAAAAAATATACCCATATTGTTGCTTTATCTTGTATCAAGATGTAACACTGCATGGTAGTTTCGCGTGCTTTCGAACAAATGTACTTAAACGTCACCAAACCCCTACTCCGGAACTCTATATCATGATGATCTATATCATGCCACTTCCTTATTAAAGTGATAAAGCAAAAAATAAGTGTCCAGTTTTTTATTTTGTTTATTTTAGTTAATCTTTATTTGACCACAATTTCACCTGATGTAAAGTGACAATGTGATATAGGATGGGGCATGAAGACCTAGAAGGTAGGTACTCGTAGATGGCTACTCCGGGCCACGTTACGAAACACGAAAAATCGCTTCGCGCACTGGCCCAGCCCGGAGGCTGGTGACAAGCCGCAGCCAAAGCCTATCACCAGAGACTGTTCTAAGCACCACCCGTAGGTCACGTGTAAGGATTCAGAGGGTTAACCAGTATTTTTGGACGGGCTTCCCTTGGACTGGCTAAACAAAATACCTATGTCTATTCATTATTCAGGCTGTGTTCTATCTGACTCGGTAAATCGCTACCGATCGGTCTACTAGGAGCAAATTAGGACTATTTTACAGTAAACCTGCTAGCCTACTTTTAGACTTATCCTCCCCAGTCACAAATATTTAATGCTAGCAGCAAATACAGGCAGTATTTGGTAATAGCTCCATTATGCCAACAATAGCGGAATCCAAAGTTTCAAATCACAGTACTAGTCTATTCATAGTCAATGTAGTTTTTAAGTTATGCCATACTAAGCTCGCTTCAGTAGATTATGAGCTTCACTAGAGCTTAGTCGACTGCTTAGTCCATTGAAATCCGGTAATTGAGTCAGAGCTATTTGAATTTCAATGTAATGCTGCTTTATCGTTTGCATTTAATAGTAAACCTCTTGCAAACTGCGATTGGAAGCAGACGCAGCAAAGCAGTCATTACTAAGCTTGAGTAATGACTGCTTTGTTTATATGTAATTTGAATTTAATATTAATTTACTGTTCTTACTTCGGTCATAGACTTCGGTGTTTTTATTTGTATTCTTGGCATCTTTTTTGGTTGTAATGATTTATATTTATTAGTAAACTGATACTGCCAAATTAGTATCATTTTAATTACATATAATGTAGTTGATAAGTTTGAAATTGACTCAGGATTTTACAGTTAATAGACATTTCGCAAAAAAAAACAAAAAGAAATATAATTTTAAAAGCAAGTGCAGTGAAGTCGTTATATTGTAACTAACTAATTATTGCTATAATGCACGAATTGAATAAGATAAGGTCTCATGAATGTACTAGCTATAAACGACTTTTTACTCAATTAAACTTTTTATTATTATTAAAAGCGCAAAAAGATGCAGTCACCCATCCAAATACTGCAAACTTGCAGTAATAGTATATTATTTAAATTGGCGAGTTAGTAATAGGCGAGCTATCTTTATTATGACAATGATCATTTGATAGCACAGTAATTGGGTAGTTTTGCCTGGAAGGTTTGCCGACAATTTCGCAAGTTTTGAAAATTAGTTTTTAGTCCAAAAAAAAATTTACACAATTTATAGAATAAAAGATGAATGAATAAATTTTACATAATTTTCTGTCATTTCATTCCGTATAAACTGTTTCTATCTTAAAATGTTGGAAAGGAGCACCGCACCATTGCAGAGCCAACGTGGGTACCTTCTGTTATTTTTATCCACATGGGTGAATTATTAATGCCTTTTGAAACAAAGTGCATGATCAAATCCTATAAAACTATAACGAATCCTATTCAAAGTTTGCTCAACAATTGATTGCACAGATTTATAGTATAGCTGCTAGCTCGAAGTGGTTTTAAGTTATTGAAATAACCAATTTTATACTGAAAGCTTTGGCCATTGAACTTTCGCATGTATAATTCAATATAGTTCCCCTCAATATTTCAAATGAACTGAAATTGACGTAGTTTTATGACTTTTGTTACCACATTGCCGAGATATCGTCCGCGTAAATTTAGCAGAAGTTTTTGTTTTATTAAAACCATTTCTCGTTACATTTTGCTCTTGGTTGGCACTCTCTAATTAGTTTTAAGCCCGGCTAAGATAAATGTTATTCTGTGCTTCCCGCAATTACTATTATGCGTAAAATTATAAGTAAGCCTTCGCAAAAACTAAAATTCCTAAACTTTATACTATTACAGCAAGGTGTGTGAAAGATCCAAGTTTAATTAAAAATGTAGTTAATAACATTTTCAGCGTTGCATTTTGTAGTTAATGGAAACCAAAAGGAAACTAATTACTTCCTACTAATAACTAGTTGTTTGCAGAATCGATTACCGCCGGCGATCAGATTTTGTATTTTGAATAATTTCTGATTCCGGGAGTGTATTTCTACTTATAATTTATTCATTGCGTATTTATAACAAAATTATATATGTAGGTATTTCCACTAACATAAAACAAAAACTTTAGTTTCGTTAAAGTTGCATAAACTACAGTTTTAGTAGAGTTATTCACTCAGGTGTTTAAAGGTGCGTTAAGTCCTCTATTTTAGTAGACTTTATTCACCCAGGTGTTTCCCGGTGAATTAAGTACGTAATTACTACTTTAGTAAAAATAAAGCGAATAGTTTCAAGTGTTTAAAAGTGAATAAAGCGGATAATTTTCAAGCACAGTATTTAATATTTTTAATGCCAAAAATCACGACTATATTATGAAATGTTTTCTATAAAATTAGATTTTGTGAACCAAATCAATAATAATAAATATCTTTTAAAATATAAAAAATGGGATAACTTACATGGGGGTTAATTCGATAGGTTATATTTAGGTCACCTATCTCCCAGCTTTCGTTGATCCGTCGACCGTGCTACAACGTGTACATCGTGCCGTCATCATCAGGTACCAGGATAGCAGAGACAATGAAAGAGTACCCTCGTGTGCATATTAATAAACTTCACTAAATAGTCACTTAAATTTAAATTATTATTATTATTTAACTTTTGGAATATGTTTGGATCATAGTGTCTTATAATATTATTTGACAAGAACATAGTATAAAATACTGCATTCGTTTTACTGGTACCTGTATTAAAATAAATCTAATTCAAGAAATTAAGTAGTTTTATTTCCTCTGCCTGGAACACTCCAGTGCCGAAAAAGAAGTGAGTCATTCGAATGCAGGTACAATAACAATATAAAAAGTAGCTCGTAAAGTAAGCTCGTTCCCAACGTACTATAGAGGTAGATGCTTGCTATTTATTGTTATTATAGTTATATTTACATGATGAGCGTTACAATAGTAGTTACAAAAACAAGTTAAAACACTACAATAATAAAAAAAAATAGCTACAATAATACTGTACCTTATGTAGTACCTTTTATTGTATGTCCGAAATGGATAAAATTGTTGAAACCTATTCTACATTATTTTTAAGATCTTATGTATACGCAACACAATTTTACAATAAAGTTTTCTTATTCTTATTCTATTCGTTGGTCTTCATCGAAAACTTTGACATTAGTGTATTCTGTTTTTGTATGTAATATGGTTAAATTCCAAACTCAAGAAATCAAAAACTTTTCCTCCGAATTCCGAAAGAAAGCATCTCCAAGCCATTAATATGCTCAATCCCCATAATCTTCCCTAAAATATACGAGTACATGTTACCCCTAAGCAATGCCTTCTGAAGCCTAAGATTTACTGCTTTACGAGCGTATGAATAACTCTCCGTTGGCATTCGCTGCACAAACAGTTGCATGGAATCCATATCTTTATTTATGTATGGCTTAGAGATGGCAGCGACTGTGGCTAGTGGGCAGCGATTTGAATTTGAATTCTAATAATAATAATATGGAACGCTCTTCCTGTCTCTATTAGAAAAGAAATCCCTAAACATCTTTAAAGGCATGGTTCATCAATATTATCTACTGATGTAGTGGTATATTAATAATACATGATCGTTTATTATCTTAATATACATATATAAATCTCGTGTCACAATGTTTGTCCTCAATGGACTCCTAAACCACTTAACCGATTATAATAAAATTCGCACACCATGAGCAGTTCGATCCAACTTGAGAGATAGGATGGTTTTTACGGCGAGAAAAATTCGAATAATTTCCGGGAAAAATTTTATACCCGTGCGACGCCGGGGCGGGCCGCTAGTAATATAGTACTTTCTAAATGTATTTACTCCTGTTTTTTCTTATATAATGTATGTATTTTGTTTTTATTTCTTTTTCATATTATTTATGTATATTAATATCTTTGTCCACCTTATTTCACGTTCCTAGCAGATCTTATCCATCCAAAGGTCCATGCCTGGTTGTTGTTCATGTTATTGTTATTATTGATAATGCTCTTGCTAATTAATTCAATAAATAATTAAAAATATATTTTAATAAATGGGTAGTTATAATAAAAGCCGATACTGTGAATCATTTTTGTAATAAATTGTGAACACTCTAAATACTTGACAGACGCACAAAAGCTGTGCAAAGCAAAAAAAATTATTTTGCAATTTTACTTACAAGAATCATTTAACGCTTATTCAACACATCCCCTTATATTTATAACACAAAAAACATAAAGTTACGGAAAATATACTTAACATATATTATGTATATGGCCTGTTATGTAGTAAAAAGTCCTGCCTTATTGGTTTATGTATTAAATTTGTAAATATTTAAGTACATAATATAAACGTCTTGTGAAGAACAAGGCATTTTATTTGATGTTTGGATATATCTTAATATATATAAATCTCGTGTCACAATGTTTGTCCTCAATGGACTCCTAAACCACTTAACCGATTATAATGAAATTCGCACACCATGTGCAGTTCGATCCAACTTGAGAGATAGGATAGTTTAAATCTCAAATTATAGTCGCAATTTTTATTTATTGCTAATTATTTGTCTGCTATTTATCTACAGGTTAACAAAAGTGTAAAATAAATGTCTTTTTATAGGTTGTCTATGATTTTTCTTGATAAGCTATTCATACGTGGTGGTTATATACTCTTTGAGCTATTTATTGTCTATGTCTCGAAAGTTCAATATTCAACATAGTTTTGAATCATTTTTTTCTGACATGAGTTTGAAGTACCTACTTAATTATTATTTTTTTATTTTTTTATTTTTTTTGTTAAAAGCCTTCGTGAAATAGCGGAGATTATCTATATTCTATATATATTATTTATATATAAATAAAAATGAATTGTTGTTCGTTAGTCTGATTAAAACTCGAGTACGGCTGGGACGATTGAGCTGATTTTGGTTTTAAAATGTTTGTCGTAGTCCAGGGTAGGTCTAAACGGTGAGCAAATAAGGAAAATTGCCGGGAACTTTTTTTACCCGTGCGACGCCGGGGCGGGCCGCTAGTGTTATTATATATCTGAATAAATGCCAATTCAAAGCTAAAAGCTATTTAATTTAATTAGAAAAAAAAACAAAGAAAACCTCTTTTTGCTTTGTTTTAGCTTATTAACTAACCAAATTGAATAAATATTGTAAAAATATCAAACCAAGATATTTGATCGCGAGAGAGATCTCTTAGGAATGAAAAACTGCGGTGTTGAGAGTTAGTACATATAACTTAC
The DNA here is from genome assembly GCA_929108375.1 of Gymnoscelis rufifasciata. Classification (NCBI taxonomy): domain Eukaryota; kingdom Metazoa; phylum Arthropoda; class Insecta; order Lepidoptera; family Geometridae; genus Gymnoscelis; species Gymnoscelis rufifasciata. The sequence goes on from OV815314.1 coordinate 13,171,873, forward strand.
TTAAGTATAATTATATATAAATCTACAGCTAAGTTGAGTGCAGTATTATTTCAGCATAAATTGCAGGATGACGATGAGATAGGTGAGGATGAAGTTGAGCACCACCCCGAGCAGGCTGGCGTCCAGGGGGAGCACCCTGTACAAGCGGAGCCGGAGCGGACGCGCCTCCACGTAGCGGATGAACCGCTCCAACTCTTCCTGCCGTCTGCAATCTAGAATAATACCAGTTTATATGAGACGAAACCTTACTATCAGTTTTAGCATACATTTTATATTTGTTTACGGTACAGTAACAGGTTTACACGAGTCCGTAATTTTTAAGCATAGCTCTTATACACCGCTTTTGACTTATGAAAATCTTCAAATTCCTCCAGAGTGTAATACCGTAACGAACATTTGGGGAAATAAAGCCATTTTAAGCTGATAACAAGTGTGTGTATTAGTAACTATTGCGTTCATGCTCGTTCCCATTTCAATATTATAATAATCGGTAATGCAATTATCGAGTTATATTAAGTTATTTCCTCATTTCATCTTTCCCGAGGTCCTAGGTTCGAAACTTGCGTATTTTTTTAAATGCAGATTATTTTCTTTTTGTGATTTGTTTTGTTAATTGTATTTGAGCATTTTTTGTTAACCTGCTTCAAAAAAAGAGAAGTTCTCACATTCGGCTTGTATTTTTTATTCTCGACGTATTTGTGATTGTTTTGTTTAGTGTTCACGCATCTTTTTGGCCATTTCTGATTTTAACCGACTTCAAAAAAAGAACGATGTTCTGGTTTAGGTGTGTATTTTTATATTTCGAGTTTTGAATTTGTATCGAAATTGTTGGGAAAAGGATGCACCCACAGGTGGAGATAAGGGCAAAGTTTTTATGCCGATGCCCGAGGCCCGAATACTCAATCAATACTAATATAAATGTGAAAGTATTATGTGTGTGTGTTTGTTTCTCCGTCCTGAAATTTACCTGAAACTTTAATTCTATTCAATTTCTATTTCTAATACATACATTCCGAACTAAAAGTCGGTTGTATTTTGTTAAAAATCTACATGTGTACAGTATGTTAAGTTTATCTGATTTTGTATCCCTGACAAAGACTTAGCGCGTGCTGTTTACGATTAGGTTGTCCAGCTATTTTTTAACCCCCGACCAAAAAAGAGGGGTGTTATAAGTTTGACGTGTCTGTCTGTCTGTCTGTGTGTCTGTCTGTCTGTGGCACCATAGCTCCCGAACGAATGGAGCGATTTCAATTTAGTTTTTTTTGTATGAAAGGCGAGTCTGGCGCGAGTGTTCTTAGACATGTTTCATGAAAATCGGCCGTTTAAAAGTTATGGGGGTGAGAGTGGGTAAGGAAAACCGAAAATCTGCAAATATACTAGTGTGGGGTATCAAATGAAATCGCATCGCGTCCACATTACATAATATTTTGTTGATTTACGTTTAAGGAAATTAAGGCATTGGAATCGGGGGTTTTTCTTAAATTTTTAATTTAGATTTATATTTTATATTTAATTTAGTGCCAGGAAAGATATCTTACAAACACGTTGTCCCTGCGGCCCGGCACAGCCCGCTTTAAAGCAGAAAAAAATCCGTTAGCCTAAAATAATTAATTGTACTTATAAGCTTTCATTTGACCACAATCTCACCTGATGTAAGTGACAGAGGGTTAACACTTACGGACGTGAACAGAAAAAACCTTCACTACACTATGACAGAGTTGATTTGTTACGTTTCAGTTTTTATCCTATATTACCTATTTCTTCGAGGAGTTTGTTGTAGAGTAAATTTTTCACAAGATTCGCTTTCGAAGCTATCAGCTCAGCAGACACGGCAGGGGAAAACATTACCATCAAATGCATGAAAACACGTAGATGAGAAACTCGATTTGCAATCTGAAACAAGATGCCGTATCAAAATCAAGATGAAGCTGCTCTGCACTGCTCTTCAGCCTCTGTTCATCTTTCTTATAATTATTTTCGAAATAACCATTTTTTTGTTTACCAAAAAATCACTTTATTTGATTATTGTTGTTGCTTCGCATCTTTGTCTCTGTTAAGCACAAGCGCTTGTAGAACTGACTCTGGTTTTTATTTCAGTCAATATGAACAACATTGCAACGATGTTCAAACTTGATCATTCAAATTTGTAAACCATCTCACTTTTTTAACAACGATGCAAATAAAATAAAATGCAATTAGATAAATTCGATAAAAAAAAATCCAGATCTTTTTAACGAAAACACAAATAGTATACTGCCGTTATTTCGGTTCTAGGATTTGGATTTAGACACAGGTCATTTGGCCAATTCGCATTGTTTGAAATTATCAGCCTTTTAGCCAACTGTAGCAAATTTTTTACATCATCGTAGTTATTTTAATTTCTATCAATTTTTATTTATAAAACTTACTTCACCAAAATCTTTTACTTCGTTGACAACTTTTATTGTTTGACCCATAAACTCAGCTGTTATAAAACATATAATGGTAGAATACTGAAAAAGATAAACGTTTGTAATGGAAGTAGAATAGACCTTGTACTATCTACGAGATGTCGCTAGTCGGGGCTTCACTCGATATTACATAATGCAGATAATTTTAGAACAGTATACAGGGTGTATCACAAGGCATGGATCAACGGTGGCAGGGCAAAGGGGGACCTCAAAACCTATCAATTAAACGCGGAGCGGAATTTTTGGTTTAGACATATTACCATTTTAAATTCTATATTATGTTTTGAAATTATGTAGATATGGATTTGTATACGAGTGATTTAATGTTGTCGCATTCAAGAGCGACAGTTTGTAAATAATAATTCAATAAAAAAAAAATTAAACCAATTATCGTCCACTGATTATTTTACAGGGAGAAATCATAAATCGATAAAATACCTGAAATTGTAACATAAAAAAATAAGTTCCAAAAGCCGTAGATGAAAATTTATGATAGAAAAATCATAAATTTTCGATTGATATTATTTTCTGGTAACATTATACTCTATGCGGTTGTCGATGAGCATAATTTCGGTCGCAAATCCGTTGTTTCGATGGTATCGAGGTTACTCGTTTTATCATCTTATTGGAAACTTGTCACCATAATAATATTCTTTAGAACTTACCAAGGGTGCAAAGGCCGTCTTATACATTACAGTTACATCTGCTATTTTTTTGTAAATAAGTGTAAGTGATACAAAATCACTTCTCTCCCGTTTTAAGACAGTCAAAAACATTTTCAGTGTACAATGTATGTAGTAGAAAACGAATGCGCAAGTTAAAGAACATGTGGTGAATGATATTTCCATTAATAGAACTATAGTCATAAAAACAGGATAGTTATATAAATAATCGGCATCCTTACTAAAACTTGCAATAAAAATTGTTGAAGTGTAGCATGCTGTAAACAACCCGAGACATATACATATATACAGGTCTGAGCGAGAACTGTCTGTAACTCCCAACTCGGTGCCGATTTCCCGCAAGTGTTGGTGTAACTGACAGAACGTTTGATTAGGATGAAACGAAATCAATATAAAAACAATCAGAGAAAAAAATACTGCATAGAATATAACCCAAAATCCGTTATTATCAAATACTCCAGTAGCAATCGACAAATTCAAGTAAAGTGAACAAAATATTATTAACTGAACAACAATTATCAACTTGAATAAAATTGTTCTGTTTTTAGTTTTGTGTTGGAAGAAACCAAAGTCCAGACAGCAAAGTATGTGGATGAGTTTGTAGATAGCTGACAGCAGAGCTCGGTGCGGAGAGCTCTGGGAGCGTGTAGGACCAATGTCGGGCTCCATGAGGATATCGGTACACTTTAATGTAAGGGAGTCTCCAGAAGCGGATATTCTATCTAACTGAGCCACACAAAATGTTGGCTTCATAATTATAGAATAGCTTTCACCACTTTACTTATTTTCGACCTATCAGTAGTTTCGATCACAATATTATTATTTTTTTATATAAAGAAACAATATTCATCATTGGTGAATGTGTGTGTTTGTAATTCGATCTCTATTTATAAGATTGATTATACATGATATTGTAATTTATGGGAGATAGTTCTATGTTTGTCGACAATACCCGATGGAAAAATATTTGTCTCTATTTACTGCAGTATTATTTGAGCATAAATTTGCAGGATGAAGTTGGCGTCCAGAGTGATCACCCTGTACACACCCTACTGTCTGGAATCTTGAATAATAGCATTTTATATTAGACGAAGCCCTGTGAAACAATTCCAAGAAGCTACAGATATAGCTTATATATTTTAAGTACCCGTTACTTATGTATAATGAATTAAGTTGGTTATACACTGATCTGTACCTTTGAAAACAAAAACTTTCTAAAATGTTATCTATCTATACCAAATACTATACATTTTTAATAGTTTGTTTGTTTGAACGCGCAGGAACTACGACACTGATTTGAATAAATTTCACTGTTAGGTTAGCCTGCCTATTTATCGATGGAGGCTTTGATCTCGGGGAAACACATCGTTCCCTCGGCAAATTCCGTGAAAAGCTAGTACTTGTTAATATAAACCCATCAAAAACAATAATTGTCAAAAAAAAAACAAGTCGCCTAACTCAGTTGTTCTGCGGTAAAAAGTTGTGAGATCCATGTAATACCAAGTCGGTTATTAATTTATTCAGTCTCTACTTAAGCGACTTTCTGTCTTAATACGTCCAGTCTCTAAGACCACGAACGTGGTCCATAACAATTGAAAATTGTGTCTGGAATCTCCGTACTCGAAGCATTAAGTTGTTACGTAATAATTAACAGCATCTTATAGTGACGCATATCAATATTAAAATTCTTTAATGTTTTATATAAATATACTAGTCGACCCGACAGACATTGTCCTGTCCCACATCTCAAAAAACAATATCCAGTTGACCGTATTGTGAATCTAAACCATTCCCAGATCCCCTTGAACACACACAAAAAATTTCATCAAAATCGGCCCAGTCGTTTGAAAGAAGTTCAGTGACATACACACTCACAGAATATTTATATATATAAAGATTGAGACTTGGCCATCACACTAAATAATTGAATTTACAAGTGTTTTCAGGCGATGTCTTGTAAAAATTATGTAAAACAGAATTGTTCCTCATAAAAAGGTATAAAAACGTGTTGCTCTTTTAAGGTTGGCTCACCATAACCATTTTAAAATTCTAAAATTGTTTGTTTTTTTGTTTTGTTTTACTGTATTTTACTGGTTATGTGTGTGTTGTGTCAATAAATGTTTTCTCTCTCTCTCTCTCTCTCTCTCTCTCTCATCTTCATTAAAATAAATACGTTTTTCATTCAAGTATTTAATTTAAACACAATTGTCCTTTACACCCCTTGAGTGAATATCTTAGGAGATATCGCAATTTTAATAACGTCGCGTCGCAGCAAATATAATCTTAAAAACCGTGTTGGCTCAGTAGGAGCACACTCGACAGTCGACTTTCATTCCGAAGGTCGTGGGTTTAAATCCCGCCACGCTCATATGGATTTTTCTTGAAAAATGTATGTTGTGTTACATTTCACATTCATATTTTTAACGATAGATACCCTACATGAATACGTAAAAACTAAAAATATATTTGTTTGTTTCAACATTTTTCAACAAATTAATATATTATTCTCTTGTAACCGTCAGGTTTCTGAAGTTCTTTTGCTATTATTCTAAATTATTGCCCTTTTTCCGATTGTCTCTCTCTTCACAGAGTATTAATTCCCTATCTTCAGCCGTTGAATGTGCAGTACTGGACTTAAGCCTTGATTAACTGTAATCGGATGCTAATACATGATTTTTACTTTTTAATATACGATTTGTATTGAGCAATTAGTGTTATAATATTGAGATATTTCGACATATTTGAGATTCATAATATAATTGATCTATTGTGTACAAAATAACGTCATTAATTACCAAAATAGCCACCTTCTCATCTTATACACATAAGTCCAACAAGGTTATAGTCCGACACGGCTTAAAATTATTAAACTATAAATAAAACTTTAATTAATGTATGCGTATTATATGGAGTATATCAGATGTCCGTAACACAAGCTTAGAGCTTACCACGGGGCTACATAGGATTGTGTAGATTGTCCAGAAATATATGTTTATTTAAGGTTGCTAAAATACTTTCCATCACAACTACGAGTACTGGTAAACCAATCAACAACCCACGTTTCAAAATTCGCTCTATATTGCGTTACTTCCAATTATGTACCCACAATTTCTCTATGTGTACAGATTTTCAGTTCTTTTATGGCAATCCGTATCGTGTGGATCTTCTGTTCCCATTGTCTCCGTAAGGCGGATAGGCTGGAGCTATATCAGGCCATATCCCAGTTTATGTGCCGCCGATACGATATGTATACTGCATATTGGTTACACATTTCGTTAGACAAATATTGAACTCAAGAGTGTCGGCACGTTATTAGTGGAAGCAGTATACTATGTTTTGTTGGTTTTTAATTGCAAGTCTGGCTGGAACAGCTGTCCGCGTTTTGTTTTGATGTTATTTGCGGGATTTGTTTACTTTTTTATTTAGGTTTGATAGATTGTAGTATTTATAATAGACCAGAGCTATGTGCTTGATGCATTTGAATAATAATTATTGTGTCTGTGACGGAACAAGGCTTCATAGTTGATCAATTATAATGAAAATGTTTATTTTGTTACAAAATTACCTAATACACATACAAAGTTACCCAAAATTACTATATTTTGTCTAAACAATTTAGTTTTATTAATTTCAAGTTGACCTGTCCATGTAGGCCATGTGCTTCTAAGGAAATAAACGTTTTGACTTTGACTTTGACAATATTAATTGTTCAGTACTCAGAATGTAACAAAAAGGCATTATGCTACAGCAGTCTAATCTGCTGTAGCGCTGGTCTTCCGTGGTAAGCGATACATGGTGGTGCAAAGCGTGAGTGCACTCTATTAACAAAAACTTAGGTACTACTTACAATTATATTGAACAGTAGTACAAGTTTTACAATAATATTCTCCGAACAGGACTAAGACAGGTAGAACAATAGTTGTACGAAGGCTAAGCGACTATAATTTAAATTTACAGCATATTATTACTCGTATTACATGAACTCATGTAGTTTCACATTTTGTTTCATGTTAGCAAAGAATTCAACTTTAAAAACTCGTGAGAAGAGTCTTGAAAACATTCATCATCATCATCATCACCCTAATAACGTTCCCACTGCTGGGACACAGGGACTTCTCTCTTGACGAGAGAGATTAGGCCTTAATTCACCACGCTGGCCAAGTGCGGGTTGGTGAATGTCACATGTCCTTCAAACTCTTTTAAAGTTCTCAGAACATGCCAGTTTCCTCACGATGTTTGCCTTCACCGTTAAAGCGCACATAAATTTCTCAAGACGAAAAATCCAGAGATTGAAAACATTGGTTGGTTTATATTTATAAAAAGGAAATAATCGTTGTATTGAAATCGCCTTTTAATAAAACTGATCAATGTGTAAGTGTAGTGTAATAAAGTACATTGCACTTGTATTGTAACAATAACAAGTTTTCACAATAAGTCTAGGTGCCTAATTATTTTCACCAGTTAACTCTTACCACTTCATGTGTATTTTTACACCTCAAGTAGGACGTGCTTAAACATATAAAAAAGTACTTAGGATTTTTTTAAATAATTCTTTAAACGTCAGTATAGTTCAGGCCATGCTTTATGAGAGGTTGTAGTTCTTCGTATATAAGATGGATTGAAGTTTCCCGGAACTGAATCCATGTTATCAACAAATTCGGTCTTGTGCCAAGCAATAAACTTGTGCAATGAATACGCGCTGAGCCAACTAAGTAGCATACCTCCCTTTTATCGTCTTCCTTCAATTGTAAAGAAAGTTCAAGCGAATTAACATTTAAAAGTATCTTAATCAAATACATACTTATTTTTGATAGTATTTGGGTTTTTTTACTGGCGTTAAAATTGCTTAAACTACTTTGTTTTAGTAGCACAAAACAAAGAAGGCTCTATACAAACTAGAAGCAGAGAGAAACGAGAAGCTAGGAGCACATTGATTTGATCAAATACTTTGTTCTACCAAATTATGATTAGGTTAGAAAAAGTTTATTGAACAGGGTTATAACAAGTGAGTAAATAGTAAATATTAGCTAGCATAAAAAAAGGTATTTATTAAACATAACATAATGCAACATCAATAAGTCATATGGGGTTCTCTGAAATTAATAATTGATTTTACAAATGTATTTGTAATTAATAAAATAATTATTAATGATATGTTTTTTTTTATTTTTTTTCTTATTCTAAAAAAATGGGTTCAGTAAAACCTAAGATTGGATTGTTCAGCCCTTAAAAATATTAGGTTTATGGCCATGGAATTGTACAGGTATCCATAGAACAGATTGGAAATGCTTCCAAAGAATCAGTTCTCAAATGATTACCAAAATCTTTTGATAGTTATGAGTTGAGTAACCTACCATAAAAAAATCTAAAATTTTCAGATTATACAAAAGTTTTCTTACTGCTAACCCACATATTGTGTGATCAGTATTTGAATGAGATGAAATGAATAAGATTTCGTCATATTCTTAACTTTAGCGTGGGTTCAAATCCAGCGATTTATGCTTATTGGAGTACGAAAACCGTCAGAGAAGACGTGCTGCGGAATTTCGTTTAGAAAATCCGTTTTTGGTTACAATCCATCTGCTTGTCTATTACGGTGGAAGGAAGTAGATACGTTTATAAATAATGATTTTCTATGCGTTTTATTTGACGTGATACAAAACAATCCCTCTTCATTGAACCTTTACTAGCTACATATTTATAGCACTGGAGCCTTCACAATACATTTACCATCTTTAGGCGACCTAAGGTTTGCGAACGCAGACTTTAAAGTCAGAGGAGGTTAAAGGAAGTTGAGTTGGCAATAAGTGGAGACCGGCGAATGTGCTCAAATTTTTAGATAAATTTCTGATTTTCATCTAACTAAATCTAGGTAACTCCACACGGTTCCAAAAATAACACATAAACTAAGTATGCTATCCTAATGAAGACAATTCAATTGAGGGGTATCAACTGAAAGCGCATTGCGTGCACATTACACATTATAATATGGTGTTTTACTTTAAAGGAAATTGAAGGATTCGAATCGGGGGTTTTTCTTTTATTTTAAATTTAGATTTATTATTTTTAAGAAGATTAAGGTAAGAGAAAACATACTATTGATTGCAATGCTTTGGTTTGGTGTAACCGACAACAAACATTAACTTGATTCGGGTCAATTGGTGTAACGTTAGTTTTTTGAAGAAAGTTGGTTTTATATTGGTGTATGTGTGGTTATAATTTTTCGTTCAAGCTAAGAATGAGTGTAAGAGCAATGCTGGTTTGCCAAGATACATATACCAACTTAACCTTCTTCGGTCATAGGAATACAACAATTCGACTTATGTAAATGGATCACATATCTACTCAGTTGCAACATAATTTCGACGGAATTCTGCAAATTCACAGTTAAAATGTGTAGCGTAACTGTATTTTTTTAAAGCTAGAATTCTATTATTATGCTATTCAAAAGAGCAGAAAAAAACTATAAAAAACTGTATACTCAACTTATTTTACGTGTTTTGGTGGTTAACCCAATTGAACCTGCAACCGACGATATGTACAATATCTATGCTATATTGCTAGGGTTTAGTTCTGAAAATAACTTTTTGAATGGGATTAGTTACCTGTCAACGAATTATTAACTACTAACTAAGCGACAAAATATTTTATCAAGCGACAATTTTTTTATTTCCGCACACGAACATTCAGTAGGGAGCCGACCCCGCGCGGCAGATTATTTAGTTAATTTTAAAATTTTAAAATATTACTCATCACGAGTAAATTATAAGAGAAATCTTTTGAATGAAATGTCAGAATCTAATAATTAAAAAAGTTATATAAAGGTTTTAAAGCAATCTTACATAATAAATAATTTATTTTGTTAAGGATTAATACCAAAATACAAATAAAGAGCCTTTACAAACATTGGTATTTTAATTTTTGATATAAAAAATCGCTTACTGTCACAAAACTATAATAGTTAGAGATATGACGTTAGGACGTTTTTTGTAGATAATGATAAGTTCTACAAAGTTGTAATACATTACTTTGTTATATATTCAATAGTTTTCGCAGCATTCGCGATTAAAGAAAGACTTTAGGTTCTTTTTTTTTCACCATGGGCATAGAAAAATAAATACTATAGAAAGCTCACTCCATACTACGTACAAATTTTACTTAAAACTTATTATCGCTGCTGGTACCCCCTAGTTCCACCTATTATGTTAGATGGCGTTCCACTTATTACTTTTATACTGCCATCTACTGAGCAATGTAGAAACTTATTAGTAGTGTTTATTGGATATTACGTCCTATAGCATTCACTAAATTTGAATAGGGTGGCAGTGACATAATAGCCTTACGGTATGGAGCTCGACTATCGTGCCAAGGGTCGAAGGATCGAATCCGATAATGTCTATTAGTTTTTTTTTTATTATTTAAGTAAAACCTCTATCTTGATAAATTATAAACATAACTTATTATACTATCCCTTTTATTAATGTCTTTTTGTCATTATTTATATAAATATATGTATGTATATAATATATGTATGTGTGTGTGTTTTAAATATAAAACACATTAAGAATTGTTTTTGTTATATTTGTGATTGTTAAGTACCTTACACTTAAATATTGTAACTCTTTAGATTAAGCTACTTTTATACATTCTTACGCGCCAACTTTTTATCTTAAGCCTCTTTGAGGTTGGCAGGTAGAAAATGCCTTGGCATTAAGCCCACTTTTTGTACAACTCCGTATTTTTCTTGTGCAATAAAGTATACTTAATAATAATAAAGTACCTACATTCAAAGGAGCTCATCTATAAGGACGATTCACACATATCAAAAATAATATCTTTCAAGCATTTTGGTAACTTACAACGCTCCGTCACAATAACAATATATTCGAGTTTAAATTAAATAATACAATTATTTTTTTATAAATTTCATCATATTTTATTTAGCAGATACCTAGAAGCTTTAAATATACAACAACTGGACCAGCCTTTCGGTAGCAAAAATCGGCAGAATTCTTTGTATACAGAAAAGCAACAAAAACGACTCCAGTACTGACCCCTCTAACCTTATGTAAGATAACAAAATTAAGATTTATTTTTTTCCTACATGTAAACCAAAATAACACGATTCACATGTTTTTTCTGTAGACTGGGATCACTCTCAATTTTGCATTATACGCTAAGCGTTTTCCGCCATCTACCGCAATTTAGTATCAACAGCATGTTGCCTTTCGAACAAAAATAAGCTGATTACCATACAAGTTAAGTAGCGTAATGATTGATGAAAAATAATCTAATATTTATTTGTTATATTCAATTGTTATTTAGTGAAATATAATATTTTAACATTAAAACATTGTTTTATCATAAAAGAAAAGAGTAAAACTCAATTTATTGTCGTCTTCGGCATTTTATTATTTCAAATGAGCCTTGTGTCGCCATCTATCAATGTTTTTTAAATACTCTGCAACTTTACAAAGAGTTGGCCTTCTATTCTGGTTATTTTTCTATGCCATGGGTTACATTATCAGAGTTTGGTAAGAAATCATATTATTTTTGAAAACTAAATATAGCCTATGTCACTCAGGGATAGTGTAGCTTTCGAATGGTGAAATAATTTTTTAAATCGGTGCAGTAGTTTTATAGCCTATTCGAGACAAACAAACAAACAAAAAATCAAACCTTTCCTCTTTATAATATTAGTATAGATAACACATAAGCGTACAAAAAAAACGAATGAATGTTTTCAACTAATAGAATCACTTACAACTCCAAAATACTTAGACACTTTTGCAATGTAAAATCCAAAGACAGTCCCGAAATGCTTTCAGACTTTTGCAATCGTACATATTTTACGAATCATCAAAGTTACTACGAAACTTTTAACAATCGGTAAAAATTCGCCGAGGAAAATTCAAAAAATGTCAAGTTGCGAAACCTAAACCAGTTTTGAAGAAGCGAGTTCAAAGATGTTCTGAAATCGTAAAGTTATGAGTTTGTAACTTTGAGGGAGCTTAACTTGTAGGCAATATTCCGTCGGTGATAAAAGCCGAGAGAAGGGATATTGATAATTCTATTACTTCGAGTGGTTATATGAAATTCATACTTCAGTTTTTAATAATTATATGTAAGAGATCCATTTTGTATAGACTCTTTTACCAGTCTAGCAAGTATAGTAGTGAATTTTCTTCACCTTCTTCTTCTTCTTGATTGCTGGCTTTCTCATTTTGTCAATAATGTTAAATACACTTATGAATTAAAAAATGTTTATTTAACATGGAGTATGAGTCTATGATGTATATAGGTCTACTTTGGTCAAGTGGTAGGTATATTATTAATAAAATAAAAAATAAAACATTTAATAGTCAGGTAAATATTTTGACATTTGCTCACGGTGAAGGGGTAACATTCTGAATCGAACGAAGTGAAATGAATGCAATTAATATGAAAAAGTTTTTATAGATTGTACTACGATTTTATCATACATTATCATTGTCGTCAATGCTGTTGGCTGGCTTGAAATATAAAATTCTATGTAATTTTCCAATTGCGACTTCGAAATATGTCCATTAATAATATGTTGTTCCTCCATTACCGATACTTGGTTCAAAATGTCAAACAAGGCCATTTTAAATGGCCCTACTTTAGGGAAACTCTAAAACGATATTCGAAAAAGTTGAAAGATATTTCAGGCATGGAGACGTCACATAATATCAGGTTTTCGGCGTTCAACGATAAAATATTAGAATTTTTATAATTTTTCCATTAAAAGCAAGAAAACATCGGCTTTAAACTGAAGATTGTGAGTAAACTTTAAAAGCTGAAAACTCTTTCAATTTAAAGAAGCTAATAGAATTTTTAAGATAGAAGACTATGTTTATCTTGCCTTATTTTCTCTTTCATAAAACATTTCTACTACGAGGGATTTTTAGATGAAAAATGTATGAAGACATAGAGTAGTGTGTGGCCTACAAACTAAATCATATTATGCTTATCATCCCTTTTACCCACTACCGAGAAAGCGTCATGTTTTTTGTACTAATATTATACAAGCAGCGCTTCAAGAGCACAAGATGAAAAATCTTTGCACTCGAGTACAACACGGTAATCTTTCATCCCATCTCAACGGGGAAACTACTAAACATCAACTCAAAGCGTGCAAAATGCAAAAAGAAATTGGAAAGTGTGTCAAATTCAACTTACAAGATTTGAATTAAGATCAACATTAGTTCAAGAAACTCTTTTACATAATCTGTGGGTGAAACTAGATAGGCGATCATAAAAAAGGACCTAAAGGAGGTTTCGAGTCGGAGGTTTAACAAATTAAAAATTAAATTTGGCACCATAGAGATAGAAGTAAATAGGTTTACTAATGTTTAGGAATCACAAACTGCGTGCAAACTATGTTCAATATTCGAATTAACTTTAACCTGTAGGGAATAAAAACAGCTTTTGTGCTCAGATATCGAAGAGCGATAACACACTTTCCTATATGGGGGAGTGAAAAAATATTTTTTTAACGTTGTTATTTCAGTTAGGTAATTGATAAACGTAATACGACTACCCATTAAATAATCTATTTTTTTAAAGAGGCATACTGTCGGATTATCTGTATGTACAAGTACATAGAAATCTAACCCGGTCAATAGTCTTTGATTGCATGTGACGATTTGTCGCCTGATTAATATATTTATACCTAGCCTAGCCTTATTAATACATATATTGATGGAATATCTACACTGCCAAATCTAGCTGTGATAAGCTCTAAGATTGTGTTGCAGATTCTGGCACCTACAAAATTAATATAACTAAGAAGAAGCCAGTTTGTTAAACAGCAAAACAAATTACAGATGCAAATATATCTTATATGTCAATTACGACTCTAATGATCATGAGTGCGACTCGGAAGAAAGCTGCTTATGCACTGTCATTGCTGGATTCGCTCAGTTCAAGGTACTACTTGTGCGACCTACATAAGACAAATGATGATATTGCTGAGATGTTCGCAATGAATCGAACATTATCTTATGCCAGCACAAGAATGATGATATGTCAAGAGAAGTCCTTCATCGAAGGGAGATTTTCTTCTAGTTCGCGCGCTCGTTTATCGTTTACAATGAATAGTGACACTCACTGAAATAAAATGAAATGAAATAAATGAAATGAAATTATATTCATCTCTATATTCGACTTGGTAAGTCGTGCATATATTTTAGTTAATTAATATGTCTCTAATTATTTATTTCAAATTAAAATTAAGCTAACATGTCACAATATGTCATAAATGTAGTCAAACTAAAAAAAATAGCAATACATTCATAAAAAATAATAATAAGTCATTAACACGCAATCAAGTGCACAATTAATTATGTACTTGATTGCGTGTTTGAACATTGAAACTTTGAAAGTGAAATATATATTATTTGATATAGAAAAAGATGATGATGATCATTATATTCATGTGAAATAACGCACCCGACACACTAGCACGAAATTGCATTACAATTAACTCAGTGAATTATATTCCTGTCCATCTATCATCCCGCCTTGCACGGTTACGAAGTTACAAGGGTCAGCCCAAGTTATCTCAATCCTAATGATAAAGTACTTTTACGGTGAAATTATGCTATGAATAATAAATGGGTGTGACAAAGTTATGAATATGAATGGTCCGAGCCGTACGTACGCCTTATGGCGTGAGTAGGATTATCCGACTAAAAGATAGATGTGATTGCTTGGAAAAAGTTGATGTAGTTTTTCGACTTCGCGTTTCGGTTATACAATACAAAAACACTTTATTTTACACCAAAACAAAACAATAGTTACAACAATCCATATGAGGAAGAAGGTACAAATGGCGGTCATACCGCTTAAGAGCGATCTCTTTCAGGCAACCTTAGGATGGAAAAGAGGTAATTACAAATTAGACATGGGTGTACTAATTTTGATAATTATAGTACTACTTTAATACATATAATACCATTCAGACAAACAATTATTTATTATTATAGGTTATATAAATCATAAATCGTTTATTTGCAACCATGTATTATGATTATGAATGTGGTTTGAAATTTTGGGAATATAAAGAACTAATAAATGGTGTGATTTTTGTGTACTTACAGTAAAAAGATAAGTAAAGTCCCCAAAGCTGCGTTCTTTATATAATAATAATAAGAATTTTTATTTTGTCACAATCACAATGAAATACAACAAATACATAAATTCACATAAGGTTAGTACCGACACTATGGTGCGACAAAAATGGTTCAGCACATGCTGCGGCGGAACGGGATAATACTTTCTTTGACTTTAATTTTTATTTTTATATATAATTAAATCATTGATTGATTGAATGTTTTACTTCGAAGTTCCCGAATAGGTTTTTCTCTCTCAACGCAGTATTAAAAACCATTTATCATTTATAAAGCACGGATAGAAATTACTGAATCTTCTTAGGGAAATGATAAAAAATGTCCAAG
The DNA here is from genome assembly GCA_929108375.1 of Gymnoscelis rufifasciata. Taxonomy (NCBI): domain Eukaryota; kingdom Metazoa; phylum Arthropoda; class Insecta; order Lepidoptera; family Geometridae; genus Gymnoscelis; species Gymnoscelis rufifasciata. The sequence continues at coordinate 13,187,485 of OV815314.1, forward strand.
TTCGAGAGGAACGGCGAAAATTAATCGAAAATAGACAGTTCATTTTGTGTTTGAGAGTAATATCGGTTGGAAGGTTCTGATGGAAGTTTTCCAGGGCTGGCTTCAGGCAAATTATGTTTAAGCGGGGCATTATTTTTACAAAAGGTCCCAGCTCAGCTTTTGCAGGTTTTGCAACCGGGGCGCTGGTATTCTGTTGGGGCTAATTGGACCGATTTACATATTTTCAGAACAGTCTCAACCCCCTTCCGGGCTAAGCCAGTGCGTGAAACGATTTTTGAAATGTAGTCCGGAGAAGCCATCTTCTAGACCTTCTAGGTCTTCATGGCCCATCTTAGAAGATCCATTCGCTTCTCAACTCAGTATAAAAAATTGAAGCGAACGGTCAAGACAATGTTATTTCCTTGATTATTCTTAGTTTTTATTTAAATTATCTTTAAGTTGACCTGTCCATGTATGCATAAGCGTCTAAGGAAATAAACGTTTTGACTTTGACTTTGACGGACCACTTCATGATTTTACATCAGGTGAGATTGTGGTCAAAGAAAGGCTAATTATATAAGAAAAGAAAAAATAATATTTTAAGCGTAGTGTTACAGTAGAAACCAATTATTGAATAAAATTATCATACAATCAATAGACCTTGTTTTGCCCCTTCACGACTAGTTCTGAGTACGTCCACAAGGGGGAGATAGGGCCTATTTTTCCCGCTATCGGCGACGAGGCGGGTAATTTGTCTCCGTCCTACAATTAGGACGGTTTGAAACTGAACATGTGCCAACAAGATTTTATTATAATTATGTGACCTTTACTTGGGGAAACATTGGATTTATCAACGTTATCATTAGTTGATAGGAGTTACGTATGAAAAACGTTTCGCTCAATTGGGACAAAAACATTTTTTTTGTAATGTTAAGAGTTAAAGCATTTGGTCAAATATAATGATGTATTTTTTAAGATACTAGATACAAAATAATTAATAACCATTGTTTGATTTTATAAATCTTAGAAACTTCAAAAATAAAATATGAAAAACAAATTTAACATAGGTACCTAAAGATAAATGGGAAATAAATGAATCGTATCTGATCGCTTCGCTTTTTTTACACTAGAGTAAAAAAGCGATTAGAATCTCAAGCTCATATTTTGTATTAAAACTTTACAATAACTATTTGTTAGTCTTGTTTTTTATTTGCTGTTGTAGCAGATTCCGTCCCAAGCCGTTTTTTCGTCAAGGTAATCCGATATTTTATAATAAGCTTTTTACAAAGATTGTTTTTTTTTACAATATTTTTACTTTTAAACGACAATTAAATTTAGTAATTAAGAAACACAAGCAATACAATATAATACAACACCCTTACCCTTTCAATCTAATAAAAAATAGATAATTGCTGATTAAAAAAATGCGAGTAAAAGCAAAGTCATGCCAGAGCAGATAAATAAACCAGAAAATTAATACAAGAACGAGATACACAAAACGGCAAACAAAACAACGCACTCGTTTTAATAAGAGGTAGGATAGATGATACGAAGACGCAATATAAAGAAGATGTAGTACAGAGTAGGTGTTTCCACAAGAGAGGTGTTAGCAAGCTGAACACACAAAAATTTATGGGTTGAAATGTGCAACGGGCACACTTACATAAATCCACTAGAAACAGCTAACCCCGTAGCCAGCTACAAGTTTGTTTAACGAGTGCTATTCGTATAATTTAAGAATGCTACATCTTCTTGATACATAAAACAAAGTAGTTGTTGTTCGAACACGTTCTTTTTTTTATGCTCAATAAGTCTTTATTTTACCACAATCTCACCTGATGTAAAGTGACGATGTGGTCTAAGATTTATTTATTTATTTAACAGTAAGATGCACATACCAAGAACGACAATGTAATCAACTTAATTATAATCTAAAATTGTGGCCGGAGATCGGGAGTTGTGGAAAAAATGGGGGGAGGCCTTTGCTCAGCAGTGGGACACAGGGGGCTTATAATAATAATAATAATAAATAAATAATAATAATAATCAAAAATATTAACATTACACAGATATAAATTCCAAACACTAATAAAATATACTTAGTTATACAGATAAACATTATAAAAAATAATAAGACCAACAAAAAAAATTTTTTTACTAACTAAATTACAATGAAATACATACATAACTATAAATCTTACAAAAAACATACATCCCTAGTTGCAGCCTCTTTGAACTTCGCCAAAGACGTGTAAAATAGGTCAACTTCCGGGTAATTGCACAGGTAATTGAATAGGTAATTCCGGGTAATTGGTAAGATGGGACATGAAGACCTAGAAGGTAGATGGCTTCTCCGGGCCACATTTAGAAACACGAAAAAATCGCTTCACGCACTGGCCCAGCCCCGAGGGTGGTGATAAGCCGTGGCCGAATTCTTCCACCAGAGACTGTTCTTAGCACCACCCGGAGGGCACGTGTAAGGATTTAGAGTAACCCTCTGACTCACTTACGGACGTGAACAGACACAACCTCCAAGTGGACTTTATGTTTAATCCCCGACAAAAAGATGGGTGTTATAAGTTTGTCTGTGGGTCTGTCTGTCTGTCTGGGACATCATAGCTCCCAAATGGATGGAGCGATTTCAATTTATTTATTTTTTTGTATGATAGGAACGCAAGAGTTTTTAGACGTGTTTGATGAAAATCAGTATGTCCGTTTTCAAGTTATGAGGGTTAAAGTGGGAAAGCAAATATACTCGAGTGGGCTCTCAAATGAAAGCGTGCTCGTATCACGTGCACATTACAAAATAGAACGACTTTTTATTTTTAAGGGAACTAAGGTTCAGGAATCGGGATTTTCATTTAATTATAAATTTAAATTATTGCATTTTTGATTTGTTCGATTTATCTCGGTCCCGAGGACAAGAATAACTAGCTATACAAATTACAAATTAAAGTTCCCTGCCACGTCTGTCTGTCCTTATGTTCGCGATAAACTCAAAAACCACTGAACGGATTTAATGAAATTTTCACCAATAAGTAGAGCAATTCAAAAGGAAGGGTTTTATGTATACTTTGTTAGGGATGTGTGAGAATTCATTGAATTAAAAATTGTTCTTCTCTATTCTTAGAAAGTATTGTTTACTTATCCAAGGCAACTGACAAAACAGTCACATTTCATTGTCAATGCTCTGTGGTTATTAGGGCTTTAATAATGGATTAATATTAAAAAAATAGTTCCAATATTTATTATAAAAATGAAACAACGATTGCCATTTTAGCTCGTTGAAAATATTGGAAACTTCATGAACAAGTTAATCCATCATTATAGCGCCCATGCCAATAAAAATCACTGAGAATGAATACAAGTAAATTGGGCCCTGGCTGAAAACCAGCGCTCTGTCATAGTGCTCCTACGGGCCCTGTGGCAGATGCATTATGCTGAGCCAGGGACCCTTTATAACACAAATTTTAAATAGTTTTAAGGTTTAACCTATATTTAAGTTGTTATAAGATTAAGTTTGTTGTTTTTGTTTTAGTAATTGTATTGTGTAATAATAAATAATTTTCTTTCTTCTTTCTTTCTTTCTTTCTAAATTCAAAATATTATACAATTCGTATTTACGTACAAATACAAATCATAAAAAATATACAAAAAATTGATGTAGTGTTGCACAGAATTTCCTTTGTTTTGTAACGGGACATAATAATCCCACATTAATCACAAAAAGTTTTGGGCCTTTTAGCTTGAGCCTGCGACTTTAGCAAAAAAAAAACCCTTATTATTATGATAAGCTACATCAAAATTCGTTGATAAAAGGGATCTTTTCAACATGAAAATTATAATTCTCATTAATTTACATTAATCTGAGTGGTTTCAAATCTCTCAAACATTAAAAAGGAAGACTAATTTTGCTTCTTCTTATTTTTAGTGGGTCTCTATCAAATTAACCGTATCGATGAATTACCATTTCAGGTAGACGACATAAAAGCAAAATACACTGTCAGCAAAGCGTCAATTCAGCTAGATGACTTAAAAAACGAAAGAAAATGTAGGAAAACGTTTGTAAATATGAATAGTTTTGATGTGACTGAAGTGTGGGCTTTAGTGTGATTCAATACCTCATAAGCCGAAGGTCAGGAAAAATATCATCATCATCATCACCCTATTAGGCCTTAATTCACCACGCTGGCCAAGTGCGGGTTGGTGAATGTCACATGTCCTTCAAACTCTTTTAAAGTTATCAAAGCATGCCGGTTTCCTCAAGATGTTTGCCTTCACCGTTAAAGCACGTGTTTAAAGCGCACATACATTTCTCAAGAAGAAAAATACAGATGAGCGTAGCGGGGTTTGAACCCACGACCTTCGGAATGAAAGTCGAGTGTCATCCCACTTAGCCAACATGGTTTTTAAAATATGGATTCTTATAAAAGCAAAAGCGAAGTTGGTAAATTTTTAAAGCGAAGTACACTTTTATAGATGATGTCAGTTTGAATGAGAATATTTCAATGACATATTTTTCAACATCACTATTTTTTAATATTGCCCTGGTAAGTTATGTTTTTCCTTACATATGTGAGAACGTAATAAAATATGTAAGAATGTTAAATAACGTTGTACAACTAGTTATGTGGCTATTATTTATATATGTGATTGTTATTTTTAAGTTAGTATGTAAGTATTGGTATGCAATAAAGAAATTATCAAATTATCTATCTATAACGTAGATTTACAAAAGAAAGTTTAATAAACGCAATCCGGTATATCAATTGGTATCATAAGAAGTCTGAACTCCTCAATAGATATTTTTCGTGCCGAGCATTAAAAAGTTTCGGTCCATTACACTTCATAATTAGAGAGTAAAATCATTTCGACATAATGAACCAAAGAATTTTATCGAGAGATTTCAGATAAATGTTTTTTATAAGTCTAGTAAGAGAAGTTTGGTAATCTTTCTGTAAAATGGAAATGATCTTTATTATTCGAGATCGTTATTTTTTGGCGGATTGGCCTAAATTGGTTTATATTATAGTGTTTGTATTTGTCTAGAGAGAATGGGGGAGGCCTTTGCCCAGCAGTGGGATGATACCGGCTAATAAAAAGATTCGTTAGATTTACCAAAAAAAAAAAAGTCTACTTCAAAAAGCCGTAATTTTGAACACCTGCAGAATTGTTCGCAAATTCCTGCAAACTGAGTTTCCTAGTGAAAATTGACCCAATGGAGCTCACTTGGCCTAGGCCCGTGTGCTTCATTTACTACCGGTTTTGAAAAAAGTCGAGCAGATACAATCTGACACGACTTTTAAGTTTGTATGTTTTTAAGTTTTTATGTTATGTCGTTATTTAAAAATTATTATTTTTAACAGTTTCTGCGAGTAACGCAGCAGCCGTTTCTCGCTATTCTTGGTCACCATGGAAGACCAGCGCTATGACAGGACCTAGTTCTGTCATAGCACATGCTGATTGGTGACCATTTATGTCATTAAGAATCACTATTTAACACCTGTAGACTATTTAATTTAAGTTTAGTTTGATGACATAATAAACGTTTTTTATCTTTATCTTTACTTTATTATAATAATAATAATTTGTATTTGTATTACAATAGTGGTCCGGCATGGCGTAAGCTTAATATATCTTTATAATTGAATTGCAACTTATTTTAATCTTTAGCTTAATAACACATTTTAAAGATTGAGTTGTAATATAACATAATAACCTAATCTCTAATATTTGAGTCAAAAAGTAAATAAATTGAAAGAGATTTTTTTGAAAAAAAAAAATTACGCCATTGATACAACTAACTTTAATGGAAAAAGTAAATGTTCAAAAAGAATAGTTGAATTATATTTGTAGTTAGTCCGTATTAAAAAAAAAGCTTTTCTCAAATAATAAATCTTCCCGCTATAAAAAGCAGCTTTTGTTTTTTACTCGAAATAGAGCTATGTCCATACCAAATTTCACTCATATCGGGCTTTACAATACTTGTATATATAGAGAGGGTTGACAGTATTTTTTTGAAAGCGATGTTTAGCCGTGGTAAAAAGAAGCCTATGTGTAATTCTGATAAAAAGGCTACAAAGGCTATAGGTTTATAGTGTAGTTTCATAAAAATCCATCTTGTAGTTTATGTGTGCAAGAGCAACAAACCCACTCTTACACACTTGCATCTTCACAAATGTTCGCCTTCATAACTACCCTTTCATTAATATTTATTTATTTATTTATTGGTTGCATCATGTGGTTACATAAAGGTGTTAACATACTAAATTCCCTGACATGAGCCCCGTTCGGGCATTACAACTTCATCTTAAGATTATTTTTAACTGTGACAAATTTCCTATTTTGCGTTTCCTTACAGATTGCAGTTTTTTTCAGATCCAGTGACGTAGAGATGTTACTCAAATGTTCTCTGAGAGAAGATGCAAATAAAATCGATTTCAAACCAGCGTGCATTCGCAGAAAGATAAGCGGAAGTAGGAAATATTATCTCAAAATGTTGCCGTTTCAAAATAAAGATTGCGATTTAATATGTTAAATACGGCGCAGTGCTTTGAATTGAAAGCTCTCGTGACAAACCAAACATGGAAATAACCAGAGATAGGTGCGCCGAAGCACTGTCGCATTCAATATTTAGCGAAGTTTACTTTCTGGATAATATTTGAGAGCGGGGTTTGCTGTCTGCGCGCTTGATAGTTGTGCAACTTTGAAATATCTATAATTTTATTATTTCTTGTCAACAGAGGGCAGATAAAAATGTCGACGACAGCATGCCGATCAACTGTGAAATGAATAAGAAGTACACTTTAGAGCTTTGTTTAGTTTTGTTTGTTTGTTTGTTTGTTTGTTTTAGTCTTGATTTTAAAAGGTATAAAACTCTATCATCATATCTCTAATATGCGCACATAAATAATGGTTAGAACGTTGGTATAAGGTATCAAACTCGAGGAGTGAATATGGAACACGTCTCTGAAACCAAACATTACAGATCTGAAATTCCGCGGGCTTTCACATGATGAATACGGCTTTAATCAATACAGAATACAGTCAATTAATTTAATAATATGCACAGATGGGTTATAATTACAATACACAACAAATTTTCGAAAATTTTACAAATGTTGCACTTTTATAAAGCGTGTGGAGTCAAGCAAAACTGCATCACCTTTACGCAAAGGAAATGGATTTTAAAACGAGGTTGGAATATTCCATACTATTGCATTTAGAGAACCACATAAATATTGGAAAATGTTTCATATAAAATGGACGAATAATTTCAATTGTATACTGAATGCTGATGTTTTCGTTTGGATTTCATTACAACATTTTGTTTGTGTCCTCTATTTTTTATGATTTTTTCCATCACTAGCGGTCTGCCCTCGCTTAATATCAAAAATAACACTGTAAACAAAAATAAAAACAATGTTCATATATTTATTTCACACATCACATAATTATAAGTGTAATATTAATAAAATCAGAATAAAAATTAAGTGTAATATTATTATTAAAATTTGTCAGAATGAACGGTCACATTGAAAGTTTTAATTTCTCCTAAAATATAAAGGAAGCAAATCTCTTATTGAAGGAAGCAAATATAAGCAAATGGGATGCAATTTTTGGATAGCATTTCCACGTTAAATACGACAGGTGACTCGCCATCCTGACGGTGACAACTTAAAGGTGTCTACGTTTTAAGAACGCGTATAAAAAGCCCTTGAGAGAACTCGAATCTGAAACGAAGCGAGATAATTTAGAACGGTTATTCCAGGCAGCGTTTCTTTTATGTTCTGAAAAACCCTGAGCTTGTCCTTGACAAATTAAAAAACTCTGATACATCATTCATCGAGAGATTTTTATTTTTTATATATTTTGATTACTATAATGGTTAAAATGCGAATGTCTGTGTGCTTGTAGGTTCGTTACTGAAACTGGGAATATTTAATCCCAAACTAAGCAGAGTTTGTACTATGGGTGATAGGTGACGTACTGATATAATACATATATATATATTTTTCTTGTAAATACATACACATATGATACATAGAAAATACCCAGGCCCTAACCCAGAAATTGTAGATCGTACGAAATCCGGTCGCGCGGCGGGAATCGAACCCGCAATCACCTGCGCCTTAGGCGGACCTACGCCCTTTAGGTTTTATACATTATACAACTGTTGGTGAAAACGGGCATTTGCGTTAATTCAGTATAAAGTAAGAATTCCTTTATCATACGCACCACTCTTTTACGTTACCATAAGCGGGACAAAGAGACTAATCCAAAAAAAAATCATAGTATTCGGTTTAAGATCAGACAAAAACGCACTCGCCTTTTTGTATCACACCATTTTATGTAAAATTAAACTGTTAAATAAATAAATAAACTAGCATTGAAATACAATTGCCACTCACCTCAGAAATTAGAAATCCTCAAAATTAAGCTTCGACGGTGTAAAACACGAGTGAACTCAGTGTGAACGCAACGATAGGAGAAAAAAGACATCAATTTTAAGAACTTTTGGTGAAAATGGTGCACAAACTAGTTACTTTTTACGCCGGGAGTATAGATACATATATCTTTCCTCGGACAAATCCATTAAACCTCGGAGCGCTGCTAGAAATACATTTATTTTTTAGTCAGAGGCAGTTTAAATTTTCTATAATGCGCAACTTTGTTTCCATCAAAACTTAAAACAATTTTTATCTGATAGTATTTTTATGACAGACATTTTATTTATTGTAATAAGTTTAGAAAACACGATATCGAATCTAATATTTTATTTATTGCATTATGTTTAGAAAACACGATATCGAAGCTAATATTGAAATGGATTCGGGTTTTAACAATAATATACAATACACGTGATTGTAATGGTACTCCATGCCGTACCATCGCGACGAGCCATTTTTTTTAAACATAAAAATATCAAATTCCATTAAGCCGACATTCCCGTGATGGCTTCTTTTTAAAAACATCTAACAATAACTCCCGTTATGCCGACTAATACAATATTCTTTGATTTGCGGAGCTGGATGCCGACAAAATGTACAGTCCAAGAATTATAGTCTCTCAAACTAAGTTATCAGATCCATCCACTTGTGGCTGGTCTTCTGAATAACAAGGTTAACCTTTATTGTCGAAATTCAGCTCCAAATTGCAAACTCAACAAGCTTACTAAAGTCAGTAACAAAGCTATTTCACTTTTACGATCCCTTCTAAAATCCAAAGCACATTTTTTATGACACAACACGTAATGTATGGAGGCTTTTACCGGCCAGCTTTGGGATAGTAAAACGTACAGCGTAAACTTGAACGCTGTACTTACGCGGAATGCCTATGGTTGTTACAAGGTAAAAACACACTTGAGACAGGAGAAGGCTTGCTCGTGGCGAAGTAAAAGTATTGTTTTCTGTAAAATATAAAAAAAAAAACATTTCTCGACAATCCCCAACACAACATCTAGCCCCATGGTAACGGGTGCTAGACATACAAACACCCTTGACCCCTCGGTGGGAAACCGTTACCACTTGCGCCGCAAGCGGACCTGCAATAAGCCCATAAATTGGGCGGCCACTTCTGGAAATAAACACTATCATAAACCATACCATACCATACCAAGGTTCTGTATGAAATATAGCTTTTGCATCTGGAATATTTGCGAGACGCCTTATTCTCAGATACAGTCACATTAATGTAAATATCATCATTAATATGCTCACGATTGAGAAATTCTAAACCAAAAAAAAGCTTGTTCCGCATTTTTTGGCAGAGAAATCGCATACAAATTCACGTTATGCTTTGAATGGAATAGACAAAAACATTGTTCATTCGCTAGCTGGCTAGCAGTAGAAGTTACATCATGATAAGCACCCCTACTACGTGCCTATTGCTGGAACATAGGGACTTCTGGAGACAATAATATACAGGCATACGATTTATATATTTGTTACTTATAACTTTTTTCTATTGCTAGACTGTTGTAGGTACTAATATCTTGTTAAAGGTATGAATGATTTCTCACTGCTGCCGCAGCACTTATGGTCCCTAAGAATTTTGTATTGGTTTTCAAAGATTAATGCTGCAGCAGAACTGCTGCGTGGCACTGTTTTCAGTGGTCGCTGTTGTGTGACCAGCAGTAACAAGTCCACCACAACAATGTACATGATAAAGTTTTTCGACATAGAAAAACACCATGAAAAACGCAACACTAACGCCGTGCTTAAAACACCGCAGAGTACATCTGTGATCTATGGATATTCAAGCTAACATTTTCAACTTATAACGGACTTTTTTTTAATATTTTCGCCATCGTTTGTAAAAAGAAAGATGTTCAGTAACATTTACAAGCACGCATTGTCTAAGACGGATAGGCGAAGCAATTTCTGTTGTGCCAAGTTTTTATGAAGGACGCTGGAGATACCGTTTAGTGGAACAGCGGGCCGTCTGTTTTATTCCCGGCGTAAAACCGGATATCTCCATGTCCTTATTATGATAAGTAGAATATGGCGTAGTAGTTTTGAGAAGACGAGGGAATTAGGCCAATACCATAGAGAATATAATCACTACGTTTAACAGACGGGACCTTCATACATAGATTTGGAACGTCGTTTACGACACTTAGCACAAAAAATTATTACCAATCTATAGAAAAAATAAGCATCAACACGTCAATACCAACATTGCAGTAACAATATAGTGATGTCCTCTAGTAGTTCTGATCGATAAATCGATATCGATAAATCATGTTCATTCTTCATACTATAATGTATTCTGTGACAACGGTCAAATAATATGAACCAAATAAAATTATCTTTGATTTTCTTTTGCAGGAAAATTACATTTAGCCATGAAAGTTTGCATAAACTCAGTTAGCATCTGGTTTGGGAGAGGTTGATCAAAAGAGATGATAGTGGTACAGAAAAAAATAAGTGTTAAATATATCTTAAGAATCAGAATCGTTCAGAAACATGTTTATTGATACTCCGTTTATCAATAGTTTTTTTATGCTTGATAAGATAAGCCTTCATTTGACCACAATCTCACCTGATGTAAAGTGATGAAGTGGTCTTGTGGTGGGGCATGAAGACCTAGAAGGTAGATGGCTTCTCCGAACCATATTACGAAACACGAAAAAATCGTTTCACGCACTGGCCCAGCCCCAAAACGTACGTGAACAGACAAAAACCTCCAAAACTTCAATTAAAATGATGCCATCACTTTTGTTTGTAAATATTACGTATTTTTACATGATTTTTCATAATTAAAACCTAAACATTATTATGGTCTGCAGACATAAAATATGAGAGTACAAAATAAATATTGCACTTAATTTCTACTTACCAGTCTTCATTTTAAAGGGAATTTCGTCAATGTCCTTTGACTTTAATTTCTGCAACCATATATCTCTTTGTATATAAACTATACAAAACTATCTGAAAATTCTGACATGACATAGACAAGAGAGACTGGCCAATACTGTCACTTGTGCAAAGACAAAAGAGGACAGTAGACAAGAAAGAGGTTCTTATTCAACGAAAGACAAAACTGATAAAGCTGTGTTGTTTTATTTTCTTCACAACTCAGTATAAAAAATTGAAACAATGTTATTTCCTTGTTCATTTCATTCATCAAACATTTAGTTCAATTATTTTTACCTTTTGATCTGTCCATGTGCTTCTAAGAAAATAAACGTTTGACTTTGACATTATAACAGAGGGTTTTTGAGCCGAAAAGTTAACTCAAACGTAGGCGATTCGGCAAGCGCAATGTATACAGTCCACTAACTAGATAGACGAAGGACTTAATTATAGCCCAAGCGAAATATAAAACATCTACTAAATAGATGACTTATAGCCGTGGGCTTACCTTAGATAATGGCCCCTTCAATAGAAAAACATTTTTGGAGACCTATGTCTAATTCATGTCCTACAGCTATAATTATAATGATCTAAGGACTACCACTGTAAATAAAGGTATTTACTTGTTGGGAAAAGGCCTTAATATTGAGGAATATACCCTGAAGATTGTTTTGATTATAATCAAACAACAATCTTCTCCAAAATGTTTTGCGCCTTGTTGACTTCTGCTTCGAAAGTTATCAGTTAGAAATTATAGCTAATTATTGTTCTGAGACTTTCCTCGTAGCTGTTTTGTTTTGTTATTGAGTTGTTATATTTAGAGATGAGGGGTTTATAAATAATTCTGTAAGGAAGGTACAGTAAGGATTTTCTACGACACAAGATAAATATATTATAAGTAAATCATTGCTGGACAAACAACACAGCACTAGACAGGCTTTGTGGTTTGCTCCCGCGGTAAATTTTAAGCTTCGGTCAAAAAAGTGTCTGCCGCGCGGCGAATGCTGCCTATGCTTTACCCGTACGCGACCACAAAGCGGGACGCTTTCAGGCAAAAAAGTTCCCGTGTCGAAATCGCTTCCCGCGCTGCTAACGCGAAGGTTTGGCCAACGCCTTAAGCTTTGGTTCTCGTAAAGATATCTGATATTTGAAGGTATATAAAAGACGAAGGTACTGAGATTCTCTGCCGTTTCACTCTTGACGGAGCGGTCGTGGTCACATTGAGGCATCCGCTAATGTGTTAGAGACGGACACAGCTTTCTCACGATCGCCCGCCATCTTTCTCTGTTTGCAGCCTGTTTGGTGCAGTTGACACTGGCTCTGATAAATAATATTAAATAATCCCTAGACGTGTAGGCATTAACAGACGCTATCTGCAGTGTATCTTAAGCAAGGATTATTAAGTTAGTGTACCCGACCATAGATAAGTATGCAAATAAAACTTTCAGAAATGCTTTTGATTCGAAAGTTTCAAAGTTGTTATTTGGCTGCGATCCAAACTTAAAAAATTGGCTTCTTAGAATTCTCTGCGAGTTCATACATATTATAGTATCTTGACATTTTAAATTCGGGGATGGTTCTTGTTTTTTAAATGTTAGTTCAATGACATAAAGTTTTAATAGCAAATATAAATATGTACCTATATTACATTAGTCTTGTGACTATTGTGGTTGCGGCAGAATACCAGCTTTCACTGTTAACACCAGTGGACATAGAGCTGAGCCGTTGTCCTTTTACTGCTGTAGCACACACTCAAATTCACTATGTGTTTATTTATTTTGAGTCAAAATAAATGAATTTAATTATATAAATATACATATAAATATGTTTCGTAATTTATAAATGTATGTTGATTTTGAGTCTGTATTATTTTTGTGTGTGTTTCTGTAGTAAATAAAATTATGTCTATGTCTAATTCATTTATTTTGACTCAAAATAAATTCACATAAATCACCATTTACAATCTACCTTATTAGTCTAAGGAAGAAAACTAGTTGGTTACTATCTCAAACCAAATTTTACTTATAACTTTCATAATATGTATATATGGTAACATTAACCTATATACACCAGATGTTTCAAAAGATTTACTTTTTAAAGATTTTTTTGAAATATTGATGTTTATAAAATGTAAATCTTTAAATCCATTTTTTCGTCAATGATAGCAATTATTTTTAAATTGTTAACCGTGTGAGGTATAAATTAAAGTAAACTCTTTTTCATTTAATATCATAATAATAATAACAAATGCGTGAAGGATGATATGTGGAAGAAAGGAGTTAATGTTGAGATGACGAGTGTGGGATGTGGTGGGGTGTGGTGAGAATATGGGATCCCATCAAAAACAATACTTCTCAAAAAAACCAAGTCGCGCAACTCAGTTGTTCTGCGGTAAAAAGTTGTGAGATCCAAGTAAATCCAAGTCTTCAAATTTCGTCTCAAAATTCTTTAATGTTTTATATAAATATATTAAGACTTGGCCATCGCCTGAAAACACGTGTTAATTCAATCGCCTGAAAACACGTGTAAATTCAATTATTTAGTGCGATGGCCAAGTCTCAATATATTTCTAAAAAACATTAAAGAATTTTGAGACGAAATTTGAAGACTTGGATTTACTTGGATCTCACAACTTTTTACCGCAGAACAACTGAGTTGCGCGACTTGGTTTTTTTGACAAGTATTGTTTTTGATGGGATCTTATTTCTTTTTGTATTTTGTAGACAGTTCTACTTTTTTCCTTTTCGGTACCTTCTACTTATTGTATATATGTCCATATTATTTTCTTTTTGCCGGTCTAGATTGGATTTATTTATATTTCGCATTGTTATTACTTTAGTACATATTTCGTATATACGTGGCGTTGCGACAGCGATTTTTTAGTTTTTCCTTGATTCATACACCAAACACTACTTATATTCCAAATTTGAAGCTTCTAGGTCTGCTAGAAGTACCTTAGAATTTTCATGATCGGTGAGTCAATGAGTGACAAAATTAAGAAATTTGACCCGTTATAATTCTTAAAATACTGGTTCAAATTGAATGAAATTTAAAATATACCGTGTCTTTACAATGCCTGCATGGTTACTGAAAATTTCAGTCTTCTAGTTTTATCCACAACGAAGTTACAGGGGGTCGAAAATGGCCTGAATTGCTTCGAGAAAAGGTACGACAGCGCCCCCTATACCGGTTTTTTTTAGATTTTTTAGTTTTTCCTTGATTCATACACCAAACACTACTTATATTCCAAATTTGAAGCTTCTAGGTCTGCTAGAAGTGCCTTAGAATTTTGATGATCGGTGAGTCAGTCAGTGAGTGACAAAATTACGAAATTTGACCCGTTATAATTCTTAAAATACTGGTTCAAATTGAATGAAATTTGAAATATACCGTGTCTTTACAATCCTGCATGGTTACTGAAAATTTCATTCTTCTAGTTTTATCGACAACGAAGTTACAGGGGGTCGAAAATGGCCTGAATTGCTTCGAGAAAAGGATGGTACGGCCGTGCCGCTTTTTGCTCGACTTGGTGGGGGCACTACCGTGCCCCCAGATAAAGGCAAGATAATGATGAATAAGCTTGAAGCGACAATTTACCAGTGTCGAGTTAAATATAAAATTTTAAAGTGTAAAAGATGTTTCTCAGTTGAACGCCATTTTGCGTCTCCTACTACACTTTGTATATTTTTACGACATAATTAAGAACTCTGATGTCAAAATGATCAACGTAGAAATTGTAATTTAATTTTGAAGTAACAATAACTTGAGTCAAACATCAACTTACCTAATCTATGGTCTTGTTATAACTTTGTTCTTTGCGTCAAACTTCAGGATACTTTAGGGTCCAGCGAAGCAATAACGAAACGGGCACGGAATC
This sequence comes from Gymnoscelis rufifasciata, assembly GCA_929108375.1. Classification (NCBI taxonomy): domain Eukaryota; kingdom Metazoa; phylum Arthropoda; class Insecta; order Lepidoptera; family Geometridae; genus Gymnoscelis; species Gymnoscelis rufifasciata. The sequence goes on from OV815314.1 coordinate 13,202,698, forward strand.
AACTCGGTTGACGCTGGTAAAAATAATGTTATTTTCAACGCTTGCGATTATTAGCTGTTTGGTAAAGTAAGGTAAAATAATAATACGGCTAATTACGATTGATTTAATTTGAGTTTATTATAAGATCTTTAGAACTAAAATGAAAAAGGCGTTATCGCGCTCTTACAGAGCCATTATTTTTAATTAGTTCTTAAAGTCTTATCTTCTAAAGTTCTCATATTTTATTAAACATTACTTAAAGTGTTATCTTCGTAAGTTCTTATATATTATTAACAGTTCTTAAAGTTCTAATTGCCTTGATTGACGACAATGACTCGCTGGAATAATTGTATTATCATACTAAAAGGAATACGTTCAAGCACAAGTAACAGAAATCTTAGTGGTCTGTTTATATAATCGGTCAAACAAACTGAGAAAGTGGCTCACTGAAATGGTACTTTATGATATCAGGGATTTTTTTAGTTTACCGTTTATATAAAATTTGTATTTGTAACTAAATGTATTATATTATATTTAATAAGTCTATTTCATTCTCAACAATTTTTTTCATTATAATTTAAACAAAGAACCCAATAGCTGAACTATTTAGCCACCACTTTACAAGCTCTTGTTTTTCTTCATAAGAATCTTATTATAGGTTAACACAGATATTGATCCTTGAAATTGAGTAGCTCAGTGACTTTGAACCTTAGGTCGATAAACTTAAAGTTTATTTTACCCTCGGCAAAACATATATTCTGTATTATGAAGTATTCTTAGCTTCTTTGTATGCATCGTGTTCGCGGTATTCTTGTAAGTTTCCAATTTTGCACTTAAAAAGGACTTTGTATAAGGCTGTATATAGAAGATTGCTGAGTTTGTATCATAAGGAACATTGTTACCAAGAACGCAGTCAACACCCTAGTGTTGACAAGTTTTTTTTTCTTTACTTACACAGCATCACATAACCCTAAACTAAGCAGAGCTTGTACTGTGTGTGTTAGGTGACTGATATACTACATAGAAACATTTTTTTTGTCAATACATACATATAATACATAGAAGGAGTAGGCAAGTATGTAGGTACGCCGCGCACGCAATCTGTCTGTCAGTAATTTCGCGATGACCTTAAAAACGGCAGAACGGATTTTATATTTCTTCAATAGATTGAGCGAAGAGAAATATTAAATAAATATTTCCGAACAATCCACACAACAACATCTAGCCCCGTGGTAATCTCTAAGCTTGTTCTACATCTGACATACTTAATATAATAGACTTCCAAACATAATACACATATAAAACACACAGAGCTAGGAAAAAAGTGTTTGCAGTACATACTGACCCCTCTAAACACTTGACCCCTCGGCGGGAATCGAACCCGCTACCTCCTGCACTGCAACCGGACCTTCGCTAACAGCGCTACTGAGGCAGTCATGTGAGGCTGAGGAGTTTAACGCTTAGAAGGTTCATTTGAAGTTGGATGGATAGCTAGTTAACACAGAGATATCAATAATAAATTATGGTTTTCATATCGATTCTTACGGACGGATTTAACCATAGATAGAGTATTTGGAGAACAAGGTACATTTTTATAGAAATTGCATTCGTTCGAAGTCAGGGCAGGTTGCTGGATCTTAACCCATAATTACACGCGTGGGTTGTTTTACACCCCAGAGCCTATTTGAACGTTTCGTGTTATTATAGTTTCAAGTTTATAGCGATGATATACACTGTAAGTTTCTTAAATTAAAGAAATTTATGTTTTTATTTCAAAAAACATTATGTAGTAAGGTGTAGAGTGTAGAACATTGCCTTTGGACATTTGGCAAAAACCCTGAACCAAAAATCTCAAAGATTGTACATATTGATAAACACATGTTATTGGCAGATAACTGACATCGCGTTATTCCAAAATGTCAAAAATCCTGTGAAGCAAATTAATATTTGTTTGGAGTCGATTGACGATAATCTACTTAACACTTTTTTATTTCTAATGTTTTTAATTATTAAATTTATGTTTATATCTCAATATTAATTTAAACAAAATCCTGTTTTCCACGTATAAGGTAAGTTTTTTTCTTAACTAAACTGGGGTGTAAGGCTTCCCAAGTAGTATTTAGACGCTAGTAATAACAGGTTAACATAGTTTAAAATTAAGTCCCCTTAACTGTTTGTTGCTGGAGGCGAATTATATTAATTTTCAGCAACACAAAGTGGTTGTATAATTTGTACGCGAGCTTTGCCAGTTTTTCTACTTATAAAATAAAACGATTTGTTGTTTTCCCGATATTTTTATTTACTATTATAATAAATACCGATCTAAAATGTTTTTCAGTACTTTATTTTATAAGAGACTAACTTTCACGGATTTTCCCATGGGAACGACGTATGTAGCTATTTTGCCGCGGTTAAAAGTAATTGCCTTCCTCGATCCAGCGCTTACCGGGAAATCACTGGTCTTAAATAGTTTAACAAACTCGTATAAAAATAGAAATCAAGTTATTGGTTCTTCAGTTAAGTTCTCGAATGGCGACCACGGCCATTGGCTCACATCATCATCATCATCTCAGCCGTAAGACGTCCACTGCTGGCCGTTGGGGCCGAAAAGTTCTCGAACGGAGACCACGGATCGGCAAGCGAGGATAGGACGTCCACCAACTAGATGGACGGACGATCTGGTGAAGGCTGCGGGCTCACGGTGGATGCAGGCCGCTGCCAGCCAAAACTACTGGAGATCTTTGAGGGAGGCCTATGTCCAGCATTGGCTTACGACTGTCACTAACTAGATAGAGTCTTGAGAAAGGTTGGCTTCACGGTGTATCTAAGCTGATTTCAACCGAAGCAAATAGACATCTATGAGAGAGACGTATGTCCAACCGTTCAAATGCAGTATTCCAGTTACAGCATCCAGCCAAATTGCACCTCACCTGACCATTTACAGCACTTGCCAAAATGTTTTCACACAAAATACGAATAAACAATTTTTTTACTGAATTGAAACACACTACCTACCTATCTAATACAAAAACATTTATTTCCATTGTTTTTAACCTTAGCTAATGAAAAGCATTTTGTCGTAACAACCCCAACCGCCTTGTTCATGCTAGCATTTTATGTTGTACAGTTAAGAAATGTATAGGAAAATGTAGTGATCGTAAACAATAATGAAATCATTTTTTAAGAAATAGTTTCGTTAATGAAGCATAATACCGAAACCTAATTAGATGATGTAGATCACAAAAAAAAAACAAATATTAAGGTTAGTTGTAATTTTACTGACAAAATTTTGTGGATTCGTAATTTTGTGTATGCGTGTTACTGATGAAACAGACAGTTACTTAGATTTACGACGTTGCTAAAAGCTACATAAACAAAACTTGACCTATACGACTCAAAAATTTTACTACAATTTCACTTACGACAAATCAATTTGACCTCATACTTCTTTATTTGAAGCGATATCAAAATTTTAAATATCAGTTCGATAGAGGAGAAAATTTCAAATTTTATTCAGTTGAATGGTATAAAAATGTTCCTTACGACATTTCAAATTTAATTTTTCAAATTCAATTTCAAAGTAATTGTTCTTTAATTTTTATTGGTCACATTTCCGAGCGGACTACATGATTCATGTATACCTACATCTATGAGTAAAATATTAGGCGTTCAACCGACTGCCAGTGAAAAAATGTTGTAATATTAATAATATTATTTGAGACATTATTATAATTTTGTGCTATAAAGTGAAGGCAAACATCGTGAGGGAACCGGCAAGTTCTGAAAACTTAACAGAGTTTGAATGTGACATTCACCAACCCGCACTTAGCTCCTGTGTCCCAGCAGTGGGAATGTTAATATAGTGTTGATGATGATGATGATGATTTGATAACTTCGACTCAAACTTGTACTTGCACGGATCAGATACATATAAAATTGAAGTAGGACTAACTAGTAAACTTCACCTTTTTTAGAAAATTAACCATGAAACCAGTTTACCGGGAAACAGTAAGAGGTAACGAACATAAAGAAATACACAATCACATCCCGCTTTTGGGAGTCGATTAAAAAACGGTAACACAGATAATACGCGAGTTCAAACTCCCCACTTTATAGGAAACCACGAAGCATCCTCAATCACCGTGCTTCCATTAATAACAATCCAATCCATTTAAAACGAAGCATTTCAACCCATTTGTGCAAACTGTCGCTGGAACTTTTCAACGAAATTTGTTCGTTGGATGGGACTCAACTTTTAATGAAATTATGTAGAGTACGAGTACCTATTGGAAATATTGGGCACTCAGTATTACTAGTATTCGGTTATTGTAGCACGGTATTTCAAAAATAATTTAACATGAAGGTTACTTGGTACTTACCTATTTAAAAACCAGAAGTATTCAAAACAAATTTATATTTTGGCATGTGTAGTAACAATTTCATTGCCCCGTGGTAAGCAATAAGCTAGTGTGACGGGTCGAATGAGACTGTGTGTGTGAATGAATTAATGTTTTTGCCAGGTCTATCACATACCGAAGTAGGTATATCTCAAATGATAGATAGAAAATACTTCATTACACATCACACAAAGAAACAATACAATTAAATGAATCTCAACCTAGAATGCGTAGTGGGCGGTCTTATTGCAAATGCTAATATTTGTTTATTTTAAGTTTTTCTTCTCATAGGATAGAAGGCCTCCCCAAGGTTTAAGTATGACCTGCCTGTTTACCGTTAAACATTATTCCTTAGTGTCTGACCTCTAGAAAAACTCGAAAGCGTTCAATATTTTCGCGAGGTGAAATTTATGAGGTGAGATACCACTTAGCTAGGTGCTTAAACTAAGGTCTATGATTTACGAATGCCATTAGCGCCTTCGATGACGCCAAACTGTCTCCCCTTAATTACTGCTATGTATATAGAAAAAGTAGATACTTCGTCCGTAGAGAATCTGAGGTCAAGCCTACCCTAGCTTCTAGTGATGTGTACAGTATGCGTGGCTAACCCCCTTGCAGGTAGTATGTATGCAGCATGGGTTACCAGTTGGTACCTATACGAAAACATTTTAAATGGCTCACCACACGCTTGCAAAGAGAAGGAAAACTCTAACAGACTTAAGCCAGTGTCAGAAATACATTTATGTTACACTCCAACACAACCAGACGTACAACTCATTACTATGCCTTCAGCTCATTACCATACCTTCAGCTCATTACCATACCTTCAGCTCATTACCGTGCCTTCAGCTCATTACCGTGCCTTTTTAGTGGGCATGCTACACTCGCACTGAGCGGTGCAAATGTTCGGGTCTCTATAACCTGTATGACATGTTATTCCTAGCAAATGATTATAGTAAATTTAAAATTTATTATAAAACGAACCTACCTGATCGTTACATGCCTAAATAAATAGATATATATAGCAATAATATTGTTTACATATTATGTATTTCATTGTTTTTGACAAGAATTTGATAACACTGAACATTAGCTTATTAGCCATTGTTATTCGTGTCTTTCACTTTTAATAAATATTTCATTTCATTTCTTAAGATGATAAAATTAAGCGCGACTGCGAGTTAACTTTTCTGGGAATGTTTACAGCTTAGAAGCCTATTCATTGAGAATGGGTGTTACGCAACCTTGATTCGATATTGAGCCTAAACGTTCAGTCAGCCGGATCGAAAAATATTTAAAGAAAACTAAAATGATATCATTGTTATTGTTTACATATTCTCAGAACTTTGAAGAGTTTATAGGACATGTGACATTTACATACCCGCATTTGTCCAGCGTGGTGAATAAAGGCCTTTCTCGCTTGGAGAGAAGTCCCTGTGTCCCAGCAGTGGGAACGTTAATAGGGTGATGCTGATGCAAAAGATTTTTAAATACTTATTCAACCTAACCTCAAAAAGACATAGTTTGTTCATAATAATTCATAAAACTTTATTCTATACACAATTGATTGACACTGTATTTGAATATATTACAAAATCAAATTAATCCTAGGTACTAATTTAACACAATGTCCTTAATTAATTACAATAATTTATCTTAATCGAATTACAATTAAAGTAGTTTTTCACACTATCATCTTCAATAAAGTCACTAACCGAGTAATAACACCCCTTCAACAAGATCTCTTTTAATGTACGTTTAAACAAGTCATGGTTGTTGTCTTTATATTTACATAACCACGTCCAATAATCGCTATGTTTCATTCACTAACGTCATAATCTTTAGCGACACTCACCGTATTAAGAGGAATCGATTGATAAATCGTCCCAGACGTAGATATGGTCTGTATATTAGGATACAAACACAGAAAATTAAACACATTACCACTCCTTTGCATAGCGATATGGTAAAAAGCGGTCACAAACATCTAACATTAACTGGCTAATCAGATTTCGCGATGCAATAACGCCTGCTACGTGCGAACTAAATTGGGTTACGATGCTTAACCGGCGATGTAATAAACAGAAGTGGTTTATATCTGAACGTGTCCTGGATCTTGTGGAATTGAACTAAAGTCATCCAGTTTCGTGACTTTGAATAACAGCAACTAAACGAAATAATATAAAACCAAATATATTTTATAATCTAAGGACATTTCTGATTTACAACATACGTTAGATTTTTCGTGCCAAATGAATGCGGTAGAACATAGAATATAATAGAAAACCCTTTATTTTACACCACACGAATAAAGAATAAACTTAACAAAACCTTAATTAAAAAACAAAGGGCTTTGCTATGAGTGATCTCTTTCAGGCAACCTTGAGAAATAATAAATAAATATATTTTTTTTTGTTTTTTTGGAATTTATTTTGACGTGTCTAAGTTTTGTAAAACCAAACTATGGAAATAAATGATTTTGTATGACAGCATACATGTTTTGGAGGTTTTGACTGTTCACGTCCGTAAGCCTCTTAATCCTTACACGTGACCTCCGGGTGGTGCTAAGAACAGTCTCTGGTGGTAGGCTTCGGCCGCGGCTTGTCACCACCCTCCGGGCTGGGCCAGTGCGTGAAACGATTTTTTCGTGTTTCGTAATGTGGTCCGGAGAAGCCATCTTCTAGGCCTTCATGCTCCATCTTAGATCACATCTTCACTTTACATCAGGTGAGATTGTAGTCAAATGAAGGCTTATCAATAATAAAAAATAAAATAAAAATAAAAAATATGCTTAATATAATAGATATTTTTTATTATACATATTAAACACCCAGACCAAAGAGAAAGTGCTTGCAGAAAATACAAACAATTGACACCCTGGCGGGAATCGAACTCTTGCACCGCAAGCTAACCTCCGCTCACCGAGCCACTGAGGCAGTCAGTAACATAAGCATCTATCACTATTTTAAGACCTTGTATTTTACTTATGTTCGTGCAAATAAATACAATACAATACAAAACACTTTATTGCACACACAGGGAAACAAAATACAACAACGCGTAGGAAACAAAATGTACAATGGGCGGCCTTATCGCTAAAAAGCGATCTCTTTCAGGCAACCTTTGGATGGAAAAATAACTTTAATAAAATACAAATACAAATAAATTTATTCATAACACCAAGTTAAATGTCAGATGTAAAAAAATTGAATTTGAATTTTAAAATTTTTAAAAACTTTTAGCTTTAGAATGCTACTCAGTAACATTTGAATACATTGCGTATTGATGGGTTCTGGAATGCAGCTACCAGAGTTAGATTTTTCTAGTTACTTTGCTACGGTTAAAAGGGTACTCATACAATGCTGGAGATTTTACGATTCTCTCGCCAAAACACAATTTGTACAAAGATAAAATACTAAGTGGACTGATTTTGACGGTTACGGAAACGGTTTCAAGAAAATTACTTCTAAGAAAATTCTTGATTATTATCTCTATCCGACGACGTACTCGCATATGAGGACTCTGTGTGGCTTGGTGGGGCAAGGTCCGCGATGGGATGGTTGCGCGTTCGATTCCAGCCGGGGGACCAGATTTTGTGCGATTTATAATTCTTGCTTTCGTGTTTGGGTGTTTTCTATATAAAAATTGTATGTATTTACAAAAAAGAGCTTGTACTATTGGGTGTTAAGTGAGATTAGTCTGGAAATATTAATTATTATTATATAACACAGTTGCTCCTAATTTCGGCATGGTTCATCAATTAGTCTAAATACTCATCATTTTATCTAGTCATGTGTTAGAAACTTAAACAAGGTTGATTTAAAAATATCGAAACCGAAATTTTATACATATTAGTTAAGTTAAGGTACATTGAATTGATTGATTGACATGAAAAAAATAGATATGGACTCCAAAAGTTGCAAATTACAACTAAAAATTTTCAATGTCATTCACATACAAATTAAAAAATCGGACAAATAGAAATAAAAAACAATCAAAAATAAATTAAAAAATATAATTTATTTAGTTACAAAATGGTCAAAAAGCTCAGCTTTTGCCTGCCTCAGTGGTTCGGTGGGCGACGGTCCGCTTGCGGCGCAAGAGGTAGGGGGTTCGAGACCCGCCTAGGGCTTAAGTGCTTGTATGATCTGCAATCACTTTGTCTGGGTGTTTAATATGTATACTAAAACATATCTATCTATATTTGTCTATTATATTAAGTATATCAGATGTCTAGTTATTTATTTATTTATTTATTTATCAAACAAAATCCACAGCCCTTAATATATATCTTAATAGATAACTTATAATTATGACCTAAGGCCAAAAACATATTATTTTATACCCGAAACACAAGCTTAGAGCTTACCACGGGGCTAGATGTTGTTGTTTGGATAATCCGGTAATATTTGTACGGTAATGTTTTGCAGGTTTTTCAACCGTCGCTGGTATTCTGTTGGTTCAATAAGCATAATATGCAATTCTAAATTTTTACTTTAGCATATTTACCATGATTATTTTCTTGTAGAAAAAATTCCACACTCAAAATTTTCTTAACTTATTTTATCCAATGAGTATTTATCTTAAACCCTAAAACTAATATTAAGCGAAATAATACACAATACATTTCGCTAAATATGTATGTAGATTTTCTCGGAATGGAACACGTAGCACAGTTGCTCGGGGCGACTGAGGTTTATTATATCGTTACTAGCTGACCCCAGCAAACGTTGTTTTGCAAAATGATAAATTGATAGTAGTGAAGATAACTCAAATTAAATTAAAAAAATTAAGGTTGAATTGAGAAATAGAATGAGTTGGCTTGGGTTATATGGCATAACCCCAAAAATCAAGTCAAACTGGCAAAAAAAATTCAAAAAATACGTGACTTTCAAACCTAGGACATTGGGATACACCAAATTTTGTATAAAATGAGGGCATATTTCAATACTCATATTTACACATATTTAATTACTCTACTGATTGCTATAACATTTAAATGGGACCAACTTGCAAGCAACATCTTTAATTCAAAAAATAATAATCGACATCGGTCCAAGGAGATCAAAGTTCTGATTGAGGTAAAGAACATGAAAAAACAAGCAAATAAAAAAAAATATGCGACGTATTCTGCCGTGCTAAAGATAACCGCCGTAAGCAGTGCTAGTTCTTAAAAAATGTATGTGCGTACGGTGAAGGCAAATATCGTGAGGCAAGTGGCATGTTCTAAGAATTTTAAGTTATAAGTGTTTGAAGGATATGTGACATATTAGCCGGCGTGGTGAATGAAGGCCTAATCCCTATCCCTAAAGAGAATACCCTGTGTTCCAGCAGTGAAGATCATTTATTACTCTTAAGAACTACATTCACTTACAAGATAAATATATTTACATTTCACTTAATGTTAAAGTTTTCCTGGGCATTTCACTCAGCACGAACACACTTTAAAATACTAAAATCATAATTACACACGGATATTGCAATATACAACATCTTCCAACAAAGCTTAGTTAGGGTTACCAAAGATAAAAACTGCCAAAAATGAAAGGAACTTTTCGTGAATACGGCAACCCTACGTTTAGGTACATCCCCAATGAATGCTGCTTCAAAATCACAGCTCATTTTCTTGCAATCTAACACATTATTTGGCTTCTTAACCTGAGTGCGGTGATTCATGCTTCTCCGTGTTTTGGGCATTTCCAGCCATTTACGGCATAAGTCTCTGATAAACGAAGGCAAGAGGTTTTCTTACAAATTTCGCCTAGTAATGGAGCGGTAATGGGGAGATTCTGAACGGCCATGACCGGTTTATACCGGATTATACCAGTTATGGCTCTTTGTCTGGTCTATCTCCTACCTTGCAGATAATATGCTTTGTGCTTATTTTGGTGGGAGTTTAAATGAGGGTTTAATTTTTTAATGCCGCTTTTAATGTCTGGATGTAACGGTGGGAGAAAACGGATTTTCTTTGGTTAGCTAATGTTAAATATTTCAGTTATTAAAGCTGTATTAACGATATGTTTTTTTTTCATGGCAACCTCATTGGCCGGTGGGTTAAGGTCCGCCTGAGGCACAAGAGGTTGCGGGTTCTATTCTCGCCGGGGGACATATTATACGAATCGCAATATCTAGTATCGGGTCTCGTATAAAATTCATTTAGTATATCAGTTACTCATAGTTCAAGCTCTGCTTAGTTGGGGGTTAAGTAATGCTGTGTTATAAGTCGGGAAATATTAATATATTTGTGGTACGCGGCAGAGTGAAATAACAAAAGAAATATAGAGGGCAACACACATTATAATTTAAACGATATCGGATCAAATATTATGCGTAAGTGTTTGCTGCAAAGCACGGAAAAGAGAATGATGAGAAAAGGTAGATTTATGGTCATGAATCGTGCCGGGAATTCTTAGCACGCGGGTCTCTGACCACTATCTTAGCCAGGACGAGCGGTACTATAAATTAAAAACTAGAGAGCTAGAAACTTACTAACATCCTCTCAAACTTTCGCGTTTATAATGTCACTATCACTACATAGTATAAAACAAAGTCGCTTTCTCTGTCCCTATGTCCCTTTGTATGCTAAAATCTTTAAAACTATGCCACGGATTTTGATGCGGTTTTTTTTAATAGATAGAGTGATTCAAGAGGAAGGTTTATATGTATAATAACATCCATTAAATAGTGGAAAAGTACTGTTATTTTTGAGGTTTCTAATGTGATGTAGTAAATAATTATATTTTTTCCGCTTACATTGCAAACGCAGGCTGAACCCTACGAGTTTTATCAAAATAATGTACTAAATATTGTACATATTGAAAAGGTCTACAGAAAAGTCCGTGATGGTATATGTCTATCTCTTATGGATAACCCACAATAACTTTTTTTTGTCATTTACTTTTTACGACAAATAATGGCTAATTATCGAAGCGATTTTAACCAATACAGCATTAATCCTTAACCAATTAAATACCTTGAATCCATTGTTCATTTAATATAGATCTATATGGCCCTGTACACCGTATGATTTAAGTGAATATTTTCGAAGATACAGACACAAGATCTCACAAGATCAAAGATAAAAATTGCGGAACGTAGCGTTTACGGCGGTACCGGCCGGCCGCCCGGTGCGGCAAGAGTGTGCCTATATATAGCGCGTCTGAGGCCGCGGTTTTCTCAAAACTACTGGATCGTTTTTAATCACATAGGCTATATATTTTATCTGTACTGTAGTTACTGTAGTGTATTTAGTGTCAGCATTGCACCCGTGCGAAGTCGGGGCGGGTCGCTAGTATTAGTATAATTTAAAAGTGAAAATTTTAATCGTATATTAAATCAATTACTTTGCTGTGTATAAATTTCGCAATCTCCTCTCAACTTTCAGTTCGCCCGATCCTGCAGATCCCAGACAACTTGGCATCACATTCGTTCCAGTTGGAATTACTCCAAAATGTTCCGTACCTTTGGAAACAAACTTTCAAATTGAAGATGGCTATTTTATTTTCTATGCCAAGGAGAAGTAGATTCGTTGCTGGATTTTGATCTGTCGCGAAATCCTGGGGCGGTTGGGTAATATATATTCCTAGCCGATTGGAGTGGTCAGGCATTTTTATCAAGTTAATGATTATTTAAAAAAGTGATAAACCTCACTTTTTGACGCGCTTGTGTAATTGGTAGGTGGATGTTTTAAGCTATACCTGCCTAAGTCTCAGCTCCCAATAATTTATTCCGGAATTAAATATTATTTAATAAAATACCAATATTCTAATATTTATTTTTTATTGGGAATATGATTAACAGTTTACAAACACAGAAAAGTAATTAATGAATAAAACATTAGTGAAAAATTATAAGGTTTCTTTAGAATTAAGCTATATGTTTGCGTTAGTTTAGATAGACAGATAGTAGATAATACATTTTTTTAGTACTAAAAAGCAATATATACAAGGGCACACAAAAATATTACTAAGAAAATATAACAGGAGGTAGTCAAAAGTTGAGTATTGAACTTAACTTTTAAATTTGAATTTTGTATATACAGGGTGTGGCGTAATGAGGGGGGTGGGAGCGAATAAACAGGGCAGCGGAGACCATAAGCAAACGGGGCATGCCCGAAATGTTAAGCGATCGTTTATTAGAAGGTGCAGGGCATGCATTCGAGCTCACGGTGGGCAATTCGAACATTTATTATAAATAAATTTAATAAACGTAATTTTGATGACTTTTTGTTTCATTTACACGCTCTCATACAGTTCCTAGTTGTAACATTGGTATTAATTATTAAAATTAAATAAATTTTAAATTATCTTGTAAATTCAAAAAATGCTTCTAACTCAACTTAAAATCATTAGTTTTTTTAATTCAGAGCTCGAGATATCGTATGTTATACCATTTTGGAATCCTAATAAAATAGGCTAATTATTTATTAATTAGGCACTCATGTCACCATACATTTTTTTTACACCACAAGATACCAAAGTTAGATAAAAATAAAATGAATACACAAATTTTGCGTTCATATATATAAAATAAAAAAAGAAAAAACTATGGCTATCGTACAAAATTGGTAGTTTACATTTGATAGCACTACTATCTAGGAATGCTATTCAGAAAACAGACTGATAAAATTCTTTGTATTGTAAATTTGGTACTTAAAAGAGTGGGTCAGGTCTAACTTTAAAAAAAAAAATGCCTGATAACTCGAAAACCGTGACACTTTAACTGAATACAAATGATCATTTTCCGAACAGTCGCGATGCCCCCCAACCGTGGGTAAAGGATTATCCACTCATTACGCCACACCCTGTATGCAACTTACGCTAAGTACCTACCTCCCTCTTACTAGCCGCAAAATTCTTGATTAAAATATGCAAGACAGACTGATTTGATTTATTTCAAATCGGTTCAAGCTACCATAGCTTCTCATTACTATTAAAATTAAAGATCAAGAAGCATTAATATATCGGACAACTCGAGACATACTATCGAAAAACTAAAGAAATATCACACCTAAATAAAAAAAAGGTATGTGTGCGATTCACACACGATAGAAGTGAAACTTCAGTAAATCGACGAAAGAATAATAAGAAGAATAAAAAAAAAGTGTGTGTGTGTCAGCTACGACGCACGATTGGAGTCTACTACTTATGAACTATAATTATGATATATATCGAATAGAAAAAAAGGGTAAATGAACGCATCTGCTAAAATGTTAAGAGAAACAAACATATATCTGTAATTATTCGGATTATTTATATTACTTCAATAAAGCGTATTACATAAAGTATGTTACAAAATAATATAAATAAAATACAGCAATACTTTGAAATTTAAATAAAGCATTGTATTTGTGTCTCTTATATCATTTCCGTTTCATCTTTTTGCATCCGGTTTGAAATCACTACGATTCTATAGAAGTTTCACTTCAAAAAAAATCTAATTTGCTATTAAATCAGTAATTATTTCATCGTAAATTGAAGAATGACGATGACATAGGTAACGATGAATTTGAGCAGCATCCCGAGCAGGCTGGCGTCCAGAGGGAACACCCTGTACAAGCGGAGCCGGAGCGGACGCGCCTCCACGTAGCGGATGAACCGCCCCAACTCTTCCTGCCGTCTCCAATCTAGAATAATACCATTCTAATTCTAATAATAAACAGGAAACCCCTTTCACGCTTAAATTACTGAAAGTGTAAATATTGTGTTAATATAAATATTGTGTCAAGTTTATCAGATGACTAGTAATCTAAAGAACTTACTTATAGTCCACCACGAGGATACATTGCATATTTAATAGACCTAAGTCCTGGAAATAGACATTGACTTTTTCTCAAAAACAGGTCTTGTGGGCTAATACAATCCATTTCAAAGTAGTAAATTTAGGTTAAACATTATGTTCCATTACCTGTTTCATCGACGATTTTGTTGTAGAGAACGATTCTCACGTGATTCGCTTTCGAAGCTACCCGCTCGGCCATCACGGCAGGAGAAATCATGAATATGGAATGCAGTAGCAGACGTATATACACATTTCCATACGTGAGCTGAAATAAAATGACATAGACAAAATATTTCGTAATTATTTCGTATGTAGGGCGTATTCCAAAAATGCCCTGCGAGTATCCCCTGCGAAGGGGATAGTTGGAATAATGCTCCAAGACCTGCGAACGGCGCTAGGGCTATTCAAAATAACAAAATCGGATTAAAAATTTCATCAAGATACAAGATACAAAATCATTCCATTGTTTGGTTTTACAAATCCTAGAAAGTCAAAAATAAAATACAAAAAAATAAAACATAGGTGCTTCATCAAGGATCATGCACATCAAATTATAAGCAATTTCAAATAATATCAAAAATCATATTACATAATGTATTTCATATTCTCTCTTTAGCTAAAGAATATCCATATTTTATGTTGTATTACAAAAAGACACAAATTCTGGTGAGTTTCCCTTAGCCTAGTTCAACGCCATCACGGAGAATACGAGAGAGGCAACATGCCAACGCCGGCGCCTACCCGTGACACATTCCCTGCCCAACATTGTAAGATTTATGTAATATCTCATTAAGCAGAACATATTATTATAATATGATGATACTTACAGTATAGGTATTTTTAAATTCTTGGACTACTAATAATAACTGACCCATCAATTCAATCGTCGTAAAGAATATTAACGTAGTATACTGAAAATAATAATTTACAAATTGAAATTTTCGTGAAGATCGGAAGTAAGAAAACTAAAATTGTGAAAAAGATTGTATTAATTTCCTTAGAATAATATTTTAAAACTTACCAAAAGAGCAAATGCACTTTTATACATGTGAGTTACGTCTGCTATTTTTTTGTAAATAAGTATAAGTGATGAAAAATCACTTCGGTCCTGTTTTAACACTGTTAAAAACATTCTCAGCCTGCTATGAATACAGTAGAAAACACACGAGCAGGTTAAATATACTGCCGAATATGATATTAACATTAATGTTACTAGAGTCACATATACAGTATAGTTACAAATAGAGAAATTATCTTCAATGAAACATAAAATCATATTGGTTAAACAGTAGTATGCGATACACGAAATAATGCAAATAAACATTTTAAGTTCTGAGTGTGACCGGTCTGTAACGCCCAAACTAAAGTCAATCTCTCGCAAGTGTTGGTGTAGCTGAGAGAACGTTTGATTGGGATGAAACGAAATCAATATTAATATAATCAGGATAAAGAATACCATGTAGAAAATAGACCAAAATACGCCAGCCGAAATATTTGGAATTCCTAAAGCCTTTACCGAGTGTAAGTACAGCGAACAATATAAAATTAACTGAATAACGGTTAAGAATTTGAAAACGGTTTTCCTGCTTTTAGCTGTGTGTTCGAAGAAGCCAAAGTCCAAACAGCCAAGAATATGAATAAGCCTGTAGATAGCTATCATCAGAGATCTAGGCAGAGATCTAGGCAAAGATCTCTGTGAGATTATATGTTGGTTCTCTGTCTGCATGTTGAGAAAAAGGTAATTTTAGTTGGTTAATATGACTAGGCGAGCCAGTAGGGTCGCCTTATTCTACTTAACTGAAGCACAAAGAATGGAAGTTCCATCATTATACGAATTGCTTCCACTACTTTAGTTATTATTTTAATCAGTATTGTCTATCCATCTACATATTATCTGCCAGCGATCATCAAACATGTTTTATTTTAAAATAACAGCTCTTCAGCTGTTTGCTACAATATTATTATTTTTAAACAAACAATGTTTGCAATAAATTTCGGTATTTTTTTTACCTTTCATCTATTATAAACTTAAAATATTATCCCATCAAAAACAATACTTGTCAAAAAAACCAAGTCGCGCAACTCAGTTGTTCTGCGGTAAAAAGTTGTGAGATCCAAGTAAATCCAAGTCTTCAAATTTCGTCTCAAAATTCTTTAATGTTTTGAAGCTTCTAGGTCTGCTAGAAGTGCCTTAGAATGTTGATGATCGGTGAGTCAGTCAGTCAGTCAGTCAGTCAGTGAGTGAGTGACAAAATTACGAAATTTGACCCATTATAATTCTTAAAATACTGGTTCAAATTGAATGAAATTTGAAATATACCGTGCCTTTACAATCCTGCATGGATACTGAAAATTTCAGTCTTCTTGTTTTATCCACAACGAAGTTACAGGGGGTCGAAAATGGCCTGAATTGCTTCGAGAAAAGGATGGTACGGCCGTGCCGCTTTTTTTGCTCGACTTGGTGGGGGCACTGCCGTGCCCCCAGATATTGGTATTTGTTTGGTGAAGCTACCGATTTTTGGCTAAGTTTATTGTGGATTATCCAAAGATTATAAGACCGATTTGTTTTTAATTCTGAAATAAAATTTAAACATAGTTTTTTAAATCTCAAAATGAAAACAACATTTTTATTGAACACCCATTGATTTTTATTCTAGATATTCCATTTAAAATATATTTCGTTGGTTCACATAAAAAAAAATTACAATGACAAAACTGGACGGAAAGTCAAACTGTGATAAAAATGTTAAACTCTATCGCATGTCTAGGTACCGCGCGGCTGCTGTAGGAATACTGCATAGATAGTTACCTACCGTGGTTTCGTTAATATTGATACTAACATCTTTGTTTTAAAGTTATTCTTATGAAATTGAGTGAGAAGGTTCTTTATAATATAATTATTTAAAAAAATCACTATCTCACGTGGTAAAGCTAAGGCAAGAAAAACGGTGCAGGATTAGAAACTTTAGAAACTATGCATTTATTTCGTTTCAAATGTTATGCACTGCAAGCAAGTTTATATTTAATAGAATATCATCCCCGAATCTATGTTTAGAAACACATAAAAATCTGAGGGGTTTCATTAGGGGTTTTAATTGAGTTTAGTAATCTGTCAAAATTAATAAAGACGAAAGTTTGTACGTTTGTTTCACAACTAAACGGCTAAAACAATTTTCCTGTGATTTTATTAAATTATTATTCGTAGTTATAACTTTATAACTACATAATCATGCTTAAAAACCAGGTTCCCGCTAGCTATAATTCAAATAAAACGAAAAAATCCGTGTAAACGAGAAAAGAGTGAAACCGTGATCAACAGCTAGTTACTTACTTAAATATCAATCTATAATATAACAATCTAGAGCTAAGTTCTGCAGTATTATTTCAGCATAAATTGCAGGATGACGATGAGATAGGTGACGATGAAGTTGAGCAGCACCCCGAGCAGGCTGGCGTCCAGGGGGAGCACCCTGTACAAGCGGAGCCGGAGCGGACGCGCCTCCACGTAGCGGATGAACCGCTCCAACTCTTCCTGCCGTCTGCAATCTAGAATAATACCAGTTGTTATTGCAATAATCTGTTACCACAATAGGCATTATGACTAAGTAAAAAAATTGAATCCGTTTCGAACGTCTGTTGGCCTGTCCAGAAATACTGAAATTTAATAAGGTTGTGCCAAGATATAGGGCATCAATGTTCCGGAGAGGAGGCATTACCTCAAGCGAAACTTCAATGCACTGTCTCGTCTTGAATATTCGTTTACAAGCAAAAATAAAAAATATGGTTACTATTTTTTTCACGTTTTTCGTCTCCACTTAGTGAGGAGGGGGTTAAAGCCTGGAGAAGCTGATCGTAGTTGGAAACACGGAGGGTAAATCAGCCCGTGGTCGCTCTCCAACCAGATGGTTTGATCAAGTGAAGGCCTCTTCCTCATCTAAATTCTGCTCGGTTGTCACGCCATGGATAGGCACCGTTGGAGGCAGATTATTAAATCCAGGTGGACCACGGCACCGTTGTCCACAACCTGTGGTGACCACGATCCTCAGCCATGAGGGAACGACCCCAGAGAAAGAGACTATATTTTTAAGTAATCTAAATAACGGAATTATTTATGTTTTTGTCATTTACCCTATTGAAATGAAAACGGGCATTAACGGGCGTTATAGTTTTCGCTTATTTTCTGTAATTACCTGTTTCGTTTAAGAGTTTGTTGAGGAGGATTATTTTCAAATCGTTTACTTACGAAGCTATCAGCTCAGCAAACACAGCAGGGGAAAACATTAACATCAAATGCAGTAAGAGACGTGGGTAAGTTATTTGGTGTGAAATCTGAAACAAAACCTAGGACTAAAAAAAAGGTCTTAGTAAGAAGCAGTTAGGAATATAGAGGTTCCCATTGAGGACGCGTCTTGTAGGAATGCATCTAAATGTAATATGGTAATGGATATAATGCCAAATTATAGGCAAATTGTCGTCATTACATTTGGACGTACGCACTGTCAGTTTATATATGAACGAATATACAGTTATTTTCAATAAGCTTTATATTCTATTTCCAATTTATTATATTTCCAACCGACTTTAAAAAAAAGGTCGAGTTCTAGTTTTATTGTTGTTATACATATATACTAGTAGTGCCCCGCGGTGTTGCCCGCGTTATAACAGATTTTTTGCGGTTAAAAGTAGCCTGTGTTCTTACTGAGGTTGTAAATAATATATGAAATAAATTTCATTGAAATCGTTTCTGTAGTTTTTGTGTGAAAGAGGATCTTACAGACAGAGTTGTTTTCGCATTTAAAAAAGTGTCGATAAAATTTATTTTTCCAACCGACTTTAAAAAAAGATGCGGTTTGGCACGTTTTATTGTATGTTATATTTGTTATCTTAGAACGTTTTTCTACATGAAACGATTTTGATTAACTTGTTCAATTACTTTTAATACCTGCATCCAATTGGCATACGTTTTTTCACGAAACGATTAAGAAGACGTCCACCCCATTTGGATTGATGTACGTATAATAATCATTTATGGGCACTTTAATCCTAGCATACAAGATACAAAATCATTTATTTCCATTGTTTAGTTTTACAAAACCTAGACACGACAAAAATAATATACAAAAAAATAAACATAGGTGCTTAATGATTAATAGGAAAAGAAAGTGACGTTCTGGTCACTTCGCTTTTATTAAACTAGAGCAAAGAAGCGATTAGAAACTCAAGCTCATTTTTGTATTGAAACTTAACAATAATTATTTGTTATAGAGATGCCAGTCCAAAGCTCAGCTATTACGATACAGTATCATACTTACATTACCAAAGTCCCTCAGTTCTTTGACTGCTTGTATTAATTGAGTCATCAATTCAACTGTTACATAAAATAGTACAGTAGAATACTGAAAAGATAAAAGTTATTGATGCAAAAATACTTTTGTTATGTTGAATCCTTACACGTGACCTCCGGGCTGGGCCAGTGCGTGAAGCGATTTTTTCGTGTTTCGTAATGTGGTCCGGAGAAGCCATCTACCATCTAGGTCTTCATGCTCCATCTTGGACCACATCGTCAATTTACATCAGGTGAGATTGTGGTCAAATGAAGGCTTTGTATCATAAAAAAAAGCCGTTCTCAGTTTAAGGCTCCTACGGGCAAACCTAGCGGCGGGTGCGAGGACATCGCTTCACTCTTGAGTTTCGTACTTCACAATAATTGGCCACCTCCTTTACAGATGTCACAGCTCCATGCCACTATTTGGTACTCATTTTGATTTAACTCATAATAATTATATCCTGTCATGTGGATAGGCCTACACTATTTTCAAACATATAGTTGATCAATTGGACCACCCGTATTTAATATTTTATAATAATATTCTTAAAAACTTACCAAAGGTGCAAATGCCTTCTTATACATGTGAGTTACATCAGCCAATTGTTTGTAAATAAGTGTTAGTGATACAAAATCAATTCTGTTCTGTTTTAATACGGACAAAAACGTTTTCAGCGTACAGTGTATACAGTAGAAAACAAATGCGCAAGACAAAGAACCTACGGTGTATGATATTACCATCACTAACAGTTGTGTCACAAAAGCCGTATAGTTACAATAAAAGAAGACATCATTACCAACACAACCACAAAAAATCGTTGTACAGTAGTATAAGATAATCAACATAAGACATATAAATATTTTTAGCTCTGTATTATAATTTTCTGTGTCTCCCAACCTAATTTCGATCTCCCGCAAGTGTTGATGTAATTGAGAGAACGTTTGATCGGGGTTAAACGAGAGCAATATTAAAATCATCTGACAAAAGAACACTAAATATAATATAAACCAAAATCGGACAAAGTTGTCAGATCCAAAAGCGATTACCCGGTATATGTACAGTGAAGAATAGAAGATTAACTGAGTAACGGTTATGAATCTGAATATAATTTTTCTATTGTAAGATTTGTATTCGAAGAAGCCGAAGTCCAGACAGCAAAGTACATGGACAAATCTGTAGATAGCTGTCATCAGAGCTCGATGGGTGGAGTTCTGAGGGAATGCGCGTTGGTTGCCTGGCTGCATGTTGAGGATGTAGGTAATTTTATTCGTTGAATATGAATGCTTTATGAAACCTAACTGAAGTATACAGAATGTGGGTTCCAGCAAGGTAGAAATAGCTTCCACCACTTTAATTATTATTTATCAGTATTTTCAATCATTCTACCTTATTTCCACATCATACTGTTTTATTTTTGTAATTTGTAATGGATGACTAAAAATTTATTAATAATTAGTCCGTTATTACGATTACTAACAATATTTTACCCATTTTTTTTCTTTTATCTGGCAAACGATAAATCAACGATGCGATGCATTGAAGTTTCGCTCGACGAAATGCTATCGAGCAAAATGTACAAAATATAATATACACGTTACATGCCCCCATTCCAGAACTCTGGTGTTCTATATCTTAGCACTTTCTTATTAAATTAGTCCGTTATTACGATTACTAACAATATTTTACCCATTTTTTTTCTTTTATCTGGCAAACGATAAATCAACGATGCGATGCATTGAAGTTTCGCTCGACGAAATGCTATCGAGCAAAATGTACAAAATATAATATACACGTTACATGCCCCCATTCCAGAACTCTGGTGTTCTATATCTTAGCACTTTCTTATTAAATTAATATAACAAACATCATGTGTGCAGTATTAATGGACGGACTAAACAAAATACTGACTAAATATGGACTGGAAAAAGTTCCCTGCATCTGTCTTTCCTGTAGATTACTACCTGGGAATCTTCAAAGAAAGAGTACCTTCTAGGTCTTCATGTCCCATCTTAGACCACATCTTCTCTTTACATCTGGTGAGATTGTGGACAATTTAAGGCCTACCATATCTAGCATAAAAAAAACCTATTTTTTTATGAAGTCATCATGCCTTTTCAAAGCAACATTTTATGTACACATTCGTTCCAGTTAGAATTACTACAAAATGTTCCGTACCTTTGGAAAAAAACTTTCAAATTGAAGATGGCTATTTCATATTCTGTGCCAAGGAGAAGTAGATTCGTTGCTGGATTTTGATGTGTCGCGAAATCCTGGGGCGGTTGGGTAATATATATTCCTAGCCGATTGGAGTGGTCAGGCATTTTTATCAAGTTAATGATTATTTAAAAAAGTGATAAACTAGTAATTGGTACGTAGATGTTCTAACCTATACCTGCGTAACTCTTAGCTCGCAATAATGTATTCAGGAATTAAATATTATTTAATAAAATACTAATATTATAATATTTATTTATTGGGAATATGATTAACAGTTTACAAACACAGAAAAGTAATTAATGAATAAATCATAAATGATAAACTTTAAGGTTTCTTTAGAATTTAGCTATATGTTTGCGTGAGTTTAGATAGACAGATTGATGGATAATACATTTTTTAGTACTAAAAAGCAATATATACAATATTGAATTTTGTATATATACAACTTACGCTAAGTACCTACCACCCTCTCACTAACCGCAAAATTCTTGATTAAAATATGCTAGACAGACTGGTTTGCTTTATTTCGAATCGGTTCAAGCTACCATAGCTACTTATTACTTTAAAAATAAAAGATCAAGAAAGATCAATATATCCGACCACTCGAGACATAGTCCATTATCGAAAAACAAAAGAACTATCACACCTAAATATTTTTTTCCAAATTTGCTATTAAATCAGTAATTATTTCATCGTAAATTGCAGGATGACGATGAGATAGGTGACGATGAAGTGGAGCAGCATCCCGAGCAGGCTGGCGTCCAGGGGGAGCACCCTGTACAAGCGGAGCCGGAGCGGACGCGCCTCCACGTAGCGGATGAACCGCTCCAACTCTTCCTGCCGTCTGCAATCTAGAATAATACCATTCTAATTCTAATAATAAACAGGAAACCCTTTCACGCTTGAATTACTGACTGTGTCGATCAATAAATAGAATTAGATATGTACCTAAGTTATGTACACTATAAATATTGTGTCAAGTTTATCAGATCACTAGTAATCTATGATACATTTTATATTTAAAAAACCTAAGTCCAGGAAAAAGGCTTTAACTTATTCTCAAAAACAGACCCGTTTTTGAGAATAAGTTGTGGGCTAATACAATCCATTTCAAAGTAGTTAATTTAGGTTAAACATAATGTTCAATTACTTGTTTCGTCGAGGATTTTGTTGTAGAGAACGATTCTCACGTGATTCGATTTCGAAGCTGCCCGCTCGGCCATCACGGCAGGAGAAATCATGAATATTGAATGCAGTAGCAGACGTATATACACATTTCCATACGTGAGCTGAAATAAAATGTCATAGACAAAATATTTCGTACAAATAACAAAAGGTACGGTTGTATTTAGGGCGTATTCCAGAAATGCCCTGCGAGTATCCCCTGCGAAGGGGATAGTTGGAATAATGTTCCAAAAATAATAATATTTTAAACTTACCAAAAGAGCAAATGCACTTTTATACATGTGAGCTACGTCTGCTATTTTTTTGTAAATAAGTGTAAGTGATGAAAAATCACTTCGGTACTGTTCTAACACTGTTAAAAACATTCTCAGCCTGCTATGAATACAGTAGAAAACACACGAGCAGGTTAAATAAACTGCCGAATATGATATTAGCATTAATGTTACTAGAGTCACATATACAGTATACATAGTTACAAATAAAAAATTATCTTCAATGAAACATAAAAACATATTGGTTACACAGTAGTATGCGATACACGAAATAATGCAAATAAATATTTTAAGTTCTGAGCGAGACCGGTCTGTAACGCCCAAACTAAAGTCGATCTCTCGCAAGTGTTGGTGTAGCTGAGAGAACGTTTGATTGGGATGAAACGAAATAAAAGTTAATATAATCAGGATAAAGAATACCATGTAGAAAATAGACCAAAATACGCCAGCCGAAATATTTGGAACTCCTAAAGCCTATAATACCGAGTGTAAGTTCAACGAACAATATAAAATTAACTGAATAACGGTTAAGAATTTGAAAATGGTTTTCCTGCTTTTAGCTTTGTGTTCGAAAAAGCCAAAGTCCAAACAGCCAAGAATATGAATAAGCCTGTAGATAGCTATCATCAGAGATCTAGGCAGAGATCTCTGTGAGATTATATGTTGGTTCTCTGTCTGCATGTTGAGAAAAAAGGTAATTTTAGTTGGTTAATATGACTAGGCGAGCTATTTAACTGAAGGACAAAGAATGGAAGTTTCATCATTATACGAATTGCTTCCACTACTTTAGTTATTATTTTAATCAGTACTGTCTATCCATCTACATATCTGCCAGTGATCATCAAATTTATGTTTTATTTTAAAATAATAGCTCTTCAGTTGTTTGCTAAAATTTGCAATAAAATTCGGTGTTTTTTTTTTACCTTTCATCTATTATAAGCTTAAAATATTATATTGCTATTTGTTTGGTGAAGCTACCGATTTTTGGCTAGGTTTATTGTGGATTAAATCTCAAAATGAAAACAACATTTTTATTGAACACCCATTGATTTTTATTCTAGATATTCCATTTAAAATGTATTTCATTAGTTCACATAAAAAAAAATTACAATGACAAAACTGGACAGAAAGTCAAACTTTAAAAGTGGACAGCTCTATCGCATGTCTAGGTACCGCGCGGCTGCTGTAGGCTGGGTTATCAAGTCTCGACTGAGTTGGAATACTGCATAGATAATATTACCTACCGTGGTTTTGTTAATGTTGAAACTAACATATTTGTTTTAAAGTTATTCTTATGAGAAGGTTCTTTATAATATTATATTATAAAGAATCTTCCTTTTTAAATAATCACTATCTCACGTGGTAAAGCTTAGGCAAGAAAAACGGTGCAGGATTAGAAACTGTAGAAACGATGCATTTATTTCGTTTCTAATGTTATGCACTGCAAACGAGTTAATATTTAATAGGTTTCATCAGGGGTTTTAATTGAGTTTAGTAATTTGTCAAAATTAATAAAGCGAAAGTTTGTACGTATGTTTCACAGCTAAACGGCTACAACAATTTTCCTGTAATTTTAATAAATTATGATTCGTTAGAAATTTAAACTACATAATCATCCTTAAAAACTAGGTTCCCGCTATAATTCAAATAAAACGAAAAAAGCGAGTGAAACCGTGATCAACAGCACTCAACAGCTAGTTACTTACTTAAATATAACAATCTATAATATAACAATAAGTTAAGAGCTAAGTTCTGCAGTATTATTTCAGCATAAATTGCAGGATGACGATGAGATAGGTGACGATGAAGTTGAGCAGCACCCCGAGCAGGCTGGCGTCCAGGGGGAGCACCCTGTACAAGCGGAGCCGGAGCGGACGCGCCTCCACGTAGCGGATGAACCGCTCCAACTCTTCCTGCCGTCTGGAATCTTAAAAAATACCAGTTGTTATTGCAATAATCTGTTACCACAATAGGCATTATGACCTAAGTAAAAAAATTGAATCCGTTTCGAACGTCTGTTGGCCTGTCCAGAAATACTGAAATTTAATAAGGTTGTGCCAAGATATAGGGCATCAATGTTCCAGAGAGGAGGCATTACCTCAAGCGAAACTTCAATGCACTGTCTCGTCTTGAATATTCGTTTACAAGCAAAAATAAAAAATATGGTTACTATTTTTTTCACGTTTTTCGTCTCCACTTAGTGAGGAGGGGGTTAAAGCCTGGAGAAGCTGATCGTAGTTGGAAACACGGAGGGTAAAAGAGCCCGTGGTCGATCTCCAACCAGATGGTTTGATCAAGTGAAGGCCTCTTCCTCATCTAAATTCTGCTCGGTTGTCACGCCATGGATAGGCACCGTTGGAGGCAGATTATTAAATCCAGGTGAACCACGGCACCGTTGTCCACAACCTGTGGTGACCACGATCCTCAGCCATGAGGGAACGACTCCAGAGAAAGAGACTATTTTTTTAAGTAATCTAAAAGACGGAATTATTTATGTTTATGTCATTTACCCTATTGAAATGAAAACGGGCATTAACGAGCGTTATAGTTTTCGCTTATTTTCTGTAATTACCTGTTTCGTGTAAGAGTTTGTTGAGGAGGACTATTTTCAAATCGTTTACTTTCGAAGCAATCAGCTCAGCAAACACAGCAGGGGAAAACATTAACATCAAATGCAGTAAGAGACGTGGGTAGGTTATTTGGTGTGAAATCTGAAAGAAAATTCAGGACTTAAAGAAAGTCTAAAGGTCTTATTAAGAAGCAGTTAGAAATATAGGGGTTCCCATTGAGTAGGCTTCTTTTAGGCTTAATGCTTCTAAATGTAATATGGTAATGGATGTATGCCAACTTATAGGCAAATTTATAGGTCATTATAGGCACATTACATTACATAAATTTGGACTTACGCACTGTCAGTTTATATAATACGAGTGTACAGTTATTTTCAGTAAGCTTTATTTTTCCAACCGACTTTCAAAAAAGGAATAGTTCTAGTTTTATTGTTGTTATACATATATACTAGTAGTGCCCCGCGGTGTTGCCCGCGTTATAATAGATTTTTCGCGGTTAAAAGTAGCCTGTGTTCTTTCTGAGGTTGTAAAGAACCTATGTAATAAATTTCATTGAAATCGTTTCTGTAGTTTTTGTGTGAAAGAGGAACATACAGACGGAGTTGTTTTCGCATTTATAAAATTATATATATATAGGATAATTTTTACTTTTCCAACCGACTTTAAAAAAAAGATGCGGTTCGGCACGTTTTATTGTATGATATAATTGTATATCTGTTAAGCTGCAAGATTGTGGAATGCTTTGCCTGAAAGATTGAAAGAGATACGTTCCTTGTCAGTTTTAAAACGTGTGTCAAAGAATATTATCTGTCTTACTAATAAGTGCTAACTATAATGAATCCTTTAAAATTAATATATTTATACATATATTTATTTAGTGTCTTAAGGAGTTATTATAATCTTAATTGTTTTATTTCATATTGTACACCCCTGTCTACTAATTATTTTATCAAAGCTATTTTCCATCCAATGGTTACCTGGAAGAGATCGCTTTTTAGCGATAAGGCCGCTCATTGTACATTTGGTTTCCTACGTGTTGTTGTATTTTGTTTCCCTGTGTGTGCAATAAAGTGTTTTTGTATTGTATTGAATTAATGGGCTCTTTAATCCTAGCATACAAGATACAAAATCATTTATTTCCATTGTTTAGATTTACAAAACCTAGACACGACAAAAATAAAAAAAAGTGTGTGTGTGTGTCAGCTACGACGCACGATTGGAGTTTACTACTTACGAACGATATTATGATATACATATGTACATCGAATAGAAAAAAAGGGTACATGAACGCATCTGCTAAAATGATAAGAGAAACAAACATGTATCTGTAATTATTCGGATTGTTTATATTACTTCAATAAAGCGTAATACATAAAGTATGTTACAAAATAATAATAATTGTGTTCAATTTATACAAATCCAATTTTAGGATGATTGATTTCTTTCACTTTGAATTATAATATCATTCTTAAATACTGCAAAGAACAAATTAATTAGGTGTCGAAACTATATCTTCTTTTTAATATTTTAATTAATAAATAACAGAAGGTACTTATTATATGTTCCAACGCTCACGAAACTACTCCACACACACACACACACTACACTACACTTCTCGCTGTTCGAAACGCGTTGAGAGGACCATAAATTTGTCAATTGTTTTAGTTCCCTGAAACGTAAACGTAAAAGCTATCTTTGTAAGACGATATCCAAGTGAAAAAGAAACGTCCAGCCAAAATGTTTTTGTAAATATTGATGATTTTACTGAATAACTTTGCACTCTCACCTCTACTCACTTAGAAATTCTAAGTGAATGCTAGACGAATACTTTTTCGAACGCGTATTCGAATGTCAAAAATGGTAACTCGCATTCCAGACACACAACAAACAACCAATCAAAATGCATTAAAGTTCTTATTTCGAACGTGACGTTTCGACGGTATTCCATCTCATTCTTTTACACGTTGAATCCTACAGATATATTTGTTTGTCTCTTTCTACGTAACGCCTCAACTTTTGTTAACACTTGATTTTACTCCCCATAAAATTTCCATACCGGGCCTTATAACTCAAATCGTTTCTTAAGGAGTAAACTCCAATAAACTCCAATACAAAAAAATAAACATAGGTGCTTTAAGATTAATAGAAAAAGAAAGTGACGTTCTGGTCGCTTCGCTTTTATTAAACTAGAGCAAAGAAGCGATTAGAAACTCGAGCTCATTTTTGTATTGAAACTTAACAATAATTATTTGTTATAGATGCCAGTCCAAATCTCAGCTTTTACGATACAGTATCATACTTACATTACCAGAGTCCCTCAGTTCTTGGACTGCTTGTATTAATTGACTCATCAATTCAACTGTTACATAAAATAGTACAGTAGAATACTGAAAAGATAAAAGTTATTGATGCGAAAAAAACTTTTGTTATGTAGTAATGCTCTATCAATTTAAAGAGATCTAATACTGTTACAATGTAAAAAAATAAAGGACCTATTAAAAATAGTCAATTTTTAAATAGAAAACAGTTACGTTCGCCACACAAAAAGTGTTATGTCTAGCATATCACTACATAGTATAAAACAAAGTCGCTTTCTCTGTCCCTATGCCCCTTTGTATGCTTAAATCTTTGAAACTACGCAACGGATTTTGATGTGGTTTTTTTAAATTGATAGAGTGATTCAAGAGGAAGGTTTATATGTATAATAACATCTATAAAATAGTGGAGAAGTACTGTTATTTTTAAGGTTTCTAATGTGATGTCGTAAATAATTACATTTTTTCCGCTTACATTGCAAACGCAGGCTGAACCCTACGAGTTTTATCAAAATAATGTACTTAGTATTGTACACATTGAAAAGGTCTACAGAAAAGTCCATGATGGTATATGTCTATCTCTTATGGATAACCCACTAAGCCGGAGCTATGTTTTTATATACAACGTTCACAATTTTTCTGTAGTGTATTTAGTATCAGCATTGCACCCGTGCGAAGCCGGGGCGGGTCGCTAGTACGTTATATAGCGTTATGCTAAAGAGGTATATTTTTTGGGTTGCCAGTAACACATTAACAATTTAATAGTTCGTACTCTTTCAAATTAAATATAAATTGATTATGTGGGATTTGCCTATTATTGACTTTAAAACTTTGAATATTTTATACTAATTTGTTGATATTATTAATAATTATTTTTAAGCCATTCTCAGTTTAAGGCTCCTGCGGGCAAGGCTAGCGGCGGGTGCGGAGGACATCGCTTCACTCTTGAGCTTTGTACTTCACAATTGGCCACCTCCTGTACAGATGTCACAGCTCCATGCCACTATTTGGTACTCATTTTGATTTAACTCATAATTATATCCTGTCAAGCCTACTGCCCGTGGGATTTAAGGCACAGAAATAAAATATATGAGTGGATAGACCTACACTATTGTCAAACATACAATTGATCATTGGAACACCCGTATTTACTATTTTATAATAATATTCTTAAAAACTTACCAAAGGTGCAAATGCATTCTTATACATGTGAGTTACATCAGCCAATGTTTGTAAATAAGTGCTAGTGATGCAAAATCAATTCTGTTCTGTTTTAATACGGACAATAATGTTTTCAGCGTACAGTGTATACAGTAGAAAACAAATGCGCAAGACAAAGAACCTACGGTGTATGATATTACCATCACTAACAGTTGTATCACAAAAACCGTACCGTCGATCTCCCTAACTTCACCTAGTCGCCTAATCTTCGCCTGAATTTATAAAATTCTCAATATCACCGAAATCTTAGAAGTAAGTTACAAAATAAACACCCACATTCAAATTTCTATTTAGTCGTGGCAATATTTTGCTGATAGCAACCCAATAATGCGTTTAGTTTGGCGGTCATTACATCAGAAAGTGTCAGTGGTGTGAGGTGTTTTAAGTGAAGTGCGAAAAACTTCGTTTGTATCCGCTTTCAGAGAACAGGTAATTATTATACTATAAAGTGTATCAAATAGTAAATTTATCGTAGATTCTTATAATGTAATCAGTTTGTCAATAATCTTTAAGAATAAATTGCTATAATTGAAATTAAGTACGGAGACACATGAGTGGCCATAATGTTCCAAACTTCGCCTACCCATAGGGTTGTCGCAAAGATTATAAGTATTTTCATTGTTAATTTAAATGCAATTAACATTTTAGTAGTAGTAGTATATTTTATATTTACATATTAAACCAATTTCATTCAACGGTTATTTATTATAAAAAAATTGTTAGGTACATTTTTATTGGGTAGGTATCTATACATATGTGTGTACATACATATGTACACAGAAACAAATATTTCAATAAAAAATATGTTTTTGATGTGTATCTAGTAGTAGATCCTTATCCTTAGTATCCTTAGGGATATTACATAATATTCAGGCCTATCAAATAAAAAAATAATTTCGTGAATATCTGATACACAACTTGTTTTATTCCATTTCAACTTTACCACCCACGTTATTGAAGAACCTTAGTACATAGATGGCCTTATGACAGCGATGTTTTTTAGGAAATGTTTTAAGTGATGATTTGTAATTGTCAAGATACATATTTATTTATTTTATTTTTCAGCAAAATGGCCTCAATAAAAAAAAAAGAAAAGATCGTATACTGCACATCATGATCAGCAAATGATGGACTTAGCTCTCGATATGATGAGAATAGATAGATAGAGATACTTACTCCTATAGGTAACTGATTTAGGTATCTACTCCTAAAAGTAAATAGATAAATAAGTAAATAAAAGAGTTGTTTTATTTTTAGGTGCTTTTTGATTTTTATTATTTAGGAACCCATTTTTACCTACAACTGCGACTCATAATAATTGTGACTACCCTGGTTGGTTGTTCACATTTGTATGGAAAGCGTAAATTACCGTGCCAAACTTCGCCTACTCGATAGTAATTTAGAAAATTGATCTTTAAGCACTTATAAAAAGATTCTGTTACGTTTCTACTACATCGCTCTATAGCCAAAAAAATACTAGCCATAGACGTCTTAAAAAAAAGCGAGGAAACATAGGTAGGCGAAGTTAGGCCAACGGCCCGATCTTCGCCTACTGGCTTTGGCAAGGTATTTTTATGTCTAAATCGATGATTTTAAGAGTTACTTTAGCTTGTGATTATTAAGAAACCTGAATTGTTCCATAAAATGTTAATAATTTGCCTGCAGTGGTAATATTTAAAAAAGTACGTTAAAAAAAGTGTCAAAACCCAGGCGAAGTTAGGGAAATCGACGGTATAGTTACAATAATAGAAGACATTATCACCAACACAACCACAAAAAATCGTTATACAGTAGTATAAGATAATCAACATAAGACATATAAATATTTTTAGCTCTGTATTATAATTTTCTGTGTCTCCCAACCTAATTTCGATCTCCCGCAAGTGTTGATGTAATTGAGAGAACGTTTGATCGGGGTTAAACGAGAGCAATATTAAAATAATCTGACAAAAGAACACTAAATAGAATATGAACCAAAATCGGACAAAGTTGTTAAATTCAAAAGCGATTACCCAGTACATGTACAGTGAAGAATAGAAGATTAACTGAGTAACGGTTATGAATCTGAATATAATTTTTCTATTGTTAGATTTGTATTCGAAGAAGCCGAAGTCCAGACAGCAAAGTACATGGACAACTCTGTAGATAGCTGTCATCAGAGCTCGATGGGTGGAGTTCTGAGGGAATGCGCGTTGGTTGCCTGGCTGCATGTTGAGGATTTAGGTAATTTTATTCGTTGAATATGAATGCTTTATGAAACCTAACTGAAGTATACAGAATGTGGGTTCCAGCAAGGTAGAAATAGCTTCCACCACTTTAATTATTATTTATCAGTATTTTCAATCATTCTACCTTAACTCCAAATCATACTTACGTTTTATTTTTGTAATAAATGACTAAAATATAATAATAACTAGTCCGTTATTATGATTACTTACAAATTTTACCCATTTTTATTCTTTTATCTGGCAAACGATAAATCTACGAAGCAATGCATTGAAGTTTCGCTCGACGAAATGCTATCGAGCAAAATGTACAAAATATATACACGTTACATGCCCCACTCCGGAACTCTGGTGTTCTATATCTTAATTAGCACTTTCTTATTAAATTAACATAACAAAAATCAGGTGTGCAGTATTATTGGACGGACTGAACAAAATACTGACTAAATAAGGACTGGTAAAAGTTCCCTGCATCTGTCTTTCCTGCAGATTACAACCGGGGAATCTTCAAAGAAAGAGTAAATAGGTACCTTCTAGGTCTTCATGCCCCATCTTAGACCACATCTTCTCTTTACATCTGGTGAGATTGTGGTCAAATGAAGGCCAATCTAGCATAGAAAATACTAATTTTTTTATGCCTATAAGCAACTTTTATGTAGCTTATTATTAAGTTTATGAGTGAAGTGATGGCATTTTTTCCATTTGTTGAAAGTCTGAGTCATATCTCAAAATACATAATCTACGTGTTTGATCTAAATGTACAACATGCTTGCCATAAATGTTGTTTTTAATCATGTTATCCTACATACATATCTATTGAACTTATAACTGATATAGCTGTGTTGTTCTATTCGCTTCTCAACTCAGTATAAAACATTGAAGCGAACTGTCAAGACAATGTTATTTCCTTGATATTTGTTATTTAAGCAATTTAGTATTATTAATTTTAAGTTGACCTGTCCATGTAGGCTATAAGCTTCTAAGGAAATAAACGTTTTGACTTTGACTTTGACTTTGATTGACACTAGAAGACAGTATTTAATCGTAGGTATATTGTATTTACTACCCAACCAATTACCTAATGCATTATAAACATGGAAATGTTATCTAAATTAATTGATCTATGTTTTTGTTTAGGTCTTCTCTAATATAAATTTATATGTATGTATATTTTATTTGTTGTGTCGCCTTAATTAATATCGGGAACATGACATGTTTTTGCGCGCCAAAATTTGACTTTCTGAGGCGCTAAAGAATATGTGTACCAAATTATAGGGCCGCGGCGTTATTAGGTTTTTATTGTGGAATGACATATTTACCCGCAGTAATAGTGCCTATGTTATATTTCAGGTTTTAATGAATATGTGAACCAAATTTTAGTTTCCCGGTACATGGAATACAATATAACCAAGTTTGGTTAATATCCCTTCAGTAGTTCTTGACCCATGCGTACACATTGAGACAGACAGATAGAGAATTTACTGATTGCATTTTTGGCATCAGTATCGATCACCAATGATCTCCAATATTTATATTGAATATGTATATTAAATGTACAAAATTGACTTTCCCACAGATTTATTATGGCATAACATATTGCTTTTCTTACTATTGAGCCTCGAAAGTATGTGAACAACTTCTCCAATATAATTCAGTATAAATTGTTGAAGAGGCCAAGATCAATCAATCCACACTCAGCAGAGCCTTAGAACAAACAGACATTGCGGTATTTGCTCAGAATGGATCCCGAGAGGTTCGCAAACATCACCTGTCAATACCTTTGTGTTCAGGATTCGCTGAAAAAGTTTTATTAGGTAAGCACATATTTAGTTGTGTACTTGGGTCTGGAGTCTGGTGGTGAGCCGTCGACATAGGCATGTGTATCCTTTCATAAGTGCCAGTTTTCAAAGTCTGAAAATTACAATCGAACATTATTTATAAAAAAATTGAAAATTATGAACCTAACTGTGGAGAGGATAGATGACGCAATGGGAATCAAATTGTAATCAGTTTTGTTTCTTCTTATTATGTATATCTATTTACATATGCTATTTCATATTTTTCACATATTTATTTATATTAAATAATGCACATTCCAGTTTACGTAGTTGCTCTTTTTTTTTAACCACACAGAATAGCTTACTTATGATTTAAAATATATAAATAATAAAAGAATATGTTTATAACTGATGTGTGTTTAATTATTTATTTATATATAACTCATGACACAACACACACAACTGCACACGTAACATACACTTAACGAAATCAGTTGTCGTTACTCGTAAGAACACTTATAATTAATATAAGTCACCCATAAATGATTTCTAAAAGGGCTGATTATCGGCTGAAAATCTTTAGGGGCAGTGAAAAAAACGCACAAAGGCTCGTCTCCTAGAGTCCTAAATGAGCCCATCTTAATAGCCCTATTTAAAGTAAACGTGCAATTATTATCAATGACTTTACCAACCATTATTCATCAACAACAATGGCACTCGCCCAAAAGCAATTTTAATTATTTGATAGCGACCGGACGGCCAAAAAATATAATATTTCTGGGTAAAGCTCATTTACACCACATAACCTGACCTTTTGACCCTTCGATTAATGGAGGGCAAAGGTCAAATGTCGTCCTGTTGTAATGTGGGATAAATATTACTTTACGCTGCAGAACTCATTAGCAGTATTTTCTGCTTTGAGGGAATCTTTGCAGAAAAAGTCGGGAGAAAATATGAATACTTACATTTTGCGGTGAAACAAAAAAATTATGTGTCTTTGGTAAAACGAGTACGTAATCTAATTTAGGCGATTTATCGCATTTGTGTCTGAAATTTCAATCGACGGTGTACGAAAGCGAGCTAGTACAAAGCTTTTTTGGATCTGAAAACTGGCTACCTACGACTGGGTCCTAGACTATTAATATCTGGATGATTTAAATAAAAGATATTTTTTGGTGCAACGAACTTCATGATTTATTGTAAGCAATACGGCCAATTTTATGTCGGTTTTAAAACTCTCAGGGATATAAGGGAGGGGGGGAACAATAATGACTAATGGTGTAATTTACTGAGAACTACGTTTAGATGTGGGCGCTGCGATTGGATGCAGAATAGAACGCGTGTTGGCGCGAACAGACGGTCTAGAATAGAAGTAATTTTTTCCGGAAGTTTGGAGTCGAAATTGTAGGCTTTAACGTCCAATTTTTTTTTTCTGCATCTACTTCGTATCATTACTGGATAGCTCGCAAGGTGTCCATGCGTGGATGGGGAGTGGTCCACTCCGTGATAGCTCGCGAGCTTTTATCCCCAAAATTCTTTGAATGAATCACTAATTTAAGCATACCTTGTGTATTTATGGAAGCAAATATTTTCATTTGACTTTATCCCTCGTCGGCAACGCGGAACCTACCTAATACGCGACAACTTCCCGTGGCATAGAACACCTTACTGGACGCCAATCGACGAGGCAGTGCTAGTCGGGTGTCGTTTAGTTCTAATGAGCATTAACCATTGTGTTGTAGATTAGATATTACGCAATGTCCTATCCTAACACCCAGCCATTACACTGGATACAATACATTCCTTTCAAATTATATACAGCTTAATAACTCTGTGCTTTTCAATGTCTCTTCAATATCTATAAAATCTTCATAGCTAAATCATGTTACTCCAACATACACCATTTTGCAATGCACGAAAATGCATTTGTATGGAAATCAAGACAAAAACGTTCTTGTCTATAAGTTGGCTACTCCTAGAAGATTAAAAGTCACGTTACATCAGACCTAAATACCAACACAACACCCTCTATTCCTTGGAATTAAGGTTTATATTTCTCTAAATCGAATCGGAAGCATCTAGAATATGCACCCAGGCTCTTACGCGTCCCTGATGGCCGCTATTTCTTACCGAGGCATTTCAAGAACTATTTTTCATTTATACTTAAAATATATAAATAAATATTTCTGTACAATCCACGAAATTACATCAAAATATATTCATAATCTTATTTTAAGGACATGTGACATTCACCAACCTGCACTTAGCCAGCATGGTGAATTCAGGCCTAATCTCTCTCGTCGTCCCTCTGTATACCAGCTGTGGGAACGTTAATAGGGTGTTGATGATCTAATTTTAAAATGATTACATGTAAAAATCTAGAATACATCCTCATAAAACCGCTATGAATCACCTCACGTTTTCGATGCCTGCATTACTCACTGGATCCTCAACTAACCCTCGATAGTCGTCTAATCGCTCGAACCGCTCATTTTTCTAAACGTCAGTAATCGCCTTAACCCAGTTTGAGATCCGGCTGAAGGTTCTATGCGCATTATACAAATACAATACAAGAACTTTTTTAAATTGTTATTTTTATATTGTATTTATTTATAATTCGTAAACTATAATTTTTTTTTATATTGGAAATACTTTTAATATATCATTACTGTATAACAGCATGCCAACAATGTTAGCAACCAATACAGGTAGGCAGGTAGAAAATGCCTAGGCATTAAGCCCACCTTTTTGTACAAAGTTTTTTGTTCAAATAATGTATTTAAATAAATAAAAAAAAACACTTTATTGTACACACAGGGAAATAAAATACAACAACACGGAGAGAAACAAATGTATAATGGGCGGCCTTATAGATAAATAGCGACCTCCTTAACCTTACCTTTGGATGCAAATAACTTAGATGAAATAATTTGAAGGTAATTATAATTTATGTTTTAAATCTGTGATAAATAAAATAGAAATCCAAAAATATTAGTTAACAAATAAAATTAGTGTTTTCATCACCAGCCACATTATTATAAATAACTTTAATACATAATTTAAATTTGATATAAATTGATAAGATAGTTTATTTAAGTAAACATAGTATAGGATACACATCTTAAGTTGAAGTTGTAATGCCCCAACGGGGCTCATGTCAGGGAATTTAGTATGTTAACACCTATAAGTAACCACATGATGCAACAAATAAATAAATAAAATATTGCGCACTAGGCGCAATTATAAGTGCATACTTATAATTGCGCCTAGTGTGGTTAAAGTATGGTATGAATCCTGTAAACTATGATTTATAGATCCTGCAACCGGATCTTAGACTATAGATTTGCTCGAACCTCGCGCGCTGGAGAGAATGGACAATGAGCTTTATCTTTGATATTCTCTCGAAGCTAACATTCGTGTCTTGCATTGCGGCTTTGCGACATTTTTGAATTGGATATTCCTACGGCATGCAAGGAGACTATTTTATGAATATTTTACAAAATCTTGCTGTGGGATAGGAATTTAAAAGTATTTTTTAACATAAGAGGCTATGTTGCAGGCTAAGCTGCGTGACCTATGCTGTGTGACCGGTTTTTACTGATAAGGTAGAATAATTAATGAATAGCTGAAACTAAGCTATGTGGCGGCCCGAATCTTAGTCAAAACGTGTTTTTCCTAGAAAACACAGGGCATACTCAAACTCAAGGATAAATAACAGCTTAAAGACAACTTTAGGATAATTAAATCAACATCTTATATATAAAAATGAATCGCAAAATGTGTTAATAACATAACTCAACAAAGGTTGGACCAATTTGGCCAACTTTTTTTTTAAATGTTCGTTTTAGTTCCATGATGGTTTAACAGCGAGAAAAAATCGAATAATTACCAGGAAAACATTTTTGAAAAAATACCCGTGCGAAGCCGAGGCGGAAAGCTAGTTTTTCATATAATAAAAAAATATCAAGTAAATAACATTGTCTTGACAATAAGCTTAATTTTTTTACAGAGTCGAGAAGCGAATAAAATAGCAACGCTTTTATTAGGTTTTATAATTATGTAAGATAAGTAAATATGTTCTATATAATTTTGCAACCGAAAGGTAGTTTCTGCGTGGCTCAAGCTATCTACAATATTCACGACTATTTTTAGCACATACCTAAACCATAGAACGCATCCTTCCTATAAAACATAATCTTATATAGAAGGTTATCTAGGTTCCATTATAGAACGACCTTCACCGAGATGCTTTTTTGATAAAACATTATATTGAATTTATAATGTCATTAACTATATTGCAGTGGGTTGCCTAACAAATTTTAGTCCAGGATCTGATTAATTAATAATTAAAACATTTTTTTCTATAATATTTTATCGGTTTGATTATTAAACAAAAACCATGCCAATGTAAAAGCAAAATAAAACTTACAAAATATGAATATGATGGAAAACATTTGGAAGCCTGTTCTATTCCAGTTAAAACTCTCGGGTTGCCAGCTATAAACAGGTAAAACTGATAATTTAATTATATTTCAATGCAAATAAAGATTATTTCATTGTGAAAGCGCTGGTAGGGTTGCCTGTGAAAAATCAGTCACGAATTCCGGTTGTCGAATTTTGAAAAGTGAAATATTGACGGCTTGCGAGTGATTATAATATTATTAAATTTATTATTATTTATTTATGTATATTTTTGACAAGTTATTTAAAAAATCTTTATAGGCTAAGTATTGTATTTAATTTTAAGACATTCAAATACGATTTCTGATTTTTTTCCTGAATAAATTTAATTTAATTGAATATGTGAAATTGAGTGGTAGAATGTGGTAGTCAAAATATGTGTACCTGGTGCGTGCCCTTCACACTTTTTCCGCTTTATACAGGGTGTAATCGTTAAGTGTGCACAGGCGATTATTCCGTAACTATTGCAGATATCAAAAAACTTTAAACTGATATCGAAAGTACTTTACCTAATGAGTAAAATGACATTAATACCTTTTTAAAAATAAAACGAGAAATATCCAAAAAAATTACATTAATCACTGCCATACATTTTATTTCTTAGTAAGTACAAAATTTTGTGTTCAAAGCATATGTTCGAAGTGACGTCCTCCTTGTGCAATACAATGACGAGCTCTATTTACAGTTTCTAAATGAACTTTCCTTAACATTTGCGGAGTAATTAAAGCAATTTGCACGACGTACACGATAACTCTGTAACTCTTCTAGGCTATGTTGTGTACTCTCTCAGCGTACACGTGGTCTTTGACAAATCCCCATAGGAAGAAATCACAAGGCGTGAGATCCGGGGATCTGGCAGGCCAAGGGGTTGCACTATTATTGGCTATTAAGCCATTATAATTGTTTCGTAAGAAATTCACTACAACATTTGTATTATGTGCAGGTGCTCCATCTTGTTGAAAAATTATCGACCTTCTTTCATCGTCTGGAATTGGTTCTAAGAGACTTGGCATATCGTTTTGTACAAAGGAGAAATATCTCTGTCCATTTAAGGTTCCACTGTAAAAATATGACCCAATGATCCGATCTCCAAGAATACCACACCACACATTAATTGAGAATCGCACCTGAGCTCTAACTGCAGTAGTTAAGCGAGGATTGTCAATTGACCAATAATGCGAGTTTTTTCTATTGTAAATGCCGCAGTTTGAGACATTACTTTCATCGGTCCATAAAATTGACCTTACATTGACATAATTATTGACTAGCCAATTGCAATAGACCAGCCGACGAGCAGGATCATCATTGTGCAGCGTTTGAGTAGGTTTTATCTAAAATGCTTTGAAGTTGTGTTTTTTTAATAACTTGTGTACATAAATTGTGGGACACTGGAAATGATCGGGCCACTGAACGCGTTGATTCTTGTGGATTATCTACTACGTAGTTAATAATATTGTTATCTAAGTCATTATCAAATTCCGGAGCTCTTGTTCTCGAACCTTTTTTTCTGTTAAAAGATCCATAATTTATCAAATTGTTATCCAACTTACGTAAATACGTACCAGAAGGAACTTCTCTATCTGGGTACTCTCTTCTGTAGGCGATAATGGCCGCCCTATTGTTACAATCATGTTTGTAGTACATTTTTAACATGTCCCTCTTTTCTGTATTGGAATATGCCATTTTTCAATCAATAAATGCAACAATCACGATTATTAACGCAAATTGAAAAATACAATAAATTGGCGGAAACGAGAACCCGCGATAAAGAATTTGAATTTAGAACGAACACCAAAGAGTATCTTTCTTTTTGTTTTTATTTAGTATGTTGCTTTTCAGCTAGTTCAAATCAATACAATATTGAAACAAGGTTTATTATAAATTTGAAGTGGTAAGATAATTAATCTACAAGTGTATCTACTTGAAATTCATTAATACCTTCATATCGTACATAATTATAAAATGACAAGGGTAAAATGAGTAGGTACTATTCCACTAAAAATAAGGAAACTAAAACCTTTCTACTATCTCATGATTTTTGGATATTTCTCGTTTTATCTATACTAATATATAAAGCTGAAGAGTTTGTTTGTTTGTTTGTTTGTTTGAACGCGCTAATCTCCGAAACTACTGGTTCGAATTGAATAATTCTTTTTGTGTTGGATAGTCCAGTTATCGAGGAAGGCTATAGGCTATATAACATCACGCTACGACCAATAGGAGCAAAGATATAGTGGTAAATGTGTAAAAAACGGGAGAAATTGTTCATCTTTGAAGCCTTCCGTTGCGTGCGCCGTGAAAACGGTTCAAGATACACAAAAAATATGTATTAAAGAATAATAGCTCTTTTAATGATCTAAAAAACAGTCCGCGATAGTATATGTCTATCTTTTAAGATTAACTCACAAAAACCGTTTTTATGGTACTTAATTTGGTCGAAATAATTTGTTTAAGTTGTATCAACATAATAATATTAATCTTTATCAATAAATATGTTGTTGGTTAAGAGTACTTCATCCATTATAACGCGGGTAGCACCGCAGGGCACAGCTAGTTTTTAATAAGTTATTAATGTCATTTTACTCATTAGGTAAAGTAATTTCGATATCAGTTTAAAGTTTTTTGATATCTGCAATAGTTACGGAATAATCGCCTGTGCACACTTAACGATTACACCCTGTATACCAAATTAGAAACACCTTGTGTGTCCAATCTTCTAAAATAATCTCCAACACTGCCACAAATACCTTTATTCCCTCCTTGTCGACCTCTGTGGCGATGGTCGAAGGTCCGCCTGAAGCGCAGGAGGTTGCGGGTTTGATTCCCCCGCGGTACAAGATTTTGGTACGATCTACAATTTCTGGTTTCAGGTCTAGGTGTATGGCACGTATGGTATGTAATTATAAAAAAAAAGATGTGTGTGCGATTCACACGCGATAGAAGTGAAACTTCAGTAAATCGACAAAAGAATGAGATGAATATAGTATACTAGCTGACCCCAGCAAACGTTGTTTTGCAAAATTTTTTTTTTTTTTCAAATAGATGTTGGCCGATTCTCAGACCTACTGAATAATAAAATTTCATGAGAATCGGTCAAGCCGTTTCGGAGGAGTTCGATTACGCACCCCGTGACAGAAGAATTTTATATATTAGAATATATCATAATATAGCGGCACGCCCCGGCTTTGCACGGGTAATTATTCAAAATTGTTTCAAAATTATTCGATTTTTTCTCGCCGTAAAAACCATCCTTAAACAACAACGCATATTTAAAAAAATAAATTGGCTAAATTGGTATAGGCGTTGTTGAGTTATGCGCTTAGCAACACATTTTGCGATTCATTTTTGACCCCCGACAAAAAAAGAGGGGTGTCATTGTTTGACGTGTCTATCTGTCTGGGACATCATAGCTCCCGAACGGATGAAGCGATTTCAACTTAGTTTTTTTTGTTTAAAAGGTGAGTTTGGCGCGAGTGCTTTTAGACATGTTTCGTGAAAATCTTTTAATAATTGTGGGGTTGAAATTAACCTGCAAAAATCTCGAGTGGGGTATCAAATGAAAGCGCATTGCGTGCACATTACACATTATTATGGTGTTTTACTTTTAAGGAAATTGAAGGATTCGAATCGGGGGTTTTTCTTATATTTTAAATTTATTATTTATAAGAAGATTAAGGTAAGAGAAAACATACTATTGATTGCAATGCTCAAATTGGTGTAACCGACAACAAACATAAACTTGGTTCGGGTCAATTGGTGTAACGTTAGTTTTTTGAAGAAAGTTGGTTTTATATTAGTGTATGTGTGGTTATAATTTTTCGTTCAAGCTAAGAATAAGTGTAAGAACAATGCTGGTTTGCCAAGATACATACATCAACTTAACCTTCTTTGGTCATAGGATAGGAATACAACAATTCGACTTATGTAAATGGATCACATACCTACTCAGTTTCAACATAATTTCGACGGAAGTCTGCAAAATCACAGTTAAAATGAGTAGAAATAAATAAATGTTAATATGTAAATTTTGAACCTGCAACCGACGATATGTACAATATCTATGCTATATGCTAGGGTTTAGTTCTGAAAATAACTTTTTGAATGGGATTAGTTACCTGTTAACGAATTATTAACTACTAACTAAGCGACAAAATATTATCAAGCGACAATTTTTTTATTTCCGCACACGACCATTCAGTAGGGAGCCGACGACGCGACGCGGCAGATTATTTCGTGATTTTAACCCCGCTTATTGTCACAAAACTATAATAGTTAGAGATATGACGTTAGGACGTTTTTTGTAGATAATGATAAGTTCTACAAAGTTGTAATACATCACTTTGTTATATATTCAATAGTTTTCGCAGCATACGCGATTAAAGAAAGATTTTAGGTTCTTTTTTTTCACCATGGGTTACATTATCGGAGTTTGGTAAGGAATCTATACTAATATATAAAGCTGAAGAGTTTGTTTGTTTGAACGCACTAATCTCCGAAACTACTGGTTCGAATTGAATAATTTTTTTTGTGTTGGATAGTCCAGTTATCGAGGAAGGCTATAGGCTATATAACATCACGCTACGACCAATAGGAGCAAAGATATAGTGGTAAATGTGTAAAAAACGGGAGAAATTGTTCATCTTTGAAGCCTTCCGTTGCGTGCGCCGTGAAAACGGTTCAAGATACACAAAAAATATGTATTAAAGAATAATAGCTCTTTTAATGATCTAAAAAACAGTCCGCGATAGTATATGTCTATCTTTTAAGATTAACTCACAAAAACCGTTTTTATGGTACCTAATTTGGTCGAAATAATTTGTTTAAGTTGTATCAACATAATAATATTAATCTTTATTCAAATAAATATGTTGTTGGTTAAGAGTACTTCATCCATTATAACGCGGGTAGCACCGCAGGGCACAGCTAGTCATATTATATTTGAAAACTAAATATAGCCTATGTCACTCAGGGATAGTGTAGCTTTCGAATGGTGAAAGAATTTTTTAAATCGGTGCAGTAGTTTCAGAGCCTATTCGAGACAAACAAACAAACAAAAAATCAAACCTTTCCTCTTTATAATATTATAGTATATATAGTATAGATAACAAGGGTAGGATAATTACAAAGTTTAATTGTTTAAAAATGAAAGTATTTTGATTAATTTTAAAAGATATATTTTTTTAACATTATGTTACATAATCTATTGCTCAAGTTCCATATTTTCAGTTTCTGGATTTAATTTTATTTTAATTTTTTTGCATTGTTGATATTGACGACACATTTCGGCATTAGTTTTCGGCATCTTATAAAATGTATTATTTAGCACAACAAGATATAAAAATAGTCACAAACACACTGTTAAATAATAACACACCACGCTGACATCTCACTAAAAAGCTGTAATACGCAGCCGCATACAGTGTACAGTAGTATTAGCTCACGTAGTTTTCACATAAACTAACATACGTTAAATGCTCAAATACAAGCAAGTATTAAACAGTGTGAATATACATACACACCGGCATCTGCTCTCTCGCTCTGACTCACTAATTACAGGCGACTATTGTATTTGTGTCTCTTACCTGTCGTTTTTTCCGTTGCATCCGGTTTGAAATCACAACGATTCCAAAAAGTTTCACTTCAAAAAAGGTTCTATGTAGTATATTAGTCACCTAAACTCATAGTACAGCTCTGCTTAACTCGGGGTTAAGTGATGCTGTGAGTTTAGTCAGGAAATATTTATTTATTTTTATATCAACAGTAAATAACTTCTGAGCTGATTTTTCCACACGATTGACTTAAACATTGATATTAAATCAAAACATCCTCACGGAGCCGAAAGAGTTTGATGAATTACTTCCACTTTTCTACTCGTGGGAATCGAATCCCAGAGCTAATTTTATTTCCTTCTTTGTTATCGTAAAAGGTATTTTCAATAGTATTCCTCGGAGATAACATCTGCTTCCATCGCGGAAGTTTTTTCATTTTTGTGTTTGTTCTAAAAATAGTTTTAATAATTGAAGCGTTAAGCAATAAATGGTAGATAGGGTCGCGTATAAAGTGCTATTATTCAAGATTCCAGAAGACAGCGGGACCGGTTCATCCGCTACGTGGAGGCGAAATTGTTCATTAATAATATTATGATGAATGAAAAATATGAAATAAATTATGGTGTTTAATTAGCAGAAAAATTACACTACATACAAATTAGCCAGCGATCTCCTACACTATGCAAAGCCTGCATCGTGGAGATCAATTTTGAAATTATCAGATCAGATAATGCGGAATAACCTTACTTAACGTAATTTTGTGATCGAAAATACTGATAGGTCTAAAATAATTGGTGGTGAAAGCAATTCTATATTGATGGAGCCTACATTTTGTGTGACTCAGTTTGATAGTTGGACTATCTCTCGCTTCGCTCCTGGACTTGAGCCTCCCATATATTGAAGTGTTTCTATATCTCTAGCTATATGGAGCCCGACATTGGTCCTACACGCTCCCAGAGCCCTCCGCACTCAGCTCTGCTGGCAGCTTTCTACAAACTCATCCACATACTTTGCTGTCTGGACTTTGGTTTCTTCGAACACAAAACTAAAAGCAGAAGAATTGTATTCAAGTTCATAACCGTTGTTCAGTTAATAATATTTTGTTCAGTTTACTTGAACTTGACGATTGCTGCTGGAGTATTTCGTTATGGCAGCTTTTGGTTTATATTTTACGTAGTATATTTGTCTATGATTGTTCTAATATTGCTTTCGTTTCATCCTAATCAAACGTTCTGTCAGTTACACCAACACTTGCGGGAGATCGGCACCGAGTTGGGAGTTACAGACCGTTCTCGCTCAGACCTGAATATATGTATATGTATCGGG
Organism: Gymnoscelis rufifasciata; assembly: GCA_929108375.1. Taxonomy (NCBI): domain Eukaryota; kingdom Metazoa; phylum Arthropoda; class Insecta; order Lepidoptera; family Geometridae; genus Gymnoscelis; species Gymnoscelis rufifasciata. The sequence continues at coordinate 13,247,300 of OV815314.1, forward strand.
TTGTTTGCAGCATGCTACAGTTCAACAATTTTTTTTGGATGTTTTAGTGGGGATGCCTTTAATATATGTAACTATCCTGGTTTAATGACATTCAGTGTATTCCTGGTAGTATCATTCACCACATGTTGTTTAACTTGCGCATTTGTATTCTACTACATACATTGTACACTGATAATGTTTTTGAATGTCTTAAAACAGGAGAGAAGTGATTTTGTATCACTTACATTTATTTACAAAAAAATAGCAGATGTAACTGTTATGTATAAGAAGGCATTTGCACCCTTGGTAAGTTCTTAAGAATATTATTATGATGACAGGGTTTCCTAATGAGATGATAATTTGAGTAGATTTTTTCCGAAATTATACTCACTGACTCACGGCCTGTGGTCTAAGATGGGGCATGAAGACCTAGAAGGCTTCTCCGGGCCACAATACGAAACACGAAAAAATCGCTTCACGCACTGATGGCCCAGCCCGGAGGGTGGTGACAAGCCGCGGCTGAAGCCTACCACCAGAGGCTGTTCTTAGCACCACCCGGAGGTCACGTGTAAGGATTCAGAGGGACTTACGGACGTGAACAGAAAAACCTCCATACAACATTAAACTTTTCACCAACCCAACAGTTCGGTCGAGTTACAAACAATGCAGTCGTTCGTCGATATATTTTTAAATTGCCCTGTCTTATATCGTGATATTTATAGGTTGCCTCAAATTTTAATGGCAAGAATTATGTTATTAATAACTTTTATAATTTTCAGTATTCTACAATAATATGTTTTATAACAGTTGAATTTATGGGTCAAATAATACAATTTGTCAACGATGTAAAATATCATGATAAAGTAAGTATATACTTAAATTGATAGAAATCACGCACGTACCACGTATTTTGAAACTCACAAACATTTTTCAAAAGATAAATCCAGAGGTGCGTGGCGGGGTTTGAACCCACGACCTTTGGAATGAAATTCGAGAGTGCTCCCACTTAGCCAACATGGCTTTTATAATAATCAGTACACATATAAAAAAAATATTGAATACTATCATAACAATAATAATTTACGTTGAATCCTCACTCTCACAAAACCTCAAACAAACAATCATAATTTTTCACCAGTCATCGGCAAAGATATCGGTGTCTGTACTCTGGTCGAGAAGTGCGTTTAGGGCCTGCAGGGTGCGAGGTAGAGGAGATCTCGCCCGCGCAACAGTCTTACTTGATAGAACTGAGAATATCCTAAGATATCTGTGTTGAATAGAGTTATTAGGTACAAATAGCCGAGTCAGAAGGTTGTGTATATCGGGATTGTCTATCATGCCGCGAAGTATTTTCAGCATGGTCATAATCTGCTCGAACGATCTTCTGGTTTTGAGAGAATTTAAACTAAGACAGCCCCGAAGGAACTTAGTTAGATTCATGTAGGGATAGTATCCGAATAACGTTTTTAGAGGTACCTGAGAGAAGCCTTCAGCAGTTTTTCCAAAAGGATAGCGTAGGTACTCTCATATGGGTTCCATACGCAGCTCTTGCCTCGAGCTTGCTTCGTTCTACAGCTCCATCCAAGAGTTGCACGATACCGAAACGATTGCTTAGCAAGACATTCTTCTTATGACTTATGTGGTCATGGAATGTTAGCTTTTTATCAAACACGACTCCTTGATCCTTGGCACAGTGGTTCATCATAAGCAATCATTTGTTTTTGATAACACCTTGTCAATAGTAGGTGGCTAGAAGACTGGTAATTTAAACAGTGCGAGCTATAATCGCAAAATATATATTAATATATGTCGGTCGGTAGTGACTTGACACCAAATTCGAATCCGAGCAAAAAATCTTATACAATTTGTAATGAAAAATTCTGGAGTCTTCTTTAGTGATTTGAAAAAAAACTTCTGGATCATTGATATGAAAATGAGATAGTTATACAAATTTGAACGATCTAGAAGATAGCTAGCTATTATACTCATAGCTAGCTAGTCGCTATATTTGGTAACATAACTGGAGTAGGGGGTGAAAAATTACCTCGATCGGATTTAAACTTATTACTTTAAAACCATTGCTATAATTATCAATAAGCTATTTTTATGAAAAATCTACTTATTTTTCTTAATTCATATTGTGTATTATAAAATAGAGGATGGGGACCAGTCAGAGCAGATTCTTCTTGATCAGACTTATATGACATCTTGTTTCAGGTTGCATATAAAGCTGCTTATCCGCGTCTTTTCCTGAACTTGATGATAATGTTTTCCCCTGCCGTGTCTGCTCAGCTGATAGCTTCGAAAGCGAATCTTGTGAAAATGTTACTTTACAACAAACTCCTCGAAGAAACAGGTAATTAATAAAATAAAAGGAAAGGTAATTATAACTGAAAGCTAATAAATTGACTGTGTCATACATATACATGCGTAGCTAACAAATTGCAAGAAGATAATTTATCTATAAAATGCTACTACTAGGTATACTAGGTTATTGCAATATTCTATGAAAATTAATTAATTAGTTTTAAAACGGATTATACCGGGGCCGTACGAACAAATTGTTTGTAGGATATCATTCCTGAGACGCAATTAATTAAAATTCAACATAATTGTATTGCTAGACAATCTATTCGTTAACATCACGTGCTAGTCTTTGTCACATTATACTAAAGATCAGATAAACTTAACATAATGTACAAAATACAAAACATACATGTCCAAAGTATTTAATACATTCAACGTAAACGGGCCACCAATTTAAGAGTGAAGAGGTATGCTTGAAATGAAAGTCAGGTTTCGTCTAATATTGACTGGTATTATTCTAGATTGCAGACGGCAGGAAGAGTTGGAGCGGTTCATCCGCTACGTGGAAGCGCGTCCGCTCCGGCTCCGCTTGTACAGGGTGCTCCCCCTGGACGCCAGCCTGCTCGGGATGCTGCTCCACTTCATCGTCACCTATCTCATCGTCATCCTGCAATTTATGCTGAAATAAAAACTCCGCGTCAACTTAACCATATCAGTATGATATAATATGTAAAATAGTGTGGATTTATACTACATTACATAGTACTTAGCGTAAGTAAAGCACAGTCAATTTTCACCAATGCAGGATTAAATACTTAGCTTTCTATGTGCTACAAATACATATGTATACAATTCACTATTAAAAAAATATTCACATTATGATATTTTATTATTTATTACCCACCAGTGCGTAATACATTTCAGTAGGCAGAGTCACAAATTATAATTAAACAACTTGACCCAGCAATGGTTGTTTTGCCATACTTGTAACGTGACTGCTTCTTATGAATATAAAAAATTACTAGTAATTAAAATAAATAAGCTATATCAGGGGCTTCTTGAAAATGTTGCAATTATTGAAGTGTAATGAGGTCAGCAAATAAATGGTACAAATGACAGGGCTGCGTCAGGTGTTATTGTCGACAAAGATAGAACTATCTCCCATAAATTTCAATGTGTCTAATCAATCTTATACGTAGAGTACGAAATACAAACACACACATTCACCAACAACATTTAATTTATATAATGATGAATATTGTTTCTTTATATTAATAAAAAAGTTCATATTGTGATCGAAAATACTGATACGTCGAAAATAACTAAAGTGGTGAACGCAATTCTATAATTACCTCTATGAAGCCTACATTTTGTGTGGCTCAGTTAGATAGAATATCCGCTTCTGGAGACTCCCTTACATTAAAGTGTACCGATATCCTCATGGAGCCCGACATTGGTCCTACACGCTCCCAGAGCTCTCCGCACCGAGCTTTGCTGACAGTTATCTACAAACTCATCCATATACTTTGCTGTCTGGACTTTGGTTTCTTCGAACACAAAACTAAAAGTAGAAGAATTGTATTCAAGTGCATAACCGTTGTTCAGTTAATAATATTTTGTTCACTTTACTTGAACTTGACGATTGGTTATATTGGATTTTGGTCTATATTCTACGTAGTATATTTGTCTATGATTGTTCTAATATTGCTTTCGTTTCATCCTAATCAAACGTTCAGTCAGTTACACCAACACTTGCGTGATATCGGCACCGAGTTGGGAGTTACAGACCGTTCTCGCTCAGACCTGAATATATGTTTATGTCTCGGGTTGTTTACAGCATGCTACAGTTCAACAATTATTTTTGGATGTTTTAGTGGGGATGCCTTTAATATATGTTACTATCCTGGTTTAATGATTTTAATTGTATTCCTAGTAGTATCATTCACCACATGTTCTTTAACTTGCGCATTTGTATTCCACTACATACATTGTACACTGAAAATGTTTTTGAATGTCTTAAAACAGGAGAGAGTTGATTTTGTATCACTCACATTTATTTACAAAAAAATAGCAGATGTAACTGTTATATATAAGAATGCATTTGCACCTTTGGTAAGTCCTTAAGAATATTATTATGATGACAGGGTTTCCCAATGAGATGATAATTTGAGTAGCTTTTTTCCGAAATTATAATCACTGACTCACGGACTGAGGTCTAAGATGGGGCATGAAAGGCTTCTCCGGGCCACATTACGAAACACGAAAAAATCGCTTCACGCACTGGCCCAGCCCAGAGGGTGGTGACAAGCCGCGGCGAAGGCCTGAAAACCAGAGACTGTTCTTAGCACCACGTGTAAGGATTCAGAGGGTTACCACTTACGGACGTGATCAGAAAAACCTCCATACAATATAAAACGTTTCACCAACCCAACAGCTTGGTCGAGTCACAAACAATGAAGTCGTTCGTCAATATATTTTTTAATTGTCCTGTCTTATTTTGTCATATTTATAGGTCGCCTCAAATTTTATGTGCAAGAATTATGTTATTAATAACTTTAATAATTTTCAGTATTCTACAATTATATGTTTTATAACATTTGAATTTATGGGTCAAATAATACAATTCGTCAACGATGTAAAGTATCATGATAAAGTAAGTATATACTTAAATTGATAGAAATCAAAATAATCACCATCACCACCCTATTAACGTTCCCACGGCTGGGACACAGAGACTTCTCTCTTGGCGAGAGAGATTAAGCCTTAAGTCACCACGCTGGCCAAGATCGGGTTGGTGAATGTCACATGTTCTTCAAACTCTTTAAAATTCTCAGAAAATGCCGGTTTCCTTACGAAGTTTGCCTTCACCGTTAAAGCACGTATTTTGAAGCGCACATACATTTTTCAAGAAGATAAATCCAGATTGACCCACTCACGACCTTTGGAATGAAAGACGGTGTGCTCCCAATTAGCCAACATGGCTTTTAAATAATCAGTACACATACAAAAAAATACTATCATAACAATAATAATTTACGTTGATTCCTCACTCTCACAAAACCTCAAACAAACAATCATAATTTTTCACCAGTCATCGGCAAAGATATCGGTGTCTGTATTCTGGTCAAGAAGTGCGTTTAGGGCCTGCAGGGTGCGAGGTAGAGGAGATCTCGCACGCGCAACAGTCTTACTTGATAGAACTGAGAATATCCTAAGATATCTGTGGCGAATATAGTTATTAGGTACAAATAGACAAGTCAGAAGGTTGTGTATATCGGGATAATCTATCTTGCCGCGAAGTATTTTCAGCATGGTCATGGTCTGCTCAAATGATCTTCTGGTTTTGGGAGAATTTAAACCAAGACAGCCCGGAAAAAACTTAGATTCATGTAGGGATAGTTTCCGAATACCGTATTTAGAGGTACCTGAGAAATGCCTTCAGTAGTTTTTCCAAAAAGAGGACGTAGGTACTCTTATATGGGTTCCATACGCAGCTCTTGCCTCGAGCTTGCTTCGTTCTAGAGCTCCATACAAGAGTTGCACGATACCGTTGTGATTAAAGTCTCTGGTATTCCACAATACAAAGCTTAGTACTCTGATTGCTTAGCAAAACAAGTAAAGTGGCCATGGAATGTCAGCTTTTTATCAAACACGACTCCTTGATCCTTGTCACAGTGGTTCTCGGAACCACATTTCCTTTTATCTTGTCATCATCATCTCAGCCGTAAGACGTCCACTGCTGGACATAGGCCTCCCTCAAAGATTTCCAGTAGTTCCGGCTGGCAGCGGCCTGCATCCACCGTGAGCCCGCAGCCTTCACCAGATCGTCCGTCCATCTAGTTGGTGGACGTCCTACGCTGCGCTTGCCGATCCGTGGTCTCCATTCGAGAACTCTAATCTAATCTCTAATCTTGTAATCATAAGCAATTATTTGTTTTTGATAACACCTTGTCAATAGTACCAATGCGAAGCATAATCGCAAAATAATATATTTATCGGTTAAGTGACTTGAGTCCAACCAAATTCAAATCCGAGCAAAAAACCTTATACAATTTGTAATTAATAAAATCTGAGTCTTCTTTTGTGAATTGAAAAAAAAACTTATGGCACGTTGATAAGAAAATGAGATAGTAATACAAATTTGAAAGATCTAGTTTCATACCCTTAGAACTAACGAACTAACTTTTAACTAGTCGCTATATTTGGTAACATAACTGGAGTTGGGAGTAAAAAATTACCCAATCGCATTTAAACTTTTAACTTTATAACCATTGTTATATTAATCAATCATATTTTTTCATGAAAAATCTACATATTTGTCTTAATTAATATTATGTATTACAAAATAGAGGACCAGTGCAGAGCAGATGCTTCTTGATCCGACTTATATGCCATCTTGTTTCAGATTGCATATCAAGCTGCTTATCCGCGTCTTTGCCTGCATTTGATAATAATGTTTTCCCCTGCCGTGTCTGCTGAGCTGATAACTTCGAAAGCGAATCTTGTGAAAATTTTACTCTACAACAAACTCTTTAAAGAAACAGGTATAGGAAATCTGAAGGCTAATACATTGACATTGTCAGTATGTATATGTGTAGCTAAAACTCCAAACTGCAAAACCAATTTTTTATGTAAAATGTTACTCTTTACTAGGTTATTGCTACATACTCGTAAATTCGAAGGAAATGCATTACCTTACGATATCGCTGATTTTCCTGTGGGCCACAGAAAAAAGTGTTTGTAAGATTATGACACCTATGTTGCGCGTTTATTCCCATGTGATAGGAAAGGTCAGAAATTCTCCTTCTTTCATAAAAAGGGAGGAAATGAAACCTTCGACACCTTGCCGCATAATTTGGAAGGTATACAAAAACGATTTCTGCGCTACTTACAGTTTAGAGCAAAAGTATACCTTCCAAATTATGCGGCAAGGTATCGAAGGTTTCATTTCCTCCCTCTTTATGAAAGAAGGAGAATTTCTGACCTTTCCTATCTCTTGGGAATAGCAAATTATAATAATAATCATTTATTTCAGACATCTAAGGCCCATATAAACATTTACCTTATAGACTAAAGTAACATAGTAATATCTGACATATAGTAACACTAAAGTATCAGAATCGTGGATCATCTGTTATGGCGGTGTCGCCTTGCAGTGTAGGCGACTGATGAACCGTCAAAACATGACCCCTTGCGGCCAAAACTGCTCATTCAGGAACGTCGACAGATGTTGAGTTGGAACCCGCACCATAAATGAACCGAAGCTCACATTTCTGCGAGATTCCAACCTTTCGACGCGAACTAAAAATGCAGTCTTGGTTCGGATGTATTCCACCACAGCCTCGGAATTCACGGTGTGCGAGGCGAAATGGCAAGGTGGACTGTCCAGAGTTATTAGAACTATTGGGATTGCGTACAACTAAGTCATCCTTGAGAAACCCAAGTTCATTGTATGTTCCGCGGTTTACCACTAACTTTAGGCAGAATTCCTTTATTGTGAGATCATGCACGTCATATTATTATATAACAGGTGTAGATATTGATTTGTTCAATACCACTACTTCTAAACTGAAAAAAGAGATAACTGAGCAATTCTTTTCTGAAAGTTAGATATTTTTATGTGTTGTTCCTTGTGAACGAACTTCCTTATCGCGCGTTGTGAAAGGGGGCTAGACGGAAAAAAGTTGTCACGACACGCGACACGACACTTTTTGAATCACAACATCTTTTGATAAGCTGTTGCTTAATTTCGCGCTTCTCGTCATCGACTCCGTGGTGCAACGGTAGCGCGTCTGACTCCAGATCAGAAGGTTGCGAGTTCAAATCACGTCGGGGTCAATTCTTTTGGTGTTTCCAAAATTTAGTTTTGAGTAAAATTCAGTTTTATTTGTAGGGAAATTATTTTTATTACATTTGATTACATAAAAAAATAAAATTTTGAAGTGAAACTTCTTTAGAATCGTTGTGATTTGAAACCGGCTTACCTGTCGGGTAAGCCAATCTTAAACGCTAACAAGGTAAAGCAACTTTGCGCGACGCAAGTACTTGGATGGGTGACCGCTCGAACAAAATCTTTTTGCATAGTATTTTTTTTTATTCTTCTTATTCTTTTGTCGATTAACTGAAGTTTCACTTCTATCGTGTGTGAATCGCACACACACCTTTTTTTTTATTACAATTCCTTCACTAATTAATCGAAAGGAACTTCGTTCCATCCAGGTGTCCCTTGACACCTCTCAAGTTTTTTTTATTCTTATTAGGTCACATCTAAGTACTTACCTTAGTATTTATGTTCTATAGTATTTTATTTAGATTTAATTTTTGTATTAGGTAGAACTAACTAACTCTAGTAATAAGCTTTTTATGTATACTAACAAACCATGGATCAACGATATCTGCAATAAAACGATTTTATTTATTTATAGTTTATTTATTTAATTTTTTGTCTAAATGTATGGCTTTAAAATTAGTTTTTCTTTTTTTTGTAATAGTTTACACAATTATGTTTGTCGTCTGTGTTTATTTTATCATTTAATGCTAAAACGGAAACTTTTAACTTTTAATTTCTGTGTTAAGGCATGTTGAAGACATGTTCTTTTTTGTCTGTTTATATTGTTTGTATAGCAGTATGTTTTCTTAAAATTTAAAAAATAAAATAAATATATTTTCTAACTCAATCAATTAAACTTCAATTCGTGAACAGTAGCCCACTTACGACTGTTGGAATTACATCATGTTGTAATCCCAGGCATTTTAAAGACTTTAATTACTAAAATTTTATTTCTATCTGTCAAATGTATGAGGTTACAACATGTTGTAATCTTCAACAGTCGTAAGTGGCAACTCGTGGGAGGGCTACAGCACGTGCTATGTCTTTGACACAGATACTTATCATCAGATAAACTTAACATAATGTACAAAATACATAACATACATGTCCAAAGTTTTTTATACATTCAACAAAAACGGGCCACCAATTTAAGAGTGAAGAGGTATGCATGAAATCAAAAGTAAGGTTTCGTCTAATATTGACTGGTATTATTTAAGATTGCAGACGGCAGGAAGAGTTGGAGCGGTTCATCCGCTACGTGGAGGCGCGTCCGCTCCGGCTCCGCTTGTACAGGGTGCTCCCCCTGGACGCCAGCCTGCTCGGGGTGGTGCTCCACTTCATCGTCACCTATCTTATCGTCATCCTGCAATTTATGCTGAAATAAAAACTCCGCGTCAACTTAACCATATCAGTATGTTATAATATGTAAAATAGTGTGGATTTATACTACATTACATAGTACTTAGCGTAAGTAAAGCACAGTCAATTTTCACCAATGCAGGATTAAATACTTAGCTTTCTATGTGCTACAAATACATATGTTTACAATTCACTATTAAAAAAATATTCACATTATGATATTTTATTATTTATTACCCACCAGTGCGTAATACATTTCAGTAGGCAGAGTCACAAATTATAATTAAACAACTTGACCCAGCAATGGTTGTTTTGCCATACTTGTAACGTGACTGCTTCTTATGAATTTACAAAAATTACTAGTCATTAAAATAAATAAGCTATATCAGGGGCTTCTTGAAAATGTTGCAATTATTGAAGTGTAATGAGGTAAGCAAATAAATGTTACAAATGACAGGGCTGCGTCTAATATAAAGTGCTATTATTCAAGATTCCAGACACCAGGAAGAGTTTGAGCAGTTCATCCCGCCAACTTCATCGCCATCCTGCAATTCATGCTCAAATAATAATATTCATGCGCAATAAATTGAGACAAGTTTTTTTTACCATCAGGTGTTATTGTCGACAAAGATAGAACTATCTCCCATAAATTTCAATACCATGTATAATCAATCTTATACGTAGAGTACGAAATACAAACACACACATTCATCAACAACATTTAATTTATATAATGATGAATATTGTTTCTTTATATTAATAAAAAAGTTCATATTGTGATCGAAAATACTGATACGTCGAAAATAACTAAAGTGGTGAACGCAATTCTATAATTACCTCTATGAAGCCTACATTTTGTGTGGCTCAGTTAGATAGAATATCCGCTTCTGGAGACTCCCTTACATTAAAGTGTACCGATATCCTCATGGAGCCCGACATTGGTCCTACACGCTCCCAGAGCTCTCCGCACCGAGCTCTGCTGTCAGCTATCTACAAACTCATCCACATACTTTGCTGTCTGGACTTTGGTTTCTTCCAACACAAAACTAAAAGCAGAAGAATTGCATTCAAGTTCATAACCGTTGTTCAGTCAATTATATTTTGTTCACTTTACTTGAACTTGGCGATTGCTACTGGAGTATTTGGTTATATTGGATTATGGTTTATATTCTATGTAGTATTTTTTTCTCTGATTGTTTTTATATTGCTTTCGTTTCATCCTAATCAAACGTTCGGTCAGTTACACCAACACTTGCGGGAGATCGGCACCGAGTTGGGAGTTACAGACCGTTCTCGCTCAGACCTGTATATATGTATATGTCTCGGGTTGTTTACAGCATGCTACACTTCAACAATTATTTTTGGATGTTTCAGTGAGGATGGCTTTAATATATGTAACTATCCTGGTTTAATGATTTTAATTGTATTAATGGTAGTATCATTCACAATATGTTGTTTAACTTGCGCATTTGTATTCTACTGCATACACTGTACACTGATAATGTTTTTGACCGTCTTAAAGCAGGAGAGAAGTAATTTTGTTTCACTATCATTTATCTACAAAAAAATAGCAGATGTAACTGTAATGTATAAGACGGCCTTTGCACCTTTGGTAAGTTCTTAAGAATATTATTATGATGACTGGGTTTTCCAATGAGATGATAATGCGAATGGTTTTTTTCTGTAATTATACTCCCTGATGGCCCACCGGATTCAATTTGAACCAGTATTTTAAGAAGAAGAAGGGGTTAAATTTCGTAATTTTGTCACTCACTGACTGACTGACTGACTGACTGACTGACTGACTGACTCACCGATCATCAAAATTCTAAGGCACTTCTAGCAGACCAAGAAGCTTCAAATTTGGAATATAAGTAGTGTTTGGTGTATGAATCAAGGAAAAACTAAAAAATCCGGTATAGAGGGCGCTGTCGTAACTTTTCTCGAAGCAATTCAGGCCATTTTCGACCCACTGTAACTTCGATGTGGATAAAACTAGAAGACTGAAATATATTTATATAAAACATTAAAGAATTTTGAGACGAAATTTGAAGACTTGGATTTACTTAGATCTCACAACTTTTTACCGCAGAACAACTGAGTTGCGCGACTTGGTTTTTTTGACAAATATTGTTTTTGATGGGATTTATATTTCGCATTGTTATTACTTTAGTACATATTTCGTATATACGTGGCGTTGCGACAGCGCCCTCTATACCGGTCTTTTCTAGATTTTTTAGTTTTTCCTTGATTCATACACCAAACACTACTTATATTCCAAATTTGAAGCTTCTAGGTCTGCTAGAAGTGCCTTAGAATTTTAATGATCGGTGAGTCAATGAGTGACAAAATTAAGAAATTTGACCCGTTATAATTCTTAAAATCCTGGTTCACATTGAATGAAATTCAAAATATACCGTGTCTTTACAATGCCTGCATGGTTACTGAAAATTTCAGTCTTCTAGTTTTAGCCATAACGAAGTTACAGGGGGTCGAAAATGGCCTGAATTGCTTCGAGAAAAGGATGGTACGGCCGTGCCGCTTTTTTGCTCGACTTGGTGGGGGCACTGCCGTGCCCCCAGATTATTTAGTGCGATGGCCAAGTCTATATATTTTTATAAAACATTCGCTTAGTAGAGACTGAATAAATTAATAACCGACTTGGTATTACATGGATCTCACAACTTTTTATCGCAGAACAACTGAGTTGCGCGACTTGGTTTTTTTGACAAGTATTGTTTTTGATGGGATACAACTTTAACAAAACCCAACTGTTTGGTTTAGTTGCGTACTTCTCGCGATTTCCACATAGTTAAACCGTTTAGTTAATGGAGATGAACATACAAACATTGCAGTCGTCCTTCGATATATTTTTTTTAATCGACCTGTTTTATTTCTTCATATTTTTAGATTAAATTATAATAGCAAGATATAATGTTAATAGTACCTTTTATCTTTTTCAGTATTCAACAATGATATGTTTTATAACAGTTCAATTTATGGGTCAAATAATACAAGTTGTCAACGATGTAAAATATCATAATAAAGTAAGTACTATGATGTAATAATTAATATCAAAATAATTATGATGATTTTAATAACACAATAGTACTAGGTGGCTGGAAGACTGATAATTTAAACAATGCGAACCATAATCGCAAAATAATATATCTATGGGTTAAGTGACTTGAGTCCAAACAAATTCAAATCCGAGCAAAAAAAAACCTTACACATTTTGAGATTTAAAGAATATGGAGTTTTCTTAAGTGAATTGAAAAAAAACTTTTGGATCGTTGATAAGAAAGTAAGATAGTTATACAAATTTGAACGATCTAGTTTCATACCCTTAGCTAGCTTGTCGCTATATTCGGTAACATATCTGGAGTAGGAGGTTAAAAATTACACCGATCGGATTCAAACTTATTACTTTAAAACCACCCATTATTATATTTATAAAAAATCTATTGAGTTCTGAAAAATCTAAATGAAATTAAATTAAATAAATGAAATGAAATAAATTTGATTTGAGACACAATACATATAAATAAAAGATGAATTATTTAGTAAAGTCACATAAAGTGTCCCGCAAAGGCTTCCAGCTCAATATTTGTTGACCTGTATGTAACATAACAACGCTGATCTTCCGTTGGAAGCCCTTTGAGTGCAGCAGACGCATTCTGTAAAAAATCGAATCCGAACTCGAAATCACTCAAGTGACCGAGCTCACTTCGAACGCTCGTCACTGAGGCGCTACAGGCGCTATCGAGTTTTACAGAATACAAAACTGTAAACTCACCGCGGACTCAGCTTAGTAAGGATCGAAATGAGTTTACAGAATGCGTCTACAGAGCAGATTCTTGATCACATCTTGTTTCAGATAGCATATCAATCTGCTTATCCGCGTCTTTTCCTGCATTTGATGGTAATGTTTTCCCCTGCCGTGTCTGCTGAGCTGATAGCTTCGAAAGCGAGTCTTGTGAAAATTTTACTCTACAACAAACTCCTCGAAGAAACAGGTAAGTAATTAAGAAAAAACTGAAAGCTAATACATCGACTTTGTCATATGTATGCGTATCTAACTCCAAATTGCAAGATCGAATTTATCTATAAAATGCTACTACTACACTAGGTTTATTATTGCTGTATTCTTAGGAAATAATTACCTTACGATATCGGTGATTTGCCTGATTTAAAACGGATTTTACCAGTAGGAAAGTGTTTGTACGATATCATTCCTAAGATTATTAATAACAATTTAACAAATACTGCTAGACAATCTATTCGTAAACATCACGTGCTAAGTCTTTGTCACATAATACTAAACATCAGATAAACTTAACATAATGTACAAAATACAAAACATACATGCCCAAAGTATTTTATACATTCAACATAAACGGGCCACCAATTTAAGAGTGAAGAGGTATGCTTGAAATGAAAGTTAGGTTTCGTCTATTATTGGCTGGTATTATTCTAGATTGCAGACGGCAGGAAGAGTTGGAGCGGTTCATCCGCTACGTGGAGGCGCGTCCGCTCCGGCTCCGCTTGTACAGGGTGCTCCCCCTGGACGCCAGCCTGCTCGGGGTGCTGCTCAACTTCATCCTCACCTATCTCATCGTCATCCTGCAATTTATGCTGAAATAATACTGCACTCAACTTTAGCTGTGGATTGTTACATTATTAATTGTAAGTAAGCAATGTGTGCTCACTCTCAACACCGCAGTTTTTTGTCTTTAGAGATCTCTCTCGCCATCGAATTTCTTGGTTCGATATTTTATAATAATCCTATTCATTCAAGGTTGTCTGGTAGAGATCGATCTTTAGCGTTAAGACCGCCATTTGTCACATAGTCATAAGTGCTTATTTATTGTTTTGTGTTTTAATTGTGTTTGCAATAAAGAATAATTATCTTTTTGTATTGTATAATATTTATTTAATTTGGTTAGTTTATAAGCTAAAAGTAAAACCAAAAGAGATGTTCTTTGTATAATTAAATGAAATAGCTTTATTATTATGGTATATATAGGTATATTATATAAACAAAGCCAGCGCCAGAACATATAGGTATTATGCCTTCAATAATTCTAATAAGGATGACATTAAAGTCATATGTAGACATTTATTGATAACTAGTGGCCCGCCCCGGCTTCGCACGGGTTGTTATTCAATTATTTTTCCCGGCAATTATTCCATTTTTCTCGCCTTTTAAACCTTCCCTAGACCTCCACGAACATTTCAAGACTATGATAAGATAAATCCGTTCAGCCGTTCTCGAGTTTTAATCAGACTAACGAACAACAATTCATTTTTATTTATATAGATAACCGCCAGAAATACCTATTACGGCTGATACATAATTATTTATTAATCCGTGCGCGCGAAGGTTACAAAGAGACATAATTAGGCCTGTATAATTTTATTCAATTTAAATAAGGGGTTGACATTTAAATTACCGAGAATGTTCGCGACGGCTATGTTAGAATAGTAACTTTCTAAGAAACGCCGAATGTTCAAATACCTTGTTTCGAATTGAAAAGTGGAATTTACTTTATAAGTAGTTAGTTCTAAAGGCGTCGTAACCGAAAATATGAACTTTAATTTTAACGGACTTTTTAAAAAGAAGGAAACTCGTGTTTTATGTTCGCTCATTGCTAAGAGGTGTTCGCTCATTGCTAAGAGGTGTTCGCTCATTGCTAAGAGGTGTTCGCTCATTGCTAAGAGGCTGGACACTGACTCTGTCTTAATGAGACATTGGACAGCAGTTTATATTATGTAATATTGTCGTTGATTTTGACATATATTTATTTTATATAAGCATATAAATTTTAGTTATTGTAATGTATTTTATAATTTTAAATGTTTTTTTTGTTAGTTTGATATGAGCATCTTAATTTGTATTCCCGCACAATAAATGTTGTCTGAAATAATGATCCTTGAAGTGGTAAGTGAGCAAGTCGTATAGCGCGTAGAACGGCTTGTCGTTGGGGCCGAAATGAATCGAAACATCCCCAAAAACTGTTCTCTTAACCGTTTCCGTGAAACCATAACGGGTAATGCACCTTTATTTTACCTGCCACCCTGTTCTGTGTGAGGCTTTATAGTTCCATAATGTTATGGAACTTTGTAGCCTCTGAAAATTATAATTAATTCAGTAAGTTCTCGCAGCATTAATGAATAAAGTTTATTTCAGTAACATAGTAACTACATTTTTTTAATTACATTGAGAATGAGAACCCATTTTAAGTGGGTGTGCGGCGTTACACTGTGGCACATAAGAGTCAGGGCAACAGGAAATATCACAGGAGTCTATACGCTAAACCATGTTAGCAAAGTGGGGTTCAAATCAAACCTCGCCGCGCACCTATAGATTTCATGATCTGGATTGTTCTTCTTAAAAAAATATGTGCGCTTTAAATACGTTTTATAACGGTGGAAGCAAACCTCGTGAGAAAACCGGCATGTTCTGATAACTTTGAAGAGTTTGAAAGACATGTGACATTCATCAACCCGCAATGGGCCAGCGTGGTGAATTAAGGCTTAATCTCGTCAAGAAAGTTCCTGTGTCCCAGCAGTGGGAACGCTAATAGGATGTTGATGATGATTATATTGATGACTTTTATACTAGTAAACAGTATTAATACTACTTAGAACTACATTAAAAACGTTGAAACGTTTATGAATAAAAAGAGCTCAATAAATCCGTACCATCTGAGCCGTAGGTACTTTAATTCATTGAGTATTTTGAATAGATGGAACAGATTTGTATTTGCATCTTATTCGTGTCTACATGACAAGCAATTGCTTTGAAATTAAATCGTGTAAGTATAGGATATTTCGCTGCAAGCAATTTCTCGTTAAAAGATAGTTGATACTATTTCTTAACTGTGTAAGATCTCTATGTACACAATTTAACAATAAAGTTTTCTTTATCTTTAACTTTAATACAATACAATGCAATATTCTTTATTGAAACATAATAGTCATAATAGTCATTTATTGATAATATAGATTATAAGTCACAATATGGGTTTAAACGTAGTTGCCCAATGCCACAACTTTTTCAAAATATAATAATAACTAATGTCAAAATCTGGAATACATTAATAATTCATATAAACAATTAAAATAATGTCTAATATATAACTCAACACCAACAACAAATAAATCAAGACATGTGCATAATATAGAGTGAAACGATGGATGGCCTTAGAAGCGATCTCTTCCAGACAACCTTGGATGGATAGAGATCATTGAGGATATTCGTCGTTTCAGTTTGTAAAAGAACCATTGCATGCCATGCATTGTTTGATCAGATACAACTCCAAACGGTTCATATGATCGGATGGATTTAAATCCATCCGATCATATGAACCGTTTGGAGTTTGGAGTGTGTTGTGTTGAAGATTCTTTTTTGGGGTTATCCCCAAAAAAGAATCTTCAACACAACACACTTCAATGTAATGAATTTATTTTTAGTAGCATGTAAGCAATACACATTACGCGGAGCAATTTCCCGACAACATCTCAAGTGAGGCTGTATCCTGTATCTCGGTATCTCAGGATTTATCGCCGCCTCGAGCCACTAGATGGCGTTAGGTAGATTAATTGACGCTACAACTTTGTCGCATATAGACGCAGTTTTATAGAAAGCTGTTGTAGGAATTGACACGAGTTGAGCACCTTAATACTTTACTAAAAAAATAAATTTACTATTAAAGTACGAAATAGACTCATAGATACTACACCTAGGGTTCAGTAACATAACACATTTTGCAATAAAAAATACATTTACAACTTTTTTTTCTTTTAATTTTATTTAATTATAGCTGCTGTTCGGTCACCCATCCAAGTACTAGTCTCGCGCAACGTCGCTTAACTTTATAACGTTTGTTGCATGTTAGCCCCCGACAGATGGAAGACGAATTCTCTGTAATAGGAACACTAAAAACGTGATTCTGCGGCGAGTTGCCCCGTACTGACCGCACGAACAGCCTCGCGCGAGGTAAATTCTCTGCACAGGATCTGCCTCGCCCGTGGCACGCGCCTTCTTAGCACTGAAGACTGAGCCAGCCTCGCAAGACTGCTTAGGTCAGCAACGCAACGCATGTCAATCGACAGAGTGAATGCTTACAAATCTATGAGCCCGTGGGATGGATGTTCAACCAACGAAAAAATAATGAGGTTCTCAATTCGACGTGTATATTTTTATTATATTCTGTGGGTCAGAAAATTACAAAAAAAAGTTATTTAGAAATGAAATCTCTAAGTCATAATAGGTTCTGAGATAATAAATATTGTTACTGCTCACAAATTTATGCATCAATGATTAAAAAAACGTTTTTCCGCGGTTAACTTTTGGACGTAGGTACAGATATTCTTGAGATTGAGACTTGAAATTTCACATACATATTGTTGGGCGCCCGGAAAATGACATTGACTAATCAAACCTGACATCAGTACTCTCTTAATCTTAATAAATTCATATTTAATTATATTTATTGAATGTATAAGTAACCTAGTAACTGTGTAAGTTAACACGTTCCCAGTGTCTCAGAATGAACCAGTGACAATATGCGGTTGTAACTCTCCGTACCACAAAACTTGCGTCCTAACTTAGCCCCAACTTATCTTGCCTACTTACTTAGCCGTACTTAGAAATGCTCAAAGCACTTGCTGTTACTAGTTGGGTAAATTTTATCAAGCAACATTAACATTAGCTTCAAATAAAGTTTTCAAAACCTCAAGTAACTAATGTGATTTTTGTAAATGTTTGGTAGGGTCCATCTGACAAAACCTACTTAGCAAAATGACTAGCTAGCAATACATCAACACTTCATCTTCTCTTCATAGCATTTGAACGACATCGCTAAATTGACTTGGTAGCAAAAAGACTACTTTTTCAAAAGTACTGTTAGTAACAAAAACATTTTATTTAGAAAAATATCTGTAATAACCAACAAAAATAAAAAAAAATTTTATCGGCTTACTAAAATTTAAAAAAATAAGTTTCTAATGGTTCTGATGAAGATTTTGCTTTTTAATTTCAAAAATGTTTTCTAAGAACTGCAACTCATTGATGTGTCCATGTTTCAGTGATGTAATTTCATTTTTGAGCATTTTATCAAATTGTATGTGGCGACGCAACCGTCGTGATTTGTTAAAATAGTGCTGCTTGATAGCAATATCTTTCAAGTGTGCTTCTTTTCGCAGGATATACAAAAATAAAAGCAACGTGGCCGTATGTGGGATCCGGACGTTAAGGCGTCTGAGCCAGCTCTCCATGCCATTGTTCGTTCTATGCCTTTCAGTAGCACAACAAATGAGTGAAAATGATTTTTCCCATTGCCGTTTGAAGTATTTAATGAACTTGTCATTACGTGCGGTTTTTGGAGCTCGATTCATTATTGCTCTCCAGCCAGCGTCTATATATTTAATTGCCAATAAAGGCAAATTTGCTGTATGTCTAATAATTTCATTTTTAACCTTAAGTTCGCGGCCCTTTTTCCAAACTGCTCGATTGTAGTGATAAAAACAGCCCGTAACAACTGCCCTTGGAAACACTGCTTGAAAGGCGTTCATAAGACCTGCTTCATAGTCGCATTTGAAATTGCGAATATCAATATTGAGTTCATCTCGTATGAGTGTAAAAAGCCTTATGTACGATGTTATCTTTCAAGCATACTTCAACATGACAGCTTCCTTCTTAATTTATAATTGACCAGTCTTGTTTTCAAACTACGAAGTTTGAAACCATGAAGTATTAACACCGTTGTAGCCGATTTCGTATTTTTTGTTCAAAAAGTACTAGTTAGCAACATGATTTTCTAAGAGGTAATAGTTAATGTCTATATACTTACTTGAAATTATATTTAGTTTAGCGTACATAAAGGAAAGCTAATAATTACCTTTTTGAAACTTCTGTAACCCAAGTACTTTTCAGAAACCGAATCAGGATGCAACATTATAATATATATGATATTTAAACCATAACCACTGCTCATTCTAACAAGTCTTAAAATTTCAGTATTTAGTAAACACGACATGATTAGGATTTCAACTTTTTGTAAATGACTGTACCTGTTTTGAAAAAGTAGTCTTTTTTGCTACCAAGTCAATTTAGCGATGTCGTTCAAATGCTATGAAGAGAAGATGAAGTGTTGATGTATTGCTAGCTAGTCATTTTGCTAAGTAGGTTTTGTCAGATGGACCCAAATAATGTTTTAATCTATCTAGTGTCTAAATCAAAGATCAAGCACATTAACGTCTTGATATACCTTCTCCTGGTAAAGTTAGTCAATGGCTCAAATATAGAGCTGTCTTAAACATATTTAAGTCAACCAATGTGTAGACAGCAATAAATGTATTGAGTATCGAGCTCAGTCAAGGATAACTGAGCGAGACAGCTCTATATTTTAATCATTCCATTACATTATTTCCATGTTGAAAGCGACTTTATATATTTGTCATAAAAATAAACTACGTAATTTGACCTCACTCTACAGTAGTGCTCACTGATGAGCGTGATAAGACGAGGTAGGTAAATAAATTAAAAATTTGGAAAACCCCTTTATAACAAGTCGAATTACCTATGGGTTAATGATGTTACCAGGCCAATTGATCAATGGCATCGATGGAAACCGTTTGAAATCGATTAATTGGTCTGGTAGGGAATATCGATCAACACATTAAGATCGGTAAGTATTATCACAGTTTATATCTAATCTGTGGTATTATACAAAGACGGATGGATCTACAAAATATTAAGTAAAAACATACTTCAACTTTACAAATTTTATTTTAAATTTATGTTAGTATATAAAATACAGTATCCAAAATATTATTTTACTGGGCATTATAATGACGAGGTAGAACTAGACTTACAAACAAATATAACAAAGATATTAATTAGATTTTTAAACTACATATTTATTTATTTATTAACTAGTACAGAAAATTCAGTTGAACTAACTAATCTTAGCTTTAAAAAACACTATAATAATACATTATGCTTCCGGTCCATAAGAACTTAATCCCAAAATGTCTGATATCGGTACGACTTAATCTCAGTCTCAGATGCAGTCCTATTGATTAGCTAGACATTTTGGGATTAAGATCTTATGGACCGGAAGCACTATAATCAGCACAATGTCAATTTACATTAAAAAATACAAAATTAAAGTTAGTAATTGTACTTTTGCTAAACATTACACCTATACTTATTCCTATGATTTTAACTGATTAAAGTGTAAAACGTTAATTATTCATAATTTAAAAGGAATGCGTAAAAATACAAAGCTGTTATTCCTTTCTTAAATAATGCATCGACCTTAAGCTAAAGGAATTATTCTTTAAATCCATAACAATAATAAAATTGTTGACTGTTTAATAAAAAACTTATTTACAACTTTATTGTGCAATCAGAATCATAACCGAGATCTGAGTCAGCGGTGGACACTGGTCGATCTATTTCAATTCCTCTTTTCCCGTCAACTCTATTTTCAATTGTCCTCTTTTTATATTCATCTATTGATATCCTCTTTGTTTTCTGTAATGTCTCTTCGTTTATTTTTTTCGATATCCCTTTAGAGGAACAATTTGAACTACCAATTATTTTTATGTTATCTGTTGAATTTCGGTAGACATTTTTTGATATAATTTTCTCGTAGCTGGGTATTGGAAGTACCGGGGCGGAGTATTTTGTACTAGGTACATTTTGCTCTTGGTTTGTAATTTGTTTTTTTTTAGATAATGGTCCTGGCTTGTATTTGGGACCGAGAGACTGACTTGTGCTGTTTGAATCATTTGCTGGTCTTTTAGAAGGTAAAGTAATACCAGTTTCAGGCATTGGCTCTAGTATTTTCTTAGGACTATTTGGAGTACGATTCTGAAAGGGATTTGTTTTTATTTCCCAAGGAATATTACAACAATCTAACATACTTCCAATATCTATTTTTCCTATTGCATCTGTGCCTCTTACATCACCATATGATTTTTCTAGCTTAGAATCATTTGATATCACTTTCGGAATTGAGATATTCTTTTTTTTATTTAAAGAAGTTTTAACGATATTTTTTTGAAGTACAGGTACAATTTCAACAGCTGAGTTTAATTGCTTCGTTCCTTCGGAATTATTCTTAGACTTCTTAACTTTCTTCTCTTTAGTGTTATGAATTTCGCCTATAAAATATTTTTTTGTTATTTGGAATTTATTTTCAGGTACAGGTGGTACTGTGTCGCAACCTGCAGATGCTATTTTATAAACTATTTTATTCTGTGCATATTTTTCTAATGTTCCTTTTGACGGAGCATAATAACTTTGTTTATCGTTCAGACAGTTTCCATTTTCATGAATAGTGACCAAATTGTAAGCCTTACTACTGCTGTTATAACTTTGTTTTTTTGTCAAAAAGGGACTCTTTAATTTTTTTGTATTCGTATTTAACTCCATTTTCATTTCTTGCTTAGTATTAATTGCAGTGGCATTTCCAGAATTTATATTTGGTTCATCATACAATGGCGTCGAATTTCCATTTAAATACTTTACTGATACTGTTCCACCTTTACTTTCTTTTCCTTTATGTTCGGTAGCAGGAGCTGTAATGCTGATTCTTTTTATTATACCATCACTATTTCTACCAATAACCGAGCCATCAGCTATTTGCAGATGTGACTGAATATTAGCGGGTCTTGATGGTATAATAGGGGGCGGAGTTGGCGGTGGTGGAAGCAATGTAGCAGTATATCTATTGCCGGGCCAATCGATGTTAAGGGGTGGTACTTGATGATAATTCATACAGGTTTGTGCAAAATGAGCCCCATGAGGGCTATAAGCCTGTGAGACTACTTGACCTCGAGATAAACTTTGCCTAGGATCTACCCGCTGGGGCAAAAATCTAACGTCTGGCCCTGAATATCTCATACACATCGGAGCCGCATATCTATCTGGGCAAATTGCTTCTGCCGTTTTCTTCAGATTGTTCGCTATTTTAGTATCTAACGGTCTACTAGATCTTTCAACCATTTGGGGTAATACAGTATTTTCTTGTGTTAAGTTAGTGTTCATATTGGGAAACATTTCATGTAAAGTGTGCGCTTGCATTGAATTATGAACATTCAAAGGTCCAGTAGTGGCTTGTGAGTGATTATTTTGCATTTGAGTAGGCTTTTTTGCGGACATAGAGATGGATTCATGAAGATTATTGTTAAACGTCGGGTCAAACTTGGTGTATTTGGATAAATCGCCTGGGCTACTTACTATAGTTTGGATTGGATACTTCTCTTTAACTTTTTTTGTTGATTCGGCCTCCGTTGGCACTGTAATCGTATGGGCTATTTTCTGGGTTTCATTGTTAATAGACTTTTCACATAATTTTGTATCGGCCCTTAAACTACTGGTACTCGTTTGGTTTATGTCATTTGACTTTGCTATAGGCTCATTGTCTACATGTGATGGAGATTTGATCTTCGCCATTTCATTCGCTTTTATTATTCTCGTTGCCGATGTTTGTAGGGAACTAGTTTTATCAACATTTACGTTCTTGATCGTAGTCTGCTTTTCAGCTATCAAACTTCGAGGGTTGTTTATGTCGACCATACTTTTTGCACTAAGGTTTTGGCTTGTCCCGATGGTTAACGTTCGTGAATTTTGAGTGCTACGTATGACATTTATTGCTTCTTGTATTTGTTTAGATCTATCGTCTATTACTTTATTCAGTGTAGCTGAGGATAAATCAGATGCGGATATGTTGTAAGAACTCTGTTTTGTAGGCTTCATACGTTTCAAATCTTGAATGCGTTGTGCTTGGATGTTTAATATATTTACACTTAATTTACTTTGCTTTTCATTAGATAATACTGTTGTAGATTGATTGAAACTTGCTTGTGAGTTCTTAGTGTAAATGTTACCGCTTTCACAAAGCTTTATTGTATTATCTTTCTCAGGATTATCTATTTCTGGGGAAGCAGTTAAGTTAATGACTGCCATGGATTTCTTTGAAGGTGATTTTTTGGAAGACAAGTCATTCATAACTATGCATGCTGGAGAATGTAACTGACTGACATTGGAATAACCTGTTTTGTTTGTCTCTGAATTTTGCATAACCAAATCTTCATTATTTACTGGGGTGGAACTTTTATCATCGATTTTTTTATTACAATCATCTAAAGTGCTCCTGCAAATCAATGTCTTATTACAATTTTTTGACTTCGCCAGGCGATAAATCTCTTTAGCTATTTCATGGGTCTTGTCAAATTGTGTGTTGACTTGGTCTAATTGTTCAGACTTATTTTTTTCTACGGTGGATGTTTTATTATTTGTGATAGATAGATTTAAAGGCTCTACATTTAAATCTATAACGTTTTTCGGCTCTGCTTCTTTACAGATTTTATTAATCCTATTTAGCATATTGGTTTGTCTTCCAATACATTTATTTTCCTTTTGCTTTTTAATTTTTTTTACAGTTGCCTTTTCATTATTTGCTTTTCTGTGATTATCAAACATGTTAGGCAGTCTCTGTATCTTCATTCCAATAAGCCCGATATTTTTTTTCAAATCTATTGTTGTCTTATTTCTTTGCTCCAATGCTTTGCGAATAGCTAAATCTATTCTGTTATTATCATCTCCACGCTTTAATCTATTGACAATTTTTTTACCACTAACAACATCTTTAATAGGATTTTTTTTATTTTTTTTTATGTTATCTGATTGGTTTTTAATAGATTTATGCACTCTTCTGTCTAAGGTCTTTACAGAATCATTAGCATTTTTAGTTACAAACGGATGAACATTTTTTATCTCAATATGACGTTTAATTTTTAAATCGTTTTGTGAGACTTCCTTATATGTATTACATACACCCTTAGCAGAAATTATAGCACTACTGTCATCATCTACTTTAATGACAGGATGCGTGCTATTGACTAAACTTCTATTGACATAATCCATACCTGCAGAATATTTACCGTCATTCATTAGTCTATCTTTAGTGCTACTCATAGCTATATTGCTTTCTATGACCTCTTTTGTAAAATTATCAAAATACCACGGAAATTTAAAACAGTCTACGATTTGGACTGATAAAGGCTTAAGCTTTAGTTTGGGTGGAGGAGTTACCACATGAGGTTCTATCGATGAATCGTCGCTATCAGAGAGATATTCTGGTTGTTGCACGATATCACTATCTTCTTCAGAATCGCAGTGAAGATCAATAATACCAGGATCTGAAAAATTTTGAAATGATAATTGGGTAAAATATGCAATTAAAAAATTAATAAATATTTCCAGATATTTCACACAACAACATCTAGCCCTGTGGTAAGCTCTAAGCTTGTGTTGCGGGTACTAGATATCTGATATACTTAAAAATAGTCATACAACATGCAAAAAAGTACACCTCAATAATCCAGTTTAAAAGTTACAGATCTAAAATAAAATAATAATTGATATTTTTGTTCCATATCTACAAAAAAAAATATTTTTAAGGGGCTTTTGTACTGAAATTATATTTTCTTTTAATTTTCTTAGCTAGGTAAACTATCTAGATTTCAAATATTTACTTTGAATAAAATTCAACGTTTACTCAAACAGAAACAAAGAAAAAACCAGATGAAGTAGTTTTTATAAAAATAATAATATTAAATCAGCTTTTTTTTTAAATAGCCAACATATAATTTTTTTATTCGATATTTATCGATAAATTTATGTCATGTATCCGCACATTTCGTTTGATCAAGGTTGAATGGTTGTAATTTAGAGTTATCAACTGACAACTGTGAATCACTGACTACGAGGATTGCTCTATATTTTAACCATTGGCTATCTTACATATAGATGGTGAACCAGATCCTTATACATTGATTTAATTATTAGATATTTATTTTAAAGATGCAGTTGGAGTGGGCTCCCATCCAAGTATGTCTTACAACGTCGCTTAACTTTATCAAAATAACGTTTTTGTATGGGAGCCTCTTATATAATTATTATCATGTCACGATTCACCGACAATTCTACAAATATGTCGATTTTAATAAATAAAATTCTTGTTTCACAACATAATTGTCATCCATACAATAAAATTGTAACAGAATGTCAGTCGTGTTTGTATGAAATTGTCAGTAGAAAATATTTTATAAAATTCTAATAAGTGTTACATTACACTTAAAAGGTTATGATTAATAATACTATGTAGGTACCTATTATTACTGAATAAAAACATACAAAAATATTTTCATTACATTTCAATATGTCATCTGTCGCTTGACAATTGTCACCCGACATAATGTCATTGACAATTGTCGCCGTGGAGAAATAGGGGCCTGGTGACGGACAACGATAGCCTCCCGTTTCAGCCATTGGGTACGGCATCATAAAAAATCGGTTTACTCACACACGTTATATGGAATAATGGAAGAATGATGATGATTAAACTTATGGTTATGATAATAATATACCGAATATTATCTGCTATCTCACCTATTAACTGCAAGTTGTCCAGGTTGAGTTGGCTTCCCGCACATTCTAGTAAAATAAAGCCTTCAATGTCATCATGTTCAGTCATTGTGCACTCTGAAAATAAGTATTGTTTAATTAATAACTGTACATATGTAGTAACATAGTGTATGTTCTAGCCGTGTTGGCTAAGTGGGAGCACACTAGACTTTAATTCCGAAGGTCGAAATAACTGAAACTAAATATGTAAACTCACTCCTCAAGAGAGAAGATCATGTGTCCCAGCAGTGGGTACGTAAATAGAGGTCTACACACACAGTTGTGTCACAGTTTTCGTTGCCATACTCCTCCAAAACGGCTTGACCGATGCTCATTAAATTTTGTGAGCATATTCAGTAGGTCTGAGAATCGGCCAACATCTATTTTTCATTTTGTAAAACAACGTTTGCGGGGTCAGCTAGTCTTATATATAAAATTCACGTGTCACAGTTTTCGTTCCCGTACTCCTCCGAAACGGCTTGACCGATTTTGATGAAATTTTGTGAGCATATTTAGTAGGTCTGAGAATCGGCCAACATCTATTTTTCATTTTGCAAAACAACGTTTGCTGGGGTCAGCTAGTAATATTTATAATACTACAGCGCGTCTTATCGTTCCTTTTAAATTGTAAATTTCGTAGGTTTAATTGTACATAAGTAATCATGTTCCAAAATATTATATCTAAAATTTTCCTGTCACAGTGTTAGTTTCCATACTCCTCTGAAACGGCTAAACCGATTATTATAAAATTTTATATGCATATTAAGTAGGTCTGAGAATCGGCTACTATCTATTTTTCATTTTGCGAAACAACGTTTGCTGGGGGGTCACCTAGTTATACTCATATCAGTCTTTTCATATTAGCTTATTAATAACTTTTAAATTATCATGGTTTTTAACAATATTCAAACTCGAACGGGTATCATAACAATCATTTGACGGTTTTCGAGTTTTCCAATACTTAGACACTGTTGCAAGCGCCGTGATCACGACATAAATAAAGTCAGAAACCGTCAAATCATGGTATAACATTTCAAATATGTGTAGAAAAAATTAAGACGAAATATCGTAGCGAGATGCGGGACTCGAACACACGTCTTCCATTATACGCATGGACGTTCTGACCGCTAAACCAACCTCGCCACTACGTCATCGCTTCAATTTCTTCTACACTACACACACATTTAGAATATTAGTTTCAACCTTTAAGTGGAGTTTATCACTTTGTAAAAAAACATAAAAAATCATGGTATAATACCCGTTTTCAAGTTTTAATATTGTTTATTGATATCTGCTGCTCAAATAACTTCTTGATATCAACACGGCCGGCCGGAAGTTATCCATGGTTGCTGTATATTTATCTTATCACAACAAAGCTACTTATAATTTCCGCTTACTTATGCCAAGTTTATGTACGCAAAACAATCTGTTCATTATTCCAGACGATAGAGATTATGTGTATGAGTCACAAAATTATAAAATTTGAATCGAATTCATACAACTCAAGCTATTTGCGGACGGGATTGGCGCATAAAATATACGTCATCTGTGAAATATTTGTGTTTATTTTCCTTAACGTTCGAATTATATTATTACATCATTTACCCCCGACGAAAATAGAGGGGTGATTAGGTTTTTTGTAAACTTGACGTGTCTATCTGTCCGTGGCACCATAGCTGCCGAACGGACGAAGAGATTACAATTTAGTTTTTTTCTATGAATGGTTAGTTCCGCGCGAGTGTTCATGTTTGATGAAAATAGTTTTCTAGTTATCAAGCACATACTGAGGCGAAACAGTTTTTCCTAGCAAATATTTTTGTTTTCTTTTTTTTGTGTTTTTATCACTAATTTTTTTTGTAATAATTATTAATAATATTAGTTTTTAAAATGTACTGGACTTCAATTATTTGTTAGGGAAAATAATTTTTTTTTTTAAATCGGTTGAACCGTTTTAAAAGCTATGAGGGGTGAAAGGGAGAAGAAACACCGAATATCTCCAAATATACCTACTCGAGTGGGGTCTCAAACGCAAGCGCATCACGTACACATTACAAAACAGTATGACTTTTTACTTTTAAGCGAACTAAAGATTTGGAATCGGGTTTTTTTTTATTTAGATTATTTCCTTATTATGCTTGTTCGCACTATATAACCCGGCCTGGGCCTATACTACAAGAAGCATAGTATATTAAATAAATAAAAACATTATTGGTGGAATTTACATGTAAAATACAATGGGGTTCTGACTCCTAAACTAAGGTTACCTGAAACCTGCGAAACTTCGTTTTGAAGAACAAAAAACAAACAGACGTCAGATGTTACATTTACAGATGCTACTGAGACAGATAAACATAACACTTTTGGTTTCGTCGATTTGAGGTTATAACTCCGAACATAGATCTGTCAAATATAAAAGTTCGTTTGGTACTTTCGTGAATTACATTAGGTTTAGAAAATTTAAATGTCAAACAATTTTCGTTTGAACGAAGTTTCACAATGAAATGAAACCGGAGTAGCAATAACGCGAACTTTCGATCGATTATTTGTTTTTCGATAAACAAAAGTAGGCCCACTGTTAGTTGCCTCTTTGACTGTTCGCAGATTGTTTTGACATCTACCTATCAACACAAACAGCCGACTGGTTCCGCTGCTATGTAAGATTTAATTTCACTCGGAATTAAAGTCGCATGTGCTCCCACTATGCCAACACGGCTTTTTAATGTTGTTAGTTCCGACGAGCTTTATCGGGGGTAGCTTCTTATGGCATTCTAGGTGGTCGGACTCTACAATATAATATTGAAGTAAAAGCTCGAGTTTAGAACTCTAAAATAACATAAGGATTTATGAAAAATTCCGAGACATACTTGAAAACTTTATCCCATAAGCTTATTTCTAACAGAATGGCTTGCCATCTTCAGGATTAGATTATTGAGTTTTTCAAATATTGTTTACATGAATAAAAATACACTACAGTTACTTCAAATATTAGATCATTATGTAGGTACAGTATGCGTCATTACCTGATAACCCCTTTTGCATAGAAACCAAATTAAGTTACAAACACGCAACACTTATGTATCTACTATAAACACATTTTAAATAAATAAATAAAGAGGATTTCATATTATAAACGTGATTTTTAACATCGCATGTTTTTGCAATAATAAAAATTACCTATTAATTTATTTTGTTGTTTTTTTTTTGTTATTTACATGATTTGTTCCTAAAATACCTTATCCTCCAAGCGTATCCTATAATTCATTTTAATTTTTTACATTCATGAATAATTTCATTAATTGCTGAAAACAGCGTTAAAATCCGCTGATTAGCAAAAGTTAAGCGGAAATTCCAGAATTTTATACCGTACTGATATAAATGAATAATCATATTTTATAATAAATATTTCCGGGCAATTCAAAATCGACATCTAGCCTATAATTTAATGTGTAGTGTAAATAAATAAATATTTCCAGACAATTCACACAACAACATCTAGCCCCGTGGTAAGCCCTAAGCTTGTGTTACGTACGGGTGCTAGATATCTGATATATTTAATATAATAATAGTCATACATACATAGATATTTTTTTTATAAATATTAAACACCCAGACCAAGGAGAAAGTCCTTGCAGAACATACAAACAGTTTCACCCTCGGCGGGAATCGAACCCGCCACCTCTTGCGCTTTCTTGAGTGTATGAATGTACCCACCTACTATCTTTCTAACTAAAATTACCTAAGTAATTTAAATAAATTAATTTTCATCAGATTTTATATTAGCTTGTGAATTTTGAATTTAACGTTATTATTTGATTGTATTATTTTCAAACTATTTTCTAATATCATAGATAGATAAAAATCTGTTTATAGTTTGTATAATAGGCACCTGTTATAAAATGTAATCAATAAAGAAACTTGAAACTTGAAAATATAATGGTGTAAAATATAATGTAATATAAACTATGTTAAAAATACTAAATTAAACATAAAAACACAGAAGAACACAAAAGGGTCGTCGACTCATGTTTTGACTTCCTTGTTATGTAATATAACGTTATGGTAAATAAATAAATTGAATTGAATTTAAAATGCACTCTAAACACTCAATTAACAGGAAATATGTATATACAAAGCTATAAAAATAGTTGTATTGTTCACTTGTTTATGCCACGTTATTGGTTCCTTTACTCATAATACT
Source organism: Gymnoscelis rufifasciata (assembly GCA_929108375.1). Taxonomy (NCBI): domain Eukaryota; kingdom Metazoa; phylum Arthropoda; class Insecta; order Lepidoptera; family Geometridae; genus Gymnoscelis; species Gymnoscelis rufifasciata. Next base: position 13,277,459 of record OV815314.1, read on the forward strand.
ATGACTAATAAAATACAATCGTCCGTAAATATCCATTTTATTTTTTGCATAGATTATTTTGGGACTATTTCATCAGTTACTTTTGCCTTTGCAATGTTTAAAAAATTCGATTTTTGGCGTTTTATGGGCGTTTCCGCGAGGTAAAATTGGTATTCTTCCTTCTTCCTTTCTCAACGCTTTAAGAATTTTTCAATTCGGACCTATAGCTTGATAGTTTAACCAAGATCTATTCATAGGATGCATAGGGCATTAAAAGGAAATATGTAACTAACAAGTCGGTACAGGCTTATAATATTAGTATTATAATACATATACAGAATTACATTTAAAACTTACTGTCTTAAGTCTAGTTATCCATGTCAGTATGATCGGGGTTTTAATAAAATTCTTCACTTTCTTTCGGAAAGATAAAGAACAATTTGTGAAAAGTTCCCAAATGTGTGTTGGAATACCAATAAGTCAAATGATTCCATATTCGTAATTTGAATATGCATTCCAATTTAAAATTAGAATCATCATTAGCACTACAATTTTTATAAGCATTTGAATCCCTAATTTTTTTCCTAACAATAAAGACTATTTTTGAACGACGATGAAACTGTATCAAACTATTTGATGATTTGCTAGGTGTCGTGAAATTTAAAACCTCCTTTGTTGTTCTTTGACATAAAGAGTTTTATAATTTAATGAGTAGAATGGGTGTAAGGAGTTCTAATAATACCACGGGATAGTTTTACTGCTTAATTTTGTTTTCCAGAAAAGGTGGTATTTCGCTATAATCTATTGAGTATGTTTTTATGAGTGATTGATCATATTTTTTGCCGTAGGCGTGGCAGAGTCCACTGCTAGACATAAAGCTCCTTCGCAGATTACCAATTACTTTAATAACACGTGTTGTAACCTGATAAGCCTACAATATTTAAGGCTAAGTTGTCCGATGGACGACAGACTAAAATAAGAAATATATAGGAGAGCTTTTTACCTCCAACCTCAAAACATTATAAGTATGTACGTTCCATTTTCATTTTAGCGGTGTCTTAAAGAGCTCTATTAATAAGTTATCCAACAATTTAATAATCAAAATGTACAATTAAAAAAAACCTCCGATTCCAGAACCTTAGTTCCCAGTCATAGTATTTTGTAATGTGCACGTTTTGCGCTTTCATTTGAGACCCCACTCGAGTATATACTTTGCAGATTTTCGGTTTTCCTTCCCCACTTTTACCCTCATAACTTTTTACCGGGTCAGCCGATTTTCATCAAACACGTCTAACTAAGAACACTCGCGCAAAACTTACCTTTCATACAAAAAACTAACTAAATTGAAATCGCTTCAACCGTTTGGGAGCTATGATGTCCCAGACAGTCAGAAACGTCAACCAACAAAAAAGAGAGGTGTCTTATAACACTCCTCTTTTTTGTCGGGGGTTAAAAATCAGCCGAGGGTAAGATATTAGTGTATTGTACCTAATAAGACGTCTACTCATAAAACTTAAAATTTAAATATACAAAATACACTTACCGAAATGATGGAATTACAGAAGCCGGTTCCCATAATTATTCATGTTTACAAACTATCCCTGAAAGCTTGAACTGGAAGTGGTGTAGAATAGTATCAAGTTGACTCGTTTAAACTTTTCGGTAGTTCTTCAAGTGGGCACTTCCAACTTTGGCCTCTATTCATTTATCTCATCACAATCTGTTCGCGATAATTTTCACTTTAATTGTTTCCATGTAAAATTATTTAGTATCAATTATACCTTTGAAGATAAATGAAAACGCAATAAGATAGACTGCACTGTTTTACGAAATTGTAAATAATTTAAAACTATTTCGCAATTGATCTTTGAAAATAGAACCAAAAAGTATTTATTGTTCAAATCTCTATGCCTAAGTTTATGTATATAGACACTTTTTATTCTGAATCTAAGTTTACATCAAAATCTCTTTGCACGAAAATATTGTCTTTGGTACGCGTGTTAGAACTGTTTTTATTGAACTTGACCGGGCGGATTCCCGTGCCCAAATGAAACATGATGAAACTGATATATGTGTTGTGCTGTGTACATGTAATTTATTTAAACACAGTCATGTTATTTATTTATCGAAATAGGATTTGGCTCTCCACTGATGTGGATTAATTATTTCGTGATGATTCACGTGACCCTAGTTGCCCTTTATTTTGAGATGTATGACTCTTTGTTAGGAGGTAAATCATAAATTATCCTCTTCATAAATTATAATAAAGTCGGGCACTACGAGATCATTTGTTATATTTGAATGATTTCTGAAAATCAAAGTAATTTCACGTATTTAACGTTCTTATGTAACAAACTTTAAAATCTATTTTTTTAGTTTTTTATAGTCATTATTCTCTTGCCCTTATACCACATTACGTGGGGTCGGCACAACATGTTTTGAGTTTTTTATAGTCTTAGATTTAATTCCATAGGTACACATCTACATTACACACACACATTTACACACACATTCAGATACTCAAAAATACTACATTTAGATACTCAAAAATACTAACACGTTTTAACACAACGGTGAGCATCTTGTAAAACACATAAGCTCTACAATTTTTGATTTAGATCTCAAACAATTTAAATGAAATTTCGTACACACATTCTATAATGCCTGATAAAAGACATTGTCATCCTCAACATCGCATTAACGTTCCCACTGGGACACAGGGATTTCTCTCTTGACGAGAGAGATGAGGCCTCAATTCACCACACTGACCAAGTGCGGGTTGTTGAAACTCTATAAGACATTGTACCTATAGATATATATATAGGATGGGATCCCTCCAGGCATCGATATCCTGATATCCTGCCGGATGTACCTACTGGACTAGACATAGGCCTTCCTCAGTACATAAAGAAGTTAGTTAACTTAATTATACTTATACATTTACATTTACCTATACATTTTACTGCGCAGTCTGCTGATAACAATATGATTCATACATAATAATCATATAGCACACTTCATTCATACTCAATGTAGAAACTTGTCGTTCGTCACTTATTCTATCGTAATCGTTTGTTAGTTATACATTAACACATTTTGCGATTCATTTTTATATTATAGAAGATTATGAAGCTGCAGAGTTTGTTTGAACGAGCTAATCTCAGGTACTAATGGTCCGATTTGAATAATTATTACACTGTTGGATCGCCTCTTTATCTAGAAAGCTAATAGCTTGTTTCTGGGAAAATAATCCGTTCCCGCGGAAAAATCCATAAAACACGAAGCGTGAAAAGCTAGTTTTAAATAAAAAGGCTTTCATTGCAGGCCTTTCACATGGCTTCCTGGCTGTAATCGTAATTGCGATCTCGGGATGAATGCTAAGGATGATGAGGCAGAACCGACGAGCTGGGTTTTGTTTTTACCTAAGTCGGTAGGTATTTAGGGCACGGTAGGGCTTTTTATGAGAGTATCGAAGTAATTAGGATAGAGCTGACTTTTAAATAGCCGACACGACTAAGAACACAAGTCCATCGCTGACATTAGCATAATAATAATAATAAATATCGGCATTATCATCCCGATAGTCGTGTTAACGGTCTAATAGCGAAGAGTCTCGACCAACACCTTCAGCGGTTCTCGCTGGGCAGCTGGATCAAGGGTCAGATTCAAAGGCGGTACTCCTGGACTCGGCGCGTATCGTCAGAAAGTTCCTCTATCTACAGCCCTAGTCACCGGTCGTTTGAGCCTAGCTTCGCAGCCTGTGAATCTCCGTTTTCCATAATAATATACACACAAATGCTAAAAGCTAATGCTAATAGCTCCCGAATGGATGAAGCGAAAACAAAACGAAATTGAAAAGTTTTTTTTGTGTCAAAGGTGAGTTTTGCGCGAGTGTTCTTAGACATGTTTAGTGGAAATCGGTTGACGCGCTTAAAAGTTATAGTGGGTAAAAGTGGATAAGATAAACCGACACTGCCAATATACTCGAGTGGGGTCTTAAATGAAAGTGCATCACGTGCATTATACAAAATAATAGTGACTTTTTACTTTTAAAGGAACTATTTTAAATTGAGATTATGGCCTAGTGGATAATCAATCACACAAGGACTTCTCTCTTGACGAGACAGATTAGGTCTTTAATTAACCACGCTGGCCAAGTGCGAGAATGTCACATGTACTTCAGACTCTTCAAGTTCTCAGAGCATGGCGGTTTCCGCACTATGTTTGCCTTCACTGCTAAAGCACGTGTTTTAAAGGCGCACATATTTTTTTATTTTCAACTAGTGGCCCGCCCCGGCTTCGCACGGGTTTTTATTCAATTTTTTTTCCCGGCAATTATTAGATTTTTTCTCGTTTTTCCCTTTTTAACCTTCCCTAGACCTCCACGAACATTTCAAGACCATGATAAGATAAATCTGTTCAGCCGTTCTCGAGTTTTAATCAGACTAACAAACAACAATTCATTTTTATTTATAAATAAATATAATAATAATAATAAATCATTTATTTCAGGCATCTAAGGCCCATATAAACATATACCTTATAGACTAACATACATAAAAAATATAAATCTTATAAACTAAAGTGTCATCATCGTGGATCATCTGTTACGGCGGTGTCGCCTTGCAGTGTAGGCGACCGATGAACCTCGACGGTTCGGGACTTGACCCCTTGCGGCCAAAACTGCTTATTCAGGAACTCTAAAGAAGATGCCATGCCATTCTTGACATGCGCCAGAAACTGTTCGATGTAATTAATAGTACAAATAAATACACTAATTTAAGGGCATTTTTAGTATCGACGGATTCGAACACGCAGGCATTCGCTAATCGAATTAATGGAATTGAACATAGGATTGGCTCCTAGGTGGGGCTTAATTAGAGAATGAGTTTGCGCGACCAAAGCCACTGCAAATCGAGAGTCTGACGTGGAATCTACCCATGCTTTACTCAGGCTGTTTGTACACCTTTAATAATAATAATAACAAAGCCTTTATTCAGATACTTAAATAACTAGGTTTACCTACCTGCCTCCCTTAAAGACCCTACTAATTACCCTACCTACTAATTGTTTCATCAAAGTTATTTTCTATACAAAGGTTGCCTGGAAGAGATCCCTTTTTAGCGATAAGGCCGCACATTGTACGTTGTTTTGTTTTCCTGCGTGTTGTTGTGTTTTATATTCCTGTGTGTACAATAAAGTAATTTTGTATTGTAGGTATTTACATAAAATTTAAAATTAGACATCAACAACTTCTAGTGCATCTGTTTGCAACTTTGGCAAAGGCCTCTCCCAACTGATTCGTTTCCTCCCTTGTTCGAACTTTCTTGACCGTTCGTTTCCGTTTTGCTGACTCGAAGGATTCACCAAAGCCTTCGTCTATTTCTACACAAAATTTAAATAGTTAATGATTTACTGCTCACCAAGAAGCCCACGGGAGCAAATGGGGCATCAATCTAATATCTTTCGTATTATAAAGTTAGCTACAGACAAACAGGTAAACCGAAGCGTACACGTTACAAAACTATACAGGTTTTTCCACCTGTATCTATCCTCTACTCAAGTGTAGCTTACCTGTATACAAGTAACTACAAGGATTTGTGTATAACAACGAAATAAACAAGAAAATTCTTATGCAATTATATTTACAATTTTTACACACATACGTACCTAATTATAATAATCAAATTGTGGAAATAATATACATTTAATGTTATGATCTGCTTAAATAAAATCTAACAAAATTATGATAAGGTAACACTAGCACTACTAGGTAGGTAAACATTCTAGATTAAGATCACTAGACATTTTTAGTACTTACATAATAACAAATCTAACATTATCTATTTTAACCTATATTGAGGTATATTTACTTTATATTTGTATACAGAAAAAAAACTTTATTTCAAACGTAAAGCCACAATATATTTCATTGATTTACTTTTAGGTACAAAGAAAAATATACACTTCAACAGACAAGCAGACTTGGCAATTTTTATCTTTAATCTATAAACATTACACACCATATTACATTTTTAAAATATAATTGCGTAAAATATTAATATAACATACCTACACAACACAATCTTCTTTTCTATTCTAAATTCTAACTCCACTTGGTTATACCTAATAGAGCGGGCGCTTATAAAAGGTGGGTTTGCTGAAAGTGAGGACCGGCATAAATCCTCAAACAAGATTAGTTGAGACACCAGAGAATATAAAAAACCTTGTTTCCGGCGGCTGTTGTAACATTTTGATTTTGTTTCTTTTGTTTGAAGGGTGGGATAGTCAAAAGTATTCTTAGCTATGTTTTATAAAAACCAGTTAAGCCATTTGAAAGACAAAAAATAACACAGTATTTTACTAGCGCGGGAAGTAAGTCCGAACCCTCATCATAATGCTCATAAATATAAACTATTTGTCATCAATAATTTGGTTTTGTTTGAATCTGATATTATTTTAATAAAAAAAATATTATTTTAATTACTATAGTGTAGGTTAGCACTTAGTTGTTATGTTGTCAATTAAGTTCTAAGCATTATCATAGAATAATAAATTAGGCATTATGATGATGTGACCATACGGATTTTCGAAATAAATATTTTTCATTGGATTTATTCATTGGTGAGTTAAGGGGGGCTGAGGGTAAAGAGGACTGCTGCCGGAATCATGTTTTATTTTCTCTGGTGTCTCAGCTACACGAATTTGAGCATATTGGCCGGTCCTCAGTTTTTACAAACTCAACTCCTCTTAGCTTCTAAAACATTTAATTAATGCTTACAATTTGGCAATTTGTCTGTAATAATGTCTAAATTTTAGTTTCAGTGTTATTTTGTTAAATAATCTATAAAAAAGTTAACAAAACCATTAGTCATTTCCTGGAAACAGTATTAATAGTCAGTTTGATATCACTTCTTGGTACCAATTTAATGTCGATAACCTTTGAATCTAATTAATTTTTATATAAACCCGGCACTACGTTTAAATGTTGAAGTTAATTTTAATACGATACAAAAACTTATAAAACTTGAAATGGGTGAACATTATTTTACGGTTTTTGAGTTTTCCGATATTTCGAAGCTGTTACAAACTTGTTGAGTTTATGCCATGGTCGTGGCGCTTGCAACAGAAACAACAACAAGTATGATAATTTCAAAAGTTATAGTACTAAAACTCTTTATGATAAATAGACATGTGACATTGTGTATGTTTCATCCTCTTTTTTTCTCGTTTATTCTTCTGCTATGTATTCTATTTTAGTTCTGTGCTGGGACGCAGGGACTTCTCTTGACGAGAGAGATTATGCCTTAATACAGCACGCTGGCCAATTGCAGGTTGGTGAAAGAGACATGTTTTTCAAACTCTTCAAAGTTCTCAGAACATGCCGTTTTCCTCACGATGCTTGCCTTCGTAGTTAAAGCACGTGTTTCTTTTAGTAGTTATATTTAAAAGCCTACCGAGTCGAATTTTTAACTGTGATGTCATCCAGTCAGATGTATAGGAAGCAGTCTGAAACCTGCATTGCTCTAATCCCTCGGGGAGCGGAGTGGCATTAAGCTGAGACTGCGTCTTTTTGGTGCATGGCAGCATCGCCTCGCAGCTATTTATCTGTTCTTTCTGTTGTTGTTGTGTTTATTTATCCGGTTTTTTATGTTTCGATTCTTGTGTCTGTCTTTGCTGCCATCTGGATGAACCAAATAATTGTATTTTCTTTCTTTTCGCCTTCTTTGTAAAATTTTTTTGTCAATAGCTTCCAGAACCTTTGGATAGTAAGAAATTATAACAGAACTCTTCCATTTTTACCTTATTTTAACGAGAAAAAACAAGGTATTTTCTTAGAGGTAAGAAGTTGATTTTTTTTATCTAAAATATATCGATAAATGTTTATGTTGATTATTTGTTCTGCCTACTTTCAGCTTAATTAATGATAACTGAGTGACCTACACAAGCGAATCCGAATTTCCTTATAGAGTGGAAACGGAAAATATCATGATTTGACATTTCAAATCTTATGTCACAAAATCCGAGTAAACTATGCAATGGTTAGTTATGTCAAGAGCTATCTCTCTCTATATTTTAATCACTGTCTAACTTTACTCGGTGATAGTAGAAAATGTTGTTTAAAAACCAAGATTAATTTAAAATTTATATAAGTATTATATTTTGTTCCTTCAGCATCCGTCTCGTCATAACAGAGTGATCTTGACAAGCGAATCCTGGGGGTGCAGCGTGAGCGGCGAGCGCGGATCGGCCGCGAATGGCTCGACCAGCCGCTCGGCGAGCATGCTCGGCCGCGCGGGAGATACGCGTACTCGCCGTAGCAGTCGCACTAAGCAACACTTCATCTGGAGCATTGCGAACCGCTTACCTGAAAGACATTACAGAATTATTTAACAATTTTAATTAAAATAATTAAGGATTGAAAAAAAACACCAGTAAACCCGTAAAATTTAATCAGAGACCACGGTTGGCCAATCTTAGTGTTTGGACGTCCACCAACTCAACGTTTGGACAAAGGAGTAAAGGCCGCGGGCACACGAGATGTTGGAATGTATGTGCCTCTCGTAACATCTATACTAATATTATAAAGCTGAAGAGTTTGTTTGTTTGATTGTTTGTTTGTTTGTTTGTTTGAACGCGCTAATCTCCGAAACTACTCGTTCGAATTTAATAATTCTTTTTGTGTTGGATAGTCCAGTTATCGAGGAAGGCTATAGGCTATATAACATCACGCTACGACCAATAGGAGCAAAGATATAGTGGTAAATGTGTAAAAAACGGGAGAAGTTGTTCATCTTTGAAGCCTTCCGTTGCGTGCGCCGTGAAAACGGTTCAAGATGCACAAAAAATATGTATTAAAGAATAGTAGCTCTTTTAATGATCTAAAAAACAGTCCGCGATAGTATATGTCTATCTTTTAAGATTAACTCACAAAAACCGTTTTTATGGTACCTAATTTGGTCGAAATAATTTGTTTAAGTTGTATCAACATAATAATATTAATCTTTATTCAAATAAATATGTTGTTGAGTACTTCATCCATTATAACGCGGGTAGCACCGCAGGGCACAGCTAGTTTAAAATAAATAAATAATAAATAGATATTCACACAATCCACACAACAACATCTAGCCCCGTGGAAAGCTCCAAGGTTGTGTTACGGGTACTAGACATTTGATATACTTAAGTATATCAAAATATCTATATATGTATGTCTATTATTTAAATAATAGACATACATATATAGATATTTTCTATTAAATAATTCTTTTTGTGTTGGATAGTCCAGTTATCGAGGAAGGCTATAGGCTATATAACATCACGCTACGACCAATAGGAGCAAAGATATAGTGGTAAATGTGTAAAAAACGGGAGAAGTTGTTCATCTTTGAAGCCTTCCGTTGCGTGCGCCGTGAAAACGGTTCAAGATGCACAAAAAATATGTATTAAAGAATAGTAGCTCTTTTAATGATCTAAAAAACAGTCCGCGATAGTATATGTCTATCTTTTAAGATTAACTCACAAAAACCGTTTTTATGGTACCTAATTTGGTCGAAATAATTTGTTTAAGTTGTATCAACATAATAATATTAATCTTTATTCAAATAAATATGTTGTTGAGTACTTCATCCATTATAACGCGGGTAGCACCGCAGGGCACAGCTAGTTTAAAATAAATAAATAATAAATAGATATTCACACAATCCACACAACAACATCTAGCCCCGTGGAAAGCTCCAAGGTTGTGTTACGGGTACTAGACATTTGATATACTTAAGTATATCAAAATATATATATGTATGTCTATTATTTAAATAATAGACATACATATATAGATATTTTCTATTAAACATATAAAACACCCAGACTAAGGAGAAAGTGATTGCAGAACATACAAACACTTGACCCCTCGGCGGGAATTGAACCCACCGCACCACTGACGCAGTCAAAATTAATGTAAAATAACGCCGATATTCCGCAGTGGTCATCCTACGGTTCAAGCACGATACGATGGTACGATGTAAACAAACTAACCAAGATTTGTTTACACGACATAAAGCTGGCAGAGGCATGGCTATGGATCTACTTACAATAGAATATTTGATACGATTCTAAACAATTGGTTCTAAGAACTTGCATAAGCACTTAAAGATTAGCCACACAACTATGCTATGAGTTTATCTACTTGAACCATTGTTCTGTCATAGTGAACTAGTTTTATTCGGATTAATATAACATAATTATGATATACATATCGATGATTGCAGATGGTATATAATTTTTACACTAAACATTATGTATGTGTATTCAGTATCTCGAGCGCTGCTGTGACGTTGATTTGGATCCGATCAAACCGAACCGAACCGATCGACCGAAGTTCGACTGTACATTATTGCGCAACGTAAAGTTGGCATAGTGTGTTTCCATACTAAAGGCACAAACGCACAAGCGGTTAATCACGGGGGTGTTCCAAGGTGGCCAACCACTAGAGCATAACAAATAATAAATAAATAAATATTTCCAGACAATGCACACAACAACATCTAGCCCCGTGGTAAGCTGTAAGCTTGTATTACGGGTACTAGATATCTGATATACTTAATCTAATAGTCATACATATACATATAGATATTTTCTATTATTATAACAGGTCTTAGACTTACCGATGCAATATCTGGGTCCGTCTCCGAATGGCATGTAGACCCCGGCGGCGGGCTGCGGCCGGCCCTCGCTCCACCGCTCCGGGATGAACGCCTTGCCGTTCTCGAAGAACTGGAAACAGAATGACAATCTCCATCACATGGATAAAAACGAAATTTGGACATCACTTAGACCGTGAGACATCCACTGCTGTGGTAAGTATAGCTCGGCTGTCTAGGATATTTTTGAAGCCCCTTATTCCGCATTAGCATCATTCGGCCTTAGATAAATATGACTGGATTGGAGTATTGGTACATAATTAATTCATTTGATTACATGCCAAATTCTACTTGTCTGAAACAAATTTTGTCGATGACTTTTCTCTTTCACTTGTCATTGCACATTCAGAGAGTAGCAAACTTATACCGATTAGCTCAAAAATATACCGAAAAATTATTTTACGTGCTATTTCAACGAAATTGTAGCATTGTAAAAATAATGTATGACATGACAATTGTTGAGGCAAGGACGGCAAAAACTATTCAGCCTAAACCTTGAAAATTTGTAAATCCGCCACTGCTACTGCTACTGTACCTTCTCGTCTCGCTGAATGCCCAGGGTTGGGAACAGCACGATTGTGCCCTGCTCCACCACAACAGGGGAATCGGGGATGGCGTAGTCCTTGGTGCACATGCGCTGGATGCTCGGGAATGGCGGGTAAAGTCGAAGGGTTTCTGTAACATATTTGCCATAAACTCTTCTTCTTTACTTTAGGCATCGGTTAAAAAAATCAAACGACATTCACTAGATGGGCAACGGCGACTACAACATCAAATACTTCGCTCATGAACCTGTAGACAATTATTGTCAACTAGTGGCCCACCCCGGCTTTGCACGGGTTGTTATCCAATTTTTTTCCCCGGCAATTATTCGATTTATTTTTTCTCGCCTTTTAAACCTTCCCTAGACCTCCACGAACATTTCAAGACTATGATAAGATAAATCCGTTCAGCTGAACGACAATTCATTTTTATTTATATATAGATAGATACCTACCTACCTATGATTAGAATCAGGAGAAGCCTATGAGCAGCTATGGACGATATACGAGTAGGTACTACTACAGTTGTAATGATGACAATGATGATGCCTTTTAAAATCAGCAGGTACATAGAAGTTCATTAATGCTCCCGAAAATAATAACCCTTTATGCGCTTGAAACTAAAAATTATTAGGTAAAAAAATGTTATGAGTCTTAAAAGACCATAAGCTCCTACAACTCAGTTGATCCTTTGCCCACCGAGCTTCAAGATCATATGCAATATCATTATTCCTTAGCTTACAGAAGCTCTTCAACCAATCATACCTTGTATAACCATCTCCATATAGCTCAGCCCTTGCAGAACCTCGTAGCTGATATCCTCGTCATCAGAGACCCTCAGAATCTCTTCCCGCAACGTGTCCTGGACTCGAGGATGTGCCGCCAGCTCCAGGAGCAGGAAGGCCAACGTGGAGGAGGTGGTTTCGAAGCCTCCGAGGAATATGATGAAGGCATTCGCTGATATCACCATGTCGGCTGTAGGGTAATGTGAAGGTTTATAAGGTGTGCCTGCCTGACTGCATATTTCTATCAATAAAGTTTTTTTAATAGTTATAAATTTATTAGACTGCGCAGCTTAGCTTTAAAAAATTTAAAAAAACAATGTCACAGTTAATGTATTCTCTCTCTTTACTCTCACGTTTTATTAGCAATACAATTTGATTAAAGAGTTTATAAAAAACGAGTGGACTCTGTTGTAAAAACCTTGTCAATTAACAAAATCAATCAATTAAATTTCTTGTAATTGGGCTCTGCGCTTAAAGCGTCAGTGGGCCAGTGTCGAGTCAAATAATAATTATGAAGTGAATAAATCTAAATTTAAAATATAAGAAAAAAACCCGTTTTCAGTGCCTTCATTTCCTTAAATGTAAAACAACATAATATTATGTACTAGACACACTAGTAAATTTGCAGATTTTCTGTTTTCCTTACCCACTCTCACCCCCATAACTTTTAAACGGCTCAACTGATTTTCATGAAACATGTCTAAGAACAGCAGCGCCAAACTCACCTTTCATACAAAAAAAAACTAAATTGAAATCGCTCCATCCGTTCGGGAGCTATGATGTACAGACAGACAGACACGTCAAACTTACAACACCCCTCTTTTTTGGTCGGGGGTTAAAAAGGTGTTACTCAGTTTAACGTCGCTTTGCGTCCCAAAATAATCTTCGTCAACATACATGTCAGCTCATAATTCATTGGCTAACTGAACTAAAATAAACTTAATAAACATGTGTCTTCAAAAATAGATGAAAAACATAAAAATAAGCTAAAACCCAATTTTGGGCCCTTTGTGCTTCAGGAATGGAAATAATTCTATATAGGATCATAAACAAAGCTTTCGTGACTAAAACTGTTTTAAAGATACAGCCCTGTGACAGATGGGATGACAGCGCGCCATAGGGTCCGTGGAACCCTTTGGGTACGAATCATGTAAAATAGCACATTGGACATCCTCGTTATGGGATAAACAATTGCTATCCTATCTTGTCGACAGTGATTACAATTTCGTGAGAAGAATTCCACTCAATGGTATTTCAAGAAAAACTAACAATATATTAGATTATACACCCTTTATGTACACCACACAAAATATTCAAAAAATAAATCCTGTAATATTGTATTTAATCTGTATTTAATTTATTAAAACCCGTATCTCCATTTTATTTTGCTACTCCCGTCTTATTCGTGCTTTTTGATTTGTGTCCATCCCAAGGTTGCCTGGAAGAGATCGCTATCAGCGATAAGGCCCGCCCATTGATTCACAATTTCTGTACATTTTTATCTTTTTGTGTGTGTTATTATTTTGTGTTCAATAAAGAGTATTGTATTGTATTGTAATAAACATAGACTTAATAAACAATCATAATGTTGGAGTACAATGAGTGGCCTTATCGCTATGGGCGATCTCTTCCATACAACCTTTCAATAATATATCTTACTCCATATTTCTTACTCTATCAATGAAAATGTTCAAAATTTTAAAGCCTGTAGTGAAACAGAGAAATATAATATTGTGTAGTTGTTAGGACAACAAAAACCGTTGAAGTTTTAATAAAAACCTTGAGGTACTAATTTTAAGTTTCATTTTCAACTTTCAAGCCAAGCCTTAAATAAAAAGTTCTTACTACAAATTGAATTTTCTTTGTGGGGTAGTTTGTGTTAAATATTAAAGGTACAACGTATTAAATGGATAAGAATAAGTTTTGAAACTTAACTGCTTAGTCTCTTATCGCGTTCAAAGTTAAACGTTAAAGACAAAGTTTGAATTAAGTTATCGCGGACATTTTTTCTCGTAAAAAATGCCGAAAAGTTTCTTAGTCTTGAAACTTTAATCTGCAAGCATATATTACCTACTCAACAAGCGTATTCCCGTGACTTCATTCGTGTTATTTATAATGGGGCCAAATTATACGAGATTTTTTCCACTGCTTGTAAGAACTACAACCTTGTAAGTTGTAATTTTCTAAAGATTGTGACTAATCCACAAGTTTTGTTAGATAACATTTTATTTAAGATTTTGTATGCTATGTGATTTTTACAAATCTATGTATTTTATATTATATTATAACCGACCCTGACGGAATTCCAAAAAAACATGCATTTTTCTAATCGATCTTTTACTAGGTCTATTTAACCCCCGACCAAAAAAGATGGGTGTTATAAGTTTGACGTGTCTGTCTGTCTGTGTGTGTGTCTGTCTATCTGTCTGTCTGGGACATCATAGCTCCCGAACGAATCGAGCTATTTTAATTTAGTTTTTTTGTATGAAAGGTGAGTCTGGCGCGAGTGTTCTTAGATATATGTTTCATAAAAATCGGTTGTGCCGTTTGAAAGTTAGAGTGGGGAAGGAAAAACGAAAATCTGCAAATATACTCGAGTGGGGTATCATATGAAAGCGCATCGCGTGAACATTACAAAATATTATGGTGTTTTACTTTTAAGGAAATTAAGGCATTGGAATCGGTTTTTCTTAAATTTTAAATTAAGATTATTTTTTTTTTGTTTCTGGAAACTAGATATTCCAAGGGTGATAGCAGATAAGAAATGTAGGATCTTATGATGTTTTCCTAGATAAATCGACGACCCTTCGAAAGCCCCAGGGCCAAAGGTAGTGAATACCGTGTTATTTCAAAGCCTTTAAATTAAATTTTATTAATTTCATAAGGATCGGCTTAACGGTCCTTGAATCATCTGCAATAATCGAAAATTAATACTTCTGAATAACAGTGTAACAAAAAAAAAGGTTTACCAATACTGTTTAAAACTTACTGATTTCAACGTCCATCTCAGTCTTGCTGTTGTTGTTGGAGTCATCCGACCGCAGCGCCATCATCATGTCGATGAAGTCTCCTCGCTTCTCCTGCTCGCCTAGTACAAAATAAACAGCACTTTGACAACACACATACACCCCGGGAGCACGCACAAGGCCTAATTTACCGGTCCACTATACGGTTGTTAGTTACACATTGTTATTTACGAAGAACATCACAAGTTACACTCAACATCATCATCACCCTTTGTGAGTGGCCGCTAAGGTTTTATACAGACGGGTGTTTGAAATTCTTAGATAAGGTCGTTGCAAGTGTTTAATGTAATACGGGGCTGGCGGCATATACGCAATGCGAAAAAAGTCCCTTTAAAAAAAAAATCACCCTATTAACGTTCCCACTGCTTGGACACAGGGACTTCTCTTTTGACGAGAGATTAGGCCTTAATTCACCACGCTGGCCAAGTGCGGGTTGGTGAATGTCACATGTACTTAAAACTCTTTGAAGTTCTCAGAACATGCCGGTTTCCTCACGATGTTGCCTTCACGTTCTTCTTCGTTAAAACACACGTTTTACACATCTAACATAAATTTTTCAAGGAGAAAAATCCAGTGGTGCGTGAGTGGGTTTTGAACCCACGACCTTCGGAATGAAAGTTGAGTGTGCTCCCACTTAGCTAACATAGCTTTTAGAAGTTACATTGCTAGTTATGAATAGCTAAGTAAGAAACAACGCGTAGGGAAAAACGGGGAGTGGATCGTTTCATACAAGCTACACGTCGGAAATTCATTTCTTATTTACGCTATTTTCTGCGTCTGATGATTTACAGCGAACCAGAGACCTTAAAAATACCATAATACCATACTACTACTAATGACCTATCCTCATTCTGTTATTATTTATGAAAATATACATTTAAATAAGTTAGATAACATGAAAAAATATTGCTTTTGCAATATTTGCATCTATGTGCTGTGTTGATAAAAAGTCATCTTATCATAAAATTAAATTAAGAAGGTACCTTATCTTTAAGGTTACATTTCGCCGACTGCACCTACAAACTGACTAGGTACAATTATTCCCTACTTACCTCTTTCTCTCGCCCTCAATACGCTGGTGACGATGTTGGTGAAGAAGTCATGGGTTTTCTTTGGTATTATTCTCATTTTGAAGAATAGTACGAAAGCAGGCCAAAACTGCTGCATGGTCCTAAAAATAAATAAAATAATTATCAATATTATTCAATTCACCGTGAACCCACAGTTTACCTACCTATATGTGTAATATTGTTGACGACGGACTATGAAGTACCGTTGAATGAATGGTGATAAATGTTCTGTTTAGGGTAACTAAGTAAATTGTTAGTTTTAGAATAGTGATTGTTTACGACTGACAATGAAATACCAAATGTTGGCGAAGGACAAAAAAAAATACCGCTAACCTCGGACAATTAAATAGTGTTTGTTCACGACGGAGAAAGAAATACCGTTAGGCTCGGACAATGAATAGGGATAAATGTTTTGTTTATGTTTAACAAAGTTAATTGTTAGCTTTAAGATGTAAACTCACAATAAATAAATAAACGAGTGAGAGAGGAGCTATCGCGCGCGCAAGGCCCCGCAGGCAGGGTAGAGGGGTTTCGCGCGGGTGGGAGTGGGTATAAATAAAGCACGCACTCCTCCGCCTGGCATTCGGACAGCCGTAAACTCTCGTCGCGTACGGACCTCTCGCTCAAGTCGCTCGCAGTAAATCATCGTGAATTTCTTGGGAAATTTTACGTGATTACGCCCGAAGCTCCGAGCTTCGGCGGGGATAGTTCGCGCTCGCGGAATACCGGGAGGATCGGTATGCAAATACCGATCCGTCCATTGGTCGCGCTTCGGTAGTGTAGTGAAAAATGCATCCCCAAAGGAGCCCGGCTCCGGGCTCCTCAAAAGGCCCTTCTCAGGGCCAGACATCGCAACCACGTCACCATGACGAAGAAATGGATCAGGGAATCTTCGCCAGAGACTCCCCCGAATCCCCACCATCAACGCCGCAGACATCAAATGCATTCCTGGCATTGTCCCCGAAAGGTGAATACAAGCGTGATCTAATCACACTTGCCTCCATCATGAAGATGGGGGCCCTTTCGGTCGACATGACCAAGTGGATGGCAATGTTTCTGCGGCTGAAACAAGCTGAAATGGAGGGCACCGAGCTGTCAATAGATGACGTCACCACCTTGGAATTCGCTCAAAAGGCGATAATATCTTTGCCGCCGGCCAATGACGCAACCCTGCAGCGCCTCATAGATGCCCCCCCTACCCCGCGCCGTCCCGCAGGAGAGGAAGAACCGAGGAAGAGACTCCGTTCCCGCTCCCTGTCGCCGTGCTCGCCGAGACAGGAGAAGCAGACGCGGAGGGACAGCCCATCGCCGCCGCAACCACCGCCACCAACCCAGGTTAGAACCTCGGCGCCGAAACCCGCCCAGCCTCCGCTACCGCAAAGACAAGCAGGTAAGCACTTTGCAAATAGAATGCATCCACAGGCGCTTCCTGCGAAAGCATCGTTCGCCCAAACGGCAGCCGGGCCTAGCACGACTGCCAAAAAGTCGACGCTCGCTCCGCCCACATGCGGCAGAACGACTTTGCCAAATAGCACCCAAAATGTTTCCGCAGCACCTGAACCGACCAGAAAAGAACCCCGCTACCCTCCGCTTGTTGTAGAGAAGCTAGAGAACTGGTCGGCGCACTTCAAAACACTAGCCACCAAACTCGGAAAGCCGCCAAACGGACGCCCTTACGGACAGGGCATCCGTTTCAACCCAGAAAGTGAGGAGGAATACCGCTGCATTCAAAGGTACTTGACTGAACTACAGACCAAAGAACCGATAAGCTGGTTCTCCTATTCTCTCCCAGCAGAACGCAGCCTAAAAGTAGCTATTCGTGGCCTCCCCTCAGACACGGATGTCGACGAGCTAACAGCGGCCCTGGAGGAAAAGGGTTTCTCCCCAGAATATATTAAAAACATTCAGGGCAGGCAGGGTCGTCCAGGAAGTATATTCCACTGCCAGCTAAAAAAGACGCCAAACCTCATTCCGGCCATTTACGAGGTAAATGAACTGTTGATGATGCCCGGGATCATCATAGAGGCCTGGAGAGGGAAAAAGGGGCCCTCCCAGTGCCACAGATGCCAAAAATTCCGCCACAGTTCCCATAACTGCCACAGGGCGCAGGCGTGTGTAAGATGCGGCGAACCACACCACGCAGCAGAATGTCCGAGACCAAAAGAGGAGTTGGCAACGTGCGCTAACTGCGGAGGCCCCCACCCTGCAAACTACCAATCGTGCCCAGTCTTTAAGAAAGAAACTCGAAACAAAAGGGCCGGCACCCTGGCCGAGACACCGGAGGTTCCACAAAGAGGTAGGAGGGGAACCCACATAGCAACCGAGACGGTGGTGGAGGAGACAGCACCGACCTCACTCATGGCGCCAGCGAATGGTCCGGGTGCACCCAAAACCAGGGCCAAAAAGAAAAGAAAGCCTGCACAAGCACACCCAGCTACCCAGACAACAAAAGGCCAAGAAAGACGAGAGTCCCTTGGCCAAACCATAGAAGTCCTGAAGGAAATTCTGGAGGCTGTACAGGCAGGTACAGACGCGGAGACCGCAACCCTTACGGGCCTCATGAGGATACTTAACAAAAATGGGGGTAAATGTTAGGATCGTGTACTGGAACGCCCAAACGCTCACGGGGAAGGCAAAAATGCTGACCACCTTCCTCCGTGAGCTTAACATCGATATATTACTGGTCAGCGAGACGCATCTTACCCCGAACAAGAATTTTAAAATACCCAACTACCACGTCTACCGAAAGGATGAAGTAACCCCGGAAGGACGAGCGTACAGAGGCCTAGCAGTGATGGTGCACAAACGGATTATACACCAAATTCTGCCGACTCCGAATTGCAGATCCATACAAGCTCTCGGAGTCCTTATCTGCGGCGGAGGCGAGGAACTGGCGCTGTACTCAGTGTACAAGCCGCCCGCAGATACCCTAGACACCCGAGACATCAGGACGCTCTTAGAGGGGAGACCGTCAATTGCCGCCGGAGACCTGAACGCAAAACACACCCACTGGAACTCCAAAAGGGTGTGCAGAGCGGGACACACACTATACCAGGACTCGTTGTACCACGAGTACGATGTCATAGGCCCTGACACGTATACTCACTACGAGGAAAACGGGAACGGAGATGTGCTAGACATAGCCATCTTCAAAGGGCTCAAAACAACCCCGGAACTAAGCGTCCTGTCAGACCTGCCGTCTGACCATCGACCTGTGCTGCTGGAACTCAAGATTCTCCCAAGCAGAATAAACTTCCGGAAGCCCAGCCGGAGGATCTGCTGGGAAACCTTCAAACAAGAAGCCCAGACAAAGGTGAACATTGGACCAGTCGAGACGGCAGAGGACGTCGACAGAGCCACCGGCGAGCTGACTAAGGCCATACAGGAATCACTCGAGCTGTCATCCCACACAGTCACACCAAAGAAGAGAGAAGCACTCCCATCAAAGATCAGGGACATGATCGATGAGAAGAGGAGCACTCGAAGACTTTGGCAAGCTACCAGATGCCCCCGAGTGAAAGCCAGTCTAAATGCGCTGATCAATCAGATCAAGTCAGCTCTTGAGGAACACTCCGCTGAAGGATGGGAGGACCACATAAACTCAATCTCAGAGGATATCCCCTCAGTTCATAGACTCTGCAGACAATTATGTGGTGAACAAAAACCAACGCAACCGCTGATAGGTAGTGACGGACTGCTCAAATTTGTGGCTGCAGACAGAGCTGAAATCCTAGCTGACGCTCTGGAAGCCCAATTTAAGCCGAATGAAACCCCGAACGAAGATCATGTTGCCAGGATCGAAAGAGATCTCCAGGAGTTTCTTCAGACCGATGCTCAGGAAGACGCGATATTCGTGAACCCAGGCACGGTCAAAAGAACTATCCAACGGCTCCCGAGAAGGAAGGCTCCAGGACTAGACCAGATCTCTAACGAAGCCTTAAAGCATCTACCGCCAAAGTCTGTAGTAGCCCTGACAAGAATCTTTAACGGCATATTCCGCAGTGGCCATTTTCCTGAAGACTGGAAGAAAGGCAAGGTGGTGATGTTACCTAAACCTGGAAAAGACGCCCGAAGACCCGAGAATTACCGGCCGATAACGCTGCTCAGCACGCTATCTAAAGTCTTTGAAAAGATACTGCTGACGCACCTGACACCACACCTAAAGCCAAGGGAGGAGCAATTCGGGTTTAGGTCCGAGCACTCCACCACCTTGCAAATTCTTAGACTGGTGAATGAAATGGCCACTAGCCATAATAAGAAGGAATACGTCGTCGCGGTCATGTTGGATATGGAGAAAGCCTTCGACAGAGTATGGCACGAAGGACTTCTCTACAAGATCTCCAGATCCACAGCCCCCCAGAAGCTAACCAAAATCCTACACAGCTTCCTGACAGACAGGTCTTTCGCCGTATCAGTAGAAGATTCTATGTCCACAGAGAGGCCAATCAAGGCAGGGGTGCCGCAAGGAAGCTGCATCTCTCCAGTATGCTATGCCTGGTATACCGATGACATCCCAGTTGTCGGGCAGGCAAAGCTCGCCCTATACGCTGACGATGCAGCCTACTTCGCGTCATCCTATAAGCCAGAATACGCCGTCAGAAGAGTACAGCCGTCTCTAGATGCCCTGCCAGAATGGCTTCAAAAATGGCGACTTTCAGTCAACGTGGGCAAGACACAAGCCATAATCTCTGGAAGCACTAAACTGCCCACGAAACTGAAACTGATGGACCAGGAAATCCCATGGCAACCAGACGTAAAGTATCTAGGTGTCACGATAGACAGGAAACTATGCTTCAAGAAACATGTAGACCAGATCGTAGGAAAGGTGAGAGGAGCAAGAGCCAAACTTCTCCCGATCCTACACTCAAAGCTACCACTGAGAACAAAGATCCTCATATACAAGACCTATGTAAGATCAAGGCTTACTTACGCTGCACCTGCCTGGTACCCACTTCTACGCGCCACCAACAAAAACCGACTCCAGGTACAGCAAAACCTGACCATCAGAAGGATTGTAGACGCTCCTCGCTACGTCCGAAACTCCACCATACAGAGGGACCTTGAGCTTGAGGACCTACAATCCTTCATTAACAGAATTCTAACCAACTTATTCCAGAGAGCCGACGCCTCCTCCCACGCGCACATCAGCTCGATTGCGCCGCAGCACGCCAGACCACCCGACGTTCCTGGAAAAAGAAGGTCGAAGCCTTACCCAAGGGAATCCATCACCATCCAACCAGAAGAAGAAGAGACAATACAGACGAGGGACACGCAAACTCCGGCTGCCACTGCCATGGTCGCTGATCGGCTCGCTGGGCCTTCCCTGGGCAACCAGGGATCTCACCCGGCAGGGCCTGATCGCACTGGCGAGTAAGTGGAGTCGGAGGGAGCACGATCCCCGAAAGACACTAAAAACCAAATAGACTCGCCCAATGCATTGGGCGAAGACGAGCCAGGGCAAGAGGGCAACCGCCCTGACACCCTATCCCCACGCCTCAAGAGGCGTGAGAAGAAGACAAGAGACGCCTGGCATTCCCACCTCCGGAACAGCTTCAGCAACATCAAGAAAACGCAACATAGAAGCCACCCTCTCTCATTCCACTTCAAGACTGCAACGCTGTGTTTTATTCGTACAAACCACCAACCCTAACAAAAAAATCTACAGTCCACTCCTCGTGACGTGCCCCATCGGTGCGTCGCCTACAAATATTATAAGCTAAATGACGTAGGTATATCATTTTAGCTATATATCATTTTTGTAGACAGAGTCAGGTATAGTTTATTTTTCCTCATTTATAAAAATCATCTAGACCAGGATATATGTACAAACTTATCCCTCGGCGGAAAACGAATCCTTGCACGAATAAAAAGCATAATTTGTTTTTACTACCTATGTCACTAAACAAATGTCACTGACAATGCTCCGATTAGATTTTTTGTCGAAAATGACAATAATATTCTGAATGTACTGCAAAATCTTTAGTTCTATTTTATTTAACTCGACACTGGCAAATTGTCGCTTCAAGCGCAGAGTCCAATTACAAGAAACTGAACTGAACTAAGAGAGCTCCAATGGCTAAACCAAAAGAATTTAAAACGGTGGCAATAAACTGCAACTTTTGCGGAATTTAATCTCCCCTCTACTATAAAGCTGCATAAAACCATGGACATATACCTAAATCACGTAATAAATTAAAATAAACTTTTCATTACGAACGAAATGGGAGACGTCTAAAATTAATTTGTTCTTCAGAATACCACAAGAGTAATTTCGCTTTAGCGAACTTGGCTAATAAATAAGTTTTATTGACTGGCAATAAAGTAATCAATTATTAAGCGATTGCCGAACATTTCGCAGCCTCACCTTGAAAGGTTCTCGACAATTTTGAAGGTGCGTATTGGAAAATTAAGCAATCTTTAATGGTGCTATCACGCAATCTAGGAATATTTATCTTAATTTATAAAACCTTAGGTCCCATAAACGTAAAAAAAAAACATATGATTTTGTATTGTACACGTGATGCGCTTTCATTTGAGATTTGCTCCTTTTGCTTAGAATTGTTAAAATAGTTCCGCGGTGTTTTCAAGGGGGTCAAGTGTTTGTATGTTCTGCATCGACTTTCTTCTTAGTCTGGGTGTTTAGTATGTATAATATATATATATATTATGTCAATTATATTAACTGAAGATGTTCAGCAATGTTTTAAAGTTTATATTTATATAACTGAAAATATAATGATTTTTATATGCTTAAAGGCTGTGAATATCACATTATTAATTTTATTTATTTATTTTAGCTGTGACAAGTTTACAGAGCTTTGAAGCTTCGCGCGACGGTGACGGTACGCTTTCGTGCGATTATTAATTAATTTGTACAACACAAGACCCCTTAAATAAAATATAATATTAAGATATATAAATAAGAAGAAATTTAACGCTCCATATCTTGGCATTTTCTTTTTCAATTGATAAAGCTAATAGGATTATCCAGTAAAATTAGGAATATCCAGTATTTTTGGACGGGCTCATGGACACAATAAACAATCCTATTTTTAAAAACAACACACAGCTACAACATTCGTTAAGTTAACTTACTTTTCAAAGAGGTTGTAGAAAGACAACTCGTAGAAGGCTTGCAGCGCGACAGCAAAGGGGTCCTTGTCATTGTACATAACTTTGCTCTTCAGTCCAAAAGCACAAGGCACTATGGCGTCGGCCGTGTACCCTCCCACCAGCTTCTCAGAATCTACATCCGCTGATATCTCCACGTCTTTTGCATCTGTAACTGTTTTCATATTCTCAACAGCTTGGATGTTATCGTTGGAAGAATTCTCTTTATCTTCCGTGTTCCGTTCTTCTATTATCTGTGTTTCTTTATTATGGGTTCTCCTATTTAGACTTACATTTTGATTAATTTCAGCTAAAATATTATCTTTTGCTAGTTTATCAGATACGCTTACTTTATTATTACATTCACTATTTACTTTATCAGTGTTTATATTATGACTGTTAATATTTAATTTTCCTTCTATTATATTGTAGGAGGTATTGACTATGTCATCACTAGAATTATTGCTTTCTATGCTGTAACCGGTATCTTTGGAGTTTTCTTTGTGTTTCGCAGCTACAACGTCTCGGATTCTTACAACAAAGTCCTTTGCTGTATTGTCGATCAGCGGGAACATGCCTCGCAGTTTTATTGGCCTAAAATACAAAACAAAAAAACATTTAATTATTTTTCAACGGCAAAAGTTGTTTTGCCTATTACATTAACCTGTCCTACACCCAATTAGACTCCCACTTAACGAATATATACTAATATAATATACAAGGTATAACAAAAGTTTCGATCAGTATGCGAAGGTCTGATAATATAAGACATAGGAAGATTTCTTCTATTTTAGGAAAATGAAAAATTGCGTTGCCTCGTTTATAAAAAAACTTGTCCTTTGCTTGGAATCGAACCGGGCTTTATGAAAAATAATTAAAAACACTGTTTTATTTAGATAGGTATCGATTGTGTAGTAAGCACAAAAGTTTAATAAGAAACATGATGTCTTAAATACATAAAATGCTTTGTTTTCATATTATCCTTATCTTCAAAGCTAATATTTTTGATGCAACTTTATCCTACTACTATTGTAAAGGCGAAAGTTTGTATGTATGGATGTTTGTTACTCTTTCACGTAAAAACTACTGAATGGATTTGAATGAAACTTTACCACAATATAGCTTATACATCAGAATAACATATAGGCTACTTTTTACCGCGGTAAAATAGCAGTTTTCGCGGGAAAATCAATTATTGCGAGTGAAGCCCGATTTAGATTAAATTTGGCACGAACATAGCTGCTTTCCCAGTAAATTACAAAGCTGCTTTTTACCGCGACAAAATCCCTTATTACGCGGTTAAAGCAAGTAATAATATAAACTTAAGATGAATCCTATACTATTATAAAATATGTGAATGTTAGTTTGTTTGTGACGCTTTCACGCAAAAACTACTCAACCGATCATCATGAAACTTTGTACACATATTCTTGGAGGAGTAACATAGGATACTTTTTATCCCGGGAAAATATGTAATTCCGCGGGACAATACATTTAAACGCGGGTAACACCGCGGGGCACTACTAGTAAATAATAATATATATTGTTAAGGAAAAGGGCGCCTGACATAAATTTTACTTTTTTGCGTCAGTTTATAACAATGTTCCTTTGCTAATATGAAATAATGTGTAATCCCAGTAACTGCAACTAATAGCTTATTACCTCACAAGCTAACATTCTCTCAGGCAGAATGCTATTTGTTTTTCCGTATTGAAGTCTGTTTCCGTAATACAAGTACAAGTTTGTTATGCATGTCTGGGCGTCTCGATATCTAGCTGGAGCGGACTTCAAAGGAAATCACTATAATTGAGAAGTGCTAGCTAACTTCGAAATCCCTGGAGATGCAGGAAATAGTGTTCAATTGGATTACTGCTGAAGTAGATCTCAATTTGGCGAATCTATGTTATATGGAGGTCTCTTTTTGATGTTTAGATTTATTCTATCATGGAAAGATCTTATGAATAAATATGTATTTTGTGTCTGCTTTGTGATATACTTTCTGCTTTGTGATATACTTTAATCTAAATTTTCAGTGAGTTTATAAAAACGACCTTTAAAGGAGATAGGTTGATGTCTTGGGTATATCAATAATCTTCTTTTTGTTATAATAGAGATATTCTCCGAAAATGCCTCCATTCCAATAATCGATTGATAGTATAAGAACGCCTACAGATAGATCTGCTATTTTATTCATAAGTGAGTTATGAGTTGTGTTTTGTAGTGCACATTTTCATGGTCCTTGCAGCAAGGTAAGCACACAATTCAATTAAGGCCTAATCCCTTTGTCAAGAATCCCTATGTCCCGGCAGTGGGAACGTTAGTAGGGATGCAAATGCTTATTACGTTAAATAAGTCAGTCATATTTTCGCCTCAAGAGGATCTATTTAACATTAATCTTGAATACATTAGGCACTGGCGTCACGCACAATATTGCAGCAACATATCTTTGAAGCTGTAGCAATACCCCTGCGTATGGTAAAAGCCGCGTTGGCTAAGTGCGAGGACACTCGACTTTCATTCCGAAGGTCGTGGGTTCAAACCCCGCCACGCAGCTCTAGATTTTTCTTCTTGAGAAATTTATGTGCGCTTAAAACACGTGTTTTAACGGTGAAGGCAAACATTGTGAGGAAACCGGCATGTTCTGAGAACTTTTAAGAGTTTGAAAGACATGTGACATTCAACAACCCGCACTTGGCCAGCGTGGTGAATTAAGGCCTAATCTCGCTCGCCAATAGATAAGTCCCTGTGTCCCAGCAGGGAACGTTAATAGGGTGATGATGATGATGGTCAGGATTGGAGCGATAGGACCCACCTTTCATTATTCATGACCTAATACTTCGGTAGGCGATAAATAAACCACTGGAACAGGACAGCGGCAGTGCTGTTTGAATTGTAACACTGCGCATGTTGTATTACTGTCGTCACCTGTCCTACTGGTGTGCCTAAACTAAAACTCGCCCCACCATCGTATCTTATCCTACGTCGTAATCAGTAGTTCCAAGTTACTTAGGATAATATAGGAACCCCTATTTCCTGTCTTCGCGATCTTACGTTGCTTAGGTAATCAGTACACTAGTTTTCAAAGGCTTAACGGACTACTCCTGTCCCGCGTTTGGTATAATCATCATCAATATCACCCTATTAACGTTCCCACTGCTGGAACACAGGAACTTATCTCTTGACGAGAGATATTAGGCGTTTGGTATGCCGAAG
Organism: Gymnoscelis rufifasciata; assembly: GCA_929108375.1. Lineage (NCBI taxonomy): Eukaryota > Metazoa > Arthropoda > Insecta > Lepidoptera > Geometridae > Gymnoscelis > Gymnoscelis rufifasciata. The sequence goes on from OV815314.1 coordinate 13,303,884, forward strand.
TTTTAAGTACTTAATACTCGTCCCGTCATCACATCTTTGACCTTTATCGTTGTCAATTGAAGGTTCCAATCACCTGTTCTATGCTCAATGCTCTATGCATGCTCACGATAAGTCAGTGCGGGCCCAACTTCGTCAAAAACCTAAAACTGTCGCCCTGGCCGAAATACGGCGGACATTATCATCATAAACTAGCCGACCCGGCGTACTTTGTTCCGCCTTAGACGCCATAAATGAGCAGATTTTTGTACTGTTTATCAATAAAATAAGATTGATAGAAGAATCCGTTTTAAACGTCTTTTTTTTCATCTTCTTTGACAGAGAGTATATAATCACTAAGTTTTATTCTTTGACTATACATATTTGCAGCACGCATTTAGTCAATTCTATGTCAAATGTCTTAAGGTTACATTAAAAAAGGTTACATTCGCTAGCTTTTTATATGGTGGTTAAGTAATTTTAAATTTTCTAATTTTCCGCGCAATATTCTTAATTTTTTCTTTCATAAGAACCTTCTCCAGATAATAACGAACAAAACAAAAAAAGAATTAGCGAAATCGGTCCAGCCGTTCAGGCGTGATGCCGTGACCAAGGGAAATAGGGATTCATTTTTATATACATATAGATAAGTATACTCACGAGAATATGGGAGATATCTTGGCCCGCAGCCGCTTCCACTCGTTCCCCCTCAGGAACAGCACCGACCCGGCGAGAGGATCCACGTCCTTGTTGAAGAAGAAGCCGCGGTCCACGAAGTGCTGGAAGTCGTTCACGCAGATCCGCTTGATCAGCTCCGGGTCGCAGATCACTAGCGTTCGCTGATAGAACTGGTGAGTACCTGGAAAGGGAACAAGTGCCCAGTGATGCTCTCATCTTTAATCTTCACGAAAAGCATGTTAATAATGATTATGGGAGATGGTAGACAAAGCTTACAAAAGCTACAGTGGAACAGATTTGTTGTAGAATTGTAGTAGGCTCTGGATATAACTAGGTTTAACCAAAAAGCTTGTTCAATATAGTGAAACTATATTGAACCTCAAAAGTCGTGGTAGACGTGGACAATATATACCTACCAAAAAGAGGGAATATTTCTCTATAAATTACGAGATATCTGTATAGGTACTACCCTATTAACAATTGAGCACTAATAATGAGCTAATGAGCACTAATAAGATCGAAAACAAAATTATTTATATATCTTATCCTAAAAAGTCGTTGATTATATCTAGTGGGATTATTACCCTAAATCGAATACCAAAAAAATACGTATTCACGATCTCTGATTAATTCTTGAGGTTGAATTATAAGTATCGTTATGAAAATGATGTTGCTATATAATGAGACGAGCAATGTTATTTATAACTTTGAAGATTATGATAGGATCATTATATACTTATGGCTACTAAGCCTAAGTAATATAATATAAAATAATATATAACACATTTTAAAACTGGACTCATTAAATTATAAACCTATCTGAACTCTATACGTAGATACCTTATTGCACAGTTATTCGAGGGCCCATGGCCCCCATAGGGCTCACAGTAAGTGTTGATTTACACGAACGGCGCATTGCCAATACACGAACGGCACGATGTCACCGGCAGAGGCAACTGCAGCCGTCGACAGCCGTCGACTGCAGCTGTTGACGCGTTGACGGTTGCAGTCGACGGTCTGCATTGCTGCATTTGCTTCTGAAGTTAGCATTATGCCGTAAGTGTATAAAAGCCCTAAGCTGTATTTAGGCAATCAGCATTAGTGTGCCAGTCTAATAAGAGTGCTGCATACAACCTTTAATTTATTTTATATAACAGCTTTATTGGTTTTGGCTCCTCGTGTAAATAACACTATACAACTAATTTAATAAACACTAAATAATAAGCATAATAGGCTACTTTTCTGTCAATCGTAAGTAATAAGGAGCGGTGTACTTAATTAATTTGGGTTTATTAACGTAGGGTTATGCTCCTTTTGTATTACTGCGTTTTTGTGTACAATAAACAATTTAATATTACTGGGTGTTTCCGGGTGCATTAAATCTACTATTTTAGTAGACTTTATTCACCCAGTACAAAGTAATAAAAAACACTCACCCACAAACCGCACATTCCTATACGTCTCATAGATCCTTTTGAAGCACATCCCTCCCTGCTCCTTGAACCTGACCACGGACAGGATATGGCCCACCACCGGCCAGGCTGGCGGCGAGAACACCCCCCGGTCCCTCCAGTAGTCATGGTCGTACGTGGTGATCGCCAGAAGAACGGCGAGCACCAGCAGACTGGTGACGAGGGTGGAAAGGATGATGGAGTCGAAGGTGCAGTGGAGGGTCCAGGAGAGGATGGTCACAGCTTGGACCATGGACCGCTTGAAGCCGAACATCTTGGATCAGCTCAGCATGGTTTGAATGGGACCTGGTGAATTTGAGGTTATTTCAGATTTTTGTAAGATTTAGTTTGCTCTCCCAGTGTTTGTATGAAAACAAATCTTGCCCAAATCCCGATACTACTTTCAAGGGTTAAAAAAATTGAACAAACTAATATGAAACTAAACATGACCTAGAGATTAGATCACACTAAAAAAATAATATAAGGCCTTTTTCCGAAAATATGTTTCCGCTGCCTTCCGCTTTATATAGCTAATTTTAAACATCTTGTATATAGAGGTAGTGGAGATCTTTACAAAAGTAATATTGAGTAAATAAAAGTACTATACATGCCAAAGAGTTTACATTGTTTCACAACACTTGAGACAGAATTATATTACTAGCTTTGCTTGAATGCGAAAACTACCTAGTGCAGAAAACTTCATAAAAACACACAGACAGACGTGGGTACTTTAATCCTACTACTTAAATTGCGGGATGTGGGTGGTAAATAATAAATTAAACCGAATTTAATTGAAACTTTCTCACTAAACTTGGGGAACGATATCATTATCACAATTCCCCTTCAGGAAGTTTAACCGCAATCTGCAAAGATAGTTCAAAAACTTGTTGCGCACCATACAAGGAATTACAAAAAACATAATATATTTTCAATTTAAATAAAAAACCCGTGTTGGCTAAAGGGGAGAACCCTCGAATTTCATTCTGAAAACGTGGGTCGTTCGTTCGTTATAATGTATGTGCACTTTAAACACGTGCTTTGACGGCGAAAGCAAAACATCGTGAGAAAACCGGCATGTTCTCAGAACTTTTAAGAGTTTGAGGGACTTGTGACTAAATTATGGCCTAATCTCGTCAAGAGAGAAGTCCCTGTGTCCCAGAAGGTAACCAGGAAATACTCATTACATAGAAAGTCTCGCAAATAGAGGTGCTTAATGAAAATCCGGGCTGTTTGTTTTCGTGTTTCGTAATGTGCCCCGGAGAAGAATCTACCTTCTAGGTCTTCATGCCCCATCTTTGACCACATCGTCACTTTACATCATGTACGATTGTGGTCAAATAAAGGCTTATCAAACATAAAAAAAATATCTACAAAATTCAAACGTTTTCAGACGTATTATGTCAACCACTGAACTATAATCTCCCTTATAAACCTAACGCTGCGTTATGCGGGGCGTGTTCATCAAATGTGCTACGTCATCGTCGTCGGATCTCTTTTGTAAGTGTTTGACATAAACCGCGCCCGCGGCCGCTTATCACAGCGGACTTACATAATAAATGACCTTCCCATACTCTCCACGCTTGGCAGTGGGGCTGGGGAAAGCGGTATTTTGATCTGAAGATTAAGATGACGATTAGTCTGTTTTGATGTCTAGATTTTTAAAGTGAAACTTCTTTAGAATCGTTGTGATTTCAGACCGGATGCAACGGAAATACGTCAGGTAAGCCAATCTTAAACGCTAACAAGGTTAAGCAACTTTCCGGAACGCCAGTACTTGGATGGGTGACCGCCCGAACAAAATCTTTTTGCACAGTATTTTTTTTATTCATATCATTCTTTTGTCGATTTACGGAAGTTTCACTTCTACCGCGTGTCAATCGCACACACACCTTTTTTTATTGAGCGAAGCTACTCGTAATTCATTTAAAACTAAAATTTTCACTAATATATACCAATACCCACTGTAACCTCGCTTCACAGGCTCGCCAGAGACCCAGTGCGAAGGGCACATAAAACTACGGCACAATTCTTATTATTAATCTAAAAATTAAATACACACCATCTACATTGTATCGTACTTTTGTAAACTTAACTGCGAAATACAAATAATTTCAGTGTCAGACACTGTTCATGAAACAATTGCCACGATCTCACACTAGTTACAACGTTCTGCGCGAACATTACCCCGTATTAATAATAACTCTTATTTCTGGCTAATATTACTGAATTTGATAAAACTCACAATAGGCCTATTGTTTTTCGACTATTATAGAGATAAACAAGTGCGAAAAGCTTTTATTGAACTTTTATTGAACATATACATACATATATCACTAATTAAGGTTTATTAATAATGTTTTTATCAAACGTTTTATTAACCTCCTACGAGTAAATTTCTGGCATATTTTTATAAAGTAAGAAACGAACCAGAATGAACCAATTGTAACTTCGAGGTTTATAAGTGTTTAAAACATTGTAAAATTCAATTCTTCTAATACGTCCGCACGACACGACCTACGTCACGTGATAGGTACAACTCCGAGCTTAGACTTTAAAAGTTTGAAATATTCCCTACTTTTACAGTTTCTTAGAAATTATGGCGCAAGGACAGGTTCCGCAATAACTAGGCGCCACACCTTGTTACTCGTATGTGCACACAGCTTTATGCAGACTAAGCAATAAACGTTTACGACAAAATAGTTTCAATAGATTTCTCGATATCCGTTATCACGAAGGGCGTGCTGTGTCCACCTTTCATTAGAATATGTATCATAGTTGTGTTTGTTATATATTCTGTTGGTGTATTAATAAGTTAATAAATCTAAATTTATGAAACATCCCCGATTCCAATGGCTTAATTTTCTTAAAAGTAAAACACCATAATATTTTGTAATGTGCACGCGATGCGCTTTCATTTAATACCCCACTACAGTATATTTGCAGATTTTCGGCTTTCCTTCCCCACTCAAACCCCCATAACTTTTAATCGGCTCAACCGATTTTCATTACACATGTATAAGAGCAGCAGCGCCAAACTCACCTTTCATGCAAAAAAAAACTAAATTGAAATCGCCCCATCCGTTCGAGAGCTATGATGTCCCAGACAGACAGACAGACACAAAAGTTATTTTGACCATAAATTTAACAAATTACAGAATCTCCCTGAGTTTTTGTTGCTATAATTGTAGGTTTTCCAGCATAATTGATATAACATATGTTACCGACAGTCAGGAAATATTTATTTATTTATTTGACTGCCTCAGTGGCGCGGTGGGCGAAGAACCGCTGGCGCCGCAAGAAGTAGCAGCGGGTTTGATTCCCGCCGGGAATGTTTGTATGTTCTGCAAGCACTCTCTCGTAGGTCTGGGTGTTTAATACGTATAAGCCACACGAGAGAGATTAGGCCTTAATACACCACGCTGGCCAAATGCGGGTTGGTGAATGTCACATGTCCTTTAAACTCTTAAGTTCTCAGAACAAGACGGTTTCCTAAAGCGCACATACATTTTTCAAGAAGAATAATCCAGAGCTGCGTGGCGGGGTTTGAACCCAGGACCTTCGGAATGAAAGTCGAGTGTGCTCCCACTCAAATAAAATGAAAAATTTCTTTGCCCCAGGGCCCGCTACCTCCAACATCTTCATTTATTTATTGACTTTGACCATCAGATATAAAATCAATTAATATTATATTTAGTAGAACATTCTCGCTCAGTCAGCTCAAACATTTCGTAACAGCTATCAATTATTAGGTGATTGAAGAATTAGCGTTGAAAAGCCATTATGTCTGAGATATCATGCAATAACCTGTAGATTAGCTGCCTAATAGGATTGTCTAATATTTACTAATGCAGAACAAATAGATAATTTAGGTCCATTCTTTTGTATATAGGTACGTACTTTGGAAATACCAAATTGTATAGATGAAGCCGTATTCGCTAAGTGGGGGGACACTCGACTTTCATTCCGAAGGTCGTGGGTTCAAACCCCGCCACGCGCCTCTGGATTTTTCTTCTTGAGAAATTTATGTGGTCATAAAACATGTGCTTTAACGGTGAAGCCAAACATCGTAAGGAAATCGGCACGTTCTGAGAACTTTGAAAGAGTTTGAAGGACATGTGACATTCACCAACCCGCACTTGGCCAGCGTGGTGAATAAAGGCCTAATCTTTCTCGCCAAGAGAGAAGTTCCTGAGTCCCAGCAGTGGGAACTTTAATAGGGTGATGATGATAGATAGAAATTTGAGGCTTTTTTATTAAATTCTCGATTTTCAATATTGTCTCTTGAGCGATAAGACCGCGAATAAGGTAGATGGCTAAAAAAAATATCATTTAGATTGTTTCACCAATTTTTCTCCTTTTAACTGAACGAAAACTTAAGACGTATCGTCTTGACGTCTATGACGTAACGTTTTTGTGCGATTTGTACTAAACTAATGCGTCAAACTTTGATGCTCTTTATCTTGGCACTTGTCGAGAGATTAAACCCAAGAATAAGTAGACGAAAAGTAATATGGCATAATCGACCGTAAATAAATGTTTGAAGTGTCAGTGTGCAGACATAATTTATAGCACGTACGAGTCTGAAGATCGTGAATCGCAGCGTCGGACGTCCACCAACAAGATGATTAAGTGTATAGGATCTTTGTTGACGGTGGCTGCAAATCTCTTCCCACCGAAATAACGGAGACTTATGTCTAACTGTGGACGTCCTACGACTGCAATGATAATAGTCCCAGAATCAGAACTGTCAGGGGAAGAAATAAATCTTCCAAAGGCTAACACACTGTGGGTTCCATATCGTACAAAATCAGGTTAATTAAAAAAAAATAAGCGGTTCTCATTGTAGACTTATCAAACTCAAAAGAAATATTTGATTGTTAATTTGTCATAAGAATTTCAGATTTATATTTCCTAAAACTTCAGGGATAGAATCAGGTAATGTTATGCTAATTCCGTAGCCAAATGGCAAAAAACAGAACTCTTATGGATTCGTCATGTCTATCTTCACAGCAACTTTTTTCCGAAACTATAAAAATTATACTGTTGCATCTGTTGTTAGTATATAGACCACATTAAGATTTTAACACATTTTAAAACTCGTTTTTTTTCATAAAAACGTTTGGGGTATCTATGGATATTTATGGTCCACAAAAATTATATTGATGGTTTCTATATGTAATAGGTATTTTTTTTCTAAAATGAAAAATTTACGTGATAGATACTTCCAAAGAGGTAAAATGTGTGGCCCCTATAACTTTTAAATAAGATAAATATAAAATCAAAATAAAAAAATTACATAAATGTACATTTTATCATGCAAACTTTCACTGAATATTAGTTTGAACGAGATCTATCTTTTAATTAGTCTTTTTAATCGTCATTTATCGTAAACAGCAATTTACCTTTAATTAATATAGTAACGTATGTGTATGATTCCATCTCATACATACTTAACATATATTTAATTTTTCAACTCATGTCAATAATGGCATTCAGTCTGAACAATATATAACCTAAACTAGTATTAAAAGCTAAAAGAGTTTATTTGTTTGAACGCGATAATGTCAGGAAGACCTAATCCGATTTGAAAAATTAATAATAAAAAATTAATTATTTCATTGTTGTCTAGAAAACCGGGCGGCAATAAAAATGCCTTAATGTGAAAAACTAGTTTGTGAATAATTCATCTACCCTTAATTAATTTTCATAATCTCCTTGACCACTTATTTGCACTTAACCATTATTCCGAAACTGTATATTAAACCTTAGAATAGGTTTTCTATTTATTAGGTTATCCATATAGCTTAATTATATTGCTAACTGACTTTACACAATAGGTAAGTATTAACATAAGTATTATCATTACGAGACAAATGCCAAATATGGGTTGAACCATTTTGCTAGGGAACCCTAATACACTTATTACAATTGGATAGGAGTGAGTTCAAATCAAACTATTTGGTAATCTTTGCCATGGACTTCAATGGAAGCAAATCTTCGGTATAAAAAAAACTTTAATAAAATATGAGTACGAATTAGTTACATTAATTTTAAGTTAAACGTTGTATCCGCAGGTCGATCTTTTCAAGTTATAACCATACAAACCTATGATATTTCCTTGTCAAATTAGTATTAATACATTAGATACAGCAATGTCGCAAGAGAATTTTGAATATTTTAGAAGTTAATGTATGTACATATGTCTCATAGCTCCCCGTTTTAAATGACTTAAAATTACAAAACTATAAATCACAGATCCTTTATATACATTTTTCAATTTCATTTCAAGTTATAATATAATTATCAATCAATTAACCCTAGTTTAAAATAATAATGACATGACCCGACAGTTACACGAGGGTTCTGCTCTTTATCAGAACAATAATTCATTGTCAAAGGTACAAATTCATACACATACATTTAACGTTTCTATAAGATTTGTTAAATCAAGCAATGGAAATAAATGATTTTGTATCAATACATGTAGTGCCAATCCCACATAGTGTGGGACAAGGGCAGGATGATGATGATGATCTTGTATCATACGAAAACCAGGTATCATTATTCGACGGTTTTTGAGTTACCATTCAACGCTGCGTTCACACAGTCGTGTCTTAGAGGTAGTCTGTCGAATCAGATTTTGTAGGATCCAGGTCAGTGGGAGCAATATCTCAATACTACAGTTCACACGAGCATTCGGATCCTACAAAAAGTCTGATTCGACTGAGTAAGATACACCGTGTGAACACAGCGTTAGCCGAGATCATGTAGCTCTTGCAACAGAAGCGCGTCGAAATCTATTTAAATAGGTATCGATAAATCTCAAAAAGATTTAGAAAACTTACAAAAATCTATCGTGCCATCGTTCTGCCTTTATGATTCTTTAGATATACTTTTAAAAAGGCTATATATATGTATATAGATTCTATAATAGTTCAGCTTGACTGACGAGACAGCATTATGAGTCTTAATTAGCCTTTACCTACTGTTGTGGGTTGTGTTAAATAAAAGATGTAGGTACGTGCACTATAACTGAGGCTATACATATAATTTAACTTCAAATGCAATACTTTATAAAGTGTTGCTATAGAAGTATTCATTGATTATCACAATAGGATTTGGTGTAATCGTTACAACTGGGGCAGGGCCGGGAATGACTGTTGATTAATATTCAAACTGGAGTCTAGCTAGCCAAGTTTTACTGAATCGCGGAAGAGTAATTTTCTGTGTCACCACAAGGTATACTTATACCTAATATTTATTGACTATCTAAATCAAGCACAATGCTAACCTAATCACATCTTTCAACCAGCTAGATTCAGAAAAATTACAAAACGAACTGTCGTAAAAGGAAATAAATTGATATGTTCTCGAAAATGCCTCAGTGACGTATTAATTCTGTCTCTGTCGTCGCACAGCGAAGCTATGTCGAAATTTTGCGTCATAATTCGGTCAATTTTCAGCCACAGTAGGTACTTGACTGATGCGCTTTATGTCAGCGGAGACAAGAAGCCCTTAAAACACACTTAAGACCTGTAAACACACAATTTAACCGACGTCCTAAAAAGCTGTATAATAAAAAACTGCAATCCAACACTCACAATCACGATGGGGAGCACTTAAACATTTTTGTGCACTAAAACGTCACTTTTAGAACATTACCTATTCACTTAAACTTAAGTATTCACAAGTTGGATTTATTCACTGTATTGTTAAGCTATTGAGCTTTCGTTCACTTGATTAACAGCTGACCTTTACTCAACTTATGACCGATATAAGTAGGTATCTGTCATATTTTCAACCAACAACTTTTTGAACCCAAAAAACTTTCACTATTTCTTTAAAGAACCGTCAAATTTTCCTCAATTTTGTTGTTTATAGTCCAGCAACGTTTTAAGTTTGGAATTCCGCGGCAGGCGCAGGTTTCGGACGCGTCATAACGGCTGCGCGTTCGTTACGTTAAGACGCGCGCGCAACCGATGCGGTAATAGAGAAAGTAGCCGGCCCGGATCTGGCATGGTGACCGTGAGAATTACCCAACTTATGGTAATTCATTCAACGTTGCACGATATAACATTATAGTTTTGGCAACCATCATCATCTTCATCATCATCACATCGCTCACAGCGATAAGGCCCTTTGTACTCCGATGTATTGTCTTGTTACTGTTTACTGTTTATATTATATTTGTGTTGTACAATAAAGAGTTTTCTAACTATCTATCTAGTTAGTTAGGGGGGCACTGATTTTCCGCACTCAGACTCAAGGTGGTCCATTGTGCGTGACTATCTTTCTATCTATGACCCTTTTATTTTCCCTCTGGTGGGGCACAGGGACTTCTCTCTTGACAAGAGAAAGTTGTGGCCATTAGCAACATTCTTTCGTGACTCCTCACTATCATCATCATCACCCTATTAACGTTCCCAACGCTGGGACACAGGGACTTTTCTCTTGACGAGAGAGATTAGGCCTTAATTCACCGCGCTGGCCAAGTGCGGGTTGGTGAATGTCACATGTCCTTCAAACTCTTTTAAGACTCTCAGAACATGCCGGTTTCCTCACGATGTTTGCCTTCACCGTTAACCGTTAACCATGAACACATGAACTCCCTTGTCTAAAATAATAAATTTGATAGGTAAGTATTATATAGACATACTAAGCGTAGGGTTTCTTTTGCACATTTAACAACAAAATTACCACATCGAAAGAAAAAAGAAAATTTATTTTAGTTCCAAGATATGCAGTCAAATCGGTCATTCACCCAAGTACGGACCTGTAGCAACGTTGCTAATTTTATAAAAGCTACGTTTGTTTTTAGTGTTTTTTGTTATAGCGACAACAGAAATAATCATAATAGAAATAATAATTTAATATAGATGGTTGATGTATCTCTAGCTATCTATCACGGTTCTCGATAGATACCTACAGTCTGGTGCCAACCGGACAGACAGACTGACAAGTCTCAGCAATAGGCTACCGTTTTACCCTTTGGAATCAGAACCCTAAAAATGAGTTGTTAAACAGTGTGAAGTAGCCTTACCTCGAGTTGTTACTTACGTCTGTTGGAGATTATAACATGTTATAAATTTACAACATAATCCCATGCATTTGAAAGATTTTTCGCAACTAAAATGTTATGTTTATCTGTCAAATGTATGGGATTACAACATGTTGTAATTAATCTCCATTCCATAATATAAGACTGTAGATACACAACTATATTATACATATAATATATAATCTCAATATTTATATGTAAATTATTAAATTTACATGTGATTGTAATACTAATTGAAAATATGTAATCCATTATTATCTTATTTATGTGTGTTTAATAATTACTAATTTTTCAGTAATGATTATTCAAAGCGAGCAATTAAGAAGTAGTAATGATCTCTGTTTTTATGTTAGTATCTCTACACTACTGTGCTTATGAAGCTCTGACGTGGACGCTGGTAAACTGCGACAAACCAAACTCAGTAGCCATTAAAAAGGAACTGCAGACGCATTCTGTAAAAAATCGAATCCGAACTCGAAATCACTCAAGTGACCGAGCTCACTTCGAACGCTCGTCACTGAGGCGCTACAGGCGCTATCGAGTTTTACAGAATACAAAACTTTAAACTCACCGCGGATTCAGGTTAGTAAGGATCGAAATGAGTTTACAGAATGCGTCTACTGAACTGAATTAATCTCCAACAGTCGTGAGTGGCAACTCGTGATAGGGCTGATAGTTCCTTCTTGAATGTAACAGAATAGTCGGACATACTCGTACCTACATTATGTACTTGCATTTTAATACATTAAATGTATAAAGCGCATTCAACTGCAACTCCATTACGTAACAATAAATTATGCGAACGTAATGTAAGTAATAAATTATACCTGTCCTTGACCGTTTTGTGGTATGTTAACTGTTTTGAAATAAAAAAGGAAGCCGCCTAGATTGGTAGGTACCTAATACGTTAGGTAATCTGTTGAGACATTATGGCTAATACCACATTATGAAATTACCTAAGTCTCATTTAATCTAAAGGAACTCGGAAACAACAACCAGTTTTCCATATTTCGCAGTAGCTAAACGTTCCCACGGACAGACAGACTGACAAGTCTCAGCAATAGGCTACCGTTTTACCCTTTGGAATCAGAACCCTAAAAATGAGTTGTTAAACAGTGTGAAGTAGCCTTACCTCGAGTTGTTACTTACGTCTGTTGGAGATTATAACATGTTATAAATTTACAACATAATCCCATGCATTTGAAAGATTTTTCGCAACTAAAATGTTATGTTTATCTGTCAAATGTATGGGATTACAACATGTTGTAATTAATCTCCATTCCATAATATAAGACTGTAGATACACAACTATATTATACATATAATATATAATCTCAATATTTATATGTAAATTATTAAATTTACATGTGATTGTAATACTAATTGAAAATATGTAATCCATTATTATCTTATTTATGTGTGTTTAATAATTACTAATTTTTCAGTAATGATTATTCAAAGCGAGCAATTAAGAAGTAGTAATGATCTCTGTTTTTATGTTAGTATCTCTACACTACTGTGCTTATGAAGCTCTGACGTGGACGCTGGTAAACTGCGACAAACCAAACTCAGTAGCCATTAAAAAGGAACTGCAGACGCATTCTGTAAAAAATCGAATCCGAACTCGAAATCACTCAAGTGACCGAGCTCACTTCGAACGCTCGTCACTGAGGCGCTACAGGCGCTATCGAGTTTTACAGAATACAAAACTTTAAACTCACCGCGGATTCAGGTTAGTAAGGATCGAAATGAGTTTACAGAATGCGTCTACTGAACTGAATTAATCTCCAACAGTCGTGAGTGGCAACTCGTGATAGGGCTGATAGTTCCTTCTTGAATGTAACAGAATAGTCGGACATACTCGTACCTACATTATGTACTTGCATTTTAATACATTAAATGTATAAAGCGCATTCAACTGCAACTCCATTACGTAACAATAAATTATGCGAACGTAATGTAAGTAATAAATTATACCTGTCCTTGACCGTTTTGTGGTATGTTAACTGTTTTGAAATAAAAAAGGAAGCCGCCTAGATTGGTAGGTACCTAATACGTTAGGTAATCTGTTGAGACATTATGGCTAATACCACATTATGAAATTACCTAAGTCTCATTTAATCTAAAGGAACTCGGAAACAACAACCAGTTTTCCATATTTCGCAGTAGCTAAACGTTCCCATTGTTATTGTGTTAAATTTGTGAAAACTTTAAACTTAATATTTTTATGTTTACAATTTTTTATTTGCGTTTTGACTTATTATTATACTTGAATAAGTAAGTAACTTAATCAATTGAAGTTGAAACCTTGAAATAGCACATCAGTAGTAACCTCTGCCCAGTCAATTTTTTTTTATTTATTTATTAACCATTTAATAACAGTGAGTGTTATTCAAGGTACGACATACAACAACTTAAGTTGTTAAGTTAAGGTAACACTGAGCAGAGGTTAAAAAAATTGTAATCGCAAAATTCTTTCATTTCAGTGTACATTAAAAACAACAGCAACGAGGTCCGCTAGAGATTTAGTGATAAAAAAAAACAACAAATCGATTTTCAGACATTTAATATGCACTTTCTCGAAACATATTCGTTTGAAAGCCACACTTCTCTTGCATTAAAGTTAGTTGACAATCTTCACTTTGGAGGAGGGAGAAAACTCCAGATCTCTCGTGATCTGTGCGATCCATTCCAAGTATCCAGAGACTTCTTCGAATGCTGAAAAAAGTTAATCATTTGTTAAGTAAACAACTCAAAACTTTCTTCCTAAGCCGTGTTGGCTGAATAGGAGGACACTCAATTTTCATTCCGAAGGCCGTAGGTTCTAACCCCGAAACGCAACTCTGAACTTCTTCATCAAAAATGTATGTATGTTCTTTAACGGTGTCAATTTCACACTGGTGAAATTGCGCCTTTATCAATGAACAATGGGTACCTATGTAATTATATTTCCGGACAATCCACACAACAACAAAAACTAGCCCCGTCTAAAGGTTTGTGTAACGGGTACTAGACATCCGATATACCTACTTAATAGAATAAACATACAAAATAGATATTTTTCAATATACTTACATACTAAAACCCAGACTAAGAAGAAAGTGCCTACAGAACATTCAAATACTTTCGGCGGGAATCGAACCCGCTACCGCTTGTCGGCAAAAGAAATAGCGGGACCAAGCGGTCCTTCGCCCACTCCACCACTGAGGCAGTCAAATGAATAACTAGTATTCATCATCATCATCATTTCAGCCGTAGGACGTCCACTGCTGAGCATAGGCCTCCCTCAAAGACTTCCAGAGATTTCGGTCGGTAGCAGCTTGTAACCACCGCGAGCCCGCTACCTTCACCAGGTCGTCCGTCCATCTAGTTGGTGGACGTCCTACTCTGCGTTTGCCGATTCGTGGTCTCCATTCAAGAACTTTCCGGCCCCAACGGCCATCTGTTCTACGCGCTACATGGCCTGCCCATTGCCACTTTAATGACTAGTATTATTAGAAACGAATTACTTACTGGCAACACCATCTTCGACAGATATTAGAACAGCAGACTGAACACCATCGTCGCTAACCAGAGCAGATCCGATGTCGAACTGTAAACAGGTTGAATCAACATCAAAGAGGTTTTGTCTAAATAAATACATTAGAAAAACAATCAAGAAGGTTTTAGATAGATTTAGAAATTTAGAGAGCTACTTTTTTTATAGAAGCTAAAAGTTTCTTAGCATTCCTCCGACAAATGTACATACGATCAGCGAATATACGAGTCAGCATAGGAAGTCTTAAATAAAACCTTACTTTATTAAAGTGTGTAAAGCTATTTACATTACATTTAATTTGGCGATAACATCATTAATCACCTCCTTTTCTTTTGCAAAATACCCTTAATAAATCCGTACATAGATATACAATTAAGTGGAGTCTGGTTTATATTCACTTATATACGTTTTATATAATTTATTCTCAAATATATATTTGTCTAAATTTACATATATATTTAAAATCACTCAAAAACTATTGATCGGATCTTTATTCGATTTTCTGCAATAGGTAGGTCGGGTAGGTTTTCTGCAATTTAAGAGGAAGATTTCTTGTCGAGTTAGCCAGAACGGGCCAGCTAGTTTAAGTATTTACACCCGTGCGTAGTCGGGCGGGTAGCTAGTATTATAATTTACCTCGGTAAGTGCATCGCTGGAGGCGGTCAGGGTTTCAGGGTCCACAGAGATGGAGGAGCAGCTAAGCTTTTTACCGGCAACTGTAAATATGAAGATGATTTAAATTATATAATCCTAAATCTAGGTTAAAGCACGTGTTTAACGGTGGTGAATTAGATACAAGATACAAAATCATTTATTTCCATTGTTTGGTTTTACAAAACTTAGACACGAAAACTTACAAAACTTTGAGAGAAAGAAGTCCCTGTTCCCAGCTGGGGTAACGTAAACAGAGCTGTTCATTCAAATATAAGTTATTGATATTAACTAGAGAACGTCGTGGACATATCCCTCACCCATAGATTCACAGTAATTTCGGATGGAAGAGACCTGAAGTGAAAAGTAAAAACCTTGACCATGTCATCCGTCAAAAAAAGTCAGAGCCAGAGATTGAATGTCATTACTGGCAACAATACACACACTGGTCTACAATTGTATTAAAACGCCAAGGGTTGTAATGCTTGTATTCTTGATGACTTATAATATCGAACCGAGTGGTTCAAAGGTACATTAATTTGGAGTTCTTCTTACCTCCGTCAGATCCTCCGAAGGAGCAGATCTCAGAAGCATCTCCGACGGCACCATCGCCGAGGCTGACGGGAGCGATCAGGTCTGAAATAACAAACAGTTTTAAAATACAGTTATTACTAGGACACCAACTTATCCGCGGTGAAACCTATTATATAGCCTTGTTCAAATATACAGGGTTTTCCAGAAATTGTGGATTATCCTGCACATGCGTGTGTGAGAGAGGGGGTGGGCCCACAAAGGAAAATAACGAATTTTTAGTAATAACTCAAAGGAACAATGACCAAAAAGGAATCTATACTAATTTTAAAAAGCTGAAGTGTTTGTTTGCTTGTTCGAACGCGCTAATATCGGGTACTACTGTTCCGATTTGAAAAAGTCTTTAAGAGTTAGATAGCTCATTTATCGAGGAAGGCTATAGGTTTACTTTACCGCGGGAGAATCAATAAAACACGGGCAAAGCGGTGGCGTGTAAGTTTATTATTATAAAATAAACACAACAAATGTTTAAAGTGTGCTCTTACTGTCCGCAAGCTCTGCACTTAAAACATGCTACCTATACTATAATTCTCCACGATCGTGTGCTCCCACACGCACGTGCAAGATCCACCATTTCTGGGTGATCATTCGCATATTTCGAGAATAATTAATTAATCTCATACCTTCCCCACTAATTCCTTCAACAATTTTATGATATTTATTTCGCTGGGCGTTTCGTGGGCGATTAATCGATATAAGTAGGTTTAATTTAATTACATACCAATCTTTCTTGTTCCGTGATATCAATCAGAGCAAGTACCTAGTGATTTGTTCTCTGAGCTGATTGGTCATCCATGATTTTTTTCTTTTTAACAACGAATATCAAATTTGGAACATTCACATTTTTACGTTGAATTATATTCAATACAAAACTAAATTATTTCACTTTTGTCAGGGACAGTAAATTTTTAAAACAAATTGCTCATGTGAAGAAGGGATCTGTGTGATTAATATCTTGGTAAAACAAGCCAAATCTGTCTACAAGTTGGCAGACGCAATATCGGTTAAGTGATTTCTACTGGAAAACTGCTACGCGTCAGCTGCTAATGAACCAGCGACGAGAGGTCGCCGCTGACAAACTTTCAAGTGGCTTTGAGAGTTTTCGACCCTCTGCAGTTGCTCTTCTCACTCGATATGAATTTAACGACCGTAGGAATTAACATGGTTTCAAGAATATTGTAATTATGAATAACAAATCTGATCAGTTCATTAGTAAGTTAGGAAATACCTTGTAATTATGATAACATATTTTTTATGTGTACGTTACATGGTTTTATATGTAATTAATTATTAGTTAGCTAATGTCTTTGAAATGGATGAATTTTAAGTCATCACTGTTACTAAATGTTATATTAATTATTGTAATTGATTATTTTAAGTAGTGCTAATTATTGAAATATAATTAAATAAATAAATGAGTCATAGGGATTCTCGTGTGTATTAAGAAGATTTATGTCCCAATCCCATGACTTTAGCGTTTTATTAAGGAATACTAGGAATAGGATAGGTTTTCACTTCGCTTGAAAAGATTTTTCCGAATAGGTTAGGAATATTTTTTTTTTTTTGTAAAATATATGTTACTTACAATAATTATTGGAAAGTATATAATATTTTTATACAATATCTCAATGCACGAGTTGACTTGACAAATAGGTTCATTATAATCTTTGGTACTCTTCAAAAATTGGTGCTCCAATTGGAATACCTCGATTTTATTAATAATTTGAATTGATTTCTACATTTTAAGATAAATTAAAACTGCAAAGTGTGCGCTCTCACTTATTTTATATTATTAATCTTTCACATAATTGATTACGCAACTCGCATACAGACAACACATATTCACAAGCACACATACACACACACGCACAAACTTGACACACCTCTTGACACGCAAATACACACGATCACTTAAATACGCAGTTTTTGGAAAATCGAGCAACGCTTTATTTTTATAACTTGGACCACAGTCACTACTTTTAACAAACAATGCGTTTGTTTATCAAAATTGTTTCTAACTACTCTTTTAGTTTTTTTTTTGTTTGTTTGGTAGGATGTTTTAAATTGTTAATCCCTATACATATAATAAACTTACCTATGACAATCTAGGAAGACCATGAATGCCTAGCACAAGTGTTTCTTAAAACATAAAAGGTTGGTCATCATTATGATTAATAATACTTTGTACCTATGCATTATTACTGAATAAAAACATTTTCATTTTCATTTCATTAACAGACATAACAGACTTACCTTTATAATAGATTATTGCTGCTATAATAGATTGATATGTGCTCACCTTACATTAGAATACGTATCATAGTACATATAAATATGCCTGAAAAACAGGATTCTCCCAGTTCAGGCACAATTATAATACATCTTAGTTCTAATTCAATTTTAAGGATTTTTGTCAACATTAGCTTTAAGAGAATTTATTTATAAATATTATTTTTATGTATGTATTGATTCTAGTTTTTGTGTGTTAATAAATTATAATGTACCTTCAATGTACTTTTTGACCGGGTTATAGTGTTGGTTTGGGTAGTTAGCAGTACTTACTACTGAGCTCGACGACTCTGTTGAGGGAGACGAGCGCGAGGTTGCTGTTGATGGAGACGACGCTGGTCTCCGTCACCAGGGAGGGGCTGATCACGTCCACGACTCCGTAGCGGACCCAGATAAAACGGGCTCTGGGGGAAATTCATTATTTAACTAACAATACTAGTAGAATACGAAAGTAGAGAAGAGATCAGAAATAATTTTTTTATGTATTAGTATTATTTATATGGACTGTGAAAGATGACAATTATTATTGTAAGAACGTAGAGTTAGTGTAGCATAAGCATAAGTAGAGAGACTTAATGCACTATGCTGGCCAAGTGCGGGTTGGTGAATACACATGTTTTTCAAACTCTTCAAGTTCTCAGAATATACCGGTTTCGTTCCGATGTTTGGCTTCACCGTATTACGGTGAAGGCACGTTTTTAATACGCTCATAATTTTTTGAAGAAGAAAATTCCAGAGCCTCTTGATGCTTTATGGGGTAAACCCACGACCTTCGGAATGAAAGTCGAGTGTTCTTCCACTTAGCCAACATTTTGCACACGGGTATGGGTGTCAGTGAGTGTTAGATGACGGGTAACCTAAATAAATCTAAATTTAAAATTTAAGAAAAACCCTCGATTCCAATGCCTTTATTTCTTTAAAAGTAAAACACCTTAATATTTTGTAATGTGATACCCCACACGAGTATATTTGCAGATTTTCGGTTTTCCTTCCCCACTCTCACCCCCATAACTTATAAACGGCTGAACCGATTTTCATGAAACATATCTAAACACCCGCGCCAAACTCACCTTTCATACAAAAAAATCTAAATTGAAATCGCTCCATCCGTTCGGGAGCTATGATGTCCCAGACAGACAGACACACAGACAGACAGGCAGTCACGTTAATCAAGGGGTGTTATACCCTCTTTTTTGGTCGGGGGTTAAAATTACTACAAACGTGCCAATCTCAAATAATATGGGACTGGTAGGTGATGCAATAAGCCGCAGACCATAAAATAACCACAAGTATTGTGGTCATTGTCAGGTATGGGGAAACTTCGAAATCATCACGCTGTGGTGATTTGTGGTAAGCTTCAGCAGGCTTAGAACGGTTACAAAACAAACGACATACGCGTATCATACTATATTATATCAAACATGTAAGTTTTTTTTGTGAAAACTTTCTTGGGTCATCTTTTAATTTTTATGTGTTGTATTTGAATGTTAAATAAATCTAAATTTAAAATTTAAAAAAAAAACCTGATTCCAATGCTTTAATTTCCTTAAAAGTAAAACACCATAATATTAAGTAATGTGCACGCGATGCTCACCTTTCATGCAAAAATAAATAAATTGAAGTCGCTCTATCCGTTCGGGAGCTATGATGTCCCAGACAGACAGACACACAGACAGACAGACACGTCAAACTTATAACACCCCTCTTTTTTGGTCGGGGTTAATAAAACAGGATCATTAGCAGGGTAATTAGTCAGGGTTTTCAGATTGAAAAACAGTGCCGAATATTGTAACTTTACCCTCGCCTGGCACTGTCAAAACTTCGACTTAATCATCTTGATTATTTTTTTAAGCCCCTTTCGTCGATACACTAAGGCTTTAAACATAAATCTTATAAATTAAAACAGTCATGTTGTACCGCTAATGACGGGTCATTCAACACAATAACTGGCATAAGTTGGCTAGGCATAGAATTTTCACATGATGATCATAGAAACTCATTGCATTTCATGTATTTCTCAAACAGTTTTTACATTGTGTCGGAAAATGGTATTTAAATTAGAACAATTACTTTTAGAGGTTTTGTCTGGTCACGTCCATAAGAATCTTTACACGTGACCTCCGGGTGGTGCTAAGAACAGTCTCTGGTGGTAGGCTTCGGCCGCGGCTTGTCACCACCCTCTTGGCTGGGCCATTGCGTGAAGCGATTTTGTCGTGTTTCGTAATGTGGTCCGGAGAAGCCATCTACCTTCTAGGTCTTCATGCTCTATCTTAGACCACATCGACACTTTACATCAGGTGCGATTGTGTTCAAATGAAGGCTTATAAAGCATAAAAAAAGTAGGTGTGTGCGATTCACACACGATAGAAGTGAAACTTCAGTAAATCGACAAAAGAATGAGATGAATAAAAAAAAAAGGTGTGTGTGCGATTCACACACGATAGAAGTGAAACTTCAGTAAATCGACAAAAAAATGAGATGAATAAAAAAAACACATTAAAAATAGATGCTTACTCAAGAAGGGTGCTGGAGCTGGTGAGGACCCAACTGGGAGAGATGAGGGATCCGGCGCCGGACTGCAGGTAGCCGCTGGAGGCGATGGCGATCCTGAGGTGCACGATCCAAGGCTTGTCTCCGAGCTCCACTGATCGGCTGTCTATGGGTTTAAAGATAAAAATAAATATATATTTCCGGACATATCACACTGCATCACTTAACCCTAAACTAAGCAGCTGTCATTTAAGATACTTATGATTTTTTTAATGTTTTGTACTATTCTAATGTGTTCTTAGTTAAAGTATCAACATTAGTATTAAGATTGTTATAGTGCCCAAACAAATGTTCTGTTCTCACATATTTTATAAGACCCTTATGTAACAAAATGCGGTTGCAACAAAACGATTTATGATTTATAAAATTAGTATCTAAGTATTTTTGCCATACCCCATACAGAGGGTCCTTAAATTACCCACGTATGTAATGTTTATTTATTTATTTAATTATTTATTCAACAACAATTGTTACTCTATCGTTACAGGATGTTTCCTAATGCAATTTTTGTTAGCAATAAAGAAACTAGAACTGAAATAATTTACTATACTCAACTCAGGCTAGGGTTAGCTCTTCTATTTGAGGAAATCGAACGTTTACCGCACCATAACAAATTCTATATTCTATAAGATAGTTTATTTATGTTACTTACCAACTGTTCCTATTAATAAGATAGTTTATTTAAGTAAATATAGTATACGATACATCTTAAGTTAAGTTGAAGTTGTAATGCCCCAACGGGGCTCATGTCAGGGAATCTAATAAGTTAATACCTTTATTGTAACCACATGATGCAACAAATAAATAAATAAATGTTTAGCTTTCCATAAAGCAGCTAAGATCAAGTAAGTCATATAGTCGCTACCTTGGGGTAGAAAGGTCGTAAAAACCAAAACCGTACTTTTCAGGAAGAGCAAAAAACAAAATTTTAAACACATTTTGGCTAACAATTTTTTTATTCATAGGGGTATATTGACCCTATTTCGTGAGATTTATTAGTTTTTTATGTTCTTTGCAATGGAAAACCTTATTTTATAGTCAGTCTCTTAATTTAGAAGTTAGCGTGCATTTACGACCAAGATTTTTTTTCAAAATGGTTTTAACATCCTATAATTATTTGAGTTGTTACATTGTAATGGGTCGTAACTAGATATAAGTCGTTTTAATTGGGCTTAAAAACAACTTACATAAAATAATGAAAGTCGTAAAATCAATACCATTCAAATGGAGGGAGTCGTAACTATGGTAAATGAAGTAATTTTACATACCTTACTAAAAATTGGGTTACAAAAACCATCAAAATAACCACTTTACATACCAGTACCTATGTGTACTTACTACAATTTTAATCAGATGAAACAAAATGTAGTCAATATTTGAAATGAGGCATTTATTCAAAATAATACACAAAATAAAATATTTTGTATTGTTTAATCAAATAATTTTTATTAAAAAAAACTTAAACACAACGTTAATGACACGTAACAGTGGAACATAGATAATAAAATAATACCTTTAAAAATACGTTCGTATTTCACAAATATTTTATTCTTCTTCTTACTTTGAAGCATATAGGTAACTAGCTATAAATAAGAGTATGAATACTATTCTTAGAACTATCTTTGAGATCAAATTAGGCTATCATCAGTCTTATCCTAGTAGCAGGAAATATAAGGTAGCCATTATGAGGGGCTCCATACTGTGAGGTTTTGTACTTCCTTTTTAATTGTTGCATGCATAGAATCTACGGGCAAAAAATTGATTTGTATAGTCTCTAAGCTTCTAAGCTCTTTTGGATTGCTTGAGGAACTGATTGATAACAGACATGACTATCCTATTCTTGTTTTGTCCTACGCAAGAATCGCAATAGAGTAGGTATTAAATGTTTAACCTTTCTTTTATCAACTTTTTCAAAGTATTTATATAAACAAGTAGCAATTTCTTGACTGCCTCGCTTGGCATCACACTCTCCCCATACATAGCAATATCCATTTTGAGTCCCACTTTCGTACAAACAAAGTGAAGTTAAAAACTGCATATTTACTGGAATATCCTAGTAGCATGCTATCTCCGTGAGGTGTGGTTAGCACCTTTTGCAGATCAAAACTAGTGGTCAGTGTGTCATTGTTGAGACATATACATTTTTGGTGAGCTGAAAATCTTTTGTACATACATTTTTTTTCTTTACCATGTATATCTAATTTCTTTTTTTCTGCTTCATTCATATTCTCATTTCGCTCGGCTTTTGTACACAATAGACATTTATCTTTCTTTGGCACATGAAAACTGATATTGTACTCATTTTTTAATATCATTCTAAAACCCGATCCTCCGACAGGTGGCTTATCGTTACTCTCACATTGTTTCTGGTAAATTCTATACAAATTAGTCACATTTTTGAATTCTTGAGGAAGATAATACCCTATTTGATCGTTTTCAGGTGTAGTGCGAAGGCACTGCAGGTAGCTTTTCAATGAACATCTTCACTTAAAGTAAAAATTTCTGAGTTACATTAAGGGTTTGCAATAAAAACTTTTGACATACTTTCTTACGGTCTTCACCATCATTATACAGCCTATTTTACATTAGTTTGGCTGACAAGGATTTCGTCCCATAGTTTTTTCAGGTACTGAGGCTCCTTCGCGGTTTTCGTGTAGCTTTTTCCTTTATTCTTAAGTTGTTTCCGTTGCTTTCTTTTATTAAATGTTTTTTCTTCTTACGATTATTTGTACTATCCACATTGTTTTTACTGGTTGCTTTTTTACTTCGTTTTTCTTTTTTTTCTGAGGACTAAGGCTTGATTCGGATTCATTACAGGACCATTCCTCGGAACTTCCTGCACTAAAATCCCTTAATTCATCTTCTGACAAAAACTCTACGTACAAGGACTTCTTAAAAGATAATCTTTTACGTTTTGTATTTTTCTTTATTTCTGGAGTTCCCTGTTCGTGAGAACGCAGGAGACACGAGGCCTGAGGATCTTCGGAAGCAGCAGGTGAGTAGGTCGTCGTCAAGCATGGGGTTTCATCAGGATGAAGGGAGCACGAAGCTGATGCCTGAGGATCTTCGGAAGCAGCAGGTGAGTAGGTCGTCGTCAAGCATGGGGTTTCATCAGGATGAAGGGAGCACGAAGCTGAGGCCTGAGGATCTTCGGATGCAGCAGGTGAGTAGTTCCTGTGTTTTAGTACTTCGATATAAATAATATTAACTTGACTTTGCTTCTATGCATCAGTACTTTTTAATGGACTGTTCGAACCTCTAACGTTGTCTCCAAAGACGTATTAGATCGGGGCACAGATATCGTAGAAGTATTGAAATCACTTTCGCTGCTGCTATGTATTATGATATTTTCATTTCTTACTTTTTTTCTTTTTGGTGGGCTTTCTGAATCACTCTCTTCTATGATGTCTGTGCTCTGATTTTAATCCTTGCTATTTTTATCAATACTTTTGTATCTGCTTATCTCACCTTGTCGATCGTGGTTAATTCTGTTAGTAAAAATAAACCTATTCTTATTAATTATAACAGTGTGCTTTTGTCATTCATGGCATCCACTGCAGATACTACCTCTAACAGGATGGAGAGAGTGATGGGAAAGAGAGTCGGAGTATACCGGTTACGATCCCAGTAGGAGTCGAATTAAAAAAATGAAGTGTCACTAGAAAACACTTTTCATTCGAAGGCAAAAAGTGAATAAGAAGTAAAAGCCTTGAAAATTTTAAACTGGGTCGTATAAGCCACTAATACCGTCAAAGCCAAAGAAAACATTGAAAGCAAAATGGGTGTATAAACCATGTATTTCAGCTGATGTTCGTTACGACCACGACTATCTGAGTAGGTACCTATACATTATTTGATAAAATGACCTATTTAAACTATAATACTTACACATATTTTTATTAGACAGGTATAATATTGATAAAGCACTCAGTTAATAAACTAGTTATCTGTAAAGCCAAAAACTTTCCTAACCCAGCAACAGTGGCTATAATTGGAACTAAATGCCGCCGTTATTGAAATACCTGTCATCTTATTCTAACACTAAATTCAATAATTTACCGGCTATATAAGTTAGTAACAAGGTATCATCGGTCCTTTTTTTTAAAAACAGGAAAGCATTATAGGTGCTAAAACAAAGGATGTAGGTACGTAACGTAGCTTACCTTTCTGGCGTTCGGTTTCGTAGCTTTAAAATAGATAGAAGTATTCTTCTTTTGAGTAATCCAAGTTATTTTCCATCATGTCCTGATGGAAAATAACCTGATATCAATAAGGTACACTATCACACTACTTTATTAAAGAAATGTTACTACAAACGACGTCTATTTTGTGTGGCTGTTTACAATTGAACCACGCCGACCGGCCTCACTAGAAAACGATAATTAAAACGAAACTCTTTGACTACTATCTATCTTACTCTGACCTATGAAGTTCATAAGAACAAGAAAGGGAGACCCGTCGCCGCCGCGATGTATTGTAAAATGAATCTAATTTTTATGTGATCACAACGACTTAAATAACTATGACAATTCGCCGTCAGTGTACCTAGGTATTTCTGCTATGATCGGCAATCCTCGGCGTATTTTTTCAAAGGGAGTAAGTACTTTCAATAAATTTGTAAAAATAAATAATTATGATGTAAAAGCCAATTTGCTCTTCTCGAAAGTATTGAGGATGGGTGTAAATACTTTACTGTAAGTTTCTCTTCGTGAGCTCAGGGTGTAAAAACCAAATTGTACTAAACGTATGGAGGTAAAAGGCTGTAAAACGAAATCATACTAAATTTTGGTTTATACAACCAAGCGTAATTTATTACTTTGGTAGTACACCATAAACTAGTAAAAAAATATAGCATTACCCCAAAGGGTCATAGCAATAATATTTTTTTTGGTTCTTACATCATAAGTTCCAACAAAAACTCTGCTTAGACGTTGAAGTCGTCTGGGCTGTAAAAACAATTTTTATGCGAATTGAAATGCGTCACATAGACTAATCGATAGAGCGGAAAATTCTAAAAAAGACTGCATTCATAACTCATTTTGGGCAAAATGGTTTATACGACCTTTCTACCCCAAGGTAGCGTAGTCTTTGGCTATAAGTATAATTACGCCATAGGTAAATAAAAGAAAAAATAACTTAAGAAAAGTTTGCTTGTACTACTAGCAAATTTATGTTATTATTTAATAATTATAAAAATAATACTTACTGTTGGTGACCTGAATAGCGCTGCGCCCCTATAACAATATAAATATGTGTTTTAGATTCCATTGAAAAAACCTACCTACTAACTTAAAACTCATACCACTCTCGACAACCTACATCTATCTAAAATAACCTACTTTATAAAATAACATGAATCATCAATGGTAGGTCAACTCGAACGAAATCTAGAAGAATGTTTTTCGTGAGGACAAATAATTCCTCATCAAAACCATAGTGAATATCCGTAGTCAGCGACGGGCGCGTAGGCTCACTCACGGAAGAGGCTCTTCCTCTTCTCTGAAGCGGATTCCTTCTTGAGAGGAATAGAAGCGTCGAAAATAAATATTTAATTTCGTTGCAACTACACGTGAGTAAAACCCGTTTTCAAAATAAATTGTGTAACTTGCTGAAATTTTGAGAGAGATATAGTAATAAGTAATACCAATTGACCAAACTAAACATTTTGTTTAAACTTTCAAATTAAGACAAAACTAATTTTTGCTAAGCCTTATCTTGTCCTTGTTTGATAAGAACTACTATTTTAGTAATTTAAGAATATCTTTATAACACAATATGGTTGCAAATAAACAATATTGAACTTTTAACCTCTCCGCTTCTCTACCGCAGACCAGAAAATACCGCCATAAGAATCAAGTATTTTAAAAACATTAGGTTAGGTACCTATCTCTGTTACCTATTTCTGATAGTCATAGGTTGGTACCTAATTAAATTAAATAGATATGACAATGATTGGTATGTGCCTTAGGTAATTTCCGTCATTTATCTAATTACCGAAAAACACAACGTATTAAGAAGATTAAGATAACCTATCAATGTTGATTAAGTAGGACTTGTAACCTGTGTTAATTACTGAGATAACAGGTTAGTATCGTGTAAGATATCATGTGATAATTATAATGATAATGAGTAATGAGATAACAAAACAGTAGCAATGTTATTAGCTAATCTAAACGTTTTACAAGAATGTAAGACAAGTCTATATAAACATATATATCTTTTACATTTACTGACAGAACTTATGTAGATAGGAAGACATGCTTTTACGTGTATACCGCAAAAAAAGCTGATCTGAAATTCGTGGCAATAGGTATAGTTTCCACGCCAAACCTACTGTGAATTTATCTTCTATATAAATAAAAAAGAATTGTTGTTCGTAAGTCTGATCAAAACTCGAGAACGGCTGAACGGATTTATCTTATCATAGTCTTGAAATGTTCGTGGAGGTCTAGGGAAGGTTTAAAAATTGCCGGGAAAATAATTGAATGAAAACCCGTGCGAAGCCGGGGCGGGCCACTAGTTTTTTAATAAATACTTGTATTTTTATGGTGAACCAAAGTGTTAGGTATCCAAAAAAATTACTCTGATCTGGCTCAAGTAAGACAGTAATTTTGTTTACGTATGGAAGTAATCTTATTCAGAAAAACATATAGAAGTCCCATAGTAAAATTTCTTGAATTGTCAGTATTTGCGGAACGATGAAAAAGACGTTGACGATGATACGTATGCCGTAGATCTTAAAAATCCATCATTTTTATTATATTTATTTATATATTACAATAATATAATTTATCCCTGTTAAAGGGGGTGGAGAGTAGAGTTTTCATTAACAATAGGTGGCAACCATCCATGTTGAGTGACGTCTATTTTTGTACAAAGATGCTAAGTTTTACCGCAAGTTAATTTTAAGTTCTATGTGGAACCTGTGTTTGTTAGGTACTACACGTGTATCTACCTACATCTTGCTTAATAATTGGGGTTCAAAGTATCTGCCCTACAATGGTAGGTATGTATACCAAAGGCTTGATAAAACTGGTTTGGACTAAGGCAGTTGTCCCACCGCCGGCGAGATAACGACTAACTAACTATTTTCTCGCCCAAGAAACGTACAAAAGATATTCATTCCGTGTTAACAAAAGAGATGCATAATAATAAATAAATAAATAATCAGAACTCACGCTGAGTGAGCAACCAGCGGTTGTAAACCCGAGCTACACAATCGGAACTACATTCTCGCTCCCCGCGGTTCGAAATTAGTCGAAAACTCGTTTCTACATTCTAGCTACTATCAAACTAGTTCATCGTTGCCGGTGGGCTCAAAATGGCCCACCGGTGGGGCATGCAGAGTTAACGTATATAGGCGATATGTGGAAATATATTACCTGAACGGCGGCGGCAAAAGCGCACAAGAGAACAATAGCAAGGACCTTCATCGTGCGAGCACTCCAACAAACTAATAACTCCAATAATGTATGAAATAATATAATTAAGCGCTTATCAACGATTACAAATTAACATTATATCTTAGTACTTAGATAAATTAAGAGATTAACAACAGATAGGCTCTAGTTAATCCAGATATAGGGATAATTACGTGGATGTGAGAATGGGGTTTTACCCGAGTTTAAATTCTCGGTTTTCAGGGGTTAAATCAAATATTAAAATCAAATTACCTAATTAAAACGAGTTGCTGTGCGATTGTTCAACGATTGTTTCGAAGCGCTCTAGCAAAACATTTGAGCTCTATGTATTCGTGTACACTAATACACGAATAAATAAAAATTCCGTAATTCGGCTAAGTGGGAGCACAGTCGACTTTCATTCTGAAGGTCGTGGGTTCAAACCTTGCCGTCAACCTCTGGGTTTTACTTATTGAAATTATGTGCGCTTTTAAAACGTGCTTTAACGGTGAAAACAAATATCGCGAGGAAACCGGCATGTTTTGAGAACTTTAATGAGTTTGAAGGACATGTGACATTCACCAACCGCACTTAGCTGTGGTGAATTATGGCCTAATCTGTCTCGTCAAGATAGATCAAATCATGCCGTTGCGTTGAGCCTAGTGCCAGCAGGACTCATAAAGCTGTAGCGAGGCTTTTTGGAGGTTAAGTCTGTTCACGTAAGTGTTAACCCTCAGAATCCTTGTGAACACGCGACCTCCGGGTGGTGCTAAGAACAGTCTATGGCAGGCTTCGGCCGCGGCTTGTCACCACCCTCTGGGCTGGGCCAGTGCGTGAAACGATTTTTTCGTGTTTCTTACTATGGCCCTGAGAAGCTTTCTAGGTCTTCATGCTCCATCTTAGACCACATCGTCACTTAACATCAGATGAGATTGTGATAAAAAAAGCGAATTCATACTGTTTTAGCCAGTAGTTAGTTTTTCTATTACTTTTATGCTAAATGTACGTAGGTAGGAATTAATGTAGGTAGGTGTATCTAGGTAGGTAGGGAGGCCGCGGGCGCTTGTTTTTACAATATTTGACTATCATTAAAATTGGAAACAAATTGTTACTAGTTTACACTAAACACTTTGAGAAACCGAAAATAACTAACAAAGTATTGAAGAAATATAGACGATTTTTATGAAATATAAAAATGTAAATTGTAAACTTGTCGCCATTGATCGCGGTACGTGACGCAAAACGCTATTTTTAACCCCCGACAAAAAAGAGGGGTGTTATAAGTTTGACGTGTCTGTCTGTCTGTCTGTCTGTCTGTCTGTGTGTCTGTCAGTCTGTCTGTGTCACCATAGCTCCCGAACGGATGGAGCGATATCAATTTAGTTTTTTTTGTATGAAAGGTGAGTCTTGCGCGAGTGTTCTTAGACATGTTTCATGAAAATCGGTTGGGCCGTTTAAAAGTTATGGGGGTGAGAGTGGGGAAGCAAAACCGAAAATCTGTAAATATACTAGTGTGGGGTATCAAATGAAAACGCATCGCGTCCACATTACATAATATTATGTTGTTTTACATTTAAGGAAATTAAGGCATTGGAATCGGGGGTTTTTCTTAAATTTTAAATTTAGATTTATTCAAAATGGTGTTGGTATGCCAATGGTGCCGTCAACGAGTAGTGGCTTTTCCACTACTCGTTGACGGATTTTGAACAGGCGCCATTTTGAAGACAACCGTTTTTTGCACCGTTTATTAAGCTCTTTATTAAGTTTTTAATATACATACATCTGATATACCTAATATAATAGACATACATAGGTATATAGTTTCAATAGTTTTCGTTACCCTGACCAGTTAAGGCAATCAAACGACTAACTATAGAATATAATAATTTATTTCTTAGGGCTTCGAGACCAGGACTTCCTACGTTCCGTCTCCTTGGGCAGGTCCCAGCTTTTTGATCGCCTGTCCGCCGAGGCCGGTTTGGGAGAGGCGGAGCCATTTTGTTTCTCGGCGTCTTGTCGCGGCGTGCGGGACGGGCTGTTGGACTTGGAACGACGGTGTGATTTCGAGCGTCGCCGTGACCGAGAGCGGGAGCGACTGTGGTGAGATCTGAAAAACAGACCGGTAGATTGTTACAAGTAGTTTAAAAATCATTTGTTTTTGTTTTAGAGACTCAAACACAATTTTAGACTCGTAATATTTTATGAATATTTAGAAAACATAAATACGGTCAAATTGAGAAATCTCCTTTTTGAAGTCTGTGAAAGATGAACGTTTCGTCCGTAACGTACTCGTGGTTTTAAGACCCATCATCGTATGCCAGTTGCATAATACAAATTATCTTTTTCTTGCAAAATGGCTGCCACTCTCGAAAGGTTATCTATGTTTTATTATGTTACCTGGACCGAAACGGAACGGACAAGCATGGCACCCACCCGATGGAAATTGGCTACCGCAACCAACTAAATTCTTCAAGAAAGCATCGGATGGTTCTCTCAAACCTAACTGTCTGCGAACCGGCTCAAAAATATGACATATTTTTTGGTTGTATACGTATTTGTACGCAGGCAGCCCATAGTACAGGCGATAAAACGAGAGAAAATATCTTTACTGACACGTGACACTTAGGAGCTGGAGCAGAGAACATTATTATTTTAGTAAATTATTGTATGTATTGTAGTTGTAACACTACGCTTGAAATCAATAATTAAACCATGTGAATCGGTCCCATTGGCCCCAGCAGAATACCAGCGCCGGTTGCAAAACCTGCAAAAACTGAGCTGGGACCCTTTTGTATCTGAATAATTATATTATTTCATTATTAGTATTTTTGTTTGGTTTTTATTTTTCCATTTATTGAATATGTATAATGTATAAATGTTTTAGATACAAATAAACTTTTTGATTTGATTTGATTTTGAACATTTATGACTACTGTACCTGGATCTGCGACTTCTAGAGCGACTCCTACGACTCCTGCTCCGGCGACTTCTGCTGCGCGACCGGCGACGCGACCGAGACCGCGTCCGGCTGTACTCCCGCCGGCGCGACCGCGACCGAGACCGAGTGTACGAACGGCGACGTGACCGGGAGCGAGAGCGGGAGCGAGAACGACGGTCGTCGTGCTCGTTGCGATGCTCCGTTTCTGACAGCTTCTTGAAATATCTGCAATTCAGGTTTAAGAACGTTTATTTTCTCAAAAGAATTTACATAATTCACTTAATGAGAACATTTTATACGTAATTATTAACTATAAACATTTGGGACAGTTAGTTATCCTTAATTAGCGCCTATTTCATTCTATCAACTATGCCAGGAACATCATATTTTCTAAGTAATGTTCTCAGCGAAACAAAGCAAACAGAATACGACGATTCAGATTTCAGATCAATTCAGCAATTCAGATTGTTTCATTTATTTACTTTTAATATTTTTAACTCATATGGTCATAATGTCACTCAAAATGCCTTAAAAAAGATCACGAGATTAATATATGATTAATAGACACTTAGTACGAATTTCCGTACATTAACGGAACGTTACGGAGATCCTTCGAAACATGTGCTATGTAAAGGTGACTAAGCCCCGACTTCTCCATTTAGTCCGGTCAATTTAGACATTAAAATAGTGATGAAATAAATAAAATTCCGACAGAGCCAAATCTTCGTAGAGACCTTAGGTATGCCATAAAAAATTAAGTGTCAAAAGTCCGAATCGGTCCCATGTGAGCTAAGGGAGTTATTCGGGCCCAAAGGTCAACATTTTGGGTTTTTTGGATTTTTCTCGAAAACGGTAAGTTTTAATACGTAAGACCCACCATTTGCCAGACATTGCGCTTGTAAGAATCACGTTCAACATAATATGCACACATTTCCACACCACCTGTGAGGTAGTGTACTCGGCGAGTTTTTTTGAACGTGGTTTCCAAGAACAATATTCTTTATTTCAATTGTCTACATTGAACGGACTAATTACCTACGAACGCAGACAGATCAGGCTTAACTAGTTTTACGCCTGAGTTGAAATGATTATTGTCATTTATCAATTGAACTCGGTTCAAGAAAACTCGATTTGTAGTATAGAATTGTGCAATCGTAGTTGTATTGCAGTAGTGATAGGTCGCGCCCCTCTATCAACATACTTGTAGTACTGGTGGCTGGCGTCGGGCCCGTCGAAGTAGGGCATGCGCGGGCGGCCCCGCGCGCGGCCGCGGCCCCGCGCGCGCCCGCGCACGTACGCGTCCGCCGGCGCGGGCGGGTAGTACGCGCCGCGGACCGGGTAGTACATCGCATCTACGGAATGTTGCGGATCCATTAGACAGAGAGCGAGAGAGAGAGAGATAGAGAGAGAGAGAGAGAGAGAACATTTATTGACACAACACACACATAACCTGTAAAATACAGTTCATCATCATCACCCTATTAACGTTCCCACTGCTGGGACACAGGGACTTCTCTCTTGACGAGAGAGATTAGGCCTTAATTCACCACGCTGGCCAAGTGCGGGTTGGTGAATGTCACATGTCCTTCAAACTCTTTTAAAGTTCTCAGAACATGCCGGTTTCCTCACGATGTTTGCCTTCACCGTTAAAGCACGTGTTTAAAGCGCACATAAATTTCTCAAGAAGAAAAATCCAGAGGTGCGCGGCGGGGTTTGAACCCACGACCTTCGGAATGAAAGTCGAGTGTCCTCCCACTTAGCCAACACGGCTTTTTTTTTTAAAAAATACAGTTAAAAATATTTATATAAAACTAAATACTATTTAAACATAAATAATTGAATGTGTTGTGCCCAGTGGCGTAGCTAGGGGGGGCAAGGGCTCTGGTGCATAGTGAAAGAATCAGGCCTCACCTCTCTTTCCGTGTAGTTTGAACTTATTGATATGAAAATGATTAATAGGGAAGAATAAGAATAGGAAACAGTGGGTTAAATCATCCCTAGTAGGCTAAATCCATACGTCGTCTCAAAATCATCATGTGTTCAATGGAAGAAAAAGGGAGTAAATAAATTCTTTTTTTTTAAAGCGAAAGCTAGAGGACCCCCTGAGCTCGTGGGCCCTGGTGCACTGCACCACCTGGCCCTATGATAGCTACGCCACTGGTTGTGCCAAAAGGTCTCGCCTCAGCGTATGCAGATCCAATTAGAGACATAAAGATAGACAGAAAGATAAGAAATAAACCATTAACTACCAAATGTTTGATGTCTATATTATTACTAGCTGATCCAAGCAAACGTTGTTTTGCAAAATGAAAAAATGGATGTTGGCCGATTCTCAGACCTACTCAATGTGCTCACAAAATTTCATGAGCATCGGTCAAGCCGTTTCGGAGGAGTACGGGAGTATATTTCTTTTTTATATATCACTTAAGTTATCTTATGTATGATACTTTGTAATTTTTTTATCTGTTCTGTTCTGTGCTTTTTTATTGAATATTCCTTTCTGTTTTTTCTGTGTTTATTGTACTTATATCTGTGTCTGTTTATGCGTACTGAATAAATATTTCCTATTCTATTCTAATTATCTGCACACTTTGGCACTTCCGTGTGTGGACCAGTATTTTTTGCGTCAGCAACATAATGAAACGATGCATGATGCGTTCATAACTTACCACTGAGTGTCAAAATTAACATAGGTTCCTGACCTTGTCTGACATTATTTGAGACCTCGAGAGTTTTGCTTCTTTTTCCTCTACCAGTCATCTCAACATTGACTTATATTTTTAATTCAAATATTATAACGACTACAGACTGCCTTTATTGCTTATTTACATTTTTTATCAAAAATACGTATCACTCACATTACATCGACTTGTCCATTGCTGAGATTGAAGCGTATTTTATGATCAGTGACCAGAATTTAATGAAAGAACAACAAATACATTACAATGAAAGCACCTTCAAACGAAGCCCATATCCAAAATACACATTTATATTAGGAAAATCACAAATACAAATATCTAAACGCGGGCCAATCGATAGTTCTTATAAAAACAACTCTTAAATTCTCGAACTATTGACCGGTCCATTTCACAAAAACATTAACAAATAAAAATGTTAAGTGTATTTAGAATAGGGTCATGATAATATAAAAATAAAAGCTTAGAGGCGTTTTCAAAGATCTTTTTAGCTCTTTTGGGCGACAATATAGTCTGACTAGTAGATGATTGCACATAGAACTAATTGAACTATTGTCTACAACATATTGAATAGTATATTAATAGATACTCATACTTTGCGGTGGGAAAGGATACGTCGGCTGCGGCATCCCGAACGGGTACCCAAACTGGTACGGCATTCCATATAATCCTGCAAATTGACAATATTTACAGATCAATTGATATATTTATAATCTGACGCTTGAATCATAGAGTTCAATTGTTAGACAGTGAACTTAGATATTATGTTGCCATTGAGAGGACCTTCTGTTATGTTGGATGACTTTGGTTAAAGTTTAAAACAGAAAGTCCTCGCAGTGACTCTATCACTGCTATTACATAGAAGGTTATCGCGCTGCTTTGCATAATATAAGGGAATCACATGGGTTTATTCTTCGCAAAAGCAACACATTTTCTGTTGGACGCTTCTATGAACACTTCTAAGCTATAATACTGCATAAAGAATTTATGGCATTCAATAATAGTTTTCATAGTGAAATTTGAATTTAGGCCTTGCCCATCCATTGTTTAATTTCTTTGAATTGCATGCAATCACATTTATTGCACTAACTTATTTATAAATACGCGTAGAGGGGATGTTTAGACAAAATATATCTGTTTCTGTCATTCTCACCAGCAGCAGCCGCCTTGTTATACTCCAACTCCCTCTCCGGTGTGGTTAGCCTCTCGCTCTTTATTCTTTTGTATTCCCCCCGTCGGTTCTCGTCGGAGGAAATCGAGTCGGTTGATGTGCCACGCTTGGCTTTCTTCGTTTCTAGAGCCGTGCGAATTACTATGCGTCCTGAAATAAAATAAATCTAAATTTAAAATTTAAGAAAAACCCCCGATTCCAATGCCTTAATTTCCTTTAAAGTAAAACACCAGTAATTTGCACGCGATGCTCTCTCATTTGATACCCCACTCGAGTATATTTGCCGATTTTCGGTTTTCCTTCCCATTCTCATCCCCATAACTTTTAAACGGCTCAACCGATTTTCATGAAACATGTCTAAGAACGACCGGGCCAAACTCACCTTTCATACAAAAAAAACGAAATTGAAATCGCTCCATCCGTTCGGGAGCTATGATGTCCCAGACAGACAGACACGTCAATTTATTAATTTATTTATTCATTTATCAAACTTATAATACCCCTCTTTTTTGGTGGGGGGTTAATAAAATTATTTATTATTAATATACTTCTATGTGTTGCATTTCAAATCCATCTCCTAACGTGGGCGCTGTAAAACAAGACAAGGTAAACTCACTAGATATTGCATAGCTTGGATATAAGACTGTGCATTAATAGTCAAGTACACCTTGGCGCGTTCGAACTAGAAGGCCCACTCTCCCACATGTTCGTCCAATCCAGTTCCATCCCTCCAACACACTCAATACTAGGTCCCAATGGCATCCTGACTGTTTAGATCCACAAGTCATCTATAGTTGCTTGCCATCTTTAACCGCCTGGTGCTGTTTCTCGATTCCATGACAAGAGCCTTGCACCAGTCTCAAATGTAACGCAACTCATAGAGTAACACAACCCTAAAGCCCTTACCATCTTGCGCGCATTTAAGCTGATTTCGCTGGTCATCCACGGCCGCTTGGTGCTGTCGTTTGATGCGCTCCACAATCCGCGCGCGCTCACCTGCCTCGTAGTAGCTACCTCGGTGCTCGCTACTGCCTTGCAGCTCTGGACGCAACTGTAAACAAATTTATAGAAATTGGTCAAGCTAATTGCATAGCAACCATTATAATTGAAACGAATATTTTGAAAATAAAGAATTTAAGTGGTAAAATGCAGACTCATTTATAATGTATAATATCTATTCTGTTAACTTTTTAGTAGTACTATACTAGTTTTTATTTATATTGTATGTCCGAAATGGATACAATTAATTGTTGAAACTTATGTTACATTTTAAGACCAAATGTATGCACACAATTTTTACAATAAAATATTCTTATTCTTATTCTTATAGGAATCAAATATGCTGCTGAAATGTTCAGCAATATTTGATAATTTTAGTGTGTCTCATCATCAACAGACTATAATGTAACATTATTACAATAGAGATGCATGAAATGACGGAGCTCTTAAAATGTTTGTAGTAGTTAAAACCAAATGTAGTATATAACAAATATTTAAGTGTTATTTGTAGCTCAATAAGTCTTACCTCAATCCGCTTAAACAGCTCCTCAATCAACCTCACTGCTTGGAGTTTCTTTTGGGCCTTCAAAAGCTTTTTCTGTTCTTCGGCCACCTTCCCATTCAGGTCCACATTATCCCGTTCCATTAACTTGGCGAGATTCTTCTTCTTCCTCCGCTCTTCTCTCTCCCTCATCTTGTCCAGTTTCTCCTGCTCGGCTCGCTCATATTTTTTTCTTAAAGAATGAAAGATTATTCGTGAGCATGCCTCTTTCTGTCTTATATGTGCATGTTTGATTTGAAAAGAAAAAAAATACGAATCATGACTAAATTCTACTAAAATATAAAATGCTTTACATAAAAATACAATTATTTGGTTACATTTGGAATAATAATTTTAATTACCTTTCTCTAGATTCTCTTTTAGCGATTTTATCTTTTGCTTCTTTTTCAACATCATCTTTAGCTCTCTGTTGAGTAGCCAACCTCTCTCGGACAATGCTTCGGCGTTTCACAGCAGCATCAGTCATGTGCTTACTTTTATCAAAATCTACTCTTATTTGGCACCACTCAGCTAAGCCATCACGTTTGTGCAAGAGCTTCTTCCCTCTTAGGGCATCCATACAGCGTACAAAGCCAACATACTCACTGAATTGAATGTAACCTTCGAAATACAAGGTTGAATCCTGAGGAGGTGTTGTTATACCCCTCATTGTGGACTTCATTTGTAACCT
Organism: Gymnoscelis rufifasciata; assembly: GCA_929108375.1. Lineage (NCBI taxonomy): Eukaryota > Metazoa > Arthropoda > Insecta > Lepidoptera > Geometridae > Gymnoscelis > Gymnoscelis rufifasciata. The sequence goes on from OV815314.1 coordinate 13,341,102, forward strand.
ATAAGGATCAGCAACTGGCACATCCACTTGACGAACTGCACCAAACTTCTCAAACACTTTCTTGAACAAACTCTCAGAAGGTGGAGCATCAGCATCTTTGTCTCGTTCATGTACAAACCACGGTATTGGAATATTGCTAATATGTACAGTGTCTGGTCTTTCACCCGGCTTCATTTCGTCCATATCGGTAGCATCGCGGAAAAACGAGTCCCACGAATGCCGACTAGGAAAGTCTGACTTAGCTTCAGTCACTTTCAACTTGAACGGATCAGGGTAGTTGTTTAACTGCACAATGCGGTCATTGAGCCGCTGAATCACACGCTCGATTTTATCCTGGGTCTCCATCTCAGCTTCGAATCGTATCACTTCAGAACTATGCTTCGTAACTTTTAGAGACGAAAAGCTTTCAGGTTGGGCCATTTTCCTTATTTTCTCCATGAGTTCCCAGTTGGAGAGGGATTTGCCGTGTACCTTGCTTGAGGGGAGCTGGATAGAAATGTTAAGCTTTGCATATGGCTTTAAATACAAACGCTGAGGCAGATACAACGCCGCAGCGTCTGATGTATCTCGGCATACTTGAATCATCGTGAACCCGACCTAACAGCTATCCAATAAATAAACTATAAATTAGGTTGCTCAAATGACCTATAAATAAAACATCTATCAAATCGCAAAAACAGAAACAGAAAGTCTAAACTATCTCTTATTTCATAAAATTATGATACAAAATAGAACAATAGAAATCAGAAAAATATGACGGTATTAGTGCAATGACCAAAGAATTGTTCCTCCACGGCTGATTCCATCTTCATCTCCTTGTACAGCTCAAATGTTTTGTAAAATGTTAATCAACGCAGCTAATGAGTTTCAATAACAAAAGTGGAATTTTAAACGTTTCGCAAACAAAAGCCACCATTAATTTCACTGAAAAACTTTCAGTCAGTATTTATTTTGTTGCAAGGACTACAAAATTGTATGCAATGGATGCATGGCATGCCCATACCGTGATCCGTGATGCCAAATATTTTGTCTCTTTTTGTCGTCGCTTCATAGACGACGATAACAATATTATGCTGAAAATATTTATTTTGTTTTCGGAACGTAACTTAACTTTTGACAATTCTAGTACACAGAGTATAAAAATCACAAAACAATAATACTCTTATATCCTACTACTATTATAAAGGCGAAAGTTTGTATGTATGGATGTTTGTTACTCATTCACGTAAAAACTACTGAATGGATTTGAATGAAACTTTACCACAATATAGCTTATACATCAGAATAACATATAGGCTACCTTTAGCTTTTTACCGCGGTAAAATATCAGTTTTCGCGGGAAAATCAATTATTGCGAGTGAAGCCCGATTTAGATTAAATTTGTCACGAACATAGCTGCTTTCCCAGTAAATTACAAAGCTGCTTTTTACCGCGACAAAATCCCTTATTACGCGGTTAAAACAAGTAGGTAATAATATAAACTTAAGATGAATCCTATACTATTAGAAATGTGAATGTTAGTTTGTTTGTGACGCTTTCACGCGAAAACTACTCAACCGATCATCATGAAACTTTGTACACATATTCTTGGAGGTATTAGAAGTAACATAGGAATTTTTTATCCCGGAAAAATATGTAATTCCGCGGGACAATACATTTAAACGCGGGTAACACCGCGGGGCACTACTAGTAGTTCATAGTTTAAATCGAGAGAATACTAAACTTTGAATTTAAAATTAGTGCTTAAAAATACTCTTTGGTTGCAGTATTCAATGTTATTTGAAACCACTTGGAACCATAAAAAGTACTCTGTGGTTAATACCCTGCCGCTACGTAATTTAGAACATTTTTCTAGCTAAAATTACATAGGTAAAAAAAAAAATCCGCGACCTCTCCCAGTTTTCTGTAGCCTAGCCAGACAGAGAAATATTATACAATGTGTATTTCGAACCTTGTACAAATGAAATGTGGATACACGACATAAATTAATCAATAAATATATGATATTTTTTTTTTTATATCAACGCTGGAAATTTGAAATGTCGTAAGGGACAAACCTACGCTATAAAGGAGAGCAAAAAAACAAAATTAATTCTTTTAAAACGTCACAACTTTGTCATTTTTTTCCTATTAAGATGCTTTTTAGACATACTGTTTTAAAATTAATTGATTTATAATATTTTGAAATAAATAGATATAAAGTACCTACGTAACTGGACTACGCAAATATAATTTATTTGTGTGTGTCAGGATGGCGTGTCTCATGTGTCTGAATAGTCACAGGCTATGCACCAAATAACTGTACCTAAACTGTACCTATATGAAAAAAAACTGTACCTCAAGCAATTAGATATAAAATAAATTGTGATATGGACACGCCATTCTGACGTCAGGTTGGCGCGCATAATCGTGTATCTCCCCAACGTGTGGGAACTATGCTCTGGAACATTATATCAATAAACTGTACCTCATAAAACTGCCAGCAAAAAAATTGTATTCACACGCGATATCTGTTCTTCTTATCCTTAGAGCATTTATGTAGGTACTACTTGAATGTTCTATATTATTATCATAGGAGTAACGAGAAACTTATACAGGAGGTAGATTTTTGATTCACCCTAGAATAGGAAAGACAGAAATAGGTCTCCCTCGTGGTCCTACTAATAGGAGAAAATAGAAGGTCCATGAAAAAACGGCTTTTATTTCGCATAATAATAACCGGTTTTTATGAAACATAGCTACTAAGACTTTTGACTAACCCATCTTTCAAAGAAACAACCGAAATCGGTTCATCCCGCGCGGGAAAAGCGACGAGCGAGGGAAGGTGCCAAGACAGCCGCCGGCCACGGCAACATAGACTATGTTGCCGTGGCCGGCGGGATTATTAAAAACTATGTTACATAGTTTTTAATAATCTCTGGTGTCCCACCACTCAGCATAATTTGCCGGTCCTCCGTTTGCATACCTACTCCACTTCATACGCTCTAGAATCCTTACCTACAAACCGCAGCATTCTTGAAGTGAATATTTTAAGAATTACCAAAACCAATAAAATTTAAATAAAATACACATGAGGTATCCAAAAGAATAAAAATCATTTTTTAAAAGTATCTTTTAATTTTCTTGAATACAGAATCAAAGACTCAACAGACATTGCACTTTGAAGAATTTTGTGTTAAAATTATTTATACAAGATCTACCATAATCACCACTCTACTCATAAATAAATTAGCCAAAGATATACACAGCAGCTCTGATAGTTAACATTAAAAACCTACTAAGTAATAAATTAGATTCTTACTAAGGTCTATGAATAGGTGATAGTTTTCATATTTTAAATTATTGTGATGAGAATCAAAGCAAGTTTAATGATAAATCATAGACTTCAAGGCAATTTAGTTATTGTTTTTATTGTTATTAGAGCAAGTGCTCTAAAATAAAATTAATCACAATAAAATTTTACAATTTGTAGCAACAGGAGAAAGTAAAGCAAAGCAACCTTTCAAAATAATACTCTAACTATAATAAAGTATAGGAACAATTTCCTATTAGGTACAAATACTCTATCACTTTAAATATATTTTTGATAGAGTACACTGGTTTCTCAAACTATTTCTTTGAAAGCTAAGATAATTTACAATTTTGGTGTTATTATATTGTTTACTAGCTATCTAACCTTTACCTAATTAATGGTTTCCAACAAAATGCAAGCATGCAGTTTGAGGTATAATAACATTTGCCTCAAAATTAACACTTATTCAACAATACCATTATCTATGGGAAACCATTTTGTGAATTTTCGTTTGTGATGTGATATTTTGTTTACTTATACATATTTAGATAATTTGTTAAGTATGCCTAATAAAATTATTGCTCTCTGTTGTGTCGGTATCAATACGACTAAGGCAGGCATAAATGCTGTTCTACTTACATATTGATGTTTCTTTTACAGAAAAATCGTATTTTCTTCCAATACAATAAATCGCTAATTTCGAGACCTATTCCACAAAATTATCTAACAATATTTAGTTCTTATTCACAATACAATAAACTAAGACATACAAAATTCAATATTTACCATACACTCTTTAATAGAAAACATTTAACTCAACCAAAACTCTAAACTTTCACAATTTTAGCTTTCAGTTCATAGGAAATTATAAAATAAAATTCTCAGTCTTCTATTAAATAGTTACATAGATCGTTATAAATAAGATCTTTTGATTTACTATTATTTATTATACAATTTGTACACTTTATAAGAAAATTGACACATCGAAATGTATGCACTTTTTATGGTGTTTAATTTCAAAACCACTTGTGTACAAACGCTTAAGCCAAGCCAGCAATCGTTTGATCTCAAACCACCAAAATGTCAATTACTTACAATAACTAGATAAAAAGATCAGCAGATGTCTCCCAGATCACAATGCGGTTTCGTCCTAGGTCGGCCACCATCATCTCGTGTCGCTTATGATAAATTTCTTGTCATTCAGGTATTCAAACAATTGCTCAGTCTCATCACTTTGAGTTAGATATCCGGAAGGAGTTGAATCCAGGCGCGAAACGGGCGTAGAGTTTGTGTCTATTTACAAGTCAGTCCCCGCGTTGTGCGAAGGAAGAGTAGGTCCCGCGTTGTGCGAAGTAGTGGGTCCCGCGTTGTCCGGAGGAATAGGTCCCGAAGGAGCAAGTCCCACAGGAGCGGGGCAGTGCTCCCTTGGAACGGAGTGTGGTCAGTTAGCGCGCGCGCGCTTGGCCTGGTGGCTGGGCGGCGGCGCGTGCGCGGGGCGCGGCGCGGCGTGCGGCTCGTCCGCCGCCATGCCGGAGCGCAGCATGTACTTGAACTGGATCATGTGCTGCATCACGTCGCGGATCTGCACCAGGGCCATGCCGTTCTCGCCGGCCGCTGCGGACTTGCACTTGCCGGAGTTGCGGAGCACTTGAAGTTGCGTTCTGTTAAAAAAGAACGAGCAACATGTTAAACAAGGTTTTATTTATCATCATCATCACCCTTTTAACGTTCCCACTGTGACACAGTTACTTCTCTCTTGACAAGAGAGAGACAAGGCCTTAATTCACCACACTGGCCAAGTGCAGGTTGCTGAATGTCCTTCAAACTCTTTAAAGTTCTCAGAACATGCCGGTTTCCCCACGATGTTTGCATACACCGTTAAAGCACGTGTTTTATTTATGCAATTGGTTAATGCTATTTATAATCATTAAACGGAGTAAAAAAAGTAGCTTCTGCAGTCAGACTAGAAACTAGTCTTCTGATTTCAATGTAGTATGCACCAATAGTGTCTTACACCACTAGATCAGTTTTATCACAAGTCCACAATAGTTTTATTTAGGGCCTGGCGAACGCACGAGGCTATGGTAGGTACACCCACCAACTCTTACTGGATCAGAGTGGTGAGTTATGGTGTGACCCCGTTAAATTTCTACTGATGGAGGTCACGCCAAGCAGTGGATGGATATTCCAGGGCAGTAACAATGGTGTACTTACGAGTTGGGCCTGAAGAGCGTGATGGCGAGCGCGTCGAGCATGGCGCGACACGTGGGCAGCGACACGCGCGGGAAGAAGTGGCTGGCGAGGTCTGGGAGCGTCATCAGCAGCTCCGTGTACTGATAGGGCTTCGCGTTGATGCAGGGGACCATTGTATTCTCTACTAAAGCTTTTTGTACCTAAAAGTAAAATAGACATTAGTCTAAAGTAGTTTCAGGTGGGAAGATATTATAGGCTTAGGTCCTATTTCTCAATAAAAATACAAACATAAGTACCCCGACTTACGGCCCCACTGCTGAGACACAGAGATAACTTTTTAGTATACCGTACCCAAAGGGTAAAAAGGGACCAATAACGGAAACTTAGGTGTAGCATGACTATCTCTTAAGCATCAAATTATTATTTTTTACATGTAACATGTTTCCGATATAATGTAAACCTAAGCAAAACGTTTACCGGGTTAGCTATTTTTGATTAAAATCAATGGAGGCCTAGCAGTGAACGACCTACAGCTGCAATGGTGCTGATCACTCCACTTAAGTTCGCTAGTCACGATTGTAGTATGATTTGTCCAGTAATAATTTTCTCACAATGATTTTAAAAATAGAATCAATTTTAAAAATAGAATCTAATCATTATAACATCTTACCTTATACGGTGTATGGTTGCCACTGGTTATATTGACTTCTGGAATAGCAGTGAGCCTTTTGCGAGTGTCCGTGGCGTGAGAGGTTGAGTGGCCATTCATTGAGCCGGTCGCCTGAGGGGGCACACTGTGGACAATGCAAACAAAACCTTTACAAAATGTTAAAAACAAATAAATCCCCCTGTTTATTAAAATCCCTCTCATTCGTTATGAAAATGGGTATGATTGGCGGAAATCGTGACGATATTATGTAGGTATGTACAACCCCAAGTAATGTCTAGAAAAAAAACCTTTAAAAAATCATTAAAAAAATTAAAATATGATTTTTTTTTCTTTCAAAAGAAAAATGTGCTTCGAAGTTTCGCGTGACGAGCGATTTGCACTTAATTTATACGGCACAAGCCCCCAAAACATTGATGCTCTATATTTGGGACTTTCTTATTAAATGAAGATAAAGCGAAAAATATGTGTCCAGTATTCTTGAACGGGCTAAGACAGACCGATTAAACAGAATACATATTTTTTAACCCCCGACCAAAAAAGAGGGGTGTTATAAGTTTGACGTGTCTGTCTGTCTGTCTGTGTGTCTGTCTGTCTGTCTGTCTGTGTCACCATAGCTCCCGAACGGATGGAGCGATTTCGATTTAGTTTTTTTTGTATGAAAGGTGTGTCTTGCGCGAGTGTTGTTAGACATGTTTCATGAAAATCGGTTGGGCCGTTTAAAAGTTATGGGGGTGAGAGTGGGGAAGCAAAACCGAAAATCTGCAAATATACTAGTGTGGGGTATCAAATGAAAACGCATCGCGTCCACATTACATAATATTATGTTGTTTTACATTTAAGGAAATTAAGGCATTGGAATCGGGGGTTTTTCTTAAATTTTAAATTTAGATTTATTATATAGTCATCACGCCTATACCTGTTTTCAAAATGAACAACATAATTCGCGTTAGTTTTCAATCATTACCATGTTAGAAAAAAATAAGAACAGACATGATGGCGAAACTTATAAAATTAACTAAATATATTGCGCGAAACTCAGCGCAGATGGCGCCACTAGCGCAGACAGTAAACATCTCCTTTTTTTATAGTTTATTGCATTTGTGACCTTTATGGCCTAAAAACTATTTTCACATTTCATCAAGCTGTGAAGGACTCGTCATAAATATATAAAATAAATAAATATTTCCGGATAATCTACACAACAACATCTAGCCCCGTGATAAGCTCTAAGCTTTTGTTACGGGTACTAGACATCTGATTTATTTAATATAATAGACATACATATATAGATATTTTTAGTATATTAAACACCCAGACCAAGGAGGAGTCATAGATGAAGTGTTTACTGTTTATGCTACTGTTGACATATGGCCAGAGCAAATCGCAGTAATATGCCCTATTAAAATTAACTTCAGATGTCTAAAAGCATTTAGGTCCGCGTAATACATCCCAGCCAAATGAGCAAATGCTTAGTTATCGTAATTTGATGATATTTTACATAAACTGAAGTTGATACTATGAGATGATTATAAAATACATAGAAAGATTAATCCTGAAGAAAAGTCCATTACATGCACCCAGTTCCAGTCAAGCTGTTAAATTAACTTAAGCATGCTTCAATTGGAGTTTTAAAGCTATAGAGGTAAACAAACTGTAACCATACATAAATACAACATGCAAAAAAGCAAAAAAATAAATAAAATATATCCATAATCACCAGAAACCAAAATAAATGAAATTCGGTAGGCTTAACAGTGACATACCAATGGGCGGACGCATTTATACAATTAAATTTACGTTATAAATACCTAATACGTTTTTTAAATATTGTTAATAAAAATATTTTTATAGACAACACTTATAAAACAGTCTCTTTGTTATTAATTATAAATTTAGAGACCTGTTATTAATTTATCAATGTGACCTTTTTGACTTTGAAGGTACAGCGCACTTATAAACAACTAGTATTAACTCATTGTTTAAAGTAATTTATTTACTGCTGTCATGTAATTCATTCTAGAGCTGTAAAAAATGTGTTCTCAACTGTTTTATAAAACGTAAAACCACATAATATGGAAATAGCTAATATTAGTACAATATACCACAAGACAATTCAGTTTTGAAGATGCAAAGAAACTTTTATTTTTCCCTGACATTTGCTAAACCGCCTTGAAGAAACATCATCAGAAATTACCCATTTTTTAACACGCTTATAATTTACTTACTGTTAAAAAAAACATGATTAGGAGTTGTCCGATGAACTAATAACGTTAGGAGATGAGTGTTAGGGCCATGGATAAATAACAGTATCGTCCCTCGCATGATTTACCATCTTCAAGAATTTAATATGGATAGTGGAGGATTTCTAGGATAAAAGTTCTTAAGACTTTTAGCGGGTGGGGAAAATTGAAAGAAATCGTATGTATCCCAAACAAATCAATCTATGTATTTTGACTTTTCATTCACGAATCGTATTACATCATTATCTTTATGGCGAGTAGAAATCAGCTGGTTACTTTCTTCTATCTCTAGACCTCTTAGTTCGATCAGCATCATATTTATTTCTGAAATATGAAATTAAAAATGTAACTTCATTTTTGGTCAAACCAGAAATAATATGGAAATTTTTAATTTTCTTTGTCTTTTCTCTAAGCAATGTTAAAGCAAATATATCACATGTAAAGATTTCCACGATATTTTATAAACCTAAGACCCTTAAAAGCTGCAAGAACATTGTGTCAATGAAAAAATACATCTATCATTATTTGAACATGATTTGAGAGTATCTTCTGATGATGTTTTTATTCAAGTCAGGGCAGAATAGCGTCAACGACGGACACATACGGGCTAAACAATGTAAATATGCTCACTTCATGGTGGAGGTGTTGGCCGAACTCCGCACTAAAGGGGGAGGCGCTTGCTGGCCCATCCCCATGGTTATTGCACTGTTCGGAAACTGAAATAAATGATAACAACAACATATTTCACGTGGGAAAAGGCAAGCAAAACAAAATATATACGGAAATTGCGAATAGCTATCAATTTGGTGATGAACAGGTTATAGAACTATCAACAAAATATCTTGAAACTACATCATATTTTTAAAATGTACAAATATATTCTGGAATATCTGGCCCATAACTGGTTAGTGTACCAATAGTAACGGCGCTTTCAAATTGGGCGCTTCGTGACGTACATACGTCTGTTGCGGCGGAGCCTTGACGTACGTTCGATTGATTGCATACAAAGAGCAGGGTGCGACAACCATTCCAGCGTTTGCGGCACCGTCGCCTTTGTGTAAAAAAATATCTAACGTGAAGCGCAGATACGTCAAACGCTCCGCATGCCGCGCCGTAGACCTACGTCTCGAAACGCCTTAATTGAAAGCGCCCTTAGATAGGTTTTTCGTGATAAGCCATATACCGAACCAGATTAAGTTATACTATATCGTTTTAAGCGCTTTGAAACAGCCAATCTAGTTATAACTATAGCTAAATTGTAATATCGTTCACTACGTTTTATATTTTGTAAGTCTCGATTGCGTAATTCGAATTACGTTATTCAGAAATGCGGTTATACCCTTGATAAATATATAGATGATCTCATAAATGCCATTAAGATACATAATAGATTTTGTATTGCGAATATGCAAACGAAACATGCATTATTTGTATAATATTGTTATGATAAGAAGCTGACTAGAGACTATGGAATGAAAATGTTACTGTTTAACATCATATTAGTTAATACTAGTCTGGTGTTAAATAGTATTAAAGGTTAAATTTTCTTATTCGTCTTCAACTTTAATGATGATGGAGAACAACAGTAACCTTTTATACTATTTATATAAGGAAAATAAATGTTATCCCATATTTGCGAAAATGGTACAAAAGTTATCTTAAGCAGATATTATAGTGTTATGATGAAATCTACATTTAAAACAGTGTTATTAAGATGTGAAACAGGTTACCAGGATTTGACAAGATTCGACCAGGTTTTTGAATAGATAAATCGTTCAACTCGTAAATCGACAAATTTTATTACCCGTTTCACGTCTTAATATTGTTAAAACCATGATAATTTTGAAGATATACCCAGTAAAAATCTAAAATATAATATATTGAATGATGGGAGATGTAACTGGATTTGATAATAAACATAAGACAGACAAATTTATCTGTTATTCACGCAGTGGGAATAGCCAAATTTATTAGTCGTGCAAGTACCCTTCAGCTGTTATTGTACGGTTCGTACAATAAGTATAGTATACAGAAATGCAACGCAGCATTTCTGTTGCCGTGGGACCGCCGGGCGCGGGATGCAGCGCCCGCGTCAGTCCACATTACCATCGCGGCTCATCAACACGTCATTCATTCAATTTAAGTATTTCTAAATAAATTGTGCAGTGTTCAAATATAACTCTCTCTTCCTTGATGTCCTCTACAGTTATACTTAAATATATTTCCTTTAAGTTGATAAGTGTATAGTAACATGTGTGTTACCTGTACATTTCTCTGATGCTGAGACCTATGCTGCGGCAGCTGCGAGGCGGCCGCGATGGCTGCGTTGCTGTATCGCGCGGCAGCAGCCTGCGCTTGCGCCGCCACTTGCGCCTGTACAACACAGATAAATAAAAAAAACTGTCTACATGTATATTCGTTTTACTTTTCTTGATGTGAAGGTTACTACCCTCTATTTTCAATGTTTGGCCTGCAGTAGTTTTGTAATCAACCAATAAATCATTGCTTTCAACTTGGAAATAGTATAAAGTTGTCACAACATACATAGGTACTGACAAGAAATGCACAATGGAGGAAGAATTAGTATCGCTGAAACGGACTCTGATATCACTGGTGGTGTCAAGTCCCACCACCATGACTGTGAACAACTTAGTGAAGGACTACCGCAACATGGTTGGAGGGACACTTCCCATGATATGATATTTGTAGTTTTAGCTGTGTTCTCATCATCTTGGCATGGCGCCGAAATATCAGAAACTCAGATATTCCCTAGTTTTGTTATCATACCCATTTTAATAAGTATTTTTTTCATAAAAACAATAACCATTGAGTATCTTAAAATAACAGTTTAAAGCATGCATCGTACAAAGCGTAGTATTTCTAGGTCTTGTAATACGGCTCTTTTCCTTTTCTAAGAAGTGCGGTCCATTAATTCCCGTTGTTTTTTTTAAATGCTGATTAATGTATCGGTATTTCTGTGACCGTTCACAGGCCTCTAAAAATAAGTATTTTATAAACTTGCGGTATTTGATGGCGCGACGTGACTATAATAATAATTTAGAAATATTTTCAACCGATTCTCAAATGTTTAAGAAATAAACATTTTTAAAACCCTTACTCATACCCAGTATATTATTTACGAGCGTCATCATGAAATATATATTTTATAGCTTCAAGTAAACGAAATAGTAACAGTCGGGCACCCCTATAAAGTCAGGGTTATAGCAGCCATTAATAGACGTGAGAACCCCTTTCAAATGGCAGTCAGCAAATAGGCCAGCTCAATCGGAAGTGAATGAAACGAGGCGTGGTCGTTCCCTATACCCCGCTCTATACAAATAGAACTTCCGCGGATGACGAAAACATTACGTAAATCATTTCTCAGACTTACAATTCAAATATTAATAAGCAATTCTCTGGAGACTTTCAGATCAATTCAATGTAATTTGAAATAAATACTTTTGCCAGAGTGGATAATTAATTATTCGAACAAGTGAAGTATAAATTACCATTATGTTTAAGTAAGCACCCCTATTTACGGTGCATAGGGACTTCTCACTAGACGAGAGAAATTAAGCCTTAATGCATCACGCTGGCCAACTGTGGGTTTCGTGAATGTCTCATGTCCTTCAAGTTCTCAGAAGATGGCGATTTCTTTACCATCACCCTTAAATCCAGCAGGGTTTGAACCAACGACTAAATTTCATGGAATTTACTATTTCTGACAATTGTAATGATCAGATAGGAAAACGTTAATGCCTAATATCTACTAAATTTCCTGTTTATAATTAAATATGTAATGAGGGAGATTCCGAGTTTTGTATATCTTTAGTGAAATCCATATTATTAACTAAACCGTATCTTCTCATTTCACACAGCAACTTATATACATATTTAAAGTTACTTTGATTAATCGGTTCACCGTAGAAAGTCTGCAATGTAACAACTATGGGCAGAAATAAACGACATCAAGTGGAAGCCACGGACAGTTATCAAATACCGTTGCAATACCGCAAGCTTTCCAGCAACAAACTAACTAACTTTAGCTCCATCCTGTACAATTCGGCGCATCACTTTAGCAGGCGTGCTACTTTTCAAACAACTTTAAAAAAAAGTTTCTTATTTGGACGCAGATTTTCTATGTTTGTTACCTCAGAATTTATTCTAGGTGAATCGATTTGATGGTTCCTTTTCATATGAAAGCCGTTGCTCACAAGTTAGTTTTTATTTCGGTTCCGTAGTTATCGAGCTATACGCGACAAATCTTCACTGAGAAAATATTATTTTAACAAAGGACCTTTTTGGCTCGGTTACAATCATATCGGTCATTTTTAAGTAAGACTTATCTAAAAATTTATAAGCGAACTTGGCATAGAGTAGACTTGTGTACATTGTTATATTTTCTCGGCTGATAACAAATAAGACATTAGTAATTTTCAATTAACTTAATTTGTAAATTATAACACTTTCAAACTTGATTCAAAACTACCAAGAGAATTAATTTAAATTTAATAAGTATACTGTTGTTTTTAAACAAGTATTTAAATTGTTTATTTTTACACACCATCTGATTTATTTATACACGAGTTGAAATTATTTAACTTGAGTCAAGCTACTTATTTCCGTTTAAATAAGTAAATTTAATCGTTTGGTCCTAGCAAATGACCATGGTCAATAGCAACCGGCTAGTGTCATATATATATAATCGAGTACCTCCCGGCTGTTCTCTACCGATTTACTCGGTAGAAAACACCCGAGACAATTGCTTAAAAATAACTGTGCGCTCAGTTACAAATACAAAGATGATTGGTTTCGTTCGGCTCATCACATCACTCTTCCGTCGACTCGCGCCCGTGACGTATGGCGTGGCGTGATCCATGTGGCAGTAAAGTAATATTCGTCTACTACCACATGGGTCACTCCGTACCTGTGTGAAATATTACTGTGATATTTTAAAGTGCAGTGCAGTTTCAAATACGTTGCAAACTAGGTACGGAAAATTATGGATGAGGAGGTCCGAAATTTATTAACTGCTTGGAATCTCGAGTCTTACATCGAAGTGTTTTAAAGGTCAGTACAACTTTCATTGTTTTCTTGTCATAGCCTGCATGATAAGTTTGGTTACATACATCAAAGAATTAACTTCCTTTCTGTGTTGTTGCTCGTACTTTCTTTATTATGTACTTACTGGCGGCTCCACACTCTTGGAAAACAAACGGCATAAGAGCGAACATAGCCATAACTGCTGAACGGATCATGCTTCATATTTTGAGTACAGGTACGCCTTGATTAAGTTATAGGCTACTTTTTATTCCATTAATCAGTTCCCATGTGATATAAATAACTGTTAAATGTTAAATGTATTGGTATCGTTGTGGCTATAGATTGTTTAAATTAATGCATGTACACTTTTATTGCATTTAAGTGCACTTTTATTGCATTTAAGTGCAATAAAAGTGTACATACATAACAAAATAAAACCTTATATCTAAATTTAAAACATGATCAGTACAATAGATGACCTTATCGCTGTTGGTGTAATGTTAGTGGAGCAGAAACAGTTAAATCAAAGTGTTTGTTTAGTAGTTTAAGAAAAAGCACCTCACAGTTATATCGAAGTTATTTTCAGACTAAGATTATGATTTTGTTTTCAGCTGGAAAAGGAGTTTCAAGCTATGATATGATATGCTGGCACATATACAGCCATTTGTAAGAGCTTTCCTCCTCTAAAAGAAAAAAAAATAAACTGGCCAAGAAGAAAAATAGCAGTCACAACAAGGACACAACTTCTCCGTTTGCAAGATTGTAAGTAAAATCCCTTTAAAATCTTGAAATCGTTGCCTGTCCGTCTGTTTGTAACAACTCTGCAGTGCTAAGAAATGCTTTTTGTTTCAGCACCAGAAGAGAGCTCCAACATTGCCTGCATGCTGTTGATCCCGACACTTCTGGCTATATCAAGTGTGCGTCTGAAAAACGGCCCGAAAAAAGTGTACCAACTACGGCGAGACTACCTACTTTTTATTTAATTAATTCGCTGTAGGTATATTTCTTAGGGAGTTATTCAGTTTCACGGGTACAACAACCTCAAGTGTACTATAGGTAAATTTTTACGCCTTATACTAATATTAATAATATTCATGTACCCCGGTGATCATTGATTTTGTTAAAGTTAAAACCAATGCCTAGTTTAATCCTTAACCTGTCCAAAATTGTCTCCACCTTATCTGAACCTTGTGCATAAGATTTGTTTTCATAACTATAGTAGATTTGTATAATTTTGAATACATTGTAATATTATATGAAACTGCTCAATAATAAATCAGTATTAATTAAATAATTTTTTGATTTGTATTGTAATAAATTTCCAAAGAACCCCACGATCTTTTACAGCAATTCTATTCGGTAACTATAGCCACTTTATAGCAATGCTTTCAGCAACTTTAAATTCTAAACTAATTCAGTAGGTAAGTAAGTATTATTTATTAAATAGTTACAGCAATGTCATTCAGTTCACGTAAACAATTCATTCGTTACATAGACATAAGTACCTACATACTGTATTATTAAAAAAAATATTAATTACTTATTAGTAAAATATCTGAAAGTACTTGTTTAGGTACTTTTATTATTTTATTAATATCTAATTAAATAATTTTTATTCATAATACAGTAAGAATGTATATCTATCTATGAAACAATTGAATTATTTACGAGTACTGAATAACATTGCTGTAACTACCCAATAAACTAGCTGTATTTACCGAGTGACATTGCAGCAGCTACCGAGTGAACGGTTGTAGTTACCCAATAAATTGGCTGAGACAACCGAGTAACATTGCAGCAGCTACCGAGTGAACCGGTTGTAGTTACCCAATAAATTGGCTGAGACAACCGAGTAACATTGCAGCAGCTACCGAGTAAACCGGTTGTAGTAACCCAATAAATTATCTGAGACAACTGAGTAACATTGCAGCAGCTACTGAGTGAACCGGTTGTAGTTACCCAATAAATTGGCTGAGACAACCGAGTAACATTGCATCAGCTACCGAGTAAACCGGTTTTAGTTACCCAATAAATTGGCTAAAACAACCGAGTAACATTGCAGCAGCTACCGAGTGAACCGGTTGTAGTTACCCAACTTTACTCTGTTGTTACTAATGTAGGCAACTGTATTATTATTACAGAAATATTTTTAACCAACCTTAACGGTTAATATTTAACAAGCAATAATAACAAAGTTGACGTATTTGTTTTTAAGCTATCAACTTTGCAGGTGCTATATTGACAAACATGCTGGGTTATTTTCAACAGTATTTCGTTTATTTTTAACCGACACGTTTTTTCAGTGTTATTTTATAAAGCTAAGGAGTATGTTTGTTTACTTTAACGCGCGAATTTCAGGAACGACTATTCCGATTTCAAACATCTTTCACTGATATATTGATTACTAGTCGACCCGACGGACGTTGTCCTGTCCCACGTCTCAAAAAACATTATCCAGTTGACCGTATTGTGAATCTAAACCATTCCCAGATCCCCTTGAACACACACAAAAAATTACATCAAAATCGGTCCAGTCGTTTGAGAGAAGTTCAGTATCATACACACTCACAGAAGAATTATATATATAAAGATTTATCACGGAAGGCTATAGGCTACTATTTACCGCGGTAAATCCATAAAAGAATTGCAAAGCAGTGTCGTGAAACCTTATAATTAATGTTTTTCATACTAACAATCAGTTACTTCCGTTAAAAAAAATTTTTTACTTCATTACGGACGGAGAACTGAACCGAATTATTTCTCAGTTCCAAAATTTACAACAACGAGAAGAACGGGGCCACCAACTGATTAGCTTTTTAATGGAACAATGAGAACTGGACATGACATGTAGAACGTAGAACAGATAGCCGTTAGGACCGATAGGAACTAGAATGGAGTCTTCGGATTTATCAAGACGGATGTTGAATTTTTATTGTATAATTAATCTTAGGATATTTTGATAAGATAGCTTAATTATGCCGGTAATTCCTCTGTCTCAGTGATAATTCCATTATTTATTTAGTAATTGCCTGTGCTGATTTTGCTTCCTGTCTCTACAGAATAGATTGCCTTTGATATACGAAGATTAATATCGCCGGACTGGATAATATTTAGAAAGCCTGTAACTTTTTGCTAAAATGAAAAGTCATTTTAAACCTTTGTTTTGACTAAATTATACCAAATATATTTAATTTGCGATAAGACTAAATATTTTCCTATTGCGAGATGAAAACTTTTAACTTTCTCATGAAAACGACATAACAATTTGAAAGAGTTTTGCAGAAGTCCTACATGAGACAGACCCTTCAGACAGACAGACCCTCGTGGTACCAGCATAGGGCCAGAGGATAGCGAAGCTACTACAGGTGCTACGTGGGCGAGTAATTTTAAGTTGACTTGTCCATGCCCTGTGCTTCTAAGGAAATAAATGTTTTAACTTTGACTTTGCCCTATCCAAAAGCTGGTCAGTATAACACCCACCTGAGCCAGCCTGATCACTTGCTGCGTCTGAGCCTGCGTGAGGTTGCCGGGCAGACTCCACCCGTTGGCCAGCGCCTGCACCGCGGCCGCAGACAGGCCAGCATGAGGCATCTGCATGGCCGCGGACGACGGCGTGTGTCGCTGCTGCGTGCCCGCGCGCCGGCCGCGCGTCGACGTGCTGTTTACGGCGCTGAAGTTGACGCCGGAGTTGCCGCCGACGTTTACGCCGCCGACGGCGCCCGGCGGCGGCGCGGGGGGCGCCCGCGTCCATTGCCCGCCGCCTTGGACAGCGCCTGATGGTTAATGTGCACGTCAGAACATGGAAGACAGCGCTACGGCGTGTATTATTATTATTAATATTATTTTGTGGTGATAGGAGCAAAAGAAGTTAAGATACTACTAAACTTTATTATTCAAATGGATTTTCAGCTTGGTTTCAGCGGCAGTTAGAGGCGTCATTCCGATGCTTGTCGTGGCTTAGTTGGTGTTTCAGTAAATTTAAGCCTACACAAGTTTATAAAGATAGAGCTAGGTATGTAATGAATATATGTACTAAACTCGGATTTTATCACCCATAAATAAACATTCTTAAGATATTTTATGTAAGAGGACTATTTCTGAGATGCCATACGTAACTAATAACAATTTGTTATGTTAGGTGTATAAGAAATAAGAATTGTTGTCTTGACTTTAATATGTATAAAGTTGGCGGTGGACCTTTCCGTATTTTAGGGCGCCAAAAAAAGACCCTTCGTAAGATTGGCCCTTAATTCGGTCACTATTGGATTTTAACGATTGAGTTGATATTACAGTGTGATTATGTTTTTATTGTAACATTCAACTGCAGTATTGCACTATTTAAGTATTATTGCACTATTTATCTTTATCTTTGTAATAGTATTCCATACTTATTTTACCGGCGGCGCAACGGAACGAGGGACTCTGAGAGACCTTTTTTGCAAAGAATGATAAACGATCAAACTCAGCAGATAAAAGGTGATGCTAAAGAATACAGTTAATGAAAAAGATGTGATAAGTTCTTATCAATTATTTCTTTAAAATAAGAATAAATAAAATAAATAATAATTGTTTCTAACCTCTTGTTATACATATACATACTTGCAATATGAGAAACCAAAAACTATTAACTACGTTATGATTAATAGTAACGAATCGCTTTGACGAATTTTCAGGGAAGGCCTCTATGAATCACGCGTAGAATAGCAATTCAGGATAACGATTTTCAAAATGACACAAGGCTATTTAGACAAAACTGTGCGTTCTTAAATAAGTATTTTATCAGACTTAAACCAGAATTTTGCTCTTGTATACAGGGTGGGTAACTACCTAACCAATGTCGGTTGTCATCATTTCTGATTCAGAAATCCCTAGCAAAGCCCTTTTTCTAAGTTATTATTAAACTATGATGATATGATAAAGCTGAGACATTAGGTGATAAGATAAAATTAAAAATATATAAAACCCCTACGCATTTTTGGGTAGACAAAATTCATAATGAATTTAACAAACATCTTTCAAATGGTTAAGCCGATTTCTATTTAACTGCTGTTTCGTGACTTAAAAATGATTAAAAGCGATTTGCACTATATTCGACCACTTGGGTCGTGCAAATAGTATAAGAATTTTAATTAAATAACATTAAATTAAAAAATTAGTGTGAGTTAAAATATACAAAATACACCTGTTTTATAAAATGTCTAAAATTTCTAAATAAAATTAATGGGCTTTCATTTGGTACCCAACACGTTTTTTCATTGCCACTTTAACTTTGAAACGGGTTAGCCGATTTTTATGAAACATAGTTAAGGGTACTCTTTCAAGCAAAATTAACAAAATCGAAGTCGGTTCATTCGTTTAGGAGCTACGATGCTAGTGACAGATCGACAGACTTCATTCTAGGAAGTAGAAGTTTGTGTTCTGATACAATTTAAATAATTAATAAAATAAATGTCAACTTGCATTGACATTGTTAATATAACTGCTTATGCACATTTTGTCACTGTACAGTTCTTTCTATGGCGCGTTTAGACTTTTTGTTACCGTTACATTTTAGTCATTGCACATTTTGACGCTAGAAGATTTGAGCTTTGTCAAGTTTTGACAATAGTCCCCACTGAAAATTTTGGCGGTTGCACATTTTGTCGTTTGTTCCTTTGGATCGTCAGTGCATTTTAGCATAGTATCTTTAAGGACCCGGCGGCGCCGAATCCAGGGTCAAAGAACACAACTTATCTAAATTTCAAAAGATGTATTATCAAATCTTACATTGTTATACCTATATAAACATGGCACTGACTTAAGATTACTTGGTTATACTTTCATTAATGTAAGAAGTTAGTTAATATGTTTTAAATAAAAACAAGGCTCTTTCACTGCGAATTACAAAAATTAAAATAAATAATTTTGTGATAAAAAGTGATGTGAGAAAGTTTTATCAACGATTTTCCTCAAAAATGGCACCAATTTCATATTATAGAAAATATAATGTTGTTCTATGGCGTAGAATATGTATTATTTGTAGATAAAAAAAAAAGTTTTTTTTTTTTTATTCTTTTAAAATTTATATGGATGGAAGACCAGTACAAATTAAGTAGGTAGGGTGGGTGCACCAGTAATACACCAATATTTTTGTAAATACATACTTATGATAATAGTATCAGATATTTCACCAACAGTGAACCACCATAGGCTAGAGACATAAGTGACGCCTCATCCTTACAATCTTTTAAAGGCAAATTGAAAAATGCCTGATATCTCAATCTATCTAGGTATGACATTAATGAATTTATGACTTTAAAATGTATATACTTAATTAATTTATGTTATTTTATTGTTTTAATTTATTTTGTATAACCTAATTGTATTTTATATACTTCTATAATAATTATTATAGCACCTTACTTTGTATACTTCTGACACGTAACTGAATGTTATTAATACATGAACTGAACTAGATATTTCACCAACAGTGAACCACCATAGGCTATCTATCAATAAAATATTTTTTCTAATGGGACTACTAGTATTTAATAAAAACAATACACATTATATTTAAATGGCAGAAAAAACTACAGAAGCTTTATATTATTATGTAAAGTCAGAAATGGTGTACTACTGGTTCCGGGTGAGTAGTGCATCCAGCTTACCATATTTTGTACCCCCATATGTAAATAATAATACTGTTATTATGTTAATAATACTCAGCAGATTTAAATTAAATATTTTTGTGTTTATTAACAGTTTGTTTACTAATGAGTCATTGCATGTTCATTTTTACCCAAATTTTTTAGAGATTTTAGGGAGGTAGTTAGACACAAATTACTTAGGTACTTACATTTAATAACCACACATTATGTGATAAAGCACAGTAATTTAAGACAAAAGATTATTATTCTACACTACAGTCGCCATCATGCTAATTATTTATCATGTCAAGGTTTTGTTGAAGGTCTGACCTTCTGACTAGTTTAAGAAAGTTTAAAGTGGCAGAGATACCTTCAGAACAAAACATAGTACCTACCTAAGTGATGTATAACTATTATAATAGGTATAGGTACCTATATACTGTAAAGTATTAAGAAAAGGAAAATCATTGTAGCTAAAGCTTATTAAATCATGATATGTATATGTTATCCATGGTATGACTCTTTGACAAATTTGAAATATGAAACTTTTAATTCACATCACAATCTTAAATTGATTATGTGCTAAACCAGACATTTATTTAATCTCCAAAATTGCTTTAGCTGGTGCTTTGCTGGATATGTAATTAAATAATTAATTTCCAAAGCACATGCAATGAAAGCATTCATTTAAAATATGTATAATAATCTTCTATAAGTATTAAGGAATATTAAAATTCTTATAGCTTCAA
Organism: Gymnoscelis rufifasciata; assembly: GCA_929108375.1. Taxonomy (NCBI): domain Eukaryota; kingdom Metazoa; phylum Arthropoda; class Insecta; order Lepidoptera; family Geometridae; genus Gymnoscelis; species Gymnoscelis rufifasciata. Next base: position 13,361,915 of record OV815314.1, read on the forward strand.
GCTAGAACTTCAAAAGTAGCTGTTGTCAAAGGCAATTTACAATCTGAAAGAATTTTATGAAAGAAACTGTGACTATACTAAATAATGACAATTATAATATATTAACTAGCTGACCCCAGCAAACATTGTTTTGCAAAATGAAAAATAGATAGTAGCCGATTCTCAGACCTACTGAATATGCATATAAAATTTTCATAATAATCCGTTAAGCTGTTTCGGGGGAGTATGGTAACTAACACTGTGACAGGTGAATTTAATTTATATTATAGATTGAAATTATGTCTGAGACTTTTAATTGTTAAAATAAGTCTAATTACTATTTTTTTTATTTGTTTTTTAATAAATAAGTTTATAAATTATAATATGATAGTCCTATTATTGTACATCAGAGGGTAAGCTGTAGGAACCATTAAACTTTAGTTATACGGTACCTTTTTTTACGTTTTTTTTTTACTACCTTTTTTACAATAAAAATTTTAGTAATACAGCAAAGTCAAAGTCAAAACGTTTATTTCCTTAGAAGCTACATGGACAGATACTTGGACTAACAATAAGAGATGTCCATATTTAATATTATTAGGTATACCTACCTAATACTAATATGTACTAAACATGGACATAGAACTGTCAATACTAGAATTTAGTATATATTTAACAAACTATTTAATCAGTTTGTCAAAATATAAAGTTCTAGAAATATTACAGCCACAATTCATTAGCCTAAAAATTAATAATTTAACCCTATATGGAATAGATAAAATATAAATTTTTATAAAACGCTATGCTGGCTATCCAATGTTTTTGTTTACCTACTTATGTTATTGTTTAGTCTAAGTAACAAAAATTGTTATATTTTCTTAGCCAGTTACTTACATAGATTTAGAAGATAGCTGAAAATAAAATAAAAAAAACTCACCTTTTGCTGATATGAGTAGCTGTGAATCCACAACTTTGTTAGGCCAGTACTCCTCAAATTCCGTCCCCGGTGGGAAGTAACTTTTAATGTCTGATAAACTAATCACTGAACACGTCTCACTAGCAAATAGTTCATTTCTGATCCCTTGCACTTTGCAACAGAATTTCAGGTACGACAAGTCCCAACCTTTCAACTGGTCAGCTTTTAACTTAAGATTGTCCGTTTCACCCTCAAAATAAAACAATGGTACAAACTTCTGACTGTCTCTCACTGTGTACGGCACTACTGATTCCTTATTTATCCTAATGAAACCACACTTGTCCTTATTGTTCAAACTGCCCCGTAATAACTTATTGTAACACACATCTAGGAAGTTGTAGAACTCATAAGCGTCCGATAGTCGCACCACTAAATCCTTCTGAGTGAAGGGTTCCCGACCGAACTGACCATCACAGTGTCTGTTATTGATCTCGTTCAGGAGTCGGGCCTCTATCTCCGTGATGTAGTAGCTGCGGATGCAGGTGCAGGAGTAGATGTCCGCGTGGAGGTAGTTCAGGTACTTGTTGAGGAGTTTGATCTCCACCATGCGCACGGCGACGTACTTCTCGCCGGAGCGGTAGATGTAGGGGATGTGGCACTTGCCGAGCATGTCCCAGCCGAAGTGGCCCTTCCAACTGGCCTCGTCGGGCGCTGGCGTCTTCTTGTCGGCGTCTGGCGTGGGGCGCGCGGGCTCGGCGATGGCGGCGGCGCCGGCAGCGGGCTGCTTGCGCGTCAGGAAGTTCAGGATGCCCATCTGGCCGCCCGGGCCGGCGGCCCCCGGCGCGCCGGCCGCCATAGGCCGCGCCGCCGCCGCCGATGCCGCCATAGCCTTGGCCTTGTTCGCCTCGACCATCTTCGCGGCCAGCTCCCTAATCTCCGCCTCGTCCGGCCTTTCGGTCTTCACTTTGACTGCGGGGTCCATCTTTATCGGATTCTTTCACTAAATTCACGAATAAAACATAAGATATCAAATAAACTACGTAGCCAGCGTGTAGCCCGAGAGCGCGGCTACATGATGCACTTCCACATTGACTAAGTTTCAGTCAAAAATAATGTAAACAATCACAGTAAAAGATGCGCATTCGAAGTGGCACTTCCTTCTACAAACTTGACAGCTGATTATAAAGATTGTGAGCTATTCTGCTAAAAAAATATCACTGTCGTACACAAGGCACTTGAAAATCCTTCCATGTGATGGAGACCGAGCGACAGATCGCCGATGTCTCGAGGTGGTATGGAAATTAAGTTTCCGCACTTGGTTCAAAACTTTTAAAACGCGTTTTCGCGGCAACTGTCTAAGCGTTATCTGATAAAGTTTTTGACGTATTTTGAATAACTTTGGAGCAAGTTTTTGAATTTTTCTGATTTTTCTCCACTCTGAGGTGGGTGAGGAACATGAAACCCAAAATTTGTGAAATTCCCGATACCGTTGGTTGGGTAGTCTCGTGGGGAGTACACATCTCGTGTACATTTTTCACCTTTTGGTGACTCAGCACCGCACAAAATGGCCGCCGTCAAGGCTTTGTTGGCCAATCAGGCCTTTGCTAGCGGTCATACCTACTTGCCGATGACGTAGCTAGGTACTCCCCACGAGACTACTTCTCAAGGACTTTCGTTTTGGTCTAATTTTGAAAGTGCTATTTTTAGATGAATCGCTTAAATTCGATATGAAACGTGTTCTCTGAAATACATTTTACAAAAATATACAAATTGCTACATTTAAAATCCAAATCCAGGCGAAAAAAGCAACATTCTTGATATACCTAAACTAATTTATGAATGTACCTACTTTACGAAAGTCTCTGGTGGATGTCTCGTGTAGCCTTTTCAATTTGTATGATCGTTGCGCGTGCTCATTTGGAACTTACTTCAAATCTCGACCTTGTTGCTTTGGGATAAGGGTTACGTTCTCAACACGAACTTCCATTCTATCCCTTACGGTACATTGTAGCGAGACTAGCCGACGCGCGCATTCCACGAACAAAATAATACCCTGCGGGAGTGAACGAGATAGAAATAGCAAAAGCAGCAAGTAAAAAGTAATGTCAAATGTTTAGGTACATACACTATATACCTACATAACTATTATTCTATAGTCGACCGCGACGCTTGTGAACGGGTACTCTTCATCATCATTATCACCCTATTAACGTTCCCATCCCACTGCTCACAGGGACAGTAGTTAGGTGCAGAGATTAGACCTTTAATTTACCACACTGGCCAAGTGCGGGTTGGTGAATGACACATGTTCTTCAAACTGTTTAAAGTTCTCAGAGCATGATGGAGGAAACCCTCACGACGTTTGCCTTCACCGTTTAATCAGCGCACATACATTTTTTCAAAAAGAATAAACCAGTGGTACCTACGTGGCGGGTTGGAAGTTTGGAACCCACGATCTTCGAAATGAAAGTCGAGTGTGCTCCCACTTAGCCAACACGGCTTTTTCTTCTTATTGGGATTGGGTAATCCTAATCCCAATGAAATCTGGACTTCTGAATGGAGCAAACCAATATTTTTTTTATAAATAGGTACCTAAACATTTTTTTTTCGTAACTGAAAATCCAAAATCAATGTATTTCTAACTAATATAATCTAAATATTATAAACTAACTTAATTATGTACTTGAAATAAAGAAAATCTATTAAATACTAGGGGTGGCCTGAAATTCGGTGAACTCGAATTTGCAGCTTGCGCCGAAATTCTTTAATGTTTTATATAAATATAATGAGACTTGGCCATGGCACTAAATAATTGAATTTACACGTGTTTTCAGGCGATTGAATTAACACGTGTTTTCAGGCGATGGCCAAGTCTTAATATATTTATATAAAACATTAAAGAATTTTGAGACGAAATTTGAAGACTTGGATTTACTTGGATCTCACAACTTTTTACCGCAGAACAACTGAGTTTCGCGACTGGGTTTTTTTGACAAGTATTGTTTTTGATGGGATACAAATCATAACATAAATCACACCAAACGTGTTAAATTCGAATTGAGTACGTTCTGGGTTCTAATGGTTTTTTACGACAAATCTTAAAACTCCGCTTTTTCGAACCAGGGCACCAACATTTTTTTTTTAAATTATCATAAAACGTTTATTATAGTGAATTATAGATATATGAGTTGAACTTTAGACTAGAGGCAGGTTACGTGTCCCTGTGAAGTGCAAGTCATGTGATGGACGGCTTGAAATTCGGCCCAATTTCTATTAAAGGCGAATATTCGGCACAAGATTATTCGGTCCATCTCTATTAATTTACATGCCACAGAAAAATTAAGTTATAGCCGGTACCATAGAATAATAAATTACTTCGAAAAAAACCTACATAACTACCTATTTTATGGACTGATTAAAGGGTGGAATTGTAAAATTCTAGTTACAGGTTCTTTATTGCAACGAAATAAACATTTATGGGCCCTGTGTAAAGGGATAGCATAGCATAGAACAGAATATATATATGAATATATGCATAGCAAAGAATTTACTTACAAACTAATTAAAACTATACCTAATATAAATGGGCGAATGTCCGCTTGCAGAGCAAGAGGTAGCGGGTTCGATTCCCGCGCCGAGGGTAAAATTGTTTGTATGTTCTGCAAGCACTTTTCGCCTTGGTCTGGGTATTTAATATGTATTATAAAAATATCTACCTATATAATATGTAGGTATGTAGGTATATTAAATTAAGTACCTATCTTTATCAGATATCTAGTACCCGTAACACAAGCTTAGAGCTTACCACGGGGCTAGATGTTGTTGTGTAAATTCTCCTATATTATAACTTTTTTTTATTGTATTGTACCTATATTCATATTGTATGATTTATGTTTTTATCTATGTTTCCTTATTCTACGTTTACGAGCTTAAAAAAAATATATTTAAATATAGTTTTGGATTTGGATTAGAAATACCTACCAGAGGCTAGTTTTGAGTATTTATTTTATTTATTTGTTGCATCATGTGGTTAATAAAAAGGTGTTCATAAAGAAGTACCTATGCCTATAGCAATTTCATTGAGCATTTTAGATACTTTCTCATTTATAAAATCTCAAGAAAGTTTACTAAAATATATTTATATTATAATAACATTCGTCTAAATACATGCATGTGCATGATGCTAAGAAACAGAAGATAATCTGAAAATTACAAATCGATTATTATTAATGAAATCGATATTGTGATATCGATTTTGGGTTGTTGTACATTTGCCACAAAGTTAATTCGTCACATTTTTGAAAACTCCATACATTGAAAGTAAATTTGTCACATGCATAAAAAATATGTGTAAATTCGTCACAGGTATGTAAAGTTCATCATAAAGTAGGGTTAGCAAGTAAAGTGAATGATGTTTAGCGCTCACAATGAATCAAAGGTTTTACCAGTTCCCAAAATTAATTATGAATAAACAGGTATATTACCTATAACATAACAAAAAAATATAAAAATTACTGCCAGCAGTCAGCACAGAAAAGGGGAATGTAGTCATACATATCTCTTTAACACTAGGTTCCGGCACACGCTATCACGCTCTCGCTCACTCGTTGTGTCAACGATTGTGAATTGAAGAATTTCATATGTTATATACCCCTAAATTTGAGAACACGTGGATCGATAGCATATGACAAAGAATAAAAAACAATTTCGGACAATTATGATAACATGTCTCTGGCTGAAGTTATTAAAAAGCTTTCTGTAATACAGCATTTTAAAAACATGTAAATTAGTTGTTAAATTTAAAAAATGTGATTATTACTGTGATTCAATTATGTTGATATTTTTTATATGTGTAATGTAAGGGCAAATCAGCCGATTGCGAACAGAAATAATGTGATTATGACTGTGATTTTTTCATTTTCCTTTTAAAATTTGTAAGTTTTATGAGCAAATCAGCTATTTGTGAACTGTGATTTTTTTGTAAAAGTAAAGTTTAATCCTTTAAATACTTTTTAATTCGAATTTTATTTATAAGTAATTATTTATATATAAGTTTAAATGCAAAAACGTGATTATTAATGCGATTTAATTATATATTTATTTTGTTCTCCTGATAAAAAATATTATCGTGCTAGATGGAATTTTATTAAACCCTATCTATGAGTGTGAAAACATTTATTTTGTTCTATTCTACTTATTGTTTGATTTTTCTGCTGTCTCTACGGAAAAATCTATGTGATGAACTTACAACAACAAAAAATAATAAAAACAGAAGTGTGGCGAACTTACACATACCTACTTATTTTCGTGACGAATTTACTTTGTGGCAAATGTACAACAACCCTCGATTTTCTATCAGACGAATGAAATGAAATGACGAAAGATGAAACGCCATAGACTATAAGGCGTTTCATCTCTGAGGTAGCCAACTTTTTTAACCGACTTCAAAAAAGTAGGTTCTGCGTTTGACCTGTATTATTGTTTGTCCGCATTTTTCTCAGAAACTACTGATTCGATTCGAGAGTAATGATATGGTATCGACTTCAAATAGATGAGTCGGTAAGTCTTATGTTTCTCTTCCTCTTCCTTCTTTTTCTTATCCGTGCTTTTTTTAGGTCGGTTTTTTATTTTAATATTATTCACATATTCCACATCAAGCAAGGCAAAGGATTCTGTTTCAGTGATACAAATGGAACTATGGTGTGGGCACTAAATCGTGTATTTTTTTTACCATATGCGATATTTTACTTGTTGTAGGCTATGAAAACAACAAAATCATTCTAAAAATGTTGATACTGTATTTTTTGACGTCAAAGTACCTATACTATGACAATAAAACGTAAAAAAATCTCGTATCGCCCAAAAATAGCTCTACCTACGTGGGAACATAGTTGTTCATATTTGGATGTCTGAAAGATCTAAATTGATCGACTTAGGTATAATATCTCTTTATATTAATGAGTAGGTAACTGATTATAAAGTGCCAAATCATTTTAACGATAATTTAAATTTAATTAGATTTTTAACCTCCAAAATTAACCCTTAAAAGAGTGTTCGCGCCAACACGCTTCACGAATCACATAAGTTGAAGAAGATCAAGGACCAATCGCAGCGCTCCACATCGTCACGTATTTCTAAGTAAATGACACCATTGGTCATAATTGTTCCCCCACCCTTATATCCTCGAATACTGTAAAACTTGACATTCGCCATTAATGCACAATAAAATCAAGACGTTCGTTGCACTAAAAATATCTATTATTTAAATCATCCAGATAGGAAAAGTCTAGGACACCAGTCGTAGGTAGCCACCTTTTCAGATCAAAAGGCTTTGTACAAGCCCGCTTCGTACATGTGGACCTTCGACGCCAAATATTCGCATAACTAATGCCGGCTGTACACACGCGACGAGAGCCTCTCGGCGAATGTCTCGGCCGAGAGGGGTCTCGTCGAGAGCATGCCTGTACACACGCGTTCTAACATTTGAACTGAAGACTCACGCGACAATGGACGTAGAAATTGCTGCTGCTATTTGTGTTTGTGCCATGAGCTATTATAATTTTTTTAACATTTACTATAAAAATAAAATTCGTAAACCATGAAGAAATAAGAAAAAAAATAATATAATTAAATTAAATTAAAATTAAATTAAAAAACAATTAAATACTATCAGCGAGCAAGTAAATGAACGAGTGTGTACATGCTCGCTCTCGTTTACCTCGCGAGAGCCAACGAGACCCTTTGACTCGGGCGCAAAAAACCGACAAGCCACCGAGACCGACCGAGACGAGAACGAGACAGCGAGACGAGACGAGAGCGCCCTGTACACACGCGCGTTCGGCCTGTCTCGGGGTGTCTCGACGCGTGTGTACAGCCAGCATAAGAAGCAGCGACCGGAAAACGTGGCTTCTAACCTACGAGGTCAAGCGCAAAACACCTATCCTGGACATCTGGACACCAATCCTGGACAACTTGGAGGCCAAGCGCATTAAGGAAAGAGAGAGTTGAAGGAATATCACCATACACGCATTCTGGTGGGGCCAACCATCCTTTCTTTCATCACCTCCCTGTTCTCTTTGTGATACTTGTGTCTATTAATTCCAGTACAAATCGTGAGTAGGAGTATTCCGTGTGACTGCACCGCACGAGCTAGGTGGTTGCAGCGACGGATTGCCATAAAACAAACCGTAAGTACTCCTGTTCTCACTACCACAAAATGGCGGCAGCGGACGCTAAATCTCCAAACGTAGCTTCAAACATTGATAACGCATTACAAAGTGACAATTTCAAATCCCCTAGTGCAATAAATAATGAACCAGACTTGCTACGCGATTTGGTCAAAAAACGTGGTATTATAAAGGGCCGACTGACCAAATTCGCGAACCACGTGGAATCTCAAGACAATGATCTGCCATTGTCTTCTCGCAGCCGTATTGACTTGAACCTAAGAATTAAAGGCGCATGTAACTTATTCTCTGACTTCAATAATATTCAGACAAAAATTGAAGAATGCGTCTACGACTGTGAGATTTCAGATCACTTAACTCATAGGGAATTGTTTGAGGATGTATATTATAGTACATTAGCATTTGCTGAATCTTTGTTAGCCCGTGATGCGGTTACTAACGCTCCAAATACATCTGAACAGCTACAGCAGTCATTAAAATTGCCCACAATATCCATGCCTAGCTTTGACGGTTCATATGAGCACTGGCTTGAGTTTAGGGATACGTTTTTATCACTAATTCACAACTCCAAACACATCAGCAACATCCAAAAATTCCACTACTTGAAATCCTCGTTACAAGGTAGTGCTAAAGTAGTATTAGAGTCTTTAGTAGTCTGTTCAGACAACTATACCGTCGCGTGGGATATGTTGCTGAACAGATACGACAACAGCAGGCTTTTAATACAAAGCCACGTTAAAACATTATTTAGAATAAGCGCTTTAACCAAAGAGTCCCCTAATGGAATTAGAACACTTATTGATACAGTTCTAAAGAATATCCGCGCACTTAATTTACTCGGGGAACCCACCGACAGCTGGGACACCCTTGTTAACTATATAATTGTGTCTAAGTTAGACAAAACTACCGAACGCGAATGGGAGACCTATAAATGCATGTTGCTAACTCGCGATAGTAATCCTCAACGCATTACAATGAGTGATTTATTATCTTTCTTGAAGGACAGGGCTGAGATGCTGGAAACATTGCAACTTTCTCACAGCAAAACACAATCACCCGAGACTCAAAATACCTTATCATTTTCTCGCAATACTTCTCGGTGCAATGTTTCCACCAACGAACCGTCTTCCACCAAGAATCGTCAGTCTTTTCAGTCTCGCCAATATAAACCCTGCGTAGTGTGTAAAGGCACGCATCCACTTCACTCATGCAAAAGTTTCTTAAATTCCAACTTAGACACCAAATTGAAATTAATCCGCAATAACAAACTGTGTGAGAATTGTTTCCGTGCAGGACACGCACCAGACACGTGCTGGTTTGGTCCGTGTAGGAAATGTGAACTAAAACACAACACAATTATTCACAATAGCGAAAACAATTCAATATCTCACACGCGCGAGCCAGACCCTCAACCAATTCGTGTCAACAAGGCTCACATACAAACACGATGCACTAACACTTTAGATATGCATACAGTTCTGTTGTCAACAGCTGTAGTAGAGGTAGCAGATTGCAATGGCACCTACCACATGGCGCGCGCGCTGCTTGACAACGGATCACAGCGATGCTTCATTACTAAATACTTTTCAAAATTAATTAAATCAAATATCATACAGTCCACTCACGAAGTCCGAGGAGTAGGAGATTCAGTGCTACAGTGTTCAGAGACCTGCAGCATTGAAATCAAATCCCTTCATGACAATAAATTCAAAACACACATTAATTGTTTTGTTTTAGATAAAATCACGTCTTCGACAGCATTATCACAGTTAGGCAAACAGATCTGCATTCCAGGCAATTTACAATTAGCAGATCCTGATTTCTTTAATTCGGAAAATGTTGACATCTTAATAGGTGCTGATAAGTTTTGGGATCTCTTATCAGAAGGTATGTTTAGACTTCCTAGCGGCCCATACTTACAGAACACAAAACTAGGTTGGATTATTTCCGGTCCTATTACTAAAAGCACACAAAATAAATCTCTCATAAATTGTAACGTCAGTTATTCAATGTTGACAAAGGTTGGTAAACCCAAGAATAATAAATAACTTCATAACTATATCTCTAAAAACTATACGCAAATGAGGCGTGTCGGCTTATCGCATTATTATAAGTCCAGAACACTCACCTCATATTCGTTTGTTAAAACGCTAATAAAACATACTTACTATATTTATAACACCGCATTAATGTGTTTACAAAATATACCAATTATGTCTAAGTAGGCATAATCTTTTCATATCTTTACACAACAATAATTAAAATTTCTTACGTTATGCTAAATTCACGTTAAAGCTAATCTTTAATTTATACTTATGCTCGTGTAAGTTAATGTTCAATGTTAAGGTCGCTTAATCTAACAATCATGCCTGATTACTCTAAAAATCAATTCGTTATTAAAACATTAACAAGTGTAAAATAAGTTCCAATAGTCTTGTTGAAACTAAAACCGGTTTCTTATCTCAAGCGCTCAAACTATTGGTCTACGCGCCAAGCTACCGATATACATTCCCTTTATTTTTATTGCATGCTACTGATATAACGATGCATTAGAATAAAGCACAGCTGATAATGACCGGCGCTTACGGCATTTTAGGTTCGCACGCTAATTGTTTACCTATTGCACCGATGTCTTATCAGCTGCTTGCATTAGGATTTATTCTAAACATAAATTATTACAAGAATTTATAATCTTAGTATTCGTTAACTTCAAAGCCATATTATTTGTTACGTCCAGATAATAAATATTACACAAAATTATAAATAACTGCCTTGTTCTTATTTATACCTAGGTATATAGCAAGCCAGTGTTATACAAAACCAATAAGGTAGGGTTTTGTGTTTATGCACAATGCATTGATAGCGTTTTTAGCCAGTGTCAGTGACTTCACCACGGGTTGCATAATTATCTTTAAATAAATAAATAAATCAATTTAGCAAATAGATTGATTTCTCGCAGTCATAATCATAATAACTTTAACTACTTACGCATTATTATTTTTGTTTAAATTACAATTTTTCCAATTTACGAGAATGTTTCCATATACTTATTACTTTTTGTTAACTCAACAAGTCATTAGGAAACAATAGCTACATAATATTTTCGCTTTGAATTTCTATTGTATTGTGGTATGTGGGATACAGGAGTATACGCATTATATTTATCGGGTGTACGACACTAGTATCGCAAACAACACCCCGTTACAACTCCTCCATTCCTATAACTTAACCGCATTCCTCTCAGTCCTTCTCTGCTCCTGGTTGGCCGACCACTGACTGCCGACGCAGACCATCCTGCTCGATCCTCAGAAATTTGCCTATCAACAGCGCCATTATAACTGGACCCGCTGGTCCAAACAATGTACTCTAAGTTGCAGGTCTGGAATCAATGGACAGATTATCTATGGACTGAAAGATTGAACACAACAAATGATGATGGAGTAGCACCATAATAACATTAAACATCAGCGCTTAAGTGGAGTAAGGGTCGAGTACTCGGAACCTAATATAACTAAATACTAAGGGTTACTCCAGAGTGACAGCCAGAAACGCCGTACGTAGTCATCAAGCATCTACAAACGAAGACCTGTCTTCTCCTAGAAGACCAGCGATACCCAGATCAAAGAGCACTTCAAGAAGAGAACTTTAAGATATCAATCACAAATTTCGAAAGTGGGAGCTTTCAAGGCCGGCGGTATGTTCGCGCCAACACGCTTCACGAATCACATAAGTTGAAGAAGATCAAGGACCAATCGCAGCGCTCCACATCGTCACGTATTTCTAAGTAAATGACACCATTGGTCATAATTGTTCCCCCACCCTTATATCCTCGAATACTGTAAAACTTGACATTCGCCATTAATGCACAATAAAATCAAGACGTTCGTTGCACTAAAAATATCTATTATTTAAATCATCCAGATAGGAAAAGTCTAGGACACCAGTCGTAGGTAGCCACCTTTTCAGATCAAAAGGCTTTGTACAAGCCCGCTTCGTACAAAGAGTAATCCTGAATTAATAATGAAATTAAAGTGATTATTTTAGTCTAAGTCAATAAATTGGATATTTAATTGTTTAAGTCTGATAAATATTTAATTTGCCTTTTCATTTGTGTGTCTATTGATAAATAATTTAATGATTTAATCTATTTACATATTTACGTTGAACTCATTTATTTAGAAAATGTATTTAATTAATTGACATCTGATTTTTTGTAATTTATTTATGGATAATTTAACTAAGAAAGAATGTACAAAATGACTTACCTAGTATAGCAACCATTGTTATAATAAGGTGAAATAAATAAATCTGAAATCTGAAATCTAACAACTGACGTCATTTAGGTATCATTAAAGCAAGTTAGTATTTAGAAACATTTATGATATTGAAAAAAAAAAACAATATGACGATTATAGAATGTTTTTATTACCCTTTATGCTTAAGCTTATTTTACAATTATTTCTTTGTCAAAGTAGTTTTTATTTATTTAGTCAAATATTGAAAACGCACATCTATGTATGTGCTGGCGACTACCTGAATTAAATTTACTAAATGATTTTCCGTAGGAGATTGATCAAACTGGTGAACGGCGATGCTATTAAAAATGTTGCTATTTACAAAACAACGTAAAATCTTATTGATAAGTGGTTTACGGATTGTCAGATTAATATTATTTTTTTGTGATTTATTAAATAAGATTAAGGCACGGAGTTCTAATTCTGCAACTTTACAAATATGAATAACATCTTTAGTGGGATAAACAAAACCGCATTTATCCTTAAAAAACACCAATTCATATGAACGAATGATTTGTGGTTTTTGTAATACCAACGCACTGTTACATTCATCGCATTTAATTTGTTTTTGTATTGCTTTTATGCTGGCTGTACACACGCGTCGAGACACCCCGAGACAGCCCGAACGCGCGTGTGTACAGGGCGCTCTCGTCTCGTCTCGCTGTCTCGTTCTCGTCTCGGTCGGTCTCGGTGGCTTGTCGGTTTTTTGCGCCCGAGTCAAAGGGTCTCGTTGGCTCTCGCGAGGTAAACGAGAGCGAGCATGTACACACTCGTTCATTTACTTGCTCGCTGATAGTATTTAATTGTTTTTTAATTTAATTTTAATTTAATTTAATTATATTATTTTTTTTCTTATTTCTTCATGGTTTACGAATTTTATTTTTATAGTAAATGTTAAAAAAATTATAATAGCTCATGGCACAAACACAAATAGCAGCAGCAATTTCTACGTCCATTGTCGCGTGAGTCTTCAGTTCAAATGTTAGAACGCGTGTGTACAGGCATGCTCTCGACGAGACCCCTCTCGGCCGAGACATTCGCCGAGAGGCTCTCGTCGCGTGTGTACAGCCGGCATTACAACATATCCGCCAATGTATGTGATTATTTGATCACAAAATTCTGTCGTTAGTGGCAATGTTTTACAAAAATCATCATAGTCACGGACACTGCTTAAATTGAAGCATAGATTAAATTCTCTATAATCTGCATCATCATCATCATAAGAGAAAGACCCTTGTGTAGTAACATTAATAGCTTGAGTCGCCGAATAACAATTCAGAATTGTAATTTGTTCCAGTGCCACACTGTCATTTTTAATTTTAACGTGACTCATTAATTTCTTGTAATAAGATTGGAACTGCCGTGAAGTAGGGGTGTTGTTACTCCCTCCATGAGCCCGCACATTACAAAATAACAATTCAAGATGGTGTTTGCTAAATCGGTACATTGACAATAACTTCATTCTATCTTCTTCAATCAAATGCTGGAACAGAGCCTTCGTACTTTTTATGCACACTAGAAGACCAAGAAATCCTGTCTTTCTGCCACTATTAGTCAACAAATCTCCGTCTGAAGTTCGCAGTCCTTTAATGTATTCTTCGGCTTTTTCCAAAAAATCCATAGTTGTGTTTTTGTTTTTTAAGTTTAGTGGGTGCTTATAACCAAATCTTTTTAAGTTTCGAGAATTTAGAATGTCGAACAAATTATTTAAAATACGTATAAATTCAGCTGTAGCTACCGAATCTTTAAAATTTGAAATTCTCATTTTTTGTCTAGAATAATCGAGAGGTTCGGCAACGCATATACTTAAAAGTTGGGTAGCCGATTTGACCTTAATTTTTTGACTGTGAAAGTTTATATCTTGAGCTCGTAACTTGTTAGCTAAATGAAACATTTCAGTTGTTTGAAGTTTGCGCAGAAGATCAAAATATTCCCATGAAATAAATTTCCCGTTATTGTCAGCAATCGTCCCATATGCCTGAACACAATTTTTAATTAATTTCATCATTTGACAAGCGTCTAAGAAAATTGCTATTGGTTGTTTTGTAACAGGGTGTTCAAACATAGTTTTCATGTCATTTGGATCTAATTTACAACCCAATAGTTTGGCAATAGTCATATTGGATGGGCATCCATCAAAAGTAAGGCCGACTACGCTTATATTCGAGTCGTTCAAATGGCGCAGACACTGCAGCACTAAATCGACTTTCTGTCGACCACTTGCCCCATCTATTAAAAAATATCCAACAGGGATCTGAAAACAAAAGCAAAACGATATTAATAATTAAGGCAACAAATGCTTTCTGAAGGGATTTAATGAATTTGCTGTTTTATTGTGTGAAATTTTGGCAATTCAATATAGTCCTGTGATTGTGCACGAAAAAAATGCTTATAATAAATAATAAATAATAATAAATAAGTGAAGCCATAATTTTGAAGAAAAAAAAAGACAACAAATAACGTTTAAAAAGAAAAAAAAATCCATTTAAATATTTGTATTACCTTCCAAGTAGCATTTATTCCAGTCACTAACATTACTAGTGCTTCTTTTGCTTCGGGAACCTCATCTGTGTCTAAACTGCAACCAAAATCTACATATCCATGAAATCTTTTTCCATCCCATTCGATTTTTTTTCTAATTGCCATTTCATCTATCATAAGACAGCAGTATAAAGGTTTTTGTGATTTACTCGCAATCAATTTTAAAGCATTCAATGATTCAACTGTGAAACCAGGACTTCCATCTATACATTTATACCATTTATGAATATTGTGAGGATGTGGTAAGCATAAATTAAAAACTTTTCTGGCATAATTGTATGCTTTCGTTGAGTAATAGTATAAAGTCAAAGCAAAAGTGCGGAATGCTGGTGAGTACTTCGATGCAATGACTATATTGTTGTCGTCCTGCTGTCTAGAATATAATTCTCGAGTTGTAACGTTGGTTGATTGAAGTAAATTAGCTTGCTCATCATTAATAAGGGATTTCTGTTTTAAGCAGTTCAGTAAGTTCATCAGAGTGTGAATTTTATTGACTTTGCGACGGTTCTGCTCCCTTATTATTTTTACTAATAATTTCTTTTTCTTTACACTTTTCCCTCCTGATGTGGGTAGTTTATTGACCTGAAAGGTAAATTAAGTTTATTTGCCGGTTTCTAGCATCTCCCAATCCCAATCCCCCTCGCTAACAATTAAACTTTTGATTTTGCTGATTGATATGCATGATTTGGTTCGTATCTTATAATTGTGCTACTACCTTACATTGTACCGTTAGTACATATTATTTTATGTTTGTAAGTACACAATTTATATTTATTTACATGACAAATATACTATACCTGTTCGAGTTTTCTCTTTCTCGATATTGAAGTTTTTTGTGGTGCATCTTTATTCTGTAAAGCACAAATGAGTCTATGTCAGATATTTTTAAAAGCTATTAATTAAAACACTGTATAACATTAATTCACTGACCTCTTCTTCTTTATCAATGAGTTTTAGTATTTCTATGGTGGGGCATGCCGTTTTTTTCAACAATCTCAACTTTTTGCCTTCAATGAAGCTATTACTTTCAAAATGTATTGAACAAATAGTACTGTGTTTAGTCGGGAACCAGTCTTTCCGTCCCGTGGCCGCAATCCATTTTTCTTTTATGTATGGATCATGTGGGAAACTAAAACACAATAGAAATTAAAAACACATTTAATATAGGTAGGTATCAACAAAGTCGCATAATTATGTTGAAGGGTAAACAAAAATAGGTTAATTAAATACATCAACTCTAAAAATATTACTCTCCTTAATAAAAGCTGAGGTGTGAATTAGGTCATGCCACCGCGCTGTCCACAACCATCCTGACTTATATTCGTTCCATACAAAGGTTGTCTGGAAGAAATGTCTCTAAGCAATAAGACCACCCAATGCGCATGCTGCCTTATGTTCATTGGTGTGTGCAATAAAGAATTTTCTATCTATCATAGATGAGCTTGTTTAGCCTTTTACATTGACCTTTTAATAATATCATTCGTCTGTCTACGAATCGTGTCCTGTCGATTAACATCGATTATTTAAGTAGTTGTAGAACGAACAACACTAGTCGCTAGATTTGACAGACGAATGACAAACAAATTGCCTGTACTAAGTTAGTGATGCACGACAGTATCGCTTGTTCCGATATTTATCGTCTCCTGTCACACAAATTCAGATCATAATATAATTTTAAAATAACTTACCTGTGATAGGAAATATGTTCCTGCTTTTGGAAGCTCGAAATGTTTGGGCTATTGCAGTTAATTATCACACAACGAGGCATTATTTTTATTTTGCGGCCGTCCGGCTGCAACAACAAACGCCCGCGGTCTGAAGTTAGCGGCGAGCGATCTCGACGCTTGGTCGGGGTTCGGACACACGAAGTACATGTATTTTTGCGTTATCTAGGTTTATATCTGTGGGAATAGTTGAATTACTCAACTTGATCAGTTTCCTTATGATACCTAGTCATAATGTTCAACAAACAAGTGTCCTTAAAAAATAATCCGACGTTAAACTGCTCAGATTTACCCTATATTTAACGATGGGGTTAGAGCTTACATATTTAATAAAATCATAGCAAACGTAATTTAGTTGAGATACAGCCTGGTGACAGATGGAAATACAGACGGACGAACACATCTCAGTATTATTATTCTAAATAACCCTGTATATTAGCTCTAGATTTTAAACCTATATATAAGTAAACTAAGTTACTAACCTAACAAGTACGCTCCGTTATCCACAGCCGAAGAAGAACATTTATTGTAAAAAAATATATACATAGATGGTTATAAAATTGTTTCAACAGTTTGGCCAATCTGAGCATACAATAATAATAACATGACAAAATTTTAACAATTTATGCACTCTAAATCTTAGAATAAAAATAATATATAAAAAAATATTACTAAGTACTAACAGGTATTTATTAATATATTTGGAGTTTATTTATTTATGTTCGTGGAATTCCTGTAGATTATAAAACGTATTTAGTATTAGTAATTTTTTTAGTTAAATTCGCCGTTTCACACGCAGCGACTTTGTTCGATAGCAGCTCGCCAGAGACATAAAAGTTCCACATTATCGGACTTATTATCAGTCAGCGATTTATGCAGTCAATGGGACCACACAAAATATGCGACTCCTTTTTAAAGACTAATTAAGTTATTTATAATTTAAGTATAGAACACAGGATAAACAATTGCACAGAATGTCTGTTAATAAATGAAACAAAATATATTTAATAAAACGCCACGCCAGTGACTTGACAAAGTGCCAGCGATTTGTAAATCGAAAAAAGTGTGAGTATTAATTATGGTAGGTTTCGTTATTAAATAATATTACTAGGACAGGCGTGAAAACACCAGGACGCTGCTGCCTGTCATCGAACCGTGGCGCGTGGTTGGCAGAATGGCAGGCAGAGAGCTAAAACACAGTGTTATATACTCTCTGGATGTATTTATTTTACTATACATAATATCAAATAATAAAATCAAGAAAAATAATGAAGAAAATATTTATTTGGAGTTAATGGTAGTGATAAATGCTCTATAACGTTCCAAAGTATTTGATATACACGACGAAAACGGAACGTAAATAATAGGTAATTGAAAATGGCGTTGGCGTTGGCGTCGAATAGATAGAGACATTTCTGCGGTTGTTCTCGTCTTTGAACTATTTTGTTTTCGTGAAAGAAACACTAGAAAATACTTCAATAAGTGCGGAATAAAATATTTCCATGTTTATATACGTTTCCCATTTCTTATAATGCATTAAAAG
This sequence comes from Gymnoscelis rufifasciata, assembly GCA_929108375.1. Classification (NCBI taxonomy): domain Eukaryota; kingdom Metazoa; phylum Arthropoda; class Insecta; order Lepidoptera; family Geometridae; genus Gymnoscelis; species Gymnoscelis rufifasciata. Next base: position 13,380,100 of record OV815314.1, read on the forward strand.
CGTTTAAGTGTACTAATGAACCAAATGGGTTGTTGACGAGAAGTTCTAATGATTTCTAGCTCTATCCCCGCGAATTTATGAAAAACAATTTATTTCTGTAGACTTTGTGAATCCAAATGAAGTAAAAACAAAAATCATGAATATTTTTGTAACGGAAGACTGTGAGAACGTGAGAGTCTGTCGCGTTTGTCTCATTCGCGACGTCAAGATGTATCACTTGCAGAGTTACCCATTGGAATCGAATTTCGAAAATGTTATTGGTGTACCTGTAAGTTCGTTTTTTATAAATAGAGAACTAATAATTAAGCAAATATTTATATTATAAACACCCGTAGAAATAGATTTAATTTGGTAGAGATTGTTATTATCAAATATTTAAATGTACATAAAAAGCCATAAAAGTTGTGGACCTCTTTTAATCATAATCATATGGCTTATTGTGTATTACCGCATTTAGTTATATTATAAAGAAATAGGAGTTTTTTTATATATCCAACGGTATTATTTTCAAAGCTTTGTGTAAATAAATAAATGCTCTGCCAAACAATATATTTAAGAAACTTTTAGTTAGTTGCCGGGTTAATTTGTTATCTAGTTAGAAAATAATAATAGGTTACTTCGTAAATTTAAAAAACAGTTCTCTATTTTCATGTTTTTTTTATTCTCTTTTTCAGGTAATAGGCACATTGGACCTCCCTCCGTATGTGTGCTATGAATGTGCAATGATGATAAAGAAGTTCTCTCTCTTCAGAGAGCGCTGCCTTACAGGCCAGGCTGTTTTGTATGAAATACTTGAAAACTCAGGAAAGGTACTATCTCACACACTGAAGATGATAATTATCCTTTAATTCCTCAACTGGGACATAGGGCATTATAAAGTTTTTCCGCTTGGCTCAATCCTGCCCTGAATAAGGGATTCTTAGCCACTTGACTTCCAGTGGCATTCTCTCTTATTGTTGTTGTCAAATGTTTGTTTCAATGAGGATATTCAAATGTATTGATGAGAGCTGAAGCTGTTAAAGCTTCCAAAAAAAATTACTTAAATATTGTACATATTTAAAACGAACACAAATTGTTTTTGTATGTTCTGAGGTTCTTAGGTTTCATTGTAAATTTGCAGATAACAGACAAAGAAATAAACAAAATTGACAGGAACAAGTCCAACGTATCATCAAGAATAACAAAGCATTTTATAAATGAGAACACATTCTACGCTGAAGAAGGGATGATGCTCCAGGAAGTGAAGGCTGAGGGAGCTCTCTCGTCCGGAGACTTTGAGGTCACCGTGGATATAAAGCAAGAGGAGCCGATGTTTGATGACGCTGGTGATTTTGACGGGGGTCATATTTCTAGTGATGATGAGCCTTTATCAACTCGGATATCTGTGCAGAATTTGGTAGGAAAATTAAATCACTTAGTTTTATCTATAAATATCGTAAACTAGTAGTGCTCCGCGGTGTTACCCGCGTTATAATGGATTTTCCCGCGGAATAACATTTTCCTACAGTAAAAAGTAGCCTATATCTATATCCTTTCTCAGGCTATAGAGAATGTGTGTACCAAATCATTCATTTAAATTGGTTTAGTAGTTTTTGCGTGAAAGTGGAACAGACAGACAGTAACTTTCGCATTTATATTATATGGATTAAAGTCCCCCGCCGTGTCTATCTTTATGTTAGGGATAAACTTAAAAAAGTACCAATCGGATCTTTAGGCGGTTTTCTGCAATAGGCAGTGATTCAAGAGGAAGGATTTCAATCAATCAAGCCTCAAGCAATTACAGCTTTGCTTGGATCAGCTACTAAATAATAAATTTTAGTCTTAAAAATCTTAGTGGTTTGGTGTGTAGGTTGTGGACTCATCCACATATTTTGCGTCATACATATTTTCTCTACTAGTCTGTATCATAAATTAAAAAACAAACATAATTAAGTAGAAGCATAGCTCTATCAGTCACTTAACACCTCATGTATAGTTTTTATACAACCAACATAATAAATACCCATTGAATTAAGAATCTATTTTTCCAGTCCACATAGCTCTAGGGAATTCAGTGCAGTTGGGCCTGATCAAGATTTCAATATTTTAGCTTTTACTTAGAATATTAATTTCAGGATAAAAACAACAGTGCCACTGTAATTGAACCAACAGTGGAGAAAACGGAAAAGGAACATAAAAAGAAGAAAGAGAAGAAGAAAGGCAGAAAAAAGAAGGACATACCAATAGCGATAGAAGAGGACACTGATGTAAAGGATGATGTTGACCTTCAACAAGTTTTAGAACTACAGGATATTGTAAGTAAAACTATTTGTGTTATAAATAAAAGAAATAGAGAATGCCCAACCAGGAGATTTATAGAAGAGCGTGTGTTACCACCGAATTGCATGCTATGCAAAAGAACACTCAAATAAATATTTTTATTCTTTTATATGTATATGAAAGTAGCAATGGCAGAAGGCTAAACTCTCTCACCAAGAGAGAATTCCCTGTATTCCTGAAGTGTTAACGTTAATAGGGTGTTGCTGAAAAATTCCACTATATAGATGTACAGAAGACTTGGTCATGGGTTAGATGTACATTGTTCATAGGCAGCTGAAATATCTGTCTTCTTAAATCTTTCTCGGAGACCTATGTCCTATGAAACAATGACTTTAAAATTCCCTAAGTAGGAATACGCTCACGCCCTAGTTTGATTCAACTTCGAGAACTCGCGAGATCTTCTCATATTAGACAAGTGTGTTTGAAATTGTATGAATTGAATTCGATTTATTTTCAGATTGACCAGCAAGAGATAGAAGAGACATTAAATGACATAAAAGTAGAAGCAGAAGCTGAACCACCGCCTAAGAGAGGAAGAGGCAGGCCTAGGAAGGTGGTCACTGAATCTGACGCCAACGCCACCAAGAAAATTAGACGCACAAGGAACACTGGAGGCGTTAAAGTTGATGACTTGAATTTAGAGGACTTTGTGACTGTTATGAGGTTAACGGTAAGTTTAATAAGCACGGTAAGTGTAAGTTTTATTTCTATATCGCAATACTAATATATTTTTATTATTATTATATTTTTCAACTTTATATATTTTTATTTACTTATATTAGTTTATGATGTTTATTAAGATAAACATCATAAACTAATCTATAAATGATATTTGTATTTGTTTACATCTGTTATTTCCTGTCCATCCCAAGGTTGCCTGAAAGAGATCGCTCACAGCTTCAAGGGCGCCCATTGTACAAGCGTGTCAAGTATGGTCAACCACGAGCCGGTTGGTCCTCTAAGATGGTCCATATGCTGGGGAGCATATAAAAAAATAAATATTTATTTATGACAATCCACACAACAACATTTAGGCCCGTGGTAGGCTCGCTTGTGTTACGGGTGCTAGACATCTGATATACTTAATATAATAGACATACATACAAAGATTTTTTTTTTATATTATACATTTTAAACGTGGTCTGGGCCAAGGAACAAACACTTTCCCCTCGGCGGGAATCGATCTACCTCATGGGTTGCAAACGGACCCTTTCCACCGAGCCACTGAGGCACTATATAAGTTTAATAATTTAATAAAACTAATGATTTCAGCTTGAAGAGCAAATTGAGGATATAGAGAAGCGAAAGTACAGTAGCAACTATAAGAACTCTGCGTATCAATGCAACTTCTGCTACAAGGGGTTCATTGACGCAAATGCTTGGAAGCACCATATCGGGAAACATGATACGGTATGTGTGAAAATCACTTGCACAATAGGGCAGATAAGTAAGAAAAAAAGGGTCTGTCATTAAGATTATTAAAAAAATTATGCATCTATTTTTCTTGCAAACTAAAAATCAGTTCAGTTTATTGTCATTGGACTTTGCGCTTGAAAACTTAAAATCAGGACGATACATTGCATTGAAGTTTCGCGTAATGTAACGCTTTATACGTCAAAAGCCTTCACTGGAACAGAGTAAAAAGTCAAAGTCAAAACGTTTATTTCCTTATAAGCATATTATGCTTCCATGGGCAGGTCAACTTAAAGCTAATTTCAATATAGAGGTAATCTAAGAATAATTAAGGAAATAACATTGTCTTGACAGTTCGCTTAAATTTTTTACACTGAGTTGAGAAGCGAATAGAACAACTCAGCTTTCATCTCTTATGTTGTTATTATAACAATATTGGTGTACAACATGGTTACCACATATATGTGTTGTATATTGTGTAATGTATACATTTAACAAACAAATGCTAGAACGTGGATGTTCTATATATATATTATGCTCTTTCTTATTAATTTAATAAAAGCGTTAAATAGCGTCTACAGTAGTGTTTTTGGACGCGCTGTCAGACGGACTTAACAGAATACCATTTTTTTATAGCTATCATGTCTATTTTAAACTTATAAGAACAGAGCTCCCTTTTTTCCTGAATACAAAAAAAAATTATTAGGATATAAACACAATCACACAATGGTTTTGCAACATCCTAACGTAATCTATCTTCTAATATTTAAAATTTCCATGTCACAATGTTAGTTACCGTACCCTACTCCTCTAAAACGGCTTTACCGATTTTTACCAAATTTTATATGCATATTCAGTAGGTGTGAGAATCGGCTACTATCTATTTTTCATTATGCAAAACAACGTTTACTGGCGTCAGCTAGTTGTTATAATTTATATAACGTATAAACTTCTAAATCCCATTCTAAATCCAATATTAGGTACGTATAAATATAGTTAATAAGAAAGTATAAAAAAATATAAATTAATTATTTTGGCGAAATCAGGTTTAGATATTGACTTGTTCAATACTACTACTCCTAAACTGAAAAAAGAGCTAACTGAGCCATTCTTTTCGGAAATTTTAATGTATGTTGTTTATATTATATTGTTATATTATTCTTATTAGGTCACATCTAAGTACTTACTTTATTATTTTTGTTCTTTAGTTTATTTATCTTTGTCCAAAATGTAGGTATGGCTTTAAAATTAGATTTCTTTTTTTTTTGTAACAGTTTACACAATTATGTTTGTCGTCTGTGTTTGTTATATTATTATGTAAAGCTAAAAACGGAAACTTTTAATAGGCCTTCTGTGTTAAGGCATGTGGAACACATGTCCTTTTTTATTTGTCTGTTTATATTGTTTGTCTAGCTGTAAGTTTTCTTAAAATTGTAAAAATTAAATAAAATAATATAATTGTGATTTTGGTGGGCAGAGCGCGGGCGCGGTGGAGTGCCCAGTATGCAAGTACCGGTTCCCGACGCGGCGCGCGCTGCAGAAGCACGCCATCAACCACGAGAAGAAGTACGCCTGCAACACCTGCAGCTACGTCTCTAAGACTACGTGAGTACTGTTCTAGCTAAAGCTCTAGACTTTCATATTTTTTTGAAGTGAGACTTCTTTAGAATCGTTGTGATTTCAAACCGGATGCAACGGAAATGCGACAGGTAAGCCAATCTTAAACGCTAACAAGGTTAAGCAATTTTGCGCGACGCCAGTACTTGGATGGATGACCGCCCGAACAAAATCTTTTTGCACAGTATTTTTTTTTTGTTTCATCTCATTCTTTTGTCGATTTACTGAAGTTTCACTTCTATCGTGTGTGAATCGCACACACACCTTTTTTTTTCGAGGGGAAAAAAAAAAGTATTTATTTGGAAAACTTAAACATAGGGTAACAAGGTAGGTACAAATAAAACGAAAATATACGCTTTTTTTTTTTTTACAATCTACACAACAACATCTAGCACCGTGGTAAGCTCTAAGCTTGTGTTACGGGCTCTAGATATCTGATATACTTAATATAATATACATACATATATAGATATTTTTATTATACACATATTAAACACCCAGACCAAGGAGAAAAGTGCTTGCAGAACATACAAACAATTTTACCCCCCGGCGGGAATCGACAGTCATTTAGTTATTATAACTGTGTCGCGTATATTAACGCCCTCTCCGTATCAGTAGTATCACAGATGTAGTATCCAAATTTTTATCGGAAAGATCTGCTAATAGATATCTTACAACCTGAGGGTGCTTTGTGATTATGTGGGGTTGTCGAAACGACCCATTAAAAACATCCTCGGTTGCCAAACTCCGTGCATTGGCAATAGGCTCCGGATCTCCAGAGGAAGACAACCGGAGCCGCTCTCGCTATTTTGCGTTAAGTTCGCCTTCTGGGTGCAAACACTGAAAGCTCTAGTCGAGCGTAACCTTTATAAGTGCTCATTCAGAGTGGTGGCGTTGGTGCGGGTAGATCATCTTCAGCAATTGGTAGGTAAAGCCGTGTTGGCTAAGTGAGAACACTATCGACTATCATTCCGAAGGTCGTGGGTTCAAGCCCCGCCACGCAACACGGCATGCCGAACTACCTAGTGATGGGAGATGAATCATCGTGCATAGTTTATCATATACTGGATATTAGTTACTGATGATGATGATGATGATGATGAGTTACTGATATTTAAAGAAGTAACTGATATTTAAAAAAGTATTTTATTTCATAGTACAAATGAACATTTAGGTTTATTTACGTACTCCTGTAATATACTTTGATAAAATAAAATATTAGTAAGTACCTATATAAAATCTAATCTAGTCTGGCTGCTTAGAGATTGCGTTTCTGACAGGTCGTGATCGAATAGGCGATGAAACTTGGAATTGGCGTACAATTTACTTAATTTAATAAATTATACTTTATTCAATAGAAATACAGATTGTAACTAAGTAACAAAGAATAAATAAAACAATTTTATTATATTAAATTGCCCTTTTTTTGGTTTCCACTTAAATATTTAAAAAATAATTTTAAATGATTCCGCCAATTTAAAACGAAAATAATCTTAAAAATAACGCGGCTTCATTTTGGAGGAACGGTAACGAACTCAGTGATATGTTGCCCATCACTAGTCGTGACTTAACTGATAGGTGTCAAACGCATTCTCTGAACGGCCGAACTATAATACAAATACCTAAGGTAAAATAGTAAAACTATATTTATTTTTCAGAACACAGGCAAAACAACATCAGAGGTGGCACAAAGGAGTTACGTACACATGCGAGTTATGTGACGAGGTTTCCACGTGAGTTTCGTTGCTAAGCGCCCTTCGCTATAAACGCGATCAGATTAGGGTAAACTAGTTTTTCAATAAAAAAAAGTGTGTGTGTGTCAGGTACGACGCACGATTGGAGTTTACTCCTTACGAACTATAATTATGATATATATCGAATAGAAAAAAAGGGTAAATGAACGCATCTGCTAAAATTATAAGAGAAACAAACATATATCTGGATTATTCAGATTATTTATATTACTTCAATAAAGCGTATTACATAAAGTATGTTACAAAATAATATAAATAAAATACAGCAATACCTCTTTGCGCGATACTTCGTAGTCTCAACTACGAAGTATCGCGCAAAGAGGAGACCCCGAGACTGAGATACGCTGTGTAATGTATTCCATCTCATTCTTTTACACGTTCAATCCCACAGATATATATGTTTGTCTCTTTCTACGTAACGCCTCAACTTTTCGTGTTACACTTTTTTATTTTACTCCTCATAAAATTTCCGTACCGGGCCTTATAACTCAAATCGTTTCTTAAGGAGTAAACTCAAAATAAAATAAAAGCCCCAATTTCACTAGTTTTTGCTACAATTCGAGTTGTAGTATTGAATTGAGTTATTGCATTGCAGTAAGTGGACTTCGTACCTATCCCACGTCCGTATGAAGCACCCGTCATCATTCGTCTGCGAGGCTTGCGGCTACTCCTTCGTCAGCGAGCTGGGGCTCGCCATGCACAAGACTATGATGCACAAGAACATCAAGGACAAGGTAAATATGCTTAAGAAGAAGAAGAAGAAGATTTATTGTAAAAAAACTGTGTCTAAAGATGGTGGGTTATAAAATTGTTTCAACAGTTTGCCCAATCTGAGCATACAATAATGATAACATGACAAAATTTTAACAATTATACACTCTAAAGTAACATAGCAAATCTTAATAATACCTATATAGAAGTGGTTGAAGTATTACTTTATATTATTTCTATGCAGACCAAACGCCTGGGCCGATTTCTATGATTCATACGTCAATCGATGTCGAATTATTAAAAAAATTTAAGTCAACAAACTATGTAATGTGGGGTATCGTTGTATATGTAGGTGAAAGGATTGACATAGTGATTTAAACAGATAATATCATTGAATAGTAATTCATTACGGGTTAAACGAACAATATCAATCACACAAATAATCTGAGGCTCAGTTTAACAAAGATATAGATAAAGTCAACTAGTAACTCCTACGAAGAGCGTTTGCACAGAGCAGAAGCCAAAGAAAGAACGATAGAAATAGTTTTAGTTTTAATTTCTTATTGTATTGTTTATCTGGTGTGTAATAAAGTATTTTCTATTCTATTCTATATGTGTTTAAAAATTATTTATAGTTTTATTTCAATATTTTTCGATCCGACTGATCGTTTAGGATCTAGGTTTATAATTCAATAATCCCACGGGAATTACAAACTACGCAGCGACGCCGCGGACATCAGCTAGTCTATATAAATAAAAATGAATTGTTGTTCGTCGAGAACGGCTGAGCCGATTGAGCTGATATTGGTTTTAAAATGTTTGACGTAGTCCAGGGTAGGTCTAAACGGTTAGAAAATAAGGAAAAATTGCCGGGAACTTTTTTTACCCGTGCGACGCCGGGGCGGGCCGCTAGTTTATAATATAAGTAAGCATTACTTTGTGTTGATAATAATAAAGTACCAAGTACCAGTGGCAATTCACAACATGCTTAAACTTAGCGACATTATGGCTGTAATGTCATTTAAGTCTTAGCAGTAAGTTGTGAATTGTCACTAAAATTGGTAAATTGTAATTGCAGGATAGGAGTGCAGCGGACCCGGCGCATTTGTGCAAGGAGTGCGATGTGCAGTTCCTGAACGAGGAGGCGTTCAACCGCCACCGCGCCACCTCCGCCAAGCACCACAACGGGATCGGGTCAGTTCCTACTTTCTATTCAATACTATTCTACTACTTATTTTATTTTACGTTGTACCATCGCCATCATTCAAACGGTCATATTAAGTCTCTCCACCGACGTAAAGGTATACTCTAAAAGACAATTTTGTTTATCTTTTATAATAAACATGCATATAATATATCATAGAAACATATTAAACACCCAGACCAAGGAGCGAGTGATTGCAGAACCTGACCCCTCGGCGGGAACCGAACCCGCTACCTCTTGGGTCGCAAGCGGACCCTAAACTATTTATTATTTTTATATTTTAGTATTCACTTTTTAAGGCTTTTAAAACCTTTAGAAAGCACTTTTAAAACCTTTAAAAGGCGCTAAGCACTTTTAAAACCTTACTTGGTTTTAAGTTGCGGTTTTTGAAGTGAAACTTCTTTAGAATAGTTGGTTGTGATTTCAAACCTGATGCAACGGAAATGCGACAGGTAAGCCAATCTTAAACGCTAACAAGGTTAAGCAACTTACTTACGCCAGTACTTGGATGGGTGACCGCCCGAACAAAATCTTTTTGCACAGTATTTTTTTCTGTTACTTTTTATTCACCTCATTCTTTTGTCGATTTATTGAATTCCACTTCTATCGCGTGTGAATCGCACACACACTTTCTTATTTACATTTTAATTAAGATTATTTAACATAGATTACAAAACAGTGATAAATTGACATTATTTATATTTCTTGTTGCTACAATTACAACAAACAAAATACAGTTGTTTTTAATTGTTAATGTATTTCAGATTCTGACATTTAATAATAATTATCACATTAGTTATTTTGTTTTGAATAAGTTGTGGCATTGGGAAACCACGTTAAAAACCATATTGTGACTTATAATTTATTTGTTTTATTATTTGTTGTTCTTGTATTATTATTATTATTACTAATTATAATATATATATATATATATATATTATGTCACCGCACCGTCCAGTTATTTGCTGTGTATTATCCTCTCCATCCTGAGGTTGTCTGGAAGAAATTGCTCTAAGCAATAAGGCCGCCCATTACGCATTTTTGTATTTAGCTTTAAGTCCCTTTTTGTATTGTGATATCCTGGTGTGTAATAAAGAGTTTTATTATTATTATTTGTTTATTGATTTTAATCAGCTCGATTCATAGAATCGGAATTTTCAGTTGTACACGGGCCTAAGCCAAGTGCACACCGATGTTCATAGCTTGCTATTAAGTAAAAGTTATGTGGATATTATTGTCGGACTGGAGGAATTTTCGAACTATTCGGCAAGTATTTAGGACCACAGCTTTTTGCAACAAATAGTAGGTATGTCTCGGCAGCTCAAGTGTTTCCAGTGATTGGAATAATACCTTTGGAATTACCTACTCCAGTTGTAGAGAGAACTATTGGTATTATCGTAACTTTCTGTAGTCCCCACATTCTAGTTATTTCGTTTTTGAGATCTATATATTTTGCAAGTTTTTCTCCTATTGTATTTTGTAGATTATGGGTGTTAGGGACGGCTATGTCAATGAGTAATGCTGTTTTATTTACTTTGTTGAGGAGGGTTATATCCGGTCTATTGTTGTGAGTAGTTTTATCAGTTAATATGGCTCTGTCAAAGTAGAGTTTATAGCTGGGATTTTCTAACACAGTTTCGGGATTATATTTGTAGTACGGCGTAGGTCTTGAGTGTCTTTCTATCAAACTATATTTAAGCGCTAGTCTTTGGTGGATGATGTTGGCCACCTGGTCATGCCTGTGCTTATAGTCGGTTTGTGCAATGGACTTGCAGGCTCCTGTGATATGCTGAATGGTCTCAGATGCACTGTTGCATCGCCTGCATAAGTCATTAGTTAGATTAGGCATTTTAATAATATATTTTTGATAATTACGCGTCTCTATAACTTGGTCTTGGATGGCCAGAATAAACCCTTCCGTCTCCGGGAAAAGCTCACCACGACTGAGCCACTCGTTCGACGCCTGATTGTCGACGGTTTGCAAGCTCAGATCTTGGTGATGTCTCCCGTGCAGTGACTTTTGGGCCCATTCAGAAATTAGTGTTTGTTTGTCTGTCAGTTTTTCATTTCTTTGCTGATGTCGGTCTTGCAAATTAAGTGGTGTTAGTTTCTGATCTTGTTCGCTTATTGAGTTATGTAGAGGTGAAGATTCTGATTTCAAATGAAAATATGTTCGAAGCGTGCCTATTTGTTTATTGTGTAGATTTGGAATGTTGACCATGCCCCTACCCCCCTCAGCTCTCGGCAGTATTTGGCGTTGTATACATGCACGGGGGTGATGTTTACGATTTCTGGTCATAGTAACATTAATAATGCGTTGTAGGTTTAGAAGTTCCGTTCTATTCCAGTTGATTATTCCAAATGAGTAGGTAAGTATGGGAATAGCATAAGAGTTAATAGCTTTTATTGTATTTTTACTATTTAGCTGAGATCGTAATATGGAGTTTAATCTGTGTTTGAAATTTTGTGTAAGCCTAACCTTAATCTTTTTGGAGTGAATTTGTTTTGATTGCTCATACCCTAAATATTTGTACGCTTGATTTTCATTTAAATAATCAATGATTTCTCCAGACTGCAATTCGTATGAAAGCTCAATTTGTTGTCCCGATTTTATAGCGTTAATTTTGCATTTTTCTATGCCAAACTGCATCCCAATATCGTTTGAAAACCGTTCTGTGGTTTTAATAAGCTGTTTTAGGTCTCTTTCAGATAATGCATACATTTTTATGTCATCCATATAGAGTAGGTGACTAATGGCTTGTGTATTTTCTGCCTGGGTACTAGGTGGTGACGTCGGTATGTATCCCATACCCATAGAGTTTAGTTGGTTGGACAGAGGGTTCAGAGCAAGGCAGAACCATAACGGACTTAAGGCATCTCCCTGAAAGATACCTCGTTTTATCTGTATCGGAGTCGTTTCGATTATAACATTGTTAGTGCGTATCTGTAGTTGGGTTGCCCACTGAGACATAGATCTACTTAAAAATGAAACAAGTTGTTGATTAATTTTGTAGATATCAAGAATTTTTAATAGCCAAGAGTGTGGAACAGAATCATAGGCTTTTTTATAGTCGATGTAGGTACTAAAGAGATCTGATTGAAATTTTTGTGTTCGTTGTAGGATAACAGAGTCAATTACAAGTTGTTCTTTGCAACCCTGACTATACTTCCTACAGCCCTTCTGTTGTTCTGCTAATATTTTGTTTTTGTCTATGTGTCTGTATATGAGTTCAGATATGCAACTAGTAATGATCTTGTAGATAGTTTGTAAACATGTAATTGGTCTATATTTTGCTGGGTTAACTGTATCATTTAAATCCTTTGCAATCATATAAGTAATTCCAGATGTTACATAATTAGGTAGACTGTTTGGGTTCTTTACAAATGTATTAATATGGTTGTGTAAGTAAGGATGGATGTGTGTAAGTTTCTTATACCAGTATGAATGGATATGATCCGAGCCGGGAGTTTTCCAATTGTGTATCAATCGTAGGACATGTTTGAATACTTCTACAGGGATATGATCGAATTCCATAGGTGTAACACCAGAGTACCTTGTGCATTCATCTTGAATCCAGTCAGCCTCATCATTAAAATCAATTGAATTTCCCATATTTGGGCCCAAAATCGCCGTAGTTCGTTGGCGTCAATATTGTCGTTATTGTTATCAAGATTGTTTGTTTGAGTTGGGTTGTTTGTTGTGGATTGTGATAAAGATTGATAAAACTGTCTTTCGTTATTGTAAAATAAGGCATTTTGGGTTTTTCTAAATGAACATGCTTTGTAGCGCTTCAAACGACTGCTCACCACGTTTAATTTTTGTTTCAGCGTATCTAGGTAGTGATTGATGTCAGTGTTGGGTGGTTCATGAGTAGTGTGTATTTTATGTTGTTCTAATATTTTATTTACTCGTGTTGTAAGCACTCTACTTCTGTTTCCGATTTTGTACTGTGTAAGGCGGCCTATCTTTATTCTTAAATCGTTTAATTTGTGTTCTAACCGTTTTTGCCAATTAGGTATTATGTTCCTTCTAGGTTGCGTTCTCGGTTCTTCGTAAGATGTTTTAAGATTAGATCCGTTGGCTTTTGTTGCAGTCCAAGCTACGCAGTAAATTATTGTTTGTAATGTTTCAAAATCTGTATCTATATTTATTTGTTCGGGTAATATAACATCGTTTAGGTAACTTACTATTCTTCCAAACTTTTTGGATGGTTTTTGCTTTGGAATAAAAGGTCTTTTTACTGCACTAGTATTTTTAAAATTTGCTAAGGCTTCAGCAAATATAAGATCTATTTCTGGTTTGCGCTCTTGGTTAGGCAGATTACTTGCCGCTGTTTGTTAACGATTCATCCATATTTGGGGCATCATCTATTGCATCGAACCAGATAGTAGCATCACCGTTATTTAAGGATTGGTCAAGTAAAATGCCTGTTTGACCACCTAACTCGTTGGCTACTTCTTGGCGTATTACGCCCAATCTTTCGTCAGTAATAAATTTGTTTGCTAAGATGACCCTCCTCTGGTCCGCAATGCGCTGTTCGCTCAAGTGTGAAAGGTGCGGGAAAACACTGATAAAGTTTTGGTGAAGTGGTTTTCGGTATGCTGTTTTGTTAATTTCTAGTTGAGTGATTTTATAGTATGCTCTTATGATAGTTTCATTATGTTCCGTGGTCCATTGCATTCTTTGGGAAACTTGTGTGGTAAGATTTGTAGATAAATATTCTGAATCTGCAGGCGTTTGTTGTTGTAAATAAGTTTTAACTTCTGATGTAATTTCTAAGATACGATTTTTGTTTAATAGGTTTTTCTGAACTATGGCCCTTCGTTGATCGCCTACTCTTTGCTTGCTTACTTGCATGTTTGGGAATTTTTCATTGAATTTTGCATGTAGTTATGTTAAATAAGATCGGGTGTTTGATTCCAATTTGGTTATTATTAGGTATGTGCGTAGGATAAAAACATTCATGTCTTCTGTCCATTTTTTCCGCACTCTAGCTGTGGTGGGTACTGGATTATTGACCTGAGTCTCCTGTACAACATCCTCAGCCAAAGATCGATTTGAAATAGAGGAAGGGGAAGATACAAAATAAGAAGGTGAAGAAGATGGAACTGATGAAAATAATGATTTTGGTGAGGAAGAATTGGATTGTGCTTCACTTTCCTTTTCCGCACAATTGTTCAGTCGCGGGTCTCGCTCCTCAATCAAGACCCCTTGCGAGACTCCTGCTACGGCTGCACTGATACAGCTGTGTTCTTTTGTGCCGGTTTCTGTTGTGCACCGGCTGGATAATTGTCGCGGTCGTAGATTATATCTTCTGTTGGGCTTACCTTTTTCGGGTTCCCCGGCAGAGGGCCACCCATTACCCTCGCCACCGATGGTTTGCATGCTGTGACGTCCAGCATCGGCTCCAGACGTGCCCCGGCGATCGCCCCCAGGAAGCGACCATATACGTTTACTACCTTTATTCTCCATCATCATGGGTTTGCCAGGACCCTTTTTAGTCACTCGCTGAGTTATTTTGTTGCGAGCGTCCGCCCCTCACGTGGCATAGATGGTCAGCACGGACGTGGGGTTGGGCTTTGAGGGGCTTATTATTATTATTATTATTATTATTATAATGTATATTATCAGTAAATGACTATTATGCCGTATTGTCCTCAGTAACGGGTGTAGAGTATGCGGGCGCTCGTTCGCGTCGCGCGAAGACCTGCGCGTGCACGCACGCGCCGCCCACGCGCGGCCGCGGCCCCTCCCCGGCCTGGGGAGGAAACCGGCGCACCACAAATTCCCCGTCAACTGCGAACACGTGAGTATCCCACCTTAGGACTCCTAGTTAGTTAGGGGGGCCCTGATTTTCCGCACTTAGACTCAAGGTGGTCCATTGTGCGTGGAGTGGGACGCTAGTGTAACCAGCCCGACTCCGACCAAAAGCGCAGAAGTTTGGTGAATTCAGACAGACAGAATGTAACAGACTGCCGACCTTAGGACTCCTGTCCTCGCTATCAGCATCATCATCACCCTATTTCCACTGCTGGGACACAATAAACAATACAATACAAAAACGCTTTATTGTACACAACACAGGAATATAAACTCGTAAAACAAAATAAATCAAAAAAAAAGTGGTATGTAATATGGACGGCCTTATCGCTAAAAAGCGATCTCTTCCAGGCAACCTTAGGATGGAAAAACTTTACTTTAAATAGAAAGGAGGTAAGGGTGTACAATATTACAATAAACTAATAAATCTAAATTTAAAATGTAAGAAAAACCCCCGTTTCCAATGCCTTAATTTCCGTAAAACTCCATAATATTTTGTAATGTGCACGCGATGCGCTTTCATTTGATACCCCACTCGAGTATATTTGCAGATTTTCGGTTTTCCTTCCCCACTTTAATTACCATAACTTTTAAACGGCACAACCGATTTTCATTATACATGTCTAAGATCACTCGCGCCAAGCTCACCTTTCATACAAAAAAAAAATTAAATTGAAATCGCTCCATCCGTTTGGGAGCTATGTTGTATGACAGACAGACCGATTGACAGACAGACAGACACTTCAAACTTATAACACCCCTCTTTTTTGGTCGGGGGTTAAATATAATAATTTTACTCAAATTCAATTCCCAGCATCCTAATATATAATCCTTCCCTTTCCTTATTTAATAAATTAAAAATGTTTTGATGTTGTTGCAAATGTAGGATAGATTATAATTCCTCCTATTTTGTCACTTCCTTTGTTTTTCATGCATTTTTTCTATACCCGGTTAATCCAAATTGTAACAGGTCTCCCGCAATACAGGCTTGCCTCGTGCGGGGACCGCTGCTAAGTGAAATTGTAACGTGTGTGTTGGTAAATAAATATTTTTGTTGTATTTGATACAGCAGTGGGAACGTTAAATAAAAATTTTAAATTTAGATGTATTACAGTGTGTTTATGTGCGTTATAAAAAGTTTTATCAGAAATTATTTTATACTTATGTAATAATAACGGCTTATATTTACGGCCCCGTCGGCGGGAAATCTAAATTCATTAAGTTAATAGAGTTGGTTGGGATGCATTTGCCAATTAATTAAATAAACAAATAATTGTCAAAGTTGTATGTATATACCTTAATGTTTGTTCCACAGTGTTCCGCGGAAATCCCCAATGCGCGGGAGTACTGGACGCATTTCCGGCGCGCGCATCCGGACAAGCCGTACCCTATTCAGAAGGACTATATTTGTGATATTTGTGGAAAGAGCTTCCGGGTAAGACCTATTTTATATTAATTTTCTTTTAAATCTTTACTCAAAATATTATATCATCATCATCACCCTATTAACGTTCCCACTGCTGGGACACAGGGACTTCTCTCTTGACGAGAGAGATTAGGCCTTAAAATATTATATACTAGCTGTGCCCCGCGGTGTTACCCGCGTTATAATGTATTTTCCCGCGGAATGACGTTTTCCCGCGGTAAAAAGTAGCCTATGTTATTTTTCAGGCTCTAGAGATTCTGTGTACCAAATTTCATTCAAATCCATTCAGTAGTTTTTACGTGAAAGAGTAACAAACATCCATACATTCATACATCCATACTTACAAACTTTCGCCTTTATAATAGTAGTAGGATCAATTTATAATTTTTAATTTATTTGAGTTCTTACTCTACTACTACTGACCCAATTTTAATTTTCTATTCACACAAGCATCATAATCCCAACTGCTGGTCGATTTAAAAATTTCTTCACTGTTGTATAGCCTATTTATCGAGGAAGGCTACTTAACAGTAGGAAAATTCTATCTAAAGGTAGTCCCTCAATAAAATGTCTATGATGTTTCAGGGAAACGCCTTCCTAACATACCACAAGCGGACGCACACAACAGACCGGCAGTACTCCTGCACCGCGTGCGGTAAATCCTTCTTCAACCGCACCAACCTCAGCATGCATGCCAAGACGCACTCCGAGACCCGGCCCTATCCCTGCGACGTCTGCTTCAAGGCCTTCAAGTGTAAAGGGGCGCTTGATAGGCATTATAGGGTAAGTTTATCCTATAAACCACTGCTAGGGCTTTTCTCCTTTAATGAGTGGCATTTCACCCTAATCTACTATCACACTTCAAAACATTTAAACACCTAGCCCTTAGACGACCTACACTACGCTTGTCTAAATGTGGTCTATCCGGAAGCTTCTATTGCCCAGTAGCGGATTAGAAAAGATAAATATTCTTTATTGCACACATAATTAAAACACAAATCAATACATAAGCACTGAAGGCTATGTGACATAAAGCGGTCTTATCGCCAAAGAGCGAATTGATTCATTCGAATCTCAATTCGCTTCTCACCTCAGTATAAAACATTGGACTTTGAATTGATTGGTGCGGAATTGATGATAATAATACCCGTTTATAAAAATACGTCTTCAAACGCCCGACAGAAACTTAGTTTTGGCTTGCGCTGTCGGTAAGATGAAAGAGCTTTTCAACCGTTAATGAATGCATGGGAGAAGGATACGTAACCGGTTCACCCTCATTCGAAGCTATCACTTTAAATACTCATCAGAGCTATAATAAATGCGTTTCAGAGCCACACCGGCATCAAGCCGTACGAGTGCGAGATCTGCGGCAAGTCTTTCGCGCAGTCCAACAGCCGCAAGCTGCACGTGCGCACCGTGCACCTGCGCCAGCCCGCGCCCTACCTCAGCCGCGCGCGCGCCGCCCGCCGGGACGCCCTGCTACCTCTCAACTGATGCTGACTCCAACAGCCGCAAGCTGCACGTGCGCACCGTGCACCTGCGCCAGCCCGCGCCCTACCTCAGCCGCGCGCGCGCCGCCCGCCGGGACGCCCTGCTACCTCTCAACTGATGCTGACTCCAACAGCCGCAAGCTGCACGTGCGCACCGTGCACCTGCGCCAGCCCGCGCCCTACCTCAGCCGCGCGCGCGCCGCCCGCCGGGACGCCCTGCTACCTCTCAACTGATGCTGACTCCAACAGCCGCAAGCTGCACGTGCGCACCGTGCACCTGCGCCAGCCCGCGCCCTACCTCAGCCGCGCGCGCGCCGCCCGCCGGGACGCCCTGCTACCTCTCAACTGATGCTGACTCCAACAGCCGCAAGCTGCACGTGCGCACCGTGCACCTGCGCCAGCCCGCGCCCTACCTCAGCCGCGCGCGCGCCGCCCGCCGGGACGCCCTGCTACCTCTCAACTGATGCTGACTCCAACAGCCGCAAGCTGCACGTGCGCACCGTGCACCTGCGCCAGCCCGCGCCCTACCTCAGCCGCGCGCGCGCCGCCCGCCGGGACGCCCTGCTACCTCTCAACTGATGCTGACTCCAACAGCCGCAAGCTGCACGTGCGCACCGTGCACCTGCGCCAGCCCGCGCCCTACCTCAGCCGCGCGCGCGCCGCCCGCCGGGACGCCCTGCTACCTCTCAACTGATGCTGACTCCAACAGCCGCAAGCTGCACGTGCGCACCGTGCACCTGCGCCAGCCCGCGCCCTACCTCAGCCGCGCGCGCGCCGCCCGCCGGGACGCCCTGCTACCTCTCAACTGATGCTGACTCCAACAGCCGCAAGCTGCACGTGCGCACCGTGCACCTGCGCCAGCCCGCGCCCTACCTCAGCCGCGCGCGCGCCGCCCGCCGGGACGCCCTGCTACCTCTCAACTGATGCTGACTCCAACAGCCGCAAGCTGCACGTGCGCACCGTGCACCTGCGCCAGCCCGCGCCCTACCTCAGCCGCGCGCGCGCCGCCCGCCGGGACGCCCTGCTACCTCTCAACTGATGCTGCGACTACCTAGCGAGGCCCTGATTATCCGCATTTAGACTCGATCTGTGACTACTAGTACTGTAGCTGATTCCTAGCTATCCGGCATACGGCGGCCACGTTACGCTAACCGGCGCCCTAACTCAGCCGCCGCGCTCCGCTAGGAGGGACACCGAATGTGGACTGCCTCCGTTGGACTAATACTGTGTTTACCCGGCTAATACCAAGCTGTCTGGCATACGGCGGCCATGTCCGCTAACCTCGCTATCCTCAGGACATATGCCTCCCTCAAAGAAGTAGCATTCTAGTATACCCTAATTAAATATACGTTTTTGTTATAGGCATGGTATTGATAGACGATTCCATAGATTGTGCATTATTCATGTGATGTGTCAAAAATATTTTTTGTGTTATAACTCAGTTTATGAGCTGAAAATAGCACGAACTTTTTATTTTTACGTATACGCTCGCTCGTTTTTTAAACATTTTTATTTTAAAATCAGAATTTACTCACGCAACGTACTAGAAGTTGATAAAGATTCTCCGTTTCGGACTTCGGAAGTCAAGGGAAGTCCATCACCAGGAGTTACCGGTTCATACGTGAGTATTACATGAGTAAATCCCGTTTTTTAAATGAATATTATAATAACTCACGATAACTCTTAAAGATTTATAATATTATTCCGGCTAAATATTTTTTTCGTGAATCGATAGTATTATTTTTAACAAGTATGTTGGTATGATAGGATGGATTATGTAAATGGAATGCATTATAAGAATTATGAAATATAATGAAAATAAAAGGAAATATGAAGATGAATTGCATAATGTGTTCAAAATATATTTTAATACTATTATTTTACAAATACCTTGATCAGGCAATATAATGTAGTTAAAGTAACAATAGATGGACTGCTGAACTTATGATAATAATCTCGCACAAATGACTTTGTAGTAAGTATTATTATTAAGTATATAAATTAATAATGGAAATATCAAGTAAATTGTTTAAAAGCGTCCGCTTACACACTTATATATAACACAAATGTAGAAAATAATTGTTCACTATCTACCTATCACTAGGACCTCCTAGTAACCTTACTAAGACTTCGTGGAACGTCACCAGACCGCATCCGAAGAACTGAAGATAGAGAGCTGAAATTGCTCTGAGCTTTGAGGGAAGATATATTTCTGTTGCCGATATAACAACATTATACTAAACACATAATAAATCAATATTGAAGGGAGCCCCATTAAAACAAACGTGATCTTTTAAATTAATCAACGTTGCGCGTGGTCAGTATTTGGATGGGTGACCGCTGACTGGTTTCTGACGAATCTTCTTTTTGCACTTTATTATTTTTAACTTTTTATTGAACACAATATTCCAATAATATACAAAAACATAAAAAACTTAAAAAATTTTGAATCGTTGGCCGGCTTTTTCACTGATAACTCGGTGTTTTGCGTTACTCAGTATGTGTGCGCGAGCATTTGCTTTTTAACCCCCGACAAAAACAGAGGGGTGTTATAAGTTTGACGTGTCTGTCGGTCTGTCTGTTTGTTACATCATAGCCCCCGAACGGATGGAGCGATTTCAATTCGGTTTTTTTTTTGTATGAAAGGTGAGTTTGGCGCGAGTGTTCTTAGACATGTTTAATGAAAATCGGTTGTGCAGTTTAAAAGTTATGGGGTTGAGAGTGGGGAAGGAAAACTGAAAAGCTGCAAATATACTCGTGTGGGGTATCACATTACAAAATATTAAGGTGTTTTACTTTTAAGGAAATTAAGGCATTAGAATCGGGGGTTTTTATTAAATTTTAAATTAAGATTTTAATTATACGATGTACAAAGATTACAATCTTTAGAATGCCTTTAATAGCAATATAGAAGAGTAATTAATATTTTTGCATTTTCACGTTGTGATGTAGATTAAATAATCAGGAAATAATTAATGTATTTTAATAATAAAACTAGTGAGCTTTAACTGTGTGGTTTTATTTAATATCAATGTACTTTACAGGTAGTTTAAACTTATTCAGGTTTAAAAGATTATTTAGGAGTGTTTCTTTATTTTCAGAAATCATAAAATTATGGTGTTATCCTTATTAGACATTTTTTTTGCGGGGTCTTATACGTGACCTCCGGGTGGTGCTAAGAACAGCCTCTGGTGGTAGGCTTCGGCCGCGGCTTGTCACCACCCTCCGGGCTGGGCCAGTGCTGAAGCGATTTTATCGTGTTTCGTAATGTGGTCCGGAAAAGCCATCTTCTAGGTCTTTATGCTGCATCTTAGACCACATCGTCACTTTACATCAGGTGAGATTGTGGTCAAATAAAGGTTTACCTAAGATAAAAAATAAAAGTGGATGCAGGCCGCTGCTAGCCGAAATTACTGGAAATCTATGAGGGCGCCCTATGTCCAGCAGTGGACGTCCTAAGGCAGACATGATGATCATGATTAGTTACAAAATGTTTTAACTTTTCAATAGATCGCTAGACCAGTCATGTCGCCTGATAGCAGATATTAAGTATAACCAGCTTGCTTCAGGATGTATATATGTATCCATACAAAAAGACATACATAGACACCCGGAGTACTTACAGAACAATAAATTGCAAACTTCCAACATGTTCCTCGATAGAACACAATTAAACCTTATCCTTTATCGTTATTTTATTGAATTAACTTATGAACCCGAGATAAGGGGCAAAACAAACGCTGCTGACTTGATCTATAAGTTCTGTAACCCAGTTTTATCTAGTGTTTTGTCGGATATGGTTGTGAAAATAGCTGTGTTAGGAGCCGGGGTTAACGGCCTGGCGTGTGCCCTGAGGATCAAAGAAAGATACAAAAACTACCAGGTAAGAAATTTAAGTCCTCCGCTATATTATTATGAACCATTAACTACCTCTACATACAAACCACTACTGCAAAAGCGTGAAGTCGCTGGTAGCGTCGTCAGTATGCGTTCCTAACTGGAAACCAATTCTACAAACAAACCAATACTGTGCATGTAGCAAAAATAAGCAAGGTCCCAAAATTGATCCTTGTGGGACACCTGCTTCTCCATCGTCGACCTCGTCTCTGCCTTGGTTGCACTGCGGTCAAGAATGTGTTTTACTAATGGAATTCATTTAACATTAAATTTGGGTAATTGTTCTACCTACCTAAGATTAAGATATGCTATATTGGTATACTGTGACACAATCACCATAGCATCGGAAAGTATACGTCACTTACAAAGGGCCGCTTATAGGTGGAGTCTCTTTCACAGGTGGTGGTAATATCGAAAGAATTCTCGCCTGAAACGACATCCGACGGATCTGGGGGACTATGGAACCCGTATCTGCTTGGTAAAACACCTGAAAACCTAATAACGTAAGAAATATAGAAATAGTTATATTTATTTGTGTAAAACATAACAAGGGCCCCATAAAAAACATGTTAAAAGTATTAAGTTTATGCATACATAAATGGGGCGTCACTCCGCAGTGCTGAGTCAAAAAATAGTTTTTTCTTTTTTGCAAGTGCAAAAAGCTGACTGCAGCTTTTCAGCAAAGTGGTCACCTATTTCAAGTGGCCTTGCTTGGTTTTTAGTTTTTGTTATAGCGGCAAGAGAAATATTATATCACCCCTCAAAATTTCAACTCTTTCCATCACGTTTCTTGCGATACACCCTGTTGACAGACAGACAGACAGACAATGAAGTCTCAGTAATAGGGTCCCGTTTTACCCCTTGGGTACGGAACCCCAAGAACTTGAGTTTATTTGCTGACATTTGATATGATATAAGTACCTATTTTAGTAAATGGGGGATCGAGACGTACGAGTATCTGCACAAGCTATGGTTAGAAGGAGGCTACGGGGTTTGCTTCATGCCTTTCTTCGACCTCTCCGGCGACGCTGCTAAGTACAGCCGACCGAGCTGGTCCGACGCCGTGTTTAGCTTTAGGGAGCTGGATGAAGAGTATTTGAAGTTATTAAGCGATTCTTATAACACTAAGTTTACGTAAGTACCTATGGTTCACTTAGCGTTGAATGCAAAATCTGCTTCTCTAAAGGATTTTTTTTACGACAACAGTTTTTTTTGGAGTTTACTCCTTAAGAAACGATTTGAGTTATAAGGCCCGATACGGAAATTTTATGAAGAGTAAAATCAAGTGTAACACGAAAAGTTGAGGCGTTACGTAGAAAGAGACAAACATATATATCTGTAGGATTGAACGTGTAAAAGAATGAGATGGAATAGATACATTACACAGCGTATCTCATTCTCGGGGTCTCCTCTTTGCGCGATACTTCGTAGTCTCACTGTATTTTATTTATATTGTAACATAGGTACCTACTATAAGTAATACGCTTTATTGAAGTAATATAAATAATCCGAATAATTACAGATATTATGTTTGTTTCTCTTATCATTTTAGCAGATGCGTTAATTTACCCTTTTTTTCTATTCGATATATATCATAATTATCGTTCGTAAGGAGTAAACTCCAATCGTGCGTCGTCGTAGCTGACACACACACACACTTAACCTTTTTTTTTAATTTGATGCGAAGTTTGCCCTATGGACTTAAGTACCTAAGTGTTATTTCAAAAAGGATATTCTGAATCATTTACGGGGTCTGCATCGCCCAAATATTATCAGTTGGTGGGCCACATGCGTGTCTGCCACCTTTGTTGTATAAAAATTATATGCTGGGCTTATACCGGTGACTAAAGTCGCACGATTTTCGCTGAAACAAATAAAAAAAAAATATGGCAAGTCCTACGCGAGTTGCCCGGTCGAGTTGTCGTGTCCACTTTTGCCGTACTGCAACATAGACCGCTTATTGTCACCCTTATAATCCCACATAATACTGATTTAAAACAGCTTATAAGAGTAAGCACCTTCAGAGCGCAAAACTAAATACAAAACTGAATACAAAATACTTCTATTGGTAGGGTCATAGAGTACCTATCAATAAAAATCTTCGACGTTTTTTCTCCAGAGCTGGTCACGCGTTCTCTTCCTTCGTAGTAACCACAACTCTCTTTCTCAACCAACTCACGAAGCAGTTCCAAAATCTGAACGGAGTGCTGCTACAAGCTAGCGTGCGTTCTCTGGAGGACCCGGTACTGGAACACTTCGACGTGGTGGTGAACTGCCTGGGACTCGGGGCTCGCGAGGTGGTGCCGGATCTAGAAGTCTACCCGATAAGAGGACAGATTTCTAAGGTTCTTATTTATATCATTGACTAGCTTTCTAGAGCTTTCTTAGGCCACGTGTTAATGGATCTTCCCAGGGTAATAATACCTAAGTAGATTTGTTGGGACTACAGCTCCAACAAAAGTGTTATTTTACCGCGGTAAAAAGTGGCCTATATGTGTTATTCTGATATGTACATCATATATTATTGTGAAGTTTTATCAAAATCTATTTATTAGTTTTTGCTTATAAGAGCAATCAACACACTAAAACTAATTAGGTATCATTGCGAACTTTCGTTTATAATATGAGTAGGAAATAGAATTAATACGACTAACTAGTGATCCGACTTTGGTTGGTCGCAAATTGTACAAATTAAACCTTCATCTTCAATTACTCTATGTGACTATTATTGAAAACTGCATTAAAATACTTTTTTTTCCACACAATAACATCTAGCCCCGTGGTAAGCTCTCTTAGCTTGTGTTACGGGTACCTAAACATCTGAACTTAATATAATAGACATACATACATTTATTATTATACATATTAAACACCCAGACCAAGGAGAAAGTGCATGCAGAACATACAAACACTTGACCCCTCGGCGGGAATCGAACCCGCTTCCTCTTGCGCCGCGAGCGGGCCCTCGCCCACCGCGCCACTGAGGCAGTCAAACTTTAAAAGATCTAAGCAAACAGCGGTAGCGCGAACACGAGGGTTCATCCGTCCATCTAGCTAGTGGACGGATGTTCTTGGTTTGAACATGCTGCTTATTCCCCAAAACCAAAATCATGTAAATAAATAAATATTCTAAATACCCTTTTCAGGTAATAGCGCCTTGGATAAATGAATCCATGTACGACGGAACAGGTCACTATATTATACCTAAGTAAGTAAATGCTTAAGTGTTAATTTTAGGTTTTTTAGATGCACTAAGCTGTCGCTGTATTGACTGTAATCTGTCGCATGTAGTTACCTGCGAGTGGTCTAAGTAGGTAGCTAGGTATATTATTATAAACTTGAAACATACCAGGATTAGACGGTTTTTGTGTTATGCAGTATTTCGACGCTGTTGTAAGCGCCATGATCACGGCACTCTGTTTTCATGTTTATGCCGTTCAAGTAGTTCAAGTTTTAATATTCTTAAAAACCATGATAATATAAAACTATGTCAATTATTAGCAAACACAGGGTCACAGGCTTGGTAACTCTGAAGGCTTCGACATAGTCAACTAGGAAGAAACAAAGGAGCAACGCCATTTGAATGCGGGCCCACCAAGTATTCCTTCAAGAAAATTTTGAACAATGTTGGGTGAAGCCCCGACTAAAATACCAGTTAAAAAGTGAGGTTTATCTCATATTAAAAAATAATGATTAAGGTGCTACCTGCTGTTCGTATGTTGAAGCCTTTAAGACCTAACTCTAAATTCGTCTACTTTTAAATCTCATTAGGAGTAAGTTTTTCTTATCCACAGCGAAACTACATGCGTTCTAGGAGGAACGCATCAGAAGCGCGACTACAACAGGAGTGTGGACCAGGATGACTCGCAGTTCATTATGAAGGGATGCCAGAACATTATGCCCACGCTGAAAGTAAGTTGCCCTTATAGACTTAAAAGTGCTTAGTTACGGCTTATTGTGTTTATTAACCTACCAATTTTGAAATACCTGGTGTGTTTCAAAATATACAGCGGAAAGGGTGTAAATTTGACAGACCAGACACACATTTATAGTTCTACAACATCTTGTTTTGCCTAACCTAATCCTAGAGATTAGGTTTAGCCTCATACCAGTTAATTATTTTTTTTAACCCCTGAAAGTAATTAAAACAGTTCAAATATTTAACCACTGTTTTATTAGCTAATATTCTTATTATAAATGAGGTAGGTTTTACTTTAATCGCTACCATATAAGCAAACTAATAAAAAAAATTATCTATGGCTATCACAGACAAGTAAAATATTTGACTATTGGTACTTACCTACTTGTTTAGGTAGGTTTCAAAATCTGAGTCGTGATTCGTGAACCTCACTGACACGTGGTATCTCCTGCCAAGCAACAACCAATCTGGCACACTCACCAGGTCCATGCGCACATAGGCCTATGTATATCTAGCAGTGGATGTTCCTTTTAGAGACAACCTTTATCCAACTTATGTGTATGTAGTATGTAATTTGTTTCAGCACGCGAAACTATCTCAGCAGTGGGTCGGACTGAGGCCCGCCAGAGAAGCGGTGCGACTTGAGGCGGAGCGGCGGGGCGGGAAGCTCTACCTACACAACTACGGACATGGTACGCGCATTATCTATGATGCTTCTTCTAGGGTGGTCTTTAGCTCTACAATAGGTTCTATAACTCTCGAGACTATCTCAGCAATGAGTCGGTGATTTACAAGTCGAGCTTGCCGCCCACAGCCCGACAACCACGGACATGGCACGAGCTTCATCTCTGTTGGTTTTCTACAAGAATGTTCTTGGCACGGCGTTAATGTCTTCAGGAGCGAGACTATCTCAGCAGTTTGACTGAGTCTGCTTAGTTTGGGGTTAGGTGATGCTGTGTGAGTAGTCCGGAAATATTTATTTATTATTTAATTATAGAGGTAGATAATGAATCCGTATATGTATAGTTATCTATAATATCAGATACATTGATATAACTGTAGGTAGGTAGGTACTTATTAAAAATTATGTTACTCTCATCCCTGCATTACTTTGTCTCCATTGTATTATTATTATTATACAAATTATAATGTCTAAGGAAATCTCGCTATTTCTGTCGACAGGTGGCAGTGGGCTCACGCTCTTCTGGGGATGCGCGACTGACGTACTCCAGCTGTTAGACAAACACTGCGTACTAACTGTACAAAGCGTATGTAAACTTTAATAAACATTTTAAAGTATGCTGTCTTTTTGTTTTGCACCTTAATAAAGGTAAAAGTTAAGAATGTTTGTTTTATAAGAGGT
Organism: Gymnoscelis rufifasciata; assembly: GCA_929108375.1. Taxonomy (NCBI): domain Eukaryota; kingdom Metazoa; phylum Arthropoda; class Insecta; order Lepidoptera; family Geometridae; genus Gymnoscelis; species Gymnoscelis rufifasciata. The sequence continues at coordinate 13,407,034 of OV815314.1, forward strand.
GTTATCATTAGGTCTCGTCCGAAAACACGCGCAACTCCACCTAAAGGTGGATCTGCTATGATTTGGCGAGACCTTTTGGCACAACACATGCAATCATTTATGTTTCGATAGTATTAAGTATAATATAAATATATAATTTGATATTATTTTATTGTTTTTTTTCTTTTTATGTGTGTGTATTGTGTCAGTAAATGTTTTCTCTCTCTCTCTCTCTTCTCCCTTATATGACACCGCACAGCACATTTTTACCAATTTTAAACTTATTCGAGCATTTTTCTATTACATATAGGTGCGTAATAGATTAGCACAACACAATTATTTACGAACATAGTTGCCCTGGGCGGTAATCAATCGAGCGTTAAAAGCCGCCAGCGTTAGTCCTGGCTACGGGGTTTGCTTCGTGCCAGTTTTCGATCTATATACCGACGCCAATAAGTGTAAGAAACCGAGCTGGTATGATGCCGTGTTCAGCTTTAGAATGCTGGATGAAGAGTATTTGAAGTTCTTGGGTGATTTATACATTTGAGTGAGTATTTTTCTACGCTATACCTAAGTACCAACTCTATTAAATCTAAGGTGATCCTTAGATTTAATAGAGTTGGTACGTACCGTACCGTTAAACCAGTAAAAAAATAAAATACGCGTTGGATTGCGATCTTTCACCTTTTTTGAAGTCGGTTAATAAAAACTCAACATGATGCCTCAAGGTACCTACTATGTGTTCAGAAAAGTATTCAACGAGACTTCGTTTACAAGTAGGTAGCAAGTTAATATCTTCTCAGATAGCAAGGACAATGACTACGTTATCTATGTTATGTCTAGCTAATAACTACGAGAAACACCAAAAGGTTTTAGACTTGTGTTTTATATTATGTGTAATATATGGTAGGTGAGAACCGCTCGGTCCAAGTATATATTAATTAAATAGGTACGCGGTACCTCTGCTTATCCTGTGGGAGGAAGATAAAAGTACTTATTAGTTCAGTTTCTAGTAATTGGACTTTGCGCTTGAAGCGACAATTTGCCAGTTCGAGTTACATAAAATTGTAAACATAAAAATAAAGTGAAAAAGATGTCAGTTGAACGCCATTTTGCGTCTTCCAAAGTATGTACCTAACAGATATTATATCTTTTGACATTGTGATTATATCAAAAGTACCTATCAATATTAAAACGGGTAACATGCCAGTCACGCCATCAAATAAAAGAAGTAGAAGATAATCATGATTTGACACTTTTTTACTTTTCCTTTACCTCAAAAACCATATAATCATGGCATGGTACCTGTTTCAAGTTCAAATATTATCAGGTTTATGTTTCATTTTTCTAGGGCCGGCCGAGCATTTTCCGGAACCAACTCACGAATCAGTTCCTAAGTCTGGGTGGAGTGTTGCTACAGGCCACACGCTAAGGGTCTCTGGAGGACCCGGTTCTGCAGCACTTCGACGTGGTGGTGGACTGCTTGGGACTCGGGGCCAGGGAGGCAGTGCCGGATCCACGAGTCTATACGATCCGATTTGAGGACAAGTTGTAAGAGTAAGGGTTTAGACAGACGGACTGCAATTCAACTGCAATCCGACTGCCAAATGGCAGTTCAGATGCCTGCAGACTGAGACTGAGAGACTGCAATCCAACTGCACGCCAACTGCCCGTCGACGTGCAGTTTGATTGCAGTCGAACCAACTGCATTCAAACTGTCCGTCTGTCTAGACCCTAAACCCTAAGATGGTCGATGAGTTTTCAGAATTAAAAATTTACTTATTTACTTACATAATGTCCAAAGCACCCAAACAAAACTAAACTGGAACAGATCAGAAACAGGCTAGAAACAATTTACAACCAATCGCGTAGCGGTCGCTGTCGCTTTGCCGTTGCTGTTGCTACGACCTGCCGTTCACGACTTGCCGCGCGGTGACGCGATTCGCCCGCTGATGTAGTTACCTACGGGTAATACGCGATGTTCTTATCTACATTGTCGGACAAAGGTTGGTGTAGCGTTGCGCACTACAAGATTCTGAAGTGACGTTATTGAAGTCACACCGACGCCAAAACTTTGCCCGAAAACTTCGAGTTTCAACGATGTACCCGGCCATATACGACGCGTTGATGTTTAATAAAGTAACAATGTTTTTCAGCACGCCGAACTAATTCGGGAGTGGGTCGGACTGAGGCCCGCCGGGATGAGGTAAGATTGGAGGCCGAGCGGAGGGGAGGGTAACTACGGACACGGCGCGAGATAAAGAGAGACCATTTATTAGTCCACAAATGTAAAAACGTCAATGTCAAATTTTTCGGTCCGCACACGTTGACGTGGCACGTACGTGTGTGAACCAAAAGGGTTACTCTTTATGATGCTAAGATACGCAGCAAAAATGATTATGTAGCTAAACCTTTGGGAGAGTGAGTGAACACGTCGCGTCGACGTAATGCCGTCACACGATTTATGAACTCAATGTTTAAGTGCCTTGATTTTGATTGTACATACGTGATATTTTTTTTTCTAAATTTTGCAACAATTATTTAATACCGACATTAGTAGTTGGTTATTGGGGCTTCTGGATCAGGATCATTCATGAATGATCCAGAAGCCCCAATAACCAACCTGAATTTATAATATATTGATTGAATTATCATTTTCTAGCTCTATTCGTCATTATTTTCATCGATTCATATAGAAAAAATATATAAAAATGAGTCAGAAAAATATAATCAGTATCACTATTCCTACCTTATATAAAAATTGATCATCTATTCATCATTCAGATTGAGTGAACTACATATCATCGAGCACTACATAGTACCTATAAATCGATTCATATTTAATGAGTATTGAATAAGTAAGCAAAATATGTTGATTATTAAACCTATGTGAATATTCATTTAATTGTATATACATAGAAAATATTAGTCATTTCTCAGAGGTATTAAGTAATTTAATACATAAATATTTTTAAATGTTTATAAGATAGGTATTTGTAAAAGAAAACAAAAAAAAGGAATATGATATTTTATTCGGTAAGTTTTCTCAATTTTACTTTTCTAACAATGCTTGAATTTTAGCTATAATATCCTGAGAGGATATGTAAATATCATCAAAAAGCATGGTTTTAACTACATGTTGGGCACATAATTCAGCATTACATTTACACAATGTGTCTTCAACCGAGTCAAAATTTTTGACATCATATATCTCAATACGTACAAGTTTATACCCTTGAGCTGGTTTTTTTATGAATGAATAATTGGTAGTAGGGACACCATCATTCGAAGTAGTTGGTCTACTACGACGGTCACCAGTTCGGCTCTTGTACGGTCCACATGCATCTTCACTCGAAGGAATGAAGTTGAATAAGTGGTCTTGTGAATCCTGAAATATGAATATTTTTTAGATAAGATAACTCAACATTGAATGAGCTAATGAAGTGCTAATAATTACGTTACGATATGAAGGGTAAGTATAGGTACTTACCGACATAATTGTTGATTAATTTCTGAGCTTGTCAGATGAGCCTGCTGGTATCGACGAGTGACGAATCGTTATGAGCATTTAATAAACACTTTCCAACGCTTTTATAGACCTTTGTTAAGTATATTAGGTTGAAATTGCAAAGGAAAAATCAAATCCAAAATTTTAGTTATTATTATATTGTTTCCATAGTTATTATTATACAACTTATTACGTTCAATACTTATCGATAGGTATCAAGCATTTATCAACGTACGTACCTAACATTAACAATTTGAGTGCTAAAATCACACGGTACCTATGTGTTTTCTACAAGTGACTAATAGGCGTAAATCCGCAATAGCGTAGCGGTTGACAAAATACAGATCTTTGTGACTTAGCACAGACGTAATATTTTTCGAATGAATGCATGTGCGGCGCAACATAACTAAATTAACAAAATCCGTAAGTGTTCACTAAATAGGATCAATTTAGTGAAAATCTGATAACCTTAATACCTAATCACACCCCTGACCCTTAATTTAAATTATAGACCGTCAACCAACATGCCAAAACGGTCTTCGATATATTTTAATCATAATTATATAACTATAACATTGGAATACAACACGTGTTACCATTTTAGGAGCCGTACAGTGCTCAATTACATTCCTTATATTCCAAGTTAAGCAAGCTTGTGTTATGGGTGGGTGTGGATGGCTGATATACTTAATAGATAGGTATACATTATTAGATTTTATAGAAAATACCTAGAATACTCGGAACAATTGTTAATAGTACAAACATTTCCTACCAAGGCGGGAATCGAACCAGCAACCTCCAACGTTGCAGACGAGTTAACTTTAACCCTACAGTTTTATTCTTCCAAGTTATTGGAAAATAGAACTAGTATTAACAAATGAAACAGTTGAGCAGACTGTTGGCCACAGTCTAGAGTCTGAGGCAGCTAAACTTCATCATTATTAATCTTTTACATAATACCAATGGTAAATTACATGAACAATGTTTTGATACTACTAATTTTATAGTAGATGTAACTTATTTCACAAATGAGTAGATTATACAATTAGATCTGCGATAGGAATTGAACCCGCAACGTTTTGCTATGCATCCCAAAGGTCTTAAGATAGGAGTTTTAAAAATGTGCATTATGTTGTGAATGTTTATTTTATTTTAAGTTAGTTAAAGCTTGCAGATTTACCTATTTTTTACAATCAACATAGTTATAAAAGAGGTTTTTAAAATACGTTGTAAACTGTTTAGATTGGTACTTTCCTTATAAGATTTAGCAAGCTGATATAGTAGAATTATGTTAGTGTGAAATTTCTGGTAAGCATTTTGTTTATGTGTGTATCATTAACTCTCCAAAAATGGGCAAGGGCTGTATAAAGAGCACGATATAAAAGCCGCATGGCTGGATCAAACTTCAAATCACTTTCCTGAGGGATACAAGCAAGACAAGGATACAAGCAAGACGAGCTACAAATACAAGATATTTAAATTTCAAAATGTAAGTACCTACCACCTATAATGTACCTAATGTCTCATTTATCAGGAGATAGATTTTTTATTCAATCATTCCTGAATTTATCCATTCATTCAATAATGATTATATTTTTTCATCAATTATTAAGTTTCGATATTTTTTACATAAATAGTAATTCTAATATTTTTTATTTTGTTTGTTTCATAGGTCGAAGACTGCTGCTACTGCTGAGGAACTATTTGGAAGCATGTCCGATTCCAGTTCCGACGAGCGGGTGGTGAAGCCGAAGAAAGCTACAGAAAAAACTACAAAGCGTCGGGCATCAAATATTGCACCCTCTCCAGTTGCAGCACCATCTGAACCGTTGGCGAAAAGATCAAAACCGACGAAAGTCCGGATTAATCCGGTGAATGTTGTTAGAGCGACGGCAGACGACTTGTTCGGATCAGATTCAGAGGAGGAGGTGATAGTGCCGGAGAGTAAACAAGGTAAAAAACCGCCGCCTATTTTCTCTTATTTTACGAGACGGTTGGCGAATGGTTTTAGCCGGCAACTCACAGAAACAAGGAAGGGGTCTCATTATGTAGAGATTAAAATATTTAAAACCTCTGAAATTGAGAATGTCCTACCAGTTAACAGGTGGAGACATTCAATTATCACCATAAAAAACCAGATAGATGAAGGTGGTAATACGTGGCGGAAGCTACAAGAATTGGTAGGGACCGCAAAACAGGATTTTAAAGGGGTCCCATCAGTGTTCCTCAGCCAGTACTACTAGCTTTACCTAAATACGCTGGCTCTTAGGACTCACCTCATATTTTATTATTTTATAGATGCCCCTATTATAATCATAGACTTAATTTATGTAATCATTAGTGTAAGCATTGTTAAATAAATGACTATATTTATATTACTTATAATATGTTTTTTTGTTTTCTTTTTCAGTCCCGAACTTAAATGGAGTCACACACTGTGAACAGTGTAATATTGAATTACCAAGTTATAGATACAGATTTCATGTCAGAACTAATATTCACAAATCGAATTGTCTATTAAAATCCGAGTATGAAAATGTTGATATTGTTGCCACGGCTTTTAAAAATAGAATTATGACATATCGTTTAAATGCCTCACAAGAAGTCGAGTACCTCACAGCTGAGGCGTTCTTGGAGGATAATAAACGAGTCATAAAAAAACTGATCGATGTATCCATAGAGAAAAATCAGTGTATTAAAATGAATTGTGAATTGTTTGCTTATTATGTATTATGTAAATCAAATGAGAAACAATTAAAATCATTTAATACAAAATATGAAATTATTTACCATAGTACAGACTTTAATGAAATATATTCAAATATCATAGAAAAATTCAGATATAAATTAACAGAGTTTTCGCAGTGTGAGTCTGGATGGTCTTTTGTTGCAATAAGCCATTTGGAAATCAATATTAACAAATATTCTCCTATGAGGGGTGGTACCTATATTGAATTACCACCTAGGATAAAGAATACTAAAAGTTGCATAAATGTAAAAAAATCTGATTATAATTGTTTTTTATGGAGTATTGTGGCAGGTATGTTTCCCGCTAAAAATAATGTATGCAGGACTACCTCATATCCACACTACTCAACAGTTTTGAGAACCAAGGAGTTATCTATACCGCCTTCTAACAAGGACATAGTGAAGTTTGAAAAGATTAATAGTAATATTAGTGTAAATGTTTATGGTTTGGATGATAGACAAATAGTGACTGGGCCTCTTTATAGAACACTCAATAAAAAGCCAAATCATTTTAATTTGCTATATTTCCAAAGAAACGGAAATGGTCATTATTGTTTAATCAAAGACTTGGTACGATTAGTTCGTAGACAGGTGTCATTGCACAAAACTAAAATGTTCTTATGTGATACCTGTTTACAATTTTTCATAAGTGAATGTAAGCGTGATAAACATGATTGTTCTAATGTTTTAACCGTACTACCAGAAAAAGACAGTTACCTGAAATTTAAGAATTATGAGAGACAGCAAAAAATTAACTTTGTTATTTATGCCGATTTTGAGTGCCTGTTATTGAATTATAATGATAAATTTGAAGCCAAAAATACCGAAACAAATAAAATCCATGAACCATCATGTTTTGCGTATTACATATGTTGTTCTCATGACGCGAGTTTAAACAAACTTGTATCTTACCGAGGAAGAGATTGTGTTCAAGTATTTATTGAAAGTTTAATCACAGAAGTTAATAACATCAATACAATTTTGAGTAATAAAAAATGTATGAGTTTATTAACTGAACAACAAGAAATAGAATATTGTTTCGCTAAAACATGTTACATATGTAACCAGATGTTATTCAATGACAAAGTTCGAGACCATGATCATGTTACCGGCGAGTACAGAGGACCGGCTCACTCCCACTGCAATTTGATGCATAGAGTATGTCCTTTCATACCTGTCGTGTTTCATAATCTATCGGGCTATGATGCACATATTTTCATAACTGAATTGGCAAAATATGAGGGGGAAATTAAGGTTATACCAAAAACTAAAGAGAAGTACTTATCTTTCACAAAATGTATTAAAGCAAATGATTGTTCACAAACAATTCAAATAAAATTTATTGACTCATACCAATTTTTAAGTACAAATTTAGATGCTCTGAGTAAAAACTTATCCGATAAAGATTTCGTACATTTGAAATCCGAGTTTGATGATGAACTTAAATGCAATTTATTACAGCAAAAAGGTATCTATCCATATGAATACATGGATTCATGGTCAAAGTATGATGAATCACAGATACCACCTAAAGATAATTTTTACAGTAGTTTGAAATTGAGGCATATTTCCAATGAAGAGTACGATCATGTTAAAACTGTCTGGCAATATTTTGATATACAATCACTTGGAGAATATACTGACTTGTATGTTAAGTGTGATGTATTGTTATTATGTGATATTTTTGAAAATTTTCGATTACTATGTTTGAAATATTATCGTCTTGATCCCGCGTACTATATTACATCACCAAGTTTAAGTTGGGATGCAATGTTGCTGTACACTGGTGTAGAACTTGAATTGATTCATGATTTAGAGATATATAAATTACTGGAAATGGGCATACGAGGAGGCTTAGCACAGTGTTCAATGCGGCATGCTAAAGCCAATAATAAATACGTACCATCCTTTGACGACTCAAAACCATTAAATTATTTAATTTATCTTGATTGCAATAATCTGTATGGTCATGCAATGACAAGAAAAATGCCAATTTCTGACTTTAGATTTATGACTCAGGAAGAAATTAATTATTTTGATGTATTATGCATATCAGATGATGCTTATTATGGCTATATTTTAGAAGTTGACTTAGAATACCCTAATCACTTGCATGATTCACATAGTGATTTACCATTTGCTCCTCAAAAAATGATTCCTCCTGAAGGAAAAAACCCAAAATTGATTGCAAATTTGTATAACAAATATAATTACGTCATACATTATATTCATTTAAAAGAATGCTTAAAAAATGGTCTCGTTTTGTTGAAAATTCATCGAGTACTGATTTTCAGACAAGAAAGTTTTTTAAAAAGTTATATCGACTTGAATACTTATTTACGTCAAAAGTCTACATCAGAATTCCAAAAAGATTTTTTTAAACTCTTAAATAATGCGATATTTGGAAAGACTATTGAAAACAAAAGAAAGCAAGTAGATGTTAAATTGATTAATTGTTGGAATGATTCTAGAAACAGAACCAACAAACATGTTGGTGGTGAAAAATTAATAACAAAACCAAATTTGAAAAGTATATCCATTTTTAATGAGAATTTTGTTGCCATACAGCTAAGTCATGAAAAAATTGTTCTTGATAGACCGATATACATCGGTTTTACTGTATTGGAATATGCTAAACAACATTTGTATCAATTTCATTATGACTTTATACAAAAAAAGTACGGTGATAAAATAAAACTTTGTTACACGGATACTGATAGTTTGCTCTATTTAGTGCACACTGATGATTTTTATTCAGATATGAAACATGATATTGCTATGTATGATACAAGTAATTTTATGAAAGATAATCCTTATGCGATGCCTTATGTAAATGCTAAAGTACCTGGTTTATTTAAAGACGAACTTGGTGGTGATGTAATTACTGAGTTCATTGGCTTACGAGCCAAGCTATACTGTATTAAATCCATTAAAACGAAACTAGTAAAAGCAAAAGGAGTATCTAAATCTGTTACATCAAGATTAAAATTGTCTCAATATACAAGAACATTGTACAATGATGCAAACTTAACATGTAAGATGAATTTGATTAAATCAATTAAACACAAATTGTATTCACAACAGTTAAATAAGCTAGTTCTTAATAGAAATGATGACAAAAGACATATCCTCGTAAATCAGATTGAAACATTGCCATGGGGTCACTATAGTATTATCTAGTGCATCAAAATATTATAATAATAATAAATGCTATTGTAATAAAGCAATATAAATTATACCTATTATGTTAAGCAGAATGATGATATGAAATCATTGAATTGTAATTGGTATTACTGTAAATATTTTTGTCATATTAGTATAGAATAATTTCATATACTTATAGCATTAGCATTATTGATAAATAAAATATGAACAGTACTGTATGGTTTTTATTTTAAGGTAATCATACATCCATTATTTATTTCAAGTCTTAGTAATGTTATTTAGTAAAGAGAAGATATAGACAAAAATGAAAGCTATTTACTACCAATACCAAACCTATTCATACATAATACATAAATTATAGGTTAGGTACTTATAAAAACCAACGCATTTGTTTTTTCGTGTCACTACTTAAGCATGAACGTTATAAGACAAGCGGTATCTTTAGAAGTGGAGCAAATAGCTATAAAAGAAAATGATTCCAAAATAAAACACAGTATATTGTTGCCTAATAATATAAGATGCATAATATGTGGACCCTCTAACTGTGGCAAGACTAATGTTATGATCAGTTTGCTTATTCACAAAAATGGTCTAAAATACAGGAACGTGTATTTATATTCAAAAACAAGTTATCAGTCAAAATATTGTTTCTTAAAAGATGTATTGGAAAGAGTACCGAATGTGAAATTGTTTATTTTTGACTGCAATGAAGATGTTATTCATACATTACCAAATTCGATAATTATTTTTGATGACGTCGTTAGTGAAAAGCAAATAAATATACGGAACTACTTTACTATGGGAAGACATAAAAATATTGATTGTTTTTATTTATCTCAAACTTACAGTAAAGTCCCGAAGCAGCTTTTACGTGATAACACAAATTTTTTGATTATTTACAAGCAAGATTATAAAAATTTGAAACATATTTACAATGAACATGTTTGTTCTGATATGGGATGGGATCAATTCAAGGAAATATGTTTTAAAATTTGGAATGTTCCATACAATTTTGTAACTATAAGCAAAGATCATGAATTAAACAAAGGAAGATATAGAAAGTCATTGCATGATTTTATTACATTTAAATAAATATATAATGTTAATGCATTCATACTTCAGATCATTTTTGATCTTGTCTTTGCGTACGTGGTACCATGGAGAAAAATATAAATATAAAAAAACAACTAATAAAATCTGTAAACGCAATCAAATTTAAAGTGAAACAAATTAAAGATGATGAATTTAATACAAAAAACCATCTTAATTATTTTTTCAAACCAGTTGCTGGCCCCTTAAGTACATTGCTAGCTACAAATTCACCAATACCAAGCTACAATGATCTACCAATTTGCCAAAAGATTGAACCCACAAAAAGTCATATGATAAAGTCGGATTTAGGCAGTAAAATGAATACATCTGAACAGTTTTATTCAGATTATGATAGTATTAACGATGATGGTGATGATAACGAGGATGATGATGATTATGATGCAAGAAAAGAATCTGAAAAACCTAGTACTGAAGATAGAACACTAAGCAGGGAAGAAATTCTTGAAATATACGATGATATGAATATTCCTTTTGGTGTGCGTAATGTTAATAACAGGTTGATGATAGGAAATAAAGATGTTGAATTTTTTACATCTCAAGATAACTCAGATGATAAATGTTCTGTCATTAGCATTGATGATAAAAGATACGAGTTGACTCCTGGTTTGAAAGAACTATTGTTACGTAAAAGACCAAATTTAAACCTTATTAGTAATCATGATAAGCTAATTTACAAAAATATTATTGAATTAACAAATGTTCACAAAAGAGATTACCTTTCATCAGCGCAAATCAAGGGTGATAAGGGGATTAAGTATCGTAAAATAATCAAGCCATTAATTGAATCATCTAGCATGCATGATCTAGAGAATGAAAATGATAAAATGCAGCAAGGAGCTGGTTTGCCAACACTAAAAAAGTATTGTAAGAATACTGAACTAGTATATTGGGATGATCCTAATGAGCTGGTTGAAAGGCTCAAACTTTTAATCGCATCTAAGACAGCTGGTAATACTAGTTTAGACAATGAAATAATATCTATTATTGAAGAGTTACAAGAAATTGGTATAGTAAAATTATAAAAAGCGTTAACACGAGTATTTGTATTTAGTAAACAGTTTTTCGTTTCGAGAATGGTTTAACTTGTAAATAATGAGTGTGTTAGATTATTGTCATATATTTCTTGAAATTAATGGGGGTTTCATATGACAAGACACACAAAATATTTTAAAATTATGTATATGCTCTGATTAAATAACGAATATAACAATTAACCTTGATTTGGATGAGTTTAGAAAACATTAAGTTGATAAAGAGGTTATGTTTTTGTTTTGATTCACAAATAATATGTTTTAGTACGTAAAACTTAACGTATTTTACGAAACTACATGTGTATAGTGATAATAAGAAATATTTTAATGATATTTTGTAAAGAAAACTACTTATAACAACGTTTTTTAAAAAAAACACCTTTTTGCTAAAAACACGTTCCTTGCTATAAAAGAGCGACCGCTCGGGTCGTTATTTCACTTTTTGAATAGCTGTCGACCAGAGCGGAGCTCCTGCTACTAGTGCCAGTGAACTAAAGCTAAGTGGTTTTAATTATAGTTACGGTAGAAATTATTTTTAATTTGTCAAAATATATTTGCTTTTGTTAAACTATTTAATTGTAAGAAAAATTGTAATAACTGATGAAACTGTGTTGTTCTATACGCTTCTCAACTCAGTAAAAAAAATTGAAGCGAACTGTCGAGACAATGTTATTTCCTTGATATTCTTGTTCAAGCAATTTAGTTTTATTAATTTTCAGTTGACCTGTCCAAGTAGATTATGTGTTTAGAAGGAAATAAACGTTTTGACTTTGACTTTGACTTTAATTATTTTGGAATACCTTTATAATATTTATGTAGGTAGTATTTTTTAAACTCCAATTAATAGGGAAAATCTATTATCAGAAGTGGGATTCGAGCTATTGCTATTATTAACACCTTTTCGCATTTCAGATACGACTCGTACGACGTTCCATGTAAAATGGACCCAGCGGTCTTGGAGGGCTTGCAGAAGGCCATTCGAGATGCGGTGACTGATCGACATCGGGGCGATGACGTGGTGTTGCCGCGGTGTAGCCGCCTTTCCCGATCCCGATAAGAACAACAATCGTGCAGAGGGCTGGTGCAACTGTAGCAGTTCTTATCGCCGAGGATCTGAGATTGAGTAGCATCACTACGGTCGCTAAAGCCGGTAAGGCCCTAAAGGGCTCTGCTTTAATCTGGTATGAACCCTGGGACACTGAGATGCTGCAGATTCATACAGTGAATACGTTAAGGAAAAGTAAAGACTTTAAAAATAATAATAATATAGGATCTTTTTGAGGAACAAATAGTCTAGCTTGTTTGTGGAAGTATAACTGATGTATCCATTCCAATGGCGTCTCGTAACAGCCTTAAGTCCACTGCAGAACTACTTTATTATTCACGACTTGCGTCAAATCTGCTTAGTAAATGCCCAAAAGTATTTTTAGGTTATTCTGAAAAAATATGCTTCCTTTGCAACAGACTGTGCCATATTCGAGCTATCAAAAACAATAATAAGATAATGATGCCACAACCTGATCAGAAACCAAGTACCTATAGTTAGTCACCATGTGCTTATTGTAAAAAGAAGGGACACTCTGATGAAGTTTGCTTTTTTTTTATACGGCGAAAAATTCCCATTTTTATTTCTAGTTACAAAAAGTCTCCTTAACCACAGGAGAGTTGATAGTTAGTTGTTTCACAAAAATCAGGGAATTGCAGTTAACCCAGTATTTGTGAAAGGTTTAAAAACAAATTTGACGACCTCTGTGGCTCGGTGGACGAAGGTCCGCCTGGGGCGCAAGAGGTTCAATTTCAGCCGGGAGACCAGATTTTGTACGATCTACTTGTTTCTGGTTTGGGGTTTGGGTGTTTTTCTAAGTATCATAAATATGTATCTAACACCTATATTATAAGCTCTGCTTTAGTTTGGGGTTGCAATGCTGTGGTGGGTAGTAGTAGTCCGGAATTTTCTTTTAATAATTAAATAATCTGTCGCTATATTTAAACTATGCAATTAAATTCCCATTTTTAGTTATGCAGCACTAACTTCATAGTGAGAACTACACATATTTGCTAACTTGACTATTCCTGTACAAAATAACGATATATGTTGGGAATTTGAGTTTATGGATTAAAGTATTCAGAATAGACCCTTGACGAACTTTGTTCTGCAGATATTAACTATTACAGATAAAACAAAAGATAAGAAATCATTTATTTGCAACTAAGATAAATTAAATTAACATTTAGTTATACCATAGCTTAAAATAAGTATGGATAAACAAACCATTTGTCTTTAGCACTGCAAAATGAACTTTACTCTGAATAAGCGGGAAGTATAAAGTACCTACATCCACGCTGGTCTTCTGTAGGAACCATTTCTGTGACGTGTGTTTCTAATTACTGCCAAGCCTACTTATTTGGTATAAATTTTACCATTCTAACAGATTGTAATAAAGTCAACGATGACGAAATAGGATATCACACCTCGAGTAGCCCTATGGTGGACGTTTTTACTGGAATTTCAGTTTGACGTAGTAGGTAAAAAAAAAAAAAAAAAAAAAAAGAGGAGGATTTTTATTAAACATTTAGATTTCTTGATCCGTAACCCAGTTAAATTACCCTGTATTAACGTTATCGAAGAATCTGACAACAATAATGTCCCACATAAAAAAAAAAAGGGACAATCAATACATTATATCAAAAACTTGTCTAAATTACATAAATGAGCCAAATTCTGTAGCAAAATTATTCGTTCCTAAGGGATGTTCTGCAAGCACTTTCTCCTTCGTCTGGGTGGGTAATGTGTACGATAAATAATATCTATATACATATGTATGTCTATTGTATTGGGTATATCAGATTTTCTGGTGCCCGTGGCACGGGCTGGGAGCTTACCAAGGGGCTAGATAGTTGTGTGGATTGTCCGGAAATATTTATTTATGGGTTATGTTTATTACGTCTTTTCACGACGAAAATTGTCACATAGGATCATGGAAAAATTCGATAGCATTTTTGGGTCCCAAGATTTTACAAAAAAAAATGTATTTTTCATTGTTTGTCTTGAACATCTAGCAAAACTTATTTCGGGCCAAACAAGCACCTCATAGAAAGAGAGATCTATTCCATTCCACACATTGCATCTTGATTGTGCAGGGCCATGTAGTTACAATTACCTTTATTATTATTAATTATACGATTTACGAAATTCTGCATATTAAAAACCTCTAAAAACATTAAAGGGTCAAGAACTTTTGGGTATTTTACGTGAAACAATTGCCTTGTTAGGAATTACCAGCCTCTTAGTAACCATTGCTAAGAGCCTGTATCTAAAATCGTTTAGAGATACACAAAAGCATCACCCTACCGGTAGCCCCCGAACGACCATGCAGAGCAATATGTTGCTACCGTTACTAATATGCTTACACCTTCAATTAATGACACATCAGATAGGCCGAACGGTTTATGGAAATTAAAACAAACTATTTTTCAACTACAATAAAAAAGTAACGGATTTAATCATACAAGGTTATTAATAGGCAGAGTAGGAATTATACCAACATACGGGCCATTAATAAAGGTAAATTATGAAATTTTGGACGACTTGCCAATTTATAGAATAAATTTCTTTTTATTTATTAGTGGCTAAAGAGAAACTACGAAGTGAATGGTTTGATTAAACCGTGTTAGATTATTTTTTGGGCAATGACTAGTCGTTAATAAATATCGTATCGTCTGATATAAAGTTAATTTCAGAAATACGTAATGACGTATGATTATGTAAGTACATAAATATTGTTAGTGAACGTTATAGATAGACTTTTTATTTATTTCACCAAACTAGTTGTATTTTTTTTATATCATATTAATTATAGATAATTATTTATGCTTTTATTAACTTGATTAAACTAAGTATCTTGTAAACATTATGTCAATTCAATTTATAAGGATTACTGTGTTAAAATTGATTGTTTGTCAATAAGTTATGCTTATGATCCAAGATTATGAACTTTCTTTTAGATTTCATTTATTAAAATGTACATTAAAAATATTAATCTAGAGCATACACGTAAGTGGGGGGAGATACCACTGGTCGGTTCTTTATCTGATGTGGACCTAAATGTCTACAGCGGTGGGTGACAGGGTAACATGACAAGGTAAAGAATCATTTACTGCTGATCTTTGTCCTGATACTTCACTGAAACTCACGTGCAGCAGGTGACAGGTGTTGTATGCGAAGGCCAGAGAGACTGTTGTTTACAACAGGAGGAACTGCTGATCTTTGTCCTGATACTTCACTGAAACTCACGTGCAGCAGGTGACAGGTGTTGTATGCGAAGGCCAGAGAAACTGTTGTTTACAACAGGAGGAAGTACTTCGAGAGCGAAGTACTGGTCAGTTTGGCCGTGTTAGATTATTGTCATATATTTCTTGAAATTAATGGGGGTTTCATATGACAAGACACACAAAATATTTTAAAATTATGTATATGCTCTGATTAAATAACGAATATAACAATTAACCTTGATTTGGATGAGTTTAGAAAACATTAAGTTGATAAAGAGGTTATGTTTTTGTTTTGATTCACAAATAATATGTTTTAGTACGTAAAACTTAACGTATTTTACGAAACTACATGTGTATAGTGATAATAAGAAATATTTTAATGATATTTTGTAAAGAAAACTACTTATAACAACGTTTTTTAAAAAAAACACCTTTTTGCTAAAAACACGTTCCTTGCTATAAAAGAGCGACCGCTCGGGTCGTTATTTCACTTTTTGAATAGCTGTCGACCAGAGCGGAGCTCCTGCTACTAGTGCCAGTGAACTAAAGCTAAGTGGTTTTAATTATAGTTACGGTAGAAATTATTTTTAATTTGTCAAAATATATTTGCTTTTGTTAAACTATTTAATTGTAAGAAAAATTGTAATAACTGATGAAACTGTGTTGTTCTATACGCTTCTCAACTCAGTAAAAAAAATTGAAGCGAACTGTCGAGACAATGTTATTTCCTTGATATTCTTGTTCAAGCAATTTAGTTTTATTAATTTTCAGTTGACCTGTCCAAGTAGATTATGTGTTTAGAAGGAAATAAACGTTTTGACTTTGACTTTGACTTTAATTATTTTGGAATACCTTTATAATATTTATGTAGGTAGTATTTTTTAAACTCCAATTAATAGGGAAAATCTATTAAGTGCATTAAAAAGACAAATCATAAATGAAATACATAAAAATGCTATGAAGAACTTTCCAAGGAGGCATGTTATACAGAAAGATATCGATGATTTATGGCAAGCTGATTTAATAGACATGCAAAATATATCATCTTGTAATAAAAACTACAATTATATATTAGTTGTTATTGATACCTTTTCAAAATATGTATGGGCTGTACCCTTAAAAAATAAAGACAAAAATTCTGTATCCAATGCCTTTAATAAAATATTATATACTCAAAACCGATGCCCCAAAAATCTACAGACAGATTTAGGTACAGAATTTTATAATGATAAATTCAAAGATATTTGTAGACAGTATTCAATAAACCATTATTCCACATTCTCAACAAAAAAGGCTTCAATCGTTGAACGTTTCATCAGAACAATTAAAAGTTATCTGTATAAAGAATTTAACTATAAAGGTAACTATCGATGGATTGATAGAACACTTGATGATGCAATTGAAATATATAATCATAAAAAGCACAGGACTATTGGAATGGCACCCAATGATGTTGATGCTACAAATAAATTAATGTTGTTGAAAAGGTATGGTGAAATGAATACCATTAATAAAAAAATTAAAATAAAATTTAAAAAAGGAGACTTTGTTCGTATAAGTAAACATAAAGGTTGTTTTGAAAAAGGATATACCCCAAACTGGTCTACAGAGTTGTTTCAGATTCAAACAATAAAGAAAACATGTCCAACCACTTACTTATTGATAGACTCAAAAAAACAACCTATATTGGGATCATTTTATGCTCAAGAGCTTCAAAAAACACGCTTTTCAGACATTTATTTGGTTGAAAAAGTTTTAAGACGTAAAGGAGATAAAGTATTTGTTAAGTGGTTAGGTTTACCAACAAATGAAAATTCATGGATTCATAAAATGAACGTATTATAAAGCACGAAAATTGTATTATGTCATCACTTATTGTTCATAAATGAGAGGAGAAGGACTTGTGAATACTTTAATTAATAATTTACCGTTTGAGCTTCATTTACCGGGATATAATTATTGCGGACCAGGAACAAAACTGTTTGAAAGACTTGCTCGAGGAGATAAGGGTATCAATCAATTGGATGAGTATTGTAAGGCTCACGATATTGCATACAACAAATCGCATAGCTTAGAAGATCGTCATAAAGCAGATTTAATTCTTATGAAAATGGCGAGAACAAGATCTGTAGCTTCTAATTCAAGTAGAGGAGAAAAAATTGCAGCGAATTTGGTGAACAAGATTATGTTAACAAAAGTTAGTTCTGGAGCTGGACTTAAAAAAGATTTTAAGAAAATAGTGGCTCACACAAAAAGGATTCTTAAAAATAATAAACCAAAATGTAAGAAAAAATTAATAGAGCTGGCTTATCATGTAGCCAAAGAGCTAAGCCCAGATACATGTATGAAACTGCCTCGTATCATACCGATACCTAAATCAGGCGGTGTTTTACCCCTGATTCCTATATTCGCTGGTTTATCTGCAGTTGGTAGTTTAGCTGGAGGAATTTCTGGAATCTTCAAGACAATAAATGAATACAAACTTGCCAAAAAACGTATAAAAGAATTGGAACGTCACAATCAGCAATTAGAGGGTGTGAATATAGGCAAAGGACTAACATTGGATCGATACAAAAATGGATTTGGTTTGTTTCTTAATAAGTGTAAAGCAAAAAACTAAATCGTCGGCTACCTAACCGTGCTCTCACCAATATAGATATCATGAAGTTTGCTTCAAGAATACCACATTTTCGTGGAGTATATATGAGAGATAAATTACCAAGATATCCATTTTTGAAAGAGTGTGGAATTGTTAACTTGGATAGTTCTAAAAACCTTGGTACACATTGGGTAGCCTACATAAAATTAAATGAATATATTGAATACTTTGATAGTTATGGTAATTTGAAACCACCAATCGAACTTATACGTTACTTAGGTCCAGATATCAAATATAATATTTTCAACATACAAAAATCTAACCCATACAAATGTGGCCACTTTTGTTTAAAATTTTTAATAAATTTTTGGAATAAAAATGATATCTGCACTATAAAAAGAGAGGCGTAGTGATAAACATTGCGGTATTCAGTCACTATTGAATAAGTGTGGTCGTTTGTCGACTGACAGAATGATACTCTATCATATAAAACAAAACACATACCGAGGTAAAACTATTTCTTCGCTGAGAAGCAAAAGGCAAAGACGTAAAAAAGTTGTAGCAAAGAAGCTTACCAAAGAAAATAAATTATTCTTACAAAGTTTGGGGCTAAGAGTAATATGAATTACCTCCACATTACTGATTCTCCTCGTTTTGATAACTCAATAGTCAGTTATGAAATACATACTTACAGTCCGTATAGCAGCAGTTTTAAAGAAAATGATGAAATAAGAATACCTATCCATCAACAAGATATTTACGTGTTACCGTCGGCCAGTTATATATACATCGAAGGTCGTGCTAGTGTATTTTCCAAAGATGCATTATCAGGAAAACAAATAAAGAAAAAAGTGAAGTTTAGCAACAATGCTATATCTTATCTTTTTCAAGATATTCGGTATGAAATCAATGGTGTTGAAATAGATCGAAATAAAAATGTGGGAATCACTACGGCACTTAAATCTTATGTCTCTTTAAGTGATAATGAAAATAAAACTGGTGCATTATGGGGTTGGAAATTGAATGGTTTTAAAAATGATGACGGTATTTTCAGTGCTCTCATACCTTTGAAAAACTTGTTAGGGTTTGCTGAGGACTATAAAAGAATCGTAATGAATTGTAAACATGAACTAATTCTAATAAGGAGTAATACCGTTTCAAATAGCGTCATCAATGTTGATGATAATGATACAATCGATTTTCATATAGACAAACTACAATGGCGCGTTCCTCACCTAAAAGTTACAGATCGTGAAAGGCTAGCTTTGCTTAAACACTTAGAAAATGATCGCGCAATACAAATGGTTTTTAGAAATTGGGATTTATACGAATATCCCTTATTACCTCAAACCACAAAGCATTCTTGGGCCGTTAAAACTTCTTCACAGATAGAAAAACCCAGGAGGTCTACTCTTGTTCAACGAAAAACGAATATTCGATCGAAAGTTCGCGTAATTGCTACTCCGGTTTCATTTCGTTCCGTAACTTCGTTCGAACGAAAATTGTTTGACATTAAAATTTTCTAAACCTACTCTAATTCACGAAAGTACCAAACGAACATTTGAATTTGACAGATCTTTGTTCGGAGTTATAACCTCAAATCGACGAAACTAAAAGTGGTAACTTTTGATTTTCGTTTTTGTGGTTAAATAATTTAGTAGTCAATTTTCTTGACTTAAATGGCTGGGAGATTAATTTTATTTGAAGCTGCTCTTCGTGAGGAACGTTTAGAGCGTAGGAGAAACCGTCGCCGCCTGCGCAATCAACTTAGCATCCATCATATTCAAGACTCAGAGTTTGTAGGGAATTACAGACTGAGTCGGGAATTATTTGAAGAGTTGTGCCAGGAGATAGTACCGCTATTACCTCGAAAGGAGAGACGTCATGGAATTGAGCCCACTGTTAAGGTATAAGTATGTTATGGGAATAAGTACATTCTCTGAAATAAACATTTATATTTCATTGATCTTAGTGCGTATATTGATTTATGTTTTTCAGATCCTTACTGCCTTGAATTTTTATGCCCGGGGTAGTTACCAAGGGGCTGTGGGGCAAAACATGGATGGGCCCATGGCTCAACAGACAGTGTCTCGGTTTCTGCAGGAGGTCACAAATGCACTCAATGCACCCCATATAGTAAAGAAACACATAAAATTCCCTCAAAATAGGAACGAAAGAAACCTTATTAAGCGGCAGTGAGTAGGTATTACGTATTTAATACTATCAGGTAGGTAGCTAATGTATTCGAAATTAATATTAAGTATATTATTATTGTTGCAGATTTTATGATAAATATCGGCTTCCTGGTATTATAGGGTGCATTGATTGCACTCATGTAGCAATGGTCAGACCTTCGCACCATGAGGAACAATATTTTAATAGAAAACATTTTCATTCTATTAACACTCAAGTTGTGAGTACCTACTACCTTTTATAATTCTAACATAATAATAATTATATTGTTATGACAATTACCTACCTGATAAATGTGATAATTATGATTTTAGGTGTTAGTTTTGTACATACATTACCTTCATTGAATGTTATTCTTTTCAGATTTGTGACAGTGAGTGCTATATTACAAATGTGGATGCGTCATTTGGAGGAGCAACTCATGATGCGTTTATTTGGAGAGAGTGTGACATCAAGAGCCATTTGGAGGGACTCCAGAATGAGACAGTATATTTATTAGGTATGTTTGTAGTTATTATTGGCTTGGCTGTTATATAGGTATACCTAATCAATCTTTAGTTTAAAGGTAAATTATTGCCTAATTCATTTTAAAGGGAAATCAAGTGTTTTTTTTTATTTTTAGTACCTACCTACTTCATACTTGCAATTTACAATATACTCTTAAATTGGCAAACAAGAACCCATACGCAGCACCTAGAAAAAGAAAAGATTATAAATAAAATACTTATTATAATTTTAGGTGATTCTGGTTATCCTCTACGGAAGCATATGATGACGCCTATAGATAATGCTGCTGTGAACACCCCAGAAGGACGCTACAACTCTCTCCAAAAGCGTGCACGCTCCACCATAGAACGCACATTTGGGATATTGAAAGGTCGCTGGAGATGTCTTTTGTCAGCTCGGGAACTCCATTACTGTCCTGAAACGGCAGGTAAAATTATTATAGCCTGCTGTGTTCTACATAATTTATGTACAAGGGCTGGTATTGCTGTTCCCGAGTTGACAGAAGAGCAACTAGAATCTGAGAGAGGCAGGCAGGTTTCAGCTTCTGCGGAACCTGCCACTACTGCAACTCAAGCCTTAGATGCAGGCCGAAGAGCAAGAGCTAGGTTAGTGGAGATGTTGGAAAGGAATAGGTTAAATAATTAAATAAAGTCATTAAGAATACAATTATTTTTATTTTCATACCTATAATATACATAAATACTTACACATAATCTGACTTAACTAAAACAATTAACTACAAGTCATTTAGAATACAATTATTTTTATTTTAATACCTATAATATACACAATACTTACAATAATCTGACTTAACTAAAACAATTAACTACAAGTCATTTAGAATACAATTATTTTTATTTTAATACCTATAATATACACAATACTTACAATAATCTGACTTAACTAAAACAATTAACTACAAGTCATTTAGAATACAATTATTTTTATTTTAATACCTATAATATACACAATACTTACAATAATCTTACTTAACTAAAACAATTTACTACCATAGTCATTTATAATACAATTATTTTCATTTTAATAACTATAATATACATAATCATACTTAAATATAACAATTTACTACCATAGTCATTTATAATACAATTATTTTAATTTTAATACCTATAATATACAGTTACACAATAATCTTACTTAAACAATTTACAATCTCTTGTCTACCTATTTAAATTTTCTCTGATTAGTCCACACAGCTCCAGTAGGGCAGCCCTGATGGCTGCAAGCTCTCTGTTGGTGTCTGTATTTATCTGAGACTGTTCCAGCAGGGCTGCCCTGATGCCTGCCAACTCTGTGTTCCTTTCTCTTTCAATTTCTAAACGCTGCTCTTCAATATGAAACAATCTGCCTCTGACATCAGTGTCAGCAGCAGATTGTCGCCTACGTTGAGAGCCTGTAAAAGATTATTCCAATTCACAAAATGCCAAAGATGCTATAATATATCATACTAGTATAGTAGTTCAGTAGTAGTACAGCGTCTAGACGTCCTGGCTTCTTGTGACACTGTAGGCTGTATGGGCCGAATGCCATCCTGGCTGGGCCCGACGAACTCCACAACCGGCTCAGGAAAATCCACAATAATAGGCTGTGATGGTTCGGAGGCCGGTTCATCAGCATAAAATCGACTGGAGGTAGACGGGGTTGGTTCACGGTTCTGAAAGTAAATTTTATTCATTACATACCTAATACAAATGTTTATGTTTTCAAAATGATCTCTAAATTGTTATAACAACTAATAAAACAAATAATCTTGAGTAAAATGAACACGATAAACAATATTTAACTGAGAATTTAATGTATAATTACCTCGGGGAATGCCGGTACTCTGGCTCCAGTTTGCCGTTCACCAAACCCGTCTCCCATTATGGACAGCACCTTCAATTCCTTTGCTGACAGTTGGGGTGCTGTTGCTGGTCCACCTCCAGTCGCAGAAGCCGACCTCCGAGATTCAGCAGCAGCCTTTTTGGCTAAGTGTTTTCTATCAAACCAAACCTGGCCAAAATATAAATGTATTAGATATATGTTTTAAGATAGTAATGTCACTTTAAAATAATTATTTCCACTTAGGTACTTACTTTTTGCCACTGCTGAACCGTCTTTGTGCAACCACCCATTGAATTTAGGTTGTTGCACAATTCTTCCCACAGCCTTTTAGCGCGGACTTTCCCTTCGATACTCCTCAATTTCCCGCGAGCTAAGTCTCTATGCTCGTCCAGGAAATTGAGGAGTCTATCCAGTTGTTCCGGAGTTGCCGAACCCGTATGTGGAGCCATTTTAAACTAAAAATGTTAGAAAATATAATTAGCAAATACATTTTTCCGGTAAAAATACAATTTAAACGCATATATACATACTTACCAAGTTTAACTCGTTAATCCCCAAGCGGTAACCGGTTACCGCTTACCTGACCTTATTACCTGAGGTGAGGGTCAAGGAGGAATCCAAAACAACTAAAACTTCCAAGCCTCTCTGGTTGCACGCTCCCCAAAAAGTAGCGCGCCCCGTGCAACCATAGTTACACTAAATAATAAGTAATTATACGGATATTTTTGGTTGCCTTATGTTACTACACAATTGAACGTATGAATTGTACTCTTAGAATTAGTCGGATAATAATGGGTTCTTTCTAGTGCCTTGGGTAAATTGCGTCAATAGTATAAATTGGTCATAATATAGTTGTTTAATTACTTAAGTTGCTTAGATAAAACAGAAAATTATTAATAAACTACGAAATATATGTAAAGTTTAAAAACAAAGCGAAATATTTTATTTATTTCATATTAAATAATAATCCGTAATTGGCATTATAAAACACCTAACCATATCATTCGTTCAAGTTCATTCACGAAAATTGTCTATGAATCCGAACTTCGTGTGCGCATCCGAAAATGAATTAGAGTAGGTTCATTATCGAACTTTCGTTTAAAATTCGTTCGTTTTCGAAACTTCGGTTTGAAGAACAAGAGTAGACCTCCAGATACGTAATTTTTGGTTTGCAAACAAATAGAAAAAACAGTAAGAATAAAGATTCTTCAATTTTTGATCATTGTAAGTTGTCTAATGTGACCTTGTTTTTAAATTCTCAATACTACCCATATGACTCTGTAAATGCTAAATTTGTTGAAGACAAGTATCATATATTATACGAAATGTATAAAACATTTCGTCAGTCTTACTATGGTAGCGAGTCTGAACCCATGCTTGATTTGGAACAATTTAAAAATTACGCACCACTTTTTGTTATTGATTGTTCGAGACAAAACGAAGCTCTTAAGACAGGAGCTATCGATGTTAGATTAGAAATAGAGAGCTCAGAAGATATTCCACAAAATACTACTGCATATTGTCTTATTATCAATGATCGTTTGATTGAATATAAACCGTTGAGTAACATTGTAAAAAGAATTATATAATGTTTGCCATTGTTGATCTGCAAGGATTTAAAACAGACAATAATGATTTTATTGTTAAAGAAATAGCAATTTTGTGCGAAAATAATCAAATGCTGGTGTTGCTCATTAAACCGCCATTCCCCTTTAGTGAGTTATCAGAAACAGAAAAAACGCAGGTGCGATGGATAGAAAGAAATAGACAAATATACTGGAGGGAAGGAATAATTCCTTATTCAAATTTTGAACAATGTATTGGTGATTATCTTGAAGACAAGACTATTTATGTAAAAGGATACGAAAAAATATTATGGTTGAAAAAAATTATTAAAAATGATAAGATTTTTGATCTAGAAGATAGTCCTAGTTTAAGACAATTGAATTTAGATTACGGTTTATTTCCTAGAGGTATATTTAAATGTATATATCATTCCCGTGTCTGTGCTCTTAAAAATGTTACATGTTTAAAAAAATGGTTAGAGTATAAAGAGACTTTTATATCATAGTTTCAGACAATTGAATTTATCAAAATCTAACTTCACTTTAGGAGTCAAATTATAATCTTATTGTTTGACAGGGCTATAATAAAATGTTATATAATTCTTATGTAAGTGTTAAAATGTAATATACATATTTGTAAAATGGTTAAAGAATAAACTTTTTTTAAAAATCTGCTTTGTTTTATTACATATGAATCGATTTATAGGTACTATGTAGTGCTCGATGATATGTAGTTCACTCAATCTGAATGATGAATAGATGATCAATTTTTATATAAGGTAGGAATAGTGATACTGATTATATTTTTCTGACTCATTTTTATATATTTTTTCTATATGAATCGATGAAAATAATGACGAATAGAGCTAGAAAATGATAATTCAATCAATATATTATAAATTCAGGTTGGTTATTGGGGCTTCTGGATCATTCATGAATGATCCTGATCCAGAAGCCCCAATAACCAACTACTGACATTCATTCGTTTTAATAAAGTCCATCGAAATAGTTCCCTATTTATATGACTAAAAATTGGGCTATCTAACAGTGAAACAATGTTACAAGTCGGACCAGCTCCTGATGAGATTATCGTGTACAAACAATCAAACAAATAAACTCTTCAGGTTTATAGTATTAGTATAGAAAGGTATGTATGTTAACAGGTGGTTGCGGATTGACTCTCTTCTGGGGATGCGCGACTGAAGTCCTATTAAAAAAATACTATGATTGTAACAAGAGTAAACTTTAATAAAAATATTACAAAAACATCTCTTACTTATAAAAATATTTATAGAAATTTCTTACTTAACACCAGCCAGACTCGATATGAAATAAAAGTAAAAATATCAGAATTAAACTACAACTGAACTAAGCAATATTGGATATCATCTCCAATATTGCTAATTTTGATCCAGAACTCAATGCATATAAATTAGTCGTAAATTTACAAATTTATTCATACATCATCGTTAAATCAATTTACGTTCAGTCTAGTGATACTTAAAAAAATGTGTACTTGGTTACTAATCCTCATATTCTCAACTAACATTAAAAATTTCTTCATGGACTTAATAATAATAATAATCATTTATTTCAGGCATCTAAGGCCCATATAAACATATACCATAAAGACCTTAATAAAAACTAATATAATTTTAAGCTTTTTTGTAAAGAAAAATTATTATTTCATAAGTTGACAAGATACTGATCACATTTGTACAGATGTTGTTCTTTTAACACAAATTATATAGGTAATTATATTTAAGATTTTCTAATTTCACACCGAATTTGGTTCATGTTATTTTTTATATGAAATTGATTTTGTAATAATAGAAACACGATTTCTCCATAGTATTCTGATATTAAGATCGAACCTTCATCCCATTCTAAGCAAGATACATAAATGTATCTTGCTTATGTATCCGTTTATGTTCACACACTATTTTTGCTTTTCTTTGAGGATGACGTCATAAATATCAGTTCGTCTTTGGCTCCTGATCGGTATTTGACTTCTCACTTCCTCCACAGTTTGTAGATCTGAAATACCAAATACAAAAACATCATTAACTCAATCAATTTATCAACTTATTGTGCTATTAAATTGATGAATTGATTGAGATACAATAACAAGGTATGAAGATCCTCTTACAAATAAAATAAATACTTACTAGTGTTAGAGGCACATCGCTCTGCCAAATAAAATAACATTGATAGTTAATTAAGTCTAGCATTTAATATTAAAATTGTTATTATTCAGATAATAATATGTTGATTCTAAATAAAAAAATTGACGATGAAGCTGATTGACGCTTGAAGAAGGTGGTGCCCTGTTATAATTTCGTTTATGGAAATGATTTACGTGAATGTATTATTTCTGGGACAAACAGTCCAAATACGTAGGTAAAAAAACTCCGAGAAGAGTTCAATCTCAAAATTCAGCCGAAAGCGAACACGAAGATTTACGAACGCTGTAAGTAGACGAAAGTCTTCAAACAGTGAGTGTTGCCCACTTTCCGAAACGTGATGGATCGCTATCTATAGGCTTTAATTCCGCGGGGGACACTAACACGACGCACACCAACTGTTCTCACCGACATCAGCATAAAATATGTTTGGCTCGCCCAGCTTGTAGACCATCTCTCTCCTTGGTCTGGGTATTTAGTATGTATAATAAAAAATATCTATCTATGTATGTCTATTATATTAAGTATATCAAATGTGTAGTACCCATAACACAAGCTTATAGCTTACCACGGGGCTAGATGTTGTTGTGTGGATTGTTCGGCAATATTTATTTATTTATTTTATTTTATTTATCTGTCCTCAGAGGTCCTCGTTCGTAGTGATCAAATGTAGCCAGTTGGGACACTTGTGGACCATAGATACTGTACTCACCGACATCACCATACAGCGTGTCTGGCTTCTCATCCAGCTTGTGGAGCACCTGTCCCCAGGGGTCCACGAGCGAGGAGTGTCCCCAGGCCACGTAGCCGGCGCTGGTGTCCCTCGCGGGGGACACTAACGCCACCCACAGTTGCTGGTCCGTGGCCCGCGCTCGTCCGAGAAGCTCCCAGTGTTTGGGTCCCGTTGTCATATTGAATGCGCCCGGGTAGATGAGCAGGGAACAACCTGTACATAGATGGAATTAACAATTTATACAGAACAGATCCATACTATTTACTACTAATAAAATCAATCTTTCATCATCAATCAATCAAATACGGAATCTAGAATATCTAAAAGAAATTAAATAAAAGTTACCATTTGTTTGGTTATTGGTTTCACTATTTTTCTTATAAAATTTGAACTGAACTAACAACACCAGCAGGCAAAAACTTTTATATAAAAACTTCTGAAGTAATATAAAGCTCATAGTGTTAAATCCTTTGGTAATATTTGGAATTGTCAGTTTAAATCAAAGTAGGTGTCAAATTACAATTTTAAAGTAAGTCAAAATTAATGATTCAGAGGAGACGCAAAATGGCGTTCAACTGAGTATCATCTTTTACACTTTGTAATTTTAATTAACTTGACACTGGCAAAATGACGCTTTAAGCGCAGATTCCAATTATAAGGAATTGAATTGAATTAAAGATTCAGAGGTAAAAAGTCAAAGACATTGTGAAACTCATATTACTTTTTAAATTATCATGGTTTTTAACAATATTATGATTTAAAACGGGTAACATACCATGATTTGACGGTTTTTGAGTTTTCCGATATTTCGACGCTGTTGCAAGCGCCATGAGTTGTTTCCGTGATCATGGCGCTTGCAACAGCGTCGAAATATCGGATTTTAAATCATAATATTGTGAAACTCATGAGTCAAAGTTTATATTTAAATTTATATACTCGTATTCAACGACATTAAGGTCTCTCTCACCTTGCTTAGCCATGAGCTGCGCCATCTCCTGGAAGCGCAAGTCGTAGCAGATGCCGAGGCCGACCCGCATGCCTGCATACTCGAACACTGTCAGCTGGTCTCCAGCAGATAATGTTTCAGACTCCTTGAACGTTATCTTGCCCGGGATGTCGATGTCGAATAGATGCACCTGAAATAATAGTACCATCACAGTTACTGCTCTTTTTAACCCCCGACCAAAAGAGGGTGTTATAAGTTTCACGGGTCTGTCTGTCTGTTACATCCTAGCTCCCGAACGTGTGGAGCGATTTCAATTAATTTTTTTTTGTATGAAAGGTGAGTCTGGCGCGGGTGTTCTTAGACATATTTCATGAAAATCGGTTGAGGCGTTTTAATGTTATGGGGGTTTTAAGGGGGAAGGAAAACCGAAAATCTGCAAATATACTCGAGTGGGGTATCAAATGAAAGCGCATCGCGTGCACTTTACAAAATATTATGGTGTTTTACTTTTAAGGAAATTAAGACATAGGAATCGGGGGTTTTTCTTAAATTTTAAATTTAGATTTATCTATATAAAATTTTGGCAAAACGTACGGTTGCAAATAATGCGTACTTTCCTTTTTATTCTGTAGGGCTAAGTTATAATCTTTTTGAGTTTGTTTGTTTGAACGAGCTAATTTTAGGAAGTAGTGGTCCGATTTGAATAATTCTTTCACTGTAACGGTACGTTCACACGGAGACACGATTTGCCGAATCTTATTTTCATCGGATCTGGAAAAACCGAATGTTGTATTCACACAGCACATCTTGCTTAGCTAGCTAAGCAAGATGTGCACAGATCCGATGATTTTGCTAGCGCGAAAAGCTAGTAATATAATACACTACGCACTATGTGCTTCGGAAAGCGCTCGGCAAGTCTCGCGAAGGGGACTTCTAGATATAAGGAGTCTGATACTGTTTGTATAGTTTGCTCGGTCATACTTCACGAGAACGAATCGCAAATTATGCGAGATCACAAAAATAAAGCAGGTTTCCGACATTGCCAAATAGTGGTTAGGGCCTATACCATGTAAAACAGATGGCTCTGAAAAGTTCTCGAAATGAGACCGCAAATAAGCCACTGCAGCGTAGGCGGTAGATGAATGGCTTGATGAAGGACGGAGGAATCTCTGAATGTTCTACCTTGCGGTGTTGCGCCAGCAGCTTCCCGGCGGGGTCCCACACTGTGCAGGTGTTGTAGAGCGCAGCCCCGCGGCGCTCCGGCACCGTGCCGCCCACCACACAGACCCCGGCCTCTGCGGCTGCCTTGGAAAGGGCTCGGCATGTCTCGCCGGAGGGGACTTCCTCGGCATATTCATTGAAGTATGCTGTCAATAGAATACAACTACAACTTTGTGGGTGGCAATGACCTGTCTGACATACTCACATACCTTTCTTAGTAAACTTGGGTACTCAAGCCATTAAGAGCACACTAATAGGTAAATTACACCCAAATTGAAGTTTTTTACTTAAGTCTGGCCAGTAACCCAATCGCCATGGCCAAACTCATCTAGGACAATAATTTATACAATGTTACACAATAATCTTTGAAATATGGTCCTCAACCAGTTCAATTTAAGGAATAGTTTAGCATTTCATAAGATTTGTATAGCTCTAGCAGGTGTTCCAAAACTATGTATGTATGGCGAAATTAAACTAGGTAATTTAATTGCATGCTGTATCAATTTAAATATAAGAGATAGAATATATTGCAAAAATAAATAACTAATAATTAAATTAGTTTTTTCGTGTTTCGTAATGTGGCCCGGAGAAGCCACCTTCTAGGTCTTCATGTCCCATCTTAGACCACATTGTCACTTTACATCAGGTGAGATTGTGGACATTATGAAGGCTTATCGATCATAAAAAAAAAAAAATATATATAATGCAGCAGTCTGCAGGAGTTTGATAATGAGTTGCCTGTAAAGCTACCTAATATGTAGTAGTAACAAACATGTCACATACCTGTTCCGTAGGGAGAATTGAAACATTCAGGCAAGGCAACCAACTGGGCCCCATTCTGTCGAGCCTTGTGGATTTCTTTCACAGCATTTGCTATGTTTTTAGCTTTATCTGCACCAACTGCCAACTGCACTAATGCAATCTTAAAACCTGCAATTCATAATATGTAATAATAATAATTAAGACCAATTAATAATATTTTAAGAAACTAAATATATTTTAAAGTTTATTCAGTATTATTGAATAAAGACAACCTAAGCACAGAGAGGAAACTATTGATTATTATTTATTCTTATTAATGAGTTTGTTAGTTAAGTAGGTAGGTATAAGAAAAAGAGCAGACCCGAACAGGATTAACATAGGTACATAATATTATATATGTTAAAATAGTCTAATTATAAAAAAGTTATTTACTCATTCTTTATCTTGATTTTCCTCTTCATGAGAATGTAACAAATTATGAATTGTGGAAATATGTTTTAACCAAACATTGCCAGCGTTTATGACTTTAAAATACGAAGGCAAATAGATCAATAACTGAGAGTGTTATCTATTATCACAACGAAGGTTATCATAATCGTAAAGTAGGTAAACAATGTTAGAGAATAATTTTAAATGCAATGTAAAGTAGATGTCTCAATGGTTAGCTAAATAGATGTCAATAAAAATACTGTACCGCCATTAGTTACTGGGTTTCTCGGCATAAATCGGGGATGAGTTGCGTCGGTTGTGGTTTCACAGTCACTCATAATGAATGAATTGAATATATATTTTTTGTATTTAAAACTTATTATAAGTAATACTATTCTTTAGCCAGTAT
Organism: Gymnoscelis rufifasciata; assembly: GCA_929108375.1. Classification (NCBI taxonomy): domain Eukaryota; kingdom Metazoa; phylum Arthropoda; class Insecta; order Lepidoptera; family Geometridae; genus Gymnoscelis; species Gymnoscelis rufifasciata. The sequence goes on from OV815314.1 coordinate 13,438,242, forward strand.
TACCTCGTTTAATCATTCTTTGCAGGTGTAATCTCGTTAACTCGGTAGAATTATATTTCAATTGATAATTGTGATCGGCTATGTCCGTGTAAAGAAAATCAAAACAAACTACAAAGCGATTCCGTCCCGAATCAAAATCAAAATCAGCTGATAACCTTTTTTATTCCACTCTCGATATAATTTCATAGCATACCAAGTACCAATACTATATTTTTCTCTGTCACACTCTTTAGACTAAACATAAGCTGTCTTTTTCTGTACTTTCAAAATACATGCTCATTTTCTTAGCGTAATAGAAAAATTGTAACACGTTCTTCCTTCAATCAATCACAAGCAAAACATAGTGATATAGCAAGCACGAGGGATTCGTTCGTTCTATTGTTTTGTTTTGTTGTGGATTTGTTTTAGCCGGAACAAAGTAATTGTAACCATAAGGACAATATTTAATTAACTTAAATAATTTGCGTTCAACTATAACTATTTAACATGAAGTATGTTTGTTTTGAACTGCATTCAATTTGTTTTCGTATCTAACGTAAACTCTGTTTTCTACCCATTTATGTATGTTTTAGGTTAACTGTTGACGGTTTGCTGGTTTATTTCCCATACGATTACATTTATCCAGAACAATATGCATATATGCTTGAGCTAAAACGCGCCTTAGATGCCAAGGTATACAAAACATCGTAATAAGGTTAATAAATTTGAGGTTATGTTTATGTTGGATGAAGTGAATTTACTTGGTATCTTTCCTGATTTTAGGGACATGGATTACTTGAAATGCCTTCAGGAACTGGAAAAACGATATCACTGCTTTCTCTTATTGTTGCTTACATGATACAAAACCCGCATCAAGTCAGGTATAATGAAGATTATAACGTTTTAATTCTCTATTCTGCTAACATATTAAGTAATATTGTTACAAATTTCCTATCTAAACTTTAGAAAAACATTAATTTTTCTTTCAGAAAATTGATCTACTGTTCTCGAACTGTCCCAGAAATAGAAAAAGTCTTGGAAGAATTAAAGAATCTAATACAATACTATGAGAAAAGTCAGGGAGAGAAACCAAACCTCACAGGAGTTGTACTCAGCTCAAGGAAAAATCTTTGTATTCATCCAGAGGTATGTATTACAGTAGAGTCTTTTTGTTTGAAGAATATGATTCACTTTTCACTTAGCTGGTGCGATCACCAGTACCATATTTGATTTATTGGACATGGATTTTTAAACTCATAGAAAAGTGATATAAGGATGTAAGAACTAAACCATAGGAGCTGTAATAAATAATTAAATTATTGTTATTATTACTAAGTGCACATTGCCTCTATTTCTCTATTTAAAGATTTCTGTTACCATTATATGTACCTATGTATATTTTGATTTAAGGGTTCTGTTAATGATAGTTGTTTAAAGTTTTTGTATGAGGCGGCCTAAAGCATTTCGGCCAGCTTAATTGCACTTTCTTGAATTACAACTTGATATTTTTGTGTGTTATTTGTTAATGTATAAATGTCTTTATTTTATATGTAGAGCGCAATTCCTCTTCTTGTTTTACTTAGAGATTCAATATACCAAAAGATGGATTAGTATATTGAATCTCTAAGCTGTTCTATCGAGTAGTTATTTCATTTTGTATCTAGGTGTCAAGAGAAAGAGAAGGGAAGCTTGTGGATGGGAAATGTCACTCTCTTACGGCAAGTTATGTGAGAGAGAGGCATGAGGGGGACAATTCTGTGCCTATATGTAAGTTGCTGTTTCAATTAACTTAAAGGTGAAAATACAATGGATTTTGCTAATGAGTATATCAATAATTTTTCACTGACTAAAGTAATAAAAATAACTTATAATTTATTTTCGCTCACAAAATATAACATTGTTTTATGCAGTAACCTTATATCTATGTTACTATGAGATAACATACATCCTATATCTATTTTGTGAGAGACTGGTGCCAATGGTAGGCTAAAAGCCTGTGTTACTGGGCATGTAAAATACACATATACCTCCAAAGATCCAAAGCTAAGTAAATCAATCAATATTTTATGAAAAACCAAAGAAAATATTACATAATTAACACAGTCTTCAGGACTTAAGGAAGAGAAGTAATTATAAGGACGCTTTCGAATTGGGCGTTTCGCACGTACGTCTGCGGCGCGACAACAGAGCGTTTCACGTACGTTACACATGTGCTCGCTCCGAAAGACTATGGACTACAGACTATTATTATAAATTCTAGGTCAGTTTTATGAAGGCTTCAACCGCGAAGGTAAAGAGTCCATGCTGCCGTACGGCGTGTACACAATGGACGATCTGAAACAATACGGAGCTGACCGGAACTGGTGCCCATACTTCTTGGCTAGGTTTGCAGTATGTATAAACACATGTTTACTATTTCATAATTTCAACATGTATAAAAATTTGAAAAGCTTCTAAAAAGCAGTGTAGGACGGTAAAGTCTGCCCTTGTCAAGCCATGATCAAGGCGCTATGACGCTCATTAGAGGAGGCCAAGCCGTGTTGGCTAAGTGGGAGGACACTCGACTTTCATTCCGAATGTCGTGGGTTCAAACCCCGCCACGCACCGCTGGATTTTTCTTCTTGAGACATTTATGAGGGCACTATAAGCACGTGTTTTATCGGTGAAGGTAAACATCGTGAGGAAACCGGCATGTTCTGAGAACTTTAAAGAGTTTGAAGGACATGTGACATTCACCAACCCGCACTTGGCCAGCGTGGTGAATTTAGGCCTAATCTCTCTCGCCTAGAGAGAAGTCCCTGTGTCCCAGCAGTGGGAACGTTAATAGGGTGATGATGATGAGGGGAGGCTTATGTCCAGTAGTGGATAGTCATAGACTGATGATGACGTTGATAAGAAGGTTTTCCTAGCATTTTATGTCAAAATCGAATTCCTTTTGCAATTCAAAAAATTACAAGACTTGTGTGTCCACACTACAGACTGTCATTCCATACCAAATTTAAACTTAATTGGTTAGCTATTTCAACATTTGCCCTTCCCAACAAACATTTACCCATTAAAGGAGGATTTTAGGAGGTTTTGTCTGTTCACGTCCGTAACCCTCTGAATCCTTACACGTGACCTCCGGGTGGTGCTAAGAACAGTCTGGTGGTAGGCTTCGGCCGCGACTTGTCACCACCCTCCGGGCTGGGCCAGTACGTGAAGCGATTTTTTCGTGTTTCGTAATGTGGTCCGGAGAAGCCATCTTCTAGGCCTTCATGCTCCATCTTAGACCACATCGTCACTTTGCATCAGGTGAGATTGTGGTCAAATGAAGGCTTATCAATATTTAAAAAAAAAACAGTTAAGAATATTGGGTTAACAAACTATAATAAAATATATACTTAAGTAAAATAAATAACGCTTCAAAATCTATACCATGAATCGCTTCAAAATCTCAAATATATATTTCTTATTCTCTATGACATTAAACACATTTATATTTTATATTTCAGATAGTCCACGCAGAAATAGTAGTATACTCGTACCACTACTTACTGGACCCTAAGATAGCGGAGGTCGTGTCCAAGGAGCTCCAGCGCGAGGCGGTGGTCGTGTTCGACGAGGCGCACAACATCGACAACGTCTGTATCGACTCGCTGAGCGTTAAGGTCACGCGGCGCACCGTCGACAGAAGCATACAGGCCTTGCAGTCGCTCGAGAAGACTGTGGCACAGTAAGTACCTAATGCGGTCCTCCGCAGTGATCTAGCTAGCTGGATAGACCACAGCGGTTGTGTCCAAAGAGCTAATTTCTATACATAAATGTTAACATAAACCAATCCCTAGGGATTGGGATAGGGATCCTTCTATACTCTAGAGTATAGAAGGATTTTTGAAGTGAAACTTCTTTAGAATCGTTGTGATTTGAAACCGGATGCAACGAAAGTGGAAATAAGATTGGATTACCTATCGGGTAAGCCAATCTTAAACGCTAACAAGGTTAAGCAACTTTGCGCGACGCCAGTACTTGGATGGGTGACCACCCGAACAAAATCTTTTTGCATCGTATTTTTTTTTATTCTTCTTATTCTTTTGTCGATTTACTGAAGTTTCACTTCTATCGTGTGTGAATTGCACACACACCTTTTTTATGTATAAAACCTCCGCTGTGGTCTAGCTAGCTATAGTGTTGTATCCAAAGAGCTTATTTCTATACATAAATGTTAACATAAACCAATCCCTAGAGTATAGAAGGATTTTTTATGTATAAACCAGCGCTGTGGCCTAGATAGCTAGTGTTGTGTCTAAAGAGCTTATTTCTATACATAAATGTTAACGTAAACCAATCCCTAGAGTATAGAAGGATTTTTTATGTGTAAAACCTTCGCTGTGGTCTAGCTAGCTAGTGTTGTATCTGAAGAGCTAATTTCTATCCATAAATGTTAACATAAATCGATAGGTGCCTACCTATGCGTAACCTAGCGTATGTTATCGTCATTATTTCAGCCATTAGACGCCCACTGCTGGACATAAGCCTCCCTCAAAGACGACCAATTATTCGGATCGGTCGCTACTGCATCCACTGTGAGCCAGCAAGTTTGACCAAGTCATCTGTCCATCTTGTTGGTGGTCGTCCGCGGCCTCTAATTGAGAACTTTTCGGCCCCAAACGGCCATCTGTTCTACGTGCTATGTGTATAGCATAATGTGTGTTTAATAAAACACTGATCAAATGATCTCCCTGTTATTCTTACAATGTTGTTTGTACTTATATTATTTGTTTTGATGTTATATTATGTAAAAACAGCTCTACCTATTTTTTCTCTTGTATTAATTCTGATATATTTATAATTAAGTACATTACTTGCAGCGTCTGTCACGCCGCGCTTTAACGCCGTCTTGCACTTTACACGGTACCACTGAAAACACTGTAGCTGTACTGTAGCTGTAGCCTGCTTCCTTAGCTATTTTTTATTTTTTTCCTGCTATTTCTATAAATGAATGTAGATCTGACGGCATCCGCAGTCTAAATCTCTCAGTTTCATGATGTTGATTACAACTAGATTATTCTCTTCAGGATCCGAGAAGAGGACTCCGCACGCCTGGCGTCCGAGTACGAGATGATGGTGGAAGGTCTGCGGGAGGCGGCCGTGGCGCGCGACACGGACCTCATCCTCGGAAACCCCATACTGCCTGATGAAGTGCTCAACGGTAAGCAGCTGCGGTCCACTGTGCTCCTGTCACTCTGTACATTAGAGGATGGTGACATCGCAGTAGGTGATAATTGTGGAGAAAGGCGGCTGTGACGCGCGAATAGGACCTCATCCTCGGAAACCCCATACTGCCTGACGAAGTGCTCAACGGTAAGCAGCTGTGATCCACTGTGCTCCTGTCACTCTGTACATTAGAGGATGGTGACATCGCAGTAGGTGATAATTGTGGAGAAAGGCGGCTGTGACGCGCGAATAGGACCTCATCCTCGGAAACCCCATACTGCCTGACGAAGTGCTCAACGGTAAGCAGCTGTGATCCACTGTGCTCCTGTCACTCTGTACATTAGAGGATGGTGACATCGCAGTAGGAGATAATTGTCATTGGCGGCTGTGACGCGCGAATAGGACCTCATTCTCGGGACCCAAACCCTGCCCGATGAGGTGCTCAACGGTGCATATCTATTGTAGAAACATACCGCAGATACCGCTGCGGTACAGTATATTAATCAAGTTTTGACGCAAATAACACCACTTTCGTTATTTATTTTTGAAAATAAGTTCGATAAGTTTTGGTAGTCATCATCACCCTATTAACGTTCCCACTGCTGGGACACAGGGACTTCTCTCTTGATGAGAGAGATTAGGCCTCAATTCACCACGCTGGCCAAGTGCGGGTTGGTGAATGTCACATGTCCTTCAAACTCTTTTAAAGTTCTCAGAACATGCCGGTTTCCTCACGATGTTTGCCTTCACCGTTAAAGCACGTGTTTTGGTAGTGTTTGTAACCAATGAAACACATATGAATTAACTTTGATTGAGATAACATTGTGAATGTAGTGAATTGTAGTTGTTAGAGTAACTAGCGTCATCGGCTTCGAGCAAACGGCGCTATAAAACATATCTCCAAATTTTTGTGTTCTGTGAGTAAAACTGAAAACCAATATTAGCCAGCTTTCTTAGTTCCTGCAGCATGTATGTTGAGTGGCAACCAATTTACGTTTGAAGTTGTACAAGTGTACTCATGAAAAACCATCCGCATTCCTCATAGAGAAGAAACCGGCATGTTCTGAGAACTTTGAAGAGTTTGGAAGACATGTGACATTCAAAAACCCTCACTTGACCAGCGTGGTAAATTTAGGCCTAATCTTCTCGTCAAGAGAGAAGTCCCTGTGTCCCAGCAGTGGGAACGTTAATAGGGTGTTGATGATGGTGACCGCTGAAAACTGCTGTTCAGTTAATTTAAATTTAAGAAAATAGATTGACATGACTTTTTTGTTTGACTTTTAGATCAAAACTGGAAAAAAACATGTTTAATCTGTTTCAGAGGTTGTCCCGGGAAACATTCGTAACGCGGAACACTTCCTGTCGTTTCTGAAGCGGTTTATCGAGTACCTGAAGACCAGACTTCGGATACAGCATGTAGTTCAAGAGTCCCCCGCAGGTATTCCACCTTAATGTTATTGGCAATTTTCCATTTATTTCTGTTCATGTTTTTCCTGCAATCTGCGTTATGTCATTTACCCATCTCTCTAGTGTGTTAAATGTATAGGATACTTGCCTTATTTTACTTACTTACCATCAACAACGGTCCAGCCGTTTTCAGACTATGGGAACAATCAAACAGACAGAACATTGAAAATATTATTTTGTTATACATACCTTTGAACCGTGTATTTTAATATTACATGCAGTCACTCCAATTTAATTGATTGGTTTATATTTACACCTGTAGCTGTGGGAAAACCTAATTCTTCTCTATTCTATTATTGTTTCAACTTTTAACTTTTGTTTATAGTAATTGTGCGCAATTGTGTTTTTTACCAATGGAAGGAGGTCTCCAAGATACAGATTACTCCTAGTTCGGAGACCAAATAATCCACAGAAGTAATGTGATATTTAAGACCAATAAAGATAATTTATATGATTTTTAAAAAGTGATAAAACCCTCTTTGCTGAAATTTTATGTAGAAAAAGGTTACGGATGTATCTTAATCTTTTTCTGCATATAATTTAAAAATAAAGATAATAAATAAATAAATGAAAATAAATATTACCGGACAATCTACACAACAACATCTAGCCCCGAGATAAGCTCTAAGCTTGTGTTACGGGGACTAGATATCTGATATACTTAATATAATAAACATACATAATATAGATATTTTTATTATACATATTAAATACCCAGACCAAGGAGAAAAGTGCTTGCAGAACATACAAACAATTTTTGAAGTGAAACTTCTATATAATCGTTGTGATTTCAGACCGGATGCAACGGAAATACGTCAGGTAAGCCAATCTTAAACGCTAACAAGGTTAAGCAACTTTCCGGAACGCCAGTACTTGGATGGGTGACCGCCCGAACAAAATCTTTTTGCGTAGTTTTTCTTTTTATTCATCTCATTCTTTTGTCGATTTACTGAAGTTTCACTTCTACCGTGCGTGAATCGCACACACACCTTTTTTTTTAAGATAATTCTTATTACTATAATTTAGCTCTCAATATGTTCCCACAGGTTTCCTCAAAGACTGCGCCTCCCGCGTCTGCATCGAGCGCAAGCCGCTACGCTTCTGCGCGTCCCGCCTCGCCGCGCTGATGAGGACGCTGCAGATCACGGACCCCCACAACTTCGGGGCCCTGACCCTCATCACCCACCTCGCCACGCTGGTCTCCACTTACACCAAGGGGTTCATCATCATCATCGAGCCGTTTGATGATAAGACACCCACCGTCTCCAATCCGGTTTTGCATTTTTCGTATGTGTTTTTTTATTAATTACGTTAAATTATACTAACTTTTACAGTTTTAAAATTTGCCATTATAAAGGCTAATAAGTAATATTACATACTATCGGCCCGCCCCGGCGTCGCACGGGTAAAAAAAGTTCCCGGAAATTTTTCCTTATTTGCTCATTGATTAGACCTACCCTGGACTACGACAAACATTTTAAAACCAAAATCAGCTCAATCGGCCATTCTCGAGTTTTAATCAGACTAAAGAACAACAATTCATTTTTATTTTTAAAGATGACTTAAATTGGTACGTACAGTAAAATAAATAAAGTCTCTTTTAACACTTTTCTTATTGTCACTATTTACGGGGAAGGCACTATCTTTTATATTCTACTATTGTCACTATATTGTTTTAAAATGTTATCTACACTCACATAAGCACGATAAATGTTTAAAGGCCAACGGCAGTCAGACTGAGAATACCAACATTTTTAGTTAATTTTATGATGGGTTACAAGTTTTACCTTCTAATCGGGTACTTATAATTTCCTGTAATTGGACTTTGCGCTTGAAGCGACAATTTGCCATTGTCGAGTTTAATAAAATTATAAAGTGAAAAAGATATTACCTATTCAATTAAATTCAAGATACAAGATACAAAATCGTTTATTTCCATAGTTTGATTTTACAAAACTTAGACACACATTCAAGAGTTAACCTAAATAATAAAATGTTTTTTACCCCTGCATCAGCTGTTTGAACTGTCAGATGGTTTGTTAGTAAATATGCTCTATGCTGGATGGACAGAGTGTAGAAGCATGGTAACAATATTTATTTGTTTTTCTCGCAGATGCATGGACTCATCAATAGCGATGCGGCCGGTATTCTCGCGCTTCCAGACGGTGATAATCACGTCGGGGACACTGTCGCCGCTCGATATGTACCCCAAGATCCTCGACTTCAACCCCGTAGTCATGAGCTCGTTCACCATGACGCTGGCCCGGCCCTGCATACTGCCCATGGTGAGCTCTACTGTTCAGCTGCCAGTGGAAAATCTGGCTACGGATATTTCCGGATAATCCGTACAACATCTAGCTCCGTGGTATCTGATTTACTTAATATAATAGACAAACATACTTAGATATTTTTCTTATACATATTATACACCCAGACCAAGGAGAAAGTGCTTGCAGAACATAGAAACACTTGACCCCCGCCGGGAATCGAACCCGCTACCTCTTGCGCCGCAAGCGAATTATCGCCCACCACGCCACTGAGGAAGACAAAGGGAGAAATAGAAAGCAGTCTCTTCTTGGCATAACCTAATCTTCTCATTCACTTCTTCAGTTCTTGATTGAATGGCTCGTTGTGTTTGTGTAGTCACAACACTGCCAACATCAGGACATGGTTTAAAGTTTATGAAAAAAAAAAAAAAACTTGTTTAAATATCCTGTAATATACACAAATAAAGATACATATAGGCATGATGGCTAAATGAAATAGGTATTATGTTTAGTCCGAATTTTCCCGTCCAAAAATGCTGGACATATGTTTGAAGATATATAACGTGCACGATATATCTTCAAACATATGTCCGCCGATATAACGTACACGGCGCTGTCATCCAAAATGGCAGCCGTGTACGTGCACGTCCCTATGTCCACTCAAGTCCACACTTCCAATGTGCACTCAAGACCGAACTTAGGGATGAGTGTGTTTTATGACTACGTACCTAAAATTGTACTGTTTTCAGATAGTGTCTAAGGGAAGCGACCAGGTGGCGATCTCGTCCCGCTACGAGTCTCGCGAGGATGTCGCGGTCATCCGGAACTACGGACAGCTGTTAGTCGAGGTAAATAGAGGTGATTGATTGTCTTTAATTGCCCGATATTTAGGCACAGTTGCGCCATGGTTACAGTTGACCTGATTGATTGGTTGAACTCGAAAGACAATTATCATGGTAAAATTAAATATTTATAAATCAAAATAGTGCTGATAACAATGATAGTTTCAAAAGTTATAAATACAACGCTGTAGCAAACTGGACTGTGATGTTCGTAAACTCGTAAGGCTGGTCACTGATCTGGTCCGGACCGTGAACATCATCTTATCCCAGATTACGTGGGGTCGGCACAACATGTTTTCTCCTTCCATTTCCCTGTATCACCCGGTCTATTTTCTGGTCCGGTCCGTGAACGGCACAGAAAATAATTGTAACCACGGAAGGGTAGAATGCAATTCAAAACGTAACACTCATTAGTAATCATTACAGATACAGACCTACTGGTCCTACGGCTACGGTCCGGCAAAGACACCTTTTCCGCCAGACCAAACCGAGTGGGGCCGGTAGGTACATACAAAATACATTATAGATTTTATATTAAGTAAATTTCTCGTGAATACGTTTGCAAGCGAATAAGGACCAACCACGAGTTAATTCGCCGCCAGAGGCGCTGAAGTAGTGTGTTGTAGTACTGTTTCTGAATGGTTACGAGAGTTTGAGGAACTCACTACAGTGACACTTATTATTGAGCACAAAATCGGTATGTTAGTAATTCTTAGTGAGAATTAAATATTTTTTAATTTTGAAATTGTTACTATGTATTCTTTTGTAAAGATTTCAGCTTGCGTCCCGGACGGCGTGGTGTGTTTCTTCACATCCTACATGTACTTGGAGAATGTGGTCGGCGCCTGGTACGACCAAGGTAAACTACGTTTCTATATTTTATAACTCAAAAACAAACATATAAGAAAAAATAAATTGGAGTGAGGATATTGTTATAGCTTTAATTCAAAAGATGGGCTAAAAAAGAGAGATAGAATTGTCCAAGTAATATTTTATGATTTAACGGAGAAAATCTGTATCAGGATCAATCCATCCTAATTAAAGTAGATTCTGTTTTAGATATTGGTATTCCAGGAGTCTTCGATGAATACGTTTCTCAAACGAAATTTAAAATGCAATTCCCAACTATAGAGTTTACTTAAGTCTGTTTTTAAAAAGTAATAACATTGCAGGTGTAGTGGCGAGCTTGCAAAGGCACAAACTACTGTTTATCGAAACGCAAGACTCAGCGGAGACTAGCTTCGCGCTCATTAATTATATAAAGGTGAGTTAACTTGCATCTACACAGTACCTTAGCAGTAGACATGTGATCCCCATGTTGCACATATTTACGTGCAAATTTTCTTTCTCTGTGCTGAATTTTGTTCTAAGACCACAAATAGACGAGATACAGATGGTTTATTCCCCGAAAAAAAATAATAAAATATGTCCCGTGTTGTAAAACCAACTAAGTGCTATTATTGAGCCTGCTCATACGCTCCATGTCTATCACGTTAATGTGCTTAAATTGCTGCTCTCTTTCACTTAGCTCTATCTCATTCTGTCGCCGTTTCCGCTGTTCTATTCTTGTTCTATAAGGTTTATTGCATTGACTGGCTATCTTTCATCAACATTAACGTCAGTGTGTTTATATATTCTTAAATGACAGTGACAATGACGCTGTGTTGTTCTTTACGCTTCTCAACTCAGTATAAAACATTGAAGGCCATATAGCCAGTCACGGACGCCATTAAATAAAAGAAGAAGAAGAAGAAAACATTGAAGCGAACTGTCAAGACAATGTTATTTCCTTGATAATTTTTTGTTTAAGCAATTTAGTTTTATTAATTTTAAGTTGACCTGTCCATGTAGGCTATGTGCTTCTAAGGAAATAAACGTTTTGACTTTGACGTGTGTTCTCAGGCGTGTGAGAGCGGACGCGGCGCAGTCCTGCTATCAGTCGCCCGCGGGAAGGTCTCAGAAGGAGTGGACTTCGAGCACCACCTCGGTCGCGCCGTGCTCATGTTTGGTATCCCCTACGTGTACACGCAGAGTCGGATCCTGAAGGCACGGCTGGACTACCTGCGGGACCAGTTCCAGGTAACGTCTGAGAAAGGAAGGTCTGAGGAGTTGACTTCGAAAACCAAAAAAGGTGTGTGTGCGATTCACACACGATAGAAGTGAAACTTCAGTAAATCGACAAAAGAATGAGATTAATAAAGCAAAAAATACTGTGCAAAATGATTTTATTCGGGCGGTCACCCATCCAAGTACTGGCGTAGCGCAAAGTTGCTTAACCTTGTTAGCGTTTAAGATTGGCTTACCTGTCGTTTTTTCCGTTGCATCCGGTTTGTAATCACAAGTTCACAACGCTTCTAAAGAAGTTTCACTTCAATAAGAGCCTGTTTCACCATTTCCAAGGTAAATTAGTCAATGGTTAAGTTAAATATGTATCAAATCAACTGACAAAGATTATTTTACTAAGAGATGGTGAAACAAGCTCTAAGTATATGAGATTACTTCTATGGTGACTTGAGTGTATGCTTAATGAAAAAAAAAATCTTTATTGTGGCTTATGCCGCACGATAGTGGCGCCAACTAGTGAGCACTTATCAGTGGAATCATAAAGATAATTTAGATACAGAGGCGCGGTGCGCAGTCCGCTTGCGGCGCAAGAGGTGGCGCGTTCGATTCCCGCTGAGGGTGTTTGTATGTTCTGCAAGCACTTCATCCTTGGTCTGGGTGTTTAAAATGTATAATAAAAGATATATATTTATGTATGTTTAATATATTAAGTATATCAGATATCTAGTACCCGTAACACAAGCTTAGAGCTTAGCACGTGGCTAATTGTTGTGTGAATTGTCTGGAAATATTTATTTATTTATAGAACAACTTTAGGTTGTAGGCCCTTTTTACTTATATTATTACCGCTGTAATGTTGCAGATCCGCGAGAACGACTTCCTAACGTTCGACGCGATGCGGCACGCGGCGCAGTGCGTGGGCCGAGTTTTGCGGTAAGTACTCTATTTACTTACTTTGGTTGTAACAGAGCCGACATAGTTGTTCGGTACGTGGTGGGTTTAAGATCTGTTATACTGAGTAGGTACAATCGATCTAATCTAGAGTTCCATTTCTTTCCTGTCCATCCATGCGATAAGGCCGCCCTTTGTACTCCGATGTATTGTCTTATTACTGTTTGTATTACATTTGTGGTGTGCAGTCATTGAGCTAATATCTATAGAGACACAATCTCTAACTAACAAACGTCGAAAAATGTCCGAGCGCTGCTTTACATACCTATACATTGTTATCATATAGTTCACAATGACTTTTACTCGAATTTAGACGTTATCCTGCTTACATAATGTTCAATGTAGCTTGTACGCAATGTCATAACAATCCACTCAAGGGCATGCCTACGAACAAAGAACAAATGCAGTAGTGGAGACGCTATTGATACTAAATTAAGATTATAATGAGGTAATATTTGTGAAATATGAGTTTTAAATTTTGATTACCTAGGAGATTATCTCCGAAATAAACATGTAATTTCAAAAATTATTTGAGAAATTATAATGGATATTTAAGACTTAGTATGGGGATATGTATATATTCACCCGGGTGGAGCCGGGGTGGGTCAGCTAGTTTAAAATAAAATAAAATTAATGTTTAGAGCACTTTATTCCTATTTAAACTTAATAACGTACAACTTAAACTTAATTAACGCATAACCCTAATTACCTTGAAACAATGTTAATTTATTGTACCGTTGCCTTTTACTTTGGTTTTTATTTTTTTCAGTACATTTCTTTGCAATATTAATGAAATCTGATGTTTATGTACCGTTCAATGACTGCTCTCATTAAAATAATTCTATGATTTGAAAATTCAAATGAATGTTCAATAAGATTTTCCATTACTATTCTATCAACAAATGATTTCAGAACTGCAGAAATAATTTTTTGTGGATTCAACTTTAGTTCACAACGTTGATAATGTCTTATAGTGTGTTCGGTTTTTTTACATAAATCAAACACATCCTTGGACGAATAAAACAATCCTCCCATGTTTTTGATATCAATCAAGTTGTGGAATGTCATTTTTTCTTGAGCCATCAAAGAGTTACAACAAGCTTCGCACTTAACCTTTTTTAAAATGTGGCGTACAACGTTCCCAGATATATACCCCACAATTTGATTAATGTATTCGGACTCCGATTCAGATGCGTCAAGCTGTTGTGACAAAATGTCACAACTATTATACGTTTCAGACTCATGGATTGAAATATTTTCAGTATCGTCATTTTCGTTTTCGATTTCATGACGATAGCCAATTGTGGTAATATTTAAGTTGATAATAGTGCTATCGCCACTTAAGATGGGAATCTTTTCTAGCGGTATGGCATTTCCGGAAAATTTAGAACTCAGTTCCAGATGGGTTAACATTTTTTTGTACGCGGATTTAACATGGCGAGAATTGGGGTTGTTGTTATACCCTCCTTGGCTTCGTAGATCTCCGAAAAACAATTCGACATGGTCTTGGCTGGTTTTATACGTTAAAAGAAAAAACTGATGTTTCAACCAATGTTGTAAATAAGTACCTTAAGCTTTCAAGGCATACAACTGAGCCCAAAACTCCAGTACCCGATTGGGATTTCCACAACAGTACGTTTTCTGTTGTATGCACAGTTCTAGTTTCATTGTTCTTTTTAATGGTTTTCTTTCGTAATATATCAATATTTAGAGATAACAGATATTCTTGGGCATGATCTAAATGTAAGTATTTCACCAGCGTTTGTTAGGCTCAAAGGCCTTTTTGAAACCATAGTTTTGTAGGTTTCTTGTGTTAAGAATGTCAAATATGTTATTAATAGTCATAATAAAATCTGACGTCGGATGAGATCCATCAAATGTAGCTATAGCTAAGTCATTTTCACAAAATTGTATTGATTTAGCTACACTGCGGCTTAGAAGTTGTGTGGCTAATTTTACCTTCATGATCTCGTTCTTGAAGGCTATATGCCTATGCGTCAATTTATTTGCTAGTGCAGTTGTTTTTCCTCCTGTAGTTTGTGAAGCTCGGTAATGTACTTCCATTTGATGGATTCTTTTTTTTCATTTTTAATTATTTTTTTAGATTCAAATACGTTCCTCATCAATTTGACCATATGACATGCGTCAAGGAACACCGCTACATTGTGATCGGCAGAAGGGTGTTTAAAAATGGTTTTTATGGATTCCTTATTATCTAGGTTGCAGCCTAAAATTTTCATTGTTGCAATGTTTGTCTTGCAACCATCAAAAGTCAATGAAACTACTTTCATTTTGACATGATGACATTTTCGCAAAGCAATTTTTATTAAGTTCGCTTTCATTTCTGCTGTCAAACTTGATATCAAAAAATAGCCCAATGGAATTTTGAATGAATCGTTGATAGCTACCAACATTATGACGTATACTTGACTTGCTATAACTTCGGATTCTTCTGTTCCCATACCCATATCCACTAGGCCTTCGTATCGCTTCCCCGTCCATATTTTCTGTTGCCTTATTGACATCTCATTTGCTACTAGGGCGCAAATATACTCTTTGTCTGAATTGTTGGACTTTTCCTTCAATCTTTCAAATGATTCCACTGTAAAACCAGGTTCCGCGTTAACGCTCTTATACCAATTGCATAGCGTGTTTGGATGAGGTAAACATGTGTTTTAGAGACGTCTCACATACTTATAGGCTGCAGGCTAGTAAAAGTGGAACGTGAGGGCGAATTTCCTAACAGCAGGCGGATACTTTTTAAATGGCCTCTTCTTTTTCTTTACATTTTTAATATATAAAGCATTGGACATTTCTGTAACTTCTAAATTTTGAGATAATTGCGAAAATAGCGATTCGTCAATGCCTGTCCTACTTTTTAATACTTTCAAGGCATTTTTTAAACTTGTGTTCATTTTTATAAGTCTTTTATTTTGTTTTTGCAGTCTATTGATTTGTTTGTTTTTGTTTTGAATAATTTTATCGCATATATTGAGCTTCCTCTTCATAACCGTTTTTCTGGGAGTATCTAAAATAGACCCTATACTCAAAGAAGTAGAAGGGCTTTTTTCGATTTTGCTCGAACTATCCTGAAACAAATAAAAATACTTTAGTAAAAAAATATACATATTTATTTTAGTCAAACAATAATATAGAACGAAAATTAATTACCTGCAAGCATGCAATATTTATTTGTGGGCGTATTAATTCATTGTTCCCAAATTCATTTTCAACCTGGAATAAATAAATAGGAATTAATTTAGTCTTTAAATATTTTAAAGTAGGTACTTTATTTACGGGAATCATGTATTTTTAGCTTACATTAAAAGCCAATTCAATGTTTTCTTCATTCTGTTGGGCTTCTCTTGATTTGTCCTCCTGAAGAAAGTAAAAAAATACTATAAAAAAATGTATTTTAAATCATTCAATTATTTAATAGGTCAATTATCTGCCTGCAAACATACAATGCTACTTCGTTACCAAAAAGGTATTATCTGCCTGCAAACATACAATGCTACTTCGTTACCAAGGTTACCCAAAACCTACGTAAAGCAAAATAGTTTCAAACTAGAACAGCGGATCTTTTGACGATGGTACATTATTCACAGTAATCATTCAATTTTAACTTACATTAAAAGACGAATCAATGCTTTCTTCATTTTGTTCAATTAATAATAATTGCTGATTGCTGTCTTTTTTACTCAGCTGTAATAGAAAATATAGAGTAGGTATATAGACCTTTATATGCAAGGCGTAAAAGGCTATGTTTTAATAAATGCACGTAATCATAAGAATTTAAAATTGAACGTTTGTTAAAAATATTACTTTTTAAGCATAACAGAGGGATAAGTACTTACATTCAAAATGGGTTTTGCATTTTTGTTAAGCCTACTGAAACCTTTCGTTGTTGTATAAATGTCTGAAGCGGGAAAGTGACTAGAGCATACAACCGACCCTTTATATGGCTTGTAGTTTATTTCATTTCGGGCTTTTGCTATTATAACTGTCCATTCAGAACATCTCATGGGGTTTCGAGGAAAACTAGAAACAAAGCATACAATAATATTGTTAGTAAGTATACTCTAAAAAAACGCTTTCATATCTACTTTTGTTCGGAAAACTAAGAAATACTAACATGGTATGTTATGTATAACTCGTTCAAAATTTGTAAAAATATTTAGAGTGTACCAACTCCATAGCTTTTCTTTAGAACACAATGTGCGCGTCACTCATTAGGAGAGTGCAGCGCGAGACTACTAGTTTCTCTTTTACTCCTACATATTCGTTTGACGTGTGAAAGAGATACGCTATCGAGGCGCCGCGGTCGGGCTGAGCGTTTTATTTTGCTAAGAAATTTAAAAAATATTGAAAATAAAACGGAAACACGTACTGTAGACACATAAATTCGTAAATTTGTTATGATACTTACCTAAAATAAGAAACACCATCCTTTTTACGGACGTGTCTACTGTTATTTGCACAGGAAATCACTGAACACTTTGGCATCGCGAACGTTGGAACAGGATCGCGGTCGACTCACAACTAACCAAAAACTCGGCGCACCGCGTAGCGTGCGCCGACCCGGTCCCGGACGTTTTTTATATCTGTTTGTGACTCTATAGATATTAGCTCAATGTGTGCAGTAAAGAGTTATCTATCTACAATCATCATCATCATCCTGCCCTTGTCCTTTCCCTCTATCACCCGTCATCTCAGCACTCACTCCTTTCTTACACATATCTTCTTTCACACAGTCCATCCATCTTTTCATTGGCCTCCCTCTTCCCACATATCCATCCACTTTCATATCTAACGCTCTTCTCGTAACATGACTACAACATACTTACACGTATCTATCTACAATGTAATGATTATATTTTGTATGATTCCAGTGGTAAAACAGACTACGGTATAATGATATTTGCGGACAAGCGGTTCAGTCGCGCGGACAAGCGCAGCAAGCTGCCGCGCTGGATACAGGAGCACATCAAGGACTCGCTCACTAACCTCAGCACGGAGGAGGCGGTGCAGGTAACCACTGAGCCCTATATCTGACTCAACATTGTGTTGCCCGGCCCAGCGACTGTTCGCATGATTGGTAGTCAGGTGTCTGCTGGGGATTCATGGCACCTCTAGCCCGCCGTTACCTGCTGGGGATTCGGGGACACGTGAGAAAACTGGCATGTTCTGAGAACTTGAAAGAGTTTGAAGGACATGTGACATTCACCAACCCGCACTTGCCCAGCGTGGTGAATTAAGACCTAATCTCTCTCGCCAAGAGAGTAGTCCCTGTGTCCCAGCTGTGGGAACGTTAATGGGGTGATAATAATAGAGAAGGCTTTGCAAATACTCGCCACGCGATTAATAATAGGGACTATGGACGTTGCATGCTGTTTCCCTTTTTTAGTCTTTAGCAATCAACATCAAATACTGGGTCACCGACCCGCCTGTCAAGCGTTGCGAGTAAGGCAATTACAATAGAATAGAAAATACTTTATTTTATTACACACACACCAGATAAACAATACAATAAGAAATTAAAACTAAACCTAGAATGCGTAATGGGCAATGTTATATTTATAAGGAAGGCTCAAGTCCAGTGGAGCACATTCTACGGCTGGAAATAGAGAAGTAACCTGCACCATCCAACTTCCAGATCTGCAAGCGCTGGCTGCGGCAGATGGCGCAACCGTTCACGCGCGAGGACCAACTCGGCGTCTCACTGCTCACGCTGCAGCAGCTTCAGTCCCAAGAGCAGCAGGACAAGATCGAGAAACAAGTCATACAGAAATAACACATGAGATTCATATCACGGTGTTGACGATAAAGATCTCAGAGCGTTCAGGCGATGGTGGGTAGTTCTGAGCTCTATTCAAGATGTGGGATGTGAAAAAATAGAATACTGAAAATATAGACGAATATGGACACAAAAGGGCAGTAGGCTCAGCATATGCTTGAGAATGTATAGATCCAAGCAATTCATTGGTTTTGAGCTACACCTGTGGATATCATTTAGAGATCGTTCACGGCGATAAGGACGCCCTCTGTATAATTTTGTGCTGTACAATAAAGTAATATCTGTTTATCCACCACTTGTATATGCTAGGTGGCTGGTTCAGCAGTACAACAATCACTGCTACGTTATGTATTACTAATATTGTTGTAAGAGTAAAATAAATGTTTTATAAGATACCTCGATTAAAATTTAAACTTACATACCCATATTTCTTACTAGATTATTCACACAACATTATAAAACTAATGTTAAGTAAGTGTTACGGTATATTTGCAATAAAATCGAAATTCGACTAAAAATATCTTTATTTCACATAAAAACACAACCAAACAATTTGAAATAATTAACAAACAGTTCATTGCTGTGAATAAAAATTAGAAGTAGATGGAGATAATCTATTTCATCAAACATATAACCTGAAATCACACTGAAATGCAAAGCTGCACTGGACTCACATAAAACTAAACAAAACTTGTTAAAACAACAGATAAATCCATGCCTAGGCTATAAAATCAGACAATTTTATCCCTATCCTAATGAGCGCTCAACCTCTCAAAACAGGGAAAAAATACATAATAAATAAATTATATATAACCAAGAAATATGACTATCAATCAAAATGTTGATAATTAGTTTACTGATCAAGTAATAATGTAATGAATAACTAATCAAAGTTAAATATTGTCTGCAGTCCAAGACAATGTGTATTAATAGCATCCGTGGACGTTTCAGACTATCATAAGTATGTACTCCAATTTAATTAAATAAGATATTTTTTATCTACATACTTAAAGTACAATATTAGCAATGAGAAAATAGAAAAAAAGGTTTTAAAAAAAATACAGCTTTTAATGTCGGATTTTAAAAGAGAACAGCAATAGGAGTAGTCACTATATTTTATTTCATTTTAAGAACACATCATTAAAATTGGCAGAAATGCTATATATGTATAACAATAGCTATAATGCTATACATTTAAATAGATAGTTTTACACACATTGCAACAATAAATATCACAAGATCTCTAACCGTCTATCACATAAATTAGATTTTACTAGTTATAAACTAGCTAACTGAAACACTTGTGAAGATGGGGTTATCTCGGTTACTCAAATACCTGCTAATAAATCTTATTTTATCCCTTATTATGTTCTAATCTTTTATATTATGCTATACATGTAAATATAAATACATCATTATTAGTCTAAGTTGGTGCTTTTTAGCAGTAAAATTTGTTTAAGTACTTACTAATAAAAATAATTACCAATTCAGTTCATATATTTTTAGGTAGTTTTAAGAGTTGAAATGCTAGTAGTAGAAGTATCAGTTCACCACAATATTTCGCTTCTCAAGTTTAAATACCCTGACAGGTTATTATCATTTCGAAGTTTGGACTAGACTTGCCAGATGTAAACTCATAACTGCATTCTCAACAAATAGTCACATGACTGTGCTACCCGGTCCTGTGTAAATTTTCTTAATTCCTATTGTCACTGGACTAAGGCTGTTTAGTGTCACGCTGACCATAGGCGCTGAGAGCTCGATGCGCAGCAATCTACCGCTATTTATAGAAACCTTTAAGACTGACTGTTCAGTTGGCCCAAGTCAGCGCTGACCGCACCTCCATACAGATTGCTACGCGCTGACCTGTCATCGCTGATAGTCTGCAGCAAAATCAGCCTGAGGTAAAATTCACATGAAACGGCGCGTATCGGAGCGCACTTACAAGCTACTGAATACAAAAGTTTTTATTGACAGTTCCTATGGTCGTATTTATATCGCACATTTGAGTTTAATTTTCTGTGTTTACTTTCCAATTTTTTATTAATGTAACAGTTAAAACATAGTACCAACTCCATGCTAGGAGTTGGTACTATGTTTTAACTGTTACATTTGAATAAAGGACAATTCACACATATCAGTGAAGCCGCAGTTCTGTCACCATGTTCGCTCAGCGCTAGTGTTGTGTCAGTCATTCAATTCAGACATGAGGATTCACTGATAATCTGGCACCAATTTCAAAAGTGATTTGGTGATTTTGAGGCTAGCTGAATTTAGCTAAAACTTATCATTGCCTGTATTGGTCCCACCCTAGAATTATAATAATGTGGGAATCCTTACCTAACCTAACATCAATCAAGTTGTGAGATAGGAAACCTAAATACCTATCGATTAAACCCCCATGTATGTACCCCAATTATTATAGTTTTAGAGATATTATATAATCAGATAATCGGAATCGGTTTGAAAGAAAATAGGTACGTACAAACTCGCGATCTTTGTGTTTCTGTATAAAAAAAGAGTATGTATTAAGTCAGTTGTAAAGGTTAATGCCCTCGAAGGTCAATAGATATAGGTACGTGATAAACTCGCGATGAGTGATTATTTTCGTTTCTGTATAAAAAAAGAGTAGGTATTGTATTGTATATAGTCAGTATCTTATAGGTGAATGCCGGTCAGTGGTCGTTGTGCTTCTGTATGGGGCGGGCGTGGTGGCGCGCGCGGGCGGGCGCGGTGGCGGGGGCGGGGGCGGGGCGCAGCGCGCGCGCGGCGGCGGCGCAGAGCTCGGCGCCGTCGCGCGCGTGGCACGAGCCCGCGCGCCCGGACCCGCACATGTGTCTGTCAACAAATACTAAACATTTACCAACATCATATCAAAACAGAGAAAGGAAAAACATTTTTTTCACAGGCACAGGCATCGTTGCGGGCAGGCATCGAGCCCTGGATCAGGCCCTCCAATAAGGGTCGGAATATCCACTGTAACGTCCAGCGCCCGCGGCGTAACTAGGGACTAACGTCCCAGCCCGCGTTACGCGAGCGGTGCGTGACACGCTGCGCGGATTTTCCGTTAAAACTATTTATCACATAAAAAGTACTAAACCTATTTCAAAACCAAAAATGTATTTATTTTCTTTATTATAATTATATAAACTTGAATAATAATACGAATCATCGTACCTACATCTTCATATACTAAAAAAATATCAAAAATAGGATGGTAGCATTTTAGACTGGTTTGGAGACCTATTTTGATAAATTTATTTAAAATACCTCCTCTGAACATTTAATTATTATTTTGGTACCGTTTTAACGGGGTTGGAGTCTAGTTTTTTCAATAACATATTTAATTTTAATACAGATATCACAAGTAAATCATAAAGAAATTAACTTGCGAAAAATAGGAA
Source organism: Gymnoscelis rufifasciata (assembly GCA_929108375.1). NCBI lineage: Eukaryota > Metazoa > Arthropoda > Insecta > Lepidoptera > Geometridae > Gymnoscelis > Gymnoscelis rufifasciata. The sequence continues at coordinate 13,460,209 of OV815314.1, forward strand.
AATGGCGGAAAATTTCTCTCACTTTATTGACAAAATAATTTTTTTTTCATAATTTTTGTTGCCAGGTATGGGTTTTTCTAATAAGAATTTAGTAGAATAATTATTGACAATGACATCTGACATTGACACTAGCAACTTGTCTTATTAGAAAATAAAGAAAATCCGAAATAAAAAAACCAAAAACTCGTGTGGCACTCTAGTACCATGGACGTTAGTCGGCATAAAGTTTTGTGGCACTACAGTACCACTGGACGTTCAAGTGGATATGGGACATTATTTCTGACATAAGTCAACCATACACGTACGTTGGCCTAAGTTAGGCCTATGGATGGGTAAATTTCATCTCTTAACTCATTGATCCTAATCGCATCGAGGGTTTGCCGTCGCTTTAAATTGTAAATATGCTCTTAAAAATTCTAAGAATTGTATGATGATTTTGTATCTTGTATCATGGTGCTGGATAGCTCATGTATACAATAGGTATGATGACTACATTAAAAGTAGCTATTCTGTTCAGTCAGCCTGTTAGCCAGTCCAAAAATACTGGACACACGTATTTTTCGCTTTATCAAATTAATAAGAAAATGCCAAGACATGGAGCACCAAAGTTCTTAATCAATATCCCTGGCGCGCTCATTAAAAAATTAAATAACTTGAAAACTAATGGACGTATTCAACAATTTTTTTCACAGATATGTTTTATTTTTAGCCGATTATACAGATAACTTAAATCTAATCTAAATAAATCTAAATTTAAAATTTAAGAAAACCCCTGATTCCAATGAAGAATGAATGCTTAGAAGTAAAACACCATAATATTTTGTAATGTGCACGTGATGCGCTTTCATTTGATAAACCAGTCGAATATATTTCCACATTTTCGGTTTTCCTTCCCCACTCTAACCCCCATAACTTTTAAACGGCACCACCAATTTTCATGAAACATGTCTAAGAACATTCGTGCCATTCTCACCTTTCATACAAAAAAAAACTAAATTAAAATCGCTCCATCCGTTCGGGAACTATGATGTCCCAGACAGACAGACACGTCAAACTGTTATAACCCCTCTTTTTTTGTCGGGGGTTAAAAAGTAGTGAGCATAGCTCATAAAACACTAAGATGAGTCGTACTTTGACTTAACTATGCTGTCAGATATGTCTAAAAATTAAATCTTTGATTGTATTGGGTTTGCCAATAAACGGCATGCTTGGTTGCATTTTTGCGAGCGTTGTAGTTGGTATTCAAAACCATATTTCTAGAGCCATAACATGAGCACTTTTCTCCTTGGTCTAATTATTTAATATGTATAATAAAAAAAAAATTTATGCTGAAAAAGCCTTCATTTCATCACAATCTCAACTGATGTAAAGTGACGATGTGGTCTAAGATGGGACATGAAGACCTAGAAGGTAGATGGCTTCTCCGGGCCACATTACGAAACACGAAAAAATCGCTTCACGCACTGGCCCAGCCCGGAGGGTGGTGACAAGCCGCGGCCGAAGCCTCCCACCAGAGACTGTTCTATCTTAGCACCACCCGGAGGTCACGTGTAAGGATTCTGAGGGCTACCACTTACGGACTTGAACAGACAAAACCTCCAGTATATTGTATTAAGTACATATATCAGATATCTAGTACCCGTAACACAAGCTTAGAGCTTACCACGGGGCTAGATGCTGTTGTGTAGTTTGTCCTGAAATGTTTATTTATTTTATTTTTATTTTAGAATATATAGTTACTGACCTGATCATGTGGAAAGGCAGGTGCGCGTTGGAGATCCACTCGAGGTCGCCGCTGGGGTCGACGGCCGCGATGCCGATGAACTTGGACATGCTGACGCACGAGAACACCAGGTGCACGCGGATCGACTCCTGCGCATACGATAGAAGAAATTCATGTGAGAAAATGTATTAATGTCCTAGGCATTGCACGTATAAAATTCCGATATCGTGTTAATTAATGGTAATGTGTAAATCTTCAAATCAAATACAAAAGCTGCGCAGAAAGCGTTAGATTTGTTATTTGGCTCGCATGATTCTTTTTAATGATAGATTTTATCAAACAACAGCCGAGGCGGCAGCCTCGCTTCATTTGCTTTTTAAATTATTTAGTTAAGTATTCTTCGCACAAAAACAGATATTCATTAAGAGTCAATAACAGGCATTGGAAATTTAAGAGACATTACCAAACTTTACTAACATATTGTTTAAAACAACGACTTCTTGAGGACCTCTGTGGCTCGGTGGCGAAGGTCCGCCTGAGGCGCAGGAGGGGACTAGATTTTGTACGATCTACAATTTCTGGTTTCGGGTCTGGGTGTTATCTATGTATCATATGTATGTATTCACAACAAAAATGTATCTATGTAGTATATCAGTCACCGTACACCCATAGCTTTGGGGTTAGGTGATGATTTGTGACTAGTCCGGAAATATTTATTTATTTAATACAATGTGGATAAAAGTAATGACCTAGTATTAGGCTTGCGTGCGTGCCTTAGAGTTGTAAGGATAAAAGTAGTCAACTGCCTCACCTGACTAAACTTCTGCAGTTTCTTCTGTACAGTGAGCGTGAAGGGGTATATGCCGGTGGCCTGCGCGGCCTCCACGCTGCGCACGTCGTCCACCTTCACCACGATATACCGGTTACTGTCCGGCACTTCCGCGTACTTCTCTATATTAGCCAACAGCGTCTTCCCATTGGGAGACATGGGACTTTTAGGCCCGTTGAAGGATTGCGGGGAGAAGTTAGCAGGTCCCTGCCAGTTTGAGCGACCCTGCCCGTTTCTATAACCTTGCTGGTAGTTTTGGTAGTAGTTCTGATAGTCTTGGTTATATTGTGGCTGGTTATTGTACTGTCTATATTCATCTTCGACTCTCATCCTCCAGTTAGGGGAATCAACAGTGTGGGGTTTGGGTCGCTGTCCTATGCCTAAAGGCTGCACTAACCCTACGTTCTTCTCCTCAGCGCCTAGGACGTGGACCACGGTGTTTAAGATTTGCTCGTCTAATGGCGTCATGGGTTTGCCAGGGTTCGACATACGTCTTATGACTAAAGCGCAGAGTTTTTGTCTGAGGTAGAAAACGCTGATTGCGTCTGAAGCGTCCGCTGTGAATTGCATCCAGTCATCTAGGGTAATGCCTGCTGTGTCTGGCGAGGAGTTATTCTCATCCGCCTCGCTGTCGGAATCGCTGGATAAGCCGGGGGGATTCGCCCGTTGGGTTAGCGCCGTACTGCTGAGCCGGATCGGGCCGCTGAACAAGGCTACGGTCAACGGGGTAACTAGAGTGCAGCAGCGTACAAAACAAATCCGCCCAGAGCGTGATATCTCCTCGAAAACCACCCAGTCTGTGGGTAAGTTTGTTACACTGGACTGCATTGCGCTCTTTCCGGTCCCGCCGTTTTGAAGAGTGGATTTTGGGTGGAACGCGACGCGGACTTCTTTAGACGTGCGCAGGGTTGATGTTGAGCGGTCTATCCTCGCGATGGACGGGTACAATCCAGCTGTTAAAACAGCTTTTACTACATGCCATTTCTCAGAGTTTATGTTGACGTCTTTGATGTCACCCGAGCCTCTAGCTTTCACAAGGCACAAAGCTCTCAATTGAGCTAGTAGCTGAGAACGGTACGCGACGATCATTTCCATAGTCGCTCCACAGATGAGGTACTTCGCACAGAAGGCCCGGTCGGTTCCATTCGCGCGGGCGTTCTGCCACGCTTGGAACGCTCGCAACAACGCCATGTGGTCGGAGAAACTCTCCGAAGCCAGTTCTTTTCTCGCCGTGTGTCCCTTCTTTCTGTTCTCCGGGTTCATTGATATTTGAAACGGTTCCTTGTTCGCCAAACAGCAGACGATCGTCAATATAGGATCGAGGCATTTCATGACACAAGCATAGAGTAGCATCTTTCCTAACTTTGGTTCTACAGTTAAGTCCAGCAAATGCTGTCCAATTTCCGTTAAATCTTCCATAGGGGTTAACGCTCCGATGGTCTTGAGTAATGTGACAGCGTTTCGGACTGATAAGAAGGACGGAGGTTCCAGAGCCTTAGTTAGGAAATCTGCGATGGGGGTGTTACCGGCGGCTAGCAACTTCGTATGGAGACACAACTCCGACAATGGTACTCTGAGGATCTCCGGTACAGAATTGAGGGGTAATGTCTTGAACCGTCGTTTGGAGCACATGTGGAAGCAATGCCCGGGCTTGGTCCGCCCCGCGCGCCCGGCTCTCTGCTGACAACACGCCCTGGACGTCCACACACACTGCAGCGAACAAACACCGCCGTTCGACTCATAATACTTCTCCTTCACTTTGCACGAATCGACCACATACACCACATCGTCAATCGTTATCGACGTCTCAGCGATATTCGTAGATATTATAATCTTCCTGACATTAGGTAGCGGATTGAAGACTTTCTTCTGATCTAGCGTCTGCATGTTGCTGTGTAGCGTGAATATCTGATACTTCGGCGTGTTCATTTCGTTGCAGGCGAGGATTTTATCTCTTAGCGAGACAATGTCTTCATAGCCGGGGAGGAAAATCAGTATGCTGCCTTTAGGTAGGTTTATATGGATGTGTTTGACCAGGGCCATCATAAGATCATGATCTATATTTTCCTCTGATGCGGTGTGGTGGTACACGTCCAGTAGGAAGGCGTCTGCGGGGTCCTCGTCAGAGGTGTCGGTGGCTTCCTCGGTCTTGCCGTCGTGGGACAGGAGGGTGATGCACTCGGTGTGGTTGTGCTCTTTCGCGTAGTCGAGCGCTGTTTTGTCTGATGCGTCTTTTAATGTCGGGTCGGCACCTGTGGATTACAAGAAATAAACAATCTAAATGCATGTTGGTTAAAGAGCAACCCTACTAGCGAGCGATATAGTACTTATAGTGCTATATCTGGGACCTACCAAAAAAGGTTGTTTAATTCAGATAAATAGGGTGTCAGTTTAGACTGAGACATGGCATGGTCTCGTTCTTATAATTGTATCATTTAATTTTATTATCAAAGAACGTTTTAGTGTTCACTGTAATGTTTTATGTGCAAGCAAATAAACTTTGAACGCTATAATTCGATTCCGCGATAGCGATTTCCGCGAATCCAGCATTAAATTTTGTATCACTATCTTAAAAGTGCATGCCGCGTCGCGTCTCGTCATCTTGGTGAGAGATCGGTCTTAGGTGTAATTTGTTGTAACTGTTGTTGAAACAAATAATTAGTTTAGTGATAAACCTCACCAAGTTGTATGATCTGGCGCACGGTGTCTGTGTGGCCGTGTTTGGCGGCCGCCATGAGGCCCGTGAGGCGCGAGCGCGAGTGCGCCGAGTCCAGCGGCGCGCCCTCCGACACGTACATGTAGAGGATCTGGCAGAACGAGTCCTGTGGGAGGTTAGAAACGTGTCGTTTTATTTTTAACCCCCGACCAAAAAAGAGGGGTGTTATAAGTTTGACGTGTCTGTCTGTCTGTCGTCTGTCTGTCTGTGTCACCATAGCTCCCGAACGGATGGAGCGATTTCAATTTAGTTTTTTTTGTATGAAGGGTGAGTCTTGCGCAAGTGTTCTTAGATATGTTTCATGAAAATCGGTTGGGCCGTTTAAAAGTTATGGGGGTGAGAGTGGGGAAGCAAAACCGAAAATCTGCAAATATACTTGTGTGGGGTATCAAATGAAAACGCATCGCGTCCACATTACATAATATTATGTTGTTTTACATTTAAGGAAATTAAGGCATTGGAATCGGGGGTTTTTCATAAATTTTAAATTTAGATTTTTTATTTTTACCTATTTGTAAGGAAAATCAACAGCCAAGATTATCACTATAACTAACCTAGTAGCAACAGAAAGCTAATTACAGATCTTCATGGATGGTCACATATTAAACATGAACATTACAATATAATAACATACAAAAACCTATAAAACTACCTATATACTATCAATAAAATAACTACATATTAGCTAGTCGCTGCCTGATCGAGTTGACTCCCGAAGTAAACAGATCCAAGCCAGCAATGGATGGATGAGGATGCCTGTATAGCTTATTAAAAGCGTCACTAGTTCGCCATAAAAATAAATTTTGCCTATAGTTCGTACCGACAACAGGAGTGTGAAGAATAATGTTTTGCCTAGTTACCTTGGATGGAGCATGAATGAGAATCTTACTAAGTAGTTCCGGACAGATGTAGTTATTATGCTAGATAAGCCTTTGTGACCACAATCTCACTTGCTGTAAAGTGACGATGTGGTCTAAGATGGGGCATGAAGATTATAGAAGGCTTCTCCGTACCACATTACGAAACGGTGAAAAATCGTTTCACGCACTGGCCCAGCCCGGAGGGTGGTGTTCTTAGCACCACCCGGAGGTCACGTGTAAGGATTCAGAGGGTAAACACTTACGGACGTGAACAGAAAAGTAAGAGATAAGGGAGTGAGGCACGTGTCGATAAATCCTGTACATTTGTACAGGGTATTGACAATTTGCGTCAATGCGTTTGTAACCAATCAAAGGCTTAAGATTCATGTGTAGTTCACGCACGCATGAATCGCAATCCTTTGTAGAGATTGAATGTAGCGAATTAAAGTGAGCAACTGGCGACATCAGTTCCGCTGCAATCTGCGCTTCAGAACGTTTCTCCTTATTTGTGTGTACCGCCTTCAACATTATTTAATTTTCATAAATTTCATTTATTAGATTTATTCTAATAATTCCAGGATTGCTATCGATTTCTCTATGATACCGGTATCAACTTTTGATAGGATGATAATGGGACCACCACACAGCAATCATGCCCTTTCGAATAATACGAGAACTTTCGAAATCGATTCACAACTATCGCATATATCGCGTAATTAAACCAATTAAAAAAAAAACATCAAAATGAGGACCGTCTCCTTTCTTGAAGACAAGACTTTCTTGATAAATGAATCATTGTTTATGAGTAAAAATGGCGCCCTGTCTATTGTCACTTACCCAACTGCCTTCATTAAAACAGTCATCTATGAACTCGTCCATATCCGCTTGCAGCGCGGGGTCTATGCTCACTTCCGGCTTAGCCTCCGCCGGTTCTTTACTGCTGCTTCCTTCTGCGGTAGAATCCGCTGGGGCAGTGCCGATTTTCAAACCTGATAATAAATCAATTAAAATTTGTATATATTTACAAAGCCTTATAAGCCCTGTCAAGTAGCTCAGTAATATAATAATAAATAATATTTATTCAGAAAATTTACTTAGCTATGTTGACGAAAATCCTTAAATTTAATTATAAGTATGTGCCTGAACTAGGAGAATGGTTTTCAGTGGATGTAATTAACCACATTTAGCAATGAAAGCATAGTACAAAAAGTGCACAATGGACTTTCATACCGAAGGTCGTGGGTTCAAACCCCGCCACGCACCTCTGAGACACAAAACACGTGCTTTAACTGTGAAGGTAAACATAGTGCGGAAACCGGCATGTTCTGAGGACTTTGATGAGTTTGAAGGAAATGTGGCCAGCGTGGTGAATTAAGGCCTAATCTCTCTCTTCAAGAGAGAAGTCCCTGTATCCCAGCAGTGGGAACACAAATAGGGGTCCTTATGATATGAGCGTTTACAACAGAAGGGTTACCTTCGAGCTGGGACCAGTAGCTCTGTCCAGTCTTGAGGCGGTGTTTGAGGTCTTTCTCGGTATGTTGCATCTTCTTGGTGCGGTACTGGGTGATCTTGAGCACGTCTTCCAGGAAGTATCGCTGCACTTCGAACAGACGCCCCGGGATTGTGACTACGGGGCAGTTGTTGAAGTATCTGGAGAAAAATGTATAAATAAATAAAACCATGTTTCCGGACAATCCACACAACAACATTTGCATACCAGCTTGCGGGTTAAATACAATATAATACTTGTACTATAATTATATCGTGACATGTACTTGAATTGAAAATGTATTTGGCAAATAAATGATTGATTTGATTTGATTTCAACATCTAGCCCAGTGGTAAGCTCTAAGCTTGTGTTACTTGTACTAGACATCGGAAATACCTATTATAATAGACATACATACACAGAATAATTTAAAGTGTTTGCAGAACATGGCCTCGGCGGGAATCGAACCAGCTACATCTTAAATAAATTGAATAGTTAAAGACTTTATGGAAACGACGAAGAAGAAAAAGGTGTTTGATAAGAATATTAAAATAGAAGAGCGTTGAAAAAAAGTTCTCGTGGGAGGCAATTGAATTTGGTTACAGCTATGGTTTAGCAATTTGCCAATTATCATATTAGTATTATTGTTTTCATGGAAAATGTGGAACCACTGCTGTTCATAGGCCTCCCTGTTCCCCTTCAACACATCTCGCTGGCTGTCGCAGGCCAATCCTTATCAAAATCTCGATCTTGGCCTGCCGCGATGCTTCCTTACGTCTATTATTCAGGACTCCATAATTGACATTTCAATCCATTAATCGTCAGGCTTACGACAAACATGGCCACCCCAATTCTTCAGCCACTACAACCCAGCAGCTTTTTAACATCATAATCCTATATGAGGATAATGTAAGTGTGCTTGTTGCTATTTCACGCAAAATCAACAATAATATAGCTTAGTTATAATAAGTAACACATAATAATAGGTTATGTAGATATCCATCAAGAACGGCTTTGCTCAGAAAAAGTAGTATGCATGGCTCCCATTATTTATAATAAAATACCTATGACATATAAACAATCTAATATTAACTTGTTCAAAAAGAAACTTAAACAGATGCTTGTTGACAAGTGTTACTATAATATTGACGAATTTTTAAATGATAAATTTAGTTCTAATTAAATTGATATACATAATAGCTTCATTTTTTTTAGTTGTTAATTTTCTTTAGTCGCATGTTATTATTTTAAAAACATTTGCACACCTAGTAATGGTCAAACATGTCTGAATTATATGTTATTTTATTTTGTCATCTTATGTTACACATGTTTTTTGCAAATAAAGTATCTTTTATCTTTTTATCTTTTATAGGATACTTTTAAGCGAGGTGAAATCTAATTATACGGGCAAAGCCGCGGTTGGAAAGCTAGTCATGCATATTAATTTGGTCCACCCAACTTTTACATAACATACTATTAGATAATTTACAGCCATTGGGGGAGAGCGTTGAGATGGCAACGCAGTTTTTTAACTTTTGCTGTCTCTCCATTCATGACTGTAACATAAATGCAAAAAAATGTAACTGGTTTAAATAAATTTACTTTACTTTTGGAGTTTACTCCTTAAGAAACGATTTGAGTTATAAGGCCCGGTACGGAAATTTTATGAGGAGTAAAATCAAAAAGTGTAACACGAAAAGTTAAGGCGTTACGTAGAAAGAGACAAACATCTGTAGGATTGAACGTGTAAAAGAATGAGATGGAATACATTACACAGCGTATCTCATTTGCAGGGTCTCCTCTTTACGCGCGATACTTCGTAGTTGAGACTACGAAGTATCGCGCAAAGATGTATTGCTGTATTTTATTTATATTATTTTGTAACATACTTTATGTAATACGCTTTATTGAAGTAATATAAATTATCCGAATAATTACAGATATATGTTTGTTTCTCTTATCATTTTAGCAGATGCGTTCATTTACCCTTTTTTTCTATTCGATATTATATCATAATTATCGTTCGTAAGGAGTAAACTCCAATCGTGCGTCGTAGCTGACACACACACACTTTTTTACTTTATTAGTTAGTTACCTGGAGAATATCTGCGTATCAGCTGTGGCGGACATGAGAATCAGCTTGAGGTCCTTGCACCGCGGCAGCGCGTCCCGCAGCGCGATCAGGAGAAAGTCGCTGAACTTGTCGCGCTCGTGTACCTCGTCCACGAATATGTGCGTCACCCCTGCGAATATGTTATGTTCATTTAATATGATGTATCATGATGGACCATAGAGCTAGATAAACAATACGCCAACACTAACGTCAACTGTTCTATTTGACAGAAGTTCCACAAAGAAATCTTGGTATTTGCATCAGTTCAGTTCAGTTTCTCTTTAGGGTTATGAAGAGAAACTGAATGGGACTGCTTTAATTAAGAAAATACAAGCGTAGTAGTCTTAAAGCTAACATCTGGGTCTATAATGTTTTGATTGCTGTGCTTGATTGATTTAGTTGTGTGTAATCAGTAATCATCTATCATTATTGTGTTTATCCATAATTTTATCTATCTAGACTGACTGACTTTTGGCTTTCTTTCTACTAGATGTTATTAGTAGAAGGGTCTGGTGGCGACGGCTGACTATCTCATCACAGTACAGGGGACTGACCAGTGAGCGAGGTGTCCCCCTGCATGAGGGTCCGCAGCAGAATCCCGTTGGTGCAGTAGGTGAGCACGGTGCGAGGACTGACGCGCGACTCCAGTCGAATCTGGTAGCCGATGGACTGACCGATCTTCTCGTTGCGCTCATACGCCACCTGGACAAGAATATAATTTAATTATATAATTATTTTATTTACAATTTATAATACTGGGCCCACATTACGTTGGCTACGGCGAAAATTCGTGTTAGCGAAATGAGTGTAGTCGCGAGGATTGTAGCAACGCTTAATATACTTCAAACACGATGTATGGCAGGTTTGGTCAGAATTGGTCCAAACCAATGTTATGTTTAGAAAACGTGCTTTAACAGTGAAGGCATACATCGTGAGGAAACCGGCAGGTTTCGAGAACTTTAAAGAGTTCGAAGGGCATGTGACATTTACCAACCCATAATTGGCCAGCATGGTGAATTAAGGACTAATCTCTCTTGCCAAGAGAGTAGTACCTGTGTCCCATCAGTGGGAATGTTAACAGGGTGATGATGATGAATGTTATTGGTTAGCCAACGACACGAGTTAACGCCCCAGCATTGGTATAATATCTCTTACCCTTTCAGCGACGGAGACTGCAGAGATCCTCCTGGGCTGCGTGCAGTAGATGCGGGCCGGTTGTTTGTTTTCCTGACAGTGTTCTAGCACCAGCTGCGGCAGCTGCGTGGTCTTACCGCAACCAGTCGCTCCAGCGACTATTATAACCTGAAAGCAATCATTTTATTATGTCACACGACCAAGCCTTTATGAATTGCAAGAGGAAAAGTAGCGTAAATTACAACATCAGCTATTTTCCAAAGACGTCTGTGTTTTCCGAGTTACATAATTTTTTCCGTTGTGAAAGAAGCCAAAGCTTCTCCCTATATACCAGCTGCCAATAAAAGTCCTGTTGAAATTGGTCCAGCTATATCGGAGTTTATGTGGAACAAACAAATGTAGCTGGCTAATTTAATATTATAAACAGAAACTCCACTAAGTGTTCTGCTAGAAACTAACTTTTCTACCATTCAAATACTCAATTCACAATGATCATCTATCTATATAAATAAAAATGAATTGTTGTTCGTTAGTCTGATAAAAACTCGAGAACGGCTGGGCCGATTGAGCTGATTTTGGTTTTAAAATGTTTGTCGTAGTCCAGGTTAGGTCTAAACAGTGAGCAAATAAGGAAAAATTGCCGGGGACTTTTTTTACTCGTGCGACGCCGGGGCGGGCCGCTAGTTAAAGAAAAAGGCTAGCTGAATTTTAGCTAAAAAGATAAAGATTGGTTGATTATAATTTATACTGCACCTGGTTATGTGTGATAGCATCAAGCAGATCCTGCCTCTGTTCATAAATGGGCAGTTTCTCCCTGAACTTCTGGACTTCAGGGTTGTATGTGGTATTTGGCACCTGGAAAAATACAGATATTAATCCCAGTCTTTAAGATAAAACATATTTACTTAGAATTTTTACTCAATAACCTTATAATAGACAACAAAGTATGTATCTACATTTTCAATGGAAACAGAACCAATGCAGTTCCTAATGTCAAATGGTAGGAATTAATGGGTGTTTTCTTAAGTAACCTTCAGTATTGTAAGTACAAATGAAGTGAATTTAATTTATAATAACTACATATAAGTAACATAGCCTTTAGTCGACAAGTTTTATAAGGGCTAACATAATTATTTATAAGTTTAGAGCAATCCAAGCAAAGTTCACCCAATTGGTCATGTAATAAGAAACTAGTGACTAACAGCACATGTCTAGCTGCAAAACACCATTGCTGTTTAAGAATGTTGTCTGCATAGCACCCAATGTGGTGCAACTAGTAACCAACATTAAAACTTTACATGAAAAACAGTTTAAATACAAATTAAATCAATTATTAATTACTAGGTGTTATAATTAGATTTTTTTAATAGACATATTATATTAATTTTGTAGTTATGGCATCGTTTGATATCTTGGTATAATATATTTTAATGAGATTATTAAATAAATAAATTAAAATGTATGTGTGCTTCACTCTAAGTAGAGCATAATAGAAACTTGTTATTTATTTAGATCTTTGTAATCTACATTAAGCTGATGCAAAAAAATATTCTTATTCTTCCTAAGCTTATGCCAATGTACCTGAGCCACTCCATTATTAAGCTGTCCCATAGCTTTATGTGCTAGCTGAGGACTTCTCTCCTTCTCTGGACAACTGCTGAGATCCTCCTTCTCTTTGGAGGTGATCGGGAAGGCATTGTACAGGTCTGTGATGGTACAACGCATGTTTGAGTCCAAAATGAGTTTGGCGTCATTCTGAACAATTGTTGAGCCAGCCCGCTTGTAGATAGTTATGAAACGGTTGACGCCTGTAATTGAAAATAAAGTTTAATGATAATATATAATAATAAGATATTTATTTTCTCAACACTTATTACATAATTATAGAGTAAACATTGTAGGAGGGAGCAGTGAATTATTAAGCAATAAGTGTGAGACTGGTAACGCAATGGGTTTAATGATAGATTCTATATTAGTAATTAGTTCATTATTACATACTTATAAAGGGAGGGTTTTCAGACTGCTAGCTGTACCTATGTATTGCAACAGATTAAATCAAATGATTGCATAATTTTGAGAAATTGATACTCTATCCCATAATAATATCTGAAATACGTCGTTACCTTAGAAACGAGCTAAGAATTTAATCTAATGGTAGCATTGTTGGAAAAATCACATAAAAAAAATATTGTTAAGTTTTTTACCTTTTCCGCGTGACTTAGATTTGAGACCAAGCTGTGCGACTCGCGCGTGGATGAACCCGCGCTCCTGAGCCGAGAGAAACGTAGGGAACTTCAGCTCCGTCTCTTTCTCATCAGAGATAAATTTATCCAGTTGGATCTTCAAAGCAATGCTCACAGATTCCGGCACAGGAAACACTTTGTTAGCCGTGTGCTGGCGTTTAGATTTTTTTGAACTCATGACGAAGTCTTCACAGAATGTCTACACAGCATAACAGGCTTGTTTATCGTTGCGTTGACTTTGTGAATATTATTTCTCAACGCGCAACGCAACACGGCAAGTCATAAACCTAAATAAATTATTTATTTTCTGTCAGTTCAATCAATCAGGACATTGTTTTTATTAGTGCTGTGCTGATTTTATCTTGTTTGATTCGAGGAATATCGATTTTTCATGATTGTAAATTAACAATGGCAACACTACAAATCATCAAGCACTTTACATTACAATGAATCATTCACTCATTCGTTCATTTGTAAAAATGTGCTACACGTGAAAACATTGTTGTGACTGTAAATTTTGGGATTTCTTAATTATTTACTGTAGTCCTCGACGTCAATTATAGTGCAAAATGTCGAAGAACATTAAACATTTAGTCGTTGATACCTCTGCATTCATCAAAGCTGGTAATCTACAAGATATTGCCGAAAATGTTTACACGATCCAAGAAGTTATTGATGAAATCACCAACGATAGGCAAAGGAAGAAGCTCGTGGTGCTTCCATACGATCTAGTCGTGAAAGATGTTTTTACAGAGAGCATCAAATTTATCACAGATTTTTCTAAGAAAACTGGTGATTATATGAGTCTGTCCGCTACAGACATTAAGGTCATGGCTCTGGCCTATCAAATGGAAAAAGAGAAATTAGGAACTACTGAACACCTCAAATCTGATCCAACAGTGCAAAGGACGGTCAAAGTTACTGGACTTAGTGGCTTCAATTTACACCCTGATGAAAAATCTGTAAATGAAAACAAAGTTGAAACTAAGCCTGAAACACAACAGAATAATGCAGAAGTTGATTCAAAGCAAACTATAGCTTCAGAAACCACAAACAAAGATATAAAAACTGTAGATGTTGAAATAGAAAAGGGAAATGAAAGTGATGATGATGATAAACTAGCTGAAGAAATTGCAGAGCAGATAAAAAATATGGACTTGAAAGATGGAAAAGAAATTGATGATCTTATAGTGAAATTATCCGATGAAGAAGAATCATGTGAGGAATCTGACTCCGACAGTGATGGCGGAGAATGGATCACTCCTGGCAATGTTGCAGAGAAAAGGAAAGAAATGGAGGAGGGTGAATTTGAAGAGAAAACTGTAGAAGTAGCATGCATCACATCAGACTTTGCAATGCAGAATGTTTTAAAACAAATTGGTCTGAATGTGACATCCATTGATGGTAGGATTATAAGACAACTCAGAACTTTTATTTTTCGCTGTACAACATGCTTCAAAACCACAAGTGTTATGACAAAATTGTTCTGTCCTAAATGTGGTCATGCTACTTTGAGAAAAGTTGGTGTTAGCATTGATGAAGAGGGAAATCAACACATACATATAAATGGAAGAAAGCCCCTTACAGCCCGTGGCAAGAAATTCAGTCTGCCAACCCCGAGGGGAGGCCAACACTTTCAATATCCAATACTCACTGAAGACCAACATATACATAAAAGATTTGCCACAAAAATGGCCAGAAACAAAACTAATGCTTTGGACCCTGACTACACTGCTGGTTTCTCACCTTTTGTCATGAAAGATGTCAACTCCAAATCTGCTGTTTTAGGAGTAAGGGCAAACAAACAAGACATTAAATACTGGATGAAACATCATTCCAAAGGAAAGAAGTGAAATGTTTACTTTTAAATAGGTGATATTTTATTGATTACAGTTTTATCACTGTTAAATGCATATTACATTTTATTTATAACAATTCCTAGAAACTAAGTAATTTCATTACTTTTTCACCAATTTTTCTTCAATGAATTTGAAGACAGACTCTATGCATGAGTAGGATGTCATTTCATGTTTTTGATGGCCTGAAAGTAATGAAACAAAATAAGTTATTTATATACAAATCATTTAATTTATAAAAACTTCTATAGAATCTTTACCTGCAGAAACACGAATGATATCAAAATCAGGAGTTTTTATTGGACTGTCCAGTGGCAGAGCGCTTGATATCCAATTTCTTGTCACCTTAAAAAAAAAACAATTACATTACGTCACTTATTATTTTTTTGTAAAAACAGATAACTTAAACTTAAATCATGCTATTTACCTGTTTTAGGAAATCTGTTACTTTAGTGTTAGAGTAGCCATGTACAGAATCTGTAAACGCTATAGCTTTAACTCTTTTTTCAAAGTCCTTCATCTTATTTGACAATGTTACAGTCACCACTCCTCCATAACTGTGGGCCACTATGACTACATTCTCAGCTTTGGTGTTTGAGACATAGTTCTCCCAGACATACATTGCATGTTCCTCTGCTGTCCCACTGCCTTCTATTTTTTTACCATCTTGTGTATAGTTTTCATTGGTGTTTAAAACCAATATTCCATAGTCTTTGTGTTGTGCTTTCTTTATGTATGGTATTTGTGTTCCCTTGTCTAAGTTTTCATTAATAATAAGCCTGAAATTACCAGAAAGCCCATTAAAATAATAATGAATTTAATGTAGTGCTGTAACTTATTATCTCAAGTGTAATTTGAATTCCCCTGTAACTAAGACATTATGGAAAAGTGCTTACGATCTTGCCCACTGTCCTGCCCTAACAGCACCAGAGCCATGAATCAGCACCAATAATGTGTCCTTCTTGTCATAATCTTTGGAGACAAATATAAAAGACCCATTATCTCTGTTTTTGGGTACTGGCAATTTTGACAGCTGGACTTGGGTTTCTAATAAATGGTATACATAGTTGGTAACAGCTTCTCCCAACTCTTCATAGTGTGACTGGCATTCTTGATGATGTGCACTGATGTTAAACTGAAATGGCTCTTCCCCAGGTTGCCCATCTTTGTTTATTTTTCTTAGTTGTCCTTCTAAAATTAAACCAATTCAGTTTGAATGATAAACATTTTAACTCCTGATGTTATCCAGCCTTCAACACAATGTCAACAAATTAATAAAAGAGGATTACAATTCTAATTTTAACCACTACACAATACAGTAGGTAGATAGCGGTTAAGTGCTAATAAATTTATCAAGCAAATGTACTCAATGTACTAAGAGCTGCTACTGACGGTTTTCTATTTCTAGCATTAACTGCGGACTTAGTTACGACTTACCTGTATTGAAGAGATAGCCCAACTCACTCATAGTTTTCAAAGGTTTCTTAGTTTCAGATTCCATTTGTTTCCTGTTATTTAAACTATCGCTTTTTAATCTCAAAAATAGTTTCTGAAATCGCGATACGCCTGCACGAATTCTATTTGGCATTGGTTTCCCTTAGCGCAAATCTAGTATCTTGGTTGATCAATATTTTGCATTTGTACACGAAATGTAACTATAATATTTTTTTTACCAAACAATGTTTCGAATTTTTGGAAGTTCTGTACTACTATCTATCTGTGCTGTGTTGCCTGTGGTTGTCCGTGCCCGGACTTATCCGGTATCAAGACTTCTTCTTGACGTCCGTGACTGGCTATATGGCAATGCCCTTATGTTTTGTATACATTGTTGATTCGATAAGGTTTTCAACCATATAACAATGGGAGTCGAGTTATCAGAAATCAAAGAAAATTATTGTATCTCACAATAAAATAGGTACCTATCTAAATAATATCTTCTTCTTCTTGGTTTTATGGCTTGCACCGTTCGCTGGTTGCTACGATTCTGCCAGTGTCGTCAGTTACTTGATAGTATTTTTAGCAAAGTTGTTACCGCTAAGTAATTTTTTTTTTCAGTGACATTGACTTTGACAGCAACAATAATATGAGATTGTCATGATCAACTGACATGCGGGAATAACACTCTATTAGAAGTTTACAAGAGACCAAAGCCTCTTGTCACGGACGCCATCTACTAATCTACTACTAATGTTCGATTTTTTTATTTCTCGCTTAATCTGGTTGGTCAACTTTATGTTTCTGCATTCTTGATACCGATCAATTTTTTTGTATAGCTTACTAATCTTTCAAGTAACTGAATGACACTGGCAAGTCGTAGCATATAGCAAGCGCGATGCCAATAATAAGAACTGAACTGAAGAAGAAGAAGACCAAAGCCTCAATCGTAGGTAGTGATTAAAATTCTCTCTGCCTCAACCCATGGCGGGCATGTTGAACTGAGTAACATCTAGTATTTCACTTTATAATTTTATTTAACTCGACACTGGCAAATTGTCGCTTCAAGCGCAAAGTCCAATTACAAGAAACTGAACTATATTCTGTTTATTTTCATTCCACCTAATCTACATAACACTTGCTGGCAAATTGTCGCTTCAAGCGCAAATAAATAAACAGAATATAGTTCAGTTTCTTGTAATTGGACTTTGCGCTTGAAGCGACAATTTGCCAGTGTCGAGTTAAATAAAATTATAAAGTGAAATACTAGATGTTACTCAGTTCAACATGCCCGCCATGGGTTGAGGCAGAGAGAATTTTAATCACTACCTACGATTGAGGCTTTGGTCTTCTTCTTCTTCAGTTCAGTTCTTATTATTGGCATCGCGCTTGCTATATGCTACGACTTGCCAGTGTCATTCAGTTACTTGAAAGATTAGTAAGCTATACAAAAAAATTGATCGGTATCAAGAATGCAGAAACATAAAGTTGACCAACCAGATTAAGCGAGAAATAAAAAAATCGAACATTAGTAGTAGATTAGTAGATGGCGTCCGTGACAAGAGGCTTTGGTCTCTTGTAAACTTCTAATAGAGTGTTATTCCCGCATGTCAGTTGATCATGACAATCTCATATTATTGTTGCTGTCAAAGTCAATGTCACTGAAAAAAAAAATTACTTAGCGGTAACAACTTTGCTAAAAATACTATCAAGTAACTGACGACACTGGCAGAATCGTAGCAACCAGCGAACGGTGCAAGCCATAAAACCAAGAAGAAGAAGATATTATTTAGATAGGTACCTATTTTATTGTGAGATACAATAATTTTCTTTGATTTCTGATAACTCGACTCCCATTGTTATATGGTTGAAAACCTTATCGAATCAACAATGTATACAAAACATAAGGGCATTGCCATATAGCCAGTCACGGACGTCAAGAAGAAGTCTTGATACCGGATAAGTCCGGGCACGGACAACCACAGGCAACACAGCACAGATAGATAGTAGTACAGAACTTCCAAAAATTCGAAACATTGTTTGGTAAAAAAAATATTATAGTTACATTTCGTGTACAAATGCAAAATATTGATCAACCAAGATACTAGATTTGCGCTAAGGGAAACCAATGCCAAATAGAATTCGTGCAGGCGTATCGCGATTTCAGAAACTATTTTTGAGATTAAAAAGCGATAGTTTAAATAACAGGAAACAAATGGAATCTGAAACTAAGAAACCTTTGAAAACTATGAGTGAGTTGGGCTATCTCTTCAATACAGGTAAGTCGTAACTAAGTCCGCAGTTAATGCTAGAAATAGAAAACCGTCAGTAGCAGCTCTTAGTACATTGAGTACATTTGCTTGATAAATTTATTAGCACTTAACCGCTATCTACCTACTGTATTGTGTAGTGGTTAAAATTAGAATTGTAATCCTCTTTTATTAATTTGTTGACATTGTGTTGAAGGCTGGATAACATCAGGAGTTAAAATGTTTATCATTCAAACTGAATTGGTTTAATTTTAGAAGGACAACTAAGAAAAATAAACAAAGATGGGCAACCTGGGGAAGAGCCATTTCAGTTTAACATCAGTGCACATCATCAAGAATGCCAGTCACACTATGAAGAGTTGGGAGAAGCTGTTACCAACTATGTATACCATTTATTAGAAACCCAAGTCCAGCTGTCAAAATTGCCAGTACCCAAAAACAGAGATAATGGGTCTTTTATATTTGTCTCCAAAGATTATGACAAGAAGGACACATTATTGGTGCTGATTCAAGCGCAAATAAATAAATATAAATATTTCCGGACAATCTACACAACAACATCTAGCCCCGTCGTAAGCTCTTAGCTTGTGTTACGAGTACTAGACATCTGATATACTTAATATAATAGACATACATACGTAGATATTTTTTATTATACTTATTATACACCCAGCCCAAAGAGAGAGAGAAAAAAAAAACCCAATTACAAGAAACTGAAGTAGAGCGGTTGGCTACAGTACACAATGGCCCAAGCGGGCCCACTACAGGACATCGCCATTGTTTAGTTCGTCATCGTCACCGGCCGCTGACCGGGATAGTACAAAAATTCTACGTACCTTGTCAAGAAACAAGTTTCGATGACTGGTCAGCATCCATGATCGCCCTTTTCGCCATTTCTTTTTCATAACTTTGTGACGGTACACACTTCTGTAATACTTGTAAACAGTATACAAATAAATAGCCGCAGCCGTAATTACTTCGACGTCCATCGCATGTGATTTGCCAGACAGAAATGAGCAATGCGCCATTGTGTGAACACCAATTGATTGTGGCTTACAATTGTGCATTGCAAAGCGTGGCCCATCACAGGCCATTGTGTACTGGGGGCATAAGTTGAGAAGTAATTTCTCACTCCAACTATAAACTACATACTGGAACGCAATAACTAGTGATTCAAGGAGATGAATTTATGCTTTAAACACGGGTAATACCGCGGGGTAGAAAGCTAGGAGCCTAGGACTATAAAATCAGATCTGTATGTCTGACTAGTGCCAAGCTGAATTAAGGTTTTTAAACAAAACTTTAATAGTAATCTTAACAACTTCCCTGTCCCCATACAACTCATTTTGATAGTGTCCCACGTCCACAGGTTTTTTTTATTATTACGCTAAATAACATCATTATAATAACATAAAAATAACTAATATACCATATACCTTATAATAACCATTTTTTTTTACTAGTTTAGTTTTGAGTCACATGTGACTCACGAACGTAGGGCGATAAATTTTCTTTACCACGTTCAATGAATCATATGTGAACACCCACACAAATGCATTTTCTCTCCAAGATCGTTAGTAGCTTCTTCAAGCTATTCTGGACATTCTCTACAAGAAATACCTCGAAATGAAAACAATAAACTCGTCCGAAAAAGATGCACTGGGTGTTATGCCAAATTGAAAAATGAAGGATTATTGGCAAGAAAAGCAAAGCAAGTACACACTGAATGCAAAAGATGTGAAAAAGCATTCTGTTTAGAATGTTATAATGTGAAACATGCTTGATTTATTGATTGATTTATAATATTTTCTTTGAATAAAAAACCTTACATTCCAGTATTATAGTTTTATTTATGGCAAATTTCTTGTATTGATACAATGACAAAATCTAAAAAAAATCACGATTTTTTTTTTTATCGTTGTAAACATTAAGTTTTTTGCTATACGTCCACGTATGATTTACAAAAATATCACGTCACGTTCATACCGAAAAGTGTGCCTCAAATCGTGTAGAGAAATGAGTCACCTGTGACTCATGAACTTATTCTAATACGTTCCTATGAGTCATATATGACTCATTGGACAGGGAAGTTGTTAAACTTTGATCAAAATTATTAGATGAAAAGATAGTTTTTAATTATATCAATAATAGTTTCACTAAATAAATTTTCAATAAAAGTTTCAATAAATTTCACAAATTATAAAACATTGATTTTTATAGCTATATTGTGAAAATAAAATAACGATTTCAGAATAATGTTTCATTGTTATGTGCTAGTTAATATTTAATCATTGTACCAATCAAGGAACAACAGTGTGAATGACATAACTAACAAAAAGAATAAAATATAGACTCGAAGGCCTGCATTCCTTTGAATAGCTTGTCTGATTTGATCATTGGCATCTTTGACATTCTCTGTGGTGCCGACCACCGTGTTAGATATCCGGTCAATGTCTTGCTCTTGTTGTAAAACCTGTAAAAATATTAAACAGTAAGGTTTATTTCATTTTCAAAATTAATGTTAGTTAAACTATTTATTTTGAAAATGTTGAAGGACATATTATAAATATTTTCACAGTTTATGTGAGTAAAACCAGGTTATCTGTGTTGTGTAGTAGGTATATACTAGTATCAATACTGAATTATTTCCTCAAATATTGCTTTTTAGAAATGGTCTAAGAAATACCTTTTCTGTAAATATTTCCTGTAACTCTGCTATATGTAGTACTTTACTTTCAATCTGCTTTACTTCCTCAGTCATATTATTTAGCTCATTGAACAGCTGATTATTCTCTGACTCAAACATTTGCAGTTCCTCTGCACTTAACTGTTCTGTCTCATCCAACACTGCCACTTCATTCTCTGACAAGTCTATTTTACTTTTAGCTATGTCTGCCTCATCCTCAGTCTCTTTCTCCTCTTTGTCAGCCGAGAAGGGATTTGGAATGTTCGATTTCAGTTTAGGCATCTCTAAACGGGATAATTTCTTAACATCTAGGTCTCGCTTCACTCTGATTGCTTTTAGCTCACTGTGTATCTTACATACAGCCTTGAGGTATGTTTCAATGAGGTCTATGACCGCGTCCATGTATTCTCTTAGCTGAGGAGACGCCGACACCTTGCGATTATCGTTCCTAAACTCCCTGACGAGGTGTGAACAAGTGTTGATAATTCTTTGTGCACCTGTGTCGATTTGATCACGGTCCTCATCTGACATAGTCTCTCTACCTGTACCAGATGTGCCATTGAAAAAGCTAAGATAACCTTCTCTATGTTCTAATAGAAAATCACGTAACCTGGTTATTTGCAAAGTTATATCTTTCGCAGTAATCATGAAAGCTGTTTTGGGTTTGGTCCGCAAAATTCGCTGTTTTTCGTCGTTTCCAGGACTTTGTATGCCAAAGGCTTTGTTTCGTGTCTTTACAGTTTTGATGCATGCTTTGAATAATGGCGTTATATCCATTTTAATCAGTTAAACTTATAGCTATACGAAATTTTGGAATAATTTACAACTTGACTCGCAAACGCAAAGTAGCAAAGCTATTAGCATAGTACACAGAGAGTATATAATCACTACGTTTTAAGAGACGGGACTAGGAAGGAAATTTTTGATCTAGGCAAAATGTCAAATCGAAGTTTACTATAATTGAAACACCAACATAATAAATAATCTGTTAGAAGTTTAAAAGCAATGGTACCAACATAAAGATAATCTTAAACCTTAAAGAAGAAGAAGGTATATAGGGTTGCACTCGTACAGAATCGAGTTTTATCGATATCGATGATTTAGGTTTCTCTCAATAATAGGTTGGACCTACATACTGAAATTGGGAACAGGGAGGAGGATACTTAGTACAAAAACAAAGTGTAAAACAAAATATTTATTTATACAATATATTACGTACCCATTATTTATGGCGAGATGTAAAACATCATCACCATGATCATGATGATAACATGATCTATTGAATTGAATTAAATAATACATAGTATATTATAATGTATTTTGAGTTACTCTATTGCACTAGAAAACATGATGTAAAGAATGAGAAAGTAATTTTGTTGTTGAATAAATAAATAAATAACTTTTGGTATTATGATCAGATAAATCAAAGAAAATGTTCCGCTATTGCAAAGTGTGTTAAAACCGCAAATTATTTTTCAACACATCGAGATGAATCTAAGAATATGATACTCCTCCTATAATGTGTCATTTAAATGAGGTTGACCAAGCATCATCTGAAAAAAAAGTTTAATTAAATTCGGAAAAACAGCACAACAATAAATTAATTAATATATAGTATTTAAACTCCTGATCATATTGATGGTTAATGGTTTTAGATTCTGAGTGTTGAACTGAGGATGTGGGAGACAAATTCGTTATATTTATGTTCAAATAAAAAAAAAAATAACAGGCCATAGCATATTATCGTGTTATAGATACAATTTTGAAATGAGGCTTATGTCCTATAATAAAAATGATGATGAATAATTCATATTTAATTTGTAGCATAGAACCATTTAGGTCTGGTGGACTTGCAATTTTGTGGTATGAAAAAATATCGATGATAGGCGAGCAAACAAAACGCCTATTGTTTACAGAAGCAATAAATAACATATTGGTAAATGTACTCACCGATCTTCATCCAGGGCAAATATTTGGTATAAGCTTTTTGTCTTCACTTGTCTGCTGTGGGAGTTTCTTGCAAATTTCGCATCGAATAGAATTTTTATGAATTGTTTTGTTATTCATAATTTTCACAAATTTTTACAAAAGTGGTTATAATTATGTCAATTAAAGGTCAAGTACTAGACTGATAGGTGACAAATTGACAATGATCCATGAAGAATAAAACCTATTTAACAAGAAGAAGAAGAATAATAATACCACTTATCTCAGAAGTAGCAGTTACAAAAAGATTTGCGAACCACTAAAGCGTATTTAATATTTGGAAGTATTATAGTCGCGATTAGTTTTATTAAGTTGGCATTTTTTTTTTATTAAGGTGGCAATTTTTTCAAAGCAATGCCTTAGCAAAGTTTTATGTCAGATTCTATCATAGACACTTGCACCAGCCTGATAGTACACAGCTGTTTTCTTGACAGTTGACAGCTTGACAGCATGAGAGCAACCAACCATCAACCAACCAATTGAATCAATCAGTAGTGCTTACGAGATGCAAGTATTCGCTTCATCATCATCTTCCTGACCTTATCCCACATTACGTGGGGTCGGCACAACATGTTTTCTCCTTCCATTTCCCTCTATCACCCGTCATCTCAACACTCACCTCTTTCTTACACATATCATCTTTCACACAGTCCATCCATCTTTTCTTCGGCCTACCTCTTCTCACATATCCATCTACATTCATATCTAACGCTCTTCTCGTTACATGACTTTCATCTCTTCTCATGACATGTCCATACCACGCTAATCGATTCCCTCTCAACTTATCCGTAACTGGTGCTACTTTCAAACTGCCTCTTACATACTCATTCCTTATTTTGTCCATTCTAGTTACTCCACACATCCATCTTAACATCCTCATCTCTGCTACATGGATTTTCCTTTCATCCGTCCCTTTCACTGCCCAACACTCCGATCCATACATTACAACAGGTCTGATCACGCTTTTGTAGATCTTGCCTTTGAGTTTAAGTGGCATTCTAGGATCACATACTGTGCCTGAGACCTGCCGCCATTAAGTAAAGTATTCGCTTGTTTAGTGTAATTATTAAATTTATTAATTCTTACGAAATATTTTTAAGAAAGGACACCCAACACATTAAGCATATACATTGACATTATTTTTAAACCTCTCAGCATGTACGTTTTAAAAATGTTAACAGACAGTAAAAATAATATTAGAAACTTAGAGTATCTATCTATATGTAAGATTAGATAATAAAAGAAAAGACTCGATTTACAATCGATTTGCGCACGATACATCGAAGCATGATATTTTTATTGGCAATACTTGTGCGAATGAACTAAAAACTTATTTTATAGAGTCTGTGTAGCAAGCAGATATCGGTCTTTTTGTATCACAACACACACACAACAAAAATAAAAAACTAAACAAGAGATATTTTTGATTTTCAGATATCATATAAGTTTATCAAGAATTATATACTTCCAGGTTTTGTTTTTGTATAGAAAAAACGTAAAATGGGTTCAACAAATGGGAATTCTCATCAAGGCAAGCATTCCATTCCCACTGACATATTGGACGACCTATGCAGGTAGGTTGCAAAAAAGGTTTATTTTTCTTTGCCAAAGTACTATAAAATATATGTTATGTTATTTGAAAAAATGGTTGTATACTTTGACCAAACTTGAAAGTATTTGTAAACAACAGTAATAGAGTACACAATTTATCACAATAAAATCCCTATTTATCTGTTTTTTTTTTGTAGACTAAAAATAAATAATTCAGATCCCATGAGTCATCTCATGAACTTAAATACATCTTTTGTATTTCAGTCGATTCATAATAAACTTGCCACCTGAGGACCGCGGGAACTTGGTACGCATATGTTTCCAGATAGAGCTGGCGCATTGGTTCTACCTGGATTACTACTGCACTGATGAGAGCAATAAGCTGCATCCTTGTGGGATCAGACAATTTGCAGCACATATTTTTCAGGTAACTATCTAATTTATATCCAAATCAATATGTTAATAAATGTATTCACATTCATAAAGAAAACAACCGATAAAAATATAATTGTGGTGTGCCAACTTTAATATCTGCCAGGCGATTTTGTTAGTTCCCAATGAGCACATTCAAAGAGTTATTAATTTAGTTAACTTGTTAATAAAACATTGGCTCTACAAAATATTGCACATTTTAACTTTTATTGCTGATGACAATTTTTAAATTTTATTATTGGAATAAGGTATTTTACTGTAGCAAATATCAATGTGATTAATTAATTAATAAATATGTTTTTTTTATGATAACTGGCTATGCTACCCTATACTGAGGAGGCATCTATTAGCTATAAAAAATTAGAATAAGAAAATACTAAATTAAGCTTATTAAATGTATAATAAATAGGTTAACAATGATAATGGCAATTATGACTTTAGTTTAATGTTCAACTATTATACTTAACAGCATAGATTAACCATACAAACATATGAATATAATGTATTATCTCCGTTGATACACAAATCACTAATTTAAAAATAACTAATTAATCCATTTCAGCATGTCCCACAACTCCGTGAACATGTTAGCAGCCTTGATGCAGTACTTGACAACTGGCGGGAGTATAAACAGACGGTGCCAACCTATGGAGCCATTCTCCTTGACACAGACCTAACCCATGTGTTACTGGTGCAGTCTTACTGGACCAAAGCCTCCTGGGGCTTCCCTAAAGGGAAAGTTAATGAAGATGAAGAACCTTGGAAGTGTGCAGTTAGAGAAGTAAGAATGAAAGTTTAATCTTAACCTTAGCTTGGATTCTGCCGTGTGAATAACATATTATTTTGTGATAAAAAGTAACTATTATTTTAGATGACAAGTTACTTAATCACTCATTCAGACTTACCTAACAAGATCTTAGAAAATTATGTGGAGAATGAGTAAAGTAATTCTTTAAGTTTTATATATGATGGTGAAAACAGGAAGGAAGATTTCTAACTTCATAGGAAGATTTATGACTATTAGCCCTAATTGAAGTAACATATTAGCTTAAAAAAAGACTTATAATAAGCAAGAGGATGGAATAGATGTTCCATTTTATCTAAATATTGAAATATCAGCTATGGGAGTAGAATAGACCTAAGATGTTCTACTATATGACGCTAGTAGCGTAATTCCTAGTGGCGGGGTTAGTGTAGCGGTCAGCACGGCCGCATGGCCATGCGTATAATGGAAGACGTGGGTTCGAGTCCCGCATTTCGCTAGTACGCTAGGTTACTTCGTCCTAATTTTTTCTACACAAGTTTAGAATATTTTTTACGTAATATTGATCACTTTGTAAAATATGAAATAATGTTTTGAATATGTTTATAAAACAACTGTATATTTATTTCAGGTCCTTGAGGAGACCGGTTTCGATATAAGCAAGCTAATAAACAAGAACGACTACATAGAAGCTATCATACACGAACAGATCGTACGCCTATACATTGTCCCGCACATCCCTCGCGACACCAAGTTCCAGCCGCGCACCAGGAACGAAATCAAAGCGTGCGAGTGGTTCCCTCTAGTCGACCTTCCAGCGAACAAGAAGGATATGACGCCCAAAGTAAAAATGGGAGTGAGCCCCAACGCTTTCTTCATGGTGCTGCCTTTTGTGAAGAGAATGAGGCGCTGGGTATCTGAGAGGAACCCCAAAGTATTCACTAACAGCACAAGACGAACCCGCCATAAATCTATGGGCGACATTGAATCTTCCACAACTAAAAACAAGAAAGGTATATCTCAATGCCTGCAAAATGAGATATCAGAATATCAGCAGCAGAACCCTCAAAATAATTACCAAGAGGCGCAGGAGTATCAGGTGCAGGCAACCAAATTCAAGAATCATAACGGTCACGGCAGCGGAACTAAAGCGAATGGGAATGTTAGTAGGAAGGATAGGAAGCTTGCTAAAAGACAGCTGTTTACCCCTCAAAACACTCATTCTAATAACTTCTCACCCGTGCAAAAGGAAATGAGTCCTAATGTTGAGGTGAAAGAGTCCAAACCTGATGGTTATGATGATGAGTTCTTTAGTTTCGTGGCTCCGTCGTGGGCTAACTTCAGGTTCGACAGGCGCGCCATAATGGAATGCTTGACTTGAATGTTTTAGGATGTATTTTGTTGAATCTTTTGACTGAGACTGTTCTTCGTTTGTAATAAATGTTGCATTTAGAGGAATACTTGTTTGATTGCAGTTCACATTCTGTTTTGTAATTTTTTACCATGTAGGTACTTAGCACCCTGATGACCTGAAGAAGGCTTTGGACTCATTTTCAATCCTTCTTTGTGTAGGAAAAGTGTAATTTGGGAAACGTTTGTAGGAAACATACAGTATGTACCTACCAGCTATGCATACTGAACCCTAATAGGATTTTTAGTAAAGGTATATAAAACCAAAACAATGAGGCCAAAAAAAATGCGAGTCCCTCAAGGATGTGTTCTTAGGTCCTTGACTTTAATTACCTACTTTTTAATACTGGTTTATTTTGATCAACTTTGTAATTAAAAAATTCGAATATTTTATCAGTTAGAGACGACTTTCAAGACATTCCTACGAAGCACTCAAAACGACGCACTAATTTCGAGTAGGTCTGTATCTTATCACAAAACTCTAGGTACCAATTAAGTGAACTAGTTTGGATAACCTATGACCCCCTCCAGATGTGCTATTTATGACTAATGTCAGAAGCAGTCAATACGAATAGACATACCTAACTATATAGGCAGAGAATGGCTTATGTTCGCTCTTTATTTTATTGCGTATAAAAAGAGCGAACATATAAACATATTTTATACGCATTATATAAGTCGAATAAAGCAATAAATAATAAGTTACATCATACACTGTACCTAATAATACCTAAGAATTCTGTCTATAAAAAGCATTGTTTTAAGCGTCAAAAAAATAGCTCTGTGCTTGAATATATGTTTAAGTCAATATCTCAGAATTGACGCAAATAGAAAATAAAAAAAAAAAAACAAATAGCCTCTATTTTGATATACCCCTCGAAATAGAGGGTTCCTAAGATACACAGAACAAGTCCATCTTGTCCTATGATAAGCGCTAATTTGTGTCACTGGTACTTGACATCTAATTCAGCCAGTTAGGAATTAGATGTCAATGAAACCTACATAATATTTTAACTTGACTAGCTGACCCCAGCAAACGTTGTTTTCCAAATTGAAAAATAGATAGTAGCCGATTCTCAAACCTACTGACTGAATATGAATATAAAATTTCATAATAATCGGTTAAGCCGTTTCGGAGGAGTATGGTAACTAACACTGTGACTGGTGAATTTTATATATAAGATTTTCGCTGCCGCCAAACCAACAAACAATTCTCAATAGACACTACCTAGTACTAGTGTAACTAGGTATTTTTATAGTCAGAAACAGTCTCACAAAACTTACGTAAGTACGTATTGGACGGAATCACTCTCGCCGTAATCTCGTCGACATAATAGGTGACGATTCAACCGTATGTATCGTATTAGACACCCTTTCAAATTGGTAAGCGGTTCAATTCAACTCATCCGCAAAATAATTTATTGATGAATTGATGAGTTTATACACGACTTCTTCGTGAATATTCATCGATTCATATAAACTTTTCTGGTCTATTATTAATGGTAAAAAATAGTTTCTCCCTTTTTTATTAATAAAAAGGGTAGCAATTAAACGGGTGACTGTAAATTACAGTTCTAAGTGTCAAAATTAATTAATTTGGGTTATAGAATTACTAAGTGAGCGACTGACTGCGAGTGACGAGAAATCAACAGAACAGCAACTTACAAACATTAATTTGAGTTACTTAAAATACAAAATGAGCAGCTTCATAATATTTGAGCGACCTAATATTTGTTTGAGTGTCAACGTTATGTCCTGCATTTTTTCAATATTTGGCAAATGTATTTTTTATACTGAGCTGCATTTTATCTTAAATGAAGTGTTTCGAATACAAAAACCACTTTGAAAAATACACTAATGAGCAGAGTATAATGAGCTCGCATTTTTTTCAATATTTGGCAAATGTATTTTTTTATACTGAGCGGCATTTTATCCTTAATGAAGTGTTTCGAATACAAAAACCACTTTGAAAAATACACTAATGAGCAGAGTATAATGAGCTCACATTTAAAAAATAAAAATAATATGAATAACTATTTGAAAAAACACTATTCTATTAGTTGAGAAATTTTATTATTGAAATATAAGGGTAAAAAAAGTATTAATAAACTGCTCCGGCTTTCTAAAAACACTCTAGTTGTGTGACAGACAAGACCACGTGGAATTAGGGGTGCACTGATTCGGATTTGCAACTTAAAGTGACCTAATTCATTCATAATTTCATTAAAAAAGCGTATCAAAATAAAAAACATAAGCCCTCAAATAGAATATCAGTAACCAATAATCATTAATAAAGCAGTTTACAAAACTTTGCTCAAAGTGAACTTTTTAGTAGTTCGCTAAGTATAACCTCACTTAGAAAAATCGAATCTATCTTAATATTGAAGTTGCCCTCTCTGTATTTCCAGTCGCTCACTTAGTAATGAAGTCGCTCGGATAAAATTTTAATATCTGAAATGGCTTTATCACAATCCACTTTTTGTAAGCTCGTTCTGGATTTTATTATAAATCAATATTCGTCGTCAGTTTAGTTAACTTTTCGCTTACTCAAATTCATGCCGCTCAAGTTATTAAAACAGTATGTCATCATCAGTCGCAAAGTTTTTTTTTGTTCGCTCGTTTTATAATTCCCCTAATAAAAATATGCTTGAAATATTAAGAATTGCCTACTAACTTATCAGTCCCGAGTATTTCAACTACAAATACATGAACGAGCTTGTATAAGTAAGCTACCATAATGGACAATCCCCTTTGATTTCTGGCTGGCTGACAGGTAAAGAAAATAGATAAAACTTTCTTCTTTTATAACCATGCAGCGGTTTCAAAACAGTTACCAAAGCGACCGAGAATATCTTAGTTTATTACTACTGACTGGTAACGAGGCAAGAGAAAATATTCTTAGTTTGTAACTCATTACAAAACTCGGTTACATACGCGGCCTTAAGTGCTTGAGGTATTCCTCGTAGCGCACCCAGATGACGCGCACCAAAGTACTTCCACATAGCGCACCAACTCTGGTGCGCATCAGCTGGCAGAACATACAAATATTTGACCTCTCGGCGAGAATCGAACCCCTTACCGCTACCTCTTGCGCCGCAACGTACGCGCGGACCATCGCCCACCGCGTCACTGAGGCACCTTTTTAACCCATGTTACAACTAACTGCTCTGGTACTAAGACGGGACATTATATATTTTGCCTTTAAACTACTACTAGGTACCTATATCATGGTTCAAACTTCATAATTGAGCCGTAGATTGTCCACTGCTCGACGTGATGTCTCCCTCGTTGATTGTAATGATAAGAGAGGAAGTCTTGAAAAGATCTGATGTTAACCTTCCTTTTGACTAAATGTTTGCTCCTGACTAAAGAGAAACCTGTTTCACTTTCGCATAATTTACTGTTTTGGGTACCTATATGGAACCGAATACTAATTACGTCCAACGAGTAAGTCTTTGGTTCCCAGGTATTTAGAATGGATTTTCGTAAAGTAACGCCTTGAATCTATCAATTACTGTTCTGGGGTTGTTCTGAGGGTTAACTGAATTTCTATCCTTTTATCTGTGGTTCAGGAATTTCGCAGAAAAAAACAACTTTAATTTTGAGTACATTTATTGAAAGTACAACATGCTAGGTGCAAGTCAATTAAATATGATAACAATTGTCACGTTAATTACAATATTTCCAATACACTTGTACGATCTACACTGATCCAGCGAAATTGACATAAATTTAGTAGGATTCCTTTTTATTTGACAAATAAAAAAATAAACTATTCCACAATGTTCAAGAATTTGAAGAGGATAGTATTTTTTAACTATTTTAAAATACATATAAAAATAAATAAAACAATTCCTTTATTTTTATAATCTATTATTTTAAGCAAGAGGTACAAAGTTTGCGATCGTACAAGTAATTAATTATAATTACAAAGAACGAGAAACAACAGCAATACGCACAAGTCCAGTTACCAATTAACTAAATATTAAACTAAGTAAAATTATAATACCAATTTATCACCATCTTCTGGGTTATGTCTATAAGTCAACTGTAAACAAAGTGTACCCGAAGAAATAAACTTATAGAAATTGCCAAATAATCGCATAACATAATTCTGCGGTTTTATATATTTTTTTGATATTACGAGCATAAATATCTGTCCTGAATTAAAATTATACCATATTAACGTAGTCCGAGGATTAAAATTACGACTGAGATTTCAGTAGTTTCACGTTCAAGTTTTATCTTAAAATACACATTACATTCGTCGCAGCTGTAACATATTTCTTTAAATTCAATAATACAATGAAATAAAACTATAACATTTAAATAAAAAACATATATATGTATAATAATAACCCATATTTTCTTAACTAACCTTAAATAAACTTACCCCAGTAGGACTATATGGTACACCTACTGCATCTTTTGCCTTACCTAAATAGAACATGACCACTGTTGCAATGTTGTGCCTTTTCCGCCTTTATTGTACATAATCCTAAAATCTATTATTACTTATACTAAACATGAAAATATACGGTCTATATCGAACCTCATTCACACGAACTCGTCATATAACATTTACAGTAAGAATACAATAGAACATCATTTCACAATTCATGTATATAAATTTAGAAATCACTATTCGTCTCATTGGGCTTAAGAAAGAAAACTGTTACATTATTTCAAAAACAATAATGGCAAAATAAAAATATACAATACAAGGGCATAATAATAAAAAAGGAATTATGGTAGAAAACGATTTGCGAAATATTTTTTTTAAATAGATTCATAGAAACTAATTCCACTATCACTGAACAGGCTAATGATAAAATAAGGAGGTGCAAGCTGTGGATGTAAATTCTTATTAATGTTCCTAAAATGAATAAAATAAATTTTAACTCTGCATAATATAGGTATACTAACCCATGTTCTGTTAAACTGAACAAGCGTATGCATTTAGACAATAAAAATATATGGCTAATAAAATAATACATAAATAAAATATTTAATTTGTAATTTTGACAGAATTAATGGTTTTTTTTTGTATAATAATTAAATATGAAAGTACCAGCTACATCTTATGACTACAATTTATTATCATGTTCGTCATTATAATTAAGAAACCTACATTATCTGAAATGTTTGCAAAGCTATCTTTTATACATTTGAAGCTCACCTCGCGTATGAAAGAGTATCGCCAATATATGTACAATATAAGCATTTTATTTGGGTGATCGCTATTGAAACAAAGACCGCAATCTGAACAACTTATAAGAACATATATTTTTTTTACAATAATATCACTTACGCTTTATCACAGTGCCTTCATAAACTTTAAAAACTTAACGGACAACTGTAAACTCTTTAAAATAGAGAATTTGTTATGGAATATTAAAAAAGTCTAGCATAAGGAATATAAAAAAAAAGTCTAGATCAAAGGTCTTGTCAAGAGTGAGGTACAAAAATAAATTTTAGGATATTATGTTGAATGAATATGGAATGCACTTAAAAGACAGGTAGAATGTTTAATGTCAAATTATACTAAACCTATTTTAAAGTCATAAATTTTAAACAAAATGATTTCTAATTTTAAAGTAACAGTTAATATCACAGCCATTTCTTGAATAAAAAGCTTAAAACACAATGTAAATGTATTCCAAAATTATATATCACTCGGACCACAGCCAATTTTTTTAAATAATCAATATATTTGTGTCCTTTAACTTAAATATTCACTGATTTGGTGCTTTTTGTTAATAGAGAACTCTTAATATGTCCAAATTATGTGTATATTCAGAAGTATCGAATAGAATTGCAGACGATTATTGTCCTTGAAGGTTATCTTGAAGTTATCGGTTCAAAATAATTTAAAACATTACTTTATAAAATAAGTTACACTCAAGATTTTTTTTTAATATCAGATAAAAGAGGATGTTAGCAGATCTATTTATAATGATAATAGAAAATATATATTTAAAAAAAAAATTAAGTTATAATATGGACATAAATATGTATTGGGTTTGGCAAGTAATTTATGAGTTTTATATACTTATTTCTTTTTGCGCTCTTTGTTTCAATTTCTTGGAAATCTATACTAAAGACTAGTCTAAAGTCTAACTATCTTTACATAATAAATCTATTATATTCGGTCCCCAATATCACCTCTTAGGGTATTATACTCAGGGTATACCAATCTACACATTTTAGGCGATCATTCTAGAATTGGTATATGTACAAGGAATCTTATTTGTTATTATAGAACATAGACATACCACATTTTAATTTAATTTACTATTTTCGTAGCTAAGTAGACGCCATTATATATTTTCATAATAATTAAATGAATATTTAAATTGAATTAACATCATAAAACATTTTAATTTAAACATATCTTGTTAGTTCTCGTTTTCAAATAAAATTATATAATATGATATTAAGATTTCTAATAGTGGTTACAAATAGTAGTAGAATAATAAAAAAATATAAGTGTAAGAAACTAACATGGTTAAAAATCATAGAAGGTCAGGAATTAAAATTCAATATTTTTATAAATTATATAAGAATAAAAAATAATTTAATTACATTAAGAACAAATAAATATTAATAACAATACCGAGAGTAAGTAAAATACATATAGCTAAAAACCATTATAATAAAACCTATAAACGAATTGAAAAAAAGAGAACCTAAATATTAAAAAAAAATATGTAAAAGTGTAAATAAATAAATAAAATATATCGATGTCTAGGAAGTCCAACTGTCGCGTACTAGTTTAATTTTTGGGAATCTATGATATCGAGATTAAGGCCATTAGCACTTAACTTCACCAAACTCTAGCAACACTAATATTGCCGATATTATAATAAAAACAAGAAATAAAAAAAGTTACAACTTCAAGTAAAAATATTATGGAATTCAACTCGATTGCATATAACTCAAGAACAATATGACCGACTTTAATCATCATCAAAATACGTTTTTACGTTCGCGGAGATAAAAGTTCACGTTTTATTATTTTAAATGTACCTATGTATTATGTATGTATAAAAATGATTGACCACTGTTGAACTGTGAACAAGACACTGTAGCGCAGGAGATTGCGGCTTCGATTCCCAAAAGGGTCTAAACACTTTACTGTATACAATATTTCTGAGTAGGTACCTCAAAGGTTGCCTGGATGATATCACTTTTAGTGATAAGGCCGCCCATTGTTACACTATTACTTCATGCATTTTAGTTGTTAAGCATTGCTCTGTTGTATTATAAATTTTGTGTTTCAATAAAGAGTATTGTATTGTACCTACAAGCTTAGTTCAGTGTTATAGATACTAGACATCTGATATACCTATTTACTTATTTAGATATGTATGTATACATATATATATATATTTTTATTATAGAAAACACTACGATTAAGTAAGACGAGTTAATTTACAATAGTTGCACACTATAACCCCCGAACCCACACATCTTACCTACATTGTAACATCGATAGCTATTTAATAACCTAGATTTAGGCCTCTGTGTCTCTTAAAATGTACAGTCAAGAAATCCTATTACGCCGCTAGCATTTTACGCACAGTCGAATTTGCGCGCAATATAGAAATATTGATAACAACCACATAACGTGGCTTCAAAAATATGTGTTTACTGTGACGCCATCTGCTCAATAAATAAATAAATATTTCCGGAAAGTCCACACAACAACATCTAGCTCCGTGGTAAGCTCTAAGCATATGTTACGGGTACTAAACATCTGATATACTTAATATAATATATACATATCTAATTTTTAATATACATATAAACACCCAGACCAAGGAGAAAGTGCTTGCAGAACATTCAAACTTGACCCCTCGGCGGGAATCGAACCAGCTACCTCTTGCACACCAAGTGGACCTTCGTCCACCGCACCACTGAGGCAGTCGTAATGTAATCAAATTTTACCCCTCAGGGTAAAATTTGAAGCGAACTGTCAAGACAATGATACTTTTTAACCCCCGACCAAAAAAGAGGGGTGTTATAAGTTTGACGTGTCTGTCTGTCTGTGTCACCATAGCTCCCGATCGGATGGAGCGATTTCAATTTAGTTTTTTTTGTATGAAAGGTGAGTCTTGCGCGAGTGTTCTTAGGCATGTTTCATGAAAATCAGTTTGGCCGTTTAAAAGTTATGGGGATGAGAGTGGGGAAGCAAAACCGAAAATCTGCAAATATACTAGTGTGGGGTATCAAATGCAAACGCATCGCGTCCACATTACATAAATTATGTTGTTTTACATTTAAGGAAATTAAGGCAATGGAATCGGGGGTTTTTCTTAAATTTTAAATTTAGATTTATTAGTTATTATTTGAAAAGTTAAGACCTGTCAGTGTATGCGTGTATCCGTGTTTGTGTGTGTATGTAAAGAAATAAACGTTTTGACTTTGACATGTCAAAAACGCGCGTGTCAAAATAGCAATCGTCAAAATGCGCTAACTGCGCTGCGTTAACGCAATAGGACCTCTATTCTACTTATTCTATTTCTTATACATCATTAATTATAAATTAGTTTAGTTATTATGTACACTACTTGGTACCATATGCAGTCGATCATATAATATACAAACATTTACGAAATATATCCTAAACTATGACAATTTCTGTAAAAAGTGTAATATTAACATTCTAAGGTGCTTTATGTACTGTTTGAGGGTATTCCGGTTTTATTAATTAGCAACTTATATAGATTTTCCTGTATTTCTCATCTCAAATAGAGAAACACATAAAAAAGGCGGCTATGGCTACCTGACAACCGGAAGTTGATTCAAAGAAATTTGAGACAAAATTACAGATTGCGCGAACAGAGGTTAATAATTCTAGATCATTTTCCCACTGCAGGGCAAGAGAATTCCTTGGGGCACATCGGACGCCATAAATTAAAAATAAGATGTTCTAGATCAGGGACATTTAGTTAACAAACAATTTTAGGAAGAAATAACCAATCGTCTTTATTGCGCCATATGATGATCAAACGATAATAACTCAGAACATACCCGCTTCAGAATACTTTAAAAAACAAATTGGCGTGGAACCATTTTAAAAACGCCAATATGTTTCCAAAGTAAGGATGTACCTTCGAGTATTTATTCGGTAAAACACTAAGCGCCTCGTATTCAAAACCATATTCTTTAAAAAAGGATCATTATGTAAACCTATACTTTAGCCGAAGCCATAACCTTAGAAACTAATAGTTAATTTATCTGTGAATATATATTAAACTTCTGTGTATGGGAAAGAAGATTATACTCGTATCTATTTATGTATTTATATATAACATGTACTTATATTTAAAAATTACAAACTTGACAATAAGCATATTTCCGTTGCTTGGTTATTAAATAATATTCATAAATCTTTGGAAGACCGTCAATCCTTAATTATAAAGTTATATTAAGTTAAGAAACAGAATTAACTAAACATTACATTAACTTTACATCTACAATAGTATAATCTATCATCACAAAATAATATATAAAAAAATATTTAACGTTTAAATGTTATTTTATTATTAAATGTTCAAGTAACATAACTATAAAGATCTTCAAATATTAAATTAATTTATTATACGCCTTTCCAAATAATATAGCGAACAAAAATTATATTAAATTAAATGAGAACAATATAGTAATATAATATTTAAGTAAATTCGTTCTTAAATGTTTAGTCAAATTATAGAATATATCAAAAAATGCCGTCAAAAGTTTAAACATAATTAATGTTTCCAAGTGTTAAGAAATTAGTCGGTACTTTGCACCCTGATTTTAATCCAAGACGAGTCGGTAAATCAGAATAACCTATCATTTAAGGAATAACTAATTCTTCTTAAAACGTCAGCACAGCAATTATACATATATTATTATACCTATTCAATTATAAAACTAACGGGAGACCAGATAACCGAGATTAATAAAGGTGTTTTTTTTTGTTTTTACCCCTGCCTGCCGAACTACCAATGTGTATATGAAAAGATATATTGCGGTAAATATCTAATCAGGTATTTATTGGATGGTTCAGCAAAAGCTATATCTTAATGATGGCAATTCATAACAAGTTGACGTTAAATGATTAAAATGACAGATAAGTCTATCATTCTGTCATGTAACATCATCATTTAGTAGTAAGCCTGTTATGAATTGCCAACAATGTCATTTTAATCCATCAAAAAATCATCCGATGTCACTAAGGTGTTATAGCGCTGAGGTTATTGTTTACATATATGATAATCCCGTTATTTTTATATTAGAAGATATTTATAAATAAAAAAATAATAAGCTAAATAAAATCTAACCTCAAATAATTACGGACTTGTGTGTATTTGTGTTGAGTTCAATTCACGCGGACAGTACAAAGTCTAAAACTATAAACTTTCTAGACTCAGATCCAGGTATTTCGTAAACACATAATTAGTACTTATATAGTGTCCGCGTGATTTGAATATAATATACTTAGAGCAAGAATCTAATTTATTATACAACATTCAGAAAATATAAAGCCCTGTTCACAATAAGTATATTCGTTTCACGGAGACCGTTTATAGCGAGCGTTGAAATTACTATCAACGCCAAAATCTACGAAATGTGAACAGTGATTCTCTATCGGATACATTATATTGGATATTAAAGTCATATTGATAAAAGTAAAATGCATTGATGACTCCCGATCTGGCAAGTATATTTACATTGACAACAAAAAGGTCAAAATTAAGTCCACCGAAACCTCTCAAATTATTAAATATTTAATTTTATAATATTTATACATACTTTAAGTCAAAATCTTGTAAAGTGAAGAAATAATAATTTAATTAGGAACTTAATAAACATGAAAATTTGGTATATATTTTTTTTATTTCTTTAAAAAAATATCATATAGCTGTTCTTAAATAAAACATTTTATTAACAAAAATC
Source organism: Gymnoscelis rufifasciata (assembly GCA_929108375.1). Lineage (NCBI taxonomy): Eukaryota > Metazoa > Arthropoda > Insecta > Lepidoptera > Geometridae > Gymnoscelis > Gymnoscelis rufifasciata. Next base: position 13,498,651 of record OV815314.1, read on the forward strand.
AATAAACTGTATTTAACATTATTAATCGGATAAACCCAAACACACTCATAATCGTATCGAAATAAAAAAAAATCCACCGTTGATATAATTGTCACCGACGAAAGAAGAAATAATGTTGATTTTTATACATAATAATGAAAAATAATGACAATAAGGTTTACACAGATAGTACTTTTATTACCGGAAAAATTCCCCAGCATTGCTGCAAACTATTTTGAATTTTGAAACTCAAGTGAGGGTAATTAAAAAATCTAGGAAACAATCGTAAATCATTTACATAACCTTTTTATTTTTATCCAAACATAACACCTCAGCTTTTAACAATATCACAGTAGGGTTCTAATACTGGGGAATAAATACAGAGAAAATATTATGCAAGGTGCATAGTGGCGGAACGGAATCATTATTTAGCTCATCCCTTGGCCGCTTGGGGTGTTCGAAGTGACGATTTTAAATGTTGCAAGGTTTTCTCATAGTATTTATATTAAACATTTGAATAGTTAATAGCTACCGGGTCTGATACAGTTACTTTACTCGGATTGTTTAATATTGGATAGATAACGGTTGTCTAAAACAGTAATTGGGTAAGAGCCAAGAGAGGCAACCGGGGCTTAAAAAACTATACTAAAATAAAAAAAAATATATAGGGACCTTAGTTTCTACTAAAAAGTTTTCTTACGGTTGCCCTACTCATCGAGACGCAATATACGAGCACAAACTCGGCGGGGTCTTTTTGACCGCCAACCGAAAACGAAAACTGTCTGTAGGTCTGTCTGTTCATTATAGCTCTCGAATGGATGAAGTATTTCAATTTAGTTTTTTTATGATAGGTGTCTTACGCGCGAGTTTTAGATTTTTGTGATGAAAATCGGTTTAGCCGTTTAAAAGTTGTGGGGGGTAAAAGTGGGGAAACTGTCCAAATATACTCGAGTGGGGTATCAAAAATGCAATAAACCCTAAAAAAGGAGATATTTTCTGTCTGTGCTATAAGCTGTGGGTATAGGTTCTCCAATTTATTAGATTTTTTTAGTGGTATACTATCGGGACTGAAACTTTCAAGCGAGGTCAACTATGCTTGTCTTCATACTGTCTTCTAAATTTGAACTATTAAAAAAGATACTTCTTAATGTTAATTAGGCACATACATAAGGCACTTAAACCCCACTGTTAAGAGGAGCTTAGATAGCAGTACCTTCAGAACGAGTTCAATTTAGTGACGATACGAAACAACTGCACAGCAGCTAGTTACCGTCTGCTCTCAATGAGGAGCCAACCCAAACCCTCCCACTCATTCAGAGCAAACAATTCACAGATGCCACGCAGTCATAGTCGCCATGTTGGAAAGTAGTTTTTTCAGCCAGCACAACTATTTTTTTCTCATTTCTTAACTATTACTTAGACTAAATCCGTCCAAAGTAAAAATAACAATGAGATGAGATGATAGGGACAGTACTAGTCGAGTATCAGTCAAGAAATACGAAAAATACTATCATGCTTAGCTTGTTAAGGGCCAATTTGTTTCTCTGCATACTTGTCATGCGGTTTGGCAAGTGCAGTTTAACACATAGATGCGAGTACCAAGGGAATATTCAGAGGAGAACAGAGTTTAAATAGAAATGAGGCAAACTATAAAGAGGCGACTTTAATAAAGGTAGTGAACAATTAGAATAAGATACAAAAATAAATGGTTTATTAAACATAATGTGTCTAAGTCAAAAGAAATAAAAAACATTTTATGAGGGGAGGGAAGGTATTAATAATAATGTTTCTGAATAGTATCTTTAGCAAGATTAAGCAGGCGCTGCCAACACATTAAATTCACAGCGTATTGTCAACTCACCTTGATTTTATCATGGACTTACTTAAAGATTATAAATACGAATTGAAACATAACAAAACTTTGCTACCTATGTTGGAAAGTGAAGTTATCGATAACAGTAACTTTGGAACGCGTTTAATTACGAACTATTACATTTGCCCGTTCGTAAGAAGTTTGTAAGATGATAACAGATAGAGGTTAACAACATTCACACTTGATTATGCCGCGAACATAATGACTCCCTGTTAGCCGGTGGGCGGTGTAGCCGCTAAGTTCCGCTGTGGGTCGGTAAGAAGACAACAGAGCTGCAGTGTTGGAGTCTTTCGTAGTCTCCACAGCTCCGTTGGTTACAAGGGAAGGAATTGTGGCAGTTATTAGGATAGCTGCCACAGCTCCGAAAGTGAGAAGATAAAGAATTGTAGCAGTTATAAGGATATCTGCCACAATTCGTTGGTAAGAAGACAACAGAGCTGCAGTGTTGGAGTCTTTCGTAGTCTCCGCAGCTCCGTTGGTAACAAGGGAAGGAATTGTGGCAGTTATTAGGATAGCTGCCACAGCTCCGAAAGTGAGAAGATAAAGAATTGTAGCAGTTATAAGGATATCTGCCACAATTCGTTGGTAAGAAGACAACAGAGCTGCAGTGTTGGAGCCTTTCGTAGTCTCCGCAGCTCCTTTGGTAACAAGGGAAGGAATTGTGGCAGTTATTAGGATAGCTGCCACAGCTCCGAAAGTGAGAAGATAAAGAATTGTAGCAGTTATAAGGATATCTGCCACAATTCGTTGGTAAGAATACAATAGAGCTGAGATGTTCATTGCGAGCCCCACATTTTCACCACAGCTCTATTGGAAAAAGAGACAATCTGAAGTGGTTAAGTAACCGAGCATTACAACAGTGCGTCACAAAATCCGCATAGTCTTTTTAAACGCAAATAGCCTGACTATGACGCGGACTTAATGACGCCCTATTTGCCTGTGGACAGGGTAACAACAGAGCTGACGTGGTTGAGCCGCTGAAACCACCACAGCTGAGTTGGTAGGAAGATAAAATTTGAGGCGGTTTAGCAGCCGAGCATTAAAACAGTGTGTCACGAAGTCATTTGCATAATCTTTTATTTACAAACATTCACACTTGGCTATGACGTGAACTTTATGACGCCCTGTTTGCCGGTCGGCGATCTAGCCGCTTAGCTTAGAGCTGCCGTAGGTCCGTTGGGAATAACATTAAGAATTGTGACAGTTATTAGGATAGCTGCCACAGCTCCATTAGTAAGAAGATAACAGACCTAAGGCGGTTTAGCAGCCGAGCATTAAGACAGTGCGTCACGAAGCGAATCGCATATTCTTTAATTTACAACATACACACTTAATTATGACGCAGACTTATGGACACCGTGTCTGCCAATTGGTTTAACAGATAGTGGAGAGGGATATAGCATAATTTGTAACTCATAAAGGTTTTAATAATTGATATTGGGTCTGAACTGGTATTTTTAGCGGTATTGACAAGGTTTCTCACTAAAAACGAACTATCACAGATGAAGGGCTGTTGGAACAATTACAGCTGTGTCACTGAATTCTTTAGTAGGATAACTGTGGGAAAACTTAGTCCCGTTATAAGCACAACTTTAGGATAACTATGGGAAAACTTAGTCACGTTATAAGCACAAAATGAAAAAAAAAACACTTGAAAATAAGCTTTTAATTTTGCATTGTCACGCAATTGACGGATTTCACAAATTTGAGGTTAATCGAAAACCGGGAAGTGATTCAAATTTAATTTGCAAGAATTGATTACAGACAAACATCCGGACAGATGAAACTTAATAAAAGTTTATTATACGAAAAAAAAATATTAAAATTGTCGCAGTGCAAAAGTTTAAAACAATTCTAAACAGGCGGTTGGCTCTGTTAATAATTTACATGAACTGCAGGTATACTGTTGAATGTCCTGTATATAATGTAGTAGGATTGTAGGATGGCACTGGTTGGTAGACTCGCGCAGGACCGTCAAAATTTGGCTTAATAGAGGCCTTTAAAGGCTGTGCGTGTAAACGGGCTATAGAATATATTATAAAAAAAATCCTGTACAAGGATAACATAAAACTAAGAGATTTTATTTAGGTAAGGTTCTATTTCTGCAGCAGATATGGTGGGTATTTTTTCGGCGATAAAATTATATCTGGGCAAGCATTATCGTTTTAAAATTATAATTAACAACGTTTCCTTCCCTGTTATGTTATTATCATGGTTAACAAACAATATTTAACGAAAATCAATTAACTATAAACATTGGATAGAACATTAAACATTTTTTAATCAACTTATCAACCTGATAGGGTCAAACTCATAAAATAGATAGAAATAAGCCAGAGTGGCTTTTCACCAATGCTAAGCATTGATATGGACGCGTTCGGTATCCAACAATCATATTTATTTATGAAGAAAATTTATATGATTAGTGGATATCAAACGCATCCATAGCAACGTTGCATAGCTTTACTCTGATGGAAAAGTACATCGTCGATTGAAAACTGAACTTGGTCCAAAATTAACTAAACTTACCTACTCAGGAGTCATCAGTCATTCCTCGTTATCTAGCCTAGTTGGGGAGTTCCTCTGCCGACACCGTTTGGTCAGTACGTACGAGATCCCTGAGATGGCTAGCAGGATCGGTACGCCCAGCCCGATGGAGATGATGATGATTACGAAGAGAGAGAACGTCTCTTGGGGCGGGAGGCCGTAGCCGATTGAGAATGACCTAGGGAAGATAAAGTAAATCAACCATTGACATTAATTATTTTCATCGAAATGTGGTCTCCTTGGTGAACGTGGTGTATCTATGTACAAAGTAGTTTTAGCTGCATCACGTAATCTGCTGGACATGGGTCTTACTCATAGATTTCAAATTATTTCGGTTCATTCGGTTGTAAGCAGCACTCGACAGGGAGTCCGCGGTCTTTACCAAGTCATCTATGGTGGTTGGTGCATCCTAACACCCATCCGTCACTCGCCTAAAACCCAATAATTGCCTACAGCGCGTTGAAACTTGAGGTATCATAACAGAAGACCTACTCAGTTTAGGTAGGTATAGTGGTGTAATTATGTGACCGCTAAGGATAAAGGAGAGGATTTGTTACTTGACCTATTAACCAATATGAAATAATTGTGCTAAATATGTGTGTGTGGTTTGAATTGCCTATTTTCTTCGAAATACCCTCGAACACTAGGGACATACGTGAAAACATTTGTATGACATAATGACTTACCAAGTGGTTTAGTTTTATGACATAATAATATGACTTACCAAGCGGTATAATTGTGCTGTTTGTAATATCCATCACCGCTGAGACCGAAGGACACGAACATGTCCTGTACTAACAGCTGGTCGTAACCGAAGTCTCTATAGAACTGGCGGAGGTTGCTTTCCGGTGGAATGGTGGTCCTGTGAACAGACACCGGTGTAGGCCTTGAAAATAGGTTTGTGGGGAGGGTTTATTAGTAATCCACCCTTTTCATAAAAGAAAAATAAAAAGCAACTGTCGTGAATCAGCGTCGCCTTTACTTTTCATCATGTTGGACATGCATGGGACGTCCACTGATGCGTATATTTTGATGAAGATAGGTTTCCTTCAAAATAAATGGGGGCTTGGGCCTAATCCACCACGCTAGTCCAAAGAAGGGTTGGTGGGTAAACTACCATTCAATATATATATTTTTTAAATATGTTTAATCTGTATGTAAAGCATACAGATTAAACAGATGAGCCGCCCATCAGACATGCCTGTAAATTCGGAGTGTTGGTGCTCTAGCCGCATCTGTGTACGCAACCGGCCGGTTCTGCAGGAAGATGATAGAATAATAAGATACCTGACTCTTCAGACATACCTGTTGATTTTTTAATCTGAAAATATTAAGACACATCCGTAACCTTCGCGCACAGGATTCGAACCTGCATCTCCAGGAATGCGCCCTGACGTGCTAGACCAATTACACCAACGCGTCATCACGTGATAGGTCGAAATTTTTCTGCACTTTGTATTATCGAGTGAAGCCCCGAGTAACGACATCTAGTAGAAAATCCAAGGACTATTCTACTTCCATAGCTGATATTGCAATTTTTTTATGTTTTTAATAAGTGATAAACCTCAATAAACCTCAAAATTTAAAAATAGTTTAACCTGCAAAGTGAGGTGTATAAAAATACCTGTTGAAGTCAGAGACATGCGTATTGGTGGAGGAGGACACGTCTCTAGCCGCGTCCGTGTACGCGACCGGTCGGAACTGCAGGAATCCGCCATTGTCACCGACAGAGCTGCGAGGACTTTTGATCTCTATTATCTGTTAAGTAATATAATAAATCATGATTTTAATATTTCAGCTTGCTTATACATTCTACGGAGTCTTCATAGGAGTTAAGGTTATAAAGTAGGTCTCATTCTTATCCTTACAGGATATTTGCATATCTGAACAAGTTCGAAAACGTGAAACGCTTGTTATTAATAAATCTAAATTTAAAATTTAAGAAAAACCCCCGATTCCCATGCCTTAATTTCCTTAAACGTAAAACAACATAATATTTTGTAATGTGGACGCGATGCGATTTCATTTGATACCCCACACTAGTATATTTGCAGATTTTCGGTTTTCCTTACCCACTCTCACCCCCATAACTTTTAAACGGCACAACCGATTTTCATGAAACATGTCTAAGAACACTCGCGCCAGACTCACCTTTCATACAAAAACTAAATTGAAATCGCTCCATCCGTTCGGGAGCTATGGTGCCACAGACAGACAGACACATAGACAGACAGACACATAGACAGACAGACACGTCAAACTTATAACACCCCTCTTTTTTGGTCGGGGGTTAATAAAGACGCACCATATACCCCTGTTGTTACAAAGTGAACTAACCTCAAAAACACCCGGAGTATGCTCGTCGTCCAGGCTCTTGCGCATGTCGAAGGTCCAGGAATCCGCGGGCTTGTCGGTGGACAGCAGCAGCATGTGCAGCGCGAACCGACTGGCGTTGAACGCGCTCGTCAGGTTCACGAGGCGCACGTCGGCTAGGGTGGAGTTGGCGGTGTGGATGAGGTGCGGCAGAGTGGGCGCGTAGTCTTTGAAGGGGAGCAGGTCCAGCTGGTGGGAAATACTGTGTGAATACTAAATCCTGTCAGACCAGTCAGGCGTATAGGCATTTCGCATCCAAAAACACAAAAAAGAAAGTGTGTGTGTGTCAGCTACGACGCACGATTGCAGTTTACTCCTTACGAACGATAATTATGATATATAACGAATAGAAAAAAAGGGTAAATGAACGCATCTGCTAGAATGATAAGAGAAACAAACATATATCTGTAATTATTCGGATTATTTATATTACTTCAATAAAGCGTATTACATAAAGTATGTAATACGCTTTATTGAACGACTACGAAGTCTACGAAGTATCGCGCAAAGAGGAGACCCGAGAATGAGATACGCTGTGTAATGTATTCCATCTCATTCTTTTACACGTTCAATCCTACAGATATATATGTTTGTCTCTTTCTACGTAACGCCTCAACTTTTCGTGTTACACTTGATTTTATTCCTCATAAAATTTCCGTACCGGGCCTTATAACTAAAATCGTTTCTTAAGGAGTAAACTCCAAAAAAATTACGCGTAATGATTGGAAGCCTCTCAGTTCTTTGTCTAACAGGACACTAAGACCAATTTTTTATGTACTCAATCTAGGCCCCTGTGCTACCCCAGTTGCACCAGTACTACAAACAATTTCAGAGAACCTTTGTGTAGGCACAAAATTGTTGCAAATAAAGAACGTCGAAATTCTATCGGGAATATTTATACGCATATGTGGGTTAACAGTTTTTAGGTGTGTGGTTGTGGACTAGTGTAACAAAATAATTGATATCTAAGTTTTGTTTATTAAAGCTTTACTCAGGTCTTCATATTCAATTAAAATGCAAGCTACCTATCTTATCTCAGTTTCTTATTTAAATTACATTAAAATAAAAATATTCAATAACAAAGTCAAAGATTAACGTGTAAACATTACAAGATATTTTACGATCGATACTATAGTTTATACAAGACAATAACAATGGCAAAGGGCGTGTGAACAAATTGAAACGAGATTGATAAACCAGTAAGTAGTTATTTAAGTAAACAAAATAATCTAGAAATTCCGTATTTCTTAATCTGAATCCTGGTCTTGGCAACCGGTAAGAAAACTCTTCAATTCTCTATCTCTCGTCTTGCATCTCCCTGGGATTAGCTTGAGTTGAATCGCTCCAAGATGTTTGATGACTCAACAGTGTTTCTAGGGCTACATATTGACTCAAAACTTCAATGGAAACCTCAAATTAATGCTCTTGCGAGTCGACTTAGTTCAGCAGCTTATGCAGTTCGGACTATGCGGCATATTACTGATGAGGCCACCGCGAGACTTGTTTATTTTAGTTACTTCCATAGTGTCATGTCATACGGTATCTTGCTATGGGGAACGGCAGCTGATATTCAAACTATTTTTGTTCTTCAGAAAAGAGCGGTGCGTTCAATCTATAAAATGAAACCACGCGACTCCTTACGAGATAAATTTAAGGAAATAAATATTATGACTGTTGCTTCACAATATATTTACGAGAATTTGCTATACACACACAAAACTAAGCAAGATTTTCTAAAAAAGAGTGATTTTCATAATGTTAATACTAGAAATAAGAATAAACTACATATCCCTACATTTAGATTACGTAAGGTAGGGAAATCTTTTATGGGCAATTGTGTCCGTTTTTATAATAAACTTCCGCAGTTTATAACTGACCTACCCATTCGAAAGTTCAAGTTTTAATTAAAAAATGTCTTTTGAAAAAAGCCTATTATTCTACAGAGGACTATATCAAAGACGTTAATGCTTGGACAGATGTAGCTCGGTTCCACTAGGATGGACAAAATAGCTGAATTTAGTTTTTTTTCTGTTATGTGCATGTTTGACTAGCATTTGTTTGTAAATGTTAAATGTATAAGTGATAACCATGTTGTACACCGATATTTTTCTAATAACAACATAAGAGATGGAAGCTGAGTTGTTCTATTCGCTTCTCAACTCAGTGTAAAAAATTGAAGCGAACTGTCAAGACTATGTTATTTCCTTGATTATTCTTAGTTTTTATTTAAATTAGATTTAAGTTGACCTGTCCATGTAAGCATAGGCTTCTAAGGAAATAAACGTTTTGACTTTGACTTTGATAGGGTAAACAGAAGCAGCTTAGGGCTCAACTCACATAGGCTTCAACAAATCTTTTTATACGCTGCCTGCTGCAGATATTATTTCCTAATATGGAATAATGTACAGGTTATCCGGTAATTAATAGATAACCTTAAAATGGGAAATAGCACTAGGCCATTCAGAATACAAATTTATAAAAATCTATCCCAACCAGTGGCGGACCAACCGGGGGGCGGAAGGGGCCCCCAGTCTTAGGGGCCTTCAAATGCCTCCATTTTCCTTTAAAGAAATCCTAAACAAGACTTTAAAACTGTGCTTAGAATAGAACCTACAGAATTCCATCAAGATCAAAACACTTCTTACACTCTACAGCCATCTAGACATTACAATACGGCAAATGAATGAATCGTTGAATGAAAATGTGCAAATAATTCACTCTTGTACGCCTACGTTTACATTCAATACATTCTATTCACACGTCGAAAAACAGACATTGAATCATATAAAATATCTTAAATTTAATTACGTTGATGTTTAATAATTTAGTAGTGCGTACTGAGTTTTTCGCGAACGGATAAGCCTTTTTACACGTCTGCGCGACGCAAAGGAGTGGTAATTTGTTTATCAGCTTATGTGGGTATGTACTATGTATGTACCTATGTACGTCCCTTTGTATATAGTGCTTATACAGGTGTACCACGGTCAACGGATCAACGAAAGTTGGAGATAGATCACCTATCGATTTAACCCCCATGTATATACCCCGATTTTTTATAGTTTTGGAGTTATTCAGCTTTTTAAGTTTTTTTGGCATTGGTTCTCGAGGTGTAAAAGTAACGATAAAAATCGTACCCGTATGTATTCGTTACTATAACATTAAGAACTCGTTAATTTCGTATCGGTACGTTACTCGTCACTTTTGATACCGCATTATGTTTGAGTAACTAATCAAATCGTATTGCGTACACGTACATATTATACTTTATGTCGATGCGGTGTCGTTTCGTAATTAATTGAAAACTTGTGAAAACAATATGTAACTATCAATTATATAAATTCCGTATTTTCTAACATAATACCTGTGACCTTTAAATAAACCGTGCCAGATCTTCGCAAGTTAGCTTGGACCATTATCTAGCCTCCTTCCCGTCCAGTTTACTCTCCTCCGATGTTAGGATAGATCACCTTTATATTCCTATATACGACCCTGCAAAAATCAAGTGGTAAAATTCATGCCGGCGAAGCGGGTGACAGCTGGAAAATTTTCCCTTAATTTAAAATAAACCGTACCAGATCTTCGCGAAGTTGGCTTGGACCAGTAACTCCGCTTCCTACCCGTCCAGTTTGCTCTCCCCTGTCATATCACCTATATTTCCTATATATGACCCTGTAAAATTGTATACTAGCGAATCGGGTAATAGCTGGAAAAAATTACCCTTACCTTCATAAAAACTGTGCCAGATCTTCGCAAGTTAGCTTGGACCAGTATCTCCGCCTCCTTCGCGTCCAGTTTGCCCTCCCCTCGGTGCCAGGATAGATCACGTAGTGAGAAGGAACGCTGTGGGCACTTCGGGCTGATGTGGCCGTCGTCATCGATGTCGTCGTATTCGTATATCTGTGGACAATTGCGTAAATACAGAAAACTAATCAGGGATTTTTTTTTTGCTTTCATTTGACCACACTCTCATCTGATGTAAAGTGACGATATGGTCTAAGATGGGGCATAAAGACCTCGAAGGTTCTCTAGAAGGCTTCTCCGGACCACATTACGAAACACGAAAAAATCGTTTTACGCACTGGCCCAGCCCGGAGGGTAAAGAAAGAATGAAATAATATTTTTTTTACACAGTTACTCAGTGTTACAATAAACACTGGATAAGGTGTCTCAAACACCAATAGAGACCCCAGCCAACTTCACCGGCCCGTGGTACCTCTACCGAACAAAAAAAGGCGACTTTGACACACCCGCGTTGGACCAGCGTAGTGGGTACCTAAACAGTAATAATCGGTGGATGTCTAATCAGTGGGAGTCCCATGGCAAAAACGATGATGATGATACACTAATCACGAACAAACGGTAACCTTACTTAACACAAAATAACCTATGATATGTTGCAAGATGCAAAGGATGTGTAGCCAATCAAAGAGTATTAAATACATCGTTTCGTTATTGGCGGAAATCAAACACATCCTTGGCAAAGTAGAATACCAATGTTAATAGTCCACCTCAGCGGAGGACTTAACTCTAGCCTTGATTCTATTGCGTAAGAGGGCGTGCGTGGCCCCGCCCAAACGTCCTTGTAGGTGGTCTAAGGATAGTAGTCTTTGAACTTCATAGCAACAGCATTCTTGTTTAGTTGGCAGACATCGTATGCCAACGAAACAGGCATTGTGTTTATTTGTCACTCCGAAAATGTTTGGATATCGCATCAAAGTTCTTAAAATTAATATCCACAAACAAAGAAAGGTCATCGCGCAAGCGCATTTGCAGATGAGGCGCTATTTTCTTTTGCAATACACCAAAATAGCTAGATCTCCATCAAATCTATTGAAATATAAACGAAAATGGGTAGTGACTACTCAACAACACTCTATTTTCTTCCATTAATCATTTACATGAATGATAAAGGTCATCGCTTATGCGCGCAGTTAACTTGGGTGATTTGGGTCTTAGCACATGCGCGCATTTAATTTGGGTGATTTAGGTCATCGCACATGCGCAATCGTTTACGTTGGAAGAACGACGCCATTTTGTTGAGTTGAAGCCGGGGAAAAGATCCCAGGCACGAGGCCACACCCTGCGTCCTCAACAAAGGGATGAAAGGAAACCGACTCGCCATTTTGTTTCACAGCCTAGGTAAATACAAAATGGCGGATCCTTGAAATTTTTAATCGAATTGATGATACCTAGCACCCACATAAAGAACGCGATCGAACAATCACTCTCTTCTTTCCACAACCTTACAACGATATTTGGTACCTATGAGCGTTACATAAACAATATTAATATTTCCTAAGAATGTTAATAACGAAAGCCAATGTTTTAATAATAACAAAATTTATAAATTATTTACAATATTTACAAATAGTCGTCCAGCAGCGGTGCCAATATCTGAAAATATATTAGATTTAATACGCCTAGTCACCTAATCGCCGCTACAATGCTTGGTCATAACGTAACAAAGACAAAGATTTCGCATCACAAGCAACAGTAAGCCCGGAAAATATAATAGAAACAAAGAAAGCTTTCTTACCAGTTGCTTCAGTTTGCTACGCCTCGTCAGCTACGCTACGCCAAGACAAAGTCATTGCCACGCCCGTTGTGCATAACACGTCTTATCACCACGTCATCTATCACTGCACTGAGCCCTGGGGAGGTTTCAAGTGCATACAGCGCATCAATCTGCGCAGCCTAGCCCTTATTGATTGCCCGTTCAGCATATCTAGATATATCTAGGGTAGCGGGAAGTCTGGCCTAGATGCGTAGGTGTGAGGGAGATGAGAGATATTACATCCGTATTGGGGTTCGCAGGTGAATTCAGGGTGTTACCTAGGAAGAGCGTAGCGGAAATTTCTGTTACACTTTGTATAGGTTAAGATTAATTTACGAATAGTTTACTTTTTAATCATGTTTAAAATTGTTAAGTAAACTGAAATAAAATTGAGAAACACAGGTTAACTATTCGGGGTAGATTGCATTTCTGACGTAGTGTTACGTCAACATTGCAGTAGATAGTTTTTGTCTTTTATTATATAAAATTGTAATTTGAACGATTAGGGACTTGACATTCATATTATTAATTTATACTTTATGCACATTAAGCAATTAACAGAGGAGGACTCATTATTGTTGCTGATATAGATACGAAGAACGTGAATTATCAACAAGTTGGTTTTTTATAAAAAAAACTAATTTCAGTTTAGAATATAAGAAATAGATATAGAAATTGTTTTGCCGTAAAAGACGGAAAAACAAACAGGCACACACATACACTTTCCCATTTATAATACGGAGTAGGTATAATTCGGGCCGCAGCATAAGAACTTTGCCCCTATCTCCTTCCGTGGGTGCAACCATTTTCCAACAATATCGATACAAATTGAAAACTCGAGAACTAAAAATACACTCCAAAAATCTGAACTCTCTCCTTTTTTGAAGTTGATTAAATAAAAAATGCCCAAAACAATCGCAAATACCTCGAGAACTAAAAAAATCCGAATGAGTGTCGGTTACACAAATTTTTTTAAAATAAAAATCACTTGTAACTAAAAAAAATCAAAAGTTTAGATAAACATTTAAAAAAACACGTGAGATTCTAACCTAGGACCGGATCGACCAAATTAACTTGGTATTGAAATAATTACATATTTTAATATAACTCGAGACCTATTTCAGACACAGACAGACAGACTAAGTTTGTTTGACTGACACGTCAAACTTATAACACCAAACACAAAAAAAAACACTTTTTTTAGTCGGGGGTTAAAAAATAAATACTTATCGAAATCGGTCCAAGAAGTTCTGAGGTAAAAACATGAAAAAAAGACCGCGTCGAATTGAAAACTTCCTATTTTTGTTGAAAGCTGGTTAAATAGTCAAATGAATTATAAAGGTATGTTCAAGTAACAGTAAGTAATCCATGTAGCACGTATAGCAGATGGAACCGAAAAGTTCACGAATTAAAACCGCGGATCGGCAAACGCAGCGTAGGACGTCCACCAACTAGATAGATGGAAAACTTAGTGAAGGCTTGGTTCACGGTGATGAAGGCCGCTTCCATCTAAAGTAAATCTAAATCGATAAAATCTTTGTCCAACAGTAGGTATCCAGTCTACTACTGGATACCTGTTTTGTGGACACATATCCAACATCGTCACCGTTGAATAGTGGACGTTCTGTACCAACATTTAAAATATCACACCCGCTTCAGCTTGTGAACATGAGACTCGTTTGTGGGGTAATTTGTCTATAAATAAAACAAAGATTTCCACCCGTTTCCACCCGCCATCATCCAGGAACAGACTAAGGACGTATTTGCAAATTAATTATTTTTAATAGCGCCGCAGAGAATGAATATAATTATTGGTATTCATTAAACATACATTTACATAGAATGATCCTAAGGCAATCTTCGTATGATATAATACAATTTAAAAATTTTAATTTAGCAACAGCACCGGTAGAATATAATTTTAAACAATTTAGAAATTTAAATTTAGCAACAGCACCGCACTTTTATTTTTCTATCAAAAGGTCTAACTTTCGGTAAAACTTTCGGAAAGATACCTAAAATGAAAACACACTTTAATAAAAAAATTGTCGGTACCTTTTGTGTATTTCAACATGATTTTAGTTTATAGTTTAAAAGCTTATAATTCTACTGAGCTTCTATCTGATACTTGGGCCTTCAACGAAAATGTAGGTACCTACTTGTTTTTGTACGGTATTATCATATCTTACGTGAGAGCATTCTAATCGCTTTCTCAGCGCTCTGTTTCAAAAACGGTTAATTTTACAGAAAAATACATACCTATAGCATTTTTATGCGTTACAGCGAACATTTTTTTATGCACTTGTATGACCTCTAAACAACGGGTCGCGAGCAACGCCTTATAAAGGTCTTAGCAAAAGTTCAGCTCAGAAGGAATTATTCCGTAGATTGGGCTTTAAAATGCCTTAAATTAATGATTGTGATGATGTGATCGAATTCCACTTCATGCACTCACAATAGCTCTTGTTAGATTCTGTTGACAATAATGCTTAAAACATATGGTCGGTAATGTTTCCCAGCGAATTTATCCCACCGCCATAATTTTATCCGACATATTATTATTTTGGTATTCAAATTAAAAGTATTCTAATGATTTAACCACCGACACCCAGATCAATGAACTAGAGAGTAGTTTAGCATTTACAATATTTTTATTGTTACTTCATCATCTTCGAAATCTACACAGTTCAAATATGTTCAATACATAAATTGATTTGAATTTGGATAATTTCCGGAAAGTGTGGCATGTAAATATTCTATTGGCTAAGTGGGACCTCACTTGCCCTTATTTCCAAAGATTGTGAGTTCATAACCACGCCGCGCACCTCTGAAGTTTTCTTTTTGATAAATTTTTGTGCGCTATAACGCTGAAGGCGACCATCGTGAGGAAACCAGCATGTTCTGAGCACTTTCGAGAGTTTGAAGGACATGTGACTTCACCAACCCGCACTAGGCCAGAGCGTGGTGAATTAAGGCCTAATCTCTCTCGACAAGAGAGAAGTCCCCGTGTCCCAGCTGTGAGAACGGACGCTCATCTTAGAAATCATGAAATATTTAGCAATATAAGCGCAATTATAGCCATTTCATTACATTACCCTTACCCCATGCTACTTTGGAAAATGCTAGTTTTTAGCAACATCAATATTTTCATATTTTATTGTATTTCATACTATGTCACAATTAACTAATACAATTAACTAACGTCTTGTCCTGGGACTTGACCTGCAGAGTGCTTATTTTTAATACTTTTTTAATTACGATGTATATGTAGTATTATACTAAGTTATATAGATTGAAACGAAATCAAGTATACAAGAATGTTACCTACGATGAATCAATTACCAATTTACCATATTACGACCTAGGATACACACCTGTCGAGTTGTGAGGTTGGGAGCAAAGGGTGAACATCCATCGTGTTTCATGTTTTATTACTTTGGATGTGAGCTTTTGAAACATGTTTGTTATGACGTAGCATTTTATGGGATGGTAGAAATCACACTCATGTTAAGGTGTATTCATAGAATAATAATAGCTAAATAGTACTAGTAGAAGAAAAATAAAATACAATTCAATCGTGGGTTTCTGCTAATAAAGGTAACCTTGCCTCTTTCTTAAACTTCTAAGTAACACAAAATAGCAGGCGTGTCAACGGGCTAAGTGTGCTACCATCGTGAATCGCATCCGCAATCGATAAAATATATTGGCATTTTTAATGATTCAGATATAACTATCGGAATTCTGAATAATGGTTCAAATATCAGAAATCAGTATGGAAACTCAAAACCTTCCTATATTCTATGCAAACTTTCCTATATTCCATACATACAAGTGAGGCATAGAATATAGAAAGGTTCTGAATTAGCAAAAGTCCGCCAGAGACAAAAGGAATTCGAGTAACTTTACCCTAATTCCTCAAATCTGACTCCCATAGCTTGAACGAAGTACTGTCGAATTACCTACTTACGTCATAACATAATAACAGTTAAGTGGCTATGTCAACCCTTAATTACAAGCTCCGCTTAGTGTCGGGGGTAAATATTGCGGTGTTAATAATGTGGTGTGAATTGTCCCCATAATTGAATCATCATTATTTCATTCATAGGTACCCCTATAAATTAAGTTCCTATATTAAGAGTACTAAATATTAATAGGATGGGGGCGATCACAATAAGATGACCTCTTATCGTGGCCAGATCGCAGCTCCCTCAAAAACATAATCCAAAGTTAATAGACAAAAACCACATTTTTAACAAAAATCAACAGACTTATACCGCGGAACTCGATAACTACTCAAACCATTCATATTTAATTAAAACGGGACCAGCTTGCAAGGAAAATTTCAATTAATGAATAAGCAAGCTCTGCTTACTTTGGGGTTAAGTGATACTGTGTGATACAGAAATATGATTATCTATATAAATAAAAATTAATTGTTGTTCGTTAGTCTGATTAAAACTCGAGAACGGCTGAACGGATTTATCTTATCATAGTCTTGAAATGTTCGTGGAGGTCTAGGGAAGGTTTAAAATGCGAGAAAAAATCGAATAATTGCCGGGAAAAAAAATTGAATAAAAACCCGTGCGAAGCCGGGGCGGGCCACTAGTTATATATAATAAAAACAAAACATTAAAAATTGCTACAAGGAGAAATGCGAACTTCCTTCTTATCTTGAAAGTCGGTTGACATCTATTCAATCATCTAAATTTATATAACATGTATCTCCTAAGACATAAAGAATTTTGTATTGTATTGTATCGTATAACAACGGCGCAGAAGAACATCTGCAGAACCATTTATAGAATAGTAATTGAATTTAGGTCATCTAGCAAGATATCAAATAGTAACATGAACCCTGTTATTGTGGGTTAACATTAATGCTAATGTTGAATCAGCTTGCTTGATAAGGTACACGATAATTATATTCCAAATGTGAGGATTAGTCAGTGTGACTCAAATTGGTATTTTATTGTGTTAATTTAAAAATAATGTCTTGATTAAATACTGGCGTTGTTGTCCGAGTTATTTTTAATTTTATTAATTAAAATTATGTATATACCTACTTGCCCGCAGAAAACATATCCTATGTACTCTTATATATTTGTTAATATATATTTTGACTTAGTTAGTCAATATTATATATTTGTTAGATAGCCCATAGCTACTTTTCAGCAAGGTTGGACAGTTAGTCAGACTAACTGTCTAACCTTGAAAAGTAACTATTTTTATTAACTACGGAAAACAGCACAAGTTTGTGCCAAATTTGATCCAAATCGGGCTCGCTATAACTCGCAATAACTGATTTTCCCGAGAAAACTGGTATTTTACCGCGGTAAAAAGAAACCTTTATGTCATTCTGATATGTAATTTACATTATTGGGGAGTTTCATAAAAAATATTCAGTAGTTTTTTCGTGAAACACACTTACTAACATACATGCTCATAAACTCTCGCGTTTATAATATTAAGTATTGATTAAGTAATTCCTGATAGGAAGTAGGGAAAGTGAGACAAGGAAAATGAAATTGGGAATTATATGGTGTATACTTAGTTTGAAGAATTTCAAAAGTAACAACGACTGTTTTCCTATGAATATTAATATATGTTTTGTCTTTTAGCCTTACACTTTGTAACATAGAGCTCCATGGCGGAAAGCGCTGGTGCTTCATAGAATAATCTATACCAATATTGTAAAGGTGAAGATTTTGTTTGTTTAAGTGCACTAATCTCAGAAACTACGGGTCCAATTTAAAAAATTATTTCACTGTTATAAAGCATATTTATCGAGGTAACCTATAGGGTTTTTACCGCGGGAAAATCGTGTAGTTTCAAGGGGAAAATCCATAAAAAAACGAGCAACGCCGTGGCGTGAAAAGCTAATTAGTTATATACATATAAAGTGCTGCTTATTTTGGGATATGTCTGGATATTTTAAATTAAAAAATACATGGAGCTTACAATGAAAGGGTAACCCTGTTATAACTGAATAACTTAATTATTTCATCAAAGTTCTTTTCCATCCAAAGGTTGCCTGGAAGAGATCGCTCTTTAGCAATAAGGCCGCCCATTGTACAATTGTTTTCCTGTGTTGTTGTACTTTATTTCGCTGTGTGTACCATAAAGTGTTATGGTATTGTTACTTACCTACAATTTGATAGCATAACTAGCTTCATAGCTTTTACTGATTATATTAAATTTTATCCTCACCTTATCAAGAGCCGTCGCAAAACTATAAATAGGTTTTTCATCATTTGATAGTCTGAAGTTCACAGGATAAGCATGGTCATCCCAGGTCACATTCAGGGTGGAATTGGGACTGGCCAACATGTAGATGATAGTTGGCAAGCCTCTGGTGAAGTCCCATATTTGGTGAATGGTGTCATGAGAGCTGTTCGCTTTTATGTAGACAAGCGGATTCTTGTTAGGGTCTTTGCAGGAGTCACAGCCTGGGTTTAAAATGGGTGTTATCTGGAACAATATTTTAAGCTAATATAAAGACAAAAGATTTTTATTTTTCTATCAATATATAAGAAAAACTAAAATAGGTGCTAAGTAAAGAAAAATATGTTTATTTCACATTAACATACAACCATAAAGTAATACCCACGAACTCAAAATAATAATAAACATATCAATTTTATGACGCAAGAGAATTAAAACCGAGGTCTAATTATAATTAGTATTAATATTGTATTTTCATAGTTTTTATTAGTTGCTGTGTCAACAAAGAAGTCATGTTAGTTTCATTCTAAATCTAAGTTGGGTGAACTAAGGACTGCACAGACGTCTCGCTCTGCATTACCCCCATGCCTAACTAGGCCCTAACCAGCCCAAATCCTTGATGTACCAGAGTAGGACTTTCGCAGATTTGTAGTTAGTTTAATAGCCATAGCTAATTTTGCAGGTACCTATACATTTAAACATTACAAATCTAATAGCGATTTACATTTATTGCTAATAAAAATAAAATACCAGATAGTACTTTTATTGAAACGACCTTTTAATTTGCAAAAAGGGGGTGGTTTAACAAAGAACGTCAACAACTTGTTGTATTAATTCTTACCTGTCTCTCTTGTCCTGTCGTGTAACAAATCACAGTAAATAAAATAAACGCGTGGAGGATCATCTTTATCTAGAGGAAATGTGAAATAATTGTTATGTCTTGTCTCGTACTCGTAAACAATGATAATAATACTGTTATTATGATCACGTGTGTCACTTTTCACTACAAAGTTATTATCAATGTCCCAACCGTTTTGTAATACGTTTACAATAATAGCGGACAACGAAAAATAAAAACACCACAAAGGGCACTATTTGTTGATTTGAGGTAAATTAGCAAAATTATTAACTTGCGTCATTCACGGAAACAAAAACTTAACTGGATAAAACAAAAATGGTTCACGAATCTTACAAAAAAGAGAAAGCTGCATAACGAGGCATTAGGTATGACAGAGAGAGCACCATTAGAATTTTATCAATAGATTTTGGAGGGGCTGTAATTGCATTTCGTCCGGAAATTACAAATGTCATAATCAGCTGGAAAATAAGGGCAAATTAAAGCAAATCACTTTTGAACGAAATCCCTAATGTCATCATCAACATTTTAATTTTAAGCTGTAAGACATCTGCCGCCTAGAGATTAGTAAAATGCACATATCTCGGTTTGGGTTAGAAGGTGGTTCTCACGATACCTCCTTATTCTTACAAAGGTAGTAAGCGTCAGCTACGTGAGGTCAATATTTAGACGAGATGTTATCAATTGTCTTTCAATCCGTTAAATATACCATTTGGATAGCATAACGGTCATACATTTGATAAGAATATCTGGAAAAAATACTGATTTCGTCACGAAAAGCTGAGCAATTAAGCATTGACTCAAAAAGACGTATTAATTAAAGTAAATTCAAATTGAATGCCTCAGTAGCGGGGTGGGTGCAGGTTTGGGTGTATATGTATAAAAAAATATATACATATAATGTATGTCTATTAGATTAAGTAGATATATCAGGGTACTAAGACATCTGGAGATAAATATATTTTATATACATATTAAACATCCAGACGCAAGAAGAAAGTGCTTACAGTACACATACAAACACTTCACCCCTCGAACCCGCTACCTCTGGCGCGCGTCGCACTTGCTGGCTACATTGAATTCCAGCTGAATTAAGTAATGTTAAACCGGGGTATATATATACATATTTGTGAAGGTTCTAAAGTACAAATAGTAATAAAACCACGTATTTGCTTTATTTATTTATTTCCACTATTGTTCTCGACAAGCACAGTGTTGCCATCTTTCACGTCATTTATTTCATTTTCGTTTGGTTTCTTCGCTCCTTCGCTGAGGCCGTCCGGTGAATGTTTCCTCTTGTACTTATTCTGATTCTTATTCTTTTTACTGGCGTTAGTATCCCCTGCACTAAAACAAAACAATCAATCAGTACAACAAGCAAATCCATACTTCATCTTTACTAGTGTTATAAACCTGAAGAGTTTGTTTGTTTGGACGCACTAATCTCAGTAACTACTAGTCCGATTTCAATTATTCTTTCACTTTTAGAGAAAGAGAGAGAGAAACATTTAATGACACGTCAAAACACAAAATACAACAAAACAAAGAAAAACAACTAACACGTTAAAAATTTTGTAAGATGTGCCAAAAGGACTCAGCATAATGCAACCGCACTCTTAGAGCGCGGAGGTGCGCTGATTTTCAGACGAGTCCTTAGAACACAAACATTTTAGAGAGCCTTTTTATCTAGGAAGGCTTTAGGCTACTCTAACAGCGAAAAAATACGTCTATAAAATTTATAAAACATGGGCAACGCCGTGGCGTGAATGCCAGTGATATTATAAATAAATAAATAATACATATTTCCAGACAATTCATAATTCATAAATTTATTTCATTCCACAATATTTACATTGTATTTGAAAATTACATTAATACCAAATATGTCAAAAAGTTATAATAATAAATCAATAAATTAGTCCACTTATAAAAGAAAATTAGACAAAACAATATAAATCAAAATGAAAAATAAAAACAAAAAATAATAAAGCTGAAATCATATAACAATAACAAATAAAATTAAATCAAAATTAAAAATGTCAATACAATCAATAAATAAAAAATTTGTTATAGATAATGTCATCAGAAAAAAGTCATCAACTGAGTAGTAACACCCTTTCAACAAAATTTCCTTTAATTTATTTTTAAATTCTATAGGATCATCAATTGTTTTCATAGCAGTAGGTAATGCATTGAACAATAAAACCGCTTGATACCTAGAGCAATGTTTTGCGACCTTTAGAGTTGGTTGGTATGGACAACATAAGTTTTTCCTCCTTGTAGAAACACGGTCTAATTTTTGGTCATTGGTTTCATATTTAAGAGGGTGCTTAACAACATCCATCAACGTAACCAAGATATAAAGACTTGGTACAGTCAGTATATTGAGCTTCCTAAAAAAGTCTTTACAGGATTCTCTCTGGGCTATTCTAACAATAGTACGAATCGCACGCTTTTGCATAATGAAAGCTTTGTTAATATTATAGTTATAGCTACCTCCCCAGAATTTAATGCTGTATCTAAGCTTAGATTCAACTAGAGCAAAATAAACCATCTTAAGTTGTTCTATAGTCAATTCGTCTCTGAGACTTCTAAGAGCATAGCAAGCAGAACTCAAAGAATTCTCCAAAGACGCCAACTCATCTTTCCTGTTGAGGAATTCGTCAATATTCACGCCTAAAAACTTAACACAGCTCGAAAATTCTACTTTCACGTTATTAAATTCTATATTAATTGTATCTTTACTGCGGGATGTCGATTTGAAAAGGATTGCATTAGTCTTTTTAACATTAACTTTAAGCTTCAAACCAGTCGCTGAAAGCAGCCATGGTATTTAGCAAACTATTTTCTAGATTCTCTATGTCAAAAGCAGGGACCACAGCATTTGTGTCATCCGCATAAATTATCAAATCAATGTCAGTTACAGTAGAAGTTACATAGTTTATGATGTCATTTAGAAAAATTACGAAGAATATAGGACCCAAAATAGAGCCTTGGGGGGTGGTACACCCCTCCTGATTGTTACCGCTTTAGACTTAGTGATTGTATCTCTCCTATTTACGATGGACTTTATCTCTACCAACTGTTTACGGTTACTTAAATACGATTTGATGAGAGATAGGGTAGCACCCCTTATACCGTAGTGTTCGAGTTTAGCGAGTAGCAACTTGTGGTCGATCATATCAAAAGCTGATGATAGATCCAAGAATAGGCCAGCTACTTTCTTTTTCTGATTAAGATTAGTGATGATATCACTAACCAGAACATCAATTGCATCACAGGTTCCTAGGTTTACTTGATATCCAAACTGACGTTTATTAAGAATATTGTTAACGTTGAGGTGACGGACCAATCTGTCCTTAATAAGTTTTTCAAAAATTTTGGATAAGGTTGTCAGTAAGGAGATGGGTCTATAATTTTTCGGATCATTCTGTTTCCCTTTTTTGTGGACAGGAATAACACGGGCTATTTTCAGCTGATCAGGAAAAATATTCAACGCAAGACAGTTATTATAAAAATTAGAAAGGGGTTCCGCCAGTAGATCGATGTTATTTTTAATTATATTTATAGGAATTTCATCATGTCCATAAGATTTCTTGTTTTTCATTTTCACACAATTCACACAACAACATCTAGCCCCCTGGTAAGCTCTAAGCTTGTTACGGGTACTAGATATCTGATTTACTTAATATAATAGTCATACATAATTATATTGATATGTTTTTTTATTATGCATATTAAAAACCCAGACCAAGGAGAAAGTGCTTGTAGAACATACAAACACATTCACCCTCGGCAGGAATCGAACCCGCTACCTCTTGTGCCAAAAAAATGCAAAGTAACTCTGTCTGTTTGGACGGCTTTCTGAGAAAACTACTGAACCGACTTAAATTAAACTTGATACACAGACTTAGAGCCCGAGAACGGACATAGGCAACTTTACTTTTTTTTAACGCGGCAAAATGTATTGGCGTGATTTTACTGACAGCTGTCAGGAACGCAATCAAAATATAGTAGGTACTTACTTGACAGCGGACCTAGATCCGGGTCCCCAGAAGGGGGTTGGGTTGGTCTGGAAGCGAAGGCACTGGTTGTTCCGGCTCGGTGGATTCGCATCCGCACGTAGCGTCCAGTCTATCTCGTGCTGTATGCTTTGTGATAGCACAGCTTTGGCTACCGGGTCAGCGTCTATCCTGAAAAGATATTATAATAAGAAATTCAATATTTATGGACAATCCACACAACAACATCTAGCCCCGTGGTAAGGTCTGAGCTTGTGTTACAGGTACGAGACATCTGATATACTTAATTTGTTATTATTTATGAAGATATAAACAAATAATTTCGTAACACGTCGCCTTTTGTTACGCTGAAGTAGACACGCACTCTTAGTGATATTAGAAACATGGTATTTAATTTAAGTTGTCGATTCCTCTCGGCGAGTGTCACTACATACACACATGTGAAAATTCAATATGGAGACTACATGACGACATTTTGTAAAAATAAAAGTCAACAAACTACACTACTCAACAAAGTCTAGGGAACAAGCAATAATACTTCAATTTTTGTGTGAAAACTCGTAAAAAAGTACAGGTCACTAAAATTTATAAATTAAGGCTGGAAGAGGAATAAATCATTTGTTCGAAATTAAAAAAAAATTAAACAAAAGCGCGAAAGCTTTCAAAATAAGAAGGAAAAACCGAACTTGGTCGCAGAGTAAGGGGTCTGCTAGCATAAAGTTGTTGTGATTTTTGTCATGTACCGATTTATTTTCTTGTGAAAAACCATAACCGCCAACTTTTTCGATATTTTTGAAACTCTAAGCGTTATGTCACGTCGTAATTTACCGCGGGAAGATATGCTTAGGGCTGTGGGTATGTTGGAAGCTAGACGCAGTCAACGCGATATCACGGCCGCTGTTCACACACAGCCAAGTGTAATTTGCCGATTATGGGCACGCTACAGGGCTACAGGAGATGTAGCCGAACGTCACCGTGGATGATATACCCATAGACATCCATACTACCCAGAGACAAGATCGATTTCTGCAAAATGCTGCAAGAAGGCAGCCCCAGATTACAGCTCGCCAGTTGGTAGGAAGACTCCAGTCCCAGCACCAATTGGTTATCAGTGACCAAACTGCCAGGAGAAGATAACATGAAGTCAATCCTCGCGCTCGCAGACCATTAAGAGTTCCAGCTTTGCGACATGGAAATCGAGGGCGTCGTTTATTGTGGGCTAATGCACATTTGCGATGGACCGACAATCAGTGGGCACGTGTTCTCTTTTAAGATGAGTCTCGCTTCGGATTTCATCCTGATTCAAAGAGAGTGCGTGTTTGGCGTGTTCCTGGTCGCCAAAGTAGACTTCGAAATCCTCAGGAAGTTCATCCTTATCAAGGCGGAACGATCATGGTGTGGGCTGGAATTCGCCTGGGTGGGAGAACTGATCTCGTTTGCATACGAGGCAATTTGAACGCAGAGCAATACATTGAACAGGAAGTGTATCTTATGGTCATCCCTCACCACCAGCAGTTTGGCCAAGATTTCGTGTTCATGCAGGATAATGCACGTCCACACACCGCAAGACAGGTGATGAATGTGTTTAGCGAGCACAATATCACGGTATTAGAGTGGCCTGCTCAGTCCGCCGATCTCAATCCAATTGAGCATGCATGGGATTTAGTCCGAAGAAGAGCTTTCAGTGATTTTCCTCAAAATTTTAACAAGGGAGAAGAACTTTTTTCGCATCTCTCCAGAATATGGAGCCTTATTCCACAGACGACAATTGATAACTTGATACTCAGCATGCCACGCCGATGTAGAGCCGTGGCTAATGCCTTGGGGGGTACAACGGATTATTAAACAGCTGCAAATAATGTTTTTTCATTTAATTTCCACGTAAGCGTCATTATGTTTTTGTAATTTGAAGATTATTATTTTTTTGGTTTACGCACTCTTTGATTTTTTTTAATGAAACTTTATTTTTTTACATGAACGCTTTTTATTTAATTGCATAACTGAAATCAAGAATAAATTTCGCTTCTTTTGATGTATAACATCTGGGACAAAAAAAAGTTGAATCAAAAGTATACACTAAAATATCCTTGTTCCCTAGACTTTGTTGAGTAGTGTATGTTATGTGGTATCGTTGAAAAGGTAATTAAAAATCAACATTTTTCGACCGATCCAGCTGACCGTTTAGCATCTATATTGTATTGAATTTCCGTGACAACCATTGCGAAACCTCGCCGCGCATCTCCGGATTT
Organism: Gymnoscelis rufifasciata; assembly: GCA_929108375.1. NCBI lineage: Eukaryota > Metazoa > Arthropoda > Insecta > Lepidoptera > Geometridae > Gymnoscelis > Gymnoscelis rufifasciata. The sequence continues at coordinate 13,524,326 of OV815314.1, forward strand.
TTCTTTAAAGAGTTTGAAGGACATGTGACATTCACTAACCCGCACTTGGCCAGCGTGGTGAATTAAGGCCTATCTCTCTCGTCAAGAGAGAATTCCCTGTGTTAATAGAGTGATTATGATGAACAACCATTCTCACTTAATAGGCTTAGAAACTGTAAAAAATTCCAAAAAAACTTTAGTCGCAGACGGTTTATATTTTCATAATTTCAGCTTGTTTATTGTTGTTGTTACTAAGCTACTTTATGGCATGGCCCTGGCAAGAGAAGAAAAGGTCGACCACAAGAGAGATGGGTAGATGATAACCCTGATTTCAGGAAAAACATGGACAAACAAGGCACAGGACAGAGATAAATGGCAAATGTTGGAGGAGGCCTATATACGTAGAGGGGTCCTTTAAAAATGTTCTATTAATAAAATCCTACTACTATTATAAAGGCGAAAGTTTGTAAGTATGGATGTATGGATGTTTGTTACTCTTTTACGTAAAAACTACAGAACCGATTTAAATGAAATTTGGTACACAGAATCTCTAGAGCCTGAAAAATAACATAGGCTACTTTTTACCGCGGGAAAACGTCATTCCGCTGAAAAATCCATTATAACGCGGGTAACACCGCGGGACACAGCTAGTTATATATATATTACAATATTTTAAAGTGAAACATTTGTAACTTAAAGGAAAATAAAGGTTTTTTTTTTTATTTTATTTTTTCATGTTGTTGTAGTCATCATGTTGTACCTGTCCTGTTTAGGCGGATGCGTGAGGGCCCAGCTCCGCATGAGGTCCCACACGAACCTCGCCGGAGCGTCTGTCTTCACGGAGTTCTTCCACGCGTGCGAGTACGACACGCTGTAGCCCGCGTTCAATATCGCTGACCTGTGAAAGGTATTTATTTAATACGACCCAAAAGAAATAAAAGCATTAAACTTTTGCCATCATAAAAAAAATGCAAAAGAAAATATGATAAGTTAAGAAAAGGTAAGCAAATTCTTATCTAGGAACAACACACAGTGCACAGCAATAGGCGCGCTTGTGATCCAATGACCATGAAAATTATGGTACAAACTAAAAAAAACTAGTAACTTCCCACAGCAAAATAAGACACCCATATTGTTTTTGTACCATCTCGTAAAATAACTGTAAATTTTTCCATTTAACGATTTTTAATACAATATCAAAAGTTTTGATATTGTTTTATTTTGATTCAAAATTTTAATATGTTTTAATATACGTCATTTATAGCAAATATTTTTAGCAACTTCTCCAGAGGGGACAAATGGATCATCGATAAATACAATATACCAGTTGTCCCCTCAGACAGCGGATCTAGCAATATTTTACAGCAACTTCTCCAGAGGGGGGCAAGGAACTAGGTCATCGAAAAATTCAACATCCCAGTTGTCCCCTCGGATTTGCCGGTAAAAGGGACAACTGGGATATCTCTTATACGATGCCCGAGTTGTCCCCTCTACACATTCCAAAGGGGACAATCCTAGAGGGGACAACTGGGACATACCTATTTTTCGCCATAATTCATAAAATTTATTCAATTCACAATTTTTACATTGTATCTGAATGTCTATAATATAATAAAACACATTAATTACAATTCTAAAACATTTAAATACTGAAACATTTTTCGGATTTATCACATTGGTTGAAGAGTTTCGCCTTGAGCACATATTCTTACAGCAATAAAGATGCTGTAAAACGCGGAGAGGCATATTCACCTCAGCATATTCATCTTCATGGTCTCCAGATGTGTGGTCCCGAAGAGTTTCTCCACAGTGAAGTACAGCGGCACGTCCAGCTCCTCGCGCACCATGGACAGGACGCCCTCCATCCGCTTGGCTGTGCCGAACTTGTCCGGGACGCTCCAGATGTGCTCCAGCACTCGGAACACGAACGCGTTGTCGTGGATTGGCGCCGACCAGATCGGACCGCCAAGCTGCAATGATTGTATCAAATATTATTATAATTATACAATTAAAAAAAAGGTGTGTGTACGATTCACACACGATAGAAGTAAAACTTCAGTAAATCGACAAAAGAATAAAAAGGATAAAAAAAAAACAAAAAAAAATACTATGCAAAAAGATTTTGTTCGGGCGGGCACCCATCCAAGTACTGGCGTTTAAGATTGGCTTACCCGACAGGTAAGCCAATCTTATTTCCATTTCCGTTGCATCCGGTTTCAAATCACAACGATTCTAAAGAAGTTTCACTTCAAAAATAATTATAAATTTTATAAGTCTGAAATGGTCGCATACTACACCAGGGGATACCAGGGCAGCTCTAACCAAAGGCCGACTTCGTTATGGAGTTCTGATCTAAGCGTCGTAGGCCTACTCATTGCAACTTTAAAGACCTTATCCGCTTGGCTCGTTCAATAAAATAAATTTAAAATTAAAGAAAAAAACCCGATTCCATTCCCTTAATTTCCTTAAAAGTAAAACACCACAATATTTAGTAATGTGCACGCGATGCACTTTAATTTGATACGAGAGGATATTTGCAATTTTTTTGGTTTTCCTTCCCCTCTCTCACCCACATAACTGCTAAATGGCACAACCGATTTTCATGAAACATGTCTAAGAACACTCGCGCCAAACTCAGCTTTCATACAAAAAAAACTAAATTGAAATCGCTCTATCCGTTCGGGAGCTATTATGTTCCAGGCAGGCAGACAGACAGACACACGGACAGACACGTCAAACTTATAGCACCCCTCTTTTTTGGTCTTTACTCATTCTGCTGTAGAGCAGTGGTTCAATACCTTTTTACGTCCGTTATTACCCTTTTGACCAAAACACTTAACACGTGAAAATAATAGCATGAGATGGTTATGTGTAATATTATTTTAAAATAACTCTTTATTACACACCAAGATGAAGCAAAACATAAATTTAAATTTAAAATTTAAGAAAAACCCCCGATTCATAAGTTAAACACCATAATATTTAGTAGTAAGGGCACGCGATGCTCTTTTATTTGATACGCCACTCGAGTATATTTGCAGATTTTCGGAAAACAGAAAATCTGCAAATATACTCGAGTGGCGTATCAAATAAAAGAGCATCGCTCCCCACTCTCACCCCCATAACTTTTGAACGTCTCAACCGATTTTCATAAAACATGTCTAAGAACACCCGGACCAAACTCACATTTCATTAAAAAAACTCAATTTAAATCGCTCCATCCGATCTATGGAGCTATGATGCCACAGACAGACAGACAGACACGTCAAACTTATAACACCCCTCTTTTTTGGACGGGACTTAAATCTTAACACAAAATGTGTATTGCTTAAAGCAATTTCTTCCAGACAACCTTTGGATGGAGACATTACATTCTAAATACTATTTGACTGCAAAAATAGTAGCAGTAGTGCTAGTAGATTTAATGATTTTGTGTTATATTTATGTTATAACATTGAAATCACCCGATGTTTGGAGTTGCAGTGGTCACAGGTAGGCCGTACCGGTGGACCGGTCGGTAAGAAGGCCTTCACTTGTCCCGGGCGCTGCTCCGTCGGGTTGGGCTTGTGGTCGCCTAGCTGCTGCAGGCCCATGGTCCCGCAACCGCAGCATTGGTATACCATTGATAATTTACTGGAATTAATAATAAATGTCCTTCATCTATCTATCTATCTTAATATATATAAATCTCGTCTCACAATGTTTGTCCTCAATGGACTCCTAAACCACTTAACCGATTATAATAAAATTACCATACGCATACCATGTGCAGTTCGATCCAACTTGAGAGATAGGATGGTTTTTACGGCGAGAAAAATTCGAATAATTTCCGGGAAAATTTTATACCCGTGCGACGCCGGGGCGGGCCGCTAGTATATAAATAAAAATTAATTGTTGTTCGTTAGTCTGATTAAAACTCAAGAACGGCTGAACGGATTTATCTTATCATAGTCTTGAAATGTTCGTGGAGTTCTAGGGAAGGTTTAAAAGGCGAGAAATAATCGAATAATTGCCGGGGGAAAAAATTGAATAAAAACCCGTGCGAAGCCGGGGCGGGCCACTAGTAATTGAATAATATTTTATGCAAGGTGTTTTGGATTTGGTATATAAAGCGGAAAGGGTTCGAATGGCACCCACCAGGTGAACATATTTTGTTCTACAACATTTCGATTTGGGCCCTTTTTTGGAAAAAGGCCTCTAATTTTTTTACCATATCTAATATAGCTTGTATATTAAAAGGGCTTCTGCGATCAACACCTGATTTAAAGTCCCGATATCATGTAAAATAACAAAACAACGTTTGCCGGGTAAGCTAGTTACTTAATGCATGATTATAGGTATTCTGTTCCCGTCAAAAAAATACTGAACACCTGTTTGCTTTATACATTTCATAAGAAAGTGCAAAGATATAGAGTAGAAAAAATTCGGGGTGGGGGATTGTGACTGCGAAATTTAGTGCAAATCGCACGAAAGCGTAATGTCATCATCATTCTCTTGCCCTTATCCCACCTTACGTGGGGTCGGCACAACATGTTTTTTCCTTCCATTTTCGTCTGTCACTCATCATCTCAACGCTCACTCCTTTCTTACACATGTCATCCTTCACACAGTCACAGTCCATCCATCTTTCCTTAGGCCTACCTCTTCCCACATATCCACCGACACACATATCTAACACTCGTAATGTCAATATGAAACTTTAATGCACAGCAACATCTTGATTTTTCAAATAATTAAAAATATATTGGAAAAAATTCTTAAATAATCTAAATAACGGATTTTTTATTTTTTAGTCATCTACCCTATCAAATACGACAGATTTGTCTCCCCACTCCTACGTACCTTGTAGTTTTCTTCACAATTTCCTGTCCTGTGTAAACCCTGACGAACACCCGGATGTAGAAATCGGCCGATATACTGAGTAGAGGCACTATGTACCGCCCGTAGCGGTTCGTATGCGATTCTATGCACTGCAGGAGTATTCTTAACGCCTGGAACAAATACAAATATATTTAATCATTATAAACTTTGATTGGATAAAAATTGGATTAGAGCACTTGCTAGTATTATTTATTTATTTTATTTACAACATAACATAATAGTAGAAATTCGAGTCGAAGATTACAAAAGTCACCCTCTGTGAAGGACTTAAAAGTTACTAGCTGTGTTCTAACTATTATTATCAGCACCCCCGTTAAGTACTCACTGTAAGTAGCGAGCCAAAAATAGCTAAAGCGTCGTCGATTGATAAACAAACTCGAAAATAACATGCTATTCGTTTTTAATTGACTCATATACGTTACTAATCAACTGCTTGATAATAATGAGAATATGTCAACTTCGCCAGAATAAGCTCCCCTCTGTACACAACCATTGCTCTATAATCTTAATCTTCGTTATGATAATTATTTGTGTACAGTCAACAGCAAAATAAAGTGATGAAATAGTGTCCCTAAATATATAAAAAAAATACTTACCATTGTAGTTGATTAAAAGTGAATGAACAAACAAAATGTCATAAGCAAAAAATCTCCTTAAAAATAAGTGTCATTCAAACAGTTTTTCATAATAAAGTGATTTTCGATAAAATACGGGTTTGCGGGACAACCGGAGTACATGTAAGATGTGTGGCTTATATTGGTTATATTCGTGAGATAAACGTGAGAAGTGACTATAACATCTCACCTGTCCACTATGATTTGAAACAATATATCTTACTACATTGATTGTGATTTTTAGTTATGTTAAAGGTTATATTTTTTATCCAGCTTTCATTAAAATATTTCCAAAGTAAAAGTAAAGTAAAAAGTAATTTATTTAACAAAATACAGTAATTCATAGTTATTGGTAGTACGATGAGGATACAAAAGTTTATAACTGTGGAGTATCCTCAAAATTCCATACATTGAAAGTGTTGTTTTTCTTTTGTTAATTCCTTGTACCAAATATTCGCCATTTATTTTACGTCACGATCACTTATTTTTGAATAATTTAGATTTCACTTCAATTGATAACTTGGTATTACTAGTAACATGTGGCACGTTACGCTAGTAGATGTTTTGAAACGTTTATCACTTACTTTTGAAGTTGACTGTACCTATGTGATACAGAATAATAAGACTTTTTAAATGATCATGGTTGTTAACAATAAAAAGTCTTGGAATAATTATTATCTACTGCAAATTCACACACAATACACTACAAATACATGCCGTGATCATAGCGTTTGCAACAGCGTCGAATTAACAGATTAATCTGTCAATTTTGAAGCCTTACATCTTATTTAGAGCTATGGAGAGGGCTATGCTCGGGGTTTCTCTACGGGATCGAATCAGAAATGAGGAGATTCGTAGAAGAACGCGGGTCACCGACATAGCCAAACGGATTAGTTCTTTGAAGTGGCAGTGGGCAGGCCATATAGCACGAAGAACAGATGGTCGTTGGGGCCGAAAGGTTCTCGAATGGAGACCACGGATCGGCAAGCGCAGCGTAGGACGTCCACCAACTAGATGGACGGACGATCTGGTGAAGGCTGCGGGCTCACGGTGGATGCAGGCCGCTGCCAGCCGAAACCACTGGAGATCTTTGAGGGAGGCCTATGTCCAGCAGTGGACGTCTTACGGCTGAGATGATGATGATGATGACATCTTATTTTATAGGTAAATTACCATTTCATGGCAAGCTTTGGTCTTCAAGCTAACAGCGCCGTACTTCGCGTAGCAGGTCTCCGGCGAGTTGCCCGCCAGCACCGCCATGTCGGTCGCCGTGACCAGCAGCAGGCCGCCATCTTGCACCGCCTGCACCGCGGCATCCAGGAATATGGACGGGCAGCCGTACGGGTCCAGGTCTATGGCTGCGAACCGCTTGTTTTTGTCCTTGTGCTTGTACATTACCATACTGAAAAGGATGAGTTTGTGTTTAAATGAAAGCTGTATGTATATAGGCAAGGCCAGATTTTTGTAATTCGTGAAGGCTGTGGGCTTACTGTGCCAGTGTAAGAGGCCTCGCCCACAATGGCTTTTTGTAGGTATCACGACTATATTGATGCAAACACATGATCAAATTAAATCAAGTATTTGCAGAATACAATTTTTTAAACATGTCAAGAACTTAAGGACTAGATAGAGTTGTTTTAAACCCGCAAACAGGTATGTAAATATTATCAAATGCTAATGATATTAAGGAATTTTTTCGTGTTCTACAATAATACATCAAAGTTCTATTTAGTCCATAATATAGAGAATAGAAGAATAACAGACACAATTTTTTGTTTTTAATGAATCTACTTTTCACTTAGATAATATAGTGCATTAATTAATTTTTTTGTGGGGGCCAGTGAAGTCAGAGTATGCTAGATTCTGCACCACACATGTGACGTCAAAGAGTGTTTAGTCTCAATATAACAGTTATATTTAAACACAAAATTTTAAAAAAAATCCCTCTTTTCAAAGCGGATTAAAAATTGTAATTTAGGATAGCCTATAATGGTAGAAATGTTAAGATCTATATTTGTAATTATAAATACCAAATTTTTGAGTAATTTTTATTAACACAGTACCACAGAACAATCAATATCGGTACTTGTTTATTATCATCTAGTTATATTAATAGTCATAATAGTCATTTATTGATAACATAGATTATAAGTCACAATATGGGTTTTAATGTGGTTGCCCAATGCCACAACTTTTTCAAAATATAATAATAACTCATAACACAATTAATTTAAATTTCAAAATCTGAAATAAGTACATTAACAAATATATACATATAAACAATTAAAATAATGTCTTATTTATAACTAAGTACACGAAATATAAATAATGTCAATTTATCATAATCATATTATCTTTTGCTATAGAGATATTAGATTTGACACTCATCTATTTTAAATTTTTTGTAAGAAAAGACTCATCCATAACCTTTGCCTGCAGGAGTCGAACCTGAACCCCCTGAATAGCATTAATCATTTATGAAAAAAATTGGTCTAAATATACTTATGCAAAAACCTTACCTACTGAGCACTTAAATCAAATAAATACATATATAACTTACCAAGCATCATCATGATTAGCTTCAACCACCTCAGAGAGGTTATTCAAAACTATATTTTCCTTTATAACTTCAACTGCATTACTTGATAAGTCATTTGCAATGATTTTGCTGACATGGGGTATTTCCTTGGCATACCGGATAGCCCTCAGGCCAGTGGCCGAGAGGGGCTCCAGTATAGTCACAGACTGAAAATAATTTACCAAGTTTTAGACATGGATTATGTTACTGATCAGCTGATGCATCCGCTGCAGCATTTAGCTGTGCCTGTAGTTTTTGGTGGCGCTGACTATTCCAGGTACGCTTTTTCGCATTAATAATATTTAAATGATAAAAGTTTAATCCATAGCAATGCACAGTACAATAGTATAAATTGAATTAAACTTAAATGGATAGGAAGTATATAATATGAATTTAAGGGAATATCATTGACCATGATTGAATAGAATCAAGAAACTCATACATCAACTAAACATTATTAATCATATTAAAATTGTGATGAGAAAATTAAAATGGCTAAGAGTTAATCAAACCTCATTTATTTCTTCATACTTTTTATCTACAGGTTCTTTTCCTTCTTTTTGCCTTTTTTCAGATTTTATTTGAGCTTTAGCAGCCTTTTCCGCTTTATAATCAGCAGAGAAGACTGAAAGAACGGCTATACTTAAGTCCCTGTTGAATTCTTGCACTGGATTATAAAATACTTTGTCAGTTGTTAAGCGAATCTCTGCCTGGCCTTCTCTGATAATCTTCTTGCCAGTTTCATTATCGATAGACAGATTCATTGTGGAATAGAACTGCAAATTGGGAAATATATAATTATACCTTTAATTATTTCAATAATCAAAGATATAAACAATCATTGAGGTTAGGATAATGTTTACGTCTTGTCCAGTGCAAATCGTAGTATTGTGCACTGCGTATATTTCACCTTTTTTGTAACGTTTAGCTTAATAATTACTCTTCTCATAAAAAAAACATGAAATACTTTGACTACAATTTATTAAATGTTGAAATTCACATGGATTTCACAAAATTCACAAAAATCACAAATAGAATAGACATCATTGAATGACGTTGACATGACAATGGATAACAGTGGACAGAATTGACAGTTTACCAGACTTGACATATTTTTTATGAATAAAATGTCCCCACATATATCTACACTATAATACAAATAAATAAATAAATACAAATACAAAAACTTTTATTGAAGTTATTTATATTAATATTATATGATTTTATCTTATTATAATATTTTATAGAGGAAAGATTTGTACCTATGTTTGTATGTTTGTAATGAATAGGCTCAAAAAGTACTGAGCCGATTTATAAAATTATTCCACCAATAGAATGCTACATTCTTCCAATTCGACATAGAATACATTTCATTTTGAAAAAAATTAGGGATCCCTGGTAAAATTTGAACAATGTAACCGAAGGTGTAGAAAAATGATTTTAAAATGTCTTTCGTCGAATGCATTGCCGAAACTATTAGCGATAGAACAAAATAATGTACCTACAACAATATTGAAGAACATCTTAATGTCTACAAAAAACTCCGCGGTAGCATATGTTCAACTATTGTAGTTATGTCACTACAACAACTTTTTTCATTATAAACATTAATCTTATATATGTATATAAAAATGAATCGCAAAATGTGTTGCTAAGCGCATAACTCAACTTTTTTTTAAATGTTCGTTAGAGTTCAAGGATGGTTTTTATGGCGAGAACAATTCGAATAATTTCCGGTAAAATTTTATACCCGTGCGACGCCGCGCCGGGGCGGGCCGCTAGTTTTATTATAATCAAAAAATGTTATTACATATTTTATAACGTATCCACCTCACTTAGGGTTGAACCCTCAATTAATTAATTCTTTGTGTCGTCCCTACCTAACACATAACTGTTCACGGTGAGAATGCCATAAACAAAAAAAAGAAGCTGTCTATATAATGATTTGAGTACAGTATGTGTATTGAGAGTTATGTTAGCTAGTTTGTTAGGAGATGGGTAACCAAAACATTTTAATTACCTGTTTAGTTAATGAAACTGTAATAAAACTTTTAATTTAGTTTTATTGGAACTTGTAAAAAGAAATGTTTGAAATTCAATTCAATTACTTATAATGGACTCTGCGTCAGTTTGCCAGGGTCAAGTTATATAAAATTATTACGTGAAAAAGATGTTACTTGGATGTTACCAAGGAACTTATACCCAACCTTGTCCCTTGGATGTTACTCAGTTCAACGCCATTTTGCGTCCTTTTATTACGTCATGTCATGTTATTATAATGTCAAAATTGTCAAATCAAATTGACATTTGACAGTATCACCTCATCCGCCGATCCGATCCGTGTCCGAATATTGAAAAATCTGGAAAACTAACCTAGTTTAACTTAGTGCCTATGAAATATTCACAAAAGCTAAGAAAATGCACACCGCCAGTGTTTTGCTAAGAAGTGGTATCACTCATTCAAAGTTGAATTTAACAGCCCGCCTGTTACGAAATGTTTCAAAAGTTGCATCACACAGTAAGCCTGTGCTTAGGCTGAACCACAGCTTACGGAGCGCCCGTGAATGTGGTATTGGGAGTGTGTCTGTCTCTGGTAGGCAGCAATTTGGGTCATCAAGGCATTATTCGACTGCTAACAACAATAGCCCGCCAGAGGATGAAGTGGAGATCAAAGATGACACTCCGATCTTTAGCAACCACTTGCCGGCGACCGTGGCTGTGCCCGAAGTCTGGCCGCAAGTTCCCGTCATTCCCATCAACAGGAATCCAGTGTTTCCGAGGTTTATAAAACTTATAGAGGTGAGAAAAACAACTTGGTGCAAAGGTTCTAAAGCATGAGTTAAAGATAAGATTGTACTAGAAAAAAACAGTTAAGTGATTGGCCAAGTCAATCTTCATATTCACCTTCAAGTATTCTTACATTTTTATCAAGTTTAACTGATATACTTATAACTACTGTTTTCATAAAAGTTATTCAGAGGTTGTTAGATGCATAATGTAATGTTAATAATTACAAAATTTTTACCTATATCTACAATAATTATGCAAAGTACTATTCATTAACACATTTTATCCAACTTGGGCAACAAACTACCTATTTTATGTAATAAAATGCAATTAATTAATTATTATTAAATGTTTTTTTTTTAATTGAATGTGGGACACTAAAAAGTTATAGCTTGTATTGTCACTTTATACTTGTTCAGTTATTTATTATAAATCAAAAATATTACAAAGAGTGCTTATGGTAACATTTAGGAACCCTGTATGTTTAGGGCAAAGCAATTAATATTGCATTTACTTGATATACTATATGGTATTTTAAAGATAAATTATCTAGTGTGAATTGTGTTTGATATGTATACCATGACAGGCTACTGAAGCACATAATTTTCTTTTACAGATTTCTAACCCAGCTCTTATTGACCTAATTCGGCGTAAAGTGAAGCTTAATCAACCCTATGTTGGCATATTCCTACGTAAAAAGGAAGATGATAAATCAGAAACAATCACAAATCTTGATGATTTGCATGATGTTGGTGTATTTGCACAAATCCATGAGATGCAGGATATGGACTTAAAATTACGACTTGTTGTAATGGCTCATCGTAGAATCAAGATCACCGGACAGTTTATAGAAGATGAAATAGAAACTGGACCTGCTGGTATGTATTTTTAACATTGAAACATTGCTCAGATTGGAAAATATCAGCTTATGTCAAGTACATATAATATCCTATCAGTAGTCCGGAAATATTTATTTGTTATTATTATTATATCATTAATTATTAATTTAGCTTAGTATTAGGTATATTGGGTTGTCCTAGTCAATTTCAGCCATGAATGAGTCACTAATCAGGCATTTTTTACCAAAAGACTCTTCAATTTGGATGAAAGACACAGTGTCAATTATTTAAAAATAGTTTTCCATGATGGACTATGATTCCGAAGTGACGTTGGAGTATTGTTTCTAAAAATTCCCATTAGATATCCTCTTTGCCCAAATACAATCAAATACACCACTCATCAAATACACCATAGCCTGCTTATGTAGCCAAAGCATTAGAACAACACAACTCAAATACTAAATGCAAATTTTACACAGATATGAAATAGGCCACCTGAATAAAAATATTACTTTACTGCAATAAATATTTACTAGCCAAACAAATATTTTATATTAGTTTTGACTGATAATCATTATCTTTTAACTAGCTTTTCACACCTCGGCGTTGCCCGCGTTTCCCGCATTACCCGCGGTAAAAAACCTATAGCCTTCCTCGATAAATGGGCTAACACTGAAAGAATTATCAAATTGGACCAATAGTTCCTGAGATTAGAGCGTATAAACAAACAAACTCTTCAGCTTTATAATATTAGTATAGATTCCAAATTCTGGCTTGCTTACCTAGATTTACTAAACCTTCAAGCTTCATTCCTGAAATGCCGAAACGCCGACCATTTCAGGAATGAAGGTGAAGTTCCCCACACTAAACATGGAGATTGACGTGGCCCATGAAGAGACAGATGCGGAACGGAGGCGGCGGAAATACCGCAACACGAGAAAGCAACAAAAAACCAAGATCCAGCAAGCAGAACCACCTGAGCCCGCCACCGAAGCCGCAGAAACAATTGAAACAGCAAAGCCGAAGGCCATGCCGGAACAAGTACTTATGGCTAAAGTAGAGAATCTTAATCACGAGAAATTCACACAGACTGAAGAGGTGAAGGCGCTTACTCAGGAGATTATCAAGACTATAAGAGATATTATTAACATGAACCCCTTGTATAGGTATGTTGTTAAAGATGTAGTAGTTTTATTGTTGTTTTTGCAGCCACATCTTTTGCTCTGTAAAAAACCCTTTATTATTCACTGTCAAAACGAATGCGATTTACTGTAGCATTTTGAAAGAGGTGGTTCCTCTTTCAAAATGCTACAGTTATATAATATATACATTATAACCTAACGATTTACAAACGTGATAACCAGTTTTCTGAATGTTCCGTTTGATTTTATTCTAAAACTTCGAAATACATAATATACTAGCTGTGCCCTGCGGTGCTACCCGCGTTATAATGGATGAAGTACTCTTAACCAACAACATATTTATTTGAATAAAGATTAATATTATTATGTTGATACAACTTAAACAAATTATTTCGACCAAATTAGGTACCATAAAAACGGTTTTTGTGAGTTAATCTTAAAAGATAGACATATACTATCGCGGACTGTTTTTTAGATCATTAAAAGAGCTATTTATTATTCTTTAATACATATTTTTTGTGTATCTTGAACCGTTTTCACGGCGCACGCAACGGAAGGCTTCAAAGATGAACAATTTCTCCCGTTTTTTACACATTTACCACTATATCTTTGCTCCTATTGGTCGTAGCGTGATGTTATATAGCCTATAGCCTTCCTCGATAACTGGACTATCCAACACAAAAAGAATTATTCAATTCGAACCAGTAGTTTCGGAGATTAGCGCGTTCAAACAAACAAACAAACTCTTCAGCTTTATAATATTAGTATAGATTGTCCACAGACAGTATGTACCTACCCACATCTAAGCAAGTAACGTAAATGCAAGTACATTACATACATCGTGTGTCCGAACCACGACCAATCCTCGGGGTTTGTCGCCGTAAATTTCAAGCCACCGCTTCCGTTGTTGCAGCTGGACGGCAAAAATTATTAAATAATATTCACATTACGTTGCCGCGTTTGCTTTGGAAGTTTGATTTGACTTTGCGTGTTACGGATAAATATCGGTACAAGCGATACTGTCGCGCTTCTCTTCGACTTCATAATACAGGCAAAAGTTGGCACGCATGGTTTCAATACGAATCGTGATACTTGCGTTATCTAGGTATATGTATGTATGTCTGTTATATTGACCTTAAATTTTTCGGTGCAGGACGTCTATTACAGGACCCAACAAAATTTCCAAGGATTTAATCAAGTCATCTGTTGCTACGCTGTAATGTATGCGCTTGTATACCCTCGGCAGATCCGTGAATAGAATCTTAACGTTAAACTAAACGTAATATTACATTACTTCATAATGTAACAACAACAACATGTTCATAATGTAACAGAACAATAATACGTATAATAAGCGCAACTTTACACTACTTTCCTTTAATAAACATCCGTTATGAAAAACTAAGATTTAATACCATATCATATTTTCGTGATGTTTCTCCAGGGAATCCCTCCATCACATGTTGGCCCAAGGTCAGCGAGTGGTCGATAACCCCGTGTACCTGAGCGACCTCGGCGCCGCCCTCACCGGCTCCGAGCCCTCGGACCTGCAGGCCATTCTCGAGGAAATGGACGTGAGTTGAATCCCCAATAGAGCTGGAGCAAACCTTAAGTATCCGGTACTGAGTAACGGGTGCTCCATCCAGTACCTAGTAACGAACTAATAATGTCCTGTTGAATAATAATACGTTTATAACTTTTCATTCAAGTGGTAAGAAAAAAAGCGGTTTTGGCTAAGGTGGAGCACCCCCCACTTTCATTCCAAAGGTCGTGGGTTCGAACCCCGCCACCAACCTCTGCATTTCTATTCCAGAAAAATGTATCTTTAAAACAAGTGCTTTAACGGTGAAGGCAAACATCGTGAGGAAACCGGCGTGTTCTGAGAAGTTTATAAAGAGTTCAAAGGACAAGTGACATTCACCAACCCACACTTGGCCAGCGTGGTCAATTATGGCCTAATCTCTCTCGACAAGGGAGAAGTCCATGTGTCCCAGCAGTGGGAACGATAATAGGGTGATGATGATGATTCAAGATTTTTCCCTGATATTACAAATTATTTTTCACAGATTCCCAAAAGACTGATGTTGTCTCTTTCCCTATTGAAAAAAGAGTACGAATTATCTAAGCTACAACAGAAGATCGGCAAAGAAGTCGAGGAGAAAGTGAAGCAGCAACACAGAAAGTACATTCTACATGAACAGTTAAAGGCGCGTATTACGTATTAAAATAGATTTAACAATATTTATTAAGTTTAACATTTTGTAACTTAATGGAAAATGAAGGCTTTTTTTATATTTATTTATATGACCGCAGTCACAGTATCATTAGCGCGCTTCTCTTAATATCTACTTTCTTTTCTTTTCTTTCAGTAGTAGTACAAGGGGTAGCGGGTTCGATGCCCGCCGAGGGCTCAAGTATGTTCTGCAAGCACTTTCTCCTTTATCTGGGTGTTTAATTTGTATAATAAAAAACATCTACATGTGTTTGTCTATTATATAATGTACTAGCATTTCACGTCACTGAAATCCATGTTTTATGGATTTTCTTGCACAACGTATTTCCCGGGGTAAAAAGTATTATTCAAACCGCAATTATGAAATAAGCGCAAACACACAATCAAACAAATTCTTCAGCCTTATAATATTAGTATGCATATAAAGTACTTGAGCCTCTTCTATAGGCGATAAGGCTATGAACAGTATATACATAAAACTAAAATTAAAATTAAAGAAAAACCCCCGATTCCAATGTCTTAATTTCCTTACAAGTAAAACACCACGATATTTTGTAATGTGAACGCGATGCGCTTTCATATGATACCCCGCTCGAGTATATTTGTAGAATAAATTTATGATAAAGCTGTGTTGTTCTATTCGCTTCTCAACTCAGTGTACACAATTAAAGCGAACTGTCTAGACGATGTTATTTCCTTGATATTTTTAATATTACAATTTTTATTTAAATTAAGCTTGACCTGTCCATGTATGCTTCTAAGGAAATAAATGTTTTTGACTTTAACTGAAATCCTCCAGGTTATAAAGAAAGAGCTTGGCTTAGAAAAGGACGACAAGGACGCGATAGGAGACAAGTTCCGGGAACGGCTCGCCGGGAAGACGGTGCCGGCGGCCGTGCAGACTGTCATCGACGAGGAACTGAACAAGCTCAACTTTCTGGAAGGACACAGCTCTGAGTTCAAGTGAGTTACTGACAGCTGATATTAATGCTGCTTTCATAGAAATTAACGAAACGATTTGAAATGAAATGAAATACATTTATTTTGGTACAAACAAATAACAGCACAGTAGACAGCAAACAAACAGACACAAGAAAAAAAAAACATAAAATCCACAAACAGTAAATTAGCTGCCGGGCTGTGCTGCCATGTACCAAAAAAGGAGCAGTCTCAGCTTAATGCCACTCCGCTCCCCGGGAGAGGGATCGGAGCAACGCTGGTTTTCAGACTGCTCCTGATTGGATGACATCACAGTCTGTAGATTTGTGTACGGACTGTTTATTACTACGATAACGACTTGTTATGAATGAAACGAGGCGTATTAGCTGTAGAAGGCGGTCCGTTGAAAAATGAAACTGTGTTCTAAATGCGACTCTTCCAGACAACCTTTGGATAGACTGAAGAAAAACTATTAACGATTGATGTTGTAAAATTGGTAAATTAATTAAAAGATAAACGTAAACCACGTAAAGAGCTCCTTTTATGCTCATCATCAACAGCTCTAAGCTGCTTGCTTAGAGTACTCTGAGTTCTTGCATTAAATAATACTTTGTTTTTTTACAGTTTGAAATTTTTTTATGTAAATTGATAAAAACATTGTATGACATGTTAGTTTATTGTTTCTGTGACTCGTTTTGATGAATTTAATTTGGTTTTAAGGATTTTTTTGTAGTAATGTTGCTTAGCTAATTTGTTTAATTGATTTTAATGTGTGTTAAAATCCTAGCCGTGCAAATAAATTCAATAAAAAAATAATTTCTATAAATTTTTATGCTGGTACTTCTCTTTTGATGAGAGAGATAAGGCCTAAATTCACCACACTGGTCAAGTGCGGGTGAGTGAATGTCTCATGTTATTCAAACTCTTCAAAGTTCTCAGAGCATGCTAGTTTCTTCACCATGTTTGCCTGCACCGTTAAAGCGCCTTATTTTATGCTGATCACATAACTGATTTCTTTTCAGTGTTACCCGCTGCTATCTAGACTGGCTAACCACCCTGCCGTGGGGGGTGACATCCGAGGAGAACCTGAAGCTGGAAGAGGCGACGGTGATCCTGGACGAGGACCATTACGGCATGGAGGACATCAAGAAACGCATCCTGGAGTTCATCGCGGTCTCGCAGCTGAAGGGCAGTACTCAGGGAAAGATCCTCTGCTTCCATGGACCACCCGGTGTTGGGAAGACTAGTATAGGTATGTTTGCAAATTTGTAGTTTTGAAACCAGCCTTTTGAAATTGCAGAAAGCATTGTAATCAGAGAGCTCAGAAATTTTGGGAAGGTATTTATAAGGATTATGCATTTGTATCTTCTTATGATCAGGAGAGAAGGTCAGAAATAACTTCGGAGTCCATAATACATTCTTTATATTTCCACTTGATTACAATATTAATACAAGAGTGCACCTAACGAGCGGGGAGAGATGACTGACGAAACCGTGCACAAATCGCGCGTCAGCCCCCAATAGTTTAGCTACCTGTAGCCGCTACATATTTGGGGCAGCCGTTACCGTGTCCAATGTCTGAACCTCAATTTGCGATATTTATATTTATATTGCCAGGCGAGGGAAGTTACAAAGTATGGTGTTGTTTTTCAATGTCAAAACCGAGATTAAATCGTCTGGCTTATTTAGGCAATGGAGTAGTTTACAGACTGCCTCAAAATCCTCAAATAACTTGTTAAAACTTGATGCCCGCTTTCGGATTATTGTTTTAATTGTGTTTTTTTGCAACTGCAAAATTTGTAATAAGCTCTTTGCTCCTGTTTTTCGCGGAAATTACAACCTTAGTATCATTGAAACTTACCATCAGCTTAATCTATCTACTTTTATTCTTTAATCATAGAAAAGAATCCGAGGATTTCAACTTAGATCTCCGATTATACACATCGAGGTGCCAGCACCACCAATGCGACACTTGAATATGCTTTAGGTTGATTTATTTATGAACACAATTTTAATTGACTCAAAATTACATTAATAACTTACCACGTAAATATTTCGGTAAAAAACAATGCATTACCTAAATGAATTAATATATAATTGCCAAAAGTTTGTAATAATGCATTCTGCAAATAAATGATTTGATTTGAAAGTGTCCAAAAAACGGTTTCCTCCAATATGGCGCGCGTGTGACGTCTCATAATTATGATATTTTATTGATAGTCTACTATTATTGGGTTAAAACAATCTCAGCCATCATTTAAAGACATCTCGGTTACCGACAAGCCATTCTAGAAAGATATGATTTCAATATGATGATTCCCAATCCATCCTTCCATTCCAGCTCGTTCGATAGCCCGCGCACTCAACCGGCAGTACTTCAGGTTCTCTGTGGGCGGCATGACGGACGTGGCGGAGATCAAGGGGCACCGGCGCACGTACGTGGGCGCCATGCCGGGCAAGGTGGTGCAGTGCCTCAAGAAGACCAGCACCGAGAACCCCCTGGTGCTCATCGACGAGGTGGACAAGATCGGCAAGTGAGTAGACAAGGCTTTAAAATGTACGAGGGGTAATTAGATGATTGATAGATTCAGGCGTTACTTTGCGGAAATCCATTCAAAGTCAAAGTTAAAACGTTTTTTCCTTAGACGTACAGGGCATACAGGTCAAGTTAAAGTTTATTTAAATAAAAACTAAGAATAATCAAGGTATTAATATTGTCCTGACTTGCTTAAATTTTTACACTGAATTGAGAAGCGAATAGCACAAGCTTTCATCTGCTAAGTTCCCTTTAAAGTTTCCCAAGTTAAATGTTTGCTTATTTGATAAATTGAATGGAGCTACAAAGTTCACAAATGCATAAAGTTTTTATTCACTGATTTATTTTCCCACAGAGGTGTTCACGGTGACCCATCATCAGCACTCCTGGAACTGCTCGACCCGGAGCAGAACGCAAACTTCCTGGACCACTACCTCGACGTGCCGGTGGACCTGTCCAAGGTGCTGTTCATCTGCACCGCCAACGTCGTGGAGTCTATCCCCGAGCCTCTCAGAGATAGGATGGAACTTATTGACATGTCGGGTAAGGCTAAGTCTCCTTATGTAAATAGAGATTACAAATTTCACTTATATACATATGTTATTTTCCAGCTTAGAATAATTAATTATTACGTAACTAAAAGAACCGGAGGAAAATGTGCACAAAAGCGCACATTTTCCTAATTTAAGGTTCAGATTTAAATATAAATACATATAAATACTAGCGGCCCGCCCCGGCGTCGCACGGGTATAAAATTTTCCTGGAAATTATTCGAATTTTTCTCGCCGTAAAAACCATCCTATCTCTCAAGTTGGATCGAACTGCACATGGTGTGCGAATTTTATTATAATCGGTTAAGTGGTTTAGGAGTCCATTGAGGACAAACATTGTGACACGAGATTTATTCCGTCAGTCAGTCCGAAGCATTCGGACCGTGCGCACGCTCAACCTATTTTTACGTTTTTACTATTTCTAGCCAGTTGTCCTCAACCTTTTTTCTTATTGAAACGTCGTATTCAGTCGGAAATATGTCAATGTTCAAGTGCTCTAGTTGTGGTGGAGAGTCAATGGACGTAGCCGAGTGTTCTGTATGTAAGGGAGTTTTTGACTTCCCTTGCGCGGGTATCACTGAACAAGGATATCGAAGATTGGGTGACAGGAGGTCCACATGGAAATGCTTGAGTTGCAAGAACAGATTAGCAAGTCCTTCGGTGTCGGCATCCAAGTTAACTCTGAAATCACCCACACCAGCCGATATGGAATCAGTCCTGACCGAACTGAAACGCCTCTCCCTCCAAGTTGCCATTCTACCAGGCCTGGATGAAAGTATAAAAAGCATTAAACAGCAGCTGGCTGATCTTAAAACTATCAAACCAGAACTGACAGAGATAAAATCATCAATAGAATTTGTAGATCAAAAGCTATTGTCATTATCCGAAAAAATAACTACATTAGAAAAAGATATTACATCTCTTCAAGACACAAAAGTGGATGTTGAGCGGCTTCACACTCGCGTGCAAAGTCTGGAGACACAGCTGCATGATAATGAGCAGAGAAGCAGGCTGAACAACATAGAGATTAAAGGAATACCTGTAGTGAGCTCCGAGAATCTCTTTGACGTGGTTGCTAGGCTGGGTGATCACATTAAGTGCTCAATTCCCCGCGAGCAAATAAACTACATAGCACGAGTTCCTATGAGGAACGACAAGAGAAATAAAACCATAATTGTAGGAGTGCATAGCAGGTACGTCAAGGAGGAGTTTGTTGCGGCTGCTAAGAAGTCTGTGACTACGCCGGCCAACCTGAGACTGAGTGGTGACAACAGAATTTATGTAAATGATCACTTAACGTTACATAATAAGATCTTACTTAATAAAACCAAGGCACTTGCTAAGGAACGGGGGTTTGCTTTTGTATGGGTAAAAGGGTGCAAAATTTGTGTCAGGAAAAATACAACCTCTCCTGTTATTATAATCAAATCGGAATTAGATTTAAAAAACCTTTAGAAATGTATATTGCTTTCTCTTATGCGTGTCTAGAAATCATTTTAAAAAATACGTTAATCAGTGACCAAATGTTGACAACCTATGCTTTACGTACATGTAAGTGTGCGTGTCCTATTGTCTCAATGCATGCCTCTATTGTTCTCGCGCCGAAATCTTTTGTCTACGCACGGCGATCCTTTGTTTGCCTATCGCTACCTGCTCGGACGGTTCACCTTACCGTTTGCTACCGCCTTTTATGCACAACTTATACATTTTTTGCCTCTCTCTCTGTCATAACATTATTCATTAATAATTTAAAAACTCTGCTATCTCTATTTTGGATATATTATATTAATTATTTAATTATTAATGTTTATATTAAATGGATAATATTGCCTATTTTTATTGTCATAGTTTTTTATATTAAAATGTTATGTTTTAAAACAACTATACTAAAACTAATTATTATACTTGTTAATAATGATGTCTGTTAGTATATACTATCAGAACGTGCGTGGTCTACGCACCAAATGTTGTGATTTCTATAGAAATGTTTGCTTAAATAACTATGACATTATATGTATTACGGAGACATGGCTTAACAGTTCTGTTTTAAGTAGTGAATTATTGGATGACCGCTATATAGTCTGGAGATCTGATAGAGACTATCAAGCTTTGCGTCAACAGAAAGGTGGAGGGGTGCTTATCGCAGTGCGCCGCGAACTCACCTCTGTTGGAGTGACTGAGTGGTCTTCTTCGGCTGAAGACCTGTGGGTCACGCTGTCCGTGCGTGATAAAGGTAGGACAAATGCTTATAGGATTCATATCTGTGTTGTGTATATGTGTGACCAAAAGCTGGGTAATTCTATGGCGGTTCAGTTAGATAATTTTGTGAAAACTGTCACTAATATAATTTTAGATCATCCATTGGATAAATTTATCATACTAGGTGACTTTAACCTACCTAATATTGTTTGGAAATCTACAGATGATGGGTTTTCTCAGTCCCCTAGTAATATACAAGGTTTTCATCAGACAGAACTATTTGATAGCTTTAACATGTGTAACTTGTCACAGTACAACTCCTTCGTAAACTGTAACAATCGAATTTTAGATCTTGTTTTTTCTAATCACGATGTTAGTATAATAGGTTGTAATGATCCGCTTGTGCCTGAGGACTCTCACCACAAGGCAATCGTGTGTAGCGCGGAATTTGTTCGGTTCAATTCTATACAAGCTCTCCCTTACACCACATTTGTTTATAATAAAGGTGACTATGAATCGATATGTAGTAAATTAGACGGTATTAAATGGGTAGATACATTAAAAGCTGGTTCATTAAGTGATGCAGTGGACTTTTTATATCGTACATTGTTTGACTTGCGTACCGCATATATTCCATCTAAAAATGTCGTTCCATCTAAAAAATATCCAATCTGGTATAAAAAACCCTTAATTAAAATTTTAAAAGAGAAGTATAAATTTCATAAAAAGTATAAAATTTACGGTAATGCATACGATTATGATTCATTTTTAATTTTACGGAGCAGAGCTAAAATTATGGAGGCTGAATGTTATAACTCATATATATATGCCATCGAGTCGAATATAAGAAAGAATCCAAGGGCGTTTTGGTCTTACGTAAAGAGTAAAAAGCAATCTAACGCATATCCTTCCGTTTTTTCTTATGGTGATAAAACATCGGAAAATGGTGAGGAAATTGCTAATTTCTTTGGTGAATACTTTCACTCTACTTTTCATGCTAATTCTTGTGGGGATCAATCAAAGTTTTTGGAAGTTCCGCATACCTCTACTTCTGATATTAGCTCCATTGAGGTACTTCATGAGGAGGTGTTTAAATTGCTTAAGTCGCTTGACTTAAATAAGTCCGCTGGACCTGACAAAATACCTGCAATATTTATTGTTAGGTGTGCCAGTAGCTTGGCTCTCCCATTAACTTTATTATTTCGTCGTTCTTTGACTGAAGGTGAGGTACCAGACATTTGGAAAAATGCTTTTGTAACGCCTGTCCATAAAAAGGGTCCGAAAAATTGTATCGAAAATTATAGGCCAATATCGAAATTATGTTTGTTTGCTAAAATTCTAGAAAAAATAATACATAGGCAGCTTTACCTGGCAATCAAACAGGATCTGAGTGTTCATCAGCATGGTTTCGTTAAAGGCAGGTCTACTACTTCTAACCTTTTATTGTGCTGTGACATTTTGACGCGGCACATGTCTGAACCCTCTCAAGTGGACATAATCTATACAGATTATACTAAATGTTTTGACCGGATTGATCATGTAATGTTATTGAGAAAGCTCCATTTTATTGGTATTAGGGGTAATTTGTATCGGTGGTTTACGTCCTATGTACGTAACAGGTGCCAGACTGTAGTTCTAAATGGTTACTGCTCTATGCCAGTATGTATTCCGTCTGGGGTTCCACAAGGTTCATTGCTTGCACCCTTGCTTTTTGCGATTTTCATAAATGATGTCAATCTTTGCTTTCAGCACTCTGATATATTACTGTACGCTGATGACATGAAAATTCTGTGTCCTATAAAAAATGCTACGGATGCGGCTAACCTGCAGAGTGACTTGGATAGGTTTCAGGAATATTGTGTAAAGAACAAATTGGCACTAAATGTTTCTAAATGCTATATTTGTTCTTTTACTCGCAAACCGATCGTTCAGAGTTTTAACTATGTTGTTAATGGGACTAATTTGCATAGGATTAGTCATATACGTGATTTAGGGGTTACATTTGACGACAAACTTCTGTTTGATCGGCACGTTGATGACATCGTAAACAAGGCATCTAGAGCACTAGGTTTTGTAATAAGACTATCATCAGAGTTTCAAAGCATAAAAACTCTTAAAATACTTTATTGTGCGTACGTTCGGAGTCATCTGGAATACGCTTCACAAGTATGGAGCCCTTGTTACACGACGTACATATCCAGAATTGAGCGGATTCAGAAACGGTTTTTGCGATACGTTCAGTTTAGAGCCGGGATTTTTCTTCCAAACTATAGCCAAAGGTGCTCTAAATTTCACTTTCTCCCATTAGAAATTAGAAGAAAGGTTGCAGATTTGTGCTATTTAATGGGTGTGGCTAATGGTACTGTTGACTGTCCGGAGCTTTTAGAGAAGATTTCTCTTAAAACGAACACAGCTTTTCTGAGAAGGCCAAGCCTTCTCCATGTTCCTTTGGCGAGAACTAATTATAGACAGAATGCTTTTATTTACAGAACTAGCAATAGTTTCAATTCTTTGGTCGCTGATAATGCAGATATAGATGTTGATTTTTTCAATACATCCGCTAGAGCAATTAAACGTTTGTTTTTGAATTTATTTTTAGGTAATGTTTTATGTTAATTTTAAAATTTTTTAAGCTATTAGTTTTATTAGTATTCATATATTATTATTATTCACGTAATTAGTAAATAACTTTTATTATATTTTTAGTTAAGTATAGTGCGCATGTTTGTTTCTTTTGTTATTCTTCTTTATTATTTGTGGGAACTTGTAATTAGCCTTAAAGTATTATATAGTTTATATTATTGTTTTATTAGCTGTAAGTTTTCCTAAGATTGTAAAAATAAAAATAAAAATAAAATAAAATTATATTAAAGATAATACACATCCAGACAACCTCAACAACATGTAGCCCCTTGGTAAGTTCTAAGCTTTTGTTACGTGTACTAGACATCTGAAATACTTAATAAAATACTCAAGAATTAACACAAAACTATGGAAAATGGAGAGTGAATGGAGACTATTGTCCATTATCGTATCCATAGGAAAAGTGGAATTACGTGAACAAATATATCTCATAACACTGCAAAACCCTTGCTACTGTCAAAGTTTGGTTATGACCGATATGAACTTATAACTATAACTAGTGGAACTTGATAAATCCTCATGTTGTTTGCAGGTTACGTAGCGGAGGAGAAGCTAGCCATCGCACAGCAGTACCTGGTGCCCACCGCGCGCACCAACTGCGGCCTCTCCGAGGAGCAGCTCGAGCTCACGTCGGAGTCCCTCACGGCGCTCATCAAGTCCTACTGCCGCGAGTCCGGGGTCCGGAACCTGCAGAAGCATATAGAGAAGGTAAATGCGCTTGCAAAGCTGGAAAACATGCTTAAAATATCCCTGGATAAGTCCCCTTCTACGTATAATTATCATTTCTTTCTTATCCCTGCCCAATCATGCTCCATACGTCCCAGACTTTAAAAAAAATTGCGTTTTTCATACTTATGTAGTAGGTAAAATAAATAAATATGTCCGGACTAATCACACAGCATCACCTAACCCCAAACTAAGCAGAGCTTGTACTATGGCTGTTAGGTGACTGATAAACTACATGTTATTTAGGTACTTTTTTTTTGTAAATACATACTTATGTATCACACATAGAAAACATTTCCATTTTTTTTGTTTATTCCCAGAGTTTATAAAAGAAAATAAGTATTATCTACACCGGTGCTTTAATAGTCATGTTTACTTCACAGATTGCCCGCAAAGTAGCATACAAGATAGTGAAGAAGGAGACGGACAAGATGTCGGTGACAGAAGACAGCCTGGCGTCGCTGGTCGGCAAGCCTACGTTCAAGCACGACCGCATGTATGACGTCACGCCGCCCGGGGTGGTTATGGGCCTGGCCTGGACTGCTATGGGTATGCTATTATATTTTCTGTCTATGATAATACAAAAATTATATCGTAACAAGTGCAAAAATTACATTTTACTTTCGCACTATTCTTCCACGGATTTATTTCACTTGTATTGAAGCAATCACATCATCATCGCCCTATTAACGTTTCCACTGCTGGAACAGAGGGGTTTCACTCTTGGCGAGAGAGATTAGGCCTTAATTTACCACGCTGGCCAAATGTGAATGTCACACACCCTTCAAACTCTTGTTCTTGGAACATGCCGGTTTCCTCACGATGTTTGCCTTCACTGTTAAAGCACGTGTTTAAAGCGCACATCAATTTTTCAAGAAGAAAAATGCAGAGGTGCCAAGCGGGGTTTGAACGTACGACCTTCTGAACTAAAGTCGAGTGTGCTCCCATTAAGCCAACACGGCTATGCTCGTCAAGTTGCTCAGAGATAGTTAACCCGTAAGTCTATTACGTAAAACTTTGCAGTAGTAGCGACAGCAACAGGTTAAAAAATATCAGAAACAATCTAGAAACCATTTGCAACCAATCGCGTAGCGGTCGCTGTCGTTTTGCTTTTGCTGTCGCTACTGTAAGACTTTACGTAATAGACCTGGGCTCTAAGAGTAATGAATAAGCCCGTTGTTTATTTATAGGTGGCAGCACGTTATTCATCGAGACCGCGTACCGCAGCACAGTACGCGACGAGAAAGGCCACGGCTCCATTGAGCTGACGGGCCACCTCGGCGACGTCATGAAGGAGTCGGCCCGCATCGCGCTCACCGTCGCGCGCAACTACCTGGCGCTCCACCACCCCCACAACCACGCACTCACTTCTAGGTATACAGGGTGGAAAAATCGAATGCCACATGGATGGCATCTACCTTAAATATTGTAAATAGCACATTTTGTGTAAGGGAGACTTTCCTTTGTTTTTAAAATCAATAAATACTGCATTTAAGGATTTATGAAAAATCGCTTGCCTCAGTCGGGACTGTCAAATGTGACAAAAAATAATGTGCTGTATTTTATGATGCCTGAAAAATGAACCTTATCAGTAACCCTTTCAGTTGATAAGGTTCATTTTTCTCTAAATAACAAATACCTCGGGCATAGAATAATAAATTACTACGTAACTCGGGTATCGATTGATGATAAACTTGATTCCAAATAAATAAATATATCCGGACAATCAACACAACAACATCTAGCCCCGTGGTAAGCTCTTAGCTTGTGTTACGGGTACAGGACATCTGATAAACTTAATAGAATAGACTTACATACATAGATATTTTTTAGTATACATATTAAACACCCAGACCAAGGAGAAAGTGCTTGCAGAACTTACAAACACTTGACCCCTCGGCGGGAATTAAACCCGCTATCTCTTGCGCCGCAAGCGAACTTTCGCCCACTGCGCCACTGAGGCAGACGAGTAAACTTTAAATGCGAAAGTAAATTGCGTAAGTGAGAAATGCAGCTGTTTGGACGACTTTTTAAATAACGATGTTCCTTTCTCAATTTGCGTGTATTCGCCATTTTTTACTGGAGACAGAACCTTATACATATCATACATACATAGAAAGTATACCTTATACATACCAACAAAATAAACTTAACAAATCACTCAAACTGGTATAAATGTTAATTCGTCGAAGGTATAAATGTTAGGCGGCGAAGTTTAAATTACTTTAAATCATAAAAATCGTTCGAGCCGTTTCGGATGATTATGGTTACAAACACTGAGTCAGGAGAGTTTTAGATACTTAAATGAATAACCATAATGTTAACTATTAATCTTCCAGTCACCTCCACCTGCACGTGCCCGAAGGCGCCACGCCCAAGGACGGTCCGTCCGCGGGCTGCACCATCGCCACCGCGCTCATATCGCTGGCGCTGAAGCAGCCCGTGCCGCCGCTCGCCATGACCGGCGAGATCTCGCTCACCGGGAAGGTACTGCCCGTCGGCGGCATCAAGGAGAAGATTATAGCTGTGAGTATAGTCTACATAGAATACTATACATATAGGATGTTTCTAACCCCCGACCAAAAAAAGAGGAGGTTTTGTCTGTTCACGTCCGTAAGTGGTAACCCTCTGAATCCTTACACGTGACCTCCGGGTGGTGCTAAGAACAGTCTCTGGTGGTAGGCTTCGGCCGCGGCTTGTCACCACCCTCCGGGCTGGGCCAGTGCGTGAAGCGATTTTTTCGTGTTTCGTAATGTGGCCCGGAGAAGCCATCTTCTAGGCCTTCATGCTCCATCTTAGACCACATCGTCACTTTACATCAGGTGAGATTGTGGTCAAATGAAGGCTTATCAAAAATAATTAAAAAAAAAAGAGGAGTGCTATAAGTTTGACGTGTCTGTCTGTCTGTTCCATCATAGCTCCCGAGCGGATGGAGCGATTTCAATTTAGTTTTTTTTTTGTATGAAAGGTGAGTCTGGCCCGAGTGTTCTTAGACATGTTACATGAAAATCGGTTGTGCCGTTTTTTTATGATCTATAAGTATATGTCTTCACTTGACCACAATCTCACCTGATGTAAAGTGATGTGGTCTACGATGGGACATGAAGACCTAGAAGGTAGATGGCTTCTCCGGGCCACATTGCGAAACACTAGAAAAAAAAATTAAGGTTGAGAGTGGGTAAGGAAAACCGAAAATTTGCAAATATACTAGTGTGGGGTATAATGAAATCGCATCGCGTCCACATTACATAATATTATGTTGTTTTACGTTTAAGGAAATTAAGGCATTAGAATCGGGGGTTTTTTCTTAAATTTTAAATTTATATTTTCTATGTATCATAATTTCATAATGTATGTATTTACAAAAAAATAATGTATCTGTGTAGTTTATCAGTCACCTAACACCCATAGTACAAGCTCTGCTTAGTTTGGGGACAGTTGATGCTGTGTGACTAGTTCGGAAATATTTATTTATAGTCAGTCTGTTTGAGATGAAGTTTGTAACAGTCCCCGAACCCGCCGAGACGAGCGAGAATGACAACGACGCGATATGATAATAAGTTTTTAGAGGAGGCTCCACTGTCCTAGTCCAGTAGTGATATTAGAGAAGTCTACAAACTATATCATATGTATCATTAGTTAGGTATTAAAAAAACTGTTATTGCTGCGACTGACCGTTTCGGATCTATATTGATTTAAAGTAAAAATGGTTACTTAATAAGGGTATAGATAGTAAAAATTCCCAAAAAAGGTAAGGTCGCAATCGGTTTATATTTTGTTCTTAAGCTCTAGTGTGATTAGTACAGAACTTTTTATCACAATTATCTTTATCATCTTATTTTCAGGCGAAACGTGTGGGCATGACGTGCGTGATCCTACCCGAGGAGAACCGGCGCGACTTCGACGACCTCCCGTCCTTCATCCGTGAGAATATCAATGTGCATTTCGTCTCCCATTACACCGACGTCTTCAAGATTGTGTTCGAGGAACAGGTTTAGTAGAACTATATCGTCTTATGTAGAACTGAACTGTAATTATAGAAGTAGGTCTGTCAGACAGACGTCAGGAGTTCAAGTGTTCTTCAACAGCATGAGTACAAAAGAAACTGTTCTTTCTTTTGCATTTATGTTGTTCGGAACGCCGAGTGGTTGAATACCCGATCGATCTCTATCTGACAAGACCCATAATGAGAGCTACCTCGAGTGAATTCACCGCTAAGGCACCGCTGTGACGTGGTTCGAAAAGTCAAACATTGTTTCTATGGCTAGGCGAGATTATTTCTCAATTAAAATATCAGAATTTGCACCCCGATTTCCTGGATATAGGCCTTGACAGCTATGCCTACGGACCATTTTACAGTGGCGCCCTCTGGTGATCACGAAAACGTTGGTCCTCATTATTGTAGAACATTGCATCCCAATTTAAAATAGATCAATGTATCCTATAGCAATATTTTAAACTAATAAGTGGCCGATCCTGATCCTCCACCTTAACCCTTTATTTTCTGATTAAAAGCCCGTTATTTGCGAAAAAACTGATGTCGACATGATGTGTTAAATTGGGGCGTAAACGATACTACTATCCCTGACTCTGGTGGATATTTTCTCTCACAAAACCTAATATTCTAAGCCATCATTACAAAATGCCTAAGTCAGGGCTTCATCTCTTTGACCATTGTAGATACCCAATTATGTAGATTTTAGAGTATTTATAAGGCAGTTTTATTTAGTTGGTAAAAGGTCGAATTTGGTAGCCAGATATTGTATTTTCTAGCTATCTACTTTTGCGATATTTCGTAATGCAAATAAGTTTTTAAATAAATATTTTTGCTGACTTTTCCAAATCAAGAAGTAGAGTTGTAAATGTAAGCTGAAACACGTCGGTATATTGCTGTTGTAATTAAAAATATATTTTTATAATGAATTAACTCCCCTTCAATAATAATAAGGAAAAACATAAGCTTTAAATGTATGGAGTTGAAAAACCTGTGAACATGAATAAGTATCAATTCTATTTAGATTCATAACGATATATTTACATGTTATGCTATGAATGATTAACGAATTACTAGTATGAGGATGTAAAGGTTTAGAAATATCGGGAAACTCAAAACACCATCATGGTAATTACCCCATTATCAATCTAAATAGTGTTGATAACCGTGATAGTTTCAAAAGTTATAAGTATTAACTGTTGGGCTTATTTATGAATATCGTTTTAATTTCAGTGAAAGTTAGTAAGAGTAATTACTAAAATATTGTAGCTAACAAAAATGCTCATTATACTGTATGCATGTACTGAAGCATTTGTCATTTTTATGTTTAGCACAAGGTTGTCGGGTGTATATTATTATATTTAGCTCCTTTGAATGACATATATACAGGGTGTAACATGAGTCATACCCTGTATCTGTCCGGTCATTATGGGAAGGTTTGAAACTATAAAATATGGAGGATCTGTTCTTAGGAACCATGTAAACGATTTTATTAGAAAGATAAAAGAATTGCATTTACTGTTTTAAAATATTTGTTCTTCTCTTGGAATTAAACCCGGACTTTTTGAAAAATAAGGAAGGTGAATAAAAACAGGATCTTTTGCGACACTTTTAATTTTTAAATTTCATGATACTAGAAATTAGGGAATGCAATCCAGATCCCGCGGGATCCCGATCTCGCGAGATCTCGTGTAATTTTTCGGGATCAGTCCCGACGCATCATTATGACGAGATCCCGTTCGAGATTGACGGGATTGGGCGGCAGTGGTCAGCGACCTCAAGAGGAATTAGAAGAAACTTTGCAAGCTTCTAAAAGTCCTTTTGCACGTATATCCACGTCCACGAGCTTAGACCAATTAGAATCTACCATTAAAAAAGAAATGTATTTGTTTGAGTGTGGAGGAACAAGGGGGCGATTTTTACAGTTTGCATAGTATTGCTCCGCCACGCTGTTGCCAACCAGCGTTGAGTCGGAGAGGGCATTCTCAGCAGCGGGGTACATTGCAACGGACATTAGATGCCGTTTAGCAGATGAAACTATTAATACCCTTTGTTTTTTAAGGAGTCATTTTCAAAATCACTCTTTTTCCTAATTCCCTTTAAATAAGCTTATTGTTTTGATTACCTAATTTACCTACGTTAATTTCCTTACAACCTGATTATTATTTAGTTGGTAAGATTAAAGAATAAAGGTTTTTATTTTCTTTCGAGTAATATGTTATTTTAGTTAACCTCACTATCACAAACAAGCAGTTATTAGCTTTTTCAGTCATCTATATTCAAAATTTTTTTTTTAAATTAGACGGGATCCCGAATTTGTAATCTCGAGTCGGGATTGCATTCCCTACTAGAAATGCATCTAGTATATCAGTCACCTAGCACCCACAGTACAAGCTCTGCTTAGTTTGGAGTGAGGTGATGCTGTGTGTTTAGTCCGGAGATATTTATTTAAATGCATTTTATTCATTTTAGACATTATGTTTCGAAGCACATTATGCATAATCGATATTTTTCAATAAGTCTGGGATTAATTCCAAGCAATGTCTAAGTTTTTTTTAAATGTGTAAATGCATAAAATTAAATGCGTTTTAATTTTGAAAAATTATACATGTCATTGATGACAGGCTTTTAAGAACAGATCTTCGTATATTTTATAGTTTAAGACCTTCCCATAATGGGCGAAACTCAAGTTAAACCTAGTATATTTTGTATTTAGGTTGTTTGTTTGGTTTGTATGAAGTATGTTAGTATTTAGGTATAAAATACCAATGATGTTATAATAAATGATTTTAAGTAAAGTATTGTTTTCAGTCGTCCATCCATCAACATTATTTTACCTTCACCCCGTAATATTAGTCTACAACATGTATTTTGCTTCCATTTTCCTCTGTCACCCGATATTTGAACACTCACTCCTTGCGATATTGTGGGGTCAGTTAGGCACCCATTTCTCGTGCGATATTGTGGCACTATCCTTTTCGCCCATCTATTCTTTGCCGACCTCTATCAGTATATCCATCCATATTGCAAAAACACTCTTCGAATAATCATTGCTGGTAGAAAAATCTAAGTACCTAAATATAATTTGTAGTCCTGTAATGCTTTTATATAGCAAATAGTACCTACTTAACTACTTATTCTTTATTTTTATAGTAGAAGTATTTTAGTTCAAAGTAAGATAGAAAACTTAGTTTCATGCAATATTGAGAGACTGGAAAGAAATGAAGGCTATTTCACAATATTACCAACACAATTCTTGTATTAATCAATATACCTAACTCTTATTTGACTCTCTAAAACACGAGAGAGTTGAATTGCATCATAGCAAATAAAAAAATATTCCTTTTATATGCTTGTATTTCAGGTGTATCAAGATTTAACAGTAGGTACAATTCAAGGCATTATTCTAACATTATCTATATTTTTCAGTACACTGCTGGCCTCCTTCCTCTTCGTGGGCCTTTCAAAAGCATACACGATTTGTCATTATAGCAAGTAATTTTATTTTAATTTGCATTAGAGACCTTTGGAGGATGTCTACGGCTTCTCTAAATAGTTTCCTGCGGCAGATTCACGAAGATGAGCACATTGAGCACGCCAGCGCCCCTGTGTAAGCACGTCATAGAAGAAGATATTGTTAACTCAGAAAATTATATTTTGTTTGAAATATATAAAAATATTTGCATTTATTTAACCATAAATAGTTTAATCATAAATAAATATTTTTTTTACAAATCAATAGGTAATATGCAATTAAGTTAGGTTAGGTAGTTAATTTTAACACAACTGTTTATTCTTAAGGGCTTTTCTACCATCCTCAAGTAGCTGGATTAATACTGGATACACCTCATCATACGAAGTGATCTGATTCTGTCTGACGTGGTTCTGATATCTTTGCAATGCTCCAGCTACAAATTCCAGTCTTTCCTTCTCATTTCTGTGTGAGTCCAACCATGACATTAACTTCTGATTATTCCACCCCGCGCAAGTGTGTGGCGCAATCAAATGCTGACCTCCATATGCAAACAAAAACATCATTACTGAGGAATATGGTAAGCAAGCACCCTCAGACTGACTCTTAGCCACTTCTTGAGGTGTTTTTTCTAGCAACAAATGCAGTGCTTTCAGCTGACGGTAGTGATCACCCAATTCTGCCAAATCGTTTACTAAAGGAGACAGAGCTACCTCCAAATGCTTGCAATCAATTTGAAGCTTCACTCTGCCGAACTTGGTCAGAGGCCGGACATTACAAATGTGGTGGATAAACCTCTCAATGCAAGCTCTAGCAATGTTTGAACAGCAATCACTTAGAGCTGCTTTTTCTGTGAACATAGATAAATAGATATCCTTACATCTGGATACAAATTGTTGCAGTTCCTTCAAATAAGGTGAGCAAGAGAGGTTTTTTCCTGTGGGATCATCAGACCTTGTGAGGTCTGGTTCATCATGCATTGTCATCAGAATTATGTAGAGGGAATTCTTAATAGATTCTGCAAACATTTGTAGAACAGGCAGACTAGTGATGTCTTTCAAGCTGTTTTGAACTATCAAAATGCTCTCAGGGGGCAACATTGCATTCATATTGACAAGGACCCGTTTGATTTGAGAGGAGAAGTAGTATAAAGCATTGCATAGATCTGCATTTTTTTGTTGAGTGCTGTTTGGGGGCTCAATGATCTGAGCAACATCACTATCTAAGGACAACCTCTGTTCTGCTTCTACATTCATCTGCTTTATGGACTTAGCTACACTGTTAGCTAAACTGATGCTGAGCTGTTTGTCACCGAGGGAGATGCTCAATGCTTCTGCAATGACCCTTATAGCAGTGTCTACTTGGTCCATTGTAGGAACCTGGCTCAAATGCCACATACTTCTAACTGGCTCTAACAGCTTTCCCAGTGATTTGGACAGGAAAGAGTTTTCCCATTTAGTGAGTGTGGAACGATTCATCTCCAAATCCTTGCATTTTAGCCTGGAGAGTAGATCATTGAAACATTTTAGTAGTTTTGGATAATCAATTTCAATGGACTGATTTACCATAGTAGGGCTTTTCTCCAGCTCATTACTGAAAATAACTGATAGATCATTCCAGAAGTTCTTGGCAATGTTTTTGAAATTTCCAATAGCATGGAGCTCATTTACGACATTTTGTAGCATTATTACCTTAGCACAGCTGTTATAGAGGTCAACTTTGAAAAGTTTCTCAATGTTATCCCATAACTTGACCTTGAAGTCCTGTGAATTCATGATGTTTGCTTTCCCGGGGGCAACGCGGCCAGAGCTGGATTTCTTTATTTCAATTGAAACTATCTGCACATCTAATGCCACATTTATCTCTATCCTCATTTCATTCAAAATGGTATTCACTGAATTTTTTATCTGCTCATCTGTACATTGTAAATTGTGCAACACTTTGAAGCATTGAAGAAGCTTGGTTTTATCTTTGCTCAGTAAGCTGGAATGTAATAACTCTGTTGAGTTCCTCAGTAACAGTTTCTTTCTGGTATCTACTTCAGTGAGAACTTCTTCTAAAAGCTCGATGCCTTCGAAGTCGTAATCGCTGATGAGCTCGTTGAGTTCGAAGAGTAGCATTGCCTCCTTGGAAGGGTTGTCTTTGATTGTTTTAAGTTTGTTCCATAGGTTTATAATTTTTGTAGCGTGCCTGAGTAAATTGCAGGTGCTTTGAACCCTCTCCAGCATCAGAGTTTGGTTTTCGAGCGCATAGTACGGTGTGTGAACGCGATCTTTCAGTTTATCAGCGCCACGTAGTAGGGTTTGAACTTGCGCTTGCACAGATTCCAGGCTGACTTCTAGATCGGTGATGTGACTTGCTTGGGTAAGGAGATCATTATGTTTGGCCAACACCTGCTTTTCCAAGCTTTTACTGAGCTTTGCGATGCCTTCGGCTAGTTTAGTCACTTGATCAGTCACCGATAGATTATCACTGACTAAAGGTTTCACAGTTTCTGTCAGGAATTTACTGTAGAATTCATCGTTTTCTATTTCGACACACACATCCTTTGCATCCATTTTTATTAGAGCTGCATCCAAATCTCTTTCTTTTCTACTAAATCTTAATTGGTGTTCCTGCTTCACACAAAATAAATATTGTTTGATAGACTTGACATCTGTCTTCTGTCTGTCAAAACAGTTTGACTGCCATTTGCAAGGTTGACATTGATGTTTGGTCCCTTCTTACGAAAACAAAACTAATCCTCTTTTTCTTCCACTAAACGGGCGAACAGAAAGTCTTTTACAGGGTTCCGTTCCCAAAAGGTAAAAACGAGACTTAAATGATCCACTGCCTAACTGTCTCTCTGCTGGCTGCATCTCAAGAATCGGGATAGCTAATCATTATCATGATTTCAATCATGCTGTGATACAGCTAAGCAATCCTAATATTTACTTATAAGTTCAGTATATTATAGAAGAGTGTTTTACACTGTTGAATTCAACGGGACATCTATTTGTAACAATTAATTCCATCAAAAACAATACTTGTCAAAAAAACCAAGTCGCGCAACTCAGTTGTTCTGTCTGAGATGCTGTTAATTATTACGTAACAACTTCATGCTTCGAGTACGAACATTCCAGACACAATTGATTTTCAATTGTTATGGACCACGTTCGTGGTCTTAGAGACTGGACGTATTAAGACAGAAAGTCGCTTAAGTAGAGACTGAATAAATTAATAACCGACTTGGTATTACATGGATGTCACAACTGTTTACCGCAGAACAACTGAGTTGCGCGACTTGGTATTTTTGACAAGTATTGTTTTTGATGGGATCTCATTTCTTTTTGTGTTTTGTAGACACTTCTACTTTTTTCCTTTTCGGTACCTTCTCCTTATTGTATATCTACCAGAAACTAATTTTCTTAAAGCCCTCTCACTTATGAACTTTTCTTACTTTAGTACATATTTCGTAGATAATATACGTGGCGTTGCGACAGCGCCCTCTATACCGGTCTTTTCTTGATTTTTTAGTTTTTTCTTGATTCATACACTGCCTAAATTCCAAATTTGAAGCTTCTAGGTCTGCTAGAAGTGCCTTAGAATTTTGATGATCGGTGAGTCAGTCAGTCAGTGAGTGACAAAATTAAAAATTTGACCCGTTATAATTCTTAAAATACTGGTTCAAATTGAATAAAATTTGAAATTATACCGTTTCTTTACAATGCCCACATGGTTACTGAAAATTTCAGTCTTCTAGTTTCATCCACAACGAAAATGGCCAGAATTGCTTCGAGAAAAGGATGGTACGACCGTGACGCTTTTTTGCTTAACTTGGTGGGGGCACTGCCGTGCCCCCAGATATAACAACATAGTGATGCATATTCTCTTTGGATATGACCACGATATAAATTGTGTATACAAGCTGGGCTACTAACTACTAAGGCATCATCATCAGTCCTTAAAAGCCAATTAGCCCACACATTTATGTTTTTTTTTCTTCAACCGTACCAATGATTCACACGAGTACACGATCGACAATCATCACCAAAAAAAAATGTACGGTAGGTACAAATGTGTGATCCCATCCCATAAAAATCTGACATTTATGTATAACATGTTGTAATCTCTGGCAACTCGTGGTAGGACTATAAGCGTATAGAATAGCAGCTTTCAAAGGCATATGGAACTTCGAATTACATTCTTTTGTATGTAAACCTGGTTTTACATGGTAAGAAGTAGACATTTGGTAGGTATATGTTGATCTGTAAGGGTGAGTTAAATAGTTACTGTACAAAGGATGCTTACAATAAAACAGAAAAATGCATTTTCATGACGATTTTATTTAATTTCAAATAGCACACAGTGTTGTGCTACGTTGTTACATGAATGATAATTATTAAAGATAGGTAATTTATACATAAAAATATTATAACTAGTGTTGTGCACTAGCTTCGTGTCTTAAAATACATAAAAAAGTTTAGTAAGGTAATTCTACACCTTCATAAATAGGTATATGTGACTGCAAAGCATTTATTATAATGAAAGTTTTGTTAAGATTATGGCTACATGGATGAAAGTTACATGGCAGAATGATTTGTTATCATTCTATATTGTTGATTTCTTTTGCGATGCATTTAAAAATACAACAACAAGGAAATACTTATCTAATGCACACAAATTTTCTGAAATCAGTGACTGTTTGTACCTATTTGCGTATTTTCAAACGCATCCATTAAGAAATTATACTTAACAACTACATACATAAATCTACTACTAAGTTTAAGCATAACACAATAACTTTTACTTATAAAAACTTCGAATCAAAAAACCTAAAATTGGTTAAAATATTCGTATGATTGTACATTTATATGGTAAAATTATATGTTTAAAAGCGTAATTATCGATGATAGATCCACTCAAGTATTATACTATTGAAAAGTAAAAAATAAGGATTCGTCAGTATTAACTTGTATTAATTAAATGTAACAAACTAATTTTGTTAAATAACAAAATTACAACCAAGAACATCCCTATAATAGCTTACATTAATCGTGTAAACTTGTTATTAGGTCACATCCATATCCGAGTCATTTTCAATTCCTACTTGGTTTATATATTTCACTCAATTAACCACAGCATTTTGACGTAAATTGCTGAAAATGTTATGTTATGTTTGTTGACAGTGAAATAACCGGTTAAGAGCGCTATAAACCTATGACAAGATGTTATGTTAAAAAATATATATAACGTAAACAAAAGCACTATTTGTCCTTTTGTTTTCCCAATATAATCGCGTTGCCTTGCAGATAGTAGTTATTACATGTTTTATTTACGCAACTTCTAGGATTAACGCACGTAACGCTATTTTATAATGCATACCTACGTAATACATATTTAGTACCCCGGTACGTAGGTAATATATAAAAACGTATTAATAAGTATATCTTATTAACCGTTATTTCTTGACCGTTATATCGTTAACAAAGTATAATATGATTTAGTTTTATTATATTTTTGTTTGAAATAGATTTTGATTCCTTGTTACAATATATTAACTAAATTTACTAACCTTCTTACTAAATGATCATAAGATTTTCATTACAAGATTATATTACGATCTAGACTATTATAAGTATGA
Organism: Gymnoscelis rufifasciata; assembly: GCA_929108375.1. Classification (NCBI taxonomy): domain Eukaryota; kingdom Metazoa; phylum Arthropoda; class Insecta; order Lepidoptera; family Geometridae; genus Gymnoscelis; species Gymnoscelis rufifasciata. The sequence goes on from OV815314.1 coordinate 13,562,062, forward strand.
TTTAAACATTGTACGCCTTAGCAATAAAAAGTTATCAGCAGTAGAAAAGCTAAAGACATCTACAATATAAAAATTTAACACCTATCATAGTACATAACAAATTGTAAGTCTGAAAATCAGATACCTAATAACAGCTTACTTGAAGCATAATTGTATTATTTAGATTAGTCAAATGAATCGATTCAAATAAACCGGTTTTACTATATTATGCGTACTGCGGTAGATAAATGATAGTTTTCAACTTTAGTGAACTATACAGTTCCAACAATAGCACCCACAATGTTTATTCATACAACTACAGAATTAGTTTATTTATAATAATTGATATAGGTACATAGATTTTAAGAGGATGGACTAGACCTATTTTAGAACTTTCATTAGCTCATTTCAAGTTTGAGCTTTACTTGGGTAAATGTTAACAGTATTAAACTTACATTTATAACACTTAATAAGCCTTTCGTGTAATGTGTTCGATTAGCAAAAATTATCGGCATCTTTGTGAATATAAAAGGATATATTGATCTTATGCGTTATGGTTTAAATATATGATTCTGTAAAAATCCGCCTTAAAAATAGGTAAAGAGGGAAAGTTTATATGTTTATAATGACGTTAATATTGAGGTTAAGGTGCAGTGAAGCGGCCCGTAAAATAACTTATCTACGGATACTTCAATTTCGGTATCATATAACAATACAAAATAATAGATGTATGCTTACGTAAAATTTGATATGAGTTAAGCATGTGCTTCAATAGTACCATATTGGTACTTCGCTTCAGAACTTGAGAACATTTTATACAAGTCACTTCTGTTTTCGTAGATCACTGTCAGGAAAACACAAATCTATCTATGATGGTTATGTCCTACTATTATCGCTATACAACTTATATACGCTAAAATAATAATTATGTACAGGGGTGATAAACAGTGTGAACAGCCTCTATACATTTACATGATGCGATGTGAAAAAATCTCACAATCTTTTCTCTCCTTAAATTTGATAACAGGCAAAAGGATTTTTTGGAGAGAACAGCGATTACCATACTTATGAGACTAAGAAGTTCGTCAGAAATAAATCCAACGCTTGTCAACGCATCTTAGACATACAAAAAATGTAATCTTGTAGTACTTTGACAAGTATGTCACACGCATCACATAATATCGCCTGACTTATTTCAGTTAATTATAATTTTACTGCATACATGGTTTAATCAGTGATAGAATGTTACAAAAAGACACTTCCATTCTTCAAGAATGCCTTACGGACTATAAAACGCCCTATGGCTTCCGATGACCCAGTATTCAACAACTGCATCTGGCGGTATAAGTATTGTAGCGATGTCAGGCGATCAAGAGGCTAGTTATCATCTACCTACAACAGTGTGCATCTGATCTTCCTGCCGGGTCCGAGTTTATTCCCCCGGCGGTGCTTCTTGCCACGGCTCTCCTTGTCCTTGCGGATCTCCCGGACAAGCGTGTAGAAGGCGTCGTCGACCCCCATGCGGGTCTTCGCTGATGTCTCGACGAATGGAACCCCGTAACTCCGTGCCACCTGGAACCAAGGAAAATTGTTTAAGGGTTTATACCTTCTACAGATTACGATCCGAGTACATTAGAATGTTTTGTATAGGTATGATTCTGAACTAAGTAGCATGCAGTACTGCTGCCGATGCATCGTTGCCGCGGCACTGGAGTGAAGGTCGGAACGTAATATTTGAGAATTTGAGAAATACAGTATGTAAGGTGTTTTGTTGTGCAGCAACTGCACTGCTGCATGTTGTCCAGTTAGAAATAATAACTTAAGATTAGTGCAGTGCAGACATACTTGTTGCCTTCTAAATTGACCTAATTGCCTGTTTTTGACATAAAAATGGTTTGAAATCTGATTGAATATTAACAAAGTAATTTGAATTTCAAATTACGTTTGGTTTTATCAAATTAATAACTACCAAAAGTTTGTTGAATAAATAACCCCTTCAGGGTGGATTTCGTAACTCAACCCAATAAATTAATATAAGTACAACCTAGAGTGTTTGCAAGTGCCTACTAAACTTATGATAATGAAACCTGTGTTAAACCTATTATTACTTCTTCTATTACCTTTATTACACTTCAGCAGTTTTACATCCTTGGGGTTAAACTGAGTATTTTTAAATTTTTGGGCTAGGCCTGTACACAATAGTGGAACACAAATTATATTCTTAAATCATGATTTCGCTGCTTGTAAATAACAGTATGAATGCATATTGCATTGGGTGATAGGTACATACTAGTGTTACAATTTACTCTACAAAAACAAATACTTAGGCAGAATGAGTAATGGAGTAGTTACTTTGTTTATTATTTCCTTTTAACTTCACAACTTGGTTTTTAATTTCTGATTGCAAATAAGTAAACATTTATGGTTATTTATAAACACTTATTATAAGAATACCTTTAGATATATATTTTTATCCTGTATTTTGCATGATTTTGAGTTGCAGCTTTGTACTTTGAAGCCAATTTTATACTGTTTATTCTGTACATGATCAGATGTTCATGATGATAGCTGGGTCATTTAAGATTTTTTTTAAGATTCCTATTGTAGGTAATAATTAAATAGAAATTATGAACCATATTTTTTTGGAATATTAGTCTTTTGGCACAAAGGCTGCAGAAATTTAAATAATATATGAACATAAAAGGTTAACATTTCTGTTATCATTTTAAAATAATGAAAGAAAGTCTCCCATAAAAACATTAGTCAGTCAATTAGGTAACCATAACCAACTCATTTTAAACAAATAAAATTTTAATTAGTGGGAATGTTTCAAACAATGGTTTATAAACAGGATAAACTCAATGTCACATGATTAAGATGGCATTTAATTTAGAAAATTTCCCACATTAAGCTTCCATTCAAGTAACTGTATTCTGAGGCAATTGAGGGTATCCCATATTTAGGTTATTGTTATACAATGCAGGTTGTGTTGGTCCAGTTTTGCATGAAAAAAAATACTGAGCTGATTCTTACAAAAAATGTTTGGAACCAATTTGCAAAAATGTGTCAAATTACAAACCTTCTTCTTTTTTTAATAATAGTTATTTTAATTTTCGATGATTAAAAATAGGTTGTCTTGTTGTACTAAATGTTACAATACTAAAGGCAAGCATACAGGTATTAAACAGTTTATTAACCTATTTTTAAATTTGTAGTGCATAGTTAAATTTTCTTATACAATGTAAAATTTTTGGTATTTTTGTTTTAATGCTTGATAAGCCTTCTTTTGACCACACACATCTCACTTGATGTAAAGTGACGATGTCGTCTAAGATGGGGGCATGAAGACTAAGAAGGCTTCTCTGGGCCACATTACGAAACACAAAAAAATCGCTTCATGCACTGGCCCAGCCCGGAGGGTGTTAACAAGCCGCGGCCGAAGTCTCCCACCAGAGACTGTTCTTAACACCACCCGGAGGTCATGTGTAAGGATTCAGAGGGTTACTACTTACGGACGAGAACAGACAATACCTCCCAAAATATTGCAAAAGCTAGCTTAAGCCTTGCACCTTCAAGGTAAATCTATGTTATCTGTATATTAATCTGAACATCAAAGGTAACCTACAAAGGCAGTCATGAGTGACATCATAAATAATTTGTGTAATAGGTATTTCTTGGGTTAAATCCTTTTAGACAACATCATGCTTTGAAGTAGGTACTTACCAAAGAATACTCATTCAGTTCAAGGTATTTTACTCACTGTAAAAATTATAACATTCCACAGTCTGATTCAAAATATTTTTTCAAACAATCAACATTGTACAAGGCTTGATTTTGGTCTTTATTGAAAATGGATCAAGGTTAAGAAATATCAGCAGCAGAACTGGTTACATACCAGTACATTATAAAATAATGTTGAATTCTATTTTATTATTTATATTAAGGTACAAAAGAGTGTGCAGATAAAGAGTTTCAGAGTGTTTATTATACACCTATAATACTCACATTGACTTCACAAATAAAAGACCAAACTATAATCCGGTGTACATCAATGATAAAGTAATACCATACCAAAATACAGCAAAATATTTAGGTATGACATTAGATGCAAAGCTCATGTCAAGAAGAAACGTGAAGAATTAGGGCTTCGCTATAAGAAGATGTACTGGTTACTTGGAAAACACTCTGCGTTATCCGTGCACAATAAACTACTGCTATATAAGCAAGTCCTAGTTCCAATATGGACGTACGGTATTCAGCTTTGGGGCTGTACCAAACAGAGCAATATCAAGATTGTCCAACGTTTTCAAAATAAAGCACTTCGGAGTATCGTGAACGCCCCGTGGACAAAACCGTTTGAGTTAGTGTTTTAAATTGATTAGTGTCAATGTTAGTGCAGTGAGTCTAAATAACAATTATTAAGAACACAAGAACATAGTGTCTTCCCCTTAAATAGAGACAATAAGCAAAGTGTTAATGGACACATTCTTTATTATACTCTACGTAGCAATTTAAGTCTAATGTAAAATTACTAATTAGCCTTTATAATGGCTAGATCGTAATATTCTTGTAGCATCTTTATATAAGAAGCAACATAAAAAAAAAAAATATATATATAATACTCATATATAAAAAAATGGCATATTCTAATTTCTGCCAAAAATTTACATACATCATAGTATGAAATCGGTATTTTAACATAATTTTAAGTATTTTTTATGAATCAATGGTATTAAGTAATATTACTTTAATTGAAAACAAAGTTATTTAATTACAATGCAGATTGTCCATAATATGGATCTTTGCTCACTCCTAAAGCATGCATTTATAATAGCTTGTAGTGCAATAAGGAAAAAAAGTGTGATTATATCCATGTAATTTTTAGGTCAATAGGTATTGTGTTGTTGACAAACAAAAGGCTTGGTGTTATTGACTAATAGCTATTGTTACATACAATCACTATTAAAATGGACAAAAATTAAAATATTTATTAAAAATTTTAATTATTAAATTTATACTTCAGTAAATGCTTGGCAATGATTGTCTAGATCCCTATCATGTAATATGACAAGAATAGCTTTGACTTCATGACTTAAATGAAGAGGAAACAAACCATTCATAAACTTTTAACCATCTATTAATTTATGGCGGAATGTTTGGCCCATTCATACATTCTTGATGCAATAATTTGGATTAAATTTTAGCCAACGGCATTGGCTATATAAACTGCTAATGTAGTTTATATACTATAACAATTCTATGATTTTGCAGGAAAATTTATTGAATGGTGGCAAAGTCACCAAACAGTAACTTTTGAACAAAGATAAACTAGCATAATTTGCAAGGATAACAAAGAAAGCCACAGTACTGTTGCAATATGATATAATAGCCAGTCACGGACGCCATCTATTAAAAGAAGAAGAATATGATATAAGATATTGATAGATAGCACTGTTATTTTAACGAGAGAGACTGGCTTTACTTTATTATAAGGTAGTTCTAAAAGATAAAAAATAAGCTGAAAACCAACACAACATTTAATAAAAAAAATAAAAGTAATAATTTGTAAGCACTCACCTCTCTTGCCTGGTTCATGTCGACGGCCCAGGCCGCCAGGTCGCACTTGTTGCCGACCAGGACCATGGGCACCTCCTCCGCGTCCTTCACCCGCTTGATCTGCTCCCGGTACGAGCCGATGTCCTCGAAGCTCTTCGCACTGTTCACGGCGAACACCAGCAGGAACCCTTCCCCCGTGCGCATGTACTGGTCGCGCATCGCCGAGTACTCCTCTTGCCCAGCCGTGTCCAAGATATCCAGCAAACACGTCTCACCATCTATCACTACTTGTTTACGGTACGAATCCTCGATCGTAGGATCGTACTCGTCCACAAAATGATTCTGAATCAGTTGTATAGTCAATGCGGACTTGCCGACGCCTCCAGCGCCGACCACCACTAGTTTGTACTCCGTCATCCTACGAGATATACAATTTATGGTAGCGCACGACAGTGTCGCTGCTGTTGGAACGCACGGGTCGCGCCACACCTTGGGATTACTCAGCACGGCATGGCGGTCGCGAGGGATGTTATTGCACTCACTGTAGCTAGTAATTTAGCTAATTAATGTAATACTGGGCGAATGCAATAAATAACAATGAGGCGGTTCACTCACCCTTTTACTAGAGTGCACGCGTTCTGAAACATCGACGGGAATGAGTCATCGAACTCTAGCAATGTTTATAACAAAATTTTAAGCATGTTATAGGATATTTCCAGAAATCAAAACAGTAAAACTTTATCGGAATATATAAAAGACCAACAATATATCCTGAAAATTTACTCATCAGGTAAATCATTCTACTAAAAGTAGGAATGATCAACAGTTTGTTTTAGTAACATTAGACACTGGTTTTTGAACGTGCTTATAAAATTGATTGTCAATGTCATTATAAGAACATGACATTCCACAATTATTAAGTTCAAGAAATGTACAACAGATGTCACTGCTACAAATAATATCGTTTTATACTTTAAAGCCGTGTTGGACATGTGGGAGCACACTCGACTTTCATTCAGAAGGTCGTAGGTTCAAACCCCGCCACGCACCTCTGGATTTTTCTCTGATCTGATAAGCTAGGACACTGCTATCCTAACTAAGTACCTATGGGCACAGAACAATAAATTAGGCTAAGAAATTGCTCAGACTTTTGAAAATTACTGTACTTGAAACTGTGTTTAAAAATTATTACTAATTACTACATAAACTCAAATGTTCGCAAACTTCACATTAAAACCGCAACTTTCTAACAAACGCGTACGTAGGTGCCAAAACCTTGTTTTGAATTGACCTAACTTAAATATGAGGTATTATTAGTCCTGGCAGCTTCTAGACAGAATTAAATTACATTTAAAACGACTTCTAAAAACGAAGACGAGACGAGTTTAAGAGCCAACGCCGTGTTTTCTTTAACATTAAAATAAAATTAACAGTACAAATTTAAAGTACTTACCTATACTTGTTGATTTTCTATCACTGGCTTACCACCTCGAAATTACCTGCGTAACAATAAAAATTCAATCGGAATCAGTGCAGTTTCATTTTCCTTAGTTTATCCAAATAGTGCGCCATACAAAAACTCATTATTGTACACCAAAACAAAACAAAAATTAAATAATTTACTTAAAAGGAAGAAGACCAAAGCAGCAGCAGTTTACGTAGCAGAAACTTACGTACCAAGTCTAGTAACCTGATTCTAACCCTTTGACGAATCGCCGAAACAAAAAGTTGTAGGATAGTGATACCTCTATATTTGTTCACGAGAATTACACAAGAAATCGGCATGCTATGCTGGCAGGTAGGTACCTACATAGGTAGCTATTCTGTTACTAACCGAACCTACAGCAAATAAATTATATTACATGGGAAAACACACTGTGTTTGTGATTGTTGATATCCTCCCGTTGCAATTTATGAGGAAACGATTATGTAAAGATTTTCCTGCCAACTAAAGAATTAAAACTATTTTATATTATTACTAGCTGTGCCCTGCGGTGCTACCCGCGTTATAATGGATGAAGTACTCTTAACCAACAACATATTTATTTGAATAAAGATTAATATTATTATGTTGATACAACTTAAACAAATTATTTCGACCAAATTAGGTACCATAAAAACGGTTTTTGTGAGTTAATCTTAAAAGATAGACATATACTATCGCGGACTGTTTTTTAGAGCATTAAAAGAGCTATTATTCTTTAATACATATTATTTGTGCATCTTGAACCGTTTTCACGGCGCACGCAACGGAAGGCTTCAAAGATGAACAATTTCTCCCGTTTTTTACACATTTACCACTATATCTTTGCTCCTATTGGTCGTAGCGTGATGTTATATAGCCTATAGCCTTCCTAGATAACTGGATTATCCAACACAAAAAGAATTATTCAATTCGAACCAGTAGTTTCGGAGATATGCGCTTGTTCAAACAAACAAACTCTTCAGCTTTATATATTAGTATAGATATCAACATGGTATTGTTTAATTAAAACCTCTGTCGTTAGTTCATAACACAACTCGCAGCCCGGCAGGTAAGTTGATATGGTTAATTATTTAGTTTGTAACATATTATTGTTTTGTAAAGTTTCTAAATTAATGTGGAACGTTAGGAAATCGTAGCGCGGTAGTTATTTCAACGGGTTTCTATTAATTTGTGTGAGAGTTAAAGTTTATTGTAAATTTTGGTTTGTAGGCATGATGGCTACATAATAATAAATCGCTAGTCTTTAGTAGTCATATTAATTAACTAATATATTTGCACGACTTACCTAGTTCAATATACCTCGTGTGTTCATAAGTTTTGAGACGAACTTATTTAATTAATTTAAAAAGAAAGTAATTCATGCACCCTTTTTTAAACTTTTAAATTTCGGATGTTTTGAATCCGAAAAAATATACATTTGAATATGTGTTTCATTCTCCGTGAAAATGGCGCCAACAAAAGATTTGCGTGCGACTGTAATTTCACTGTTTCAAGCAGGAAAAAACCAATGCAAGTTTTTAGTGAAATCCAAAGTTTGGGATGTAGTCGGAACTTTGTGTATTATACCATAAAGAGGTACAAGGAGACCAGCACTTTAGAAGACCGTGGAAGATGTGGCCGCCCCCGGTCTGTAAGGACGCCCGCCAACATCAAAGTAATCAGAGAGCGAATTCGTCGCAACCCTTGCCGGACTCAAAAGAAATTAACTCTGCAGACCAACATTTCGCGAATATCGGGAAATGTTGGTCTGCAGAGTCCTACAGTCGAAGGAAAGTGCATTATTTAAACGAGCGTCTTCATAAATTGCGACTGGAACGATGTCGGAACCTATTGAAGAGACACGATCCAAAAAATATCCTGTTTACCGACGAAAAGATCTTCACGGTGGAAGAAAAGTTTAACCGGCAGAACAATAAGGTTTACGCCAGAAGTTTAAAGAACGTCCAGCCATCACGCAATGTCCAGCGCACTCATCATCCAGCAAGTGTGATGGTTTGGTGGGGTGTTTCCTACGAGGAGGTCACTTCGCTTCATTTTTGCCAGCAAGGCGTCAAGGTGAAGGCACAAAATTACCAAACCGACATATTGGAAGCGGTGGTTAAACCATTAAATGGTACGCTATTCGCTGGAAAATACTGGGTTTTCCAACAGGACTCTGCTCCCTCCCATAAAGCTAAGACTACCCAACGTTGGCTGGAGGCCAATTTGCCAGGCTTCATTCGGAGCGAAGATTGGCCCTCGTCAAGCCCTGACTTTTGGATTATTCTTTATGGACGGAATTGGAGCTGAGGGCATGCAGAAAGTCTCACCCAAACCTGGATTCTCTCAATCAAGCCCTTATGAAAGAATCGAAACGGATTCCCATTGAAAAGATTCGAGTGCTTACCCGTTCGACCCAAGATTTTTCTACCGAATAGGTATTTTGCTCCGTTCAACCCAAAACAATAGATTCAAGTTACCCGTTCTACCCACACCTACTTATTCCTAATTTCTATTGTTTGAATTCAAATAAATGTCATAGTGAAATACTAAAGAAGCAGGGTCATTCATTACAATCATTACATTAGACAAAAAATGCAGAAATTCATTAAAAATATTTCATTATTAATATTTTTTTATTGTTTAGTTAATAGTCAGTTAAATATTTGTCTACTAGTCTAATAATAAAAATAATCAACCTTTAAAGAAACAAATAAAATAATAATATTATAAAAAATAGTTCATCACTCTTCAGATTCAGGTTTGGTAGGTTTTGTTACTTTTCTAAGTTATCTTGGTACATAATATCAGTCATGCAAAATCTAATTTTTTTCGTGATGACATATTTTAAACACTCGGATACGGTCAGGTACACATTTTTAATTCAATAAAATATATAATAATTATACGTAACAATAGGTACAATTAAACTATATGAAACCTATCGATGGTATAATAGATTTAAAAATATTTTCTTGATTAACAGAAATAAAAATCATCTAAATTATTCAACACACATAGATAAAACAAACACATTTAAGATACAAAAGTTGACAGTTTTTCTAAACAATGTCCCACAGAAATTTTTCGTGTAGCCAAATCCATACACTACCTCAATAGATAAGAAAAACAATGGTAATCCTTACCGTTGTTGATTGGATTATCTATTGTACATACAACAAGTTCTTCTTCCTTAATTTTTCTATGTGTTGCACGTGCACTCGTTTAAAGAGATCATAAACTATTATTACCTCCTTATTTTAGTTCCAAAATTTGGAGTTACTGTGAGTAATAATACCATCAAGATTTTTTATAAATACTAGTGGTCCGCCCTCGCTTCGCACCTAGTCTCGTCGAAATCAAAACCATTCTCAAACCCAGTTAAACACACACAAAAAATTTAATCAAAATCGGTCCAGCCGTTTAGGAGGTTTTCAATGACTAGCACACGTACAAGATTTATATATAATAACTAGCTATACACGCCACGGCGTTGCCCGTGTTTTTGGATTATCTCGTGGGATCATATATCCAAAATCAACAACTACTAATAAATTTAAAATTAATTAAAAAAACATTGTCAAGCGGACGAAATTGTGAATCTAAACCATTCCCAGATCCCCTTGAACACACACAAAAAATTTCATCAAAATCGGTCCAGTCGTTTGAGAGAAGTTCAGTGACATACACACTCACAGAAAAATTATGTATATAAAGATATACAAATTACGGTGTCTGTACTATTTAGAATACACTGTGACTCAGATTTTTGCTTTGGGTAGAATGGGGCATATGTTTTGGGTTGAAGGGGTAAAAATATTATTGGGTAGAAAAATCATGGGTTGAACGGGTAAGCATTCAAAGATTCGTGCTGCCATAGATGAATGGCGCACGCGTTTGAAGGCCTTCATTGAAAGCAAAGGCGGCCATTTTTAATGATATATTTTTAAATACAGATCTAGATGTCAGTAGTTTTAATTTTTAACCCCCGACCAAAAAAGAGGGGTGTTATAAGTTTCACGTGTCTGTCTGTCTGTCTGTCTGTCTGTCTGTCTGTCTGTGTCACCATAGCTCCCGAACGGATGGAGCGATTTCAATTTAGTTTTTTTTGTATGAAAGGTGAGTCTTGCGCGAGTGTTCTTAGACATGTTTCATGAAAATCGGTTGGGCCGTTTGAAAGTTAAAGGGATGAGAGTGGGGAAGCAAAACCGAAAATCTGCAAATATACTAGTGTGGGGTATCAAATGAAAACGCATCGCGTCCACATTACATAATATTATGTTGTTTTACATTTAAGGAAATTAAGGCATTGGAATCGGGGGTTTTTCTTAAATTTTAAATTTAGATTTATTATATCCAATAAATGAATAGGTACTCAACTTAGCTCCAAAAATATTTTAGTTTTACTGTGTCTCAAGACTTATGAACACACGTGGTAGAGATCATTACTTTAATATCATGAACCTGTACAGCCTATATAAAAATAAGTCTTCTAAGGAGGTCTTCTTTTAAGGAAGTGCAAATAAATATTGTTTCATTTAATTTCCGCCTCTTAGCCCGTCCAACAATACCTACTGGAAATTATTTTTATGTTTTATCAATATAAAAAGGAAGCAAACTATGCAAACTTTGCATTGCAATTTGGATAAATAATAAAATAGTTTAAATAAATAATATAAATTATAACTATATAAATAAAAATGAATTGTTGTTCGTTAGTCTGATTAAAACTCGAGAACGGCTGAACGGATTTATCTTATCATAGTCTTGAAATGTTCGTGGAGGTCTAGGGAAGGTATAAAAGGCGAGAAAAAAATAGAATAATTGCCGGGAAAAAAATTGAATAAAAACCCGTGCGAAGCCGGGGCGGGCCACTAGTAATTATAAATAGATAATTGTATAAATAATAATTTCGCAGACAAGCCCCTATTAAATTAATACAAATAACGGAAATATATCCGGAAATATAATTGTATGTATTTAATAAATAAATAATAGAGCAATAGACTCGAAAGCTCTGTTGATTTGCAATTATTTGTTAACAAACTTTAGAAGAGTCATGGAGAGTGACTGTTTGACATACCTATATGTCTGCCATAGATATATGGTACAATAGACGTTTAAGACCGCGCCTCGTCCTGTCGCGGTCTTAACTGACCCTTACCCGGCGATCTTGAAACAAGCTCTTAGACAAGCAACGTTGTCGAAAGATCTCAGCTGGGTCCACATTTGTATCATTTCGGTGTATCCCCAACTAACATTTTGGTGTCAGTTACAGGTTTTATTATAACTTTTGTCTGTTTAATTGAGTTATAATTATCTCAGTTCCAACTAAGAACGTTATAAAGGAGTTAGAAAATAAATTGAGAACCAATAGTGGGTCTAGAACTTTAATGAACGATGTTATATAGCTTTAAGGGTTATATTAGTGCTAATTACAGCAAGTATAGTATACAACAGTGCTCGTTGACACTCGTCAATACTTATTGTTGTTTAGTTGTTACAGTCAAGTGTCTTATATGTCTTTAGGTATAATATTGACTATAAGGTGCAGACATGGGTTGTAAATCAGAGTTTATCAAGAGTGCAAAAGACACAAACTCTAAAAGTCTCGAATAACTCATTTGTGTAGGTTCAAGCTATAATGTTAATTTTACTAATACTTATTGTGCTAAGCAGATACACTATAAAGGCATCGTGAGAGTAATGGTGTTAGAAAAAAGATGTATGGATCGCTGTTATCATTCAGAGGCAATCTTATACAAATCGTGTTATATAAAATATAGGTTTGGTTCGCTTGGTTAAATTACTTTAACAGAGTATTATTCATTAACATTAAAATGAAAAGACTACAACCTTGGAGTAAACAAAAGAAAACAGGTGCAGTAAGAAAAGGATTCGACAGGAATGCATTTATTTTTGGTTTCTATTAATAATGGTACAAATGACACAAACACATCACGTAGTTGTGATGATGCGATTAGATTCTGATATTCCAGTTATAACGAAAAATAAAGAAAATATAAATAGTCATGATACGTGTAATTTTAATCAAGTTCGAGTAGATGCACAAGAGGGTTCCGAAGACGAGAACAAGAAGAAGATCAAGTACATCACAATTTTTTCGATACGATTCCACTTAGTGATTCAGAAGAAGAAACGGAAGAAAAATCTAGTGATATTGAAAAAATTACTACACTAACAAAAAAATTAAAAACGTGGTTTATAGAAAACAATATTTTATTTATGTAAAAGCTGACTGAATCCTGTAATAAAGGCATAGTATTATTCTATAAGTTATTTGTTGAATTTGCTTGAATTTCGATATAAGCTACGTCATAGTTCAATTCAATCGGCAAGTCCGCTGACGATGACGCTGAGTCTGTGTTATGATTAGTCACAATAATACTGCCCATCTGAAAGAAAAAAGAGCCAGTAAATTTTTGCACAAGGGGTTTAAGAAATGTTCTCAAAAACAGACTAAAACTACTACTACCTACCTAAAAAAAAACTTGAACAAAATAGGTATTTAAGTCAGTATCTACTTAGGCAGAGTTTAAAAAAAAACATATCAAGAGTTTATACCCTCGGGGTCCAGAATTCAGAATAAAAATACCCCCTACAAAATACTTCACAAATGTTTATATTAAAACATTGTTTTTTTGTAACTGTCTAATACTTGCAGGTTTTGATTACCTATTTCATTGAAGAACCCTAATCTACTCGTAGTTCGTTAAATACTTAGCCGGTAATATTGTCTTGGCGAAACTAAGTGTAATAATTGAAGTCTATTAAAGCACTGTTATGTGTACTAAAGCCTGCACAACATTCTTGACTAAAGATGTTGTGACTCAATATGTGTTATAGGTTACTTAAACGAAGAATATAGCTTTAATTTAAGTTCGCCATTGTTTTGGTAAACTATAACCTATAAATTGATTGGTTTATTCAATATTTGACAATAAATACTCTATTATATAAGTTACTTTTGTCATTCCATTGATGTTAGTTAATTTATCATGCCACTGACTAGGAATAAACAACAAAAAATGATACAAATTTGAGGTGCCTAATTTATGCTTCATAAATTTTATTTCAAATCTTTGTTAAATCCAGAGCGCGTTAAAATTGAGATGGGAAACATAGTATACACTTACCGTAAAATCACAACGCCAGATTGTTTTCACTTCGCAAACAAAAATCACTCAAGTACCTACTTACTTTCTTTATTATTTCTTGGCCATTCGGTGATTGTCACAAAATAAACACACGTATCATAATTATACTCTTATGAAACTATCAGACAACTCTTACGAGTCAAAGTGTCAAACAACTATTTTTAATAGGTCTCATGAAGTTAAAAGTGTTTATATTATTCTTAGCCGACGTTTTTATATTACCTCTAGTTCTGACAAACCCATCTACAACACTATTATACCGGTTGAAGTAGTAGCTGAGTACGAATTAACACTCTTGTGCAGGCTCCACACCACCGTTGTACCACTGCTCTACAGGCTTTCTATAACCTTTACCTGTAAAATCGTGGGCCTCTTTCGTGGTTATAAGTTACTTAGAGCACGCTATAACTCCACTGTAAGGGGTATTATTAACACTTTGATACTCGAATGAAACCCATATACGAGTCATATATAGGTTGTTTTAACGCTAGTATGCTAGTTGGGTCGTATCTCCGTCGCGTATCCTCGGCGCTTATCATGATCGCTAGTTTGGACGCAAGCTGATACTGATACAGTACTGTTACTGATACATGCCGTATCCGATACGCGTATCACAATCGGTGGTATGGACGTATTTTGATACTGTATCATGATACTGTATCGTGATACACCCCGAACCATCCTGTGTCGGTTTTTCCGCGATCATCAAAGGGGATACGCGTTGCAGCTCATAATATTAATAATATTTGATACACGCGTTTTTACAAGATACGCCTTAACAATACGACATGGACAAAAATGAGCGTCCATACTTATGATACGGATACTCGATACGACACGCCTGATCGTGATACACCGAAATGATACAAGTGTGGACCCAGCTTAAGGAAATCTAAAGTTTAACTTTTTTCTAAAAAAAATCTATTATCATAAGGCTTCCTCCTCCTTTGAATAAGGAATAATTTAGTTTTAATAAAATAAAAGTTTTTGAGTTATTTTTCTTTGTCAACAATCAACTGGCAACAAACTTCAAACCCTTTCAAGTGTTTTTTGTTATTGTTTGTCGAGTTGAATTAACTTATTCTAACAATTTACTTTTATTCCTTTTTGAGTTCGTAATGCTAAGTTAATTGACCTCCGCTTGTACGAAGTCGATACCTAATAAGTGTTCTGTACATGAAGAATATTCATAGGCTTCCTATTTACGTTCCCACTGCTGGGTCACAGGGACTTCTCTCTTGACGATGGAGATTAAGCTTTTATTTACCACGCTGTCCAAGTGCGGATTGGTGAATGTCCTTCAAACTCTTAAAAGTTCTCAGAACATGCCGGTATCAGGAAACGTTAGGAACGTTAGGAAGGCGAAGTTTACGTTCACCGTTAAAGCGCGGTTTTTTTAAGAAAAATCCTTCTTTGTTGTTGTTGTTCTTTGGCGTTTGAACTTTAGAAACCAAAACCAACAGCTAAATTAATTGTATTAATTAACAACAGTTATATTAAATACTAGTGGCCCGCCCCGGCTTCGCACGGGTTTTTATTCAATTTTTTTTCCCGGCAATTATTCGATCATTTCTCGCCTTTTAAACCTTCCCTAGACCTCCACGAACATTCCAAGACTATGATAAGATAAATCCGTTAAGCCGTTCACGAGTTTTAATCAGACTAACGAACAACAATTCATTTTTATTTATATAGATATAAATTTAGCTAGCCATGTTGTTGTTATGTGTTATAATTAAGATGTGATAATGTTAACTCTTTCTTCTAAGTAGCAACTTATTTAGATTATATCATGTACCTAATAGATACCTAATCATCAACTTAGTATAAAACAAAGTCGCTTTCTCTGTCCCTATGTCCCTTTGTATGCTTAAATCTTTGAAACTACGCAACGGATTTTGATGCGGTTTTTTTAATAGATAGAGTGATTCAAGAGAAAGGTGTATATGTATAATAACATCCATTAAATAGTGGAGAAGTACTGTTATTTTTGAGGTTTCTAATGTGATGTCGTAAATAATTTCATTTTTTCTGCTTACATTGCAAACGCAGGCTTAAACCTACGAGTTTTGTTAAAATAATATAGGTACTAAGTATTTCTGTTGATAAGGTCTACAGAAAAGTCCGTGATAGTATATGCCTATTACTTATGGATGACCCATAATAACTTTTTTTTGTCATTTACTTATTACGACAAATAATGGCTAATTTTCGAATCCATTTTAACCAATACAGCATTAATCTTTAACCAATTAAATACCTTGAATACATTGTTCATTGATTATAGATCTATATGGCTCTTTACACCGTATGATTTAAGTGAATATTTTCGAAGATAATACAGATTTAAAAATTGCGGGACGTAGCGTTTGCGGCGGTACCGGCCGGGCGGCCGGCCGCCCGGTGCGGCAAGAGCGTGCCTATAAATAGGGCGTCTGAGGCCGCGGTTTTTCTCAAAACTACTGGATCGATTTTAATCACATAGGCTATATATTTTTTACCCGTGCGAAGCCGGGGCGGGTCGCTAGTTTTATATACTTTTAATTTAACCAGACACTTTGTGTGGGCATTGATGGAAGGATATTGTAGCAAGAATGTTTAAGGAATATGAAAGAAAAACATGTATCGATCACATTTAATATTGGATAGGGTAAGGCCTCAGGGAGATGATGATTTAGGAGTGATAGGTCGATTTATAAGGTTAAGCGATAGGTCGTATTATTTATGAGCTATAAGGCGTTGCCCGTAATTTTGGAATTGTACCCAAGGGAACAACTTACCCTACATACCTACAATACTAAAACACTTTATTGAAACAACAACAACAACTTTAGTGAACACTTTATTACAAGGAAATAGAATGCAACAACACGTAGAAAAACAAATGTACAAAGATCGGCTTTATCGCTAAAAAGCGATCTCTTCCTGGCAACCTTTGGATAACCCAAACCCATTGGATACATACTAGATCAACTAGTCTACGGATTTGGTATCTACTAGAAAATATCTAAGACTTGAAACCAATCTTTGTAGATCATATAGATTGTACAAAACGTCCCATGGAAAAGGAGCTACAAACAACGTCCGTCTAATTTCGACTGTTATCTTTTGTAGGAAGTTCACTGTATGACATCTGTTTCCCTCAATCACAATGTTTTTGGGGTTTCCCATATTCGCTGCGCTTGGCAAGACTTTGGACCTGTGGTTGTATCTACAAAAACGAGTATCTGAGTCTAACTGTATGTCATTATAGTTCCTACCTATACCGACCTACTCGATAGCTGGACATAGACAATAATAGATTTGGAGTCTTATCAAAAAACCTGTAACTGCCTACTCATAAGTTGGACGTAGACAATAATAGAGTTGGAGTTGGAGGCTATTAAAAACTCTATTCTATAACCTTATTTTTCAGTAAACCAGCAGAAACATGATAGTGGTGATTTTTGCGTGTGCCGTGCTAGCGGTGCTCCTGTGGAGACATCTGCAGCAGCCCCCGAATGCACTGGACAAGCTGCCGGGGCCCTGGAAGATTCCTTTAGTGGGAAATGGGTGGAAGATGCTGAAGACTGCTCCGGGTAAGTTAAAAATTAAGAATTTCATGCCAAATTGTAGAGCTATTTAGTCAATTTATCGTTGTAGTAAGTGTTAATTAATATATAACGCGTGGCCGATTATGTGGCGCAACACAAAATTATAGCTTACCACGGGGCTGGATGTCGTTGTGTGGAATGTCCGGAAATATTTATTTATTTATTTTTTCCATGTTCTACACTTAGGCTGACTTTTGTGACACGCTGAGAGCTGCTGAGAGTGCTGAGAGCTCGGCGCGTAGATACATAAATCTAAATTTAAAATTTAAGAAAAACCCCCGGTCCCAGTGCCTCAATTTCCTTAAATGTAAAACAACATAATATTATGTAATGTGGACGCGATGCGTTTTCATTTGATACCCCACACTAGTATATTTCCAGATTTTCGGTTTTGCATCCCCACTCTCACCCCCATAACTTTTAAACGGCCCAACCGATTTTCATGAAACATGTCTAATGTCTAAGAACACTCGCGCTCAAGACTCACCTTTCATACAAAAAAAACTAAATTGAAATCGCTCCATCCGTTCGGGAGCTATGGTGACACAGACAGACAGACAGACAGACACGTCAAACTTATAACACCCCTCTTTTTTGGTCGGGGGTTAAAATAATTTATTTACATTGATTGGTTTAACAAATCTTAAAAACGTCAAAAATAAAATACAAAAAACAAAAACAAATTTAACATAGGTAATTTCTTAAAGACTATTTTAATTTAGACAGTATAAATATTTAGAAATAAATGGCATAGGAAATAAATTTATCGTATCTGGTCGCTTCGCTTTTTTACACTAGAGCAAAGAAGTGATAAGAAACTCTAGCTTATTTTTGTTCTGAAACTTTACAATAATATTTTTTTTGGAGTTTACTCCTTAAGAAACGATTTGAGTTATAAGGCCCGGTATGGAAATTTTACGAGGAGTAAAATCAAAAAGTGTAAAACGAAAAGTTGAGGCGTTACGTAGAAAGAGACAAACATATATTTCTGTAGGATTGAACGTGTAAAAGAATGAGACGGAATACATTACACAGCGTATCTCATTCTCGGGGTCTCCTCTTTGCGCGATACTTCGTAGTCTCACTGTATTATATTTATATTATTTTGTAACATACGTAATGTAATACGGTTTATTGAAGTCATATAAATAATCCAAATAATTACAGATATATGTTTGTTGCTCTTATCATTTTAGCAGTTGCGTTCATTTACTCTTTTTTTCTATTTGATATATATCATAATTATAGTTCGTAAGGAGTAAACTCCAATCGTGCGTCGTAGCTGACACACACACACTTTTTTTTTTTTTTTATTTGTTGTTGAAGCAGATTCCGTCCCAAGCAGTTTGTCGGCAAGGTAATACGATATTTTATAATAAGCTTCTTTACAGAGATTGTTTTTATATTGGAATAATAAAAAAGGAAATCTTTTTTTCATCCACCATCTTAGAAAGTGATTTTGCTATTCAATAACTGAGCGTAAAAGCTGTAATTATTTTTTAGAGGGTAAAATAAATTTGAATTAAGAACATAGTTTGCACGAAGTTTGTCCAAAAACATCATTAAATCTATTTAGTTCCACCTCTATGGTACCAAATCAACTTATCAGGCTTATAGTATCTATGGTTATCAGGCTATAATGCAACTTTTTTAATTATTTCAAACCTAAGACTCGAAAACTCCCCTATGGTCCTTTTTTAAAACTAGTGATTCTTTGAACACAATAACGACTAATCGAATTGAAATGTTTAGATAGTGGAGTAATACTCTGTTAAGCTATGGGCTCATTTTACTTAAAGGAAATCTTATCTCATTTGCATACCAAATTTAACCGTAACCACCGTAACACAAGTTTAGAGAATAGATGTTGTAGTGTGGATTGTCCTGCATTAATAATAGTAATAATTTATTTCTTGTTGTTACCTGTATCGAGCCTACGAGGACACAGGAAAGTCATATGCTTAGCTTTAACAATACCTACGTACTTACTAATTACCTACAAAAGTAAAAACAATGTTAGTTATTCTAGATTCTTAAACATCCTGATAAGTTTATCAAAAATAGTTAATTAGGGAATAAATCCCGTTTTTAAAATGAAGTTAGGTAGCTTTAGGGATAAAATCGTTATATACGTTTTGTAGTAATAGGTACCTACTTAATTAACTGCCAGCCTATACAGTTCAGGAAAATCTTTCTAGAATCCGAATAATAAACAAATAGTAAACCTGCTCCTTATTTTTCGTCGGTTAAAAATATGAGTCTTTGCCGAAAAAGTTCTTGCATTAGCCATTTTACTCGTGCTTATGTTGTGTTTAATCTCTGGGGCATATTGGCTTCGTTCTTGGCTTGTTGACTCATAAGGGGATCATCTTTAGAGGAGCTTTGGTTACCGTTAGTTATACGAGTTATAGTAGGTATACGAGTATTAGTAGTGTAATATATAAAGTATTAATTTCCATAATATTTTGAACTGCTTATATAATTCTGGTTTTATGTTTTCCAAATCATTTTGACAATTCTTGACTCACATATTAATTTGACGCTGACTGTACATTAAATAACTGTTGAGAATTTCCTTTAGTCTATTTAAATACCTACCTACATTTAGCGATGGGTTAAGCAAAGTCTGGGTGCCGGGAATTCAAGTTCTCCTCTGAATGGGCAAACACAATTTTGGCAATTGGACAAGCTTACTAGTAAGTGGTTGTATGCCTGAGGGCAAATTATATTTGCCTGAAATTTACATAAGGATAGGGATAAAAACTTTCAACTTTTATCATGTCTTTAAATAAAATATAACACAAGAACATAAGGTTGAAAATTGTGTTTGTATTATCATGTGTTATCAATTAATTACAATTACTATATTTATTTCATCAAATCGATTATTTATTATCATAAAATAGTTTAAATATATATAAATGAAATGAAATGAAAGACATACATAAAAAAAATTAAAATTAAAATAAAACCCCCGCTTCCAAATCCTTTATTTTATAAAAGTAAAACACCATAATATTTTGTAATGTTCACGCGATGCGCTTTTATTTTCACTCTCACCCCCATAACTTTAAACGGCGCAACCGATTTTCATGAAACATATCCAAGATTAAAAACTCACCTTTCATACAATAAAAAACTATTGAAATCGCTCCATCCGTTCGGGAGCTATGAAGGCCCAGACAGACAGACAGACAAACACGCCTCTTTTTTGGTAGGGGGTTAAAAACACTAAGAAAAATACTTAATAGCTAACTCCGGGGAGATGGCCGTACGGGAAAAAAAAACAAATAAAAAAAAAAGTTTTATTTTAAAGAAAACCTGTTATAATTTATAACTTTAAATTTAGTTCAATAAATTTCGGCTCGGCCCAATGGAATATAAAATACGACCAGTTTATGAAATTAACGGACATATCATAATCTCGACGATTTGTCTCAAAAGTCCTAGAATACGAAAAATAAGAAAGATGATTCATCCACATTCTCGTCTGATAATAAAAAAAAAACTTCGTTTAATTAGAGCCATTAAACTTTAAATAAGAAAACTCGACGTCGGTCGGTTGGGTCATAGATAGTTTAATTATTAGAAAGCTTGATTTCTTTTAAAATGTTTCGGAATAAGGTATCAAGAATGTTGAAAGTTTACATCGCACCCAACACGCCTTTATAGCTCAAACTACACTCGGTTTCAGAAATAACGGGTCAGTCACATATAAACCCGAATATCTCCCGAACTACATAGGCTATCCTAATAAAATGAAGTCTCTTCAATTGAGAATTTAATTATAAAGATAAAAAGTAAAATAAAACGTATGTGCACAACAAATATAGGTATGATATATTTTTAAAAGCCGTGTTGGCTAAAGTGGGAGGACACTCGACTTTCATTCCGAAGGTCGTGGGTTCAAACCCCGCCACGCACCTCTGGATTTTTCTTCTTGAGAAATTTATGTGCGCTTTAAACACGTGCTTTAACGGTGAAGGCAAACATCGTGAGGAAACCGGCATGTTCTGAGACCTTTAAAAAAGAGTTTGAAGGGCATGTGACATTCACCAACCCGCACTTGGCCAGCGTGGTGAATTAAGGCCTAATCTCTCTCGTCAAGAGAGAAGTCCCTGTGTCCCAGCAGTGGGAACGTTAATAGGGTGATGATGATGATATTTTTCTGAAAATTCAGTATTTTTTTATGATTACACTGTACATCAAATTTCGGAGCTGAATACCTTCCCATTCCCCCACCAACCACCTATACAACCAGTTTAAATAGTATGTTATAGAAGCGCAACTGCGCAACAGTCTTTATTCTGTTTATTATTTAATTGAACTAACTTTTACAGTTCTGGACATATTTTTTGACGACCTCTGTGGCTCGGTGGGCGAACGTCCGCTTGAGGCGCAGAAGGTTGCGGGTTCGATTCCCGCCGGAGGATCAGATTTTGTACGATCTGCAATTTCTGGTTTCGGGTCTGGGTATTTTCTATGTATAATATGTATGTGTTTACAAAAAAAAAATGTATCTATGTAGTATATCAGTCCCCTAACACCCATAGTACAAGCTCTGCTTAGTAATTTATTATTCTATGGTTTGGGGTTAGGTGATGCTGTGTGAGTTGTCCGGAAATATTTATTTATTTGTTTTATTTTGTATTTCGGCTGCCCCTATATTTTTGGATCCGAGTGTAGTTTGTACTATGAACTATTCTCATACACCAACTTAGTTGGGTACATAAACATGTTTTTGGTTTGTTCCGATACTGAATAATACCAATAATAATCATAAGGTAACTTTAATAACCAGTCTATATAACGGATGATGGAATTTAGATTGAATTGAATTCCATTGAATTTTGCTAATCCAGGACTAATAGCTGAATTTCTACGACGTTATGCACCGATGTCATTTTGACAGGTGTCACTGAAAATATAGATTTTATTTTTATATTTTACTAGCTGTGCCCCGCGGTGTTGCCCGCGTTATAATGGATTTTCCCGCGGAATGACGTTTTCCCGCGGTAAAAAGTAGCCCTAGAGATTCTGTGTACCAAATTTAATTTAATAATAAGAATAATTGTTATTAATCATTTTACAAAACATAGATATTTAAATCGGTTCAGTAGTTTTCGCGTGAAAGCGTAACAAACAAACTTACATTCACATTTATAATATATTATTAGGATTAGGATTAGGATAACAACTTAACATACCCATCCTGTCGTTTAGTATATCTTAAACGTTAAAAGAGAATTGTAAACATTCAAAAATTATATTTAGGGCCGATTGTTCCAACGTCATGATTAAATTAACAAATCGATAAATTATAAGACGGCAGATTAAAGTTGTCTTGCGACTCACTTCAATGTTTGACGGGCAAGTGACAGTTGTATTCCGCCATCTTACCCTTTATTAACCCCCGACCAAAAAAGAGGGGTGTTATAAGTTTGACGTGTCTGTCTGTCTGTCTGTCTGTGTGTCTGTCTGTCTGTCTGTGTCACCATAGCTCCCGAACGAATGGAGCGATTTCAATTTAGTTTTTTTTGTATGAAAGGTGAGTCTGGCGCGAGTGTTCTTAGACATGTTTCATGAAAATCGGTTGTGCCGTTTTAAAGTTATGGGGGTGAGAGTGGGTAAGGAAAACCGAAAATCTGCAAATATACTAGTGTGGGGTATCAAATGAAAGCGCATCGCGTCCACATTACATAATATTATGTTGTTTTACGTTTAAGGAAATTATAGCATTAGAATCGGGGGTTTTTCTTAAATTTTAAATTTAGATTTTTATTTGTTTGTTAATTTTAAACTGGTATCTGCAATTCAACCGAAGACACCTGGGTCTAATAAAACTGCTAGGTCTCTGGTCACACAAGTCTACTTAAAGTAGAATTAATGCACCTGGGTCATAGAAAATTTTTCTATGCCTGGGTAAATAAACACAGGTGAATTAAGTATACCTACCACCCCTGAATTTCACCTCTTATGTGAATATGTAACTTAGGTATGTTTTTTTTTGTTTCAGACGATTTCTTCGACGTCTTGCGTGGCATGACGGTTGAGTACGGAGACCGCTACCTTATCAAGCATATTAATTACAGGATTATGCATCTGAGCAACCCCGACGATATTGAGGTACCTAAATTCTGGCTAAGACAAACACAAAAATTCTTTATTGTACACAGCACGGGAACATTAACACTTAAAATAATAAACAAAACAAGTGGTACAATGGGCGGCCTTATCACTTACAATCTTTATTTAATTATAAGAAAAACCCCCGATTCCTAAACATAAGTTTCCTTAAAATAAAAAAAAACATATTATTTTGTTATGTGTTCGTGGTTGCAGATATTTGCAGATTTTCGTTTTTCCTTCCCCACTTTCACCCCCATAACTTATTCATTACAAATTTTCATAAAATATGACACACCTTTCATACAACAAAACTACATTAAGTTCGCTTATACTTTCGGGAGTTCCGATGCCTCAGACAGACAGACCGACACGTGAAACTAATAATAGAGGTGTAGGTCTAAGTTTTGTAAAACCAAACCATAGAATAATAAATTAACCAAACTATGGAAATAAATGATTTTGTATCTTGTTATACACCTCTATTTTATGGTTAGAGGCTGAAAAGCGATCTCTTTCAGGCAAAATTAATAACCTAATATTAAAATAAGCTGTAAAGATTGTTTAGGTTTGTTAGTCTTTCACGCTCAACAACCTACCTTAAGGCAGTAATTGACTGATAAAAATCATAAAAGCACGTTTGAACGGCCTTAAAATAAGGTCAGTTTTATGTATGTAGACAACATTATTAAATCATGAAACAACATGTTTCAATAAATAAATAAATATTTCGGGATAATCCAAACAACAACATGTAGCCCCTTGGTAAGCTCTAAGCTTGTGGTACCGGTACTAGACATCTGATATACTTATTGTAATAGACATACATACATAGGTATTTTTATTATACATATTAAACACCCAAACCAAGGAGAAAGTGCATGCAGAATATACAAACACTTGACACGTCTGCGGGAATCGAGCCCGCTACCTCTTGTGCCGCATACGGTCCCACGCCCACCGCGCCACCGAGGCAGTCAAATAAAAATAAAGTTGTAAAAAAAAAAAAAAAAGTAGTTATTCGAAAGACCGTTTCACTTATTCACTTTTATTCATCTTACACATAACGGTGGCGTTCCAAAGCCAAGCGACAAGCCACATACACAACTGACAAACGCACGGGAGCGGGAAATGAATCAATCAATGATCGATAAAATATCGAACATTAGGTTGGCTCCCCCGCGACCGCTCACAGTATTCGATTTATCGATACTTTCATTGGATACCTACAGATAATAATAGAATAGGGAATGGTGATGCACCCTACAATGCTAATCATACACTATATAATTTGCAATTTTTTTTCAATAGAATTTGATTCAGACTTTCTTAAACATTTCTATATCTCAGGTTTATAGTTCCTTTCTTAATACCAATTAGAACAACATTGCATGGAACAATAGGCCTTTCATTCCTTTAATTAAATATTTGATTACTACATAATAAATGTAGGTACCTATTGTATTTTCAAAACTCAAACTCGTCCCAAGCTTCTGTTGAAAGTTTATTCGAAATGTTTTAACAATTCAAATTCCAATAACGGTAGTTAGGAACTCTTAACTTTAGTAAAATATTTCCAAGGAAACTCCTAACAAGGTTGAACTCAATTTTATTCAATCACCTATATTCAGGGCTAGATCTGGGGCAATCCTTCTCCGTTCCCAAAATATTAAAGACACAATGCCCCTAATTCTAATTTTTGGGGGACTATGAACTGCAACATGTTGTAATCTCCAACAATAATTGTTACTCTATCGTTACAGGATGTTTCCCAATGCAAAAGAGTAGCTCAATTTACATGTAATCTCCAACAGTCGTAATTGAAAACTCTTGGTAAGGCTAATGAGTACGGGCCTTAGGTTAATATCAAAGTCATAAGAATGCCTTTTCACAGTATTAATTCATTCAATAAAAAAAAAAACAAATAAATTGTATTTTATAATAGCTGACCCCAGCAAACGTTGTTTTGCAAAATGAAAAATAGATAGTAGCCGATTCTCAGACCTACTGAATACGCATATAAAATTTCGTAATTACCCGTTAAGCCGTTTCGGAGGAGTACGGTAACTAACATTGAGAAATGGAAATGTTATATAGAGGTACTAGCGGCCCGCCCCGGCGTCGCACAGGTAAAAAAAATTCCCGGAAATTATTCGAATTTTTCTCGCCGTAAAAACCATCCTATCTCTCAAGTTGTATCGAACTGCACATGGTATGCGAATTTTGTTATAATCGGTTAAGTGGTTTAGGAGTCCATTGAGGACAAACATTGTGACACGAGATGTATACCTATATATTAAGATAAGATATTAACAAAATTCACTTAATAAACTGTTATTGAGTGACTGACCGAATTTGCTATATATTTTAACCAAAGAATAGTTTACTCGAAGTTTGTGAAACAAGGCCTAAAAATGTTTATTTTTTTCCCCCCAATCAAAAGAGGGGTTTTATAAGTTTGTCGTGTCTATCTGATAGTATGTTGGTCTGTTGTTGTCATAATAGCTCCCGAACGAATGAAGCGATTTCAATTTTATAGTTAATTAAATTTTGTTTCGATTGAAAAACAAACATTAAGAAATCTGCTTGTGAAAACGTTTATAGGATCAAACAAATAAAAAATTTGAATCGTTAATTATTATGCTTTGAATATTCTTTGTGGCTATAATTTTGCTAATTAACTTCTAACATGATTATTGAGTGGTTATACTGAGATACTATCTTACAGACCGATAAATATATGAAAATAAAAATAGTTTAGTAAAATGCTCTAAATCCGGCCCTGTTTATAAAATTTCACGTGCATCTTCTTTTGGCTAGCTTCTCTAGCTCCATAGGGAAAATCTATAAGTATCAAGAGTGCATTCCTTAAACAGGAAATTGAATGTTATTAGTTTCTTATAGTTTTTATTTGCATATAATATTATCGGAAAATTTACACAGCATCACCTTCTTCTATTCTTCTTCATGTGTTTGTAGCTCTTTCAGGTAAACACTACTAAATGGATTTTGATGAAACTTCATAATGTATTATTCTATGAAATAGCTTACATACCAGATTAACACAATATACCATACCACTTTTTATAGCAATGAGATATACATTTCGCGGGATAATTTAAATATTGCGAGCAAAGCCCGATTCGGATCATATTTGATATAGCCGTTGTCCCAGTATAGGATAAGAGCTATTTTTTACCGCAAGAAAATTTATTGACATTTTTGTAATTTTATAGACATTCTTATAATTTTCTGGGCATTTGTTAAATGATTTAATTTATTGTTTTACATTGTTAAGGTGACAATGTAAAACAATAAATTATGACATTTATAATTGTTAATCTATAAATGAGTTAATATTATTTTTATTTTTATTGTGATTATACCTAACATCGTGGCCTGAAGTAGCCAGTAATAGAGGCCAATGGAAAGAGAAAAGGGAGGCCTTTGCTCTGCAGTGGGACAGAATGGCTAATAAATAATAATAATTGTGATTTTGTATTTTTATTTAATACATAATATAAGAAATTACATGTAAATTGTTATAAATAAATACTATTATGACTATTATTATTAGTACTACATATTTTATATTATTATGTTTTTGTAAATATCTAAATACAAAGATACATAGAAAACACCCAGACCCGAAACCAGAAATCCAGCTACAGAAGTCGGCTAGATTATATTAGTTTTCAAGATATCCGATAGTTGTTAATATCTATAGTTTGTAACATGTAGAGTGGTATATTATATAAAATGGATTAAGTGGAAAAGGCAAAGTTTTTATGGCGTTGTGATAATTATAAATGGATAAACACATTAAATATATTTTTTTAATTAATGGGTTTCCAAATCGTAAAATCGTTGAAGTCAAAGTCAAAGTCAAAGTCAAAACGTTTATTTCCTTAGAAGCCTAATGCTTACATGGACAGTGACAGTTGAACAAAACCGACTTGTTATTACCTACCTCACCTTTCGACCCCCTTCCGCTTTATATACAAATTTTGAAACACCTTGTATAAAACAAAACTCTAGGCGATAACTGTCAAACTGTCACATATTAGAAGCTTAGTCGTTGTGACATTGGCTTGGATGGTTGTGTGTTTTCTACCCGTGCCGCGGGAACTTTCAAGGGCATAAATTAAATAAGGCATAAATTAAAATTAATAGTTGGCGAATATATCACAGTTTTTTGTGTGCGGTTAAATTATATTAGATATGACTAAAAAGCCGTGTTGGCTAAGTGGGAGTACACTCGACTTTCATTCCAAAGGTCGTGGGTTCAAAGCCCGCCACGCACCTCTGGATTTTTCTTCTTTAAAATTTTATGTGCGCTTTAACGGTGAAGGCAAAACATCGTGAGAAAACGGGCATGTCTGATAACTTTAAAAGAGTTTGAAGGACATGTGTCATTCGCCAACCCGCACTTGGCCAGCGTGGTGAATTAAGGCCTAATCTCTCTCGTCAAGAGAGAAGTACCTGTGCCCCAACAGTGGGAACGTTAATACGGTGATGATGATGTTGAGATATGACTGCCTCAGTGGCGCGGTGGGCGAAAGTCCGCTTGCGGTGCAAGAGGTAGCGGGTTCGATTCCGAGGGGTCAAGTGTGTGTCTTTTGTTCAAGCATTTTCTCCTTGGTCTGGGTGTTTAATATGCATAGCATAAATATCTATCTATGCATGTCTATCATTTTAAGGAAATCAGATGTCTAGTACCCGTAACACAAGCTTAGAGCTTACCACGGGGCTAGATGTTGTTGTGTGGATTGTCCGGCAATATTTATTTATTTATTATTTATATTGTTTCAGGCAATACTATCGCATCCAAGGAACATATCGAAAAGCTTGGCGTACACCTTCCTGGAGTCATGGCTTGGGAAAGGACTGTTGTTAAGCACCGGTGAGTGGTTATGAGAGTAATTCATTCAGTACAATACAATATTATTATCAATATTATTATTGGAGTTTACTCCTTATGAAACGATTAGAGTTATAAGGCCCGGTACGAAAATCTTATGAGGAGTAAAATCAAGTGTAATACGAAAAGTTGAGGCGTTACGTAGAAAGAGACAAACATTAATATCTGTAGGATTGAACGTGTAAAAGAATGAGATGGAATACATTACACAGCGTATCTCATTCTCGGGGTCTCCTCTTTGCGCGATACTTCGTAGTCTCACTGTATTTTATTTATATTATTTTGTAACATACTTTATGTAATACGCTTTATTGAAGTAATATAAATAATCCGAATAATTACAGATATATGTTTGTTTCTCTTATCGTTTTACCAGATGCGTTCATTTACCTTTTTTTTCTATTCGATATATATCATAATTATCGTTCGTAAGGAGTAAACTCCAATCGTGCGTCGTAGATGACACACACACACTTTTTTTTTAATTATTAACACCAATAAATTGTAAAATACAGAGAATTGTGCATCGTAAAAAGTGAAACAATTGGCAGCCTTATCACTAAAAGCGATCTCTTCCAGGCAACCTTTGGATGTTTAGAGATCGCTTTTAGTGTCAGTAATTAATTTATAAATTCACCTTGAGAACTAATAGTACCTACAATTGGTTTCGTTAGAGGTAGAGTACGTCTAACGAAACCAAACCTTGTCAAATCTACACTCGGTTCCAAAAATAACGGAAAATTAAAGAAGGAGGAATATATTTTAGTTTTCGTTTTTAATTGAGCACCATTTTTAAATATTTTTTGGTGCTCATTGCATAGGTGCCCAAAAATAAATGCGCAAACAGAATTACTTCCAGAAAACGGGTAGCAATAATACGGGATATTTACCGTTACCTCTGATCTTACGATATCGAGTATCCCCTTATTTCGCTCTGCTTTTTAATCTAAATACCCAATTAAATATTCACGTGTTTCATAATTGATTAACTTAATTTCTTTTGTTAAACTTTTTTTAAATGTTTATTTTCATCATCATCATCATATAGAGGTATATAGCTTGATTATGTTTATTTTATTTACTATCAAACTTACAATTTGACAACCATCATGGTTACAAAAATGACCTACAAATTGAACACTCACTCTTTCACATTATATTTGTACTACTAGAGTTTCCAGCACTCCAACAGGAATGAAATAAATTCCGAATTGGGGAACTAAACCCTTCGGAAATCTTTTGTGGTTAGGGTTTTCCGATAGGAGTGAAATTTGATTTATGAGTAAAATGATATCTTGGGTGATTTGATTTTACCTAACGTTTGGTAATGTCGTATGGGAAAGTGGAAAAACCCAATTTGTTGTACAAGATTGCTTTGACATTATTTAGTTTTTGAAAGAATGTGACTAAACGAAAGTGCTAATAGGTACTATAAGTGACAGGGTTTGTTTGTAGGGTTCCGTACTAAGACTAAGTTCCAAAGGGGGACTAAGACTTTGTCGTCCGTCTGTCACCAGGCTGTATCTCAAGGACCGTGATAGATAGAGAGTTGAAATTTTACGGGACGATGTAGTTTTGTTGCTGCTATATCAACAAATGCTAAAAACTCATAACAAATTATATAATAAAATATTTTAAAGTTTATACACATATGGCAATATTTTTATTGCCATATGTGTATAAACTTTAAATTAAACCCTAGATAAAAGTATATTTCATACTATTTAAATTTGAGAGTTCCACTTGATAAATGTGTCCTTAAATTGGCAGTTTAATTTCAAATTCATTATTATATTTTTAATCGTTTTTTACCTTTATATTTATAATATATAATTGCGGTATGCTTATAATATAGTAGCCGATTCTCAGACCTACTGAATACGCATATAAAATTTCATAATAATCGGTTGCGCCGTTTCGGAGGAGTACGGTAACAAGGATAAGGTACCTAGATAAGGAAACAGTTAAAATGGTTTTTCAAAATTATTCAACTAGCCTCTTCTCATATATTTATATCAACTATTCTCATTTACATATTTACCCACATCAATACTTGCCATCCCCAGGTAGCCTATGGCACAAGCGTCGCCGCATCCTGACCCCGACCTTCCACTTCAACATCCTGAGGAACTTCTCCGCGGTGATGGAGGACACGTCCAAAGACCTGATCAAGGTGCTGAAGGCTCTCAACGGGAAGGAAGTCAGCGTGCTGCCGGTCATTAGCAACTTCACACTGTGCACTATTTGTGGTAAATTTCATTGTTTATTTTTAGTTTT
Organism: Gymnoscelis rufifasciata; assembly: GCA_929108375.1. NCBI lineage: Eukaryota > Metazoa > Arthropoda > Insecta > Lepidoptera > Geometridae > Gymnoscelis > Gymnoscelis rufifasciata. The sequence goes on from OV815314.1 coordinate 13,593,157, forward strand.
TAAGGTTAGCTTCTGAAATGCAAGTAGAAAATGTTAACAATTCGGCAAGTATGTATAAAAGATGAATGAAGATGAAGAGGGGCAAAAATAAAGAAACCAGATCTGATAGAAAAACCGGATCTGGCTGAATTTAAACAAGATTATATTTAGTTGACATAGGGTCAGTTCAGACTGTGCGGTGCTGAAGATTGGCTTCTTTGCGCTGCGCCTCGCTTCTCGGCGACGCAATACCACATGCTCTTATCAGCTTCCCGTGTCAACGCGCGGCTTTGCGGCCAAGTAACCGCTCGCAGTTGTCGTCACAACGGCTTCTGGCTGCGCCGCGCCTCGTCTCGTCTTGGTCTGAACTGACCCTTAATAGGGAAAGGTTTGAGGTAACTCGACAAGTCTCTAGAACTAAACCTATAAATAAACAAGCCATTCATGTACTTTTTTATGACGGCGTGACGTCCTGGTTCTTCATTGTAGTGCGTTTGTAGTAGCATAGAATCAACTTAAAATGTCCGATGGCGTGAGCGGGGCGCTCACGCCACTCGATCGCGCGATGTTTACCTGCGGCCGGTACCGGTCGGTGTTAGCCGACCGGTCTAACAGCCAATCGGGTGGCCGCAGGTAGAGGGGTTGTTTACGAGTTGCACTGCTATTTAAAGTACCGTTCCAATAGTCCGGGAGGCATTCTTTCTTTGGCTTCTGCTCTGTGCAAACGCTGTCGGAGTTACTTGTTGACTTTATCTATATCTCTGTTAAACTGAGCCTCAGATTATTTGTGTGATTGATACTGTTCGATTAATCCCGTAATTAATTACTATTCAATGATATAATCTGTTTAAATCACTATGTCAAACCTTTCACCTACATATTCATATTTCTGAATTTCGGAAACTGTCTAGGCATTCAATAAACTGATCTCAAACCCCACGAGATTGGTTTTGGACAATTCAATTGGTAGATCGAAAAAAACTTTGTAGCGGATATTAAAAAATTCTCTCATGAGTAAAATCACGTTCGAATACGATGTTTTTACAGATTAAGGGCTTATTTCACCATCTCCGAATAATTAAGTCAAAGGTTTATACAGCAATATTGGTCCGTTAGTCTCTGTCAGTTGTCAATCAAATGATAAATAATGGCGAATTAATTCGGAGATGGTGAAATAGGCCCTGGGTATCATGAGATCTTAATAAAATGTTGTATGCAGATGGTTTCTGCGCAATTAATCGATCTAGTCTTTGATTACTTATAAACTTTTATTAATTTTAGGTAAACTTTAATTTAAAAGCATAATCAAAGACAATTTTTACGTTTTAATGTCGGACCTCTTCAAACACGTCTCTTTTCTGAATTTTAAAATTCTAACAAGACTGAAATATTAATATAATGTAAAAAAGGTACTTAAAAATGGAACTCATCCCTCTTAAACGCATTTTTATGAAACCCGCCTTTGTGAAATGAATATCTCTGAAAATAGGTTCGTTTAATTCTTCCAAATGAGGCCTAAAAGTAATCAAACAGATCGGTTTGTGAATTTAATTAAAAATAAAAGTTTCGGTAATAATAAGAAAACTTTATTTTTGGCAAAATAAATATCCTTTAAAATTAGGTACAAAACATAATATTGGGAGACATTTCTTACGCTGGTGCGTCATATTTTTGTGCACGATTTTTCGTTCAACGTTAGAAGCCGTGTTGGCTAAGTGGGAACATACTCGAAATTCATTCTGAAGGTCGTGGATTCAAACCCAGTTTCGCACTTCTGGATTTTTTTCTTGAATATGTATGTGTAATATGTACACTTTTAACACGAGCTTTAACGGTTCTGAGAAGCTGGTAGAGTTTGAAGGATATGTGACGCACACCAACCTGTATTAAGGCCTAATCCCTCTCGCTAAGAGAGAAGTCTCTGTGTCCCAGCAGTGGGAACGTAAGTTTAGGTGCTTATTTTGCTGCGAGTAAAGTTCAAAGCATTCTGCTTTTGAAGCATAATTTTTGAAGGCCGTCCATTGTACTCCGATGTATTGTCTTGTTTATGTTTACTGTTTGTATTATTTTTATGGTATACAATAAACAGTTATAAATCTATCTAATTTTCAGTCATCGTGGCCGGAACCGGTTCTGATATTTTTTTAATATTTTTTATATCATGAAGCTAAAGGGGTTTATTCCAGAAATGCCCTGCTAGTATATCTTTATAGTAGTATATTCTAGTATTCCTGCTAGTATATTTTTATATCTCCTAGTATAGTGGGATAGTGGGGAGTCCGTACCCTTTTTTGGTTGCGTAATACAAACTGAATAAGTTTTTACAATTAAATTTATAACTTGTACGTAGCGCTTCTGAAAAAAGTAAGGAAACATTAACATATTAACAAGTACATGACTATACAAGGTATTTCGGATATGGTATATTAAGCAAACATATTTTGTTTGAAGATTTTCCGATTTGCAAGCCCATTTGTAAAAAAAACTTTTATAGCCTTAAATTATAATGTTTATTTAAATTGGATTAATTGAGAGGTATCAATTAAAGTAAAACCTATCTCATTTAGTATCATAATAATAGTCACTATTAAATCGGTGGTTAAAGATTGTAATTTGCATTTTTACTAGAGGTTAATTTTTATTTGTCGACTGACATGAGGCTTGTCTTGACCCAGAGATTAGATTAGGCTATAAAAATAAGAAGACTTTTTTTCGAAAAAGAAGCCCCAATTGAAATGTTGTAGAACAAAATATTTATGTTCGCCTGATGCGTGCTATTCACACTCTTTCCGCTTTATATACCATATCCAAAACACCTTATATAACTGTCTGGGTGACTTCATCACATTTAAGTAAACTTTCAGTAACAAATCGACAAACTTCAATAGAAAGCTTGAACATTCAAACCACAACTAAGTGATTATATAAAAGCCAATCACTTGTGATTGGTTTCCAACCTAATAGGTTATTAGAAAAGTCAATAAATTGAATTCTTCTCAAACAGTATCTGAATTTCCTCTTTGTTTTCATAGCTACTGTGATAAATTTACCTTAACGTCGCTATTCTTTGTGGTTCCAATTCAAAGTCACAAAGAATGTGCCGATGCCGCTTTGATCTCAATTTTTTCTCGTTTTTGTGAGGAAGCTTATGTATTTTATGTAGATTTTGTTTGCAAATTAAAACAAAAGGTAGAGTAGAGATTTATTTCTCGATTATGTACAAACCTAAAAAATCTTAATGATTTATGTAATACGTGATAAACCTCACTTTTACGTTACGGGTGTGTCTTAATCTTTTTCTGCATAAAATTTAAAAATACTTAGAGGAATACTGGGAATACTAATATTATAAGGGCGAAAGTTTGTAAGGATGTAACTGTGTTAGTTGCTCTTACACGCAAAATGTATTAATGGGATTCTGATGACACTTCACATTAATATAGCTTACATAATCAGAATAACGGATAGGAATCACGAATCATAATCGTTATAATCATCGATATAACATCTCATATAATAAACATAAAAAGCCTTTTATAAAAAAGCCTTTTATTTCCAGTAGTATGTAGTTAAACATTGTTGTAATATACACCTATAGAGTGTTCTATCTTAGATATAAAAGTTTCTACTGGAACCCCCCTCAGGTAAAGGCCTATTCCAATTTATATCCTCCTATAAATTATTTATTTATATAATAAACATAGCATCGATACGAATTGACTGGAATATTTTATGGCAAAGGCCCCAACCGCCCACGCTTTATTCATTCGGTTATTCACCCATGGGATGCCGACGCTTTCAGAATTACGTCGATCATCCCGATCCATTACCATATACTCAAAAATACGGGACACCTATTTTTGATAAGACATAGACATAATTTTATTTACCACAGAAACACACACAAACGCTTTTAGAATTTATAATTATATTTGATAGATGCAGGCGTTACTTTCCGAAAATCCATTCTAAATAATATAGAATTAAATATTTAGAGGATATTTAGGGGAGTATGGGGTCCCATCAACATCTTCGGGACCCAAGCCATCCTTACCTGCACGTGGTGCTCCCTGCTGAAAAACGAACAAGGCTCTGGCAAGTTCTTTTCCCGCCAATACGCACTGGACCAGCGCGGCGGTGTATTGGTCCAAACCCCTCATGAACTGCACACCGACAATCTGTCCCCAAGTGCCCGGCGACACTGGGGGTGAGGCTGATGACAGTAGGCTAATATCCCCCAGGGTCAGGGGCGATAATTTCCGGGCGAGGGTCTTAAACTGTCAAACGACCAACGCACGTACAAAGGACACCGGTAGATTGCCCTCACGAAAACAACTGGCCTTGGCAACGCACAATATCCGCACTCTGCGGACAGACGAAAAGATTTTGGAGCTGGAAGAAGAATTGAGCGGGTTACGTTGGGATATTCTGGGATTATCTGAAGTCCGTAGAGAGGGCCAGGACACGATAACCCTGAAATCTGGTAACCTGCTCTTCTACCGGGAGGGCGACCAACAGTCCCAAGGTGGTGTCGGATTTCTCGTCCACAAGTCTCTCGTGAACAATATCATTACCATCGACAGTGTGTCGAGCAGGGTTGCATACCTAACACTCAGAATATCTAAAAGGTATTCGCTGAAGGTCGTTCAGGTATACGCGCCGACCTCGACACACCCAGATGAATAAGTTGAGTGTATGTATGAGGACATTAGTAGGGCCATACATACTCATAAAACTCACTTTAATGTTGTCATGGGGACTTCAATGCGAAACTAGGCAAGAGAAGCGATGATGAGTTGAGAGTGGGGAACTTCGGTTATGGGCAACGGAACCGTAGGGGACAGAGGCTGGCCGAATTCCTGGAGAAAGAAGAACTCTTTATGATGAATTCTTTCTTCCAGAAGCCGCCTCACAGGAAGTGGACCTGGATGAGTCCCGACGGTTTCACGAGAAATGAGATCGACTTCATCATGGCCGACAAGAAACGCATTTTCAATGATGTCTCTGTGATTCACAGGGTGAAAACCGGAAGTGATCACCTAATAGTAAGAGGCACATTGAATATGGACGTTAAACTTGAACGTTCCCGATTGATGAAGTCCACGCTCCGACCTACTCGCGCCCAGATCGAAAACCCCGAGAGCTTTCAACTCGAGCTCTCCAACCGTTTTGATTGTCTAGATGATGACGCTTCAGTGGACGAGTTAAATAACAGGTTCGTAGAAACTGTCCATACGGTCGGGTCTCAGTTCTTTAAGGCCCGCCGTACCGGTAGAACTCAGAGATTCTCTGAAGACACTCTTAACCTTATGGCTGAACGACGCTCGCTGAGACTTCAGTCTCCCGATGATGCTAAGTCCCATAGGCAGCTTAATAGACGAATTAAAATATCCTTGCGACACGATGTACGTAACTTTAATACTGCTCGTATTAAAGATACGATAGAGCGGAACCAGGGCTCCAAAGTGTTCGCAAGAGATATGTCTATTGGGCAAAGCCAGATGACAAAGCTGAAAAGGGATGATGGCAGTATAGCGTCGACGAAAGCAGAAGTGTTAAGGGAAGTCAAAAAGTTCTACGGACAGCTCTACGATTCGGTTACAAAGCCTGTTACCAGCGCGGCAAACGACCAAGAGCCAAGCTGACCCGACACTTTACCGAAGATATCCCGGATATCAGCCTGTACGAGATTAGAATGGCACTAAAGCAGCTTAAAAACAATAAGGCGCCAGGCGAGGATGGAATCACATCGGAGCTTCTGAAAGCGGGTGGATCACCGGTACTTAAAGTCCTTCAGAAGCTCTTCAATTACGCCTTGCTCGGAGGTACCACGCCTGAAGCATGGACCAAAAGCGAAGTGGTGTTGTTCTTTAAGAAAGGTGACAACACATTATTGAAGAACTACAGGCCCATTTCGCTTTTGAGCCATGTTTATAAGCTGTTTTCTAGAATCATCGCCAATCGTCTCGAACGCAGGTTTGATGAATTCCAGCCTTCCGAACAAGCCGGGTTTCGAAAAGGCTTTAGTACCGTAGACCACATACATACGCTGCGGCAGGTTATACAGAAGACCGAAGAGTATAAGTTGCCGCTCTGTTTAGCGTTTGTGCACTACGAGAAAGCCTTCGATTCGGTGGAAACATGGGCGGTGCTTGAGTCTCTCCAGCGATGTCGCATTGACTATCGATATATCGAAGTGTTGAAGTGCTTGTATAAAAACGCCACCATGTCAGTCCGAGTACAAGAACAGAGTTCGAAAGCGATCCCGTTGAAAAGAGGAGTTAGGCAGAGAGATGTGATATCTCCGAAACTGTTTACAGCCACTTTAGAGGACGCTTTCAAACTCTTAGAATGGAAAGGACTAGGCATCAACATCAACAGCGAGTACATCACTCACCTTCGATTCGCTGATGATATCGTGGTCATGGCGAAGACGATGGAAGAACTCAGCACTATGCTCGAAGGCCTCAATCGAGTCTCCCAACGGGTGGGTCTTAGGATGAACATGGACAAGACGAAGGTCATGTCAAATGTCCATGTTGTGCCCGCCCCCGTCTTGGTTGAGAACTCGGTTCTCGAAGTTGTTGACGCGTATGTGTACCTGGGACAGACGGTACAATTAGGTAGATCCAACTTCGAGAAAGAGGTCACTCGCCGAATCCAGCTCGGATGGGCAGCGTTCGAAAAACTACGCCACGTCTTTACGTCGAAAATACCGCAGTGCCTCAAGACAAAAGTCTTCAATATGTGTGTGTTGCCAGTGATGACTTATGGATCCGAAACGTGGTGCTTCACTGTGGGCCTTATGAATAGGCTCAGAGTCGCTCAAAGAGCTATGGAAAGGGCTATGCTCGGGGTTTCTCTACGGGATCGAATCAGAAATGAGGAGATCCGTAGAAGAACGAGGGTCACCGACATAGCCAAACGGATTAGCTCTTTGAAGTGGCAGTGGGCAGGCCACATAGCACGTAGAACAGATGGCCGTTGGGGCCGAAAAGTTCTCGAATGGAGACCACGGATCGGCAAGCGCAGCGTCGGACGACCACCAACAAGATGGACAGATGACTTGGTAAAACTTGCTGGCTCTCGGTGGATGCAAGTGGCGACCGATCGAATGATTGGTCGTCTTTGAGGGAGGCTTATGTCCAGCAGTGGGCGTCTAATGGCTGACATGATGATGATGATGAAATATTTAGTACTAATTCCGCACCCTTCCTTCTCTCTGGGAAGATTCTACAAAATTATCATGCAAGTGCACCGCCCGCCCGCCCAGACACTAACATGCACAGGCTTACCGGAAGATGAACACGCACAACCACCAAACAATGCTGAATCCAACCAAAGCAAGTCAACTCGCTGCGACGAAGCGAATCTAAAGAGGTTGGGCCGGAATTTGTACTAAATATTTGGTTCCATATAGCCTACCTATTTTATCCTTTGCTAATAAAAAAGTGCTAAGAAATGGAGCATTGAAGTTGTGGAATGGGGCGACGTATACATTTCGGACAAGTCACACTGTATAGGTAACCGTCTCTTGGCTGGTGTATATTTAGAACCCCTGGGTCGTATCCGGCCATATTAACTAACTTGCGGTCTGGGCAAAGCCTAAGCTTACCAATATTTGCTGATCTAAACCATATATCCATATATGATCACTTGATCACTAAATTATTCACGAATGTAGGTCCCTCGCTGCGGGATTGGCCTCCCTTAAAGATTTCCAGTAATTTCGGTGAGTCCTCGGCCTTCATCAGGTCTTACGCCCATCTAGTTGGCGGACGTCCTACGCTGAGCATCCATGGTCTCCATTCCAGAACGTTTCGGCCCCAACGACCATCTGCTCTGTGTTCTATATGGCCAGCGCACTTGCTACTCCAATGAGCTTTTCCGTTTGGCTTCGATCCAGTAGAGAAACCCCGACAGTGCCCCGAGTGTAGCCGTCTCCATAGATTTCTGAGCGACTCTAAGCCTATTCATAAGACCAATAGTGAACTAAATACGAAGTACCTATTGGTTTCAAGCCTAGGCTTTTTCTGATATACAGAAGCTTATTTACTTTCTTGCTTGAACTATCGTCATTATAATTATTATCTTGACAAGAGTAGGACGTTAACTGCTAGCCATAGTGACATAGTGACTAGCTAGTATTGACTGTCTAATTAGTGCAGCGGGGGAGAGTTCGCTTGCGGCCCAAAAGGTAACGGGTTCGATTGAGAGACAAGTGTTATTGTTATGTTCAATTTCAATTTCATTTATTTATTAACCATAATAATACAACTGGGCGTTATACATGGCAAGTCAAGTTTTACAATTTATACACAATTAATAAAATCACACAAGTTAATTTGTTCTGCAAGAATTTATTATCCTTACACATAAATTTATACAATACAGGTCTTATTACTAGCTTTTTTTTATTTACCACTACGATTACACTCATGTTTTATGCCAATAAATGATTCTTATTTTTATTCTTTTTCGGTTGTTTGATCTTAAACGCTGCCACGTTTTGAAACTTTTACCAAGTCATGCGCATCTCGTTGGAAATGTTCTAGACTTCAGTACCTATTCAAAGCTGTAAAGTTGAATACCCCATCAGGTTGCCGAATACAGTGGCGAAGTTTAGTGACCAGGGGCCGTGGGGCAAAAATTGGGGCCTTAATTTTAATACTTAGCGTTGTCTGTCTGTCCGTTTCCACATAAGTGGGCATCGTGTCATCATCATCATCACCCTATTAACGTTCCCACTGCTGGGACACAGGGACTTCTCTCTTGACGAGAGAGATTAGGCCTTAATTCACCACGCTGGCCAAGTGCGGGTTGGTGAATGTCACATGTTTCTTTTTTAAAGATCATCGTGTCATATTAGCAGTGAATTAACTTCTTTCTTGTTAAATGATGTTATTTGTAAGGAAATTGTTATATATCGATACCGATGTAGGTAGATTTTTAGGAAGATATAAAGAAACATAATTTATTATTACACAAAAACCTTCAAATAAAAACTATATAATTTTTTTGATTTGAAATTAAACCTACGTGAAAATTTATAACATTGTGTAATAAAGGGTCCCTGGCTCAGCATAATGCATCTACCGTAGAACCCGTAGGAGCGCTATGACAGAACTCTGGTTTTCAGCCAGGGCCCGTGAGGGTGGCAACACCACAACTTAAAACTGACAAGGAAAAAAATATGAACTACTTACAGTTAGAACACTAAGACATCGATTTCTTCTATGATTTTTTTTTATGGTTTATAGGATTTTTTTATGAATAATAGGAAATAATAAGACTTTGGGGCTCCCCGGACTTATTTTACCAAACTGGTTTATATATCAACTAGCGGCACGCCCCGGCTTTGCACGGGTAATTATTCAAAATTGTTTCAAAATTATCCGAATTTTTCTCTCCGTAAAAACCATCCTTAAACTCCAACAAACATTTAAAACATTGGTATAGGCCTTGTTGAGTTATGCGCTTAGCAACACATTTTGCGATTCATTTTTAACCCCGGACAAAAAAAGAGGGGTGTCATTATGTTTGAAGTGTCTATCTGTCTGGGATATCATAGCTCCCGAACGGATGAAGCGATTTCAACTTAGTTTTTTTTTTGTTTAAAAGGTGAGTCTGGCGCGAGTGCTCTTAGACATGTTACATGAAAATCGGTTGTGCCGTTTAAAAATTGTGGGGGTTAGTAGAGTGGGGAAGGAAAACCTAAAATCTCGAGTATCAAATGAAAGCGCATTACGTGCACATTACACATTATTATGGTGTTTTACTTTTAAGGAAATTGAAGGATTCGAATCGGGGGCTTTTCTTATATTTTAAATTAGGATTTATTATTTTTAAGAAGATTAAGGTAAGAGAAAACATACTATTGATTGCAATGCTCAAATTGGTGTAACCGACAACAAACATAAACTTGTTTCGGGTCAATTAGTGTAAAGTTAGTTTTTTGAAGAAAGTTGGTTTTATATTGGTGTATGTGTGGTTATAATTTTTCGTTCGTTTCGCTAAGAATTAGTGTAAGAGCAATGCTGGTTTGCCAAGATAACCTTAACACCAACTTAACCTTCTTTGGTCATAGGATAGGAATACAACAATTCGAGCTATGTAAATGGATCACATACCTACTCAGTTACAACATAATTTCGACGGAAGTCTGCAAATTCACAGTTAAAATGTGTAGCGTAACTGTACCTATTTTTTTAAAGCTATAATTCTATTAATATGCTATTCGAAAGAGCAGAAAAAATCTAAAAAAACCGTATATACTCAACTTATTTTACGTGTTTTGGTGGTTAACCCAATTGAACCTGCAACCGACGATAATATACAATATCTATGCTATATGCTAGGATTTAGTTCTGAAAATAACTTTTTGAATGGGATTAGTTACCTGTTAACGAATTATTAACTACTAACTAAGCGACAAAATATTATCAAGCGATAATTTTTTTATTTCCGCACACGACCATTTAGTAGGGAGCCGACCCCGCGCGGCAGATTATTTCGTGATCTTAACCCCCCTCCCGTACCTCCGTGCCCGAGTGACGCCTGCCACTCCACAAAGCATAGTTAGCAGCCGAGCGGCTATTTAAAAAAAAATTAACTCGTGATATCTTTTGAATGGTATGTCAGAATCTAATAATTCAAAAAGTTGTATAAAGATTTTAAAGCAATCTTACATAATAAATTATTTATTTTGTTAAGGATTAATACCAAGATACAAATAAAGAGCCTTTTCAAACAGTGGTATTTTAATTTTTTAATATAAAAAATAGCTTATTGCCACAAAACTATAATAGTAAGAGATATGATGTAACGACGTTTTTTGTAGATAATGATATGTTCTAAAAAGTTGTAATACATCACTTTGTTATATATTCAATAGTTTTCGCAGCATTCGCGATTAAAGAAAGATTTTAGGTTTATTTTTTCAAAAAAATCGCTTATTGTCACAAAACTATAATAGTTAGAGATATGATGTAACGACGTTTTTTGTAGATAATGATATGTTCTAAAAAGTTGTAATACATCACCTTGTTATATATTCAATAGTTTTCGCAGCATTCGCCATTAAATAAAGATTTTAGGTTTATTTTTCCAAAAAAATTGTTAATTGTCACAAAACTTTAATAGTTAGAGATATTATGTGACGACGTTTTTTGTAGATAATGATAAGTTCTACAAAGTTGTAATACATCACTTAGTTATATATTCAATAGTTTTCGCAGCATTCGCGATTAAAGAAAGATTTTAGGTTCATTTTTTTCACCATGGGTTACATTATCGGAGTTTGGTAAGAAACCATATTATTTTTGAAAACTAAATATAGCCTATGTCACTCAGGGATAGTGTAGCTTTCGAATGGTGAAAGAATTATTTAAATCGGTGCAGTAGTTTCAGAGCCTATTCGAGACAAACAAACAAACAAAAAATCAAACCTTTCCTCTTTATAATATTAGTATAGATCAATATTTTTAAATTTATAGATTTGAGAAGGCACCTGATAGCCCGCTGATGAGAATTAACATGTGCGACCTCTAACGGAACCAATTTTACATTTAGTTCCTAAGGTGGATGAATAAATGAATTACTGAATTACTTGGGGCCCCGAATGCTGCCCGCCTAGCCCGACGGAAGCTACGCCCCTGGCTAAATAGAGGTAGTTCAGATAGAGTTACTTGAAAAATCCAGATAGGATTTGGGTCAGTAACTCTGTATTCAGAATCATGCTACTGCGAATAGCCCAAGCTTTTTATCGAAATCGCCCGGCCCGTCCGTTCCTGCTATTGAAAATTTTTGTCAGAATTTCTATTATTCTGACATCTTCGAAATTTTTATTCAAATTGAAAATTACCTTCAGCGAAGTAAGTACGCTTGCCAATTTTTACATTTGAAGGAGTGTAACCGAAACATGTGATGCAGTTGTACTTTATTCCTTAGATTTATATATGTATTGTATAGGTACTATGGATAAATAAAAAAGCCTGTATTTCTCATAAACTTATAACTAGTACAAGATTAAATAAATAAATATTTCCGGACAATCCACACAACAACATCTAGCCCCGTGGCTTATTTTATGCCCGTGGTAAGCTCTTTGCTTGTGTTACGGTACTAGACATCTGATATACTTAATATAATAGACATACATACATAGATATTTTTTATTATACATTTTAAATACCCAGACCAAGGAGAAAGTGCTTGCAGAACATACAAACACTTGACCCCCCGGCGGGAATCGAAATCAAGAGAGAGGCGCAAGAGGTAGCCTCTTGCGCCTCTCTCTTGATTTGTTAGTAATTTAATAATTATTATAAAATGTTTTCGTAAAAATTTGTCTTCGAGAACCCTATTGTAGGTAAAGGCCTCCTCCAAGTTTTGCCTTCCTCCCTCTCTTGAGTTTGCAGTTTGCATCCAATTTTAGGTATAGTATGTTTCTAATAATTCTTTCTATTTCACTCTAGAGCTTTTGGCAGTGTATATATACTACATAATATCTATACTTATATTATAAAGATAAGGAGTTTGATTATTTGTTGGTTTGAACGCGCTCATATTTACTTTTTAGCGCCACATTCAGCCTACATTACTAAAAGCTTAACATTTATTTATTTATTTATTTATTATTATGGCACCGCCAACATCACATTATGTATAACAAAAAAAAATTGTACACATTTTTTAATACTTATTTACTATGGAATATGTGCCTATAACACCGAGCACAACACTCAAAAAAAAAAAACATAAAAAAAACGTTAAATAAACACGTGGTTATTTAACACATTTGCCTCAGGGTCTTCGCCCACTGAGATACTTGACTTCTTCAGTGTGCGAATGTACACATCAAAAGAAAGCAAATTTCTCATATGAAAACTAAATATCATCATATATTATTCATAAACAACTGAAGTACCACTTCAATATCGTGAGACACAAAACGTTATAAGCAATTTCAGTGGAGATGTAATTACGTAGGCGTGCTTAGGGTGGTGATACACTTGAGTAGTTAAATTTTATGTAGAACAAAATGCGACACATCCGTAACCTTCGCGCGCAGGATACGAACCTGCATCTCCGGGATAGCGCCCCGACGCGTTACCAATTACACCAACGCGTCGTCACGTGGTAGGTCGAAAATTTTCTGCACTTTGTATTATCGAGTGAAGCCCCGAGTAACTTGCTAGTTTAACATGCAAAGTGAAGTTTATCACTTATTTAAAAACTTGAGTAGTTATTCGCTACTAGTAGTACCCCGGAGGATTACCCGCGTTATAATGGATTTTCCCGCGGAATGACATTTTCCTACCGTAAAATGTAGCCTATGTCCTTTCTCAGGCTCGAGAAAACATGTGTACCAAATTTACAAGAAAAAACTACAAAAAAAATTATGATCAACACACACGTTACAATTTCACTTAGCAGCGGTCCCCGCGCGAGGCAAGCCTGTATTGCGGGAGACCTGTTACAATATGGTTTAACCGGGTATAGAAAAAGTGCATGAAAAACAAAGGAAGTGACAAAATAGGAGGAATTATAATCTATCCTACATTTGCAAAAACATCAAAACATTTTTAATTTATTAAATAAGGAAAGGGAAGGATTTTATATATTGGGAAGCTGGGAATTGAATTTGAGTAAAATTATTATATTTTTTTTTTATTTAATTAGTTCAGAACTTTTTGAGTGGAAGAGGAACATACAGTTTTACATTCGGATTTATCTATAATATAAAAATGAATCGCAAAATGTGTTGGTAAGCGCATAACTCAACAACGCCTGGACCAATTTGCCCAAATCTTTTTTTAAATATTCGTTGAAGTTCAAGGATGGTTTTTACGGCGAGAAAAATTAGAATTATTGCTGGAAAAACCCTAAAAATAGCCCTTTTCTTTTTCCCATACAAATGATTTGTAACTAAAACGTAGTCAATTTGAGCTTTATTGCTATGGTATAAAGTTCATATGAAATTGCAAGCACTCACTGTTGTCTAAGCAATGAAGGTGTGTTCCTAACGTCAAAGATCATATCTATCAAAAGTATATAAAATTTTCATGTCACAATGTTAGTTACCGTACTCCTCCGAAACTGCTTTACCGATTTTTACCAAATTTTATATGCGTATACAGTAGGTCTGGAGAATCAGATACTATCAATTTTTCATTTTGCAAAACAACGTTTGCTGGGGTCAGCCAGTTTATAATATTAGTATGGATAGTAGCCGTAATGCTTACTGAGAACGAGTAGTTGATATATTTATTACAATTCACTCTTTGTTGAAATATAGGACCTAATGTTACACCAGATTAAATGTTACACATACGCTCGTCGGTTTGTGAAATAAACAGCAAAACTAAGATGAAAATCAACGTTTAAAACATCTTCTAGTTCACACTAGAAGATGTTACATGTAACAAGTTATAACAAAGTGTCAAGTTCAAATGCAGTTTTAAGTAGGCAAAAGAAAATGATCATAATATTTATTCGTTATTTCATGTTACATAAAAAGGTACTACAACAGTTTAATTCTCAGACATGAGCCTCGTTGGAACTTTATACTAAATTATATACCTAATGTTAAGAAAGGTTATATCTTGAACATTTTATCATTGAATTATCATAACAAATAACACTGAGGATCGAAATAATTAAGATAACTTAGGTACTAAGTGACTTGTAATTTAATTTTGTAGAAGTAAAGGAACTTCTGAGAAACTACAATTGTCAGTAACTTCATTTACTGTATATATTATTTAGGGGCCCTGTTTCTTTAGTATTTCTTTGCTATTGACTGTACAAATAGGCGGTTACAAATAATCAATAACCTCTCTTTGTTCTTATAAAAGTATATACTCTTTTTTATTTTATTTAAAACACTTTATCTGCACAAAATAAAATTGTGTACAAAAAGGTGGGCTTAATACCTAGGTGTTTTCTACCTGCAAACCTGTTATAAAAGTTGGTAACATTGTTGGCGTGCGTGTTATATCTTATTTAAATATTTTTAATAATACTATAAAAAACTACTTAATGTTAATTATGAATATATAATTGAAAAAAAAAACTTAAAAATACCCTATACTAAAAATAGTATAGGGTATCCACCTTTCCAAAATGCAGTATGGACACCATAAGGCTGTCATATGATTTAATGTCTGGCGCAAAAGCGCTTATTTTCAGTGGTGCTTAAAAGTTATTCTTCAATTTCTTAAGCAGTAAATTTGGTATGAAGATCATGTTACCGGAGCCTTAAGTTTATGAAGATATTAAGTATATGTGACATTTAAAATTAATGTTGGCAGATAGAAGCTAAGGATGATCACGGATATTACTTTTCCGAGAATATTATTTTTCTAAAATAACTTAGTTTGGGTGATTAATTTACCTTTTCTCTGTTCCGTCAAGTAGGACGGTTGCGCGTGCCAGATCTCCTCTTCCTCGCACCCTTCAAGCCCTTAACACACTTCTTGACCAAAACATAGAAACCGATTTATTTGCCGATAAATGGGAAAACATTATTGCTGTTTGTTTGAGATTTTGTGAGTATGAAGAGTGAATGTGAATTGTTTTAATGAATGAATGAACTTGATTATGTTTAACTTGTGATTAAAAATTCCTATTTTGTTATTTAATTTTATTTTTAAGAATCAAATTTTATCTTTATTAATTTATTTCATATGTACTTATAAATATATTAATTAGTGTAATTGATTTGTAAGTCGTGCTAATTAATTGAATAAATAAAAAAATAAATTTATTTTATCTACTTCTTATTTTCAGCCCATGTCATCTCAATGTTGGGCAAGGGCCTTCTTTTCACGAATCGCGATGTGAGGTTGAAGCAGTCCAATTTTCGCCGAAACCATCTAACTCATCCAACCATATATTTGTTGGTCTGCCACGATGTACCAATGCGACGATATTCATTGCACACATAGCACCCCTACTTACTTTCCCACTGCTGGGACACAGGGACTTCCCTCACGACTAAAGAGATAAGCCGAGGGGCTTATCATATTTACCACGCTGGCCAAGTGCGGGTTGATGAATGTCACTTGGCCTTCGAAGCCTTCGAAGTTCTCGGAACATGGCGGGTTCTTTGCCTTCACCGTTAAGGAACTTTATTAGGAAGGGTTTAAAGCGCACAAATTTTTCAAGAAGAAATAGATTGGTGCTGTGTAGTTTTAACCCAGGTGTTCTACCCTTAAGCCAACACGGCTTCATGATAAAAAATTACACTAGGTTTTCACGTCTCGGAGTTGTCCGTGTTGTATGGATTTTCCCGCAGTTAACATTAACCTATAGCCTTCCTCGATAAATAGGCTATCTAACAATGAAATAATTATTAAAATCGGATCAGTAGTTCTTCAGATTAGCGCGGTCAAACAAACAAATTCTTCAGCTATATAATATTAGTATAGATTATATGTATATATATCTCCGGACTAATCACACAGCGTCACCTAGCCCCAAGCTGAGGAGAGCTTGTACTACGGGTGCTAGGTGACTGATATACTATATAGATCCATTTTTTTTGTAAATACATACATATTAGAAGAAGATTGGAACTTACTTTAATATTCATGCAATATTAAGTGATTATAGACATTCTTTTGCATATATCTTGCCATTTTTGGAATGACAGATCACGTTCTTATTATTTAATAATGCCCCAGGCACTACACTTGTACAGCCTAAAATAAGGTCTCAGTTTGAAGTACATACCTTTATTGCTTTATTGAGTGGATGAAATTGATAATGATAGAAGATATCTTATTTATCTGATTTTTATTGTACAACAGCAAAAGAAATTGATGAAATATTGTCGCAAAATAATGTTTAGAATAAATAAAAAATTACTGACTATTGTACTTTATTATAAGTAAAGGAACAAATAACTTGTCATAAGTAAGTAATTACATTTATATAACATCAGTGTTTATGTACATCAGAGTGAGTCGAGTAGCTGCGTATGGAACCCATATGAGAGTACCTACGCTCTCCTTTTGGAAAAAGTGCAGAAGGCGTTTCTCAGGTACCTATACAAAACGGTATTCGGATACTATCCCTACATGTACCCAACTAAGTTCCTTCAGGGCTGTCTTGGTTATAATTCTCTCAAAACCAGGAGATCGTTCGAGCAGACGGTGACCATGCTGAAAATACTTCGTGGCATGATAGATGTTCCCGATATACACAACCTTCTGACTCGGCTATATGTACCAAATAACTATATTCGCCACAGATATCTTAGGTTATTCTCAGTTCCATCAAGTAGGACTGTTGCGCGTGTGAGATCTCCTCTACCTCGCACCCTGCAGGCCCTTAACGCACTTCTTGACCAGAATACAGACATCGACATTTTTGCCGATGACTGGAGAAAAATTATGATTGTTTTATTGCGGTTTTGTGAGAGTGAGGAAAGAACGTAAATTATTGTTGTTATGATTGTATTTTTTTTTTGTTTACTTGGCATGTTTTTATTTGTAATTATTGTTAGCTAATTTCTTATAAAATGTATTTTAATTTTTTTTTATTATTATTTGTATATACTCTATCATTGTTACTAAATGTTATATTAATTAGTGTAATTGATTTTTTTTGTAAGTCGTGCTAGTTAATTAATAAATAAATAAATAAAAATAAATAAAATAAATAAATCAGTGTCATTATAATCATTTACTTTTAACGAATAAAATAGGTGTGTGTGCGATTCACACACGATAGAAGTGAAACTTCAGTAAATCGACAAAAGAATGAGATGAATATTGTAACGTAATTCGTTACCTTGAAATGGGTTATTAGGAATAATATTTATTATCTGTAGTATTCGTTGTTGACGACTCGATGGATCGATCGAGAGTTTGACGGCCATAGATAAGTTCGTCAACACGCGCCTAACTTCACAGCGCTCCGTGCGGTTGTTGATGGTCGCGAGCCGGTCGAAAACGGAGGAGAAAACGGGACGGACGCAGCGACGGCGCCTAGCGTCGTCGCTGTGTCAGCGTATGTCGGGCATGGCGTCGGTCGCCATTTTGACTCGCCGATGCGCTCATTGTTCGCTGCCGTCTGCGTAATTTTCATAATTTTTTACATAATAACAATTTTATATTAACTACTAGGAGTGATATCAAACCCCTGTTGGGTAAGTGTTGCACTGATTTGTAATGCAGGCTGTATAGACACTCATTCTCATGCTCGAAGAATGACGTGGTATTTTTCATTCTTGACATGTCATCTCTTAAATCTCTTTATATTGTACACGAGCTTGGCTTTGCATTACCTATTGTTAGCGTCATTCCTTTCTTATCACTATGTATTATTTCTAGCAAATCATAATGTCACTTTTACATTCCTTTAACATTTAATTTTTATTTTCACCTCCCGTTCTGATTGTGACTTCCACGGCATCATGAACACTTAGTGCTTTAGCTTTTTGTGCTGCCGTGGGAGCCCGTCACCCTGCGAGGAGCTGGTTGTAATGCCTTGCTTTATGGCGCATTCCAGGGTTCAAAGTCCACCCTAGGGCAGTCTTCGTCTCCGGCCGGACTTCTCACGAGCTGCCCCCTTTTACTTGGACATCCAGCACTGCCTTCGCCGTCGGGTCGCTTCTACACTCGCGGCGCTATAAAGGACAGTGCTGAGGAAGCCTCCCTTGTACTTGGACATCCAGCACTGCCTTCGCCGTCGGGTCGCTGCTACACTCGCGGCGCACTAAAAGGACAGTACTGAGGAAGAGGAAAAACAAGGAGAAGACTTTTATAACCACAAGAATCCGCCGTCTGTAGGAACTTTAACAAACCCATTTCTAAGCCCCTCCGGCAGTTATGAGCTAGATTTAAATTAATTCTATAGCCCTTCTGGCTCTCTATAAACTTATTTAAATAAATTACAATTACATTAATTCCGTGTTTTTTATGTTCCGGTTTCTAGGTCCGGACACTTTTTAGGTCCGGACACTTTTTAGGTCCGGGCATTTTTACAAACGGGACAATATATATAACAACAAGGGTAGGTAGGGTAGGTTTTAATAGATAATTTAAGCTTAATTTTAATAGATATATTTTATTTAACATATGTTACATAATCTATTGCTCAAGTTATATTTTCAGTTTCTGGATTTTTTTTTCAATATAATTTTATTTTCATTTTTTTGCGTCGATATTGACGACACATTTCGGCATTAGTTTTCGGCATCTTATAAAATTTATTATTAAGCACAACAAGATATAAAAGTAGTCACAAACACACTATTAGATAATAACACGCCACGCTGACATCTTACTAAAAAGCTGTAGTATTAGCTCACGTAGTTTTCACACACACATAAATATATCATCTTTCATATAAAGATAATTTAGCGCTTAGACTTAACAGTTATAAGGATAGACTTTTATATTACAACATGACTTCTCTTAGCAGCCGTAGAAAACACATTGATCTCATATTTCTACATAAAGTCTTTAATGGATCCATTGATTCCATGGATCTCATAAAAAGTTTTAATCTATCAGCCTCCACGAGACTACCTAGAATAAAAGCATTTAATCTGTTTAACATACAGTACTCGAACACAAACCTTGGTCAACACTCTATCATGCCAAGGCTTAGCAAGCAATATAATATTCTGTCTAAATCAGCGAAATTGATATTCTGATCCCTTACCTAAATTTAAAAAACATTTGCTAGACTTAATTTTATAAAAAGTTTAACCACTTTGTCTGATTTATACTTACTTTTCTGTGTATGAATGATGATTTTAATTTTTGTTAAAATTTATTATTAATATTCTTGTGTATATTATAATAGTTTTAAATTTCGTTTCTTTTGTTCTTTGTCCACTGCTTATTTTATTTTGTGCTAATGTTATTTTAACTGTCTGTTGCCATTTTATATTGTACTCGATGTGATGCCCTGTTATTACGAGAACTAATCGCATTTAATCCTTTAAGTCATGTTTATTTTATGTCCTTTCTTAATAAATAAAAAAATATATATATATACTAACACACGGTGAATGCCCAAATACAAGCAAGTATTAAACAGTGTGAATATACATACACACCGACATCTGCTCTCGCGCTCTGGCTCACTAATTACAGGCGACTATTGTATTTGTGTCTCTTACCTGTCTTTTTTCCGTTGCATCCGTTTGAAATCACAACGAGTCTAAAGAAGTTTCACTTCAAAAACTTCATTTAAAAACGGAACGGAACTTTTTTATCTATACTATATACTATTATAACTATAATAATAATAATATTATAAAGAGGGAAGGATTTATTTTTTGTTTGTTTGTTTGTCTCGAATAGGCTCTGAAACTACTGCACCGATTTAAAAAACTCTTTCACCATTCGAAAGCTACACTATCCCTGAGTGTCATAGGCTATATTTTGTTTCCAAATAAAAAAATGATTTCTTACCAAACCTCCGATCATGTAACCAAAGGTGAAAAAAAACCTAAAAACTTTCTTAAATCGCGAATGCTGCGAAAACTATTATATTTTAACAAAGTGAGGTATTACAATTTCGTAGAACGGATTATTATCTAAAAAAAACGTGGTAACATCATATCTTTAACTATTATAGTTTTGTGACAATAAGCGATTTATTATATATATTTTTTTTATTAAAATACAACTGCTGGGAAAAGCTAAGACGTACGGCTGATTTACAAGCACACTTAGTGGACCTACCATCAACGCGCACGAAACGCTTCCCAAATTCTTTTATAGTGCGCACCGCTAAGGAGTGGAATTCTCTCCCGAAGTCTGTTATTCCGATTAAATACAACCCGACCACCTTTAAGATCAGAGTGAATAGGCTTTTTCTGGGCAAGCTTGCTCCATCGTTGACCTCGTCTCTGCCTTCTTGCTAGACTGTAGTCAAAAGTAAGCCCATATAATAATAATAATAATAAAAAAAGGCTCTATATTTGTACCTTGGTATTAATCCTTAACAATATCTTACATATAAAATTGCCATGTCACAATGTTAGTTACCGTACTCCTCCAAAACGGCTTTACCGATTTTCGCCAAATTTTATAAGCGTATTCAGTAGGTCTAAGAATTTTCATTTGGCAAAACAACGTTTGCTGGGGTCAGCTTGTGTTAGATAAGCTTTCATTTGGCCACAATGTCACCTAATGTAAAGTGACGATGTGGTCTAAGATGGGGCATGAAGACCTATTTTTTTTTTTTTTTTTTATTATTGATAAGCCTTCATTTGACCACAATCTCACCTGATTACATCAGACAGTGACGATGTGGTCTAAGATGGAGCATGAAGGCCTAGAAGATGGCTTCTCCGGGCCACATTACGAAACACGAAAAAAATCGCTTCACGCACTGGGCCAGCACGGAGGGTGGTGACAAGCCGCGGCAGAAGCCTACCACCAGAGACTGTTCTTAGCACCACCCGGAGGTCACGTGTAAGGATTCAGAGGGTTACCACTTACGGACGTGAACAGAAAATCCTCCAACGCAAAACTGTTATAATTCTCACATCTGGCACGTCACGCTTAAACATGTTTTGAATTGATGATTTTCATCGTCTACTTTTGCTGTCGACTGTACCTTCTCATTAAGTGATCTCCATAATACACCCCTACTTACGTTCCCATTGCTGGGACACAGGGACTTATATTATCTCTTGAAGAAACCGATTAGAGTAGCCAAGTGCGGGTTCGTGAAGGACACAAGTCCTTCAAACTATACAAAGTGTTTTGGATATTATAAAGCGGAAAAGGTTGAATTTCACGCACCAGCCGAATATATTTTTAACCCTCGACCAAAAAAGAGGGGTGTTATAAGTTTGACGTGTCTGTCTGTCTGTCTGTCTGTGTGTCTGTCTGTCTGTCTGTGTGTCTGTCTGTCTGTCTGGGTCATCATAGCTCCCGAACGGATGGAGCGATTTTAATTTAGTTTTTAAGTGATCTCATTAAGTGTAAATTAAATTGTGCTTTATTTTATGTTTTGGACAGAAACTGCGATGGGCACTCAGTTGGACTCTGACAAATCAGCCGCCTCCTTGGAGTATAAGGCAGCCATTTTGGATATCGGTACCTACTTGTTGGAACGCATTACCAGGTACTGCTAAACTTTTGTTAAAATTAAACATAGTTATTTTTAACGACCTCACATTGTAGAAAAAGCGCCTGATGTTACTTTACAAAATGGCGATTACCGGCACGGCATGTCAGAAGATGATTATGTTGAAAGCGACCGTTGTTCGCGCACTTTTGACAATTTGGAATTCTTTATTGAATATTTTATTGTGAAAAAAAGTGGCGTTCAACTGAATAACTTCTTTTTCACTTTATAATTTTATTTAACTCAACACTAGCAAATTGTCGCTTCAAGCGCAAAGTCCAATTACAAGAAACTGAACTGAACTGAATGTTTTATTTAAATATTGCTATATAATCGACACAACAGCATCTAGCCCCGTGTAGCGGATACTAGACATCTGATATACTTAATAATAATAGATATACATACATAGAAATCACACCCCGACCAAGGAGAAAGTGTTTGCAGAACATGCAAAGTCTTGGACCCCGGCGGGAATCGAGCCCGCTACCTCTTGCGCCGCAAGCGGACCATTGCCCACCGCGCCACTGAGGCAGTCAAGAATTTATATTTAAAGATGTTATTTAAATGCATTACTGAAGTCTCATGACTATCGTGGTTGCGGCAGAATAGAGCTGATCCGTTGCCCTTTTACCGCTGTAGCACACACGTAGGGTACCTGCTCACTCTGTGTTTTTACATATATAAATACATTGTATGTTTATATTAAAAAATGGATGAGATGGCGGGATGAGCTCGACGCCCACCTAACATCGTGGCCTGAAGTAGCCAGTAATAGAGGCGAATGGAAAGAAAAAAGGGAGGTCTTTGCCCTGCAGTGGGACAGAATGGCTAATAAATAATAATAATAATAATAATAATAGTATTTTTCAAATAATATGTTAATTTTGAGTCAGTATTATTTTTGTGTGTGTTTCTGTTGGAAATAAAATTATGTCTTTGTCCGGATATTTCCACGATGACCACCAGGTTCTGGCTGCAGAACGAGTTCGTCTTCCGGAAGATCCACGCTGGAAAGAAGTTTGACAAGACCCTGGATGTTGTACACTCCTTTGCCAATAACGTGATCACGGAGAAGAAGCAGAAGTTTACTCATGGTTAGTTACCGACGTTCCTACTAATATTTTTAACGCGAAAGCTTGTGAGGCTAAGTGGGAGGATACTCGACTTTCATTCTGAAGGTCGTGGGTTCAAACCCCGCCACGCACCTCTAGATTTTTCTTCTTGAGACATTTATGTGCGCTTTAAACACGTGCTTTAACGGTGAAGGCAAACATCGTGAGGAAACCGGCATGTTCTGAGAACTTTAAAGAGTTTGATGGACATGTGACATTCACCGCCCGCACTTGGGCAGCGTGGTGAATTAAGGCCTAATCTCTCTCGTCAAGGAAGAAGTCCCTGTGTCCCAGCAGTGGGAACGTTAATAACGGGTGATGATGAAAGCTTGTGAGGATGTATGTAAGTGTGTGTGTTTGTTGCCCTTTTACGCAAAAACGCCTGGATTTATTTTGATGAAACTATAAATAACTCTTTTTTTTTATAGCTTACATATCAGAATATCGAGTTATATATATTTTCATATCGTACAGATACAAGTGAAATTTTATATAAAATAGTTATGAAAACATTGTTGAAACGTTGTGTGTTGATGGATATGTGGGAAGAGGTAGGCCAGAGAAAAGATGGATGGACTGTGTGAAGGATGACATGTGTCAGAAAGGAGTAAGTGTTGAGATGACGAGTGACAGAAGAAATGGAAGAAAAAGACATGTTGTGCCGACCCCACGTAATGTGGGATAATGGCGAGAGAATGATGATGATGAGTTATGAACACATTAACAAATAACTAAAGCATGTCAGAGTGAATAAAATAAATATTTAATATAAATAATTAAAAAAAAATTGAAAGAACACACAAGGTCATTAACAATAGAACCTCGATGACCTAGTACATTTGTCGATGGGATAACATATAGGCTACCCGCGAAAGTATAAAAAAAACGGTAAAATACTGCTTTTCGCGGGAAATCCTATTATTACGAGTAAAGCCCGATTTGAGTCAAATTTTTCATGGACATATCTGTTTTCCCAGTAATGGATAAACGCTGCTTTTTCATATCATCATTATCTCAGCCGTTGGACGTCCACTGCTGGACATAGGCGAGTTTGACAATAATAAAAAAAATGCATCAAAATTTATGACAGTTTCTGAGCCTATGTTTCGATTTCAGGAAACACAGTTTTGTATTTCCTCAAAAACAATTTCTATTGTTCTAATTAACTATCGTACATTAGTTTAATTGATTGCATTGTTTTCCAGAACACGATATTTCTATGTCTTACAGAACATTTCCCCTAATTACCTAGTCGTTATAGTGTAGTCTTAGTTGGCCAACGTGTACTTGTTATTAGAACAACAATTTATTAATTAGCTCGGGGCAATTTTTACGTTGACGACCGCTGCTAGTAAAGTTTAATTATTAATTTAGGCTTCCGTAGCCAAATGGCAAAAAATGGAACCCATATAGATTCGTCTGTGTGTCTGATCTTTGTAACTATATTGTTGAAACTTGGTTATTTGATGCATTCTGTGTACTTACCGCAGCAAGATTTTAATAAAAAACAAAAAAAAAATTTTTTTATTAAATTTATTGTTGTATAAAATAAAATAAATAAATAAATATTTCCGGACTACTCACACAGCATCACCTAACCCCAAACTAAGCAGAGCTTGTACTATGGGTGTTAGGTGACTGATATACTACCTCTACATGTATGTAAGGTATCTATGGATAGGTCTTCAAAAATGATATTGAGATTTCTAACAATTTTTTTTCAAAGAGACTCGATTTTTCGAGAGACACTTACAAAGTGGTTAGATGTGTGACCTCCCCCACCGGTAACTTCTAAAACGAGATAATGATAAATTTGAAAAAAAACTAAAATTTATACGTTTTTTTTATACGTCATAAATCAAAATTTACCATTTCACGTATAAGTAAAAAATCCGCTCTGACTACAACTTTTTGCACAATTTACTTATTTTATTTTAGTGTTTCGTTTTTAAAACAACAAGTGTTTAAACTATTGAAATAAAAAGAACTCCTACTTTTCTGGTTTATTATTTTCGCGATACAGAAGTTCGGTAAACAAACTATTCCAGCTGCTACAGTGTTTCCAGTACACCGGTAGGAATGTAGGCTGGCCTAGTATAATTGCCCGAGTTTCGAACTAAGCTTTTACACCGACTACATTGGACATAACATCGTAAATAATTATTGAAAAAATAAATTTGTTAAGTATGAAATGACAATTTTGCCATAAAAAATAACAAAATAATTTAAAAGTGCAATAAGATGCAGTTATATCTATAGAGCGGGTGCCTCCATCATGTGTGCGCACATGTTGTTTTTAAACTAATTACCGCCGGATTTTCTATAAAACTAAGTAAATTTCTATTTAATACTAGTGGCCCACCCCGGCTTCGCACGGGTTTTTATTCAATATTTTTTTCCCGGCAATTATTCGATTTTTTCTCGCCTTTTAAACCTTCCCTAGACCTCTACGAACATTTCAAAAGTTCAGCCGTTCTCGAGTTTTAATCAGACTAACAAACAACAATTAATTTTTATTTATATAGATAGATGACATGTAGAATCTCATAACATAAGCTATATTTTTACCAAGCTGTATATTCGAATGCGGATTTTTGATCGTTAAAATTTTATAACAAAGCTTTTCGTATATTGCAGCCTAGACGATTTTTTTTCGATCACAAATTTATAGGACTGGTTTGTTTGTTATTATTATGCCTGAAATAAATTTGACGACTTCATATTGTATTCACAGTTTTAAATTAAATCTACCAATCAACAAACATAAACAAAATGCATTTTAATTGAATAGATACTTTCTATTCCATTTACAAAGTATTTATTTGTTTAACTATATAAACAAGATGAATTCAAACTAGAATAGAATAGAAATCATTCATTTACAGCTAATCACAAATTAAACCAACATAAAAATTATACAACTTACAATCATAGTTAAACAAATAATGAGTCTTCAGCACTGCAAAATGGACCTTACTTTAGCATAACCGGGAAGTATGCAGTACAACCCACGCTGGTCTTCCGTAAGAACCATTTCTGTGCAACTAGGCAGATGTAAGTGCTGTAAGGGCAGCCTTATCGCATGTTCACGTACCAAGTTGGAATACTGTAGAAATAATATTACCATGCTACTACCATCCACTAAAAGCAGGTAGGCAAGAATAGAACATCAGTTTGGTAAACACTAACCCTCTTATTCATAAAAACTCCTATTATCTGCCTTATATAACTGAATTTGAAATAGCATAAACACACACCTAATTACGCCTTATTTTGCAACTTTTATTTCTTTCTATAAACAAGGCTGAAAAGCTTTTAGTGAACCTATAATTAAGGGTCTAATTTAGGTGTAAGAATAACGGTTTTTTATCAAAAGTTTTATTAACTTTTAGGCTTAAAAGCATAAAATAAAAAGTCAAATATTTATATGAAACATTGGACTTTTTATTTTATGCTGTTAATATTTCATAAAAATATTTGACTTAGGTTTAGGAATAACGGTTTTTTATCAAAAGTTTTATTAACTTTTAGGCTTAAAAGCATAAAATAAAAAGTCCAATATTTCATAAAAATATTTGACTTTTTGGTGTAAATATTTCTAGTTGTTCTAGGGTCTCTAGTGATCCTGTATGTAGGTTAACCTAGTTTGCACTATCGCTTCCCGAGTTTCAAACCGTAAACTAACCTTCATCAAAGCCTAAGTGCTCTCAAAATCTGTTTCGTAAAAGCTAGCTAAAACCAATAGTACGGTACCCGGGACAGGATAGCAATTTATTTTGTGATGGGCTGAAAGTGCATCATGCTTTGAATCTACATGCTTGTAATTTTTTCTCGCCATTCCACGGTTGTCTGGAAGAAATTGCTTTTAGCAATAAGACCGCCCATTACGCATTCTAGGTTTAGTTTTCATTTCTTATTGTATTGTTTCTTTGTCTGGTGTGTAATAAAGTATATTCTATTCCATTCTATTCCTATATATACTTATATATATTTTATACTAGCTGTGCCCCGCGGTGTTACCCGCGTTATAATGTATTTTCCCGCGGAATGACGTTTTCCCGCGGTAAAAAGTAGCCTATGTTATTTTTCAGGCTCTAGAGATTCTGTGTACCAAATTTCATTTAAATCGGTTCAGTAGTTTTCGCGTGAAAGAGTAACAAACATCCATACATCCATACTTACAAACTTTCGCCTATAAAATAGTAGTAGGATAGTAATATGTCTCCTTCCTATACCACCACTGTCTATTTTGTTACTCTTGATCCTTTCCATCCAAAGGTTGCCCAAAAGAGATAGCCCATAGCGATAAGGCATTGTACTCCAACATTATGGTTTTATACTAGGTCTATGTTTATTTTTTGTGTATTTAGTGTGGTGTGCAATAAAGTGTTGTCTAATCTAAACTATAGTTGAGAGACTGCTGCACTGTTAGAAAATCAAAATAATTAAGAAAACATGATTGCTCAATCTAACAAAACGCTTTATTCAAATTAATTATTGTACTATAACAGCAATTTTGCCTCTCATACCAATCAATATTGTAACATGTTTATAATAAAAGTGAACATATATTTTACATTTTAATACCTGTTCTCTATCAATAACTTAGCAGCAAGCACTGGGCTGTTGTATCGAAAATATTCACAGGGACTGGGTCAGGTGCGGTTAGGCTGGGTGCTGTTACTGAACTACTCTGTTGCAATTAACCACGATTTAAATTCTTGACCCTAAGTAAGGAGCAGTTTTCTTTATTTGACTTATAACAAATTAAATTATAAAATTTACATTTATAGTTGAAGGATATCTTACTTAATTCTGATTACATATAGAACCAAATAAAAGAATATGAAACACCGCTTTGTTTGCCAAGAAATCTGTTACCCAAATCGTTGCAGCTTCAGTTCAACCGTGATCATGGCGAACGTAACTGTGCCGAAATATCGGGAAACTCTAAAGACAATCTTCTTCATCGCCCTAGTAACGTTCCCACTGCTGGGACACAGGAACTTCTCTCTTGACGCTCTCGTCAAGAATTATTCAATTTTATTATTAAAGATTAGGCCTTAATTCATCACGCTGGCGAAGTGCGGATTGGTGAATTTCAGATGTCCTTAAAACTCTTCAAAGTTCTCAGAACATGCCGGTTTCCTCATGATGTTTGTGTGCCTTCACCATTAAAGCATGTGTTTTAATGCGCACATACAATTTTCAAGAAGAAAAATCCAGAGATGCTTGGCGGGATTTGAACTTACGACTTTCGGAATGAAAGTCGAGTCTCAGTAAGCTAACACGGCTTTTTTTCACAAAAATCAATTGCAGGATATCATGGTTAATATCCCGTTATAAATCTAAATAAAGGCGGCCAGTTTCAGGATCTCGTAGACCAATATTTGCTAAAGCTCCACGGTCCCGTCACGTATGTCTCTCTCTATGTACCTCACATAGAGAGTTCGAGAGAGAGAGCGTCATGTTGTACTACAGTTTGGCGTTCCCGAGATCTAAAAATGCTTTATATATTGGCTAGTTCGTTA
The DNA here is from genome assembly GCA_929108375.1 of Gymnoscelis rufifasciata. Classification (NCBI taxonomy): domain Eukaryota; kingdom Metazoa; phylum Arthropoda; class Insecta; order Lepidoptera; family Geometridae; genus Gymnoscelis; species Gymnoscelis rufifasciata. Next base: position 13,621,886 of record OV815314.1, read on the forward strand.
TGACATTTTGTAGATGCCTACGGCTATGCCAAATGTTTTTTACTTTTACGTTGAGATAATTTAGTTTGCCCTTTCGATCATGGATTTTTATTATCTTTATTCAATAAACAAGCTGAAATTAATTATAAATATAATCCGCCTGTGACTTAACTTTTTTGGTATGTTTTACCGTTTAGGAGTTTTATAAATGAGAATAGTTGTTACACAACTTTAAACCGGCATAGATCCTAAACTGTCAGTTGGATCGAAAAATGTTGAAAGAACTTTCAAGTATATATATAATTAAATATGACATAGTTTGTTGACTTAATGGCGTCCAGTAGTCGCCATGTTGAATTTTCAAACATCATTTCTTAGTGGAATCGTTTGACGAGTGAATCATTGAAATCGGCCCAGGCGTCTGGTCTGAATTAGTGGGACAATGGAACATACATAGACTGTTAAACACATTACCAATTGAACAGATTCTTCTGCTAAACAGAACAAACAAATAACACAAGAGTTAGTTTAAACAGGTTCTCTGGTTTGTGGCTTCTGCCGCGGCTTGTCACCACCCTCCGGGCTGGGCCAGTGGGTGAAGCGATTTTTTTCGTGTTTCGTAATGTGGTCCGGAGAAGCCATCTACCTTCTAGGTCTTCATGCCCTATCTTAGACCACACTTCACTTTACATCAGGTGAGATTGTGGTCAAATTAAGGCTTATCTAACATAAAAAAGACAATCATCTTCTCCTAATCTTACAGCTAATTTTTCTATTTTAAATTTATACTAAAATATTGCCTATTCCAATGATGGATCATTTAGTACTAGTGTATACACTATCATGAAAGTAGTAGTATCTTAAAAATTAACCCTGTGCTTTGTGAACATAGAACACGAGTAGTTATTTGATAATGTCTTGTGATTATTAAATCATAATAAATAACAATTCTACTAACATTATAATATAATATTCAAACCCCTGTAAAGGTAGGTTTCGGTAGAGCAGTATTTACATAATTATTATAATATAAATTAATTAGAATAATTTGGCATCCAACGTGGGCCAGCACCGCGTTGGGCGCCAAGTTCACATCTGCTAATTTGTTATTTTAATGAGAAATATATACGAGATTTTGTGTTTTGTCTTATGGTTTGGGTGAAATTTTGTCTTATGTTATCCTACTCGAACACCACAATTTCTAGTTTCTTCGAATACAAGATACTAATTTTATTTCATTTATTCAATTTATTTATACAGCATGTAATCAACAAAATACTAAATAAATATTCTTTGGATGGTATTTATTTGATCGTATTAAACATATTAAAACTTTATCCGAGATTCAATTTAATACATATGCATTTTATATTCTTTGAAGCAGAGGATTTAATACATATGCATTTTTTATTTTTTGTAGATTGATATATTATATGCACACAAAAATATATCAATCTTAATTTTATCTAGTGTTCTAACTAATAGTTCAGTTTCTTGTAATTGGACTCTGCGCTTGAAGCGACAATTTGCCAGTGTCGAGTAATTTTATTTTAACTAACATCAGTTCAGTTTCTTGTAATTGGACTTTGCGCTTGTAGCGACAATTTGCCAGTGTCGAGTTAAATAAAATTATAAAGTGGAAAACATCCAAAAACATTTTATAACCTAATAAATGACATAAAATATAAGTGACTGAACGGTTACACTAACTAATATCTAAAAATGCTAAAGTGACATTGACATGTCAAATAATTTTGTTCTCTCATCCAAAGGCGACAAGGACCATCTATCAGCTCTCGGTGGCGAAGACATCGGAACTAAGAAGAGGCTTGCTATGTTAGACCTGCTGCTGGAGTCTGAGAGCAAAGGAGAGATCGACCTGGAAGGAATCAGGGATGAGGTCAACACTTTTATGTTTGAGGTTAGTGTATACTTTTATAAATATACGAGAAAATACTATATCTTGCAATTAGAGGGATGAAAGTTAAGTTCGTAAACATTGATTCGCTGGTGCACGCAACGTCTAAGCCCGGCTGCGGTGAGCCAGCGAGTGGCGCCGCTCGACCCGCGCCGCTGCCTGCGTCTGCGCAACTCCGAAACAACAGAGTACCTAGCTACCTAGGCACTTACTGATATGTATGTATATAGTACTAGCTGTGCCCTGCGGTGCTACCCGCGTTATAATGGACATATTTATTTGAATAAAGAATAATATTATTATGTTGATACAACTTAAACAAATTATTTCGACCAAATTAGGTACATAGAAACGGTTTTTGTGAGTTAATCTTAAAAGATAGACATATACTGTCGCGGACAGTTTTTTAGATCATTAAAAGAGCTATTTTTCTTTAATACATATTTTTTGTGTATCTTGAACCGTTTTCACGGCGCACGCAACGGAAGGCTTCAAAGATGAACAATTTCTCCCGTTTTTTACACATTTACCACTATATCTTTGCTCCTATTGGTCGTAGCGTGATGTTATATAGCCTATAGCCTTCCTCGATAACTGGACTATCCAACACAAAAAGAATTATTCAATTCGAACCAGTAGTTTCGGAGATTAGCGCGTTCAAACAAACAAACAAACTCTTCAGCTTTATAATATTAAGTATAGATATACACTACAGTTGGCTTACTCTTCATCTGTGACAATCAATCTTAAATATTAATCTTCAATATTTACTTGACTCTCAGTGTCCTAGCAAAACATCCTACTAATATTAATAAACGCGAAAGTTTTAGAGGGTTTACCTAAGTATGTTTGTTGTTCTTTCACACAAGAACTACTGAATGGATTTTGGAACTTGATCCTTCACAGTAATTTAGCTCAAATATCAGAATAACACATAGGTCACCGCAGTAAAATACCACATTTTACGGGAAAATCCATTATTGCGAGATTTGCGAGCGAAGTCCGTTTTGGATCAAATTTGACACGGACGGTGTTGTCTCAGTAAATGTTTACAGCAAAAGCTACTTTTTACAGAGGAAAACCTATTATTACGCTAGCGAAGCCGCGAGCTGAAGTTAGTTAATAATAAAAATATTTAAGGTACATAATTCTTATAATTTCTCTTTAAAATTGAATTGACTTAGATATGCAAGTAAATAACTTAGGATCCACTTTATTTTTCTTATAATTTTTGTTTTTTGTTTTGTTAAATAACGACGATATAGTCTATCTGACCAGATAGGTGAATTGTAAAGTAATACGGATTTTTTTCCCAGGGTCACGATACTACCGCTATGGCCCTCACGTTCTGTATGATGCTGCTTTCTGACCATGATGAGATCCAGGTAAAATACTTATGTTCAATAAAGGCTGAATAATGCTTCAATCTGACTGCCTCAGTGGCCTGTTGGGCTAAGGCCCCGCTTGCGGCGCAAGAGGTTTCGAATACCACCGAGGGGCCAAGTGTCCGGACATATGTTCTGCAAGCACTTTCTCCTTGGTCTGGGTGTTTCTTATGTATCATAATGTAGTCTTTACAAAAAAAAAATGTATCTATGTAGTATATCCGTCACCTAACAAAAATAGTACAAGATCTGCTTAGTTTGGGTTAGGTGATGCTGTGTGAGTAGTCCGAAAATATTTATTTATGTTTGTCTATTATATTAAGTATAACAGATGTCTAGTACCCGTAACACAAGCTTAGAGCTTACCACGGGGCTAGATGTTGTTGTGTGGACTGTCCGGAAATATTTATATTTATTCACTTGCGCGGAATCCTTGGTACCGCCTGCTTTCCAGCTAAACGCTGCTATTCGCATCAGGACACTGGTTCTTAATTGCCATATCTTTATCAGGAAGAAATGATAATTAAAAACCACTTGCACGCTGCGGCAGAGGAAGAAGGTCAACCCTTTTCGTAATCGATTCGATAATCAAATTGAAACTGTCCATTATATTATCACAATCCAAAAAACTCTCCACTGGGCGCGATCACCTCATATTACAAATAATACATTTTGTGTACCGTAAAGTGGGGTTTTTTTGATATAGTGAGGTTATTTGGAATTTCAAACATAAAACAAATAATAATAATAACAGTTTCAAATAGCCCCGTTTTACGGTATATGTAAGTTTTAAATATGTTATTCTTGTAATGCATGTTAAATTGTATTGATTTTCCTTACTGCGTTTGTAAGCACCTATACGTGTTTTAAAAAAATATTTTGTAACAAATTTATTCATTTTAATAGTAAGCAAAATAGGATACGGGACTCCCGTGTGTTGTATTAAAAACGTAGTATTTACTACGTTTTTAATATAAATAAATAAATACGTTTTTAATGAAAGGTCACGACGCGTCGCTTGTTGTCGTGTCGTTTCTTGTCTAACTGACCTCAAGACCTAACACAGGCGCAGAAAAGGAACAAAAAAAATTAAATCATTATTCAATTACGTTGATCCCGTAATAGGTTTTCTTGTATTTTAAAAATATATACGAATTTTGAGAGGAAAATCTAATCTCTTTATCTTTTTACAAGGTTTTTGTCCGTCGTGCTGCCTAATCCTATCGAGGTGAAGTAATCTCTAAAATAAACAAAGAGCTGTTTTTACTTAAACAGACAAGTCGTTTTGAGATTTTTTTAGAAAATATGAGTAAAAGTATATCACCGACAAAGGTTAACTTAAATTGGGTTTCTTTATACAAAATAAATTAAACTTTTTATCTTATATATTTATTAACTCGAAAAAAGTGACTTTGGATTAAGATAAGTTTAATAACTGTGTCGGCTTTGTTTAAATATGTGGATTTGAGAACTATTTTGGAAATAGCAAAGTATGTATAAGGATGCCAATAACATAAATTATTAATTCTGTAATTTGGTGACCTTTTTGCTACATAACCGTGTTAATTTTGAGTTTCTTTTTTCTTAAATTTATACTTAAGCTTAGTTCTTAAGTGATGAATTGTTACGAATGGCCTGCTATTTTTCTGTAAAACTTTTCTAAAATACAGAAGGGTCTTTAATAGTGGCCGTAGCGACTGATTTGTAAATAAATAATTTTATAATCTAATATTTATGGGCACTGATCCGTCGTATCTAGAAATAATAATATATTATTGATAAAATTATGTGTACCCATAGATTTAAAAGGGTCAAAATATATAAATTTTTAAATCAAAAACAAAAAATGATTATTCCAACAGAGCGACTAAACTTAGGGTACTTAGCTTAGTTTGTTAGGGTTCCGTAGCCAAATGTTAAAAACCGGAACACTTATGGATTCGTCATGTCTCCCTCTGTCTGTCACTTTTTTCTGAAACTATGAAACTATCCTTTACATGTTACTTAGAAGTTTTCTGTGAACCGCATTATGATTTTCACACAAAAAGTAAAAAATACACAATATTATATACTTACTTTGTTAATGTATTTTCTGCTGTTTTTTCTCATAATAATGTATGTATTTAATTTTTATTTCTTTTTGATATTATTTATGTATATGCAATGATCTGTGTGCACCGTCTTTCGTGTTCCTAGCACATCCTATCCATCCAAAGGTTGCCTGGAAGAGATCCCTTTCAGCGATAAGGCCGCCGATTGTACAACAAACGTGGCTTGATTGTTATTTTTAAGTTAGTCTGTAAGCATTAGTGTGCAATGAAGATATTATCTATCTACATATCTAAATTTGGGGTTCCCCATACCCTAAGAACTTAAACTAAAAGCATGTTTTTTTACACGTGTGGGAAATCTATGGATAGGTTTTCAAAAATGATAGTAAAGTTATGTTAGTTTTGCGCTAGAGAAACTTCCAAAATACCCCCGTAACATCGAAATGACGAGAATGATAAAACACAAAAATATATAGAATGTAAAATGTATAGGATACCCTAAACACTTTCCATCGAAAATTGGTTCGATATAGATGTAGTGAGTAGTTTTTTTAAATACGTCTGAATAAACCGCTATTTTTCCATTCATTTATTAAGCTAAGCAACGTTTTTGTGACGGTTAGTGTTTAAACTGTTGAAATACACGGAACCCTCGGTGAATGAGTCCATTTCATACTTATCAAATTTATTGAACTTATTATTCAAATACTTTCGGTATCGTGAAAGCTACTCATATTTTATTTGTTAGATATTTACATACATCATAAAAATATAATAGTAATGCACAATGAACCGTAAAATCTATTGAAGTTTCATAAAGTGAAACATGTCTAGACACATAGTAGAGACCTAACTAGTCTTGAATGTAAACACAATAATGTTATGATACTCGATAAAATCACAATAAAATACAAATTTTGTATGATTTATGTCAATGTCAAAGCATTTATTTTCTGTTTAAACGTTACTTAAAAAAATATTCGTTATTCAGTTAAACCATACCTAAACGTAAAAAAAAGGTTGGTTAGCGATAAATAATTTTGAAAAGGATTTTCCGTGAGATTATGGATCAATTACACGACTCTACAAAAAAATTTTCGTTCTTTGTCCTAAAGTTTATACTATTATTTTCCAGTTAGTTATGCACAAAAACGAAAAGAAAATACCTTTTTTCGGTATAAAGTTTGCTTTTGTGATAGTTATAATAATAATACCAGTTTTTAAATTTTTTCATAAATTTTAATTGATTTTTATACTTTTAAAAAGACCGCGCGGTGAGAGTGGTGTTTTAACGTTTACACTGCGCCGCTAGATGGCACCCGAGTGATAAACAACCATCATGTGTTATTAAATGAACAAGCCCAGAATAACTTAAAATGTCGTCACGAAAGTGCAAATACGATGCTGATGCATTTTGTTTTATATGTGGTCAATTTATTAAAGTTCGAAAAGTGAAATATAAACTAAAGACATCTCACGTTCTCTGTAAAGCCTATGAAGCATATTTAGACTGTCCTGTACGGAATTAAGATAAGCCATGGGCTCATCTATCAAGGCCAATACAATGAAAACATGATGAGCGACTGTATTTGGGGTTTATTGAGAGAAAGTAGCTATGAACATAAAAGAAAAAGTAAAAGTGTACTTTTAAGTTATTTTCCACTTTTCTGTAAGCTAATTTGATAGTAAAACTTAATAAAAATAATAAACATTTTTATTTCACTAGTTTTATTTTCAATCAAAAAATAAAATCCGATATTTTTAAAAATTTCGTTCAATCAGTCTTCTAAGCACAAAAGCAAAGTTTTTCATGCCATAATATATTTTTTCCGTCTAACTACGACCTAAACTACCGAAATTTAATGCTTTGCAATCAAAGTCAAATGTCATGTTGACCCGTGTTATGTACCTATCTATACGGTGTCTTGTTTCCGAACAATAAATTGTTACAATATGAATGATGATTACAGAATAACGACGTTTGTATCTGTGATTAAGGTGACATTTGCAAAGTAGAATCAATTTCAATTTATGTTTCATGTGTTTGTGTTAATGTCCACTTTGTTGATACAACTTATAAATAAATAAATAAAATAGTTATTCTGTTTAATCCCTCTGTTAGACCGTCCTAAATTAAAATTATTCGCTTCAACAATTTAGCCCCAATTCACCATTTTATGCTACAAATTGAGGTATCCAAGGTCAACCATCGAAAAATGACAATTTAATGTCAATTTGATCTCAGTAATGCGGTATAACGAATTTAGCCTGATCTGATCGCGTTCATAGCCAATGGTGAAAACGGGGCTTAATTAGAAAGTGCCAAGTCAAAGTCAGTTCAGTTCAGTTTCAGTTTCTTGTAATTGGACTTTGCGATTGAAGCAAAACGTTTATTTCCTTAGAAGCACATGGCCTACATAGACAAGTCAACTTAAAATTAATAAAACTAAAAAAAAATATCAAGGAAATAACATTGTATTGACAGTTCGCTTCAATGTTTTATACTGAGTTGAGAAACGAATAGAACAACACAGCTTTATCGGTTATTGCAATTTTGTAGTTATTAGAATTTTGTAGTTATTACAATTTTGTAGTTATTACAATTTTATGGTTATTACAATTTTGTAGTTATTACAATTTTGTAGTTATTACAATTTTATGGTTATTACAATTTTGTAGTTATTACAATTTTATGGTTATTACAATTTTGTAGTTATTCCAATTTTGTAGTTATGACAATTTTGTAGTTATTACAATTTTATGGTTATTACAATTTTGTAGTTATTCCAATTTTGTAGTTATGACAATTTTGTAGTTATTACAATTTTGGAGTTCTTATATAAATATCCAAGATATAGAGCATCAAAGCTCAGTGGTAGCTTGTGACGTATTAATTTAGCACTAAAAATCTCACGTACCTAAGCGTTCCATCACGTAAAACTTCAATGCACTTTATCGCCTTGATCGATCACAAAAAATAATAATAAATAGATACGTTTTAAATAATCTAGGTTAATTACGGACGATTGTTATAGTCCTTTACCCTATTGTACTGGAAGGTATTATCAACCTTTCAATACTGGTAGATTATGCATAAGTTGATGGTCAGTCACAAAGCTTACACACTTGCTAATTAATCTGTACCTAAATAAAACTAAAGAGTTTTCTCTGCCTGTACGCGCTAATAAAATCAAATGCTTTTTTTCATTTCGAGATAGCCTCTCTATAGCCCTATAAAATTGTAAATTCCAATGTAAAATCTATATAATACGGGCAACTCCGTGGACGAAATAACTAGTAAATAAATAATTTTGTAATGTGAGCTCGCAGCCTTCGTTGAGACGTGATCTGACAGGACTCTCCAGCTTCCCTGAAAACGGTTCCTTTTTTTTCTTCTCTTCTGGCAAACAGCGCAGGGCATTTTGTAAAAACGGATCCTTCTCGAATGGTACGAATAAATTATGAATAAATTTAACAACAAAACACATTACTAATTATTCGTAGCAGATGTTTTACAAACCTTAAGATAAAGTAATTTTAGCAGGAAATTAATTCACTCGTAGGTAACATTGCTGATATTTGGTTACTGTTAGATATCCTGAGTTACCTACACTCGATGATAATCTGTGTTAATCTTGGCTAGGCTTATATTTAGTACGTAATACCCGTTTTTAAATAAATAATAAAAAATAGCAGTGTTGGCTAAGTGGGTCGACACTCGACTTTCATTCCGAAGGCCGTGGGTTCAAACCCCGCCACGCACCTTTGGATTTTTCTACTTGAGAAATTTATGTGCGCTTTATACACGTGCTTTAATTGTGAAGGCAAACATCGTGAGGAAACCGGCATGTTCTAAGAACTTAACACAGTTTGAAGGACATGTGACATTCACCAACCCGCACTTGGCTGGCGTAGTGAATTAAGGCCTAATCTCTCTCGTCAAGAGAGAAGCCCCTGTGTCCCAGCAGTGGGAACATTAATAGGGTGATGATGATGATGATGATGAAATTAATAATTAGTTTTTTTTAGAACCGTGTATTCGAAGAGTGCCAGTCGGTGCTTGGAGACGGAGAGGCGTCGCTGAAAGACCTGAACGAGCTGAAATATCTGGAGGCGGTCATCAAGGAGTCACTGCGCCTGTATCCCAGCGTGCCCTTCATCGGACGTGACATCACTGAGGACTTCCAGATGAGTGAGTGCTATAACTTCGTTTATTTCGCTCGTAGGAAGTTTTCTGCAGAACTTAATCAGAAATGCCAATCATCATCATCACCCTATTAACGTTCCCACTGCTGGGACACAGGGACTTCTCTCTTGGGGAGAGAGATTAGGCCTTAATTCACCACGCTGGCCAAGTGCGGGTTGGTGAATGTCACATGTCCTTCAAACTCTTTTAAAGTTTTCTGAACATGCCGGTTTCCTTAAGATGTTTGCCTTCACCGTTAAAGCACGTGTTTAAAGCGCACATAAATTTCTCAAGAAGAAAATCCAGTGGTGCATGGCGGGGTTTGAACCCACGATCTTCGGAATGAAAGTCGAGTGTCGAGTCTACTAAGCCAACACGGCTTTTTGGAACAACAAATGCCAATAGGGTACTAAAAAAAATAATTAGTGCGTCATTAAAATTATTTAAAACAATTTAACTGAAAAGCTTTTATTTAACTTACAATACCTACTTGTAAACTTGGCGGCTACAAATATGGTTGACTAGATTGCTGTCGCATTCACGAGATATCTCTAATCCGAGTTCATACATTTTCAAGCATCCCAATTATTGGACCTACGCCAGTTTTAACAAAGCACCTAAACTTGTTCAAAGTAGACACTTTGTATTCCGGAAAGAAAAGCGAATGAAAACTCATAATCATAATACAGATAATGTAGATTTTACCCTGTTTAAAAATGTCCAGCGGTTACATCAATGCAACTACAATGTAACTAGGTGGAACGGAGGGTTTTAGTTTAGTATTTGGACGCATTCTAAAATCTGCATTACAATCCGATCAGTTCTCCGCTTAGCGAGCTGATACCTAACGGAAGCGATATCATCTTCTATAATATATAAATCCAAATTTAAAATTTAAGAAAAAACTCCGATTCAAATGATATAATTTCCTTAAAAGTATAATACCATAATATTTTGTAATGTGCACGCGATGCGCTTTCATTCGATACCCCACTCGAGTATATTTGCGGATTTTCGGTTTTCCTTCCCCACTCTAACCCCCATAACTTTTAAACGGCACAAACGATTTTCATGAAATATCTCAGAACACTCGCGCCTGAATCATTTTTCATACAAGAAAAACCTAATTAAAATCGATCAATCCGTTCGGGAGCTATGATGTACCAGACAGACAGACAGACACGTCAAACTTATAACACCCCTCTTTTTTGGTCTGGGGTTAACAAATGAATCGCAAAATGAGTTTGTATGCGCATAACTCAACAGCGCTTGAAACCAATTTTTATTAGATGTTCTTAGAACGCCAAGGATGGTTTTTACGGCGAGAAAAATTCAAAATAATTGTCGAGTAAACAATTTTGATTAATTATCCGTGCGAGAACGAGGCGGGCCGCTAGTACCTATACCATTAAAGTATTAGAACTGTTACTTCTTCTTTTTGTAGCAAATTCACACCCCTTTTCTGCAGGGGACCTGAAAATACCTAAGGGCACTGAAGTCTTGGTGCACATCTACGACGTCCAGCACCGCGCGGACCTGTTCCCGGAGCCCGAGGCCTTCGACCCTGAGAGGTTCCTGCGCGGGGAGACCAGGCATCCCTACGCCTATGTGCCCTTCAGCGCCGGCCCAAGGAATTGTATCGGTAAGTTCAACTGCTCAACACCCGGACGGGCGGCACTGAAAACCAGCGCTGTGTCTACATTCGTGCAGATACAGCACATGCTGAGTGTCGACCTATTTGTGTACTTTAATCTAAGTTTAATTTAATAATGTTATCTGTCTTATTTTTGTACATAAATAAATATTTTCTTTCTTTCTTTCTTTCTTTCTTTCAATGCGCTGATATAGATCACTAGCTGTGTCCTGCGGTGCTACCCGCGTTATAATGGATGAAGTACTCTTAACCAACAACATATTTATTTGAATAAAGATTAATATTATTATGTTGATACAACTTAAACAAATTATTTCGACCAAATTAGGTACCATAAAAACGGTTTTTGTGAGTTAATCTTAAAAGATACTGTTTTTTACATCATTAAAAGAGCTGTAGTAAGAGAATATTTTTTGTGTATCTTGAACCGTTTTCACGGCGCACGCAACGGAAGGCTTCAAAGATAAACAATTTCTCCCGTTTTTTACACATTTACCACTATATCTTTGCTCCTGTTGGTCATAGCGTGATGTTATATAGCCTATAGCCTTCCTCGATAACTGGACTATCCAACACAAAAAGAATTATTCAATTCGAACCAGTAGTTTCGGAGATTAGCGCGTTCAAACAAACAAACAAACAAACAAACTCTTCAGCTTTATATATTAGTATAGATTAGATAATTTTTTGGTAGTTCATTTATTTGACAGGACGTACTCACTGCGTACTACTCAGTATACTAAACTACTAAAGAATATAGGTATACATTTTAATGTATTTTGAATAAGTGATAAACCTCACTTTAGGTTAAACTCTTTTTAATTTTTTTATGCAGAAAACGTTTATAGTGGGGCTTCACTCGATATAACTTAGTGCAGAAGAATTTCGACATATAACGTGTTGAAGCTTTGGTGTAATTGGTAGCACGTAGGGGCGTTTTCCCGGAGATACAGGTTCGAATCCTGTATGCGAAGGTAACGGATGTGTCTTAATCTTTATCTACATAAAATTTTAAAAAATATATATATAATATTCTCAATATGTGCACCATGCCCCACCACGCTGATCCATTATATTGGGGAAGGAGTGTCAGATTTTTGTTCGTTGTTAGACAGGAGATACCATTGGCCGGAGAGGTTGGTTAGCACCTTTAGGATGCTGTTTGAATTCCCTTCCCTCACTTGTCGTGCATACTACTGGAAACTAATAGAAATATATAAACTTATAGTACGTGTATAATACACATAGCCGATTTCGGACACAGTGACCTATGATTTCGTAATTAAAACTAAAACGACGAGTGTTTGGCTATCATGTGGCTTTATATACCCAATTTTAGCAACAATAGAACAATCGCAAAACTTTTTTATAACTTGGCTAGGACTTATAATATCAGTGTCATATCTTTAGATGAACAGTACCTATTTAACGATGGCAAAATCAAATTCAAAATGAAGAAACGGGTAAATAAGTGATATCGACTTCAAATTGAATAAGTTGTGGTTGAACGCAATTAACTTTGGAGCCACAACAAAGTAATTGGAAAAAGCCTCTTCAGTTGCTACAGTTAATGACTATTATTGTTTGTTTAGTAATCTGATCTTCAAATCTATTTAATCGAATGATTCCAATTCTATTGTATTGGTACTTGTAGTGTTTCTTAGTAATTGTTATACAGGACCCATACTGACCGAATATTTTGCAAAGATCTCGGCTAAATAATATTGAAATTAAAGGTGTTCCCGTTACACAGTCAGAGAATTTGTTCGACATACTGTCCAAGATCGGCTCTAAAACAAAGTACGCAATTCCTAAGGAACAAATTAATTACATTGCACGAGCTCCGATGCGCAATGATAAAAATAATAAAACAATTATTGTTGCTGTACATTGTCGGTATGTAAAGGAAAACTTTGTAGCTGCGGCAAAAAAATGTAACTTAAGCCCTCAGGACTTGGGGCTCCAAGGCACAAACAGGATCTTTGTTAATGACCACCTTACAATGGAGAAGAAAATTCTTTTAAATAAGGCGAAGGTTCTAGCAAAAGAACGGGGGTTTCACACACGTTTCGGTCAGTATGGGAAGGTCTGAAAATACATGGCATGGGAAGATTTGTTCCTGAGAGCCTTGTCATCAATTTTAGCAAAATTAATAATAGCATTCACACAACTTATAATCTTGCACTATGCTTGGAATCGAACCCGGACTTTTTGAACTAAAAAAAAAACACTACCTATTTTAATTTAGATATTGATTGTGTGGTCAAGGTTTTGTATAAAAAATAAACTAAAACTTCCAAACAGTGTCTTCGCGGTAAACGCTACCCATACTTGTCCATGGCCCATTGACCACCTACGCGATTACGTATGTGTGATCTTGATCTCTCAAGATCTCTCGCGTCGCAGTCGATTCCCGCGTTACTGACGCCTAGGCTTAACCGCCTTACTAAACAACTTCATGATAAGTGTAAGAAATCATATATGTATCTAGTTCATTATTTTCAAAACAAATCATATAATAGCAAGTATATAGTCTCGGCTTTAAAAAAAACCTTTGATATCAATACAGCTATAAATAAAATGGGTAAACTCAATTACCAAGTATTTTGGTCCAATTTTCTTGTCTAGTTGATATGTCTGGCGCTGAAATCATAGCTACGACCCACGCTTGTAATTAATGCTGTGGGTTACCTTTTCAAGAAAGATTTAGATACATCCCAGTACAATATTACTTTCTGTGTATTGCTAAGAACACCAAATTTGTTATAATAACCACAAAAGTAATGAAAGCTGGGTTGTTATATTCGCTTCTCAACTCAGTGTAAAAATTTTTAGAAAACTGCCTTGATAATATTATTTTCTTGATGATTTTTAGTTTGAGACGCAAAATTTTATTTAACTTGACACTCGCAAACTGATGCTTCAAGCGCACAATCCAGATACAAGAAATTTCTTGGAATTTTTAGTTTTAATTTCAATTAACTTTAAGTTGACCTGTCTAATTGTGCTGTGCTACTAAGGAAATAAACGTTTTGACTTTGCGTTATGCTGGAACTACTTATGCGGACAAATATTTGAGTCGCTTTGAAGCATAATTCGTGTTCTTGAAACTCGCTGCAACAGTGTCTTGATAATTCATCGTTTTCGCCCGAATACTGCTGAGAACTTTCAAGAGTTTGAAAGACATGTGACATTCACCAATCCACACTTAGCCAGTGTGGTGAATTGAGGCCTAATCTCTCGTGAAGAGAGAAGTCCCTGTGTCCCAGCAGCGGGAACGTTAAAACGGTTTACCCGGCCACACCCATCGTGTTATCAAGAATCGCTTTAGCCCGCATATAGCCCTAGCGTTAAAACGGGTATGTCCCGCTGGTCCCCTCTAAGATTGTCCCCTTCGGACCGTGTAGAGGGGACAAGCGGGACATCGTATTACCGATATCCCGCTGGTCCCCTCTACGGGTCACTCAGAGGGGACAATGGGCTGTGGAAATTTCCGATGACCCAGATGTCCCCTCTGGAGAAGTTGCAGTTAAATTTTACTTGAAATTGTATATTAAAACTATATATATTATAAAGTTTATTCAAAAATTGTTTATATGTATACTAATTCGTTGTATACTACTTGGTAATATGATTGATTGGCTACCTTGGTATGTAATAAATAAAAATAAAATCTTTTATTTCATAGCTTAAGTTAACATAAACATAGACAGATACTGGCCTGTCCAGAGAGCGATTAATCTAGGAAAAAGGTTCATTCAATTATCACTCTCACCACAAGAGACCTCCATAGTGGAGAGTTAATGTCATCTCCGAAGGTCTTTAGGACATTGTTTCAACAAACACCGTATTGCCAAAACGAAGAAATTAGCATTTTCTTATCAGTGCATTCCTAACAATGTCAGGGACAAGTGCTTCTTGTAGTAAAATTTTTAACTCAATAGTTTATATATAAAGACGAAATGGAACAGTTTTACTAAGAGGAGGTCACCAGTACTACATAAAAAAAATATAAAACTGGACTAACAGTATGGGAATGTGCCCAGCGAAGAAAAAAGTGCACTTCGTTGCTCAAGATTATTGTAAGTACAAAATGTTCATTTATATTAAAATCCACCATTCGCATCGAGTAACGAGTTCACGAGTCCCCATAATACAAGCTTTGTTAAACGAAACTCAAAAACTATTGTATCATTTATTGTGTTTAATGTATAAGTGTGATCTATACCTACCTGTGATTTTAATTAATAATTTTAGAGAATTGTATCTAAGATATCTTTAGTATGCTATATTTTACATTCTTATTTACAGATATAGCATAGTAGAAGCCTGCATTAGTTAAATAAATAAATACTATAATGACTATTTTATATTGTTAAAAAGGTAATTATAGGTCATAATAGTTATAAGTTTTAGTTTAAGATTGTTTTCCTCATTTTGTGACGCAAAATAAAAATTATTTTATTTTTATTTTTATTTTTATTTTTTATTTTTTAATTTTAATACATAATATTTTATTTAAGAAATGCAAAAATATTTTTTTTAAAATTTTATTATTTAACTTAATAAAACGTTTAAATATAATAAATGTTTTATTTTACGCAAAATACTAAGAAAATACCAACCTTCATGCATCCACCAACCAATTTTTGTCAAACAACTTAAAATGATAATGTTTTAATATACTAAACAATATAATATTTAATATACTAAATAATATTAAAGTATAGTTTTAATATACAATTTCAAGTAAAATTTAACTGCAACTTCTCCAGACATCTGGGTCATCTGAAAATTCAACAGCTCACTTGTCCCCTCTGAGTGACCCGTAGAGGGGACCAGCGGGATATCGCTAATACGATGTCCCGCTTGTCCCCTCTACACGGTCCGAAGGGGACAATCCTAGAGGGGACCAGCGGGACATACCCGTTAAAACATTATAACTCTGAAATATTTCACACCTCTCACCCAATCTTCGCAAAGGTTAAACATAATATCATCCTACGAAGACAACTTTAATTTACTGACTAACAAAATGGAGAGTTATGAATAAAAGTCATCAATCATTTTATGCAGATAGGAATATTGAATTAGGGTCAATTCATCTGAAACATATTATTAATATGGCCATTTCACCTGAATTTGAGAACTATAATATTTTTCCGTAACATTAAAATTCATCAATATGACCAATAGTATATTATTAATATTTCATCGCTAACCCGCTAAGCATGCATTTTTTTTCGTTCCGTACACAAAGGTTAAAACTCCGCTGTCTATATCGCTTACTGGGCTTACTTCTACTTTTGAACAGTTCCAAGAAAATAATAATTTTTAAACATGTCCTCTATAAGAACAAACAATGAAAATTCAAAATAAAAAAAAATTACGATATCTTACAAGAAACATGATTTTAGCATATTTATTTGTTTTAGCGCTATCAAACATTATTATTTATTTTCTTTGTATACGCAAGCAATAGAAAACGCAGACGCACGTGTTGTTTCAACTACCGACGTCCGCGGATGTGTTGTGGGGCATATTAACTTAACAAGAATCTATGTGCACGAAACATAGATAAATAAAATAAAATATAAAAAAAGAAACTGTGCTATTTACAAAGAAAGAGAATGACAAATTCTAAAAAATAATAAATGCGACAGGTTAAACTTGATATGGCGTTCAACTGAGTAATCTTTAAATGAGATATTTTATAAATGAGATATTTTTATAAATTAAATCACATTTAAAATGCTATTGGTGTTTATTGGAATGTACTAGTTTTGTATTGCAATCCTTGATGACGTGGTTGTTCTGTGACCACAACATTATCAGCTTTTATCAGAAAATGCTCGCTTGCATGCTTTTGATCACAGAGGTTCCAAAAGCATTTGATATAGCTGTCCGCATAGCATTCATACTCTTTGCTCTGCAATGTCGAGAGCCTACCATTTACTGGCTTGTAGCCGCCATTGCAAGAACGGAAATCTTTTTCTTCTTCTTTTATTTCAATGGCGTCCGTGACTGGCTAACATCTTTTACACTTTATAATTTTATTTAAGTTGACACTGGCAAACTGCGAGTCCAATTATAAGAAATTCTTGGAGTATCTATCTATAAGTAATAAATTTAATTGAAACTTGATAACGGATAAAAATGGTATGTCCAAAAATGCTAAAGACAAAAATGAGAATAGGAAATCCAGCAGCAACAGCAAATCTTTAGTTCTTGAGATTAACATCATAATAATAATAATAAACTCCTGATTTTTATACAATTATTATTATATAATATAATGGAATATGGTTTATTCCGCAGTAGTGCCCCTTGGTAATTTACCAAAGCATTCCAGTCGCGGTTTAATTAACTATTTCGGTTTCGCCATTATTTACTATAATTCACTGCAAACAATCATGTTCTCCCTTATAAAATAATAGCTTAGTTTTACGAGCAGCCGAACACCCGTTTGAGTGTAAATTATAACGTAACAGCTAATTAAAATTAATTTTATGTAGCTGATGGAGTGGGTAATATAGGAAACACAAACCCTTTTATTCAACCGACGTAGACACACAGATCCCCTTGTCTTAATGATCCTATCTATTCAAGGTTGTCTTGTAGAGATTATCGCTCTTGAGCGATAAGATCGCCAATTGTCATAGTTTTAAGAATATTTTTATGATTGTGTTATAATTAATTGTGTTCGCAATAAAGAACTATTAATATTATTAATATTTTTTTATTGGAAAAAGTATTAACTATGAAATTGAGGTCATATAAAAATTTGGCAATATGGCAGGTTATAAGGGTTGCTCATTCACAGGTTGGAAATGTATGATCACATTTTTTGCTAAATGAATTGTAGATATCGATCGAATCAGTACTTATAAAATCCACTCAAAGAGTAAAAAAAGACAAAATATTAAAAAAACATAGGTTGCCTGGAAGAGATCGCTTTTTGCTATCGCTATCGCTTTACACTTGTTTTCCGACGTGTTGTTGTATTGTATTTTATTTCCCTGTGTGTACAATAAAGTGTTTTTGTAATGTAGAAGTTGGTTATAATTTGTATGATTCAAAGTTTAGTTTTTCGGCAGGTAATACATTTTTAAAGCATTTTTAAAATACAATAAAAATAGGTAGTTAATTGTTTTGAAAAGCTAATGAGTATCATCCAAAATACCTATGAGACATTTTCATAGGTATCTTAGATAATACTCTTACACCTATTATTACGGCCGGCGTTGCCGGAACGGAAACGTCTCTAAGTGTTTGACATTTGTTTGTATTTTTGCTGTTGTTAGTTTTAAGAGCAGGTGAGGTATATGTCTTGTAGCTTACAGGAAATCCTGTTTTACCTTACTGATATTTGTTAATAACTTGTTGACTTGCCAAAAACTACAATAAATTATACACTGACTTAAATCTTTCTCTATTGGTCATAAGTATTTTCTTTTCGCTCTACCGAACTAGTCAACGCTAAAACACAATAAATAACCCCATTTCCCCTCTCGAAGCAACCAATCAGGACTACAGTGAGTTCCAACATCTTCAGGTAAAAGCTATTAACACGCACAGGAAGTGCCGACAGATGTTGTCTGACCCAAGTCCGCACGAAAAATACCCTGTATATCTAATTTATTGTCTTACGAGCTTCCCGTCCTTAGATAGATAGATGACTCTACCTAGGACAGGATGCTCCTACAAAGTACAAAGGGCGGACTTATAGCTGTGAGCGATAATACAGAATTTTGGCTGTAAAAGTCCGTATCCTGTCGTGACAATCAATTTAGTGATCCGTACTCACATACGAAATCGACGACTCGACGATTCGATTAGGTGCGAAGGAAATTACTTTTGTTTAATTCCATCGAGCTGTGAGTTTTGCGGTCCACACGTTTATATTCACTGGATTTGGAGTAAAACTGTATGAGTGTACTGAGATTATGTAAAATCAAAAACGTTGGTGCGTCAAACTATGGAGAGGGATACGTCAGAATCTCACTCTTCTAAGTTCTCAAAACAAGATGGTGTCCTCACGAGGTTTGCCTTAACAGTAAACACGTGTTTTAAAGCGCATATATTTTTTCTAATCTAGAGCTGTGTGGCAGGTTTCGAACCTAAGACATAGGTCTTTGCCTACACGGCTATACCTACCCCTATATATAACCCAAACCTTCACCTATTCTAAACTCTTTAAAATATAATTAATTAAATAAATATATCCGGACTAATAACACAGCATCACCTAACCCCAAACTAAGCAGAGCTTGTGCTATGGGTGTTAGGTGACTAATATACTACATTTGTTTTTCTTTTGTTAATACAAACATATAATACATAGAAAACACCCGAAACCAGACATTGGTCGTTCAAAATCTGGTCCCGCGGCGGGAACCTTCATTGATGAATTTTACCTTCATTGATAAAATCAACTTATCTTGATTCCAGGCCAGCGCTTCGCCATGCAGGAGATGAAGTGTGTGCTCAGCGAGGTCTGCCGCAGCTTCCGCCTCGAGCCGCTGAAGAGGGGGTTCCGCCCGAAGCTGGCCGCCGACCTGGTGCTGCGCCCCGCTGAGCCGGTCATGATCAAGTTTATACCCAGGAAGAAGTAGCCTTAATACTGATATAGGTTATATAATATTTTGATATAGAAAGTTTTTTTATGCTTCATCTGCACTACAAAACTATGTTGAAAATACTAAATCTATATAAATAAAAATAAATTGTTGTTCGTTAGTCTGATTAAAACTCGAGAACGGCTAGGCCGATTGAGCTGATTTTGGTTTAAAAATGTTTGTCATAGTCCAGTGTCTAAACGGTGAGCAAATAAGGAAAAATTGCCGAGAACTTTTTTTACCCGTGCGACGCTGGGGCGGGCCGCTAGTTTAAAATAAAAACAAAAAAGGAAAAACTGAAAACACGAAAGGGTCGTCGACTCAGCATTTTCTCCGATAGTCCAGTCGCAGAAAATGAGCCAAGCCAAGATGTTGCTAGTTTTCATCATTATTTTTGGAATTTACTCCTCAAGAAACGATTTGAGTTATAAGGCCCGGTACGGAAATTTTATGAGGAGTAAAATGAAGTGTAACACGAAAAGTTGAGGCGTTACGTAGAAAGAGACAAACATATATATCTGTAGGATTGAACGTCACAAAATTTCATGAGAATCGAGCCAAGATGTTGCTTGTTTTCATCATTATTTTAGGAGTTTACTCTTTAATTTAATATAATTTAAACTCTTTCGATTACGGTCCTTGAGATACAGCCTGGTGACAGACGGACAGACAGTCGCGCGACGAAGTCTCAGTTATACCTCCCTTTGGGCACGGAACCCTTAAAAGTCCTCCCTTGGCATTCATGATTGTTTAATAAGGGGCGGTATTAAGCCTTCATCAACCAATGTCTGTGATAAAGATGTGAAGAGAAATCCAGTGCTGCATGGCGGGGTTTAAACCCACGACCTTCGGAATGAAAGTCGAGTTTGCTCCTACTTAGCCAACATGACATTTATACAGTCTTTGAATGGCTTAAATTAATCGAAATAGTTCGGAGCATCTTGTACTTCGAGTAAAAAACGTATAAGTAGGTACATATATCTATAATATTAAAATGAATCGCAAAATATCGCTCATAAGTTCATAACACAACAATGCCTAGAACGATTTGGCCAAATCTTTTAAAATTTTTAAATCATCTATATAAATAAAAATGAATTGTTGTTCGTTAGTCTGATTAAAACTCGAGAACGGCTGAACGGATTTATCTTATCTTAGTCTTGAAAATGTTCGTGGAGGTCTTAGGGAAGGTTTAAAAGGCGAGAAAAATTCGAAAAATTGCCGGGATTTTTTTTTAATAAAAACCCGTGCGAAGTCGGGGCGGGCCACTAGTTTTAAATAATTACTCGTGCGAAGCCGGGGCGGGCCGCTAGTATAATTATATATCTTGATCTAGCCGGCTAAGCACGGCGATGGTTTCTTATTGTTTCTTGATATAATTTTTATAATGTCTTCTGAATTAACGTGAATAAATCTCGTTCTAATAGTTAAATTGATTCATATTGTAATTCTTGTTTTGCTGCTACTTACTGTATATTTATAAATTTAACAAAAAATAATTAGCTTTGACATTTAAAGAACAAAGTTTTTTTGCCCTGAAGATTACATGTTTTAAATTATTCTTATCGTCATTCTTGTTTCGTTGCTTTTTACTGTATTTAGGTACATAAATTTTGTTCGAATAAGTTTTGAATTTTGCTCTAAAGAGAAGGTCACGCCATTTTATAAATGTTTGATATTTTAGAGGCTTGAAAAAATGGCGTTCAACTGAGTAACATCTTTTTCACTTTATAATTTTATTTAACTCGACACTGGCAAATTGTCGCTTCAAGCGCAGAGTCCAATTACAAGAAACTGAACTGAACTGATATTTTAGAGTAGACACGGTTTCTACATGATTCGAGACCAAGACAAACTACGTAGATTTCTAGCTGCGCCAGTAGTTATGCACAGAGTTCGAGTGCACTTTTATCTTTTTTATTTAAAGACGAATCTTTTGTCCTTTTCGTTAAATATTCCAGAGTAAAATAGAAATAATATCGCCGTGCTAAGTTGGCTGGTAAACGTATTCTTTACAGCGGTATATATTTTTATAAAGTTTGGTTTTAATAAACCGCTTATTTGGAGCCTGATCATTTTCATATAATTCGACAGTGCTATATTTACTTTGGGAGTTTCTTGTGCATACAATTAATTGTGTAAATTAAATTATATATTAGATTATAATTATTAATTAATTAAATATGTATATAATATGAGTTTTGTTTAAATTTTGAGCTCCGTGCTCAAAGTTATTGTAACAAGAGGTAATAAAATATGCTAATTCTAGGAAAATATAATAAGTTATCTAATCACCTGAAGGGTTTTGTGTCTGCAAAATAAAAAACTACCAACTTGTGTCTAATTCTAAGTGGAGGAACTGAGATCTGCACTGAAATCTCGCCTGGGAGTGTTTTGTGCATTATCCCCCTGCCTAACCAGGCCCCAACCAGCCCAACTCCAGGGAGTTGGGCTGGAGTAGGGATGTAGCGGAGTAGGACTTTCGGTGTTGTAACTAGTTGTTTGAGCAAGTCTGCGGATGTAGATGGGGTCTTCGCGTCCATGAGACGCCAGCCAGACTCCTTTCTTATCTCTTCTGTGGCTTTGCAGTGGATCCCTACATGTTCCACCGTCTCCTCTTCCTCACAGCAGCCGCGGCCCAGACTTTTGTTGAAGTTGTGTGTGTATTTTGCAAATTATGTTACCGAGGACTATAATTAAATATAAATAAAATAAATAAATATTTCCAGACAATTCACACAACAACATCCAGCCCCGTGGTAAGCTCTAAACTTGTGTTACGGGTCCTAGATATCTGATATACTTAATATAATAGTCATACATATATAGATATTTTTTATTATACACATTAAACACCCAGACCAAGGAGAAAGTGCTTGAAGAACATACAAACACTTTCACCCTCGGCGGGAATCGAACCCGCTACCTCTTGCAACGCAAGCGGACCCTCACCGCGCCACTGAAGCAGTCAAAAATTATATACATAAACCAGTTTTACCTGCGGGCAAGACTTATTTTACCGCGGTAAAAATCTCTAAAAGATTAGCTCGTTCAAACAAACATACTCTTCAGCTTTTTACTATTATTAGATTAGATTTGAAATACTATTTCATACTTCAAATATTCCCTTACAAAACCTACCAGTATTCACTGAAAGCCTTGCACAGAATTGGTCTTGAAGTGACAAAGGAAAGCTTAGCGAAAGCAATTGTAGCTTTATTAGATATACCTTGTTATTATACACTTGTTATAATACTTAATAGAATATAAAAGGTAACTCAATAGTATCGATATTATATACTAAGTTAAATATACTTTTGTTGCTGTCAATGAAATATTTTTAGAGCGAAATAATAATAGAAGCTTTTTTTTATTTTCTTCCATATAATCGTCTCCTATTTATTTTTAACCCCCGAGCAAAAAAGAGGATTGTTATAAGTTTGACGTGTCTGTCTGCTTGTCTGTCTGGGACATCTTAACTCCCGAACGGATGGAGCGATTTTAATTTAGTTTTTTTTTGTATGAAAGTTGAGTTTCACTCTAGTGGGAATATACTCGATATTTGCAGATTTTCGGTTTTCCTTCCGCACTCTCACCCTGATAACTTTTTAACGGCACAATCGATTTTCATGAAACATGTCTGGTGGGGGTGTCAAATGAAAGCGCATCGCGTGCACATTACAAAATATTATGGTGTTTTACTTTTAAGGAAACTAAGGCATTAGAATCGGTGGTTTTTTAAATTTTAAATTTAGATATTCACTAAAATTCATTTAGTCTTTTAAACCTTCTAGGTCTTCATGCCCCATCTTAGACCACATCGTCACTTTACATCAAGTGAGATTGTGGTCAAATTATGTATTAAAAAAAAAAAAAAATTACTCATATTTTAAGTGAACATGTTGGTTATTTTTGAGTATAAGATAAAGTTCTCTAAGCCTAAAAACACGTGTAAATTCAATCGCCTGAAAACACGTGTAAATTCAATTATTTAGTGCGATGGCCAAGTCTCAATATATTTATATAAAAAATTAAAGAATTTTAATATTGATATGCGTCACTATAAGATGCTGTTAATTATTACGTAACAACTTAATGCTTCGAGTACGGAGATTCCAGACACAATTGATTTTCAATTGTTATGGACCACGTTCGTGGTCTTAGAGACTGGACGTATTAAGACAGAAAGTCGCTTAAGTAGAGACAGAATAAATTAATAACCGACTTGGTATTACATGGATCTCACAACTTTTTACCGCAGAACTACTGAGTTGCGCGACTTGGTTTTTTTGACAAGTACTGTTTTTGATGATTCTTTTTCATTTTTGTGCTTTCAACACTTTTGATCCGACTGAGCGTTTAGAATCAATGTCAAATTAAAGATGTGTAACAACCATTCTCACTTAAAAGGCCTATAGACAGTAAAAACTAACCTAAAAAGTAAAGTAATTCGGGTTAAATATTTTCGTAAGTTCAGCTTGTTTTCTGAAATTGAAAGAAAGAAAGAAAGAAAATATTTATTTGTGTACAAAAATAAGACAGATAACACTATTAAATTAAACTTAGATTGAAGTACACAAATGGGTCGACACTCAGCATGTGCTGTATCTGCACGAATGTGGACACAGCGCTGGTTTTCAGTGCCGCCCGTCCGGGTGTTGAGCACAGCACTGCCAACACACATTTATAAAAACATATTTTAATACACAATTAGAATATTAATTACACAGGCATACTTTTTCAAAATTAAATAACAGCTTTTCTAAATATTATATAATAACTAAACGCACGTATACATAGGTAAGACAACCTTTACAGGACTTAGTACTAATTATCTCTATATAAGCAACTACTTATCTCTATTTAAGGTTAAATTGCAAACAAGTCAACTTCCTCGCGCGCTCTGTAGAAGCTATTGAGATATTTGAATTCAGTCTCTTAAATCAAGAACCTGTACTTAAATATTGGTATGAATCATCTTTGCAAAACAAAGAGTTTAATTTGCAAAACACCTTTGCAAATAATTTTAGCGAATATCTGTGCGTAGCGAAAATCTATTTTCAAATCATTTGTACAAACAATTTATGCATAGCTTGTGGGTAAACAATTTCTGTAATTAAATTGAATTGCAAAACGAATTTAAATATTAATCAAACATACAAATGTACCCCAAACTAAAGATTCAGTGAGTTTTATTTCAGCTCATTTTAATATGGGTTACTTTTTCTTTTTTGCGATAAAATTCCAATAATGATTGCACCAAAATACATCAAACATTTCGCTTTTCTTACAACTTATTCGTTCCGGCGCCCATTTTTAACCGACTTCAAATTAGAAGGAGGTTATAGCACAATTATTATGTTACATCTCATATTGAACGTCTTGTCTGTGTCTTTTGCTGTATTTTCTGCGTGTGAATTATATAATACTTTTTATTAGAATTTAACTAAGCCGAGTGTACAATGTTACCTACCTAAGATGAATAAACCTTAATAGGTATATATAAATCTCGTGTCACAATGTTTGTCCTCAATGGACTCCTAAACCACTAAACGAGTATAATAAAATTCGCACACCATGTGCAGTTCGATCCAACTTGAGAGATAGGATGGTTTTTACGGCGAGAAAAATTCGAATAATTTCCGGGAAAATTTTATACCCGTGCGACGCCGGGGCGGGCCGCTAGTAAACAATAAAACTATGAAAATACTTGTTTTTTTCGAAAGGGTATACTTGCTGAGTGGTTCCATTGTCACCATGTGATCCCAGAGAAATCGAGAGCAACTCTGAATTTTAAGATAATTGTACGCACAGCAAAAACTAAGAAAATGTAAGAAATAATAACAATCAATAAAAATATATATTAAATTTCGGACAACAAAACATCCATAGTTTGTTGGTAAACTTAATGACATAATATGGAGTTGATGTTATGTATAAATCTATGTTACCTATGTATACGTCACTAAACGGATATTAATCAAATATCATTATTAATCTAATAGATTGTGTTGAGCGCCGCCGTACAAAGTACAGCGAAACTGATTTGATGATAATATTAGTCTCTTATGTACTTATACCCAATGAATCAGACTCTATCTTAATAACATTATCTATTAATACTATAAAGCTAAAGAGTTTGCTTGTGTGAACGTGCAACGAATGAACTGACTTTAAATATTCTTTCACTGTTTGGTGTATATTCTATTGATTCAGGACGACTAATAATAATAATAATACTTTATAATTTTATTTAAATTATTAATTGTCCCCACTATATATTTTTTATATATTTTTTTTTATCCCCATATATATATATTTTTTTATTTTTGTTCTAAGATTTGTTTGATATGTTACTTTAGAGTGTTTATTTGTTAAAATTATTTCATGTTATTATTTTATTTTTGCCAACCTAAAACATTTTCATGTTATTATTTTATTATTGTATGCTCAGATTGGGCAGACTGTTGAAACGATTTTTATAACCCACCATCTATGTACACAGTTTTTTACAATAAATGTTCTTCTTCTTCTTCTTCTTCACTGATAAGACACCGGGACTTCTCTCTTGACGAGAGATTAGGCCTTAACTCACCACGCTGGCCAAGTGTGGGTTCCAACCCAAAGAGGTTGAAGGACATGTGACATTCTGGTGTGACATTCTCCAGAATATCACATGTCCTTCAACCTCTTTGAAATGCTTAGAAGATGGTTGCCTAACGATGTTTGCCTTCACCCCGTCAAAACACGTGTTAGTACAACAATAAAGCGATGCTTAAATTCAAGGCAAGTATTGCCAGCACCAACCATTTAAGACGAAAAAAATATTGGGTATATTATTATTTTTTAATTTTATGCAGAAAAAGATTAAGACACATCCGTAACCTTCGCGCGCACAGAATACGGAAGGCGCGAAGGTTACGGATGTGTCTTAATCTTTTTCTGCATAAATAAAAAAAAAATAGTTTCACCTGCAAAGTGAGGTATATAACTTATTACAAATTCGGTATTTTATTTTCAAGGCCTACCATTTTTGATCCTATTTTACATTTTAGGTTGAAAATTTTTTTCTTGTGTATAAGAATTGGATAATCGAAAGTTGTATCATTTATCTATATAAATAAAAATGAATTGTTGTTCGTTAGTCTGATTAAAACTCGAGAACGGCTGAACAGATTTATCTCATCATAGTCTTGAAATGTTCGTGGAGGTCTAGGGAAAGTTTTAAAGGCAAGAAAAAATCGTATAATTGCCGGGAAAAAAAATTGAATAAAAACCCGTGCGAAGCCGGGCGGGCCACTAGTTTAAAATAAACTTTTTGTTACTCTATTTTAGATAGTTAGAAATTACTTTATCGCACACAACAATCAAAGAGACAATACAGTAAGAAAATAAAAACTAAACCAAGAATGTGTAATGGGCGGTCTTTATTCCTCACAGCAATTTCTTTCTGACTTCCGTGAATGTAAGATTAATACAAATATCTTATTAAAATATAAACGCTATTGTTAAAAACCACGATAATTTAAAAAGTTATAAACGCTAAAGTTAGCATGGATGTTTTAGCAGGGAAGATTAACAAATGTTAATGTAACTTGGAATTATTGTATGAAACTGGATCTAAACACTTATTATGGGAAATTATAATTAGAACAGCTTCGGCTAAACCCACGGCCTAGGCTTCGGTGAGTCAAAGTCAAAACATTTATTTCCTTAGAAGCACAGATCATACATGGGCAGGTCACATTAAAATTAAAAAAAATACCATTTTATTAACTTCCGTTTTAATTTTCAATTGACTTGTTATGTTTAATTATTTAATTTCTTGCATGTTTTTTAATATTTGTACGCCTACTTTCAGGCAAAAACATAGCCGAACTTATTAATATTTTTTATATGAGACCAAAATGTTACCTATCATCATCATCACCCTATCAACGTTCCCACTGCTGGGACACAGGGACTTCTCTCTTGACGAGAGAGATTAGGCCTTAATTCACCACGCTGGCCAAGTGCGGGTTGGTGAATGTCACATGTCCTTCAAACTGTTTAAAGTTCTCAGAACATGCCGGTTTCCTCACGATGTTTTCCTTCACCGTTAAAGCACGTGTTTAAAGCGCACATAAATTTCTCAAGAAGAAAAATCCAGAGGTGCGTGGCGGGGTTTGAACCCACGACCTTCGGATTGAAAGTCGAGTGTCCTTCCACTTAGCCAACACGGCTTTTATAAAATGTTACCTATGTTTTGAGCAAATAAATGATTATCTTATCTTATCTAACTTAATTAAGATTACCAAGGAGGCCGTCGCCCAGCAGGGGAGCGTCTTAGGCTGAATTAAAGATCTCATCTCAGATCTATATGGCTATAAACGCGATCAGGTCAGGCTACTAATAACCTCCAGGTGGTGCTAAGAACAGTCTCCGGTGGTAGGCTTCGGCCGCGGCTTGTCACCACCCTCCGGGCTGGGCCTGTGCGTAAAACTATTTTTTCGTGTTTCATAAATGGTCCGGAGAAGCCATCTTCTAGGTCTTCATGCCCTATCTTAGAACACATCTTCACTTTAAATCAGGTGAGATTGTGGTCAAATAAGTATATAGCATAAGAAAAATTCGGTCAACTATTTAATTAGAACTATTAAGTTCTTTGACGTTGCTAAAATTTTCATGCAAAGATGATAATATTATTGGATATGGAAGTGTTATCTTGATAAATTCAGGCCACAAGGCTATAGTAAAGTATGGGTAGCGCCCGCCGCGCGGCAGACGCTCCCGCTTTGCAGTCGCTTTGGTCGCTCAGGTTTGACCGAAGCTTTATAGTCATAATATTATTGCAGGTCACAATCGTGAGAGATCAAATTAGAAACTCAATAGAATGACCAAGAGATTTTATGTAAATATGTACTTTGGTCTCGCAAATTATACATTAAAGCATGATGCAAAACCTTCCTCTTGATCAATATTAATCTACCTTGAAAGCCGCTTGATACCGTACCAGTAGTTTTTGAGTTTATTCCAAACGTAAAGACAGACAGACGGGGCGGATGACTTTATTTATTTTATAAGATAAGAGATTTTACATTGAAGAGCAAAGGAGACATAGTTTAAAGTAGTGTTCCACCCAACAATATCTAGTAGCCCCGTGGTAAGCTTTAAGCTTGAGTTACGGGTACTAGACATCTGATATACGTTATATAAAAAACACACTATTAAAACCTTATTTTTATTAACCCCCGACCAAAAAAGAGGGGTGTTATAAGTTTGACGTGTCTGTCTGTCTGTCTGTCTGTGTCACCATAGCTCCCAAACGGATGGAGCGATTTCAATTTAGTTTTTTTTGTATGAAAGGTGAGTCTGGCGCGAGTGTTCTTAGACATGTTTCATGAAAATCGGTTGTGCCGTTTAAAAGTTATGGGGGTGAGAGTGGGTAAGGAAAACCGAAAATCTGCAAATATACTAGTGTGGGGTATCAAATGAAATCGCATCGCGTCCACATTACAAAATATTATGTTGTTTTACGTTTAAGGAAATTAAGGCACGGGAATCGGGGGTTTTTCTTAAATTTTAAATTTAGATTTATGCAAAAACTGAATTGACATTAAAATTGTTCCACCTGTCGATAACAGAGTTTAAATTTAAAAAGTCAATTTCATGCTTCTCCAATTAGTGTAATTATTAATTTATGATAGATTTTAAATCCCTTACTTAAACTTTAAGCAGTATTATGACATTTTCCAGGTTTAAGAACGTTTATTTTATCAATAAAAATTACAAAGTTCACTTTATGAGATAGATAGAAAATACTATATTTATTACACACCAAACAAAGAAACAATACAAGAAATTAAAATTAAACCTAACAGAACAGTTTTTACGTAATAATTAGTTATTATAAACATTCGGGACAGTTTGCAGTTCATTTAGGTTTCTTTTATATACAATATTATCCTTAATTATTTAAACAAATGCCTACATAAAAATCAAAAAAATTATAATAACATTTTAACATTATTGTGTTTTGGTCACGTTATTTCACAACGTTTGTAAAATGTTGGCATACGCTTAAGCGTCATACAAAGTTCAAACAACGACCTTTAGACTGGTTTCGTTTTGGACTTTGCTCTCGAAACTGGTCGTGATTGGACTTCGGCCGGTAACTGCGGAGAATGACGCAATTTCTCCAAAATAGTTAAGTCACTATGATTCATGTGATTTTTATCAGATGCTAATGATTTTACTCTCCGACAGCGCCAGAAGGGTATCTTCTTATTTTTAGATGTATCACTGGAAATTATTATACCTCTAGTAGAAGATCCGAACCTACATCCACCTTCACCGAGCTGAAATAGGTTATAACAAATAAATGTTAAAAAAACATTAAAAAATGATTATCTAAAGAATTTTTTTTTATAATTTAAAAAAAGGTTTTAATCTACTTTGTACACGGCTTATTGTGTGTATTATTTTTGTGACAGCCTGTAGAGCCTGTCATGTCGTTTTTGAGCTCGTAAGTGTAGAGTATTAATACTATTTCCAACTGAAAAGTAAAAGATTAATATAAAAACTATGTCTTTAAAATGCTGAGCTAAATTTGAATTTGCGATAAGGCCGCCCATTGTACTCCAACATTATGATTATGCTAAGTCTGTTTTTTTTTTTGTGCGTCTTGTGTGGTGTGCAATAAAGTGTTATCTATCTATCTATTTAATTTTATTTACCACAGAAACACACACACATATTATATCCACTGGTGTTATTAATGAACGCTGATATTCTGCCGCAACCACAATAGTCATAAGACTTTGCGGGAAACATAGTGACATACTGGGCAATATTAGAAGTAGTTAGCTATACTTGAAGCGGTTCTTTTGTTATGTTGGCATTATATGCTGTGGTCATTATTTATACAAGTGCTCATATATACTTGTGGCATAACATTTGGATTATTTTGGTACAGTTGTCGTTTAATTCTTTACGAGTTTGTGGATGAGCAAGGCGACGTCCTCTTCTCTGGCCGGGTCGTTACGTCGCTGGATGTGTACCTCTCAAGATCAAATACGACTTGAAGACCCGTGACTAAAATTATGAAACTTGCTAGAAACTGTAGGTATTTAAGAAATAAACACATCAAACTATTCAAAGCTATCAGTACATGCCGGTTTCCTCAAGATGTTTGCCCTCACCGTTAAAGCAAGTGTTTAAGTCGCACATACATTTTGCGAGATAAAAAATCCATAGGTCTATCTCCAGAGCAAAACGAACAAAACTGGTGCAGTAGTAGATTATGATAAAACGATTTTTCAAAAGATGCCGAATAATCCATTAAATCGCAATTCCAAAAATCTTTATACTTTGACATTTTTTTTATATTTGGACACTAACTCTTTGACGTGAAAAACTTTTTTTTTATTATGATTTAAAACGGGTATAACATGATTTGACGGTTTTTGAGTTTTCCGAGTTCGAGTTTCGAGAGTTTCGAGTTTTTTTTTTGCTGCATAATCCTTCATTAAAGTGACGATGAGGTCTAAGATGGCATGGCATGGCAGGAAGACCTAGAACGTAGAGGCTTCTCCGGGCCACATTACGAAACACGAAAAAATAGCTTCACGCATTGGCCTAGCCCGGAGGATGGTGAAAAAGCCGCGGCAAAAGCCTACCAGAGACTGTTCTTAACACCACCCGGAGGTCATGTGTAACGTTCAATCAAACAAATAGACTCTTCAGCTGTATAATAAAGATAAGGTTTTGTAATTTTTTACAAACTCCTCACAAAATTGGAGATAAGAACACTCACTGCGCACACACACCATTATTATGTATATTTTAACGAACAATACCTACTTATTATCAGGTAGGGGGGACACAGAAAACAAAAGTAGCTGTGTACCTATTGTGTGATTATAGTTTTTGTTGTTATCATATCTAGTCTGTAACAATACAGTAACCGGTCCAAGAGTCGAGATATAATAACAGGACGGCGAATACTTTGCTCATTCATTTTACGCTCGTCGCCCGACCTTGTCCACATGATACAAACTTAACTAGAACCGCAGTAGTTTAATACATTTAATCGACCCGTGATTTGTGTTTGGTGAATAACTTAAGTTATATCGAGTGTTAATAGCTGTGTTTTGTTCCTATTACAAAATTTGTATAAAGGTAGGTACGTCATTTATAACAAATTTTTCGTTGACCAAGGTTTTATGTTACCAATCTTCGTGGTTTGACGGAAAATTAATTATTTTTTACTTCCTATTGAAATGGATTGATTAATTTTATAATAGCTTTGATTTATTAGAAATATGAAGGTTATTTTAACTGTCAAGTAATGATTACAAATTATAGGGCTTGTTCCCGAGTAAAACAGTCAATGGTATGAAAGTAAATAGTATAGAGTTATCTCCGTCAGTCAGACATTGACAGTTGTCCGTTGACTTGATATTTATTCGTTTTAACCATTGGCCATTTTAAACGAAGGTTGTGCAACAGGCATTTTTTGTTTACATTTCTTTAATCTCCGGCTGTTAATTTAAATATGTTATTAGGTAACACCAACAATTATAAGTAACAATAATAAAATATAGATGCTGGAGGAGATGTTGTAGTTGATGATGCTAATGACTTAATAAAACATGGTTTGTATTGTCTCATGTACATAACATAAGTAAATAAGACCACATTTACAAGTGGCAACATTAATACAATAAACATAATACTAATGAAGATACTCTTGTTATATTTTATCCTAGATCTACAGACTTTATAGACATAAATTATATTTTATCAGACAAATGACAACTGATATTATTAGGAATGCCAATTAGTTTATTTAGATTATGTCACAGCAAGATAACAAACTAAATTAACATTGTTTTGTTCAATATTCATAAACCAATACTATACTAGCAATCTAGAGTGATTGCTATTAGGCAGTGGAAGGAAAATTAAAGAAGATTTTTCACTTCTAAAATGGTAGAAAAGTATGCATCTTCTAAATATAAAGGCTGAGGTTCGTCAACGAATCTATCAATAGATAAAATATATTTGTTAATGTTCATATTTATTTGTCACACAGTTATTAAGTATAGTTAATCATCTCTATTGAATTTAATTGTATACTCATTTAAGTTTAATTTGTACAAAAAAATTACCTGTAAACATGATTTTTACCAATAAATTGACTATCTAATTTAATCGGATTTTTGTAGGGACTGCGTTTAATCGACGAAAGTAAAATTGTGTCTGAATCATGATTCACTGTTGCATCATATAATGATGCAACAGTGAATTCATCTGTGGGAATCCTCAGAAAAACCTGCATTTAGGTTTTATATTAATTTCTGGAATCTGTAGGCGACCTCCAGGATAAGTCTCTGTGTGTTGTTGAACTGTTTATTGACGCAACCATTTATTAATTGATTTGAGGAATACATTTTCAATGAATCTAAATTTAAAATTAAAGAAAAATCCTCGATTCCAATGCCTTCATTTCCTTTAATGTAAACATAATCAAATCATACGAAACGCTAAATCGCTTTCCATCTTCAAAAAACTGCTTCACGAACACTTATTTTAATCTATCATATAGTCTATTATTATTCTTTATTTATTTATCTATTTATTTTTTAGTATCGCTCTTATTAGGATATAGTTTATGAATTATGTAAGTTTATTTTTAAGTTAATTTTATTTGAAAATAGTTTTGAATAGTTTATTTGGTATTTATTTATTTTCCTTTTATATCTTCTTTACGTTACGCCACTGTCTATGTCGTTCTATTACTTTCCTGTCCATCCAAAGGTTGCCTGGAAGAGATCGCTCACAGCGATAAGGCCGCCCTTTCTACTCCAATGTATTGTCTTGTTATTGTTTGCAGTTTGTATTTTATTTGTGGTGTACAATAAAGAGTTATCTATCTATCTATGTATAATATTATGTAATGTGGACGCGATGCACTTTCATTTGATACCCCACAAGAGTATATTTGCAGATTTTTTGTTTTCCTTCCCCACTCTCACCCCCTAACTTTTAAACGGCTCAACCGATTTTCATGAAACATGTCTAAGAACACACGGGCCAAACTCACCTTTATACAAAAAAAAAACAAATTGAAATCGCTCCATCCGTTCGGGAGCTATGATGGAACAGACAGACAGACACGTCAAACTTATAACACCCCTTTTTTTTTTGGTCGGGGGTTAAAAATCACTCGGAACAGACGCATGTGTTAACGCTTATATTATGGAAAACTTATATGTGAAGGTGTATTTATTTGATTGATTACGTTAATGCATAAATTATTAAAAAAAAATACCACCTTAGTGGGAAAAGTACCTCTTGCGGAGCAAAATTCCGAGTTTCTTTATTTATAACAATAGTTACAGGTTACAATTGTGTATAGTTATGTACTTAAAATGTACATATATAATAATATAATGAATACAATATATTTTTTAGTTAATAATTCAATCAATAATTTATTAAAAACCAAACGAAAATATTACATAATTAACGGAGTCTTTAGGACTATATCTGTGCTGGTTAAAAACTGTGTTACAGCAAGGTAATGTCCAAGGTAGTTGTAAGCCACGTACACATTTAAAATACCATACAAAGGCATAAAAATAAATACCTTAACTACAACATTTTGTATACTATAAAATATAACTAATGCTGTTTTTAATGAATTGTTTTTGTTGGTTTTCAGATACTGCATAATGTTGTGGGTGATACTCGTGAGCGGCGCGCTGGGAGCCCTGGCCTGGCTGTTGTGGGACGAGGAGCGCGCGGTGGACCGCCTGCCGGGCCCGCCTCGGGTCCCCATCGCCGGCAGCGCCTTCGCCTTCTTCAACATCACCCCTGGCGAGTACATGACCAAAGAGTCTTCCTGCGTTTTAATTGAAGTGAAACTTCTTTAGAATCGTTGTGATTTGAAACCGGATGCAACGGAAGTGGAAATAAGATTGGCTTACCTATCGGGTAAGCCAATCTGAAACGCCAACAAGGCTAATCAACTTTGCGCGACGCCAGTACTTGGATGGGTGACCGCCTGAACAAAATATTTTTGCATAGTTTTTTTTTTTGTTTTCTCTTATTCTTTTGTCGATTTACTGAAGTGTAACTTATATCGTGTGTGAATCGCTCACACACCTTTTTTTTGATCATATCAGAATACTACGCTCCATTGCTCTTTGACAAATCTTAAGCTTGGACTTCTGCGCCTCAGTTAAAGACCATGTCTGCGCACCGTAAGTTAGGACAGGTAGGATACACATGTCGATGAGTCGGCGTTTATAGGTTATTGGTAGTGTGCCTTTCATGTATTGCTTCATGGACCAGTAGCTCTTCCAGGCGTTATCGATACGGCGATCGATTTCACGATCTTGCCTGTTCTCGAAGCTAGCTAACTGGCCCAAGCAGATATACTCATCAACATAATGTATCTCCTGTCCATCTACTACGACTTTACGTTTCGTGCTGTTCGACATGACTTGTGTCTTCAACTGGTTCATCTGAAGTCCAACCTCAAGACTTGTTGTGCTCAGTTCTTGGAGCAGTTGTTGGAGCTCTTGTGCTGTATGAGCGAAAAGGACTATATCGTCCGCAAATCGCAAATTTGTCAGGCGTTTGCTACCGACTTCAATGCCCTTCGTCGCCCACAAAGGAGCTAGTATTTTAAAGACCTCCTGGAGAGTGGAAGTGAAGAGAATAGGAGAAAGGGGATCACCCTGCTTTACACCTTTAAGTATATTAAAAGTAGGGCCCGTTGAGTTAAGTTTTATGTTTGCTGTACTCTGTTTGTATAATAATTTTAGCAGTTTAATGTAAGTTATATCTATGTTCTGGTTTTCTAGAGCGTTAAAAATGGCGGTGTGTTTAAGACTGTCAAATGCTTTTTAAAATCTACAAATGCTATATATAATGGTTTATTGTATTCCGTGTATTTTTCGATAATTTGATTAAGAGTGTGTAGATGGTCGGTTGTGGAATAAGATGGGCGAAACCCAGCTTTTTCTGGCGGTTGTTGTTGCTCTAAATTGTGCCCAATACGGTTTTGTATGATTTTAATGAAAACTTTATATGAATGTGAAATGAGACTGATGGGTCGGTAGTTATTAATGTTGCTTTTGTCTCCTTTTTTATGAAGAAGAACTATATTGGAATGGCAAAGTTGTATTGGGAATCTACCAGTTTCCAAAATAGTATTAAATAAATTCGTTATGTGTGGTAGTAATGTTGGGGCGCCTATTTTTAATGCTTCAGAGGTTATTCCATCTTCCCCTGGACTTCTGCTGTATTTCAATAATTTTAGTACGTTATGAACTTCTTGGCCTGTTATAAATGGGACGTTATCGGGTTTATGATAGTCAATATTTTCTATTTTGCTTGATTCATCTGAATATAAGGATTGATAAAAATTTGTACATATTTCAAGTATTTTACCACGGTCATAATGTTTAGATCCATTGCCACCTTGGAGACAATTTATCCAATGTAAACTTTTATTTATTCCTTGTTTCGCGGTTCTCAAAGAAGTATGATTTTCAATAGCTACTTGAATCAAATGTGAATTTGCTAATCGAATGTCTTTTCCAATACTACGTTTTATTTTTTATCAGCGATTCTATAATTAACGACTAGATTTTTTAGTTTTTCCCTTTCTTCTATAAGTATTTTTGTCTCTTGTAAAATTTTAGCTTTATTTTTACTGAGTGTCTTGATTTTTTTACTACTTTGTTCTATTCCTTTCTTAATTATTTGGTATTGATCGTCAACATTCTCGATTTCGAGAATGTTTAAAATTGTGAATTGGTTAGAAAGTTCTAAATTAAATGCATCCAAGATAAAGTGTTTGTTGTGTGTGTCTTTTTATACCTGAAGTGAATCTTTTGGCTCTCTGAATTTTAAAATCAAATTTTATTTTAGCGCGCAATGGCCTATGGTCTGAACTATACTGTATTCTATTGAAGAAAGTATTCGCTATTTTCATGTTCTGTCCAAAAGAAAATTGTATCAATTGCTTGCCTCTTTCATTGCGATCTTCTAAGCCAAATCGACCTACAGTTGAGTTGTTATCCGTTACTTGCTTAGTCCCTATTTTAGCGTTAAAATCACCTAAGACGACATTCCACGTGCCTTTATTTTCTGCACAGGCCTTATTTAGTAGATCGTAGAATGATTCTATTTCGTCCAAAGAATATGAAGATGTTGGTGCATAAATTTGAACAATAGACAAAGTTGTCTTAGCTGTGGTTTGGAGCCTTAGTACAGCAACTCGCTCTGAGTAGCCTTTAAATTCGATGATATTTTTTTTCCACTTCTTGGCAACTAGGAACCCCATGTACAGAACAAAATTTATTAGAGCAAAGTCTAAGTCAAAGTCAAATTGTAATTAGCAGTTCGCTATATATACAATGTTTAATGTTCAAGTGGATCATAAGTATTTTGATTTTGGGAAAGGTCCTTAAAAAAAAAATACTAGGACTTCGTTGTCTGTCAGTCTATCTGCCACCATCTAAAAAACTTAAAAATACTAAAACAAACAACTTAAACCTACCTATGTATTTAATCACTGAGCTCTGACTTACCTACCCTTAAGTAAAATTTATATCACTCTTGGGGCTATTTGATACTTAACCTAATCTATATATTTAAGATCAGAACACCCGTTGAAGGGGCTATTTGAAATATTGTTCCAAATAACCCCAAAATCCATTCCAAAAAGCCCCAATCACAAAACATAGCAACAGTTCAAAGCTCTTTAGAGATAGAAATCAACACCTAATACCAGGAGCTGAAAGTTAGAAGCACACATATTATATCGAAAATTCGATATTCACAAAATAATCTTCTGCTTCACGTGCAATCATAATCTACCCTCAAATATAACAATTTGACGTTAAAGAATAGTTGTTGTGTTGCCAGGTGCCGAAAAAATATTCCTATGATTAACAGATAAAAAAATACACGGGATCAAACCTTTTATTTTTAAAATTCCAAATAACCTCACTATATCCAAAAAACCCCACTTTACGGTATATTTATGTGTGTTATATAGTTATATGTTTCCTTCCTATTACACCACTGTCTTTTTTGTTACTATTGATCATGTCCATCCAAAGGTTCCCTGGAAGAGATCGCTCATAGCGATAAGGCCGACCATTGTACTCCAACATTATGATTATGCTAAGTCTATGTTTGTTTTTGTGTGTTTTGTGTGGTGTGCAATAAAGTGTTTTATCTATCTATCTATAAATATATCCCATACAACCAACGTGATAATATAAATTTAACCAACGTTGCGCGAGACCAGCGCCGAAAAGCATCTATAAACTTGATTAACTTACGCAATGACTTTTTTAATTTAACGTTATTATTTAAAAAAATAATTTAAATCCAAGTTTTGTAAAACCAAACAATGGAAATAAATGATTTTGTATCTTGTATCTCAATTAACGTTAATTCACACATACTTCAGTGTTTTTTTAATGAATAATATTTTTTAATATTTTTATTATTGCTAAACAAGCAATAAAAAAAAATTAAAAAATATTATAAATTCTAAATATATTTTTCTTAATTATATAAAGTAAAATTTCGTCCAAAAATCTACTCAAACAGTACTAAATAATTAATACTCGTCGTCTAAGTACTATTCAATAATTTCGTTGCCCTTCTCTCTAATTAAATAGATGAAGTAAATGAGTCGTCTCGAGAGCATTTACAATAAATTAATTTACCAATGCTATACACGTCTGAGACAGGCGAGGCTGTATTTTCAAGAGACTTTTGTCTGCCAGGGAGACAAATAAAAAATAAAGAATAATTTTATCTTCACAAATATTTGAAATCGAATCGAACGATGACTCATCACTATCAGTGATAAGGTATCGTTCATTACATCACTATTATAGTTTGTCCAAAAAGAATAAAACCACAGATTATATAATATTATTACTAATATTATAACCACAAATTATCTATACTAATATATAAAGCTGAAGAGTTTGTTTGTTTGTTTGTTTGTTTGTTTGTTTGAACGCGCTAATCTCCGAAACTACTGGTTCGAATTGAATAATTCTTTTTGTGTTGGATAGTCCAGTTATCGAGGAAGGCTATAGGCTATATAACATCACGCTATGACCAATAGGAGCAAAGATATAGTGGTAAATGTGTAAAAAACGGGAGAAATTGTTTATCTTTGAAGCCTTCCGTTGCGTGCGCCGTGAAAACGGTTCAAGATACACAAAAAATATGTATTAAAGAATAATAGCTCTTTTAATGATCTAAAAAACAGTCCGCGATAGTATATGTCTATCTTTTAAAATTAACTCACAAAAACCGTTTTTATGGTACCTAATTTGGTCGAAATATTTTGTTTAAGTTGTATCAACATAATAATATTAATCTTTATTCAAATAAATATGTTGTTGGTTAAGAGTACTTCATCCATTATAACGCGGGTAGCACCGCAGGACACAGCTAGTATTATATAAACAGAGTGTAGCGGCTAGGTAGCTACAGTATTGGGGCTGACGCGTACCTAGGTTTTGTGCACGGTTTCGTCAGTCGTCTCTCCCGCTCGTTAGGTGCACTCATGTATTCATATTGTAATCAAGTGGAAAAATAAAGAATGTATTATGGAACCTGAAGTCATTCCTGACTTCTCCTCCTGATTTTAAGAAAATAGAAATCATTAATCCTTACATGGCTTATAAGATAACAAGGTTTCCACTAGGCTAATAGACCCTCTTGTAAATAAAGTCGGTAATGTATATAAAACAGTGGTAGTATATTCATAGAAGGTCGATATATTTAACACACAATCTAAAGAACACTTTAAACGCGCAACAAAAAAATATTTTCTACATTAAGTGTATTCCTAACCTATTGGAATACATGTTTTTTTTATCAACAATCTCCTTTATCTTACCACTGCAATGAATGCTATAATTAATACTTTAATATATTTATATATGTATGTGTTGATATTATAATACATGTAAGTAATTTATGTATTAATATTATATATTAGGTTTAAGATTTTAACGTTTTTAAAAAGCATTTATTTTATACCAGCCCCGGCGTCGCACGGGTAAAAAAAAATCCCGGCAATTTTTCCTTATTTGCTCACCGTTTAGACCTACCCTGGACTACGACAAACATTTTAAAACCAAAATCAGCTCAATCGGCCCAGCCGTTCTCGAGTTTTAATCAGACTAACGAACAACAATTAATTTTTATTTATATAGATTTCTAAAGTTTCGCACAAAAATTCAAAAAACGAGATTTTTTTCATATTCACGGAGATAAAATAAATTGAAAAACTTAATCAAGTTGAGTAATCACTCAGCCGGATCGCCTTAACATATGTGAGGTTGGCAGGTAGAAAATGCCTGTGCATTAAACACCCCTTTGGTAAAACTATTTTCTTTTCTTTGTGCAATAAAGTATTTATAATAATAATAACACAGGAAAATAAGGCTCTGTTTCTAAATCTGCATAAAGGAAATTTATCGTCTTGAAAATACATTGAAATTTGTTGTACACCAAATTTTGAGAAGCTTATAGAACAACACAGTTCTGTTAATAAATTGTCCCTCATTTCCCTACAACTAAGCCATTTCTGAAAATTCGTCCTAACATTTAAAGGTACGTTCCTGGCAGTTACAATTTATGCAAATATTATATTCTGTTTGGTAAGTCACCAGTCAAACTTACTTGGTATGTAGGTCTTAGCCGGATTTAGTATTCAATTTTGGGAGGTTAGAGCGTTGATATCCATATGCCCATCCTAGGTGGATCGTCGAGAATAAATATCATGGTACGGGAGCTAGCAACGTTTGGAAAGTAAGAATTTTAGGTTAGCTGATTTGTGATATGTCGTCCTTCTTGTTTCGGTTAAAGTTTGATTTTAAATCCAGGATTATCACCTGGACAGCTAGGATGCGCAATAATGAACGCAACCGCTACCGCCAGCCAGATAACTGACCTGAAATTCTTTCTCGAAAACGTTGGTAGCTGTAATTTTGTGTGGAATTTTTTTATGCAAACTTAATTTAGGAACTGTTCAGCTGCATTATTAATGTTGGTATTATTTTAATAAGTTTGTAGTGGCAGAACATACTCTAGAAATCCCCTGCATGCATGAAGGAGATAGTAGGATTTTTCCAAAAATCTCCTGCTCGTCTTCTTAGTGCAGTGGCAAGGCAATTTCGTTTTTTTTAAAGTATCCTCTACCTAAGTATCTGTTACAATTTTATTAGGTACATACAATCAATCCCTCCGGGCTGGCCAGTGCGTGAAGCGATTTTCGATCGTGTTTCGTAATGTGGTCCGGAGAAGCCATCTACCTTCTAGGTCTTCATGCCCCATCTTAGACCACATCGTCACTTTACATCACGTGAGATTGTGGTCAAATGAAGGCTTATCCAGCATAAAAAAATATATTTAAAAAATCAACTAAACATTTGTAAATATTGAAGTTAAATTGATTTTCTTTCTAGTCTACCTTTCCGGCTCCATATTGTATATTTTTACGTTAAGGTGCTTTTATGTAAGAACTTAAAAGGTTTAACTTTTATGTTTACTTAAGCTCTTATTAAAATATCTTCGTAGCTTGTATTCATACTGCTACAACTGCTATTTTTGGTTGATATAACTTAATAAACCCTTATTTTTTGACTTTTATTGTGATAAACAAGGGCGAAAAGCATTCATTGAACTGTTATTAAACAGATTTGGCTCTGATTTAGGTTAATGAATAACGTTCTTTACATTCAATTAAAATTTTATTTTAAATTGTTGAAGTGAAACTTCTTTAGAATCGTTGTGATTTAAACCGGATGCAACGGAAATGCCACAGGTAAGCCAATCTTAAACGCTAACAAGGTTAAGCAACTTTGCGCGACGCCAGTACTTGGATGGGTGACCGCACGAACAAAATCTTTTTGCACAGTATTTTTGGTTTTTTTTTATTCATCACATTCTTTTGTCGATTTACTGGAGTTTCGCTTCTATCCTGTGTGAATCGCACACACTTCTTTTTTTATGAATACGGGAGTGAATAAATAAATGATAATAATAAATACATTTTGCCGGACAATCTACACAACAACATCTAGCCCCATGGTAAGCTCTAAGCTTGTGTTATGGGTACTAGACATCTTATATACTTAATATAATATACATTCATATATAGATATTTTTACTCTACATATTGAACACCCAGACCAAGGAGAAACGTGCTTGCAGAACATACAAACAATTTTACCCTTGGCGGGAATCGAACCCGCTACCTCTTGCTCTGCAAGCGAACATTCGCCCACCGCGCCACCGAGCAGTGAATGAGACTTAGGGTCGGTACATATCTGACGGAATATGCGACACGTATTATCGGTCGCGAAACGCCAAAACAAACAAATATATAATAAAACATCCATCCTTTCACACCTAACCGATGATGCGTTAGTGCGTCGAGCGTACAGCGTCTGTTCCGTTTCCGTCAACGCATTGTCGGTCCAAATAGCTATTATTTCGATGGGCTTCATTTTAAAATTTAATATCACACAACACAACCGCTCTTTATATACTGAACGCAGAAACTGACTAGACGCCTAATGTAGCAGGTCTAATTTGACGGAATAGACGCGACCGATGATACGCTCGACGCATTTTTCGTCAGATGTGTACCGACCCTTATAAAAACATGTTTCTATAGATTATCGTGATTTATATTTGAACTTTAAATGTTACTGATGTCACGCCCACGTGGCACCCTCATAAAACTTTTGAGAAACTTAATAAACATTACTAAAAAGCAATAAGTTGGTATAAAAATAGGTCAAACTTTTAGCATTTATAAAATTGGTTGGGAAAAGAATAAAAAATGTAATAAAACAAAAATGTTTAGCTTGGTTTCAACAGACGGACTAATAATATATTTTTTGTCATCTTTCCTATTCTCCTGACGTAGTAATATTGTTTCAGAACAAATGTTCTTGAAAGTGCGTCAGAACGTTAAGACGTACGGAGACAGGCACCTATTGAAGATCTTTAGGCGCCGCATCCTGCAGCTTCACAATCCAGCTGACGTCGAGGTAAGCTTACAATAACAATAATTAATAATTCAATATTTACGGACAATCCATAAAACAACATCTAGCACCGTCGTAAGCTCTAGACTTGTGTTACGTGTACCTGACATCTGATTGATATACTTAATATAATAGACATAATGTATGTATGTAAAAATGTTTGTCTATGTATATCGTCTAGATTTTTTTAATTTATTTATTTAAAACAATTTATTTGCACAAAGTAGGATTGTGTACAAAAGGTGGGCGGCCTAGGCATTTTCTACCCTTTCATTTTTCGTTCGGAAGAAAAAAGAAAAAAAGGAGTATATAATTTTTCAATAAACTAAATGACGGACTTATTTTTTCTTTTTGACATCTAACCTATTGACTTTAGGTAATTACAGATGTAATCATTAATTGAAAGTATACAAAGATTATTTGTGACTATGAATACATAACTATTCTGCAGGTAGTAGATGCACACCTAGATTAACTAACTTAAAATCCCTCTTTTCTAGATCGATTGATAGAAATTTGCACCAAAACTCACAAAAAGTCCTCACTTTTTTAGCAGGTAAATAATTATTTTAGTTGGCATTCAAAGGTTGCCTGGAAGAAATCGCTCACAGCGATAAACCTTGTTACTGTTTGTATTATTTTTGTGGTGTACAATGTCATGAATAGTTATCTATCTAACATTACACGTAAAGTAAAGATGACCTACAACAAAACTATGAGTAATCGTTACATTACAACACACTAAAATTTACAATAAATAGACATGGACATAAACATAATTTTGATTTACCACAGAAACACACAAAAAATAATTATACAGACTCAAAATCAACTTAATTTTTTTTAATTACAAAACATTTATGTAAATACAAAAACACAGAGTGAGCCCTTTTACTTCTGTAGCACACACCAGGCAACGGCTCAGCTCTATGTCCACTGGTGTTAACAGTGAACGCTGATATTCGGGTTTGTGTCCACCGATCCCGGGATCAGAATTTATTGTCCACTGATACCGCCCCGTTTTCTCCACCGATACCGGGATCGGTTTCCAATGAAAAAAATGATTAAATATTTTTATCTACTGATCCCGGTATCCGTGGATACAAAAAATTACTTCAAATAGTTTTGGAAACGGATCCCGCTTGTAGGGTTTAGAAGTTTAAATTAAAACAAAAGTATATTATTTAATATGTTATATTGATCAATAGTAAATTATTTTAATAAAATCTTAAATCACATAATTATTAGATACTCTTAGTAATCGAGAATTGTTTTATTATAACTTTGTATTGCTAGCATAAGTAATTATTTTCTCTTATAATTTAAAACTGTCATGTCTGTAATTTTTTCATTGGAAACCGATCCCGGTATCGGTGGAGAAAACTTGGCGGTATCAGTGGACAATAATTTCTGATCCCGGGATCGGTAGACACAAACCCGATATTCTGCCGCAA
Organism: Gymnoscelis rufifasciata; assembly: GCA_929108375.1. Lineage (NCBI taxonomy): Eukaryota > Metazoa > Arthropoda > Insecta > Lepidoptera > Geometridae > Gymnoscelis > Gymnoscelis rufifasciata. Next base: position 13,666,227 of record OV815314.1, read on the forward strand.
CCACAATAGTCACAAAATCTAGGTACAATAATAATCAATTTGTCGGTCGGTTTAAATCTCGAATCAGCTCACAAAAGCACAATTAAAAGGTTCGATTGAATACAATCCAATTAATTATGCATTCAGCCAACTAAATTTCTGTAATTTGGGATTTGTTTGTATCGACATGGAAATACGAATAATGTGTTATCTTAACCTGTGTTATCCTTATCAAAAAGTAAAATTCAGTTTCATTAATAAAATGTTTAATTAATTCTGCTACGATTTTTGTACCAGAGTTTTTATTTATATTTGATGTCCGAAATGGATTCAATTGTTGGAACCTATGTTATGTTTTAATTTTCACATATTGCGCTTGCTTCTTTTTATTTAAGAAAGCACTATTTAGAACAATAATATTCCGTACTTTAATTTTAAGCTATTTAAGTGCTAAGCTATTAAGTTTCTTGTTGGTGGTCCTAATAAATGAATAAATAAGACCCAATGTAAACGCACACAATTTTATTATTAAATTATTCTTTTATTCTTATCGGAAGGAACATTATTATGACTGCTCGTTTGTACGGGTACAAACGAGCAGCCAAAATTATGTTATGCCAGAAGGGTCCTTTGTTATATTGAAGAATGTTTCTCAACTTCAACTTTCTTTGTGTGTCTATATTGAGTATATTTCTTTAACAATCTCTATAGCCTAAAACTCAGAACAAGAAACTTTTATCCTACTACATTGTATCTGTGACCTATTACTAGCTACGTCTTAGTCGTAAAAGTGATAATAATAATAAAAATAATAATTATTTAAAATTTAAATAAGCCCCGATTCGCCTTAAGCGTAAAATTTGATAAAATTTTCTAATGCACGCTTTCATTTGAGACCCCACTCGTGTATCAGATTTTCTGTTATTTTTCACTATTACCCCTCGTAACTTTTAAACGGGTCAACCGATTTTCACCAAACATATCTAAGAACACTTGCGCGAAACTCACCTTTCATATAAAAATAATTAAATTGAAATCGCTGCATCCGTTTGGGAGCTGTGATGCCACAGATAGACAGATAACGCCGGGGGTTAAAAATAATCCTAACCTGCCTGGATCTTTAGTAACTCCCACATAATAATACTTTAAAAATATGATATCTGTTCATTCTACCTATCGCTGAAAGTAAACCCAGAACATAAACACAGACAGATGCAGGGCGTTAGGGTGACCAAAAAGGGTTCCTTCGAAAAAATTTCATCGATTTTGTATGGGTATAATAACATTTATTTTTTCTATGCCATCGTAAAGAGGGTCAGGGTCTAGGGGTGCAACTTTGGTTCAGCTGATTGACACCAAAGTTCAATGATCTCGGCAGTAGAGGTCAAAGTGTGTCGTTCAGTTTCAAGGCGAAGAGACAGACAATTTTCGAGTCGTATTTTTTTTATATTTTATAACATATATTTTTTCTTATGCCATCGTAAAGAGGTTCAGCTGATTGACACCAAAGTTCAATGACCTCGGCGGTAGAGATCAAACTGTGTCCGATACAGATACAGATCTACCTACCCATCCATCCATCCAGCCATCTACCTTCTAGGTCTTCATGCTCCATCTTAGAATAGAATAGAATACAATATATTTATTGCATGAAATACATGTGGTTACATTGTTGTTACATGTTCAGAGTTTCAATGTATTCTGCCCTCATGAGCGTGCAATATTATTAGTTACAATTATTGTCAAAATTAAAATAATTAAATGTCACAAAAAAAAAACCACATCGTCACTTTACATCAGGTGAAATTGTGGTCAAATGAAGGCTTATCTAGCATAAAAAGATACAGAGCATTCCGATAAGAGTTGATACGGTTCAATTTGTGGCGGATCCGTCACAGAGCACCCCGACTCCACGTGGCCTTGTGCGTGGCGCCTCCGCCGCCAGTGGTGCCTGTCCCTTGCTGCCGGAGAGCCTGCACTTCCCGCAGCGCCGGAGCGGAACACTGTAACGAAAATTTTACAAGTCCATACAAAATCGATCAAAATTCTAAAATAAATATATTTTATTTGTTTTGCCTGTTAATTTCAGTTATCTTTTTGAAGTGAAACTTCTTTAGAATCGTTGTGATTTGAAACCGGATGCAACGGAAATGGAAATAAGATTGGCTTACCTGTCGGTTAAGCCAATCTTAAACGCTAACAAGGTTAAGCAACTTTGCGCGACGAAAGCACTTGGATGGGTGACCGCCCGAACAAAATCTTTTTGCATAGTTTTTTTTTTGTTTTTTTTTATTCTTCTCATTCTTTTGTTCTGAAGTTTCACTTCTATCGTGTGTGAATCGCACACACACTTTTTTTTGTAACTATTACAATATTGCTAATTGTGAAAAAAAAATGTATGGGACCCTTTTTGCGACACCCCGAGCGGAATTAAAAAGTCAAGTGTGTTCCCACTTAGTCAACCAGGTAAGTTAAGTAAGTATACATTTAAAAAAAAATATCTACGTAGTATATTAGTCACCTACAACAAAAATACAAGTACAAGTTAGGTGAAGCTGTGTGATTAGTCCGGAAATATATTTTTATTTTTAAAGCTAAGACTAAAATGTCATTAGAGCCATAGGTAGGTACATCTTAAGTAATTATAATCAAATGACGTTATCATAGTTAGGATATGCATGTACAACTACACCAATGACAAAGACCCTGCGCTGATTGCCAGTAGAAAAAAAAAAACAATTACTCCAGCTGTCAATGTCATAATCTCCAGTGTCTATGACACATTATGTTCGACTGCTCTGTGCATCTTAAAAAATAAATAAATAAATAAATATTTCCGGACAATCCACACAACAACATTTAGCCCCGTGGTAAGCTCTTAGCTTGTGTTACGGGTACTAGACATCTGATATACTTAATATAATAGACATACATACATACATATTTTTTTATTATACATATAAAACACCCAGACCAAGGAAAAAGTGCTCGCAGAACATACAAACACTTGACCCCTCGGCGGGAATCGAACCCGCTACCTCTTGCGCCGCAAGCGGACCCTCGCCCACCGCGCCACTGAGGCAGTAAACGAGGAAAATAAACGTTTTGACTTTGACTTTGACTAGCAGGGTAATATGTGGCTAATACGTAAACCGGCTTTGTTCTCACCTCATTGCACTTCAATGATTATACAAACAGCTAAGCGTTATGCAAATGCGATAGTTAGACATTAAGGATTGCTCTTTGACTGGGTGTAAGGTAATGGAACCCCAAATTTTGATTATTATTCAACTTAGGATGTCTATCTAGTATCTACCTATGTTCTGTAGGTACATTAATGGAGGTAGGTATAGGTACCTACAGTTTGGAGTATGTTACTTACTTTGATTTGATGACTCTTCATTCTTTTATTTCTATAGTTTGATTTACATGAAAAGATCAACCAGACAAAAATACTATGACTACTAATGACTTTTAGTCAATTACCTGCTATTATATTGATTCTGATCGCTTTGTATTTTAAAGAGTCTTAGTAGAAAAATAAGTCTTAGTTTTTTGATCTGACAAAGAAGAAAATATTAGTTTATTTTTGTATAGTTAGCATCTTATTCTTTATGACTTGTAGAAACTATGGTCCAGAGAGTATATAATCACTACTATGGTCTTTTGTCTCATACCAAGGAGGACGAAGTATAAAGTAAACTTTGATATAGATAAATCTCTATGTCAGCACTAAATCGGAATCGGATCTCGAACATTATAATTTATACTATATAATAAAAATAATAATATTACAATAATAAAATTACGGTGTACCAACGAGGAAAATAATATCGGCATGATGATTACATAAAAAATGGTATTCTTTTGATTAAGTTTTTTAGTCCGTCGAAAAATAGTGGACAAATATTTTTTGCTTTATCAGTTTAATAAGAAAGTGACAAGATACAGAGCAAAGCCATACCTTCTAGGTCTTCATGTCCCATCTTAGACCACATCGTCACTTGACTTCAGGTGAGATTGTGGTCAAATGGAGGCTTTTGTCATATACGTTCAGTATTTTTTTTATTTTTGGTAGATAGGCCTTTAGATAGGTTCTTTTGACCTTGTGGTATCTCACCTGATGTAAAGTGAAGATGTGGTATAAGATGGGGCATCAAGACCAAGAAGGAAGATGGCTTCTCTGGACATATTTTGTTCAAAAGCTTTACGTCACACGTGCCTTTTATGCGAAAAATACGAAAAATCAAGATTTGATTCGATGATTTTTCGTGTCCGAAAAAAATTGGGTACAAATTTTTTGAGTTATCGAAATGACAGACTAATTATTATTTTAATCATCTGACCTTTTGTTGGTTTCATGCAGTGTGTATGGTAATATTTAGTTGCACGGAATCGGGATCAAGTTATGACAAATTGTACCCTAGCGTAGGGGTACAATTTGTCATAAATTGATCAGAATTGTTGTGATTTATGATCTAGCGACAGAGAACTCTATTTCTATCTAGAAGAGGCTAAACTTACCACCAATCCGATACAGACAGGCTGCATTGTCTATTGAAGAGCTATATTAACTTTCCATTGAATAAGATTGAATATTTTTTTTAAAGTTTGATCTGTTGACAAGTACGAGTAAAGCAAATTGTTAAAAATATCGAAGCCATGCGCTGTGTCTATCAGACTAAGGGATCAGACGCAAAGTGTATTTTTTTTAATTTAAGTCTCAACCAAAAGGTAAATGTTATTAGTATGTAAATCGTCTTAGGTGAAAATATTGCAATTTTTTTTTGAAAATATACTTAATTTTATTATTCTTTAAACACTTTATTTGCACATAATACATTTGTTTACAAAAAGGTGGGCTTTATGCCTAGGCATTTTATACCTAATAAGTACTTTAATTAAATGAAATTGGTTTATTGCTAGAAATATATTGAAAAAAAATGAATTCATGTAATTTTCATATCATACAGGAACCGTAGGTCTGAGACCATCTCATACTTATAAGTTTATTTTTCGTTGTAAGAGATGAGAGAAGGCATTCTTTGTGCCAAAATTCTGATCATTGTAATGTATTTATTTTATTTATGTAACAAAATCAACAGCCCTTAAATGTATCTTATTATTCACCTAACTTATCTATCTTACGGCCAATCATAGATTTACTTTATATAAACAAATATTATAGTAATAAATATGTTTGTATCTTCTACAAGCACTTTCACCTTAGTCTGGGTGTTTAATATGTATAAAAATATCTATATATGTATGTCTATTATATTAAGTATATCAGATGACTAGTAGGTACCTGGAACACAAGCTTTGCAGCTTACCACGGGGCTATTTGGGAATTTTTTTATTTATATTAATAGTTGATTGATTTAACAATTTTTAAATTTTATTTATTTTTATGATTTTTTAAATTTTGTAGAAGCTTTTTGACATTTCTCCTCATTGAATTGGGATTTTGCATAGGGTAAAAATAAATAAATAAATTAAATAATATTAATCTTACTGATAAATTATTGGATTATTATATCAATTTAAAAGTACTCCTGTATAAATCCCTTGTGTTAAGAATTTAAAATATTTGTCTTTCAGGTGGTGCTGTCCCACTCAAAGAACATCACCAAGAGCAGAGCATACACGTTCATCGAGCCGTGGCTAGGCACTGGACTCCTATTAAGTACCGGTAAGTTCTAACCCCCTAAATATAAACAACGATGTAATAATATATATATCCGAACATATTTATTTATTAAAACAAAAATAAGTATGCTGTTTATAATTTTTGAAACTATCATGGTTATCAACACTATTTAGATATATACCGGGGAATTTACCATGATTAATAATTGTCCTTAGATTTTCCCGATATTTCGGTGTTAAATGCGCCATGATCTAAGCTGAGTTCAATCATGGTGAATAAATAAATGAATAAATAATTCCGGACAATTCACACAACAATATCTAGTCCCGTGGTCAGCTCTAAGCTTGTGTTACGGGTACTAGACATGGTATTTACTATTTAGTCCGTCTGCAAGCACGTCCAAAAATACTAAACACTAATTTTTCGCTTTTTCGATTTAATTAGAAACTGCTGATAAAAAGATATAAAGTATGAAAATTCCGGGGTTTACGACGTATACATTTCGTACAATTAGCACGAAAGCATTACGTCACGCGAAATGCAACATCAACGCACTGTAACGTCTCGATTTTTCGTTTCCATGACAATAGAAAATAATGTAAAATAGTTGTATATTTGTTTATATTAATCTAATTGACGTCATCATCTTCCTGTCCTTATCCCACATCACGTGGGGTCGGCACAACATGTTTTCTGCTTCCATTTACCTCTATCACCCGTCATCTCAACACTCACCTCTTTCCTACACATGTTATGTTTCACACATTCCATCCAACTTTTATCTAAGTGACGTATTAATAATGTTTTTAGTCACCTATAGGTATATTCTATTGCAAGGAGGAATGATCGATTTAATACAAGGTGTACCCTAAATGGACTTAGCTTTTGCCAAACGCGCGAATAAGCAAAGTAGTTCAACGTAAATCCTCTTAAAGCATTTGTGTTTTAGTGAATCTCAGGAGAATGTGCAGTTCCGGGTTGAAAGTGTACGCCATTATTTCTACTTTGAGCTGTGTAGGAACTATTTTAAGAAGATTGCTTGTCGAGATGAAATCTGTTGTAGTTCCAATATAAAAATCACTTTCACATGCCCAGTGAGTGTTATATCCGATATTCACCAAATACAAATAATACAAATACAAATAAATTTATTCATAACACCAAGTTACATGTCAGATGTAGATTAAGTTATTTATGAAATAACATTAATTAATTAACTATATTGATTTATATTTCATTATACAAGTACAATTCATTGTGTCTTTATAAAAATAATTATAATTCCGGCAGTTCGTAGAGCTCATTTATCGAGTAGAAACTCTTGTCAAGGAGCCACTTACGTAACCTCGACTTAAACACCGCAGTGGAAGATGCATCCCTCCTGACGGTGTCCGGTAGCCTGTTATACACCGCGGGGCCCATCACGTACACGGACCTCTCCGATTTGCGCAGTTTGTGCGGGGGTACGACTAGCAGGTGCGCCCGCTTGTTGCTGCGCAGTGCTCGGGAGGGGTTTACTCCCCTACGACTGTAGCTTTCCAGGTTGCTGTGTGTGAACATTGCAACCTGAAATATCAACTCGCAAGGGATTATTCCTAGCTCTTTGAAGTAATCGCGACATGACACATCGTTCTCCAAACCCACGATGGCACGAAGCGCCCTCTTCTGCATAACAAAGACTCTGTCAGCGTCAGCGGCACGTCCACATAGCTCCACGCCCCCCAAGCTCCAAAATTCGTCAGAAATTGGTAAAATAACCAGATCATCGTTTACTGCATTAATGTGTTCACTTGATCTTAAAATGAATAAGGGCTAACAACTGAAAGAACGGACAGAGCATGGCAATATAAGAATCGTGTATGACGGTACTCCGTGTAGAAGGTAGATGGCTTCACTGGCCCGGAGGGTGGTGACAAGCCGCAGCCGAAGCCCACCACCATAGACTGTTCTTAGCACCACCCGGAGGTCACGTGTAAGGAGGGTTTACACTTACGGACGTCATAGAATAATAAATTACCGGAAGTAAACAGAAAAAACCTCCAAACCGAGTTGAATGAAATTTGGTACAAACTGTGTACATACTTTTTACTGTGGGAAAATCCATTACACGCGGGTACTGTTAGTATACTATAATTTTATGTCAATTGCCAGATAATTATTTCCTTCACCGGCAGCGTCATTTCTTTTATAATTATTATAATGTATGTAGAGGTATGTATGTCTATTATATTAGGTATATCATTAGGTATATTTATTATTTAATGATTTGTATTTATTTATTTATTATATCTACCTATTATTTATTGTTTTAGTTCGAAATATTAATACTTTAATATAAAATTTAATGTAATGTAATAACGGTGCTTTCAAATTGGGCGTTTCAATTTGAATTTAATTGGCTTATTTCGTGCTCATATTTTAAGAGAACATGTTGGTTCTTTTTTTGGTAAAATAAAGTTCTATAAACCGAAATAGTCCCTTTTATGTAAGTTCTGAGTTTGAGTTTTCAAGTCAGATAAGTATTTTGTTAACTTAGGAAAGTTCTTATTTTTGGTATATTACTTACAGAGAGGCAGGCTCGTTTTATAAACATTAAAGTTAAACAAAAAGTAAAGATTGGCTGTTATATTTTTTGCTTGCCCTGGAATACCATGTTTTTACTCCTGTGGCACGTCAACAGCCAAAGAAACTGATGAAATAGGGTCCCAAAATAATTTATACAATCAATTAAGTAAAAAGATACTCACTATTGTAGTTTATCAGAAGCAAAGGTACATATTACGTGTAATAATTAAGAGATCACATTTAATTTGACTGCTTTAGTGGCGCGGTGGGCGAGGGTCCGAATGCGACGCAAGAGGTAGCGGGTTCGATTCCCGCCGAGGGTGAAAGTGTTTGTATGTTCTGCAAGCACGATCTCCTTGGTCTGGGTGTTTAATATGTATAATAAAAAATATCTATATATGTATGACTATTAAGTATATCGATATCTAGTACCCGTAACCCAAGCTTAGAGCTTACCACGGGGCTAGATGTTGTTGTGTGAAATGTCTGGAAATATTAAAAAAAAAAAAAAAAAAAAATTTGAACCTCGGCGTTATTATGTAAATGATCATAATTTTTTTGAGTAATTAAAACTGATACTTTGGTATAACTTGTTACATCTGGCACGTTACGATAGATGAGGTTTTGAAACGTTAATTTTGATCACCTACTTTTGCTGTTGACTTTACCATACAGTTACAATGTTTTATTTTGAACCGACTAACAATAGAATTTCTCAAGATGATACTATGTTATGTATAGAATGAGTTACCTTTGTGCGAATTTTACGAGTACTCTATAATCTCTATATCTATATCTCTATATCGATGCGTATTCTCGCGACGCGGCTCTAATAATGGTTTTACACGAAAAAACTTTCATGTGCAAACAACGTCACGTTCTTCCTAAGGGTTCCGTAGCCAAATGTTGAAAAACAGAACCCTTATTATGGATACGACTGTCTTGACTGTCTTGTCTGTTTTGGCTTGTCACCACCCTCCGGGCTGGGCCAGTGCGTGAAGCGATTTTTTCGTGTTTCGTAATGTGGTCCGGAGAAGCCATCTTCTAGGCCTTCATGCTCCATCTTAGACCACATTTTCACTTTACATCAGGTGAGATTGTGGTCAAATGAAGGCTTATCAATAATAAAAAAAAAAAAAAAAGTCTGGTGGTCATAGTTAAAGTTGTTATAAATTTAATTTCTGTGTCCCAACAGTGGGAACATAAATAAAGAAGGGAAAGAAAGAATTCATTTATTAATCAAACGCGCCGCTTGCCGCGCCGGCCGCTGATATACATACATATGTCTCAAAATATCAAATTTGAAAGCACCGTATGTGCATACTGTTGAAATATACGGAATCCTTGGTGTGTGACTCCAACTCATACTTATCAAATTTATTAATTCAAGGAATTTCTATACAATACAAAGTACAATTTTCTATTGATATGGAAATAACTTTTACAATCACAATTTAAATCCAATTATAAAAAATATAAATATTAAAATTGAGTTTAAGTTGTTATGCAGTATTTGTATTAAAATGAATACCAAAATAAAAAATCAATAAAAAAGTTTAATTAAATTAAATTTGTGAACTGTTATTGAATGGAGGCCTCAGTGGCTCGGCGGCCGAAGGTCTGGCTGAGGCGCAAGAGGTTGCGAGTTCGGTTTTTACGGGGTACCAGATTGTTTGCGAACTTGAAATTCTGGTTTTGGGTCTGGGTGTTTTGTATGTATTTACAAAAAATATATCTATGTAGTTTGCAGTCACCAGTCACCTAACTACATATATGGCTATAGGCGCAAGTCCATCGAACCCGCTACGATTCCCGCTGATTGGTCAAGTGTTTGTATATTCTTCACGCATTTTCTCCTTGGTCTGGGTGTTTAATATGTCTGAAATAAAATATATATAATACTAGCGGCCCGCCCCGGCGTCGCACGGGTAAAAAAATTCCCGGTAATTTTTCCTTATTTGCTCACCGTTTAGACCTACCCTGGACTACGACAAACATTTTAAAACCAAAATCAGCTCAATCGTCCCAACCGTTCTCGAGTTTAATCAGACTAACGAACAACAATTCATTCTTATTTATATAGAAATCATATAAAATATATAATAGATATTAAGTATATGAGATGCCTAGCACCCACAGCACAAGCTTAGAGCTCACCACGGGGCTAGTCATTGTTGCATGGAATGACCGGAAATAATAAGTTATATTCTCTTTATTTAATTTAAAACATGTCTAAAATATATTTTTCCAAATATATGACATAAAAAAGTCACATAAAACTACTTACTGAAAAATCATATCAAAACGGAGAATCACCGGTCGCCAAGCTAGGCCCAAGCGACCGGTGACTTAGGGCTGCACAGAGAGGACCTATTAATAAATAAATAAATATAATAAATATTTCCTGACAATTAACACAACAATATCTAGCCTCGTGGTAAGCTCTAAACTTGTGTTACGGGTACTAGATATCTGATATACTTAATATAATAATCATACATATATAGATATTTTTTATTTATTATACATATTAAACACCCAGACCAAGGAGAAAGTGCTTGCAGAACATACAAACTCTTTCACCCTCGGCGGGAATCGAACCCGCTACCTCTTGCGCCGCAAGCGGACGCTCGCCCACTGCGCCACTGAAGCAGTCACTATTACTGTATTATTATTATATACATATTTGTGTTTGTGCAGGTCAGAAATGGCACAAGAGGAGGAAGATCCTCACCCCCACCTTCCACTTCAACATCCTGAGGAACTTCACCGCGGTGATGGAGGAGAAGTCAAGAGCCGTGGTGCTGAGCTTGAAGGCCAAGAATGGGGGCAGGGTAGATTTGCTGCCCTTCATCAGCGACTTAACACTAGCTACCATTTGTGGTAAGTAGACAATAATAATGATAAACCGTTTAGTTCTAATAATCTTAAATAACTTAAGCTAGTTTTAAAATAATATGTCTCACACTCACAAACGGAAAATTAAGTAGACAATAATGATAATAAACCGTTTAATTCTAATAATCTTAAATAACTTAAGCTAATTTTATAATAATATGTCTCACACTCACAAACGGAAAATTAAATAAAATAAGTTCTCTTTGGAAGGCTTTATATTATAAGGATTCCATTTCTATTAGTTCCTCATATTGGCGCGTTCACTTAACTATTCTATCACTCTCGCCAAGAGAGTCCCTGTGTCCCAGCAGTGGGAACGTCAATAGGCTTATGATGATGATGATGACAAAACTATAATTGTTCATCAAAATGCTAAAGTTCACGAGAACGAACTACAAGTCCCTTCTGACTAAATTATTCATAGTTCTCTTACCCTGAAATGTACAAGAGAATAATTTTCTTAAAAAATAATTTTGAGTTTCACTTCTTAGTATGAGTATCCCCATAATAATATTGTTTTTTTCTTCTATCTTTGTGTGAAAATATTTATTCAGAAACAGACACGAAGAATCCATAAGGGATCCGTTTTTTGCCATTTGGCTAAGCAACTCTAAAACAATACATATAGGTGCACATTGTAGAACACTAAGAGATAAAACAGAATATGAACAACATACATTATGATTATATTCATATTCATTTATTTGTTGCTTTATTTGGTTATAAGAAACGTGTTATATTATGGACTAGTGTCCATAATATAACACGTGTAGTTTTTTTTTCAATTTTTTTTCTCGGCAATTATTCGATTTTTTCTCGCCTTTTTAAACCTTCCCTAGACCTCCACGAACATTTCAAGACTATGATAAGATAAATCCGTTCAGACGTTCTCGAGTTTTAATCAGACTAACGAACAACAATTCATTTTCATTTATATAGATAGCCTGAAATGAGCCCATAAAAGTAAACTCAATATCTTAATGTATTAACAGAAACGGCCATGGGTGTCCAGCTCGACTCCGACAAGTCAGCGAAGACCGCGGTGTACAAGAAGGCTATCCTGGACATCGGGCTGCAGCTGCTGGACCGCCTCACTCACTTCTACCTGCACGTGCAGGCGATCTTCAACGCCTCAGCCACCGGCAAGAAGTTCCGAGCCTCCCTGGAGATAGTGCACGGGTTTGCTGATGACGTCATACTCAAGAAGAAGAACCTAAGGTAAGATATCTCTTATTATCAAATTTCTGATCCATCCAAAGGTTGCCTGGAAGAGAACGCTATTAGTGATAAGGTCGCCCATTGTGTCACTGTATTAAATATGTATCTCCTATGTATGTTCCTATATTGTGTTACAATAAAGAATTTTTGTATTGTATTGTATTGTTGATATCTACTGCAAAATGGCGTTTAACTGAGTAACATCTTTTCACTAAATAATTTTATTTAACTTGACACTGGCAAACTGGCGCAGTGTCCATTATAGGATATTGAACTGAATTGAATTCAATTTAAATAACATGATCTAGAAACCATATTTAAAATTTTGATCAACAACGCCATTTTACTTTTGAAAATATTTATCAACACTATTTAGATTTATAACGGGATATTTACCATGATTTATTGTGAATTGAGTTTTCCGATATTTCGGCCCGGTAAGTAGCCGAACAACTTAACTGTGCGGGATGCGATCACGAAGAAAAAATATACTACTAGCTGACCCGGCGAACTTTGTTCCGCCTTAGACGCCATAAATGAGCAGATTTTTGATTATTTTGAATGTATTGTTTATTAATAAAATAAGATTGACTGAAGAATCCATTTTAAACGTCTTTTTTTTTCATCCTCTTTGACTATATTTGCGCATTCAGTCAATTTTATGTCAAATGTCTTAACGTTACCTTCCTTAATTTTTTCTTTCATAAGAACTTTCTCCTGATAATAACGAACAGAAAAAAAAAGAATTAGCGAAATCGGTCCAGCCGTTCAGGCGTGATGCCGTGACCAAGGAAAATAGGGATTCATTTTTATATATATATATAGATAGTCTGTACCTTGCTACCTTAGCTACCTATTACCTTGCTGTAACACAGTTTCTGACTAGCACAGGAGGTACTGCGTTTACTTTGTAATACTTTCTTTAGTTTTTAATAAATAATTTATATTTACATGCGTCATATAACGCCATTTAGAGTTCAAAACAGACAGGAAGTTAATTTGAGTATTCCGATATAACTCATTGATTAACTGCACATATAATTTTAATGGACTTTAGTTCTACTTCTGGTACTTTAGTTCTCTACTTCGGCGCATGCATTTGAAAGAAAGAAGACATTTATTATTACACAAAAACATATACAGCAAACTAGGTACTTACTAAGCCAAACTCAATGTCATTAAAAACTACTTACACCGAAATAGTTTGTGTAGTAAAGGGTCCCTGGCTTAGCATAAATGCATCTGTCACAGCACCCGCTAGGAGCTCTGCAACAGAGCGCTGGTTTTCGGCCAGGCACGAAAGTTTGCGTAAATATCATCAAAATCATAACAACCATTTTAAATTCCCGTATGTACTATACATATACATGTATGTTAGAGTTAAATATCACAAGATATAAATATATAATATGTTAGTATAGTTCATATTGTAAGAACTTACAGAGCAACACCTATATTTTTTCTTTTTTTTTATAATATGTATAATATCAATTTTTGCTTAAAGTCTGTACAATATAAAATGCTTAAATCTATTTTAAGTTATATTAGTGAAGCAAATTTAAATATATGTAAACAACTCTATAGTTATGTAATGCAATTATAAGCAAATGATAGTCTCAGCTTGATACCGACAAGCTGTTGAGTTTGTGCGGTGCTGATTTTTAGATTTGACCTTGCCCAGTCTCGGCTTTAGATGATCAGCTGAACTTGTGTTATTGGACACTAGACATCTTAATCTACCTAAAACAGTATGTATAGGTACTTATAATGTCCCTTCTTAGGTAATAACTCAGAAAGGCGGTATTAAAATTGAAATACATATTATCGGACAGATCAAAGTAACATTTTATCGGAGTGGGTCGAAAATGGCATTCATTCTAAATACTTCGAATTTTGTCTACGATAATATCTTTCCTGTTTAGGAATACTGTCAATCTCAGTTCTAAATACTTTTGTATGGTTTATTAGAAATCGTGAAATTAGTTTTACCCACAAACAAGTTTACAAGTTACCGACGGGAACTCAAGCAATTCTGAGATAAATCCATCATCTTATTCGTCCATATTTCTCAGTTTCTCGGAAGTTAGATTTAATATCATAAACTAGGAACTTTAGCAATCTGATTAACATAACCTTTTGTATGTATTCTCAATTATTATGTTCTGGTACCAAAAAGTTTTAGAATCTTTTTCAGCATCGTACGCCCACTTATAAGGTGGACCGATAAATTCGGCGAAATCGGTTATTGAAAACCGTACAAGGCCTAGAATCTAATGAAATACGAATCACTGGAAATTGAAATCACCTACGCCCTTCCGTCCTAACACAAATATTTTCGTGCCAATAAAATTGGTTACCTTTAACACACCTTTAACCACAAAATAGTCCTGTTATTTATATTTTTCAATGTTCCCGAAATAGACGTAAGTAGTAGTACATTAAGAGCGCTTTTCTAGGAAATTTAAAAGTGTATTAACGAAGTAAACAAAGAATTTACCGTAAAATATGATACTTTAAAGCGATATACCTCATTTATTTTGTGAGATTTTTAAAGAATAGAACATAATTATGTTTATTAGTACACATAAATATAAACACAAACCACAAAGAAAAAACTCAAGATTAATTAACAAATTTCGTACTAAACAAAAAAAAAATCTAATCAAAATAATTGAGCGATAAAGGGTTACACCTCAGTTTGAAACCACCCTACGTGGGAAACGCAGAGCAGAGCTGATTTTCAGGTGTATCTGTGTGTAACATCACTAGCGGCTAATAGTAATACACCAATAAAATTTAACAAACAAAAATAAACACACACATACAACCCTTATTGTTATGTTTAACCCCCGACCAAAAAAGAGGGGTGTTATAAGATGGAGCGATTTCCATTTAGTTTTTATTTTTGTATGAAAAGTGAGTTTTGCCCGGGTGTTCTTAGACATGTTTCATGAAAATCGGTTAAGCCGTTTAAAAGTTATGGGGGTGAGAGTGGGGAAGGAAAATAGAAAATCTGCAAATATACTAGTGTGGGGTATCAAATGAAAGCGCATCGCGTCCACATAACATCTTAATATATATAAATCTCGTGTCACAATGTTTGTCCTCAATGGACTCCTAAACCACTTAACCGATTATAATAAAATGAGCACACCATGTGCAGTTCGATCCAACTTGAGAGATAGGATAGTTTTTACGGCGTGAAAAATTCGAATAATTTCCGGGAAAATTTTATACACGTGCGACGCCGGGGCGGGCCGCTAGTAATATTATGTTGTTTTACATTTAAGGAAATGAAGTCATTGGAATCGGGGGTTATCCTTAAATTTTAAATTTAGATTTATTATGCCTATAGAAATTTCATATTCAATTTGTTAAGTCTAAATGATTTATTGATTGATGTATATATTTAAATCTCCGATTATACGCATTGCCGTGCTTCGTTATCCCCAACCTAGCCATTAGCCATTATCCAGATCGACTCAGTCGACACGATCTCACTTTCAGGTTAAAGCCCTAACGACTTCACGAATTGTGAAGTACAGGATTCATCTTATTCTCTTACTACTCAGCTTCAAATTTACTACGTTCTACGTACTTAAGTATTTAGTTAAGGCAGTCCTCATTATTAACATTTAAAAAACAGAATTGATAACATTAATATAAATAAATGTGGGTTCAAGAAGAACTCACACAGAAAATTTCATCAAAATTGGTCCAGCTGTTTAGGAGGAGTTCAATGAATAACACACGTAGGTACAGAACATTTATGTAGAGATAATAATTTGCTCGTCTTTACAGGAACTTCCAGGAAGGAGGTCTTGTAAAGAAACTAACATTGACATAAAATAAGATCTATTACGTACATTTGAGCAATTAAAAGATTTCTTATTTTATTTCTAGGGCTCAAAATCCAATGAATGTTGCGGACGAGATTGCGAATGAATTTGGCAGTAAAAAAAGGCTGGCGATGTTGGATCTCCTGTTAGAGGAGGAGAGCAAAGGGAATATAGATGTGGCTGGCATCCGGGAGGAAGTGAACACGTTTATGTTTGAGGTACGTTGATAAAAATATAGATGTGGCTGGCATCCGGGAGGAAGTGAACACGTTTATGTTTGAGGTACGTTGATAAAAATATAGATGTGGCTGGCATCCGGGAGGAAGTGAACACGTTTATGTTTGAGGTACGTTGATAAAAATATAGATGTGGCTGGCATCCGGGAGGAAGTGAACACGTTTATGTTTGAGGTACGTTGATAAAAATATAGATGTGGCTGGCATCCGGGAGGAAGTGAACACGTTTATGTTTGAGGTACGTTGATAAAAATATAGATGTGGCTGGCATCCGGGAGGAAGTGAACACGTTTATGTTTGAGGTACGTTGATAAAAATATAGATGTGGCTGGCATCCGGGAGGAAGTGAACACGTTTATGTTTGAGGTACGTTGATAAAAATATAGATGTGGCTGGCATCCGGGAGGAAGTGAACACGTTTATGTTTGAGGTACGTTGATAAAAATATAGATGTGGCTGGCATCCGGGAGGAAGTGAACACGTTTATGTTTGAGGTACGTTGATAAAAATATAGATGTGGCTGGCATCCGGGAGGAAGTGAACACGTTTATGTTTGAGGTACGTTGATAAAAATCCCGATTAATGCTCGTTACAGACGGGATCAATGCTCGTTAAGCTATTGGTTGATCGAAGACGTTGTAAACTTTCGACTTTTTGGCCATTAGACTGGAATTACTTGGTACACAAAAATTTTAATTTAAAAAAACATACCAGAGTCGTGATTTTTGGCACAATCATAACAGAAAAGTGACCGGAATATGACGGTATTTTGCTACAGTCAATTTATAACTTTGGGGCGCATTGGAAATTACCATAACACAAAATCTTTCAATATGTTATCTTGGGGTATTTTGTTAAAAGACAAAAAAAATCTAGGAATATTGTTTTCGATATTTACTTATTACAAAATAGTAGAAGTAATCTGGATAGTCACCTGCAATATTATAGCTACAGGAATGAGGGGACCAAGAGTCAACCAGTCGCTCAGAGAGCTCCTTATCTCGTTTTTAGCTTAGGTCTATTCTCGCGGCGAAATTAAAAAAAAATATTTCCATTAAATCTTAGGGATCCTCTTGCTAAGTCAGAAGTAATTAACTTATTAAAAAAAGATTTAAAGTTGGTATAAAATAAATTAAAAATTTCCTTAAATCTAGTCAAAAAGCCGTGTTGGCTAAGTGGGAAAACTCTTGACTTTTAATCTCTCTCGTCATGAGAGAAGTCCCTGTGTTTCAGCAGTGGGAACGTAAGTAGCTTAAGTCAAATAATCGGAATCCTATCAATAGAAATAAAATTGTCTTTAAATTGTCATGAATATAATAAATCGGAATTCCGCCATCTCGCAAACAGTATTCGAAAGCTTAGGGCGGCGTTCGATCTGAGTCCTTGGTATCTTAGATATAGTGTGCTAATATATATTATTTTTCTGCAGGGACACGACACCACTGCTATGGCCTTGACCTTCGGCTTGATGCTTCTAGCTGACCATGAAGAAGTCCAGGTAAGATTTTATCTTCTTTGCACTTTGTGTTAAACTTATAATAGTTACCTATAAATAAGAACTACGAAATTGAAATAACTACAACATTGTAATAACTGATAGTAAAGCTGTGTTGTTCTATTCGCTTCTCAACTCAGTCTAAAACATTGAAGCGAACTGTCAAGACAATGTTAGTTCCTTGATATTTTTTGTATAAACAAATTAGTTTTATTAATTTTAAGTTGATCTGTCCATGTAGGCCATGTGCTTCTAAGGAAATAAACGTTTTGACTTTGACTTCATATAGGTATGTATGTTTGGGTAAAGGGATGATTTTTCTTAAATTCGAGTGCAAATAATTTTTTTTTCAGGAAGTCACATAAGTATAAATGAAATGCAATTTAATAAATCAAGAACGAGTATTATTTAGTAGTATTAGAGGGTAACGAAATTATCAACCAAATAAATAGAGAATTTGTTTATGTTTTAAAAACGTTTATCTTCTTCTTATAGTGCCTCTTCTCCATTACTGAAGGTCGGCGGTCACCTTTTTAAACTTTTCCTTATCCGCAGGGCTAGCCTGAATAGGTCTTCTGCCTTCTTCATGCCCGTCCATTGCCTGACGTTCTCATTTCAGCACATTTTATACTTAACAACTCAGTTTGCCTTAACAACAAAATAACACAAAAATAAATTGCATACTCAATTGGTCAACTAGTAATCTTATAAAAAAATCGGATTTGCTCGAAAATTGAGCCAAATTTTATTCTTGGAATAATCTGACAAGTAGCTTCTTCATTTTAATTTAAGCGACTGATCCAAAGGGCGCTGCAACTTCCATTAGAAAGACTTGAGAGTAAAAAAGCACCAAATAAAACCCTTTGATACGGGCACAGGCGTTCCGAACGTAGGGAGGGACAAGAATCCCTTTGAAGTGGATTTTTTAAACTTTCATTGGGTTTGATCGAGTTTTTGATTAGTTTAAGGGTAGAGTGGTAGCTTAGGCGTAGGATTAAACAAAATGCTTAGTTTTACTATATTAGAATTTACTGTGTTAATAAGAAGAATTTTTAAAAACGTATGATAGTTGGATACTATTTATTTTAAACTTAGTATATTCCATTGTTTATTCTTACGCATATTTTCACATTAAGTTTGCACTGGACACTTACAAATGTTTTTGATGATTCTATTAAATCCAAATAATGCTTGAAAAATACACTGATCTGGTTAAAATAATAAATTATCCATTTTAAATATTTAACTAATAATTGAATATGATGACAAGATAAACGAATACCTTGATTTTTCCTTGTTATTTTCATAAACTATAATTATTAAATATTATTTATTTATTTTCTCAAAGTATTGCGGAAAGCTGAGTCTTAACATATTTTTTCAAATGGAAACGATGGTTTTGTTTACACAAAATCATTTTATCATAAAAACCCATTTGAATACTAATTAAACATTGAAATCAAAGCTACTGACAATTTCACAGGAAAGGTACAGTAATGTAAAATAAACAGGACGATATTGCAAAGCTATATTGGAATATATGCTAATTAACAGAGGTATCAGGAGAGGATTGCGAGATTGGATGGAGGGATCCAATTACCTTCGGGTTAACTGAGGTCGTTAACCTTAGTCATACTGACCTGTTACATACTACGCTGAAGCACCGCGGCTGTAGATAAATTGATAGATAAAATAATACTTTATAATACACAAAACAAAGAAACAATACATTAAGAAAATAAAAACTGTAGGACGTAAAGTCATTGAAAGACGGTTTTATCAAATCACATATTCACGTTTATTCACATAAACTTAGTTTAGGTTCTCGATGCAAAAATCAAGCGACGCGAAGCGTATCGTTTAGCGGCTAGGGCATTACTGACTGCACCAAAACGTAGTGATTATATACTCTCTGGACTGCACGACCAAACGATCGCGACATCGATCGTTGGGTTAGTGCCGCGGCTGAGTAATCGATACTCGAGGGCTCAGAAAATAAATTAAAACTTAATTAGCCTAGAATGCGTAATGGGCGGTCTTATTGTTCAAAGCAATTTTTTCCAGACAACCGTGGATGGCGAGAAATATACAAAACGTTATGGACTGGCGGTTCCGTCGTATTTTGCTGATACGACACACCATACGGAACTTACGCAGATCTTTGTATATATGTATTCAGCGTTTCGAGCGCTGTGAGATTGATTTAGACCGATCGAACCGAACTTTGGTCGGGGAAATATTGACAAATTGTGCTTCAATAGTTAACATTAATACATTAATTAGGTCATTACATATTTGTATTTATTTTCAGTTCAATACAACTTTATTACGGTATTTTTTTGGCCCTAATGCGATATTACCCTAGATTTCTTCAAACCATCATTATTTAAATTTCAAACTCAAACAAGATGAAATTTTACCCTTGATATTTTACCGATAGTTCAGAATAAAATGAATGCAAAAACATGTTTTTAAACATAAATCAATGTATGCCCTTAGTTTTCATTTAGACCACAGATCTCGGTCGGGAGCTCGATCTTTTTATAGTCGCGCAAATAATACAACAATGGTGGGAGCGAAAAGTCATAATCAAGTCCAAATTGCCAGAGATAAGAGACAGAGTAATTGAAGTACTAAATGTGTCATAAGTTTTTCTTAACACAGAGTTCTTTCTTCAAAATGGCATTCAACTGATTTTTACATCTTTTTCACTTTATTATTATATTATTATTTTTATGTTGGAGACATAAATACTGAAACACTGAAATTTTTATTGTGAACTGTTGTACAAAAGATTTTATAAATACAGGGTACAAGTTTCTACAGCTTATCCTCGAGAGGATGTACAATAATGGGTCTTAGGTACGATTTTATGTTCAGTGCAATTAACACCTACGCTCGGAAGCTTCTAACAATTATGGTGTTGTGTTCCGTAGCCAAATGCAATGTATAATACAAAACAAAAAATTACGTGAAATACTGAAAGTTTAAAATAATTAGGTTGTTTTTAAAACCATAATAACTAAGTTCTTACATATATTAAAGTGCGAGTATACCCACGAAACATTGAACCAGCGCCAAACAATCAAGAATTAAAGAACATAAGCTATCATAATTAAATCAATTAATTATCAAAACTAACATTGTTACATAAACATGGCACTGTCATGACACCGAATTAATGTAAGAACAGAACACGGAAAAAATAAAGAAAGAAAAGAAGTTTATTCGTCGGTTGAAAAACAATTAATCCGTGTTGTTCGTTTCACAAATAAGTAGGAAATACTTCGAAGTCTGTTTTGCTAAATTTCTGCCATTAATCGGCTCAGTGAATCGGTGTGATCGGTCTCTCTCGTGAATAGAAAAGTCCCTGTGTCCCAGCAGTGGAAACGTTAGTAGGGTACCTAATGACGATGAATGGGCTCAGAAAGTAGCAATGTATTATTTTCCATATATCTAATTCATTCCTATATACTGTATGAGAACGCGCGATGAGAAACATAATTTGAGAAGATTACCTATATTAACTTAAATGTACTTACGTATTTTTTAAACCCCGACCAAAAAGAGGGGTGTTATAAGTTTGACGTGTCTGTCTGTCTGGGACATCATAGCTACCGAACGGATGGAGCGATTTCAATTAAGTTTTTTTTGTATGAAAGGTGAGTTTGGTCTGGGTGTTCTTAGATATGTTTCATGAAAATCGGTTGAGCCGTTTAAAATTTATGGGGGTGAGAGTGGGAAAGGAAAACCGAAAATATGCAAATATGGGGTGTGGGGTATCAAATGAAAGCGCATCGCGTCCACATTACATAATTATTATTTGTTTTACATTTAAGGAAATTATTGGCATTGAAAACGGGGGTTTTTCTTAAATTTTAAATTTAGATTTATTGATCAGATCTCGAGCGTAAATATCTAGAATGAAATATAACTTACGATACTACCATGCAATACTATTTAGATTAATAACGGGATATTTACCATGATTGATTGTCTTGCACGTTTTTCGATATTTCGGCACGGTGAAATGCGCCATGTTCACGGTTGAACTGAAGCTGCAGCAGCGATTTGGTGGCCAGGTCAATAACAGTTTTAGTGGCCAATAGAATTGTCACTGGTTAATATCCCGTTATAAAATTTAATAGTATCTCAAATTTGGTTTTAGTTCGTTTTTTTTTCTCAGCAGTTTTAATGGCATATTGTGTTTGTTGTTGACAGGATCTGGTGTTCGAAGAGAGCCAGCGGATATTCGGTGATTCTGACCGAACCCCCAACATGGCCGATATGGCGGAGATGAAGTACCTGGACGCAGTGATCAAGGAAACTTTGAGATTATATCCCAGTGTGCCTTTTATAGGCCGGACCGTGACTGAAGATTTCAAGCTAGGTATGTTGTTGTTTAACTGATATGGCCGCTATAAATTATCTGAACGCAGAGGTCTCAGAAACGATGCAGTGTGCCTTTATAGATCAGACGGTTACAGACTGTTTTTCCATTCAATTTTAATTCACTTTATTTAATATTTTTCAGATTGAAATCCATACTCGAATCACACATAAATAAAAAGCAAACAAATTAAAATTATTATAATTATTAAAATGTCATTAGTCTTAAAATTACGCAAACATAGTACAAACGAACAATTATAAAAAAATAATCTTACAGGCCTATTAATATCTTTATCCACCTGTCTTGAATAGGGCAGTCTGTCCGTGCTGCCACCATCTTCAAGATGCCTAGATGATGTTATAGTCGAGATAAAAACCAGGGAGACCTGGCCGGATTGTCGCAGAAGTATGTATTATGTTCTACAATCCATATTATATGGCCGACATGAAAGCATGTTAACTGTGGATGTAATAAGTATGTGCAGTAAAAGGAAAACAGCACATTAATTTATCGAACAATGTTTTGTGAATTTTTAAGCTAATTTCTAAATAGCTAATTATTTTTATGTGAATTGACTATTTTCAAGATATTTTCATGTAATTATGGCTTACTCGGCATTTTGGCTTATCTCCATTAGTAAGTATAACCAAATGTATGTTTGTACCGATTTTTAACTCCCGACCAAATAAGAGGGCTGTCTGTGTGTCTGTCTGTCTGTCTGGGATATCATAGCTCCTGAACGGATGGAGCGATTTCAATTAAGTTTTTTTTGTATTAATGGTAAGCTTGGTTTGATGTTTTTAGACATGTTTCATGAAAATCGGTTGAGCCGTTTAAAAGTTATCGGGGTGAGAGTGGGGAAGGAAAACCGGAAATCTGCAAATATACTCGAGTGGGGTATCAAATGAAGCACATCACAAAATATTATGGTTTTTTACTTTTAAGGATATTAAGGATTTTTCCTGCATTGGAATCGGGGTTTTCCTTAATTTAAGAAGATGTTCAGAATGAGTTACCGAAGTTATTATTGAAAAGAAAATTAAACTGTGTGTTTTTAATCTATGCTTATATTATAAAGCTGACGAGTTTGTTACTTCAATCATTCAATCATCATCATCCTTGTCCCACGCTATGTGGGGTCGGCACAACATGTGTTTTTCTTCCATTTCCCTCTATAACCCGTCATCTCAACACTCACTCCTTTCTTACACATATCTTTGTTCACACAGTCCATCCATATTTTCTTTGGCCTCCATCTTCCCACATATCCATCCACATTCAATCGTTTATTTATAAAACATAGATTCCTTCGTTTTTGATAAATTAATGATTACTTTGATTATTTGAACGCGCTAATCTGAGGAACAACTGGTCTGTTTTGAAAAGTTATTTCATTGTTAGATAGCTTATTTATCGAGGAAGGATTTTTCCATAAAACACGTTTAAGCAACCCGATTTATAAAAATGAAGGGGTTATTTATTCAAACCGTACTTATCTCTTGAACCTCAGAATATTATTTTATACGTAACCACATCTAGGTGATTCCTTTTTATTTAAAAGCAGGGGCTTCGAAATTGTCTTATTACATTTTAAGGATTGGCTCATTAACCATGGATTTATTTACGCTCTTAAATTTCACTATTCTCTCGTCTCGTCTAAGAAATCTGCTGTAGAATATAGGCCTCCCTTGTAAACCAGAGTTTACAAACAATATCAGTGAAATTGTCTTATGACAATTTAACAATATCAGTGAAATTGTCATAAGACAATTTCACTGATATTGTTTGTAAACTCTGGTTTGTCTGATGTGGAACAAATACCTATTCAAAACTTACTTAGGTATTTGTCTCAAATTTGTTTTAAATTTATACATTATTATTCCTTGGTCTGGGTGTTTATAATGTATGATAAAAATCTATATATCTATTCTATGTCTATTATATTAAGTGTATCAGTATCTAGTACCCGTAAGACAAGCTTAGAGCTTACCACGGAGATGTTGACTAGATGTTGTTGGGTGGATTACCAGAAATTTATTATTGTATTTTTTTTGTTACCTATGCCAAATAAACTCTGATGTAAATTACTGTAAAGTGATTTATCTATAATTTAAATGCTATCACATTTCATATCAAACACTTCTACTAACAAAATACACCAGTAAATTTTAATATCACCTATCTAAAATGCGTTAATATTATCTAAGGCTCAGTGAAATCCAATATTGTAATTACTTGATCATATGAGAATCATGCTCTTGAAGTAAATTTCGTGTAAACTCACTAAGTAACCCTTTATGTTTAACCCTAGAACCGTACTCTGGGGTAATAGGTAAAATAAATTAGATTAGTATGAGTTAGACCCATACTATACCTAGGGTTCCAAATAAAGTTTATAATTTTTTATTTTCATTAACATATGTGGTCCCACTGCTGGGCAATGACCTCCCCCCAACTCCCTCCAACAATCCCTATCCAGAGCTCTTTGCCAAAAACTTATCCAAAAGTCCTGAAGGTCGTCAACGTTTTCGTGGCCGAAATCGCCTGTGACTTCCTTCCGGGTTCCAAGCTGTTGCAGCAAGTGCCCAAATTCCGGGGTGCATCTGACGAACATGCCCAGCCCATCGCCAACTGAGACATATTATGCAATAAAAAAAAAAGAGTGCAGATGATGTCATAGCATCTAGTTATCCATGTTCTGGCTGCGCGCAACGTAACCTGGTAACGATCACGTTTGCAGTAAGGGAGCCCCCTTATACATTTATTTACTATGTATTTTTAGTATTTATTATTATAGTGGCAACAGATATAGTGGCAACAGAAATATATCATCCCTCAAAATTTCAATTCCCTACCTATCACGGTTCTTGAGATACAGCCTATATCTCTTTTTTTATTTTTTTGCTTAATCTGTGGGTGAATTTAAATAAATACTTTAAATAAGAAATCCAGGAGGTTCTGAGTTTGAGGTTAAATAAATTCAAAATAGTTCTTTGATAATTCAACACCATGGAGGTTGACGTACAACAGGTTTAATTATGTTTTGCTATCACAAACTTCGTGCACATATTCTGAATTCAAATTTACTTAACCTTCTAGAGCAAAGAGAATATAAATCACTGAGGATAAGCACGGCTTTGCGCTCGAAAGAGCAAAAATACACTTTATGAGATGGGGGATGGAAAATATATTAAAGCACCTACATAGAACACCCGGGCATTTTATCTCATAAACTCCCACCCAAAACTTTACGGCCTAGTGGTGCGGTGGGCGAAGGTCCGCTTGCTGCGCAAGAGGTAACGGGCTCGATTCCCACACTTGACTCCTGGAGGGTGGAACCTAGGAGTCAAGTATATTATGTATTTGATTAAATGCATATTAATAGTACATTTGTTCGGAAATATTTCCAGAGATAGTTATCTAAACCTATTCTTTAGAGAAAAGGTGTACCTATTACAGTGCCCCGCGGCGTAGCCCGCATTATAATTGAATTTACCGCGTTATAACTAATAATGAATTTTTGTACCAAATTTTAATGACCTGAATTATTAAGTCTGTTTAATGGATTTTATTTCAATCATATTTATTAACCACTACAGATAATCCAGTTACACTAGCTAATCTAAGTTCATTTATTTTACAGAGGTAAAAAGAAGCCTATGTTTTAGAAAATTTTAAATTTAGTTTAAACCGATTCGGTAGTTCCAGTGATTACCCTCTACATCGTCACAAACTCTCGAATAATCTCCTCCTTAGAATATGAGTAAAGATTAGTCTGAAATTAATTTATATTTTGGCGATTGAAAGATTTTAATAAGGCGATTTTGTAATAAAATACTTATCTATCTAACTAACATCATAAACGCATATCTTACAAATCAGGATGTTAGTAAGATCTTCTTACTAACATCCTGATCCTGAACACACTTGTGTTTGTTGCTCAAAATACCGCTTTTCGCGGGAAAATACAGTTATTGCGAGCGTAGCCCGATTTGTTTCAAATGGCATAGACATATCTATTTTCCCAGTCAAGGACAAAAGCTACTTTAACTACGGGAAAATGAAGATTAAAGTCGCAGGCGGGCAGCTAGTTATTCTTATAAAGATGTGTTAATAGTTTGGGGTTACCCAGTACCCCAGGGTACCGTTATGTCCAGGGCGGGTACGGTTCTAGGGTTAATATTCAAGGACTTGTCTTTATAGTCGGCGCTTCATGTCCTCAGTATAACCTTGTACGAGTGTATTAGGTTTCTGACACTTCAATATTATGTCTGCGAATGTTAGTATAAAGATGCCTTCCCACCACAGATGTGCTATTCTAAATAGGCATGATACCTAAATAAATAAAAACTAAATTTAAAATTTAAGAAAAACCCCCGATTAGTGCCTTAATTTCTTAATAAGTAAAACACCATAATATTTAGTAGTTAGGGCACGCGATGCTTTTTCATTTGATACCCCACTCGCGAGTATATTTGCAGATTTTCGGTTTTCCTTCCCCACTCTCACCCCCATAACTTTTGAACGACTCAACCGATTTTCATGAAACTAAATTGAAATCGCTTCATCCGATCGGGAGCTATGATGCCACAGACAGACAGACAGACAGACAGACAGACAGACACGTCAAACTTATAACACCCCTCTTTTTTGGTCGGGGGTTAAAAATAGGTATTTTGATTAGTCCGTCTGTGAGCCCGTCCAAAAATACTGGACACATATTTTTTGCCTTATCAATTTAAAAAGAAATTGCCAAGATATAGAGCTAAAATTCTTATTCTTACTTTGGTAATGTAACACCTCAAGAGATAGTAGCGGTGCAGAATTCTTTGCATGGATCGGGGAACTTCATAAAGCGAGACACGTTGCCGGAAAGTCACAATGTCAAAAGGTCCGACATTTATTCACATAGAAACTTGTGACTGTAACCTGTAACCATTTTTCTCAGTCTTTTTTACGATGCATTACTAGAATTGTCCTGTTTCACACCCGAATGAAACTCTGAGCACCAATTTCACAATTTTATGTTATAAGCTACAAATCGAAATTTATTGAACGTAGTTTAACCATTGAACCTATTTCTTATTGAAATACATCAAGATAAAAGTGACTTTAAAATACCAGAAATAAATGGAACTCGCAATAAATTATAAAACCTTTAAAATATGTACAACAAGTTGCCATTTGAAATTATTCAACTTCCCTTACAGACATTCAAACATAAATTAAAAATATTTTTTCAGTCACATCCTTTTTATAGCGTTGCAGAATACATGAGTTGTTCATTTTCAAATTCTTAGCCAATCATTGTGTGTATAACCAATGTAAGTATAAATATTTTTATGGTGTAGGTTTTGACTTGCCTTTTATGTAATATAACGTTATGGTATTTAAATAAAATGAAATAGAAATTGAAAAATTACAGTAAAACTAGTTAAGCCAGATCTTACCGCGTTTATTTTCTTTGACGTTTTAGTATTTAAGTAACTTTGTAGTTAATAACGACTAAACTGCTCAAATACATACTATTAAGTATTATTAAATCGTGGTCTTAACATATGAGTATCTCACATTAAGAAGCATTAGTGCATAACGATTGAAACATTAACTGACGAGTACTCTGCGCGGTTGTTCACAAAATCGATTAAAAACTTCTCATTCAATTTCATATTTCTATCTCGGACAATTTCCCGGGGTTTGTTTAACATACATAGCCCGCTTATAAACTCACGTTTTGGCGCGTCGTAGGGTAGAAATAGTCTTTTTAATCCCCACATTTCGGAAGGTATATTTTTGGTTTTTGATATCTGAGCGCAAACGCTGTTATTAATCTCTAGAGGAGAAAGTGAATATGAATTTAGAACATAGTGTGTAAACAAGTGATTTGTATTATCTTTGATAGTGTGCACCAAGTTTGTGTTGCCTTATGATCATTAAACTTATTTATTTTTCCATTTAAAGGGCCGAATTTATCATACAACTTTTTTTAACATGATAAAACCGCATGACCCTTGACCTACTAAGAGTCCTTTTTTAACAAGCTTCTATCTAGTTGTACCCACAGATAATGTAAAAGAGATTTATAGTTTTTTATATTCTTTGAAGTATTTGATCATTGCGCGAAAACAGATGAGCGATTACGGCGCAAGAACCCATGTTGCGGGCTCATTTTTTACTAATCAATCGTGAATATAGGCAGCCCTTGACTACGAGACGCAAAATGGCGTACAACTGAGTAACATCTTTCACACTTTATAATTGGATTTAACTTGACACTGGCTATCCTACGCTACAAGCGTCGAGTCCAATTATAAAAAATTGAATTGACTTAAGTACACTTCGGAAGAGAAAACGGTGGAACATATATAAAGTGATCCACTGTAAAGTCGTAGAAGAGATCAGCAAGGAGTTTGGATTGAGGCGTCTCATGGACGCAAAGACCCCATCTACATTCGCAGACTTGCTCGAACAACTTGTTACAACACCAAATATCCTACTCCGCTACATCAGGGAGTTAGGCTGGTTGGGGCCTGGTTAGGCAGGGGGATAATGCACAAAACACTCCTATGCGATATGTCAGTACAGATCTCAGTTCCCTAACTTAGATTAGAATTAGAACCACACTTCATTATATTAATCGTGCCATTTAATATATCATTAAAAAAGGAAGAGTGATTTAATATTATCAATAGTGCCGACTCTTATCGAGTTGATGTTCCGACCCCATCTCTTATTGTATAATGAACCTGATACCTTTGTACGGTGACTGTGTCAGTTTTTACTCATTTTCTTTGAAAGTCCGTTAATTGTATATTAATGAGGCGAGATGAAATTGCCTATATTCTCTGGAAAATATATAACGTTTCATTTTATGGTGCTCGAAGTCTGCCCGGTTTATTAAAAGGCTTATTAAAATATCTAGTGTTAGCTGGCTTTTAACTTAATATAATGTTAATTAACCCTCATTAGCATTTAGGTGCGTACTGTTTAGCTGTGTTTAATAAACACTTTATTGCGCACAAAATACTTTACAGAGTAACTCTAAACAACTAAACAGATGTTAGACGGGTGGCCTAAAATAATATTTAAATTCTTATGGCGGTGAGAGGCTGACAAAACACTGAGGAAATCATACTCGAAACAATGTATTGCAAAATCATGTTAACATTACTGTAACATGTTTACTTATCCATACCGTACTCGTAGTAATTTATTATTCTATGTCCATACTAATAGTAATAATGAATTGAACCGGTTAGTATGAAATATAGTACACAGGTTCTCCAGATCCTATGCTACTTTTCACAGCGGGAAAATGTAATTCCGAGGGAAATCCATTATATCGCGGGAAAACCCGGGGGGCACTACTAGTTGCATAGTAATTGTATGATGGTGTTCTCGAACGCTATCCAGTGGAGTTAATATTATATAATCTGTGATATAACGTATTCTTAGATACAAAGTTCTTTCTTTGTTTCGGTAAATTTATTATTCGGGTTGTAATTCGAGAAAAAGATTATACGGTTAATTGAGATTTCGGTGAAACGTGTTCAGGGAAACGAAATTCTATGCATAGTATTTCAGAATGGCGTTGGTAACTCTATGCAACTAAGTTGAAATTAATATTTACACTGAGCTTGGAGTGCGCTTTGAGTGCTAGAAAAACGTTTCAGAAAATTTGAATCTGCAAATAAATCGCAATTCTAATTTTAAACCCTATAGTTTATTTTTATTTGACCATCTGTACAGTTATGAAGCCATTTTCAATCCAATATTCTGCCTTCCAATGAAGTCACTTGTACATTCTACCATGTTTTCATTTCATATTTTTTCGTACGAAGAGTTCTATTTTTAAGGTTCCATGGCCAAATGGCACAAAACGGAATCTTTTTCCGGATTGATGGACCGAATTCGTTATGTCTGTCCATCCGTAAGTCATGGCCACTTTTTCCCTAAACTATAAGAACTATGTATACTGAAACTTCGTAGGTAGATGTGTTCCGTTAACCGCATAAAGATTTTTGCATAACATTGAATAAAACATAAATCTTAATTTAAAATTTCAGCAAACCCCCGTTTCCAATGCTTTAATTTCCTTAAATGTAGAACAACATAATATTATGTACTTAATGTGGACGAGATGCGCTTTCATTTGATACCACACTAGTATATTTGCAGATTTTCGGTTTTCCTTCCCCACTCTCAACCCCATATCTTTTAAACGGCTCAACCGATTTTCATGAAACATGTCTAAAACACCCGGGCCAAACACACCTTTCATATAAAAAAAAACAAATTGAAATCGCTCCATCCGTTCGGGCGCTATGATGTCCCAGACAGACAGACAGACAGACACGTCAAACTTATAACACCCCTCTTTTATCTTTTTTGATATTAAAACGTCCAAAATCAAAATACATTTATGAGAAACTCTGACAAGCCGCGGCCGAAGCCTACCACCAGAGACTGTTCTTAGCACCACCCGGAGGTCACGTGTAAGGATTCAGAGGGTTACCACTTACGGACGTGAACAGACAAAACCCCCAAAAACTTATCTAATCTGGTTCTTTCTTCAGTGAAAAATATTTTGTTAACCTTTTTTTAATTCAAAGAATTCTTCAACAGGAGACCTGGAAGTGACAAGTGGGACTGAAGTAGCGGTCCACATATACGACCTGCATCGCCGGCCAGAGCTATACCCCGACCCTGACGCCTTCAAGCCTGCACGCTTCCTCAGCACAGAACCTCGGCACCCCTACGCCTACGTCCCATTCAGCGCAGGACTCAGGAACTGTATAGGTAAGTGACTTCAACGTAAGAATGTCACCCCCGTGACTGTGTCTCGGTGGGTGAAAGTCCAACAATCAAATTAAAGCTATTAACATTGCCCAGTATGTACATTCTTGAGATTGCAAAATTTGTAAAGTTACACTCGAATCTATTGACTAGAGCAAAAGACATATACTCTAGATGTGTCCGAAATCCAGAAAGAATTGTTTTTTCTAGGACACCAAGGACAGCCTTATATAAAAAAATTGTCACGCTATGTGCGGCATTATATATTATATTATATTTTAATGTACAAAATTTTTGCATGCCAATGTTTTTTGGCGAAGTATGTGAAACGAATTGAAATGTAATTTCTTAATATGTACCATAATTCATTCAATAAATGATTATTATTAAAAAACTGAGGCGGAAGGTTGCGGTTCGATTCCTGCCGCGGGACCAGATTTTGTACAATCTATGTACGGTATGCGTCGCTAATTGGTGTACCCTTCTGCATACAAACCACCCATACAAGGTGGTTACCAGTTAGCGATGCTTATTTGGTTTCGGGTCTGGGTATTTTATATGTATAATAATGTATCTTTGTAGTATATCAGTCACCTAACACCCATAGAACAACCCTGCTTAGTTTGGGGTAAGGTGATGCTGTGTGATTAGGCCGGAAATATTTATTAATTATGTTGACATGTTGTAATCTCCGTCAAAACAGTCGTAAGTAGTAACTCGTGGTAACTCGTGGTGGGCTACTTGTCGCTTCACATAACAGAGTATCGCTAGACTATCGGGTAGGCGGTATCACTTGAACAAATAAATCAAGACCAAAAAGGTCTCAACTTATCTCATTCGGTCGGATCGAAAGGAAATTGCACGTCAAACTGTCCCACGCCCAACAGAACCGCACTTACGTTTATCAAATAGAGGCGTTTACTTTGGATAACCTCGCGAGAGTCGCATCCGAATACTTGTGTTCTGAATGGTAACTTTTTTTTATGCAAAATAAGTTTTTATTTGACCAAAAGTGACGATGTGGTCTAAGATGGGGCATGAAGACCTAGAAGGTAGATGGCTTCTCCGGACCGCATTACGAAACACGAAAAAATCGCTTAACGCTCTGGCCCAGCCCGGAGGGTGGTGAGAGGCCGCGGCCGAAGCATACCACCAGAGACTGTTCTTAGCACCACCCGGAGGTCACGTGTAAGGATTCAGAGGGTTAACACTTACGGACGTGAATGGACAAAGCCTCCACAACGTCTATGGCTATATAGGGTTTTTAACAGAATTTTTCAAAACATGACATTTGAAGCTCATTGAAGTGGCATTGGACAGGCCATATATAGCTCGCAGAAAGTCGTTGACCGAAAAGTTCTAGAATGGAGACCACGGATCGGCAAGCGCAGCGTAGGACGTCCACCAACTAGGATGGACGACCTGGTGAAGGCAGCGGGCTCACGGTGGATGCAGGCCGCTGCCAGCCGAAATTACTGGATCTTTTTTCTTTATCTTCAAAGAAAAATATAAAAAAAAACTTTATTGCTGAATTGTCTACATAGAGATCTTACAAAGTAAAAAAAGTGTGTGTGTCAGCTACGACGCACGATTGGAGTTTACTCCTTACGAACGATAATTATGATATATATCGAATAGAAAAAAAGGGTAAATGAACGCATCTGCTAAAATTATAAGAGAAACAAACATATATCTGTAATTAATTATTTGGATCATTTACATTACTTCAATAAAGAGTATTACATAAAGTATGTTACAAAATCAAAATGAATTGTTTTTCGTTAGTCTGATAAAAACTCGAGAACGGATGGGCCGATTGAACTGATTTTGGTTTTAAAATGTTTGTCGTAGTCCAGGGTAGGTCTAAACGGTAAGCAAATAAGGAAAAATTGCCGGGAACTTTTTTTACCCGTGCGACGCCGGGGCGGGCCGCTAGTAATATAAATAAAATACAGTGAGACTACGAAGTATCGCGCAAAGAGGAGACCCAGAGATGGAGATACGCTGTGTAATGTATTCCATCTCATTCTTTTACACGTTCAATCCTATATGTTTGTCTCTTTCTACGTAACGCCTCAACTTTTCGTGATAAACTTGATTTTGATTTTACCTCTCATAAAATTTCCGTACCGGGCCTTATAACTCAAATCGTTTCTTAAGGAGTAAACTCCAAAAAATTTGTTACACTTAAAATATTAGGTCCTTACATATGAAATTGGCGTTTTGTATGGGAGGAACAAAAAGTCGAATATTTTTTAATATAATATATTTAATTAATCAAAGTATGAACCATTATTTTCTATGCACTTTTGCCATCTTATAGGTAGTTCATTGATCCCTTTACTAAAAAAACCAGTCGGACGGGAATCAATAAAATCTTTGAAGGCGATTTGGACTGCCCCATCGGAGTTGAATTTTTTCCCTTGCAAGAAGTTATCCAAATTTCGAAAAAAATGGTAATCTGTTGGAGCAAGGTCCGGGGAGTACGGAGGATGTCTTAGACTTTCCAATTGAAGCTCTTCTAATTTAGTAGCCGTCTGTTGCGCAGTGTGTGGTCTAGCGTTGTCGTGAAGCAGCAGTGGCGTGGAGCGATTGACCAGCCTAGGTTGTTTAGCCGCTAGCTTTTCCATCATGGTTTGCAATTGCTGACAATAGACATCAGCCGTAATAGTCTGGCCAGATTTGAGAAAACTGTAATGAACAATACCGGCACTAGTCCACCAAACGCTTACAAGTAACTTTTTTGGGGTTAATTTTCGCTTGGGGCAGGATTTGGCTGGCTGGCCAGGATCCAACCATTGCGCTGAGCGCTTCCGATTATCGTAAAGAACCCATTTTTCATCACAGGTAATGATTCGGTTTAAAATACCTTCATTATTGTGCCGGTTTAGTAATGTAACGCAGCAGTCGACGCGCGTTTGCCGGTTTGCTTCAGTCAATTCGTGAGGTACCCACCTTTCAAGCTTTTTAATCTTCCCAATTTGCTTCAAGTGAATTAAAACAGTTTTATCACTAACACCGCAGCCTGCAGCTAACTCGGACGTGGTTTGCGATGGATCCGCTTCCACAATAGCCTTCAACTCTTCATTATCAACTTGAGTCTCAGGCCGTCCACGGGGCTTGTTCTGCAAGTCGAAATTTCCAGAACGAAAACGTTGGAACCAAAAACGAACTGTGTTTTCTTTTGCAACACGACCGCCATACACATCATTCACCCTTCGAGTTGTTTCCGCAGCACTAGTGCCACGGCGGAACTCGTACTCGTAAATAATGCGATATTTTAAGTTTTCCATTTTGTAAAATGAGTGACGCAAACAGAAAAAATTCTGTTTTTTTGAAAAAAAACAAATGAATGACGATCATCGAAGCACAAATACATGAGTCTATAGCTGTACAAATTTGAATTTGGAATTCCTTACCAAAGAGGAGAAATTTGTGATTAAAGTGGCCAGTACGAAAAACGCCAATTTCATATGTAAGGACCTAATATCTTTATTGAAACATAACTTAAATAACAAGTTACACTGAAATCTGCCTTTACGGTGTAAGAAAAAGTACAAATAATTAAATAATTATTAACTATTTAACTGTTAGATTAAATTTCATTAAACACAATAAAAAAAAAATCCTTAAATTTCAAACTAAATACATACATGTTTGACATTTTAGGATTAATATGTTTTTTCAATCATGTGATGTCAACCCTATTAACATATTTAAAATTATGTCAAAGAAGATATCAAAATTATTTTACAATTAAAATTATATTATGTTAGCGTCATAATAATGTAGATGTCCAAATAAATAACAAGTTCGTTTTTATCAAAATACTCATGATGTTGGAACTATCTTATCTAATTTATTAATCAATAAAAATAAAAAATAAAATGTCTCTTTCGCCGTTGACAGACCATCATTAAAGACCATCGTCAAGGAAGTCATCATTTTCATATGTGAGTAAAACCCGTTTTTAAAACGAACCCGTATTTTGCAAAGGATCAAGTTTGCATTATTATCAAAACGGGTTCCTTTCACCCCATTCAATTATTTAACTTCCCATGTTTGTAAAACACAGCATCGATTGCTCTACGCTTCAGAATCCATTTAAAATGAAATATCAGAAGACCCAATGAAATGAAAACAAAGCAAATAAGTACCGACTCAATTCGAGTTGATCGTGAAATGTATTCTGTTTGTTTAATAGGGAATATGCACGTATTTTGTTTACTAATTTAAACGTTTCTACTAGTTATTACATTACCAAAAATGTATATAACACATCAAAAATATAAATCATTACGCTATACAATGTATATTCAAATCAGTATCCTTTTCGGGCGACATAAACGCGGCCATTTTGGCCTGTACTGTGACGTCAGGCTACACGAGTTCGAGGTAATAACGAGGTGTTAAGAAAGTAATAATAATAATAAAAGTAATAATAATAAACTCATTTATTGGTACCATTTAATGCATATTCAACAATTACAACAATTATTATTATTGGTACATACAAATTTAGTAACAAAAAAACAAAACAAACACTATGCAAAAAAAAAAAAACAGAAGATAGTGTGTAGTAATATGTCTCATTTCAGCTCCGCGCGCCAAACGACACGTAGAGCTACGCTGGTTATCAAACGAGACCTATGAAAAAGTGAACTAATATTTTAACGACCGACGATTTACACAACAACAAAAAACAAAACAGACACGTTTTACACTATCTGGGGGCACGGCAGTGCCCCCACCAAGTCGAGCAAAAAAGCGGCACGGCCGTACCATCCTTTTCTCGAAGCAATTCAGGCCATTTTCGACCCCCTGTAACTTCGTTGTGGATAAAACTTGAAGACTGAAATTTTCAGTAACCATGCAGGATTGTAAAGACAAGATATATTTAAAATTTCATTCAATTTGAACCAGTATTTTAAGAATTATAACGGGTCAAATTTCGTAATTTTGTCACTCACTGACTGACTGACTGACTGACTCACCGATCATCAAAATTCTAAGGCACTTCTAGCAGACCTAGAAGCTTCAAATTTGGAATATAAGTAGTGCTTGGTGTATGAATCAAGGAAAAACTAAAAAATCTAGAAAAAACCGGTATAGAGGGCGCTGTCGTACCTCTTCTCGAAGCAATTCAGGCCATTTTCGACCCCCTGTAACTTCGTTGTGGATAAAACTAGAAGACTGAAATTTTCAGTAACCATGCAGGCATTGTAAAGACACGGTATATTTCAAATTTCATTCAATTTAAACCAGTATTTTAAGAATTATAACGGGTCAAATTTCTTAATTTTGTCACTCATTGACTCACCGATCATCAAAATTCTTAGGCACTTCTAGCAGACCTAGAAGCTTCAAATTTGGAATATAAGTAGTGTTTGGTGTATGAATCAAGGAAAAACTAAAAAATCTAGAAAAGACTGGTATAGAGGGCGCTGTCACAACGCCACGTATATACGAAATATGTACTAAAGTAATAACAATGCGAAATATAAATAAATCCAATCTAGACCGGCAAAAAGAAAATTATATGGACATATTTACAATAAGTAGAAGGTACCGAAAAGGAAAAAAGTAGAACTGTCTACAAAATACAAAAAGAAATGAGATCCCATCAAAAACAATACTTGTCAAAAAAACCAAGTCGCGCAACTCAGTTGTTCTGCGGTAAAAAGTTGTGAGATCCAAGTAAATCCAAGTCTTCAAATTTCGTCTCAAAATTCTTTAATGTTTTATATAAATATATTGAGACTTGGCCATCGCACTAAATAATTGAATTTACACGTGTTTTCAGGCGATTGAATTTTCACGTGTTTTCAGGCGATTGAATTAACACGTGTTTTCAGGCGATGGCCAAGTCTTAATATATTTATATAAAACATAAAAGAATTTTGAGACGAAATTTGAAGACTTGGATTTACTTGGATCTCACAACTTTTTACCGCAGAACAACTGAGTTGCGCGACTTGGTTTTTTTGACAAGTATTGTTTTTGATGGGATGACATTTACCAAAACAACAACAGTTCAGTTCAGCTTCTTGTAATTGGACTCTGGTCGTCTGTCGAATAACACATTTTGTGTCGGCCAAGCGTCACGTTTTGGAAAATTGCGAGGGTCTATAAAATTAGTAATTTTTTGTTGATTAAGTTTCATTATGAAATTATGATAAACTTTAAAAATAATAGCATTATGTATGTTTTTCATACAATGAAGATTAAGAAAATAAAGACAACTCATTTTAAAGTAATATGCATGCATATTCCCTATTACTATGCCCTGGGATTACCCTCGTATTAATGGTTAAAAGGCAGAAATTTAAATTTCTCCACATTAAGAATACTACCATACGAAATTTACATCTATACTCTATACTAATATTACCAAGGCTAAAGAGTTTGTTCATACTAGTCTTTAGGTACTTATAAGGCTGAAGAGTTTGTTTGAACGCGCTAACCTCAGGAACACTTGGTTCTTTTTACCGCGGGAAAATATGTTGTTTCAGGGAAAATTCAAAAACACGGGCAACGCTATGAAAAGCTAGAGAACCAATATCACTCGTTCTCTGTCTACGAGTATTGTAGGTATTTGTTGCTGGAAGTCAGTTTGTAGGAAAAAACTGAAGATTAATTATCACACCCGAGAAAAGGCAGCGATTGCGCTAGTTTTATTTCATCATCATCCGCAATATTTCCTGTTACTCATAATAAATAGAACAGTACAAAAAGCATTCCAATAAGCCGGAACGGTAACGAGCATGAAAAGTTGCTGAGTGGAAAGGATTAAGTATTCCTCTCACTATCCATTAAAACAAGCTTATCTTAAAAATGGTTTACTTTCTGTTGAAATGCCTCCCCAGGCGAACAGCCCATGGATTTTACAGCTGGAAAAAGGGGAAGATCCCATCCAGTTTGGATCAGCTATTCTCATCATCATGATCATTTTAGCTATTAGACTTCCACTGCTGGACATGAGCCTCGATCGAAGACGACCAATTATTCCGATCAGCTCGTCTGCTTGATAATAATACCTCTCAATTTGCTTCTGTAGTTTTATTGATTGTACAATGTGGCTACCTCGAGCTAATCAACGATACATATTTATTTTTTGTTTTCGAATGGCTTTATTGCTGTTGACTGCAGATGGCCATGTTTACCAGAACAGCGACACCGGAAATACATGAAAAGTTTTTGTCGGCACGATCTTGAGCTGAGAGCACTTTTTTTGTAGCGACTAGTTCTAGTTACTCAAATCCGAATTATTGCTGTTGAATTTTTTCTATTGCTGGCGTGTTGATAATAACGAGCGAGGCGGTAAAATAATACTGTGGCAATAAAGAACTATTCATTCATATAATGAATAGTTATAGTAATAGAGTCACGTAAAAAATGGAAGCACTTCTAATGCCGTTCTAAATTCTAATACCATTGCCGTTGCGCCTTAACGAATTTTAATATCATATCTTAGCCATTTTAAAATGCAGCTCAGAAAGCATTGTGTACTTTTGGCCGAAGAGTAGTTAATCTGGCTTTATGGAAAGTCGCGGTAGCTTAAAAAATATATTACCTCTAAACCTAGTACACGACTTCAGTAGCTTAGTCGGTGGGCAGGTCCGCCTGAAGCTAAGGGTTTGATTCCTTTTGATGATATGATATAGTGTATTTCTTGAAATATGGTATACATAGGAGTAGGGTTATTCCCTTAGAGTAAGTAACAGAGCGCGCATATCACTAAAACTTCATTGTGCAGAACGTAGACAGCTAGCATAGACAAACGTAAGAAAGAGCGAATGACAGGTAGGGATGGGGCGTGCCGATGTGGAAAAAGCTATCGATAAATTACATTAATTAGGTTCACTGTTAGGTAATTAGTTACACACTCTTTATGTTATTTACTTGTTCTCTGGTTCATTATATAATACATCTAGTAATTTACCAAATTATAATGATAGTTCTGCCATTTACATAATCATTTTCTGGTTGTTTCAAGTGGTTACATTTATTATTATTATGAATACTTTATTGTACAAGAATATAAATAATTGTACGAAAGGTGTGCTTAATTTAGGTCTTACAAAGTAGTAAGATTCTAACATTACCCTTTTGGGGCATTGCAACCTTATGATTAGATACTTAAATACATAAAATATATTAATAATGGGTAAAATCATTAAAAAATATCGGCATTTAAAATTATGGACCCGAAGAAGCTATGTTTGTCCAAAGTGAATGTGAATTGTTATATTGTTGAATAAATTAAAAAATAACAATTAAATACGTCTGCGTATTTAATTGTTATTTGCTCACAATATATCGGCGTCATGGTTTAAGTCGTCTTGAGTACTTCCGACAACTTTTTAATTTTTTTTTTCATACGCTGACGAGTAGCGTAAAGCTCTTTGCATCGCAATAGGCGACGTTCCGAGGAAAAACTCTACTCCCATCATCATCATCATCATCATCACCCTATTAACGTTCCCACTGCTGGGACACAGGGACTTCTCTCTTGCCGAGAGAGATTAGGCCTTAATTCACCACGCTGGCCAAGTGCGGGTTGGTGAATGTCACATTTCCTTCAAACTCTTTTAAAGTTCTCAGAACATGCCGGTTTCCTCACGATGTTTGCCTTCACCGTTAAAGCACGTGTTTAAAGCGCACATAAATTTCTCAAGAAGAAAAATCCAGAGGTGCGTGGCGGGGTTTGAACCCACGACCTTCGGAATGAAAGTCGAGTGTCCTCCCACTTAGCCAACACGGCTTTTTTTTTTTTTTTTACTCTATTCCTAACTAACATATTTTTTTAAGTCATCGACTACAATCGATCGCATCCCATCACTATACTTTTGACGGTCGGCGCGGTGCGCGGGCGGGTGTTTGCGTGCCCACCTCTTGCGTCTGCTTCACCCCCCCAAAAAGACGCGATGCTTGATTTATTTTTATCAAAATAAGTGTAAAAATCGACATACCGATGAAATGTAATGTTAGATTTCAACTTGCAGTCCTTTCTTGTCTCATTTTTGCAGGATTTGACTGCACATTTTACCATTTTTATTGCCCAATTTAGCAAAATGAATTGAGATCCTCACGCCGCTCCTACCGCGCATCCACGACTGCGAAGGCTCGCTGCGCGAACGTCATGTTGTTTTTAGCCGTGTCTGATGTTCGCAATTCAATAGGCTCACTCTATTCTTACCATAGATAGATACTCTAAGGTTATTCCATACAGTTCTACATATTACGTCAATTTAGATTTGACATGCAATGCCAATTATTATTAAAGAAAAAATAAAAATAATACAATAGTACAATGACAATTTATACCTTTTTCATTTGTGTAATAGGCTTGCTAAATAATTAAATAAATAATATACTATAAATAATGTATAATATACTTTTTGTACGATTTGCTAAATCTGACTCCAAGTCTCTGTGTCTCATTACATTATTTACAAAACAAATGTATATATGAAATATATATATTCTTTTACATATCCCAAGCCGTATTTGAAGGTAACACATAGTCATTAATAGTCATTAATATAGTCATTAATAGTCATTTATTGATAATATTATTATACGTCACAATTACATTTTGTTTACACTGATTTTTCAGTACTAATAATGTCAAACCAAACAAATCATCAAATTCAATTACTTAATAAATATGTCAAATTGCAAATAATGTAGTCAACACAAATGTCAAGTTTTAAATAATAAATAAATTACAATACAAACGGAATGTCAATGCAAGCAAATTAATTGGTATGTCAGCTACTTATGATTTGTCAGAGAGCACTCTATGAACTCATCATAAGTATAAAATGACTGTTGTATGAGCCATCGTTTTAATCGTGCCTTGAATGCGGAGTCGCCCGTGGCTTCAACCACCGAATCTGGAAGTTTATTATATACTGTCGCACCTATAACATGACTTAATCTGGCAGATTTCTCGAGTGTGCGCGACACTGTTTCGAGTTTGTGCCGGTTACGCGTTAAGTACGAGTGATGTTGTCCATTCGTCGCATACAAGTCCATGTTGGACCGAACATACGAGGCTACCTGATAAATGTGCATGCAAGGTAGTGTCAGAACCTTTAAGGTTTTAAAGTAGGGACGTGCAGATACGTCGCCACGTATTCCTGCCACTGAACGTATGGCCCGTTAGTACGTAGCATAGAGTTAAGTTAACTTAATTGTTTTATTTATATTATAATTTATATTATTTGCAGGTCAGCGCTTCGCCATGCTAGAGATGAAGTGTGTGCTGAGTGAAATCTCGCGAGCCTTCAAGCTGCGGCCCGTCGTGAAGGGAGCGCGGCCCAAGCTCCTAGCTGATATGGTCTTGCGGCCTGCAGAACCGGTCTACGTGGAATTCGTTCCACGTTAATAGGCCCACCACGTTAATTATATTACCACCAACATGATTCCATACTATAAATGTGTGTGATATTATAAATGCGAAAGTAACTCTGTCTGCTTTTCTGACGCAAAAATATGAGGCGATTGCAATTAAATTTGGTACATAGATTTTCTAGAGCCCGAGAAAGGGCAAAGCGTACTTTTTGCCTCGGGACAATGTCATTCCACGTTTACCTAACTAGACTTATTTATTTTTAAGATTCACCTGTGACAAATTTCGTTTTTGCGTTAACTAGAGGAAGGCGAAAACAAGGCGAACATAGGCGAAGGCAAATACATGTTTCTATATTATGTTAGAAAATTTTGTCTGCATATTTTGTTAGAAAATTAAATGAAATGAAAATGTATATTTATTGGACAGAAAAACAGAAATGATTTGATGATAAGCAACGCATAACGATTTCAACACAATTTCATTTTTTTTTGGAAAAATATTCATAAAAATCTATGAGTAAATATTTTTTGTCCTGTGTTTTTCTGTAAAATGTATAATTTGTGTATAATAATTTTCGATCAACAGTTACCCAGGTAATTTATATTTTTAACAATGGTATTGCCTTTGTTAGTTATTTAACTTCGAACTGCTTATCCTACTTTTTTAAAAGAAAAGTACGTATGCTCGGACCGAGGTACGGTCAGTGTAAAATTAACATAGGCGTCTTGAGTAGTCAAAATAAGCTAAAAAACATTTCATCTTAATGATTTAAGCTGTTAATATTATAATATTGTATGCGCCTAAAGTGGTCAAAATATCGCACTTGTATTGTTCCACATTCGAACATAGATGCTGACTGTACCTACGCTTTATGACGCTCCGCTGAACAAAGTTCAAACACAATTTTATTGAACAATTGCTGGATTTCAATCACGAGCATTTTAAAGTAAATGTTTAATTTAAAATATGTTTAAAATCCAAAATTTTAATAACTATAAAATTGGAAAAACGGAAAGAGTGAGTTCTATTCGCTTCTGACACTGAACACTGAGTTCAGAAGGGAATAGAACACTGTGTTGTTCTATTCGCTTCTGACACTGAACACTGAGTTCAGAAGGGAATAGAACACTGTGTTGTTCTATTCGCTTCTGACACTGAACACTGAGTTCAGAAGGGAATAGAACACTGTGTTGTTCTATTCGCTTCTGAACTCAGTGTTAAAAAATGAAGCGAACTGCCAGACAATGTTTTTTTACATTTTTTTACATGACAATATTTCCTTGATATTTTTATTTTCAAAATCTTTAATTTTATTAAGTTAAATTTTTAAGTTGACTTGTCCATGTATGCTCTGTGAATCTATGGAAATAAATGTTTTTGACTTTGACTTTGAGTAAAACAATAGCTGCAATATTATTTTAACATAAATTTTCAATTTTCTTTAAATTCAATTATAAAATAAACTAAATTTAAGTTTTGTTATGTGATATTTCTAGTGTAACATGATAG
The DNA here is from genome assembly GCA_929108375.1 of Gymnoscelis rufifasciata. Lineage (NCBI taxonomy): Eukaryota > Metazoa > Arthropoda > Insecta > Lepidoptera > Geometridae > Gymnoscelis > Gymnoscelis rufifasciata. The sequence continues at coordinate 13,709,165 of OV815314.1, forward strand.
TAAGGTAGATGCTCCTACCTAATTATGGGTCTTAAATATTTTGTGAATAAAAATAATACATTATTTTTGCGTTTTTTTTATACCTACCTTCAGTACTCACTAATGTTAAATAATTCCAATTCTTGGATGGGTGCCCCCTTTAAGTGCCTCCTTTCACTTTATTACAATACAATATGTGTATTATTTATGGGCGTATTCTCTCACATGTATAAAACATTTTAAGCGAACTGTCAATTCCAGTTTCCTTAATAATTCTAGTTATAAAATATATATTTTTATCAATTTTAACTTGACATGTCCCAGTGCTACTAACTTCTTCTTCTTTTTAACCGACTTAAAAAAAAAGGTGGTTTCTCAATACGACCGTATAAATATATATATTATATATATATATTATATATATTTTTTAATAGGTTGCGTCCGTGAGAGTGCTACTAAGAAAATAAACGATTTGACGTTGACTTAAGCTATTTAATTAGTATGTCATTTAATTTTGTTTCAAACTGAATCTTAGTTCAATTAATATTTTGAGGGGGACGCAAAATGGCGTTCAACTGAGAAACATCTTTTACACTTTATAATTTTATTTAACTCGACACTGGCAAATTGTCGCTTCAAGCGCAAAGTCCAAATAAAAGAAACTAAACTGAATCTTAGTTCGCGTAAATCACGGATCCCATTCGCCAAGTTGCAAGCCTGACCGTGCATTTATAATTTAGCAGCTGATATGGCTTAAGCTTCCAACAGAAGTTTACTCTTCAAAGACATAAGATAATCCGACTATATTCGTATGCTAATGATAGATATTTGAATAACTGCGGGGATGGAGATATGTTTGTTACCAACTTTTACGTGAGGAAATAAAGTAAATAACTGTTAATCGGGAGGTAAAGATATTGTTGTTTATTATTTACCTACCTATTTTTTTTATTTTTATTGATTTATGGTTTATGATTACATGGTCTTACCAGTAAGATAGAGTATGACCATAATATGGTAAAACAAATTAGTAAAAGTAATAAAAATATAAATAAATAGGTACAAATAGAAAAAAATTAAAATAGCCTATTAAACATATTATGTTAAATATATCATAGATTCAGTTCAGTTTCTTGTAATTGGACTTTGCGCTTGAAGCGACAATTTGCCAGTGTCGAGTTAAATAAAATTTATAAAGTGAAAAAAATTTTACTCAGTTGAACGCCATTTTGCTAAGAATAAACATATTATGTTTAATAGGCTATCTTTAAACTTTTCTATTTGTACCTATTTATTTCATATTTTTATTACTTTTACTAATTTGTTGTAGACGCCACTGCTACTATGTGTGCAATGATCTCTCCATCCATCAAAGGTTCCCTGGAAGAGAATCGCTTTTAGTGATAAAGTCGCCCATTGTTTCACTCTATACTATGCACAATTCTCTGTAATATGTTCCATGTTGTAGGTGTTTCAATAAAGAATATTTATTGTATTGAATGATCTGCAAAAAAAAGGATTTTTTATTTTTCACATTCTAAGTTATTAAGGCCAAAAGTCGGGAGCACAGTACTCAAACCAGACGAGTGTTCTTTGAGCCTTAAATTTAATGAAAATCTTTTATCATATCTAAAGTCTTCGCAAATGATTTCTAACACTTTATCTATACTAATATTATAAAGAGGAAAGGTTTGATTTTTTGTTTGTTTGTTTGTTTGTCTCGAATAGGCTCTGAAACTACTGCACCGATTTAAAAAATTCTTTCACCATTCGAAAGCTACACTATCCCTGAGTGACATAGGCTATATTTAGTTTTCAAAAATAATATGGTTGCTTACCAAACTCCGATAATGTAACCCATGGTGAAAAAAAAGAACCTAAAATCTTTCTTTAATCGCGAATGCTGCGAAAACTATTGAATATATAACAAAGTGATGTATTACAACTTTGTAGAACTTATCATTATCTACAAAAAACGTTGCTACTCATATCTCTAACTATTATAGTTTTGTGACAATAGCGATTTTTTTGAAAAAATAAATCTAAAATCTTTTTTTAATCGCGAATGCTGCGAAAACTATTGAATATATAACAAAGTTATGTATTACTAGCGGCACGCCCCGGCTTTGCACGGGTAATTATACAAAATTGTTTCAAAATTATTCAAAAGTTTCTCTCCGTAAAAACCATCCTTAAACTCCAACAAACACTTTAAGAAATAAATTGGCTAAATTGGTATAGGCGTTGTTGAGTTATGCGCTTAGCACATTTTGCGATTCATTTTTAACCCCCGACAAAAAAAGAGGGGTGTTATATGTTTGACGTGTCTATATGTCTGGGACTTCATAGCTCCCGAACCGATGAAGCGATTTCAACTTAGTTTTTTTTGTTTAATAGGTGAGTCTGGCGCGAGTGCTCTTAGGCATGTTTCATGAAAATCGGTTGTGCCGTTTAAAAATTGTGGGGGTTAGAGTGGGGAAGGAAAACCGAAAATCTGAAAAAATCACGAGTGGGGTATCAAATGAAAGCACATTGCGTGCACATTACACATTATTATGGTGTTTTACTTTTAAGGAAATTGAAGGATTCTAATCGGGGGTTTTTCTTATATTTTTTAGATTTATTATTTTTAAGAAGATTAAGGTAAGAGAAAACATACTATTGATTGCAATGCTCAAATTGGTGTAACAGACAACAAACATAAACTTGGTTCGGGTCAATTGGTGTAACGTAAGTTTTTTGAAGAAAGTTGGTTTTTTATTGGTGTATGTGTGGTTATAATTTTTCGTTCAAGCTAAGAATTAGTGTAAGAGCAATGCTGGTTTGCCAAGATACATACACTAACTTAACCTTCTTTGGTCATAGGATAGGAATACAACAATTCGACTTATGTAAATGGATCACATACCTACTCAGTTACAACATAATTTCGACGGAAGTCTGCAAATTCACAGTTAAAATGTGTAGCGTAACTGTATTTTTTTAAAGCTAGAATTCTATTATTATGCTATTCGAAAGAGCAGAAAAAAACTAAAAAAAACTGTATACTCAACTTATTTTACGTGTTATGGTGGTTAACCCAATTGAACCTGCAACCGACTATAATGTACAATATCTATGCTATATATGCTAGGGTTTAGTTCTGAAAATAACTTTTTGAATGGGATTAGTTACCTGTTAACGAATTATTAACTACTAACTAAGCGACAAAATATTATCAAGCGAAAATTTCTTTATTTTACGCACACGACCATTCAGTAGGGAGCCGACCCCGCGCGGCAGATTATTTCGTGATCTTAACCCGTACCTCCGTGCTTGAGTGACGCTTGCCACTCCACAACGCATAGTTAGCTAAAAAATTAACTCGTGATATCTTTTGAATGGAATGTCAGAATCTAATAATTCAAAAAGTTATATAAAGGTTTTAAAGCAATCTTACATAATACATTATTTATTTTGTTAAGGATTTATACCAAGATACAAATAAAGAGCCTTTTCAAACAGTGGTATTTTAATTTTTTAATATAAAAAATCGCTTATTGTCACAAAACTATAATAGTTAGAGATATGATGTTACGACGTTTATTGTAGATAATGATAAGTTCTACAAAGTTGTAATACATCACTTTCTTATATATTCAATAGTTTTCGCAGCATTCGCGATTAAAGAAAGATTTTAGGTTCTTTTTCTTCACCATGGGTTACATTATCGTAGTTTGGTAAGAAATCATATTATTTTTGAAAACTAAATATAGCCTATGTCACTCAGGGATAGTGTAGCTTTCGAATGGTAAAATATTTTTTTAAATCGGTGCAGTAGTTTCAGAGCCTATTCGAGACAAACAAACAAACAAACAAAAAATCAAACCTTTCCTCTTTATAATATTAGTATAGACAACTTTGTAGAACTTATCATTATCTACAAAAATCGTCGTTACATCATATCTCTAACTATTATAGTTTTGTGACAATAAGCTATTTTTTATTTAAAAAAAATAAAATACCACTTTTTGAAAAGGCTCTTTATTTGTATCTTGGTATTAATCCTTAACAAAATAAATTATTTATAATGTAAGATTGCTTTAAAACCTTTCTATAACTTTTTGAATTATTAGATTCTGACATTCCATTCAAAAGATATCACGAGTTAATTTTTATAACCGCTCGGCTGCTAACTATGCGTTGTGGAGTGGCAGGCGTCACTCGGGCACGGAGGTACGGGAGGGGGGTTAAGATCACGAAATAATCTGCCGCGCGGGGTCGGCTCCCTACTGAATGGTCGTGTGCGGAAATAAAAAAATTGTCGCTTGATAATATTTTGTCGATTAGTTAGTAGTTAATAATTCGTTAACAGGTATCTAATCCCATTAAAAAAGTTATTTTCAGAACTAAATCCTAGCATATAGCATAGATATTGTACATTATAGTCGGTTGCAGGTTCAATTGGGTTAACCACCAAAACACGTAAAATAAGTTGAGTATACAGTTTTTTTTATTTTTTTTCTGCTCTTTCGAATAGCATAATAATAGAATTATAGCTTTAAAAAAAATAGGTACAGTTACGCTACACATTTTAACTGTGAATTTGCAGACTTCCGTCGAAATTATGTTGTAACTGAGTAGGTATCGGTTTTCCTTCCCCACTCTAACCCCCACAATTTTTAAACAGCACAACCGATTTTCATGAAACATGTCTAAGAGCACTCGCGCCAGACTCACCTTTTAAACAAAAAAAAACTAAGTTGAAATCGCTTCATCCGTTCGGGAGCTATGATGTCCCAGACAGATGGACACGTCAAACAGAATGACACCCCTCTTTTTTTGTTGGGGGTTAAAAATGAATCGCAAAATGTGTTGCTAAGCGCATAACTCAACAACGCCTATACCAATTTAGCCAATTAATTTTTTTAATTGTTTGTTGGAGTTTAAGGATGGTTTTTACGAAGAGAAAAATTCGAATAATTTTGAAACAATTTTGAATAATTACCCGTGCAAAGCCGGGGCGTGCCGCGTATTTCAATAAAGGTCTCCTCAAGTTTGAAGTTACAAATTGTTTTACAACCAAATTATTACGTGTCGCGAGCTATTAAAGTTTCAAGTAGGGCTTTCTAAGGATCAAATAGTGCCAACATTCCTTTATTATTGTTTAAACGGACAATTCGCTTGATTCTGTAGCATACGTTTTTGTTTTATTTATATTAAACATTTAAATAGCCAAGAATAAATACTGGAGGCATCCATAAATACTGGTCACATATAATTCGCTTTATCAATATTATTGTTGGATAAAAAAGTGCCAAGATATGCCTAGAACATCAAAGTTCGGGTACGGGACTCGTGACGTATAAATTCAGTTTAAATCGTACTAGTACTTAACGGCACACAAAACTTCAATTCACTGTGTCGTCTTAAATTTTCGTTTGCGCGAAAATAAAAAAAAAATATAATTCAGACTTCAATTTTTTTTTAAATCCTATTTATATTGTTTGAAGTTTGCATAGCCTTCCAAAATGGCTATCTCAACATAATAGCCAAAGTCTGTCTAAACAGTGGTTCCACAATATTGGAAGCCTCAGGGCATAGAGCAAATGTATACAAGCAAACGATCGGATCCTAATAGAATACCTAATAGAAGTGGTGCGAAACGATCCATTCAAAATAACTCTAAGTCGATTCATACCGTGGCATATACAGCTCGCGGTTCAAAACCATTTCAGACCCGATGTAGTTTGCGGGATTGGAATTACTTTAAAAAGCCATTATTTAGAAACATTACTTTATTTAACGAATCTTTATTTCTCAAAGAACATACAGGCGTCCACTTATAGAGAATAAACATTTTCGTACCTTATTCGATAATGTCTGCTGTAGTGGATATAAAAACTGTGTCGCGGACATCATCGCCCTCGTCTAATAACAAGGTTTCGTAGCAAATTCTCCTGTTTAAGCGTGAGAGAACTACTAACAAATTAAACTAAAACTTACGTCAATACCTATTTATGTTTTTCCAAATTTCTATACATAGAAAATATTCATATATAAGTTTATTTATACCAATATATACCTATGAATTTATTGAGTGCCTGTCTAATGTCATATCACAATTTCTGACCAGTAATTTTCATTGGATGGCTCCGAAATTACAAAAGTACATACAGGACAATATTATAAAATAAAACTTTTTCCCGTTCTTGTCTTAATTATATCAATAAATTGAATTTTGAGTTAGTTTCATTCAAATTGCAAAACTTGGTCCACGAACAACACAAGAAGGGATCTCGTGTTGTTTACGTCAGTTTCCATCTAAGAACAAGAAACCTCTTTGTTCTCTCCAACCATTTCTATTGTTTTGTTGTATTGTCCTTGGGATTCAGTCACAGACAACATTCAAGTAGGTAGTTTATATTGAGGGTCTGTCTGTCCATCCAATCTTCTAAAGTTTTGTACAGGCACATATGAACAATAGCGATGTGTGTAAACACACTATGGCCCGTATTGTTAAAACAAACTCAACCATCATTCATATTTATTTCGAATAATAGTGGCGTAAACATAAAGCTTCTTCAACAAGATTCCCAAAGAATAGCAACAGTTGTCAATAACTAAATTAAAAAATATTAAAAAAACAATCTCTGTAAAAAAGCTTATTATAAAATATCGGATTACCTTGAGGACAAAACTGCTTGGTACGGAATCTGCTCCAACAGAAAATCTAAAACAAAACTAACAAATAATGATTGTAAAGTTTCATTACAAAATGAGCTAGAGTTTCTAATCGCTTCTTGCTCTAGTGTAAAAAAAGCGAAGCGACCAGATACGATAAATTTATTTTCTATTTATCTATCCTATGTTTATTTTTAGTTTTTGGTATTTTATTTTTGACGTGTCTAAGTTTTGTAAAACCAAACAATGGAAATAAATGATTTTGTATCTTGTATCTTGCTGAGGCAAAACCTTTTGGCGCGCACAAAGATTTGAGCTTACCACGGGTCTAGATGTTGTTGTTTGACAATGTTATCTCATTGATTATTCTTAGTTTTTATTTAAATTAGCTTTAAGTTGACCTGACCATGTGTGCTATGTGCGTCTAAGGAAATAAACGTTTTGACTTTGACTTTGTTTGGATTCAGAGTCAATCGAAGTTAGATTTGAGTTTAGTTTAATAAGCATGTGCTTATAAGCGTTTATTTTCTTGGACATTGTGTCCACACTGGCATTATTGGCTGTCACATGCCGAACGCGCGAGTGTTTGAAACCTAAGGCGCAGTACCAATCTCCGCACGTGTAATGCTACGAGTGTGGGCACGTGGGACCTACACACCTATGTCGAAGATACTCACACCGAATTTCGACATGATTTTGCCTGAAATATTTGAATCACTCTACGTGGTACAGTCAACAGCAAAAGTAACTGATAAAAATCGATGTTTCAAACCATCTTCTAGTATGACGTGCCAAATGTAACATATTATACCAAAGTGTTAATTGCTAAGTTTGGTTAGACCGCATTATACGATCTGATAATTTCAAAATTGATCTTCACGATTCAGGTTTTGCCTGGTGTAGGAGATCGCTGGTTAATTTTATGTACCTACAGTAATTTTTCTGTTGAATAAACATTTGCATTTATACTGGTACAAATACCGCAGTTGATGTCTTAGGTCTTGTGATCGATTAGTCAGACTTGTTGTCTGAATGTATTTGCATTGTATAATGGCTATTTGGCTTTGTGGTCTAAGAAATTCCGCTGCCTGTTTTATATACGGATTTGATAGTAGAGGCTCATGAAAATAAATATGGAGGTGATTGATAGTTATTCTATATGGATGAAAATAAACTGAGTTATTGTCAAAGAAAAATGTCAGGTTCTACGAAAGGAGGTACAGGTAAAATTGATAGCGGACATAATATAGCTATGTAGGTATTAATAATCTTCAAAATTTCGTGTCTTTTGTTCTTTGTCCACTGATTATTATATTTTGTGCTAATGTTATTTAACAGTCTGTTGCCATTTTAAATTGTACTCGATGTTATGTTGTTATTACGAGAACATCGCATTTAATCATAATAATTTGATGTATGTTTTTCTGTTACCTTGTGTTGGTGTAAAAAGAAATGTACTAAAATATTCTATAGATAAAGAATGCATAGAAAGCTAGATTACCTACACGGAAATAATGCTTTAGGGAAAATATGAGCCATCCTAATCACGCAAAACATATTCGTTATAAGGAAACAGCTACATAGCACTTTCCTAATTATCTCGGTGATACATAACCCTGTCATGAAATGAGTTCTGTTTTCGCACTCGCAAAAGAAAACAATAACAAACCAAAGATATTATCTCTTTACGAACCTTAATTACATTATGTTATTGTTGTGTTTATATAAGATTTTCCCTGAGCTGATAAGTATTTTATCCAACATCCACCAATTAGATATTCATTCCATACTAGCGGCCCGCCCCGGCGTCGCACGGGTAAAAAAAGTTCCCGGTAATTTTTCCTTATTTGCTCACAGTTTAGACCTACCCTGGACTATGACAAACATTTTAGAACCGAAATCAGCTCAATCGACCCAGCCGTTCTTGAGTTTTAATCAGACTAACGAACATCAATTCATTTTTATTTATATAGATAGATTCAAGGCCAGATTGAAACGCTGGCTCATAGAAAAGTCATTTTATAACTATGACGAGTTCATGAATGGGAATGATTTTTAATTTATAAAAATGATTTCTGTTTACATTATTATTTATTCCATTATTTTAATTTATTTGACATGTAATTAAAATAATAATTAATTCATGACATTCGTAATCATTATTAATGAGAATTATGATAAATTGACATTATTTATATTTTGTGTACTTAGTTACAAATGAGACATTATTTTAATTGTTTATATGAATTATTAATGTATTTCATATTTGGACATTTAAATTAATTGTGATATTAGTTATTATTATATTTTGAAAAAGTTGTGGCATTGGCCAACCACGTTTAAACCCATATTGTAATCTATAATCTATATTATCAATTTAAATATCAATATAAATAAGACAAAAATAATGCATTTTAGTCAAAGAGCACCTAACCCTATTGACATTAATTTAGAATTCAATGATAGTTATATTGAACAAGTTGACTCGATACGATTCTTAGGATTAGAAATTGACAAAAAGCTTGACTGGAAATGTCACTTAGATTTATTATGTAGACGAATCAGTAGTTCAGCATATTCCTTATATAAATTAAATGCAACTGTAAATACAGAATCTTTGATTATAGCATATTACGGTATAGTCGAGTAACTGCTGAGATTTGAAATAATTTTTTGGGGAAAATCAACTAATAAAAATGACATATTTAAAGCTCAAAAGCGTTGCATTAGATCCATGTTTGGCATTCCAACAACTGATAGTTGTAAACCTCTGTTTGTGAAGCATGGCATTCTCACACTTCCGTCCCTTTACATCTTAGAAGTAGCATTATTTGTAAAAAAAAACAATCATCCATTTATGTCATTTAATGATATTGTGACACGTAATAGACGAAATACCGACAGGCTCATTATGCTTAGTCGCAAGACAGCGCTAATGCGCAAGACTATAATATGTATGGCACCAAAAAATTATAATAAGATATATATTAGAGATATATATTAAAAATCTCAACTATAATTTATTTAAATCGAAATTTAAACAATTCTTAGTGCAAAAATGTTACTATGAAATACATGACTTTTTAAATGATTAATTTTAATTTTATATTTTGAATGTAGAATTTATAAGGAATATTATTTCTAATTTATTATTATAATTAAAATGAATCATATTATTATTTTATTTTTTTAATGTATTATTGATAAATTTCTGACATATAATGGATTTTTGCATGCTAACAAGTAGAACATAATTGAGACACATTTAATATTAAGATCTTTTGTAAACTACATTATGTTGAAGCAAATAAATGATGATTATTGATTATGATTATTATTGATTATTCAATAAATGACTATTATTATTAGATGGATGAACGAATTGGTGAAGGCCGCGGGTTAACTTTGGAAGCAGGAAGTTGCAAACTGAAATAATTAAGTAATTTTTAGTTTAATTTGAAGAGTAGGTAGCCTATCCTTTTTTCTTCAGAAGTGGCTGCTTCAGAAGCGGCAATCAGCAGCAACGTCCGCCAAGCTGCGTTCCTTCGATGGCATGGTGAGGACCTAGGTCAAGGTTCTGATGGGGCGAGTGGAACGAGCAAGAGAGAGAGAGTGAGGTACAGGATCTGATAAACCACAGAGTAATTATTTTTTATGTTGGATAAGCCTTCATTTGACCACAGTCTCACCTGATGTAAAATGACGATGTGGTCTGAGATGGGGCATGAAGACCTAGAAGGTAGATGGCTTCTCCGGACCGCATAACGAAACAAGAAAAAATCGCTAAACGCTCTGGCCCAGCCCAGGGTGGTGAAAGGTCGCGGTCGAAGCCTACCACCAGAGACTGTTCTTAGCACCACCCGGAGGTCACGTGAAAGGATTCAGAGGGTTAACACTTACGGACGTAAACGAAAACATTAAAGTGGACGTTGAACTACGAATAGGGATCGTTAGGATTTAGGCTTACATTTTTTTGGCTCTGCATAATCTGCGTTTTGCCGTGAAATCGCGATGGACGAACTGACCGTTTTCGCACTCAATAATATGAAGAATATAGTTTAGGTTTTAACACGTTGTGTTCAGTCGTCATTCCGAATAAGCTACCATTACATCAGCTTGTACGAGATTAAAACTTCAAATTATTCAAAAACTATAGAATGCTCCGGCTGATGACACAAGCTTCTGAAAGAGCAACTCTTATTGACTTGTTTAGGAAAACTTTATTTGGAACATCATCATTAATTGCTTACTAATAATACAATTTCTGGTTTTGGATCTGGGCTTTTACTATGTACAATATGTATGTATTAAAAAAAATAGTATATCAGTCACCTAACACCCATAGCACAAGCTCTGCTTAGTTTGGGGTTAAGGTGAAGCTGTGTGATAAGTCCGGAAATATTTATATTTATTTATTTACTAATAATAAGGCCTATGCATTTTTAACAGGAGATTTAAGAAGCATCGGGTGGCACTTTCGTTCGTGTTTAAAATACCAATGTGAGAAATGATCGCTCGGTCACACTCGACATGTCGTGATCACGCCTTAAACAGGCTCCCAACCCCGCGCAACTAAGGATTACTTAGATTAGTTCGTAAATTATTCTCTTTTAGTTAAATTATTTGATGAAAGTAAGCTAGATGAGGTTAGGCTAGAAGTCTACAAGGAAAGCAATTCTCGCGCCTTTAATATTATAAAAAAATCGTTATAAAATAAAGTTGATAGCTTTTATTCATTTTATTTGGCTATTACACAATTTTGTCTGTGATTGTTCAATAATTTGCCTTCAAAGGAAAATTCTCGTGCTTAGGATTAAAACGATTCGTAAGAAAAACTAAAAAACAGTACCTACCGGCTTTAGTATACCTAATACCGAATTCATTATTTTATCACGGGCGCGAGAATTTTCCGGCATTGTAACTTGAAGTATGGCTATACATACGCTATAATAACGCAACGTAAATTCGACAATGTGTGTCGATATAATTCAAATACCTACTTAATAGCTTTGTAGGCGTAATCAGGTCGAATTTCTACCAGAGTAGATAGTTGTAAAACGGGCAAAAAATATACCCGTGTTACTTGGTGGTAAGACAGGTAGGTAATGAAGGTAATTTTGGCATAGTTCGCGCAGTTGCCCTGGGTGAGAACCCAACCCGAGCTGTCTATCGCCTTGATAAATTGTTTTCATGACCAGTCCATGTTTACTGACAAGCCGAAAAAGCTTATATGAATTATATTTATATTTTTTACTCAACTCTACAATTTTGTTATATATTTTTTATTGTTTTATTATTGCCTGTCTTAACTTTATATTTTAAATGTTTTTTTTTGTCATTTTATATAAAGAATTCATCATCATCATCAATACCCTATTGACATTCCCAGGGACACAGGGACTTCTCTCTTGACGCTCTCGTCAGGTTAGGGTATAATTCATTTTATACCTTTATATCTTATTCCGTAAATTGATGACTATTCATTAATTATTGTTGACATTGTTATCAGAAGCTCCCGACACATTTTGTACAAATACTTTATTTGTACAAAAAGGTGGGCTTAATGCCTAGGCATTTTCTACCTGCCAACCTATATTGGTTGCTAATATTGCTGGCACCTCATCATCAAAAACTTAGTTGGACCCTAGTCTGTTAGTTCAATTGGTGTATTATATAAATAAATAGTATGTTTCCATACGCATAAGGATGAGCAATTCAAAAATCAACAATCTATTTGAGTTAAGATGTAAATAGCTTTCATTCACTTTGACGTATGTTTGTCAGTGAGATGCATGCCTAATGCTAAGCATGCACATTTGAAATGTTTGTATTTCAAATGTGCATGCTTAGCATTAGGCATGCAAAGGAGGGTTTTCTTGCAACTGATGAACTACCATCTAATAGTTATTTAATGGCTAGCTAAGCCTAAAAAAGCCATGTTGGCTAAGTGGGAGGATACTCGTCACCGAATTTTTCTTAAGATGAATGTGCGCTTTAAACACGCGCTTCATCGGTGAAGGCAAACATCTTGAGGAAACCGGTATGTTCTGAGAACTTTAAAGAGTTTGAAGGACATGTGACATTCACCAACCCGCACTTGGCCAGCGTGGTGAATTGAGGCATCTCTCGCCAAAAGTTCCTGTCCCTGTGTCCCAGCAGTGGGAACGCTAATAGGGTGATGATAATGACAAGCTTGTAACTTCCCTGCGACGTCGCCTGCGTAGTGTTAGATTATTTTCCGTAAGATATTTGAATTGTCTCGGGATAAAATGCCTAATGCCTATGTTCCTATTCCAAGTTATAATCCATCAACATTTAAAATCGAATCGAACTCGCTACCTCTTGCACCTCAAGCGGATCCGCCCACAGCGCTACTGAGGCATTCAGTTTTAGTCTGTTATAAGTAGATAGGTCTGTTATAAGTGATTCTAAGAATAGAGATACAAAAAAAACATGCGACTGATTGAGAACCTTCTGTTTTAGTTGGAAGTCGGTTAAAAATAATAAACCACCGAAAGCGCCTGAAGCTTGATTTCTTAAAGTTGTAGTCAAAAAGTTTTTTTATTTCGACTCATTAAACAAAGTTCCAACATTTACATTAGGAAACAAATTTCTTTAGAAGTTATTTGTGTTGAAACCGTGTTGTCTTTTAAGTTAGTCGTTTCAAGACGTAGGCACGCGCCGAAGCAGTGCGTCTGACGTACGATTGTTTAAACGGAAAATTCAACGAACAAAGAACACAAATTACGTACAATTTAAAAATAAATTAATTTACATGTGTTTCATAAACATGGCGCGGACTTGAAAACAGGTATTGGGATTACTTTCAACTTTTTAGTTTTTTCTTATTTGGCTTTATACCTACTAGTGATACCATATCTGAAAATAATTAACAAAACAGCTTGATCATTCATTTTAATCAATAAGTTAACAATCCATCATCTACTGGGTTCTTGCTTCTTGCACACGATGACGCCAACGCGCCACCGCCGCACCGCCGCTACGCCACCGCCGGCGCCGCGTCCCTTTACCTCCGCGTCGCTGCTTACTTCGCTATTAAGCACGTGTTTTAAATCGCACATACATTTTTCAAGAAGTAAAATCCAGTGGTGTGTGAAGGTGTTTGAACCCACGACATTCGGAATGAAAGTAAAGTGTGCTCCCACTAAGCCAACACAGCACGGCAAGGGTAGGTATTTTTTGCAAACACAAAAAGTTTCTTTGTTGGTGAATTCCATGTTATTATAATAAGGTATATTATTCTTGTCTCGCGCTAATCTCAAATTACCCCGACAGCATTTTCTTATTCTTTGCTCGGAATCCACACAATATTTTTTTATTAGTCAACTGCCTGGAGCAAAAGATTGTACACACACCAAGTTTGATAAATTCTGCGTTCAAGGTCACACACACGAATATTAAATTGCGAAATATTGTGTTCCAATTTGCCGGATTCAATTTTATGTTAGTAACAGCTCAACATCGACTGCGCGGATTTTCAAGAAACCTAATTAATTTGTTGGTTTTGTCTCTGTTCCTAATAACAGCATAACATCAAATATTGTACCAATCCATGTATGCCCTGTGCTTCAAAGAAATAAAGGCTTTGACTTTATTGAAGAAAGTATTTTAAGTTTTTTTTTGTTGATGTGAAATCTAACACACAACTTTCTACAACTTTGTCACTATCTAAGAATGGTTTGAGTTGAAAACTGTTAATTTTTTTGCCAATTATTTCGAGCATTTATTAATTAATTTCAAGCTCCATAGATATGGAGCTTGAAATTAATTAATAAATGCTCATTATCTAATGAACAAATAACTTTTAAGAAATGTCTGATTGAGTGTTCTACACTCGCTGACGACTAAAAGTTATCTGTTTCTAAATAACTTTATTATCTGGAAAAACTTCTTGGATCTGCCCAAGCAAGAGCTTTCAACAATGCAGCCACGTGGAAAATCAATCAATTAGGGTAAAAAGATAAAACCTATTTTAAATCATGAAAGTATCTTATAATCTGATTAGGATTAGGTACCTATATTAATATAACATAGGAAACGACGCCAACACTTGTCGGTAGTTGTCAAATGGACCGCATACATAATTTAATTAAAATAATTATGACTTGTCAGTAAAATTTTCAGTATAGAAATATCGGACACAAAAATGAGACAATGAATGAGTAATATTAGGTCTATTTCAGGTAATTTTTGAACAAAGTTACTTAGTTCGCTGATTTGTGAAGTAAATTAATTAATTATTATTAATTCATAAACAAAATTAACACTCATTAACACAATAGCAATAGTGACGGAAAACCAAAACTATAGAGGTATAAAAAGGTGTTCTTAAATTTATTCACAAGCATGGATTCCTTTTTATCTAAAATTATAAGATTCACTCAATATGAAGCACAAAAATATATCGGATGAACTAGAAATTCGATTCTTAGGCAGGCAATAACTGCCTACAATTATTGTCGCACCTATTTTATTATAACGAATTCTACATACAGGTATCGATACGTACAAATGTCGATATATCGCTGGTTAAATGCTAAACTACCACATTCCAAAATTTTACTTTTTTCACTAGAGACATTCAAAGTTTTCAAAAGTGTTTTTTTTATTTTTGAGCAAGTCTTTCTTATCATATTTATGTTTCACCTATCAATCGACGCGTAATTTTAATTAGAATTAAAATACATTTTTAGTTTTTCCGTAACTTTAACCCAATGTCTTATAAAACCAGATAAGTGACTTTCGCATATAAAAATTGATGTGTTTATTGCTAAAAATATCATTAAAAGACCACATTTCATAAAAAAATAAGGTTAATTAGACAGTTTTCAGTACCAAGTAGCATAATTCTGTACCACATTGTTTATTATTCAGTCAATCAATCATCTATATATATAAAAGAAAGTCGCGTTAGTTACACCACTTATAACTCAAGAACGGTAGAACAGATTTGGGTGAAAATTGGTATGAAGGTAGCTAGCCAGGAGACGGACATAAGATACTTTTCATCCCGTTCGACAGCTGGTATGGAGGTAGCTTAGAGCCAGGAGACGGCCATAAGATACTTTTCATCCCGTTCGACAGCGTTCCCGTGTGACTTGACATGAAACGTCAGTCACTATAAAACGTGTTGTAACAAAAAAGAATCTGACTTGGAATAACAAAACGCAAATCTATAATATAAAAATGAATCGCAAAATGTGTTGGTAAGCGCATAACTCAACAACGCCTGGATCAATTTGGCCAAATCTTTTTTTTAAATGTTCGTTGAAGTTCAAGGATGTTTTATACGGAACGAGAAAAATTAGAATTATTGCTGGAAAACCCCTAAAAATAGCCCTTTTCTTTTTCCCATACAAATGATTTGTAACTAAAACGTAGCCAATTTGAGCTTTATTGCTATGGTATAAAGTTCATATTAAATTACAAGCACTCACTGTTGTCTAAGCAATGTAGGTGTGTTCCTAACGTCAAAGATCATATCTATCAAAAGTATATAAAATTTTCATGTCACAATGTTAGTTACCGTACTCCTCCGAAACTGCTTTGCCGATTTTTACCAAATTTTATATGCCTATACAGTAGGTCTGGAGAATCAGCTACTATAAATTTTTCATTTTGCAAAACAACGTTTGCTGGGGTCAGCTAGTATTTTATATAAATCTAAGGAGTTTGTATGTTTGAGAGCGCTAATCTCAGGAACTGGTCTGATATGAACAAATTATTTCATTGTTAGAAAGCCCATTTATCGAGGAAGGCTGGCAGGCTATTATTTAACAGCGGGAAAATACGTTGTTCCCGTGAAAATCCAAAAACACAGGCAACAAAAAAAGTAAAAAGTTTGGAACATAAAACCTAAATGTACATATATAATGAAGTTCCTACGCTAAGAAATTATTCACATGAAAATTTAAGGTTGTTTTGTTTCCCATTGTTTAACTAGATATTCCTTCCTCATTTGATTTAAAATTGATAAGTGTACAGGGTGTTGCAAAATTAGTATGTAAAGCGGAAGAGGTTCGAAAGGTGGCTTATGACTTTGTTAATTTTTCGATTTTTCGAAAATATACCTTTAATGTGTAATCTGTAAAGTAAATTTTTTGGTGAGCGGCAGCCCTAAATTATTATTTTTTATTGTTATTGAGACTTACGACCTTGCGACGTCTCCATAAAATCATACTTATCTCATTTAGTTTCATAATAATAATCACTAATAAATGAGTAATTCTTTCAGAGGTAAATAAATTAAAGTTGCTTAGGTATATACCAAGAGATTAGGCAAAACAGTTAGCGAAATGACATCCCATACCCATTGGTTAAGAATGGGTCTCACATTCTGCTATTTACCTTTCTATGCAACAAAATGGATAGTTTATTAATCGTTTTATTGTTTTACTAACGATTCTTATAAATTATTAGGAATGAAGTAACGTTATAGTGCAACTCGTGATGCCATCGGAAAAAATATGACTCATATCCTTCTAAGATGAAAAAGTCAAGAATAAATGAATCATAGAAAAATAATAAAAAGTAAGTTTAGCGTAGGAGATACTGGAAATAGTTGGAAGTATTTGAAGGAGCCCCATATCTATGTCCAGCAGTCGACTTACTAAGGCTGAAATGATTTTGGAGGTTTTGTCTGTTCACGTCCGTCTGAATCCTTACACGTGACCTCCGGGTGGTGCTAAGAACAGTCTCTGGTGGTAGGCTTCGGCCGCGGCTTGTCACCACCCTCCGGGCTGGGCCAGTGTTTCGTGTTTCGTAATGTGTTCCGGAGAAGCCATCTTCTAGGTCTTCATGCCCCATCTTAAACCACATCGTCACTTTACACCAGGTGAGATTGTGGTCAAATGAAGGCTTATCTCTAACATAAAAAAAGATGATAATTATGAATTGGATTACCTAATTGGAGAGGTTGCGTAGTACACTCAGGAAGTACTTACATCACCGATTTTTATTGATAGATTCGGGCGTTACTTTGCGTTACATTTTCCCGCGGTATAAAATACTATGTCCTTTCTTAGGCTCTAGAGAATCTGTGTACCAAATTTCATTTAAATCGATTTTGTAGTTTTTAAGAGAAACAGACAGACAGAGTGATTTTCTCATAAATAAATCTATATCTATATAAATAAAAATGAATTATCTTATCTTAGTCTTGAAATGTTCGTGGAGGTCTAGGGAAGGTTTAAAAGTCGAGAATAAATCGAATAATTGCCGGGAATAAAAAATTAATAAAAACCTGTGCGAAGCCGGGGCGGGCCACTAGTGATTGAAATCAATTTTTAGGTGAATTGAAGTGAAGTGAAATTTAATTAATAATGCCGCGAGCAAGACGATCGAAGCTTTCCCGACAAAGCCGTAATGCAAGAAGAAAACGAAATACTGCAAATGAAAGGAATGAAGAAGAACAAGAAATTGCACGTGAACAGCGCAGCGATAGTATGGCTCGACTTGGTGCTTCTCAATCACGAGAGCAAAGTGAAGCAGCACAAGAATCACGCCACTTTCTTTACATAAAACAACAATCATCCAAAATTAAATATTAATAGTAAATATCATAATATTTTAAGTTAGATTGGTATTTGGAAAATAATAATCTACATCTACACTAATATTATAAAGAGGAAAGATTTGTACCTATTTTTGTATGTTTGTAATGAATAGGCTCGAAAAGTACTGGCCCGATTTAAACAATTCTTTTACCAATAGAATGCTACATTCTTTCAATTTGACATAGGCTGCATTTCATTTTGAAAAAAATAGGGATCCTTGGTAAAATTTGAACAATGTAACCGAAGGTGTAGAAAAATGAGTCTTAAAATGTCGTCGTCGAATGCGCTGCCGAAACTATTAGCGATAGAACAAAATAATGTACCTACAACAATATTGAAGAACATCATAATGTCTACAAAAAACTCCATTTGTCCCACTATATGTCCAACTATTGTAGTTATGGCACTACAACAACTTTTTTCATTTTAAACATTAATCTTATATATAAAATGAATCGCAAAATGTGTTGCTAAGCGCATAACTCAACGTTTTTTTAAATGTTCGTTGGAGTCTTAGGATGGTTTTTACGGCGAGAAAAATTCGAATAATTTCCGGGAAAATTTTATACCCGTGCGACGCCGGGGCGGGCCGCTAGTTATTAATAAAACTCTACTGAAAATATAAAATAGAAATGTTAAACAGTCCCAAAAGTTAAAATTTCTTACGAAACAAAACAAAAAGTTATAAATTCTTAAAAAAAACACATTTTAATGCATAGAATACACAAGAAAAATTATTAAAACAAATGATATTTCTATCAAAATAAATGCTTCTTAGAACCATTAACACGACCTATACCATACTCGAACTGATATATGGATAGACGAGACCAACATTTTGACCACTAATTACCTAAAATTAACTCGTGCATTATTGAAAACATTCTAAATGTAGGAAATCTGTCTGTATCTTTGATACCTAAAAACAAGACTAATCCTTAAAGGTTAATATAAAATAATTCGTAATATTTTGGTATTACATTCTTTTGAATCAGCCTTAAAATACCTTCTGTCTTTGCTTGCCGGACTTTTTGGGCATATAATTTCCTCACTATACACCTACTACAATTTCAGACCCCGACTTTGTTTGCCTCTTTGTTAACGTAGAGACTGATCTTCCTGTTCGTTGGAAGTCTTGAATAAAAAAAATATGTTTCTGTTTTCTTAACCGCTCTCATAATCTTAATGTCCGCCCATTTCACTTTAGTTCCGTTGGTGTCAGTGGAATAGTTGTCTACAGCCAATGATTTCAGGTCAACAAAGCTTTCATGCGTAAGCTCTTTTACAGTGTAAGGGGTGCCCTTTTTTTGAGGGGTGTTATAAGTTTGACGTGTCTGTCAGAGACATCATAGCTCCCGAACTGATGGAGCAATTTCAATTTAGTTTTGGTAATATAAAATGGTGTATAGCGCGGAGGTTCTTAGACAAGTTTCATGAAAATCTAAATTAAATTTAAATTAATTTCAATTGTTATGTGTAAGCATTAAAACATTTGCATGCCATTTTACTGGTAAAGTATGTGAAACCTTTTATGAAACTAAACATCTATTATTGTACCATACTTTTGGCAAATAAATACATTTCATTTCAAGACTTAGAGACAGTATAAATTCCCAAAACAGTTAAGTCGCTGCCGGTTATATTTTTTCTTAATTTCTGCTTGTTTATTTAGTCATCATGCAAATTGCCACCCTGAAGGGAAATGTTGTTTATTCGTAGCAAAATTGACTTAAAGTCGTAAAACTGGAAAAATAAGTACAGATTATTCGAATTCGTTCTTATTATCATAGACGCTAGAATTCCCCATGTTACAACACAATTTTTGTTGACGTGGTTACAAATTTATAATCCTCTTGGTAATTGGTAATCCGATGATTAATCGCCTGCTGGAGATTCGGAGACGGAGAATTGTACATTTATCAATCTAAATGTCTGCCAAAGCCTACTTCATTAGATACTTCCACCATTCACCCCAATCTATGGGTAATCTATTACTAAAATGAGAAGTACCCAAACTCGATCTGCGAAGTTTTAATGTAGCTGAAATCCTAGTCCTTAACTAATTATAGTCGTGGGTACAGTGGACACAACATGACAACATGGGTGTAAGACCTTTGCGTGTAAAAATACACAGAGTTTGCTTCAGCGCTTAAAGGTTTTAGGTAGGTACCTACACCAATACGCCTTTGTACCGTTAGGGAAACGGAGACGCTTCGTAATCTTTATATATATAATTCTTCTGTGAGTGTGTATGTCACTGAACTTCTCTCAAACGACTGGACCGATTTTGATGAAATTTTTTGTGTGTGTTCAATGGGATCTGGGAATGGTATAGAATTAAAAAAAAAAATGTTAAACCCGTGCGAAGCCGGGGCAGGCAACTAGTAGGTATTATATAATCTGTGATATTGGTATGCATGTGTGTCCATTGGATCGACCATTATTGTTACCATAACATTTTTAGTGTTTGTTGATTGTTGCTGTTCTATTCTTTTATTTGTGAGGGCAAAACAAAGGAATGTTTCTACAAACAGAGATTATAATATAGAATAGTGGTAGAGCATCATGCTCATCTTCTAGGCCTTCATGCTCCATCTTAGACCACATCTTCACTTTACATCAGGTGAGATTGTGTTCAAATGAAGGCTTATCAAATAAAAATGAGCGAATATTTTAGGAAATTCACTCATAACTCAAGATAATGGTCCAACCTCCAGGAAACTAATTTCCTGGACACAAGCACATGCTAACGAATTAAATACCTACTAATCTGTCTTTAACCGAAGTTACTTTCCTAGGGGAAAAAATAGCACTGACCAGTTTTGTTTGATATTTTTTGAAAAAAAAAAAGATTTATGTGGACAAAAACACCACCTCATAACTTTATCATTAGTTAAAATGAGTAACCCTAGTGTTAAAATGTATTTAACAATAGGGCTCACTTTTAGTTAATTTGTAAGGTAATTACTTAGACTTTGTCCTCTGTCTGTCTTTCTTTTGTCTCTCTGAGACAGATAAGGCCTTAATTCACCACGCTGGACAAGTGCGGGTTGGTGAATGTTACGGTCAAACTCTTCACCGTTAAAGCACGTGCTTAAAGCGCACATCACTATCTCTAGAAGAAAAATCCAGAGGCGGTGAGGTTTGAACCCACGACCTTTGAAATGAAAGTCGAGTGGACTCAGCCAACACGGCTAAAAATAATAATAATTTATGTGTTATTTTAAAATTGTCGTCATCGTTATTCGTTAGTCCTGTGTGTGGCTTGTGCTAATAAATTAAAGTTCTTATTCAGATAAGACTTTTTAACTTTTTCTTCAAAATCATTTAGAAGTTGTTTTTCTTAAAGCGTTAATACATATTGAATGGTCTAGTAAATCTGCTCTTAACCTAATTTATTGAAAGACAAATCGGATGAAAATCTTCAGAAATCCTCCACGTACTAACGACTAACGAGCTAGGAGATTTCAGGCATAATCCTAAGCCGTCTCAGTCTTGCAACTAACTTCAATGTTAAAATTTAGAATTACTCAACGTGATTATCAGCTTAGCCAGGCGAGAGTAAGTTTGGGTGTAATAAACCCAGTTTGAAATAAATCATTCGATATATTTTGAAGCCTTGTTGGCTAGGTGGGAGCTCACTCGACTTTCATTACGAAGGTCGTGGGTTCAAACCTCGAAGCGCACCTCTGGTTTTTTCTACTAATGTCTTATTCGTGAGTAACACTTCGTTAATCGGTATTAAATGGTACCCGTTACTAAGTACCGAATACATACGGTTTGCTACAAGCTCTTGTTGAAGGTCAGTGGTTACAGTGACTCGGATTTTTCAGAGGGCTCGAAAAGCAATAAAATCTAAAAAGATTAACCTGAACTTCGCACAGATTCTTGCTCAATTATGTTCATTAAATTATATCACCACCTCATTTCCTCATTAACCTTAGAATACCCAGATACGGGTAGCATTTCGTGTCAGAAAGCTGTTCCCCAAACCACAGAACAATTAAATACAATAAATATCCTAAACTAACATTCTTACATTACAACTACATTAGGGCCAGATAAAGCTACCTTATAATTAACGGGGTCAACATTCGCCTAATACATTTTATACTCTTATCGTTTTTGTTGTAGGTAATTATTATAGACTAGTTGAGTTTTATAAATATAGCATTGTTTCTAAAGCTGTTTCAGTGTATTTTCTAGCTAGTTGATGGTACTATGAAACAAATAAAATAATATAGATTATGTTGGGGGAGAAGTGTGTATTGTATGTAAGTCAGTGAGCAATCGTAGTAAATCTACAATAAATCGACGAAACAAGGTGAAATTCAGAATAAATGTAAACCAACTGCGACTTAAATTTTTTGGGATTTCATATTCATTTATTCGTTGATTCATGTGGTTACAAATGGTGTTAAGTTTTATATATAATATACCCTTACAAGAGCCCCGTTGGGACATTACAACTTATTTTATATCTAAGTTAAATGAAGATCTAATAAGAATTGAATCTTGGTGTCAGAGAAATAGTTTGGTAGTAAACCCTTCAAAGTCAAAATTTTTAGTTTTAGGCTCCAAAAATCAAATAGCATCTATAATTTCACAAAATCCTATATTATATATAAACGATGTTCCCATTGAACGAGTATCAGAGGCTCGCAACCTCGGAATTATTATGGACGGTACATTAAAATTTGAAAAGCATGTACTTCAAATAGTTCAACAATGTTTTTACCGTCTCTCTGTGTTGTACCGGGCGCGTCAATATCTGAGCGTTGACTTACGTATTAAACTTTGTGACTCACTTAAACTATCCAAGTTAAACTTTGCCGATAACGTCTTCGGAGAATGTCTTCTTGCCAGATCAAAAAAGTTAATACAACGTGTTCAAAATGCTTGTGTTCGTTTTTACCTACCAATCCCTCGACGAAGCCATATCTCTCCGTATATTAATGCTAATGGTATTCTTAATATGTCTTCTCGCCGAAAGCTCCATCTAGCCACTTTACTCTTTGGAATAATTAAAAATCGCCAACCGGACTACTTGTTCGAGAAACCGACATGAATATTTTCCAACCGACATGTTCGAATTGCCATTCGTCTGCTGTGTCCTAAACATAGAACGGCAGCATTTCGTGGCAGCTTTCGCTATGCTGCCACGAAGTGCTGGAATAATCTGCCCCCTCCGGTAAAAACTTGTAAAAATGTCTGTTCTTTTAAGAAAAATCTAAAAAAATATCTATTAGAGTCACAAATAGATCTCACCAATATGCAACATTTCCGTTCTATAATCTAACTTAATTTTATTTCTAACCAATGTACTTTGCTGTACCGTGTCCGTGTTATAGTATTTGCAATTTTTGTAAATAATTATATTACTTATAAAATATAATTATATTTATACTAATGATTAATACTTTTATGCTTCTCATTTATAATATATTTTTTATCTTAACATCTTTGATATTGAACACTATGCTATGTTTCTGTTATGTTTTAAGTAATTTGTAAGTAGTATTTAAGTTTTTTGTAAATAGAGTGCACTCACGCTCTGCACCAATCAGTTACCACGGAAGACCAGCGTTACAGCAGATTAGTCTGCTGTAGCATAATGCTGAGTGGAAGCCCTTTTTGTTACAATCTATGTACTAAACAATTTATGTGTAATATGTTGTATATTTGTAACAAAATAAACATTTTATGATATGATATGATATATGATATTTTTATTGTCTACAGGCCTTTGAAGTGATGATTGTTGTAAAGTAACGTATACTTGTAACATTGGTAAAATGAGTCACCATGGGAATTACAAGGTATAATAGTTCCGGACTGAATTGCCTTTAAAATAGCGTTTTTATTTGCTACGAGCTACAAAATACCTGGGACTGGGTAATAAAATAACAAGTTTAAAAATACATACTTTAATTAGCACTTTATTTACATAAACAACAAAAGCATCATACCTATGAGATTAACAATAAACATCAAAAATACTTTTTTGTTACATGTACGTATTAATTAATTAACAATTTTACGAACACATGCGATAAAAACACAGCGCACGGATTTCTCCGGATCTTGTAATGTATATTATAAAATAGTAACAAAGATTACAGACAGACAGACAGATTTACAGATATAGAGAAGTTTAATAGCGATATTACTTTGACAGATCTAAGTACAGGATATAGGGGAGACTGGGTACAAAAGTACCTACTTATATTCTTTGTCGAAAGTACAATTTACAGTAGATATAAAAACGTTAAAGAACTAGATTTATTTTATGAAGATTATTTTATGAATTCAAATTCTCCGAAAAAACTTTAATATAAAAAAAAACAACAAATTAATGTTATATATAAATAATTGTAGGATGAAGACGTGTTTGACAACTGGTTTTGTGTTTTTTACAGATTATTATAATTTGAATATACCTACAAAAAACACCTAACCGATTTCGGCTACAATGACTTATAAAATAAAATAAAAAAGTGTTTGTGTGTGTCAGCTACGACGCACGATTGGAGTTTACTACTTACGAACGATATTATGATATATGTACATCGAATAGAAAAAAAGGGTACATGAACGTGCAATTGTGCAGATACCGATCAGTTAACAGCCCGATGCACAAGACACCTCCACAGTGGAGAATAAAATTATTCCCTTCTCTTTAACGCTGTTTAGGATGCTGTTACGACTGTCCCGCATTCAACGCAACAAAGACCTATTCTTAATTAAAAAAAACTTAAACAACGAGTGTTTGGCTCTCATGTGGCTTAGGTATATTATGAACTCAATTTTACCAATAAACGTGCGATTGATCTCAGTTTAGTGCGAGTATCAAATGAAGATGTATCAAAAGTCTCTCTTAATAGGTAAAACGTAAAACCATTATAAAAAGGGGGATTTAAATATAAAATTACAAGACACCGCACATTATAGACCAACTCCGGGAAAGGTTAGGTATTTAATTCAATATCTGCAAACCCATGCTTTATTTCTTAAATAATTATTTTCAATGGTTTTCAACAGTCAGTGTTACAATTCTGGAGATATTTCTTTCTTTGAATGACCAGTTATTTTTGATATTAATAATTTTCCTGCAGGTTTCACATAATCGATCGTAATAATTGGTCGTCTTTGAGGCTTATGTCCAGCCACTGCCGAACTTATGGGATTATTTTCTTTTATACTAATTTGTAAGTTTTATTTATGCCATTTGTTATATTATATGAAAATATACTAACCATTTATTATAACACGCCAAAAACACAAAAAATCCAAAATTAATTAACAAAAAACCGAGTTCAGCCCGCGAATAATTTGCGTAAAAAGTACAACAAATCTTTTATTCGTTGAAAAACACATCTGCCGCTTTGGACAGAAATTTGACTTTGAAATAATAAATCTTCCTTGGACGTGAAAGGGTTGAAAGGATTATTAATTGTCAAAAATATTGGTAACAGAATACAAGCTGCTGTTATCGAATTAAGTCATTTGTTTATTGAAACCCGGAACTGAGATATGGTCTATCGTTACAAGCAGAACGTTATAAAATAAGTGTTATCTCTACCTGGATTACGTGAAGCCACATCATTAGAGCCATTAGACGCCCACTGCTTCAAATAAACCTCGATACCTTCGAACCTCGAAACGATCGGAAGCTACCGTGTGTTAGTAGTGAGACATTTTTACAATAATAAAATAATAATTTAACGTAAATCGACGTACTCGTCAGAGATTCGCCTAGTTCTTAAGCAATATTCGAAATCGCTCCGAGTTTGCTACATCCATATTTTCAAGGATTGGGATCGGATTCGGGTGGGATGTAGTGAGAAACCGCGTTATTTACCATAAAGCCATAAAGCTTTGACGTCAATAGATACCCGACACGTTTACTGAGATCATTCCCTGCAGTATAATATAAGTATGTCGTTCCACTGAAAGCTGACATTAAATATTTGCGGCGCCCGTTAGTATGGCGTGGTTATCATACACAAAATACGTCTTTCGATACTAGCTCCTTTTTTATCGTCCGTTCGATACTAGCATGTTCTTTCGTAAATCGTAATCGTATCGTAAACACATAACCATAAAGCTCGAACTCTCTTCTTCGTCATCGAAAGGAAACTAATCGGTTCTAAGTTTTCGTTGTACCTAAATTTTCCACTTAAATAATGTTAAATCACCCTTTTTTACGTCATAACCTCAAATTCAAGATTCATATTCACTCCCGCCAGCACTGAAACTTTAGTTCTAATAAAACTGTTGTAATGTACCGACCCACGCCAAGAGGCTACACGAGAATCCGCGAGTGCTTGTGGGCTGTTACTGGTGAACTGGTGATGCGGCTTGCTCGTCGAGAAGGTGTCAGAGTACATTGTCTAGCGCGAAACATCACGTTTACGTCCAGGCTACATTGGCACAACTTATTCCTAGATCTCGTGCACCGCGCCGCGCACACAACAGGAGCAAATCGAACACAATAGCTATACAATATTTATTTAGAGATATCACTATTATGTCCTGGCATAAAAACCAAACATTGTCCAGTAAGAAACCTCACCATTGCTCAGGCTACATTTAAGCATTCTCCCATTAAAACTCGAATAGCTCGGCATCGCTCGCGCGGCACTGTTCACTATGAAACTCCGCTATTGTCCAGGCTTTAATTAGCCAGTGCAAGATAATCCCTTTAGACCTCATGCAGCTTGGCCTCACATCCTATAGACCTCCTCTTAATCATTCTATGATTGTGGAACCAGTTGGTTATCGTTCTCGTCGACAACCCTAGTTCCGACGCGAGGAATTCTATCGTTGGCATGTTGGGGTAGGGATCTAGCGCGAAGGCGAGTCTGAGGGCTTCCTTCTGTTCCTCAGAGAACAGGACTCTCTGCTTCTTGGCGCAGGGGGTGATCCTGATAATCCTAATCCTCATCCTATTGTTAGACTTCACTTTTAAGTCCTGGGTCCATATTAGCGGGTGCGACTTTTTCCCGGTAAAATTCGTGAAGCACCCGGCATCGTTCGCGCGGCGCACACAGCAGGCGCGGCGCGGGCTGTCAGGCCGGCCCCCGCGGTCGCAGCACTTGGTGGTCCGGTTTGCACGTCGAGAAGGAGGTTTCTGCGAACCGCACGCCGAGTCGCCGCCCGTTCTGCAAACAAGACTTTGAATAAATATATCTAACTAGCTGACCCGGCGAACTTTGTTCCGCCTTAGACGCCATAAATGAGCAGATTTTAGATTTTAGTGAACTAAGAAAATCAGGTTTCTTAGATCCTTTAAATTAATAATTTTACATGTATTGTTTATCAATAAAATAAGAATGACAGAAGAATCCGTTTTAAACGTCATTTTTTTTTCCATCCTCTTTGACTATATTTGCAGCACGCATTCAGTCAATTCTATGTCAATAAATGTCTTAAGGTTACATTAAAAAAGTTTAATAATTTTATATGGTGGTTAAGTAATTTTAAGTTTTCTAATTTTCCGCGCAATTTCCTTAATTTTTTCGTTCATAAGAACCTTATCCAGATAATAACGAACATAACAAAAAAAGAAGTAGCGAAATCGGTCCAGCCGTTCAGGCGTGATGCCGTGACCAAGGGAAATAGGGATTCATTCTTATATATATAGATATAACTTCCTGTCCTTTATTAGATAGGTGAAGTGTTTATTTCGCAAACGGCGTACGAATGTTGCGCTGTATCTCTTCCCGTGGGCGCAGCCGCAGTATCTGGCGAACGCTAAATCAACGTAAGATGAATCTTTAACCTGCCTACCAAGCGTAATAACCGCGGATAAGAATGATATTGTGCTTTTTTTATTTAAAGAGCAGGTTTTAAAGCGATTGCGTTTGAATAATGCGAGGATCGGCAAATATGCTCATTTTCGTTTAGCTGAGACACCAGTGAAAATAACAAACCACGATTCCGGCGGCTTAGACCAGGGTCGATAATTTTTAAAACAAAAAAAAATAAAAGTAGGATGAAACCCACTAGAAAAGGAGGGGAATATTATAAAAATGAAAGAAAAAATAATTTACAGGCGATCTGAGGTCGGGAAGGGGGTGGGGGTGAGTATTTAAGGGTAAAAAATGTTTTTTCTCGATTTCCGGCAAAACTAAAAGTCGTATCAAAAAAAGTCAAATTGCAAAGTTGTAGGTAATAAAAAGATCTAAAACTTTTGTATTAACACTTTTTCACATAACCTCAAAATTTATGTGAAAAATCCAAAAAACCAAGTTTTTGGTTCTTTATTTGTATCTTTAACAAAAATTTTTTTTTTAAACGAAATTTGGAGAAAACATACCTTTTTATGTCCCAAAAACGCTATAATTTATTTGATTAAAAATATTTATTTTTTCACCTTATTTTGAATTAATATAAAAAAAATACCCTAATTTTCAATCGAAAATTCACCCGTCAAAATATCAGTTTTTTTCAAAAAGTTGGTAAGGTTTCTGTTCGTTGAAATCTCTACTTTCCGATGGTGAAAAAAAAAATATGTTACCACAGTAAATCTTCTGGTTTTTTTTTTAAGTTTTTGGTTTTTTATTTGTATCTTACAAATAAAAACCAAAAACTTGGTTTTTTGGATTTTTCACATAAATTTTGAGGTTATGTGAAAAAAGTGTTAATACAAAAGTTTTAGATCTTTTTATTACCTACAACTTTGTAATAATAATTTGACTTTTTTCGATACGACTTTTAGTTTTGCCGGAAATCGAGAACAACCATTTTTTACCCTTAAAAACTCACCCCCTTCCCGACCTCAGATCGCCCGTAAATTATTTTTCCTTTCATTTTGATAATATTCCCCTCCTTTTCTAATGGGTTTCATCCTACTATTATTTTTTTTCACTTTTTATTATTTTTCAAGGCTTCTACCCTGGTCTAGCTGTTTTCAAATAGCTTCAAGCCTGCAGCTACGTCTACTTTTAACAACAAGGTATTATCTGAACACTTACTTAGTTCCTACGTGGTAAATCTTCTATGATTTCCGTACATCAGACAAACATCGGAACGGTTGAAACTGCAATAGCTCGTAAGATCCAAACAAGCGTACTAACAAGTCCCAAGTCTTGAAAAAAAGTTGTCGAATGCAGCGTGCATTCGGTTCTTTAATTACAAAAATGGCAAAAGCGAGGCGGACGTAGCGATTTATACGTATATCGAGTTTCCGCTTTTGTCAGGGAATAAACAGAACGACATAGTTATTTGATATTATTTGTTTTGACTTTTTTTAAGGATTTTTTATTTGCAATGCAAAGAAAGTGCCAACTTTATAATTAATAAATGTTGTTCTGAGAGGTAATTCTCATTTTGCAACGGGTATTTCTCATGTAAGCTGTACCTAACCATAAAATTATCCTGCAAATGTTTTGAAATTATCATCTATCAATTCTATCATTTATGAAATTATTTTAAACAAGTTTTTTGCGCCACGGTGTTGCCATGTTTTATAGATTTTCCCGCGGGAATTACGTGTTTTTTCAGGTTATAACCTTTCCTCGATTAACAGGCTGTCTAACAGTGAAATAATTATTCAAATTGGACCAGTAGTTTCAGAGATTAGCGCTTTCAAACAAACAAACTCTTCAGCGTATTATCTAATATATAAAATTTACATGTCACAATGTTAGTTACCGTACTCTTCTGTCCCTCCTCCTACTGCACAAATATTTTTGCGGTTTTCAGCAATAGGAAGAGAAACATTTGAGATAGTGAAAAAAAAATCTAAATTTATAATAAAATAAAATCCTTTCCTTATAAGTAAAAAATCATATTATTTTGTAATGTGCACGTGACGCGCTTTCATTTGACACCCCACTCGAGTATATTTGCAGATATTCGGTTCTCTTCCCCATTTTCTCCCCCATAACTTTTAAACAGCTCGACTGATTTCCATTAAACATGTTTAAGAACACTCGCGCAAAAATCACCTTTCATACCAAAAATCTTAATTAAAATCGCTTTGTCCGTTCGGGAGCTATGATGCTACAGACAGACAGACACGTCAAACACATAATACCCCTTTTTTTCATTCGGGGGTTTATATAATCGCAGTAAATATTTAATATAAAAGACACGACAGTTTTGTGACCATTGTTGGTAGGTAGTGGAGCGACCGACGGTATGATGGCATAATACATTTTTGCTTTGAGCCTTTGTGATATAGGCTCGGGAAAAATGTGAAAGTGGAATTGTAAATTCATAACTTACGAAGCAGTCTTTCTACAAGGAAAATCGTCGCTCACAATACCTATTAAGCTGAATTGTTATATAGACCTTTATAACGGCGTTGTCAAATATCTTCGATTTGAGAACCTTCTCCTTTTATTAAATTAGTTTAAAACCAAACGAGTGAGGCGAGTGAGTGAGGGAGGGACCAAAAGTCTGGTCTTGATAAAGTGCTGGTGCTTAGAGCAGCCCTTTACAGTGTGATCAAACATTGTCTTACCGAAGTTTCGGACGAAAACATACTTCATTATTTATTTCCGTTTTAGTCTTCTCAGTATGACCGTGTTGTCGAGGAGCTGGATGGCCTCGATGTTAACATGTTGATAAAAACCGTTTGAGTTAGTGTTTTAAATTCGTTAGTGTCGATTTTAGTGCAGTAAGTGTAAATAAAGTTTTTATAGAACACAAGAGCTTAGTGTCTTTAGTAAAGGACTTTTGATTTTGACTGTCTCTATTCTCAAATAGAGACAATAAGCAAAGTGTTAATAGACACGTTCTTTATTTTACTATATGTACGTAGACATTTAAGTCATAATGTAATATATTTATAATATGGTTTGCCTATATAATGGCTAGATCTTGATATTTAAAGAAAAAAAACGGTAAAAAGGAAAAAAAAAATAGTAAGTAATTAATTTGTCTGCGCACTTAGTTTTAAGGCTTGATAATAATTTTGTTCACAAAAAAACCCGTATTGATTTTAGAATTAGCTAAACAATTTGTAAGTTAACTTATGATTTCCGCCATTTTGCCACGAGTTCCCGAGTTGAAGGGTTAGGGGCCATTATCCAACTTGCAAACCATTCTGATATTAATACAGGACTCAACAATATTGGAATAAACAAAAACATTTTTTGATTCTTAATTGCCGGAGACTAAAACATTTTCAACGTACTCGTAGAAGCTACCGACACCTACGTCTGAAAGGATTTAAGGTAAATTGGAAAGCTAACTGAATCAGTTCAAAGTTCAAAATTCAAATATTTAGGCATTTTACAAAAAAGCAGATAGCTAGGATACCAGAGCCACCAGAGGGGCTTGGTTTTACAAATATCCCCTGCGTGAGATCCCCCCGTTTCGTTCACGTATCCACTGACAATATTTTTTTTGTGAGGAAGAGGAATAGTGATCTAAAACTATTATCACAGTAACTAAAAACCTGTAGGGGCAGTGGAAAAGTGGACAGTTATAATATTGATTTAACTACAAATTCTCTGAAAATGTATTATTCATCCATTTAAATATTATAGTTCATGGATATTAACATCAAAATATCCTTTTACACAAGCTACATAATACGTAGCTTGAAATAACCATTAAGCCAAGGATATTGTTTGAAGAAATGTAAAGTAACCAAGAATGATGTTTAAATGAACTCTTACTCAAGGAATACTGAAATCAAGAATAATCAAGGAAATAACATTCTCTTGACAGTTCGCTTCAATTTTTTAACACTGAGTTGAGAAGAGAATGGTACAACCCAGCTTTAATCTCTTACGTTGTTATTATAGTAATATTGTACAACATAGTTACCACATATACATTTAACATTTACAAACAAATGCTAGGGATAACATATCAGTTTGAGATTGCTGGACATCCAAACAACAACATCTAGCACCGTGGTAAGCCCTAAGCTTGTGTTTCAGTAGGTTAGAATGGATATTAATTTACGTAGTCCAACCAGCTGTTACGTTTCAGGACAATATTCTAAATTTCTATTTCCCTGAACACCTTTTATTTTCGGGAAATGGTAGTTTGACAATGTTTTCCTGTAAGGGTTACTTCCTATTTGAAAAGTCAAATGAGCATTTTCAAAGAACCCTTTTCATACCTGGAAATAATATTAATATTATTTTCTTTGCGAGATAAGGTTTTAAACAAAATGAAAACAGGTAAACCTTTTGCTTAAGACTATCCTATCTTGTTTATTGAAGATGAAAAAATACTTTCGAGATTAGAGAAAAAAACATCAAGGGAAACCATCTGGGCTTAAGTTGGTATCAAGATAATGTGCCCGGAAGCAAAACGAGACAATAATGGAATTCGGACATTTTTGTCATTATGTTGGAATTTCGCCGTGATGTGAGCCTCGGTTAATTCCAACTTTACATAATGACGACGTTATTGAATGAGCAGTTTTGCCCTAAAACATGTCATGTTTCGACGGTTCATCGGTGCTGATGACAGAAACAGATGACAGAAGGTGAAGGCGATGACACCATGATACTGATAAGTACCTAGATATTTTAGTGTATAAGATTTATATTCATATGTATGCTACTCTGTAAAGTATATGTTAATATGTTCCTGTGATTACTGATTTAAATGATTGAGGCACAAATGAGGAATATATATAAATTAATAAGAAAGCTGATATTTATGTGGGATGAACTTGCACGGGACAAATAGGGCATAAATCAAGGTTATTATACCTCTATACCAACATTTTTTGACAACACGATTTTACATCATGAAATCCATAAAGGTATTTATTTATTGATGCTTTATACAATCAATTCTACGTTAATAAGTGTCAAGTTTTTAAGCGCACACTTCTAGGATATCAAGTTTAGAATTCTTGTTCCCACTCGTTTTGCATTAAGATCAGTTTCTAAGCCATTGTTGTCTCTGTCATAGGAGTGCGTCTCCGGATTAAAAGTATTGAAATTACAGAATACATAATAAAAACCGTTACTGACTGTCTGTATAAAATAAGCTTCATGAGATTTACCTACATAAACCTACCTTTCCCGTGTGGAAATAGCGTAGAATTGTAACTATTGAAACTTTAATAAAACATTGTTTATAAAAAAACGATTTGAGTTGAGAATTTCCAATTTTCGTTGAAAGTCAGTTAATTATAATATACATACTCTTTGAAATTCCGTGAAATTTCAAATTCGTAGAAAGTTTCGGTCTCATAACCTTTTCGTGGGTAGAAAAGGTGACGTTTTGAACACATAAACAATTGTGGAGCAAAACGTTGTCCAAGTTTGAAATCGACGCTTTGACTGTGCATTGGGAATTGGAAATTTAGACCGGCTTTGAGTTTCGACAAGAGCTTTGGGGTTTAACTTGATAATGGAATGAACAAAGAACTGTAGAAGTAGCCAACCGGTGAATAAATAATGAAATCTCCTTTGAGCTCTGGAAGGTAATTCTCGCGTCTGTGAAATTAATATTTTTTAAAATTAATTTAAAACATTTTATTAAATTTTTGCAGCCTTATTTATTTATTTGCTCTTTCTTACACAATAGTTCTTGTGGTAACTCAACAGCCAAGCCACATATTTTAGCAAAAATGTGTGATTGTGAAGTAAGATGCTTGTAGAGTTGGGGCGTGTTGGGTTATAAAGTTGGCTCTACATGAAATCTGATAACTTTTTGACAGTGCACACCATGTGGTCTCGCTTTCGTCTTGGCTACATTTGTCATGAAAATGTTTCTGAGGTAATATTTAATTATTAAATTCTTTATTCGTACATTATGATGTTATAAAAATACGACCTTAACGTTCTACCAGCTATCCTAAAGCTTCGCGCTAACCCAAGACAAAACTGTTTTGCGACAGACTACAGCCTTACTAAATAGATGAAGCCGCGCACACTGAATATACAACTCTATTTCTTATACACTGCAAAACCCATAATTGAGAGCATACAGAAAATAAAATAAAATTTATCTTTCGAAAACATAAGGTAGGTTTTATCGTAAATAGATATACCCAACGTATCAGTAGCCCAAAACACTGTTTTTTTTTATATTGGCCGTTTAATTTGGCTACATGTAAATGGCTTCATATCTGAAAATTTGTTTACTTGGGTATACTAGGTACACATAGTTATTCTATTTTCCCTCTCTACATTACGGATTAATGTAGAGAGCCTTTTAACGAGGCCGCAGGCTTAACCCGTGTAACAAGCTTTAAATCAATACAAATTTGATGGAGTTCCAATTCTTATTAAGGGAATATTGTATTTACGGCGGGCCACTAGTTATATATATAAAGATAAAGACTAGCTGACCCCAGCAAACGTTGTTTTGCAAAATGAATAATAGATAGTAACCGATTCTCAGACCTACTGAATAATATGCATAAAAAATTTCATAAAAATCGGTAAAGCCGTTTCGGGGGAGTACGGTAACTGACATGGAAATTTAATATATAAGATGTTCTAGTCCAAGTTAAACAACTAACCCCAGCAGAAAATGAGCGTAGGTTTTTAAGCCTGCTTAAGAAGAGTTTGGGCCATTTTGTGAAACACTTAGCTTAGGTAGATTAAGACCACTTTCTTGCTTCTTAGAGTTCTGATTTCAAGCTTTTTTCCTGTTTTCGTGTTGTTCTTTCACTACATTTACGGAGCGATTGCAGCACATAGGACATAAAGGGTTGATAACAAATTTATAATATACTCACTAGTGATATACTCACTTGCTTAGTTGTAAACAAAGGTGTATCGTTAGCGTTTCTTCTCTGCGAACTCGAGGAGTTACCTGTCAAGGAAAAACACCATAAATCTTCTATTTTGCAACTACTTGAGGTCTTATATATATAAAGCAAATACTCCTTATATATACATTTATACATAAGGAGTATTAGCTTTCACTGCCATGGAAATTTTTCTGATAATTTAATATAGCGGTTTTTAGTTTATCATTTATAAAAGACTAACTGGCCCCTTTCGGTTTTGTTCGGATGTAAAAACATTCCTCTTGTATCACTCTACCGCTCCACTCTAGCTAAAAACCACGTAAAGATTCGTTCAGAACTTTTAGAGATTATCGTGAGCATAGGGACAGATAGGCGCTGCGGGGACCTTAATTTATAACAAGTATAGATCTCTGAGATTGGTTTGTCTTTTGATTGATAGGTAGGTAATTTAGTTAGGTGTTGGTCTAGCACCGAAATGGGATTAGTCTCAGCTATGTGTTGCTCTGTATGTGTTGCCCAGAAATACCGGGCAACGCTGGTTTTCAGACTAAACCCTGAAATTAGCCTAACTTAGGGCGCACCACGCTAACCAGTTTTTTTATTTTTTAACCTGTTAACATAAAAAATATCATTCTTAACCAACCATTTTTTCCTTAATTAATAGGTCAAATCTATAATTTATCTAGTTACTATATAATGCCTAAGTCAATATCTAAAAATCTTAGTTAAAATCCCTGACCAGTGACACAGTCGCCATAGCCGAAATCGGCTAGGACACAGAATCAGAATGTAATGTCTAATTAGATTATTCATTTTTATCTTAGGCCACATCGTCACTTTACATCAGGTGAGATTGTGGTCAAATGAAGCCAAATCTAGCACAAAAAAATCACAAAAGAACGCCACAGTACATTTAAACACCAACATACATTAAAATTTAAACAGAAACCAAAACATCATAGTTAGACAATTAAACAGGTAAAGTTTTGAAGATGTCAGCGAATTACTTTAAAACTTAGAAAGCTCTGGGCGTCGCTAAATCCAACTTCTAAAGTTTACGTAATTATTAAAGTTTATGAAGTGACAATCTGTCCACAAGCCGCGACGCATTGCGCACAGTGGTTACTGAAGAAACACACTAATCTTCCTATATCATATACATAGTCATCATTATCATCATTCTTAATTGAAGAGGCATTGTTTAAATCCGCTCATTCTATCGGACTTATTATACCTGTCAACTCTGAATAAATTACACTAAAAAGGCTCACGATGGTATGCGAGTGGCCTATAACAATATTTTTAGGCAGCTCATGGGGCTAGATCGACGTAGTGCTGCAGGGATGTTCTTTGAAGCACGAGTAGAAACTTCTTCCTTCAACGCCATCCAAAGGAACCGGATTTCTAGTTTTATGGCTAGAGTTGACCGGTCTAAGAATTATACTATAGCCAGTTTAGCGTACAGAATAATAATGACAACATAAGAGATGGAAGCTGAGTTGTTCTATTCGCTTCTCAACTCAGTGTAAAAAATTGAAGCGAACTGTCAAGACTATGTTATTTCCTTGATTATTCTTAGTTTTTATTTAAATTAGATTTAAGTTGACCTGTCCATGTAAGCATAGGCTTCTAAGGAAATAAACGTTTTGACTTTGACTTTGACTTTGACCAAAACTTGGCAAAAGTGGATGGATATTGCTGCCTAAATAGTTTTATTGTAAGTATTTTAAGTGTTTTTATGTGTCTGTGTATTTTTATGTTAAGAATTTAATGGATCTTGTGTCTGACAAATAAACATATTATTATTATTAATTCAATATCGTTAATATATTTTTACTTACAAAAAATTATATCACAAAGATATTGAATGACATTCTCGTATCTGTTCCTAGGTTTAAGCTCGACATCACCTATATCCTATGATTTTAATTGAAGAAGTTGCCGGCTTACAGTGGATGTAATTAGCGCACGGTCGCAATAATTGGTCGTCTTTCAAGAAGGCTTTTATTCAGTAGTAAGCATCAAATGCATGGTGGTGCAGGGTAGGGTTGAAGGTACCCGTGCGCGAGGCAGGTCGCCCATGAGGTGGACAGATCAAATAAAGGCAGCAATGGACGACCCCTTATACGAATGCGCCAGTCGAGCAGCTGTTAGGGAGGAATGGAGACGAGCCGTGAAGCGTGTCACAAGTGGAAACTTCCAGTGATGACCACGACCACTCTGGCAAGAGTGTACCGATTAAGAAGAAACATCATAGCAAAAATGATGATGATGTGCACAGAAACGTTTTGTACCTACCTATTAACTCTCTTTTCTAAGTAGGTAAGTCTTTTTTTTATTTGCAACCATTTTATTGTACGAAGATTTATTGCACAATTTACATTGACACGTACCCATCAGATACGATTGTGGACAAGCAAAGATCTAATAAGTACAATAATATAAATCTAAATTTAAAATTTAAGAAAAACCACCGATTCCAATGGCTTCATTTCCTTAAAAGTAAAAGACCATAATATATTGCAATGTGCACGCGATGCGCTTTCATTTGATACCCCACTCGAGTATATTTGCAGATTTTTGGTTTTCCTTCCCCACTCTAACCCCCATAACTTTTAAACGGCGCAACCGATTTTCATGAAACATGTCTAAGAACACTCGCGCCAAACTCACGTTTCATACAAAAAAAACTTAATTAAAATAGCTCCATCCGTTCGGGAATAATGATGTCCCGACAGACAGACAGACACACACACAGACAGACACGTTCAACTTATAACACCCTTCTTTTTTGGTCAGGTGTTAATAAAAAAAGAGTTTTCTTATACCTACCAAATATGAGAACCAGTTCAGTTATCCTGTTTTATAATATTGAAACGCGCTTGGAGTGGCTTATAAAATCACAAAGTTAATTAATTACTCTCATGAACTTCACTTTGCGTCATGATAAAAATACACCTTTTAGTTACTCTGTCGCTTTCACCACGTGACAGGGTTCACCAACAAATTGTCTCTTTCGCTTTATATTAGGTCCTTACATATGAAATTGGCGTTTTGTATGGGAGGAACAAAAAGTCGAATATTTTTTAATATAATATATTTAATTAATCAAAGTATGAACCATTATTTTCTATGCACTTTTGCCATCTTATAGGTAGTTCATTGATCCCTTTACTAAAAAAACCAGTCGGACGGGAATCAGTAAAATCTTTGAAGGCGATTTGGACTGCCCCATCGGAGTTGAATTTTTTCCCTTGCAAGAAGTTATCCAAATTTCGAAAAAAATGGTAATCTGTTGGAGCAAGGTCCGGGGAGTACGGAGGATGTCTTAGACTTTCCAATTGAAGCTCTTCTAATTTAGTAGCCGTCTGTTGCGCAGTGTGTGGTCTAGCGTTGTCGTGAAGCAGCAGTGGCGTGGAGCGATTGACCAGCCTAGGTTGTTTAGCCGCTAGCTTTTCCATCATGGTTTGCAATTGCTGACAATAGACATCAGCCGTAATAGTCTGGCCAGATTTGAGAAAACTGTAATGAACAATACCGGCACTAGTCCACCAAACGCTTACAAGTAACTTTTTTGGGGTTAATTTTCGCTTGGGGCAGGATTTGGCTGGCTGGCCAGGATCCAACCATTGCGCTGAGCGCTTCCGATTATCGTAAAGAACCCATTTTTCATCACAGGTAATGATTCGGTTTAAAATACCTTCATTATTGTGCCGGTTTAGTAATGTAACGCAGCAGTCGACGCGCGTTTGCCGGTTTGCTTCAGTCAATTCGTGAGGTACCCACCTTTCAAGCTTTTTAATCTTCCCAATTTGCTTCAAGTGAATTAAAACAGTTTTATCACTAACACCGCAGCCTGCAGCTAACTCGGACGTGGTTTGCGATGGATCCGCTTCCACAATAGCCTTCAACTCTTCATTATCAACTTGAGTCTCAGGCCGTCCACGGGGCTTGTTCTGCAAGTCGAAATTTCCAGAACGAAAACGTTGGAACCAAAAACGAACTGTGTTTTCTTTTGCAACACGACCGCCATACACATCATTCACCCTTCGAGTTGTTTCCGCAGCACTAGTGCCACGGCGGAACTCGTACTCGTAAATAATGCGATATTTTAAGTTTTCCATTTTGTAAAATGAGTGACGCAAACAGAACAAAAACAGAAGAAAAAAAAACAAATGAATGACGATCATCGAAGCACAAATACATGAGTCTATAGCTGTACAAATTTGAATTTGGAATTCCTTACCAAAGAGGAGAAATTTGTGATTAAAGTGGCCAGTACGAAAAACGCCAATTTCATATGTAAGGACCTAATATTATTCTGTTCTTGCGGCGTCATAGATTTAAGCTAAAGCTAATGTCATATTAGGCTAATGTAGTGTTGTAGGACATGTTATATTCACCAACCCGCACTTGGCCAGCGCGGTGAATTAAGGCCTAATCTCTCTAGTCAAGAGAGAAGTCCCTGTGTCCCAGCCCAGCAGTGGGAACGTAAATAATGATAATGCGAACGATAATGTAGTAATAGTGATTTAAAGCTAATATTGTATTTATTGATGTATTACAAAATGATGTTGATGATTACTGATTATTGAATATAAATATATTATCGCATTAGGGCCCAAAAAATTACCTGTAATGATGTTGACTTAATTGTAAATAAATAAATAAATATTATTCGATATCATTGTATATTTGCTTAAAAAAAGCAATTTCATGCATTATAATTTTTTTTTAATACATAATCTGAACAAAATTAAAAAAAAAAACAAGATTCCAAAAGCCTAGTTTGCTTAAAAGTAATAAATCGAATTATTTTGTAATGTGCGTGTGATGCGCTTTGCTTGAGAGTTCTTCTTCCCAACTTTTACCCCCTATAACTTTTAAACGGCTCAACCGATTATTATCAAACATGTATAAGAACATTCGCGCAAAATTCACCGGAAATCGCTTCATGCGTTCGGGAGCTATGTTTTCACTGACAGACAGACTGACACGTCAAACTTATAACACCCCACTTATTTATTCGGAAGCAAAACATTTTAATAACCAATTCGAAATATATATTTTCTGATTCAATTAAATACTTATTCTTTGTAAAACCTTTTCCTGTACAAACTAAAGTAGAACCGCTTCTATAAAGCAAATAAATCTAGCGATTGCGTATCGTTCCATTAACCTAGAAGAGCTTTTTGAGTATTTCGGGTTAGGTTATATATTATAAAAACCAATTTGATAAGTATTACAAAAATACATAAACTATTCTTAGGGTTCCTTGTACAATTTATACACATGTACGGACCGCTGAGGGGTCAAGTGTTTGTATGCTCTGCAAGCACTTTCTTCTTGGTTTTTAATAATGTATAGTAAAAATACTAATAAAAATACATAGCCGTGTTGGCTAAGTGGGAGGACACTCGACTTTCATTCCGAAGGTCGTGGGTTCAAACCCCGCCACGCACCTCTGGATTTTTCTATGTGCGCTTTAAACACGTGCTTTAACGGTTAAGGCAAACATCGTGAGGAAACCGGCATGTTCTGAGAACTTGAAAAGAGTTTGAAGAGACATGTGACATTCACCAACCCGCACTTGGCCAGCGTGGTGAATTAAGGCCTAATCTCTCTCGTCAAGAGAGAAGTCCCTGTGTCCCAGCAGTGGGAACGTTAATAGGGTGATGATGATGATGATGATAGTAAAAATATCTAAACATTAAGTCTATTAAATTAGGTATATCAGATGTACGATGTACTTAACACGGGGCGTAATTTTTTTTAATTTTTTATTATTGATAAGCCCTCATTTGACCACAATCTCACCTGATGTAAAGTGACGATGTGGTCTAAGATGGAGCATGAAGGCCTAGAAGATGGCTTCTCCGGACCACATTACGAAACACGAAAAATCGTTTCACGCACTGGCCCAGCCCGGAGGGTGGTGACAAGCCGCGTAGAAGGGTATATATAGTTCAATAGATATTTTTAAATAATTGATAGTTTTCTTCGATCCGACTTACCATATAGGATCTACGTCGGTCGATTTCAAGTTGCGTAACCACCATTCTCACTTAAAGACATTAAAACATCTGGTTATATTTTTTCTTGAAATTTGTTCATTTAATGTTCTTGAACGTGGCTTCACTTTATAAAAATAACGTTTGTTCAATGGGAGTTCTTATACCCCCGTATTTATATAGACTCCTAACTTTCTATAAGCCTAAACTAAAAAGTGAAATAGTTTATTTATTATGTGTTATATAGTATTTGTTGTAAAAGCGGCAACAGAAATACATCTCCTCTCAAAGTTTCGACTCTCTCTCTCTCTCTCTCTCTCTCTCTCTAAATCACGGTTCTAGATACAGAGCCTTGTGATAGACGGATAGACAGACGACGATGTCTCAGTAATAGGTCCCGTTTACCCTTTGGGTACGGAACTCTATAAACACAAAAAAGAAAAAAAAAGAAAAATTCCGGACAATCCACACAACAATATCTAGCCCCGTGGTCAGCTCTTAGCTTGTGTTACGGGTACTAGACATCTGATATACTTAATATATTATACATACATACATAGATATTTTTACTATACATATTAAACACCCAGACCAAGGAGAAACTGCTTGCAGAACATACAAACACTTGACTCCTCGGCGGGAATCGAACCCGCTACCTCTTGCGCCGCAAGCGGACTCTCGCCCACCGCGCCACTGAGGCAGTCAATAAATCGTTCCAGGCGTTTTTTAATGATTCCTGGAAACTATCACTCATTATAATTTTCCAAACCCTCTTCTAGGTATTGGTATCAGGAGCATTCTCTCAACAATAGTGCACAAGCTGCGCTCCCGCAGCTATGCCCGCGTAATAATACATTTTCACACGGCAAAAAGTAGCTGATATACTTTACTGAGAAAACAGCGATGTACATTCCAAATTTGACTCAAATCCGGCTATACGCGCGGTAATTGTTATATATATATTTTTGAAGTGAAACTTCTATAGAATCGTTATGATTTGAAACCGGATGAAACGGAAATAAACGCTTACAAGGTTAAGCAGCCTGTGCGCGACGCCAGTACTTGGATGGGTGACCGCCCGAACAAAATCTTTTTGCATAGTTTTTTTTTTGTTTTTTTTTTATTCTTATTATTCTTTTGTCGATTTACTGAAGTTAAGAATAATAAGTTCTCTCGTGTGTGAATCGCACACACAACTATTTTTTTTTATATAATTTTTGTTTAAACAATTCATTTTTATGTTTTTATTGTTTTTTGTAATGTTATAATTTTAAATTGACCTATGCATGTATGCCCTGTGCTTCTAAGGATATAAATGTATTTCGTGTATTTTCCGGCGGTAACAAATTAGGAACTTCTCTTTTCTCGATAAATGGACGTAGACAGACCACTGAATTGTTTTTCAAATGGGCGCTGTAATTCCTGAGATAAACTCGTTCAACTAAACAAACAAAGCCTACAGTTTAATAATATTATATTAGTTATTGGAGAGTTTCAAATCCTTTATTCATCAAAAGTTTAAAATAACATTATAACATACCGACGACCTCTGTGGCTCGGTGGGCGAACGTCCGCCTGAGGCGCAGGAGGTTGCGGGTTCGATTCCCGCCGGGGGACCAGATTTTGTACGATCTACAATTCCTGGTTTCGGGTCTGGGTGTTTTCTATATATCATAATGTATGTATTTACAGAAAAAAAATGTATCTATGTAGCAGTATATCAGTCACCTAACACCCATAGTACAAGCTCTGCTTAGTTTGGGGTTATGTAATGCTGTGTGAGTAGTCCGGAAATATTTATTTATTTATTTAATTTTTATACCTAATTACATTAAAGAGTAACGCTACGACTTATTTTCTAGACATGAAAGTTTTTTGTCCTAAAATTCATTGTTATCTAATCTATATAAATAAAAATGAATTGTTGTTCGTTAGTCTGATTAAAACTCGAGAACGGCTGAACGGATTTATCTTATCTTAGTCTTGAAATGTTTGTGGAGGTCTAGGGAAGGTTTAAAAGGCGAGAAAAAATCTAATAATTGCCGGGAACTTTTTTTACCCGTGCGACGCCGGGGCGGGCCGTAATTAATAAAAATAATTCACATGGTATGGTATGGTAAGAAACAACAATTTAAAAAATTTTGCATAAATGGCATTCTTCGTATAAACTGACAAAAAATGTTTGAGATTTCGACGCGAAGATTCCGAATATGTGGCTTATGTATGCCTTCTTTTGAGCGGCAGAGATCCTACGTACCTCCTAAATAAAAAAAAAATAAAAAAAAAATCATATTCATATATCAAAAGTCATATTGATACAAGAATGAAACAATATTATTTCTGTTACAAAATTTGATATCGCAGAAGAATATCTTGGTAATTCATGTTGCTCCTATATTATTTCTGCCAGAATACAATGATTGTTAGATAAGCTCGTATTTTATGTTGATATTCGAAGTCTTGTTAAATTATTTCATCATCATCATCATCATCCTGCCCTTGTCCCACACTACGTGGGGTCGGCACAACATGTGTTTTTCTTCCATTTTCCTCTATCACCCGTTATCTCAGCACTCACTCCTTTCTTACACATAATCTTCTTTCACACAGTCCCTGTGTCCCAGCAGTGGGAACGTTAATAGGTTGATGATGATGATGATGACACAGTCCATAATAATACAGTTTCTTGTTAACTTATTTCCCAGCATTTTATTTATAATAGATAAAATATATCTTAGTAAGACTTTATTCGACGTAGGTAACATACATGGTAACTTTGTAATTAGCTTTGTATACTTGACTTCGTTTTAATCTGATTAATTATAATGTAAACATAATTTAAAATAGTAATTATTTTGTTAAACATAAAATTATGACTGTAATTTCTCTATTTATTTACAAAAGTTTATTAGAAATATATAAAAATGACAATCCGAAAAATAAGGACATGCACGACTATAATCTTACAAAAAAAGAAAAACTACATAAACCTAAAATAATAATAGATAATAGACTAAGAAAAGTACAAAAACAGGGAGAATATACTAAAATATTAATATTTAACAAACTGCCTCTGGCTATAACAAACCTAGAATCTCTATCTGAGTTTAAACAAAAAATCAAATATTTCTTTACAGTTAATCCCTTTTATAGCCTAAACGAATTCATGAATTTTAACCTGACAGAATACTCATTTTTGCAAGATGATCACCTCCAAAATTAACCCTTAAAAGAGTAATCCTGAATTAATAATGAAATTAAAGTGATTATTTTAGTCTAAGTCAATAAATTAGATATTTAATTGTTTAAGTCTGATATATATTTAATTTGCCTTTTCATTTGTGTGTCTAATTGATAAATAATTTAATGATTTAATCTATTTACATATTTACGTTGAACTCATTTATTTAGAAAATGTATTTAATTAATTGACATCTGATTTTTTGTAATTTATTTATGGATAATTTAACTAAGAAAGAATGTATAAAATGACTTACCTAGTATAGCAAC
The DNA here is from genome assembly GCA_929108375.1 of Gymnoscelis rufifasciata. Lineage (NCBI taxonomy): Eukaryota > Metazoa > Arthropoda > Insecta > Lepidoptera > Geometridae > Gymnoscelis > Gymnoscelis rufifasciata. Next base: position 13,753,591 of record OV815314.1, read on the forward strand.
CATTGTTATAATAAGGTGAAATAAATAAATCTGAAATCTGAATCTAATAATCACTCTGCAAGTCACAGACAAGACGCTAGCTGATTAAGTCATAGTATTGAGTGCCTGTATCCCAGCTGTGGGAACGTTAATAGTGTGATGATTATGATGATGATGTAATGCAATAAAACTTGTCGAAATTATTAAAGCTGCTCTTTAGTGGCATTGTCAAATAAAGTGTACTAAAATAATTGGAAATTTAACATGTCAAAAAATTCGAAAAATAAAGATTAATAAATAAATAGTACTAAGTCCTATTCTAAGTTATACACCATTTAAAATTTTAGGCAAATCAGTTTAACCCAGAATGAACAGCACACATCCAAGTTTCGCCATTATAAATATAGAAAAAATCCCAATTTATTAGAGTACCCTCTTAAAATCTTAACTTTTAAATTATCTTTCAACTATCGTTGTATCATTAGTTCTGATATCAAATACAAAGTGGTTCAAAATTGGTATATATTTTTTTTTATTCTGGATAAGCCTTCATTTGACCACAATCTCACCTGATGTAAAGTGACGATGTGGTCTAAGATGGGGCATGAAGACCTAGAAGATGGCTTCTCCGGGCCATATTACAAAAAACATAAAAATCGCTCCACGCACTGGCCCAGCCCGGAGGGTGGTGACAAGCCGCGGCCGAAGCCTGTTCTTAGCACCACCCGGAGGTCACGTGTAAGGATTCAGAGGGTTACTTACGGACGTAAACAGACAGAATCTCCAAAAGCAAAAAGGGTATGAATGGCACGCAACAGGCGAATATAATGTTCTACGATTTAAGCACCTTGTATAATAATTAACATTAAGTATTATTGAAAGCATTTGTCAAAAAACGCTTTTAATACATTACATTTTACAAATAGTAGACGATATAAAAACATAATTTTGCTTTTAATTCAACCTAGACTCTAATGAAGGCAATTAGCTAATTTTCTTCTGAAATATTCAGACTTGAAAAGGTTCCGCTAGTTTAAATGTACCATTGAAATTAGAAAGGCAGTTAATATTCATTATTTAAGGAAATGGCTTCACCATCATTTAAGCAGTAGAACATCCATATGCTGTGTATAGGCCTCATATATTTATAGTTATTTCGGCTGGCGGCGGCCTGCATCTACCGTGAGCCCGCGGCCTTCACCAGGTTATCCGTCCGTCCGGTGGACGTCCTACGCTGCGTTATCTATCACACTTACAAATTGATAAAATTGGAGTATTTGTTTATCGTTTTCTACTGATTTTCTGTCCTTTTGCCTGTCACCAGCATGTGAATTAAACATTTTTTTTGGATTAGACTGATCAGTTTATTTCATGAAGTAAATGTACCCTGAGCAATTTTTCATGTAATAAATGACACTTAATACAAATTTTAATTTAACAATATCAAATCGTGTGCTAAGGATTCGCGCTGACTTAAGACAAAGCTGTTTTGCGACAGACTACCGCCTGCAGAATAGAGGAAGCCGCGCACACTGTCAACGACAAGTCTGAGTTGAGACTAAAATGTTTTGACACAGACTTGACTTCATTGAGCGCGAAGCCCTAGTGTCATATTGATACAATTTGATAAAGTTATTTTTGTAACTAACATAATATATTATTTATTTCGATTGGAAAAGCTTCCCAAATAATTATATAAATAAGGGAATATTTAAACTTTCACATTATAGCAATGCCTCGTTTCCCAAAATCAAAGTTACGGAGAAAACCACTTGATACAAGTATTTTAGGTCGCAACTCCATTAATGCGATTGTGGAAGTCAAGGCTAGAGATGATATTTATTTCCAAGAAACACTTTTTCAACTTAGAAGGTTTGTCTGTTTAATGTTCATGGAATTATTGGGTTTCATTTAAAACTTTTGCTTGTTTTCTTATAAAATAATTATCTAGTTGTTGGCATGAACGAGTATAACTATCGTTACACGAATTAAACGATTAATTTTGAAAATTAATCGTTTTAAAAAAAAGTTTTAAATGAAACCCAATAATTCCATGAACATTAAACAGACAAACCTTCTAAGTTGAAAAAGTGTTTCTTGGAAATAAATATCATCTCTAGCCTTGACTTCCACTTGTCCACTTTTCTTGGTTTTTAAGATTTGTAAAACCAAACAATGAGAATAAATGATTTTGTATCTTGTAAATTAATTTATTTTATTTTTATTTTTTTATGCTTGAAAAACCCGAGAAAGCCTAATTGAATAGAAAGATGTTTTTATAAAGTGCTAAGCCCCACTTATAGGTTGAAACTAATATTCTAAATGTGTGTGGAAAAAATTAAGACGAAGTAACGTAGCTTACTAGCAAAATGCGAATGCGATGGAATAGTCCGAGGATGTTCTACTAGATGTCGCTAGTACGAGGCGTTACCGTATGACGTAGTGGCGAGGTTGGTGTAGCGGTCAGCACGTCCATGCGTATAATGGTGGGTTCGGAAATGCGGGACTCGAACTCTCGAACTAGTTACTTCGTATTAATGTTTTCTACACAAATTTAGAATATTAGTTTCAACCTATAAGTGGGGCTTAGCACTTTGTTAAAACATCTTTCTATTCAATTCAATTAGGCTTTCTGGGGTTAATTACTTTATAAAAATGGGTAAAATGCCATGACTAAGCCCATGTTTAGACACAGAGGAAAACTCGCGGTTTTAAAATCGTGTGGAAATCGCGCAGGTCTTATTTATATATGCAAATTACGTGGAATCAATAACTTAGCAATAAATATTTCCAATTAATGAACGTACCGAGGTAAAATAAGCATACCACCTGGCCGCTTTTCTCAGTAAATATGCTTTCAAACAATGAAATATTTTATTAATCGATTGATTCGTGTAAAGATATGTATAGATAAGCGAGAAAGGTAGTTCTCAGTAAATGGGCTTACAAAATATTGAAATATTTTATTATTCGAACTACTTTATTATAGTCTGCTTTGATGTGTTTAAGTTTTGTGCATGCAAACATAATTGTTAAATGAATGAATTGCCGCGTGGTTAGTCTACTCGCGCGATTTCCGTTACTGCGCCGTTACTATGGAGTCGAAGCGAAGCGTTCAGCCGCGTTGAAGGCACCGCAAGTCTTAACAAGTCGTTAACGGTTTTTGAGTCGTCAAAAATTTTGACGCTTCTGCAAGCCCCGTGATCAAGGCAAACAATCAAAGGGAAATAAGTCAAAATCAAGGTAAACCGTTTTATATACCTCTCTTCTTCTTAGTCGGTCACTCTTGACAGAGTGGTCGTGGTTATGGGGGGTCCTTATAGTGGGTTGCTGCTCTTGAAATGCGCCGCCATTGTTCCCTGTTAGTTGCGTTGCGGGAGCAGTCGGTAATGGTGGACTGAGTCAATTTTGAGATGTGGTCCGACCACCTTGTTGGAGAGCGACCACGAGACCTCTTTCCCACCATTCTGCCTTGTATAACTAGGCGCTCCATGGAGTTCTCGTTACGCGCCACGTGTCCAAAGAACTTCTGTATTCGTATTTGCACAGTCAATATATACCTACTGTCATATCAATAAATGTAAATATTTTCGGACAATCCACATAACATAATCGAGCCCCGCGGTAAGCTTGCGTTACGGGTACTAGACATACTTAATATAATGTATGTATAGATATTTTTATAATAAGTACATATTAAGCACCCAGAACATGGAGAAAGTGAAGTATGAGTAAGAGTATGAGAAACATACGAACACTTGATAACTCGGCTACTACTGATGTATGCTTGTTATTACTATTATAATGAACTCACCAATAGTATCAGAGCCAGCAGTAGACCGACAGCAGACGTTCTTGAAGAACCTCTTGGCCGAGTTTCGGAGGTGCAGGGTGTAGACGCTGTAGGAGCCGTACACCAGCGGGTTCATGCAGGAGTTGGAGACAGCCATGGCGAACAGCAGGTCTTGCAGGCGGGGGGACACGTGGGAAGCCGACTTGCGGTCCACCATGTACCTGGAGAAGACAAAAAGAATGGAAAGAAGACTCGTGGTCATCGGTCTTCGACAATATCTTCTCCGATCTCATTTACTCCTGGCTCAGACCACGGTGACCGACTGCTCCCACAACGCAGCTAATAATGTATTGTTTTGTTCCCTGTTTACTGTTTGTATCATTTTTGTGGTTTACAATCTGGGGGCACGGCAGTGCCCCCACCAAGTCGAGCAAAAAAGCGGCACGGCTGTCGTACCTTTTCTCGAAGCAATTCAGGCCATTTTCGACCCCCTGTAACTTCGTTGTGGATAAAACTAGAAGACTGAAATTTTCAGTAATCATGCAGGCATTGTAAAGACACGGTATATTTTAAATTTCATTCAATTTGAACCAGTATTTTAAGAATTATAACGGGTCAAATTTCTTAATTTTGTCACTCATTGACTCACCGATCATCAAAATTCTAAAGCACTTCTAGCAGACCTAGAAGCTTCAAATTTGGAATATAAGTAGTGTTTGGTGTATGAATCAAGGAAAAACTAAAAAATCTAAAAAAGACCGGTATAGAGGGCGCTGTCGCAACGCCACGTATATACGAAATATGTACTAAAGTAATAACAATGCGAAATATAAATAAATCCAATCTAGACCGGCAAAAAGAAAATTATATGGACATATATACAATAAGTAGAAGGTACCGAAAAGGAAAAAAGTAGAACTGTCTACAAAATACAAAAAGAAATGAGATCCCATCAAAAACAATACTTGTCAAAAAAACCAAGTCGCGCAACTCAGTTGTTCTGCGGTAAAAAGTTGTGAGATCCAAGTAAATCCAAGTCTTCAAATTTCGTCTCAAAATTCTTTAATGTTTTCTATACTATAATATTATAAAGAGGAAAGGTTTGATTTTTTGTTTGTTTGTTTGTTTGTCTCGAATAGGCTCTGAAACTACTGCACCGATTTAAAAAATTCTTTCACGATTCGAAAGCTACACTATCCCTGAGTGACATAGGCTATATTTAGTTTTCAAAAATAATATGATTCCTTACCAAACTCCGATAATGTAACCCAAGAAGAAAAAAAAGAACCTAAAATCTTTCTTTAATCGCGAATGCTGCGAAAACTATTGAATATATAACAAAGTGATGTATTACAACTTTGTAGAACTTATCATTATCTACAAAAAACGTCGTTACATCATATCTCTAACTATTATAGTTTTGTGACATTAAGAGATTTTTGTGAAAAAATAAACCTAAAATCTTTCTTTAATCGCGAATGCTGCGAAGACTTTTGAATATATAACAAAGTGATGTATTACAACTTTGTAGAACTTATCATTATCTACAAAAAACGTCGTTACATCATATCTCTAACTATTATAGTTTCGTGACAATAAGCGATTTTTTTGAAAAATTTAACCTTTAATCTTTCTTTAATCGCGAATGCTGCGAAAACTATTGAATAAATAACAAAGTGATGTATTACAACTTTGTAGAACTTATCATTATCTACAAAAAACGTCCGAACATCATATCTCTAACTATTATAGTTTTGTGACAATAAGCGGGGTTAAGATCACGAAATAATCTACCGCGCGGGGTCGGCTCCCTACTGAATGGTCGTGTGCGGAAATAAAAAAATTGTCGCTTAGTTAGTAGTTAATAATTAGTTAACAGGTAACTAATCCCATTCAAAAAGTTATTTTCAGAACTAAACCCTAGCATATAGCATAGATATTGTACATATCGTCGGTTGCAGGTTCAATTGGGTTAACAACCAAAACACGTAAAATACAGTTTTTATGTTTTTTTTTTGCTCTTTTGAATAGCATAATAATAGAAATCTAGCTTTAAAAAAATACAGTTACGCTACACATTTTAACTGTGAATTTTGCAGACTTCCGTCGAAATTATGTTGTAACTGAGTAGGTATGTGATCTATTTACATAAGTCGAATTGTTGTATTCCTATGACCGTAGAAGGTTAAGTTGGTGTATGTATCTTGGCAAACCAGCATTGCTCTTACACTAATTCTTAGCTTGAACGAAAAATTATAACAACACATACACCAATATAAAAAAAACTTTCTTCAAAAAACTAACGTTACACCAATTGACCCGAACCAAGTTTATGTTTGTTGTCGGTTACACCAATTTGAGCATTGCAATCAATAGTATGTTTTCTCTTACCTTAATCTTATTATAAATAATAAATCTAAATTTAAAATATAAGAAAAACCCCCGATTCGATTCCTTCAATTTCCTTAAAAGTAAAACACCATAATAATGTGTAATGTTCACGCAATGCGCTTTTATTTGATACCCCACTCGAGATTTTTGCAGATTTTCGGTTTTCCTTCCCCACTCTAACCCCCACAATTATTAAACGGCACAACCGATTTTCATGAAACATGTCTAAGAGCACTCGCGCCAAACTCACCTTTTAAACAAAAAAAATAAGTTGAAATCGCTTCATCCGTTCGGGAGCTATGATGTCCCAGACAGATAGACACGTCAATGACAACCCTCTTTTTTTGTCGGGGGTTAAAAATGAATCGCAAAATGTGTTGCTAAGCGCATAACTCAACAACGCCTATACCAATTTAGCCAATTTATTTTTTTAAATGTTTGTTGTAGCTTAAGGATAGATTTTACGGCGAGAAAAATTCGAATAATTTTGAAACAATTATGAATAATTACCCGTGCAAAGCCGGGGCGTGCTGCTAGTATATAAATATATTGAGACTTGGCCATCGCACTAAATAATTGAATTAACACGTGTTTTCAGGCGATGGCCAAGTCTTAATATATTTATATAAAACAGTAAAGAATTTTGAGACGAAATTTGAAGACTTGGATTTACTTGGATCTCACAACTTTTTACCGCAGAACAACTGAGTTGCGCGACTTGGTTTTTTTGACAAGTATTGTTTTTGATGGGATAAAGAGTTATCTATACATCTATGGAACAGGGGTTGATGGCGGTGCATTGCAAGAACAGCTACGCAACGAAAGGACCCTTATAACCACGACGACCCACCCTGTCAATTATGGCAAATTAATTCTATGAAAATGTTATATCCAAACAATAACTTTAAATAACTGAACACGTGTATTCCGTGTGTAATCAAGGACTGAACGAATGGGCCCCTTATCATTCATCTCGATCGGTTATTTGAATAAGTTTATCCTGTTTAGAAACATATGCCTATAAAAGCTTTTATTCTAAAACATATTTTTATATTTGGAGTTGTGCTTTGAAAGCTGTATTATGTTTATGATTGGCACTGGCTCTAGCAGTGTATAGTCCTCATGCCGTGCCGCCAAGTTTCGTTAAAAGGTTTTCACACGACATTTGTACTGAAAGCATCAGACGAGAACAAAGGCTTTTCAGTACCTTATTTAAACAGTATGCTTGGAGTGACTATGCACCATTTTGTCACTTTATATAAAATAGCAAAGATAAATGAAAATAATGTTACTTTGTTGCTTAAAGGAACGCCATTTTCTATCCAAGAAAAGAATTTATCTTTCGAGAGCACGGGAGCCAAGATGAAAAGATCTGTTGCACTTGCCTCTAAGTACCTTCACCCATTTTTAAGATGTTGTCAGCTTTTACATTATGTAGGTCTGTTTAATTGTGCAAGTATTGTACCTGAGTGGGTTAGAATGATGGTATGTTGTGTCAATCTATACATATTTATGTCACCGGAAAATAATACGTCATTTAATAGATTTCAGATAGTCATTATCGGCTGTTGGAATGTATTATTTTACGTTTAAATTTCAGTTAATTGATTAAATTACGATGTTTCTGTAACATCACCTGTGGACGCTAATTGATTGAGGTATAGATCGAAATTGTAGGTTAGGTAGGTAGGTTAGGTTATGTTTGTATAAATGATAAATAAAACGCTAAGCGAGCTAGCGCAGCGAACGTGCTGTATTTATTTTCATCCATTCGGGAGCTATGATGCCAAAGTAAGATAGACAGACACGTTAAACTTATATCACCCCTTTTTTGGTCGGGGGTTAAAAATAGACAATCAATTTTTATAAGCTTTTATTCGTTTCACCTTTCTCGATGTTTGTGAATAATCAAATCTTGCAAGAAGTTGGCACACTTTTCGGTTTTTGATTGAGCTGACTTCATCTGGGATATTTTATTTCGCCTGACGATGCAATATTATGAGCTTTTATGAAGGAGCTGGCAGGCAGCCACGAATACTCGATTATAGAAGGACAAAACCATAACATAATGTAATAGGCATGATGACTAAATTAATAAATTTGATAGGTTGCGGGTTAGATTCCCGCCGGGAGTCGATTTTGTACGATCTACAATTTCTGGTTTCGGGTTTGGCTGTTAGAAGTATTGCCAGATATTTATGATTCAACTGTACCTACAACATACTTCATTAATAAGCGCTTTGACGTTTACCATAATATTAAATTCCGTATGACCGAACCGATCTCATTTGGAACCGAGATATTTCTGAAATAATATTTAATCTGAGCTAATCCAACTAATCCGAATACTCGACCCGTTTTGATTGTATTGAAATATTAGCATTTCAGAATTTGTCGCATTAGTAATCCCTAAATCCATATCCATAGAATAATACAATTATTTTAATGAATATGAATATATCAGAATATCAATAGAATTTGTAGTTTTCCACTACAAAGCCACAGAAGAGACATGAAAGGAGACGGGGTTGAGGCGTCTCATGGACGCCATCTACTTCCTCAGACTTGCTCAAGAAACTAGTTACAACACCGAAGGTCCTACTCCTCAACATGAGGGTGAGCTGAGCTGGTTGAGGCCTGCTTAGGCAGGGGATAATACACAAAGCACTCCTAGGAGAGATGTCAGTTCAGATCTCAGTTCTCCCAATTGAAATTAGAATTAGAATAATTCAGCCACACGCTTAGCCATAGTATAGAGGTACATTTTATACAAATTAATATAAAATAATATATTAACATTATTTTTTAATCAATCTATCTACCTCTATACTTGAGTTGTTCTTTTAGGCGCTAGAGAAAACTAGCGACACGTTTAGACGTTTTAACTTCTATTCGTCTATTCTATTCTATTGCTGGACACACACACAACAACATCTAGCCCCGTCGTCGGCTCTAAGCTTGTTTTACGGGTACTAGAGATCTGATATACTTAATATAGACGTGCATGCATAGATATTTAAAAACTGCATTGTTCTCCCACCCTTATATCCCTGAGATTTGTAAAACCGACATTACATAATGCCATATTGCACAAAAAAATCACAGACGTTTGTTGCACCAAAAAATATCTTTTCTTTGAAATCAGATAGGAAAAGTCAAGGATTAAGGATTCGTAGGTAGGCTGTTTTCCACAAATCAAAAAGGCTTTGTTTTAGCTTGTTACTTTACATGCTTAAATTACAAGACAGAGCTTTTACAAACAAAATATTAGTTTATATCAGCGTCACGCTGCGGTAGATTAGTGGCTTAAAACCATGAGATCCCTATCAATGCGATATAGACCTCCAAGCTATTAAGTAATTAGGTAATTGCCAATCGCTACTTAGTTAATTAAACGGTAATTTGCTAATTGCGTTCCAATTTTCAACTTATCTCCGAAGCAAACTCAAACCCCATTGTTATACGCTTTTGGGATTGTTTGTGATGATTGGCTTACATCCCCTCAACCGGGACAGCAACTGGTAGGATCAAAGATAAACCGCGCTAAGTACTTCTAAGTAAGGAGTTAAGAGTTGTTCTCCAACCCCTCAGGGCGACTACCCGGGCAACGAGGGCAATCGCCTGCCGCGCTCTTATAAAAAACTCGCGTTAAGCAAATAAAAAAAATGTTCTTATACTTTATTTTTGAATTTTGTTGATATTTGAATACAATTTTTTTTACTTATTTTTACTAGGTTTATACGGCACGTGGAAATGCGTGTGGGAAACGCCCCAGAGGTAGACCGCGTATGATATGGGAGGACGACATCAAAACAACAGCGGGTCCAAATTGGATGCAGAAAGCCAAGGACAGGAAAAAATGGGAATCTTTGGAGGATGCCTTCACCTGCGGAGGGGTTCCTACAGAATAAATGCTAAGATTTTATAAGATTTTAGTTATTTTAAGTAAAACATGCTTAGTTTTAATTAATAGCTTGTAAAAATAGATAGATTTTGTTAAATTGTAAGAAATAAAAAGCTTTTTTATTTTATTTATTATACGGCACGGCGTTGGCTGAGTTTTTGTAGTTTCCCGCGGGAACAACCTCAATAAATTTTTATCGTACCGTTGCTTTATAACATTAGCGCGTTCAAACAAACAAACAAACTCTTCCGCTTTATAATTTTAGTATAGATTTGTTTTTATAACACAACGGTTAAATTTATTATTGCAATAAATCAAATATATTTTTTATAGTTTTGCTTTGAATTTTTTTTAGTGATTATGTTTTGAAATTTTTTTACAAAATCGTGAACTTTGGATGTAGGAACACCTACATCCTACATCATTAAAAAATTTACTTTGAAAGAATGACCAAGTTAATGAGAAAAAAAAAAGTTATGTTTAACTTCGGATGTAGGAACACCTACAAAACTCCATTTTTATTAAGTAGCGGCGCGCCCCGGCTTCGCGCGGGTAATTATTCAAGATCGTTTTCCCGGCAATTATGCGAATCTTTCTCGCAGAAAAACCATACCATCAAACATTAAAAAAAAAATTGGCCAAATTGGTCCAGGCTTTGTTGAGTTATGCGCTTAGCAATACATTTTGCTATTCATTTTTATTTAAAAGATGTACAATTTTAGCATTTCTCGTCAAACTACCTAACAACCAGAGCTACTTTCGCAAACTTTTATCAAAAGACAAACGGTCTCGCAAAGACCTGCCGCCGCAGCCGCGAGATGGGTACGGGCACGTTCAAAGACACGCGTAACGTGTAGTCTGAAAGGGTTCATTTGCCACAAAGTTAATTCGTCACATTTTTGAAAACTCCATACATTGAAAGTTAATTCGTCACATGCATAAAAAATATGTGTTAATTCGTCACAGGTATGTAAAGTTCACCATAAAGTAGGGTTAGCAAGTAAAGTGAATAGTGTTTAGCGCTCGCAATGAATCAAAGGCAAATATTGACTATTTTGTGGGTCAGTGGTTAAAAAACACTAGTTTAAAACTTATGTGGAACGTACACGGGGTTCGTCATAGAACAATAAATCTGGCAGAAGCATGGCATAAGCGTTTTAACAAACGGATGGGTAAAAGAAAACCTAGAATGCTTCAGTTTCTTGATACACTAAAAAAAGAGGCTGAATATAACGATTGGAAATTGAAGAATTTCAGATGTTATATACCCCTAAATTTGAGAACACGTTGATCGATTACATTATGACAAAGAATTAAAAACAATTTCGGACAATTATGATAACATGTCTCTGGCTGAAGTTATTAAAAAGCTTTCCGTAATGCAGCATTTTAAAAACATGTAAATTAAGTAACGTGAACGATCAATCCATCAATCCATATACTTGTAGGCAAATCAGCCATTGTGATTTTTACATAAATGTAAGGTAAATTTTTGTTGTTGTGAGGATTGTCCGGAAATATTTAAATAATTAATATTTTTTAATATTTAATTTAATATTAATTTAATTTAATATATAATGTTATGGCAAATCAGCCGATAGCGACCAAAAATAATGTGATTATGACTATGATTTTTTCATTTTTCTTTTATATTTGTAAGTTTTATGTTATGAGCAAATCAGCGATTTGTGAACTGTGATTTTTTTGTAAAAGTAAGGTAAAAAAAAAAGTAGGTTAAAAACGTAATAATCTTTTATATTATTACGTTTTTAATTCGAATTTTATTAAAATATAAGTTTAAATGCAAAAATGTGTTTATTAATGTGATTTAATAATAGATTTATTTTATTTCTCTGGATCATTAAAAAATATTATCGTATTATTAATTTTATTAAACTCTATCTATGAGTGTGAAAACATTTACACATTAACATCTATTTTGTTCTATTCTACTTATTGTTTGATTTTTCTGCTGTCTCTACGGAAAAATCTATGTGACGAACTTACAACAACCAAAAATAATAAAAACAGAAGTGTGGCGAACTTACACATACTTTTTTTCGTGACGAATTTACTTTGTGGCAAATCTACAACAACCCGTCTGAAACACGGAGCGTGTAGTCTGAAACACAAACATTATGGAAATGTTCCGGGCGTTAAGTAGAAGCGTATTTGTAATAATTTGTGGCGGCGGGTGCAATAATGTTATATTCAGAATTCCAAAGTTCTTTACAGTTATATTAAAACAGTGTCTTCTGCTCTGGAAGAAAGAAAGAGAACAGAAGCTTGCCTCGAATTCAAAGGTTCTATTGTCATTGTTGGAGATTGGAAATCCCTGTGATTATTTTAGGGTTTTCATTAATTTAGAGAGCAAGAGTAACTTCATCATTTATACGGAATTCAGATTACAGATCATAAATAGAAATGTTTATATTAATTGAAGTTGATAAAGTGACAAAATGGCCTGTGCAAACAAAGCCATCAAAGGCAGCAATTTGACGGTGACTATGTCAGGTTGTCTTCTCAAGTTATCGGCCTACACAGTGTAGTATCGTATTATAGGAAACATTAACCCAAGGATCATGTTGGGCTCTAATTAAGGTTTATCGTTACACGATAATGTAAGGGAAAGATAACGTTACAGGGGAGATACTCCCTCTACCAAAAATGCTAAATCGAACCAAGCAAGTCACTCCAAAATTGGACAAAGGGTTGCTGCATTCAACTTTTTGAACCGAAACTGAGGGATTTAGTGTTCGAGTTATGAATACCGCCCACTCACAGAAATGTAATGCAACTGAGTCATTATTTCACATTAAGGCGATAGGTGCGACAATCGTCACAAAATTACTTCTATCAAGATCACAGCTACTATCTAGCGTCACTACTATTCGTACGGCGAGCCATTTGAACTACGCTAATGTGCATCATGAAAACCCGACACAGCTTGTCGACTAGAAATAATATTAATACTTGTTCCACAAAATAATTGTCGCACATACTCGTACAATAGTAACAAAATGCCATGAAAGTTTGTAAGTGTTTGTTCGTATTTCTATAGAAAATATTTTATAAAATTGTAATAATATCACCTGTTGCTTAATAATCTTTGATTTAGTAGAATATTTCCAGAAAAGTGTGTGCGGAATTGCGATTTGTGTTTTGTAGAAATATCTGTCTAGAACTATTTTTCAATGATCGGATACGGATACATCATTAGGTATACTTTCACACATCATTTTCTATTCTGCGAAATGCTAAGCTCCCACGTCAATAACAACAAATTCTCCACACGTGCGTTATAATCGGCCAATTATATAATACCTGCTTAGTTACACCTCTGTAAGTGTTCCATTTCGGACTCGCAGCCAGTTACAAAGTAGGTAAATGTCGTAACACGTTTTTTTTTAATGTAAGATAAGCCTTAATTTTACCATAATCTCACCTTATGTAAAGTGTCGATGTGGTCTAAGATGGCGCATGAAGACCTTGATGGTAGATAGATGGCTTCTCCGGACCACATTACGAAACACGAAAAAATCGCTTCACGCCAGTGCGTGAAGCGAACTGGGCAAGTGCCCAGCACGGAGGGTGGTGACTAGCCGCGGTCGATGCCTACCACCAGAGACTGTTCTCAGCACCACCCGGAGGTCACGTGTAAGGAGAAACCCGCTAATATAGTATTTCTAGAACTCTGAATCAGGCTGCATTATACTCATGGATGTTATCAGATTGTGGGTATGAAATGATTTCTAATAAACGGTAAACGGTAATAACGGTAAAATTTTATTCTGAGTGATACCTACGATGGTGATGTGTAATATTAAGTTAGTGACGATATAAGAGGGGACGAGATAATTAAAGTATTCATGCAAGTTAGTTGATAAAAATATTTTCATCCTAAGCATATACTTGAATTATTTATAAATAGTAAGCACGTTTCCTTTTAATGTTCACAATGTTAAAGTCAAAACGTTTATTTCCTTAGAAGCACAAGGCATAACATGGAGAAGTCAACTTCAAATAATTAAAACTAGTTTTTTAAACAATAATAAAACCAAAACAGTTTGAACATATTATATGTATATATGTTAGATACCTTGGGAGCTGGCAAAGTCAATATAAATGTCCTTTACCTAAAGAAATTATAAGTGTATGCGTATTTTTTTCAAAATGGCGGTTGGCATCATGTTACAATGGGCGGAGGTAGCAAGTACCAACACAAGGTGGTCGAACCGTGCCATTACAAGTACTGTTCGCTCAGAACCCTACTGAGGTATAGGAAGTTCTTGGCGTGAAGTAGATGTTAAATAAAAACGCGCTGATTATGATTATAACTTGTATTGCGTAAAACAAGGGACGTGTGCTCGGCTCGAGCGTCAAGAAGGAATCTGGTAGTAGTGAGCGTTGAATCGACGAACCGTTTTTTTTTACTGTTGTTCTACAGCCAACGTGTCGACTGTTTTCTTATTACGGCAAAAGTAGTTTTTTCTACGAACAGGTTTTTTCATTCAATGTCAACGATAAACGCACAGATTCAACTACATACACGACCGATAACGACACGTACACCACCCGGAAATTAACGAACAAGCCGGTAAAACGCGGTATGCGAGCGACCGAGATGTCCGTCGCTCAGTTGTTTGAGAGTTTAAGATGTATGTATGTTTTTTCATTCCAGGGCTAAGCTTAGGGCTCGAGCCAAACTGACCGAAAAAACAGGTTAATTGGGCACAGGTTTGTTTGTTTTCGTTTCAAATAATATAGTTAGTCTAATTGACGTGACACGCTTTTTTGTTTGGCACGAAATTATTACTTCTGTTATAGTGAAAGTTCATTTCGTTGTCTAGTTCTTAATTCTATTCAATTCAACTGCTCACTCAAACATACTAAACTAAATAAACAACAATGATTAAAAACAACGATAGACAAATTACTATCTTCAGTTATCTTTTTAATGTAACTACGTAGTTAATTTAACGCATAGTTCCTTAAAATAGTTAATGAAAATCATTCGACGGACAACCAGTTGAAAAAACTGTCGTCACATTTAACCGGTTCATTTGTTGAACTACGAACGAAGCAGTTAAACGTCGACCGTTTTTTCAACCGGTTGACCGATTATAAAAAAAGGTTTCGTTTACGCAAAAATAGTCAACGACACACCACTAGAATCTGGTAAGGGCGCGGGCGCCGCGCCGCAACCGTTGCGATTCACGACTTAAGCCGAGGCTGCCCGATCGCGCCCGAAGTCCGTAGGCACCGAGACTGAAGTTGCTGTGACGCAACAAGTACTATAGTTTAGATAGTTACCACATAGCCATAGTGACGTAGGGCAGCCAGCAGACGGCGAACACGGTGACGATAGTCACTGTCATGCGCAGCGTGCGCCGGCGCGCGCGCTCCAACACGCGGTGGTCGGACCGACGCAGCCGGACCGTGTGCTGACCGCGGCACTTCTCTGCCAACAAACAACATCAATCAATTTACAAGTAACAATATGATACAGTATTGTAGAATGGTTCAGAAACATTATTTGTGGCTTCATGTGGTTACAATTACAGGTGTTAACGATATCTAACTATAAAATTACATATGGCACACTCTTAATAGATTCCCCATGACATGAGCCCCGTTGGGGCATTACAACTTCAACTTAAATTAATATGTATCCTATACTATATTTACTTAAATAAGCAGACAAGAAGTACTTTCTAGTTCCTGCAAACTCAGCTGCACAGCATGTTTATATTTATTACCATAGAAAAATATATTTTTCTATGTTATTACTTAACTAGGTTATTTTAATTAGTCATTAAATTTTTTGATATATTGATGTTTTTAGAAATACTGCTTATTAGTTTATTTATCTAGCCTATTGCTTATGTCTTTTAGCCTGAGATACAGGATTACCCTAGTTCACGCTCAGGTATTCCATACCTATTTTAAACGTTTTTATACCTATAGTTATAGTGAAATTAAAAATTATATGAATAAAATTTAATTTATTTTTACTTAAGAACAATTGGTAAGTTTATTTTTTTTTAATTTTTTATATTAGCCTACGTTGTCCCACTGCTGGGCAAAGGCCTCCCCCAACTCCCTCCAACAATCCCTATCCAGAGCTGTTTGCCACCAGCTTTCCGAAAAGTCTTGAAGGTCGTCTTGCCAACGTTTTCGGGGCCGACCTCGCTTGCGACTTCCTTCCTCTAATTAATTCCTTACTTTAATTGGTAAGTATTTAACATTATATATAAAAATTTTGTAAATTAGATATGTATAGAAGATTCTGAATTTTAACTGTAACTAGAATTTTATAATTTATATCAAATCAAAATTATGTCTTAATAACAAAAGGTTGCAAAATGGTACAAGGTTGTAAATGGTACTAGGTTCCAGAATAGTACATTGTTAAGGAATTGGTACATGTATTGAACAACATCGATAGTTTCACTTCTCAAAAATGTTTTCAGTAATTAACAAACCTGTCTAATATTATAGCAAATAATTTTTTTTTGTTATTATTAGGGTTGGTATGTTCTACAATAACTTTCTCTTTGGTATTAAATATGTATAATAAAAAAATTATCTGTAATATGTATGTCTCTTATAGGAAGTATATCAGATGTCTAGTACCCGTAACAAAAGCTTAAAGCTTACCACGGGGCTAGATGTTATTGTGTGGCTCGTCCGGAAATATTCATTTTTACTTCACAAGTTCACTCGCGTAAGTCACAACAATTAATAGGAAGTAGACACTTGACATAATTGAAGCTTTAACATTTACAAAAGCTGCGAGTAACTGATTAATGGAATTACCGAGAATTCATTTGTAAATTCCTTCTGTTTATTTATGAGATAATAACGGAATTTGGAGAATATCGAAGCAAAATATAAACCAGAAATATCGAATGAAAATGTCTGTGATATTCTGTGATGTTCATTTTAATCTAGAGGTAGATAACGACGATTACCGGCATGTTCTGAGAACTTTCAAGAGTTTGAAGGACATGTGACATTCACCAACCCTCGGCCAGCGTAGTGAATTAAGGCCTAATCTCTCTCGTCAAGAGAGAACTTCCTGTGTCCCAGCAGTGGGAACGTTAATAGAGTATTGATGATGATTATGAACGACGGTTATTTGGTTGGATACCAGGACATAGTAAATATTAAGAAGAACTCGGTTTAGGGTGGTAAACCGCATTATTCTAAATAATTCCTGGCAATAGAAATAATTATTTTAATAATATTTGTTTCCTTAATTTTAATTACTTAGAGGTACTAAAAATAGATTTTCTTTATGCTTCATTAGACGATGTGGTCTAATAAAAATAATAAATATAAAATAAAATAAAGTCTAAGATGGAGCATAAAGACCTAGAAGGTAGATGGCTTCTCCGGACCACATTACGAAACACGAAAAAATCACTTCACGCACTGGCCCAGCCCGGAGGGTGGTGACAAGCCGCGGCCGAAGCCTACCACCAGAGACTGTTCTTAGCACCACCCGGAGGTCACGTGTAAGGATTCAGAGGGAGGACGGACGTGAATAAACAAAACCTCCCTATTATTAATTTAAAATTATAATTTTCTTGAACCTGTAACAATACATTTTTAAAGTAAGTAGATAATAATTAAGTAATCTTATAAAATAATATCTAATTATTTATATAAACTTACGATTTTACTGATAAAATTCCTTTGTATTTTAGTAAGTTTAGAGTTACGTAGGTACTTAATGAAGGCATTGATAATATTGGGTAAATATGTGGTTCTCTGCCACTTGGCATTTGACCTATTCTGGAACTTAATTATATGAAAATAAGTAGTTTTTAGAACAACTCAGATAGATGCAATCGTTTAAGTCCGGAAGCGATTATATTTGATTAATATCGATATACTCGTATCACTGAATTGATACGAATCAATGCGTTGGTTGTATCGATTCAAACGATTATTTTTAACATATCAAGACAGAACGAGTCAGTATAATGCATTTCAAATTGCCAAAAGTGTCCGAAAAACGATGACGTGTGACGTCCGAAATACCGATTAAACCCCAAAAGGTTTAATCGATGTCTTGTAAAATACAGTTTTACTGAATTACGAGATTTTTTATGTTTGTGAATTTTACATGCATACAATTACTTCATTTACAAATAATTCATTCATTATGAATAAATCTTTTCTATTCTATTCTATTTATCTATCCAAACATATGAAATTGGAGTGTCTGTTTGTAATATTAATAATTTTTCTGTAGCAAAATAGCAACGGAACCCTATCAGGGATTCGTCATATCTGTCTGTCTGTCTTGGTTTTTAAAACTTCATTAGTAGATGTATTCTGTGAACCAAATTAAGGTTTACATACAAAAAATTTAAATTTTAAATTTAAGAATAACCTCCGATTCCAATGCTCATATTTCCTTCTAAGTAAAACTCCATAATATTTTATAATGTGCACGCGATTCGCTTTCATTTGATGCCCCACTCGAGTATATTTGCAGATTTTCGGTTTTCTTTCCCCACTCTCACCCTTAAAACTTTTAAAGGGCACAAACGCGCCACCTCCCTGGTGCGCAGGTTGCGGGCCAGCTCCAATAACGTTCTATTACAAGATACAAGATACAAAATCATTTATTTCCATAGTTTGGTTTTACAAAACTTAGACACGTCAAAATAAATTACAAAAAAACAAAAACAAATAATCATAGGTGGTTAAAGATAAGTAGGAAATAAATTTATGGTATCTGGTCGCTTCGCTTTTTTTACACTAGAGCAAAGAAGCGACTAGAAACTCTAGCTCATTTTTGTATTGAAACTTTACAATCATTATTAGTTTGTTAGTCTTGTTTTTGATTTTGTGTTGGAGCAGATTCCGTTATTAATGATAGCTGGGAGGATGGACTGCCCTTACACCAGGCATTGTTGTAAACGCCACCTTCCCAGCAAGGCTTTTTGTTAGTTCTTAAGGTTTTATTTGTCATATATAGGTAGATTCGTTTGCTTAAAATAAATACATTTTATTTTTTTATTTTATCTACTTTAAAATATGTTTTTGTATCTGTTTATTTTGTGTAAAGTAAGTAAAAGTGTGTCCCACCAGTGAGAACGTTAATAGGGTGTTGATGATGATGATGAGATACTTATGCTTCTTTTGTCACGGTAAAAATTTTACAGGAAAGTCTATAAAACGCAAACTATTAACTTCTGAAGTTCAAGAACTTCCTTAAAGGTAAAATCCAAATTGTCGTACAGACGAGAAGCGGCAATGTTCAGTAGGTACTTTTGAGGAATTAGTTAGCACTGAACTTGGAGTTTTAGTTGGGAGATTCTTTGGCTTAACCCAAACGATTTACTAGGTATATATATGCGTCATTTTATTTACATCTGAGAAATAAAAATATCCCTTTGATGGGTGAACTTCCGGACAGGGAATTTTGTTTTTATAACATTAAAGTCGGTTATGTTATTATGAGCAACGAAGCCAATAATTGTTTATTTGCTTTACCATTAATATCCACAAAGACTTACATAAAAAATACACAAAATAAATACAGTATCTAAACAAAACAAATTACCTAAAGGCTTCTAGCAAGAAAAACTATGACACATTCAATACTTGAATTACCGTCTCTTTTTGTTTATGGAAATTTGAAGTTAATTAACTTTCCTTCCTTTCCACCCTTCTTATTCTGGGGTAAAAAGAGTCTCTTGTTCAATGGCGGCGGTGACAGGAATCGTGGTGATTATACTCTCTGGTGACAGGCTTTTTATATCAAACCTAAAAATGATAAAATGTTGTTTTGTTTTATTTTAGGATCTTAACAATAAAGTTTACAATTCGATTGTATTGAGTTTCCTTTTAAGTATGTATAATAGACCTGTGCTATGAGATCATGTCTTCGTTGGTACCTACTTAAACAAAATTTTTAAATGTTTACAAAACGATAGTATTTTAAGTGGTGACCTATATCTATAGATTTAAGACCTCTTGTGTGATCACGAGAGGTTATAGATGTTTATGATTTTAATATATTTTTTACGAAGTTTTTCATTCTTTGAACGACTCGAAAACTCGAAAAAAATTTAATTGTCCATGTTAGTACCTACTAAACTCTGTCGCCAAAACATTGCGGTAATATCCTATATTTTGAATACTAGGTCAACATTAAAATTTGTATGTTATTCTGTTACTTCTGTGAAATGCTTACCTAACGCTAGACGAGTGAGTTTTCGTAATAAAATACAGAGTCAAATTGTTCTACGAAGTAGGATCATTATTTTCCAATAGCTATTTGGGGTTTTTATTTACGAACGCACATATAATATATGATTTAAAACGGGATATTTACCATGATTGATCTTCCCGTGATCATGGCGCATGTAACTGGCGCTGTGGTAAAATATTAGGGATATCCAACGACAACGACCATCAATCATGGTAATAAAATGAACGGATTTTTAACGGAAGGTAATGGTAATAGTCTGGATATTTTTTATATACCTACTCATCATCATCATCGTTTCATCCGAAGGACGTCCAATGCTGCAGCATAGGCCTCCTTCAAAGACTTCCAGCGACTTAGGTCAATAGCAGCTTGTAACCACCCCGAGCCCGCTACCTTCACCGTCAGATAAGTATCATAAGATATTGATGTTAAAGTTCGGCGCTCGTCTTAGAAAAGTTCGCTTTAAGACTAACTTCTTAGTCTATTATACGACATCTAATATATAAAATTTCCAGGTCACAATGTTAGTTACCGTATTCCTCCAAAACGGCTTATCGATTTTTACGAAATTTTATATGCGTATTCAGTAGGTCTGAGAATCGGCTACTATATATTTTTCATTATGCAAAACAACCTTGCTGGGGTCAGCTAGTATAATAGTCTTGGCGTGCGCCGCTTCATCTATCCTGCAGTCGTAAAACAGACTTGTATAAGCTCAGGCGACGCCTTTTGCATGCTTCATTTAAAACTATGTTACAAATTAAAGGGTTAAGCTTCGCAACTTCTTGGAGTTTGCTCAAAGACGACTAGCGATATTTAAATTTGTTAGAATACAGGATACAACATCAACACCCTATTATCTTTCCTACTGCTGGGACACGGGGACTTCTCTCCTGACAAGAGAGATTAGGCCATTAACTCACAACGCCCAAATACGGGTTGGCGAATGTCACATGTCATTGAATCTCTTCAAAGTTCTCAGAACATGCCGGTTTCCTCACGATGTTTGCCTTCATCATTAAATCACGTGTTGATAGCGCACATACATTTTTCTAAAAGAAAAACCCAGAGGTGACGTTTGAACTCACGAACTTCGGGATGAAAGTCGAGTGTGCTCCACTCAGCCAACACGGCTTATACAAGATACAAAATTATTAATTTCCATTGTTTGATTGTACAAATCATTTAATTACTAGACTTTACAATATTATCAAATCAAGCAAAGCACTCATGTTTATTCATTGGAAGCGTTTACATAAATTTTTGAGTCAAAGTGTGAAAGATAAAACCAACCATTTAAAAGTAAGCATTTTTATTTGAGATTTTCGACGATGTTTACAGAGATGTGTTTTTCTTTACCTAAAAAGCCTTTTACTACGGATATTTATCGAAGTAAGTATTTCACTTTCAAAGTTGTATGAGACATTTCTTGACGTCCGAAGTCCGAAACGTTAAAAGAAGAAGTAAACTATATACATACAAATATACGCTATATATATACTAAATCCCGTTTTTTAAATGAGAAGGATTTCCCGTATTTACTAGAGAAGATCTTTGGTAAAAGTTTCTGTATCGGTTCATAATATAAAATTATGATATTTTTTTATAATAAACTAGCGGTCCGCCCCCCGGTTCGCACCTAGTTGACCGTATTGTGAATCTAAACCATTCTCGAACCTACTTAGACACACACAAAAAATCATCAAAATCGGTCCAGCCGTTTCGGAGGAGTTCAATGACACGCACAGAAGATTTATATATACAAAGATGGGCACACTCTTGACCGTTATCTAGTCTGAAAGCAGAGATGATTTTGACAATGGAGCAATTTCGCCTAAAATAAAAGTCTATTTAATCGCGTTGAATTCGGAAAATCTGCGGAAGGCACTACAAAGAGATTAAACGTTTCGTGTGGGTTGAAGAAAGTGATTTGTTCGCATTTTGTCCGCTTTCGCATTTAGTAAACTTTTTAAAGGACTTAAAAAAGAAAGAGGTCCTCTAGTCGAAGAAAAATCCCTAATTAGAGTTATAAGTTATTTTTCATAGTATTATGTTAGTATGTAAGGTATTTATTTGTATGCTTTTTTATGTTATTTTATATGTATAAATGGTTTGCGAGGCATTACCTTGCTGTAACACGGAGACAACTAGCACAGAAGGTAAAGTCCTAAAGTCTGCGTTAAATAATATGTATGTAGAATAATAATAAATAAATAATAATAATAATATGTATATATGTATGTAATAATAATACCTTCAAAATTCTTGTTTTATTTGAAAGTGATTCCATTTTCAACATGTCAACATCTGATGATGGGATCCAGAGAACTCAAGAGCAACCCTGGAATTTAATAAGATGTAGTCGAATTTTTATACGATGTTTATCTTTTACTCAAAACTTCGTAAAGGTACTATATACTTCTGAAATATTTAAAGTAAAGGTTGGCAGATATTCAAAAAATAGGTAAGTATACACTAATGTAACCTAGCCGTACAACTGAGCGTCCGATGAAAATAAACAAAGTCTTACGCGTTTATGTTCTGTTTTATTTTTTAATTAACTTTAAAAGTGAAAACTACTAAGGCGGTGTTAAGAAATTTATGTTTTTTTAACACATTAATTTCGCGTCAGATTATGAGACCGTTAGATCGTCAATTCACCCGACATCATAAAGTATAAATACACAAACAAGACATAAGATAGACAAACATTAAATTAGATAGAAATAGATGATTTGACCTCGGTCAAATCATCTACTTTTATAACTATGGTAACGGAACCAAATTCATTTATTTTTTATGCATCAGTGACTCCTACATAAGTATTTTGTTTTTGTAAGGCAGGATTGTAAAGCATGTGATTTATTAATTTAGTAAAAATCGCGAAGAAAGCGTGCAGCTAAACTTCAATGTTTGTATCGTTTTGATTTTTTGATTGCACGACAAAAAACGTGTGTATTATTTTTAAAGATGGACTTTGATAGATAGATAGATAACTTTATTGCACACCAATGCTTACAGACTAACTTAAAAATAACAATCAATAGCCACATACGTTGTCCAATCGGCGGCCTTATCGCTTAAAGCGATCTCTTCCAGGCAACCTTTGATTTCTTTTAGGACTCAAACTATTGCACTAAAATAATCTAATGTAAATAACATGTGATCACAATATACCTTAAAACAAATATTCTAAATTTATGAAGAAAAAAATTAAGACGAAGGAACGCTAACTACAAGTCTTCCATTATACTAATGTTTCAACCTACAAGTAAAACCATAAAACCTTTTCCTGCGCAACAAAACCGTAAAACATTTATTCCACTCTATAAACTCATTTCTTACAAAAATAACGTAGGTTAAGCAAGGTGGTTACCGAGATTAAACACGTAGGCCTCATTTTTTGTTTTTATTTACTGAGGCCCAGGGGGTGTTTTGGGGTGTTGACCTGCCCCCCTATCTGCACAACTGCTGTAACGAAGACAAAGTATCAAATAAAGTGGAAGATGTTGACCGATTTTATTTGTTGCAGAACAACGAGGCTTCAATGATTTGTTGCGGCTTTATTGTACAATATTAAATACTCAAGGAATGGTTCTAGTGACTTTATTGTGAGATACAGATAAGCCGAGTCATCCAACGGCCGAAAAAAAATAACAAATAAATTAACTATGTATTTTCATGAAAATATTTCATTTTTCGACTTAATTATTTAATAATTTGAACCATACATAATATACAGATAAATGGCAATAATCATTTCATTGAGTCAATTTAATTTAAAACAAAAATTATAATTAGCCTTTGCAGAAATAACATGCTTTTACATAATAATTATAGAAGGTTTATAGAACGTGTGAGAAAAATTATATTTATAAACCTAAATAAATGTTACCTACATATGTTTAATAACATTTCAATAAAAGGATAGCATCTAGAACAGCGCCGGCAAGATGGGTTTTTCTTTCTCTGTGTCTCTGGTTGTCGCGCCTGCACTATGGAATTTTTTTTTTATGATCGATAAACCTTCATTTGACCACAATCTCACTTGATGTAAAGTGACGATGTGGTCTAAGATGGGACATAAAGACCTAGAAGGTAAGCCTCCGGGCCACATTACGAAACACGAAAAAATCGCT
Source organism: Gymnoscelis rufifasciata (assembly GCA_929108375.1). NCBI lineage: Eukaryota > Metazoa > Arthropoda > Insecta > Lepidoptera > Geometridae > Gymnoscelis > Gymnoscelis rufifasciata. The sequence goes on from OV815314.1 coordinate 13,778,031, forward strand.
TCACGCACTGGCCCAGCACGGAGGGTGGTGACAAGCCGCGGCCGAAGCCTCCCACCAGAGACTGTTCTTAGCACCACCCGGAGGTCACGTGTAAGGATTCAGAGGGTTACCACTTACGGACGTGAACGGACAAAACCTCCAAAGAAAAAGGCTTGTTGAAAAAAAACCCCTTAGTGCGGCTCTGACGAGAGTTGGGTTTATCAATTAAAATGACAAAGAAATTGGTAGAATTTATCTCTTGTTATCATATAAATGGTGAATTTGTATCTGCCATAATTGAAAATCAAAAAAAATTATAAGAATGGTATTTCATCTGAATAAACTAAAAATTACCTTACCCCATTTAATTAGAACTTAATATTTATGTACAGATGAATATTTATCTATTTCTTAATTATTTTGATGTGTAAGTTTCAAAGTACCTGTGCGTTTAATCAAAGCATAACAAATGGGAAGCCAATAATGGAAGCTCAAAAACATATTTGTTTGTTTACTCTTTTCATAGTCTCAAAAGTTTGGCTCTTAAAGAGCATCGTGTTTAATCTGTTAAAATAAATGTTCACCTTTGTAATGGGACCGTAATGCTGCGTCCGGCCGCGTTCGAGCGTAGCTTTAAGAAGCGCCCGCGTGCGACGCTACAAACAAATACTTTCAAATACGCTTCTTCTTGCACGCCCGAACAAGTCACTACGTTTGTGTCTTGTTTTATGTCGAACACGTACGAAAGGGATCCTTACGTAGCACATTTGTTTGAGCACACGCCCGCGCTCACGAAACGCATCGTCAGGCCAAACTTTATCTGTATAATATAAATCACGGTAAATTTCAGCAATCGAAGTCAAAGTCAAAACGTTTATTTCCTTAGACGCAAATGCATACATGGACAGGTCACCTTAAAGCCAATTAAAATAAAAACTTATAATATTCAAGTAAATAACATTGTCTTGACAGTTCGCTTTAATTTTTTACACTGAGTTGAGAAGCGAATAAATTCTTGGTGTCATCATCATCAACACCCTATTAACGTTCCCACTGCTGGTACACAGTGACTTCTCTCTTGAAGAGAGAGATTAGGCCTTAATTCACCACACTGGCCAAGTGTGGGTTGGTGAATGACACATGTATTTCAAACTCTTCAAGTTCTCAGAACATGCCGGATTCCTCACGATGTTTGCCTTCACCGTTAAAGCACGTGTTTAAAGCGAACATGCATATTCTAGAAGAAAAATCCAGAGGAGCGCGGTGGTGTTTGAACCCACGACCTTCGGAATGAAAGCCGCGTGTGCCACTCAGCCAACACGGCTTATCCAAGATACAAAATTATTTATTTCCATTCTGAAATGTTCGTGCTTTCGGTAACAAAGTTAAAATGCGAAATGCGAGGCGATGCTTTTCCAATGTCAGTTGAAATTTTGCCTTTGTGACTGTTGTACGATGTATGCACGCTTTGAACTATTGTTGCTCCGCTTCGATGGAAACCGTGCTAGGGTATCTTTTTATTCACATACGTTGTCATGTCAGATTGTATCTTTTGTTGTAAAATATTATAATGCGCTTTGAATATGCATTTCATGCAATGCTATTAGAATGTTTTGAAAAGTATTAAAACATATTTATAAAAATTAAGGGAACCACCAAGAAACCTCATTTGCATGTTTTATTTATTAATTTATTATGCTTCTGCTATTCTATGCTTCTGCTACCCCGCAGTGATGTCTGTGATTATATTAAAACAAGTAGCTGACCCCAGAAATAGATAGTAGTCGATTCTCAGACCTACTGAGTCATCATTCTCTTGTCCTTATCCCACATCACGTGGGGTCGGCACAACATGTTTTTTCCTTCCATTTTCCTCTGTCACTCGTCATCTTAACACTCACTCCTTTCTTACACATGTCATCCGTCACACAGTCCATCCATCTTTTCTTTGGCCTACCTCTTCCCACATATCCATCAACACACGTATCTAACATTCTTTTCGTCACATGACATTCATCCCTTCTCATAATATGTCCATACCATGCCAACCGATTTCCTCTCAACTTCTCTGTCACTGGTGCTACTTGCAAAGTTTCTCTTATGTACTCATTTCTTATTTTATCCATCCTTGTCACTCCACACATCCATCTCAACATTCGCATTTCTGCCGCATGTATTCTTCGTTCATCCGTCCCTTTTACAGACCAATATTCAGATCCATACATTACGACAGGTCTTTTAATAGTTTTGTAGACTGAATATGCATATAAAATTTCAAAAAGGTCTAATGTATTAAGAGTATTATTATATGCACTAAGGGAATTAGATATTTATTATTTATGGGTTAATGCATTTTCCCGCAATATTCAAACGACTTTTATTATCAAAAGAGTCTTTTGGCGATTGATACCGTGGAACCAAAAGCTCGCGGTATGAACAGACTAAGAACCTCTATCCATTTCTCTTCCTATTGAAATCAGTTTTAAATAATAATTTAGTTGAAAAACCGAGGCTCAATAATATATTTCGTTACCAACTTACGACTCCCACATTTTCTCAAACCGCAAGTAATGCCGTGGGGTGGAATTGCTTTTAATAAATTAAAATTTATCATTTAATGGTTATTTAAAAACATATTTCATTATAACAAAAAATATATATATTTTATTATTTTAAATATCTAGACTAGATTAATGATTATAATCCAGTAATTTTGGCATTTAAAGACCTATCTGCGGAATTATTCCTACTGAGCAAAATTTTTGTATACACCTATAAAATGGTGTGTTATGATGAAGATTTCAAAAATCAAAATTGATATTGTGCCGGTTTATAAAGTTATAAAGGTCATCAAAATCAGTTTATTACAAACAATAGCTTCTGTTCCAAAAACGGACTAAATTTTACAGAAAAACCCTCAGGGGTTAGTTATTAGGAAATACAGCAGCAGGGAGCGAATACCAGACCATTGAAGCAAACGGTCAAAACAACGATATTTGCTTGATAATTTTTGTTAAAATAAAATATTTTGAAAATCTTAAGTTGACCTGTCTATGTATGCCTGTGCTTCTCAGGAAATAAACGATTTATAATAATACTAACATATTTTTCAACAATTATGATTGTTGTAGACTAACTAACAAAAAACAAGAATTATTAATATATAACTTACATAAAACTTTTTTGCCAAAAATTAAACCAACTTCAAACGAGAAACTGAAAAGTACAAAATAAATTAACTTTACAAATCATTTCGACATTATAAGTGATTATTAAAAGAAACATAAACAATTAAATAATTAAGTATTTAATAATTTTGAAAATTTGAATTTATATATAGAGTTCCTTTAGCTGTCCTTCATTTTCATCATCAGACCATCATCAAATGGGTTTTGACTGATCTAATATCAGTCGACCGCCTTTCCCTCCATCATCAGATCAACACCAGACCCTCATTAATAAAACGGCTTTAAAATTCACTATATTGAATAATATTAAGTAACACACAAGTCGGAAAGACAATATTTTCAAGAGTTTCTCTCAATTTCTTCAGGATTCCACCACCAGATCCAGGGTTCCTTACAATGGGACCACCCTTGGGATACTCCCTTTTCAACAAAAAAAGAATAATCAAAATCGGTTCATAACCGACAAAGTTATCCGCGGACAAACATAAAAAAAGGTGTGTGTGCGATTCACACACGATAGAAGTGAAACTTCAGTAAATCGACGAAAGAATAAGAAGAACAAAAAAAGTGTGTGTGTGTGTGTCAGCTACGACGCCGACGCATGATTGGAGTCTACTACTTACGAACTATTATTATGATATTATATCGAATAGAAAAAAAAAGGTAAATGAACGCATCTGCTAAAATGATAAGAGAAACAAACATATATCTGTAATTATTCGGATTATTTTTATTACTTCAATAAAGCGTATTACCTATAGTATGTTACAAAATAATATAAATAAAATACAGCAATACCTCTTTGCGCGATACTTCGTAGTCTCAACTACGAAGTATCGCTCAAAGAAATTTAAATAAAGCATTGTATTTGTGTCTCTTACCATTTCCGTTTCATCTTTTTGCTTCCGGTTTGAAATCACTACGATTCTATAGAAGTTTCACTTCAAAAAAAAAATGAGAGAATTGAGAAACCTCCTTTTTATTTGAAGTCGGTTAAAAATAGAGCAAAGACACAGAAAGCAAATAGCAAAGGAAAAAATTGAAGACAAATTCATTAAACTTTTAGCCCTGTTCAAAAGTTTTTAACGAAGCTAAAGAATATATATTGTTTTAAACTCTTGTTTTTCCCACAATGATATATTTAACAACTAAAATTTTAACGAAAATTCACTTTATAACTGAGTGGTTAGAAAAACTAGCACATTTTTATTTATAAAAAGCATTTAATCTAGAAATGTGTAAATCGTATATTTTACTTGTTGTGACTAAATTAAGTTAGAAGTTTCGAAATCCGTCTAATATAGAATTCTTAATAGCAAATAACCTGTTGCTTTCTCTATTATTTGCTTCTTTGCTCTAGTGTAAAAAAAGCGAAGCGACCACATACGATATTTTTTTTTCCTATTTATCTTTAAGCACCTATGTTATTTTGTTGTTTTGTATTTATTTTTTTGACTTTTCTAAGTTATGTAAAACCAAACATAGGAAATAAATGATTTTGTATCTTGTATTCACTAAGTTGCTCTTTCCGGTCTACAAGTTAGATATTAAACTAAGCTATATCATCTTCCTTTGTTTCTCAGTTTTGCCCCAAAAACATTGAATAATATTAATATAATTTATAATTTGACGACCTTAGTGGCTCGGTGGGCGAAGCTCCGCCTAAGGCGCAAGAGTTTGGTTCCAGTCCTACAAAATCTGGTCCCCCCGATACGTACTTTTGTACGAGCTACAATTTCTTGTTCCGGATCTGGGTGTTTTATAAGTATTACATGTATGTATTTACACAAAAAACATAGATTTTTTTTTTGGACGTTTGAGATCCACTCAACTTCCAGACCAGTCAGCCACCTAACACCCATAGTACCTACAAGCTGCGCTTAGTTTGGGGTTAGGTGATGATGTGTGATTGGTCGTTTCATCTAGAAAAATAATGTGCGTTTTAAAGACATCCTATATATTATATAGCTTTAATTATGCAAATCTTTCCTTGGTTTTTAATATATGATTGATTGATAGGTTTTGCATTATACTACTTTGCGGTAATATACATCTAATGTAACTTAAGAATTTAAATCTCACTATATACAATGTGTTTTAAAATTGGTATATAAAACAGAAGGGGTTCGGTGGGCTCGTCACGAGTATTTTTGTTCTACGATTTTTTTACTTGTAAGCCGTTTGTCGAATAGAAATCTTAACATCTTAACAACAGCTGATATGATGATTACGATGATCATAGGAGATTATTCTTAGTTTTTTATTTAAATTAACTTTAAGTTGACCTGTCCATATGCCCTGTGCGTCTAAGGAAATGAACGTTTTGACTTTGACTTTGTGCATACTTACCGTTGAGGTCGTGACTGCTGCGTCGGATCTCGCAGGCGATGCAGACGTAGCAGACGGTGATGACGACGAGCGGCACGAAGTACATGGCGCATATGCAGAACACGTTGTACGCCACCTCCTGGCTCTCGCTGCTGAACGCGTCGAACGCCACGCACTGCTGGAAGCCGGCTAGCCGCGGGTGGGGCTTCACTTGGAACACTAGGCTCTGTAGACAAAAATAAAGAAAAATATAATTTATATATTTCCGAACTATCCACTCAACATCTAGGCTCTAAAGCTTCTGTTGCTGGTATACTGGCTGGAAATCTGATATACTTAAGATAATAGACATAGACATACAGTCCAGACAACATAGAATATAGTCCAAAATGAAAAAAAATACGAAAGGATGTACGATTTTTTATATTTAGTTTTGGAGTTATTTTACTTTTTTTTGGATTACTGACTTGGTTCACAAAAATTGATATTATAAAAAACTGTTTACAGTTGTGTGAGTCGTTATTTTTGACATAAACATAATTGAAAATGGTAATTTTAGCATAAGTACCGCATATGCAAAAATCTAAAAATAACTTTAAAGCTTTTGAGGCTACCTGAGAAATCACTTTCAATATTGAAATTTTCACAGAATTTATATTTTGTTACTACAATTTCTAAAACTGTATTAGTAATCAGTAATCTGGCTAATCACCCCGACTATAAACCAAAACTTTCCCTACTGACCCTTGTTTCGAAAGCAGGCTTAAGTTTTATTTTAGGTCTTTTTTTTTTTTTTTTTTTTTTTTTTATTATTGATAAGCCTTCATTTGACCACAATCTCACCTGATGTTATGTGACGATGAGGTCTAAGATGGAGCATGAAGGCCTAGAAGATGGCTTCTCCGGGCCACATTACGAAACACGAAAAAATCGCTTCACGCACTGGCCCAGCCCGGAGGGTGGTGACAAGCCGCGGCCGAAGCCTACCACCAGATACTGTTCTTAGCACCACCCGGAGGTCACGTGTAAGGATTCAGAGGGTTACCACTTATGGACGTGAACAGACAAAACCTCCCAAATCTAGGTCTAGGAGCCGCCAGTCCTAATTATAATTTAGTCAATTTAAAACGAGGTTTTCGTGCATACATTAGAAAGTTACGGATTGAATGTGGTGCCTACGGACATAAAAGGTTATTTTCATGTGAACCCTGTTCTAATTAAATAACATTTCGTAAGTGATTGGCTAAATTACTAATACAGTTTTTCAAACAGTTAGAAGACTAAAATAATAAAAAGTTTAGAATCGAATTACAAAATAATCACAGTTTATTTTTTTTGTGATTTGGTTCTAAAGTTTGTACAAAATAATCAAAAATTACATCTTTAAAAGTTTTATTCTTTCTTCTATTAAAGTACAAAGTTATAAATTGATTTTAGTATAAGTACCGAACACTTAAGCTTTGTTTGTGCTAAAAATCACGACACTATTATGAACTTTACATCAGGTGAGATTGTTGTCAAACGAACGCTTATCCAGCATAAAAAAACCAAGTCGGCGATACAAAAATGAACAAATATATTGTTAAATTACAGTTCTAAAAACAATAAATCTATGTAATAATATAAAAAAATACATATTTCTCAGGTTTTGTTGATCCGTTGACCGTGTTACACCTTGTATAGATATATTTTTTTTATATATTTAACACCCAGACCAAAATAGTGCTTTAGCGCAAACTCAAACACTTTATAATACCTATATACCTAAATTTTCTTTGACGTTGAAATAAAATACCTACACGAAATTAACCAAACAAAATAAAATTCAAGAATTTACGATATCCCGCGGAGCTGAATCGTTCAATAAGAACTTTTAGGCGTATCCGATATAGATACATATTATTTAAAAATACTTTAGATCTTGTAATGAAATTTACTAACGAGGTTTAAAAAGTATCGTCTTTTTGCAAATAACTACTTGAGAACAATAAATTCTGATGTTGCGTTTATTTTTCATTAAGTTTGTTTCTTTGCTGGTGTTATTGTTGTTAATTCGCGCCCGCTGTTGTTATTAAACTCGCCTAAACCTTACTTTAACCCGCTAAAAGACACATTTTGCTTTATTAAGCCCATCATTATACATAACTATAGGTATCAGTTCAACTAACGCAATATGAGCTCCAGAATTGTTATTTTGGCGAAGGTTCAGATACAATAGATAAGAACTAGCCTCTGGGCCTAAAAGAAAGCAGACGTGTGCATAAATTTTTCGTAAAAATAATAATACTTGCAATCTAAAAATAGTTTTTAAAACTAAAACAATAAAGTTCAACTTAGAATACCGAAATTCCACGCAGCGACGTACGCGCAAGCGTCCCTCACCTCAACACACCCATCGAGTAAAGAGTAGCGCCTCTTATTTTTTATCCTGCTCCCACCCGCACGAAGATAGCGCTCGACGGCCGGCCACTGCAACCTCACGTGACGCAGTCATATACGAAATTATAGACAATGAGTGTGCAGCGTTCTCCGCAGTCCAAGTCCATAAGCGGCAGCGAGTTGGCTTGCGGCTCAGTGCCTAACTTATCTAGTTGCGGCAATTACGGTGAGGATCTTTTTACCAATATAAATTTAAGAAAGCGTAAAGAGCGCCCTGAAGAACATGATTTTAAAAGAGATTTTGCTTCGTTTCGGAATGAAATGATGTCATTTTTACAAGATTTTGGCAAAACCCAAACTGATAATTAGAATATTATTAGAGAGGAGATAACAGAGATCAGAAATGAATTACAAACTATAAAAAAGTCAACGGAAAAATTAACGCAGCAATTTGAACATCTAAATACTGATATAACAGAAATTAAATTAGAAAACATTACGACTCAAACTAAAATCAACAATATAGAAGCGGATTTGTCCAGAATGAAATTACAATTAAACGCTGAAAGCTTGTCGCAAAGTGCTTCATCAGTTGTAGGCACCGAAAATGTATTTTATGAAATAAAAGATCGTGTTGAACGGGAGAAAAATATTATTATCGTGGGAATAGCTGAAAAAAACGAAAGTAATTTCAAGCTAAGACGATCTTATGATGATGCGGAGGTGCTGAAATTAATAACCTCCGTTAATAAAACTTGTCCAAAACCGATAAGATCAATTCGTTTGGGTAAGTACAACCCAAACAAAAATCGTCCTATTAAGGTATGTTTCAAAGAATCAAGTATTACAAAAGAAATATTAAGATATAGATCGCAGCTGCCAGATAATATTAAGATATATCCTGACCAAACCCCAACACAAAAGCAGTACTGGATATCATTGAAAGAGGACTTGAAAAAGCGATCTGAGAACGGAGAGAAAGATCTGATAATTAAATATTTTAACGGAACCCCAAAAATAATAAAAAACAAAGATGTAAATAACACACAAAAAAACTAGTAAAGAAATATATACAAAATGAAAACAGTCACAAAAATATTAAACAAATATCCCATCACTTGGCGGATAACTACAATGATTTACAGTTACAAAGCTCATCACTCCGTTTCTTCTATGCCAACTTGCGGAGTATTTGCACTGGAGGAAAGTTCGATGAAATACAATGTATTATGAAGTCTTTGGATAAAACTACGCATTTTCTTATTTTCACAGAGACCTGGATCAGATCTGAAAATGAAGCTAAATTATACAGAATTCCTGGATATTCACATATTTACAACTATAGGCCGACGGACACTAACTTGAAGAATAAAGAAGGCAAGGACGAAAAAAAGAAAGGTGGGGGCGTTTCTATATATGTACACCAAAGTATACATTTTGATGTTACCGAGGACTTATTTGAGGACGGAAGTCACTATTTATGGTTAAAGATTGACAAATTATCATTAAATATAGGAGCTATATATAGACCTGGTGACAGTAACTTACAAAATTTTACAAACTTAATTTCACAACAAATGGAAAGAAGGAAAAGGTCTATCATATTTGGAGATTTTAATATAGATTTACTTAGTCAAGAACAAAAAGTAAAGCAATATGTCCATGAAATTATTGAGAATGGGTTTTCAATTGTGAATAAAATAGATACTAAATTCTGTACGCGCCAAACAAGTACTTCTAGTACAATAATTGACCATGTGTACTCAAACTTAAACAACCACTTACTAAGTATATCTTTAATAGATTCATCTTTATCAGATCATAAACAGATTTTCCTTGAAGTTAGCGGATTACCTAAAATTTACAATAAACAAATGAAATACCAAGCACTAAATTATGAACAATTTAAAAACAGTATTAAACAAATAGATTTTACAAAAATAAGCAATAACTATAAAGATCTCGAAAATATTTTACTAGAACAAATAGGAAAAAATAAAGAAAATAAAGTCAAAATTCTAAATCCCCCCCAAAATGAATGGATAAGTAAAAAAATTATAGATTCCATAAATTATAGAAATAACTTATGGCATATGACTAAAACTGACGCTAATAATGATTCAATTCTTGAGAACTAATAATATATTAATATATTATTATTAATTATAATATATTATGGAATGTAAAAAAGTTAATAATCTTATAAATAAAGAAAAAAAGGAATATTACTTTAATCTATTTCATGACAATTCTAACGATCCCAAGAAAATGTGGGACATCATAAGCAAATTATCACTTAATAAGGTTAAAGAAGGTTTATTACTACCTAAACTTGAAACTGATAATGGTGTCATTACAGGTGGCCTACAAGTTTGCAACATTTTCAATAAATTCTTTTCTTCGATCGGTGCCGAACTAGCAAACAATATACCAAGTAAATATCACACAGATAATGTAAATATATTAACATACGACCCGAATCATACACATGAAATAGTAATAGATGAGTTTGAACCATGTGACTATAACGAAGTCTCTAGTTTAATAAGTCAGCTTGACAGTAACACAAGCACTGGTTTGGATGGCATTAGTACCAAGTCTATCAAATGCATCAAAAACTTTATTATTGATCCGCTAATGAAATGCATTAACGCAAGCCTAGATACTGGTATTTTTCCCGACTCTCTTAAAATTGCTAAAGTTAGTCCAATACATAAAGCAGGTAATAAAAGCAATCCCAGCAATTACAGGCCCATATCGGTACTACCTGTAATCTCTAAACTATTTGAAAAGATTATATACAAAAGATTAAACAAATTTCTCACGGCAAAAAACTTTCTTATAGATGAACAATATGGATTTCGAGCGAAATCGAGTACTCTAACAGCAGTTGTTGACCTTGTCACTAATATTAAAATGAATATAGACGAGAAAAATGTGGCTTTAGGTATATTCATTGATATGAAGAAAGCCTTTGATACAGTGAGTCACTCAAAACTACTTTTAAAATTACATAACATAGGCATCAGAGGCAAAGCTCTAGATATTTTCTCATCATATCTTACAAATAGACAACAAGTTGTTAAGATAGATACATTTACTAGCAGTGTTGAAAGTATTCACTATGGAATACCGCAGGGTTCAATACTTGGTCCGTTAATGTTTCTGATATATATAAACAACATAAATTCAATAGGTTTACAAGGAAATTTAACTCTATACGCCGATGACACTTGCCTTTTCTACTATGGAAAAAACATTAATGATTTAATAGCTGTAGCTCAATCAGATCTTAACTTATTGAATGAATGGCTCAAGTATAATTTACTAACAGTTAATACCACAAAGACATCATTCATGATATTTAAAGCAAAAAATAAGATAATTCCGTGTTTCCCACCACTGATCATGAATAATGACATAATTAAGCAATCTCGCGTAGAAAAATATTTAGGTTTTGTGGATAGATGACAAACTATCATGGACAAGTCACATTGAACACGTTCAAACAAAACTTAAATCTTTGTTAGGAGCATTATACAAAGTTTCGAAATGCATACCGAAAAAAGTGCGTAACACTATTTATGATTCTCTAGCAAAATCACATCTTGAGTATTTAATAGAAATTTGGGGTACGGCTGCAACTACGAATTTAAACCCACTTCAAAGAACCCAAAATAAACTAATAAAAGTGCTATACCATTATGACTATTTTACACCAACTACTGAACTGTATAAAAAAACTAAAATTATGAATATAGAAAAACTTTACACTTATAATACATGTATTTTAATAAAAAAACTTACATCAAACTCTATTCAATCAAAAATAAAATTTAATATACGAGATATTAGATATAGTTTTAGAAATAAAATTAAACTACAGCTACCTAAAACGCGCACAAATTATGGCAAAAAAACAATACTGTCGGAAGGTGCTAAATTATTTAACAACTTGCCAAAAACCATAAAGGAATGTGATCAATTGAAAACCTATAAATTTAAACTTAAAGAACATGTATATAACCTATAGCATAAAGCATCTTAGAATCAAATTTAATTATTAGTAGTTTATAGTGAAATACATTATTTTTATAGTTAAATAAGATAAATATATATAAGTATTGTAGAATTATTTAAGGTACTAGAGGTTAAGTAATATTTATGTAAAACCTAGATTAATTTTATTATGTATCTCATTTTAAGTGAACCTTTGTGTTTTTATGAGAATAAAGTTCTTTAAACCTAGATAAGAACTCTGGAGCATTCTAACATAATCATAAGCACTTATATTTATATTCCCACTGCTGGGACACATGGACTTCTCTCTTGACGAGAGAGATTAGGCCTTAATTCACCACGCTCGCCAAGTGCAGGTTGTCACATGTTCTTCAAACTCTTTAAAGTTCTCAGAACATGCCGGTTTCCTAACGATGTTTGCCTTCACCGTAAAAGCAAAAAACGTGCAAAAACATTTTTAAAGTAGAAAAATCCAGAGGTGAAGCGGGGTTTGAACCCACGACCTTCGGAATGAAAGTCGAGTTTGCTACCAACTTAGCCAACGGCTTTTACCTAAATAAACGGCCCATATACCTAAATAAACTACATTCCTCGATGAGGTCAACTAATATTTTATTCCTTGAAGGCCCTTGATCCCTTGTTGAGCCTAAATAATTCAACATCCTGTTTTATCCTAAACATTGCGAAGAATCGCTATGAATATTGAACGCCTATTACTGGTATCCTTGACCTTTGGATATCTACCGCAAATTGGCATTGCTGAAGTATCTATTCCCATAGTAATCCCTATGGGAATAGATACTTCAGCGATATATGTTAATTAACTCTAATTGTTCAATGTGTTTGGCTAACTAATCTTCTTACTATCTGAAACACAGTCGTTCACTTCTGCTCGAACAAACATGTTCAAGCACTTTTAACGGGAATGGTTCGAATGCGTTTAATTTTTTGAGGTACCGTAGCCAAATGGCAAACCCTTATATTTTCCTCATGTCTGTCTGTCCGTGTATGTCACAGCCACGTTTTTCGTGACTATATAAGCCATGTTGGCTAAGTGGGAGGACACTCGACTTTCATTCCGAAGGTCGTGGTTTCAAACCCCGCCACGCACCTCTGGATTTTTCTTCTTGAGAAATTGATGTGCGCTTTAAACACGTGCTTTAACGGTGAAGGCAAACATCGTGAGGCAACCGGCATGTTCTGACAACTTTAAAGAGTTTGAAGGACATGTAACATTCACTAACCCGCACTGGGCCAGCGTGGTGAATTAAGGCCTAATCTCTCTCGTCAAGAGAGAAGTCCCTGTGTCCCAGCAGTGGGAACGTTAATAGGGTGATGATGGTAGCCAAATGGCAATCCCTTATATTTTACTCATGTCTGTCTGTCCGTGTATGTCACAGCCACTTTTTTCGTGACTATAAGAACTATGTTGTTGATACTTGGTAAGTATGTACATAGATGTATTCTGTATACCTCATTAAAAACGGTGATAAATTGACGTTAATATAAGAAATATTATTTTTCCATGCAAAATGCTATTGGGTTCCGTACCTCAAAATATAGCAGTGTGCAGCGTCAATTTGCGCCAAAAAGCTACATAATAAACAATGAGATCACGTGACCGTTCAAAAACATAGCGCTAATGAAAGCTTCGCCTACATGTCGTGATTACATCCTATTAGGAATTTCAGCTCACAAATTTCAGTTGCCAATTTTCACTTGAATAATAGCCTAGTATTATTTTTGTAATCGGTAAAATGAATTAGTTCTGATTATTTGATCTGCAATTTTTATAAAAAATATTTTCAGACTACTCACACAGCAGCACCTAACCTCAAACTAAGCAGAGCTTTTACTACGGGTGTTACGTGACTGATAATAATAGATAGATAAATTTTTTTGGTGTTAACTCCTTAAGAAACGATTTGAGTTATAAGGCCCGGTACGGAAATTTTATGAGGAATAAAATCAAGTGTAACACGAAAAGTTGAGGCGTTACGTAGAAAGAGACAAAAATATATATCTGTAGGATTGAACGTGTAAAAGAATGAAATGGAATACATTACACAGCGTATCTCATTCTCGGGGTCTCCTCTTTGCGCGATACTTCGTAGTCTCACTGTATTTTATTTATATTATTTTGTAACATACTTTATGTAATACGCTTTATTGAAGTAATATAAATAATCTCTTATCATTTTAGCAGATGCGTTCATTTACCCTTTTATCATACTTATCGTTCGTAAGGAGTAAACTCCAATCGTGCGTCGTAGCTGACACACACACACTTTTTTTTTTAAAACATACATATAATACATAGATAACACCCAGTTTCCAGACCCGAAACCAGTATTGTAGATTGCACAAAATCCGGACCCGCGGCGGGACTCGAAACCGCAACCTAATGCGGCTCAGGCGGACCCATAGAGCACAGAGATTCGTCATTATAATTTTGTACAAAGTACCAAAAACCTACCTTTTATTTTTCCATAGCAAAAGTCATGCTAATAATTAAACTAAATGTTAACATCTCCATCCACGGTTTTCTGTGTGAAATTGCTTTGAGCAAGAGACCGCCCATTTCGCATTCTAGGTTAAATTTTTTATTGTATTGTTTTTTTGTTCTGTGTGTTTAATAAATGATTTTCTATCTGTTCTATCTATCTTACCAACGCCTATAATGTTTATTGCTCGTGTTTCGTATACGATTCTCCTCAGGGGACAACCTAAATGGAATTGTATTAGACTCATTAGTGGTCCATTAAACAGACAAGGGCTATTAGCAGTGACAAATCTCTATATGCAGTGAAATTGTGTCTAAATGTAAGAGATTATTGTGAAAAACTTTACTAATTGATAAAGCTGGAGAGTTTGTTTGTTTGAATGCGTGAATATCAGGAACTGGTCTGATTAAAAAAATATTCAGTGTTAGATAGCTCATTTATCGAGGAAGGCTATAGGTTACTTTACCGCGGCAAAATGTTAAAATACGGACAACGCTGTGGCATTTAAAGCTAGTAGGGCATAGTGCGGAATCTCAGCGCAGATAATCCCACTAACGCATATCTACTGCAAACATATCAGTTTATTTTAGAGTTTATGGCATTTGTATCCATTTTGATTTAGCTTTTTTGCAAATATTCTTTTTAAATGAAAAATAATAAAGTGCTTTTCACGGAAATTTTAAGCTCGCCAATCGGTCTTCGAACACGTCATATTCAGGGTGGGCCATTCTCCACGAACAGTCTGTCCTTCGAAGTTGATAGACTTCTGACTGTTGATAGAATTAGCTACCTATTAAGTTAAGTCCATCTGGTAGAACGTCTAAAAATAAACACATTATTCGCTTTGAAAATTTAATTTAAAAGTTAGAGTGTCAAAGTTTCGCGGTGGGGCTTGATGCCACCCTAATTGGGTACCAGGTGACAGGCATGATGACTACATCATATAATAGGTATTCTGTTTAGTCTGTCCGATTGCTCATCCAAAAAAATTATGTGTACAAATTTTATACCCTATTTGCAATGTGCTCCAAAATTATAAAAATCTAAAAAAAAATAAAAAAATCAACTACCCAGAACTTTAGTTCCCTTAAAAGTAAAAGTAGTCATACTATTTTGTAATGTGCACGTGACGCGCTTTCATTTGAGACCCCACTTGAGTATATTTGGAGATTTACGATTTTGCTTCCCCACTTTTTACCCTCCTATCTTTTAAGCGACAAAACCGATTTTCATGAAACATGTCTGAGAACACTCGCGCCAAACTCACGTTTTATACAAAAAAAAACTAAATTGAAATCACTCCAGCCGTTCTGGAGCGATTTGATGATGTGCCCAGACAGACATACAGACAGACACGTCAAACTTATAACACCCCTCTTTTTTAGTCGGGGGTTAAAAAAACACAATCATGTGAACTAGCATATAATCAACATCAAAATATGAGTTTACATTTTCAAAATTATTCCATACTTCATCAACACCCTATTCACGTTCCCACTGCTGGGACACAGGGACTTCTCTCTTGACGAGAGAGATTAGGCCTTAATTCACCACGCTGGCAATGTACGGGTTGGTGAATGTCACATACCTTTCGAACTCTTCAAATTTCTCAGAACATGCCGGTTTCCTCACGATGTATGCCCTTACCGTTAAAGCACGTGTTTAATAAATGTAAGCACGTACAACCAACCAGGTAAACCACTGGGGAACATCGGCTCAGTTTCACTAGGAAAATACGCCATCGTACGTCTTTTAAACCATAAAAACGTCATCGTTGGATGAAAAGCTATTGGCGATGCAAAGATTATCCGCGCACGCCTCTAGCGGCGAAATTTAGAAACTGTCTAAGAACTACACTTTGTTTATTTGTTGAAGTTATATCTGATTTGTATCTATTATTTATGTTTTTCCCTAACGTATATTGTAACGAAAACTGTCAAAGTGTCGTTATAAGACACTACACAATTCACACAATTTTGACACTAGAGGCGCTACTTAGAATCATTGCATAGCCAATAAAACAGCTTAAATTAACTTCTCCAATTCAAAAGAGCAATCTTGTTAGAAGTCTGTAAGACTTGGAAAGTTAAAAGCGGTTTCTGTGAGCCAACTTTGCGGCAGATGTTAGGTACAGTGAACAGCAAAAGTGAGTGATCGAAATCGACGTTTCAAAACATCTTCTAGTGTGACGTGTCACGTGTAACAAGTTATACCAAAGTGTAAATTAAATAAATAAATTATAAATATTTCCGGACTAATCACACAGCATCACCTAACCCCAAACTAAGCAGAGCTTGTTCTATGGGTGTAAGGTGACTGATATACTACACATATATATATTTTTTGTAAATACCAACCAAGAAACCCAGATCCAAAACCAGAAATTGTAGATCGTATACAAAATCTGGTCGCCCAGCGGGAATAGTACCCGCAACCTCCTGCGCCTAACGCGGACCTTCGCCCACCGAGCCACAGAGGGCGTAAATGAAGTTTTAGTTGGTCAAAAGAAAATTATCATAATTACACCGAGGATTGAAATATTTTTTTTTGGAGGTTTTGTCTATTGACGTCCGAAAGTGGTAACCCTCTGAATCCTTACACGTGACCTCCGGGTGGTGCTAAGAACAGTCTCTGGTGGGAGGCTTCGGCCGCGGCTTGTCACCACCCTCCGGGCTGGGCCAGTGCGTGAAGCGATTTTTTCGTGTTTCGTAATGTGGCCCGGAGAAGCCCTTCTAAATATATCTACCTTGTATATCTTTATATACCTTCTAGGTCTTCATGTCCCATCTTAGACCACATCGTCACTTTACATCAGATGGGATTGTGGTCAAATGAAGGCTTATCCAGCATAAAAAAATAATAATTATGAAACGATAATTGTTACTTCTGAGAATCTACAATAGTCAGTAACGTTTGGCTTAATTTACCGTATAGTTTATTTTGGGACACTATTTTGCCCAGTTTTTTTTTCTGTTGATTGTATTTCTGAGGTTTGTGTATTTAGACGGGTAGTTATCAAATCAGGTGGATTTATAGCATAATATAGTTTCTTAGTAACTTTATGTTCAGTTATTGTTTCCTAGTTAACTTAACTTAGAGGTTAAATTAACTTAGGAGGTTAAAATAATGCCCGGTTTACATTATGCCAGTCTACTAATTACACTGGCAAATTAACCTTTAATTACCGACCCATGGTCCCACAGACCTTTCGTGTGTTTGAAGAGTCTTGTAATCTATAATTCAAAGTTATTTTTTTCGACGTGAGAATAATTTTACAAATGACTTCGTTATTTCTAAACATTTATTATTACAAGCACAGACAAGAAGTTATACCAAAAATACCAATTATTAAAGATAAAAAAATAAAGTCGCCAAAAATAAATTTTTGAAAACTAAGATAGCATAGTAAAAAAATACTTTATAATAAATTTAATAGATAATTGTTGTTGTTGTTTTAAGCTCCCGTGCTTCTACCTCGATCCACATACCTACATCTGCCTATATAATATAAGGCAAGTATTACGATTTTATTGTAAACTAGCTGTGCCCCGCGGTGTTACCCGCGTTATAATGGATTTTCCCGCGGAATGACGGGCCTATGTTATTTTTCAGGCTCTAGAGATTCTGTGTACCAAATTTCATTCAAATCCATTCAGTAGTTTTTATGTGAAAGAGTAACAAATATCCATACATCCATACTTACAAACTTTCGCCTTTATAATAGTAGTAGGATGTTAAACTTATAATAGTTACTTATAAATAAGAACTCCAAAATTGTAATAACTGATAAAGCTGTGTTGTTCTATTCGCTTCTCAACTCAGTATAAGAACATTGAAGCGAACTGTCAAGACAATGTTATTTCCTTGATATTTGTTATTTAAGCAATTTAGTTTTATTAATTTTAAGTTGACCTGTCCATGTAGGCTATGTGCTTCTAAGGAAATAAACGTTTTGACTTTGACTTTGACTTTGACATTTGTGTTGAAACCAAGCCAACTGTTGCCTGTATTATGAAGTCGAAGTGATGCGCGACGGTATCGCTTGTTCGATATTGATCGTCTCCTATCACACAAATTCCACATCAAATGTCCAAAGCAAACGCGGCAACGTAATTTGAATATCTATATAAATAAAAATGAATTGTTGTTCGTTAGTCTGCTTAAAACTCGAGAACGGCTGAACGGATTTATCTTATCTTAGTCTTGAAATGTTCGTTGAGGCCTAGGGAAGGTTAAAAAGTCGAGAATAAATCGAATAATTGCCGGGATATTAATTTTGAATAATAACCCGTGCGAAGCCGGGGCGGGCCACTAGTTATTCAATTAATTTAATCCGGTTCTCCGGCTGCAACATAGGACAAGTAAAATAATAATAATAATAAAAATAATAATAGTAATTTCAAGTATAGTCTGAAGTTAGCAGCAACCGACCTCGACGCTTGCTCGGGGATTGCACACGCGAAGTACATGCATTGCTTTATCTAGGTAAATGTCTATCTGTCTCCATCAGTTACCACAAAGTGTCCTTATTTATTATTTATACAAAATACAAAAATATTTATTTACCAACACACACGTTACAATTTCACTAAGCAGCGGTCCCCGCGCGAGGCAAGCCTGTATTTCGGGATACCTGTTACAATTTGGTTTAACATGAAAAACAAAAAAAGTGTCAAAATAGGACAAATAATAATAAAATATTTTTTTAATTTCATGCAGGAAAAGATTAAGACACATCCGTTACCTTCGCGCGCACAGGATTCGAACCTGCATCTCCGCAAAGTGGGGTTTATCACTTTTTTTACGTAAATTAACGTAAATTATTGTTGTTATGATTGTATTTTTTTTAATTATTGTTAGCTAATTTCTTATAAAATGTATTTTAATTTTTTTTTTATTATTTGTATATACTCTATCATTGTTACTAAATGTTATATTAATTAGTGTAATTGATTTTTTTGTAAGTCGTGCTAGTTAATGAATAAATAAATAAATAAATAAATTATTAAAAATCATTTAAAAAATTATAAAATAACCTACAATTACATTTGCAATAACATCAAGACCCTCTAAATTGTTTATTTGTATTCATGAGAAACACTCAATAAGGAAAGGGAAGGGAAAATATTAGAATATGTATATTATTATGTTTGATGAACCTTCATTTGACCACAATCACACCTTATGTAAAGTGACGATGTGGTCTAAGATGGTGCATGAAGAACTAGAAGGTAGATGGCTTCTCCGGACCACATTACGAAACACGAAAATATAATTTCACGTTCAGCCCGGAGGGTGGTGACAAGCCGCGTAGTGAAATTGAAGTCGTCTGCGATCTTTAGGAATATTTGACTGGTTTTTTTATTATTATTCGGTAGGTACCTACTCAAAGTTTAACCACACCAACCACCAATCCAATTTATTCACTAGATCTGTGTGCATTCCAGCGCCGCTTCGCAAAAACGGACGCGCGCGTGGATTAAAATAAATTATGAGTGAATGTGATAAATAAAACCACATGAATATGGTGTTAATACGTCCCACACATAATGAATTCAGCCAGCACCGTAGTCGTTGTCTCTAAAGAATAACATTATATGCCTTTGTTTTGCGGCTTAATATGTTAACGCAGACTAATTAAAGCCGTCTGTTTACGTTTTATAAATACAATACAATACAAAATTCTTTATTGCAACACCACAATATAGGAACATGCTTAGGAGATAGGTACATGATTTATACAGTGACACAATAGATGGCTTCGTTAAAAGAAAAATGGCTTGGTTTATAATTTTCAATAGTTATCTAATACAGGTAAAAAAACTCGATTTTTGTTTTGGCAGCATAATAATATAAAAATCTCGGTATTCAAAATATTATTATTATTATTTTTCGTTTAATCAGAAGATGATACAACAAAAAATCATTGGACTTATCAAACTTGACACATTAATGTAAAGGAACGACCACACCTAAACTAACAAAAAGGTTTTATTAATAACATCATCATCACCCTATTAACGTTCCCACTGCTGGGTCACAGGGTCTTCTCTCTTCGCAAGAGAGATCAGGCCTTGATTCACCACACTGGCCAAGAGCGGGTTAGTGAATGGCACATGTCCATCAAACTCTTTAAAGTTCTCAGAACATGCCGGTTTCCTCATGATGTTAGCCTTCACCGTTTAAGCACGTGTTTAAAGCGCAAATAAATTTCTCAAAAAGAAAAATCCAGTGGAATTATTAATAACATATTCGTATAAATATTTAACCGATGCACAATGGCGTTCCACTGATTAACATCTTTTTCACTTGTTAATTTTATTTAACTTGACACTGGCAAACTGACGCTTCAAGCGCAGAGTCCAATTATAAGAAATTGAATTGAATTAAATATTTAATTAAAGCATGTACTTAAAGCTTATAGCAAGTTTAATGAAACGTTTGATAATAAATCTTTATTTATAAACCTAAACTGGTGCCAAATCTGTTTAATAATAGGTTAATAAAAGCTTTTCTTCTTTGTGATCTCTTTAATAGTCGCAAAATAAGGCATAATAAAGCTTATTGTTTATTTTAGATAATTAAATTATATAAGCCAGAAATTTAACCCTCGTATTCAAAAGAGTTTCTTTTGAATACGATGGTTAAATTTTGATAATTTGGTCAATACCTAAATTAACAAATGCAATGCGCTAACGAGCTCTTTTGAAAAAAAGTTAACCCTTTTTTCAGGGACTGTTAAATTTAATTTAATCTTATAATTAATGATTTTTTTTATACGCCGTAAAACTCAAATAAGTGTAACCAAAATATTTCGTACCAACCTGAATTGCTATCAAGAAATGAATTTGATTATGATTATAATGACTGTATAAATCAGTTTAAATAACTTTATTATCTCAAAAGAATTACAATTCACTTAATGAGATATTACAACACATTATAATTGGATTGTACAGAGGTTTTCACTATATTATACTTCACTATATATTTATAACATCTATAAACATGTTTATAGGTTTTGCTTGACAATTGTTAAATGAAAGTGAAGTGGTATAGATGTTATAAATATATAGTGAAGTGTAATATAGTGAAGTATAATATAGTGAAGTATAATATAGTGAAGTATAATATAGTGAAGTATAATATAGTGAAGTATAATATAGTGAAAACCTATAAACAACCAAGAAAACACTTTATTATTAATGCTGTATTAGTATTCAATAAAATAATCTAGTACTATTAATATTCTAACACTTTCCTTTGTTCTGCGTGTGACACACGTTATTTATCTCTATTTTGTTTATCAAAGTTTAAGTTTTATTTTAATATTATTGTTTTATATTTTATGTTATTTTTATAAGTTATTCATGTTATGTTCCACACACCTTTTTTTTATTTTTTGCAAAGGAAAATCAAAACAGTACAGTGCCGAGAGTAGGTACTGCGTTTGCTTATCCATGTTAACTATTCAGCCCCAACGACCTAAGTTCTGTCTAAGACAACGGTCTAAAAGTTCTGCGTGCTATATGGCCTGTCCACTGACAGTTCGCAGAGATAATCCGTTTGTCTATGTAGGTGACCCGTGTTCTTCTCCTTATCTCCTTATTTCTGAATCGATCCAGTATTTAAATATCAGGGTTTCTCTACGGGATCGAATCGTAGGGCGCTGTGCGGGCATAGATTTCTCCATAGCTCTTTGGGTGCCTCTGAGTATATTCATAAGACCCAAGTTTCGTAACCATATGTCCACACTGGCAACACAAAATGATGTGAAGATTTTCGTCTTGAGGCACTGCGGTATTTTGACGATACCTACTTTATCATAACATAATGTATCTTTGGTAAAGTAAGGTGTGTTTACCTGGGGTAAGCTGCAGGCCAGCGCCGTGGCCCAGGCGCAGACGAGCATCTGTTTGCTTCTCCGCCGCGCCACCGGGAGCCTCAGCGGATATAGAACCGCGAAGAACCTGGGAAAAATAATACAGGTCAAGATTTTATGCATTTGACACTAAGTTAGAATCTTTTTTCTCTCCATCCACGGTTGTCTGGAAGAAACTGCTTTTAGCAATAAGACCGCCCATTACACATTCTAGGTTTAGTTTTAATTTCATATTGTATTGTTCATTTGGTGTGTAATAAAGTATATTCTATTCTATTCTTAGAATGTCTAATCTATCGAAAAATAAATTGAAAACTTTCAATGAAACTTAGCCAACAAGCCGTGTTGGCTAAGTGGGAGCACACTCGACTTTTATGCCGAAGGTCGTGGGTTCAGTCCTCGCCCCGCACTTCTAGATTATCTTTTTAGAAAAATGTATGTGCGCTTTAAACACGTGATTTAACGGTGAAGGCAAAATCGTGAGGAAACCGGCATGTTCTGAGAACAATCGTGGTGAGTTAAGGCCTAATCTCTCTAGCTAAGAGAGAAGTCCCTGCGTCCCAGCAGTGGGAACGTTAATAGGGTGATGATAATAATGGCGATGACTTCATAATAAGCAGTTAAAGAAAGTATGTATTGAAGATATTAAATATATCAAAAACTCAGAGTATAAAGTTGTATATGGTGAAGGCTTCCTCATCTTTATACGCAAGATTAACTCACGAAAGGAACAAATTGAGCTGATACAGTCCCATTCTCCCAACAGTGAAAATGAAAATTAAAAATAATAACACAGTGACTTAATGTTTAAAATGATCTGTACAAACAAAGCTTTCAAATTAGAAGTCTTGGAATTTAAATGCTACCATAAATAGCTTTGTTGCCAGATAATTTCGAACCCTTTTGTCAACCAAGATAAATTTGAAACAATAAAAGTATGACACTTTTATTGTTTTATTCTGGACCATTTTAGGCGCATTAAAATATTATAATGATTCCAAATTCTTAAATCAATTTGGTTTTATGTTTTTCAGGTTATTTTGACTATTCTATACGCTTCTCTCTCTCTGTAGTCGGTCCTTCATGTCTGAGAATCGTGGTGAGCATCGGCGTTGTTATATCGAGGGCGTATAATCTATCTCCACTGGGTTCTGTCCATCGCATCTCTGACAGAGGCGTAGAATTTGGAGGACGATGGAAGCTTCATCTGATCTGTCCATCGAGTTGGCTAATGTCCTCGGGATCGTTTCCCTTCGGTGTTACCAACGACAATCACTCTCCTGACTCTCAACGCCTCTTCGCAATATGTGGCCGAAATATGCAAGTATACGCTATCCACATATGGTGGACAAAGAATCTTTATTCCAAGTAACTCTTGTCGTTGCTCTATACTCTATACGTTTAAGTATATTAATTTGTCGCTGACTGTAGTAGACAGGCAAAACAATGCTATGCTTGCATACATAATGTAGTTTGATATATCCATGCTGGAATACGGTTTCGGAATAGAGCATTAACTTAGGTATATCAATTTCTAATCGCCTATGATATCCAAGACGTATCCATCAATGGCGAAATGGCAAGCTCCGACAAGGTCAATTTAACGTGTATATTGGCTGGATCTCCCAGCTCGAAAATACGGAACTATATATTTGACATATTCATATTCATTCATATTCATTTATTCGTTGTTTCATGTGGTTACAATGTAGGTGTTAAGTATAATATTATAATCTACCCTTACATGAGCCCCGTTGGGACATTACAACTACAAAAATTAGACTTATACTATAGTAGGTAACTTATTATTATTACATATTAAATATTTATAATTAAATTTAAAATTGTTTTAAAAGAAAGTTATATTTATAATAATAACATTTATGAGTAAAACGTATTATTTATGATTATCTTTATTTATATTTGTAACTAGCGACCCGCCCCGGCTTCGCATGGGTAATTATTCAAAATTGTTTCCCGGAATTATATTTTTTTCTCGCCTTATAAACCATTCTTGGACTTCAACGAACATTAAAAAATAATTGGCTTGGTTGAGGCGTTGGTTGTTGAGTTCTGCGCTTACCAACACATTTTGCAATTCATTTTTATATTATAGATTTACAATATTTCAACTCATCATTACTCTATTAACGTTCCCACTGCTGGGTCACAGGGACTTCTCTCTTTGGCTAGAGAGATTAGGTATTAATTCACCACGCTGGCCAAGTGCGGGTTGGAGAATGTCACATGCCTTTCAAACTCTTTAAATTTCTCCGATATGCTGGTTTCCACACGATGTTTCAACTATCTTATAATAATTTAATCTTCGTCTTTTAACATTTTACAAATTATCAATAACGTATTTGTTGTTTGTGACTATAGTGTCACTGCGGCCTAAAAGGCCTATTAATGAAGTAAACCCATTTGCAGTGGCCTGACGGCATGTCTATATCAAATTAAGTGACTTATGTATAACTTTTTAAGCTATTTAAGTGTACATTTAAGCAAATAAAGAATGGAATTGTAATAGTTCGTCGGTCCTAATTATGTGGTATCTAATGAGAATGAGCCCAGAACTTATTATTTTCGTTATTTTATAAAAAAGCTGAAAGTTTTGTAATGGTAAATCTAATCAACATAATAATTGTTGTTAGTTTGATAGATAAGTTGAATGTCAAAATAAAGTTTAGAAACTAAACCCCGACTATCACTAAAAACACGCTTTAAAAATTACGAAACAAGAAAATACATAATCTCTGAATCCTCACACGTGACCTCCGGGTGGTGCTAAGAACAGTCTCTGGTTCAGGCTTCGGCCGCGGCTTGTCACCACCCTCCGGGCTGGGCCAGTGCGTGATGCGATTTTTTCGTGTTTCGTAATGTGGCCCGGAGAAGCCATCTACCTTCTATGTCTTCATGTCCCATCTTAGACCACCTCGTCACATTACATCAGGTGAGATTGTAACCAAATGAAGGCTAATCCAGCATAAAAAATAATATGTAGTCAGCTGAAATAATTATGAATAAACTTTAAAATATATACCAACTTGTATTTAAACAATTTACTTACTTACCTAGTAGGTACATATAAACATTGTTTTATACATCTTAGTTACCTGTTTAAGTCACTGGTTTATAATTTATAAAGCAATGTCAGTCAGTCACAGACAGTTGTCAGTTCACTTGATAGCTCTGTATTTTAACAATTCACCTCGTAACGTACGTACCTCGTAGATAGTGAAACAGGGCCTAACTGATAGAAATTTCTTTAAAAGATAGCTTTTATTTAATGTTTAACCCCCGACCAAAAGAAAAGGGTGTTATAAGTTTGACGTATCTGTCTGTCTGTCTGTCTGGGACATCATAGCTCCCGAACAATTTGAGCGATTTCAATTTAATTTATTTTGTATGAAAGGTGAGTTTGGCCCGGGTGTTTTTAGACATGTTTTATGAAAATCGGTTGAGCCGCTTAAAAGTTATGGGGTATATAAGTATAAGTGAGAGTGGGGAAGGAAACCCGAAAATCTGCAAATATACTCGAGTGGGGTATCAAATGAAAGAGCATCGCGTGCCCAAACTACTAAATATTATGGTGTGTTACTTTTAACAAAAAAAAGACATTAGCATCGGGGGTTTTTCTTAAATTTTAAATTTAGATTTTAGATGAATCTATTTTGCTACGGGTTAACCGTGGTTATATGCCACGGAATTATTATTTGCGTGAAAGAGAAGCAGCCTGAGAGACAGATTTACTTTGGCATTAATATATTAATATGGATATGGATGATAAGGTTGGGGTGTGATTAATTATGAAATTCGCTCACCTATCTAAGGATATGCAGACGAGCACGTTGGAGGACAGGTACAGGCCGAACGCGCGCATCACCTGTAGCAGCTTGCAGAGCGCGTTCCCTGCCAGCCACTCGTTCGTGTACTTCCACCCAATCTGCACAGATAAAAATGTTATCCACAGATAAATAACTACTGGCATTTTGCTGAGCTTTATTCGGTGGCTTTATGCATTTTGCTACAGAGCGTTCTTAAGTAATTTGTGTATTTTTGTTTGTATAGTATGAAGGACATGTGACATTCACCAACCCGCACTTGGCTAGCGTGGTGAATTAAGGCCTAATCTCTCTCGTCAAGAGAGAAGTCCCTGTGTCTCAGCAGTGGGAACGTTAATAGGGTGATGATGATGATAGTTAATGTGTTTTGTATGTACCTACTATCAATTTACCGCTTAGTTGTGTATTGGTGTTGTCTTCTAGGACTTTGTAGCAAATAAACGTTGTCTATGACTATGTCTACTCATATAAATAATGACAAATACAAATTTTTGTTCATTTGTATTTTATTTATTTATTTATTCTGTTTTTTTTTTACAATAACTACAGATAAAAATTGGTTTAAATAAATTCAATTAGAATAAGATTTGGACTTAACCGAGGTTTCCGTGTAATATACATTTTTCTATTAAAAGTTTTAAAAAAATTGCAACAGAAATATGTAGTTAGCTGTCACCCATCCAATTACTGATCGCGCGAAACAATACTTACTTTTTATTACAAATCACGTTTGTTGTATGGGAGCCCTCATATACATAGAGGTATATTTATGAATTACGTGTTTTTAGTAATTTTTGTTATGGCAAATACAAAATATATCATCTCTCATAATGACGATTTTCTATCTATTATTGTACTTGAGATATGGGCTGATCAGACAGACAGCCAGTTTGTACTCAGTAGTTTTACTCTTTGAGTAAGGAACCTTAAAAAGGTAGGTAGTTTAGTTACCTTATTCCTGGTATTATTTTATTAATTTTTTTAACTTCAACCTGTATGCCAAGGTAAAGCTATAGAAATCTGTTTAATACTGCATAATTTAAAAGTAGGTAATTTTAATTACTTATGCCATAACGTTGACAATATTTGAGTGATTGCCGAAGTACCGGAATGACGTTCCGGAAAAATGGATTATCCATATTATTCTTTCTATATATGTTTTTACCTATAGTATATTATATTGTGTATTAATATGTTAGTTTCTTTTTTGTACATTACCTAGTTTTAAATTACAATATTATTGACATTCATTTCATTTTCATATTTTACGGTTTGGTTGCCTGGAAGAAATCGTTATTAGCGATAAGGCCATCCGATAAAAAAACAATCATTTGTTATGTCACAAAAATAATTATTAGGCCATAGAATAATAAATTACTAAGTAGTTATTAGGTTAGTTATTAGTAGACTAAGCATTATAACAACAAATAAATTAAAAACGGAAATATTTTAAAACTGTTGAAACATTAACAAAGAGCATTATTAAGTATAAGGTCAGTAAGAGTTTATAATTTTAGATGTGGTCTAAGATGGGGCATGAAGCCCTAGAAGGAAGAGATGGCTTCTCCGGACCACATAAACGGAACACGAAAAAATCGCTTCACGCACTGGCCCAGCCCGGAGGGTGGTGACAAGCCGCGGCCGAAGCCTACCACCAGAGACTGTTCTCGGCACAACGAACAAGGATTATAAGATTATTTATTTATTATATTCATAATTAGCCTACCTACGGCGCAAACACAATCATTATAGATTATTGTGTTTGCTGTTGATTTTAACAGTACTTAATTAGCATGCAAATTGAATTTTCATACATAATTCCTTTACCATATAAACTCATACTAATATTGTAAAGCTGCAGAGTTGTTTGATCCATTTTGAAACGGGATTTATTCACGTATATAATAGAATCTACTTTTTAGTTATTTTTTTTAAATATTCGTGTCAGATTGATAACTTATTTATCGAGGAAGACTACTTTATTTCGCGGGAAAATCTCAAAAGAACACGGGAAACGCGTTGGCGTGCAAGCTAGTGAAATATATACAGAACAGGATTACATTGTGCATATTGTTTATTGTACCTACCACAAATGTAAACTTCTACGTGTCAAATTGTC
This sequence comes from Gymnoscelis rufifasciata, assembly GCA_929108375.1. Classification (NCBI taxonomy): domain Eukaryota; kingdom Metazoa; phylum Arthropoda; class Insecta; order Lepidoptera; family Geometridae; genus Gymnoscelis; species Gymnoscelis rufifasciata. Next base: position 13,806,275 of record OV815314.1, read on the forward strand.
AATCTGATATCGTAATCTTAATTAAGCAAAATTTTGCTTGGAAGCGGCCAGCGTCTATCGGCGCCCTTGCCTTTTTCAAGTCATATATCTCGTTGCAGACCAATTCATCTCCATTCATTAAAAAAAAAGGTGTGTGTGCGATTCACACACGATAGAAGTGAAACTTCAGTAAATTGACGAAAGAATAAGAAGAATAAAAAAAAAGTGTGTGTGTGTCAGCTACGACGCACGATTGGAGTTTACTCCTTACGAACTATAATTTATGATATATATCGAATAGAAAAAAAGGATAAATGAACGCATCTGCTAAAATGATAAGAGAAACAAACATATATCTGTAATTATTCGGATTATTTATATTACTTTAATAAAAAGTATTACATAAAGTATGTTACAAAATAATATAAATAAAATCCAGCAATACCTCTTTGCGGCGATACTTCGTAGTTGAGACTACGAATTTCGTAGTCTCAACTACGAAGTATCGCCGTGATAATACAATAAATTTCGTACTACGAAATTTAAATAAAGCATTGTATTTGTGTCTCTTACCATTTCCGTTTCATCTTTTTGCATCCGGTTTGAAATCACTACGATTCTAAAGAAGTTTCACTTCAAAAATCCCCGATCAATTTTCGGAAATATGACCAGAGTCTATTCATAAGACATAATTATTTACCACGTTTCACATCACCGGCAACACATACTACTGGTTAACACACTTTCGTCTTACAGAGACAATACAATCTGTTCGTGTATGCACGGAAACATTATCATTAAATTAATATAAACGTCTTCAACAGTCAAAATAATGTGTATACAAATACAACATAAGAATGATTAAACTACTTTCATCAATTCAGTTGTATGTTATTCAGATTAATAGACTTCTCAAGGCGCATATCAATTTGACACTGACTGCACAGTACCAGAAGTTATCCCCTTAATCGGATACACCGTGAAACTACAAACGTGACACTCCAATAGCGTATAAGATAAAGCCGTAGACCGTATAATCTGACTAATGTGTAAACACGCTGATGGAGCGCTCCCTAATTGCATGTAAATATTTATTTATTTATTTAATAATGAAGCATATTTATACTGCAAAGCTTAATACCAGGCCTGCATAAACCATGAAGAGGAAGAGGGTTTCGTGACCAGTAATCCTTACTCTATGAATCTACGTACCTCTTCATCGTTTCTGCGATCCTGGTGCCTGATATCGATTTTAATGTTCAAGGTATTTTTTATTTTTACCGTTTTTTATTAATTAAAAACACTGTTCTTAGGAATTATCATCTGTCCAAGTGATACTGATTATTGCTGACTATACAAAATAATAAGTTAACTAAGACTAAGACGAACTTTATACACAGACATTTATATTTTTCGTATTCGACAACGAAACAATAACCCCTTTCTCTCTTGTCTAATTAGGATGATAAGTACCAAGCGCTAGGCTACTAAATCCGTTGAAATGCATACAAATTTAAAGCGGAAGTAACTGTATTTTCGGCTTACACGCAGAAACTACCGGATCGATTAAAACGAAACTTGGTACACAGATTGTAAAGCCCGAAAAATAAAATTTTGTGTTAAAATCCATTATAAACCGGATAAAGCTGCGGGGAACAGCTAGTGTAACGATAAACATACTGGCTTGGCTGTACTATTGCGCTAGCCACTAGCCAATTCCGTATTAAAAAAAAATCCGATATACACTAACACAGGAGTTTTCTTAGTATCTAGGTGAGTGGTAGATAAAACTTTATATGCGTCAGTAACCCATAACTAGCTCTAATGTAAACAAGCGTAAAAAGGGTGGTTACTGATCACAACCATGTTGTTGGGTTGTGTGAGCAAAAAACATTACATTATTTTATTTCATTTTGAAGCGAATAATAGCAGCTTTATGATTTTACTAAGAAAAAAATATTATCCCGATTAGTTTTTTTGCCAGTGACCTGCGACTGCAGGTGTGTCGCCTGAGTCGATTTTTTTGTATATACCTGCCTAGGTGTCTTTCAGGTCAAGTGGCAATTATATATTTTCTTACTAAAATACTTAGGTTGAATAACTCAATTAATATTGTTGAAGTGAAACTTCTTTAAAATCGTTGTGATTTCAAACCGGATGCAACGGAAAAGCGACAGGTAAGCCAACAACGCTAACAAGGTTAAGCAACTTTGCGCGACGCCAGTACTTGGATGGGTGACCGCCAGAACAAAATCTTTTTACACAGTATTTTTTTTTTTTGTCTTTTTTTTATTAATTTTTTTTTTTGAATCGCACACACATCTTTTTTAGAAATATTTAACGTTTTTATAAAAAACTAGTGGCCCGCCCCGGCTTCGCACAGGTAATAATAAAAAAAATTCCCGGCAATTATTCGATTTTTTCTCGCCTTTTAAACCTTCCCTAGACCTCCACGAACATTTTAAGACTAAGATAAGATAAATCCGTTCAGCCGTTCTCGAGTTTTAATCAAACTAACGAACAACAATTCATTTTTATTTATATAGATTTAAAATTTGACACTGCGATGGTAGCGCCGTCTGTCGGATCCAATGTAAAACATTCCAAAATCAACAACTACTAATAAATTGAAAATTAATTAAAAAAACATTGTCCAGCGAACAAAATTGTGAATCTAAACCATTCCCAGATCCCCTTGAACACACACAAAAAAATTCATCAAAATCGGTCCAGTCGCTTGAGAGCAGTTCAGTGACATACACACTCACAGAAAAATTATATATAGAAAGATATTATAACTAACCTATCGAGACAAAATAGTTAAAGTTTCTTAAAAGAAGAAGCAAAAGAAGTAGTAATTATACTTATTACATGTTCTTACTTATAGCTTTAGATTTTTATTTATTTGAGAATTTTATTTATTTTATATCATTGATATAATAATAGTCGAGCCATACTATCGCGGCGCTGTTCACGTGCAATTTCTTGTTCTTAATCAGTCCGAAAAAAAAAACGCTGTCGAACGGGATGAAAAGTATCTTATGTCCGTCTCCTGGCTCTAAGCTACCTCCATACCAATTTTCACCCAAATCTGTTCTACCGTTCTTGAGTTATAAGTGGTGTAACTAACGCGACTTTCTTTTATATATATATAGATACCATTACAAATCATCATCACCCTTATAACGTTCCCACTGCTGGGACACAGGGACCTCTCGAAGTGCGGGTTGGTGAGTGTCACATGTCCTTCAGACTCGTCAAAGTTCTCACAGGACATGTTTCCTCACGATGTTTACCTTCACTATTGAAGCAGGTGTATTAAAAACAAATCAAACATTTTAAAGTATTATAAAAAACGGCCGAAACTCTGAAGAGTTTGAGCAAATTAAGTATTTTATTAAAACATATTTACAAAGTTTTATTACTAATAAAAGTATTCCCAAGTAACCTGGCGCCAAGCAATCCAGGATCAAAGAACACAAATCATCTTAATTTAAAGAAATTAATTATCAAATCTAACTTTGTAACATAAGCATGGCCCCGACTCAACAATTACTGATTAATAATTAAATAAATAAAATAAAATAAATAAATAAATATTTCCGGACTAATCACACAGCATTACCTAACCCCAAACTAAGCAGAGCTTGTACTATGGGTGTTAGGTGTCTGATATACTACATACATACTTTTTTTTTTGTAAATACATACATAATTCGACGCCCCCCGCGAATAAGCCGGTAATCGTAAAAGTGTAAATGTTCAGGAAAAATAAAAACCCATTTTTCCTTAATAACTCCATTTAACAACAAGTATCAGAGACTTTTTATATCGCATAAGGAAGCTAATTTTTTCAGTTATCTGGTTATTTCAACAAAATTTAACTAGGCCCATGGGCTTCCTTATAATTTAGCTGGATGCATTTTACTATATTAGTGTACGTGAAGGTCTGGTCAGTAATGTCACTTACGATATTGTTCGTGTAAGTTTATATTTTCGACGGCAACAGTAAAATCTTCTTGCAATATTATTCGTGTAAATTTATATTTTCGATGGCAATGGTAAAATCGTGTAACGCTATTATTCGTGTAATTTGTTTTGTATACTGAACATTTGTAAAAGCCAATTATGTGGTTATTCGATTGTTTGACAGTAACGTACATTTTATTGTTATGACTTTTACTGTTTATTCGAATAGTTTACTAAAGTATTATTTGGTGATTTTTATATTATATTTTATGAAATAAAGCCTTAATTTCATGAAATATACTATAAAAATAAAGGGCATTCTAGTAAACGAAACAACTTTGGTTAGTTTGAGAAAGCACGATAGTTATTATTATTATAAAAAATGACACTGCACTGAAGACACGACTATTACACTTGATTACACAATCATGAAAATTATAATAAGGTCCTATTACAGTTAAAATTCTTAATCAGAATCCTCATCGTGACCTGATTCAGTATCACAAAAGCTTAAGTTCCTATAAAATTGTTGATAATGGTGGGGAATTGCTTGGGAGTTACACAGGCTTAGGAGATCGTTATACAGAGCTTTCTTAATAGGGAGGGGCTTGTAGTATGCTGGCTTTAATTCAATTCAATTGATTTGGACACCTGTTTCTGCCGTCGCTGTCTACTTCTGCCTGCATCGTAATCCAATTCAATATCCTGCATCCAAACCTAAACGAGATGAGGAGTTAAAAGTGGAACAGATGGATTAATCAGGTGATTTACGTATCCTGAGAGAGGAAATTGCAGATCTTAAACAACACCTAGCATTGGCCGTTAAGACCATCGTCTCTTAGGAGTCCAAACTGGAAATGTATGCCGATCATGTACAATTTCTACATAATAAGGTTATAGAATCAGAAAGCCGGTATTTTCAACCTCCGCTTGGGTCATCTGACGGTAACTAAACGTTGGTCGCTCCAATACAACTAGTTGAGACTCCGTTGTCGTCCGACGAGTTCCCGGTGTTGCCACTTACTATGCAGCCGCTTACAAATAACCATAGTATACGAAGAGCAAAGAGCTCTGCGGTGTCTAAGTTTCCTATATCGGCAAACAATACTTTGTTGGTGACAAACAATAATGGAAAGGGCGATGAAACCGAGATGACTACTTCTACGAATGTTCGAGGTTGGACTTCAAATAAGAGGCTCTCCGAAATAAAAAAAGGGGAGAATAACTTGTTGAACACCATCGTGGCTGTAGAAAGGAAAAAACACCTTCATGTCTGGTTCTTACACCCTGAAACTACCGTGGAAACCTTGACAGATCACGTTCAATCTGTGTGCAAAACCTCTGAGGTTAAAGTTGAGAAAATAAAGCCGAAGAGTAAACGTGAAACTCATCGTTCGTAATAGGTGTTCCTGAAAGCGCTTACGAGCTGTTGTCTAATGGTTCCGTATGGCCTGTGAATGCTGCGTTCTCTGAATGGCAGTGGTTTCGAAAACACACAGCAAATCGCAACGCCGTCAAAGCACAAAAACCACCTTCGCTCTAAGCCTCGCCCCCAATATGCGAGTATATACTACCAGAATGTACGAGGATTAAGGACAAAACTAGACTTGTTTACTCAGGGCATGCTGGCATCGTCAGAAGACCTATTCGCGATTACTGAAACGGGTTTGAATGAATCGTTCAGCGATGGCGAGCTTATACCTCCGGGCTTCACTGTTCATCGTTGTGATCGTGCGGATGGACGAAAACAAGGAGGCGCTTTACTAGCCGCGGCCCCGTCCCGCCTAGACTTGAGAAATATTGCACTATCCATTAATGTAAATGATTTGGTATTTGAACTTGTATGCTCTATGATAACAGGAAAGAGCAAAAACCTTTTTGTATTTTGCGTTGTATACATACCTCCTGGTAGTAAAGAACAAGAATATTTAACAGAGAAGTTATGCTCTCGTTATCGTAAAATGCTAGTTGTAGGGGATTTTAATTTATACTCGGCCTCAACTGATATAAATAATTACTACGAGTATTTTGTTGCTTACTGTGGATTTCATCAGGCTAATAATATAATGAATTGTACGATCGAGTTTTAGATTTAGTTTTGTCCAACTTAGATGATTTTGATATAGAGGTAAATGTTTGTAATAACCCGATTGTACCAATTGACAATCAACATCCTCCACTTGTTGTAAACTTGAGATATTTTGATAGTCACCGGCTGAGTGGTGAACCCTGCCATACTTATGTTCAGTCTGGGAATCAAAGATGTCAATGGGATTATAAGAGGGGGGACATGCTAAGTCTTTATACTGAAATCGGTACTATAGACTGGTCATTGTTATATAGCATGAAAGATATAAATAGAGCTGTACCATACTTTTATTCATTAATAAATAATGCTATCGATAGGTCGGTGCCACGCAAGGATAACTATAGTCATAAAAAACGTCCCTGTTATCCAGATTGGTATACCCGTGATATTAAATACGAGATAAAATCTAAGAGTGAACTGCACAAAATATATAAAATTAGTAAGAATATAAATGATTTCCATGATTTCTCAAATAAGAGAGCGCTTGTAAAAACAATGATTAAAGAGGCTTACGATGCATATAAATATACGTTACAAAGTCGTTTTTCTAAAGATCCGAAGTCGTTTTGGACTTTTATAAAATCTAAAAAGTCTAAATTACGCCGCTCTTGTATCATTAAAGAGGGAAATGAGCTGTCTCCGTCAGAATGTAGTCAAGAATTTGCGAGCTATTTCCATTCAGTCTACAACGATAAACCTCCTAGACTTGATGTTGTAGAGGCTATGCGCGCGGCGGTAGGAAGCAGCGCTCAACGCGTGGTAGTAGAGCGCTTGACACACTCCGATGTCAAATTTGCACTGAAAGTGCTTAAGCCGAAGTTGTCGTATGGTCCTGATGGAATTCCATCTTTTGTTGTAAAGGATTGTAGAGAATTCTTCATAAATCCTCTTTTGTATATTTTTAATCTTTGCATAGAATCCGTTGCAATAGGCATAACCGAAGTAAGGAGCCACTCGATAATGAATATGGCTGGATATCGTTTTCTAAATAAAACCCCGAATAAACCTGTACTAGCACTTACTTAAATAACGTAGAAAACTTTTTACCCGAATAATATCGTAACAATGTATACTGTCAAATCATATTGATATTTTGTTTCGTAAAGATCTAAAACCATATTATTCGTTTAAAATAATTTTAATTATTTTTTATGGAATATACGCGTAGTTTTTTTATATCTTCGTAAATAAAGATAGAAACATTCTGAAAAAAATCACATGGTGTATTTTGACTTCTAGATGCCGAAAAACGCATAACATGAAAAACCCCGTAATAGGTCAATAACGGATTATTCGCGGGGGACGTCGAATTATACATAGAAAATACCCAGACCCGAAACCAGACATTGCAGATCGTACAAAATCTGGTCCCGCGGCGGGAATTACTTCATCTTCATCATCCTAAAACGTTCCCGGACACAGGGATTTCTCTCGTGACGAGAGAGATTAGGCCTTAATTCACCACGCTGGCCAAGTGCGGGTTGGTGAATGTCACATGTGAACATGAATGATTACTTGGGTTTTCTTTAATTAGTGCAAGAACTTCGTTAATATGGTTAAAAAAAAACTTGAACGGTTACGGTACGTTAATATAATTTTAGAATTTTTGGGCGGTTAATATTTTGTTTTTAAATTATTTATTACTCTTTTGCATGAGTGGCTATAATCTACTGATTCTCTATGAGGCAAGGCATTTTAACAAGAAACAACAAGAGTTTTAGTTTGCAATATATACTTAAATTACTAGCAGTGCCCCGCGGCGTTACAGTCAACAGCACAAGTAAGTGATCAAAATCAACGTTTCAAAATATCTTTAGAAATTATTTGAAACTATTAAGTTTTAATTGGTCAGCAGGCCCCAGTTTAGTGTTCGCGCATATTTTTGGGAATTTCTCATTTTAACCGACTTCAAATAAAGGAGAAGATATTTTTGACGTATAATTATGATGAGTCTATATTGTTGCCATTTTCTGTTTGCTGTTAATTAATTTTACTTAACATTATCTTATAAGTAGTGTTTGTTCCCTATTTTACTTCAATTAATGTGAATTAGGATTGTTATTTTATATTTCATATACGATTGTAAAAATGTGATTGAATAAATGAATTGAATTGAACAAATGCTTACAAATACGTCTTCTTAAACGCCCTGAACATTTCCCTTTGTTTGTGTTTTAAAGCGACACGCATCGTTTGGAGCTACGCTTGTCCTTGTACGCGGCTTTAATCATGATAATTACGAGTTCTTGTAAGATGATTAAGAAACCTCTAAGGAAAATACAAAATGCTCTACATAAATATATCCTTCCTTGTTATCATAAAATCTCGCTCTGATTAGCGCTGGGGTCCGATGCCCTCAGGGCATTCTTGTATCTTAGTCCTTTATCTTCAACCGTAAATATTTCTTTAAACTTTTCATTTAATGCCCTTTCCGGTCCTATTCAGCATTTTGTAATTATAACAGGGATCGTGTTGGCTAAGTGGGAGGACACTCGACTTTCATTCCGAAGGTCGTGGGTTCAAACCCCGCCACGCACCTCTGGATTTTTCTTCTTGAGAAATTTATGTGCGCTTTAAACACGTGCTTTAACGGTGAAGGCAAACATCGTGAGGAAACCGGCATGTTCTGAGAACTTTAAAAAAAAGAGTTTGAAGGACATGTGACATTCACCAACCCGCACTTGGCCAGCGTGGTGAATTAAGGCCTAATCTCTCTCGTCAAGAGAGAAGTCCCTGTGTCCCAGCAGTGGGAACGTTAATAGGGTGATGATGATGATGAACAGGGATCGGTTATGACCTTTTAAACCAGTTTCAAATACATTTGAATGAATTATGTCTATGTCTATGTCTAATTACACATTACATATTTGATTGAATATTTGGAGAAGAATTATCGAAAAGAAAAATGCAAAGATGAAAAACCATTAGTTGATTATTTCGATAAATACAGGGACGCCTATTATTTTATTACAGATGACCCTGTGATTTCATTATTAATTATTTAATAAGTAAAAAATATAAGTAAACTAGCGGCCCGCCCGCGCCCTGCCGTCGCACGGGTAAAAAAAAATCCCGGCAATTTTTCCTTATTTGCTCACCGTTTAGACCTACCCAGCTCAATCGTCCCAGCCGTACTCGAGTTTTAATCAGACTAACGAACAACAATTCATTTTTATTTATATAGAATATAGATAATCTCCGCTATTACACGGACGCTTTTAACAAAAAAAAAAATTAAGTACTTCAAACTAATGTCAGAAAAAAATGATTGAAAACTATGTTGAATATTGAACTTTCGAGACATAGACAATTATAGCTCAAAGAGTATATAACCACCACGTATGAATAGCTTATCAAGAAAAATCATAGACAACCTATAAAATGAATATTGAACTTTCGAGACATAGACAATAGCTCAAAGAGTATATATATTACCACCACGTAAGAATAGCTTATCAAGAAAAATCATAGACAACCTATAAAAAGACATTTATTTTACACTTTTGTTAACCTGTAGATAATAACAGACAAATAATTAGCAATAAATTAAAATTGCGACTATAATTTGAGATTTAAACTATCCTATCTCTCAAGTTGGATCGAACTGCACATGGTGTGCGAATTTTATTATAATCGGTTAAGTGGTTTAGGAGTCCATTGAGGACAAACATTGTGACACGAGATTTATATATATTACTAGCTGACCCCACGATGCGCACGAATATACACTCCTTTAACTATTGTTAAACTAAAATTTTGACGCGAAAGTATCTGTTTTTTTTAAGGTATCTATTTATTACTGAGAGAGATTAGAGAGATCGTTAAGAAACACTGAGGTTACTTATAAGGCCTATGTATAGAGCATTATGTTTCAGATCCGCAAGTCATCACTGGTAATATACCAACTCTCAAATCTTCATTATCATTATTATTATTATTTAGGCGAAACCTAAACGATCAAACCGACTGTAAAAGTTGGCGTAAGTCACTAATAAAACAGTGGGTGGTAAGTGGTTTTTTTTCCACGTGTTAAAAAAACTACTGATATCAGTATAAACATGACATAAAGATTAGATTATGCTGAAAAATAAGCCTTCAAAAATGAAGATACAACATTATGTTCGCCTGGTGCGCACCAATCACACCCCTTCCGCTGTATATACCAATCATGATGCACCTTGTACAGGTCTAGTTGGAACTAAATCTCCTCTTCGGATGACTCTACGGATTCCCCTTTAAGCAATTCCGTTTTAACATGCCACATATAATTTAATATTCATGTATTTCTTAATCAATAAAGCGAGGATTACATAGGTACAGTCAACAAGGCAGTCAACGTTGGCAAAATAAACTGATGAAATAGTGTCCCAAAATAAATCTAAATTTAAAATTAAAAAAAAAACCAATTCCAATGATTTATTTACATTTATAAGAAAAACATCATAATATTTTGTAATATGCATGCGATGCGCTTTCATTTGATACCCCACTCGAGTATATTTACAGATTTTCGGTTCTCCTTCCCAACTCTAAACCCCATTCCTTCAGCGCCTCCTCTACAAGGTAATGAATTAATGATTATTAATTAACAGATAATGTTGGTTTTGAAACCATTTCGCTTTCGAGTTCGAGTTCATCATGTACACACGACAAGTATGTCACATCCGAATTACTTGAACTTGTCGTGTGTGAAGCAACTCATGTAGGTCGTATTATAGTTTTATATATAAATTTATTAGATAATATGTTGTTATTTTGACTGTATGAGTTTTTGACCATTCACTTTCACTGTTCGAAAATCATTCGATTTTTTATTGCCATCCTTCATGGCAATGAAATTTCCATTCACTGGACATTTAATTTGTATTCCCACTCAATTAATTTTGTCTGAAATAAATGACATGAATTTGAATTTAAACATATTCTTTCTTTCTTTTCTTAATTTGATTATTTTTGTATAGATCTATTTTTTTCGGTCATTATAATATTCACTAACAATCAAGATGTGATGTTCTTTATGTTATATAGTACTTATATATTATCTAAATGTGTAAACCATGTCTTTGTGAATAAATGATTTTTTGTTAATATCAAAATATGTGAAATATGTGTTTAGAAAATTATGTGCCAAATATAATGTTTTAGATTATTAGTAATCTGTAAGTTATATGTGATTTATAAATAAATACCTAAAACTCTTTCACTGCAAGGGTTAACATACCCCAGCGCTGAGTAGGTCACCCATCGCATCTACTTAGCAATAAGCTGAGTTGATCTTTTTGTCACGACACCTTTGTTTTTTGGTTCCGTGTTTTAAAGTATATTTAAAGATTTTCGTTATGTTTGCGCATAAACCTTAATTGTAAGCCGTGTTTTGTGCCAAAAAAAATTATTATGTATATTATTTCATTTTCATTTCGTCTTTGAGGGAGGTTGGAGGGAGGCCTATGAAGATAATTGAGAACTTATTACATTATAGCTACTTATTAGAACACCACGCAGGCAAAGCCGTGGACACCAGCTAGTTTTTAAACAAATGAACCACTTTCTGCCAGCGCGGTAAAACCCGGATAATGTTGTAAGTATCCTATATAAAGGCGAAAGTTTGTAAGTATGGATGTATGGATGTTTGTTACTCTTTCACGTAAAAACTACTGAACCGATTTAAATGAAATTTGGTACACAGAATCTCTAGAGCCTGAAAAATAACATAGGCTATTTACCGCGGGAAAACGTCATTCCGCGGGAAAATCCATTATAACGCGGGTAACACCGCGGGGCACAGCTAGTATAATCTATAAAATCTTTTTAACGGTTTTTTTGGAAACGCGTTTTTTTGCTTTTTTAGCTACTTATATATATTTTAATCCAAGCCGTCTTTTTCAAATTTTAGGGTCAGAACTTATACTAAATACAATATGAATTTCAAATACATTATGTTATATTTGCATATTTACGACTAAGTATATAGAGAGATAAACAAAGGTGAAAAGCATTTATTTAACTGTTGTTAAACAAATTTGACACTAATTTAATTTTATGAATAACGGTTATTATCAAACGTTCTATTAACCTCGTATATGTCTGATATAAAATAAAATTATAATGAAAACGGGGTTACATCACTACGAAAAACGCTTTAAACGCTATAAATGAGCGTTTAAAACACAAAAAGGGACAGTAATTGAATTGAATGTGTCATAGTTTTACTTACGTAAAAGCGATTTTAGGTTCTTTGTTTTTAATACACGATTCAGACCGACAACTAACTGACAGCTCGAAATGACGTAATTGCATCTGTCGATGTCTCAATCGCTTACTCATCCGGACGAAAAATCTTTGTCCGTTCACAATCTCACCCGAAGGTAAGTGTCGATGTGGACGAGGATGGAAAGATCTAGAAGATACCTAACCTAAACTTTTTTTTTTCTTTATTGATTTAAAGAGGGTTGGATCAGATTGATCGTGTCACCCTCATTGTTTACATATAAACTTACAATCTACGCGTCAAACTTATCTTAACTAAATCGTATATTTTTTAGACTCGTCGGACAAAGGACGATACAGAATAACATTGCATCTACTAAATTCGTTTAGATCTATTCCTAATTGTTTTCAATCTAGTCTTTCAGCTTCGGTCCGGGCACATTCGATCAATACATGATAATCATCTTCTAGTATACCAAATTCTACACAGTTTACTTTTCCCATGAGGTAAGCAAAGTTGTTAAGTGGGATGTGACCGGACCGAAGTCGCAGAGCCATTACAATGTCATTCCTGGTCATCAAAGATCCTGCAAACCACGGTGCTCGCGTCAAGTTCTGTTGTATAGTTCGGTACCATATGCCCTTAGTCAGAGATCTCTCATCGAAATGTTCCTTCCACATTTCTGTACATCTGTCTCTGACTAGTCGCAGCTGGTCCGTGTACAGAGGTAGGCATTGAAAAGGAATACCATCTCTAAATGCATTGTTAGCGAGGCGGTCAGCTTCTTCATTCCCAGGAACACCAATATGAGACGGAACCCATTGTACACAACTTAAATAACGATTCCAAAAACCTAAACTTAAAATATTGTTTTAACACATACCAACAACACCCCACATTTCAACATTGTGTTTGTGTAAGATCTGTATTAAGTCGATTAAGTACATTATGTACACAATTTAACAATAAAGCTTTCTTATATTTATCGTTATCTTTAATTCACCAATCCGCACATGGCCAGGTGCAGGTGTGGTGAATTAAGGCCTAATCTCTCTCGTCAAGAGAGAAGCCCTGTGTCCCAGCAGTGGGAATGTTAATAAGGTGATGATGATGATCTTTAATTGTTCACTCTTGAATTGAACATACCCAGGTTTTAGGTATCGGGACATAGGACAGCAGGGTGCGAATCCATGTGTGAATTTTTAAGGTGGATGAGTATCGTTTATTTGGATATGAACAGGTTAATAAATTTACAACAGTTCGAAAGATGGCGTCTGCGAAAGTTTGCAAAACTGTGTTGAAGAGCCGTTTATAAAAACCCTAATATAATGTTTACTTATTCGTAGCACAATTTAAAAGTGTGTAGAATACTGCCATTTCGGTTGAAAACTATAAAGTAACAAAGAGTTTTAATGTCCGGTGGCGGTTCTCTTTATATTTTCCATTTTCTAAGCAGCATTTTAACCTTGAGTGCGAAGGTTCGCTTGCTGTGCAACAGGTAACGAGTTCGTTTTCCGTCGAATGGTCAGTGTTTCGTTTATGTGTTCTGCAGACACTTTTCCCTCGGCCTGGGTGTTAATTATGTATATTAAAAAATATCTATATATGTATATGTCTATTATATTTGACTGCCTCAGTGGCGCGGTGGGCGAGAGTCCGCTTGCGGCGCAAGATGTAGCGGGTTCGATTCCCGCCGAGGGGTCAAGTGTTTGGTTGTCCTGCAAGCACTTTCTCCTTGGTCTGGGTGTTTAATATGTATAATAAAAAATATCTATGTATGTATGTATATTATATTAAGTAAATCAGATGTTTAATAGGTACCCGTAACACAAGCTAAGAGCTTACCACGGGGCTAGATGTTGTTGTGTGGATTGTCCGGAAATATTTATTTATTAAGTACATGTATCAGATGTCTAGTCCCGTAACACAAGCTTAGTGTTTTCTAGCTAGTTGCTGTGTTGATTGTCAGGCAATATTAAAATAATAATATATTTAGTAATGAAATGTAGGATACGCTGGTGGAAGTTCACACAGGACTGTAAAATATGGCATACTAGCTGTGCCCCGCGGTGTTACCCGCGTTATAATGGATTTTCCCGCGGAATGAAGTTTTCCGGCGGTAAAAAGTAGCCTATGTTATTTTTCAGGCTCTAGAGATTCTGTGTACCAAATTTCATTTAAATCGGTTCAGTAGTTTTTACGTGAAAGAGTAACAAACATCCATACATCCATACTTACAAACTTTCGCCTTTATAATAGAAGTAGGATAGGATTCATCTTAAGTTTATATTATTACTTGCTTTAACCGCGTAATAAGGGATTTTGTCGCGGTAAGAAGCAGCTTTGTAATTGACTGGGAAAGCAGCTATGTTCGTGCCAAATTTAATCTAAATCGGGCTTCACTCGCAATAATTGATTTTCTCGCGAAAACTGATATTTTACCGCGGTAAAAAGTAGCCTATATGTTATTCTGATGTATAAGCTATATTGTGGTAAAGTTTCATTCAAATCCATTCAGTAGTTTTTACGTGAAAGAGTAACAAACATCCATACATACAAACTTTCGCCTTTATAATAGTAGTAGGATTAATAATTTAAATAAAAACCTCGATTCCAGAACTCGAGTTTCCTTAAAAGTAAAAAGTCATACTATTTTGTAATGTGCACGTGACGCGCTTTTATTTGAGACCCCGCTCGAGTATATTTGCAGATAGTCGGTTCTTTTTCCCCACTTTCACCCCTCATAACATTTAATGGGTCAACCGATTTTCAACAAACATGTCAAAAAACAATTGTCATCTTTCATACCAAAAAAAAAAATTAATTGAAATCGCTTCATCCGTTCTGGAGCTATGATGCCACAGACGTCAAACTTATAAAAACCCTCATTTTCGGTCGGGAGTCAAAAAGGGTTGTTAGATAGATATTGTAAACAATTAGCTTGGTGGAATTATTTCAATCTTGATTAAGACCTAATTAAATTGTGTTTTTGTCATCTTGATGGCAATGTCGGGTGATGGATAAAGTTTAAATTATTTAATCAAAGCGTCCTTAGATTAATTGCTTTTCGGTGTCTTGTTTTGTTTTGTGCATCTTTTTACGAAGTCTTTGTAATATCCGTTTGATCCGTTGGTTACGGAACCGAATATTAGTAATATCATTACCAAGATTTCGTTGTCTGTCTGTCTGTCCCGCTGTCACCGAAGAGCAGGTGCTATAGGAAGGTGAGTATTCAAAATCTATATATACATTTAATTTTTCATATTTTATTTCATTTTTATTTTGTTCAGTGTTCTTAACTGTTGAAGTTGTACATCAATATATTTATAATAACAACATAAGATAAGAAAGCTGCGTTTTTCTATTCGATTCTCAACTCAGTGTAAAAAAATGAAGCGAACTGTCAAGACAATGTTATTTCCTTGATTATTCTTAGTTGTTATTTAAATTAGCTTTAAGTTGACATGAGCGTCTAAGATATAAACGTTTTGACTTTGATTTTAAGCATTTTTATTTTATCTGTCTTCAAAAAAATTAGGAGGTTATGAATGAACTGAAAAATAATTTATTAACAAAATATATACAATCTACGCCCCGTTTTCATAAAAATATTTCATTTTTTAATATCAGACTTCTACGTACGTTAATAAATTAGTAAAATAGTTTGATAAAAAAATATAATTCATAAACCTAAATTAGGTAATGCTAAATCTGTTTAATAACCCAGTTGGTGATTTTTAAATGCATTAATTCTTATCTTGTTGATGCAACTAAATAAATATATAATAGTTCATTAGGAGTTTTTCAACCTTGTTTATCTCTATAATTCGCAAAATAAGGCATAAATAGGTATTTGTGCGTTTTAACCAATTCACTTTTATTGGGCGTAAAACAATAGGCCTTCTAATGAGCTCCAATATTAAATGTTTTAAGCTTTTGGAAAACGCCTCATTTGCAACAATTTATCAATGTTTTGTTTCAGCTAAGCATTGTGAAAGTACAAATTACAATCTGGTCTCTTGAAAAAGCTCCCACGATAAAGGTTCAGAGTAATTTAATCTAATATAGTCAAGTAAGTATACATAGATCGTTTGTATAAATCTTTTCCAACGTGGTGGAAATTAAGCCATGATTTCCCGATTGGCTATAAACGCGATAAGGTTAGGTTTAACTCTTTTTACCGCCTTACTGAGATCTAATTGATATTAAATGGAGATTTTTATTTGGTTGATCTTTGCTTTACAAAATCAGTTAAGCCGTTTTCGAAATATGTATTTATACTTATGCAATTTTTTTTACCTTTGTCCAAACGTATCTATTAAATACGTATCTTATATTTTTTTTTTATTGTTTCTGAATCAAATACGAAAAGGACTGTTGCTGTCAGTTAGTTAGACTAGAGATCGAACAATTAATTCTGCATCAATAATAAAATTTACAGATATAAAATACGTTTGACACAGACAAGCCAATCGTTATACCATAGAGGATAGTAGGATACCAAGGAGGTAGAATCTGTGTTTGTGAGTTTTATGTTTGTAGTGGTAAGTGCCCAAAAGTTCAAGAGGCTTACAAACTTTTGGGGACTTTTGTTTCATACAAATGGTTTAAGAGAGGAGGAAATAGGAAGTTTACGTATGTAGCGAATAAGAAAGGGTATTTTCTCGTTTCTGTACTTTTGAGTTTCCTTTCGTTTGTAAGAAAGTACTTACAAATCTCATTCTTGGCTTTCATTTATATATTTGAATGAAACCTTACAAAAGCAGGAAATGTTTTGCCCCGTACATTATGAATAAGTAGATGTATAAAGCCAAATCATTTAAACACATAACAAAGTATTCAATTAAATCCTTACAAATATCTTTAGGTACATATAAAGTAAAGACGCCATTGTATTTAATTAATAGACAGGTGTTACTTTTGGAAATCAAATTTGAATTAATTTCCTGAAGTAACGCCTGAGGTCTATATACCTAGATGGAACCAAATACAAACAATACAATATTATCATGCATCTGACAGTGCCCGCATGGGAGCGTAGATAGTAGCGTAGGGTAGTTTGTAGAATCTTGGTAAACATATTGTACACCAATATTGTTATAATAGGAACATAAAAGATGAAACCTGGGTTGTTCTATACACTCCTCAAATCGGTGTAAAAAATTCAAGCGAACTGTCAGGACAATGTTATTTTCATGATTATTCTTAGTTTTTATTTAAATTAGCGTTAAGTTGACCTGTCCAAGAATGCACACATGCGTCTAGGGAAATAAACGTTTTGACTTTGACTTTGGACTTGCCAGGGAGAAGTTGGGTGCAGAATAAGTACGTAATATTCGGTTCCGTATAGGTATGTTTCCGCCATTGTATGTTCACTTAGATCTTTGAATATAATCGACGGATATTTTCGCCATTTTTCACGAATAATAGAGTGATTCAACAGCCCTTCTTTTATATATATATAAAAATGAATCCCTATTTCCCTTGGTCACGGCATCACGGCTGAACGGCTGGACCGATTTCGCTAATTCTTCTTTTTGTTCTGTTCGTTATTATCAGGATAAGGTTCTTATGAAAGAAAAAATTAGGGCAATTGCGCAAATAATTAGAAAATTTAAAATTACTAAACAACCATATAAAATTATTTAACTTTTTTAATGTAACCTTAAGACATTTGACATAGAATTGACTGAATGCGTGCTGCAAATATAGTCAAATAGGATGAAAAAAAAATTACGTTTAAAACGGATTCTTCTGTCAAACTTATTTTTTGATAAACAATACATTTAATAACTTAATAAAATCAAAAATCTGCTCATTTATGGCGTCTAAGGCGGTATAAAGTTCGCCGGGTCAGCTAGTAAATGTATAAATAGCACTCGAGCGACGACGTGTCGTGCGAGAAGTTTTGGGAAGGTTTTTGCGACCACCTGAAAATTTGTCCAATGGCTTATACTCCCTGAGCCAGACAATTTAAACGGGATTTTCACATCAAAAAAACAGCGTACCTATATTGTTTCTTTACCCGCGCCTGAAAATGTCAAAGCCCGTAATAATATAAATATATGTTCATTATCCCATCTCGGAAAGTTTATTTTTTGCTCTTTGATATCGGAGCGGAAAAGCCGTTTTTATATTATTATCAGACTAGCTGACTTTGTTCTTTTGCAAAATGAAAAATAGATAGTAGCCGATTCCCAGACCTACTGAATACGCATATAAAATTTCATAATAATCGGTCAAGCCGTTTCGGAAGGGTACGGGAGCGAACACTGTGACATGAGAATTTTATACATAAGATTTCATAAAGTGATTTTGAATTTAGAACATAGTGTGCAATAAGTTTGAGATTCGAAAACCTATTTACTTTACCTCCTACGTGCCAAATTTATCATAGCACTATTTTTAATTTGTAAAACCCTTTTAGACTTTGAACCTCTTTCTGTTCCTTTTTTTTTAATGTTCACTTACAGATTTTGTAAAAGAGTTTCTTGGCTCCTCGTTGAAGTGTGATGAAAAGTTACGTGTTGCACTCGAGTGCAAATATTTTTCCTCGTCCTCTTTTCATTCCCTCGCTATATCGCTCAGGATTCTAATGTTGTCACTGTCACTTGCTGCGCTCGTGATTCAATTGTAGACTCCTTCGCTTGCTCGTTCAACAAATTATAGTTCTTGGCCGTTATTAGGTCACGGGTAGCGTGCTTCTGGGACAGCTTGTCACCACCCTCCGGGCTGGGCCAGTGCGTGAAGCGATTTTTTCGTGTTTCGTAATGTGGTCCGGAGAAGCCATCTTCTAGGCCTTCATGCTCCATCTTAGACCACATCGTCACTTAACATCAGGTGAGATTGTGGTCAAATGAAGGCTTATCAATATTAAAAAAAAAAAAAACAGACTGAGCCGCTCTGGTAACGGCATACTGAGGGCTGTCTCTAACACGGTATATAACAATATTTAAACATTAGACATCTGTCCATTTGGACGGCAATAAAAAGTAACGGACCAGCAACTTGTGCTGGTGACTTGTGATCATGCTATACTATACACATGGTGTATTTAATTTTAAGTTTGTTCTCATTGACACATTTACTATTCTCTTTGTGATATGGGCTATATGTACCTGAAATAATTAACGAATTGTATTTTTTTGTTTTATTTTTTTTAGCATGCAGTTATAACGCAACTTTGCACTCAATAACAAATAACTATTATTCAGTTTAAACTACATTGACGGTAAAGTTAACAGTAAAATCCATAGATTCACGGTAGATGCATGTAGCTTACAATGGACATACCTACGAGTATGAGAGAGACCTATATCTTAATCTACCATAGCTAATAATGATGATGATTTAGTTTTAGTAGTAGAGTAACTAACATGACGTTATGAAAATAATGAAAAATATGTTTAAAAGACAAAATCAAAAAACAGTTAAATCCAGATTATTTTATTATGTAATTCAACAAACGGCATCAAAGCCACAGATAATAAAATAAGGTGTGTGATTTCAGTCCTTACGTAAAGTATTTTTCCGCGCGTAAAATGTCGTAAAATAATTATGTTAGATAAGCCTTCACAATCTCACCTGATGTAAATTGACGATGTGGTCTAAGATGGGGCATAAAAACCTAGAAGGTGGTTAATATTTTTTGTTTTTGGATACGACGCAATGTTTCCGAGATATAAAATATTTTTTATATACTTTAAAGCAATAATACAAAAAATAGGTTAGTATTTGTTTTAAATTATAACCATACAATCTGCGAACAGACATATAAAGAACAAAAACAACGAATTTTCACATTCACGGAGATAAAATTGTTTGAATAACTTGAAAACCCAAGCAGGTTCGACAGTAGATTGTAGCAACTAAAGCAGAAAAAAACATTTATTCGGCATTTCTTCAGAGCATGCCGGGCGATTTTTCCAATTACCCGACCGTTTTTAATATTGTGCTGTGGATTTCCATAGTAAAGCCATTTATAGTTTTGTTTAAAAACAGAATAGACTAAAAGCTATATACGACTGTATGTCAAGCTATAAGCAACGAGTTATGTTACAGAAGTCTGTATTTGACACTTAGAGCCTAATGGAAGCTCACAATAGTCCCCGCGCTCCATTTCGTAAGTGTACGATGGTTACTGTAAGTTTTTAGTCAGTAAGAGTCTGACATATCTCCCGAAAGGGATCGGGAGGTATACATGTAGGATTTCCTCACAAAAAAAAAAGGACTAAAGGAAATTGAGTTTGCAAAATGTGAGGACCGTCAAAATATGGTCAAATTCTTTAAGCTGAGACACCAAAAATATATTTTTTAAATTCTTGATTTATTCATTACAAAGACGGTTTAGTCACACAGTGAAGATATCAACCCCGTGGGAGATAATTTCTTCATGACATATGTACTTATCTTAATATTTACAATATCAGTCTCAACAAGAAAAATAGAGTAACTCTAAATACCTACATATCTATTATAAATACGTACATATACATATCTATCTAAAGGACATAGGGACTTCTCTCTTGATGATAGGAATAGGCCTTAAAATACCACGCTGATCAAGTAAGGTTGGTAAATGTCACCACACCACGTGTGGGGAAACCCACGACTTTCGGAATGAAAGTTTAGTGTTTCCCACTTAGCCAACATAATTAAGAGCGATAACATCACTGACCAGTAATCAATCTGACATATCTGTATGTATGTAACCATGTACCAATTCTGTATTATTATTACTCTCGATAATTTGTTACAAAAATAATAATATTTTACGATTTCCATTACAATTGACACTAGATTAATCAATGGAATTCGTTTTAACTTACCAAGAATGATTCTTTGCTGGTAGATTTTTTTTTTGGTAAGTATAGGCTTACTAATTAAGTTTTCGAATCACAAAAATAAATTTATATTACGCCTTAATCACGTTGGTCGTGAAAACAATTACAAAGTACCTACAAAAATCAGAACTGTGACACGAGTATAACTTTTGAAACTATTATGGTTATCAATACTATTTACATACATGTCATCATCATCATCACCCAATTAACGTTCCCACTGCTGGGACACAGGGACTTCTCTCGTGGCGAGAGAGATTAGGCCTTAATTCACCACGCTGGCCAAGTGCGGGTTGGTGAATGTCACATGTCCTTCAAACTCTTTTTTTTATGAAGTTCTCAGAACATGCCGGTTTCCTCACGATGTTTGCCTTCACCGTTAAAGCACGTGTTAAAAGCGCACATAAATTTCTCAAGAAGAAAAATCCAGAGGTGCGTGGCGGGGTTTGAACCCACGACCTTCGGAATGAAAGTCAAGTGTCCTCCCACTAAGCCAACACGGCTTTTAGCCAACACGACTTTTACATACATGTATGTCTATTATATTAAGTACTAGCTAACCCCAGCAAACGTTGTTTTGCAAAATGAAAAATTGATAGTAGCTGATTCTCCAGACCTACTGTATACGCATATAAAATTTGGTAAAAATCGGTAAAGCAGTTTCGGAGGAGTACGGTAACTAACATTGTGACATGAAAATTTTATATACTTTTGATAGATATGATCTTTGACGTTAGGAACACACCTACATTGCTTAGACAACAGTGAGTGCTTGTAATTTAATATGAACTTTATACCATAGCAATAAAGCTCAAATTGACTACGTTTTAGTTACAAATCATTTGTATGGGAAAAAGAAAAGGGCTATTTTTAGGGTTTTTCCAGCAATAATTCTAATTTATCTCGCCGTAAAAACCATCCTTGAACTTCAACGAACATTTAAAAAAAAGATTTGGCCAAATTGGTCCAGGCGTTGTTGAGTTATGCGCTTACCAACACATTTTGCGATTCATTTTTATATTATAGATATCAGATGTCTTGTATCCGTAACACAAGCTTAGAGCTCACCACGGTGCTAGATGTTGTTGTTTGGATTGTCCGAATATATATTTTTTAATTTATTTTTATATTTTATTCAGATTTATAACGGGTTTTTAAAATGATTGATTGTCATTCAAACAACAAGACCATATATATAAAAATAAATAGAGTAGACTATTGGTAAATATCCTGTTATAAATCTAAATAGCAGTGGCACGACTCTCTCACTATGACCTAGTTTTCACTTTACGAAACATTTGTTTACGATTAACAAATTTTTGTAAAATGTCGAAAAGCTGGAAAAGGAATTTGAAAAGTTGATATATTACATTCATGGCCACTTCCGCCGTATAAACCCAAGATCAAAAGAAGTGAATTTCATAATGTTTTATGCTGTTTATAAGCAACTTGCAAATTATTTTATTTGGATTTGAAAGTTGGTCAAATTTTTCGTTAATTCAATAGGATAGGTTAGGTGACAGGTCTTTTTTTTGTGAATAATAGATCTATGTTAGCGCATACTGTCTGACAGTGACAGAAGTCTCTAGCAGTGACATGTGGCAACACTTACCTCTAGGGGGATGACCCCGCATGTGACAGCCACGTCTGCCAGTGCCAGGTGCGTCATGAGCAGATCAACGCGCGATCGCCGCCGCCGCGTCCTGGTCAGAGCCAGGAGCACCGCCATATTGCCAACTCCGCCGATCACCAGCAACACGCTGTAGGTTATCAGCACAGCTGCCTGGGGACAAAGATCGTTTTAAATTTATTTAAGCTTCTTTTATTAATATTAAATAATTCCGCATAATCCAACAATATCCAGTGGTGGATTTATTAGCAGGCTGAGTAGGGCGGCAGATTTTGTGGGCGGCCAATTTAGGGATTTATTTTCTTAACCTCATAGACATCAGAAATATTTTTCTATGATGGTTTTCTGATGTCTTACAGATAGAAGTCTGCAACAAATTTTGTAGATGACTTTTCTCTCTCACTTGTCGCATATTCCGAGAGAAGCAAACTTATACCGATTGGCTCAAAAATATACCGAAAAATTATTTATACGTCCAATTCAACGAAATTGTTGCATTATAAAAATTATGTATGATAATATGGCAAGGGCGGCAAAAATTACCTATACCTTGTAAATCCACCACTGACAACATCTAGCCCCGCGGTAAGCTATAAGCTTGTGTTTATTTTTTGTGATTAACTAGAAATCTGATGTACTTAATATAATACAAAAACGATATTTTTTTGTTATACATATTTAATACCCAGACCAAGGAGAAAGTATTTGCAGATCATTCAAACACTTGAACCCTCGGCGGAAATCGAACCCGCTACCTATTCCGCCGCAAGCGAACCTACACCCACCGCGCCACTTGAGTGTTATGATGAGGACTCGCGTTAGAAATGTTAGATTACCTGTCAATTTACACATGTTATTCCTCTATCCCAAGTAGAGTGGCAAGACATCTTATTTCCCTACAATTTCCTATGTCACCCCACTGGGCTCGCTTCAGTTTCTTATTAAAGAACTCTCTAGAAGCGTCACTCAGTGTCACGAGAATATGAAATGACAAAGTTAACGAGATGTAGCTCGAACGAACGCCGTTTTACGCATAGAAAATAAAATGACTACATTTAATTTCACGTCCAATCTCTAGTCGTTCGCTAGCCACGACTCTATCAGTGTCGTTTTATAATATGCATGCTCAGTACTTTTCTCTAAGTTCTACCTAAATTCTTCCAAATTTTCGTGAATATCAAAGGAACATCGTTGCTGGGAATGCACATTATTATTTTTATCGTAAATAATTTCCCCGTGTATTGTGGTGTGGTAGTATGTAGTGTGGTAATATATTTTCTTTTGAGGTCAACCGTCATAAATAAAAAACCATTTTGATGTGAAAATCACAAAGGAGACCATTAAAAGTTAGAGTATTCTGATTATAATTACTTATAATGGTATTATCACAATTAAATGATCAAAGCCACGTCATTAGAAATACAAGGGAACTGCGAAATTACTTTCCCCTTGTAGCTGTTTATGTTATTTCTCGCGAAGTTTTTTTTTTTAATTTAGCAGAAGTCCTAATAAGTAATCATATAGAATCATAAAGTTATACTGGATATTATTTAGATTTATAACGGGATATTTTTACTAGATTGATTGTCTTAATAAATATCCCGTTATAAATCTAAATAATATGAATACGGGATATTTACCATGTTTGATTGTCATGGTAAATATCCCGTTATAAATCTAAATAATATGAATAACCATGATAGTTTCAAAAGTTTTATACTGGATAGTTTATTCAAAAACCTTATTAATATTTACAATAATAAGGCGACACAGTATCCAAGGTCTATGCGAATCCAGAAAAATAAACATAACCATTATAATTTAATTGATAACACTTAATAATAAGGAAAACGCAATTTCAATTTTTCTGTCTCATGTAAACATAATGTAGGGAAAGTCTTGAAACGATAAAAGGGTACGATTTTATACAGAAATTCACTGTTATACCTTTGTCTGAGAAAAAAATAGGTACTTTAATAAAGGGCTTCTGGTGTACAAGTAATGTGCACATTCTCAGGTTTAATTAGAAATATTTTCTTTATTCAATTATTTAATTGAATAAAGAAAATATTTTAATTAATTATAATCTTGTTCATCCCCAACTCGGAAAGAGTGTTTTTGCTCTTCGATATCTGAGTGCAAAATGTTTTTATTCTCTTAAGGTTCAAGTAAACTTGAATATATGACATAGACTGCGCTAAATCTGTTGTTCCGAAACATCAAAACATCATCTATTTTCATAACCCCATCTGGGAAAGTGTGTTTTTGCTCTTCGATATCCGAGCGCAAACGCTGTTTTTATCCCCTAGAGGGTTAAGTGAATTTGAATTTAGAACATAGTGTGCAGGAAGTTTGTGATAACAAAATATGATTAAACCTTTGTACGTTTACCTCTATGGTGCCGAAGTTATAATTGAACTATTTTGAATTTATGAAAACCGACTATATACCTCTATGGTGCCGAAGTTATATTTTGAACTATTTTTATTTTATGAAAACAGACTCGGAACCTCCTTGCTTCTCTTTTTTATAAGGTTTCATTTAGTTTCTCCCACAGATTAAGTAAAAAGTTTTTTGAACCAGGGTTTCACCTGTGGCAAGTTAAATTTGACACACTTCCTGATATCCGATTGAGCTGAAATTTAGTAATTTCCTTTGTGAGATGTGATAAAAAGTCACGTGGTACTTTTTACCACGGTAAAATACCGCTTTTCGCGGGAAAATACAATTATTGCGAATAAAGCCCGATTTGAGTCGAATTTGGCAGATATTTTGGCTGTTTTATTATAGGTAGTAAATGACAAAAGCTACTTTGTAACGTCGACCTCTGTGGCTCGGTGGGCGAAAGTCCGCCTGAGGCGCAGGAGCTTGCGGGCTCGATTCCTGCCGCGGGACCAGATTTTGTACGATCTTCAATTTCTGGTTTTGTATTTGAGAATTTTCTACGTAATAATAAGTACGTATTTACAAAAAAAAAAGTGTGTGTGTGTGTGTCAGCTACGACGCACGATTGGAGTTTACTCATTACGAACTATAATTATGATATATATCGAATAGAAAAAAAGGGTAAATGAACGCATCTGCTAAAATGATAAGAGAAACAAACATATATCTGTAATTATTCGGATTATTTATATTACTTCAATAAAGCGTATAACATAGAGTATGTTACAAAATAATATAAATAAAATACAGCAATACCTCTTTGCGCGATACTTCGTAGTCTCAACTACGAAGTATCGCACAAAGAGGAGACCCCGAGATTGAGATACGCTGTGTAATGTATTCCATCTCATTCTTTTACTCGTTCAATCCTACAGATATATATGTTTGTCTCTTTCTACGTAACGCCTCAACTTTTCGTGTTACACTTTTTGATTTTACTCCTCATAAAATTTCCGTACCGGGCCTTATAACTCAAATCGTTTCTTAAGAAGTAAACTCTTAGATAGATATTTTTGATATCTATGTAGTATATCAGTCACCTAATACAAGCTCTGCTTAGTTTGGAGTTAGGTGATGCTGTGTGTTTAGTCCGGACATATTTATTTATTTATTCTATTTGTAACGCGAGAAAATGAATTATTGCGCGGGCAAAGCCAGGAAGCTAGTGTTTAAAAAAATATAAATATAAGTGTATGTCCAATACCCGTATCACAAGATATAAATATTGTTGTGTGGATTGTTCGGAAATAATTATTTATTTAATTCTGAGTTTGTCAATAGCTTATGAAAGTGGGTGTGGTGAACAGAACCAGCATTAGCCTTAGAACAACAGCGAATAGAAGATCGAGAATCTAGTCTGTGGATTCAATAGAGGAATTTTACGAAACAGCTTAGATGTAATCAGAATACGTAAACGGCCTAAAATTTGTCTTACTAACAATTACTAAGCTTTAAGCAAACTCAAAATTGACTCAATTACTTCATTCATTTTGATTAAATTTACTTAAATAATAATGATAATAATTCAAGCCCATTCGGCTTCACTGTACATAGTTTGCAGATAAACAAATACTCGTAACACAAATTGAGAGGGTTTTTTCTATATTGTGCTAAACAAAAAAAAAGCTCAAATCGTGTTGCAACATTTAAATATTTGAGCTACATAATATGCTAATATTTGGTTTTGATTAAACCCTTGAAAAAAATGACATTTTTATTATTATATTATTTATGATTATTTTTATTATTTTTATTTTTGATTGTTGTAAAATACGCAGCGTTGATTTTTTCGTGTTTCGTAATGTGGTCAGGAGAAGCCTTCTAGGTCTTCATGCTCCATCTTAGACCACATCGTCACTTAACATCAGGTGAGATTGTAGTCAAATTAAGATTTATCTAGATAAATCATTAAAAAATATGTATTCATTAATTGTTTAAAAACAGCAGTCAAGTAACCAATGATGCATTTTTAATTTAAGCTTACTCAAGAGTAGCTCTTGAAATCTTTCATGTAGAACGTTAAATATTCGAATGCACATGCAAAAGGCAATATTTCGACTTATCGACTGTTTGAATCCGGGATAATAAAGCTCTTCAAATGTTTTTTTTTTTATTCTCTTTCGCGGCCTTCATTGCTTCTTTGTATTATTTTAAAACAAACCAAGGGGGGGTTGTTTTAAAGGTTAAAACTTAAAAAAGAGTATTGATTGCTTTATGTAGTTAGTCAGTCAGAGGCAAAATTCCCAACTTTATAAAGATCTGTCTACAAGAGTCCAGTGTTCAATAGATATACCATGGCACATAAGTAATGAGAATCATTTATTTTGTCACAGTCACAATATAATACAACAAATACACAAATTAACATAAGGTTAGAACTATAGAAGTATAAAAAAATTATAACAACAACATGTTGCGACAAAAAAGGTAAACATTCCGCATAAGCTGCGGCAGAACGAATCCAATCACAGCTCTGGTCTTTCACGGTAGTAATGTTGGTTATAATGTATCTAGCATACAGTTATATTACAGAAGCAAACAAAAAAAGAGAAACTGTAATAAGTAACAAGTTCATGTTCGATGACATCAAACTTAAAACAGTAAAACTAGAAATAGAATCACCCAGTAAAATTACCAGACCAGACTAAGCAGACACAGAAATGAATTTGCAGCTCCACTTTAAGGTAAAATACATAGTATACAAGGACTTGAGGATAGATCATCATCATCACCCTATTAACGTTCCCACTGCTGGGTCACGCGGACTTCTCTCTTAGCGATAGAGATTAGGCCTTAATTCACCACGCTGGCCAAGTGCGGTTTGGTGATTGTGACATGTCATTCAAACTCTTTAAAGTTCTCAGACCATGCCGGGTTCCTCACGATGTTTGCCTTCACCGTTAAAGCACGTGTTTTAAAGCGCACATAGATTTTTCAAAAAGGAAAATACAGAGGTGCGTGGCGGGTTTTGAACCCCGATTTTTTTTTTATTGTTGATAAGCCTTCATTTGACCACAATCTCACCTGATGTAAAGTGACGATGTGGTCTAAGATGGAGCATGAAGGCCTAGAAGATGGCTTCTCCGGGCCACATTACGAAACACGAAAAAATCGCTTCACGCACTGGCCCAGCCCGGAGGGTGGTGACAAGCCGCGGCCGAAGCCTACCAGAGACTTGACAAGTGAAATATTGTTTAGTCCAAATTAAACTAGTGAGACCAGTAAAGTCGAGTCTTAGCCCACTGCTCCCACTTAGCCAACACGGCTATATTTCTGTGTATAAAAACAAGAGACAGTTCATGAAGAAATACTCAAATACTCTTGATAAATGATATGAATTCAGAAACTCATACAGAAAAATTGACTATTGTTAAATATAACAGATTGTAAAATCGCTGAATTTAAAATATATTTATTCTTGTAAATAAAACAAATGTTAAATTGAAGAATATCCAGTTGAATAATGTAAACATTCCAGCTTCATTATATGCTAATATTTGGCTTTGATTTAACCCTCGAAAAATAGACATTTTTATTGCAAACAAGACGGAAAAACTGTTAACTCATACAAATATTTGGGTATTTTTGTTCTCATGGGAAAGTCAATAAAAGTTGTCAAAAAAGTGTTTTATAGATCCTTATCAATTCGTTTACTACATGAGAATTTAAGTATTCAAAATCGTACTGGATAGGAAGTTATAATTTATTAGCTTAATTTAAAATAATGTACAGACAAATTATAAGTCCTTAGAATTTCCTTAGAAGTCTCAATTTAATTAACTTGCTTTAAAGAAATAATTTTTCAAATCAGACCGGTAGTTTTTATATTTCTCGTAAATTAAAAATCTAAATTTTTTATATTAGCTGCTTTTCGGTTTAGAAATCGCGCGTTTGACGAAAAACAAATATACACGTGATAACTCCAACCAAACCCAGAGGGGTTTGTGTTAATTAGTGATTTTGATATCACTGGTCTACAAAATGTAACTTTTTGTGTGCCTTTCAATTGAATACTTTATTTTTATATTGCTTTAAGGTTACTGAATAGAAAAACACGAATATGTTTTTTTAATTAGCTCTTATTTTGGAAATATACCTAATATACAAAATTTGGCTTCAAGTACCAGGTCAAAGTACAAAAAAAAAAAAAATTTTTTTTTGATAATTATTTACTATTATTTTTTGCTTTTTACTTATATAAATTTAGAAATATTACAATTAAAAAAAAATTACGTATTTATTCAAGATTTTCTCTTCTTTTTCGTTTGTCTTTTGTAATCACTGTTAAGGGGTATCTCTTTTCAAATTCCAGCAGTAGTCCGCTGACATTGACGCATCCCATCGGCCCTGGTATCTCTTTTCCATTGTCGAGATATCTTGGTGAAATCGTTCACCATGTTCGTCACTTACATCACCGCAGTTACAAGGAAAAAAATCAAGATGAGAGTGAAGAAAATGAAATTTTAGAGACATATTGCAACCCAACTACTGTTGATACTTTTGAAGGAGATTGTTCACAAGTTCAACATAATTTTCATTTCTTTTATTGAACAAATAACCATGAACGACTGCTCTAAAAGATTCCCATGCTTCTTTTCAAAAGGCAATGAACGTTTCTTTTTGTTTAGCCACTTAATCAGATTTGTGGACCGAGTTGTGCAACTAAAATGTAAACCCACGATTTGTCTTGGTTTTTAATTTTAATTCCAAAATAATGGAAGTAAGCAGTTTCTAAACGTTGTGTTATTGAGCATCTTTGGTTAGTAAGGGTCATCTTACCACAAATGTAGCAAAAATTGTCTGCACTATTAATACATTTACGTGACATAACAAAAACTGTAGATTTTTCACAAAAAAATAAAAAAATCGGTAACATTTTTACGTTTTAACTGTTGAAAAAACCACAAACAGTGTTAAACGCAACAAACAAATGTGAAATAATAAAATTTCCGCGAGTAATCACTAAATATTTTGAGTTATAATCATTAATGTGATAAATCTGTAGCAGTACCCACTATTATATTTATATGGCATAAATGCTATAGATATTGACAATAAGAGCTAACTATGAATTTTAACTTGTATATTTATGTTCAGCGAGTGAAATATAATCAATATAGTATATTTTTATCTAAAAGGCAATTTTGATGTAGACCAGTGTATTTGGTGTTGTGTCCTCCTTTGTATTATATTTTTTAATTACGTCATTAACTAGACGGCCCATTTCTTAAATGTGTCGCTTGACAAGTGAAATATTGTTTAGTCCAAATTAGTGTTACGTCTTGTTCTACCTCTTGTTACAAGCCCCTTGCGCTTTTGAGCCATATTTATGACCCCAGGGGACACCCTGGGCTTTATAACTTCCAGACTCCCGAACAAGCCCGCTTTAGTGAATGCTCCCAAATACTAACACTAACTAGTAACTTAAAAGAGTTTGAAAGACATGTGACATTCACCAAACCGCACTTGGCCAGCGTGGTGTATTAAGGCCTAATCTCTCTCGCCAAGAGAGAAATCCCTGTGTCCCAGCAGTGGGAACGTTAATAGGGTGCTGATGATGATAACTTATACCTAGAAATAGACGCAATCTTGTGATCCCACGATTGAAGATACACGCTTAATTTTAATTACACACCTTGTGATTGAGGGAAGTATTTCCTGTTCGGAATCACACGAGATAAAAGGTCAATTGCCCCGTAGTCTAAAATTTCTGTCCCAAGAACTTTAAATAGATATATACCTATCTGTATTAATTCCAAATTGTAACAGGTCTCCCGCAATACAGGCTAGCCTCGTGCGGGGACCGCTGCTGAGTGAAATTGTAACGTGTGTGTTGATAAATAAATATTTTTGTATTATTTGTCTGAAACACCGCAAGCCCAGAACGCTTAAACTTATCGTAATAATGTGGTGTTTACGGTTCTGTGCCTCAAAATAATTAAAGCCACTTAAATTTGTGAGGGCACATGAACCACAGAATATAACTGTTTGGCATAAAACAGAATCATTTATGCGGATTAAGCTGATATTTTTAACCTTATAAAGCGAGCTTAACCACTATCCATAAACTTTGCCATGGGTTACGGTACAGTTATCATTATAACTTTTAAAACTATCATGGTCCCGATATTTCGGCACAGTTAAATGCGCCATGATCACAGTTGAATATCGGGAAAGTCGAAAGACAATAAATCATGGTAAATAGCCCGTTATAAATCTAAATAGTATAGTTATCATTTTAATGAATTTCTGAAATTTAAAATTTGATATGTAAAGTAGTAATTATTATGCATTCACGATGCTTGTTCCGGAATTTAATGAATTTAAAGGCAATTTAAGCATATTAATTAATGGCAGATTTTTAGTAAATGACATTCTGTTTTTAACCGACAGCTCGACGCAAATTAGTGGTGACTAATATGTTTGTATGTTCCTTTGTAGCACTATACAGACCAAACGATCGATTCCTCTTAGGTCACCGGACGACCTAAAGACGCGACTTCAGTGAAAATTCATTAAGGCGACTACTATTGCAAAAACAAAAAAAAAATAAGTCAACAAACTATCTCATTTGGGGTATCGTTGTATAGGAATTTTAAAATCATTAACCTTTCTTTACATTTTTTTAACCCCCGACCAAAAAAGAAGGGTGTTATAAGTTTGACGTGTCTGTCTGTCTGTGTGTCTGTCTGTCTGTCTGGGACATCATAGCTCCCGAACGGATGGAGCGATTTCAATTTTGTATTTTTTGTATGACAAGTGAGTCTGGCGCGAGTGTTCTTAGACATGTTACATGAAAATCGGTTGTGCCGTTTAAAAGTTATGGGCGTGAGAGTGGGGTAGGAAAACCGAAAATCTACAAATATACTCGAGTGGGGTATCAAATGAAAGCGCATCGCGTGCACATTATAAAATATTATGGTGTTTTACTTTCAAGGTAATTAAGGCATTGGAGTCAAGGGTTTTTCTTAAATTTTAAATTTAGATTTATTTCTTTATTTATTATTAAAGGGTCTTTAGCGAATTTAAGTTGGTTCTTACTTTGTTAACTCGATGTCGGGTTATAGTTATTCTTAATTAATTTAAATGAATATATATTTTATGAATTTTGTTGTTTTCTGTTAATTGTATTAATGGTATGGTAATGATGATAGTATGATTATAATATATTTTCTATGTATCACGTCCGCCACAGAAATGGTTCTTACGGAAGACCAGCGCGGGTTGTACTGCATACTTCCCGCTTATGCTGAGGAAGGTCCATGTTGCAGTGCTGAAGACAAATTATTTGTGTTACTATGATTAGAAGTTGTATAATTTTTATGTTGATGTAAATTTGTGTTTAGCTGCAAATAAATGATTTCTATTCTATTCTATTCTATAAGCTTGTAAGCAATTCAGTTTGTTTTAATTCCATAAACTATTAAAAATATCATTTAATAATACTTTTATTAAACTAATTTAATTTTAGATCCATTGTTAGTTTTTTAATTTATTTACCTTATTATGTTAAGTCTTATAGGACACGTAAGTCAGTATATCGTCAAAAAACTCTCTGCATACTAAATTTCATGAAAATCCTTGGAAACCTTTCCGAGATTCAGATATTTAAATATTGGTATTGCTCGAATAAGGCCGGGTAGAAAATAAATAAGGGTTATCTAGTGTACAAGAACGGAATTCTGAAAAGCCAGACAATGTTATCTGCTTACTAAAACCACTTGTCATAAAATTGTGGTGTCGCCTTGAAATTTACATCGAATAGTCTATTTTTACCTTTTAGGGCTACAAAAAAATATGATTAAGGCACTTAATTTGAACGTAACAAAGTAACGCCCAATGCCCATGTAATTGTAGTCGTAGAAACATGAAACCTTAAAACAATATTTAAATGAAGGTAAAAGAGACCTACTTATATTTTCATTAGAATTGAAAGGCACTACCTTGTTTTAGGAATTTTACGAAGGAAATAAACGTAGTAAATACCCACTTATTCCATAATAAAGTAACCTTCCCCGAAAAATTGGATGTTCAGAATTTTTGTAACATATTTGTGGAGGTTTTGTCTGTTCACGTCCGTAAGTGGTAACCCTCTGAATCCTTACACGTGACCTCCGGGTGGTGCTAAGAACAGTCTCTGGTGGTAGGCTTCGGCCGCGGCTTGTCACCACCCTCCGGGCTGGGCCAGTGCGTGAAGCGATTTTTTCGTGTTTCGTAATGTGGTCCGGAGAAGCCATCTTCTAGGCCTTCATGCTCCATCTTAGACCACATCTTCACTTTACATCAGGTGAGATTGTGGTCAAATGAAGGCTTATCAATAATAATAAAAAAAAAACTATCATAATTACTTACAAAATATCTCATCATCATCATCATCACCCTTTTAACGTTCCCACTGCTGCCACACAGGGACTTGTCAATTGGCGAGAGAGATTAGGCTTTAATTCACCACGCTGGTCAAGTGCGGGTTGGTGAATACAAAATATCTACTTTAACCTATTTATACTCGTAAGTAGAAATAATTTTCTAATGATGACTACATAAAAAAAAATATTCTGTTTACTACTAATTATGTGTTTTATCTTCATATGTTCAGGAGAGAAGGTCATAAATAACTTCAGGTTTCATAATACATTCTTAATATTTCCACTTGATTACAATATTAATACATGAGTGCACCTAACGAGCGGGAGAGATGACTGACGACACCGTGCACAAAACCTACGCGTCAGCCCCAATACTGTGGCTACCCAATATACCTAAATTACATTGCTTACAATCGAACCAATTCGAGTCACGTCCGGGGTCACCAATTTAGTAGTTCTGGTCTGCTATTGTGGGTTGTGTTAAATAAAAGAGTTTACATACACTTTATCTGAGTCTATATTGTCTAAATAATTATTTATAATTATAATTATTATTATATGAAGCCGTGTTGGCTGAGTGGAAGCACACTCGACTTTCATTTCGAAGATCGTTGGTTCAAACTTGCCGCGCTCCTCTTGATTTTTCTTCAAGATTATATGCGCTTTCAACACGTGCTTTAACGGTCAAGGCCATCGTGAGGAAACCAGCATGTTCTGAGAACTTTCAAGAGTTTTAAGGATATGTGAAATTCACCAACCTGCACATGGCAAGCGTGGTGAATCAAGGCCTAATCTCTCTCGCCAAGAGAGAAGCCCCTGTGACCCATTAGTGGGAACGTTAATAGGGTGATGATGATGATTATAAATGTTATTGTAATCGTTATAAATGGGACAAGGCGCGGGAATGACTGCCAGTTAAAATTCAACAACGAGCCACCCAGGCAGTTTCGCTAAATCGATAAAAACATACATTTTTCGCGTACCTACTATAATTCAAATAACTGTGTTACCACAAGTATATATACCTATTATTTGCTTAATCAATTTAATAAGAAAGAGAAAAGATATAAAACTCATAGAATCCGGAGTTGATTGATATTGTAGCTTCTAACCGCGAAATTTAGTACAAATCGTTATGTCACGCGAAACTTCTAGGCAATGTAGTCTTGATTTTTGTTTGCAAAAAATATATATACTTTATACCTACAGTTAAATTATTTTTAAGAATCTAAATGACGGAATTATTATTTATTTTATACTAGCGGCCCGCCCCGGCGTCGCACGGGTAAAAAAAGTTACCGGCAATTTTTCCTTATTTGCTCACCGACCCCACCGACCGTTTGTCGTAGACCTACCCTGGACTACGACAAACATTTTAAAACCAAAATCAGCTCAATCGTCCCAGCCGTTCTCGAGTTTTAATCAGACTAACGAACAACAATTCATTTTTATTTACATATTATATAGAATATAGATAATCTCCGCTATTTCACGAACGCTTTTAACAAAAAAATAAAAAAAATATAATTAAGTACTTCAAATTTATGCCAGAAGAAAATGATTGAAAACTATGTTGAATATTGAACTTTCGAGACATAGACAATAGCTCAAACAGTATATAACCACCACGTATGAATAGTTTATCAAGAAAAATCATAGACAACCTATAAAAAGACATTTATTTTACACTTTTGTTAACCTGTAGATAATAACAGACAAATAATTTACAAGTTGGATCGAACTGTACATGGTGTGCGAATTTTATTATAATCGGTTAAGTGGTTTAGGAGTCCATTGAGGACAAACATTGTGACATGAGATTTAATAAGGAATTCACTGCGAGGCGGGGGAACGTTACCGCGCGGCGGACGCTACGTATTCTTTACTATTGCCCTTTGCGCACTTACGCGACCACAAGACGGGATGATTTTAGACAAAAATGTCCCGAGTTATAGACGCTCCGGCGACGCCTCCCGCTTTCCGCGGGGCTGACGCGTAGATTTGGCCAAAGCCAAAGATAAACGTTTCAAAATCAGACGCCATGTTGTCATGATATCTTGACATTTGAGAGTGCAACGAGGTTCTAAGTCATTCAAGATCAAAGAGCAAAGAGAATATTTCAGAATTCAGCTTTATAATATTTTGTTTTTATTTTTCATTTATATTTTTTATTTATATTGTTTTGTTTTGATGTTCCTTTATTTAATTTTCTTTTACAAGTGGACTAATTTATTGATTCCTTATTATTACTTTTGACATTTTTGGTATTATTGTAATTTTCAAATACAATGTAAATATTGTGGAATGAAATAAATTTATGAATTATTAATTATAAATCACTAAATACTAAGACTAAGCTACGTAGGTATATTTAGAGCAGCACCAATAGTTGATCTGAAATAGATGGAGCGAATTAATCTCTTTCCTACAAATCGGCAATCGGCGTCTATTCCAGCATAAAATAGAAAGAAAATCGGCGAATTAGGCTGACAAGTCAATGGATATCTTATAAGCTGTGTTAACCATAATCCTACCCCATCAAATCCAGTAATTTTAGGCATTTTAACTCCCAATCTTCGTCTACATCGACACAAATAGATCTAAGTAATTCACATAAAAAAAATCTCCTAACCGAAATGTTTGAACACCCCTTTATAACGGCGTTGTGATGAAGATATGAAAAAGATATTGATATTGTGCTGACTAAGAAAATTATAAAAGTTTAACAGGTCACGAAAATGAGTTATTTTTCTAATATCTCGCGACCTGACGCCCCGAGGTCAATCTCAGAATGGCCCGGGGCGCAGAAAGTTGTGGCATCGTTTCACGATTTTCTACGATATCGCAAAATGTGTTGCTAAGCGCATAACTCAACAACGCCTGGACCAATTTGTCCAATTTTTTTATTAAATGTTCGTTGGAATTCAAGGATGGTTTGTACGGCGAGAATCGAATAATGAATAAATAATAAAATAAATATTTCCGGACTAATCACACAGCATCACCTAACCCCAAACTAAGCAGAGCTTGTACTATGGGTGCTAGGTGACTGATATTCATAGATATTTTTTTTTTGTAAATACATACATATTTTACATAGAAAATACCCAGACCCGAAACCAGAAATTGCAGATAGTACAAAATCTGGTCCCGCGGCAGGAATCGAATCCGCAACCTCCTGCGCCTCAGGCGGGCTTAATTTTAATTAATTGCCGGGAAAATAATTTTGAATAATTGCCCGTGCGATGCCGGGGCGGAAACGGCTTGACCGATTCTCATGAAATTTTGTGAGCATATTGAGTAGGTCGGAGAATCGGCCAACATCTATTTTCCATTTTGCAAAACAACGTTTGCTGGGGCCAGCTAGTATACATATATATCTTTATATATATAATTCTTCTGTGAGTGTGTATGTCACTGAACTTCTCTCAAACGACTGGACCGATTTTGATGAAATTTTTTGTGTGTGTTTAAGGGGGTTCGTGTATGGTTTAGATTCACAATACGGTCAACTAGGTGCGAAGCGGGGGCGGACCGCTAGTAACTACCGATATTATAGATAAGGCACTAATTATCTGCAATATTCAACTTTTTGCGGGCGAACGCACACTAAATATTGCTGTATTTATCCAAGTTGTAAGGTATAAAATATCTGAACCCACTATTTAGTTTTATACATGACGTTGTATAAATAGTCAAAAAAAGCTTTTCAGCGTGAATATATTATAAATAAAGTCAAAGTCAAAACGTTTATTTCCTTAGAAGCACACATGGGCTCACATGGGCAGGTCAACTTAAAGTTAATAAAACTAAATTGTTTAAGCAAAAAATATCAAGGAAATAACATTGTCTTGACAGTTCGCTTCAATGTTTTATACTGAGTTGAGAAGCGAATAGAACAACAGATATTCAGTCATAACAATATTAAATAAAAAATAAACATTTTCCATACACTATTTTACTATTTATATTTATAATAAAAATATTTATATATGTATGACTATTATTTTAAGTATATCAGATATCTAGTACCTGTAACACAAGCTTAGAGCTTACCACGGGGCTAGATGTTGTCGTGTGAATTGTGTGAAAATATTTATTTATTTATATTTATTTCTCATGATTACCTGGTCTCTGGGCGTTTCGTCAGTGGGGAGCGCGGCGGGCGGCGCCGGCGCAGCGTCGAAGTAATCCCAGAACTGGCGGTCGGCGGGTGACGTCACTGCCTCCTCGTACTCGTACTCATTCAACATGGCGAACACTTTCACTTTACATTATATTTATAGATATACTAACGCAATATTTATATTTCATATTAGTGTCCTATCATGACTACCCCGTGCGAAGTCATGCATATTAATTTCACGCTCTTGGAAATCCTTCAAATGTCTTTGATTAGTATACACGTACGGGATTATGTGAAAGTATTACACACTTCGCAGATACGCTATTATTCATTCAAGCTTAATCCTTCACTTTTTTTTACTTAATATAATAATACTTTTACAATGGCAATGCAGTGTCTTCAAGCCAGTGTCAGGTTTATCAACACATTATGGTTCTCAATTTCAAACACAAAGGCATCTAAATACTAAAACTACGTATCTACTTATAATAAAAATAACTTTGTAGGGCGTTAGTATTAGTATAAAAGTAAATGACAGATTATGGGTATCGATTAGATTTTTATAAAGGTGACATCCCTACCGATTTGCTCTCTTTTATGTATGTCTAAATCTTATTTTGCAACTTTTCATGAAAGACTTAAGACATTGAAACTGCAATACAAAACAAAAAACGAGATGACAGAGAATCTTAGAAAAAAAATATATTTTCTGTACAATGCGCACTCTTCACGTTAAACCCCAAAAACGGTTTACGTATAAAACAAATTCAGACATATCATAGATAATTTTAAACTCTACAATAACTACAATTTTAATATTGTTAATAGAAAGCGAGATTTTCACGAAACCCCATTTTTACGAGGCCTTCAATATATTAAGACGCGCACAGAACCCAATATCATTTGTGATTCTTGAAACAACATTTGGGAAGACAAAACAATACCAATTTGTAGCTTATTATAAAAGAAATAAAAAAGTGTAAAAGACATAGTCAGCAGTTACCCATCCAAGCTACATTGGAATTACTGACTTTATAAAATCGCGTTTATTGTATTGGGAGTCTCAGCCTTATAATATTTATTTTTATGTGTTTTTAGTATTTGTTGTTACAGGCGTAACATAAATTTATAATAGGCACGATGCTGAATACATAAAAGAGAGGCGTTTTGTTTAGCCCTTCCAATAATACTGGATACAAACACCTACGTTAAAGTATAAAAGCTGAAATTTTTTCACGTGTCCTCACTGGTGTAAGGAACAATGTTTGGGGGTTACATTAGATAAGTATTTAATTTGTTTATGCAGATTCGTGTATAATTTCACGAAAATACCTAATTTTTAAGTTTTGTATATTAATCAATATTTTCTTGTAAATATTTTGCTTAAATTTAACTTATTTACTTTTACTCAAAATAATCACATTTTAATTGACTAATTTAATAAATCACAAATAAAAACCAACACGTTCACAAAACTGTCACTCAACAATATAAACTACCCACATAATTTCCCTTTGCATTTTATAAGATTCGAACTTTTATAAGTTTTCGAGTTCTCGTAGATATGACGAGTTATCGCCCGACGTGGGGTCTACGCGAGTTCGTAGACGCAACTGCCGCTACGAAGCTACGGAGCTACGAGGCTACGGGACCAAAGTGCTACGTTTGCAGAGCAGAGATAGCATAGCGATGTTTTGCATTCTATACTAATTGGTTGGAACTTCCCCACTTTAAACACATTAGGTTCTGTACAGTCAGCATCAAATTGATTTAAAGAGTCTTGAGTAGTCAAAATAATAATTTAACAAAAATGATATAAGTAGTTCGAATTATCATAATATGGTATGCGCCCAAAATGGTCAAAATACTCACTTCTATTGTTCTATATTTATTTTCTAAAGAGTTTGCATATTGTTTGGTTGATTAATAATGATGTTTGCCTAAATAATGAAGAACACTTTGACCACTTACAAAAATAAAACAATATCATTTTGATATTGTTGGGGACATCAAGAAAAAGAGTTTACTTATGAAAACTGCACAATTTATTTTTAAATACTTTATAATGAACCGCGATGGTAATATGGAAAGACTCGGGCATTGCGTCTCGCGCTCGGCGGTTCCACGGTAACAGAAATGCTGAATTGCATTTCTGTATACTATGAATATTGTTCGAACCGTACAGATATTTTGAACATACAGTACTGTAGAGATGCTTCGAACTGCGTCACCTTCAATTCAATTTCTTATAATTGGACTCTGTGCTTGAATTGTCAGTTTGCCAGTGTCAAGTAACATGATATAAAATTATATTATTATAGTGAAGAAGATGTTACGCCAATTTGCGTCTATCGTATATTACCTTTGTTTAATATTTTTATAGATTACTAGCATACCCCAGCAAACGTTGTTTTGCAAAATAAAAAATAGATGTCGGCCGATTCTCAGACCTACTCAATATGCTCACAAAATTTCATGAGAATCGGTCAAGCCGTTTCGGAGGAGTACGGGAACGAAAACTGTGACACGAGAATTTTATATATAAGATTTTGACTAAACTAGATCGCTTAGCTTATATCAATTTGACGTTGACTGTACTGTTCTTTTTGTATGAAGATGTGTGACACTTTTATAACTAAAGAGTCTGACCGAACAAAGATAAATCGTGTTTTCGATTTCAAGTAACAGCAAAAACAGATTTAAGCAACTATTTTTAATTATTGTTTCAGTATTTAAAATTCGTCGCCAATGGTTTTGCATGCGGCCATTCAGATTAAGAAAAATAAATTACTTTGCTGTTGAAAGCTTCGAAAATGAAATTAAACTAATAAAAATAACTGTGATGCTTTGGTTTCTGGGCTAATTACCAACACTTTGTTTTGTTTTGCCACACGTTTAAACCATTGCAGCGTGTTTAAACTGTAAAATAATGCATACATTTTTACGTAACTTTTGTTTGAGCACACACGAATTTCAAAGTATTTTTTTACTGATGGCTTAGAAATAGTGTTTTTCGAGGTTTTTGTGTTTTGTTTTGAGACATGGTGTAAATTTACTGAAATTTACTGATTTAAGTCATTAAATATTATTGGTTTTAATTTTTTTATTAGAGACTACTACAATAATCTGAAGAGTTTGTTGGATGCGCTAGTTATCAAGAACTATATATTTATTTTATTTTGGAAAACTTTAATCTCAAAAATCCTTAACTCAGTGCTATGAAACATCCATTAAATATGGATGTTTAGATTCTTTTGGGGGACGGCAGTTTTATGTATTTCATCTAAATCAGTATTAGCTTAAATAAATGTGTCAAACTTGTTTTCTTAGCGATTTTAAAGCATTATAATCATTTATCAGGTACATTTTCATAATAATAATAAACTGGTATAGATTAATTCATATTTCAACGTAATAACGTAACGTCAACGTAATCGGAGATGAATTATTTCAGGCTTAGCTGGCAGGAACATAACGCTCATAAATCACGTTAAACATCCATTGTTTT
The DNA here is from genome assembly GCA_929108375.1 of Gymnoscelis rufifasciata. Taxonomy (NCBI): domain Eukaryota; kingdom Metazoa; phylum Arthropoda; class Insecta; order Lepidoptera; family Geometridae; genus Gymnoscelis; species Gymnoscelis rufifasciata. The sequence continues at coordinate 13,847,438 of OV815314.1, forward strand.
AATCAGTGGCATGCGAAGCGCGCTCGGAAACGGACGTACTTTGCTCTTGCACTGAATATTATTATTCGTGATACGCGCGCTCCACACAGCTGCGCGCGAATGCAATGAGTGCGAAACCGCTCATTGTCAACGAGCTCCTGGCGTTTATTCAAAATGCCATTGACACCATGGATGAGGTCAGCATCTAGCAGATCTGCAAGTCCAACTTCAAGGAGGAGGAGATTTGCAGCGGCAAGGCGCTGCTCTACCGGACGCTCAAAAAGTTAGACCAGATGCCATCTCGTCGTAGGGATGGAGGTGAGAAGAGCTTGCAGGATATTATCACGCTTTTCAAGAGCACGGATCCCGATGACGTGCCCGACTTCGTCGCGAAGGAGCTCCACAAGCTGCCCCCTGTGACGTTCGACCACGTCGATGTAACCAGACTGCTGAAGGATATAACAAATCTTAAGGCAAGTCTGGTCGAAGTACATAGAAAGATGGAAGAGTCACAGATTACCATCAGTGAACTACGCAGTGAGGTTGCATCACTGCACGTGGCCTCGGAAATTAGATCACCCGCGGCCGTTTTCAATGTGAACACGAAACGTGGAGCTCACAATATGTCGGCGTCATCGTTTGAGTCAGCAGTTTTGGACGTGTCGCCGGCCGCCGCCGCGAGCCCCCGGCCGCTCCCCGCACCGTCGAGTGAGAGACCGACAAATGCGCACGTGCCCTCCCTCTCCTCCCCCGCGCGCGCTTATGCATGCGTCGCCGCTGCTGCCGCGCCTGCACCGCGCCCGCAACCAAGGCGGAAGGGGACTAAGAAGCCTTGTGGGCCACCACGTGATGCTGCGCCTACGCCGGCTTCTGGGAAGGCGCCATGTGACGCGGAGGGCTATACCATGGTTGTTCGCAAGTGCCGTAAACCTAAAGGCCGCAATCAGTGCGGCACTGGGCCCTCGGACCAAAACTCTGTGTTCCGAGCGGAAGTACCTACCACGCCGATCTACATCTCGCGCGTCTCGCACACCGTGAACTCCGAGGCTGTGGTGGAATACATCCGAACCAAGACTGCATTTTTGGTTCGCGTCGAAAGGTTGGAATCCCGCAGTAATGTGAGCTTCGGTTCATTTATGGTACGGGTTCCAACTAAACATCTGTCGACGTTCCTGAATAAGCAGTTTTGGCCGCAAGGGGTCAAGTTTCGACGGTTCTTCGGTCGCCTACACTGCAAGGCGACACCGCCGTAACAGATGATTCACGATGATGACACTTTAGTTTATAAGATTTGTATTTTTTATGTATGTTAGTCTATAAGGTATATGTTTATATGGGCCTTAGATGCCTGAAATAAATGATTTATTATTATTATTATTGTCGAAGAGGTTTTTTTTTCTCAGCCATGAAGACTGGTATTAACTGTATTTACGGGTATATATACCAAGTAAATACAGCGTGTTTTGTGTTTTAATTTACTGGTGTGGATGATGGGTCTATGTCCATGAACTTCCTCACAATTCTGCACGTATTAAGAATAGCAGCCTTTTGCAAGGTGATATACAGAGATGAATGTAGCCCTAATAGCTCCATACTGCGATGTAGGTGTTTAGGTATCACTCCTGTAGTAGACAGAACGATCGGTATGACGTAGACTTTTTCTTGTCTCCATATTCTTGTTACTTCATCTTTCAGATCAATATATTTAGAAATTTTCTCTGCTAAGGTTTTTTGTATGTTGTGTGTGTTGGGTACGGCAATGTCTATTAGGTAAGTGGTTTTTCTTATTTTATCAGTAAGTACTATATCTGGTCTGTTATAATGTATGGTGCGGTCTGTAAGTATGGCACGGTCGTAATAAAGCCTGTGTGTTTCGTTTTCTAAAATATTGTTTGGTTTGTATTTATAGTAAGGGGTCCGATTATTTTGTATGAGATTGTATTTATATGCTAAACTTTGATGAACTATGTTGGCAACTTGATTGTGTCTATGTGTATAATCTGTCTGAGTCAGTGTTACGCAAGCTCCTGTTATGTGCTGTATTGTTTCTGATTGAACATGGCATTTACGACATCTATCATCTAAAGCTAAAGGATCCTTAACAATGTATTTGCGATAGTTCTTTGTATTTATAATTTGATCTTGAATGGCTATTATAAATCCTTCTGTTTCAGGGAATAGGCTACCTATTTTTAGCCATTTGTTAGAAGCCTCGCTATCAATGTGCGCTTGTTCAATATCATGTGGGTGTCGTCCATGTAGCACTTTTTTCTTCCAGTTGTCTACTCGTTGTTGTTGTAAATTACGTAAAGCGGTGTCCTGATTTTCTAGTTGAATTGTTTGTGTTAGATTGAGTGGTGTGTAGTTATTATCATTCATTACTATTACTTTATGTATATTACTAGTTTGTGATTTTGTCTGAAAGAATGTGTAAAGGTTAAGTTCTTGTTTTTTCCAGAGATGATGGATGTCTATCATTCCTCTACCTCCATTTTGTCGTTTAATAGTGAGTCTTTCTATCGCAGATTTAGGATGCAAGTGGTTATGTTTTGTTAATGTGGTGCGTGTGGTTCGCTCTATGTTCTCAATATCTGTCTTTGTCCATTTAATAATACCAAACGAATATGTTAAAATTGGGATTGCATACGTATTTATAGCCTTAATTAAATGTTTACCAGAAAGTTGTGTTTTACATATTTTAGTGACTCGGTTTTTATATTCTAGTGAAAGTTTTTGTTTGGTGGTGGTGTGATCAAGCCCTTTAAGTTGCTTGTATCCTAGGTACTTGTATAGATCGTTAGCTTCCATAGCTTTGATGGTATTGTCATCATCGATCGTATAATTGCCAGGTTGTATCTTTCCTCGTACAATATGCAGTGTCATACATTTATCTATACCGAATTCCATATTTATGTCCGAACTAAATTGTGTTGTAATGTTTATCAGTCGCTCCATGTCTTTTTTTGTTTTCGAGTATAGTTTAATGTCGTCCATGTATATGAGGTGGGAAATCGGTACATCTGATTCGGTGTTTCTGAATGTGTATCCAACATGGGAGGAATTTAGTAGGTGTGATAGTGGGTTCAGAGCAAGACAAAACCACATGGGACTCAAAGAATCTCCTTGGTATATTCCTTTCTTAATAGTAATGGTACGAGTTGTTACTATATTGTTGTGGTTATTTAGTTGTAGGGTAGTCTTCCAATACTGCATGAGGTTACGCAAACACGATATAATTGTAGGGTTTATTTTATATATTTCTAATATTTGTAGCAACCAACTATGTGGGATACTGTCAAAGGCTTTTTTGTAATCAATATATGTGCAGTGTAAATTTCTATTTTTTGATGAGGCATGTTTGTGAATAGTTGAATCTATGATGAGTTGTTCTTTGCATCCCATATGACCTTTTCTGCATCCTTTCTGTTCTTCTGCTATGATCTGATGATGTTCTATGTGTGTGTTGATTCTACTAGTGATAATTGAAGTTAGTATTTTGTATATGGTTGGCAGACAGGTGATCGGTCTATATTGGGAAGCTTGTGTTGAATGGTTTGTTTTGGGCAGCATATAGGTTATACCCGTGGCTATAAATTCTGGTAGATTTTGTTTTGCTGAGATAATATCTGTAAAATTTTTTGCTAATTGTTTATGCAGTGATGTTAACTTTTTATACCAAAAATTATGTATTTTATCTATTCCCGGAGCTTTCCAGTTGTGTAGTTTCGCTGTTATTATATTTATGTCTGATTCTGTAATTTCCTCAAAACTCATTTCGTCTATTGTTTCCCATTTATTTCTTTCTATTTCTATCCATTCTGCTTTATCATTATGTTGCTTTGGTTCTTCCCATATGCCAGCCCAAAAAGTTTCTAGTTCTGTTTTTGTTGGTGTTACAGTTTCTGCTATGTTTTGTGATGGTGTATTCAAATTTCTGTAAAAACATTTTTCATTTGTGGCAAACAAGATGTTGTCTTTCTTTCGTTTCTCTGCTTTTGTATATCTCCTCAGCCTATGAACTTTTAGTGCTAACTTTTGTTTGATAGTATCTAAAAACTCTTCAGGTTTATTGTTGTTTGCCTCATGTTTAGTATGCAGTGCTCTGTTTTTAAATATTTCTTCCACCCTCTGAACTACTTTTCGTGATCTATTATTTTGAATGTACTGTGTAAGTCTTCCACAATCTGCTCGGAGTTTTTCAATATCTTTTTCTAATCTGATTTGCCATGGTGGTTTGGTGTTATACTTATTCCGAGAATAAGTACTAGTTGTTCTATCTGTTATATTATACTTAAGCTCTTCTGCTATTACTAATGCTGTACAATAAATAAGAGTGTGGGTATCTACTAGTTGTGTGTCATCTGAAATAAATCGCTTTAAAATTGTATGGTTAAACAAATGAATTAATTGGTTGAGATGTTTGCTATATTTTAATTTGGGTAGTTTAGGTCTTACTGTTGGGTCCATTCCAGAGTACATCGTTAGCACTGTCGTAAATTTATCAAGTATTTTTTGTGTGTTATTTTCTGTGATAGGTATGGGTTGTTCAAATGTTTCTAAGTCGTTTTCCAGAGTTACAATGATAGTATCAGTTTGTGTTGATGTCTGTGTAGTTTGAGATTGATTTGCAGTATTTATAAAATATGATAGGGCTTGGTGTTGTGAGTCAGTGAATTGCGATTGTGTCTGGGAACGAGTGATATGAAGTGACTGGTGTTGAATATCAGTTTGTGCCGAATTTAGAATTTGCGCTTCTTGTTCCTCAGTACTAATTAGCTGTGCTTGTACTTCATTTTTTAATCGGTTTAGTTCTTCGTCTGATAAAAGCTTATTACGGAGAATAGTTCTTCTTTGGTCTGAGATACGCTGTTCAGAAACATTTACCGATGGATATTGTCGTGAGAAAATTTCATGAAGTTGTTGACGATATGTAGTCATGTCAGTTTCTAATTTTGTTATGTAATAGTAGGTGCGCATGATAAATAGGTTTACATCTTTGCTCCACTTCATGCGCACTCTAGGCTTTCCAGCCTTAGTGGACGCAGGTAAAAAGGCATTTGCCACCTGCGCAACATCTAAGTCTGGTGTAGGTGCTCCACGAGAACTGTGACCTACGGATGATACGGGTGAAGGTATGTAAGATACGGTTGAAGGACTATATGGTTCTACTCCTAAATTAAATGAATTTAAACTAATATTGTCATCGTCTGTCAGTCTGTCATCTGTCGGGTTGGCTGTAGCATTTTCGGAAGATCCGGAGGGAGCCCGCCTATTCAACTCCTCTCCGCTGACGGTTCGCATGCTGTGACACCCAGCGTCAGCTCCAGGTGTGCTCCGGCGATCGCCCCCGGACAGCGGCCCTATACGTTTACTTCTTAACTTCATCTCCATTAAAATGGGTTCCCAGAGCCATGTTAGCCGTGCCAGTAAAATAGTATCACGTGTCCGCCCCCCACGTGGATCTGGTGTTCGATCCGGACGAATGGTTGGATTTGAGGGGCTTATTATTATTATTATTATTATTATTAAATTAACAATTTCTATTTGAATTTACCTCATAACTTTGAATAGAAACACAGTTCGTTCCTGTATTATGTTCTAGCATGCAACAAAGCTTAAATAGACGGACATTTAAACCACCGATTGAGAGTTTAATGCCTTTGTTTTACAGAGCCCGTTGGATGAACATTAACAAAGTTGAGTGTTGAAATATTCTAAATAATAATGACGAAAACTGTGGTAAATCTGACACTAAGGGCTTATTTTTTCTAACCAACAGGTATGTCAATATTTTGTGTCAATCTCCCTTTTTACTTGTTACTGAGCGAGATAGCTCAAAATTACTAATAAGTATGAGTTGCTTTCTGCGGGTTGTGACACAAACACATTACACAAGCCAACTGACGACTGTCACTGACTATCTGACTAAGATTGCTCTATATTATTGTAGAAAGACGCAAAATGGCGTTCAACTGAGTATACCTAGACTCCAGCAAACGTTGTTTTCCAAACTGAAAAATAGTAGCCGATTCTTAGACCTACTGAATACGCATATAAAATTTGGTAGAAATCGATAAAGCCACATGGAGAAGTACGGTAACTAACATTATGGCATGGAAATTTTATATTTTAGTTTTAACTTGACACTTGCAAACTGATGCTTCCAGCGCAGAGTCAAATTGAATTGAACCATTGTCTAATTTACTCGAAGACAGTGAATACCCTACTCGTACTGTGCAACGATACATATCATGTTATGTTTCATCGCTATCACTTGTTTATGAGTTTTATCACATCACGTCCGCAAACACGGTTAAGGCCTGGCGCGTGATCATACAAGTGTGCTACGTGATGGGGCCAGCGACGCATCACTTTTCTACGCTTTTGATATGTAACCGTAACCGTAACTGTTTGTGCCGTATCCATACCGTGTCCGGGATGGATCCGGGCCGTACTCTTTGTCTTTCTTGGACGTAACACCACGAATACAGCTCAAACCCGCTTGCCAATAGCGGTGGGTATTAAATATTTTATATTATACTCTAAAATTATATATTTAAGCCTATAAAGCAAGCAAGCAAGTTCATAAATGAACATACTATGGCAGATATTGAAAATGAAGCTATGGCTTCGATCAAACTGCGGTTCTCAGCAAAAAGTTCTCCGAACATGCCGGTTCCTTGCAATGCGTTTGCCTTCACCTTTAAAGGCAAGGTTTGAACCCACGACTTTCAGAATAAAAGGCAAGTGTGTTCCCTAACTAATCCAAGACGGCTCTTATCCAATAATTAGGTTTTGTCCTCGCTAGAGACCTCCGATAAAATAAACGCGTCCGATCACTGCTAAATACAAAGTGCAATAGGCACGTCCCGCAAGTTTTATATATAAATAATATCTTCGAAAATATTCATTAAAATCATATGCTGTAAAAGGCTTTATAGATCTATATTAAATTAACAATGTATTTGAGGTATTTTATTCGATAAGGATTAATGCTGCATTGGTTAAAATCGCTACGACAACTTGCCATTATTTGAGTCGCCAAAAAATATATATTGTGGGATATCCATAAGAGATAGATATATACCATCGCGGAGTTTTCTGTAGACCTTTTCAATGTGTACAATACTTCCTACATTATTTTGACAAATCCCGTAGGGTTCAACCTGCGATTGCAATGTAAGCGAAAAAAATTAATTATTTAAGACATCACATTGGAAACCTCAAAAAAAACATTTCAAAAAACCGTATGCGTAGTTTTAAAGATTTATGCATACACTAGCGGCACGCCCCGGCTTTGCACGGGTAATTATTCAAAATTGTTTCAAAATTATTCGAATTTTTCTCGCCGTACAAACCATCCTTAAACTCCAACAAACATTTAAAAAATTTACTGGCTAAATTGGTATATGTTTTGTTGAGCTATGCGCTTAGCAACAAATTTTGCGATTCATTTTTAACCCCCGACAAAAAAAGAGGGGTGTCATATGTTTGACGTGTCTATCTGTCTGGGACATCATAGCTCCCGAACGGATGAAGCGATTTCAACTTAGTTTTTTTTTGTTTAAAAGGTGAGTTTGGCGCGAGTGCTCTTAGACTTGTTTCATGAAAATCGGTTGTGCCGTTTAAAAATTGTGGGGGTTAGAGTGGGGAAGAAAAACCGATAATCTGCAAAAATCTCGAGTGGGGTATCAAATGAAAGCGCATTGCGTGCACATTACACAGTATTATGGTGTTTTACTTTTAAGGAAACTGAAGGATTTGAATCGGGGGTTTTTCTTATATTTTAAATTGAGATTTATTATTTTTAAGAAGATTAAGGTAAGAAAAAAAAATACTATTGATTGCAATGCTCAAATTGGTGTAACCGACAACAAACATAAACTTGGTTCGGGTCAATTGGTGTAACGTTAGTTTTGAGAAGAAAGTTGGTTTTATATTGGTGTATGTGTGGTTATAATTTTTCGTTCAAGCTAAGAATTAGTGTAAGAGCAATGCTGGTTTGCCAAGATACATACACCAACTTAACCTTCTTCGGTCATAGGAATACAACAATTCGACTTATGTAAATGGATCACATACCTACTCAGTTACAACATAATTTCGACGGAAGTCTGCAAATTCACAGTTAAAATGTGTAGCGTAACTGTATTTTTTTAAAGCTATAATTCTATTATTATGCTATTCGAAAGAGCTGAAAAAAACTAAAAAAAAAACTGTATATTCAACTTATTTTACGTGTTTTGATGGTTAACCCAATTGAACCTGCAACCGACGATATGTACTATAGAATAGAATAGAATATACTTTATTACACACCAAATGAACAATACAATATGAAATAAAAACTAAACCTAGAATGCGTAATGGGCGGTCTTATTGCTAAAAGCAATTTCTTCCAGACAACCGTGGATGGAGAGAAAAAAGATTACATATAATATCTATGCTATATGCTAGGGTTTAGTTTTGAAAATAACTTTTTGAATGGGATTAGTTACCTGTTAACGAATTATTAACTACTAACTAAGCGACAAAATATTATCAAGCGACAATTTTTTTATTTCCGCACACGACCATTCAGTAGGGAGCCGTCCCCGCGCGGCAGATTATTTCGTGATCTTAACCCCCCTCCCGTACCTCCGTGCCCGAGTGACGCCTGCCACTCCACAACGCATAATTAGCCGCGGAGCGGTTTTTAAAAAAAAATTAACTTGTGATATCTTTTGAATGGAATGTCAGAATCTAATAATTCAAAAAGTTATATAAAGGTTTTAAAGCAATCTTACATAATAAATAATTTATTTTGTTAAGGATTAATACCAAGATACAAATAAAGAGCCTTTTCAAACAGTAGTATTTTAATTTTTTAATATAAAAAATCTCTTATTGTCACAAAACTATAATAGTTAGAGATATGATGTACAGACGTTTTTTGTAGATAATGATAAGTTCTACAAAGTTGTAATAAATCACTTTGTTATATATTCAATAGTTTTCGCAGCATTCGCGATTAAAGAAAGATTTTAGGTTTTTTTTTTTTTTTTTTTTTTTTTTTTTTTTTATGGTTGATAAGCCTTCATTTGACCACAATCTCACCTGATGTAAAGTGACGATGTGGTCTAAGATGGAGCATGAAGACCTAGAAGGTGGCTTCTCCGGGCCACATTACGAAACACGAAAAAATCGCTTCACGCACTGGCCCAGCCCGGAGGGTGGTGACAAGCCGCGGCCGAAGCCTACCACCAGAGACTGTTCTTAGCACCACCCGGAGGTCACGTGTAAGGATTCAGAGGGTTACCACTTACGGACGTGAACAGCCAAAACCTCCAAAAAAAAAAATCATTATTTAAAAAAAAATCGCCTATTGTCACAAAACTATAATAGTTAGAGTTATGATGCAACGACGTTTTTTGTAGATAATGATAAGTTATACAAAGTTGTAATACATCACTTTGTTATATATTCAATAGTTTTCGCAGCATTCGCGATTAAAGAAAGATTTTAGGTTATTTTTTTTCACCATGGGTTACATTATCGGAGTTTGGTAAGGAACTATATTATTTTTTAAAACTAATTATAGCCTATGTCACTCAGGGATAGTGTAGCTTTCGAATGGTGAAAGAATTTTTTAAATCGGTGCAGAAGTTTCAGAGCCTATTCGAGACAAACAAACAAACAAAAAATCAAACCTTTCCTCTTTATAATATTAGTATAGATAGGGATATAGGGACAGAGAAAGCGACTTTATTTTATAATATACCTCTACACTCCTTGGGTTACATCTTTTTCACCCACTTAGTAAGTAAAAAAGTTTCTTGATCCGAGGTTTAATTTGTTAATTTGTTGAGTTAAATGTTTAATCACATACTTTCCGATTTCCGATTGTGCTGAAATTTAAAAATTTCCTCGGTGAAGGGATGAAAAATAACGTTATATAATTTTTCACCTCATACTCTTTTGATTTCGTCTCTAACGCTTAGGATTCTAATTATAAAATGACTCACTGTGCTCGTGATAAAATTTAGTATAAAAGCTTCGCTTGCTCGGTCATCAAAATTGATAGTTAGGGAGGCGAGGTAGCTAAATGGCGTAATTCAACGGCGCCGTCGAGACCTATCAAAATCGAAAGATAAAATAATTTCGAAAAGAAAAGCTCGTATGGCAAAATCCATTTTAGCGGTGGGTTTGGCGTGTACGGTTTTTCAAAAATGTTAAAAAAAAACAGTTACTTGGGCATTCTCGAGCGCGTCAGATATTCATACTACGTATGCCCCGAGTGCCTCTGATAACAACGGTAAACTAATCTGCCGGTTTGCGTGGTGGGGGCAGGCATATAAAGCAGTCAAAAATGCAAAAAAAAAAATTGCGCGTCAGATTTTCGGAAGGGGTGTTAAGTAGGCCCCAAGGAAGCTCCCTTTAAAAAAACTGACGATTTCGACGTGACGATAAGTTACGATGAATTTTTGAAAATACCAAAAAAAAAGTATTTTTGAAATACTCGAGCGCGTCAGATTTTGATAGGGGAGGTTTATCTCGGTATCCTTAAAGCATATTTTTTTAATCTGACAAAAATGGTGGTGGGTTCTCTTAATCTGACCGAAAAAGGTTTTTTGGTTTCTTTTTTTTCCTTTCTTTCTCCTTGATAAAATGGGGAATTCAAGAATGACAATAAAGCGATAGATACAACCAACGTAAATGTATTTTTTAAATTTTTTTTTGTAAAATGTATCGTTCGCGACTTATATGCCGTTACGCGTTCTTAGGAAGACGAAATGGCTCCTCCACACTTCCGGTCATGCGGAAACTGGCACATTTTGTATTTTTAGTAAGTTTTAGATTATATTCTTCAAAATAAAAAAAATAAAAATCGCGCTCGAGAATGTCGGATTAACGTTTTTTTTACAAGTTCGCGACCCTATAACTCGGTGGCGTCAAGGACTTATCGTCAGATTAGTTAAATTTAGTCTTTAAACACTAAAACCAACCCCCAATATCTTAATCTCGAGTATTGTACGCGCTCGAGTATTTCAGACTATCCATTTTTTTGAGTTCAATTCCAAGCAAAATACAAGTTTTTTTTATGAATAAATATTTTTTTTTTAAATGTAAAAGTTATTACTTTGTTTTATTTCCTTAGACGCAAATGAATAAATGGACAGGTCAACGTAAAGCTCATTTAAATAAAAACTAAGAACAATCAAGGAAATAACATTGTCTTGAGAGTTCGCTTCAATTTTTTACACTGAGTTGAGAAGCGAATAGAACAACTCAGCTTTCATCTCTTATGTTGTTATTATAACAATATTGGTGTACGACATGGTTACCACATAATATGTACATACATTTAACATAAAAATGCTAAAGTACCTATGAATAAATCTACACAAGTCTTATATTTTGCTTTGTTTTCATATTTGAGAGCTAATATAGAAATAATTTAGTTAAAAGAATTGTAATAAATGTGTTTTATTATACTATAGACATTCAGATACAATGTAAAAATTGTGAATTGAATAAATTTTATGAATTATGAATACTTCTAGGTGTCTAAATTCACCACCATACCAATGTCATATGTAAATCCGATGTCCATAACATGTTCTAAATCCAGTATATCAAAGATATGCCAAGAAAGTTACTATTTATAATAATAATAATGTTTTTGGACAATTCTTACAGCATCACCTAACTCCAAACTAAGCAGAGATACAGTAAAAATACAAATGATACATTGAAAATGCCCAGCCCCGAAAGAAGAAATTGTAGATTGTACAAAATCTGGTCTCCCGGCGGCAATATAACCCGCAACCTGCTGCGCCCCAGGCGGACCTTCGCTCGCCGAGCCACTGTGGCTCGGCGAGCGAAGGTCCGCCGAATCTTATGACCTCTGTGACATAGGTCATCAGATTAATGTCAGATTGCTAAATAAAATGTAATCTTGGAAAGGACGTCAGGGCACAAAACACGAGGCAGACTATATCCCGGTAGGCGGAAGGTCATAAAATTAGTAGCCAGCAAATACTGGATGGAAATAGCTAAAGATTTAAACACCTAATAACGAGGGGCTCTTAATGTCTTATTTATTTATAACTAACTAGCTGCCTCGTTCCGGCATAGAACGGATACAATAATCGAAATCTAAAATTTACAGCAACCCACGATTACAAAACTTTCCCAAAAATACAAAGAGTTCCCTTAAAAGTAAATTGTAATGTGCATGTGATACGCTTTCATTTGAGACCTCACTCGAGTATAATTGCATACAACACATTATTATAAATTAAAATAAAAACAACAACACGGCTTATATCAAAGAGAAAGAAAAAACACAAAGAATTAAATTTTTGGGCGTTAGGTACCTACTAAGGTAAAAGAATAAGAATAATGTTTATTTGCAAACATGGGTTACAATTTATTAATTACAAAAAGATGTTCAGTGGTTACAGTTCCATACAATACATGTTTTGCTTATTTAGAGCATGCAAATATTTTATGTTAATAATTCAAGGAAAAATATTTAGGACAACAGATAAGATTACGGAAAAATTAATTGTAATCATTTTAAATGTCAGAGACAATTAAATTTCAATTACAATTGTATTTTTATCAGTCAAAAATTCATTTACATTAACTAACATTTAGTGGTCAAAAATTTATGGAGTTCGTTCTTAAACATTGTCATTTGTAACTCTTCCTGTCTGTCCATCTACCTTCTAGGTATTCATGTCCCATCTTAGACCACATCATCACTTTACATCAGGTGAGATTGTGGTCAAATAAAGACTTAGGTACCGAGAATAAAAAAAAAATATTTAAGAAATTGAATCGAATCTTGGTCTGCCGCGATAATGTCTCCGTATACTATACAAATAAATCATTAGGTACTGAACGTATAATCGTTGTACCTTACACTCATAAAATAATGCTCGCTTACATTACCATATTGGCACAGCTTGAGCTCGTCTATACAACATAATTTAGCCTGAATTGTATAATCATGTTGCAGTAAGTGCCTGCCGCCCACAGAAGCTCTAATACTTAAGGCTTCGCTCCAGAATCCTTAAATCTTAATGAATCTAAATCATACTAAATGATGGCCACAACTGTCGTGGGATAACTTTTACGGCCCGTTTCGCAGTTTACGATGAAACCGGGGACGAATTAAAGGCGCGTTTTCTATATAAACTGTGTCGAAACTTTTAGAATTTTGGGCTTTAGCTTTACTCAGAATTTATATTAATCATGTAAAAATACCGGTTTAAATAGGGTTATCGGTAAATCAATGACAGGAAAACGTGCCCGTTAGCTCCGATTTCACCATTGGCTATAAACTCGATCAGGTTATATTTAATTTTGATCTTCCCGCGCCCGTTGCGAAAGAGGTCATATTTTAACACCCATGCAGTCCTAATTGGCCTCCTCGAACCATTAGTAGCGAGTCTCAATTTTATTTTGTTAAGTTATGACGCCGAGTTACACTCTATTTATTCGAAGGGCAGTTAGTTGTAGAACGGACAAAAAGAAAATGCCCTTATTTCTACTGATAGTAAGATGAGTAACGAAAGAGTCTTATTCTCCAATATTTTATCTACTCATCCGATTAAAGAAATTCGTTGTGTTTCAGATAAAACATTTATTGAGAATGGCTATGTTCTTTCTGAACTAAAACCGAAGGAATATTTTTAATCGGACTGAGATATATTGGATAAATGTTAAAACCGCGAAAAACTGTTATCAGTCAGGTAACCGAACAACATAACACTTAGTATTTTATAAACATAACACTTGGTAAGTAAAAACCAAAAAACAATATTACAGAATTTGTAAAGGCTTTGCTGTAACACACAAGTCATTATTTTTATACTTATGAACATCCCAAACTGTGTTCCCGTATTTCTAAAGTGGCAATGGGCAGGCTATGTAGCAGGTAGAACACATGGCCTTTGGGGCCGGATAGTTCTCGAATGGAGACCACAAATTAGCAAACGCAGCGTAGAACGGCACCCAACTAGATGGACAGACCTGGTGAAGGGAGCGGGCTCGCGGTGGTTACAAGCTGCTACCGACCGAAGTTACTGGGAGACTTTGAGGGAGGCCAAACGAATGCCTTATACCAAAAGAAAAGACGAGAGAGGACTATGTCCAGCAGTGGTCAATCTACGGCTGAAATCATGATGATTACATTTTTAGATAGTTTGAGTACAAATCGTAGCTTGACACCAGGAAGAGCTTGTCTAAAAATGTTATACCCTCGTAATATTGAGCTCATTTAAGGCATTCCGGACTTCCAAGCAACAAATTAGAATCAAACCAGAATGGAATTATTTTATTGTTATTTAAGATTTATGAAGCAATTTTGTCTCATCGTTTAAAACGAAATTTCAGGAGGTCAGTCGCAATCGGCTCGAAATGATAATGTTCGGGAAACTTGCTAGAAAGCTACCAAGTTTCCCAAACGCCGTAGTAGGTAGTGTTTATTACAGTACCTACCCGTACAATATACGTCCTATATATTATATAAGTCTACATATTATATAGACCTCCCTGTGGATGGTACATGACTAAAATATAATCTGTCCGTTATTTAGATTATTAAAAAAATTATACCTACATAAATTTTTATATCGATATTGTTTTAACAAAAAAATAGAATATATTGCATATAGTGAGATGGTATTTAAAACTATAAAATGCTGAAAACTGCATGAGAATCTGCGATTCAATAGTTTTTTTTATTATCGTTATCGCGAACATACAGAGAGACGATTCGATGGGCTTCAACTGTTTGTATTAGGTATGTAAGTATAGGGTATTTATCAAAATAAAACTATTTCTGCATTCTATCCATTCATAGCATTCAATTCATTTAGAATTTACGTAAAACCATATAAATAAACCAACACAGTATATCAGTATATTTCCATTTTCTACCGATCTCCGTAACTTCATACAGTTCACGAAGCTGAATTGTGCAAGATGAATCGGGTTTTGAACGTCCACGAAAATCAACAAGCTTTTTCATTAAAAGCAACGACTTCTCATCGGTTGACAAACAACAAAGTTAAAACTGTATTTTCAAAATTTACTTGTTTATTCCGGAGCGTAACTTTATTTTCTTTTACTATTTTCTGATGTCAGTTGAAATGGGTCATAATTTCATTCCTTTTTTATAATAAAAAATCTACATACGAACAAAATTTCTACGCTACTCAAATACAGTAAAAATATTGCATGCAATTTTAATAGAAATGATATTACAATATAAAACAAATAATACCGGCTGGGGTTTTTTGACATTTATAATAAAAAATATCAACGTATCTACGTTTGACTATAATATATATATATATTTTTATGCTCGATAAGCCTACATTTGACCACAATCTCACCTGATGTTAAGTTACGATGTGGTCTAAGATGGGACATCAAGACGTAGAAGGTAGATGGCTTCTCCGGGCCACATTACGAAACACGAAAAAATCGTTTTACGCACTGGCCCAGCCCGGAGGGTGGTGACAAGCCGCGGCCGAAGCCTACCCAGTGGCGTAGCTATCATAGGGCCAGGTTGTGCAGTGCACAAGGGCCCTCGAGCTCAGGGGGCCCTCTAGCCTCAGCTTTGAAAAAAAAGGAAAATTCAAAAATAAAATTAAATTCTTACAATATATTTTTTTTTTTTAATTCGAAGTTTTAATTCGCTCTTGCCTTGCATCAGTTCTTATTTATGATATTTCCGGCGATGTTTTCAACTTTCTTGGGTCTGGGACGTACTACAGTAGTTGATGCAAGGTGTGTCGCTGACTGTTGTTATTCGTATTTCCCTACCAGCCTTATTTCATCAAGTATCACCACAAATGCTATGATTTCTATTCCACACAACCATCCATCTGGCCCGAAATTCTGTTAAAACTCATTTTCGCAAATAAAATCCGACGACAAGATATGTATGATACACACGTTGCAGCACAACGCTAAACGCTTATAATCTATAATACCTGATCGGCAATACAACCAACGTTTTTATAAACATAAGTTCAAATTGACAAACGAGCTACTTTAGAAACTATAATAGGCCTTTGAGTTAATATTGATTTTACCGCATCATTACCAAACAAGCTGTTTTATGGTTCTTTTCTGTTGAGCTTCCTTTACTCTATACTAAACATTGGAAAGCAATATAGGAAAATCTCAGTTAGTAAGGTAAGAATTACTAAAATTTCGATCGCTACTAATTGAAAATTATGAAAAGAAATAAGTTACGTAGCGGGGCTGCAAAGCGGAAATAACGTCAAGAAAGTAAAAAAATATTGCCTAAGCTAGATCCGGTTCGAATTATCAAATTTCTAACGATTTTATCTGTAACTATGAATAATTTTTACGTTTTTTTTTAAATAAATTGATTTTTAAACCAACTTTACTAAGAGTTTTCAACTTCAAATCATATAAAAGTTATATCAAAAGAAAGAGTTCGTCATTTACTTATTGTAAAGCAAAATTATTTGGATTTAATAATGCCTGTGAAATAATACTTTCAAAATGCACGAAAATGCGTTGGTAAAACTAATCAGTAATCACCATCAGTTTTTAACCCCCGACCAAAAAAGATGTTATAGGTTTGACGTGTCTGTCTGTCTGTCTGGGACATCATAGCTTCCGAACCGATGGAGCGATTTAAATTTAGTTTTTTTTATATGAAAGGTGAGTTTGGCCCGGGTGTTCTTAGACATGTTTCATGAACATCGGTTGAGCCGTTTAAAAGTTATGGGGGTGAGAGTGGGGAAGGAAAACTGAAAATCTGCAAATAATATTAGTGTGGGGTATCAAATGAAAGCGCATCGCGTCCACATTACATTATTATTATGTTGTTTTATATTTAAGGAAATTATGGCATTGGAATTGGGGGTGTTTCTTAAATTTCAAATTTAGATTTATTCCGCGACAATCACGTGACCTTATGATACGATACCATAGTATAAAAAATTTCAATATTGTATAGATCGTACAGAGATTGTAAGTAAGAACCCATGAAGCAAAAAATAATATATATCATTTCTAATCAGAGAAGGATGGATATTCCTGTTTTCATTTCAAAATCATATTCAATGAGGGCCAGCCCACACGTACTTCAACCATACAACATCGCGGGGTCACGTGAATGGTGTCGCACCAGCTTTGGTGGTGGCTTTTGGTGGTGGTTACATTTTGGTTACGTTTTTTTTAAATGTTGACAAGACCTACATTTTCAGTGACAGCTGTCAAAACAAAAACAGTAATATTTATGGAACTACACATCCTAGACGTTCCATTATGGGTTCAAATGAAAGGTGTTGACAAGATCTATATTTTCGATGGCACTTATTTTCATATCAATAAGTTTAAACTACGCGGTAAGGGGGGGAGGGCCTGATTCTCTCACAAGGGCCCTTGGGCCCCTAGCTACGCCACTGAGCCTACCACCGGAGACTGTTCTTAGCACCACCCGGAGGTCACGTGTAAGGATTCAGAGGGTTACCACTTACGGACGTGAACAGACAAAACCTCCAACTATTAATTATATAAGATGTCTAGTACCCGCAACACGAGCTTAGAGCTTACCTCAGGGCATGTTATTGTGTGGATTGTCCGGAGATATATCTCAATATATATAAATCTCGTGTCACAATGTTTGTCCTCAACGGACTCCTAAACCACTTAACCGATTATAATGAAATTCGCACACCATGTGCAGTTCGATCCAACTTGAGAGATAGGATGGTTTTACGGCGAGAAAAATTCGAATAATTTCCGGGAAAATTTTATACCCGTGCGACGCCGGGGCGGGCCGCTAGTTTATTTATATATCTTGCTTCATTCTAAAAGCTCTGGTTAAATACAACTGATTCTCACACATCTGTAGCTACCTAGCCAGCTACAGTATTTGGGCTGTCGCGTAGGTTTTGTGCACGGTGTCGTCAGTCGTCTCTCCCGCTCGTTGGGTGCACTCATCTATTAATATTGTAATTAAGTGGAAAGCATCATCATCACCCTATTAACGTTCCCACTGCTGGGACACTGGGAGTTCTCTCTTGACGACAGAGATTAGGCCTTAATTCACCACGCTGGCCAAGTTGGTTGGGGTTGGTGAATGTCACATGCCCTTCAAACTCTTTTAAAGTTCTCAGAACATGCCGGTTTCCTCACGATGTTTTGCCTTCACCGTTAAAGCACGTGTTTAAAGCGCACATAAATTTCTCAAGAAGAAAAACCCAGAGGTGCGTGGCGGGGTTTGAACCCACGACCTTTGGAATGAAAGTCAAGTGTCCTCCCACTAAGCCAACACGGCTTTTTACCTCCTTTGTACTCCAATGTATTGTCTTGTTATTGTTTGCAGTTTTCAATCTTATTTATTTACAGGACTTTTATAATTAATTACATGTCAGTCCTATGTTTGCAGTTTGTATTTTAATTTGTGGTGTACAATAAAGAGTTATCTATCTATCTTATTTATCGGGAAGGCTAGAGGCTACTTTTTTAACCCCCGGCCAAAAAAGAGGTGTGTTATAAGTTTGACGTGTCTGTCTGTCTGTCTTTCTGGGACATCATAGCTCCCGAACGGATGGAGCGATTTAAACTTTTTATATGAAAGGTGAGGTTGGTGCGAGTGTTCTTAGGCATGTTTCATGAAAATCGGTTGTGCCGTTTAAAAGTTATGGGTGTGGGAGTGGGGAAAGAAAACCGAAAATCTGCAAATTATACTCGAGTGGGGCATCAAATGAAAGCGCACCCGCGTGCACATTACAAAATATTAGGAAAATAGGGCATAGGAATCGGGGGTTTCCCTTAAATATTAAATTTAGATTTATTACATAATACGTACATCGAAAGTACGCTGTTCCACTAGTCTTTAATAAAAAAAAGACCCAGAAACTTTAATATTATATTTTCAGGAAACTGAATATCATTTCATAAAGTAAGGGACTTTGCCGTGTTCATAACAACTTTTTATTATTAAATAACGTGTTACTTACGTAATCAAGGTTTTGTATGCTCTTCCAACATATCCATGTGTTGAGCTTAACTATTATAGGCACATAATATCAAAGAATAATGTCCAAATTAGTTATAATAAATATTTTTTTAAATGTGCTCTTGGTGGTGTCTTAATAAATAAATAATTAAAAGGCTAAGTTGCCTGGTTTGTACTTAATCCAGCAATCAGAACGCTTTGTAGGCACTACGAATAGATGCGTCAATATTAGGTTGGATTGGATTGTGATTGACTTCAACACACAGACAGCCGCAGAGTCAAAGTCATCCAGCGACAAAGCAATGCTTCGAGAGCGTTTCAAGTTGTATTCTGTCTCTTCAGTCGTAAAATAGTCGTAGTGCTGTGTGAGTAGTCCGGAAATATTTATTATTATTATTATTAAAATGTCCACTGACTACTGGACTTATGCGTCTCTTGGCATTATCTTAACGCCGCCTTCTACGCCGCCCACGGGAGGAAATGGAGGCAACATTATATCTAACTGGGGTAGGACTATTGGTGATTCACAGAGTCGTTTCAGCTAAACACATGGTGAGCATGAGGCCTGCGCATCCATTAGACGCCTCAACTTTGTCTCCTTTCTTGCCTCTGCAAGGCTCTTAAAGTTCAAAGTTCTTCTTCGAAATATATATATATTTTATTTTTTATTATTATTGATTAGCCTTCATTTGACCATAATCTCATCTGATGTAAAGTGACGATGTGGTCTAAGATGGAGCATGAAGGCCTTGAAGATGGCTTCTCCGGACCACGTTACGAAACACGAAAAAATCGCTTCACGCACTGGCCCAGCCCGGAGGGTGGTGACAAGCCGCGGCCGAAGCCTACCATGGGGGTAATGCACAATACATAAAGATACAAGATACAAAATCATTTATTTCCATAGTTTGGTTTTACAAAACTTAGACACGTCGTAAAGAGCGAGACGTCTGTGCAGTCCTCACCCAACCTAGAATTATAACTAAACCTGCCCTGCACTGGTGCTCCAATGCTAAATTAAATGCAATACTTACAGGATTTTTGACTAGTTTGTATTTCAAACAAAAACACTTTTATAGAAATATGAAGAAGATATAATTTACTTCAAGGATCAGACGGCGCGTACGCCAGTCCGAGGTTTCTGAGCTCACAATCTTCTTGCAGGAAGTCTTTTAGGAGTAGCTTCTTCAGAGCGACTCTCCGGACCTGAAACATAGGGGATAATTGACATTAAAATAAAGTAGGTGGGGGAGGTATAGGCATACCTAGCTATCGACGGGCTAAGCGGGGCAGTGTCCTAATAATGTTTAGTTGCAAATCCACTCAAAACACAAAACAAGGCAACGTATCAACTTAATACAGAAAAATACTGTTTTGCACTAAGTAAATGTGTCTCATTCATTTCCTCAGGCAATTTATAAAACAAATAAAACTTTGGCGGGGAGCAACTTAAGTTAGTGTTATATGAAAATGTGAAATTTCATCGTTTCTTCGAGAAATCCGCCTCTAGGATACATATTTGAAAGTTTAACAGCTAAGGGCACCCTGTTATTTTTGCCCCAGGGCCCTTGATCACCTAGCAACGTGGACGTTAGTGGGTATGTTTCCCATTCAATATTAATAGGCATGATGACTAACTACATAAAAATATTGCTTTTAAAATAAAATAAAATAAATATAACAAGTTTCTTTATTCAGACAGTTTGTCCACATACATACAAAAATAAAAAAAAACATAAGACATTCAATTAAATTAAGTTAAATTAAAATTAAATTTGCAGCAGTCATTCAACTGACTCCCACCCAACCCATGGAGTCTAGTGAGTGAGGACTCTGTTGAATGTCTGCATGACGGGCGAGGCAAACTAGCTGCCCACAACCTGCAGGATGGAGTTGGTACTGCTCCATGTTCTGCGCAGCAGCGAAGCCTGGGCGTCAGCAAACATGGAGGATGCACTGCAGAAGCGGCTTTTGTGTTGAATCCGTCAGTTAGCCGTCCAAATACATGGGTAATTTTTTTATATAACTGCTTACTCATCTACCCTATTCTCAATTTGTTTACGGATTATAATCTATATATATCTACTAGCTGACCCCGACAAACGTTGTTTTGCCATGTAAATAATTTCTAGATCACTTAGGGGTATGAAAAATATATAGTAGCCGATTCTCAGACCTTACTAAATATGCATATAAAATTTCCTAATAATCGGTTAAGCCGTGTCGGAGGAGTATGGTAACTAACACTGTGTCAGGGGAATTTTATATACATAAGAAGAAGATACTAATATTAGAAAGCTGTGTGTTTGAACGCTCTAATCTCAGGAAGTTCTAGTCCGATTTTAATAATTATTTCACTGTTTGTTTGATAGATCTACTTATCGAGAAACGTTGAAAAAAAACCTCGTTAACGTGATAAAATCCATAAAACATGGGCAACGCCGTAGCGTGAAAGCCATTTTTTAATGCTTGAAAAGCCTTCATTTGGTCACAATCTCACCTCATGTAAAGTGAAGAGTGATGTTTTATTTATCCCGAAAAAAAATCCGGTAGATAAGTCAATTGCGTGATAAATTTAAACATTGCAGTTTAAATTTATCACGCAATTGACATACCGGATTTTTTTCCTCAAAATACTGTTCGTTCCCGTTATATAGAGATAAATTGTGGATCTAGTCTATTGCGATATTTTATTACCAATCTTATTGCTGGATGGGTCTCGTGTTTTGGTTTAATTTCAGCAGAGTATATGTTACTCGTTTGAAGTCTTAATACTGACATTTCATTTTCTACTTAGGCGGGGATTCGTAGATATCGTACATCGACAAAACTTAACAAAAGCTAGAATAAATCTAAATTTAAAATTTAAGAAAAACCCCCGCTTCTAATGCCTTTATTTTCTTAAATGTAAAACAACATAATCAAATTGTATCTTTATTAATTTATTTCATATGTCTAGATATATTAATTAGTGTAATTGATTTGTAAGTCGTGCTAATTAATTAAATAAATAAATAATAAATAAATAACATAATATTATGTTTCGCGATGCGCTTTCATTTAATACCCCACACTAGTGTATATTTGCAGATTTTCTGTTTTCCTTCCCCACTCTCACCCCCATAACTTTTAAACGGCTCAACCGATTTTCATGAAACATGTCTAAGAACACCCGGGCCAAACTCAACTTTCATACAAAAAAAAACTAAATTTAAATCGCTCCCCCCTCTTTATTAATTTTTTGTTTGGTCGGGCGTTAAAAAAGACAAAAGACAAGAACAAAGACTCACAGCAAGGGTCTGCATCTTGGCCTGCCGCAGTTCCTCGCGTATAAACATCATCTCTGGGCGCAAGCTGGCGTGCGCGTATGGGTCCATCTTGATGCTCAAGCGGGGGTCTATACCGGCTAACTGCTGGTCGCTGCGAATAAATACAATAAGGTGAGATTAGCAACAAAAGGAATACGATACTTAATAGTGTATTAAATAAAATAAAATAATACTTACAATCTGGCGCCAACATCGGCTTCCAGTCTGCCTGCCTCTTCCAGGGAATCGGGTTCCATGTCATCATTTTCTATTGCAGGCGCAGCCATGTCGTGTAGGGTACCTATAGCAAATTCGTACACAGCATAAATTATAAAAAACTAATACTTTTAGTTGTTAACTATTTTAATAATAGTAACGTGACATTTATAGTAACTTTTCTAATAGTTGAATAAATTTTCAATATTTTTATCGAGAAATGTCACAGAGAGTATATAATCACTACGTGAAATGTCATTACACCAAAACTTTTCTGTCACTGATCCAAAGAACAGAGAGTATATAATATAATATAACATGAATCACAAAGTAGGTAAATTTAAGTCTCTCATGTATGATGTACACGTTGGGCCAAGGTACTTGGTACTTGGCCGACATTAGCGCCAAGTTTGTCTTGCGAATGTTTCTTCCTAATCCGACATCAATGTAGACAAACAATAAGGTCTTGCGATTTATCTCTATAAGTATCATAATTAACAAAAAGTATGGTAATTTTACTTAGTATTTATGTATATTGTACATCCTATTGAGGATAAATTGTAAAAACTTGTACCCTATTTATAAAACACCTAGTTGTACAACAGTTATCAATAAAAGTTTTTGTATTATGTATTTTGTATCCAATATAAAGATCATCCAGCATACAAATTCTACGTTCGTCTTCATTGACGAGCCAATGCAAATGCAGAATGAACGGTCACCAATGTATAAAGTAAATGCCATATATGCCGGCCCTATGATTGGCTACACACATAACATATGTACAGCGGCCATCAGATCAAGGGACACTTTATTTAAAATCACGTAATTTTACAATTGATTAGAACCTCTATGCATTTTCTTTTACGATTTTCTAACAACCATCTACCATTTGGTTACATATTATCTTCATTAAATAATACTTACGAAAAAATCTTAGGGGCCAACGTACGGCTATAAACATTAGTTAATAAATCGTCTGAATAAGCTGGATTGATAAATCATAAATATGCAGAGTGCTATGCAGAGTGCTGCATTTATTTTTTGGAACATGATCCAAAAATATAATAGTGTACTATAATTTATTATTATGCTGGTAATGGTAGAAAGTAGTAAAATTTGTTATGGCATTACCGGCAGGCGGCAATACTAATACACCTGTCAAACAAACGTCAAACAGCGCTTTGCAACCAAGATCCAAGCTGCGCTTACTTTACGCGAAAATAAACTAAAATTACAAGGAAAATGGCTGAAAAGCCGCCCGAGGAGAGCTACATTTCTGTGGTAGATGAAGAGCCGGAAATATTTGAACTTCTAAAATGGGACAACCCGCATACACAGAAGCAGCAAGAATTGGTTCAGCCTGTAGAGAAAGCACAAAGTCCAGACAAAAGAATTTGCAAACCGCAAGAAACAGATCCATTTGACTTGAGTGATAGCACATTCATTGAAACCTATCGGCTGTCTAAGGATTTGGCGCGAAATCTCTGTGAGGAGTTGAAGCCGGTTATGCCAGCAACATCTACGAAAACAGTGGAATGTTCAGTGGAGAGCAAAGTAAGTTATTTTCAGATTTAGAATGGAAGCCATTGAATTCCTTTGACTAACTTTACAAAAGCTCTTTAAACGAGTTTGTTCTTAACATTCGTTTTCACATTAAAAGTGGAATTATGGTTCACTTCACTTCCTAAGTTTTGTTGGCATTAAATAAAGGAGTTATTTTGGTTGTACAATAGTGCTAGTAGTAATACCTATCTAATGAATAAAATATTATTGCTGGATGATTCACTCAGCAACATCTATACTGTAGGTTACGGGTACTAGACATCTGAGATGTACTTAATTCAATATACTTACATAGATTTATTGTTATCCATCTCACATTTTATTTAGGTATAAGTAGTTTTTGAGTGTCAATGATCAACTTTGTTAATTTATATAAACCAATAAAGTTTCCACAGTAACATAATAGTAATTAGTGTATGTAATGAACAGTTACTAAAATATTCCTAATGTAAAAAACTAGGTTACAGGTTTAAAATAAAATAAAAATGGCGCTAATATAGAACAAAAAGATTTAAACACACAAAATTGTTATATACAAATTACTGCTAACAGTTTTTATGGTGCTTTGATTTTTGATTGTTGGGGTATATAAGTTTTTTTTTATAACTCAACTCCTATTATTTTTTGGTTCAAAATCTTATTGAATAAACAATACAAGATACAAAATCATTTATTTCCATTGTTTGGTTTTACAAAACTTGGACACGTCAAAATAAAATACAAAAAAAAACAAAAATAAAATAATCATAGGTGCTTAAAGATAAGTAGGAAATAAATGTATGGTATCTGGTCGCTTCGCTTTTTTAACACTAGAGCAAAGAAGCGATTAGAAACTCTAGCTCATTTTTGTAGTACAATGTCTTCCAAAACCTACGGACATTGGCTGTTGACGGCCATATAGCCAGTCAAGGACGAAATTGAAATAAAAGAAGAATAAGAATTATTGTAATATACACAGAAAACTATTTAATAATATTCCTTTTTGCAGGTGTTAGCAACACTATCATTCTATGCAACTGGCAAGTTCCAAAAGACGATAGGCACAAAGTCGGACCCAAATCTGTCACAATACCTGGCCTGTATGGCCGTGATGCAGGTAACTGAGGCGCTGAACCATCTCAGTATTATAAAGAAGTACATACATTTTCCTCATCTGAGGGAGGAGAGAGAGATTGTCAAGGCTAAGTAAGTATTTAAATTTATACTAAACAATACAATACAAAAACACTTTATTGTACACCAAAACAAAACAATAGTTAAAATTATCTGCAATCTTATTAATTTAATTTGTTTCAAATTTCTTCATCACCACAGATTTTCTGTAAGAAAAGTCTTATAGGGTTAAGCTCGCCTTTGTACATGACCATTGTTACTAAACCTTAATGTATCCTTTTTGTGTACATTAAAGAATTTATGAAAATCACATATGAGGAAGAAGTACAAACAATGGTCTTATCGCTTTGTTTGGAAATAGTTAATTATGACAACATAGTAATTGAGTTAGAATATCTTTTCATGTGGAAGCCTTTTAACTTGGGATAGAGAAGCTAATGCGAAGATGAGCAGCAGTATTTATTTGGAACTAAACATCAAAATCTTCACAAACTGCTGCCAAACATGGCAAATATTTTTATGGTATATTTTTTTAAGTTGACATTTTATGGCTGAAGGGAGTGATGCCATGTTTTTCTTTTACAGTATGGCCTAAAAAATAAATGCGAGATCAATTTAAATACTTGTGCAATTATATGTGGTAAAAAAACCCTTTTCACCATCTGCTTAATCTTAATTACCTATAATCAGTTAATCATTCATAATGATGCTTTCAGTGACATTGAAATTAAGTAAAACTTTATAATTATAATATTCATACATATGTTATTGTTCCAGATTCTACATGAAGTATGGAATACCAAATGTAATAGGAAGCATAGACTGCACACATGTGCCAATTGCCAGGCCTGAAGAGAATGCCAGAGTTCATTTCAACAAGTCATATCATTCTAAAAAAGTACAAATTGTAAGTTAATGTTGATATTTTGAGCCTCCATAATCAATAGACTCCATTGAACAAAATTCTATAGTCCCCTGTGAATTGCCTACATACAAATAAATAAATATCTTGACAATAATATGAGGCACTGCAACGCATAGGAATATATAATTGGTTTCCTAAGACAGAGTGCCTATCACTACACTTTCAATGGGCAATGTATATGCTTCTACAACAAGATTCCCAGGGAATTGAAACAGTTATGTTGATAACAGTTAAATCGAATCCATACTAATATTATAAAGCTAACTAAAGAGTTTATTTGTTTAGCGGGAAAATCCATAAAACGTGATGTAAAAAAAAGTTAGTAGTAAAAAACATTTATTTCCGACTACAGACACACAAAGATAAAGAAATACAAAATAAAACAGTTACAATATAATACAGAGAATATACGTTGCAAAAAAATACACAGTTGCACATTGTGTGTGCTGCAGTACGTCAAATGGTCGAGGCTCAACGTGAAATTTGCTCAAGGCGAGCAAACATTGATTTTCAGCCATAACCTACATAGTAGTGAGCAAGCAGAGCGAGGCGTAGACCACATGAATTGTTTTCATAATATAGCAAATACAATTATAGTGTCGAGTAGTAAATTAGGTAATATCGTTGAGGTGGTAATACAATCTATCTTGCAGTATTAACAAAGGGGTCAAGTAAGAGTGCTGTCAAGTATGAGTGATATGAAAAGCTAGTCTAAAAATATTAAAAAAAACAATCTCATAAAAAGTTAACCATAAACAATACAATATTCATTATTAAAACACCAAAAAAAAAAATTACAAAGTATTGTGCGTAGCAAAAAGTGAGACAATGGGAAGCCTTATCACTAAAAGCGATCTCTTCCAGGCAACCTTTGGATGGAAAGAGATCATTGTACACACAGAAAGTATCTTTAATACACACACCGCCATTTTTAAGA
This sequence comes from Gymnoscelis rufifasciata, assembly GCA_929108375.1. NCBI lineage: Eukaryota > Metazoa > Arthropoda > Insecta > Lepidoptera > Geometridae > Gymnoscelis > Gymnoscelis rufifasciata. Next base: position 13,874,485 of record OV815314.1, read on the forward strand.
CTTGCTTGGGGCATACTCTCTACCCAATCATGCTAATAATACAACAGAATGTTCAATGAGAAAAAATCAGATCAAAAAAAGTGTTTGTTTGACGATTCTAACATTTGTAAAATACACAACTGAAATCATAATCCTCATCATTTCTGTCTTGAGTTGTCCACTACTGGACAGGGGGCATTGTAATCTATGCAAATAATTAAATAGGGTATAGGGAAAATACGTTGTACCCGCGAGAATATCCATAAAACTTTGGCACGCTGTGGTGTGATAAGCTAGTCAAATATAAAGGGGTTTTTTGACTGCCTTAGTCGGCTGAATGGCAGGCGCGGTGGGCGACGGTCTGCTTGCGGCGCAAGGGGTAGCGGGTTCGACAACCACCGAGGCGTTAAGTGTTTGTATGTTCTGTAATCGCTTTCATCTTAGTCCGGGTGATGTATAAAAAAATATGTTATTGTATTAAATATATCAGATATCTAGTACCTATAATACAAGCTTAGAGCTTACCACGGTGCTAGATGTTGTTGTGTGGATTGTCTGGTATTTATTTACCAGTACTCGCCGCGTATGGCTTTTAGTGAATTCCATTCCTAGGGTTCTAGGTACAACGCCTAAGGGATAAGATATGAGCAAGATTATCTGTGGTGGACGGAAATATATAAAAATATTCATGTATTGCTTAGAGATACTATTATTTGCAGGTATGTGACAGCGACCAGAACGTAACGAGCGTTTACGCGACCCCCGGGGGCTTCAACTCGCACGACACGATCCTGGAGAACCATGGGGTGCGAGTGGACCTGGTCAGTCTCAACCAGACCGGAGAACAGTGCTGGCTTATAGGTTAGTCTTACTTACCATACTAGCTGGCTCTGAGTTTCCACAACTTAGACTCAAAGGTGGATCAATGTGCGATGTGTTGCTACGCTAGTGTAACCAGCCTAACTCCAACTAAACAAACAGAAGCTCCCTAGGGTTACACACTATGCCCTTAATTAAAAATTGTGAAGCTTAAAATACAATATTAACCCATCAGTGGCCTTAACAACGTTATCGCTTTAGAAAATTTAACTTGTAACAGAACGCTTTGTATTCCAGGAGGGCCACACTACACACAAACGCCATACCTAATGACTCCAATACCGAAGATCACCAAGAAATCCCCCTTCACACCTGAAAAGCACTACTCAACGATGCACGCGCAAACACACACCGCCATAACAGACACTATTAAAAACCTCAAAAGCCGTTGGAAAGTGCTCCAAGCAAACTGCAACAAGCAATTCGAACCGCCATCAGTAGCCATGATCATAGTCGCCTGCTGTGTCCTCCACAATATTTGCAATAAACGCGGGCTACCAGTCATCATCATGACGCAAACGGAGGAGCGATTAGAAGCCATGAAGCAGAAAGTGGCCAACGGCCCCGTCCCTAGAAAGCAACCCGCGCATCCGCAAGGAGACGAAGCGAGATTGAAGTTGATAGAACGTCTATGGAACGAGCGGTCGTTGACCCCGGACAGTACGGCTCCAAAAAAACGAGCTAAGGCTAAAGAGAAAGTCCCGGAGCCTGTTCCTCAGCAGCCGATGATGCAGCACCAACCCCCGGCTTGCCTCCAGCACCAGATGCACCACGAGGACCTGAGCAAGCGTCCTCGCCTGATGGCCTTAACTCCTCACACTCCTGCGTATTCGCTGAACGTGCCGCCTGCGCCCGTCTGGGGACACTACCCACATCCTCAACATTAGATAAGGCTTATATGTACAAGAAATGGGATGTTGTAGTGCCTGTAAAATGGTTAGACTGGTCCAGGCTAGGCAACTCGATAGCATTGGCTACAAAAGTCATGTCAAGATATTTATTTTATATGCCATACTTGGACAGCCATATATCTGACATGTTGTGTTGATGGTTCTTGTACACCTTTGTCATTCTGACAACTAATCAGGTGAGATTTTTCAGCATGAAGCCTTGATGCACTTGCCGTTTGATGATTACTGTTGGAGACAGTGCCGGGCGCCTTTTGTATTGGAATATTCAAATTAATACGAAATATGACTTGGCATAATAAAAAGATAAGATAAATATTCTTCATTGCACACATAATTAAAAGACAAACAATACATAAACACGTAAGACTGTGTTAAATGGCGGTTTTATCGCTAAAGAGCGATCCCTACCAGACAACTTGAATGGATAGAATTATGCCTGTGAATTTTTGTAGTCTGGAAGACTTTATTTAGTATTTATAAATAATATTACAATGCCTTATAAAATGTTAGATTGAATAAATAAAGTAGCAGTGTCAATTCTGTTCTGAAATTTTGGGAAAATGGAAAAGTATTTCGGTTGTCTTTCAGCACATTCGGCGTCAATTTTATAAGCGTCTACAAGTTACCTATTACTTAACCTTTCTATACTCGCGCCAATTTTTGCTACACCTATACTCGCGCACGGTGTCACAGACCGATAGTTTGTACCCCTACAACATATTTTTTTTACTTAGAAGCCCAAAAACTTTTACTATTTTTTCAAAGTTTAGGATGTAATGAAACAAAATAGTATAAATAATACTTAATTTATTAATTATTTTACTGACTTATAGTCTATTACAAATCAGTCTTCGAATTTGAGATTTTTTTCTTAAGTACTAGGAAAACAAAATTAAAGTCTGAACTTCTTTTTAAAAACAAAATAAACTTCTGAAAAATAATAATGAACATATCAAAGGACATATTTATCTATGTTTGGCTTAGTTTTGAGCATCACCATAACAATCAGGGCATATGGTTACAGCATGTTCCAAACAAAAGTATTTTTTGCAGGTGGCACAGTTGTAACGTGTCTTGCGGTTTTTTTTTGATGAGCAGTATCCACAACGACCAACTTTATTATTATTAAATGTTGCTGAAGACTCGGGTCCATCTAATTTACATATTTCGGCAAGTCTGAGCCTGATGGTTCTCGGCAAGGATGTAATGAGAGCCCGTCGTCTAAGTTGCGGATTGATCAGATCGTATGCTAAAGCTTCAAGAAAGGTCCTACGGTTAATTTTCTTGGTAGGGTTGTTGTGCAGGTATATTATGAACGTATTTATACCCGCTACATTCATCAAGCTGTAAAATATCACCATTGGCCATCTATTTGTCCCACGTGCAACGTTGTAAGTCTCACACATTTTGTCCACGGTATCAACTCCACCTTTGGTTCTATTGTAGTCCATTATAATTTCTGGTTTACCTGTATCTTCATTGATCTGGGCATCATCGTGCATGCTGGATACGAGAAGGACATTTTTGCCTTTTTTCGGTACATAGGATACAAGACTGCAATTGCCTCGGTGCCCAAATAACTAGAACTTTAACCAGTAACAATCTGATTCGATCATCATCCATTTTGATATGAAGTATCACCTAAAAAAGAATGATAAAATTGGTCAAAATATAATATAGAGCAACATACATACATACATTTTACTATACATACTTCATAAAGTATTCAAAGTCTGTAAAGAATATATAAATGCACTAAATATATTATATTAATACTTACACAAAAAGTTGCACCTATACTCGCATCGGTCTCATGGACCGATTGGCGCCAAATGCTACAACACGTGCGTTTCGCTCGAACGCGCGGCGTGCACTAAAATGAAGTTAGCCACAAATCCGGCAGCTAGCAAGGAATTCGACTTCTCAGGATTTACCTGCATAAAAATAATTACGAAAATGTGTTTCGTCGGTCTCACAGACCAACGCGCGAGTATAGGAAGGTTAAAAATATAATTAAACCCAGGTGGGGATTATTAGAAGAAATTAAAGATTTGATAAATTACTTGCAGTAGAGTGTTAAATTTCATATGGCCACTATATGACTTCTAGCATTGTCCGTCTGTCTATTAATTGGAAGCAACTATGTATTTGCGATTTATTCAGTGTATGTAGTACATTAGGTACATTATTTTTACATCATATCCATTATGAACTTATGAATGTACAAGTATTAATATAACATATTGTAGACTGTTAGATTTACCATTTAGATTGTGATTTAGTAATTTATAGAAAACTACTATGTTTTAGACTATTCGTTTTCTGTGTTTAACTTGAGCAAAATAAAGTATTTTTTACTTAAGAAGTACCTACCGTAAAAGGCAATATTTTTATGTTTTAATAAAAAACAAACTGTAAATATAATCATAATAAGTATTTTATTCTAAGATCAATCAAATATACAGAATATTCTTAAACAATCATCTTTTAATTGCACAAACCACATACTTACAAAACTCTTCTTCTAGATTAGAATTACCATTCACAAGATAAACATCGTTGATTTTTATACTACAAAAAGATTTGATTATACATTTATTTAAAGACAAACATTTCAGAAATAGATTGGCCAGATGTCCGAGCTATATTGAGAACATTTTCCTCAAAAAACTTCACCTATAGAGAGGCACATATTAATCAGTTTTTAGATTTAACTTTAATTCAATGAATTACAAATTATCCTCTTATAAACTTGTTGGCGATTTCATTGGCCAGTAAGGAGGCGACCGCCATGTTGGGGCAGTTAGCCGTGATGACGTCACCGTCCGATTCCACCTTCACAGAGAGAAGCACTAGGTCCTGCGACGACAGCATTCTGCCTGCGAACCTGGGAAATTATTAACAAATCAATTAGTGTCACTGATTTCCTGCTCACCAGTGGCAGCTGAGATACTCAGGTAGTTATAGACGACCACAACATGAACTTTTTCTCTCCATCCACGGTGGTCTGGAAGAAATTGCTTTTAGCAATAAGGCCGCCCATTGCGCATTCTAGGTTTAGTTTTAATTTCTTATTGTATTGTTTATCTGGTGTGTAATAAAGTACCTATATTCTATTCTATAACCAAAAAGAAGTTTAACTGTCATTTCGGACCTCGCGTTACAAAACGCATCAGACGGTGATTTGCCTCTGTAATTTATTTATTTACTAGTACTGATATTCCAATTACACTAGCTAATCTAAGTAATATAAGTATGCAACTACTAAAATAAATTTAATGAATATTCATTTGTTTTATTAATCTAAATCGCAAGTTCAAGCAAACACGGTCCACTTTATAATATTACTAGCATACACGCCACGGCGCCGGCGTATCCTGTGTTTTATGGATTTTCCCTCGGTGAAAAGCCATCCTCGATAAAATGCTATCCAACACTGAAATATTTTTTTGTCACGGAGGGTTGTGACAAGCCCCGGCCGAAGCCTACCACCAGATAAATGAGTATCAGTAGCCGGCATTAAAAAACGGAGAAGATTCTCAAATCAAAAGATGTGTATATGTATTACCTCAGCAGTTCCCCCGTGGAGCTGATGAAGGCCAGGTTAGCCTTCGCGAAGACTCGCTTGCAGATTGTGGCTTCGTCCTCAATTTTCGGCGTTTTCTTCTGGCACTGATGAATATAGTAGCGATTAATTATCATAATATTAATTAACTTAAATCAATATTTCCCCCGTGCCCCATGGTAAGCACTAAGCTTGAGTTATATAGATATTTTTTTAGTTAACTTATAAAACACTCAACAAAGGAGATTGTTACTTTAATGAAGAATAGGCTAAGATGTCTAAATAAAAAATTGGGTATATAAAAAGACTGGGCACCTATTATTCGCTTCATCAACTTTATACGAAAGTTCCAAGATAAGTTATATAGTGGGGGCTTAAGACGTTTAAATTTGGTACAGATATTAAGCTGTATAAAAGCAAACATTGGAAATAAATGATAGTTTTTCTTGTTTCTCATGAATCTTTCTAATAATTTTTTATGATAAACTAGTAAACAAGTATTGTTTTATGGGTAAGTTTTGACAAGTTTCAATTTCTAAAGTGTCCCACTGCTGGGCAAAGGCCTCCCCCAACTCCCTCCAACAATCCCTGTCCAGAGCTGTTTGCCACCAGCTTTCCGAAAAGTCTTGAAGGTCGTCTCGCCAATATCGTGTTTAATATGTATAATAAAAAATATCTATGTATGTATGTTTAATATATTAAGTATATCAGATGTCTAGTACCCGTAACACAAGCTAAGAGCTTACCACGGGGCTAGATGTTGTTGTGTGGATTGTCCGGAAATATTTATTTATTTATTTAAACTCTTTAAAGTTCTCAGAACATGCCGGTTTCCTCGCGATGTTTGCCTTCACCGTTAAAGCACGTGTTTAAAGCGTATATGCGTATTTATATGGATTGTGTCTCAAATAAATTTATTTTAATTTCATTTAAACTTACTTCAGTCATCCCTCTTAGTCGTTTCTGTTCGTTGATCCACCTCGCCTCCGACATAGTGACGGCTCGCATCAACTCGCCGACAGGTGGCGTTATTGAGATCGGTAACTCCCCTGAAACAATACAATTTATTTTAGTTAAGTATAACGAAGCAAAGTTAGTTTAAAAATTTAGTTTGGTAGTATTTAATAATTTTTTTATTGGGAGTTAATGAAATAACAAGTCTAACCGGTATTGTAACACGAAAGGTCTACTATTGAACTATAAGATAAAACAAAATCTACGGACGTAGACCAAAGGTCTACGGAATCCCTTATCCCTAATTCATATTATAAATGTGAATGTAAGTCTGTTTGTTACGCTTCACGCGAAAACTACTGAACCGATTTGAATGAAATTTGGTACACAGAATCTCTAGAGTCTCAGAAAGGACATAGGCTACTTTAAACCGCGGGAAAATGTACATTCCGCGGGCAAATTAATTAAAACGCGGGTAACACCGCGAGGTACTACTAGTAAATAATACAATTTCTTTAATGGTTCATGGGCATGACATGGCAGCCTTAAAATAAAAATTAAAAATAAAAAAACAAAATATTTTTTTACCAACACACATGTTAAAATTTCACTTAACAGTCTTAAATCGGTATTTGACTTAAATGTCATAAGATATATCTGAATGTAAGATAAAACTATAAAATATGAATAAATTGAACGACAAAAAATCGCGGACCATACAGGGGGTGTTAACGCGCCTTCCATGTGTGCGTGAACGCGCGCATACACACACACAGACGCGCCGCCTCCCCAATCCACAGGACAAACGACAGCACGTACCGAGCATTGTCGGGAATAATTTTGTAGTTAATCGATATACGCAATATAGATTTTTATTGTCCAAAATCAGCTGTGTCGTCTACATTATTATACGAACCTGCGCCACCAGGGAGGTTACATCGATAGGCATTGAGGTCACCCATCGCCCTGCCAGTTACACCATGTATAGTATGAAACTATATACAAATCTATATTAAAAATTTAAGAAAAACCCCTGCTTCCAATGCTTTCATTTCCTTAAATGTAAAACAACATAATATTATGTAATGTGGACGCGATGCGCTTTCTTTTGATACCCCACACTAGTAACTTTGCAGATTTTCTGTTTTCCTTCCCCACTCTCACCCCCATAACTTTTAAACGGCTCAACCGATTTTCATGAAACATGTCTAAGAACACCCGGGCCAAACTCACCTTTCATACATAAATTGAAATCGCTCCATCCGTTCGGGAGCTATGATGTCCCAGACAGATAGACAGACAGACACGTCAAACTTATAACACCCCCTCTTTTTGGTCGGGGGTTAAAGACATGCAGTGTGTAGAGTACCTATGGAACAAGTGACGACGCCCTCTAGCGGTTGAATGCTGTCCGCGAAGTCTACGCCGAGCGTGACGGCCTGCGATTCGCCCGGAGCGAGCGAGGGAATGGTTTGGAAGCCGCGCATCTCCTGATTACTGGATGCTTTCTGAAATCAGACAGACAACACTAAACATTTATATACACATATACATAATGTAGAATAGCTGTATGCGTCACGATGCGCGTATTATATATATTTTACAGCATTTAAAAGTAGCATTTAGCCTTCCTCGATAGATAGGCATGGTTACCTGGAAGAGATCGCTCATAGCGATAAGGCCGCCCTTTGTACCCTGTTTTTAATTAGTTAAGGTTTTTGTAAAGTTTATTATTAGTTTGTGTGGTGTACAATAAAGTGTTTTCTATTCTATTTCTATTCTATTCTAGGCTATCTTATTCTAGGACCAGCAGTTTTCTCCTCCCTCATTTGATAACAATTAATCAGTTGGCTAAGTATTCTCCGCGTTTCGACCACGAGGTAAGGGACCGTTTCCACGATGGAATTTCTCTCTATACGCGCTCTTAGCGTGCGTTTGTTTCCATACGACGATGATATCGCGGGGAGATAGCGCGGCGATGATATTTCATACGTCGAAACGCAAGATTCAGTGACACTAGTATATAATTCAAAGAACGTTGTACCAAACTGAAATCTTATGAATAAATTGTGGAGCTTCGGAACAAAAACTGCTAAATCCACTTACTAAGATTTTTGACAAATCGGAAAAAACTTTTTTTGTCTTTGGATTTTTAGGTAAAAGAGAGTAGAATATCTTAATATATCTACATTAGCAACATTGTTTGGTGGCCAAATCAACAGATTCGTGTATGAAGTAATTAACGATACTAACAAAAACTATACAAATAAAAATCAAGTGTGTTTATTATTTATTATCGTATCAGATGACATTAAACTTATACTACGGCCATTACTTCTTCTTCTAAGCAATCACATTCTCCATGGCTATGCACATGTTCATTAACATTACCTTCAGTCATGTCATATTGTCTATCATTAAGTAAATTTTTATACCGAACAAAACGATCATCGTCCTCCCAGTTTTCCCCAATTTGCTTTGTCATCGGCGACTTCACGTCTGCTTTTTCTGTTAAGATATCAATTTTCTTTTACCTCAACAATGGATTTATGGGTATCGAAGTCAAAGTCAAAGTCAAAACGTTTATTTCCTTAGAAGCACATAGCCTACATGGACAGGTCAACTTAAAATTAATAAAACTAAATTGCTGAAATAACAAATATCAAGGAAATAACATTGTCTTGACAGTTCGCTTCAATGTTTTTATACTGAGTTGAGAAGCGAATAGAACAACACAGCTTTATCAGTTATTACAATTTTGGAGTTCTTATTTATAGGTAACTATTATAAGTTTAACATTTACAATAAAAAAATGCTTGTCATATAAGGAAGCTATTATAACATGAGCATATCAGTCCTGGTCAACCAGAATTATTAGAGCCTGTTAATGTGGAACTAAGCAACATCTATCCAAGCTGCATCATCCTTTATATAATCATTTATAGAATAATAGGCTTTTTTCATTAGACTTCTCTTAATAAATAATTTAAATTTTCTAATAGGAAGCTCTGTAACATTATGAGGAAGCTTATAAAAACGTACAGAGTTACCCAAAAATGATTTGCCTAGTTTTTTTAGTCTGTAAGTAGGAATTAGTAATTTTTCCTTACTTCTCGTGTTAATACTATGTACGTCACTTTTTCTTAAAAACAAATGCTTATTCTTGTGGGTGAACATCAAGTTCTCAAAAATGTACTGTGAGATTACAGTTAGAATGTTAATCTCTTTGAATTTTTCTTTGAGGGAGTCACGTGGTTTCATTTTATATATTGCACGTACAGCCCTTTTTTGCAGCACGAATATAATTGTAGACGCGAATCAATATGTAAACCTAGGAACACTGTTGAGTCAACGAGCTCGAGAATTTCATCGTTTAATATGATTTTTGTAGGAAATTCTTTAACATTAGGGAGTTTGAATTTAATACATTTAGTTTTTTTTTTGTGTTTATCAGTAAGTTATTAACCGTAAACCAATTTAGTACTAGTGACAGTGAGTTATTTACATCGTCAAAATTATTTTTATTCCTATCAACTTTAAATAATAAAGAAGTATCATCAGCAAATAAGACTATGTCACAAAGGTCTTTAGCAAAATACGGGAGATCATTTACATATACTAAAAACAAAAAAGGCCCAAGTATTGATCCTTATGGAACTCCTAATTCGATTTTTGATCCTGAGGATCTTTCATTACCTACTTGAACCATTTGAATTCTATCGGTCAAGTAGGAATGTAGGAGCTCAAGGGCTTTGTTGTGAATGCCGTAATGCTTTAATTTATTTATAAGTGTTGTATGGCAGACACAATCAAAAGCCTTGGAGAGATCACAGAACACGCCGATAGTATTTTGCGCTCTATCCCAAGCCGCCAAAATGTGCTTTATCAATAGTGTTCTAGCATCAGTTAGTTATAATTAGCATCGTATAGATCATTTAACTTTAAGCGCATTTTTCTACTGAATTCATAGGTTTTTTTTTTATGCTGGATAAGCCATCATTTGACCACAATCTCACTTGAAGTAAAGTGACGATGTGGTCTAAGATGGCTTCTCCGGACCACATTACGAAACACGAAAAAATCGCTTCACGCACTGGCCCAGCCCGGAGGGTGGTGACAAGCCGCGGCCGAAGCCTCCCACCAGAGACTGTTCTCAGCACCACCCGGAGGCTTACCTTGACCAGGCTGATGTCTGTGACCTCCCGGCCACCGTGGTTGGTGAAGGTGAGCAGCAGGGCGGTGGCGCGCGCGCAGGCGAGGTGCGGCGCGCGCGCCCACTGCAGCGCGCCGCACACGCCGCCCAGCGACACGCGCCCGAACACCTCCTCGCGTGGGGGGACCATGGCCGGACCCACCGGGGTTATGTCGTCTTCTGTCCAATAACGTACAATTTAAGTCCATAACAATAAATAATTCGGGACTAATCACAGCATCACCTAAACTCAAACTAAGCAGAGCTTGTACTATGTGTGTTAGGTGACTGATATACTACATAGTTTTTTTTTTTTTTTTTTGTAAATACATACTTATTCATCATCACCCTATTAACGTTCCCACTGCTGGGACACAGGGACTTCTCTCTTGACGAGAGAGATTAGGCCTTAATTCACCACGCTGGCCAAGTACGGGTTGGTGAATGTCACATGTCCTTCATACTCTTTAAAGTTCTCAGAACATGCCGGTTTCCTCACGATGTTTGCCTTTACCGTTAAAGCACGTGTTTTCAGCGCACATAAATTTCTCAAGAAGAAAAATCCAGAGGTGCGAGGCGGGGTTTGAACCCACGACCTTCGGAATGAAAGTCGAGTGTCCTCCCACTTAGCCAACACGGCTTTTTGAACACATACTTACTTTTTGAACACATAAATACATACTTATTAATAATAATAATTTATTTCAGGCATCTAAGGCCCATATAAACATAATATACCTTATGGACTAACATACATAAAAATATAAATCTTATAAACTAAAGTGTCAGCATCGTGGATTATGTGTTACGGCGGTTCGCCTTGCAGTGTAGGCGACCGATGAACCGTCGAAACATATTATTATAATATATACATAAAACACCCAGACCCGAAACTAGAAATTATAGATCGTACAAAACTAGTCGCGCGGCGGGAATCGAACCCGCAAACTCCTGCGCCTCAGGCAGACTTTCGCCCATCAAGCCACAGAGGTAGTCAAATTATAAACTGAGGTATTATCAGTAGATTTTTTTTTATAGCAAAAACTTTAAAAAGTTTACACGAAACCCTAGTTGTAGTTTAAGTCCATCTCATACTTATTAAAGTTACTTTAATTTGATCTTACAACAAGACCTGTAAAATAAAAATGCAAGCGTTCTACGAAAATCCCAATACAAGTACATTTTAACTCTTTTCGTAGCTAAATAGTAGCAAATAAGATGCTGGGCCGCGGGTTTATTTCTAATTGTAAGTTTAATAGTAATAAATATTCTTTATTGCGCATACAAACATAAAAAATAAAAATAAATAAATATTTCCAGACAATGCACACAACAACATCTAGCCCCGTGTTAAGCTATAAGCTTGTGTTACGGGTAGTAGATATCTGATATACTTAATATAATAGTCATACATATGTAGATATATTTTTATTATAAATATTAAACACCCAGACCAAGGAGAAAGTGCTTGCAGAACATACAAACACTTTCACCCTCGGCGGGAATCGAACCCGCTACCTCTTGCGCCGCAAGCGGACCCTCGCCCACCGCGCCACTGAAGCAGTCATAGATAGATATTTTTTATTATACATACTAAACACCCACATAACAAAAGTATTCCTAACACTATGCCACAATTGGCGGTCTTATCGCAGTGTACAACCTTTTTTTCAGACATTACTTAGAAGAACGCGGGTCACCGGATTAGCTTATTAAAGTGTCACTGGACCATATCATAGAGCGTAAAACAATTAGCCGTTAGTTATCGAAAGGAGATTGCGAACCAGCAAACGCAGCGTAAGACGTCCACCTATTAGATTACTGGACGATGGACGAACGCAGGCCGCTCCCAACCAAAATAATGAAAAATTAGAATTGGATTCCGTTTAGCAGTGGACATTAACAGCTGAAATATTGAGTAGATACACTTACCGTCCATCACAGCATCGGGCGGAGATAGGAGCCCTCCACAAGTGGGGGTCATGGTGGGCAGGGAGGCGGCCACCGCGTCCAGCTCCAACAGTAGCTCTAAGTTTGACTTCTCGCTCTTCTGAGGCGTCTGCCCCGGTGGTTCTCTAGCTGACTGCACATATAATGAGTAGATACACGTACCGTCTATCACAGCGTCGGGCGGAGATAGGAGCCCTCCACAAGTGGGGGTCATGGTGGGCAGGGAGGCGGCCACCGCGTCCAGCTCCAACAGTAGCTCTAAGTTTGACTTCTCGCTCTTCTGAGGCGTCTGCCCCGGTGGTTCTCTAGCTGACTGCACATATAATGAGTAGATACACGTACCGTCTATCACAGCGTCGGGCGGAGATAGGAGACCTCCACAAGTGGGGGTCATGGTGGGCAGGGAGTCGGCCACCGCGTCCAGCTCCAACAGTAGCTCTAAGTTTGACTTCTCGCTCTTCTGAGGCGTCTGCCCCGGTGGTTCTCTAGCTGACTGCACATATAATGAGTAGATACACGTACCGTCTATCACAGCGTCGGGCGGAGATAGGAGACCTCCACAAGTGGGGGTCATGGTGGGCAGGGAGTCGGCCACCGCGTCCAGCTCCAACAGTAGCTCTAAGTTTGACTTCTCGCTCTTCTGAGGCGTCTGCCCCGGTGGTTCTCTAGCTGACTGCACATATAATGAGTAGATACACGTACCGTCTATCACAGCGTCGGGCGGAGATAGGAGACCTCCACAAGTGGGGGTCATGGTGGGCAGGGAGTCGGCCACCGCGTCCAGCTCCAACAGTAGCTCTAAGTTTGACTTCTCGCTCTTCTGAGGCGTCTGCCCCGGTGGTTCTCTAGCTGACTGCACATATAATGAGTAGATACACGTACCGTCTATCACAGCGTCGGGCGGAGATAGGAGACCTCCACAAGTGGGGGTCATGGTGGGCAGGGAGTCGGCCACCGCGTCCAGCTCCAACAGTAGCTCTAAGTTTGACTTCTCGCTCTTCTGAGGCGTCTGCCCCGGTGGTTCTCTAGCTGACTGCACATATAATGAGTAGATACACGTACCGTCTATCACAGCGTCGGGCGGAGATAGGAGACCTCCACAAGTGGGGGTCATGGTGGGCAGGGAGTCGGCCACCGCGTCCAGCTCCAACAGTAGCTCTAAGTTTGACTTCTCGCTCTTCTGAGGCGTCTGCCCCGGTGGTTCTCTAGCTGACTGCACATATAATGAGTAGATACACGTACCGTCTATCACAGCGTCGGGCGGAGATAGGAGACCTCCACAAGTGGGGGTCATGGTGGGCAGGGAGTCGGCCACCGCGTCCAGCTCCAACAGTAGCTCTAAGTTTGACTTCTCGCTCTTCTGAGGCGTCTGCCCCGGTGGTTCTCTAGCTGACTGCACATGAAATAGAAAATTGAATATTAGTGGACAATTTTGACTGCCTCAGTGGCGCGGTGGGCGAGAGTCCGCTTGTGGCGCAAGAGGTAGCGGGTTCGATTCCCGCCGAGGGGTCAAGTGTTTGTATGTTCTGCAAGCACTTTCTCCATGGTCTGGGTGTTTAATATGTATAATAAAAACTATCTATGTACGTATGTATATTATATTAAGTATATCAGATGTTTAGTACCCGTAACACAAGCTAAGAGCTTACCACTTATATTTATTTATTTACAATTTAGACAGAGCTCAGAGCTATGTTCCGTGTAATACACCATCTATCTATCTATATAAATGAAAAATGAATTGTTGTTCGTTTGTCTGATTAAAACTCGAGAACTGTTCGTGGAGGTCTAGGGAAGATTTAAAAGGTGAGAAAAAATCGGGACCCGTGCGAAGCCGGTGCGGGCCACTAGTGTGATATAATTATTACAATACTAGAGGACCCGCTAGACTTCGCAGGAGTGTATTATACATATGAGTTTCCGTTTAAATAAGTTTAATCATCATTGAAAACTACATGAGTATCTTTCAGAGAACACACATATCCGTCTGAGATCAATTTGACATTAAATTGGCATATTATAAAAATATTATTATTTATTATTATTATTTTTTTTATTATTATTTATCATTATTTCTATGGTTGATCTTGGTTCAATATGACTCGATTTGTAGTAAAACATGGTGCAGTAGGGGCTTAGGGTGCTAGACACCCACCTTCTTGTCGTTCTTCCTGGGCTGCACCGTCGCCTCGCCCTCGTCGCTGGAGTCGGGCGAGTCCGACCCGGCGCCGGAGCCCGAGGACGACTCGCTGTCCGACTCGCTTTCAGACGACCCGGAGTTCGATGACCTACACGATAATAGTATTTTATCAACATCTACTATACTACTGTCCCACGGTCAAGCCATATGATGGGGAAGTACCATACGTGTTAAAGATAAAAAGAATTACTAGTCGACTTAATTTACAATCATCATCATCAGCACCCTATTAAGGTTCCCACTGCTGGTACACGGGGAGTTTTCTCTTGGCGAGAGAGATTATGCCTTTATTTACGCTACCAACGCTACCTACGCTTGCCAAGTGCGGGTTGGTTGCAAAACTGAAGGTTTTTAAAAATCGCTTACCTAAGTCGCTAAGCAGTGCCTGTATTCAGGGGTGATTGTTTTTTTTACAATAAGGCGATTTTTTCAGTGTCTTTGGTGTAGTATGAGTCTATGGCATACCTAATTATCAAAATTAATAACGCATTAAGGTTTCGCAATGTTGATGAAGATTATGTAATGTTTGCAACTAAAGGCCTTAACTACTAATCCGATGCTACGGACAAAAATAAACTTAAAATGGGTGTATAAACACCCCTTAATACCCTGATTTACACAAAAGATAAAACAAGAAACATGGTTTCCTTACAGAACTAAATTCAATGGTTTTTTTGATTGAAAAATATCACTTTATCTTACCTGTAATTATTATTTTCTTTTGTTGATTTCTCCTCCTTCTTGTCAGATTCATTAGTGCTCTCATCTCTGTAAACAAAAACATAAAAATAAATAAGCTTAATTTGGCCATAAATTTAAAATAAAAAAAAACCCTAATTCCAAACCTTTGTTTACTTAAAGGTGTAATGTACACGTGATGCACTTTCATTTGAGACCCCACTCGAGTATATTTGCAGATATTCCGTTCTTCTTCACCCCACCATAACTTTTAAACGGCTCAATCAATTTCATCAAACATGTCTAAGAACACTCATTAATAGTCATTAATAGTCATTTATTGATAATATTATTATACGTCACAATTACATTTTGTTTACACTGGTTTTTCAGTACTAATAATGTCAATCCAAACAAATCATCAAATTCAATTACTTAATAAATATGTCAAATTGCAAATAATATAGTCAATAACACAAATGTCAAGTTTTAAATAATAAATAAATTACAATACAAACGGAATGTCAATGCAACTCACGTGTAACTCACCCTTCCTACAAAAAAAGATTTAATCATCCGTCCGAGAGCTATGATACCACAGACAGACAGAAAGACAGACACGCCCAACTTATAACGTCGGAAATATCCAATCACGATAAATCCTAAAGAAGAAGTTAACTGTATGTGCTCGACAACGAGTTGCGCGTAATGTCTTCTATTGTTTAACATCTGGTTTTATAGATTATTCTCATTGTTAACCCCCGACCGAATAGAGCGGTGTTATAAGTTATAACAACGTTCTTTAGGATTTATCGTAACTGGATATTCCGTCGTCAACAGTCAACCTAACCTCGTGCTGCTGTCATATTTACGAAAGAATTGGATGTCGGAACACTTACTCGTCTGAAGAGTCTTCAGAGCTGGAGGATGAGTCAGACTCAGAGCCGGAACCGCTGCTCTCGGGCTCAGAGTAGAAGTTTTTGTTTTTGTGATGCTGGAAAAAAAATTACATGTTCAAAGTCACTATGACCAAAAATCCATGTACGCTGTGTACTTGATAGAAGAAATTTTTTGACAATCGTCGCAACTGTCCTCTTGGTTTAATAGGGGTCTGGTGAGTTAATAGTAAGAAATAGAGGTAAATGAAATATCCTGGCAATAATAGGTAAGTAAGAGACTCCATTCAACTTATGCGCGGATCTTCACGCCCGTCCTGAAGTACCAGGCTCACATAGCTTATAAAGAGATGAACTCTCACTTAATCTCTATTGACGCGTGCTAGGGGCGGTACTGGCCGATGGCTACTAAAGCCGAAATATAAAGAAACAAATCTATACTTTTCCTGAACTCGTCAGTAGTAACACGTGGCTGTGCCAGTCAAAGAACTAGCAGAGCACGCCTCATAGACGATACCTCACAAAGTCCTTAGGTGGGATCTATATACCTGAATTATCAGATGGGCTTGACTCGAGCTAACCTGTGTTTAGGGCTAAGAAGCATCTTGCTTCTTAAGTACTAGGATGCCGTCCTTACACAGATTTTAGATATAAAGAAAACAGATATTTTGAACAAAATCACGTATTACTGATTATAAAAACAAAAAATGCGAAAATTCATAAAATCGGTAAACTGACAAATATAAATGAATTCGTTTACTCATCACAGATGTTCTTTGTTTGTTTACATTTTTTTTTTGCTCACTGTTAGGATAAACCCCTCATGTTTTGGCTTTCATTTTCACGTTAAACAAATTTCAACAAAGCACACCACAACTCAAATCGCTTAAAAGACAGAAACTAATATCCACTGGCCCTAAAACAGTAATTATTTAGTAGGTACAAGTGTGACGAGATAACAAAAATCACTAGGTACATTATTATCGTTAACTGTTAAGATCTTAAGTTCACAGTGTTATAAATATATAAAGCCAGTGCAGCCTGTCCTAAATAAATAAATAAACTAGTACTAGAAGAGCACAATCCTCACCATGTACTTTGTAGCACGGTCACATATTCCATAGACAGGATCTCTACACCTAAATTATCAGCTAAGCTTGACTTTAGCTTAACTAGTGCGTGGTTAAGGGTAAGACGGATCTTAAGTACCAGGCTAGCATAACCCACAAAGAGATGACTCACCTCGTCAGTAGTGTGGCGAGTTTGCGGCTGTATCTCCGCTTCGGGCGGGTCGCGTTTGGCAGCGTGCAGCGGCGCGGAGGGCGGTGTGGGCAGAGGCCTGTAGCCGTGAGCGGCCGCACCGCAGTATTGAGATAAAGTACCCAGAGTCCATTGCTGACGATCTGTAAGATTTTTTGTTAGAGCTGGGCCGAGAGTTTCTTGAATGGAGACAGCGTCGGATATTTACCAACTCAATAAAATTATATTTAATATTCACAAACTAATCAGTAATCACACAGCTTGTCCTATGGGTGTAATTTGACTGATATACTACAAAATACATTTTTTAAATGGAAAGCTACTTGTTGTTAATAATTCAGTAACTTTACACATTGTAAAATCTGCGAAATAATTCATACTGATCTGAATTTTAATATTCACCTTTAAGACGGCCGGCATTGGTTTTGACGTTTATGAATGTTTTAGCCGGCACGATAGCAATGTCGATATTTCAATAGGAAAATCAGCCCTGTAGGAAATTTTCCGCAGATGAAACCTAAAATTACTAGGTAAAAGCTGGTCCCTTCCAAAATGACTAGCCGACTTCCAGTTCCACTTTGCTGTTTCTACCGCGTGCGAGCTCCATATGACAGGGCCAAGGTAAATTCACCAGACCCAGATACAGGATATATGGCTCGCGGAACGTAGAAACACTTGACCCCTCGATGGGAGTAATAATAACATTCATTTATCTTGTGCCACAATAGAACAACTTAAAACTAGAAATGGATAACAAAGACATTAAGGAAACGATCATCATCACCACTCATTAACGTTCCCACTGCTGGGACACAGGGACTTCTCTCTTGACCAGAGAGATTAGGCCTTAATTCACCACGCTGGCCAAGTGCGGGTTGGTGAATGTCACATGTCCTTCAAACAGTTTAAAGTTCTCAGAACATGCCGGTTTTCTCACGATGTTTCTTTCACCGTTAAAGCACGTGTTTAAAGCGCACATAAATTTCTCAAGAAGAAAAATCCAGAGGTGCGTGGCGGCGTTTGAAGTCACGACCTTCGGAATGAAAGACGACTGTCCGTCGACTTAGCCAACACGGCTTCTCGAGAAGGAAACGATATTAGTAGAAGAATACTAACCTTTGAAGCTACTTTCTATGGTAGGCTTCGGCTTCTCGGGGCGGAAGATGTCCTCCCGGTGCCTGTGCAGCTGGGCGGGCGCGCCCTGCACGAAGCGGCGCAGCATGCGCGCGCGGTCGCGCACGTCGTAGCTCGCGTCGTAGCGCGCCAGCGACATGGCGTACGAGCACATGGCCAGCGTCTCCGGCTGCGTGATGGACAGCTTCACCGCGAGGGAGAGCAGCTGCAGCTTCACTAGCTCGTCCTGTCGACACCATTTTTGGTTATGCAACTGGTATGTAGAGAATTTTGAAACAGAGAGTTCGTATTCGTGTACGCTTACCGATTGACAGGCGCACAACATAAATTACATTAAAACAACATTTTCATTTAAATTGTTCACACAAGGCCAAGGAATTGGGAAGGTTTCAACAGAATACAAGCGTCTACTGACGACTTAGTTCAGTTGACACAATGCTGAGTTGAGACCTGTTCGTTACAGCACACAACACGAACAGTTTATAACGATGTGTTATATTTCTGTTTTAATTGTTTTTTATCTGTTGCCATCAAAATATATCGCGCCGTGCTCCGCCACCAGCCACACGTGTATGATATGGTGGTACCTGGTCAGGGAAGGCGGACACGAGGTGGGCGAGCACGGCGGCGGCGCGCGGGTGGGCCGCGCCGTGCTCCGCCACCAGCCACACGTGTATGATATGGTGGTACCTGGTCAGGGAAGGCGGACACGAGGTGGGCGAGCACGGCGGCGGCGCGCGGGTGGGCCGCGCCGTGCTCCGCCACCAGCCACACGTGTATGATATGGTGGTACCTGGTCAGGGAAGGCGGACACGAGGTGGGCGAGCACGGCGGCGGCGCGCGGGTGGGCCGCGCCGTGCTCCGCCACCAGCCACACGTGTATGATATGGTGGTACCTGGTCAGGGAAGGCGGACACGAGGTGGGCGAGCACGGCGGCGGCGCGCGGGTGGGCCGCGCCGTGCTCCGCCACCAGCCACACGTGTATGATATGGTGGTACCTGGTCAGGGAAGGCGGACACGAGGTGGGCGAGCACGGCGGCGGCGCGCGGGTGGGCCGAGCCGTGCTCCGCCACCAGCCACACGTGTATGATATGGTGGTACCTGGTCAGGGAAGGCGGAGACGAGGTGGGCGAGCACGGCGGCGGCGCGCGGGTGGGCCGCGCCGTGCTCCGCCACCAGCCACACGTGTATGATATGGTGGTACCTGGTCAGGGAAGGCGGACACGAGGTGGGCGAGCACGGCGGCGGCGCGCGGGTGGGCCGCGCCGTGCTCCGCCACCAGCCACACGTGTATGATATGGTAGTACCTGTTCAGGGAAGGCGGACACGAGGTGGGCGAGCACGGCGGCGGCGCGCGGGTGGGCCGCGCCGTGCTCCGCCACCAGCCACACGTGTATGATATGGTGGTACCTGCTCAGGGAAGGTGGACACGAGGTGGGCGAGCACGGCGGCGGCGCGCGGGTGGGCCGCGCCGTGCTCCGCCACCAGCCACACGTGTATGATATGGTGGTACCTGGTCAGGGAAGGCGGACACGAGGTGGGCGAGCACGGCGGCGGCGCGCGGGTGGGCCGCGCCGTGCCTCGCCACCAGCCACACGTGTATGATATGGTGGTACCTGCTCAGGGAAGGCGGACACGAGGTGGGCGAGCACGGCGGCGGCGCGCGGGTGGGCCGCGCCGTGCTCCGCCACCAGCCACACGTGTATGATATGGTGGTACCTGGTCAGGGAAGGCGGACACGAGGTGGGCGAGCACGGCGGCGGCGCGCGGGTGGGCCGCGCCGTGCTCCGCCACCAGTCACACGTGTATGATATGGTGGTACCTGGTCAGGGAAGGCGGACACGAGGTGGGCGAGCACGGCGGCGGCGCGCGGGTGGGCCGCGCCGTGCTCCGCCACCAGTCACACGTGTATGATATGGTGGTACCTGGTCAGGGAAGGCGGACACGAGGTGGGCGAGCACGGCGGCGGCGCGCGGGTGGGCCGTGCCGTGCTCCGCCACCAGCCACACGTGTATGATATGGTGGTACCTGGTCAGGGAAGGCGGACACGAGGTGGGCGAGCACGGCGGCGGCGCGCGGGTGGGCCGCGCCGTGCTCCGCCACCAGCCACACGTGTATGATATGGTGGTACCTGGTCAGGGAAGGCGGACACGAGGTGGGCGAGCACGGCGGCGGCGCGCGGGTGGGCCGCGCCGTGCTCCGCCACCAGTCACACGTGTATGATATGGTGGTACCTGGTCAGGGAAGGCGGACACGAGGTGGGCGAGCACGGCGGCGGCGCGCGGGTGGGCCGCGCCGTGCTCCGCCACCAGTCACACGTGTATGATATGGTGGTACCTGGTCAGGGAAGGCGGACACGAGGTGGGCGAGCACGGCGGCGGCGCGCGGGTGGGCCGCGCCGTGCTCCGCCACCAGCCACACGTGTATGATATGGTGGTACCTGGTCAGGGAAGGCGGACACGAGGTGGGCGAGCACGGCGGCGGCGCGCGGGTGGGCCGCGCCGTGCTCCGCCACCAGCCACACGTGTATGATATGGTGGTACCTGGTCAGGGAAGGCGGACACGAGGTGGGCGAGCACGGCGGCGGCGCGCGGGTGGGCCGCGCCGTGCTCCGCCACCAACCACACGCCGGCCGCGCGCGCCGCGCCGCACAGTCTGCACGCAACACCAACGTATTAATATTACATTATACAGGGTGTAATCGTTATGTGTGCACAGGCGATTATTCCGTAACTATTGCAGATATCAAAAAACTTTAAACTGATAAATCGAAAGTACTTTACCTAATGAGTAAAATGACGTTAATAACTTTTTTTAAATAAAACGAGAAATATCCAAAAAAATTACATTAATCACTGCCATACATTTTATTTCTTAGTAAGTACAAAATTTTGTGTGCAAAGCATAAGTTCGAAGTGACGTCCTCCTTGTGCAATACAATGACGAGCTCTAATTACAGTTTCTAAATGAACTTTCCTTAACATTTGCGGAGTAATTAAAGCAATTGCACGACGTACACGATTCTGTAACTCTTCTAGGCTGTGTACTCTCTCAGCGTACACTTGGTCTTTGACAAATCCCCATAGGAAGAAATCACAAGGCGTGAGATCCAGGGATCTGGCAGGCCAAGGGGTTGCACTATTATTGGCTACTAAGCCATTATAATTGTTTCGTAAGAAATTCATTACAACATTTGTATTATGTGCAGGTGCTCCATCTTGTTGAAAAAATATCGACCTTCTTTCATCGTCTGGAATTGGTTCTAAGAGACTTGGCATATCGTTTTGTACAAAGGAGAAATATCTCTGTCCATTTCAGCCAATTGCAATTGGCTAGTCAATAATTATGTCAATGTAAGGTCAATTTTATGGACCGATGAAAGTATATCCTATGGGGATTTGCCAAGACCACGTGTACGCTGAGAGAGTACACAGCCTAGAAGAGTTACAGAATCGTGTACGTCGTGCAATTGCTTTAATTACTCCGCAAATGTTAAGGAAAGTTCATTTAGAAACTGTAAATAGATCTCGTCATTGTATTGCACAAGGAGGACGTCACTTCGAACATATGCTTTGAACACAAAATTTTGTACTTACTAAGAAATAAAATGTATGGCAGTGATTAATGTAATTTTTTTGGATATTTCTCGTTTTATTTTTAAAAAGTTATTAATGTCATTTTACTCATTAGGTAAAGTACTTTCGATATCAGTTTAAAGTTTTTTGATATCTGCAATAGTTACGGAATAATCGCCTGTGCACACTTAACGATTACACCCTGTATAGTCGAATACCCTACATATTCGATTGTGTTAAAATAAATGATTGATCGATTGAGTGACCTGTCCTGGCGCAGCAGCTTGGCGGCGCGCGCGACGGCGGCGGGCGCGGTGGCCGCGCCGCCCCCCACCACGCGCTTCACCACCACCACGGCCTCGCACACCACCCACTCTGTGGAACAAACATCGTTTATTTATTTATTGGAAAATCAACAGCTGATCCATTTCAATTTAAGCTAATATAGTCACAGAGAGCTAATTAAATATTTACACGTATACAATACATAACGCTTTAAATTAAAGTTTAAACCCAAATAGTGAACACTATGAAAAACATATGATATTTCGACACAATTGATTGCACCATGGTGAAACTAATGTCGCAATACTTGCGACTACGAAATTACTGACTTTCTGAGTAAGGCGAAATAATTATGGCAAATATCCCGCTTTAAACTTTAATAAGGAACTCGCCATCTTAACTCGACAAAAGAATAAGTAGGAACCCATTATGACAATGTTCCGTCTTCGTCTGGATAGCCACGGCCAATCTCCCTATCGCATGTAAAGTGGGCCGCGAATGTCTCATCTTTAGAACTCGCGTAAGACAAAACTCACCATCTTTACTCGACAGTAGATGTAGTAACCCATTAGACAATGCTCCGTCTTCGTCTGAAAAACCACGGCCAATCTCCCTAGGCCTGTATAGTATGTGCCGCGAATGTCTCATCTTTAGAACTCTAGAACTCGCGTAAGACAAAACTCACCGTCTTTACTCGACAGCAGATGAAGTAATCCATTAAGACAATGCTCCGTCTCAGTTTGAATAGCCACAGCC
The DNA here is from genome assembly GCA_929108375.1 of Gymnoscelis rufifasciata. Lineage (NCBI taxonomy): Eukaryota > Metazoa > Arthropoda > Insecta > Lepidoptera > Geometridae > Gymnoscelis > Gymnoscelis rufifasciata. The sequence goes on from OV815314.1 coordinate 13,897,700, forward strand.
AATCTGCCAATAGCCTGTATAGTGTGCGCCGCGAATGTCTTATCGTTCGACGTGACGTATGTCTGGAACTCGCGTAAGACGACGGCGGCGCTGGCTTCCGTGGCGAGGTTCGTGAGGATCTCCAACTTGAGGAGTTTGATGTGCGTCGGGTCTGAGTTTCGCACGAAGAAGGACTTAAGGAATGGCTCGAAGAGTGACTGGAAGAACATTTAGTAAAAATTAATTAGATATAACAACGTATTTTTCAGCTAGTCTTATCTGAAGCGGGTATAACTTTAGTAACTTTAAATGGGACCGGAAGTTCCTGAGATTAGCGCGTTCAAACATACAAACTCTTCAGCTCGATTATATTAGTGTAGATATACAGAATGTTCTGAAAGCTGGCTACAATTTTTGAAAAGGTATTTGAGTCAAGCTATAAACTTGTTCCATACCTCTTCTACGGGCTCTTTATAGCTTGACTTTTTATAAATAACATGAAAATTTATCGAAAATATGGTTCCAGGCAGTTAGCAATTTTATATGTTGAATGTTTGAAGGCAATCTAATTTAATGTAGGTATAAAGTAGACATTATTTTAATTGTTCATTTGTAGGTATCATTAGTATATTTCAGATTTTGACATTTAAGAATTGAGGTGTAGTATGTAACTATGTCCTAAGCTAGATAAGATATATTCATTAGTAATAAATCAACAGCAATTATGTCATTATTTAATTTACTTTGAATAAGTCGTGCATTGGGGAATCACGTTGAAAACCAAATTGTGACTTATAATTTATATTATTATTAAATAACTATAACAATTTTAACATTGCGGGGGTATCTTTAACGTTCGGCGGGGTTTTTTAATGTGAATACCCCGATTTTTGATAGAAAATATACCGCAATGTTTATAGCAGTTTTTAAAGTTATATAAAGGTTACTCACCCGTTTATTGACTGTGAGAGAGGCGATAGAGTTGAGAATAACGCTTTGTACTTCCAGTGGGGCTCGAAGCAACCGGATCATGGCTTTAGCAACCGGCGGCAATTCTTGAGCTGAAATAAAACAAAAAGTTGGAATATAAACCAATATATATGGATATAATCTACAATCCCTTCATAAGAGGACTCTAAAGCCCTCTAAAGATACACATAGACAAATGCCATCATCGGACGCATCCGCGGCAAGGAATTTATAACCACAGGAAGCGATATACTGTCATTCTCGCCCTTACCCCTCTAGCCGACAACCGGGAAATTTGACCTCGGTAAACGATGCATGTGTCTCAGTTGCAATCGACGATTCGAAGAATTCACATCGTCGAAAAATGACGAAATGTGCAGTGCTAATGTGTAAAAACTACAGCAATCGAACAACTGATGTTTCCTTTCACCCGTAAGTACGAATTTATAATGTATTTGCGCTTTATTTTATGTTAAATCAATAAAATAATAACAAATTTGAAAAATAATACGCCTAAAATGAAAAGACACATACATTACAAGTACATTACAGTACATTTTAATGAATATTTTACAGTAAACCTGTCCTACTTAAATCTGACGGATTATGCCATTCACACACGCCATTTTTACTTCGTTCTTCGTTCAATAGGGACGGGGCCTTATCGATTAACAATATCGATATGAATTAAATTCTTCATACAAAGATAAGGGGGTAAAAAGTATCACGTATAGACGTACCAAGAGTGTAGGAAACTAACAAAATGAGATTGAGGATTGATTCTCTGTGGTAAAACGAGTCCGAAAAAATCAAACGCCTGTTTTCCTTCGTTCGCACTAGAGCCTAAACCACTGAACCGAATTGGATGAAATTTTGTATAGGGTTACCACCTATACAAAATTTCATTTTGAAATAAAACAAGTACTTATCTAAGTTTTTTATTTATTTTTCTTACCATTAATGTAAAAAGCGAAGATTTATACAAATAACAGCGAAGATTATAGGGTTACCCCCCATACAAAATTTCATTTTCATTTGTTGTAAATATCCAGGACAGTTTTTCTTTGGTATTTTATATTACTTAATAATTTAAGCAACCTGTGATATTCAATATTATAAGGAAATATTCGGTATAATTATTATTTAAGTACTTTTTATTTTTGTAATATTGACTGTTATAATATTGACCGTTTGATTTCGTCAAACGTTTTATTTATAACTTTTATAGATTCCCGACCAATCCAGCAAGAAAAAGAAAGTGGGTAAAAGCGGTTCGGAGACACCAAACATGGATCCCAACAAAGCATCATAGAATTTGCAGTCTGGATTTCACGATAAATTGTTTTAATGAAAATGCCACTAAACAAAGATGTTATTCCTACATAAGCTACTTTTTATCCCGGTGTTCCGACGGGAACGGGAACTACGCGGATGAATCCGCGGGGCACTGCTAGTTAGTACTAAAATCTTCGCTTTTTACATTAATGGTAAGAAAAATAAATAAACAACTTAGATAAGTACTTGTTTTATTTCAAAACAAAAACAAAAGTAGTTTCTAATGATACCCTCTATGGATCCACGTAAAATATACACGTAGGTAAAAACCTTGAAAGTATTAGTACAATATAAATTCCAGTGGTTAGGTCTGAGCTTGTGTTGCGATTAAGACATCTTATATTTATACTAATACTAGCTGACCCCAGCAAACGTTGTTTTGCAAAATGAAAAATAGATAGTAGCCGATTCTCAGACCTACTGAATACGCATATAAAATTTGGTAAAACTCGCTAAAGCCGTTTCGGAGGAGTACGGTAACTATCATTGTGACATGGAAATGATATTAAACTAAAGAAACAAACAAACTTGTTTGTACGCGCAAATCTCAGGAACTACTCGTCCGATTTGAATGATTCTTTCACTATTAGATAGCTTCTTTATCAAGGACTACAGGCAGGGCAGCAAAAAAAAAATGGTACTTAATATAAAATACATACATACAATATGTAGATGTTTTTAATTATACGTATTAAATACCCAGACCTAGGAGAAATCGCTTACAGAACATACAAATAATTGACCCCTTTGCAGGAATCAAACCAGCTACCTCTTGCGCCGCAAGCGGGCCTAACCCACCGCGCCACTGAGTCTGGGTCAATATAAGATAAATTAGTACCAATATTTCTCCATTATCTCCATACATATGTAAGAGCACGTCAAAGGCCACAGTCGAATCTTTTAACGAGACCGCGAGGTCAGATTTAAATTTGAATTTCAAATACGCAACGCGCATTAAAAGCCAGGAGTGGGCCGATGGGAGCGCAAATTTGAATGTCATTTTGAGACAAATATTTTAATAATAAATTCCAATTTTTCAATTTATTATTTTATTATTCAAATAACCATAGATTCTAATTTAGTAATTTATATATATATATTATATATCAAAGTAATTTATACTTATTGGTGCCCTTACCTACGCTGGGTACTGGTATAATCACTTGTTAAACTTGTCCAAATTATGCTTTATAAATATTTTACTTAGTTAATTACTTCTTCTTCACTAAATCGCAGTACCCCCTAACTTGAACATTTCATTCATTCATTAGTTCGTTCATATCGATAATCAAATTAGAGCATCCCTAGTTTTGACTAGTTTTGACAGCAATATCACTCGATAAAATAAAGAAGGTCATCAGTGTTCTTTGGAAAATAGATAGCGAAATACGTTCAACACGAAAGAGATCGAGACACACAATTCGTTTGTATTTGGTCGGATAATAAATAACCTCAGCCCCCGCCAATGTTGGTCGAACGAGTTTTCATAGTATCTTCAGCTCATTTCGCTTCCTGTGGTTATAAATTCCTTGATCCGCGGACATAGCTAAAAACAAACGAAATAAATTATATCGATATTTGTCGTATCGATGGTTTTTGTCATCGCTCCCCTTGGGTGGAAACATGAAATGAACACAAGCGTTTCCCGTGTTCTAAAGGAAAGAAAACTGCGCTTGCCCGCCCGCCTGCCAAGCGTGGCGAGTATAGCAATGTTCCATTACGATGTTAAAGTCTATATATAACATTTTCCGCAAATTTTTATCTAAAAATTTAAGTAACAATTAATAATAGTTTTTTTTTTCAAATTAATCAAAAAAAAACATTTTTTTTATTATTATAGATAAGCACTGTTTGTACGACAATGAATTACTATTAACTTATATATATTATTATATTTAGATCTATGTTTCTGTAAGCATGTGGTGGCTATTTGTAAAAGAAGGAGCACTTATGTATGTCTATTGTATTCTGTAATTTAAGAAATGTATGATGTTACCTTTGTTAGTAGTCCTTAAATAAATAAATAGGAAGTTTAAGTTCAGTTATGGACATTTTTGCCTAAGCTATCATCATGGGTTTTAAAAGGCGGTCAAAGCACAACATTTTGGAGGTTTTGTCTGTTCACGTCCGTAAGTGGTAACCCTCTGAATCCTTACACGTGACCTCCGGGTGGTGCTGAGAACAGTCTCTGGTGGGAGGCTTCGGCCGCGGCTTGTCACCACCCTCCGGGCTGGGCCAGTGCGTGAAGCGATTTTTTCGTGTTTCGTAATGTGGTCCGGAGAAGCCATCTTCTAGGCCTTCATGCTCCATCTTAGACCACATCTTCACTTTACATCAGGTGAGATTGTGGTCAAACGAAGGCTTATCAATAATAAAAAAAAATACCGGGCCCTTAATTTACAAAATAGTATATTATGATGCCACTAGCATACAATGATGGGTCTTAGCACGTACCGGGCGCGCAGTGGTGGTACAGCTGAGCGACCGCCGTGACGACGCCCGCGTTCCGAGACTGCAGCAGTGGCTTAGCGGCGCGCAGGAGCAGCCTTAGATCCGGGTCCACGGATGGCGTGGCGCGGGTTCGAGTACCGGATGACGCATCGCTCTCGTAGAACGGAGCTTCCGCCTCGCTGTCCGACATGTATTCCTGCACAAGAAATAATCGTGTCTAAATTAAAAACATATTAACATATTTTTGAAAAATGGCTGCCACGCTCAAAGGGTTATGGAAATCACGCTTCTAAATATATTAAAATATATTTTAAGACTCCAGATATTAGTCTCGGTGAGTATGTTGTCAAAATATATTCATAGTTGTTAGATTTAGGGTAGATTCCATGGTATGATAATTAAAATTATATTAGGCCCGCTACTTAGAGAATGGAAAAGAAACAGACATATATTTTTTTGCTTTTCTGTTCTCACTTATCACTTACTCATAAGGTGAATTATATATCTTTAATGGTGGGGGCCTGTGACTTTAGAGCGTGCTAGGTGCAACACCCAACACCTTTCAAGTTAAATAACATTTGTATGTTAATTTACATGAAAGGTGACTTACAGGACAGGGGTAGGATAAGGTACTACATATCTGAGCAGATTAATAAATCAACAATTCACGTGCCAATCTGCTCAAATATACAGGTGTGCTGTTAATAATTCATAATCCATTAACAGGTGGTAGCCAGCTATAAGGCTACAATAAAATCATTTTTTTTGTCATTTTAACCGAAAGTGTAAAAAAGTGATGCTATTCGATTTTTTTGTTACTTTGCCTTTTCAATAGGCTGCTATTTCAACAAAATTTGGTATTTCGTTTTTTTTTTGGCTTTGTACTTATTTGCTATATAAAATGTAATTGCATTTAGAGTAGTTATTATCGTAAAACATGACAATTTTTTTGTAAATCAACGTGTGAATTTTCAGCAGTGCTCATATATTTATGTAATTGAGTTCACAGGCTATGCATGCGCCTTAGATGATGTTGTTTGAATAGCCCTGAAATATTGAATAACTATCATTAGCCCAGGATGACAGGTAGAGAATGCTTCTAGCATTAAGTCCTCCTCTGTACATTGTTTTTTGTGCACAAAGTACAAATAAATAAATAATTAAATTACCTCTTTATTGGGGTCGGGGAAACAAGTCCGTGCGTATACGGTGAGCACATTGAGCAAAGCCAGCTGACCCCACTCGTCCACATCCGCCAGCAGGGAACATAGCTTTCTGGAATCAAAGAAGTCACAGTCAAAGTCAAAACGCTTATTTCGTTAGAAGCTTATGCATACATGGACAGGTCAACTTACAGCTAATTTGAATAAAAACTAAGAATAATCAAGCAAATAAACATTGTCTTGACAGTTCGCTTCAATTTTTTACACTGAGTTGAGAAGCGAATAGAACAACCCAGTTTTCATCTCTTATGTTGTATAATAACAACATGGTTACAAATATACATTTAACATTATCAAACAAATGCTAGCCGTACATGCACATAACAGAAAAAAAATCAAAATTCAGCTATTTTGACCATCCTAGTGGAACGGAGCTAAGAACGGAACGAAGAAAGAGATACACTATATAGCTGGCATAATTATAGTTGTCCGCTATTCTGAAAGAAAGGCGATTAAGTGGCCAGTGACGAATGCCAATCGACAGTGTAAATGCTTACGAACATAAAGTGTTGAGCAATCAAATCTCAAAGTCTCAAAAAGAAACTCAAAGAAAAGTGTTACTGATATTTTAGACCCCAATATAACTAAATAACTCAGTATGTTCCAGGGCTATTTAATGCTTTAGGTCTTAAATATATTAAATAAAAATACTCATTTAAGAAATCGTATGAATATGAGATTTGATTACTTTTGACACTTTGTTGTGTGATAGAAAGATGACCATGTAGTCATATTTACTCGAGCGACCATGAGCGGCGCCTTATTCGCCAGCAGCTTGTCTATTATCGCAAATAAATGAATTATTATTATAGACACTAGCTCCTCTTTCTGTTCCGGCTCTAGGCTGTATCACTACGATACAGCTAGCGTTGCTACAACGTACCTATAACTCCTGTGTATGAGCGACATCCTGTCGGGGCAGACCTCGCTGAAGGCCATGGCCGCGGAGCCGACCACAAGCGGCGCCTTGTCCGACAGCAGCTTGTCTATTATAGACACTAGCTCCTCTTTCTGTTCCGGCTCTAGGCTGTATCACTACGATACAGCTAGCGTTGCTACAACGTACCTATAACTCCTGTGTATGAGCGACATCCTGTCGGGGCAGACCTCGCTGAAGGCCATGGCCGCGGAGCCGACCACGAGCGGCGCCTTGTCCGACAGCAGCTTGTCTATTATAGACACTAGCTCCTCTTTCTGTTCCGGCTCTAGGCTGTATCACTACGATACAGCTAGCGTTGCTACAACGTACCTATAACTCCTGTGTATGAGCGACATCCTGTCGGGGCAGACCTCGCTGAAGGCCATGGCCGCGGAGCCGACCACGAGCGGCGCCTTGTCCGACAGCAGCTTGTCTATTATAGACACTAGCTCCTCTTTCTGTTCCGGCTCTAGGCTGTATCACTACGATACAGCTAGCGTTGCTACAACGTACCTATAACTCCTGTGTATGAGCGACATCCTGTCGGGGCAGACCTCGCTGAAGGCCATGGCCGCGGAGCCGACCACGAGCGGCGCCTTGTCCGACAGCAGCTTGTCTATTATAGACACTAGCTCCTCTTTCTGTTCCGGCTCTAGGCTGTATCACTACGATACAGCTAGCGTTGCTACAACGTACCTATAACTCCTGTGTATGAGCGACATCCTGTCGGGGCAGACCTCGCTGAAGGCCATGGCCGCGGAGCCGACCACGAGCGGCGCCTTGTCCGATAGCAGCTTGTCTATTATCGACACTAACTCCTCTTTCTGTTCCGGCTCTAGGCTGTATCACTACGATACAGCTAGCGTTGCTACAACGTACCTATAACTCCTGTGTATGAGCGACATCCTGTCGGGGCAGACCTCGCTGAAGGCCATGGCCGCGGAGCCGACCACGAGCGGCGCCTTGTCCGACAGCAGCTTGTCTATTATAGACACTAGCTCCTCTTTCTGTTCCGGCTCTAGGCTGTATCACTACGATACAGCTAGCGTTGCTACAACGTACCTATAACTCCTGTGTATGAGCGACATCCTGTCGGGGCAGACCTCGCTGAAGGCCATGGCCGCGGAGCCGACCACGAGCGGCGCCTTGTCCGACAGCAGCTTGTCTATTATAGACACTAGCTCCTCTTTCTGTTCCGGCTCTAGGCTGTATCACTACGATACAGCTAGCGTTGCTACAACGTACCTATAACTCCTGTGTATGAGCGACATCCTGTCGGGGCAGACCTCGCTGAAGGCCATGGCCGCGGAGCCGACCAAGAGCGGCGCCTTGTCCGACAGCAGCTTGTCTATTATAGACACTAGCTCCTCTTTCTGTTCCGGCTCTAGGCTGTATCACTACGATACAGCTAGCGTTGCTACAACGTACCTATAACTCCTGTGTATGAGCGACATCCTGTCGGGGCAGACCTCGCTGAAGGCCATGGCCGCGGAGCCGACCACGAGCGGCGCCTTGTCCGACAGCAGCTTGTCTATTATAGACACTAGCTCCTCTTTCTGTTCCGGCTCTAGGCTGTATCACTACGATACAGCTAGCGTTGCTACAACGTACCTATAACTCCTGTGTATGAGCGACATCCTGTCGGGGCAGACCTCGCTGAAGGCCATGGCCGCGGAGCCGACCACGAGCGGCGCCTTGTCCGACAGCAGCTTGTCTATTATAGACACTAGCTCCTCTTTCTGTTCCGGCTCTAGGCTGTATCACTACGATACAGCTAGCGTTGCTACAACGTACCTATAACTCCTGTGTATGAGCGACATCCTGTCGGGGCAGACCTCGCTGAAGGCCATGGCCGCGGAGCCGACCACGAGCGGCGCCTTGTCCGACAGCAGCTTGTCTATTATAGACACTAGCTCCTCTTTCTGTTCCGGCTCTAGGCTGTATCACTACGATACAGCTAGCGTTGCTACAACGTACCTATAACTCCTGTGTATGAGCGACATCCTGTCGGGGCAGACCTCGCTGAAGGCCATGGCCGCGGAGCCGACCACGAGCGGCGCCTTGTCCGACAGCAGCTTGTCTATTATAGACACTAGCTCCTCTTTCTGTTCCGGCTCTAGGCTGTATCACTACGATACAGCTAGCGTTGCTACAACGTACCTATAACTCCTGTGTATGAGCGACATCCTGTCGGGGCAGACCTCGCTGAAGGCCATGGCCGCGGAGCCGACCACGAGCGGCGCCTTGTCCGACAGCAGCTTGTCTATTATAGACACTAGCTCCTCTTTCTGTTCCGGCTCTAGGCTGTATCACTACGATACAGCTAGCGTTGCTACAACGTACCTATAACTCCTGTGTATGAGCGACATCCTGTCGGGGCAGACCTCGCTGAAGGCCATGGCCGCGGAGCCGACCACGAGCGGCGCCTTGTCCGACAGCAGCTTGTCTATTATAGACACTAGCTCCTCTTTCTGTTCCGGCTCTAGGCTGTATCACTACGATACAGCTAGCGTTGCTACAACGTACCTATAACTCCTGTGTATGAGCGACATCCTGTCGGGGCAGACCTCGCTGAAGGCCATGGCCGCGGAGCCGACCACGAGCGGCGCCTTGTCCGACAGCAGCTTGTCTATTATAGACACTAGCTCCTCTTTCTGTTCCGGCTCTAGGCTGTATCACTACGATACAGCTAGCGTTGCTACAACGTACCTATAACTCCTGTGTATGAGCGACATCCTGTCGGGGCAGACCTCGCTGAAGGCCATGGCCGCGGAGCCGACCACGAGCGGCGCCTTGTCCGACAGCAGCTTGTCTATTATAGACACTAGCTCCTCTTTCTGTTCCGGCTCTAGGCTGTATCACTACGATACAGCTAGCGTTGCTACAACGTACCTATAACTCCTGTGTATGAGCGACATCCTGTCGGGGCAGACCTCGCTGAAGGCCATGGCCGCGGAGCCGACCACGAGCGGCGCCTTGTCCGATAGCAGCTTGTCTATTATCGACACTAACTCCTCTTTCTGTTCCGGATCTAGGCTGTAACAAAAAATTTATAGTTAATACAATTTATAAAAAGATCATCAGCAACGATTAAGCCCCAATTTCATTATTCGATGCAACAAATCGAGTTTTATAACCTAGTAAAAATATTGAACAAATTCAATTAAATTTTAATTTACAGCTAAGAGGTAAAACGAGTTTAGCCTGATCTGGTCGCGTTTATAGCCAATAGTGAAATCGGGGATAAGTCAAGCAGCATATGCGAAAAAAACACGATTCTTGAACGCATTACAGAGATCAGCTGGTTCGCCTACGTCACCGGAATAATACGAATAATAAAGTCTACGAATATGAATAACGGTGATACGAATAATTTGATAAGCTTTTTACCGACTTTTTTGGAGTTTACTCCTTAAGAAACGATTTGAGTTATAAGGCCCGGTACAGAAATTTTATGAGGGGTAAAATCAAGTGTAACACGAAAAGTTGAGGCGTTACGTAGAAAGGGACAAACATATATATCTGTAGGATTGAACGTGTAAAAGAAAGATATGGAATACATTACACGGTGTGTCTCATTCTCTCTTCATTCAAGGGGTCTCCTCTTTGCGCGATACTTCGTAGTATTTTATTTATATAATTTTGTAACATACTTTATGTAATACGCTTTATTAAAGTAATATAAATAATCCGAATAATTACAGATATATGTTTGTTTCTCTTATCATTTTAGCAGATGCGTTCATTTACCCTTTTTTTCTATTCGATATATATCATAATTATCGTTTGTAAGGAAACTCCAATTGTGCGTCGTAGCTGACACACACACACTTTTTAATGTTTAAACAGCAAACCTGTATAGTTTAGGTATGGCGTGCGCGGCCGTCTTGCGCACGTAGGGGCTCATGTCGCTGGAGGAGTCGCGGATGGCCAGCATCACGATGGGCACGATCATGTTCACGCGGATGGACGACAGCACGCGCAGCGCACTCGCTCGGATCAGCTGGTTCGGGTCCTGGCGAACAAGATTTATGTGCTTAAAAAAAATATATAAAAATATTTCCGGACTACTCACACAGCATCACCTAACCCCAAACTAAGCAGAGCTTGTACTATGGGGTGTTAGGTGACTGATATACTACATAAATACATTTTTTTTGTATATACATACATATGATACATAGAAAACACCCAGACCCGAAACCAGAAATAGCAGATCGTACAAAATCTTGTCCCCCGGCGAGAATCGCACCCGCAACCTCCTGCGCCTCAAGCGGACGTTCGCCCACCGAGCCACAGAGGTCTTCAAACAAGTCAAGGATAACTTTACATACATTACATGGGTCCTATCTTTCTGACTCAAAGGTGGTCGATATATGATAGTCTGTAAGGTATGTGTATATGGGAATCTGATGCCCGAATACTTACTTTATTATTTAATGAATTTAAAAAACTGACATATTACCTATTTCATTCAATTCATTAATGTGTATTCGTTATTCTTATTATTAAATTAGTTTTCTTTTTATGTATATTTTAGTGTTATATTATAGATAATAAATAACTTGTAATTATTATAGATTTGCACACCTGTTTAGGTAGAGTGTTATTGGACATTTAATTTAGATTTAAGACCTATTGTACAAACATTCTCGCAAATAAATGAATTACTATTATTACAATGTTATTATTATTGTTCATGTAGTGTGGCACCAGTTTTCCTATTTGCAGAGAATTCGTCGAGAACAATTGGCCGAAATAACAATACAATTCTCCCGCCGCGTCATTCGGTCCCTATGTTCGCGATAAGCTCAAAAACTGCTAAACGGATCGTTAATGTGGTTTTAGCACAGCAATAGGTAGAGTTCAGATTCAAGAGGGTTTTCGCATTCGAACAAAGCCGGAACGGGCCAACAGTTACAAAATTTATAGAATGTCGGTCTTTTACAGTACAGTGTACTTCAGAGCGTGTGCCAATGCGCTTCATGACCTGATACCACCATCTCCAGTCTATCATTGGTCGCTCTGGCGTACGGCTGGTTTTCATGCTCACTTATATACCATCAACACCCACAAACGCATACAATGATCCCGCAATACATATATCCCGATCTCTTTCAAGATCAAAGTGAATAGGTTTTTTCTGGGCAAACTTATTCCATCGTCTTTGCCTTCTAGCTAGACTGTAGTCAAAAATAAGCCCATTTATAGTAAAAAAATAAAATAAAAAAACCTTCAAAGCCCGCTGGAAAGTACTGATGGACAGCAGAGCTAAGTCCTGCTGCTCCTCTGCATACCGGACCAGGTATACATACACCAGTTTCTTCACCTCAATGTTCTTTGACACCACATTCTTCACAACAGCAGGGAATCTAAAACATACAGTTATAGCTATCTAGTGGGCGTTTTTACTTCTCTTACTTCAAAAGAATAGGACTTTTCTGCAATACAACCCTGTTTGACAGCCTTAGGGGTTCTGAGTTTCCGAAAATCCATTCTTGGCAGAAGTTAAAACCCTATTAAAAAACCAACCTCAAAAATTTTAAGTTACAGGTATTATAGTTTCTGAGGTTTCCTGATTAAACAGTGAGTGGTAGAAAAGCTATTTAACCTTAATATGTAGACTAGATGGGTTCAGAATTAATTTTCTGATGCCTTCTTTGTAAAGTATTTGTTTCCATCAAAGATTCCTAGTCAAGTCATGGTGACAGATGTTGGGAATTCTATTCATCATTCTCTTGCCCTTATCCCACATTACATTGGGTCAGCACAACATGTTATGTACTTCCATTTTCCTCTGAAACTCAACATCTCAACACTCACTGGGAATTCTACTGAACCAACTCCATATTAATAGAGTTGGTTCTATTATAGTAATAATGCAAGTTGGGCAAGTTATATCACTCAGCAAAAAAATAATAATAGGTGAGCAAGGAAGTCACTGAATAGTCACTGGCTAGATATAGACAATATAACTATAACATAAATATTTCCAGACATTTCACACAACAACATCTAGCCCCGTGGTAAGCTTGTGTTACGTCATACATATATATATTTTTTATTTTACATATTAAACACCCAGACCAAGGAGATCGTGCTTGCAGAACATACAAACACTTTCACCCTCGGCGGGAATCGAACCCGCTACCTCTTGCGCCGCAAGCGGACCCTCACCCACCGCGCCACTGAAGCTGTCATAAAACATATAGTATAGCGGAGAGATAATGTTATTTATGTCATTTATGTCAGCTGGACTACCTGGAAATTTATTTTTTATATTTTTGTGATAATATTTCATAGACTTACAAATCTGACGCATCTCTTCCTTTAGCTATCATGCCAATTATTCTCTTCATGGCTTCCAACTTCAACGAGTCTTTGGAGCCATCCAGCATCATTTTAAGATCTTCATTCCTGAAACCATAACTTAATTTAGCAAGATTAGGTAGGATTTTTTTATATTTGATTCACCAACTAGAAACAACTGAAATAGGTACATATAACATTTTACATTTTCCAATAACAAAGGAAGTAAGGGCAATTCTTTGAAATTGATGGCGATTAAACAAGTTTTTTTCTATGGGAAGAATAGTTGTGAGAATTTATTACAATACCAGAGCACTTTTAAATTGCAATATCTACTATTAATCTGTACCTGTGCCTCACATTGTAGCCAGATAGTAGTCGCATCGTAGAGATGTTTCTCGGTAAATACAACGAAAATCACTTACTTCTTGTAATCTGGCTGGAAGAAGGCACCAGATGCAGGATCACCTGCAGGGTATTCCACCTCTCCCACGACCACCTTGTCGTTATTATACGACACTATACTAGCCATTTTGTTAATATATCGCCTTTAAATCACATGGAATCATGTGGATTTTTATTAAATACAAGCAAAGAACTTGAAATTTCCAAAACTTTCGCTTTTCGGCGTTTTGTCAACAAATCAAATGCTTGTGACGTTGACATTTGACATTGACGCGATGACGTCGCCCGATCTAATAATTTTTATGTTACTGTCAAATGCTACTTAGCAAAGATTTTTCATACGATTCTCATTGCTCAAAAAAGTAAAATAAAAATCGATATTATCTGAATAGCAATTGTAGAAATTTTCGTAAATTTTCAATTTGAAATCATTACTAGAACAAGTTTTATATCATTACATTAAGTTACCCTATCCTTAGGGTCGGATTATATTTGCAAGCATGCATCGCACTTTCGAAAGTTGGAAAAATCAACGTAGGTAGGTAGTTATTGCCCAAATGTATGCTTTGCTCGGGCGGGATCTCTTAAGGGAACTGAATTATAACTCACGAGATAGGTACATAAGATAAAAGTAAAGCAAACCGGTTTAGTTCGTTGCAAAACTAAAATATACCACAAAGAAACAGATAGCCGTTGCTTATTCGGAAATGAATTATATATAATAACATTATAAATAATTTGAGAATTACGTAGGTAATCTATTTATAAATATTTTTACAGAAACGTTAAATTATTTTACCATCTCTATTAAAACCTAAAAAAAATGTTTGATTTTATTTAGGACTCCGGTTATGACGTGGTCGTGCTATTTTTCATAAAATTTAAATAATTTTAAGAATAACGTAATCATAATTACGTTATTCATAAATTTATTTATAATATATGTAATACATATAATTAATTTCCGAAGCGACATAATAATATCTTCTAAGGTAGGTTCTTATATGTAATACATAATATACTTTTGTATTTAATTAATCAGTACGTACCTACTTGTAAGTATTATAAGTCATTTAATGAGACAAAAGAACACTGTTCAGCTTTATCATTTCTCCACAGACACACTAAACTTTTGCTCTGTAATACTACCTTCGTATGAATCTACATCTAAAGGGATACAGATAAAACAGCAAGACCCCGTTCTTTTGAGCGGAAAGCGAAAACGCTTATGTATGCAGAACTGAGTAGCTGCTTAGAACAAAGATGCGAGCTTTTATTGCCGCGGAAACGATCCGAGCACTGCAGAACTAGCAATGCTCAGACACGGCAGCAGGTATAATAGTTTGCAACAAGTAGTGATATTATTAATTTTATTTATTTATTTACTAGACACACAAAACACATTACAACATTAACGTTTAAACTAATAAAAACTAAATTAATGAAATCGTTCATTTGCAGCAATATATAATAATTAGGTAATACATGTCGGACCTTAAAAACTAAAAGTCAGTGTTCAGTCAGCAGCAAGTAGGCGTGCAAATGTTAAGTCAAAGTATAATTAATTTTTAGTAGGGTCATTTATAATTTATATATTCACTAACGCTTTAATGAAAACACTTTTCAAACATCGAACATAATTTTGTTTTAAAAATATATCCATATAACTCTTTAAATTGTTCTGGTAGTTTAAAAATTAGGTAAGCATTTATGTTTGTAATTATAGCATAAAATTCCAACCAAACATGTACCATGGAATTTTACCTATTGCTTTGCGTGTGGGACGGCAAGCCCACACCCGTGGAGACTTCTTGTGCGTGTTGATGGCTGAAGGACAGTGATGTGATGACACGGTAATATTATATCTATACAGTTTTCCAACTCGGCCGAGACTTTTAAATAAATGCTAACAGCTGCGCGGTACCTGGACATACAATAAGTGCTTAGTGCTGTCCACCTACAGCATTATAAATTACAAAACGTAATTAATTAGGTACTTTGTTAAGAATAGAATAATAGGAATTGAAAGTGTTCAATAAAAAATGAAGTTCTTTATATTTTTGATTAAAATAAAAACTATGTTTTATTTTTATTGTTGAGTCCGACTTAATATAAAATCGGTTGTTATTAAGTCAGACTTAAAAAAAAAAAATCGACCGAAACTGTGTCACATCCGCGACTGCCTGTATCCTTCTTGATTTGTGATAACCTTTAATTGAGGCATGAACTGCTATACCTACATAATAGCTCGAGTTTCGACCGTTTTTAAGAAGTTTGTATGCTGTTTATATAGTATTACCACGTATTACCGTGGTGCTGAATTGTAAGCGTGTAGCTTGAAGTCTTGTATTATTGTGACGTCATCCTTCACTGCACAACTGACACTGATTCTTCTTGCAGAGATTATCCGTTATGAAACATCTTGAACAAAATTTAAGGGTTTATGAATATAAGCGTTTCTTTTAGGGAGAGTGAGACAGCTGCACGGATAACTATTAACTATTAATTATGAAAAGAATTTATAATTAATCCAACGTACTAAGTTATTTTATTCCGATAGTGAATCATTTTTAAATAGTTTAAAACCGATACCATTTAAAAATAAATTTGGTTGGAATGATTTTGTTGCAATAAAATATATCAATGTTAGTCATAAATATTCAGAATGTTTGTTGTTATTTATACAATAGTTAATGAATTTTAAAATGTATTGCAAAATTTATTAAAACTACGTAAATTGTTAGCTGTAGTACTGAGCCGTTTCCGGTTGTCAAACCTAACCTAACTTTATCGACTCCAGCACGCCATTCTGTTTCTGCGCTTCGTAGCGACTAGACCTCTAAAAAATGAAAAGTATTGTGGTGTTGTGCTGGTGGAGACTGTTTTAAGGTTAGTCACTAACTTGTATTAAACTGTGTAAAAGTAAGTACCTAGTTAATATATTTTTTGAGCGGTCTTGTGTAAGTTTATTTAGTAACCTATAAATACCTCTAATAGCTCAGAAGTGGGATAGCACTCGTGATTTTTGTTCAGATTTAACATCAAAATTATATTTTATGGCAAACAAAAAAGTTGTGTACTGAGACTGGCTGTTCTTTTGAACAAATAATATATTATTTTATTCTTTGACTTTTTCATTTCAAGTTCATCGCTACTAATTATAAATAAATAAATATTTCCTGACAATCCACACAACAACATCTAGCCCCGTGGTAAGAAGCTCTTAGCTTGTGTTAAGGGTACTAGACATCTGATATACTTAATATAATATACATACGTACAGAGATATTTTTATTATAGGTACATATTAATTATACATATTTAACACCCAGACCAAGGAGAAAGTGCTTGCAGAACATACAAACACTTGACCCCTCGGCGGGAATCGAACCCGCTACCTCTTGCGACACAAGCGGACTCTCGCCCACCGCGCCACTTCGGCAGTCATTATTAATTATTATTAATTATTTTAAGTTGCATACCAATTAGCCTCAAATATTGAACAAAAATCACTTTTTCTTGAGCCTAAATCCCCTTAGATTTAGGCTCAAGAAAAAGAGATGCGCGTGAACGTGAAAGATCGGACGTCATCGAAATTGTAATGATTAAATTATTATAATAGTTTGTCGCCAATCAAATCTACAAACCGACGATCTAGATCTTTCTCACGAAAACTAACTAGTCTAGATAGATGTAGTAGCATTAGTGATTATATGCCCTTACGTAAATACCTACCGTAAAGTAAATAAAATAACAGGGTTTTCTCCAAGCCCATAAAAGACTTGCAAACCATATCATGACCACGCTATTTACAGAAAATTAACATTGATTATGATTTATCTAGTGCGGAAAGGAGAAAACTATCCACCGAATTTGGGAAATATCGATTAACAAACAAGCGGAGGCGTTATTCTCATTCCCTAATGGATAGATCAAATAATAAGCATAATATGAAGGTATTGCAGCACATACGTAATAAAGATCAAATTATTCTTAAAGATTTTCTTATTAAAGTATCGAACTTAACACAAAAGTTTCAAATTTAATTTAAATTGAATAATTTAACAGACCAACTTTTACATAAAAAACCTTAAAAAATAGAATACCATAACATCTTCCCTGCACACATTTCTATAGAAACCCAGTCATATTCATGTTTTCATCTTAAATTTCCACTTCTATGGCTTCATACGTCTATGGCCCCTCTCCTACGTCACCAAGGGCACGCAAGCGCGCCGCGGTCGATGTAGCTCACTACAGGTGAAGCCCGCCATTGCCAGTCGACTCGGCGCCATCGCGACACACGCACACATCACCCGAGAACAACCCTACCACGCCAAAAACATGACAGAACCACAGAGAAATCACACAAAAAACTACCACAATTGAATTTAGAACTAAAACAGCGCCTGTGAAAACTCCAATGGCAATTATCTATGTGTTCTGTTTTCGTATTCAACAGGCGCGCTCAGGTTTTCGCTGTTGAAATTTAATTTGCGAAATTATTGTATGTAATGTACACAGTGTTGTTTGGAGGATGTGATTCATAATGTAATTTGGATGGAGTGAAGGTGAGTTATTGATTATGATTACATGATTTTTTTTAGGAATTAGCTAATTTTTTGCTAGCCTAGAAGATGTGTTCATTTCGAAGAACCATCGCAAATTCGCAACGTACCTACCTACCAATATCGCTCTTATCAGTTTATAAGCTTGTCTATAATATTACTTCAGTTTGATGTATTTATTATATTAAATATTTTAATTAGGATAGTGGTAGAACTAAACAGGATATACCTAATGGTAAAAATTATTCCATTACCTAATATTTACTCTCTGTTTTCGCTGAATTATTGTCAAACTCGAAATTTGTATTAAAATAGTTCTGCACCCTTCAAATATCGTTTCTATCCTTACATTAGGTTAGGTAGGTACACACCTACTTAATTAATATTTATCACTCTAATTCTCTTGTGTTTTAACGGTTCCGTACAAAGTCAATTGGGATGGGACTGATACCTAGTTGGCGGTTTTCTGTATCTCAAGGACCACGATAGATAGTTTAAATTTTTTTTGGGATGTTGTAGGTACTTTAGTTCTGTTGCCGCCATAACAACAATACTTAAACCAAAATTATTCTTAGTTAAATAATATAAATAAATATGACCGCTCCAAATGAAACAACTAGGTACCTTTTATTTTGAAATTTTTTTGTGATCTCTGATTGTTGATATAGTAAAGCTGTTGAATAACACGGAGACCTCGGTGTATGAGCCCTGATCTCATAGGTACATTTTGATTTATTTGGATTTTCGCGATAAAAATCCATAAGGGGGGCACAGATAAATACGCTGTATATTCGAATCGAAAAAGAAGTTCCTGAGATTTGTGCGCTCAAGCAAAAGTTTCAGAACCATATTACTTAAACGACAAAATCACGATATTATTAAGTAATATCGTTACTTTATCCTGACTTGAGCCAATAACTGCCAAAAACCTGTTACGCGATAAATTAATGGCATCATAACATAAACTAAGTACCTAGTCATGTATAGATATATATATGAAATATTAATAGTAACTCTTTTTTTGTGTTGGCAATAATAATACACTGTATAGGGTTCTTTCAATAGATAGTAGAAGATCTAATCCTAAATGAAACATAATTTGCTATCGGCCTTCCAACATTTATATTAAGAATTGGTTTCCTAATAAATTCCCGACCGCCATTTTTATGATTTATGATTTTCCATTAAATTTTGAAGTTTGATAAAAGAAAAAAACCATATTATGTTTTCAATACAATATGCAGACAAGTTGATATAGGGTTGATACAGACATCAAAACACTCGGTCCTATTAGGGGTTTGTGAATTTTAAAAATTTCAATACGATCCTAAATCGACCTTCGCCGGGCTGATAATAAACATATTTTATAACAAATTGTATATTAGAAAATATATTAAGAATGGGTTTGTTAAAAACACCTGGACCGAATAAATAAATATACAAAAAAAGAGATTTATTAAGCTCGGCTGGGTAAGTAAACTAAATGCCTTCAATGGTACGCGTGGTACGTTAACATGTTTAAGGGATGCCTTTTGTAATAATTTTATTTTTTATTGTTAATTTTTTATTTACTCAAATATTACTTCGTGAAAGGTACAGAGTATGTGCAATAAAATGCATGTAGTTTTTTATTGTCAAATTTAGATTTAACAAATTTGATCCTACGTTACGGTGATCAATTTTTAACCCCCGACAAAAAAAGAGGGGTGTTATAAGTTTGACGTGTCGGTCGGTCTGTCTGTCTGATTGGACATCATAGCTCCCGAACGGATCGGATGGAGCCATTTTAATTTTGTTTTTTTTGTATGAAAGGTGAGTCAGGCGCCTGTGTTCTTAGACATGTTTTATGAAAATCGGTTGTGCCGTTTAAAAGTTATGTGGGTTACAGTGGGGAAGGAAAACCGAAAATCTGCAAATAAACTCGAGTGGGGTATCAATTGAAAGTGCATCGCGTGCACATTACAAAATATTATGGTGTTTTACTTTTAAGGAAATTAAGGCACTGGATTCTCGGGCTTTTCTTAAATTTTAAATTTAGATTTATTATAATATGCATATATTTTATAACTTTATTGTAACTTTACTATTGATTTACTTATTTTAATATGTTTTTACTTATCATGCTTTGTACAAAATTTTAGTTTATAATAATTTTATCTTCTCTTTTTCTTTCTGTGTATCTCTATTTGCTATGATTTGTGTCAAATAGAAGGAGGTTCCCATAGTACAGGCTCAGCCTAGTTTGGGAACCATTGATTACTGTAATTTTTTTATTATGTTTTTGGAAATAAATATTATTATTATATCCCAACTATCTGTGTATTATAAACTATAATTTTAAATACGTTTAAATCATCGGATTAGTGTGACGTCCTTGCCCTGTTGTTCTCAGATCCTCAAGATGCTGTCCCCGAAGATCAACCGCTCTGTCCGAGTCAACGACGGGCAGCTCATAGCTCTGTCAGATCGCGCGCACTGCGACCACTCACAGGTACTTAAAGTTTTTTAATAAAAAAAACACTTTTTTTTTGTAGGTAGGTAAACTTTCTTGACGAGAACACCGTATTTTTTTCCGGATCAAAATTCTAAGTATCGCAGGCATTCAGGCACAATTGCGTACCAATTTGGGTAAATGCACTTAGTTTTCGATAACTTTTAGTTTGAAAATAACATTATTTCTTAAACTTAACTCTTGAAATGTCTTGAAAAATATGCGTCTGTTTTCTTAGCCTAGTCACTGTTCTTTACTTAAATTATAGAATAAAGTCAAACAATTATAAAAAAAAAACATTTTATTATCATCGAATTGTTACACAACGAAAAATATTGATTATTGATAACATGAGTACCTTGTATTTATTTCAAAATATTCTAACTTGACTACAGAAGTCGATGTAGATTGAACTATTCGAATCAACTCAAAAAGATGCATTTGCCCCGTAGTCGCTTTTAGCCTGGTTGACCTTAATAATTAATTGTAAATTATCTCGAACTATTTCAGGAATTTTATAGGTTTCGTAGTCGTAGACTCTTAGGTGTTATATCTTAGGTTTTACTGGCAAATGCTAGGATAAGCCGTAGCTCGGGCTTTTGCAGTAGCAGATATTTTATCCAACGTGAGGCAGGAACGCAATATCCGAGATATTAAGGTCATTTCGAGATCTAGCACTTTCCGAGAGCTGGGAAATGTCGTTGAACCGTGAATTAAGTTATTCCACAGTTTAAAATATTTTATAGCTCCGTGATTTAGATGAGATCTGTCACATTCATCTGCTTAAGCAAAATAATGCATTTTAATTAAAATAGATTTAGTTTACTATTTCGCATAAGTAAGGGATCCGAGTAAGTCAATTGTTACCATGTAACAGTTGACTTCAAAGCTGCGTACTTTAACCATCGACTAATTTAACTCGGAGATTAACAATTTAACAGGCCCTAGAAATGTAAAAGGATTTTGTAGTTTGACGATTATTTATAAATAAAAGTTTGAACGCTTTAAATATACTTGTGGAGCTGTTAATTCACTCAGTCACATGTGACAAAGCTAAGTAATTCGTGACATAACTAACCATAGACACGTATTAATTACTATTCCTTACTTAGGTTACTCGAATTTTGAAATAAACCCTGTGTTTTATGCCTGAGTTGATCGAATTCAGCATTTTGTTATTATTGTTGTTGCAGTCCGGTTATCTGCACAAGCGAAGTTCAGACAACACAAAATGGCAGCTGCGTTGGTTTGTGCTTTACCAGGTAAGACACAAAATAAAAATAAGAAACAGATATTTTATTTGATAATGCTCTTTGTTACTAGGAAAATTATAATGTTTTCTTAGACAAAGAGCTAATTTTACCATCAAGTAAAATCCCTTGTAAATAATCGGTGGGTAAATATTGGGCTGTTAAGAAACAAAAATAGTGTGAGTAAGACATCAGGACAGGATCTTAAGTACTCTTTAGATACTTAGGACTGTACTTGGACAAGACGAAATGAAAGAGGCCCTGCCGGCTTAGCACGGCGATTTTTAGATTGGGTTTTTCTTCCTTCACTATTGCCACTAATACTGCTATTACTAACATTTCGTATCAACACACAGAACATGCTCTTCTACTACGAGTCGGAAAACAGCAACCGACCGACGGGGGTGCTACTGCTCGAGGGATCTTACTGCGAGCGGTTCAGCAAAGCGCCCATGGAGCGGAACCCATCTGTAAGTTAATTTCATGACATTCGCCATATTGCACAATAAAAATCAAGACGTTCGTTGCACTAAAAATATATTTTATTAAATCATCCAGATAGGAAAAGTCTAGGACACCAGTCGTAGGTAGCCAGTTTTCAGATCAAATAGGCTTTGTACAGCCCGCTAACGTACATGTTACGAAACTATGTTAAACCTCAACTATCGCGAGATTACTAAAAATTAATACCTAATTAGGAATTATAATTAGTTATTATAGTCCAGTAAACGACGCGCTAACCCTGCTGTTTTTGCTAAGTGGCTGCAACCAACGCGAAAATGTTCTGTAATCACCGGGGCTAGTGCAAAAAAGATGTAAAAGGTTAAAAAATATACTTTTTTTTAAATAATTTTATACAGAAAAAGATCGCATCCGTAACCTTTTTTTCTGCAACCGAAATTATTTCTGCGCTTTGTATTATCGAGTGAAGCCCCGAGTAACGACGTCTCGTAGAAAATCCAAGGACTATTCCACTTCCAGTGCAGAAAAAAAATTCAACCTATCACGAAATGGCGCGTTGTTGTAATTGGTAGCGCGTCGGTCGGGGCGCTATCCCGGAGATGCAGGTCTAATGAGGTTTATCACATATTAAAAATCATTAAAAATATACTTTGTCTGAAATATCTCGAAAACTATAAAATATGAGAAAACGTTTTAAGTAGAGTTTGTAGGAAATTAAATTCTCTAAAAAAAAGGTTCAGGTCAATTTTCGCGTAATGGGCATCATTTCCTCGCAAATCGAAAAGCGTTTTAAAGGTTAGCTCTGCTTTTACTGGATGTTCTATTAGGGTCTTATCAGGGTCTAGCGGATTGCAGATTGCACAATAACATAAAGTAGTCGCTCTCTTTATTTTATAATTCATAAATTTACTTAATTCCACAATATACATTGTATTTGAAAATTACAATAATGCATAATATCACAGATTAGAAATCTGTGGTTATAGATATGTCGGGAGCTTTCTCTCTTTGTCATTATGTGATCTTTGTGTATCTAATTTTACTCGGAGCTGGTGAAACATGCCCTAAGTACACCAACCTACGGCAGAATTACGTTTATAAAATTAGAGCTTAGATAAGCGTCGACTAATTATATAATTGAAAGGTGCAATTTTTTTTTGTGTGCTTGCGCTGTCAGTTTATTTGATCATTATAAGATATTTCTGTTAACGCTTTTCGCCCACCACACATCCGCTCTATTTATAAATATCTGTATTGACGAATGTTCCCACTAAAACCTTATATTTCTTTGAGTCTATTTGCTTGTTAAACTGTCTTGTCTGTAGGTAGGTATTACTTTTCAAATGTTTATCCCCAAACGGAATGTATTTATGTACCTTTTATGCTCGTTTCCCTTTTGGTATCTTTTTACTAATTAAGAACAGGTTTATATGTAGGTATTACTGGTATTCCATAGATTTTAAATAAGTTAAAATTTTAACATTAATGTAAACATAACTGCGTGTCTACGTGCGTACACTTTCGTATTTCGTAAGTATTCTATCTGTTTTTTTGTCCACAAATTATTACTGAACGTTTGATATGTTGATAGTACTTTATGATAATCAGGCTTCGGACAAACCTACGCGTAATAAACGCGGGAAGCGGGACGGTACGCGGGAGCATCTGCAATGCGGGACACTTACCTAAAAACATTCCGCTTTGTGGTGCGTAGGTGTGCATAGAGCCTTAGAATAGGTAACATTACCGCGCGGCAGACGCTCTTACTTAGCAGTCGCTTTGGTCGCGCAGGTCTGGCCGAAGTTTGGAGGTTTTGTCTGTTCACGTCCGTAAGTGGTAACCCTCTGAATCCTTACACGTGACCTCCGGGTGGTGCTAAGAACAGTCTCTGGTGGTAGGCTTCGGCCGCGGCTTGTCACCACCCTCCGGGCTATGCCAGTGCGTGAAGCGATTTTTTCGTGTTTCGTAATGTGGCCCGGAGAAGCCACCTTCTAGGTCTTCATGTCCCATCTTAGACCACATCGTCACTTTACATCAGGTGAGATTGTGGTCAGGCTTATCGATCATAGAAAAAAAAAAAGTGAAGTTTTAATGTCAATAATCAAATAATAAAATTAATATTTCCGGAATACTCACACAGCATCACCTAACCCCAAACTAAGCAAAGCTTGCACTATGGGTTAGGTGACTGATATACTACATAGTAGATTTTTTTTTAAATACACACCTACTTAAGATAAATAGAAAACTCCCCGACCCGAAACCTGAAATTTTAGATCGTACAAAATCTGGTCCCCGGCGTGAATCGAACCAACGCAACCAAACAACCAACCCGATTGGACATGACGTTGAAAAAGCTATAAGAAAAATAAAATTTTACCTCCGATAAACTGTAAAGTTGAAACTAGTACCTACTTAAAGGGTTTTCTTAATGAACATTATACCTACATAAGATATCGCTTTCTTTTAGCAATTCAAATAACTGTTTCGACATCGAATAAAGCTGCCATTCTTTCTAACATCGGCCTTCTACCAGTAATGTAATAGTGTAATCATATAGAAACAAGGAAAAAGTTTACTCTCAATTCGTTTTTCTGCAGAAAAAAACATAACATAATGCAATATTTACGAAATAACTCGACTAAAAGCCGCAAATATCGTCCTTTTCCAGTGGCCATAGCCGAGGGGGCTTTTAGGTATTTCTCTTCTTCCGGGATAATACCGAGTCCATTTTTGTTTTTATTTGTTTAGTTACGAAATAATGTCGTTCCGCATAAATGAATGCTGCGTTCCCGCGTTCACTCAATTTTTAAGTAGGTAGGTAGAGTAGAGACTAAATAATTTGAGAAGGTTCCTTTGTAAGAAATGAGTATTTTAATTGATTCATTTCATTTCAGGATAATTATTCTAATGTAAGGATATTATCCTGAGTCAAGATACATAACACCTCTTTGTGGTCCATGCATTCCTGGTATTTAGCCTTTGGAGTAAAACGTTGTTTTTTTATTTTGCAAACTGTTATCTGAACTATAACTGTAAAAAACTTTTATAATATTTTTTTTAATTTATGCATTAATCGCTTTATTCAGTAATAGATCTAAATGGAGACGAGATTTAATATTGTTTTTTACAGTTATAGTTCCGATAACAGTTTGCAAAATTAAAATAACATTTTACTCCAAAGGCTAAATACCAGGAATACATGGACCATGAAGAGGTATTATTTTCTTGACTATATGAATCTACGTACCTCTGCATCGTTTTTGCTATCCTGGTAGATAATATAAATTGTACAAAAAAATATTTTTTTTTTCCTGTATTACTAAAAATATTGTGCTTGAATTTATATGAATTATCTCAGTTCAAGTAGGAAAACAAATATTCAGACTAATTGACATTATTCTACTAACTTTCGTGTCGGCATTTTTATACCTTGTCTTGATCAGTTTTCGACGTAATTATATTTCGTCATTATACCTCGATGTTTTTATACTGAGACCAAAAATGTTTGTAAAATCGTCACAGACATTTCTAGCCCAACTCCTATTACTTTCAATCTATTTTACAGATTGTATTTACTTATCGGTCGTATTATAAATGTGTTCGCTATTTATTAAAATCATAGAAACAGTAGAAAAGTGTCCCGTAACTATCTATTATTAAACAGTGTCGCCTTGAACTCGGCCCGGTAATGCCAATCGATAAGTTATTTAAACTGCAGCTTGTTAGTTCTAACGTTAAATAATATTGATAAATATTGTATAGTTATGGAAATAACTCATTCGATTTCTTGATTAGAGATGAACACATCAACCCCTCGTCTATGGTAACTTTTTGCAGCGAGGCGAAGTGATGCTGCTAAAAGTAATATATAAGTCAATTGTTATATATTTCCTTTAAGCAAAGTGCATGATAGGTAATTACTATAAAATCCCTACTAATGTTAGAAAAGAAAAAGTTACTCTGTCTGTCTGTTCATCTTTCACGCAAAGACTACTGAAACGTTTTAAGTAAACTTTGTTACACAGATTCTCTAGAGCCTGAGAAAGGACAAATGCATAGTGACATAATGTCAATGTAATAAAGGTTAAAAAAAATACCGCGGAAAATTCGATATAACACCGCGGGACACTAGTAGTACTTATAACTATTAATCAACCACGGAAATAAGGTTGTCTTCGTCCCAATACAGTATGATACAATCGCAATTCAGTAAGATAGTCCGACACGCACACGAGTCGAAGTCGCAAAACTGTAACGCATTATAATTAGCAGAGAGAAACTCGAAGGATTCTTAGTTTTCATATAAATTAACTTTAAGTTGACCTGTCCATGTATGCCCTGTGCGTCTAAGGAAATAAACGTTTTGACTTTGACTTTAAAGGCATGGTAAATATCCCGTTATAAATTTATTAGCAGAGCGTTGCAAATGGACTAAGCCTCATTAGTAGAGATGTTGCGAAGTTACAAATCGCTCACAACAGCATTAAGTATCTTTACTAGAAAAAATCGCCGTGGTAATAATCTTAATTTAAATTAAAAAAAAACCGATTAAAGAACTTTAGTTAGAATACCGATAGAAGTAAAAAGTCATACTATTTTGTAATGTGCACGTGATGCGCTTTCATTTGAGAATCAGAGATCTGAATAAAAGAAAAAAGAATCGAGTGTATTTGCAGATTTTCAATTTTTCCTTCTCCACTTTTACTCTTATAACTATTTAAACTTAACTTCTAATTCTAAACTTATAACATCCCTCTTTTTTGTCAGGGGTTTAAAAGGGTAGGAGTGCGCTAGCAAATTGTGTCAATCACTAAATTATTAAATTTTCAATCAAAATAAACTCTCGTAACAATGTTATGCGATATTTGGGAGCTCAAACCAATTCCGTTTGCGGTAAATTCACTCGCGGTGGCCCTTATTGAACGCAGGTAAATGTCAAAGTTATTTGTTTTATTGAATTGTTAAGCTTCGAACAAACGTGCGCTACCAATGCATTTAATAGGGCCTTTTGCACACATACGCGTCCACAAAGCGGGATATTTCAGGCAAAACTGTTCCCGCGTTGCTGAAGTACCTACTTGGCTATTATTAAACTAACTTTTTACATAGGTAGTTTTAAATAAATATTGCCGTACAATCCACACAACAACACTAGCCCCGTGGTAAGCCATAAGCTTGTGTTACGGGTACTAGACATCTGATATACTTAATATAATAGACATACATAAACTACTCAAAACAACTTAGGGCCCACCTGCATTTTTGGTAATAAAAATTAACTAATTAAAAATGCGTACAACTTATGTTATTTTTTACTTAAAAAAATGATTTACATGTTCTATAAGAACTAAATGTGTCCAAGTTATTACGGTTACCACAAAAAAAGGTGCAAATCACAATTTTCAAAAATTCACTCACATTCACTAAACTTTAAACCATAATTTTCCCGACACGCACTTCAATTTAATGTGATGATAAGGTGCCGGATGTTGATTAATTCTAGTGTTTAGTAACGTGTAGGACCTCCTCTGCTCCTTACACATTCCCTGAGCCGGTTAGGGACGCTCTCTATCAGGTGAGCCACGTTTTCATCAGGAATCTGTTCCCAACAATGTTTTAATGCATTCACCAATTCCTGTCGACTGTGGATAGCGGTATAAGTTTCTTTAAGGCTTCGTTTGAGTTGATCCCATAAATGTTCAATCGGTTTTAGGTCGGGACTCATTGCAGGCCAAGGCAAAACATTGATATTCGCGTCCGAAAGAGCACTTTGAGTCAGACGGGCAGTGTGAGGACGTGCATTATCTTGCATCAAGATGAAATTCTGACCAACTCGCTGTGAATATGGGATGACATGAGGTTGGATCACCTGTTGGACGTAGCTGGCGGCGTTTACGTTGCCCTCATTCAAGAATACCAGCTCAGTTTTACCCAGTAGACTGATTCCACCCCACACCATAATACTGGGTCCACCAAAACGGTCAGTTTCTCGAATACAAGGATCCTCAAAACGTTCCCCTGGTTTTCTCCAGACACGTACCCGTCTGTCATCACTGAAAAATTTAACTTTAGGCTCATCAGTAAAGAGCACTGTTCTCCAATTGTCCATGGTCCATTCGAGATGTTCACGTGCAAACCTTAAACGCGCTGCACGATGTGCCCTGGTTAATTTTAATCGCACAGCGCGCATTCTGGATCTTTGTTGGTCTTCATGAAGTCTGTTCCGTATGGTTTGATTGCTTACACGGGTACCAGTAGCATCACGTAAGCGATTTTGTAAGGTACGCGCGGTCACAGTGCGCTCTCGACGTGCAGTAAGTCGAACGTACCGATCTTCCTGGGAAGTGGTGGCCCGATTTCTACCACCACCTCGTCTCCTGGCAACACTACCTGTCTCCTGATAACGTTCCCAATCATTTCGGATCGCATGCCTAGACACACCGAGGCGTGAAGCTACCGATCTCTATGAATTGCCCTCTTGAAGCTAAACTACAGCTCTGGAAGCTGTTTCCGGGTCCATATGACGTCGAAATCCGGGCATTGTTATTTTAAACAAAGCAATAACACCGAAGCAAATGATAAACAACGATACAATATCAACTTGTGTTTGTTATGAGATGCAGAACACAAGTGATTAGAAAAGTTCGTAAACGCTGATTTGAGCCATTTTTTAGTTTTTTCCGTCTACCCACTTAGGAACCACCCTAAACGTGACATTCCAAACGTGTGACCATGTGTAAACATATGCACTTGGAGTCTACACACTTTAATTTACAAATCAGCAGGCAATAAAAATATCACGGTCGAAGTTCCGAAAAAAATCAAGTGGGCCCTAAGTTGTTTTGAGTAGGATATTTTTTTATTATACATACTAAACACCCAGACCAAGGAGAAAATGCTTGCAGAACATACAAACACTTGACCCCTCGGCGGGAATCGAACCCGCTACCTCTTGCACCGCAAGCGGACCTCCGCCCACCGCGCCACTCAAAAGTTTAAAAGCAATATTGATAAAAGTCCATCCAATCAAATTAAATGTAAAATCTTTAATGGTGTTAATCAACAAAGCGATGGTACCTACTCGTA
Source organism: Gymnoscelis rufifasciata (assembly GCA_929108375.1). Lineage (NCBI taxonomy): Eukaryota > Metazoa > Arthropoda > Insecta > Lepidoptera > Geometridae > Gymnoscelis > Gymnoscelis rufifasciata. The sequence goes on from OV815314.1 coordinate 13,927,150, forward strand.
TTAATTGATTGATGTTGGTTTATCCCCAAGTGTCACAATTGAAATAATATTTTTAAGTTTAAAAGTTTTAATAAAGAATATTTATTCATATAACTTCTTAACGTTTTTTAGTGGTTAGATATTTTTAAAAAATAATTTATTTAACATTTCTCTAAAAACGTTACAAGGTGGGGACATACATATTTTAGCACTTTGGAAGTAGGGGCAACCCCAAAATTTATTGTTTTTATTCATATTTTTGGTATGTAAATCTTAATGCAGTTCACAGAAATATCTACCTACTTACCAAGTTTCAACAGTATATCTAATACACAAAATCAAGGAAAAACAGTGACTGTGACAATCGGCCGGACTGGCAGACAGACAGACAGACATCGAATCCGTAAAGTTCCGTTTTTTGCCCTTTTCATGAAAAAAATAATCGTCGACCGTAGAGTAGAAATAAAATTGCGCATCGAAAGTAAAACCACTTTGTATAAAACTCCGTTAAAATATAATGAGATCGATGCTGTAAGCTGTAGCCAACGTAATCGCCTTGTCATGGTAATAGCATCCAGCGTCCGACACCCGCGGGAAATCAGGCGTTTCCCGGAAATAGGACCGGTCCTCTGCTATCCGCTTTCATTCCATACTTATTACATCACTAGCTGCTACTCTGTCGGCGGGGGATCGAATATTGGTTCTTTAATTATTTAGATGATAAATACAAATGGAAAGAATGATATTTATTAGTATATAAAACTTTTTGACAAAAATTAAACCAACTTCAAAAGAGAAACTGAAAAGTACAAAATAAATTAACTTTACAAATCATTTCGACATTATAAGTGAAAATTATAAGAAACATAAATAATTAAATAATTAAGTATTTAATAATTTTGAGGTCGGTGCCAAGTAAATACTACAAAAAACTTAATGCAGTAACAAATACATTTTTACCTACACTATACACAATATCAATAGATATGTCAAATCTATTGATATTGTGTATAATGTAGGTAAAAATGTATGTTGTTGTTGCGGCGCAAGAGGTAGCGGGTTCGATTCCCGCCGAGGGGTCAAGTGTTTGTATGACCTGCAATCAGTTTCTCCTCGGTCTGGGTGTTTAATATGTACAATAAAAAATATCTTTACACGTTTGTCTATTATATTAAGTATATCAGATGTCTAGCACCCGTAACACAAGCTTTGAGCTTACTACGGGGTTGTTGTTGTTTGGATTGTCCGGTAACAAATTGTAACGTGGATAAAATATTATAATATTCCACTATAAATATGTTTTATGTTTTATGTCTGTATGTATATTAGGTTAAAATTATATATGCTAACTTAGGTTACCATAGGAAGGTTAATTTATTATTTTTTTAGGAACGCCAAGGCATAGAATAATTAATTACTACGGCCAAGGTTTACATTTAAATAAATATTATTCAATAAAGTTTAGTACTTATTACAGAATAAAAATTTAATCAATTTTCTGGCTTACACCAGAATTAATTTATAAAAATATACCTAATAAAAACTAATACATACGATTATACCTATATTATTGAAAAATTATGATAAGTTAATAATACTTACCTTTGTATGTTGGGTAAGCATTCGCAGGATTTCGGTTAAGTGTACGCACGCAGATCACGACTAAATGCTCTTAGAACCTAAAGAATATTCGTGGATGTGGACTTGTATCCTTGTATCAATAGTTAGTTTTTCTTTTGTTGTAGAATTAACACCTGTAACTTTTTGAATCTTCCGTAGACACTGATATTAAATTGTATTTATTTAATAATGCTCGTATTTAGTGAATAGAAGATATGAGTGGAGCAGTGCTAGAAGAGTTGAGAGAGGAGAAGAGTGGCTAGTTATTATGTAACAACCCCTTATTTTCAGAAGCAAGCTCGAGCAATGCAATTTACTTTCGTGCACACCACCCAGATCGGGATGTGTGTTCACGGGTGTAACAGCGGTTTCAACCCAAGTGAAATCTATCGTGTATGAAATTTTATATGTTTGCGAAATTTCACGTGGCCGTACGCAAAGTTAGGAGAATTGGCAGTAAAATGGTTACACTACTACATCTACTTTAAAAAAAATAACCCTTGTTTGGATCGTTGTTGTTTTTATTCAAAATTTTAACCAGCAAGGGAGAGACATTTACCCACATCGAGCGGTGGGAACAAGGACTGGCATCGGTGGGCATATGTCTTCGGTTAAGTGTACGCAGATTGGGAACTTCTACTTTTCATTATGTTCTTCTACCATATGCATGCATGTTTGTATCTATGTTTGCATGTATTTTTACATTGGCATGGCGGGGATTTAGAGCGCTTATGCGAAGAATTTGTCCAGAAAGCGGTTTCTAGGTAATTTGTTACCGAAAGTGCAAATCACTTAGGAAAGTATAGTGGTTGGTCAATCCATGCATGCAAATCCTGCGGATATATACCTACCCACGCAAATTTCCTTTAGTTGTTTATAAAATATAAAATTATTATAAAATATAAAATTATTATAAAATATCAAATTATATAAAATATAAAATTATTATAAAATACAAATATATAAAATATATTTAGTTGTTTATAATACAAAAATTACAGCCATACAGCCTTGGCTACAATTTCATCATCATCATCACCGTAATAACGTTCCCACTGCTAGGACACCGGGACTTCTCTTTTTAAACCCCGACCAAAAAAGAGGGGTGTTATAAGTTTTACGTGCCTGTCTGTCTGTCTGGGACATCATAGCTTCCGAACGATTTCAATTTAGTTTTTTTTTGTATGAAAGGGGAGTTTAGCGCTAGTGTTCTTAGACATGTTTAATGAAAATCGATGTACCGTTTAAAAGTTATGGGGTGAGAGTGGGGAAGGAAAACCGAAAATCTGCAAATATCCTCGAGTGGGGCATCAAAGCAAGCGCATCGCCTGCACATTACAAAATATTATGGTGTTCTACTTTTAAGGGAATAAAAACAAAGGAATCGGGGGTTTTTCTTAAATTTTAAATTTAGATTTATAGCGTGAGAGAGCAGGCCTTAATTCACAATGCTGGCTACAATTTTCTTACTCCTTAAATCATCATAGAATAATCATCAGCATCACATTTAAGTACGCAGAACTTCATTTTTTAATTTTAAATGTGCTTTTTTAAAAAATATATAATTATTTGTATTTATTTGAAATTTCGCAAACATTTCACACTTTTGATTTATCATTCATTGCATGATCTACGCGAATAAATTAATTGAGTTAATGTAGGTACTTACTTCATAACGAAAGAAAAACTTACGAAGAATACCTTCTCAATTGTTTATGAAGTAATACTCAAAATACTAACGTTTCATTTTAGTTCATAAATAGGTTATCACCATCGACGTTCCCTTTCATAAGGGTGCTATTCTACCAGAGCTAAGCAAAGGTACCTTTCTAAGGATTTGTTTGATATCCACAAATCATATAAGTGAACCTAGAATAAGAACTCCAAAATTGTAAAAAACTGATAAAGATGTGTTGTTCTATTCGCATCTCAACTCAGTATAAAGCATTGAAGCGAACTGTCAAGACAATATTATTTCCATGATATTTTTTGTTTATAAATTTTAAGTTGACATATCCATGTATGCCTTGTGCTTCTAAGGAAATAAATGTTTTGACTTTGGCTTTGAATATGAATATTGGTGGATACCAAACGCATCCATAGCATCATAGCATAGCTTTGCTCTCGTGGTAAAGCACCCTAACTGCGGACACTTAGCCGCTGCGTACGGTTACCCAAATGTAACTTTAAATCATAAATGTATAAACTAATATTCCGTTTTGCTCACAGTTTTGCTTCACGATCTCGTACCGGAGAGAGACGCAACGGCAGTATGAGTTGAGAGCTGCCTCGGAAGTGGACTGTGTGCACTGGGTGGACGCGATTCGGGAGGCAAGGTTAGTCGCCTACTACATACCTCATATACTATGACGTGTAAGGAAATGATCATGTTCTAGGAACTTTAAAGAGTTTGAAGGACGTGTGACATTCACCAACCCTCACTTGGCCAGCGCGGTGAATTAAGGCCTAATAAATAAATAATAAATATTGCCGGACAATCCACACAGCAACATCCAGCCCCCTGGTAAGCTCAAAGCTAGATGTTGCTCCAAGGGTTACGAGTACTAGACATCTGATAAACTTAATATAATATACAATGTATATGTATGTCATACATTTACAGATATTTTTAATCTCACTCGTTAAGAATGAAGTTTCCGTGTCCCAGCAGAAGGAACGTAAATAGGGGTGTTTCTGATGATATACTATGACATAATCACAAAGTCGGCATCAAGTGAATCTTGGCATATTAAGAAGAGATCAAGAGAAGTCCTTCATCGGAAGGAGTGAGCAGCAGTTTGACGTCTGTCCCTCTGTTGAGGGCACAGGGTGGTTCCTCGAACTAGTGCTCCTTACCCTGGCTCTCCGGGGGCGACTGCCCCCGCGTCACGTGATCGCCTTGAGGGCGGGCATGAGTGAGTGTCAGCGCGAGTTCCGACGCCTTGATTGTATTAAAGTATCATCATCAGTATATTAGAACCACTCAAAAAATAAAAAGAAAAACTTTTTTTTAAATAACACCGCCGATAAACTGAAGCCTTTAAAATAATTCAGTATATTTTTAAGTAATTTAAAAGTTATTATGTACACTCAGTGCCATAAAACAATTTGCCCCACATCACAGTATTTGACACCAAGTTTCTCTGTCGAATAAAAACGCAAAGTAAATAAATAACGCAATGTTCTTATTCTTCGCAGTCGTGTTTTTTTCCATTGTGTTCTCAGAATACGACGTTATTGGTTTAACTTCCAATAACTTGAAAGCGGGAAAGAATCGAATTGAAAGCTTTTGTGAATTTCTCATGGTGTTCGAGGGCGTTCCCGACGAATTGTTTTAATGAAAGGTTTTTATTTGACTGTGAAATTCTGCATTTTTATAAGGCCATCAAAGGTTAGAGGAAATTGATTTAATCTTTTGGAGACAGAATAGGTATCTGTGTAGGATATGGGTCGTATTTATTATTGAATATGAGAGGAAACGAATATTTAATCTGTTTACTAATTTATAATGATTTATTAAATTATAAAACGAATGTAACGTTGTAGATACCGATTTGTAGTAGTATATATATATTGTTTAAGTTTTATTTTTATTAATTTAAATTTCAATGTCTATTGTTCCCATTAAGGTAACAAAGAGTAATATTAAAAGAAAGATATTTGCGTGGCGTACTTATAGGTACATACCTACTTAACTTGCGGGACATCGTTCCACTGACGGACAATAGTTTAAAACAAAGGCATTTCCATTGTATGTCTGTTATACGTAATCTGTGTTTAAAAGCTTAGATCTCAATAACTGCGCAACGTATATTGTTACGGTTTTCAAAAGGAATGTTTGTGTTAATTTAATTCACCGCGGGAAAAAACATGTTATTTCTGGGGAGTCGCTAGTACTAAATTATAAGTACAATAACTCATCTATAAGTACTTAGGGCAGCTGAAAATATGCCGAGTCCCTTAACAAGTTGTGTTACGCAGTACGAATAACTGAATAACTTAAATCCAACAAAAGTTCCGGTACAGTAAAAGAGCTCACACGGAAATGTTCACGAATTTAGTGTCATATACAGTCGAGTGCAAAAGTAGCTTAGAATAATAATATATTATTTGGATGGTAAAATATCAGCACGGTGTTAATAAAAGTGGGAGAAAAATGCAATGGGAATTAAATAGTAGAGATAAGAAATTTTGTGGTGTTAACGGTTACAGTCGTAATAAATCTAAATTTAAAATTTAAGAAAAAACTCGTATTCCAATGCTTTAATTTCCTTAAAAGTAAAACACCATAATATTTTGAAATGTGCACGCGATGCGCTTTCATTTGATACCCCACTCGAGTATATTTGCAGATTTTCGGTTTTCTAAATAGATTAATATTTGATTAGAAAAATATTAAAATATAAAAAAATTACTTATAAAGCTGAATAGTTTATTTGTTTGATTGAACCGCTAATCTCGGTAACTACTAGGAATATTTTGAAAATTACTATGAGCTTCTGACCATGGATCGGCAAGCGCAGCGTAGGACGTCCACCATTTAGAGGTAGATGGACGGACGATCTGGTGAAGGCTGCGGGCTCACGGTGGATGCAGGCCGCTGCCAGCGGAAACTACTGGAAATCTTTGAGGGAGGCCTATGTCCAGCATTGGACGTCTTACGGCTGAGATGATGATGATGATGATGAGCTTGTTGAGTAGGTACTTTACTTTCGCGCTAATGTTATATAAACTGGAAAAAATAACAATTTGTGAGCCTAATCGCGTTGTTAGACAAGGTGGTTATGTAATGGTTTTTTATATTTGAATTGATAATGCAAAGTAATTTTGCGATATACCTACGATAGATGACGTATTACATGTCATAATCTATTCAATCTTCTTACTAGATCTCGTTCAAACCGATTTTTGTGGCAATTTGCATATTGTATATATGATGTAAAATATATTTTTGAGAATTTACTTATTATAAAAGTTACTAAAAAAAAACAATATCATTTTTGCAGTCCTAACTATATTCTATCCTTGTGTAAAATAGAAAATAAATGTTTAATCTTAATGACGTTCACAGAACACATTATTTACCAAGTTTAAACATTACATTTCTTATAATATAAAAATGAATCCCTGTTTCCCTTGGTCACGGCATCACGCCTGAACGGCTGGACCGATTTCGCTAATTCTTTTTTTGTTCTGTTTGTTATTATCAGGAGAAGGTTCTTATGAAAGAAATATGAATATATATAAAAAATAATGAAATTGCGTGGAAAATTAGAAAATTTAAAATTACTTAACCACCATATAAAATTATTAAACTTTTTTAATGTAACCTTAAAACATTTGACATAGAATTGACAGTACCAATTCGAGTTCAATATTCATAGTCAGTTCAATAACTATCGGGTCAGCTAGATCAACCTGACAACTTTATAAAATAAAACTATTAACTTAATAAAATAAAAAATCTGCTCATTTATGGCGTCTAAGGCTGAACGAAGTTCGCCGGGTCAGCTAGTTTCTTATAATTTCGGAAAAAGTGGCTGTGACATACGGACGAATACATGTACATTTCGTTTTTCGCCATTTATCTACGGAACCCTAAATCACTATCACTACTTTCTCGACGGCTTTTTGTACAATAAAGTTTTAAGGAAACATAATTTAAGGAAAATGTATAAATCATTTGAAAGCCGATAATAGACTTTTCTGATAGCGGAAAGACTTAGATAGTTTTAAAAAGCATTGGCGTGCAACGGCTCTACAACGCGATGATGTGTACAACGAAATGAAACGAAATGTGCGAAAATCAATTATTTCCATTCCCATAGTTTGATTTAACAAGGCTTGGGAAAAGTTCAGAAAACACAAACAAATTGAACATATTTATAGATAATCTAAAGTTTATTAAATAAACCCTCGATTTTAGAACTTTAGTAACATTAAAAGTAAAAAGTCATTCTTTTTTGTCAACCGGTTGTCCTTCCCCATTTTTATTCTCTTATCTTAAAAACGGGCAACCGATTTTCATCAAACATGTCTAAGAACACTCGCGCAAAACTCACCTTTTTCTACAAAAAAACTAAATTGAAATCGCTTCATCCGTTTGGAAGCTACGAGGCCATAGACAGACAGACACGTCAAACGCATAACACCCCTCTTTTTTGTCGGTGATTAATAAATAGGAAATAAACAGGTATATTATCGTCTCTTCGCTTATTTTACACTAGAGCAAAGAAGCGATTAGAAACTCTAGCACAATTATTTTTGGGTAATTTATAAATATTATTATGAGTCAGCCTTTTAACATCTATTGTTGGAGCCGATTTCGATCCAAGCAGTTTTGTCTTCATGCTGTTTAAAAAACTATTTTTAATAAATAAAATAATATAAAATAAATATTTCCAGACAATGCACACAACAACATCTAGCCCCGTGGTAAGCTCTAAGCTTGTGTTACGGGTACTAGATATCTGATATACTTAATATAATAGTCATACATATACAGATATTTTTTATTATACATATTAAACACCCAGACCAAGGAAAAAGTGCTTGCAGAACATACAAACACTTTCACCCTCGGCGGGAATCGAACCCGCTACCTCTTGCGCCGCAAGCAGACTCTCGCCCACCGCGCCACTGAAGCAGTCAATACTACAGACAAGCAGTAATAATGTTTTTAAATTAAGAGTTAACTGTTTCAATTCTATGTAAAGGATTCAATATGCATTCGCAACATGATCTGAAATAAATATATATTTTTTAATGATCTATTATAATAATACTTTTGTATTCGGCGATGCCTGACACGGTGACTCTCGGTCACACAACACGCAATGCAACAATCAACCTCTAACAGACGGATTTTAAAATAATTGCCATAATGATACACAGAGAGCGTTTAGTTTATTTTAGAGCGGTTTTACATTATGGATTCGATATCGATTTCTGACGTTGATTCATTAAACTAAAATGGAAAGTATGATTCATATTCATCAGGACTTAGATAGTAAGTTTCAACCAAAAAGCTAAAAGTTATAACTTTATATCATCAGTCATCTAAGGTGAAAATAATGTATTTTTTTGTAAAATACTAAAAAGTTTATATTCAGACAACTCACACAACAACATCTAGCCCCGTGGTAAGCGCTGAGCTTGTGTTACGGGTACTACGAGTAGATATCTGATATACTTAATATAATAGGTACCTACATATATAGATATTTTTTATTAAACACCCAGACCAAGGAGAAAGTGCTTGCAGAACATACAAACACTTCCACCCTCGGCGGGAATCGAACCCGCTACCTGTAGCGCCGCAATCGGACTCCCGCCCACCGCGCCACTGAGGCAGTCACATAAACTTTGTTTTTTTTTGGATCGTAGATTACTTAATGAATATGATGTGCTGTTTCCCAAACAAAAATGTGCTAGTTTTAGTGGTGGCTCTAGTGTAAGAAAAGAAGCGAAGAGATACGATATAAGTAGTTTATTTATTATAATAAGATACCTAGACCTATTATTGGTAGGTACATCCTTTCGAGGATAAGCTGTAGAAACTTGTACTATAATTATAAAACTTTTGTACAACAGTTATCAATAAAAAATTCAGTATTTCAGTGTTTATTCCGTAATATATGGTCCGACGCGACCTCGTTCACGCTGTAAGTACCAATCTACCTATACCTTTGTAACCTTATACTATATTTTATCCTACATTTACCCTCTGCGTCATAACAATCCTCAAAATCCATAGATGTAACTAAAAATTATGGAAAATGTTTCAGCTGTTCACGAGTTCTGAACTTTTAGGTTCCGTACACTAAAATAATTAGCTAAATGACAGATTTTTATATAGTTAAACAACGTTAAGTCAGCACATTTATAAAAATATATAAATTTTTTGTGTGTTTTTATTGGAAAAAGTGTATAAAATGAACCGGATATGATTCCATCTCATACTAATAAAAAATGTATTTAAGCATAATAAACATTTTTTCCTCTTTAAAATATCAGTATGGACGAAAATCAATATACAAGATACCAATTCATTTATTTCAATTGTTTTGTTAGACATATCTTTATAATATAGTTTATAGACATGAAACCACTCAGTCAAATCAACATACTAGAAATGCCAGGCTCCTGGTCCATATCTCTATCAGTGGATATCTCCATATGGGTGGCGGTAGGTTCTCCGCGGTCGCCATGGCAACGGGATGCTGGGCTGGCCCTGACCCAGTATTCCAGTATTATGATTTGCTCTATCGGCCGCCAAACAAACCTTCACCTGGTTGCACAAAATGGTATTGTAAAATTGTAAATATACTGTTATTTATATAAAATAAATTGGTAAAGCTGGGATTTTATTTGGAAATTAATTGATATCAAGATATTTTATAAAAATATAAGTAAGTACTTAATTTAGGCATTATTTTTCTATTAAACAGCATTTTAGAGGACAACCATTACTTCTAATAATTATTTACTTGTTTTCATCGTGATAAAAGGTTGGCAGGTAGAAAATGTCTAGGCATTAAGCCAACCTTTTTGTACAAAGTTTATGTTCAAATAAAATATTTTAAAAAGTATAGCAGTATTAAAAAGAATTTAAAATAAAAAATAAACCGTTAGTTATATGTTACACTATTTTAACTAAATTGGCAGAAATTTAAGAAACGCAATAAAAAATATAATACACGTTTGGACATGTGGACCCACAGAAAAATAAAATGATTGATTCTAATACATTTTTTGTTTTTTAATAAATTATAATTTCTGTGTATACACCACATCAAGAAAAAGTAGGAATCAAATCCTCCACCCCTAGGTCGAAACCTACTGTAAATATTGTAATTTTTTATGCAGAAAAAGAATAAGACACATCCCTAACCTTCGCACACTGGATAAGTGAGGTTTATTACTTATTAAAAATCATTACGACTGTAAATTGACCGGGAATATCAGGTCCATTACTTCATATAATTGAATCTCAGTTAATTTCCCCGTATGGGTAGGTGCTCTGCGGTCGCCATGGCAACGGGACGCTGGCCCTGACCTAGTATTATCATTTGCTCGCTATTAGCAGCCAAACAAACTTCCGCCCAATTGCACAGTTGGACTTTTAAAATCGTGTAAATAGTACGGAAAACCTATGTTACTCTAATTAGAGTAGTAATTGGAGGAGTAGACTTGCATTGTAAAAGAAAAACAAGTAAAAAAAATCAAGCGATCAAGTGCGCGCGCATTGAATGTTCTGTACAAACCTATAGGTGTAATCTTAGAGTAGTAAGGTGTAATGAAGTAAAAGAGAAACGCATATTTATATTTTTATAGGATTAATAATTTAGACCAAAAATTTTAGGATTTATGTTATCTTTAAGTTTGCTAGTTTGTTTCCTGCCAAAATTCAAGATTCTAGGTAGACTGGACCCTTTATGTATTAATTTCCTTGCTAGTAATTTAATAAAAAATGCCCATAACCCCTGTTGCATTTGTTTGCATTGACTTAGAATCAGAAGTTTGATTTTTAACCCCCGACCAAAAAAGAGGGTTGTTATAAGTTTCACATGTCTGTCTGTCTAAGACATCATATAGCGCCCGAACGGATGGAGCGGTTTCAATTTAGTTTTTTTTTTGTATGAAAGGTGAGTTTTCTTAGACATGTTTCATTAAAATTGTGCCGTTTAAAAGTTATGGGGTCGAGAGTGGGAAAGGAAACCGAAAATCTGCAAATATACTCGAGTGCTCAAATGAAAGCGCATCGCGAGCACATTACAAGATATTATGGTGTTTTATTTTTAAGGAAATTAAGGCATTGGAATCGTGGGTGTTGTCTTAAATTTTTAATTTAGATTTATTAACATTTTAAGTAACCGTAGACTTTAATATTTGCTATAAATTTAAATTTAATCTGGGGGCACGGCAGTGCCCCCACCAAGTCGAGCAAAAAAGCGGCACGGCCGTACCATCCTTTTCTCGAAGCAATTCAGGCCATTTTCGACGCCCTGTAACTTCGTTGTGGATAAAACTAGAAGACTGAAATTTTCAGTAACCATGCAGGATTGTAAAGACACGGTATATTTCAAATTTCATTCAATTTGAACCAGTATTTTAAGAATTATAACGGGTCAAATTTCGTAATTTTGTCACTTACTCACTGACTGACTGACTGACTGACTGACTCACCGATCATCAAAATTCTAAGGCACTTCTAGCAGAAAAGAAATGAGATCCCATCAAAAACAATACTTGTCAAAAAAACCAAGTCGCGCAACTCAGTTGTTCTGCGGTAAAAAGTTGTGAGATCCAAGTAAATCCAAGTCTTCAAATTTCGTCTCAAAATTATTTAATGTTTTATATAAATATATTGAGACTTGGCCATCGCACTTAATAATTGAATTTACACGTGTTTTCAGGCGATGGCCAAGTCTTAATATATTTATATAAAACATTAAAGAATTTTGAGACGAAATTTGAAGACTTGGATTTACTTGGATCTCACAACTTTTTACCGCAGAACAACTGAGTTGCGCGACTTGGTTTTTTTGACAAGTATTGTTTTTGATGGGATACCACTTACGCTTTCATAAAGGGGTAGAACGACTAAAATAAAAAAAAATGTGAGATGTAACTAAGATTTTATGGTTTTCAGTGAAAACCATAAAATCTGAAAACTTTTCACGCAGTTGGTTTTAAGGCGTTGCTACATGATAAATTTTAAGATTCTAGGATGAGGAAAAACTCAATAGGTGTTGATTCGTTTCCGAGAAAAAAAAAGAAGATTTGATTTGATTTGAGTATCGTAAATTGCGGATTTTGCGACATCAACGGCTTTATCTTTAGATTGCATTGGCTAAGAATTTTCATGTTTTTCCAGCTACAAGGGACATTGATACGAACACGCGTCTCTTAGAAAAAAGGTCTTGACAGACAGATGTACAACAAAGTGATCATGCTAATAATGCTAGGGAAGCTGTAGAGGAAATATGTGGGGAATTTTTACAAAATATAGTTCTGTTTCGTTTGCACACCCAGTGAGTGTTTCCATCTTCACGAAATCCTATAAAGAAAGACTATATATAAAATATTACATAATTTAGGAACGTACTTAATAGCTAATAAACCAGTATTTTTTATAATTTTATGCATTTTAAAGCGGAATAATTTATCCTGAGCTGGATTTTTGTATACACCTTTATAATATTATTTTTTTCTTGTTCGTGGTAATACGAAGGTATTTTTGAAATTATATATTTTCAGGAAAAACATTATACCCTGTTATTATACCAAGTCATCCAAAATTTAAGGGGTTAAGGCTTCATATCTATTTGGTAAAGTATATAATTATTATTTTATCTATTTAGCAGGCCAAACAATGCCTTTGATGGTTTGGGTTCTTGGCAAAGTTCTCTGTTCTCGGCCACTCAAAGTTGGCAAACATCAAACCGTTGGAGTTTGTTTTACGAGTCCATAATAGCTAATCAGGAGTCATACAGCTGTCCTGCTCAGATGTATTTATCTGACTGAACGAGATAGCCTGATAGATCTTACAATCGGAGTTGAGACGTCATAGTTTATCTAGGAGGGTATCAAGGGGGAATAGTGCACGCCGGGTAATGGCGCCCAGCGTTGTATTTCTGTCAGAATGAATCTTAGCGTCCCGCTCCTAATTCCCGTGAATTTGCTGCACACATGTACTAGGTATTTTAAGCACATGTTAAATTTTAAGGTATTTAAATCTAATCTAAATTTTCTATTTTGTTCATATCAAATTCAAATTCATCTTTATTTTATCACTTCTATAATTTTTTTTTCTTTGATTGTTTTGTATGCATAATACAATACAAACACGCTTTATTGTACACAACACATGAACATAAACACATGCTGAGTTGAGGGCCTTTTTGGTACACTATAATATAGTATACACACATATTATATGTGTTAAATATGTTTTGTGTTTGTATGTGTCCTCAATAAAATGTTGTTGTTATTATTCTTTCTTTTAAATGGAGTCAAGTTGTAAGTAACAGCTTTCATTTAAGAAATTCTCAAAATTGATTTAAGGCGTAAGAAGTTGTAAGGTAACAAACATGAAAAACCCCCAACCAAAAGAGGGGTGTTATAAGTTTGACGTGTCTGTCTGTCTGTGTGCCTGTCTGTCTGTCTGTCTGGGACATCATAGCTCCCGAACGGATGCAGCTATCTCAATTTAGTTTTTTTGCATGAAAGGTGAGTTTGGCACGAGTGTTTGTTAGACATGTTTCATGAAAATCGGTTGTGCCGTTTAAAAGTTTTGAGGGTGAGGGTGGGGAAGGAAAACCGAAAATCTGCAAATATACTCGAGTGGGGTATAAAATGAAAGCGCATCGCGTGCACATTACAAAATATTATGTTGTTTAACTTTTATGGAAATTAAGGCATTGGAATCAGGGGTTTTTCTGAACTTTTAAATTTAGATTTATTGAATGTCTGTTTTAATTAGTAGGTTAGGTACTTCTTAAATTGTACCTAGGTTACCTATAATAACTGAACCTACCTACATTATTTCTAGGTACCACCTTATGCATAGGATTAGTGTCACAACCATGACCTAAATGGCCTAGCCATTCTAGGCTTTAACTTCAAACGGTTTCAGATAAAACTATCCGTTTCTATTCATTGAAGTACAAATACAGTTTACTCTTGCTAGAGACTTTCTTGTATGTTTAAAATTATTCTGTATAGAGCTATTTTAAGAGTTTTAGTTAATTTAGTTTTCTCATTTTATGTTCAATCAAATGTTTAATGTAGAATCAGTAGATAGTTCTAGTCCAAAAAAATATTTCTAATAATCTTAGACCCAATTTCACCATTTTTGCATATAAAAAATATGATTATTCAGAAATTATGATTATACCTTACTTATAAAAAACCTCATCAAAAATCTAGGTCAAACATCGACTCGAATCGAAAAATCTTTCGAATCCTAATACCCTCTGTTGATTTACCAAAAAGGTGATGTTTTTACGCACTGCAATCACCTGTTTCCGAATGGGCGAGTTTCCGCTTCGTCGCATCCGTAAGTGTTCCGGACCGTTTGATCCCGAGTAAACTGACCTCTTAGATGCTAGTTATTTGAAGATGTCTTTCCTAAATCTTTCCTGGAGTTTCAGAGTAAGTTAAATAAATAAATCAATATTTCCGGACAATCCACACAACGACATCTAAGCACCGTGGTGAGCTTGTGTTACGGGTAGGTACTAGACATCTGATATACTTAATACAATAGAAATACATATGTAGATATTTTTTATTATACACTAGCGGCCCGCCCCGGCGTAGCACGGGTAAAAAAAGTTCCCGGCAATTTTTCCTTATTTGCTCACCGTTTAGACCGACCCTCGCTCATTCGCCCCAGCTGTTCCCGAGTTTTATTCAGACTAACGAACAACAATTCATTTTTATTTATAAACCCCCGACAAAAAAGGGGGGTGTTATAAGTTTGACGTGTCTGTCTGTGTCACCATAGCTCCCGAACGGATAGGGCGATTTAAATTTAGTTTTTTGTATGAAAGGTGAGTCTTGCGCGAGTGTTCTTAGACATGTCTCATGAAAATCGGTTGGGCCGTTTAAAAGTTATGGGGGTGAGAGTGGGGAAGCAAAACCGAAAATCTGCAAATATACTAATGTGGGGTATCAAATGAAAACGCATCGCGTCCACATTACATAATATTATGTTGTTTTACATTTAAGGAAATTAAGACATTGGAATCGGGGGTTTTTCTTAAATTTTAAATTTAGATTTATATAGATATTAAACACCCAGACCAAGGAGAAAAAACTTGCATAACATACAAGCACTTG
Organism: Gymnoscelis rufifasciata; assembly: GCA_929108375.1. Classification (NCBI taxonomy): domain Eukaryota; kingdom Metazoa; phylum Arthropoda; class Insecta; order Lepidoptera; family Geometridae; genus Gymnoscelis; species Gymnoscelis rufifasciata. Next base: position 13,942,597 of record OV815314.1, read on the forward strand.
GCCCCGCGGCGGGAATCGAACCCGCTACCTCTAGCGCCGCAAGTATATATATATAGTATATATACATACATAATACTTTTTATAGGTTTTACAAATATTCTATTTATAATTTCTACAATCACACACTTGATGAACCTCCACCTAATGAAGTAATCGCCAAGACCGCGGTGACCTTGGCCTGGAAACCGGGGCATGCCCGACCCGGATGGACCCGGATACACCCGGATATTCCCGGATAGAACCGGTTACACCCAGATCACGGGCATTCGCAGATAAATTAGTACGGCGTGTACAGAATTACAGATTATTTCATATTTTCGATGGGATTTGGTAAAGTACGTTCAGTTAAGTTATAAATAGCTCATCGAAAATATAACAGTAAGCTATCGTAATTAATAAAAATAATAATAAACTATTTATTTCAGGCATCTAAGGTCCATATAAACATATACCTTACAGACTAACATACAAAAAAATATGAATCTTATAAACGAAAGTGTCCGTATCGTGGATCATCTGTTACGACGCGACGGCCGACGGTGTCGCCTTGCAGTGTAGACGACCGACGAACAAATGCGACAATTTACACCCAAAAAAAAACATTTTCTGAATGTCATTATAAAACTTAACTTTGCATTGAATAAACTTTCAAAGTTTCATAAATTCGCATGAAAATGGGCTCAATTCTGCTCCGGGCAATGCTTATTCAAAATTAAAACAAAAACCAATTTTCTTATCTCAAGAACTCGTTTCGTAACAAAAGGATGCCTTAAAATTTTAAATTTTTAGGTAAAGTGCTTTTACAGTTTCCGACCGATATAAAGAGGGAATGAAATATGCATTATCTTATTACGAATTCATGTTAAAGGTTTTAAAATCTCCTCATTATTATAGTTATACAAAACTTGCTGAGGTATTTAGGAAGTTAGGAACAGAAAATACAAATTATCGGCTTTAACCACAAAAGGACTTTTTAACAACGTTTTAAACAGATCTGTGGTTTTTAACATTCTCCTTCGTTTTCAGTTTAGAATCAATGAACAGTTTTTGAGTTTATTTTTTTGTTTTACTGAAATCTTGTGTTTTTCGTTATCAGTCATCGAAATTAGCAAGCCTACATAGGTACTTAAATTGTCTTTAATAGTTAGGTACTAAAATACATAAATATTTCTTATTGATTCAATTAAAAGCTTGCCTATTTATACTAGAAAATGAATAGATAGATTTATACCTAAATAAGTAGTTTTATTTGTTGTTATCAGATAAGTTAAATATAAAAAAACACCAGCCATTCATAGGATCAGTAGTCAGACAGACAGTTATTCAGATGTGTCGTTCCTCGTAGCACCTATACGATACGGAAACCAACATACAAAATTTAAGCTTCCGATAAAATGTCATATGTCGTTAATTATAAACGGCAAGTTATCTCGGAGTTGGGAGCACATTACGCATTCTACGAAACGTAGCATAATGCCTGCTCACCTGAAAAGCCCTTTCAAGATGGCACAGTGTACGGCACGAAAGAATTACTATTAATTCTGCAAGTGGATTTCTGCAAGTAATTTTACTTAACATTATATTCTATTAATAAAAACCTAAAATAAGAACAGCTATATAATTTCATTTTTGGATAATTAAAGATAGTTCTATGCTAATATTATAAAACTATTTAAATAAATGTAGTGTTAGTTAAACCATTTATCGAGAAAGGCTATAGGCTACTTATTATTTCCAGAAAATACGTCGTTGCGGGGCAAAGCTGTGTTGAGAAAACCTAGTAAATTATAATAGACATACCTAACATTAATTATATGCTAATTACGTTATGATAATTTCATGTTGAAATATCAAAGATATGATCTTTCTTAACATTATTGCCATTAAGTTAGTGAAAAGCTAATCCTAAGATAATGTTTTAATGTCTCAAATGGATGTCTGAGAATTAAACCAATTTAACACCTATAGGTAATCATATGAAATAATAATTATTTAATGATTTTGATAATTCTTAGGATGTTTGATTTTCATGAAATTTTTTGTGTGTGTGTTTTTGGGTTTGAGAATGGGTTTGAAGGTTAGTGCGAAGCGGAAGCGGACCGCCAGTACAGTATATGTATATTCAATATATAAAAGTATATTCTACCTAGACATTATTCTGGTTTTTTCTGTTCACGTCCGTAAGTGATAACCCTCTGAATCCTTACACGTGACCTCTGGGTGGTGCTAAGAACAGTCTCTGGTGGGAGGCTTCGGCCGCGGCTTGTCACCACCCTCCGGGCTGGGCCAGTGCGTGAAGCGATTTTTTCGTGTTTAGTAATGTGGTCCCGAGAAGCCATCTTCTGGGTCTTCATGCTCCATCTTAGACCGCATCGTCACTTTACATCAGGTGAGATAGCGGTGAAATGAAGGCCGTGCTAAGCTGGCTGGAGGTAGATAGAACTTATCAAACAATCAAAGAGGTATCCATAAAGACCTAGTAATTGTTATATTAAATAACGAATTCTATTTATTTGAGTAACTCTGTCAAAGGCGCATTATTTGCTTTCATGTCGAGAGTCTGCTGTCTCAGCGGTATGTTTCGATAAAGACATACCGTTTAACCTCGTAAATTATTTAAAATCACTCAAGAGTCGAGAGCTGCGTATGTTTGTACATTTATTCAAACATAGTTAACGCACAGAAGGCCCAAAATTCCTTAGCTACTTACACGGAAAACCCTTTGATGTGCTTCAAATTTTCAGTACTTACATTAACCCTATTTTGTGGTTTGCTTGCCAAGTTTCGCCGTGAAATGCCGGATTGGGAATTTTGAACTAGATGGAATTGGATAAAAATATGGAAATTCGTTAAATTTTTTTTACAATAAGTCTTCAAAAAAATATAAAGACATTTTATTTAGGACACAAATTAATCATAACAATAACATATTTATAAACACACAGATAGTGTCCCAAAATGGCCCACAACTCAGAATGTTTTATTTTGCGCAAAAGATAAAATATCTTATACAAAAATTAAAAAAAAAATCAGACTTTGTAGATAACGTTGCGGACGTAGGTCTCCTTGTTGATTGTGCCCTTGTAGGCTTTTGAAAAACTATGTATCGCTGATTTTTAGTAGATCTTTCTAATCTGCTAGAATTTGTCTTCCCCACCATTTCTTGTAAATGTCTTGTAGGAAACATGATTACTGAAACAGCCGTAGGACGTCCACTTCTGTACATACAATTCCCTTGCGACTAATGACGATCTCTGTTGCTCGGTGGGCGAAGATCCGCCTGAGGCGCAAGAGGTTGCAGGTTTTAAAAATATTTATTTATTAATATTTATTTAGGTACACATTTACCGTAATTTCGGCTGGAAGCTGCTTACGACTTTAAACCCGACTTTTAATAGGTCATCTGGCTACCTAGTTGGTGGATGTCCTACGGTGCATTGCGCCATATACCCCCATTAAGCAGTTGACCGTTGATACCAAAACGATTTCCAACTGTTTTCGCTGATCAGCAGGCACAGTCATAAAGCGACAATAGAGACAACATGACGTCCAAGCTTAACATCACATGACGCAAAAGATAAAACCATACATTCACCCCTGCTTTCAGCTTCAACAAGCTACTCCTGCAGAAAGAAGAGCTGGAACAGAAGCAGCTCCACCTGCTCCAGGTGGTGGAGAGCGAGAGGACCTCACGCTGGCAGTACGCGCAGCAGTGCGACGAGCTCAGCAATGAAGTCAAGAAGCTGAGGACTGAGGTACGGTATTTTGTATTTTAGGTTTATGAATAAATCCATCGACAAGGGAATCCGGCAAAACAAGCATCCGACGAAAACGGTAGCCGGCCAATCAGGAATAATTTATATGAGTTTGATTAGTAGATGTTCCACACTTCAAGAAGATTATGGAATACTCGTACTTTTATAATCTTCCTCCGCGCGTCGATTTCCTCATTACTGAGGGTCGTGACACTCTATTTGTGGCATGATCTTCATTCGGACTGTAGCTCGCCACTTGTTCCTCTCCTTGGCTGAGTGAAGGGCATTATGTAGATTGGTGGGCAAGGTTGCTCGGACCTGGTCCGTCCACCTAACGGCGCTACGCCCTCTTGGTCGTTTGCCATCAACCTTCCCAGTAACCATAAGTTGTTCATAATAATACTAGCTTTGAATGCCATGGGTTGCCGAGTTTATGGCATTACGCGCGGGAACGACGAATATTCTCGCGGTAAAAAGCAGCCTTCCTCGACCAGGAGATTATGAGAATAGAGCGTTCATTAGAATAGATTTCATACTATATGCATCATAAAGAGGTACGCTTTGAATGTGTTCTTATTTTTAACTCCCGACCATCAATATCTGCAAATATACTCGAGTGTGTTTTCAAATGAAAGCGCATCCCGATCCCGTGCACATTACAAAATAATATCTTATTTTACTTTAAGGAAACTTAGGTTTTGGAATGGGTGGTTTTTATAAATGTTTAATTATTTTTATGGCCTCTGCAGTACCTAGAACGTCTGACTCGTTTCCAGCTATTCACGTTCAAGAAGGAGCACGAGCCGATCCACCGCGGCGCCTCCACCACCAGCTCCTCGCCGAGCCACTCCCCCGAAGTTGATCCAAATGAGCTCAGGAAGATCAAGAAAGTGCAGGTCAGTGGCACGGTATATGTTGGCTACATAATCACCCCTATTAGGACACAGGGACTTCTCTTTTGACGAGAGATGTTAGGCATTAATTCGCCACGCAGGCCAGTGCGGGTTGTTCTTATATATGATTGATGAAAATCGGCTGTGCCGTTAAATAGTTATTGGAATGAAAGTGGGGAAATTGAAACGATCATCTGCAAATATACTCGAGTGGGGTCTTAAATTAAAGCGCATCACGTGCACATTACAAATTTAATTGTTTTTTTACTTTCATGGAAACTTAGGTTTTTAAAATCGTGGGGTGTCTTTTATTTTTATTCCCTAACTAGCGGCCCACCCCAGCGTCGCACAAGTAAAAAAAGTTCCCGGCATTTTTCCTTATTTGCTCACCGTTTAGACCTACCCTGGACTACGACAAACATTTTAAAATTAAAATCAGCTCAATCGTCCCAGCCGTTCTCGATTTTTAATCAGACTAACGAACAACAATTCATTTTAATTTATATAGATAACAAAGTGACTTTAACACTAATTGTCCTATAATATAAAGCAAATCGTAAGGAAATGTATGTTCTGAGAACTTTGAAGAGTTTGAAAGACATTTACCAACCCGCACTTGGCCAGCGTGGTGAATTACGGCCTAATCTCTCTTGTTAAGAAAGAAGTTACTATATCCCAGCAGTGGGAACGTTAACAGGGTGTTGATGATGATGATTATGGCTGATTTTGCAGAGCTTCTTCCGCGGCTGGCTCTGCCGGAGGAGGTGGAAGCAGATCGTGGACCAGTACATCAAGAGCCCGCACGCGGAGAGCATGAGGAAGAGGAACAGCCTCGTCTTCAAGATGGTGGAGGCGGAGGAGGAGTACCTGGAGCAGATGGAGATATTGGTGAATATTATAACATACCTACTTGACCTATCATCAACATGAATCGTAGTTGGCAAATCTAGTTCTGAGAAAAAAAACTGACGGTCTTGAGTATTCATATTGATAAATATTTGTAGGCTCTAGATCAACAAAGTTTCAAATGACAACTTGTTAGCGTAATTGTATTGAATCGACTTATATTAAAAAATTAAACCTAGCTAAATCAAAAAAACATCTTCAGGAACCTTATGAATACAACATTTCACGAAAATAGTTGGAGACGTCTTTGAAATTATTTTGTGGTCATTAAAATAAGTAAAGAAGGCCGGTTCCTTCTCAAAGATTCATATCACGTGAAGATAATTAAATAAATATTTCCACACAAACCACACAACAACATCTGACATTCACATACATACATATATATCTACAACTGATATCTGTTACCTTAAATCTTTAAACCTCTATTTTCTTCTCAGGTGACCTGTTTTCTCCGACCCTTCAAAATGGCAGCCAGCTCCAAGAAGCCGCCCTGCACGCACGAGGATGTCAACTCCATATTTCTGAACAGCGAGACGGTGCTGTTCTTGCATCAGATATTCTTCAAAGGTCTCACGTCCAGGATGGAGTCATGGCCCACGCTGGTATTAGGTGAGTCTTTAAGCAACATGCAATATTAGGTCCTTTAGTTTTCATGCCTAGTGAATCCTACCTCAAATGGCAATAAAAATCTGTATGGATTTAAACCAAAAACGGTCAAGGAAAAAAAAATTAAAAGCAAAACAAAATTAGTTCCAGACGATTTATATGGAACATTCGAATGCTTTGTTAAAAGCCAATATCGCTTATTTTCGTTTATTTGTACCAAGTTTTAGAGGAACTTGTTAAATAATTCCATAAAGCAGCACACCTAACCTAATATAAAAGTCATAATTATGAACTATTCTTTCATTGATTTGAAGTTCTAAAGAATTTCACTAAGCTGCATACCTAATAAGAAAGTAATTATTATTATTCTTTAAGGTTCTTCAGAGTTGGTATTCCACATTTAATACTCCTAACACTAACTTTGTAGATAACCTACTGCGCTGGCTAAACTCTGGGGGCCAGATACAAATTATTATTTTTTCTAAAACAAATTAATTATTATTATTATTATTATTATATATTTATTTGTCAGACACATGATCCATTAAATTCTTAACCTAATCACACAAAAATACACACACATAAAATTATATTGCAATAAAACTATTTAAGATGCAATATGCATCCACTTTTTCCAGGTCTTGGTCAATATTATTCTGTCCGCTTAAAATTAAGAATATAGCTAATTAATATAATTAATAAATAAATAAGAATAAGCTAAAATTAAGCATCTTAAAAATATAACTATGTTAATAAAGGAATAGGCATGTAGAGTGCCTAGACATGGTTTTTATTTCTTTTATATTTTTTACTCCATTTTATCTCATGAATGGGATATCTTCTACTTCCTGATCTTCCAGCCGTTGTCCCACATAACATGCCGTCGGCACCACATGTATCTTGCTGCCATTTTCCTCCAATGCCGTTAACACACCTTTCTCCTTTCTTACACCTGTCATTCCTTACACGGCCCTTTCATCTTTTCCTTGGCTTACCTCTTCCCACACTACCCTTACTAATACATCACAGTAGATAGAAGTAACTTGTAATATTATTATAGAATTATTTTTTATATCAAAAATACATCATATATCAGTGGTTTCTAAGCTACTCTGAGTCTGTACTATGGAAACAAATACAAATACAAAAAGTGTGTGTGTGTCAGCTACGACGCACGATTGGAGTTTACTCCTTACGAACGATAATTATGATATAATATCGAATAGAAAAAAGGGTAAATAAACGCATCTGCTAAAATGATAAGAGAAACAAACATATATCTGTAATTATTCGGATTATTTATATTACTTCAATAAAACGTATCACATAAAGTATGTTACAAAATAATATAAATAAAATACAGTGAGACTACGAAGTATCGCGCAAAGAGGAGACCCCGAGAATGAGATACGCTGTGTAATGTATTCCATCTCATTCTTTTACACGTTCAATCCTACAGATATAATATGTTTGTCTCTTTCTACGTAACGCCTCAACTTTTCGTGTAACACTTGATTTTACTCCTCACAAAATTTCCGTACCGGGCCTTAAAACTCAAATCGTTTCTTAAGGAGTAAACTCCAAAAACACTTTATTGCACACACAGAGAAACAAAATACAACAACACGTAGGAAACCAAATGTATGTACAATGAAACACCCTTCCATTTGGCATAAATCACAGCATTTAACACTTATTAGTGTTATCATTCTCATCATTTATGCAGCCAATAATAAATCAAAGCACATACAATTTCTTGATAATATTCCTATCAATGCTTTACTATCTATTATTATCATTTTCATACCTATACATTCCCAAAAAGTCAAGATTGGTGCGGTAACTTAGTGAAGCCTTTCACACAGGAGACCTATTCGACATGCTCCTGCCGATGCTGACGATCTACCAGGAGTACGTACGGAACCACCACTATTCGCTGCAAGTCCTCACGGAGTGCAAGGCATCAGCCCCCTTCGCACAACTGCTGGCTCGCCTGGAATGCAAGCCGGCCTGCCAGGGGCGCTCCTTGGAGACGTTTCTCACATACCCTATGCATCAGGTAATGTAGATAGATCAGTAGATGTAATGGATGCTATAGCTGATGTAGCTGGAGAAATAGATGTAGTAGGTATCAATATAGATGTTACTCTAGCTGCTGAAGATTCAGCATAAGTAGATGTTGTTATAGGCGTAAATATTAGATGTAATTCTAGCTGTTGAAGATATAGCAGCAGTAGATGTTGTTATAGGAGTAAATATTAGATGTAATTCTAGTTGTTAATGATACAACATCAGTAGTGTATTAGTAGATGTTGTCATAAGAGTAAAAATAGACATTAGTCTCGCTGTTGAATAAATAGCAGCAGTAGTAATAGGTAATATTGGATGTTGTTAAGAGAAACAAGTAGTAGAATGTAAAGATAGCAAATACAGTACGGTAGGTAGTAGATATGTAGAGAGTAATATTGTAGTAGCTGTTACATCTGTGAATTATAGAACTGAAGCAGATTTAGTGAGTTATATGGTATTGGTTGCTGATATAACTGGAAATGAACATTGTTGTAGACATGATTCATAACCGTTACACAACATTGGAAGATGATGTGGTAGCATTTAAACAGTATACAATATAGCAGAAATACAGTATCTTACATGTGGGTAGTAAATTACGGTGGTATATTAGATGTAAATGTTGTAGATAAAGTAACAGGTAAATTGATAGATGTTAGTGAAGAAAACTGCTAACGAAGTGTAAGCAGCCGTGTGAATGCAGTATGCACGCCAGTTTGCATCTGAGTGAAGAACGCGACCTTTTTAATGAAAATAAAAACGTAACCAAAATGTATGACAATGCTGCCAATAATTAAGCTTATTAGAACACTCTTGAAAGTGGGCACGAATTAGTTAAGTTCTCGTAGAAGTTTAAAAATACCTTTTAGAAAACCGTTTACCAAACTCCGATTTCCAAAATGGCGGAAGCCGAGCCGAGGTTCTGTGAGTTATTTGAGTGCCAGGTTGAGTGTAGAAAATGTTTGTTGATGTGCGTGCTAATGATATTATTTTCTTATCATAATTTGGGGATTAAAAGTAAATTAAGTTCCTTAATGGGACTAAGTTTCTTTCGTTTTGTCAAGAAGAGTTTGTTATGTTGAAATTAGCCCTAAATTATAGTCATAGTAACGCTACAGCTGGACGCAGGCCTATCTGCTCATCATTATCTGCATTTGAAGGTATTTTAGTCACACTCAGCATTTTAGGAAGCGATAATTTTGATAGTGAAGTAGTTATAGAATTGAATCACCCCTCAGATCCCGCGGTACATCATAACGCTGCACGAGCTGCTGGCGCACACGCCGCACGACCACGTGGAGCGCCGCAGCCTGCAGCACGCGCGGGCCCAGCTCGAGGAGCTGTCGAGGCAGATGCACGACGAGGTAGGGCTGTAGCTACTTCTGAATACTTACCAATCTTCGAGTATCTATAGTAAACAGAGCGCGCGTATCACTAAAACTTCATTGTGCAGAACGTGGACAGCTATCATAGACAAACGAAAAAAATTGAACCATAGATAGATACTCTAAGTTACCAACATTCTAACTACGTGCGAAGACTTTTAAAGTCCTTACCATTCCTTTTACTTCACTAATTATATATTTATTTAACAAAATTCAAAGCCCTTAATTATTATGATACCTGAAGAACAAGATTCTCCTAGTTCAGGCAATGTATTTCCTTTCATTTAATTTTTGTAGGTGAGCGAGACGGAGAATCTCCGGAAAAACCTCGCTGTGGAGCGAATGATCATCGAGGGCTGCGATATTCTGTTGGATGTGAATCAGGTCTTCATACGTCAAGGTAATACTTCATCAGAACCTCGTCCTTGCGAACGAACCATGCACGACTTCACTATCGCTGCAGACATTTCGAATGCAAGGCGATTTATTGTTTACATGTTTGTTTGTTTGCGAAGTTCGCGATTATTTTTTATGCTTGAATCTGAATATAAGTTTTAAACATCATCTTAGAAACCCAAACCAACCTCAATGGCCGTGGTATTCAATGCCGAACAATAGGCATGTTGACAATATATATTCTGTTTAGTCCGTACTATATTGCTGATTGGTGACCATTTATGTCATTAAGAATCAATATGTAACATTACAGAATATTTAATTAACTTTTAGTTTGATGACATAATATTTATATTTGGAGGTTTTGTCTGTTCACGTCCGTAAGTGGTAACCCTCTGAATCCTTACACGTGACCTCCGGATGGTGCTAAGAACAGTCTCTGGTGGGAGGCTTCGGCCGCGGCTTGTCACCACCCTCCGGGCTGGGCCAGTGCGTGAAGCGATTTTTTCGTGTTTCGTAATGTGGTCCGGATAAGCCATCTTCTAGGCCTTCATGCTCCATCTTAGACCACATCTTCACTTTACATCAGGTGAGATTGTAGTCAAATGAAGGCTTATCAACAATAAAAAAAAAAAAAAAAAAAACTTTTTTTTATCTTATTTTATCATAGCCGTCTGTTAGCCAGTCTAACAATACTGGACACTTGTTTATCGCGATATCTATGTAATTAGAAAGTGCAAGATATTGTATATCAAAGTTCCGGAGTGGCTGCTTTCGACGTACAAATCGTGCGAAAGCGTTCAATGCACAGTATCGTTTTGATTTGCAAGAATTAATAATCTTAATGACGGACTAATTATAATTTTTAAATTTTATCATAGCCGTCTGTTAGCCAGTCTAACAATACTGGACACTTGTTTATCGCGATATCTATGTAATTAGAAAGTGCAAGATATTGTATATCAAAGTTCCGGAGTGGCTGCTTTCGACGTACAAATCGTGCGAAAGCGTTCAATGCACAGTATCGTTTTGATTTGCAAGAATTAATAATCTTAATGACGGACTTATTATAATTTTTAATTATGTACTCTTTGGCTCACCCACCAACTCCAACTTGCAATGGACCTAAGCTCTTATTTCTTTGTTGTACACGTTAAAAAAATACTCTTGTATCTACAAAATATGTGTTCTTCCCAGGCACGATATCGCAAGTGCACGGCAAGGGGCGCCGAGCGTCCATGCAAGCTCGGCAGGCGTTCCTGTTCTCCAACTACCTGCTGCTGACCACGCGCGCCGCGGGCGGCCGCCTGCACCTCCCGCCGCACGGCAAGCTGCCGCTGCACGACGCGCTGCTCATCGAGGACCCCTCCAACCACGACGATGATGGTGAGCTGCTTGTCTACTACCTGCTGCTGACGACGCGGCCGCCTGCACCTCCCGCCGCACGGCAAGCTGCCGCTGCACGACGCGCTGCTCATCGAGGACCCCTCCAACCACGACGATGATGGTGAGCTGCTTGTCTACTACCTGCTGCTGACGACGCGGCCGCCTGCACCTCCCGCCGCACGGCAAGCTGCCGCTGCACGACGCGCTGCTCATCGAGGACCCCTCCAACCACGATGATGATGGTGAGCTGCTTGTCTACTACCTGCTGCTGACGACGCGGCCGCCTGCACCTCCCGCCGCACGGCAAGCTGCCGCTGCACGACGCGCTGCTCATCGAGGACCCCTCCAACCACGATGATGATGGTGAGCTGCTTGTCTACTACCTGCTGCTGACGACGCGGCCGTCTGCACCTCCCGCCGCACGGCAAGCTGCCGCTGCACGACGCGCTGCTCATCGAGGACCCCTCCAACCACGATGATGATGGTGAGCTGCTTGTCTACTACCTGCTGCTGACGACGCGGCCGCCTGCACCTCCCGCCGCACGGCAAGCTGCCGCTGCACGACGCGCTGCTCATCGAGGACCCCTCCAACCACGATGATGATGGTGAGCTGCTTGTCTACTACCTGCTGCTGACGACGCGGCCGCCTGCACCTCCCGCCGCACGGCAAGCTGCCGCTGCACGACGCGCTGCTCATCGAGGACCCCTCCAACCACGATGATGATGGTGAGCTGCTTGTCTACTACCTGCTGCTGACGACGCGGCCGCCTGCACCTCCCGCCGCACGGCAAGCTGCCGCTGCACGACGCGCTGCTCATCGAGGACCCCTCCAACCACGATGATGATGGTGAGCTGCTTGTCTACTACCTGCTGCTGACGACGCGGCCGCCTGCACCTCCCGCCGCACGGCAAGCTGCCGCTGCACGACGCGCTGCTCATCGAGGACCCCTCCAACCACGATGATGATGGTGAGCTGCTTGTCTACTACCTGCTGCTGACGACGCGGCCGTCTGCACCTCCCGCCGCACGGCAAGTCTACTCTCTCTCTCTTACAGCAGCAAAAACTCCGCAGCTGGACTTGAGCCTCTCGCATCCCTATGGGACTTTGTCACTCGCCACGCTCGGATTGGTGAGCTTAGATATTGTATTGTGTTATAATTATAAACAAGTTGAAATATAGCCCGACTGCGACTTATCTTTTACAAGATTTTTTAGTCTATGAACCTATTAAGTATTATCTGGGGTATTATTTAGTGACAATGGTCGATACGCAAGATTGGTTAGAGAGTATACAACGAAGGGGTATGTCCCGCTGGTCCCCTCTAGGATTGTCCCCTTCGGACCGTGTAGAGGGGACAAGCGGGACATAGTATTAGCGATATCCCGCTGGTCCCCTCTACGGGTCACTTCAGAGGGGACAATGGGCTGTGGAAATTTCCGATGACCCAGATGTCCCCTCTGGAGAAGTTGCAGTTAAATTTTACTTAAAATTGTATATTAAAACTATATATATTATAAAGTTTATTAAAACATTGTTTATATGTATACTAATTCGTTGTATACTACTTGGTAATATGACTGATTGGCTACCTCATTTTCATAGTTTAAGTTAACATAAACATATACAGATACTGGCCTGTCCAGAGAGCGATTAATCTAGGGAAAAAGGTTCATTCAATTATCACTCTCTCCACAAGAGACCTCCATAGTGGAGAGTTAATGTCATCTCCGATGGTCTTTAGGATATTGTTTCAACAAACACCGTATTGCCAAAACGAAGAAATTAGCATTTTCTTATTAGTACATTCCTAACAATTAACAATGTAACGGGAATGTTACCTACGTAGCGTATCATCCCCTTTGATACGACTCAATCGAACCCTCTTCACGCAGTCAGCTGTAAAGGTAATTTTAATACATAATAATTTATTTAAGAAATGCAAAATTAGTTTTTTTTTAATTTTATTATTAAACTTAATAAAACGGATAAATATAATAAATGTTTTATTTTACGCAAAAATACTAAGAAAATACCAACCTTCATGCATCCACCAACCAATTTTTGTCAAGCAATTTAAAATGATAATGTTTTAATATACTAAACAATATAATATTTAATATACTAAATAATATAAAAGTATAGTTCTAATATACAATTTCAAGTAAAATTTAACTGCTACTTCTCCAGAGGGGACATCTGGGTCATCGGAAAATTCAACAGCCCACTTGTCCCCTCTACACGGTCCGAAGGGGACAATCCTAGAGGGGACCAGCGGGACATACCCCAACGAAGTACGTGAAGAGGAAAACTCGCACGAAAACGAACGCGTTTTGTAAAACCTTTATTAATTAAAATGTTATCTTTATTTTTATAGAGATTATTTTACGATGGACAACGTTACCTGAAAAACATTGTCTATTTTACAGATTCTCCATCAGTATGTAACTCTCCAGGTGGGGATTTGTACCAAGGAAAGGATTTCAAGATCCTCGTAGAAATAAAAGGGGAACAGATCTGCGCACATTTAGGTAAGTAATAATGCTGATTTATATTTGAAAATGCCATCATTTTATTCAATATCTTCAGCGATAGGATGTCCATTACTTACACATTATTTAGGATAAATCTATTATATTAAATTTTTAGTTAGTTGATTTGTCCATGTATGCCCTATGTTGCTCAGAAAATAAACGTTATGATTTTGTCTTTGATGGAAGCCTCCTCCATCCACTACTGCAACAACCAAGCATTCGCATAAAAATCATATGTCGTACCGTAAGCTATCAGTAATACCAGTAATACTAAAGAAATCTGTTCGTATGCTAAGAACTTACAGAGCTTGATGATGCTGCGTTGATAGAACAGCATAAATAATTGAAGCGTACTGTCAAGACCTTATATTTCCTTGAAAATTCAGTTTAATTAATTTTAAGTTGGCCTGTCCACGTATGTCCTGTGCTTCTAGGGACTTTAGCTTCGGTTTGCTCTGTAACATTATTTGTGACAGCAGTGGCGGATTCACAAATTTTCAAGGTAGGCAATAGGCTGAATAGTTTTTGCCGCCCTTGCCTTCATCATAATTTTTTTTCACAATAAAAATAATTTTCTTTATATTTTTGAGTTATTTTAGAGTGAGAGAGAAAAGTCATCGACAAAATTTGTCGCAGACTGTCTATCTGTGAGACATGTATGAATTAAAAAACCGATTCCCAAATTTGCCGCCCCCAAAATGTGCCGCCCTAGGCTAGAGCCCACTCAGCCTGCTGTTAAATCCACCACCGTGTGTCAGTATGCGGCACCGTGTCGGAGAAGGCGTCGTGGACGAGCGAGGTGGCGCAGTGCATGGAGTCGGCGGCGCTGTGCGCGCTGCTGCGGGCGTGCGGCGCGTGCGGCGCGGCCTCGGCCAGCCTGCCCGCGTGCCGCTCCGACCGCGCGCTCTTCACCGACGACGTCGACATCCGCTTCAGCCGCACCCTCAACTCCTGCAAGGTCCCGCAGATCCGCTCCGCCACGCCGCAGAGACTGCTGCAGCGGCTCACCGGTACGTTTCCTTCGATTATATGTATCACATACATGCAGCAACATAAAGCTGAGGCAAAACCTTTTGGTCCACACACGCAATGTACCAAGTTATTTTGTGATTACCTTTTGTATAATGTGTGTGAATCAATAAATGTTTTTCTTTCTTTCTTTCTTTTATACCTATATGGTATGAAATAAACTGTTCACAAGTGTCGGTCACACCGCCGAAACACACGAACTCCGAAAGGGTTAATCTGAAAATCAGCGTTGCCCTGAACCCGTCACAGGCTCAGGCTATGTTTGTGTGTGTGCGTTTGATTCCGTATTTTATTTTTCTGTAATGTGCTGTTGTGGCCAAAATAAATGTTTTCTATTTATATTTCTATTAATTAGGAGATTGGACAGAGAGTAATCTTATATTCGATTCAATTATCTCGTGAATAAAATGTCAATCAAAATATTTAAAATGTAAACATTACAAATTTTATTGTTAAACATTTTATCTTACTAATATTATAAAGCTGAGGAGTTAGTTTGATCAGTTGAAAGCGCTGATCTCGGTAACTTCTGGTTCGATTTAAATAATTCTTTAACTGTTAGATAGCCTATTTATCGAGGAAGGCTATATTTTCATGCGGAAAAATACGTCATTCCAACGAGAATAATCCATAATACGGGCAATCAATAAAACGGTTTTTGCTGATATTACAATGGCTTTTGACAAAGTCACTAAGTGAAATTAATTTTGATTAAAACATTATATTTTAAACTCATTGAAGATTTAGTTTCTAATTAAGAACTAGGAAAGGGTGTCGACAGACATCTTTAAACATTGATATGTTTGTTGGTTGCCACTTGTGTTCAAATGGACTACCGCAGGGTTTACTTTAGGTTCCACTACCCTTTATTATTTACATAAAAATACGTGTTAGTTAAATGAATAGCTGGAGTGCAACTCCCTATCAACTCTTTCTCACAACTTTATGTACGTTTTATCCACAGATCTACGCTTCCTCTCGGTGGACTTCCTGAACACGTTCCTGCTGACGTACCGCGTGTTCTCGGACGGCGTGACCGTGCTGGAGGCGCTGAAGCAGGTGTTCTACGAGCAGTCGCAGCAGGAGTTGGAGCTGGCGCCGCCGCCGGAGACCAACAGGAAGACCAGCGGGGCCAGCACCGTTTCTGGTAACATTTGTTATTATTACATTTCAATCCGTGCAAAAAGCCGTGTTGGCTTAGTGGGAGGACACTCGACTTTCATTTCGAAGGTCGTGGGTTCAAACCCCGCCACGCACTTTTGGATTTTTCTTCTTGAGAAGTTTGTGTGCGCTTTAAACACATGCTTTAACGGTGAAGGAAACATCTTGAGGAAACCGGCGTGTTCTGAGAACTTTAAACAGTTTGAAGGACATGTGACATTCACCAACCCACACATGGCCAGCGTGGTGAATTAAGGCCTAATCTCTCTCGTCAAGAGAGAAGTCCCTGTGTCCCAGCAGTGGGAACGTTAATAGGGTGATGATAGACATTTCAATCAATAATTTATTAAAAACCAAAGAAAGTTCACCCTTTAGGCTGGGCCAGTGCATGAAGCGATTTTTTCGTGTTTCGTAATGTGGCCCGGAGAAGCCATCCTACCTTCTAGCTCTTCATGCCCCATCTTAGTCAACATCGTCACTTTACATCAGATGAGATTTTGTTCAAATGAAGGCTTATCAAACATAAAAAAAAAGTAAGACAAAAAATAAAAAAAAAACCGAACTAAATAATTAAAAAACTAATAATTAATTAATTAACTTAATAATTTTTCTGTTTTTACAAAGTGATAAACCCCACTCATAGGTTGAAACTAATATTCTAAATTCATATCATCTATGGGAGTAGAATAGTCCTAGCATGTTCTAGATGTCGCTAGTTCGAGGCGTAACTCGTAGTTGCAAGTGTAGAAGAAAGTGAAGCGTTGTAGTGGCGAGGTTAGTTTAGTTGGTCAGAACATCCATGCGTATAATGGAAGACGTGGGTTCGAGTCCCGCATCTCGCTCTGGCAAGCTACGTTATTTCGTCTTAATTTTTTCGGCACAACTTTAGAATATTATTAAAAAGATTATTCATAAACATAAGAAATTAATATTATGTGACTTCATATAAACAAATAAATCAATAATTAGTTATTTTTATAACAGTCACTGGTTTTTGTTTAAAGTGGAATATGGATGTCTTTGTTCAGCAGAGTGGGTTGAATGAAATTTATAAAATAACTTTTTTTTTTTTTTTTTGCTTTAATAATCTAAATAGATTATGGATATCAAACTGAAGTAGATTATTGTAACACAGGTTACGGGAGCGAGAACAGTGACCGCGACTGGCATTCCAGGTTTTGGAGGACATCTAGGCGAAGTGAGTTCTATTTTTTTAACCCCCGTTCAAAAAAAAATGGTTGTTATAAACTTATGTAAGGATAACTATTAATTAAGTGCAGAATTTATAATGAATCCATTGTACTAAGTTATTTTATTCCGATAATGAATCATTTTAAATAGTTGGAAAACGATATCATTTAAAAATAAATTAGGTTGGAAAGATTTTGTTGCAATAAAATGTATATAATGTAACCATAAATATTCAGTATTTATGTTATTATTTATACAATAGTTAATTAATTTTAAATGTATCGCTTAATTTATTAAAACTAAGTGAATGGTTAGCTGTAGTACTGAGTCGTTTCCGGTTGTCAAACCTAACCTAATATAACGACTCGCGACTTCAGCACGACATTCTGTTTTCTGCGCGTCGTAGCGACTAGACCTCTAAAAGTGAAAAGTGTTGTAGTGGTGTGCTGATGGAGACTGTTTTAAGGTTAGACACTAATTTGTAATAAACTGTGTAAAAGTGATTCATATATTTTTTGAGTGGTCTTACGTAATTTTACTTAGTAACCTATAAATACCCTTCTAATAGCTCAGAAGTGGGATAGCACTCGTGATTTTTGTCCAGATTTATCATCTATATCATAATTAATGGCAAACAAAAAGTTGTGTACCAATGACTTATGTAATATAATAATATTAGCATTTTTTTTTCTTTTACTTTTTCATTTCAAGTTAATTTTAATCTTTTGCTTTGATAAATAGGAAGTACTAATTCTTGTTTCTAATTGTAAGTTGCATATCAATTAGCCTCAAATATTAAACAAAAATCACTTGGGCATCCTGCCTACAAATTGCCTCTGACAATGTCGTCTTGATATCAAGCTAAAGAAAATCCAATTCTAGTACTAAAGTAAACGTAAATTGTTCAACTAATCAAAAAATAATAATTTTGTAAGACTGCTCAATCTTGCTTGTATATAAACACAGTTGAACCTATTATTAGGTCATTGTTTACTTGCACACTAGGTTACCTTAATTTCATCACGCCAGTGGGCGGCGGAATTATGTGGGTTTTAAAGGGGTATTTCGAAGACATAATAATTCGCCATAACTAATTTCTTAGCACTTATTATACCTTATTCCTTTTACTGCGTAACGCAAAGCAACACTCAAGTAAAAGTTTTAGTTTGTGTTTAAGTCTAAGTCTTATAAAAACAGGGGTACGGTCGTGTAGCTTCTCAAAAACCTGCAGCGCATAGACAAAGCAATTCGTTAAAATTTAAATGCGTAATTTCTAAATATCTATTTTATTTCTCATTTAATATATTTTTTTAGATAAAGATATAAGATAAATATCATTTATTTGCAGAAACATGTGTAAATGTATGGTTTACAGTCAAAGATATATGTGTCGGTATCAACATGTATTACCAATTTCGGTGTACAAATTATGATAAATGGCATGCAAGTCACTAAAATATAACCAAATAAGTTTTTAAATTAATATCAAAATAAATACCTACATGTTAGTAAAAGGTAAAAATTTATCATTTCAAAAGTCGTCAATTTTATAATAATATTTGTCAATTAGCAATTTCAATAGCTCCAAATACTTTTCTGGTTAATAACTAGAAAAATGAGTTGACCAGTGAGCTGTAGAATTATGGCAAATCTTACTGAGTGATGGTTTTTTTTTAATGTTTTTGCGGATCTACCAACGCCGGAATTAAAACGGATAAATCATTTCTGAAATTGATTCTGTGGATTTTGGGTTTCCCAGCAGTGTCGCAAATCTACAAAGTTCGCTTTTATGCTATAAAAATAGAGAACATTTTTATACAACCGTTTCCCACTAGTATTTCATTTAATCTTAATTTCAACAATTTTTAAGTTTCATAAATTTAATAAATTTTAATGTTTACTTGTTTAAGTCTGCATACTTCTGCTGCAAAGAAAATACATTTCTTGACTTTGATCAATTAATTACCTATACAAATGTCTACATAAGTCTGTGGGTATATGTAGGTTAAATGTCTGTCACGTGTTTGTCACATGTGTGCCACGTGTGTGTCGCGTGTGTGTCACATGTGTGTCACAAGTGTGGCGCATGTGTGTCACATGTGTGGTCGCATGTGTGTAGCACATGTGTGTGTCACATGTGTGTAGCACATGTGTGTGTCACATGTGTGTAGCACATGTGTGTGTCACATGTGTGTAGCACATATGTGTGTCACATGTGTGTGTCACATGTGTGTAGCACATGTGTGTGTCGCGTGTGTGCATCACGTGTGTGTGTCACATGTGTGCATCACATATTTGAGACAGGTATGTACTTTCGTGTAAGTAATCCATGTGGAGAGACGTATGTGTGATACAAGATACAAAATCATTTTTTTTCCATAGTTTGGTTTTACAAAACTTAGACATAACATGGTACATAACATAGTAGTATCAATATTATTAAATCTATATGAATAAAAATGAATTGCTGCTCTTTAGTCTGACTAAAACTCAAGAACGGCTGAACGGATTTTTCTTGTCTTAGTCTTAATGTTCGTGGAGGCCTAGGGAAGGTTAGAAGGCGAAAAAAAAAAAATCGAAGAATTGCCGGGGAAAGAAATTGAATAAAAACCCGTGCGAGGCTGGGGCGGCCCACTAGTAATACAGAAAACTCTATACATGTATCGAACAACAGCTCAATCGTTTATTTTGAGTTTCAGACATATCGAGACAGTTGAACCAGGCATCACCCGGTCCCCCGTACATATCCATGTGGGAGGTGATTCAGCCGGAATGGAAAGTCGTTATAGGAACAAATATTTATTGAAATAACCACCAGGATCAACGACATCGTTATAAGAATGATGATATTTCGAAATTATCAACCCGATCATTGCTCATGAGGGGCAATGATTCATTACGAGGGTTTTGTCGTTATAAGTACGAGGATATTTCGAAATTATAAACCCGATCATTGCTCATGAGGGGCGATGATTCATTACGAGGGGATACCGTTATAAGAACGAGGATATTTCGAAATTATCAGCCTGATCATTGCCCATGAGGGGCTTCAAGCTGTGTCGAAGTAAGGCGTGAGACTAGGCGTAGGCACCGTCGTTTAAGCAACTCTAGCAGCAAAGTCAAAGTCAGAGTTAGAACCTTTGTCTTTTCCTTAGAAGCACATGGCCTACATGGACGGGTCAACTTAAAATTAATAAAACTAATTATTTTAAAACAAAAATAAAATATCATGAAAAAAAACATTGTCTTGACAGTTCGCTTTAATGTTTTATACTGAGTTGAGAAAGCAAATCGAACAACACAGCTTTATCAGTTATTACAATTTTGTAGTTATTACAATTAAGAATAAGAATAATGTTTATTTGCAAACATGGGTTACAATTTAATTACAAATAGATGTTCAGTTGTTACAGTTCCATACATGTTTTGTTTATTTAGAGCATGCAAATATTTTATGTAAATAATTCAAGGAAAATATTTAGAAAAACAGATAAAATTACGGAAAATTAATTATAAGTAAAATCATTCTATATGTCAGATTCAATTAAATTCAATTTCAATTATAATTTTATTTATCAGTCAAAAACTCATTTACGTGATAATAACATTTAGTGGTCAAAAGTTTATGGAGTTCGTTCTTAAACATTGTCAATTGTAACTCTTTTATATTTTTGGGTAATTTATTGTAAATTTTAGGTGCCATTCCTAAAAAACTTTTGCTCACTAGTGCTGTGTTTGCTCTAACAGGGCACTAGCGCAGTTCATCCCGTCTACTGCGTGTGTGTGACGGTATTTTTCAAATAAATTTAGGTTACATTTAACGAAGACGGAAACCTCGAAAATGTAGAGCCCCGGCAACGTTAATATGTTTAATGACTGAAAATATGTCTTACAGCTTTCTGTGGGTTTTGGAAAATTTTGGAGTTCTTATAACTAACTATAATAATATAGTTCATAAATCATTTGCCTAGTTTTTTTTCTTTTTTATTTGTCTGAAGGTAGGAATTAGCAATTTTTCCTTACCTCTCGTGTTAATACTATGAAAGTTGCTAAGTAAACCACTAGCCGTACCCTCATCTGTGATATATTCCATTAAGTCTACCTGCAAGGTCTGCAATTTGGAGTTTCCACTGTAGATCAGAATCAATATGTAAACCTAGGAACACTGTTGAGTCAACGAGCTCGAGAATTCCATCGTTTAATATGATTTTTGTAGCAAATTCTGTAACATTAGGGAGTTTGAATGTAATACATTTAGTTTTTTTTCTGTGTTTAGCAGTAAATTAATAACAGTAAACCAATTTAGTACTTGTGACAGTAAGTTACTTACATCGTCCGAATGATTTTTATTCGAAAGAAGATATCATCATTTTAAGAAAGAAGTATCATCAGCAAATAAGACTATGCCACAAAGGTCTTTAGCAAAATACGGGAGATCATTTACATATACCTAAAACAAAGAGGCCCAAGTATTGATTCTTGTGGAACCATTAAATTGATTTTTTGATCCTGATTTTTCATTACCTACTTGAACCATTTTAATTCTATCGGTCAAGTAGGAATATAGAAGCTCAAGGGCTTTGCTGTGAATGCCGTAATGCTTTATTTTTAACAAGAATTTAATTTATAATTTTAATTTTCAGACACAATCAAAGGCCTTGGAGAGATCACAGTACACGTCGATAGTATTCTGCGCTCTAAAATGTGCTTTATTAATAATGTTTCAGCATTACTAGTTGACCTACCTTCGGGGGCAATATCATTAACATATAATATTACCTATTGAGATATTCCAAAGATCCTTTTTTTTGTATTTGATGTTGAGATATTTAAATGTTTTCACTATGCAGCCAGCAGTTTCATGAGTAAAGTAAAAGACTTCAGCTCATGCATCAACGGATGCCTATAATAGTTCCACAGCCTTAGAAGTAGATGAGTTTAATAACTGCGTTATAGTTTTCGGAATATTATAAAAAAAAAAACTTTCAAAAGCATTGGCAATATCATTGACTTTGATTGATCTTTGACTAAGATATTCATATTAATTTTTAACTTTATCTGTTTACTACGGGTTACTGCCTATCATTATTGATAAGCTTCCAAGTGGCTTTAACTTTATTTGAAGAGTTGATAATTTTATTCTTAGGAAAATTAGATTTTGCTTTGTAGCACACTTGTTTAAACAATTTTCCGTAATTCCTGACATTATGTGATGCATTTTTCATCATTTAGTTTAGATTCTCTCTCGGAGTACAGATCATATAATTTATTTCTACTTTTATATAAAATACGTTCATTGGTTTATTGGTTATGGGTCCGTATGTAAATTCTAATAACTCATTATGACCTCGTTCAATATAAAACTTAACACTCTGACCATAGTGGTCTGAATTAAAATGTTTGACTACTATTTTACTATTGGAGACTGAGAGGTAGATATGTTATTTATGCATAAAATTATTTACCATATTAAAACAATTTAATTAATTAGTCTGTCTGCAAGAGTATTATTAATAATGTCTCCACATACAATAATACTTTTATTACAAGTAAATATTTTCAGTAAGGCCTCCTTGGTATCCTCCTTATATCCTCGAAGGTTGCCCGATCCGCAATCGGAGCTCGATAAACGCAAACACAAATATGTCGCTTAAGTTCCACACAAGACATCACTCAACACGTCTCGTCACGTCACTTAGCAATATCTTACGTTCTTTAAATTTAAGAATGTTTTTAACCAGAATAACAATTCCGCCTCTAATAGCGGTACTTAGTTTGAAACTACTAGCACATGAATAATTACTGTAATATGGTATTGACTGATTACATGTGATCCAGTGTTCTGAGATATGCACATAACATCTACATTAAAACAATATCAAAATAATTCTAATTTCAGAATTTTGCTGGGTAAACCTTGGATAATTTGGTGGACTACAGGTAACTGCAAGTTTGCAAAGTCAGTCTAAATTATGGTCAGCTAACTTTGTTAAATTTACGCCCTCATTAGCAGAATAACTAGCTAAAGATATAGGGCTCGTCAGAAAACTTTGCTATAGAATAATTATAACTGTGCCACAAATATTGTATGCTAATATTTAGCAAGAACATTCTTGTTCTGGTTGTTAAGATACAAAGATATCTTTAAAGATATAATATCTTAAGATACCTCTCATCATAAAAAAAAAAACTGTTACTTATAAAAATATTAGAGTCCAAATATAAAGCGTCACTATGACGGCATGTCAAGTTGTAAAATAGTAAATGTATATTACTTAAATGTCTATTTTGTTTTATACTCAATGACTTTGAGTATGGCAAGGCACATAATATAATCAATTTGCCTAGACCACATTCTAATTTTTGAAGCAATACCTCAAAAAGCTGTAAAATATCCAACCGCTTAACATTTGTTTAATCACTTAACTATTCATGTGGTCAATTTATCAAAACTAACATCCTCATCAATACAATTCGTGATAGTACTAGTTGCAGCGTTTATAAAGCAGTTATTAATCACAATCTGAGTCAAAAGGTCATATAAAAGTGAGCCCACTCCGTTGCCAATCCTATCTGAATAAGTCACAGTTTTCTGGGTCTGACAGCAGGTGTCCTGCTTTACCATAGACTGTGTAGATGGTAAACCTAAGCCTTCAGCTCACATCGGAGAAGGCGAAGGCGCCGCCACAGGAGAAATGACTTCATGTTCCAAAGTCAGCGCCAACTCCTGTCCTGCGCCAGCGTGAGAGGCAGAGTGTGAGTGTGAGGTGTCTGGCTGGTCCGTTTGAGTGCTGCTGCTACAAGCTTGCACATAAATGGATGTATTATTGACTAGGTCTACGTATTTACTAAGTTTATGGCAATTGTCTTTTAGCCTCTATCATAGCTTGCTGGTATTTACCAGACGCATTTTGCAATTCCTTTTCCAAGGAAACAAATTTGCCTGACATATTATCTGTTTTGAATTTCTTCCTATCAAATTGTAGCAAGAATTTAATTCTTCCTCCATGTTCCATGTTCCATTTTTCTTTGCTTATTCTTGTATTATTTATAATTTGTAAATTGTTATTTCTGATTTCTTTATAAAATTAAATAAATTAAACATATTTTTTTTAAATTTTTTGCTCTCTCTTTTGACCGGTGTTAGGCTCAAGCGATGAGGAGAAGTAAGATCGTCTATGGGCATATTAACTGAGCATTGTAGCTCCGTTTGCAGATCCAAGCTAGCAAAACTCATCGCTGAAGTCAACGGCTTAGATAAGCGATCAAAAATATATTGTTTTTCATCATGTTTTAATGAGATTGTATAATTATTTAGATTAACACGGTAGATGTAGTTCATGTTAGTTAAGTTTAATTAGGAAAGCATTGTCATTGTGATCTGTGCATTAAAATATGATTTAAAAATATTTGTTAACAATTAAGATCTCTCTCGCGTAGGGACTAGCTCCAACAGGATGGCCGAGCTGTAAGGATAACTATTAATTAAGTGCAGAATTTATAATGAATCCATTGTACTAAGTTATTTTATTCCGATAATGAATCATTTTAAATAGTTGGAAAACGATATCATTTAAAAATAAATTAGGTTGGAAAGATTTTGTTGCAATAAAATGTATATAATGTAACCATAAATATTCAGTATTTATGTTATTATTTATACAATAGTTAATTAATTTTAAATGTATCGCTTAATTTATTAAAACTAAGTGAATGGTTAGCTGTAGTACTGAGTCGTTTCCGGTTGTCAAACCTAACCTAATATAACGACTCGCGACTTCAGCACGACATTCTGTTTTCTGCGCGTCGTAGCGACTAGACCTCTAAAAGTGAAAAGTGTTGTAGTGGTGTGCTGATGGAGACTGTTTTAAGGTTAGACACTAATTTGTAATAAACTGTGTAAAAGTGATTCATATATTTTTTGAGTGGTCTTACGTAATTTTACTTAGTAACCTATAAATACCCTTCTAATACTTATAACAACCATTTCTTTTTCGACTTGGAAAAAAAATCAATTCACGTCAAGTTTGACGTGTCTGTCTGAGGCATCGTAGCTCCCGAACGGATGAAGCGATTTCAATTTAGTTTTATTCTAGAATGGTGTGTTTTGCGCGATTGTTCTTAGACATGTTTCACGAAAATCGTTTGAGCCGTTTAAAAATCTGCAAATATACTCGTAAGGGGTATCAAATGAAAGCGTATCACGTACATACACATTACAAAATAATATGAATTTAACTATTTTTTCTTCAATTTCGATTTAGAATATATTGCATAAAGTTGATTTTTCTTTATGAGATTAATATTGATGTTTTCGCTTTAGGTGAAGACGAGGATAAACTGTCTCCATACATGGCGACTCAGTCGCGTCGTGCCTCAGCTGTCAGCAAGGTCAGCGATGTTGTAAGTGTTTTAATACTTTAATTTTAATTCACAACGGCTGAAATAACATTTAACAATAAATTAATCTTCCACGCATGCTAACTAGCCTGAGGAGGACAACAGTCATTTGACAATTCCGAAAATAATGGCTACTTCGTCGAGTAATGAGACTCTGAAAGGTTAGTATTTTATTAATGGTATAATTTAGCTTTTTGTTAAATACACCTTTTGAACTTTAGCGAATAGAATAGTTCTACAATAAAATTAATATGGTCTAAGTAAAATTTTATAAAAATAGAATAATAAGTGGTTTAAATATAATTGATCCAAATAATTACACAACATATGCAAGTTTACTTTATACCTCTACAATCAATCAAATTTTCGCAAAAAAAAAACTACCTAAAATTATAAGTTTACTCATATTCTTGTGAAGTCTGAAATGTGTAGATACATTAGTAGTTAGAACTCAAAAATTGTAATAGCTACAAAATTGTAATAACTGAGAAAGCTGTGTTGTTCTATTCGCTTCTCAACTCAGTATAAAACATTGAAGAGAACTGTGAAGACAATGTTATTTCCTTGATATTTTTTGTTTAAACAATTTAGTTTTATTAATTTTAAGTTGACCTGTCCATGTAGGCTATGTGCTTCTAAGGAAATAAACGTTTTGACTTTGACTTTAAGTAACAAACCCTTTATTCCACAAGGGACCTCGCCATCTTCCCCGGGAGCCCTCAGCTCAGTCACCCTCGTCGGCAGCCCCAAGAAAGTCACCCCAGAACCACCAAAGTCTGACAAAATATCTCCAACCAAAGACAACGATAGAGCTGCTAGAGCGCTCATGAAAGACGAAAGCATAGAGCTCGTAGACCAGAGCGATGAAGATATAAAGTACAAGGAGGAAGAACCAGAGAAGACTAAATTAAAGGATGAGAAATTTAAGATGTCTCAGAGATTCTCGGAGGTAAGAATTGATGATAATACTATTGTCTTGAATATAATAGAAATTGAATAGATTTTTTTATTTGCCATTAAACATGTGTTTGTTACAAGGTAGTTTAGTTCAAACATGATAAAAAATTATATGAGAATTCATCAAAAATAACATACATACTGCATGTTTACTGTCCATGCCATTAAACTGTGGAATGCTCTTCCATTAGAAATACGTCTAGCTAAATCTCTTCCTATTAAAAAAAAAAGATTTTTGCTCACTATTTGTCTTACCACACACACTAGTTTTCCTTTTTCTATTTTACATATATATCTCGTTTTTCTTATTTACTTAAATGTATTTGTTTTTTTCGTATAATATTTAGGTTTATTATATGAGTGGGTACTTTATGTATTTTTTGTACTGTTTTTCTTATATTTCTTTTACGCCTGCCTATTCGTCCCTTTTATTTCTTGTCCATCCCAAGGTTGCCTGGCCGCCCTTTGTACCCTGTTTTTAATTTAGTTATGGTTTTTGTAAAGTTTATTATTAATTTGTGTGGTTTATGATCATTTGTTTTATATTCTATTCTATATATATTTTCATTTTGTCATCACATAAATAATAATTAAGAGTCATAAGAAAATAATAGAAATTAATAACATTACATATACATGTACGTACATAATGTCTATTATATAAAGTATATCAAATATCTAGTACCTGTAACACAAGCTTTAGAGCTTACCACAATGCTAGATGTTATTGTGTGGATTGTCCGGAAAAATTTATTTATATATTTTATCATTTTTATTAGTAACACTTATTTGTCAGTAATAATTTTAGCTTGCTCTTGAGTGTGGTAATATTTAAGTCCCTGGTAGACCTTGTGCTGTTGTAGATCCATCTGTGAAATAATCTTAAAATAGTAAAACAGTATCAATAACATAACCTCATGAAACAATCAGTCCAAAAGTTTTATTTTGACACTAGATCTGTATATAAAATTTGCTAAAATATGAAATATTCGCTTGACGTATATCACATCTTTAATTTACATATGAACTTTTATGAAACCAGTTGGTAACTTAACTTTTGAAGGTGCTTAAACCATCCGACTATCAATTTAATAAAAACTATGACCTACTTGTACAGTCAACAGCATAAGCAACTGATGAAATAGAGTCCCAAAATAATATACACAGCAAATAAAGTCTAAAGCTTGCTGTAATTTGTTGGAAATAAGGTGACAAACAACGTATCCTAAATAAGTAATCACATATCTTTAGATCTTCGGTGTTGTAATGATATTTTTTTTTCTACTAATTCAAACATCATTTAAAATTGTCACTTTAGTAAACATGATACATCTGACGCGACATGCTAGAAGATTTTTTGAAACGGTGAATTTGAGCACCTTCATTTGCTGTTGACTGTACATGTAATATGCCCACAAACGTAGCATTTCAAACACACCCTAAAACAAACACAAACTTAATTATCTCTATTATCATTCGCTAGCACACTTAGAACAGTCTGAAACCGCTCAAACGCCAGTTTCATACGTAGTAATTCCTCGCTGCAAACGTAGCATCCCTCCACTCTACACCCCAACAACAAAAACAAACCTAAGGGTGTATCTTTGTTATCATTCGCTAGCACTCCTAGAACAGTCCGATACCCTCGCACGTAGCGATCCGTCCGCACCCGCACTAATTCAGCACCCCCCGCCCCGCGCCCCGCGCCCCGCCGCAGGAACAGAAACAAACTAAAGGGTGTGTCTTGTTACCGTTCGCTAGCACTCTAAGAACAGTCTGAACCTGCTCAAACGCCTGTTTCATCAGCACGTCCACAACGCGGGCAGCCCGCGCCGCAGCCTGCAGCCGCCCGCCGCCGCGGCCGACGCGCGCCGCCGCTCCGACGGCGCCGGCGCCGCGCCCGCCGCCGAGCCCCGCCGCGCCTCCGACCACACCGCCCGCTTCACGCCGAGGAGATCCGTCAGGTGGGGGTCCTACCCGTATTGTTGATAGCCGTCAAATGCAATGTTTTCTACCGATTAAAAAGAGTACCTAGTCATAACCGTGTAATTAACCGGCTTAGAAGCGTTTCGATTAACATTGCACATGAAAAGGCGTCAGAACCGTATTAAAAAACCAGATAAGAAGCGTTCCGTTTTGCATTTGTACGGAAAAAAATGTTCCCCGTTACATTATATCCGTCAACAAAATATAAAAAAAATCTTGCGATTTATTTGTTATTATTGATAGGTTACTGTTTGAAAGCTCGTGTATCGTCACCTCCAAAGTTTCGCCATTGATATACTGAAACTTTTATTGATATTTCTTATGAATCAAACCAGCAGTGTTTCTTCTGTTATCTTCTTATTTTATTTAGACATCTAGCTAAAAGCTTTTTTTTTTCAAATGTTATTATTTCGGTTGTTCAAAATAAAATGTTCAATGATTCTTATAAATGAAAGCCATGGTTCCTATCATAAATATCTTTCAGAATCAGCTTATGGTACATCATTATACCGCCCTGTATTAATATTGCAGTGAAAGGCGCTACACCAACTCCTCCATGAACAGCGAGCGGCGCCGGCACTGGGGCGTCAGTTCAGAGCCGAGGTCCTCGGTCACCTCGCAGATATCACAGGTCGCTCAGGTTCGTGTGAATTTCCAATACAATTCGACAACAAAACAATATCTTCATCTTTAAGGTTATTGTCATTTGTGATAAAACCATCCATGGTCTTGTTATGTTAAATGCTTATTTTTTATACCAGCGATGATTAATACAGTATAGTAAAAATTGCTGTTCTGTTTAGTCCGCCTGTTAGCGCGTCCGGTAAAACTTTAGAATCCAGCCGCACGATTTTGGGGGGGGGGAGGTGGAGGGGGGAGGGAGGAGGGGGAGGTACCCCCTGTACCACTCCCCCCCCCGCGGAAATATGTAGTTTAGGAGATATAGCAATTTGAAATTCAATAAAATCTAACCTCAAAAATAGGATTTTAAATAATTTCTTAGCTTCTCAGTTACAAATATTAAATAAAAAACAATATTTAAGTAATCCTTATTGGTTTACGGTGCACTCTACACTCTTTTGTTGATAAAATTAACCCATGCTCTGCAGCAAATGCGATTCGAGTTGGCGAGTGTCAAGTTGTCGTATCAGACGAGCCAAATTAAACATCGCCACAATTTCCGAAGTATATAAATGGCGCTTTACAAGCACTCCATCATCTTCAGGCTCTAATAAAAAAAATAGTATTAATAAACTGCTCCGGCGCTGCGGGAAGTGCAGCCCCTTCGCCCTTGCGTAACAAAGCGCAGTCACCCATGCTCACCTCCGCAGCTTCGGCTTATTGGTCGCCTTCGGCGACCAGCCTCAGCCGCTCCGGCTCGAACGAGTGCCTGCGCTTTGTTACGGCGGGCGGGAGCTGCTCTCCCTCCGCGCCTCCGGCTTTTTATATACACTCTAGTTGTGTGACAGACAAGACCACGTGGAATTAGGGGTGCACTGATTCGGATTTGCAACTTAAAGTGACCTAAATCAACCCAATGTAGTGTGCACTGATTCGGATTTGCAAATTGAAGTGAGGTTATAAAGGTACAATCTAACCTTATCTAATTGTAATTCTTACCTTCTTGACTTCCCGATGGAATTGGTTCACCTTCCCTGCGACTCGTCGACGCTACTTATATGATTGCATTGTTATTTTAAGGTAAAAAAATTACATATTATAAAATTTTATACAAAAATAACGTTCCATTTCACGAAAACAAAATTTTTTTTTTTTAAAAAAGTACGCATCTCCGCGGTGAGGGGGTGGTATTTTTGGAAAGGGGAAACCAATGCCATCTTAAATCGCGCATCAGCACCCCCAAAATCCTGCGGCTGGATTCTAAAGCCAAGCCGCGCGTCCAAAAATACTGGACACCTTTTTTTTGCGTTATAAATTTTATAAGAAAGTGCCAAGATATAGTGCATTAAAGTTAAAGAGTGACAATAACGTTCAGTTAACGAAAGATTCAGAAATAAGATGGGTCGCTAGTACACCAGAATTGAGAGTTCTTCTTTCCTCAGAACTACCGCCGAGAAACCGGTCAACCAAAAGCTGGGGTCGTGATAACATCATTCCGACAGTCGCATCGAAGGTAAGAAACCGAGTTTCATCAAATATATCATCTTTTGTCTCATTGCCTTAGCTTTATTGAGGAAACAAACGTTTTTTCACATAAAGCACAATATTGAGATTCTCAATGTTGGCATGTGTTTTTATCACCGTTTTCAGAAACTTTTCGTGGCTTTGCACGACTGTGAATTTCAATATTTTCGATTTAAACATTATCCATATTTTGAACTTAGCGTTAAACACCATTGTATTACATGGTAACAATAAATACATTTTGATTGATTTTCGATATTTTTATATAACTATTGTGTCTTCGAAAAGGTACATATTTCATAGTATTAACGGAAATTAATTCAACAGTTTCGGCAAAGACCTGTTGTGGTGAGTCGGTCGCGGAGGTAAAACTGTCTAGAAGTCCGATTTCGTAGAGAATTAGACAACATTTTTAAGATTTTGCTTCATCTAGAGAAGTCCCTATTTTTTTAAATTTTGTTCTATTTTGATTGGCAGTAGATATCCTACCACACACAAGATACACGAACCACGCAAAACTTAAGATCTTTAACTACATTGCATATATTTTACATAACTTTAAACATTTTTTAATTAATTTTGTCTAAAAAACCTTCATAACATTATAATTCCCACCTTGCATTATTTTGAATTCACTAAATTATCAAGCCCTTCCCTCTCCAATTCGAAAGTGTCTGGAAAATTTATATATTTATATACTTTCTGCCTTTTTCTACCGACTTAAACTTTAGAAATAAATCAGACGGACAGGTTTTTTTTTCCTTTAGGGAACACAAATTTTCAAATTGACTTGAGTATCATAGAAATAAATTGATTGTTATTTTATAAAAAGTATATAGATAGGTATATTAGAAATAGTTCTAGCTAGATTTCGATATCCCTAGCTGAATTGGAATAAATAGAAAATCTTAATAATAAAGTATTCAAAATATATTTGTTACCTACAGGTAAGATGTCTATGCATGCCTTTTCTTCAAAACCACATTTTAATCTATTCAATTTCTGCTTGTTTCACTATTCTGCATGTTTCTTTACTCTCTATGTCTGTTTCTACCTTTTTATCTTCACTCTCAATATCGACTTTCTTTTCTACAGTACTTTTATCTAGGTTTGTTAAATTTTGAATTGGAGCGTTGATTTTGCATCTTTTCTTGCATTTTTCAGATAACTTGGTACTATAAAATAGACAAATGCGTGAATTGCTTTGAGAACCAGCGCTTCTAATTTATCAGACTTAGATTGGGATTCCACCCTAATTTTGAAATTCTTGTTAATTTTTTAAGCATTTACTGACTGTTTTGTTATCAATGCTCAAGTGTTTGTCATTATATAGGAGTAGTACGTCAACTGCTGCGGCTGCGTTCGCGGTAGCCACATCTGCGTCATCGAACCCGCGATCACCTACAACCACGTCCCCGCCAGCCACTAGGCGGGACTCGGTTATATCTACTGCTGCTACGATGCGAGTCCTCAATGTCTTAAGGTCTGTGCGTGCACTGTCTGTGGTCTGTGTGTGGTGTGTGTACATTATAGATATTTTAATAGAATTGGTGCCAGTATAATATAATGTAATTTGTTATGAATAGGTACTTTATTTTTGATCTATGACATATTATCAGTTGATTTATGTTTTGTTGTATTGATCATGATTTTAGGACACATTAAAACATAAACATAACTAATGAAATTCCATGTTATAACTGACATGCCAATGTTATTGTGTAACTTTCTGGTGCAATAAATAAATTGATTGAATTAACAGTGTGACCAAATACTGATTGTGAACCTACAAACCTCCAGTGGCCCACAAACGTTGGTGTGATTTTCCTCCGTAAAAAATATTTACAACTTTTTCGATAAATTGGCAATCTCAAAAAAAAATTGCATTTTCCTAACAAACAATCATAGAATATCTTTAACTTTGACATTAATGTAAAAATAATACACGCAGGTAGCGATCGCCATTATTGCTTTATCTCAAAAGTCGTATCTAAGTAATTACGTATGAAATTTTCTTAGGAAAGTGAATCCAGAGATTGAATGCACTTGCTAGCCCTGCAGGTCAAGTCTATCAATGATATCTCTCCACTCTAGACACTGGATCTGCAAGCACTCGTACGACTTCTGGTCGAACGAGCAGCTGCGCGGCCTCAGCATGGACTTCCTGAAGGAGATCGAGAGCAGCCCTGGCCTGCTGCCGGCCGAGCACAAGGCGGCCGCGCAGCTGCTGCGTCTGCTGGAACGAGAGCCGGATCCCACTGTGGACCTCAAGATACTTTTCACTCCTCCACCAGTAAGGATCATTTTTTACTACTAACCCAGTTGTTCTCTCTCTCTCAACTGATCCTGAAGATACTTTTCACTCCTCCACCAGTAAGGATCATTTTTTACTACTAACCCAGTTGTTCTCTCTCTCTCAACTGATCCTGAAGATACTTTTCACTCCTCCACCAGTAAGGATCATTTTTTACTACTAACTCAGTTGTTCTTTCTCTCAACTAATGATGAACTTTCTCCTCCGCCCCAAAAGTTAAGCCACTTTTAGCCCAAATCGAGTTTTCAATTTCTTATAATTGAACTCTGTGCTTAAAGCGCCAGTTTTTCAGTGTCAATTTAAATAAAATTATTAGAAAGTGAATAAGATTTTAATCAGTTGAACGCCTTTTTGCGTAACTTTGTCAAATAGACTTTTATTGAACCAAGTTCGACCAATGAAAAGTGTCAATTGAATGTCAATTTCATTGATCTCAGTTAGGCAGTAACATGAGTTTAGCCTGTTCTGATCGCGTTTATGGCAAATTATGAAACCGGGGTAAATTATGATTAACTTAATCAACTACATCAGGCTATATTATGAAATGTGTGCAAATGGCATGCACAGCACTTAAATTTACTTTGTTAAATTTTAATACAAAACAGGGAAATAGTATTAATGCCACTGAGTTGTGTTAAGCATTGCATGTTTACAATAAAAGTGTCTAATTACAAGATAATTTTAATGTTTTTAATAAGTGATAAACTCACGGGCGCTATCCCGGAGATGCAGGTTCAAATCCGGTGCGCGAAAGTTACAGATGTGTCTTAATTTTTTCTGCATAACATTTTAAAATACAAGATAATTATTGCACAAAAATAAAATAGATGCTTACTTTATTATGAAATTATCTTCTTCTTAATCGGTACACTCTTGCCGGAGTGGTCGTGGTCATCACTGGAAGTTTCCACTTGTGACACGCTTCACGGCTCGTCTCCATTCCTCCCTAACAGCTGCTCGACTGGCGCATTCGTATAAGGGGTCGTCCATTGCTGCCTTTATTTGATCTGTCCACCTCATGGGCGACCTGCCTCGCGCACGGGTACCTTCAACCCTCTAGTATGAAACTATATCTATATAAATAAAAATGAATTGTTGTTCGTTAGTCTGATTAAAACTCGAGAACGGCTGAAAGGATTCATCTTATCTTAGTCTTGAAATGTTCGTGGAGGTCTAGGGAAGGTTTGAAAGTCGAGAATTAATCGAATAATTGCCGGTATATTAATTTTGAATAATAACCCGTGCGAAGCCGGGGCGGGCCGCTAGTAATTAATAAAATAAATAAAAACTAACTATCCTGGCTCAGCGACCCAAAGTGGGTCTTGGCCTCCGAAACGAGAGACTTCCACCGGTCTCTTTCCTGCGCTAGCTCTGACCAGTTCTCGATCCCGAGCTCTCGCAGGTCGGCCTCCACCATGTCCTTCCAGCGATATCTGGGACGACCGACTGCGCGCTGTCCAGTCTGTTGTCCAAGGTATGCTCTCAATACTCCCCGATCCTCCCCCATTCTGACCAAGTGGCCGAGCCATCGGAGTCGGTGGGCTTTTATTTCTCCTAAAATAAAATAAATAAATAAAATAAAAATAAAATGACATCGTCAGCACCGCTGAGTCACTCCGCCTGTTACAGCGGGAGCCAAATCCCGCTGTGTATATTTCACAGTTATTTTGTTCCTGAGGAATTCGCGTGACGCAAGCCTCTTGTTCCAGGAGCCGACGAAGGAGAGTATTGAGACGCTCTCTGCGCTGGAGATCGCGGAGCAGATGACGTACCTCGACTACCAGATATTCAGGGCCATCAACACAGAGTAAGGAGTCGACCATTTATCACGTGGTCTTATTTGTTTTTAATTGCTAGACTGCCTCAGTGGCGCGGTCGACGATGGTCCGCTTGCGGCGCAAGAGGTAGCGGGTTCGATTCACGCCGAGGGGCGAGTGTTTGTATGATCTGCAAGCACTTTCTCCTTGGTCTGGGTGTTTAATATGTATAATAAAAAATATCTATATATGTATGTCTATTACATTAAGTATATCAGATGTCTAGTACCCGTAACACAAGCTTAGAGCTTACCACGGCGCTAGATGTTGTTGTGTGAATTCTCCGGAAATAAAAAAATATATATAGGTATATTTAGATACAAGATACAAAATCATTTATTTCCATTATTTGATTTTACAAAACTTAGACACGTCAAAAATAAAATACAAAGATATATAGGAAATGAATGTATCGTATTTGGCTTCGCTTTTTTTACACCAGAGCAAAGAAGCAATTATAAACTCTCATTTTTGTTTTTATTTGTTAGTATTGTTTTTGATTGTTCTTCTGTTGGAGCAGATTCCGTCTCAAGCAGTTTTGTCCTCATTAAAAAAGGGTACATCAGCAGAATATATAACAAACACTTTAAAATATTCAATACATACATTAATATACTATGATACATCTATATATATAAAAGAAAGTCGCGTTAGTTACACCACTTATAACTCAAGAACGGTAGAACAGATTTGGGTGAAAATTGGTATGGAGGTAGCTTAGAGCCAGGAGACGGACATAAGATACTTTTCATCCCGTTCGACAGTTGGTATGGAGGTAGCTTAGAGCCAGGAGACGGACATAAGATACTTTTCATCCCGTTCGACAGTTGGTATGGAGGTAGCTTAGAGCCAGGAGACGGACATAAGATACTTTTCATCCCGTTCGACAGTTGGTATGGAGGTAGCTTAGAGCCAGGAGACGGACATAAGATACTTTTCATCCCGTTCGACAGTTGGTATGGAGGTAGCTTAGAGCCAGGAGACGGACATAAGATACTTTTCATCCCGTTCGACAGTTGGTATGGAGGTAGCTTAGAGCCAGGAGACGGACATAAGATACTTTTCATCCCGTTCGACAGTTGGTATGGAGGTAGCTTAGAGCCAGGAGACGGACATAAGATACTTTTCATCCCGTTCGACAGCGATTATTTTTAATTTTTTTCTGACTGATGAAGAACAAGAAATTGCACGTGAACAGCGCCGCGATAGTATGGCTCGACTATTATTATATAATTATTATATATCAATGATATAAAATAAATAAAATTCTCAAATAAATAAAAATCTAAAGCTATAAGTAAGAGCATGTAATACCTAAGTATAATAAAAAAAATACAACTACTTCTTTTGCTTCTTCTTTTAAGTTTTGTCTCGATAGGATAGTTATAATATCTTTCTATATATAATTCTTCTGTGAGTGTGTATGTCACTGAACTTCTCTCAAACGACTGGACCGATTTTGATGAAATTTTTTGTGTGTGTTCAAGGGGATCTGGGAATGGTTTAGATTCACAATTTTGTCCGCTGGACAATGTTTTTTTTAATTAATTTTCAATTTATTAGTAGTTGTTGATTTTGGAATGTTTTACATTGGATCCGACAGACGGCGTGTCAAATTTTAAATCTATATAAATAAAAATGAATTGTTGTTCGTTAGTTTGATTAAAACTCGAAAACGGCTGAACGGATTTATCTTATCTTAGTCTTGAAATGTTCGTGGAGGTCTAGGGAAGGTTTAAAAGGCGAGAAAAAATCGAATAATTGCCGGTTTTTTTTTATTATTACCCGTGCGAAGCCGGGGCGGGCCACTAGTATTCTAATAAAAGGTGAGCACAGCATTTTAAAAAAACATATATAAAACACAACAGGCCTTATCTTTAGAATGTTTAGACCCTCCTTTCCCATAGTGATACGTCGTTTTAGTGTTAAATCCCCCTACCCCGCTCAATAGTACGTGTATCTATAGTACTTATCTAAAAATAATCTTATATATTTTGTATATTATCTTTAAATTCGGATTTAATACATAAATTATGGACCATGAATAAAATGTCTAGACAGAAGGTTAATGGTTTACTCATAAGCCGCTTTTCGGTTTAAAAAAGCTACATAATTTGAATTAAATCATCATAATAATGTCATCATCACTTATTATTAATAATTCACAAAGTGCGTAAAATTAAATCTCATGCTTAAATGACTTTTGAACCATACATCTTCAAATATTTGAGTAAAATATGCCGTCATCTTAGTAAAGTTTAAGCATGTTGTGAATTACCAGTGATATATCTACCTATAGGAGATATTTATCTAAAAATGACGTTCGCTGCAAAAACTGACTTAAACAAGGTTTTTGAGTAAAGACGAGCACGGCTCATCGCTGCGTAGTTGAATAAACGCGCGGTAGTTTCGAGCTGCCGGCGAAACTCAAAATTTATCCGCATAACTTAAATTTGACACAAAATAATTTTATTGTAATTCCATTAATTTATTTATATTGAACTATTATTTCATTTCTTTCATTCAGGCAAAAACATAGCCGAAATTATTTTAATTTTATATGTGACCAAAATGTTACCTGCAATGTAATGTTGTTTTGAGTAAATAAATGATTATCATATCTTAGCTTTTATGTTACTAGAATTAAATTAAGTTTTGCTGTGGTCACTTGACGTGGAGTTGAGGCTCAACAGTACAAGTGTTTGCGATTGTCCATTGGCAGGGAGTTCCTCGGGCAGGCGTGGACGAAGGCCGACAAGGCGGAGCGCGCGCCGCACATCCTCCTGATGACGTCGCACTTCAACCACATCTCCAACCTCGTCGTCTCCGAGATCCTCAAGAAATACACGCTGCAAGGTAGGCTCTTCATATCTCAAGCTTTTCAATAATCTACCTATAGAATTGAAAGCAATAGACAAGCCAAACATTTTTTAAAATAAATTGAGAAAATTATTATTGAATGGATGCTTCTACTCTGTTGATGACTACTTAAACAGAGTAACTTAGTTGAAATGGTTGCAGTTTTTATGTTTTTAATGATTCTAGGGCCTCTCAAAATACATTGTAAAATTATTATTATTATTTTTTTCAGTTTTATGTTATTTATATTTTTGACATGTTATTTTGAAATCTTAATAGTCTTAGTTATTGTATTTAATTTCAAGACACTCAAATACGATTTGTGAATTGTTACTGAATAAATTGAATTGAATTAAATTGAATTGAAGTCATCATCATCTTCCTGACCTTATCCCACATTACGTGGGGTCGGCACAACATGTTTTCTGCTTCAATTTCCCTCTATCACCCGTCATCTCAACACTCACCTCTTTCTTACACATGTCATCTTTCACACAGTCCATCCATCTTTTCTTCGGCCTACCTCTTCTCACATATCCATCTACAATCATATTTAACGCTCTTCTCGTTACATGACTTTCATCTCTTCTCATGACATGTCCATACCACGCTAATCTATTACCTCTCAACTTATCCGTAACTGGTGGTACTTTCAAACTGCCTCTTCATATCTGAAGTATTGCTTTTAATTGTGGTGGTGGTATATCTAATTAAGAGTATTCTATAGGTACTACACGTGTCGAAGTTCTTGATAAAGACAAATGCAGGTCTACACCATGTGTATTTTTATTTTTTCATATTATTTAAGTATGTGCAATGATCTTTGTGCACCGTCTTTCGTGTTCCTAGCAGATCCTATCTATCAAAGGTTGCCTGGAAGAGATCCCTTTAAGCGATAAGGCCGCCGATTGTACAACAAATGTGGCTATTGATTGTTATTTTTCAGTTAGTCTGTAAGCAATAAAGATATGATCTATCTATCTTAAGCTCTCCATAGCTTCCATGCGTAGTCTATCTGGGAGCTTTTCGATTCAAGTAATATAAATGCAAATTTGGTCAAATAATTTTAAAAGTTTTGGTTTTTATCTTGTTTGAGAAACTTCATGTGCCAGTCACGATAAATAGAATATATTTTCCAAAAAATATCTCATTTCATTTCATTTATTTATTTCACAAACAATTTACATTGCGTCGGAAAATTATACTTAAATTAGTTTAGTATAAATCTAAATTTAAAATTTAAGAAAAACCCCCGATTCCAATGCCTTAATTTCCTTAAATGTAAAACAACATAATATTATGTAATGTGGACGCGATGCGTTTTCATTTGATACCCCACACTAGTATATTTGCAGATTTTCGGTTTTGCTTCCCCACTCTCACCCCCATAACTTTTAAACGGCCCAACCGATTTTCATGAAACATGTCTAAGAACACTCGTGCAAGACTCACCTTTCATACAAAAAAAACTAAATTGAAATCGCTCCATCCGTTCGGGAGCTATGGTGACACAGACAGACAGACAGACAGACAGACAGACAGACAGACAGACAGACAGACAGACAGACAGACAGACACGTCAAACTTATAACACCCCTCTTTTTTGGTCGGGGGTTAAAAATCAAATAGCATAAATGATTAAATCAAATCATTTTATTTCAAAACACATTACATTAAAATAAATACAAGCAAAGAAAATTTTTAATTTATTAGTTAGTATTTATTTTATACTAGCGGCCCGCCCCGGCGTCGCACGGGTAAAAAAAGTTCCCGGCAATTTTTCCTTATTTGCTCACCGTTTAGACCTACCCTGGACCACGACAGACATTTTAAAACCAAAATCAGCTCAATCGTCCCAGCCGTATTTAAATTAAATTAATACAAATTACAAAATTAAATTATTACTGATGCGCTACTGCGCCTTAGAAATGTTTTACCGTTTCTTATTGTTATTGAGTGTGTGATGTTCGTTCGTATGGTTGGACTGACGCGAGGTGCCCCCAGGTCGCGTGGCCGCCATCGAGAAGTGGGCGGCGGTGGCGGACATAGCGCGCTGCTTGCACAACTTCAACGGCGTGCTGCAGGTCTGCGCCGCGCTCTCCAACACCTCCGTCTACCGCCTCAAGAAGACCTGGGAGAAGGTGTCCAAGACGGTAGGGCTTTCACGATATAGGACAAGTTATTTTTAACCCCCGACCAAAAAAGAGGGGTGTTATAAGTTTGACGTGTCTGTCTGTCTGTCTGTCTGTGTCACCATAGCTCCCGAACGGATGGAGCGATTTCAATTTAGTTTTTTTTTTGTATGAAAGGTGAGTCTTGCGCGAGTGTTCTTAGACATGTTTCATGAAAATCGGTTGGGCCGTTTAAAAGTTATAGGGGTGAGAGTGGGGAAGCAAAACCGAAAATCTGCAAATATACTAGTGTGGGGTATCAAATGAAAACGCATCGCGTCCACATTACATAATATTATGGTGTTTTACATTTAAGGAAATTAAGGCATTGGAATCGGGGGTTTTTCTTAAATTTTAAATTTAGATTTATTAAGTCATTTGCTTTATCTGTCCATCTCTTACTATACCCACTTCAGGTTGTAACTATATCTGTTTCTGACCAATTCTGTATTCGTCGATTTCTGGTTCGGTCGACCCTCGGTGCAGCCAGCATGTGCATGAGAGTTGGAAGATGTTATGGAGCCCATACCATTCATTAAAAACATTGATTAAAAAACCACAGAACACTCAAATACGGAGAAATGTTATGAGGCACAGTTTGCAGCGGAGCCGAAGTCGCCAGTTGCTCATCATCGTCATCCTATTAACGTTCCCACTGCTGGGACGCAGGGACTTATCTCTAGGCGACAGAGATTAGGCCATGATTCACCACGCTGGCCAAGTGCGGGTTGGTGAATGTCACATGTCCTTCGAACTCTTTCAAGTTCTCAGAACATGCCGTTTTCCTCACGATGTTTGCCTTCACCGTTAAAGCACGTGTTTAGAGCGCACATAAATGCCTCAAGAAGAAAGATCCAGAGGTGATAGGCGGGGTTCGAACCTACGACCTTCGGAATTAAAGTCGAGTGTCCTCCCACTGAGCCAACACGGCTTCCACGTTACGGCACGCCAGTTACTCACACAACTACAATTCACAACATTCACAGTGTAATCTCAATCAAAGGCTTACGATTCATGTGTGTGTAGCATTAAGATAAGACTGCTCCTTTTTTAACCCCCGACAAAAAAGATTGCTGTTATAAGTTTGACGTGTCTGTCTGGGACGTTACCTCCCGAGCGATTTCGACTTAGTTTTTTTTGTTGTTGTAACACGCTGATGAAAATCGGTTGACCCGTTTAAAGGTTATGAGGGTAAAGAGTGGTGAAGGAAAACCGAAAATCTGCAAATATACTCGAGTGGGGTCTCTAATGAAAGCGCATCACGTGCATATTACAAAATAGTATGACTTTAACTTTTAAGGGAACTAAAGTTCTGGGTAAATGTATTTTTTTTTATTTGAAATTTAGATTATTGGTAACATGGCAGCACAGCCTGGCAGCTAATTAGCTGTTTGGTTTTATAAGATTAAGTATTTGTGTCTGTTGTTGCTGTCTACTGTGCTGTTGTTTGTTGAAATACCAAAATAAATGTACTTATTTCATTTTATTTATTAAAAGAAGTGTTAATTAAAATATAACATTTTATTTCACAGAGTAAA
This sequence comes from Gymnoscelis rufifasciata, assembly GCA_929108375.1. Classification (NCBI taxonomy): domain Eukaryota; kingdom Metazoa; phylum Arthropoda; class Insecta; order Lepidoptera; family Geometridae; genus Gymnoscelis; species Gymnoscelis rufifasciata. The sequence continues at coordinate 13,984,097 of OV815314.1, forward strand.
CAAACTATTGAGAAGCTGCAGAACCTAATATCGTCGGAGTGCCGGTTCCGAGTGCTCCGGGATTCACTCCACAGGTAACCATATTAATAAATCACCTACTTTTATTAATTTAATCTACCAAGGACTAGAATAAAGGAAACATAACTATTGAGGTAGGCTTCAGGTAACCGTAGGTAACTATTTTAAAGACAACTCGGCGCTGCGTTATATTTTAATCCGTGTCTCGACGCTCCAACATATCGTAGATAGACACAGAGAGTATATAATCACTACGTTTTAGATAGACATGATTTAGATAGATAGATAAAACATTTATTTACCATCACAACACAGAACATAGGTTAATAAAAATAGAACACACAGTACATAGGTAATAAAAAAAAAGAAAACAATACAGATTTTCAGTATTGCCCGTCGTGACGAGCTAACAAATCACTAACGCAACAATTTGCTTAGAGCAGCTTTTTTAGATTAATGAAACACAAAATATAGTTGTAGTCAATAAGAGAAAAAAAAACTAATTAAAAAATTGATTTCCGTGCTTTATTCGAGATATTCATGCTTTTTTTTGTGTCCATCCCAAGGTTGCCTGGAAGAGATCGCTATCAGCGATAAGGCCGCCCATTGATTCACAATATTTGTACATTTGTATCTTTTTTTTGTGTGTTATTATTTTGTGTTCAATAAAGAGTATTGTATTGATTTCCGAGTGAAAAGTATTATGCTTCTGCCAAACCTGCGCTTTATTATGGCCTACTTTACTATGGCTCTTCGCACATCTACGCGACCACAATGCGAGACGTTTTTAGACAAAAACTGTCCCGCGTTGCTGACGCGTTAGTTTGGACGTCGTCTTAACCTAAACATTTTCTTTACACTCGTCGCTGCAACGCCAAGCTATTATGTAGGCACCTACTTACTTAATAATAACTATTGATAGGTACTAGTTAATTCGTTATAAATAATTGAATACCTATTTAATTGAGCTGCTAATCATCCTGCGACAATTTCGTTGGTGCGGGCACGTTGTCACGGGTGTCTGAACAGCGAGTAGCAAAGCGCGTCTTTTACTCAGAGCTCAAGGATGGCAAGCGCAAGCATGGCGGACAGCTCCTCAGGTATAAGGACGTGCTAAAACGGCACATGAAAAGGTGTGACATAGAGCCATCTTTATGGGAAAAACAGGCCAAACAGCGTCCAGAATGGAGGGCCTATGTTATGGAAAAGGTGCGCAATTTTGAGTACAGACGGTGCGCCGAACTGGACTCAAGGCGCGATGAAGTGAATGCTCGACGACCTGCGGCAATCAATTACAAATTATGTTAACAATGTACTCACATGTCCCCAGTATTCGAGGGCTTTTCGAGGAAAATAGGCTATATAAGCCACATGCGGGTGCATCAAAGAATATAAGCTGTCGCCATGATCGAAATCGGTCGGACACACACACACACAATCATCCTGCGACTAAGATAACAGAACAATCTAAGATCAGATTGAAAAACTCCAATAACCAACTAACTTCGTCTGATTAACTTATGGCTTTGTATTCTGGAATATAGATAATCTTATTCTTTTGAATGTTTTCAGATGTGATCCGCCCTGCATCCCGTACCTGGGAATGTACCTGTCCGACCTGTCGTTCATAGACGAGGGCACCACTAACTACACGCCGGACGGTCTGCTCAACTTCTCGAAGATGAGAATGGTGCGTATACCTACTCAAATATTTATTTATCTTTCATTAATATATGCAATCCCTTCATAGTCGCCTACACTGCTAGTGCGATACCGCCGTAAAAAATAATCCACGATACGGACACTATAGTTATGTTTGTCTGTAAGGTACATTTATGTTTATATGGGCCTGGATGCCGGAAATAAATGGTTTATTTATTATTATAGTAGGTTATACGTTGTTGGGCGTTATATCTCAATAAATATTTTTTCTCAGTTTCAAATACGCTGTTGTGCACAGTTGTTTCAAATACGCTGTTGTGCACAGTTGTTTCAATTACGCTGTTGCACACAGTTGTTTCAAATAGGTACGCTGTTGTGCACAGTTGTTTCAAATACGCTGTTGTACCGGTTCTTTCAAATACAGTAAAATCCCGATTATCCGGATTAAATAAAACCAGGGGTACTCCGTATAATCGAAAATCCGGATAATCGATTTCAAAGCAAATCAAACCACTTTAAATTACATATAATAAAGTTTTATTATTTATTAAGTTTCACAAGTGTGGTTTAGATAATACGATACATAAAAACCGAGCTATAATGATTACATAATATCCTATGTAATTTAAAATTTTGGTTGTAAATAACTTGTTATTGGTCTTTGACGTAATTAATCACATGGTTTCACTGCGGCTAAGACCCTGATGCGTTATTTGGAATCCAGGGTCTTCATTATCGCAGTTCAACCATTCCTTGATATTCTCTTCATCGCTCCCTTTACCAGTGGTAATAATTTTCATTGCTTCCGTTACTTCTCTAAAATTGTCATGCGGTTTAATCGAGGAATTAGAGAAGAGCTAATTTTAATAATTTATTAAACGCCCTTTTTAATGTTTGCAATTCCACAGAGTTACGTGGAACTCTACCAGCACCAAAATCTTTTAAATTTGTTTCCTTTTATTTAATTATCTTCACTTTGTCATCAAGAGACAACACTCCTCTTTTTCGCTTGACATTGTAAATTTCGAAGACCAAATGTAGACAAAAATAAAAGACAACCTTTCAGTTATTTATGCACGCTATTTATGAAAATGAAACAAAATCAAACACTATCCTGCAATCAAATGACAGCGGGAGTACACGTAACGATCGGACGCGGGAATAAACTTGTCGTAACATTTTATCGTTGCGCTGTCAAAACTTTTAAAATTAACAATAAGAGCCGAGACGAATTATTCCGGATAATCGGATATTCGGATAATCGATCTTCGGATAATCGGAATTCTACTGTACGCTGTTGTGCACCGTTGTTTCAAAGACGCTGTTTGTTTATTGTTACGATTTTTAAAATTGCTAATGTTCTTAGTAATAGGTAGTAAACGGATTATTTAATACTTCATTGGAAAATATATCTGCACCACGCATATGAGTTATTTATAACTGCACAAATGCACCACTTACGACTGGGGCAAGATTAAAAGAAATAATGTCTAGGTCAACAATTGGACTATCAGTTAATCAAAGTCAAAACGCTTATTTCCTTAGAAGCATTATAGCATACCTACATGGACAGGTCAACATAAAACTAATAAAAAAAAATGTAACCAAAAATTATCAAGGAAATAACATTGTCTTATATTGTTAATTAAGAATATAATTTAAAAAAAAGGTGTGTGTGCGATTCACACACGGTAGAAGTGAAACTTCAGTAAATCGACAAAAGAATGAGATGAATAAAAAAAAAAGTGTGTGTGTGTGTCAGCTACGACGCACGATTGGAGTTTACTACTTACGAACGATATTATGATATATGTACATCGAATAGAAAAAAAGGGTACATGAACGCATCTGCTAAAATGATAAGAGAAACAAACATATATCTGTAATTATTCGGATTGTTTATATTACTTCAATAAAGCGTATTACATAAAGTATGTTACAAAATAATAATAATTGTGTTCAATTTATACAAATCCAATTTTAGGATGATTGATTTCTTTCACTTTGAATTATAAATCATTCTTAAATACTGCAAAGAACAAATTAATTAGGTGTCGAAACTATAGCTTCTTTTTAATATTTTAATTAATAAATAACATATATATTTTTCAACGAAACGCTTTGAGAGGACCATAAATTCGTCAATTGTTTTAGTTCCCTGCACAAAAACGTAAAAGCTATCTTTGTAAGACGATATCCAAGTGAAAAAGAAACGTCCGGCCAAAATTTTTTTGTATATTGATGATTTTACTGAATAACTTCTCTGAATTCTTTGCACTCTCACCTCTACTCACTGAGAAATTCTAAGTGAATGCTAGACGATTACTTTTTCGAACGCGTATTCGAATGTCAAAAATGGTAACTCGCATTCCAGAGACACAACAAACAACCAATCAAAATGCGTTAAAGTTCTTATTTCGAACGTGACGTTTCGACGGTATTTCATCTCATTCTTTTACACGTTGAATACTACAGATATTAGGTCCTTACATATGAAATTGGCGTTTTTCGTACTGGCCACTTTAATCACAAATTTCTCCTCTTTGGTAAGGAATTCCAAATTCAAATTTGTACAGCTATAGACTCATGTATTTGTGCTTCGATGATCGTCATTCATTTGTTTTTTTTCTTCTGTTTTTTTCTGTTTGCGTCACTCATTTTACAAAATGGAAAACTTAAAATATCGCATTATTTACGAGTACGAGTTCCGCCGTGGCACTAGTGCTGCGGAAACAACTCGAAGGGTGAATGATGTGTATGGCGGTCGTGTTGCAAAAGAAAACACAGTTCGTTTTTGGTTCCAACGTTTTCGTTGAAAAATGGGTTCTTTACGATAATCGGAAGCGCTCAGCGCAATGGTTGGATCCTGGCCAGCCAGCCAAATCCTGCCCCAAGCGAAAATTAACCCCAAAAAAGTTACTTGTAAGCGTTTGGTGGACTAGTGCCGGTATTGTTCATTACAGTTTTCTCAAATCTGGCCAGACTATTACGGCTGATGTCTATTGTCAGCAATTGCAAACCATGATGGAAAAGCTAGCGGCTAAACAACCTAGGCTGGTCAATCGCTCCACGCCACTGCTGCTTCACGACAACGCTAGACCACACACTGCGCAACAGACGGCTACTAAATTAGAAGAGCTTCAATTGGAAAGTCTAAGACATCCTCCGTACTCCCCGGACCTTGCTCCAACAGATTACCATTTTTTTCGAAATTTGGATAACTTCTTGCAAGGGAAAAAATTCAACTCCGATGGGGCAGTCCAAATCGCCTTCAAAGATTTTATTGATTCCCGTCCGACTGGTTTTTTTAGTAAAGGGATCAATGAACTACCTATAAGATGGCAAAAGTGCATAGAAAATAATGGTTCATACTTTGATTAATTAAATATATTATATTAAAAAATATTCGACTTTTTGTTCCTCCCATACAAAACGCCAATTTCATATGTAAGGACCTAATATATATGTTTGTCTCTTTCTACGTAACGCCTCAACTTTTGCTAACACTTGATTTTACTCCCCATAAAATTTCCATACCGGGCCTTATAACTCAAATCGTTTCTTAAGGAGTAAACTCCAAAAAAACTGTGCAAAAAGATTTTGTTCGGGCGGTCACTCATCCAAGTACTGGCGATCCGGAAAGTTGCTTAACCTTGTTAGCGTTTAAGATTGGCTTACCTGACGTATTTCCGTTGCATCCGGTCTGAAATCACAACGATTCTAAAGAAGTTTCACTTCAAAAACAAGTTGAATAGCCATTGTTTGGAAAAACTCCCATGTATCAAATAAACAGAATAAAAAAAACAATTGTCGTGTCATATCGCTTAATTTTTATTTGAGATGCGCAGGAACCTTCTAGATTATTATTTCATAGCGTTATCAATGTTATTAAGATGCTTTAAATATTTCCTTCCAGATTGCTCACATTATTCGCGAAATCCGCAACTTTCAACAAACGCCGTACAAGATCGATCATATTACAAAGGTAACATATACATATCTAATCTGTGCATATACACATTAATTATCTACGTGCCATTTTTATGTTTTTACCATAATTATACCATTATTAAGGATGATGAAGGCATAAGTAAATGTTTAATTATATTCTTAGCTCCAATTTTACCATTTGCTCTAGATATCAGATCAGGCTAAGCTCATTCTACCGCCTAACTGAGATCAAATTGACATTTAATTGTAGTTTGTCAATGGTTGCACTTGGTTCGATAAAACTCAATTTGTTTGTTGAATAAAATGGGAATTAGAATACGCAAAATGGCGTTCAACTGAGAAACATCTTTTACACTTTATAATTTTATTTAACTCGACACTGGCAAATTGTCGCTTTAAGCGCAGAGTCCAAATAAAAGAACTGAACTGAATAAAATGGTGAAATTGGTGCTTTAAAGTGGTAGGACCATGACCCACCACGCTAATTCAATGCAAGTTATGGAGAGAGTAGTGCCAGAGTCTCGTTTTTTGTTTGGCAGGAGATACCACGGTGAGGTTGTTCAATTCAATACATTTATTAATTCCATAGGTACATTACAATACACTTAGTTTTCAACAACAACCTTACCGGACCCATTTATAGGCAGCACAATGTGTTTCAACCTCCAGGTATGCGACTTCCTCCTAGACCGGGGCCTCATAATCGCCGAGGAGAGCCAGTACCTGCTGTCCCTAGAGATCGAGCCCCGGCTGGCGCGCGGGTCGGGCGCGGGGCTGCCGCCGCCGTCGCCGGCCTCCTAGCGCCGGCGCCGCGCGTCCCGGGCGGCCCTCGACCCGCTCCGCCAGTGAGGACGTGCGTTATAGCTTCCGTGGACTTCGTTTGCGCTGTTTCAAATACATAGTTTGCTAACGACATTTGCTCCGTTTCAAGGACGTTACTTGCGCTGTTTCAAAACCGTTTTTTTTGGTGATGTTCCGTATACGTTATTTGTGGTGTTTCAAAGACGTTATTTGCGCTGTTTCGGAGTTGTTTGCGCTGTTACAAAGACGCTATTTCTATTAAGTTACCTTAGACATGCTGTTGTTTTTTTTTGGTCATGTTCCGTAAACGTTAATGTGGTGTTTCAAAGACGTTATTTGCGCTGTTTCGAAGTTGTTTGCGCTGTTTCAAAGACGCTATTTCTATTAAGTTACCTTAAACATGCTGTTGTGGTTACGTTACATTCGAAGTCCCGTTTGAAAAACGCTTTATGTGCCCAGAGTTCACGACATAATTAAGTTGCTCAAGACGCAATTTCAAACAGTGCGGTAGCTAGATAACTCTGGCGAGATAAAGCTAGTTAAATATCTCTTTTGTGTTGTTAAAGATCTCTGCAGGTATAATTATTTTGTTCGTATAGTTTCGAAAATGAATTTTTATTATCTTAACACACGAGAAGACACTTTCCAACATAAGAAACTAGCTGTAAGGCAGGTTTTTGATTATTCAGATGATAATCTTAGTCTTAAACTTACTACATGGATTTAATAGTAACTAGAGTTGCCAATGATTAAAAATTAGGTAGTAAAATGGTAGGTAAAAATGTAGGCTTCAAAAAAATTAAAAAGTCTTCAACTATAATAATAACTTTGATAACTAGTAAGTCCATGATATCATACTAGTTACCTATTATTGGACTACAGAGGATACTTACATAGTATTATACAGGTGTTACAATATTGGTATAGAAAGCGGAAGGGGTTCTAAAGGTGAGCATGATACATGATGTACGAGTATTTTTCATCCTACGATTTTAAGATTTGTAAGCCCATTTGTTGAAAAAAATCATTAAGGACCGTATATATAATTTTTTTCGTAAGTAAACATTTAAAAATGGTTAAAAATAATTAAATTAATTGATATGTGGCTTAAGATGATCCAGAGATTAGTAAAGGCTAAAAATAATAACAGGTCTTTTACCTAAGAAGCCTTCAAATCTAAATGTTGTAGAACAATATGCTCGCCTGGTGCGTGCCATTCACACCCTTCCGCTTTATATACCAATTATGTTACACCTTGTAGAGTTTCTGTTAAGAAAAAATACTTCTAGTTAGTTGCAGGTTGTAGGTGATCTTTGATCTTTTATAACCTGTATATTTGTTGAGTATCGAAAAAATCATACATATAATATGTAGATTACCTAGCGACGATATTATCCTTGTTCAAATACTATTGAGATAAAATACTAGAGAGGATGTACTATGTGTAAGTAGTTTAAAAGTAAGATATTTATCAGATTAGGAAATGATAAAAACTTTATGTTATTATTGATGACGAGTGACAGATGAAAATGGAAGGAAAAAACATGTTGTGCCGACCCCACGTAATGTAGGATAAGGACAAGATAATGATAATGATGATTGTCAATCTGTTATTTGTCTATATTTGTTATTTATAAAACAGAATAAATTAAATGTGGAAATATCTACGTCATCTGAACCAGCACTAGAGTCAAGTGCCAGTGTCATAGCAACCAAAAAAAAAAACACTTCTTCACAAGAACTAATATTTTATTTAAGCGCTTCAATAAACATACATTCATAAAGATACTCTAAGCATACAAACATGACTTGTGCTTATAGCACAGTAGGTACAATAAACAATAAAATTAGTTCTCACATAAACTTACCCTCTTCCGAGGTTCGAAATGCAATGAGGTCGGCCCGATATGCGCTCAAGCTTATAAGCTTGGCGAGAACAGTCGATAAGTTTGACTGTGATGATAAATAAAACTTACTAGGTACATACTTAATAAAATTAAAAATGTTATCTTATGTCATATTTTCACACAACAATGGAAAAGCATTTGCAGAATCAGTCCGGATAACACGTCTTTACGAGACGTGGTAAACAACATCTATTTTTTAAAAGCCATTTGTGTGTAGATGTCGTTTGAAAAATCTCAAAAAATATATTATAAATTTCTTTAAAACTTTTAAACGCTTTATCTAAAAATTTAACAATCAAAAAATTCTCTAATTACATATCTTATTAACAATATAATATAAACAAACCAAATTAAACCATTAATCAAAATGCATCTTACTTGATTACTTTCAGATGATCAGCCTGTGATATTCATTGAGACAAGTTCTTAAAATTAACTTAATTTAGATTTATTTAGCAAATATAAAAAAAGATCTCGCGTCGTCACGTGTATTAACACATACATATTTTGTTTAAGTATTGTATCTATTCATTATTATTATTTCAATATTTTATGTAATGATAATAAAATATATTTTTCAACTTTTATATGCTGTTATAAAATAACATACAATATTCTTCTAAAAACATTGCACCATAAAAGGTATTATACAAATTAAGATTTTTTAAATTTCTATTCTACACAATACAATATCAAAGGCGTTTATCCTTTTTATGGAACGCACACTGAGCTGATTTGAACTTATGAGATTCAAGCCTTCAGTATAATATATTCTATTTTTATAATCTATTGTCAATTAGGTACAATTAATATAAGAATAAACCTATGACAGTCTCACTTTCGTGACTTCACAAAATATTGGAAGAGCTTTTGTAAATAAATCTAATTCTATTAATGTAATGATCTAAAATTAGGAATGGCTTCAATAGGATTGTTATCAGTTTACCTTCATCCTGATAGCTGATTGATGTTCACCTTCGACAATCAATTAGTCCGCTTCGATAGGAATAAAATTGATAAATCATTGTACATTATATTGGTCTAAAGTGTCTAATTAAATAAAATTTAGCTCAATTTAGATTATTCTTTCTAGTAATTTGAAATATCATCCTAATCCAAACGAGTGATGCGTTTCAACCGTTTTCATATAAGAATGTGGTTGTTAATATCTATATGGTTGTAAATCTTGTTGTCCGACTGCATTTACACGATATGTTTAATATTTCATGTTATTATGTCGTGCTTGTTAATTAAATTAAGGTTATAGGGATGCCTGGAGGTGATGTGCTAGGACCCTTGTTGTTTAAAGTTTCTATTAATTATATTACACCTTGCGCTTCGTAGCTTGACCGGCGTTAATTCTGATAATTGGTTCGTTTGAGTGGTTAGTGCCGCTGTATCTACTAGGTACCCTAGAAGTGAATCCTCAGTTGTCTCGCAAGTATTCTCGAGGTAGAAATTAACCGTTCAAGCAACGTTGCGCAGACTTGTTGATATTAATACATTTTAAGAATTAACGATGTTCGTGTTATATGAATGTTATATCTTATATTGTATAAATCCTAGTGTCCTAACCTTACGTGATTTCAAGTGAGAATAATCGCCTATTAAAACTTTTCTACATCTTTTCTATGGCATTTAATGTTAGCGTTGTCTTAGATTTTATTATCTTTGTTAATTCGATATATCATTAGCATAGTTCTATACCATAACACTCGTTTTTAAATAATAATTAAGTTACGTGTAAGAAAAAATCTTCTAAAAGCAAAAAGCCAATGTTCAATGTTATGTAATGAAATAAATAAAGTAATTATGCTTAGGACTTAGCTCACCGTGACATTTATAAAATTCTTACTTAGTAATCATCAGTCTTTGTACATAATTTTGTTTTCTGCACAAATTTATTCTTAAAATGTTTATCAAACCATGCGTACCTAATTACTAAAAAGGCTGTCACATATCAAAATCTTCTTAGATTAGGATAAAATATTTTACGTAATTATCAATTAGATAAATAACTATTTTCTATCTTTGATCTGCTTTTAATCTTAAAAGAAAGCAAATGATAAGTATTTTATTGAAGAAATTTATAAGAACTCTACCGAGCTCAACTTTTACATTCTATTTATATCAAAACAATTGACCCACCAGAAAAGTGTAGGTTATAATCTAAGTGACTTCTTATTATGAAAATTATTATACTTAAGAAAGGAACTGATAAAAACGTTTAAACTGAATTAACCTCTGTTATGGTCGATAACTTTGATCGCTCTAAATGACTCTAAACTTATGAAATTATACGCTTCGATTTTAAAATCTTATGAATTTAATGTGTGTATAAGGTTATAAATACGCATGTCGAGTTTCATCAACTACCTCATAAGCACTTTCACTAGAGATATTATATTCATAAGTCTAAAGTATTCATATTCATAAAAATAACAATATAATTATTCTGTTCCTCTTTTTATTTATACATAAAATGTGTCTAGAAACAATTATATTAACAGAAATACGTATGGAGAAAATTTAAGAGCCTATCGTGTGAGTTACATTTTATATTATACTAGCTGTGCCATGCGGTGCTACCCGCGTTATAATGGATGAAGTACTCTTAACCAACAACATATTTATTTGAATAAAGATTAATATTATTATGTTGATACAACTTAAACAAATTATTTCGACCAAATTAGGTACCATAAAAACGGTTTTTGTGAGTTAATCTTAAAAGATAGACATATACTATCGCGGACTGTTTTTTAGATCATTAAAAGAGCTATTATTCTTTCATACATATTTTTTGTGTATCTTGAACCGTTTTCACGGCGCACGCAACGGAAGGCTTCAAAGATGAACAATTTCTCCCGTTTTTTACACATTTACCACTATATCTTTGCTCCTATTGGTCGTAGCGTGATGTTATATAGCCTATAGCCTTCCTCGATAACTGGACTATCCAACACAAAAAGAATTATTCAATTCGAACCAGTAGTTTCGGAGATTAGCGCGTTCAAACAAACAAACAAACAAACTCTTCAGCTTTATATATTAGTATAGATAGTTCGTGTTTACGCGACGACGCCTCGGCTTACTAAGCTTACAGGACAAAAATATATGTAACTCATATACCTACTCGTAAGGAGCTTAGTAAGGATGGCTACATATAACCATTTCAATCAAAGGCGGTCAACCCTTACTCCCTTAGGTTTTTGAGCTGACTCGCGCTTTTCGACGCTCGAACTAACTTATGTTGTGTAAAGTTAAAGTAATAGTACTCTGGTACATTATTTTTATGCTAATTTTATCTTTGAATCATATAAGGCAGCCATTTATAAAGTTAATTATTTGTAGTAGTTCAGGTTCAATCAGCTTTTCAATCTTGTAACTATTAATTATTAGTTCCTTTAAATAAATATAAAAGCAATCCTTAAATTGAAAACCCGAGTATGAAATAATGTAAGTATGTTATTAGTTTTAAGATAAATTATATAAATAAGTAGTGAAAGTATTTAAGTTTTATCATCTTCTGTAAAAATATATTTACTTAGCTACATGGTTCAGTGTATAACACAAGTAGAAGAGATAAAATGAATATTTATTTAGTTTATTTATAGAAAATGTTACGATGATGTTATTAAATTTTTCTGTTAGATAATGTTAGCCTTAGTATGAGTAATTAATAACCTTTTGCCCACCTTTGTCTACAAATTATTTTAACTTTCCTCAAAGGCGTCTTGCCTTTGAGGAAAGTTAAAATAATTTTCTTATACGATTATAGGCACGTGAATGAAACAGTCCCGATGTTCTTTGTGTAAAAGACTTGTACTAAGGTTATTATTGTTCCAGTATTAACTATTAATGTATTACCGGCGGAAAAATATATTTTAACCTGTTTTTTTATTCAACTAAGTAATTGATATTCATTTAATTCTGCGCAATATTAGTTAAGTAAACCAAAACAGGCCAAATTGTATTAATAAATTAATGATCTCAAATTGTTGTCTAATGTCTATCAGAATAAAGTGCTAATTTAAATTATTCGTTTTATTATATGGATAAAAATGTCGGGAAATGATATGTTTATATACATCGTCGGTAAGTCTAAATGGCCTGCTACACGAACCATTCCGAACACAACTGACAGCTCAAAATGACGTCATCGCGTCCATGATCGGTTCCGACCGTCTAAAATGCCATCGGAAGCCACCACCGCCAAAATCAACGTATCAAAACATCTTCTAGTATGACGTGCCAGATGTATCAAGTTATACCAAAGTGTCTATTTCAAATGAAGTCTTCATTGGTCAAAATAAAATGATAAAAATAACCGACAAAGCCCATCGGAAGGGCTGCTCTTCTGATGATACCTACGAAATTTCGGTGGGACAACCGGCTTCCATACGATCCATTTTCAATTCCCACTGACCGATTGTCTATGGATACCTGACCATAGACAATCGTACCAATCGATTGTCTTTGGTTGGTGGTCGGAGATCGCATATTTTCGTTTTACATTCTATTTTCAACCGCGTGATTACGCAATACGCAAGCAAATATCTCTCGCCAAGAAAGAAGTCCCTGTGTCCCAGCAGTGGGAACGGTAATAGGGTGATGAGCAAATATAAGCACACTTCTAGTAATTTCAATAAATCATCCGCCCACCTTGATGGTTGACGTCCGACCCTAATTATACCGATCCGCGGTATATAATATTATACATAATAAATTTACGTAACTTCTACTAGTAGGCTCATTGATATAACTACGTAACAAGCAAACAAATCACTCACCTTATATGATGTGATGTGTGAGTAGATTATTTGCGCCTGATAATTTTGTTTGCTCCACCCATCAAGGTTGTAACCGTTTTGTTAAACAAACAAGCTATGTAGATATTGTTACCAATAAAACCGATCTCACGTGCGTTCAACGAAATGACGTAATTACAACTACCCCTGTTTGTCTGTTTCAAAAACGTCAGTTTTGCTACGTGCTGTTTCAAAAGCTTAGGCGCTATGCAGTTGTTTCAAATAATGAAATATCATAATTTTATATATCAACAGTTGTAATATTATTCGTACGTACGTATTAATGCAATAAACGCATACCGTGAGTGACTTATTTTCCTATTTACTTATGCCTAAAGTGTATTTGTGACTTTTTTTCACAGAGTGTTTACACGAAACATTGAAAGGTTCTTAACACTATACCAACAACTTTTTAAATTAACATGGTTTTTTAACAATATTATGACTTTAAACGGGTAACATACCGTGCGTTGGTTGGTTCGGGAGGCTATTGAAATTACCAAACATAGGAACTTCGCGAAGATGGCTTCCAATTGTCAGGAGCATGGAATCCCGTAGTGCGGTTATGCAAAACTCAAATATGTGTATCACCGGTTATTCGCTAAGACACGGTTATGACGTGATCGAGTTGCCTTTGATAATAAAACAAGTAGCAAACAAGTGTTTGCCTATCTAGCAATAAAATACTCAGAAAGAGGGTAGACTGATTTGTTTTGTGAAGTCTGCCCAAATTTAAAAGACAATTCAGTTACTGCCGTGATCATGGCGCTTGCAACAGCGTCGAAATTTCGGAAAACTCGAAAACCGTCAAATTATGATATGTTACCCGTTTAAGTGATAATACTAAAGTATTACGTGAGTATAACCCGTTTTTATTCAATTATAGATAATAAATAAATAAATATTTCCAGACAATTCACACAACAACATCTAGCCCCGTGGTAAGCTCTAAGCTTGTGTTACGGGTACTAGATATCTGATATACTTAATATAATAGTCATACATACGTATATAAAGCTCGCTTAAGGTCGTTCAGGTCTATGCACCGACCTCGGCACACCCAGATGAGGAAGTTGAGTCTATGTATGAGGACATCAGTAGAGCCATACATAGTCATAAAACTCACTTCAATGTTATTATGGGGGACTTCAATGCGAAGCTGGGCATGAGAAGCGATGATGAGTTGAGAGTGGGGAACTTCGGTTATGGGCAACGAAACCGTAGGGGACAGAGGCTGGCCGATTTCCTGGAGAAAGAAGGACTCTTCATGATGAATTCTTTCTTCCAGAAGCCGCCTCACAGGAAGTGGACCTGGATTAGTCCCGATGGTTTCACGAGAAATGAGATCGACTTCATCATGACCGACAAGAAACGGATATTCAATGATGTCTCTGTGATTCACAGGGTGAAAACCGGCAGTGATCACTTAATCGTAAGAGGCACATTGAATATAGACGTTAAACTTGAACGGTCCTGTTTGATGAAGTCCACGCTCCGACCAACTCGTGCTCAGATCGAAAACCCCGAGAGCTTTCAACTCGAGCTCTCAAATCGCTTTAATTGTCTAGAAGATGACGCATCAGTGGACGAGATAAATAACAGGTTCGTAGAGACTGTTCATACGGTAGGGTCAAAATTCTTTAAGACCCACCGTACCGGTAGAACTCAGAGACTCTCTGAAGACACCCTTAACCTTATGGCTGAACGACGCTCACTTCAACTGCAATCTTCCGACGATGCCGAGTCCCATAGGCGGCTCAATAGACGAATTTCAAAATCCTTGCGGCACGATATCCGTACCTTTAGTACTGTTCGTATTAAAGATACGATAGAGCGGAACCAGGGCTCGAAAGTGTTCGCGAGAGATATGTATATTGGGCAAAGCCAGATGACGAAGCTGAAGCGGGATGATGGCAGTGTAGCGTCGACGAAGGCGGAAGTGTTAAGGGAAGTCGAAAAGTTCTACGGGCAGCTCTACGCGTCGGTCACAAAACCTGTAATCAGTGAGGCAGAAGACCCAAGAGCCAAACTGACCCGACATTACACCGAAGACATCCCGGACATCAGCCTGTACGAGATTCGAATGGCCCTGAGACAGCTGAAGAACAACAAGGCGCCGGGTGAGGACGGAATCACGTCAGAGCTTCTGAAAGCGGGTGGATCACCGGTACTTAAAGTCCTTCAGAAGCTCTTCAATTCCACCTTGCTCGGAGGTACTACGCCTGAAGCATGGAACAAAAGCGGGGTGGTGTTGTTCTTTAAGAAAGGTGATAATACCTTATTAAAGAACTACAGACCCATCTCGCTTTTGAGCCATGTTTATAAGCTGTTCTCTAGGGTCCTCGCAAATCGTCTCGAACGCAGGCTTGATGACTTCCAGCCTCCCGAACAAGCCGGGTTCCGAAAAGGCTATAGTACCGTAGACCACATACATACGCTGCGGCAGGTTATACAGAAGACCGAAGAGTATAACTTGCCGCTCTGTTTAGCGTTTGTGGACTACGAGAAAGCCTTCGATTCGGTAGAAACTTGGGCGGTACTAGAGTCCCTCCAACGGTGCCGAATTGACTATCGATATATCGAAGTGTTGAAGTGCTTGTATAAAAACGCCACCATGTCAGTCCGAGTACAGGAACAGAGTTCGAAAGCGATTCCGTTGAAAAGAGGAGTTAGGCAGGGAGATGTTATATCTCCGAAACTGTTTACAGCCACTTTAGAGGATGCTTTCAAACTCCTAGAATGGAAAGGACTAGGCATCAACATCAATGGCGAATGCATCACTCACCTTCGATTTGCTGACGATATCGTAGTCATGGCAAAATCGACGGAGGAACTTAGTACAATGCTAGAAGGCCTCAATCGAGTCTCCCAACGGGTGGGCCTCAGGATGAACATGGACAAGACGAAGGTCATGTCGAATGTCCATGTAGTGCCCACCCCTGTTATGGTCGAGAATTCGATGCTCGAAGTTGTTGACGCATATGTTTACCTAGGACAAACAGTCCAATTAGGTAGGTCCAACTTCGAGAAAGAGGTCAATCGCCGAATCCAGCTCGGATGGGCAGCGTTCGGGAAACTTCGTAACGTCTTTTCATCCAATATACCTCAGTGCCTAAAGACGAAGGTGTTTAACCAGTGTGTGTTGCCAGTGATGACATATGGCTCCGAAACGTGGTGCTTCACCATAGGCCTCATGAATAGGCTCAGAGTTGCACAGCGAGCTATGGAAAGGGCTATGCTCGGGGTTTCTCTACGTGATCGAATCAGGAATGAGGAGATACGTAGAAGAACGCGGGTCACCGACATAGCCAAGCGAATTAGCTCGCTAAAGTGGCAATGGGCGGGCCATGTGGCACGCAGGACAGATGGCCGTTGGGGCCGGAAAGTTCTCGAGTGGAGACCACGGATCGGCAAACGTAGAGTAGGACGTCCACCAACTAGATGGACCGACGATCTGGTAAGGGTAGCAGGCTCGCGGTGGTTGCAAGCTGCTACCGAACGAAGTCACTGGAAGTCATTGAGGGAGGCCTATGTCCAGCAGTGGACGTCCTACGGCTGAAATGATGATGATGATACGTATATAGATATTTTTATTATAAATATTAAAAATTAAAAGTGTATCTTAGAATAATTTTAAAATTGAAAAGTATGTATTAAAGGAGATATTTCAATGTGCTCGCGCAGAGGGCACCACTACCGTAGGCAGTTAAGGTAAGAGTTTCTAGGTCATAAATGTTAAACCCTAATAAAATGATGATTACTGGCAGTACTAGTGCGCCATCTGCGCTGCGTTTCACGAAATATCCTAAATAGAATATTCAATGAATTAAATGATGTTATATCAAGTATTCTTACTGGATTATAATTTAATAACGACCAATAAATATCGCGAGCGATATCAATATAGCGAATACAATATGGCCGCACAACAAGCTTATTTTTTAAAATATAAACATTAAATACACACTCAAGAAAAATGTACATATAAAATGAACATAAATATACAGTCATATACATTTTATATTAAGAAAACAATACATTGTAAATTGTTACCAACATAGCAAAAATTCTTAGACTACTTTATAAATATCAAAATTACGGCATTTTGTATAAAATATTTGTTAATACAATATTATATGACTTTTCCAAAAATATTGTTAATATGTTTCAATAATATTTATGGAATCAAGATTTGTGCCCCGAGGTAGAATTTCTGAGGTAGGTATTCATAAAAATATTTGACTATCTATCAGACTTATTGGAGGCTAATAGAACGTTTGATATTAAATGATATTATAATAAGTAAGAGATCAAAGCTGGGTTGTACTATTTCTTCTCAACTCAGTGTCATAAATTGAAGCGAACTGTCACTGATTACAATGTTATGTTATTGATTATTCTTAAATTTTATTTCTATTTTATTTCAATTTTTTTAATTTTAGCTTTAGAAAAATTGGACGCAAAACGGCGTTCAACTGAGTAACATGTTTTTTACTTTATAATTTTATTTAACTCGACACTTGCAAATTGTCGCTTCAAGCGCAAAGTCCAATTACAAGAAACTGAATTAGCTTTAAGTTGACCTGTCCATAACATGAACATCTAAGGAAATAAACATTTTGACTTTGACTTATTCATAAACTGAAATAGATGCCAAATCTCTTTATTGACAGTTCATTTCAACGTTAGAAACCACGTAGATAAAAAAATGGCGTTCAACTGAAAAACATCTAGTATTTCACTTTATAATTTTATTTAACTCGACACTGGCAAATTGTCGCTTCAAGCGCAAAGTCCAATTACAAGAAACTGAACTGAAACCACGTATCAACAAACTATTATTTTGTTACTAAAATATTAAAATTTTCTATTTAAGCACCTTAAACGGTCGTCTTCACATGGCACATTAAGCAACCTCTTATACCTTTACGGTATGAGAGTATTGGGATTTGCCCGCGGGTACAACTTATTTCCCCGCGGTTAAACCCTATCGCCTTTTACGATAAATATTATTTCTCCAAAAATATGGAATAATTTTTCTGCAGTGTTTTTCATTTCGGACCAGTATTTCCTGAGATAAGCACCTTCAAACAAACAAACAAAAATCTTCAGCTTTATAGTCAAATATATAAAATTCTATTGAACGGCTCGACCGATTTGCGTCATACGAAGCATGTACCTATATCGGCCAGCGTGGAGAAGCATCTATTTTTCATCCCCCTAAATGTTAAGGGTGGTCCATCACAAAATTTTTTTTTTGATAATATTTTTACAACCTAAATTTTCACCCCTGAACGATCTAAGATTCGTATCTAGGTGATACGAAGTTCACCGGGTCAGCTAGTATTAGTATAGATAAACATCCTAAGTATGACGACAGGGTAAAGTCTACAATGAGACTTAAGTTACACTGGAATGGTATGCCATTAAGTTTTTTAGATTTTTTATAAGATAATTTTAAACTTACACTATGTTATTTTCTGACAGTTTTTACACCATGAATGGTATGGTTAGGTTTTTCAATATTTTATTAGATTATTTTAAAATTACTTTATGTAACTTATTGACGGTTTTTGACGGTAAGTGTTGAAAAAATATTGTGAAACAGATCTTGACTGTAGTCAAAACTAAGCCCATTTTATAAAAACAGAACTGTATCATATAAAATTAGCCAAAGGCTTAACGCGTTTTCATACAAATGCGATCCGTGGCGGGGCCAGGGTTGGATCACATTTGTACGAGTTTGACACGAACAACCGCGCGCGCGCCCGCATAGCGAGTGATAACAGTAAATCTAGACCATTTTTCAAATAGTTTTAAGCATTTCTATATGTCAATGTATATCATACTAGTGGCCCGCCCCGGCTTCGCACGGGTTTTATTCAATTTTTTTTCCCGTCAATTATTCGTTTTTTTCTCGCCTTTTAAACCTTTCTTAGACCTCCACGAACATTTCAAGACTATGATAATATAAATCCGTTCAGCCGTTGTCGAGTTTTAATCAGACTAACGAACAACAATTCATTTTTGTTTATATAGATTTTAATTTCTTCTATGTGACTATATAATGTTTATCTTCATCTTACAGTGACCCTAATGAAGAGGTATTTCCCCGAACTCCACATTCTCGGCCTGTTCCGACTCCTTCAGCAGCGGCGCGGAGCCGCACAGCCTCCGGTCGCGCGTGTAGTGGATCACGGCGGTCATCAGCCCGGACGTGATGATGCAGGCGCCCGCCATGTAGAAGGTGAGGTCCCAGCTGCCTGTCGCGTCGTACAGTGCTCCTGGAACAAGATCAATCAATCATTTATTGGAGTTTACTCCTTAAGAAACGATTTCAGTTATAAGGCCCGGTACGGAAATTTTATGAGAAGTAAAATCAAGTGTAACACGAAATGTTGAGGCGTTACGTAGAAAGAGACAAACATATATATCTGTAGGATTGAACGTGTAAAAGAATGAGATGGAATACATTACACAGCGTATCTCATTCTCGGGGTCTCCTCTTTGCGCGATACTTGGTAGTCTCACTGTATTTTATTTATATTATTTTGTAAAATACTTTATGTAATACGCTTTATTGAAGTAATATAAATAATCCGAATAATTACAGATATATGTTTGTTTCTCTTATCATTTTAGCAGATGCGTTCATTTACCCTTTTTTTCTATTCGATATTATATCATAATTATCGTTCGTAAGGAGTAAACTCCAATCGTGCGTCGCACACACTTTTTTTATATATAGGCTAATTGTTAAAGAAATTCCACATTCAGCGAAATATAGGAAAAGTTGTCTTATTATGTGGGTAAAAATTTATAATCAAATTCCAAATGACATCAAATTTATATGAAAAAAAAACCGTGTTGGCTAAGTGGCAGCACACTCGACTTTCATTCCGAAGGTCGTGGCTTCAAATCCTGGTCCCTCAAAAGTAAAAACACATATAATTTTGTAATTTGTACATGATTCGCTTTTATTTAAAACCCCACTCGAGTATATTTTTCACACATTCCAAACACAAACGGCTAAACCGATTATAATCAAACAAAGCTAAGAACACGCTCGATTAAATGTCGAATGATGAAACCTGTCGAACAACAGTTGTAGAACAAAATATGTTCGCTATTTCTGTTTTAAACACTAATTTTTAAACACATAATATACCTACACACAAAATCTTTTAAATCATGAATTAGTATTTAGCTTCCCGCTTTTCGTTTAATTTTAACATATTTTACTTCACTAAATTTCTAGTTTGTTTGTTATTGTTATCATATAAAGTGCAGGCTTACGTTTATGTAGTGTTATTTTATGCATGTAGCGATAGTGTAATCGTAACTCCGATAACAACCAAAATATTAAATTCATAGGTCGCACATAGTAATAATTTAGGGTATGTCCCGCTGGTCCCCTCTAGGATTGTCCCTCAGACACAGAGGGGACAAGTGGGCTGTTGATTATTCTATGATTCAGTTGTCCCCTCTAGAGAAGTTGCAGTAAAATTTTGCTTAAAATAGTATATTAAAACTATATATTATTTATTAGATTAAATATTATATTGTTTAGTATATTAAAACATTATCATTTTATATTGTTTGACAAAAGTTGTTGAATGGGGAAAAAAATACAAGATTATACCAAAACATTAGAAGTTTGGTTTCTTTTATTTAACTAACTTAACGTGGTAATGGTTAAGAGACCGTTGTGTTACCAAATAACCCTGATGGTGTCGTTGCAGTTTATGATGTACTGTTTTTTAACCCCCGACAAAAAAGAGAGGTGTTATAAGTTTGACGCGTCTGTCTATCTGTGGCATCATAGCTCCCGAACAGATAAAGCGATTTCAATATTTTTTTGTTATTCGTTTTCGTTTCTTAGATATGTTTGATGAGAATCGGTTGAGCCATTTAAAAGCTATGAGGGGTGAAAGAGGTGAAGAAGAACCGAATATCTGCAAATATACTCGCCAAATATTTATTTATTTAAAGGAAAATCAACAGTTAAGATTATCACTATAAACTACTCTAGTAGCAACAGAAAGCGAATTAATTTATATACACTTTTATAGCAACGAAAGTTTCGAAATCAGAAGTTTTTCTTAAATTTTAAATTTAGATTATTTGACACCGAGTTTTGAATGTAAATTGAATAAAATGTTGATTATAAATTTTAATAGGGTTTGACTTTTGCACGTCTGCCTTGCGCAGGGGTCATTTCTTGGTACCCTGATTACATATTAAGAAATACGAGTTTGTCACACCTTCCATACCATCCAAAACTCAATAGTAGCGAATTCCATCTATCTTACGTCCATAATATTAATTCTAAACGCTACAATGATTCACCCACTTTGCATTATCTGTGCAATTTGGTAATTCAACACTGTGTTGTTAAGTATAGCTAATTAAATATCTATACATATTATAAATGAAAGTTCCCCGCCGGTCTGTCTGTCTTTATGTTTGGGAATAATGAGACACTTCACACGTTTCACTCCAAGAAGAAAGAGGTGCGTGGCGGGGTTTGAACCCACAGCACTTACTATGGTTAAAACGTTCTTTATCTTTTAATAAATATTTCCTGACTACTCACACAGCATCACCTAACCCCAAGCTAAGCAGAGCTTGTAGTATGGGTGTTAGGTGACTGATAATACTACATAGAAACATTTTTTTTTTGTAAATAAATGCTTATGATACATAGAAAACACCCAGACCCGAAACCAGAAATTGTAGATCGCACAAAATCTGGTCCCACGGCGGGAATCAAACCCGCAACCTCTTGCGCCTCAAGCGGACCTTCGCCCACCGAGCCACAGAGGTCGTCAAAAAAACATTTTAAGTACATGGTTTACATGGTTTTTTAACATGGACTAATGAACCGTATTTCTTATTAATAAGTGTAGCTGTTTGAAATATTTATTGATATTAGGTACAGACAGGAAAACTTAAATATCGGAGAGCAATATCCTTATTATACACAAAACATTTTTTAACTATCCCAATGTGTTTCAATTTGTTGTTCATGCGATAACTTTATAATTCATATTTATCGTTAACTTTTTAATCATAAAATATTATTTATATTTATCAAAATAGGAACTCATTCAAAGATATTCTATTTTTTTTTTACTCTTTTGGGAATGCAACGTAACACCCACTCGAGTATATTTGCAGATTTTCGGTTTTCCTTCCCCACTCTAACCCCCATAACTTTTCAACGACACTACCGATTTTCATGAAACATGTCTAAGAACACTCGCGCCTAAATCAAATCTAAATCGCTCCATCCGTTCGGGAGCTATGATGTCCCAGACAGACACACAGACAGACAGACAGACAGGACAGACAGACACGTCAAACTTATAACTCGTCTTTTTTTTGTCGGGGGTTAAAAATAGGTTGTGCCATTTAAAAGTTATGGGGGTGAGAGTGGGAAGGAAGAAGAAAATCTGCAAATAACGAGTATATTTGCAGATTTTCTTCTGAGTGGTATCAAATGAAATCGCATGGCGTGCACATTACAAAATAATATGGTGTTTTACTTTTAAAAAAATAAAATTGAAGTTACACCATTGGAATGAGGGGTTTTACTTAAACTTTAAATTTAGTCTAGATACTCCATTGTCAGTATCTCATACAAACGTATCTCTGGCAACCAATACGCATGACTATCTTACCTCCAATAGGGGGTCCGACCAGATGCCCAACCCCCTGGCTGAGCAGGATCAGCCCGTACGCGACGGTGAACCGGTCTATCGGCATCAGCTCCATGAGGATGACCGGCGTGTAGGCGTGCGAGCTGGCGAGGGACAGCCCGAACACCGCGGACACGGCGCCCAGCCCGTAGATGTTGCTGATGGCCACCGGGTAGAGGATGATGGAGAAGCCGCAGATGACCATGCAGGTTGCATACGTCAGTGTCACGTTTATCCAGGGCTGGTCGCCCGCCCAGCCTAGTGCGGCCTAAGGATAATATTGTAGTGAGCAACGGACATTGCCAACTGTGGGTTTAGGAAGTGAATGAAAGACCGATTCGAGTTATGTGATATGTGTCAAAGTTTTAAAATCCGGTTTTTTTTTAATTTATTATTGATATGCCTTCATTTGACCACAATCTCAACTGATGTAAAGTGACAATGTGGTCTAAGATGGAGCATGAAGGCCTAGAACGGTGATCCGTATGCTACGGTCACTGCGTAATTAAAAATAACACATGTTTATAAAATGAAGTACCAAATTGTAAAGCCGTTTTGGGTAAACGTCGTGGGATCAACGACCGCGAAGCTCCTCTGGATTTTTCTTTTTGAAAAATTTACGTGCGCTTTAAACACGTGCTTTAACGGTGAAGACAAACTCCGTGAGGCAAAACAGCATGTTCTGAGAACATGGAAGTGTGTGGTGAGTTAAGGTCTAATCTCCCTCGTCATATGTATATAAATAGTTTATAGAGGTATCATTTGATCACGCAGATTATAAAAAAAAATCATCAGCCAATACCAAACTTCATTCATCTCTCAGATTTTTAAAGATATGACATATATTTTATACATGTTAGCTAAGATAAAAGATAATTTTTAGAATAACCCAATTTGACCTCAAAATAACAAATTTCAACCAATTCGTCATCCGTTTGGGAATTAGCAACACGTAACACATACCTATCACTACGTCTTATGTGAAGGTTAGTTATGTAAGATGGTTCATTGAAGCGAACAAATCTATCAAGATATTTAAGACAATTTACCTATTTGGAGTTTCAGCATAACATATCAAAAGGATACCTACATTCATCATCATCACCCTATTAATGTAAAGGTGAAATAAATAAACCTGAATCTGAAATCTTATTACCGCGCTAATCTCTGATATTACTAGTCCGATTATAAAACTATTTTACTTTTAGTATTTTTTTTATTATTAATTATTCTGGAAAGCTATAGGCTTCTTTTAACCGCGGGAATATCAATCAATCATTTATTAAAAACCAAAGAACGTATTACATAATTAACGGAGTCTTTAAGAATTTACCATCTGTGCTAGTTAGAAACTGTGTTAGAGCAAGGCAAACCACGTATACATATAAAATACCCTACAAAGGCATATTAATATACCTTAAATACTATATTAATACTATATATATATAATACTATATTTATAATTTATCTTAAAACTAATTAGGGATTTTACTTCGTGAAGCTTCGGTTTACGCCTCCTGCTGGCCAAAAAACGTTGTTCCCGAGGCATTATTCAAAAAAACACGGGCGTGAAAAGTAACTTTATAAATTGGTACAGAAAACTTACCGATCCAATACTGCTGGCAACACCGATGATGATAATCATCGTCTGCTCTCCCTCCATATTGGATTCCTTCATGAAGGAATTCAAGAAGAAGAAGGGCACGATGAACCATATCGAGAAGATCAGAGAAGAGAGGTTGTACATGAGAAAGTGGAACTCGGAAAACATCTTGACGTCGAATGAAGCCTTGGTGTTCTCCCAGATTCGGTGATACCATTTCTGTGAAGAAAACACTGAATTAATAAGTTTGCATTAAGACTGATGATAAAAAAGTGGAAAGCCGCTTTTTCTTTGGCACTTTCTTGTCTACTTATAACTTGTCGAAAAATATCCAACTTACATTTATGTGGGTTGGAAATGGAATGAGATTTATCACAAAATTAGATCTGAAACTTTACTCAATTTCAATTCCTTATAATTAGACTCTGCTCTTGAAGCATCAGTTTGCCCGTGTCAAGTTATATAAAATTATAAAGTGTAAAAGATGTTACTCAGTTAAACGCCATTTTGCGTCCATATTTAACTTTAGCTTAAGTGTAGTCAAAGAGAGGAGAGACTAATGACATTAGGACCCAATTTTTATCTATCATCTCTTCCTAAAGTTTTTATACATAAAACTATAACACAAATTAATCATAAATATTAACGCTATTCATATTATATAACTAGGTACTGACTTAATATCAGTTTATATTTCCATTAGTATCTGCATTCAGTTCGTAAAACTGAACTGTTTAGAATAAGTAAAAATGTTGCAATCTCATTGTAAATAAACTGTTTGTAGATTTTATGAGGAGAAAAACATTGAACCTTAAACAATGGGCAGCTTAGTACTTCTGCAGGATTTTTAGAATAGGGAAGCCCAGGAGCTTATTCTTCCTATGCTGTTATTACTGTAGTTCTATATCGTGATGCCTTTTTAGTCTTTTAGGGTAGTTGATTGCTGTTGAATCATCAGTCAAGGGACTTTATTGTAGTTAAAATAAAATCTTACCCAATTGTCATCATCACTCAAAGAATCCAGAGACTCAACAGAGTTCCTGTACATGTCCGGCAAAGACGAGGCCTTCAGTTTATACCTCGGTATGGACATCATAGCACCCCTGTGCATCACCGTGTTCTTGTACAGCGGCATGTCTCTGAGGTAATGGCGATCTGAGGAGATCTGCCTCAGCCACGTGTGAACAACATCTGTCGCTTTCTGTGTTGTCTTTGGCGCCGTAGCCGACTCCTTCTTCTCTTCTTTAGGTACATCCTTAGCGTCCCCAGATGCATTGACATTAGATTTATCAATTCTATCATTGGATTTAGGCAAGGCGCTATTTGACTCTGGCCGAATAAGATCTGGATAGTTCATGATTAATATGTTATTAAGTTTTTTGTTCTCCATTAATTTATCTATTACTTCTTGCGGTACCTAAAACATAAACAGTGTTACACATTACTTTATGATTATGTGAATAATATATTCAACTAATTTTCCTTTATGTCAAGACAAACATACCTTATCCCTACGTTGTATATACGTAGGAAGATGAATAGCCGAATGCATTCTCTTGTACTCAGAAGATTCATTCATCTCTGTGTTAGCTTCTAGTTCCTCATCCGCCTTTACCTTGGCTTCTAACGTCGCCAATATTTCCTCTGGACTTCTCCCGCTCTCCAACAAAGCGTTCAACTGATCGGCATCCATAGAAAAAGACTCTGCCTTCGAGGAAGCAGAGCTAGCTCTAGAAGACCGCCTGGACAACCGGGATAACCGTCTCTTTTCTTTCTGCTTTATATCCAGCCATTCAGGGTTCCTCATCAGCACCCCACAAACACACATGTTCACCAACGTACCCGCCAACGCGATGATTGTGTTCCTCCAATCGTAAACCGACAGAAGATAGTGTGTTAACGGAGAATACAGCACAGTCCCAAGCCCAACGCCACAAGATGCTAGAGACACTGCTAAATTCCTCCTCTTATCAAACCAGACCGCTACAGACACCACGGCCGTTACGTAAAACACTCCTATAGACAACCCCGCCATGAACCCAAACGTCAAACAAAGCAGCGGTATGGTATTACAAAACGACGCAAGTAGGAACGATAAAGTGGAAGTGATACCAGCAATAACAGTCATAATCCTGCAGCCGTACCAGTCCACCAGAGCGCTCAGGATAGGTGCGGCCAAGAGAGGAGTCGCGATGAACAAACTGCCTATCATGGCGGTTTCAGCTTGTTTGGCATCAAAATATCTGTTGAATTCTTCGTGTAGAAGTCCGAAAGAGAAGGCGAGGCCGTCAGCGCAGGCGGAGACCATGAAGGCGGCGAGTACCACCACCCATCCCCACCCGCCATCAGGTATCGCTGGTAGTTTGCGATGTATAACTTCATCTTCAAAAACATCATCGTCAATGTCTTGAAATTTAACTCTGTCTTCCGGGGATTCAGGTCTTGCTACGTCAGTAGTATCATTTTCTTCGGGAATTAACTGAAAGGTTTTCTTGCCTTCTGTTTTGTGGGGTTTTTTGTCATTATCTTCATTTGTTGTATTCTCTGGGGGTGACAGGTCGTAGCTTCCGGCTTTAACCATTGTTGTTCTCAGATCATATCGTTAATTTGAATTTTCTGCGAACAAGACCAAAAACTTTTAATTGCTGCATGAAATGAATACCTACTTTATACACTGCCGAGCAAACCTATATAAAGAATCCATTATGATTCTTATCCATGTCTCTGTATGTTTTGCAAGCTTTTTTCTTTGGTCTGGGTGGTTAATATGTTTATTAAAAATATCTTTACCTATATATGATGTTTATTATGAGTTTAGTATATCAGATGTCTAGTACCCGTAACACAAGCTTACAGCTTACCACGGAGATAGATGTTGTTGTGTATATTGTCAGGAAATATTAATTTTATTTATTTTTATCACTGTGTAAAAATAGCCGCAAAGCCGTCATTTGATGGGCATCGCCCATTATACACTAGCTGCAATAAGGAAATTAAATAATTAATCCGAAAATAAATATTATGAATGTCCTTAACATCCTACAAATAAAATAAACGCAAAAGTTTGTGAGGAGGGAAACAAGCCCTTTCACGCAAAAACTACTGAAGGGATTTTGATAAAAATTCACAATTAATGTAACTTACACATCAGAATAACCGTTTTTGCCGCGGAAAAATACCAGTTTCCGCAGTAAACTCAATTATTGCGAGTAAAGCCCGATTCCCATTTCCCATTTGAAAGCCCATTCTGCGAAATAACTCCTACTGAGCTAAATTTTTGTATAGGTACCTACAGGTCATTGATATCGTGCCGACTAGTCAAGTTAGGAAGGTCAAATCAGATTTTCTGATATATCTCGCGAGTTGTCGCTCGGAGGTCATAGGTCTTTATAAAAATTGTTCGTCGTGACATTATGTACGAAATATTTTCTGTGAAATTAACCGTTTTCGGAGTAGAGCGCTGAAAAAGAACTTAGAATTTACACATACCGTATGTGTAAATTCTAAGTTCTTTTTCATATACCGTTGTATACAGCTCAGTAGGAATTACTCCGTAGATTGGACTTAAAAATTACTCAAATTACTGGATTATTAGATGAATTGGGATATGACTAAATAAATAAATATTCATTAATCACAACGCATCTTCAAAACCAACAAAAACTAAGCAGAGCTTGTACTATGGGTGCTAAGTGGCTGATATACTAACTACTACATAGAGTTTTTTTTTTGTAAATACGTTTATGTGATGCGTAGAAAAACATCCAGACCCGCAATCAAGATTGTAAATCATACAAAATCTGGTCCCCCGACGGGAATCGAATCCGCAACCAGCGCCTCACGTGGACCTTCGCCCACTGTGCCACAGAGGTACAAATGGGACTATTTTCGAACACATGGTAACGAGTAAACGTAGTGATTATATTCTTTCATTTGAAAGCTAGTTTACCTAGCTAAGAATTTTTTTTTAAAATACGATTTCGGTACAAAAGGCTATTAAAAATTATTTTTTTTGTAAAAATTTAACAAAAAAATCTATTGAATTTTTATTTTTGATCTGTAACTTTTGAATTTAACTTAACCTCAGCGGGATTCGAACCCGTTACCTCATGCGCCGTAAGCGGATCCTCGCCCACCGCGCCACTGAGGCAGTCAAACATTTATTAATTAGGTGATTCAAAATGACTGGCGCAGTAATTAGTAAACCATGACGTCAACTAAATTAACTATACATTAATTACTCTGTCGGTACAAGAGCCAGACATAATATAACATTACGTTTTCCGCATATGGCTTTATTTTACACTAGCGGCCCGCCCCGGCGTCGCACGGCTAAAAAAAGTTCCCGGCATTTTTTCCTTATTTGCTCACCGTTTAGACCTACCCTGGACTACGACAAACATTTTAAAACCAAAATCAGCTCAATCGGCCCATCCGTTCTCGAGTTTTAATCAGACTAACGAACAACAATTCATTTTTATTTATATAGATTATCATAACAAATATATTTTTCACTTTTATGTTTTTACAAACTGATAAACTCCACTTTTGGTTAAACTAATATTCTAAATTTGTGTAGAAAAATAAAGACGAAGTAACGTAGCTTTCTAGCGAAATGCGGGACTCGAATCCACGTCTTACATTATATTGTTGAAACTATTTTTTTTTTTACTTTTTAAGATCTCTATGTACACAATTTAACAATAAAGTTTTCTTTATCTTTATCTTTACGCATTCCTGTGCGTCACTAATGTATCTACAAAATATGAAACTAAAACGTGGTACATAAATAGGTACCCTTGTAACATCGTACAGCCATAACGATTATTAAAAAGAACGTCAGTTGTGTTTTCCACGCAGGTGAATAGTATGTTTAAAGAAGACACGGCTACATGAAATATTTTGAAAGGTTCTGTTCTTTAGGTGACTCACTCTTGCCGATTCGGGTCAATAGGTATCTAAAAGCCGGCCCGTAAAATGACGTCACACATATTAATTTACTGCATGCCTAAGTTACGAGGGCGGCGCCCAAGAGACGCCGAAATCTATGTACCTACTATCCATACTAGTATTAAAAATGAGATAGTAAATCTGTCTGTTTGATTCTCTTTCACGCAAAAATTAATTATTATTATTATTAAGAATACTTTATTGCACAAGAAAAATACAGAGAAAAGGTGGGCATTAACCCCCACCTTTTGTGCAACTCTGGCATTAAGGCATACTCTTAAGGCGCTGGTCTTAAGGCATTTTCTACCTGCCAACCTCAAACAGGTAAGATAATAAGTTGGCGCGCAAGAATGTACAAAAATAGCTTAATCTAAAGAGAACCGATTTGAATTAGATTTGTGTGTGAGTGGTCATAGGGTACTTTTTAGTGTGAAAATCCAGTATAACATGGATAACACTGCGCAGCACTACTAATTATTGAGCTATAAGCTGACTGACTCATGAACTTAAAGGATGGTTTCTTAGTTATAGGCACTTTCAAGGGTCCGTAGGCAAAAAATGGAGCCTTTGAAATGAAATGAAATGAAATCGTCACGTCTCTCAAATTATCCATACGTATGTCACAGCCACTTATTTCTGAAACTATAAGAACTGAACTGTTGAAACGTAAACCCCATTAAGTTCTTTTACACAAAAATATGTATATTTTAATTTTTTTTTCTCTATAAATAGGCTATTTAACATTGAAAGAGTTATGATTATGATTAGCGCATTCAAACAAGTAAACAAACTCTTCAGCTAATATTATTATAAGTTTTACAACATCAGTGGCTTGGTGGGTGTACGTACATTCATCTGGTGCATAGAAGCGTATTACTTTTTTTTTATGACTACAATTTCACCTGATGTAAAGTGACGATGTGGTCTAACATGGGATGA
The DNA here is from genome assembly GCA_929108375.1 of Gymnoscelis rufifasciata. Lineage (NCBI taxonomy): Eukaryota > Metazoa > Arthropoda > Insecta > Lepidoptera > Geometridae > Gymnoscelis > Gymnoscelis rufifasciata. The sequence goes on from OV815314.1 coordinate 14,014,440, forward strand.
AAACCTAGAAGGTAGATGAAAAAACCGTTTCACGTACTGGCCCAGCCCGGAGGGTGGTGATCAGCCGCGGCCGAAGCTTATTACATTTTAAATTAGCGCCCATTATTAATAAGTGCCTAAGTTAAACAATTAGAATTAAAAAAAATGAAAATTAAACACAAACTGTTTGACTTTTTGTAAGCTTTTTGTAGACATATAAGTAATGAATGGTCAAATAAATACATGTAGGTGAAAGGTTTGACATAGTGATTTAAACAGATTATATCATTGAATAATAATTAATTACGGGATTAATCGAACAATATCAATCACACAAATATCTGAGGCTCAGTTTAACAGAGATATAGATAAAGTCAATAAGTAACTCCGACAGCGTTTGCACAGAGCAGAAGCCAAAGAAAGAATGTCCCCCGGACTATTGGAACGGTACTTTAAATAGCAGTGCAACTCGTAAACAACCCCTCTACCTGCGGCCACCCGATTGGCTGTTAGACCGGTCGGCTGGCACAGACCGGTACCGGCTGCAGGTAAACATCGCGCGATCGAGTGGCGTGAGCGCCCCGCTCACGCCATCGGACATTTTAAGTTGATTCTATGCTACTACAAACGCACTACAATGAAGAACCAGGACGTCACGCCGTCATACATAAATATTGCCGGGCTCTACTTTCTCATTATAATAATAAAAGAAGTAATATAATAATGACTGTAATTTTTGCTTTGTGGATAATAGTATTATTATTATTATTATGAGCACCCTGTGTCCCACTGCTGGGCAAAGACCTACCCCCATTTTTTTTTTGTGGATAATAGTAATAATTTGTTATATTAAAATCACTTGGTTGTATTTAATTATTCAATAAGTACGTACAAACATTATGCCTTAAATAATTGCTAAGGATGTTTCTAATATTCTACTAAGTTACTTTTCTATGGACAAAATTCAAGATAACAAGGTAGGTATATAGATCTAGATCTTATTTTTAAACTAAACTATAAAGCATGTAATAGTAGATTTTTAAATACTTACCAGAACTATTTGCTGAGTTCAGAAAAGTTTGAAAAAACAATACAAGAGGTTTTAGCGTCTTTTTCCTTTCGTACTTACTATTAGTGCAAATAACTATCTTAGGATAATGCACAACTAATCAATTAATACGAAATAAAACAAACAAAATAAAAACTATAAAAAGCCGCAAGTTTGAACAACGTACGCTTGCTCACAGACAGAGAGGTTATCAGGCTGGTGCAAGTGTCTATGTTAGAATCTGACATAAAGCTTTGCTAAGGCATTGCTTTGAAAAAATTGACACCTTAATAAAAAAAAATGCCAACTTAATAAAACTAATCGCGACTATAATACTTCCAAATATTAAATACGCTTTAGTGGTTCGCAAATCTTTTTGTAACTGCTACTTCTGAGATAAGTGGTATTATTATTCTTCTTCTTCTTGTTAAATAGGTTTTATTCTTCATGGATCATTGTCAATTTGTCACCTATCAGTCTAGTACTTGACCTTTAATTGTCATTTAGGACCGAAAATTTGTGAAAATTATGAAGAACAAAACAATTCATAAAAATTCTATTCGATGCGAAATTTGCAAGAAACTCATACAGCAGACAAGTGAAGACAAAAAGCTTATACCAAATATTTGCCCTGGATGAAGATCGGTGAGTACATTTACCAATATGGTATATAATGCTTCTGTAAACAATAGGCGTTTTGTTTGCTCGCCTATCATCGATATATTTTTATACCACAAAATTACAAGTCCACCAGACCTAAATGGTTCTATGCTACAAATTAAATATGAATTATTCATCATCATTTTTAATATACTAGGACATAAGCCTCATTTCAAAATTGTATCTATAACACGATAATATGCTATGGCCTGTTATTTTTTTCTTTATTTGAACATAAATATAACGAATTTGTCTCCCACATCCTCAGTTCAACACTCGGAATCTAAAACCATTAACCATCAATATGATCAGGAGTATACTATATATTAATTAATTTGTTGTTGTGCTGTTTTTCCGAATATAATTAAACTTTTTTTTCAGATGATGCTTGGTCAACCTCATTTAAATGACACATTATAGGAGGAGTATCATATTCTTAGATTCATCTCGATGTGTTGAAAAATAATTTGCGGTTTTAACACACTTTGCAATAGCGGAACATTTTCTTTGATTTATCTGATCATAATACCAAAAGTTAATTATTTATTTATTTAACAACAAAATTACTTTCTCATTCTTTACATCATGTTTCCTAGTGCAATAGAGTAACTCAAGATACATTATAATATACTATGTATTATTTAATTCAATTCAATAGATCATGTTATCATCATGATCATGTGATGATGTTTTACATCTCGCCATAAATAATGGGTACGCACTATGAACATAATATATTGTATAAATAAATATTTTGCTTTGCACTTTGTTTTTGTACTAAGTATCCTCCTCCCTGTTCCCAATTTCAGTATGTAGGTCCAACCTATTATTGAGAGAAACCTAAATCATCGATATCGATAAAACTCGATTCTGTACGAGTGCAACCCTATACCCTTCTTCTTCTTTAAGGTTTAAAATTATCTTTATGTTGGTACCATTGCTGTTAAACTTCTAACAGATTATTTATTATGTTGGTGTTTCACTTATAGTAAACTTCGATTTGACATTTTGCCTAGATCAAAAATTTCCTTCCTAGTCCCGTCTCTTAAAACGTAGTGATTATATACTCTCTGAGGTTATGTTGATTGATATCAGAGAGTATATAATCACTACGTTTTAAGAGACGGGACTAGGAAGGAAATTTTTGATCTAGGCAAAATGTCAAATCGAAGTTTACTATAAATGAAACACCAACATAATAAATAATCTGTTAGAAGTTTAAAAGCAATGGTACCAACATAAAGATAATTTTAAACCTTAAAGAAGAAGAAGACATAGGGTTGCACTCGTACAGAATCGAGTTTTATCGATATCGATGATTTAGGTTTCTCTCAATAATAGGTTGGACCTACATACTGAAATTGGGTACAGGGAGGAGGATACTTAATACAAAAACAAAGTGCAAAACAAAATATTTATTTATACAATATATTATGTTCATAGTGCGTACCCATTATTTATGGCGAGATGTAAAACATCATCACATGATCATGATGATAACATGATCTATTGAATTGAATTAAATAATACATAGTATATTATAATGTATTTTGAGTTACTCTATTGCACTAGGAAACATGATGTAAAGAATGAGAAAGTAATTTTGTTGTTGAGTAAATAAAAAAATAAAATAATAGTAAATATAATGTGTCATTTAAATGAGGTTGACCAAGCATCATCTGAAAAAAAAGTTTAATTATATTCGGAAAAACAGCACAACAACAAATTAATTAATATATAGTATTTAAACTCCTGATCATATTGATGGTTAATGGTTTTAGATGCCGAGTGTTGAACTGAGGATGTGGGAGACAAATTCGTTATATTTATGTTCAAATAAAGAAAAAAATAACAGTTCATAGCATATTATCGTGTTATAGATACAATTTTGAAATGAGGCTTATGTCCTATATTAAAAATGATGATGAATAATTCATATTTAATTTGTAGCATAGAACCATTTAGGTCTGGTGGACTTGCAATTTTGTGGTATGAAAATATATCGATGATAAGCGAGCAAACAAAACGCCTATTGTTTACAGAATCAATAAATAACATATTGGTAAATGTACTCACCGATCTTCAACCAGGGCAAATATTTGGTATAAGCTTTTTGTCTTCACTTGTCTGCTGTATGAGTTTCTTGCAAATTTCGCATCGAATAGAATTTTTATGAATTGTTTTGTTCTTCATAATTTTCACAAATTTGCGGTCTTAAATGACAATTAAAGGTCAAGTACTAGACTGATAGGTGACAAATTGACAATGATCCATGAAGAATAAAACCTATTTAACAAGAAGAAGAAGAATAATAATACCACTTATCTCAGAAGTAGCAGTTACAAGAAGATTTGCGAACCACTTAAGCGTATATAATATTTGGAAGTATTATAGTCGCGATTAGTTTTATTAAGTTGGCATTTTTTTTTTATTAAGGTGGCAATTTTGTCAAAGCAATGCCTTAGCAAAGTTTTATGTCAGATTCTATCATAGACACTTGCACCAGCCTGATTGATATGTTCTTCTTTTATTTATTTATTTTCTGTAAGAATAGGGATGGCCGCGTACACAACACACGTTTTCCGTATTCGATTTCCGAATTCGTTTGTCAAATTTTCTGTCAAAAATAGATGTGTTTTCTGTGGCAGGCACGTGTGGGGAGGTGAGCATGAGCAAGCAGAAAATAGCTGAATCAAAGGACTGACGCACACGTTCGTTTTTTTTTCCGACGAAAACAACCGCATGTGTAATGTAAAAGGGGCTCTTGGGAAACAGTGAAACTAATCTTTCTCTTCTCGTACTTTACTTTTATATTTTTCCATCCAACGACCTCATCCGTATATCCAACCCCTCGCTTCTCTAACCATAGTGTGTCGAATCGACACTGTCGATGGTTGCCACAGAGTGCCGGATTAATCCCGTAACACTCGGCCATTACAGTACAGTATGCGTCGCTAACCACCGCGCCGCCGCGTGGTGACACGACCATTACCAGTTAACGCAGAAGGGGTTACCAAGTAACTAAGTAACCCCTTCTTCATACAAACTACTACTACAAGGAGGTTACCGTACGTTACTAGTTCAAGCCACCGCTTTAGGAGCGCATGTAAAGTACCGCATGACGGTTAATACACTTTGTTTGTGCCGTAGCGGGCGCATACGTTTGGAAATTTCATTCACTTTATGGCCCGCACCGCGTGCATCGTACACAGTCAATTGTATTTGTTATACAAAATCATGTGTGACAAAATTAATGTGTGAGGCAGAAATATGAATATTAGCTGTTGAAAAATACCCCAGCCTGTGGAATATTCATAACAACTACTAACACAGCAAAGATTTGGCCCGGGAGAATGCAATTGCTCATAAATTGTCGTCTTCCATCTTAAAGCGTTGTACAGACTTATACATTTCGATCGGAATGTTTGCGGAAAAAAAAAAAATTTCGTAATTTCGCATTCGGAAATCGAATAGGTACGTGAATCGTAATAATAATCGTAATCGTAATAATAGGTATGCTATGCAGCCAGCCCAATCAAAGTTTGAGTTGTGAAGTTTGTAGTTGACAGGCTAGTGATGCCGCTTGAGTAAAAATTATGTCTCTAAAATTACACCTACCAATTGAAATAAATAAATAAATAATTATTATTACATTCTATTGAGCGTTTGCTATCTAGCTTATTTTTAAGCTTTTGCTTATTTGTGTTTATTTATCTATATCTCCGGACTAATCACAAAGCATCACCTAACCCTAAACGAAGCACAGCTTGTATTATAGGTGTTAGGTGACTGTTAAACTTCTCAGATATATAATATAAAATATTATTTTTGGTCTTTTGGTTAAAAAGTCCTAAAAAGTTACCCACTGTGAAAGTTAAAGCATATTTTAAGAATTTTAAGTTATCTCAATAAATTTTTCCGGATTCTTTTTGTTCGATAATTCAACTCGAGCGCATGTTTTTTTTTATAACTACTAGGTTTTCGAGTTTGTTTGCTTTCGTAGTAGGTGTGTCCCATAAAATGTTATTATTGACTATAATGACTCTTAAAAATAAGCAGAGTACTTAAAAACAAACAGCCTTTTGACATCACGAAGAAGACTGCCATTGTAGGCATCCCTAAACTGATGTCATTGTCACTTTTATTATCCTGAAATTCAGTCAATCCAACAAAAAAAAGTACAAACAATTCATGAATTTTGTGATTCTTTGACAGGAGTAATTATTTTAGTTACAGTTCAACCAACGCATAAGTTTTTTTATAATTTATTCGCAAATCGTTTAGTTGTAGGTAAGGTAGTGAAGCTAAATTTTCACAACTTGCCGAGAAAGCATTAATACCTTGGTTTTTGGCATTGCCGATCCGATTGTTATGTTGTGTGATTATGGCATCAGGTTCGAAGAATGAAAATTTAGTTCAAAGGCTGTTGCTGTTAAGGATGGAGGAGATGCAGGCTGGTCCGAGTTCAGCTTCGGGGGACCAGCAGCCGCCACAGAACATGCGGCTCGCTCAGAGAGAGAGGCAGGCGAACGAAGAAGATAATCACATGAACGAGCCTATCGCCTCTTCGTCGGGCATCGAGAACCTTCAGCCGTCGAACACCGGCGGGCGGCTGCACAACTGGCAAGCGACTAAAACTACCGTCAAAGAGCGGCTGTCTTTTCTCTTCAACAACGAGATATTGTGTGACGTGCATTTCATCGTCGGCAAGGACGCGAACCAACAAGTGATTCCGGCTCACAAGTTCGTGCTGTCGGTGGGCAGCGCGGTGTTCGACGCGATGTTCAACGGCGTCCTCGCCACCAAGTCTGACGAGGTGGAGTTACCTGATGTGGAGCCTGCAGCGTTCCTGCATTTGCTAAAGTTCCTTTACTCAGACGAAGTGCGTATCGGCCCGGAGAGTGTTATGACTACATTGTACACTGCCAAGAAGTATGCTGTGGCTGCATTAGAGGAGCATTGTGTGGATTTTCTAAAGAGTAACCTTGGAACTGATAATGCATTTTTACTCCTAACCCAAGCGAGACTGTTTGACGAGCCTCAGTTGGCTGCACTGTGCTTGGAGATGATTGATAAGAACACTGCTGATGCTCTCAATGCTGAAGGTTTTACTGATATTGATCAGGATACCTTAAATGCTGTGTTAGAAAGGTAGGATGTTATGTTATTTGTAAACATAAAATAAACAACATTGTAACCACCTTGTATTGATTTAGTACTTACATATTCAGTGAATAGTTGGAGTGCCAAAGTTTTTATGATCTGGCAAATTGTCAAGCAAATTACAACTAGCTACATTAATCTCTACAAGCTTTCTATTATTATTTCAGGGACACACTCCGTATAAGAGAGGCCAAGATTTTTGCTGCTGTGCTTCGCTGGTCCGAAGCCGAGTGTATCCGTCGGCAGCTGCCTGTGACTCCAACTAACCAAAGGATGGTGCTAGGCCGTGCATTTAATGCTATTAGATTTCCTCTGATGTCTGTTGAGGAATTTGCAATGGGACCAGCCCAAAGTGGTCTTCTTGATGATAGAGAAATAGTTCAGTTGTTCCTTTACTTCACAGTCAACCCAAAGCCAAATGTGGGCTTTTTGGATACCCCGAGATGCTGTATGACTGGGAAGGAGTTGACAGTGAATCGGTTCCCACAGACAGAGTCGAGGTGGGGGTATAGCGGGACCACTGATAGGATCCGTTTTACAGTGGACCAAAGAATCTTTGTGGTTGGCTTTGGGCTGTATGGATCTTACTTTGGCCCTTCGGAGTATGAGGTTCATTTACAGGTAAGTTATATTATTCAACTTCACTTTTTACAATTTGTTTGAAGTACATGTACATACATATTACATTGTTCTTGTCCATGTATGCCCTGTGCGTCTAAGGAAATAAACGTTTTAACTTTGTCTTTGACATTATTATTCGTATCATAAGAATAATTTGTAGCAGCTTTGAAAGCTTAATTAAACTATCATTAATTTATACCATATACCTCAGCCTCAGTGGCGCAGTGGTTCAATGGCGGGCTTCGATTTCCGCCGAGGAGTCGAGTGCACTTTCTACTTAAATAAATAAATATTTCCAGACAATTCACACAACAATATCTAGCCCCGTGGTAAGCTCTAAGCTTGTGTTACGGGTCCTAGATATCTGATATACTTAATATAATAGTCATACATATATAGATATTTTTTATAATACATATTAAACACCCAGACCAAGGAGAAAGTGCTTGCAGAACATACAAACACTTTCACCCACGGCGGGAATCGAACCCGCTACCTCTTGCGCCGCAAGCGGACCCTCGCCCACTACGCCACTGAAGCAGTCACTTGGTCTGGGTGTTTAATAAGAATAAAAAACGTTTTGTTAATGTTACGAAATTATGACATTTTGGACATCATTTTCGTATTGTCCATGTTAATTTTAGGCTCGAACTACGAAAGTATGTAACATAAACATTTTGACCTATAAATACCCCAAGCTTTCGCGCTTGATAATAGTTTTTTTTTCAAAATGGCGAGTGGCTCTCTTACAAAAATTCTTCACACTTTCAACTTATCATGGGTATTATAAATAATGATATTACCTGAAAACTATTTCTATTTATTTACTTTCCTTATACTTAGTAACTTGTTGATTACGTGACAAAACCACGTTTTTGAAATGAACGAATATTTATTTATTTGCTCACATGTACATTTATACAGATATAGGTAAATTGTTACATCTTATGTCGATAGGTACATGCACCCCGGAGGGGCACTGCAAATTGGGTTTGCGTCAAATTACATTAAAAAAAGAAAAACAATTTTATACAATATTCTTATGTCATTCAAACCTATAATCATCATCAATGTCAATATAAAAATCAATTATTAATTAAAATTAAGTAATAAATAAAAATATATAACAAACCAATAGTCAGTTGTGAACGTCCTACTATCTACCTACCTACTTAAGCATAAAAGTTTTGTATTTCGTGTTTATGATATACTTCAATACATGCTATAAATTATTTTACTACTGCTTCCAGATAATCCATCTCGCAACAAAGAAGGTATGCGGCTCCAACACCACCACGTTCTGCTGCGACGGCACCGACGACACGTTCCGGGCCATGTTCAAGGAGCCTGTGGAGATTCTACCCAATTCTTCGTATATTGCCAGCGCTAAGTTGAAGGTAACTCTTGCACCAGTCTGTTGACAGAGTGATAGAGCACATTAACTAAAAACAAGCACAAAATTTATTTCGAAAAAGTGTTTCGACTTGACCATGATAATTTAAAAAGTTTACAAATTTTGCCTTAAATTTACAAAGCCTTTGATTTAGTCGAAATACTTTTTCGAAATAAATTTTGTGCTTGTTTTAAATCAAAATAAAATTTGTAAATTTTAGTTCTTAACCATTTTAAATGCTAGCAACTTAGAATTAAAAAAAAAACGATATATGTTAATGGCTTTTTAGGTAGAGCACTTTTACTTAAACTAGCACAAAAATTTTCGACTAAATCAAATTGTAAATTTTAGGCGAAATTTGCAAATTTTAGTTCTTAACCACTTGTGTATACAGGCAACATAGAATCATAAAACAACTAATTAAAATGCAATGTTTAATTTCTCCCATTCAAAGAGGTAAAGAAAGGGGTGCGACCTCCTTCCTGATCTTTAGTTTATACAATTTAACATACAACACGTTAGTAAAGTATCGAAAGACCGATCCTACACATTAACTATTCTAAAATTTAGAGTCAATTCCATTTTAAACGACATGTACTTACCCAGCCAGGCCCACACCTCACCCACACTACAACAAACGGATTCGTAGGACTTATAATATCACAAGCGGCCGGCCCCGGCGTCGCACGGGTAAAAAAAGTGCCCGGCATTTTTTTCTTATTTGCTCACCGTTTAGACCTACCCTGGACTACGACAAACATTTTAAAACCAAAATCAGCTCAATCGTCCGTTCTCGAGTTTTAATCAGACTAACGAACAACAATTCATTTTTATTTATATATAATATAGAATATAATCACGGACGATTTAAAAAAAATAATTAACATAAAAAAAATAAAAAAATAATAATTAGGTAGGTACTTCAAACTCATGTCAGAAAAAAATGATTGAATCACGGACGATTTTAACAAAAAAAATTAACATAAAAAAAATAAAAAATAATAATTAGGTAGGTACTTCAAACTCATGTCAGAAAAAAATGATCGAAAACTATGTTGAATATTGAACTTTCGAGACATAAACAATAGCTCAAAGAGTATAATAACCACCACGTATGAATAGCTAAAAATCATATTCAACCTATAAAATGAATATTTAACTTTCGAGACATAGACAATAGTTCAAAGAGTATATTACCACCACGTATGAATAGCTTATCAAGAAAAATCATAGACAACCTATAAAAAGACATTTATTTTACACTTTTGTTAACCTGTAGATAATAAAAGGCAAATAATTAGCAATAAATTAAAATTGAGACTATAATTTGAGATTTAAACTATCCTATCTCTCAAGTTGGATCGAACTGCACATGGTGTGCGAATTTTATTATAATCGGTTAAGTGGTTTAGGAGTCCATTGAGGACAAACATTGTGACACGAGATTTATATATATTAAGATAGTGTCAGTTGTAAATATAGTATAATAACAATAAAAATAATAAATATTTCCGGACTACTCACATAGCATCACCTAACCCCAAACTAAGCAGAGCTTGTACTATGGGTGTTAGGTGACTGATATACTACATAGATTTTTGTTAATTCATACATTATGATACATAGAAAACACCCAGAAACAAGAAATTGTAGATCGTACAAAATCTGGTCCCCCGGCGGGAAGCGAACCCGAAACCTGCGCCTCAGGCGGACCTTCGCCCACCAAGCCATAGAGGTCATCATAAATATCTAAACTTTTTGTTCAGGGCACAGATTCCTACTACGGCACCAAAGGCCTTAGACGCGTGACCGTCGACTGCAACAACGGCGAAAAAGTCGTATTCCAGTTCTCATATGCGGCCGGTAACAACAACGGCACGTCAGTAGAGGACGGACAGATACCAGCCATTATATTCTACATATGAGAGAGAGAGAACGCGGACTTGGCGATGAGATGGAGGAAGGAGAAAGCAAAGAGTCGGACTTTTAAAGGTTTGTTTCGTTTTGTGCGGCAGGCGTTGACGTTTCTGTCTAGGTAGGAGGGCGTGAAGTGATTTGATTGAAGTGTATAGCTATTACTCTATGTGCGTGTGTCAAAGATACGTAGACAACCGTTTTTGCCCCCCATTGAGTCAGGTCCTCATGCACAACTGTCAAACTAATTCTCAATCAATGTATTGTTTTAGATATGTAAATTGTAGCTGACTTATAGATAGGTGAACTCCCAACGAGTCACACCAAATCCTGTCACAGTGTGACACGTTGGGAATTTTTTTCCCAACGAGTAACACTGTGACACGTTGGGAGTTCATTTATAAAATAAAAGTTGCAACGAGTTACAGTGTGACTCAATGGGAGAAAAACTCCCAACGAGTCACACCGATTTATTTTCTTAGAAGAAAATAACTTTTTATCTCATAGATTATTGAGACAAGTTATATTATGTAATGTAAAGGAAGAAACAATCAAATGATTTGTCGTGATTAAATAATGTATATTTACTCCGGAGGGTGGTGACAAGCCGCGGCCGAAGCCTCCCACCAGAGACTGCTCTTACCACCACCCGGAGGTCACGTGTAAGGATTCAGAGGGTTAACACTTAAGGATGAGAACAGACAAAACCTCCAATAAGTAAGTAATACTTAATGACGTTATGCAAATGATAACATCGTTAATTCAAATAATCAGCCATATGAATTCTAATCATTCTTTATATGTCAACAATGTTAATTATCACAATTAACTATAAGTGCAAAACAAAAAAAATAAAAAATTCTGCATCTTCCTAAATAATGAGCCTTTTATATTGTATCTTCATACGTATCAATGTCATCATCTTTTAAGTACTAATACAACATTTTCCCGTTTTTTAACGTTTTTAAGACTGAAAGACAGACAGAAATTTTAACACCCCTCACTTTGCGTCTGAGCTTAAAAACGTTACAAAAACGGTAACCACATAAAAAAAAAAATTTATTTATGTATTTAAAAACTTCCACATACAATTTTTTTACGTTCTTAAATTCAGAACGCTTTTCTATACACACTGAAAGGGTTGCTAAGCATTGTAAATTACTACTGATTATAATTAAGTTTTACTTGGAATGTTATCTTAATTCACAGCCCTGATCGTTGTCCTTAGAATGGCCAATAGGAAAAGACAAACCAGACCTGCGCATTGTAGAGCCCGGAAAAATGTTGTTTATTGTTGTATTAGTACTAAGATGATTATATTGTATCTTCTTACATATCAATGTATGAAGATACAATATAAAATTAATTATTTAGGAAGATGCAGAATTTTTAATTTTTTTGTGTTGCACTTAATACAAATAATTCTAAATGTTTATTGTAGTAACAAAATGATTCAGAACATTATCCGTTATTGGATTACTTAAAGTTAATTGTGATAATTAACATTGTTGACTTAAAAATAATGATTAGAAACCATAAGGCTGATTATTTGAATTAACGATGTTATCATTTGCATAACGTCATTAAGTATTACATAAGTTTTATAATAATTATTGTAAATATGTGATGATTAGCTGTGATAAATAAAAGTTATTTAGTATTTTATTAAAAAGACTATTTTTTTACGTTTTGTAGTAAATATACATTATTTAATCACGACAAATCATTTGATTGTTTCTTCCTTTACATTACATAATATAACTTGTCTCAATAATCTATGAGATAAAAAGTTATTTTCTTCTAAGAAAATAAATCGGTGTGACTCGTTGGGAGTTTTTCTCCCATTGAGTCACACTGTAACTTGTTGCAACTTTTATTTTGTAAATGAACTCCCAACATGTGACAGTGTTACTCGTTGGGAAAAAAATTCCCAACGTGTCACACTGTGACAGGATTTGGTGTGACCCGTTGGGAGTTCACCTATAGATATTCAATTCTAAAAGACCAGTAGTCTGCAAATAATTATTATAGTTATCTTCAACAATTACGAAACCTTAACGTGGACATTGTCAAGCTGTCGCGCATCAAGCGCATAGCCCTGAAGACGAACTGAACTGATATAAACCCGAGTTTAATTCAGTTCAGTTCCTCTTACCACAGAAATATTACGATCCGCCCAAAATTACTAACGGTGGCTCTCAATGTCTATGATATTTTCAAGGTTAAAGCAGTGTCCGAAAATCTAGAGATATATCTATAACTAATAACATTACATATACATTACATATAAAACTAGAATTTATGTGTAGGAAAAAAACGTCTCATAATTTCGCGTTGGTTTGATTGAAGATGCGTTCGTGTGAATCGCCTGGTGCATCTAAGTATGCACTAAGTTGAAAAGAAAGAATATGTATCTAATATAATTGTCGCCAACAGGAATCTTTTGTAATTTGTTAATCTATCTATTTTAAATTTATCATTGTAAAGTAAGTGCTTATCCAAGTGTCGAGCCAAGGCTATTCTCACTCATATTCGAGATATCTGTGTGCGTAAATGAATAGTGTCCTTTTTATAATACATATCACAACGTCTGAAGATCTCTTAAAAAACAAGTACATATTGCCAAGATAAAAGATTGCGAAACAAGCCGTGGCAATACCTATAAACTCGTAAAGTATAGCATATATTTAGTATTATTGTAAATGTCGTAGGAAGATTTGATAAATCGTATTTTAACATATTTTTTTAGGATATCTAATGGCTATAAAATAGTATATAGACTTAACACAAGATCAGGCAGTGTGCCGCGGCTCGCTAGCTACGCTCGCTCGCCTCGCGCTTGGTTATTTGTAAACCCAATGTCTTTTTCGGAAAGATTGTGAAATGTCTAAGCTATCTTATATCTAATTTATCTGTGTTAACGCGATATCCCTAGAATTTGTTGAGTAAATTCGATGGATAAAGTAATCTTACTACACTAATATAAAACGGCTTCGTGTTAGACAGTTGTAGGCAAGGCAAATTATATAATCATAATGTAATGATAATTTTATACCTTGTACGTATGTAACTGTGTGTAACAAGCCAATGACCTTCAATAAGGCTTCGGTCAGACCTACGCGTCAGCGACGCGGGAACGTTTTTGCCTGAAAAGGTCCCACTTGGTGGTCGCGTAGGGGTGCAAATAGCCATAGTAAGGTATGGTTAGTTTCCGCCGCGGGGCAGACGCTTTGGTCGCGCAGGTTTGGCCGAAGCTTAATGCTTTTAAAGTAGATGAAATTAATGTGTATTAGTAATTGTATATTATAATATAGCTGCAAGAATAATTGAATAGTTGCACTACGGAGGAATCTTGTAGAATATTTTTGTAGTTGGAAAAACTATGTATTAAAATAAAAAAATAAAAATAAATAAATATTTCCAGACATTTCACACAACAACATCTAGCCCCGTGGTAAGCTCTAAGCTTGTGTTACGGGTACTAGATATCTGATATACTTAATATAATAGTCATACATATATAGATATTTTTTATTTTACATATTAAACACCCAGACCAAGGAGATCGTGCTTGCAGAACATACAAACACTTTCACCCTCGGCGGGAATCGAACCCGCTACCTCTTGCGCCGCAAGCGGACCCTCGCCCACCACGCCACTGAAGCAGTATTGAAAGTAATCTATTATTCCATTATTCTACTCTATGTCATAACCATTTTTTCTTCTCTGCACGATAGAGGTTTTGTTTATATGTTAATAATGTTTTTTATTTTGTATAGTATTCTTAGTTAAACGATTTTAGGCAAATATTTATATATTACACCGTTCAATGAAGTTAAATATGAATGTCTTTAAAGGTAGTACTCAGAGCATTTCCATCTAATGCAACGTGCTCGGCGAAATGCTCACTCCGAGTGAGCACTTACCCGTAACATTTTGTACGACCTTCAGTTCACTCTTTGTTGATATGAAATGTTCTCTTTATTTTTGGTTTTGAAGGTTTTTTGCGAAAACCCGATGTCGTTTTCGGAGAGATTAGGAAATGTCTGGGAATAAAAAATAAATATAAAAGGATAATCAACACGACAACATCTAGCCCCGTGGTAAGCTCTACGCTTGTGTTACGGGTACTAGACATCTGATAAACGTACCTAAATAATAGACATGTTTTCTCTTTCACTCACATCTCTCACGCAAAGGCACAAAGGCTTGTTGGTTGTTGAGCGATGGGAGTGAAAGAGATAACATGTCTCTTATTCTGAAACAAGTCACCGAGCGGCCATTACAAGAAAATGCTCTAGTATATGCATCTTTATGGAGTTGAGGCTTAGAATATGAGGTATCTTGGTACGTAAAATAAATCAAGAAAGCTTTATAATTGTAAAACGCGTGTGAAAATTGATTATTGTAGGAATGTATGAGAGGCAATTAGATTTTATGCCATTTTTAATTTGATTTATTATCCTGAAAAAATTGACGAACGTCTAGGCAGTCGGATTGTCTTATGTCATCAAATTAAACCCAGTGTTTTTATTTTCCCGCGCAAACAACATATTTTCAACCAACATGGCGACCGTGACTAATGTATCGCAATCTAGATCAAAACAAAAAGATCTGTATTATACATCTAGGGTTTTAAGTGTTGCCTATTGTCTGCATAACCCGTCAATAAGATTGACGCGATTTATGCGAAGTCTTTTTGTTTTGATCTTGATTGCGATGCGCAAGTAACGACCGCCGTGTTGGTTGAAAATATGTTGTTCGCGGGGGAAAATAAAAACACACGGTCAAAAGTAGTCTATAGCTTTCCTCGATAAATGGCCTATTTAACACTGAAAGATATTTTAAATGAGTACTTCCCTAGATTAACGCTCTCAAACTAACAAATCTGTGTTATGAAATCGCCTCCCTGGCTTATATAAAATGTACAATCTGAGCGAAAAATCAGTGTCCCTTGTATATTTTGTTCTATTAACAATTAAATGGCGTAGAATTTACTTCTCTCTTATTCGTAAATCTGTGATAGGATTTAGCTGTAAGGAATTGGATGGATATCATTAAAGGGTACCCGCTGTGAGCCATTATTTGGCTCCCAGCTTTAAATTCGAGTGAGAAACACGTGAAGATATTTTTGTATTTTAATTTCTTACTGGATATGATTGCTTTTGTTGATGTGACATTGATGGAAAAAAGCAATTTTTTTTGCTGAGACCTAACGCTGATTTAAACGGGCGCACAGTTTTATGTCAAACACGTTCAAAGGAGATCGCCCGGGTACATCAGCGTCAGTCTAAAAGCTAAATAAAAAAATGATTGATTTAAATTAAGCGGAAAATTCATCGAGACACAAGAAGAATTCTATAGAAACTACTATAATCTAGTATCGATCAGTGGATATTCTCTGTCTGAAACAAAAGGGTCTATAATCTTTTTTATAAATAAAAAAAAACTTCACATAAGATATTACATCTAAAACCCTCATAACTTTAGAAACAATATAATTGGCAAACATAGTTCGCAGTATTTCTATTTTATTAATTAGGGCAGTTTCAAAACTGAGTGTTAAATTACTCAATGGTTATTCTAGAGAGCTGTCAAACTCAATGGTTATTCTAGAGAGCTGTCAACTGACAACTGTCAGTGACTGACTGACCAAGACTGCTCTATATTTTAACCATTGACTTATTTATTCAGAGATTAAATAGGCCCTTATTTTAATTACTTATGACACTGCCTTGTTTGTCTGGTTACATCAACAAAAGTGCGTCATAGAGCTTCTAGATTGTAAGTCACTTAATAACATATACATTTAATTTATTAATACTATCTATAACATCAAATGTCTTACAAAAACGTGCCAAATAACTACATTATATTTTTTGTCATACTAAATAAATATTTCACAATGTTCGAATGATGTATAGGCATAGATATA
This sequence comes from Gymnoscelis rufifasciata, assembly GCA_929108375.1. Taxonomy (NCBI): domain Eukaryota; kingdom Metazoa; phylum Arthropoda; class Insecta; order Lepidoptera; family Geometridae; genus Gymnoscelis; species Gymnoscelis rufifasciata. The sequence continues at coordinate 14,031,153 of OV815314.1, forward strand.
TGTATTATGTCAAAGTGTCTCATCACGAATTCGGACATCAGATACATGGTTTAAACTAAAAATAACCTTAAAATCATGGTGCAGTCAACAGCAAAAGTAAGTGATCAAAATCAACGGTTCTAAGATTTGTAAAAGATGTAAAAGAATAAATGATTTTGTATCTTGTTTCATCGTTTCAGAACATATTCTAGTGTGTCGTGCCAGATTTTACAAGTTATATCAAAGTGTAAATTTATAATGAAATTGTAATAGGTCAAAAGAAATTGTTCTTATTAACCCAAGGGATCGAAATAAATGTGATCACTTATTTATGTCAAAATTTACTGTACCTCTATATATTATTTTGGGACTTTTTTCATCAGTTTATTTTGCTGTTGACTGTACGTTATCCGTTTAAAATCTTTGGACTTGTTATAATTATCCAGAGGTCTAGTGAGGCATTTTAAATTATATTATATTGCCCCACTTATATATAAATATAGTTTACAGAGATTTATACCTATTCCAATCTTCAAGAAATGGTATGACTTTTTCTGAGTTGCGAAGTTTTTTTAGTCATCGACAATCAGTCTATGTTAGTACTTTTTCTATAAACTATGTGTAAAAACTAAATACATAATATAATCGCTTTAAAATTATTTACATACAATCCATTGGTACTTTCTAGTCATGTTTAATACGAATACCATGATAGTATTATCACTTCCGGTTTTTCCTGATGACTGAAATGTTTTGTTGTTTTCCAAAAATTATGAGCTTCCTTAGGCTTTGGTCAAACTTAGGCGTCAGCAACGCCGGAAGCGACTACGACGCGGGAGAGTCTGCAGCGCGGGAACCTTTTGTTGCCTGAAACTTCCTGCTTTATGGTCCAGTAGGGTGGCCATAATAAAGCGTGGGAAGCGTCCGCCGCGCGGCAGACGCTCCCGTTTCGCAGTCGCTTTGGTCGCTTAGATTTGGCCGGAGCTTAAATGATCATTTTTCAATAAAGTAGGTTTCATAAGTTCCATAACTCAATAGTTGTTATATTTAGCATTTGATACAGTCTTTGCGAGTGGGCAAATTTTTATGTATACAATCATAAATATTTGTAATTGTAATTGTTATTTTTATTATCACATACAATCTATCTATACATATGCAACCTGCCTAAAAAAAATATGATTTGCTAGATCATGATAATCTACTAGCAAAGAATCTTCTAATAAAGTTACTAAAACCTGAATGCATTACAGCAAATTTAGCTAGATCTACAACATCAATTCTCTAACATCCAGCATACCTACTCGTCCGCAAATAGAAAAAAAAATACGGTCAGTCAGTCGTGATTCTACGTTCAGTGCTGAATCGCATGTCAATTGACACAGTTTAAAAACAAAAAGTTTTTATGAACCTAATCTCTTGCACGGTTCCTGAGATAAGATAAATATTCTTTATTTATATATATAGTCCTCCACATCGATTTCGATGACGGCGACCTTGGCTTTAATTTCTGTTATGGGCTCTTATGTGACTGGCCAGACCACACTTTGACTTAAACACCCTACAAATAAATAAATAATCCTACTACAAAGGCGAAAGTTTGTAAGTATGGATGTATGGATGTTTGTTACTCTTTCACGTAAAAACTACTGAACCGATTTAAATGAAATTTGGTACAAAGAATCTCTAGAGCCTGAAAAATAACATAGGCTACTTTTTACCGCGGGAAAACGTCATTCCGCGGGAAAATCCATTATACTGCGGGTAAAACCGCGGGGCACAGCTAGTTAATAAATATATATGTTTTTTTTTATTTAACACATAATTAAAACACAATAAATAGATATACTTTTTAGACCCGCTTAGACCCTTTTTAGAGAAGTATCCCAGAAACCGTATGAGTAGAGAAGGGATTTGATTCCTTAGCACATTTTGCTCATGGACTTTCACTCTAACGACTGACATGAGTTTCATCACTAGCTGTAAAATGACGATTTTTTAATATATGCGATAATTGCCTTATTTAATTAACATAATAATTTACCTTCAAATTGCCATCATGTAACACAATTTAGTAGTCCCCAAGGGTTAGGTCATATGTATAATAAATAAATAAATATTTCCCGACAATCCACACAACAACATCTAGCCCCGTGATAAGCTCTAAGCTTGTGTTACGGGTACTAGACATCTGATATATTTAATATAATAGACATTTTTTTATGATACATATTAAACACCCAGACCAAGAAAAATATGCCTAAAGAACATACAAACACTTGGTCTCTCGGGGGAAATCGAACCCACTACTTCTTGCGCGGATCTCGCCCACCGCGCCACTGAGGCAGTTTTGTATCAAATGCTAATATATCACAATACAACTATAACTTCATTTATATACAATACTTTTGTAAAATCTTTTTTAGTCGTCCTATTATAATATTCTCAAATTGTAACTATTATTAACTAGTTTTATTTTAAATTGGTTTTATATTATTAGTAGAAATAGTCTAAATAAGGTATGGTATATGTTCGAAGGGAATTGATGTGCAGTGAGCGTATTCCTATCTTTGTGTTAAAGTATTTGTAATTTTTGTATAGTGGATTATTTAGATGTCATTTCAATAAATACCCAACGGTGGTTTCTGTATAACTGTTGTATTTGTTATTCGCTATCTTTTGTTTATCTTTTGGGAATAGTCAAATTGTTAATTAAAAGGGCCCTACCCTATGATAGAATAACGCGTTATTCATAATGTTTGGAGCCTAGGTACTATAGGCACGGTTGAATGCTCGTGCATTTTATCCCAAAAATGATTCCCAAACTTTCTTTAAACCTAGTAAAATTTATAATATAAACTTGATCGCGCCCATACTATTCAGTGAAGAAAAAAAATGTTAGAAACCTCAATATATTTTATTATAGTTGATTGCTTAATCTTTTTGTCGATAACGTGCATGCGTCCGCCGCGCGTCCAAGTTCCTACTCTCAACACTGGTAAAAGGATCATTTTTGACCGAGTTTGCAGCGAGAGTTCAACGCGACTAATCCACAAAACTACAAAAAAGGTAATAGCCCCAATGTATTGTTTTTTTTTATATTTTTGTGTGGAAACCACAGTTCACAGAATACATCTACTTACGTTTCAATAATGTAACATAATATTGTTGTTATAGTTTCGTAAAACAGAGCCTGTGACATACGGTCGGACCAGACAGCCATACAAGACGAATCCATAAGGGATCGTTTTTGTCATTTGGCTACGGAACCCTAAAAATGGTAAGAAAAGCCAGGTAAAATCCGGAACCAACTATTTATTTCTTTCAGCACAAACATTTGTATTGCCTAGCTAGGAGCAGCCCATCTTGTTCTGCCACTCGATGTGTCTCTGCGCGAGATGCTTGGACACTGGCTTAGTCTTCTCGATCGCCAACAGGATCTCCGAGAGCTCCAGCCTGTCCTTCTTACCCGGGTTCAAACCTGGAAAATAGATTATAATATAAAAATGGAGAAACTGACTGACATATCAACACAGGGCCTAAACTATGAGGGTTAGTTATAGTACTATAAGTTTTTAGATTTTTGCACATGGAGGTTTTTTCTGTTCACGTCCGTAGTTGTTAACCCTCTGAATCCTTACACGTGACCTCTAGGTGGTGCTAAGAACAGTCTCTGGTGGTAGGCTTCGGCTTTCTTGTTTCGTAATGTGGTCCGCGGACGCCATCTACCTTCTAGGTCTTCATGCCCCATCTTAGACCACATCGTCACTTTACATCAGGTGAGATTGTGGTCAATGAAGGCTTATCTAGCAATAATAAAAAAAAGGTTCAGTTTAGAACGTAGGGAAGCACTAAGCACTACTGTCATCATCTCTTTCCGTGCTCAGTAAAATTCATAAAATACATACCTACGTGTCCATGTATACCCGTTCTTAAGAAGTAAACACTTAGACTTTGACCTTTTTTTAAAATATACTACTTACTTCGGCCTACCATATTCGGCAAGATCTTCCTGACATTAGACATGAGCGCCTCCTTGCACACCAGTTTTATATCACTGCCGGAGTACCCGTCAGTCTTCTCAGCCAGCTCCTGGAAGTCCACCTTCGGGACCACTTCCATGGTCTTGGAGTTGAGGAACTTCTGGAACAGTTCCACTCGCGTCTTGAAGTCGGGGAGGGGAATGTGGATCCGTTTCTCCAGTCGCCTCAGCATCGCTGGGTCTATCTCCCTGGAAAAAACATATTGACCTATCTCTTACGTTAAATGCAAGAGGAAATACAGCAAACAGACGAAATCAGTGAAATAGGGGAAAATGACTTAAAAAAATACTTAGTCCATCATTTAGATTATTAAAAAATATAAGCATCTATTATTACTTTTTCTTGTAAACGAAAAATCAAGACTACCAGTGCTTTGAAGTTTTGTGTGACGTAACGCTTTCGTGCGATTTGTACTAAATTTATACTTTGGTGAACTTTGGTGCTCTTTATCTTGGAACTATCTTATTAATCTCTCTAATTTCACCATCAATTCGGTAAATGATATTTTTACGGGTACTAGACATCTGATATCTATCTGCTATAATATAAAAATGAGTAGAAAAATGTTTTGGAAAGCGCATAACTCAACAACACTGGGACATATTTGTGGATGTCCAAGGATGAATTTTACGGAAACCCTAAAAATTAACAGTGCGAAGCTGGGGCGGGCCGCTAGTAGGTACTTAATATAATAGAGGTAGATACATGTATAGATATTTTTAACCCCTGACCAAAAAAGAGTGGTGTTATAAGTTTGACGTGTATGTCTGTCTGTCGGTCTATCTGGGACATCGTAGCTCGTGCTTACCAGGGCATGTTGGAGTTGGCGAGCAGGAACACGGCGCCCTGGCGGCCCTGCACGCCGTCGAGCTCCGTCAGCAGCTGCGCGTGGAGCCGCCGCGACGCCTCGTGCTCCGTGCTGGCGCGCGACCGCACCAGCGTCTCCACCTCGTCTATGAAGATTATGGACGGCGAGTAGTACGAGGCTAGTTCGAATAGCACCTGAAATAAATTACTTTTGATAATCTGATCGATGTAATTTTTAGAACGAAGCTCCTTGCTGAGAGACCGAATTAAAAAAAGTGTGATAGTAAAACCGTAAGAAAAAGTCCGAGGAATAAAACCGTTAAATGAGACGTGGGGAGACACGACAGTCCTACAGTATACCTACACAAGCATGTAGTGTATAATACCTTTCTCCTTCTCCTTCTTTCTTTTCGTTCTTTCATCCCTTCGCTCTCTATTATTATTTAGAAAATCCAGTATTTTAGGAAATAAAAAATATATTTTAATAAAATTTTATTTTCTAAAATACTGAATTTCCTAAATACTTTCCTGAACTTAAATATAATCGAATCAGCAAAATTTAAGAGAAAAATCAAGAAAACCTACATAAAATTGAGCACGATTTTTTTTTACAAATTGTGCCGATTCTACATTTGCCGAAGGAACTTTGTTCCGACCTGGTGTCCCACGACACTACATCTTTTTTTTTTACATTTACTATCTATTTATGTTTTTTTACACTACCTAACTATATATTATGGCTCAGCGACCCAAAGTGAGTCTCGGCCACCGAAACGAGAGACTTCCACCGGTCTCTATCCTGCGCTAGCTCATAATTTTTTTTGCTTTGGTACAAATTGAATATGCTTACACTTTTACTCCGGGAATTGAATGTTACACTTACGGTCAGATCACATACACACCGCAACGCGACGCGACATAAAGGTAACTGTTTTACTAAAAAATATGTAGGTACATATGTATGATTATTTAAATACTACACAAAAAGATACACGTTTCATTGCCAAAATATCAAATTTAAAATACAAAATTACATTTACGATATAATGACGTATTAAAAAAAAACTACTAACTAGATCTCGTTCAAACCAATTTTGGTGGAATTTTGCATGGTAATGCACACATCATATAATATTTTTGTTCATTATTTTAGAAGTTACATTTTACAACTTTTACAGTGTCTCTCGCGGAAACTATTTAGTCAAGAAGAAAATGATATTTAACACCTCAATTAAATTTTTGAAGATCAATCCATAGATACCTCACTCGTATGGGTTAACATATTTTTTAGTTTCAGTTTTAAGTTTGTAGTTATGTAGGTACCTCCAAAACTTTTGTATTTTTTTCTATTTATGTATAAAAGTCTCAATGCGGTTCACAGAATACATCTTCTTACTAGCTGACCCTAGCAAACGTTGTTTCGCTAAATGAAAAATACATAGTAGCCGATTCTCAGACCTACTGAAATTTACTAAATACGCATATAAAATTTGGTAAAAATCGGTAAAGCCGTTCGGAGGAGTACGGTAACGTAACAGTTTGACATGGAAATTTTATATATTAGATTAAGTTTCAACTGTATACTTTTTGCCATTTGGCTACGAAACCTTATAAATGAGCAATCTTTTTTTCTTTTTTTTTATGATCGATAAGCCTTCATTTGACCACAATCTCACCTGATGTAAAGTGACGATGTGGTCTAAGATGGGACATGAAGACCTAGAAGGTGGCTTCTCCGGGCCACATTACGAAACACGAAAAAATCGCTTCACGCACTGGCCCAGCCCGGAGGGTAGTGACAAGCCGCGGCCGAAGCCTCCCACCAGAGACTGTTCTTAGCACTACCCGGAGGTCAACGCGTAAGGATTCAGAGGGTGACCACTTACGGACGTGAACAGACAAAACCTCCAAAATCTCACTAGGCCTGTCGAAAGTAGATAGTACAACACCTTGACGATCTTCTCGGACTCGCCGCGCCACTTGTTGACCACGGTGCCGCAGGTGATGTTGAAGAAGGTGGACAGGCTCTGGCCGGCGACTGCGCGCGCCAGCTGCGTCTTGCCGGTGCCGGGCGGCCCGTGCAGGAGCACCCCGCGCCAGGGCTCCAGGATTCCAGTGAACATCTCGGGGTAACTAGGAACAATACAACTATTATCAAAATTGTTTTTTAATACTTACTCCAAATCTCGTGGGCTAGAAGACGGACTAGTACAAAAACAGAGACCGGTTGTTTTTTCTAAAATTTGTAAAATCAAACGGATATTTGAAATTGTATCCTGTAACATGGGCCCAAAATTTCTCGAGATTGTTGTGATGGACTTAGGAATGAAACATTTCACGACGTATAATGTAGATTTATGTTATGTTATATTTATCTGTTTTGTGATTTCGGTGGTCCATCCAATTTCACACCTATTGCCTTAGATGGCGTATCCCTTCCAGTCTGCTCCGAATTCCGGTACCTCGGTTCAGTCGTACAGAATGATGGTGAGATTGACAGGGATGTAAGAAAACGAGTAAATGTGGGATGGATGAAATGGCGACAGGTCTCAGGCACAGTGTGTGATCCGAGGATGCCTCTTAAACTTAAAGGCAAGATCTACAAAAGTGTAATAAGACCTGTCGTAATGTATGGATCGGAGTGTTGGGCAGTGAAAGGGACGGATGAAAGACGACTTCATGCGAATGAAATGAGAATGCTAAGATGGATGTGTGGAGTGAGACGGATGGATAAAATAAGGAACGAGTATATAAGAGGAAGTTTGAAAGTGGCACCAGTTACGGATAAGTTGAGAGGTAATAGGTTAGCGTGGTTTGGGCATGTTATGAGAAGGAACGAAAGTCATGTTACAAGAAGAGCGTTAGATATGAAAGAAGATATGTGTAAGAAAGGAGTGAGTGCTGAGATGACGGGTGATAGAGGGAAATGGAAGAAAAACACATGTTGTGCCGACCCCACATAGTGTGGGACAAGGGCAGGATGATGATGATGATGATAATGTAGATTTATGTATGTGTTTGTGTATGTATTAACTGTTACTAAAAAAAATATTTCACTTTATGTAAGAGTTATAGGAGCTTTTAGTAAATTTTTTCGATGAAAAACGTTATTCATAAACTTAAACTTGTGCAAAATCTGTTTAATAATAGTTTAATAAAAGCTTCTCACCCTTGTATATCTCTTTATAGTCCTAAAGTAATAAAATAGGCGTAATGTGTGTTTTACGTAGGTAATTGAGTTATATTAGCCTGAAATAGGAGTGATAATACGCGCTAAACGCTCTCTATTTTTATTAAAAACAATTTTCAAAATATTGATATCACCCACAACAGTTAAAACGTAGGTACCTAGGTAGTTGAAAAAGGATATAAAAATGTTGAAACCCCTGACTTAAAGAATTAATGCCATGTTCTAAAAAAAAACCCATGATAATCCTTTAGCGCGAGATGTAGTGTGGATTGTCCATGTTCAGCAATATTTATTTGATGCACTATTAATTTACATGTGCCTGAAATATTTTCATAAACGACATACTTCTGGACAAAGAATACCTACCTACTTAAATGTTATGTATAATGCTCACCGAACAGGATACACAACTGACTCCATCAACAGACTCTTAGCGTCCGACAGTCCCTTGATATCGTCCCACGACACTCCCCCCGGCCTGATGATGTCCTGGTACAGCATCTCAACTAGTTGCCTCTTCTCCGGGCCCGCGGAGGTGAGGAAACCAGCCAGCGACTTGCGTTCCACTGCTGGTAGGTTGTGGTTAGTTTGGTCTTCCTGGAAGAAATTTATAGCAAGCTACCAAGTTAGAAAAAAAAACTGTTGGCTAAGTGAGATTTCTAAGTGGTGTTTCTTATATTCGATTTTGCTTGATTGTGATGTGCTAGATGTGATGACTCTACCATAAAGTACACGGTATGTAGTATTTCTTCAGAATCAGCCACTCACCAACATGAGCCTGGTGACCGCCAGGGCGGCGGGTAGATCTGGCTCCGGGTGCTCCGGCTCCGGCTCGGGCTTCGGGCCCTTCCTCGTGGGCGGGCGGCGGCTGGGCGGCCGCTCCTCTGCCTTGCGGTAGAACTGGGGCTGCTTGTTGAAACGGACCAGGTAGTAGCTGCAGTAGTCCTGGAAATGGAATGTTTTAAAAATAGGGAGAGGCCCTTGCCCAGCAGTGGGACATAGGGGGCTTATAATGAATAAAAGCGCTACTTCGGCGCGTATCGGCGGGGAGGCGGGTAATAGTTTCCTTTTATTTCATAAGAATAGAAAATTGGTAAGTACTTATGAAGTCGGTTTTTTTGTGTTCTATTCTTGTGTATACTAAGTATAACATTTATGAGTAGGTAAGTACTTGTCGTTTGAAACCATTTCATTTATTTTCGAAAATAACAATACAATACAATAACACTTTATTGGACACCAAAACAAAACAATATTTACGGAATTCAAGACAGAAGTACAAAGGGCAGCCTTATCGTTTAAGAGCGATCCTTTAAAGGCCCCTCACGGTGGAAAAAGACAATTAGAAATACAAATTAGACAGGGATGTACTAACATTGATATTTAGACTACTTGACATTTATTTATTTATTTCCAAAACTTACAAATATATAACAGGCTTATCCTTAGACAATAGTGTGCTTATCTATATTTATTTATATTATAGCATAATTTATACGTGGTTATTCTAGTAAATTCGTTCTGGGTACAATAAAATAGATCAAGTTCTCCTGTATATGATGTTAATAATGAAAATAAGCACCATAAGAAAAGATTTATTAGCTACAATGTACTTGCATGGTATCTAATGTTGTTTACATATAGTTTACAATCATGTCACAAACATGTTTGCAATCGTAAGATATAGCAGTTAATAAATCAGGCATGATTTAGAAATCCCCAGAAGCTAGGTATTACGTAATAAAAATTAGGCTAAGGTTTAGAAGCCCTCTGACCTAAAAACCCGAAAACCGTTTTCAGCTGGATTCACTCATTGTGTTACGTAGACCGTAGGTGACGTCGGGGCTGCGGTCACACCGAAATAATATTATAAATTATTTTAAGGTTGCTAATCAGAACTATTATTTATTCAGAGCAGATTTCTTCAAAACCTTAAAATATTTCATCAAAACTTACATGTTTTTCACCATATATTTAACATGTTTTCACCATAATATTTAACATGCAAGTGTAGGTACATTTAAATTTTGATTAGTCCTAAAAACAAGACCTTTAAAATCATAAAATCTAAACGCGTTCGTATTAAAAAATAAATAATATGGGTAGATGTTTTTTAGGTAATCTAAATGACAACTACTGAGTGGAGCCCACCCAACGCTAGAAGGCGACGTGGAAGGCCCAGGATGAGATGGCGGGACGAGCTCGACGCCCACCTAACATCGTGGCCCGAATTAGCATGTAATAGAGACGCATGAAAAGCAAAAAAGGTAGGGTTTTGCCCGGCAGTGGGACGGAATAGCTTATAAATAAATTATATAAAAAAAGATGTGTGTGCGATTCACACACGGTAGAAGTGAAACTTCAGTAAATCGACAAAAGAAAGAGATGAATAAAAAAAATACTGTGCAAAAAGATTTTGTTCGGGCGGTCACCCATCCAAGTACTGGCGTTCCGGGAAGTTGCTTAATTTGCGTAAGTTGCGTATTTCCGTTGCATCCGGTCTGAAATCACAACGATTCTAAAGAAGTTTCACTTCAATAAATGACGTTATAATTATCATTTAGTCGTCTACCCTATAGGTGTAACATCAGCCAGAGGCGCCGGGACGTCTAGGCCACGCTCGACTTCAGATGAGTAGTCGGGAACTTGCAAATGGTCGAGGAAAACACCGAATAACAGCTCTGTTGGGAAATTGAATGTTTATCAAACGTTTGAGCACCTTAAATAAGACGTGACCGTAACTGTAGATAAGTGAAGTAAGGCTCTTACGTTGACTTCTACAAGAAGTGTGTAATTATAAAATAACTGCTTTTTACCCCCGACCAAAAAACGTGTGTCTATCTGTATGTCTGTCTGGGACATCATAGCTCCCAAACGGATGGAGCGATTTTAATTTTTTTTGTATGGTGGTAGAAAGGTGGTGAAGGTTTGGCGCGAGTGTTCTAAGACATGTTTAATGAAAATCGGTTGACCCTTTTAAAAGTTATGAGGGTAAAAGTGGGGAAGTAAAAGAGAAAATCTGCAAACATACTCGAGTGGGGTCTCAAATTGAAGCGCATCACGTGCACAACACATTACAAAATAGTATGACTTTTAAAGCAACCGAAGTTCTGGTATCGGTTTTTTTTTGTTTTATATAAGGATACTAGCTGTGCCCTGCGGTGCTAACCGCGTTATAATGGATGAAGTACTCTTAACCAACAACATATTTATTTGAATAAAGATTAATATTATTATGTTGATACAACTTAAACAAATTATTTCGACCAAATTAGGTAGCATAAAAACGGTTTTTGTGAGTTAATCTTAAAAGATAGACATATACTATCGCGGACTGTTTTTTAGATCATTTAAAGAGCAATCATTCTTTAATACATATTTTTTGTGTATCTTGAACCGTTTTCACGGCGCACGCAACGGAAAAGGCTTCAAAGATGAACAATTTTTCCCGTTTTTTACACATTTACCACTATATCTTTGCTCCTATTGGTCGTAGCGTGATGTTATATAGCCTATAGCCTTCCTCGATAACTGGACTATCCAACACAAAAACAATTATTCAATTCGAACCAGTAGTTTCGGAGATTAGCGCGTTCAAACAAACAAACTCTTCAGCTTTATAATATTAGTATAGATTATATTATAATAACATGTCATGAGAAGAGATGAAAGTCATGTGACGAGAAGAGCGTTAGATATGAATGTAGATGGATATGTGAGAAGAGGTAGGCCGAAGAAAAGATGGATGGACTGTGTGAAAGATGACATGTGTAAGTGGCGAGTGTTGAGATGACGGGTGATAGAGGGAAATGGAAGCAGAAAACATGTTGTGCCGACCCCACGTAATGTGGGATAAGGTCAGAAAGATGATGATGATGATATATTATATATAAGAATTATATCCTCACCTGCAGTATGATATCCAGGTCGATGTTGTCGCACACCTGGTACTCCTCAGTGACGTCCGCTTCAGAGGCGAAGGTCTCCGCGGTGCTGTAGAAGCCCTCCTGCTTCAGGTATGCCATGACCAGATACTTCAGGATGCGCTTGCGAGTCCGGAATATTGTCTCCTTCTGGATAATTATAATTACACATATTTTATATGATTATAACCAATTTCTAGTAATAATAAATTAATATTTCCGGACTAATCACACAGCATCACCTAACCCCAAACTAAGCAGAGCTTGTACTATGGGTGCTAGGTGATTGTTATACTACATAGATAAGAAAACACCCAGACACGTGGATAATTCAATATCAACAGCAGCCACACCAACATATCAAAACGTATTCCTCCTTGCTCCTTGCTTTGCAAGTGGCTCCTTGAAGTGGCACTGGATATACAGCTTGTAGAACATAGATGGACAGGCGATTAGGTAAAGGCCGCAAGTGCATGCAAGCCGCCTCTGATCGAAATAACTGGAAGTCTATTACATTCTATTATGACTATTATGACATCCTACAGCAGATATAATGATAATGATGATTAATTATTTAAATAAGATGCATAATTCTGTTTAAAAACTAATTTAGCTAGACTCGTGACGTAATAACTCCGAAGCAAACAAAGAAGACAATTACTTTAGATTCCCAAGTTAATTGCTTACCGTTTCCAGCTTTCTCAAACGGCTCAAAGGTCTAGCGCACGCCATTTTACTAACTTAAAACAGTTCTGTTTAGCTTCTTATTACTGGACTCTGCAAACACGAAATAATAATGAAAATACTCTGCTAGTCTTTGATATAAATCCTACTTATTATTATAAACTCGAAAGTTTGTAAGGATGTCAGTGTGTTTGTTGCTTTTTCACTCGAATACTACTGGATGGACTTTTGATGAAACTTCAGATTAATATAGCTTACATATTAGAATAACACATTGGCTTTTTATTTGCCGCGGTTAAATATTTTTCGCGGGAAATTCCAATATTGCGAGCAAAGCCCATTTGAGTCATGTTTGGCATGGACATAGCTGGTTTTCCAGTAAAGGACAAAAGGTACTTTGATGTATAACACATCCTTATAAATGAACACTATATTGAAAATTCAAAACTTACGCACTGTAAAAGGAATTTTTCTTTCCATTCAAGTTCTCATTATTGGACTTCACACCTGAAGCGACGCGACAGTTCGCTAGAGTCACTTTATAAAAATAAGGCTAAAAAGATGATACTCAAATGATTGCAATGTTGCTTTAAAGATGTACCTTGATTTTAAATTTCCGGTTTAAAAAGTACTCTGTGCTTTTAAATCGCTGCACGAAATCAGAGAGTATATAATCACTACGTTTTACTAACGAAATTACTAACCATAAATGACATTCAATAATCCACAAGGGCACAGGGGTTGCTTATTCCGTTGCCAAGTTACAGTCACTTTATGGTTACTAAGTAGGTTTTATTTAGTCGCTTAGTAACAAAAAGGTTTGAAGGTTATTATAAGGGTGCTTGTACGAGGAAAGTAAAATTAGGTGTTCTATTAGTAGAATTTGTTTGGTCGATGTAAATAATTTCCGTACTCGTTGTGTGATAGGAACAGGTGTGGGAGGCGAGGTCTGTAATAAAGTATTTTTGTAATTTATGTCACGCCCAGTTTTATTTTCGTTTATTGGGTACTCTAGTTGATTTATTTATTTATATAAAATTTACAAATTTTAGGGCTTTGAGCCGTTTGCCAGCTTTGACAGCCCTTTTGATACCATTCATTGGAAGTAGGTAATTATTATATTGAATACAAGCCAACCTAAGAAATAATAGACTAAGGTACTACTTCCATTCCAATCAATCCATTCTAAATAAATTACGTTTCGTGGAGAAACGAAAATAATTGACCTGCTTTGGTTGGATTCTGCATTTTTTGATGGTCTTTTTTTTTTTTTTTTTTTTATGATCGATAAGCCTTCATTTGACCACAATCTCACCTGATGTAAAGTGACGATGTGGTCTAAGATGGGACATGAAGACCTAGAAGGTCGTGCGTGTTCTTATTCCGGTAAGCCTGTGTATCTGGTATGTGTGTGTGTGGGCGGCGCGGCGGCGGGCGCGGTGCAGTAGCATGATACATTTGTATAATCTTGCCAGGGAGAAGTTGAATAAGAAGAATAAGTACCTACTAAATATTTGGTTCCATATACTCGTAGGTATTGATTAGGGACTAGTATATTTTTAAAAACTCTATTTTTCTCTCTATTTTTGTATTTAAATAAAATTTATCCATAATTATCTGCGATTGATTCTGTTAAATTGATCTTATGAATTTTAGAAATCGGATCATTAGTTTACCTACTTACCTATTCATAAAAACAAAACCGTTGTGTAAATGGGGTTTACAATTTATTGGCATACCAACTTGTCCGCCATTTTGAAAAAACATAATTCTACCAGTGGCCAGTGATAAAAAGATGTCGATCGACAGAATAAATTGACAAACAAGTAATAACGAATAAAATCTCTAAGTTCTTGAGATATTTAGGTTAAAAAGTATAAACATATTTTTTTGATCCAAATATTTCAGAAACAGGTTTGGTTCCTTATCACAAGGAGGTTTGTCTGTTCACGTCCGTAGGTGTTAACCCTCTGAATCCTTACACTCGACCTCCGGGTGGTGCTAAGAACAGTCTCTGGTGGGAGGCTTCGGCCGCGGCTTGTCACCACCCTCCGGGCTGGGCCAGTGCGTGAAACGATTTTTTCATGTTTCGTAATGTGGCCTGGAGAAGCCATCTACCTACTAGGTCTTCATGCTCCATCTTAGACCACATTGTCACTTAACATCAGGTGAGATTGTGGTCAAGTGAAGGCATATCTAACATAAAAAAAATTTTTTGTTTGATAACGTTTACTTCGAGGACTGACATGCGTTTCATAACACTTTTTTTTTCAAAATGCGGACTAGTAGGTATGGCAGGCTCCATACTAAAATGTTGGAATCCCTCTGATGAAATGTTTCAAATACTTTCGTGTTTAATTACTGGTTCAGTTGATTTCATAAGTAAGCATATCTAACGATTTTATTAATCAATATCATAATAGTCATACATTATATAGATATTTTGTTATTATACATATTAAACACCAAACTACAAATACTCACCCTCGGCGGGAATCGAACTCGCTACCTCTTGCGTCGCAAGCGGACCCTCGCCCACCGCGCCTCTGAAGCGGTCCGAGAATAAAATAAAATATAAAAAAATATTGCTAACAGGTATTTATTCTCTTCCCTTGATAACGAATAAATAAATAAGCAGTAAGTTGCTACGCGCCATAGCGAGTTCCGTAGACAGCTGCTACGAGCTGCAATATGCCCGTAGCCGTACGCTTCGTAGCTGTTTGTAGCACATTTAGTAACAATTACGAATAATAGCAGGTTGATAGGCATTTTTTGTAAATCTAAATTTAAAATTTAAGAAGAACCCGTTTTCCAATGCCTTAATTTCCTTTAAAGTAAAACACTATCATATTTAGTAATGTGCACGATGCTCTTTTATTTGATACCCCACTCGAGTATATTTTCAGATTTTTGGTTTTCCTTCCCCACTCAAAATGGGGCATAAAGACCGAGAAGGTAGATTAAGGTTTCTTATTGATGACTAATAAAAATTTATAAAAAAATCTCTATGATTTTATTTAACATGACATTAACAAACTAACCACTCATACGCAGTCCAATTTAAGAAATTGAATTGTAATCTCTTCATGAAAATCGGTTGAGCCGTTTTAAAGTTATGGGGGTGAGAGTGGGGAAGGAAAATCGAAAATCTGCAAATATAAGTACTAGTGTGGGGTATCATGAAAGCGCATCGCGTCCACATTACATAATATTCTGTTGTTTTACATTTAAGGAAATTAAAGCATTGGGAATCGGGGGTTCTTCTTAAATTTTAAATTTAGATTTATTTCTATCTTTACTTATAGAAGGTTATATAAAATCTATCATCTAGGCAGTCTTACTCCAGATGACTAATAAACCGTCTACTACCCGTAAGATAAGTAATAAGAGACCGTAAAAACTACATTATTCTGAGCCGGCGGCAAACGAGAGGGTGTTTGTATTTGATAACCGATAAGTCTACAAACAGGGCTTATTTCACAAAAGGCGAGTATACTAAGCAATGGTTAGTTACGTCAATAAAACGTTTCAATGGTTAGCTATATCAAGAGCTTTCTCGCTAGTTATCTCGCTTTGCCACATGTGATTGAGCGAAACAGCTCAAGATCAATGTCTAATTTGATTTGATCATTTTTTCAAATTCAATTTCCAAATCATTTATTGCATTTATGTGTACAATTTTGGTCTTAAAATTTGTAAGCGATTTTAACATGAACATTTAAAATAATTTATTGCATCCATGTGTACAATTTTGGTCTTAAAATTTTTAAGCACATACATACATATAACCCATATTGTGACTTATAATCTACTAGCCGCGCCCCGCGGTGTTACTCGCGTTATAATGTATTTTCCCGCGGAATGACGTTTTCCCGCGGTAAAAAGTAGCCTATGTTATTTTTCAGGCTCTAGAGATTCTGTGTACCAAATTTCATTTAAATCGGTTCAGTAGTTTTCGCGTGAAAGAGTAACAAACATCCATACATACAAACTTTCGCCTTTATAATAGTAGTAGGATATTATCAATAAATGACTATTATGACTTTTATTACTAATTATGACTAAGTTTTATTATAACGAGCCCTGACAGTGCATGGCATTATATGAGTTCTGTAAGAGAGTACACAATGTTGTTAAATGCCTTTTCTTAGGCACTAGCGCTTGGCACTACTAGTAGAGTGATGTGAAATTTTACTTTAGCTTGACACTACTGGTAGTGCTACGGGTAAAAGTTCATTGCCAGTGAAACTACACAGTAACCAGTAGTTTCACGGGAAATATGATTTCCCGTGCACATGTCACAGTGGAGGTCGTTTGTAAAAAATCTTCGATTGTCATGCATATATTTGGATCTTATTCCAATTATGTATAAGTATAATGTATGTACAAGTATAGTGTCTAAGTTTTGTAAAACCAAACTATGGAAATAAATGATTTTGTATCTTGTATCTTATATTTTTTATTCTTATCCTAGTTCAGTCTTACATCAGATGCTATAATATAAGTTACAAGTGCCCGTAAAAACTTCACGATACTGCCCAACGAGTGGGTGTTGTCAGCTGATAAGGTGATGAGGCTACAAACTGAGTAGATACTAGCAAATTAGTAATAGAGGGACTAATTGAAGCTGCTTCTAGTGTAGAGATTGTGTTGGCTTGAGAAGGAATTATTGTGATTATTTTTTGTTTACACTGTCCTTAGCAAAAGACTGGGTAATAATATTATCTAAATTTATTAAAACCCCGATATCAACATCTTTAGTTCCCATAAAAGTCATAAATCATATTAAGTATTTTGTTTTGTGCACGTGATGCGCTTTCATTTGATACATAACTCGAGTACCTATGTTTAAACATATTTCGTTATTTTTTCCCACTTTCACCCCTACAACTTTTAAACGGCTCAACCGATTTTTAACCCCCGACCAAAAAAGAGGGGTGTTATAAGTTTGACGTGTCTGTCTGTCTGTCTGTCTGTCTGTCTGTGTGTCTGTCTGTCTGTCTGTGTCACCATAGCTCCCGAACGGATGGAGCGATTTCAATTTAGTTTTTTTTGTATGAAAGGTGAGTCTGGCGCGAGTGTTCTTAGACATGTTTCATGAAAATCGGTTGTGCCGTTTAAAAGTTATGGGGGTGAGAGTGGTTAAGGAAAACCGAAAATCTGCAAATATACTAGTGTGGGGTATCAAATTAAATCGTATCGCGTCCACATTACAAAATATTATTTTGTTTTATGTTTAAGGAAATTAAGAAATGGGAATCGGGGGTTTTTCTTAAATTTTAAATTTAGATTTATCGTCTAATAGCCTATGGAGTGTTCATGTGTTACATTAAGAAGACGATGGCGATAATTGTCATCATTTCATGATAATCAGAAATATCCATTTAATATTTGATAAATTAAAACATAACATAGATGCATACCGTGATATGAAAAGGTCACAATATGAAACGACTAAACCTACGTATATCGAATATTATTTAGGTTTCGTAAGAACTTACGCCCTTATTAAAGTACCTATGTAGCTTCGTTATTTGCTCAAATGCGTTTATGAAAAGATACAGGACCTTTCGAATCATTACCCTTTATTTGGTAGGTAATTGCTATAAAAACTTTGATTTGAACATTAAAGTAGCGGCTTAATTTTCGAAAATTAAAGAAATATAATTATTTAAAATATAAGAGTTAAATTTGTCATTATTCTTAATATTGAGCTTTTAGTGTTTTAAACTATTTTAGCTGTAACCATGATCTTTTGAAATCTTTGTTTCTCTGACTTGTTCCACCCAGTTATCCCTATAGACTACTCAAAAAACATAGGTGTATGATTTTTTATTACCTCGTCTGATAAGCCTAAAAATAAAAACAAATCAAATGAAATGTTTCATATTTCTAATTATTAGCAGAGTACGCTAAAATCACTTAAACATTCATCTATGGTAGATACTGGCTAATAATGAGGTTTAAAATACTCAGCATTCATTGTTTAAAACCTCCTTGTTCCCCATCACTAAAAAGAGGTTTTATAATCCTAGCGCAAAAAGGCTAATCAAGAATATTTCATTCCTCCTTGGTCTTCCTGACGCAGTGTTCGCGTTTCATTTGAGCGTTCCATTATCAAATTATGATTATGTCACGTGGAAGCGCATCGGGCACCAAGGGCAAGAAAGTTGTAAAGAAAAGAACGGCCGTAGACAGCGCATTGCCGCATTCGGGGGTGCGGGGCATTGCGGCGCCGGCAGGCTCGAGGGATGCCCGCTGCAAGTGCTGCTGACTTATCTAGCGAAATATTGATAAGAAACGGGTTACGTATAATTTTAACCGACTTTCAACGAAGAAAGGAGGTCATCAAATTCGTGGAGTATTTTTTTGTTGTTGTATCTATTCTTCTTTATATTGTTTTATGTCTTAATATTTAAACACCATTTTGATTTAAGAAGTTATCTAGTCAAAATTACTTAGCTACGAATAAAACTCTAAATTGGTGCTATAATATTCATCGATTTTGTGAATTCCCGTATTCATTACATCGATCGCCTGCAGAATACTAATTATCTATGATGCCGTGTAAGTAGTCTGCGAAGGAAGTCTATATCCAGCAGTGGACGTTCTACCAATGAAATGGCGCTGATATTGATATAAACTTATAAAATTTATAAACTACAAAACATATTTTCTGAACTTATAAGAATACAACGGTTTATTTGAAATACTTAATGCTTTTGAAATAGAAAATATACAAAATAACAATAAAAAATAAAGAATTTTCTATTTTATTCTAATAAATATTGCTATTTCAGGTAAATATTGATGGGCAATTCGCAAAACAACATTTAGCCCTCAGGAACACTCTAAGCTTGTAATACAAGTAGGTACTAGTCATCTGATTTATTAAATTCAAGTATCGAGAAAGTGAAGAATAATAATAATTTGATAAGTACCTACATAATACTTCCTTCTATATTAAAAAAAATGCATGATAAATTATTTTTTGACACTTTCATTAAAGAAGACATACAAGACATAGAGATACATGATTATGATGATTGCTTACGTTGACAAGTTTTAATATATAATTATTTAACGATGAGCACAGCTCAATGTGTCTAATTTAATACCTACAAAAAATTATCAATTTCTAAAATTGACAGTTCTATTAATGTGTTGCTGGCAGCCCCGGCAGTCCGGCAGTCATGCCTCGCGCCCGCGGCTCGCCGGCCGCGCTCCTGGCGGCCGCGATCGCACTCCTGGCAGCTCGCGTCTGTGAGTTATTGTTCCATTTTCAAACTTGACAATGACAACATTGTTTATTATTTATTCCGCCTGATTTGGTGGATGGTGAAACGGAGTGGTGACCGTTGCTTGTTTTTTGTTTTTAAATCATTTGTTGTATGATTTTTTTTTGTTCTACATAACATGGAGGAATGGAACACTAGTAAAGATCATTATCGTCTACTTAAATGTGAATATTTTCTGCAATTCCTACGAAGTACAAGTTGACTGAACGTAATTTCCTATTAACATAGTTTTTAATTGAATTTATTTGGTCGTATTTTGTATCCCTTTTTTTACTGATTTAATGTAGTCGTGGAGATAAGTGAGAAAGGATATTACTGGTAAGCAGGTCAGATGTGATCAGAAAATATAAATTATACCTATTCGTCGGATTACATTTTAATCGATCAAGAATATATTCGGAGCTATACCTAATTAGTACCTATTTATACATATAATACCTTTCTTATTTTATAATACCTTTATCTTAAACTTACCACGGAGAAACTAACCAATCTATTGCTGAAAACTGTATCCGTTAAGTAGTTAATAATGACAGCGAGAGACAACGGATGCTTCTTCATTCAATAAATTTAGATAAGAATGAGAGGAACTCCTCACACTATGGGTTGACTAGTTTTTACACTTATTATAAAAAGAAACTACGCAATTTATAAAACAATAAAATAATGCTAAAACTTGCAGTGTGAACGGTCACCCATCCAAGTACCTACTGACCACAACCTCACAATACTAACTCAAAATACTAAGACAATAATAACTCGCCACAACCAACGCTCTCTAATAAACTAAAGGACTCAATTTCCGACCAATTTTCGGTTAAGGTACATACATATATTTTTGTTGGTTTTATCATTTTCTTATTTTAGAAGATGACATATTTTACCACTAAAGAAGTTTCTCTCCCGTAAACTTGTCAGTTTAGAAAAAAATATACCAACAATCCAAGATCATTTTTTAAGATCTATCCATAGAAATAGCCCACGCGTTTATATGTATGGGTTTGATGATAAAATATATTTGGGTTTAATTCTTAGTATTATTTTCAGGATATGAAAATTTATTTCAAATAAATGGTTTGATTTGATTTTATTTCATTTTGTTTATTTTAGACAAAATAATTATAGTAAATTTTTGAACCTTGTTCGATATCTACATAGAAATAGTGTAACTTTTATATTTCAAAAAGTTTGAGTTCGATTCCAAGCAAGGTACAGGTTTTTTTTAATGTGTAAATGCTATTTCTTATTATACTAAAATTGATAGCATGGCTCCTTAAAACCGATTTTCGTATGTTCAATAGCTTCAGCCTCAGACTTTCCCATACTGTCCAAAAATCATGTTACATCCTGTATACATAATGTGTTTATCACAAACTTATCGATTTTCGTAGAAAACTGAACGCTTCAAGTATCTTTTCTAGCGACCTGCCCTGACATCGCACGAGTGAAAATTTTATACATACCTACATTTAACCATCATAAAACCTTCCCCTTAAATCAATTAAACGACCGAGTGGTTTTTGAGATTATCGTAAAGATACACACACTAAGTTTTTTTTTTTTAAATATAACCAATAACTTTTTGAAAAGACTTGACTTGAATGCTACCAGAACATTGGCTAAAATATGACTAGATATACAATACAATACACTTTATTGAACACTAATTAACCAAACAAAAAATAACAAAAAATTAAATATACATATAATAGTGTCACAATGTAGTTACTACCTTGAAAATATCGTCCTTGATTTATTAACACAGAGTACATACAATGCGGCATATTTGCAAGGACTTTATCCGCTTTCTCTGTGAGCCTTCAACAACTTTGGCAGTTAGCTGCATGAAACTCAGAAAGGCCGAAAACCGTTTCCTATTTATGTGATTGGAGTTTTTTTTATTTTTTTTTTTAATTAAGTTTGACATTTATGTATTTTATGTGGTTTACGCTTTACGGTTAACGCAATTTCTAATTAGCTCAGAAGGTAAAAGGCTGCGTTAATTAGGTATGTTATAATTGGAGTTTACTCTTAAGAAACGATTTGAGTTATAGGTAAGGCCCGGTACGGAAATTTTATGAGGAGTAAAATCAAAAAGTGTAACACGAAAAGTTGAGGCGTTACGTAGAAAGAGACAAACATATATATCTGTAGGATTGAACGTGTAAAAGAATGAGATGGAATACATTACACAGTCTCGCAAAGAGGTATTGCTGTATTTTATTTATATTATTTTTAACCCCCGACCAAAAAAGAGGGGTGTTATAAGTTTGACGTGTCTGTCTGTCTGTCTGTGTGTCTGTCTGTCTGTCTGTGTCACCATAGCTCCCGACTGGATGGTGCGATTTTAATTTAGTTTTTTTTGTATGAAAGGTGAGTTTTGCGCGAGTGTTCTTAGACATGTTTCATGAAAATCGGTTGGGCCGTTTAAAAGTTATGGGGGTGAGAGTGGGGAAGCAAAACCGAAAATCAGCAAATATACTAGTGTGGGGTATCAAATGAAAACGCATCGCGTCCACATTACATAATATTATGTTGTTTTATATTTAAGGAAATTAAGGCATTGGAATCGGGGGTTTTTCTTAAATTTTAAATTTAGATTTATGTAATATACTTTATGTAATACGCTTTATTGAAGTAATATAAATAATCCGAATAATTACAGATATATGTTTGTTTCTCTTATCATGAATATGATGAACGCATCTGCGATGCGTTCATTTACCCTTTTTTTCTATTCGATAATATCATAATTATAGTTCGTAAGCAGTAAACTCCAATCGTGCGTCGTAGCTGACACACACACACTTTTTTTTCTTTGTTTTTAAGGTTCCCTAGCCAAATGGCAAAAAACGGAACCTTTATAGATTCGTGTATGTCTGTCTGTCCATCCGTGTATATCACAGCCACTTTTTAACCCCCGACCAAAAAAGAGGGGTGTTATAAGTTTCACGTGTCTGACTGTGTGGGCCATCATTGCTCCCGAGTGGATGGAGCGATTTCAATTTAGTTGTTTCTTGTATGAATGGTGAGTTTAACTCGAGTGTTCTAAGGCATGTTTCATGAAAATAGGTTGTGTCGTTTAAAAGTTATTAAGGTGAGATTGGGGTAGGAAAACCGAAAATCTGCGAATATACTCGAGTGGGGTATTAATTAGTTCTGTGTCTGTTTTATATCGTGTTATGAGTTGTTGGTTTTGTACCTACTACTACTTTAGTATTAGCAAAGAATATTATTAGGTACTAATGGTATTTGTATACTAATAGTATTAGTAATATCTCACTTAAAAACTTTTAATCACCCAAACTTTTATCATAAAATATAACTTAAGTGTTTCAAAGTGTAATCATAGTTTGTGCGTTACCAAGATAAGAGAGCAAAATTAAATGTAATTTGTGATATAAAACAATAAATTTTGCGAGATAATACACAGCATTATGTAGCCTCGGGGTACGCTCTAACTAGATATCTGATATAGGCTAGCAAGAAGAATATAAATCATTAAGTTTAGGTTTGCAAAGGTTCTTCATTTAATAGGTACCTACTTACAATATTACAGATCCTGTCTAGCCATTAGGTCTCTACTTAATAAAATATACATATTAATTTAAAGAAAAAAAAAGCCTTTTTGGCTTATCTTGCGCTTACCGGATGTTTCTCCTTGAAAAATATCGCTTTAAGCACTTGCTTTATCAGTAAAGGAAATATCGTGAGGAAACCGGCATGTTCTGAAAACTTGGAAAAGTTTGAAGGACATTTACTAACCTGCACTTGGCCAGCGAGTTTTACTTGAGGCTTAATCTCTATCAACGGAAGAAGTCTCTGTGTCCCAGCCGTGGGACCGTAAATAGGGGCGCTTTTTATGATAATGATTAATTATTAACGAGACCAATAAGTAACCGATAGCATAGGTACTTATACAGGTTTCTATATATTAACAAAACTTCACTCGCCGGTAAGTTAATATATTCATAGCTTGGATAAAAAGTTTTTTTTTTATTGCTATTAATCAGTTATTATAGGATCTTTAACATGAACTTTTACGACGCGAGGATGCGATGATGTATTTCTAAGGGAAGATAACACTAGGTAATCCCATTGACTACATTACCCTTATAACTTAATTTCTAAATCAAGGGATGTAGATATATTTAGCTACGAAAATCTGGCTTTAACATTTATTTAGTAATAAATCTTAATTTAATTTTTTTCAGGAAACATATCTAAGAACATACGCGCCAGACTCACCGTTCATACAAAAAAAAACTATATTAAAATCGCTGTATCCGTTCGGGAGCTATGATGTCCCAGACAGACAGACACACAGACAGCCACACAGACAGCAGACAGACACATCAAACTTATAACACCCCTCTTTTTTGGTCGGGGGTTAAAAACTCAGGTAACAGTAATAGATTCTGACCCTTTTGTTGATACTGCTAGATAGATATATTACCTGAACACCCACCTGAACAATATTACCTACCTTAACTTAATTCATGTGGTCTACGCCTCGCTCTACTTGGTCACCACTACTTGGTCACTACTATATAGGTTATGGCTAAAAATCAGCGTTTACTCGCCTCGAGCATGTTCCACGTCGAGCCTCGACCATTTGACGTACTGCAGCACACACAATGTGCAACTGTTAATTCTTTTGCGACATGTATTTTCTGACTTATGTATATGCTAACTGTATTATATTGTGTATCTTTGTTTTTCTATATCTTTGTGTGTCAGTAATCGGTTTTTTTTATGTAGCTTCTTAAATTAAGATGCTACAACAATATTACGATCTAGCCACTATAAAGACTAATTAGCAATTTTACATTATTATTATTCTTGATCGAGATGTTAAATTTATAATAGGTACCTACCCATACGAGTATATAAGAAACCCAAAATTTTAATAATAAAGCTGTGTTGTTCTAATCTCTTCTTAACTCAGTAGAAAAAAAAAGCGAACTGTCACGATAATGTTATATTGATAATTGTTATTTTTAAAAGTCATGTAAAACCTGCGCTTCTAAGGAAACAAACGTTTTGACTTTGATTCTTTTACCAAACTTTGCTTGGACTTTACTCACTGCATTGCTGATAAAGTCCTAATTTATATTTCCACTAAGCTCTTTTCTATCCAAAGGTCAAGTGGAACAAAACGTTAGTCAACTTTAAATCAATTCTCTGTTATTTTTCTTTTTAAAATAATAAGGTTTGCTGCTTAATTAGATTCCTACGAGTATAATATTTACATCAATCGCAAGTTACATTGGCTGCCATGATATAAAATGTCGAATTCTAGAATTGGCCTGAATCAGAAATGGCCAGGCTACCGATTAGGTCATTTATTATGGAACACCGGCAAAATAGCCACTGCTTTCGGCCAGAAATTAACAACAGAATACAAACACGTAATGGACCGGCAACCATTTCGGCTGGAGCTATTCCACCTTTTAGCTTCAGAATTCTATGACAAACATTTGGTTGGTATGTACGTCTAGTAATACCCGAGGGAAGGCAAGATTTTTGGTTTTGTTATAAGCAGTGATCGTCCCGTTTTTAAATGTCAAGCGTCAAAATGTTCGAATTGATGAAGACGATTTTAGGATACCGTAGCCAATCGGCAAAAACGGAACTCTTATGGATTGGTCATGTCTGTATCCGTATGTCACAGTTTTCCGAAACGATAACAACTATTTACAGTTGAAACTTGGTAAGTAGATGTATTCTGTGAACTGCATGAAGATTTTCATATAGAAATAGAAAAAAGGGTTTACAATATGAATGTGTTTGTACTTACCTACCAATTAGTTAAGGAAGAGCGAGGCCTTCTATCTTAGATTTTATAATTTATTTATATTTTTTTAAAGAAGGCCGCCCAATTCACAATTTTTGTGTTTAATTGAAATGTTGTGTTCAATAAAGAGTATTGTATTATATGCTTATCGCAAAATTGTAAAAAAAGTTACTGAAATTTGTACAATATTATGCATACAATTTAAAAAAATATGCTGTCATATACGGAACCCTTGGTATATTCTCATCTCCTCACTTATCAAATTTATTCTTGTAGCACAGTTCGTATACCTATGACCTTTGCCCTTTTGGAAAGTGAGGGGGTGAATTTATCTACCTAAATAAATGATGCCACTATATATCGCTATTCACCCACCAGGTACAGCATAGCTATTTTCAGAGTACATTCCTGGACCGTAGACTAGTTCATAACCTTTCGCAAATGGGAATGATGACTCGGCGGTAGTTAGCGCCTCGCAAGTTGATGGGAGCTATCGATTACCCCCCCTTCTCCGTTTTATGTGGAAATTTCTATCCAGGTGGTATACAGGGTGCAATCTGTGGGCAATGAAGGCAAACTATTTTTTCATTTAAAACTAAACAAGGCTATGTCGCTGTGCGTCCCTATCGTCTTATCGGGAAACAATAGGTGATTAAGCTCCGATTTCACCAAGGGCTATAAACGCGGTCAAGTCAGGCTAAACCTATGGTTAATCTTGGTTCAATTAAACTACAAGTCGTTAGCATAAAATGGTAAACGGTGGGGAATGGTCGGGCTAAGGCATAATTCTAACTAGATAAATCTCATTAATCTCCTAATACTTATTATATCTACTAAAACTACACTTTACCTAATACCAATATTAGTAAATAAAAAACTAAAATACTTGATGACGAGACTGTATCACGTGTTTGTCTTGTCAGAGGGAAACTACATATTATAAACTGGGGAACCATGTTAAAACCCATATTGTGACTTATAATTTATATTATGGCTATTAAATCCTTTAGTTTGATTTATTTTATTTTTGAATAAAAACAAAACTGAATTTTGGGCATACATAAAATTCACATAATCTAAGATTAACATAATCTTAGGCGCTGCTCGGCGTATAAGACAATGCTACGAAGGCCTGGATGGTTGTCTTGAGCCTCTGAGATCGTGATAACGTTTCTCCCAAACTGACTAATAAATATATGAAAGTAATGTCAGATGTGATGTCTTTTGTGAGGATTTGGGATTTAAAATACGAAATAAAAATACTTTGTTTCAATCCAAACACACAGAGCCGTCCGCCCGCTAGCGCTCACCCTCGCTCAGTGATCGGACTTGCCTACCCGCAACGGGCGAGCGTCTTTGTGTTATTTATTAATAATAATCGCATACGCTACATCTCTTCCTTTCAATAAAATTAATTTTACATTTTACAACTCACTTTCATCTAGTTGATAATCATAAATCATGCTGTCAATAACATTATTTGACCTCCAAATGAATATGATAATTTAAGAGCACATGTTCTTAAGGATATACATATTTTGCCCTACACATATACATTATATTTAAGCTAAGTTAGTGTATAACTTTACACAACTATTTATTTAAATTTAAATCAAATATTTACATCATATCTACTACTAACAATCCGCTTAGTCTTCCTCTGATTCTGTATCCTCAATGTATTGTTCAGATTCTGATTGGTTTTGTATTATCCATTGCCCTTCAACCCTTTTTAAATGAACTATGTTTCTTCTCAGTTCTTTTCCGGTTTCGTCGTTTCTTACACTTATCTTACACACTCCATTTCTAGCTTCTACGACGGTGTGTGGAGTTGGGTTGTATCGAGGAGTCAACTTGTTCTCTTTAATCATATTTTTAACATAAACCTTCTCTCCAGGTATTATTTCGCTATAAGTTGCTTTTCTTTTCCTGGCTTCCGTCTGTTTTCCTTTTTCCTTCATTAATTTGTCTTTGTCGTAAACTTCAAGATTAATATGCCTATTTTCTACGCCTACAACAGAGGGAATTTTATCTCTCAATTGTCTGTTAAAAATAGCTCAGAAGGGGACTTTCCTGTTGTGGTATGGGGTGTGCTGTTATACATCATAAGGTATTTCAGTAGGTCGTCTTTCCAGTCGGATTTTTGAGTTTGACTGATTTTCAAACGTTTTATAATATCACGGTTCTGTCTTTCCACTTCTCCATTCTGATGTGGCCAATATGGGATTGAGTTATAATGACTAATGCCAAATTCGGAACAGAATAATTTGAATTCTTCGCTTGTGAACTGACGCCCATTATCCGAAGTGATACTAACTGGAATGCCAAGTCTAGAGAATATCTCTTTTAACGCATTAATGGTCTCTTCAGACGTTAAAGATTTCATAACCTTGATTTCTTTATAGCGGCTATAATAATCTATTACTACAAATAAGGAATGACCACTGGGTAAAGGTCCTAAGAAATCTACAGCTATGTCTATCCACGATGTAATTGGTTATTCTCGTCTTTTCATCGGCACAGGGAGGGAAGGACCTGAGACTAGTGTGCAACTTTTACAACTTTTCACCAAATTTTCTGTGTCTTTATCAATTCGTGGCCACCATACTTTAGCGCGTAATTTCTTTCATGGCCACAATACCAGGATGCCCTTCATGTGCAGATGCAAGAACTTGATTGCGTAATTGTTTGGGGATTACAATTTTGTTACCACGCAGAAGAATGTCATCATGAATCCAAAGTTCTTGTTCAAAAAGTTTATAATTATTGATTGTTGGATCCCAACCATTACCAGTTAAGCCCATTTTGACCAATTGGATATCGTGATCAGTCTGAGAACGTATAATGATCTCTTCTATTGATAACGCCATTGGTCTTGCAAATTCAACAATTTTATTCACATGATAGTCATCATCAAAAGACCTTGTCTGTTCACTTAGGCCTAATCTAGATAAACTATCCGCTATATTATTTTTCCCCGGACAGTAAACAACTTTAAAGTTGTACGACTGTAAACGTAAAACCCAACGTTCTATACGCGCGCAAGGCTTAGATCTGGCCCCAAATATGACTTGAAGTGGTTTGTGGTCTGTTACTAGCTCAAATTCATTTAACCATTTCGAAACATTTGAAAGAAATATCTTATATCATTTAAATTTTTTGAATTAAAAACGCATTTATTTTCTTTGAGTACCACATTTTTTTCTCTAAGTACTCGTAGAACATGCTCCAGTCTATTACGATGTTCTATCTCGTCGCTACCAAACACGATTATATCATCAATAAAATTTATGACACCGTCACAAGGAAGAAGCATCCTTTCCATAAGTTTTTGAAAATGTTCGGGCGCGCATGAAATTCCGAACATTAAGCGTTTGTATCGAAATAAACCCTTATTTGTTATAAAAGTTGTAATGTCACGTCAATTTTCGACAATCTCTACTTGATGGAATGCATCTTTTATATCAAGTATTGAAAAAATGCGTGCTTTACTGAGCTTAGGCAATAGTTGAGTCATTGTAGGTAAAGGATGATTCTCTCTAATAATGGCTTTGTTGGCACACCTCATATCCACACATATTCTGACACTACCATCATTTTTAAGTATAGGTACAATTGGAGAAACCCATGTGGTAGCCTTGTCCACAGGCTCAATAATGTCTTTTTTTTACTAATTCGTCCAGTTTATCGCTTATCTTTTCCTCCAAAGGTATAGGAATTCTACGGCATGGTTGAGCGACAGGAGTGACTGTAGGATCGATTTCAATATGCAGTTGAACATCTTTAAACTTAGGAAAAACACTATCACCTATCGTATTAATACTTACCCCCAATTTAAGTACATTAAGACGGGTAGCCGTCTCCTTGCCAAGTAGATTTCGGGTACCGTCTTTTATTACATAGAATTTAGCAGACTGTTCGTTCCGCCCGACAACAATTTTAGTTAAGAACGAACCCATAACATCGAGTGGTTCTTTGGATCCGTACGCATGAAAACTTGATCGGATCCCTTCTTTTGATTGAAAACCACAGTATCCTTTGACTTCAAATATTCCCAAGTTTTGTCATTAATTAAATAACTTTTACAGCCAGAGTCTATAAGCATATTGACGTTGACACCCCCAAGAGAACAACATATTTCAGCATCATTGTCAACGTTAAATACATAATTCACTTTTGAAGGTATTTCAGCTTCCTTTGACTTTGACTGGTTTTGGATAGATGGCGGATCATTTGGTTTGGTTTTTTTCGTGTTAGGTGTAGTTTTATCGTTTGTGAAGGTGGCACGTCGCTTACTTTGTCTGGTTCGGCATGCAGCCTTAAAATGACCTTTGTATCCACATTTTGCACAGAGCTTATCTCTGGCAGGGCAACTTGCATCATCATCTTCATGATATGCACTATTGCATCTAGTACACCGTATTTTGTTTTTTTTTATATTTTTAGCAGTTCCAATTCTATAAACATACCTACATATTTGGTTTTCCTTGGAATTCCTGTAATTGTCTCTGAACTGTTTCGATTGAGTTTGCTTCTACCACAATATCATCAATTGTAGCCGAATCGCCCAAACGCAATTTTTTTTTTTTAAATCACTTTTCAGCAATTTGGTCAATAATATTTCCGTCGGAATTAGAAAAATTGCATTTAGTACTCTGATTACGAAGTCTAATCAAGAATTTGTAAAATTTTTCATCTGGCTCCTGCTTCAGAAGGCGAAATATATGTCTTTAATATACATAACTTTGTTTTGAAGACAAATAATCATTTAATTTTGAAACAGCAACCTCATATACATTGATAGTTTAATTTTCTTCGACATGTACTCCAGGCAAATTGTAATAAACGTCTTGTAACGCTAAGCCTCCTGAGTGTAAAAGTGCTGCACGTTTTTTGATAGGATTGTCTATGCCTGAAGCTAATAAATAAATTTCTAAGCCCCTTTTCCATCTGTCCCATCTTTGACCTAATGAAAGCGGGTCTCTTTCGCAGTCAAACGGTTCCAGAGCCGGTAATTGAGACATATTGGCAGTTTGCTATTTTGATTACGATCTGTAAGCAAAATAGCAAACTGCAAACCCCAAAAGTAACGTATATTTATATTTAATTTAACAAAATAACCCTAACATCCATATTTAATTTAACTATGTTATACTTCAATTTATGTAAATATTTTATTTTAAATATAATTAGATAGTACCTACAGAGTATCTTCTATGTATACGTATATGCTTACCTACAAATGAGTTTTATATTTATTTATCCTATAGTTTCTACGCATAATAATATACTGGTGGTATTTTGAGTATATTTTGGAATTGGAACTGTGGAACTTTTTTGTAAGCATTTTCTTACACTTCTTTTGGTATAATTTTATACTGTCGGATAACATCCAACTAGACTGACGATACAGGCACAATTTTAATCCTATAAACAACCAACGGCGAAGCACCCAAATTTCAACATAGTAGTCTCCGAATGTACTGTAAGCGACCACTAACAGACATTTTGAACCACTACCCTGATAGGTGGGTGAGACCCTATTGGCCGCTCATACAGAATTATATAGATAGGTATACGTCAGTAAGCACAATAGTTCATAATTTTTTTCCAACATATTATTTTATTAATGTTATCATTCAAAATAAAGTATACCTACAACAATTCAAAAATACAACTTTAAGTTTCAAAACCTTACATCTTACCAAATAATATTATTAAAAGTATTTTTTTTCCATATTGTTATTCCTTTGTTTAATATTTCCTTGAGATATATGTAATACAAATTAATTTCTAGTAGACACCCAGTTTACCTACGAATTAGGTAGGTAATCATCACACACAAGAACAGACTTGTACGAGTATCTACGTACATTTTAAATAGTTCTTTGTTCATTACTAGATGACTTCATATTTGTTCTTGATAACATCAATAAAATAACTGTGATTACTGATTACACATCAAGTGAAATTAGTTTCATTTTAATTTTACTCACG
Organism: Gymnoscelis rufifasciata; assembly: GCA_929108375.1. Lineage (NCBI taxonomy): Eukaryota > Metazoa > Arthropoda > Insecta > Lepidoptera > Geometridae > Gymnoscelis > Gymnoscelis rufifasciata. The sequence goes on from OV815314.1 coordinate 14,062,871, forward strand.
TTCTTTATCCTCGTCGCCAATTTGTGATGTCTTTTGTGAGGATTTGGGATTTAAAATACGAAATAAAAATACTTTGTTTCAATCCAAACACACAGAGCCGTCCGCCCGCTAGCGCTCACCCTCGCTCAGTGATCGGACTTGCCTACCCGCAACGGGCGAGCGTCTTTGTGTTATTTATTAATAATAATCGCATACGCTACATCAGACACAGGTTATCTCATAATAGGGTAGATGATATAATAAATTAAGAGTCCGTTATTAAGAAAAATAGTGAGTATCTACACCTATTTTTTAATATTTCTTGGAAACGAAAAATCAGGACGATATAGTGCATTGAAGTTTTGTGCGATTTCAACCAAATTTGTTAATCGCAAGACCCCATCCCGGAGCTGTGATGCTCTATCTTGGTACTTTCTTATTTAATTTATAAAAATAAAAAAATATATATTTTGCGTCACAAAATGAAGAAAACAATCTTAAACTTAAATTTATAAAGTAAAGTAGGTGTCCAGTATTTTTGAACGGACTAACAAACGAACTAAACATAATACCTTTTTTGTTCATGTAGTCATCATGCCTATTACCTTTTACTGAGTTAGACTAAGTTTACTTAACTAGCTTTTTACTCCACGGCATGTTATATGAATTTTACGAGAATAACGTATTTTTAACCCCCGACCAAAAAAGAGGGGTGTTATAGGTTTGACGTGTCTGTCTGTCTGTCAGACATCATACTACATACAGACATCAATTTACGTAAAAGAAAGTCATCTAATCATAATTATTTAAATTAAATTAAACAATACCAGTTCAATGTCAATTATTTCATCACATAATTAAAAAAGTACCTACCTAATGTCAAGTTTTGTCAATAGACTTAGACTTAATATAAATCTAAATTAATAATTTAAGAAAAAACCCCTATTTCGATGCCTTTATTTCCTTAAAAGTAAAATACCATAATATTTAGTAATGTGCACGCGATGCACTTTCATTTGATACCCCATTCGAGTATATTTGCAGATTTTCGGTTTTTCTACCGCACTCTCACCGCCATAACTTTTAAACGGCACTACCGATTTTCATGACACATATCTAAGAACACTCCCGCTAGACTCACCTTTCATACAAAAAACTAAATTTAATCGGTGCATCCGTCCGGTAGCTATGATGTCCCAGACAGAAACTCCAAACTTATAACCCCTTTTACTATGTCGGGGGTTAAAAATAGACGACATTCCAAATTAACTTTTGCGCATCAATTTTTCTTTTGTACTGGTGAATTTTTAATATAATGGCGCTGATATAGTGATAGCGGAAAGTGTTCCATTAATAAGACTATAACTTTTACAGTTTTGCTTTGGCTTTTTTATTTGGCCATAAGATTATGACATTTTTTACTGAATCCTCACAAATTTTTTTTTACATGTCTCTTGTATGGTCAGCGTTCGCAGTTAGAACTCTTTTAGGGTTAAGCTCACCTTTTGTACATTCTTGCTAAGTTATCAACTTTGTAATTGTTTTTTCTGTGCAATCAAGAATTTATGAATTTAAGTTTCGTTAAGATCGAAGGCACACGCACATAGCCTCCAAAATACGAGTTTGCACACTTTCCCTGTCATCTCGTGGCAAGTACAAACAGGATTGTCGCATTGCACTCGCACTCGGCTCATCCGAGCGCGCTACCGCAGACTGCAATGCCACTGCATTTAGTAAAGATATTTTAAGATTCAAGACTTAAGTTTAATTTGGCGTATTTGTCGTAGCTAATAAACGTATTGAGAAGCACATATTAAGGTAGGTAGGTAGGTATTTAGGATGTTGATTACATTAATTAAATACATAATTTTTCATGGCATCCCATCACTCTAAGCCTCAGTCTTTCAGTTGTATGCAGATAGTCATTTTATTGGGTTTAATTCATAAACATTTCCGATATTGATACAATAATCACTTAAAAAAATAATGTCGAATAATACAAAATAATGCAAATTAATTACAATATAGACATTAAATGTACCTCCTGTTTACATAATGTATTAATGGACTATATCTGGTGCCTATATCTACACGACCTACATTTAATTATCAAATATACCTTCGTTATTAATGTTTTGAAGATTGTTATTGGACATATTCTCAAGTTTACTAAACGTAGCAATTCAAGTCCTATGTAAAATTACTTAGTAGTAGGCTAGATTGTACTAATTCTGTTTACACATGCTTCATTAAAAACATTATATCTGTTTATTTAAGAACTAACTATTTTTCTACTAGACGGATGGATGTCTCGGTAAAGGCCTCGGGTACACGGTGAATGCAATTTTACTTATTTCTTTTGTACTTTAGGTTAATGACTTATATTAGTAAATTTCGGCTTATCTCATGTGGAATATACTCATACAATGGCTAAAAGAGCATTAAAGTCTGATTAAATTAATAACATAAATTAAAAATTAAATAAAACCTCGTGTCCAAATCTTAATTCCCATGAAATTTAAAAGTCATATTATTTTGTGCACGTGCTGCTCTTTCATTTGAAACGCCCCTCGATTATACCTCAGATATACTTTCAAACTTTCACTCTCCATCTTTTAAACGGGTGAACTGATTATCATCAAACATGTCTAAAAACACTTGCGCAAACATTTCATGCAAAAAAAAAGTTAAAACGTTTATTTCCTTAAAACACTGGGCATAACATGGACATAAACTAAATAGCTAGGATGCCACAGTCAGACTTCAAATATACACTTTGGTATAACTTGTAACATCTGGCACGTAACACTAGATGTTTTAAACTTTTTTTTGAATCTTTATTCATTTATAGAGTCTTTAATCATCATTATTGTTACCCTCGACATTATGCTTACACTATCTGCGCTTAACCCCTAATTTAACAAGTTTTACCAAATTCATTGCTTCTGCCGACAATGGAGAAGCCAAAATAATGTTACACACGCGAGGAACAATTAAATTTATTTGAAACGTTGATTTTGATAACTTACTTTTGCTGTTGACTGTACCTAGGTATAAACGATCCTTCTATAATTATATGAAGGGACGTTACAGTTTCATGAATGGATAATCGCTAACTAGGTACTGAATGTATTAAAACTTGAACGTGCGCTTTGGTTAAGTTTCCAAACGAGCTGCAGACTGTGTCGTCTCGCATCAAGTTTCACAATGGGGAGTTAATCCAAGAAATGCGATAGGTACAAGTAAGAGTGTTCCGTGTAATGTAACAGTTTGTTAACTTAGTGTTCAATATAAACAAGGCATTTATAAGATGTCAATTTTCACGGGCGTACTTAGCAATCGGACGATGAGGGACAACTATCCCTCGTGGTCTCATTTATAGGACAAAATACAGGGACCACGTGAAAATAGCCGAAACAGCTTGGTGATAGATACGGATGGTCAGAAAGGAAACCCTACTAGGTTCCTATCACAGACTAATTACCTAGAGGTAATTAGTCTATGGTTCCTATTATACTCACTATGCACGGAGCCCTACAACTTTAGTTTAAATCCATTCTCGTTAAAAGGCGTTATTTTGATTGATAGTAAAAGTTTCTAGACGAAACTATTAATTTTATTTTTTCTGACAACAAAGGTTAATAAAAGATTTGCTTTCAATTGGTCGTATTGTTTTGTATTTGTTACCTTATAGGTTTGTCTTCAAGAACGGAAAGAGTTTTTTGAATTCAGTTAAAACATTTCTCACTGAACGTTGTTATGAAAATATACCGTTATTGGCCCGAAGCAGGCGAGACGGCGATTGTGGAGTCAATAAAAGTTATTTATTAGGCACGTGAAGTGAACCCGACACATATGCTTCGATTCCATCAGGTGGTTTTCATAGGCCGAGAGATGCAGGGGGGGATTGAGAACCCCGCTTATTATTTGGCATTGGGCTATCTGTGGCGTGAAGAGGTAGGCCGAAGAAAAGGTGGATGGACTGTGTGAAAGATGATATGTGTAAGAAAGAGGTGAGTGTTGAGATGACGGGTGATAGAGGGAAATGGAAGGAGAAAACATGTTGTGCCGACCCCACGTACTGTGGGGTAAGGTCAGGAAGATGATGAAGGCTATCCGTGGCTATCCGCGGCTAAAGCCGTGTTGGCTAAGTAGTAGCACACTCGACTTCATTCCGAAAGACCTGGGATCGAAACCCGTTCTTGAGCGCCGCTTATATCTAGATGTTTCGTCTTGAAAAGTGTGTGTACGCATTAAATACGTGATTTAACGGTGAAGGCAAAATATGTGAGGAAACCGGCATGTTCTGAGGACTTGGAAGAGTTTATTTAGACTTGGAAGAGAACACATCAATCTTAATTTAAAATGAGTTTGAAAAACATGTGACATTTACCAATCCAACCCCATCGTGTTGAATTAAGGCCTAATTTCGCTCGTCAAGAGAGAAGTCCCTGTGTCGCAGCATTGGGAACGTAAATAGGGGTTAGGGTAACAGTACTAATAGAACAGTGGATAATAGTGAAAGTCCTATGAGCCAGATATTTTAGATATCAGCCAGATAAATCTTTTCAATTCAGTTTCTTGTTTAAATTCTTGCTTGGTTGCAATTGGAATCTGCGCTTGAAGCGACAATTTGGCAGTGTCGAATTAATTAAATTATTTAAATAAAATTATAAAGTCAGAGAAATCTTTATTTAATCAAAACATAAGTGTGACTGACATAAAGAATTAAAGTAAGATCTGTCGTACGAGTAAGCACAAATATTGCTTCGATTCCATCAGGTGGTTAACATAGTCTGATAGTTACAGAGAGGAATTCAGAGCCGCGTCTATTTATTAAGGACTGTAGCTATTCACGCCCCGGTGTAGAAAGAACATAACCCTAACATTCCATGTTACGCTTTAGCGTTTTCCGATATTTTAAGAATCATTAGATACAACTTACTGCTTTAACTGAAAAAAACTGAATATAAATAAATAAATAAATATAAATAAATAAATATTTCCGGACAATCCACATAACAACATCTAGCCCCGTGGTAAGCTCTTAGCTTGTGTTACGGGTACTAGACATCTGATATCTATACTAATATTATAAAGAGGAAAGGTTTGATTTTTTGTTTGTTTGTTTGTCTCGAATAGGCTCTGAAACTACTGCACCGATTTAAAAAATTCTTTCACCATTCGAAAGCTACACTATCCCTGAGTGACATAGGCTATATTTAGTTTTCAAATATAATATGACTAGCTGTGCCCTGCGGTGCTACCCGCGTTATAATGGATGAAGTACTCTTAACCAACAACATATTTATTTGAATAAAGATTAATATTATTATGTTGATACAACATAAACAAATTATTTCGACCAAATTAGGTACCATAAAAACGGTTTTTGTGAGTTAATCTTAAAAGATAGACATATACTATCGCGGACTGTTTTTTAGATCATTAAAAGAGCTATTATTCTTTAATACATATTTTTTGTGTATCTTGAACCGTTTTCACGGCGCACGCAACGGAAGGCTTCAAAGATGAACAATTTCTCCCGTTTTTTACACATTTACCACTATATCTTTGCTCCTATTGGTCGTAGCGTGATGTTATATAGCCTATAGCCTTCCTCGATAACTGGACTATCCAACACAAAAAAAATTATTCAATTCGAACCAGTAGTTTCGGAGATTAGCGCGTTCAAACAAACAAACAAACAAACTCTTCAGCTTTATATATTAGTATAGATTCCTTACCAAACTCCGATAATGTAACCCATGGTGAAAAAAAAGAACCTAAAATCTTTCTTTAATCGCGTATGCTGCGAAAACTATTGAATATATAACAAAGTGATGTATTACAACTTTGTAGAACTTATCATTATCTACAAAAAACGTCTTAACGTCATATCTCTAACTATTATAGTTTTGTGACAATAAGCGGGGTTAAAATCACGAAATAATCTGCCGCGTCGCGTCGTCGGCTCCCTACTGAATGGTCGTGTGCGGAAATAAAAAAATTGTCGCTTGATAATATTTTGTCGCTTAGTTAGTAGTTAATAATTCGTTAACAGGTAACTAATCCCATTCAAAAAGTTATTTTCAGAACTAAACCCTAGCATATAGCATAGATATTGTACATATCGTCGGTTGCAGGTTCAAAATTTACATATTAACATTTATTTATTTCTACACATTTTAACTGTGATTTTGCAGACTTCCGTCGAAATTATGTTGAAACTGAGTAGGTATGTGATCCATTTACATAAGTCGAATTGTTGTATTCCTATCCTATGACCAAAGAAGGTTAAGTTGATGTATGTATCTTGGCAAACCAGCATTGTTCTTACACTTATTCTTAGCTTGAACGAAAAATTATAACCACACATACACTAATATAAAACCAACTTTCTTCAAAAAACTAACGTTACACCAATTGACCCGAACCAAGTTTATGTTTGTTGTCGGTTACACCAATTTGAGCATTGCAATCAATAGTATGTTTTCTCTTACCTTAATCTTCTTATAAATAATAAATTTAAAATATAAGAAAAACCCCCGATTCGAATCCTTCAATTTCCTTAAAAGTAAAACACCATAATAATGTGTAATGTGCACGCAATGCGCTTTCATTTGATACCCCACTCGAGATTTTTGCAGATTATCGGTTTTCCTTCCCCACTCTAACCCCACAATTATTTAACGATTTTCACGAAACATGTCTAAAAGCACTCGCGCCAAACTCACCTTTTAAACAAAAAAAACTAAGTTGAAATCGCTTCATCCGTTCGGGAGCTATGATGTCCCAGACAGATAGACACGTCAAACAATGACACCCCTCTTTTGTCGGGGGTCAAAAATGAATCGCAAAATGTGTTTCTAATCGGCTAATAGGTCACGGGGTGCGTAATCGAACTCCTCCGAAACGGCTTGACCGATTCTCATGAAATTTTATTATTCAGTAGGTCTGAGAATCGGCCAACATCTATTTGAAAAAAAAAAAAAAATTTGCAAAACAACGTTTGCTGGGGTCAGCTAGTACTTAATATAATATACATACATACATAGATATTTTTTATTATACATATTAAACACCCAGACCAAGGAGAAAGTGCTTGCAGAACATACAAACACTTGACCCCTCGGCGGGAATCGAACCCGCTACCTCTTGCGCCGCAAGCGGACTCTCGCCCACCGCGCCACTGAGGCAGCACAGAGAATATTAATATAGTTATTTGATAAATGGCCGTAGCTCCGTCCCTGTGCTCAAGCACCCTCGCTGGCCGACACCGCACGAGGGTGCTACACGCCACAAAGTCTACAGATGTTATCGATATCTACATTATATGCATGTGGTGTGGCTACACTGCAAATGTTAGCTGCAAACAAAAATTGCCTTCCTTTTCAATAAAGCGTTATCCAAGAATTTAAGACGCGAGTTAACCTTAATATTAATTATGTAAAACGGCTAAAGCACCTTTTCTTTAAAGCTGCCACGGCTGGAAGACAGGGACTGGACTTCTCTATTAAAGATAACTTAATTCATAACGCTGGCTGGCCAAGTGCGGGTTGGTGAATGTCACATGTCTTCCAAACACGTAATTTCCTCAGGATGTTTGTGTTCACCAGTAAAGGACGTGTTTTAATATATTTATTATGAAAAAAAAAACAGATTATAGCTCGATGTTTGACACACGACTTTTGGAAAAAATTTCGAGTGTACGGCGACTTAGCCAACACGGCTTTTTTACATGATGTCGTCACTACTTAAAAACCGACTACTTAAAAAGTAAAAGGTTCTTAATCCATACAGATATGACTATAATTCCAACTGTTCGATTCATTTCGAACACCTCAGCAGCATCAGCGATTTGTCTCATGTAGGTCGCACGGTTACTACCTTGAACCAAGCGAATCTACGTAAGACAGTGCACAAGCAGCGTTCATCCGTGTCGCACTCATCAGAATCATTAGAATCGTTAATTACGTCTATGCAATAAATCTATTGTCAAGTGATTTAGGTTCTATTATTCAGCATCAAGGAAGTTGCTAGCGTTCCTACATCAACATCATGGGTCCAAATATTTGTAGGTACAATCAATATAGGACCTGTCGCTAGCCAAGTGCCAGGACTACAAACTTGGAATGAGTTTTATAAGTTTGATCGATGGGCGTGGACAACTTGTGGTGATCTTCGACGAAATTATACATAATATAAGAAAATTAATTGTTATCATGTTTAGAGGTAGAATAAAACTTCATGTGTTTCTCTGTCAATAAAAAAACGTACAATAAGTTCTTGTTACCTACTACCCCTATGTAACGTAACTTTACTACAAAATGAATGAAACTTTTTAAATTATCATGGTTTTTAACAATATTATGATTTAAAACACGTTATCACATTATAATGATCACGGAAACAACCACGGAATCAGTTGTTTCCGTGATCATGGCGCTTGCAACAGCGTCGAAATGTCGGAAAACTCAAAAACCGTCAAATCAAGGCATGTTACCCGTTTTAAATCATAATAAAATGAATGAATTTCCTTAAATCCTAAAAAATCCGAAAATATACATACTATAGGTATGTCTTATAAAAAAAAGGTTACAAAGGTTGTCTGGAAGCAATTGCTTTAAGCAATAAGGTCGCCCATTATGCATTTTGTATTTAGCTTTAAGTCCCTTTTTGTATTGTTTTATCTTGGTGTGTAATAAAGAGTTATAATATTATTCTCTTTATTATTATATTATTATTATTAATGAGTATAAAATAATGAATGCCAAGTCCTGTAGAAATAAGGGTCTATTGATGTTCTTGGTTTTTTTTGATCCTTTTCAAAAAATATTTAAATAGCGTCCTCTGTTTCTCTCCCACGTTGATAACAAATTATGTTATCTTTGTGTACTTACTGATTTTTTTTGAAATTATTATATAAAATATATATATATATGTTTGGGATAGACTAAGGGCTCCTTGTAAAGTTTTTTTTTTTTTCTGGATAAGCCAGTCAATATACAGTCAGAGCGGTCATCCATCCAAGTACTGGCCTCGTGCAACGTTGCTTATTTTATTTCACGTTTGTTGAATGAGAGCCCCCTTACATACTTATTTATAATGTGTTTTAAGTTTTTGTTGTTATAGCCCCAATAGAAATATATCATCTATCTCTAGGTTCGGAACCCTAAAAATTAGCTATCTCACTCCTCTCAAAAAGCACCCATATACCTCAAGCAAGCTTTTCGTGTTTCGTAATGCGGGGAAGCCATCTTCTAGGCCTTCATGCTCCATCTTAGATCACATCGTCACTTTACATCAGGTGAGATTGTGGTCAAATGAAGGCCTATTCAGCACAAAAAAAAAAGCTCACTACATGAAGAGTTTAAATTTTAAGTGGTTTAAATGTTTACTTTCACAGTTTTCAAGAACCCTTGTGAGGAAACGATCGAAAATATCAATCATCTTTAATTATTAGATATTGGTTGAATGGTCTAATGTTATAAATAAATTCAAGCGTTTTAAAGAGGCTTTTTCCAGAAAAGTAAAAGCCTCTGTTTGCTTTCGTGATCGTTACAGAGTGAAAGGGATCATTTAGATAGTATTTGATTTGGTTTTTAAAAAAATGTGTTTTATGATACTTTGAAATTACTGCATATATCTTAAATCCCTGTGTTGGTACTTTTACATAACAAGATAGATAGATAATATCTTTATTGCACACCAATGCTTACAGACTAACTTAAAAATAACAATCAATAGCCACATTTGTTGTACAATCGGTGGCCTTATCGCTAAAAGCAATCTCTTCCAGGCACTTTTGGATGGATAGGATCTGATAGGAACACGAAAGACGAGAAGAAAAAATATAACTATTAGATTTAAATAGTTCTTACCTAATAAAAATGTGTATATTTAGATAGTGGTGGGTTATTTTCAAGGCACTCCAAACTCAGCAGTGCTCGTACATGGGTTCAATCACCTACATATATACCTTCCTACATATATTTTTCTCTTAAATCTTCATGTATTATACAATATCTTATCTATACAAAAAACCCGAATTGGTATTGTCATTTTTAATTCGCATAACTTTTCTACAGTACAGCGCTTATGATTTTGTAAATCATGCACGAATTCAATTTGAATTGTAAAAACACGAATCGCGTACCTCAAAACAAAGCCAAAACCCGTCACTATCCACACAAAGAATTTGCGCCAAGAGGCTTAACTAGTCTGTCGGTGAAGCAAAGGTGAGCTGTTGTGTACGAGGCCTGAATGCCAATACCAATAATCCAGTTCAAAAGTTACAGATCAAAAACAAAATAAAAAACAGTTTTTTTGTTTAATGTCTACGATATATAAAAATCTTTTTAATAGGCTTTTGTACCGAAATTGCATTTTATTTTAATTTTCTTAGCTAGTTAAACTATCTAGCTTTCAAATGAGACTACTTTGAATAAAATACACCGTTTATTCAAACAGAAACGAGGAAAAACCAGATGAAGTAGTTTTCAAAAAATATAAAATCTGCTTTTTTTTTAATAGACAATTTTTTTTTTATAAGATGTTTAATGATAAATTTATGTCGTTTATCCGCACATTTCGTTTGATCAAGGTTCGAAAATACACATTGTATAAAATTCACCTGTCACAGTGTTAGTTACCATACTCCTGCGAAACGGCTTAACCGATTATTATGAAATTTTATATGCGTATTCATTAGGTCTGAGAATCAGCTACTATCTATTATTCATTTTGCAAAACAACGTTTGCTGGGGTCAGCTTGTTATTATATAATTTTAATATAACTCTTACTTAGCTTAGCTCTTGAAATGAATATAATATAATAAGCGAGCAATGTCGTTGGGTGTAGGTAAATCGTAAAAAACACTAAAAACCCAGCTCAAAACAGAGCCCAAAACCCGTTACTATGCGCTACACAGCTACACAAACAAAAAACTTGCGCCTAGAGGTATAACTAGTCTGTCGGTGAAGCAAAGGTGAACTGTTGTGTATGCAGCCTGAATACAAGTTGAATAGGCCTCGTTCTGAGCAGTGACCCGCGCGAAAGTGGATTACAGTCTACCTTTTAGGGCATGTCACATCATATCACTGCGTTCCTCATATCTCGTTTTAAAAATGGGGGTTATATGAATTGGAGCGACAGGGTAGCTAAACATATCGGTACTTAGTAGTTGGTAGGCTTAAAGTTTCTATGGTACACGTAGTTATTTATTATTCTAATAGCGGCCCGCCCCGGCGTCGCACGGGTATAAAATTTTCCCGGAAATAATTCGAATTTTTCACGCACATGGTGTGCGAATTTTATTATAACCGGTTAAGTGGTTTAGGAGTCCATTGAGGACAAACATTGTGACACGATATTTATATATATTAAGAAGATGGTAGTACTATAGAGTCTGTAACATGCTACGATATCTTATCAGTGGTGGATTTACCAGCAGGCTGAGTTAGCTCGAGCCTAGGGCGGCAGATTTTAGGGTCGGCAAATTACCTCATAGAAATCAAAAATAATTTTTACGTTTATTAAATGTTCATTGTTTATTGTGTAAATAGCATACATTACCCATATGTTGAGCTTACATTAGCTAGCAAAAATATATGCATACTTTGGACTGTTACTGTATCAATACTTTAATGTATTATAAAGCTAATGAGTTGGTAGATGAATCTCAGGAACCAATGGTCTGATTTGTTATGTTTTTTTCAGTTTTAGCCCATTTATAGAGGAAGGTTATAGGCAACTTTACCGCCAAATTCCGGGAAAATACGTTTTTTTTTAAAAGCTAGTCTCTTCATATGTCGCGTAGAACAGATATAATAGACTGGTGGGGCTGAAAAGGTTTCGAATGTCTCCATTCGAAACCTTTTCTGCCCCAAAAGTCTGTTTCGAATGTCTCCATTCGAGACCGCGTCGGCGCGGCGTTAAAAACTCGTTGAACGAATCTGACCCTACTCATAACATAAGACCAAGTTTGCACGTTTGCACCATGTTTCGGCTCCACATCATCACCGCTCACTGACTGGTATTCGAAGGGTTTAGTTCGAGTATAGTAACAAGAAAACCCAGTAAATAAATGATTGAGACTGTTCTTTGTCCCTTGCCATTTCATTCGTTAGATGGATCGCGTGGGATCTCTGTGAGCCAGACGAATGGACCACATTTCCGGAAGACCCGCGTATTTGTAAAAGTTACAAGTCACCGTCTATGAGTTGTAATCTATGAATATGTGGAAAATAGCAATTTTCTCTGATAGTGGTAACCGAGAGAGCAGAGGAAAGATAAATTATTTATTAATCCATGCATACAAAAAAATACATACAAAGCGTCTTTTCCGGTTTTACGCAAATTATTTGGTATAATTACCAAATAATTTCCGTACACTAATGTGTACGGCAGTTTTTTCCTGTTATTTTTATAAAATACTAGCCCCCAGCAAACGTTGTTTTGCAAAATGAAAAATTGATAGTAGCCGATTCTAAGATCTGAATACGCATATAAAATTTGGTAAAAATCGGTAAATACGTTTCAGAGGAGTACGGTAACTAACATTGTGACACGAAACTTTTAGTTCTGAATGATAAAAACTAAAATAGGGGAGAGAGGGGCCTGTTGTAACAGATTTAAAAAAGTAATTTACAATCTAATTTTATGTTATTGTTTAATAAATATTAGTTATCTAGCACGCTAGGTCTAGTGCTCACAGAGTTACTAATAATTATAGTTAATTACCTTCGTGTTAATCATTATAGGCTATAATCATTTAAACTATGACGTCAGAAAACAAACTCACTTGACCCACATTTATGCAATGTCATGTAAAATTACTTAAATCTACTTGCTCACGCGAAGGGCGATCAATCGAAAGTTTTTCATAAAACTCATAAATTTCCAGGCTTTGAACGCAATATTCTACACACAGCCATGAATTATTATTAAAAAAATACCTGTATGATTCGAATAAATCAAATATTTCTCAATTTCACCTCAGCTGCGAGTAATTAAAAGCTATAAACAATATTTCATTGTACTGGTAATATGATTTTTCCATTGTTGGATGAATATTTGTGATTTACAGGGATACTAAATTATTAACGAAGCTAGCTGTTGACAGCCTAGTACACAGGTATAACGCAATTAACAATTCTATGAAATTTAAAGTTGGTAATTAAGTTTTAAATATTTAAAAACTATTGCCAAGCAAACTCGCTGACCTGTAGGCGCATTCTGTAAACTCACTTCGATCCTCACTAAGCTGAATCCGCGGTGAATTTATAGTTTTGCATTCTGTAAAACTCGATAGCGCCTGTAGCGCCTCAGTGGCGAGCGTGCTAATGAAAAGAACTAAATTGAGTGAGATTTTGACATTTACGCTAAGGATTGACGTATTGTTGGCATTCTGTAAAAAATTCCCGCATCATCTCGATACTTCAAACTCGAACTCACTTGTCAATAATCTGCCCTTGTACGAAAAAGGGCACATCTAACATTTTTTTCAGATTTGAGTTAGATACATATTCGGAATCAGGAAAAAAGGCGCATCTGCCTGAATTTGAAAGAAAAATCTATCCTTGATAAGCAAAGAGCTACGATAAGCCTAAAAGGCACAAGTAACATCCAAATTCATATGTTTTAACTCAAAAAGGCACATATTACAATGATTAAGTTAAAAAAGCACAAATGCATAGATATGGCTTTCACCATATGTTATTATTTTTGTTTTGCTAAATAAAAAGGGCTTATTTAAAAGGTGTTACATTAAAAAGGCACAACCCGAACCAAGAAATTAGACACAGAAATTGCGAAGAATGTAAAAAATACGAAATTCATCATGAGCGGTATATTTCAGCGCGTAAAAAGTACGAAGAAGACGCTGATAACCAAACGCAGAAACGCAGCGATCCCGACACTATATATTTTGCGGTTGATCTGGAAAAGGTAATTATGTTACCTCGTATGGAAGAATTCAAAACTGTGATGTTTTGTCCCAGAATCATCGTGTTCAACCAGAGTTTTGTTCCTATAGGAGATAAAAAGATGCACGAGACTGGTAAAACCTTTGCATCTGTATGGCATGAAGGTGTCTCAGGAAGAAAAAAAGAGGATATAATCAGTTGCTTCAGAGCGTTTTCCTTAGAAAATCGAGACTTGAAGCATATCGTGCTGTGGTTTGGTTAGATAACTGCGCAGCACAAAATAAAAATTGGACTCTGTATTCCTATATGGTTCATCTAGTACCTAAACTCTCCCGAAGTTAGTTTTGAGACTATTACACTGCGGTATCTGGAGGTCGGCCACACTTTCATGGCTGCAGATGAGTTCCACCACAGAGTGGAGCTTTCTCTTAAAAAGGCGAAACGAGTCTACGACTTTGAAGACTACTATGTCCGATACAGGTCCAAACACCAAAGTTAAAAATATGACTGTACAAGACTTTTATGACTTTGAAGACTGTTCATCTTTATATAAACTACAACATTCCAGACCTCGTGCTTATATGAACAGTATGTGTGAAACTGTTTTTCGGAGAGGATTTACATCACTGCTGTATAAAATCAACCACAGCACAGAAAATCAATTAGAGTTAGATTTTCTTAAGAATAAGAATATAAAAAATGGCACTCCGCCACCACGACAAAGTTGGTTGAGAGAGGTGTGACATCAATAAGAAAGTCTGCTATTTTGGCAAAGCTCGGTCCTCTCATGCCTTCTAATAGAAGAGTTTTTTGGGAGACTTTGGCAGTTAATGATAATTCTGCTGACCTCACTCAAACTTATGAAGATTAACGAATATTGTTGCAACAAATAGAGAGACATTCTAAACCAACGTTAATTAATTTTATAACCTTCCGTTCATAGTTCTAAGTGTAATACTAATAATTGATCTCTTTAACTGTGTAATAAGAGTTCCTTAAAGTTTCAACAAATGGAAGTTATTTTGTTATCAAAAAGGAATGCTAGCTAAAATTAGGTACCCTATAATAAAGTTTCAGGTACAATTTTATTATAAACTTAACATAGTCTATCATAGTTTTTTGTTGTGATCTCAATTATTTTTATGTGCCATATAACTATTTCACCTTGATTAATAATAATTACAACTGTGCGAGAAGGATGATTAGGTAATAATTAGTAAGTATGATGTGATCTCTTTAAATATGCAAACAATTAGAAGGTAAACTTGTTGATTTAATAAATGTTTTTTCATTGGGTATATTATTTTCGTTTCATTTGTATAAAAAAATAATCAAATCTCCTGTTAGGTAGGTACTTGAAATATTTTTCAATATAATAAAAATATGTAATTTTACCTCTAAGTAAAATAATTTCCAAAATAAGCTGATATGTTATTACATAAGAAAGACACAACTGCGTAGAATGTGACCTTTTATTTTAATATATAAAACAGTATTACATTAAAAAGTCGCAATTGGCTAGTTGTGACCTTTTGATGTAAAATTGATACTATAATTTTATTTTTTGTACTAAGTTAAAAGTAAAAATCATGATTTTAAAAATAATGGGATAAGATAAATAAATTATAAAACAATGTTAAGGGCGATCTTATGTATATGCAACTAATTGCATTAAAATATTTTATTAATTCATTATAAAAAGTATATTATGTCAGAAAAACATCGAAAAATTTTAAACCCATTTATCTCGACTTTTACAATTTGTTAGTTGTGCACTTCTTCGTTATGAGGGCAGAATTATAAAGTTACAAAGGAGCGATCGAATTTGGTTTTTAGTCTAGTACTTGGTCTAGTTTTTTACACGGATTATGTCTCGGTTATTGGTTTTTAATAGTTTACTCACAGAATCTAACAAGCTAGACATTAATACTAGCGGACGCCAAGCCGAACATTTTAGACGTGTAACAATATTTAACAGGAATGAAAATTATGTAGCAATAAATCGATTATTCCGGGAGTTGATTGAAAATTTGCTATTGGAAATAAATACTTTAGTTCCAAGTTCTCACAGACCACGTAGACGCCTTTCGACGAAGGAAAAGGTAAGTGGATAACTAAGGTTACCTACCTATTATACGACTACCTACCAACTCTTTATTTACTTGTTTTACAGACTAGTTAAAATAAAATATGTAAATGGTTACCTACGTAAGAAAGGTAGAAAAGAAAAAGAAACTAGGTACCTAAGATGATATAGCTTTTGATTTTCCAATAAAATACAGAAATGGAGGGGTCCTATTTGTAAGCCGGAACCGGTCTATGACTGTGTACTACCTACATATTTTCAGTAATAATCATTTATTGTTTGTGAATTAATTACAGTTACATGGAGTCAGGTAGTAAGACTAGTTTAGAGTACAATTAATTCTGCTACAGGAGCATACAAACATTATAAATAACAGTTAATAAAATTATACAAATTACAAAATAAAATGTATTATTACTCATTAAATGTCATAAAATAATTATTCAATTCAAATAACAATTAATTTATGTCAAATTCATTCAAAAGTATGGTCATTAATAAAATCATCAATGGAATAATATGCTTTTTTTAATAATATGTCATTAAGTTTAATTTTGAATTCATTAGTGGACAGATCACGAACAGACTTTGAATTATATTTAATGTTTCAGTTGCTGTGTACAGCAACTGAAATAAAATCTCTGATAACTAATAAATTCAAATACTAGGCAGAGATATAAATCTCAACCAATGGCATCCCGTTGCATTCATGAGATAGTTGAAACCCTATGTCACCCTAGTATTGTGAGAAAGTATATACAATTTCCACAAAATATTGAAGAAAGACAACAATTAAAAGAAAGGTTTATATAAGCAACAAATAAAATTTATATAAGAAGGTAGGTAAAAAACGCCACCCCTTTAACGGAGACCCATTCACTAATTTTCATTTCTTTTCAGAGTTCGTTTTATAGTATAAAAACCCAAAAAAAGTTCAATCGATTTGTCGATTATAGCGGTAACGCGTAAGTTCAATCCCTAGCTCATTTAGATTCTCACTTCACATCACTTGTGCTTTTAAACTTATACAGAATGCCATTTCAAGGTGAAGTGGGTTTGCGTTCGAAGTGACTCACGAAGTGAGTGAGTGAAGTGTTCACTTGTGTGATTTTTTACAGAATGCCTCTACTGGACTGCAACTTTTTGGTAGAAAAGGTGAAATGAAATGAGAACATCTGACTAGCCTGGTGATACGTTTATTCAACGACTTAATATTAATGTTTTAAGTTTATTAATTTAAAAAACTTTATGATTTTTTATAAAAATAGGACTTTCAACAATTTATTAGATATTCGAGTTTATGTGGCTGACTCGTTATTTTTAGAACCAAGAGCATTTAAACCCAAATATCTCTGAAACCTTACACATTAGAGGTCTTATTCAATTCAATTTCTTGTAATTGATCTCTGCGCTTGCAGCGTCAGTTTGCCAAAATTATGAAGTGAAAAAGAAGTTTCTCAGTTGAACGCCATTTTTCGTCCTATTAGGGGTATATCCCTTTTTGTTTGTTTGTAGTTTTTTTTTTTCAAAATGGTGAAGGAATTCCCCGTAAAAAAGGATCTTGCTTTTATACAGGATTAGGTCGAACCTATATAATTTTATCTAAAAAGGGATTGAGAGACCTCGTCTCTACAAGACATTAGATAGATCAAAGAGTACCTACCTTTTAATACCGGAAAATATTACATCTTCTTTCACGTTTATGCATAATAATAAACGCATAAAGTAGGAAAACAACCTACCCTACTACCCTACCTATTATCATAAAAGTTCGTCAACACACTTCGTAAATGCTCAGGTATATCTAAATTACCTCTGCGTCCATAATTTTAAAGCTTATTTAATTTTATTCGCTATAAACTTGCGTCAGAGTAATTTCGTGGTTATAATTTGAGATCTTGCTCCAATTCGTTACCCATCCATTCGCCAAGTGCGTCACTATTTCACCTAAGTGTTTGTTTTAATATTCAGTATCGTGCCAACGCTATTAAAATGATGAAATGTGGAACAAAACAAGTTAAAATCGGTCAAGTGTACGTAAAATGAGTAAAATATTCGCTCGGAGCTGGGATCGAATGAATAATTTAATGTTCTGCAGCGAATATTCAGTTTTCTTAAGCTCTGCAGCAGCTGAATTTGAATGATATCGAATGAATGGCTTTCTTTTTGTTGACGTTTTGGATTTCTTTATTTAACCTTTTTGGCAGACAAATAATATTTTATTTCATCATCATTAGCATTATTTATTAATTTTAGTATTTTAATACTGCTGGGACGCAGGGGCTTTTCTCTGGCCGAGAGATTAGGCCTTAATTCACTACGCTGGCTAAGTAAGGGTTGCTGAACGGCTCATGATGTATGAAGAACGAGATATATTATTTACCTACCTATAATTCGAAAGTGGTAAAATTATTCAAGTGTTTCTAAGGTTGACTATAAATAGTACGTTTTTTTCTGGATTCTGAAAATATCCTGTTGGGGCGGCCTTGGTGGGGGAAAGTGGAATAAATAATTCGTATCGACTCGTTCAAAGAGTAGCTCGCCTGCTATAGAGGCCAAGACAAGTTTGCTCTCGAAATCTTAGATTTAAAAGTTCACATATTCTTTCCAGTTTGCATGGAAGAAGACTGCAAAGACTGGGAGGGGAAGATGGTGCCCCACGGTCTGCTGTACGTGCCGGGCCCCGGGGTGTGTTCCATCTGCGTCTGCTACAACTCCGAGCCCATGTGGTGCAAGGCTATCTACTGCGACCCGCCTTATGTAAGTTATCTTCAATCTTGTAAACAATATAAAAACGCTTTATTGTACACAACACAAGAACATACTCGTAAACACGTAAAAAAAATAATTGGAATCGAATCAGTATCGCTGTATTTTTCTGTTTTTTTTTTAAGTGTCCCGCGTATATCACGCATGACGGATACCGCATATTGAAAAATAACTAACTGATAGATGCGTAGTGGATCTACTGAGGACGCACCAAAAATAACATAGAAATAACTCCCTGTAGATCAAATCAGCAGAAACTTGACTCATGGGAAAAAGTTCCCACTAAATCCATGATGGATCTGGTCTATGGATCTACTGGGAACGAACCAAAAATATCCTCAAATGTCAGCTCAGGGCATATTTCTATGTGTAACTATTGTCCAGCACTATATTGAACTAATTTGTCCCCAGTTCTGCGAGAACTTCACAGTCGGCGAGCGATGCTGTGAGTTCACCTGCCTGGACCCCCCAGGCAAGGACGCGAGATACCGAGAGAGGGAGAGGCTGCGAGCCCTCATCCTGGCCGGGAAGTCATCCGCCGACACACCAGAGTCGACCACTCTGCAAGTCGCAATCACGCTCCTAGCAGCTGTCATCGCCAGGGTAAACCTATGATGAAGGGAATGTCTATAGTTAGGTAATTTGACAGCGCTGTGATTGGCACCAATAGATAACTATGATTGGAGCGATTGGCACCAAAGAAACTATGATTGGCACCATATTTTAGAACTAAGGCGTTCCTAAGGTGATGCGTACGGGACCGTATCGTGAATGCATGGCTGATATCGGACAGTTTATTCCTTTATGGTTATAGTGATATTTGGTGATTTGGATAATGCTTTTACTGACTTCAGTGGTATAAGAAATGAGAGAATTGGACAGTCCATAAGATGTTGGGAGTTAAAATAAACTGAGAATATAGTAACTGGTTCGTAAATCGAAAAGGATACATCAGTTGGGAAATTGTAATGTTCCCCGTTACACATTTAGAAAACGTGTGTTACCCACGTGACGATTATATATATCCGGCGTTTTTGTTATATTCAAGAAGAGCCTTCATCAGGGAATCCTCCATCAGGGCGGTTGAGTCTCTCCTGTCAGCCAATATCGTGACAATTTATCTGAGTAAGTGATACCCGTTCCCAAAATGTCAAGTGTATATAATTATTCAGAGGTTATGCAACAGTTTAGTGAAATCGTGGACGCCAAATAAAATAATTAATTGATCAGATCGATTGACTATCAAAAGAATAAGGAAAGTTTGTTGATGGATGCAAACCTTTGCAAATTCTAATTGCAAAGGTAGGCTAGATTTTGTTGCCGTTAATTCTTAGAAATTTATTGTTGTGTTAAATTCCTAAATCGATACTGTTGCCTGCAGCTTATCTATAACCTGTCTCTATCAAGGTTAATATTGAAAGTATACAGACATTCAAAATGTTTTATAAGATTATTTTGTCCATAATTACTTAATGCTACTTAAATAGCAATCTTAAGATTTTGCTTAGGTAATACCGTATTTTACCTATGACTAAAAATTATACCTACTCAATGGCATCGCAAACACATACAGTAGGTACTTATATAGTTGTCTATGGTTCGAAGTAATTATTAAACAACTACCAATCAAGTCCAAAATCCCAGAGCTCTAAGCTCAATAATTTTAGAGTAGGTTAATAATAAATATCACTTTAGATAATATGTACCTTATAAATTGAGCTTAAAATGATTTTGTGTGGCTGCATTTTAATTAGAAACAAAAATATTGATAAAATGGCATCAATTTATATTTTTCAATAATTCACTGCTGAAATACTACAAACGGTGCTACTGTAATTTAACATTAGGGTTAACACTTCATATTTTCTGGCAGTTAAACTTCAAAAACTCTAATACCATTTAGGCACATTGTAGAAATCGTTGAATCCAATTGTAGAAATCTCGATTTAATTTAATTTTTATTTACTAATTTATTTGTTTAGGTAGATAGTTAAATTATTTTAGCTAAATTTAAAATAAAAATACAATATTAGATAGGATAGAAGTGTAGCATTAAAAGGTACAAAGTAGATTATTGTAAATATTTAGTTTCAAGTTTTTCCTTTATGTTTTTAAAGATTAAATTTTTCAATTGAAACATAATTGCAAGAACTTAAATAACAGGCACATAAGACGAATCAATTATATAATAACAAGCTGACCCGGCTCCGGTTCTGGCTTTGCTCGGGTGCGAAAACCGTCATCTTGTATTACCTTACCTATTGCTAAAAATCGCATAAAGATCCGTACTTACTACTACCGTAGTGTTTGAGTTTATCCCGAACATAAAGACGGGAAGACAGATGCGGCGGGGTACTTAAATATATACATTTTTCCAAGACCACCAGGTGAAAAGGTGGAACGTGAAAGAAAAACTTTCCTATGTTCATCTAGGTGTACTGGTGAGGTGGACAGGGAACACAACTCTATTTTGCAGACGTGACAAATTCCACAGTCACTCTGTCTCTCTGTTCCTCTTTCGAGCAAAAACTACTGAACCAAAAAGAAATTTGGTACACCGATTCTCTAGAACCTTACCTAGATAGGGCAAGGGCTACTATTTACCTAGGGAAAACGATTATAACGCGGGTAAAACCGGGGCACTACTAGTTAACTTATAATTTACTAATACTAAAGTTTTACCTACCAGTAAACGCGAAAGTTACTCTGTCCCTAACATCATCTCACTTAGACCGGAAATAAATAAATATGTAATAGGAAGTGTGTCTGTCCGAAATCGAATATCCTATTTGAGGGAAGGAATATATTCCTTCCCTCCAATAGGTAGTATAAATAAGTCAAAACATTAAATCCCTGACAAATATCGTGAGACAACAAAGGTCTTATCTTAAAGATCGCCTAAACAAGGTGAGGTTTTATTTTACAACTGAGTTCCCATGAGCAACTTGCAGCTGACTCGGAGCGTTCAATCGTAAACCGGGAATTGAGTCAGGTTTAACTTTGATTACGGAGCACTCGACGTAAGCTTAGAACTAACGACCGAAGACTAAATACTCGTTTCACTGTTTGGTTTGTCTATTACAAAACTTTTTTTGAATTCTGCTTATTGGCTCTCTAAGCTGTAAGTTGAATAATCCAATCGCCCGTTTGTCAATGTAATGTCGAGTATTTGTAAGAGAGTCAAGTCCAGCGATAGCTTTCAGTCCTTCTGTGTATCTTATTAATAGTTTAGAGATACTGTGGAGACGCAAAATGGCGTTCAACTGAGAAACATCTTTTAAACTTTATAATTTTATATTTAACTCGACACTGGCAAATTGTCGCTTCAAGCGCAAAGTCCAATTACAAGAAACTGAACTGAGATACTGTGTCGCTTCAATCTGGAGAAAAGGATGCTGCCGGAGCCCTGTAGCTGGGCGGCAACCTCATTCTTATAATTATAAAAAGATAAAATAGATTATTTCTTCATTGCACTCCAAAACTTACAGACTAACTAAAAAAAAACAATTCATTATAAAACTTTATACAAAAAATAGCAGCCGCTTTATTAATTACTAGCCTTTCACGCCACTATGCTCGTTTTTTATCGTTTTATTTCCACGGGAGCAACTATTTTTTACCGGTAAAAAAGCTACTCAAGCCTTTCTCAATAAATGCTCTAAACTGAAACTGACAGAAGTTTTCAAATCAGACCAGTATTTTCTGAGATAAACGCGTTTAAACAAACAATAACACATTCTTCAGCTTGATAATATTAGTATAGATTTGTATCTTCCAATGTTTCAACAGTCATTCTGCTATTCTAAGGAGAAATCTAACAAATCAAAAACCATAAAAACGATACAGTCATTCTTGAGTTAGTGAGATAGGTAAGTCTTTACAAATACGACTTTGTTTCTATATATTGAATCTAGCTGAACCCAACAAACGTTTTGCAAAATGAAAAATAGATGGTAGCCGATTATAAGACCTACTGAATACGCATATAAAATTTGTAAAAATCGGTAAAGCCGTTTCGCAGGAGTACGGTTACTAACATTGTGATATGAAATTAAATATATTAGATAAAATAACTCAAATTAGGTGATTGTGTAGGTAATTAAATATTCTGCGTCATTATCCAGCACATAGTCAGTAAATAAAATAGATAGTAGCCACTCAGGTGAATCGCTCGACTGTTGGGACTCTGCCAAATTCTATAATAACCGATATTGTGTTTCGTAATGTGGCCCGGAGAAGCCACCTTCTAAGTCTTCATGCTCCATCTTAGACCACATCTTCACTTTACATCAGGTGAGATTGTGGTCAAATGAAGGCTTATCTAAGATAAAAAAAAAAAAAAAAAAAAAAAAAAAAGATAGGTGATTTTACTGTTACTGACTTTCCAACTCTTACAGTAAAAATATATGCATGGTTTTTACGATCAACAATATTGACAAAGCCTTTCTTTTTATTACCATTATCTTAATTAAGAAAATCAATAAGATGATTATTTCGCAATTGTATTTAAAAGATTATAGATCAATAAAAAAAACTGCTTAGTTAGTTGACTGAACTGACGTTATGATGAGGATAATTATAAATTACATTTAAATAAAATTATATAAACATTTCTGGAAAATGCACACACCAAAATCTAGCCCTTTGGTAAGCTCTAAGCTTGTGATACGGATACTAGACATCTGATATACTTGAGATGACATATGTATAAAGATATTTTTACTATGCATATTTAACACCCAGACCTAGAAGAAAGTATGCATTATATCTATGATGATTGATTTTGTTAAGTACTTGCAGAAAATACCAACACTTGACCCTCGGTGGGAATCGAACCCGCTCCCTCTTACGCCACAACCGGACCTTCGCAAACCACGCCACTAAGGCAGTCAGTTATGTAAAACGTAGCGATTTATATTTTCTTTAACGTAGTTCTTAGTTAGTTTCTTTTGTTTACGGCTCGAAGTTTTCATTCAGGAAATAAATTAGTCGTAAATTGTTCACGTCTAACAACAAAGTTATAAAAGCCGTCAGTCAGATTTACAGAGGGTGTTATTGTTTGAACACAGAGACATGTTCACTCATCGTTTTAATGTCAAGAACACTTTTGTGTTGTTTCATAACTTTCTTAGGTGTCGATTCGATTTGTAAGAATGAAGCATGTTACACAGATGTGCAAAGAAAGCTTTCAAAATCCCCGATTATCAAAATTTAATGATTGAATCATATTTTGACTTTTTTAAATATAATGCGGCGTTTGTTGTGGGAAAAATTCACAAAAGCGTTAGTTTTCTTCGCAGGAATTAAACACGTATTAATGTCCGTTGAGTAGATCTTTTAAACAACGGGTATTTATTCAGTTTTCAGCAATAAATAGAGTGTTTACGATGAAACAAATCAAATACCATTATTGCATAGTTTTCTTTTATTGTTATTAGTAGTGTAGGTATGGTTTTATTATTATTATATTTTAAGTATTTTTTGTTTCCCGATAAGGCGATGTGGTCGCTCAGCGGCAAAGTTTGTGCCCGGGATTAATATGTGGTCTACAAAATATAACCCTCAACGGCGTAGACTTTGCTACGCAACGTAGACCCTCTACGACCTGCGTAGCCATCGCTACGCAATAACCATTTTTACTTTTCATGTATTGAACAATTTTGATAGCATAATGCATGGATTTTTTTTAATGGTTAATGATAATAAATAGCACTTTTAAGTCCTTTAAATAATTGAAGTGGATGTAGAAACTCAAAAGTAAAAACATATCTGGAGAAAACTATTAAGTTTAATTGAAAGTCGCAACTCTTAATTAATTTAGAAAATTTTGTCGTTGGTTATGTAGATTTCAATTTTCAAATATGCTTAATGCACACACAATAATTTTACGCCCGCGCGTAATCTAGGCCCATAGATCGAGATCGAATCCATGCCTTATATTTACATAGTGTAAAACGTTTTCCGCTGTCTGACTGTCTGAACCTATGGAGTAAGCTTAGATCCTTAAAACTACGCAACGTATTTCGATGTGGTTTTTTAATAGATAGAGTGAATTGAGAAGGTTTCATGTTCTATTTTTGCGGGTAAATACGTTATTTCTGGGGGAATCCACCGCGGGAAGTCGCTTGTGATAAAGTTACAAGCTCTGAAAGTACAAATTTCATAACAGTATCCGTGAAATAAGTGCTTTCAAGTGAACTACATTTACTAACAAAACTTGAATAACCTATGGACTATCTAATTACTTAAAGTCACTGGATAAGCACCAACCAACCAACTAACCATATTTCGTGAAAGTTTATTAGTTTGCAGTTAGTTAAAGAGACAACTATACCCACCGTGGACAAAGTTAGGCACTGCATTTACCGTGGTACTTCATTAGCAGGCTGCCTACATATCTGAATATTAATCTACCGTTAATAGACTGTTTACTTACAGTAAGTCTGTTTTACAATCTTCGGGTAATATAGGCAATGGTTAAAATCTGGAGAGATAAAGGGTTAAAATATACATTATGTTGGTTAAAATTTCTTTCTTGGTGTGCAATAAAGAAATTATCTATATAGCTATAGAGTGGAGAGTATAAAATCAGTTCAGTTCGGTTCAAATTGTTAAATAAAATAATAATATCCTTTTTTTTTAATGTATTATGTAGATATATGTTTTTTATGTTTACTGTGGTCCGAAATAAATGTGTCTTATTCTTTCTGCCTGACAGGACGCTTTGTGATTCAAATTTGATTTTAATTGTCAATTGCGCTAGATTCAAACGTTTTGTGGTAACCTAAGCCTGTAGTAGGTATCGACCTCATTCAGTAAATTCCTTTGCCCACTTCGCGTGCTGAAGGTAAGTTATCAGTTCGATTTTACGTAACCCTGAAAATATGGCCCTGAATTAAGGATCCTTGGGTCAGTGTGTATTTATACGACATAGTCGGCACTGAATTGTTTTTGTAAGCTAGAGAGTATTTTATTTTTGGATGTTGGACCTTCTTTTTTAGATAAAGCCTGTTAAATGAACAGTTAAGCTTTCATATTATTTTTTTAAGCCCTAAAAAATAATTTGCTAAAGTAGTTTGCTATGACTCTAAAGATATTACTACCAAATTAAAAGGTCGCACAATATTTAAAAAACCCGTGATATATTGCAAGATAGACAGCGTAATTTAGGTAATTACTTCACATGTCGAGTAGTTTTCGAGCTATATTCAATAATCCACTTTTTTCATACAAGACGATATCTACATACTTAGTTGATTTTAGCCCACGACCGAAAAAGAAGGATGTATTGTATAGGTATACCTATACATCCTAAATCAAAATCAACTAAGTATGTAGATATCATGTCTGACCTGATGTTCTGAGACATATTTAATGAAAATCGGTTGAGTCGCTTCAAAGGGGTGAAAGTGGGGAAGAATAAACCGAATGTGTCCAAATATACTCGAACGGGGTACCAATGAAAGCGCATCACGCGCACACTACAAAATCATATGATTTTTTACTTTTAAGAGAACTAAGGTTTTGTAATCGGTAGTTTTTATTTATTGGCGACCTCTGTGGCTCGGTGGGCGCAGGTCCACCTGAGGCGCAAGAGATTGCGGGTGCGATTCTCGCTAGGGGACCAGATTTTGTACGATCTATAATTTCTGGTTTCTGGTCTGGGTGTATTATGTATGTATTTACAAAAAAAAATGTATTTTATTTTATTTTAATCGGAAAACAAACAGTTTTAATAAACTTATTACTAATACTTAATAACCCATGTACCTATGAACCATTTACATGTTTTCGCATAGCGAATCTATCTAAAAACCTGTCAAACACTAACAAGAAAAAAATATGTAGGTATGGTAGTATTATCAGTCACCTTACACCCAAAGTAAAAGCTCTGCTTAGTTTGGGGTTAGGTGATGCTGTGTGATTAGTCCGGAAATATTAATTTATTTTACATTTAGATTATTGTTAAAACAAAAGAGTGCCGATATATGAGGTCCGAAATGCCAGCGCGAATATGTAAGGCATACCAACCGTGGCATGTTATGCTTAGAACCTTGTGGACCTGTGTTCGAGAATTTGCATAAAAATGTACTTGTACTTACTATTTGTACCTTTGTAGTTGCGTTATTGGGTCGAATGATTCTCATAACCTACGTAATCTCAAACTTTAAGCTTCGAGTTCAAAGGACATGTGAAATTCAACAACCCGCACTTAGCCAGCGTGGTGAATAAAGGCCTCATCTCTCGTCAAGAGAGACATCCCCGTGTCCCAGCAGTGGGGACGTAAATAGGGGTGCTTATGTTAATGACGTAAGGGTTAACGAGAAATGTTAGCGAGTTTGATTCCCGATGAAGAACCAAAGTGTGTATGGTCTGCGAGCTCTTTTTTTGAGCTGGGCTAAGCTATAATACAGACATGCGGACATGCGACATACGTTTATTTATATTTTTTTTATATTTACATCTTGCTTTGTTAAAATCTCAATCGAAAAGCATTTACCTACCTGGTGAAGACCTTCGTAACTTTTAATAGAAAAAATTCACAGTGCAAAGTTCAAGTCTAACAATAACCACATAAAATTCCTCCGCCGCAAAATTATACCAACGGTTTCTTTCACAATGTCCGAGTAAAATTAGACAGTAGTTAAAATATAGCTATTTCGCTCACTCGCATGTGACAAAGCGAGATAGCTGTAATATAACTAACCAATATTTATTATTGACAAAACTTTTGCTTAGTTTACTATTTTTCTGAATAAGCCCTTTCCAATACAATAGCTAAATAAAAAAAAGAGCAAAAACTAAATTTTTCTTTTTATTTATGTGACAAAATCAACAGCCTTTTAATGTATCTTATTATTAACCTAACTAATCTATCTTACGGCCAATTATATATTTACTTTATAAAAACAAATATTATAGTAATTAATTCATCTTATGCACACAGATCCCCTTTAATAATGTAATGATCCTATCCATTCACGGTAGTCTGGTAGAGATCGCTCTTGAGCGATAAGACCGCCAATTGTCGCATAGTGTTACGAATAATTTTGTAACGTTTGTGTTATAATTGTGTGCGCAATAAAGAATTATTATTATTATAGTAATCGACAGTCAAACAAAATTAATAATATATTTCAATATGAATAGCTCGAAACGTTGCACTCACATTCCATTTAGCACGAACCTCTTAAAAGAGTTCTAATTAATGGTGGACCTCCGTAACTTGAACAATACGTGTTAACCCTAATCACTGAAAGGTTAAGTTTCAGTTTAAATATCAGCATGCGGTGGGATCGATTTCCGCAGTGAGTGGTACAGGCTGCTGAGAAGCCGCTGGGAATAGCCTTTTGGTTTGGTTTTCGGATGTAAAGATTATCATGGAATTAGATAACTACTTATTGTACATTTTTTTATACTTGGTAGTAAATCATCATGAGTTTTCACAATATTAAACATCGGAATCCCTCAAATTATGGCATGTTATCCGTTCAATAGTTCTTAAATGTTATAATATAAAAGTGGAATAATGTAGAAAAGTATAATATCTACCTCTAATATCCATTTAAACTCCATACATTACATAAAATACCCAGTTTATTACTTCTGAACCTATGATAATGATTTTTTAAGATTTATATATACCAACGTTTTCCTAGACCTAATTATTTTCGTGATTTCCAATAAGAATAAGAATAAGAATATTTTTATTGTAAAATTGTGTGCATTTACATTTGGTCTTAAAATGTAACATAAGTTCCAACAATTGTATCCATTTCGGATATACTCTTTATATCATATTTCTTTATATCATTTATATTCAATACCCTGTACCTCTAATAGAAATTTAATCATCAATTTTAATGTTACAGTAAATGCGTTAGTTTCCAAAAAAAATCTAGTTTTTCGGTCTTAACGTTCTTGAAAGATAAACTCTTAGCTCGATGTATGTACGTTTACTGACTTTACGAAGTTTTATGATCTTCTTGGGCCAAGAAATGAAAACTTACGGAATCGTAAATTTGGAAAGTTATCGGAAACAGAGCAACTTGGGAAATGTCGGTAGGATTATGGAAACAGGAGAGCCGAATAGCTTAGGTTTGTTTAGCAAGTTTGTTTTCCAATATGTAGTCACAAGTGAGGAACTTGGTACGACCACTATATACTAATAGTGGACTATTTACCATTTTCATTTCTGCTGTGGCACGTTACTGCTGGACATAGGATTTTTGTTAATTTCCAGTCATTTTGATTTTTGGCGCCTGCTGTATTCAACTAATATTATTAACGCGAAAGTTTCTGAGGATATATGTGTGTGTGTTTATTGCTCTTTCACACAAAAACGACTTGAAAATATTTTTAATGAACTTCACAATAATATTGGTGTCATATAATACTTACTTATGTTACTTTGTACCGCGGCAAAATACTACATTACGCGGGATTCAATCAATTATTGCGATCAACAGTCTACAGTCATACAGTCTCTGGTGGTACTCGTAGGCTTCGGCCGCGGCTTTTCACCACCCTCCGGGCTGGGCCAGTGCGTGAAACGATTTTTACGTGATTCGTAATGTGGTCCGGAGAAGCCATCTGCCTTCTAGGTCTTCATGCCCCAACTTAGACCACATCGTCACTTTATATCAGGTGAGATTGTGGTCCGATGAAGGGTAATCTAGCATAATAAAAAAACAATCAAAGCTTGATTTAAATTAAATTTTGCACGGACTAAACTGTATCCCAGTAAGTAAGAAACAAAAGCGGGGCGGTATAATTAACACTTTTTGTAGACTTTATTCACCCAGAGCTACTTTTTCCTGCGGAAAAATATTAATAATATTATTATTATTATTATTCGCGGGCAAACAGCTGGTCTACGATAAATGCAAGGCTCAATCCAAGTTATCCGTCTAACTAACTAATAAGTAGCTTCCTACGCTGGTTTTGCCGATCCGTGGACTTCATTCGAAAGTTTTAACCCCATCTACCATCAGATCATAAATCGTTTATTTGCAACCACGATACATGTTTCTACATATGTGTTGTATGACTTTCTCCACGATACAGGCTTCGCCTAGTGTAGGAGATCGCTGGTTAATATGAATGTACTGTAATTTTCTGTTAAATAAACATTTTTTCATTTTTTTTTCAACCATATACGAATAAGAAATTTTATTGTATTGGCTCTGCAACACAGTTTTTGCAAACTTTCGCAGACGCCATCGTTCGAATGTAATTGTGAAACTTACTGTTAATGTTCAAATAAACGATTTTGATTTTTTTTTAATTTGATTTTTGTTAATGTCATGAAGATCTTAAATAATACCGAGTATCAATAAATTGATCCACTACGGACATACAATATAGTTATAATTCAACACATAGTTAAATTATAACAAAAATTACAAAAACAAACAAAAATCTTACGGTACCTACCATACTTACCATGTTGTAACATTAAGGTCTTATAAATGTGTCGTCTTTTAAACACCAAGGTAATCGCATAGAAGGCTTTTGGCAATGCCGGTACCAGCGTCCTTCTACGTGCCTGCTAATGAGGTTAGCCTTTAGGTTTGTTTTCGAACACTATCTTTATTAAAAATCTCTAATTTCTTCGGTTTACCTTCTGTGATAGTTTTCCAGATTAGTACACACCTACACCGTACCTTTTCATTTACATAGACGAATTATATTTGTTATTAATTTAACTTTAAGTTGACTTGCCCTAGAAATAACCATTTTTGACTTTGATTTGTCAGATAATTATATGAACTACCTATACATATTAGCGATGCCCTCGTTGACTTCCTAATAATCTGTACCAATCTAGCTATAGGTATTGCTAGTATTGCTAAAAACAACGATGTCTGAGGACTAGTTTCAAACTTATTAAATAGATACGAGCGTAAAGACAAACACGACAAATGTAAGACGTTTTGTTTTATGCTGTTAGATAGTATTGCGTAAATAGCAAAAATAAAATGATATTAAAATAACGATTTCCATAAAGTGCCGAACTATGTCACTTCAATAACATTAAATATAGGTTATCCTTATAACCTAGCTAGACTGTCTCTAAGGGGCAGTCTCCACGAGCGAGGAAACTTCGGCGATATTATCTACGTGCCGCGTATTTCTCTACACTCTCTCAGTATGTGTCTCCACACATCGATAGTATAGCGGTGATGCGACAAATGGTTGAGAGCGCGCAATGTCGTAGCATCGCGGCGAGCCTGTCAGTACTAATACTAAGGCGCGCTCGCGGAACGTGGCGCTCACGTGGCGCGCTCGCGGAACGTGGCGCTCTCGTGGCGCTCTCGCGGCTTGCGCGAGACGTGAACAGCGTCAAACGCAGAAATCGCTGTCGCGTGAATCGCTGCGGACACTCGGCGATTCCGTTACGAGTCGTTGCGAACACGCTGCGCTTGGGTTGCAAGTAGCGACGATAAGCTGGCAGAATAATCGGTAGTTCGTGGATATTACTCGATGATACTCTCGCTCGTGGAGACGGCCCCTTAGGCCTACTTACTTGAGACCTAGAGCTCTCAAGGGCGTACTGAACTCTTACGAGAGCCTGAATTCTTGTAAATTATGCCTATGTCTATTCTTAGAACAGCTTACGAGTTATGGACGACAGTTTTAGATATGGCTTATGAAAATCATATCAGCTCTGCCATAAATATTAGTGTTTTAGTTTATGGATTTTTACTTTAATAAATAATAAGTTGATTACATAATACAAAAAGAAAAACATAGGTACGGCCAATTTTAAGACATGTTTTCGCATAGTTTATTGGTTAACCTTAGACAATTAAATTATCATAGCAAAGCTACCTAATGACAGTGTTGGAAAAGGCTTAGGTTATATAATGGTTTAATATTAAATAAAGGCGTTGTTGCGGTAATTACAGAGAGATCTATAGAAAAGGCAGCGATTTTGCAAAAAAAAATGCCTGTGCTACACTATTGATCGATGATGGGCAGTAACACGGGTCACAAAGGTTATTATTTTTACTTTTCTATAGCCAGGAATATTTCTACAAATAATATAAGTACATTTACCATCCTGGTTCAACCAACGACAAAATACCTATTGTATTTAATCAAATAAGTAGATAAAGATAAAGATAAAGATAAAGATAATTTATTTGCTTGAACACAATGTAGGTCACACAGATGTTAACAAAAATATTGTATCAATTATATTCTACTAAAAATAGCATGCAAATATTTTATAAAATTTAATACAAGTCAATAACGAAAAAATAATACTAATAATAAATAAATGAAATAACAATGTCAAGATTTTATATTATGAAAATTGATTAAAAAGCTAGTTTATCTGTCATAAAATCATTAATATTATAATAGCATTTATTTGTCAGTAATTCTTTAAGTTTAGTCCGGAACATAGTATCGTTAAGTTTTTTTAATGAAATTGGTATTTTATTATAGACTTTGCGTGACATACATACCACACTTTTCCGCATGAATGCTGTTCTATTGTTCGGAACTCGCAGTTTGCAGTTATCGCGTCTGTTTCGTACAACCAAATCAGACATGCATGGGAAAAGATGAGGATGTTTTCTAACGAATAATGCCATTTCAAATAAATATAATGAAGGTATAGTTAAAATCTTGTGCTCTTTAAACAGCGGCCTGCAACTGTCGGTGACATGCAAGCTAAACATGGATCTAATACATCTTTTTTGTACCTTAAAAATTATTTCTCTATTGGTAGAGTTGGCCCAAAAAATTATACCAAATCTCAAAACGGACTCGACTGTTCCATAGTAAGCTGTTATCAGAGTGTCTATGTTAACTACAGAAGATAATTTATAAAGTGCGTATGTAGAGCTACTTACTCGCTTACTCAATGTATCAATATGGGATTTCCAATTTAATTTGCTGTCAATTTCAATACCCAGAAATCTTACTGATTCTACCTGGTCTATTTTATTATCATTAAATTTAATGTTTATGTCAGAATTATTATTGATTTTTTGGCTGAAATGCATGATATTTGTTTTATTAAGATTTATTTTTAAATTATTATTATCAAGCCATTTAATTATTGAGATCAAGGAATTATTAATGTCAAAATTGTAAGTATCTATGTCGTCACATTTAATTGTAATTGTACTATCGTCAGCAAATAATGTCATGGGGTGAGTAACTGCTCTGGGTAGGTCATTTATGTATAATAGAAAAAGCAACGGTCCCAGCACACTCCCCTGTGGAACACCAAAGTGTATTACCTGTTCTACTGAGCGATACGATTTTTCACATTTTGATTTACTGTCGAGTTTCCTAATCTCAGTAATTTGTCTTCTATCTCTAAGATAGGAACCAAGAAGTTGAGAAACTTTTCCCCTAAAACCATATGCTTCTAATTTATTGATTATAATATCATGATCTACGCAGTCAAATGCCTGTGACATATCACAGAACACAGCACATATGGGTGTCCTATTGTCTATCGATAATACAATATTTTCAATAAACTCGTAGATAGCTAAGTTGATTGACTTTTTACGGCGGAACCCCTTTTGTTCATTACATAATAGTTTATGTTTTTCTAGGAAGCAATTCATTTCTTCATATATATATTTCTCGAAAATTTTTGAAAAGATTGATAGTAGAGCTATTGGTCTGTAACTATCAGTTACCTCTTTGTTTCCCTTTTTATATAGTGGCTTAACAACAGCAAGCTTTAGGTCATCTGGAAAGGTTCCGGTTGAGATAGTCAGGTTTATCAAGTAACTTAGGTGAGGGCTTATCGTTTCATTGACAGCTTTAATAATTTTTGTAGAAATTTCGTCAAAACCAGTGCTTTTCGTGTTTTTCAAATTATTTATAATTTTGTTTATATGTTGAGGTAGAGATGGGGCTAGAAACATAGATTTTTCGTTAGGACCAATCATGTCTGTAACATTTATTCCATGATTGGGAATAGATTCTATTTTATTGATAAAATATTCATTGAATTTATTAGCAATGTCAGTAGGATTGGATAAGTATTCATTATTATTGTTATTACATTTGATTTTTGTTATGGATTCTCTAGGTAAAGAAGTCATTGTTTTATTTATTACCTCCCAGGTAGCTTTCGATTTATTTCTAGATGTCATTATTTTGTACACATTTTGTGATTTTTTTGTTTGTAAAATAATTTTTTTAAGAATCTTTGTAAATGTTTTATAATTAGATTTATTATTTTTGTTGGGTTTCGATAGGTATTTCCAATATAGGTAACGTTTTTTTTGACTACACAATTTAATTCCTCGAGAGATCCATTTTGGTTTACTAACGGTACTGATAAAGATTTTTTTCTTAGGAAAGCATAGGTCGTAAAAAAGTTTAAAGTTTTGTATGAAGTATTCATAAGCTAAGTTAGAGTCGTCAGTGGCGTACATATCTGAGAAAGTTAAGCTTTTAATACAATCTTTAAACTTCTTTACATTTTCGTTACAGAAGTCACGTACTTCTCTATACCACGACTTGAGTTTTACTGTACGCACCGGCAGTTTTATGACCTGAGCAGTGTGATCAGAGAGCGCAAAATCCAATACCTCAATTTTACAGCGAGATTTATAATTATGAGCTATGTTATCAATGCATGTTTTCGAAATCAGGCGAGTGGGCTGCTTAATAGTTAACTTTAAATTGTGCTCTAATAAAATACATTCAAAATCATTTGTGACATTATTCGTTTTTATCATGTCAATATTAAAATCTCCTAATAAAACAGTATTCATAAATTTTCGATTTCCTATGTGTGTCAAAATTCTATGTAATTTGTTAAAGAAAATATTATAGTACTCATACGTAACTTTAGGTATTCTATATAAACAAATAATTGCTATTTTATACGTCACTAATTCTATGGCACAACATTCTATTATTCCAGATATAGACATATTTTTGATTTCAGGAATTTCTTTCCACTCATGATTTTTCATCACAAGAATGCAGACTCCGCCTTTACTTTTGTTACTTCTGCAGAAACATGATGCTAAATTATAGTTAGGCAGGTTCAAGTTTTTCTCATTTCCCTTCATTATATTGTGCTCTGTTATACATAGTACGTCGATGCTAGTATGCTTATCTTGAAGGTCACAGAGACTTATTTCAAGTAACTCAGTTTTATTTATTAATCCGGCTATGTTTTGGTGCATTATATGTAAAAATTTAGTCTCGAAAAAATGTACTGTACTCTTCATCCAAATCACTTAAGGTTTCAGTACATTGTTGTTCGGCTGCGGTTTCATGTAAGATGGTGCTAATATACATTTCGAGGTTGTACATAATGTTACGATATCCATGATTATTTATCGATCCCGAATATCTGTTAAACATGGAGAAATCGTAGTTCAATTCTTTATTTGTGTCCAGAATGTAAGCATATTTTTGTGTAGAGATATCCAAATAGAGAAGATTGTTAAAGTTTTCAACACGCCAGTTATACATGTTCATGTCTTTTTTATATACGTAAGTTGGTAAACATATTATTATGTTTGTATGTTTTATTATCTGAAGCGTTCTCCGTATGTTTGAAATTATTTCAAAATAGTTTTGAGTCGTGCTGAAGTCTTCTTCTCCGATAAATATTATACAAAAGTCATTCATAGTGTAGTTTTTTAGTTTTGTGTCAATACCTTTTATTAGTTCTGTTGTTTTACAAGACGGCTTCAAGTAGTGACATAGATCATATTCATTAAGGTGTTTTTCAGCAATTGATAAGACTTTATTTTTCTTATTAGTGCTCAGTAAGCATATCTTGGAGCGCATTTTGCTCACCAATTGTGTGTTACTTAAGACTAGATTTTGATGGTTTTCATTTTCTGTGCTTTTGAAAATTTGGTGTTGCTGAAATTCAGAAAATGTGGTCTGTGTATATATATGAGATTTCAGGACAGGTACAGTGACACAAGTTTGTGTTTCCTTGTGATGAATATCTACTTTCTTTTGGGGCTTAATTGCGTCTGTTTGAGTAGTTTTTTGCCTTTTGTGTGGAATTTTACGCGATGAAGAGGCTGGTGATGTCGCCTTCAGGGAGCTCGTCCCTAGAGTTTTATAGAGTGAATTTTTTTTGGCCAATTCACTGTTATTTTTCTTTAAGTCTCTATTTTCAAGTGAGATACGTTCAATTTCGTCATGTGCGCTATTCAGTTGAATTTTTAGTTCATCTAATTGTTGAGTCAAGTTCTGAATTTTTTCACAGCTATGCATGTCGTTCGAAATATCAGGTAGACTATTAGAACTGCCATCTATTGTGTCATCTATACTCATGTCAGAATCATTATGAGTATTAGAGCTCTCAAGGATCAGTTGTGTCCTGGCTCGTCTCATTGTAATGTTGCTTTGTATGTCTTTATATTTATCTAAATTCATTATTTATAGTCGGATATTCAAATTATCTATGTCAGTGTATCAAAATGAATAAATTTGTAGTCCAAAAAGATAATTTTATCAACAGGATCCGAAGTCGAGGTTGTGGATTGCGGGCCGACCCGTGTAACAACTGAGCTATTGTAGCTGATAAGTAGGATGCGAAAATAGTCGGTTGTATTTCGCCCTTTGTAGACCGCTTTTGTTTGCAGCACGGCGCGGCGCAAGCGATGAGTCAGACTGCAAGTGCCTGCCTCTAGCGTCACAATGATTCATGCAATCTTTAACGGAAATAATTAGTGAGAATATTTAAAAATTTACTCACGTTTCTTAATTTATTCCGGATTTTTTTATGGAATTATTTCTAAGCGGTGTTCAGGCTACGATATTTCTTATTTTTCACTTCGTAATTCCTTATTATTCTCAGGATAGTTTTCCACTTATTAAACCATTTGTTTCTCGTTCTGTTCTTCATCCGATCTTGTTGCAAACAATATATGATGAAATATAAACCTCACTGAATAATTCTTACAACTTTTTGCTACTGGAACTTAACTTTATACTATTTTAAAGATTATTTATTCGTGGAGCCAATGTTTACTATGATAGCAGCGCCATCTGTTCGCCATTTGTTTTATTGTAGCATAAACTTTCACATAAATAATTCAGAAAATTGACCAATTATTTGACTCGCATTGAGTCACGCTTTTGTTTCACTTATCGTCATGGTTGAAGTCATGACGACATGCTAACAACCCCTTTCATGATAGGGTAAGCTACCGTGTCGAAATCACGCTAATCGGCACATACTAGATACATATTGATTAACGAATTATTTAACGGACGAGCCGTTAAATATCGTTAAATGACAAACAATATAAAGCCGCAATAAGTGGAGTTACACTCGCCTTTAATCTGAAAGCAGTGGGTTCAATTCAATCCCAGCCCACCTCTCGAAATTGTTATCTTAAAAAATGTATCTGCATGTGGTCGTCGTACGCAACAAATGTACAAAACTAGAAAAATACTCCATCACAACTTCCTAAGAATCAGCATCGTTAGTTTTAAAGATCGCACTAAATCCTTGTTCGAGATTTAAACATCTGATCTGATCGGATCTGATTATGATGACAATTCGAGATTCATGTGATAAATATCACTAGACCAACCAACTAGCTCTTGCTATTCAATTCTTCGTATAATACATAAAAGGGCGTTGTTTAGGTCCTGGATATTATCTGAGTAAACACCGTAAAGATAACGAGCAACAGTACAACCAAAACTGTTTAGTAAAAATAAATATACTAATAGATAGGACAATCCACACAACAACATCTAGCCCCGTTGTAAGCTCACACAACACACAACTGACAACCCATGTTTGGACTACCCTTTTAGTTATGTTGGTAGATAATGTTAATTTAGAATACTCTTGCAATGCGAGTTGTATGTTTTCATACGTAGGTTTTATGAATAAATCTCTTTAAACCGTCACTTGATATCGCGATGTGCCTGTAATTTAAATGTTCCTGTGTATTTGTTATTTTCTTTTATTACAGTAAGTATTAGCGTACCTTTATTAAGATTTGTTGATAAATAATGAAGGTTTAGTGCAAGTATTTGATGAAATCGATAGCTGTGAAATGCACTACTCAAAGAAGTTGATTAAAATAATGAAACGCTTTTTGTATCTAACTCAGTTATTCATAGATAAAAAAAATTCAGTAATGGACTTTGGTTGGCTCGATAAAACATTTTTTATTTCCACTGAGCGCGGAACAACACACGAAGGAAAATATAATTCCTCTAGCAAAGCGTAGATATTCCTGTTCATAACAGTCAAATTAGGAGAACGAATAGAACGCAAACTAAATTCTAGTCTCAATTTCGGGGTGCAAATCTCTCCTAGATGATATCGCATTCGATAATCATCACAAAAACATTATGATTTCTGTGATATTAAGACATACATTAAAAAAGGATTTAGCGGTTTTTGGGTCTTTTTCAGCTGTTGATGTTTCTATTACTTAGCTTACCTACCTAGCTACACCTGTACCTACTTACTAAAAAAAAAAACATATATTTCGAGGCTGTAGCAAAGGCTCGGCTAAACTTATTTGTGTATATGGAGACAGTTATACATGACCAAGGTAGGTACATATATCGGGTATTATCACTGCACCCTCGATATACGAGTTGGACTACCACTACTATGCTAGTATGTCAATAAATATCAGACTAGTAGGTAGGTATGTGACCATGGCGCGTGCAACATAGCGTTCAGCAACTCAAAACCCGTCAAAAAATGCTAGGTACCCGTTTTAAATATGAATACAATTTAAAATCACATGATAATTTAAAATATAATGTAATAGTTATCAACTGCTATATTGTCATTGGGCGGGAATTGGCCCCATTACGTAATAGTATTAAATAAGCGTACCTAGTCTAAGTTAGGTCACGAGAGGGAACATATTTAGGGAACGTAGAGATACAGGAGTAGGCTCAATTGTACCACGAAATTATACCACTTAGATAGTTGAGTGCACTTTTGTAAGGCATTCGTCCATTTTAGACGAGATTATGCTTAGTCGATAAACTAAGATGTATAAATAAGCCTACATGACTTCATGTCAAAGATTAAATCCTAGATTATGCCCTCACCGTAGTGAACCCACGCCATGTTGGTGCTACCTACTTGAAATCAGCTAGCTCGAGAGCTCGGGAAAGAGATAACTTTTTGTTCAAAAACTGTTCCACACGCAAATACACTATCGGTTCCGACCACCAACCGATTGTCTGTGGTCACCAATAGGTAAAATAAGGAAGCTGGTCGTCCGACCGGAATTTCGTAGTTATCATCGTAAGAGCCCTTCCTATGGGCTTTGCCAGTGGTCGCTTCCGACGGCATTCTAGACGGTCGGAACCGATCATGGACGCGATGACGACATTTATAGCTGTCAGTTGGTGGTCGGAATGGATCTTGTAGCAGGCTTTTTAAAGTCAGGGTATGTCTAGGATTTAAGCGTTGCAAACCGTATGATTATCTGCATATTGATGCAGTACCTACCTTTATAGTGAAATTGTATTTTAAATTAAATTAAAATCTCAATAATGAGCGACTTTGTTTTGTTTTCACTAAATGTTACACTTCCATTCCAAAAATGTGCTTAATTTTTAAACTAAAGTTTTTCTGTTACTTAGCCTACATAACCTAGGTACCTTTTTAAGTAGGAACAGGAACTTATTTAATTTGGCTTCATGATTGTAAATTAAGATTGTATTTGTTTTATATAAGATCCGTCCCAGCATTGTCTAAAAGATATATGAAATGTTGTAATAATTTGCCTTTCATTTTAATATTGTTTGAAATATACTAGTTAGGTAAACAAATAATCTGGGACGATATAATAATATAGTTTATGATATGACTATCTGTTGCCCTGTGTCCCAGCAGTGGGAATGTTAATAGGGTGTTGATGATGATTTGTAATAGTAAGTAATAGGTTTTTGTACTCATACTTTTGTGTTAAATTTTCTTTTAAATTATGTTTCTAGTCATTGGAATACGAGTATATTTAAAGTTTTAGGATTGTATTATATTTACCTGTTCTAAGGTGTATGTTCAATTGGTTAGGGCTCAATGAGCTCTTAAAATAATTTGAAAAGTAATAAATCTTGTCATGTGAACCAGATTTTAAGTTGAGATATATATCTTGAGATTAATGTGAAATTAAATTCTGTGCCCTTAATAAAAATAAGTCAAGTTTGGCCAAACATAAAGACTATTGATACAATAATAATTAAACCTTATTGTTAATAAAATACCAATAATTATAAGTATCAATGTACCTATCCTTCTGTTATCCCTGTTATCCCATAGACAATCTGATAATGATAACTAAGAGCAGGATTCCAGATTATAAATAAATAAAAATATAAGTCGTAAATACTTATAGTTACTGATTAAATACATAAATGATAATTCTTTCACCTCAACGCTTAAATTTCACAGCACCTTTACACTATTTAATGAATAATGATAATAATAATTATGGTATGTGATATTTTTGCTGGTTGTATAAATATTGTGCATATTTTAAGGGGAGCAGCTTTAATAATAAATAAGAATTAAATAATTATTTCACATTTCCATTTCTGGCAAAATTTCCTTATTTCACTATCCAAAATGTGTCTTTTAACCGCTATCCAAGGTTTTTGCTTACTGTAATTTTAAATTTGAAAATGCTCTTGGTAATTATATTGATAGGTAGACAGTTGTTTTTATAATATAAAATTAAATGACCAAGCTATGAATCTGCATGTTCTTTAATCAATCTACTTTAGTGTTAAGTCAAATTGTAAATAATGCAAAATATACCTTTTAATTAGCTTAAAAATAAACAATAACAAATTGACTACCTGTTTTTAACTCCTTGACCCTCACCTCAGGTAATAAGGTCAGGTAAGCGGTAACCGGCTACCGCTTGGGGATTAACGAGTTAATATCCCTAACAGTAATGAAAGCTAAATAGATTTAAAAGAATGACAATACCAGATTTTAGTATTGTCTTATATTATGTATTATAATATAAGACAATACTCAACTTTCATTCTGAAGGTCATGGGTTCAAACCCGCCACACGCCTCTGGATTTCTCATCTTGAAAACTGTATGTGCGCTTTTAAACACGTGCTTTAACGGTGAAGGCAAACATCGTGAGGAAACCAGCATGTTCTGAGAACTTTAAAGAGAACTTTGAAGGACATGTGACATTCACCAACCCGCACTTTTCCTGCTTGATGAATTAAGGCCTAACCTCTCTTGCTAAGTCTCTGTGTCCCAGTACTGGAAATGTTAATAGGGTGATGATGACTCAAGACATGGATTTTGTCAGGAGTCAGGAGCTCTCCATTGAAGCAGTACTTACTATTTTTGTTCCTTTTTACTGCATTGTAAAAAAATTAGCATAACTAAGTAGATAAACTAGTATTTTATAAACAGAAACTCATTTCATTTACTTAAAAATATATTTTAGTGTATAAAATTCAAAGGTAGCTTCGCTGTACAACACAATTCACTTAAGTCTGCACTGGAATGGTTTAAGATTTTAAAATGTTAACCCTTTCTCTTTGAGATCTTTCCTCGCCTCAATAATCTCTGCCTGTAGTTCCTTAGCCGCTAGTTCACAGTTATTGAATGTTAACACTCGAAACAATACCACTGTAACTGCATATAGTCCAAAGAGGATTACAAAAAGGATAGGTGATACCAGTATTAGATTCATGTTTTTGTCGATAGCAGGGTGTTTCACGTAGCCGCCGACTAAGGAGTACCACACTGCGAACACTGCAGACAGCGCTGAAATCCATTCCAGGAGTTTCGTCATGATTCTGCAATGAAATAATACTGGATTGGTAGACATCAGTTCAATTAAAACGACGTGTTGAACTAATAAGTAAGTAACATAAATTGCAGTTGATTACCTGGTTTCTCACTAAATTACTTTAGTTATTTCACGTAAAATGTGAATTGTGAATGGTTGTCCGGCGGTGAGCTGTACACAAAAACACAGATCTGTCTGAATCAGCTGACTGACAGTGACTGAATGTGCAAAAATGATAGTGACAGTGACATTATATTGGCGAAAAACTGGCAATACCAAAACACCCACAGAAAATAAAACCGTCGGTTAATTATGTTATGAAAGAAAAATTCAAATGTCAAAAACAGCTGAGTGCGGATGGTTGTGTTGTGATTTTGTTTTGTGATTATTTTGAAAAGATCTCGCTAGAATCATCACCATGAATGAAATTGACGATAAGTTTTATTATGTGTACAGTTCCTCCTTGGATTACAAAGTTGAAATTAAAATGTAAGTTGGAACACGCTGAACATAAAAGTCTTTGTTCAGTTGTCTGATGATTATTTTCGTTCATTTCACAACAAAAAAAGATTACCTTCATAATTTATTACAAGCGTTAATCATATTTTACTAATTTAAAGATAATTAATCCTTTAATCCAAAACTCTAATAATAAAGTAGGTACTTATTAGAGTGCCCAATTGCCAATAATTTTCCAATAATCTAAATTTACGATGAAAGATTTACCTTGAACTTCTGTCAATATCAAATACGCACGAGTGGTATAAAATTACCATCGACCTACAGGAAACCGCAGATTCATTATACAATGCCCTAGAAACTTGATTCTAGGTTAGATAACCCTAGATGCTCTAGAATTCTAGATTTACCACCCATTATGCCTAAATGTATGTTGTAGATGTCATAAAATTGTAAACAAATTTAAAATTGTAAACTATTCAGACTTAAAAAATACTTAATAAAATGTGCAATCAGGAAGTTTAATTTGGAAATTGAGAGCAATTTTCATTTAAGACACTTGATAAAGTATGACATGGTTACAAAAATTTAAATTGTTACAAATTCCTACCAACCAAGTGATAAGGGACATTATTTTTGTTTTGAGAGAGAAAGAAGTCAAGACCTTGTAAGACTTTTTAGTCATTAAAATCCCTTTGATTTCTAAAGAAGATTCTAAAGAAGAGATTCTAAAGAAGTTTCACTTCAAAAATCTTTTTTTTGTACTAACTCCATGTTTTATATAAACATAGACAGACATTTATTTGGCACAACATATCCATTAAGTTTTATTCTTAAAGCAAAAGATACAAATAATATAATTTTCAGTGGCACATTAGAAGGCAAAAGGCCAAAGCCAGAATATGACAAGCTGCTCTCGGACCCCATGCTGAAGTTCTCGGGGTTGTACCAGGAAGGCTGCTCTGACTTGTATGTGACCTGCCAGGTCCTCAGTGATGGAGAGCCTCTGGCTTTACCTGTCAC
Organism: Gymnoscelis rufifasciata; assembly: GCA_929108375.1. Taxonomy (NCBI): domain Eukaryota; kingdom Metazoa; phylum Arthropoda; class Insecta; order Lepidoptera; family Geometridae; genus Gymnoscelis; species Gymnoscelis rufifasciata. The sequence continues at coordinate 14,105,893 of OV815314.1, forward strand.
TACGTCATACAAGTCATTTACTAATAGATGGAAGTAAGTACCTATAAAATACTTTTAGTAAATTTTTTAGTATCTCTTCTTTAATATTTAATACACAAAATGGAATTGAATATGTTTTGTGTATTATGGATTAACAATGAATAGGATATCTCACACTTACATATTTATAAATTGGACCAGTAGTCTGACATAACCTTCAGACAAACAAACATAGGTACTCAACCAAATCAACATTATCATCATCATTTTAGTCGTAGGAGGTTCACTGCTGGACATAGGCCACTTGCAAAGACTTCCAGTAATTTCGGCCGGCAGCGGCCTGCATTCACCGTGAACCCGCGGCCTTCACTATGTCGTCCGTCCATCTAGTTAGTGGACGTTCTACGCTGCGCTTGCCGATCCGTGGTATCCTTTCCAGAACTTTTTGGCCCAAATAACATAATGTTCAGTGTGATATAGCGAAAAAACAAAGTGTGTGTGTGTCATCTACGACGCACGATTGGAGTTTACTCCTTACGAACGATAATTATGATATATATCGAATAGAAAAAAAGGGTAAATGAACGCATCTGCTAAAATGATAAGAGAAACAAACATATATCTGTAATTATTCGGATTATTTATATTACTTCAATAAAGCGTATTACATAAAGTATGTTACAAAATAATATAAATAAAATACAGTGAGACCTCTTTGCGACCCCGAGAATGAGATACGCTGTGTAATATATTCCATCTCATTCTTTTACACATTAAATCCTACAGATATATATGTTTGTCTCTTTCTACGTAACGCCTCAACTTTTCGTGTTGCACTTGATTTTACTCCTCATAAAATTTCCGTACCGGGCCTTATAACTCAAATCGTTTCCTAAGGAGTAAACTCCAAAAACATAGCTCCCAGTCTCGCCATCCTGTCAGACGTTGAACTACTTCCTAGCACAAGTGGATAATGGTGGGCCCCAAAATACCAATTGGATACCTTGACCTCACAAATCCCTCAATTGGAATTTGGACATTGATCTAAAGTCTAAGTAGAATATTATGTAATTTATGTCATCTACATGTTGATCTCGACAATTTCTTGGCATAAAATTACCCCGTAAATTGGACTCTCTAACACAAAAAATATTCTTAATCCTGACAACGAAACTTCAGCAATGTATTATTTATTAATTTATTAGTACCGATACTAAAACGCTTCAAAGGAAGTGACTTCTTCACTTTCATAACTCAAAATGAAATTAATTTGAAAGGCATGAGATAGATTCATACTTTATGGGTTCCGTGTACAATTAATACACAATCGCAATAATAAATAATAATTTAAGTGCAAAAAGAAGCAGTCAGAGCGAGGTCCCTGATCCAAGTACTGGCCTCGCGCAACGACACTCAACTTTATAAAAATTACGTTTGTGGTATGGGAGCCTCCATAAATATTAATTTATTATGTTTTAGTATTTCTTGTAATAGCTGCGAGAAATACTAATCATCTTTGGAAACTTCAACTCTCTATCAGGGTTCTTGAGATACACCCTGCTGACAGACAGACAGACCACAAAGTCGGTAATATGATTAAGTCATACCAACATAACAAACAAAAGTCAAACAAACGTTTGAGAACAAAAGTCTTACACTTTTGAAACTATCATGGTTTTCAATACTATTTTGATTTATAACGGGATATTTACCATGATTGATCACGGTAGAACTGACACCCAGAGTCAAACTTTGAGTTTCGGCTGAGTTCAACCGTGATCATGGCGCATGTAACTGTGCCGAAATATCGGGAAACTCGAAAGACAATCAATCATGGTAAATATCCCGTTATAAATCTAAATAGTAAAGTCTTAAACGTCTCTAACCTAAACAATTAACAGTGTATCTTGTCCCCAGTTGGAACGAATGGATAACCCTCCCGGTCCACTTCAGCGACCTGCCTCGCAACTCGGTGCTGGCCATGACGGTGTACGACTGCGCCGGGCCCGGCAAGGTGATGGTGGTCGGAGGGACCACCATATCGCTCTTCGGCAAGCACGGCATGCTTCGACAGGTAAGTGGTAACCCTCTGAATCCTTACACGTGACCTCCGGGTGGTGCTAAGAACAGTCTCTGGTGGTAGGCTTCGGCCGCGGCTTGTCACCACCCTCCCGGCTGGGCCAGTGCGTGAAGAGATTTTTTCGTGTTTCGTTATGTGGCCCGCAGAAGCCATCTACCTTCTAGGTCTTCATGCTCTATCTTAGACCACATCGTCACTTAACATCAGGTGAGATTATGGTCAAATGAAGGCATATCTAGCATAACAAAAAATAGACATAACATAGACCGCATTAATATAGTCTTATCTCTTGTAACATAAAGGTAAATGACGTAATTAAGTATAGGCTAGTTTTAGGTTTAGTGTTAGATATTGGGTATTTATATTATGTTAAAACCACCGTCTATTACGTTTTGTAATTATTTTGGAAGAAATTGCTTTGAGCATGGCCGCCCATTACGTAATTATTCTAGGTAAGTATAGTTTTTATTTTCTTACTAGCGGCCCACCCCCGCGTCGCACGGGTAAAAAAAGTTCGCGGCAATATTTCCTTATTTGCTCACCGTTTAGACCTACCCTGGACTACGACAAACATTTTAAACCAAAATCAGCTCAATCGGCCACGCCGTTCTCGAGTTTTAATCAGACTAACGAACAACAATTCATTTTTATGTATATAGATTGTATTGTTTCTTTGTTTGGTTTGGGTAATAAATAAAGAATTTTTTATATACAAATCTATACCAAATCTAAAATCACGGTGAAAGCATAGTGTAGGTTTGGCTCTTATCTGTTTTAACATAGCATGCTCGAACAAGTAATTTATTTTTTCTCAGAACATGCCGGTTTTCTCACGTCGGACGTTTGCCTTCACTGCTATAGCACGTGTTTAAAGCGCACATATATTTTTATAGAAGAGAAATTCAGAGATGGGCGCGAACTTACACATTCATCAGCCTTATAATATTCGAATAGATTTCCAAAGCTTGTAATTGTGAATCACATCTTACACAAAATACAGGTTAAAAGGAAGTTAAAAGGTATTAAATAAAGCGCACACAGCAAACACGTGCCATCTAAAATATTTAATCAAAGAATGCCACATTATTCCGAATAAAAACCGGTTATTTAAATGAGCCCAAGCCGAAGACCCATTATTCAAAATCATGTGATTAGGTAATGCGTGGGTAGACGGCGTCGATCCCTAATTTGTGTGAGTGCCGAATAGATCTTATAGATCGTGTAAAAACCAAGCTACTAAGCTATAGCAAAAAGCTGATAAATGTTTACTTTCGGAGTTGTCTCACGTAGGCAAAATTTATTTTGCAGATTGTTCCCACTGCTGGGACACAGAGACTTCTCTCTTTGCGAGAGAGATTAGGCCTTAATTCACCACGCTGGCCAAGCGCGGGTTGGTTAATGTCACATGTCCTTCAAACTCTTTAAAGTTCTCAGAACATGCCGGTTTCCTCACGATGTTTGCTCCGTTAAAGCACGTGTTTGCAGAATGTTGCTTTCGCACAATAATTTGTAAATTTGCCTAATTAGGGATTTAGAAACAGGGAGTATTTGAGTTCTATGTAACTTACGAATGTACCGTCAACCATACATTATGATATTACATAATACATATATCTTTGTAAAAATGATCTCATTAACTTTGGACTAATTTAATTTTGGACCACAGTTTTCAAGGTTATTATAATTTACAGAAACATCATTATTTTAAATCTTGCTTGCGAAGGTTACGGATGCGTCTTAATCTTTTTCTGCATAAATGCATAAAATTTAAAATAGTTTAACCTAAAAAGTGAGGTTTATCACTTATTAAAATCATTAAGATTTAACATAATTATTATGTACCTAATTCTAAATATTTATTAAAGGGAAACCAAAAATATTTAAAATTGACTTTATTCTATTTGAATAATCGAATCCTCAAATCGAAACCAGTTATTGGCATTGTCTGACCAGTTTTTGTGCAATCAGGTATATTAATAGGTAGATAGTTAGGTACATAAAAACTCAACTAAATAAATAGTTCAACCATTCCGAGAGCTATTGAATAATAGTAATTTAACATGAGAATTCGTGTTTAAACTATTTTTGTATCTTCCGTCTTACAAGTTTGTTCATATATTTATTGTAGACTTAGAGTTGAGCCAAATAAAAATAGTTATTGAAGAGCTTATTGATTGTCTAATATTCTTTTTAAAATTGAAAGAAAGCATTTAAGTCATTAATATTATTAATGGTTACCTTAAATAACATTTGCATGACTCATCTTCGCCCAATATTTAAGTCTAGTCATATATTAACTAAAGCCGTATTAAATATACATAGAATATATCCATGTTTATAAAAAATAGCTTATTCCGATATAACATTTTGTGTAAAAAGATTAGGATGCAACTTGCAACTGAGGCCTGGCTTCTCGACTCGAAATTGGATCTCCGATTCGAAGTCAATTACACCAACGTGACATCACGATACCCGTCGAATTCTTTCTACACATTTAATTTATTTATTGGATTTATTGGAAAATCAACAGCTAATACATTACAATTCAAGCTAGTATAATTACACGGAGCTAATTAGCTCTCTCTAATATCTCTTAAAGTCTTAAAAAATCAATACAATTTTATAAGAACACAGAAATTGTAGTTACTACAAAATTGTACAAACTGATAACAATGGCGTTGTTCTATTCGCTTCTCATTTCAGAGTAAAAATAAAAACATACGCGTCGAATTGAGAACCTTCTCCATTTCTGAAATTGGTTAAAAAAAAGCAAAAACATTGAGACTATCTAAGACTCTTGATAAAATTTGTTGATTGATACTTCTTTCATAATTTAAATATTAAAGTTTTTTTTTTATTTACTTGAAACTTAGCCGTGTTGGCTGAGCAGACTCGACTTTCATTCCGAAGGTCGTGGGTTCAAACTTCGCAGCACACCGCGGTCCTAGAAAAAAAATTAAACAAGTGCTTTAACGGTGGAGACAAACATCGTGAGGAAACCGACATGATTTGGAGAACTTTGAAGAGTTTGGAAGACATGTAACATTCACCAAACCGCACTTGGCCAGTGTGGTGAATTAAGAACTACTGGGACACAGGGACTTCTCTCAGCAGTGAGGACGTTAATAGGGTTTTGATGCTTGACCTGACCATGTGATTCTAAGGAAATAAACATTTTGACTTTGGCTTTGAATCACAGGTCAGGTTACGGGCTACAATTAGTATTGAAGGGCTTACGTAAATTCCTTTATGACATCAGAAGGGTCAAATTACGCATAAGTTAAAGAATGTTATGGACTCCATCTATTCATATGTCCTGTGCGTAATGAGAGGCGGGTCTGACCACGTGACCCGACGACACCCAGACATGTTTATATATATTGATATAGACTAGTTCACTCCTCAAAACTGTCTTCTTAGAACTGAGCATTTAATAACGCTTAATTAATAACGAAAGATACGTAAAAATTTTTATGCAGAAAAATATTAAGACGCTTCCGTAACGTAAGTATTAATACATAGTTGAAAATAAAAAGTGAGGTTTATAATATAACTTATTAAAAATCATTAAGTTTTTAATATGTTACGGCTGTACGGATGTTTAAATATAAATAAAACTAAATTTAAAATTTAAGAAAAACCCTCGATTCCAATGCCTGTTATTTCCTTAAAAGTAAAACACCATAATATTTTGTAATGTGCACGCGATGCGCTTTCATTTGATCATTTGAAACAAACAGACCAACATCTATGTAGTTTTGACAGTAAATGTATTTTATACTATTCTATACGCGCCAGCAACACGGGAAGCGAATGCGACGCGAGAGCGTCTGCAACGCGGGAACTTTTTTGCCTGAAAATGTGCCGCATATTAGCATGGGTAGCGTGTTTCGCGGCAGACGTTCCCGCTTCGTAGTCGCTTTGGTCGCGCAGGTTTGGCCGAAGCTCTAGTCTTTTGATAAAAGTAAAAGTATTGCCTCAACATATCGGTTGCCTTTCTGCACCGTTTGACAAAAAACTGGGTCGGTTTGCTTGTAATTGCTCAACTGAAGTTACAACAGTTACTCATTGCGCTAATGCAATGTCTTATTAAATTTATCGTTGTCCTTGTTTTATGAAATTTCCCTCAAAAATAATGTAAACAAAAAAAAAAAGTAACCTGTAATCCTCCTTGATACATGATCTAACAAACAAAATATTTCATGAACCTGAAGTTTTAAACGTTTAATTATTAAACAAAAATATTAATCAAAAATTTTTTGTATCGTTTTGATAATTTACTATTACCTTCCTGGGGGTCCCCAAAAGCTAGATAAAAAACATGACGCATCTAATACGACGGGAACTAACCTTTTTATTATTTACACTCGCCCCTGAGACTTTAAAAAAACATTTTTTTGTATCGATTTGATAATTTACTATTACCTTCCTGGGGGTCCCCAAAAGCTAGATAAAAAACATGACGCATCTAATACGACGGGAACTATAACCTTTTTATTATTTACACTCGCCCCTGAGACTTTATATAAAGTTGTAGTATAAAGTTTTTAATATTTTTGTTTAAAAATTAAACGTTTAAAACTTTTAATGATATTTATAGCAAATAAACTTCTCTATAATATTAGTATAGATACATAAACATATTTCTTTATTTTGATAATGAAGCTCGTGATAATTATGCCTTGCACCTGTGCGTTGAATTTCATTATGAGACGTGACTCGTCAACGCTGAATGAAGGCCAAAATTGTAAAGTAAGTATTTTGATAAAGCAGGGTTCAATGTCAACTGTGATATGATGAAATATATTTAAATCAGACAATTAAAAAACATTAGCAACAAAATCTTATAAGAGATCTTTGTGAAATCTTGAAGTTCGCAATTTAAAAAAGAAACCATCGATTCCTCAAAATCCGTTCTAAAATAAAAAGTACTGAGATCTCCGAACATCAAAAATATGCATTCAGTTTTCAGATCTCATTTTTCAAGTCGGTTCAAAAAGGTTATTCCAACTAACTGAAAAAAAAAACAAATATAAATTTTTCTGTTCTTTAAATAGATAATCGTCTGAGAACCTTTAGCCTTAGGTTGTATTTAATAACATTAATCCTAATTCACACGAAGTGAACCTTAAAGCCAATTGAATTATCCTTTAATAAACGGCCTATAAATTTCCATTTGAACCGTAGAAGCAATAAACAGACATACATTCCCATTTCCCACAACAGTAGATAGAGGGGTCAATGCGTTCTGCCCCCGATCCGAGCTATAAACATTATATATAAATGTATATTTATCATCCTATATGATATAGGTATATTAAGGTCTAGAAGCAATAATTCCAATCAGTTAGTTTCCATCCCTTACAATGTTCATGTATACGACTAAATTGTTTGCTCAAGAAATCGGTGCAGAAAATTTTATTCCGATGCCTGGTTGGCTTTTGTGATAATTCGGGTTTCTTTTACTTACTACTTAATTGGTTTTTAATTGGAAACAATAATAATTACCTACAAGTGTAAATTCAATTCGAAAATTCCATAATATGTTTAAAAATATTTATATATGTAAATTAATTGGATTCCATTTTAAATTTTCTTGATTCGTGTTGTGAAAATCTACGTATTTGATATAATTTGGGAGAGAAAGAAAAAGTTTGTGTGGGAAAGATGGGTCACTCTCATTCTAAGAGGTCTCTGCGTGTGTCCTGCCAAAATGTGTATGGAGAATGCGTTTGGATGATCAAACGCGTTTTTGGACTTAAGCGGAAGTTAGCGATGGAGAATCAAGGGAAAACGGTTTGTGCTTTTTTTATTTATTGTGGTCATTACATACTTGAGTATTACTATCATATTAAAAACATTCTTACATTCAAAATGTCACGGAGCTAACAATAAATTCTAAATGCTTTATGCTATTTAAAATAATAATTCAAAAATTGTAATAACTACAAAATTGTAATAACTGAGAAAACTGTGGTGTTCTATTCACTTCTCAACTCAGTATAAAACATTGAAGCGAACTGTCAGGACAATGTTATTTCCTTGATATTTTTTGTTTAAACAATTTAGTTTTATTAATTTTAAGTTGACCTGTCTATGTGGGCCATGTGCTTCTAAGGAAATAAACGTTTTGACTTTGACTTTGAATGCCTTTAAAATTAGTAATAGTAATAATCTTAAAGAAGTCCCTGTGTCCCAGCAGTGGGAACGTTAATAGGGTGATGATGAGGATGAACCTTTCAAGAAAGCTTGTATGTTGGGTATATATAAACGTGGACAAAGCACGTGCCAGAAAGTTTGTTTAGATAAGGAAAACTTGACAGCTTGTTGGCAAAGAGCTGTTTCAGTTTATTTTAGTTCAAGTATTTTACCGGTTCAGTAAAATATCTTATTTTTAATCTGTCTAACATACAATTTAATTATATACCAAACCAACGAAAGTACATCGTACGTTCTACGTTCTCAGCATTTAGTTAACCGATTTAATTGCCGATGTTTTAAATGCCTTTCTCTTGTTCATCATCAGGGCATGTTTGACCTGCGCGTCTGGCCGGGGGTTGAGGGCAGTGACCACACGCCTGGCAAAGCGCCGGACACCGGCAAGGAGCAGATGCAGAGACTTGCCAAGTTAGCCAAGAAGCACCGGAACGGACATATGCCTAAGGTAAGGCGTACTAACATATATTTCCACTATTACTTACTTACTTTAAGTTGTATATAATTTTATGTTAATTTAATTTGTGCTAAGCTGCAAATAAATGATTTCTTATCTCAAAAGACAAGATTAATTATTGAGAATACGTAACAACTAATATCAAATTAATTTATAATTTAAAGGAGAACGGTTTTAATCCATTAAATTGACATAATATGTAGATTCTAAACGGTCTTTCGGAACGAAAAATGTTGAAAGAAAACTAACAATGATTTTTAAATACCTATTTATATATAACATAGTTTGTTGACTTGCATTTTTTATTTTTACAAAATGGCGTCCTGTAGTCGCCATATTAAATCTTCACTAACGTGTTTAGTGACACTCGCCGTACTGAGAGGAATCGATTGATGTGTGAATCACAGAAATAGGCCCGGGCGTCTGTCGTGTATAGTGGGACGTAGGAACATACATAAATAAACTGATAAACACATTAACAACCAATTCTATTGCGTTACGCAGTCGATTAAAAAAACCGCCTTAGGGTTGGATTCGTACCAAGAGACTCGCATCTGATTGACTGACAAGCTCGTAAATAACATTTTATTTTATTGACAATTTCTAAGGTCGTATTTGTATCACAGTACCTACCTACAATCGCTCGTTGCGAGTTGGCGCGCGGAGTCAATTACGATTTTGAGCTGTCAATAAAATACAGTTTTATTTAAGGCTTTGTAACTGCGCGCCGCCGCGCGCTGTTCAGTAAAACTCGAACTTTACACGACGTGAATCATTTTGATCAAATCTAAAAAAATAACAATGCGGGTTCCCTTTAGGACTCTTTAGGATATAAGGAAATTTAATTATTTTACTCAACCGGTGAATATTTTTAAGCAGGTACAGTATACGTCGCTAACTGGTAACCCATTCTGCATACAAACCACCACTGCGACGGGGTTACTAGTTTACTAGTTAGTTTAGCTGTACATATTGAGAAATGAAATTTGTTTATTGCTTGAAATATGGTTTACAGATTTGACATGCAATGTCAATTATAATTAAAGAAAAAAAATATATATAAATAATAGAATGTTAAATATTTAGGAAGTTAATTTAAATTACAATTTAATGATGTCTAATGTCTAGTATTTAAATGATCTTTTACATTGTCATACGATTTGTCAATAAGCCATTTCTTAATTTTTGGTACAAATTTGTTTATTGGCAATTCTTTTATATCAATAGGGATATTATTAAAAATGCGTCCACACATTGTCAGACAGCTTTTTTGGTATAGTGCCGTCTTTGGAGTTCTGGATAAGACAATTCTGTCTGGGTTTCTTACCGTTCTTGAGCTTACATGAAGTTAATTTAAATTCAATATTATTGAACGAATCAAGCTGCAATTGTCACTGGAATAGTTTAAAATGAGTAGATTCCACTCCCGCGTACCTATCAAACCAGTTTAACTGCAATGGAATCCCAAATGGGCCATAAGAACCGTTAAAAAGAAATTCTTCGAAAGCCGTAGAATGACGGAATTTCGTCACGGAAACTCGCTGCCTTACATATATTATGCAATGGATTAAAACTTGAACATGGATAAAGGTAATTTTGAAAAGAAATGCGCTAAAATAATTATTATATATACGCGCCATTATATATCATGGACACAATTGCTAGTTTTTAAATGTGTGTTAGTAATGAAACAAACATTCTGAATATGTATGCCATTGAAAATTTTAAGTTACAAGTAAACTTTTTGATTTGATTTGATTTTAATTAGTAGCGAGAAGCTTGCAGCGCATTCTAGAGTCCTATGACTCTGTTGAGCGTGAAGAGCATAATCATTATCATCATTATCTTTCCTTGAACAAGATCCTCAGTGGCTCAGTAGTCGTAGGCCTGAGGCGCAAAAGTTTGGGTTCGATTCCCGCCGGGAGACCAGATTTTGTGCGATCTACAATTTCTAGTTTCAAGTCTGGGTATGTATCATATATACCTCTGTACTATCAAACCCCACGCGGCTATGCCCGCTTAAATTTAAAAAAATAATAAATATTCCCGTAGTAAAAAGTAGGTTTTGTCGTTTACTGGGAAAACATCAGCTACAACAGTACAAATTTTTACTAAAAGCGCGCTTTGCTCGCAATAATTATAAACAAATATTTAATTATTATTATTTAAAATAGTTACATAAAAAGTGAGGTGTCTCACTTATTAAAAATCATTAAGATTATATCATTATCAAGTTATCTAATGACTTGTTAACTATCCATATGATTGTTGCATGATAGGTAGATGCAATTGTGGCTTGGCCGAGTGCAAGATAACTTCCGTATGACTCGTGCTTACTTAATTGCTTGCTCATTAATTTTCGATTAAGGACTTACGGTCTACTAATTCGATAACTCATTATGTTGGATGAACTTGTTTAAACAAAAATTGCCGAATTACATCAATACATTAATATTTCCAGACTATCCACACAGCAACATCTAGCCCCGTGGTAAGCTCAAAGCTGGAACGATCTTAATCAAATTGTGGACAAACAAAAATCTATCAAAAATGAAAAAAAAACAAAAATAATAAAATTTAAATGGGACCATTTCGAGAGCTTTTAAAATTCTCTGATTATTTGTATGTTTTAATTGACAAATCTCTGAGTAGGTAAACATTACCTCCATAGTATGTCTATTATATTAAGTATTATGAGATATCTAGTACCCGTAACACAAGCTTAAAGCTTTCCACGGGGCTAGATGTTGTTGTGTGGATTGTTCGGCAATATTTATTTATAGGTAATTTTGATTTTAAGTACAAAATAGATATAAAAAATATTAAGAGGTTAGTTCTGGGTCCAAACGGGCTGATAATGATGATGGTAATCAAAATAATAAAGTTTTATGTATTCTTTGTTTGCAGGTGGATTGGCTAGACAGGCTTACGTTTAGAGAGATAGAGATGATTAACGAGAGAGAGAAACGATGCTCCGACTATATGTATCTCATGATAGAGTTCCCGACGGTGCATATCGATGGAATTAATGTAAGTAGGTATTCTAAAACTCAAATGAAAGCGATGAGTCGTGGGCAAAATCTACCACCATAATGGATCCCACAGTACTGGAAAAGACCTCGCGGTAAACCAAGTGGACGGTGGAGAGACGAACTTGACGCCCACCTTAGGTATTGGACTACTTCAACAGGTGATAGAAGATAAAAAAAAAAAATGAAAGCCGTATTTTTCCTTAGAGACACAGGGCATGTTTTGACAACTATCTCTCTAAAACACAAACACTCTTATCTAAGGCGCGGCACACACGTGCTCGGTGGCGGCCACTCGCTACAGTAGTGGCCGCTACTCGCTACGGTCCGCATAGTTGCCAATACGCAGGCAATATGTTTAATAGTATTTGTAAGCAATATGACATAGATTTATTTTGATCAAGTGCGACTAGGGCCAGGCGGCGGATGAGCAGAGAGTTTTTCTGTTGATTTTCCGTCAGTTTTTCTTATTAGATAATGTTAGTTATTACACACAGAGATATACCTCTGTGTGTTGTTACTTTGATGCGGTTTTGTTTGTTTTTATATTTTGTTTTGTATCCGTGAAAACCTTTATTAAGCTTTCTAGTGTTATATTGATTTGTTACTATGTATTTGTAAGTTTTTGGTATTCCAATAAATAAATAAATACGCGCCACTCTTACGCAACTACACCCGCTCGAATTATAAAAAGTGGATGCTTACGAACACCATTGATTGTCGCTCGCTTGTGACACTTACAAAATCATGTAGATGTAGCGCGCGACGGCCACCGGTGGCTGTAGTGGGTAGCCCGTTTGCGCCTAGCCTAACACTTACATACAAATACAAAACGTGCAGTGCCGCCGGGATGTATGGATACGCTATCATCATTATTTCAGCCGTAGAGGTCTGATAGGAATAAGCATAAATACAAAAAAATGGTACTCTGTTTTTGTTTTATCAATTCAATAAGAAAGTGCCAAGATATATTGATCATTTTTTGGAGTTTAGGTTTGTGAATTTAGTACAAATCGCACGACAGCGTTACGTCACGCGAAACTTCAATTCACTGTAACGTCTTAATTTTTTGTTTGCATGAAACAAAAGGTGTAATTTTTTATAGAATATCATATAAATAACGTTTTTAATGAGAAGATTAATATAGGAACTATTGAATCGAGAACTATTTCTAATGGACCCGTCAAATGAAAATGGACCAACTTGCTAGCTACAGCTTTCATATTAAAAAAAATGATATCAAAATCTGCATACTGGACATTTTTGAGGTTTCTTTTGAACAAACATAAATAATGAACGCTGAATCGAAAACCTATTCTCGTTCCAAGTCTATTATAATTGATTCAAGCTTGGCTTAGTTTTCTATCGTGTTGTTGTCTTACTGAATATTGAGTACTTAGTTAATTTAATTTATGTTCATGTTTCCAGCACGCAGTGGTGTATTATGAACAAGATGGGGACGAAGTGTACCAGTTCAGAGCTCTAGCGGAAATAGTCACTGTGCCGGATTACGAAATATTGCAGGTACACGAAAATAATTATCATAATCATTTATTTGTTGTTTCATGTACTTAAATGAGGAAAAATTGTTACATTATGACCATGAAAATATTTAATAAACTACCTAAAAATATGAGAGAATTACCAATGCGATAGTTTAAGACAAAACTGTATTTGTGGCTAGTAGATCAATGTTTTTATAAAATTAATGATATTTTTTATTATAGATTCAGCTTGGCATCGTTAATAATATTAATTAAATTAATTTCAATTGTTATGTGAAAGCATTAAAACATTTGCATGCCATTTTACTGGTAAAGTATGTGAAACCTTTTATGAAACTAAACATCTATTATTGTACCATACTTTTGGCGAATAAATACATTTTTCATTTCATTTCATTTAAATTAATTATATTTACAGACATGAGCCCCGTTGGGACATTACAACATCAATTTAGGATTAGCTTATATTATGTTAGGAAGGTTTTATCTTTGAAATTTTTAACATGAAATTATCATTATTAAATAAGTCAGAATAGAATTGATAGCATAGATTTACATTTATATCTATGTACCTAAGTTATACCTAATAGAATTTATTTTATAATTTTGATTGTCCATATTATTAGATTATTTCACAGTTTCACGGTTTTCAAATACTTTACCTAGTTCAAAGCGACTCGAGTTGACCACGGTCAAATTTAGTACATGCCATGCATCTGTGGAAAGAACCGTGAACCTATTTTGAAGTAGGATTATGGCGAGTTTTTTAAGGCATTTGCTACTTATTTATACAGGTTGTTAAGTAAAGGGGTGTAAGCCCATCTATGAGGCTACAATGAAATCATATTTTAATATAATTTTAACCAACAGTGTAAAAATTGTAATTCTTTTTAACCCCCGACCAAAAAAGAGGGGTGTTATAAGTTTGACGTGTCTGTCTGTCTGTCCGTTCCACCATAGCTCCCGAACGGATGGAGCGATTTCTATTTAGTTTTTTTTGTATGAAAGGTGAGCTTGGCCCGGGTGTTCTTAGACATGTTTCATGGAAATCGGTTGAGCCGTTAAAAAGTTATGGGGGTGAGAGTGGGGAAGGAAAACAGAAAATCTGTAAATATACTAGTGTGGGGTATCAAATGAAAGCGCATCGCTTCCACATTACACAATATTATGTTGTTTTACATTAAAGGAAATGAAGGCATTGGATTCTTAAATTTTAAATTTACAATACAATACAATATTCTTTATTGAAACACCATAAAAAAATAATATTACAAAGAATTGTGCGTAGCAAAAAGTGAGACAATGGGCGGCCTTATCACTAAAAGCGATCTCTTTATGATTAGTTTTTGATTAGTTAGTAAAGTATTTCGTTTACTTTGACGCCATTGTTTGTTATCGCCATAGGAGAACCTGGTGGAGAGCAAGCAGCACCGCCTGGCGCGGTGCCTGCGCGCGGGCGCGGCGCGGCGGGACGCGAAGCCGTCGGCGCGCGAGCGCGACCTGCTCGCCGCCGCGCTCGCCGCGCCGCCCGCCGCGCCCAACCCCAACACGCACGACCTGCTGTGGAAGTACCGGTAACTACATTCTAATTCTAAGTGGAGGAACTGAGATCTGCACTGACATCTCGCCTGGGAGTGTTTTGTGCATTATCCCCCTGCCTAACCAGGCACCAACCAGCCCAACTCCCTGATGTAGCGGAGTAGGACTTTCGGTGTTGTAACTAGTTGTTTGAGCAAGTCTGCGGATGTAGATGGGGTCTTCGTGTCCGTGAGACGCCTCAACCCCGTCTCCTTTCTTATCTCTTCTGTGGCTTTGCAGTGGATCACTACATGTTCCACCGTCTCCTCTTCCTCAAAGCAGCCGGTAACTACATTTTTAATGTTTTTTAACATTTTTAATAAGTGACGAACCTCACTTTGCAGGTTAAACTATTTTTATGCAGAAAAAATTAAGACACATCCGTAACCTTCGCGCACAGGATTCGAAGCTGCATCTCCAGGATTGCGCCCTGACGTGATAGACTAATTACATCAACGCGTCATCACGTGATAGGTCGAAATTTTTCTGCACTTTGTATTATCGAGTGAAGCCCCGAGTACCCAACCTGCAACCTGAGAACCTGCAAGTGAGGTTTATGACTTATTAAAAACATAAAAAAATTAAATAAATAATGTCTATTTCCGGACTAATCACATATCATCACTAAAACCCAAATTAAGCAGATATTGTACTTTGGGAATTAGGTGACATACTACTACATTTTTTTGTAAATACTTATGATATAAACAATCACACCCGATACCAGAAATTGTAGATCACATACAAAATCTGGTCGCCCTGCGGGAATCGACCCCGTAACCTCTTGCGCCCCAGGCGAACCTTCGACTGAGCCACAGAGGTCGTCAAAAAACAAGTGTGTTAAAAATAGGCCCTAAATAATTATGAATAAGAATAGATTATTAAGTACCTTACATTGTTTCAGATTCTATCTGTCATCCAACAAACGGGCACTTACAAAGTTTTTGGAATGCGTCAATTGGAACCGACCAGGTAACATAATAAAACATAAATGTACACCGCTGCTTAATAATAACTTCATACAAGTTCTTTTCCATCCAAAGGTTGGCAACATTCTGAGTAGAATTTTATTTCATGTCGTATTTTCTATATTTGTTAATGGTGATGTAATTTATATTAGTTTGGCTTCATTTTCGTTGCCCAGGAAGTCCACTGCTGGTCTAGGATAGGTATCCCTTATTGATCTCTAGTTATTTGGACTTACAACCATCGTGAACGAACGGCAAACTTAATTTTTATTGAAGTTTTACTGAAAACTGTACCCGTCTGTCCCACGCCGTATCCAAAAATGTTCCCAGTAAGCTATCACGGTGTTTATTGATCAGTGGCGGATTTACCAGCAGGGTGAGTAGGCTCCAGCCTAGGGCGGCAGATTTTGGGGGCGGCAAATTTGGAGAACGATTTTTTTTTACCTCATAGAAATCAAAAAGATTTTTTACGTTTACGTTTAATTATTGTGTAAATAGCATACATTACCCCGCCCATACATGATGTTTGAGCTTCGATTAGCTCAAAAATATGCAATTTCAACGAAATTGTTGCATTGTAAAAATAATGTATGATATGACAATTGTTGAGGCAAGGGCGGCAACGCGGCAAAAACTATTCAGCCTAGCCCTTGTAAATTTGTAAATCCGCCACTGTTATTGATGACGATGTAATTTCAGGGGAGGTCCGGCAAGCACTGCTGATGATGAAGCAGTGGGCTCCCATGGACGTGGAGGATGCTTTAGAGCTGCTGACTCCCAGGTTCACGCACCCTGCTGTTAGGAAGTAAGTTTCATATGCGTCACGGGAATCTTCGATGTTTGTTTTTTTTCGTTTGAAAGAAATAAGAAACATATGGGTTTATATAAGTAAAGTATAAGTAGTATAGTATAGGTATTGCAAGTAAAATTTTTTTCCATCCTGAGGTTTCCTGGAAGAGATCGCTTTTTGTTTTACGTGTTTATGTTCCTGTGTTGTGTACAATAAAGCGTTTTTGTATTGTATTGTATTGTATTTTTTTAAGTTAAGACGGATGATTTGACCTCCATCATTGGTCATTCATGACGCACGCGTTAGGAGCGCGGAGTTGAAACGCAGATTCATATCCGTCGTAATTAAATGTATTTATTTTCCAAAAGTATGATTCAATAATAGATAGTATGGTTTGATATAAGGTTTCACACAATGCACCAGAAAAAAAAGTCAATATAATTCATTTCACAAACACAGTTTTGTCTTAAACTGCCGCATTGGTGATGAATGTCGAATACAAGATTTAAAATCAATTTATTTCCGTTGTTTTATTTTGCAAATCTTAGAATGAATTGAACAGCTGCATTCCTTGTATAGATACGCGATATCCCGGCTCCGGCAGGCTCCGGACGAGGACCTGCTGTTGTACCTGCTGCAGCTGGTGCAGGCCCTGAAGTACGAGCAGCAGCACGAGGTGGTGGCGGAGTGCGCGGCCGCGGGGCGCGCGGACGGCCGCCGCGACAGCCAGGGTAGTCTGCTCAACGCTTCTTCAGGTTAGTTCTTTGGGTTAGTGCTATAGAGGGGGTGGCGGAGTGCGCGGCCGCGGGGCGCGCGGACGGCCGCCGCGACAGCCAGGGTAGTCTGCTCAACGCTTCTTCAGGTTAGTTCTTTGGGTTAGTGCTATAGAGGGGGTGGCGGAGTGCGCGGCCGCGGGGCGCGCGGACGGCCGCCGCGACAGCCAGGGTAGTCTGCTCAACGCTTCTTCAGGTTAGTTCTTTGGGTTAGTGCTATAGAGGGGGTGGCGGAGTGCGCGGCCGCGGGGCGCGCGGACGGCCGCCGCGACAGCCAGGGTAGTCTGCTCAACGCTTCTTCAGGTTAGTTCTTTGGGTTAGTGCTATAGAGGGGGTGGCGGAGTGCGCGGCCGCGGGGCGCGCGGACGGCCGCCGCGACAGCCAGGGTAGTCTGCTCAACGCTTCTTCAGGTTAGTTCTTTGGGTTAGTGCTATAGAGGGGGTGGCGGAGTGCGCGGCCGCGGGGCGCGCGGACGGCCGCCGCGACAGCCAGGGTAGTCTGCTCAACGCTTCTTCAGGTTAGTTCTTTGGGTTAGTGCTATAGAGGGGGTGGCGGAGTGCGCGGCCGCGGGGCGCGCGGACGGCCGCCGCGACAGCCAGGGTAGTCTGCTCAACGCTTCTTCAGGTTAGTTCTTTGGGTTAGTGCTATAGAGGGGGTGGCGGAGTGCGCGGCCGCGGGGCGCGCGGACGGCCGCCGCGACAGCCAGGGTAGTCTGCTCAACGCTTCTTCAGGTTAGTTCTTTGGGTTAGTGCTATAGAGGGGGTGGCGGAGTGCGCGGCCGCGGGGCGCGCGGACGGCCGCCGCGACAGCCAGGGTAGTCTGCTCAACGCTTCTTCAGGTTAGTTCTTTGGGTTAGTGCTATAGAGGGGGTGGCGGAGTGCGCGGCCGCGGGGCGCGCGGACGGCCGCCGCGACAGCCAGGGTAGTCTGCTCAACGCTTCTTCAGGTTAGTTCTTTGGGTTAGTGCTATAGAGGGGGTGGCGGAGTGCGCGGCCGCGGGGCGCGCGGACGGCCGCCGCGACAGCCAGGGTAGTCTGCTCAACGCTTCTTCAGGTTAGTTCTTTGGGTTAGTGCTATAGAGGGGGTGGCGGAGTGCGCGGCCGCGGGGCGCGCGGACGGCCGCCGCGACAGCCAGGGTAGTCTGCTCAACGCTTCTTCAGGTTAGTTCTTTGGGTTAGTGCTATAGAGGGGGTGGCGGAGTGCGCGGCCGCGGGGCGCGCGGACGGCCGCCGCGACAGCCAGGGTAGTCTGCTCAACGCTTCTTCAGGTTAGTTCTTTGGGTTAGTGCTATAGAGGGGGTGGCGGAGTGCGCGGCCGCGGGGCGCGCGGACGGCCGCCGCGACAGCCAGGGTAGTCTGCTCAACGCTTCTTCAGGTTAGTTCTTTGGGTTAGTGCTATAGAGGGGGTGGCGGAGTGCGCGGCCGCGGGGCGCGCGGACGGCCGCCGCGACAGCCAGGGTAGTCTGCTCAACGCTTCTTCAGGTTAGTTCTTTGGGTTAGTGCTATAAAGGGGGTGGCGGAGTGCGCGGCCGCGGGGCGCGCGGACGGCCGCCGCGACAGCCAGGGTAGTCTGCTCAACGCTTCTTCAGGTTAGTTCTTTGGGTTAGTGCTATAGAGGGGGTGGCGGAGTGCGCGGCCGCGGGGCGCGCGGACGGCCGCCGCGACAGCCAGGGTAGTCTGCTCAACGCTTCTTCAGGTTAGTTCTTTGGGTTAGTGCTATAGAGGGGGTGGCGGAGTGCGCGGCCGCGGGGCGCGCGGACGGCCGCCGCGACAGCCAGGGTAGTCTGCTCAACGCTTCTTCAGGTTAGTTCTTTGGGTTAGTGCTATAGAGGGGGTGGCGGAGTGCGCGGCCGCGGGGCGCGCGGACGGCCGCCGCGACAGCCAGGGTAGTCTGCTCAACGCTTCTTCAGGTTAGTTCTTTGGGTTAGTGCTATAAAGGGGGTGGCGGAGTGCGCGGCCGCGGGGCGCGCGGACGGCCGCCGCGACAGCCAGGGTAGTCTGCTCAACGCTTCTTCAGGTTAGTTCTTTGGGTTAGTGCTATAGAGGGGGTGGCGGAGTGCGCGGCCGCGGGGCGCGCGGACGGCCGCCGCGACAGCCAGGGTAGTCTGCTCAACGCTTCTTCAGGTTAGTTCTTTGGGTTAGTGCTATAGAGGGGGTGGCGGAGTGCGCGGCCGCGGGGCGCGCGGACGGCCGCCGCGACAGCCAGGGTAGTCTGCTCAACGCTTCTTCAGGTTAGTTCTTTGGGTTAGTGCTATAGAGGGGGTGGCGGAGTGCGCGGCCGCGGGGCGCGCGGACGGCCGCCGCGACAGCCAGGGTAGTCTGCTCAACGCTTCTTCAGGTTAGTTCTTTGGGTTAGTGCTATAGAGGGGGTGGCGGAGTGCGCGGCCGCGGGGCGCGCGGACGGCCGCCGCGACAGCCAGGGTAGTCTGCTCAACGCTTCTTCAGGTTAGTTCTTTGGGTTAGTGCTATAGGTGGGCTGTCCATGTCGCTTTCTACCCTGTTGCGCGACGCAAAGGAGTGGTAATGTGTTTATCCATGTATGTTCCTTTGTTAACCCCCGACCAAAAAAGAGGGGTTTGTTGTCTGTCTGTCTGTGTATCTGTCTGTCTGTCTGGAACATCATAACTCCCGAACGGATAGAGCGATTATAATTTAGTTTATTTCTATGAAAGGTGTGTCTGACGCGAGTGTTCTTAGACATGTTTCATGAAAATCGATTGTGCCGTTTAAAAAGTTATGGAGGGTGAGAGTGGGGAAGGAAAACCGAAAATCTGCAAATATACTTGAGTGGGGTATCAAATGAAAGCGCATCGCGTGCACATTACAAAATATTATGGTGTATTACTTTTAAGGTAATTAAGGCATCGGAATCGGGGGTTTTTCCTAATTTAAGATTTATAGGTAAGTGCTATACATAGGTTGGCTGTCCATGTCAGTTTTTACCCGACTGCGCGACACAAAGGAGTGGTAATGTGCTTATCAATGTATGTTCCTTAGCACTATACAAAACGCCTGGGCCGATTTTATGATGTCGCTATTATTAATTAATTATAAAAACGCTTGTTTACATTGTTTCATTGATAACATTTACTTAGTCTACATTCTACAAACATTTTTAACTGGTTGACTGGTTGCTAAAGCTTACTTTTGCTTTAGTTCTGACGTCGAGCGAGATGACGTCATCTCTAACGAGCCACCGTTCCGTGGACGAGACGGCGAACATTGCCGAGGACGTGGAGCATGGAGACAAGGAGAACAATAACGAGTGAGTATCCCTGTCTCCCTCCAGTTTTAAGGATAATATTTTTGGAGTTACTCCTTAAGAAACGATTTGAATTTTATGGCCCGGTACGGAAATTTTATGAGGAGTAAAATCAAGTGTAACACGAAAAGTTGAGGCGTTACGTAGAAAGAGACAAACTTATTATATCTGTAGGATTGAACGTGTAAAAGAATGAGATGGAATACATTACACAGCGTATCTCATTCTCGGGGTCTCCATTTTGCGCGATACTTCGTAGTCTCACTGTATTTTATTTATATTATTTTGTAACATACTTTATGTAATACGCTTTATTGAAGTAATATAAATAATCCAAATAATTACAGATATATGTTTGTTTCATTTATATCATAATTATCGTTCGTAAGGAGTAAACTCCAATCGTGCGTCGTAGCTGACACACACACACTTTTTTACTTTCGTTTTGTTTATGAATCCTAAAATAGGCGCTGGCGGGTTTTAATAATCTGCTAAGTCGCGTGGCCCGCGACAGATCACTTTTGTAAGTCATCATCATCATCATCACCCTATTAACGTTCCCACTGCTGGGACACAGACTTCTCTCTTGGCGAGAGAATTTAGGCCTTAATTCATCACGCTGGCCAAGTACGATTTGGTGAATGTTGCATGCCCTTCAAACTCTTTACAGTTCTCAGAACATGCCGGTTACCTCACGATGTTCGCCTTCACCGTTAAAGCACGTGTTCAAAGCGCACCTAAATTTCTCTTTTGTAAGTGTATGACATACAGCAGCGTCCGCGCCTGCTTAACGCAACATACGCAACCCTATGCTACGTTCCCACTGCTGGGACACTGGGATTTCTCTATCGAGACAAGGAACGAGAGAGAAGTGGCCTTAATTCGCCACGCTGACCACGCGGTTTGGTGAATGACACATGTCCTTCGAACTCTTCAAAGTTTTTAGAACAAGCCGGTTTTCTAACGATGAAATGAAATGAAATAAATTTTATTTGAGACACACACACAATATAAATAAAAGAAGAATTATTAGTAAAGTCACATAAAGTGTCCCAAAAAGGCTTCCAGCTCAGCATTTGTTGACCTGTATGTAACAAGACAACGCTGATCTTCCGTTGGAAGCCCTTTGAGTCACAGCATGCCATAGAATAAACAAAATAATTTAGAAAATTTCACCTTTCAATGTTTGCCTTCACCATTAAGGCGGGTGTTTAAAGCGCACATACATTTTGGATGAAGAAATTATCATCAGCTATCTTTATTCAGGTAAATAAAAAAAGTTTATTATTTAGATTATATACAAATTGTAGGTTAGCCAATTAAAGAAAACTACTTTTTTTTGTAAGTGGAAATAATAATCGTTATAGTAAACTGCACTCTAGGTCTTTAACAAAGAGATTTAAATATAGTAACAGGGCTTGTAACAAAATAAATGTAAAACAATGCGTAAAAATTTATTTAATTCGGTATTACGTAAGATTCTCATTAGTTCTACTTATTGTAATGATAAGCATTACCGAACTATTGTGATATGAGCGCGTGCCAGAATTCATTGCGTTACGTAACAACACAATGTTACTGTACACTCAACAGCAAAAATAACTGATGAAAAATAGGGTTCCAAATATGTATACACTAAATTTAGTCAAAATTTACTGACTGCTGTAGTTTGTTAGAAGTAAAGGAACAAATTAACTGTCATAACTTCATATATAAGTAAGTCATCGCATTTATTTCGATCCTCGATGTTATTATGATCATTTTCTTTTCACTTATTAAACTTCATTTTAAATTGTCACTTAGGTATAATTTGCTGCATCTCGCACGTCGCACTTGAAGATGTTTTGAAACGTTGATTTTGATCACCTACTTTTGCTGTTGCCTGTACCTACTGTGTACTGTGATATTGTGTTAAAGCGATAATATTATTTGTTCCTAATCTATAATCGCTCTGTTTGCTTAGTTTTTTAACTACTTTTTTATTTTATTACAGTTTTGAGGAACCACTATCTGATTCTATAGGAAGGTTTATACTTATAAATTGCTTTTACAAGTCAGGGCGGGTAGTGAATTAAGTATTTTATAACCAGGTATAGTCAAATTATTAATAAATAATATGGATATATATGGACTCATCACTAAGATTTGTTAAAGCAAACAATTGAATAAATGATTTTGTATCTTGTATCTCATTATTAATGAAAAAGTATTTTTTTTTATTTAGAACTTCCTATACATAATAGATTATTTATACGTGCTAATTAATTGCAAAAAAAATCCTTAAAGTGTTTCCGAAAAAGATTACGTTTTCGTCAATATTAAAGCCATCCTTGACAGAAATCGCCCAACATATTTGAACTTCAAATAAAGGCTGAATTAGACGGAAATCATTATCTATTAATAAAGAACTACTTAAGTTTGCTATGAAAAAAAATATATTTTATTTATTACAAGTATACTTTAACAAACTTTTTATATAAACGTATTGATTAGAAATCAAATTACATGTAAGAAATAATTTGAATTATTAATTATTTGATTAAATTTTGAGTCATGGCCATATTATTGCGAGTAATGGCGCAAACTCTCCGCTCTCTGATTATAACTTAATACAGTATAATATATTATATACTAAGCAGTTCAGGCCATGGGGTTGCCCTTGATTTATGGATTATACCGCGGGAATAACATATTATCTCGCGCTAAAATTGCCAATAACCTTCGTGGATATACATATAGTTTCTTAACAGTGAAATATATTTTTTTAATCGGACCAAGTACCAAGTAACTTAACCATTAATTATTTTTATTTGATTAGAATGATTGGTCGATTGAAAAAAAAATGATTGACTGATTTATTATCATAGGTGTGTGTATTAAAGAATGTTATATTCTATAAAAGTAGTTCCCGAGATTGGCGCGTTCAAAAAAAAACAAACAAACTAAAGTCTTCAGCTTCATAATACTAGTACATAAATAAATAAAATAAATGAGAAATATATATATATATATATGAGAAAGATTTAATGTTTGAGTAGCCCCTCACTTCGCGGCTCTTATCCTCGGTTTGTAAATTACTTATTACATTAAAGTGGGCGTATGCTAAGGTGGATGTGTGGAGTGACCCGTAGGTCTATTACGTAAAACTTTGCAGTAGCGACAGCAACAGTAAAGCGACAGCGAGCGCTACGTGATTGGTTGAAAATTGTTTCTAGCCTGTTTCTGATCTGTTTCAACCAATCGCGTACTGTTGGCTGTTGCTGTAGCTACCGCAAAGTTTTACGTAATAGACCTACCGGATGGATAAATAAGGAATGAGTATAGATAGATAGATAGATAACTCTTTATTGTACACCACAAATAAAATACAAACTGCAAACAATAACAAGACAATACATTGGAGTACAAAGGGCGGCCTTATCGCTGTGAGCGATCTCTTCCAGGCAACCTTTGGATGGACGTATATAAGAGGTAGTTTGAAAGTGGCACCATTACGGATAAGTTGAGAGGTAATAATATGTTAGCGTGGTTTGGGCATGTTATGAGAAGTAACGAAAGCCATGTTACGAGAAGAGCGTTAGATATGAACGTGGATGGATATGTGGGAAGTGGGAGGTCAGCGAAAAGATGGATGGACTGCGTGAAAGCAGATATGTGTAAGAAAGGAGTGAGTGTTGAGATGACGGGTGATAGAGGGAAATGGAAGAAAAACACATGTTGCGCCGACCCCACATAGTGTGGGACAAGGGCAGGATGATGATGATTTAAGTGGGCGTATATTTAATGGTATTTGATATAGTTAATCTAAGTTTGTGGGCGTCTGACTCTACTCTGGCTTACTCAATACTCAATTCTTTATTGCTGTTTACACAATGATTACCTAAACCTAAGACATAGTTATATTATTACCGCAGGGGAGGCAGACATAGGCTTTTTAATGTTGGTTATTTTTTAGATTGTGTATATGTCAAGATATTCATTACTAAAATAATTATAATTTATGCTTGTTCTGCTGACTCGTAACGCAAGGGTCTGGGACGTCGTTAGTCGTTTAAAATTATTTTACTCGCAACACTATTTTGGTGATTAAACATAAAATGTATAATAGTCTAAAGTTAATATTAGTTGCCTTTTTAATATTGTTATTGGAGCCATCATTTGACCACAATCTAACCTGATGTTAATAGTGACGATGTGCTCTAAGATAGGGCATGAAGACCTAGAAGGTAGATGGCTTCTCCGGACCACATAACGAAACACGAATAAATCGTTTCACGCACTGGCCCAGCTTGGAGGGTGGTGACAAGCCGCGGCCGAAGCCGAAAGACCAGAGAGAATGCGAGAGAGAGAAGCCGCACCATTATAGCATAACACAACCCACAGAACAAAATAACAATTTATTCAAATTATAATACAAACTACGCTATTTATGTGTATAGGTACAAACAATGGCATACCAAGCCAAGGCTATCAAACATATTTTCTTGGAAGTGGAACCTTCCGGGCATTTGTGCCTTAATTTCGACCTGGCGCCCGTCGCTCCAGTGGCGCAATTGGTTAGCGCACGGTACTTATAAGACAGTAGTCGTGAGCCATGCCGGGGTTGTGAGTTCGAGCCTCACCTGGAGCATAATTTTGCTTTTTTTATCATTTTTGTTGACATAATAACTATACAGTTTTAGGTAGACAACGTTATACGTCGACATCAAATAAGTTTTGTGTAGTGAGCTCTATACATACTTAATCGAATGTTTTGGGAGTAATAGTATTTAGAATCGATTATTGTTTAAATCGGCTAACTAAATGTCCAATTTACAAAAATAACTTCGGATAGGAGACTCTAACAATCAATTTTTCAGTCGGCCCTTAATCTAAAAAAACATTATGTCAATAGGTTAACAGTTTCGTAACAAACAGTTTACAATATTTGATAACTTATTAAATAACTGCTTTCGTTGTTATTGTTCAATTGTTATTTTTCCGAGTACAACAAATTTCGAAATCATTTATTTGCTAGAAGTATGGTGCAATAATGGATTATTGCACCGTACTTCTAGCAAATAACGTTTTAATTTATCAGTTATAGTAATCTAGCTGAGCCGTTCCGACTTTGCACGGATGCGAAATCCTCCCTCTTGAATCAGCGGTTTTCAGCTGTAGGTAGAGCCTACTGCTGAAAACCCCAATAAGATCCGTTCGGTAGTTTTTGAGTTTATCCCGAACATAAAGACACGCGGCTGGGGACTTTCAGCCACTTATCAATGAACACAAGTATTATTTTAATAAAGGTATCGTAGAACCTTAAGAATTTTGTTTTATGAGTCGAAGGATTGATTATTGATTACGAATCAAGAGGTAAAAACCCAAAAATATAGCTTTCGTATGTTAAAAAAGTATTTGGGCTTCAAGATAAATTTATAAAACAATATTACCATCAGATGAGATTGTGAACTAACATCTTCAATTAAAAGAGGTTATTAGAGAGATGAATTATTTAAAAAATAAGCTAGTTTAAAAGTTTTTATTTATATTTTTAAAACATAGTATAACTATAATTGAACCTTTAAATGGTTTTAGCATATAAAAAACAATGTAAATTATAGATTCCTAATTTTCTTCACAGAGAACAACCCGAGGCGCCCGAAGAATTAAGCTTAGCAATGTTCCTAATAGAGCGAGCCTGTGCCAACAGCGTCGTGGCCAACTACCTCTACTGGTATCTCCTCATAGAGTGCGAAGACCAGCGCGCGCCGCAAGACAGGGTGGCCAGAAACATGTATCTAGCTGTCATGAGGACGTTCTCGCACAAGTTGGCTAAAGGTGAGAGTTGTGCCAACTACGAGTGATCTACTCAAAGGGGACCAAAGAGGACAGAAGAGAGAAACATGTACCTCGTGGTTATGTGGACGCTCTTTCGTCAAGTTGGCTAAAGTTGAGTGCCAACGGCGTGTGCCAACTACTAGTTTTTGCTCAGAGAGTGCGAGTTTTAAATAATATATATAATTCTTCTATTCCGCATATAATATACTATTATTTCCGTGCACGACAAGTAAGTTACTTTGACCTGTGCCTTCTCTGGTTGTATTGCATATGTGTTTGGTAGGGAGGGTTGTAGTGTGCATATTGTATATTAGTACTTTTTACTATATCTAACTACCTCTATACTCCATCATACCACATCGTCACTTTACATCAGGTGAGATTGTGGTGAAATAAAGGCCTCGGTACCTAAGAACAAAAAAAAAACTGTGCCTACCATACTTAATAATATATAAGTAGAAATTGAAATTAAAAATAAAATAAATATTCCCAGACAATCAACACAACAACATCAAACCCCTAGGTAAGCTCTAAGCTTGTGTTACATAATATAATAGACATTCATATAAAGATATTTTTTTTATTATACACATTAAAGCACCCGGACCAAGACCACCCCTAAAACGAACTAAATATGTTAATATATTGTGTTTGTCCAGGTAACACCGACCACCAGCGCACGCGGTCCTTCCTGGCGCGCCAACAAGTGTTCATAGACAAGCTGGTGAAGTTGGTGAAGACTGTTACGAGGGAGAGTGGCAACAGGAACAAGAAGGCCGAGAGGCTGCAGCAGGTAACATTGTAGATCAAAGTCAAAGTCAAAGTCAAAACGTTTATTTCCTTAGACGCTTATGGCGTACATGGACGGGTCAACTTAAAGCTAATTTAAATAAAAAAAAGGTGTGTGTGCGATTCACACACGGTAGAAGTGAAACTTCAGTAAATCGACAAAAGAATGAGATGAAAAAAAATAACTGCAAAAAGATTTTATTCGGGCGGTCACCCATCCAAGTACTGGCGTTCCGGAAAGATGCTTAACCTTGTTAGCGTTTAAGATTGGCTTACCTGTCATATTTCCGTTGCATCCGGTCTGAAATCACAACGATTCTAAAGAAGTTTCACTTCAAAACTAAGAATAACCAAGGAAATAACATTGTCTTGACAGTTCGCTTCAATTTTTTACACTGAGTTGAGAAGCGAATAGAACAACCCAGCTTTCAACTCTTATGTTGTTATTATAACAATATTGGTGTACAACATGTTTACCACATATACATTATTATACATTTATAGCGCCATCTATCCGCAGACTACATAACAACATCTATTAATAGAAATATGGAATATTTTTTCTATTGGAGAGTCCATTTAACATGGGCAACGCCATTTCATGAACAGCTAGGTGTTTATAAATCACATGTAACAGCTATAACTTTAATTTCAGTTGCTAGCCGACCCCGATGCATTCAAGTTCAACTTCACCAATTTCGAGCCGATGCCTTTCCCTCTTGATCCAAGTGTAACCATCAAAGGTAAATAGTTTATTATGGCCCTTCGATAAAATTGATGATTTGGTGGAAGCAGCCTGCATCCGCGGCAGGCTTCCAACCAAAATAAAGAAATATAATGATGTCCGGTTACATTTGCAAATAGTATGTATTGTTACTGTCAACTTTCAGAAAGTCAATTCAATTCAATTTCTTGTAATTGGACTCTGCGCTTGAAGCGACAATTTGCCAGTGCCGAGTTAAATAAAATTATAAAGTGAAAAAGTTGTTACTCAGTTGAACGCCATTTTTTTTGCGGATAGATGAAGATGTCAGAAATAAACTGCTTCACTGTTTATTTCTGACATCTTCAGATAGTCATATGATTGTGTTTGGTTTGACAGCTAATTTAAAAGCTAAAGTTATATGACAATTTAACGTTACATTTTATTTTCATGCCTTTGCTTATTGATCCCCACAATGGCCACTGCTGGCATTATACTTGTCAAAATAAAATTATTTATGGGTTTTGCTCTAGTAAAATTAATTAAATTCATCAAAACAAGTACAATTAGTTCATTGTAACCTCATACAGTACAGTTCAGTGTAACTTTTTACGGCGTATCAGGCAGAGCAGAGCAGCGTCGAATGACCACCAACAAGATGGACAGATGACTTTGTCAAAGCTACAGACTCACGGTGGATATCACGAAACAATTGGTAGTCATTGAGGAAGTCTTATAGCCGTGTTGGCTAAGTGGGAGCGCACTCGACTTTCATTCCGAAGGTCGTGGGTTCAAACCCATGCACCTCTGGATTTTTCTTCTTGAGAAATGTATGTGCGCTTTAAACACGTACTTTAACGGTGAAGGCATACATCGTGAGGAAACCGGCATGTCGGCATGACAGTCTCTGGTAGTTGGCTTCGGCCGCGGCTTGTCACCACCCTCCGGGCTGGGCCAGTGCTTGAAGCGATTTTTTCGTGTTTCGTAATGTGGTCCGGAGAAGCCATCTACCTTCTAGGTCTTCATGTCCCATCTTAGACCACATCGTCACTTTACATCAGGTGAGATTGTGGGCAAATAAAGGCATATCAAGCATAAAAAAAAAGTTTTGAGAACTTTAAAGAGCTTGAAGGACATGTGACATTCTCCAACCAGCACTTGGCCAGCGTGGTGAATTAAGGCCTAATCTCTCTCGTCAAGAGAGAAGTCTGTGTCCCAGCAGTGGGAACGTTAATAGGGTGATGGATGATGCGGAAGTCTTATGACAGATGTCGTCTTAAAACGTTATATAATGTTGATTGTTATCTATATAAATAAAAATGAATTGTTGTTCGTTAGTCTGCTTAAAACTCGCGAACGGCTGATCGGATTTATCTTATCATAGTCATCTTAGTCTTGAAATGTTCGTGGAGGTCTAGGGAAGGTTTAAAAGGCGAGAAAAAGTCGAATAATTGCCGGGAACTTTTTTTTAATAAACACCCGTGCGAAGCCGGGTCTGGCCACTAGTAGGAAATATATTTGTTATCTTCCTTTTTCCAGGTATAGTGGCCAAGAAAGCGTCCCTGTTCAAGTCCGCGCTGATGCCGTCGAAGCTGACGTTCCTGACCGCGGAGGGCGTGGAGTACGCCGCCATCTTCAAGCACGGGGACGACCTGCGCCAGGACCAGCTCATCCTGCAGATGATCACGCTCATGGACAAGCTGCTGCGGAGGGAGAACCTGGACCTCAAGCTCACTCCCTACAAGGTTAGTGCGGGTCTTAGAGAGTCCTATACAATCATTTGACTGCCTCAGTGGCGCGGTGGGCGAGGGCCTGCTTGCGGCGCAAGAGGTAGCGGGTTCGATTCCCGCCGAGGGTCAAGTGTTTGTATGTTCTGAAAACACTTTCTCCTTGGTCTGGGTATTTAATATGTATAATAAAAATATCTATGTATGTATGTCTATTTTATTAAGTATATCAGATGTCTAGTACCCGTAACACAAGCTAAGAGCTTACCACGGGGCTTGATGTTGTTGTGTGGATTGTCCGGAAATATTTATTTATTTTATTTCTGTAGGTGCTGAAGACTATACAGCTAGAAGGATGGTAGAACTGTATTATAGATACAATGAAGCCAAGTTCGTAATAGGTAGTGGGGAATAAATCAAACTTGAACCTTGAACTTGTTTCGTAAACGCAACTCTAAAGTTTAATAAAAAAAAATGTTCGGACATTCCACACAACTACAACAACAAGTATAACAGTCTATTAGACATACACATATACATATTTTTGAAGTGAACTTGTGACTTCTATAGAATCGTTGTGATTTGAAACCGGATGAAACGGAAATGGAAATAAGATTGGCTTACCTGTCGGGTAAGCTAATCTTAAACGCTAACAAGGTTAAGCAGCCTGTCGCGCGACGCCAGTACTTGGATGGGTGACCGCCCGAACAAAATCTTTTTGCAAAGTATTTTTTTTGCTTTTTTTTTTATTCTTCTTATTCTTTTGTCGATTTACTGAGGTTTCACTTCTCTCGTGTGTGAATCGCACACACAACTTTTTTTTATTATACATATTTAACTGCCAGACCAAGGAGAAAGTGCTTGCAGAACATACAAACACTTGACCACTCGACGGGAATCGAACCCGCTCACTGTTGCGCTGCAAACGGACCGTCGCCCACCGCGCTACTAAGGCAGTGTTTTAGCTCCGGTTTTTACTATTTTTGTTGAAAGCGCCATCTTTCGTTGAATAGTCGTATTCTTTACCCTCTTCATCATCTTTGATCCCGAAAAGTCCTAACTACGTTCTTATACCCAGTCTAAATTAAATCCTATGTACACGACGTAAAGTATGTTTTATGTTGGTTACCTTTCCGCAATTTCGTGGAAGAACAGTTTCATACTCCCCGTGACTTGAACTTTTTCTTGGCAGGTTTTAGCGACAAGTTCAAAGCACGGCTTCCTGCAATTCGTGGAGTCGGTCACGGTGGCGGAGGCCCTGGCCGCGGAGGGCAGCATCCAGAACTTCTTCCGCAAGCACAGCCCGTGCGAGGCCGGCCCCTACGGCATCCGCAAGGAGACCATGGACACCTATATACGCAGCTGTGCCGGCTACTGTGTCATCACTTATCTGCTGGGTAAGATAACCAACTTGGATAGACCATTGTGGAACAATCACATTTGTATCAACTCATATACATTTAATGATGATCGCGACAACAAATCCTTGTGACCCTACTGTAAA
Source organism: Gymnoscelis rufifasciata (assembly GCA_929108375.1). NCBI lineage: Eukaryota > Metazoa > Arthropoda > Insecta > Lepidoptera > Geometridae > Gymnoscelis > Gymnoscelis rufifasciata. The sequence continues at coordinate 14,137,071 of OV815314.1, forward strand.
CATATTGACCGTCATTTGTCAATATATTTATGAAGCCATTATGTATACGCATAAAAATATTAATTTGTTTACAAAAAATAGTGATAAACACAATGTAAATACAAGAAATAAATATAAACTCGCTTTGCCCACCACTAGGCTGCATAAGGTTAATGTATCATTTAAAGGGCAATGTATCCGCTTCTACAACAAGATTCCCAAAGAATTGCAACAGTTGTCAATTACTAAATTTAAGAAAATTGTAAAAAACAATTTTGTAAAAAAGTTTATTATAATATATCGGATTACCTTGAGGACAAAACTGCTTGGGACGGAATCTGCTCCAACACAAAATCAAAAACAAGACTAACAAACAAATAATGATTGTAAAGTTTCAATACAAAAATGAGCTAGAGTTTCTAATCGCTTCTTTGCTCTAGTGTAAAAAAAGCGAAGCGACCAGATACCATAAATTTATTTCCTACTTATCTTTAAGCACCTATGATTATTGTTTTTTGTTTTTTTGTAATTTATTTTGACGTGTCTAAGTTTATAAAACCAAACTATGGAAATAAATGATTTTGTATCTTGTATAGGCTTGATAGACCTAGTGTAGGGAACAGCGGCAAACTGAAGGTACTATCTATCAAATTGTATTTAATATAAATGCTCTAGTTACTAAGTTCTAAGTAAAGATGTTGGATACCTAAATAAAATTAAGTTTTAGAAAACAATAAATTCATTAATTATTGTTATTAAGAACCGTAATGGTGTCAAATTTATTGAATAGAGAAAATTTCAACGTTGACCGAAAAGCAAAACTACACTTTGGATCGAGAACCGTCTCCTATTGTGAAGTCGGTTAAAAGCAATCTACATCCACCCAGAACTGGAGTGGAGTGATCTGTATTTAACTACTAGTCCTTAAGGAAACATTTATTATTAAAAACATAGAAAAGACAGGTGCTTAGATTGTCGATAAGGGTTTCGATAGTGTGATACAATCTATATAAATAATAAATCTAAATTTAAAATTTAAGAAAAACCCCCGATTCCAATGCCATAATTTCCTTAAACGTAAAACAACATAATATTATGTAATGTGGACGCGATGCGATTTCATTTGATACCCCATACTAGTATATTTGCAGATTTTCGGTTTTCCTTACCCACTCTCACCCCCATAACTTTTAAACGGCACAACCGATTTTCATGAAACATGTCTAAGAACACTCGCGCCAGACTCACCTTTCATACAAAAAAAAACTAAATTGAAATCGCTCCATCCGTTCGGGAGCTATGGTGCCACAGACAGACAGACAGACACACAGACAGACAGACACGTCAAACTTATAACACCCCTCTTCTGATCGGATTTATCTTCTTAGTCTTGAAATGTTCGCGGAGGTCTAGGGAAGGTTTAAAAGGCGAGAAAAAATCGAATAATTGTCGGGAACTTTTTTTACCCGTGCGACGCCGGGGCGGGCCGCTAGTATAAAATTAAGGCATATAAATAAAAACCTTACAGACTAACATATACTATGATATATAATTTTACGATGATTTTGCGTCAAGATTTAATTACCACTAGCAGATCACTTTCCCTGCAACATATTGTATAGATTTATTCCCATTCTTTCAGGCGTCGGGGACCGTCATCTCGACAACCTCCTCCTAACCCGGTCGGGCGCCCTATTCCACATCGACTTCGGCTACATCCTGGGGCGCGACCCGAAGCCGCTGCCGCCGCCCATGAAGCTGTCCAAGGAGATGGTGGAGGCGATGGGCGGCGTGCACTCCGACCACTACCACCACTTCCGCAAGCAGTGCTACACCGCCTTCCTGCATCTCAGGAGGTATACTCATTCAGTAATCCATTTATTAAATAAATAAATATTTCCGGACAATCCACACAACAACATCTAGCCCCGTGGTAAGCTCTTAGCTTGTGTTACGGGTACTAGACATCTGATATACTTAATATAATATACATACATACATACATATTTTTTACTAGCTGTGCCCCGCGGTGTTACCCGCATTATAATGGATTTTCCCGCGGAATGACGTTTTCCCGCGGTAAAAAGTAGCCTATGTTATTTTTCAGGCTCTAGAGATTCTGTGTACCAATTTCATTTAAATCGGTTCAGTAGTTTTCGCGTGAAAAAGTAACAAACATCCATACTTACAAACTTTCGCCTTTATAATTGTAGTAGGATTATACATATTAAACACCCAGACCAAGGAGAAAGTGCTTGCAGAACATACAAACACTTGACCCCTCGGCGTATTCATCCACCTTACAGAAGTATTTCGGGGAGAAGCGCCCATAAATGCACCAGTATGGGGGGAGTTGAGCTGCAGTCGAGATACGGATCCTCTGAGATACAGTCACTGATTAGTTCAGAAGGATCCGTAGCCTTGACGGTATGCGAAATATGCTTCTTATACTTGGTGCAATTAAACCTAGTCTAGTTTAGTTTTTAGTTTTAGTCTTAGTGTAGTTATAGGTCGTCTGTAAGACATCGTCCCATCGATAAGATGCACCTTTTGTAAAAAATTTTTAGAATAAAAACTATTTTTATTTTTATTTATTTTTTTTACCTTAGGAACTAATTGTACAGTTGGTTTCGTTAGAGGTTGTACATGTGATTTCTCAGCAGCGGCTTATCAGGTGCCTTGTCAAATCTATAGATTTAAAACATTGATTGAAATACATTAAAAAAAAATGCACACTACAGAATGATAATCACAGTAACAAAAGGATTGATTTGTACAACATAATATTTCCATGTCAGAGAAGGCTGACTCATGATGGTGCCTCTATATGAGTACAGTAAGCATCGCTTACTGGTAACCAACTTTCATTGGTGGTTTGTATGCAGAAGGGTGGGTATACCAGTAAACGACGCGTACTGTACATCGAGCTTTTTTTTTATGCTGCATAAGCCTTCATTTGACGACAATCTCACCTGATGTAAAGTGACGATGTGGTCTAAGATGGGACATGTAGACCTAGAAGGTAGATGGCTTCTCCGGACCACATTACGAAACACGACTATAAGCTACGGCTTGAAAAAAAATTTGCTAGAGTTTCTAATCGCTTCTTCCATTCCTTCGTTCCAGTGTAAAAAAGCGAAGCGAGAGAGCGATATGATAAATTAATTTCCTGAGTACCTATGTTTTTTTGTCTTTTATTTTTGACGTTTCTAAGATTTGTAAAACCAAACAATGGACATTAATGATTTTGTATCATGTATCTTGCTTCCAGTGGCTAAGGTGGTTATAAAACACAATACAATACAAAAACACTTTATTGTGCACGAAAACAAAACCAATATAGTGATTCTAAATTTAACCCCTGTGTTTACTGTGTATGGCAAACAAAACAATCCTTGGCTGGTCAGCTAGTAATTAACATAAACATAACATAAAAATATTACAAATTAACATAATCACAATGGAACGTTGAACTACTGCGATAGTTATAAAACTATGTTGCAGTATCAGCGCCCTCCTCCAAACAAAGTTTACTTATGTGTTATTAAGTGTACCTTGTGAAAGGCATCAAACAAATTTAACTAAGTATTTAAAATTAAATAAATAATCTGTTCTATTCGTTTCAGACACTCGAATCTGATGTTGAACCTGTTCGCGCTGATGGTGGACGCGTCGGTGCCGGACATCGCGCTAGAGCCCGACAAGGCGGTCAAAAAGGTGCAGGACAAACTCAGGTACGTTCTAGAATCAACACACTGCTGGGTATAGTGACCCTCTTCATCGTTACAATAGCTCTCTGATATGACAAGCATTATTTAGTAAATGTTAAATATATATATATTCGAAATTAAAATTTAAGAAAACCTGCTTTATTACAATGCCTTAATTTCCTTAAAAGTAAAACACAATAACTTTTATTAATGTGCACGCGATGCGCTTTCATTTGATACCCCACACGAGTATATATGCGGATTTTCCTTCCCCAGTTCCCCACTCTCACCCCCATAACTTTTAAACGGCTCAACCGATTTTCATTAAACATGTGTAAGAACACCAGCGCCAAGCTCACCTTTCATACAAAAAAAAACTAAATTGAAATCGCACCATCCGTTCGGGAGCTATGACGATAGACAGACAGACACACAGACAGACAAACTTAAAACACCCCTCTTTTTTGGTCAAGGGTTAAAAAGAAAGAAAACTCAACATCTGTTATTTTGCACATGACAATACAACGCTGATCTTCCGTTGAAAGCCTGTTAAATTTATATAGTTTAAATATAAAAACACCATAATGGTGAAAACTAATAAAAGCTGTTCTTCTCAATACAGTGTAAAAAATGGAAGCGAAAAATGTTTTGTGTAATAACTTTCATTTGACATGTATGGCCTGTTCTTCTAAGGAAATGAATGTTTTGACTTTGACTTCATTACGCTAACTTTTGGAGCCTCAACCAGTACCTTCCGACTATCTTGAGGATTCACTGCCTCTGGTAGAACCATTTTTAGTTTCCCAAGAGACTGATTTCTGCCACCCAAGTGAGGGTCGGCGTGGTGAATTAAGGCCTAATCTCTCTCGTCAAGAGAGAAGTCCGTGTCCCAGCAGTGGGAACGTAAAAAAGAGATAGACTGATGCTGAAAAATTTATGTAGTATATTTATTTCTAAGATCTAAACAGACAGCGTTTTATACAACTTCAAAATTAAAAAGTGTACTCCCCTGCTTTCGGTAGCGTCGTAAAGGTTCATTGTTCCATAAAAACCATAAAGAATTATTGTATCCTCAAAACAATCACTGGGTACGAAGTCTGTCATCTGCGAGTTGTTTGCCAATTGGCGGTTTAAAAACATCAAATTGTTAATTATTAAATGAAATAAATCAATATTTAAAACATTTTCTATCTCTTTCAGGCTGGACCTCGGCGACGAGGAAGCGGTACACTACTTCCAGAACCTTCTAGACATGTCTGTGACAGCTGTCATGGCCGTCTTAGTAGAACAATTCCACAAGTTCGCGCAGTACTGGCGAAAATAACACTTTCAAACATCACAATAAAGGCTGTTAAACTTGAAGACTTATGGCAAATATTCGTGTCCTCGGTGAAATAATTATCGTACTGAAATATTGTCAGATATGGCACGTGCAGCAACTATAGGTGGCAGCACTTCAGAATATCAAATGTTAGTCTGATGTGGTAAAACATTCAAATCCATGGCACCAGTTGTCAGAACCGTCGATGGGTATGTTCCTTTGGCTGATAGAACAAAACCTGTACAACGTTCCAATTGATAGCACCAGTTGGCAGCACTGTCGATATGCACGTTTCCTATAGAGTCTATCTGTATAAGGGCTTCCGCGAGTAATTTGCCGCTAGGGGCGCTGGTGTGCCGTGAGGTCCAAATGTCAAATTAACAATATATTTTATTTTAAAGCGATTTCTGATATTTTGTCAATGATAACTATGCCTGAGGACTTCGTGGCGTCTACGGGTAAGCCCAAAAACGTTGTCCCTTAAGTTATAACTTAGTAGAACACCCCTGAATGTAAAATATAGCGCAGCTTACTGCTTTGCGCGTTAGCTTGCCTAACACTTATACATAACTTAAGTTAAAATGGGCCCTTATCTATAATTATTTCATGCGTATTAGTACTCTGAATAAATTAAGAATGTTTTTTACGAAGGTGCGTACAGATCTCTCTTCATTTTGCCATGTTTAGTATGGTATCATTGTTTCTAATGTAACCAATGGTTAGTTATTTGAATAATTTTCAGCAAATAATTAAATATTTAAAATTGTGTGTCTTTTAAGCTCTGAAGTTTTCGATGCTTATAAGCTATCATTGTTAATTAAATATAATTCAATAGATAATTATTTTGTACAGCTAATATTTACTTAAAAGTAAATTTATTTCGCTCAATTTTCTTTCACATCAAATTCACAATAATAGTGTTCCTATTTTTATTTTGTAATATTGATATTACGAAATTATAATTAATAATCTCCATGTATTCAAATTATAATTACTTGTTTTTTTTCTGCATTATCCTGAATGTTGCATGTAAATATCTGATTTTATACTGTGATATACTTATGTATTAATAAATAAAATATTTCAATAATATATGAGATGTTTATTAAAATAATGACTTGTTCAATCTTAACATAGAAGTAAGCAGTAACATAAAAAAAATATAATTATTAGTCAATAGCTTATAAGCTTAAATCACTTCGCCGGGCCTGCCATTAATCAATATTAACAAATGACTGAAAGTACAAAAAAAAACAATTATATAAAAATACAACAGACCGAATTAATTGTTTAACTAATCAGGACTTTGAGAATAGTGCCCATTTTCACCAACATTTCCAAAATACTTTCCTTATCTGAAGGAAAATTCACACACTTTGTCCTGTCTAAAGAAATACTTCAATCTGAAGGACCGTTGGTAAAAACTGGCATAAGATTATTTATTAATTATTTGTCAACAGGACCTTCAAACAATTCAGAGGAAACAAATTGTTTCGGCCCTGATCTGCTGTATAACAACATCTATTGTGTACTTATAGACCCTTACATTGGAATTACATTAGAATTGGAATTAATAAAACATTTATACAATATAAGCATAAGAGAGTGTTTATATAATTCGTAAGTTTAATAAAGATCATCATAAAAAGTGGTCGGTTAATTAAATAATTTACGAATAAACTGAATGAACTAAGTAATTTCGTAATTTCGTCTAAGCTTGGAAAATGCAAACATCGTTTCGTCGCAAACGCAACATTCAGCATCGTCAACGAGCCGCCCCCGCTCTTCCCTTGCAATCTACAGATTGAATCTTGATCATCAATAAGACCAGTCTTGAGATAGTCATGTTTTTCAAAATAATTACATGTGTGCAGCCATCAAATCCGCGCCGTTAGAAACACAATCACTCGCCATGTATATCTTGCTGCCCGTCGCTGTTTGGACCACGTCGCAGGCCGCTATTTCTGCGTACGTCACTCCTCCTATCACGAAAACCAACACAGTTTTCGGCTTAAGAGGAAACAGACCTCCGAAATTAGGATCAGCCTTCAAAATCTTCGCAAAGATCTTTGGATCTCGACACCCGTACTCAAGCTCCGCATTTAAAGTAAGATTTGAAAGCTTTTCGTTTAACGTTTCGATGCCTGTCTTTAAGCTTTCTATAATTTGACCTCCGATTTTAAGATCGGGTAAGGTTAGTTTCGTTAACGTGTCTGCTAAAGATTCAGAGGTTAGGAGGATATTACAAATTGCAGCAATAAGAGGAATGTAACCACCGTTGAAGACATAGCCAGGGGAGGATTTTCCAACTTTCTCTGGCTGGGAAGGGAGCTGTTTTAGCTTGTTTGCAGCCGTTTGGAATTCATTCGTCCATTTCGGTAATCGATCACTTAAATTCCCCAAATTCGATATGTTAAGTGAAAGTTTCAAGTTTGTGGGTTGTATCAATAACCCAGCACTGATCATGTTCTGAAAAACGTACAGAAACTTGTACCCAAAAGCTAATAAATACTTATTTACAAGAGAATTATATTCTTCATAAGATAATCCTTGAGTTAAACTCAATAAACTCATGAGTCGTAAACTATTGTACATGTGAATGTCTGTGCCGAAGTGCTCATCGACGAATTGGAAGTTGGACTTCTTGTTTCTGTTGTTCAACATTTCTGTTTCAGCTAGTTTGAGATTCTCGAATTTGTTGCTCATTTCTGAGATAATAGTCTCACACGCTAATACATGGTTGACCAGGCTTTGCTTGAACAATGTTACTTTTTGCAATTTCGTCTGTACATAGTGCTTCATCTCTTTGATCCCTAGAGCTTTAATATCTTCACTTTTAAGTAGTTTCGCTTTCGAACTGAGAACACTTAAAACTTCTGAGAAGTGTCTATGCTTAATTTCTCCATACAAAGTGTCTATAGAACTATCTAATGTCATTGATGTGGTCTTATTAGTTCCAGCGTCATTATCTAGTCCAAAATCTAATTTTCCTTTCTTTATTTTCGTCTCCTTAACATTCATATCAAGATGGCCACAGTTTATACTGAAAATTTCACTTAATAACCCACTGTATGTTGCTGGAGTAAGTAGACTAGATGCATAATCTTGGTTTCTATCTATGATCACCAAGGCACCTATATCTCTAGATGATCTTGTGTCTATAAATTCTCTTGAATAAGTCTCATTATAAGCTTCAATCATATCCAAAACACTAGCAGATAATTTTCCCACTGAGAAAATAGCTTTAGGTTTTCCTGTGACATGGAATAAACTCCACAGAGACATGGCTACACTTGATAATAATGAGTTGTTTTGCTCAACAAATAACTGCTTGAATAAGAAAGGTAATTCTAAACTTAGGAGCTGTTCATCTAACGCCATTAGCTCCCAAGCAAGTGTGTGAAGTTTGACTACTCCGTATAAACCTTTACTTTCTAGAAGAGAGTCATAAGAACACAGAACTTTGGGTACTATTATGACGTGAAAGCAGTTGAGTTCTGCTAAAGAGGCATTCTGGCTGAGTAGAGAGGCAATTTGGTCAAGAACACATTTGTACTTGATGATACAGGCTGGAATGAAGTATACTCTGTTGGTGTTTGCTGTAGGGCCAAGTTGTGGGTCCATTTTGTAGATCTTATCAATCCCATGTAACCTGAAAGAAAAAAACATACATATTTTTATGCTTATGCTTCAGAAGGTGAAGCCTGTCTAGCACTGAAGATACAGATTATTGTCACAGTAATAATTATCATGAATATAAAATTGAGGATGTGTCTTGTTAATATGGAATGCAAAACAAAATCAAATTAATATGCATTATTAACATTTATTCGTATGCAATTGCGTTGGAAAGTGAGAGGCCACAAGTTGACAATTTAAGTAAGAATGTTTATAAGTGCCGATTTTGCACCTTTACTCCATACTAAGGTAAATGCGCGGAAAAGTGCAGCTCCTGGTATCAATGCAAAGAGCTGTGGCGGATGAAGCCGAAGATTAAGAGAAGAGATCTCCCACAGCGTATGTCCTCAGGCCGTCACTAATAAAGGAATAATTTACTTACCGAAGCCAGCTCACACCACAGATTCTTTCCAAAGATTTAATCAGAGAAGGGTCGATAATTAGATCTTTTTTGTCACCACACTGGGATAGAATATTTTCCAATTTGCTCTGAGATATAACACTCATGGAGGCTAGTTTCAATGATAGTGACTCTTGATCCATGGCGCTGTTTAAACTGATAAGTCATTTAGCAGTAAAACAGTATTGTATGAAAAATAAGAAATGTTCAAAACAATAGGTGCCCAGCCCAAACCACGTCCAAAACAACACAACAAACAGAACAGCTGTTTTTATTTGATAATGACAGTAGCCGCAGACTTTGACACAGACATTTGTAACGGCTTTGTCTACTGTCAGGATTGCCAATTATCTAACATCCGGTAAATTCTGCTATATGTTATTTTCAAACCAAAAAACACTCTATTTTGGTATTTTTGTGTGTAAAGTTTTATGTTTTTATAATTTAAAATCTGTTTAGGTTAATTTAACGCATAAATAATGAAAATATTTAACTTTCAAAAATCTTATTTGAATCCTAAATGTCCTTGTAAATCTGTTTCCGGTCATGCGTAGTTGCCGCGCTTACAATTTGTCCCCCTCCTTCCCCTCTGCGGAGTGATCGCTCGCCGTCGATCGAATTGGATAAAATTACTGAAATGGCTTCAAGAATAATCCGGAAAATTGTAAGTTTGTAAACCAGTGCTGGATAATATTTTGTGTTGCGTGTTCTTGCATGCTCCATATTCATTTCGTGTCTCCCAAACCGAAGATTCTTCATTGAAACTGATCCAAAAATAGAAGTAGTATAGCTATGTCGAGGAATTACATAAAAGTTCTGTTGGAGCCTTTTCGTGAGAGTAAAGTGGTGGGGTCTTTGCTGAAGTGGTTCGAGCCGAATGGAAGTGCGAGCGCTGGGGCGGATAGGAGCGGGGGAGATGAGGTTAGGCGCTTATATTTTTGGGAATAGTGGTGATGTGTTTGGAGGTTAAGTTATGGAGCTGGGTTTGTGCAGGTGCCAGCTGGAAGGGCCGGCGCGGCGCAGTACAGCACGGGAGTCAAGAAGGTGACCCTGATCCCCGGCCATGGCATCGGTCCTGAGATCACAGTGGCCGTTCAGAAGATTTTCGACGCTGCCAAAGTTCCTATTGAATGGGACGAAGTCGACGTTAACCCTGTTAGGGTGAGTATACAAATATAAATCAATATTAATTACTAATAAAGTCTGATTTTATCAATAGGCAGTTTCCATCTGGCATTATTTTATTACAAATATCAAAATGTGATATATTATGATATATTGAATATATCACAGCCTTTAAAGTATGTTTAATTACATAAAATTAATTTAAGATATTTCTGTTCGTAAATCTAATTATTATATTTGACTTGAATATCATAAACTGAGCAAGTAACTTCAACTTTTCATTTTCCTCAATAATAAACTTATCATTTATTTTAGGGACCAGATGGCAAAATGGGAATTCCCCAGCGAGTGATTGACTCTGTGAATGAGAACAAAATAGGCCTGAAGGGGCCTCTTATGACCCCGGTCGGAAAAGGTTACCGTTCTCTCAACTTGGCTCTGAGGAAGGAATTTGACCTGTATGCTAATGTCAGGCCATGCAGGAGTTTGGAGGGGTAAGTTGTTCCTGTATTTTTAATTAAATAGGCATTTTTTTATATTGTACTAGTTGTAGGCACTAATGATTCTTGCAAGAGGAATTTATAACATTGTCCAATTTGTGCTCATCCATGTGAGTCAACTGAGCCTTGAAGAAAGTTATTGTTATATTTGTTGCTGTTGAAACCTCCATGGTTCAAAATCACCTTTCAGGTTTTAAGTATGATAAAATTATGTTTAATACGATAATATATTTAAAGTGGAAATTTATTGTGGAAGCGAGTCAGAATATTAGGTCTAACAGGGTAATTGCTGATAATGCACTATAAACCTATACATGGTGTTGGTGCTGAGTGCTGAAACTAAATTATATATTTTAGCTGAGTGCTAGATTTACTAGAAATTCTAAGGTGCTAGTGACATAATTTTATTAAGCTACGAATATTTTGTTAATTTTATTAAGCTACGAATAACATCAATAAATGCACTTCTATGTGATTAATAAAATGTATAAGATAATGCATATACACAGTATGTTTACAACTGATAAAAATGTTGCACAGATAACAACAAAAACAACAAAATTAAATATTTAAGAAAAAATAAGTATAAGGAGGTAAAGTCCTAAAGACTGATTTAATTATGTAATAATATCCTTGTTTATTAATAAACTATTGATTGATTGAATATCAGACTTAAAATTCACAACAAGCCTTCAACAGAATCTACCATTCTTGTCAGTGTCATTTAATCTTAAAATATGATTCAATTTTGATTCAAATTATGCAACTAGCATAAAAATTTAAGTCCCTGATTTAGTTTTGATACATATAAAGGGGAGACGCAAAATGGCGTTCAACTGAGTAATTTTTTTTTCATTTAATGTTTATTTAACTCGACACTGGCAAATTGTCGCTTCAAGCGCAAAGTCCAATTACAAGAAACTGAACTGATTAAGTTTTGGCATTCCACATTCACCCCATTATGTTGAAACTTTAACCTGTTTTATAAACACCTCAAAGGGTTATTAGCAATTATTCAATGAAAAAACGTATACAAATTGGACCACCACACATGCAAAGTTGTCAATATTTAAATTTTTCTTTTGAATGAGTAAAGTAACTTCGGTCGCCGTCATCAATAACATTAGCCTGTTATCTCTATCCAATTATGAATGTAATCAAAAGGTGTGTGTTAGTAATCTACCCATTGGCTTGAGAATATTTGTAATTAGGTACGACACATTCCGGATTTCATCGTCTTGCCATGTCATCGTTAAAATTGAATTTTAGTATGGCAGGATATTGATACAAAATCATTTATTTCCATTACTTGTATTATTAAGCTGTAAAACTCTACCTAACCTAAACCTAACCTTTTTGAGTTTGTTTGTTTTTCTTATTAACGCATTCATCTCGCTAAAATAAGTTTTTTCGTCAGGGAAATCCATAGAAGTCAAATATTCTTTTATTACCAATAGAATCTATTAATACAATATTGTTTAGTGTTCTCGATAAGTGATATCTATGCTAATTTTATAAAACTGTTGTAAAAAAGTTAGTTGAAAGCCGTTTAATCACTGGAACTACGGGACGGATTAAACACTAACCGCTGTTTCAACATACAGGGATACACACAACATACAACACAGAACATACGTAAATAAAAATAGAACAACACGGTACATAGGTAATTAAAGAAAGTGTGAACAGGGTGAACACAAACAATTGCTTGCTGAGCAGTTTTAATCGTTAGGTCCCAGTTTAAGAATGACAAGTATAGCAAAATCCAACACTATATTTATAATCAGTCTATATAGACTCTACAGATATAAGAATATTTATATATAGGTACCTTTTTCCTTAACACTTGTATGGAATTTCTGCGAATTCAATGTCACTTCTATGCAGGTCAAGTGTCTCTATTCTAAGTGTGTTAGCTATGTCTTACTGTAATTAACCAGTTCATCAATTTTTTTTTCGTCCTATACAGGGATAAAAGGTATGTTAGGTTGTTGAGCGTTAGCTCATTGGTTTACTAAACAGTAGACGCATTCTGTAAACTCATTTCGATCCTTACTAAGCTGAATCCGCGGTGAGTTTAAAGTTTTGTATTCTGTAAAACTCGATAGCGCCTGTAGCGCCTCAGTGACGAGCGTTCGAAGTGAACTCGGTCACTTGAGTGATTTCGAGTTCGGATTCGATTTTTTACAGAATGCATCTGCAGTATTGAAAATATTTTTTTAGATTGCCAATTTATTGAAACAGGTTATTATATATTAAAATACGTTTTACCGCGGGAAAAAACACAAAAACGGCGAAATAAAAAACTCTCTTCTGTCCTCTCTGTTTCTGTCTGTACTGGACTATGTATGTGAATCATTAATTAGAGAGGAAAGATAACAAAATTACGCCATAATAATTACGGGTATTTACCCGTTACCTACACATATTAAAAAATAAAGTGCCCCAGCCGCGTCTGTCCTTAGTTCGCGATTAACTCGTAAACTACTAACGTATATTTTTCTCATGGTTTTAGCTATAATAGTTAACGATAACGAGATGCAAGAGAACGGTTTCTGCATCCTTGCAAAGCCGTACCGAACCAGCTAGTTAAAATATAATTAACTAGCGGCCCGCCCCGGCGTCGCACGGGTATAACATTTTCCCGGAAATTATTCGAATTTTTCTCGCCGTAAAAACCATCCTATCTCTCAAGTTGGATCGAACTGCACATGGTGTGCGAATTTTATTATAATCGGTTAAGTGGTTTAGGAGTCCATTGAGGACAAACATTGTGACACGAGATTTATATATATTAAGATTACGATAATTATTCTCCACACCGCCACACAATACCTTGCACTACATCTCAGAGACAACTCGTTAATACGTAACAATTGCTATCAATTCACGTACACGCGATAATTTGATATCGCGCCGTCTTTATCGCCAGAGGCTGGTACTGTATACTGTTCGCTACATTTGTCGCGATAAGATGACCCTGGGGTTTCAGTGTCAATAGCCTCGTTTGATTTTTATTACTTGTATTCAAATCTATTGATATTATAAATCTAAATTTAAAATTTAAGAAAAACCCTCAATTCCAATGCCTTTATTTCCTTAAAATAAAACACCATAATATTTAGTAATGTGCACACGATGCGCTTTCATTTGATACCCCACTCGAGTATATTTGCAGATTTTCGGTTTTCATTCCCCACTCTCACCCACATAACTTTTAAACGGCTCAACCGATTTCCATGGAACATGTCTAAGAGCACCCGCGCCAGTCTGTCTGTGTGTCTGTCTGGGACATCATAGCTCCCGAACGGATGGAGCGATATCAATTTAGTTTTTTTTTGTATCATATGAAAGCGCATCGCGTGCACGTAACTAAATATTATGGTGTTTTACTTTTAAGGAAATTAAAACATTGGAAAACACCCGTTTCCGTTTCTTAAATTTTAAAATCTTGATTTATTATTGTCGTCCACCCCAATGGTAATTGGTCTATGTTATTAGAATGTTCCCCAACTCTATATATCTATGAAATCCTTCAAAATAGGACTGATATTTTTTTTGTCGTACTTCTATAACGGGTAAATAATCTATAAGTTACTCGGTATCCCATCGCAATAACCTCTGGTCTTATAGGTTTAATTTCATTGAATGCCTATGTGTTAATGGTAAACCGTTATTATTTACAAGATCCATCTCGGCCTTACCCGCGTTTTTTCTCGTGCGGTCAAAACCATCTATAGCATATAACATGTCTTAACATTTAGCGTTCAATTACTTTTTAAAAATTAACGACGAATAATTATTTGACATGGCGACATGATTCTGTTATGGTGGTATTTTGTAAGTTTGACTAAAAATTAGAAACTTACCAATAAAAACTATAATTCACTAATTAAAAAAACGCCTCTAATAGTAATCTAGAGTGATATTTCTAGACTGCCTCAGTGGCGCTGGCGGCGACGCCACGGTCCGCTTGCGGCGCAAGAGGTAGCGGGTTCGATTCCCGCGCCGAGGGGGTCAAGTGTTTGTGTGTTCTGCAATAACTTTCTCCTTGGTCTGGGTGTTAAATATGAATAGTAAAAAATATCTATATACGTATGTCTATTATATTAAGTATATCAGATGTCTAGTACCCGTAACACAAACTTAGAGCTTACCACGGGGCTAGATGCTGTTGTGTGGATTAATAAATAAATTAAAAACTTTAAGAGTTTGTTTGTTTCTTTGAAAGCGCTAATTACAGAAACTGGTCAAATTTGAAAAATCATTTCAGTGCTTATTTTTTTTTTTTTTTTTTATTCTGTTTATTTATTTCATGGGAGTTTTGCCAAACAATGGCTATGCCACCCCCGTAATTCTTAATTAACAATATTACAACTAACATAACAATTACAACTTACAAAAACTAAATTATGAGACCTGTTTATCAAAAATACTTAAAGTTAGTTACCTACATGAACATTGTGCAAAAAACTATTAAATTACATAATTGAATGTCTCCACATAGAAATTATACAAAATATCTTTATTGGCCTAATTCCACCATAGTGGTGGTATATATTTTGAGTAGCTTCCTAGCCCCATCGGAGGCCGGCGCGGCCAGGCAGCTGTTGCACAGGCCGACGTCATAGCTGTGCAGGCTGCCGCGCGGGACTGCGCCCCGGACGCATTCCATCAACGCGTGAAATACATCTTCAATTTTATTACAATCTATGCAATTTGGTGAGGTGGTTAATTTCATCAGATATTTAAATTTATTAGACGGAATGTGTCCCGATCGCAGTCTTAACAAGTAAACAATGTTTTTTCTAGCCATATTATGTATGTCGTCGAACCAAGGCAATCGGGGAGGTTCGCGTTGTATCGTATTGTACCAAATACCTTTGAATTCAGATGTATTTATAAAATATTCAACAAATCTCCGACTTCGCTCCTGCCGAACTAAATATAATATCTCGCTATGTGTTGGTAAAGAATTAAATTCTATTCCTTCAGTGATAGCTTGTCGGGCGGCGAGATCCACTAGCTCGTTGCCTGCAATGCCTACGTGAGACGGGACCCATTGTAAGGTTATCAATTTGTTAGATGTTCGTAACCGACAGATAGTTTCGAGGATAGTAAAGGCAATCGGTAATCCTCGACTGTTCGAGGATATTCGAGCCAAATGTGCGAGCGCGCTCTTTGAGTCAGACAAAATAACGAACTTGCTATGGTTGACTGATAACGCGTATGATAACGCCTCAGAGATCGCGATAAGTTCAGAGTGCATTATCGAGAGGTTAGAATTGATTTTAAATTTAACTGAGTAGTCTCCCTGCGGGTCATAAAATGCAGCTCCAGAACCCATCTGTTCCTTTGACCCATCTGTAAACAGCATATAGTGGGTCCCGTATGTTTCTTGAATCACTGAATTACATCTATTTTTTAATTCTACTGCATTATATAATCTTTTTGGTAACTCGATGCCTTCAATATTTAATTTAATAGATTCTGTAAGATTATAATGAGTTATCCAAGTGTCTAATGAATAAATAAGTGCATAATTAGATGAATAAATGTTATAATGGTCTAGTTGCCTGTGCAAATCAATTAAAATAGGTTTTTCCTTTGAGACCAATACGCATTATGACATTGCCGATCCAGATCATTCAAAACTGCAATAGTAATGTTGTTAGTGAAAGATTTAGCTCTGAGCCAGAACTTGCCAGCTAGGTAATACCTACGTATGGACAGGGGCGGCAGACACAACTCGCTCTCCATGACGTGTATAGGTGTAGATTTGATAAATCCACCTATAACACGCATTGCCTGATTTTGTATAATATCCAGTTTCCGCAAGTGACTTTTGACGCTAGTATCATAAAGAAAACTGCCATAATCAAGTCTACTCCTAATGATAGCTATGTACAGCCGCCTTAGGTGTTTCGGGTGTATACCCCAACTTCCCCCAGCCAGCACTTTAAATACATTTAGAAACCTACATAATTTATCGCGAATTTCATTAATATGCCTGCCCCATTTTAAACTCCTATCCAAAAACATTCCTAAATACCTAATGTTGTCCACCTGTTGTAAATTATAGTTTCCTACTTTTATGTTTACATTTATATTTCTCTTACCCCTACTAAATATAACAAATTTAGATTTTTCATATGAAATACTAAGGCCTAATTCATTCAACAAACTACAAAATGTATTTAATGATGTTTGAACGTCAGTAGCCGCGCGGTTAAGTATCTTATTAGAGCTGTAGATAACGAAGTCGTCGGCGTATTGGGAAATGAATGCATGTTTAATTGACTGGCAGATTTGAATAGTTGCTATGTTAAACAAGGTCGGAGATAAGGGGTCACCTTGAGCTATCCCCACCCCTGTCGAGCGACTAATTAGAACATTATGATCTAGTTCGACCGAGAGAATTCTTTCATGTAAAAAAGTCCACAAATAATTACACAGGGTTTTATCAACTCCTATACTGTCCATTACTGATAACAAGCTAGACACGTTTACGTAATTATATGCTCCCTCTATATCTATAAAACAGCCTATTGTTGAGATCCCTTCCGTTAGTCCTATTTGTATACGCGAGATAATCCTAGTTAAATTATCTAGGCATGACCTAGACCTTCTAAAACCTGTCGTTTCATTAGATAGTAAGTTGTTTTTCTCCACGTACCAATCTAATCTGCGTGTTAAAATTGTGTGAAGTATTTTACATAAACATGACAATAGGGCAATGGGTCTCAAACTGTCTGTCGAATTATTACCACGCTTAGGTATAGGTACAATACGTGCGTTTTTCCACTGCTTTGGGACGAAACCTATTGATAAGAATCTATTGTATAACGATAAAAGAACTTGTTTACCTATATCGGGCAAGTTATAAATCATGCTATATGTTATGTTATCGGGGCCGGGTGCGGTATCGGATCTTTTAATACAATTATTAAGCTCATTTAAAGAAATAGGACTAGACAACTGACTATTTTGCGAAATAAATACGGGTCGTTCTGGGGTGACGTAATCCGGTGCTAATGAACTTAGTAATTTTTCTGCTTTATCGTAACTGATATTTGGTTTAGAAAACTTATAACCTTTAAGCCATTTCATACGTGCCCACATTTCTCTGGTAGATGTTACACTATCCAAGCTATTACAAAATGTTTGCCATGACTTACGTTTAGCCTTTTTGATTGCCGAGCGAGTTAATCTTATTTTTTCGTGAAGCAAGTGGTAATTTGCAGGAGTGGGATTTCGTCTTAGGTTTGCTAAGGCCAATCGACGTTCAGCTACGCATTTCGAGATCTCCGGCGACCAGTAAGGTTTAGGTATAAACTTGTCGCGTCTCAGAGGGTTGTTCGGTATTTTGCTGTAAGGAATGCATTCGTCCGCGGCTTCATTTAAAATTCTAATAAAACTATCATAAGCACTCTGCGGATCTAGCTGTGCATTATTAACTGGCTTTATCTTTTCTAGTTTTGATTGATACATTACCCAATTAGCCTTATTGATGAGTCTACGGGTTTGAAATGTTGCTACATTTGGGATTTCTGTACTGATTTTAATAATCATGTGGTCGCTTCCTAAGGTTTCGTTAGTAGTTTTCCAATTATACCTAAGTGCTGTGTTTCCTGAAGAAAATGTCACATCTGGTGCTGTTTTTTGAACTCTTCCGTTCACTACTTTTATTCTGGTGGGGCATCCATCGTTCAGAGATACGTAGTTGTTTTCAATTACTGAATCAAATATAAGTCTGCCTCTAGCATCAGTTTTAGTCGACCAATTGCCATGGTGTCCATTAAAATCTCCAGCTATAAGTGTATTTGAAACTTGGTATGAGAAAATTCTATCCCAGTCTGCTGTAGATGTTCTGACATTGGATGGACAGTACACAGACATTACATTCTCTAGATGTTGGCAGTTCAACAGTTTAATATGGATAACTTGTATACCATTATTAGGATGCCGGAAATCGCACTCTTGCGCTCTGACTGAAAAATGTGTAACAACAGCTACGCCCCCGTATCCATCTCTACGGTCTTTTCTAAAGATGTTATAACCACTTATACGAAATTCGCTTCCTGGATCGAACCATGTCTCGCTTATTATAGCGATATGTATCTTTTCCTGGTTCAAAAACGTTTCAAACTCAAGTTTTTTGTTACACAAACTTTGCGAATTCCATTGTATAATGTTAATTGCCTGTAATGGGCTTCTATAATCCATAATTACTCAAAAATGCAAGGAAAGGCAGATCTGAGACGTATTGCATAATTATGGATAAAACACTTTTCCAGACTATTCCAAAACAGCTCTTTATTTTTTCCTCCCATGAAATTTCGGATTCTTTTAATTTCTCGGACAACTTTTTAATAGTATTTTTCCACGAAGTGTTTTCCTGGTGTGCTCTTGAGTTATCAATATCACGTATCTCTTTGTGTTGTGTACTATTCTGTGTCATGTTTGTTGCTCGTGTTTCTTCATTTGTCCATTCCATACAGGAGTCATCTGTCGTATTATCTTCTCTATGTGTATCAGTCTTTCTGTTTCTTTTTTTATTCTTTTTATATGTTTTTTTTTGTGATATAACAATGTCGGCATATGATTTATCTATTATCGGACCAGTCGATGGAGAAGGTTGTGCTCTAGTTGCTTGTATAGAAGTTTCATGAGTCACTGGTGGGTTAATATTTTCAATTTCGGGGTAATGTTCTAAGTTGGGTGGTGTTTCCGATTGGGTGAATGTAGGTACGTATATTGAAAGTGCTCTCTTATATGAGCAGTTAACCTCGGACATCAGTTCACGGATTCTCTTCTCCTTTAAGTAGATCGGGCAAGTTTTAGACATGGCCATGTGCCTTCTTCCGCAGTTATTGCATCTGAATCTTTTTGTTTCACAGTTTTGGTGACTGTCTCCGCATTTAGGACACACGGGTTTGATAGATGGACACATTCTTGTTACATGTCCAAAACGCCAACAATGGGAGCACTGTGTTACAGGGTATTTGTAGGTCTGTACATTAACTCTTATGTCAAACAGCATGACGAATGCTGGTGACATATTGCCCTCAAAACTGATTCTAATGGCTTCGCTATTTTCCCATTTTCCGTCATATGAGTTTCTTCGTTTCAGTCTTTTTACCCCTATAATTTTTGTATTGCTACTTAAGCTTTGTAAAATATCTTCTTCTGTGAGTTCCAGATCTATGTCCTTTATTACCCCATAAGATTGGCTTATCTCATAGGTTTTCTGACATTTAAACCCATTTTCATTAAATAATTTAGACGAAAGTAGTTTATTTGCACTTTCTTCTTTGTTAAACTGCAACAAAACCTTGTACGAATTAATGTATTTGACGCGTGTCACATCTATGATCTTTTCGTCATGTAAAGTTTTCGCTAACTTAAATTGTTTAGGTAACTTTTCGGTGCTGGTAATGCTTATTTCAAATTTATCATCCAGTTTGGGCTGGTCGATTTCTTGTCTGAAAAGGGTTCCCTTTCTTTTAGGACGGATCCATGGTTGTTCTTTTTCCTCATTCCTAGTACATTCTATTGATCTCTTGACAGTTTTCCTCGTTCCTCTGTTTATAAACTCGATGGTTCCGTCTTCATTCAACTCCATGTTTATCATGCTTTCTCTGCTCCGTGTCATCTCTCTTTGTTCATTCAATACGCTTGGCGCATCCGTATCATCTTCCTCCAATAACGCAAAACTATTCATTATGGCGTAGAAACGCGCGCAAAGCGCGGGCAAGCAAAACAAATACTTATAACGATTTGGTTATGCAGGCTCCGTACGCGTCCGGCAATAACAAGCGCGCGAGCGCAACTGAGTGCTTATTTATCGAGGAAGGATTTAACTATAAGTTGTTCCCGCTGGAAATTCCAAAATCCACTCATACTCACACTATCTATACAATGTACAAATGTATAATATCGACAACATAGTAACCAAACCCCAAACAACTTTGTTGCATATAGCTGACATACCTCCTGTGCCTTTACTATGTATGTTATTTGGCAGTCATCCAATTCTACGTATGAGTATTTTGCACGTACACCCAGTGAGTGACGTAGAGACGGTACCATTATTGATACAATGATAAAGTATTATCTAACGTGGAGACTTTCGCCTTATTTAAATAAATTGGGTGTCTAAAGTTTTACGCTTTTAATTTTGTCTTATTCTTTACACACCCGACAGGAAAAAGCAGTGTATATGTGTAACGCCGCATTGGAGTAGGTATATTCTAATTGCTTTCTCAGCGCTATACTCACAGAAAAATGCATACGGCATTTTTTGTAGTTAATGTCACGACGAACAATTTTTACACAGACCACTATGACTTCCGAACGACAGGTTGATCCTTTTGACCTTGATTAACCCCCGATCAAAAAGAGGGGTGTTATAAGTTTGACGTGTCTGTCTGTCTGTCTGTCTGTCTGTGTGTCTGTCTGTGTGTCTGTCTGTCTGGGACATCATAGCTCCCGAATGGATGGAACGATTTAAATTTAGTTTTATTTTGTCTGAAAGGTGAGTTTGGCGCGAGTGTTCTTAGACATGCTCCATCCGTTCGGGAGTTATGATGTCCCAGACAGACAGACAGACACGTCAAACTTATATCACCCCTCTTTTTAGGTCGGGGGTTAAAAACAGTAGCTACCTGAGAATAAACTAAATATTCCTCCGTAGGTATACTTTTATAGATAAATGTTATTATACAGTTAATGAATTTCTTCTTGACAACTTAGTATTATATAATGAATACAAATATATTTAACGATGTATCTATATTAATAATAAACTAATCAGGTAATATTTCACAGACAAATCACATTTGTGACCAAATGCATTGTGCCCTCTGAAATTTGCCCGCCAGGATTGGCAAAACATGTAGAACACTTTTTTTTAAACTTACCACCGTGTATACACTCATGTTTTATGCAAATAAATGATTCTGATGTATTGTAACCTTATGTATTAAGTTTATTTGAATAAGAAATTATTATTATGGGTTTTTTTTTTCTCAGTCTTAGGACTGGCATTAACTACATTTACGGGTTGAAAAACCAAGTAAATGTAGAGTGTATGATTTATCCCAATGGGATATGGTTGAAGGGTCAATCTCCATGAACTTTCTAACAATTCTACAGGTATTTAGTATGGCTGCCTTTTGTATAGTTGTGAATAGGGATGATTTTAAGCCTAATTTCTCAATACTGTGATGCAAGTGTTTGGGTACAACACCAGTAGTAGATACAACAATGGGTATAACAAATACTTTTTCTTGCCTCCATTATTATTATCTTTATTTCATTTTAAACACGTCAAAAATATATTTTTACATTAGATTACATAATAAATTATATAAAACTACCTACTGTAAAAAATATATCAAAACGGAGAATCACTGGTCGCGAAGCTAGGCTCAAGCGACCGGTGACTAGGGCTGTAGAGAGAGGAAGTTCCTGACAATACGCGCCGAGTCCAGGAGTACTGCCTTCTGAATCTGACCCTTGATCCAGCTTCCCAGCGAGAGCCTCTGAAGGTGTTGGTCGAGACTCTTCGCTATTAGGCCGTTAACGGACACGACTATAGGGACGATAATCGCCGACTCAACATCCCACATGGTGACAATCTCGCGGGCCAAGTCATGATATTTGTTAACCTTATCATTCTCAGCCTTCACGAGATTGGCATCATGCGGGATAGTGACATCAACAAGTATCGCTTTCCGCTTTAACCGATCTATCAGTACAATATCAGGTTTATTCGCTAGAATAGTCCTGTCTGTAATGATAGATCGGTCCCAATAGAGCGTTGCACGGCCGTTTTCGAGAACTGGCGGCGGTGTGAATTTGTAGTACGGAACCTCAGGTCCAGTGAGGTTGTATTGAAGAGCAAGTTGTTGGTGGATAATCTTGGCTACTTGGTTATGCCTGTGCAAGTATTCAGAGTTGGCAAGATGCGAACAACCCGAAAGTATATGCCTCAGGGATTCCCCTGGAAGATGGCACGCTCGACATATGTCGATTGTGCCATCTTTCATGATATACTTTCTGTAATTGTTCGTCTTTACCACCTCATCCATAATTGCACAAACAAAACCCTCGGTTTCCCCAAAGAGGTCACCAAAGCGCAGCCAAGTTACCGAACTAAGGAGATCTACATTAGACCCTGTTAAGGCCTTGTAGAATCTCCCATGCAACTCCTTGCTCTCCCATACAGCCTTCCTGTCCTGAGTGCTCATCACCGCGGGTTTGCGCCAGTTCTCGTTAGCCAACGAGAGTGGGGTAAATCCCTTGTCAACTGCTACCACCGCACGATGCATCTCGCACTCGGTTTTCAGGAAATAATCCCTGAGATTGCATACCTCACGGTTATGTAGGGTCTTGGCATTTAAAAAGCCTCGTCCTCCACACTTCCGTGGGATATATAATCTCATTACCGAAGAACGAGGATGCCGCATGCGGTGGGTGGTAAGCAGTTGACGGACTTTGCAGTCCAGGGCTTCTAGCTCAGTCTGAGTCCACCTTAGTATGCCAAAAGTATATGTGAGTAGCGGCATAACCCAGCCGTTGTAAGCGCGCACTTTATTGCCACCTGACAAAAGGCTGTTGAGCACTTTTGAGAGGCGGCAAAAGAAACGCTCCTTCACCGACTGTTTTACATCGCCATCCACAATACCTAACGCTTCTGACATACCAAGGTATTTATAGGTTTCACCTTCAGAGAGATTTTTGAGGGACATACTCTCGGAAAGTTGTAAATTATTAGAATTCACAACTTTCCCTCGTTGTATTTGTATGACCGCACACTTATCAACACCAAATTCCATGTTAATAGCACTGCTAAATGTCTGAGTGATATTTAACAAGGCTATTAACTCGGATTTGTTTGGTGCAAAAAGTTTGAGGTCATCCATATACAACAAGTGAGAAATGACCTCGCTACCTCTCTTAAGTTGATAGCCTAGTCCTGAATTCTTCAGTAGTGTACTGAGCGGATTCAGGGCTAGGCAAAACCATAAAGGACTCAGGCTGTCGCCTTGGAATATACCCCTCTCAATCCTTATAAAGTTAAGCGAAGCAGAGGGAATCTGTCGGCTGCCAGGATGACGAAGGACGGTGGTCCACTGTCTCATGCACGCGCCCAAGAATGTTCTTAAAGTTGTATCTATTTTATACAACTCTAAGACTCTCTCGAGCCATGCATGAGGCACTGAATCATACGCTTTCTTATAGTCTATCCAAGCAGCCGAAAGGTTCCCTCTACCACGCTTAACCTTTTGGCTAATTGCCATGTCAATGAGGAGGAGCTCCTTAGTGCCTCGAGACCCAACCCTACATCCATTCTGAGCGGGTGCCAAAATATTGTTCCTCACAATGTGGTTGTTAATTTTAGTGGTCAGAATAGATGTAAGGAGCTTGTAGATGGTAGGCAAGCATGTTATAGGTCTATAGTTCTTGGGTTCCGAGGCACTACCGGACTTGTGGAGCAGGAAAGTTATACCAGTTGTCATAAATTTGGGAGAGATCCGATTTCTACGGCCTCTTGGAATTGTGTAGCAAGAACCGAGTGCGAGCATCGAAACCATTTCAGCCAAAAGTTATGCAATCCATCCGGTCCAGGACTTTTCCAGTTCTGAGCCGAACGGATCGCATTGTTTACATCTGATGGAGAGATGGAGATGGCTTCCATAGTTTCGATGTTTTCACAGTCGGCACTTACTACTCTCATCCAATCGCCTTCTGTGTGTCCAACCGGCTCTGACCAGATGCCTCGCCAAAAATTATTTCCAGTTTCGGCATCCGGTACCCGGTTATCAGACACACACAGATCGGGTTTCTCCCAATTTCGGTAGAATTTCCTTTGGTCACTTTGAAAGTTGCGATTCTGCCAATATCTGTCAACTCGCTTCTTGAACCGTCTGATTCGGCTCGCCCAAGCATAGACTTTCTGCTTTAGGTAGTCTATGCGCTCTGTGACAGAAGCTAAATAGTTCTGTGGTTGAATGTCAGTACCAACAAAAGCTTCTGTCACAAAGCGCATGACTCTAGGACGATGATTGCCTCCATCCTCTATCCTCAATTGCCACGCGGGGATATCGTCGGGTCGGCGTGGTGCACGGATAGTGTCCGGAAACTTTACTCGTGCAACACGGCAAGCCGCCATAGCCCCACAATAAAGAATAGAGTGGGTATCAGTAAGGTCGCTGCTAGTCAACAGGTAAGGGGCTAGCAGCGGGTTCAAGGCCCCTATTATGGCCAAACATCGTCTATGCGTAGGGAAGCGAGGAAGACGTGGCTTATCAGCTACATTTCTATAACTAAGAATCGCATCTTCCAAAGCCCTCCTCAATTGCTCATTTTGGGTACTACTTACTTCCATGCTGTTATATCCCAACAACAGTGGCATCAAGCTGGGTTACCGGGTGGAGAGGTGGTAAATTGTCAGCAACAATTCTAGTTGCTATTTCAGCTTGATTACACTGTGGAGGATCGACAACAAGAGCATCGAGAGCTTCGTTACGAAGTTATTATTATTATTATTATGGGAAATAAAATTATTATTATTATTCTTATTCTCCGCAGAATCAAAACCCTCTACGACAACGTGGACGTGGTGACCATCCGTGAGAACACAGAAGGCGAATACTCGGGCATCGAGCACGAGATCGTGGACGGCGTGGTGCAGTCCATCAAGCTGATCACCGAGGAGGCCTCCAACCGTGTCGCCGAGTATGCCTTCCGGTTCGCGAGGGACAACAAGAGGAAGAAGGTCACCGCGGTGCACAAGGCCAACATTATGTGAGTGCTAGTTGAACGTAGGCCTCCAACCGTGTCGCAGAGTACGTCTTCCGGTTCGCGAGGGACAACAAGAGGAAGAAGGTCACCGCGGTGCACAAGGCCAACATTATGTGAGTGCTAGTTGAACGTAGGCCTGTAGCCGAGTACGCCTTCCGGTTTGCGAGGGACAACAAGAGGAAGAAGGTCACCGCGGTGCACAAGGCCAACATTATGTGAGTGCTAGTTGAACGTAGGCCTGTAGCCGAGTACGCCTTCCGGTTTGCGAGGGACAACAAGAGGAAGAAGGTCACCGCGGTGCACAAGGCCAACATTATGTGAGTGCTAGTTGAACGTAGGCCTGCAACCGTGTAGCCGAGTACGCCTTCCGGTTCGCGAGGGACAACAAGAGGAAGAAGGTCACCGCGGTGCACAAGGCCAACATTATGTGAGTGCTAGTTGAACGTAGGCCTCCAACCGTGTCGCCGAGTACGCCTTCCGGTTCGCGAGGGACAACAAGAGGAAGAAGGTCACCGCGGTGCACAAGGCCAACATTATGTGAGTGCTAGTTGAACGTAGGCCTCCAACCGCGTAGCTAAGTTCGCCGTCCAGTTAAGCCACTGATATAGGCATGACTACAAAAAATATAGGTATTCTGATTACTCCGTCTGTAATGTAGTGTAGAGTAGGAGGTGTAATTAGACTGTAGTAGGTTGAATACTGAATTTTTATTGCCCATCGTTGACTTCTGTCCCTCGGTTGAGGGCGCAGGGTGGGGCGTCGAGCTTGCGCTCCTTACCCCGGCTTCAACTCCGGGGGCAACTACCCCCGGGTCACTCGACAATGCCTTTAAGGGGGGTTTTTTTTTTTTTTTTTTTTTTTTTTTTTTTTTTTTTTCATTCTCTCTTTTTTTTTTTTTTTTTTTTTTTTTTTTTTTTACATATTATATATACTATTCTAAATACAATTTTAATAGAGGCGGAAGGGAGATATATATATATGTGGGGGTATAAAATACATAGGGATACAAAATTGTTAGTAGGGGAGGGAATATATAGGGGGATGTGGGGGGGGAGAAGAGTAGAGTGGGCAGCGAAGAAAAAGAAAAGAAGAAAAGAAAAGAGGAAGATAGAGAGAAAGGAGGCAGTCTGTGGGCTATTGGTCTTTGATGAGGTCCCTGGGAAGGGGTCTCCAGGGGCCTTTGTGGTCGGGGGGGCGAGTGTGGAGGGGGGCGAGGGACTGGATGTGTGGGTGACGGCTGTGTTCGGTACGATCGAACATACGCTTTGCCGTCAGCACCACACAGTCCTCGACAGACTGCATTAGTAGGTCGCGGGCAATTACGTCATTACGAACGTATCGGCCCGCGCCTGTGCAGGTGCGAAGGACAGAATTCTGCACCTTCTGCAGTCTGTCTTTGTTTGTTTGGGAGAGGAGGGGGTACCAAGCGGGGGCTGCGTACAGGAGGCGGGACCGAACGTACGTCTTGTAGATCCGCACCTTCGTCCTGAGCGGGAGATTGGATTTTAGGACCGGTCTGAGTTGCGCCACGGCTGCGCCCGATTGTGCAATCGCGCGGTCCGCCTGTGGCTGCATTCTCAGTGACCGGTCTATCTCCACGCTAGGGCATGCAATTATCGAAACTTTTCGATAATCGATAATTCGATATTTATCGCTCTATTTATCGATAAATATCGATAATTATCGGTTTTGGTAAAGGAAAAATATCTTTACGTTTCGGCTGCTCTATTTATCCGATCTGTATTTAATTTTTGTATTACCTACTATTTATCTATCTATATCGTTATATACTACTCAAAACAAAATAAGGTCCACCACGAATTTTCCCATTTTTTATTTTTTGGTACGGATTTTTTGATTTAATTGTTTTAAATTTAATAAAACAATGTTTTTTAAATTAAATGAAATAAATTTTAATGCAATTAGACATAACATAATTAATATTTTAATGTTTTTGGATTTTATCACTTTTTATGGCTGTTTACACCTGACAATAAATAGCATTAAATTGTAGACTAAAGCACAGCTAACTTGTTTATTTATTTTTTAATATCGGGTATGTCCTCCCCTCTTCAAAACATATTCTTGAAGCCTCGATGGCATGCTCTCAATAAGATGGCGGATGTTTTCAAGTGATATCTCCTCCCAGCACCTTTTCAGCAATTGAATCAACTCTTGCTGGCTGTGGACATCCTCTTCAGCTGCACGGACTCGGCGTTTTAATTGGTCCCAAAGGTCGCAGGTCATGCCATAAGTTGAATATTGGCTTCCTCCAGGACAGAGATAGTCGCCCGGGCTGAGTGCGGTCGTGCATTATCCTGCCCAGTCTAGTCAGTTTAGTGCGGGTTACAGGCCTTTGTGAATGTTGCTGGTCTTCGTGCAAACGATTCCTAATGGTGTGGTCGCTGACAAGGGTACCAGTAGTCCGGCGTAATCGGTTTTGTAATGCCCGCGCTGTCACGTTACGATCACGTCGTGCAGTAAGTCCACCACGTACCACAATCATCATATCGTCGTTGAGAGTCGACCACGTACCGGTCTTTCTGAGCGGTGGTAGCTCGAATTCTTCCAGAGCCACGACGCCGGGATACACTCCCGGTCACCTGATACCGGTTCCAAAGGTTTTATATAGCCCTTCGCGAACATCCCAGCTGTAAGGCCACGGAACTTTGCGATTGCCCAGCCTCTACCATCGTTACGGCCGTGGTAGCAGAAGTATTGTTCAAAACGCGGCGAACTCTTGGCATTTTACGTTAAAAATATCAAATTACACGTTAACTTCCGAGAACAACCGTAGTTGTCAGTAAACTTGAGTAAACTAATCTGGGATCAAAATAAAAAATAAACCAAAACTCTACCCACTTCACATTAAGTGGAACATTAAATTTTTTTACCATACCGTCAACACTAATATCCCTAGTGCTTCACTATTATCGTTAACGCAACACTTGAGAACAATATGCAATCATAAAAAAATATTTTCGTCTCGAAACAAAATTACTCGGGTGGCCCTTATTTTGTTTTGAGTAGTACTAGTATAGTATAAATCCTTCCATCATCGAACTTTGCCTGAATCACACACAACGAAAATTCAAATTCAAACCATTCAAACAAAGCCATAAACACAGGTAAGCTTGCTTGCGCGGCATTTGCGCGGGTAATTTTAAACACTCGCGATTGAGGCGCCGTGATGAGAATGGTTTTGATGATTATTTAAGAAATTATCTTTTATCGATATTTTATCGTTTTTTTTCGATAATTATCGCCGACATAAATGAGCCGATTACCGATAATTTATCGATTATCGATTATCGGTTTGCATGCCCTACTCCACGCCTAGGTAACGAGTATGCGGTGTCCAAGCGACGTTCTGGCCCCGGAGGGTAAGGGGGGGAAGGGTGGTGCGACGGTTGGTGACTAGCATGGCTGCTGTCTTACCGACGTTAACAGCCATTCGCCAGTCATCCAACCATCTGGGGAGGCGGTCCATGAGCCGCTGCATCTTCATGGCCGCGTGGGAGGGATTGATGGAGGACATAAGGTAGGCGCTGTCGTCCGCAAACAACGCCAGTGTGACATCCCTATCACCGGGGAGCAACTGCCCCTCCAGGGTCGGGATGTCATCGGTGTACAGGGCGTAGAGTGCGGGCGACAGACAACTACCTTGGGGGACTCCGGCGAGGATGGGACGGGAGGAGGATGCGGCGCCCTCGACGTCTACGAAGAAACGTCGGTTTTCGAGGAAGGACGCCACGATCCGGGAAAGGGCTGGTGGCGTACTGCTTTGCAAGAGCTTATAGAGTAGGCCCGGGTGCCAGACACGGTCGAATGCCTTCTCGATGTCGAGAAAGACCGCGACCGTGCTACGCCGGGCGTTAAGCTCTGTTGCAAGGTAATGCAGTACGCGCGTCAGTTGGAGGGTGGTGGAATGTTGTCCTCGAAAGCCAAACTGTTCGGGGCGGGGTTCGATGGTCGGAACCAGTCTGCGAAGCAGTAGGCGCTCGAACAGTTTGGCGATCGTGGACAGGAGGGTGATGGGACGGTAGTTGGCCGGGTATCGTCTGTCCTTACCCGGTTTGGGGAGGACTATAACTTTCCCGCTCTTCCACAGGTCAGGAAAATGGCCTGTGCGAAGTATTCCGTTGAAGAGACGGGAAATTGCGACGATACCACGGCGGGGGAGTTGGAAGAGAGCCATATTCGAGATTCCGTCCGGGCCAGGTGCCTTCCTCTTGGGAAGGTGGCGGACTGCCTTCCCCACCTCTGAAGGTGACATAAAGCAGTCGCCTCCGAGGGGGGGAATGGGTCCAGACAGAAACTCAGATACGGTGCTCTCTACCAGGGTGTAGTGGGACAGGGTGTCGGAATGGGCATCTGCTGAGACAGGGTGGGGTTGGAATTGCCACTCCAGGTGATCGGCCAGAAGTTCTGCTCGGTCACCCGGTGCGAACTTCCTGTTCCCCTCCCGGTCCAGCAGGGGGTAGGTGGGTAGGGGAGCCCGCGTGAGTTGACGGTTAAGGGCGTAAAGGTTGGTGTCGCGTTCGGCGGCCTGGTCGATGGTTTTCTCCCAGGTCTCCCCGCGCCAAGCCTTTACTGCATCCGACAACTCAGCGGTTAGGGAATTGAGTTTGGATTTGAGGGTGGGACAACGCGAACGTGACCAGTCGCGACGCATCTCCCTCTTTGCCGACAGCTTTCGTTGCAGGTGAGGTGGGAGTGCATCGCGAACGTTCGTGCGTTTCGGGATGGGTGTGGACGCTGCCTCCTTAGCACCAATTATCTTGGCTGCTAGGTCCGAGGCTTCGCGTTCCACATCTTCAGGGGTGGAGAGGGAGCCGATGTCTAGGGTTTCTAGTGCTCTTGCAAACGCAGCCCAGTCAGTCCTCACCCCGGGGGGCCGCGGTACAGTGAAGTCCGCGGAACGACCCAGGGTGATGAGTAAGGGGAGGTGCTGTGTGTCTAGGTCATACAACACCTCCACCTGGACCGGGTAGCGAATGCGTTTGTGGAGCACTATGTCTAGTACATCGGCGGAGTGCAGCGGATTTACGGGGATATGGGTAGGTGAGTCGGGACCTAGGATTGTGAAGCCGGCCGTTATGCTGTCCTCGTGCAGCTTGCGGCCGGCAGGGTTAATAACCCTTGACCCCCACTCTGGGTGCTTTGCGTTTAGGTCCGCTGCCACCAGAGTAGGGGACGGAGAGGAGAAGATGGTTGCTACATCGGCCGGGACGTATCTGGGTGAGGGCGGACGATATCCTGCGAAGAGCCGTAGCTCTTCGCCTGCCGCCCTAACCAATACTCCGGTCGATCGCAACTCATCGAAGGGAAGGTGCTCTAACTCCTCGTGAATCAGGTCCCGTCTGACGAGCGCGGCCGTACCTCGGTATGCCGTGCCCGCTGGGGACACTTCGTCTCGACGATACACGAAGTAGTTAGGCACCTTTAGGGGGATGGAGGGGTCTAATTTGGTCTCGCCCAGAAGAATGACATGAATGTCTTGCTTCTGGGCGATGAGGCGGAGGTGCTGGATCTGGTTCCTAACACCTCCGGGATTCCAGTAGAGGAGGCGAAGTGCGGGGAAGCTATCCATAGTAGTTGCTACGGATAGCGGCTAATCCACGCACCGCCGCCTCTCGGAGATCCTCTCCTGCGGCGATGGCAACCAGGAGCTCTGTCAGGACCCCCAGAATGACTTCTAGGGGATTCCCGGCAAGTCCGGTTGTTGTAGCCCTAGCCGCAGCTTGGCCGCTTGGTAGGGGGAATTGGGGGGTAGGTCTGAGTGGAGGGGGGGTCCTATATTGGGTGGAGTTATTGGGGGCGGAGAACCCAGGGGGGATGCTGAGGGTAGTGGGATGGACTGGGGCTTGGGGGGGGATAAGGGGAGGGATGGGCGCAGCCGTCGGTAGGAGGGTGGAGGAGGCCACTGGCTTCCTCCTATTCCTACCGCCTCGCGGTCTGCGTTTTGATTTGGAGGGGAGTGCTTCCCCCCTTGCAGTAGGAGGGTTGGCACATGGGAGGGGGTCGTCAAAGACAGGGGGGGGGAGAGGTTGGGCTCTGGGCTGGGGGGCCGATAGGGGCCTCTTCTCCGGGCGTTGTGGGGCTTGGTCCCTTGCATTGGGTGGCGGTATTGGAGAAGGGGCTCTCGTGTAGTGTGTGGGCCCGGGGGGTTTGGGGAGGGGAGGAGAAATTTTCACTCCCCTCTTTCTTGCCTCCTTTCTCATTACGGGACACTGCCTGCTGTTAGCAGGATGGTCCCGTGCACAGTTGGTGCAGGTGGGGGGGTCGGTGGGGGGGGCGGGGGCAGTCCGCCGCGGCGTGTTGACCACTGCAGCGGACGCACTTGATTGGACGGTGGCAGTGCACCGATGCGTGGCCGAAACCCTGGCATCGGTGGCACTGTGCCACCCTATTGGCCGCACCTTTCCAGTGCTCAATTCGAACGCCCGGCATGAAGAGGAGCTCGCTCGTACTATAAAGACGAGCGAGTTCCTCCTGTGACAGACGGTCGAATTGGCCGTGGAATAGGCACCCGGCTCGGCCTTCCTTGGCCCGGATGCCTTTGACGAACCGGACCGGGAATCCCAGTCCGGATAGTGCGGCTTCGATGTCGGGGGTCGGGGTGTCTCCCGGGAGGCCTCTGATGGCCACCTTTGTGGGCAGGTCGGCGGCCAGCGCATAGCTGTACCAGCTTATGCTGCTGTCCTCTGCCATAGCTTCTACCAGGTGGCGCTGCACCACTCTGTACTCTTCGGCAGAGCGGGGGGTGAAGCGAACCCCTTTTCCAAGGGGGCGCGCATTGGGGGCGTGCCCTAGTTTGCCCCTAATAGTGGCAAAATGCACTGTCCAGTTGGGCAGGCATTCGACCACTATCGGGGGGTAACTTTTGGTTACGCCAGCGGCCGGGGCCGCTGGGTCCCCTGGGACTATGGGGGTTTGAGGGGCGGGGGGTGTGGGTACTCTTATATCTATATTAGTACCTAGATTACTGCTGGGTGGTGGGCCGCCCATGGGTGGGCGGCCATCCTTGGTCTGGCGGTCGCTCGTGGGCGGGCGGCTGCTGGTGGGCGGGCGGCTGGTGCTAGGTGATGGGCCACCCATGGGTGGGCGGTTTTCCGTTGGCGGTCGGCCGTCCGTGGGCGGGCGGCTGGCTTTGAGTAGTGCGCCGTCCGTGGGCGGGCGGCTGCCCGGGAGCGGGCGGCTGGTGCTGGGGGATGGGCCGCCTGTGGTCGGGCGGCTGGTTCGAGGTGGTAGGCCGCCCGTGGGCGGGCAGCTGTCCGTGAGCGGACGGATCTCTGACGCTGGGCGGCAGGGCAGGGGCGGAAATTCCGCCCTCGGCTTGGGGCGGCGCGGGACAGTGCCTAAGGGCACCATATCCGGCGATGCTGGTGTGTCCGGGATCGGCGGGGGTGACGCGGCCGTTTTTGCGTACGACCGCGTCGATGATGATGATGTTGCTGGGCTAGTGCGAGGTTTCTGGGTGTTTACGGAGGAGTCGGAGTCCTCGCCAGTTGATGACGAGGAGCTTTCCGACTCCACCTCAAGTACCTGCTCGGTGGTGGGGGCGTCACGGGCGAAGTCGCGGGGCGGCGAGCGGGTTAGTTCGCCATCTGCGGAGCGGGTTCGGCGCCGGCTCCGGCACGAGGGCGGCGGCGTCGCGGCGACCTCCGGCGGGGAGGCTGGAGAGGGGAGCAGCTTCTGCCGCTTATCCTCCTGGACCTCCTCGATGGTGTCGTCGGGCGCTGGTCTTCGGGCGGTTGCCCTTACTCCCGGTTCTCCCTCGCTTGGACGGCGCGGATACTCAGATCCGCGCGCGTCCATAACGCTCGAGCTACCGGGGGGCCTGGCGGGGGCGGTTCGGATCGGACGATATCGTACGTTCGTATCCGGGGGTTTACGAGCCGGCGGAATACTTCCGTCCGACATCGTGTAGGTGGGGTGTTAGATATAACACAAAAATAAAAAGAAATTAAAAAAAATAAAATTCTTCTTTTTATTAAAAAAGAAAGAATTTGTACGCACTATTTATAAACAAATCGGCCGGGCGGGAAACCAGCAGGGTGAGTTCCGCTAGCGAAAGGCCCCGCTGAGTAGCCCAGCGACACAACCAATTTGTTTACAAGGTGCGGGAAGGGGAGAAACACTGCGTTGGTAGTTTTATAATAAAACTCCAAGCAGTGCTCTCAGGGTTGGCGTGAGGCTGTTAAGGCCCCGGGGAACGGGTAAACACACAGGTACTCACCGACGAAGCGATATTTTTCCCTGTGCGATACGTGGGAACCACTAACAAGCACAACACTTGAGTCTCTGTCTCTATATGCACACTAACACACACACAATTCACTGCGGGCCGACCCGTTCTACGACGCGGAAGCCTAGGCAGTCTGCGGAGAACTGGGCTGGTACGGCGAGCGAAGCGGGGTGAGGGGCAAAGGACGGAGAACGCGAGCGCGATGCGAGAAGCGGTAGCTGCGACTGGCGGTCGAGCTGCGACTGGCGGCGAAAAATTTATTGAGAATTTTTATTGAGTTAACACATGCCTTTTTATACTAAAATTCTATCTCTAATTTGAATTTATTAATTCCTTATTGTTGTAACATAAATCATATTCTATTTTCTCATCTCAAGATTCTCCGTAAGTAATCTGATATGTTTGACATTTAATAAAATATAATTCTATTTTATGTGTATTTATGTACCTACACTACACGTCTGTTAGCCCATCCAAAAATACTGCCACTATTTATCTACAATTCATCAATTTAAAGGAAGGTTCCGGGGTGAGGCTTGTGGCCCAATTTAGTGCAAATCGCACGGAAGCGTTTCGTCACGTGAAACTTCAATGGAAAATATCGTCTTGATTTTACGTTTTCAAAAAAAACAATGAAACTTACGTGTTTATATTTTTCAAATAATCTTAATTACGGACATATTGTTATTTTTAACGCCCGACAAAAAAAGAGGGGTGTTATAAGTTTGTCGTACCTGTCTGTCTAAGACATCATAGCTCCCGAACGGATGGAACGATTTTAATTTAGTTTTTTGTATGAAAGGTGAGTCTGGCGCGAGTGTTCTTAGACATGTTTCATGAAAATCGGTTGTGCCGTTTAAAAGTTATGGGGGTTAAAGTGGGGAAGGAAAACCGAAAATCTCCAAATATACTCGAGTGGGGTATCAAATGAAAGCGCATCGCGTGCACATCCACATTATTATGGTGTTTTACTTTTAAGGAAATTGGAGACGCGCGGGAACCCTGTGCCTTCGATACCACAGGGCCGCCTTGGGGAATAACAGATGGGTAAAAATAATAAGGATGGAAGGGAAAGCGTGCACTGACCTGCAAGCGAAGGACTTCCAGCCAGGTTCCACGTTCCTTGCGGGGGTGGGGCAGCCCAGCAACTCAGGGCGCCCTCAAGCACATCCACACTGTCACCACACACGGCTATATCGTCTCGCATAAAATGAGCGGTAGAAGACCAAATATTACGTCCAGGATCACAATGATATTACAGCGAAATCAAACAGCGGAATTATAATGTTCCATATGGCGGGAAATTGGAGATGAAAATCGATCACGCTCTCGATTAGCGTGCACTCCACGCGACTGCCCACGGTCGAGTCTTGTTCTTCAGTTGCCATTTTTCTTCTTCTTGTCGCGCCAGCGCATTGACAGTGACACTAGCACGCTTATGTCAGGGAAAGGAGAAATTGGATAGGATTATGGATAGATGGCGTTACCATTTCCTCCCCCCCTTGATGTGTCAGCATAAAGACACAATCGTAAGTGAGACTAGAAATTTCTAATATCTCTAGCGGAATGGCAGAGACTAGGATGAGCCTAATATCTCTGAACTCATTATAAGTAACAGCGGTTGAAAAAGACAACTGAATGCGGGATCATTATAATGTGCGGTACAATATATAAAACTGCGGGAAAATTACTTAAATGAAGCGGTGTTACGTGTATTGATAAATAAACCGTAAGAACTTAAAACTAAGGCTTAAATATATATCTTAATGTTTATTGTTGCGGTAGTGGGCATATGCGAACGGTTGGCCGAAGCAACACTGACCCTTTCGCGGTTCTAATAGTACACGTACGGATAACTCCGTCCTTAGAGGGATGAACCTTTTCTACGATGGCTAATGGCCAGGCTAAACTAGGCACGTTATCTTCTATCACGACTGCAATAGTACCCGGAGTGATAGGCGTGGAAATTGTATTCCACTTTTGTCTAGCCTGCAGACTGTGTAGATATTCCATCCTCCACCTTCGCCAAAATGACTGAACTAATTTATCCAGTAGCGAATGCCTTTGCAGTAGACTGATGCTTTCAGGTTCTACGTTAGGCGCGGGCAAAGAATACAACGGCGCGGTATGTAAAAAATGACTAGGTGTAAGTGCGGTAGGCTCAGCGGGGTCGGAACTTAGCACTGTTAGCGGCCGCGAATTAAGTAAACACTCAACTTGTGTGAGTACAGTGCAAAGCTCTTCATATGAAAGAATCTGCTGACCGATTACTCGGCGCAGATGCGTTTTTACTACCTTAATCATACTTTCCCAAGCCCCTCCCTTATGAGGTGACATAGGAGTTATAAAGAACCAACTAATGCGGCTGTCAGCCAACTCTCTTTTAAAACTTTCGCGGTATTCATTATTTAAGAATTTATATAAGTCGCGTAGATAGGCATCAGCGCCTTTAAAGTTCGTTGCATTGTCTGAGTACATTACTTGGACAGGGCCTCGACGTGCGAGGAAACGTTTAAGAGCGGCTATGAAACTAGGCGTACTAAGGTCGGTTGTGACTTCAATATGCACGGCCCTAGTGGTCAGACAAGTGAATAAACATATGTAGGCCTTTTCAGCATGCACTCCACGACGGCGTACTGGGGTGTAAGCGATAGGTCCTGCGTAATCGCAGCCTGTTTGTGCGAACGCTTTTACAGCTTGGCGAGCGCGACTTTCAGGTAGGTCTGACATGAGCGGGTAAGTTGGACGCGGATTTACTTTAAAGCATTTATTGCACAAGTGGAATCTTTGTCTCACGAGGCGGCGAGCGGATAAAATCCAAAACCTTTGTCTAAGAAGTGACATTAATAATTCCGGACCTGCGTGTAGGTATTTTAAATGATAATAATCAATTAGCAAGTTGACAATATGGTCACTGCGCGGTAAAATCAGCGGGTGAATATTTGTGTAATTCAAGCCTGAATTAACAAGACGACCACCTACTCGGATAAGTCCGTTTTCGTCTATAAACGGCCTTAATTTATGAATAGCGCGTGAGCATGACTCATCTTTCTGTAGGCTATTAAATTCTTCTGCAAAATATTTTCTTTGCAGGGCGAGTATTATTTTATTCTCTACAAACTGAAGCTGGTCAGCCGTAACTGCGGGTGTTCCTTTACGTTGCAATAACTTAGCAAACGTAAAGACATATACAAGAATTCGCATTAGTTTAGTCCACGACGAAATGCGTAAAGCGAGATTGTAAATCACGCAATCATTAGATGGTAAACAAACCGTAGCGTGCGATAATACCTTTTGCTCAGGCATCTCCTCAATAGGCTGGCCATCGAGGGAGCGGAGGGGCCACTGGCATGGATCGAGCGCGATCCAGGGGGGTCCGTGCATCCACAGTGGATGTAACATTAATTTTCGTGGCGTAAGGCCACGCGACAGACAATCTGCGGGATTCTCTGTGCCTGCGACGTGATAAAAGCGGTCAGGCGGAATATTATCCGTCACCTGAACCACGCGGTTGGCAACAAACGTGTGCCATCGATGCGGTGAGCTTTTTATCCAATACAAAGCTACTTTGGAATCTGTAAACGCGTATGTTTGTATAGGGATTTTACCTGAGTAATTGTCTAGCACCGTGCGCAACAACCTAGAAAGTAGGACTATTCCAAGACGAGTTGACGTCTTATCATTACGTACAACACCGTGGTGCGGTATAACGTACATAGGCGATGAGTCATTAGGTAGACCTGGAGGCGCGGGTGAAATATATTTTTTATCCAAGTATTCCTTAATGACGTCATCGTACGCGGACCTTAGGCTTAAAGAAGCTTCTAACTTCTTCTCGAGACACAGAAAGCGTCGTCGGGCGGTTTCATAAGATTTGCCTAAAGAAAACACATCCTTACTAAACGGTAGGCCTACAGTATATCTACCGTAAGCGGGGTCGCGGGTTGTAGTATGTTTATAAAATTCCTCACATTCTATGTCAGCGGAACATAGAACGCTTGGCGCGGTAGCGGAAGGAAGCTCGTCCAGTTCCCAGAATTTCTGAACGAGATCATGTACATTTTTTAGACTATTCTCCTGCACTAGACAGCAGGTCATAGCCTCGCGGGAAAATAAAGTAGGCGCTGAACCTATAACGACACATCCTAAGACTGTACGTAAATAATGCGGGGTGCGAGTAAAGTCGGGCGCGACGTTTGGTAATAACAAATGCGCAAACAGCGGAGCGCCTAATAACATATTTATTTCACCAGGTTCTCCAAACAACTCGTCGGCTAGCGGTAACCCGTGTAAATGCGATAAGGATCTCTTATCTATAACTGCACTCGGTAATGAGTCAGTAATGCGATCGACAACAAGCGGCGAAATATTAAACTTAATATTTTTATTAAAACGAGAATAAAAATCTAAGCCAATTGAACTAGAATTTATTGTGTTTTGCGTTCCTCCAAAACCTTTTATTATTGTACTCCCGGCATGATTTACTTTTATATTTAACAGGTCACAAGTATCTTTCGTAATGAAATGAGACTGTGACGCGCTATCTAACAAGGCTCTGATATGATGTTTAACTCCGTCAGTATCGTAAACAACGACCTGAGCGGTAGCTAGTAAAACCGTGGTACATTGCTCGCTCCGTACTGGGGAGTGAGACGCGGGCAGGTTTGATGCTGCGATGGAGGTCGCGCACAGCGATACGTCCGAGCGCCCAGGCTGAGATAACGACTGCGCGGGCGGCGCGACGGTCGCAGCCTGGGAGACGCTTGGATGGCGTGCGGGTTCGATTCTCGACCCGAAATGCAATAAACTATGATGTCGCGATTTACACGAGCGGCAAGTCGTGTTTGACTTACACAGAGCGACCCTATGCTTTATGCTAAGGCAGTTTATACATGAATTATTTTCCTTAACATAATTAAAACGTTCCATGGGGGTCATTTTATGAAACGGCGGGCATTTGAATAAATGATGATGAACAATATTAGTACATAGACATTTATCAGCGGTATCTGGGGAATTCACGGAATTCGCGGAAACAGCGGCGGCAACGGCGGGTGAAGTGTTTACGTAAGCGTGTAGCTGCGGTGCACCTTTATTAAAATTATTATT
Source organism: Gymnoscelis rufifasciata (assembly GCA_929108375.1). Lineage (NCBI taxonomy): Eukaryota > Metazoa > Arthropoda > Insecta > Lepidoptera > Geometridae > Gymnoscelis > Gymnoscelis rufifasciata. The sequence goes on from OV815314.1 coordinate 14,175,955, forward strand.
AATTTGCTTTGTAAGAGTTCGCGGAGTACCTTTACGCGGGCCCGGACCCGGTGCGGGGGCGGGGGCGGAGCTCGTTCGCTCGAACACCTTCGCGCGATTTTTTATGAATGACTCGAGTGTATAAAATGTAGGTATATCGGACCCTAAACTCAACTCAAAAGCGTAAACAGTACTACGGTCTAATTTTCTTAAAGCGATGTGAACTAGAATTAACTCATCTAATCTTTCTATCTTTAAGTTATTCAATGCGCGGACTGTGTTGATAAATTGTTCATGAAACAAATCAAAGCTCTCTGTAGATGCGGTGCTTATAGGCGAGAAATCGAACAGCTGATTTAAATAAGAAGTTGCTACCATTCGCTTATCTTCATATTTGTCAACAAGCGTTTGCCAAATGAGTTCGTAATTTTCTGGACAGTGCGTTATACCTATACACACTGACTCGGCCTTACCCGTCAACCTACCAACTAAATAATATAATTTCTCGGCATCGGTGAGGGATGGATTTTCATGTACAGCGGTCTTAAAACAAGAGTAAAATATAGGCCATTTCCTTATATCTCCTGCGAAAGTGATTAACTCAATAGGTGGCAACCTATGCGGCAATTTATTAAAAACAACAGAAGGTTGTGTTGTATTGATAACAGCTGACGGAACAGAATGCTTATCATACAATCTTTTTATGCGGCTGTATAGTTGCTCAAATGCAACCATACATTTATAATCTGGTACGGCGGTTGGATCGACCTTTAATAACTGTAAATTATAGTCGTCCAGTAATTTTAAGAATTCACTGCGTAAAATATCAATATTAGCACATTCAGAGAGAAAAGATTCCTTATTCGAAGCACTTACGTCTATATTTGAAGAAGAATCATACATGTTTTGAATTAACTCAAAGATAGCTTCCCTTTTAGCTTGCAATATTAACAGCTGGGAATCATCTGTTTCGATAGGGTTTTTTGACCTAGTATTAGCCATTGTAGAAATTATAAAATAACTGCGGTGCGTAAGAAATGAAAGATAGGCCTTATGTTATAATAGTTATATAAAATATAACGAAGTAAATTAGTATTTACAGCGCGTTCGTATAACAAGCGTAATAACCTATCTAACGCGGGCGCGGGGGGCAATACTTGCGTCGGCAAACCGGTTGCGATACTCGTACTGTGCCGGGCAAAAATGGCGTGTTCTATCAAATAAGCAGGGGGTAGTGCTAAATAATTATGAAGGCAGACAGAAAACTTATAAACTGCGAAATTGCGGTAAATTTATCAATACGTATATGCGTAAACACCATATAATGTTAAAGTTATGGAACATTAAATATAAAAACAGCGGGTTTATTATGATATGACCAGGTCCAACTGCAATAGATGCGTGTTGGATGCGGTTAGTCTCAATGACAAAAAGGTCAATCACTCGAATCACGTAATGTAATTCGATTATACAGCGAAAATATAACTTGTTAGACCAATAACTTAGGTATTCTAACAAGCTATGCGGGGGAAATAAATTATATGTAGATCTAAGGTTCGTTTGAACCACAAATTTGTATCTTGAATAAATGAGTAATGTGGGGATAAATCCGTCTCAATGAGAAACCACACTTTAGGGACAAATCCGTCTCGAATAGGACCACACTTATGGAGACGCGCGGGAACCCTGTGCCTTCGATACCACAGGGCCGCCTTGGGGAATAACAGATGGGTAAAAATAATAAGGATGGAAGGGAAAGCGTGCACTGACCTGCAAGCGAAGGACTTCCAGCCAGGTTCCACGTTCCTTGCGGGGGTGGGGCAGCCCAGCAACTCAGGGCGCCCTCAAGCACATCCACACTGTCACCACACACGGCTATATCGTCTCGCATAAAATGAGCGGTAGAAGACCAAATATTACGTCCAGGATCACAATGATATTACAGCGAAATCAAACAGCGGAATTATAATGTTCCATATGGCGGGAAATTGGAGATGAAAATCGATCACGCTCTCGATTAGCGTGCACTCCACGCGACTGCCCACGGTCGAGTCTTGTTCTTCAGTTGCCATTTTTCTTCTTCTTGTCGCGCCAGCGCATTGACAGTGACACTAGCACGCTTATGTCAGGGAAAGGAGAAATTGGATAGGATTATGGATAGATGGCGTTACCAGAAATTAAGGCATTGGTATCGGGGGTTTTTCTTAAATTTAAAACTTTAGATTAATTAGTCATGTAATCTCATCTGTACGTTGCAGGCGTATGTCGGACGGGCTGTTCCTGCGCTGCTGCCGCGACCTCGCCAACAAGTTCCCGGACATCAAGTTCGAGGAGCGCTACCTGGACACCGTCTGCCTCAACATGGTGCAGGACCCCTCCAAGTTTGACGTGCTGGTACGTGTGATTGAGAGCATGCACCCTGAGTTCAGAGCTTTAATCGAGTAACCTGTTCGTCCATAGTTCCATGAGGACGCGAGGCTATTTCACTCCCAAGTGGTTGCGAAGCTAGTTTTTTGGGAGGTCTTATAAAAATGGATGGCGTTATATATAATACTAGTCGACCCGACAGAGGTTGTCCTGTCCCACGTCTCAAAAAACAATATCCAGTTGACCGTATTGTGAATCTAAACCATTCCCAGATCCCCTTGAACACACACAAAAAATTTCATCAAAATCGGTCCAGTCGTTTGAGAGATGTTCAGTGACATACACACTCACAGAAGAATTATATATATAAAGATTTATATCCTCCTTGCGCAGGGTAGCCGTATAGTGTAGCCGATACCGGCTATAGTGACATATTTCTAGCTCTGTCATAGTCAGTGATTTGATCTATGTATGTACCCAATTTTAGCGACAATCGTGCGAAAAAGATAAGGATAAAGATCATGCAGTAGTTATTGAGTTTATAATAATAATAATAACATAACTCTTTATGACTCACCAAGATAAAACAATACAAAAATGGACTTAATGCTTAATACAAAATGCGTAATGGGCGGCCTTATTGTTTAAAGCAATTTCTTCCAGACAACCTTTGGATGGAGAGGAAAATTCACATCACTATTTCAAACTGTATGGTGCGGTGACATAAAAATAATAATAAGTAATAATAATAGTAATACAAGAAGAACAAATTAATATCCAAATATTTTATAATATAGACTTACATATTACTTTACATATAAATTAACTTTTATCGTTTATCGCGATCGTAAAAACAGAAAGACAGGCAGACGCGCTCGGTAGTCTTTCATTTATAATAAGTATCGATTTTTTTTCCGTACAAACACCTTTTTTTAAGTGACATATTATATGTGTTTGCAGGTGATGCCCAACCTGTACGGGGACATCATGTCGGACATGTGCTCCGGGCTCGTGGGCGGCCTGGGCCTCACGCCCTCCGGCAACATGGGCAAGAACGGAGCCCTCTTCGAATCTGTGAGTTACCATCAACCATATCTAACCGTTATGTTCAGGATACACGACGACACTGACACTCATCACAAATGTCGACACTAGTGTAGATTGCATTGCCACAACAACTGCAACTAAGTGTCGCGGCAGTGGACACACACAGACATTCGATGTATACATTGAGTGTCTAATGTAAAGTGTCGCCGTGTGTCCCGACCATTATGACGACACCAGAGAACACTTGAAAGGAGACTTCACCTACATCCACAAATATTATTTAAGTATGCCAAATATTGCAGTCGCTGTGGTCAAAAACGACCAAAACTACATTATTATTATTCGCTTTATTGAATTAAAAAGATACATAAGTACTTAAGTAATAATTTAAAACTAACTACTGTAAAAAATATATGAAACGGAGAATCACCGGCCGCGAAGCTAGGCTCAAGCGACCAGTGACTAAGTCGAACCTGCATAGTAACCAAACTCTAATTGGAGTGATACTAAAAAAAAGGTATCCTGATTAGCCCGTTCAGAAATACTGGATACTTATTTTTCGTTTTTTAATAACTTTATAATAATGAACCAAGATTTAGTGCAGCAAAGTACCGAAGTGAGGTCTTGTAACTTATAAATAGAATATAATATATAGAATAGAATCAAATAAAATAAATAATATACATAAATAAATAATAAATATAAATAAATAAATAAATTTAGTAAAAAACACGAGAAAGCGTCAAGTCACTTGAAACTTCAATGCACGATATTGCCTTGATTTTTCGTTTGCAAGATAGGAAGAAATACGGCTACAATTTTTTTAATTATTTATTTATATAACAATTACTTTATGTGTACTGTTGTGATACAAAAAGGTGAGCTTAATGCTATAGCATAATCTACCAGCTAACCTGGTAATAATCTTAATGACGTACCAACCTAAATTTTTTCATGTACCTACTGTATTCGCGCTATAGGACTGAAAAAGCAGACAACAAAAGGTTGAGGCGTATACTTGAACAAATGCTTCGTTTAATGTTACCACTTAGCTGCTATATCAATTTACCCAGAACAGATATCGGCTTACAGTTTTATTCGCTCAAGGTTGCATTTAAAATTGTATGAATAATATTGTTGCCTTATCTTCTGAGTTAGTATGTATTCTATTATTTTATTATACCGTTATAGTTAAAATAGTTTACTTAATTTTCAGTACAATAATAAAAAAATTGATTACTTGTATTCGTGCAAAAGAATAATCAAAACTATGCAGGGCATTGAAGTTTCACGAGACGTAACGGTTAATGCTATAACCTATAACAATAACCCTATAACTTCTTATATCTAGGCACTTTCTTATTAAATTAATAAAATGATAAATAGGTACCAGTATCTTACGACGTGCTAACAGGCGGACTAAACAGATTAGTTATTTTTATATGTAGTCATCATGCCAATTCGCCGATATATTGTAATTGACTATTAAATGTATGAAAATTAAGTCAGTAAGATTATGACTTATCTGACTATTGAAAAGTCTGTCCTTAGCGTAAAATAACCGATATATTTATACATTATGTATTTGCATAGGATTACAAATAATTCTCTGTTAAATTCCTCATGCGGTTTGTCTGAACATAAGATGTTTTTTATTCCCAGTGTTTGCCATGAGTGTGTCAGCCAAAAACAAGCTTGAAATTTCAGATACTACGATTATTTTTAAGTAAGACACTTACTCCAAAACTTTTGAAATTCATTAAAAACAAATTTAACGACAAATCGCAATGACATTGTTGTGCAGTGAATACAAAAAAAACCTACGACTACAAGAGTGCTATCTTTTGAAAAAGATATGTAAGTCTCTTTGAGAGTAATTTGAACTAACCGGTGTGGGAAAGGACTTAACAAATATGTTTGAAATGTTTGCATGCTACATAATGCATCGATACTTTGAATAACACCATGTTTGTTATATAAATCATTATTGTCATACGCTCGGACTTAAAAGAGCTGGTTTCGTACGCAACGGCAAGTAACATCATTAACACTATAATCTAAATTTACAATTAAAAAAACACCCGATTCCAGAACCTTAGCTCCCTTAAAAGTAAAAAGTCATACTATTTTGTAATGTGCTCGTGATGCGCTTTCATTTGAGACCCCACTCGAGTATATTTGCAGATTTTCTCCTTCCCCACTTTTACCCTCATAACTTTTAACGAGTTGACCGATTACCATCAAGCATGTTTAAGAACACTCGCGCGAAATTCACCTTTCTTACAAAAAATAAACTATATTACTACTAATTGTAGTAAAACCTATGATGTCCCAGACAGACAGACTGACAGACACGTCAAACTTATAAAACCCCTCTTTTTTTGTCGGGGTTTAAATTAAAAAGCATTTCCATAAAGCTTGCCGAAGCGTTAAAGTCCCTAAGGAGTTCCGTTTGCAGAGGAAAGGCTTATTTGTTTCATGTGTACAATAGTTCATTATGATATGTGTTAATGGATATGTGGGAAGAGGTAGGCCAAAGAAAAAGTTGATGGACGTTAAAGACGACATGTGTAAGAAAGGAGTGAGTGTTGAGATGACGAGTGACAGAGGGAAATGGAGGTAACAAACATGCGACCCCACGTAATGTGGGATAAGGGCAAGAGAGTGGTGATGATGTGTAACAATAATTAATATTATATAGGAGCGGCACCCGGATATTAGCTCCAGTTAAGGCTTTTATAACGGGGCGTTATGTATGTATTTATACTAGTAACTATATGGTACCTCAAGCAACATAATTGGTCAAGAGTATATAGTTATCCAGAATAAAATAGTTTCGCATTTTGACAGCCTAATCTAAAACGACTATAATATTTTGATAAAGGATTTTTCTGAAAAAGTAAAAGCCTCACCTTTACCCAATTTTCAAATTCACGTTTTGACTGCATAGTAAGTCGCCGATTAGGAACAGCAGCGGTTGTATGATGGCGCGTTGCGTTCTCGTCGTGTGATGAGTTCAAACGTACAGAGTTTATAAGAGTGTCCTCTAAACTCGCAAGTATTCCTGCGAGCACATAGTTCAGCGTATGTTTGAACTCAACGCACACAGGGAAGGCTTTTTTTCTGAACGAATAGTCTAAGGCATAGTAAACTATAGTGGGTGTGAGCTCCTTTAATCAAACTAATTCACACGAACACAGCGGCTTTTGATTCTAAAATCCTAGTGAAAAACCGCCATTAAGTCAACGTCCCATAGTGGCCTAATAGGAGGACGCCTAACGATCTAGCCATAGATGATTGTATGTTGCTATTTGATATCTGCAGATTAGGGCTTTTATCCAGTTAGACGATTGGGACTTTTTAAGAAAAGCCTTATTCTCATCCTCTTTGTGTGATCTACTAATTAAATCCATATTAGCATGTGTATACAAATGAAAGTTACTAAGACTTTGTGATTTATGTACTGTGTGATGTTCATGTCGTTGCATGAATCTTACACATAACATGTCAGTATGCATACCATGGTTTTGAAATAATATGCGCATCTTGTCCTAACTTATGTTGATTTGTATCTGCCTCTAAACCTTTGGAAGAACGCAGTAGAAAATTGACTACTATGTTTTCAATTCATTAATATTTCAAACTTTATTTGAACGACAATTTTGTACATAAAAGTGGAATTAAAGCCGAGGCATTTTCTACACACATGACCGATTTGAGAGATAGAGACAGGCAGTATTTCAAAAATTAATTATTTTTAGTACTGCTAACATCAAACAAGACAAACTTACGATGAATCGTTGTAATTACTCAGTTAGTAACGTAAGTATAGATTTTAAGGGAAAATAAGCCGTTTCTAACTGACTTATTTTATCAAATAAAATGGTTTATCAATACGTTTGGATCCGATTTTGATAATTATTTTTTGAATGAGAGGTTCCATAGACTACCATCGACACATTCGATGGTGGTATCCTAGAGAAATCGAGGGGAACATCTGAAAATCTGAAGCGCAAATGTATCTCATTCTTTGAGATCTAGATTCAAATTGGTCTCGTTTTAATTTTATTAAGGTTATCGAGTTACTTTGAGTGTTCATTTTAAATTGTTACCTTCATTTGAAATCGGTTTACTTGATTTCTTAAACACAAACACGTTCACATGTTCATCTCTATAAGGTTATGTCTATTTTCAAGCATAAAAACACCCTACAGCGTTCTTCCAAACGTTCTTACCGCTCCAACAATCGACGCAGAACTAAGTAATCCCGGTCGCAGGTGCACGGCACGGCGCCGTCCATCGCGGGCCAGGACCTGGCCAACCCCACGGCGCTGCTGCTGTCCGCCGTCATGATGCTGCGGCATATGCAGCTCAACCAGCTCGCTGATAAGGTGGAAGGGGCTTGTTTCAAGGTGACCAGTACTATCTCATGCCAGCTGTACACACTCGCCAAGTCTCGAACTTTGGTCGAAAGCCTTATATTTACAATTTTGACACTAGAGGCGCTAGTTAGAATCTTTGCATCGCCAATACTAAAGTATAGATTTTAAACCAACTTAACCTCAATATAATAAACCTCAGTTCAACGAATTACTTGATTTAACCATTTTTTGTTTCCTTTTGATTCGGTATTTTGTGGTTGTACTTTAATCACTTATCTGTTCTACGGCTATCCTCAATTGATATCTCTCTTCCAGGTGCTCCGCGAAGGCCAAGTGCTAACAGGCGACCTGGGCGGCTCCAGCACCTGCTCCGCGTACACCAACGAGATCATCAAGAACTTGGACTAAAGCCTCTCAGGAGATGCACTGAGCCACCTCGTAGACACTGCCTTAGTTAGGAACAAGTAGCCGAGTTTAATGACCGCTGGAGAAGAAGTGCTAATTTCAAACCTGCATAACCTATAGGCATATTTATATGGATATGAAGATATAAACTGTCAGGCCTGACGCTACTTTATGCGTGCACGGGCCACGCGTAAGGTTTTACTCCAAACTATGATTCGCATTATTAACAAGATCTTGTTTTGGGCAAGGGATATCTACTGAAGGGCATAGGCCTCCCTCTAAAAACAGAGGGTAGGTTCCAATCCGCCAGGCTGGTCCAATGCGGATTGGCTCTCTAAGCTCTTGATTGAAAAGCCGAAAAGCTTACGTATGCAGCATTTGAAATCTTGTACAGCTACCAATATAGTTTGGAATGAGGCCTGAAATGATAAAGTCGTGGAAATGAGATCCAGCCACGAATTGACGTATACCATAAAAAAAAACTGTTGAATATTTAGTAGCGAAATGCTCAGTGTATTTATAGAGGATACATAATTAGGTAGATTCTGACGTAATATTACTTTAGTTCAATTATTTAGATACAATGCGCGATGTAACTTGGCTGTTTTGGAATGTTACGGGACATTCAACTGTATGCAAATGTATTTTTAAGTAGTTTAAAAGATCTAAGAAATGGTTTAGACGCGACTTCATTGTCTTACATTGTCGCTTTAATAGACGGTGCTGCCAACTGGTGCCATCAATTTGAATGTTTAACCATATCGGCTTAACATTTAATTCAGAATGTCGCATATATAATTATATAACAATAATATAATTTCTGCGTGTTTCCTAAACTCGCAACTAAAGAGTATTTATTTTGACCGTGTCATTAACATGTTCTTGTTATAACTTTTTACTTATCATGGGTTTTAACAATATGATGACTTAAAACGGGTAACATACCATGGTTGTTTCCGTGATCATGGCGCTTGCAACAGCGTCGAAATATCGGAAAACTCAAAAACCGTCAAATCATGGTATGTTACCCGTTTTAAGTCATAATGCTCTTGTTAGCTCCAAACATGGGCCAAGTTACATTAGGCAGTGTTAGTCGAATTAGTTATAAACGAGAAACGGGTAACAGTTATCACAGTTTAGTATCAACTCCCAATTCAAGTTGTTTTTTTAACCAATGTAGTTTGCAGTTAGACAATAATGAGATACTTTTGGCTAACTGCCCTTTGATTGGCCTGTTGATCTGCCATGGAAAGCTTAAAGTAATCACTAATTACAAAAATTCCATGTGTTTATTAATAGCGAAAAATGCAGATACGTTGCTTTTACCCGTCATTAAAAAAAAATTAAGCCTGGGGAGATCTCGGTTTACAAAGGCTTATATTTATAGAATATATCTAGGTATTCTTCTTAATCAAATATTGTTGACTACAACTTAAAGTAGAAATTATAAAAAAGCAGTATAACATAATTTTGACGATAAAATATTATAGTGCAGGATTTGTCTGTGTTTATCGATGAATTGATCATAGACAAATTGCATTTTAAAATGATTTCATCACAGATAATGTGTATTGTCTATGGACCTGCGCTTTTAATTCTTAATTGTTGGAAGTATTATGACAATAATAAAGTGATACTCTTGATGTTAAACGCTCCCATTTGTGCTTATTTACGTCTGTGAAGTTTACATGAGTGAGTGAGCTGACTAAATACATCGATCCACCTTCTCTTTTCATCCACGGCAATCGATTTATTTAAATAATCGAATATAAAAATCAAAGTAGCGTATCTGCCGGTTTATTTATTGTGATTTAAATAGATCTACGAAAAGATCAAATAGCAATATTGTAATTTCAAATATATAGTATCAATTGTACGTTAAGACTTAGTTACCATTGTTGTTACGGCTTGTCTTAGACACCCAGGTGTACGTTTGTACCCAGTATTTATTAGCGTGAGTATTTTGTTTATACGTGACGTAAACGGACAGCTCGATTCGACACGGTTTTGTACCCTGATGAAGATCTGCGAGGGCGAAACGTTGGTTTTCCCTGACGTAAGGTAAAACTGTTGTTTTTTTATATTATCGATGACAATCCAAAACGTTTATTTTCTTAGTAGCAGAGGACCTAAATGGACAGTTATCGATTATGGATAGATCATTATAAGAAGCTACAGTAAACATTATCTACAAAGAAGTAACGAATCCATAGTTTATTATAGTGTGTCTATGATTTTGACGTAGGAAAAACCATAGATAAACGGTCTATGTTTCATTATAATAAGTCTAAACTTCATTAAAATCCTTCTTTTAATACAAGTGATGTCTTGTCCAGCTTTCCGTTTAAACACGCAGTATTTTAATTATACATGTTTTGTAGCGTTCCTTGTGATTTTATTTTACAGTATTGACAGTAATTAAAAGTGAGATTAGATTAACGTGTTCACTGCAAGGTGCAGTAATAGGTTAGGATTACACTGAACATCGCCGGTCGTGTACCGAAAAGGCTATTAATTCACATGAGGTTATATTTATTAAGAATGTCATCATTTGTTAAATTCATGTTTATTTATTCAATTGCAGTGTTTTTCAACCATTAAAACTTATATTATAATATCCTTGAAGCCAAAATATTTCTGTTAAAAGCATAATTCATGTTTTGGGTATCAGTTCGTTTTTAAACTTTAGGCCCCTAGCCATCGGGGCGCTCAATGCCATAAAGGATTTTATTTATATTGGCAATTAGTAATTAATAACTGCTTATGAATTTGGTTATAAAGCTATCCGGTTCAAAAGGTTTACATAAATTTGTCATTTGAAGTCCAAAATAAAGTTACTACTAAACTTGCTCTGTATGAATTATAAATGGCCTGACCTGTGTACAATCGATTAAATCATGGACGGCGTTATGCATTTTTGTTTGTTTATTTATTAAGATTATTAAATCAGATAGAATCTGAGCCTGCTAAAGTACACAATGTAACGTGGTTTCGCTTTTATATAATTAATTTATTGTAAATAAGTAGATAAATAAAGAGCGTGAGAAGATATGTTGTGTTTCTTGTGTGTTTTAACTATAACTAACTGTTTTATTTAAGTTTGAAGGATATTAAGGTAAGAATACTAACTACTAATAAATCTTAATTTACAATTTAAGATAAACCCCCGATTCCAAGCTTTATTTTCCTTAAAAGTAAATCAACATAATATTTTGTAATTTACACGCGATGCGCTTTCATTTGATACCCCACTCGAGTATATTTGCAGATCTTTTGTTTTTCTGCAACCTTGCCCCTTTAACTTTTACACGGCACAACTGATTTTCATGAAACCTGTCTAAGAACACTCGCGGCAAACTCACATTGCATACAAAAAAACTAAATTCAAAATAGCTCCATACGTTCGGGAGCTATGATGTCCCAGACAGACAGACAAACACGTCAAACTTATAACACCCCTCTTTGCTGGTCGGGGGTTAATATTAGGTCCTTACATATGAAATTGGCGTTTTTCGTACTGGCCACTTTAATCACAAATTTCTCCTCTTTGGTAAGGAATTCCAAATTCAAATTTGTACAGCTATAGACTCATGTATTTGTGCTTCGATGATCGTCATTCATTTGTTTTTTTTCTTCTGTTTTTTTCTGTTTGCGTCACTCATTTTACAAAATGGAAAACTTAAAATATCGCATTATTTACGAGTACGAGTTCCGCCGTGGCACTAGTGCTGCGGAAACAACTCGAAGGGTGAATGATGTGTATGGCGGTCGTGTTGCAAAAGAAAACACAGTTCGTTTTTGGTTCCAACGTTTTCGTTCTGGAAATTTCGACTTGCAGAACAAGCCCCGTGGACGGCCTGAGACTCAAGTTGATAATGAAGAGTTGAAGGCTATTGTGGAAGCGGATCCATCGCAAACCACGTCCGAGTTAGCTGCAGGCTGCGGTGTTAGTGATAAAACTGTTTTAATTCACTTGAAGCAAATTGGGAAGATTAAAAAGCTTGAAAGGTGGGTACCTCACGAATTGACTGAAGCAAACCGGCAAACGCGCGTCGACTGCTGCGTTACATTACTAAACCGGCACAATAATGAAGGTATTTTAAACCGAATCATTACCTGTGATGAAAAATGGGTTCTTTACGATAATCGGAAGCGCTCAGCGCAATGGTTGGATCCTGGCCAGCCAGCCAAATCCTGCCCCAAGCGAAAATTAACCCCAAAAAAGTTACTTGTAAGCGTTTGGTGGACTAGTGCCGGTATTGTTCATTACAGTTTTCTCAAATCTGGCCAGACTATTACGGCTGATGTCTATTGTCAGCAATTGCAAACCATGATGGAAAAGCTAGCGGCTAAACAACCTAGGCTGGTCAATCGCTCCACGCCACTGCTGCTTCACGACAACGCTAGACCACACACTGCGCAACAGACGGCTACTAAATTAGAAGAGCTTCAATTGGAAAGTCTAAGACATCCTCCGTACTCCCCGGACCTTGCTCCAACAGATTACCATTTTTTTCGAAATTTGGATAACTTCTTGCAAGGGAAAAAATTCAACTCCGATGGGGCAGTCCAAATCGCCTTCAAAGATTTTATTGATTCCCGTCCGACTGGTTTTTTTAGTAAAGGGATCAATGAACTACCTATAAGATGGCAAAAGTGCATAGAAAATAATGGTTCATACTTTGATTAATTAAATATATTATATTAAAAAATATTCGACTTTTTGTTCCTCCCATACAAAACGCCAATTTCATATGTAAGGACCTAATAAAATGTACTAGTCTGTGATAATATATTTTGTTAGATAAGTTAATATTAGTAGGTATATTCCCGATATTCTTTAAGTTATCGATAGTGAGAATTACCATTGAAGTCACATTTATTAATTTGATTTTATTTGTCGAACTGGGCAATCTGGATTGTGTGGGTTAAAATCTTCTTAACGGCTCTGTTTATAAAACATTTGTGTTTGCAATCCTAATCCCTAAGCACCTCCAACAAAAAAGAGTGGTGTTATAAGTTTTTTTTTTGCATGAAAGGTGAGTTTTGTGCGAGTGTTCTTAGACATGTTAGATGAAAATCGGTTGACCCGTTTAAAAGTTATGAGGGTAAAAGTAAGGAATGAAAACCGAAAATCTGCAAATATACTCGAGTGGGGTCTCAAATGAAAGCGCATCACGTGCATTACAAAATAGTATGACTTTTCACTTATGAAGAATTAAGGTTCTGGGGTTTTTAAATTGTACATTTAGATTATTGAATTGTGACATCTACCCAAAGTGATATTATTAGTGCTAAAAGACGTATTATAAGGATTATTTAAGAAAGTTGCTTACCGCGTCTGTCTTTCTATTGTAAGTGATCAAAGGTTTTCGCCTCCGAGCAAAGCCGGAACGGGCCAGCTGTACATCAATTATAGATATTTTTTACTTACTAGCGGCCCGCCCCGGCGTCGCACGGGTAAAAATAATTGAACGAATAATTGCCGGGAACTTGGCAATTATTCGATTTTTTCTCGCCTTTTAAACCTCCACGAACATTTCAAGACTAAGATAAGATAAATCCGTTCAGCCGTTCTCTAGTTTCAATCAGACTAACGAACTACAATACATTTTTATTTATATAGATAGATATAAAACTGCGGAAACCAGTATACTTCAGTAATTTGTATGTTATGTTCCAGGTCCACGGAACAGCACCCGATCTGGCCGGCAAGGACCTGGCGAACCCCACGGCGCTGCTGCTGTCCTCCATCATGATGCTGCGGCATATGAACCTCATCGAGCAGGCCGAGAAGGTGAGAAGACGACCTCTGTGGCTCGGTGGGCGAAGGTCCGCCCGAGACGCTGCAGGTTGCTGGTTCGATTGCCTGCCGCTGGGGGCTTTGGACGATCTACATTTTCTACGATTTCTGACTTCGGGTCATGTTTATATGCTAGACTGTTTCAGTGGCTCAGCGGGCGAGCGTCCGCTTGCGGCGCAAGAGGTAGCGGGTTCGATTCCTGCCGAGGGTGAAAGTGTTTGTATGTTCTGCAAGCACTTTCTCCTTTGTCCGGGTGTTTAATTTGTATAATAAGCAATATCTATTTATGTATGCCTATTACATTAAGTATATCAGATATCTAGTACCCGTAACACAAGCTCAGAGCTTAACACGGGGATAGATGTTGTTGTGTGAATTGTCTGGAAATATTTATTATTATTTATTTATATAAATATATCTGTGTAGTATATCACTCACCTATCACCCATAGTACAAGCGCTGCTTCGTTTGGGATTAGGTGATACTATCTGAATTGTTTGGATTGACTTAGCCGTTTCTTTCTTCAGTCGTACAATTATTTAACGCGCCCCTGTTCATTAAAATTGACCAGAACCTTAGGCTGCCCACAGGTCTTACGGTCTTGTACACCCTAGAACAGAACGGAATTGAAAACGGGTCAATCGTCACCCACACCGCAAATGTCGGCCAGTTGATGGCTAACGCGGCGTTCTAGCCGTTTCTGGTTCGTGAATATGTTTTAAATAATGTTGTTTTGTATTCAACAAAGGAAGGGCTAAGTCAACATAGTTATTAGAGTCCATATTTTTTTTATGATAGTCGAGTATTCATTTGACCACAATCTCACCTGATGTAAAGTGACGATGTGGTCTAAGATGGATAATGAAAACCAAATAAGTAGATGGCATCTTCGGACCACATTACGAAACCCGAAAAAATCGCTTCACGCACTGGCCCAGCCCGGAGGGTGGTGACAAGCCGCGGCCGAAGCCTCCCACCAGAGACTGTTCTTAGCACCACCCGGAAGTCACGTGTCATTCAAAGGGTAAACACTTACGGACGTGAACAGACATAACCTCCAAGGAGTATTTATTATTGTAGTTTTAAGGGATGTAGAATTATAAAGGTATTGTAATAAAACATTGTTTTGTACAGGTCCAGAACGCCTGTTACACCGTGCTGAAGGAGGGAAAGCACCTCACGGGCGATCTCGGAGGCACCGGCAAGTGCAGCGAGTACACCGCCGCCATCATCTCCAAGCTTAACTAGAACACCTGCCAGAGATCCAGGGATTGATGGATTGGATCAAATTCAAACCTACAATACAATACCCAGTGGAGTTACGAAAACTCTTTAAAGGACGATTCACACATATCAGTGAGCCCAAAGTTCCGGCACAGTACCGTTACAGTTCCGTATCCGTGCTACAGTGATGCGTCAGTGCTTCAATTCACACATATCAGGCACAGTACAGTTCAGTTTCCCTTCAGACTAGCATTGACGTTAATTGTTTTGATGGCACTCTTCAATACATGTCAGTGATCCGTGATGGCCGGTGCCGGCACTGACACTGACGGTACTGAGACGACACTGACACGGACAAGTGTGAATACATCCATAGAAAATGTTTGAAAGAATAATTATCACTGATGCGGTACTGTGCCGGAACTGTGGGCTCACTGATATGTGTGAATCGTCTTTAAATCGACTCTACCGAGCTATAATGATTCTAACAATTAGGTAAATAAAGGATATTTCTATCCTTAATGTCCAATTCATTTATTTCTGGCTGCACTTGTGGCATTGAGTGTCGGATCCCAGCGATGGCCAAAGTTATCAGTGTAAGATAAGGAACAGTATTGCAAAGCAATAGCATAGAGTTACCATACACGTTGCGCGCGCAAGCAATTGTACACTATTAGACTCTTATATTGACGGATAAGACAATGCAATGAAGTTTGAATATTGAGAAAGAAATTGGTCAGCGCTTTTCTTATAGCTTATGAATTTTGAGAGGTTAAAATGTTATTAATAATTTTAGCGTTGTCTAAACCTCACATCGCAGCCTCACTCGCAATATTATCAAGCTATAAATATATTTGTATTAATGTCGGAATAGTGTATGAAAGGCTTAAGATGTTACCCAAAAATTGTGAAATGGCGACCGAAATCAAAGATGCCATTCACAAGAGTTATATTTCAAGTAATCAAGCCATCTGATTTCTTGACGGATTAACCAATAATAATGAAAGGGTTATTTATAGGCATTACCCAGGATAAAACACTTAATATAATATTTGAGATTTCATTGAAATTGTAAATAACTTTGGCTCGGTTTGTAAAACTGCCTAGCTACATTATTTATTAGATTAGTATTTTTATTTAATGTGATAAGCATGTTTTAATTTATTTGTTTCCTGTGTACCTAGTTAGGTATGAGTTCGGGAAATCTCTTCGATACCAGTGGGTATCAATTGACTTGAATAAATATGTATCTATGTAGTTACACTCGTTTGTTTTATTTTATATCTTAAACCCTATAAATACACAGTTTGTCAGAAGGAAAGGAACAAATTACGTGTCATAAGTTATCATATTTATTTCAATCCTCTCGGTGCTGCTATGATCATTTTTAACCCCTGACCAAAAAAGAGGGATGTTATAAGTTTGACGTGTCTTTCTGTCTGTCGGTCTGTCTGTCTGTGTGCCTGTCTGTCTGGGACATCATAGCTCCCGAACGGTAGGAGCGATTTCATTTTTTTTTTTAATGTATGTAAGGTGAGTTTTGCGTGAGTGTTCTTAGACATGTTTCATGAAAATCGGTTGTGCTGTTTAAAACTTTTAAACAGCACAAGGGTAAAAGTAAGGAAGGAAAACCGAAAATCTGCAAATATACTTGTGTGGGGTATCCAATGAAAGCGCATAGCGTGCACATCCACATTATTATGGTGTTTTACTTTTAAGGAAATTAAGGCATTGGAATCGGGGCCTTTTTCTTAAATTTTAAGTTTATCTTTTTTCTAATTCAAGCTTTAGTATAACTTGCTACATCTGGCACGTCATACTAGAAGATGTATTGAAACCTTGATTTTGATCACTTACTTTTGCTGTTTTCTATAGTTGTTGCTTATAGGTTATTAATACGGTCATCATCATCATCATTTCAGCCGTAGGACGTGCACTGCTGGACATAGGCCTCCCTCAAAGACTTCCAGTGACTTCGGTCGGTAGCAGCTTGTAACCACTGCGAGCCCGCTACCTTCACCTGGTCGTCCGTCCATCTAGTTGGTGGACGTCCTACTCTGCGTTTGCCGATCCGTGGTCTTTCAGGCCCCAACGGCCAACTGTTCTACGTGCTACATGGCCTGCCCATTGCCATGCATTGCCCATGTTACTAACATGTTGAGTCATAGATTTCAGTTGCAGTAACAAACAACAAAATACTTGATGTTGTCAAGTAGTAATCTTATGATAAGATTATTTTCCAATCTTTTTTTACTATGAGATGAAATATAAAATAAATAGGCATATTTATTAAGCAGAAAGTACCTACATTATTGGCACAACTCCACACCATCTACAGAGCATACATTTTTAATTTGAAGTTCAGACCTACTCGAGTTAAACCGAGTAGTTTGTCCTGTAATGAATAGGTCATAAACTTATAAACAGACTAGCGGCCCGCCCCGGCGTCGCACGGGTATAAAATTTTCCCGGCAATTATTCGAATTTTTCTCGCCGTAAAAACCATCCTATCTCTCAAGTTGGATTGAATTGCACATGATATGCGAATTGTATTATAATCATTTAAGTGGTTTAGGAGTCCATTGAGGACAAACATTGTGACACGAGATTTATATATATTAAGATATGTCGATGCCAGTTACTATCATCACTTGATTGATAATAGAAAAAAACTATCATATGCGCTGTTTTATTGCGATCACATTATTAAAGGGTTGTCTGCAAATAGGACTTATTTATTATTTATTTATTTAATTTGCACGGATTAGCCTATTACACAAATTAATAACAATTAAAAATTAGCTACAACAAAATATTCTTAAAATTTTTATTAATTAAAACAAGACACAGAAACAATAAACTAACATTAAATCACATACCTATTATACAATTTTCTTATCTTACATAAAATTTAATACAAGCACTCAGAGAACTCTCAGCAAGCAGCTCGGAGTACGCGCCAGTCTGCTGCGAACACATCGCAGTCTGGGCGCAGGCCGAGTGCGTTGAGACCGGAGAGATAATTTTAAAGAATTCAATTTTAACGTGGTTTTAAATTCCATATATAAATATTTAATATTTTATTAAAAATCAAAGTCTCAGCTAAATATCAGCACAATAACAAGTGATTCCAGGTCTATTGCACAACATTATATAATAATACAATTGAAAACTTTGATATTCCTAGTAGATAAAATATTATTATCATCATCACTATGAGAGGTCTGAGATCCTAAAAGCCTTACGAAAGATTACCTACCAAAGATTTTACGTTAGATTTAAATATGTATATTATATGTTTAATTTTATTATCAGTCGGTGAAGGTCTCAACAATTTGCTATAGATAGATGACCACAGAGAGTATTCAATATTAGGTCCTTACATATGAAATTGGCGTTTTTCGTACTGGCCACTTTAATCACAAATTTCTCCTCTTTGGTAAGGAATTCCAAATTCAAATTTGTACAGCTATAGACTCATGTATTTGTGCTTCGATGATCGTCATTCATTTGTTTTTTTTCTTCTGTTTTTTTCTGTTTGCGTCACTCATTTTACAAAATGGAAAACTTAAAATATCGCATTATTTACGAGTACGAGTTCCGCCGTGGCACTAGTGCTGCGGAAACAACTCGAAGGGTGAATGATGTGTATGGCGGTCGTGTTGCAAAAGAAAACACAGTTCGTTTTTGGTTCCAACGTTTTCGTTCTGGAAATTTCGACTTGCAGAACAAGCCCCGTGGACGGCCTGAGACTCAAGTTGATAATGAAGAGTTGAAGGCTATTGTGGAAGCGGATCCATCGCAAACCACGTCCGAGTTAGCTGCAGGCTGCGGTGTTAGTGATAAAACTGTTTTAATTCACTTGAAGCAAATTGGGAAGATTAAAAAGCTTGAAAGGTGGGTACCTCACGAATTGACTGAAGCAAACCGGCAAACGCGCGTCGACTGCTGCGTTACATTACTAAACCGGCACAATAATGAAGGTATTTTAAACCGAATCATTACCTGTGATGAAAAATGGGTTCTTTACGATAATCGGAAGCGCTCAGCGCAATGGTTGGATCCTGGCCAGCCAGCCAAATCCTGCCCCAAGCGAAAATTAACCCCAAAAAAGTTACTTGTAAGCGTTTGGTGGACTAGTGCCGGTATTGTTCATTACAGTTTTCTCAAATCTGGCCAGACTATTACGGCTGATGTCTATTGTCAGCAATTGCAAACCATGATGGAAAAGCTAGCGGCTAAACAACCTAGGCTGGTCAATCGCTCCACGCCACTGCTGCTTCACGACAACGCTAGACCACACACTGCGCAACAGACGGCTACTAAATTAGAAGAGCTTCAATTGGAAAGTCTAAGACATCCTCCGTACTCCCCGGACCTTGCTCCAACAGATTACCATTTTTTTCGAAATTTGGATAACTTCTTGCAAGGGAAAAAATTCAACTCCGATGGGGCAGTCCAAATCGCCTTCAAAGATTTTATTGATTCCCGTCCGACTGGTTTTTTTAGTAAAGGGATCAATGAACTACCTATAAGATGGCAAAAGTGCATAGAAAATAATGGTTCATACTTTGATTAATTAAATATATTATATTAAAAAATATTCGACTTTTTGTTCCTCCCATACAAAACGCCAATTTCATATGTAAGGACCTAATATATTATGTGGTTGACATTGGACAGTTTTCGATTGGAGACCGTTCATCCACAAGTTTAGCGTAGGACATCCACCAACTTGATCAATGCAGGCTGCATCCACATTTTACTTATTAATCTGTTGTCTACTGTTAAATATAATAAATAAATAAAAATAAAAAAAAATAAAAAATACTGTTAACGCTGGTAGTGGAAGTAAAAGATCTGAAATGATGATATTGAATTCCGCTACTTTTAAGGTTTAATTTTATACGAAACTAGTACCTAGTGCCCCGCGGTGTTACCAGCGTTATAATTCATTTTCCTGCGGAATGACACTTTCTCGCGGTTTAAAGTATGTAGTTCTTTCTCAGGCTCTAGAGATTCTGTGTACCAAATTTAGTAACAAACAAACTTACATTCACTTTTAGATATATAATATTAGTGAGGGACAAGCTTTCGACGCCACAACATAAAACATAGACCAAATCTATGTTTTATGGAGTTTCACGCGAGAACAGTGTTATTTCCCGCGGTAAAGCCTAGCCTTCCTCAATATATAAGCTATCTAACACTTCTAGACATTTTTCAAATCGTACCAATAGTTTCTGAGATTAGCGCGTTCAAACAAACACATCACTTTTTGAAGTGAAACTTCTTTAGAATCGTTGTGATTTCAGACCGGATGCAACGGAAATACGTCAGGTAAGCCAATCTTAAACGCTAACAAGGTTAAGCAACTTTCCGGAACGCCAGTACTTGGATGGGTGACCGCCCGAACAAAATCTTTTTGCACAGCATTTTTGAAGTGAAACTTCTATAGAATCGTAGTGATTTCAAACCGGATGCAAAAAGATGAAACGGAAATGATGTAAGAGACAAATACAATGCTTTATTTAAATTTCTTTGCGCGATACTTCGTAGTTGAGACTACGAAGTATCGCGCAAAGAGTTATTGCTGTATTTTATAAATTATTTTGTAACATACTTTATGTAATACGCTTTATTGAAGTTATATAAATAATCCGAATAATTACAGATATATGTTTGTTTCTCTTAACATTTTAGCAGATGCGTTCATTTACCCTTTTTTTCTATTCGATATATATCATAATTATAGTTCATAATTAGTAGACTCCAATCGTGCGTCGTAGCTGACACACACACACTTTTTTTTATTCTTCTTATTATTCTTTCGTCGATTTACTGAAGTTTCACTTCTATCGTGTGTGAATCGCACACACACCTTTTTTTTTTATTCATCTCATTCTTTTGTCGATTTACTGAAGTTTCACTTCTACCGTGTGTGAATGGCACACACACCTTTTTTTTTAATAATAGTATAGTCGTAGTAATTTACGTAGTAATTTATTATTCTATGGCTTAGTAATTTTTTAGAATCATTTGTATCTAAAACCTACAAAGCTTATTGAATTTGGACGTTATCGCTCCGTCCATCAAGATAAAGAGAGATTTCCTTCGTAGGGGATTTGGTCCAGATAGCAGCAGATCACTCCAAAACTTAAGATAGTGTTAGAATATATCTTTACGCAGAGGTTTACTTAGTAGTTGTGCTGCAACCATGAGAGTGATAATTGCTTTGGCGGGTAAGTAATTTTTTTAATTTTTTTTCGTTGTTTTTTAGTTATGGCGTTACTGAAATTTTAGAATAGTGTAACACAATTAATGCCCTAATTATTTAAAATTTAAAGACAAATATGTATTTATGTGTTAAATGTCATAGGAATAATAAAAAAATATTTATGTATATATGGTCGAATTGCGAAACCTCCTTGTTTGAAGTCGCATAAAAACCATTCTAGCTACACGATTTTAGATACCTACTAGGTAAGTCCTAATAGTAAACCTAATATATAGCTAATCGAATATTTTTTCTTCTTAAAACAGAAGAACACTACACTTCATTTAATTTAAACGGAATAATCTGTAGACTAAGAAGTCCGAAACGTTGAAATGTTAGCAACTTTAGTTGTATGTAACATAAGTAGAAGCAACCTAAGTGTCTTCAAGTCAAGAGTGAATAAGTACCTTCAAGACTATGTGATCCATTTCGTCCACATCGACACTTACCATCAGGTAAGATTGTGGACAAAGATTTATTTCTGATACAAAAAAAGAGACGCTTTAACCCTTTCAATGTAGTAAGTTAATATTATGACTTTAACAGGTAACATACCATGATTTGAGAATCTGTTTCTGAGAATCAGATACTTTGACGCTGTTGCAAGCGCCATGATCACGGAAACAACTAAAATCATGGTATGTTACTATGGTAATTTAATAAATCTAAATTTAAAATTTAAGAAAAACCCCCGATTCCAATGCCTTCATTTCCTTAAATGTAAAACAACATAATATTATGTAATGTGGACGCGATGCGCTTTCATTTGATACCCCGCACTAGTATATTTGCAGATTTTCTGTTTTCCTTCCCCACTCTCACCCCATAACTATTGAATGGCTCAACTGATTTTCATGAAACATGTCTAAGAACACCCGGGCCAAACTCACCTTTCATCCAAAAAAACTTAATTGAAATCGCTCCATCCGTTCGGGAGCTATGATGTAACAGACAGACAGACACGTCAAACATTATAACACCCCTCTTTTTTGGTCGGGGGTTAAAAAGTTATAGTAAGTCAAGTTATTTTTTTTGTCATCAGGTTTAACAGCGGTGCTGTGCGCTGTGCCGAAGTCCCCTGCGCGGGCGCATCTCGACGTGTTCTTTGATGAGCACGAGAATGGCGGACTTACTGTCACCACTGTTGGAGGTAACATTTTCTTTTATGTTTATCTCACGTTAATTTTTAAGATTATCTGATGTTCACCATCTAGGCCTGCCCATGTTTTATGCGTACCTAATTTTAAATGGGAAAATGTGTCATAGCCAAGCCGATCACTTTAATTATAACATTTATCTATTTAGAACCTAGGTGAACTGTTTTTTAGTTATGAACTTACAAGATGAAATTCACTCACCTGCACCAGATGTATATCATAATTATCCAATTTAGAATAATATGTGCTAAATAGATAACTAATTGTCAGCTTAAGGCCCATAATTATAATTCCTGATGAAGTAATTCTGCTCTAAAACTAGACGTAAAAATATCTTCAATTCTCAGCCTCCGGTTCCGAGATCCTCGCACACATCGGCCGCAAAGTGTCAGTAGATGATGAAGAGGTTTCCTTCTTCGTGAAGACTACCTTCGACGAGGCCAGCGGCGGCCTCAAGCTGTCTGTCAGCTGGGACGGCCCGCCCGACCGTGTGTTCGAAGACTGTTTTGATTTTGGTAAGATTTGTCATTTTCATCAAGATTTGTATTATAACTTTTCTGTTTTCTTTTTCAAGATACATAAATCACTATCAACTTACCCACTCTCATAAGCTATCTACGATGTATCTTATCATTCTTGAAGGTTATTTCGATGCTTTAAGTTGTATGATGATTTCCAAATAGGACACAATAAACACTCAAACAGTTCTCTCCTTGCATAGTATATGGTTCAAGTAGGTAGTTCTCTCGCAAAGTCAAATCGTACTAATTTGCCTTCCTATATCACGTGATATATTACGCTTTTTAGTCATACCTCAAAACCTCGTAAAAATTACCTCGTGAATTTTCAGTATGTATAAATGTAAATTTGTTTGTAGGCTCAAAGCAATGGTACGGCGGCCCCGAACAGAAGGAGCAGTACTGGCCGATCCAGCACGGCAACCTCTCCCACTACTCCATCATCTCCAAGGAGGAAGACAATGCCGCCGTCTCCGAACGCTACTGGCTCAACTCCGCGGGGCAATACATCTACATTCAACCCGAAGCTCCCCTATTCGTCGACCACCACCACGTTCTACAAAATCACATCTGCTTCATCGCTCAAATAGCCCCGCCCTACTCATCAAAGCGAACCCACAATAGTCTCAAATACGATGTGTGGTTCTTCGAGAACGCTAAAGTCGCTCAACAGCATGCCGTAGACACGTATTTAGGTAAACCTTCGGGAATACCTGATTATAGGATGATCCAGTACCCGATTTGGTCGACTTGGGCGAGGTACTCGCGAGAAATTGACCAGGAATCTCTTTGGGAGTTTGCGAATGAGATCAAGGACAGTGGATTCCCAAACGCGCAGTTTGAGATCGATGACCTGTGGGAGATCTGCTACGGGTCCTTGACCGTGGATGAGAGGAAACTGCCTGACTTGAAGCAGCTGGTTCAGGATATAAAGGGACTTGGATTCAGAGTCGCGATCTGGGCTCATCCGTTTATAAATAAAGATTGTGATCCGTGGTACTCCTTTGCGCTGGAGAATGGGTAAGTTTACTAGCATTAAGTCTATAAATATTTCAAAAACATTCAGACCTTGAGACCCTTAATTCAGCGAAAAGCTTGAACACCCTATCGAGCAATCTTAAAAACTACGGTCAGCTCAACTTTTATATAGCAAAAAGTTTTTAATTGTGCCACTAAACATTCAGCACTGTCGCTGTTGAGAATCTTTATCACCATGTCGACTGGCAACTGTTTTTGAGAGTTTTTTTGTTTTGTTTTTGTATTTTTTGAACGCAGTTCGCTTAAACGCCTGATCTCTCTCGGCCTAAAAGGTCTATTAAAAACTAAGATTAGCTAGGTTCCTATTCAGCAAAATTAGCTACTATTGTGTCAACGATCTTGATTCGATGCCTAAGTAGCGGGAAAACTTTGTGGCTTGTGGCAACTGTTTTTATTTATTTACATGGAAAACCCACAGCTCTAAACAAAGTATACCTAAACAGGATATAATAATAGACAGCCAATTATAGGTCTTCTCAAAAAGGAATAGTAGGAATCGTTTTGTTGCTTGTCCTGACGTCAAACATTATATTTCCATCAGCTACCTGGTGCTGAACGAGGAAGGCAGCCCCGACTCCACCTGGTGGAACAACAATGGCTCCCTACCGGGGTACATCGACTTCACGAAGCCCGAGGCGGCGCAGTGGTTCGCCGGCCGGATCCAGGACCTGATAGACACTTATGACATTGATACTGTTAAGTTTGATGCGGGCGAGTCCAGCTGGTCTCCTCAGGTAAAGAGCATTCCAGGTTTCATCTTTCATTATTTTCTGCATCGTCATCATTTCAGCTGTATATAATCATACTTATCGTCTGACCAAATACTGCACTGCGTCCCTATTGAAATAGTCACGTCACGTCGATTTCGATTGTTTTGATTCGATTGATTGGAAATAACTTCCAGTTATTTCGACCATCTTGTCCTAAGCTGCGGTTGCCGATACAACCCATTCTGATTTAAGAGGACGGTTTTTGTATTCGTGCAAACCTGGAACGGACCAGCTAGTGAATTTCTTAAGTTACGATTCTACCATAAAGTGTGTACCTAGTACATCTGTTCGCAAAGATGTGTGAGAAACATCTGCATTGGATATGCGTCATTTCTGCTAGTAATACATGTATACATGTACCAATTGAGGTACGATTCCGCCAAAAAGTGTGCAACACATCTGTTCGCAAAGATGTGTGAGAAACATCTGCATTGGACATGCGTCGTTTCTGGTTGGTAAGCAAAGCGAGAGGGCACGCGGACCGGAGCGCCTCTCTCCGATAGCGATACGTGGGGCGCTGTAGGCATAGTACGAGTACGGTTAGGACCTTTCGCTATAAGCTAAGTTAAGGAGCATCCCAATGATATATCAACTTATTATTCGTTTCGAAGATTACTTAAGTACTATTCTTTTTAAAGATCCCGGTCCAACAAGGCGACATTGACTTGCATCCGGGCCACATCGTGCAGTCCTACGTAAGAACTGTTGCACAGTTCGGGCCGATGATCGAAGTTCGCTCCGGAATGAGGTATGTTCTTCTCCCCTGTTACTCCTCCTCATTTAATATATTTAATCGATATACAGTTTTACCGGTATTTCCCTTTCCACACTTTTAGAAAACTCAACTTCCTTTAGTGCCTCCTCTATACGGCTGTAAAGTTCTAAAGGCAGTGTATTTCAGGACTCAAGACCTGCCCGTGTTCATCCGAATGGTGGACAAGGACACGCTGTGGGACTTCGACAACGGGCTCGCGACCCTCGTCACCACTCTGCTGCAGATGAACTTGCAGGTACATGAACTAGTTTTGTAGTGAATAAGGGTTAAGAACCCAATGGTTTGAGACAAGGTGCCAAAATACAAGATAAAATCATTTATTGCCATAGTTTGCCTTCACAGAACTAAGAAAAAGACAATAATTCATGTTGATCCTTTACAAGGTGGGGCAAGATCAAAAAAAGGTAAGGTATATGATCTCATTGCAACTAAGGCCTCTGGAGATCGTTTGTCGTTGACATCAATTATTTGAAACCTTTCCATATCCTTGAATGATTTTGTGCTTCCTATTTAAGTAAATAGAAAAATTAAATATATGATATGTAAAATGATATGTTCCTGTTTAATGATAGTGATGTAATTTTCTGATCTACGTTTCATGGTGTACTCAATCAAATGCAGATGGCGTTTAACGCGTAGCGTGGTACGTTTTGTTCCAGGGTTACACCCTAGTGCTCCCCGACATGATCGGTGGTAACGGGTACAACGCGAAACCTGACAAGGAGCTGTTCATCCGCTGGCTGCAAGCCAACGTCTTCATGCCCACGCTGCAGTACTCCTTCGTGCCCTGGGACCATGACGACGAGGTAGGCTTAGCGCGCAAAATAGCAACAAATAAAACACGATAAACCCGCTTTTTAAAGCTTACATAAATATCTCTACTTATAGGCCTGTTTCACCATCTCCAAGTAATATCCAAGCGTTAAAATATAGAGGTATCAATCAAGTTGACTGACTGCCCGAGATTGCTCTACACAAGTTGTCCCATGGCTATGCCACATGGAGGGAATACTACCCTTCTAATATTTAAGGTACTCCTTAAATATTAAAGATACACCATTTTGCTGAAACTAGACTTTATTTTGATGTTAAAAACGATTGAAACTGCATTCAACAGTTTTTGATTAATATGCTGTTTGAAACGATAATGGAACTCGACAAATTGTAAAAAAAAATGCACCTAATTACCCAATCATAAGACACAGTTGCCGTGTTCATAACAACCTTTTATAAAAACGTTATTTACTACTTCTGTTTGTATTTTAGACGGTAGAAATCTGTCGCAAGTACACACAACTGCACGCAGACTACGCGGACACGATCGTCGCGGCGATGGAGGCCTCGGCCTCCGCCGGGGCTCCGGTGAACGCGCCCGTCTGGTGGATCGACCCTACCGATGAAGACGCTCTAGCGGTCTGGGATGGTAAATCAATTTGTAACACGTTTAGGGAGCAAGCATTTTATGGATTTTCAAAGAGAAAACGGGGGTGTTCCACTGAAAGAATATACTATAGTTTTCCCGAAGCTTCTCAATCGGAACATACAAGCGTTCGAAATCGAACGCTTGTATGTTCTGCAAGCACTTTCTTCTTGGTCAGGCTGATTAATTTGTATAACGAAAAATATCTATAATATGTATGACTATTATAATCATTAAGTAAATCAGATATATATAGTAACCGTAACACAAGCTTAGAGCTTACCACGGTGCTAGATGTTGTGTGGAGTGTCCGAAAATATTTATAATAATGAATGACAAACACTTTATTAGTACACCCGATTCCACTGTGCAATAGATAAAGTTGTTTAATATATTAGACGTCACAAAGACAGACTGATCTCTTAAAGAACTCAATAGTTGGTCATTTTTTTAAATCTTAAATATGCCTTCATTTGACCACATTCTCACCTGATGTAAAGTGACGATGTTGTTTAAGATAGGGCATGAAAACCTTAAAAGTGGCTTCTCCGGGCCACATTACGAAACACGAAAAAATCGCTTCACGCACTGGCCCATCCCGGACGGCGGTGACAAGCCGCGTTTCATTTTAAATGAATACTGAAGGATAGGTATTTGCCTACGATGGGTTCTCAGGGCGTTTTGGTTAATGAAAGTTCGAAGCACGAGCATAATGTGTTTAAAACTGCGTTCGAATAATTTTGTATCGCTAAATGGACTAAATGTATTTTTACATGTCTAAACTATAATGACATGTAAAAATACATTTAGTCCAACTCTCAAATACCACCTTTCTCCGTTTCAGAATTCCTCCTAGGCTCCACTATCCTGGTAGCACCAGTGCTGGAACAAGGCGCAGTGTCCCGCGACATCTACCTGCCTCGCGGCCAGTGGACTGACGCCAGGGGAGAGAGTTACACCGGTCCCCTGTGGCTCAGAGGATACCCTGCTCCGCTCGATACCCTGCCTTACTTTACTCTGCAGGAATAGAAGAATTATGTGCTCTGTTTTTCGTGATGTTCTGTAATTAATGAATAAAAGTTGTTTAATTTATGCTTTATTTATTTTATGTGTTAATATTTGATGAATAAATTGTTATTTAAATTATGTTTTCTTAATTCAATAAATAGAGAAAGAGAGAGACAGAGAGAGGTTCATGGATCGTTTTTTTACACGATTTTTACCAAAATATCCCTTTGTAAAATAATATAAATATATCCGGACAATCCACACAACAACATCTAGCACCGTGGTAAGCTCTAAGCTTGTGTTACGGGTACTACCTTAGATATCTGATATACTTAATATAATAGACATACATATATAGATATTTTTATTATACATATGAAACACCCAGACCAAGGAGGAAGTGCTTGCAGAACATACAAACACTTTAACCATCGGCGGGAATCGAACCCACTACCTCTAGCGCCGTAAGCGGACTCTCGCCCACCGCGCCACTGAGGCAGTCACCATAGTAGCTAGATACCATATGGAAATTGCCTATACACTGTGATAGTATTTAAATTAATACAATCAAGCTTTAAGGACACAGTCATAGAAAGGATGATTCAATTATAAAATACCCTAATGATTTTAATCTTAAAAGGAAGTGTGAGTTTCAAATAGTTGTCATTGAAAATAGATAATAAATAATACCGTCACCCTTTACGTGAGTAATAAATAACAACATCACATAAGTATGATTTACATTTATTAGTTAAATATATTCTATTCATCTTTACTTTTTGGAGGTTTTGTCTGTTCACGTCCGTTAGTGGTAACCCTCTGAATCCTTACACGTGACCTCCGGGTGGTGCTAAGAACAGTCTCTGGTGGTAGGCTTCGGCCGCGGCTTGTCACCACCCTCCGGGCTGGGCCAGTGCGTGAAGCGATTTTTTTTGTGTTTCGTAATGTAGTCCGGAGAAGCCAACTACCTTCTTGGTCTTCATCTCCCATCTTAGACCACATCGTCACTTTACATCAGGTGAGATTGTGGTCAAATGAAAGATTATCCAGCAATAAAAATATAAAAAAAACTCTTGAATCATTCTAATGCTAACAAGCTTTTTCTTCCATAGGGCCTTACTCGCAAGATATTTCAATAATGTTCGCTAAATCATGTAACAGGCAGGACAGGCATATTTTGCGCATTTATAATTAATCTAAATAGTAGACACTTAGTATGCTAAATAGTAGGGATATCAGTCTAAATAAGGATAAACATCACGTCAGCGGGAATCAAATCGGCTACTACCATGCCATGCCGCATAACTGACCTTCGTCCACTGCGCCACTGAAGTAGTCAAACTGTAAAAGGTAACGTGTAACTAATACCTACTTAGGTACCTACCTATCAACTTGTTCACACAGTTCCGTACTAAGTATGAGAATTTTATAAATGATTAAGTCAAAACTGTTACAACGAATTCGGGTCCATGTTTGGAACTGTAACTATAATTTTGAGAACTTGTTAAACAACATGATAAAAATAAATATTTTTGAATTATAAATATATTTAGCATCCATATATTAAGTATAGGTAAGTACTGCTATCGACCGAAGTCACTGGAAGTCTTTGAGGGAGTATAACTTTTTAAATTATCATGGTTTTTAACAATACTATGATTTAAAACGGGTAACATACCATGATTTGACGGTTTTTGAGTTTTCCGATATTTCGACGCTGTTGCAAGCGCCATGATCACGGAAACAACTTTGAGGGAGGCCTATGTCCAGCAGTGATCATCCTACGCCTGAGATGGTGATGATGATGATTTTTGTATTATTTAGTTCAACTAAGTACCTACCTACGAGTAACCTCGCGAAGCATGACTAGTTGCTGTCGATAATCTGAAGAGTTGTCAAGATAAGGCGATGTTCTGTTGTCCAGAGATAGCTGGCTCCAGTGACAGTTCCAATCTCGCCGGCAATGGCTGCTCTTAGGACTTTACTCGGTGAGTTCACATGCAAATCTTGACCTACATATATGTATAATATTGTTATAAGATCCGATAAAATCGAATGCTCTAGTGAACTCCAGCATTAGAATATTGCTGCCACTGTGAATCAATCATTTATTGCCTATGTTAAGTGATGTAACGAAATGGTTAATACAATAAAATGAAAAAAAATCTAAGAAAGTATGACGTAATTAATTTCTTTAGGACTTTTACTTAATTTCTAAGCTTTGTAAAACCAAACAATGGAAATATATGATTTTGTACCTTGTTTCTGTACCTCCTGACGTATTTTAATTTCATTACTTAATCATTTTATGTGCGTAATTTATTTTGTTATTTCAATGTTTTAAAGAAGTTCCAACATTTTGGCAAATCCTGCCGTCCGCCATTTTGAAAGAAATAACGTGATTTTGCGATATAGTATTTTTTGACCCAAATATCTCAGAAACGTAACGTGAGAGATTCAGTTCCCTAGCACATTTTGTTTGTAAGCATTTACTCTAACGATTGTCATGCTTTTCATCACCGGCCGCAACATCACGTTTTTATCAAAATAGCGGATTAGTAGGTAGCTTCATACTTGCCGCAAGCCCTTAATTCTTTTGTATTTTTCTACATATTTTACTTATTATTTTACATATTACATACATATTTTAAACCGGGTACTGCGGTTTCGAGTAGGGGGAAGATGGGGGAATTACGGACGCGGGGTAAATACGGACTAACATATATCTACTCCATCCCTGCCCCCCGCGTCCAGCTAATGCGATCACGCGTTTTGTTCAGCCATCTTTAGTGCTCACCAAACACTGCTAACAGACTGCTGTGCACACGTTTCAAGGTAAATGAAATTTTATATTTTTTGTGATTTAGATGTAATATTCGTATTTACTATTCTAAGTGTTATTCAAAAGGACTAAGTGTCAGTTAAAAAGCCATATTTTCTATCGATTAAGATGTTAATGACGAGTAAATAGTACAACCGTTGGGCTTGATAAATTTTGAAAACCTAACAATTTTGATGTTTTACTTTTTCTAACTAGTTTGGGTCAATTGCGGACAAATGGCCTGGGGTAAATACGGACGTCCGTAATTACCCCATTATTTATTAAAATATATTTATTCTATATTATTTTTGTAATTGCTCCATTATTGATAATAGTTCTTTGTTCCAGATGCCTCGAAAATATATTAAGAAAAAAGAAGCAGCTTACTCCATTGAAACTTTACATAGAGCTGTGCTAGAAATTAAAGAGAAAAAGACTCCTTTTAGACAGGGGTTTAGTGGGTGACATTAGAGAAGCTGGTGTAAATCAAAATAGAGCAAGTCAATCATGTCCATCTCCCTTAGTACTACTTAGTAATATAGTGCAGGTACCAACTTTAAAAACTACTCGTACATCACGACTAGTTAAAAAAGACATTCTATTATTTTCACCAGCACACCGGAAAAAGCAAACCCAGAACAAAAAGAACAAAAGAAAATAGAAAGAACGAGAAAGAATCTGAAACAAGAATAGACTAAAACTACAAATAAGAAACCAAAAAACACCAAACAAAACGACCAAGGCTTAAGAAACTTAAACAATTTTGAATGCGCTAAAGAAAATAATTAATATTTCTGCATTTATTGCCAAAAAAAGTACTGTGATCCGCCCGCAGAAGACTGGATTATGTGTTCCAAATGCAACAATTGGGCACATGAGAATTGCAGTGCTGGGTCTTCTTCAAGAGGCTTCGTTTGTGAATTTTGCAAATGAAATGAGACCTCGTCCGTAAATACCCCATGTTGTCCGCAATTAACCCAGCACAGGTCCGTATTTACCCCTCGAGCTAAGGGTAATTACGGACATGAATGTTTTTGTTTTTCATTAAAATTTAATACATGTCGATTGATCTCATATAATTATTAATGTTGATTTGATAGGTAAATAACTATAGTTTAAAAATCAATAAAGACAGGCTGATTATTATTAATAGTTTGAGTTTTATTTGTGATTCTGCTTAAGCGTCCGCAATTCCCCCACCTTCCCCTACCTAGTCTAAAAGCAAAAGAGAACTCACTTCGTATTATGTTAAGATTTAATAACGAATTTGTTCACTCAGTTCTTGAGTTATCTCTATTCATCATCAATCATTTGAAATCTTACCATTAAAACACACAAAGTCAAAACGTTTATTTCCTTAGAAACACAGCGGTCATTATTGAGAATTTAGTATAATTAGTTTTAATTATTATGTTAGTAAATTTTGCAATGCCCTATACACAGGGTCCTTAAATGTTAATGTTAGAGAAGCCATCTACCATCTAGGTCTTCATGCTCCATCTTAGACCACATCGTCACTTAACATCAGGTGAGATTGTGGTCAAATGAAGGCTTATCAAACATAAAAAAAATAAAATGTTTGTCATATTTATTGCAATAAAGAAACTGAAACTAGTATTACACTAGTACCATATAATAACAAATTTCTACGTAATACGCTAGCTATTAAAAATCAAGTTACAAACAAACAAACATGCTTACTTCCCAATTTATTATATTATTGTCACCTATTAATGTTTAAACAATACCAGCTAAAATTTAACATTATTCATTCCATGTCGGCAGCCATCTTGGCGTTGGCGGCGCGTGCGCACCCGTCGAGCGTGTCGCTGCGAGCCGACGACCTCGTGACGCTCAGCCTGGAGCCCCAGCTCTCCGGGGGCTTCCAGATGATCCTCACACAAGGTATTGAAGAGCCCTACACTTCCTCTAGCGACAGTATTTCCATACAGATTGCTACGCACCGAGCTCTCAGCGATGGGCAGCGTGAGATGTGACATATGATAAATAAAAATAATTCTCATCATCACCCTATTAACGTTCCCACTGCTGGGACACAGGGAGTTCTCTCTTGGTGAGAGAGATTAGGCCTTAATTCACCACGCTGGCCAATTGCGGGTTAAATAATTAGTAGCTACATAAACCAAATTTACAATTTAAATAAAACCCCGATTCCAGAGCTTTAGTTACCTCAAAAGTAAAAAGTCATACTATTTTGTAATATGCTCGTGATGTGCTTTCATTTCATTTTCTCCGAGTTGTCACTTTCAATTTTGATTAATATTATTCCGACAACTCTGTGAAAATAAATGAATGCTGTTTAATACATTCAGAGACAAATAGATTTTAAACTTAACGAAAACTATGTTTAGTTTATCCAGATTAGTCAAATACTCAAACCGGGTTTTAATACAATATTATAATTTAAGACCCAAAGGCAGAAAAGAGCTTTTATTCACGGGGAACACCACACCAAAATGAGAGTGTTAAACAAACTGACAATCTTACAATATTCCTACCAATTAGCTTTTTTAACTTAGTGCTACGAATTTCGTAGAACTAACTGTAGCATATGCTACGGTGGCGCTACGAGAAACCCTTAGCATTTTTATACATGTTATTGTATACATGTAGGTACTTGAATTCAACGCAACAGGATATAAAATTCCCAAAAATTTAATTTAAGGCCTGTGGCTTTTTATTATGTGCCTGATTTCGATGTAACAAAACGGATCGTTTGGCAATAATTATGATCGACCGGTTAAATAGGGACCATGAAGATGGTTTATTTAGTAAGGTACAATGAGAGATTCTACAAAAACCTTTGTGTATTTAGAAAAGATCTCTGAATTTTCTCAATTCATGAGCTATGAGCCCAGGTTGTAAGATGCTACGTGCTAAAAAGCCTGCCTGTGTTTTTCTCCGACCACCAACTAAAAGGTCAAACTGACGTCAACGCTTCCACGATCGGTTTTGACTGTCTAGAAATAATCTAGTGACCACTCACAATGCCCATTGGAAGGGATTTCTGTCGGACAACCGGCTTCCATTCCACACGATCCATTTTCAATTCCCACCAACCGCTTGTATTTTGTCATAACCATAGGCAAAAATTTGCTGGTTTTCACTACAGATTAACAGAAAAAAGTTTCTTCTTATGAGGTTGGAATCGATTATTTGCCGTTTAAGACACTGCACAGGCCTGATCATTTGCAATAACGTTAAGATGTAGAGGTAATTATCGACCTATCTTTTATCTGCATAGAAATTAAACGTAATGTGTACCTAGGTACATATTTATTATAAATACCGACGAGTGACTTTAAGTACTTTGTTTATTTTCCTGGCTACTGTACTCTATCGAGTGAGCACTTGAGAATAGCAGAGCTGATAACTGTTGCAACATATTCTGTAAAATATCATTGCAACATTTTACAATAATGCCGAAAGTGTGTAGATAAAGTTTGTCGATTCAGTTTTTAAAATCCGTAGGTACCTATTATTTCATTTAACAGAGTTTTTTTTATTTTGCTTAACCTTATTTTGATAAATATCGAAATTAGACTGGAATGTTTATTTGTTATACCTACTAGTATTACCTGCATTTCATCATCCTCATCATCACCATTGTTTCATGTAGTTATATAAAGTTACATTAATGTTATTTGGAGACATAAATAAATCAATAAAACATTAAATTAGGCTTACAACTAACATTTATGTCGATAACAAAATGAACCTAGCACTTAATTCTAGATTAACTTTTCTCGCCGCGGATTCTGCCAGTATTGTATTGCCTCGTTAAATGGGCTTTGCAACATTTTTTCACTAACTTTTGAATCTATCATAGTTGTCATGGTTAATTATTATAAAATAATTATATATATATTTATTCCTTTTCTAAAATATCCCGTTATAAATCTAAACAGTATCGTTTCATTAGTTCTTTAGATTAGTGCATTTAAAACCAAACAAAGCCTTCAGCCATATAGAATGGATACATACATATTAGTTAAGATTGAGAACTTACTTGTATAGATGTGAATACTTTAGCTTTACAATGTAGTTAAGACTGATGTTAAGTTAGGTAACCATGACAGTTTATTAGACATCATTAACCTCAAAAAGTGATGTCATTTCTAATGATTATGTGTTTGTATTGTGTGAAAATGTTTATTTTATTAATCTTTAATAAATTACCAAATGACGTAAAGGAACTAAAGGAACTTTTTAATAGAAAGTTGTTAAATTTACTCATTGACCTATGTTTTTACTCACTAGATGAATATTTAAATTATAAATTCTGACATTGTTTTAGTTAACTATTGTGTTATGAAATTATAATAAAACCGAACTCTTTCTTGACATTCCCATGCATGCATTGATTAAATACACCAATATAATTATTAATATTTGTTTGCCTATTTGAGGCGCGACATGGCTGGACAAAATTAAGCTAAACACCATACCTGTGTTTCATGCAAATAAAGATATATTTATTATTATTAATTACCAATATAAGTTAGTAAATAAGTGTATGCTATGGAAGAGCGTTGTCTCCTGATACAGGTACTTAGTACCTATAAGAAGGCATCCAACAACGGAGCTAATGTTTTGTATTATTTAGTTACGACAATAAACTGTTTGTGTATTTTGTATTTTGATGTGTTCTGCTGTTGGAAGCTCAATAAATAAAACATTCATATTCATATTCATATTCACATTCCAGATGACGAAAAGATCACATTCGGTCAGATCGGTCGCACCCTCGTCCTGCCGTACTCCATCGAGGAAATCGATGGCGGGGTGGAGGTTCAGATCGGAGCCGCCAACCTGTCGGTGCACACGCTGGTCGCCGAGGACAGCGGAGCCAGGGGCATCAAGATCAGGTGGCAGACCTCGGTGGAGACTAGGCTTGAGGACTGCTTTGATTTCGGTAATACTGACAAAAATTATACAATAGAATACACAACAGCAAACTAATAAAACAATAAAAATTGTTCGGACGACACACATTTTACCACTTTCCAAAGTGGTTTCCAAGTGGCTCTCGCGCAAACTATTCAGTTTAGAAAAAAATGATTTTTGAATTCTCAATATTATTTTTGACCAATTCATTTCATATTTTGGGGAACTTACTATACTTTTTATAGTTTTTTTTTGAAAATCACAACAATAAAGTTGGTACAAAAACATAAGTAACAACGAAGAACTATTCATAAATCTTCTCAATTTTCCTTTACAGCCTCCAAGCACTGGTACGCAGGCCCGATGCAGATGCACCAACAATACCCCATTGAAAATGCTGAACAGAGATACGCTCCCAGCTACCTCAAGGAGTCTGACAACGGAGCCATCAACGAGAGATACTGGCTCAACTCCGCCGGAGAATACATTTACGTCCACGACGAAGTACCCCTATTCGTCGACTACAACAACATCCTTCAAAACCACGTCTGCTTCGGAGCTCAAGTAGCCTTCCCCTACTCCTCGCAAAGAACCCACAATGAACTGTCATACGATATCTGGTTCCTATCAGACGTAAAAACCGCTCACAAACACGCAGTAGAAAACTATTTGGGCAAGCCAACAGGAGTTCCCGATTACCGCATGGTGCAACACCCGATTTGGTCGACTTGGGCTCAATTCTCCCGCGAAATCGATGAAGTAAACATTTTAGAGTTCGCGACTGCTATAGTCGACCATGGTTTCAATAACTCCCAGTTTGAAATTGATGATCTTTGGGAGATCTGCTATGGATCTTTGACTGTGGATGAGAGAAAGTTCTCGAACATGTCGAAGACTGTTCAGGATCTGAAGGCAATGGGGTTCAGAGTTACGATTTGGATACATCCGTTTATAAACCAGAATTGCGAGCCGTGGTATTCTCAGGCGTTGGAAGCAGGGTAAGTAGGTATTTTACAACCGATTATGAGATAAATTACTCTGACTGACGCAGGACCATGAAAAAAAAACTAAAATAGGCCCATATATAATAGTGGGTGAAATCAGGCTGCCAATGATGTCAAAGTAAAAGTCAAAACATTTATTTCCTATAAGCACATGCATACATGGACAAGTCAACTTAAAATTTTTAAACAAAAATTATCAAATAGCTGAGTTTTACAGACTTTTAATATTTATATATTTTATTATTTAATTGGTTCAGTACCTATTTTGATAGAAAATAACCACATCACATAGGTACTCTATGTCTAGTCTAGTCATAGTTAGTCTAGTCTAGAGTTTTTTTTATTTTTTTTTAATTTATTTAATAGGACCACCGACTAGAAAACAAAAACGAAAACACTTAAGAATAAGATACAAAATAAATATGTGCTTTCTTAATTACACGGTTACATAAATTTTTTTGTTAAACTTCATAATAAACTTCTTACAGCTACCTAGTCCTCGACGAGTCCGGCAGCCCCGAAACCAGCTGGTGGAACAACAACGGCTCCATCCCAGGGTACATCGACTTCACGAACCCCGAGGCCGCGGAGTGGTGGTACACGCGAGTCAAGCACATCGTCGATACCTATGACATTGACAGCTTGAAGTTTGACGCGGGGGAGAGCAGCTTCTCGCCTGAGGTGAGTTGAATATATAAATAAATAGAATAATGGCGTTCAACTGAATAACATCTTATTTACATTGGCAAATTGTCGCTTCAAGCGCAAAGTCTAATTATAAGAAACTGAACTGAGGTGGGTTGTATGCCTTCTTCGCCACCCTAATAACACCCCGCGTCATGTGGATTATCCCACAACAGATTGTCATTTTTCGCCTGTTATAAGCCGGATCCACATCCGTGGAACACTCGCGACAAGCACATCATAGACACACTATATAGAATGAATAAAAAATGTTTTTAACCATAGTTGTCAAGGCAAAATACTTCAGTTTGGGGAGTAAAGCTAATGAAGACTATACAAGCTTCAATGTTTAAATTCCAGATAGCCGTCCAGAACGGCAACATTGAGACGCAGCCGCACCACATCGTGCAAGACTACGTGCGCACCTGCGCGAGGTTCGGGGACATGATCGAAGTGCGCACAGGATTCAGGTATTTAGCTGAAAACGTAGGTATAAGAATGTTAAAAAAAAGGTGTGTGTGCGATTCACACACGATATAAGTGAAACTTCAGTAAATCGGCAAAATAATGAGATGAATAAATATAACAAGGGTAGGATAATTACAAAGTTTTTTTGTTTAAAAATGAAAGTATTTTGATTAATTTTAAACGATATTTTATTTAACAAAAATATTATATTTTATAATAACACACCACGCTGAAATCTTACTAAAAAGCTGTAATACGCAGCCGCATACAGTGAACAGTAAGTATTAGCTCACGTAGTTTTCACATACACTAACACACGTTAAATGCTCAAATACAAGCAAGTATTAAACAGTGTGAATATACATACACACCGACATCTGCTCTCTCGCTCTGGCTCAGTAATTACAGGCGACTATTGTATTTGTGTCTCTTACCTGTCGTTTTTTCCGTTGCATCCGGTTTGAAATCACAACGATTCTAAAGAAGTTTCACTTCAAAAAGTAAAATATTCTCCTTACTAATAATTCAATAATTCATGACCTATAGGGTACAGAGTTATAGGAGCTACAGCAAAACGTTTATCCCATCAAAAACAATACTTGTCAAAAAAACCAAGTCGCGCAACTCAGTTGTTCTGCGGTAAAAAGTTGTGAGATCCATGTAATACCAAGTCGGTTATTAATTTATTCAGTCTCTACTTAAGCAACTTTCTGTCTTAATACGTCCAGTCTCTAAGACCACGAACGTGGTCCATAACAATTTAAAATCAATTGTGTCTGGAATCTCCGTACTCGAAGCATTAAGTTGTTACGTAATAATTAACAGCATCTAGTGACGCATATCAATATTCAAATTCTTTAACTGCTTGACTTGGTGGGGGGGCACGGCAGTGCCCCCACCAAGTCGAGCAGTTAAAGAAGAAAAGATGAAAAGAAGTATGAGTCTTGGGATGCCTGACAGAAGTAATTACTTCAAATTCGGTACTGTAGGCGTAAGAAATTGGTGCCAGACAAATGTTACGTAAATCGGTAACGGTTAGTGAAGTGAAACTTCAAAACACGTTCCACATTCATATAAAGAAGTAGACGCAACTACTTCTTGCGAAATATCATCAAGTCTTCATCGCGAAAAGTGAGCCGAGCAGACTTCTTTACAGGCTTGTAAAGAAGTCTAATCGGTTACTTCTTCTTCTGACCTATAGATAAAACAAAATGAAATATAACATCTTTGCGATACAACAACCTGGTTAAATCTTATATTCCTTTAAAGGACACAAGACCTTCCAATCTTCGTGCGGATGGTGGACCGCGACTCCATCTGGGGCCTCAGAAACGGCCTCTCCACCATCATCACCACTAGTTTTCAAATGTCACTCAACGGCTACACGCTAGTTCTTCCTGACATGATTGGAGGAAACGGGTTCAACTTGGACAATGAGGACTCCGCTCTGCCGACCAAACAGCTGTTCATTCGCTGGGTGCAGGCCAACACCTTCCTACCAGCTATGCAGTTCTCCTATGTGCCTTGGAACTTTGATGAGAATGATAATGAGGTAAGGCCTAAATGCATAAGCTCCTAGCCTAATAATCAAATCAATAAAAGCGCTATAAACACGTGTTTTAACGGTGTGGGCAAACATCGTGAGGGAACCGGCATGGGGCATGTTCCGAGAACTGAAGAATTTCAAGAACATGTGACATTCCTCAACCCGCACTTGGCCAGCCGTGGTGAATTAATATACCTATAATCTCTCTCGTCAGGAGAGAGTCCCTGTGTCCCAGCGGTGGGAACGTAAAAAGGGGTGCTATGAGAGTATGACTATAAAGTTATTTTACAAGGTATCTAGGAACTTTGATAAAAATTATATAAGGTTGATTTGATAAATACAATAATGAAGTTTTATAAGTACTCGCCGTCAATCAGTTATCAGATATTTAAGTAAGCAGACTGAATAATGATAAATACCAAGAGGTATTAACCATAATTCAGTCTGTACCTAACAAAAACCATTTGCGACAGGTGCTTTCATTGACTCCATTATTGTTAACAAATCTCAATAAATAACTATTAGACAACCAACGGTCGTTCTGAGATATTTATCTGATTAATAATTACTATGATATCTATAGAATGCAACAAAAACTCCAGTACAAATAGCTAACGAGTTTTCTTGACTACAATTGTTTTATTTTGCAAATTAATTGATGATTAACATGATTGAACAATGGCTTGGTAACGTGACCTTTTGACTCACAGTTTACGAACCCATACTTATGGTAATGTTGATTTTAATGAGATACAATTTAATATAATTATTGAAAATATAACACGTACTTATTTTCTTAGATAAGTTATCGCTACATCCGTTTGGAATTCTTGGCTAAAAATATGATAGTTTATAATTTGCATGTTCGATACATAGGTAAGTAATGTTTCAGGTCTGTAAGAAGTAAATGCTGCACTGTATAATATGTAAAATAAAACATATCTTTATATGTATGTCTGTTATATTAAGTATATCAGATGTCTAGTACCCGTAACACAAGCTGAGAGCTTACCAAGGGGCTAGATGTTGTTGTGTGGGTTTACTGGAACTATTTATTTAGTAACGACCAGCCCCGGCTTCGCACGGGTGCAATGATGATACTAAATGCACTACTAAAAAACTGTGAGAGCGCCGCAAAAGCTACATCCCGCAATTTTTTAATCTGTAATATCTTCGAAAATATTAATTTAAATCATACGCTGTAAAAGGCCCTATATATCTATATTAAATCAACAATGTATTATGGTAATTAATTGGACAAGGATTAATACTGTATTGGTGAAAATTGCTTCGAAAATAAGCAATTATTGATCGTAAAAAGTAAATGACAAAACAATATAGTGTGGGATATCCATAAGAGATAGACATTATATCATTGCGGAGTTTTCTGTAGACCTTTTTAATGTGTACAATACTTTATTTTGATAAATCTCGTAGGGTTCGGCCTGCGTTTGCAATGTAAGCGGGAAAAATGTAATTATTTACGCCGTCACATGAGAAACCTGAAAATAACAGTGTTTCTCCACTATTTGATGGATGTTATTTTACATATAAATCTTCCCCTTCAATTAATCTATCTTTCTATCTATTAAAAAAACACACATTAAAATCCGCTGCGACGATATTTATTTGTTTAAAATTAAAGTACAGAATATTTATGTTTTAGTGCTGTCATAATTTAAGGTAGCAAGCGCAATAAGCAACTAAACTACATTAAACTTAATATCTAATAATAATCTTTACTGGATGTTATGGTAATTTAAGTCAATAGACTGTTGAGGTGTAGGAAGATTCAAGCATAGCTCCAAAGTAGATAATTAAATAAAAAAAAGTGTGTGTGTGTCAGTGTGTGACGACGCACGATTGGAGTTTACTCCTTACGAACTATAATTATGATATATATCGAATAGAAAAAAAGGGTAAATGAACGCATCTGATAAAATGATAAGAGAAACAAACATATATCTGTAATTATTCGGATTATTTATATTTCTTCAATAAAGCGTATTACATAAAGTATGTTACAAAATAATATAAATAAAATACAGTGAGACTACGAAGTATCGCGCAAAGAGGATACCCCGAGAATGAGATACGCTGTGTAATGTATTCCATCTCATTCTTTTACACGTTCTATCCTTCAGATATTATATTTGTCTCTTTCTACGTAACGCCTCAACTTTTCGTGTTACACTTTTTGATTTTACTCCTCCTTATAACTCAAATCGTTTCTTAAGGAGTAAACTCCAAAAAATGACAAGAATGTAATATAGTTGGTATATAAATTGTATAAATGTATGTTCCTCATTCAGACCTCAGAAATAAGCCGCAAGTACACGGAGCTCCACGCGGCTTACGCCGACGTGATCTACGCAGCCCTGGAGGCTTCGGTCCAGGACGGGAGCCCCGCCATCGCGCCGTTGTGGTGGCTCGACCCGCACGATAACGAGACGCTGGTTATTTGGGATGGTAAGGGTTCAAAACTATTGTTTATTAACAAGACCAGTTTTCCTATTTTGTGGATTTTCCCACACATAGGGATTAGAACATTTTGTCCATTTAGTAAATACCTACATGATTCTGCAGCCAGTGATGAAACGCATGTGAATCAACAGAAAAAAATAAAGGGTTTATGTAATCAAATGTTATAGTTATAGGTACGGTATATATCGGCTTAAAACTAGGATCTCAAGGATCTCTCTGGTACTTGTTGAAACATATCGACACGACCTACCGAGCCACAAGTCTAGCAAAGTATCAGCAAGTTATTTAGCTTATCATTTCCTTTATAGAATACGTCGTCGGAGAGACCATCCTAGTAGCGCCAGTGCTCACCGAAAACGCGACTTCCCGCGACATCTACCTGCCCTCGGGAACCTGGCTGGAGGAGGGCAGCGAGGAGAAGCGAGTGGAAGGGCCCGTGTGGCTCCGGAACCACCCCGCGCCGCTCGACTACCTGCCGTACTTCGTGCGGGAGTCGCTGCCGAGCCATGCGGTATCCCCTTGCGTTTCTGCCGCCCTGGTACTTTTGGGAATGTTGGCTTGCTTTTTCTGAGATATTTACTTACTTTTCTCGTAAATTCATGTAAATAATTTGTTGTTATGAAATTAAATGAATATTAACTCATATGGAATACATTAAATCATCTATGTATGTACCTACTTATTGTTTTATTACGAGTATCTTTCTAGAATATTTTTGGGGCAAGTATAAAAAGGTTGTGTTGAATTTTAATGATATTTAGAAATTTCAATCCCAAAATCAAATTCAATTGAAAGCTATAAAGATTTAAGACCCATCAGTATTTTACCTACTCTTTCAAAAATATTAGAACGAGTAGTTCTTAATCAAATGGAGTATTTCATTAATAAAGAGAACTTATTACCAAATTACCAGTCTGGATTTCGCAAGGCTCGGGGAACGGAAACTGCATTATTAAAGGTAACTGACGATATACTACAAGCATCTGATTCAGGGCTATGTAGTGCACTAATACTGCTCGATTTTTCTAGAGCTTTTGATTGTTTGGACCCTGAACTACTTATAGCAAAGCTTTCGTACTACGGTTTCTCTTTTAAAACATGTAGCTGGTTCCGATCTTACCTTTTGGGCCGAGAGCAGGTTGTAGAGATAGAGAATGA
Source organism: Gymnoscelis rufifasciata (assembly GCA_929108375.1). Taxonomy (NCBI): domain Eukaryota; kingdom Metazoa; phylum Arthropoda; class Insecta; order Lepidoptera; family Geometridae; genus Gymnoscelis; species Gymnoscelis rufifasciata. The sequence goes on from OV815314.1 coordinate 14,219,198, forward strand.
GCACGGAGAAAAAATTAAATCTGATGTAAAGGAACTGGGTAGAGGCGTTCCCCAAGGATCAATAATCAGTCCCTGTCTTTTCTCAATTTTTACTGCAGATATGCCAAATCATATACGGACATGTAAATACCATCTATACGCAGATGATACACAATTATATCATCACTTTAAGCCTGAGGATACTGTAGAAGCACTCAAACTGGTAAACGAGGATCTTTGCGAAATATTCGACTGGGCTAGTAAGAACTCGCTGGTTCTAAATCCGTCAAAATCAAAATTTTTGTTATTAGGCACCAAAAAGCAAACTGAAAAAGCAATGTCCTTCAATCCAGAACTGACAATAAATAATATTAATATTCCATTGGTTAAAGAATCTCGTAACCTAGGACTGATCGTCGATAAAGAATTAAGATTTGAATCTCACATTAATGAAAAAATTAAGACCGCTTTTTTTAGACTTAAATCTTTATATGGAATCCGAAACTACTTATCTAGGGAATTAAGGCTCAATCTATGCGATACATTAGTATTATCACCTTTTAATTACTGCTCTACAGTTTATGGACCAAGAATTTGGAACAAAACGGAAAAGGCCATCCAAAGAGTGCAAAACGCCTGCATGAGATTCAGTCTTGATATTCCGAGAAGACACCATATAACTCCGCACCTCGTTACACACAATATTTTGAGTATGAAGCTTAGACGAGAGCTCCATGCAGCCTGCACTACACACAGAGTAATCTGGACAAAAAGGCCAGAATACCTCTTCGATAAGTTGGTATGGATTAAAGACATCCAAACAGCTAACACCCGATCGAAAACTCTCAATAAGCTCGTCATCGTTAAGCACAAAACTATCGGATTTAAGGGAAGTTTTAAGTACAACGCATCAAAAATATGGAACAATCTTCCGCCACCATTAAGACATAAAATAAATACATCTACATTCAAAGTAAAATATAAAAAAATTCTAATGGAGCGGCAGTTTGCCAACTTTGAGACTTCCTTTAAATTAAAAATCAAGTAACTTTGGCGTTAATTACTTGCTACTACTATACTATAAATATTAAATAACAATTATAAATATTCAATAACAAGTATAAATATTAAATATTTTTTGGTATTTATATATTTATTTTAATTTTGTTACTACTTCTATTTTGAAAACACTTAACCTATTAATAATATATGATATTTATCGATTGCAGTACGTATGTCATAGTTCTTTAATTAAAAAGTTCACACACAGAAGTAATAAATACCTTGCGCAGATTTATTTAATCGAATACTATGTTCTACCAAATTCTGATTAAGTTTGAAAAAGTTTATTGACCAGTGTTGTAATAAGTAAATAAAAGTAAATATTAGCTAGCAAAAAAAAAAAAGATAATATATATTAAACATAAAATAATGCAACATCAAACAGTCGTATGGGATTCTCTGAAAATCAGCGCCGCACAAGTTAAACAGCTTGTCGGCATCAAGCTGAGATTATCCCTTTTGCCTAAAGTTATATAAGAGAATTAATAATTGATTAAAAATTTAATTGTACCTTATTAGCTATGTTACGTTTTTAGTTTTAAGTTCTTTTCTTTGTAATAACTTTATGCAATAAATGTTTTTTATTCTTATTCTTATTCTTAAATAAGTGATACTGATAAGTGATACTGATAAACCTCACAATTTACGCAGAAATATTATCATTGATGTGTTGATTGCAACACTTACAAAAATTTATTTCAGGATATTAAAAGAAAGTATCATATTTATTTTAGACATCAAGTTTCGTAGTAATATTATGATCAGTTTATAATCATTTATTCTTTGTGAATCAATTACAGTTACATGGAGTCAGATAGTAAGACTAGATTAGTGCAATTGATTCTGCTACAGGAGCATACATACATTATAACAGTTAATTAAATTTATACAACTTAAAAAAAAAATTATTACTCATTAAATGTTATAAAATTATTCAATTAAATAATGACATATTCATGCAAAAATATGGCCATTAATAAAATCATCAATGGAATAATATGCTTTTTTTAATAATATGTCATTTAGTTTAGTTTTAAATTTATTAATGGACAGATCACGAACAAACTTGGAAACATTATTGTAGATTTTTGTCACCATACAAAATAAACTTTTCCGCAATTGGCAAGTTCGGCATGGCAGACGGCGGCGTAATTTTACCTCTGAGCGACTACCGATGGTAAACCAATTAAATTGTTCTTTATTGGTTTGAACAAAAATGGCTGCTTCATAAATATAAATTGAAGGAAACGTCTTCTTCAGAAATCTGAATCGCTAGTCGGAATCTTTAATTGGATCAAATGTTCTCTACAGTTACACGAGTCACGCTTATTTTATTCCACAGATCGCTCTCAGACAGTTATTATTTTGAACTACACAATCGATATATAAATTTTTTATTTTATTTTATTTGAAAGTATAAATATTTTAATAGATATTTAGTATCACTTACACTTTAATAAAGATCTACTTTTTCTTGAGCGGTGGTATTTCGTAGATGTTGATGCTTTGGTCTTTTGATACTGAGAGTAGCTTTGTTTGGTCAGGGCTAAACTGAACTGTCCAAGCCGCCTTTGTGTGTTCCTTGAAAATTTTTAATACCTCCAAATCTATAGATTCCGGGCCACTTTTGTCAGTAGCGACCTCTACAGTGCAGTGTAAATAAAAATAGAGTTATATAGGATTAGAAATTATTTAATTCTTTATTGCTCGTAGCATATTAGTTTTACGCCACGAATATAAAGAGTTATAGAGACGAATATTATAAACAGAAAAATATAATACGAGTACACCATTTTCAAGACAAACCCATTTCCTATTTTATTGCATGAAAATTATACTTTCTCTATTATTATAAATCTGATAATACATTTATTGATAGCCTGGTATTCGCCGTGCTTGAGGGTCGCCTTGAGCTGTACCACTTGTTATAACTACAAAATTGTAATAACTGATAAAGCTGTGTTGTTCTATTCGCTTCTCAACTCAGTATAAAACATTGAAGCGAACTGTCAAGACAATGTTATTTCCTTGATATTTGTTATTTAAGCAATTTAGTTTTATTAATTTTAAGTTGACCTGTCCATGTAGGCTATGTGCTTCTAAGGAAATAAACGTTTTGACTTTGACTTTGACTGAGAACCAGCGCTGTAGCCAGCTCTCTGGGCTTCTACAGCATTATGCTGAGTGGAAACCGATTAACGTTTAAATATTTTTGTTTATAAACACTAAGTATTTTTGTTTTACTGCTTCTATGTTGAATTTAATTGTAATTTTATTGGGTGTTTATGACGTAAATAAAACTTTTTCTATACTATTATATTTGGACTTAAATAGTAGGTACTGAGACTGTTTAAAGCCCAGCTAAATATTGCGCAGTCGGTTAAGTGTGACAAGGAAAGGATGTACAATAAATTCTGAGAAGTTAACAACATTGATGCGGTATCTTTATTATTATCTCCATCTGACTAGTTACAGTGTTTAACTTAACGTGCCGTAATGATGGGAAGCGCTTTGTTCGCTCGAATTAAACTAAAGAGGTTCGTTTGAATGTTCTGCAATAGTCTTTTCATACAAGTAAAGGGTACCGATTTTAAGACAAGCGTGATATGTTTTGGGAAGATGAAAGTCATGTGACGACAACTGAGTGAGGATGGATAGGATGTGGAAAGAGGACGGTAATCAAAATGGTGAATATACCTACTGTGAAAGATGGAAGCAAAATACAACATGTTGTGACGACCCTACATAATGTCGGACTAAGGCAGGAACATAATGATGTTATGTATTAGTATTTTGTTGTTGTTTGATTTTCGTAGAACGTTACAGATTTGTGATTTGTGAAAATAAAAAATGTACACTTACAAGTTAAATAGATGGTGGATTAAACTTATGTCTGCTAAGAAAAAAAAAATAGTTCTTATTTAAATCCTTAACCTCACTCGGATAATAATTGTTAGCTCCAATCCATATAAGTAGATTTTTTGTGTCATTTAGACTTAAATAAATTTTATTGTATGTAGGGTATGAACCTAGTATATAGATATGTTTAGGATAGGTACTTTCAATGTATATGAAAAAGAATCGACCGTACGCAACGCACCGCTTCGACGCCGCACAAATCGCTTAATTTGAAAGCACGTTAAGGTGATCATTTTAAGCCAAGCCATGTGTTGCTCCTAGTCTCACTCCCCTATCCCACTCACACATCTCTAACAATGTGTTAGGTACCTGCAGTTAAATCTACATATCAGATGTGTTCTTGTGACAGAGGCAGCTCCCATCAACGAGATACTAATGTATGAAGCTTCCGCGTTCAATTTGCATATTTATACGAGGCACGTGGCGTGTCAGTATTCTTCTAGGCGATCATAATCTAGATAATTATATTGCAGCTTAATAAATTGAATACGGGAACAAAACGGTCGTTTTTCGTATATAATAATTAGTAAAAAATTGTAACAAACCAACAATTATGTAGTTCTGATTTTATAATTTGAACTAACAATAATTAAGGCTAGATGCTGCGTTAAGAACATATACAAATAGATTCGTGCCAAATTTGTGCTACACATCTACGAATCGGACCTCCCATCGAACCATCTGATAGATAAACTTAATGTTATAGACCTACCTAAATAGCACGATCACCCTTCAGTGGATCAAAGGTCACAGTGGATCATTCGGGAATGATGCAGCAGATGAACTAGCACGGCAAGGATCAGGAAGGAAAGCAGAAGGTCCGTCTCCGTTCCTGCCGCTGCCTTTCTCGCAACTGCACACCTGGATGAGAACTAGAACAAAGGACCTACACAACGATCGCTGGCATAATCTAACAGACTGCCGACAGGCAAGAACAGCAATGCCAGACCTTAACTCAAGGCAATCCAAACGCCTATTAAACCTTAAAAGAACGGACCTTCGAGTCCTGATAGGAACTATCACAGGACACATCACCCTTAACAAACACCTCTATAACATGGGATCCACAGACAGTTCACTCTGCAGAGGATGCCTCAACAAAGACGAAACAGCTGCCCACGTCATCCTGGAATGCGAGGGAGTAACAGCACAGCGACGTGAAATCCTCAAGAACCCAAGGTCACTCCGAGAAGCCTGCGAAGACCCCAGGAAACTTCTGCGCTTTTGGTCGGAGTTGGGCTGGTTACACTAGCGCCCCACTCCACGCACAATTGACCACCTTTGAGTCTAAGTGCGGAAAACAGGCCCCCCCCTAACTAACTAACTAACTAACCTACCTAAATAGATTTTTTGTATACATTATAATCAGCCAGACCAAAGGGAAGGTGCTTGCAGAATATACAAACAACATTCGGGGGAATCCATTGAGGCAGTCAAAGATTTAATGGTTTTAAAGTGCACGAAGGTTTGTCAAATTGACGACCTCTGTGGCTCGGTGGGTAAAAGTCTGCCTGAGCCGCAGTAGGTTGCAGGTTATACATTCTGGGTGTTTTCTATGTATTATTTGTATGTATTTACAAAAAAAAACCACATTGACATGACATTGAGACATTGAGTGACATTCACCAACCCGCACTTGGCCAGCGTGGTGAATTAAGGCCCAATCTCTCTCGCCAAGAGAGAAATCCCTGTGTCCCAGCAGTGGGAACGTTCATAGGGTGATGATGATGACAAAAAAAAAACTATGTAGTATTTCAGTCACCATAATACATAATACCCATAGTACAAGCTCTGCTTTGTTTGGGGTTAGGTGATGCTGTGTGATTAGTCCGAGAATATTTATTTATTAATTATTATTAATTATGGTACGTTACCCATTACGCTGAATAGTAAATTGCATTATAACTTTCAATAATGAAACTTTAAATCCTAATCTTTGAATCTTTTAAAATCTACAGGTTACCAGGTTAACTTTAGTACCTAGCTAGCACTACACTGTTCTTATCAATCTAGGAAAATAATTAGAAAAAAACATAACCAAAATGAGCACCAATCACAAAACAACTCACAGACATCATGGTTTTAAAATCAGAGGTCGAAATAACTTATTTCGTATTCAGTAAGAGACAATGATTGATAATACAAGACCCGTAGTACGTACTAATCTAAATATCATATGTCATTTGACCTTCGGGAGATACCCAGGCGCCATTAGACTTGCTCACAAGCCCTTATTGATCAAGTACTACTATTGAGTACTTGATCTTGATCTATAGATCGAGTACTACTATTGAGTACTTGATCTATAAGTACTTGCAATTGTTAGAACACTTTTTTGTCGACTATTGTTCGTTTAATATCTTGCTGTGACCACTTGTGACGTGGTTAGAGCCCTTATACAATGAAGAACTTGCAAACATGCTTCGTGTTTATTAATCCAGTCTATGTTTGTATGTTCCCTTGTACCACTATACAGACCAAACGCCTAAGCCGATTTTTGTGATTCATACGTCGATCGATTCCTTAGTCCAGCGAATGTCACTAAAGACATGGCGTCAGTGAATATTAAATATGGCGACTACCGGACGCCATTTTATATCATCTTATTTTAGATCATTTTTATAGAAGGTAGGTAGAAAAATCCGTGTTGGCTTAGTGGGAGCACACTCGACTTTCGGAATTAACCAAAGGTCGTGGGTTAATCAAGCCACGCACCTCTGGATTTTCCTTCTTGAAAAATGAATGTGCGCCTTAAAACACGTGCTTCCACGGTGAAAGCAAACATCGTGAGGAAACCGGAATGATCTGATAACTTTAAAGAGTTTGAAGAATGTGACCTTCTCCAACCCGTATCTACAGGTGAATTAAGGCCTCATCTCTCTCGTCAAGAGAGCAGTCCCTGTGTCCCAGCAGTGGGAACATTAATGGGGTGTAAATGCTGTTTTTTAAGGTAATTTTGACAATAGACTTATTCCGCCCTTTGATAGTCAGATTCAACTAATTTCAATCATAACTATTTTAAAAGTAAACGCCTCATTGTAAGTATCACAGAAAACAAGTGTCAAATCAGTGAAGTGCACAATATGCATAGTCCTTTAGCAATTAGAGCGAGTTGATATAAGGCGGCGTGCAGTTTATATGCAGCAGTCGTAGATATGGGAACTAGAAGTGATCTGCGGTGCCCAGTGAGTGGGCTCCTGGGAGTCATGTCCATGATACTGGGTGAGAACGTGTTTTATAATATAAATATGATAAAAAAACATATATTATTATAAATATATGCCAAAAAATATATCGAGGGTGCAGTGATAAAACCCGATAAATGTAAATAAATCTAAAATACGTTTTAATAGCCTACTAGAATCAGATTATTTTGCTCTTTCTAGTGATAGCATATTTACAGTTAACGTAAACTAATTTTGCACACATATCGGGCATTATCACATTATCACTGCACCCTCGACACATAAATATGCCTGGAAGAAATCGCAGAACTTCTTCCTCTTATGTGAATTTTGTATTTATTTTTGTTTTGGTGTATAATAAAGTGTTTTTATATTGTAGGTATTGTATTGTATAATTATAATAAAAAGAAAACCATAATAATTTCGCCGGTAGGGATCGACATTTTGAAGAAAAAGTCAATCTCTGCATTCAAATGAAAGTTAAAGCTATTTTATATTTGGATTAAGGAAAGATTTTTTCGGTTGACTAAAGAGCTTTTCTGACTTCTGAATCCAAGTTGGTAGGTACATCCGAAGTAAGTCTGGAGAAATTATAAATAGAAAAGTTTCGCGTGACGTAATGCTTTCGGGTTATTTGTAAGTAATTTTTACTTCTCAGCTCTGGAATTTTGATGATCTGTATCCTGACATTTTCTTTCTAAATTGAAAAACGAAAAAATGGTGTCCTGTATTTCTGGACGGTCTAACAGACAGACAACAGAATATCTGTTTTTTATGTAGTCATCATGCCTATTCAAAACGTTTACTTCTTTATTATATTAGTATAGAACTTCCAAAAAATTGATGGATAGACGATTTAGCGAAGGCCGTGGGTTCCAGTGCGTGTTCCAATGTTCTGCAAGCACTTTCTCCTTGGTCTGGGTTTTAAATATGTATAAGTAAAATATATATAATGTACGTCTATAATATTAAGTATACCAGATGTCTAGTACCCGTAACACAAGCTTAGAGCTTACCACGCAGCTAGTTGTTGTTGTTTAGAATGTTATATTGATTTATATCTACATAAATCTTGATAATCAAGGAACTTATGTAAAGATAACCGTACCTATTTCCTTTTTCAATACTTATTCATTTATTTACTAAGCTTGCACATACATTTATACAGCATAGGACTTATTACAAGTCTTATTCAACATGTTGACTTAAGCTTGCACTGCAAAGAGTTTACTTGAATAATTATCTAAACTTCCTACCTACCTCGGTCTTTCATTAATATTTCCAGTCCAGTGGAAATTCTAGAACTTCAAGATCGGGTCATCGCCCGCCCCTTATAATTATTTCCAACATAAAACCAATTAATAAAGAATCCCACAATTACGGTAAAATGACGCATTGTCATCTACACTAATTCTCCTTCTACACTATGATTACCTGGTACTATTGATTGCTCCAATTAAAGGACAATGCATATTTATTTATGACGACGGAACACGTTCCTGAAAAACTTACACGAGGTTCTGTCACGGAAAATAAAACAATAGCTTTAATTAGATCTTGTCGAATTGCTATTGCTAGAAATAAATGGAAATAAATTTGATATTTTAACCTTTTACATTTTAATAATTATTTAGCAAACTGTCGCGCTTCAAGCGAGTCGAATAATAATTAATCTTGGAAATTATAAATAATCAATCAATAATTACCAAAGAAACTTGCAGTTGGCACAGGTTACTAAAAAAATTACATTAAAGTATACGTTTAGTGCAAAATAAAAAAAAACTGTGTCAAATTCACCTTTCATACAAAAACAACTAAATTGATATCGCTCCATGCGTTGGATCCGGGATATGATGTCCCAGACAGACAGACACGTCAAACTTATAACACCCCTCTTTTCTGTTCGGGGGTTAAAAAATATAACTATAATAGAACGGTAAATTAAAACGGTAATGCCCCGCAAACCACGTTATACATATAAATTACCTTACCATAGAATAATAAATTACTACTTAGGTATCTATGTATATATGTAAATAATCGGTCACGCGTCCCGTCTCGCTTCCCGCGTTGCTGACGCTAGTGGTATAATCCGAGTCGGCATATTTTTTACTATGCTTGTTTGGTACATCTTCAGATGGCATAACAGATTCATAACAATAGTTATATTGTCTTGTAATTATCTTCATTTTAATTGAACTAATCAGTTCATTGAGCATGCGTGTAAAGTCGTCAACTACTTATTAGACTTGATTACGTAAGAAGTTCACGATAGATTCTCACTGAGGTAATTTATCATGGAGGTTTTTTTTTTTTTTTTTTTTTATGAAAGATAGGCCTTCATTTGACCACAATCTCACCTGATGTAAAGTGACGATGTGGTCTAAGATGGAGCATGAAGACCTAGAAGGTAGATGGCTTCTCCGGACCACATTACGAAACACGAAAAATCGCTTCGCGCACTGGCCCAGCCCGGAGGGTGGTGACAAGCCGCGGCCGAAGCCTCCCACCAGAGACTGTTCTTAGCACCACCCGGAGGTCACGTGTAAGGATTCAGAGGGTTACCACTTACGGAGGTGAACAGACAAAACCTCCAAAACTAGTACTGTGACCTAAATATACAATACAATACAAAAAACGCTTTATTGTAGGTATACAACACAGGAACCTAACATGTAAAACAAAATACAAAAGAAGTGAAACAATGGGCAGCCTTATCGCTAAGGCGAAACAGTTTAAATAAGTATTTATTTAGTAATAATTATATAATTTTGATATTTTTAATCTTACAGGTTCTTGAATGAATACTACTATATACAGTCGTGGTCAACTAATTAGGGACATGCAAGATAGTGAAGAACAATAACCGGTTATGTACATACAAATATAAAACCCTATTGATTTCTCAGTAACTATTATTTGCATAATTTGGTCCGATTATTATGCTTTAAATGGCTGTAAATAAAAGAATAAATAAATAGAAAAAAGTATTTAATATCAAAGGTTGACCATGTATTCAATTTTAAGGTATAATTCTGTAGCTGGACATTTAATTAAGGACAGTAAACTATAATGAAAAATAGAGTTAAACAAAACTAATAATCTGCAGTATTATAATATCTTTAACAGCTCCATTTTATTACGTGTAAAATCAGTACCCAGTAGCAAAACCTTTGTTAGTAATTACCGCTTGACACCGATGTGGCATAGACATTATCAGTTTCTGGCATGTTTCGACAGGAATGTTTGCCCATGCCTCACAAAAAGCTTCATTCAGTTCATCTAAAGTTGTGGTACGATAAGTGGCTACTTTTTTCTTGATTTCGTACCAAAGGTGCTCGATTGGGTTAAGGTCCGGGCTATTTGCTGGCCAATCTAGCACCGATACTGACTGACTGGTAAGAAACGATTTGACTGAACGGGCGGTATGTTTCGGGTCGTTATCATGCTGAAACGTCCATATAATAGGGAGATGCTCCTCAGCATAGGGAAGCATCGTTTCCTCTAATATTGCCTTGTATTGATGTTGGTCTAAGTTACCCTGAACTTTCCTCACAGGTCCCACTCCACGTCCAGAAAATGAACCCCACATTTTAATGTTTCCACCGCCATGTTTCACCTGCTTTTTTGTGAATCTTGGATTCATTTCCGCTTTTACTGGACGCCGTACGTATTGCCTTCCATCTGAAGAAATCAATTTAACCTTGGTCTCATCAGAGAATAATACATGTTGCCATTGGGCGTAGGTCCAATGTCCATATTTACGTGCAAACGCCAAACGAGCATTTCTATGTTCTTTCTTCAACAACGGTACTTTGCGAGCCACTCTTCCGAACAACCCTGCTTCTACCAGACGTCGTCGAACGGTTCTCGCTGAGACACCAGCTCTTTCGTCTGTCCCAAACACTTCGTGTTTAATTAAAATAGAGCCTAGAAACGGATCTTTCTTAGCTAACCTGGTTATCATTCTATCTTCTTGCGGAGTTGTTTTTCTCGATCTTTTTGTTCTGGGCACATTTAAATCTGTGTTATTGCGTCTGACATGTTGCACTACATTGTATACCATAGTTTTTGAACAATTTAAATGTTCTGCTATCCTTCGGTATGGCCAACCATGCTCGACAACAAACTTCATGATAATTTTTCGTAGTGTTGGATCGCAACTTTTATTTTTACCCATTTTTCTTCAAAATATTTTTCAAAACTTAAAATAAATATCGGGATTGCCGCCAAAACTACCACGAAACAATAAGAGAAGAAGTAAAAAAGTATTGAGATTCAAATTTTGGAAATAGAACGCAATATCTCAGTGTCCCTAATTAAATGGCCAGCCAGCATTATTTGAACAAATAGCACTACGATAATCTATCAGCTATACTGTAAAGAGGTTTAATGTTTAAGAAGTTGTTATTGTTTGTATAATCGGGCACATAAATTACTAATTATACTTACATGTAAGAGATATGGAATATGCTTTAGACTCGTTGGAAAATAAAAAATAAATTCACAATTCGGTTTAACCAAAGAGTGTCCCTAATTAGTTGACCACGACTGTATATGGTTTACTATATAAATACTTATTTTATACTTGTAGTTTGTCTCAGGCTCTAGAGAATCAGTGTACAGTCGCGTTCATAAATATGTCAACATATCCAAGGCTCCAAATACAAATGTTCTAATAAGGCTACATAAAAATCTGAGCAAACTCAACGAACTAAAATATATACACATGCCATCCGTCATATTAAACTGAGCCAGCGTTACATTAATATCTTAACAACTTAAAGTTAATAAATATCTAAACAATTATTTTTCAAAATGATTTAATCAAGTTAAAGGTCATTAATATCGACGCAGAAGATTTTTCAATTTTATATATATAGAAATGAATTGCTGTTCATAAGTCTCACTAAATCTCGAGAACGGCTGAACGGATTTATCTTATCTTAGTCTTGAAATGTTCGTGGAGGTCTAGGTAAGGTTTAAAATGTGAAAAAAAAAAAGAATAATTGCCGGGAAAAATTGAATAAAAACCCGTGCGAGGCCGGGGCGGCCCGCTAGTTATTTATAAACATTTATGGCACAATAAAATCTGTAATAAAGTATTTCAATTTTATATAGACCGACTTGTCTATCATAAATTCTCAACAAAGAATATTAAATCATAATCTCTAATTAGATGTATATGACTCACGGCCTATTTCTAGAAAAAAAAAGGTGTGTGATGCTATTATTGTTGAAGTGAAACTTCAGTTAATCGACAAAATAATGAGAAGAATAAAAAAAAATAACGAAAAAAAAATACTGTGCAAAAAGATTTAGTTCGGGCGGTCACCCATCCAAGTACTGGCGTCGCGTCCCACTGCTGGGACACAGGGACTTCTCTTTTGACAAGAGAGATTAGGCCTTAATTCACCACGCTGGCCAAGTGCGGGTTGGTGAATGTCACATGTCCTTCTAACTGTTTAAAGTTCTAAGAACATGCCGATTTCCTCACGATGTTTGGCCTTCACCGTGCCACCGTCAAGCTCGTGTCCTTAAAAGCGCACATACGTTTTTCAATAAGAAAAATCAGAGTTGCGTGGTGTTGTTTGAACCCACGACCTTCGGAATGAAAGTCGGGTGTGCTCCCACGTAGCCAACACGGCTTATCACTCTTATCAGACTTGTAGGAGGTTAAAAGAATGATTGTTAAAAAACCGTATTCATAAACCTATATTAGTGCTAAATTAGTTTAATAACAGCCCTAGAGATAAACAAATCTCTAAAATAGTAACAAAATAAGACATAAACCGCCTTACCAAAAAAAAAACAATAATACTACTGCTAAAACACATAAGACAATACGCTATTTTTTAAGTTTTAATTTGTTGTAATTATTTTATTTTCCTTTGCTCTTTGCTTTCTGTGTATTTACTCTATTTTGTTAGTTTTAAATAAATAAGTCTAGTTTGTAAGTTAGTTTAAGATAGTTATAATTGGTGAAAAACTGTTAAATAACTATTCACACTAAATAAATTATTATTATTATTAAACAATCGTTTACGATTTCTACAATTTCGACACGTGTTTACGTGTCAAAGTCGTGTTTATGTTTTTGTGGTAAGGTGGTAAGTCTTATTGTGTGTTATAACACCCCTATTTTTTTGTCGGGGGTTAAGTTTGACGTGTCTGTCTGTCTGTCTGTCTGTGTGTCTGTCTGTCTGGGACATCATAGCTCCCGAACGAATGGAGTGATTTTAATTTGTTTTTTTATGTATGAAAGGTGAGTCTGGCGCGAGTGTTCCTAAGCATGTTTCATGAAAATCGGTGGTGCCGTTTAAAAGTTATGGGGGTTAGAGTGGGAAGGAAAACCGAAAATCTCCAAATATACTCGAGTGGGGTATCAAATGATATCGCATCGCGTGCACATTACACATTGTTATGGTGTTTTACTGATAAGGAATTAAGGCATTGGAATCGGCGGTTTTTCTTAAAATAAAAATTTAGATTTATAGATAATTCAGTTTTAGGCAGACATAGTAGTTTTTATGAATACGAGCGATTACGTTTACGGTAATGGAGGTGGTGATTTCTGTGGGACCAATTCCGGGGCAGTGGTTATACTGCTCGGTCCAACTTATTGGAGGAATATATGATTTTACTAGGGTTAGTTGTCCAACTTATTGGCTATTTAATGAATTAGATAAATAATTTGACAACGGACCTTTCGAAAGGTGCTGTGTCTGGTGCTATTTTATTGTCGTGGCTGTTTGTTGTTCTCACATTTTGTTTATTTTGCTGCCACTAATCGTGAAAACTTGTATGTCGCTTTATGTATCTATAATGTGTAGTGTTTGGCTGTAAGTTTTCCTTAAATTAATAAATAAATATGTCCTTAGTAAAGGCCATGTTAAATGAGTTATCGGGTTACTTGTTAAATTAGTTACCGAGAAATCGGGGTGTAAATAAACCAAATAGTTCCTGTTTTAAGATTTAATAGAAAAGAACTAAATTAAATCAAATGTCTTCTTATTATTTACACAAAATAAAAATAAACCTAAAAATATCTTCTCACGAAATAATTCTGTGGGTTTTGATGTTAACGCTAGGGGATTCACAGATTAATACTTTGTGTAGCCACCTTCAGCATTGATTACCGCCTGCAATCGGTCTTTCATGGAATGAACGATATTTTCACAGCTTTCGTTCGATCTGTAGGTCTCCCAAATTTCATTCACGTGGGCTCGTAAACTATTGCTAGTTCGTGCCTTTGTTGGGTCCCAGTCTTGCACCATTAAACCCCATAAATTCTCAATGGGGTTTAGATCTGGGCTCTTCGGTGGCATCCTAATTAACTTCATTTCATCCAAGTATTCTTTTTCGGTTATCCACTCCTGGACAACCCTCGCATTGTGGATGCTGCAATTGTCGTGCATAAATTCTACCTTATGGTTGTCCGGATAAACACTTTTCGCACTTGGTAGGAAGGAATCCTGTAACAATTGCAGATAACCTCTCGCATTTAGGCGGCCACTTATCTCGCACAACTCTATAGGGCCACTGGAATTCATCCAACCCCAAAATCCAATGGAAACTCTCCCGCTACGGCGATCTGGGCGAATGTTTTCTTCGTCGTATCTAGATTTTGGTGTCCGCCATAGTGATATACGTCCGTCTGCCGACGAAACGAAAACTTTCTCATCCATGAACGCAACACCTTCAAAATCGTAGTCAAGGTATCGATTTGCGAATTGCAATCGCAACGTTCTATGTCTATCTGTCAGTAGAGGTTTTCGAGCTGGTATACAATGTTTCAGACCAGCTTCGTTAAGTCTGCGACGAATGGTTAGGCTCGAAACTTGCAGGGAACTGGCTAAAGAAGTCGTATGAACAAATCTTCTTTGCTTGACTGTATTAACTAACTCCTCATCTTGGGCACGAGTTGTCTTTCGTGGCCGTCCTGTAGATGAGTGAGTTTTTAAATCTCCTTCATCCACCCATCGATTGATCCATAAGTAAACTGTATTTCTCTGTAACAAAATAAATGTAGGTAATTTAATAATGTTTTATTTAACAACAGAAAATAAACTTTTGAAGACATTACAACGGCTACAGAACAGCTTCATAGCCACTATAACTGCCACCAAAATAAACTTACCGTTATGCCCAATTCTTCAGCAATATCTGATACGCTGACACCATCCTCATACATCATAACTATTTTGTGCCTCTGATGGTCCGAAATTCGATACATTTTGAAAAAAAAACACGATAGTTATTGTGTAACGCTTAGGCGGCCTCTAGACCTACAATAACATTGTACAATACTTTTATTGTACAATAAGATTGAAAGGCGCTTTGATCCAAACGACCAATTATATTGCACAACAAAACGAATAGCACAATGTTTTCGCGTTCAGTCGGAGAATAGTATTGATCCCGTGTGCACCGTGCGAAAAACATGGTGCAATAAAAATTAAACTCGCTCAAACTTTCGGCCAATCATTGTGCAATCTTCAATATTAACCCTAAACGGTCAATTAAATTGCACAATTCGCAATATTGTGCAATATAATTGACCGTTTAGAGGCCGCCTTAGAATCTTAGAGTAATCTACTTTGAATAATAAAAAATATCAAAACTGTCAGTAAGCAAATTATAATAATGTACCCTCATTACATCAACATTTATGACTGGCCGCTTAGAATAAAGAAGCCGCACAATAAAAACCAAAGAGACAAAATATATTACGAACTCTTTTCTGGTCTTGTCCGTGATTTATGTTTGCCCTACCCCCTGTTACATATTCTGTGTTCCGGTACAGAATACGCAGTAGTTCAAACAAACGCATACTTTTGTATGAAGAAAAATATTTGACAAAATGCTGATTTCGCCTTTGCAGTTCTATCGTATGGTCGTGGGTGTGGGTGTAAAATTTTTTGTTGATATTTGCAATGTTATAATAACCGTTTAATATTTTAGAATCCCCGTTGTATGTGAAATTGCAGGTCTAAAAATATTTGTACTGAATTTACTCGCAAATAGCATTTATGAAATACATTAAAATCTTGGTGGGTGTCGTGTAGGTGTGTAATAATAGGATTTTGTTCAGAATTAAATAAATTTATTACATTTGCACTGAAATCTTTTATTATAAATACTAATTTATAATTCCTATTGTAGGTAAAATTGCAAATATCGCTGAGAGTTGAAAAAAGGGAGGAATCAAGATCCAATTTGTCGCCGACGTTAGCGACGATGCTTGATTTATTTGAAGAATGAATATTTTTTTAAGGCTTTTATAAATGGTATTGATTTCTTATCGATCCCGTAACATCTTGAAAGGATTTCTTTGTTTTTTTTTTCAAGGTGTAAGTATTGTAATCAGGATCAAATACATTAAATTCGAGTTCTTTTTAACAAAAAACAATATTTCATTTTCAAGTCAATCAAGACCACATGGTCTTTAGAAAATTAGAAAATACAAATTTACAAATCAGTATGGTAATGCATTAGGTTTCTGGGAATCTCTAAGTCCGACACAGGGAATGACAGAGAGCAACAGTACTTTTGTCTCGCTTTACTCTCACTCAGAATACGTTTTTGAGAGTAAGTATTTTTATCCCATACCCGGATTTGTCTGTCAATCTTATTTTATTGATAAACAATACACAATGAATTTAATAAAAACAAAAATCTGCTCATTTATGGCGGCTAAAGCGGAACAAAGTTCGCCGGGACAGCTAGTCAAAATATAAGATACAAAATCTTTTATTTCCATTATTTAATTTTACAAATCTTATAAATCCTAGAAATGGAATGTTGGGATGGAACCTTAGGAATGGAATCATTCGCAGTCGCTCGATTCGTTCGTTATTTGACATTGGAAGAGACTGTTCTTAGCACCACCCGGAGGTCACGTGTAAGGATTCAGAGGGTTATCATATCACTTACGGACGTGAACAGACAAAACCTCCAACAGAACAGTCTCTGGTGGTAGGCTTCGGCCGCGGCTTGTCACCACCCTCCGGGCTGGGCCAGTGCGTGAAGCGATTTTTTCGTGTTTCGTAATGTGGCCCGGAGAAGCCATCTACCTTCTAGGTCTTCATGTCCCATCTTAGACCACATCGTCACTTTACATCAGGTGAGACTGTGGTCAAACGAAGGCTTATCGAGCATAAAAAAAAAAATTGGAAGAGAGCTTACTTAGAATCATATATTTTTTTCAACTTAGGGTTTGTATTAATACAACATTAACTTTGGAAGTGTCTCTCGCGCAAACCATTCAGTTAAGAAAACAATGTTGAAACATCAAGATTATTTTTGAAAAAAATGAGTTTTACTTCTTGGTATAGGAAACCCCATAATTATTGAGGCTTCCGTCGATTGGGACCGGTAGGTATAGGGACCGCGGTCCCTTTCGCCGGATTGCTTTAATTTTATTATTTTTCTTCCGGCAAAAGGGACCGCTCTCGAAATGATCGAAAAAATCTATTGTCCAAGACAGAAAAGTACAGTCAAAGGAAAAAGTAGATAGCAAGTAATATTATAGAATAAAACTCTTTGATTGTAGACATTATTTATTTCAAAAAAGAACAAATTATCAACAACTACAAATATATATTCCTACATAAAATAATACTACAAATAATCAACAAATTACAAACAAACAATTTAAAAAATCAGTCTTAACACATTTTACTTATATTAATAATTATGGTCTTTGTTTGCATTTTAAATGTAGTAACAATATACATAATAATCGTACCTACTATAAATATAATCAACATACTAAAAAATAAAATTATAAATCACTCCTAGGCTCTATAAAAATAATCAAGAAACTATGTACAATAATCACAGTAAACAATCGTTAAAGTGCTCATCGTTATTTTGATGAATTTTAGTTATCGTCTTTGTTTTTTAAAATATAATAAAATTGTAGATGTAAGCCATACTTAGGTACTATTATTACAATCACAGTCAACAATCACAATTAGTCACTGTTCATCGTAATTTATCTAAACAATGGCCAATACTTATTTTACGGAACTCAACTGTGGCTATACTTTCTAATGTGACTGTTCCATTGCTCGACAGCATTATTTGTTTTATGTGGTTCACCATAAGTGGTGAATGTATTTGCGAGTATTGTGTTTTCTAGCCATGTTTTGACAAAGTAGTCATTAAATTTTGTCACTTCTGCACTATTGGGTGACTCTTCCATGACATACAACCAGCCATCATCGATTAAATCCGATGGGAGATGAGAAAGAGCCGCACAAAGCTTAACGTGTTCTTTTCCTAGACGAGTTTTGCTGACTCCAATTTCCTTTGCTTTACGCCACAGACTTCGACTGAAATGAAAGTAACAGCCTACTATTTTCACACCTGGGAAAACATTTCGAACCGCTTTTATTGCTGAAGCTTCGAAGTCCATGGACATTACAGTCGGGTCCCATTCGGGTATCTGTTTTTTTATCATTTCAGAAAGAAGCTTGTAGGTAGACTGATGTCTTCTTATCAGGTAGAAGTGCATAAACAAGTGGAACAACATTTACGTGGTCTTCAGTACTTCCTACATCTGCATGTATGGCGTACAGTTGACAGAATGTATTGAGGCAGATTTTAAAAATTAGTTAAATAAGTTCAATGTCTTTTTCTAATAATAAAATAACACTAACTTACGAATTATATTATGAACTAGATACTACTTACATAAACATTGTCGTATTTATTTCGTATCTGTATCTTCGACGACTGTACAATTTACGTTGCATGGTATGCGGTCCCTTTCGCCGGAAGAAAAATAATAAAATTAAAGCAATCCGGCGAAAGGGACCGCGGTCCCTATACCTACCGGTCCCAATCGACGGAAGCCTCTAATTATTTATGTTATTTTTTGTAAAAATCTTAATGCGTTTCACAGTAAACATGTATTTACCAAGTTTCAACATAATTCTTAAAGTTTTGGAAAAATGTGACGACAGACAACGCATACCTACTCACGACGACATGACGAATCTAATATTTTATTGTCGTTTATTTATTTTACTTCAATAATTTAATTTTAAATGTATTATATACACTCGTTTTATAATTGTGAATGATTAATGTATTCTAATGAATTTTGAATTTGTTTAATTAAATGTTTGTAACCTGACTTGAGGTTGTTATCAATACTAAAACTATGATTATGACTATGTAGACAAAAACAAATATTTTAATAATATAGGCAGAAACTCCGGGTTGAAATAAGAGAAATATAGCTGAATAAGTTCAAAATCTCACTGCAGGATCGTAATAATTGGTTAACAAGAATAATAAATAAAGTCATACATATGATTGAGCGCGATAAACTGCCATTTTTTACACTTTCCGAGTATGTCTATCATTCACGATGAATAAAAATATATCGACATATCTATCAAGTTAAAATCAATTGAACGGTCTAGGCTGCAAAACGTTAAAACAAATATTTTAATCAGACAAAATACTTATTCTTAAAAACTCGAGCGCAGTTCTATTATTCTGTGTGAGTAAAGCGAGACAAAAGTACTGTCGCTCTTTGTCATACCCTGTGTCAAACTGAGAGAATACCCAGACACCTAATGTCTAACCATAAATATATTAAAAAAACTTTTTTTTTCTACATTTCTAAATACCGATTTCATTGATTTTGTAGTTAATGAAAATACTAAATAACTGATGATTTGATTATCGTGAAAATATAATAAAATTTAATTAAAATGTATCATTAGACCTAAAACAACAGACATATAAAAAAAAAGAAATCCCTTTACAGATATGAGGGGGTCGATAAGAAATCAATATCATTTGGAAAACCCTTGTAAAATGATTAATTCTTCATATAAATAGCTTTATGTTAATAATCCCCGACAAAAAAGAGGGGTGTTTAAGTTTGAAGTGTCTGTCTGTCTGTCGTATGTATGTCTATCGATTCCCTCATAGCTAGCGAACGGATGGAGCGATTTCAATTTAATTTGTATGAAAGGTGAGTTTTGCGCGAGTGTTCATGAGACATTTTTGATGCAAATCGGTTGATCCGTTTAAAAGTTATGAGGGTAAAAGTGGAGGAGGAAAACCGAAAATCTGCAAATATACTCGAATGGAGTCTCAAATGAGAGCTCATCACGTGCACATTACAAAATAGTATAACTTTTTACTTATAAGTAATTCAGGAATCAAGATTTTTTTAATTTTAAATTGAGATTATACCTACTACAAATGCGTTTTCCTATCAAATTCCCAAAAAATTCAAAACATTTTACGATATCTCCTAAAGTTTTAAATATCAATTTAACTTTACGTAACCATATTCACATAAATACGTAGAAATAAATATATGTATCACCTACCCAAGTATGACGATTCCAAGAGTCACATTGCGAGTCCACGTCTTAAGGTGCTCCCTCACCGGGAGCATGTAAAGTGTGATTTAATAATGTTTGTAGGGAAAGTTGTATTGTAAAGTAATGTTCAAATTAGAATCTTTAACGTTACATTACACCGCGAATGTTTCCGTTGAGGAAGATAGTAAACATTTAAAATATATACATATATATATATATATTTCCGGACAATCCACACAACAACATCTAGCCCCACGGTAAGCTCTAAGCTTGTTTTACGGGTACTGGACATCTGATATACTTAATTTAATAGACTTAAATAGATAGATATATTTTTTACTATTCATATTAAACACCCAGACCAAGGAGAAAGTGCTTGCAGAACATACAAACTCTTGACCCGTAGGCGGGAATCGAACCCGCTACCTCTTGCACCGCAAGCGGACTTCAATATAAGTTATAATTGTAATGTAATGCTTAAATTCGATTATACATTATAATGTTACAGTACAAAGTGAATGCTCCCGGTGAGGGGGAACCTTTACTTTCCTGTTCTTTATCAAATAAACGATTAACTTATTTTACTCAACGAAAAGAGTACCTACAGTATTGTTGCATGATAAGATTGTCTCCTTCGTTTTAGTGTGACGTCATTTAAGCTAAAGCTAACCGATAGCTTGCAGCTGTTGATTTAAGTCATAATACCCTCATTATGACTTAAGTCAACAACATAAGAATTTATATTATTATTATGACTGACCGTTTATATTTTGTTTTTAAAGATTAATCAAAGTCAATGACATGAAAAACGATTCTTATGCGCTTCATCATTTCAGCTTTTTGACGTCCACTGCTGGACATAAGCCTCCCTCAAAGACGACCAATCATTCCGATCGGTCGCCACTTGCATCCACCGTGAGCCAGCAAGTTTAACTAAGTCATCCGTCCATCTTGTTGGTGGTCGTCCGACGCTGCGCTTACCAATCCGCGGCCTCCATTCGAGAACCTTTCGGCCCCAACGGCCATCTGTTCTTCGTGCTATGTGGCCTGCCCACTGCCACTTCAAAGAGTTTCCGTAGTAGGAGTAATCCGTTTGGCTATGTCGGTGAACCTCGGTCTTCTACGGATCTCCTCATATCTGATTGGATCCCCAAAGATTTTTGAGTAGGTATGTAGGGATACATTTATACGAGTATCTACTATTCAGGCATAGAATCGAGCATTAAGTCGATGGATCGTCAACAAGCTTTAAGCTTAATTGTGAACAAAAATTATTTCAAACCCCCAGCCGAAAAAGAGAGTTGTATAAGTTTGACGTGTTTGATGAAGCGATTTCAATTTTGTCTTTTATTTTTGTTTTGAAGGCGATTTGCACGCGAGTTTCCTTATCCAAATTCGACGAAAATCGGTTGAACCGTTAAAAGGGTTTGAATTACAAAAAAATATGATTTTTAAAATTTTGGAATCTAAGGTTTTTTAATTTTGAAAATAGTTAAAATGTAGCTAGCATTATTTGCTCATCTAAGTGTTAGTAAATTTGTACTATACTTATGAGAATTAATCTTAAAATTGTCTTGAGGCACTATTTTCGACGTATGCTTATGCGCTTGGAAAGGAGAAAACCACATTAACCAGAAAACGTAACAAACAAAAATATAAAAAAAACGTAGGGATTCTCTTGATACGTCTGATGAAGTTGACCTTTTATTTAAAGCTTGTATTGAAAATGCACGTCACATCATTTAAAGCAAATATTGAGAAGTGTATTTTAGTTAGCTGTGGAACCTAGATTCAATTGTTTATTGGGGTATATAATATGAACTGCTACTAGTGCCCATAAAATTTAAATAAAAAGTCTTAGTCTAAGTCAAAACGTTTATATCCTTAGAAGCTCAGGTCACCATAAAATTAATAAAACTAAATTGTTTAAACAATAAATCAACATTTATAATTTAAGAAAAACCCCCGATGTCAATGCTTTAATTTCCTTAAAAGTATAACACCATAATAATGTGTAATGTGCACGTGATGCTTTTTCATTTGATACCCCACTCAAGTATATTTGCAGATTTTTCGGTTTTCCTTCCCCACTCTCACCCCCAACTTAACTTTAAATGGCACAACCGATCATGAACTATGCCTAGAAACACTCGCGCTAAACTCACCTTTCATACAAAAAAAACTAAATTGAAATCGCTCCATCCGTTTGGGAGCTATGATGTCCCAGACAGACAGAGAGACAGACACGTCAAACTTATACCACCCCTAGTTTTTGGTCGGGGGTTAAGAATGATCAAGGAAATAACATTCTCTTGACAGTACGCTTCAATGTTTCATACGGAGTTGAGCTGCGAATAAAAAAACACAGTTTTATCAGTTGGTTTTTACAATTGTGGAGGAACTTATTTATAGGTAACTATTATTAAATACGTAAGCACAGATATTACCATTCATGTTTATAAATAATTGGAAAACTCCTGCGTCGATATTTAGGACCTTTAACTTGTTTAAATCATTTTGAAAAATAATTTTTTTGATATTTATTAACTTTTAGTTGTTAAGATTTTAATGAAACGCTGGCTCAGTTTAATATGACGGATGGCATGTGTATATCTTTTTGTTTGTTGAATTTGCTCTGATTTTTAAGTAGCCTTATTAGAATATTTGTATTTGGAGCCTTGGTTATGTTGGCATATTATGAACTCGACTGTACCTACCAAATTTTATTTTAATCGGTTCAAAAGTTTTAGCGTGAAAGAGGAGTAGACAGAGTTACTTTAGTATCTTTAACAAGATACAAAATCATTTATTTCTATTGTTTGGTTTTACAAAACTTAGACACGTCAAAATAAATTACAAAAAAAAAAAAATCATAGGTGCTTAAAGATAAGTAGGAAAAAAATGTATGGTATCTGGTCGCTTCGCTTTTTTTACACTAGAGCAAAGAAGCGATTAGAAACTCTAGCTCATTTTTGTATTGAAACTTTACAATCATTATTTTGTTAGTCTTGTTTTTGATTTTGTGTTGGAGCAGATTCCGTCCCAAGCAGTTTTGTCCTCAAGGTAATCCGATATATTATAATAAGCTTTGTTACAAAGATTGTTTTTTACAATTTTCTTAAATTTAGTAATTGACAACTGTTGCAATTCTTTGGGAATCTTGTTGTAGAAGCGTACATACGCGTACGTAACATTAGTAAGGAAGTATTGATGGATCAACGGATATACCTACAGAATCTTCTGCCCTCCCTATTTAATCAGCTGTACGTAGTCATAGTATATAGTTAGTAAACGTAGAATAGTTTCGAGATATAGCCCCAAGTATTTATATCTTGAAAATGCGTCATCATATAAATTTGTCACCGAAAATTGTACAAATCGTAAATTGATCAATTTCCTAGTAAATTACTCAACTTACGGAAAATCATCAGCGGCTTTTGAAGTGTATTGTTTTACGTATTCATTTTAGGTACCTAATTGATCCATTTACGATGTCTCTGTAAAATCATCAGTGGACGGTGATTGGTTGAATCATAGACCGAAGATGTAGGATTATGTTTGTATTTGTATATGACAGATTTTTCGCCAGAAAGAATGATTTATTGTATTATTATTATTATAAATAATGTTGCGACATCCCAACTAACATGAATTAACGTCTCCATTCTAGTATTGCTGGTGGCGGCTGCTACGGCATCAGACTGCACTTGCGCCACCGACGTGCGGGTTCTGGACCAGTCGGGACTGAAAGCCACTCTGCAGGACAACCCCTATGGAGGCCTCAATCTGGTCCTGGAGAGACGTAAGTTTTTGAAATACCTACGTATTTAAATACACTACACCAACCCGCACTTGGCCAGCGTGGTGAAGTATGGCCTAACCTCTCTCGTCAAGAGAGAAGTCCGTGCGTCCCAGCAGTGGGAACGTTAATAAGGTGATGATGATGATTTAAATACACATACGGTGTCTTACGTAGAATCAACTAAGTAAATAGATCAAGTGCACAGATCAATGGGGTTTTAAGCACCACCTTGGAGTCGGAAGTTAACTTCTGACTTGAACTTGAAGAGTTCAATACAAAAAAGATTAATCTCACTAGAACAAAACCTGTTTAATTTTCATGACTTCCTTCACAGGCGAAGTATCAGAAGTGATTGCCGTAATCGGGCGTCGCACAGGAGCCATCAAAGACGTGGTGCAGAACGGAGAC
This sequence comes from Gymnoscelis rufifasciata, assembly GCA_929108375.1. Classification (NCBI taxonomy): domain Eukaryota; kingdom Metazoa; phylum Arthropoda; class Insecta; order Lepidoptera; family Geometridae; genus Gymnoscelis; species Gymnoscelis rufifasciata. The sequence goes on from OV815314.1 coordinate 14,243,908, forward strand.
GTAATCATCCAGTTCGAGAACGACACGACGGTGCGCATCAGCTCGGAGGAGGTGGCGGGGAGCCGGCCTGGCGTCGTGGTCACCTTCACCTGGGAGGCGCCCAAGAGCCAGCGGTTAGAGGACTGTGTCAACTTAGGTAAGACTAGTCACTTTCTCTAGGTGGTCAAAACACCACACATTGTCAAAATGGTCGGCAACCTTTCAATTTTGTTTATTAAAGCTAATTTAGACAGATTTTTACTGCAAACTTAGGTAAGACAGGTCACATTCTCAAGATGGTCAAAGGTAAGACAAGTCAGTGTCAAGGTGGTGGTGTCAGCAACCGCTCAGTTATGTTTATTAAGGCATTTGACTGCATTTTCCGTCTTTAGTAGACCAGCTTCACCAATCGAAACAACAAATAAATGATTATGAGCATCTCATCATCGTCATCATCACCCTATTAACGTTCCTACTGCTGGGACATAGGAACTTCTCTCATAGCGAGAGAGATTAGGCCTTAATTCACCACGCTGGCCACGTGCTGGTTGGTGAATGTCACATGTCCTTTGAACTCTTTATAAAGTTCTCCAGAACATGCTGGTTTCCGTGTTTTAAAGCCATACGTATAAATTTCGGTCTTTTGTGTTCCTAGCAGATCCTATCCATCCAAAGGTTGCCTGGAAGAGATCGCTTTAAGCGATAAGGCCGCCGTTTGTACAACAAATGTGGCTATTGATTGTTATTTTTAAGTTAGTCTGTAAGCATTGGTGTGCAATAAAGATATTATTTATCTTTCTATCTATTTTTCAAGAAGAAAAATCCAGAGGTGCGTAGCGGGGAAAGTATCTAATAAGACTTTTCTTCTAGGCCTAGCCCACTGGTACGGCGGTCCCCAGCAGAAGCGGCAGTACTGGCCGGTAGAGCGCCTCGTGCTGCCCAGCTACTCGTACGTCACCAAGGAGGCCGACAACTGCGCCGTCGCAGAGCCCTACTGGCTCAACTCGGAGGGCGTCTTCTTCTACTTCGACAAAAAGGTGCCGCTGTTCATAGACCAGAATGATCTGGAGAAGAACGCTGCTTGTTTTATCGCTCAGGTAATTCAAATATAAGGATTGGAAGTAAATCCAAGAAATTTTCGATGCCATTGTGTCTCGTTTGTGATAATTTGAGCTCCATTGGATGCATAGAACCAGCTTATAATTCGTTTCAATGGAATCTATTCCTGCTATGATGTCGATTTACTATCACTACGTCTCTGAATTAAAATTACTACTACGTACTGGTACACTCATATTTCATTACGTACATATTTTTAAAATGATACGATCGAACTCGAACTTTGAAGTAAACAAATAGTAAAGGCCGTTTCCAAAATATATTTCTTAACCTATTTCTACTAAGGACTTCAAATAGTGACTATTATTTACAAGATAGGGAAAATTATTAATGTAAATCCTAAATAGAAAAGACAATTATAGCCTATCTCAATAAAAAAAAAATTTAAAGAATATGTATGTGACTATAACAAGATAGGGAAAATTATTAATGTAAATCCTAAATAGAAAAGACATATAGCCTATCTCGATAAAAAAATTTAAAGAATATGATTGTGACTGTTTGATAATAGAATTTTTTGAATTGACCAAACAGTGAAAGATTTTGTCGATTTGAAAAAATCACCAGTCGATCCTGCGGTTAGCGCGTTCGGACAAACAATCAAACAGACACACTTCATTATATATACTATACAGCTACATATATGTACTATATTCTGGTTCCACAGGTAAAGCCTCCATACTCAAGCAAGCGTACAAAGAACGAGTTGGTCTACGCAATTGGCATCTTCGAAGACGTCAGGAAAGCGCACGAGTACGCAGTTGACAGATACCTCGACAAGCCTACGGGGATCCCCGATGAACGCATGATAACTCACCCAATCTGGTCGACTTGGGCGAAATACAAACGAGATATTGATCACGATATTGTACTGAAGTATGCTGATGAAATAAAAGATGCAGGTAAAGCTGTATACCAAGAATGGAATTAATAGAAGAGCTTCTGTTAAAAAAAAAGGTCAAGGGTTCGCTTGCGGCGCAAGGTAGCGGGTTCGATTTCTGCTGAGACGCCAAGCGTTTATATGTTCTGCAAGCACTTTCTCCTTGGTCTGGGTGATTAATATGTATAATAAAAATATCTATTTATGAATGTCTATTATATTAAGTATATCAGATGTCTTATACCCGTAACACAAGCTTAGAGCTTACCTCGGGCTAGATGTTGTGTGGATTGTCCGGAAATATTTATTTATTTATTATTTCGCTCAGTTTGTATGTAGGTACCTAATGAGCATGAGCATCTGATATTTTCTATCCCTCTATAAAACTACACTTTCTACTCTTTATGATAGCAAAGTATTATAATTTTATAGGAAAAGGATTATAATTAACGCATTGACATAGTAAGAATTATTCATACCTGATTTCAGGCATGTTTATTGGTAAATTTGCAGTCGTTACTAAAAGAAGTGCTAAAGTTTTCCAAATATAAAAGCTTGTATTTAGTGTAATATTAAAATAATTTCAGCTCAAACACAAGCTCAACATCGATTATTTGCTGTAACTTTTTGATTTTAACAGTAATTTGCATTTAGGTTAACATTTTTAAGAGCTGTATACACGACCTTGGAACTAGTCACCAGCATTTTAAAGTCACTATTTTAAACAAAAAGCCGCAATACAAAACCTAACTTGTAAAACACACCGACTGCTCCCGCAAAGCAGCTAAAAGAGCAGCTCAACATAAGGACCCCCCATAACCATGACCATCTCATGAGTGACCGACTAAAAAAAAGTAAAAAAAGTAAAAGTAAAAAAGTTATTTATTTAACAAAAATGCAGTATTACATAGTTATTGGTAGTACGATGAGGATACAAAAGTTTATAACTGTGGAGTATCCTCATCCCTCCTCCAGGCTCTATAAATAAATACATATTAATCTACTAACGACTAAGAAGAAGATTATCACTTTTTCAGGTTTCAAAAACAGTCAATTAGAGATAGATGACTTGTGGGAGGTGTGCTACGGGTCCCAGACTGTGGACGTGAAGCGGTTCCCGAACATGAAGCAGACGGTGGACAAGCTCAAAGAGAAAGGGTACAGGGTGACCGTGTGGTCCCACCCGTTTATTAACAAGGGCTGTGAGCCGTGGTACTCGGAGGCTAAGGAGAAGGGGTGAGTCTGCCTCTATATTACATATTAAGAAGTTACTTTATATATAAATTTAATTTTATTTTATTTATTATTTTATTTTAAGATTTTAGGAAAACTTACAGCTAGCTAGTATGTAATATAAACAATAAAGATACACATAATGTGTGTATAGAGAAATAAAAAACAATACAAAGAAAAGAAAATGGACAAGAAAACAGTTCGCAAGTAACAAAACACATTCATTAAATACTTTCTATACAAATAAAAACAAACTAAACATACATATATCTAGTTACTAACGGAATTTAAAAAAAAACTACTAAAAATACTATTATTAAGATTAATTTAACTGAAGAAGTTTAAATATTGAGGTTAGGGATGCAGCAAGTCGATAGTTATTGTTCGTCTTAAAATTTGTAAATCAGCAGTTTTTATAGTAGTTTTCCGTTGTAAGGTGATTAGTTTTAACGACTGTCTATTTTCACTGGCAGGTTTATGTTATTAAAATGTTATGGGCTCACTGTTGACCGGAGTCTAGCTCGAAGGCAGATACAAGGTCGATGATGGAGCGTGTTCTCGCAGAAGGAGCCTATTCACTATTACACACCTAGCCTATTACACGAGTTATTTCCCTCAAAATGAATAATAACGAAATTCTGGCTTAGCTGACAGACCACCAGACCGGTAGGTAGGTCTGTGGGCAGCTTTATTGTAGGTCTAATACATTTTTTGACTCACGACGAGTTTTTCTGATAGCCGTAGTCACGCTGCCAATAACTACATACTTATTGACCAAAGTAGATTGACCTATCAGCGCCAATTTAAAGTGTTATTGACCTATCAGCGCCAACCGTCTGAATGATAGAAAAAGCCACCATATAATGGTCAAAACATATGCATTTTCCAGCTACCTAGTATCATCAGAATACGACTCAGTGGAGACGAGCTGGTGGAACGACAACGAGACGACGACGGCTTACATTGACTTCACCAAACCCGTCGCCAGGACGTGGTACACGGACAGACTCAAGAAGTTGCAGGAAGATTACGGCATTGACAGTTTCAAGTTTGATGGTGGAGAGTCGGATTGGACTCCTCAGGTACCACGTCCTTTAGAGAATAGCCCTATTGCAGGTGTCGCGTACACTAATGCTATTACAATAGTCAAGTGATCATCATATGTTATTACATACGCTACACCTCGCACGTTGCAATTATAAAGTTTAGTATAAACAATCCGTTTTGTTTTACTCTAACACTATTTATAGATATGACAACATGCATTTTCTGGCTCATATGAGTTCTGTCTTTAAGGCTTTGTTTTCACTGCAAAACCCTGGTTGGTGGATATCAAGCGTTAATCGCACATCTTTGGTGAAATTACACTAAGCAAAATTATAACGATGATAATGCTTTTGTATTCAGATCCCAGTGCTACAAGGAGACATCAGAGACCAGCCGGGAGTGATAACGGCGGACTACGTGAGGGCGGTGGCTGAGTTCGGACCAATGGTGGAAGTGCGATCGGGATTCAGGTAATAATTCTGATTAGGAGGTTTTGTCTGTTCACGTCCGTAAGTGGTAACCCTCTGAATCCTTACACTAGACCTCCGGGTGGTGCTAAGAACAGTCTCTGGTGGTAGGCTTCGACCGCGGCTTGTCACCACCCTCCGGGCTGGGCCAGTGCGTGAAGCGATTTTTTCGTAATGTGGTCCGGAGAAGCCATCTTCTAGGCCTTCATGCTCCATCTTAGACCACATCGTCACTTTACATCAGGTGAGATTGTGGTCAAATAAAGGCTTATAAATAATAAAAAAAAAAAAATCAATTTTTCCAAAACCCTTTCCAGTTACTAGTATTTTTTCTGCTTTAACTCAATCTGAGTAATAATGACATTATTATGTCTGCTCTTCAAACAGAGGGAGAATATAAGCATTATTTTCTAAAGAGAACTTTTAAAACTTAAACACAATAGTAAGTTTTATCACTTAAGTTCCTATACCTTAGTAATACACCTAACTACTACATCGAAACATAACATCAGGGACAGATAAAATAATACCTTAGGTTCCAAAGGTTGCTATCCTACAAAATATTGTACTCAGACAATAACAAATACACACTTCCAGAACCCAAGACCTCCCAATATTCGTGCGAATGATCGACAAAGACACATACTGGACGTTTGAGAACGGCCTGCCCACTCTGGTCACCACGCTGCTTCAGATGAACATGAACGGGTACGGTCTGGTGTTGCCCGACATGATCGGAGGGAACGGGTACAACGAGCCTCCGACCAAGGAGCTATTCATCCGGTGGCTGCAGGCGAACACGTTCATGCCGAGCATGCAGTTCTCTTACGTGCCTTGGGACTTCGACAATGAGGTAATGAGGATATTCCAACCATTGGCATTGTGTGCATTATCCATACATTTAACAGTCCATAAGATGATAAGTCTATAGACTTGTTTAATCCCCCCGTGCGGCTAAGTGACGGTGCGCGTGTTGTCTAACACTTTATTTGCACAAAGTGGAAATGTGTACAAAAAGGTAGCCTTAATGCCTAGGCATTTTCTACCTGCCAATCTGTAATGGTTATTTATTGTTGGCAGTATCATCTTATTGGACTATTTAGTAGACATTTGATAACCCGAGGCACTGTCCAATAGGTCAGGAATTGGACCAGATCATTCTACCATCTATGTTTGAATAAATATTTTCCCGGCAAATAACACAGCATCACTTAACCCCAAACTGAGCTGAGCTTGTACTATGGGATAAGGTGATATACTAAATAGTTTTTGAAGTGAAACTTCTATAGAATCGTAGTGATTTCAAACCGGAAGCAAAAAGATGAAACGGAAATGGTAAGAGACACAAATACAATGTTTTATTTAAATTTCTTTGAGCGATTCTTCGCATCGCGTAGTATCGCGCAAAGAGGTATTGCTGTATATTATTTATATTATTTTGTAACATACTTTATGTAATACGCTTTATTGAAGTAATATAAATAATCCGAATAATTACAGATATATGTTTGTTTCTCTTATCATTTTAGCAGATTTTATTTTATTTTTATTTTATTTTATAATTTTTGGAAAACTAACAGCTAGGTAACTAAATACTAAACACAGTGTGTAATTAACGGCTAATTATAAGTTTCCACAGATATAAGAAAAAGTTACTAGTTATATGAAACAGTCGAATTAGGAAAAAGACAGCACATTTGATTTAAATTACAAACTAAGTTACAATAAATACTTAAGCAAAGAAAAAACTACTCAACCAGTGTGCCAGATGCGTTCATTTACCCTTTTTTTCTATTCGATATATATCATAATAATAGTTCGTAAGTTGTAGACTCCAATCGTGCGTCGTAGCTGACACACACACACTTTTTTTTATTCTTCTTATTCTTTCGTCGATTTACTGAAGTTTCACTTCTATCGTGTGTGAATCGCACACACACCTTTTTTTTTTATTTGGGTCTACCAAGTCGCGTTTAAGCCGTGTTTTGACACTTAAATCACTGGCATACACCAGACAAGACCAGCTCAATCCTGTTCCAAGCTGCGAAATTCTTCATCATAAATCTTATCGTCATCCGTATTTTACAGACGATAGCAATCAGCAAGAAGTACGTGGACCTGCACGCGAAATACGCGCCGGACATAATCGCGGCGTGCAAGAGAGCTGTGGAGGACGGGTCCCCCGTGAACCCCCCCATCTGGTGGATAGCGCCCAACGACACCACCGCCTACGATATATGGGACCGTGAGTATTCACTTACTGCTAGATAACGGTAAACAATAATTTTTGACTCCTAACAATCAAATTATTGTTGCATAAAATGTGTGTCTTTATGAGTATTAAATAATAAATATGCATCGCCATCTTAAAAAGCGCGCGCAGCGTCTTGGTTTTAGGGCCATCCTATATATTATTTTTATTTTATTGGGAGCTATTTTATATGAGTTGCTTAGTAGCTGGATATTTCACTGAGAAATTACATGTTTTTTTATTTAAATAGCCGCGGCAAAATAGCATATAGCTCGATAAATGAGCTCTCTAATACTGAACTACTATTGTTCAAATCGGACTGGTAGTTCCTGAGTTAATGGCGTTAAAAAAAACTCTTCAGCTTTATAAAATAAGTATTATTGTAACGAATTGTGCTGATGCAAACAAAAGGGTAGATCATCTACACACTAACTGACTTAAGGCGAAGTGAATATGAATTAAAATTTAAGAAAAACCCCCGATTCTAATGCCTTAATTTCCTTTAAAGTTAAACACCATAATATTTTGTAAAGTGCACGCGATGCGCTTTTATTTCGTTCCCCACTCTAGTATATCTGCAGATTTTCAGTTTTCCTTCCCCACTCTTACCCCCATATCTTTTAAACGGCACAACCGATTTTCATGACACAAGAACACTCACGCCAAACTCACTGTTCGTCTGCCTCATCGTTCGGTAGCTATGATGTCCCAGACTGTCAGACACGTCATACTTATAAAACCCCTCTTTTTTGGTCGGGGGTTAATAACACCAAAATTGTAATAACTACATATTTGTAAAAACTGATAAAGCTGTGTTGTTCGCTTCTCAACTCAGAGTAAAACATTGGAACTGTCAAGACAATGTTATTTTCCTGATCATTTTTTTTGCGTTTTATCTTTAAGTTGACCTGTCCATGTCCCTAAAGAAACAATAAACGTTTTGACTTTGACTTTGTTAACTTATGTTAAATGTTTTCCCGTTTTTCCTGTTTCAGAATACCTTCTAGGAGAGAATATCCTCGTGGCTCCAGTGCTGGAGCATCTAAGTACTGAGAGAGACATCTACCTCCCCGAGGGGACGTGGCGGGAGGGGGCGGGGCGCCGCACCATCCGGGGGGGGGACTGGCTCAGGAACTACGCCGCGCCGCTCGATACTCTACCTTATTTCATTAAAGTTTAGGTACAGTTTTAATTGACATCAATTGGATTTGTTTCGCACCAGACTTCTATATTTATTTCACATTTAAAAATATTGTTTGTATTCGCCTTTTTTGGTTTTCTCCGTACAAGGAATTAGATTTTTTTTGTATGATATCTATTGGATTTTGGAGGGGAATACCCTCTTTAAATAGGTTTAAATCAGCCTTTTGAGAATACAAATTAGATGGTGATGAAGCGTTTATTTGTAACTGCAATCACACACATACAATAATTGATAGAATTAGTTCATAAGAATTACGTTACTTAATTATGTACTAAGTTTATAAACCGGCCATTATTAGATATAATAATTATGTCTTAAATTGTGGTGTGAATAAAAGTGTTGCTTAAATTTTATTCTTTTAATTAAAACTTGATCTTTTAAAAGGCTTAATCTGCCTCCATGTATGAAATAGCGTATTAGGGTATGCATTAAAACATTAAATACCTTATATCATAATTATATTCTTAATCAACTGACAGTAATATCCTTCACGAGTCCCTCGCCTAATATTCTGAAATCCTCCACGATCGCTTCCTTGTTCACCTTGTACTTGGTCTCGCCTTTCACGGTGACTGGGGCCAGGGCGTTCGCTGATAGGAGCTGCAACAAATATATTTATATATTTTTACATATAAAGTTAACGTTCCCACTGCTGGGACACAGGGACTTCTTGGATGGAGAGATTAGGCCTTAATTCACCACGCTGGCCAATTGCAAAATAGTGAATGTCACATGTCCTTAAAACTCTTTAAAAGTTCTCAGAACATGCCGCTTTCCTCACGATGTTTTCCTTCACCGTTACAGCACGCCTTATGGTGGAATTACACACAAATTGATTAGGTACATTATAAGACCTATGTAACAGATACATGTATTTTATGCAATAAATATATACTCTATACTACCTATTTATCGATGTAGTGAAAACGCTTGAGAGAGAGAGTAGTATATTATAATATGAATGAATTTTAAATCTTTCTATAACCTCTATTGGATATAAATAAGTATTTTCTATATTTTACCTGGAAATCCTTAAACTCCTCGACATCTGGCTTCCAGAGAACTGCTATCACCTCACCTCCGTACTGGTCGTGGAAGAACAGGGCGAAGTCGCTGTACGCACTCTGCAAACAGTTAAATAAATAAATCAATATATCCGGACAATCCATGCGAATACATCTATGTATCATATGTATGTCTGTATTTACACAAAAAAATGTATCTATGTAGTATATCAGTCACCTAACACCCATAGTACAAGCTCTGCTCAGTTTGGGGTTAGGTGATGCTGTGTGAGTAGTCCGGAAATATATATATTTATTTTATTTATATTTATCACATAACCCCGTGGTTGTCCTACTATATATTATTATGTACTAACATTATAAACGAAAAAGTTTGTGAGGATATAAGAAAGTGTGTGTGTTTGTGTTGCATTTTAACGCAAAAAAACTACTGAATGCATTTTGGGAAACTACACATTAATATAAGAAGCTTACTATAAGAATAAAACTTAGGCAGCTAGTACCAAATAATATGCTTTTCTTCATGACTTTCTGGTCGTAATGGTCTATCCACAGTCATAGCTTAACTTATAGACACTTACCCTCAAATCCTCCAAGTAATTCCTGACCGGGTTGAACTCCACTATAGGCACGATGTCCTCCGCCATCTTGTCCGGCAGTGGCCGCAGTTCCGGCTTCTTGTCCGGTCGTTCGGACACGTAGGGGACTAGATGCGGCTTCAGGTGGATCAGAACGTCGTAGCCGGACAATGATGGGACAAAAGCACCCTGGAAATAAATTATATAATATACTAGTGGGAGATCACGACTTTACACGACGATTTAGATAAATACTCAAGAGAAGGAAAGCGGCTTGATTTCTAAACACCTTCATACTATCTATAGCATATATTTTAAATTAAAATTTATAATAGTCTCTAACCCAAAAAATAATTGCCTTCAAGCTTACAACCCCCATTTTACCTCCCCATGGCTGGAGTTTTGTAATATCAGTTCTTAACTATGGTCTACACCTTATAAGACATCTCCTGCCAAAGAGCATCGAACATTGTTGGCACAGCTACTCGACCGCCATTTTCAAAAAAATCGGCGGCTAGTGATGAAACTTATGTCAACCGACAGAGTAAATGATTACAAACAAAAAGTGTTCTATGATCAAATCTCCTAAGTGATACGGTTTCTGAGATATTTGGGTCTAAACACTATAGAAAAAATCTGTCCCCTGAGCTATTATTGTTCTACTTGACTTTATTTTTCTTTTTTCTGACCCTAATATCTCAGAAACGTTATCACTTATGAGACTCGTTCATAGAACACTTTTTGTTTGTAATCATTTACTCTGTCGGTTGACATGAGTTTCATCACTGGCCGCCGAATTGCGTTTTTTTTCAAAATGGCGGACTAGTAGGTAAATCCAGGCTCCATACAAAAATGTTCGAACTCTTTTCAAAAAAGAAGAGTGTTTTTTAATTATTAAAAAAGTATTATTCATTTTCCTAAAATCATGGCATGGTTCCTAGGAACAAATCTTTCCACGTCTTATATTTTCAGACCTTCCCATAATGACCTATAATTTACGAAGAGACGTTGCGACGTTTTCCAAACGAGATTTTCGATCTCGGCCGGATTTGACTTTTCGCCTAGCTACATATGTATACTCGTATAACAATAGACGGCAATAGACGGTTGGAGGAGGCAGATAGTTCCGACTCCAGCATGCATACCTCAGATACTCACCAGAAAGTGATCACTGCAGGCTTGCACCCTCCCCTCCACGTACGCGAGCGTGGTGGCGGCCAGGGCGCGCGCCCGCGCCAGCGCCGCCGCGCCCAGCCCCCGCGCCACCACCGCGCCCAGCCGTCCGTCGTACGACGTCGTTATACACAGCGCCGGTCGCTCCGGGGAGGCAGCCAGTTCCGATTCTAGGGCCGATATCTCCTCACCTGGTCACGAGTATAATACAATTAAACAGTTGTTATTATGAAATTAGGGTAATCTATTCATTATCATTAGCAGCACCCTAATTGTTCTGATCATTCAAATATTTTTATGGACGTCGTTGGCCCATTTCGCAGATGGACCTATTATTTCTAAATACTAGTATCACGAATGTGTAGATGGGCAGGTGTGTCGATGGTTTGGATAAATGAATTAGTGTCAGTACGATCCATCATCGTCCAAGCCCGTATTCTCACCTTCTTTGGGCACGTTTCTCGGCGTGGGGATATGTCCATAGAGCGTCTGGTGGTGCAGGGTAGGGTTGAAGGTACCCGTGCGCGAGGCAGGTCGCCCATGAGGTGGACAGATCAAATAAAGGCAGCAATGGACGACCCCTAATACGAATGCGCCAGTCGAGCAGCTGTCAGGGAGGAATGGAGACGAGCCGTGAAGCGTGTCACAAGTGGAAACTTCCAGTGATGACCACGATCACTCCGGCAAGTGTGTACCGATTAAGAAGAGAGTGTCAGTAGGAGCGCAAAGTCGAGGTAGAAATCTTAGAGATTGTTGAACGCACCGAGCAAACATATTTTGTTATACAAAATTTCATTTTTTACCTTAGTCTCCTTTTTTAATCTAATCTAATCTCTAGGTCATATTTAGCCTCATCCAAAACACCTTGATTAGACCTGAAAAGGTTTTAACCTTTTCAGGTAACAAAAAAGGTGGCTTTTACACAATCTTTACCCAGGTTTATAAAATAATAATAATAGTAATAAAATAATTTATAAAAAAAAAAAAATATATAAAATAATATATGCCTGAATAATAAGATTTTCTCATGAAAATCTTATTTAATACATTTTAGTTCTCATTAAATTTTAAGGATTTTTGACAACATTAGCTTTAAGTGACTTTGTAAATAAATACTATTTTTATTATATTAGAGCTTTAAATATGGCACAGACTTTTACTAGGGTAAATCCCTTCTCTTGAGGTTTTAGGATAGACGTCTACTAGTATCTGTTTATTTTTTATACGATCCCGTGGTAAACCCCTAAGCAAAGCCTTTGAGAGAAAAGTCAAAAATACTTTACCGGTCTTTAAAGGTCATCATCATCATCATCACCCTATTAACGTTTCCACTGCTGGGAAACAGGCACTTCTCTCTTGGCGAGAGAGATGAGGCGTTAATTCAGCACGCTGGCCAAGTGCGGGTAGGCATGATATAGGTACTCACGCGTCATATCCTCATTGAAGTCCAGCACCACAACCTCGGTCGCCCAGTCGGCGGCGGCCAGGTAGCCGAGCACGCGGAGCAGGCCGGCGGTGGCGCTGGCGGGCGCGGCCAGCGGCGCGGCGCGCGCGAACACGGCCGCCGCCACCAGCTCCGCCAGCAGGCCCGGGAACTGCCCGCCGAGCAGGTGGCACGACAGCCAGCGCTTGAACAGGCACACGGTGGGCCCGAAGGCTTGGTGCGCTTGGTGCAAGCTGGAATGAAGATTAGAAAACTCTTGAACAAGCTAAAATGAAAATCTAAACTGATTTTTTAAATTAAGAAAAACCTCCGTTTTCAATGTTTTAATTTCCTTAAAAGTAAACACCATAATAGTTTGTAATGTGCACGCGATGCGCTTTCATTTGATACCCCTCTCGAGTGTATTTGCAGATTTTCGTCAAACTTATAATACCGCTCTTTTTTGGTCAGGAGTTACAAATAAAACAAACAAAACAAACTAATCAATAGTTTGTTAGTAAACCTTTAAGCCAATTAAGTGAGAATGGTTGTTACACAATTTTGAATCGATTTGGATCCTTAACGGTCAGTCGGATCCAAAACATATTTTATTATATAACACACATTTAATTCACATTTTAGTATTATGTCATCTGACCATGAAACAGCTTAACCGGTCAAAATGGAACATATCAAGGCACCGCAAAAACCAGCTTTCAAATAAAAAAGACAGCATCTGAATTGTTCTACCTACAGTGCCCAAAACACAGACATAGCAGTCAAACCAGTGGCGGATTTTCAAATTTTCAAGGTATAGGCTGAATAGTTTTTGAAGTGAAACTTCTATAGAATCGTAGTGATTTCAAACCGGATGCAAAAAGATGAAACGGAAATGATGTAAGAGACACAAATACAATCCTTTATTTAAATTTCTTTGAGCGATACTTCGTAGTTGAGACTACGAAGTATCGCGCAAAGAGGTATTGCTGTATTTTATTTATATTATTTTATAACATACTTTATGTAATACGATTTATTGAAGTAATTTAAATAATCCGAATAATTTAGCAGATGCGTTCATTTACCCTTTTTTTCTATTCGATATATATCATAATTATAGTTCATAAGTAGTAGACTCCAATCGTGCGTCGTAGCTGACACACACACACTTTTTTTTTATTCTTCTTATTATTCTTTCGTCGATTTACTGAAGTTTCACTTCTATCGTGTGTGAATCGCACACACACCTTTTTTTTTTTTTTTTTTTTTTATGTTATATAAGCCTTCATTTGACCACAATCTCACCTGATGTAAAGTGAAGATGTGGTCTAAGATGGAGCATGAAGACTTAGAAGGTGGCTTCTCCGGGCCACATTACGAAACACGAAAAATCGCTTCACGCACTGGCATAGCCCGGAGGGTGGTGACAAGCCGCGGCCGAAGCCTTCCACCAGAGTCTGTTCTTAGCACCACCCGGAGGTCACGTGTAAGGATTCAGAGGGTTAACACTTACGGACGTGAACAGACAAAACCTCCAAAACCAGTTTTTGCTGCCCTTGCCTCAACAATTGTCATATCATATATTATTTTTACAATACACAATGTGCAATGACAAGAGAGAGAAAAAGTCAAACAAAATTTGTTGCAGACTTCTGTAAGACATTAGAAAACCGTAATAGAAAAATCATTTTGATTTACATGAGGTAAAGAAAAATTCGTTTCCCAAATTTGCCACCCCCACAATCTGACGCCCTTCGGCTCGAGCCTACTCAGCCTGCTGGTAAACCCACCACTGAGTCGAACTTACACAACCCTGATTAATATACCTCTAGAGAGACTGAACTGCAAAGGAGAACATAAAGAATCTCACCCATGCAGCGCTCCTCTGAGCTTCGGCAGCAGCACCGTCGCACACTGCAGTTCCACGCTCTCCTCCGTCTCCCTGTACTTGGCCACTCCACCTTCCACCTCCTTCCTCAGCAAGGTGATCTCTTTCGGGTGCGCTATGCTCAGCCGGAAGACCAGCCCGTTCTTCAGCACGTCTATATGCGTGGGGTAGGCTTGGGCGGGGATGGAGTATTGCTTGGTGAGGCGGTCGGCGATTTGCGAGTGGAAAGCGGCTTTTAAGCAGCGGAAAGCTTGGATGTCGCCCGGCCATTTGCCGCTGTGACCTGGAATGTTGAATGAGATTAATGTAAGCCTAATTTAAGATATGTTTTCCCCCCTTTTTGTATAGGGTATTGTTCTGTTTAGAGTGTATTGTATTTAATTACAAACTACAGACTGTGATGTCATCCAAGCAGGGGCAGTCTGAAAACCAGCGTTGCTTCGATCCCTCTCTCTGGGAGCGGAGTGGCATTAAGCTGAGACTGCTCTTTTTTTGGTACATGGCAGCACAGCCTGCCAGCTAAATAACTGTTTGTGGTTTTTATGTTAATTTTCTTGTGTCTGTTTGTTTATGCTGTCTACTGTGCTGTTGTTTGTTAATGTACCAAAATAAATGTATTTCATTTCATTCATTTAATGTCGAGGAAAAACAAAGATACAAGGCATACGCGGACGTGGACTGAATATTTTTTTTTCTATATAGAGACAATAGTTAAATTAATATAGTAATAGTGTTTGACCGCTAACAGAAGAAGTTCAGATTCAAAAAAAGTATTGTTCTATAACGATTAACAAGATATGAAAATACTTTTCTGACATATTACTATGTATACATGTAGCATGGGGTGGCTACTTATAAAAGAAGGAGCACTTAGGTATGGTATGTCTATTGTATTCTAGAATTTAAGAAATGTATGGTTACCTTGGTTAGTAGTCCTTAAATAAATATACATATGTACTTATAATATATACCTATAATATTATAAATTAAAGTCTACCGCCGCGACTTAATTCGTAGTTCAAAAACTACTAAAGGGATCTTTATGAAGATTTCAGCAATAGGTTATTTCAAGAGGAAGGTTTTCGTATCCAAGCTTGATATAACTCACATCAATGTGAAAGACCTTAAGTATTTTATGGATAATATAGTATAATTACCTGTGACGACCTCTGTGGCTCGGTGGGCGAACGTCCGCTTGAGGCGCAGGAGGTTGCGGGTTCGATTCCCGCCGGGGGACCAGATTTTGTACGATCTACAATTCCTGGTTTCGGGTCTGGGTGTTTTCTATGTATCATATGTATGTATTTACAAAAAAAAATGTATCTATGTAGTATATCAGTCACCTAACACCCATAGTACAAGCTCTGCTTAGTTTGGGGTAAGGTGATGCTGTGAGAGTAGTCCGGAAATATTTATTTATTTATTTATTATATAATTACCTAGTTCTATAACAGCGCTGGCGACGGGAGTATAATGCGGCACCACGTGTTCGTCCTTCTTGAAGTCCTTGATGGCCGCCGTGGAGCCCCGCCGCCAGGGGGCGCGCGGGGCGGGGGCCGGCAGCGCGGGGAGGGGGTCGCAGTAGCTGAATACGGGGGAAGTGCCTGAAAAAAAAACAACTCAAAGTTTTGAAACCAAGGTAGTGTGTGTAGTGGGCCCACGACATGAGATTACATCTAAATGTTACAACTATGTTGTTTGTATTTATATTTTTTGTTTTGATGTTATATTATGTAAAAACAGATCTATTTTTTCTCTTGTATTAATTCTGATATATTTATAATTAAGTACATTACTTGCGGCGTCTGTCACACCGCGCTTTAACGCCGCCTTGCACTTTACACGGTACCACTGAAAACCAGCGCTGTAGCCTGCTTCCTTAGCACCTACAGCACATGCTGAGTGGCAACCAATTTACGTCCGAATTTGTTACACATGTATATAAATCTAACTAAAATTAATGTTATAGTTGCTCTGTATTGTTTTTGTATTTTTTTGACGTAAATAAACCTTTTTCTATTTCTAAAAAGGCCGAAAAGTTCTCGAGTGGAGACCACGGATCGGCAAGCGCAGCGTAGGACATCCGCCTACTAGGTGGACGGATGACTTGGCGAAGGCTGCGGGTTCAAGGTAGATACAGGCCGCTTCCAACCTTAATAAATGGGAATCTTAGAAGGAATCTTTGAAGAATCTTTGATAAGATGAAGATGATGAAAACCCGTTTACAAAATGACATTCTGCTGAGGAAGCTGTCCAGTTGACAACAATGTCAAACATTGACGACCTCTGTGGCTCGGTGGGCGAACGTCCGCCTGAGGCGCAGGAGGTTGCGGGTTCGATTCCCGCCGGGGGACCAGATTTTGTACGATCTACAATTTCTGGTTTCGGGTCTGGGTGTTTTCTATGTATCATATGTATGTATTTACAAAAAAAAATTATCTATGTAGTATATCAGTCACCTAACACCCATAGTACAAGCTCTGCTTAGTTTGGGGTTAGGTGATGCTGTGTGAGTAGTCCGGAAATATTTATATTTATATCGGTCGGCTTACCGTACACGGCGCTGATGTCGAGAGGCAATTCAGTAAGTTGTCTCAAGTCCCGTCTCAGCGCGTCAAATGCTTGAAGGACTTCAAGTGAGGTTTCCTCCACGTACAGCAGTGACGTCTTCATGAACTGCTTGCGAGCTGTGAGACTGTCCAGCTGGTTGGAGTAGTGGAACAGATCCGATGGGGATATGCCTAGAACAGTGATAGGATGGTGAGTTATAATAATAATAATAATCAGTCTTTAGAATTTCTAGATATGCCTTAACATTCCTACGTTCTGCTACAAAAGGCAGTCATTTTAAATACCTGCAGAATTGTGAGAAAATTCTTGCAAACGGAATCGTCAAATGAAACTGTTCCCACTGAAACGCACTTGGCCTAGGCCCGTAGTTACCAGTTTCCAAAACAGAGAAGACCAAGTCTTACACATAATAATAATGATAATAATAAATTCTTTATTGTACACAAAAACACAGTAATACAAAAGGGTCATACAATAAACAAAATGTACAAAAGGCGAGCTTAACCCTAAAAGAGTTATAATTTATTTAAATTAAAAAAAAACATCTATATTAATATGATAAATACGAAAATAACTCTGTCTGTCAGTATGTTCCTCTTTCACGCAAAAACTACTGAACCGATTCAAGTGAAAATTGGTACACAGATTCTCTTGAACCTGAGAAAGGCATCGGTTTTTACCGCGGGAAAATCCATTAGACGCGGGGAACACCGCGGGTCACTACTAGTAATAAATAAATAAGACACGTCACAATTATTCCATCACAATCATTATATCATTTTTAACTACGGACTATTCAAATGGACACAGGCCCAATATTTCCAGTTGTTGCGGTTATGGAAATCATAACTGAGTGGAACCGATATTCGGCAAGCTTGGTAGGCGGGATAAAACGCTGTATTGTATGTGTAAGTGTATAATAAAATAAATATTGCTGGACAATCCACACAACAACATCTAGTCCCGTGGTAAGCTAAACACTTAAAGTATTTTTAAATTTAAACATTTCTACTCATCTCTTCGTAGGTGATAGAAACTGGCCAAAAACAATCATTAAAATACGGACGACAGCGTCTTCTTGGATATTAACTGCCTCATTGGCGCGGTGGGCAAAGGTCCGCTTGCGGCGCAAGAGATAGCGGGTTCGATTCCCGCCGAGGGTTCAAGAGTTTGTATGTTCTGCAAGCACTTTCTCCTTGGTCTGGGTGTTTAATATGTACAATAAAAAATATCTATGCATGTATGTATGTCTAATATAGAGGTATCAGGTATTGGCGATGCAAAGATTATCCGCACGCCTCTAGCGGCGAAATTTAGAAACTGTCTAAGAACGACACTTTGTTTGCTTATATCTAATCTGTATTTATTATTTATG
Organism: Gymnoscelis rufifasciata; assembly: GCA_929108375.1. Lineage (NCBI taxonomy): Eukaryota > Metazoa > Arthropoda > Insecta > Lepidoptera > Geometridae > Gymnoscelis > Gymnoscelis rufifasciata. Next base: position 14,262,121 of record OV815314.1, read on the forward strand.
TTTTTCCCTGACGTTAATTGTAACGAAAACTGACAAAGTGTCGTTCTTAGACAGCTTCACATTTTGACACTAGAGGCGCTGGTTAGAATCTTTGCATCGCCAATATCAGATGTCTAGTACCCGTAACACAAGCTTAGAGCTTACAACGGGGTTGCTGTTGTTTGGATTGTCCGGTAATATTAATTTTATTTAAGAGAGCTTACCACGGGGCTGGTTTACCATGTTGTTGTGTGGATTGTCCGGAGATATTCATCTACTTTATTTACCGTATTTGAGGTGTAAGAGATAGTCCAGTATGACGGAGGTGAGCCTGCGGCGCTCGGCCGCGGAGTCCCCGCCCCACACGCACGTCTCAGTGATGGAGCCGTCCTGGAACCGGCGCAATTCCGACTTGTCGCCCCAGAACGCTCTGTAAGTTATCATTCATTTAAAACTAAAGTAGCATTTGGAACTTTAAAGCGTAGTATTAGGTCTCACACACACACATTGATATTATTAATTAATATGTCGATCAAATTGTATATACCATTATTGGATAAATATGTAAATATACCCAATGCTTATATTATCGTGCTATAGTTGTAAGAAAACTGTTTAGTACGGCTTGTTAGCTAAAAAATATGTGAATATCGGTCCCATCTGGCAGAAAGCATGAAACTTGGCATACATGTAGCTTTTATATATGTGCTTCAATTTCGATAGAGAAACACGCTGGGAAATGACTCCCCCCCCCCGTTCCCCCCCATTTTATCTCCCTCATTTTGATTTTTTTCATTTTTTACAAAAACGGTAGGAGTGATGAGTTTACTTTTCAAAGACCAAATAATTGACGATAATTTACCTACAAAACGATACCACATTTATAGTTATAAGACTAATAGTTTTTTAATAAAGCCGTCATTATAATGTGAACTTATAAAAAAAATTAATATTTTTTTTCCTTTTTACTTCACTTACTGCTAAATGAAAGGTGTTGTGATAAAATTGACAAAAGGGTTAAAAACTGTATACATTAAGCTACAAAACGATACATAACAAATAATTGTAGAAGGTTTGGTTCCCGAGTTACAGCTCACGGCGTCTGGCTCAACGAAATAACTCCTTTTTTGCGTCTGTACAATATGTTTACGGGACCTGTTCCGAAGCAGCAAATTATAAGACAATTTAATACTCCTTAAATGAAAGTAAAAAAATATGAGTCACCATACATTTTATTTACACAAAATTACATAAAGAAAAAAAACTGCTGATCTCTCCTTAAAACAAAAATAGGAAACATGAAATTTTTGAACTTTATGACGATTTTCTTGAATTTCAATACTTTGTATTACCTCCTCGTGCTTCCATTACTGCGTTTACGCGGTTTGGCATGCTGTACACCAAGTTCCTTATACGATTTTGGGGAATATTCTCCCATTCCTCTGTGAGAGCAATTTTGAGCTCAGGAAGCGTGATTGGGGGAGGGTTTCGTTGTTTTACGCATCTCCCTAGCTCGTCCCAAGCATGCTCGAGCGGGTTGATATCCGGGCTGCGCGCTGGCCACTCCATACAAGTAATGTTCATCTCTTGAAGGTAGTCATTCACAATCCTACCTGTATGAGGTCGGGCATTGTCATGCATAAATATAGCATCCTCACCCAAATTGACCATAAATGGACCAACGTGATCGTTGAGGATTTCTTCCACATATCTTACGCTATTTAAAGAGCCGTTTTCTATGATCACCAGCTCTGTGCGACTTTCAGAGGAAATTCCGGCCCACACAAGTACAGACCCACCACCGTAGGCTACTTTTTCTTCGATGCATGCTTGCTTGAATCTTTCCCCTGGTCTTCTATACACTCTGTGTCTTCCATCGTGCTTGTAGAGCATAAATTTTGATTCGTCGGAGAACATAACTTTCGACCAATCTTCAATACTCCAATTTACGTGGTTCTGGGCATATCTTAGTCTTGAAATACGATGGCCACGCTCCAGTTTAGGGCCGTTTGCAGGTCTAAGGGGTTTTAAGTAAAAAGAAGGTAAACTTTTTACCCGAAGTAATGAAGAGGGACTGGTCTCAGATATAGGAAGCGTACGGCGACGTATTATTTTTGAGCCTATTTCTGATGGATGTTCCGTGAAGGGCACCTTCTGCTGTCACAGATGACGGGTTGTAATCAATGTTGTCAAAATCAGCTGTACAGAAAACATCCGACTGCAAAGCTGGTGGGGAAACAACTCCTTCGTCTTTATAAATTGTACATGCAGCATCAGAAACTTGTTTTGGAGCATTGTAAGACTCGATTATAAGATACTGAGAGACCATGATGAGCTAATTTCTCATAGGCGCGGTGTCCGCCATACTAGCCTGTATACATTTAGCTGCAGGGGACTGTACTTATACCTATAAGGATAAGCTTTCTTGCTTCGGAACAGGTCCCGTAAACATATTGTACAGACGCAAAAAAGGAGTTATTTCGTTGAGCCAGACGCCGTGAGCTATGTATTTGTTATGTATCGTTTTGTAGCTTAATGTATACAGTTTTTAACCCTTTTGTCAATTTTATCACAACACCTTTCATTTAGCAGTAAGTGAAGAAAAAAGGAAAAAAAATATTAATTTTTTCATAAGTTCACATTATAATGACGGCTTTATTAAAAAACTATTAGTCTTATAACTATAAATGTGGTATCGTTTTGTAGGTAAATTATCGTCAATTATTTGGTCTTTGAAAAGTAAACTCATCACTCCTACCGTTTTTGTAAAAAATGAAAAAAATCAAAATGAGGGAGATTAAATGGGGGGGAAGGGGCGGGGGAGTCATTTCCCAGCGTGTTTCTCTATCGAAATTGAAGCACATATATAAAAGCTACATGTATGCCAAGTTTCATGCTTTCTGCCGGATGGGACCGTAATTCAAGCTAACAAGCCGTACTAGTTGTTTATGTTTTCCATTAAAGATATTTATTTTTATTTTCATAATATTCGTAATGACGGTGGTCGTCGGTGCACACTCCTGTTGAAGGATTTATCTTGAGTATGATGACCGAAACGATGACAGTTTAAATATTATAGTTTAAATAACTGTGATTCTAGTTTAAATAAATGTGATTGAATCCTATCTTTAATATGCGTCAATGACGTTGCCGACCTGCCCATCATTGAAATTAATTAATTAATTTAGTTATTTATCTTAATTTAGTTTTTTTCCAAGGCCGGATCTTAAAGACCAAAAAATCTACCGACTTTATAAAAGGTATTTTAAAATTGGTTACGATAAAGTTCCTCACGATAAAATTTGTTTTACAGATTTATAATATAAAGACTTTTATCGACAAATGGGCTTCCAAATCGAAAAATCGTAATATGTTCGCCTGGTGCGTGCACTTTCCGCTTTATATACCAATTTTGAAACACATTGTATATCGAATTCTTCATAATATCATAGGCGAAAGAATTGCCTTTCTAAAGCGTGAGATAAAAATGAATTTTGTTTAATCATTTACCTAAATTCTTCCGCTTCAGGCAAGTTGGCGGGGGGTCCCTTGTCTACAGTGTTCACAGAGTGTTCAGGATTCAAGATTATACCGAACGACAGCTTCTCTTCATATCTACAAAACAAAATAATTAAATATTTCAGAACAATCATCAAATAGTAATAATCAAATAGCGTTTAACAACATATTATATCATCTTGTAGTTGGTTAAAAGAAACTCTACACCTTCCTTTCCCATATATACATACCCTCTATTACAGAAATGGTTAGGAGGATATTAAGCATTGAGTTGTCTGTATTCTCAAGTAAATTGTGACGATATTAAGTCGCCGACGCGCGCGCGCGCGCCCAAGATAGGCTCACACGCTTTCCTAATGTGGTTTTCTCTTGAATGGAACAGAAACGTTAGATAAATTAATAAATATGTACCGAAAATCTACTCAACAACATCTAGCCCCGTAGTAAGCTCTAAGCTTGTGTACGGGTTCTGACATCTGATAGTTAACCTTACTTTACAAGGTATAGCAGACAACATTCTACCTACCCTTCTGCTTTCACTTTCTCCGGGGTCTTCTTCACAGGCCACGAGAAGTCGGCCTCAACCAGCTGCAGGATGAGATCCGCGCGCTTCCCCAGACCCTTGGAGATCAGCTGGTGCAGTGTGTCTGTGACCAGGGCTAGCTCGTTGACTCCGTAGTTCACTTTGGTGGGAGTGGACGCTTTAGATATGACTGTGGCTTTGAGTGTGGGGTAGTCTTTGAACCTGAAATGTTTGTGTGTAGTGTTGACCAGTAGGGAATATTACACGCACTGCTAGCACTCACAGTAAACATTACCTTTTTTTGAGGTTTATGGAATTTATGACCTCTATGATCCAGAAACTCATCTCAATTTGAGGGATTCGTCAGAGATAAAACTGATAACCTAGAATCAAGAAACTGTTTTCTCCTCTGTTTACTGCCTAGTGCTGACCGCTGGCGTTAGCAGTATCCCCTATTTAAAGGCGTAAGCCAGCTAGCGGCAGGCAAATTTTAATAGTTAGACTATTTTCACAATGCATCATGGTTAAGTGCAGTCCACTATGCGAGATTTACTGGGGTACATTGCGACGTCGTATTACTATTACTTCCTCATAAGTTTTCAAAATACGACGCGCCTTGTGTCGATTGAGGGACCACTAATGCATAAGAAAAAGAGTAAAAAAATAATAATTCGATTTCTGAATCAGATACTGCCTTACTATGCCCAACAGCCTCATTTTTGACTATGATATAGGTAAACATTCTAAAAAAACGATGGACTTACTTTAAAATATGATCAAACTGATGCAATGGCTTCACAAGAGTCATAAACAGTGGTATAAAGCTATTAATCTTGCCGTTGTCCAGTATTTCAATGGCTAGCTCACATTCCCTCCTCAAAGCCATGTAGGTACCCTTGCACATATCCCAACAGAGGTTGTAAGTGCCGGTGCAGTCGAGGAATACCACTGGGAAGTGTTGGTGAAAGTTTTCTATTGGTATCGGCTGGGTTTTATTGAGAGATATGCCTTTTGTGTCCAGTTCTAGAGATTCTGAAAAATGTATTAGTAAATTAGTACATGCCTCTAGAGATTCTGAAAAATGTATTAGTACATGCCTCAGAAATTTATAAAGGAAAAGTGCTTAGAGGATTGTTTTAGGTATCATAATTCAATTTATTTCAACTTTATTTTTTGTAACATTGAAGAACACTTAGTTACGTCAGTAAATTAATGGATTCATACATTATTATTGAAAAACTAATTAAAATAATTAAATACTAGTGCAGCTGAACAGTTCGTTTGTCACAGCATTTAACGGTGGCTGTAAAGAGTCCAATACATAATGCCAGAATATAAAATAATAAATTATTTGAACAACTTATAAATATGCAAACTTAACTTTGGATACTAGGGAAACAACATAAGCGAACAAAGTACCTTTTTTTTAATTATTTAAAAAAAAAGATGGATTAAATGATTTATAATAAACATGTCTAGAATATAAAAATTGTTGCTGCTGTGTATAGGCAGAATGATAAAATATAATAATATACTGTTGCTAATCTCACATAGAATATGACAACTTACTCAATGCAATCCAAATGTTCCTTACAATCTGATAACTGCTCATAATGTTGTTAATCCTCTTATTCTGCACGAAGTAAGCCACAAGAGAGCTCACCACATGCCCTGACACTTGCAAGTTCCTCTGTCTCAACCATATTTTCAGCAACACCACTGCTTGCTTCAAATTATCACCTTTTGACAATATCTCTTTTAGATACTCCTGATTAGCTGATGCAGTTAAATCTGATAAGATGCTACTGTTATAGAAAGGAGTTGGGGGGCCAACCTCGTTGGAAACAGCATTGTCAACTTCGGATGACAGCAACCAAGCTTCTCGCAGGTTGTTCCTTTCAGTGCTAAACCTATGGTGCTTATAGGCTTCTGGCTCACAAACTAAATTCAATCTCACAGATAAATGGTTGCCAAGCTTTCCACTAGGATTTATGTCAAGTACAGGTTTTGTTTTGCAGCCATTTTGCCATGAATACTTCAGCTCCTCAATAGAGTCAAGTTTAAGTAAATAAGATGCTATGTAAGCTAGGTATGCAGCCCGTTTCTTGTGATATCTATAGTTGATAGAGTCATTCTTTGTGTATGTCTCAGCTGGGACAGTGATTTGTACATCAACTTTCAGCTTTGAGTTGATAACACAACCCAGAGAGTAAGACCCAACAATTTCAACATCTTTAAACTTGTGAAACTTGAATGAGCATCTTGTTTTGTTGAGTTTGCTTGTAACAGGTAATTTAACCTTATTTTTTTTTGTGAAAGCCTGTTCAGATAAATCGTACTCTGTGCCATCTTCAGGGATTCCAAGCAAATGAATTTTGAATGCTGTAAACCATTCTGTGAATCTTTTCTCAGTTTTCTCCTTGAGTTTCACTTCTTCTAATATTTCGTCCACTTGTAAACGGAATAGGTTAGAGTTAAATAGGTTCTCCGTCTCTTGGAGCCTATTTAGTTCATTTGCCGTTGGTTGACGAAACCAACTTTTCGTTTTTAATTTCTTAGTACCATCTTTGGTTTGATCCTGTGCCGAGCGCTTTCCATTCTCATTTAGGACCTCCACTTCACTATGATCCTCGGATAATGATACCTGTACGTTCTGAAAAGCAACAAAGCCTATAAAATACGTTGTGAATTAAAAAAACTTAATTAGTAACTTATAACATTATCTCTCCACATTCCCAGAAACCTTTAGAAAGTTTGTTAAATAAATGGATATATTTATATTAATATACTTACTCGTTTAACCATGTTTTCTGTTAGATATTATGCACAAAAACTGTTTTTTTTACACAAGTTCTTAGATTAAATTCATAATTTTTCATAGGTTAGAATAATCAAAACAACGTGAAATGTTTTTTTAGCACGTGACAATTACATTGACATAAAAAAAATTGACAAAGGACTGCAGTGACAACTGACTAAAACTACTGAAATTAAGGATGGACCGTTATAATGATGCTCGGTGTTAGCAGTAGTTTTTTAAAACATCGATGATTTATGTCATGAACTCATGACGAAGATGATCAATGTCTCAATTGTGTCTCAATTCGCCGAAGCTTCACGTCTTGAGCCGTCCAACGCACCTCCTCCTAGCATTCCTCGGTGTAATACAAGTATGTCAGATATACGCATACACCAAAAGGAAGTGCTCAAAACGTTGCGAGAACTCGACGTGAAAAAAGCTAGTGGTCCTGACGGTATTTCTGCAGTGGTGTTGAAGACCTGTGCTCCTGAGTTGTCCCCCATTCTAACACGGCTCTTTCGTCTATCCATGAAATCTGGACCTGGTATACCTAGTCCCAAAGTCCTGGAAATTTGTCAATGTGCAGCCTGTGCCCAAGAAAGGCAGTCGAGCCGAACCCACGAACTATCGTCCCATTTCGGTCACCTCCTTACTATGCAAATGCATGGAACGAGTGTTGAATGTGAAGCTCCTTGCATACCTAGAAGTCAACGACCTCCTCAGCGACCGGCAATACGGCTTTCGCCGAAAACGGTCAACAGGATATCTTCTAGTCTATGCCACACACATATGGAGCGAGGCGATTGAGAAACATGGTGAAGCTATTGCAGTTTTACTTGATGTCTCAAAAGCCTTCGATAGGGTCTGGCACGAAAGCCTTATTTATAAGCTTTCAGCGTACAGACTTCCAGATCTCTTCTGTAAGTGGCTTGGTGACTTTTTGAGGGAAAGATATATTCGAGTAATCATTGATGGCTACTCTTCTGATCAATTGGCGCCGGGGTACCTCAAGGGTCTGAACTATCTGCCACGTTATTTTTGCTGCATATTAATGATCTGCTGGTTCCCGGTTCTGTTGGGTACGCAGACGACAGCACCGTGGTAGATAGGTACCTATCTAATGCAAAGGCCAGTCAGTATGAGATACAGTCGAACAGAGAGGTAAAGCTGCAGCGCTTGAACATGACCCTGAGGGTAGTCTCCGATTGGGGTGATGCCAATCGGGTCAATTTCAATGCCTCAAAAACGCAGGCATGCCTCTTTTCTGCCAAAAAGAGTCCGTTCTCTCAAGTTCCCCTCTTCCGTGATGTACCCGTTCCTATAAAGGAATGTCTGGAGCTCCTAGGTGTCACGCTAACACCAACTTTAAACTTTGGTACCTTTATTGAGTCAAAGGCCAAAACAGCAGCAATGAAGCTAGGTATACAAGGTTAAGCGATACTTATTACCTGGACAGCTTCTATCACTTTACAAAGCTCTGTCCGGTCTGGTTTGGAGTATTGCTGCCACTTTTGGGACGGTTCCGCCAAGTATCAGCTTGCCGCCTTAGACTCAATCGAACGAAGAGCTCTCAGATTAATTGATGAACAGTGCTTGCTCAGACTAAAATCCAAAGTCTCGAGCACCGTCGCAAGGTTTTCTATCTCTCAATCTTTTATAGGTTACATTTCGGAGAATGTTCACAAGAACTTCATGACCTGATTCCACCATCTCCCTTCCACTCCAGGACAAGCAGACGCACGGCGAATTACCATCCTTATTTAGTGGATATTCCCTCCATTCGTAAAAGCGATTCTCAACCACCTTTATAATTCGCACGGCAAAGGTCTGGAATTCGCTCCCTGCTGCTGTATTTCCTAATTACTACAATCTGAGTGTCTTCAAGACAAGAGTGAATAGGTACCTTCTAGATCTATGTGTTCCATCTTCGTCCACATTGACACTTTCCATCAGGTGAGATTGTGGACAAACATAGATCTATCACCCATAAAAAAAAAAGATCAGACGACCATTAAAATTATAAAATCAAAGTATGTACATACTAAGTGATAAGTGTTAATTTTTCCTTATATTCGATACAAAATTTCTGTTGGTGTATAATAAAAAATAAATAAAAATAAAACATCCTTAACGACGAATTAGTGGATATTCCCAAATTAAAATCAAAACTGGCGTCGTTAAGCGTATTGCAAAAGAGAAGGTTGTTTACGAAAAAGAGGCAGAACTTCAGAAAAATCGGGTACAAAAATAAGTTCCCTTCAGGGAATATGACTATTCACTATACAAAAAATCTGTATAAATTTAATTTGTTTTGAAACAAATAATCACATTAGTTTAAATAAAATTTTATTGTATAATTCATTAGTACATTTTCTTTTAACACGTTCCCTGTGCAGCCAAGATTATGGAGTCTACCACCTACGTGCAAATGCTTTATGTGGATATTATATTAGGGTAGCATATAAATGACTGTGATAAATGACTGTGAAGGGAAACATAATTAAAACAAAATTATTTAAAAATGACAAAAAAATATGTAATTCAATCAAACTATAATTAAATTATATTAATCTATAATTAAAATGATGCAATGCAAAGTAAACAAAATTAGAGTGAACTGAATGTTGCCGGTAAATATCGATAGATTGTTGCTTCTGACCTCACTGCCCTATTCGAATGAAATGAAAATGAATGAAATAATCTGGCGGCTGGCGGTGCCAAAGACGACGACGGAAAGATCATCAATCAATCAAATCAAGTAAAACTAATTTCTATAACTTAGAATGGCAGACCCACGAATTCGCCAAATTAAAATCAAAACTGGCGTCGTTAAGCGTATTGCAAAAGAGAAGGTTGTTTACGAAAAAGAGGCAGAACTTCAGAAAAATCGGGTACAAAAATTGAAAGACGAAGATCAAGATGAGCACGACATACGCAAGCAGGAGGAAGTTCTTCAAGAGTCTCTGATGATGGTCCCAGACTGTCAAAGGAGGTTTGTATCTACTGAGATGTAATATTTTTGAATATTTGTTTATCTTAGTTCGAATTTGGAGAAGTTATTTTAAGTACTATCATTATTCTCTTTGTTTGAATTTGCATGTGTTTCGGGCATGCTTTGACGCCGAGTTTAAGTCATAATGATTATCAGCATATTTATTGTTCTTGTTTCTTACAATTTGCTAGATTGAATATATGAATATTCAATCTAGCTTAGTAACATTCTATTTTACTGTTGATAACATAGAAATACAATTTATTTACAGATTACAAAAAGCCTTTGCAGATCTAAAAGGTGTATTAGAAACTGAACAGGACCTTAAGGAAACGGAGGAGTACTCAGCTGCAGAGGTAGTCCTGAAGGAAGCTGAACCCCAGTTACCTCAGTCCATCAACGTATAACCTCTTTACCTATATTTATTATTATTTTCTTTAGTATTTAAATCAATCATGTCGAACAAAAACTTTTATTATAACTTTCATGGAAATACATTCCAAAATACCCAATATACACCTCCTCCGCCACCCCCACCAGCATACTTCCTTCCACCTCAAGTTCTAAATGATGAAGAGTTCATAAAACAGTTTGATGTGGTGGAACCAACAAAACAAAAAGTCAAAACTTTGACTTCAATATCTACTGTGCGGAAAGAGATATACAACTTGCTCCAACAGCTGAAAGAACTGAAAAATAAAGAATGCTTGTTATCAGAAAATATAGATAGTCTCTCGGAGGAGCAGTGGAATGCAAACTTGATGCAGGTTCAAGAAAATAAGTCTGTGATAAACAGCATTTTGGAGAAAATTAACGGTTTCAATTTTGAGGTTTTACACAAATTGTTAGCAAAGAGGTTGGCTAAGCGTGCTAGGTTGAGAAGACAGCGTATGGAAAGAAAGAATGAGAAGGAGGAATGGTTGAAACAGATGCAGGAAAAGTCCAGGAAAATTGATGAGAAACTGCAGAAAACTCAGGATGGCATAAAAAAGGCGAAGCAGGTGAGTTTCAAATAAGTTAATACCTCTATAATACTTTTTTGTTGGTGAGTAAATGTATCCGTTATCTGCTATTTGGCACTGCTACTAGCATTTATAGTCAGGAATTGGCAAGCTGATTGAAAAATAATTGTATTTTTTTTTAAAACTGGTTGAACACAATTTTTTACTGCTTAACAATTACCTACATAAATTTAATATTTAATACCAGAGGAAGCTTGGCTTCCTCACTCATTTGATAAATTAATAATAACAAAAAACTATTTACATTTGTAATTTTTCTCCTCCACTGAAAGAAATTGCTGTAAGCAATAAGATCACCCATTACACATTCTAGGTTTAGTTTTAATTTCTTATTGTATTGTTTCTTAGTTTGGTGTGTAATAAAGTATTTTCTATCTATCTATTTATGTAGGTTTATTTACAAGACATCTTATTACTAGAGAAACAATGTCACTACCAAAGCTTTATAACTGTGTGGTAGTGTCAAAACAATGACGCACTAAACTTTATCTTTCTAGGAAGAAGAATCAAAGGTCCAAGCTGACCTAGTGCTGAAAGAGACCCTGCGTAAGAAGCACGATGCTAAGAGGTACCTGGTGAAGCTGGAAGCGCTGATGAAGCTGCGACGGGCGCGCGCGAATACGGCTAGAGGGAGAGGAGAGTCTGTCTCGGAGATTGAGGATGATACATTCAATACCAATATAGGTGAGCTTTAATTCTTATTTGAATGCTGAATGAACAGCAATCTGCACTTATATCTTGTGTCTGAGTGTATTGTGGATTACTCTGCCTAATTAGGCCCCTACTAGATGTTGGTTAATTTTACCAAGGGATGGTGAATCATTATTTGCTACTATAAATAGTGCTATATCTGCCCAAAATTCCACCTAAGTTATTTTCTAGAGAAACTCAAAGCCCTATGGAGACAGCGCCTCGCTCTCTACGAGGCGGAGGAAGGCCGACTGCGAGCCACATTGGAAACTCCTGAGCCGTGTGAGTCCGAGTCGGCGACGGTGGATTACTTGGAGGCTTGGAAACAGGCTCTGTTCGGCGGGGGTACGCCGCAGGTCAGCTTTCAAGATGTCGCCCAGTTTGTGTCTGTGAGGTTAGTCTTCTCAACTTTAATAAATCATTATAATTTTTTTATAATCTTACAGAAATGGATTAAAAAATTGGTGGTTTAGTCCATCTGATAGCCCGTCCATAAATACTAGACACCTATTTAATTACATGATTCTTCAAGGAACAAGAAAAATACAGGCTAATTTTTTCAGTTATCTAAATAACTATGAATTATATTATTTGTAATCTAACCCTTCGTATTTTGTTCATCTTTCTATACTTTGTAAATTAACAATGCAATAAATAATGATGAGTCGCTGAGTGCTGTCGTAGATATCCTATGCATCACTGGCTTGTTTCCTGAATCTATGAAACATTTAATTTAAAGCCAATGTCTTTAGAAGGTCTGTCGCCGACCACCGTTCTAGATACGTATATTTGTATAGATCTATCTATCATTCTACACTTGCCTCCCAGAACCACTATGGTCTTAAATCATAAAAACAACTAATTTTACTTCGTTTCAGATGTGAATGGGACAAGTTTTTAGATAGTAACGGAACTACGCTGCCTGCAGGTTGGGTGTCGCCTTGTGCTACAAATTTGAGCTTATAATTCGCATGTTCACTTAAATTTGACAAATTTGTTTATTTTTACGCAGTGAACATTGTACTAAATTAATTTAACAGCTATGCTTGTATTTTTATACACGAGACCTTGTTTGCGATACGCTATTATTTAAAATGCATTTAAATTAAGTATTTTGTAATAAATATTTCACAAAAGTTTTATATTTTACTCTGGAAAATAACCCTGCTTCCAGGCATGGCGTCAATATACCTACGCATTTTAGTAAAAGCGAAAGTTGTCTTTTTGTAATGGTGCGGTGGGCGAGGGTCCGCTTGCGGCTCAAGTGGTAGCCAGTTCGATTCCCGCCGAGGGTATATGTGTTTGTATGTTCCGCAAACACTTTCTCCTTTTTTTTTTTTTTATGATTGATAAACCTTCATTTGACCACAATCTCACCTGATGTAAAGTGACGATGTGGTCTAAGATGGAGCATGAAGGCCTAGAAGATGGCTTCTCCGGGCCACATTACGAAACACGAAAAAATCGCTTCACGCACTGGCCCAGCCCGGAGGGTGGTGACAAGCCGCGGCCGAAGCCTACCACCAGAGACTGTTCTTAGCACCACCCGGAGGTCACGTGTAAGGATTCAGAGGGTTACCACTTACGGACGTGAACAGACAAAACCTCCTGGTCCTGGTCTGGGTGTTTAAAAAAATATTTCCGGACTACTCACACAGCATCACCTAACCCCAAACTAAGCAGAGCTCGTATAGTACAAGCTGTTAGGTGACTGATATACTACATAGATACATTTTTTTTTGTAAATACATATAATACATAGAAAACACCCAATAATAGTGTTTAATATGTATAATAAAAAATATCTATATATTAATGCCTATTTTAAAAAGTGTATCAGACATCTAGTACCCTAACACAAGCTTAGAGCATACCATGGGGCTAGATGTTGTTGTGTGAATTGTCTGGTAATATTTATTTATTTTATTTTTATTTATATTTGTCCGATAATGTAGACAAGAACATCGTGTATACCCGTTCACGATGACTTTAGCGCTGTCTTCGCCCGCTGTTGTAGCCACACCATAACAAACAAATTTTGAAGCATCTCGAAGGGCAAATAAATGCTAATGACAGAGTTGCTCTGTTAACAGAAGAGCTCAGTTATTAAAGAGCGCAGTTAACTGCGCAATATAAGGATTACTGCCATAAATGAACCATATTCTTGGAGTTTAAGATACTTTATTGATTCTATACCGGCATTACGAAATATGTTACAATTCATATTTTAGGAATATTTTACAATTTACATTCTTATGTCTTAACTCACCATTTAAGCTGACTCTTACAGTAGAATTTATATAATACGTCTAGTTGCATAAAAAAATGTAGTATCCCATTTTCAAAATTAGCACGGCAATCATATGCGAATAAATTCATGACACTACAATAAATCCATTGGTTATAAAAATATAAAACCCTTATTGCACTTCACATAAATGGTTTTTATTATGGTTTTCATTTTAAACCAATCTTCATTAGTTAAGTCTTAATTTTCTATAAAAAACTCGACGCAAACGTTCCTAGTATAGTAAAGAAACATCTTATACGCTACTTACTAACTCGAGTAAACTTGAATGAGATGTTATGTTAATATCATAATAAACAAAATCTTATTTTTGCAATGGCGACCACCGTTTTATGTTCACCAGTGGGCGACACTGTAGAATGAGGTCCTCAGGCATAGTTGTCAATAATATGTATAATATTCAGAAAACTCGCGTAGTCTTGTCGCCATGGAATTTTATGGTAACGCGGGTTTATTAAGTTGACTTTTCGGACCTCATGCTACACTAGCGCCAGTGATGGCGAATTTAATCGCGTTGTCCCCCTAGAACATTCACGATCTTTTTTAGGAATAATTTAAATTAATCCTCATTCAAGTTTCCTCAACAGTTAGGGTCTGACACTGGTACGCGGGCGCGTGTTGGTAAAAATGTACCGCGAGGGATCACGAGTACGTGTTGGTAAAAATGTACCGCGAGGGATCACGAGTACGTGTTGGTAAAAATGTACCGCGAGGGATCACGAGTACGTGTTTGATATAAAACCGCGCCCGCGTCCGCTTAACGCAGCATCACACCTAAATGTCACAGTAATTCCGTACAAACTACGTTATTGCTGTAATCGTAGGACCCATGGTAACCATTCGACCCTTACAGTTTGAGATCACTTTACTCACAGATATTATTTAGTGACCAAATCTTTAGAGCACTACTGGTTCTCTACAACGGGAGTAATGACATGAAATAATAGAAGAGAAATTTTATGACAAATTTAAAGGTGAAATTTCTCTCCAAACGCCTCGTGATTTGTTTTAAAAATAACAATTAAGAACGGGTAGAAAAAATTGAATCCTGTCATTAAAATATAAATAGATTCTAAATTTGTCCCATGCAGCGGAAAAGTGTGTATGAAAAACATTTATAACTATGTTTAAGCAAGAACAAGCGGCCCAATAAACCTTAGTGCTTTCACCTCATAGGTGTAGTAAGATCAGTAATATTAGCCTTTCCCAAGATAAAATGTCGTTAAATCACATTACTCCCGCTGATTTAAGTATAATGTGACTATAAATGGCCTATAACTATCTACTATTTACAGACCTCGGTTGGTGTTATAGGTATGAAGATCACACTAGTCAACTTGCTTTGTACTGTCATTGAAATAGGTAAAGCAAAAGGTAGGCACTGAGAGTCTTAAATGGTCGAGGCTCAACGCTGCGTTACGCGGCGCGGGCGCATGTGGATACAAATGTAAGTAACGTGGCCCGCGAGGGATCACTTTGGCATGTGGTCGCTCGCTTAACGCAGCCTCAGGCCTTAATGTTCTAGAAACGTAGCGGTCGAAATGTCGTTTACAAATTGTATTTTCGCTAAATCTTATTGGGCAATGACCAGAGCTCTCGGTGTTGGTGTTGGTACTTCCGAATTGCCACTTTGTTTGTCAGTGATATTGATCTTGTGATTGAATAGTGAAAAACTCTGTACAATCCCATATTAGTAATATGTCATTAAGTGAATTGTAATTCTTTTGAGATAAAAGAGTTCTTTAAACCGAATTGCCACTTAGTCCACAATGCTTTGCACGGATGATTTAGCCAATTTCCATCAGGTGGACTGAAAGGCTCATGCAGGCAACTTAATAAAATCAAATCTCCTTGTATTTACTTATAACCGACGGCTGATAGTCATTCCTTTACCACAATAAAATCTTGGTCAATATAAGTGACCGCTTGCACATAATAAGAGTTAACAAAAACACATTTTGCGGACATATTGTTTGAATTGAAGCCGCCTACTATAAAATTACAGGCATTTCGCACGGTTCCGATTACATGTATTACAGAATAACGACTATGGAAGATAAATCTTATGCTAATGTATATTTATATCCTAGCTTTTAAGTTACATCGCAAAATACGGCAGTGAAAGGTATAGACAGTGATCATTAGGCCACTGTTGGCCAGTTAAATAGAGCTGGAATATGTACTGTCTGAGCTTAAAATATACCACTGCCTCTGCGCTCTGTGGTCAATGCTACTATCCTAAACAAACTGACATAATAAAAATTGGTGGTAGTCTATAACTATTTCAACAAACACATTCACTCATTTTGCATAGCTTAGCTCTTGTATGGAGGCACTCTTAAGTATGAAATCTAGTCTGGGTATTATTAACTTATGCTATTTTTTTATAAATATTTCTTCAGATAATCAGTATCTAATGAATAGCCCCACTTTTACAAATAGTTTTCTTATTTTTATACATGGTATGCATATGCATATTAAAAACTATTTCACTCAATAATCTAGCAGTGTTGCAAATAAAAGCAAAAATTATGTCACATAAACACCCATCATTGTAGAGTGAAATTATTTGTCATTATACCAATTCAAATCATCAGATTTAGGTACATATAGGATATCTAATGATGTTTTCTGTTGCATTAAGTACAGTAGATTTGCTTATGAATAAGAATTTTTTTTAGATAGTAGATAACTCAAGGAGAATATTTTGACTGTCAAAGGTAATCTATACAACAATCTATGTATGTGTAGATGTGTATTTTAAACAGCAGTTTCGAAACTCCATCACTGTCATCTAATCACTATCTGTAAAGATAACTTCCACAACCACCACCTGTTTATTAATGCAGCAGCCTGATTTCACTTATTAGGCCCTATATCACTGCTATGGGGCTTGTTTAAGGATTGAGGCCTTCTACATGGTTAGTGGCCTTGTGTCACCGTTAGAGGTCTTATTTACGGTGAGAATGCACCTTGTTTGGTGCAAAAGGTCTTCTTATCAAGGTGATAATGCACCTTGTTTAGTGAAAGAGGTCTAATTCATGGTGCAAATGCACTTTATTCAGTGCAAATGTCTAATTCACAGTGAGAATGCAACTAGTTCCGTGCAAGAGGTCTTGTGCGAGAAGCTTTGGTTCACTGTAAGAGGCCTGTCATCACTGTGGGTGGCCTAACATCACTGTTTGAGGTCTTGTGCACTGCGAGAGGCCTAGCTTTGGTTCACTGTAAGAGGCCTGTCATCACTGTGGGTGGCCTAACATCACTGTTTGAGGTCTTGTGCACTGCGAGAGGCCTTGGTTCACTGTGATCACTGCCAGAGGCCGGCGTAGTTCCCAATGAGCGGCGCCGGCAGCGGGCCGCCCGCGGTGAAGATGCGGGTGCCGCTCGGGTCGTAGCAGTGCGTGTAGATGGCGGGCACGTGCTTCACGTGGTTGATACCGTCCGCTTCCTCGTCTGGGAACTGGGATCATAACAATGTTAATTAAACTTTGTTTTATATTTTACTAGTGGCCCTACTACTACTAGTACTAGTTTTTCTCGCCTTTTAAACCTTCCCTAGACCTCCACGAACATTTCAAGACTATGATAAGATAAATCCGTTCAGCCGTTCTGGTGTTTTAATCAGACTAACGAACAACAATTCATTTTTATTTATATAGATTAAAATCGGCTAAAATCCTAAGTCCGTTTTGTAGGGATAAGACATTTTTTTATAATTAGTCAAAAATTTTTCATTATCTACTTGAGAGTAACTTAATGTTTTTAATTTACATTTACAGAACACAGCAAAAATAAGCCAAGCATCAAGTAAGTCAGTTGAATAATGCTAGGTAAAAAAAAAAACAAATTATATTGTCGTATTATTTTATATATTTTACAAAGCCTTTTGTTTGTAAAAAAAAATAGGAATAATTTTGTGACTTTGGGGGCAACCCACAATTACAACACAAGACATTGCAATAACATTAAACATCCTACATGTAGATTAGCCAAAGTAAACAAGAGCTTTGAATGCAATGGTGTAAGATTGTTCAACAAACTTGGAACAGAGGTAAAGGATTTAGAAATAATATCATTTAAAAAGACAATTAAGTTAAGTCTTATAAAGAAATCCTACTACACACTTGGCGAAGCACTGGAGTCTAAAGAACTCATTGAGGTATAATTTATTTATGACTTACTATGGTAAATCAGTTGACATTTATTTCATTTTGTTATTGTTGTTTATTTATTTTTTGTTTATTAATCTTTTCTTTTACTGATATCTAAAATTAACTAGATATTGAATTGATGAATAAGCCCCTTTACAGCTAAAATAGGTTAATTTATATATGGTCCTTACTATTATTTATTAATGTATTAGCTTGACATAAATTATATAAATCTACAAGTGACAAAGCCCCTTTACAGCTGCTATTATAATTTGAATCTATTTTATTTACCTGACATTGCCTGTTTACAGCAGCAACTATTTTAATTGATACATTTTTAGAATATTTTATTTTGACATCTTGTATTTTTATATTTTTATCAAAAAGGCATTTTTATTATGCGCCTTGATAAAAATTAAGCTTTTGGCCCTCGTCCCTTATGGTGTTTCTGTGATTGTATTAAATGTATATTTTTGTATCAAAATAAATAAGTGTAAAATGTTATTAATGTATTAAAATTGTTCGGACATCTTTTGTGACATCCTTGACAAGGCCTCTTTACAGCTGCTATTATTATTAGGTAAGTTGACAAAGCCCCTGTACAGCTGCAATATTTATTAATTATTGATTTTGTTGTGTTTAATTTAATTTATTGAATTATTATTTTTGTTATTTTAAATTGGGTAATTTGACGAAACTAAGTGTACAACAATGTTCCAAAAGTGAATAAAGATTTGAATTGAATTTGAATTGAATTAAGTGGAATTTAGCATAATAAGGGCCGATTTTTCAATCGTCAGATAAACAGTCAGATAGACTTTATTCGTCGAATAGCAATATTCATGGTTTTTCAATAGTCTGATAGTAGTTAACTGTCGAATAAGGTCCCTATCAGAGGAATAAAGTTACCTGCTACTTGAAGGACCAGATAAGGTTCTATCCCGCCGATAAGTTTGACGTTTAGGTTATGTTGTATAGTTTCGTTCGTTTTATTTTTGTTTGATAAAACCGTAAAACGACATAGACCCGTGATTTGTTATAAATGGTTGTATTTGAAGCAATTGACGACTTATCAATCGAGGAAGAACAAAAATACTTAATTATCTATATCCTTCTGAGAGAAAAACCCGAACTTTACGAGAGAGGCCTGATAATTTAAACACATGGGACGACACTGAATTTTAGAGAAAATTTCTGTTGAAAAAAGAAACCATAGCCTACTTACTTTCATTGATTGAAGAAATAAATCATTAGTTAAATACTGGTAAAAATAAAAGAAAGATTAGTTAGAAGTATACATCTGAAATACTGAATTTTTTATTGAAAATCCACAACCTACTTGCAATATTATCACTGTCATTACGTGCTCTAATATTCTAGTCCAGATGTATTGGAGCATATTGCCACACTTTATCTTCAACATCATTGATATCGGGGGCAGTAGAAGTTCGGCCACCTGTTCTATACAACTCCTGTCTTAGGACAGTCATCTTTTTCTAGAAATTTTTTACGCCTTAGTACTTTCATTTTAATGTTGTAGCCGTGCGTACTGCAGTTTCACTAGATGTCTCATTAAATGTTGTTGCAATTTTGGTCTAAGCATCATCTTTGTCTTTGTTGGTCACGGCGTCGGTTTTCTTGTTTTCGATTACTGACCGATATTTAGTTACCAACTCGGTCAGTAAACGTACTTCGGAACTACTGAAATTAGTAGCACGTTCACGTTTCTTGGATAATTCCATTTTCTGATTCATTTTTAATTCGCAAAAGAACACTAATCGTATATTGATATTGTAGAAATAACAAGATTTGAACTGACTGAACTGTCAAATACAGTTTTGTTGCTATTCTTCACTAACACTTTGAATACAGTATCTGTGTATCTCGCTTGCACACAGATGGTGTGAAGTTGGTTTGGATAAACCACTGATAGTTATTCTCTATATAATAGACGATTGAAAATTTGAAAATACTTATTCGCCCGATAAACAGACAGATAATTTTATACGCTAAATAACTATTTGACGACTTAACTGAGGATTGAAAAATTGGCCCTAAGAGTAAAAATATTCCAATTTATCGTACCTTATATTGTATACGAAAAAACAACATTTAATTAAATAAATATATAACTACTCATATTGCTGAAATAATCACCCACCCATGTGGTACAACAAACCACCGTTAAACCACAACAAAAAAAAATCCTTAAATGGGCAGGGTTTAGCTTTGTTTATTTTTAAATATAGTGCTTCCATAATACTTGAAAGGCCCCATTAATAATTGTCATGGTTCAGTTCCATTATTCAACAGCTATATTGGTCAAATTGTTGATAACATACTCACCACATAGCCCTTGGAGGCTTTTAGCGTAACAGTTTTGGACGAGTGGATGTTACTCTCTAAGTATTTGCCGGCTCGCAGGTCGTAGAACATCAGTAAACCTGCGAATAATTTTATTTATAAGTATAAACTAAAAGTGATTTTCATTTCGACTGTCTCAGTGGCGGGTTTGATTCCCGCCGAGGGTGAAAGTGTTTGTATGTTCTGCAAGCACTTTCTCCTTGATCTGGGTGTTTTATATGTATAATAAAAAATATCTATATATGTATGACTATTTTATTGAGTATATCAGATATCTAGTACCCCATGTTGTTGTGTTTATTGTCTGTTTTTTTTCCTTACATTTATAAGAGGTTGTAATTTTGACTGCTGCACATATTTATATGATACTAGCGGCCCACCCCGGCTTCGCATGAGAATTATTTTAAATTGTTTCCCCGGCATTTATTCTCGCCGTTAAAACCATCCATAGACTTCCACGCATATAAAAATAATTCCAGGCGCTGTTGCGCAAACTACAAATTTTGCGATTCATTTTTATATTTTAGAAGATAAACATTTCCGGACAATCCACACAACAACATCTAGCCCCGTGGTAAGCTGAAGGCTTGTGTTACGAGTACTAGACATGTCACTTAATTTTAATCTATACTTATATTACAAACCTAAAAAGAATGTTTGGATGAACGCGCTAATCTAAGTAACAACTTACTGGTCGGATTAAAAAAAAATCTTTCAGATCAGATAGAGTATGTATTCAGGAAGGCCACAGGCCATTTCACCGCGAGAAAATCCAGGAAAACACTGGCAACGCAGTGGCGTGTAAAGTGAGTACTATGTTAAAAGAGTGAATTTATAATTAATAACATTCCTTTTTTAATATTATGTAAGTAGTATTTGGTCTCGATAGGTAATATATATTTTTTTATACTTTTTCTATAAGTGGAAACTTATAATTGGCCGTCTCTGTGCTTGTAACTGACTGTTACAGTAGCAAGCTTTTATATAAGTGTCTTAAAATTTATACTAGCTGTTAGTTTTCCCAAAATTTTGTAAGTAAATAAATAAATATTGCAGCTAACTTTTTACTATCCCGCTACCAGCCGTACTTACTGGAGATCTTTCAGGGAGGCCTATGTCCAGCATTGGACACAGACCATGTCCTACGGCTGAAATGATGATCATGATGAATATTTTATGTAAATATTGCATTGTTTAAGTGTAAAATTAGTAAGTTACCTAGCCCAGTGCCAATTGTAAGCATATCTCCCCGGAACGAAGCGGAGCGAATGCCGCAGCCGTTGTAACGAGACGTGATCTTCTTAACGGACTGCAGCGTTCTGCAGTCTAGCAGCAGCGTGTACGACTTACAGCCGATTGCGTACACGCCGTTCTCCTGAAACAAACACTGCATTGTTATACTAGCCTAAAATATAAAGTATGAAACATATTGTATAAAACAATCTTTGTAAATAAGCTTATTATGAAATATCATATTACATTGACGACAAAACAACAGCGGACGACGGTGTTGATTACACTTATAATATAAAATAGACTTAAGTTAATATTAGTTGCCTAACTTTTGTAGTGTAATTGTTTGTTGTCCTAAATAAATAAAAATAAAATAAAATAAAACTGCTTGTGACGGAATCTGCTCCAACAGCAAATAAAAAACAACACTAACAAATAATTTAGTGTAGAGTGAATATAAAAATGAGCCAGAGTTTCTAATCGCTTAAATGGTTTAATCGAGAGAGAACGGTGGTGCGCGCCTATACAATTTTTTTTTAAGATAGTCGTTTGACCACAATCTCACCTGATGAAAAATGACGATTTAAAATGGATGGCTTCTCCGGACCACATTACGAAACACGAAACAATCGCTTCACGCACTTTGGCTCAGCCCGGAGGGTGGTGACAAGCCGCGGCCGAAGCCTACCACCAGAGACTGTTCTTAGCACCACCCGGAGGTCACATGTAAGGATTCAGAGAGATGCTGTTGGTCTTTCGAGTATGTGCATTGTGTACCTGCGTAGCGAGGCAGACGAGGTCCTGGCACGAAGGCAGCTTCCTGCTGAGGGTCTGGCGGAAGGTCTCCGCGTTGAACACGTGGATGTAGCCGTTCAGCGTCAGCGCGGCGATCTCGCGCCATTTCGCGTTGAACGTTAGCGCTCGAACTTTAATACCTGCGACAAATAAATTGTATATTATGCAACTGGTTCATTTTTCGTCATCGTTTGCAATAGCCCACTTTTAGATCAACCGAAAAGGGGGTTAATTCACAAGATACACTATTGGTTCAACTTCACACCATTACAGAGCAAACATTTTAAATTTTCATACTTGAAAAGCACAAGACATTTCCATTCCAACCCCAGTTTTAGGGGATGATTTTGGAATAACATTACCGGCTTTCATATCTTTCAATTAAGTGAAGAACCGAATTCCTGCAAACACATAGGACTTACAAACTTTCAACCCCCGTATTATCCCTTTATGGATGGAGTTTCGTAAAATCAAATCCCAACTAAGCAGAGCTTGTACTATGGGTGATAGGTGAGGGATACCAAGATATCATGTATCTATGTATGTTGTGAACGCCACACAACACCAAAGGTTTTTGGCTGAAAAACAGCGCCGAGCGGCAACCGTTCGGCACATGCTGAGCCAACGCCTATTTCGGCTCACAATGTTTATGTGTCAATGAGTACTACTGTTTTTTATGTAGTTTGGTTTTAAATATACTGTATTTTTCTGTATTTGTGTTGTCGAAATAAATGATTTCTTTGTTTCTTTGTTTACCAGATCTGCAGTCCCGGACGGCGAGCGGCGCGATGTAGCGGTCGTGCGCGTGCGGCGCGGCGGGCGCGGCGGCGCGCGGGGGCGGCGCGGGCGCGCGCCACAGCGCCAGCTTCGAGTCCCGCGACCCCGTCACCAGGAACTCGTCGTCCAGCCAGCACATGTCCAGGATCTGCTCATGAGGGAAATAAATAAATAGAGTTAGATATTTTCCTGACGTCATCGTCGTTTCATTGCTCGTTCACTGATTGGGGATCCTGTTTTGGTGCATGTGATTATTTATACATACAGTACACTGCGCTAGCGCCTTCACTTAGTACAGCTTAGACGGTTTATTAAAGCCTACCTCGTGTGTTCATAAGTCTTGAGGCACAGTAAAACTAAAATATTTTTGGAGCTCAGTTGAGTATTCATTTATTGGATATTAAAATTAAAACTACTGACATCTAGATCTGTATTTAAAAATAAATCATTCAAAATGGCCGCCTTTGCATTCAATGCAGGCCTTCAAACGCGTGCGCCATTCATCTATGGCGGCACGAATCTTCGATTCTTTCATAAGGGCTCGCTTGAGAGAATCCAGGTTTGGGTGAGACTTTCTGCATGCCCTCAGCTCCAATTCCGTCCATAAAGTTAAATCCACATGATTCAAGTTGGGGCTTGACGAGGGCATTGGAATCAAGGGTTTTTCTTAAATTTAAAATTTAGATTTATTATTCAATACGTGCGTATGCCTCACCCAGTCCTTGTGCGCCTCGCCGACGCAGACGGGCGACACGGTGGGCAGGCTGTAGATGGCCAGCTCGCACGAGTTGCGCGCGCCCGTCGCCAGCAGCGTCCTGCAAACATACAATAATCTACATTCAAAATAATAAAGAAAAAGGTGTGTGTGCGTTTCACACACGATAGAAGTGAAACTTCAGTAAATCGACAAAAGAATGAGATGAATAAAAAAAATACTGTGCAAAAAGATTTTGTTCGGGCGGTCACCCATCCAAGTAACGTTGCTTAACCTTGTTAGCGTTTAAGATTGGCTTACCTGTCGTTTTTTCCGTTGCATCCGGTTTGAAATCACAATGATTCTAAATAAGTTACACTTCAAAAAAAACCCGATTACAGAACTTTAGCTCCCTTAATAGTGTAAATAGTCATACTATTTTGTAATGTGCACATGATGCGCTTTCATTTGAGACCCCACTCGAATATATTTGCAGGTTCTCAGTTTACCTTCCTCACTTTAACAACTCAGAAAATCAGTTGATCCGTTTCAAACGGGTCAACTGATTTTCATCAAACATGTCTAAGAACACTCGGGCGAAACTCACCTTTCAAACAAAATAAACTAAATTGAAATCGCTCCATCCGTTCGGGAGCTATGATGGCCCAGACAGGCAGACACGTCCAACTTATAACACCACTCTTTTGGGTTTTTTAACATTGTGCCATGGAAATTCTATATATTAGATAGATGAATTTGTCTATCATGTTTGGCTGTAGAGTCTAATTAGTTACCTGGAAGGGTTGATCTGCAGCGCGTGTATGCCGGTCTGATGGTCCTGGCCCTGCCACGGCTGCCGCGGCCGCAGCGTGGGGATCGAGTCCAGCTTGCGCGTGCGCACGTCGTACACCAGCAACTGAAATGTACCACAAATTATACTTTAAACACTTCAATTCGATTTCAGTTAAATTACCATGCCTTCACCTTGAATGGTACTATTAAATTACTAAAAACTGCATACAATTCAGTTGAATACATTGAAAGATCTAAGCAGTCAAACAGTGGAAACGATTTTATTTTATACTAGCGGCCCGCCCCGGCGTCGCACGGGTAAAAAAAGTTCCCGACCTACCTTAGACCTTCCCTGGACTACGACAAACATTTTAAAACCAAAATCAGCTCAATCGGCCCAGCCATTCTCGAGTTTTAATCAGAGTAACGAACAACAATTCATTTTTATTTATAAAGATTATGTAAAGTGTCCATATTGCAGATGAAGGTGTAGCGGCTAGGTAGCTACAGTATTGGGGCTGTCGCGTAGGTTTTGTGCACGGTGTCGTCAGTCGTCTCTCCCCGCTCGCTAGGTGCACTCGTGTATTAATATTGTAATTAAGTGGAAATATAAAGTATGTATTATGGAACCTGAAGTTATTCCTGACCATGTCTCCTCAACATAAAAAGACACGACTACATAATCCGCACAAAGGCATCTTGAAATTTAATCTCGCTTTGGAGATTATTATGCAGCGCTGCCAAACTTGGTACCAACCAGCCCAACACCAAGTATCATCATAACAGGAATTCTTGTGCTACTGAGTTGCTCTTGCATTTCTGAGGATGGGGCTTCCTTACCCATTAGACGCCTCAACTGGCGTCTCTGGTGGTTGGACCGGGTATTTAGTCGTTTCACGTGGGTAAAAAAAAAAAGGCGTGTTGGCTAAGTGGGAGGACACTCGACTTTCATTCCGAAGGTCGTGGGTTCAAACCCCGCCACGCACCTCTGGATTTTTCTTCTTAAACACGTGCTTTAACTGTGATGGCAAAGATCGTGAGGAAACCGGCATGTTCTGAGAACTTTAAAAGAGTTTGAAGGATATGTGACATTCACCAACCCGCACTTGGCCAGCGTGGTGAATTAAGGCCTAATCTCTCTCAAGAGTGAAGTCCCTGTGTCCCAGCAGTGGGAAGGTTAATAGGGTAATGATGATGATGAAAAAAAAATGTTTACTGTATCTACTGTATCTTCGTCATCAAGGCAGCCTCGATATAAATTACAGCCTGTAGCCTCAGTTCGAAGTGACCATCTCCGCATACATACCTTATTACACTTAGTGCCAAACACGACCTGCCTGTCCGACAGCCACTGGGAACAGAACACCTTGTTCATGTTCCCGAGGTTGATGGGCGTCTCACGGAACATGTCGTGGGTCAGCATGTGTCGTGTCGCGTACGACTCGTCCACTGAGCGAGCCTGAAAATGGAATAGTCTTATTGAAGTGAAACTTCTTTAGAATCGTTGTGATTTCAGACCGGATGCAACGGAAATACGTCAGGTAAGCCAATCTTAAACGCTAACAAGGTTAAGCAACTTTCCGGAATGCCAGTACTTGGATGGGTGACCGCCCGAACAAAATCTTTTTGCACAGTATTTTTTTTATTCATCTATTTCTTTTGTCGATTTACTGAAGTTTCACTTCTATCATGTGTGAATCGCACACACACCTTTTTTTTTAATATAGCATCAGTGTTATAATTCCAAGTCTAACAAACAATGCCTTCTGCCTTCCATCTGTTATGTATTTCAGTTAGAAATTAACCAGACAATCCATTTCTTTTACATCTGGACATCTTGAATATCTACTACTACAGTTGTCATTCTGCTGTTGACACCCGAAAACTCTTAGTTATAGTCTAGCCTAGTATAATCAATTGTCACAATAGTCGAAGTCAAAACATTTTTTTTTTTAAGCACAGGGCATACATGGACTGGTCAAATTAAAATTAATTTAACTTAATGTTTAAACTAAAAATTATCAAGGAAATAACATTGTCTTGACAGTTCTCATTATTTATTTATACTGAGTTAAGAAGCAAATATAACAATACAGCTCTATCAGATTTTACAAGTTTGGCGTTCTCAAATATAAGTAAAATATACCTATAATAATTTTACATTAACTACATTTACGTAAACTTTTACTCAATAGGTACTGACAGCATAAAGATAAAAGATAAAGTAATTATTTATCTGCCATGTTGCATTATTTAAACTTTCAATGACAAACACATAATGGTATGGTCTGAAACCCACAGAAAGCTGTAAGACATATTTTCAGTTATTAAACATATTAACATTGCCGGGGCTCTACATTTTCGAGGTTTCTGTCTTCGTTAAATGTAACCTCAATTTATTTGAAAAACCGTCACACACACGCAGTAGACGGGATGAAAATCGTCTGTGCTCTCCATAAACTTTTGACCACTAAATGTTATTATCACGTAAATGAATTTTTGACTGATAAATAAAATTATAATTGAAATTGAATCTGACATATAAAATGATTTTACTTACAATTAATTTTCCGTAATTTTATCTGTTTTTCTAAATATTTTTCCTTGAATTATTTACATAAAATATTTACATTCTCTAAATAAGCAAAACATGTATGGAACTGTAACAACTGAACATCTTTTTGTAATTAAATTGTAACGCATGTTTGCAAATAAACATTATTCTTATTCTTATAATTAGGTTGACCTGTCCATGTATGCCCTGTGCTTCTTAGCAAATAAATGTTTTAACTTCGACTTTATCATAGGTACAGGAAACAATATAGTTTAATACCTCCGGTGCCTGTATCTCCCTGGAGCGCACATAGTCAACAAAGTTGTAGGATGTGGAGAGGATCTTATGCTGCTGAGTCGGGGTCTCCTCTTCGCTGTCACTGTCCGAGTAGCACACAAAGTCCTCGGGCTTCTCCAGTTTCCGCTGTTGCTCCGCCCTGCATTTGATAATCTTAATATATATAAATCTCGTGTCACAATGTTTGTCATCAATGGACTCCTAAGCCACGTAACTGATTATAATAAAATTCGAACACCATGTGCAGTTCGATCCAACTTGAGAGATAGGATGGTTTTTACGGCGAGAAAAAATCGAATAATTTCCGGGAACATTTTATACCCGTGCGACGCCGGGGCGGGCCGCTAGGTAGTATATAATTTATGACGTTAATCTTTGAATTAAGGCCTTATCTCTCTCGCCAAAGAGAGAAGTCCCTGTGTTCCAGCAGTGGGAATGTTAATAGGCTTATGATGATGCATCTTAAAATAATAGAATTGGCAATAGCCCACACAGCATCATCTGGTCCTGTGTCCTAAACACTGGTTCAAGATGTGGAAATTGAACCTGCTAGCATTGGCACCAATATAAAGCTAGTTTAAATTTATAAATGATTTTGTTTATTTAATGGCATGCTGTGTCTCTAAGGGCTTTCGAAGATAAGCATTGTCCAGTTACATGCAAGTCAACAAATGCCTTTTTGGGACACTGTTTTTATGCCTTTCCTAATTAATTTTCCTTTGGTTTATATATTTTGTGTCTCAAATAAGTTTATTTTCGGTTCATTTCAATATAGATTATTCACCTAGTGTGGGGTACACTGAGATAAAATAAATATGTAACTACATTTTAATAAATATTGTATTTATTGCAAGGAATACCTATAGTTGCTACCTTTGGGGGCATTGTTTCAGCTAAACTTTTTATTAGTTTGACCGTAGGTTTTATATAAACCTAAGAGCTTGTAGCATATAAACTTATAGTATAGATAGAGCATTGCTTCCGAAAATTTTGAATGCTATTATTTTATTAACTGCGTAACTTTATTGAACACTATTTAATTAATAAAACATTACGAAAAGTATGTGGATAAATTAATAAGAGAAAGGTACAATGGATTGGTCAATGACCCTAAAATTTGCAAGTTCAACCTACATAAAAGCAGTTTAACTGGTTTTTTAACCATGAAAAAGTTTCAATAAATTGCTGCCTTGTCATATACCCTAGGATCATATTTATAGATTAAAATACACCACTGTATAAACTTCATATATTTATATTTAAGCTATGTGGGTAACTTATTTAACAGAGCAGGTATGTTAACTCCTTGACCCTTACTTCAGGTAATAAGGTCAGGTAAGCGGTAACCGGCTACCGCTTGGGGATTAACGAGTTAAGTATATTCAGGAAATTTAAACACTTGTAAAACTGTAGACAATAAAACCACTTTCATCCAAATTAATCATTGTTATCTCCAAAACAATATTGTTCATGATAAACTAATTCTTAGAGAGATACAATTTTTAATCTTAACTTTAAGATCATGGGTGAACTGATAATGATGACCCAGGGTCCCCCTTATCTATTGTTTGTACTAAAATGTTGAAAATACTAGTTTTTATTTGTATTATGTAAACAATAAAATAAATAAACTCATTGCTTGTTCTAGCTGACCAGGAAAATGTTGAAGCAAAACAGCATGACCCTTGTAGATAAATTAGCGCATTGGATTGAATAAAACATGTAAATACCTGAGTGCTCTCGCTTTTGCACGACGCTCTTGAAGACGCGAGGAAATATAACATGAGGGGTAGCGACCCTCTATGGGCCTCCTCACAGTCTGCGCCATGTTTTCTAACTAAATTAATCTAAAAATAATCCGATAGAATTGCACGGTCAACTTCTGGTCACTTTCTTTTGGTTCTGTTGTACATTGATCCGAATTGAGACATCTTTCATGACAATGGAGTCTCTGCGACCGTGGCTGCAGCTTCTTCGAGACATTCACGCTAAACACATTGCACTCTTATATGAAATATAAAATTTGTAATACAATCACTATAGGAAGACAGTGAGTTTACAATTTATTTAGATATTTTTAGAAAATTGGTTACGAAAACATGTCGTCAACTATTGAAAAGAAATCAACACGAACGATTGAATGACTGAATGAATTCGATGAATGATTGAATTGAATGTATAGATTGGAATTGATTGAGTTTAGAGGAGTAAATTTAGGAACGTTCTACTTAACGCACAAAACAACTACTTTTGTTTTCATTATACTTTTCACCAGAAAAAAAAACAAAGATTTATTGAAAACATAATTGGAAACTGTTGTAATGTACAAGTTAGTAAATGTGAACATAGAGGGTAAAAAAATAGTACCTATTTGCCGTAGTTTTAAGTGAATAATAAAAATTAAAAAACAATGCATATGTTCTATAATTATGTTCATTACAGGTAAAATAATAGATATTTTATCGTAGCCAAATGACAAAAAACGGACCCCCTAAGGATTCATCATGTCGGTGTCGGTCATTTTTTTGAATAATAGATAAGCCTTCATTTGACCACAATCTAAGTGTTAAGTGACGATGTGGTCTAATATGGAGCCTGAAGACTTAGAAGGTAGATGGCTTTTCCGGGCCAAATTACGAAACACGAAAAAATCGTTTCACGCACTGGCCCAGCCCGGAGGGTGGTGACAAGCCGCGAAGCCTACGACCAGAGAATGTTGTTCACCACCCGGAGGTCACTGGTAAGGTTTCAGAGGGTTAACACTAAACAGACTAAACCTCCAAAAACGATTGTCTGTCTCTCCGTATGGCACAGCCACTACTAATCTTCCGAACCTGTAAGAATGTTAAAACTTGGTAAGTCTATGATTGTATTCTATGAACCGCATTAAGAATGGCACACATGTATAGAAAAAAAACAATAATTTCTGTAATTCATGCTTAGAACTGCAATAAAAAAAATTAATCGTCTAAAGTCTAAAGTCTAAACCATACGTGTGGTTTCGATAGGTCTTCAAGAATAAGATTGAGGTTTGTAATATATATTTTTTTTAAACCAAATACTTTTCCAAAGAGGTAGGTATTACATTCTTATACCTACTTACTATTTATAAGCTGTTGGCAATGCGGCAGTATGGTTGCTCTACTATTATTTCAATAAGAGCATAAAATAAAATCGTACTGCAAGCCGCATAGCGGAAAGTCGATGACCCCATGAAAATACCTCGACCGGAGAATCCAGCAACAATCTAAGGTATTTTATGGACTTTGTACTTCGTGCACTCATGAGGATTTCAACTATTTCATAGATACGGCAGAGATATAATAATTATGATATTAAATAAATAAATATTCTCAGACAATCCACACAACAGTATCAGTAACCTATCTTAGTATCTGTTTACAATCATTAGTTTAATTATTATAACATCTGTGCTATAGCTCATTAGTTTAATAGCAGCTAATTAGGTTATTATGTTTACATTATCTTTACAAGACGACCTCATTTTAAAGGTCGCTTCCGCTCGTTATTGTACTCACTCTGATCGTTTAAGTAACTAATCATAAATATAAATAAATAAATATTTCCGGACAATCCACACATCAACATCTAGCCACCAAGCTTGTGTTACGGGTACTGATATATGTACTTAATATAGGCATACATAAATAGATGTTTATCTAGACTTCTATACTACCTAATACATATTACAAAGCTGAAGAACTACTGGTCCGATTTGAATAATTCTTTAATTGTTAGATAGCCCATTAATGAGAGAGGCTGTACGTTTAACCGTAAGATATTCGTTGTAAGCTCCAAGCTTCTGTTATGGTATGGGTACTATAGACATCTGATATACTTAAGTATTTTTATTCGATATTGTCTTACTTTCTTTTTGAATATATTTATATTTAAAGTAAGTAAGTGATGTTAATTTAGATTTAATTTTTTTAATGTGAGGCTTCCATGATAATTTGTCATCCAAAAGCAATTCCAGATATTTTTCTGTAATAGCACGTTTAATGGGTATGTTGTTTATGGTAAGTGGATTACAAGTAGGTAGACATTTGTTTAATTATGTAGACTTTATTTAAACTTGTTTTAAAGTTTATATATATTTTCAATAAGACATTTATTAAACAACAGAAAATATTGGAACAGTAAACCTACAAGATAATATCTATCCCCAATGGCACAGTGCAGTAAAAGTTCGTGGAACACTTTGATTACGAATTGATTGCGGCAGCCATTATAGCATTTTGCTGACATAGCTGAGCTATCTAGCGAACGTGACCTCCGGGTGGTGCTAAGAACAGTCTCTGGTGGTAGGCTTCGGCCGCGGCTTGTCACCACCCTCCGGGCTGGGCCAGTGCGTGAAGCGATTTTTTCGTGTTTCGTAATGTGGCCCGGAGAAGCCATCTACCTTCTAGGTCTTCATGTTCCATCTTAGACCACATCGTCACTTTACATCAGGTGAGATTGTGGTCAAATGAAGACTTATCCAGCATAAAAAAAAAAAAAAAAAAAAAAAAAAACGTGACATACATAGTTGCAGTTCCAACTTATACTCGTAGGGGAAGATTTGAATGTAAGTATAAATGCGAAAAGTAAGTAGTAATTTATGTAGGGCGTAGGTAGTCTGTTTATTTTAGGTACTTCTTTACAGAACGGAATGAAGAGATACTGACATATTCAACTAGGTACGTATAGTAATTACGTAGAACGCATTGCCGTGGGGATTGAAATGTTCTTAAGCATATTTCGGCTTCGGTTGTCCACCATGTTCTTCATGGGTTCGGTGGATGAAGGCCGCTTTCAAAGGAAACTACTGAAGCGAATCTAAGTCAAGTTCTTATTAGGATGGCGTCGCGCTCGCTTTTTGCAACGACTCTGCCAATGGAGACGAATCTATGAGAGAAATCTAGGTCTAAGAATTAGCGCTCTGCGTCCTCCGGTGACAGCTGACATTTAATGGATACCATATTTTAAAACTATAATATTTTGAAGGCATCAAACCAAAATCCTCAACGTCAAAGTCAAAGTAAAAACATTTATTTTTCCAAATACATAGCAATTAAATTCTCTGTGTACAGGGCACCAATGCTTAGAAACTTAAGAGTATCTATCAGCTTAGAAATGTAAATAAAAACTTATGAATTAAAAGTAAATTATGTCATAAACTTAACATAAAAGCAAAATCAATCAATCAACTATGGATGATAGTCTTGTAGGTCCCGGACGAATGAAGCAATTTCTTTTTTTTTAATATGAATGGTAAGTTTTGTCCGAGTGTAAAAATTAGTTGAGCCGTTCAAAAGCTTTGAGTGAAGGGGGGTGAAAGTGGGGGAAAAGAACAAATATACTCGAGTTGGGTATCAAATGAAGGCTCATCACGTACACATTACAAAATAATACATATGATTTTTAACTTTTAAGGGACCTACGGTTTTGAATCGGGTTTTTTTTAATTCGATTATTTTGAACACTAATGTTGAGAAGCAAATATAACAACACAGCTTTTATCTAAGTTCTATTTATCTCATAATATGTCTGATATTAAAGTAAACGTTATTATAAATACTGCGGTAAATGATTGTCATGCAATAAAAATATACTTAACTTTACTTTATAAATGAACTAGCTCTGCCCTGCGGTGCTACCCGCGTTATAATGGATGAAGAACTCTTAACTAACAACATATTTATTTGAATAAAGATTAATATTATTATGTTGATACAACTTAAACAAATTATTTCGACCAAATTAGGTACCATAAAAACGGTTTTGTGAGTTAATCTTAAAAGATAGACATATTCTATCGCGGACTGTTTTTTAGATCATTAAAAGAGCTATTATTCTTTAATACATATTTTTTGTGTATCTTGAACCGTTTTCACGACGCACGCAACGGAAGGCTTCAAAGATGAAATAATTTCTCCCGTTTTTTACACATTTACCACTATATATTTGCTCCTATTGGTCGCAGCGTGATGTTATATAGCCTATAGCCTTCCTCGATAACTGGACTATCCAACACAAAAAGAATTATTCAATTCGAACCAGTAGTTTCGGAGATTAGCGCGTTCAAACAAACAAACAAACAAACTCTTCAGCTTTATAATATTGGTATAGATTGTATGAAATGTTGGTTAGTCTGCATTATCTGATCTGTTAATTTCAAAATTGACCACACGATACAGGGTTTGCCTAGTATATGAGATCGCTGGTTAATTTTTTTTTCATCTCTTTTGTTATTCTTATTACAATATTGGTGATTTGAATGCTGTCTGTCAGTGTTCCCTTTTAGTCGGCGTCCACCTCGCCGCTGGAAACCAGCCAGACGTCACACAGCCCTGTAATTCGCCAGCATATTTTAGGCTTCGAAGTTTGCTTTACACGGATTAGGTTTATCGGAAAACGTTAGGTCAAAGGTCGTGGGGTTACTATTTTTGGCACATAACCAATTGAATTATGTAGACAGATGAGTAGAATGCAGATGGTATCGTGAATTATGCTTTGTTGTAATGATTTCGTAATTGAAATGGGTTTGACTTCACCATGAAGTTAAGTTTAAGATTTATTGGATTGCTATCTAGATCACATTGTTATACGTTTTTTACTTTTCTAATGTGTACTTTGTTATAAATTAGTATCTTAGTAAAATTTGCCATGCCCTACACGGGGTACTTAAATAATATCCAACCTATGTATGTAATATTTATGTAGCGTTAAAGAAACTGAAACTGAAGTTATAAAACAAATAAAATTTAAATTTGTGTAAAGTTAAAAGAAAATGAAAACCGTTAACCTTAGTAGGTACTGATTTCTCTGCGAAATAAATTACGTTACAAAGAACCCGGTCGTTCGGATTATGGTACACCTGAATCGATAGCGACCCAAATAAATTCGACGCGTGTTTGAAATTATAACATCTTTTGGGAGGGTGAGGAGGTTTGTCACGTAACGCGTAACGACGCCAGCCGGTCTGGCATGGCATTCCTTTCTCTCATGCTTAAGGCAGTGGTAGCCAGGCCTTTCACTCTAACCTCAAATACTTCTACGTGAGTAGTACAGACATATTTGAGTTGTCCTTTTGTTAAAATTAATATCAATAATCTTGTTTAAATTTAGTTTATTTTGTTCTTTGTCCTCTGCATATTATATATTTTGTGCTAATTTTATATAACAGTCTGTTGCCATTTTATATTGTACTCGTTGTAACCTACCTACTGTTATTACGAGAACACATCGCATTGAATCATTTTTATTTTATGTTTGAGAAACATTTGAAAGAGAGAAAGAGAAACATTTATCGACACATCACAACACAAAATACAATAAAACAAAGAAAAACGACAAATACTTAACAACATTATTTTGTAATGTGTCAAAAGAAAGGCCCCGTCTCAGCATAATGCAACCCCACACTTAGAGCGCGGAGGTGCGCTGATTTTCAGACGAGACCTTGGAACACAAAACATCACGAGCGACGACTAAATGATAAACATAAAAAATAGTGATACAAAAGTTATAAAATTAATCAAAAACAAACAAACAAAACGGACTAAAATGAAAATTGATAACATAATGTTGTTTGTACCTTGTGTTGGGGTGTCCTTTTTTAATCAATCACTTCATGTCGACGCGCGAGGTTTTTTTTTATTTTAGGGATAATTTAGTTAAAGAGATAGCTCTTTATTGTACCTACACCACAAAAATAATACAAACAGTAAGAAGACAATACATCGGAGTACAAGGGCTAGGATATAGAATAGGAATATGTGTGTTACCGTAAACGGTTTATCCTTTCCTTTATCTCTTGTAAGTTGTTCACTATAAGGTATACCTACTTCTCTTCTTCTTTTCCGCTAAGCTCTTGACAGAACTGTCGTGGTTTTTTTTTATAATTGATAAGCCTACATTTGACCACAATCTCACCTCATGTAAAGTGAAGATGTGGTCTAAGATGGAGCATGAAGGCCTAGAAGATGGCTTCTCCGGACCACATTACGAAACACGAAAAAATCGCTTCACGCACTGGCCCAGCCCGGAGGGTGGTGACAAGCCGCGGCCGAAGCCTACCACCCGAGACTGTTCTTAGCACCACCCGGAGGTCACGTGTATGGATTCAGAGGGTTACCACTTACGGACGTGAACAGACAAAACTTCCAAACGGTGGTTGTCACGTGTCGGCGTTGTGGGCAGATGATATTCGCCTCACGACAGCGCGCCACTTTTATCTGGAAGAGGTCATCCTGCCGCAATCGTTTAAGAGTCCCCCTGCGTAAGCAGTAACCTACTTCATCATCATCATCACCCTATTAACGTTCCCACTGCTGGGACACAGGGACTTCTCTCTTGACGAGAGAGATTAGGCCTTAATTCACCACGCTGGCCAAGTGCGGGTTGGTGAATGTCACATGTCCTTCAAACTCTTTTTTGAAGTTCTCAGAACATGCCGGTTTCCTCACGATGTTTGCCTTCACCGTTAAAGCACATGTTTAAAGCGCACATAAATTTCTCAAGAAAAATCCAGAGGTGCGTGGCGGGGTTTTAACCCACGACCTTCGGAATGAAAGTCGAGTGTCCTCCCACTTAGCCAACACGGCTTTTTACCAACCTACTTGCATATGTGAAAATAATCAAAAACCGGCTGCAGCGTGCCCAAGTCGGCGAACAGAAACCTATATGTAACACTTACTCGAATGGGGACAACATAAATCTTGGCAGGAGAATTAGTGCGGGGATCGGGCGTCGAAAAGATGTATTAGCCGACCTGCCTCCCAACCGCAAAGGTAACACATTTGTACAACTCTAGCTCAGGTACGATTGTGTGGAATGGAACGTTATGCGTCATTATTACATTACCCGCAAAGTAGAGAATGGAACGTACATTATGTACGTTGACATTTGCAAATCGCCTGAGTATTAGCCTACTTAATGGTGATATGCGCGTGTATTATGGGGTTTTCCAGAAGGACTAAGGTATGTCCGTAAGTATTTACCCGTTGTGAAGCCTATATAAACCTTCCGATTCTTCCGAAACCCATATGAAATAGGCTCTCCGACCATCATCATCACCCTATTAACGTTCCCTCTAGTGGAACACAGGGACTTCTGTCTCTGAAAGAATATTTAAAATACCTAGTCACGGACGCTATTTAACAAAATAAATTAATCTCAATTAACAATTTAAAAAACCCCAGATGCCAATCCAAAACTTTAGTTCCCTTAAAAGTAAAAAATCATTTTTTTTTAATTTGCACGTGATGCGCTTTAAGTTGAGACCACTCGTTAATATTTGCAGATTTGAGATTTTCGGTTTTTCTTAATAATTGCTAAATATTTTAGGTGTGGCCATGTATGGCTATGTGCGTCCGAGTAATAGTTTAGTAATGGCCGGGCAAATTGTAGCTAATAGTGCAGCCACATTATAAAACATTTTGCTTATTTAGAAGCGCTTTCAAGCAAACCAACAAAACTTAAATATTAGGCAAACTAACAACCCTGATATAACTATTTAAATTATCATGGTTTTTAACAATATTATGACTTTAAACGGATAACATACCATGATTTGACGGTTTTTGAGTCAAACTCAAGTCCTAATAACAACCTTGATGCCAACATTAACAACGAGAACCCACGTACAACGAACTTTTTTTGTACTTTTTGTATTCATAGATTCATGAAAAGCTTTCTATATGCCGATGAAAATGTCAAGTGCGCACACAACACAGCTGTTTTTCAAAAGAGGTCACCTTCCACCACAGTAGCAGCCCTTATGACAGAGTTAACCTAGGAGTTACACTCCACCTATTGATGTGAAATGCACCATTAACACAAAGAACACAAAAATAAGAGATAATAATGATAGGAAGCGCAAATTTCGCCAGTTGCTCCCACAACAACAATTCACTGAGCAAAATACTGGCAATGTGACGCTTCGTCACATTGCCAGTATCAAGTTAAATAAAATTGTAGGTTAAAAAGATGTTACTCAGTTAAATGCCATTTTGATAGATTTAAAAGTGTATTGAAGATACGAAAACGCATTGACAGTGGAGTGATTTGCGTCATAACTGTAATTTTCCTGTAAAATGTTCATGATTTGGCGACATGTGCCACGCCCCTTATCACATCTGTTATTTCTAATATCTACGATACTACCGTATTCCACGTCTCAAGAAAGAGAGTAGAAAACATGTCAAGTATCACACAAACTCAGCTGTTCGCCAATAGAGGTCACCACTCACCACAGTTTCACTCACAGTACAGCCCTTAAGTCACAGTTAACCTAGCAGTTCCGCTCCACCCTTCGCAGGGCGACCCACTTCCAGGGTCAGTGACCCCGCAAGGTCGGCTATGGCGTCAGCTGATCGATTGCATCTTCGCCCTTCTATCCTATTTCAATGGTAACAGCTGTGGCTTGTTCTAACAAAGGTAGCGTTAAGTTCAAAGTTATATTGGAAATGGTTACAATATTAAATTATTGTATAGGTAGTATTAAAAGTAGTGGCTTAGCTAGGTGACCAAGGACTTAAAAGATGCCTTGGAGCTAAATAAAAACTACTTGGCATCCCCATATAGTTGCTGCCAGCTACAATTTGCCCGGCCATTACTAAACTATTACTCGGACACACATATAGCCATACATGGCCATAAAATATTTGGCAATGATTGCCGGTACTTACTCAAATATTGTATAGTCTGGCCGGTGCATTGTATGGCAGCCTCCTATTGTGAAACAGTAACAGAAAAATATTGCCCGATAATAAGCACCATCCAGCAGATCTTTTCTTTTTAACCCGCGACGAAAGAGAGGGTTGTTGTATACGTTTGACGTGTCTCTCTGTTTGTATGTTTGTGGCATCATAACTCCCGAACGAATGAAGCGATTTCTGTTAGTTTTTTTTGTATGAAAGGTGTATTTCGCGCGAGTGTTCTTAGACATGTTAGATGAAAACCGCAAAAAATATAGTTTATAATTTGGTTCCAGGGCATGTTTAGTCCTTGGTCCTAAACTGTTTAGGGGAGGTGGTAACGATACTAATCACAAGTATCACAAGGTCTCAAAAACCGTGACGGATAACATTTTTTGAGATAAAAACTTATCCATAAGAAAATAAATATTAAATCCTCCCCATAC
The DNA here is from genome assembly GCA_929108375.1 of Gymnoscelis rufifasciata. Lineage (NCBI taxonomy): Eukaryota > Metazoa > Arthropoda > Insecta > Lepidoptera > Geometridae > Gymnoscelis > Gymnoscelis rufifasciata. The sequence goes on from OV815314.1 coordinate 14,300,760, forward strand.
AACAAAATGTTGAAAATTAAAACATATTAAAAACAATTTCTTATTTGATAAGTTGATTTTCACGATGGCACGTCCGCAGTTTAGTATAATAGTACAATACTTTTGTTTTATGTTGGTGTTTGTATTTAGATACCGAAGTTAGACGATTTTTTTGATAATTTAGGATTTCTGATATTACTCTGCTTGAGCGTGAGCACACGCCCTAAGAAAATATCCCTCGATCAATGTCATTAAATGGTATTTATAGGATTTTATTAGCTAGGTATGTAATCTGGTTGACCTAAAATTACAGTATTCAACTAAAGATATTATTTATTAATAATACCTTCATATAAGCACGCCGTAATGCTATTTGTGCCAAATCAGACTAATTGAACCACATTAATTGGATTCTGCAATTAATCGGTAATCGATGCATTAATTAATGTCACTCAGGAGAACGCAGCCGTATAATAACTATTATTAACTTATAAGTTACACAATTGCTTAGATAGATGTATCTATACAAGGTGTTTCAAAGTTGGTATATCAAGAGGGAGGGGTTCAGGGGGAAAGAATAATAACTACTCATGACAAGTTCTTTTTGATTTACCATTTATTGATTTTGTTACCATTTTATCAGAAAAAAAAATTAAGTGTTAATGCAATATTATCAGTTGTTAGTGACATAAATGCCTTTTTTAATACTATTAACACCATAGTACTTACCTACAAAATATTGTGTAAATAAGTTATGTTGCTGAGCTACCAAACCATACATACCAAACACGATAGGTACTTAAGTATGTAAAACCAAACTATTTCTTTGTTCTAAGTCGCTGTGACTATTTAATTCAGACTTGCCTACTACCTAGAAACTACCTCAGTGAACAAGGGGAAACAAAACATAATGGTGGCTAAAATTCTGCTATCTGCGATGGCAGAAACCTATTTTTAATTATTATTTAGGATTACCCTCAAAGGATACACATCTTTTAGTATATAATAAATTACAGCAAAGGTATTGCTATGGGACTAAGTATTCTAATTAAAGGTAGGTAAAGCACGTTAAAAGTAATAGAGGCAAGAAAAAGAAGTATCTTGGGTTACTTAAAAAAAAAACCAGATACAGTTATGAAATTACAAAATTGTGTTTAAACAAATTACCGCCATAATGGCTTATTTCCCCATCCCAGATAGCAGAATCCATGATCACTGCTTAACATACCTAAATATGAATTCCTCCAATATTTTTAGTTAGTTCAGTTTGCAGTGGGCTGCATCCTCCGTGAACTCGCTTTAAACGCGTCAGACGCCAATCACGCTAGGTCAAAAGTCCTCACAATAATAATATAACACCAATAAAATTAAATACGGGTAAGGGCTTTCAAATACACCTTGCCAAAAAGGAGACGGGGTTGAGAAGCCTCTTCATGCGAATACCCCTTCAGACTTGCTTAAACAACTAGTTACGACACCGAAGGTCCTACTCCATTGCATCAGGGAGTTGGACTGGTTGGGGCCTGCATCATTATGCAGGCCCAACCAGTCCAACTCCCTGATGCAGTGGTGCAGGGGGATAATGCACAATACATTCCTAGGGAGATCTCAGTGCAGATCTCAGTTCCGCCAATTAGAGTTAGAATACCTCACCGACTCGCGCCGTAACCTGTTATTTTCAGGACAGTCCAGTTTTGGACGTTCCCTGTCCGAAATTATGATACCCAAATGAAAATGCTTCTGACAACATTAATAACAAATCATAATTGAATAATAATCCGTGCTATCGAAAAGCAATATCCATTTACGCCATTTTGTTTAATGAATTATCGTCATTCCTGGAAAGGAATCTCGCCATTATTTCGCAGGGCCTATTTGATTATGGTCATAAAACGTCCTTCGCTTGGCAGATATTTGGGAATGTTTTGCAAAAAGTTGAGTATGGTATTATTATGCCACTAGGATGTAATAAATATACAGGGCGTCCGGTAATGAATGAATAACCTTGAAATGGGTAATAGCTCTTGATAGTGTTTAGGGCAGCATCGAAAGAAACAATTGGACTTCTTAGAGGTAGAAGAGCATGTATACATAGATGTTAAGAGAAAATGAAAAATATCTTGAAAATCTTTTGTAAATTATTGTAATTAATGTAAAAAATAACTTATTTTAAATACTTATAGGTTTAAAGTTAGTTAATTAAAAAATCACTAATGCGATGTCGTTAAGAACAACGATTTTCCGACATATTATTAAGTATATATTAAAACATCACTTTGCAAAATATTGGGAACAACGCCACGGCGTTGGGCATTGCCAGTGTTTAATGAATTTTCCGGCGGAAACGTCACGTTTTCCCGCGGTAAAAGAAGCTTATCGATAAATATGCTATCTAACAGTGAAATAATTATCTAAATCGGACCAGTAGTTCCTAAGATTAGCACGTTAAAACAAACAAAGTCTTCAGCTTTCTAAAATTAGTATAGATAAGTCCTAATTACAGAATAACCTACATAGTTGGTAGATAATATATTTTTAACAAAATATTGGTCCTTACATATGAAATTGGCGTTTGGTATGGGAGGAACAAAAAGTCGAATATTTTTTAATATAATATATTTAATTAATCAAAGTATGAACCATTATTTTCTATGCACTTTTGCCATCTTAGGTAGTTCATTGATCCCTTTACTAAAAAAACCAGTCGGACGGGAATCAATAAAATCTTTGAAGGCGATTTGGACTGCCCCATCGGAGTTGAATTTTTTCCCTTGCAAGAAGTTATCCAAATTTCGAAAAAAATGGTAATCTGTTGGAGCAAGGTCCGGGGAGTACGGAGGATGTCTTAGACTTTCCAATTGAAGCTCTTCTAATTTAGTAGCCGTCTGTTGCGCAGTGTGTGGTCTAGCGTTGTCGTGAAGCAGCAGTGGCGTGGAGCGATTGACCAGCCTAGGTTGTTTAGCCGCTAGCTTTTCCATCATGGTTTGCAATTGCTGACAATAGACATCAGCCGTAATAGTCTGGCCAGATTTGAGAAAACTGTAATGAACAATACCGGCACTAGTCCACCAAACGCTTACAAGTAACTTTTTTGGGGTTAATTTTCGCTTGGGGCAGGATTTGGCTGGCTGGCCAGGATCCAACCATTGCGCTGAGCGCTTCCGATTATCGTAAAGAACCCATTTTTCATCACAGGTAATGATTCGGTTTAAAATACCTTCATTATTGTGCCGGTTTAGTAATGTAACGCAGCAGTCGACGCGCGTTTGCCGGTTTGCTTCAGTCAATTCGTGAGGTACCCACCTTTCAAGCTTTTTAATCTTCCCAATTTGCTTCAAGTGAATTAAAACAGTTTTATCACTAACACCGCAGCCTGCAGCTAACTCGGACGTGGTTTGCGATGGATCCGCTTCCACAATAGCCTTCAACTCTTCATTATCAACTTGAGTCTCAGGCCGTCCACGGGGCTTGTTCTGCAAGTCGAAATTTCCAGAACGAAAACGTTGGAACCAAAAACGAACTGTGTTTTCTTTTGCAACACGACCGCCATACACATCATTCACCCTTCGAGTTGTTTCCGCAGCACTAGTGCCACGGCGGAACTCGTACTCGTAAATAATGCGATATTTTAAGTTTTCCATTTTGTAAAATGAGTGACGCAAACAGAAAAAAACAGAAGAAAAAAAACAAATGAATGACGATCATCGAAGCACAAATACATGAGTCTATAGCTGTACAAATTTGAATTTGGAATTCCTTACCAAAGAGGAGAAATTTGTGATTAAAGTGGCCAGTACGAAAAACGCCAATTTCATATGTAAGGACCTAATATGAGTAGTATTGTTGGTTGATTGTGGAAGTTTACGGTAGGTTATGAAGGATGCCAAGTCAGATCTAGACAAGTGACTAGTAAAGTAGAAAAGCTGCCGGATTATTAGATCTCTTAACAAGGATGTGAATAGATCCGCAAAACAAGTGCATACAGCATTCAATAGCACACAAATGTTTAATTCAACATAGTAATTGTTATCCTTTTTCATATAAATGGCCTAAAAAAAGTAAAAAATTAAATGCATAAGGTCAATCAGCCCCGCGGGCCGGTTATTTGCCAGTCAGTCTACTAAATAGCCATACTTTTAACCAAAAACACATAAGCTTAGCTCAAACTTAACTTTAGCATGAGAGGGTGTATTGGATGAAGTAAATATGTGCCTACATTTTAAAATATCTACTATACAATTAATCGCTTATCGACGACTGTCGCATACTACCGATTTTAATTAATGTACAGTCAAGATGATAATATGGTGACGGCAGTTGACAAAGTGTGATTTTTTTAAGTCGCAAATAGTAGTAGCATAGGTAATCATAATTAGACGCTGTATAGTATCATTAGCTTCATTACTACAAAAAGGTAATCTTAATACATTATATAGAATAAAATACAATACAAAAACACTTTACTTTACGCACAGGAAAATAGCAATACAACAACACGTAGAAAATCAAATGTACAATGGATGAATGTTATTGTAGAAGACTCAATGCGCCTTCTTTCACAGTCACGTTGATCTATTTTTGAAAGTTTAACTGTTCAAACAAAATTATTTATTCAATCTGAATTAAAAGCCATAGTAAATTAAATAAAAAAAACTGATGTCTTTTGTCTAGGCGCCGAGGCACATTGTCAAAACTGCAGCGTCGCCGGTTTATTAGGAACTGCTCATTATGCGACAACTTTGTCCTCTCCGTCCGGGTTTATTTCTACTTTTTGGTAGCTACTGCACCGTACTCACCGCATATAGGCATGCAGCTTCCCGAGTGTATATGACACCGGAACATGACGAGACGAAATTCATAAAAAAACTAGCTGACCCCGGCAAACGTTTTTTTTTAAAACTGTGACAAGAGAATTTTATATATGTACTAGCGGCCCGCCCCGGCGTCGCACGGGTATAAAATTTTCCCGGAAATTATTCGAATTTAAAAAAATGCGTAAAAACCATCCTATCACTCAAGTTGGATCGAACTGCACATGGTGTGCGAATTTTATTATAATCGGTTAAGTGGTTTAGGAGTCCATTGAGGACAAACATTGTGACACGAGATTTATATGTATTAAGACTAGTCGACCCGACAGACGTTGTCCTGTCCCACGTCTCAAAAAACAATATCCAGTTGACTGTATTGTGAATCTAAACCATTCCCAGATCCCCTTGAAAAGACACAAAAAATTTCATCAAAATCGGCCCAGTCGTTTGAGAGAAGTTCAGTGATATACACACTCACAGAAGAATTATATATATAAAGATTAGATAATACTAAGTACACGGTGTAACACGGTCGACGGATCGACGACAACTGGGAGATAGGTGACCTATCGTTTTAACCCCATGTATGTTCCCCGTTATTTTTTATGCTTTAAGAGATATTCACTTTTATATTTTTTTGTATCACCCTCTTGGTTCACAAAAACTGATATTCTGAGAAAAATGTTCACACAACAAGCTATAGAATTGTGGTCGGTACTTACAGTAAAATCAATTTATATATAATAGCTTTGGGCTTTAATAAAAATACCATAAGAAAAAAAACTTTCAATATTTTGGAGAAATATGTACAATTATTAAAAAAAATAATTACACATTAATTTATACCCTAACTGTTTGAAGAACTGTATTAGTAATCTGGCTAAATTTATATATAAGATTTCACCACACACCAAAACTATAAAAACTCGTAAATGTGTGTTAATGTGAGGTATGTGGTAATGTGGGGGTAAAATAATGATGCCCAAAAACCTCCCCAACGTCCATTTCATTTTGGACTATATGAAATGTGATTTATACCAATTGTTGGAGGTTTTTTCTTTTCACGTCCGTTAGTGTTTACCCTTTGAATGACACGTGACTTCCGGGTGGTGCGAAGAGCAGTCCTTGGTGGTAGGCTTCGGCCGCGGCTTGTCACCACCCTCCGGACTGGGCCAGTGCGTGAAATGATTTTTTCGTGTTTCATAAATGTGGTCCGGAGAAGCCATCTACCTTCTAGGTCTTCATGCCCCATCTTAGACCACATCGTCACTTTACATCAGGTGAGATTGTGGTCAAATGAAGGCTTATCTAACATAAAAAAGAATCACATTATACACGGATATTCATTCGTAAGTTTCTAAACGGACTGACGGATCTGTGATTGACAGAAGAGCTTTTAAATATTACACACTGCTGTCTGATTGGTTGATGGCAAGGATTCATTCATTCGTCTCATCTTTATTGAATTTTAATGTTATAATGGTTAGTTGCCTTTGAAGAGGAAGGTTAGAGAGTGTTCTATATTCCACTTATTGATAACTTTATTTGGACTGCTCTTTCAGAGATATTTTATTTGTATTATTTTACCGAACACATTTTAAAACACGCTAATAACATACAACTACCTTACCGCAATACGGCAAGCTGGATTTTAAGGGCGAGCATTGGCCTGAAGCGTAATTATAATAAAGTCCATTTATTTCCAATATACAACTGCTAATACATATTGCAAAGGTAACGTATATGTGATACGTTAAATAAATATCCATAAAAGTTTGTAAATAAGAACACTAACTATAGCTACTTGCGTCTGTACCATTGATCGGAACCCCTTTTCGGGTAAAGGCCTCCTCCAGCTTCTTCCAGACCTCTCTATCCTTTCTTTCTCACTTCCCTTCCCGCTATCTTTTCTATATCTTCAATCCACCTTTTTCGAGGGCCTGGGGCGTAATCAGTAGCATATTGACCTGCATCAACAGAAAATAAGAAATAAAATTCATTTATTTCGGACAACATTACAAATTAAAAATGACATTAAATTGAGGTCCATATTATATTAGTAATAAATTATCTTATACTAGCGACCCGCCCCGGCTTCGCACGGGTGTACCTAATGCTGATACTAAATTATTTGTCGTAAAAAGAAAATGACAAATAAAAGTTATTGTGGGTTATCCATAAGAGATAGACATATCCATCACGGACTTTTCTGTAGACCTTTTCAATGTGTACAATCTTAGTACATTATTTTGATAAAACTCGTAGGTTATCGAACTAATATATTTTGGATACGGTACCCTAAAAACTAAGCATGGCCGAGGATTAACTTCTCCCGTGATGCCGTGGTGTCAGCGTAATCGAGCGTTTCATCTCAGAGCATGACGGATCAGCGTCACACACAGCAAGTTTCCAGTTCACAAATAAAATCCCCCACATGGGTGGCGGGATCCCCCACTTGGGAATCTATTTTATACAGATTATTTCTAGAGTGGCTAATGTTTAGTTGTGCGCCGACCGCCGCTCGTCACGCGATCGGAAATACCATGGAGGCTTGAGGCTTTTTTAGACTGATATTGGCCTAAAGTTTACCCATGATTTAGCCGATGGCCTTACAGTTAGTTCCAAAATGATCCACACAAGTGGGCTAGATTTAAATAATAACTCACGTACATATCTTAAAAGTTATACTATTTTGAGACCCCACTCGAGTATATTTGCAGATTTTCGGTTTACATTTCCAACGTTTAGCCTCATAACTTTTAAACTGGTCAACCGATTTTCATCAAACATGTATTAGAACACTCACGCAAAACTCACCTTTCATACAAAAAAATAAACTGAATTGAAATCGCTGCATCCGTTTGGGAGCTATGAAGTCCCAGACAGACAGACAGACACGTCAAACTTACCTCTTTTTTGTCGAGGGTTAAAATAGGAACAAAAAGAGTTTTCGAGTCAAAAGGTTTCATAAATTTAATAAATCTGGAACCAAAGAGGTAGAAGCGTAGAAGTAAATAGGTTTATTCAAGTTTTAGAAACACAAGCTCAGAGCACTCTATGTTCTAAATTCAAATTTAGCCTATATAATTATTGTAAATGACCGTCTAGAGTCTAATCAATAATCATCATTTATTTGCTTCAACATAATGTAGTTTACAAAAGATCTTAATATTAAATGTGACTCAATTATGTTCTACTTGTTAGCATGCAAAAATCCATTATATGTCAGAAATTTATCAATAATACATTAAAAAAATAAAATAATAATATGATTCATTTTAATTATAACTAGCGGCCCGCCCGGCGTCGCACGGGTAAAAAAAGTTCTTGGCAATTTTTCCTTATTTGCTCACCGTTTAGACCTACCCTGGACTACGACAAACATTTTAAAACCAAAATCAGCTCAATCGGCCCAGCCATTCTCGAGTTTTAATCAGACTAACGAACATCAATTCATTTTTATTTATATAGATAATAAATTAAAAATAATATTCCTTATAAATTCTACATTCAAAATAGAAAATTAAAATTTATCATTTAAAAAGTCATGTATTTCATAGTAACATTTTTGCACTAAGAATTGTTTAAATTTCGATTTAAATAAATGTTAGTTGCGATTTTTAATATATATGGGTATCTTATTATAAATTTTTGGTGCCATACATATTATAGTCTTGCGCATTAGCGCTGTCTTTCGACTAGGCATAATGAGCCTGTCGGTATTTCGCCTATTACGTGTCACAATATCATTAAATGACATAAATAGATGATTGTTTTTTTTTACAAATAATGCTACTTCTAATATGTAAAGGGACGGAAGTGTGAGAATGCCATGCTTCACAAACAGAGGTTTACAACTATCAGTTGTTGGAATGCCAAACATGGATCTAATGCATCTAATGCATCGCTTTTGAGCTTTAAATATGTCATTTTTATTAGTTAGTCTAGGTGACGAAACCTGCTTTTTGCGCTGAGAAATCAAAGAGCAAATGTACATTTTCCGAGGCGAGAGGAAATATATTTTTTTTCATTCAAATTATCATCTTACAATTTTTGTATGACATGTATGTTTCTATACTATTAATATTTTGTTTAGATCGTAAAACCTCATGTGAAGCCGCTTAATTATGATTCCGTAGCACCTGCTACGAAGGCGCTACGAGACGGCGACCGCTACGGCGTAGACCCAGGATTTATGGGCGGTCTTAGGGCTATTTTATGTGTTGTAATTACGTAACTTAGCTATAAAAGTCATTATAATCTTCCTGGGTAACACATAAATTGCATCTTTAGATACATAATAACCTTAAATTTAATTGTTTACCACCCTAAAGAACATTTAGATTTATAACGGATATTCACCATTCATTATTAAGTTAAAGATTTTCCCGATATTTCGACACTGTGATTGTTTCTAAAGTTATATCTTAAAGTAGCTATTATATAAAATATATTATTTAGGTTTAGGGTCCAAGATTGCTAACGCTTCTAAAGACGATATGGTGTCTATTTTCATGACACACTCTTGCATTTGTTTATATTTGTAATAAATTATATTTTCTTTTTATATCTAATTATATTATCTTGGGTTATGAGGTAATTTAGTATCGTCATTATTCGTAAACTCCAATCGATACAAAATGAATAAGCACCCTTAATTACAATCTCAGAGTAAGCTACCAATAGGAATAAATCTCCCGTAACAAAAACACGAAGATATCAATATTCAGCATGCGTTCGAATGTTTTGCTTACAAATTCCGGGAATAAAACAAAATGTACTAAGCAATTAAACACTCTATTCTATAATGGCAAGATTGATAAAACATCCAATCAAATAGTATCTATTAACATCCAACACGCAGTTGCATACAACCACATATCATGAAACTATTTTCTCAGTTCAGGAACTCCTTTCTCACTATATGTACATAATCTGAGCAAAAGAACATTGTTGTTTGAAGGTAATATTCCAAATTCAAATAATCTTCAGCAATGGATTTGATTTTCCTTGTCAGTAAATTCGATTCTTCGTTGGTTCTTTTTTCGAAAGTAATGACGAGAATATTTGAATAGTTATTATTTTTGTGCATGTTTTGAGTTATAATATTCAAATGGGATTAACTTATTTCAAAATTACTAATTATAGGGCTTTGAGCCGTTTCCCAGCTATGACTGTGATTACCGAAAATACCAGTAAGTTTAAGCAATAATTATTAAATTTCAGGCAGTAAATCGACTCCTGGAACAAAAACACAGGGATATCAATATTCAACATGCGTTCGATGTTTTGCTGACCTATTCCGGGCTCTTTCGGGAATAAAACAGGGGGACGTGACGGGTGGCAACTGGACCCTGTAGGTATATAGGGGTCTAATAAAATGTAGGTTTAGGGGCGTCTTTTCTTAGAAATAAAGAGAGATTAGGTGCTTGAGGGCTGAAAACATTGGAAACCTATTCTACGAAAACACACCAATATTATATTTATAAGTAATAATTGCGAAAATATGTTTGTTTATTAGTTGAGATATGTTTTGTCTACTCAACCTGTGTTAACGTTATGTACTTAGACAAACTGTAAAAAACAGTATAACTCTCTTAAGAAAAAGCTTTATTCTAAAAAAAAACTTCTTCGTAGCAAATATCATAGTTTAAATTGTGGAGATTGCTACATCTAACAGATCCTGATATTTCTCGTTATGCAGTAATGGTCTAGCCCGCAAGTCTCTCAGGCATTGCATACGTAATTGCTTAATAATCTACGTACAATTACGTAGATGGTACATGAAATTACGTTGTCGGACATTACACATCTGAGCGGTAATGCGTTCCATTCCAGGGCGGTCACGTTCGACGCTGTGCGCGTAATGGAACGTAAACATCGTGTAGGAGCTTCAGCACTGGACTTTCTTGTCTATGGCGTAAAATATAACCACCATCATACAAGCTAATTTACATTTTATAGGAAACAGAATACAGTCCAAAAAGAGTTGTTTTTACTGGACCCATTTAAAATAAGTGATGCAATGGATACAATTGCATCACTTAATTTAAATAGGGAAACCATTTCATATGGGATTTTTAGAAGACTTTTGTACTCTTTATTATAGTAGTAGTCAATTTAATTCAATTTCTTGTATTTAGACTCTGCGCTTGAAGCAGTATGCCAGTGTCGTGTTAAATACAATCATAAAGTGAAAAGATGTTACTCAGTTGGACGCCATTTGGCGTCGTATAGAGTTATCTACAAACATTTATTTATTTATGTATCATAGGTAAATGATGCTTACTTAGGTAAATGTCAAAATCATGCATTTATTTAATAGATTTGTATTTACTAAGGCCAATTGGGACCGTTCAAATCAATTAACAATTGAGCAAAGACTATCAAGTTGAGCATAGTTATTAGATTTTGCTATTTCTATTTTATTGCCTTACAGCGTAAAAAGTTATTTATTACTGTCAATTTATACTTTTTTGGACGTTCACCAACGAGATAGCCTATTTAAACAAAAAAGCGCATTCAATTTTTGAAATTGGTTTCCAACCGAGTTTTATAATTGTTTATCTTTAAGAGACCTATGCCCAATGGTTCGTTCTGCGGCTAAAATGTGGAATAACAGAGATAATTAAAACATATTTTTCTTTTTACAAAGACTTGCTAGGTTTGAGTCTACAATCTGGGTAAATGACTCAAGATAAAGGGTAGTACTGAGACTTTTTTTGTACCATCGTTAACTCACTCGAGATAAATGGTATTGTATTTAAGTCGTGTTTTATTCTTCATTTTATTCTACCATTGTTCATGATGATGATGATGATTGTTCAAGGTACCTTAGTCTGTCGTTGAGCGATCGAACCGAGAACTCTGAAGTTTCATGACTAGATTAAAATTAGATGGAGTATATCCAGAGCCGTGTTGGCTAGGTGGGAGGACAAAAAAGCCGTGTTGGCTAGGTGGGAGGGCACTCGACTTTCATTCCGAAGGTCGTGGGTTCAAACCCCGCCACGCACCTCTGGATTTTTCTTGAGAAATTTATGTGCGCTTTAAACACGTGCTTTAACGGTGAAGGCAAACATCGTGAGGAAACCGGCATGTTCTGAGAACTTAAAAAAGGAGTTTGAAGGACATGTGACATTCACCAACCCGCACTTGGCCAGCGTGGTGAATTAAGGCCTAATCTCTCTCGTCAAGAGAGAAGTCCCTGTGTCCCAGCAGTGGGAACGTTAATAGGGTGATGATGATGATGATGATATCCAGAGCTGGGTCCATGGGTGAAGGATTAGAAAGGTGATAAGTGTCTCAAAGATATTATGAAATGTCGTAAAAATATACCGTGTAATGCTACATAATTGAAATAACATAGTTTTATCATTATAATTTTGGCCATGCGAAGTCCACAGTCTTACATAGGCATTAGACGACCTCTGTGGCTCGGTGGGCGAAAGCCCGCCTGAGGCGCAGGAGGTTGCGGGTTCGATTCCCGCCGCGGGACCAGGTTTTGTACGATCTGTAATTTCTGGTTTCGGGTCTGGGTATTTTCTATGTATAATATGTATGTATTTACAAAAAAAAAATATGTATCTATGTAGTATATCAGTCACCTAACACCCATAGTACAAGCTCTGCTGTGTTTGGGGTTAGGTGATGCTGTGTTATTAGTCCGGAAATATTTATTTATTTATCGCTCTTAAAATAAGGGGGATCAGACCCGGAGCCCTATGTGTTCTGGTTCTGACCCCACTTATTTTGTAAGGTACAAGATCATTTATTTCCATTGTTTGGTTTTACAAATCGTAGAAACGTTAAATGTCGTTGATACGTTCGCTTGTGTCTCTAAAATCGTGTTTCGTGTTTCGTAATGTGGTCCGGAGAAGCCATCTACCTTCTAGGTCTTCATGCTCCATCTTAGACCACATCGTCACTTTGCATCAGGTGAGATTGTGGTCAAATGAAGAATCTTTAAAATAAAAAGTTTGCAACCTTATTTTCAGGGCTAGATGTAAAAGATTCTTAAGCAAAATAGTTTTCAAAATGTTTGCAAAGTAATTTTAATTCATCTCAAGACAATTTTGCTAAGGAGACATTATGTTTTTGGAAACGTCTAATTAATTAAAGGTTTTAATTTATTACCATTGTCCAAGACATCTTAGTCTGTGGTCGAGCATCTGAGCGGAGAGCTCGGCAGTTTGATGACTAGATTACTGAGGATTACTGCTGCGCTAGGTCTGATGAGTGAATACTGGGCTATGTAGCTACAGAGATAGATAGTGATAAGTGTCAAAAAGATATTTTGAAATGTCTTATAAATTATGTATTACTATGCTGACTGCAGACTCACTTAAACGAGTGAAGGGATACGTTATTTTGTGGTTGTGACATTTGCTGTATTATTAATAGGTTCAATCATAACATTATGATAATATTATTTGGAAACTGAAGGCTTAAATAAATAAATAGAGCTTTCTCCTTCCTCGCTTTATACCCTAAGTATTTATATGTAACTTTTTCCATGTTAAGCCTTTTTTTTTTTTTTTTTTTTTTTTTTATGTTACTCCTCCGAAACGACTTTACTGATTCTTACCAAATTTTATATGCGTATTCAGTAGGTCTTAGAATCAGCTACTATCTATTTTTCAATTTGCAAAACAACGTTTGCTGGGGTCAGCCATATTATAATACTAATATTTATACATTTTTGTATATTTTTGAGATACCTACTTAAACTTATTGTTATCTTACATAGCTCTTTATGCTGTATTGCATTATTTTGCTGTACCCAATCAGAGAAATGTTTGATACATTTCATAAAAGCACATAGTACAAACAGCGTGGTTGCAAATAAATACTTTGAACTTTTATACAAAAACCTTTCCTTTGAATCATTCTACCTATTGCTGAAATTTGCTTATAGATCCGTTCAGTAGCTTTTGAGTTATTCGCGAACATACGGACAGATATACGCGGCGGGGACTTTAATTTATAATAAGTATATTCTGACTTTGCACGAGTGCAAATTAAACACGATAAGTCCTGTTGAATTGCAGAAAACTGCATTTAAATTAATTGTATAGTTTTAAATATCTAAGCGAACAGTTAAAGTCATTTGTTCTTTAAACTATCACAAAACTTGATAATAATCTATGTTATTAAGTTTTTTAGTTTATTATGAGTATAAGTTTAATATCTAACCCGTTAATCTAACTTAGAAACTGGCTTGTAAATAGTGTTCACTATAACCTAAAGGAAAACTTTGAGAACTAGGTAAATATAAGGTACTTTGTTGGAAGTGTTTTTAGTATGTAGGTACTGTAAGATTTTTGTTTGTTTTTTTGTAATTTTTGTTATAATTTAACTATTGTGTTAAATTATTACTATATTATAAATAAATAAATAAAAATTAATATTTCTGGACTACTCACACAGCAACACCTAACCTAATATACATATGATACATAAGAAACACCCAGACCCGAAACCAGAAATTGTAGATCGTACAAAATCTGGACCCCCGGCGGGAATCGAACCCGCAACCTCCTGCGCCTCAGGCGGACTTTGTCTTTTGTCTGTCACCGCGCTGTACCTCATGAACAGTGATCGATAGTTGACATTTTCAGGGTTGATGTATTTCTGTTGTCACTAAAACAACAAATACTAAAATTACACTTGTCTTAATAAAATGGAGCTCCCATACAAAATATGTGATTTTTGTGTGTGTGAAAAATCACAAATTTTGTCCATACAAAATACGTGATTTTTGTGTGTTTTTTTTATAGGTGCTCCATTTTGTTCCCCAACGTTGCGCTATGCCAGTACTTGGATGGGTGACCGCTCTGACTGGATCTTGGATTTTACACTCGAAATATTATTCTTATTTTTTGTAGTTTTTTTAAAACAAAATGTGTATAAACTGTACACAAATAACCCTTGGTGTAGTGTTAATCTATCTTATACTTATCAAATTTATGTGAAAATACCTAAAGTCGAACAATTTAAAACCTTTTTTCTTTTAGCCTCATTTGAATCAAATTTGCGAGACTGCCTAGAACCATCGCATGAGTAATACTCGGACGTCCGCCTCCTTGGATAAACTCCAAAAACCTAGATCAATACGTTTACAGACAGAACGACGACTGGTTATGTATATCTACTTAGTCGTGGCATTACTGAAATAGCATGGCTATTGTCGTAAAAATAAGGTTGCATTTTGGTTGCGATAGGGTTCAGGTGATTATAGAACTTTGTAGCTCTACCCTGTATTTATATGTTTGGATTTTGATTGGGGCCTCTGCGGCGATGTGGAGAAAATTCCGCTTGTGGTACAAAAGGTAGCAGGTTTATTTATTGCTAAAACAGTTAAATAATAATATTATGTATGTTAAGATACATCATATTTACAAGAATTATAAACACTACGAACTTCAAGTAAGACGCATTTAAAATCGCTACTATTTATATTATATTGTAACATAAAACATAAATAATGGTTTAGATTTTGTTATAGTTATCTCTAAGGCCTCTCCTTTGAAACTAAGAAGTTATCTAACCAAATATAAATAATACTTGAAATCACCAGATGTCTCTATTCCCACGTACCGTTCCTTTGGTGGCTATTAGGCTGTTAAATATAGACACTTCGATAATTTGTGTTATAATTTCTTATTTCCAATCAATAGCTTTTTAGTTGCTTGCAAGTAACGTGCCTAATAGTGTAACTTGATCTTTTAATGGAAAAAAATCAAGTTATTTTTAGTATTAGGTACCTATTTTTTTTCCTAAGAACCGTTTTGAAGGGTAGTAGCCTGCCCATACTGTCTACGTGGCTAGTATTGGTAAACCTATTCAATATCTATCGATCTATCTATCGCCGTCTGTCTGTCTTACGTTCGCTGTAAACTCAAAAGCTACAAAACTCGTGCAGTTTTCAGATATGGTAGAATAATTCAAGAGGAAGGTTTCAGTGTGTAATTTGTTAAGGATGTGTGAGAATTATAAACTTATAACGGGTAACATACGGTAGTAGTAGTAGGTAGTATTTGACGGTTTTTGACTTTTCCGATATTTCGAAGCTGTTGCAAGCGCCATGATCACGGCATAAACTGGGGGCCAACTCTTGTTTATCGAAAAACGAATATTCGATCGAAAGTTCGCGTTATTGCTACTCCGGTTTCATTTCATTACGAAACTTCGTTCGAACGAAAATTGTTTGACATTTAAATTTTCTAAACCTACTCTAATTCACGAAAGTACCAAACGAACATTTGAATTTGACAGACCTTTGTTCGGAGTTATAACCTCAAATCGACGACATTTTTTTTATATTTTGGAGTGATAACTTCTTATGGCAGCGTCAGTCTGTCTAACATCCTTTTCTGTTCTGCAACGGCAGCAGAAATCGATATGAGCTTGACGCCCACCTCAAGGACTGGATTGATTTAACGTCAGATAGAGAAGACTGGAAAGAAGGTAGGGAGGCCTTTGCCCTGCAGTGGGACACCACAGGCTCTTAAAAAAAAAACTTGTATATTGTGGGAAATCTGGTGATACATGTCAGATGTTAAGACTATTTAAAGCTACACGGATTCTGCTTCATTGAGCATACAAACATGTCACTAATTCATGTCACTAATTATCAATTTATTGGCTTTTTCAGAATATAAAAATAAAAATGTTTGTTAAAAAAATCTTTAGGGCTCAAAATGACCAATGCCTAGGATAAGTTACCAAGTCCTTTGTCCTTGCAAGGGCATTTTGGACAGCCCCATCTCAGTTAAGGATGGCGGTAAATTAATTTCGTAGATTTACTGCTTCACCCACGATGAGCAAGATTCTGATTCAGTGCTCAGATTATTTTACATTTGGCTTTGATTAATTTGCTTTCCTACTTATCGTAGTTCACGAATTATTCAGTTTGTTGGTGAGTATAGCGATATCTCTACTTTTTGCGATAGTCATCGGCATCTTTTCAAAGTTAAATGAGTGGATTCTTCAGTGGCGCGGTGGACGAAGGTCCGCTTGCGGCGCAAGAGGTAGGGGGTTCGATTCCACTGAGATAGTTTATTTAAGTAATAAGTAACCTACTTTAAAGGCTAAGTCTCTCTATATTTAAAAGTTGTAATACTCCAACGGGGCTCATGTCAGGGTATCGTAAATGTATCACCTTTATTGTCACCACATAAAGCAACGAACAAATGAATATGAAAATGATTAATTTAGGTTTCAAACGGTCTATTAACTTTCTCATATAGGACGCAAAATGGCGTTCAACTGAGTAACATCTTTTTCACTTTATAAATTTAACTCGACACTGGCGAATTGTCGCTTCAAGCGCAGAGTCCAACTACAAGAAACTGAACTGATATATTTCTAAGATTTGTAAAACTAAATAATGGAAAAATATGTTGTGTCTTGTATTTTGAAATAAATCGACCACTTTATCTACTCAAACAATTTCATTAAAGTTATGCATACACGTGGTTGAGTCTCCGAAGAAATACATAGGCGACATTATACCAAGATTATTTTAAAACTTCAGCAATTCCACGTGAGAAAATGAAATTCAATGCTCACATTTTTCTAAGGTTATTGGCTCACTGGAACAGAAAGAGCCAGGCTAATTGGCAACTAGCATGTCCGATAGAAGTAGTTGGAGGTAGTTGTCCAGGCGTGCTGGAACACGATCTAATAAATTCTGCAAGTGCTCATAGCCTATATTCTGCAGTTTTTTCAAATAAATCTAAATTCAAAATTTTGACAGACAGACAGACATACAGACACGTCAAACTCATAACACCCCTCGTTTTTGGTCGGGGGTTAAAACTCTTAAAAACAATCCTTGATTTTTGTAGCAGTGCATTCTTTGTCCATACCTGTATCGAATTTTTGTCTGGAGTCCCGGTATTTTAAATTCATTTCAGAATTGAAATTGGTTATTAATATGGCAATTTCACGACTAGCTTTTCAGGCTACGCTGTTGTCCGTGTTTTTTGGATATTCTTGCGGAAACAACATATTTTCCCGTGTTAAAAGTAACCTAGTATATCTATCTTCTATCTATATAGTATATAAAATAAAGTCGTGTTTGTTACGTTACAACACTTATAACTCGAGAACGGCTGGACCGATTGCCGTGGTTTTTAATTTGTTGGATTTGTTTCCGTCCCGAATAGCAGAATACATCTAAAAAACAAAAAAAAATCTACAGATTAACAAAAGTGTAAATGTCTTTTTATAGGTTGTCTATGATTTTTCTTGATAAGCTATGCATACTGGAATTTATTTTTATTCTTGGAATAAGAACTTCCTCATCTTTAAATTTTCCTTTAATTATCGACGCGTGAATCACATTGATCATCAGTTTTCTTATCACCAAACGCGTTTCTTTACACAGTTTTGGTTGGTTTAAATTTCTAAGCATGATGATCTGCCGTATGGCACAGTACGAAATTTCCTAAACATGATGCCTTTTTTTTAGCCTTTCGTACCCTACATATTCAAAATTTCTTTTCTATTCCCCAAAGTTAAACATCAGTGAGAATTTAGATGTTTCTTTGATAAGTATGATATTTCTCGTCAAAGACGTGTTCTAGTCAAGGAGGTAATGGAAAGGGGCTGTTCTCGAGAAAGGTTGACGGGAAAGAGGTTAAAACGTACATTTTTAGAGCCTTGTTATGTTAACAAGAGTTGATATTTGCTAGACGGTAGCGTTGGCAGAATAATCGCTCATAGAATGAGCAATTACTCTGAGCTATTCTGAGAAAATAAAATTATTTTTAATGATGGAAAATGCCAAAATTTTAATTGTTAAAATCTTTTGCTATACTGGCAGCACTAATTCAGCACTAAATAGTGGTGACCTCCATTGGTTTCTAATTTAAAGTCTTTTCTAGCTCTTGAGACTGCTGGCGTTGTTATACTAGCAGTATTTAATTAAAAAAAAATGTGTTTTGCATAATTTTTTTGCTTATACTGGCAGCACTAATTGAGCACTAAATTATTAGCTAATGTGCCATGGTACACTGCTAGCTAAATCAAAAGTTAGCATTGTTCTCATTTTTGGTCCACCTATCACAGCACCAAATATCTGTTATCAGCACTAAATTAGCACTAAATATTGATATTTAAAACTAGCTATTCTGCCGACCTGTAGCGCGGTCACGAACGGTACACTGCTAGCTTAATCAAAAGTTAGCATTGTTCTCATTTATGGTCCACCTATCTCAGCACCAAATATCTGTTATCAGCACTAAATAAGCACTAAATGAGCGCTATATTTTGATATATAAAACTAGCGATTCTGCCTACTTGACCTTCTGACTTCTAGCTTTAAATACGTCAAGCCACCACTGCGGAACTTTGACGCTCTTTTACTTGGCACTTTCTTATTAAATTGATAAACCAAAAAATAGGTGTCCATTATTTTTGGACAGGCTAACAGACACACTAAACATAAAACCTATTTATTTATGTCGTCATTATGCCTATTTACCACTCTGGCCAAGTGCGGGTTGGTGAATGTCACATGTACTTCAATCTCTTCCAAGTTCTCAGAACTTGCTGGTTTCCTCACTATATAACATCATGACATATACTTATATTGAAATGTATTTGGCAAATAAATGATTGATTTGATTTTATGCTTTTCCTTCACCGTTGAAGCACGTGTTTATAAACGCAGCATATAAACTACTTGAAAGGAAAATATAATATACATACCCTAAATATAAGTATTTGTTTGTGGTTTTTTATGTTTTTTTTTCTTGTGTTAATCTGTTTATGTTGTCTACTGTGCTGTTGTTTGTTTATGTACCAAAATAAATGTATTTCATTTTATTTTTCATTTCATATATACCTAACTCGTCAATATAACTTTTGAAACTATCATGGTTATCAATACTATTTAGATTATATCGGGATATTTACCATGATTGATTGTATTTCCAGTTTCTCGATATTTCGGCACAGTTACATGGCGATGATCACGGTTGAACTGAATCTGCATCAATTGGAGTAACAGTTTTATTGGCAGACAAAATTGATCTACCCTCTTTCTCACTCTTTTATTACGAGTCGATGCATCACTATTCAATCATGGTAAATATCCCTTTATAAATCTAAATAGTACCTCGTCAATGTTTCTGCGAACGGTACCACTTGAGGCTGTGCAGAATTCTTCCCTAGCTAAATGCTACGCCTCAAGACATTAACGTTCAGAGGGTATGAGGTTTTGCATCTAATTCTGCGGCGCCCTGTGCCCTTGGCGAAGTTCGAGGACTTGGGGAAATGTTTATAATATGCAAAAATGTTACATAGTTAAAATCATTTTATCGACGGCTGGGTACGAGTAGGAAGTCTGTAAGCGGTTTATAGCGGCGTAAATGTGACGTTTATTGTATGGGAAGATTTATCTTATGTAAAATATAAGAGCTAATTCAGAACATGGTTGGGTGACCGGACAGAGTGCATTTTTTAAAACATTAAAAATGTTTTATGTTACCTACATATTGTTTGTGTTGTTTTTATTGAAATTTTTTATTTACCTAAATGTATTATATTAGGCAAAATGATTTATTTTATTTTATGTTTTGCCTTCGCCGTTAAAGCACGTTTTTATAAACGCAGCATATCTCGTGTCACAATGTTTGTCCTCAATGGACTCCTAAACCACTTAACCGATTATAATAAAATTCGTACACTATGTGCAGTTCGATCCAAATTGAGAGATAGGATGGTTTTTACGGCGAGAAAAAATCGAATAATTTCCGGGAAAATGTTATACCCGTGCGACGCCGGGGCGGGCCGCTAGTATAATATAAATCTCTGGTTTATGGTACTTTTTGTTTTTTTTTCTTGGTCTGTTTATGCTGTCTACTGTGCTGTCAAAATAAATGTATTTCATTTCATATAATACCTAACTAGTCAATATAACACTGAAACTATCATGGTTATCAATACTGTGTATATAAACCGAACACGGAGCCCTAGGCGTAGTATGAGTCTAGGTCATACTAAAAAACTTTTTGTTTAACCAAAAAAAATTCAAAACGCCTAATTAAACCATAAGCTCGCGTCGCAATTTCGGTCCTAACTTAGACCATTCCGGTTCTCAGCCGTAGCTTATTATAACGCTAGAGGAATGTCGTTAAATTAAGTGAGCCTACATAAATAAACGTATTATTTTATGCCACGGGCCATACTTGTGCTTAATTAAATATACTTTTGTGTACACCATAATAAGGCTTTACGTCTCACATATATATACACACATACGGTGCTTTTGCACTAAAGATGAACATAACTACTATGATAATGGTCTCCTGTGTGTTGCCTTCAACTACAAAACCCAATAGACACCCAACCTATTTTTTATCTAACTAACTATTAAGGTAAAATTTATATCCTAAGTGTGCGAAAATTGGGTTTTGCGTCAAGATACGTCATAATTCAAAAATAGTGATGGAATGAACTTATCAAAATTAATTATTTTTAAATTATTTTTTTATATATAAATATAATATGTATAGATATTATGCTTTGGATATGTGCTATGGATAGTCGCTAGATAAGTAGCTAGTTTGGGCTTCGCATCTTTTTGTAGAAAAACCTAGTCATTTCCAAAGCTATATTTAAATAACTGGTAAAGGTTTATTCGCAAAAAGCCGCATTAAGTAAGCCCTGAGGGCCCTTCAAGGTATTGATATAACGAGATCCCTTTTGACGGAAGCGCGAAAAGTAATAAAATGTGAAATATCGTCGTAAAATTAAAATGTGGCGGTCTTTAGAGGCGAGGAATGGCAGTGGAGTGTGAAAATGTCGGCAATACTCAAGAGACAATAAGCGATGCTCGATTTATTATTTTCAATGGTATTTAAATATGATATCGTATCTTAGCTTATTTATGTTAGCTCTGCTTAGTTTGGAGTTGGGTGATGCTGTGTGATGATGTGATGCTGTGTGTGTGTGTTTTCTATACTAATCACTACAACATAGTATAAAACAAAGTCGCTTTCTCTGTCCCTATGTCCCTTTGTATGCTTAAATCTTTGAAACTACGCAACTGATTTTGATGCGGTTTTTTTTAATAGATAGAGTGATTCAAGAGGAAGGTTTATATGTATAATAACATCCATTAAATAGTGGAGAAGTACTGTTATTTTTGAGGTTTCTAATGTGATGTCGTAAATAATTACATTTTTCCGCTTACATTGCAAACGCATGCTGAACCCTACAAGTTTTATCAAAATAATGTACTAAGTATTGTACACATTGAAAATGTCTACAAAAAAGTCCGTGATGGTATATGTCTATCTCTTATGGATAACCCACAATAACTTTTTTTTGTCATTTACTTTTTAGGACAAATAATGGCTAATTTTCGAAGCGATTTTAACCAATACAGCATTAATCCTTAAGCAATGAAATACCTTGAATACATTGTTCATTTAATATAGATCTATATGGCCCTTTACACCGTATGATTTAAGTGAATATTTTCGAAGATATTACAGATTTAAAAATTGCGGGACGTAGCGTTTGCGGCGGCATCGGCCTTTTAATTACATAGGCTATATATTTTATACCCGTGCGAAGCCGGGGCGGGTCGCTAGTATTATACAAAATACAAAAATATTTATTTATCACTATTATCACACACGTTACAATTTCACTTAGCAGCGGTCCCCGCACGAGGCAAGCCTGTATTGTTACAATTTGGAATTAACCGGGTACAGAATATTATAAAGCTGAAGATGTTTTTTTTTGTTTGAACGCGTTAATCTGAGGAAGTACTGGTGCGATTAGTAAAATGATTTCATTGTTAGAGAGCCCATTTATCAAGGAAATATGCTACTTTTTACAGCGGGAGAATACTTTATTCCGGCGGTTAAATCCAAAAAGACGGGCAAAGCTGTAGTGTGCTGCAGTATACATATACTAGCTGACCTCAGCAAACGTTGTTTTGCAAAATGAAAAATAGATAGTAGCCGATTCTCAGACCTACTCAATACGCATAAAAAATTTGGTAGAAATCGCCGTAAATCCGTTTCGGAGGTAACTAACATTGTGACATGGAAATAAGATTAGATGAATTTATAATTTGAAAAATTTTAGTTCTATAAGTTTATTTTTTAACCCCCGCCCAATAAAGAGGGGTGTTATAAGTTTGACGTGTCTGTCTGTCTGTCTGTCTGTGGCATCATAGCTCCCAAATGGATGGAGCGATTTCAATTTAGTTTTTTTTGTATGAAAGGTGAGTCTGGCGCGAGTGTTCTTAGACATGTTTCATGAAAATCGGATGTGCCGTTTAAAAGTTATGGGGGTGAGAGTGGGTAAGGAAAACCGAAAATCTGCAAATATACTAGTGTGGGGTATCAAATGAAAACGCATCGCGTCCACATTACATAATATTATGTTGTTTTACATTTAAGGAAATGAAAGCATTGGAATCGGGTTTTTTTTTTTAATTTTAAATTTAGATTTATGGAGAATAATGTTCGAATCTTTCGGGGATAACCTTTTCTTTCAGAAATGTCTTCAAAAGCGAAGTCTTCGTGACTTAAAGTTTTCACAACTTAGTCGTTGACTCTTTACTAATTTATGAATCAGAATTATTTTGCTACTTTCGAAACCTGTTTTACAAAAATAAAATAATTTAGGATCGACCTATTGAATTTGGCATGATGACTACATAAAAAATAGGTATTCTGTTTAGTTTTCTCTTAGCCTATCTAAAAATGTAGGATACCTATTTTTCACTTTATCACATTAAAAGAAAGTGTCAAGATATAGAATCAAAGTTGAGGAGTCGGAGCTGTGTCTAGTGATGTCTAAATTGAGTTGTTGTTTCTCAACTCAGTGTGAAAAATTGACGCGAACTGTCAAGACAATGTTATTTCCTTGATTATTCTTAGTTTTGATTTAAATTTGCTTTAAATCTGCAATGTCCATGTATGCATAAGCGTCTAAGGAAATAAACGTTTTGACTTTGACTTTGACTTTGAGTACAAATTGCATGAAAGCGTAACGTCACGCGAAACTTCAATTCACTGTATCGTCTTGATTTTTCGTTTCCAAGAACCTTAAAAAATAGGTTTTTTTTTTAAATGATCTATATAACTAGAGCATTTTTGTTTTTCTACCTTTTTACTGCATTTAGGAAACTCTTCTAACAAATTGTGCTACCGTTACACCAATGCGCAAGTAGCACTTGATGTAATTTATTATAATCCATCGGAGATGTAGATATTTTAGAGCTAAGATGTATAGAAAATTCTTTATTACACACACCAATAAACATAAAAATATTATATTAATTAGTATTATTAGGTAACATTTAAACCTAGCATGTGTGATGGTCGGTCTTATTATTACTATTACTTTAAGCAATTTCTTCCAGACAACCTTTGTATTGAAAGATTATTAGTCAGGAAGGTTGTGGACGGCAGTTTTGGAGTTTAGTATTTCGTTCAGAGCTTGTTCAGACACGATGATCTCAAAACCCCAATATTATTTTTACTCTGTGACTGCCGTTAGGATTATAACGAGTTTGCGCGGTTCAAGGATGATTTGATATAACTGCGATTTTGTTGGGCACGTTTTTATGTCTATAAAGGTGATATTAGATGTGACATTTTAAGTTATATTATTATATTTTCGTCTTTAATTTTGCTACTTTAACTTCAAGTGTAATGCAAATGAACTGTCTAATGAATTATACTTTTACCGTGGGAAAATAACGTGTGTAATACAACAATGCTTTTTACCGATGTAAGTTTTGAGATAAAAATAAACGCTTCCATTCTATACATTGAGCATAGATAAGTAGGGCTGGGCCAGTGAGTAAGCGATTTTTGGTAACGTGGTTCGGAGAACCTTCTAGGTCCTCATGCGCTATCTTAGGCCACATTGTCACTTTACACTAGGTGAGATTGTGGTCAAATGAAGCCCTAGCTAGCATAAAAAAGTCAAGTTAATTTTCACCCACCTATAATAGCACTGATAAAATAATATATGTATGTATATGTGTGTAAACATTGAACGCTCGGGCGCCCGAAACTATTGGACAATTTTGATGTTTGGCATGAAGTATCTGTATATTATGTAATCTGTCCTATAGGTAGGTATTCCTCGTTCTCTAATTGTTCAGTTCCAATATAATCAGAAGACAAACAACCGTCTAATTTAGTATAGAAGTTGTCTTTTACCTTTTAAGGCAATTAAATTCTCTAAAATATCGTGCCATCCTTAAATGGCTGCGCCTATCAGGGAAAGAAGAAATGTTAGGATTCTATGCCTACTCTTTACTGTTTTGTTTGACCCCTTTGCTCCCAAATATCTAAAAGACCGTTTTCATTTCCTCTCTGATAAGCACAACAAATCTCTTCGATCTTCCTCAACTCTTCATATTTCGGCAACTCCTTCTCTGTGGAAGCAGTTCGCTTATGGAACGACTTACCTATAGATCTGCGAAAGATAGAATCCAAAGATACTTTTAAGCGCTCCATAAGGGAACACTTTCTGAAGCGATTGTATCAATAACTTATCACATTTCATTATTATTATCATTATTTTATTTTATTATCTTTTCCACATCTAGTTCTATCCTTATATTATTTCGGTTTTCATCATTTTTTTTCTTTAATTGATGTTTCATTTTTGTACTGTATTTAAATAAGTTTAATTTTAACAAATAACATTAAGTAGTTTTAAGATTTAACGCGCACGGAAACATTGTTAACAACCATCACAGGTTGGCAGGTAGAAAATGCCTAGGCATTAAGCCCACCTTTTTACACACAACTCAACGTTGTGCAAATAAAGTGTCTTAAATAAATAAATAAATAAAATAAACTTTTATTTGCAGCTAAAAGCATTGAGGAGAAATCTTCCGGCGTTGAGATCACTCGGGACAAAATAGCGGCCTTTTCCGGTTCCTTTAATGGAAGTCCTGAGGATCTGAGGACAATTCTCGTGTAATTGTCATAAATTTCCATTGTTGGGCTCTTGGAAACAGAAATTCGAGCAATGACCCAAATAAATGTGATCGGTGCTGGTTCTAAACTTATTATGAATTATAGACGTCCACCGCGTCAGTCTGTCCTTAAGTACGCGATAATCTCTAAAACTGAAGAACGAATGTTGAAGCAGTTTCAGCAATTTATTATAGTGACTCAAGGGGCAGGTTTTTGCATCCGAGCAAAGCCGGGACGGGCCAGCTATATATAAATTTTTCCTTATTTTTTCCTTGCAAACGATAATTATTAATATGATGCAGTGCATTGTAGTCTCGGATTTTATGCGATTTGTACATATTTTTTAAATCACAAGCCCCACTTTGATGTTCAATTTCTATGAATTTTCTAAATAAATCTAAAAAGCGAAAAAAAAGGTATGCAGTATTTTTGGACGGGCTTGCAGACGGACTAAACAAAATACCATTTTTTTAATGTGGAAATCATGCTTAATAGCATAATAGCTGTCAAAGAGAATTTGCGTTATATGGAGGGTTACTAGCAATTGAGCGAGTGCAGTGCGGAGTATATTATAATTGTTATTAAAAACGTAATACGACTATTTCTACGAAAATTTTAAGAAAAATACCGTTTCCTATTCTGACGTTTGAATTTCGATCGTCAGGCGACCGCATTGCGCCGATCGATTCGGCCGCGGCCGCGAGCACGCACGCCGCTCACGATCCTTGCTCGCCACTCACCTCTGAAATTTTGTCAGGTTATACCACATACAACCTCCTTTGCAATACGTGAAAACTCCTTGCAGGAACTATTTAAAGTTTTGTGTTGATTGCACACAAGTTGTCTTTTGCAGATTGCGTGTTTGATATCTGAAATCTCCTTTTTCGGATTTGATAGGCGCCAGTTGTAGTGTAGGCATAAGTTTTAAAAAGAAAAAAGAGTAATGAGATCTTTAAAAAAAAAATAGCTTTTCTTTATACAACCTAGGACTAATTAGAATCTCAAATACCTACATAACCCTCCTGTGCAACTGCGCCAGCAGCAGTTATGTTAAAATAAAATAAACGATCGAAAATAGTATATTTAGGTGAATAATTCATGAATACAATTAACTTTACATATATTAAACATCTACTGTTTTAAATATTGATGCTCATAATGTATGAAGCTCAAACACGTGTGAATATGTAATTGAATTGAATTTTCCAAATATTATGTTTCTCACGAATATTATGGGTATTCTGTCTGGTGTAAGGAATGTGTTTTAAAAATATTTTAGTCGCTTAAATGTGTCAGCACAGGAGAACCATTGAAATTGTTCTGAAATATGCGACTCGTGGCGTTGAATTATGCGATTTTCCCTCAGAAAGTTATTATTCCTTGAGTTTACACTTGTAGCTATGTTTGAGGTACCTACCCTAGGAGATCCGAATAGAAATAGTCGTGTGTAGAGTAATGACAATTAAATATATTCGTCCACATCCAACAATCGCTGACCATATTTTTGTAGGAGAACAATTACTTACAAAAAGTAGGTCAGAAATAAAATGGAGGAAAAATTGGTCCGATTATCTGTCGTACAAAAACTCTGAAATGGGCAAGCAGCCTAACAATTCCACAGATATTGGTTAAAGTGACAGTGACGTACAAGTAAATCAAAAGGCAGTTGGTAAAGACAGTACAAATAAAGAAATATTTTCTGACAATCCACACAACAACATCATCACCGTGGTAAGCTCTAAAGACATCTGATATACTTAATATAATAGATATACATATATAGATATTCTTAGTATACATATTAAACATCCAGATCAAGACAATATAAATCACTATGGCCGTTGGTTGGGGCGAAAAGCTATCTTCAAAACCTAAGTGCAGGTCTTAACCTCAATCAGTAATTGGAACATTTGAAGTCGGTTGCAATCCTAGGTTTACCACTTTTGCGCCATTCGTATAATATCGTAGTCTTAATATAATCTTATAATATCGAATCTACGGACTGAGATTTTGCCATGTTTTTTTTGTCA
The DNA here is from genome assembly GCA_929108375.1 of Gymnoscelis rufifasciata. Lineage (NCBI taxonomy): Eukaryota > Metazoa > Arthropoda > Insecta > Lepidoptera > Geometridae > Gymnoscelis > Gymnoscelis rufifasciata. The sequence goes on from OV815314.1 coordinate 14,328,549, forward strand.
GCTTTACATTCGTCGCCCGAAACAGTTTGCTTGTAAACTTTTAATAAGATTATTTTAATTTGCTGCGCTGTGGCAGCATCTCGAATTTCATCAAAAACCTTTAATTCAAAACATACGGGGACTAGACCAAAACCCATCACCCAAATCCAATGTGGATTGCTAAGTAAAAAGTTATTCCGTTTTAAATTAAAAAAAAAAGGTGTGTGTGCGATTCACACACGATAGAAGTGAAACTTCAGTAAATCGACGAAAGAATAAGAAGAATAAAAAAAAAGTGTGTGTGTGTCAGCTACGACGCACGATTGGAGTCTACTACTTACGAACTATAGTTATGATATTTAACGAATAGAAAAAAAGGGTAAATGAACGCATCTGCTAAACTGATAAGAGAAACAAACATTATATCTGTAATTATTCGGATTATTTATATTACTTCAATAAAGCGTATGACATAAAGTATGTTACAAAATAATATAAATAAAATACAGCAATACCTCTTTGCGCGATACTTCGTAGTCTCAATTACGAAGTATCGCGCAAAAAAATTTAAATAAAGCATTGTATTTGTGTCTCTTACCATTTCCGTTTCATCTTTTTGCATCCGGTTTGAAATCACTACGATTCTATAGAAGTTTCACTTCAAAAAAAACATCTTATTTATTATTGAATAATCAACTTTGTAAACTTTAATATGTTTTTTTTTTATAAAAGTATATTTTTTTCTAACTCATCTTCCATTGTTTTAAGGTACAAAACCATATCGATTCATTAATGTGTCGTTCCTTAGCACACGGACGTTGGCTGTTGACGGCGAAATAGCCAATCACGAATGCCGTAAACCAGTAAGAAATAATAAAAAATTTCGATTTATTTGATTCCTATCCCGAACTCGCACAGCATGCTTCGAAATAACCCCATAGCGTTTATCTTAAAATTCTAGATCGTTTTTTGCAAATGTATAATTCTAGAATTAGAGAATAATTTTGACAAATTGGAAAAGTTCTCACTGGGTATGTGCATTGTGCACTTATTCTGTTGGTAGCACGAGTTTTAATTTGGATGTTGTAGGTTGTATAAGTAATTTTATTAGGTTGGCAGAGCGCTAGAGTGTGCTTACTGCTGTGCCAAAAAGCCTAGACTCATAAACTGTCGCGCGAGGCAAATCTTTTCTTACAAGTTCAGTTGGAAATAAAAAAAACTTTTAAATCTTACTGATACTTCATACATTTCCTAAGGATTTAACGACTCTCCAAATTGATAAACAATATTAATGCAGGTGAACCCGCAGCCATAAACTGTATGAATTCTGTTTTGAATCAAAACCTGTGTCACAAAATTCAACATATTCTTATATTTTTTTAAAATTATTAATTTGGAATTATACTTATTAACAAGTCCAGAGAAATAGCCAACAAATGATCACTGTTCTATGATTATACAGAAACATCATTATCATATTTACTCCTTACCTTTTAGTCTTCATGCCCCATCTTAGACCACATCGTCACTTTACATCAGGTGAGATTGCGGTTAAATAAAGGCTTATCTAGCATTAAAAAAAAAGTTTTTTTTACTGTTGACTGTATGCATGCCGGGTATGCTTATCGGTCCATCTAGAGATTATTCATAACATCATAACTGGCTTTCCACCCCGCGTTTTATGGATTTCCCGAATTTTGATATTTATCTAGCGGTAAAAGTATACATTTACCTTCTTGAATCTCTATTTATTTCTGTAAACTGCATTAGAATCTGTTGCGTAGATAAAAATATCTTGGGCGAAACTCTCGCGCCTATGATACGAACTTATTTGAAAGTCAGTATTTATTTTTGTGTTTGTTCGCTATTAAATAATTTGTTCTATGGTTGTTTAACAATTGCCCTTCAGGGGGAAGTTCTCGTGCTTAAGATTAAAACAATATGGTAAAAAATTAAAAAAATCTACCGACTTTAAGTTGTATTGCAAAATAAGTTATAAGAGAAAGAATATTTGAAGCGCCCCCTGAATAAACAGACAGCGGTGCGACTTCATTTTATACTAAGTAAATGCATGAGTTTGAGAAACTTTGAAACCTCTTTTCGTCCAAAATACCTCAGTGAAGATTATATCCTTTCATTGTGACGACATTAGGATCTGAAACCTGGTGCTTTATGAGCAAGCCTATTAAACATGAGAAAAATTAACTGAAAAATTATGATAAATGAAATTAATATTTCACCATAGAGGACCCTGGGAAGTCCAGTTGAAGGAGGTTTTATCACGCGCATAGCCAAACAGAGAAACTGAACGTAACTGAAAGAGGTTCTATTGGCTTTGAAACATCTTTGCCTCAGTTCAGAATTTAAAATGACTACATTGAAAAAACCTCCAAGCGCGTGGGAGTTAGTTTTTTTCCTTTTATAACGCAGTAAAACAACGTGCCGGGTCGTTTGTTATAAAACACAATATTGATATGAAAAGTAAGACCATTTCATGTACCTACTGCCGGCCTAACTCAACTTCGCACCGGTATATGTATATGTACATGACTTAATAATCTTCCCATCTATTGCCGAGAACCGCATGAAATTGTTTCGTAGCTTAAAATATCTAACAGCGGATCGAGATCATTTACACAATGCATTCTATTAGATTTATTATGTAAGTAATTATTTAATATGTAAAGCTTATTTATTATTCAACAGTTACCTTTTTATTATTTCGTTTTTAGTTTTTCTCCAGTCCATCCAAAGGTTGTCTGGAAGAGATCACTTTTAGTGATAAGGCCGCCCATTGTTACACTATTATTTAATGTTATTTTAGTTCTTAAGCATTGTTCTGTTGTATTATATTTTTGTGTTTCAATAAAGAGTATTGTATTGTGATGCAAAGAAGTGAGATGCGGAATCCATACTTATCATAAATAAAAGTTCCTCGCCACTCGATCTGCCTTTCTGTAAGTTCACAATAAATAATCTAAAATTAAAATTTAAAAATAAACCCCGGATTCCAGAACTTTCGTTCTCATTTTAGAAGTAATTTTTCGTATTCAAATGGTGTTAATTTGTTGTAAATAAAAATATTGTTTTAATTATTTCTCCAATAGTCCCGTTTGAATGCAAAGTACACGTTTTCATTCAAATGTATGAATGCAATTTTTCATTTTGCTAAAATCGATGACATGGTTCCTGAGAACAAATATTTCTGTCTTATATTTTCAGACATTCCCATACTAACCGAAACTTTTGTAACACCTGTAGGTAGGTATATACATACTAGCTGACCCCAGCAAACGTTGTGTTGCAAAATTAAAAATAAATGGCATGGAAATTTTATATTATGAGATTTGTTTTATTTTATCCCTAAGCCTCACCCACCACCAGAATTAAAACTCTGTGGTTGTGATATCTTTATTTAATCCCTCCCTGGTGGGTTGGCTGTTGTCCAATTATCGTCCACTCTGACCTATAAACAAACGAGTAATGTTTCATTCAGTAATTCCATAGATTTCCTTCCTTTTCTTTGTTTTACTGTGGAAAAATTAAAAATATTTAAATGACACTAAAGAGGACATTGGGACCCGAAGTAAAGGAACAGGGGATGATCTTCTTAAATTTGACATTGGCAGAATGCGATTACCGAGTTATCAAAGCATAAAATATGTCCAGTTGGTTCTGAGGTTAGCCAGAATAAATAGACGAACCACTTATTCTGTTCTGGAAAATTAAAAGTATTCATGAATTTGTTGGTAGATTTTTGACCATTAGGGCAGGTTCATTAATATTATAGTTCCAAGGAAACAGTCTTAGGAGACTATACATCTTTTTTAAAGAAATTCTCAAATACATTTACAGATTTTGGAAAAAAGATTCTGTCAACTAAAATAGCAATTATTTCTTTTGTCTTAAATTTCTATGCATCAAAAGACTAATGGATCAAAGGTTTGAGTACTAGAAATGAGAGAAATCGTACGTACCTGCCCTTTTGGTTCCTTCTCAGAAACCCACCCTGTACAATTATAACGTCAATTGTGTCAATTGTTATATAAATTACGTATGTGTTTCTCCTACTTGTGTGTTCTTACTGTAATACAAGGTCAGCCAGGTATATACTATACCTAACGTCTGTACTTAATTGGTACATTAGTTAGGACATTAAGGTACGCTACGAACAAGAAGCCATTACATTTAACAAGTGTCTGGAAGTAATGCTTTTAGACATGCTCGAATGGCCTGGTATTAAAATTCGGTGAAGTGGTGTATGTTAGTATAAAACTGCTTTTAAATTGAATTGATTAAGGTTCTCTGTTGTTATGATAGGTACTTATAATAGTAATTAATAATCATTTATTGATAATATTATTATACGTCACAATTACATTTTGTTTACACTGGTTTTTTAGTACTAAAAATGTCAAAACAAATAAATCATCAAATTCAATTACATAAATATCGTCGATGGAAATTTCAATTGGCGTAAAGGACAAAACCCAACTTTTCAGGAGAGCCAAAAAACACTTTTTTTTATATAAATTAATTTTTATCTTAATATATATTGTACTTACAAAAAACATTTTTAGAGGGACTCTATTTTATTTGACAAGCTCTATTCGTTGATATTATTAAAATTACTCTAAATACTATATTTAAAAAGTTTTTGTCCTTTACGACGTAGCAATTTTGCTAGTTTTTAGACATACGCCGTCTATTTTTATGAACGAAATTAAACATTTTGGTCGTATCAGACATTCTGTTAAATAATTTACCAGAATTTGTGTCGTAAGTCGATAATTTACTCATAAAAATTAGCTGTAAAGGTCACAATTTTGGTTTCAAGCCTTTGTGTTTCAATAAAATTAAGATATTTTCCACGTAAAAGTAATTAAAATAACATCTGATATAAACCTCTTTTATTGGTAATTTTTGTGAAATTTTTACAGCAATATTTTTGCACTACAGAAAGGTATTTAATAAAAAAAGGACATTCATTTGAAAAACACTTTACAGAGGTAAGACAACACTGTATTTACATTAGCAATTATTAATCTAATGCAAACTTAATTAAAATAATATAATTGAACGCTCAGGTAAATAAAGTTTTTTCAATAATTTCAATTTAAATCAAATGAATATAACAAATATACCCTGTATCTTGTGTATTTGAAATCGTAGGAAAACTGCATGTTCTTACGATTTTTAACCTGTTCGATGAATTAAGGAATAATAAACTGTAGAAAATTTGTTTAAATCCTGTTACAAACAATTGTACCTTAACTATTTACCTAACTACATTTTTCAAGGAACATTTTACCAGACTTTTTATTTAACTTTGGTTTAAATTATACCTTGTTATAATTATTTTAATCAGTCTTCTGGTTTTTCTGGCACTTTTACTTCAATTTAATTACAAGTGTTCCTACAATTAAATCATACACACTAACAACTTTTGAATTTAGAATAAATGTCTTTACTGTAACTTTGAACAATATAAACTCTAACAAACATAAAATCCAGACAGCTCTTTAATCGTTTTAAGATTATTATTAATTATAATTGTTTTAATCAGACTTCTGGTTTTATTTGGACTGTCATAAGCATTAAATTATACTTACATATTAAAAAAAATATAAATATTATATTTATATGCAATAAAGAATTATTATTATTACATACTACTTTGTACGTTATTGTAACTGTCCTTCGTTTTAGTTTAGTTTAGTTAACAACCATTTTTTATTATAGAATAAATTTACCTTTACTTTTATTAATAACAACTGTAATCCAGACTTCTATTGTTATCGTTTTAAGATTATACTTACATAATAATTGTTTTAATCAGACTTCGATTTACTTGCACTTTTATTAGAATTAAATTATATTGTGTACACTACTCTGACCGTAACACCGTTCCTTCGTCGAATCATACACACTTACAACCATTAGTTAGTATAGAGTAAATGTACCTTAACTTTTTTTATCAGCAACATTATGTAGGGATGGTACTCGTAATTCTAGATACTCTTTGTGGAAGCGCTTTGGAATAGTATTATTGTCACAAAGCAAGTCTTTATATTTAGCTATAGATATGGGCAATCGGTCTTGGTATGCAGGTTTTAGGTCGTATGTCAGTGTATTACATTCTTCCGGTATTTTCAAGCCCTTTTTACAAAACATTACCTATATAAGGCCTGAGCTTTTTTCTGGCTGATTCAATGAATGTTGGCCACTGACTGGGCCCCCAAACGATAAGATTACGTACTTCGCGTTCGATTACTGAATGCATCGAGTCTACTGGCATGTGCGTATGGCCAGGCAACAAATAATTGATCTGCACGTTTTGAACGTTTGTCGATGTTTGCAAAAAATGATACAGAGCTGCAAGTACAATTTTGTTCTTGTTTTGACCGGTACAAGAGTCGCGGTGCAATAAAACGTTTCTCCCCAAATATAACAGATTCCGTTTTGAGTACCGATTTCATAGAAAGTCAAGTCGTACATGGCGTATTTTCGACTGTAATATAGAAGCATGCTTTTCCCGTGGGGCGTTTTTCATACTTTTTGCAAATCGATGCCAAAATTCATGGTCGTAAAGGGCAAACCAAAAACTTAACCGTACATACGCTAAAGCTTGTTTAATTTCTAATTAGTTATCAGAGTCGTATAAGCCATCACAAAAAAACCCTTTTCGTTGTGATGTTCTTTACACCCATATTAAAAAAAATGCAAAACTTGCCAGAACTTTACACCACAAAATGTATTTTCTCCCACCAAAATATGCGATAAAATGCTTGGACGTAAAGGTCATAAACATTGGAATTTAGAAACTTTGAGTTTACCATTCGATAGATCTCGAAGAGCTGATTACGGCAATATATATAACTCAATATCGACATTTTGTCCTTTACGCCAATTGAAATTTCCATCGACGATAAATGTCAAATTGCAAATACTTAGTCAATAACACTCTAGTCAGTCAGTCTAGTTTTAAATAATAAATAAATTACAATACAAACTGAATGTCAATGCAAGCAAATTAATTGGTATGTCAGCTACTTATGACTTACCCTAGTATTTATAAAAAATCATAATTATATCTGGCTTATACAAGATGTTTTGGATATGATATTATATATAAAACGGAAAGGGTGTGAATGGCACGCACCAGGCGAACATATTATGTTCTACAACATTCGATTTGGGGCCCCTTTTTTCGGAAAAAGGCCTCTTGTTGTCGTGATATTGTGGTCGAATGAAGGCTTTTACAGCATTTACAGAGCATCAATCGGGGAAGTGGTGGAGAGGAACCTAAATTGTAACTGAAATCGTATTAATGTGTATTTGCAAATCGTCTCAAAATCAAAAAGAACATTTTTACTGCTTCGGGCGAGCTCACGGTTTATGGACGATCATTATGTTGCGATATCGCTACTGATTTTAGAATCTTTTGTAGGCATTTTTTTGTTATAGTAAGCCTACAGAAGGAGATGGCGAGAAACATTCTTACACTTCTGCCCACGATGCTATTGCATACTTATGGCAAAAATACACCGAAACTAAATTCATTATCGTACAATATTAAATCATGGAATTGTTAAAAAATCTGCGCAAGCATCAAGGTCGCCGTCTAGCATCTGTGATAACAAACACTATCTGTTTTACATCATTAGATGAGTCACGGACGATTATGTCATTATGCAGTTTGTTTTTGTCTTAGTTGGTCGAGAGTTTATTATCGTACATGTTTGAGCCTTGGGTTAAACCTAAGATATTTATAGATTCTAAACTTATATTATATTTATAGATTTTATAAAACTAAGGGCAAAGTCATATTACAAATAATCTTTGATTAATTTCCATCAAAGATTACATCTGTGCCTATTGCTCTGTAATATGTTAGTAATTACAGATCATTGATTGAAAGTAATCAGAGGCCATTTGCGACATGACAATTAAATTACCAATTATTTTAAAATTGATTTGAGATAATTTTATCAGGAAGCAACAGCTTTAATGTAAAAAATAATCATCAAAATCCGTTCACAGGTACCAAAAAACCGCAAGTCCAACTTTCAAAACTCAATCACGTCTTCCATTTTTATAAGTTGGTTAGGAAGCAAAAGGACGCGCTCTAATCTTTAAACGTTAATTTTACAGTAAATGCATTGAGCTTCTTTTGTAGATTACGCTACGACAAACAGATTTTACAAACATATCTATGACCTCCGAGCGGCAGATCGCGAGATATTTCAGGAAAACAGATTTTCGTGACCAAAAGGACCTATATAAAACTTTTTACCGGCACAATATCAATGTAGATTTTCGACAGCTTCATCAAACAGCCTTTTAAAAGGTGTACACATAAATTCAGCTCATCATCACCCGATTAACGTTCCCACTGCTGGGACACACGAGACTTCTCTCTTGGCGAGAGCGATAAGGCCTCGATTCACCACGCTGGCCAAGTGCGGGCTGAATACATGTCTTTCAAACTCTTCAAAGTTCTCAGAACATGCTGGTTTCCTCACGATTTTCCGCCTTCACCGTTAAAGCACGTGTTTAAAGCGCACATACATTTATTTTATAAAAAAATAAGAAAAATCCAGAGGTACGTGGCAAGGTTTGACTCACGTCATTCGAGTCGACGTGTCCTCCCACTTAGCCAACACGGCTTTTCTAATCATAATCATCTTATCATATTTTATTAGATGCAAAATACTTGAAATGTAGGACTATGACGTTTCCTCAAAAAATGCCGTACGAGAGCTCCAATAAAAGAGAAGTTTATAAAATATTCTTAGTTGCGTTAAGACATGATTTTTTCTGAAAAAAATTCTTTAAGGCTAACCAACTTCCTAAATTCCCCAGTTCTTCCTGAAAATGCACATAGTTTCAACATGTTTCTGTCTACCATGCTTAAAAAAATATATCACTTTTAACACAGATTATATACTAAATATTCTGTTAACAGGCACATGGAAGTTATGAAGTTCAGCTGTAGATATAGAATACGGGTGATAGCAGTGCCGATGACCTTGCGCGACCTCTCACCGAGGCTGCGAGGTTGCAGCACTGCATTACGTAGAACGGGCAGGTACAGATAGTAAAAATCGATTATATATTTGACGATTTTTTTTCTTTAAAATATTGTTTTTTCTTGAATGGTCATTATTAACCATAGAACGTTTTCGAATTTTATTTTTTTGTGTTTTTCTGCAGATTTGTCACAGTTTTTACGAATATTAATAAACTTTATGATTATTTCTTCCGATTAAATTGAGTTTATAAGTTTTCTATTATAAGTTGTTGTCTATCAAGTGTTGACATATTTTACTGTAAGTTTATTGTTTATTTTTGAATTATCGTATTTCTTGATGTATAGTGACTTCAGCATCCAGTTTTGATGAAAATATATTTAGGCACTTACAGAAAGAATCGAGCATTTTATCTCATAAAACCCCACCCAGAAGTTCGGTTTCTGTACCATACCTTTCCGGTCCCCCTCCAAATAAGCGGAGGGTTGATATAGAATAAAAATGCAGCGGCGATAACCCTTTCTAGTTAAAAAACTATGAAGTGTTTTTTCTTTCCGAGGTCCTGAAATAGAAAATAACTTACTCAAGTAAAATCATTAACATACGATTAAACAAATAAATTTCAAAACGTATTAAGTATCTTGAACACCAAATTGGAATTCATAATAAGTGTTATGTGATTATGATTAATCAGTCTGAAATGGATTTATATAAGTACCTACTCGTATAATAGTGATTTTAGAATAATTTTTATACTTTGGGGTTATCCAGTATTCAAGGGTACCGTTAGTGTATGTCCAGGATGGGTACGTGGCTGTTTTTGACTTTCAAGTTGGTCGCATTAAAATGTTATAAGATTAAGTAAATAAAATCTCGTGTAGGTCGATCTTTGAATAAAATTTACTTTTTGAACAAAAGCCTCATCGGTAGATACTATCAGTATCTACCGATGAGGCTTTTGTTTAACGTAAAATTATCATAGCTATATTGCACGCACTTTGAAGGGATACTTAGTCACTGAGCTTGAGAGAATCTCAGATTAATCCGCCTAACTGACGTTGTCTGGCTGGTCGGTTTAGGATAATGTCAGCTGATGCATCTGACGGCAATCCGATGGAGCGTCTTCGATGCATCCCTCGATGAGTAAATAAACCGTAGATAGATATAACAAGCTGTCCGATGCTCATAAAAACTGGACATAGATGACAGATGACATTTCATCGTAGAATCGCGTTTCAAGCAAGCTATGTAATTTTTTTTGTTCTTCGTAACTAGCAATGCATTACTAACAGCCTGACCTATAGTGTATCGATAAAATTAGGCTTTGACGGTGCGGTATTGGCGCGGCGGCGGCGTGTGTGTACAGTGGAGTGGTGCAGCGGCGGCGCGGTGGCGAAAAAATGTCAAAACCTTAGCCAAATATAAATCTAAATTAAAAATTTAAGAAAAACCCCCGATTCCAATGCCTTAATTTCCTTAAATGTAAAACAACATAATATTATGTAATGTGGACGCGATGCGTTTTCATTTGATACCCCACACTAGTATATTTGCAGATTTTCGGTTTTGCTTCCCCACTCTCACCCCCATAACTTTTAAACGACCCAACCGATTTTCATGAAACATGTCTAAGAACACTCGCGCAAAACTCACCTTTCATACAAAAAAAACTAAATTGAAATCGCTCCATCCGTTCGGGAGCTATGGTGACACAGACAGACAGACAGACACGTCAAACTTATAACACCCCTCTTTTTTGGTCGGGGGTTAAAAAACTAGGGAACTGGCGTTGACTTTGCGCTATTCAGACGTAATGAGTTAGATAAACCGCTATTTCATCCAGCTATCTTCACAAACAAACCTGTCGGTGTTCATAGCATAGAGATTTTCTACTACTGGTGCGTTCAAGACTAGAATACAAAGTAGCCCGAACATTTTGTTATCTGTGGCCTGAGGTGCCCCGAAGATTCAACGGGGATTTTATCCGGCGAAATAGCGAATAAGAGCAATAGTGTTTTACGAAGGAGGTAAGGATTATCTAGCTTCAGGAATGTTTGTGTTTTGGTTGAAAGGAAAATCAGCGTTGCTTCTCTAGATATTATACATTTATTTCAAAATGACATAGGGCTTTTAGCCGTTTGCCGGCGATGACTGCTCAATTTTCTAGGTGTAATAAATTGGTATAAGTATATTTCGCATTCACAGCCAAGGGGGTACCAAGAGACTACCATATCATAATTTGGGCCATAGAACTTCTACTGCTGAACTTATGCTCCTCTCAAAAAATTAGGGTTACAGATAACTAGTATTTTTCTCGGTACGGTGCTTCTATAGTTATTCCACATGCCGGTTATGTTGGCTCGGTTTCTCTAACATGGTGTTTCAAACCCCTTACATCCTTCGAGACTACTATTATGACTCCTACAAGTATTAATATTACTTACCTACTATTACTACTTACTTATTTATTGTTCCAAGGAAATTCAATGTACTTTTCATATAAATTTTAATTATGTTCTCAAATAAAATAATGACATATTATTCAATGTAAATTGGCCGAACTACGATTTTTTAAATAAATCGACTAGTTCAAACTCCATTATACATAAGTCATATTTTTTAAAGTCAAAGTCAAAACGTACGTAAATTAGCGACCCGTGTGCCGGTAGTTAATACATTTAGGATTTCGTAAAATTTCGTTCAACTGAGTAACATCTTTTTCTCTTTATAATTCTATTTAACTTGACACTGGCAAACTGACAAAACGCTTCAAGCGCTGAGTCCAATTACTAGAAATTGAATTGAATGACCCATATGACAAATATTCGAAAAACCCTTGAGGCTTGGAACAGTTGGTGCACATTACTAATAATAGCTAAGGAGAATCGGAAACTCATTCAATCAATTAACTCTTTATTGTAATCTTTTTTGTATTTTTTAATAAAATAAAATACTAATAACTAACAAAATAAATAAATAAATATTTCCGGACAATCCACACAACATCTAGCCCCGTGGTAAGCTCTTAGCTTGTGTTACGGGTACTAGACATCTGATATACTTAATATAATAGACATACATACATAGATATTTTTTATTATAAATATTAAACACCCAGACCAAGGAGAAAATGCTTGCAGAGCATACAAACACTTGACCCCCTCGGCGGGAGTCGAACCCGCTACAGTCTATAACAACATGTACAATGGGAGGCCTATCTTCTTATCCTCTTCCATCTCTTTTCTTCTTGTTATTCTTATTGTATTTAGATTTCTTACATTCAACCAAACCCTAAAAGATGAAACACATACATAATGTACGTGTCTTAAAAATTGGAAGTGCACAGAATTTATACATTTAAGTATGTACACAATTGAATACTAAGCATACGATAGACAATAAAAACACCAATTGGATGAATACAATACTATCCATACTAATATTTTCTTTAATGGGAAACTATATTTGTTCCTATTTTACGCAAAAACTACTGAACCGTATTAAATGACACAGATTCACTAGGGCCTGAGAAAGGACATAGGCTTTTTTTTAACCGCGGAAAAATAACGTTTTGCGGAAAAACCGTTATAACGCAGGTAACATCGCGGGGCAATACTAGGTTAACATATAAACAACAACATCGAAAAGTTCAGTCAGCGAGAGCGAGAAAATAATCCTTCATTCCACTCTATCTATTCCTAAAAACTGCATATAAACTGCTTAAAATATCTTTGTGACCAGACCGCGGAAGTGACATTTCATAAATCTGTTTTTCTTATCACCTTACAGACAGTCAAATGTATGAAATTAACGTCGACTTATAACATCATCATCATCTGAATCCTTACACGTGACCTCCGGGTGGTGCTAAGAACAGTCTCTGGTGGGAGGCTTCGGCCGCGGCTTGTCACCACCCTCCGGGCTGGGCCAGTGCGTGAAGCGATTTTTTCGTGTTTCGTATATGTGGCCCGGAGAAGCCATCTACCTTCTAGGTCTTCATGTCCCATCTTAGACCACATCGTCACTTTACATCAGGTGAGATTGTGGTCGGTGATCGGTCATCGGTCGCCTGCTCTGCAAGGCGACACCGCCGTAACAGATGATCCACGATGCTGACACTTTAGTTTATAAGATTTATATTTTTGATGTATGTAAGTCTATAAGGTATATGTTTATATGGGCCTTAGATGCCTGAAATAAATATTAAATAAATAACATACGTTAAAGACATTAGTAGAACCTATCTGGCAATCGTATGGAAGATAATGTGGAAAAGAAACGCTATTTTTGACTGACAGTCAGGTGTATTAATTTTATTAGTATATATAACAGTATGTATGTTTGTATGTTCCTTTGTAGCACTGTATAGAACAAACGCCTGGGCCGATTTTTATGATCCACACGTCAATAAATTCCTCTTAGTCCGGTGAGGGTCACTGATAAATAAAATAAAATAAACATTCAATATGGCGACTGGATGCAATATTGTGAAAATAAAAAAAATCATGTCAACAAACTATTAACAAGTGGGGTATTGTTGAATAGGTATATAAAAATCATTTTTAGTTTTCTTTCAATATATGTAGTTGTATCCGATTGACCGGATCTATACCGCTTTAAAGTTGCGTCATAAACATTCTCAAATATTGGTTTAAAGACAGTATTAAGTCACCGTCATGTTATATTTATTATTAATTTAAGTTTGTTTATTTGATTATATTAAAGTTGAATTTCGACCACAGGGCTACCACTAGTATTGGGAAACGATCACATTTTGTAAGTGAATGTTGATATTTAAAATGTAATAGATAATTATTTGTTATTTGTTAGGAAAATAAATGCATTTTTTTGAAGTGAAACTTCTGTAGAATCGTTGTGATTTCAAACCGTATGCAACGGAAACACGACAAGTAAGCCAATATTAAACGCTAACAAGGTTAAGCAACTTTGCGCGACGCCAGTACTTGCATGGGTGACCGCTCGAACAAAATCTTTTTGCACAGTATTTTTTTTTATTCATCTCATTCTTTTGTCGATTTACTGAAGTTTCACTTCTATCGTGTGTAAGTCGCACCCACACCTTATTTTTGTTCTTTTTCTAATGTCCTTATTAAATGTTTAGGTATAGGTCTCAACCAGTACTGGGACCGGCACGACCCGGCCCAGGGGACCTAGACCGTTGTCAGGATATTCGGAAGCAGTCGAGTGGATAACAAGGTGACGAGAATCTAAATTGACGAAAATGAAGCGAAATTTGTTTGAGATTACCGCGTTTTTACGTGATGGTTTTGTGACATTTTGTGGTTCGCTTAAGTTATCATTAGGGGTTTTTATTTATTCTGAGAGGAGTCAAATGTTTACCTACTTAACATCAATAAGAATCTTAGAAAGTTCTCATAGGAAAAGTATTTTCTATGAATTGAATGTACAGTACACACATAAAAAAATAGTTAACAACTTATTCAAGAAATATATGTGAAAATTTCTTATTCAATCTTCTCGCACAACGAGCGAATAAGAAAAAAAATGTAGCGCAATTTAATTCTCCGCTTAAAAAATACAAAAAAGCTTTTGAGAATTTTTCTGCGGCATTCAAAGTAACATGGAAGAGGAAAAGATTTGAAGAAAAAGTGTTATGTTTCAATTTAATTTTCAAGTCATAAACTAAACAAAAAGTCGACCCCTGACAATAGTAGGCACTATTTGTCCCTAATTCTATTTTAGGACAGCGATTGATATTCAGATTGCCGTAAGAGTGAGAAAGAACACATAGGAAGCAGGTAGGCTGCATAGCTCTCCTTATTGATCGAGGGCTCCAATTGAGGCTCAGCAATAAGATCGAATGAAAAGTCAATTGCGTGACGGAAATCGATGCGTATAACATAATCATCAAGATCACGAGTAATGGTGGGAAGCCACCCCGTTTCATATCGATTGCCGACATTCTGCGAACAGCTGAGCACCGAGGTTAGTCAGCCGGTTGTTTAGACGCAATGCAGATCACGTGTGCGCCTGAAAAACTTAGAAGCCTTCTGTATACGCCCAAAGCTTCCATCCTGTTTTCTCCAGTGGATGTAAAGGCTGGATAGAAAGAGGTAGAGGGTGGTGAGTTTCTGATTCCGCTGTGGCGTCTGCGTGGCGAGCGCGTCGGTCGATTTTTGCGCGCGCACCGGTCTGCCGTAGGGGCAATCCCGATCGTCATTCCGGGCTCGACCGTCGCGGCGAGCGGTCGGATTGTGAACTTGGCTCCCGCCGCTCGGCGATGGAGCAAGACGAGGAGCGGTCGCTGTCCCTGGGCACGGAGGTGTCGGCCTCCGTGCCGCCCCCGAGCCCGCTCACGGGCTGCTACCTGCTCGCCATCATTGGCGAGCCGCACACCCAGGAACACAAAGAGATCATCCTACAGCGCCTAGTCAAAGGTAAGCCACAATTCGCCGGCCGGCAAGTTTTCTCGCACTTTCTCCATTCTTCGCGTTTTATTGTCGATACTTCGATGGCTCGATTGGTGTCAATGTTTTCTTATGTAAGTGAGGTTTTCGTGCTAGTGGCCGCCGCCGGATCCGTCTGTTTTTCCTGTTACGTCACCGGTGACGAATAGGCTGTGTTATTAGGTTGATTGAATAATTCAATGGAGTCGGTGCGTGATAGTTTTTGTGTCAAGTAATTTAACGCTTTGTAGTTTTATTTCTTGCTTTGGATTCTAAGTTACCAGTTAGTTTTATACTAACCGGCGTTTTATAAAAAAGTTTTTACTACTTAGTAAAGACATTGAAATTACTGTGCTTCTGGTAGAGCTTTATGTAAGCCTCAACTTAAATCATGTAAATTTATGTAGTGACGTAATAATACGACTTCTGCACTTTAGTTAACATTGAACGGGCAACATTGCAGTAAAAATGATCTTACTTCTAATATTATAACAAATAGGTAATGAAAGTTGAATTACTAATCAAGTTTCTTTATTATAATATACCGCACGCAAAAAGTAAAATTAAAATCATAAAATGATTTACATTTCCAATAAACTCAATCACAAACTAAACGAAGCATGACAAAACTGTTACTAGCTATCTTTATCCACTCATCGTGAATTAATGTAAGTAAAAGTCTTGAAGAAATAATGTCGGACAACACATCTGTACAAAAAATGCACTGAAAACATGAACATTTAAAATTAAACTTGCTAAAAATGTATTGAACAGTATTTGACCTGTAATATGCTCTGACACATACCATAAGTCAACTCGCAGACGTCGGTAAGTCTTGCCCGCAACGAATCCATCCATTCCAAGAAAGGAGCTATTGATTTTCTTGGCTTCCTGTACCGTGACTTGCCGAAATGTGCTACGGACACAAAGTATTTAGTTCACACATAGCCATGATTTGGACTTGAAGACTTCAAACCAACGAATTAACCATTCAAATGATTAATAAGGAATTCAAAGGCGAGTTTTTGAAGATTTAATGATCAAATTATTAGAACTTTAGAACATTTATTCAGTAAAACCTACCTCAACAATAAAAATTCAAGACGTCCAATGGTAATCATTTGAAATAAATATGAATAGTCAATATTAATGACAAGAAGACGCGATAAGAATTGAAGATTTTATTGAATTTGACTGAAAATAAGATATATATCTCAAAAATATTACTTAGCACAATTTTATAATGAATGGCGATTGTAATTTAAATTAAATTTGCCTTGGATATGAATGAATATAAATAAAAAAGTATCGTCAAATTACTAACTGATCTTATCAATGTAAAAAATCCGGCGATGTTGAAAATAATTTTAATTGCATAACAAAATAACCCTAAGAAATTATTTATGAGACTGATTAGCATCAAAGAGGAGAGATAATATTGACGGAGGGAAATCCTTGAGCCGATCCAACGGTGCTTAGATGAGTCAAACTAAATATTGATAATATTCACAAAGGCTAAGGAGAAAATACAATCCTTTATAAGTCAAATATTATAGGGTTACCTTCTTATTGAATGAGAAGATAGATCGCTTAATGTTGGCGGGAGGTGATATTGATTGAAACATCCTTAAATTATTGAATTTAAGTTAGGTTTCTTAAAAAGTAAAGTTTACTGAATTCAATCGCATTTTTTTAAAGCCGGCGGATTGTTATAAGTTCATTTAATTTACAAAAGTTTTATATTATGAATTTAAATTACTTCGACATTACGAAAAAATCTTGAATCATATTCAGTGTTGTCATTGAAGTATTTATTTAATTGGTCATTGGTATGTTAATATTTTTATCTGATACAGAATTAAGGTTATTTATTATTATAGTCAGTAAAAGTCATCATTACATTACGTATATTTCATCCTTTTGCGATAACTTTGCATAAAACATCATTATTTTGTGGATACCAAGTTAACAAAATACTTAAAGGATTATTTCAAGGGCATATCTGAAGGGTAACAAAGGAAACCGTAAATACTCGGATATATTTACAAGTTCCTTCGGCAATGCGACTGGATGGGGATGTCGGCTTATCTTACAAGATTTCTTTGTGGGGACGTCCATTCAGTATGAAAGGATAATACTGGATTACAGGATTTCAGTGTTAAGACATTTGTGACCAGTATTTGGATAAAGGATTTGTTTTATGCTGGTGTTTTTGGATAAATAATAATGTTATATTTTTCGGTTGTACTTCATGCAGAAACTTCTTTCTCTAATTAAATTCTAAGCTTATTATATACCGATTATAATAAGCTTAGAATTTAATTAGATTTGTTTTATCTAATTTTAGGTCTACATTTGTTTATCTACATTTGTTTTATCTAATTTTAGGTTTATAAATAGGATTATGTCATCCGCAACGTCTTTTTCTTTTAATTATCATATAATTCAAGTTATTAACAAAATGATGATCTAAGTTATTTTAAGGCAAGAGATAATTTCAATTTGAATAATAATACTTAAAAGAAATAACAAGGGAGTCCTATTTAAGAAGGGAGGATCAAGAATTATTTATAGAAGAATATTCGGTTTTAGTCATCAAGTAAAAATACAAGATGACTAAAACCACCGGCTACTGTCTTCTATTTCAGCGAAGACGTGAAAGGAAAGTACTAACAATCTATAATTGTCTGCATGTCTGTCGATAAAGATCAGCGGCGTAACAATAGTTCACGCGGATGCGAAAAATACCCCAAATATAGCGCCCATTACGCATTCTAGGTTTAGTTTTTATTTTATTATTGTGTTGTTTCTTTGTTTGGTGTGTAATATTTTCTATCTATCTATTAATAAATGAACAAAAAGAAAACAAAAGAGCTTCAATTCAAATAGTGACAATTATTTATACTTTTAGAAGAATCTGCGGTTTAAAAACAACGGGTTGTTCTAAGGGAGTGCCGGTCGAAGTGAAGAGAAAACTGAACATTAACTTTGTGGAGTTTAAAAAGTAAGGGCGCTTTCTTGATTGTTTGTATGAAAACAGATGAGCGTCCGTGCGCCGGCGCAGTACGCAACACTCACCACACGAAATGCCCAATTTGGAATCGCTGTTAGGGAATCATTTCGCACAAACGGCTCTATCCGTCCATCTTACAATTTTTCGATCAGGTCACGTGTCGATCTCGTCAGATCATCACCAGATGCGGGTTTAACGTTTTTATCCATCCCAAAAACCGTATAACGCCGCTAGATGAAGTTTGCACTTCAATAAATAACTAATATCTGGAATAAATAATACTGGAAATTAATACTGAATCTGGAATTAATACTGGAAGAGATCGCTCATAGCGATAAGGCCGCCCTTTGTACCCTGATTTAATTAGTTAAGGTTTTTGTAAAGTTTATTATTAATTTGTGTGGTGTACAATAAAGTGTTTTCTATTCTATTCTATTCTAATATCTGTAGAGAGCCGGCTTCTGTCATATATTCAGCCGGCTTCAGTGAAGACGCGAAAGGAAAGTACCAACAATCTATAATTGTCTGCATGTCTGTCGATAAAGATCAGCGGTGGGTAGAGAGTCATCATTATCATAAGCATGCATATGTTCAAGCTGCTGTTAATTATAATACGGTATTTTTATGTAATCTTTTTTCTCTCCATCCACGGTTGTCTGGAAGAAATTGCTTTTAGCAATAAGACCGCCCATTACGCATTCTAGGTTTAGTTTTAATTTCATATTGTATTGTTCATTTGGTGTGTAATAAAGTATATTCTGTTCTATTCTATTCTATTTATTATATCACATATAGATTTAAAGCGTTTTAACATTTTTTATCTAGACTGTGGTCTAGTGAAGGCGTATCTAGCATAAAAGAAAATGTTTTTGATTAGTTTTTAACAAAATAATTTTTAGACAACCGATTTCCATATTTTGTGAACAGTCCCAAATTTAAAAAAAACTGTTCTTCCAAGTTAGGACATTTCTAATTCAGTTTTAAGAAATACATAGTAACTTTTCGAAATTCGACACTTCTGTCATAAAAACCTAATTTGTAATAGAAACATAAAAAAAACCGTTACTAAAAATGTACAGCCATCTGCAGACTATCCCTAGCGCACAGTAACATAATAAAGACACTAGTTTTCTAACATTTCGCAAACGACCTAAAATCACGCGATACAATAATAAGAACTAACAACAAATTGCAATGTAACGGAACATTACAAACTTAGGACTATCGTTTATAATAAAAGAATTCGCGTTTTATGATAGTCAGCTAACTTTTGGAATTATCAAGGTTTATAACTTAATACTCATCCGTAACCTTCGCGTACAAGATTCGAACCTGCATCTCCGGGATAGCGCCCCGACGCGCTACCAATTACACCAACGCGTCATTACGTGATAGGTCGAAATTTTATATTTGTTTGTTTCTGCATAAAACTTAAACGTGTTTAACCTGCAAAGTGAGATTAATCACTTATTATAAATCATTAAAATGTATAACTTAAGTTTAATATTTAGGGCTAATTACATAAAATCCAGTACACCTCGGTTCCTCTTCATGGCTGAGCGCTTGATGCGCGGCAGTTTGCCAATGCCAAATTAAGGTTCACAAAATTCGAGTAAACTGGTTGGTTTTGTGAATAATAAATACGTGTCAATACTTATCTCGCTTTATCACGTGTGACTGAGTGAATAGCACAATATTTTTTTTTAGTTTACTTTTATAGTCGTCATTTTATAAAAGCTGAAATTGATACACAATTATAATATATATTTTATATATAATGTATTATGACGTGAGAGAGCTCAGGTACTGCACGCCTTGATTGCCTGAATGCGAGAAAAGAGGTTCTTGACCATAGACGTCACAGATACCATTATACCCTTAAAAAAGGAGATGTTAATGTCATTTATAGTAGCATCATCTGCGCTGAGTTTCGCGTAAGATAACTTCGCGTAATATATTTCAGTCTTTCTTTTTCACTTTATTTAACTTGACACTGGCAAATTGTCGCTTCAAGCGCAAAGTCCAACTACAAGAAACTGAACTGAATTGAACGCCATCTATTAAAAGAAGAAGAAGAAGAACTGAATTGAAGACATTGATGTCTTAATAACGTTGAAAACCGTCAAATCTTGGTATATTACGTGTTTAGGTCTATAATCGTATAGGACTAGTCATGTTTGATAAAAAACGCATTACGCATGAGCGCTGTAAAAGTGGTAGGTCGTAGGTCATTAAGTCGGCTTACGAAGTCATAAATGGCCGAAGGTGAGAGGGCGAAGGGTCAAGGTCCTTGTTTCAGTAATCCTACTACGATAGTTTCAGATTGTGCGAAAATGTTGCACACAAATATATTTTATTAGGTTTGCGTTTGCGTACAGTAAAACCAGAATTTATTAGATGATTTTGTTATACAAAAAAAAGGTAATAACTTTTTTTTGTAGAACAAAGTCATGTACCATTTTATAATACCTTCTTCATTATTCTTTTTCTTTGTCCATTGCTATTGTCATTTTATTACAATATTCAATTAGGAATGAGGAGAGGAGATTCGTAAAATAATACTTGCCTGGCGTAGCAAACGGATTAGTTCCTTATAATGGTAACGGGTAGGCTATTATAGCAAGTAAAACAGACAGTGGTTGGGGTGTCGGGCCGAAAAAAGAATAAAAAATTTATTTGTAACATAATTTTAGTTATAATACATTGTTAAAAGAAAATGATAACAACGTCGCAAAATGGTGCGGGTTGATAAATGTCACATCGCCTTCAAAGATGTGTACATAATTTTTTCAAGAAGCAAATTTAAGTGGTCCGCGGCGTTTGAACCCACGACATTCGGTATATAAGTCGAGTGAGCTCCCACTAAGCTAACCCGGCATTTTGAATACTTTATGAAATAGAGTACCATCTACTTCAAATCGCAAATTACATGAAACTGTAACGTCTACATATTGAACTAGACCTTACGCAGTGCACTGGTCCCCCATCGTGATTCATTTGATTGGCTGCTCATATGTCACATGTTGTCTTTCCGTTCAGTGACGATCTTTCGCACCTAGGTGTATAGTATAGTATAGGTATACGACACGCCACGGTATTGCCCGTGTTTTTGGATTTTTCCGAGTTAACAGCGTAATTTTTCTAGGTAAAAAGTGGCCTATATCCATCATCGATAAACGGGCTGTCTAATACTGAAGTTTTCTTTCAATAGGACAAGTTCATGAGATTACCTCGTTTAAGCAAATAAAAAATACCGTTACGGAGATATCTGTAATAACATGAGACGCATTCAGCGACAAAGCCTTTTTCTTTAAATAAAAAAAAAAAATGAGACGCATTCAAGAATTTCATTAATAATTTAAAAAATATATTTCTTAAACATCATCTCCGGAATATGCTTTTCCGGTGAATGAAATATATTATATTAAATTATTTAAGCAGTTCTTTAATGCGTCTCATATTACAGATATCTCCGAAACGGTTTTTATTTATATTTAAACAAATTATAAAATTTAATTAATTGACTTTATTTCTGTAAAAAATGTTTAGGTTACCTACCTGTACAAGTCAAACTAATGCCGAGTGTAGTCTGTAGATTTATTATTATCATCAGAAACGTATTTAAAATAAGAGACATAATATGAAATCATTAATAGAGACATATATAACTCGGAATGCAAAATATAATGCTTAAACATTTCATAACAGAACACTCTAAAGATTAAAGTCTGAAAAGCTTAATTCATATTTCCATACAATACAAAACGGGACAATAAATACACGCTGCAAAAAGCCATACATAAATTATCGCGAGCACATCCAAGCTTTCAGATGATGAAAATAAATATATGACACAGTGACAGAACGAGTCCGGAATACTAAAGCAGGCTGATTGAGTATGGATGTTATGCCATTGTATTGTCGAGGGGATAATTTTGTGTTTATTATACAGAGGCTATAGTAACGGGCGAATATCCGCGTAAGGTCAAAAACAATTTAACATCATCATCATCACCCTATTAACGTTCCCACTGCTGAGACACAGGGACTTCTCTCTTGGCGAGAGAGATAAGGCCTTTATTACCACGCTGGCCAAGTGAGGGTCGGTGAATGTCAAAAAATAAAATATGCTTGTATAAAAATAAGAAGATTGTATAAGACAATTTATACGAGTAAAACATTGAAGTGCTAAAAATGATTTCAATGCACAATTTTCCCATCACGTACCTTCCGATCGAGCATGACGTGTAGAGATGTGCCGGCGTCACGCGATATATCGATATTATTCAATCATCGATATCCATAACGGACGTGATTCCTTCGCTATGAATACTTATATATAAGAAAAGGAAAACCAAAATAGATTAAATTCATGCATAAAGTTAAAATGAATATTTATGAGTAAATTATATAATTACTGGATCATTGAAATTACACTATTTTATAATGAAGAAAGTTCTTTAATGTTGATTTGATAAATAATTATCTTTTATTACTTAATTATAATACGTTAGGTATATAATTAAATAAATAAATATTTCCAGACAATTCATCATCTAGCCCCGTGGTAAGCTTTATGCTTGTGTTACGGGTACTAGATATCTGATATACTTAATATAATTGTCATACATATATAGATATTTTTTATTATACATATTAAACACCCAGACAAAGGCGAAAGTGCTTGTAGAACATACAAACACTTTTACTCTCGGCGGGAATCGAACCCGCTACCTCTTGAGCCGCAAGCGGACCCTCGCCCACCGTGCCACTTAAGCAGTGATATTTCTCGTTTATTTAACAGTATTTTGGCATTTTATATTGTACTCGATGTGATGCCCTGTTATTACGAGAACACATCCCATTTTATGATTTTTGTCACGTTTATTTTATGTTACCATGACTGTGTTGGGTGTCCTTTCTTAATAAATAAATAAGTTTAAAGTAAAATAATTAACCACTTTAAAATATATATTTATTAAATCATATTGAGTTAATTAATCATCGTGACTAGTCGATTTATATCAAAGTCTATTATAATCAAATTTAAGTTGAATAAACAAATGTGAATCTATCAATTAAGAAAATAAAAATAAGGTATTAACCCCACAACCAGGAAGCTCGTGGGAAAATGGCGCAAAAACAAGATTTATAAATACAAGATTGTAAAATCAACACAGGCTATTTGAGATTATAATAAGAAATAGGTCAAGACAAAATTAATAATTTTCGCATTCCAACAAATAAATATAAATAAAATCGTTTTAGCCCTGACTCAGAAGCAGCTAAAATTGTCGGTTATAAAAGTTATAAATTATGTTACAATGTATCATACAAGTTTATCGATATAGCACATCACTAGCGCCATTGTTTCGACCGTATGTAGACCTTAACAGACGCGCCGATTGTAGAGATGTAATTAATTCAACTCATAAAGGAGTTAGTCTCGTTTTGTCCAACAATTATTATTGTATGATTCATCTAATAACATTGACTTCTTAAGTAAATAGATCTCTGGGAACATAATAACCTTTTAACCGCACCATACAGGAAAGTTCTTATCTAACTCGACGCGTTTTTGTTTTTCAAATTAAATGCTTTTTCGTTCAAGAATATATCTTAATGATTTTTTTTGCATTGTGTCGGAAAAGTATGACAATTGTCTAAAAATATTTGACACCACAAAGCTAGATGCAACGATAAAATTACCATACAAAAGTTCCCAATTCCTTATAATATGAAACAAATTCAAATAAATGCACTATCATGGTTTTTAATAAATTTAAACTTTAATTTACTTAAAGAACACTTTTTAATTTATCATGGTTTTACACAATATTCAAATATCCGGAAACTCAAAAATTTCAAAATATCCAATCCCGACTATTCAAATCAAAGAACAATTTTAACCGGAGCATCCATGTGTTAGTTTATGTTAAAAGGCTACTGTAGGGTCAAAATATCGGAAAACTTAAAAACCATCAAAAAATAAAATTTACTTGTAATCCCATTACAAAATATTCTATCAAAGACCGATTTTAACGGAACTTCTAGTTAGTTCAAAGTCAAAACGTTTATTTCCTTAAAAGCACAGGGCAAACATGGACAGCTCAACTTTCAATGAATAAAACTTAAATATTAAAACAAAAAGACATTAAAAGCAGTACCCTAAGCTGCTTTTCCCTCGGCAAAATGACAAATTTCCGCGAAATATCACAGAACGCGCGGCCACGCCCTGTGAAAAGCTACTAGACCTTCGTTTGTAGACTATCATCATAACACTAAAGTCTAGATGTCTGAATCACGGAGTATTTTTGGCTGACCTCAAAGACCTTGCAGACATGTCCGTAACTCGCTTAGCGTTGATGTGAAGATTAATGTTCTTTAGGAAGATTGCAGACTGACACGAAACAGCTCAGCGTCTCACGATTTTCAGAGATTTTACTGTAGAATCTGTGATAAATATGTGCTAAGAAACCTCGGTTTCGACTAGCTTTTCGTAGGATGTTCATCATTTAAAATAACTATCTAATAGGTTAGATGACTAAAAATAATTAGTCTGTCATTTATATTATTCAAAAATATAAACATCTTTTTTCTTACAAACGAAAAATCAAGATGATACATTGCATTGATGTAACGATTGTACTAAATTTGTACATCACAAGCCATAAATTCAGAACTTTGATGCTCCATATCTTGGCATTATCTTATTAAATTTATAAAGCGAAAAATTATAAAAAATTAAAATTAAAAGGTTGCGGGTGTAATTCTCCCCGGGGGACCAGATTTTGTACGATCTACAATTTTTTGTTACGGGTCTGGCTGGGTGTTTGCTATGTAGCATATGTTATTGAGAAAAAAAAATATCTATAAGAATAGAATAGAATAGAATAGAATGTCTTTATTGCTTCAAACATGGTATAAAGGTGATAATAATTACATAATAAGGTCCACATGTTTCACTAAAAACTAGCAAGCAATAATTAATTAAATCTAGGAAAAATGTCAAAATAATTCATTAATGTCATAAAAATTATTTTCATTCAGCCATTTAAATAGTTTTTTCTTAAATATATCTAATACCTATATAAAATTCTCGTGTCACGGGGTGCAAAATCGAACTCCTCCGAAACGGCTTGACCGATTCTCATGAAAAGTCTGAGAATCGGCCAACATCTATTTTTCATTTAAAAAAAAATATATATATATTTTTGCAAAACACCGTTTGCTGGGGTCAGCTAGTAATTATATAGTATTATATCAGTCACCTTACATGCACAGTACAAACTCTGCTTAGTTTGGGATTAGGTGATGCTGTGTGATTGGTCCGGAAATATTAATTGCATTTATTCATCATATTAATTATCAAACAAAACCGTTTAGAAGTCACATATTTGCTTTTATTTCTTATCGTACTTTCCAGTTATATTATTTCTGGAAGCTTAGGTACCTAATTAAAACTTTTTCGAAAGCAGACGCCTTGATTAACGCCCAGAATTCCAAAGTAATTAGTAATTTAACATTTTAGCAAAGCAATTTGTGTAGTTACAGCTGTGAAGCGGAAAAATAAATAAATTTAAATTTCAAATGTGACGTTTTGGTAATATTTAGGGACATTAAGGTTCGGGGGAAATTAAGGGCCGCTATTAAAGATATTATTACAATATTTATATATCATTTATGAAATCATGACTGCCTAAGTGGCGCTATGGGCGCAGGTTCGCTTGCGGCGCAAGAGGTAGCGGGTTCGATGTCCGCCGAGGGGACACGTTTGTGTGTTCCGCAAGCACTTTCTCCTTGGTCTGGGTGTTTAATATGTATAATAAAGATCTATAGAGGTATACCATGATTGAGTAGCTGTAATTGACATTTAATTTAATCTTGACTTATTATATTTTAATGTACAAAATTTTTGCATGCCAATGTTTTTTGGTGAAGTATGTGAAACTAATTTAAATTTAATATCTTGTAATGTACCATATTTCTTGCAATAAATGATTATAATTATTATATGTATGTCTATAATATTAAGTATATCCAGATGTCTAATAGGTACCCGTAACACAAGCTTAGAGCTTACCACGCGACTAGATGTTGTTGTTTGGATTGACCGGAAGTATTTATTCAATTAAATGATTTTTTTTCGTTTGTATAATGCATGTTAAGTGTTATAGTATTATTTGATTTGTGGTAAAGCTTTATCATATGAACATAAGCACCCCTAGTAACATTCCCACGACTGGGAAACAGGGACTATCACCTTCACATCGTGTATTTAATGGAAGTAATAAAATATGTTCGAAGTCACCTAAGCGAATACTCAATCAGAGGTGTAAACAGTAAACGCAGCGTGCGCAACAAGATGTTCTTAGAGCCAATTGACTACCGCTTAAAAATTAAAAAAAGACTTCCGAAAGTAATCGGGCAACAACTCTATAACAAACTCCCTCTATCCTTAAAATTAGTTGAAAACAACAAAACTTTTGATGTTAATTTAAAAAACCTTTTAATTGAAAAAACGCTATACAGCATCAAAGAGTTTTTAGAAAATGACTACAGTTACTTCGTCATCAAATGTGCCCATGCCATAGACCCATAATAATGTTTTAAAATTTTGTTTGTTTTTGTTTAAAATTGTAGCTTTATATATTTTTAACGGTGACTTTTTGCAATTATTGATATTTAATTAATTATATTAGGTCCTTACATATGAAATTGGCGTTTTGTATGGGAGGAACAAAAAGTCGAATATTTTTTAATATAATATATTTAATTAATCAAAGTATGAACCATTATTTTCTATGCACTTTTGCCATCTTATAGGTAGTTCATTGATCCCTTTACTAAAAAAACCAGTTGGACGGGAATCAATAAAATCTTTGAAGGCGATTTGGACTGCCCCATCGGAGTTGAATTTTTTCCCTTGCAAGAAGTTATCCAAATTTCGAAAAAAATGGTAATCTGTTGGAGCAAGGTCCGGGGAGTACGGAGGATGTCTTAGACTTTCCAATTGAAGCTCTTCTAATTTAGTAGCCGTCTGTTGCGCAGTGTGTGGTCTAGCGTTGTCGTGAAGCAGCAGTGGCGTGGAGCGATTGACCAGCCTAGGTTGTTTAGCCGCTAGCTTTTCCATCATGGTTTGCAATTGCTGACAATAGACATCAGCCGTAATAGTCTGGCCAGATTTGAGAAAACTGTAATGAACAATACCGGCACTAGTCCACCAAACGCTTACAAGTAACTTTTTTGGGGTTAATTTTCGCTTGGGGCAGGATTTGGCTGGCTGGCCAGGATCCAACCATTGCGCTGAGCGCTTCCGATTATCGTAAAGAACCCATTTTTCATCACAGGTAATGATTCGGTTTAAAATACCTTCATTATTGTGCCGGTTTAGTAATGTAACGCAGCAGTCGACGCGCGTTTGCCGGTTTGCTTCAGTCAATTCGTGAGGTACCCACCTTTCAAGCTTTTTAATCTTCCCAATTTGCTTCAAGTGAATTAAAACAGTTTTATCACTAACACCGCAGCCTGCAGCTAACTCGGACGTGGTTTGCGATGGATCCGCTTCCACAATAGCCTTCAACTCTTCATTATCAACTTGAGTCTCAGGCCGTCCACGGGGCTTGTTCTGCAAGTCGAAATTTCCAGAACGAAAACGTTGGAACCAAAAACGAACTGTGTTTTCTTTTGCAACACGACCGCCATACACATCATTCACCCTTCGAGTTGTTTCCGCAGCACTAGTGCCACGGCGGAACTCGTACTCGTAAATAATGCGATATTTTAAGTTTTCCATTTTGCAAAATGAGTGACGCAAACAGAAAAAAACAGAAGAAAAAAAACAAATGAATGACGATCATCGAAGCACAAATACATGAGTCTATAGCTGTACAAATTTGAATTTGGAATTCCTTACCAAAGAGGAGAAATTTGTGATTAAAGTGGCCAGTACGAAAAACGCCAATTTCATATGTAAGGACCTAATATATTGTTTAATCTGTCATTTTTGTGCCCCTATACAGCACATGTCATATTGTTAATTCTGTTTGACGAGTCATAGTTACTGCACTAGAATAAGTATTTGTATCTATTTTTTCCTGTACCTGTTTCTATGTGTTCTTTCTGTGACAATAAATGATCTGAATCTGAATCACGTAAGAGATTAGAGATTGATTCACCACGCTGGCCAAGTGCTGGTTAGTGAATATCTCATGTTCTTAAAACTCTTCAAATTTGTTTAATTTTAAATTTTATTATAGTAAATCCAATAAAATAATTGAATTGACCTACATTCACACCTTTTCAATCAGACTACTGTATCGGCAGAGTTCTCGCCAGTTGTAACTGAGTTAAGAGCCAGTGTTCAGTAATTCTATTACTAGAAGTTCTGCTGATTCCTCTCGTTCAGTGCTTGGCGCGCTGCCAGCGGTTCCGGGTTCGATTCCCGGCTGCTATCCGTTTCCGGACTATGCATTTTTCTCGGAATAGGGTATTTGACGGTCATTAAAAGATGAAGCAAATTGTTGCTAGATTAATAGTTAATACTTTTGTAAACGAAATTAATAACGCAGTATTAATAAAAAAACACTTTTCTTTATAAATATAATTTTTAATTTGCTCACGTTATGATCTGGAATCAGATGAACTTTGAAAGTGAAGTATAATTATCTGATCCCATCTCTTACAAAATTATTACATTGTAAAAAGGATTAAAGGATAATATATTGAAAGGCTATTTGTACTCATGTATGAATCATATAATCATATATCTATAGATAATCATATATAGGTACTTTATGGGTAGAAGGTTCCTTGTTTTTACAAGACGCAAAAATTAAAGTAAGCCGGTCGTGTTTTTGCATAACATTTTGCACGTGTGAAAAGGACACCGAGAATTCAAAACAGCTGGTGAAAAACAAAAATACATCAGGAAATACCGACTTACTGATAAAGTAGGTCATAAAGTAATGAGGCTTAATTAAAATGATAAATCGTTGTTAAAAATCTAAAGTTTTAAAATTTTCGGAATCATTATCAATATTGAGTGCTTTTTGCTATTACTATTATTACACTCACCAATACGCTATCAAAACCATCTTAGATTTAGCAATCAATCAATATTCATATTCATTTATTTACCAGCACGAGGCGTTATACAAGGCAAGTCACATTTACATAAGAATTGTATCTAGTCTAGGTTTTATAAAACATCAATCAATCAATCATTTATTAAAGACCAAACTATGATAATTTTTAAAAATATCACCAATTAATAAGCTACAAGAGCCCTAAAGTTCTATCCATATATTAGAGGTAATTTATAATGCTGACAGTTTTACCTGATGTAAATTTCCATTACAATAAGAATAGTCATTGAGTTGACTGATTGAAACATGAAACTATTTCGCCTTTATGGAAACCTTGATGCAAGAATTTTACCACCGGCATAAAATGTATCAATTAACCTATTGTAGAAAATAACTTAAGGATCACTGGGCAAAAATGGTACCAAATTAAAGTCCTTATATTTAAAAGCCTTCCATAAGCCACAAAGTTATTCGCGTACACACATAATATTCGATCGCATTGAGAAACCATGTTTATTCTAAAACGTTGAGACAAGGAGAATTTTACAACCAACTTTTACGAAATTTATCAATAAATCGATTATTGAAATTAACTTAATCACTGGGAAAAATGGTAACAAATTAGGGGTTCTCAAATGTCTTTGCCCCTAAGATTTTAAGAAGTTCCCATCTGTTAATCTCAGATGCTAAATATTGACTTTGAAAGTTATTGTCCAAAATCGGTTGTCCGAAACCACGAAGGTATTCGTGATAACATAATATTCAGTACAATTGAGAAACTATTTTTATTGTAACCGTGTAAAAAGTAAAAGTGTTAAAGAATTAAATGTCATACTATGTATAAGATGAGCGACAGTGCATTTAGCGACATCAGATGAGCTCACTGTTTGCACGCCGTCAAGGCCGCTGCAGATACGGACGGAATTTCACAAGATACAATATTTTTTATTGCGGTATTCATCATCATTGTAGCCATGTGTCATCACTGCTGGACATGGGCCAAAAATAATGGGGTTAGACTAAACCTAACCTAATATAAGCTAAGTCTAGATAAAAGTTGTAATGTCCCAACCGGGCTCATGTAAGGGTATATAAAAATTTACCACCTAAATTGTCACCACATGAAACAATGAATGAATAAATAACCCACCATGTTGGTCCAATAGGCATGATGACTCATCATCATCATTACAGCCGTAGGACGTCCACTGCTACATATAGGCCTCCCTCAAAGGCTTCCAGTGTCTTCTTTCGATAGCAGCTTGTAACCACCGCGAGCCCGCTACCTTCACCTGGTCGTCCGTCCATCTAGTCGGTGGACGTCATACTCTGCGTCTGCCGATTCGTGGTCTCATTCTTCAGTCTCCAGAACTATCCGGCCCCAACGGCATCTATTCCACGTGCTACATAGCCTGCCCATTGCCACTTTAGTGAGCTAATTCGCTTTGCTATGTCGGGCATGATGACTCCATATTAAAAAATATCTATTCTGTTAAGTCCTCCTGTTAGCCCGTCCAATAATACCGGACACCTATTCATTTACAAAAAGGGTTTTCACGTATTACTAGTTAACTTTTCCATCAACACACAAATCTCCCATAACACAGAAATCTAATCTCCTGGAAAAGGGACATTAATCTATTCCCCATAAATCATTGTTAGGCCCTAAAGTCGGACGCAGGCAGCTAATGGGCTCTTAAAGATCCAACGATCGAGGGATCCCGAAAATGTCATAAGCATTGTTTATAGCCTCGTTAAGCCAAGGTTACGCGTGATGGAAATCTGGCCAAGTGCGAGTACGACTTCTGAATTACCAAGGAATCAGAATCCGGTTAATAAAACCTATTGTACCGTATTTTGTCCAATTCAACCGACTGCGCAACACATAGGCGTGGTAATGTGTTTAACAGTCTGTGTATGTATGTATGTTCCTTAGACATACAGACCAAACGCCTGGGTAGATTTGAAAAAAAATTCAATGCAATAAATTGCGGTTCTTTTTAAATTGTAGCTTTTATCATCTTATATTTTCTCGAAATAAACATAGGCCGTACAACACTATTTAGATTTATAACGGGAAATTTACTATGGTTATCTTATATTTCGGTAGAGTTACATGCACTAGTGTCAGTGTCTACTAGACACTAGTGCATGTAACTGTAACAAAAGACAGAGAAAGAGTTGAGAAAGATCGCTTTGTCTGCCAATAAAAATAACTGTTACCCAAATCGCTGCAACTTCAGTTCACCCGTATTCACAATTATATTCTTAAAATCTGTAATGAAAACCGAGAAACCTCAGCTATTATGTATGTGTGTGTTTCAGTAGGTACGTATTGAGAATGTAGTTACAAAACTTATGTATGGACTTCGGCACAGCCAAAGCTTAATTCTACGGAATCCTAAAAAACCCGCATAATTCGTTAGTTTTGCAACTCGGAATCCACTTAAGTTTTTATTGCCGAATTTCCATAAAATTACGCCGAGTTTTAGTATAAGGCTTAAATACTTTTATGAAGTTTTTTGCGGGCAAGCTGTTTGGATTCCGTGCGCTACGTAGTTAGCTGCGCTTTAAATGCAAGTTGAAAAGCTGGAAATTAAAACCAGCTGGATTCAAGCTAGCGTGGTAATATCGAGGAAAAACGTGGAATATTGAAACGGAAAAAACGTGTTAAGTTTTAAAGCTGGAGGGTTAAGCGGCTTTTGACACGTAGTTATTTTAGTTATGTTGCGATGACATTTTGAAAGGATTTCATGGTTAAAAAGGATGTCTGTTTGCTTAGGGATCTATTATACTAGTTTTGTATTTTTGTCGTTCGAAACGCGATTCGTCTGTCTGTCACGACTCTAAAGCCTAACGCTGTTAATAATAATAATGTAGCACATTATTACACACACACTGGACACTGAAGTCTCGAGTGCGAACGAGGATTGATGCGTTCGAAATGTGGTGCTGGCGCAGAATGTTGAGAATATCATGGACGGAGCACCGCACAAACGAGTCAATTCTCAAAGAACTTGGCATTGGAACTCGACTGTCTACAATCTGCATGCAGAGAGTACTAAAATTCTTGGGCCACACTGTCAGCCGTGACCCGAATAGCCTAGAGAGGTTGATAAATACTGGCAGTGAAGAGGGAACGAGAAGTCGAGGCCGCTCACCCACACGGTGGACCCACACAACACAGGACGCTACAGGTGGCACTCTCCAAGCATCAATACAGTTGGCTCAGGACCGGAGTCGATGGAGAGAAGTGGTGACAAAGCTGATGAGACGCCAGAGTCACATCCCTCAGTCATGAGGTTACGACTAAGAAGAAGAAGCACATTATTATGGCGGAATGCGTGGTGGAGCCCGTGCCGTATCAGTTTTGAACGTGTTAGACACATACACGCGCCCGCGTCCGCTTAGCGCAGAGCCAGGCCTTATGCCAGGCAGAGAGCGGTCAGGCGTTTTTATAAACATACGCGCCCGCGCTCGCTTAACGCAGCGTCCGGCCTTACTTCTTCTCGACTATTTAACGGAGTTTATTGCATTTATTAGCATTTATAGATAGTCTTTCAAGAGGTATAATTTCAAGCATATTACTTTTTTTGGCATTTCTACGCATACTTTGTGTTTAAATGGAAAGAAATGACTTTGACTTTGACACGCGCAGCCTTGGAGCCGGGATGCAAGTGGCCAATAAGAACCCCACCATAAGCTTTCTGCTACCAAGTCTCAAAAAAGGACAATTCTACATTCAAATCAAGAGGAACGAGACAGAGAAAGTGCTATTTCAGTCCTCACCACAGGCTATAAATTTCAATGAGCGGACGTCGCGGTAGTCCATTTGTACGGCTATTTGCAAACACATCGACACCGAGAACTGACTATAACATTAATCCTTAAGAGATACTAAAACTTTACTAGGAAAATTAGTGAGAAAATAACATGCTTTTGCCCATAAAAGGCGAGATATGCTGGACTAAACCCCTATAACTGTAAGCTGGCTGCGTTTCGACTTTCTTCATAGGATAACGGGAAGATCTAGTATATTATACAACTACTAGTATACAATACTAGTTGGAAAATTCTTCTCCAGTCCCAATTAATATATGCACGATAAGATTTTGTCATCCATCTAATTAATTATCGCGAGTAACCTAAATTATTCATTTTGTATTTTGAAGACATTCGCTCCATTTTCTTATGTTTTTAAAGGGACGGCTAGGGCAGCCCAATAAAGTGTGATCTTTTTGGCGCAGTGATAAGAATTTTCTTCTAATGAATTTATTTTTCTTCTCGTAAAAAGACTAGGACATGATATTGAATCATCATCATGTCCTAATGTATTTATTTTTCTTCTCGAAAAACTTGTGTTCACTTTAAACACATACATTTTATTATACGAGGAAACCGGCATGTTTTAAAAAGTTTTAAGAATTTGAAGAACATGTGACAGTCATCAACCCGCACTAGGCCAGCGTGTTGAATTAAGGCCTAATCTCTCTATCTCTCTCGTCAAAAGAGAAGTCTTTCGATGCTTGGTCGGGGTTCGGACACGTGAGTCCATGCGCTTGCGTTATCTAGGTAGATGTGTGTTTGTAATGAAGATTTTGTTTATCTTCAGCAAAATGAATTTAGCAATCTGAAAGTCGAATTGGCAACCAGCTCCTGAATTCTCAGTTCAGCTGCGCCTCAACTGTTTATTATGCATCATATAGCTCTGTTTTGTATTCATAACTGGTATTTTATCTAACTTTGCCATCCGACTCAGTTGTACAATGGTGGGAAATTACGTGTTTTTGTCATTTGTTTCAGTTTATTTTTGGTCTGTTTGACAGGTGTCTGAAACATTAGACATTATTTGGAGAGGATTTCATTTTTAATTAAGTAAGTTATATTTTGTTGAAAGCTATAAATGTTTAATAAGTATTACCACAGATTAAGTACATAATATAGTATTGCTTATGAAAATTAAAATTAATTCTATGTGTTCAATAAGTCATTTATAACAGGGGTGCGGTCTAACATAGCGTTTTAAATATTTTTATTTACGATTTGTGTACTCACACAAAAGTAATATAGAATCACGTGCTTATCCCCGCGGCTTTACCCGCATAATAATAGATTTTTTCGTGGTAAAAAGAAACTTTTGTCCTTGTGACAACAGCTAAGTCCATTTGAACTAAATCGGGCTTCGCTCGCAATGATGGATTTTTTCGCAATATGTGGCTTTTTACCACGGTGAAAAGTGGCATATGTGTTTTGATATGTAAGCTGCATTACTCTGAAGTTTCATCAAAATCTATTCAGTAGTTTTCGCGTCAAATAACAACAAACACATTTACCGACACACTTACACATTAACATACACAAATTTCAAATAAAAAACAGACTTTAATTTTTTGCCTGCTCCGAACTTTTATTGTAGTGAACTTATTGCTAACCATACGTTGCCATAACTTAAATTGTACAGTTAAGCTCAAAAGTGATTTCAGAAAAAAAAACAGTTTCGAAACCGATTGTAAAAGTCAGTCGATTTCACATGTCATGTCACTTGCATTCGGTTTACGCGGCCAAGGTCGGAAGCCACGAATTCGAATTGTGTCTGTGTCCGAATGACGTTCTTTAAATGGCCGGTTTAATTGTTCTTTTTGTATTACACATCTCTCTTGGTACGATGACGATATGAATGCCTCGTTAAAATTAAAGCTGGATAAATTATATTTCATGTTCAGTTCAGCCGAATTAACTTGATACTTATCTCTAGAAAATTAAGTAATTCAATCAATCCATACTAATATTTTATATGTTAAAGTAACTCTGTCTGTTCCTCTTTTCGCAAAAACTACTGAACCGATTTTACTGAAATTTAGTACACAGATTATCTAGAGCCTGGGACATAGCCATAGGCTTAAATATAATTTTTACCGCGGGTAAATACATTATAACGCGGGTAACACTACTAGTAAGTAAGTAAACTGAGTAGCATAGCTACTGAAAACAATAAATATAAAAAGTTGTATCCTTTAAGATGCTACAGTCAACAACAAAAGAAACTGATTAAATAGGATCCCAAAATAATATATACAACGTGTATTTTCGAACCTTGATCAAACGAAATGTGCGGATATACGACATAAATTTATCAAGGTTCGAAAATTCACACAGTATATATAGTAAATTAAGTCAATAGTTACTGACTCTTGTAGTTTGTTACAAGTAAAGGAACATTTAGGACTGCGTCAGTGGTGCGGTGGCCGAGGGTCCAATTGCGGTGCAAGAGGTAGCGGGTTCGATTCCCGCCGAGGGAACAAGAGTTTGTATGTTCTACAAGCACTTTCCCCTTGGTCTGGGTGTTAAATATGTATAATAAAAATATCTATGTATAGATGTCTAGTACCCGTAACACAAGTTTAGAGCTTACCACGGGGCTAGATATTGAGTGGATTGTCCGGAAATATATATATATTTTTTATTTATTTCTTTAGTCATATGTAGTCATAAGGTGATCACATTTATTGAGATTATCGGTGTTAATATAATATATATTTTATATCATTAAAACTTCATTTGAAATTGACACTTTGGTATAACTTGTTATAAAACGTTGCTTTTGATCATTTTAGCTGTTGACTGTACAAGTAACTAGCTCATGAGATTTTTAACAAAAACTAATTGGGCACACATTAAAAAGTTGAGTGTTTTAGCCGACACAATAATAACAAAGACTTTATTGTTTTCAGAAATCGCTTTCCAATGAGCACTGGAAGCGCTTCGAATAGTTGCTTTACATGCAACCGCTAATAGAGTTGCTAATGACTTGACGTATTACGTAGCATCATTATCATCAAGCGCATAGAACACTCACTAATTAGTTTCAACTTGAAATAAACTGAATATGAGATAGACTTAAACACCAAGGGTTCACTGCAAAGACTTTTTGAGGCTAAAACGTCGTTGGTTCTGTGTAATTCAACAGTTTATACAGTTTGTGTAACAAGGAGAAAATATTTAATTTGTAAATAGCATGGTTTTTAACAATATTAGAACATTAAAACTAAAAAGTCATCTAATCATGGTAGGTATATTTCACGTTAAAAGTCTTAATATATGTAATATGATAATATGTATTAAAAATTGCGACTAAATAATGCAGTCAGCCATCCAAATTATAACTATGCGCGAGGGCTCTCTCAAAAAATTGCGTTTCTTGTATTAAAACTATTACTCCCCATAAATATAATATACTAGCTGTGCCCTGCGGTGCTACCCGCGTTATAATGGATGAAGTACTCTTAACCAACAACATATTTATTTGAATAAAGATTAATATTATTATGTTGATACAACTTAAACAAATTATTTCGACCAAATAAGGTACCTTAAAAACGGTTTTTGTGAGTTAATCTTAAAAGATAGACATATACTATCGCGGACTGTTTTTTAGATCATTAAAAGAGCTATTATTCTTTAATACATATTTTTTGTGTATCTTGAACCGTTTTCACGGCGCACGCAACGGAAGGCTTCAAAGATGAACAATTTCTCCCGTTTTTTACACATTTACCACTATATCTTTGCTCCTATTGGTCATAGCGTGATGTTATATAGCCTATAGCCTTCCTCGATAACTGGACTATCCTACACAAAAATAATTATTCAATTCGAACCAGTAGTTTCGGAGATTAGCGCGTTCAAACAAACAAACTCTTCAGCTTTATAATATTAGTATAGATTTGATTCTGTTTTTTATAACGGTTACAATTCTACATTATCTGTCTGTCTTTTAATGTTATTTTCTACGGTTTATAAGATACAGCTTGGACATACGGATAACGAAGTCTTAATAATAAGATTCCGTTTTTTTCCCTTTGAAATTTAAAAAAACATTTTTTTAATTGTTGTTTGTTGTTTGTTTCAGGTAAAATCCGAACTAGGTGGTCCGATTTTGTTATTCACATTTACTGGTAAAAGCCGATGGTTTGGAAGATATTTGGTGCTGTAAGGCTAACTGCTGAAAATGCACAATTTTCCCAAAAATTCTTAAATCAACGTCAAAGTCAAAACGTTTATGTTCTTAGCACAGGGCATACATGGACAGGTCAACTTAAAATAATTAAACTAAATATTTATCAATAAAAATTAGCAGGGGAATAACATTGTCTTGACAGTTCGCTTTGATTTTTAACACTAAGTTGAGAAGCAAATAGAACAACACAGCTGTCATCAGTTTAACGATATTGTCGCTACCTTAACGGAACCAAATATAATAAGTACTAGTTCTTAGTAATTTTACTTTGTAAATTGTAAATATTTTGTTCTATTTAGGTATTTAAAATGGATTTTCGCAAAGTACGCCTGAATCTATCAATTAATATTGTAGTTATTACAATTTTGGTGTTCTTATATACAAGATGTTTTGGATAAAGTTTATAAAGCGGAAGGGTGTGAATGGCAAGCACCATGCGAACATAATTTGTTCTACAACGGAAAAAGGCATTTTATTTGAGCCTTATCTAATCACTAGGTCATACTAGCCTCATGTCAGTTGACAAAAATTTATTGAATTTAATTTTATCTTTAGGTATTTTCAGATGGGGGTTTAAATACAAAATACAATCTCTTACCATCAATTAAATAGTGACTATTGTAATGATACTGATGAGATGACGAGGTAGGTTTTACTTTAATTGTATTGTTACCTATCAAGGTAACCAATTAAAATAAAGCATTATCATAACATAATAGCTTCGCTTAGGCATTTCGCACTTCCTTGGCTTAGGTAAAGCTTCTGTTACTTAGTAATTTATTATTCAATAGCATTTTACTTTAAGGCGATATATTTGTATTTACAGATTTAAACTTTAAAGTGTTTTTTTCGACAAATGGGCTTGCAAATCGAAATTCATCGAAAACTCTTCTTGAGCCGCTGATATGAAATGAATTTATGGCCTATCACGCTTTTATTTAAAGGGATGAGTCAGTAGGATCCTCAGCCGGGGTGGGTCAAGCAATCTATCATTTATTCCCTCGCTCCTACATCCATCATCTTCGTATTGCCAATTACGAGTGTTTGTGAGTTCCCCGAGTTCTGATAGATTCGGCGACCTTTATTGAAATAGAACTAGGATGTTGTGTGTTTCCGAAGATAACTTATCTTGATTATGTATATAGGTGGTACGTGTTCATTTCGTATAATATTTCAATTATTAGAAAGAGGCAAAACATATTTACAAATAGTAAGTAAAAAATAACTTGGTAAATATATTTTGCTTTTGATGTCACTCGACTCTCTCGACGCTGGCAAACCGACGTTTTAAGTGCAGAGTCTAATTACAGGAAATCGAATTGATTTGAACAAAAACATTCTTTGAATATCAATTTTGTGAGTTTATAAAAAAACTTGATTGCAGAACTTCCCCTTTCCCTTAAAAGTAAAAAGTTAATTTTGTAATGTACATGTGATGCGCTTTCATTTGATACCCCACTCGAGTATATTAGAAAATTTTGGTTTCCCTCCCACTTTTATCCTCATAACTTTTAAACGGGTCAACAGATTTTCATCAAACAAGTCTAAGAACACAAAAACACAAAACACTTTCATACAAAGAAAAACTTAATTGATATCGCGTCATCCCTTCGGAAGACACGTCAAACTAATAACACCCCTCTTTTTTGTCGGGGGTTAAAAATAGTTGGTTTCTCAATTTTATCAACCGCAAGCAGTTCTTTACAATCGATCTTCGCAAATTTCATGCGGTGTGCCCCAACTGAGTCACTATGACTCATCACCTCGCCAGACACCACTATATCTCGACCCACCCCGTCCCCTGCCCATGTCTTTATAACCTGATCGAGGGGAGATTCTACTAACCGACAGGGGTCTTCGTACTATGGTCGTGTCTCACGCACGTCTCGGCTGCCATTTAATTATAAAGCATAGATGTATGGTTGAATGTTGACATTTCGTTTTTGTCTATGGTTGAAAGGTCGAGGTTATAACATTTTAGTGTGATAGGGTTAATAATGATTGAAATTTTAACAAATGGCAACAGGGTTCAATCATTTTTTAACGAAAATAGAACTTGTGCTTCTGAGCCGATACTTATAAAAAAATATAGGTACCTACTTGTAACATTTTCATAGGACTTTTGAGGCCTAGGAATTCGCAAGCCCTAGTTTTAAACGATTATTATAGATATGCAGCTTCAGTTAAACCGTGATCATGGCGCGTGTAACTATGCTGAAATATCGGGAAACTCAAAACACAATAAATCATGCAAATATCCCGCTATAAATCGAAATAGTGTTGATAGTTTCAAAAGTTAGATTAAAAGTTAAACGTTTGATATCGTTTATGATGTATTAATAAATAAAATACATCGGTTTGTATTATCTTTATATGTATAAGCGAGATTGACAAAAATCAATGCATATTGCTAGCAATTGAACTTTTATAATTATATATTATAGCTTTTGAAATTTCCATTACCAATTTTAAGTTATAATATTGTTAAAAACCATGATTTCAAAAGTGATATTTGTTTCGCAGTAAAACTAAACTAAAATGACTCGAGTCAACACTACTTCTAGGCGTCATTGTTGCACGACCTTCGCTAAAATAATGGTGTTTGAGAAGTCAT
The DNA here is from genome assembly GCA_929108375.1 of Gymnoscelis rufifasciata. Classification (NCBI taxonomy): domain Eukaryota; kingdom Metazoa; phylum Arthropoda; class Insecta; order Lepidoptera; family Geometridae; genus Gymnoscelis; species Gymnoscelis rufifasciata. The sequence continues at coordinate 14,368,719 of OV815314.1, forward strand.
TGACGTTTCACAAAGCAAGCTTTATTGTACGTGACTATTTATACCACATTGTAGTTATAGGTAACAGTAGGAAATGAACTTGTCTGTTATGATAACTACCCAATTGTTCACTATTAAGTGTTTTGAGTGTGAGTCAAACAACTTAGAGTGCTTACCCGTTCGACCCAAGATTTTTCTACCCAATAGGTATTTTGCTCCGTTCAACCCAAAACAATAGATTCAAGTTACCCGTTCTACCCACACCTACTTATTCCTAATTTCTATTGTTTTAATTCAAATAAATGTCATAGTGAAATACTAAAGAAGCAGGCTCATTCATTACATTAGACAAAAAATCGCCACGGCGTTGCCCGTGTTTTTGGATTATCTCGTGGGATCATATATCCAAAATCAACAACTACTAATAAATTGAAAATTAATTAAAAAACATTGTCCAGCGGACAAAATAGTGAATCTAAACCATTCCCAGATCCCCTTGAACACACACAAAAAATTTCATCAAAATCGGTCCAGTAGTTTGAGAGAAGTTCAGTGACATACACACTCACAGAAGAACTATATATATAAAGATATACAAATTACGGTGTCTGTACTATTTAGAATACACTGTGACTCAGATTTTTGCTTTGGGTAGAACGGGGCATATGTTTTGGGTTGAAGGGGTAAAAATATTATTGGGTAGAAAAATCATGGGTTGAACGGGTAAGCACTCACAACTGAGTGCTTACCCGTTCGACCCAAGATTTTTCTACCCAATAGGTATTTTGCTCCGTTCAACCCAAAACAATAGATTCAAGTTACCCGTTCTACCCACACCTACTTATTCCTAATTTCTATTGTTTTAATTCAAATAAATGTCATAGTGAAATACTAAAGAAGCAGGCTCATTCATTACATTAGACAAAAAATCGCCACGGCGTTGCCCGTGTTTTTGGATTATCTCGTGGGATCATATATCCAAAATCAACAACTACTAATAAATTGAAAATTAATTAAAAAACATTGTCCAGCGGACAAAATAGTGAATCTAAACCATTCCCAGATCCCCTTGAACACACACAAAAAATTTCATCAAAATCGGTCCAGTAGTTTGAGAGAAGTTCAGTGACATACACACTCACAGAAGAACTATATATATAAAGATATACAAATTACGGTGTCTGTACTATTTAGAATACACTGTGACTCAGATTTTTGCTTTGGGTAGAACGGGGCATATGTTTTGGGTTGAAGGGGTAAAAATATTATTGGGTAGAAAAATCATGGGTTGAACGGGTAAGCACTCACAACTGAGTGCTTACCCGTTCGACCCAAGATTTTTCTACCCAATAGGTATTTTGCTCCGTTCAACCCAAAACAATAGATTCAAGTTACCCGTTCTACCCACACCTACTTATTCCTAATTTCTATTGTTTTAATTCAAATAAATGTCATAGTGAAATACTAAAGAAGCAGGCTCATTCATTACATTAGACAAAAAATCGCCACGGCGTTGCCCGTGTTTTTGGATTATCTCGTGGGATCATATATCCAAAATCAACAACTACTAATAAATTGAAAATTAATTAAAAAACATTGTCCAGCGGACAAAATAGTGAATCTAAACCATTCCCAGATCCCCTTGAACACACACAAAAAATTTCATCAAAATCGGTCCAGTAGTTTGAGAGAAGTTCAGTGACATACACACTCACAGAAGAACTATATATATAAAGATATACAAATTACGGTGTCTGTACTATTTAGAATACACTGTGACTCAGATTTTTGCTTTGGGTAGAACGGGGCATATGTTTTGGGTTGAAGGGGTAAAAATATTATTGGGTAGAAAAATCATGGGTTGAACGGGTAAGCACTCACAACTGAGTGCTTACCCGTTCGACCCAAGATTTTTCTACCCAATAGGTATTTTGCTCCGTTCAACCCAAAACAATAGATTCAAGTTACCCGTTCTACCCACACCTACTTATTCCTAATTTCTATTGTTTTAATTCAAATAAATGTCATAGTGAAATACTAAAGAAGCAGGCTCATTCATTACATTAGACAAAAAATCGCCACGGCGTTGCCCGTGTTTTTGGATTATCTCGTGGGATCATATATCCAAAATCAACAACTACTAATAAATTGAAAATTAATTAAAAAACATTGTCCAGCGGACAAAATAGTGAATCTAAACCATTCCCAGATCCCCTTGAACACACACAAAAAATTTCATCAAAATCGGTCCAGTAGTTTGAGAGAAGTTCAGTGACATACACACTCACAGAAGAACTATATATATAAAGATATACAAATTACGGTGTCTGTACTATTTAGAATACACTGTGACTCAGATTTTTGCTTTGGGTAGAACGGGGCATATGTTTTGGGTTGAAGGGGTAAAAATATTATTGGGTAGAAAAATCATGGGTTGAACGGGTAAGCACTCACAACTTAAGGTGTAAGATTTTTAGCTTAGGCTGAAATGATAAGGTTTAAAAAATGTGTGCTTTAAGAATATGAATAAAATTTCATTGCAATGATAATAATAATAATAATTGAATAAAAACATTTTTTTTAATACTAGAAAAGCCTTCATTTGACCACAATCTCACCTGATGTAAAGTGACGATGTGGTCTAAGATGGTGCATGAAGACCTAAAAGATAGTACAATGATTAAGGGAATTAGAAAAAATACATCATTTTAGAAAGGTCTCTGACATAGCATTTATTGGCTGCAAACTAGTTCGCAACCAACGCTGGTCTTCCGTCAAGGCCATTCTACTTAATATAGAGTTTTACATTAAAACACTATCTTTATCAGCCACGAAGTGCCATTGGTTTTTTGGTTAAAAGGAGCATATTAACTTACTAGATAAATGGGCTATCTACACTGAAAAAAAATCGCGGTTATCTATGGACCAGGTTCCTGAGATAAAAATAAAGAACCTTTACCTACGTTACTTCAGCAGATAAGCTTAATATCCTGCCCTTTGTAAAATCTTAAACATTTAAACTTAAACTTAATTTGATTTTAAAAGATTTACAAACCGTTTTTTCAATTCAACAGTTTTGTAAGATAAATCGCAGAAAGCAAAAATTTCCAATCGCTTTTAGAATGGAATGTGTTTATTTGTTGTCCAAAACTTATTATATAGTAAACAATTCTTACAAGTAATTCAAAATAAGAGAAACAAAACGGTAGCCACTCAGCATGTGCTGAAGTTGCTCAGGGAGCAGCCACAGCGCTGATTATCAGTGGCACTCTAATGACAGCGCGAATCCCACTGACTAAACACATTTATATTAGAATATTTAATAAAAAAGTATAAGTTAAATGTAGGTGTTGTACCAATAAAACATAGGTTTTGTACCAAAAAGCAATGGCGAGCGAGAAAACGAAACGTTCGCGCGAGCCGTCGTCATGCACACTGACTTCCCCTCCCGCGTACCTCACCGATCGTCGCCCCGCGCGCCACAGCATATATCTTTATTTATGTTTTTTAAATTACAGATAAAAAATAAGGTTCTCTTAACATAAACTAAAGAAATAAAAATCAAATTAAAACTTAAAACTATGAAACACTACGCGTCGCCTACAATACATAAAATCCCATTTAATTTAAGAAAAATGCAAGCTTTTATATCTTCTATTATCTATATATAAATAAAAATGAATTGTTGTTCGTTAGTCTGATTAAAACTCGAGAACGGCTGAACGGATTTATATTATCATAGTCTTGAAATGTTCGTCGAGGTCTAGGGAAGGTTTAAAAGGAGAGAAAAAATCTAATAATTGCCGGGGAAAAAAATTGAATAAAAACCCGTGCGAAACCGGGCGGGCCACTAGTAAAAAATAATAATAACCGAATAAAACACAAAACGATGATTCGACCTTTAAACGTAACACAACATTGTAGAATAAAAGTGCTTAATGACTTCAAATGCTTCATTGTAATCCAAGCTTTCTGGCACAAATTTCAAAGCGTAGCATAATCTTTTTGGCATAGAGTCATCTTAAAACTCCTTCAAAAACCTGTATTGTTGAAATATGAAATGCACCGATATTTCAAACTCAGCGTCAACCTGAAAGCAATTACGTTAGATGCACTGGGGCGGGCGGCTGCAACTTTGTGAAACAACTTTTCCAATTGCAATTTGTCGTGCTCCGGTGTGTGCGGAGTTCCGAAATGTTGTATGACTTGTTTGGGGTTTGTTCATTATTTTGTGGTGTATTGTCTAAACTTTATTCGGAATTAGAATTCTAAGTCGCAATTTCATCATTTTATGCTACGAATCGAGTTTAGAACCTTTTGAATAATGACAGTTTGATCGTAGTTAGGCGGTAAAACGATATTAAACAATGGTGAAATTATAAAAATTCAAATTATTTATTTCCTGAGAAGCACAGGGCATAGCACATGGGTAGGTCAACTTAATTTTAATCAAACACATTTTTTAATATAGATATGATCATGGAAATAGCATTTTTGACTTATTTTTTGTATACTGACATCAGTATTTACAATTTTTTTATTTAACTAGGACGTATTCGGAGATATAATTTTTAAATAATTACACCAGAACACCAATATTGAAGAGTACCAAGCCGAAGAGTACCAAAGGTATTCCGATTGGATAACCAATTTTAATCAAAGGTCTAGTGATGGTTGTAGGTAACTAGAAACTATACATGGAGCTGAAACTTATAAAATAACCACTTGCATATACCGCTTACCGATAAAGTTTAACATAAATAACTTTATTAACACAATTAATTGACGATTCAATATTGCAAACAGTTCTCAAACTTACAATTTACTTAACTAAATTCGATTGCAGTCCTACGGAACCCACGTCGGTCTGTTGCACTCAGTTTTGCACTTAGAAGTGAAACCCATTCATGCAAGAAGGCTTCGGTGTTTGTGATTTCACGGTTATTTGGACATGTTTCTCGTCAGCGAAGATTATAAGATAAATACATATTCGTACTTTTTTATTCAAGGTTTATAAAAAAAAGCACAAAAAACATTCTTCTTTAGCATAATACTTTTGGTTTTTAACAATATTATGACCTAAATCGGGAGAATACTATGATTTGACGGATTTTGAGGTTTCCATTAATAATTGTATTAAACTGTCTATCTATGTATAGTATAATCCTATACTACTTAATTGTAAACTAAGTCTTTCTAGAAAATTAATACAATAACGGACACCTCAGGCCAACTCTATTTAAATGTCAATGATATCATTTCCCTGTCTTGAGAACACTGAAAAATCACTGCGTTTAAAATTTAAACCACCAATGCCCCTGCATTGATTACTAGTTGGCGACGCCTTCTATAACGAAGCGTCGTTACCCGTTACGTGAAAAACATTTAATTTTACCATTCTATAAGAAGTAAGCGTTTAAAAACACCGATTGTTTTTGCGTCAACAAAAATGGGCTTACCACAAAAACATAAACACGACCTAAACACATGTTTAACAGTTGCTTAAATATCTTTGGATCTGATTGCTAAACTGTTGAACGCGTGTCTGCTCCGAGTTTATATTTTTGTGGTAAGGCGGAGAGTTTATGTCTTAAAACTAGGTATATAATGATGACGGATTATTTCGCGCAGGCGCCTCTGGTCATTGAGATGACTTTATTACTCGTATAATGACAATGAGATCATTCGCCTGTCTTGGGAACGGTTCGACCGGCGTATTTCGGTCGCTGTAGGTAACGTCTGTTTGCAGACTCATAAAGGTGTCGTTTCAATTGACCTTGCATAAATTTAAGCGGAGATTTTCGGACAATTACCTAATTGACGTTATTGTCTATATATGGGTCGGATATGTTTGACAAATTGTGCTAACTAAATCAGAGTTAATAGTTGTAGTTGTATTTCACCCTTTTTGTTTTTGTTTTTTTATATTAAACCATCATAACTTCATCCGTAGGGTATACCTACACTGATTGACAGGCCTCCCTTAAAGATAACTAATTGTTTAAGAAGCTAAGTGCGATAACCGTGGTCTTAGACCCTAGTTATTTTACGACTTAGGTAGGTATCTAATTTTTTTTGATGTCATAGAGTAACCCAGAATCCAAGTCTGTTTATATAACAAAATAAATACATATTTGAGCTAAACTTAATATGTAGAATTACTATTGTTTTGCCAAGAATAACTGACCAAACCAAGAATAATAATGATCCCACTGCATATAATCAGATTCGCGACTTAAGCCCTCAACAGCTGGGTATCAAAGAAAACTACTTTAAGTTTCCCGATCGCCTTTTACAGCCATTTTAAAAGCTTTTGAAGTTCCCAGCATCCTTTTGGTGACTTCAGACCACCTAGTTTAATGCCTTTTTCTTGAAGACTTTGAATGAGGTTTTAAATGCTTCGAAAATAGGTATTTTGTTCAAGTGGTTTGTTTGTCTTGTAGTTTTGTTTGAGTATAAATTTGAGTATCTACTGCTAAGCCGTGTTGGCTAAGTGGGAGGACACTCGACTTTCATTCTGACGGTCTTGTGGTTCAAACCAAGCCGCGCACCTTTGAATTTTTCTTCTAAACACGAGCTTTAACGGCGAAGGCATATGTCAGGAATGTTCTAAACTTGGAGGAGTTTGAAGGACATGTGACGTTCACCAACCCGCACTTGGCCAGCGTGGTGAATTCAGGCCTCTCTCTCTCGTTAACACACTATTATAATTTACCACTCATGTTTTATGCAAGCAAATGATTCTTATACTTAAGAGCAAAGTACTGTTGTCGCAGCAATGGGAACGTAATAAGGGGTGCTTATAATGATAATGTTGATCGGACTTTTTGTAGTGCTTACTTTTAAACAACAACATTTTTTTTTATTTATGTGGCTACCAGTTATTAGTGGACTACAACATGACCTATATATTGGTAATATTCATTAGTGTTGAAATTCGTTGACGGAATCATGGTATGTTACCCTTTTAGAGTTTCAATATTGTTGAAAACTATGATAATTTAAGAAGTTATATATTTTGAAGAACAGTCATTGTTATCAACAATTTTTAGATTACAGATCAACAAACTTATTTATTCGAATACTTGTAATAGCTTTGTTGCTGTTTAGTTTCGTGGTGTATAAAAAGGTTATAACTATAAAACTTTGTTTTATTTTGAAGTTGGTTCTCATTAAACTTTTCCATTCAAACAATAATGTGTGGTTTGTTAATTTACCCCTTTCCACCCTTGAGTTAGGTTTAAAAGGGGTTGCGGTTAGGGTTGCTAACTCGCGTTCCAGGAATTATGACTCATATCACCCTCATATAGAGGGGTTGTGTTTAGGGTGCATAAAAACTGGAAGTGTGTTTAATAAGATATCAAAATGTTAAATAAATTAACACTAGGTATCTAATGAAAATAATGGAAATCAAATAATGGGAATAAAGTAATGGATCTCTCTCGTCAAGAGAGAAGACCCTGTGACCCAGCTGTGGGAACGTTAATAGGGTGCTGATGATGATGATGATAATCTAATGAAATCGACGGTCATTATTATTTTCATTTTCTGTTTGATCATCATCACCCTATTGAAGTTCCCACTGCTGGGACACAGGGACTACTCTCTTGACGAGAGAGATTAGACCTTAATTCACAACGCTGGGCAAGTGCGGGTTGGTGATCTTCTGCTTACTGAGACCATTGTTTTAGGTGACGGAACATAGTGGTGTTGTAGGAATGATAGAAGATTAAAGAAGTAAAATAAGACAATTTTTTATATAAATATCCACCCGACTTACCTTCTTTATGGCTCAAGTCCTAAACGATTTAGTCCATAGGAAACACACGAGCAATTGTTTCTATAGGTTCTATAATTACTTAGTTTCAACAATTTTCAAGAAATTTTGTAGATAAAGAGCGAATTTCGGGAGAATATATCATTTTGCTAGGTTTTATAAAATACAATACTGGACAACCAGGTACCTACTACACATTGATTTAGGCACCTCCTCCATTTTTGCAGCCGGTTAAATAAAGCTGGAGATAAATATGAATCCAAGAATTCAATTCGCAATTCCATTTGGCGGGAATGCTCCGGGGACGGATGGGGGCACAAATCTAATTTTAACGAAACGCAAATTGTCCCATTTCTGACTGACGTGGGGTAACCATGAGGTAAACATTGATAATAAGCCTCAGTGGCGCGGTGGGCGAGGGTCCGCTTGCGGCGCAAGAGGTAGCGGGTTCGATTCCCGCCGAGGGTTCAAATGTTTGTATGTTCTACAAGCACTTTCTCCTTGGTTTGGGTGTTTAGTATGTATAATAAAAAATATCTATGAATGTATGTCTATTATATTAAGTATATCAGATGTCTAGTACTCGTAGCACAAGCTAATAGATGTTGTTGTGTGGAGTGTCCGGAAATATTTATTTATTTTAATAAGGGAAAGGGAAAAAATAATTATTTATTTAAGAATAAAACTATTTTGAATTATTTGGCTTAATGAAAGGAATTTTTATGACATTCATGAATTATTATGACATTAATCCTTGATTTAATTACCATACTTATTGTCACCTTTATACTATGTTTGGGGTAATAAAGACATTCTATTCTACTTCTTCTATAATTTAAGACAACTGACAACTATCATTGACTGACTGTATAAGTTTGTAAGAAAACAGAAAAACATTTATTAAGGGCCGATTTTTCAATCGTCAGATAAACAGTCAGATAGCCTTTATTCGTCGAATAGCAATATTCATGGTTTTTCAATGGTCAGATAGTAGTTAACTGTCGAATAAGGTCCCTATCAGAGGAATAAAGTTACCTGCTACTTGAAGGACCAGATAAGGTTCTATCCCGCCGATAAGTTTGACGTTTAGGTTATGTTGTATAGTTTCGTTCGTTTTATTTTGTTTGATAAAACCGTAAAACGACATAGGTTCTTCCCATGATTTGTTATAAATGGATGTATTATGATGATGGATAAAGCAATTGACCACTTATCAATCGAGGAAGAACAAGAAATACTTAATGATCTATATCCTTCTGATAGAAAAACCCGAACTTTACGAGAGAGGCCTGATGATTTAAACACATGGAACGACACTGAATTTTAGAGAATGTTTCGGTTGAAAAAAGAAACCATAGCCTACCTACTTACTTTCATTGATTGAAGAAAAAAAATCATTAGTTAAATACTGGTAAAAATAAAAGAAAGAAAAGTTAGAAGTATACATATGTAGTACATCTGAAATACTGAATTTTTTATTGAAAATCCACAACCTACGGTACTTGCAATATTATCACTGTCATTACGTGGTCTAATATTCTAGTCCAGATGTATTGGAGCATATTGCCACACTTTATCTTCAACATCATTGATATCGGGGGCAGTAGAAGTTCGGCCACCTGTTCTATACAACTCCTGTCTAAGAACAGTCATCTTTTTCTTCGTAATTTTTTTACGTCTTAGTACTTTCATTTTAATGTTGTAGCCGTGCGTACTGCAGTTTCACTAGATGTCTCATTAAATGTTGTTGCAATTTTGGTCCATGCATCATCTTTGTCTTTGTTGGTTACGGCGTCGGTTTTCTTGTTTTCGATTACTGACCGATATTTAGTTACCAACTCGGTCAGTAAACGTACTTCTGAACTACTGAAATTAGTAGCACGTTCACGTTTCTTGGATAATTCCATTTTCTGATTCATTTTTAATTCGCAAAAGATAATGTAGAAATAACAAGATTTGAACTGACTGAACTGTCAAATACAGTTTTGTTGCTATTCTTCACTAACACTTTGAATACAGTATCTGTGTATCTCGCTTGCACACAGATGGTGTGAAGTTGGTTTGGATAAACCACTGATAGTTATTCTCTATAATAGACGATTGAAAATTTGAAAATACTTATTCGCCCGATAAACAGACAGATAATTTTATACGCTAAATAACTATTTGACGACTTAACTGAGGATTGAAAAATTGGCCCTAAGAAGATTACAAAATAAGCATATTCATCAGAGTACTACTCTACTACTAAACTTAACTAATTATCATTAAAAACTACTGAAACTTTGTTAATAAACTATTTAAATAGATGCTTATCTAATATTATGTTGTAAAATTTTTATGTGTACATTTAAATACTATTGTATGTCCGCGACGGATTAAATTGTTGATACCTAGTCATTGTTAACATCAGCTCATAGCATACACAATTTTTACAATGAAGATTTTCTTTCTTTATTTCTTTCTTATCTTGGCCTGAAAAAGCGGCAAATCGAGACGAGTGGAAAGAGAAAAGAGAGCCCTTGCCCAGCAGTGGGTCAACATGGCAAACAAATAAAATTAAAAATTTACTTTCAAAATGATCGAACAAGACATTGATTCATTTGGAAACTAGAGTGGAGTACCTATTATATATTTTTTATTAGGTTATCAAATAAAAATTGTCCCAAATTCTCAAAAAAACTGGTCACCCGAAACACTGGACTGTGTTTGTCGTAGTTTGTATTCAGACTAGTTGTAATCACTGTACGTGGGCTTAAAAAATTGCGATGCTCAGGAAATATTCGTTAGTTTTACTATCCATTGATGCGCTAAAATAGTTCTCTACTCTTTAGTTTGTGTTTAGTTTATCAGTAAAGAGGAAATTTTAAAACGTAACGAACGTACCTAACTAAGCTATAAAGGAGTACTTCAAATAACACAACCCAAAACGCAAACAGGAATGGTTTTATTGTTATTTTTAAGATACGGCCCAGAGTACTTTAAATATAATTATAAAAATAAATATATATATCCGGACTTATCACACAGCATCACCTAACCACAAACGTGTGCGTTCGCCCAGCAAAAAGTATCATCTTTTCAAGAATCGAATGATGCAGATAATTAGTGCCATAAGTCGTGTAAATATGCCCAAAATTTTATGTTTGTGCCTCCAACGGCTGCAGAGTTATTTATGAGAAACTGATTTGCTGCACGAACATTCGCCCAGCAAAACTTATAAAAAAAAGGGTATATCTGTATTTCAAATATGCAAAAAGATAGCTTCTTCATATACAGACAGAGATAGGATATTTCAGACATAGGGCGCTAATTATCTGCTTCATTCGATTCTTGAAAAGACGTTACTTTTCGCTGGGCGAACGAACACAGCCCAAACTAAGCAGAGCTTGTATTATGGGTGTTAGGGGTGACTGATATACTACATAGATATAGATAGATTTCGTTAATACATACATATAATACATGTATAGAAAACACCCAGACTCATATCAAGAAATTAAAGATCGTACAAAATCTGGTCTCCCGGCGGGAATCGAACCCGCAACCTCCTAATTATTTTTTAACTTTAATTATCGTAACATGTTTGAGGCGCACCGCAAACGGGCCACCGACGGTCCCTTAACTCATAATTGGTTTTGATTTCAATTTAATTTAATAGGTTGTGTTTTTTTTATGGAAGAGATTGTCTAACTTAAAACTTTTAATCCTTTCTTTACAAGACCAAAATTTTATTATTGATTTTACAAAGAGCGTTCAAGACAAATAAAAGCTTCCGAATAACGCTCCTCTCAGAGAAACTCAAAGTCTTTGTCTTGTCTGACGAGTGTGATATTTCAATAACAGAGTACTTGTAAGTCTCTTTTAAAAATGTTATATTGTACCTCATAGGAAATATTTAGTGTGATGCCCCCCTCTATACATTGACATAGAGATTAGAATAAGCTATCAATTAACGAAATCAGCATTTGACTCAAGGATTTGATGGAACGAATATTTGACAATCGTTTAGTTTTCACTACAGATGCCTTCGCAACGCGTTCGTTTACGTATCAGTGGTAGTATCAGGCATAAAAACATCTTATAATAAAATAATCAAAGTCAAAGTCAAAGCCAAACGTTTATTACTTTAGACGCTTATGCATAAATTCATTTTTAATGAAAAAAATGAAAGTTTATAACTAAGCCAAAATGTACAAAAGGTGAGCTTAACCCTAAAAGAGCATACATTGACAAGTCAACTTAAAGCTAATTTAAATAAAAACTAAGAATAAATAAGGAAATAACATTGTCTTGACAGTTCGCTTCAATTTTTTACACTGAGTTGAGAAGCGAATAGAACAACCCGTCATAATCTTAATCATTTATTTGTTGTTTCATGTGCTTACATAAAGGTCTTACATTAATTTTATTCCCAGACATGAGCCCAGGTGGGACATTACAACATTAACTTAGGATTAGCTAGATTAGCTTATAACTAACATTTATGTTAAGAACAATCATTAAAATTTTAACATGAAATTCAAGATACAAGCTACAAAATAATTTATTTCCATTGTTTGGTTTTACAAATCTTAGAAACGTCAAAAATAAAATACGAATTATCATTGTTATAGAAATAATAAATCTAAATTTAACATTAAAAAAAAACCCGATTCCAATGCCTTAATTTCCTTAAAAGTAAAACACCATAATATTTTGCAATGTGCACGTGATGCGCTTTTATTTGTATATTTGCAGATTTTCCTTCCCCACTCTAACCCCCATAACTTTTAAACGGCACAACCGATTTTCATGAAACATGTCTAAGAACACTCGCGCTTCATACAAACAAACACCTTTCATACAAAAAAAACTAAATTGAAATAACTCTATCCGTTCGTGAGCTATGATGTTCCAGCCAGACAGACACACAGACAGACAGACACGTCAAACTTATAACACCCCTCGTTTTTGGTCGGGGGTTAAAAATACAATTTTATACACAAATAGTTTTCTCTCTAAGCACTTACAAATTTCTCAACGCTATATTACATTATGTATAATGCACATCACCATCTATTACAACTAATATTCACGGTTAGTTACGTAGAAAAGACTTATCTAACAATATCGTCGCCTCGCTGTCGGAAGTAAAGGCGGCAACATTATGTAGTGCAAGGACTTGGATATATGATGGACCAAAGGACGTAAAAATATGGACCGATGGACAAAGGGAGCATTTGTATTACGTTTTGTACGGGGACTTGACTACTATAGGGGGGATTTCGTAGAATTTCTAGTGAAATACTTGTAACGATATTTGTATTTGAAGTAGACAATAATCATATCGTAGGTCAGCCTCAAATTGATATAAGCGCGATATAAGAGTAGTCAAACTTATATGAAAAACATAAAACCAAATTGAATTTCACATTTTGGTAATTTAGCGAAGTGTAATTTTTATTTCCGTGTAGGTCGTTAAGCGTTATGGTTTGGTTATAACGCGTATTTATAACGATATCTGGTTATTTCGTTATGCATTAATCACATGTACTAAATGACGAGAATTATTTAGTAAAAGATAATGATAAATTTATAATAGGTACCAATATGTAAAAGAACACCAAAATATTAAAAACTGCTAAAGCTGTGTTGTTCTATTCGCTTCTCAACACAGTGTAAAAAAATTAAGCGAACTGTCAAAACAATATTATTTCCTTGATATTCTTATATTTTACTAACGGCCCGCCCCGGCGTCGCACGGGTAAAAAAAGTTCCCGGCAATTTTTCCTTATTTGCTTAGACCTACCCTGGACTACGACAAGCATTTTAAAACCAAAATCAGCTCAATCGGCCCAGCCGTTCCCGAGTTTTAATCAGACTAACGAACAACAATTCATTTTTATTTATATAGATAGATAATACAATGTTTGGTTTAATTAACTTTAAGTTGACCTGTCCATGTATGCCCTGTGCTTCTAAGGAAATAAACGTTTTTGACTTTGACATTTTATTTATTTATTTATTTATTTAATTTGCACGGCTTAGCCTATTACACAAATTAATAACAATTAAAAATTTATTACAACAAAATATTCTTAAAAATTAAATTAATTAAATCAAGACACAGAAACAATTTTCTAACATTAAATCACAAATTATAAAATTTTCTTATCTTACATAAAATTTAATACAAGCACTCAGAGTACTCCAAGCAAGCAGCTCGGAGTACGTGCCAGTCTGTTGCAAACACATCGCAGTCTGGGCGCAGGGCCAGGAGTGCGTTGAGAGCGGAGAGAGATCGCGGGATGGGGGACCTGGAATGAGCCACAGTACGGCAAGCCGGGACAGCGAATAGTCTATGTTTCCTGGATCGGCAGTAATTGTTCGGTACATAAAGGCGACACAAACTACTATGCAACTCCGAACAATCTATTAAGCCTCGCAAGATCTTGAACATGTACAAGAGTTGGTCATTAGATCGCCTAACTTCCAAGGAGTTGTACCCCAGGCAACCTAGTAGAAACTTAGTCGGGTACATGTAAGGGTAATACCCTAAAAGTCTCTTATACAGGTACCTTAGGAAGGCCTTCTGGACCTTTTCTAGCAGGAGTGCATATGTGCTTTCATACGGGTGCCATACACATGAACTTGCTTCAAGCTTACTGCGTACTAGTGTGTTGTAGATGAGCTTTATTACGGCTATGTTATGTAGATCCTTACAATTTCGAAGCACGAAGCCCAAGCGCCGGAATGATTCTTTAGCGATAGCAGACACGTGGTCATGGAATGTAAGTCTTCGATCGAATACGACCCCGAGATCTTTGATGTTAGATGATCGACTTATGACGTGACCATTCAGCTTATAATTAAATTCGATCGGACATCGCATGCGACCGAACCATCCCTTTGATGTAGCATGATGCCGTGTTGACTAAGTGGGAGTAGCCGACACGGGTTCAAGCTGTTGTAATCCCATATCGTCAACAAGTAGTTTTAAATATCTACTAGTAAATACTGTGGATGAACAAGCAATACATCAATTCCGCCATCATTCGATGAAAATTCTAGTCTACAAATATTTTATTTTATTTACGATCAGTAAATATTAAAAGCTTTCGGCGAGCTGAAAGTATTTATAGCAGCGATAAATAACAACGGAAGGAATAGTGGTCAGTGCGGTTCACAAATATCTTCTTTAAAATAAAACTCATCAATATAAATATCTATTGATTTTTATTTAGATATATTTATTTAATGATTTTAATACAGTTTTCAGAAATAGTATTGATTGACGAAGAAGTTAATTTATACCAATTATTCGTTTGCTTGAGCGTGCTCATCTTAGACACCATTAATACGATTTGAAAAATTATTTCGAATATGTTGGATAGCCCGTTTCTCGAGGAAGGCTATAGGCTATCTTGTCACTGCCTAAGTCGAAGTCCAGCCGAAGCCGGGCGGGTATGGTATAAATATATGATGCTATAAAGTTTGTTTGTTTGGTTGAACGCATTTGTAGGCAATAAACCAGAATAATTGCTACACAACAAATTAATAATCTAAATAAACTGGACCAGTCGCAGTTGGATGAACACACGTGCGCGCGTGTGTCACGATTACCGATTCATTTGCTGATAAATTTTGCATTTTAATGTAAAACAAACATAAATAATCACCTTTTAAAATGTTTACGATAATCATAATGGCGTAAGTGCTTAATTAAATGATTATGTGATGATTTTATTGAATACTAGCTGACCCCAGCAAAAGTTGTTTTGCAAAATGAAAAATAGATGTTGGTTGATTCTCAGACCTACTCAATATGCTCACAAAATTTCATGAGAATCGGTCAAGCCGTTTCGGAGGAGAACGGGAACGAAAACTGTGACACGAGAATTTTATATATAAGATTTATCAATATTTACTTACAATCCACACAACCCTAGTAGGCTTTAAGCTTGTGTTTCGGGTACTAGACATTCGTTATACTTAATATAATATACATATATATTTTTTATATTAAACACGTAGACCAAGGAGATGGTGCTTGCAGATAAAGTTTCACATAAAGAGGTATATTTATTGAAAGCTCATATCAATTAAAATCACTTTATAGAAACTGGGCACGCCATTTTGCAAATAATAATTAAAAATATAGTGATAAATGCCAATATAAACTAATTAACAGTCTTAAGGTTATTTTTAATTAAAAGTTGGTTAAGTCGTTATTGTTAAAATAGCTAGTCTTTCTATAAATTGATTTATTTTACCAAATTTTATAATTAACAAAAACGAACATCAATACAATAGTAATGATATCGAAAAATCCATGAGTTTTAAGTTATATATCAAAGTATATAGACTAACATATACATGTAAGGTATTTCTTATATATGCCTTTGTAAGGTATTTTATATGTATACGTGGTTTGCGGGGCATTATTTTTAAGTTTTGTGTATTTTGAATTTTTATATGGATTGAATGTAATCTGAAATAAACGAATAATAATGATTACCTTGCTGTTACATAGTTTATAACTAGCAGGAGGTAAAGACAGCGTTTATTATGTAATACTTTCTTTGGTTTGTAATAAATGATTAATAGAGTATTTAACAAAAACTTTATTCATTAATTCTATTTTACCCGACTTTCAACAAAAAAAGTTGCACAATTCGTTGCGTATTTTTTTTTCACTATAAACTACAATGAGATAAAAATCCTAAGTATATTGTTTTTCTTTACAGGTATGTACCAGAAACTGAAGCAGCCTTAAGTAAGACTATTTGACAGCGAGTAGATCCACTTAAAGCGCAGATGTCGCGAGTTTGACTCCTGTAGGGCCTATTGTCATTTTTCGACTCACTGAGCCCGCCGACCTTTGTAGGCAACTTAAGTCGGCGGCTTCACTTATGCAAGTCAGAAAAAATTGTCGGTGTCAAACATGTCATCACATCACGTCACTACGCAAATCTACTGAATGGAATTTGATAAAACTTAACATTAATATAACTTACATATCAGAATAACACATTGGCTATTTTTTACCTCGGTAAAATACCACTTTGTCCAAAACTAATCAATTATTGCGAGTTAAGCTCGATTTGGGTCAAATTTGACACTATTATAGTAGTCCCAGTAAGGATAAAACTTAATACAAAATCAATTTATCTAAAGTTAAAAACCATATTGTGACTTATAATTTATAATTATCAATAAATGACTATTATTATTATTAATGAATCTAGCAAAGCTAAAGATAAATGTTGCTGTGTGGATTGTAGGGGAATATTAATGCGGCCAAAACCGCATCAGAAAACTAGTCTGTTATATTTATTTTTGTACAAAATGCAATGTTGTTATGCTGTAGTAAAAGAAATAAGAAATGTTAGAAATGACAGGTGAAAATAGACGTTACAATGTGCCGCGCGGTAACGATTATCGCGTGATAAAACTAATCAGTCGTTTAACTCTTCGGCTAACTAGCGCTCGGCATACAATGTAGGTAATTAGTGTAAAATCGGTTACACACGTGGTTTGTAGCGTTATGACTATACCGGATGTCACATAACTATACGAAACGAAGGCAACGAAAACAATAAAGAATATTGTATTGTATTCTTCTTTTAGCCCCCGACCAAAAAAGAGGGGTGTTATAAGTTTGACGTGTCTGTCTGTGTGTCTGTCTGACTGGAACATCATAGCTCCCGAACGGATGGAGGGATTTCAATTTAGTTTTTCTTGTATGAAAGGTGAGTTTGGCCCGGGTGTTCTTAGACATGTTTCATGAAAATCGGTTGTGCCGTTTATCGCGTGCACATTACTAAAATATTATGGTGTTTTACTTTTAAGGAAATTTAGACCCGGGGGTTTTTCTTTAATTTATAATTGAAATTTATTTATGGTAGAATACTGGCAACCCTAAACAAAAAGTAATCCTGTTACTTTCCTAATTTATTTTTTAGTTCAATGGCTACACTTGTAATCTGATAAAAGTGGACAAAATCAAGTGTATACATTTTTACGAGCCTTTAAAGTTGCATGGGTCATGAGTCCATATGTGTGTCACGCACGTATGATCTGAATCTGATGCACCACCGATGGGTCAAATGTATATTATGTATATGAGACATATCTTACGCTGCTTTAGGTTATTTAGTTGAAATACTTTGTTATTTTAAGAAGGCAAAAATACCTACCGAGTTATTTGCTCGGGTTTTCTTCGAATCTTTTTTTAACAAAAATTATGAGCTTTTTTGGTAACCAATAATTGAAACGACAAAAATTGTATGACGTCAGTCTCTCGACATTAAATGTATTCGCTCTAAAACGAAACATCATGTTTAAACACTTTTCGGTATTCTGACATCTTCCCTTTTCGTGTCCGGTATTTTTGACATAGGACCTATTACGGAACCTGACGGTCGAGAACTCAGTCATAATAAAAATCGTACTAAATATAAATTTCTACTCTAAATGTATCAGTATCTTTACGTGTTGTTGGGAAAAAAGGTCTAGAGAGACCGTCATGGTCCTTTTATGATTTTCTTTATCTGTAACACAGAATATATAATATTATTATTAATATCTGTAGAAAACTTTAGTAAACAAGAAATAGGTGAATATTCCTTTTGATTACATTCTAGCCAGAAAGCGGAGATGAGGTTAGCGATGGAACAAGTTTGCCCACAAAATGCCTTTTTACTGAAGTCTTAAAAGTTGTCGGGTTAATGATTTCATAGTCGCGATCCTATGAATTTTAAAGTTAAAATTATTGATCACAAATACAATTTTGACTCATAACTGAATTGAAGACATATTTAAAAAGGTTTGACTACAGAAACCCTTATGGGCCCTAATATTTTCTGTTAACGAAAATAGGGCCCTAATATTTTCTGTTAACGAAAATAGGGCCCTTATGGGCCCTATTTTCGTTAACTTATCCCCTGGCAATCAGATATTTCTGTATGAGGAAAGGGACAAAAAAAAATTAAACAATAATATGATCACTGAAACAACAAATCCCCTGCAAGGGACAAACCGATTAGATCTTTTTAAAATTTAATTGCGATTACTAAGGCATCTCGATAAATTAAAAGTAAATAATTTACTGTACATGCTGGAATGCAAACTATCCCTATTTAAAAGTAAATTAAAAATAACTTATCGAATTGCTTAGTTTTCAGTCTAGTATATATTCCAGGCAACAGATATGATCTAGCTTAGACCTAGACACTAGACTAGCCGGGCTAATTCCAGAACTCTAATTCGGGATTGCGCGCGCGCAGTTCAACGCCCGCCCAATCAATGTCAACGATCTTGGACGCCTGCGAACTTAGAAATTATTAGCATGTATCCTTGTAATATTATCAAATCAGGAGCTTTTTACGCTAAGATATTGCGGGATTTAATAAATTTCTATTTCTATCTAAAGTATTTAATAAACCTCTGTGGCTCGGTGGGCAAAAGCCCGCCTGAGGCGCACTAGGTTGCGGGTTCGATTCCCGCCGCGGGACCAGATTTTGTACGATCTGCAATTTCTGGTTTCGGGTCTGGGTATTTTCTATGAATAATATGTATGTACATATTTGCAAAAAAAAAATGTATCTATTTAGTATTTAACGTTAACTAACCTAACCTTAACTTTAAAGTCCAGTAATACCTAACACCCATAGTACAAGCTCTGCTTAGTTTAAGGTTAGGTGATGCTGTGTGAGTAGTCCGGAAATATTATTATTATTATTATCTTCTTCATACATTCGTTCAAAAACCGATACTAAGTGACCAGATCTTCATAGCCTTTTTTCTCTATTCTCAATATTTTTATGACAAGTCTACACATGTAATGCACTGATTATTTCATAAGTATTACCTATTTACATTCCCACTGCTGGGACACAGGGACTTCTCTCTTGGCGACAGAGATGAGGCCTTAATTCACAACGCTGCTAGCCAAGTGCTTTCTATCTCATCCAAGTTTTCAGAACATGCAGGTTTCCTCACGATGTTTGGTTTCACCGTTAAAGCAACTGTTTAAAGCGCACATAAAATTGAATCATGAAGAAAAATCTAGAGGTGAGGTTTGAATCCAAACCCTTTGGAAAGGAAGTCAATTGTGCTCCCCCTTAGCCAACACTGTTTGTTTGTAAAACTATCGAATTACTATCATTTACGAAACGTAGTTGTCAGTGTATGTACACATTCAGGTCACTTTCCTTTGTTTGAGCGCATTGCGGTTAAGTAAGGCTTGAAAAACCCCGCCCGGTGCTATAATGAACTCGCTGGAGTGGCTTTTTTTTAAATAAATGAATTTCGTGTGTCCTACATGATGGAACCACAAAAACATTACTATATCAGCACATGAGGAAGGTATACATTATCATTTTTGAATTCGTTCTTCCAATATACCTGAAACACTTAAATAAAACAATACGTCAAATATGTAAAACACTGTGAAAATCATGGTTTTAACAAGACTTGCAGCGAAATATCGGAACTTGAAATATCTAAGTTAGGGTACATGATGGAACCATAAAAACATTACTTTGGTAGCACATGAGGTCCTGCCCCCAATTTACCTGAACATCAGAATTATTTTATAAAAATTGAGAAGACATTAAAACATATTTTTTATTAATAAATTATGGCTTTATCAAGACTTAAAACGAAATATCGAACTTAAAACATTTCTCTTAAGTCTTGACTTGAAAAAATGGAAAACACAAAAAACGTAATGTTATGTATGATTCGTCGCTATTATTAACATTTTTATTTTTATTATTATCATATTATTATTATTTTTTAACATTTTTTTATACGTGATATGTTATGCGTATGAATTATTTATACGATAAAATTCGTTATTATCTTTCCTAGCATGTAAATACTTTCTATTATTCCACCATCAAAGCCATAAATGTAACATTATTCAACGATTGTCGCTAGGCTGCCGTTGCAAATGACGTGGAATCCAATTTCCAACACCCTGTAGAGTAGGTGCGGTTCGCAACACCCTGTAGGTGGTTGGGTGGTTTTATTCTACTTAGATTATTATAAGATTGAGCGTAGCGGTTGATGATATGGTGAGAGTATTCTGTAACTGACTGACGTAAAAAAATATTGCTCTCCCAAAATTTACAAAAAACATACCTAATTATTTGTAAAAAGTAAAGATCTTTGTGGTTGCGTTTTTTATTATTTATTATTAACCAAACAAACACTTAAAAAATGTCATACATACTATACATATTCAATAAATGGACATATAATAATGAACCAAACAGAAAAACAATTAACAAAGTATAAATAAATATTTATACTTTGTTAATTGTATTTCTGTTTGGTAATATTTATACTTTGTTAATTGTATTTCTGTTTGGTTCATAATTATATGTCCATTTATTGAATATGTATAGTATGTATGACATTTTTTAGTTACGAATAAAATTTTTGATTTGATTTTGATTTTTTTAATGTACCAACTTACTACTTTGCTCTTACAACTCCTCTATATTACCACTCCAGAATTTGTGCATTGCTTTTACACTGAACATCATAATTAGACGATTCTGATGTTGGCTTGGCAGGCATGTATAATACTTTTTTAACCCCCGACCAAAAAAGAGGGGTGTTATAAGTTTGACGTGTATGTCTGTCTGTGGCATCATAGCTCCCGATCGGATGGAGCGATTTCAATTTAGTTTTTTTTTGTATGAAAGGTGAGTTTGGCCCGGGTGTTCTTAGACATGTTTCGGTTGAGCCGTTCAAATGTTATGGGGGTGAGAGTGGGGAAGAAAAACAGAAAATCAGCAAATATACTAGTGTGGGGTATCAAATGAAAGAGCATTGCGTGCCCTAACTACTAAATATTATGTTATTTAACTAATAAGGAAATTAAGGCATTGGAATCGGGGGTTTTTCTTAAATTTTAAATTTATTCATTTATATGAATACACAGATTATATGAAATAAAAATTGTTTACGCTTTTAAGATTAAAAACAAAACTGCAATGGGCATAATTCATCTTTATACAGCCTTCCACTTCCAACTTCAAAAACAAACCGATACCAAAATAGAACTTCCTTAGCAATAGAAATTTCCCGTAACTCAAAAACTCAGACGAAGAATCTTCAACTTTATTCATTTTAATACGCCGTCGATTCTCAAAGGCCGGAGTTAAAAGTTCACCACTCACATACCCTATATGACTTTCTCAATATCAGTTTATATGTGAATGACATATGTATGTGTGTGAGTGACATATATGAGTTTTCACTCGGCAGCTTCAAAGGAAGGCTTTAGGAAAGTAGTTCAAAGCTCCTTTCAGATATTACAGAATAGTTCAAGTTTATTCGATCTTATTGGTTGGTTAGTTCGAAATGTTCTTTGGATTGATATTAGCTTTGAGAGTATAAGATGTTATAAATAGAATTACTATAAAATGACAATTTTGCACAAAGATATTATCTCGTGTATCTACACGATAGGACGATGGAAATTGTAGTTATTAAAACTCACCTAATTATGTAACTTAAAGTTAAATACACGAGTGGGAGCACATTTGACTTATTTCGTGAAGAGCGTGGTTACAAACCCGTACGATGCCTCTAGATATTTCTTAAAAAAAAATTTAAGCACCTGCTTTAACGGTGCAGGCAAACATTTTGATGAAGGCCACCGAGGTGAATAAAGGCCTAACCTATCTCGTCTAGAGAAAATCAGTCCCTGTGTCCCACTTGTGGGAAAGAACATGGGCTTATATAATATAACAAAGTCAAAGTCAATACGTTTATTTCCTTAGAAGCACATGGCCTACATGGACAGGTCAACTTAAAATTAATGAAACTAAATTGTTTAAACAAAAATATCAAGGAAATAACATTGTCTTGACAGTTCGCTTCAATGTTTTATACTGAGTTGCGAAGCGAATAGAACAACACAGCTATATCAGTTATTACAATTTTGGAGTTCTTATTTATAGGCAACTATTATAAGTTTAACTTTAAATTCTAACGACAAAAAAGGTGGTGGTTCTCAATTAGACGCGTATATATATTTTTTATGTATGCATAACTTTAACAGAGTAGTTAGTAACAGTTTTATAGGTAATTTTTTATTGAAAAATGAATAGTGAAAATAATCCTATATATATTTGAAAAATAAACCAGCCCTGGGGGTGTGAAAACAGGTAATTAGTTTGAAATGTTTGATCACGTTTTTTTAATAAATGAATTGCAGATGTCGTATCTGTAGATTATAGCTACACAAAAGAAAAAAAATACCATCAAAAACCTTTTTTTTTTACTGTATTAACCGAGCTCTTACTACGAGTAATGAAAGTATACCCAAGGAATCTTGAGTCGGCTTATGTAACAAAATGTATTACATTAAATTGGACTTAGGTAGACCTACCTCATATTTTAAGTCGCACGTCAGAGATGAATCCTGAATAAATGTATGAAATGTTGTCAGCATTCGTATAAATAAGCTGTTGCGTTGAAGCGAAATAATACCCATACAACGCATTTGCTTAAAAGCTCATATTGTATGGAAATCTACCGCACATGAATGATGTAAGATATTCGAAGCCTACAATGTGTTGGATAGGTTGATAATACATCTGGAGTTTAATAACGCTCTTTAATAAGTGTAAGCTTTTAACTAAATACCCAACTTAGCGTTTGACTCTAAAAGCTAATTTCTAATCCTCGTATACATAAAAATTTTTCACTTTTTATTTCAGACTTATAAAAGGTTAATGGAACGATCGATAAACACGTTATTCTTAAAATTGAATGTCAAAAAAAATCATTTCAAAAATCATTTATTTACATTAAGGTACACAAATATACAAGTTACAAAAAAGAAACGATGAGGGCGCAAAAGTTAAAAACTGCGTAGCGACCTCATCGCCCACCTCCATAAGATAATATTAATTGTAAGTTAAATAATTTTATAAAATAAGTAAAAACAATAGGTTGGTATAGTATTAGGATGGGAACAAACATAGGTATGAAACAAAAAAATTGGAACAAATTCAGAAACTATAGTAAAAAATAGAAATACTTAATTCCCATAAAAAGGGTAAAGAAGATAAAAAAGATAAATGCTGTAACTCGTTAAACTTTACAAATTATTATGTACGATGTGTGTATGTGTGTGTGTGTGTGTGTGCGTGTGCGTGCAATTGTGTGGGTGTGTGTGTATGGTTGTGTATGTGTGGTTTTGTGTATGCGTGGTTTTATGTGTGAGTGTTTGTGTATGTGTGGTTGTGTGTGTGACCTTGGGATAGTTTCCTGAAGACACCAGTCTCTAAAGAGTCTGGGCAACAGGAGACTTGCACATGTAAGGATTCTATATTCATATATATGAGTTTGGGAGAGATATTTAACTAAATAAGATTTTTTAGAAGATTTTCCGTATCCTGGTAAGAAAGAGAGGAAAGCCATTTCCAGATTTTTATTTTGCATTTATAGTATGGAAGAGAATATATATCAAGTAACTTATTGATTTTGTTGTAAAGTGTAGGGCTCATATAGTGATATTGCAGTCCTGCCAGTTTTGTTCGGCAGCTTTCAGACTTACATACTATATCACTCCGTCGTTTTTTGGTCTTAATGCTGGGATCAAAATGAAGATGGGAATGCTTACGCAATACTACCGCAGAGATGTAAAGCTGTCGAACAGTTAGGACCTCACATTGTGTATACAGTAAGCTAGTGGAAAAACGTCTCGGTTTGGACAGCATTACCTTAAGAATCGCTCGCTGTGCTCTCTCTACTCTCAACATCTTGGTCTTAGAGGCTCCGCCCCATGCTGTATTACAGTAAGAGATGACGGATTGTACCAGTGAGTAGTATACAGTTTTTAAACAGTCCATTTCCGCGACTCCTCTCAAGTTCTTAAATATGAAAATAAGTTTACGTATTCTACCGACTGTACACTCAATATGGGAATGCCACGAGAGCCTTTCATCTATATAGACGCCAAGATATTTTACTTTTGATGTTCGTTCGAGATTTTGGCACGAGCATCGACTGTCCAATGGATTTGAACAAGAGTGAGCACAGATAGAGACTGCAGAAGGGCATTGGCTTCTGACAGAAGGTGAGAAAGCTATAAAGTTTGATTTGGTGACATTGAGGGTTAAGAGGTTTGATGAGAGCCAGTTTGAGATAAATTTTAAGGCATATTCAGCTGAAGAACGGGCCTCGTTCCAGTTTGGTCCAGTTACCACAAGGGCAGTATCGTCCGCATAGGTAAATATAGAACAGTTTGGGAGAGAGAGACGACACAAGTCATTAATATAAATGAGAAAAAGTTGCGGTCCAAGGACGCTGCCTTGCGGGACGCCGAATGTAAGATCTTCGTCCTCGCTGTAGGAATTGTGGATCTTGACAATTTGTGAGCGGTTGGTGAGGTAACTTGCGAACAGGTCTCTGACACTGCCCCTTATGCCAATGGCTTCTAATTTATTTAGGAGCAGGGGTATAGATACGGTGTCAAAGGCCTTAGACAGATCCAGGAAAACACCAATAGTCTTAAGTCCTACATCAATGCTCTTTATAATCTTAGAAGTTAGATCAATGACCGCGTCCTCCGTCGACATTCCTCGTCTGAAACCATACTGATTACTGGCTAAGATGCATTTGTCATTGAGGAATGAAACAAGTCTACGGTTTATGATTTTTTCAAAGATTTTGGATGTGACACTTAGGACTGAGATCGGTCGGTAATTATTGACTTGATGTTTGTCTCCGGTTTTATAAATAGGGTGAATTATAGCTTTTTTAAAGACTGATGGAAACGTACCTGTGGTGAGACAAAGATTAAAGATGTAAGTCAATAACGGAGAGAGTGTGGATCTGGCTCCTTTGATTATAGAGGATGGAATGTTATCCCAGCCTGTAGCGCAATTATCTTTAAGGTCGAAGATGAGGGATTCTATTTCCTTTATATCAGTCTGCCAAAGAACCATAGATCCGAGCGGCGAACCTTGGTGATCGTCACTAAATTTAAATTTTACCGGTGGGCTTGGGGTTTTTATGTTAGCTGCAAGGGTTTTCCCTACATTTGCAAAGAAGTGGTTGACAGTATTAACGGATTCGACAGGAGTTTTAGCTATTTTGAGTAAATCATCAGATGTTAATTTTTTTGAATTTAGGTTAGCAATTTTCCTGACCGCATCCCAAGTAGCTTTTGGATCATTCTTAGCTTTCCGGAGTTCATTTTTTTGATAGTCTTGTTTAACTCTTTTCAGAAGATTGTTGACGAAGTTACGGTAGCGTGTGAATGTAGTTTTTAGAGTTGAGTTAAGTTTATCTTTTTTAAGTTTGTTGTAAAGCTTGTCCCTATTTCGGATACATCTAAGGAGACCAGGAGTAATCCAAGGCTTTATAGTACGGTTTTTGCTTGAAATGATTTGTCTAGAATTTGTGTTTACAATGTTTTTAAGAGTATCTATAAAAATTCTAGCAGCTTTTTCTGCATCTTGAGCTTGATAAATTGTCGAGAAATCAGTAGCTTCTATATCCTCTACAATTTGAGAAAAATTTAGTTTTTTTGTATAATGCTTACGAGAGACGGGTTGTTTAGCAAGATTTATACAGGACAAAGTGGGGGCGTGGTCCGTTATCGTGGTATCTAGTATGAGTGAGATGCTAGGAAACAATGATTTTAGTATGACGTGGTCGAGGCAGTTTTCCAATCTAGTGGGTAGGATATAAGCCGGGTACATACCATGTGACGCAATTAAGTTTAAATATTCGTCGCAGTTAATATCACAGGAGTTAGAAGCTATATTAATGTTAATGTCTCCAACAATTATTATCGTGGGAAAGGTGCGTAATTGTCTTAAATAATCATCTAAGCAATTTATAAAACCATCAGTATTTCTATATGAAGGCGATCTGTAGATGGCTAGCATGGCGATTTTGTTTTCGAATTTCATACATAAACAGTTTGCATCGATAAACGTGAGAGACTCTACGTTACATGCTAGATCGCACCTAACATATGCCACTACACCATCATTTTGTGATCTAAAGTCGGAGCAGTAGGACTTAAATCCAGTCAGAAGTGGAGCGGAAGGGCATTTGCTAAGCCAGCACTCGCTTAAAATTATTATATCTATCTGTGGTTTTATCCTATGTAGCAGAGTAATAAATGTATCAAAATTACGGTTTATGCTTCTAATATTTAAATGTAGGAGTTTAATATTATTATTTCCGTACGACTTGATATGATCATATGTTTGTTCTGGAGAGCAAGATAGTGCCTCAGTTAGTTGAGTGCTGTTTTTTTCGATATCGTTACAAAGAGTTATCAATTTATCCATAGTTTAAATAAAAACTGTACGTTTGGAGCATAAACAAGGGAACATACAGAATAGAGCAGATAATTGGAGTAATCCTGTAATTAATTTTTAAACTTGTCAATATCCAGCAAATAGAGTGCATTGTAATGTCACGTAAAATGTGGGTTTTCTCCCTGTGGTGTATAAAAAGATTTGATGATAGTGTATGTATGTGTGTATATGTAGTAAGTGAGTGTGTGTTCAAAATTACAGCATTTGGGTATATAAAACTAGTACAGAAAAAGTGGTGACTAATTAACATAAGAAGATTCATAGCAAGAGACACAGCCAAGCCTAGTCATTGTTGCACATTGGACTTCGGGAGATCAGCCTCGCTGGTGATCTTCAGTGGTGGGGCTCCGTCACGTTTCCGCAGGAAGATCTTTCCATTTGAAACCCAGCAGTATTTATAGTCGTTGGCTTTTGCGTGTTCCCGTGCAAGATAAAACAATTTCTTTAATTTCCGTGTCAAGTTTTCAGACAAAAAGATTGGTTTTGAAGGACCTGGGATTCTGAGTTTTTCAGTTGTGAGTCTGTTGTTCTCTTTTATGCCTTTCCGGTACTTGTAGACAAATTTCTCCTTGAGTAGAACACTCGTGAAGTCAACTATTAATGTTTTGGAAGTAGGGTCTTTTTTATTATTTAACCTGAAAGTATCCTTAACTTCAGCGGCAGCCATGGGGACGTTAAGTACTCTACCAATCTGGATTACGCTGTCAACAAGCGACGATTTCGTCTCCGACTGGGAGAGCGGGAGGTTGCGTATCTCAATACATGTTGCTCTGGCCGATCGTTCATAACCTTCTAATTTAATTTCCAGGGTTGAGATATACTCGGAAGTAGCTTTCTTTTCAGCTTCAAGTTTATTAACAAGAGTCTGCAAAGATTCGTTATTCTGAATCAAAAAGTCAACAGATAGACGAATATCTTCTACCATGGTAAATAGTTGATCGCATCTGGAGTTTTGCTGGGTTTGGAATTCACTCATCATTTGTCTCATTTGAATCATGAATGTGTTGAGTGTATCATCATCATCCACGAATTGCTTGAATGACCGCTTAGGATTACGCCAGGTCTGTATGGGTGAATTACCTCTTGGTGTACTGAATTCAGGACCGGTTTCCGCAATGAGATTCGGTTCTGATGAATAATGTTGCAGTTGTGAAGGTGAATTGGTGATACCCTCTTTGTCTCTCGGAACTGAAGGCGGAGAATGATGGATATTTGGCATTTTGAGCAATATCTATGCGTGACTGCGTATGAATAAATGTATCTCTAAATATGTTTAAAAAAAGATCAATCAAAGCTTTTCATAGTTCTTTATCTCTATAATAGTCGCAAAATAAGGTTGGAGCATTTTCGTTACATAATTTGTAAAAAATCACATAACGAAAATGCTTGATGTTATTTATTATAGGGTATGTTTCCCTTCTACTCAAAAATGGGGATAGTAACTACTTGGTTATTACAACCAACATTTAGAACAATAACCAATAGTTTTAAGTTTCTTAGCTTATGTGAAATTAATCTCTGTTGTTCGCTGCCTAAACTTAAACATTACAAACTAGAATTTGTAAATCAAAGTTAAATTTGTTACTTCAGGGCTTATTTCACTACCTCTGAGTTAAACACAATACAATACAAAAACGCTTTAATGTACACAACACAGGAACATAAACACGTAAAACATAGAAATTAATCTCAGTCAGTCACTCACTCACAGGTAATTAAAATAATTTGGTCTCGTATTGTCCGATTGCTGTTAAGCTGATATTGGCTGATAACTGTTATAATAGTCTAGATGAATAAAAAAATATAATTATAAAAAAATAATTATCACGTATATTTGATTTTTTCTTGTAAACGAAAAATCAAGACAATACGCATTAAAGTTTCGCATTACGTAAAACTTTTGTGCGTTTTGCTCTTAAATTAGTTTGTCACAAGCTCAACTCCGAAACTAAACAAAGAACGGAACGGAAAAAAGTCCCTTCAACGCTTCAACTCTATAAATTGGGACTTTTTTTATTGTTTAAGCGAAGAATAGGTGCGTTGTTATTTTGGACGGACTAAACAGAAAACCGATTTTTTATGTAGCCATCTGCTTGTTGTACTGGAAATCATCCACAATTGGATATTTTAAATTAAAAACGAAAGAGGTTGATTTCAAAATGTTTTTATTCAGAGCCACTGCAACGATTAAAATAAAATAACCATCGCTTATAACCCAAATTCAGTAAAACAGCTGCTGAAAGCTATTAAAGTGATGAAAGCTGAATTTCCTTTTGGCGAATCAATACAAACTCATCAGTGCACTCTGGCTAGAAACGGGGTGAAAACAGGGTGAAAACGGGATGAAAGTGGGTGAAAAGGGGTGAAATGGGGTGGAAGGGTGCCTGGGATTCTAGATTCAATGTTACGTAAGTTTTAGAGGAGGGTTGTTAGTCTAAAGTGGTCGGATTCAAAGGTACAATTGTACGAGCGTATTGATGTTGTAGGAATTTTACGTTGCTTTACTTTCTTCGAGCTATGGTTTCCTAGTACTTTCATTTGTAACAATTGAAAAAAAGTTGTAAAAAATTGAAGCGAACTGTCAAGACAAATGTTATTTCTTTGATATTTTTTATTTTAAAAAGTGGTTTATTTAATTTATTTGACCTGTTAACTAAGGTTCTAAGGAAATAAACGTTTTGACTTTGACATTCTTAGTCATTAATTCGTCAACCGCTATAAACCTTCAGCGAATTCCAATTGCCTGCAACCACCGTAAAACGTAAAATGTATAAAAATTGCTTAAGCTTAGCTGGCTGAAGAATAAATAACATATGATTCTGTCTATTTCCCCCGCAAAGCTCAGGTTCAATAAGAAAGTTAATTATCGTCTTCTGTCCCTCGGTATTGACGTAAATACGTACGTAGTACCTATAGTGAGAATCTCCCCTAAGTCTAGAAATAGCGCAACTCGCCTTTTTGTGTGCTTTGTCCTTTATTGCTGTTTATAGCAGACTATATTGGGATTGGAAGGGAGAATCATTGTGATGGTATTTCTTGATATTTAATGATTTATCTAATTAGTTTACACGACTTAGCTTATCAAACAAATTAAATTCAATTACAAATTATCCAAACAACATTATAACAAAATAGTAGTCACAGAAACAGTTAATAACATTAAATCACAAGTCATATGTACAATTTTCTCATCAATTACATTTATTTCTTGAAATGATGACAATAGACAGAGCTGTAGTGAGTAGTTAAAGTTTATGAATTGTGAGTGTGTAAGCTTGGAGTTATATCAGAAACGGCTGACTTTTTGATAATGGACATTTTACTTCCTGGAAAAGACAAAAAAACCGTGTTAAACACTGTTGAACTCCTTTTTTTGAAGCCAGTTAAAACAGTGAACAGCTAGACTGTATGAAATTATGTAATTCCACTCAATCTGGAATCACTCCATAAACAGTCGATTTGAGCCGCTTTATTGTAATTTATATTATTCACTTTATTATTAATTTTATTGATTTTTGTATATTTTTTACGTGATCTCAAAAATTTTTGTAGTTTATGTTTAGTTTTTTCTTGTTTGACATGTTTTTTATTATTGATCTCATAGCTTCTGATAAATTTATAACCTTGTTTTAATTTAATTTAATTTGTAAGAGTTCACTGTCGCGTACACCATCATTGTAAGGGGACGCAGACTATCAGTGATCGGCAGCTCTGAGCTGCTGGGTCAAATGCTGAGCGTCTACCTTTTTTGTTGCCTAATTGTGTTAATTTTACCCATTTCTAGTTTTAATTTTTTCTATTGTGGCACAAAATAAATGTTTTTATTATTATTAATTCCTAAGTTAGTTTGTTAGTATACCTATTTATATATTTCAATTATTGTTTAAATGTGCAATGATGAACAAAAGCCTCGTCATATCTTTCTAAAGTTGTCGATCAACACTGGTACCGAACCCATACTAAATTTGAACTTTTCCTTCTTAGCCTTCCATTATATAAGTTATTTTCATCAACACCCCACAGTTATCTAATACAAACGCAACACCCTAAAACCGTCCTTGTAAGGTATATTATACACGTCCGTGAATCCCGGGCACGAAAAAATCTGAATAGGTACGACGGCTATGTGTCAGCGCCTGTCAGACGCCTGCGAAATCATGCAAGCAATATTCCGCGGCTGCTAAGTTGGCGAGAACGGCGCTTTTTACATGCAAATTGAACTTGGCTAAGTGAAATATTGGACGGAATTTTCGCGTTACAGCGTACAGGTTTTTCTGATAGTTTTGCGTTCAATGTTGGCCTGATTTTTAATTGACCCGTAATGGGTTTTTCGAAGAAGAAAAGAGTAAAAAATGTTTAGTTTCAAGTTATTGATTAGTTATTGTCTTACTTAAAAAGGTAAATTTTGCATAGATTTGAAGGTTGTATTTGTTGCTATTTAAATATAACAAAAAGCCTGTATTTCTCGTAAGACAATTAGAACTAGTTCAAGGTTTGTTAGTAATATATATATATATATTATTTTAATTAATTTATAATTTTTTGATTTTTTTTTATATTATTTTTTGTAAGTATTTACGTGAAAATTTGTCTGCGAGAAACCTATTGCTCAAAGGCCTTCTCCAAATTTGTTGCTATATTACTCAACAAACAGGACGGAATTTGACTGAAATATCATTGTAAAATTACCCTTAACGGTAAATATTTCAGTTTTTTACCCCTAAAAACATTATATTTCTTTTCACCCGTAGTTGGCAAGTACAACGTAGGACATCCATCAAGTGATGGATGTTTGCCTCGGTGAAAGCCGCGGATATTATCAGCTTCCAACGAAAATTACTAGAAAATAAAGAAAATGTTTTAAGCCCTGTGGACATCTTACGGCTGAAATAATGATTTTTACGATACAATTCTGCTTACTAAAGTCGCAGAGTCAACCTTCTATAGATAAATCATTTCCATGCTTAAATAAAAAGATAAATCTTGAGATTCTTTATCAAAACGGAACAAAGCTTGTGCTAGATAATCCTTTCTGAAATCTTGTTGCCTTGCCGCAGACAATCCCAAATCGATACGTCTTCCCCTTCCATAACAATAAAACGAAACTATAAAGATCTAGTCTTTAAAATTTCCTAGATCCACTGCTCGTCTGAATTGCACCTTATCACGAGAGAGTAAGGTTAGATTACGATCGCACTGCAGGATCGTAAAATGTTGGCCGTAAACTGAAAAGCTAACCTGACAACTTATAGTGACTGGAAAATGGAGAGATAATGCACTGGCTTTAAAATATTGTTTTCTTTTGAAGGCGTAGTTGGCGCCATTTTGGTCGAATTTGCTTCCGTTACCTTGAGTTTCCTTTGAGCTGCTGTTTTGTATAGGGATTAAGTTGGTTCTATACACTCGTTATGACATAGCTAGAAAAAATCACTGAAGCCGAAATCGACTTATATAAAGGATATTATAAGTTGGTTCTACAATGATGCTGTACCAGAGTCAACTCTCTAGCATATAAAGCTAAATGGATTTTAGATAGAAAGATAGATAGATTAAGTGTTTATTTGTAACTATAATCACACACACACACATACAATAATAGAGCAAAAACAATTGGATACATTATTAACTTAAGGTTAGGTATAAGTTAACATAATTAGCGCATTTCTGCGTTGCAGTAAAACAAAAAGGCCACGGGGTTAAATAAGGATTAAATTTTTCAAACATAAGTTTAAATGTCATTTTTTTTTTTTTTTTTTGTTGTTGATAAGCCTTCATTTGACCACAATCTCACCTGATGTAAAGTTGAAGATGTGGTCTAAGATGGAGCATGAAGGCCTAGAAGATGGCTTCTCCGGACCACATTACGAAACACGAAAAAATCGCTTCACGCACTGGCCCAGCCCGGAGGGTGGTGACAAGCCGCGGCCGAAGCCTACCACCAGAGACTGTTCTTAGCACCACCCGGAGGTCACGTGTAAGGTTACGGACGTGAACACACAAAACCTCCAAAAATCATCTTTAAATCATCTGAATTTAAATGGAGATAAACATCAAAACCTTTTAAATTTCAAAAGTTCGTTTACAAAAACAGTCTAACCACAGAACTGACGTGTTTGTTCTCCTAACTGGAAGATTACTTTTCTCATACACTGGCCATTAAATAGTTATGAGAATATTAGGTACACATTTTCTCGTGACTAAATTATATAGGGGTAATAAAGAGTTTAATTTGGTACTTAGGAATCTGATTAACAACGGTTTGAATAGCGCTATTATTTTGATGTTCTCCTAATAATTGTGGCGCGAGTAATATTATTCAGGACACAATTATTTCTATTCGAAATCATAAAAATATCAAAGAATAAGACCTTTAACATCACAACAATAGACAAAAACTTGACCTTTATCCAAAACTATTAAAAAACTGTAACAGCTGCAAAAAAAAATCCCTGATATTTATCATAGCTCAGCGACAGACAGGCATTGTTGAAAAATGGCTGCCAGACCTACGCAATATTTTCTCTTTTCGACCCTTTGCAGGACTTATTTATGAAAACACATTGTTGGGCCCAGACAAAAAGGGACGTACAAAAATATCTCGCAAATTTAGAACAAAGGTTACAAATTTTGAGCTGAGGTCCGGTTTGGATTGTGAAAAGGATTCGGGAATTATGTTTTGCTGTTTGCTGGTGTATTTTTGGCTTGAGGAGAAATAATTTGTTTGGAGTGTACCGTAGGTAACTGAATATTTAGTTGATTTTGTTGTTTGAATTGGTCAATGAAGAAAGAAGGTTATTGTTACCAATTCCTTAGAAACAAAAGAAACGAAACCATGGAAACAATTAGAAGACTGACAATGTTGAAGTAAAAATAATTGAAGACATTATTTTTTTCTGTCTGCAGTTTTATCTATAAATTACATTAGGCACATAGTGATATTAAAATGAAGACGCCCAAAAACTGAAACATCTAAAAAACCTGCATTTTGTGATTAGTGGATAATGACACGTCCACTGCTAGTCATAGTTCCCTCTCAGTGAGATCTAGTTATTTCGTTACGAAACGGCTTGCAAGTACTTAAAATAAACCATTGTTTAATCATTATCATTTGGGAAGTCTGATGGCAAATGACTCATGATAATAGTTTAAAAAAACTAGGTAGGTATGTGTTGTCCCAACAATGGGACAGCACAGGTTTAATCATCATAATCATCATCACCCTATTAACGTTCCCACTGCTGGGACACTTGACGAGAGAAATTAGGCCTTAATTCACCGCGCTGGCCAAGTGCGGGTTGGTGAATGTCACAGGCCCTTCAAACTCTTCTGAAGTTCTCAGAACATGCCGGTTTCCTCACGATGTTTGCCTTCACCGTTAAAGCACGTGTTTAAAACGCACATAAATTTCTCAAGAAGAAAAATCCAGAGGTGCGTGGCGGGGTTTGAACCCACGACCTTCGGAATGAAAGCCGAGTGTCCGCCCACCTAGCCAATATTGTTTAATAATAAGCTATAACTTAGCACATCTGGTGGAAATACAGCCGTATTTGGATAGCGTGTCGGGCCTGCCAACGAAGTCCCTAAGCCACGTCCCAGATCGAAAAGGGATAATTGAATAAGACGTCTCCCAGCAAATTTATTCCCCAGCCGCAGCAAAGTAATTGCTAACACAAATACCAATTAATATTAATTGGCGTATGCCTTTTAGGGATTCTGGTACAGTGAAGTGGTAGTACTATTGGCTGTTGTAATTAATCGTTGTTAGTTTTGGGTAAGATGGAATTTGGTGCTATTTTTAACCGACTTTCAACAAAAGAAGGGGGTTCTCAATTCGACGCGTATGTTGTTTTTTTTAAACGATTTCGTAGATTTTTTTATGATAATTCTGTAACAATCAGTGCAGTAGTTCTCGAGTTATACTGAAATATGCCCTCATTTCATACCGAATTTGATCGATCCCGGGACCCTAGGTTCGAATTGCTCTTCTTTTTTGAAATATTACTCTTAATTTTTAACCCCCGACCAAAAAAGAGGGGTGTTATAAGTTTGACGTGTCTGTCTGTCTGTCTGTCTGTCTGTCTGTCTGTCTGTCTGTGTGTCTGTCAGTCTGTCTGTGTCACCATAGCTCCCGAACGGATGGATCGATTTAGTTTTAGTTTTTTTTGTATGAAAGGTGAGTCTGGCGCGAGTGTTCTTAGACATGTTTCATGAAAATCGGTTGTGCCGTTTAAAAGTTATGGGGGTGAGAGTGGGTAAGGAAAACCGAAAATCTGCAAATATACTAGTGTGGGGTATCAAATGAAATCGCATCGCGTCCACATTACATAATATTATGTTGTTTTACGTTTAAGGATATTATGGCATTGGAATCGGGGGTTTTTCTTAAATTTTAAATTTAGATTTATTCTATTCAATTTCAAATTTTTCTATATTCCAATCTGAAAGTCGGTAATTATTTTATAATCTAAACCTGGAAATTGAGTGACTTTGTTCTGTAATTTTGGAAAGAGTTTTTTGATTAAAAACTTATGGGATTAAGCAATGGGTATGTCCCGCTGGTCCCCTCTAGGATTGTCCCCTTCGGACCGTGTAGAGGGGACAAGCGGGACATCGTATTAGCGATATCCCGCTGGTCCCCTCTACGGGTCACTCAGAGGGGACAAGTGGGCTGTTGAATTTTCCGATGACATGGCCGAACAAAAAATATTATATTAACTGACAAAACATACAACAAACATACTTTCGCAATAAAAATATTTGTTAGGATAGAGAATTTCGACTTCTAAAGCATAAACAATTTTAATTCTGATGTCTGTCTTACACTCGAAAAACTTTTCCAAATACTAATTTTATGACCACGAATTTATTAAGGCACAAAATACTGCATTGGGTCCAATATTTATATTTCTATTTTTTACTTCATATTCTGCATTTGTGCAATTTTTACTACTTATGTCTGTCTGTTTTTACTACTCATCCTTATAATTAAACTTATTGTTTTTATTAATTTTATAAAATTGTTTAACTTACATTAATATTGTCCTAAGGAGGTCGCTACGCAGTTTTTAACTATTGCGCCCTCATCTTTTTTTTTGTAACTTGTATATTCATATAGGTACTTTAATGTAAATAAATGTTTTTTTTTGATAACAACGGAATAAATACCTAACTACCCTACTAATCCCCCCGTGTGACTTCACATAAAACACTCAAATAATTTCATTGTCGCTTTGGGATCCATCCCAGTAATGTCTTTCCAATTCTATATTCACGAGATATTCCATCCGGGCCGGTTTATTATTTTTCCCATTCGACCCACATATCTTAAAGGCTTTTCTCATTCTGAACCAGTGAGAGCATAGTTTGTAATCCAATTATTACGTGTTGGTTGCTTCGTATGGATTTTGTTTCGAAGTAGTTGGATTGGAAGGAAATAAATTTGTTAGATATTATTATGGATCTGGAGAGTTGAAAAAGAATATATTTTATGATGAAGATTTCATTTACATAAGTGAAATATGTTTAGACTTCATGGTAGCTTAGTTAAGGTTTATAAATATACATATAATTTTCCTGCGCTAGTTCGAGAGACGCTTCGTCAAAGGTAGTTGACCTTTTTAAATGTTTTTTTTACTTACTTGAGCCTTGTTATAATACCTCCAATATGCATTAAAAAAAAAAGTGATAATTTTAACAAAGGGCAATTTCTTCGCTATTTGTGCATATATAAAAAAAATATAAAAATGCTTTTGTTAGACGTTCATAACACACCATATATTTTGCTTTTAACTTGAAGCCTCAAATAAATAATTACAAATTGCCTTCATTTTTCATACAGGTGTTGCTTTTGTTCATGTAAAATATTACTGCTGTTAATTTTCTTTTCTTATTACATCCTAACATTCTGTTCAAAAGCATTTCTGCTACTTTATACCTGTTTACAAAGTAAAAAACACAGTATTTTCATGCAGTGACTACCCGCAAAATAAAACCCTCTTGCTCAAATAAAAGTTAAGTTATTGAAACCGCCGTTCTATTCAGAGCAACCCCAATTTATGTTATTAGCCATTGGAAGCCGAACATCGACTCTGCTGATTTTCCGCCTGGATTTTTCTGTTTTTTTTTTCACTTTTCATGCAATGGTGCACTCGATTTCCGCTCGTGTTTTTTCTAAAGAATTTTAAATTCGAATGAAAATTGCTTGCACTACGTACGATTTTCTGGCAGGTATTTTGAGTTAGGAGTTAGATAATATGTGTTGTTAGATATGTGTGAAGAGGTAGGCCAAAGTAAAGATAGATGGACTGTGTAAAGGATGGCATGTGTAAGAAAGTGATGAGATGACGAGTGACAGAGGAAAATGGAAGGAACAAACATGTTGTGTCGACCCCACGTAATGTGGGACGAGGGCAAGAAAAGTAAATATGTACCTTCTAGTACTTTGGGAGAGACTTCGTAGCATATCATTTTACATGGATCTCCGTTTGGTGCTAAGTCTTCAATGGTTAGTTATTGTTTCCACCTCCGGATTGGTCAGTGAGAGTAAAGACTTTTTCGTGTATTTTTTTCATGTTAGATAAGCCTTCATTTGATCACAATCTCACCTGATGTAAAGTGATGATGTTGTCTAAGATGGGGCATAAAGACCTTGAAGGTACTAAAAGGGGCATCGTTTGGAGTGGCTATTATTCTAAATCTCCGTACCTATGCCTTCATATTACATCGTGTCCTGTTGACACAGTGAGATGGTTGTAAAATCAAACTATTTTTTCATAAAATCTTTTTGACAGTCACATTGTGTTTACTTTTGAAATGCGTAGCATCCAACCAACCTACGCTGATATGAAACGAAAACTTATTTTTTTCAAAATGGAAGAAATTTGCAGAATAATTACTCTATTCAGTGAACCAGATTCTTTTGTCTCCCTGTCTGTTTGGAAGCGATAAACTGGACTCAACCCTCAACAATGGACTGGCTTAAACTGGGAATCCGCATAAAAAGAACCAAGCTTTAAGTTTAATGCTATGCGCAATCATTTTAAATTTATTTTATAGGAATTATGTACCTTTCCTGCTTAAACGTTATATACTTACAAGAATTTGTGGAATAGCCCGGGGAGGTAGGAATTTATACCTGAGTCAGTTAATTAAAAAGGCTGTACAATGCCAAAAAGGATATTGAAATATTAATTAAAAATTGTACCTATTTAAAAATATTTAAATGTAACCCACTTTTTATTGAAGGATTTAATATGTTGTCTATCACTTTTCAAAGAAAATATGTTAGCTACTTTCAGACCATACTCAGTCGGTTCTTCGTTGGTTTTAATGATTAATTATATATTCTATTATATATTATTATTATAGTATAATAATATTCTATGATGTATTATACAAGGTAGGTGCTTTAGATACGGTAGGACATCTTAATATATATAAATCTCGTGTCACAATGTTTGTCCTCAATGGACTCCTAAACCACTTAACCGATTATAATAAAATTCGCACACCATGTGCAGTTCGATCCAACTTGAGAGATAGGATAGTTTAAATCTCAAATTATAGTCGCAATTTTAATTTATTGCTAATTATTTGTCTGTTATTATCTACAGGTTAACAAAAGTGTAAAATAAATGTCTTTTTATAGGTTGTCTATGATTTTTCATGATAAGCTATTCATACGTGGTGGTAATGTACTCTTTGAGCTATTGTCTATGTCTCGAAAGTTCAATATTCAACATAGTTTTCAATCATTTTTTTCTGACATGAGTTTGAAGTACTTAATTATTATTTTTTTATTTTTTTTATTCTTAATTTTCTTGTTAAAAGCGTCCGTGAAATAGCAAAGATTATCTATATTCTATATAAATAAAAATGAATTGTGGTTCGTTAGTCTGATTAAAACTCGAGAACGGCTGGGACGATTGAGCTGATTTTGGTTTTAAAATGTTTGTCGTAGTCCAGGGTAGGTCTAAACGTTGAGCAAATAAGGAAAAATTGCCGAGAACTTTTATTACCCGTGCGACGCCGGGGCGGGCCGCTAGTATTAAGATATAAAGATTATAAAGAGGAAAGGGTGTGAATGGTACGCACCAGGCAAACATATTTTGTTCTACAACATTTCGATTTGGGGCCCTTTTTTTCGGAAAAAGACCTCTAATTTTTTTTAGCCTAATCTTATCTCAAGTCAATGTTTGGCCTCATGTCAGTAGACGAATTAATGGATGTTAGATACAAATATGCCCTTAAAATATAGCTGTTGTCGGGTTGGTACAGACACAAAAGCCTTTACATCCTCCCTCTCAATATTTGCGCGAAAAACATAGCATAATGACATTCTGTTATTATGATGTATGGAAATGGCACAAACTCACAATAAGCCACAATGAGGTCGCGCCTATACAAACAGACAAACAACGGTAACAAGTGTATTTGACTTGTTAGCCCGAATTTTACGAAACTAGGAATGAAAGTTCCTTACATGCATAATATATTTAGATCATTTGTTGAGCAACATGTTATATTTCGCGAGTTGCAATTTGAATTTAGTTATAGATGATAATTCTAACTGGATGTTTTATTTAACCTTTATATATTAGAAATCTAAATTATATTTAAAAAGTTGATAAGATGCCTTTGCCTACTGGCAAATATAACTTCAAGGAATGGGTAAAAATCTAATTCTAGAAACTTATTCTAGTATTAGGTCCTTACATATGAAATTGGCGTTTTTCGTACTGGCCACTTTAATCACAAATTTCTCCTCTTTGGTAAGGAATTCCAAATTCAAATTTGTACAGCTATAGACTCATGTATTTGTGCTTCGATGATCGTCATTCATTTGTTTTTTTTCTTCTGTTTTTTTCTGTTTGCGTCACTCATTTTACAAAATGGAAAACTTAAAATATCGCATTATTTACGAGTACGAGTTCCGCCGTGGCACTAGTGCTGCGGAAACAACTCGAAGGGTGAATGATGTGTATGGCGGTCGTGTTGCAAAAGAAAACACAGTTCGTTTTTGGTTCCAACGTTTTCGTTCTGGAAATTTCGACTTGCAGAACAAGCCCCGTGGACGGCCTGAGACTCAAGTTGATAATGAAGAGTTGAAGGCTATTGTGGAAGCGGATCCATCGCAAACCACGTCCGAGTTAGCTGCAGGCTGCGGTGTTAGTGATAAAACTGTTTTAATTCACTTGAAGCAAATTGGGAAGATTAAAAAGCTTGAAAGGTGGGTACCTCACGAATTGACTGAAGCAAACCGGCAAACGCGCGTCGACTGCTGCGTTACATTACTAAACCGGCACAATAATGAAGGTATTTTAAACCGAATCATTACCTGTGATGAAAAATGGGTTCTTTACGATAATCGGAAGCGCTCAGCGCAATGGTTGGATCCTGGCCAGCCAGCCAAATCCTGCCCCAAGCGAAAATTAACCCCAAAAAAGTTACTTGTAAGCGTTTGGTGGACTAGTGCCGGTATTGTTCATTACAGTTTTCTCAAATCTGGCCAGACTATTACGGCTGATGTCTATTGTCAGCAATTGCAAACCATGATGGAAAAGCTAGCGGCTAAACAACCTAGGCTGGTCAATCGCTCCACGCCACTGCTGCTTCACGACAACGCTAGACCACACACTGCGCAACAGACGGCTACTAAATTAGAAGAGCTTCAATTGGAAAGTCTAAGACATCCTCCGTACTCCCCGGACCTTGCTCCAACAGATTACCATTTTTTTCGAAATTTGGATAACTTCTTGCAAGGGAAAAAATTCAACTCCGATGGGGCAGTCCAAATCGCCTTCAAAGATTTTATTGATTCCCGTCCGACTGGTTTTTTTAGTAAAGGGATCAATGAACTACCTATAAGATGGCAAAAGTGCATAGAAAATAATGGTTCATACTTTGATTAATTAAATATATTATATTAAAAAATATTCGACTTTTTGTTCCTCCCATACAAAACGCCAATTTCATATGTAAGGACCTAATATTAGATTTAGTTAAGTTAGATTATTTATATATAGGTAAAACCATACTAATAAACAAAAAATAAGTGATAAACCTCGGGGTTTGTCTCTTACCTTTGGTAGCACCTTTGGTGTCCATGTAGGCCATGTGCTTCTAAGGAAATAAACATTTTGACTTTGACGGACGTTGGGGTGCTTACTGTTTGTATTGTTTTTGTGGTGTACGTACAATAAAGAGTGATCTATTTATCTGTCTTTAAAAGCTCGGGGTTCTTTACGAAATTATATCAGTTACTTCAGGATATAATACGAATAAGGTGGATTCCTGATTCAACGTAAAGTGGAAAAACAGTTGATATAAAGCGTTGTATAATATATAAAGCGTTTTCTACGCTACTTGCAATTTAGAGCAAATATTTTTTTACCAGGCTATATTGAACGCTGTCGTAAATTTCACTTCTTACCCCTTATTGAACGTAGGAATATTGCTGACTTATGCTATCTTATGAATTTAGCGAACGGAACGGTGGACTGTCCAGAGCTGTTAGAGCTGATTGGTCTGCGCACGAACATAGGCTCACTTCGTAAGCCTAAGCTCTTGTATGAACCACTGGTGAGGACGAACTACAGGCAGAACTCTTTCATCTTAAGGGCGTGCAAATCATTCAATAACATCCAAGCAAATACTATGATTATTGATGGCAACAATGAAGTAGATTTAGATTTATTTAATACCTCAACCAAGCGTCTTAAACACTGGTTGAGTAGTTTTTTCTTTGCGTAAGTATTTATTGTAACTTAGTTTGTAATTTAAATCAAATGTGCTGTCTTTTTCCCATTCGACTGTTTTATATAACTTTTTCTTATGTCTGTGGAAACTTATAATTAGCCGTTAGTTACACACTGTGTTTAGTATTTAGTTACCTAGCTGTTAGTTTTCCAAAAATTATAAAATAAAATAAAATAAAATATCAAATATTGAACATTGCAAGAATATTATATTATACTTAATGTTTTTTAAATAATCGATATGACGGACTAATTTTATTTAGACATCTACCCCATTCCTGGTTTTGGAAACCTTATCCATTTTAAACCAGTTTTTACCTCAATAATTACAAGAAGTACAACTACATTACGTTAAGTTTAACAATTTGGATTATTAAAATTTCCAGTGCAAGAAGTTCAATTACGTTATAGAGTTGAACAAATTGGATTCAACTGGTTGTTCAATATAGTTGAAGAAATTGGACTAGACCTCAACGGTGAAGGTTTTCTCGCTCGACTGACAGCAGGATTATAGTGATTTAGATATCCGTTCCAATATCAGATAACACGGAAATTTCCATGTAAATCGGGTTTTCCTCTCGTCGCATTTGACGAGGCGAGTTACGGAAAATTTGGGACAATGTTACGTACAACTAAACTAATAATACTTATAAAACTATAATCGCGGAGGCTGTTAGAGAAGGGTGATGAAAAAACTGTATAAGCAATATGATAGATATTTGTTTAACTTGCCGACGAAAAAAAGATTTGATCCCAAAAAAGATGAAGATTTCGTTCATTGGATATTTTACCAATCTCTTGCAAATAACATGGCTTCTTTGTTAAAACCACCGACCATTAACCTTTTGTAATTTTTATCTCCATCTACGGTTATCTGAAAGAAATTGCTTTGAGCAATAAGACCGCCCATTATGCATTCTAGGTTTCGTTTTTAGTTTAGTTACTTATAGCATTGTTTTTTTTATTTGGCGTGTGTTATAGGGAATTTGCTATCGATCTATCTTCTCCCTCTTCAGCACAGAATATCCACTAATAGACTTTAGCCTAAACTAAATT
The DNA here is from genome assembly GCA_929108375.1 of Gymnoscelis rufifasciata. Lineage (NCBI taxonomy): Eukaryota > Metazoa > Arthropoda > Insecta > Lepidoptera > Geometridae > Gymnoscelis > Gymnoscelis rufifasciata. The sequence goes on from OV815314.1 coordinate 14,411,636, forward strand.
TATCATGATTGAGCGTCGCCATACCTACTCACCACGCTTGGCAGGCAGGTTGACAAGCGTAGTATTTAATGTTTTTAGCTTCGTTTATATTATTAAAATATAAAAAAAGAAAAGAATTAAAAAAATATATTAAGCTATGACACAAAAACTTTTTATTTTACTTATTTATTTTACTTATTTATTTATTTAAGAAACACTTTTACATTGCCATTACAGTTTGACACCAATGCGACAATGGAAAATAACAAGTAAATTAAATTAATAACATTAGAACATACACAAGTTACATAAAAACAAACATTAAATTATAGAACAAATATTTCAAACATTAATATTAACAAAGATAAATAAATCATCTTGTTACAAAAAAAAAATATGACCTAATTATTACAATTTATTTACATGAATTCTAAGCACAATTGAATAAATTTTCTAATACCACGAACAAATCAAAATCCTCGCGCGCACTGCAGAAGCCATTGAGAGTGCTTAGAGCTCGCTGGAAAGGGGGGATTATAAAATTAAATAAATATAATTAAATATTTCATAATATTAATTTAATTATAAAACCTTAGTTTCTTTAAATGTAAAAAACATTATTTTGTAATGTGCACGTGAAGCGATTATTTGATACCCCACCCGAGTAAATTTGTAGATATTCGGTTCTACTCTTTCACCCCTCAAAACTTTTAAACGTCTCAAATAAATAAATAAAAAAAAGTGTGTGTGTGTGTCTGCTACGACGCACGATTGGAGTTTACTACTTACGAACGATATTATGATATATTATATGTACATCGAATAGAAAAAAAGGGTAAATGAACGCATCTGCTAAAATGATAAGAGAAACAAACATATATCTGTAATTATTCGGATTATTTATATTACTTGAATAAAGCGTATTACATAAAGTATGTTACAAAATAATACAAATAAAATACAGCAATACCTCTTTGCGCGATACTTCGTAGTCTCAACTACGAAGTATCGCGCAAAGAGGAGACCCCTAGAATGAGATACGCTGTGTAATGTATTCCATCTCATTCTTTTACATATTCAATCCTACAGATATATATGTTTGTCTCTATCTACGTAACGCCTCAACTTTTCGTGTTACACTTTTTGATTTTACTCCTCATAAAATTTCCGTACCGGGCCTTATAACTCAAATCGTTTCTTAAAGGAGTAAACTCCAAAAATACGGACAGATAGATAGACAGACATGTTTAATTTATAACATCCCTCTTTTTTGTCATTGGTACTAAAAATACTTAATACAATGAAAAAACTCACCTGGCAATTAAGTATTTTTGTTCTCTTTATTTCTCGAATAAAGATTTAAAGTTTTCAGCAAAGTCGTATGTCTCAGCCTTATTCAACCACTTCAATCCGTCGAGTTCCTAATGGACTATTCTGTTCACCCGTCTAAGTAATAGTTTCCATTCATCCCAAATAGCTAGAAACTGGAAACCAATATCGGAACTGTGACTTTGAGCGGTCCTGAATCACTCTAAAGTTCTGTGCTGCAAACATTTATTGTTTCAATTTCGGCAGATGAAACTGGAGAGTTCTAGAATGTTGTAGAAAGTTCTAGATATAAACTGTTTTAAACGAATTCCACCAGAGCTACGAAGTATACAGTTATATCGCAAACATTCTAAATTTAAAGCTATGACAGGCGTTGCAACCTCCTTTGCAAAGTTTGTCATGTTTAAAACGTTTAAATTCTGGCAATGGTTGAGTTTAAATGTATTGATTCTATTCTCTTTGGTTGCGTTTTTGTGAACAAAACAAGGTTTACTGGCCGAGGATATTTTTATCGCACTCTTTGACAACACAAAACGAATTCATGTTCAAAACTTTCAAAGAGATCATGCGATAAATTTTAATAGAAGTTTTAATAATACTCGAGTCTGAAATTCTAGAACATCAAATACTGATTAGTAATATTTATAATTTCGATGGTAACGATAAATAAATCCTACTAATATTGGTAACGCGAAAGTTTGTGAGAATGTAGGTACCTAAGGATGAAAACTTCACAAAAATATAGCTTACATATCAGGTATTTTACCGCGATAAAATACCAAGTTTCGCGGGAAAATCCATTATTTTCAACGAAGCCCAATTTTTATCAAATTTGACACACATATAGGTTGAACCTGTTCTCCCAGTTATTAAAAAAAGTAACTTATTACATACCTAATGTAAAATAAAAAAAATATTATTACGCGAGCAAAGTCGCCGGCGGGCAGCTACTAGCATATAACGCGCCTATTTGCCTAAAAAATATTGTCGACGATAATAATTTATCAGTAGGCGGTTTTTGTCCCACCAATTTAGCTGTTATTATACTAATGTAGTATACTGTCCGTGCTAACGGGCAGTGAAGTGACACAGCTGTTAAAAGATTGCTGTTTATGCTTACCTCTGGGACCGGATACTCCAATTTACGCAATTTTGTGGATTAAATGACATCACGCATTCTTTCCCTATTAAATACAAACATTGGTTGGCCTCAGCTCACTACTTCATAGGATATGGTTGAAAGCAGCGTTTGCTCTTTAAGCATATTCTTTGAAACGACGAAAAGAAGGTCGTTCTTAATAATGCAACGCGTAGGTATATATATTATATGTATTAAGTATTGTCAGTATTGTTGAGTCGCATACTACGGTTACCTGCTATTGGATTTGCATTAGGTATATTGTTTTCGTAAATCAGTATGTGTACCTGCAGTCGTAAATAAACGAATCGTTTATTTCATTAACCCGCTATCACAGCGGAAGTGACTTCATTTTAGACATTGAGAGAGAGAGATAGAAGCAATTATTGACACAACACAACAAGGAAAATACGCTGGTAATGGCAATGGAATTACGCTGGTTTCATTCATTCATTCATTCAGACGAGACCTAATGATTAAAATCCACACGAGCGACAAACACTAAACGCCAAATAAAATAAAGAAAATAGAACTTATAAATTAAATTAAAGTATATTCCTACCGATGTTTACAAACATTGGTAGGTTTATATACAAAATAAATTGAAAGAACACAGTACACAAGATAGGAGAACACTGTAAAAATTTTATAAATGCAAAGAGAATAAATACTATTCCGGACAATCCACACAACATCTAGCCCCGTCGTAAGCTCTAAGCTTGTGTTACGGGTACTAGACATCTGATACTTATTATAATATACATACAAACGACATACATACGTATATATTTTTACATATCCTAAATTATTTCCATTCCCATGGCTTATATAACAGCCTATTAAAATAACAATTTGTCATGATCATGACACCATTTTCCTCCCCAAAAGGATAACGAAATATGAGAGTGACATATTGTACAGAAGGGTATTAAATCTGTAATACGAAACGCCTCGAAACCGAGCAAAAACTACTCACCTGTCATCGACACTACCCTTATAATATTACCTACCCGTGACGTCATCCAGTGGCACTTGTCGTTAGACGGATGTCGGGAACACGTAGCTAATTTACGTTACACTCTAGACTTGAGTGAAATTCGAGCTAAAGAAATAAATACAATTGAAGTTGCTGTTTATTTTTTTGCATAAGAAGGATTGTTTTTGAAGTGACAACGTCTTATAATTCTATGGAGCCGGCTGCACACGAAGAAACATGACTCTAGCGGCGTTACCTCGCTTTTAGGCGTTTAGTGCAAGCGAGAGCGCGGAACGAGCGACAAAGAGGCACAATCACAAAAACAATTTTAATAATTTCTACGAATTGTTGATGCGTGTAGCGTTCCATGGTGAAATGTCACGACTAAATATCTATTCATGCCAAATTTGACAGCTATCGCATTACCAAGATGGCCGCTATGCGCTGCCAAAGTTCGTGCGTCCCTATTGAAAAACCCTTTAGTATATCAGTCACCTAACATACAAGCTCTGCTTAGTTTGGGGTTAGGTAATGCTGTGTAATTGGTCCGGAATTATTAATTTAAATTTATTTAAACATAAATTATAACTTTTATATGTAATACAACCAAGACAGACTTCGATACATCATGTAACAAAGGCAGTTATTTTGCTGAAAAGCGAATACCGAAAAACAGAAAGCTATTCTCCCCTTGTTTTATTGCGAAGTAACAAACACTCATTTATTTCACTTTGTTGCAGGTAACCCCGAATAATTTACGAACGTAAAACCGGTAAATTTCGTAAGTACTGAAAGGTCAAAGATGCGAGCGGTAAATCAACAATTTAATGTAAACCTTAATGTAATCTTAAAATAAAAGCTTAAAGTTTGTATACCAAATAATTTGGTCAAGTATTTCATACATTTATGAAAGAGAGAACACTTTTTGTGTACACAAATATAACTAAGAACATTATCATAAAGAATATTATTTATGAGTATAAACTTAGAAATTTCGCATAATACGAATGTAGACGCAGCGCTGGTCTTCAGTTTTTTAATTTGATGACTATTATCTTGTGACAACTACCATACTTGAGGGAAATAAATGGTTTTTATTCTGATTCTTAAAAAAAGTCTAGTAGCTACATAAAATATACCAACCTAAAGCAACAGAAAAAAAATCTGGACTCTGAAGTCTAGCATTTTAATTATGACTACTGATAGAATTAGATCTACGACTACGATCTAGACTATAAGATCAACGTTTATTTAACGTAATGGGGGCATGACATAGTATTTGACCTGATTTTAATTTTTTTACAAAATGGCGTCCAGTGGTCACTATTATCGAATTTACACTAACATTATGGATTTATCTGCTAACTATGTATGGAATAATCTGCCAATATATAAAATATCTGTATTGTCAAGCCATATGTTAGCGTTTGGATGAGTTATTATTAGCGGTGATTAATTTTATTACGTAGATAACTCCTCATTTCTTAGAATGAGAATAGCCCTTTCCGTAATGAACACTTCAACCTATAGATCGACACAGTTGATTCACATCTATCATCCATAATGCCACCACTATCAACCAAAAGCTTGAAAACCTTCTCCTTAAACTTATATACAAGTCACAAACTAATTTAAGCCTTACTACATAAAGTAAGTACCATACAAGTTGCAAGGAACACTTGAAGCTGATATCTTGAAACTTTGACAGCCTTAACTTGGTAACTTGATAAAGCCTCACCTGCGAAAACTATTGTTCAAAATTTATATCCATACTAGCAGCGCTCCTAAGTGTTACATTAAATTTCTCAAACGAAATGATATACTTTAAATATTGGAAAATGTTCCACCCGCACTTCGCCAGCAGCGTGGTGAATTTAAGGGCTGATTATTCGTCAAGAGAGAAGTTTTTGTGTCCCAGAACGTAAAATAGAGGCAAAATATGCTTATGATGATTGGAACAAGTACCTTGGTTCAAGTTTCAGTAAAACCTTTGATATTTTTTTTTTGTTCGGAAATATTGCAACTTCAAATTTCTTATACTCTTTTAAATAATACAGTTTTACTACGTCAATAAAAAAAATATAAAGACTTAAAGACGGTACTCAAAGAATCGTCGTTTTTTCTGGTAATAATATTACAAACAATCTTGTAGGTAAGCAAATATAACATTTACATAACATGTAACTTCACTGAAGCATTAAAAAGCCGTTATTTTACATTGTACGTAACTGCTTTTAGATGCACTTAACACATAAGTGTAGTTTTTACATAGCATAATGTGCTAGTAGGAGTACATAGTAGTTCGTGACCCTTAACTCATTTCTCTCCGAGTCCATTTGTAACTCGGATCATTAGTTCTTACTTGTCTCGAGTTGAAAGCCCTTGTCCTAAGAGGCTGACGTAACCTTTCGACTTTTTCTGTAGTTCGTAAAGTAAAATGGCTTAGAAAGATTGGTAAATTATTATTAAGCTCAGGAAATTAAAAATAATAAAGTTTTCTTCAAGAAGTAAGTATTTCTAAGTCGTATAACGGTAAATAGTGAATTAGGTTATAAAAAAAAATGTGCTCGTATTTTTTCATATATCTTTCAGTTTCGGTCAGTTTCTTGTAATTGGACTTTGCGCTTGAAGCGACAATTTGCCAGTGTCGAGTTAAATAAAATTATAAAGTGAAAAAGATCTTACTCAGTTGAACGCCATTTTGTGTCCTGCCTTCATATATCTTATCTTGGCGTTACAGTGCTTAGAAGTTTCACTTGACGTTACGCTTCCGACACAATCCACTCAAAACAGACACAAACCACCAGAAATTGATTTAGAATGCACTTTTATTTGAGTAGGTAATCATAAAGGGTCCACCAAAATAGACGAACATCAAAAATTCTACCCCTATTATGTCAACGATCAAAACTAAAATAATTTTAAACTGTGTACGTATCCCAGAGCGAACGTAAAATGATCTAACTCTGTTTAAACATCCGAAAGCTGTATAAAAGTTCGTCTGAGCTAATTAGTCAGTGTTGGTTCTAATTAGTATTAAACTCGGGGGTATGGAACTTTTAATGGGCCTGAAACATGTGAAGTTTTTGAATGGGATCGGAGGGGCTACCATGATAGTTGTGCAAAAATATGTATTTCACTATAAAAAACGCTAGTCGGTTCTTGTGCTAGTATTTGACATGTTTAGGTATTATATTAATAAATAAGAGATATAAATATTTCTGGACAATCTGCACGACAACATCTAGCCCCGTGGTAAGCTCTAAGCTTGTGTTTCAGGTACTAGACATCTGATAATACTTAAAGCAATAACATTTAATCTCCATTGTATTAAAAAACTACGATATAATTATTTATAACGAAGCTTTTAGATCAAACTATTTATTTATAGGTTGGAGGTACGTATACCATTGGAGGTAATTTGTATAAATCATTATACTGTAGTAGAGCAGAGTGAATAGGTACCTTCTAGATCTTTGTGATCCATCATCCTCGTCCACATCGACTCTTATCATCAGGTGAGATTGTGGACAAACAAATACCTATCAGCCAAAAAAAAACATAGAGGTATATTATTTTATTATAACATTATAGATTTACACAAAGAATCAATCACACACTTATCTGAAAGATATAAAAATGAATATTGTGAAGTAAACATTTCTTTGCTTGAAGTAATCCAGTTACAGCACCCAGCCGAATCGCACCTACATGAATCGCACCTGACCTACCTGACCTGCATTCGGATTGTCATTACTTTGCTACAATGCAAAACACTTGGTTTTTTCGTGACAAATAATCTATTCCATAGGACGCTAAAGTTTCTCACTTCGTCGAAAATATGCGACCTATTTACTAAAAAGGTTCTATCGTCAATCTCCTAGAAAACAGTAGATCATTACGTTTCTCCGTTTGCGCAGAACAGACCTATCTTCATAAAGAAGAATAAATTGCAAACTTGCTGTATTATTTGGCAAGAATATCTTAACAAAGAGGATATCCTACTTGAACTGTGAAGTAAAAACACAACTCAATAACCAGGAAGGAACCCCAAAACAAATTAGCGTAAGGGTTTCCCTTTAGGGCTTCAAAGTGGGCGAGAGTAACGCGACACTTTTCAATCGCTTAACTTTTCGGACAATCCTCTTAAAAGGTTATACCGAAGCCTGACAAAGGGCCCTCCTAAATATAGATCGAACTTAATGCAAACTTTGTCTTTACAATATAACCCTCTTTTTTGTTTTAAAAATATTATTATAGAATTGATTTTTATAAATACAAAATTGTATAGAAGTGTAGATGTATTTTAACTACTCTTTGACGCTAATACGGTGGATAGGATTTGACTAAAACGCAAAATTTATGTAACCTATTTACATTATACCACGGGAATTTTTTAAACAAAAATACTAAGGGCTTATTTCACAAAAACCGAGTAAACTGAGCAATAGTTAGTTGTGCTAAAAAGGAATAGTTATGATAAGAGCTTTGTCACATGTGACTGAGAGAAATAGCAGTATAATTTAAACATTGCCCAATTTCCTGGGACATGGTAAAACAGGCGCTTAATCATATAAATCATCAATCTAGATGAAATGACTCATAATTATTATAATTCGTAAGAATTTTCAGTAAATAATTGCCAGGTCTTGCAATTGGTTATTCTGAAGACACACTAAGACCTAGTTATCTGGCCTTAAACGATGAGACAAAAGAACATCTCGTCATCTAATGGCATGGCATATTATAACATCTGGGAGTAGATATCCCTGAATTCTATGTATGTATGAAGCCTCTTTGTTCATTTCCTCCGAGGATCAAATTCACATTTCGCGCATTATGAAGGCTTATTGTGGAGTTTATCTCGTGTGGCATTTGGGGCTCAGGGATTAGCTACCAATTTACACTCTCAAACAAAAGGTAGACGCTTGTACACAGCATCTAGATTATTTCTGTATGTGTAGGGATTATATTTTTATGTCAGATACCATTCATGCTACATTTTATATACAAATATTTTAGGATGAGGCCACTCGAGTGAAGTCTGCTTCAATAACAGTGACTAGTTTATAACGAGCTAACAAAATCAAATAAATCAATGAAACAGGGTATTGGCTTTTATTAAAATATGAAACAAATTGTTACTATATTCATGGTATTATGGTACTTTTAGCATATTAAAATTTATTATTGAATTTTAAATACAATGCATTTGTTATTTGCACGAAATATTTATAATGATATACGGAATCAATCAAAACACTTTTCCTAACGGTCGCCTCTGGATTCAAAACAGTAGTGGTCCGAAACAAAAATAATATTTTACTCATTATTTAGTAAGAAGTTACGCAGGTAACGCCTGAATATATTAATTACTAGTAGTGCCCCGCATTTTACCTGCGTTATAATGGATTTGCCCTCCGAATAACATTTATGCGCGGTAAAAAATATCCCTTTCTCAAGCTCTATAAAATTATGTACAAAACTTAATTTAAATTAGTCAAGTCGTTTTTGCCTGTAAGAGGAACAGACAGAGTTACTTTTGCATTTATAATATTAATTAATATGGATAACATAACTATAAATAGAAAAACATTGGACCTAAAAAAAGTAATTAAAACTTATGTCCGAGTTTCCTATTCCCGTGACATTTATGAGATGGAGAATACAAGCCATGTCCGCGGATCTAGGTATCTAGGTCATGCAAACAGACTAGGACCTGAGGACTAGCCTCAGTGAAAATGTGGGAAAAGGGTAATTCTTTTGAAACGCATTTTCCTTGTTTTATAGTTCACATGCGACCTAGAACCATGTTTATTTTGTTGTATGTTTTGAATAGTGTGCATTAAAGTTCTGTCTAATCTAATTTTTCACTCTTAGAGATAAAATAAATTTAAATTTTAAAAGAAACCCAGATGCCAAAGTTTTAGTTAACTGAAAGGTTAAGTCAAGCTATTTTGTAATGTGCACGTGATGCGCTTTCATTTGAGACACCACTTGAGTATATTCGCAGATTTTCGGTTTTTCTTTCCCACTTCCCGATTTTCTTCAAACATGTCTGAGTACACTCGCGCGAAACACACCATTATATATAAAAAAATACTAAGCAGGCCTAATGACCTGTGGGGTCATACGATGCTACAGACAGACACGACAAACTTATAACACCCCTCTTTTTCGGGTGGGGGTTAAATATATAGATAGGCAGATGAAGCGTTTATTTGTAAGTCCAATCACACACATACAATAATCGGCCAAAACAAGGATACATTATTAACTTAAGATTAGATATAAGTTAACATGATGAGCGCATGTGTGCGTTGCATTAAAACAAAAAGGCCACAGCAAACACTGATAAAAAAAAACTGTTTATTTTCCAAAAAAGCATTTGTTTATTTCTTGATTAAAACAGGAATTTATGTTATAACAAAAAAAAATACCCGGAAACTATATAAGTAGAGACTGTATTATGGATGCTAGGTTATTGAGCTAAACACTAGTATGATGTTTATTTATCGTATTAAAAAATTTCGTTATATAAACTCAAAGAAAAGAAAAAGAAAAAAGGAAATTACGACTGATCAAATATCCATCTAATCGAATAATTAAAAATACGCGATATGTGAACGCGATCCCGAGAGAAATGTACTCGTGGTAATGTTTCAAATATATTATTAAATAATTCGGTAGGTACCTAAAAATATGTACGATTTTTTTTTATTTTTACATTGTTGTTACACACACGTTGTTATTACATTGTATAAAATGGAGTCTTAATGTTCCGCAAGCACTTTCACTTTTCATGGGTGCTTAATATGCATAATAAAAAGATATAAATCTATGTATGTCTATATATAGTATATCAGATGTCTAGTACCCGTAACACAAGCTTAGAGCTTACCATGGGGCTAAATGTTGTTGTGTATTGTCAGGAAATATTTTATTTTGGGTTAGATCTTTTTGAATACCCAACGGATATTATAACTTAAATAATTTGTGTATCCGTGTGAATAGGCAGTTTATAAAATATCCTTATCGTAATAATTAAAGTACTAAAACTATTAACACCTCCACACCAACAGCGACCCCAAAATACATTGTAACATTTAAATGTCTTAGGTCAAGGGCAAACTCCCTTAGCAACCAGCTGTAGGCTCGTGTCGGCCTTTGTACATAATGATGGATCACCCCTGGATGATGGATCATCCTCTTTTCCTGATAATCCTGTGAAATACGCGCCAATTTCACTTCGTTATTATGGAAAAAATCGACACCGTCTATGTCAATAGAGTTCTTGATTATTTCATAAAAAAACACTGTCACAAATCGTATAATAGGTAGGAAGGTATTTGACAAAATGGTTTGCTTGATAAAGTTCTTCTAACATATTTATTGAAATGAAACTTCTTTAGAATCGTTGTGATTTCAAACCGGATGCAACGGAAATGCGACAGGTTAGCCAATTATTAAACGCTAACAAGGATAAGCAACTTTGCACGACGCCAGTACTTGGATGGGTGACCGCCCGAACAAAATCTTTTTGCACAGTATTTTTTTTTGTTTTTTTTTTTTATTTATCTCATTCTTTTGTCGATTTACTGAAGTTTCACTTAAATCGCACACACACCTTTTTATATTTATTCCACAAAACTGTATTAAAGACAATAGTGTAGTTATCTTTTAAAATACTCGAACTGACAACGGAGGCGATTAAATTTTATACTATGTAACAGTGATGATTTTGTAGTTGCAAAAAATAATCATAATTTGATAATTAGCATTCTATTGATTGTTAACAGGGTTGAAAGAGATTCCAACATTTTGGCATACGTTTACAGGTACCAGCACGCCATTTTGAAAAAAAACGTGATTTTGGGACTTTTTTGTTGATGATGATGATGACATAAGTGCGCCAACGCGACATGGATCTTCGCCTGCTGATAAAAATTTACTACGTCGATTGGCATGCATTTTATCAGTATCACAAATATACGTTTTTTAATGGCTTTTTAATACTTCTAGTATGGTAAAATAGCCGTGACCCCTTCAGCTATAATTATACAATACAATACTCTTTATTGAACACAAAATAATAACACACAAAAAAAAGATAAAAATGTACAAAAATTGTGAATCAATGGGCGGCCTTATCGCTGATTATTTAAATAAAAAATAACTTTGACTCTACTTAATCTTTAACTCAACTATTTCTTTAAACATAATCGTAACTTATTATTCAAAAGATAATTCAAACAAAAGTTAAGCTCTTTCTATTGCATGACTGAATTTTTGTAGCACGAATTTTCAGGTTATATTCCACGTGGACTCTATTTTTCTTCGTTAAGTGACTCGCTCGTAATTAGATACTGCACTAACCTCTAAGCTCTGAATTAATCCTAGGGACTAGGTAGCTTTAGAGCTATTCTATCTATAAACCTTGATAATTTATGGTAGAACACTGTTTTAACATTCTCTTATTTATGAAGGGCGAGGGTCTGCTTGTAGTTTGAAGGATAAGAGTTTCAAGAGGTTTGGGCTAGTATCCTACTTAGCGCGTTTGCTGAAAATCCGTAGAGGACAATTATCCTAAAATACAATTCGTCGAAAACATAATTCACTGATAACAAAAATCAACTTTCGATCAATCGAGCCACAAAGGGGCCTCTAAAGTCCGCCTTAGGCGCAGGAGGGTTCGACCAGATTTTGTACGATCTACGATTTCTGGTTTCGAGTCTGAGTGTTTTCTATGTATTATAGGAAAGTATTTACAAACAAAAATGTATTTATGTAGTATATCAGTCACCTAACACCAATAGTACAAGCTCCGCTTAGTTTGGGGTTAAATGCTGTGTGATTAGTCCGGAAATATTTATTTATTATTTATAACTTGCTATACGATTGACTGTACGAGTTGTCCTGTGTGGAACGAAAATGTAGGCTAGTTTATATTTGTATAAGATAAACCACGGCCGAATAGGCCCGCTAAGAAAGTTTGTAAGATTGTGAGTGACGTTGCATGGGGTAGGTAATATCTAGATCTACTCAACCAATTTAAATTAAAATTTGTACATAGATTCTCTAAAGCCCGAGCGCCCTGAGAAACGCTATACAACGCGAAAATATGTTATTAAGCGTGTTTTTTTTGATAGTGTGAATAACGCCGCGGGGCATTCAAATTGAGTACACATACTCTTTAGATAGACTTCTTTTGTTCGCGGGAAGAAATGTAATTTCACGGAAAATCCATTATACGCTGTTACACACACAGCGGGACACTGCTACGTAATAATAATTGATGAATGAATACATGAATGAATGAATGTATTTATTGTTTTCTAAAACTTAAATTCTATTTAGGTATCCAACATCTTTACAAGGGTGAACGTAGTAACTAGAACATTTATATTAAATACAAGATAGATGGTACCTCCAGTTTGTCGATGTATAAAGCATTTTAATGTTTTTTACAAAGTGATAAACCCCACTTATTACGAAGCGTAACCCGTAGTTGCAAGTGTAGGAGAAATTGAAGCAATGACGTAGTGGCGAGGTTAGTTTAGTTGGTCAGAACGTCCATGCGTATAATGGAAGACGTGGGATCGAGTCCTGCATCTCGCTGGTAAGTTACTTCGTCTTAATTATTTCTACACAAATTTAGAATATTTGAAGTATAAATTCCTAAAATCAGATATTTGTGCTTATAGAATACAAACTGGTCCCGTGACGGGAATTCAACTCACTACCCCTAGAGCCGTAAGTAAAACCTCACCTACTGCGCCACTGAGGCAGACAATTAGGTACAAACTTTAATTACCTCCCTAGTCTTAATCTCATTACTCCTGTACCTAATTGAAGTTAATTTCGTTTCTTTTGCAAAGGAATCTTATTTTATTAGCGATACCAAATTGAGAAAGGTTTCTTAGTGAAAAAGTAAATTAGTGGGGCGTTAATACAGAAAAATAGTTCAGGAAACTGCTGAAATTGAATGCCTAAAAATACATGCACCTACCTACATTTTATTTTGTAATTAATTCAGGGACAGAATGTTGAAATCATAAAATTTTACTGAACGATGACTATTATAATGCCTGTTTTCACCAACGGTGATTCTCGTAAAATGTAGGTCTCTGTAAGACGGGATTGAGATTAAGAGTGTAAAAAGTATTAAGCCAAGGAATTATTATTTATGTTACTACATATTTAGGAAAGTTTGATGAAAACGGGTATTAATTTCTAGAACAAGATTATTTTTCATATTTAATATTCATATTCATATTTGTAGTGACACAGATTAGCAATAAAGTACGCGGCGCAAACGCGTTTCGTTAATTCAGCTTTTTAATAGTTATGCGGAGCCTCGCCAGTCACTCTTCAAACCTCAGCCGTGTTTAGACATATCCTAATAAGGATTAAATAAATAATATAAATGTAATAACCTGTAACGTGTTAAATGAATAGATTCAGTACCTATAGTGCAATAACTCTTTTATTTCAACCAACCCACATACATAATCACTAAAGACTAGTTTAAATACTAAAGTGGTGACCCCGACGTGATAAAAACCGACGTGATAAAAACCGACGTGATATTCCCGACGTGATTCGTTATTATCGTGATTTATATTGTGGGTTGTGTTTAAGTTATCCGTGTAGGAGTGACTCAACTTTAAGAACGCGGCTGAAGGAATTTATAATAGAACAACATGGATAAACAAGCACATTCAGAAAATGACAACGCAGCAACGCCACGCGGAATGCGCAGTAAGTGATGTCATCCAATGAAACCGCGATCCAGACAACGAAGTTCACAGTCTTCTATAGAAGCGGCATGATATTTTTAAAGCCAGCTTATATCTGAGGTGCATTCAATCCTGACGAAAATGGAGTTTGGACCTGCAGATTCACTCGAGGTTTTGCCCGGTTGGAAGAAGCGTTTTTGCCGGAGGATTTGCCCGGTTGGAGGAAACATGCTTGCCGGAGGATCAGTGCTGGAATTTGAGATATTGGCTCATTCCCACTGCTTGTGCCGAGTGACTGGAATATGTGTAACCCCGCTGGAGACCGAACTTCCGAAAATAACTACAAAATTCAAGATGTAGTGCAAAGTGATTAGAAATGATAACTAGGTTCCGTTCATTATTCTTATGTGTTGCAAATAATTCAATTATATATAGAACTTGGCGTTATCACGAACTGTAACCTGATACTAGAAAGCACTAACAGTGTAATGTAGCGATCTTGCAACTTAGCGAATTTGCACGTGTGTCTCAGTAATACGAAATTTAATAATTTTTTCAAAATTAGATTTTTTTAATTTTTTAGTGTATTAGAATTATGTAAAAAAAAAAAAATGTGTAGTTTAAAAATATATATTTTTTTTGTTAACATACAAAGTTTATTTCATTGTTTATACAACTTTATTAAAAGATTTCATTGTTAAAAATGTATTTTAAAGTAAAAAAAACATGTATGTAATTTTACAAGCTGACTGTACTTTGGTCATTCGAACGAACTTTGATTGTGAAATAACTATGTACTTACCTCTGCATAAAAGAATGCGAGCTCATATCGCATGTTGTTTTCAAACGTAAGCATATTTGTGTAGCAGGCATGAGCCTTTGAATTTGTAATGTTTATTGTAATGTTTTAACCTTGAATGTACTATTGAAGTAAAATAAAATTTTTTTGTAAAAAAATTTGAAAAAAGGGAGGATTGATGTAGTGACACAGATTAGCAATAAAGTACGCGGCGCAAACGCGTTTCGTTAATTCAGCTTTTTAATAGTTATGCGGAGCCTCGCCAGTCACTCTTCAAACCTCAGCCGTGTTTAGACATATCCTAATAAGGATTAAATAAATAATATAAATGTAATAACCTGTAACGTGTTAAATGAATAGATTCAGTACCTATAGTGCAATAACTCTTTTATTTCAACCAACCCACATACATAATCACTAAAGACTAGTTTAAATACTAAATATTCTTTAAACGTTGCTTCATGGGCCCCGTTGGGCATTACAACTTTTACTTAAATTTAGACATAGCCTTAGAATTATCATTTTAGCAATTGTTTGTTAATGTTAAATACATAAGTGGTTACCACGTTGTACACCAATATTGTTATAATAACAACATAAGAGATGAAATCTGGGTTGCTATATTCGCTTCTCAACTCAGTGTAAACAATTGAAGCGATCTGTCAAGACAGTTATATTTTTTTATTAATTATTCTTAGTTTTTATTTAAATTAGCTTTTAGTTGACCTGTCCATGTACGACATGAGCGTATAAGGAAATAATCGTTTTGACTTTGCCTTTGACTATATCTATTTAGGATACTACTTAGGATGTAGCAGGTCATCTCAATAGTAGCAACATTAAATATTTTTATCGTTGAATTTAAACATTGTTAACAATTTGCCTATCCCAAGTTTGCCTAGGAGAGATCGCTATCAGCGATAAGGCGGCCCATTGATACACAAATTTTGTACATTTTACTCTTTTTTGTATTTTATTGTAACGTTGTATGCAATAAACAGTATTGTATTGAACCGTATTATAGAATTAAACAATTTGTATCAAATCTAAGTCACAACATAATCGGCCGTATAAAGAAAACTGACTTGTCAGTAAGTCTCAATTTAATTTCATCTAAGCCGAGGCGGTTTCCAGAAATAAATCAATAGGTATTATACCATCTGCTTTGGCCACTTCGATAACTTGGGAAGCTTAGCAGAATAATTCCAGTTAGAGGCTTTAGATACGAAGAGGGATTATCCCTTTGAAATGCGATTGCGTTCAGAGGAATACGGCGACTGAAATGTCTTAAATGTAAATGAATTTAAATTGTTTATTTGCGAGAATTACATGTTATAATAATGAATACCATGTCGAGTGCTATTATTTAATAGTATATTATTTATAAAAATATTTGGAAGACTCATAAGAGTTTAATAGAGGATGTGTGGCTTGCGGGATAAAAAGCGATCTGTGAAGATTATTTTGTGCTACATAAATTAAATGTACCTAAATTAATGGACATAAATGAATGGACATAAATTAATGGACTCAATATCCGTTTCTAATGGACCATAAAATGGGGACGAGGCTGTAAATAGCCAATTCCTTGCGGGATCTTAACCAGTAAAGCTTGGAAGTATGAAGTCGGTATTTTGATTCACTTATCAGAGCAGATGATTCCTTATGGATATTTTATATTTCACGAAATCCTCTAGTTAATAGCTCTTTTTTTTGTGTTATATACATTTTAGAGAGACTGTGAAGAATTATATATTAATTATACGTTCAAATCGACGACAGAGAGAGACCTTAACCGTTACAATATGTTCTTTTGAAATCTTCGGAGTCCAATTCAATCCGCGAGTAGAAGGATACGTCATGATTTTACTTCAAATCTTCTGCCAAACCGAGCGACTAGAGCGACTGCGAAGCGGGAGCAAGCGATCAATATTCCACCAATAATAAATCTCCAACAGCCTTGAAAACAATTACGAACAAACCCTAAAGGTGACCGATACGTGAACAATACAAATAGGTCGTGTCGAACAATCTAGATGCGTGAACAACAACAAAGCTACAATAGGCTATTATTGTTGTATAGGTCCTTGAAACAATGACTTTGGAGGGAGATCTGAAGCCGATGGAAACACTGGGGTAGCTAGGTCTAAAGCTTTTGTTTGCTGTAATTGTAGATAATTTAATTCATTGTACAAATCCTCAGACTCGCAGATTTCTACCTTGGGTAGGTTGATAATGTTTAGGAATTTTATTGTTCGCAATATTTTTTTCGTATTTATGCTAATTTCATTAAATGTAAAAGATTTATTTTCTTGAAAAACATTATTTTCTGCCGTTTTTGGCTATTTTAGCAAGCCTCGACAATTTGGCGGTAATTTTTTAATCCACACAATATGAATATAAACTGAAACCAACGCTCACTTTGTTCTAAACATAGAACTCCCCCAAAGTTTTCTATTTACGTTTGGATGCGATCTGCTTCTACCGTTAACCAAATTTGGCCAGTCCTCAGTTGAGGGCTGAAATATATCGAAGGAACATTACTTAAATTGCGGTTTACTTTCCAGAACTTTAGTAATTTTGTAACGAAGTGGACGAAAGTCCACCTGTGTGTAACGACACTAGAACCGCCTCCAATATTCTTCTTCAGGATTCTGAAATTCTGGAGATGAGCAGTCAACAGCAAAAGTGATTAAATCAACGTTCCAAAACATCTTCTAGCTTTACGAGCCAGATCTAACAAGTTAGACCAAAGTGTCTATTCTAAATGACGTCTTAATAAGTCAAAAGTAAATGATCGGAATAAAGATTCAGATTCAGATCATTTTTCTCGTACATTATTTTGGGACACTATTTCACCAGTTTCTTTCGCTGTTGACTGTACAAAGATTATTTCGATCCTTTAATTCTACGTGTTTCAATCTTCACAGCACTTTAGCCTCGCTGAAACCTTCTATAATATGAGAAAATTAAACGAAAAATCTTATCTCAAGTCTGGAGAAGTAAAAATATAATTTTCCATTCTCATAATTCTACGTTAGTGTTTCAATCAACACAGCACTCCAATCACGCCTCATTTGACGTCGGCTGCGTGTCACAACTCACCGTGAATTGTAGGCTGTTGGCAACACTCCTTTTGTACGTGTCGACATGACAGCCCGGATTGAATAGAAGTGGCGGCGCGGTGATTGTGGACAGTGAGTAATTGCGAAGTAATTGTAAATTCATAAATTAAATAAATAAATAGACGAATCATATCGATATAGAGTATAAATAATGCTACAATTCATAAAAGAATCTTAAGGAAATTGTCTAAAATTCACCAAAATAAACAAACCAACAGGATCAGGCAAACTATTCACTGAAGTGTTAACTTCCCACTATCTTCAAACAATTTGATATACCTCAATACTACATCAAACTTCTAAAGTTCAATATGTTTTTACGTAACGCTCAGAGGCGGCTGTTCGCTAAAACTTTCCTAGATTCTATTGGAACTGAGAAATTGAAAATGTGTTCCAAGACAGATAAAGTAGACGGGAGGTAAAGTTAGAGTTCTGTTCGAGTTTTCCTAAGATTAAGAAGAAAAGTAAACTGTAAACCTGTTTTACCATGTCTCTCATGAAAAGTCAATGGTTGAAATATTAAAGCTTCTCGGTCTGTCAATCGCTGACAGTCGTCAGTTGACTTGATAGCTCATATTACTAGCATATATTATTATTATTAGCATTTACTATTTTACTTGAAGACTGTTTTTATTTAATGGTGCAGCTACATCAGCGGACGAACTTTTGTGTCGCGTTGACGCTAAAGTCTTCGTGAACGGGTATACGCGACTTATCTACATAACATTACATTTATATCGCGTTGAGCGCTACTAGATTCATAAGTGAGCGTGGCTACAATTAGTAGCCACGCTCACGCCAAACATCGTCTTTGCCCGAATACTTCGCGCTGCAACGATGTACCCGGCCACGCACTTTGCGTGACACGAATATTCACTGTAGGCCGCTGTAGACTTACCGAAAAGCATTGATTGCCGAAACGTGTATGTTCTAAAACTGAGTAGATTTTGTATAACGTACGACTTAGTACATGTATGTGTGTGTCATTTCCCCGTGTTATTGGTTTCCCCGCAAGAACAACAACGTAAAAAGTAGCAAATAGTCTTCCTAGATAAATGAACTATCTTACGCTGAAACGTTATTTGAAATCGGACTAGTATTTCCAGAGATTAGCTCGTTCAAGCAAACAATCAAACAAAAAACTCTTTAGCTTGGTACCTAATATTGGTTTAGATAGCCAATTTCGTATTGCGAGACAATACCTTAGTAGAAACTAAAAGACAATTCTGTATGTTGTGAACGGAAATTACATATTTTATTTGTCGTCTAAGGGTCCATAAGGGTCGACCAGATCATTATAATATATTTTTACTATTTTCACGTACGTATCAATCATTATCGTAATTTACATATGTAGGTGTTGTACCAATAAAACATAGGTTTTGTACCAAAAAGCAATAGCGAGCGAGAAAACAAACGTTCGCGCGCGCCGTCGTCACACTGACCTCCCCTCCCGCGTACCTCACCGATCGTCGCCCCGCGCGCCACAGCATATATCTTTATTTATGTTTTTAAATTACAGATCAAAAATATAAGGTCTGTTTTTTAACATAAACTAAAGAAATGAAAATCAAATTAAAACTTAAAACTATGAAAACACTACGCGTCGCTTACAACATAGATTTCCAATTGTTTTGGTTGGATGCAGCCAACATCCACAGCGAACCTGCGACTGCGGTCCAAATGCTTAATCTCTGCTTTTTAATTATTTTTGGTTCCAACATTTTCGCATACGAGAATCTATTCGTCCGCCATATTGAAATAACTGAGTTTCATCATAAGGCCGTGAAATAACGTTCTATCAAAATGGGCTAAAGTAGATTTTTGTGCTTTTTAGACCCTCTTAAAATCTCTATAGAATATCACCGAAACTATAAGTTAGAGATTTGGTTCCATAACTATTTTTGTTTGTAAGCACAATGTATACTCTGACGATTGACATGGGTTACGACACTGGCCTAAAAATTGCGTATATTTTCTAATGGCGGTCTGTGCTGTGTATAGTATGCCTGGCTCGATACATAAATGACGGAACCCTTTCGCGATCAAAATCACCAGGATATATATACCTCGTAAAATCAATTTTAATATTCAGAGCCATCACGTCCATCGGGTTCGGGCCTAATAACAATTTAGGCTGGCATTAGACCCTAAGCTCTCTATTACGCGGCGGCGGCTTTCACCCTCAAGTATTTTTAATAATCATAATCGTTAGGGCGGGGTAGGAAAATACCTGGTGACAAATTTTAACAAATACCATATGTACAGAATAGCATGTGATAGAAGAAAAAAACAATAGGATATTAATGATTATGTGAAGTTATCGTCAACGTTCTTGTCTACATTAACGGACAAAGATTTTTGTCGCGTTGCGCTACAAGATACTGAAGTGACGTAATTGTAGCCACGCCCTTTCCAAGCATCTTATTCGTCGCAACGGACACACACATTGCAAAGAAACGAATAGTCGCCTAAAGCCGCCAATGTATCCGCGCCATTAAGCCACCTCAATACATTTGAAACAAGATTTCAAACCCCACAGAAATGTTACCTGTTCTTTTTTTTTTTGCAGAACATTAAATCAAAATTTGCCAATTTTACCTAAATTGCCGGAAAATAAATAACGCGTTAAGCATTCATCAATATCTCCAATAAAACAATTTCACTAAAAGAGTGAAACATAAAAGGAATTTCAATAATTTCCATTTTACCGCACTTTATTAGCGTGTCTCGGTCTCGCTCAAATATGCAAAATGGCGGATCCCGCTTAATTTGAAAAAAGAACGCGTGCTGCCAACTCGTGTTAAATTGCACTTTAGTTGGGGAGTTGCTTGATAATAATTGGGAATCATAAAATATTTTGCGAATTGGCATTAATTTACTTCCATCCACTTACTTGATTACGATCTGTTTTATGAAAATAGTATGTAATTAACCTTTTTTGTTGTACACGATAATTTTTGAACTAATCTTATTAGTTTCATAAACAGTTAAACTAGGATATGTAAGGTAGTTTTGCAGATTATCTTGTATTTTTATTAACCACCGACAAAAAAGAGGGGTGTTATAACTTTGACGTGCATGTCTGTCTGTCTGCCTGGGTCATCATAGCTCCAGAACGGATGCAGCGATTTCACTTTAGTTTTTTTTGTAAGGTGAGTTTCGTGCAATAGTTTTTAGACATGTTTGATGAAAATCAATTGACCCGCTTAAAAGTTATAAGGGTAAAAGTACGGAAAAAACCGAAAATGTTCAAATATCGAGTATATTAGTGCGGTCTCAAATGAAAGCGCATAACGTCTTCATTACTATATTATAGTATGACTTTTTACTATTAAGGAAACTAAAGTTCTGGAATCGGGGATTTTTAACATCAGAAATTTTGATAAACTTCCATCATTTCCGTAATGTTGAATCATTATCTAATCTAAAATATTTCAGTAACGCCTAGTTGCCGGCTTCATCACTTGTAACCTAATAAAAGAATCATTAAGCGCTTGATTACAAGGGTTCATGTTTAATTCAGCTGTCATTAACCCCCTCTTTCGTTTAATGTCTCAAATGCCTTAAGCATAAATTGCCGAACTAAATTAAACCCTACACCCAAGAACTTAAGTTATGTTTCAGAGCAATGAGAATTATCTTGAAGGATCAAGTGCTCAATAGGATTACTCTAGAATTATTTCTCGAACGCAATCAAACTTGATGTCAGATTTTCAATCTTGAAATCTCTAGAGCTTAGGTTATTGGAAAAATCTGTCCTTAGATTGCTACCAGTTGATTACATTTGTGTCTATGAAAAAGATTACATATTTAGTATATTTAAACTAGTCTTTAGTGATTATGTATGTGGGTTGGTTGAAATAAAAGAGTTATTGCACTATACTGAATCTATTCATTTAACACGTTACAGGTTATTACAATTATATTATTTATTTAATCCTTATTAGGATATGTCTAAACACGGCTGAGGTTTGAAGAGTGACTGGCGAGGCTCCGCATAACTATTAAAAAGCTGAATTAACGAAACGCGTTTGCGCCGCGTACTTTATTGCTAATCTGTGTCACTACATCAATCCTCCCCTTTTTTCAAATTTTTTTACAAAAAAAAATTTATTTTACTTCAATAGTACATTCAAGGTTAAAACATTACAATAAACATTACAAATTCAAAGGCTCATGCCTGCTACACAAATATGCTTACGTTTGAAAACAACATGCGATATGAGCTCGCATTCTTTTATGCAGAGGTAAGTACATAGTTTTTTCACAATCAAAGTTCGTTCGAATGACCAAAGTACAGTCAGCTTGTAAAATTACATACATGTTTTTTTTTTAACTTTAAAATACATTTTTAACAATGAAATCTTTTAATAAAGTTGTATAAACAATGAAATAAACTTTGTATGTTAACAAAAAAATATACATTTTTAAACTACACATTTTTTTTACATAATTCTAATACACTGAAAAATTAATAAAATCTAATTTTGAAAAAATTATTAAATTTCGTATTACTGAGACACACCTGCAAATTCGCTAAGTTGCAAGATCGCTACATTACACTGTTAGTGCGCTCTAGTATCAGGTTACAGTTCGTGATAACGCCAAGTTCTATATATAATTGAATTATTTGCAACACATAAGAATAATGAACGGAACCTAGTTATCATTTCTAATCACTTTGCACTACATCTTGAATTTTGTAGTTATTTTCGGAAGTTCGGTCTCCAGCGGGGTTACACATATTCCAGTCACTCGGCACAAGCAGTGGGAATGAGCCAATATCTCAAATTCCAGCACTGATCCTCCGGCAAGCATGTTTCCTCCAACCGGGCAAATCCTCCGGCAAAAACGCTTCTTCCAACCGGGCAAAACCTCGAGTGAATCTGCAGGTCCAAACTCCATTTTCGTCAGGATTTAATGCACCTCAGATATAAGCTGGCTTTAAAAATATCATGCCGCTTCTATAGAAGACTGTGAACTTCGTTGTCTGGATCGCGGTTTCATTGGATGACATCACTTACTGCGCATTCCGCGTGGCGTTGCTGCGTTGGCATTTTCTGAATGTGCTTGTTTATCCATGTTGTTCTATTATAAATTCCTTCAGCCGCGTTCTTAAAATTGAGTCACTCCTACACGGATAACTTAAACACAACCCACAATATAAATCACGATAATAACGAATCACGTCGGGTTTGTATCACGTCGGATTTTGTATCACGTCGGGGTCACCACTTTAGTATTTAAACTAGTCTTTAGTGATTATGTATGTGGGTTGGTTGAAATAAAAGAGTTATTGCACTATACTGAATCTATTCATTTAACACGTTACAGGTTATTACAATTATATTATTTATTTAATCCTTATTAGGATATGTCTAAACACGGCTGAGGTTTGAAGAGTGACTGGCGAGGCTCCGCATAACTATTAAAAAGCTGAATTAACGAAACGCGTTTGCGCCGCGTACTTTATTGCTAATCTGTGTCACTACACATACAACCTGGGTATCTTCAAGTAAAGAGAGGATAGGTCAGTAGTAAGCTCTAAGCTTGTGTTTCGGGTACTAGACATGAGATAATACTTAAAACAATAGACAATTGATCTCCATTGTATTAAAAAAATTACTTTAAATTTATAACGTAGCTTTCAGATCAAACTATTTTTTTATTAACCCCCGACCATAAAAGAGGGGTGTTATAAGTTTGACGTGTCTGTCTGTGTGTATGTCTGTCTGTCTGTGGCATCATAGCTCCCGAACGAATGGATCGATTTCAATTTAGTTTTTTTTGTATGAAAGGTGAGTTTGGCCCGGGTGTTCTTAGACATGTTTCATGAAAATCGGTTGAGCCGTTTAAAAGTTATGGGGGTGAGAGTGGGGAAGGAAAACAGAAAATCTGCAAACATACTAGTGTGGGGTATCTAATGAAAGCGCATCGCGTCCACATTACATAATATTATGTTGTTTTACATTTAAGGAAATGAAAGCATTGGAATCGGGGGTTTTTCCTAATTTTAAATTTAGTTATATAGAGACATTGGAAGTAATTTGTATACCTCTAAATCATTATCCATATAGTACCAGTAGTAGAGTGAATAGGTACCTTCTAGATTTTTGTGATCCATCCTCTTCCACATCGACACTTACCATCAGGTGAGATTGTGGACAAACAAGTATTTATAGTCCCTAAAAAAATACATCGTTGCCTAAAATTGAGGTTATATTTAGTTCATGTAAAAATAAAATAAAAAAACAGAAGTGATAACTTTAAATATAGTGCTGTGGGTTATAGACAGATTAGCGCCGTTACGCGTTACGTCATGAATTGCACATCTCACATAGCGGGCGCTACGGAAGACCGGTACTAACTGTTAGTGCACATTGAGCCCTACAGTAGAATTGAGTAATATAAATGTATTAAATTAATAAATTTGTTGTCATATATATATACATAAGCTTTAGTTGATAAACATTGGTAAATTTTCTGTGACAGAAAATAAACATTTTATTTTATTTTAATTGGATTGTGTCAATTAAAATTACAAAAAATCTAAATAAAAAATTTATTAAGGGAGTGTTTCCTAAAGATGTATTATCACTTAAAAAGAATCACAATAACGTAGTATTTTATCCTACTCAATATAAATTCTGCTACTTTTATACACCTAGGTCCTAAGTATGAGTCAATAAAGAATATTTTAATACATTTAAATAAATTGAGTCTGCAGAGACAATAAGGCGCCCGTGACTAGCTTGCTTGCTTTTGTATAATTTCAGTAAGAACTTATTACATGTAAATAAAGTGTTTACCAACATTTCTCATTTAAATGAGTATATAACTAGGTTATGGGTGAAACTATAGCAAGTAAATGACCTATACAGTACAGTTAACATTTTATGAATTACTTTATTTACAGATCGTTATCAAAAATATATCCGGACAATCCATACAACAACATCTAGCCCCGTGATAAGCTCTAAGCTTGTGTTACGGGTACAAGAATCTGATATACTTAATATAGTAGATACAAAAACACAGATATTTTAGTTAACATTTATGAACTCTGAAGAAGCTGAAACGCCATTAATATTAATTTTTAATAGGTGGATATTTCACAAAAAAGTTATATTAGAAAAAATATTTCAAATTTTATGTTACACAGGCAACACAGATAGGATTGAATTTGTCATGTCCGGTCAATATTTCAGCTACACAATTATCTAGGTATGTATCATAATAATGGATGCGGTTGGTATACCACGGCGATTCTATGTGGTTACACATAACTTACACGCGTACGGTACACCACGTTTGTATCGAGAATTCGCGTTGAATTATCTATTGAGGATAGTTCACTTAATTATTTCCCTCAGTTTTACGACAATCCCTCAACACCGTGGTCGTTAACCTTCTTTACTCACTGACCCGGTTATTGCCTGTTTTATCCAGTGTGACCCCTTTCCGGAAATACCTGGTGTGGATGAACTATTGATTATTTAGTGTGGAGTTAATATTTTAAGCTGGCAGCACCTGAGGGTGAACCCTTACTTAACCTGTTCGGAAAAAACTCGGCGGTTGGACTTCTTGGTACCGTAGATTTATACCAAATTTTAGTACCATGCCTTGAAGTTCTTTGGACACGTGGCGCGAAACGAGAATTCCATGGAGCGCCTAGTTATACAAGGCAGAATGGTGGGAAAGAGGTCTCGTGGTCGCTCTCCAACAAGGTGTCGGACCTCATCTCAAATTTGACTCAGTCCACCATTACCGACTGCTCCCGCACCGCAACTAACAGGGAACAATGGCGGCGCATTGCAAAAGCAGCAACTCATTATAAGGACCCCCCATAACCACGACCACTCTGTAGAGTGACCGACTAAGAAGAAGAAGTCATTATGGGTAGTTTAAAGTTTTGGTGTTCCAAGTGTTAAAGATAACCCCTTTTATTACATTATTAATAAAGTCAAAGACGAAGAAAGGTGGTCTCAATTTTGGTTCGTAAGCAAAACTACTTTCTTTTTTCTACTTACCTTATTTCTCCTAAAATCATCCTTCTTAACTTTAAGTGAAAACCCTCAGTGGGTACAAAATAACAATAAATTTCAATAAAAGCGTCGCAGCGTCAATTCAATCACGTCGCAGGCTTCTAGCCCGTTATTAATGTCCGGTGCGACCCAACATGGCGGGGACACTTGACGTCACTGTCATATCCGGTAGTAATTTATATACTAAATTTTGTGAGGACTTAAATAGAAGAAAATAGAAAACCATTTATTTTGGACACAATGTAATTGCGTAAGTAAGTGCATTTGTTGCTCTTTCACGCTTATTACTGTGAAGTTTACAGTTTTATTTTTTTATGCTGGATAAGCTTTCATTTGACCACAATCTCACCTGAAATATTTATCATATTATGTTTATAATAAAAAAAACTATAAATGTATGTCTATTATATTAAGTATATCAGATGTCTAGCTTATCGCGGGGCTAGATGTTGTTGTGTGGATTCTTCGGAAATATTTATTTATATCAGAATAACACATAAGCTCCTTGTACTGCCGAAAAACGATTACTAAGCGAGCGAAGCTGCGGGCGGAAGCTAGTAAACTATGTTTTTAATAAATTAGGAATCTATTCTTTATTAGGTACATGATGCCTTTAATAAGTTATTTCTGTTTGTGTTACCATGAAATTTTCAACTGCTCTGTGAATAAAATGCATGTTGGTTCTCGAATTGCAATCGCGTTATATTCGTCCGTAAATCCGGTAAAAATGGCGGCGCCCCGGTCGTTGTAATATCCGGCGTTGAGATGTTATTGACAATGCACTACTATACATTAAAATGACAAAAATAGAAATTGTTATTTCATTTTACTTTATTTCAAATAATATAATGAGTAAGCTAAATATAAATGAAAATGACCTTGTAGAGCAATTTGTTGGAAACGGGCCCATGGCTGAAAAATCTCTTGTACTGCTACCTACAGATCCAGCTGAAGTTACGAACATTATTTTATCTCTAAAAAATAGCAAATCTACAGGTTTTGATGGTACACCGACGCTTCTATACAAAACTGCGGTTGACATCTTAAGCCAACCAATATCTAACTTATGCAATTTATGTATGGAAAGTGGAGTCTTCCCGAACATCTTAAAAAAATCTATCGTTATACCTATACATAAGGCAGGGGAAAGAGATAGTATCAACAATTACCGCCCGATATCTCTATTACCTACATTGTCTAAAATCCTAGAAAAAATTATTAATAAGAGGCTACTCCAATTCTTGGAAAAATTTAAATTAATATCGAACAACCAATACGGTTTTAGATCTAAGAGATCAACGTCAGATGCTCTAAATGAGTTGGTCACACATGTAATGGATAAATTTAATCAAAAAGAGAATTGTGTAGGTGTTTTTTTAGATCTTGCTAAAGCCTTCGATACTGTTTCCATTCCCCTGCTATTGAGGAAACTTGAATATAATGGAATTAGAGGAATACCCCTTAAACTATTCCAAAGCTATCTCGAAAACAGATATCAAACGGTAAATATTGAGTCAAGAACTAGTGTTGTCGAAAAAGTAACATATGGGGTTCCCCAAGGTAGCGTGTTGGGTCCGACACTATTTTTAATTTATATTAATGAACTGTGCGAAAAGAAACTCAGTAATGCAAAAATAGTAACTTTTGCCGACGATACTGTCCTGTTATTTAGTGGAAATACATGGCAGGAGGCACAACTTAATGCAGAGACTGGAATCAAACAGGTGGTACAGTGGCTTGATCATAACCTTTTAACTATAAATCTAGAAAAAACAAAATATATTTTATTTAATGTTAAAAATAAGAAAACTATCAATTTTTCACTAAAAGTACACTCGTGTAGTGGGACAGAGAGAATTTGTAATTGCCATGTATTACAAAAAGCTCATAACCTAAAATACTTAGGAATAACGTTAGATGAAAACTTTAACTGGTCAAATCAAATACAAATACTAAGAGGTAGGGTAAGAAAACTAATTTATATTTTCAAAAAACTCCGACACATCAGAGATTATAAAATATTAATATGCGTATATTACAGTTTGTGTCAAAGTATCTTGTCTTACGGGATTTTATCTTGGGGTGGAGCAGTAAAAACAAAACTAATAGACCTTGAAAGAGCTCAGAGGCTTGTATTGAAGGTAATATTCTTCAAACCATATAAGTACTCCACATACACCCTTTACCAAGAATGTCAAGTACTCACTGTTCGCCAACTATTTATCGAATCTTTAATTCTATATCAACATAAGCTCCCTTTTAACTCAAATAGACTGCATAAAAGACGCTCAGACATTGTCTATGCCATTCCACAGTGTAGAACTAAATCAATTCAAAGATTTTCAATGTACCTAGGTCCATCTGTTTATAACAAACTAAATAAACACCTATTTTTAGCTAATTTAACCAAGTATTGTTGCAAAAAAACGGTTCAATCATATTTAAAAACTCTTACTTATGATGACACTGAAAAACTAATTACAACGTAAAAAAATAAAAAATAAATAAACAATAAACACTAGACCACTCTACTAATGTTACTTAACACTATACTCATTGTTGAAATAATCTAACATATCTATTAGTCATTTAAATTGTTAAGCACGTTTATTAATTTCCTCATTTTATATGTAAAGTAAACCTCTGTCTCCTAAACTATACGTACGCACACATCACAATCTAACTCTTTTTACGCTCACGGCTGTACACTATCGGAAACAAAAGATTCACACACTTCAAGGAACGCCTATCTATACCTGACCGATATTGGTGGTGCATATTTGTCAATGTGTGCAAAATGCACTCAACGCCTTGCTCAACTTGCCTTTTGTCCTCTGTCGGCCACTAAAAACAGTGTTGCTGAGAATGAAGGTAGACGATAAACTTATTTTAAAACCGTTCGATACATATTTTCATTGTTGATATTTATTAATTTTGTGTAACAATTATTAGCATCATTCATAATTGAAATGATAAAAGTTGAGTAAATATGAAACATATCTATTAAATGGAGTAAATAGAGCGAGTAAAAGAATAGTAGGTAAGTGAGTGAGTGTTACTTATGTAGATACATCTTCAACTATTTTTACTACTGAATTGCATAATAGTTATTTTGTTTATCATACCTATCTATAGTTTTTTATTAGTGTTCAGTATATATGATTGTTAAATATCTATAACTCAACAAATAGTTCATTATTGTTTTATCTATTTATTTATTTATTTATGGATATATATAAAACTATTCCTTTTCTATAAATTTTCTAAAACTACTATGTGAATACTATGTAAATAATATGCTAACAGAAACTAGATTAATCAAGAAGTAAACAAGTAAACATACCAATTTATGAAGAGCATCGCGATAGTCCAGCTGTAATACAGTTTTATACTAGCACAGTGGACTATCAAAATGTATCTCTAGGTAGTACTATGAATTGTAAATATTGATGTATGTTAATTTTTAAATGTATATCCATGTAAACAAAAAAATAACTAAAAACCTAATTTGTAACCTAGTTTAAGCATATTGTACAAATATTTTAAATAAACTTTTACTTTACTTTACTTTACTTTACTTTACACAAAGCGAACAACAGATTAATATGTTTTGTTTATTTAAGACAAACTCGAACTTCAGTTAGAAATTATTGATATATTCACACGTAACTTTGCTGAAATCTATATTCTATACGGAACCAAATATTTAGTACTTTTCAATTGAAATATTATTTTGTTTTATACTAGCGGCCCGCCCCGGCTTCGTACACATAAATAATTACCCGTTATTTTCCCGGCAATTATTCGATTTTTTCTCGCCATAAAAACCATCCTTGAACTCCAACAAACATAACAAAATTGGTTTAATCGGTCCAAGCGTTGTGAGTTATGCACTTAGCAACACATTTTGCGATTCATTTTTATATATAAAATTAAATTGTATTTTCAATTATAAATTATAAGGTCAAAGTCAAAACGTTCAATTCATGGCATACATGAAAAGGTCAGATTTATAAAAGTATAAATCACTTGAATATTACTTCGTCTTATAAGGCACATAGGTGTTTTCTATGTGCCTTATAAGACGAACCTTATAATTTATAATTCACCACCCACAAAAAATAGTTCATGTTAGATAGTATTTTCAACGTTAGATTAAATCCCGCCATTTTCTGCATATTATGCGGGTTTCCAACCACCAAACCTTTAAATGAAGGAAATTTCAATTAATATGAAGCTTAGCCACGTAAGTAATTACTTTTAGGTACAGCGCGCGGCTGCAATATGGCGCCCGTGGCTTCCGGTTCTCCGGTGTTTTACCGTAATATCCGGTGTTTGGTTTCTCGGGCTGAAAATAAAATAAACACATAGAAAATATTGCTGCTTTCATTTTATAACTTAAATGGTTTTATTCAATTCCGATAATTTGGTAAAAATTGAATTATACTTTTACTAAAGTAATATTGGAAGCCTAGTAACCATATTAGGAACGTTTTGGAAACTACATTTAAATAACTAGTTTCCTAACAGGATTTTTATACTTGTAAGTAACTGGTTTACTGATGGTTGGTTCGGTCTGGGTGTTTAATATGTATAATAAAAAATATCTATATACATATGTACTTATGCCTATTTTATTAAGTATATCAGATATCTAGTAACCGTAACACAAGCTTAGAGGTTACCATGGGGCTAGATGTTGTTGCTTGAATTGTCTGGAACTATTTATTTTTATTTATTTATTTTACTTTGAGTTATTTTTTTATATATACTTCTATGAAATTGCATATTATGTAGATCGCCTCATGTTTAAATAAAATACTTGAGATTACTGTTTTCCCATAGATTGAAAGATATTTACCATTTAAACTTACGTAATTATTACGTATTTGACATAAGTAGCGAAACCTAAGTCCGGAAAGTTAGTGTTTTTGACGGGGTTAAATACTAAAGTCAAAGTCGAAGTCAAAACGTTTATTTCCTTAGAAGCATTATAGCCTACATGGACAGGTCAACTTAAAATTAATAAAACTAAATTGCTTAAATAACAAATATCAAGGAAATAACATTGTCTTGACAGTTCGCTTCAATGTTTTATACTGAGTTAAGAAACGAATAGAACAACACAGCTTTATCAGTTATTACAATTTTGGAGTTCTTATTTATAGGTAACTATTATAAGTTTAACATTTACAATAAAAAAAATGTTTGTCATATAAGGAAGCTATTATAACATGAGCATATCAGTCCTGGTCAGCCAGAATTATTAGAGCCTGTTACTGTGGAACTAAGCAACATCTATCCAAGCTGCATCATCCTTTATATAATCATTTATAGAGTAATACGCTTTTTTCATTAGACTTCTCTTAATAAATGATTTAAATTTTCTAGTAGGAAGCTCTGTTACATTATGAGGAAGCTTATTATAAAAACGTACAGAGTTACCCATAAATGATTTGCCTAGTTTTTTTAGTCTGTAAGTAGGAATTAGTATTTTTTTTTTTTTTTACTGTTTGGTTTTGGTATAGCAATTATTCCTTAGATAAAGTTTATAGTCATAATTACGACAATTCATTATATTGACACATTATTGAAACCTGTGAAACTGGAAACAAATGATTGAAACTACAAAACAGAACGGGCTTGTTAATACAATTGAATGAACAAGCCATGACCACAGGTTGATATAAGCTATGCAACGGCCCAAACCGTTATTTCGTTAGTTAGCTTATCACAAATTATGACAATTACGTAATCATTTTCAAAATGGCCGCTGACGACCGCTTTGCGAGGTGTTTCTAGGTCATACGCGTCAGCGTTATTACATTTTATGATTGCTCACCTAATTAAAATTTAAATTAATGTTCGAATGAATGTTTACAATTAAAAACACAAATAATGGTTTTTAATGTTTATCTTGAATAATAATATAAGCCGTGTTGGCGAATGCCGTGTTGGCTAAGTGGGAGGACACTCGACTTTCATTCTGAAGGTCGTGGGTTCAAACCCCGCCACGCACCTCTGGATTTCTAATTTACACGTGTTTTAACGGTGAAGGCAAACATCGTGAGGAAACCGGCATGTTCTGAGAACTTTAAAAAAGTTTGAAGGACATGTGACATTCACCAACCCGCACTTGGCCAGCGTGGTGAATTAAGGCCTAATCTCTCTCGCCAAGATAGAAGTCTCTGTGTCCCAGCAGTGGGAACGTTAATAGGGTGATGATGATGAATAATATAAGTAATATAATATGCGATAAGTTTGTAATAATAAACTACTATCGGCCTGATTTCACATTTATTAAAAAACATATTCTACATTTTGTTAATTACTTTAACTATTACTGAAAACATAATTGACATCCGTTGAGCAGTTTAAAAAATCTAAGAGAACAAAAAGGCAGCGGATAAGAATGTGACATCAATCAAGATCAATTTTAATCTATAAATAGGAAGCGGCACAATCTTAATATATATAAATCACCTGTCACAATGTTTGTCCTCAATGGACTCCTAAACCACTTAACCGATTATAATAAAATTCGCACACCATGTGCAGTTCGATCCAACTTTAGAGATAGGATGGTTTTTACGGCGAGAAAAATTCGAATAATTTCCGGGAAAATTTTATACCCGTGCGACGCCGGGACGGGCCGCTAGTATATATATTTTAATTTGTGTATATAAATATATATGCGAGTAACACCCCCGCGGTGGTTTTCGCGCTTATATGGATTTTCATTCACGAACATTTTATACTATAGAATTAAAAAGTGAAGAGTTTTCGTGATTCGTAATGTGGTCCGGAGAAGCCATCTACCCTCTAGGTCTTCATGTCCCATCTTAGACGACATCGTCACTTTACATCAGGTGAGATTGTGGTCAAATGGAGGCTTATCGAGCATAAAAAAAAAAAAGTTTGTTTGTTTGATCGCGCTAACCTCAGGAACTACTGGTCCGATTTGAAAGTGTTAGATAGCACATTTATTAAGGAAGGATGTATG
The DNA here is from genome assembly GCA_929108375.1 of Gymnoscelis rufifasciata. Classification (NCBI taxonomy): domain Eukaryota; kingdom Metazoa; phylum Arthropoda; class Insecta; order Lepidoptera; family Geometridae; genus Gymnoscelis; species Gymnoscelis rufifasciata. The sequence continues at coordinate 14,444,772 of OV815314.1, forward strand.
CTACTTTTGACTAGATTATTGTGATGTTCCCGCGTGAAAGTCCAAAAGCACGGTCAACGCCGTGGCGTGCAAAGTCCTAACTTAGTTTTACAATAGCATGGTATACAAGAAACTGATAAAGCTGTGTTGTTCTATTCGCTTCTCAACTCAGTATAAAACATTGAAGCGAACTGTCAAGACAATGTTATTTCCTTGATATTTGTTATTTAAGCAATTTAGTTTTATTAATTTTAAGTTGACCTGTCCATGTAGGCTATGTGCTTCTAAGGAAATAAACGTTTTGACTTTGACTTTGACTTTCGCTTATAATGAATAACCATGTAGGTATTTAACGATTCACTTTCTCAAATTGTAAAAAGAACATTGTTTTCACGATTTCCTCAATCAATTTATTAAATTAACCCTCAGCCGAAGATTTTCGAGAACACTTAGCATCACAAACGACTGCCCAACTTTGAAGCGACTGAATGGATCCAATTGACCTTGCTTTTAGGTCAAACTGGAAGAGCTATTTAAGGAACTGAGTTTTCAATTGAATTCATTTGACATAATGAATAGTTATAAATTAGCTTTTTAAAGTTTAAATTTGATTTTGATTCGGACAGTTTATGTTCGTTTTAATTCAACATTTTGTTTTCATCTGTTGTAATAAGTACCTATATTCAATTGTATTTTCAATTTTGATGAGTTAAATTAATAAAAAATAAAATAAAAATCTTTTATTTCAGACACAGGTCCATAAATTAAATTTATGTGATCAGAAAACTACAAAATTATAGAAAAAAGAAACATAAATAATTTAAACTTAGACAGATACTGTCCCGTGCAGAGAGCTATAATATAGGTATATTTTATAAATTGTGTGTTTGATATGATTTAGATTTGTTGGAGCATTAAGGCTATTAGTGACTTATTATATTACTTATAACTTAAAACGATAATAGTTTGATACAAAAATAAACTTTAAATTTCTATAAAATTATGAACCAATCTGAATCTATGCAAAAAAAAATCTGAACAAAAAATCTTAAAAAGGCCGCCAAGTATTTTCCCAAACAATCTTCTAAATATTTCCCATAGCAACAATATTCTACTGAAGAGCAGAAGACGTTTTACAAAAGCTGCCAGAATTACCGCCATTTTGTAGATAATGAGGCTGAAATTGTGCTCTTGACCGTAGTTTTCAGAATTTTTCAGATTTTTCCAGAAATCTCCAGAGTTTTGCTGTAGGCGGGCGAAATAAGCACTTTATGGTGCCTTAGGTCGGCTCATTACTCTTACAAGACTTGAACTTTCATAAACAAAAAAATGCTGTAAGATTATGTTAAACACTTGAACTACAACTTTGAGTGATTTAAGCTATCATTTCAGTTTGTAGTGGAGATTCTTTGCAGAATATAAGTTCGTATTAAACGTATCTATTTTGTTTCTGTCGATGGTTGTAAAGAAAACATTAAAAACGGTTCTTAAATGGCAGAATAAATAAAACATGCTTACAAAATACCTTTTAAAAAGCGTTTTTGTATTGATTTACAATTTTAAAGTAAAAGAAATTGTATGTGTGCCCATTTTGACACTATAACATGTTTATTCAATTTTTGTTTTGTAAATTGGTTTAATAAAGTTAATTTAATATCAATTCAACTAAAGTGTTAAGTTAAACTTAACTTAAAATTATAATGATATATTAACTAATATATCATTATAATTTTAATTCAAATACGACTGTAAAATTGTTTTATGAATAAATTAATATGAATAAGTGTATTGTATTTAATTGTATTGTGAATTTCAAAACCAGTCTAAGGATTTTAACTATTTTATTTTATATGTAAATTTTTGAATAAAACAATTTTCGCCATTACGTAATTAACCGACCAGTTCGCTATCAAATTGCTGATTTTGTTGACAGAAACTGAAAGATAAAACTCACCGGTACAATTCTTAGAAAATTAGCTTCCTTTGAGAAGGAAAATTTAATTGAAACTTATTTTCCAGTCTGTTTTCTTTTTACATCAGAGTGAAACGACAGAGTTGTGGCTACCTAGTTCTATTCAATGAATCTCGTTACCGTCGACTTGCTTTCATGTTTAATTCATTCCGTGGAGACTGTTATGAAAGGAACGCTATTATTTATCAAGTACATACCTATTCCATATATTCTCTTTCATAGGTAGTTAGTACTTTGAATAATAGATATTAGTTTCGTTTCTGTAAATATATCTAAATTTAAAATTTAAGAATAACCCCCGATTCTGATGCTTTAGTTTCCTTAAAAGTAAAACACCATAATATTTAGTAATGTGCACGCGATGCGCTTTCATTTGATACCTCACTCGAGTAGATTTTCGGTTTTCCTTTCCCACTCACACCCCCATAACTTTTAAACTGCACAACCGATTTTCATGAAACATGTCTAACACTCGCGCCAAACTCACTTTTCATACAAAAAAAAAACTATATTGAAATCGCTCCATTCGTTCGGGATGATGTCCCAGACACACAGAGACACAGACAGACCCGTCCAACTTATAACACCCCTCTTTTTTGGTCGGGGGTTAAAAAATAAACAAGTATTTAAATAGGTTGATGAGCAATTAGAGTATATTATTTTAAATTCTGATACAAATAGAACGTTCAGTATGTTATGATTTTGTCACAAGTTTGATAAATTTTACGTATTTTATCGTACGCTTCGCATATCGGCAATACCGAGACCGTTACTCGGAGAGGCAACTTTTGCGATTCTTCCCGATAATGTCATACGAAATGCCAATCAGTGGACGTTGCGTAGGTACGATACCGACATGTGGAAGCTTAGGCCTCTTTTCCATTACACGGTTGTTCAAACGTACGGTGTGTAAGCCGTACGGTTGAAAAAACGTGCTAGCTTGTACATGATACGGCAAAATCACCGCGCGAGACATTGATAAGTACTGGCTAGTAGCGCTTTTTACTCGGGCTGTGTAGGACGTGCTGCGTCATGAATTTTCTTACGAAAAAAAAGATTATAGTTGCTTATTACATATATAGGAAAAAGAAAATAGAAAAAAAAGGGAAGTAAGGTTTTGGATACATCCGATTTTAGAAAAAAGGGAGGAATATGGCGCGTTTCATACACTTGTCAAGAATCAATTGAGAGAAGATGAAGACAAGTTTTACAATTATTTTAGAATGCAGAAAACTACATTCGACAACTTGCTCCAAAAATTATCCCAGGAACTAAAACATCAAGATACTTTTATGCGAGAGAGTATATCGCCCGCAGAAAGATTGGAATATTTTATTATTATTAAAGATTATTTTATAATAAAATCGCGAAACAGCGTATATAAGCGGTCACGAATCCGTGCGTACGTCCGGCACCGTCGACACACCCCGATAGACTGCCATACAACACTGGTGAAAATCACGCCGTGCGTAGACGCGGCGCGCCGAGGGGCAGTCACGGCGCACGCGGCCGCGGCGCCGTGCCTTGGCGCCACCGTGCATGTCGACAAGCTCATATAGTGATCCATACCACACTGACGACCGTGCCTACACGCGGCGAATTAACCGTAGATTTTCACGGCGGAAACCGTGTAATGGAAAAGAGGCCTAAGCCATAGCACAACATCGTATCATAATTCGATAACAGGTACCAAGCATACACAGTCATTCTACAAACTCCCCAGAGCCACCTGTAAGGCTGCACAGCAATCTAATATTAACCCTCGCAGCAAACTCCTGTAATAATTCTGTTCGCCTGGTAACTGTAATGCATGAAGCGTATGGTAACCTAGATTTAACCTATCACAAGTAGGTAATTGTTTTATTTAATATGTTAAGATTAGATTAGGTTTTTACTCTGTTGGGTTCTAGAAACCTTAGCACCACAATATATATATTTTTAATTATCATGAGTTTAACAATATTAAAACTTACTTATGCTGTGATCGTGGTGCTTGCAACAGCATCGAAATATCGAAAAACTCAAAACGGTCATATTATGGTATGATACCCGTTTCAAGTTAAAATTTTTAAGTTTTTTATTAAAAAATAACAATTTAATGATGTGTTATTATGACAATTATGTCTACACACTGGCTCAACATCGTATGCTTTTTCTTATCATAATTAGATAACATGTACACACATATTAAGTATGTCTAGTCTTTGGAAACTAGAAACTTCCTAGCAAAACCTGTAAGGCTGCACAGAAATTTAATATTAACCCGCTCTCGTAGCCAACTCCTGTATAATTCTGCTCCCCTGGTAACTGAAATGCTTTATTCCCTGACATTATAATGTCGGGATAAAGTGCCTACTTCGAAATTCTATGCGCTGATGTAATCTGTCTGTTTGAATAAGGAAATTGTATTAAGAGTCTTAAAAATGAAATTAGAGTGAGGCATATCGGACACACGATAGTGCTATAACAATTAAGTTTCCATTTTATATAAAACTTGCTAACCCCGTATACGTTGTTTCGCCATTTACATTATCCAACCCCACTTATATTAGGCCGTTAAATATTGTGTCGAAAGTCACATCTCGCTTCCTATTGCTTGACGGAAAATTAATGCTAAATCTCTCACTCCTACTCCTACTATATACCCTTTCCCACTCTCTCTTGCACTCTTTCTCTCACTCAAAATTAGCCAAACCAGTCAGCCTTTCCCGAGTTTAAGCAAGCAATAGCAATTTATTTTTAAATTATAGAAGAATTGAAATATAAATAATAAAATTACCTACAGCCTTGCTTAGGTGAAAACGGAAGACGTGGCTGTATGGGCAAGTGACTTTTGCCTGTATGGTAAATGGACATTTGCCTGCCTACAGGGCAAATTAAGAAAATATTACATTTATTTGAAGATTTAAATAGAACGAATTTGAAACGAACAATCTTTAACAAAAAATATATTATATTTGATATAATTTTAACACGTTGTTTGTTTGTTGCAGGGCTGCTATCATGGGACTCAGGCGAGCACCAGGTCGATCTGGAGAAGGAGCTGGCCACCCTCACGGCGCAGGCACCCGAGGGGGAGGAGGCCAGATATGGTAAGTGGCCTTTATTTGTCAAAATAGAAGAAAGGCTAATGTGACTTACGTAACGCAGTTGGACTGTGAGGTAACTCAATCACGCCGTCAAGTAGCCTCAGAACTACGATTTTCATGCGCTTCATTATAACGTCTCGCGCGCTGCGTTGGAAGTTAGAAGTTAGGTTTTTTTAAGGATTTCGTTGTCGGCATAACGTTATATAAGCTTTGATTCAACCAAGGATTAGACCCTTAGATCAAAAAGGAGTCCCGTAACACATGCTAATGATAATGCTAACGATCGCTAATGATCATGAATGAATATTATGAGTATACTACCCGCTTCGACTTCTCACGGGTTCATTATAAATCTTTATCTTCAATCAACTTATCTACTTATTCCTGAAAACCGCAAGAATATCTGAAAATCAGAAAATTAATCTTAGAGCAATGTAGTTATTACTGTATTTTCTGTATGAAACCAGTTTTTTATTCTTGCTCAAGTTATAAATTTAGTTCACTATAACTTATTTATGAAATTCCACCTCTACTTGAACAAATTCAGAAACAAAACCTTCCAAAACCGCTGAGATATTACTTACCTCGTTCCTTCCATCCGATTAAATTGCCGTTATAGACAATCTAAACCGTTCTCACCACGTAATCCAACCCTCAACCTTAAACCCTTACAATAGAGTGGAAAGTTTCTTTTTGTTTCGATCAAGAGGTTATTTTCTGGTAACGAAGTTTTTATGATATTTTATCGTCTCGTGTTACGGGTCGTTTGTTAAGGCTTGCCCTTGACTGTAATGTGCTGTGGGTGAAATAATAAATATTGTGGAGTGGGGTAAGACATGTGGGTAAATGGGGTAAAAATTTCGTTTGTGACACATTTGAGGGTACTTGTATTGCCGAAAGGTTAGCGGGTAATAAATTCAGTTGATTATAAATCTTGACTAGGTTATTCGACCGTAACAGGGGTAAACTAGAGTGTTTCCTCGAGTAATTCTTTGATTACTATTTATTCTTAATTATATTATTAAGCTGAAGAGTATTTTTGTTTGGTTGTTTGTTTGAACGCGCTTATCTACTGGTCCGATTTTGAAATTATCTTAGGATTGTAACGTTAAGAAGATACGAATAGAAAGTACAAGATATGGATTATCAAAGTTTCGGAGTGGGGCTTATGCCGTACATATTAAATATAAATTGCAAATCGCATGGTCTTGATTTTTAGTTTTCTAGAAAAAGTAAAAATCCATGTTAATTTTTTTGTAATATAATTTTCAAACACATATTTTTTAGTTATCTACCATGTTGTCGGATCAATACGCTTTTCACCCGCAATCGGCTAAAGGCTCGATTATTTAAATTATTATCAGAATATTTACCATACGTAATTGATAGATCTTTGATTTTCTTCTATACTTTATGGCAATAATAATGCTCGACGAAACGTTACACCCATACGTTGGTGTACCCAATTACACTGTAACAAATCATCAAACGGCTCGTTTTTTTGTTACAAGTAAATAACTAAAGATAGTTTCACTAACTCAAAGAAAGATGGAAGAAAGTCTAGTAAAGTGTAGGCACTTGTTACATTTCCAGATAGATGCAAATCCAGAAGCAAAAATTCGAATTCACAAAGCTAAGTAGGTCTCAAGGAAACTTCACAAAAGAATCGTCAGAACTTGGGAGGCAGCTCGAGCAAAAGTGAAGTCTTTTTAAGGCGAATCTCAGATATTTACATTGAAATATTTTTTCAATTTATTATTCGATCGCAAACTGTGTGAAATTTCTTCCTCAAGTTATGAGGTGTTCTAAAAAAGATATATAATTTAGCCTAAGCACTCATATTTTTAAATCCAGACTAATATGATGTTATCTTAAAATACTGTTGTGTATACAGCAATATTTTGAAAACTTATTGTTTTTCTACGTAGACAAAGCTCCGAATTCACCAATAACTATAAACACAATCAAGTCAGGCTAAACTCGTTGAACCGCACATCTGAGATCAAATTACACACTTTGACTCATTGACATTTAGCCCCAATTTCACCATTTTATGCTCGACGAATCGAATCAAATTCTCTTATTTAACTCAAACTCAAACGAAGTCAAAGTCAAAACGTTTATTTCCTTAGACGCACAGGGCATACATCTTAGATAGATAGATACTCTAAGGCATACATGGACAGGTCAACTTAAAGCTAATTTAAATAAAAACTAAGAATACCAAGGACATTGTTTTTCTTGACAGTTCGCTTCAATTTTTTACACAGAAGCTGAAAAATTGTACTAAGTAATTATTATCGATGTGTTTTTTTTAAGAAGTTTAGTTTGTCTTTTGATGTATAGTAACTGTTTTGCAATGTTAGATTAATATTAATATTAATTTACAAGGCGCTTTGATCGCTAAGCGACAAAGCTTTTTTTCTTTTTATAATTAAAAAAAGAGCTTAGCTTGGTTCATTAAAACTCGATGTGTAGCATAAAATGGTAAAATTGGGAATCAATGAACTACTTAAAAATGCCTTTATATTTATACAGTTAAAAAACATGTCATGCCACATAATCACAGTCACAATTACACGTTTATAACTTAAAAAGATCAGCGCCGTTTACAACAATGAATGAATCCATTTCTAGCTTCTTAGTTCATCCCTTCAGATCAATTGAAAGCTTTATAAGCCAAAGGCTTTCGAATCAATCCCTCCAGTGGATCTGAATGGGTGGGCGGCAGACGTTTTTATCTCGAAAGAAAGAGATTCATAATTAATTAGATAAGATGGATGGAGGACAAGATAGACGCCATTTTTGTCGCCATCATTCATATTTATAAAGACAGATGGTACGAACTAATTAATTGATGCACGACTGCTAGACTTCTGCTAGTCGCAAGTACGTTTTCTTGTACAAATTGTTTATGTCTTGAAAAAAAGCTATATTTTAACAGGCTCTGCTTAAAATAGTGGAAGTACATAAATAGGAATCAAAAAATATTTTTTGACCATTTGGAATGAATTAACTTATATGGTACATTTTGGGTTTATTTTGCAAATAATTATCAATTAATAGTAATGTTACATAATAATATTCTAAATTGGTGTAGAAAAATGAAGACGAAGTAACGTAGATTTGTAGCGAATTGCGGGTGCCGAACCCACGGCTTCCATTATACGCATACAAAGGCCTAAAACAAAATAATAAAATATTTTTACTTCGAAATTAAGTTAACAATAGTACAATACACAGTAAAATACAATATAGTATAAGACATCATCATCATCACCCTATTAACGTTCCCACTGCTGGGACACAGTCTCTTGACGAGAGAGATTAGGCCTTAATTCACCACGCTGGCCATGTGCGGGTTGGTGAATGTTACATGTCCTTCAAACTCTTTAAAGTTCTCAGAACATGCCGGTTTCCTCACGATGTTTCCTTTACCGTTAAAGCATGCAATATAGTATAAGTACCATGCAATATATACATATCTTCCAAATTCTAATTATGTCAGTTCCTATGAAATTACAAAACAAGTATATGTATATGACGGAGGAGGTGTCCCAGGACCCTTTTTAAAAAGGGTGACGTCATCAGTGCTGACGTCACTGTTGTCGTCGACCTGGTATTTCTCCATAGAAGGTAGTCTCAATGAAACAAGAATGAGAGACAAGAACGTTATTTATTCCAGAGAGGTCCGTTCACTCCGACGGCTCGAGCAAGACTGAATATTTTACTCGGCCTGCGGCTTTATTTATAGTAAATCGTCGTCCCGCGTTTGCACGATAGTAAAACGAGCGAACTTATTTAGATTTACACACTCAAATCAACTCTTAAAATTAAGTCGTAGTGTAGAAATAACGTCTTCGCGACGACACGGCCATTCTGCAAGGCGGTGCGCGCTCAGCACCTGCCTGATCTGCGGTTTACTGTAACAAAGGTTTTGCTTTTGAGTTTGGTATCTGTTTACAACTCCAACGAGTTGCAAACGAGGTTCTCGAAGGTTATCATAGAATGTTCTCTTCTGCAAGGCGGTGCGCGATCAGCACCTTCCTGGTCTGCGGTTTACTGTAACAAAGGTTTTGCTTTTGAGTTTGGTATCTGTTTACAACTCCATCGAGTTGCAAACGAGGTTCTCGTAGAATGTTAGTGTAGGTTTGGTTATGTTAGGTTGGAAGGTTCTCGGCGGTTCTCGTAGAAGGTTCTCGGAGGTTCTCGAAGGTTCTCGAAGAAGGTTCTCGGAGGTTCTCGAAGAAGGTTCTCGGAGGTTCTCGAAGAAAGTTCTCGGAGGTTCTCGAAGAAAGTTCTCGGAGGTTCTCGTAGAAGGTCAGTTTAGGTTAATAGGTTCTCGTAGATTTATAGAAGAGCAATGTGTTATGATTATGAATGTAGGTGCAATCAGGGCAGATATGTGTTTGTAAGGTTCTCGGAGGTTCTCGAAGAAGGTTCTCGGAGGTTCTCGGAGGTTCTCGTAGAAGGTCAGTTTAGGTTAAAAGGTTCTCGTAGATTAATACAAGAGCAATGTGTTATGAATGTAGGTGCAATCAGGGTAGATATGTGTTTGTTTATCAGGATATTAATAACTTTACTTGACTGCTAAGCCTTTGAGCATTAATCAGTAGTTTTTTTTTTGTTTTACAAGAGGTTAATGTAAGTTAAGGCGTGCTCGAGCACGGATGTTGTAAGCTAATGGTTTTTGGGAGTGTAACTGGGTTTTGTGTAAGCTTTGTCTAGGTAAGGTATTGCAATGGACTCACCGAGTCTATCCAGACACTCCAGCATAGGAAGTAGATGGTACGAGCTCGCTCCTGGTGGGTCATCTTCTTCCGCCGACACGGTTTGCTGTTCACCTGGTTGTGGGGCGCGACGTAGTTGGTCGTGGGCCACCTTCCGGGGACGTACAATTCATGGCTAGCTAAAGTTTTCCGAATGTAGAGTGCCATAGGTCAGTCCTAGTTTTTGATAAACACCAAAGCATTTTTAAGCGTAGCCATAACACGCTCTACTTGTCCATACGCTCGGCTAGCTCCTGGTACAATGGTGTGAATGTTTATGCCATAACGTTTGAAGTAAGTTCTCGTTGTCTCTTGAAGCATGTCTCGTAGGTATGCATTGGTTTTTTTTTTTTTTTTTTTTTTAGTGAAGGAGCACGAAGTGGCTCTAGTGCTTGGAGTGTTGGATGCTGTAGGTTGGGGATCCTTGGTGTTTTGACGTTGTTTGGCATCTTGTGGTTTGAATTTACATTGTTCGGTTTTGTGAATCGTCTTTTTGCAGATACGACAACTGATTTGAGTTTTGGCCATCATCCATCAAGCGCGGACGTTTTTTTTTTGGTGCGGCAGACGACGAATCTGATCTAAAACGCCGTTTTCGAATAGTCGAAGCAATCGAAATAAGTTCAGGTACTGTAGTAGCTCTCGCATTGAACAACTCAATCCGTAAACGTTCATCATCAACGCATCCTACTACTGCTTTCACAGCGTCATCATTTCCGAGTTTAACTTTTCGTGACCCTTTCCATATGACCCAAGCATGTGATAAAAACTCGGCTATGTCCTTAGAGGAGTCATAACTGTGCTCTCGATAACGAACGAAGTCGCGAGAATACCTATTCTCTGGTTCAAACGTAGTGATGAGGTTATTGCGCAGCTCTTCCCACGATGACGTGGTAACCAACCAATCGTCAGCCCACATTCTTGCCCGTCCTTTCATTAGACTACCTACCTTTATACGCACATCGAAATCGTTAAACTTGTAGAATTCTATGGCTCTATCAATGTGTGTACACCATTCCCTGACCACTACATTAGCATCTGGATCAAATGAAGGTAAATAGACATCCTTGATACGTATCTTAGGATCGGACGAGAACTACAGAAACGTTCAGACATTTGGTGCATCATTTCCATCATCTTCATGACGAAATTAGGTGGCATGCCTGCCATGGACAGGTATGGTACGCCTTCGCCTAATGCACCTTGTGTTGGCGATTCCATTGGCTGCGTGGTCACGTTAAATGTGTCCCTGTTCGTTGTCCGTGGTGCAGCCGATGTTGGTGCAGCCGATGTTGGCCAAGCCGATGTTGGCGCAGTCGATGTTGGTGCACCTGGTTGATGCTGCGTAGCTGCCCGAAGAACATGGTCTGGATCAGGAGCGCTGACGGGACCTGATCCCACTTCTGATGACGGAGGAGGTGTCCCAGGACCCTTTTTAAAAAGGGTGACGTCATCAGTGCTGACGTCACTGTTGTCGTCGACCTGGTATTTCTCCATAGAAGGTAGTCTCAATGAAACAAGAATGAGAGACAAGAACGTTATTTATTCCAGAGAGGTCCGTTCACTCCGACGGCTCGAGCAAGACTGAATATTTTACTCGGCCTGCGGCTTTATTTATAGTAAATCGTCGTCCCGCGTTTGCACGATAGTAAAACGAGCGAACTTATTTAGATTTACACACTCAAATCAACTCTTAAAATTAAGTCGTAGTGTAGAAATAACGTCTTCGCGCCGACATATATATTTTATGTAAATATGTATATATGCTTACTAATGAATGATTCAAAATTCTACCAGCTTTCATTCTTGAATTTTAAGAACGAAAAGTTGCCAACACATTAGCTGTTTGATAAATGAGTGCGACCTCTGCCGGTGCCCCAGTGAACTATTTCAGCCGTTTCAGCACCACTGAGCTGGAAACCCGATAAAACTCCTTCCAGCTAGCTGCCTCACGCAATTTTGGGCATAGACGGCTAATAAAAACGTGTTTTACGTAACGATTGTTAAATATACGATTCTACTTTTATAACCCCCAACAAAAAAGAGGGGTGTTATCATTTACATGTCTGTCTGTCTGTCTGGGCAATCATAGCTACCGAACGGATGGAGCGATTTCAATTTAGTTTTTTTTGTATGAAAGGTGAGTGCGCGAGTGTTCTTAGTCATGTTTCATGAAAATCAGTTGTCCCGTTTAAAAGTTATAGGGTTAAAGTGAAGGAAAACCGAAAATCTGCAAATAATACATTATAAATATACCACATTTATATTTCGGTAAAATAAAACCATGAAAAAAAATACACAATTACAAAATAATACACTATAGAAAAAAAATAAGACTGCGACCATAGCTACGCAAATATTCTGCAACGCGGGACATTTTCGGCTAAATAGATTTAGGGGATTTCTATACTTTTTGTCTTCCCTGCTGCAGCTTTTTTTGATTGTAAGGGGATATAAACAAAAAGTATAGAAATCCCCTTCGCAGGGGGTTCTCTAAGGGGATTTGTATACCAAGCCCCCGCATTGTGGTCGCGTAAGTGAGCCAGCCACAGTAAAGTACCTATGGGTAGCATTACGACGCTCTCGCTTTGCATTCGCTTTGGTCGCGCAAGTTTGGACGAAGCTTAAACACTTTTATACGAAATGCACTGTAATGCCCGACAGACATTATCTTAGACAGTTTTACAGGCAAGAAGACACTTGAGAATTTTAATTAGTACTTAGTTTTAATCTAAAGAAGTGTAGCTTGAATCGTCTTAAGAGTAGAGAGCGAGAGGGATGATCTAACTATGTACAAAAAGCTAAGAGTAAATGAGATTCTAGTTTGAGTATAATGAACAAGAAACATTTGGATTTCTCGAATAATTCGCGATATTTCAACGCAGATGCAAGCATCATGACTGCAAGTAAAATGGTGGTATGGGTTTCCTAGATTGCAGACACGTACTGACAAAATAATCGGTCTACCCTATTCAAAAAGCACATTACAACTGGATACAAGATACAAAATCATTTATTTCCATAGTTTGGTTTTACAAAACTTAGACACGTCAAAATAAATTACAAAATAACAAATGGGAAACCGTAAACCCCGATTAAGGTCATAAATTCATAATATAGATTAATTTATAAAATCCCACTGCTTGAATTACTAAAATAAACGTTTATGATATTAAAATTTGATGAATGAAATCCGTTTCAAATTATCCCCAACATCCGCTGGTTAAGTTCTTAAAATCAAATCAAAATCACTCACCTGACTAATCGGTTTCATTAGCGAATCGCTTAAACAGATTTCGTATTATTTCCGGTATTTGACGTTGAATCGCGTATCATTTCACGATATTTCCGGTAACCGTTTGTTTATTAGATTTGCTTATTGTGTTTGTGAGTGAAATACATTGTGTATATTTGGGCTATAAATATTTAAATGAAAGAAAAACTTGAAAACAATTAGAACTATTCAAAGTCAAAGTCAAAAACGTTTATTTCCTTAGACGCATATGCATACATGGACAGGTATGCATATGCATTATTTTCTATGTACCAATATTTTGTGTAAGTCAAAATACAAGAGGTGCTAAAAGGAAGTTGAGTTTGCTAAAAGTGAGGATAACGAGGAATATGTTTAAATTCGTGTACCTAGATAAGACACTAGAGAAAATAAAAAAAACAAGTTTGCGGCGGCTATTCTCCCCCTCCTCTTTATCGCGATCGAATGAACCGATTCCGGTTGATCTGATTAATCCATGAAAGTATTCCGTATTGAAAAGTGCTTCAATCGAACACTCAATGGCGGCTCCTGTTGACTTTGATATAACTCCCGTTGCAAAGCCAATTGTTATCCAGCTGTCGTTTGGGCTCGTTTAAACTTTCCAGCTTTTTGGTCTAGTAGGTACTAAAATATAGATAGATAGAACAATTATTTGTTATTCCACTCACACACATAATAATACATATACTCATTATCATTACTTTCCTGCCTATCCACAATATGGTGATCAGCACAACATGTTTCTTGTTTCAATTTTCATTATTTTTAGGAGTGAGACCTGACAACATCTTTAAGGTCGCTTGGCGGACGCAGACCATCTTTTTTTATGTTTCATTTCATAGATCTATTATAGGAAAATAAAAACACTAACAGATTGTTAATTGAAAAATTAAAACTAACTTATAATATTAATATAACTAGAATTGCTTGTAATAATAGATTTTGATGCGGTAAAAACTACCTAGCTAAGCTATCTATATCCATGTCTAATTTTATCCAAATAGGGCTTTTTTGTTTTATGGAGACACAATCTCACCTGATGCTTCGCTCACAATAATGGATTTACCCGCGATATTTGTTTTCTAACGCGTTTCTTTTAATAGTAGCATGTATTATGTGCTATGTAGCCCATGTGAGTATATACTCACCATGATTAAATTAATGAAAATTATTAAAGTACATAGAAGTGATTTCATGAAAGCATTTGCCAGCAGCTAATAAACTTTTTGCACTGGCTCGCTGTAAACAACCGTTATTTGCAATCGACAGGCAACACTAGGTCAGTTGGTTCGCGCGCTCATTCACAACTTCCATTGCAATGCAAATATTGCCTCGTGTTTATTCAAAGGAAAATTACTGAGTTTGATGGGAAATTATGGCTAGGAATATTTGTAATTCTGAACAAATAAATATTGATGGCAACTATTGGTACAACCTGCACAACCATAAGCTCGGTTGTTAAAGCTTAGCTTGTGTTATTAGACATACATTAGATACTTAAGTAGATATTTTTATACACATATCTATACGAAACCAAAAATTATTTTAAAGTGCTGGAATCATGATTTCACTGTAAGCACGCGACACCGCCGCGCCCTGTCTAGATCCCAAATAGTCTTATTTACATTCCCACTTCTGGGACACAGAGACTTTTCCTTCCTGATTGGAGAGATTATGCCTTAATTCACCACGCTGGCCTTAAGCGATTAGGAATGTCACATGTCCTTCAAACTCTTCAAAGTTCTCAGAACATGCCGGTTTCCTTACGATGTTGGCCTTTACCGGTAAAATACGTGTTTTCAAATGTTTATGGGAACTACATATTTATATTAACGTTTTTTAGACTCCATTTGCGCTATACCTACACATTAGTGCGTATTCATTTTTCTTCGAATATGCCACTGAAATATTCAAAGCGCTCTGTAAAATAAAAGTCTACCTATTCTAAGATACTCTACTCTGGTCTAAGATGGACCTTCTAGGTCTTCATTATCGTAGAACACATCGTCACTTTACATCAGGTGAGATTTTGGACAAATAAAGGCTTATCTAGCATAAAGAACAATATGGTTTTCGTCAAAAATCAAGTACCTTAACTGCAGCTATAGACCTTATCACTAAAATTAAGACAAACATTGATCAAAAGAACTACGCTCTCGGAATTTTTGTAGACCTAAAGAAAGCTTTTGATACAGTTTGCCACCAGAAACTTTTGCAAAAATTGAATAACATAGGTGTAACGGGTGTAGCTCTGGAAATGTTTAAATCTTATTTAACGAATCGTCGACAGGTTGTGAAAATAGAAAATTTTACTAGCTCTTTAGAAGACATATCTTACGGTATACCACAGGGCTCCATATTGGGACCGTTGTTATTTTTAATATACATTAATAATATCACTAAAATTGGCTTAATCGGACAATTAACTCTGTATGCGGATGATACATGTCTATTTTATTTTGATCAAAATTTACAAAAAATTGCCGAAGATGCTCAAAAAGATTTTAACATCCTAAATGAATGGTTGAAATATAATTTGCTAACAGTAAACACATCTAAAACATCTTTTATGATTTTCAAGGCTAAGAACAAAAAACTGACAGATATTCCATATCTTATGATCAATAATGATCGTCTTACACAGTCTCACACTGAAAGGTATTTAGGGTTGTGGATCGATGACAAACTTACTTGGACACCACATATAGAACATTTGCAAAATAAACTCACATCAATTCTAGGAGCTGTCCGTAAAGTGGCAAACTGTATCCCAGACAAAGTCCGCACTATTATTTATAACTCACTTGTGTGAAATCACAACTAGAATACCTCATTGAGGTTTGGGGTTCGGCAGCAACAACTAATCTGAACACTCTCCAAAGAACGCAAAATAAAATTATCAAAACTATATACCGCTATAACTATCTGGCACCTACAAAAGACATATATTTAAAAACGAAATATTTAAACATTAGACAACTATACATTTATAAAACTTGCATCTTATTAAAAAAATTATCAAAAAACGAAATTCAATCAAATATTCAAATAAAACTTAAAGAAAATATGTATAACATGAGGAATAACATTAAAATTAACATTGCAAAAAGTAGAACAAATTATGGTAAAAAAACAATAATCTCAGAAGGCGCAAAATTTTTTAATAAGTTACCAAAAGAAATCAAACAGATAGAAAAAATACCCAAGTTTAAAAATAGCTTAATAACGTACGTTAGAACCTTATAAAATGTAGAATATACTTTAGAAAACATAATCGCTCTTTAAAGTTTTAATATTAAAATTTTAATTATAAGATTAGCATAAGTACATACACATATTTAAGGATTAGATATAATTTTATAAGTCCAGAGGCTAAACTCTATAGAATAAGTAAAATTATGTAATCTCATTATAAATGAACTGTAATAGTTTTTATGAGAAATAAATATCTTTGAACCTAAGAAAAGTCTGTGGAAAACGAACAATGTACAATTTCACATTTCCAGAGCCGCGCAGAATACTTCACACTTGAGTGATTCGCTAAGCTCTAGCTTAGGCTTTAGAGGTAAGTTTAACACTTTGTTTAATCTCTAAAGCCTAGCTTAAGGTGGTATTGTAACACTAGAAGAACCCTCGTGCATTTTTAGGGTTCCGTAGCTGAATAAAACATTTTAGCGAACTGTCAAGACAATGTTATTTCCTTGATATTTTTTGTTTAAGCAATTTGGTTTTATTAATTTTAAGTTGACCTGTCCATGTACGCTATGTGCTTCTAAGGAAATAAACGTTTTGACTTTGACTTTCAAACTCAAAGTTAAAGTCAAAACGTTTATTTCCTTAGAAGCCTATGCTTACATGGACAGGTCAACTTAAATCTAATTTAAATAAAAACTAAGAATAATCAAGGAAATAACATAGTCTTGACAGTTCGCTTCAGTTTTTTACACTGAGTTGAGAAGCGAATAGAACAACTCAGCTTCCATCTTTGACTTTTGAATAGCAAAAAAAGGAAACCCTATTGAATCCTCATATATCTGTCTATCTGTCCGTCCGTAACATTAATAATTATATTTATTAATAACAATTGTTACATGTAATTTCTTATTCATATTATGAATTAAATATAATACATAATAACATTAAATAATCAATCATTAATTCATTAATACACGGAAAAGGTTCATAATACCTACCTATATAATTTTGCTCCGATGCAAAATCGAAGTGTGTCGCTTGTTAAACGGTATCTCATCATCATCACCCTATTAACGTTCCCACTGCTGGGACACAGGGACTTCTCTCTTGACGGGAGAGATTAGGCCTTAATTCACCACGCTGGCCAGGTGCGGGTTGGTGAATGTCACATGTCCTTCAAACTCTTTTTAAAGTTCTCAGAACATGCCGGTTTCCTCACGATGTTTGCCTTCACCGTTAAAGCACGTGTTTAAAGCGCACATACATTTCTCAAGAGGAAAAATCCAGAGGTGCGTGGCGGGGTTTGAACCCACGACCTTCGGAATGAAAGTCGAGTGTCCTCCCACTTAGCCAACACGGCTTAAACGGAAACGGTATCTAAATAATAGTAATTAAGACTAGTAGATTTGTATCAATAAATGCATGAATTATTGAGTTGATTCGAGCAGCGCGGGTATCGGGATATGTCTATTAGGAATTGACCCCCACTCCTCCTGTGAGCTACCATTTCTAACATTTTCGATACAAATTGAGAACAAATTTGAAATTAACTCAAGAAATAAAATTATACGCTATATTCAGAACTAAGAGAACGATACAATGAGCCACTCTATATTATTAATAGTAAGACTGCTATTAAATAAATAAATATTTCCGGACAATCTACACAACAACATCTAGCCCCGTGGTAATCTCTTAGCTTGTGTTACGGGTACTAGATATCTGATATACCTACTTAATATAATATACATACATATATAGATATTTTTATTATACATATTAAACACCCAGACCAAGGAGAAAAGTGCTTGCAGAACATACAAACAATTTTACCCTCGGCGGGAATCGAACCCGCTACCTCTTGCTCTGCAAGCGGACATTCGCCCACCGCGTTACCGAGGCAGTCAAATGAAAAAAAAACCTGATTTTGATGAGATCAAATTAGCAATGTGTACGTGTGAAGCAAGCTTTATATAACTGCTATTGTGGAAACCCTGCCTTAAAATAATTCGGCTGTATTGTTTGGAGCCTTCAATTGTTCAGTGTAAGCAACAATAGCCTTTGTGTGTTTTGTTTCACTTTATTGTTAGGGCGAAAATGCCGTGAAATATGGCTCAGGTTTTTGTAAATGATTGAATAATTTACAGTTATTAAAGGTTCATATAATTATCATTTTTGCAAGTTTTATTTGAAACTAGCGGCCGCCCCGGCTTCGCACGAATTATTCGGAATTGTTTTCCCGGTAATTTTTCGAATTTTTTTCGCCGTAGAAACCATCCTTGAACTCTTGTAAAAGGATTTTATAAGCCAAACAAATCGGTGTCAGTTTTAATATTTTAACGCTATTTACATTAAAAATTATGTATGTTATAAAACTATTCATGTAATGATATCAATGATGACAATACTTAACACTAAAAAAATATCACTGAAAGTGAGAAAAAGGTTTTTTCACAACCATCCATCTTACTTAACATCATGTGAGATTGTGGCCAAATGAAGGCTTTTCTAGCATATAAAAAAAAACTACCCCAAAAAACCACATACCAATTAGACCATCCATTGAGCTAAGTTCACAAACCTACACAAAGTTAGAAAGCAATTCATTTCAATCGGAGCTTAAAAACACTTTTCAATCAATCAAATCCTTCAAAATCCACTAGACAAAAGCGCAGGAAGAGATTGGTGCTAACAAACGTTTTCAAAAGAAACGGTACCACAAAAACTGACAACAGAAATGTTCGAACTCCAATACGTGCCAATTCCAAGATTAACTCTGTGCAGCCAATCTGGTTGAGCACAATGCTGTCAGAAAACAAAATGAGCAAAATGCCGCATGTTGAAGCAAAACGCCGCCTGAAAATCAATATTATGCAGCGAAAATCAGCGTGTTAAAGCAAAATGCCGTTCACCATGGTTATTGAGACAGAAATCATGCTGTTACCAATAGGGCGTTAGGGTAAATTGGAGGTGTTTGGGGTAATAAAGGGGTGTTTGGGGTAAATGGGGTTGTTACACAGGTATCATAATGTGTTTGCGATACAATTTAATTAAACGGGTAATTAAATTTAAGGGTTAAATGTTTTAGGGGAGAGGAACGTGTTAGAGATTAATTCGATTGTGACAGTATTAAGGTGTCATTGACATTCAAAAGCTTTCTTGGAATAGATTAGCAAGCACATGACTATTATACGGTACATAAAGTAACAACATAAAAAGAAAAATTAAAAGTATTCGAAAGTTTGTATACTATAAATGTATACTATATAAATAACAGTTACAGTAACAGTTTAGACACATTTTGCAATAAAATAAGAACCATAAAAAGTTAAAAAAAAAATTATTTAAAAGTGCAAAAAGATGCGGTCACCCATTCACGTCCTGACCTGCCGCATGGTTGCCTAAACTTATCAAAATCACGTTGGATGTATGGAAGCCCCTATTATATATTAATTAATTGTGTGTTTTTAGTATTTGTTGTTCAAACGGCGTTAATCGGCATCATCACTCAAAATTTTAACTCTCTCGCTATCACGGTTCTTATGTGTATGTCCAGTGTGCGTGAGCGTGAATATTCATTTATTAAACACTTGTGCGAAGGTAAATTATATTAAAAAGGAACGCAGTTTAGATCCTCAGAGCTCCCTCCCTAATTTTGATTTGGCGTTTGGCGTGTTAATGCGCATATAATTATGTGCTGTATAAAGCAACGTTCGTAAAAATAGAGGGGTGTTATTAGTTTGACGCGTCTGTCTGTCTGTCACCTTATTTATAGCTCCCGAACGTATAAAGCGATTTCAATTTAGTTTTTTTTAATCATAATTACTTAGAATGTTTATTATAGTCTATAGGAATGGTCTATCACTATTTGGTATAATATGTCAAGGTATCGTAAAGCGGGCATTCTCAGCAATCAATCCGTGAGGCGTCCGTTGTAGGGAGTTATTTTGATATTCCCTTTGTACGGTCATCGGTCAATTAAATGGTCAGGCTTCCAGGCTTTGATGCATGGTGTGTGTGAAATAGAGCAAAGAATTACAACAAGTATTTTTTTTTTTGTTATATTTCATAAGTATTATGTTAGTCTGTAAGGAATTTATTTATAATTATGCCTTTGTAGGGTATTTTATATGTATACGTGGTTTGCGGGGCATTACCTCGCTGTAACACAGTTTCTAACTAGCACAGGACGTAATAATTGTGTAATACTTTCCTTGGTTATTAATAAATAATTCAATAAAATATGTCATATTGTTTGTATATGTATTTGTTTCAGACCTCAGAATCAAACTCTCCGTTAAATTCTGAAACATGTTTGAAACAGGGCACAACTTGATTGGCGGAACAGTAATTAAAACTTTTTGGTTCCGGGTCGTAATTTGTTCGCGACGTAGCAAATTTCAGTTAATTAATTCTTAATTTAATTTAATTGTTTTATCAGTAGTTATTAACATAAATAACGATTTGCTTCATAAGTTCTTTGAGTGTTTTAATAGAAGTTAGAGTTATATACCCGCCGAGGGTGAAAGTGTTTGTATGTTCTGCAAGCACTTTTTCCTTGAATGGGTGTTTAATATGTATAATAAGAAATATTTATATATGTATGCCTATTATATTAATATATCAGATATCTAGTACCCGTTACTCAAGCTCAGAACTTACCACGGGACCATCAGATTTTGTAGTGTGAATTATCTGGATATATTATATAGATAGAAAAACCATCAAAATGGTTTACTGTGCTCTTTGTAAATCCATCATGGAGTACTGCCTTATCACCTGGGGTGGGGCCGCGAAATCCCACTTAATTGAGGTAGAAAGAGCGCAGAGAGCCATTTTGAAGGTTGCTGCATGCCTTCCCTATCGATACCCAACCACTGAGTTGTACAAGTACTGGGATGTACTAACAGTACGTCAAAATTTTATTCTTCAAACTGTAGTCAAACAACATTCCCTGATAAAATTTGATCCAACATTACTAAAGGGTAAGCGTAGAAAAGGTAAAGTTTGTAAATTAATTAAATTTCACAATTCCCATTCCCGTAAGTTTTTCGCGTATATGGGTCCTTTTCTTTACAATAAACTTAATAGCCTCTTGCAATTCTATTCTCTTCCAAAATACATACTAAAATCAATATTGTGCAGGTGGTTAAAGCAACAAGATTATAGTAAAATCGAAACATTCCTTAAACCAATATCTTGACTACAATTAGTAGGTTGTGAAAAGTAATTTGGCTCTATTTATTACACTAAATTATATGACCATGAACACACACACACACACACACACAAACCCACATTCACACTCACACACACACACACACACAAACCCACATTCACACTCACACACACACACACAAATGCACTTGCACACTCACACACAAACACACACACATACATTAACATCACATTAGTTAGTAGTTTGCATATTATACATTGAATTAACTGTTTGGTTAAACTTTTGTTTACTATTAATATTTACATTTTGTTACTAGTAGATTACATCAAATGCACGAGCACCGTTGGGGGCCGTAGAGTGAAGCCCTGGTGACCTGTAATACAGGTTTTTGCAAAACCTTTTTCAGGCACCAGTCTTCACAATGTGGTTCAATATGCTTAGACAAAATTATTGTGATCCATATTTATTTATTATAAGAGAACCTGTATTTGTGAAGAAAAATAAATAAATGATTATTATTATTTGATTATTAATATTTAAATACAGAATATTTGTGAATTTGCACAATATTAAATCAGAGGGAATTATATAATAATACTAATGTATAGGTAAGTACTATTATCCTATTCCGCGATGCGCGATCAACAGCTATCGGCTTCGTAACAATACATTTGATAAGTTTGAGATGGACTCATACCCAAGGGTTCCGTGAAAAATTTTTAGATATATTGCATTAAAAAAAAAACCAAAATAATTAAAAAAAATTAAGTGCATAAAGATCTAGGTAGTCACAGCGGTTACCAATCAAACGTACTGACCAATTGCATCGTAACTTGATAAAAATCACGTTTGTTGTATTGGAGGACCCCCTAAGATATTTAAATGAATTTGAATTTGGTTCTTATGATACAGCCTGGTGACAGACAGACGACGAAGTCTCAGTAATTTAACTCCTTTAAAAAGCCGTGTTGGCTTAGTGGGAGCAAACTCGACTTTCACTCCGAAGGTCGTGGGTCAAACACCGCCACACACCTCTGGATTTATCTTCTTGAATTAATAATAGTTAAAAAAAACTAAAAAACACGCTTTTTATAGAAACGGACTTAAAAAATAGAAAATAAATTTTGATAAAGTTAATTTAAGAATAGTGTTAAAAAATTCAATTAATAAATGAATAATAGTGTGAATAATAAATATATTTTTTTTAGAAATAAGCTTGGGGTGCATGGTTTCAATAGTTATAAATATTTTATTGACAGATATGAGTAGAGTGATTATCATTTCGATAATATCTTAAAAAGCACCCCACGTTTTTTTAAATAAAATACATTTCGCCTGTACCGTTATAACACGTGGCTTTAACGGTACAGGCAAACCATCTTAAAAAAACCGGCATGTTCTGAGAACTTTTATAGGCTTAAAGGACATGTGACATTCACCAACCCGCATTTGGCCAGCTTGGTGAATTACGGTCTAATCGCTGTCGCCAAGAGAAAAGTCCCTGTGACCCTGCAGTGGGAACGTTAATAGGGTGATGATGATGATGACTTCTTAGGTGACTTCTCCATAGATGACTGAACCCTAAAAATAACATCAAACGTAGGTATATACATACCCCCGTTATCCCTTACGGACAAAGAGGGTCGGAATAAGTCCCTTCTACGCGTTTTCCTCTTTGTGAAGGCCAAGGGTATCCCGTAACCCAATATATCAATGTCTGCGCGGCTCACTTATATATTATTACTGTACAACCGTAATTTCGTTATTTGTAATCCTGCAGAGTGTTGCCAGCTTCTACTTGAGGTATTTTGAACTTAATTTGTAAATGAAGGATTTATTTATTCAACATTGCTTACTCTATCTTTACTGGTTGTTTTCTATTGCAATAGAGTTAATTAATTTAATAAAATAATTTAATGAGTTAATTAGTTAGTTAATAACATTTATAAAATAGAATAGAGAAAAATTAGAAAAATATGAAATGTTTGTTAGTAATAAAATTGGTTCATTCGTATATTTGAATTAAATACACCGTGAATTAAAAACATGGTAGCATTTTCGCTAGTATTTGAAACACCACGGGGCCGCGAATAAATTCTATTTCGCATTCCATTTTGTTTTTTCGCACTGAACCGTTTTAATTGACAGCCATTGCACAGAGTATAATGAATTGTGCAGTGGCGCCGCTAAATGGAACGTTTTTGTTTTTTTTGCCTTGTTTTTGGAACATCGAGTGTATGACCAGAGACACCTGAAATTATTGGAAATATATTTATTTAAAACTATTAAATGTGGTTCGGTCAGTTTCCAAATTTCCAAAAAAATAATTGGCGAACGTCATAAAAGAAAGTTATTTAAAATCATAATTTAACTTAACCGATTTCCCTAAAATGAATAAAAGCTTTAAATAATGTTTCTCTCCAAACCAACCAAAAAAGAGTAAGTAAAAATAGATATATTATTTATTAACATAACTTTGCTGTAGACATTCTGCTTCTATGAGTACAATGATCTCTATCCATCTAAAAGTTGCCTGGAAAGCGACCTGCTTTAGTAATAAGGCCGCCTATTGTTTCACTATGCGCATTTCTCTGTAATGTTTTCCTTGTTGTTGGTGTTTCACTAAAGAATATTGTATTGTATTTTAATACAATAGAAAGATAAGAAAACGTAATCCCAAGAAACCTTAGATTTAAACTACTTTTATTTACACATACGAATGAACCTTACTCACTCAAAACAATACTCTAACACGTATGACATAAGATACAATCTGCAAGAACACATCTGTTTCTAAGAACTGAATATGAATAGTATGGCACGCCTCAAGGTTCGCCTTTGTGAGGTGTGAAGCGGAAGTGAGCCTTGTGTGGGAAGACATATGGGTTGTAACGTTGTGACAGGTATTGTTTGAAGGTAGTAGGCACTATCTTGGTAGGGAAACTTTGTTATGTGTTATAGAGACTTGCTTTTCAATTAATTACAGTTCTGGTGTGGTTTCAAGAGTTTTACAAATATTGATATACAAATTAATAATTATTTAATCGAAAAAAAACTAAAAAAAATTTGATCGCATCAAACTTGCACGAATGTCTGAAAACTTTCTGTCCAATAATTATATTACTTAATTATTCCTGGAAGGTAATTCTTGCGCATTTGATATTATAATTATATCAACATTATAGTCACTAAAGTCGGTAGATTTTTCTAAGTTATTATCGATTTTAAATAGTTTTTTCAGTGATTTTTTACATATAGGCCCTCACAGGGCAATTCTCGTGCTTATGATTAAAATCATTCGTAAGAAAACCGATAAAATCTACGGCTGTAGGTTACCTACTTATCGAATTCATTATATCATCAATATCATAAATTTCACAGGCGCGAGAATTGCCTACCTGGACGACGACCTGGAAAAACGCAACGGCCACTAGTATAGGCAACTTTATTTTTAAAATATCACCTATATAAATAAAAATGAATTGCTGTTCGTTAGTCTGACTAAAACTCAAGAACGGCTGAACGGATTTATCTTATCATAGTCTTGAAATGTTCGTGGAGGTCTAGAGAAGGTTTAAAAGACGAGAAAAATCCGAATAATTTCAAAAAAAAATTGAATAAAAACCGTGCGTAGGCGGGGCGGGCCGCTAGTTTGTAATATAAATTACTTCAAAATATGGACACAACGTCATTTCAGCTATAGGCTTCTGCAACTGATGAACATGAATAAGCCTCCATTATACATTTTATGCCCTTCTAACTGAAAAAACAAGAAATCTATATCTATGATTCCAATCATAACTCTTACTAAACATTTATTATATTGTTCCAGGCGAACGTCTCATCCAGTTCGCGTCAGAGAACCTGGTGACAGAGATCCTGATCCACCCACAGATGAACACGCTGATGCAGTGCATGCGCAATCTGCTCAGCTCCTTTACGAGACACCGCCATCTAGTGCACGCGGGGTACACCTTCGCGGGCAATGGCTCCTGGATTATGCAGGTAAGCGCCATCTTTTGGTGATAATTTGAACTACGAGTAGTTATATGTTTTACTGTCACCGAAATCTAGTACACGCGGGTACACCTTCGCGGGCAATGGCTCCTAGATTATGCAGGTAAGCGCCATCTTTTGTTGTGAATTAAAACTGTGTTCTGTGCATGCGCCGAATGCTGAGTTATACGAGAAAACTCCAACGGCAACGGCTCCTGGATTATGTAGGTTAGCAAAGTTGTAGGACACATTATAGCTTTTCACTACTTAGTTTTTTTTATGCTCGATAAGTCTTCATTTGACCACAATCTCACCTGATGTAAAGTAGAAGGTAGATGGCTTCTCCGGGCCACATTACGAAACAAGAAAAAATCGCATCACGCACTGGCCCAGCCTGGAGGGTGGTGACAAGCCGCGGCCGAAGCCTCCCACCAGAGACTGTTCTTAGCACCACCCGGAGGTCACGTGTAAGGATTCAGGGGGTTACCACTTACGGACGTGAACAGACACAACCTCCAAAAAGTGACGTCACTCAGGCCAAAACAATTATGAAATGAAGCATATTACAATAAATTTCTATATCTCAATCAATCAAATTTATTTTTAAATACTGTGTTAGTTATGTCGGTTTAAAAATAATTTGCTAGTAATCTAATAACAGTATGTTTGAAATTTTAATGATAGCCAAACACCCAATCTTGAAATAGAAGGCAAAATGTGAATAAATAAAGAGTACTCCTCGAGCGTAATTCGAAGAATACGAATATCTGATAGGCGACACTTACCAAATTCCACGTAAATTACCATTAAGTGGGAACCCTGAAAGCTCTTTACCACGCTGTCAACGTATTTACCAAACTGAGTTTATTTACCATTTACCTTTGGCGCTTTATTACCATTTATCTGCCTACATTTGCACCTAATTACTCCGATTTCGTATTCACCGTTCAAGGAACACGAGTACAAAATGGCGTCCTGAATTAAGGTTAAATTTCTCGGGAAATGGTACCTACACGATTTGGTAAATGTATTTTCAGCGTTTCTAATTATTTAGATCGTTTCCAATTTGTTTTATTCGGATCTGTTTGGGGGTGTTATTTAACTTTATTGTTTTTTTTTGCTGGCAGGGAATTTGGAGCAGTGCGTTTACATTATTTATATGTTGTTTAATCATTAGTATCTTCGGTAATTAAAAGTAATTTCGCTAGGAAAGTGGTTGCCATCACAGCGGATCAGAAACTTTGGCCAAATCAAATTTCCATTTTAATTGTTAACATTCGACTCTGGATCCATTATAGACTCCGGGATTCCATGGTCATCTGTTCTCTTTATGACTGTACCTCAATTGAAATTTGAATTTGTTAGAGTAGGTACATAAGAGCTGTCATAAGCTGTCTAAAACATTGACGCAGGTGCGCGCTCCAACTCTAAGCTTAGAATAAAACAGTGTAGGTAATTTAAGAAGCTGTCAAATCCGACACCGGTAGTGTAAAGTGCGGATAAAAGCTTGTCATTACTCAAGTACTGCAGTAGGTTTTACCTGGATCTGCATTCCAGCAGAACAAGTGGGGCGGGCGTAGGGCGGGGACTCCGCTATGAGGAGTGGGGTGGGGAAGCCTGATGATTTGCACGATTATTTAAAACAGAGTTGGGTTATTTGTCGCTCAATCGATGGAGAGAATCTGATATGGCATGTACAAATTGGTGTATTAAGGCCAGTTGACTCGGCCGATCATTTACCTACGCGCTTGTTATGGTTTTCGAACTTTCTTTATGAGATCGAATCAGTAATTAAGAGATACGTTAGGAAGTATTTTTGGTATCTACATATTTACCGCGGAAAAGTACGTAGAATGCGGGGAAAATGTCGTGACGGTATTAGATGTCTGTCTGTATGTTACGCGAACAATAAAATTGTTCCTTGATTTATGGCCCGTTTTTGTTTTGCATCGATGAAAATTATGCATATTAGGTACCTACATGAACCCTTGAACCATAAATATCTATTGTTCAAAACTGTATAAAAATCCGTTGCGTATTTAAGACATTTTATCAAACGGACAGCGGAAACAACTTCGTAATACTATGTGTGTAGAAACGTATGGTCTCAATACTGAACTTTTTATGACGTATTTGCTTTAGAGTAGGGTAGGAAACTTTATGTTATAGTAATCAAATATTCCCTTTTTATGTATCTTTAGGTAAATAAACAGAGCTTGCCCTCAGGGCATTCTTTGAAGAGGTCTAGTTCAAGATAAGACTGGGGCACCCTAGGGCATTATTAGGTTTTCGCCCAGATCATTTTATTTTTTGTTACATTTATTAAGATTAGGCGGCCACTTGGTGGTTTTTACGACATCTGTTAGGTTATAATAAACTTATTATAAATTTATGTCCCCCGCCGCGTCTGTTTGTCTTAAACTCTTTCTCTTTATACTGTTTTAGGCTAAAGGTAGAGTGATTCAATAGGAAGAATTTCGCATCACATAATAAAATAATTTATTGCAAATCCGCATAGGGAAACCTATACCTATACCTATGTTCCGGAGTAGACAAATTCAATACAATAATTTACTTACATTACAATTTCATTTCATTAGTTTCGCACTGTAAATTGTTTCGCTTTATTTTCTCCGCTCAAAATTGGAATTCAAATAACAACCCTTATTTTTCTAAGCATTTCAATCAAGAACTTCACGAAGAGTCCCAACTGCCGATAGCAACTTAACAAGACTGCTTTAAAAAACAATTCGAGACGATAAACAAATAAAACTTTATACCAATTACGAACTTCGGGAATGTAATAAAAAGAAAATGCCGATCGTAACATTTCGGAGTGCTTTCGAAGTCCTTCGGAAATACTCATGAAGTTGAGGAAGCGATTTCATTTTAGTTTTTTTTTTGTATGAAATGTGAGTTTCCCGCGAGTGTTTTTCGACATGTTTGAAGAAAATCAGTTGACCCGACCACCCTCCGGGCTGGGCCATTGTGTGAAGCGATTTTTTCGTGTTTCGAAATGTGGTCCGGAGAAGCCATCTACCTTCTAGGTCTTCATGCTCCATCTGAGACGACATCGTCACTTTACATCAGGTGAGATTGTGGTCAAATGAAAGCTAATCCAGCGTAAAAAAAACCGTTTAAAAGTTATGAGGGTAAAAGTGGGGAGGGAAAATCGAAAATCTGCAAATATACTCGAGTGGGGTCTCAAATGAAAGCGCATCACGTGCACATTACAAAATAGTATGACTTTATACTTTTAATTGTTTTTTTTTTAATTGTAAATTTAGATTATTTCCGGACAATCCACACAACAACATCTAACCCCGTGGTAAGCTCTAAGCTTGTGTTACGGGTACTAGATATCTGATATACGTATTATTAATAGACATAACCTGTATACTTTTTTAACATTATAGTTACAAGTCATTTTCTTTCTTATGAATGTACTATGTAAGTGGTTTTAAATAAATACCTCTAACTATATACTTTTACCATTTACGCTTACCCTTAGGATAGTAAATAGTATAATAAAGATTCGGCAGATTGTCTGTCTTCGGTACTTTTACCACCGTAAAAGTTTTATCACAGTCGTATTTCGTCGTTATGTAAGTGATTGCTCGTTTTACGATTAGAGAGTAGTTAATTTTAGGAGTATCATGATTTTATTTGGGAAATGTGTACCTATGCTAAATACGCGAGCTAAGCATATAAGGTTTTGGAAGAGATCGAATTATGCGATAAAGCCGGCAATTATGTTGAATTAATTAATTACTTATAAAATATAAGAAATACATACATAGTTGTATAAAATCTAAAGCACGGTCTAATTATTTTGCTAATAGTCATCTCCGTATTCGATGCGTAGTTTTATAATAAGTTTGTTAACTGTCTGTCTGTTGTGTATTTTAAATATTTTATTTTATCTTGAACGGATTTTGAAGATTTTAAGTAGATAACTACTGCAAGTTGGTCCTTTTATAATGTGAAATATGATTTTTCTGTTTCAATCTAATAGTTTATTTGTTAGTTTTTAATATAATATGGCTGTTTTCTCGTAGTCCCATTAATGGGAGAACTGGTTTTTGCAGTGTCTACGTTCTTTTCTATGTCTAAAGTACCTACTTATTTTATTATATTTATTCTAAAGTATATTTTGTTTGTTCCCAGGACGGCACATTCTCTTTAGCGGACTTCACAGACGCTTACCAAGAGAACGAAGTACAACGAGTGATCCGAGCCTATGAAGGTAGTATTCATATTAAATATATATAATAAGGTACCTATTGTTGGTATTAATTATAATGCACGATGTTAAAATTTATATTATTCTTGATGTTTCAAAAAGCCGTGTTGGCTAAGTGGGAAGACACTCGACTTTCATTCCGAAGGTCGTGGGTTCAAACCCCGCCACGCACCTCTGGATTTTTCTTCTTGGGAAATTTATGTGCGCTTTAAACACGTGCTTTAACGGTGAAGGAAACATCGTGAGGAAACCGGCATGTTCTGAGAACTTTAAACAGTTTGAATTACATGTGACATTCACCAACCCGCACTTGGTCAGCGTGGTGAATTAAGGCCTTATCTCTCTCGTCAAGAGAGAAGTCCCTGTGTCCCAGCAGCGGGAACGTTAATAGGGTGATGATGATGATGAAGTTTCTCAACAAAAGCGTAAAAAAAAGAAAAGCGTATTTCCATGGCTCATGCCTATTTCCAATTTCCATTTAGATATTAGATTATATTATTTTATAGTATAAATCCATTATATTAATTTTATCTAAAGTAGCCATCTTTAGTTGTTATAAAAATAAATGCCGTGTATGTTTTTAAAATGTAAAGTTACCATTATTTTTTTTAAAGGCTCCATCTCGATCGACGTGCACTGCGCGACCAGCGGTGGAGGTCAATGGCCTCAGCTGCCGACGATGCCTTTCGTCAAACACTGCAAGATACGGGTCAACCCGACCGATATATTGGACTCTGGCTCACAAGCCATCAAGGATTTTGTCTGTGAGTACCTACATATACTTATGAGAGATTCCCTACCGCATCTCAGGAGAAAAACTGCGTTTGTCTGTCAAAGCTAATCGTTTCTCCGCATCCGTCTATCTACCTGACCATTTTTTAGTTTGTCCGTACCATGAGTTCCACAGTCTCTGTCGGTCTAACCATCAGTTTTATAGTCACTCAGCTTCACGGTATTATTTATTTATTTACCGAATTAAGACATCCAACAAGGAAAACACAAAACATTGTCAATAGATACAGAGTGCCTAGTTGGTATTACATGTGCATGTCCTTTTAATTATAGGTAGGATATAAAATAAGTCTTTGCATACGTAAATTAATTACAACGTTTATTTTGGAATTGGACTATGAAAATTCCAATACCAAATCTACAGCCTCATCTGTAAAAAAAATCAACATTAACCTTAAAACCAAATAAAATAACATAATCTAGGTGAAGCTTTTATCCATTCCGATTTCATGAAATTATCGAGCATTCAATCAATCATATATATAAAAAAAGATTAAACGCGAGGTCTTACAAATTATATTCTTGGCCCAAAGCCCTCAAACTCTTTACCCAGTATGTTTCACGTTTGATGATAACTAACTTTAAAATAAATCAACACAGAAGGCGGCCTATTAAAACAAAATTACACAATGAATCCAAATGAACTGATTGGCCCGTGCAGCATTCTAGGGCGCCCTCACGCGACCCAACACGAAATAAACAATAATATGTCATTTGAAACTATGTTAGTAATAGCTAGGCTGATTTGAAACATGCTACATTACGGTCTAGGTACCTATTGTAATTAAAACGGTCTTTATTTTGATATTATTCATTTTTTTAGCTTTTGATTGTAATTCGCCTGTGGTTGGTGATATAATTTGAAAGTTAGTTTTTAAAATTAAGATAAGATAATAAATTATTTAATTTGTAACTAACATAAATTATCATGAAATTATACCATAACTTAAAATCGTTAAGACAAATAAATGAATTTACTTATGGCCCGTCCCGGATTTGCACGTTAGCAAATAAAATACCGCCTGCCAAGCGTGGTGAGTGGCAAACCTCCTGTGAAAGAATGAGGCCTATATGCAGCTGACTGGTCACGGTTGAAACGAATAAAACAATATAATGAATTAAATATTTAATTATACATTCCTTTTAAATTAGTGTCAATTTTTCAGTTAATTTTGAGATTATCGCAAACACATGAACAGACGTGACACGAAACCAAAAATTTATATATTTTATAGTTATATATTCAGTCAGCTTCCAAATACAAACACTTCATATGAATAACTTCCAGCCTTGAAGACTAGAACTCTAGTAAACTTAGTCAACCACAGGCAACCTCAATACTGCCTAATTTGCGCTCGCTAATGACGGTGTTTGTGCCTGAAACTAGGCGATAGGGTGAACTGGAATCAAGTTTTATAAGCAGTATGAAACATAAACATAGCTTTATGGTATTCGAGATCCCAAAACAGGGCGCTGAAAATATCAAAAAACTAATGAAACGATGATAAAATATTAAATTCTTTAGTATTGACTTATCCTATCATGCAAAATAGTAATTGAGCATGCCCAGTTCAGTAAAAACTATTTTGTTTGTTTCTAAAAACATTAATTTTGAAGTGAAGAGGATAAACGTTGCATTTTAGCTTTGATAGCTTTAGTTCTGTTGCCAAAATGAGGACCCTAATAGATTATTAGTAAATTTAATTTCACCAATATTTCTGATCTAAATCATAGTGTTGAATTAAGGCCTAATCTCTCTCGTCAAGAGAGAACTCTCTGTGTCACAGCAGTGGGAACGTTAATAGGGTGATGATAATGAAATCATAGTTCATCATAAGTTCTAATTAACAATCTTATGTTTAAAAATATCGTATCGTAGACGATGTTGTAGATCCGTAGCACCGTAGCAGTAGCTACGCCGTAGACCATAGTTTGCTACGAAGCGCTACGGTATTCAGTGAAACTCAGGCTTAGAAACACTAACTTAGTTTGAAACACGGAGATTGAATACCGTAATATTTGGCTCCGAAGTTTCAGATAGAGACAAACTAGCATAACTTTACCACGTACTTGTTCTGCCTTAATTTCAGTGTTGTAAAATTTTCATCTAGTGCGACATTTACTTTGCTTCTTCATTAGTTTATTCATAGTGTACATTTAAAAAATAAGACGCTAAAGGTTTAAAATGTATCAATTGTTAATAAAAAAAAACGTTTATTTCAGACACAGATCTATACACAATTTAAATTTAATTTGAGTAATGCAACAGTATGCATATTATAAGCATACATGGAATAAAATATTAACAAAGCTTATGTCTAGCAATGGACGTCGCACAGCAGAAATAATAACTATTGTTCCTCCAAATAAATCAATCATTCTTTCACACAAACTAAGACATATAATTTACCAAATATCTGATAGAAAAACTTGAGGGTTCTTATAAGTTTTCGAATTCGTTTTGCCAAGAGACAAAAAGAATAACAAGTTTCACCCGAAAATTCCCTGTTATCGTGTTTCAAGGCCCGACGAAATTGCTTACAGTCCTATCGAATATCTGCCTTTGTGTTGTTGAGCGTGAAGATGGAACCTTTTCTTTCTAAATCAATATTACAGTTTCTACGCGCTTGTTTTTTTATTTTTTGTTGCCACTGAGATGTTTCCTTTTATTCTTGTCGAACTAAAATGGTTTTAAGTGCCTCACACATTGCGTAAGCTAAGATTTTATATTTTTTTAATAGTGTCACACAATGTCATACAATTTTTTTTCTTCGTCATCGTTCTCAGTGTAAAATATTAGGTGATCCCATGTTTCAAATGATAATGGGGATTATTTATAAAATTTTAATTTAACGTTAAAAAAGTAATTTTTGTAATTGTGGAAAAATCTATTCTTATTTTAAAAACATTATGCGGCGTCGTTATGTAATACAAGAACAATAAAATAATGAGTTTGATGATGAAACATTATTTTTATAAAAGATAAAAATTTGGTATGAAAATACAAGGAATAAATACATTATATATTTAGTTGGCCGCTTAATAGACTTTTAATTATGTAATTGTCAGTGTTTCAAGCAACGCCGCATTTATTACAGCGTCATTTGTCAGTACCATTATAAAGTTGAAACAAGCCATATGTACAGTGAAACAGGTAATTTGAACAGGGACATGTCTGAAGTTGCGACTGCGAACAGGTAAAACTTGTTGGAACATGGAAACCTCTATTGTAGGGATGTAATTACCTTGTTATAC
This sequence comes from Gymnoscelis rufifasciata, assembly GCA_929108375.1. Classification (NCBI taxonomy): domain Eukaryota; kingdom Metazoa; phylum Arthropoda; class Insecta; order Lepidoptera; family Geometridae; genus Gymnoscelis; species Gymnoscelis rufifasciata. The sequence continues at coordinate 14,478,515 of OV815314.1, forward strand.
GTACGTTTTAATATGAGTTGTTAAATAAAAAAACGACAATTAAATCTAATCATTTTGAAAACGGGTTTTACTCACATAAACTGTGTGGATGTTATATATTTCCCCTGCTGTTTCTAACACGTCAGCACCGCTCATCCACGCCATATAAGTATACTACCAAACCAATAAACTAATAGTAATTACGCCAATTCCAATTCAATTGTAACTAATAAATACAATGTCGATATTTATGATAATTAATTATATAATCTAAAAACATCCCGCGACAAAGCCTCGCTTAAAACATAGATGAATAGACTAATTACTCTTTATTATATATCCCATAAATAGAAATAATTATGTCCCATCCATAAACTATAAGTTTTTTTTTAAAGAACAAGTATCTCTTGTTTACTTTTTGGGAAGCCCCGGCGACTAACATGTAAAAATTGAACTGAACTTTTTTTTATTTTAGTTCACGCAGATTGCAATTTAATGAATTAAATATTTCCGGACAATCCACAAAACAACATCTAGCCCCGTGGTAAGCTCTAAGCTTGTGTTACGGGTACTAGACATCTGATATGCTTAATGTAATAGACATACATGTATATATATATGACGGCGTGACGTCCTGGTTCTTCATTGTAGTGCGTTTGTAGTAGCATAGAATCAACTTAAAATGTCCGATGGCGTGAGCGGGGCGCTCACGCCACTCGATCGCGCGATGTTTACCTGCGGCCGGTACCGGTCTGTGCCAGCCGACCGGTCTAACAGCCAATCGGGTGGCCGCAGGTAGAGGGGTTGTTTACGAGTTGCACTGCTATTTAAAGTACCGTTCCAATAGTCCGGGAGACATTCTTTCTTTGGCTTCTGCTCTGTGCAAACGCTGTCGGAGTTACTTATTAACTTTATCTATATCTCTGTTAAACTGAGCCTCAGATTATTTGTGTGATTGATATTGTTCGATTAATCCCGTAATGAATTATTATTCAATGATATAATCTGTTTAAATCACTATGTCAAAACCTTTCACCTACATCAGAAGTGGGATATCCGCTTCCACAACCTCCTGACATTATTAATAATTTTTTCGTCAATGTTCCTAGTTTAAAATAAATTTGATAGACTCAAACAAAATTTTATGGATGCCTCCATAAAGATTAGACATTGTTAAAAGTAAAATTCAAGATTTACTTGATGCCAATCTTATCTGGGAAAGTTACTCGCCTTTCTCAAGCCAAATCTTATAATTTAAAAAAAAAATGGAACGAACTTAATGTGTGTAGATAACCTTAGTTTAGCAGCTTAGAGCTTAACAGAAATACGCAACTCGATAGTTATCCACTTCCGTTAAGTAATGATCAACTCGATAAGTTGCATGGCGCTAATTACTTAAGAAGGTTATGGGGCTATTCGCATCAAAAAAAAAAAAACGAATAATTGATTGCCTAAGGGAAAAAAAAATAGTTCCGGTCTAGCATTGGTATTAATCCAGGCCAGTATTTAACTGAAGGGATTACAAAAAAAAATACAGATAGTTGCTAAAGGGAAAAAAGAACGGTTCCGGTCTAGCATTGGTATTAATCCGGGCCAGTTTTTAACTGAAGGGATTACAAAAAAAAATACGGATAGTTGCTGAAGGGAAAGAAGAACAGTTCCGGTCTAGCATTGGTATTAATCCGGGCCAGTTTTTTGACTGAAGGGATTACAAAAAAAATACGGATAGTTGCTAAAGGGAAAAAGAAGCAGTTCCGGTCTAGCAATGGTACTAATCCAGGCCAGTTCTCAACTGAAGGGATTGTAAAAGATGATTTAAATAAGATTGGTATTGTAGTGTTGAAGGGTGTTTTACCGGGCCAGTCGTCTGAAGGGTCAAATAGACCAGTCCAGAACATAGTATAGTATGTTGTCAGGATAATCGAGCACTAACTATTATTATTTTCACTTACAGATAATTTTAACTGAGCCTACGCGAACGAGGACGTTCGCAAGTCAGAATGGCAGTGACGGCGTGACGTCCTGGTTCTTCATTGTAGTGCGTTTGTAGTAGCATAGAATCAACTTAAAATGTCCGATGGCGTGAGCGGGGCGCTCACGCCACTCGATCGCGCGATGTTTACCTGCGGCCGGTACCGGTCTGTGCCAGCCGACCGGTCTAACAGCCAATCGGGTGGCCGCAGGTAGAGGGGTTGTTTACGAGTTGCACTGCTATTTAAAGTACCGTTCCAATAGTCCGGGAGACATTCTTTCTTTGGCTTCTGCTCTGTGCAAACGCTGTCGGAGTTACTTATTAACTTTATCTATATCTCTGTTAAACTGAGCCTCAGATTATTTGTGTGATTGATATTGTTCGATTAATCCCGTAATGAATTATTATTCAATGATATAATCTGTTTAAATCACTATGTCAAAACCTTTCACCTACATATTTATATTCACTTTACGTATTAAATGCCCAAACCAAGGTAAAAGTGAATCGCCTCGGCAGGAATCGAACCCCCAGTCTCGTGCGCCGCAAGCGGACCTAGCCCACCGCGCCACTCACGTAGTAATTGATTAAGTTGTTTTATGATAATAATAGATTTCGAAGGTTTAACTTATTCAAAATCATTGTAATATGTATATTACAATACAAAAACGTTGAAGAGATTATACAAAATAAATCATCATAGGTATTTACAATCATAAGGTATTTCAGTTCTTATGTCTAGGTTTTATAAAGCTCTACCTATCACAAGACCCTCTTTCAAGAGCAATAAATTAAATTAACTGGGAGAAACATTAAAACAAGTGTATAGCGTATAAAATGTAGATTAACGTTCCTTGAGTGAGAACAAATGAATTGGAGCCTCCGGGCGCCATTTTGCTTTTACTTTGTATCCGGATCGGAGAGTTGTCCATTTTTTATTCCCACTGGACCAATGAGAGTTATACGAAAGTTTATTCTTTTTGCCGCATTTCAAATTTGTTTTAATTTATTCGAGTTTCAATGAGCATAATGTTACGTAGAAATATGCGAGTTGAAACAGCCAATTTATTAAGATTAGCTCGCTAAGGCAGTAGGTAGGATATATGCCATAGAACAGATGACTAGACAAATTTTCTAGAGTGGATACAAGATACAAGATACAAAATTATTTATTTCCATAGTTTGGTTTTACAAAACTTAGACACGTCAAAATAGATTACAAAAAAAACATATAGGTCATAGGTGCTTAAAGATAAGTAGGAAATAAATTTATGGTATCTGGTCGCTTCGCTTTTTTTACACTAGAGCAAAGAAGCAATTAGAAACTCTAGCTCATTTTTGTATTGAAACTTTACAATCATTATTTGTTTGTTAGTCTTGTTTTTGATATTGTGTTGGAGCAGATTCCGTCCCAAGCAGTTTTGTCCTCAAGGTAATCCGATATATTATAATAAGCTTTTTTACAAAGATTGTTTTTTACAATTTTCTTAAATTTAGTAATTGACAACTGTTGCAATTCTTTGGGAATCTTGTTGTAGAAGCGTATACATTGCCCTTTGAATGATACATTAACCTTATGCAGCCTAGTGGTGGGCAAAGCGAGTTTATATTTATTTCTTGTATTTACATTGTGTTTATCACTATTTTTTGTAAACAAATTAATATTTTTATGCGTATACATAATGGCTTCATAAATATATTGACAAATGACGGTCAATATGTTTATTTCTTTGAATTTATCACGTAGCGAATCTCGGGGACCCATATTATAGATAGCACGAACAGCCCTTTTCTGCAGTACAAATATGGTATTTATGCGTCCTACTCCAGCACTCCCCCACAGCAAAATACCGTATGACATAATGCTATGGAAGTAACTAAAGTAGACCAGTCTAGATGTTGCAATATTAGTTAAAACTCTAATTTTTTTGACTGCGAAAGCAGCAGAACTGAGCCTTTTCGACAATTTATCTATATGAGGGTCCCATTGAAGCTTGCTATCTAAAGTTATACCTAGGAATACAGTATTTTCAACGAGCTCTAAATTGTCGCCCTTTATTTTAATATCTACAGAACCTTGTTTTACATTAGGTAGTGAAAATCGAATACATTTAGTTTTATTTTCATTCAATAATAGATTATTGGATTCAAACCAATGGACTACTTTAGAAATTGCATTATTTACCTTGTCAAAGTTATTAGTGCGACGATCTATTTTAAAAAGAAGTGAAGTATCATCAGCAAATAATACAATTTCATGTTGATCCTGTACAAGATGTGGCAAGTCATTTATGTATATCAAAAAATGAATTCTTTCGCTTAAATAGGAAGCAAAAAGATCCAAGGATTTGCCCCTAATTCCATAGTGGCTCAATTTCCTGATCAATGTTTCATGGTGCACGCAATCGAATGCCTTAGATAAATCACAAAAAAATCCTATTGCATCCTGCGACTTTTCCCAAGCATCATAAACATGAGTTAGTAACTCAACACCAGCATCAGCAGTGGACTTGCATTTAGTGAAGCCATATTGCTTGTCATGTAGTAAATTATTTGCATCAAAATGTAATGAGAGCTGGCTTAAAATAAGCTTCTCAAATATTTTACTAAATGTAGGCAGAACTGATATTGGTCTAAAGTTAGTAGGGTCCGTTGTATTGCCCGATTTGAACAATGGTACAATTTTACTATGTTTCATTAGGTCAGGAAACACTCCAGAGTCTATGCATTCATTGAATATATTAGCCAAATCAGGTGCCAGAGTAACTATTAGTGGTTTAAGAATGTGTACAGAAATACCCCAGAGATCTTGGGTTTTTTTTACATTTATCATTTTGAAGGCTTTAACAATGTCTTGTTCGTTGACATGTTTAAAATGAAAGATGTTTTTACAATCAGGTACGTTGTTTTTTAATAATGACACGGCAAGATCATGTGAAGAGTCTAAAGAGCTTGTAGTTGACATAGGAATGTCTGTAAAAAAACTTTTTGCTGATGTGTCTGTTATTCTGGTTGGTTCCATAAATAAAGGTATTAAGTTATAGGAACCAAATAAATTGCATATTCTAGTATTTAATGAATAGATTTCTAGGAGATCTATATTAAAATCCCCGCAAATAATAATACTTTTGTTTTTTTTACACATTTTAAATAAAACATCATCCATAACCTTTTCAAATATTTCATATGATGCTGACGGTGGTCTGTATACGCTTACTACAAAACTCTGCTCCAACTCCACACATGCTATTTCAATTTGGCTTTCAACAGACAAGCATGTTATGTCTTGTCTATTCTTAAACTTTATTGCCTTATTTAGCAATATAACACTACCGCCTCGAATAGCATGTGTTCTACAGAACGAACTACCAACTTGGTGACTTGGGAAGTTAAACATCAGTTCATAATCTTTAAGCCAATGCTCTGTAATACACAGAATGTCAACATTAAAAGAACTTAAATACAATTCTATTTCAAATAATTTACTATTAATTCCTTGTATATTTTGATGCACCAGGGTAGTAGTAGGAGATGTTGTATTTTGTTTACATTTTAGCATTTTTTTGGGGTGATTCATATTATTTGACTTTTTAAGGTATTTATTTGTGTTTTTATTGATTTGAATTAAATTTTGGCAAGAGACTTCCTCTATTGTCTTAGTATCTAATTTAAAAAACTTGGAAAATGTTCCAAAGACTTACAAGAAGTGTCATTATAATGCTCAAAAGAAGCATTTTTATGAGCCAAATTATTGGCTGATGTACTTAAAAAATAACATAGCGAATCAGCTAATTGTCTAGTGTAAAAATTTGAAAGGTAATAATTACCTTTAGTCAAGTAATATTTTTTATTAACTATACAGTTAATATCAATCACATGTACAGGATTATTGCATGAAATTGTATGCAAAGTCATGTTTAGATTATATCTAATGTTATTTTCCTTTTGTGGCAAACTTTGGCTATAAGGAAATGTATAGAATACAATATTGCCCACCTGTAGTGAAAATAGTTCATCTACATATTTAATTAGGTCAGATTTCTTTACATTTCCTCTATTTCCCATCAAAATTATCAAATTAGTGAGTTTATTTATTGAAGTATCACTTCTAATGTTTTTCATGATTTGATGCAAATCAGAATAGGGAAAACAATTATTTACTATTGGATGTTTCATACTAATATTTAAAAACTTACCAACATTTTTTCCAAGTTCATCGCAGTACACTACAGTTTTTGTACATTGATCCAGGTTTCCTGTGAGTAATGATGCTGGTGCAATACTATCCAGACATGACTCTCCATAGCCCTGGCCATCAACACGAGCCGGACCAGAATTATCATGTCCTAAACTAACATTGCAGTCACATCCGGATAATATCCTAGTCTCAAGACTTGCCTGGCTATTCAGTAAAGCATCCATGGCTAGACTGAGTTCCCTGATTTCATCACCTGACCTTTGATACATGGTTTGGTAATGGGTCATGGAACGCTCAGCCGAACCAAGTTTACATGTCAGATTCTCTATTTCTGTTTCATATTGAATTCTACTACAATTAAGCTCATTTGTGCATAACTGTAGCTTATCCAACAATGATCCAGCAATAATAGATTTTTTAACAGCTTTTTTATGACTTATTAACATTTTTTTAGTTTTTTTTATGATTTTATTGATTTTTATGTATTTTTTTAACTTATTTTTGCTAGGCATGTGTATTTTGTTTATGTTAGAAGCTGCCACATGACCAACACTGTCATCATTAGTTAGGTCAATAGTATATAGTGAAGGATTCATGATAGCGCTTTCAACAGAAACATGGCCAGTGATATTATGAGGTAAGAGTTCATTGTACAGACTATTTGTGGTGGCAATGGCAGAGTGTTGAGCCGTTTCTTCCAACTGTGTGATTATATGGTGGGCATCACACAACTCCTTCTCCAAAATAGAAGTTCTTTTCAGTGCTGACTCATACTCAATGCCACAATTTTGGTCATACCTATCAACTATTGTCTGGAGTTTATCGCGGTCTTCTATTACGGACGTATTTAATTGATATAAGACAGAAAGTTCATTTTTCAATTTTTTGTTTTGTTCTAAAGAGTCTAAAACAATTTTTTCATTTTGTTCTATTTCAAGAAGTAACTGTGCATTCTGATCTTTAGATTTTTGCAGTTCCAATAGAACTAAATGGAGTTTAGATTGCTCGTCCTGACGAGACAAGCCTTTGCGGGTCATCATAATTAAATACTGTGACAAATCAAAGATTCTAAGTTTCAAAATGCACAATGTCTAGGTTACTCAGTTCAAGAAAATGCCTGTAGGTAGGTACTTACGTGCCAGTCGGGGTCTCAACTAAATTGAAATAGTATTCTAGGCCCACGAAACACAATTTACACCACAAACACTTTCGAAAAACGTAAAAAACCCAGCCAGATATTTTGAAATCACTAACCGAAATACACTGAAATCCGAGTGGCCAATACACACTTTTACAATACTTTTTGGACTTAAATATAATTTTAACATGTAAGGTTCACGTTATTTATGCGATGAATTTGGAAAACACTGTGAAATACTATCTAATTATTGAAATAATTAATTATAAAATTAGTATGAAAACAGAGAACATCTGTTCGCTAGGGTTGCCAGCCCATTGCAAGGTGGAGAATGCCAAAAGAAGCAGTTAATTTTAAACCTTCATAGAACAAGCTAATTAAAATTTGATCAGAAGCAGCGTTCAAAATTATCTAAACTAGAACCTCAGTTGCCTAACTTAATTATTGTTAACTGCCTTGGGGCTACCATAACTTCTAACTTATGTACCTAAATTGCTTCTCTAAGTTTGCTTGTAGTGTAGCAGTTTAAGTATCCTAACACTTAGAACGTACTAACGTACCCAATAATTGTTGTCCTGATTCAGTAAACTTATATCGCGGTATAATTATGCTTGAGTCATGATGAATACAGAAAAAATAGGTAGTTCTGTTTAGTCCGTGTCTGGACAATTTTATTAATCTCTCTTGGCACTTTCGTAATATAAGGGGCACATGACATAATAAATGTAGTATAATTTGCTCCCAAGCGTTTTTTTCTAGTTGCTACTGATGCTAAACAAAACAAAAACTATATGAATATTCCCCATCGTAAACACTCGCATTATTCAAGATCGGTCCAAACCTTTTTTTAGTTTCATAAGCCCGACAAATATAAAATGAATAACAGCACATTTGTGTTTACATCAAAATCAATAGTGTAACGGAAAGCCATAAAAATAGCGTTAATATCAACAATAAAACAAAGACGACGACAAAACTAACATTTTCCATTAAACACGAGTGAGATAAATATTTATGAATCCGCCATTTTGTTGTGAAGAAACCCAGTAAGTTTGATAAATAATAAGAAGTCTGAGGATGACGTCAGGCCTTGGAGCGAAAGTAAAAGATTAAATTGCCTCTGAAGTAACAAACCTTACCATTATTTATGAAGGGAAGTTTTCAAGATAAAAATAAGTTTCTTGTTACTTCGAGAGGAAAGATTGCTCTTAGTGTTATTGAATTTTATATTCTCTCGTAATGATGAAACAATGTTGAAATTCTAGAACAACTTTTCACGGAGACCTTTTTTCGGGAGAATATTTTAGATGAATTAGACTTTTAAATCTAAGAAATACAGATGATTGAAACCCACTTGAGAACTCTAGACCCTAGCAACCTTGTACCTATTAAATTCAATGTAATAAATTCAGTGAAATAAATAAACATCAAATCAGTAAAGTTTGTTTTGTTTAGAATAAAAAATAGAACATATTCAAAGTATGCGTCACGTGAAACCACAATTAACTGTATCTTTTATTTTCAATAGAAAGTATGAAGAAAGTAAAAAAATACGGGCAAATGTTTTTAAATCATCTAAATGACGGAAACTTTTTCTTTTTAACTTTTTGAAGTGAAACTTCTATAGAATCGTAGTGATTTCAAACCGGATGCAAAAAGATAAAAAGGAAATGGTAAGAGACACAAATACAATGCTTTATTTTAATTTCGGGCTGCTATTTTATTTATATTATTTTGTAACATACTTTATGTAATACGCTTTATTGGAGTAATATAAATAATCCGAATAATTACAGATATATGTTTGTTTCTCTTATCATTTTAGCAGATGCGTTCATTTCCCCTTTTTTTCTATTCGATATATATCATAATTATAGTTCGTAAGTAGTAGACTCCAATCGTGCGTCGTAGCTGACACACACACACTTTTTTTTTATTCTTCTTATTCTTTCGTCGATTTACTGAAGTTTCACTTCTATCGTGTGTGAATCGCACACACACCTTTTTTTTTTTACTCTATTTAAGAGGTGATAAAAAAAAGAATATCCGTACTTATTTATACCCTAAACAAGGTAACATCAATGTACATCCTTAAAAAGACTTAATTAATTTGAAAAAAATGAGTTCCCTATAAAACTTATTTAATAAAACTTGAATAACAACAAACGGAAATTTAATTTCCATCCCATCAATCCGTAATTGCAAATACGGGCACAACATAACTTGATAAAGTGAACCCTGATACCGCAACACAGTTCAAAAGCGAGGTAGGCAACTAGTGCAGAAATATCGCGCTGGGTCAATGATTAGGTCACATGTTGGATGAAGGTTTCTAAACCTACGTCTATACATATATAAAGCAGGGACGAAGCTAGAACTTATAATGTAGGGGCATATTTTGTTACCTAAATCAGAAACTCGCTCCCTTCAATCAATGAGTATATTACCACCCAGGTTTTGTTTTTGGTGTCTTAAAAGTTACTGTGTTCTATTGGGATTACGTTTTAAAGTGAGCAAAGTTATTAAAGTGACTTTTATACTTTAGAATAGTTTTATCATTCGGTAAGGGAAAGAATCAAATTGACTGAAGTTGATCACCTTGAAAGCACTTCGTTTTTAGATCCAGGACCTTGTTAGGAAGTTAGAATTTTGGGGGATGATGTGTTTTCGTTGCTGATTAATCAACCAAATACTAAAAACACACACACACACACAATATATATGTATATAAGGGGGCTCCCATACAACAAACGTGATTTATAATGGGTGACTGCTATGACTGCGTCTTGTAACCCTTTTTGTAAGTTATTTTTCTGTTTTTTCATTGCAATAAGTGTATAAACTGTACACGAAACCCTGAAACTCTGAAGTATGAGCCCATTCCATACTTATAAAACTTATTTAAATAAACTCCCAGTTAGAGCGCCCATTAACATCCTATTTGGAAAGATGCTCCATCCATTCGTACCTACTAAGCGGTTCTCATCTCTTTACCGTTCACACTGCAAAGGTTTGGAATTCCCTTACTGCTGCTGTATTCCGTAATAACTGACACCTGAGTGAAACCAACCTGCACTTGGCCAGCGTGGTGAATTAAGGCCTTATTTCTCTCGCCAAAAGAGAAGTTCCTGTGTTCCAGCAGTGGGAACGATAATAGAGTGATGACGATAAGTGAATAGGTTTCTTCTAGTTCTTTGTGATCCATACTCGTTTACATAGACACATATAATCTTGTGTGATTGTAGACAAACAAAGGTCTGTTTTACTTAAAAAATGGTCTCAATTATGATTATTTGTTTCAAATGTAAATTACCACCTTTTCTGCTACATTACGTTACCTAAATTGTCCCATTTAATCCCCTCCAGCTTATTGTCTGTAAAGTCCTCATTATCGCCATAATCCCCATTATCTTTAAAACCTTTCATTACCCCCATAGCCTCATACACCCTTACCTTAATCCACCCCTGTACAAGAGAGGATGCAATCAAGTTACGTCCCGGAATGCTAGTTAGTAGCTAGTTCCAGCCAATATTCAGATCGAGATTAAATTCCGATACAGCGCTTATTTACGCTTCTCTGCCTTTGTGGAGCAACTTGCCGAAGTGACAGCATTAATTATAAACGTCCTACAGAAGTAGTCGCCTTCTGTAGGACGCTTTGTAATAGTTTGGATTGACGTGCTACGGAGAATATTCGCGCTGTTGCGATTACGCCATTTATCCCGTAGCCTTACCACAAGTTGCCACTTACGACTGTTGAAGATTACAAGATGTTCTAATTCCATTTGACAGTAAAAGAGAAAAAAAATAAATAACATAAATAAATAATAATTTAATATAATAAATAATAGACAAAATTTTAGATTGGAGGTTCATGATAATAGCGCTCAACAACGTCAAAATATCGAAAAAACTCTAGCGTGCTAGATTAGTGTTCTAGCGTATATGACCTAAGCTTAAATTTAAAAACGTTAAATTAGATATTTATAATTTCTGCATTAGGATCTGGGTAATTCAAGTGAATCATAAACATTAGATAGGGATGAGATTATTTTATTTTTTTATGCAGAAAAAGATTAAGACGCATTTGTTACCTACGCACGCAGGATAACCTAAAATTAGGTTTCATCATCATCATCATTAACGTTCCCACTGCTGGGACTCAGGGACTTCTCTCTTAGCGAGAGAGATTAGGCCTTAATTCACCACGCTGGCTAAGTGCGGGTTGGTAAATGTCACATGTCCTTCAAACTCTTTTAAAGTTCTCAGAACATGCCGGTTTCCTCACGATATTAGCCTTCGCCCTTAAAGCACGTGTTTTAAAACGCACATACATTTTTCAAGAAGAAAAATCCATAGGTGCGTGGCTGGGTTTGAACCCACGACCTTCGGAATGAAAGTCGTGTGTGCTCCTACTTAGCCAACACGGCTTGTAAAAATAAGGTTTATCACTAATAAAAAAATATTTATATTTAATACCTACCTATGTATATACCTACTTACAAAAATACACATTTTAGGCCACTTTAAAATCGCTGCTATTTATCTACATAATATTATCTTTTCCCAGGAATATAGCTTCAAAGTTTACACTTTGAAATATGACTTCATTTAAACTAGGTACTTTCTTTGCTATTCACAGGCATTCAAAGAAAAAACCTCAATAGTCAAAGAGCTGCATTATGCTGCAGCGCTGTACAAAGCGAACCCGCCGCTCAATTATTCAACCCTATTCACGGGTTAAATAGAACTCCGCTGAATATTATATGAGAGAATGTGATTTAGGTAATATGTTTGGACATATAAATCTGTTTGAGTTGAACAAATTTCGGGTATATTTTCGGAGGTACTACGTCTGATTATGACGTGGATTAATAAGAAGGTTCATATATTATGCATATAATCAATATGCATATATCTTCTCATATACGAGTATATAATTCTCGTGTCACAGTTTTCGTTGCCATACTCCTCCGAAACGGCTTGACTGATTTTGATGAAATTTTTTGTGCTTATCCGGTATCTATGAGAATCGGCCAACATCTATTTTTTATTTTGCAAAACAACGTTTGCTGGGGTCTGCTAGTATAGTATAATCGCTTATGTATCAGATATACATAAATATGTAGATGGATAACTCTTTATTGTACACTCTTTAAAATACAAACAGTAAACAGTAACAACACATTACATCGGACTACAAAGGGAGGACTTATCGAGGGACCTCTTTCAGGCAACCTTTGCAGATGCACGTTAGTAATTTTAAAGATGCGCGATGCGAATCGATATTTTGCTGTATAGATACAAATACGATATATTGATATTTTTTATCGATACACGACCATACGATACGCCGCTATATATCCGTGATTATCTGATATTCAACTTGAAATAACGAATTTATTAAACTTGTAATAATAAATTTCCTGTGTATTTTATTGTGAAAGATAATTTACATAAATAAATCATGTGATGATATTTTATAAACTATAATATTGCAAACCTAAACTATATTAAAGTCGAGTTGATTGGTATTTCAACTAAAGGTTATTATTTGCGGTTTGATAACGTTTGCATGCAAGTTTAATCCTGGTACCTAAATACCGTTACTAAACTAATATCAATAATTGATAATTCACAAGAGTTATTGGGTATTTGATTGGTTGATTAATGTGGAATAGAATATGATGGAACGCCGGTTTTAGTTATTGAGTTCATCTAATATTCAATAACCGTTGATGGTAGATAATCGCATCGGTATTACGCGGATTGGCAAAGTTAGTTAAGGCACAGTTAAGGTATTGGCGATGCAAAGATTCTAACTAGCGCCTAGTGTCAAAATAGTAAAGCTGTCTAAGAACGACACTGACAGTTTTCGTTACAATTAACGTCAGGGAAAAACATAAATAATAAATACAAATCAGATACAAACTTCAACAAATAATCAAAGTGTCGTTCTTAGACAGTTTCTAAATTTCGCCGCTAGAGGCGTGCGGATAATCTTTGCATCGCCAATTGTTTTTCTGGCCCCTATTTCACCACGGCTACAACTATCAATGACATATTGCCAATGACATTGTCATTGACAGGTGATTGGTACAATTGTCAATGACATTGTCATTTATCACCACTACTTTAATATAATTTCAGTTTTGCAATATTACAGTATGTAATACATGTATTTTTTCTGTTTATAAGTGGTTTTATGAAATAATACAATTTTATAAATTAGTTTGTGTAGAAATACTGACAAACGCTTACAAACATGCATGGCATTTTGTTACAATAGTATGTATGATAATTATTTTATAAGACAAGTATAATTATTTCTAGCCGTAATAGTTGTAGAATTGTCGGTGAATCTTGACATGAGATTGAAGCTGTGTCGGATTTTCGTGACAATAGTAGTGTTTTATGAAGCACATAAGCTATACAAAAAAAAAGCGCCGCATTACATACAACACATTTTAACAAACATATTTTGTTGAATATCAGTTAAAATTGGATCGCCGTGGCGAATAGTTGTGATGCTAGTGATACTAGATACTAGCAGTTATTATAATAGAAGACATTTTGTGACAATTGTCGCACATGTCGCCGTGGTGAAATATAGTGGTCTATAATATTGTCCATGGGCAAACCTTGTTCCTTTTTGCGTAGCAAAGATCGTATCATATTACATATTTCTAGCTGACTGTAACTTTTCAAATAACTGTGAATGAGTTCACAACATTTTAAATTTAGGGTTAGTCTCAAGATCAAAATCGTAATCTTTATTTCCAGAAAAAAATGTACAAGTAGGTCTTAAATTCTAAGTAAAAGTCCATTATTTTCTACCAGTATTGAAGTAATTAAAATATTTTCATGCCGCAAATATTATAAAGATATATTACTTACAACTAAATTAGTACATTTAACTGTAACTGCAACGGTTAATGCAATTGCCTAAATTAATTATGGTCCCTTCTCAAAAATCCACCCTGTAGTTATTACATGTTACGTGAACTTCGCAATAACGTTATTTAAAGAGTTCTCTAACGGTTATTTCAACTAGTTATTATATACGTGTCCCATCCCTAAATTGGAGTAAAAGAGAGAGATAAAAAGTGTATTAATTCTGCAGAAAGTTCGCTCGCTGGACCATTACGTATTTACATACATTTAGTTATTTCTTTCTTTTTATGCTTGATTAAAAACAGCAATCTTTTGAGAGATTGTTTCTATTATACTTTTAAATATAAAAGTTGATGAAGCAATGTATTATTCTATGAGATTTCATATATATTATCTAAGTTTTACTTAGTACTTTATAATTTCATCATATACCCTATCAACGTTCTCACTGTCAAGCAGTGTTATTTCCTTGATTATTCTTAGTTTCTATTTAAATTAGCTTTAAGTCTACCTGTTCATGTATGCATAAGCGTCTTAGGAAATAAACGTTTTGACTTTGACTTTGAGTATGTAGGTACTTATACGTATGTAGATATGTAGGTTAAATTTTTTGTATTATTATAATTATAATAAAAAGGGCAAATTTCATTAAAAAAACATTGTTTAAGGTTTCGATAAGTAGGTTATCGTGTAATTCAATAGCCTAAAAACTTGGTGTACTAAAATATTAAAAAAATAAACTTTTTAGCTATCACAGTACAGGAGATTCATCCTGATGCCAGGACACACGGATAGAATGGACATACGGACAGTGGAATTTTAGTATAGCTTATTTCACAAAATCCGAGTAATCTAAGCGATTACACGTGACTGAGCTAAATAGCTCTATATTTAAACCATTGTATAACTTTACTCGGAGAGAGAAAGAGAGAAACAGGCCTTAATCTTTGCGGATAAGTTATGCTGTCATAATAACTCAGCGTAGATTTAACTGTCACAATCAACCATCTACCTTCTAGGTCTTCATGCCCCATCTTAGACCATATCGTTACCTTACATCAGGTGATTTTGTGGTCAAATCAAAGTTTATCTAGCTTTAGACATCTGACATTTACCATCCACTTTTACCTAACTACCAACTATCCGTTTCTAAGTGTGTGTGTTTCCAAGTGTACGTTATGTATCTTTATGGAATAAATGAATTCTTATCTTATCTGTTTCTAACCCTGGTGTTCTCCCCCAGCATACCTGGAGCCGTACATCGCCCCGGCCTCCCTGGACCAGCTGCTGGTCTCCAGCGACGTGGTGGGCAACATCCGGTTCAGCCACCCCACGCTGTACGTCTTCCCCGGGGGGCAGGGCGACGCCGCCCTCTTCGGCATCAATGGATTTAACATGCTCGGTGAGTGAAAGATCTATAGTTTTACTGGTTTTCCATATTAAGGGTCTCTTTATGTTATGTATTTCAAATGAAGTCACAGAAGTACAAATAAAGTTAATAGATATTTCTGGATAATTTATTTAGTTATTAACTTATATAGATAATCTAATTACACTAGCTAATCTAAGTTCTAACAAAACATTACAATCAAGACAATGACATTTAATTTTTTTTGCAGAAAAAATTAAGAGACATACGAATGTGTCTTATTTTTTTCTGTTTAGTTAAGTGAAAAATAGTTTAATCTGCAAAGTGAGGTTTGTCTTAACTTATCACTTATTAAAAATCATTAAAATTTAATGACAATTTATATCAAAATTAAATTTATAATTAAAATCGAAATTGTTAAGAAATATTATAAGAGTGTCAGTTACTAAGAGACGGTCATATCTTAAATATTCAAAATTGCATATATGTATTAGATGACAAGTTCACAAAAATTAAGAATGGCACTCACTAAGTACATCCATTGGTCCGCAAATACATGACATTCATGGTAGGCTTCCAATAATACACACAACCACCTCAAACCCCGTGGTAGTCTCTAAGCTTGTGTTACGGGTACTAGACATATGATTAACAATAAACCTATGCAATAAACATGTATTATTTATGCTTCCCTCATACTAGTATACCTAATGACGCAGTAAGTAACATTATATAGTTAATAGAACGCCTAGAGGAAGGCAATATCCGGCGAGAACCTACGTAATGGCTGTTCTAATGAATTTGCAGGAAAAATGTAGGAAACTAAGTGTTACGGCTCTAATGAAATTACTCCGTTTGTGGGGAGCTTTTAAGAAGTACTTTTTTAGTAAAAGTAGCATAAAATGCGCTCGCCAACCCGTCTGCCAAGCAAACTTAGTCGGAGATTGTGACTAAACTTAGAATTATTCTGCTTTCCCCCACCAAGGCCGCCCTACCAGTGGGGCTCCGTCGACACCTATTTTAATACTGGGAATTCTACACACACGAAATAGTCATTAATATAGTCATTTATTGATAATATTATTATACGTTACAATCATTTTGTTTACACTGGTTTTTAGTGGGGTAGAATATACTACAGTAAAATAGTTATCGACGGAACCCCAAGAGAGACATCACCTTTAGATGTCAGAACTCCAAATTTTGGCTATTAACTAATTTTACTCGAAGATTGCGAAACAGGCCCTAATAATCTATAAGGGAAGCTCAACTTCAGTAGTGGAGTTGGTTGTGTTTTACAATGGCATATCCTATTATAATACATAAGCTTCCCCCATTCCAATGATTATACTTTTTCCATACGTAATCATCAAAAGAAACTGTAATATCCGAAGCAAGCCTCTTTCATGAAAACTTACATAAATCATCCGTTGGCAAGCAAAAAGTAGGCAATTTACAAGCACTTCTAGGGAGCCAGGCTTTAGAGTTCACATTTTCGGGTATCTTTGGCTCGGCTCCAGCGAAATAGCCCCGGGCTGGATGTACGGCTTCCTTTTATTGCGGCCGCTACGATTTCAGATTGTATACGACTTTCCGAAATGTTACTGAAGGGAATTTTATGAATACGTGTTTTTGCGTGGCGATAAATTTAGCTTGGCACTGGCCGGAATGCCTTGAGATTCTGAACGATTTTGATTCTGTTTTGTATTTTTATATGATTAAACTATTTGGTATCTATCTTATGTATAAAATTCTCGTGTCACATGAAATTTTGTGAGCATATTGAGAATCGGCTACAATCTATTTTTCATTTTGCAAAACAACGTTTGCTGGGGTCAGCTAGTTTTATATAAAAATTTATCTAACACGGTTTTGTGCATCCAAAACATTCGGTCTTCATTTCTTAATTTAAACCAAGTTGCCCGCCTAGTTTGAATATAATTTAAAAACTATATCAACCAGTTTTTATTAACAAGTTTATATGAAAACCCTGCGACTTCTCACCAACAATCTCAGTGAATTATAATCACCCGTTCTCAATTATGTCCGTATAATACCTACATTTCAGATATTCGTTTCTGTTAATAATTAAATGTTTTAATCAACCAATATAGAATAAAATTACTCAATATTCAGGGCATCAATAAATGACGCCCCCCAAAGAAGAAAACGGATTAATTATAGTTAGTTACGTATGTAAATTTTTAAAGATATGCCTTTATACAAACCTGACCTGTAACCTTTGTTATCAATAAAGAATCTTGAATCTTGAAAGTACACAGCACAAATATGAAACCGCCTAGAAACATTTTAGGCCCTTAAGTGCTCTCAAATCTCGAAGAAGAAAAAACATTTTCCTTGACATCTCGGTCGACCTTGTCAACTATCATCTATTCCAGACTTAGAGCTTGGTTCGGTGCCAACAAGAATATTGGTTTCTTGAGAAAGGCTTCTGAGTGAGGCATCAAATTTACAGGCACTTGAGCCGAGGGTGACTTCATGTTGTAGGTACGGGGAAATTGGGTATGCTTGATTTAAGTGGTGGTATCATGCAGATATATAATACTTATTTTATCTTTACTTTTTGTTATAGATAGCTTTGATATTACTACGTACCGCCAAATATTACTACGTACCGCCAAGTTAATAATTTAGGGCTTTACTTGGCCCTTTAACTTATGAACTAATGCGTAAAGTAAATATATTTCCAGACTAATAATAAATAAATATATTTCCAGACAATTCACACAACAACATCTATATATCTATACATCATCCCCGTGGTAAGCTCTAAGCTTGTGTTACGGATACTAGATATTTGATATACTTAATATAATAGGCATACATATATAGATATTTTTACTATACATATTAAACACCCAGACCAAGGATAAAGTGCTTGCAGAACATACATACATTTTCACCATCGGCGGGAATCGAACCCGCTACCTCTAGCGCCGCAAGCAGACCCTCGCCCACCGCGCCACTGAGGCAGTCAAAGCTAAGTTCACAAAAAGTTAAGTTAAACTGATTTGGGTTGTACTATTTGATTTTGAATTAGGGGTTATTTCACAAAGTCTGAGTATACTAAGCAATGGTTAGTTATTTCAAAAATATGCGTCAATCGTTAGCTATGTCAAGAGCGACAGAGCGATAGCTCTATATTTCCACCATTGTCTTTTTATTCCGAAACAGTAAAACAAACTCAGAGTCCATAATACAGTCTAGTTGCTAATTATTTTTAAATAGTATGCAGAAAAAATTAAGTCACATTCGTAACCTTCGCACAAAGGATTCGAAACAAAAAAAAATAGATTTAAAAATAGTCTAACCTATAAAGTGAGGTTTATCACTTATTAAGAACATTAAAAATTTAAATTTTAAATTAATTTGAAATTTAGTTGCTAATTATTTGAAGCGCCCGCTTGTGTTTTTCTGTCTCGCTAATATATTTGTATAAAATCATTTACTCAAACAAACACTATTTTCTACGACAGTACCTAGTTAATTATGTTTACATTGTTTTCAAAAAGTAAAAAAAATAGAGTATAAACATATTTTCAAATAGAAAAAGTTAAATATCTCGGTTACAAAAAATATTCAAGCAATTTAAATCAATATTGAAAAAACTGCCCATAAATTCAAAAACTAACTGAACCTATGAATATACCTAACTCGAATTCATCCATTCCAGGCAATCACATTTGAAATTATTTACGGGTGAGATAAAAAATAAAATCGAATGCAAACAGGTGAGATTGGAAAATAAATTGGCGCTCGCCCTGTTTGAGTTGCCTGACAAATAGATAGGGCGACGGAAACGTGATTTTTAACTGTGGGAAAGATAAACATTGGTTAGAAAGACGACCTCTTTCTAGTTTTATCTTTTGTTGCGATAATAACTCTAAAATTATTTCGAAATTGTTCAAGTTTGATGATACCATGGCACTACTAAATTTTTGCCAAACCCAAAAAATACGAAAACGATACGATAAAAAAAATGTTAATTTTTTCACTGTTGTGTCATAATGCCGATATAGTTAAATATAAACCTACTAGGGCTGAGAAGGTAATGTATCTATGCGAAGATAATGTGTCTTTGAGTTTTTTCGTATATTGGTTCTTCTTTGGTTCTGACAGATCAGCTTCTGATTTATTATTATTTACTCACGATAGTAATGAAACGAAATTTATTAAAAATTTTACTACATTATTTACAAACGTAGTTCGTAAAAATGTTATCAATTTCTTGTCTTATCATTATCATAATTGAATTATGAAATTACAATGCTAAGAAAATTTAATGTAAAGATTTATAATTATAATTAATCATAGTATTGTCTTTGGTGACAAGAGCATACGTACATAAAATAAATATGAATTATGAACTTGGTCCGCGTAAAAATTAGTAATAATAAACGAACAGGCAGACAGACATACATTCGTAACGAATTGACATTCATGGAATAAGACATTAGATTAGAGATTCTAATCGCTTCTTTGCTCTAGTGTAAAAAAAAAAGGTGTGTGTGCGATTCACACACGATAGAAGTGAAACTTCAGTAAATCGACGAAAGAATAAGATGAATAAAAAAAAAGTGTGTGTGTGTCAGCTACGACGCACGATTGGAGTCTACTACTTACGAACTATAATTATGATATATATCGAATAGAAAAAAAGGGTAAATGAACGCATCTGCTAAAATGATAAGAGGAACAAACATATATCTGTAATTATTCGGATTATTTATATTACTTCAATAAAGCGTACCTATTACATAAAGTATGTTACAAAATAATATAAATAAAATACAGCAATACCTCTTTGCGCGATACTTCGTAGTCTCAACTACGAAGTATCGCGCAAAGAAATTTAAATTATTTAAATAAAACATTGTATTTGTGTCTCTTACCATTTCCGTTTCATCTTTTTGCATCCGGTTTGAAATCACTACGATTCTATAGAAGTTTCACTTCAAAAGTACTTATCTTTAAGCGCCTATGATTATTTTTTTTTGTTTTTTTGTAATTTATTTTGACGTGTCTAAGTTTTGTAAAACCAAACTATGGAAATAAATGATTTTGTATCTTGTATCTTGAGGCAATGGATATTTTCTAAGTATGCTGTTTACCGCTATCTCTTAAATACATTATACTGTATCAATGTGCCCATTTTGTCACTGTATGAAATATGTATCTCCTATGTAGGTATGTTCCTATATTGTGTTGTGCAATAAAGGATTTTTGTATCGTATTGTACTTTGACATATAAATTACTTTATTTCAATTTCAAATGACGTACAAGACTAAAAATCGAAATTCAAAAGAATATCTTCTTATGCAAATTCATACTATTATTGACCTTACTCGCTACATTTTCAGCAAAGTTGATCTACCACAATTATAATACGTATCTATAGACAATTGTGGAAACATGACATGCTCCATTAGTGACGTCACGGAGAGTTCCGGCAGAGTGCTTGTCCAACACAGCTCGGGTTACGCAAACAACTGTCAGTATGGAAATACAAACAGTCAACCAATAGGTTACTAGGTATGGGGAGAGGAGATAATAGATTGAAATAATAGTCTGCTAAACGGCAAATACTCGATTGGTTTCGAGCACCAACCGATTGTTTATGGTTAGGTGACCATAGACAATCGGTTTGTGGGAATAGAAATTAGATCGTGTGGAGGCCGGTTGTCCGATGGAAATTTCGTAGGTATCATCGGAAGGGCTTACTCCAGAAATGCCCTGCGAAGGGGATAGCTCATGAAGCATTTAGTTCTAGTTTAATATTATATTTTCTCATCAGTCGGCGCATTCTGTAAACTCACTTCGATCCTTACTAAGCTGAATCCGCGGTGATTTAACAGTTTTGTATTCTGTAAAACTCGATAGCGCCTGTAGCGCCTCAGTGACGAGCGTTCGAAGTGAGCTCGGTCACTTGAGTGATTTCGAGTTCGGATTCGATTTTTTACAGAATGCGGCTGCTGATCCAATTTGATAATTAATAGAATAGCTTTTACACTTTTTCAGTATGTTCCAAGAATTATTTTAAAGTGTTCTTTTTTTATGATTGTGTTTGCTACCTAACGCTTAACAGCGCCAGTCGGTCTGGCATCATCTCTTCCATCTAGCGTCCCGAGATGCACACTTACTTTATTATTTTGCTTGTGAAATGTTCGGCAAAGGTCTCCTGCGATTCTTTCCAACAATCGGTATCAAGAACTATTATGCAATATGCAACCAGTCTACCCAATCCAGCCTTTAGACCAGAGTGGTCGGTTGATGTATAACCATTAAGGAGTTTAACAATACATAAACATATTTATCCTACTGAATATTTCTATACTATGTCGCTGCGTCCCCGCGAAGTATTGCGTCCGGCCCAGAACAGCACTAAATGCTTAGGACCTTTCTAACATACAAAAATGTTAAAGTGAGGTGGTTTTTTAGTATAAAAGAGTGAAGTTGGTAGCGAGTAGAGAATAAAGTAAGTAGGTTGAAGAGTTTGATTCCGGTTTGAAACAATGAGACGGCGATATGATTGTTCTGTTTATATAAAGTTGCAATGAGTTGCTGTCTGTAGTTTTACTTTGCTCTTATTATTCACTTATGAGGAAGACCTATGTCCTGCAGGAGACATTCTACAGCTGAGATAAAAAAAGCATCCTTTCTAAACATTACAAAAGTATTAAAACTTGAAACGGGTAACATACACTGTAACAGTTTTTCAATTTTCCGCTGCGCCATGGTAATGACCTTAAACTCAAAAACCGTTTACTGACTTAAAATTGTGAATACTTATTTAAACTAAAAGTTTTACAATTAAAAGCCACCACAGCTACCTTAGATTGATATTTTGTCTGCCTCAGTGGCGCGGCGGGCGAATTCGTCAAGTGTTTGTATGTATTATTATGAGATTGTTTTATTTAATAATTGAAACGGGATCTATGCCAAACATTTCGTAAAACAACAATTTTATTATTCGGTAAACATGTCTTATTAAATAATTTATTACATTAAGTTGAGGTGATAAATTAGGCAGTTATAAGTTCTGAAGCGCATAGATAATTTTCCTGAGCTTTCAAAAGGTTTAAAACCTCAAATCAAATCATTAGGTAATTGCAGTTTGCAGATTTTTCATTACAGGTCATTAAAGTTGTTATATCCTGGCCAGTGAGCCGCAGCACAATCATATTATGCATACAATCATACTTGTTTTAATGACGCACCATTGACTTGTAATTAATATTTGGATAATTAATATTTGTGGGAAGCGCTTTGCTTTCGGGTAAATTGAATAATGCCTTAATTTTGAAATGCCGATATTGCGTTTGGATTTTGGGTATCAAAGCTTGGAATTTCGTTTGATTGTATAAATTAGCCGTTTGTGTTTTTATTAAATGATAATAACACTATTAATTCTCATTAGTAACTTGGTTTATGTAGTAAGTACATCTTATATCGTTTGAAACCCCTATAGCATCTCTTAATACAACTGTACTGTCCGATGCCCTATTGACTGATTCAGTGGCGCGGTGAGCGAAGGTCCTATTATAGCGCAAAAGGTAGCGGGTTCGATTCCCGCCTATGGGTTTTGGTCTGTGTATTTTATTGTATCATAAAAAATAGAGGTTTAAATGTTTCTCTCAGTCACATATAAAGCGAGATGGCTCTTGACATAACTCACCATCAACTAAGTTTACTCTGATTTTGTGAAACAAGTCAAGTGTATTTGATGTCTTGTATCTACCCGTAACACAAGCTTAGAGCCTACCACGGGGCTAGTTGTTGTTGTGTGGATTATCCGGATATTTTAATAATTTTTTTTATTACTTACCTCTCTTTATAAAGCAGCAACAATTAAATATTATATTTGTTATTTTACGATGGATGAAATATTTTATTACACATAGTTTTAGCTAACAATGCTACTTACTACTCGGCAGCTCAAATGCTGTTATATCTTATATTGAACGTCTTGTCTGTGTCTTTTGCTATTTTTTCTGTTTGTGAATTATAGATTTATTATTAGAATTTAACGAAATCAAGTGTAAAATGTTACCTATGATTAAAAATAAACTACTGACACTTATTATTGACTGCCTCAGTGGCGCGGAGGTCCGTTTACGGTGCAGAAGGTAGCGGGTTCGATTCCCGCCGAGGGGTCGAGTGTTTGTATGTTCTACAAGCGTTTTCTCCTTGGTTTGGGTGTTTTATATGTATAAACAAAATGGTGTGTGTGCGATTCACACACGGTAGAAGTGAAACTTCAGTAAATCGACAAAAGAATGAATGAATATACAAAAATACTGTGCACAAAGATTTTGTTCGGGCGGTCACCCATCCAGGTACTGGCGTTCCGGAAAGTTGCTTAACCTTGTTAGCGTTTAAGATTGGCTTACCTGACGTATTTCCGTTGCATCCGGTCTGAAATCACAACGATTCTAAAGAAGTTTCACTTCAAAAACAACAAACAACCTATCAATCAATCAATCAACCTATCATGTCAATCTACCTATCTATGTATGTCCTATATTAAGTATATCAGATGTCTAGTACCCGTAACACCAGCTTAGAGCTTACCGCGGGGCTAGATGTCGTTGTGTGGATTGCCCGGGATATTTATTTATTATCAATACATAACACACTTTTAACACACCATAACACACTTCTTGACCAAAACATAGAGACCGATTTATTTGCCGATAAATGGGAAAACATTATTGCTGTTTGTTTGAGATTTTGTGAGAATGAAGAGTGAATGTGAATTGTTTTAATGAATGAATGGACTTCATCATCATCACCCTATTAACGTTCCCACTGCTGGGACACAGGGACTTCTCTCTTGACGAGAGAGATGGAGATGGATGAATGGACTTGATTATGTTTAACTTGTAATTAAAAATTCCTATTTTGTTATTTAATTTTATTTTTAAGAATCAAATTTTATCTATATTAATTTATTTCAAATGTATAAGTATATTAATTAGTGTAATTAAAAAAATAAATAAATATTTCCAGACAATGCACACAATAACATCATGCCCCGTGGTAAGCTCTAAGCTTGTGTTACGGGTACTAGATATCTGATATACTTAATATAATAATTATACATACCTATATAGATATTTTTTATTATAAATATTTAATTGATTTGTGTGTCGTGCTAATTAATTGAATAAATAAATAAATAAAAATCGATCTGGTGTGTTCCAGTGGACGGCGGTTTCTCCCGCAAGGCGTGCTGGTGGGACTTCGCGCGGCACCTGGACCGCCTGGACGCGGTGCTGTTCACGCGCCTGAACAACTGTTCAGTCTCCGGCATGGCCTCAGTCCTGCGCAGGAAGGCTGCTGCCACCGTCTACCCTCAGATAGGACACTTCTTCTGCAACCTGGAGGTGAGATTACACTTATTTTATTATATAATATACAAACCAACAAAATAATTAAACAAAACAAAATATGCTGAATAAAACACAAAACAACCAAAAAGAACCTAATATTTAATATAATTTTATGTTCGAGGGAATGCAAAAAGCCCACTCCTGGGTCTGCACACAAAAAGTTGAAGCTATAAGTTACTCATAGTTGTATCTATATGGCTATAAAAAACTAGTGTCGTGCCTTTGACTTTCCCGCCGCTTCTGATGGTCGAACAGATATAATCTTCAGTTACCATTGATGTTAGCTAAGATAGCTATGCAGGATATCAGTTCTTGTTATTTCTATGTTTGTTGTTGCATTTAAAAGTATTCTATGTGAAGCTAGATAGGTAAGGCAGAACTTACGTCTGATTAAAAAAAAAAGTGTTAGGGTTTTTTTTTTGCTATATAAGTTGTTGTTGTTTTAAGTAAACATGTTTTTGTAAAGGATGTCGGTATAAAAAACTACTATAATCTCTTAAACAAACTCTTCAAAGTTCTCAGAACATGCCGGTTACCTCACCATGAAGGCAAACCCTTCATTCCAGAAGAAAAATCCTGGGGTGCGCGGCGGGGGCTTAAACCCACGACCATCGGAATGAAAGTGATGTGTGCTCCCACTAAGCCAACCCAGCTTTAATAAATCTAAGATAATTTGTAAAACTAGGCGCTTTAACTTGTGAATGATAATGTTAACACGAGTCCGGGCGCCACTGCGTCGGGTCGCAAGGTTGTAACCCGAACGTAACGGTCCGTCGACTGCTACCGAGGAAGTACCTGAATATACGTGATTATTTTCCAGGAGCTGTAATACTTGGAGCTGGTACTTTAACATTATAATAATACAAATCTTAATAAATATAAATCTCGTGTCACAATGTTTGTCCTCAATGGACTCCTAAACCACTTAACCGATTATAATAAAATTCGCACACCATGTGCAGTTCGATCCAACTTGAGAGATAAGATGGTTATGGCGAGAAAAATTCGAATAATTTTTG
This sequence comes from Gymnoscelis rufifasciata, assembly GCA_929108375.1. Taxonomy (NCBI): domain Eukaryota; kingdom Metazoa; phylum Arthropoda; class Insecta; order Lepidoptera; family Geometridae; genus Gymnoscelis; species Gymnoscelis rufifasciata. The sequence continues at coordinate 14,504,498 of OV815314.1, forward strand.
GGAAAATTTTATACCCGTGCGACGCCGGGGCGGGCCGTAACTTTATAAAAGAACATGGTTTTTAACAATAATAATAATTCTTTATTGCGCACACAATTATAAAAGAAACATAACAATAATATTCTTAATACTATGCGACAATTGGCGGTCTTATCGCTCAAGAGCGATCTCTACCAGACAACCTTGAATGGATAGGATCATTGAGACATTAAAGGGGATCTGTGTGCAAATATGAATTAATTATAGATACTTACAGGATTATATATAACAAAAGTGACTAAAATAAACCTACATTATATGTAAATATACATACTATATCTAACCTAATAAACATAAATATATATACATAACCTACATAATTATAAAGTTAATTGAACTTAAAACGGTAACATACGATTTTTTTTAATTTTCCGATATTTCGACGCTGTTGCAAGCGCCATACCAAAACCGTCAAATCCCAGTTATCGGTATGTTACCCGTTTTAAGCTTAATATCATAAATATATTTAGAATAATTGTAATGATAAATGAAACTCGACTTCCGAAGGTCGAGGGCTTAAACCCCGCCGCATATTATTATTTTACTTCTTGAGAAAATTATTTGACATCACGGAAAACCGCCATGTTCTGACAGTTTTGAAGAGTTGGAAGAACATGAGACATTCATCATCCTGCACTTGGCGAGCATGGTGAATTAAGGCCTTCCCTTTGAGGAGAAGTTACTGGTGGTAGGCTTCGGCCGCGGCTTGTCACCACCCTCCGGGCTGGGCCAGTGCGTGAAGCGATTTTTTCGTGTTCGGTGGTCTGGAGAAGCCGTCTACTATGTAGGTCTTCATGCCCCATCTTAGACCACATCGTCACTTTACATCAGGTGAGATTGTGGTCAAATGAAGGCTTATCGAGCATAAAAAAAAAAGAAAAAGATAAGTGTAGTGTAGTGTAGGTACACAGCAGTGGGAACTTAAATAGGGGTGCATAGACATAATAATATAGTCGGATAAACCTAACTGAAATTTTACAATCAGCTATTAAGATTTCGATTCATAAACTTTGTGACGCCGAGCCGTGAAAAGAATTCATTATTCAAAAGGACTCACTAAAATTACGTTGGTATTGTAAATAATTATTAGTTCATTACAACGATTACTGAGGCATAACATATCGTTTTTCTGTGAGATACTGAGCGCAGTATCAAAGTCACATCAGTACTGATCTGACATCTTGTTCCATTTAAAGAATATCTCGTGTGTGATAGTTTTGTGTTAAGGAGATGAAATGATGAGGTATTTACGAAAATTTTTTGTGTTTGTATATTTTATTATACATTTGCTTATCTCGGCTTAACACACCATTACACGCGCTCCATACACGACGCTTCAAATCTTATTATATGAAATTCTCCTGTCACAGTGTTAGTTACCATTCCGAACGGCTTTACCGATATTTGCCAAATTTTATATGCCCATTCAGTAGGTCTGAGAATCGGCTACTATTTTTCATTTTGCTAAACAACGTTTGCTGCTGTCAGCTAGTAGCATATAATGCTGAAAGGGTGTGAATGGCATGCACTAGGTGGACATATTTTTAACCCCCGACAAAAACAGAGGGATGCTATAAGTTTGACGTGTCTGTCTGTCTGTGACATTATAGCTCCCGAACGGATGCGCGATTTAATTTTTTTTTTTTTTGAACGATAGCTGAGTTTCGCGCTAGTATTCTTGTATTATCCGTAACCTTCGCGCACAGGATTCGATCCTGCATCTCCGGGAGAGCGCCCCGACGTGCTACCCATATAACACCAACGCGCCAATTACGTGATACGTCGAAAACCTTCGTTATTTATCACTTTAAAAAAAAACATTAAGATTTTAGTATTCAAATATATATGGTAATATTTTGTATATTATTGGTATTGGTTATCTAACGCCTGTTCACTATCTCCGACTGTAGTAAAATAGCTCTCTAAGTCAGCTATTCTGACTGCCTCAATGGTGCGGTAGGCGCAGGCCGAATCGAACTCACTACGAGTTCGATTCTCGCCATGGGGTCAAGTGTTTGTGTTCTGCAAGCATTTTCTCCATGGTAATTATTAATAGCATGTATTTATATTTAGGACAGAATTAACTTTTAAAAAGACATATTCACACACACACACCCACACGTATATACTACTCGCTTGTGTATACGACTGTCGTTCCAATAATAAATATTTTGGAAATAGGGATTTTGCTGCGCGATCGAACTGATAAAAATGTGATAGTACCACCTTTCATACAAAAAAAAAACTAGATTTAACATTCTCCATGTCCCAGACAGACAGACAGACACGTCAAACTTATAACACCCCTCTTTTTTGGGAGCCTCTATATGGGAGCCCCATTATAATATTAATTAATTGTGTGTTTTAGTATTTGTTGTTAAAGCGGCAACATAAAAACATCCTTCATAATTTCAACTCTCTAGCTATCACTAATCACAGACAGATCTGGTGACAGACAAGCAGACAGACAATACACATACATAAGAATTATATTATAGGACAGCATTAATAAACATTTCTTTAACATAATATTCATTTATTGATTTTTTAATAAGATAAAGCTATCCACGCGCTTTCGTTCATCATCACCCTATTAACGTCCCCAATGCTGGGACACAGGGACTTCTCTCTTTGAGAGAGATTAGGCCTTTTAATTCACCACGCTGGCCAAGTGCGGGTTGGTGAATGACACCTTCAAACTCTTTAAAGTGCTCAGAACATACCGGCTTCCTCTCGATGTTTGCTTTCACCGTTAAAGCACGTGTTTTAAGCGCACATAAATTTCTTTGGAAGAAAAATCCAGAGGTGCAAAGTCAAAGTCAAAATCAAAACGTTTATTTCCTTATTCGCTTATGCATACATGGACAGGTCAACTTAAAGCCAATTTAAATAAAAACAAAGGAAATAACATTGTCTTGACAGTGCGTGGTTTGAACCCACGAGCTTCGGAACGAAAGTCGAGTGTTGTACCACTTACGGCCGTTCCCAATATTCAATCGATCTCTTGTTTTGCCTTACTGACGATAGAAACATCTATCTATCCTTAATTTGGCCGTCCCAATAAACATACTAGCGGTAGGCAATCCTATCTCTGGGTGCTATCTACCGATGAGAGGGCGGATAGCTAGCTATCTACAGATCGCAGCCTGTATGAAAATGACAGTTCATGCGTCCCAATAATAACAAAGGGTCTATCTGTCAGTAACATTGGTAAACCCTAGCCAACACGGCTTCGCTTTCGTTACTAAGCATTTTTTGTGACCTTTCAGGAGCGTCGGGCCCTAGCAAGCCCGGACGGCGACAAGGACAGCGACCCTTTGCTGGTCTCGCTCTTACAAGAAGGTGCTGACATGATGGCGGACCTGCGCCACCTCAACCTGAAGCCCCAGCACTGCTACCGGAGCCCTGAGCCTATCAACCTGTACCATAAAGTTGGACATGGTTAGTTAACGTTACCGTAACAATGGGTAGATAGATAAATAAATAAATAAATATTTCCGGACAACTCACACAGCATCACCTAACCCCAAACTAAGCAGAGCTTGTACTATGGGTGTTAGGTGGCTGATATACTACATAGATACATTTTTTTTTTGTAAATACATACATTATGATACATAGAAAACACCCAGACCCGAAACCAGAAATTGTAGATCGTACAAAATCTGGTCCCCCGGCGGGAATCGAACCCGCAACCTCTTGCGCCTCAAGCGGACGTTCGCCCACCGAGCCACAGAGGTCGTCAAATCAAATCGTCGTTAGATAGATAGATAACACTTTATTGCACACCACACAAAACACACAAAAAAAAACAAACAGACTTAGCATAATGTTGGAGTACAATGGGCGACCTTATCGCTATGAGCGATCTCTTCCAGGCAACCTTTGGATGGACAGGATCAAGAGTAACAAAAAAGACAGTGGTGTAATAGGAAGGAAACATATAACTATATAACACACATAAATATATATATATATATATATATATACTACTGTTTTATAACTATACAATACCTACTTGAGAAAGGGACAAATGGTATTAAAAGTAATTTAAAGATATTATAGACGAATAAACTTAATAAAAAGATTAAATAGGTATACATACATAGTGAAACTGCAACTACGAAGATATAGAATAGTAATCGGTAAGTTTCTTCTTGAATATAGGTAGAGATGGCAATGGGATGTGTGTTCTAGACTTTTTGCTTTTACTTATTACCATCATCATCATCATAAAATAAATATAAATATTTCCGGACAATCCACACAACAACATCTAGCCCCGTGGTAAGCTCTTAGCTTGTGTTACGGGTACTAGACATCTGATATACTTAATATAATATACATACATACATACATAGATATTTTTAATATGCATATTATATTTTTTATTATCATAATCCCTAGTCTGACGTCATCCACTGCTGGATGACTTCTTGCTCTTTTTAAATATCAGAGTTGTAAATATATTTAATACTAGTGGCCCGCCCCGGCTTCGCACAGGTTTTTATTCATTCTTTTTTCCCGGCAATTATTCGATTTTTTATCCTTTTAAACCTTCCCTAGACCTCCACGAACATGTCAAGACCATGATAAGATAAATCCGTCAGCCGTTCTCGAGTTTTAATCAGACTAACGAACAACAATTCATTTTTATTTATATAGATGTTTGAGATGGACTCGTACTACAACCACGGTTCTGTGTACAGGTGTGTGTGTGTGTGTGTGTGTGTGTGTGTGTTTCTACAAAAGGGAAAAAAAAACGCAAAATGATTTTTTTAAAGTTCAATATGAGGCGGTTAGACCAGCCGCCCTAAGTACTCGCCGCGTGGCATAACTTTATAAAATCACGTTTGCTGTATGGGATTGTATGATAAGTAATGTGTTTAGTATGTTTGTTATAGCGACAACAGAAATGTAATATACACAAATTAAAACTCTCATGGTTCTTGAGATACAGCCTGGTGACAGACAAACAGACACACAGGCGACGAAGTAATAGGGTCCCTTTTTGCCTTTTTGGTACGGAATCCTAAAATTAAGCAATCTGTCAAGAATATATTTTTTCCATGTTTCATTTATTACTCTAACTGCGTTTTAAATTTAAATGTTCGCGTAATTTATTATTTTTTAATAAACATTTTAATTATAATGAGGATTAAAAGAATTAATTATAATAATTTTAAGTATGATGACGTATTCACGCATGATCTAAGTTTCTATGGAAACAAAATTAAATGCCTTAACTTTGACTTACCTCAGCCGGGTCATTCGGCGCCAACCTCCCTCTCAGATCATAACTCCTCCCTCCGGGCTGGGCCAGTGCGTGAAGCGATTTTTTCGTGTTTCGTAATGTGGTCCGGAGAAGCCATCTTCTAGGCCTTCATGCTCCATCTTAGACCACATCGTCACTTTACATCAGGTGAGATTGTGGTCAAAAGAAGGCTTTTCAAGCACTAAAATAAAAACAAAAAAAAAAACTAACATCGAACACTCGTTCCAGGGACACTCGACATGTACGTACTGAATCCGTCCAAGGACTCAAAGTACGTCCGCGAGTTCCTGAAGCGGTGGCACAGCAGCGAGCAGAAGCTGTTCTCCGGCGCCGCCGCCTCCGGCCAGTTCTCCTTCCCCGTGCCCAACGTCGTGTCCATCTGCGCGCTTCTCGTTTGGCGCCCCGCCAACCCCGACGACTCCGTCACCAGGATCATGTTCCCCGGCTCCACCCCGCAGCACAAGATATTCGAGGGCCTCGAGAGACTCAAGCATCTGGAGTTCCTCAACCATCCGACCTGCACGGGCAGGCAGATGCGGGCGCCGACCCCGACGCCGACCGCAGTCCCCAAAACGACCAAGGCCGTCCCGAGACCCGCGAGGGAGAAGGCTGTCGTTGAAAAAATTAAGGACGAGAAAATAGAGACCGAAGTCCGCAAAGAGAAGGACGAGACGGATTCCAAAAACATTATCGACAACAAGTTGCTGAGCGAACTTGTCGATGGGGAGGATAAGAAGTTGGAGAAAGTTTTGGGCGATGCTATCATCGCGAGAGCGGATGTTTTGGATGAAACCGCTAAAGTTGAGCAGGCTAAAAAGAAAGAGATAAAGAAAAAGGCAGGCGAGAAGAAGATCAGACGCGTCGAAAAGACCGAGGACGCGAAAGACTCCGTGGTTAAATCTATTGATACAAAAAAATCGTCCGACGTTGATATCAAGCATAAAACTGAAATAAAGAAAAAGTCTGAGACTCGAACGAAAACGGAGTCCACCGTGACAAGAAGTAAAATGAGCCAGCGGACCACCCAAAAAACTGAAAGAAAAGTGACCACCGCTGCAACGGATAAAAAGGCAGGCTCGGAGGAAAAGAGATCTCCTCCAGTGACACCTAAAAAATCCGCAGAGATTAGAGCTGCACCGACGGGCGTCCAGCCCGCTGTAAAAGAAAGGGTCAAAGCCAAATCTAGAAGACTGAGTCCTGGAAGCACTCCTGCCAAGAGCACCAAAGAGGCACAGAATCGAAAGGTTGTCGAATCTAAATATAAACAAGTATCACCGAAACGTGATTTAGCTCAAAAGCCAGCTGAGAAGAAAGAAGCCAAAAAACGTGAGCCCATTTCTCGACGACCGCGACCTTTAGCTTCGCCTGTGAAAGGTCTGAAATCTATGAAGAGTCCCACAAAATCTGTAAAATCTAAGTCGGAAGCTTCAAAATTAAAAGGAATGCAAAGAGTAAATTATGAAGATATTCTAAGAGACGCTAAAAAATCGGACGAAGATACTTCAAAGTCTCTTGATGATATAAAATTACAAGAACTTGATGACAGAGAGGAGCAAGAGATTGTAAGAGAAATAGAAGCAGTGTTTAATCGTGATAGTGAGGCCGAAGAAAAAATTGAGTACGTAGGTAGATCTGATATTGAAAAAATTACATGCATGATAGATGATACCAAGACAGAAACGACTGCTGACGGAGAATTTGAAGAAGAATATCTTATCATTGAAAAAGAAGTAGTGGACCAGTATACCGAAGAAGCGGAACATGATGAGCTTCAAAAGCATCTTAAGGACATAGAAGAATCTGAAAAGAATAAAGAAACTGTTATACATGATGCTGTTAAGGTGAAAACAAGTTCACCAAAGCTAGAAGACGACGCTAAGCAAATCGAATCAAAAGAACATTCAGAAAGTGTTGAAGAAAAACAAGATATTAGCAGCGAAAAGAAAACTTCAGACAGTAAAAGTGGTGTTGTCAAACCAAAAGATTCCGTTGAGCTTAATCTTGTTCAAGAATCTCAGCCGGATGAAAAAATATCAACAACGGCAGAATCAGGAGCAACAACAGCGCCAACTTTGCCAGAAGATGAAAGAATTACACTTGATGGTATCAAAGAAGACCAACTGATTGAAGAAAAATATGCCAATGAAGAAACAAAAGAAACAACTCTTCCGAAGAGTTTGCTTGACAAACAAAGGCCTATTTCAATAGAAAAAACAAGACTTGACTCTATACCTCCCGCACCAATTCGTGAAATTGTCAAAACCCCCGATGAGGTGGCTGATCTTCCACTTCATGAAGTAGCTGATTATAAAACTTATGAAGAGAAAAAGACACCCGTTGAAGAAGATGCATTTAAAAGAAAACCTGACATTGGATTTGTCCAAGAAATTAAAGTTCCTACAGACTTAGCGATTCCAGAACAACCATGCCTGAAAGAAGCGAAACCAATCGAAGATGATGTTATAGTTAAAACTGTACAAAGTGCTTCACACGCTGAGGTTGTAACAGTAACTCCAGGCTCAGCGCCAGAATCGCCCATGTACCACGAACAAATGAAAGTATCTTCAATACCTGGGCCTGATCTAAAAACAGTTAAAGAATATGATGATACGGACTATGGTTATGGACACTACACGGAAAAATTACGGGAAACACACATAACGACTCTCGACTCCCCAATAAAAGAAGATATCATAGCCATTGATGAAATACCTTGCATGCCCGAAAAAATACCATCTATACCAGAAGACGTCGAGAAAGAGATAGAAGAAGCTCAAAAACTTGAAGTTCATGACATACTTCCTTCACTTCCAGTAAGCCCTAAAGAAATAGAGAAAATAGTTGCTGATGTCGCCGAAGTATTGAAGTCTGACAAAAGTCTCGATGAGATAATGAAAGAAAAATCTCCAGTATTACCAAGAAAATCTCCTGAAATTGCTATGAAACCTGGCCACTCAGAAATGAGTGCACTTGAAGCTACCAAAGCTCTCTTATTAACCGAAACAGAAATAAAACATGATCTTACAGTAGATATTAAGCCACAGGAATCTACTAAACTGGATATTCAAAAAGAAGTATCTCCAGCAAGATCAGTTACATCAGAAGATATCAGTGATGAAGTTTCAGACAAAACTATTTTAAGTGAAAGTAAAAGGTCAAAACGTGATACGCGTCAAGAAGAAAAGCCTATATTTAGCTCAATGAATTTCGGATTAGGCGAATTCGATTCATCAGAAGATAAACAAAAGAAAGAGGAAACAGAAAATGAAAAACAAACAACTACAAAAGAAATAAAGATTGAAGCAGATAAAACATTGAGCAAAACTATTGAAACTTCAAAAACTTTAGAAAAGCTCGAAGAAAAAATTACGGACATGAAGAAAAAAGACCAAATAAAGTGTCGGAGCATACTTGAAACCAGCACTGATTCCACCATCGATATCAAAATGAGTTCGATAGCTGACAGCTCTCTCAGCAAAGTTCCTGAAACAGAACATAGTATTGAGAGTGATGTTCAGACAGAAAAAATATATACTGGTACAGGCGCCAAAATTTCTGAAGAAACGATGCATGAAGAAGAAAAGAAGCCCAAAAGACGTAGTCCTCTTTCAGAAAAAGAAGACAAAAAGAGACTTATTTCTGAAAAAGAAGATGCTGATGAAATAGAAGTCACAGATGTTAGTAAAATTAAAACGGATATTGTTTCTTACCAACTTGATGATAAGCAAGTAAGCTTAGAAACTGATATTCATGACAAAGATACGAAATTGGTTATGGATATCGATGGTGCTGCAAGTGAACTTGATAAAGTCATAACTCAAAAAGAAGGGAAAAAGGACAAAATTGATAAATTTATGACAAAATTGGATGAAAAAGTAAGTGCTACTAAAGACTTCTTTAGTGGAAAATTATTTGGTAAAAAATCGACTAAAGAGACAAGTCCTGAGCAAGAAAATGAAAAATCTAAACCTGCGTCCAAGGAATCTTCTGAAATTATCAAAAAAGAATATCAAAGTCCGTTTGAAAAAGCTGATGCTCCAAGTTTACCTGGAAAAGAATTAAGCCCTGAGGATGATGATGAGAAAACAACAAGCCCAATAACGATAGATGAGAAACCACCAAGCCTTATTCAAGATGCTAAAGAATCAATTACCGCATTATTAGACTTAGACAGTACTAAAACAAGTGAGAATCAAGATGAATTCAGTCCTGTAGTTGATGATGAAGAAGTTTTGAGTGCCCTAAAAAAACTAGAACTAACTGCGGAAAAAACAGTTTCTTCTATTGACAAAGAACTTTCAGAAGCCTTTACAAAGATGGAAAAGTTACTCCCGAAAGTTGAAACGCAGGATCCGACCTCCTGCAGTTCTAAAAAATCACCGAGTCCAGTAGACAGAGAACCAAGTCCACTGAAATTGGACGAAAGGAAGACGAGTGTCATTTCCGACAAAGCGCCTAGTCCAGTAGAAAGGGAACCAAGCCCACTTAAATTGGACGAAAGAAAGACGAGTGTGATTTCTGACAAAGCGCCTAGTCCAGTAGAAAGGGAACAAAGCCCAATAGAAAAAGCAGCAAGCCCACTTAAAGAATCCGACGGGAAGTCAAGTATTGCTTCGGATAAGGCACCAAGTCCGATAGACAGGGAACCTAGTCCACATAAGTTGGGCGAAAGAAAAGAAAGTGTGATTTCTGACAAAGCGCCAAGCCCAATTGAGAAAAAAACTAGCCCACTAAAAGAGGGCGACAGGAAGCCAAGTATTGCTTCGGATAAGGCACCAAGTCCATTAGACGGGGAACCAAGTCCACTTAATTTGGACGAAAGGAAGACGAGTGTCATTTCCGACAAAGCGCCTAGTCCAGTAGAAAGGGAACCAAGCCCACTGAAATTGGACGAAAGAAAGGCGAGTGTCATTTCTGACAGAGCACCTAGTCCAGTAGAAAGGGAACCAAGCCCACTTAAGTTGGACGAAAGAAAGGCGAGTTTCATTACTGACACAGCGCCAAGCCCAATTGAAAAAGGAACAAGCCCACTAAAAGAAGACGACAGAAAAGCTAGTCTTGCCTCAGAAAAGGCGCCAAGTCCTGTAGAAAGAGAACCAAGTCCTCGTAAGTTGGATGAAAGGAAGGTGAGCGTCATTTCTGACAAAGCGCCTAGTCCAGTAGAAAGGGAACCAAGCCCACTGAAATTGGACGAAAGAAAGGCGAGTGTCTGTTCTGACAGAGCACCTAGTCCAGTAGAGAGGGAACCAAGCCCACATAAGTTGGACGAAAGAAAGGCGAGTGTCATTTCTGACAAAGCGCCAAGCCCAATTGAAAAAGGAACAAGCCCACTAAAAGAAGACGACAGAAAAGCTAGTCTTGTCTCAGAAAAGGCGCCAAGTCCTGTAGAAAGAGAACCAAGTCCTCTTAAGTTGGATGAAAGGAAGGTGAGCGTCATATCTGACAAAGTGCCTAGTCCAGTAGAAAGGGAACCAAGCCCACTTAAGTTGGACGAAAGAAAGGCGAGTGTCGTTTCTGACAAAGCGCCAAGTCCAATTGAGAAAGAAACAAGCCCACTAAAAGAAGACGACAGAAAAGCTAGTCTTGCCTCAGAAAAGGCGCCAAGTCCTGTAGAAAGAGAACCAAGTCCTCTTAAGTTGGATGAAAGGAAGGTGAGCGTCATTTCTGACAAAGCGCCTAGTCCAGTAGAAAGGGAACCAAGCCCACTTAAGTTGGACGAAAGAAAGGCGAGTGTCGTTTCTGACAAAGCGCCTAGTCCAGTAGAAAGGGAACCAAGCCCACATAAGTTGGACGAAAGAAAGGCGAGTGTCATTTCTGACAAAGCGCCAAGCCCAATTGAAAAAGGAACAAGCCCACTAAAAGAAGACGACAGAAAAGCTAGTCTTGTCTCAGAAAAGGCGCCAAGTCCTGTAGAAAGAGAACCAAGTCCTCGTAAGTTGGATGAAAGGAAGGTGAGCGTCATTTCTGACAAAGCGCCTAGTCCAGTAGAAAGGGAACCAAGCCCACTGAAATTGGACGAAAGAAAGGCGAGTGTAATTTCTGACAGAGCACCTAGTCCAGTTGAGAGGGAACCAAGCCTACATAAGTTGGACGAAAGAAAGGCGAGTGTCATTTCTGACAAAGCGCCAAGCCCAATTGAAAAAGGAACAAGCCCACTAAAAGAAGACGACAGAAAAGCTAGTCTTGTCTCAGAAAAGGCGCCAAGTCCTGTAGAAAGAGAACCAAGTCCTCTTAAGTTGGATGAAAGGAAGGTGAGCGTCATTTCTGACAAAGCGCCTAGTCCAGTAGAAAGGGAACCAAACCCACTTAAGTTGGACGAAAGAAAGGCGAGTGTCGTTTCTGACAAAGCGCCAAGTCCAATTGAGAAAGAAACAAGCCCACTAAAAGAAGACGACAGAAAAGCTAGTCTTGCCTCAGAAAAGGCGCCAAGTCCTGTAGAAAGAGAACCAAGTCCTCTTAAGTTGGATGAAAGGAAGGTGAGCGTCATTTCTGACAAAGCGCCTAGTCCAGTAGAAAGGGAACCAAGCCCACTTAAGTTGGACGAAAGAAAGGCGAGTGTCGTTTCTGACAAAGCGCCTAGTCCAGTAGAAAGGGAACCAAGCCCACATAAGTTGGACGAAAGAAAGGCGAGTGTCATTTCTGACAAAGCGCCAAGCCCAATTGAAAAAGGCACAAGCCCATTAAAAGAAGACGACAGAAAAGCTAGTCTTGTCTCAGAAAAGGCGCCAAGTCCTGTAGAAAGAGAACCAAGTCCTCTTAAGTTGGATGAAAGGAAGGTGAGCGTCATTTCTGACAAAGCGCCTAGTCCAGTAGAAAGGGAACCAAGCCCACTTAAGTTGGACGAAAGAAAGGCGAGTGTCGTTTCTGACAAAGCGCCAAGTCCAATTGAGAAAGTAACAAGCCCACTAAAAGAAGACGACAGAAAAGCTAGTCTTGCCTCAGAAAAGGCGCCAAGTCCTGTAGAAAGAGAACCAAGTCCTCTTAAGTTGGATGAAAGGAAGGTGAGCGTCATTTCTGACAAAGCGCCTAGTCCAGTAGAAAGGGAACCAAGCCCACTTAAGTTGGACGAAAGAAAGGCGAGTGTCGTTTCTGACAAAGCGCCTAGTCCAGTAGAAAGGGAACCAAGCCCACTTAAGTTGGACGAAAGAAAGGCGAGTGTCGTTTCTGACAAAGCGCCTAGTCCAGTAGAAAGGGAACCAAGCCCACATAAGTTGGACGAAAGAAAGGCGAGTGTCATTTCTGACAAAGCGCCAAGCCCATCGGAAAAAGGAACAAGCCCACTAAAAGAAGACGACAGAAAAGCTAGTCTTGTCTCAGAAAAGGCGCCAAGTCCTGTAGAAAGAGAACCAAGTCCTCTTAAGTTGGATGAAAGGAAGGTGAGCGTCATTTCTGACAAAGCGCCTAGTCCAGTAGAATGGGAACCAAGCCCACTGAAGTTGGACGATAGAAAGGCGAGTGTCATTTCTGACAAAGCGCCAAGCCCAATTGAGACAGAAACAAGCCCACTAAAAGAAGACGACAGAAAAGCTAGTCTTGTCTCAGAAAAGGCGCCAAGTCCAATGGAAAGAGAACCAAGTCCTCTTAAGTTGGATGAAAGGAAGGTGAGCGTCATTTCTGACAAAGCGCCTAGTCCAGTAGAAAGGGAACCAAGCCCACTTAAGTTGGACGAAAGAAAGGCGAGTGTCGTTTTTGACAAAGCGCCTAGTCCAGTAGAAAGGGAACCAAGCCCACATAAGTTGGACGAAAGAAAGGCGAGTGTCATTTCTGACAAAGCGCCAAGCCCATCGGAAAAAGGAACAAGCCCACTAAAAGAAGACGACAGAAAAGCTAGTCTTGCCTCAGAAAAGGCGCCAAGTCCTGTAGAAAGAGAACCAAGACCTCTTAAGTTGGACGAAAGAAAGGCGAGTGTCGTTTCTGACAAGGCGATAAGCCCAATTGAGAAAGAAACTAGCCCACTAAAAGAGGACGACAGAAAGCCAAGTATTATTTCCGATAAGGCGCCTGGTCCAGTAGAAAGGGAACCAAGCCCACTGAAGTCGGATGAAAGAAAGACGAGTGTAATTTCTGACAAAGCGCCTAGTCCAGTAGAAAGGGAACCAAGCCCTCTTAAGTTGGACGAAAGAAAGGCAAGTGTCACTTCAGATAAAGAGCCAAGCCCTCTGTATACGGATAAAGAAACTAAATTTCTTAATGTTAATAGCGCAGAATTAATGTCAATTTTATCACGTATTGAAAATATTACAAAGCGCAAGTTTGACGACAAGACGATCAAAGAACAAATTCTTAGACCAGAACCATCTCTTGAAGGTTTCACTCCGATTGGTGAGCCTGCAGTGTCCGAGTCAGCAGAAAGTAAATTAATAACAGAAAACACAAACACTTATGAAAGAATATCTTACACTAAGACGGCTAACTCTGTTTTTTCAAACAAGAAAAACATATTAAAAAATAAAACGGTAATCTTCAAAACGATTACTGACCAACACGATGATATATCATTTGACAAAACTTGGTCCACAACAGTCATTTCTGATGCCTTAGATGAACATTTAGGCATTGATGAAAGTCTTCAGAACAGAGGTTACAGACCATTTGGTGAACCAAATGTTAACAAGTCAAAGAATACAGAAGATATCATGATAAATGGCGTAAAAGTAAGACGTATATTGACTATTGTCACAACAAGAAACTACTATGTTCTAAATGAATCCACAAAAACTGTTACCATTAATGCAACCATTGAGGAAAACGAGTTCCCAAATAAAACAAGAAATATTAACATATTTGAAAACATTTCACTTGCTGATGGGATGTTAGAAATATCTGAAGAAGTAACGTCCGAAATATCGCCAGCTCAAATACCGAGAATAATCGAGCAAAAACCAAGTCCGACTATTGACGAAATAAACAAACTAACTGATCTAAAAGCAAGCCTAGAAAAGGACAAAACGACAAGCGCTGTCGATACAGAACCAAGTCCTATCAATGAAGACGAAATGAAAGCAAGCCTCGTTTCTGAAAAATCACCAAGCCCTGTCACCTTACAACAAAGCCCTATTTTGGAAAACGATAGAAAAGCAATTATTGCCCTTGACAAAGAACCAAGTCTTGTCGACAAAGAGCCAATCCCTATTGCCAAGGAGCCAAGTCCCACGAAGGAAGATAACAAGAAAGCAAGCCTTATCTCTGATGAAGTACCAAGCGCAGTCGATAAAGCACCAAGCCCTGTCGACAAAGAGCCAGGCCTTGTTGGCAAAGAACCGAGTCACACCAAGGATGATGTTAGGAAAACAAGCCTTGTCTCTGATATTGCATCTAGCCCAGTGGAGAGAGAGCCAAGTCCTATCAAGGAAGTTGATAGAAAAGCGAGTATTATATATGCGAGTATAGATAAAGTACCAAGCCCAGTCGACATAGCACCAAGCCCTGTCGACAAAGAGCAAAGTCCTGATGGGAAGGAGCCAAGTCCCACGAAGGAAGATGACAGAAAAGCTAGCCTTATCTCTGATAAAGTACCAAGCCCAGTCGAAATAGCACCAAGCCCTGTCGACAAAGAACAAAGCCCTACTGGGAAGGAGCCAAGTTCAATCAAGGATGTTGATAGGAAAACAAGCCTTGTCTCTGATAAGGTATCTAGCCCAGAGGAGGGAGAACCAAGTCCTATCAAGGAAGATGATAGAAAAGCGAGTATTATCTCTCATAAGGTACCAAGTCCAGTCGACAAAGAGCCAAGCCCTGTTGGCAAGGAACCAAGTTCCACCAATGATGATGAAAGGAAAACAAGCCTTGTCTCTTATAAGGCACCAATCCCAGTAGACAAAGCGCTAAGCCCTATCGATAAAGAGCCAAGCCCCGTGGAGAGAGAACCAAGTCCTATCAAGAAAGATGATAAAAAAGCAAAGATTATCTTTGATAAGGCACCAAGCCTAGTCGTCAAAGAGCCAAGTTCTGTTGGAAAAGAGCCAAGTCCCACCAAGGAAGATGACAGGAAAGCGAGCCTTATTTCTGATAAGGCACCAAACCTAGTCGACAAAGAGCCATGCCCAGTTGACAAAGCACCAAGCCCTGTTGGGAAGGAGCCAAGTCCCACCAAGGAAGAAGACAGGAAAGCTAGCCTTATCTCTGGCAAAGCATCAAGCCCAGTTGACAAAGCACCACTCCCTGTTGGAAAAGAGCCAAGTCCCACCAAGGAAGATGACAGGAAAGAAAGCCTTATCTCTGATAGAGCACCAAGCCTAGTTGACAAAGCACCAAGCCCTGTCGACAAAGAGCCAAGCCCTGTTGAAAAGGAGCCATGTCCCACCAAGAAAGATGAAATCCCTGTCGGTAAAGAGCAAAGTCCTGATGGAAAGGAGCCAAGTCCTACGAAGGAAGATGACAGGAAAGCAAGCCTTATCTGTGATAAAGTATCAAGCCCAGTCGACAAAGCACCAAGCCCTGTCGACAAAGAGCAAAGCCCTGTTGGGAAGGAGCCAAGTTCCACCAAGGATGATGATAGGAGAAAAAGCCTTGTCTCTGATAAGGTATCTGTCCCAGAGGAGAGAGAGCCAAATCCTATCAAGGAAGATGATAGAAAAGCGAATATTATCTCTGATAAGGCACCAAGCCCAGTGGAGAAATCACCAAGCCCTGTCAACAAAGAGCCAAGCCCTGTTGGGAAGGAGCCAAGTCCAACCAAGGAAAATGACAGGAAAGCAAGCCTTATCTCTGAAAAAGCATCAAGCCCAGTTGACAAAGCACCAAGCCCTGTTGGCAAGGAGTCAAGTCCTACCAAGGAAGATGACAGGAAAGATAGCCTTATCTCTGATAAAGCACCAAGCCCTGTCGATAAAGAGCCAAGCTCTGTTGAAAAGGAGCCATGTCCCACCAAGGAAGATGACAGGAGAGCTAGCCTTGTCTCTGATAAAGCACCAAGCCCAGTTGACAAAGCACCAAGCCCTGTCGACAAAGAGCCAAGCCCTTTTGAAAAGGAGCCATGTCCCACCAAAAAAGATGAAAGCCCTGTCGGCAAAGAGCAAAGTCCTGATGGAAAGGAGCCAAGTCTCACGAAGAAAGATGACAGAAAACCAAGCCTTATCTCTGATAAAACACCAAGCCCGGTTGACAAAGCTCCAAGCCTTGTTGGGAAGGAGCCAAGTCCTATCAAGGAAGATGATAGAAAAGCAAGTATTATCTCTGATAAGGCACCAAGCCTAGTCGATAAAGAGCAAAGCCCAGTTGACAAAGCACCAAGCCCTGTCGACAAAGAGCCAAGCCCTGTTGGGAAGGAGCCAAGTCCTATCAAGGTAGATGATAGAAAAGCAACGCTTATCTTTGATAAAACACCAATCCCAATTGTCAAAGCTCCCAGCCCAGTAGACAAAGCACCAAGCCCTGTCGACAAAGAGCCAAGCCCTGTTGGGAAGAAGCCAAGTCCTATCAAGGACGATGATAGAAAAGCAAGTATTATCTCAGATAAAACAACAAGCCTAGACGACAAAGAGGTAAGCCCAGTTGATAAAGCACCAAGCCCTGTCGACAAAGAACTAAGCCCTCTTGAGAAGGAGCCTAGTCCTATCAAGGAAGATGATAGAAAAGCAAGTATTATCTCCGATAAGGCACCAAGCCTTGTGGAAAAAGCACCAAGCCCTGTCAACAAGGAGCCCAGCCCTGTTGGGAAGGAGCCAAGTCCTATCAGGGAAGATGATAGAAAAGCAAGTATTATCTCTGATAAGGCACCAAGCCCAGTGGAAAAAGCACCAAGCCCTGTCGACAAAAAGCAAAGTCCTGTAGGGAAGGATGATAGGAAAGCAAGTATTTTCTCTGATAAGGCACCAAGCCCAGTGGAGAAATCACCAAGCCCTGTCGACAAGGAGCCAAGCCCTGTTGGGAAGGAGCCAAGTCCAACCAAGGAAGATGACAAGAAAGCAAGCCTTATCTCTGACAAAGCATCAAGCCCAGTTGACAAAGCACCAAGCCCTATTGGGAAGGAGCCATGTCCCACCAAGGAAGATGACAGGAAAGCTAGCCTTATCTCTGATAAAGAACCAAGCCCAGTTGACAAAGCACCAAGCCCTGTCGACAAAGAGCCAAGCCCTGTTGAAAAAGAGCCATGTCCCACCAAAAAAGATAAAAGCCCTGTCGGCAAAGAGCAAAGTCCTGATGGAAGGGAGCCAAGTCCCACGAAGGAAGATAACAGAAAACCAAGCCTTATCTCTGATAAAGCACCAAGCCCAGTTGACAAAGCTCCAAGCCCAGTAAACATAGCTCCAAGCCCAGTAGACAAAGCACCATTCCCTGTTAGGAAGGAGCCAAGTCCTATCAAGGAAGATGATAGGAAAGCATGTATTATCTCTGATAAGTCACCAAGCCTTGTCGATAAAGAGCTAAGCCCTCTTGGGAAGGAGCCAAGTGCTATCAAGGAAGATGATAGAAAAGCAAGTATTACCTCTGATAAGGCACCAAGCCCAGTGGAGAAATCACCAAGCCCTATCGACAAAGAGCCAAGCCCTGTTGAGAAGGAGCCAAGTCCAACCAAGGAAGATGACAGGAAAGCAAGCCTTATCTCTGACAAAGCATCAAGCCCAGTTGACAAAGCACCAAGCCCTGTTGGGAAGGAGCCAAGTTTCACGAAGGAAGATGACAGGAAACCAAGCCTTATCTCTGATAAAGCACCAAGCCCAGTTGACAAAGCTCCAAGCCCAGTAAACATCGCTCCAAGCCCAGTAGACAAAGCACCAAGCCCTGTCGACAAAGAGCTAAGCCCTCTTGGGAAGGAGCCAAGTCCTATCCAGGAAGAGGATAGAAAAGCAAGTATTATCTCTGATAAGGCCCCAAGCCCAGTAGTGAAATCACCAAGCCCTATCGACAAAGAGCCAAGCCCTGTTGGGAAGGAGCCAAGTCCAACCAAGGAAGATGACAAGAAAACAAGCCTTATCTCTGACAAAGCACATAGCCCAGTTGACAAAGCTCCAAGCCCAGTAAACATAGCTCCAAGCCCAGTAGACAAAGCACCAAGCCCTGTTGGGAAGGAGCCAAGTTCGATCAAGGAACATGATAGAAAAGCAAGTATTATCTCTGATAAGTCACCAAGCCTAGTCGATAAAGAGCAAAGCCCAGTTGACAAAGCACCAAGCCCTGTCACCAAAGAGCTAAGCCTTGTTGAGAAGGAGCCAAGTCCTATCAAGGAAGATGTTAGGAAAGCAAGTATTATCTCTAATAAAACACCAAACCTAGTCGACAAAGAGGCAAGCCTAGTTGATAAAGCCCCAAGCCCTGTCGACAAAGAGCTAAGCCCTCTTGGGAAGGAGCCAAGTCCTATCCAGGAAGATGATAGAAAAGCAAGTATTATCTCTGATAAGGCCCCAAGCCCAGTGGAGAAATCACCAAGCCCTGTCGACAAAGAGCCAAGCCCTGTTGGGAAGGAGCCAAGTCCAACCAAGGAAGATGACAGGAAAGCAAGCCTTATCTCTGACAAAGCACCAAGCCCAGTAGACAAAGCACCAAGCCCTGTTTGGAAGGAGCCAAGTTCGATCAAGGAAGATGATAGAAAAGCAAGTATTATCTCTGATAAGTCACCAAGCCTAGTCGATAAAGAGCAAAGCCCAGTTGACAAAGCACCAAGCCCTGTCGCCAAAGAGCTAAGCCCTCTTGGGAAGGAGCCAAGTCCTATCAAGGAAGATGATAGAAAAGCAAGTATTACCTCTGATAAGGCACCAAGCCCAGTGGAGAAATCACCAAGCCCTATCGATAAAGAGCCAAGCCCTGTTGGGAAGGAGCCAAGTCCAACCAAGGAAGATGACAGGAAAGCAAGCCTTATCTCTGACAAAGTATCAAGCCCAGTTGACAAAGCACCAAGCTCTAATGAAAAGGAGCCATGTCCCACCAAGAAAGATGAAAGCCCTGTCGGCATAGAGCAAAGTCCTGATGGAAAGGAGCCAAGTTTCACGAAGGAAGATGACAGGAAACCAAGCCTTATCTCTGATAAAGCACCAAGCTCAGTTGACAAAGCTCCAAGCCCAGTAAACATCGCTCCAAGCCCAGTAGACAAAGCACCAAGCCCTGTTGGGAAGGAGCCAAGTTCTATCAAGGAAGATGATAGAAAAGCAAGTATTATCTCTGATAAGTCACCAAGCCTCGTCGATAAAGAGCAAATCCCAGTTGACAAAGCACCAAGCCCTGTCGACATAGAGCCAAGCCCTGTTGGGAAGGAGCCAAGTCCTATCAAGGAAGATGATAGGAAAGAAACCCTTATCTCTGATATAACACCAAGCCTAATTGTTAAAGCTCCCAGCCCAGTAGACAAAGCACCAAGTCCTGTCGACAAAGAGCCAAGCCCTGTTGGGAAGGAGCCAGTTCCTATCAAGGACGATGATAGAAAAGCAAGTATTATCTCTGATAAGGCACCAAGCCCAGTGGAGAAACCACCAAGCCCTGTTGACAAAGAGCCAAGCCCTGTTGGGAAGGAGCCAAGTCCTATCAAGGAAGATGATAGAAAAGCAAGTATTATCTCTGATAAGTCACCAAGCCTAGTCGATAAAGAGCAAAGCCCAGTTGACAAAGCACCAAGCCCTGTCGACAAAGAGCCAAGCCCTCTTGGGAAGGAGCCAAGTGCTATCAAGGAAGATGATAGAAAAGCAAGTATTACCTCTGATAAGGCACCAAGCCCAGTGGAGAAATCACCAAGCCCTATCGACAAAGAGCCAAGCCCTGTTGAGAAGGAGCCAAGTCCAACCAAGGAAGATGACAGGAAAGCAAGCCTTATCTCTGACAAAGCATCAAGCCCAGTTGACAAAGCACCAAGCCCTGTTGGGAAGGAGCCAAGTCCCACCAAGGAAGATGACAGGAAAGCAAGCCTTATCTCTGATAAAGCACCAAGCCCTGTCGATAAAGAGCCAAGCTCTGTTGAAAAGGAGCCATGTCCTACCAAGAAAGATGAAAGCCCTGTCGGCATAGAGCAAAGTCCTGATGGAAAGGAGCCAAGTTTCACGAAGGAAGATGACAGGAAACCAAGCCTTATCTCTGATAAAGCACCAAGCCCAGTTGACAAAGCTCCAAGCCCAGTAAACATCGCTCCAAGCCCAGTAGACAAAGCACCAAGCCCTGTTGGGAAGGAGCCAAGTTCTATCAAGGAAGATGATAGAAAAGCAAGTATTATCTCTGATAAGTCACCAAGCCTAGTCGATAAAGAGCAAAGCCCAGTTGACAAAGCACCAAGCCCTGTCGACAAAGAGCCAAGCCCTGTTGGGAAGGAGCCAAGTCCTATCAAGGAAGATGAAAGAAAAGCAAGTATTACCTCTGATAAGGCACCAAGCCCAGTGGAGAAATCACCAAGCCCTATCGACAAAGAGCCAAGCCCTGTTGGGAAGGAGCCAAGTCCAACCAAGGAAGATGACAGGAAAGCAAGCCTTATCTCTGACAAAGCATCAAGCCCAGTTGACAAAGCACCAAGCCCTGTTGGGAAGGAGCCAAGTCCAACCAAGGAAGATGACAGGAAAGCAAGCCTTATCTCTGACAAAGCACCAAGCCCTGTCGATAAAGAGCCAAGCTCTGTTGAAAAGGAGCCATGTCCCACCAAGAAAGATGAAAGCCCTGTCGGCATAGAGCAAAGTCCTGATGGAAAGGAGCCAAGTTTCACGAAGGAAGATGACAGGAAACCAAGCCTTATCTCTGATAAAGCACCAAGCCCAGTTGACAAAGCGTCAAGCCCAGTAGACAAAGCACCAAGCCCTGTTGGGAAGGAGCCAAGTTATATCAAGGAAGATGATAGAAAAGCAAGTATTATCTCTGATAAGTCACCAAGCCTAGTCGATAAAGAGCAAAGCCCAGTTGACAAAGCACCAAGCCCTGTCGACAAAGAGCCAAGCCCTGTTGGGAAGGAGCCAATTCCCACTAAGGATGATGATAGGAAAGCAAGCCTTGTCTTTGAAAAAACACCAAGCCTTATTGACAAAGCTCCAAGCCTCGTCGACAAAGAGCCAAAACCTGTCGAAATTGAGCCAAGCCCTGTTGTCAAGGAGGCAAGTCCCACCAAAGATGATAAAAAGGAAACAAGCCTTGTCTCTGATAAGGTACCAAGCACAGTGGAGAGGGAACCAATTTATATCAAGGAAGATGATAGAAAAGCAAGTATTATCTCTGATAAAGCACCAAGCCCAGTAGACAAAGCACCAAGCCCTGTCGACAAAGAGCCAAGCCCTGTTGGGAGGGAGCCAAGTCCCACTAATGAAGATGACAGGAAAGCAAGCCTTATCTCTGATAAAACACCACGCCCAGTTGACAAAGCACCAAGCCCAGTAGAAAAAGCACCAAGCCCTGTTGGGAAGGAGCCAAGTTCTATCAAGGAAGATAATAGAAAAGCAAGTATTATCTCTGATAAGGCAACAAGCCTAGTCGACAAAGTACCAAGCCCTGTCAACAAAGAGCCAAGTCCAGTTGGGAAGGATGACAGGAAAGCAAGTATTATCTCAGATAAGGCACCCAGCCCAGTGGAAAAAGGACCAAGCCCTGTTGTCAAAGAGCCAAGTCCTGTGAGGAAGGAGCCAAGTCCCACCATAGATGATGAAAGGAAAACAAGCCTTGTCTCTGATAAGGCACCGAGCACAGTGGAGAGAGAACCAAGTCATATCAAAGAAGATGATAGAAAAGCAAGTATTATCTCTGATAAAGCACCAAGCCCAGTAGACAAAGCACCAAGCCCTGTCGACAAAGAGCCAAGCCCTGTTGGGAAGGAGCCAAGCTCTGTTGGCAAGGAATCAAGTC
Source organism: Gymnoscelis rufifasciata (assembly GCA_929108375.1). NCBI lineage: Eukaryota > Metazoa > Arthropoda > Insecta > Lepidoptera > Geometridae > Gymnoscelis > Gymnoscelis rufifasciata. The sequence continues at coordinate 14,526,552 of OV815314.1, forward strand.
CCACCAAGGATGATGATAGGAGAACAAGTCTTGTCTCTGAAAAAGCATCAGACCCCGTGGAGAGAGAGCCAAGTCCTATCAAGGAAGATAATAGGAAAACAAGCCTTGTCTCTGATAAAGCTCCAAGCCCATTGAATAAAGAGCCAAGTCCTATCAAGGAAGATGATAGAAAACTAAGTTTTACCTCAGAGAAAGCACCAAGCTCGGTCGAAAAAGAGCAAAGCCCTGTTGTCAAGGAGCCAAGCCCCTTCAAAGATGGTGATAGGAAAACCAGCCTGGTCTCTGATACGACACAAAGCCCAGAGGAGGAAGAGCCAGGCTCTGTCGACAAAGAGCCAATCCCTGTCGACAAAAAGCCAAGCCCTGTTTGCAAGGAGCCAAGCCACACTAAGGATGATGATAGGAAAACCTCTGATAAGGCACCAAGCCCTGTGGACATAGAACCAAGCCTTGTTGGCAAGGAGCCAAGTCTTATCAAGGAAGAAGACAGGAAAGCAAGCCTGGACTCTGATAGAACATCTAGCCCAATGGAGAAAGAGCCAATGCCAATCAATGAATATGACAGAAAAGTAAGCCTGGTCGCTGATAAAGCACTAAGTCTACTAGACAAAGAGCCAAGCCCTGTTGGCAAGGAAGCTAGTCCCACCAAGGACGATAAGAGGAAATCAAGCTTTTTCTCTGATAAAGCACCAAGTCCGAGTGCTAAAGAGCCAAGTCCTATCAAGGAAGAGATCAGGAAGGCAAACCTTCTTTCGGAAAAAACAACTAGTACATTGGAAAAAGAATCAAGCCCATTCAAAGAAATTGAGAAAGAGACAAGTCTGGAAACTGAAACAGCAATAATCCAACATGACGTAGATCTGCAAGATGATGCGGAGAATCCGGATATTGTAGAATCACAAAATCAGGTTCAGCTAAATGCAGTTGATAGTAGTGAACTACGCAATATTTTAACCAGAATAGAAAAACTCATTAAAATATATTTTGACGATAAATCAATGAAACAAGAAAGCTCCAAAATGGAACCATCCTTGGAAGGTTTTACTACAATTGGTGATACTGAATTCTCAGAGTCAGCTGAGAAAGAAGTTATAATAGACAAGGCAACTAGTTTTGAAAGAATAACCTTTACAAAAAGTGCAAAAACTGTATTTACAAACAAAGATAAGTCGCTTAAATATAAATGTATTACCTACAAAACTGAAACAGACACATACACAAATGATTCATACGATAGAATTTATAAATCTACTGTTATATCAGACGCATTAGACGAAAATTTAAGTATCGAAGAGAGTCTCTTGACTAAAGGATACAGGGAATTCGGTGAACCAAATAAAGCTCAAAATGTTACTGCTGAAGAATTAATTATTAATAAATTACCTGTCAAACGTTCACTGATAGTTGTTACTACTATAAGCTACTATATATTGAATCAATCTACTAAGAGCGTAACTTTTGCGAAGACTGTTCAAGAGGATTACTACCCCGATAACACCGTTGTTGTCACTGAACACGAAAATGTCACTTTGACTGATGGATTATTAGAGGACCCTGTAACTTTATCTCTTCCAGAGAAATTATCAAAAACATTTGACGTATTATCTGACATAGCTCCTAGTCCTACTGAGCATGAATCAGTTTCTATCAAAGATCATGAATCAAGTTCAAGTCCTCATGACAAAACAGTAACAAGCACCTTTAAACCAAAATTAAGTTCATCTGAAGATGATTCGAAGGAACAAAGTCCAGTTAAAGAAGATCTTCAAGCTCCGAAATCTAGTCCCATTGATAAAATTGAATCTGTTACACTACCAAAACAATCTCACGATGACATCAAAGATGATACTACTATGAAATCAGGTGAAATAATAGATGCTGTAAAAGTCACCTTACAAGAACAAGGCAAACAGATGTATAGCACGATAAAATTAGACACAAACGCTTCAGAGTCTGACGATGATTTGCCAAGTCCAGAGTTATTATCAGACGAACCTTTATTATCGTCCAGGGGAGAAGCAGAAACCAAGCAAAAAGAGATTTCTAATCTAATTACCAAGGATTACCATCAATCTCTTAGTCTTATTTCGAGTATTGACCAACTGCAAAAGCCTGATACGTTAGCAGTCAAACCAATAAGTCCATTAATGAAAACTACATCAACATTTGAGGTTGACCAGTTTTATACTACTGATAAAGCACCAAGTCCCACTATGCAAGAAAATGAAATGGGAGATCCTTTAACAAACGAACCTTTGCTTATGGCGCTTAACCTAGGGAAAGATGATATCAAGAAAACAAGCCCAGTCAAACAGCATACACCTTTATCAGAAGACCAAAAGGCGCAGGAAGCCTTAAAGACATCAAGCCCCGTTCAAGATGATTTAAAGGCCCCAAGCCCTGTCATAGGCGATATCAAGGAACCCAGTCCAATAAAAGAAGCTTTAAAGGTGGTTAACCTTGAAGAGGATGATTTAAAAGCAATTAGTCCTGTTCAAGAAAATATCAAGATATCAAGTCTTGTTAAAGATGATATCAAAGCAACAAGCCCTGCCAAAGATACAAAAGAACCTAGCCCGTCCAAGGCACCTAGCCCTATTCATGAAGATGAAAAGGCACCTAGCCCTGCCCCAGTTGATGTTACGGAATCAAGCTTTCCCAAACCTCAAAAAGAGACGAGCCCTCTCAAGGAAGAACATAAAGCACCTAGCCCCAATCAGAATGATTTGAAGGCACCTAGTCCTGTCATAGATGATATTAAGAAACCTAGCCAAGTTGAAGAAGCTATAAAATTGCATAGCACTGAAAGGGACGATTTTAATGCACTTAGTCCTGCTAAAGAAGATATCAAAGTAGCAAGCGCTGCCAAAGATACAAAAGAACTTAGCCCTGCCAAGGAACCTAGCCCAATTCACGAAGACGTAAAGGCGCCTAGCCCTACCACATGTGATGTTAAGGAATCAACCCCTACCAAACCTCAAAAAGAGACCAGTCCTCTCAAGGAAGAACTTAAAGCACCTAGCCCCGATCAAGATGATTTGAAGGCACCTAGTCCCGTCATAGATGGTAAAAATGAACCTTGCCCTGTTAGGGAGGCTCTCAAAGTGCTAAGCCCTAAACAAGACGATTTTAAAGCACTTAGTCCTGCTAAAGAAGATATCAAAGTAGCAAGCCCTGTCAAAGATACAAAAGAACTTAGCCCTGCCAAGGAACCTAGCCCAATTCACGAAGACGTAAAGGCGCCTAGCCCTACCACATGTGATGTTAAGGAATCAAGCCCTACCAAACCTCAAAAAGAGACCAGTCCTCTCAAGGAAGAACTTAAAGCACCTAGCCCCGATCAGGATGATTTGAAGGCATCTAGCCCGGTTCAAGATGATTTGAAGGAACCTAGTCCTGTCTTAGATGATAAAAAGGAACCAAGCCCTGTTAAGGAAGCTTTAAAAGTGCTAAGCCCTAAAGAGGACGATTTTAAAGCACTTAGTCCTGCTAAAGAAGATATCAAGATATCAGGTCCTGTTAAAGATGATATCAAAGCAACAAGCCCACCCAAAGATACAAAAGAACCCAGCCCTGCCAAGGCACCTAGCCCTATTCATGAAGGCGTAAAGGCACCTAGCCCTGCCCCAGTTGATGTTAAGGAATCAATTCCGCCCAAACCTCAAAAAGAGATGAGCCCTCTCAAGGAAGAACTTAAAGCACCTAGCCCCGATCAGGATAATATGAAGGCACCTAGCCCTGTCATAGATGATATAAATAAACCAAGCCCAGTCAAAGAAGCTATAAAAGCGCTAAGCCCTAAAGGGGACGATTTTAAAGCACTTAGTCCTGCTAAAGAAGATATCAAAGTAGCAAGCCCTGCCAAAGATACAAAAGAACTTAGCCCTGCCAAGGAACCTAGCCCTATTCACGACGACGTAAAGGCGCCTAGCCCTGCCCTAGATGATGTTAAGGAAACAAGCCCTACCAAACCTCAAAAAGAGGCTAGCCCTCTTAAGGAAGAACTTAAAGCACCAAGCCCTGATCAGGATGATTTGAAGGCATCCAGCCTGGTTCAAGATGATTTGAAGGCACCTAGCCCCGTCATAGATGATAAAAAGGAACCTAGCCCTGTTAAGGAAGCTATAAAAGTGCTAAGCACAAAAGAGGACGATTTTAAAGCACTTAGTCCTGCTAAAGAAGATATCAAAGTAGCAAGCCCTGTCAAAGATACAAAAGAACTTAGCCCCGCCAAGGAACCTAGCCCAATTCACGAAGACGTAAAGGCGCCTACCCCTGCCCCAGATGATGCCAAGGAAACAAGCGCTACCAAACCTCAAAAAGAGGCCAGCCCTCTCAGGGAAGAACTTAAATCACCTGTTAAGGAAGCTATAAAAGTGCATAGCCCAAAAGCACTAAGTCCTGCTAAAGAAGATCAGATGGTTCCGAGCCCTATTCAAGGTGACGTTAAGCACGCTACAAAAGACGAATTTAAAGCTCCAAGCCTAGGTTTAAGTGAAAAACAACCTGGTCGTGACAAAGCACTTGCTGCCATTAAAAGTGATGCATCAAATACTATGACCAATGGAAAAGGTCACTCACCCGATGAAGAACACGAGTTTGTAAAAGAAGTAGCAGCCATAGAAAAGAAAATTGCTGACGTCACACAAGAATTAAATATAACTACTAAATCGGAAACAGAAACATCTGAATTCGAAACATTAACAAGACCCTTATCTTTAGAAATTCAAGAAAAGAGTCGATCTATAAATTTAGACAAAGACGTCGTGTTAGTACCAACAGAAAAATCTGATCACATTTTAAAGCCTATATCAAAATCTGAAAAGGACACCGATGAAAAAGATTTGAATATATTAGAGGATTCAAGTATTGAAACGGACACACCTTTGTCACATAAAAGTGATTTGTTAAGCGAAATTGCCATACAATCAAAAGTTGAGGATTTAAAGAGAGACGCTGAATTACTTGCTAAGACATCATCTAAGATAAAATCTCTTACAGAACTTGCACGTGAAACAGAAGAAATGTTACACCAAGAAAAAGAACACACCACTCAGCTTCAATCTTGCAAAGATGGGACGATTTTGATTGAAAAATCAGAATTATTACACAAACAATCGCAAGAACACGTAATAGCAGAAGAAACATCAATTTCTATTTCTACTATAGACAGTGGAATTACTGAAAAGAGTAGTTTTACTCATACCTTGATTCATGGAAGTAGTTCCGAGGATGTATCTAAAGAAGTAAGTTTAGAAGAAAAATACAGTTTCGAAAGTAGTGAAAAAATGGACAGAAAAAAAATAGATCATGTAGATGTCACTTCTAGCGTTTTAGACTCTCTTCAATCAATAAGCAGCCAAAAGTTAGACCAAGAAAGCGATGACGATTCTATGACACTCAAAGATTCGGTTCCTAGAACGGTTACAGTTCAAGAAGATCAACAAAAGACGCAGTCTGAAACAATCGCTCAAAAAGAAGAAATTCTTATTTCAGAAATTGCTAATTCGGGAGCTAAAAGTATAAATGAAAATGGTTCTTCCAAAAAAGATATACAATCACTTGATATTAAAGAAAGTGCTGTTAAGCTTATTGAATCAATACAGAAAGCATTTAGTGATGATCCAGTACAACAAGGAATCAAAACGGAGAGTATGGAGTCGCTTTTCGCACATGATCTGGATAGAGCTTCCACACCACCTACCGTTCCAGTAAGTCCATTACCAAAAACTCCTAGTAGCTTCCAGGATGTGAAAATAAGCGAGGGTTTGCAAAGTGAGGTGACTTATGATAAGTCTGAAGGAAGCGAAGAAACAATAACCAAAGTTGTCCATGTAGGAGAAGACATACTTACACAGAAAATTTCCACATCGACTGAAAAAGTTCCGAGATTACCAAAAGCATCTGTTTCGGAAACCGAAAGTGACTCTGAACTATTGAACCTCATGCAAAACTTAGGAAAAATAAAAACTGAAACAGACACTGTTACTAAAATAATTAAAGAAGGTGAAAACGTAGTTACTCAAACAATTACCACTGTAACCACCAAAGAAGTTATCTCTAGAGATGATGGTACTCCACAAAATGTTAAAACTACTATTGAAACCACAACTCTTAGCAAAGGTTCAGATGGTTCTACAACTAGTACTACAGATACACAAACCCTACTTTCCGAATGTTCTTCCAGCCTTAAATCTACCTCACACATGGACCTGTATACTAAGGATACAAAGTCCGAAAAAGATAGCTTAGAGTCACTTGAAGAAAAATCTGGCTCAGCAGAAAGTATGCGATCAAAAGAATTGCCAGAAAAACAACAAGATCATGAGTCTTCCTTCTTGAGCAAAGATTTAACAGATACTTTTATAGAAAGCGATGACTCTGACGAAAATGTTGAAGATACTATAATAGATACTGATGTAAGCAAACGAATCATAAAAGAAAATAATATAGATATAATTGAAACGGTAACAACTACTACTAGAAAGGAGACAATTGGAATAAATGACCACAAAAAGATTATGCGCACAACCATTGAAACCAATGTAACAAAAGAACACCCAGATGGTTCTAAAGATGTTCAGAAGAACGTTGAAGTCAAAACTGAAGAACTAGTTTTAGATTCAAGTGAAAACTTAGAAAAGATATTAAGTGAATATGAAGTTATCGATGAACCTGTAGAAAGTGTTACAACTAAGACTGAAGAAATAAAACAAGATCATATAATTGTAAAACGCACAATAGTTACCAGAATTGTGTGTACAAAATATGCAAATAATGAAGGCATTCCTAAAAAGGTTAAGAGAATGACAGTAGTTACCACCACCGATTGTTTCCCAGATGGCTCATCACGTAGCAAAGTGGATAGCAGTACCTCAATAACAGATATTGAAGCTGAACCTATAGTAACACCTGATTTAGAAGACTATCTTTTGGTTGAAAGTACTTCGGTTGAAACGGACACACAAGAAAAGAATGTGACAATCAATGGAAAAAGTGTTTTGCAAGCTATAACGTCAACATCCACCAAAGAATTGTTGGCAACTAAAGATCAATCAAAGAAAAAGGTTAAAACTACCGTTGAAACAGTGACTCAGACAACATTGCCCGATGGCATGACTGAAATTACAAAAGATGTTAAAGTTTCAGTAGCAGATTACAAAAAAGACTTATCAACAAAGAATTTTGATGAAGGTTTTGAGCCTGCTGGAGAAGTTGACAAGGATGTCGATATAAAAACTGAATCTATTAGTGAAAATGGTGTAAATATTCAAAGAAGAACAACTGTGACGACTATAGTACAAAGGTATATTAATGCTTATGAAAAAATACAAAGAACTCAAACAACTACTAAGACTGTGACAGAAGATGAATATCCTGATGGATCAATAATCACAAAAACGAGCGAGAAACTATCTCATATTGATGAAAATCTCAGCTCGCCGGTGAACGGGATGGTAAGCGTAAGCGATGACATTTCAGAAACGAGTGTAGATGTCAAAGAAGAGAGTAGTCCTATTTGTAAGGATGAAACGCCTTTAGAAAGTCACATTCCTGATTCAGAAAAGGTACAAGCAGCTCTTTCAGAACTAGTAGCATTCGGAGATATTGAAGAAAACGAACAATCAGAAAGTGAAGAAATCATAGACAATGAAGTGTGCATCAAGAGAACAATTTTGACTAAAATCTCAAAGACTAAGTATGCCGATTCTCATGGTAAATTACAAAAAATTAAAACTGTTACAACAGTTACCACTACAGATTTATATCCAGATGGTTCTGCACAAATAAAAACAGAAACCAGTACATCTATCGCTGATATCGAAAGTATACAAGACAGTTTAGACGAATCATTTGAAGGATTTAAAAAAATCGATACACATGAAGAAGAACCTGTTGTAGAAACTACTACATTCACTGAAAATGGTGTAGCTATAAATCGTAAAACAACTGTTAAAACAATAAAACAGCAGTTCCAAAGTGAAGACAATACATTAAAACGAATAAAAATAACTGTAAGAACAATAACAGAAGATGAAGATCCTAATGGAAGCATTGTTACAAGAATAAGTGACCAAATAACACTCAGTGATGAAAGCTTACTATTATCTGATGATAAGCAACATAGCGACGATAAAGAAAAAATTGAGGCGGCCTTAAAGGGGCTCATAGCAACCAGTGATCCAGAAGAAACTGAAGATATTCACAAAGAGGATGTTCAAGAAAAGGGTGTTAATATAAAACGAACGATTATAACTCGAACTGAAAAAACAATTTTCTCTGACGAACACGGTGTTAACCGTAAATTAAAAATTGTAAAGACAATTACCACTTCCGATCAATATCCAGATGGTTCGATCAGTACGGCTATTAAAACGAGTACATCGTTATGTGATATCGAGTTAGAGACTGTCACACAAAGTCCCGAACTAAAGGAGTTCCCACATTTAGAGGATAAGTCCGTTAGTGTGAATCGAGAAGAAAGATCGATTGTGAAAGATGGGAAAGATATTCAACTAATAATAACTACAACTACTACAAAAGAGATATTGTCATCAGAAGATGGATCGAAAAAGAAAATTAGAACTACTGTAGAAGTTGTCACGGAGAGTATTCTTCCCAATGGTGCTAGGGAAGTTACTAAAGATGTCAAAGTATCAATATCCGACCATGGCGTTGAAACTATTGACGAAAATTTGATTGGTTTTGTTGCAATAGGTAATCCAGATGAACACACGACAACTGATTCGGAACTTATTGTGGAAAATGGTATAACTACTGAAAGAAAAACAATCGTAACGACATCGAGACAGGAATATGAAAATATTGAACTAAGGTCAAAGAAAATAAAAACAGTAGTCATAACAGTAATCGAAGATGAATTACCTGATGGAACAATAGTCAGAAAGAAAAGTGAGAAGGTTTCAATAGCTGATGTTTTCCTAAAAACACCATCAACAGCTGATGACAATATAGAACCTACAGAAGCGTATATTGATGATAATGAAGTAGTTGAGGATACAAAAGAAGACTCTGATGTGAAGAAAGAAGTAGTTCAACAAGGTTCTATAACAATTAAGCGAACAATAACAACAAAAACGAAGCGCGAAACGTTATCCAGCTCAGATAAAAATATAAAACGGGTTCGAACAACAGTTGAAACTACAACAGTTGATGAATATCCGGATGGATCCACTGAAACAACTAAAGATGTGAAAATAACAATTTCAGAATACCAAAAGACATCAGACAGCAATCTTCAAGCAGCGTTACAAGGGCTGGACTCTACTGGGAAAATTAAAACTTCCGTTGATAAGAAAACTACTGTTTTAATTGAAGGCGGTGAAAAAATTACAAGGACCATTACAACATATGTAACAAAAGAAGAATTGAAGAATAATGATACCAAAGAAATAGCTGTGAAAACGGTAACTGAAACTGTTACTGAAAATGAAAAGGTTGATGGCTCCGTTGAGACTACTAAAGATCTACGTACACAAATTACTTACTTACCAATTGGCACTGGCTTAGACGATTGGTCACCTGAAGAGTTGGAAGAAATCGAAAAACAACCTATAGCAGAAGAAATTAAAGCAGTGCCAGTTGATTTACCTATTCAATCAAAATCTGAACCTAAAGTGGAAGCAAAACCTAAAAAACAAAAATCACCAGTTGGTGAAATAACCACTGATAGTGAAACTTTCACAAAAGTTATTAAAGAAGGCGACAACGAAATTACTCAAACAGTAACAGTTATAACCACAAAAGAAGTAATAAGCCCCGATAAGTTGAAAATAACCATTGAGACGACAACTGTTAGCAAAGGAAGTGATGGAGTCACAAAAACAACGAAAGCCACGAAAACTACAATCTCAGAATATAAAGAGGAGTATGAAGAGACCGCAGATGCTGTAGAAAGCGAAAAGTCTTTCTCTAAGCTGTCTTCAAGGACTGGAGACATGCGCAGCTCATCCGCTGCCAGTGAAGACTTCGACCATCCCGGAATTTCGTCTCCGCCCTCTGACATCAGTTCCAGAGGTTCAAGAGCTGCAACCCACGTGTGGGGGACTGAGAGTGGAAGCGGTTTGTACTACAGTGATGACGATGGACCCGGCAGTCCTAGCAGCACAAAGTCGCAAGTAGCTCATTCCCCGAGATCTAACCTCAGCTTCGAACTAGATACGAAGCAGCAGGAGATTTCACATGACTTGCATGACCTCGGTCATTCCTTGCTGGACAAGGACCCGATGTCTACCTCCATCTACGGTCACCTGCCCGAAGACGACTCATGCACGTCTTCAACACATTCCGAAGTAAAGACTGAAGTTCACACACTTGAGAAGTCTGTGAGCAAATTGACTGACGATTTATTAACGCATGAAAAATTAAAATCGGAGCAAGTACAAACGACATCATCAAAATCTGATTCGTCATTTTTGAAAGAAGCAGACGAACATTTCGAAAAAGCGATCGAAGAGCACAAAAAGGTCAGCGGTACAGATGTTATCTCGAACATCACTGCCAAATACGAATTCGATAAGACATCACATTCCAGCACCCACATGACATCGTCAGACGAGACTACGATAACATTGAAAGACTTAAAGACGGAAACTAAAAAAGTTGAGTCTTCTACTTCGAGCTCATCATCAAAGGAGACTAAAGTAGAGACGACGGAGAGTTCAACTGGAACCAAGGACAAAGATCCGATAGAGACCTGGGGTAAGCCTTTGGGTCTTCCGAGTCCGATTGGGCCGCCTCCCCAAGACGGCAAAAGTACGCCGAAGAAAACAGCCGCGAGCGCTGTGTTGAACAAGAACAAGATAAATCAGGAGAAGAGTAAGGAAGCTAAGAGCCGCGCGTCCGAGTCGCCGAGCAAGAAGAAGGCGCCGGCGCCGGTGTACATGGAGCTGACCTACGTGCCTCACCACGGCAACTCCTACTACTCCGCGGTGGAGTTCTTCAAGAGAGTACGCGCTCGATACTATGTGTTCTCTGGCACTGAACCCTCGAAGGAGATCTACAACGCTCTTCTTGACGCAAAGAAAACCTGGGAAGATAAAGATTTAGGTAATTTATGTCATACTTATATTTATCATACAAATACAAAGAACCTAATCACGTTACGTTTTAAAAAGTAACTACCTACTTCTAAAGGATTGCAGATGGATTAAATTTTTCTCTTTCATAAAACAATACTCAGTAAAAAAGTTCAAATATTTTCTTCAAAAATAATAAAGGAATGCGTTCCGTAATTCAACACAAATATAATAGGGTAACATTAGAGGTTTCTGAACTTTGTTAAAACGTTAAAGTCTTGTATGGCAATATAAAATTAAAACAAATTCGTGTTATATTCCAGAAGTGACGATCATCCCGACGTACGACACAGACGTGCTCGGCTACTGGGTGACTGAGAACGAGGAGGCGCTGGAGAAATACAAGATCGACCTCTCGCCGTCGGCGGCGCGCTGCACCATCAACCTGCAGGACCACGAGACCTCCTGCGCCGCCTACCGCCTCGAGTTCTAGGTGTCGGGTCTATTTGTAGCCTTCTCATCCGACAAGTGAACCTCACACTCGACCCCCTTCAGAATGTAGGAGAGGAACCAAAGGATAGGAAACAAATAAGGCTGTGATATTGAATGTTAACATTCTGAAGCGTCGACAGAGGCTCCTGCCAGGTGAGGCGGCTCGCAAATAGAACCCTTTGTGATAATGATTGCAAACAACAGACTGCTAGAGTTGATACATCCGTAGTAGATAGTCGTGGAGATGAAGTGAAGTGAGCTGTGCGCGACGCGGGCCCGGAGAAGCACGCCCTCAACCGCATCCATTAAGTCAATATCCAATTTCTCGACCTAAGAACAGAAACGTCCATTTTTTTCTAAACTGTTTTTCTTGTAGCTTCATTAAAACATGCCATTTAAAAGTATATTTCTGAAAATATTTTGAAGTTTGGTGTTTTACAACCGTAGTGCTTTTATATACGATTTTTAGCGTGACCAGTCCATTTTGTTTAGCCAAAACACCGCTTGTGCGTATAATCAAAATTTTTGGAATAGTTATTTTGCTACCGCATTTGTGAATTTTGAATAGTGATTGTACAAAATTTAGCATGCACAGCCACTTTTGTTTTAGCGTATACGCTTGGACGTATCAGATAGACCATTGTCTAATGATAACTACGACATTAATGTTGAATAAAGATCTGATGTACTTTTTTATCGTAAAACTTTAAATAAAGTTATATATAAATCAAATTGTCTTATGAAGGCACTTTTAAAGATTATAATGTCCCTCGACAAGCTAGTGCTGCTTGCCCTAGTATACTTAATGTTATTAGAAGTGACTTAATTACAACGTAATAATCTCCGTTCTAGAACGACAAAGATGTCTTCTTGTCTATCTCTACCCTACTTACGTGTGATAATGATAAGTAATCACCTAGATGTAAGGAATGGTGAGTGATTTCTATTATGTTATGACTTGAGCTTATCTCCATGCAACTTCAATATAGAGTGAGATCGCTGTCTAGGACACGAGCACAAAATAAGAAAAAAAGATTGAAAATTTTCTGAGAAAAATTGTTACTCACGTGAGAAGGCTTGGAAACTCCTGCACTTCTAAGCTTTTTCTCGTTAGTACCAAATTATGAGCAATTGCAGACAGCGATCAAAAACAGAAACTAAATGAAGTGATCTCTGTATTTCTAGATATTTACAGTGAGCCTAAAGACGATAGAGAGCTTATACCAGTATAAATAAATGTTTTAGTAGGTCTATTACAAATCAATTTATCTATTTACCTTTGTTTAAGTTGATAATTGCTTGTTGCGACGTGATTTATTAAGACATAGTTATAAATGTGTTGAATAAAGTACTCAGTTATGAATTTTACGAAATTATTATTACGAATCTCTATTTATTTTTATTAAATTTTATTGGCAATTACAATTTCCTCTGCTGTTACTTGTTTTAAAATTTCTAGTCGAAACGACCCAAATACTTTTAAAGACGTTATTAGTCGTTTGTATTCGTTCCTATTTGAATTGTTTTGTAAGCATTTTTATAATTTTGATTTATATTAACAGTAATCTCACATATAACATAGATAATGTTATCCATTATATGAATACTACATTGTTTTACTTTTGAATAGTGAACTGAGCGTGAAGGCTGCGACTTGTCTTTGTATAAGACGTTCCTTGTGACGCAGTGTTGACGCACAGTGTTCCAACATGGGGAGCCGCACGCTCGGCCACAGAATGATGAGATGAGATGAGAGCGAATGTGATAGATGGGTGAAGTGATCATTTAAAATTTACATCTTAGTGCATAAGCTGACGAACAAGGCTTTCCCTTGCGATGCGTTTTCCGATCTTAATTTGCCAAAACACTAGTAAAGTTTTCGAGTCGATTAATTTTAAGTCATCCATAGATGTAAGCCGATTTAAAGTCACTCTACCATCGCTTCCTTTGCTGACATCCTCCTATTGATAGTCTAAATAGCAAAAACCATTATCCGACGCACCAGCACAATGTATTTACATAAAACTATAAACATTGTATCGTATTTTTAGTTCTTATGTATAATGTCTACTCTGTAAATGTCATGGAAGTTTACTTTTAATAGAATATATTATTGTATTAGTGTGTTTATTACCGTGTGTATTGGTGTGAGCACAATAAATTATGTTTTACGTGGATATGCTTTAGGTAGTTGGAGGGACTAAACAGGGACCGTTACTATCTTCTGGAAGGGGACCCGAGCCGATGCATCTGGAATAAGCTTTAGTTTCATGCGCGTTGTTTTAGTGATTCTGCCTCTGCATTCATCTGAGTGTCGGCCCTGGTTCTGCCTGACTAGGGTCTTGCGTTCTACTCATTTTATGTACCTACTAATAATCTCGACTTCCCTAGTTGTATTGAAGTGCATCGGCGACGGTCAGGCTTTGAGTGTGAGGATTCGTGGCTTTCATCGTAGCTGTAGTAACTATCATTGTATTCGGTGCCTACTGCTGAATTAACCAACAGCTAATGATTCTAATGTATATGGACAATAATGATTGTTGCTATATTTACGATGTTTTTCGTTATTTTGGCATTTTCAACAGCCGCAGCCACACCCAGATTGTTTACTATTGTATTTTATAGCTAGAATTCTAATTAATGCATATTATTAGGAATTATAAAATGTTATTAACATTAAGAATTGTATCAGCTTAGTGAACATCAATAGCTCTGAGAAATAAATCATTATAAAAATTACTTCAATGTTGTATTATTTAAGTCCTCTGATATATATATTTTTAGTGATTACCCTTTTTAGACATTTTTTTTTTACAAACCAATTAACGGGCTTGTTTGATCTCCGAGTAAAATAGATATGGTTAAAATATAGAATTATTTCTCTGTCACATGTGACAAAGCGAGGTAGCTCTTGACATACCTAATCATTGGCAAGTATTATTGTCATAACTAACCATTGCTTTGCCAATAATAAGAACTGAGAGACGCAAAATGGCGTTCAACTGAGTAACATCTTTTTCACTTTATAATTTCATTTAACTCGACACTGGCAAATTGTCGCTTCAAGCACAAAGTCCAATTACAAGAAACTGGACTGAACTAAACAGAACTGAACTGAACTGAACCATTGCTTAGTTTACTGCTAGGATTAAGCCCTTAGTGTGATTGGTAAACTAAGGTTAAAAATAATTATCTTGTTGATACTAAATTGTATGCCTATACTAGCATATACCTATTCTAACTTTGGCCCATGGTTTTTATTAAGATATTTGGAAATACAACTATAAGTAGGTTTTGGGTTTTGTTACAAAAATGATAAACAATTTTTTTTACTCAAATATTTAATGGTATTTTTACAACTAACCAACTAATCTAGATAAAATAAAAATAACTGAAATCTAAAAACAGGGGTCTTAAATTTTAATTGGACAGTACCTAATTCACAAACTATGTAAATAGGCAAATTTATTATTTCTAAACAATTTATCTTAAAATTGTAACAAACATTAGGCCAGATATATCATTGTCAGTAATTACCATTACCAGTACTTTTTATTTAATATTGTTTGTGTAAATTATCCCTCGAAACAAAATAGAATGCTAGCATTATATCTTACAAGCGCATATTGTCTGGTCGTCGAATAAAGTACGCAACTCTATACAGAGGTACTTCGTATTCGCGCAACCAGCGGTCCCCAATACGAAGGGATCCATCGTTGCCATCTTCCCAAACACCAGCTGGGAGGAACACTAAAACAGAAAATACACTTAAATAAATATTTCTGGGCATTCCACACACCTGTTTTTATTGTTACTATTTATATTTTTTGTTAAGGCACATCTTCTATATAAATAAAAATGAATTGTTGTTCGTTAGTCTGATTAAAACTCGAGAACGGCTGAACGGATTTATCTTATCATAAAATGTCTTGAAATGTTCGTGGAGGTCTAGGGAAGGTTTAAAAGGCGAGAAAAAATCAAATAATTGCCGGGAATAAAATTGAATAAAAACCCGTGCGAAGCCGGGGCGGGCCACTTGTACTTAATATTTATTGTACTGTAATAGCTATGTAAAAATGTAAATAAAAAAATGTAGTGTTAGTCAGACTCGCGCCGTCAAAAAAGTAACACTGAAAATCAGCGCTGTCGCTTCTCCCTGAGCAACTTCAGCATATGATTAGTGGCAACCATTTGGTTTCTTAACTAGTTTAATACTGAGTATACTCAGCATTAGGTCTTACTTGAAATTACTATAAGAAAAGACAACGTGGCTTGAAAATTTGAATGTTAAATAAACTCACCATCTCGGCTAGTCTTCCCCTGCTCCAGTATGGGTGCCACCACGACCTCGTCACCGATTGCGAACTGGTCATCCATCAGCGCCGTCTCCCCTCCAGCCAACATCCAAAGTGGACGGATCAGAGGAAGGGCTGCATCAAGCGCCTCGCGTTTCGATTTGAGAAGGTTTGGCACCACCTGAGGAATATTAACAGGTAGCTCATAAAACGGGTAAAATATTTTTAGCTGTCTTTTATGATGATATTTATTTAAAAACTGTTGCAAACGCCATTATTAAAACATTATAATTTAGAGTACCTATAACTGAGAAAAGTCGAAGAAATTATTCATTTGTGCAAGAAATACAGATAAAATTATCTGGGGGCACGGCAGTGCCCCCACCAAGTCGAGCAAAAAAGCGGCACGGCCGTACCATCCTTTTCTCGAAGCAATTCAGGCCATTTTCGACCCCCTGTAACTTCGTTGTGGATAAAACTAGAAGACTGAAATTTTCAGTAACCATGCAGGATTGTAAAGACACGGTATATTTTAAATTTCATTCAATTTGAACCAGTATTTTAATAATTATAACGGGTCAAATTTCGTTATTTTGTCACTCACTGACTGACTGACTGACTCACCGATCATCAAAATTCTAAGGCACTTCTAGCAGACCTAGAAGCTTCAAATTTGGAATATAAGTAGTGTTTGGTGTATGAATCAAGGAAAAACTAAAAAATCTAGAAAAGACCGGTATAGAGGGCGCTGTCGCAACGCCACGTATATACGAAATATGTACTAAAGTAATAACAATGCGAAATATAAATAAATCCAATCTAGACCGGCAAAAAGAAAATTATATGGACATATATACAATAAGTAGAAGGTACCGAAAAGGAAAAAAGTAGAACTGTCTACAAAATACAAAAAGAAATGAGATCCCATCAAAAACAATACTTGTCAAAAAAACCAAGTCGCGCAACTCAGTTGTTCTGCGGTAAAAAGTTGTGAGATCCAAGTAAATCCAAGTCTTCAAATTTCGTCTCAAAATTCTTTAATGTTTTATATAAATATATTGAGACTTGGCCATCGCCAAAACTAAATAATTGAATTCACACGTGTTTTCAGGCGATTGAATTAACACGTGTTTTCAGGCGTTGGCCAAGTCTTAATATATTTATATAAAACATTAAAGAATTTTGAGACGAAATTTGAAGACTTGGATTTACTTGGATCTCACAACTTTTTACCACAGAACAACTGAGTTGCGCGACTTGGTCTTTTTGACAAGTATTGTTTTTGATGGGATTCTTATTACACTTTATGGCATACATAATTGAAATTTAATAAGTAAAACACCTATAACTATTATGACAATTGGCGGTCTTATCGCTAAATAGCGAGCGTATATCTACCATACAACCGTCAATAGTTTAAAAATAAATTAAGAACAACGTGTAAAAAGTGAAGTATTCATTACGGTAGGATTTGTTTGATATTGTTTTTGGTAACAAGGAGTCTCCTATTGAATCCCTTTTATATTTTGATAGTACTTCAATTTAGAGCTTCATTTGCCTAGAAATCTAAGGGATAATTTATCAAGCACAAATATTAAATATAAATTAAAACAAAACTTTCTTAATCTATACTAATATTATAAAGCTGAAGAGTTTGTTTGTTTGTTTGAACGCGCTAATCTCCGAAACTACTGGTTCGAATTGAATAATTCTTTTTGTGTTGGATAGTCGAGTTATCGAGGAAGGCTATAGGCTATATAACATCACGCTACGACCAATAGGAGCAAAGATATAGTGGTAAATGTGTAAAAAACGGGAGAAATTGTTCATCTTTGAAGCCTTCCGTTGCGTGCGCCGTGAAAACGGTTCAAGATACACAAAAAATATCTGTTAAAGAATAATAGCTCTTTTAATGATCTAAAAAACAGTCCGCAATAGTATATGTCTATCTTTTAAGATTAACTCACAAAAACCGTTTTTATGGTACCTAATTTGGTTGAAATAATTTGTTTAAGTTGTATCAACATAATAATATTATTTTTTATTCAAATAAATATGTTGTTGGCTAAGAGTGCTTCATCCATTATAAGGCGGGTAGCACCGCAGTGCACAGCTAGTTTAAATATAAAATAATACATATGTTACAAAGTTATGCCATAAATTATATTACAAATTTATTCGGAATTGCACTATTAGATTTTTTTAAATTGTTAATATCCATGAGTTTTTTTTTTCTTGGTATAACGATAAATTTTAAGAAAGTTTTAATTATTTTGGAGGAATGTATTATGCACTTTTTCTGGTTCACTCTGTCAGCACGCCATCATCACCTGACACTAATTATTATTGTATGCGGTGGCGGCAGGGCATGTTGTGTTACTACGCGCATGAATAGCGCAATAGATTTAAAGTAGTTAGGGTTAGTAAGGTACCACAATTTATAATTTTTATATTTATTTTTAAAATTAGTTTATCTTTCATTTTTGTTAAGTTTTAAGTTATCGAGGAATGGAAATTTCATTCTAAGCAAACCCCTAACTTTTTTCAGAATGTTTTATTATAATATCTGGTAATGTTAATTTTTTTTTTTTTTTTATAATAAATAAATTTCAATAACTTACATTTGTTTCCCTTAGCCGCGTCAAATTCCTTGCCATATCCAGCAGCATCGTATCATTGTACTTGCTCGGCAGGTACGTGAACTTCAAGACCGGCAAAAACGTAGCCAACTGCAGCCATCTTACGTACAGTTCTTTCTCAGGCAACGCTATTCCATTAGCAGAAGCTACTGAACCCCCATAGCTTAATAGCTGGTCGCTTCCTGGCTTATAAATGTCACCACCGACAGCGCCAGGCATTACAAACGGGTACCCGTTGACCCCGTAAGTTAGTATCGTCGGTAGAACCGACCTCAACCCTTCCCATGTCGCTTCAGAAGGTGGAACCGATACGAATATTGGAGGCCTTGGTACTGAAACAGCTGAAGATACTCCAATAATATTCAAAGCACTTTCAAATGTTTTGATGAAACTAGTTTTGAATTGATCAGGGTTGATGAGATGTTTTTCAGTTTGATAATCGTGTGGTAAATCGTATGCTGTTCCCAAGTCAATGTAGAAAGAATCTATACTGTATCTTTCAATAACGCTTTGGAGTTTGTCGAATATCCATGATACAGTTCTGTTGTTGGTTATATCTAGCACCGCAGCGCTTGCTAAGGATTTGAATTTTGTTAGTGCAGGAGTTTTCCCATCGCTGTTCTTTTCACTAATTAATAGTCCCTTCTGAGCGCATTCTGCATAGCTCGTACTGTTGGTGCTTATGAAGGGTTGGAACGTAAAGGCAACTTTAAACCCTCTCCTGTGTAATATCTGAATTGTGTCTGATAAATAATCCAATCTGTTTGTGTCAACGGTTAAATCACCAATATTATTCTGCCAATGTTCATTGATTAAAATATGACCTTGTCGTAGGAATCCAATATTGATAACATTGTCAATGAATTCGCGCATTGTTTCAACTTGGAGGTCGTGTTTGAATCTAGGAGCTATTTGCCAGACGGGTTCTGAGATCAGATTATCTAAATTTTGGATATCGGCTGGTCTTAGTCCATCCCACAGAGGATATTTTATATGACTGCGAATCGAAGTGTGCAATGACTTCATATCGTGAGATGTGCATATATGGTACTTCAATTCTGGGAACTTTGTTTGATTGTCTGCGTGGAAGAAAGAGTCATATTGAGCTCTGATGCAAATATGCTTGCCCTCATTATTAACAGCAATTTGTAACGGAATATTTTCGTCGATGATGACCGCTGCGCCTTTAGAGTTAATGAGGTATCTTGCAAGGACGTTTCCAAACTGTGACTTCTGCGTTTCTCCTGTGATGAAGGGAGTATAAGGGATAGAACCTAGGTCTAGTGGCCAGGTCAGGTTGTTGGATAATCCTGCTCCGAACCAGTGGGCACCTATTTTGTCACTCTCGAAGCAGTCGTTAGGGTATACATCTGTGAATAATAAAAAATGTCGTATGTATCAAAACTTCGAGAAGAAAGCTATATGTTTTGGCCGCTTATCACCCATGATAAGTATTGTGATGTCCCGTAGATTTTTATAATTTGCCTATAAAAGTTAATGTCTACAAGATTTAAAATGTGGAATTTTATCTATATATACTACTTCCAAGAAATATAATATCTGCTAAAAGCAAGTTTATATCATATTAACTTCAAGACTTGTGCTTGGCACGGAATCCAACCTCAATCACACAATTATTATATATAAACCAGATAAATAATTTATACAGGGTGTAATCGTTAAGTGTGCACAGGCGATTATTCCGTAACTATTGCAGATATCAAAAAACTTTAAACTGATATCGAAAGTACTTTACCTAATGAGTAAAATGACATTAATAACTTTTTTTAAATAAAACGAGAAATATCCAAAAAAATTACATTAATCACTGCCATACATTTTATTTCTTAGTAAGTACAAAATATTGTGTTTAAAGCATATGTTCGAAGTGACGTCCTCCTTGTGCAATACAATGACGAGCTCTATTTACAGTTTCTAAATGAACTTTCCTTAACATTTGCGGAGTAATTAAAGCAATTGCACGACGTACACGATTCTGTAACTCTTCTAGGCTGTGTACTCTCTCAGCGTACACGTGGTCTTTGACAAATCCCCATAGGAAGAAATCACAAGGCGTGAGATCCGGGGATCTGGCCGGCCAAGGGGTTGCACTATTATAGCTATTAAGCCATTATAATTGTTTCGTAAGAAATTCATTACAACATTTGTATTATGTGCAGGTGCTCCATCTTGTTGAAAAATTATCGACCTTCTTTCATCGTCTGGAATTGGTTCTAAGAGACTTGGCATATCGTTTTGTACAAAGGAGAAATATCTCTGTCCATTTAAGGTTCCACTGTAAAAATATGGCCCAATGATCCGATCTCCAAGAATACCACACCAAACATTAATTGAGAATCGCACCTGAGCTCTAACTTCAGTAGTTAAGCGAGGATTGTCAATTGACCAATAATGCGAGTTTTTTCTATTGTAAATGCCGCAGTTTGAAACATTACTTTCATCGGTCCATAAAATTGACCTTACATTGACATAATTATTGACTAGCCAATTGCAATAGACCAGCCGACGA
Source organism: Gymnoscelis rufifasciata (assembly GCA_929108375.1). Taxonomy (NCBI): domain Eukaryota; kingdom Metazoa; phylum Arthropoda; class Insecta; order Lepidoptera; family Geometridae; genus Gymnoscelis; species Gymnoscelis rufifasciata. The sequence continues at coordinate 14,547,547 of OV815314.1, forward strand.
GCAGGATCATCATTGTGCAGCGTTTGAGTAGGTTTTATCTTAAATGCTTTGAAGTTGTGTTTTTTTAATAACTTGTGTACATAATTGTGGGACACTGGAAATGATCGGGCCACTGAACGCGTTGATTCTTGTGGATTATCTACTACGTAGTTAATAATATTGTTATCTAAGTCATTATCAAATTCCGGAGCTCTTGTTCTCGAACCATTTTTTCTGTTAAAAGATCCATAATTTATCAAATTGTTATCCAACTTACGTAAATACGTACCAGAAGGAACTTCTCTATCTGGGTACTCTCTTCTGTAGGCGATAATGGCCGCCCTATTGTTACAATCATGTTTGTAGTACATTTTTAACATGTCCCTCTTTTCTGTATTGGAATATGCCATTTTTCAATCAATAAATGCAACAATCACGATTATTAACGCAAATAGAAAAATACAATAAATTGGCGGGAACGAGAACCCGCGATAAAGAATTTGAATTTAGAACGAACACCAAAGAGTATCTTTCTTTTTGTTTTTATTTAGTATGTTGCTTTTCAGCTAGTTCAAATCAATACAATATTGAAACAAGGTTTATTATAAATTTGAAGTGGTAAGATAATTAATCTACACGTGTATCTACTTGAAATTCATTAATACCTTCATATCGTACATAATTATAAAATGACAAGGGTAAAATGAGTAGGTACTATTCCACTTAAAATAAGGAAACTAAAACCTTTCTACTATCTCATGATTTTTGGATATTTCTCGTTTTATTTTTAAAAAGTTATTAATGTCATTTTACTCATTAGGTAAAGTACTTTCGATATCAGTTTAAAGTTTTTTGATATCTGAAATAGTTACGGAATAATCGCCTGTGCACACATAACGATTACACCCTGTATACCTATTTAATCATTTGAACGGCCTATTATACAAGTTATAATTAAAATTCATCATCATTTCATTGAGTCGAATAAATTTTACATTAAAATAATAATTAGATTATGCAGCAATAACATGAGGCATACATACAAACAGACACAATGCAATAAAGAAAACAATATCAATAAAAAATAACAAGTTTAAATTAAAATAAGTCACTAAAAAAGTATTTTTATTTATGCTGGATATGCCTTTATTTGACCACAATCTCACCTGATGTTTACATCAGGTGAGATTGTGACGATGTGATAGTGACGATGTGGTCTAAGATGGGACAGACCTAGAAGGTAAACGGCGTCTCCGGACCACATTACGAAACACGCTAATCGCTTCACGCACTGGCCCAGCCCGGAGGGTGGTGACAAGCCGCGGCCGAAGCCTACCACCACCCGGAGGTCACGTGTACTTTCAAATCAAGTAAGAATCAGAATAAAATGAAATAATGTCTAGGTTGAATATAATTATAAAGAATAAATAGTTTAGGTGGAGAGTTCTGAACTCTATGCACGCAGCTTGGAGTCGCATTTTTCAGTCTCCAGCGAATACATCACAGTTAGGACGTAGGGCCAGGAGAGCGTTAAGAGCCGCGAGAGACCGGGGAGTGGGGGAGCTAGAGCGTGACTCATTGCGGGAACCTGGGACAGAGAACTGTCTGTCTCCTAGATCGACAGTAAATATAAGGCACATAGAGGCGACATAAATCGTTGTGAAATTCAGGACAGTCAACTTTCCCTCTAAGTATTTTACATGTGAATAGAAATTGGTCGCTCGATCTTCTTACCTCCAAAGAGTTATATGAGTACGTATTCCAAGCAGCCCAAAAGAAACACTATGGACTATATCTATTTAGTCGCTTGTACTTAGAAACAAGTATCTGAAGGGGCTTTTTGGACCTTCTATTATATATTATATGTAGTATAGTCATACTAGAGTATAAGAGCGTATGTAAACTATTCATCAAACCTGCTGCCAACGTCTTCCAATGCACAGAATAGCATGTTGTGTTTTGGGAGTCGACCGGCATTTTCTTCATGTAGAGCCGGCGCTGATGCTTCCACTCCAGACATTCCGAGCCTTCCTGAACGCTCTCTGGCTGGCAAGGGAATGCAGCTTCGTTGCCCAGATCCACAGCTAGGAATAAGAAAAATGTATAACTAATCGTACTGGTTTTACGTACTTTAGATAGCAAGCTTCAATGGGACCCTCATATAGATAAATTGTCGAAAAGGCTCAGTTCTGCTGCTTTCGCAGTCAAAAAAATTAGAGTTTTAACTAATATTGCAACATCTAGACTGGTCTACTTTAGTTACTTCCATAGCATTATGTCATACGGTATTTTGCTGTGGGGGAGTGCTGGAGTAGGACGCATAAATACCATATTTGTACTGCAGAAAAGGGCTGTTCGTGCTATCTATAATATGGGTCCCCGAGATTCGCTACGTGATAAATTCAAAGAAATAAACATATTGACCGTCATTTGTCAATATATTTATGAAGCCATTATGTTTACGCATAAAAATATTAATTTGTTTACAAAAAATAGTGATAAACACAATGTAAATACAAGAAATAAATATAAACTCGCTTTGCCCACCACTAGGCTGCATAAGGTTAATGTATCATTCAAAGGGCAATGTATACGCTTCTACAACAAGATTCCCAAAGAATTGCAACAGTTGTCAATTACTAAATTTAAGAAAATTGTAAAAAACAATCTTTGTAAAAAAGCTTATTATAATATATCGGATTACCTTGAGGACAAAACTGCTTGGGACGGAATCTGCTCCAACACAATATCAAAAACAAGACTAACAAACAAATAATGATTGTAAAGTTTCAATACAAAAATGAGCTAGAGTTTCTAATCGCTTCTTTGCTCTAGTGTAAAAAAAGCGAAGCGACCAGATACCATAAATTTATTTCCTACTTATCTTTAAGCACCTATGACCTATATGTTTTTTTTGTAATCTATTTTGACGTGTCTAAGTTTTGTAAAACCAAACTATGGAAATAAATAATTTTGTATCTTGTATCTAACGGTATAGGCTAAGATCGTGAGGAAACTTGAAGAGAACTCTGAAGAATTTGACGGATATGTGACAATCACGAACACGCACTTCGCAATTGGTGAATTAAGGCCCAATCTTTCGCGTCAAGTGGGATAATCCCGGGCCCCAACAGTGGGAACGTAATTAGGGTGCTCATGTCTTTCATCCTTGTTTTATAAAAATATCTGATTTGTTTCAATCCCAGGGTTGCCTGGAAGAGATCGCTATCAACCATTATTGGGCTATCAGCCCGTTGATTCACAATTTTTGTAAATTTTTATCTATTTTGTGTTTGATTGTATGCTGTGTTAATTAAATAGTAGAGTATTGTATCGTATTGTAATATCGATCATCATCACTGATGAATTAGGTAGGTAAGGCTATACCTATATATAGTTACATAGATAAGGCGCTACAAAAACTTCAAACTAGTAATTTTTTTATATGCATATAAATAATTACGATGACATAGATTAATGCTATACTGACATATTAAAATACAATTGGTCACTTTAATTATATTCGTGTGTGACAGAGATAGGGCAATTTTAGACTAGGTGATAACTAAGATAACTTAAAGGAAATGATGGGAGAAGTCTCAATTAACTGTTTATTTCGTCACCCTTTTTAGAATCTAGGCCCGATTAAAGCTTCCATCTACCTTTATTTTCCAAAATTTAACAGGGCAGTTCCTGATATCAAGGAATATCGACCTATCGACCTATCGACTGATACAGTACAGTACAAAATTCACTTACCAAGTTTAGCCCGGAATATCTCATTGTTCTTTGCATCGTGAATACTTAGCTCGCGAGTGATCAAGTCGAATGGAACACCACCGACGTTGGCGGAGGTGAATGCCTGCTGGTGCTGCAAAATGCAGGCGACCACCAGGCATATGATAGTGAGGAACATTAGGTCAATGGCCACTAGGGTATACACTTATAAACGCGACTTCTGTGCCATTAAAATAAAAGAAGAAGAAATTACTGATAGCACTGTCACTGACACATATAAAGTAAGAAGTAATTTACAAAACTTATAGTTGACTTGAAAAAAAATTTAATTCCATCAAATAGTTTTTCGCCGTATGTCTGTACAGTGTTAGAAATGAAGCTTCACTCACTGATATTACGTGAAGTAACTTTACCGAACAGAGATTTAATTAAACTGTTTAGATAAGTAACGTTCTCTTACATAAGTACTAGATTGGAAACAATTTCGCGTATGATTTGAAACAACAACTTTAAATCTGTTTTGTTTTATCTCAGGTCAAAGACAAGTCAGGTTGCCTATCAGCATTACGTATGACCTCAACTTAATTCAAGATCTTGCTTAATTTTATATTATTACGAGCTGACAGGGAATCCAATCCATGTTTCACTCTTACTTGTAACTTTTCCCAACCCTACTCCTTCTTCTAGTCTTTTGAGGCAACTTTGGGTCGCTGAGCTACAAAAGTAGTAATAATAATAAATATTTCCGTACTAATCACACAGCGTCACCTAACCACAAACTACTACTCCCCCAAACTGTACTATGGGTGTAAGGTGACTGATATACTACATAGTTTACTACTTTTTAACACGGTAAATTATTGAGAGTAAAGCCCGATTTTGATCAAATTTGGCACGAACATTGCTGTTTTCCCAGTATATGACAAAAAAATCTTTTTACAGCGAGAAAATCTTTTATTACGCAGGCAAACAAACATGGTTTTGAAATGTAAACTAACAAATTGTTAATTTAAAACTTTTATTGATTTATGAAACAATTACAATTGGCACATAAATATCGTTAATAATCACAAATAATATTCTAAGGCACCGCAAAAAGTGTAAACAGCTATAAATGCATTCAGACTACAATGCAGGTATACAACATACTACTTTATCACAAACTCTATAATCCCAATTTAAATTTAAATATCCTTAAACATAGATTTAATTAAACATAATTGTTCAAAATAATACGATCGAAAACATTACTTAATTATAAGATAAATTACATCTATCTGTACTTTAGCTTTGGAATGTTGAAGTAATCTCATTATCATAGGTATCTAATTACCTAATTTTATAATTGTAAACATACATAAACAAGGGGTTAATAAACACGTCTATAATCATCAATTCTCAAGCAAGACAAAATCATTAAATATTTTTACTTAATTAGAAACAACTAGAAGACTAGACGATAATATTAGAAGCGAAAATAAACGAAATATACTATGATACACTGCCTTAAATCTAGTCACAACAAATACAATCAAAATAAAATACTGGGTAAACATACATTTAAACACGATGAAAATGTGTTTGGGCACAAAAATATAATCAAAAGTACTGTTTCTTTACTGCACTTGAAGTGTATTAAAATACATATATTGTTCACATGAAATAAATAACTACTAATGACATTTTGGCTTATAATATAATTGAATATCTTAAAATATTTACTTAAATCTATATCCAGAAATCGCAAACCAATATACAAAAAAGAGCATTCTTGAGACCAAAGGCATTCTGTTAAACTCAAAATGCCCCAAATATGCAGAAATAATATGCCGTATTTTAAATTTGCTAATCAACACAGTATCTACACGATACACATTATTGAGTTAGTATAATGTACTAAATTTACGAAAATACATCTTAAAGTATTCACTAAGTTTCAAAAGCCTCCTAAAGCCAAAATACAACACATTAGCCACTAAGGTCTAAATTTCTCATTGCTACCAGTCACTGAAAAGTCATTTTAAATTATGTTATCTTCAGATAAGATTTTGGGCTAGACAAGTAAAGTCATGAAGTCAATAGTAATATCATCGGAAGCGCATGTCATCAGGTCGTCGAATGAAGTAAGCAACTTTGTGCAGAGGCACCTTGTACTCGTGCATCCAACGGTTGCCTTTTCGCAGGGAGCCATCGATGCCATCCTGCCAGAGACCCGCTGGGAGATACACTGGAACCAAAGAGTATATTAAAGCATGGAGTTGTAAACGGAAATTAAATTGGGATGTAGAGTAATCGGAATTGAAGTTTAACATATAATATGTTTCCATAGTAAGTATTTTAAACCTTAGTTCTTAGGCGAATTTCATAGTTATTAGCAGCTCAACTCCACATCAAATTTCATTATATTCACATAATAGTTAAGCTGCTTGCGCTCTGCTCAGTTTTAAGCTTATCCTTTTCACGCGAATTGACTACACTTCGCGTATTTTCGCTTTCGCTTCGCTCTAATTTAACCGAAGATGATGTTAGGTAAACGAAAATAAATCTAACAAAATATTAGCTATATATTATGTATTCAAATTTCGCTATCATTTAGTGTACTATCAAGTTGTAAAGGTCATTGGAAGATAAACCCTAAGAATTTAGGAAATATCTTTGCAAATTATTTAATTTTCTTTTTTTGGTCCATAGCCAATAAATACTCTGTGATAGTAAATTTTCCACACTTAATCGTGTGACAGAAGTGAGGAATAAAAACTGTCACATTTATAATGTTTAACCTTTATGTTAATAGCTTGATTGAGGAGCTGAGGAGTACCAGGGTGGGTTGTTATCTGGGTGGAGTGTGCGTGAACAACCTTAGCTACGCTGATGATATGGTGCTTCTCAGCCCCTCAATCAAAGGTCTGCAGAAACTACTGTTAGTCTGTGAGAAATATGCACGTTCTCATGGCCTAAAATACAATGTAAAAAAAACAGAAATGATGGTATTCAGGTCAGGTCGAGGTCCAGATATAGTGCAGGATACCTATATAAATGGTGCTACCATTAAAGTGGTAAAGGTGTTCAAATACCTAGGACACTTGCTCACGGAGACGCTGAGAGACGATGACGACATGGAACGTGAGCGGAGAGCCCTCGCCGTGCGGAGCAACATGATCGCGCGACGCTTCGCAAACTGCAGTACTGACGTGAAAAATACGCTGTTCCGTGCATATTGCCTTAGTATGTACACGTGCCAACTATGGACTACGTATACCAAAAAAGCGTTCCATAACATAAGAGTTCAGTACAATGATGCCTACCGCGCTCTTATGAGACTACCGAGGTGCTGCAGTGCGTCGAACATGTTCGCAGAGGCGGGAGTTCCGGACTTCTTTGCTGTTATTAGGTCACGGGTAGCGTCCTTCTGGGGCAGACTGAGTCGCTCGGGTAACAGCATACTGAGGGCTGTCTCTGACACGGTATATAACAATCCTATTTTTAAACACTGGATATCTGTCCATTTGGACGGCAATAAAAAGTAACGGACCAGCAACTTGTGCTGGTGACTTGTTATGATGACATTACATTACTATACACATGGTGTATTTAATTTTAAGTTTATTCTCTATAACTGTGTAATTTTTACATTGGCTATTCTCTTTGTGATATGGGTTATACCTGAAATAAACGAATTTTATTTATTTTATTTATTTTATTTATTTATAATCATTACTAGCTGACCCCAGCAAACGTTGTTTTGCAAAATGGAAAAATGATAGTAGCCGATTCTCAGACCTAAACACGCTTATAAAATTTGGTAAAAATCTGTAAAGCCGTTTCGGAGGAGTACGGTAACTAACATTGTCACATGGAAATTTTATATATAAGATTTTATCTTGATTTCATGATGAACCCGAAATCCACCCCTCATATTTAAATATGTAAATACATTTGACAAGTATAATATGGACTCATACTACGCTATTTTCGTGTTTCTTGGTTCTTAGGGTTTCGTGTACAATTTATACATATTTTGCAATGGAAAATAAAATGTAAGTGAGTAATTATATTATGTAATGATATCTGCAAATATACTCGAATGGGGTCTCAAATGAAAGCACATCACGTGCACTTTACAAAATTATATGATTTTTACTTTTAATGAAACCAAGGGTTGTGAAAACGAGTTTTTTTTAAATAATAAATATAGTTATCCGTAAAGTCAAGTGACCAGTCCAACGCTCAGTCTAGCTATTTTGCGAAACCACTGTACGTCGTCGATGCGACTGCGTATCTCGCTGTTCGGTAGGTGTTCCACTTGCGAGATATCTAACATGGCATGACCTCTGTGTCACTTGTTTCACTTGTTTGTGTTCCTTCGGAGCGGCCATGTTTCGGAAACATATTTATATATTAGGTCCTTACATATGAAATTGGCGTTTTTCGTACTGGCCACTTTAATCACAAATTTCTCCTCTTTGGTAAGGAATTCCAAATTCAAATTTGTACAGCTATAGACTCATGTATTTGTGCTTCGATGATCGTCATTCATTTGTTTTTTTTCTTCTGTTTTTTTCTGTTTGCGTCACTCATTTTACAAAATGGAAAACTTAAAATATCGCATTATTTACGAGTACGAGTTCCGCCGTGGCACTAGTGCTGCGGAAACAACTCGAAGGGTGAATGATGTGTATGGCGGTCGTGTTGCAAAAGAAAACACAGTTCGTTTTTGGTTCCAACGTTTTCGTTCTGGAAATTTCGACTTGCAGAACAAGCCCCGTGGACGGCCTGAGACTCAAGTTGATAATGAAGAGTTGAAGGCTATTGTGGAAGCGGATCCATCGCAAACCACGTCCGAGTTAGCTGCAGGCTGCGGTGTTAGTGATAAAACTGTTTTAATTCACTTGAAGCAAATTGGGAAGATTAAAAAGCTTGAAAGGTGGGTACCTCACGAATTGACTGAAGCAAACCGGCAAACGCGCGTCGACTGCTGCGTTACATTACTAAACCGGCACAATAATGAAGGTATTTTAAACCGAATCATTACCTGTGATGAAAAATGGGTTCTTTACGATAATCGGAAGCGCTCAGCGCAATGGTTGGATCCTGGCCAGCCAGCCAAATCCTGCCCCAAGCGAAAATTAACCCCAAAAAAGTTACTTGTAAGCGTTTGGTGGACTAGTGCCGGTATTGTTCATTACAGTTTTCTCAAATCTGGCCAGACTATTACAGCTGATGTCTATTGTCAGCAATTGCAAACCATGATGGAAAAGCTAGCGGCTAAACAACCTAGGCTGGTCAATCGCTCCACGCCACTGCTGCTTCACGACAACGCTAGACCACACACTGCGCAACAGACGGCTACTTAATTAGAAGAGCTTCAATTGGAAAGTCTAAGACATCCTCCGTACTCCCCGGACCTTGCTCCAACAGATTACCATTTTTTTCGAAATTTGGATAACTTCTTGCAAGGGAAAAAATTCAACTCCGATGGGGCAGTCCAAAACGCCTTCAAAGATTTTATTGATTCCCGTCCGACTGGTTTTTTTAGTAAAGGGATCAATGAACTACCTATAAGATGGCAAAAGTGCATAGAAAATAATGGTTCATACTTTGATTAATTAAATATATTATATTAAAAAATATTCGACTTTTTGTTCCTCCCATACAAAACGCCAATTTCATATGTAAGGACCTAATATTAATAGTCATATGTATAGCATCAAAGAGTTTTTAGAAAATGACTATAGTCACTTCGTCATCATATGTATCCGTACCATAGACCCATAATATGATATATTTTCCTTTAATCAATTTGTTTTTGTTTTAAACTTTAGCTTATTATTTTTAATTGTGACTTTCTTTCAATTATTGATATTCAATTAATTATATATTGTTTTATCAGACATTTTTGTGCCTCTTTACAGCACATATTGTTAATTCTGTTTGACGAGTCATAGTTACTGCACTAGCATAACTATATGTATATATTTTATTCCTGTACCTGTTTCTATGTGTGCTTCCCGTGACAATTAATGATCTGAATCTGAATAGGCAACAAGAACCGTAAAAAAAAAGTAATAACACAATTTGATGTCTGTGTCTGTCAATATAAGAAAAAAAGCTTTAAAGCTATTTTTATTTTGCTTGTTATGAATAAAAATAAAATTTAGTAAACTACAAAAATTTTAAGTCTTCATAACGTTCGGAGACAGATTGTTTTCACATGTTTGCTAATAGCCAAAATTAAAGGTTAGTCAGTTAACGGTATTTTTTAAATCGTACGGCAGCACTGGTGTCTCACCTTCTCGGCTAGTCCGGCCTTGCTCCAAGATTGGAGCCACAACGATCTCGTCGCCGATAGCGAACTCGTCCTGCACCAGCAAGGCCGCGTCGCCGCCGGCCACCAGCCACAGCGGCCGGATCAGTGGGAGGCCTTCTTCTAGCGCCTCGCGCTTGTATTTGAGGAGGAGCGGCGCCACCTAAGAAATTTGATATCGAGATAAGTATGAATAAAAAAAATACATTTCTGTTAAGAAGCATTAAATAATTGTTTGAAAAAAAATTTTTGATTGTTTTCATTTGATTTTTTTTTATTCTGTGTCATTAACTTAAATGTAATTCCGAAAAAACAATTCTGAATATTTTTTTTGTTTATTAAGGCCGATACAAAATATTTCTTAATATCAACTTAAATCGATTTCTAATAACAGTCGATTCAACGTGTTAAGCTGTAATCTTAGTATTCATTATCTTACCGATTTCTGTCTCAGTAGCGTCAAATTTTTCGCCATTTCGAGCACTCTCTCATCGTTATACTTGCTTGGCAAGTGCGTGAACTTCATCACTGGCAAGAACGTGGCCATTTGCAGCCATCTCACATAAAGCTCCCTCTCCGGCAACGCTATTCCATTCTCCTGGGTCACATTAACAGAATCCACTAAACCCTTAGCAGAGGGTAAGAACTGTTCGCTTCCAGGCCAGTAGATATCCCCACCGACTGCGCCCGGCATTATAAACGGATACCCGTTGACTCCATAAGTAAGCATCGTGGGTATAACCGACCTCAACGCTTCCCATGTTGACTCAAAAGGCGGAAGCGACACGAATATCGGAGGCCTCGGTAACGACACAGCTGAAGATACCCCGATAATATTCAAAGTCTTTTCGAAAGTTTTAATGAAATGTGTTTTGTATTGGTCAGGGTTGATAAGAAGTTTTTCGCAGCGGTAGTAGTGTGGTATATCATAAGCTGTACCTAAATCTAAGTAGAAGGAGTCGATGTGGTAATTATCTATGACGTTTTGAAGTTTGTCGAGTATCCATGGTATAGATCTGTTGTTGGTTATGTCGAGTACCCCAGCGCTTGCTAGGGATTTAAATCTTGTAAGTGCAGGGATTCTTCTATCACTGTTTCTTTCACTAATGAGCAGTCTTTTCTGTACACATTCTGCGAAATTAGCACTCTCCGTGCTGATAAATGGTTGAACTGTAAAGGTTACTTTAAATCCTCTTCTATGTAGTATATCAATTGCGTCTAACCAAGTTTCGAATCTACTCGTATCGACAGTTAGGTCACCAATTTCGTTCTGCCAATGTTCATTGATTAAGACATGCCCCTGTTTGAGGAAGCCTAGATTGATGACGTCGTCCGTGTATTTAGAAATCGTTTCGACTTGTAATTCGTGTTTGAATCTAGGAGCTATTTGCCAGACGGGTTCTGAGATCAGAGAATCTAAAGTTTGAATATCGGCTGGTTTTAGTCCGTCCCAAAGTGGAGTTCTTCTGTGACTGTGGATTGAGGAGTGCAATGACCTCATGTCATCGGAGGTGCAGATATTGTACTTCATTTCGGGGAATTCGGTGAGTTTGTTTGCGTAGGCGAAGGTGTCGTATTGGGCTTTGATGCAGATATTTTTTCCTTGGTTGTTGACGGAGATTTGAAGTGGGGTTTCATCATCAATGATGACGGCTGCTCCTTTGGAGTTTATGAGATATCGTGTAAGGACGTTCCCGAACTGTGACTTCTGCATGTCTCCGGTGATGAAGGGAGTGTACGGGATAGAGCCGGCGTTCAAAGGCCAGGTCAAGTTGAGGGATTGGCCTCCACCGTACCAGTGGGTTTTTATCTCACCCCACTCAAAACAGTCATTTGGATATACATCTGCGGAAGAGAATTATTATATCAGTTAGTGATAAAGAAAAAATCACCAAATCAATTAAATGAAACACTGATAGTCGTTGGTGTAACAAGGAAACAATACTAGTTAGAGCCCCAAAACTGTTCTTGTATTATTTAAACCTATTGACTTACGGCATTTTCCACAAAAGAGGCGAGTGTTTTAGGATTTATTGCATACATTCCTTTATTTTTCCTCTCCCTTCTTATCTTTGGTGATGGCGTTTTTAACCCCAATCGATTCAAATTTCCAGCGACTACTTCTCACAGATCTGAACTAACCTGATCGCAGCGCCTTCCAGTGCACGGAGTAGCACGTGGTGTTGTCCAGGCCGGGGTCGTGCGGGATCTTCTTCAGGTAGAACCGCAGCTGGTGCAGCCACTCCAGGCACTCCGACCCCTCTTCACGGTGTTCTGGTAGGCACGGGAATGCACCGAATTTGCTTAGACCCACAGCTGAAAATGAGATAGAAAACTTAATGACAAGGTACTTTTCTATGGGTATGTGGTGTCCCACTGCAAGGCGAAGGCCTCTCCCTGCCTTCCTTCAAGACCGACCGACCTTCCTTTGAATAATTACCTGTGTGAAGCCGGGGCAGTCCGCTAATTTATTCATCATCATCACCCTATTAACGTTCCCACGGCTGGGATACAGGGACTTCTCTCTTGGCGAGAGAGGTTAGGCCTTAATTCAACACGCTGGCCAAGACGAGGCCGCGACCTTCGGAATGAAAGTCGAGTGTACGGATTGTCAATTTCTATGGTTCTATTTTTTTTTTTTTTTTTTTTACTATCGATAGGTCTTCATTTGACCACAATCTCACCTGATGTAAAGTGACGATGTGGTCTAAGATGGGACATGAAGACCTAGAAGGTAAAGGAAGGGCTTCTCCGGACCACATTACGAAACACGAAAAAATCGCTTCACGCACTGGCCCAGCCCGGAGGGTGGTGACAAGCCGCGGCCGAAGCCTACCACCAGAGACTGTTCTTAGCACCACCCGGAGGTCACGTGTAAGGATTCAGAGGGTTACCACTTACGGACGTGAACAGACAAAACCTCCAAAAAGTTAAACAGTCAATGGTTAATTTACGTACCAAGCCTTGCCCGCAGTATTTCGTACTCCTCAGCCCCGTGGACGTGCAGCAGCCGCGCGTCCTGGTTGAACTGCACCCCGGAGAAGTAGGCGGCGGTCAGCGCCTGCCGGTGGTACAGGACGTAGGCGAACCCCACGAAGAACACGATGGATAAGAACATAAGCCCCACGAAGGCTCGGAGCTTGTAGTCGGTTGGCTTCTTGCGAATCTTTTGTGGTATACTCTGAAGATGGAAAATAAATTACTGTATGTTTTGTAATTGTAACACTACGCTTGAAATAAATAATTAAACCATGTGAATCGGTCCCATTGGCCCCAGCAGAATACCAGCGCCGTTTGCAAAACCTGCAAAAGCTGAGCTGGGACCCTTTTGTATCTGAATAATTTATATTTCATATTTATTAATGTATTTTTGTTTTTGTTGTTTGGTTTTTATTTTTCCATTTATTGAATATGTATAATGTTTTTTTAGATACAAATAAACTTTTTGATTTGATTTGATTTGATTTGAAATGAATTCTTACGATATTTCATAGAAGAACGCTAGATATGTGTGTGGATGGATAAGTAGAAAGAGAAAGGCAAACATAGATACCTACTCAGTATTCAGATTGTAGTTATCAGGAAACACCCGCATAGAGCGAATTGGAACTGTGCTACGTTCATCATAGTTTATCATAGACATTATCACTTTTGTACGTGTGTTTCACATAAATACGCCTCAGGCGCGAAACGCGTCGTCGCTATGGAAAATACATTGAATGCGTTTTGGCTGTAATAATCAACTTACTAAATAAGTAATGAGGACTATAGAAATAATTTAGTAATAAGAATTGTAATTAATGTATTTTATTATTATTATTATTATTATTTTTTTTTTATGATCGATAAGCCTTCATTTGACCACAATCTCACCTGATGTAAAGTGACGATGTGGTCTAAGATGGGACATGAAGACCTAGAAGGTGGCTTCTCCGGGCCACATTACGAAACACGAAAAAATCGCTTCACGCACTGGCCCAGCCCGGAGGGTGGTGACAAGCCGCGGCCGAAGCCTCCCACCAGAGACTGTTCTTAGCACCACCCGGAGGTCACGTGTAAGGATTCAGAGGGTTACCACTTACGGACGTGAACAGACAAAACCTCCAAAACTTTATATCTGCAGGTCTAAAAAAATTATATTTTAGACCTGCAGATACAATGTAAAAATTGTGCATTGAATAAATTTAATGAATTATTCAGAGTTCATACAAACGGACGAGACGCAAGCTATGCCTACTTTTAATTAAATCTACCAATCATAACTATAACCATGATGAATTTATGTATGATTTTATTGAACACTTTCTATACGATATGTATTTTATTTTTAAGCTATTGCATAGCGTCTATCGCGGGCCTTGAGCGTGGAGACCGAATCCAGAAATTCCGTAACGAATAAAACCTAACACTCCGACCGACCCAGCAGTGATACTTTTTTTTTATGAACAGGAATTTTATAATTAACTAGCTGACCCCAGCAAACGTTGTTTTGCAAAATGAAAAATTGATAGTAGCTGATTCTCCAGACCTACTGTATACGTATATAAAATTTGGTAAAAATCGGTAAAGCAGTTTCGGAGGAGTACGGTAACTAACATTGTGACATGAAAATTTTATATACTTTTGATAGATATGATCTTTGACGTTAGGAACACACCTACATTGCTTAGACAACAGTGAGTGCTTGTAATTTAATATGAACTTTATACCATAGCAATAAAGCTCAAATTGACTTCGTTTTAGTTACAAATCATTTGTATGGGAAAAAGAAAAGGGCTATTTTTAGGGTTTTTCCAGCAATAATTCTAATTTTTCTCGCCGTAAAAACCATCCTTGAACTTCAACGAACATTTTAAAAAAAGATTTGGCCCAATTGGTCCAGGCGTTGTTGAGTTATGCGCTTACCAACACATTTTGCGATTCATTTTTATATTATAGAAGATTACATGTCAGTCCTATCTTTATATGTACCTATATAAATCTTCTGTACGTGTGTTAGTTATTGAACTCCTAATAAACGGCTGCACCGATTTTGATTATTTTTTTTGTGTGTGTTTATGTGTGTTCGTGAATGGTTTAGATTCACAATACGGTCAACTATAAAAAAATAATAATGTTTTTTTATCAAATAATATTTACAACCTCAAAACTAGATGGAAACTCAATCTAGGCAGATGTAATTAAAATGCTGTAGGTGAGCCCTACCGTATGTTTTCGTATCGCGCGGCTTTAGGTATATATTTCCAAAACTCGACCGACATGTGTAGATATTATACTGTATAGATAGTATTACTATGGAATATTGGCTGATGTGTCATAGTGAACTCAAAACAACTACAACCTACAAGTTCCTCAGATTAAACTATAAACTAACTATTCGCTCACCTGCAATTTTTCCTTGAGCAGGCTGGCGAGAGAGTTGACGGAGGTGACCGAGTTCGACGGCGAGTATTCGTCGTCCATGCTAAACTCGGAGCGGAGTCGCCGTGGGCCCGCCGTCTTGCGCCGCGGGGAACGAAGCGGGGCTCTGAAACAAGTTTTTTTTTTATTATTGATAAGCCTTCATTTGACTACAATCTCACCTGATGTAAAGTGACGATGTGGTCTAAGATGGAGCATGAAGGCCTAGAAGATGGCTTCTCCGGACCACATTACGAAACACGAAAAAATCGCTTCACGCACTGGCCCAGCCCGGAGGGTGGTGACAAGCCGCGGCCGAAGCCTACCACCAGAGACTGTTCTTAGCACCACCCGGAGATCACGTGTAAGGATTCAGAGGGTTACCACTTACGGACGTGAACAGACAAAACCTCCAAAAAGTTTTCTATAATAAAGAATCGTTACTATAACAAGGACGTGGCTAAGTGGGAGAACACTCGACTTTAATTCTGAAGGTAGTGGTTTCAAACCCCCGAGGGTTTCAGACAACATCTTAGAGTTTCAAGCCTACAACAGCCCGGGCCAAATACCGCTGTAGACCCGCGTGTTAGGTTATGATCTCACCCCATGTATATATGTACCTACTCATAAAATTTTCCCTGAATAAAAAATACAATAGCCTCCGGACTTTTTGGTTTGGAGCTAACTCCATCGCTTTAACCGAAAATGGCTCCAATTATTTCATCATGCAGCGGATTTGGTAATTAATCGACCTAGCTAGATTTCATAAAAATAACACTGCTCGGTCCACGTATTTTTATATTCACGCTATACTCTAGCTTCTCATAATATTACTGCAGTTTCGTAATGTCACTTTGTCTATAACAAAGCGAGTAGTATCAAGGAGGTATTAAGTAGATTATTTCCGGCTCATCCTGACCTTCAACCAGGTCAATCATAACCATTGTCCTCATTACGAGTTTCCACACTCGTGTGATTCCTCGTTGTAATCTAGATCTAACAGAAGATTGTAGTTCGTAGTGTGAGGTCACTGATACAATATTTTCTTTACAACAGATAAAACCTGTGCTGTTTTTGCATTGCTGTTTTCCTTGTTAATTTATTTTATTTTAATTGGAAAACAGATTTAATTAACTTATTAACAACACTTAATAAAAATACCTGTCTATGAACCATTTACATGTTTTCGCATAGTGAATCTATATATAACATACATGAATTCATTCAAGTAACAAGCTAACAAGTACTATTCAAGTATACACAATTATTTTTATTTGCTTTAGCGGCTTATTTCACAAAATCCGAGTAAAATAACCAATGGTGAAACATTATTTAAATTTCTTTGGAATAAAGTGATTTCGACTTTGCGAAAATTCATCGCTTTGCCAAACAATTAATGCTTTTGGATTTGCCGATCCCACATAGTGTAAGAACTGCAGGATGATGAAGGTACCACCCTTAGCGTCTCTTCTTTAAAATATTCAATAGGTAATATTATAGTCTCATGCAACTAGGATAATCGTTAGGTAATAAAACTTAATACCAAGTGCGATTGATTGCTAGATAACACTTTATTGAACACCACAAAATAATATAGACTCAGTCTTTACATCATCATTATAATTATAACTTTTTTTTAATTATCATGGTTTTTACCAATATTGTGATTTAAAACGGGTAACATACCATGATTTGACGGTTTTTTGAGTTTTCCGATATTTTGACGCTGATGCAAGCGCCATGATCACGGAAACAACTGAATTGTCGTCTTTTTTTTTTGTCGTGATGGCTTTCAATTGTCAGGAGCATGGAATCCTGTAGTGCGGTTATGCAAAACTCAAAAATATGTAACACCTGTTATTCGCCAAGACACGGTCAGTGTAGTGTGTCGTGATCGAGTTGCGTTCGAGAATGAAACAAGTGGTAGTAGCACTAGAGAGTGTCAACCTCGCAATAAAAGACTCAGAAAGAGGGTAGACCGGTTCGTTTGTGAATAACCATCTGCCCAAATCGCAAAGACAATGACAATTCAGTTGTTTCCGTGATCATGGCGCTTGCAACAGCGTCGAAATATCGGAAAACTCAAAAACCGTCAAATCATGGTATGTTACCCGTTTTAAATCATAATAACATATAATTATATTTATATTTTAGGGATGCGGTTCTAAAATTTTTATATTAAGTCGTAGTTAGTAGCGTGTAGAATGTTAGTTTTTTTTATTTGTGTTTTTAAGTTTTGGTTTTTTTATATTTCTTTGTCACATTGGTGTACAACTGTAAAGACATTGTAAATAGTTAATAAATAAACAAATAAAATAAATGTATATAATATTTAAATAACATTTCTGCTGTCCTCTGTTGTGCGTAGGAGCGTCTGTCACGCGACGGACGCTATCCATGCTTTACTATGGACCTTTGCATACCTACGCGACCACAAAGCGGGACAATTTCAGTCTAAAAAGATCCCGCGTTACAGACGCTTCCGCGTCGCAGTCGCTTCCTGTGTTGCTAATACGTAATTTTGGCCGAAGACTAAGGAGCTACGTTGCTGGCATGAGTTTTTCAGAAACATTTAATGACACAACACACCAAACTAATAAAAAAAAACCCGATTGAGGTTCAGCATTATGCAAATCCACTCATAGGTGAGTAAGTTGAGCGGTTTTTCAGTCGAGACCTATTGACAAGCACCACACGACTTACTTATATTCAAGAAATAATTATTAAATATATATTTTCTGCTTTTGTTTAATAGTCTTTTTGTCTTAGTTCATTGATAGGTTCCGGTTAGCACAGCGACCTCGGCAGGTCACGCGACTCATCATCATCATCACCATCATCGGTATCCTCATTACAGCTGTTTCCACATTCGTGTGATTCCGCCTCGCTCCTGTCGTGCGAGGTCAGAATTATCTTATTAGTAACTTAGAAATTCTCGCAACTCCAATGTTATTCTATGATTACCAAACATAATAAGATCTTCATGTACATGACACACAATTTATACTAAAAAAAATTTCTTATTCTTATTCTTAATATGGCTCTTCGTTCAGCTTGCGAACTCTTATGGTGTTATATTAACTTATATTCAATCTTAAGTTAATATAAATCTAAATTTAAAATTTAAGAAAAACCCCCGATTCCCCTGCCTTAATTTCCTTAAACGTAAAACAACATAATATTTTGTAATGTTGACGCGATGCGATTTCATTTGATACCCCACACTAGTATATTTGCAGATTTTCGGTTTTCCTTACCCACTCTCACCCCCATAACTTTTAAACGGCACAACCGATTTTCATGAAACATGTCTAAGAACACTCGCGCCAGACTCACCTCTCATACAAAAAAAACTAAATTGAAATCGCTCCATCCGTTCGGGAGCTATGGTGACACAGACAGACAGACAGACACACAGACAGACAGACAGACAGACAGACAGACAGACAGACAGACAGACAGACACGTCAAACTTATAACACCCCTCTTTTTTGGTCGGGGGTTAAAAATGTATCCTTTTTATTTTATAGATATAAATTATTTGTTAGGAAAATAAATGTGTTTTGTTTGTTTGTTGTTTGTTTTTGCTCGATTATTTGTCGTGTGTGATTGGAGTTATAAATAAGCGCTTCATCTATCTATCTCTTGGCGATTAGAAACCGATCGGAATAATTGGTCGTCTTTGAGGGAGGCTTATGATCAGCTGTGAGCGTCTAGTAGATGAGATAATGATGATGATTCGGCGATTTGAAACTGAGCAAGAGCAATAATAACTATGAGAAATCAAAACATAACATTTTGTTGCAGTATTAAGATTTTTGGAGATTATTACATAACATAATATAATGTTGAAATTTTCTGTTACTCGGTAAATCTACTGGGGTAAAATTAATTTCAATGATTTCAGCAGAAAGACGTCCACTGTTAGCAATACCTCTCCTTCAATAGGTTAAGGATACCTATATTGATCGAGAGTGGCACGGAACCGTTATGGACGTCCGACGCTGCATTCGCGGTCTGCATTCAAGACCCATTGGGCCCAAACATCGACCATATCATACGCGAGACCGACTCGCACTCAGCTGATTTGTTATGTGTATATTAAATACATATTTTTTTGTGTGTTCCTTGTGTATAATATAATTTTAAATTTTAAAGCAAGTCTTCACGACTCCTCAAGATTTCTCAAGACCTTAATCCCGACTGTACTAGTTTCCGAATAAAGTAGTATTTGTACTATATCTCAGTGTATTTGACTTTCTGACCTGAGATATGCAAATCAGTGGCAAATCGGTTTATAAATCAACATATTTATCATCGTTGTTTGTAATGTAATGATCTATTATTCTATATAATGCAGCAATATCTTTGTTGATAAATAAAGTTTTTTTTATATCTGTGTTTTACGAATTTTCCAGCGGTAAAATAACCTATACTTAAAAAAATATAAAAACAAGAATTTTTCAAATCGGAAACAAAATTCCTGAGATCAGCAAATAAACAAACTCTTCATCTTTTGTAATACTAAGATAACAACTTTATAATAAATGCTTAAGGATAATTAAAAAGGTTTTTTGCACCGCAAAAAGTTTTCAAAACATTGCTTACATCAGAATCGTATTTAATAATTTGAGTAATCAACTAATCAATACAAGTAATTTTTATTTACTTTTTCAACGAGTTTTTACCGCCATTTAGGGTGCTTAGAAAAACGGACATAATAATAAACTCGTACCTAATGTTTAATGTGTAAAACGAGACATTCTTTACAATAAGTGTTGAACTGCCTCCTCGTGGGGGAAGATCCCAGCCAGGGCAGCCAGTTTGGTTGGATCAGCTCTTCTTCTTGAAAATAATACCACTCAATTTGCTTCCGTAGTTTTATTGGTATAATGTACAATGTGGCGTGGCTACCTCGAGCTAATCGACGGCACATAAAATATGTAAAACTATACAACCCTAACCCTCGAGTTTTCGTCAGCGCGATCTAGAGCTAGCCCTTTTTAGCGTAGCGACATCTAGTTATAAAAAACCGAATTATTGCCGTTGAACAATATGTATTGTGTCAACTGTTTATACTGTTAAATAACACGGAACCCTCGCTGTATGAGACCATCTTACACTTATCAAATTTATTTATTTTAACTTTACAGAAACTGTAGAACGTTCATCTTGACACATAGGTACATAAAATATAATCCTTCTCAGCAGTTTTTGTTAGATTGTATCACCAATTCAACATAACATTATTCAAGATAACACGTACCTACGTAGTTAAATACAGTTTTACCTAACTGCAAACAAGGAGGGATAAGTGTTTTTGACGTGTGTCTAAAGTAATATTATAATTCAACGAGGTTTTGGTACAAACTCATTTGTTAAAACATTACGGTTTTAATATTTTGATGTGAAACCCTCATTCTAAGTGGCGACAATTTTGCAAGGGATTAGCCAGATTACTAACACAGTTATTTCAATAGTTTCGAAAAAATAAATGAAGTGATTTTATTTAATAATTTGATCTTTAAGTTGAATATCATACTCAAAATTAAAATAATTTAAGTTTTTTTTCATAAGGTATTTTTTGCAAACTTATAATTAGTTAATATAGATAATAAGTTTGCAAAAAATACCTTATGATAAAAAAACTTAAATTATTTTAATTTTGAGTATGATATTCAACTTAAAGATCAAATTATTAAATAAAATCACTTAATTTATTTTTTTATGAATATGCAAATTATATTTTTATGATTAGGTGAAGTGAATTGTCAAAATGTGTGTTGTAACTTGAGAAACGGATGATCCAATTTCACCGATTCTTAGTTCATTGTGCTTGAAGTGAAGGTCATCGTTTTTAATGTTGACTTTTAAAAATAATAATTAATAAGTTGCCGCCCCGGTAGGTAAGAGTCACTGGAATAATTAAATAACATTTATCATAATATATATTTTTTGTTATTATTAAAATGTAGACCCAAATGAAACTCGGCCATGTAAGACTTGAAATGTCTTTTTATGATTTTAGAAACATTTACAATTAGGAAAACACAAAAACAAATAGATTTTTTTTATAAAAAAAACCAATTATTCTTTTCTGGGGCTCCACTGGGCTTCATACTTTCTCAGTAGGTATATAACATACTCATTAGTAATAAATTACTTAAATTTGAATTTTATCTTTAGGTTTTTGAACTTCTGATGTTTTAGTATGTAAACAGTGTCACTTATTAAATAAAATGGTTTCTAAAAATACTCACAAAATTATGTTTAGCTAATTAATAGCGAATACCGACGGCCGATGACAACGATGATAGAGCACTGTTCACAAATATCAGTTATTTAATAAACAAAAATTTATAATATAAATTATAAAATCAACAGTTTCTGGTGACAGCTGCTGCGCGGTGTTACTCGGATACTGACCGGTTGCGCTCGCGCAACTTCGAACGCGCCAGAGGTGCATTCAGGAAAAATTTGGTACCGCTATTTTCTTTCTATTTACACTTTTATTGAGCTGTTATATAATTATAGCCATTAATAATAATAAGAGGTATCATCATTGTCATATCAGCTGTATGACGGCCACTGCACTAGACATGTGTAGTTCACGAATGAATCCTTCAAAAGAACTACTTCAGTTGTGCTCCTTCCTTCTCTCTCTAGTTCACTTACAATTCAACTAGCTCACTAACTTTTCTAGTTCCATCCTAGTAGCCATCTACCTTCTAGGTCTTCATGCCCCATCTTAGACCACATCGTCACTTTATATCAGGTGAGAAAAAAAAGCCCACAGCCTAATAAGGTTTTATAACTAGCTAATTCAAATTCTTGTTTGGGGGAGCTAGCTGCACATACGTCTCACTTTGGAGTGTCATTTAAAGTTCAAAGTTTATTCAACGACAACGACGACAGGTCAACTAAAAGATAAATTAAATAAAAACAGAAAAAAACATGAAGGAAACAATATTGTCCTGACAGTTCGTTTAAAAGAGAAGCGAATAGAACAACCCAGCTTTCATGTTATCAGTTAGACTTTTGGAGAATTGTCTAATGTAATGTAAAAGGTTTGAATAATATTTTTACAATATTACGTATAATATTTATATTAATAGCAAGAAGAAAGCGCTTTCGAGTCTCGCCCTAATCCAAACTTTGCATTATTAAAAAAAAATCTAATTAACTATGTTTACAAAGTTTTTGTGTATTTTTATTACGAGTAGTTTTACTACTTTTGCTACATGCTATTTTACTATAAATTCAATTAATAAAATTAATAATTTTGGGGATAAATGAATTTTTAACAATTTCTTAATATTTTATATTGATGTTTCTAACTCCAACTCTGTAAACTTTGTGTGTCAGCTGTGTTTTGGATTCGCGACTCAGGAATGTCTCGTATTTTCGGAGTTGCATTATAATGATGAGATTTCTCATATATATTAACAAATAAATATATTTACTACGTGTTGTGTTTTGATTGACTGTGGTCACAATAATAACCGATAAATAGTTTCCCCGTAATTATAAAAATATTTCACTTTTTATATCAGAATTTTATGAGTCTACTATTTAATTAAAAGAAATCATTAATTATAAACCTAATTTAGTGCTAAATCTGTTGTACATAACAGTTGGGCGAATTGATAAATCAAAGTCAAAACGTTTATTCAAAGTCTTAGAGGCACAGGGCATACAGACAAGTAAACTTAACCAAGTCAAGTTAACCAGTCTCTTTAGAGACTAGTGTCCTCAGAAGACAAATTTATTATTTCTTATCTATTTATTTATTAGATTTTGTGATTTATTCCCGCAAAGTCTTGTGACTATTGTGGTTGCGGCAGAATACCAGCGTTCACTGTTAACACCAGTGGACATAGAGCGAGATGTTGCCCTTTTACTGCTGTAGCACACACGTACCTGCTCACTCTATGTGTTTATATATACATTATGTTTTGTAATTTAAAAATGTATGTTGATTTTGAGTCTGTATTATTTTTGTGTGTGTTTCTGTGGTAAATAAAATGATGTCTATGTCTTAAACCTCTTTTTACCTCCTTTTTTCGTTGAAGTCGGTTAAAAATATCTATTAATGTCTATTACAAAATTATACCAGATATCTAGAACTCGTAACACAAGCTTAGAGCTTACCACGAGACTAAATGTTGCTGTGTGGATTATCCGGAAATATTGATTTTTATTTATTTTATTAACAAATTGTGTGCAATAGAGTGTTGAGATGACAACTGACAGAGGAAAGTGGAAGGAAAAAACATGTTGTGCCGACCCCACGTAATGTGGGATAAGGACAAGTGAATGATGATTTATTTTATTAACAAATGTGTAGAGCACTACTAATTATAGGCTTAACTGAGTAGTCATTAGGTGCATAGAAACAAAAACCAATCGAGATAGTCCATCACGAGATGCTCGGGGAATGAGACGCAGACAGAGGCGCTAACCCGACGAGAGTTAATGTGCCTAGTAGTCGTGGAATCGGCTGAGATTTCGCAACGATTTCGAGTCGGGTCAACGGTCGGCGCACTTCCTTATTAAAGTCCCTTTATGCAGTTCCCATCCGCCCATCGCGTCTAGGGACTAAGGACTCACTGGGATAGCAAGTCTTGAAGAATGACATTTGTCATTTCACATCCGCGTAGGTCAGCCGCGAAATCTGTCTGTAAATTTATTTATTTAAGGAAAACTTACAGCCGAGCACAATACTACAAAATAGATATAATGTAGATACGTAAAGCTGATGAATGTTATGATGACATAGAGCTGGTCTGATGAAGGAACTGGAAGGTTAACCCCTATGGGGGTAAAATGGGGGTACAATGTTAATATAAAACTTTGTCGTATTTTAAGTTGTTTGAACAAAATTCAGTAATAAATAAATTAAAAATTTCTGGACAATCCACACAACAGCATCTAGCACCGTGGTAAGCTGTAAAACTTGTGTTTCGGGTACTAGACATCTGATACACTTAATATACATATGTGTATATATGTTTTATTAAACATATTATGTACTCAGACCAAGGAGAAAGTGATTGCAGAACATACAAACACTTGGCCCTTCGGCGGAAATCGAACCTGCTACGTCTTGCGCCGCAAGTGGACCTAATAATATCTTGTGTCAATTTTTTGTATTAAGTCTTTCAGTGTAGGTACCTAATACAATCAAACAGGGAATGGTTGTAATATTTTTCAAAAATGCCCTGCCATCTCTCGCAGGGTATTTCTGGAGTAAGCCCTCGTTAATAACAGGTTTTGATTTCGTAAACGTCAAGCTACATAGTATAAATCGAGTTTTAACTTATAAAACAGATAAAAAAAAAAAAAAGAATTCTTCAATAATATTATTATCTAGCCATTATGAATGCTAATCAGTAATCATAATCACTCATTAACATAAATAGCTACGTAGAGTAAAATAAAGAACGTGCCCATTAACACTTTGCTTACTGTGTCTATTTAAAAGTAAGACACTATATTAATGTTCTCTGTTATATTTTTGAACACAAATAATTTTTTTTCTTTCTTTATTTCTTGAGTTCTCATAAAAAAAATTTGATGTTGTTGCAAATGTAACCTAGTAATTTTATTATTTGTCTTATTTTATCGCTTCTTTTGTTTTCATGCACTGTTTTCTGTATCTGGTTAAAACCGATTAGGGGAACAGGTCCCCCGCAATATAGGCTTGGTTCGTGCGGGGACCGCTGCTAAGTCAAATTGTAATGTGTGTATTAATAATTAAATATTTTTGTATTTGTATTTTGTTACCTATCTACTTTCACTGCACTAACATTGACACTACCTAATTTAAAATATTAACTGAAACGGTTTTATCCGTTTTAGTCTTCTCACTATGTCCGTGGTCGAGGATAAAACAGGCCGGTAATATGATAGTTCCTTCATGGCACTCTCCATCGCGCAGAAAATTACCAAGGTTGTTCCATTGTCTCTTGTTAGATTTCTCAGTCTGTTCCACAGGTAAGATGTGAAGTAAAATGAATCATATAATGAACAATGTAGTTTATAAACAAGGTCTTCAAAAAAGTAATTTATGGTATACTAGTAGTGCCCCGCAGTGTTACCCGCATTATAATTGATTTTCCCGAGGTAATAAATAGCATATGTCCTTTCTCAGGCTCTGGAGAATCGCTTAGGTGTGTTATGTACTCTTCTTTTGTATTGGTGTATAATCAAGTTTTATGTATTGTATAGTATATCTATCCTCCTGATTTGAACCCGTGCAAAATCGGGGTGGATTGCTAGTATTGTATGAAGACAAAAAATAATATTTATTTCATATTAAAATACCGTGTTGGCTAAAGTAGAAGCCGTGTTGGCCAAGCAAGGATCACACTTGACTTTCATACCGAAGGTCGTGGGTACGAAACCCGCCGCGCAGCTCTAAATTTTTCTTATTAAAAATTTATGAACTCTTTAAACAGGTAAATATCGTGAGGAAACCGGCAAGAGAGGAGGTTTTGTCTGTTCACGTCCGTAAGTGGTAACCCTCTGAATCCTTACACGTGACCTCCGGGTGGTGCTAAGAACAGTCTTTGGTGGGAGGCTTCGACCACGGCTTGTCACCACCCTCCGGGCTGGGCCAGTGCGTGAAGCGATTGTTGTGTTTTTGTTTCGTAATGTGGCCCGGAGAATCCTTGTAGGTCTTCTTGCTCCATCTTAGACCACATCGTCACTTTACATCACGTGAGATTGTGGCCAAATGAAGGCTTATCGAACATAAAAAAAAATGTTCTGAGAACTTAGAAGAGTTTGAGGACATGTGACATTCAAAAAACCCGCACTGGGCTACCGTGGTGAATTAAGGCCTAATCTCTCTCGTCAAGATAGAAGTCCCTGTGTCCCAGCAGTGGGAACGTAAATAAGGGTGCTCATATAAATAAAGCTTGTGCTTATATAAATATAAGAATAAAGTAGGTAACTCACTTGGCATGCTCTTCATCGGAGAGGACCTCATGCTGCTCCACATCTCCGTCGCTGAACCCTGACGCGGAGCTCTGGTGGTGCTCCGGGATCTACAGACAAACACACAACATTTAAAAACCAAATTTATATATATACACTAGTCGACCTGACAGACGTTGTCCTGTCCCACGTCTCAAAAAACAATATCCAGTTGACCGTATTGTGAATCTAAACCATTCCAAGATCCCCTTGAACACACACAAAAAATTTCATCAAAATCGGTCCAGTCGTTTGAGAGAAGTTCAGTGACATACACACTCACAGAATAATTATTTATAATAAGATACTCATGTACAATGTTTAAGTCGGTTCTATCTATTAGCTCTCAATAGACGTTAAACATTTTGACAGTCAGTAGAGAAATTGTATGTATTGGTACTAGATTTCAAAGATAGAGGACTTTTGGACAAAATATCCGACCAATCAGGTAGGGGTTCTCAACAATAATACCTATATTACTATGAGTTTTTTTTGAGTTATTTTAGCCTTTTAGAGGTAAAAATCTCCTTCCTTTACATTTTAAGCCGTAAAGAGTCTACTAGACTTCATCCTTCCATATATTCCATATCCATGACCTACGCACGCAGTTATATTTCAGCATAAAATAAAAAAAACTTCAACCTGAAGGTGAGGTTCAAAACTTATTCATAATTAAGATAAAATCAGTCAGCTAACACAAAACGACCTAATTACAGAAACCAAAATATATACCAAAGTCAAAGGACTCCCAACACTCGGCCGTCGGTCCCAAACAGCGGGAATAACACCAGCCATTTCACTCAATTATTATTATTATACACTCTATATTAATTATTATACTCAATTATTATTTAAAAACAAAACACAGTAGACACATTTTGTTCCCAGCCGCTGACTGACAAATCACATTGCACACAACGTACGCAAACAAAAGCATGATAAGTTACCTAAAATGCGAGCTAGTTACGAATGTTTGGTATTTACCTAAATACTTTTGTAATATTAGTGGGACGATTAGTTAATGTTTATAATTATAATCATGGATTTCAACTATCTTAAAAACAAGTTTTTGAAGTGAAACTTCTTTAGAATCGTTGTGATTTGAAACCGGATGCAACGGAAGTGGAAATAATATTGGTTTACTTACTTGGTTTACCTTTCGGGTAAGCCAATCTTAAACGCTAACAAGGTTAAGCAACTTTGCGCGACGTCAGTACTTGGATGGGTGACTGCCCGAACAAAACCTTTTTGCATAGTATTTTTTTTTGTTTTTTTTTTATTCTTCTTATTCTTTTGTCGATTTACTGAAGTTTCACTTCTATCGTGTGTGAATCGCACACACACCTTTTTTTTTTATTATTTGCATGTCTTATAAAGATACAAATAGAACATTGTATAGAGGGAAGACGTCCAGAGTTTATTATTTTATTAAATAAAAGCTTTATAACAGGGTATTGTCTGTGTTTTTGGATTTCCCCGCGGGAACGACGTGTTTTGTATAAAGTATAAATAGTAAGTCTATAGACTTCTGCGATAAAAAGGTTCCATAAAAAACAGTGACATAATGATTCAAATCAGACCAGTCGTTTATGAGATTAGTGCGTTCAAATAAACAAACAAACCAACGGTTTTTTCATCTTTATAAATTAGTTTAACTTCAAAATCAGATGAAACGAATTTAATTTCTTTATTCACAGATAACAAAATAACCATAGATGTTGTTGTGTCGATTTTCCGGAAATATTTATTTATAGGCAGTCGATAAGAAAATCACTTAATCTAATATACATTTCCATGTCACATTGTTAGTTACCGCGATCTCCTCCGAAAAGGCTAAAGTCAAAGTCAAAGTCAAAACGTTTATTTCCTTAGAAGCCTATGCTTACATGGACAGGTCAACTTAAATCTTATTTAAATAAAAACTAAAATAACATAGTCTTGACAGTTCGCTTCAATTTTTTACACTGAGAAGCGAATAGAACAACTCAGCTTCCATCTCTTATGTTATTATAAAAATATCGGTGTAAAACATGGTTATCACTTATACATTTAACATTTACAAACAAATGCTAGTCAAACATGCACATAACAGAAAAAAAACTAAATTCAGCTATTTTGACCATCCTAGTGGAACCGAGCTACATCTGTCCAAGCATTATCGTCTTTGATATAGTCCTCTGTAGAATAATAGGCTTTTTTCAAAAGACATTTTTTAATTAAAAACTTAAACTTTCGAATGGGTAGGTCAGTTATAAACTGCGGAAGTTTATTATAAAAACGGACACAATTGCCCATAAAAGATTTCCCCACCTTACGTAATCTAAATGTAGGGATATGTAGTTTATTCTTATTTCTAGTATTAACATTATGGAAATCACTCTTTTTTAGAAAATCTTGCTTAGTTTTGTGTGTGTACAGCAAATTCTCGTAAATATATTGTGAAGCAACAGTCATAATATTTATTTCCTTAAATTTATCTCGTAAGGAGTCACGTGGTTTCATTTTATAGATTGAACGCACCGCTCTTTTCTGAAGAACAAAAATAGTTTGAATATCAGCTGCCCTTCCCTATAGCAAGATACCGTATGACATGACACTATGGAAGTAACTAAAATAAACAAGTCTCGCGGTGGCCTCATCAGTAATATGCCGCATAGTCCGAACTGCATAAGCTGCTGAACTAAGTCGACTCGCAAGAGCATTAATTTGAAACAGATTATTATGAAATTTTATATACATATTCAGTAGGTCTGAGAATCAGCTACTATCTATTTTTCATTTTGCAAAACATCGGTTGCTGGTGTCAGCTATTTATATATAAATGTGCTTTCATTGATAAGTCATTTAATGTAGTTTGTTGGTAATATTAATATAATTTAAAGTCTAGCGGAATTATATTAAATTAAAACATGTAAAACATGTATTTATCTCATTGTAAGTGAACTTTTATAAGTTTTTATAAGAAAATAAAGCATTCAATTGTATTTCATCCATGTAAACTGTGTGAAAAATCTTTGTTCGTAGCCCCTGAGCGAAATAAAACAACGTATTTTTTTTTCAAAATTGGATTATCCTTTGAAAGACCGAAAAGGATATATCAATATATATATATATATATATATAACCCATACATACGCATATTGCGTACCTTCCTGCATATACTTTCACTAATAGATAGATATTAAGGTCACTGTTAAAAAATGGACGAGGGTTGTTGCATCAGGGATGGGTGCAACGTAAGAAGCGACATGTGGGAGAGGGGTAAGTGTTGAGGTGACAGGAGATAGAGGGAAATGGAAGCAAAAAACATGTTGTGCCAACCCCACGTAATGTGGGGTTAGGAAGAAGATAATGAATGAAGAAGAAAAAAATTACCTATAATAGTAATTTTTTAACAGGAATTTATTATAAGTGTAATTGTTATTTCATTCTTACCTGAGTCAGAGGGATGCACTCAAAATCAAGTTTCCGTTTAAGCATATCGCTCCCTCGGTGTCCACCATGACAGTGGATTCAATTAACGATTAATTAGTTAATTAACGGATGGAGGCGTCGGAGCGTCTGGCGTGAGTCTGATTTAAGACGCAGTCTATATTTAGTAATTTAGTTAATTGCTTGTAACCTTGATTTGATAACAAACTTAATTTTAGGATATCTATAACCCGTTTGCTTTGGTAATGCATATTTTTTATTTCTTTTATGGAGCTCTAAGAAAGAGATTCCTTGAAACGTGGCCTTTTTAGTGTTACGTGCACAATGGATAAAACGGGGTCATATTATTGAGACTTTATCGAATGTCTGATTTCTATTTTGATGCTCACATCAACAACAACAGCAAAATAAATATATGTAGGTATCTTTTGTGGGCGACCTTTGTGGCTCGACAATCCGTCTGAGGCGAGGAGGTTGCGGACTCGATTCCCGCCGCCGGACTAGATTTTGTACAATCTACAATGTCTGGTTTTGGGTTTGGGTGTTTTCTATGTATTATATGTATGTACTAGTCGACCCGACAGACGTTGTCCTGTCCCACGTCTCAAAAAACAATATCCAGTTGACTGTATTGTGAATCTAAACCATTTCCAGATACCCTTGAACACACGCAAAAAATTTCATCAAAATCGGTCCAGTCGTTTGAGAGAAGTTCAGTGACATACACACTCACAGAAGAATTATATATAGAAAGATTTATCAGAAAAAAAGTAATATTTCAGTCACCTAATTACCCATAGTATTACTTTACTATGGATAACCGCTCTGAATGCATGATTATGCACTTTTAAAATTTTTTAAAGATCATATGGGAACAGGCAGCGGAAATGAATTTATATTATTCTATCAAATGATTTTGAACTATATTCTAGTTTCAGAAATATACTGCAATACTAATATTGCAAAAAAAACAAAACACACCGAGCAGTCCATAATGATTTGTTTACAAAATTGTTCCATCTATCGTTAAACGTAGCAACTAAACACACTAGCGCGCTTAGAGTAGCTATAGTACTATAGAGAGCGCGTATCACCCAAACTACACTGAAGAACGTAGGCAGCTTGCACCATAGACATTATTAAAAGATTGAATGACAGTTAGTGATGGGATGTGCCATTATGGAAAAAGCTATCGATAAATTACATTAATTAAGTTCTTTGTTAGGTACTTAGTGACACACCTTTTATGTTATTTACTTGTTCCCTGGTTCATTAAATAAAATATCTAATATTCATATTTTTTAATTTCCTAAATTATAATAATAGTTGTAACATTTACATAATCATTTTCTGGTTGTTTCATGTGGTTACATTTAGGTGTCACATAGTAAGATCCTGACATTAGCCCGCCGGCGCCGGGGCATTACAACCTTATGATAAGTTACTTAAATACATAAAATATATTTGTAATGGGTAAATGTGCACGCGATGCGCTTTCATTTGATACCCCACTCGAGTATATTTGCAGATTTTCGGTTTTCCTTCCCCACTCTCGCCCCCATTACTTTTAAACGGCATAATTGATTTTCATGAAACATGTCTAAGAACACCAGCGCCAAAAAAAACTAAATTAAAATCGCTCCATCTGTTCGGGATTTATGATGTCCCAGACAGACAGACAGACACGTCAAACTTATAACAGCCCTCTTTTTTGGTCGGGGGTTAAAAAATATATTTAAAACATCAAATACAATCGATCGTGTCCCATCACTACACGCGCACTACGGCGCAGCGCGCAAGCGGGTGTTTGCATGCCCGCCTCTCGGGTCTCCTTCGCCTCCGCAATGCCCGATTTATTTTTATTCAAATAAGTGTAAAAATGCTCATACCGATAAAATTAAATATTAGATTTAATTTTGGAGTGCTTTCTTGTATCATTTTTGCAGGATTGAACTGTGACAATTTTTATTGCCCAATTTAACAAAATGCATTGAGATCCTCACGCCGCTACCGCGCCTCCACGCGCGAATGTCATGTTGTTCTCACTTGTGGCTACTGTTCCCACTTCGTTGTGCTCACTCTAATACTACTTTAAATACTCTAAGCTAGCACGGTTGTACGCTATTCAAACAGGAGAGCTCACATGTTTCCTTAATCTTTGCATAGATGGCGCTGTTACATTACTATATACCATGTATATAAATAATACCACTATAAATTACAATATTATAATGGCTTAATTTTTATAGTTTTGTAGCATCTTTATTTTAAAGAAGTTTCATTGAAAAAAAAGTACCATGTACTATAATTTTCTATCACAGCAATAAAATGAATGTAAGTTTTTGTTTGAAAGATTGTGCGCTTAATTTATTTAACTCTCCATCCCATCCGTTCGGGAGCTATGATGTCCCAGACAGACAGACACGTTAAACTTATAACACCCCTCTTTTTTGGTCGGGGGTTAAAAATGGTTGAAATGAATTAAAACCAACCTTAGAGTCCAAATAATTGTTGATGCTAGCCGAGCTATTCGTGCTGCGGGATTGTATGCTGTCATCGCTGTTGCAGAGTCCACTCTGGTCCCCTGAACTCTTGCTGACGTCAGAGTCCGACTCGATCCACAGCGGAGACCGGTACTCGAACTTGTGAGCGAACATCTTAGTACGTTTATCGTAATTCATGTTGTTTTTGGAAAATTACGACAGTATAACTAAAGTACCTGAGTTACAGTAACTGAGTTAACAGTAAGTTAAAATTCAGTTTTGGAGTCCTCTTCTGATGTTCAAAATCACTTTTTAGGATTGTATTTTACATTAAACTTTTTGCTGCGTTAATCGTTATTAACATTTAATAGTAAACGTAACGAATGAAAGTAAAAATAAATCGAGAATTTATCCAAAGAAAGTATTAGACATTTAACGCATTCTTTAAATTATATGAAATACTTTCTTTGGATAAATGTTTGATTGATTTTTACTGTCGTTAATAAATGATTGATTGATTGAACAGTTACCACCGCACCACAGTATACCACTGTTTACAGTAAGTCTTTAAGTTCTTTGGTAAATCACTTTTTATTTTTAATCAAATCAAACTTTGTTAGTAATATTGTATAGTAGATAAAAATTGCTTGGCGATATTAATTTACTTATTTTGGCATATTTGAGGAAAATACCAGAATTATTATATATTTGCCACAGACTGGAAAATCTATGTGATTTTCTTAAGTACTAAATCTAGCGTGGATCTAAGATCACGGGCAACTAAATGATTGAATGTAGGCAAATAGGACATTGCGGTGGGACAGTCGGGTGACCACACGTCATCCTTGCCTTATTTATGTATATACATAATATATATAAATATAAAACTAAATGGTAATCAAATGTCTATCTCTATCCCTGACAACTCAATTAACGATATATTGATTAAGTAGATACATAAGAAACTTAGGACCCGTTCCGTCTATGCACGGGTCTAATATACTTATTTAAAATATAGTATGTACCTTCCTGCCTTATATTCTTCCCATAAAACGGTTATCTGGAAGAAATTGTTTTAAGACCGCCCATTACGCATTCTAAATGTTACCTTACTGTTCCTTATTTTTTATTTATGTTCTTTGGTGTGTGTAATTAAGAATTTTCTATTCTATGTAATATAAAACTTAATCTTAAATCATTTTAAATATTGCTTCGACCATAGAGCCAAATAGACGCCTCATACAATGCGAATACTTACAGACTACACAAATCCGACTTAAAAATCTTGCCTAAGACTTCGACTGTTTGTTTTAGTACCGACCAGTATCGTGAGCTGTAAACATTGCTTAGGTGCTATATAAAGAAACTATTTCTGGTTTCGGGTCTGGGTGTTTTCTATGTGTCATAATTATTATGTATGTATTTACAAAAACAAAAAAAAATGTATCTACATATAGTATATCAGTCACTTAACACTCATAGTACAAGCTCTGCTTAGTTTGGGGTTAAATGATGCTGTGTGAGTAGTCAGGAAATATTTATTTATATTTATTTATCCAGAACTTAAGGTCCACTGGTTGTTATTAGTGCTATTCCAACCCAATTATTTTTAATAGTTACAACTGTGTATTGATAAATAAATATATTTGTCTTTTGTAACCTTTGAAAAAGTACTACAACTGTAATTAAGTTGGTAATCGGTATAACTAGTATTTCTAATAATGTACCCAAAAGAAATTAATGGTAAAGAGAATACCGTATTTTCTGCGAGTCTGACCTCTCGCAGAAAATACGGTACAAACGTATTTGCTCACGACATTTTCAAGCTGCTTGTTTTGTCAACATTATAAATTCTTGGTTAGCATGTTAATATTAAGATTTTTTATATTTATTATCTGATAAGACATGTTCTCGACAATACACATGCATTATGATATAATTATCGGTCTATCTAGTAAACCCTTTCAAAAATTAATTGTTTTGATTAACTTTATCTTTATGCCCCCTCACTATTTTTAACCCCCGACCTAAAAAGAGGGGTGCTATAAGTTTGACGTGTCTTTCTGTGTGTCTGTCGGTCTGTCTGTCTGGGACATCATACCTCCCAAACGGATGGAGCGATTTCAATTAAGTTTTTCTGTAAGAAAGGTGAGTTTGGCACGAGTGTTCTTAAACATGTTTCAAGAAAATCGATTATGCCGTTTAAAAGTTATGGGGTGAGAGTGGGGAAGGAAAACCGAAAATCTGCTAATATACTCGAATGGTGTATCAATTGAAAGAGCATCGCGTGCACATTACTAAATATTATGGTGCTTAACTTTTAAGGAAATTAAGGCATTGGAATCGGGGGTTTTTCTTAAATTTTTAATTTAGATTTATTGCATTATGTTATGACGTCTCTCGACAAAATCCGACTAGCTAATACTGAGGCGACATATTGTGACCGAAGTTGGTAAGAAATAGCTATAGATTAGTCGTCTATTCGGATTTCTAATCGATGGTCTGTTGCTGTAATCCATTTATGCATCCACCTTAGGAACTAATGTGGAACTAACACTTGCTTTCGTTAGAGGTAGTACATGTGAATTCCCTTCAGCGGCTTTTGAAATCAAAAGATCAAAATCCATTGGAATACTATGAAATAAATGCTGTATACCTACTATGAAAACATTATAACAGGAATCAATACTAATATTATAAATGCGAGAGAATCTGTCTGTCTAGTCCTCTTATACGCAAAAACTATTGAAACGATTTAAATGAAATATGGTACAGAGAATCTATAGAGCCTGCGGAAGGACATAGGCTGCTTTTTACCGGGTAAATGACATTCCGCGGGAAAATCCATTATAACGCAGGCTACACCGCGAGGCACAACTAGTAGATTATAAATTCCTTCTACAGGCCACTGATGATGACAATATCACGGGGCAGATAAGAAAATTAATCTCTTATCTATTAGATTAAGGTCTGTTAGTTCAGTAAACTAACCCACCTAATCAAAATGTACAAAGGATTAAATCACATGATCCAAAAATATCTTTAGAATTGCAGTTTGAGTAAGTATTGTCTTTATTCAAACTCATTTGTACGTGCGTCATCTGACAAGCTTGATAGTTTTAATCTAAATAAACATGTTTACGGTGCTATTGCCCTAAAAATGCCTCAGTGGCGCGGTGGGCGAGGGCAGAGAGTATATAATCACTACGGCGAGGGTCCGCATGCTGCGCAAGAGGTAGCGGGTTCTGATCCCGCCGAGGGTTCAAGTACCTACTTATATGTTCTGCAAGCACTTTCTCCTGAGTGTTTAATATGTATAATAAAAAAAAGTGTGTGTGTGTGTCAGCTACGACGCACGATTGGAGTTTACTCCTTACGAACGATAATTATGATATAATTATATCGAATAGAAAAAAGGGTAAATTAACGCATCTGCTAAAATGATAAGAGAAACAAACATATATCTGTTATTATTCGGATTATTTAAATTACTTCAATAAAGCGTATTACATAAAGTATGAAATGAATAAGTTAATATAAATATATCATAAAATTATTAACCCCAATAGCCATCAATTCTAAATGCTATATGGCCTACCACTTCAATGGTTTTGATATTATTGTATGCTCAGATTAGGCAAACTATTGACATATTTTTTATGTCTTATATCTACACATTTATGTGCCTACACAGTTTTAACCATAAATGTTTTTCTATTAGAAACAAAATTGTTAGTAACGCATACAGCTAAAAAAAAGTGTGTGTGTGTCAGCTACGACGCACGATTGGAGTTTACTCGATAATTATGATATAATTATATCGAATAGAAAAAGGGTAAATGAACGCATCTGCTAAAATGATAAGAGAAACAAACATATATCTGTAATTATTCGGATTATTTATATTACTTCAATAAAGCGTATTACATAAAGTATGTTACAAAATAATATAAATAAAATACAGTGAGACTACGAAGTATCGCGCAAAGAGGAGACCCCGAGAATGAGATACGCTGTGTAATGTATTCCATCTCATTCTTTTACACGTTCAATCCTACAGATATATATGTTTGTCTCTTTCTACGTAACGCCTCAACTTTTAGTGTTACACTTGATTTTACTCCTCATAAAATTTCCGTACCGAGCCCTTTATCTCAAATCGTTTCTTAAAGAGTAAACTCCAAAAATATCTATGTATGTATGTCTATTATATTAAGTATAGTAAACAACATGTCACAAGAGATATAATAGTATTATATCTCTTGTGACATGTTTGTTAGATTTCTTATAATTATTTTTTAATTATTAATTTCACAAATGACAATGCCACTATACAGCAGCATTAATTTATTTATTAATATTGTTTTTGTACATTATGACATGTCTTTCAATTTAATTATTTAATACCTATTCCTAATTTTAATAGTTTTTAATTTGACAATGCCACTATACAGCAGTAACAATTAAAGATGTTTCTTATTATTTTATGATGAATTTGTATTGGATTTATATTGGATTTTAATAGAACATTGCTTTAGTTGACAATGCCACTACTCGGCAGCTCTATTATTAAGTTACATCTCAAATTTAACGTCTTGTCTGCGTCTTTTGCTGTATTTTCTGTGTGTGTTTATAATAATAATTAGAAATTTTTAACGAAATCAAGTGTACAATGTTGCCTATGATGAATAAAGTTCTATGAAACTATATCAGGTGTCTAGTACCCGTAACACAAGTGTTTTAGCTTTCTAGCTAAGTTTAGTCAAGATCATGACTCTTGCAAAAGCGAAATATCGAACATATTTTCGGTTGCCGTTAAATAAAAATTAATACATATAATTATAACTTTGATTAAGTTTTCTAGTGTTATATAGATTCGTTACTTTGTATTTTTACGTTTATGTTTCTCCAATAATGAAATTAATAATCTAGAAAATATAGTAAAATATGGTCCCCCTACAGGAAGCAGAGCAATTTCGACGAATCGTCCAGTCCTCCTCCAGCACTCGTTGCGACACCGCAGCGGTGCTCGATCACTAACTACTTGAGGACGTGTTCTCTGTTACCAACTCGTCTGAAGGTCTATTTGATAAATAACTGCAAGGGAACATCGACAGCCCAAACTACAACGAACAAGTTTAGAGGTATACGACGATAACTGTGATTTTTCAATTAATATAGACTTAAAAAAAGTCTTTAATTTGATGAGATTTTTTTATGATTTATTGTAGATGTTATCAAGTCCTATTGTCTTTAAAAAATAATCACTCCAGTAGTGCTTAAATAAAAAATATATTATTTGCTTAGTGAAGTTTAGTTCAGTTTTATTAGTTGATTTAGTATTTATTGTGTTACAGTAATTGGTAGATGCCAAAAAAAAACAACAAGTTCGTCATTAAGATAAAAAAAAAGTGTTTCTTACTTGGAAACGAAAAATCAAGACGATACAATGCATTGAAGATTCGCGTGACGTCATGCCTTCGTGTTATTTGTACGAAATTTATACGTCGCAAGCCCCCACTCCGCAACTCTGATGGTTTATACACTAAATACACTGGAGAGCAATGAATCCGGGTAACTCAAAGAATTCAAGAAATCTCGGAAAGTAAGAATGCTAGGTTAATGCAATAAATTGTATTTAATAGACAATTTAATACTCCTTAAATGAAAGTTAAAAAAATATGAGTCACCATACATTTTATTTACACAAAATTACATAAAGAAAAAAAACTGCTGATCTCTCCTTAAAACAAAAATAGGAAACATGAAATTTTTGAACTTTATGACGATTTTCTTGAATTTCAATACTTCGTATTACCTCCTCGTGCTTCCATTACTGCGTTTACGCGGTTTGGCATGCTGTACACCAAGTTCCTTATACGATTTTGGGGAATATTCTCCCATTCCTCTGTGAGAGCAATTTTGAGCTCAGGAAGCGTGATTGGGGGAGGGTTTCGTTGTTTTACGCATCTCCCTAGCTCGTCCCAAGCATGCTCGATCGGGTTGATATCCGGGCTGCGCGCTGGCCACTCCATACAAGTAATGTTCATCTCTTGAAGGTAGTCATTCACAATCCTACCTGTATGAGGTCGGGCATTAACTCACAAATCAGTTTCGACGCCTCGGAGGAAGTAACCCAAGTGCATGGACAGTAAGACGTCGGCTTGCTGAATCTAACTTAAAACCCCTTAGACCTGCAAACGGCCCTTAACTGGACGGGGTGACTCATATTTTTTTAACTTTCATTTAAGGAGTATTAAATTGTCTATTAAATACAATTTATTGCATTAACCTAGCATTCTTACTTTCCGAGATTTTTTGGATTCTTTGAGTGACCCGGATTCATTGCTCTCGAGTGTACTTGGCACTAATTAATTCGAATAACGAAACTCAACATGATACAGTGCATTGGAGTTTTTAACGCTTTCCTACTATTTATAATATCGGGACCTGGATCCGCGGCTGCGTCATAATGCTGTTTTCAATAAAACTTTCTTCGTAACAACAAAACAAAACACTGAGACGGACGGACTGTTATAATAATTAGAACGACATATGTATGTTGATAAGACGTAAGTGAGGAAAGTCACCACGCTTGGCCAGCTTGATGAGTTAAGACCTAATCTCACTCTATAGTCAAGAGTGAGGTGCCTGCAGTGGGAACGTAAATAAATGCTCATGCCTCTGCTAAGGAAATTCATAATTCATTAATACTCACATCTCTTTCCAATGTCCTCGAACTATCACCGTACTGCAATCCGTAAGGCACTGACATAGAACACCTAGATATTTTCCTGTACACCACTTCACCAAAATTCACTCCTTTCTTATCATCCTTCACTTCTTCCGAGGATCCCATCGTGACTTCGGGAGTGTCTGATCTATCCTCGTAGTTCGGAAGCGGCGTGCCGATATGAAAATTCGCTTTGTTCGGATCGTCCCTAGAGTTCGTTTGGGGATAATAATCATTATGGTTTTTCGGAACTGCTCTAGGAGAAGCGCGGAGTATATTTTCATAGTAAGGAGTATCATTGTTTTTGGAATTACTCTCGTTTTTAATGATACTTTGTGGTTCTTCGTAGTTAAGAAGCTGTCTTCCAACTGGTGTTGAGTTTTGATTGGTACTTGATGTTGGATTTATTTGATCAGGGGTTTGTTCACTGAGTTTTGGAGAAAGATCCGAATATGATGGAGGTAAGTCATACCTAGGCAATGGCTTTCCAATTTGAACACTTGGGGATTCTGTACCAGGCTCAAAGTCATAATTAGGGAGCGGTCTGCCAATTTGTGGTTTGTTTTCTTTTGAGGTTTCACCAACTTCTGCAGGCTTTGTTAATACTTCAGTGGGATCTTGAAACTCAGGTTTTCCGTGATCCGTGTTCCCGGATGGTGATAATGATGCTGTCAGCCGCCTGACTTCCGGAGGCATCTCCACGTAGTCCTCAGGGTATGAAGGAATCGCCACCCTAAGATTTGGCTTCTTTCGTAACCTCATTTTGCTATGACTAATTTCAAGGGCACTTTTAATCGTTATCGAATTTTGCTCAGTTGCTTTTTTATCTTGATTTATTAGAAACTATAATTAGAATAGCATTGTTATTTACGGATATGGTCATAGCAGCGCGTTGTAAGAGCACGACTATAGGAAAAACAGTGTAGAATTATCGCCGATATCTTGGGATTTTCTTTCCTGAATTTTATCAAATTCGCACCAATCTAAGCCACGCCGATAAAGATACTGAAAGATAGCGAATACCGAATTGCCTAAACTTATCTATATGCAAATACCTAATATTATTCCTAATCACATGTTTAATGTTTTGTTCTTCTGTTGTCTTCTCGTTGCGATGAATGATTCATGAATCATGTGACTATACAATGTATTATAACGAAGAAGCGATTTTAATTTGACTGAGGAGCGATATCACAAAAGGTATCTACAATGACAATCATCAAATATTTACTTCAGGGAAAGTTAAGAAATTAAGGTGTTTGTTCTAATTAAAATTATGTTGGTCCGTCAAAGTAATTTCTTCAACAAAAAATAAATATATAAATGCGCACAAGACTTCACTAACTCATATTAATATCCATGAATAATATATCATTTTAGGTAAATAATAAAAAATAAGTCATCATAAAAAAAATTGGATGAAGCTTTACTTTACCCTACCCAATTCTAAATCAACTCCTAAGCTTCCTAAACGCCTAGTAATTTCAATTCCTAAGTTTTGTTTTTAATGACCATTAAGTCCAAAATATATCTAATTCGTACAACGGATCGGACAGTCAGCTTCGGACGTCCCAACAAGATAGATGATAAAAAGACTCCTTCTTAACAAATTTATTCGTAAATTTGTTAAGAAGGAGTGAGTGTTGAGATAACGAGTGACAGAGAGGAAAATGGAAGGAAAAAAAGGTGTGTGTGCGATTCACACACGATAGAAGTGAAACTTCAGTAAATCGACGAAAGAATAATATTATTATTCTTTTATTATTATTATTCTTATTAAGAAGAATAAAAAAAAAGTGTGTGTGTGTCAGCTACGACGCACGATTGGAGTCTACTACTTATGAACTATAATTATGATATACATTATATCGAATAGAAAAAAAGGGTAAATGAACGCATCTGCTAAATTGTTAAGAGAAACAAACATATATCTGTAATTATTCGGATTATTTATATTACTTCAATAAAGCGTATTACATAAAGTATGTTACAAAATAATATAAATAAAATACA
The DNA here is from genome assembly GCA_929108375.1 of Gymnoscelis rufifasciata. NCBI lineage: Eukaryota > Metazoa > Arthropoda > Insecta > Lepidoptera > Geometridae > Gymnoscelis > Gymnoscelis rufifasciata. The sequence continues at coordinate 14,588,609 of OV815314.1, forward strand.
GCAATACCTCTTTGCGCGATACTTCGTAGTCTCAACTACGAAGTATCGCGCAAAGAAATTTAAATAAAGCATTGTATTTGTGTCTCTTACATCATTTCCGTTTCATCTTTTTGCATCCGGTTTGAAATCACTACGATTCTATAGAAGTTTCACTTCAAAAAGATGTTGTGCCGACCCCACGTAAGAGCAGGAGAATGATGGTCTAAAAATTGCAGAATTAGATTACTTTATAGCTACTTGTACTTGCGAGTGTATGCTAATTTGTAAGTATTGAATTTTATGATAATCAGAACGTTTTGGTGGGCCGGTTTTACTTGGCCAATTACCAATAATTTTAATTCAGCTGATAATTCATTATTGAAGTTTAATCTGAAAGAAAAAAGTGAAATGTATTGGAGAAAACGTGTTACTGTCTTTACTTCAAATGATGAGGACTGTTTAGGACAGCTACTAGATAGGTATATGTCCTTAAAAGGAGGCATTAAAAAGTGATGATGCGCTTTTTGCAAACATAAAAGATTTTGCACTTGTATTTTGCCAATTGGAAAACAATCAAGAAATATTTCTAGGTAATTAGTTCTAATCTAAACCACCACCATGCGCAAACGCGCCGGTTCCCTGTTGCTCCAATAGCGTTCTAGTAATTATAGCTGGGAAGATGGACTGTCCCTACACCAGGCATTGTGGTGAACGCCACCTATCTAGCAATTCTTTTTAGTTTTTTTTTTTAATTATGAGTAATTTGCTTGAAATTAATACATTTTATTTAATTTTATTTTATACTAATATTTATAAAGCTGAAGAGTTTGTACATATATGTTTGTTTGTCCAATTTAAATAATAATTTCACTATTAGATAGCCCATTTAGCGTGGAAGGCTACAGACTTTTTAACGAGGGAAGTACGTTATACCTATCCAAAAAACACGGGCAACGCTGTGGCGTAAAACCTATTTTAAATAAAGTCATCTTAATATGTACTACTAAACTAGACCAAATCACATCAGACTAAGTGCTAGATCAGATCAGAAATTATGGTATGCTGTGTTTTTCTTTTCGCTTTAGTTCCTTATTATCTCCCGAGGTTCTATGGAAAAAAATATATCTAAACTATACTAATATTCTAAAGCTGAAGAGTTCAATTGAACGCGCTAATCTTTGGAACTGATGGTCCGATTCGAAAAATTCAGTGTTTGATTTTAAATTATTATTAAAGCTCTAGTTAAGACTTCATTTGAACACAATCTCACCTGATGTAAAATGACGATGTGGAGTAAAATGGGGCATGAAAACCTAGAAGGTAGATGGCTTTTCCGGACCACATTACGAAACACCAAAAATTATATACTGAGGAAGGCTATATACTTCTTTTTACAGCGAAAAATACATTGTTTCTGCTTGTAAAGCTAGTTTTACTAATCAATTAGTTGTCTACTTACCCCGTCTTGCGGATTGTTCATATACTGCTTCAATACCTCGGAGTCCAGGTTGTGCAGCGTGGGCAGAGATATAGAGTTCCGTCTCAGTCCCACTTTCCTGTCTCGCTCGCTCTCGATCAACGCCTGCGATTCATGTGCGCCTGGTGTTTTCGAATGGCACGGGGATGAGGTGCTTGGGGTATCCGTGAAATCTATTGATGCTGTAAAAATAATTGTTTAATAATTGAAGATGTTTTTATATAACTTTGAGATATTTTAATAGTGCTTACAATAAATTAAGAATATAACAACTAAGTGCACTACACTACACTATAGTTATTGTACAGTGTACACTACAATAATATTAGTTTCAAACTCTGTCAGTAACTGTATAATTGAGGTGGAGATAGGGTTCTTTTAGCAGCACAAATCTAGATAAAGTTTGGTATAGAAATATGCCTAATCCCGGGATAATATATATTATATTATATGTTCGGCATAATTTTTTAGAGTCAAAATACAATTATCTCGTTTCGTTCTCGTTTTCGCATATAAAAACCATAGAAGAAGGCAAAAAGTTCGATTTCTGTGAAATACATACAAATATAATAATTTAAGACCTTACACCAGTTTTAATAACAACAGTATCACAATATGTTTGCTTTCTCATTATCAGTAGGCGAATGAAAAGGCAAAATAATCTAGTTACTTGCGGTGTATATTGAAGATAAAAACAAATACTATTTGGATAGCATTTTCCGAGGTTTCTGGGCCTAACGAATCCAAACTCCCGAAATTAGCTTGAATATTCTTGAATAAATTTTGAACTAAGCTGTGACCCTTTTGATTAATTGATTTTAAAGTCTTTTTTGCCCACTGTGGATTTGTTTTTTACGAGTGGTGGAATTATCCCAGTGCGTACAATAAAGTGTTTTTGTATTTAAAAATATGCTCCTTACCTGTGCTAGGACTCGTTGGTCTCTTATGAAGATCAGGTTCCAGAGTAATATACAGGGTTCCTTCCGGCGTGTTCACAACGATGGTATCATTGTCCGGGGATTTGTGCACCTCTCCTAGATCACTCGCGTGGATTTTAACATTATCTCGTATCCCTGGTGGTCTATCATTATCTTCAAGCGCATAGATCTCATCTAGTCGCTTTGTTCTTAATGGAAGTTCGTTTAAACGCTTTGGTCTAACTGGAGTTGCATTCTGTATAATTTTATTCGATTTGTTATTTTCAGGGGTTTCGTTGTTTCCATCGTTGTATTGTTCAGTTGGGTTCGTTCTCGTGGTGTCATCTTGTGTAGGATCGTCGAAGAATGGGATTGTGTCGTCGTTTCGTATTTCGGGTGATGTGAGGCCTTTGTCCATGGTTCTAGCTCATAGTCGTCTGGAAAACGGGAAAAGTGATTCAATTAAATTACAAAAAAGGAAATATTACCGGACAATCCACACATCAACATGGTAAGCTCTAAAATTGATAACTTCATATAAATAAATTGCCATATCCATCATCATATCATAGATTTTTTATATTACATATTAAAAACCCAGACTAAGTAGAAAGTGCTGGCAGAACATACAAAATACTTGTCCCCTGCGGGAATCTTCGCCCACCGCGCCACTGAGGAAGTAAATTAAGTACTTATATTCAGTCGATGTTGCTTTTCCTACCAGATGTCACTTGAACTTCCTATTTTTCCACTTATCCTTAAATAGTTATACTATAAAATGATTATATTTGTACTAGTACTAAACAAGGTTTTATTAAAACATATTTATTTTCGACTAATGAGCTTCCAAATCGAAATGTTGTCGAACAAAATATGTTCACCTGGGATGTGCTATTCACTCCCTTTCCGCTTCATATACTAATTTTTAAACACCTTGTATATACCTAAGGGACAAACTGAACCCATAAACGCTACGCGAAGCTCGAAGATAATAATATAAAAATATTACCAATCAGATCAGTCGGCAACAAATTAAATCTCTGTTTAAAAACTGATCAAGGTTATATCTAAAGATCAACGAACGCTGGCAGAAAAGACTTTAAATACCACTTACACCTCAAATCATTTTTGTAAAATCCACCTCTTCTTTGGTCTACCTCTTCCAACATATCCATCAACACACATAATCTAACAATCGATATTTGTCCGAAAATATTTATTCCTTACAAATTAAAACAGTCATGTTGTATAACTACTAATTACGGGTATACATTGACATAGAACATTTTTTGTTACAAGTAAACTTTTTGATTTCTGTAAGCTAAATCTAACTACTAGTAATATTATTTTATAACCTGTGATCATACACAATAACTAAGCGATTGGAGAACTAAAATATTACTGTTCTGTATTCGTGTCCTCTCGTATGACGAGCGGGGGTCTAATCGACAGAACCTTATAAGAGTGTGTGAAATGTCACTTGCAGTTGATATATTGTCTTTAAACAAGTAGTAGATTGAATTTCGGATAAATTACAAGAATTTCATCATCATCGTTTAACATCCTTAGACTGATCAACACAAACTGACAAAAAGAAGAAGGTTCTTACATATTAGTTTCCGAGGTATTTGTGATTGTTTTGTGATTTGTGTGTGCGCATTATTTTAGGCATCTCTCATTTTAACCAACTTAAAAAAAGAACAGGTTCTGAATTTTGGTGTAAATGTAGTTCTTGAGTTTTCAATTTGTATAATATGTTGGGAAATGGTTGCACCCATGAGAGGAATTGTGCAAATGTTTACGTCGGAGTCCGCGGCCCGAATCTGCGTCCTGAGAACGACTCAATCCATACTAATCTATATAAATAAAAATGAATTGTTGTTCGTTAGTCTGATTAAAACTCGAGAACGGCTGAACGGATTTATCTTATCATAGTCTAGAAATGTTCGTGGAGGTCTAGGGAAGGTTTAAAAGGCGAGAAAAAATCGAATAATTGCCGGGAAAATAAAATTGAACAAAAACCCGTGCAAAGCCGGGGCGGGCTACTAGTATTATAAATAAATATAGAAAATTGTATGTGTTTGTCCGTCTTTCACGGCGAAACGGCTGAACCGATTAGTCTGCAATTTGGTACTGTAATGTTTTATGCATGTATGTCTATTATAGGTATTAAGTATATCAGATGTCTAGTACCCGTAACACAAGCTTAGAGCTTACCAGGGGGCTGGATGTTGCTGTGTGGATTGTCCGGCAATATTTATTTATTTACAGATTGTATTAGGACATAGACTACTTTAATTTCATTTCTATTCAATTTCTATTTCATATATTCCAAAGTGAATATATATCGACTTTCAATCGGTTGTTTTTTGATCAAAATCTACTTGTACAGACAACCTCCTCAAAAGAGTGATTGGATTAAAAGGGGTACCTTTTTAAAGGTTTTTGCACGTACCTTTTAAAACTCTCTATGAATTTACATAAGATCCTTGTGTTAGGCCGAGCACACACTGAACAAGGCTGCACGATTAACTGTTTACTAAAAGATTATCGTGTTTGAGTTTTCACGCGTAAGCGGTTTTTTGTGTACCTACACACGTCATCGAAGGCAAGCTGAGAAACAGCGAGATTTCTATACATTTGGATATAAAAATCATAGTTTAAATTTTGTAGGTTGAGGCAAAAGTTTCAGCCGGTATGGGAAGGTCTGAAAAAATAAGACATAGGAAGATTTGGTTATCTTTTAGTACCTATGTTCAATTTGTTTACGATTTTATTTTTGACGTTTTTATGATTTGTAAAACTAAACAATGGAAATAAATGATTTGTATCTTGTGTTTGTTCTTAAAAACATGACATCGATTTTAACAAATTTTAATTTGCGCTTACAAATTTAAAAATCATGTTTCATAGTAAAATATTGAGCATAATATGACCTAAACAAGCGGTAGCTAAATAAAAATAGTGTTTACAATACAATACAATACTCTTTATTGAAACACAAATATATAATACAACAGAACAATGCTTATGAACTAAAATACTAATGTATTATGTATAATATGCGGCGGCCTTATCACTAAAAGTGATCTCTTACACACAAGCTTTGGATGTTTGTTTTTATTTATCAAAAAATCCAGGTTCTATTCCAATTCAAAGTCAAACCGTTATTTTCCTTAGACGTACAGGACATACTTGGGACATTGGACAGGTCAAACTATAGTGAATTTAAATAAAAACTAAGAATAATAAAACATTGTCTTGACAGTTCGCTTTCATTTTTTAAACTAAGTTGAGATGAGAAGCGAATAGTGCAAGTAAAGTACAAGTTTTTTTTTTAAATTTGTAAATACAATTTTTCATTTCGCTAAAATCGATGACATGGTTCCTAAGAACGAATCTTTCTATGACTTATATTTTCAGACCTTCCCATACTGACTGAAACGTTTTTTACAACCTGTTTACGGAATCCATTGACAAAATAACTATTTTAAATCATGGGTTCTATCTATTTGTCAGCCCGCTTACTTAGTATCTAAGTAAATAGTCAATCAGCAATGCCTTATCTAAATGCAAATGAAATTAATTGAACACAAAGGGAAACAAATCGCATTTCTACCGTTTTTGAAAGTCATACTCAAAATCAAAACGTACATTCCTTTAAAAGCACAGAGCATGCATGGACAGGTTAACTTAAAATTAATCAACAAATTTTTATTAATAAAAATGATCAAGGAAATAACTTTGCTGCTCTTACTCTTCGAAGGTTCCAACGGAAGACCAGGCAGGCTTCACAACATTTAAATATTCTGTAATCGTTAGAACAATAAGAATAATTAATTTTCGGCAATTTCACTGCATGTGTTTATATGTATTTAATTATTGCATTGTCCCGTTTCCGCGTCGTTGTCGCTTAAGTTTTTCCAAAGCCCTAAACCATAAAGTCAGCTAGTATTTAAGTAGAACCTTGTACTATTATATATTCTGTGGTAGAACTTTAAAGAATATTTTTTACTGCCGGGCCAAAGTTGAAGTTTCCTTAAGATTTGGCTACATATAAGTGTACAGTTTTTATACTCAGATCATTTACCTCGGTAAATTTATGACGTAATATTTCTACATACTTATCTACTAAGGACAATACTTTATATCATTATTTACTTTATATCATTTATGATGTTTATGAATGTATGTACTAATCTATTATTTAATTAATGTAATTGGTATCAAACCGTGTTAATTAATATTAATAAATAAATAAATATCGAATTATTCTCGTCTATTTTCTAAGTCTAAGATAGTTCGCCCCAAGCTGTAATATAACTATTTAGATTGAATAAATTATTATTGTATTGAAATAATTTATATCAAACTAGCTGCACACACGCGGCTTTGCTCGTGTTATAATACATTTTCCCGTTATAAATAGTAGCTGTTTGCCTATCACTGGGAAAACAGCTTCGTCCATGCCAAAATTAGATTTATATCGGGATTTATTTTTAATTTATCATTTTATTTATTACAGATTAAAATCCATACACACTCGTCATTCATACGCTTTGCCCGCAATAATTGTAAATTTATTTAAATTCCCACGAAATGTTTATTTTATCTACTAATATTATAAAGCTATGTGTTTGTTTGTGTTTTGATTGTTTGTTTGCGGAATAACCGCAGGAACTACTGGTTGGCGATTTCAACGATTCAGTTATATAGATAAAGATAAATATAATTTTAATTATGTTACATTATGCATTACAAATTAGCCAGAAAAAGCAGTGTTTATGAATTCAAGCGTTAGGTACCTATTACAGGATGGTACAGTCAACAGCGAAAGGAACTGATGATATAGGGCCCAAAATAAAATATAATATATATACTAATACTACTAATAATATATATACATAGTATATTTAGTCGAAAATTAATGAGTACAGTTAGGTAATAATAAAGGAACAAATAACATGTCATAAGTATTTGATCAATCACATTTATTTATTGATGTTGTTTGTTGTTGCTTAAAATGGCATTGACAAACTTAAAACAAAGAGAGTTTAAAAAAATTATACCTAATATTAATAGCGGACACTAGCGGTACTTATTGATTTTTTTTTAGATTACTATCTGACACCAGCAAACGTTGTTTTGCAAAATGAAAAATAGATAGTAGCCGATTCCCAGACCTACTGAATACGCATAAAAAATTGGTAAAAATCGTTAAAGCCTTCGGAGGAGTACGGTAACTCATATTGTGACATGGAAATTTTATATATATTAGATTTCTTGACTAGCAAGACATTATTTCCTTCGTCATTTGTAATTTTTCCTATAATGTAATCTACATTTAATTTAATTTAATATCAATTTAAGTTAAGTTAATATATCATTATAATATTTCAAATACGATTTTTAAATTGTTTTATGAAACAATTAATATAAATGTGAATGTCTTGACTGTACTTACAAGGTAAAGCCTCTTCAATTCAACTAGTCCGTTCAAGGCCTCGCTATCGCTTATCAAACGATCGCGCGATAACCAAGTAATTGGTCTGATAATCTTAAACACGTGATAAGGGAATCTTATAATCTGTGAGTTTAAGATTAAGTATAGTTTGTTTATCTCCGACGAAATATGTCCTCCCAATAAACTAGGTAGGTACTTTAGGGGATATAAGTGTAATGTGCCAGAGCGCAGAACTAATTCTAATTATAAGTGGAGGAACTGAGATCTGCACTGACATCTCGCCTACGAGTGTTTTGTGCATTATCCCCCTGCCTAACCAGGCCCCATCCAGCCCAACTCCCTGATGTAACGGAGTAGCGCATCACTAGATAGATAGAAAAATATTTATTACACGCACCAATGACCATAGTTAAAATATTATTAGAAAGGTAACATTTAAACCTAGCATGCGTAATGGGAGGCACTTACGTAGACAGTAAACTGAGAAGAAAGGGTTTCTTTGGTTCTAGGTTAGCAGTTATAACTGAGTCCTCCAAAGCCAGAAAAGAATTTCTTGATCAAAAAGGTCACAAATACTATAGACAAAGGCTGAAATAAAGGAATAAAAGTAAAAATTAACCCTGAAATATAGATGTTTAAATGTCAATTGGGACGTTTGATCTGACTTTGTGTGTTAGGAAAGTATAAATATCGGAGCAAGCTATTCTGTCGCGCCTAATACCATAATACCACAGATTACAGTGATAGTGATAATACAGACATAAAGTCAGCACGCTTGGTTTCAATACAAATCGTGATATTTCCGTTATCTAGGTAGATCAAGTAGATGCCTAAATCAAATGTGTGCTAGCTTCTTGTACCTATGCCCCTAACATGCATGCCTGTTAGCATATACATGTTGCAGGCACGTGCAAGGAGCTGGCATGCCTGTATGCAAGCTACGGGCATGTTTATTCCCAGCTAGCTAGAACATTTTTGAGGAATAAGTTTATACCAAACCTAAACAGGATGTCCCACTGCCATGCTACTTGGAGGGGTACTTTAAATTTAAGGTTAGAACATTTTTCAGAAATAAGACTTCATTTTAATTGATCTACCTTCTAGGTCTTCATGCCCCATCTTAGACCACAACGTCACTTTACATCAGGTGAGGTTGTGGTCAAATAAAGGCTTACCTAAAATTAAAATTAATTAAAAAATGGATGAAAACGATGAAAACTGCATTTGTTAAAAAAATGGCCTGTTTGAATGGAATAGAACCTGCCCAATTGTTAAATAAACTTATTTCAAATGTAAATGTATTTATGCGTTAGCATAAGATACTTCAAGAACTTATCGAACCGGCTTCATTTAATACTATTTTTTTATTATACATGGATAAAATATACGTTATACGAAAAGAGCGATAAATATGAATGTGGATGGATATGTGGGAAGAGGGAGGCCAAAGAAAAGATGGATGGACTGTGTTAGAAGAAGAAAGAAGATATGTGTAAGAAAGGAGTGAGTGTTGAGATGACGGGTGATATTAAATATATAAATATTTTTTTCCTGACAATCCAGACAACAACATCTAGCCCCGTGGCATAGAATAATAAACTACTACGTAATAAGCTCGTGATAAGCTGTTAGCTGGTGTTACGGGTACTAGACATCTGATATAATTAATATAATATACATACGTACATAGATATTTTAATATTAAACACCCAGACCAAGGAGAAAGTGCTTGCAGAACATACAAACACTTGACCCCTCGGCGGGAATCGAACCCGCTACCTCTTGCGCCACAAGCGGACTCTCGCCCACCGCGCCACTGAGGCATAATAAAATAGAGGGAAATGGAAGAAAAACACATGTTGTGCCGACCCCACATAGTGTGGCCACAAGGGCAGGATGATGATGATATGAAATATAAGTAGACTAGCGGCACGCCCCGGCTTTGCACGGGTAATTATTCAAAATTGTTTCAAAATTATTCGAATTTTTCTCGCCGTAAAAACCATCCTTAAACTCCAACGAACATTTAAAAAAATAAATTGGCTAAATATATAGGTGTTGTTGAGTTATGCGCTTAGCAACACATTTTCCGATTCATTTTTAACCCCCGACAAAAAAAGAGGGGTGTCATATGTTTGACGTGTCTGTCTGTCTGGGACATCATAGCTCCCGAACGGATGATGAAGCGATTTCAACTTAGTTATTTTTGTTTAAAAGGTGAGTCTGGCGCGATAGCTCTTAGACATGTTTCATGAAAATCGGTTGTGCCGTTTAAAAATTGTGGGGAAGGAAAACCGAAAATCTGCAAAAATCTCGAGTATCAAATGAAAGCGCATTGCGTGCACATTACACATTATTATGGTGTTTTACTTTAAGGAAATTGAAGGATTCGAATCGGGGGTTTCTCTTATATTTTAATTTTAGATTTATTATTTTGAAGAAGATTAAGGTAAGAGAAAACATACTATTGATTGCAATGCTCAAATTGGTGTAACCGACAACAAACATAAACTTGGTTCAGGTCAATTGGTGTAACGTTAGTTTTTTGAAGAAAGTTGGTTTTATATTGGCGTATGTGTGGTTATAATTTTACGTTCAAGCTAAGAATTAGTGTAACAGCAATGCTGGTTTGCCGAGATACATACACCAACTTAACCTTCTTTGGTCATAGGATAGGAATACAACAATTCGACTTATGTAAATAGATCACATACCTACTCAGTTACAACATAATTTCGACGGAAGTCTGCAAATTCACTGTTAAAATGTGTAGCGTAACTGTATTTTTTTAAAGCTAGAATTATATTATTATGCTATTCGAAAGAGCAGAAAACAACTAAAAAAACTGTATACTCAACTTATTTTACGTGTTTTGGTGGTTAACCCAATTGAACCTGCAACCGACGATATGTACTATATCTATGCTATATGCTAGGGTTTAGTTCTGAAAATAACTTTTTGAATGGGATTAGTTACCTGTTAACGAATTATTAACTACTAACTAAGCGACAAAATATTATCAAGCGACAATTTTTTTATTTCCGCACACGACCATTTAGTAGGGAGCCGACGGACTCGCGCGGCAGATTATTTCGTGATCTTAACCCCTCCCGTACGTTCGTGCCCGAGTGACGCCTGACACTCCACAACGCATAGTTAGCAGTTATTTAAAAAAAAAATAACTCGTGATATCTTTTGAATGGAATGTCAGAATCTAATAATTCAAAAAGTTATATAAAGGTTTTAAAGCAATCTTACATAATAAATAATTTAATTTGTTAAGGATTAATACCAAGATACTAATAAAGAGCCTTTTAAAACAGTGGTATTTTAATTTTTTTATATAAAAAATCGCTTATGGTCCCAAAACTATAATAGTTAGAGATATGATGTAACGACGTTTTTTGTAGATAATGATAAGTTCTACAAAGTTGTAATACATCACTTTGTTATATATTCAATAGTTTTCGCAGCATTCGCGATAAAAGAAAGATTTTAGGTTTATTTTTTCAAAAAAATCGCTTATTGTCACAAAACTATAATAGTTAGAGATATGATGTAACGACGTTTTTTGTAGATAATGATAAGTTCTACAAAGTTGTAATACATCACTTTGTTATATATTCAATAGCTTTCCCAGCAATCACGATTAAAGAAAGATTTTGGGTTCTTTTTTTTCACTATGGGTTACATTATCGGAGTTTGGTAAGGAATCATATTATTTATGAAAACTAAATATAGCCTATGTCACTCAGGGATAGTGTAGCTTTCGAATGGTGAAAGAATTTTTTAAATCGGTGCAGTAGTTTCAGAGCCTATTCGAGACAAACAAACAAACAAACAAACAAACAAAAAATCAAACCTTTCCTCATTAGTATAGATAGGTTAGAGATAGTTATATTAGTTTATTATTATTATTATTCTAGTAGGTACCTTATTCTTTCCCTTCCATTATCCAGGGAACGACCACGAAGTACAGGAACAGTATGATAAGTATCACGCCCACCAAGCCGTAAAGGAACAAGTCCAACATGAATAAGAACGACAGACTTCCATCCTTCTTGCAGCACAAATTATTCACCATCTTGTTGTTGTCGTTGGAAGAACTTTGAAACATATTTTTTTATGTATTAATTAGAATTGGGTAAAATTTTACGACCCCACGTAATGTGGAATAAGGTCAGGAAGATGATAATGATGTGGGTTAAATTTTAGGCAGTAAGCTGTAACTCTTTTAATTTTTTTTTTAATTGAGTTTAATTAATGTAAGGTAAAGTCACTAATGCCAGACAGTGACCTAAAGGATGACACCTTCGCAAAAATGTTCTTATATTAAAAACAATTTTAATAAAATGACTCTTATTACAATATCATAGGACGCCTAGCCCCATCTATAAATTATTCTCAAAAACTCCCAACAGTTTCTAAACAAAATTTCAAAAATATCGTCAATTGCTGTCAAACATGTAGCGGAGTGAGCGCGCGTTCCTTGATTTTTTAATTTTTAGGTTAAGGACGTCGATATTTGAAGGTGAGTTTTGAACCAATATTTAATTAAAAAATGCTTTTTACTCATTTGTCAAAGTATCAATGAGGTGTTGAAAAAGTGTTAAAAGTGCTTTTCTTGTGTTTGCTAATATTTTTCTAACAAATTATGATATGTCTACTATTAGTTCCAAATATAATGAAAATCTAATAGTTGACAGGCGTGTCATCTATTGGTGTTTCCCGAAATTAGAATGTTATGTTAGGTTCTGCACGATTTTGGACTCTATTTCCAATGAAAAGATTAGTGTAGAGATATCAGTTATTTTGGATCACTGTAACTAAAGGTAGACATGGTGTCAATTATTGGGGTATCCATGATGTCAATTATTGGTTCTATTGTTCCAGACTGATAATCATGCCACCAATAAAAGCAACACAAGCAGGTTGTTCAAAGAACTCTGATAATATGATAATACCTAGTCCATTTAAAAGAGCATTGTTTTGGCCATCTCCTAAACAAAACTCAAAAAGATGAAGGAAAGAAAAAGTGCCAAAGTGCTGGTGTCTTACTGGTATCCTTATGGTATCTTAGCCATTCCAAAGATGATATCTTTGGAATGGCTAAGATACCATGAAAACAAAAATAAGAAAAAGACTGAATTAGAGGAAGAGAAAAATAGAAGAGCTGTAGAAAGGAAAAAAAGAACTGCAAAGCATGAAAACTTAAGACTGATATGAAGTTCAAAATTTTAATAAAAAACAAACTTAAAAAGAAGAATGGGTTAGAATCTGGAGACAGTGTGTATGAAATTTCTGATGAAGTCACTGATGAGGAAAACGAAGAAGAAAAAGAAATGAGGAAATGAGTAAAATTAAGCAAGGTGACTATGTTATCGTTCAGTATCCTGGAAAAAAATTTACAAATGTTTGTATTGTAAAAAATGTAACTGAAAACTGAAATTAAAGTTATGGCGATGGTAGCATGAGATGAATCGAAAACAGTATTCAAAGAAAATGATAGGGATATCAGTGCTATAACAGAATCTCAAATAATTAAAATCTTTGATGTACCAAATATTATTATAACTGGTGATAAAATTAAGTACAAATTCGATAGTGCCTTAGAGGTTGATGGATAAAAGTTATTATTAATTAAGTATATCAAGCTCATAAATGCTTTTAATACTCCAAGTGGTTTAGTTAAATATCATGTCAACTATTAGTGCATTTGACTGTCTACTTATGGTAATTTTATTTTTTTGTGATGTCATCTATTAGTGGTTAGCACAATATATATTTTTTTATTAATAATAATTTAAAATATGTTCATTATTGGTAATTTTATTACTTAAGATAATTTTCTAAGATACACTGTGTTCCTATAAAAAATCTGGAATTGTTTTGTTTAATAAATATATAATGATTTTCATTTAAACATAGTGTTTTTATTAAAGTGTCTGGCATTAGTGACTTTACCTTACATGAATTTGTAAAAATATGACGTAAACTCACTGTTATTATTTGGTTTATAAATAAATAGATATGGGACGTAATTACAATAGGTACTCGTATAGTACCTACCTATAGGTAATAGGTACGTCTAGAATTAATGCCGAAACAATCTGCACTGTTCAACATATTTATATTAATATAATAAAATTATGTTCGTATTTTAACATTTTATCGTCTTATCTCATAATTTACAGGATAATGTGTGATAAAAGCATTAAATTTATTTGACATTTTCCTCTAAGAAACAATACCTTTGTTAATTTAAATTTTATATTTTGGTACATACAGCAAAAGTACAATATGCAATGTTACCAACCAAACCAATACGGGCTGTCAAATAAGTATTCTTCATAAGTCTTTTTGATTTATATTCATAAACGCACCGAAATGAGAACTATCTCCTTTTTATTTTTCAATTCCTTTAAATTTTTCAATCAACGAAAAAAAATAAGATTCGCAATTCGACGAATTTTTTTAACATTCTATTCGTTTTAACTAAAAATTAAGATTATACCTACTGCGAAGTGCTCTTAAGCCGGTTAACTAACTTCTCCTTACCCAATGAGTATTTATAGACAGAACAAAGTTGCATTTTATAAATAAGTACCTACTGAGTAACAAGTATTATGGTGCCTAATGCGAAATATACTACCATTATAAATCTTAGTAAAAATAGAAATAAATAAATAAAAGATGAGGTATATTGATAATGAAGATGAATAAATCGTAGTAGGGTACGTTAAATATAATTTAATTGGTAGTGTAACTAGATAATATAAAAAAAATATGTTTCAGTTTGTTGTCTAGTAAATAATTTGCAACTTGCTCACACTTCTTATTGTTCAATATTCTTCACATAAAACCGAAAACACAACACACTGCATCAACCACAAAATAACTCCGATATTTTCTTCCGTTCCATACAATACACGCAAACACTCGTAAGATATATTAATCACAACTAAAATAACTCAAAACACAGAAACCAATTGAAATTTGAAAAAAAACACCAAGGACGAACTTCAAAAACAGTACAGAACAAAATAATCAACTAATTTAGACCAATCCGAAACTGAATCAGGCGAATTGACTCACAAAAACCAAAGGTAATTTAATGTATGACTGAAGATAGCTCGTTCACTCATTAACATGGCCTGGGCGTTAATAGACGGTTGTAATCTGTGGGCTTTGGTCTGGTCTGACTAATGAAATAAACTGAGATTTAAAAACCAAGTTTTATGAGTAGGTAAGAGAAATGTATTCAATTTATTTGCTAATCATATAACAATGGAATGACTTGCAATTCTAACAATACCTTATTAAAAGATACGAGTCTTAAAAAATGTGATATAAAAGTCTTCATGTTTAAGTATGAAAACACAGGTCTTTGAAAATAAAATAAAATATCTCCGATGTGTCAGACTGGTTGTTCGCGATGATCTCAAAGACTAATTATAATAATAATTAAATATAATAATTGAAATGTTGTGGTTCAACAACAATTCAATCAGTAGTCTTTGAGCCCCTTTTCGCTTTATATACTAATTTTGAAAAACCTTTTTATTAAAAAAAATATATATATTTTGAAATTATTTTTAACCTCCGACCAAAAAAGAGGGGTGTTATAAGTTTGACGTGTCTGTCTGTCTTTCTGTGTGTTTAGGACATCATAGCTCCCAAACGGATGGAGCGATTTCAATTTATTTTTTTTTGTATGAAAGGTGAGTTTGACCCGGGTGTTCTAAGTCATTTTTCATGAAAATCGTTTTAGCCGTTAGAAAGTTATGTGGGTGAGTATAGTGGGGAAGGAAAACCGAAAATCTGCAAATATACTCGAGTGGGGTATCAAAGAAAGCGCATCGCGTGTACATTACTAAATATTATGGTGTTTTACTTTTAAGGAAATTAAGGCATTGGAATCGGGGTTTTTTCTTAAATTTTAAATTTAGATTTATGTATGTAAAAATCACACGATGATTATGCTGATCCTAGGACACACAGCCCTGAGAGACCTGAGAGACAAGCCGCATTGTCTAGCAGTCTAGCCTTCATTTGAATATGCACGAGCCGTTGCATAGATACCATCTGTATGTGCCGTCTCTTATGTATGTTACTAGAACATTCATCATTATTGCAGCCATCAACTCGACTAAGGGCTTCATCAATGATTTCGCTTGGAAGCGCCCTGCATCCACCGTAAACCCGCGTCCTTCATCATGGAACTCGTCGAATCGAATACAAAAAATATTTATTTTTAAATTGTATGCAGAAAAAGATTAAACCACATCCATTACCTTCGCGCACAGAAAATTTATGAATAGTTTAACCTGCAAAGTGAGGTTTATCATTTACTAGCTGTGCCCTGCGGTGCTACCCGCGTTATAATGGATGAAGTACTCTTAACCAACAACATATTTATTTGAATAAAGATTAATATTATTATGTTGATACAACTTAAACAAATTATTTCGACCAAATAAGGTACCATAAAAACGGTTTTTGTGAGTTAATCTTAAAATATAGACATATACTATTGCGGACTGTTTTTTAGATCATTAAAAGAGCTATTATTCTTTAATACATATTTTTTGTGTATCTTGAACCGTTTTCACGGCGCACGATGGATGAGCGCGGAGTGGAGCGAGTTATCCACTAAATAAAAACTAATGTGAGTTAAACTAATCTTTTTGAAAATGGGTTTTACTCACAATCTCGCAAATAATCTAATCGTTATCATTATCTTTTGATCACAGTTTACGTTTGACAAATACCGTTTTCAAAATGCATAAAACGAATGATACATTTATTAAATCTCAATCGTTCCCTTTGCAATAAAAACCGTTTATCTCCTACCTGCGGTTATTGTAACAGATTATTTAAATTGGAGATTCATTGGGCATTATTGTGCTCGGTCACGAAGCTGCCTGAGGTAGTTACGCTACAGTATTGACGTGTAAATAGATGAAATATTCATCCATGCCTGTAACAAAACAACGAACCTCTTGATGAGTTGCTACACCCGCTTTGTACAAACCGTATGTTGTGACATTTCATGGAACCGTGGATCAACGCTAAATTCAACAAAAATTTGATAAGTATGTTTGACTGCCTCAGTGGTGCGGTGGGCGAGGGTCCGTTTGCGGAGCAAGAGGTAGCGGGTTCGATTCCCGCCGAGTGTTTGTATGTTCTGCAAGCACTTTCTCCTTGGTCTGGGTGTTTATTATGTATAATAAAAAATATCTATGTTTGTATGTCTATTATATAAAGTATATCAGATGTCTAGTACCCGTCTAGTACACAAGCTAAGAGCTTACCACCGGGCTAGATGTTGTTGTGTAGATTGTCCGGAAATATTTATTTTTGTTTATTATTTAAGTTTACTCATTCCCTAGCGTTCCGTGTACCTACAGTGTATACACATTTTGAAAAAGAACAAATAGGTAGAAAAACAATGAAAGTACATATAGATGCAGTGAGTTCGGTCACACATCCAAGTACCTACTGCCTCGCACAACGCTTAACTTGTCAAAATCAAGTTTGTTGTATGGGAGTCCCCTTTTAATTGTATTTTTAGAATTTGTTGTTATAGCGTCAAGCGAAATACATCATCCCTCAAGTGAACAGCTATAGAACGAAATGTTACGCGCAGATGCTCACTCGCAATAAGCATTACACCGAACATTATGAGACAGAGAGAGAGAGAGAGAAACATTTATTGACACATCAAAACACAAAATACAATTAAACAAAGAAAAACAACAAATAACAACAAAATTTTGTGAAATATGCCAAAAGGCCTCAGCATAATGCAACCCCACACTTAGAGCGCGGAGGTGCGCTGATTTTCAGACGAGACCTTAACAACACATAAAAAAAAGATATTATCTATAATCTATAAAACATAAATATATCTTAGATATAAACAGACATTATCGAGTAAGTTTTCTTCTGAATCACCTCTTTGAGTTTTCAATGAAAATGTTATGTGCTGTTACGTGTCTATGCATGTTTGCATATAAACATTATTTATAAGTATAAATACCTACTCATAATGGTGTACAAGAATGCATATATTTAGTACATAATAAAGCAGCACAAATTGACTGCATGCTTAATTTATTTATTATTTATCTTTCCGTTCGACTACAACCAGGTCTCTTCAAGAAAAGAGAACATTGTTCCCTTCATACTCCATCATAGCATAAGTAGGTACCTACCCCTATTTTGCTTTATAAGCACAATAATAGATTAAATGTAAAAAAAATAACATGTTATTGCCTTTAAAATGCTGATAGTAGTGCCTGATTAAATATTTTTAACTTATGTAAGTATATTGTAAAATCAATACAAAATAATAAACAGGGTGGAAAAGATCAATGGGCTCTGAAGGGAAATTACTTTAAATCCTTTAGCTAGTTAATTTTACTGAAAATAATTCTGTTGTTTATGAAGAAATACATCGTCATTTAAAAATGACCAATAAATAATTTTACAATAGTTATATGACAAGTTATATGATTTAATCATGTAACTAAAACATGCAAATGAATCGTAAAATGTGTTGGTAAGCGCATAACTTAACAATGCCCGGACCAATTTAGTAAATTTTTTTTTTAATGTTTGTAGAAATCCAAGGATGGTTTTTAGGGCGAATAATTAAAATAATTTCCCGTGCGAAGCCGGGGCGGGCCGCTAGTAATTTATAAAACATGACGATTTAAATATAAATTTACTTGTTTTACAAAAATTTCAGATGCCACGTATTTACAATAAAATAATAAAATAAAAACTACACCTACCCTCAAAAATCCAGGAAGTCCCGTATCGCACGCACAGAACCAAAACGTACTAATTGTTAATTCCACTATTTCAATCCCCGATGTAACTTCGATACACACACCTGTGGTAGCCGCGTTTTGAGCACACTGTCCGAATGGACTAGCCTACTTCGTATCATCAGGTAGTATAGCGTGCAAATATCACGTGGGCTAAATAACGGAGTGCTTTGCCCAAGGAGAATTAGACTCCTTATCTTAGCGGTGTCAGACGGTCAAGCGATGAAATTGGATATTTTATAATCTGTTAGTTCGGATATTTATATACAGCCTACGTGTGTATTTTAATTTCGTCATAATCATAATCATTTATTCATAGATATTCAGGTTAGTACAAAGTTCATTATAAAATATTTTTACACTGAAATCTGCCTTTTCGTCTTGCCTTGTCGTTTTCTATATCGTCATACTTACTCGTACATTTTAACTTGTACAGTAAGTTTAGTTGAAATAAAAATAATTCCAAAGTCAAAATACTTATATGTGCAAATTTTTTGCACCCAAGTGTTTATAAAGATTTTTTGAACTATTATTATAACATTAACTGGCCCTGAACCAAGAAATTGTAGATCATTTATAATATAAAAAATAAAACATGAATTTATTTATTAAAATAAAGGAACTATTTAGAGATGACTCGGAGTTCAAAATCAAAAAAAATATATTAGGTCCTTACATATGAAATTGGCGTTTTTCGTACTGGCCACTTTAATCACAAATTTCTCCTCTTTGGTAAGGAATTCCAAATTCAAATTTGTACAGCTATAGACTCATGTATTTGTGCTTCGATGATCGTCATTCATTTGTTTTTTTTCTTCTGTTTTTTTTCTGTTTGCGTCACTCATTTTACAAAATGGAAAACTTAAAATATCGCATTATTTACGAGTACGAGTTCCGCCGTGGCACTAGTGCTGCGGAAACAACTCGAAGGGTGAATGATGTGTATGGCGGTCGTGTTGCAAAAGAAAACACAGTTCGTTTTTGGTTCCAACGTTTTCGTTCTGGAAATTTCGACTTGCAGAACAAGCCCCGTGGACGGCCTGAGACTCAAGTTGATAATGAAGAGTTGAAGGCTATTGTGGAAGCGGATCCATCGCAAACCACGTCCGAGTTAGCTGCAGGCTGCGGTGTTAGTGATAAAACTGTTTTAATTCACTTGAAGCAAATTGGGAAGATTAAAAAGCTTGAAAGGTGGGTACCTCACGAATTGACTGAAGCAAACCGGCAAACGCGCGTCGACTGCTGCGTTACATTACTAAACCGGCACAATAATGAAGGTATTTTAAACCGAATCATTACCTGTGATGAAAAATGGGTTCTTTACGATAATCGGAAGCGCTCAGCGCAATGGTTGGATCCTGGCCAGCCAGCCAAATCCTGCCCCAAGCGAAAATTAACCCCAAAAAAGTTACTTGTAAGCGTTTGGTGGACTAGTGCCGGTATTGTTCATTACAGTTTTCTCAAATCTGGCCAGACTATTACGGCTGATGTCTATTGTCAGCAATTGCAAACCATGATGGAAAAGCTAGCGGCTAAACAACCTAGGCTGGTCAATCGCTCCACGCCACTGCTGCTTCACGACAACGCTAGACCACACACTGCGCAACAGACGGCTACTAAATTAGAAGAGCTTCAATTGGAAAGTCTAAGACATCCTCCGTACTCCCTGGACCTTGCTCCAACAGATTACCATTTTTTTCGAAATTTGGATAACTTCTTGCAAGGGAAAAAATTCAACTCCGATGGGGCAGTCCAAATCGCCTTCAAAGATTTTATTGATTCCCGTCCGACTGGTTTTTTTAGTAAAGGGATCAATGAACTACCTATAAGATGGCAAAAGTGCATAGAAAATAATGGTTCATACTTTGATTAATTAAATATATTATATTAAAAAATATTCGACTTTTTGTTCCTCCCATACAAAACGCCAATTTCATATGTGTAAGGACCTAATATTTACCAATCCATCCGACCTATTAGGTCCTACACTGCGCCGATACGTGTTCTCCAGAGAACTTTTCAGCGCCAGCGGCAAACACAACGGTCAATTCTTATACAACTGAAATTCCAATTTACTGTTCTATTCAGAACAGTAACTTTTAAAAATCTTATAAATTCGTTTCGTATCAAATCAAATCATTTATTTGCAGAATACATTGTTATAAACATGTCAAGATCTTATAAACTAGTGGTGTCCATTGTATTCAACCCGCAAGCAGGTGTGCAAATATTATAAATGTCAAAATTGGTAAATAAATTGCAAACAAAAATAAAATTAATTATAAAATCAAAATCATACAAACATGTCAATAAAAATAAAAATAAAAATTAGATCAATCAATCATAAAATAAATATTAATTAAAATTCAAATATTCACTTACACTATAAAAACATTTTTCCATAGGTAAGCCAATTATTAAGTTTCATCATAAGACAATTTGTTTTTTTTTTATAATTAACGATATATCGTATTATGATGTTTCGTCAACATGGTAGTGATAATCTATTATTAGAAATAAACTAGCAGACCCCAGCAAACGTTGTTTTGCAAAATGAAAAATAGATAGTAGCCGATTCTTAGACCAGAAATGCATATAAAATTTTATAATAATCGGTTATCTAAGCCGTTTCGGAGGAGTAGGTATGGTAACTAACTCTGTGACGGGTGAATTTTATATATATAAGATATCAGTTTTCAAAGAACTATTAATGAACTATTAATGGCTGAAAATCATCGTTAGCTCGCCTCGAGCATGTTCCACGTTGAGCCTCGACCATTTGACGTACTGCAGCACACACAATGTGCAACTGTCCATTCTTTTGCAACATAATATTCTCTGTATTATATTGTAACTGCTCTGTATTATTTTGTATTTCTTTGTTTTTCTATATCTTTGTGTGTCTGTAGTCGGAAATAAATGATTTTATTATTATTAGAAAATGACCACTCACCCAGTTTTCCTACAGCGCCGGCGACAAACCTTAGTAAATATTCTGGCATAAAAGTAAATTGGTTTTGCTATTCGCACGATCATGTTCAGGAGATATAACAATATTTATAAGAATCTGAAACAGATAAAACTGATTTAGGTTGGAGCTAGGTTAGGTAACATAATTTATTTATTGTCGCGGATAATTTATGCCCTTGTGTGTTTATAGTCATAATGATAATAAAGACAGTAACGTTACCCGTCTGGCGCATGTCTGGAGGAAGCGACCACCGGAAGTGACAATCAGATAGTCCAGGCAAGTACCGTGTAAGCGTAGGCTCAAATTGGACCTTATGAGAACAGGTGGATTGCATTCTGTACACTAGATAATATTATTGCACTTATTTTCATTCCCGTGTTAATACATATTGAGTTTGGTTATTTACTAGCTGCGATTTACGGTGTTACCTGCGTTTAGGTACATGTATTTCCCCGTGAAATGATATATTTTCCGAGATTTTAAGTAGCCTATGTGTTATTCTTATATTTAAGTTATATTAATGAAAAGTTTCATTAATATAACTTAAATATAAGAAATTCAGTCGAAGTCGAGTAGTTTCAGTCGAAATTTAAATAGCCCACAGTCTCAAGAATATTTCCAATTAGCACAGGTACCTCTCGAATACTCGATAACAATAAATCTAAATTTAAAATTTAAGAAAAACCCCCGATTCCAATGCCTTTATTTCCTTAAATATAAAACAACATAATATTATGTAATGTGGACGCGATGCGTTTTCATTTGATACCCCACACTAGTATATTTGCAGATTTTCGGTTTTGCTTTCCCACTCTCACCCCCATAACTTTTAAACGGCCCAACCGATTTTCATGAAACATGTCTAAGAACACTCGCGCTTGAGACGCGCGCAAGACTCACCTTTCATACAAAAAAACTAAATTGAAATCGCTCCATCCGTTCGGGAGCTATGGTGACACAGACAGACAGACAGACAGACAGACAGACACGTCAAACTTATAACACTCCTCTTTTTTGGTCGGGGGTTAATAAACAAATTATGGCCAAACAATCGAATTAAGAGTAAGCTTTGAGATTCGCAATACAGGCCTTCGGTTGTACCCACGACATCAAAATCCATTCTGAAGTTTTTGTATGAAAGATCAACAAACACACACGTTTACCCACTTTCTTACATCCTCACAAATTTCGCGTTTATACTTAATATTAATATAAGTATGAAGTGAATATAAAAATACTACTAAATACTATAAAATATATGGGATGTGATTTGGACTTGTGTTACGTTTTAAAAGCAAGACGACTTCGTTAGTGTAATTATAAAAACTGGATGCTATGTCACACATACCTGCTGTTTCCGTAAATAACTCAGATAATTACTCCAAGATCCTCAAAGCTAAACTACTTTTGACACATCATAGGAGTCCAAGCCAAACTATTTAAGCACTCTCAAAAACTACATATGTAATTCCATAGAGTAATATCTGGGACTACATTGTTCTTCAGTATTCAAAAAAGATTTTAGAAGAAAAACTTGTCAAATAGATTCAAAATTATGTACTTAATGTACAATGGATGTTCCTAATAGAAACTTTGTGAACCTACCCCATGATGTCGAATAAATTGACTAACATTTTATAAATGTTGGAATGTTATTGAATAAAAATATTCCTACATCTACCCTCTCCTGCTTTTGACGTTGGTTTATAACCTGAAGTACAAAGACATTCCAACTACCGACCAATGGTCTTTAGTCGGGTTGGAATTGAAAATGGACTGAGTGGAAGTCGTTTGTCTGACCGAAATTTGGTAGGTATCGTCGGTAGTGCTGCCTTTCCGACAGGCTTCGATGGTCGGTCGCTTCCGATATCAAATGGTCTAGACGGTCGAATGGATGGATTCGGACGCTATGACGCGTCTTTCCATTATGTACAAGGTCAGAACGCAAGGGTATGAAACTAATCACGTATAGATTGGAAATAGTTTTTTTACTAAGTTTTTCCAATCCATACAAGAGCAGTACGCAAATACTCGCGTATACTTCGTAATAACGTAGAAGTATTTCTTGTTCCAAAATGTACAGTGGCAGTATGCATAGGGACCAATAAGCGTGCTAAACTCTAGATTACAATGTGTACGCGTGCTGTGTGTATGTTATTTATATCTGCGTGTCTATTTTAAATATTGCATCATCTTTTGACACGTGCCATTGTTTTGATTGACGGTTTTTTGTTGTTTCTGCATAATTAATTTATAAAAAGTGGTAAAAACAATAGAATACTTAATTCAAATATGAAAAATGGTTACCCAGGACAGCTTAGAAGAGTTTTTACTTAGTAAATGTGGTGAATACAAACAAGAACTGTTTGATTCTAAAAGCACATCCATCGTCATCAAATTTAAAAGCCATATATATTTTGAATAATTCTCTGAAACATGTCACTACAGACCAACCGGCCAAAAATTTCATTTTCAACAAGTTTAAAAAAGGACTGTCCCGCACGATACATGTACATTGTACATACAACCGACATCGACCATTAGCATCCACCGCATCAAAAAATTTAAAAAGAAAACACGACCTATCATTTAACGTCTCGAATAATGTTAATAATGCTCTTTCAACGAGCATTATAGGTACATACATTAGTACTTTTTAAAATAAAAAATAATTATAATTATAAGTCATTGTTATTTATTTAATCCTATCTAATAAAGTTAAAATATAACTCCATATTTTAATGAATCAAAAACACTATACATATAACACTCTTGTCAAGTGTAAGTATGTGTGTAGTATAGAGGTATAGTTGGGAATGAAGACGCGAGCATCCGCGATACAAACTATACACGATCTGTACGCAAAATTCGTGTATGCATTGTAAGAACAGAACAGAGTTAAAAACAGCATTACAATATATACGCGAGCAATTTCCTATGGCTGCGTTCTGGCCTTGTATAGAATGGAAAGACGCCGCAATGACATCATTTTGAGCTGAGAGGATCGTGTAGGACTGGATTATTCTGAACGCATATAGGTGGATGAAAAACTAGAACATCGGGCTACGAGATTCTCTGGCATTTGCTAAAATGGCATGCTATTCTAACACCATGCCAATGCTTGGCGCTCGGTTCGGGATAATGCAACTGCGAGGGCAAAGCCCTAAAGCAAAGTAAAGAGCGGCGTACTGGCGTGGCGGCGCGGCAGCGGGCATTCATCATCATCATCATCATCTCAGCCGTAAGACGTCCACTGCTGGACATAGGCCTCCCTCAAAGATCTCCAGTGGTTTCGGCTGGCAGCGGCCTGCATCCACCGTGAGCCCGCAGCCTTCACCAGATCGTCCGTCCATCTAGTTGGTGGACGTCCTACGCTGCGCTTGCCGATCCGTGGTCTCCATTCGAGAACCTTTCGGCCCCAACGACCATCTGTTCGTCGTGCTATATGGCCTGCCCACTGCCACTTCAAAGAACTAATCCGTTTGGCTATGTCGGTGACCCGCGTTCTTCTACGAATCTCCTCATTTCTGATTCGATCCCGTAGAGAAACCCTGAGCATAGCCCTCACCATGCTGTTCAGCGGGCATTACGCGGCGAGTATCTAGAGTATAACGGGGCGGCGGCGGCGGGGCGGTGGCGTTATGGGATGCATCAGCGCCTATGGCGATTTTCTTTTGTTAGCACGTGTAGGAATTTTATGTATGTACCTACCTATTTTGTTACGTTAAACAAACATTTTAATTTTTTAATTTTAATTCTGTATTTGTGGTTGATCTTTGCTATTTTTATTGTTTTGTGGTCCGAACATTATAACTACGTCCTCAGGGATAATTACATGTACTTTCATAACAGAATCGTCAACTCACAGCAATAAGTGCTCGAATAAAACTAAAATACTTAAAAATTTTAAAAATGAATCGGGATGTCATGATTAGGTAATTTCTTAAAAATCATTCAATACCTATTGCCCAGAGTATTGTAATAACTGTTAAAATTTAAAGGCAAAATGCAATTAAATCAATATTTTCTAATTTTTATTATTAACTTTATAACAACCCATCAATTACGAATACCCAAAAAAATGAAGTTCAACTGAGTAAAATTATTAACCCCCGACCAAAAAAGAGGGGTGTTATAAGTTTGACGTGTCTGTCTGTCTGTCTGTGGCACCGTAGATCCCGAACGGATGGAGCGATTTCAACTTAGTTGTTTTTGTATGAAAGGTGAGTCTGGCGCGAGTGTTCTTAGACATGTTTAATGAAAATCGGTTGAGCCGTTTAAAAGTTATGTGGGTGAGAGTGGGTAAGGAAAACGAAAATCTGCAAATATACTAGTGTGGGGTATCAAATGAAATCGCATCGCGTCCACATTACATAATATTATGTTGTTTTACGTTTAAGGAAATTAAGGCATTGTAATCGGGGGTATTTCTTAAATTTAGATTTATTTTATAAATACATTTAACTTGAAACTGGAAAACTAACGCTTCATGCGCAGAGTCCAATTATAAGAAATTGAATACAGTCAATTCTGGAAGACACCTCTCGCGTCCTCAGCACCAGTGAAAAGCTAGTTAATGTATAAAACATTAACTAGCTTTTCACATTTTATGGATTTTCCCATGGGAACGACTTATTAATACTAATTACGTAAAAGCCTACAGCGTACCTCGATAAACAGGCCATAAGAAACTAACAGTGAAATAATGATTCAAATCGTACCAGTAGTTCCTAAGAATAGCGCATTCAAACA
The DNA here is from genome assembly GCA_929108375.1 of Gymnoscelis rufifasciata. Classification (NCBI taxonomy): domain Eukaryota; kingdom Metazoa; phylum Arthropoda; class Insecta; order Lepidoptera; family Geometridae; genus Gymnoscelis; species Gymnoscelis rufifasciata. Next base: position 14,615,004 of record OV815314.1, read on the forward strand.
AAATAAGTCTTCAGCTTTAGTTGGACAGAGCAGTTGGACCACTGCCATAGTCTTTATAATATTAGTATACTTAGATTAGAAGCGAGCTCCTCCCAGCACTCCGCTCGGTCTTGGCGCTACCATCTTTACCAAGATAGTCTTTTGAAGATGATCGTCTACAAAGGCTTGACCAAAACCGCTTATTCGCAAAATAGACCAACTCCGCGTGTCAGCTCTACTGCCACACATGCCGCAGTGTTTAAATCAAAGTTTAGTCTGGCCAGTCACATAAGAGCCACACAGAAAGTGAAGCCAAGGTGGCCGTCATCGAAATCGATTTGGAGGACTATAAATATAGATAAGAAGACATTGCAAAGGCAAGGGCGCAGCTATCGGTGGGCTAGGCGGGGCAGTGCCTCGGGGCCCCCAAGCCCTAGGGGGCCTACAGTACCCCATGACCAATATATTATCCCTTTATGATATGTCAAAATATAATGGATAATTCATTAAAGATTCAAGTATCTTTATGACGGCAGATTGAACTTGTGTCACTACTCACTTCAAAAGTAGCTATTGCTATTCCGATACTTAGGTATCTACACTTACACTCCTCCTCACCACAAACTTTCGTGTTTATAATATTATATCTATACAACTTTATATAATAAATAATTAATAAATAAATTTTATTCAAATATTAACAAAATTCACTTATAACTATAGGTATAAAAATGTTTAAAATAGGTATGGAATACATGAGCCTGAACTAGGGTAATCCTGTATCTCAGGCTAAAAGACATATACAATAGGCTAGATAAATCTACTAATAAGCAGTATTTATAAAAACGTCAATATAACAAAAAAAAAAAATATTGATTAATTAAAATAACTTAGGTAAGTAGTAAATATAAACATGCTGTGCAGCTGAGTTTGCAAAAATAGAATGTGTGTTAGTAGGTAAAACTGTGTTAGTAACTGTTGCACTATTACGTAATCATTATTATAGAAACCAAATCACTGATTCTATTTTTTTGGAGTCCCGTAATCTATGGAATTAATGTATCTACTTTCCGCCAATGTTTTTGCTGGACATTCAGTAGAACCAGTGACGTGTCCACATGGTTTCTTAAAGCGATGACATGTGGCACATTTTGGCTCATCCCCCTTTCTAGTGCATTCCTTCACGTTGTGGCCTTGGTCACCACAGTGGCCGCAAGTGTATATGGTCTCCCTGCATGTTTTGGCCGCGTGACCGTACTGTTGGCATTTATAGCATCTGGTCACGAGTGTAAAGTCTCTGATAGGACAAGAAGACCAATTAATAAAAACCCTTTCGTTATTAATTAAAGCTCTCCGAATATCTGCAGAAACTTCAATGATGAAATTGCAGGAATCAGAATCTTTCCTGCCTGATTTATGGCTGATTTTCACGGCTGACAGAAACTTTTCCAAGGATAGTTCTTTTGTTGTATCGGCCAAATTTTGTTTGTACAGGCACATGAAAAAATCTTTATCCTGCATAGATGTGGGCACCCCTAAGACGACTAGTCGAGGTCTACGCTTGTAAGGCTCGTCAACTGAGAGGCCAGAGTTCTTGATCTGCGTCAGATTCCTCAACTTCTCAATATCGTCCCGGGTCTCTGTGCTTATAATAACTCCACCGTTCCTTGTTTTTCTTAGAGCTCTAACTTGTAGTTTCATCTCTTGCGGCCGAATTATTTGTTGGACTATGGATTTTGTTTCGTCACTGGTTTTCTGTTTGTCATTGGGGTAAATGGCTACAGAGCTTAGGTTCAATGGCTTTAAAAAACTTTTTGAGTCCTTTTTAACCATGTCAGCAAAAGTAGAAGGACTCAGAGCAGATGTTTCAGTAGCAGACACACGTTTTTTAATATCCTTTAGTTGTTCCGATATTGCGACTTGCTCCTCAAGGCTGTTGACAGCGTCGTGTGCTCTAATAGCTTTAGTTTTAAGGGACTGGTACTGCACTGCCATCATAGAAACGCCGTGGTTGACTTTTCTACACAGACTACTTATGCGTAGTTTATGGTCTGTGTTCAGTTTTCCCCCGTCTGTTGCAATAGCGCACACTTCGTTCAGGCACTGGTCTATAGATGACATCCAGTTCTGGATTTCGGGCGTTGAGATGACTTCCAACTCATCAGGGGGCGCAGGCGCCGGCGCGGGCGGCGCGGCGGGGCGCGGGGTGGAGGGCGGCGTGCGAGCCGTCCTACTACTCCTATCAAAGGGGCTGTTCATTTTCGTTATATTAAAGTTTTTTTACATTTGAAACATTTCCACAAACTAATGCACTCAGTAAAATACAAGTCAAAGTATGACACAGATAGCTTTCGAGGTCACAATTCAGCAAAATTAATTAATAATGATATTTGTTGAAAGGCACGTCTGTTCAGCAAAATGGTCAGAATGACTATGATATATACCTACTTATTGATAAAATCTAAACAGTTTAGCGGTTGGGGGCTGATTTTAATTTTGCGTTAGGGCCCCTGACCATCTAGCTACGACACTGTGCACAGGTCCCAAGTTCAAAACCTCAGTAACATACCTGCTACGGTCAGAACAATCTAATAACATCCATAAATATAATTACCATTAGCACTCGATGATTGCGCTAACATGCGTCAGCTGCCCATGTGAGCTGCTAATCAGGCGGTCATGCGCGGCGCTAACTGGCTCCAATGTGAGCATAGATCCTCATCATCTCTGCCTAGTTCTAGCTATAATTACCTATTATTCATTATTCACCATACTTGTTTACTATACGTACTAAAACGTAGTGATTATATACTCTCTGATACGTACCTACAGATAACAGTCAATCGGGGTAACTTTGACAGCTAAACAATCTAAACATATACTTTTTCGGATATTATTAGCGGACGTCATTCGTCGTAAATAAGACTGTATCATAGAATAATAAATTACGTATTTTAATAGTGTTCTCTAAGTAGTACCCAAATATTGATTTAGTTGTACAATTCATTGTTCATAAAACGTACCTAATTGATAAAAAAACGTACGTAAAAGATAATCATGCTTTTCTTCTGTGACAAAGTTACCCCCTCCACATTGACACAGGGTAGCCCAGTCATAGAAATTTGGTTCTAAATGATTTATTTGATCTTCTAACATTGGGATACTATTCACTCGTCGGAAACACAAAATACGCGAGCAAGCTTTGATAAAACTTTTTGTTCAAGTTTGTTTGACATATCACTTTCTATTTTTACACGCTTTATATTAGCTTCACCTGTATGTTTGTAAGTTTGTTTGTAACCGACTTCTTTGGGCGCGATTTTGACCCACTTTAAACGGCCAGATTTCGTTCAAACTTTGTAGATTTATTGAGGACCGATGACAATACACTAATTTGATAAAATTATTTAAAGGTGTGTTAACAAAGTTAGTAACACTAATCAAAAATATCCATACATAAAAATTGCTGGTTCCACACAGCAAAAATAAAAATACTTAAGGGTCATTATGTCATGTTTCCCTAATCAATCAAAATTACCCAAATTGACTGTATTATATTCAATTGAATTGAATTGAAATACCTAATATTTCCGGAGAATCTATACAACAACATCGAGCCCCGTGGTAAGCTCTTAGCTTGTGTTACGGGTACCCCTCGGCGGGAATCGAATCCCACTACCTACTGCGCCGCAACCGGGCCTTGGCCCACCGCGCCGGCGCCGTGGTGCTAAGAACAGTCTCTGGTGTGAGGCTTCGGCCGCGGCTTGTCATCACCACCCTCCGGGCTGGGCCAGTGCGTGAAGCGATTTATTCGTGTTTCGAAAAGTGGTCCGGAGAAGCCATCTACCTTCTCGGTGTTCATGCCCCATCTTAGACCACATCGTCACTTTACATTAGGTGAGATTGTGGTCAAATGAAGGCTTGTCATTAAAAACCGCGCCACTGAGGCAATATACACAATAGTTAATGCATAAATAGTAAATAAAACAAAGAAATACGAATACAATTTTTATTGAAGCGAAATCTACAAATAAGTGGATATCACACATTGTGACGAATGAAGACTACATCTACTTGGAATGTTCCAACCTTTAGACAAACGCTACGCTAGTGATACAGTCACGAGCAAGAAAAACGTATAATGCTAGCCTATAGTGCGAGTATAAATATAGATATCTCGGGTTATTGCTTATTTCTTGTTATAAATTCCTTATCATAAATTACTTTATAAAATTAACACCAAAAGCAACCTCACTGGCCGAAACACTCAGTTGCAGAAAAAATCGTCACAACTTTGAACAGTCACATTAAAACAACTTTGAAGAAGTAATGCAGTAATTTTATAATTAAACAATATTTTCTGCAACTGGGGAAAACATTAAAAATTTCACTAAATTCAAACATTGAACATCAAAATCAGTACGGCGCCATATTTCACATTAATGGCACCGCAATTCCAAAGCATAAACTACATAAACATAATATATCTAACAATAAAATATCTATAAAATATAGCATGGATAATGTTACAACTCAATAGCGGCCGATAACGGTTTAACTTTAATAATTGCACTGTTTTTGATAAATAACAATTTGGATAAAATCCGTGTATATTCTACATTATAGATAATATGATAATAATATAACATCAAAACACGCTAACAGTTTACATTATAATAAAAATTGATATAAATTATTAAATAAGTACTTGTAACCATAAGGTTGTCATGTTTATTTAGACATGGCTTATTCTATATACACCGTCGAGCAAAACATAGAACACCATCGATACGACAAAACATGTTTTAGAAACATCGTGAGATCAAATAAAAAACTTCAGTAGTTGTAGATTTTGCACGGCAGTGTACGCATTCCACTAAATAAGTAAATTATTCTAAACGTTTCTATTCTAATAATAATAGTAGCATAGGATGAAAGGGCCCTAATTTATAACATTATTACACCGCGTCAGAATTTACAATGTCTAACGCTATCTGACGCGTTCGAGTAAACTTAGTCCCCTCATTTGCCGGAAGGACAGTGAACATAACTTGCAACAGATATCTGAGCTATAAAAATATGTATTTGTATTCGTTTACTCAAGTACACTATTTATTTATTTAGAACCATTAGTGGTGGTAAAACGCACCATCGCGATATGGCACCTGGTTCGCTAATACTGCAATATTTTGTCAATGCGCTCTGATTTTTCGCCACTGAAGTGTATGATTTTAAAGTTTAAAATGTACCTTTATAATTAGCATTGATGTAATATTGTATGGATTAACATTTAATTTGTTGAAAAACAAATTTAAACCTCTAACCATAATAAGGACAACTTATTTGAGGAATAAAAAAACTACCGTTGTACCTTGTACAATAGGTAACCTTATCGCTAATAAGCGATCCCTTCCAAGCGACTTGTCCTGTACAATAATGTGTTGCAAAGGCTTTTTTTTAATCTGTTTTCATTCGTGTAAAAATAATAAGACGCATCTTGTATTGGAAGATCGCATGATTTAATTATGCTTAGAGGGTTTCATCATCATTTAAGCCGTAGGACGTCCACTGCTGCACTGCCTATGTCCCTCAAAGACTTCAAGTAACTTCGGTCGGTAGCAGCCTGTAACCACCGCGAGCCCTCTACCTTCACCAGGTCGTCCGTCCATCTAGTTAGTGGACGTCCTACGCTGCGTTTGCCGATTCATGGTCTCCATTCGAACTTTCCTAGAGGTTTTACTTCCACATAAATATTACAATCAATGCATTTTCATAAATAAAGTTAAACGCGCCACAGTAAATTCAACACAGTAAGTAATATATAAAATTGGAACTTAGACATACTTAGATTACAATTACGCTACTTACCTAGGGATAAAGTATTATCTATAGCGATGCATTTAATCCTGCAACAAATACTGCCAACTATATCACAAAACACAAGGCTCTCTCTGTCTGTATGTGTGCGAAGGCAGACCGCGGTGTTTCCAACATAATTTTCCATTTTACAAGCTGTTTTCTAAATGATTTCGTAAGAACCCTATTAACGTTCCCACTGACACACAGGGACACAGGGACTTCTCATATCTATTCTATTTTCATTTCTGTGGCCAAACTTATTACTACAAATTGGATCTCTGATTATAGGGATCGTGCGATGGTGCTGCCAACTAGTGCCATCAATTTGAACGTTTTACCATATCGGCCTAACATTTCTGGTTTCGGGCATAGCTATCAATTACCTAATTAACATTAAGAATATTATTATATTCTTAACAATAAAATAATAAACAAGATTTCTTGTATTATTATTTACATAATTATTAATTAAAATAGAGAAATTCGTAACAATAGAGACAATGTTATTTGACATTTCACACCTCATGCTACAACAGCGCCTCTGGTGGCCATTTCATTTGAGGTTTCCCTAATAATTATTGTATATATAATTAGTATTTAGCATGAATTTGGCATTATTTAATTGTTAATTATTTTATGACATTTTATGAGCAATAATAATTTTTTTTTAATTTGTATAAATTTAATTAACTGTTATAATGTTTGTATGCTCCTGTAGCAGAATTAATATAAATCTATAATATAAATCTAGTCTTACTATCTTCCTCCATGTAACTGTAATTGATTCACAAACAATAAATGATTATTACTGATTATTACCATAGGAATTGCTTGGAAAAACCGCAGTCTGTACGCATTAAGACACCTATTTGTACTAAACGTCATCCGATACAGAAAAACATATACATATAATCTAAAACACGCGTTAATTCAAAATGGATATGTTAATGTGAACTTACATTAAAATAGAAGTATACTTCCAGTAACACGCAAAACGACACAAGTGATTCAATCGATCCTAAAGATGCCCGACACTTAATGACTCCCTCATTTGCTGATATCAGAAAACCTTGATTTTTGTCATGTTTTCAGACTGGGCTGTTTTCTACATACGACAGTGTATATTTTATATTCAGTCGAGTACATGGCCTGAATGAAAAAAACTAATAAAAAGCCCTAAATTCTCTATTTTATGAAATGAAATAACGTATTCCCTTTCCATTGTTTTTTTCTGGTAAGACATTATCTGTATAAATAAAAATGAATTGTTGTTCGTTAGTCTGATTAAAACTCGAGAACGGCTGGGACGATTGAACTGATTTTGGTTTTAAAATGTTTGTCGTAGTCCAGGGTAGGTACGGTGAGCAAATAAGGAAAAATTGCCGGGAACTTTTTTTACCGGACGCCGGGGCGGGCCGCTAGTGTACAATAAAGAATTATGTAAGATGTGCAAAGCTGGCACCTTTATACATATTATTGTGTATAGCTTTTCCCGCAGAAACGACGTAGTTTCCCGCGGTAGGAGGCTATAGCCTTCCTTGATGCCTTCTAACAGTTAGTTCCTATCTAACAGTGAAATAGTTCTTAAATTCGGACCAGTAGTGCCAGAGATTACCGCGTTTAAACAAACAAACTCATTAAATAAATAAATAAATAAATGAAATATTTCCGGACTACTCACACAGCATCACCTAACCCCAAACTAAGCAGAGCTTGTACTATGGGTGTTAGGTGACTGATATACTACATAGATACATTTTTTTTGTAAATACATACTTATGATACATAGAAAACACCCAGACCCGAAACCAGGAATTTCAGATCGCACAAAATCTGGTCCCCCGGCGGGAATCGAACCCGCAACCGTCTGCGCCACAGGCGGACGTTCGCCCACCGAGCCACATTGTTTATATTGTATAATTATCATTCTCAGACTTTGTGCCAGAATTAAAAAAAAACGGACCAAGAAAATTTTCCTACAATTCGCTATCGGACACCACATAAGCTCGAAATAAATTATCTTAAAACCAAGTATGAAAGGCGGTTAATATACCTAAATAATTTGAGATGTTTTGTTCCCAAAAAAATCTAAAACATTAAATGATATATAACATTATAATTATTGATTATGCGAGTATGCATATGTATATGTTATTAACCAGTAAAAATAAGCATCCGATATCAGTGAAATCTGTGTCGCGTCGGATGCTATAAAACTGCTTATAATTAGTTATTTACATTTTTATAAATGCTTATAACATTATAGTTTTCATGATTTTTTTAATGAAATGTATGTAATTTAGGTTTTATTCCTCCTGTATGTTATAAAAATTAACATTTATTGTTTGTTTTACAAATTTTGTTATTGTTTATTTTTTAATTATGTCATTGAATGTTAAATGTCTGTGTTTGTTAATTGTTTGTTCTTATGTGTGTCCAAAATAAATGCTTTATTATTATTATTATTAAAAATGAGACAAAAGTAAAAATTTCCCATTTTAAATCATTTTCATGTAAGTTTATGTAACAAACTTTGCATTTCCGCTCATTTTCACAACGAACAGGACAAATAAAATAAATACCACAGTACAAAAGCAGATCTAGATCCGTAATAAAATGTAAAGTGACTTTCTTACTGTGAGATTATTTTAAAATGAAGACATACATATTTCTTGTTTATTTATTACTATTATAATAATTAGCTCACAGTAAGACTAACATTATCTCATAGTACCGTAAGTACATACGCATTATTCTTATGTAATAACACTATTTAAAGAGAGTCTAACAACGCTTAGTTAAAGACTAAATTCCATTGAAGTATATTTGATATTATTGAGTTATTCATAAGATGATTCGTTGCGAAATTCTGACAATACGTTTAATTTCTCAAAACATAATATATTTAAACATAATAAGTTCCCGAGTACAAAAATAATAAGACGCATCCCTTAATTAAAGCCACACCCGGGATTTGAACCACGGATCACGATTATCTGGTAGAGAATGCTTCTAGCATTAAGCCCAGGCCCACCTCTGTAGATTGTTTTTTGTGCACAAAGTAATAAATAAATAAACGCATCGACGTGAAAACAATAACACCAATGCGACATTACATAATTAATCCTTCGTATTCTTCTTACAAAATAGACATTTTACTATTACATAAATTAAAAGGATTCCATTAAACGACCCCGCGATTCACATGTTTAATTTATTTTTCTTTAAATACATAACTGTTTTGAAAAATATATACGTTTTGAGGAATTAAGACTATCAATCCTTTGTAAATATGGAATGCCGAAAAAATTTTGGAGTAATTTGCCTAAACATTCTTAATTTTATAACATTATTTAAAAATTCTTAACAGGATTATTGATACCTTAATATTTGAGTTTGTTTTATGTTTTAAATTTGTTTAATTCTTAGATTAATATTAATCACAGATTAATAAAAATGTTGTTTGTTTCGCAGATTAATATTAATCATTTGAATGTGTTCTTTAACGCTTGGAGTCCACACTCCATTTGTTCAGAAATTATAGTATTGAACTACGGTAGTGTCAAGCAAAAAGTCCTGCTAAATGTAATAAAATATTACAAGATGAGTCGAATTACAATGTTCTTATAAGAATCGAATACGTTAAGTCTAAATATATTATTAATATTAATACCGATAAAAGATGTTTATTCTAAACCTCAGAAGGAATTTTTGCGATATTCACAACTATGCCTCGAAGAATGAATTTTGAATATGTTCAAATGAATTCATCCTTATAAAATTAGGTAATTTTCTTCATTGAAGAGTATAGATATAGACCATAACTGGACAACTATTTTATTCTTTAGCAAGTAGATAATTTAAATTAGCTAATATAAACCTGAATAATGATTATGGTCTATAGATTCAGACGAATTATAAAATCTTCAAACCATAGTATATATAATACAGTAATCAAACCCTTTAAAAATTTGTGGAGAATTACCAGAAATGTTTAAAAGAAGCAAATAACCAGTATTATAAGCTTCATTACCTTCCACAGCTTGTGAATATCGCAGGTACATGCAGTGGGTTAGTTACTCGCCGGTGTCGGCCCAGTTCGCTTCCTCTGCTATCCGGTCCATAACGTTGGCGAGATATTGGTACTGAAATAAACACGAGAATATTTAAAATTGATAAATAGATGTGTCTGAGTATGTATCGTTCATATTATGTAACTATATTTTCAAGCTATTTCGCCAGCTTTTTATGATTTTATTTTCCATTTGGAGTCATAAACAGTCATTTACGGACACAGGGATTTCTGTCTTGAAGGGAGAAATTAGGATTACTTAAAAATGTATTATGTAAGATTTTTTTCTTGACGTAAATAAATGTTTTCTATTTCTATTTACTCAGTTTTGAGTTATATGTCATTTTATTATGTTATTCTGCAAGGTATTTATTTTTATGCATTTGTAAGGTATTTTATATGAATGCGTGGTAATTGCTGTAACACAGTTTCTAACTAGCACAAGAGGTAAAGTCCTAAAGACTGTGTTAATTATGTAATGCATTCTCTAGTTTTTAATCCCCGACCAAAAAAGAGGGGTGTTATAAGTTTGACGTGTCTGTATGTGTGTCTGTCTATCTGGGACATCATAGTTTCCGAACGGATGGAGTGATGTCAATTTAGTTTTTTTTTATGAAAGGTGATTTTGGCGCGTGTGTGAAAATAGGTTGGGCCGTTTAAAAGTTAGGGGGTTGATAGTGGGGAAGTCGAAAATCTGCAAATAATCGAGTGGGGTATTAAATGAGACCGCATCGCGTGCACATTACAAAATATTATGGTGTTTTTGAATTTACTTTTAAGGAAATTAATGCGTGGAATCGGGGGTTATTCTTAAATTTTAAATTTAGATCTGTCAATGTAATTGGTGTGGAGGAGATGGACGTAGGGACTCACATAAGGCGTGAATATAGCGACGCTGTGCGTGCGGTGCTGGTGCGTGTAGGAGAGGCGCAGCGCGGCCGCCGCGTCGTCGCGCGCCCACTGCGCCACGTCCGCCCACGGCACCCACAGCGACGACGTGGCCGCGTTCTCCTTCGCGCACCACTGGGACAGCTTCACTCCCGTCCAGCCTGCAAACGTCGCATACTATAGCGATACACGTGACATCGGCGCGGCGACCCGCGGAGTCCCGCGCCCGGGCGGGGTGCTGCAGCGCCTTCAGCTGGTAGAGGCGCGCGCCGTGTACGTACCTACGGTGAGCGCAAGGCTGGGCGCGGCGGGCGCGGCGCGGCGGTCGCAGGGCGCGGGGGGCGCGGCGACGGCCCCGTAGCCGGGCAGGGCGCGCGCGAGGGCGAGGTAGTCCCGCGCCCGGGCGGGGTGCTGCAGCGCCTTCAGCTGGTAGAGGCGCGCGCCGTGTACGTACCTACGGTGAGCGCGAGGCTGGGCGCGGCGGGCGCGGCGCGGCGGTCGCAGGGCGCGGGGGGCGCGGCGACGGCCCCGTAGCCGGGCAGGGCGCGCGCGAGGGCGAGGTAGTCCCGCGCCCGGGCGGGGTGCTGCAGCGCCTTCAGCTGGTAGAGGCGCGCGCCGTGTACGTACCTACGGTGAGCGCGAGGCTGGGCGCGGCGGGCGCGGCGCGGCGGTCGCAGGGCGCGGGGGGCGCGGCGACGGCCCCGTAGCCGGGCAGGGCGCGCGCGAGGGCGAGGTAGTCCCGCGCCCGGGCGGGGTGCTGCAGCGCCTTCAGCTGGTAGAGGCGCGCGCCGTGTACGTACCTACGGTGAGCGCGAGGCTGGGCGCGGCGGGCGCGGCGCGGCGGTCGCAGGGCGCGGGGGGCGCGGCGACGGCCCCGTAGCCGGGCAGGGCGCGCGCGAGGGCGAGGTAGTCCCGCGCCCGGGCGGGGTGCTGCAGCGCCTTCAGCTGGTAGAGGCGCGCGCCGTGTACGTACCTACGGTGAGCGCGAGGCTGGGCGCGGCGGGCGCGGCGCGGCGGTCGCAGGGCGCGGGGGGCGCGGCGACGGCCCCGTAGCCGGGCAGGGCGCGCGCGAGGGCGAGGTAGTCCCGCGCCCGGGCGGGGTGCTGCAGCGCCTTCAGCTGGTAGAGGCGCGCGCCGTGTACGTACCTACGGTGAGCGCGAGGCTGGGCGCGGCGGGCGCGGCGCGGCGGTCGCAGGGCGCGGGGGGCGCGGCGACGGCCCCGTAGCCGGGCAGGGCGCGCGCGAGGGCGAGGTAGTCCCGCGCCCGGGCGGGGTGCTGCAGCGCCTTCAGCTGGTAGAGGCGCGCGCCGTGTACGTACCTACGGTGAGCGCGAGGCTGGGCGCGGCGGGCGCGGCGCGGCGGTCGCAGGGCGCGGGGGGCGCGGCGACGGCCCCGTAGCCGGGCAGGGCGCGCGCGAGGGCGAGGTAGTCCCGCGCCCGGGCGGGGTGCTGCAGCGCCTTCAGCTGGTAGAGGCGCGCGCCGTGTACGTACCTACGGTGAGCGCGAGGCTGGGCGCGGCGGGCGCGGCGCGGCGGTCGCAGGGCGCGGGGGGCGCGGCGACGGCCCCGTAGCCGGGCAGGGCGCGCGCGAGGGCGAGGTAGTCCCGCGCCCGGGCGGGGTGCTGCAGCGCCTTCAGCTGGTAGAGGCGCGCGCCGTGTACGTACCTACGGTGAGCGCGAGGCTGGGCGCGGCGGGCGCGGCGCGGCGGTCGCAGGGCGCGGGGGGCGCGGCGACGGCCCCGTAGCCGGGCAGGGCGCGCGCGAGGGCGAGGTAGTCCCGCGCCCGGGCGGGGTGCTGCAGCGCCTTCAGCTGGTAGAGGCGCGCGCCGTGTACGTACCTACGGTGAGCGCGAGGCTGGGCGCGGCGGGCGCGGCGCGGCGGTCGCAGGGCGCGGGGGGCGCGGCGACGGCCCCGTAGCCGGGCAGGGCGCGCGCGAGGGCGAGGTAGTCCCGCGCCCGGGCGGGGTGCTGCAGCGCCTTCAGCTGGTAGAGGCGCGCGCCGGCCTCGCACACGCCGCGGTTCACGTCCTCCACCGCCTGCAACCAACACACAGTGTAAGGTTCGGAGAGCGGGAATGTGGCCGGTTATCGCAGGGTTTGTCGCACGAATCGTGCAATCCTTTCATCATGGGTCTCATGATGATACGTTATCGTGCGGCATGATTACGTATCATCATGAGACCCATGATGAAAGGATTGCACCCCATTCCATTGGTGATGGTATACAGGTTATAGCAAAAGTTTCGGTCGGTATGGGAAGGTCTGAAGATATAAGCCATAGGAAGTTCTTGGACACCGTGTCATCAATTTTGAAGGAGTGTGTGCGATTCACACACGTAGAAGTAAAACTTCAGTAAATCGACAAAAGAATGATAAAAAAAGCAAAAAAAAAAATACTGTGCAAAAAGATTTTGTTCGGGCGGTCACCCATCCAAGTACTGGCGTCGCGCAAAATTGCTTAACCTTATTAGCGTTCAAGATTGGCTTACCTGTCGTTTTTTCCGTTGCATCCGGTTTGAAATCACAACGATTCTAAAGAAGAATCACTTCAAAAGAAACCCCCGAAAATGCATTTTTTCATTTTGCTGAGTTGCTAGCTTATTCCACATGGCCTGGTGAAACGTTAGTTTGATAGTCACCTGGTGGAATATAAATGACTTGGCGGTGGGGTGGTCCTCGACGAGCGCGAGCTCCGTGCGCGGGTTGAACAGCCACTTGCGGATGCAGAGGCAGGAGCTGCTGGCCGTCGAGTAGTTCTGGATGTACAGGGAGTGCGGACACTCGTTCGGTTGGAGCTTGCGTTCTGCGACACACACGGTTACATTAGGTTTAGTATGGTATAGACTGGATACTGTTATTTTTATTTTATTTGAATCCGATCACAAACAGTTTTAATAAACTTTTTACTAGCACTATATAATATTTTTTATGAACCAATTAAACGTTTCTATCTAAAATTTGTCAAACACTCGATGAAGAAAAAAGTTTTTGTTTAAAATTAGTAAAACAATCTCGTAAGTTAGTCTAAGATAGTTTTTTGCAATAATCGTTGCAGAAATGTAAAATAACTACATTATTACTATTGGCTAAAGCCGTGTTGGCTAAAGTGGGAGGACACTCGACTTTCATTTCAAAGGTCGTGGGTTCAAACCCCGTGGTGCTTTAACGGTGAAGGCAAACATCGTGAGGAAACCCGCAAGTTCTGAGAACTTAAGTTTGAAGGGCATGTGACATTCACCAACCCGCACTTGACCAGCGTGGTGAATTAAGGCCTAATCTCCCTCGTCAAGAGAGAAGTCCCTGTGTCCCAGCAGTGAGAACGTTAATAGGGTGATGATGACTATTGGCTACGAAATCCGCTCCGATGAATTCCCCTGAGCCGGGCACCAGTCAGATATATAGATACGGGGCGTGCGACTGACCGAAGTTGTACTCGATCATCTCGAAGAGGTAGAAGTAGGCGCGCAGCCGCGGCGGCAGGTCCAGCTTGTCGGCGGCGGCCGCGTACACGTGCTCCGCGTGCGCCGACCGCGCCACCTGCAGCGACACCACGCGCCCGTCCGGGACCACCACCTGCGGGGGAGGGGGGGCGTTAGTGGGGGGGCGCGCGGGACACGGGCCATCCGTCCCCGAACGAATGGAGCGATTTTAATTTAGTCTGTCTGTCTGTCTGGGACATCGTAGCTCGGGAGCTTATCACCACCTGCTCACACATCCTATGTTCAAGTGTATGATTTCATATTGCAAACGGAGACTACGGTTGTTCGTTCCGTATTATACGAGACTAGCTTTCCACGCCACGGTGTTGCCTGTATTTTTAGGATTCTCCCGCGGATATGTAATCATACCGCGGTATAATCTAATTTTAAAATTTAAGAAAAAGCACCGATTCCGATACCTTAATTTTCTTAAAAGTAAAACACCATAATATTTTTTAATGTGCACGCGATGCGCTCTCATTTGATATCCCACTCGAGTATATTTGCAGATTTTCGGTTTTCCTTCCTCACTCTAACCCCCATCACTTTTAAACGGCACAACCGATTTTCATGAAACATGTCTAAGAACACTCGCGCCAGACTCAACTTTCAAGCAAACAAAACTAAATTAAAATCGCTCCATCCGTTCGTGAGCTGTAAAGTCCCAGACAGACAGACTTATAACACCCCTCTTTTCTGGTCGGGGGTTATAAATAGCCCATAAAATGCTTTCCTCGGTAATTTTTCAAATCAAAGGATGTTCAAAAAAAACATCAAACAGGTTTGTTATAGCTTTTAGTTTAGAGTGGAAAGAAGAGTGGAAGAAGGGATGGGGGGCTTTTGCCCTGCAGTGGGACAGTAGAGGCTAAATTATAATAATAATAATAATAATAAATAATAATGTACCTTGAGGTCCACAAGCGCCCCGCCGGCCTCGCCCTCCGTGAGGAACTCCTGCACGCTCTCGCTCTCCGCTATCACGCGCACGCAGCACACCTGATTACATATCATTTAATTGCAGACACAAATTGATTTAACATAAAATTATACAATATTCTAAATCTGTGTAGAAAATATTAAGACGGAGTAACGCAGCTAGCGAAATGCGGGATTCGAACCCACGTCTTCCATTATACGCATGGGCGTGCAGACCGCTACACCGACCTCGCCACTACGTCATCGCTTCAATTCCTTCTACACTTGCAACTACGAGTTACGCCTCGTACTTAAAAAACATAAAATGATACAACTTAAAATAACCTACCTTAATAACCTGCAACAGTAACCATTTACAAAGTTATCGTGAGTCATATTTATTTTAAAATTACTCATGTATCTATACTAATATTATAAAGAGGAAAGGTTTGATTTTTTGTTTGTTTGTTTGTTTGTCTCGAATAGGCTCTGAAACTACTGCACCGATTTAAAAAATTATTTCACCATTCGAAAGCTACACTATCCCTGAGTGACATAGGCTATATTTAGTTTTCAAAAATAATATGATTCCTTACCAAACTCCGATAATGTAACCCATGGTGAAAAAAAAGAACCTAAAATCTTTCTTTAATCGCGAATGCTGCGAAAACTATTGAATATATAACAAAGTGATGTATTACAACTTTGTAGAACTTATCATTATCTACAAAAAACGTCGTTACATCATATCTCTAACTATTATAGTTTTGTGACAATAAGCGATTTTTTTTTTAAATTAAACCTTAAATCTTTCTTTAATCGCGAATGCTGCGAAAACTATTGAATAAATAACAAAGTGATGTATTACAACTTTGTAGAACTTATCATTATCTACAAAAAACGTCCTAACGTCATATCTCTAACTATTATAGTTTTGTAACAATAAGCGGGGTTAAGATCACGAAATAATCTGCCGCGTCGCGTCGTCGGCTCCCTACTGAATGGTCGTGTGCGGAAATAAAAACATGGTCGCTTGATAATATTTTGTCGCTTAGTTAGTAATTCGTTAACAGGTAACTAATCCCATTCAAAAAGTTATTTTCAGAACCAAACCCTAGCATATAGCATTGATATTGTACATATATCGTCGGTTGCAGGTTCAATTGGGTTAACCACCAAAACACGTAAAATAAGTTGAGTATACAGTTTTTTTTAGTTTTTTTTCTGCTCTTTCGAATAGCATAATAATAGAATTCTAGCTTTAAAAAAATACAGTTACGCTACACATTTTAACTGTGATTTTGCAGACTTCCGTCGAAATTATGTTGAAACTGAGTAGGTATGTGATCCATTTTCATAAGTCGAATTGTTGTATTCCTATCCTATGACCAAAGAAGGTTCAGTTGATGTATGTATCTTGGCAAACCAGCATTGCTCTTACACTTATTCTTAGCTTGAACGAAAAATTATAATCACACATACACCAATATAAAACAACCAACTTTCTTCAAAAAACTAACGTTACACCAATTGACCCGAAACAAGTTTATGTTTGTTGTCGGTTACACCAATTTGAGCATTGCAATCAATAGTATGTTTTCTCTTACCTTATTCTTCTTAAAAATAATAAATCTAAATTTAAAATATAAGAAAAACCCCCGATTCGAATCCTTCAATTTCCTTAAAAGTAAAACACCATAATAATGTGTAATGTGCACGCAATGCGCTTTCATTTGATACCCCACTCGAGATTTTTGCAGATTATCGGTTTTCCTTCCCCACTCTAACCCCCACAATTATTAAACGGCACAACCGATTTTCATGAAACATGTCTAAGAGCACTCGCGCCAAACTTACCTTTTAAACAAAAAAAACTAAGTTGAAATCGCTTCATCCGTTCGGGAGCTATGATGTCCCAGACAGATAGACACGTCAAACAATGACACCCCTCTTTTTTTGTCGGAGGTTAAAAATGAATCACAAAATGTGTTGCAATTTAGCCAATTTATTTTTTTAAATATTCATTGTTGAAAAAAATTGAATAATTTTGAAACAATTTTGAATTACCCGTGCAAAGCCGGGGCGTGCCGCTATATATGATATATTCTAATATATAAAATTCTTCTATAACGGGGTGCGTAATCGAACTCCTCCGAAACGGCTTGACCGATTCTCATGAAATTTTATTATTCAGTAGGTCTGAGAATCGGCCAACATCTATTTGAAAAAATAAAATTTTTTTTGCAAAACAACGTTTGCTGGGGTCAGCTAGTATTATTATATTTTATGCCTCTTTTTCGACGTTTCGTACAAACATTCAAGAGAAATCCTTCGTCGGCGCGAGGTCCAATACTCCTTCCAGTTCGCGCGCGCAGATCTCACTCTATCTTCACGATACGATATTATCACGATTTTGAAATGAACAACCACTTAATACTACTCCAAAATAATAACCTCCTACGCGCGATGTAAATTTATTTATTTATTTTCAAATACATGGAGCTCTATCATTACAGGTTTACCCTCATTCAATAGAGCCTATTAAATTCCACTATAAAATTAATACCCTTTCATATTCGACAATAGGAGGAAGCTTCTAATTCTGTGCGTATTCATTTTTTTATTTTATTAATTTGGGAAACAAATGGCTTATAAATAAAAGAAGAAATATAGATGAAGTGGTTTAGCTAAAGTTAGAAACATTTTCCACATGTGGATTGTGATAATGACCTATTGATGAGTAAACAAGATTAAATTATCCTAACTTAATACAGGAAGCAACACAAAACTACACTTAAATATAACTAGCCGAAAAAAATAACTTTAGTATATTTAAGTAATTTCACACTTTTCAACAAAGTAAAAGTAGAAAAAATTCATAAAAGTTTTATTTCAAACAAACAAATTTGATTCAATTCTTATTTAGTTATTTATTTATTTATTCAACAACAACAATTGTTACTCTATCGTTACAGGATGTTTCCCAATGCAAAAGAATAACTCAATTTACATTATAATATAATATTATTAATTTAATTAAGATTAAACAGAATAAAATTCTGTTCAAAATCAACAAATCTTTGTTTACGCCGAAGGACAATTCTTATATTATATTATAATAGTTTATAAAACAGTTATACGCCGGCTGGTCCTACGGTTATATTTTCAGCTTTATAAAGCGGTCTGCAACCACTGTGAACCCGGGAATTTAACCAAGTCATCAGTCCATGTAGGTGCATTAATAGTCATAATAATAATAATAGTCATTTATTGATAATAAGGATTATAAGCATTACCTTTTCTAAATACTGTTCGAGGCCTCTCCGTCTCCCGTCGAGCTGTTGCTCGCTCAGTGTGAATGGCCACTTGCCAGGCAGCTTCGGGAAATTGAACCCTGAAACAACGTTGATAATATGGGGTATCAAATGAAAGCGCATCGCGTCCACATTACATAATATTATGTTGTTTTACATTATCGGAAATGAAGGCAATGGAATCGGGGGGTTTTTACTAAATTTTAAATTTAGATTTATTGGAGAATAAACATCCAAAGGTGTGCGGCGGGGTTTAAGTCCACACCCTTGGGAATAACAGTCGCGTGTGCAATTTTTTCAAATAATCAAATAATCAAATAAATCTTTATTTGCATGAAACATAGGTACATAATGGTGATTAGTTTAATTTTGTCCAGCCATGTCGCGCCTCAAATAGGCATACAAATATTAATAATTATAGTGGTGTATTTAATCAATGCATGCATGGGAATGTCAAGAATGAGTTCGGTCTTAATACAATTTCATAATACAATAATTAACTAAATCAATGTCAGAATTTATAATTTAAATATTCATCAAGTGAGTAAAAACATAGGTCAATGAGTAAATTTAACAACTTTCTATTAAATAGGTTACCCTTTAGTTCCTTTACGTCATTTGGTAATTTATTAAAGATTTTAATTGCCATTACATAACAATTACGACTATACATTTTAGTTTTTATGGTATATAGATCTATATTTGTCCATAATCTCACCCGATGGTAAGTGTCGCTATGGACGAAGATGGATCACATATAACTTTTGAAACTATCATGGTTATTCATATTATTTAGATTTATAACGGGATATTTACCATGATTGATTGTCTTTCGAGTTTCCCGATATTCTTCAATTATCTGGAACCTGGAACCCTGTTGTGAAGATGTGTACTAGTCATAAAAAGCCTGCAACGGAGGTCCAAACGGACACCGTCAGTTTTGTGTGTCGCGATAGTGTGTTAGTGGGGTGTGAAACATGTCCCAGCTCTAGTGATACATCGACTCGTAATAAAAGAGTGAGAAATAGGGTAGATCGATTTGTCTGCCAATAAAACTGTTACTCCAATCGCTGCAGCTTGAGTTCAACCGTGATCATGGCGCATGTAACTGTGCCGAAATATCGGGAAACTCGAAAGACAATCAATCATGGTAAATATCCCGTTATAAATCTAAATAATATGGATCACATAGATGTATTAATTGAGCATCTGTGGAGGCTCTCACCTAGGAAGTCCTTGCGCAGCTGCTGGTGCAGCGCGGCGAACTCGCGGTAGCGGCGGCTGCAGAGGTGGCGCCCCGCCATGTGCACGTTGAACACAACGTACGACCGGCCCGTGTTGCGCTCCATCACCACTCTGCAAATTAATCATGCATGTGCAGTGGAATAGTACAACATGCCACTGTTACATAACGAGGGGTCGTAAAAGACCGCGACCGTGTATGAGAGTGTATGAGACGAGCCAAACGCGAGTTCAAAGTCAAAGTCAAAACGTTTATTTCCTTAGAAGCACAAAGCCTACATGGACAGGTAAACTTAAAATTAATAAAACTAAATTGCTTAAATAACAAATATCAAGGAAATAACATTGTCTTGACAGTTCGCTTCAATGTTTTATACTGAGTTGAGAAGCGAATAGAACAACACAGCTATAACAGTTATTACAATTTTGTAGTTATAACAATTTTGGAGTTCTTATTTATAGGTAACTTTTTATATTTTTTTTGTATTATAACATGAGCATATCAGTCCTGGTCAACCAGAATTATTAGAGCCTGTTAATGTGGAACTAAGCAACATCTATCCAAGCTGCATCATCCTTTATATAATCATTTATAGAGTAATACGCTTTTTTCATTAGACTTCTCTTAATAAATGATTTAAATTTTCTAATAGGAAGCTCTGTTACATTATGAGGATCCATAGGAGTTCCATAGAGTTCCAGGAGTTCCATAGGATAAGGTACGGTTTAGGCCTAATTATATGCATCTGCCAGCGGCGGCGGGCGCGCTTGATTAACTTGTTGCTGCAAGACTTAAAATTCAGTTCAGTACATTTTGCTTAGTAAATTCCAATAAAAATCTAAGATATATCAAAATATTCAGTAGTATTATATGGATTTCTTTCAATTCCTAATAGTAAGGGAGATCATGAGCCCACCAGCGGGGCACTAATTGCTAAATAAAATAGTTTTATGCCCGCGCACCTGATCGCATTTAAATGGAAGATGTTTTAACTCTTAAGTCAGTCCTATCTCAGGATTGTGGTCTAGCTTTTCAATAATACTTATTCTTAATTTATTTTTGTAAAAAATATTTTTTTGTTTGAGCCATTTAAAAGTTATGGGTATGATTGTGGGGAATAATAACATAACCAATGCCAATATACTATGGAGGTTTTGTCTGTTCACGTCCGTAAGTGGTAACCCTCTGAATCCTCACACGTGACCTCCGGGTGGTGCTTAGAACAGTCTCTGGTGGTAGGCTTCGGCCGCGGCTTGTCACCACCCTCCGGGCTGGGCCAGTGCGTGAAGCGATTTTTTCGTGTTTCGTAATGTGGCCCGGAGAAGCCATCTTCTAGGCCTTCATGCTCCATCTTAGACCACTTCGTCACTTTACATCAGGTGAGATTGTGGTCAAATGAAAGCTTATCAATAATAAAAAAAAATAATAAAAAATAAAAACTCGAGTGGGGTAGTATCAAAAGAATGAGCATCTCATAGAAGAGTAATTAAGATTTTAATTTTAGATATACCTCTACATGGTTATTTACTACAGCATCACTTTTCGTGTAGGATTTCTGACAAGCTCACCTGTAATCCGGAATAGAGACCGGCAGCGACCTCTTGTCCGTGTAGTCGTATCGTTGGTACACGGTCGCTCGTGAGTTGGCCGCCCCGCCGATGACTCCCACCGGCGCTGAGCCGTCCTCACACGGCTCCAGCCGCTCTGCTTCCTGTCATGAACACGATTAACATTATTAAGGTATCAAAGACAGAAAAGAAAGAAATAAATCATTTATTGATTCACACACAATACAGTTTTGCCTCAGCGTTATAAATAAATAAATAAAATAAATATTTCCAGACAATGCATACAACATCTAGCCCCGTGGTAAGCTCTAAGCTTGTGTTACGGGTACTAGATAACTGATATACTTAATATAATAGTCATACATATATAGATATTTTTTATAATACATATTAAACACCCAGACCAAGGAAAAAGTGCTTGCAGAACATACAAACACTTTCACCCTCGGCGGGAATCGAACCCGCTACCTCTTGCGCCGCAAGCGGACTCTCGCCCACCGCGCCACTGAAGCAGTTATGTTACAACGATGCACGATGTGTAGCATTGCTGTTTTCAGGCAAACCTTCGGGGTGAGTGTAGCATCAGTGATTTTTCTGCAGCATTTGTCTTAAGGGATTTGTGGATGGAACAAGGCTCGATGCCGTGAATGAAAAGCATAACTTGTTTATTTATTTACTAACTTTTCTCGTCACGTCTTAATTGTATTATATGGATGTTACTGCCTTTTAAAATAGCAGAAAGAAAGTAAACAAATAGACAACAACATATAATATATGTGTAATAGACATAGAACTAGATTCAGTAGTTACTGCAATCAGCGATTTCACTGTTTGACTGTTAAGTAAACTTTCGTATTCTGCGCCCACCCTTTTTAGGTTTAACGCGATCTCTCTAATATTATTAGGTATGACCACGTCGCACTTCATAAATTGGGTCGGTACCCACATAATATGACGATTTCAAAGCAACTTTAAGTTATTTTTCTTAAAACTAAAAATTCTACACCAGTTAAAATATTAGTATTTTTACTAAAAACCCGTGACTAAGATCAAAACAGACATCACATGACATCACATTAAGATATTTATTACGGTTCGATGTACGCTCGATAAATTAATAGTTTTCATTGGCAGTTGATTCGCTGTCGAATCATTATTTATATTTATTGGTGTACTGACTGACGTACACGAATCTCAATATTAAACCAATTGTACAACTAAACTTTCTTATAAAGATGCCTGGACAAGAATCGGAGTTAGCATAGCTTGAATTATTCTTCCATTTCCCAACTCAGTCCATTAATTGTATGGCCATTTCTTAGTAGAAACGGAGTCAAGTAAAAAATACTTCAAGATACAAAATTATTTATTTCCATTGTTTGATTTAGGTACAAAACTTAGAAACGCCAAAATTGAAATACAAAAAAACACAAACAAATTGATTATAGGTGCCTAAAGATAAATCTATATAAATAAAAATGAATTGTTGTGAGTTAGTCTGATTAAAACTCGAGAACGGCTGAACGGATTTATCTTATCATAGTCTTGAAATGTTCGTGTAGGTCTAGGGAAGGTTTAAAAGGCGAGAAAAAATCGAATAATTGCCGGGAAAAACAATTGAATAAACACCCGTGCGAAGCCGAGGCGGGCCACTAGTTGTAAATAAATATATTCTAATCTAGTGGCTCCGCTTTTTAAACACTAGAGCAAAGAAGCGATTAGAAACTGTAATTCATTTTTGTTCTGAAACTTTACAATGATTATTTTGTTAGTCTTTTTTTTTGTTTTTTGTTGGTGCAAGGATCCGTATGTCCTCATGGAGGGATAAGCGGATATCATCATCATCATAAAAAAATCCTATATATTTCCTTCCAGTAGGTATCTTAACGTGCGCCTTTCCTCCTTCCAAACACGTTTCAAATAAACACAGACAGACAAACATCTATAAATAGGACCGAGATACGAGCTCCGTAAATCATGTGGTTTCTACCTAATGATTTATTTAGGCTTTGATGCGCGGATCAACGCTGTAGTTTGCAGTTCCGATACATGTATGAAAGAAAATCTATATTTATTTCATCTGTAGAGTCCTTTACCATAAGTATTTAAGTTCTGATAATTGCTACTGGTTTATTTCCCTTGCCCGTGTGTTCGTTAATAATGTATAACATGTCTATTCTGTTATGCTTAGTAGGTACCTGTACTATTTTGTATTGTACGTCCGAAATAGATTAAATTGGAACCTATGTTGCATTCTAAGACCCAATGTAAATGCACACAATTTTTCAATAAAATAAAAAACATTAAAAAATATTTAATTGACACTTTTCACAAATATACAAAACCAAAATGAAACGCTGAACTACTGCGATAGTTTTAAAAACTGTGTTGCAGTGTCAGCGCCCTCCTCCAAACAAAGGTAATAATAAATCTAAATTTAAAATAAAAAAAAACCCCCCGATTTCAATGCCGATTCCAATGAGAAATCAACTATCTTAAAGCCGAATCATGGTAACCGTTGCCACTTGAGTGAGTTATTATCATTCAGTAACTGCTTGTATACATAGCCATGATAATCCTACTACTATTATAAAGGCGAAAGTTTGTAAGTATGGATGTATGGATGTTTGTTACTCTTTCATGTAAAAACTATTGAACCGATTTAAATGAAATTTGGTACACAGAATCTCTAGAGCCTGAAAAATAACATAGGCTTTTTACCGCGGGAAAACGTCATTCCGCGGGAAAATCCATTATAACGCGGGTAACACCGCGGGGCACAGCTAGTACATCAATATTATAGGTACTCAGACTCACCCGAGCTGTGACAGATATGACAGTGAGAGTGAGACAGTCTCCTCCAGATTTGATGAGGTCCACCACCTGCCTGTGCGTGGACCCTTCCACGTTCACGCCATTTCTGGAACAACACAGTATTTTTATTTGAAATTGCATGGTTTCCAAAGAATAATTTTACTTGATTAGAATAATTTTAGAAGATTAGAAGATTAAACTCTCTAGTTATCGGTTCTTGAGATACAGCCTAGTGACAGACGAACGGACGGCCGGACAGACGTCGTAATATATGTTATAATAGACTAGTATTAGTCATAAATATAAACATTTTATATACTCTTTGGATACGAAATTCTATAAAAATAAATTTAAAATTTAAAACCCCCGATTCAATGCCTCAATTTCCTTAAAAGTAAAACACTATAATATTTAGTAATGTGCATGCGATGCTCTTTCATTTGATACCCCACTCGAGTATATTTGCAGATTTTCGGTTTTCCTTCCCCACTCTCACCCCCATAACTTTTAAACGGCTCAACCGATTTTCATGAAACATATATTAATTTATTGATTAATTGCTGTTGCGTTCTTCACTTTTACAAAATTTGTAAACTATAAGGAAATTAATAATAACTAATACTGAGTAATAATCAAAGGTATTTTTAGAGCTAGGTAATAATGTTTACAGATAAAACGTACATACACATTCCGATCAATCATCGTTGCAATCAACATATGAATGGTTACAGAAATAGCTTCTACCTAAGGCTAAAAGGGTTACCGAAGCGAACACTCTATAATTTTCTATTGAGTTTAGCAAACACTAAAGACTTCAGTCATTTTAACACAATGTACTTACCTAGAAACTTGAATAAATACTCATTTTAATTTTTTTAATACTAAAAAAAAAACCCACTGTAATTTAACTTTTTTGGGATTTTAAACTGTCTATAAAAGCATTTTGAGTGAGTATGGTTGTTACGCAACTTTTAAACGATATACATTCTAAACGAATCGAAAAAAAATATAATTTTGAATACCCCACATTGACACCAGACTTGTTTGTGGATTTACAATTTTTGTATTTTAAAAAACGGCATCCAGTAGTCGCCATGTTGAATTTTCACTAACGCCAGTGACACCATAAAAGAAATCGATCGACGTATCTCAAAAATCGGCCCATGCGTTTGGTCTGTATAGTGCTTCAAAAGAACACCTACTCCATAAGCCAACCTCACCGATATTTTCGAAACATTCAAAACCTCTGATCATAGGTACCTAGGGGTATAATAGGTTAGGTTTCAATATCTGTTTAAATATCGATACCTATAAAATAATATTGGTGAGAATTATTCATCCTACACAAAAGCTTCTATCATTTGATGCTCATGCATAAAGGCATATTCGGTGCGAGGGTGGTGACCTTTAGCAGCCATGCTCATGAACGCCTACGAGAAATTTAGCAACAAGTAATTTATTCCTCAAATTGCGAAATTTCCCCGATCCACTCCGAATTGTTTCGCTTGATAGAGACTAAGTTTTTTTTCCATTAACACAACCCTTTCACTTGTTACTAAAAGGTTATCTTTACAGGGTACTAAACTGAAACTCAGCGTTGCTCTAAAAAATGGGCAAGTCGGCATAGAGCTGAGACTACGGTACGAATATGACAGTTTTCAAGAAATTAAATTATCAATAACAAATATATATTTTTTTGTGGTTCCGTGATCATGGCGCTTGCAGCAGTGTCGAAATATCGGATGACTCAAAAACCGTCAAATCATAGTATGCTTACCCGTTTTAAATCATTATATAAAATTAACAGTTTCTGAGTTGTTTATTTTATTGTTTTTTAACCCCCAACGCAAAAAGAGACATAAGTTTTGAGTGCCTGTCTGTCTGTGGCATCAGAGCTCCCAAACGGATGAAGCGATTTCATTTGAGGTTTTTTGTATGACAGGTGAGTTTTGCGCGAGTTTATAGACATATAATACTCTATAATATAGTATAGAGTATAATATGTCATATATTATATGTCTTCATTTCATGTTTGTTGAAAATCGGTGGACCCAAAAGTTTAAGGGAAAGTGGAGAAGAAAACCGAATATCTGCAAATATACTCGAGTGGGGTCTCAAATGAATACGCATTATAAAATTGTATGACTTTTCCTTTAAAGGGAACTAAGGTTTTGGAATCGGAGGTTTTATTAAATTTTTATTATTTATAACTGATTCTTTTATATCACTGTACCTATGCCTAACCAATCAATGCTTATTCTATTCTATTCTTAAGATAACACATTGAAAATCCTTCTCCTTTTTAGAAGATTGCTGGTAGGAAGTTCTAAGGAAACTACCTCAGATGTAATAGTTTATTTGAACTTTGACTCTGGCAATATCGAAAGAGACAGTTTACATTTCATAAGCAGTGTTCAACACGTGCGAGAGGTTAATAACATTTTAACACAGATGTAGTAATGTTGATAATGCAACAAAATGTAGTACATGCAATGACAAATCAAGAAATTAGTTGTTGTTGGTGGTAGTAACGTGTTCAAACATTTGTTTTTGATAAGCCTTTGTAAATTTAGACTCGTTAAGGGAGAAAAATCAGATAAAGCAATGAAATCTCTCACATTATAGGGTAGATGACTAGAAAATAATAATAAGTACGTCATTTACCTTAACAAATATCCAAATTTATTCTTGAATACGAAAAATCTATTCGATATGCATTGAAGTTTTGCGTTACGTAATGCTTTCGAGCAAAATGTACTATTTTTTTTTCAAAAACCTACAACTATTTTTGCAAGATTTACCTTTACTCCTTTCTACTATAGCATAATTTGTACAAGAAATTGCCAAGATATTGAACATCAAAGTTCCACTCCGGAACTTCGGAATTTCTTCGGAAATCTTGGCAATTTCTTCATCATCATCCTCCTGACTATCCCACATTACGTGGGGTCGGCACAACATGTTTTTTGCTTCCATTCCCCTTCATCACCCCCACGCATCACACATCTCAACACTCACCCCCTTCTTGCAATTTCTTATTTACTTGAAAAAGCACAAAATAGGTGTTCAGTTTTTTGGGACGTGCTTAAAGACGGACTAAACAGAATACCTATTTTTGAAAGAAAGAAAGAATGAAAAATATTTATTACTACAAAAAAAAACTTTTAATTAAAGCATTTACAAAAACAACAACAACAATCTAAAACGAATAACAATTAAATATACCTTAAACCTACGTGAAAATAAACATTGTGTAATAAAGGGCTCAGCATAATTCATCTGCCTTAAGTAGTTAACAAGCCTATTGCCAAAAAAGAGTGTGTCGTGTCCCATTGCAGCCAAAAAATACTTTTATCCAGACGTCCCTGTCAACTGTTAAAGCGATCCAGACATTCAGGTAGGCGTTGGATTTGGACGATGAATGTTTATTAATAGTTAGTGACATAATTACTTAGCTACAGTTGTTATGACTGAGAACAAATCACTAATGGTATTATGCATTATCTATACCGGAAAACGTACACAACAAGTTAAGCGGCTTCGCTCATTTTATTAGTCATTTTACAGGGATAAAAAGCATATTTTCTATCGATCATCTTCTTGGCAAAGGATTCCCTAGTAGATTATTAGTAATTTCAGTTCGAAGCGATCTGCAACCACTTTCCTAATATGTCAGTAATATATAGCTCAAATATCACGATTGTCCAAAGTTCACATAATATATAACTTCACTAACAAACAAAGGGAACGGCCGAGATTATTCAGGCCAAGGGCTCATAAGGGCCGAGATTGGGAAGGGAGCTAAACTACTGAATTATACGGATCGAGCGAAGATGACAAGGGACGCACTTCCTGCTATAGGTACATATATAAATGGATCGCCGAAATAGATCGGTAAAAAAATAAAATAATATCAAATTGAAGATTTTTTGTGAAATAAGATTTAAAAGGTCTTTATAGGTGCCTGCTTTAGTGGCAAAGTCCATTTCATATTCTCTATTCAATCAATCATTTATTTGACACGATAAAATTACAGAAGTTACAAATTAATACATGTCATACAATTATTGTTTTTTTTTGTATAATGAATTTAATGATGTAACGTTTTTTCTTTCGCCTCTATTTAATCACAACAAAGTTCAACATAAGACCTAACAAAGATTTAATTTAATAGAGAATTCTCAGAATATTAGTGGACTCAATAAATCACTCGCATTTATTTTGGACGGCCGCAGTGGGCGTAAGTTGCCTTGCAAAGCATGGGGTTGGTTTGATCCCCATCAAAAGATTAGTCTGCAAGCACCATTGTCCGTGGTCTAAATAGTAAATAAATTGCTAGAAAACAAATTATTATGTAGCAGCTTGATATACTGAAAAACTTGCTGGGTTAAACATTAAACAGTTTGAAAAACATTTATGAACACTCGATGATTCAATAACCTTTTCTGACACCGTTCGAAAAGAACAAACCTATTTAAAGATAATAACAACAATAGCAATGGAGTAGCATAATAATATGGTATTGTGTACTCTATGCTACCGTGAGATTTTACTTGACGACATAGATACCTTGGTAAGTTTTAAATGCAATAAGTGATGCCTATTCGAAGGTAGCATTTGCTAGAAATTTCCCAATAAGATGTGTTTATATAAGTCCATAAAAGATTAGATTTAATTCTCTGGGATATCATTTATTTGACACAATAAAATTACACAAGTTACAAATGAATACAGGGGTTCCTGACTAGCCGCAGCTGCATTACAAGAACCTAGGCTTCTCCAATAAGTTACACTGAGCTATTATGCCTAGTAAATAATACAAAGACAATTACCTTAATTTTCAAATGTATAAAAATAACTTTAATAAATCGGACCTTTATAAGCAGAACTCTTAATCCTAGATTTAATTAAGAATCCAATTCTATCCATGACAATATGAGTTATAGCTTCTTACCGAGCAGCCGCTTGTTCAGTCTCCAAATCGTAAATCTCAAAGCCCGAGTGGTCACAGTAATAGAAGCAGTACCGGAAGTTGCCAGAGCCTCCGCGTTGCACAGACATTTCCCACCACTGAACATTGACACGTTCAGAAAGACTAGGACTAAACCCACAAAGGAATGCAATAGCTGAGGACCGACTCAGCAAAAGCACCTAGATTTTTATTTCAAGTTATTTTTAAAATTGATTTTTAGTTTTGTCTATCAAGTCATTAAGCCACTCGTAAATTTATCAGGTAGTAGCCTAGTGGTTGTCTAATGTTTTATATTTTCACTCTTCACATTCTCAAACCTCGATAAAAAATAACACTTTTTTCTATAACACACATCAATATAAATATTATGAAGAATCCAAAACCGCAATTACGCTACGATTTCACAACAATTTGTTTCATAATAATGTAATTAAAGTAATTAGGTTACGCAGATAAGATTTGTAAACTAAACACGACTGTATCTAAAGAGTTTGAAATAAGTTGTGGCATCAATTAAGCGTAAATAAATAAGATAACGATGTATTGCGACGTTCAATTATGATTATTTATGCATTAATTAGAGGAAGTGACCCTAAATTACTCAGCGATTTCAAGGGTTAGGGACGCTTGATACAGACTGAGTAAAATGTTTAGATTTACAACATTACTTCATCTATATATATAAAAATGAATCCCTATTTCCCTTGGTCACGGCATCACGCCTGAACGGCTAGACCGATTTCGCGAATTCTTTTTTTGTACATTTATTATCAGGAGAAGGTTCTTATGAAATAAAAAATTAAGGAAATTGCACGGAAAATAAGAAAATTTAAAATTACTTAACCACCATATAAAAAGCTAGCGAATGTAACCTTTTTTAATGTAACCTTAAGACATTTGACATAGAATTGACTGAATGCGTGCTTCAAATATAGCCAAAGAGGATGAAAAAAATAATGACGTTTAAAACGGATTCTTCTGTCAATCTTATTTTATTGATAAACAATACAAAAATCTGCTCATTTATGACGTCTTAGGCGGAACAAAGTTCGCCGGGTCAGCTAGTCATCCGATAAAATTGAATTAATTTCTTTATTTGCGACAAGTATGGTTGGGTTTACAATATCTTAATCAAAGTCAAAGTCAAAACGTTTATTTCCTTAGAAGCACATAGCCTACATGGACAGGTCAACTTAAAATTAATAAAACTAAATTGCTTAAATAACAAATATCAAGGAAATAACATTGTCTTGACAGTTCGCTTCAATGTTTTATCCTAAGTTGATAGAATATTATTACAAGAATCCACATTCAGCCGTAGTACTGCTGGAAAAAGCCGTCTTAGCTAAGTGGAAGCACACTCGACTTTCATTCCGAAGGTCGTGGGGTTTAAATCCCCGACGTGCTCCTCTGGATTCTTCTTCGTGAATAAATCTAAATTTAAAATTTAAGAAAAACCCGCGATTTCAATGGCTTCATTTCCTTAAATGTAAAACAACATAATATTATGTAATGTGGACGCGATGCGCTTTCATTTGATACCCCACAGCCCACACTAGTATATTTGCAGATTTTATGTTTTCCTTCCCCACCCTCACCCCCATAACTTGTAAACGGCTCAACCGATTTTCATGAAACATGTCTAAGAACACCCGGGCCAAACTCACCTTTCATACAAATAAACTAAATTGAAATCGCTCCATCCGTTCGGGAGCTATGATGGAACAGACAGACAGACAGACAGGCACATCAAACTTATAACACCCCTCTTTTTTGGACGGGGGTTAAAAACATATGTGCGCTTTAAACACGTGAAGGCAAACATCGTGAGGAAACCAGCATGTTCTGAGAACTATGAAGAGTTTGAAGGACATGTGATATTCACTCCGCGCTTGGCCAGCGTGGTTGTTTTATTAACTCCCTCCCTATGACCCAGCAGTGGGAACGAAATGTCTCATAGTACTACTGACGCCCATCAATATATAATTATTATTATAACTACTTATAATAATGATCTTACCTTACCCTTTTTCTAGATATTTTAATGATAGCAGACGCGAATTCTTAATTTCTAA
Source organism: Gymnoscelis rufifasciata (assembly GCA_929108375.1). Classification (NCBI taxonomy): domain Eukaryota; kingdom Metazoa; phylum Arthropoda; class Insecta; order Lepidoptera; family Geometridae; genus Gymnoscelis; species Gymnoscelis rufifasciata. The sequence continues at coordinate 14,646,182 of OV815314.1, forward strand.
CATTCCTAGATAAGTAAAATAGGTTACTAGTTTATTTCAACTGTGTCTAGCTTGACTCACTGAGGACACAGGGCCAAATGGACCGGATTTAACCAGTTATAACTGGTAATTATTGGTAGAGGGTTTAGGTACAGTTCCTGTCACATGGCACTGATAAGGACATTAAATCACGGGTTTGTTCGTGAGGGTTTGTGGCATCTGTTGTGTTGATGTTACATAATTTAATTCCAAATATAGAATCGAAAATCGAGAGGTAATTTTGATGAAAGATATGCATTCATTAGATCACAATGTCAACACATGTAAAATAAAGATAGGGTCTATTCTATTATTGCATGAAGTCGGGTTCCGAATAGGCTAAAGTACCGTAGACATTATTTTATAACCCCCGACCACAAAAGAGGGGTGTTATAAGTTTGACATGTCTGTCTGTGTCTGTCTGGGACATCATAGCTCCCGAACGGATGGAGGGATTTCAATTTAGTTTTTTTTGTATGAAAGGTGAGTCTGGCGCGAATGTTCTTAGACATGTTTCATGGAAATCGGTTGTGCCGTTTAAAAGTTATGGTGTTGAGAGTGGGGAAGAAAATCAGAAAATCTGCAAATATACTAGTGTGGGGTATCAAATGAAAGCGCATCGCGTACACATTACATTTTATTATGTTGTTTTACATTAAGGGAAATGAAGCCATTGGAATCGGGGGTTTTTCTAAAATTTTAAATTTAGATATTTATGATAATGCTTCAGCAGTTTATACAAAGACTAAAGAGTATAACTTGTCATTTTGTTTAACGTTTGTGGACTGATTTAATCGAAACATGGGCGGTGTCTCTCCTAAATATGTAATCGCATTTCGTATATATCGTGCATCGGCATATCGAAGTGTTGAAGTGTTTGTACACAATGCCACAATGTCAGTTCGTGTACAAGAACAAAGTTCGAAAACGATTCCCTTGAAATGGGGCTTGGGGCAGAGAGATATTTTATCTCCGAAACTGTTTGCATCCTTGGATGACGTCTTTAAACTCCTGGAATGGAAAAGGGACTGGAACGGCAAGCGCAGCGTAGGACGTCCACTAACTAGATAGACGAACGGCTTAGTAAAGGCCGCGGATTCACGGTGTTTTTGGGAGTAATTGGGAGTCTATGTGAAAGGCATCAATGGATATCCTTCTTAACCAACATTGTGTACCAAATTTGCCAGTAAAAGTCTTGTTTGTCAATTGTGTTTGAAAATGTTTTCTTAACTTATGTACAATATTATAATGTCATGTCATTATTTAGGATTATGTTCATGAAAACAGCTAGATCTCTACATGCCCTGTATTTGGAGGTGAGTGTTAATACACACACAGTGACAGTTATCAACTACTGTGTGTAGTATCATTCCCTATTTTATGTGAAAAGATGTAATCATGTTCCAAATAAACTTTATTTTATTTTTTCCAAATAGGACCAGTCATTACTAAGATGAATCAGGCAGACAAAAATAGTAAAAATGAATGTGTGTTTAAGAGTGTTTAAAACCAAACTTGTTTTGGCCTGACAAAACGGATCAGTTTCTGAAAAGTTTAAGAGACTCACTGAGAAAGTGTTTGAACTTGATCTTGTTCCTCATAGGAACTCCTAATTAAAGTTTCTGCTAAAGTTTTTAATAAATCAGATTTAGGAATTCTGATGAGAGTGATTCCACATTTGGACTATCCATTTGAACAACATTAATTTTTTATTATAGTCTTATTTCTGACAGAATCCTTTAAAAATTATGATTGTTAGAAAACAATCTAAGAACAATAGTTCTGCTTGAGATAATGCTTATTCCATTCTATGTGCCCTCGATTCCATTAATGTTGCAACTATTGACATTACCAATAAGTGCATTATTGTATAAATTCTTGATGATATAGCTATAGAACTGAAGAGCCTTTATCACAAATCTTACTAAGTGTGAAAAAGTAAGTTTTCAAACAGTGTTCCAAAGTAACAGCCCAAAGATACAAGATCATTTAAGTATTTACATTGTTTTTACAAATCTTAGAAACTTCAAAAATAAAATAGAAACAAATTGAACATAGGTACTGAAACACTAGAGCAAAGAAGCGATTAAAAACTCTAGCTCATTTTTGTTCTGAAACTTAACAATAATTATTTGTTAGTCTTGTTTTTTTTTCTTGTTGTAGTAGATTCCATCCCAATCAGAACAAATGCTAAGGCTTCATAGGCTGGCTATGGCACTAACAAATTCATGGATTACAAGGTTTTTGATATAAACCCGTCAAGAATATGAAAAATATGTATCGTAAGCCAACCAGGCAGCTGACGAGCACATGAATTTCAATGGGTTAATTTGATATTGGTATACTTAATTGTGTCCTCAAATAATTGAGGACATTATCATTGAAAGCTTTGCTGTTATTAAGCCATTTAAGGGTATAAAATAAATTTAAGTTATAAAAATTTATTGGTATGATTTATTTTAATAATTGGGTTTATTAATATTAAATACCTCACCTAGATGGACCGCAAGAACAATGAATGAATTCAAAGATTACAACTTAACCTGAAGAAATGTCAGTGAGCATAAGTGAAACCAGACAAGTACCTAATTTCTTAGCATTGACTTATAATTTACTTGTTGCCATGTAGCTTTGACTTGGTGACATGACTTAGAATAAATTAAGTATGAATCACATCACACAGCATAAAACTTTATAAAAATCCATTGAATCTCAACTAAAAAAAGGTTTCCTCATAAAGAGTGGGAGATCATGCTTTTTAATTTTTTAACTTGGTACTTTAAATTGTGAGAATAATCACATCCTCTCCTTAGCTATATGAATCCATCTAAAACTTGTTTTGACACTATGAATCATCACAACAAATGTGAATGCACTTACAACTGCCAACACATTTACCAAACTTTGGCAGTAGCATTATGAAAGACCTTATCAACAATACCACAATTGTCTTTGAATATCGGCGGGAAACAGGGTCTGAAGAAGTGTATCAATGGTGAGAAAACCGTATGGGAACATTTCGATGTATGGAACAGTGGAAAAAAATGTCTGAGGAGTACTTACACTTCAAGTATGCGGTCACCCTTGCGGATCCCGGCCTGCTCCGCCGCCCCCTGCTCCAGCACGGCGCTCACATGCTGCAGAGGAGCATACAACTCCCCGTTGATCGATCTTAGCTGCCCACCTTCAGACACTTGACCGCGCACATTGAATCCGAAACCAGTATCCGTTTTGTATATTGTGACACGACGGGGCCCATTTGCAATGTCCGTAATCTTGTTATTTTTCTCGGGTCTCGTATTACTCCCATTATCATTTTCCGTCTCGGCCATTTTGGACAGTTTCCATTTCACCATCACCCACTGAAGACTATTTTGTTTTGACGTTTTGTTTGAGGCGACGACTTCTGTCTGACATTACGTTTACGTCATGCAAGCAATGACACTAGAACGTCGTACGCATGAATGTCAATTTCAAATAAATGACAGTATCGTTGACACTAATTTTTCCACCTGCCAAGTTTAATGAGAAGACCAATCGGACGCCATCAAATAAAAAAAAAGAAGAAGAGAAGACCAATAGCTCCTCTACACGGCTGTTTTTCCTCACGTAAAAACAATTCAGTTTGACTTTTAAATCATTTTAATGTACTAATTAAAATTACATCTAAATCCACTTCCAATTAATTTTTACAAATTAATATTCATTTAAATAAATGTATTGCGACCGGCGCTGCGCGGCGCGGCGCGGCGGCAGCACTGCCCAAAAAAACTTTTGATCAAACTCCAAAGATACGTCAATTTATAAACAAAATTTATAACTTGGTTGACATTAAAGTTCAAATCTTGATAAGATTCATTATCATATGAATTATTTTTTGAAGTGAAACTTCTTTAGAATCGTTGTGATTTCAGACCGGATGCAACAGAAATACGTAAGGTAAGCCAATTTTAAACGCTAACAAGTAGCTTCCGGAACGCCAGTACTTGGATGGGTGACCGCCCGAACAAAATCTTTTTGCACAGTATTTTTTTTTGAAGTGAAACTTCTATAGAATCGTAGTGATTTCAAACCGGATGCAAAAAGATGAAACGGAAATGGTAAGAGACACAAATACAATGCTTTATTTAAAAAACAAAGAGCAAAGAGGTATTGCTGTATTTTATTTATATTATTTTGTAACATACTTTATGTAATACACTTTATTGAAGTTATATAAATAATTACAGATATATGTTTGTTTCTCTTATTATTTTAGCAGATGCGTTCATTTACCCTTTTATTCTATTCGATATATATCATAATTATAGTTCGTAAGTAGTAGACTCCAATCGTGCGTCGTAGCTGACACACACACACTTTTTTTTATTCATCTTATTCTTTTGTCGATTTACTGAAGCTTCACTTCTATCGTGTGTGAATCGCACACACACCTTTTTTTATTCATCTCATTCTTTTGTCGATTTACTGAAGTTTCACTTCTACCGTGTGTGAATCGCACACACACCTTTTTTATCTTGTTCTACTTTAAAACGGAACTATTACTAAGACTTCATCGTCTGTCTGTCTATACATCTCTCACAGGGCTGTATCTCAAGAACCGTGTATACATAAAGATTAATATTATTGAGGGATGATGTATTTATCATGCCGCTAAAACAGCAGGTACTAAAAACATGTAGGTATATAAAGTTAAGCCATTACTTGGATGGGATCTAACTCTCTCTCGGCTAGTTTTCCAGTAAATATTTTTTATTTCCTAATGTGTATAAACTGTAGGTACACGAAAACATAGGAGTCCATCTCATGCTTACAAATTTGACACGCTAAGTTATTCATCATTGATATTCATCAAATGCTGCAAATCAGATCGACCTGGCACAGTGTAGAGGAGCTGCTATGAACTAAATAAGAGTCACAGATACAAAAACAACTATTATAATATTTCATTTCATTCAAGCTTAATAAACATTAAGGTTTTTTTGCTGTATTTTTATTAATTCCAAGTTTGACAGCAGTCATTTTTTGTAATTTCACAGTGTAAAATGTATTGCGATTTTGAGCTTACATTTTTTTCCGGAAGGTGGCGACTCTAGCGAAACAACGTGGTAGAAAAAAAATATTTTCTTTCACATCAAAATCAGCTGTGAACGAACATCAGTCATCAGTATGGCCGCTCCATTGTATAGAAAATAAATTATAGTTTTTGTAAAATCCTGTCAAAAAAATAGCAAACAAACTATAGTATTCGTGCTTATCAATTTGTATTATTGCAAGTAGTGTTGATGTTGACTAGAAAAAAAGTGTTGCGTCATGACAGAGACCTCTCACTGACAAACAAAATAATACAATAAAAATTGCGAGTCGTTCGGGTATTACGGCAATTCTGTAAAATTTCATTTTATCTCGTGTTACGTTTGATCGCGCGGTCGGACGCCCATGCTACAGTTGGAACAATTAAAGAACAAATATGAGTAGTGTAAGATTGAGTTTCGTGTCGGTGAGCAGAATCGCAGTGAGAAGAAATGCATCGCATTTGTCATCGGGTGAGTGTGATATTGTGTGGTACCTATTCGCTTGTTTTCGCTGGATTGGCGTCGCTCCAGGCTCGTGTGACGGTTGCCCCCGCAGGTTACGATGTGCGCACTTGTGTGCGCTGTGTTTGATAACAATACGTGATAGGTTTTATCTGCGTTAACCCTGGGCTGCACTTGCTCCCCATCATACCTACCCAGGGGCCTGCATTCGCTGAGATGGAGTGGTTATTGTGTACTCCAAGGCGAATATTCACTGACAAGGTCATGAATGTATATTTCAGTTGTGTAATGCGATTGTGCCCTTGTGAAATCTTAAAAGATTCTTATCAGACCAGCAAAAACAAATACATTTGCATTCAGTATCACTTGTTGTGATACTGTCACAGTCTGTTATAGCTAGTGTTAACTCTTTTAACTGTCAATGTGTCTAAAATTTATAATTATAACTCCTTTACAACATAATTGAAGGAAATTGTAGCTTCAACATTAAGGTTATTAATGTGTAAATAATCACATTATTTACCCCACATATTGAATCTTATCTCACAGACGAGAGATAAAATTATTACCTATTTGTGTTTAAACCACTGTGAGATTAGTTTAATTAAATTATCTCCACACATTTGTAGTTAAAAGTTTAGAGACAAATTAAACTTTGTTATTTCCTTAAAATTGATTATTCAAAGAATTTGTAAGGTACTTTGGCTATTTTATATTATCATATCTGTATTGTGTCTGCACCTACCAATTCATGCAAGTATTATATGTATGTCAACTTTTATCATGACTATAGTTAAGTAATGCAGTTTCAGCCAAATATACTGACTCATTAATCATGATTGAAATGCATTCACCCTCTTACACATTGATTTAAATATAAACTAGCAAACATTGTTTTGCAAAATGAAAAATAAATAGTACAGTAGCCGATTCTCAGACCTACTGAATATGCATATAAAATTTCATAATAATTGGTTAAGCCGTTTCAGAGGAGTATGGTAACTAACCCTGTGACAGGTGAATTTAATATAAAAGATAATAAATAAAAAAATAAAAACACTGATTCTAAAACCATTGTTTCCTTAAAAGTAAAATATATATACACTCGAGTATATTTGCCGATATTTGGTTCTTCTTCCTCACTGTCACCCCTTCAAGGTTGTTCTGTCGTCCTTTAAGGGCTTTGCTTGCAATAATTGTATTTACCCGCGGTAAAAAGTAGCCAATGTGTTATTCTAATATGTAAGCTATATGTCAAAGTGTTTATTTTCCTTAGATGCATATGCATACATGGACAGGTGAACTTACAGCTTATTTTAATAAAATTTAAGAATAATTAAGAAAATAACATTGTCTTGAGTTCACTTCAATTTTTTACACTGAGCGGAGAAGTGAATATAACAACCCAGCTTTCATATCTTATGCTGTTATTATAACAATATTGATGTGCAACATGGTTACCTCATATACATTTAACATTATACTTTAACTTTAACTATAAAATAGCTTACTTCATCATCATTATCATGACCTTATCCCACATTATGTGGGGTCGGCACATGTTTTTTCCTTCCATTTTCCTCTGTCACTCATCATCTCAACACTCACTCCTATCTTACACATATCATCCTTCACACAGTCCATAAAATAGCTTACTTATTAAATTAAAATATAAAACACTTTGTAAAGATTTATCAAAATTCACCCATTTTTTTTCCGTAGAAAAGCAAAAACACACACACTTACATCCACACAACATTTTCGCATTTACTTATAATATTAGTAGAAAAATGCATTTTTGTGTCTAAAGCACTTAAGTACTTAGTGAAATCAGACTTATAATCAAAATATCCAATTATTATTTTGTTTTCTCTTATTCTATATTTTCTTCATATTGTTATTTTTATCATGTTCCACTGTAGGCTGCCTATAAATGGTAGTTATTTTAGGTTTCCTGTAGGTACTTGGTTAAGATAAGGAATCATGCTTCAATTATTAAACTTAGGTATAATAAACTAGGTATAATATATGCAAATAAGTTGTTTGAAACCCTATGTGTATACTTAATAAAAAGAGGAATGATGACACAAACTCTTTAGATTATATTTTACAATAAATAATAAATATTTTCGGCAATCCACACAACAACAACTAGCCCGGTATGCTCTAAGCTTGTGTTTTAGGTACTAGACATCTGATATACCTAATATAATATATATAAATATTTTATATTATACATATTAAACACCCAGACCAAGGAGAACATACAAACACTTGTCCCTCGTCGGAAATTGAACACAGAGTTGACTATTCCATCCCCATAAATAATAATAAAATTATGTTCTGTTAAAGTATAAAATATTTAAAAGACTGCTAAATAAGACGGTTTATAAGATTTATAAAACCAAACAATGGAAATAAATAATTTTGTATCTTCTCTTGTAAGTTAATTGCTGATTAATGATTTCAAAAAGAGTTGACAGTCACACCATACAGTTATTAGTTTTTATTGCCAAGCACACTGAGTAATCATGTATGTCAAGTACCTATAAGCACATTTTTATGTTTAACTAGCTGACCCCAGCAAACGTTGTTTTGCAAAATGAAAAATTGATAGTAGCTGATTCTCCAGACCTACTGTATACGCATATAAAATTTGGTAAAAATCGGTAAAGCAGTTTCGGAGGAGTACGGTAACTAACATTGTGACATGAAAATTTTATATAGGTACTTTTGATAGATATGATCTTTGACGTTAGGAACACACCTACATTGCTTAGACAACAGTGAGTGCTTGTAATTTAATATGAACTTTATACCATAGCAATAAAGCTCAAATTGACTACGTTTTAGTTACAAATCATTTGTATGGGAAAAAGAAAAGGGCTATTTTTAGGGTTTTTCCAGCAATAATTCTAATTTTCCTCGCCGTAAAAACCATCCTTGAACTTCAACGAACATTTTAAAAAATGATTTGGCCAAATTGGTCCAGGCGTTGTTGAGTTATGCGCTTACCAACACATTTTGCGATTCATTTTTATATTATAAGATTACCTGTGTGCTGTGTGATTAGTCCGGAAATATTTATTTTATTTATTTATTACCAAGAAGGTTTATTTTGTGAGTATGTAGTCTCAACTGGTTGTTTTAATGTATTTATCTATTTTATAAAGCTATTCTGCAATTTATTCTTAATTTATAAACTCTTTTCGCTCGGTCACGGCGTAAGAAAATCCCCCCTCTTATCCCAAAGTCTTTGTAGGAGCTGGCTAAGGGATATTTAAAAGAAGATAAGCCACTTGGACAACTACACCAAATACTGCACTTGCCAAACCACCAGATATAAAGCATAACAAGTTTTTGTTAATGGAATAGTCTTCTTAAGTAATTTTTTTTTTTATTATTGATGGGTGATGGAATTGTCAACTCATAACTAAGTCCTCCGTCCATCTGGTTGGTCGTCGTTTAATAATAAAATCAATAATAATCATATATTTTGCATTCCATCAATCTAAGCATCTATTATTGTACCATGCTTTTGGCAAATAAATACGTTTCATTTCAATTATTTATTCGCTGTTTCATGTCGGTACATTAGATAACGTTTACTTCGCGTGTATCTGTTCTACGCGACAACGATGGAAAATACCTTATTCGTGTGATAATTATTAAAATGCAAAATTAGCCGCGATAATAACATTACCCAATAATGACCTTGACTTACTGAAGCTTAATGACATTATACAAATTATCTTAGTTAACTTTTAATTAATACATTTTATGGATGTTTTGCATAAATCACTCATCGTCGCAAAACTGGTTATACCAGCGGTCGCCAGCCTAATAAGATGGACGTCAGCAACGCGATTTGCTTATGCAACTGCAACGCGGGAACTTTTCTGCCTCAAAACGTATCGCTCTATGGTCGCGTAGGTGTGCAGGGTGCCATAGGAAAGCAGTGTTGGGGTCCGCGTGGCAATCCCGTTCCGCAGTCACTTTCGCGACAAAAGTCTACCAAATTTGACAACTTTTGCAGAAACATAGACATCTGTTTTATGCTACTACGACCGCCGTGTACGTCACAAATTTGCACTGTTTATAGTTTGTCTTAGATTTTATTATTACATGAATAATCTATCTATCTATATAAATAAAAATGAATTGTTGTTCGTTAGTCTGATTAAAACTCGAGAACGGCTGAACGGATTTATCTTATCTTCTTCTTGAAATGTTGAAATGTTCGTGGAGGTCTAGGGAAGGTTTAAAAGGCGAGAAAAAATCGAATAATCGCTGGGATTTTTTTTTATAATTACCCGTGCGAAGCCGGGGCGAGCCGCTAGTATGTAATATATTTTTGGACTTAGTAAGTAATATAATATTAATAACACAACATCTCAATCTCATCAATTCAAAACTTAGTATAAATATTTTGTAACTGTTGTGTGTCGAATTAAATAACTTCCACATTAATGTTATTTCTATCTTGAAATTAAGGTATAATACAAACATCTTAGCTAATGGTAATGAGTTGTTGGTGTGCAATCTTATTATCCAACCGGCTAGTAATCTCTTCCTCTAAGTAATTTATAACAATGGCATCAGATCAACTGATTTCTCCATACGCTTCCGTTAGAAGTAATGAGAAAGCAAACAGTCTATTGTCTGAGTTCTTTGAAACATCGCCATCATGATATAAGTGATGGACGTCCATTATTATAGACTTCCATTTATTTCCAGTTCATCATCATCACCTACTGGGACCTACTATTAACGTTCCCACTACTGGGACACAGGGGCTTCTTGGCGAGAGAGATTAGGCCTTAATTAACCACGCTGGCCAAGTGCGGGTCTAATCTCTCTCGACAAGAGGGAAGCCCCTGTGTCCCAGCAGTGGCAACATTAACAGGGTGATGATGATGCGATATGACCACAATCTCACCTGATGGTAAGTGTCACAGGTTTTTTTTTTATCGCAATGCACTCCGTCGCATTAGAAACTATAATCTGGCCAGACACGTGTCCCAAACATTGGCAACACCAACAGCTGTGTCTACAGGTATTCTTATTAGCGTATGTCATTGTTCTACAATGTACCTAAAACTGCCCGACTTGACTTGAGACCGCTTGCTCGCTCAGTTTCTTTGTCACTGTCGCAGATAGAGTAATTCTGGAATTTTCCATTCTTTTTTACTAATAAGCATTATATTCTAGCGGTGAAAACAGATTGTGTCTTTAAGCGAAGGGAAATGAAAAAAACTGAGTCAATCGCGGCAATGACATAACATGGTCGCGCTTTTGTCAATAACTTTTCTATAGCGCGTCGATAAATGGAATATAAACGTAATGGAACATGTACCCATAGAATTGGCCTCTGCTAACGTCAGGAACTAATGGTACCGATTTCATATAAAATTTCTATGTCACAATGTTAGTTACCGTACTCCTCCAAAACTGCTTTACCGATTATTATGAAATTAAAATGATACATAATAATACATAATAAACAGTAGGTCTGCGAATCGGCTACTATCTATATTGAATTTTGCAAAATGACGTTTGCTGGGGTCAGCTAATTTTACTCTATGAACAATATAGATCATGTGTCTGCAATAATTCTGCATGATTTATTATTATTATTAAAAATCTTTTCAGTTAAGGCTAGTCAATTCTTCTAAAATAAGCCGATAAAAAATAAAACCCTTAGGAAATGCAAATATTGCGAGTCCCCCGAGAATACAGTCCAACAATATTTAGCGTAAATTGTAAGTACTATGACAAAAATACGGCTGAACTCTAAAATATTTAACTTAACCTTAATCTGAAAACGTCTTGATATTTTTAAGCACAATAATTCACCACCGGCGGCACGTTTATCGCACTAACCGTGTTTAATGAACATTGCTTGTGAAAGTCCCAAAAAGAAACCAACTCATCTCTGCTCCACAAGACATGCCCTTTCGAGAGATCGCGTTATTATAAACCATTTGTCATTTACCAAACCGTGACAAGGGCAGCATCAGTCGAGATAAACGATAGTCATTTGCCTCTGATTGTAGCAGATTACGCCGCTCGTAAATTCCGCCTTGTAAGGGACGCCTCATCACATTGTGGTGCAATCTTGCAAGTATTGTTTCGAAATCTTGTTTACATTAAATGTTGCAAACGCAGAGTAGGATGTCCACCAACCACCTAGCTAGATGGACGTCGACCTGGTGAAGGTAGCGGGCTCGCTGTGCTCACCGGCTGCTGTCTACCGAAGTCACTGGAAGTCTTTGTATCCTATGACCAGCAGTGGAAGTCCGAAATTATGATGATGATGAATAAAATAAAATATTTCCAGACAATTCACACAACAACATCTAGCCCCGTGGTAAGCTCTAAGCTTGTGTTACGGGTACTAGATGTCTGATATACTTAATATAATAGTCGTACATTTATAGATACTAGCTGACCCCAACAAACGTTGTTTTGCAAAATGAAAAATAGATAGTAGCCGATTCTCAGACCCACTCAATATGCTTACAAAATTTCATGAGAATCGATCAAGCCGTTTCTCAGACCTACTCAATATGCTCACAAAATTTCATGAGAATCGGTCAAGCCGTTTCGGAGGAGTACGGGATCGACCATTGTGAGGCGAGAATTTTATATATAAGATTTTTTATTTTACATATTGAACACCCAGACCAAGGAGAAAGTGCTTGCAGAACATACAAACACTTTCACCCTCGGCGGGAATCGAACCCGGGATGATGAAGATTAAATGTTGGGACTTGAGCATTGTGCCCTGCTCCGTATTCATAATCTATTACCCTATTAAGAGAGATTAGGCTAAAATAAATATTTTCGCCATAATAAAACACCCTTTTCGTTTTATATACCAATTTAGGAACAAATTGTATTATACCTCTAAAAATGTTTGTTTTTAAGGTATTTTATATTTCTTCGTGGCATTTATCTTATTCATTTAAAACGATTAACGATCTTCAATTTCCAAAATTTGCGATTAATTACAATCAGCGAGTGAATTGGCAGATTTTGTGTCCACACCACATTTATATGTGACTGACCTTCTAAAGGACTGAGCAAGCGAAACGTACTCACTAAAGCGAAAATGCTGTCATGGATAAATTTACTGTTCTCTAATGGTTGCATTTCTAAGAATCATTAACAATGAATATTATTGCAGTTGTTTTTAAGACAAAGATTCCCGCCGATTGGCCTAGTGTGTGTATGTTCTACAAGCATTTTCTCCTTGGTATGGTGTGTTATATTGTATTTCTTTTTAAATTACCATTTTTTTTAATAACAACACTGTTGTTTCCGTGATGGCGCTTGCAACAGCAGCGTCGAAATACGGAAAACTCAAAAACCGTCAAATCATGGTATGTTACCCGTTTTATTATAAGTATGTTTTATAAAAAATCTATATTATGTATGTCTATTAAGGTATAAATCAGATGTCTAGTACCCCTTAACACAAGCTTAGAGCTTACCACGGGGCTAGATGTTGTGTGGATTGCCTGAAAAGATTTAATTATATTCTAAACTGCACTTGCGCGGTTACATCGATCCGGCCATATTGCACAGAACCTTGTTCGCAAGGTGACTGTTAATAATTACTTACCTATTTCAATGCTCAAATCTTCAATACATCCGCGACTTTCAAGAGCGCTCCAAGGGTATACGAATGTATGTATGTTCTAATTGCCAGATTGGATGGCTGCTCAATTGTTGCTGGGTACTTCTGGGGATATGGGTAGACTTATGTGGACCGTGTCGTGTCCGGGCCGATTGTCGGCCGTGGCTCGGTAAACTAGACTTATCCTTCTTATACATACATATTATTATATGTATGTATGTCTATTATATTAAGTATATAAGATGTCTAGTACCCGTAACACAAGCTTAAACCTTACCTCGGGCTTAAATGTTGTGTGGTTTGTCCGGAAATATTTATTTATTACATAAATTTTTCAATCTTTACTTATTTTATAAAAACAATTTTGTTTTATTGTTTGCTTGGTCGTGCTAATCTCAATAATTTCTTTCCCCGATCTCAAAAATGATAGCATAGTTCGAAAGCTCATTTATCGAAGAAAGCTATTGGCTGCTTTTTACCGTGGGAAAATCCATAAAACACCAAAGACAAGTGACAAGAAAAAGTAGCTAAAGCGTGAAGTTAAATAGGCTTAATTAATGAAAATAAACTACTTAGTATAAATGGGCTATCTCACATTTTTTAAATCGGACCAGTAGTGCCTGAGAATAACACGTTCGATCAAACAGTCAATCAAACAAGCTCTTCAGATTTACAATATTAGTTGAAATTTTCTATAGAAACTCATGCTAGACAGTCCAGGCTAATAGCCGGCCCGGAGTCGGTCCGGACCCAGCACGGTCCAATATGAACCGACCTTATACCTATTTGTCGGAATTCGACCTTCGTGAGGGTTCTGACATTGGCGCCTGTGTTAATAGTTCATTGATCTTTGTTAGGCACATCTACTGTGTTGATGAATATTTATGAGCTGAAAAATATTGAGAATTTAGCATTGAAGAGTGAGAGGGCTAATGCTATCAAATCCTAGGCAAGAATTTTAAAGTTCTACCACTGATAACGACCTGCTCCGACTTCGCGCAGATGCCAATAATACCTCATATCTCCCCAAAAACATTTACCTTTTAAGTGTAGCCAAGACGAGAGCGAAGGCACATGCGTGCACCGTCAAAAAGTTATCAGATGTTATGAAGAGCCAAGCTTATTATAACTCTACAAGTATCTTACTTCTCAATCAAATAATTAACATGCCAAAATATGTGGCCGTTTCGCTGCCTTAAATGGGCGTTATTTTTTGCCATTACATAATTTATAGTTCTTGTGGCAACTCAACGGAAAGCAAAAAAGCACAAGCAAAAAAATCAAAATAAACTTATACTTTTTTACTTTGGCAAAGATGTTAAGTTTGTGATTGTGAAGTGAGACGCTTGTAGAGCGTTAGCATCTAAAGTGCAGATATTTAAATGAAGTTTGATACGCAAATTATCTAAAGCTTGTGAAGTGGAGAATTATGTCATTCCAGGGGAAAATACGGGAGTTGCCGCGGGTACACATTATTTGGTATATTCCAAACCCAAGTTATCAGGGTTTAAAAATCCGAGGAACTGTTTCAAGAAAAGGTACGTAGTGCCCGTAGGCTTCATGCACGTCTTGGCACTACCTTGCCCCAGATTATCCTTTTATCTTGAATCGATCTAGCCGTTTTAGAAAACTGCAGTGAATATATTGTGGAGTTCAAGATTTTAGTGAAGAAACAGCGGGAATGACTTAATTTCTTGCTCTGTAAATATTATAAACAGAAGAGTTGAACGTGTTTCCTAAGGAATTATTGAGTGGTCAGATAATAATTAAATTTTGAGATAACGTGTGTACCGAGAGAGGCTGTGGGCTGGTTATTTAGAAAATAAAATGTCGTGAAAATGTTTTATTCTCACGGGAAATTCTTCTTTTGATCTAGCTTCGTGCACTTGTCTAGGGATATTTTGATCGAACAAAGGTATATTTATGATTTAAAAAATCTTGTCCACTGCTGGACGTAAGCCCACAAAGATGTCTTATTCGAATGCCTGACACGATTGTCGTTTCGAAACCTTGAACCATGCCTTGACTTGCATCTGGCCTGTTCTTGACATTCATTTCGAGTTATGTAATGACTTGAGTATGTGACCCTTCTGTGCTATTTATAGAATATGCTTTGACATTTCAAAATGTGCATTTCTTTTTGATACTTTTAAACATAACCTTCGACCAGTCCCGACTTCACTTGGGTGTAATACTCATAACATCTATACTAATATTTAAAAGATGAATAGTTTGTTTGTTTTAGGCGCTAATCTCAGGAATATTGAAACGATTAGAAAAAAAATTACAGGGTGCGATAGCCCTTTTATCGACGAAGGCTATATAGGCTTTTTACCGCGGGAATTTACGTTGTTTTTGCGGGAAATTCCAAAAACACGGGCTACGGTTAAAATTTATAATAATGTTAAATGCCATAAATTATTATAGCCGAATATAAGTTGTAAACAAGTTTTAGTAATATTGTTTTTGTTGAGATTCGATAAATCAATTAAAGTTAATCATAGCCCAATGTTTTGTAAAAGCATGTTCTTCTCATTATCCTCGGAGCTTATTGATATAAATATAAATCTAATTTTAAAGTTTTAGAAAAACCCCCGATTACAATGCCTTAATTTCCTTAAAAGTAAAACACCATTATATTTTCATTTGATACCCCCACACGAGTATATTTGCAGATTTTCGTGATTTTCATGAAACCTCAGTCTAAGAACAATCGCGCCAAACTCGCCTTCCATAAAAAAAAAATTGAAATCGCTCCATCCGTGCGGGAGCTGTGATGTCCCAGGAACACAGACAGACACACAGACACGGCAACTTATAACACCCCTCTTTTTTAGTCAGGGGTTAAAAATACATGTTATTTTGTTGAAAGTAATTAATTTAAAAAAAAAATTGAAGTACCGGTAGTAATAATTTAAAAAAAAGATGAAAAAAGAAATGACGTTGATGTTTTCTGTACCTAATTAAATTGATTTTACTTATTAACGAGAGAAACTCTAACGAAAAACAGCGCACTTGAAGTTTACCAAAAACGGTTATACGATAATAGGTTCCCCTAGAACGTTTTTTTTTTAATTTTAATTGTGCCCTTTGGAATCACACGTTCTTATACTATAAGTTCGGCTTCGGCCATACCTACGCGTCAGCAACGCGGGATGCGCGCGTTTGCTGCGCGGGTCATTTTTGTCTGTAACGCCCCGCTTTGTGGAATTATGTCTCCATGAACAGGTTTTATGTTGATTGTTATCGTTGCATCTCAGCGTCATCGGCATAAACTGCATTGGCTTCACTGCGGCAATGGCGTAGTGGCTAGATGGGAATTATTCGCAAACAATTATTATATTGCAGGTGCAAATTGTACACAATCCTTCTCCTTGAATCACTTTAGCTATTGCTATAAATCCGTTGTTAAAGCGGTCGCGCCGCCAATTGTAACGAATCAAACGCGTATTTATTTATAATCATCTATATTTTTATATTCAGACATATTATGTAATTTAATTGTTTAAGTAAGTGATGACACCATAATGTAGAAACAAAAGTTTTAACTTAGGTTAAATCAGGTCACATTACATTTATAATTATAATACATGCGATATTATAGAGAATTAAAAAAAAAACACGTAAAATAGAAGTAAACAGCTTATATCGTTCCTGATGATACAATGACAGGATATATAATTGAAGCGATAAGAAATAACGATATAATTAACAAAAATGTATCGAGTGTTGAGCTCGAAGGTTAAAATAAAATACCTAAGGGAACACTGAGTGGAGGCGATTTTATTTAACCCTGTCTCAATTCCATTTCAATTCGGCCATCGCCGGCTACGTACCAAGTACCTTATTAATTTAATGCCCAACCGCTGCCATGTGAGTTAGGTTAGATTAGTCTAAAAGATTTATATTTGTATTGTGTTTGTATTTTTTTTTGACGTAAATAAAACTTTTTCTATTTCTATTTCTATTTCTATTTGTTTGTATATTAGTCTGTAAGGTGTATGTTTTTTCTTTTTTGGTACAAGACAGCATAGCCTGGCAGCTAATTATCTGTTTGTGGTTTTTTATGTTATTTTTCTTGTGTCTGTTTGTTTATGCTGTCTACTGTGCTGTTGTTTGTTAATGTACCAAAATAAATGTATTTCATTTAAATGAGCCTGAGATGCTTGAAATAAATGTTTTTTTACTATTATTAGGTAGCCGAGGCGAGATCGCCATAGCATCCTAATAAGGCAGGGCACTTACACGATTCTACAACTACTTGTTCTTTCACAGGAGGTCAACAATGCCGCTCCATGCGGCGCGCGTGCCCCCGCTCGTTCAGCACGTGCGCCGCCCTGTGCAAGAGCTCCACGGACCAGCCGCCGCCGCACGCCGGCGCGCCCAAGGAGCCCGCCGCGACAGGCACCGGTAAATGTCACAACTGCACATGCTGACTCCAGCTGTGTAGTTTTTTTTATTCTTCTCTTCTTCTTCTTCTTTTCCGTTACGCTCTTGACAGAGCGGTCGTGGTCGTCATGTGTCGGCGGTGTGGGCAGATGATATTCGCCTCACGACAGCGCGCCACTTTTCTCTGTTGGAGGTCATCCTCCTGCAATCGTTTAACAGTCCCCCTACGGTAGTTTTTATTTGGTCTGTCCATCGTATGGGAGACCTTCCACGCGGCCTTGTGCCCTCTACCTTTCCTTGAACAACAAGACGTTTATTCTTCTACACCTGCACAAACAGAGAATTTATTTTCCATCAAAATCCCTTTTGTAGTTTTAGTGTGAAAGAGCAACAAACACAATATCCTCTGCTTATACCCCTGCACAAATAGACAATTTATTTTCTTTATAATCTTTCAGTATTTTTATATATTTTGACTTTTTTACTACCATGGTCTGTGACTGTGTTAAACATGATATTTCGTCCGGTCGAATGTTCCTCTTTGGGCGGTGGGATAGACTCGCTGACGTACCCACATTCCGCTAGTAAGCGTACGTTACTTCGTCTTAATTTATTCTACACAAATATAGCATATTAGTTTCAACCTATAAGTGGGGTTTATCACTTTGTGAAAACTTAAAGGCATCCTAGACTATTTCACGATGCGCTGTGTTCGATTCACTTCGAACACCTCAGCAGCATCAGCGATTTGTCTTATGTAGGTCGCACGGTTACTACCTTGAACCCAGCGAATCTACGTAAGACAGTGCTTAAGCAGCGTTCATCCGTGTCGCACTCATTAGAATTATTAGAATCGTTAATTACGTGTAAGCAATAAATCTATTGTCAAGTGATTTCGGTTCTATTATTCAGCATCAAGGAAGTAGCTAGCGCGATTTCCTACACGCTGTTTTCTTTCGAGAACTATTTCGCCCTAGCAATTTGTTTTACATGCATACATAGTATGTCAAGTGCCACTTTAGAATTATATAGCTACATGTACATATAATAGCATGGTTATGATTACTTAGATTCCTTTAGAAACTATTGAGAAGCTGACACCTTTCATTTTGAAACCGTGGCCAAGTCTTTCGCAAACCTAGACGTCCTAGAATGCGCTTACTAATAAACTGCCCATTCTTAAATTACTCACTTTCTTTAATTCTACTAAATACTCTTTTCCTACTTTATTTTATTCCACAGAAGACTAATCAAAGATGAAACTGGACAGATGTAGCTCGGTTTCACTAGGATGGCCAAAATAGCTGAATTTGAATTTTTGTCTGTTATGTGCATGTTTCACTAACATTTGTTTGTAAAAGTTAATTAACTATGTTGAACACCAATATTGTTATAATAACAACATAAGAGATGAAAGCTGGGTTGCTATATTCGCTTCTCAACCCAGTGTAAAAATATGAAGCGAACTGTTAAGACAATGCAATTTCCTTGATTATTCTTAGTTTTTATTTTAATTAGCTCATAGTTCACCTGTCCATGTACTCCCTGTGCGTCTAAGGAAATAAACGTTTTGACTTCGACTTTGACTACCACTTTGGTCTTTTAGAACTATACTATGACGATTATAAGTTACGCCTATAGGAACGTCGGTCGTCCAGCAGCGAGATGGGCTGACGACATCGCTAAAGTCGCAGGACGCACCTGGATGCAATTAGCACAGGACCGTAATGAGTGGCGAGAGCAAGAGGAGGCCTATACCCAGCAGTGGGTGAAGTCAGGCTGCGGATGATGATGATGATCACGATTATAACTAACCTAAGTAAAAGCCGTGTTGGCTAAGTGGGAGGACACTCGACTTTCATTCGAAGGTCGTGGTTTCAAACCCCGCCACGCATCTCTGGATCTCTGGATTTATGTGCGCTTTAAACACGTGTTTCAACGGTGAAGGCAAACATCGTGAGGAAATCGGCATGTTCTGAGAACTTAAAAGAGTTTGAAGGGCATGTGACATTCACCAACCCGCACTGGGCCAGCGTGGTGAATTAAGGCCTAATCTCTCTCGTCAAGAGAGAAGTCCCTGTGTCCCAGCAGTGGGAACGTTAATAGGATGCTGATGATGATAACTGACCTTCGTCGTAGGTTCGTCGTCGGGCGGCAAGAAGGGCTCCGGCGTGCTGACGTGCCCGAAGTGCGGCGACCCCTGCACGCACGTGGAGACCTTCGTGAGCTCCACGCGCTTCGTCAAGTGCGACAAGTGCCACCACTTCTTCGTGGTGCTCAGCGAGGTGGACACCAAGAAGACCATCAAGGACAGCGCTGAGAGCAAGTCCGGCTTTTACAGGTAACTTTACAGGCCACAGCATTGTAAGTGTCTTTGGATTTTCCCGCGGGATTATTAATATCGTTCTTTTCCGCGTTAGGATGTAGCCTATAACCTACAATGGAATCATTTTTTTTTCTTCATTTTTTTATGTTCGATAAGTCTTTATTTGACCACAATCTCACCTGATGTAAAGTGACGATGTGGTCTAAGATGGGACATGAAGACCTAGAAGGAAGATGGCTTCTCCGGGCCACATTACGAAACACGAAAATATCGCTTCACGCACTGGCCCAGCCCGGAGGGTGGTGACAAGCCGCGGCCGAAGCCTACCACCAGAGACTGTTCTTAGCACCACCCGGAGGTCACGTGTAAGGATTCAGAGGGTTACCACTTACGGACGTGAACAGACACAACCTCCAAATTCTTTATTGCAACACATTTTTCTAATATGAGCAGTAGTTCTTGAGATTTGCGCGTTGAAACAATCTCTTTAACTTTGTAATATGAAATAGATGGATAGCGTTTATTTGTAAGTCCAATCACACACATACAATAATCAAGCAAAAACAAAAGGATAGATTATTAACTTAAGATAATATAATATAAACAGAGTTAACTTTATTCAGTAGAAATCTTTCAATCACATTACATTTGAGTATTTTTTCACATTATTGAATTGAATAAACTAAAATGTGTATATGAAAACAAAAAAATTAAGCACACAATAAAATTCTTATTATGTTTATGCTAATAAGGAAGCCATTTTCAAACGCAAACAAACTTTCCGGGGATTTTTTTAATAACTGACTGTACTGCGACTAAACTGCTTATATTTTTTCTCCTATGTTGTCCCACTGCTGGTCAAAGCCATATGCATATTTCTGAAAATGTTTCGATACCTTATTTTTTCCCCTAAACCTCGTCAAACAAGCTACTAATATGGCTTAAGCAGGCAACGTTATTCTGAATTTGTTTGCATAAGCGAAGGTCATAACAGCAAAAACAAATTTTGATCTGAACTGGTCCGGTTCTCGCGATGTTTGTGTTGGAGTGATTGGTTCGTTGCAATGTCACTTCGTTTCACCGCTGTGTATTGTCGGGTTATTGTCCCGCGAAATGTCATATTCCCGCGGTAAACAGTCGCACCTCTGGATTTTTCTTCTTGAGAAATTTATGTGCGCTTAAAACACGAACCGATTTTGATTATTCTTTTTTTGTTGGAAAGGGAGTATCCCAAGGGTGGTCCCATTGTAAGGAAACCTGGATCTGGTCGTGGAATCCTGAAGAAATTGAGGGAAACTCTTGAAAATATCGTCTTTCCGACTTGTGTGTTACTTAATATTATTCAATATAATGAATTTTAAAGCCGTTTTATGAATGAGGGTCTGGTGTTGATCTGATGATGGAGGGAAAGGCGGTCAACGGAACTCCTCAACGATTTACAGCAAGTACTTTGTGTTTGGGCTTGATTAACTTATATTACTGAGACCGTTCATCTAAATGGGTTTTGACTGATATTAGGGGTCTGATGATGAAAATGAAGGACAGTCAAAGGAACTCTATAAGGTATATTTTAGTAGAGTAATCACTAAAAATCGTGAAATAAAACTTTTTTGCCAAAAATTAAACCAACTTCAAACGAGAAACTGAAAAGTACAAAATAAATTAACTTTACAAATCATTTCGACATTATAAGTGATATTTAAAAGAAACATAAACAATTAAATAATTAAGTATTTAATAATTTTGAGGTCGGTGCCAAGTAAATACTACAAAAAACTTAATGCAGTAACAAATGCATTTTTACCTACACTATACACAATATCAATATATATATATGTCAAAATAACATGCTAATTAACAGCATTTAGGACCCAAATAGAAATGCGTGCGCGGATATACCGCGAATGGACTGATATTTAGAGTTAATTTCCTGCTAATACCTTATGGCTTGAGTTGTGAAAAAGATTGATGTTAGGTACCTACCTATATTATATCTAGTTATTGTTTTACTTGGCACCGACTTCAAAATTATTAAATACTTAATTATTTAATTGTTTATGTTTCTTTTAAATATCACTTATAATGTCGAAATGATTTGTAAAGTTAATTTATTTTGTACTTTTCAGTTTCTCGTTTGAAGTTGGTTTAATTTTTGGCAAAAAAGTTTTATATTGTATTGTATAGTACTGACTATTCAATTTGCTATAGGCGTAAATTGGTAGTGAATAATCGTTAAATTAATCGAATAAAACTATGATGCCACCGATTCATATCGTTACGCAATCGAGAAAGCCCCGCAATAACTATTACGATTAGATTTGCGTGTTTCATTTATCTTAATGTAGATTGTAGAAAGTTGGGAGGCTGTGGGTGATCATAATCACTGTGTCGAAAGTGCAAAGTGACCTCGGTTGGGTTGTTAAACTCGTGTTTAAAATGAGTGAGGTTAATAATGGCTATTGGCTAAATTTTCTGTTTTTTTTTTTAAGTGAAATTTCTTTAGAATCGTTGTGATTTCAAACCGGGTGCAACGGAAAAAACGACAGGTAAGCCAATCTTAAACGATAACAAGGTTAAGCAACTTTGCGCGACGCCAGTACTTGGATGGGTGACCGCACGAACAAAATCTTTTTGCACAGTATTTTTTTTTTGTTATTTTTTTTATTCATCTCATTCTTTTTGTCGATTTACTGAAGTTTCACTTCTATCGTGTGTGAATCGCGCACACACCTTTTTTATTTTTTGTTTTAAAAGAGTAGAGTTCTTAAACACTCTTTTGATCGCTTTTTAGCGATAAGGCCATGGTACAATTGTTTTTCTGCGTATTTTTGTATTTCTATTTTCCCGTGTATATAATAAAGTATTTTTGTATTGTATTGTATTGTTAGTGTTAGCGACTACAAAAAAACATAATATAACCGTTATTTAGATTATGTAAAGAAATTGTACCGGTATTTTTTCTTTTACTTGCAAACGAAAAATCAATAAGTTACAGTGCAATAGACTGAGATTAACGTAACTCTTTCCTGCGATTTGTACAAAATTTCTCAGTTACAAGTTCCCACTCCGGAACAAAGCAAAAATAGGCGTCCAGTATTTTTGGACGGGCTAAGAGACGGACTTAGCAGAATACCATTTTTTTTTGTAGTTCATAAACCTATTATAAGCATTAGGCCTTCGAGATTCAAATAAAGAAAAATACACAATGTTTATTATGTTCACAAAAGGACATAGAAAATGATCCTTTTTGGATGTCTCCTTTAAAGGACTATAGTCTGGCCACTGAGAGATTGCGTTTTTGACACTTGTCCATTCGTTATGACTAGTGATGTACCTTAGATAATATTTAGTAACGTTATTAATAATATTCATTATGCATATTTTTAAACATACCATGATTTGACGGTTTTTAAGTCATAATATTGTTAAAAACCATGATAATTTAAAAGTTATATATTTATTAAAGTTAGTAAATTGAACGCCAGTTCGAAGTTACACCGCCCATTCGATCACGACCAGTCAGTCAAAAACACAATCTAAGAAGCCAGACTAGATTGGATTCTATTTAGGTACTCACTATTATTTTAGATTAAGTGTACCCGTAAATAATGTTTTAAACGTACATGTTAGTTTAATACTATGGAATAAAATACGTATATATATTTTTTTTAAATACCAGTTTATAAACCATGCACGATGATTCATCTCCCATCACTAAATAGGTCGGCATGCCCATCAGGTTTTGCGATGACAGCTATCGACTGTACTATCAAGAAAGTCAGGACTTCATAGGCGTGATTTCACAGACGGCTGTCAAGAACGCAATCTGTGCGCGGCAATACTTTAAGTACTTGTATTAGTCTAAGATACTTTGTCCACAGATGTCTTGTCAGATGGACATATCCCCAATATAATCTCTCATGATCACATCATCATCACCCTATTAACGTTCCCACTGCTGGGACACAAAGACTTCTCTCTTGACGAGAGAGATTAGGCCTTAATTCACCACGCTGGCCAAGTGCCGTTTGGTGAATGTCACATGTCCTTCAAACTCTTTTAAGTTCTCAGAACATGCTGGTTTCCTCACGATGTTTGCCTTCACCGTGAAAGCACGTGTTTAAAGCGCACATGAATTTCTCAAGAAGGAAAATCCAGAGGTGCGTGGCGGGGTTTGAACCCACGACCTTCGGAATGAAAGTCGAATGTCCTCCCACTTAGCCAACACGGCTATGGCATGATCACATACTTAAATCATAATCATCTTGCAGGAAACCACCTCCGCCTCCGAAGAAGATATTCGAGTACCTTAACAAGCACGTCGTCGGCCAGGAGTACGCCAAGAAGGTGCTGTCAGTGGCCGTGTACAACCACTACAAGCGCATCTACAACAACGTCACCAGCACCAGCTCCACCGACGCGCACCACCCCCTCCATCACACGCATAGGGGTAAGTAATACCCCACTCGAATATATTTGCAGATTTTCTGTTTTCCTTCCCCACTCTCACCCCCATAACTTTCAAACGGCACAACCGGTTTTCATAAAACATGTCTATGAACCCTCGCGCCAAACTCACCTTTCATACAAAAAAAAAATTGAAATTGCTCTATCCGTTCGAGAGCTATGATGTCCGGACAGACAGACAGACACGTCAAACACCACTCTTTTTTGGTCGGGGGTTAAAAATACTATTTTCTATGGACTTTATAGATCTTTGTTTGTCCACAATCTCACCCAATGGCAATTGTCGATGTGGACTAGGCTAGATCACAAACATTTAGAAGGAGCCATAAACACTCTTAATGAGATTCTGGCAGTAGGATATACAGCAGCTGGAAGCGAATTCCAAATCCTTGCAGTACGGATTCTGGAATAACTATTTCGTTTACGGGCCGTATGGTTCTTTTTTTTTATTATGCTCGATAAGTCTTCATTCGACCACAATCTCACCTGGTGTAAAGTGACGATGTGGTCTAAGATGGGACATGAAGACCTAGAAGGTGGCTTCTCCGGGCCACATTACGAAACACGAAAAAATCGCTTCACGCACTGGCCCAGCCCGGAGGGTGGTGACAAGCCGCGGCCGAAGCCTACCACCAGAGACTGTTCTACCACAAACTTGTGTCTAGCTTCAACCCGCTTCCATCGGCGCGGCGTAAAGTTTATAGACTGTCTGTCTTTATGAGATATTTGTAGTTTGCCAATGATTTATCTCACACTCAGTCTCAATGTTATCATCGGACGCTAAGACGACTGGATTTCATACTAACTTAGTAGATATCCATTTAACGAAATATATCTAGATCCTCTTTCTTAACCCTAGAAACTAGAATAAAGTCTAGAATTAAAATTGTATTATATAACATATTATAATACTGATTTTTACCGCGGTATGATAGTAACTTAAAACAACAAAATGATGACAACCCGTGCAAAAGCTAACGTTTTAATTAAATTCGATTATACAATTTTCAAAATACTTCTCGTAAAGTCCTGTTTATTTTTAAGCAGCCCGTTATTACGAAGGTGTTACTGTCGCCTGTGACATTGACGTGCTTGTCAAGGTCTCGTCTCACCTCGCTCCAATTTAAACTAGTTTTTTTGCAAACAAAGAATCATTTATTGATACTACTTTGTTTTGATGTTTGCTTCCATTTATTAACGATCCTTCATTCAAAAAGTAATACTAATTAACACTACGGATTAACATTACACACAGTCGGCCTTACCACAAAAAGATAAACTCAACTTAAACAGTTGTTTAGCAAAAGTGAGTATGAATGCGGTGAAACGAGTTTAGCCCGATCTGTTCGCGTTCATAGCCAATGGTAAAAACGGGGCTTAGTAGTTATAGCACCGCTATTTACGTTCCCACAGCTGGGACATAGAGACTTCTCTCTTGGCCAGAGAGATAAGGCCTTAATTAACCACGCTGGCCAAGTGCGGGTTGGTGAATGTAAATTTTGTAGAGTTTGGAGACACATGTTCAAAATGCACAGAACATGCCGGTTTCCTCACGATGTTTGCCTTCACCGTTAAAGCACGTTTTTAAAGCGCGCTTAGATTTTTCGCTTAGAAATAAATCCATAGGTGCGCGGCGGGGTTTGAACCCATGACCTTCGGAATGATAGTGTGCTCCCACTTAGCCAACACGGCTGCTAATCGAGGCTTAGCAGTAAACTTCATTAAACCAGTTACGCAACAGCAGGGCACGGAAAGCGAAAGCTGATCGGAGCGGCTCGCCCGCGATTAGTAGAAAATGGAGCCTAGACCAGACCGGCGCTTTCCTCTGAAAAATAACATAGAAAGCGAAACTAATCGAAAGACACTTTTGTAAGATCTTTCTCATTGTTTTTGGGGTTTCGGAAGATCGTTCTTTTAGAGAATTGGCTATACCTCTATTATAGTATGCAACAAAATGAATTCCTTTTTAAAATGTAAAGTTCTTACAAATCTAAACGCATATTAATGCTTTGTTTTAACACACGAACGAAAATGAGAGGTTTCTGTCTATCTTTGGCATCATAGCTCCTCAATTTAGTTTTTCTGTGACTTTTGCGCGAGTGTTCTTAGACAAGTTTGATGAAAATCGGTTCAGCTTTCTCGTGCACATTACAGATAGTCTTCTAATATATCAAATTTCCATGTCACAATGTTATTTACCGTACTCCTCCGAAACGGCTTAACCAATTGTTATAAAATTGCAATAAGGTCTGAGAATCGGCTTCTATCTACTTTTTATTTTGTAAAACAACGTTTGCTGGGGTTAGCTAGTATTATACATATAGTATAATATAATTTTTTACTTTAAAGGAAACTAAGGTTTTGGAAACAAGGGTTTTTTTTTCAATATAAAATTTAGATTTTTGATTTTAAAAGGAAAATATGTACCTAATCTATATAAATAAAAATGAATTGTTGTTCGTTAGTCTGATTAAAACTCGAGAACGGCTGGGCCGATTGAGCTGATTTTGGTTTTAAAATGTTTGTCGTAGTCCAGGGTAGGTCTAAACGATGAGCAAACAAGGAAACATTTCCGGGAACTTTTAATACCCGTGCGACGCCGGGGCGGGCCGCTAGTTTAAAATAAAATAATATTCAAGCCGCTGGATATAATTAGACCTTGGAATGCCTAAGAATGGTACTGGTGCTGTTATGGAACTTGATTTACGCCATGTGCTTTAAGCCCTAATGCATCAGTTGCATATTTATTTATTTATTTTCAAATACATAGAGCTCTATCATTACAGGTATAACCTAATTCAATAGAGCCCATTAAATTACAAGTTAAAATTAATTAAAATTAGGCATCAAATTTAAATTAAACATCAAAACATTTTAATACATAATTGATACACCCAAAATTAATATAAAAAAAAATAAAACAAAACAAATTAAATAGATTAAATTATGTCAAACAAATCTACACATAACATGAAATTAATGTCACAACTTTAACAATATTATACTATTCAATCTAGCTAAGAGGAAACGGTAAATCTCGCGTGGCGCCTGATACTTTGTTCCAGATACTTAGTTAAATACTATGACCTAAGTCTAATTCGATCTCGCTTCGCCCTAGGCACGTACTATATTAACAAAATATCACCCGACTTAAGTGTAAAAATGTTGAATTATCGTCTATTGTAAATACCTATTAAGGCCACCTTGTTTCGAAGATTTAGGCATTTTACTCGCCCAGTCGACTTGCATGCGCGTTACGCGGGAGCCGACTTGATATGAACTCCGGCGAACTTTGTCGGCAGCAAGAACGCCACAATACAGCATAATGCAGTAGCTACGGTGATTTTAATTATAAAAAAATACGGTCAATAATGACCGTATTTTTTTAGTATATTGATTATTTTATTGACTATATTCTTTTATTTGATTGAAATGAAAGTTTATTGTAGTAGGTATGTAGGTATTGAATGTATACATAATTTTTCTTACTAAACTTTTTGAATTAGTGAGGTGATAATTATGATTGAAGCATTTGTGGTAAAGAATACAAACAACAAAATGAAAACAAACAATTGTTAAGTACAATATTTATTCTCATTTATAAAAAAAATACATTTTATATGAGGAATAAAATGCTTTTTTATTTCATTGTAATTTAGAGTTCTAGTGCTAGGTCCTGATTGCAAATTAATAATGTTTTGCGATAAAAAAATCTCTTTTTCTTTATTTTCGGATTTTGATTTTGCGAATCCACCGGGATTCGCATTCAAGTGTCAGATTCCGTATAGAGGCAACCAAGAGTGTGTCTGGGGTTGACGATTTCTGGCAGCAGACATTGGACAGGTGGTAAAAGTGTGATAATTTTGATTTCATCTTTGATTTCCAAAATTCATCATCTTTTTCGATTCGTTCGATATGTACTGTTATTATACAATGTTATTATACAGTTGCCGAATATTTAAATGACAAAACCATTGGTAAATAAATGTAATGTGTAATTATTTTTAATCATTAACTAATATTTTATTTTATTTAATCTGATTTATAAAATTATTGACATGTTTATTTTTTAATTATATACAATTATTATTTAAAATTTCTTATTATTAAATGGTTGTTAATCAAAATGTTGCACGCTCCAATGGGCAAATTACATTGATACAAAACCTTATATAATACCTACCATTTAAACTACATGTAATAATGCAATCAAGATACTTTGACTTTGACTAGTTCTTTTTCCCGGCCCAAATACTAAATAGACATTGCCGTCGCGACGGCAATGTCGCGCAGTTGTCCTTGTACTTGTAAAACCAATTACGGTTTTTATTAATTGTTGTAGTTTCACTTCTGGCGTGTGTGAATCGCACACACACCTTTTTTTTCACGTCGCACGTCGCTCGTCGGGCGGGAAGAGCACTGGCACAGGTCCGTCGTCGGTAAGCGCCACCGCGCGACTGACGAAGCCCGCGGGCGTCGCGCCGCTCGCGGGTTTGTAGGTATTTAGGCATAATTAATAGGAAAATAACACTAAAACACGCACCTCAGCGATTTGCACTAGAAAAATGATTTATCTAAAGATTGGTGTAAAAATAAGGTCAATAAATTTATTTTTTTTTAGGCACAGTATTGAAAATGTTTTTTAAAAAGAGGCAACTTTGGTATTTTTTTCTATCGAGCGAAGTTCATCTTATTGTGTAAATGTAAGCGAATTGCACTCTGTAAGATCCTCAACTGAAACATATATTTTTATCAAAATTTTACGTCAATTTTTGACTGATTCATATTGATTTTAAAAACAGCATTTGCGGTATAAGGGGCCCTTAACTTATCAATTATCGTAACAACACGAAATTCCATTGGGAATATTAATTTTTACAAACAAATAACAACCGACCACCAATGAATAAATTAAAATTACTAAGTTTAGATTGCCGAAGGTAGCACTATGTTACTATGTTCGTGTATTTTGTGTACCAATTAGATCAAATTAGATGTAATAAACTGTTTTGTGATCTTAAAAAATAAAGTCTAAATAAAAAAAAAAAAAAAACGATTTCAAATGATTCTTACCTTTACACTCATAAATTTTAAACGGGTCAACCGATTTTTCATAATCCATGTCTTAAAACATTCGCGCGAAACTCACCTTTCATACGAGTACCTATATAACATGAAACTAAATTGACATTGATTCATCCACAGATCGAAAGACCGATGCATCGAACTGATAACACCCCTCTTTTTGCGTCGGGCATTAAACATACAAGATTGTTTGGCCGGTTGTTACCAAATAAAATGAAGCCAACATGCACCGACCTACTTTCATAAAAATAAATCTAAATTAAAAATTTAAGAAAAACCCTATTCCAATGCTTTCATTTCCTTAAATGTAAAACAACATAATATTATGTAATGTGGACGCGATGCGCTTTCATTTGATACCCCACACTAGTATATTTGTAGATTTTCTGTTTTCCTTCCCCACTCTCACCCCCATAACTTTTAAACGGTTACGAAACATGTCTAAGAACACCCGGGCCAAACTCACCTTTCATACAAAAAAAACTAAATTGAAATCGCTCCATCCGTTCGGGAGCTATGATGCCACAGACAGACAGACAGACACGTCAAACTTATAACACCCCTCTTTTTTGGTCGGGGGTTAAAAAGAACCAGCAACATCAAATTGGCATCTCGCACTAAGCGTTTGTCAAAAACAGGCCTCGACGCAAATAGAAAACGATTAGGCCATTTGAGTAATAATAGTTACGCGCTTTTTCCCTGAAAAATAAGAAACGGCGTGAAAGCGCGCCGAATGCAGAATGTCAACTACATTTACACAAGATACGGTCAGGCGACCTTCTATTGTCTTCGGAATTGGGCGAGTGATCACGACTTGATGGTAATTGAGTAGTTTTTACTACGTCGTGCCGTGAGTTTGTTCTGAAAATTATGATTTTTTTTCACAAGAGTCTTTGTCTTGTGTTTTATATAATAGCTGATAAAGTACGTAAAAATGTATGCATATATAACTTTGACTTAAAATATTCGTTGTTTATTACATTTAAAACATTCGGTCGATTTATTATTTACGAACCCTCATTGTATACCATTAGCAGAACATACTATTCAATCATGCTTAAAGATTGTGTTAGATAACCAAGCAAACCTATTACTTTTTTCCTTAAAATAGGCCAAAGCTAACTACAACGCAAATTTTCAATTTTTTTTTTGTTATTGTGAAAGTGCGCCGAATGTAGAATAACAAGACACGGTCAGGCGACCTTCCATTGTCTTCAGAATTGGGCGAGTGATCACGACTTGAGGGTAATTGATAAGTTTTTACTCGTGTACTTCGTGATAGACGTGATGTCGTCTGTCTTGTAAGTTTGTTTTGTCATTTTATTCCTTTCACTAGAGACTGTGTAGGTGAAAATTTTTTGGTTGTATAATGAGTGAAGTTTTTGCCGCGTTGACAAATTTGACTGTGTAACCAAGGTGTGAGAAACACTGGTACATATTAGTCTGCAATCCAAGTTGTTGCCCCATTTTCCGTCCGATTGAGTTACTAGGCTGAAATTATTTTCTTTATTTTATTAACTTTGATATGCATAATTATTGACATAATTACAAAACAAAAATACAAGTATAAGAAAGTAGGTAGTATAGTACAAGCTCTGCTTAGTTTGGAGTTAGGTGGTGCTGTGTGTTTAGTCCGGAAATATTTATTTATTTATATTATTGCGCGACAATGCAATATCAAAGTTATTATCAAAAATATTATTCGAATTAAGACTAGTTACGTTTTATCGTCAGTGTACATCTAGAATGTAAATGTTTGTTTAATGTTGTATAGATCTGCTGCACATAAGCAATAGCGGCGGCGGCGGCGGCGGCGCGGCGCACGCCGGCGCGGAGGTGTTGGAGCGGCAGAGCCACGAGCTACGTCTTGATAAGAGCAACGTTCTACTGCTGGGGCCCACCGGCTGCGGTAAGTACTACTTTATGTCTATTTAGAAAGTCCACTGCTGAAGATAGGGGAGGACTATCTCCAATGAGCGCCAATATGCGCTCTTTTCTACTTGGCGCATCCAATCATTAGCGGCAATCGTAGCTTCACGTAGCTACACTATGTTTGCCCAAAAGTAGTCTCCGTCTCTGAGCTTTTCACTTACCTATTATCATCGGTAGCTATTTACATAAAAAAGTAATTTAGTATAACGCTTAAGTCCCATCGCGGTCAATGCCGTATAACACGGCCAAAGAGAACCAACAAGTGATGATAGGCATCATAAATTGAATTATAACGATACTATTTATATGTATGTTAGCAAGGCTTTTGACTTGAAGTGTTTACTTAGTCACGTAGAGACTTTCGTTAATTACTCGAGTGTTCCTCAAGGATCTAATCTAGGACCATTGCTCTTTCACATTGATATAAATTACTACGTAAAAGGCAGCAGTTTTAAATATTCTAATTCCACTAATAATAATAATAATAAATCATTTATTTCAGGCATCTAAGGCCCATATAAACATATACCTTATAGACTAACATACATAAAAATATAAATCTTATAAACTAAACTAAACTAAAGTGTCAGCATCGTCGATCATCTGTTACGGCGGTGTCGCCTTGCAGTGTAGGCGACCGATGAACCGTCGAAACTTGACCCCTTGCGGCCAAAACTGCTCACTCAGGAACGTCGACAGATGTTGAGTTGGAACCCGCACCATAAATGAACCGAAGCTCACATTTCTGCGAGATTCCAACCTTTCGACGCGAACCAAAAATGCAGTCTTGGTTCGGATGTATTCTACCACAGCCTCGGAGTTCACGGTGTGCGAGACACGTGAGATGTAGATTGGCGTGGTAGGTACTTCCGCTCGGAACACAGAGTTTCGGTCCGAGGGCCCAGTGCCGCACTGATTGCGGCCGTTGGGTTTCTACTACTAAGTACAAGCCATCTATCCGTCTAGTTTGGAAGTCTTCTTTATACAGAGCGTACGTTAAAGTAAGCACGGCTACTAATACGGTTACTAATATTTAAACTCCTTTGGATTCTAATCGTGCGATGTAGTTATTTATTATAAGGAAAAATTTTACCATTATATTGTAAGCAATCTGTTTATGTTCAAGTGGAAGTTTTATGTATTGGTGTACACAGTCAACATCCGTGTAACACTCATTTTACACGGTTGCTTGAAATATTATAAAGAGTGTTTAAATTAAGCTATTCAACTAAGGTTCCAAGGTTGCCTGGAAAAGACCGCTCATAGCCTTTGGGCCTTTTTATTTTTACCCTGTTTTTAATTTTAAAAAAGTGTGTGTGTGTGTCAGCTACGACGCACGATTGGAGTTTACTCCTTACGAACTATAATTATGATATATATCGAATAGAAAAAAAGGGTAAATGAACGTATCTGCTAAAATGATAAGAGAAACAAACATATATGTGTAATTATTCGGATTATTTATAATAAAGCGTATTACATAAAGCATGTTAATAATATTATAAATAAATACAGCAATACCTCTTGGCGCGATACTTCGTAGTCTCAACTACGAAGTATCGCGCGAGAGGAGACCCCGAGAATGAGATACGCTGTGTAATGTATTCCATCTCATTCTTTTACACGTTCAATCCTACAGATATATACATATATATCTGTAGGATTGAACGTGTATGACTCTTTCTACGTAACGCCTCAACTTTTCGTGTTACACTTTTTGATTTTACTCCTCATAAAATTTCCGTACCGGGCCTTATAACTCAAATCGTTTCTTAAGGAGTAAACTCCAATTATGTTTTTGTTAAGGTTATTTTAGGTGAACAATAAAGTGTTTTCTAATCTAATCTAAGGTTTCTTCTTCTCTACCTACTTTATTGAGAGAGGATATTTTTTTAGTTTAGCGGTGTTAAAACCGAGATCCAAAAATGTCACAGCTATTAGACTGATTTTGGCTAAGTTGCAATAACCTACATAAATACCATTAAAGGAAAGATACTCGTAGGTAAACATTGAGTAAGACGTAACAGAGGCCGCGCACATAAATTTAACGCGCGCAGTCGAGAGGTTGACTGTTCATAAAACTGTTGCGTCAGGGAACTCTTATGGTGTTTTAATGAAGGACAGTTTACGGGTTGTTCGCGATAATTGGTAATTTAAGAATTATGTGAAATTACGAAAGAATGCGTCAGTGACGCGAAGGTTTTTGTGGCGCAAAGGTGGGTTAGATTAAAAGATTAACTTGCATTTATA
The DNA here is from genome assembly GCA_929108375.1 of Gymnoscelis rufifasciata. NCBI lineage: Eukaryota > Metazoa > Arthropoda > Insecta > Lepidoptera > Geometridae > Gymnoscelis > Gymnoscelis rufifasciata. The sequence goes on from OV815314.1 coordinate 14,679,828, forward strand.
AGAATAATATTTAAAAATGCTTGTATATTATTTTGAGTAGGTTTAGGATTTTTAATATCCGTAGTACAAGCTTCCGCGAGGGCCTCCGGAGGTTAGTTTTTTTTTTTTTTTTTGATTATGCATAAGCCTACATTTGACCTCAATCTCACTTGATGTAAAGTGACGATGTAGTCTAAGATGGGGAATGAAGACGTAGAAGGTTCTCCGGACCACATTACGAAACACGAAAAAATAAGAACTAAATATTTGGTTCCATTTAGATATTGAGACGGCTGAATCTATGAATTATTTAGTTCAAGGTTGGGGTGGGTTACGAGTTTTGTTATGTACCTATACATTATAACTTTAATTATAAGTATGTCCGACATGTCCGTAACAGAAAATCTAGCTTCCCATGGAGCTAGACGTTCGTGTGTTGTTTGTCCAGCAATATAGTTTTTATTTATTTATTTTGCTTACACGTATATTTATACAGCATAGATCTACTAGCGGTGGTTTTCCAGTTTAAGTCCACATGTACATGCACCCCGTTGGGACACTGCAATTTTTTTAATTTATTTCCATACATTTTTCCTACTTCCTTCCATACAATTATGTATTAAAATGTCAAAAATTGTTCGACCCTTCCACTCACATCCACAAAACTACGAATCGACTCCTCCACTAGCCTGCCACAAAACTACGAATTTTCCATACATTCATAATATTTCTGATTTAATTGACATACACACATTACACAATCTGGCCTGTCCGAAGGCCGCGTACAAACTGCCAAATAATATAATTCCCAACTAAATTGGTATAAATTTGCATAATATCGCTAAGTTTGTATTCTCCACTCGTAAATATTTATTTATTTGTTTATGCTAATGCATGTCGAACGGGCTTATTTAATGTAGATTGTTTTGTAAGTTTGTACGTGTTTCAAATGACATTACGACTTGAATTTATAAATTGTAAAATATTAGGATATATAATATGTAGATAAGGCAGACAGCTCTGACTGGGATTTCCGGAAGGAGTTGGGGGAGGCCTTTGCTCAACAGTGGGACAACATAGGCCAAAGAAAGAAGAAAGAAAATATTAGGATATTATAATTTAAATACACCCTTCGGTTCGGTATCAAATGAAAGGGTTTTAAGAATTTATGTGAAGGTTTAAAAAGTTCTTATTTTGTCATTATTATCTATACTAATGCCCTTATGCGAAATAATCAACTAAACCTATAAGAGATAAAATGTCGTTAGCATTCGTTTGTCCTTGTCAGTCACATTCGTGTATGATAGGGGTTCAAATTAATGCTTAGACAGATTTGCTATCTATTTTGCATGAGAAGGTTATATTATAAAAGCTAAAGAGTTTTTGTTTGTTATGAGGCAAGCTATTGGTTACTTTTTACCGGGAGATAATACGTTGTTCCCGCTGGAAAATACAAAAACGCGGGCATTACTGTGTAAAACTAGTATGACTTAAAAGCCTAACGCTCGTCTTCATAAAAACTACTATTTCTGGCTAATAATTATATAACTGAGTTGTTTATAAGTGCAATAAGCCTATTTATGCCTGATGTTGAGTCTATTATAGAGATAAGCAAGAGTGAGAAGCCTTTATTGAACTGTTTTAAACTGATTTACCACTAATTTAGGCGTTAGCAGGTAAGTGACAATCTTAATTTAATAATTATAAACAAATTCAACTAGTATTGGATAAATATAGATGTGTTAAATTTTGTAAATCAATAGCATTTTAAAGTAAAATGTGATACAGCAGTATAAAGTAGTTTGAAAAAAATGTTGTGTCAGTTGAGTTTGGTATGTATTATCTATATTCGACGTTTCTGCTCTCACTCAAAAAGTAACCGTCAAAATACTAAAGTATATAAAGCGTTGCTAACGGTACGTTTGAAAGAGATTTATTTAAATACATAAACAAAATTCTGCGTATTGCAAGCCTGGTTTCACCAAGGGTTTACCCACCGAATTTCCATTTTAATGCCTTTCTCAGAATCACAACGCATTGTGATTTGAAAAACAGGCCTTGCGTGCATTGAATCTTGTTCACCAGAATATTTTAAGGCCATTATATACATATAATGGCCTTAAAATTAAATTAAATGACATGTAATTCACATAAATCATACTCCTAAAACTTAAATAACAATAGGGAATAGTTCCTTCCTAAACCGCGATTCAAAACCGCTTATCATTGGTAGGTGTGTACAATAGTTTTAAGTCTTTATTTGGTTAAAAAATATTAACTATACCTTAATTGCTAATAACCCGAGTAAGCGCTCCTGCACACGCTGCCGCCACCGCGCCGCGGTCGCACCGCTCCACTGTACATACGCGCCGCGCCGCCGCCACCGCGCCCCCGCAGCTTTTCTCCGCTTTCTCTCTCTCTCTCTCTGCGTCACTGCTTACTTAGCTATTTCAAACTAACCATGTAACTTGTAATGTTCCTCGTTACTAGCAATGTATTACTAACAGCCCTATAGTGGACTGGTAAAATTAGGCCTTGTCGTCGCGATGGTGTCACGCGGGCGTGTGCCTGCAGTGTGGCGATGCGGCGGCGGCGCGGTGGCGGCGTCGTGTGCAGGAGCGCTAAATCCAGAACCTCCACAACAATGCTATTCGTCACGAATACCAATTAGCACAAGCGACGCCAGTACATTACTCCACTATCGATCACAGCATTTATACCTGCATTTCTCTATCCTTGACTTGCGCGGCTTAGTACTAACGCGCGTACACTGAATAATGTCAACCTTATCACCAGATATGGAAGCTTTGACCGATAAATAAATATTGGTGGTTATTCACAACATGCTATAACTTGACTACGATGGCGTCATAATATGACTTTAAATCTAAATTTAAAATTTAAGAAAAACCCTCGATTCCGAATGCCATAATAGGTAAAACACCTTACTATTTAATAAAAGGGTCGCTTAGAAACTAGTTTAATTCATAATAATTCATAATTCATAATTTATTTAACACAAATAGTTATTTTACAGCCTTGGGCCAATTATAACTATTTTAGACTTAAAAACTAGACTTATTTATTACACACATATATACAATTTAACAGAAATTTAATAGAGCACACAAAAACAAAAGAAAAGTAATATAAACGATCATAACTAACTAAAACTTAAAAAATTACGGAGTATGACACTCCGTAATTTTTTAAGCTAATATGATTCAGACTATCATAAAAAATATCCATATGCTGGTTTTCCTGTAAAAACGCATTTAATGGTTGAATCAGCCTACAAGAAACTTAGTAATCTTGTCAGTATGTATGATATTTGTATTAGTTTATCCGCTCCGAGCTCGCCGTGCCCCATCATCTCATCCTACGAGCGCACTGATATTTAACAAAATTTTAAGTATTTTTATATGAAATACAACTTTGTTTGAGCACAATCTCACCTGATGGTGGGTGACGATAAGATGGAACCGCAAAGATCTAAAAATAATTATATCCCACGGATGCTTTGTGTACATCCCACAGTTGAAATGATGATGACGATGAATACTTACAACAAACCAAATAAAAAAATGTAATAACCTCGGACAGATCACTGATTCTTTTAAAAGTTAAATAGTTAATATGATTGATTGTCTTTCGAATATCCCGATCGCTTTTTATTCGGAGTTGCACGATTGTCTTTCAAGTTCAAAAAAAAACAACATGTTCTGTGTAATCAGCATGTTATGCGCTTTTATTTGATTCCCCTCCCCCGCTCGAGTATATATTTGTACACAATCATTTATTCTAACCCATAACTTTAAAACAGACCAACTGATTTTCATCAAACAAGCCTAAGAACACTGGCGCGTTGCCTTTAATGAGGTAGGTATAACTTATCGGTGTAACAATTACCGAAGAACCAAGAACAAACAAACTGACACCGCAGAAGCTCATGAATACATTAAAATGCACGAGTGATTTAATTCCCCGAGAAAACAATCTTATACGCTTTTTATTCGGTAGTTTGATTTACGATCCGAATATAAACAACCAAAAATCAACTGATACCAATCATGCATGAAGGTTGTAAGATTTATAATACTTTACCACGGTTTTACACAAAAATGCTGGGTTGCCGCAACAGAAGGTTTTTCTCAACATGGTAATAAATCTGAACATCTGCCTGCATTGTTCTTTAAATGCCACGTTGCGTGTACGTCTCGCCAATTTTCACTATAAGTGTCCGTAATTAATCTTAAACTTGCTATTTTCTCACGAAAAGGTTAATTTATTCAGAAATTCCTTAATAAATATCCATGGCTTGATTATTTTTGTGATGTAATGTTTTATGGTACCGCGTGATGAAAATTGCTGTCAGTTTATGCGTTAACTGTTATTTATGGTGTAAAGTTTAATAAATGCTTTATTTTGTATATACCTCTAATTTAGTTTTGTAGTACATTACAAAACGATTTATGTAACTTTTATAGAAGTACTAGCGCCCCGCCCCGGCGTCGCACGGGTATAAAATTTTCCCGGAAATTATTCGAATTTTTCTCGCCGTAAAAACCATCCTATCTCTCAAGTTGGATCGAACTGCACATGGTGTGCGAATTTTATTATAATCGGTTGAGTGGTTTAGGAGTCCATTGAGGACAAACATTGTGACACGAGATTTATATATATTAAGATGTAGCGTTTTGATCCGGCGATTGTGTGGTGTAACATTTAGTCAAGCCTTTGCGCGAGCGAGTATAAAGTACCTAATTTTATCTCGTTTAAAAATATCTATAGTTTTTTTTTTGTATAGCTGTGGATTATTAGTTACCTTAATAAATATGTAATTATATTCGGACAATTCACACAACAACATCTAGCCCCGTGGTAAGCTCTACGCTTGTGTTACGAGCTTACGAGTACTTGATACTCTTAAGCGTGGGGCCATATTGCTAGACTTAAGGCCACCTTGTTTCGAAGATTTAGGCATTTTACTCGCCCAGTCGACTTGCATGCGCGTTACGCGGGAGCCGACTTGATAATGAACTCCGGCGAACTTTGTCGGCAGCAAGAACGCCACAATACAGCATAATGCAGTAGCTACGGTGATTTTAATTTTATTGACTGTAATTTTTTAGTATATTGATTATTTTATTGACTATATTCTTTTATTTGATTGAAATGAAAGTTTATTGTAAGTAGTAGGTATTGAATGTAAACATAATTTTTCTTACTAAACTTTTTTAATTAGTGAGGTGATAATTATGATTGAATTTGTGGTAAAGAATACAAACAACAAAATGAAAACAAACATAATTGTTATGTACAATATTTATTCTCATTTATAAAAAAAAAATACATTTTATATGAGGAATAAAATGCTTTTTTATTTCATTGTAATTTAGAGTTCTAGTGCTAGGTAAATCTCTTTTTCTTTATTTTCGGATTTTGATTTTGCGAATCCACCGGGATTCGCATTCAAGTGTCAGATTCCGTATAGATGCAACCAAGAGTGTGTCTGGGGTTGACGATTTCTGGCAGCAGACATTTTGACAGGTGGTAAAAGTGTGATAATTTTGATTCCATCTTTGATTTCCAAAATTCATCATCTGTTTCGATTCTTTCGATATGTACTGTTATTATACAATGTTATTATACAGTTGCCGAATATTTAAATGACAAAACCATTGGTAAATAAATGTAATGTGTAATTATTTTTAATCACTAACTAATATTTTATTTAATTTAATCTGATTTATAAAATTATTGACATGTTTATTTTTTAATTATATACAATTATTATTTAAAATTTCTTATTATTAAATGGTTGTTAATCAAAATGTTGCACGCTCCAATGGGCAAATTATATTGATACAAAACCTTATATAATACCTACCATATAAACTACATGCAATAATGCAATAAAGATACTTTGACTTTGACTGGTTCTTTTTCCCCGGCCCAAATACCAAATAGACATTGCCGTCGCGACGGCAATGTCGCGCAGTTGTCCTTGTACTTGTAAAACCAATTACGGTTTTTATTAATTGTTTTAGTTTCACTTCTGTCGTGTGTGAATCGCACACACACCTTTTTTTTTTCACGTCGCACGTCGCTCGTCGGGCGGGAAGAGCACTGGCACAGGTCCGTCGTCGGTAAGCGCCACTGCGCGACTGACGAAGCCCGCGGGCGTCGCGCCGCTCGCGGGTTTGTAGGTATTTAGGCATAATTAATAGGAAAATAATACTACAACACGCACCTCAGCGATTTGCACTAGAAAAATGATTTATCTAAAGATTGGTGTAAAAATAAGGTCAATAAATTTATTATTTTAGGCACAGTATTGAAAATGTTTTTTAAAAAGAGGCAACTTTGGTATTTTTTTCTATCGAGCGAAGTTCATCTTATTGTGTAAATGTAAGCGAATTGCACTCTTTAAGATCCTCAACTGAAACATATATTTTTTTCAAAATTTTACGTAAAATTTTTGACTGATTCATATTGATTTTAAAAACAGCATTTGCGGTATAAGGGGCCCTTAATATCGTGGACATTTCCATTCTCGATTAGCAAGCGCAGTATTTGATGCTGTGTTTAATGTGGACACTCCGGGTTCTTGTTAGCTCCCCCGGCCGGCTGATGCCTCGCACGGGAGGAGATATATGTTGAGAGATGTCCATGTCTGCCCTGTGCGTCTAAGGAAATAAACGCTTTGACTTTATGTTGCAACTTTCTAACGCCAATGGCAGCCAGCCAGGTTTTGTCTGTTCGCGTCCGTAAGTGGTAACCCTCTGAATCCTTACACGTGACCTCCTGGTGGTGCTAAGAACAGTCTCTGGTGGGAGGCTTCGGCCGCGGCTTGTCACCACCCTCCGGGCTGGGCCAGTGCGTGAAGCGATTTTTTCGTGTTTCGTAATGTGGTCCGGAGAAGCCATCTTCTAGGCCTTCATGCTCCACTTAGACCACATCGTCACTTTACAACATCAGATGAGATTGTGGTCAAATAAAGGCATATCAAGCATAAAAAAAGCCATATGATTATATTATGGCTTGTTATTTAACCCCCGACCGAAAGATATAAGTTTGATATGTCTGTCTGTCTGTGGCATCATAGCTCCCGAACTAATAAAGCCATTTCAATATAGTTTTTTTTGGTATGAAGGGTGACTTTTGCTCGAGTATTCTTTGACATTGAAGAAAACCGGTTGAGTCGCTTAAATAATACGGGCGTTGTTAGTGGGGAAGAAAAACCTGCAAATATACTCGTGTGGGGTATCAAATGAAAGCGCATTCCCATTACAAAATATTATGGTGCTTTAGTTATTCTTATACATAAATGCTATTATACAGTTAATGAATACCTTCTTGACAAATTTTAGTATTATATGACTGATAAAAATATATTTAATGATGTATCTACATATAATAATAATCAACTAATTAGGAAATATTTCACAGACAAATCACATTTGTGACCAAACGCATTGTGCCCTCTCAAATTTGCACGCCAGGATTGGCAAAACATGTAGAACAGTTTTTTTTAAACGTAATACCATGTATACACTCATGTTTTATGCAAATAAATTATTCTTATTATTAGTTTTAAGAAAATTAAAGGATTAAAATCGGGGGTTTTTCTTAAAATTTAAATTCAGATATATAATATATTTATTTCGTGTTTGGTCGCAGGCAAGACCCTCCTGGCGCAGACGATAGCGCAGTGCCTGGACGTGCCGTTCGCGATCTGCGACTGCACCACGCTGACGCAGGCCGGCTACGTCGGCGAGGACATCGAGAGCGTCATCGCCAAGCTGCTGCAGGACGCCAACTTCAAGTGAGTACTCATGTCAATGTCAAAGTCAAAGTCAGCACGTTTATTTTTTTGAAATTGTCTCTTTTTTCCTTAGTTTATATAAGTATGAATGTTTGTCTTTAGGTTTACTGTTTTTTTAATTGTTTGAATAGTTTAATTAAGAACAACTAGCTCAAGGTGATCATGGAAGAACAGCGCTGCGGTTTGACTCGCTCAATCACAGCATGATGCTGAATGATCACCTTTTTGTCACATTTATTATTGGTTTTTGGAGTTTACTCCTTAAGAAACGATTTGAGTTATAAGGCCCGGTACGAAAATTTTATGGGGAGTAAAATCAAGTGTAACACGAAAAGTTGAGGCGTTACGTAGAAAGAGACAAACATATATATCTGTAGGATTGAACGTGTAAAAGAATGAGATGGAATACATTACACAGCGTATCTCATTCCCGGGGTCTCTTCTTTGCGCGATACTTCGTAGTCTCACTGTATTTTATTTATATTATTTTGTAACATACTGTATTTAAAACGCTTTATTGAAGTAATATAAATAATCCGAATAATTACTGATATATGTTTGTTTCTCTTATCATTTTAGCAGATGCGTTCATTTACCCTTTGTTTCTATTCGATATATATCATAATTATCGTTCGTAAGGAGTAAACTCCAATCGTGCGTCGTAGCTGACACACACACACTTTTTTTTCGCGCGAGTGTTCGTAGGCATGTTTTATGAAAATCGGTTGTGCCGTTTAAAAGTTATAGGGGTAAGAGTGGGAAGGAAAAATCGAATATCTGCAAATATACTCGAGTAGGGTATCATATGAAAGCGCATCGCGTGCACATTACAAAATATATGTTTTACTTTTTAAGAAATTAAAGCATTGGAAGGTTTTCTTAAATTTTAAATTTAGATTGATTAATTGAAAAGTATGTAAAAGCTGTACACGTAATCCTAAGTGTAGTAATATTTATTTATTTATTATTTATTTAATATAGTAGGTAATATAGTATGATAGACCCATATCAGCCTCTAACTTCCATCGCAGATTTTTAAATAAATGTAATAAAACAAAGTTTCAACAACCACAAAATTGTAAAAATAAAATACTAATAAACTAGTGAATAAATGCAAATGCACATATATAATGTGTCTAAATAGAGTGTCGGTTTGCTTGCAGCGTGGAGCGCGCGCAGACGGGCATCGTGTTCCTGGATGAGGTGGACAAGATCGGCGCCGTGCCCGGCATCCACCAGCTGCGGGACGTGGGAGGTACACCGACATATTATTTTATTTATTTTGTTTATTTTGTTTATTTTGTTTATTTTATTTTATAATTTTAGGAAAACTAACAGCTAGGTAACTAAATACTAAACACAGTGTGTAACTAACGGCTAATTATAAGTTTCCACAGACATAAGAAAAAGTTATATAAAACAGTCGAATGGGAAAAAGACAGCACATTTGGTTTAAACTACAAACTAAGTTACAATAAATATTTACGCAAAGAAAAAACTACTCAACCAGTGTTTAAGACGCTTGGTTGAGGTATTAAATAAATCTAAATCTACTTCATCGTTGCCATCAATAATCATAGTATTTGCTTGGATGTTATTGAATGATTTGCATGCCCTTATGATGAAAGAGTTCTGCCTGTAGTTCGTCCTCACCAGTGGTTCATACAAGAGCTTAGGCTAGCATGATAGGATTACTAGCAAATGTTGTTGTTTTGCCAAACCAACCAATTTCTAGTGTAGCTAAAATATAAATAAATAGCGGCCAGCCCCGGCTTCGTACGGATTTTTATTAAATTTTTTTCCCCCGGCTATTATTGAAGTGAAACCTCTTTAGAATCGTTGTGATTTCAAACCGGATGCAACGGAAATGCTACAGGTAAGCCAATCTTAAACGCTAACAACTTTGCACAACTTTGCACGACGCCAGTACTTGGATGGGTGACCGTCCGAACAAAATCTCTTTGCACAGTATTATTTTTTTTAACCCCCGACCAAAAAAGAGGGTTGTTATAAGTTTGACGTGTCTGTCTGTATGTCTGTCTGTCTGTCTGTGTCACCATAGCTCCCGAACGGATGGAGCGATTTCAATTTAGTTTTTTTTGTATGAAAGGTGAGTCTTGCGCGAGTGTTCTTAGACATGTTTCATGAAAATCGGTTGGGCCGTTTAAAAGTTATGGGGGTGAGAGTGGGGAAGCAAAACCGAAAATCAGCAAATATACTAGTGTGGGGTATCAAATGAAAACGCATCGCGTCCACATTACATAATATTATGTTGTTTTACATATAAGGAAATTAAGGCATTGGACTCGGGGGTTTTTCTTAAATTTTAAATTTAGATTTATTGTTTTTTTTTTGTTTATCTCATTGTTTTGTCGATTTACTGAAGTTTCACTTCTATCGTGTGTAAATCGAACACACACCTCTTTTTTTTGTTTTTTTCTCACCTTCTAAACCTTCTCTAGACCTCCACGAAAATTTCAAGACTAAGATAAGATAAATCCGTTCAGCCGTTCTCGAGTTTTAGTGAGACTATCGAACAACGATTCATTTTTATATGTATAGAAGATTATTTTATTTTGTACCTTCATAACATTGACATTTGATAATATTTGCATACTTTAGTTATTATTAATGATATTGCCCCCCTCCTGGCCTTCATTTTTAACAGCTGTGTCGATGTTGGTATCTTTCCGGATCTCATGAAATATGGCAAGCTTGTCCCTCTTCATAAATCTGGTACTCAATTTGATCCTGCAAATTATCGGCCTATCTCAGTTCTTCCCGTAATGAGTAAAATCTTTGAAAAAATTATTTTAACACAATTAATTAATCACTTTGATCGCAACAGACTTCTGCATAGCAATCAGTTTGGCTTCACCAAAGGTAGATCAACTACTGATGCTGGAACACTATTGATAAAGCACATTTTGGCGGCTTGGGATAGAGCGCAAAATACTATCGGCGTGTTCTGTGATCTCTCCAAGGCTTTTGATTCTGTCTGCCATGCAACACTTATAAATAAATTAAAGCATTACGGCATTCACAACAAAGCCCTTGAGCTCCTACATTCCTACTTGACCGATAGAATTCAAATGGTTCAAGTAGGTAATGAAAGATCCTCAGGATCAAAAATCGAATTAGGGGTTCCACAAGGATCAATACTTCGGCCCATTTTTGTTTTTAGTATATGTAAATGATCTCCCGTGTTTTGCTAAAGACCTTTGTGACATAGTCTTATTTGCTGATGATACTTCTTTATTATTTAAAGTTGATAGGAATAAAAATAATTTTGACGATGTAAATAACTCACTGTCACTAGTACTAAATTGGTTTACGGTTAATAACTTACTGCTAAACGCAAAAAAAACTAAATGTATTAAATTCAAACTCCCTAATGTTAAAGAATTTCCTACAAAAATCATAGTAAACGATGAAATTCTCGAGCTCGTTGACTCAACAGTGTTTCTAGGTTTACATATTGATTCTCGTCTACAATGGAAACCCCAAATTACAAACCTTGCAGGTAGACTTAGTTCAGCCGCTTATGCAGTGCGAACAATGAGATCACAGATGAGGGTACAGCTAGACTGGTTTATTTTAGTTACTTTCATAGTATTATGTCATATGGTATCCTACTCTGGGGTGCTGCAGCCGATATTCAAACTATATTCGTGCTGCAAAAAAGGGCTGTACGTGCAATATATAAAATGAAACCACGTGACTCCCTCAAAGAAAAATTCAAAGAGATTAACATTCTAACTGTAATCTCACAGTACATTTTTGAGAACTTGATGTTCACCCACAAGAATAAGCATTTGTTTCTAAGAAAAAGTGACTTACATAGTATTAACACTAGAAGTAAAGAAAAATTACTAATTCCTACTTACAGACTAAAAAAACTAGGCAAATCATTTATGGGTAACTCTGTACGTTTTTATAATAAACTTCCTCATAATGTAACAGAGCTTCCTATTAGAAAATTTAAATCATTTATTAAGAGAAGTCTAATGAAAAAAGCGTATTACTCTATAAATGATTATATAAAGGATGATGCAGCTTGGATAGATGTTGCTTAGTTCCACAGTAACAGGCTCTAATAATTCTGGTTGACCAGGACTGATATGCTCATGCTAAAATAGCTTCCTTATATGACAAACATTTTTTTTATTGTAAATGTTAAACTTATAATAGTTACCTATAAATAAGAACTGTAATAACTACAAAATTGTAATAACTGATAAAGCTGTGTTGTTCTATTCGCTTCTCAACTCAGTATAAAACATTGAAGCGAACTGTCAAGACAATGTTATTTCCTTGATATTTGTTATTTAAGCAATTTAGTTTTATTAATTTTAATTTTAAGTTGACCTGTCCATGTAGACTATGTGCTTCTAAGGAAATAAACGTTTTGACTTTGACTTTGACTTTGATACCAGCTTGCGGGTTGAATACAACTCTATCTATAATAGTCCTTAAGTTCTTGACATGTTTGAAAAATTGTATTCTGCAAATAAACATTTGATTTGATTTAACTAACTTATTATTAAGTGTGTAAGGACGTGGTATATGAGTTAAAAAGGCATCGAGCACTGTAAAGGATGAGGGGAATACAAAAAAAACATGAAAAATTTGAATTTTAAAATTAGTAAATTCGTTCTCCTCCTTACTCCGTGCTGTTTACAGAGCGAGAAGTGACACCGGTAGACGCCTGGAAGTTATCTCCACTTACCAAGTGATCATTGATCAGTTATCGAGCGTTGTGAGCTAAAACAATTATTAACCCTTTCCTATCTGACGGTACTAATTCGTACTGCCTACTTTCCCGCCTCATATTTTAAATACCAGATCGCGCAACGTACAAATTACACTGTCGATCCGTAGAAGTACCATTTCCTAAGCCAATCAGAACGCTTTATTTGAAATATGACAAATAGCAACCAAGCAGTGGAGCTTGCAAGTTGAGACCTGCGACCACGGCGGAACAAGTGAAGTGCGATAATTTCAGAAAAATCTAATAAATAAAATTTGTATGGTAAGTAAGTTTTTTCTTAGTGAATTAGTTACGTAATTTCATCAGTAACATTATTGTTATAAGAGTTGTACATTTCTGAAGTCATTTATATTCGAAAAAACTAAAAATATGACGTGGACTGCAAAGAACCGTCAGTGACTTAGGGTATCTTTTTTAAATAAATTATAACTGTTACACAGAAGTAGTTACTAAGTTCTATTGGCATTATTTTAGGTTTTTCGCGATGGATATTTTCGAATCTTATCATGGCACCAGACAAATTAGTAAAATTCAAGGGCAGATCGGTTTTGAAGCAATATCTACCCATGAAACCTATAAAGAGAGTATATAAACAATGGTTCTTGGCAGTTCAAAGAGGTTGTATCAAGAAGTTCATGATTTATCAAAGCAAAGATGAAGAAATGTCTGCTACATTCGCTGAATATTCGTTGGGAGAAAGAGTTGTATTGGAGCTGACCGAAAATGAACGGAGTAAGAACAAAGTCATATATTTTGACAATTTCTTCTCATCTGTATCCTTACTGGAGAAATTGATGACCGAAGGGACTTTAGCTGTGGAACCATCAGGTCTAACCGAAAAGGAATCCCTAATGATATGAAAGAGGGCAAGAAATTGAGAGGAGACTATGACTACAGGTTTTCGAATCTTGGTATTGGATTTTCGAAGTGGAAAGACAACAAAGTTGTGCATTTTGTCTCCAACTTTCACAGAAATGAGGAAGCCACAGTTTTGCGAAAAGAAAAGAATGGGACAAGATCTGCTGTTACTTGCTCCAGCGTTGTGAAGGATTACAACCAATTTTTGGGAGGGGTTGATACTGCTGATCGTCTGAGAGCGTTATACTTTGTTGACAGAAAGTCTCTAAAGTGGTGGCACAGATTATTTTGGGGCATGCTGGATATAGCATTTGTAAATGCGTACATTGTGCATGGACTGCTACAGGAGAAAATGCCAGTAAAAGAGTTCAGAAGATCAGTTGCAGAAAGTCTGATGTCACAAAAAGACCCTCCGGGGTCTAAGAAAAAAAGATTATGAAGAGAGCAAATTCCAAGTCCTAGCTTGTCAAAACGTCGTAAATCGGGGTTTTCTACCCTGAAAGATGTAAGGATGGGAAAAAGAGGAATACATTGGCCGTGTTTTGATAAAAATAGAGGACTATGTGAAGTTTGCAGCATGAAGAGTACCTATACAATCGAAGTCTCATACAAAATGCTTCAATTGTAATGTTTTCCTTTGCTTGAATGAGAAAAAGAACTGTTTTTCGGAGTATCACGGCTTAGAAATTGAATAAAATAGAATAAAAATAAGTTTAGATTAGGTTAAAAATGATTCCATGTTTGTATTAGAATCTAGACTTTTTGGAAGTTCAAAGTCTCTGACGGTACCAAAAAGTCCAGGTTTTAAAAATAATACTTAGAATACTAATAAAAATCTGAAAAAAAAATATGTGTTACCTGTTATGCCCAATAATGAAATTTTAATGCGAAAACTCGTAATTTTAATATATTTCTAGTAGCGGTTAGGAAAGGGTTAAAGAAGTACCCTAAATTTTTATTTCACCCTTGTATCACGAAAAAGTTACATGATATTACGACGGTAAAAATAAATATAAATTTAAAATTTAAGAAAAACCCCCGATTCCCATGTCTTAATTTCCTCAAACGTAAAACAACATAATATTTTGTAATGTTGACGCGATACGATTTCATTTGATACCCCACACTAGTATATTTGCAGATTTTCGGCTTTCCTTACCCACTCTCACCCCCATAACTTTTAAACGGCACAACCGATTTTCATGAAACATGTCTAAGAACACTCGCGCCAGACTCACCTTTCATACAAAAAAAACTAAATTGAAATTGATCCATCCGTTCGGGAGCTATGGTGACACAGACAGACAGACAGACACACAGACAGACAGACAGACAGACAGACAGACAGACACGTCAAACTTATAACACCCCTCTTTTTTGGTCGGGGGTTAAAAATAAGTGAAAATAAGGGTTGTCCTTAAAAATGTATCTACGTAGTATATCAGTCACCTAACACCCATAGTACAAGCTCTGCTTAGTTTGGGGTTAGGTGATGCTGTATGTCCTAGTCCGAAAATATTTATTTATATTTATATATATAATTATTCTGTGAGTGTGTATGTCACTGAACTTCTCTCAAGCGACTGGACCGATTTTGATGAATTTTTTTTGTGTGTTCAAGGGGATCCGGGAATGGTTTAGATTAAAAAAAAAAAAAAACCCGTGCAAAGCCGGAGCGGGCCACTAGTATTTAAATAAATAACTTTTTACTCTACTTTTGTGTTAGTGTTAGCTCTGTTGGTATAACTATTAAATAAATAAATGTTTATGCGCAGGCGAGGGGGTTCAGCAAGGCATGCTGAAGATGTTAGAGGGCGCTATAGTGTCGGTCCCGGAGAGGAACTCCCGCAAGCTCAGAGGCGACGCGGTGCAGGTGGACACCACCAACATACTGTTCGTGGCGAGCGGTGCATACAACGGGCTGGATAGGTGAGTGGAATATTAATAAAAATATTATATAATAGGCTAGTTGACTCACTTTGAAAAACCATTTTAATTAATTTATTAGATACACAAAACATATTACAACATTTGTATTATTGTGATAATAATGAGATATTTCAATTTAGTTTTTTGTATGAAAGGTGAGTTTGGCGCGAGTGTTCTTAGACATGTTTCATGAAAATCGGTTGAGCTGTTTAAAAGTTATGGGGGTGAGGAAAACCGAAAATCTGCAAATATATTAGTGTGGGGTATAAAATGAAATCGCATCGCGTCCACATTACATAATATCATGCTGTCTTACGTTTTAGGAAATTAAGGCGTTGCTTGGTTCGGGGGTTCTTCCTTAATTTTAAATTTAGATTCACCCTGTAAGCCAATAAATAAGGCTCAAGGTCAATCGTATGTCCTTAGACTGGTGCAGCGGCGCAACAACGAGAAGTACCTCGGGTTCGGCGCGTGGGACGCCGCGTCGGGGCGGCGCGCCGCGCTGGCCGCCGCGGCCGCCGACGCCTCGCCGCTCGACTCCGCCGCCGCCGAGAGCTGCGAGCGCGACGCCTGGCTGCGGCAGGTGCAGGCGCGCGACCTCATCGACTTCGGCATGATCCCGGTAAGCCCGCCCGACCTCGTACACCTCGGCATGATCCCGGTAACCGCCCGCCCGACCTCGTACACCTCGGCATGATCCCGGTCACCGCCCGACCGACCTCGTACACCTCGGCTTGATCCCGGTAACCGCCCGCCCGACCTCGTACACCTCGGCATGATCCCGGTAACCGCGCGCCCGACCTCGTACACCTCGGCTTGATCCCGGTAACCGCCCGCCCGACCTCGTACACCTCGGCTTGATCCCGGTAACCGCCCGCCCGACCTCGTACACCTCGGCATGATCCCGGTAACCGCCCGCCCGACCTCGTACACCTCGGCATGATCCCGGTAACCGCCCGCCCGACCACATACACCTCGGCATGATCCCGGTAACCGCGCGCCCGACCACATACACCTCGGCTTGATCACGGTAACCGCCCGCCCGACCACATACACCTCGGCATGATCCCGGTAACCGCGCGCCCGACCACATACACCTCGGCATGATCCCGGTAACCGCCCGCCCGACCAAATCCACTTCGGCATGATCCCGGTAACCGCCCGCCCGACCACATCCACTTAGGCATGATCCCGGTAACCGCCCGCCCGACACGAGCGACAGAGATGATTCGGAACTCAAGGTGGACTTCCAACCGGCGCAGCTCTATCGTAATGGCCGCAGCGTCTAAGCCGCTGCGTCACTGTCGCAGCGTCTTAGACGCCGATTGGCTTCCGAGGAGCGCGGCTCCGGCGTCAGTCACAGTTGTTAGCCCATACATGACGGTTGTGCGGTACAGTTGGTATATAGGAATGAACCGATCAATTAAAAAAAATATTATTAGAAGAAGAAGAGGATGATGATCTTTTGCTTTGATACAACTATGGTATGGAGCGAAGCCCGAGAGACCCAATTTTCTAAAGTCGAAAGGATGATGGTTTTTGTAGCCCGTTTCACTCAAATCGTACAAAATTGCATGTTGCGACACTAAATTAATTAATGTCTCGTCTCGCTCATCCGTAAATATGTTATTAACGTCCATTTTTTAGATATTCTACTCGAAAATAACCTAAAAACCATGTGCGAACGCAGCGTGCTACGCGACAGTGCTTGCGCGAGCATTGCCCGACCGCCGACGCAACGTCACTGTCGCTGCGACAGTGACGTTGCGCTCGAACGTTCCCTCATACATTTCCGTACTGTATAATGGCGGCTGTACACACTCGTTCTAACATTTGAACTGAAGACTCACGCGACAATGGACGTAGAAATTGCTGCTGCTATTTGTGTTTGTGCCGTGAGCTATTACATTTTTTTTAACATTTACTATAAAAAGAAAATTCGTAAACCATGGAGAAAAAGAAAAAAATAATTTTATTAAATTAAATTAAAATTAAATTTTAAAAAATAATTAAATACTATCATCGAGCAAGTAAATGAACGAGTGTGTACATGCTCGCTCTCGTTTACCTCGCGAGAGCCAACGAGACCCTTTGACTCGGGCGCAAAAAACCGACAAGCCACCGAGAGCGACCGAGACGAGGACGAGAGAGCGAGACGAGACGAGAGCGCCCTGTACACACTCGCGTTCGGCCTGTCTCGGGGTGTCTCGGCGAGTGTGTACAGCCGCCATAATACTATCGTTCTATCGCCGCGTCACTGTCGCTGCGCCAGTGACGCCGGAGCCGCGCTGGTCGGGAGTCTACCTTCACCCTGCGACGCGTCGTCGTGTTTCTAGACCCCTCGTTATGTTACAGTGCCATAGTGTACTATTCCGTTCTGATATAGAAAGAAAAGAAGAAATAATAAATCCATTTATTAGTCTACACATAATTCAACATAAACAAACAAAAACATCTATGGAAATAAATGTTAGGATAGGTAACCAGTGAGCTCAGTGGATCACTTATTATTGGAGAAAGAAATATCGCGGCACGTAACGGTGTAGGTCTGTCTGGCTCACCTCTTTATAAATAAATAAATAAAAATAAAATCAGCTTATTTCAGGTACATAATAAGACCCATAGCACACATACGAAAATAAACAAAGATACATTTAAATTAATACAGATAAAAAGCTACTTCTTATTTCCACCCACATGGACAGATTTATATAGCCCACGGCCGGAGTCGTAAATGAAATGAAATGAAATCGTTTATTTGCGAGAATACATAATTAATAATACATGTCAGATCTTAAATAATAGTTTATGTCACTGTATTCAGCCTGCAAGCAGGCGTGCAAATATTTTGTCAAAATTATATTAAAGATGTCATAATAAAAAATTACATACATTTATCATCATAATTCAAATACTCATTCACATTATAGAAACATTTGTCAAGCAACCAACTACATAATCTGTTCTTAAAAATAAATCCATTCAATTGTTTTAATGATTCGGGTAATTTATTATAAATTAATATACACATGTTTTAAACATTCCTTTTATATAAATCCCTATTGCATTGTGGTTTGTACAGCAAATTTTTAAATTTATGCCTTTTCTGTCGTGTTATAACCTCACTCCGCTTTATAAACAAACTTGGATGAGATTTAACGAAAAGGCATAACGAAAAGGCGTACTCGTTCTTCTGTCAGAATTAATTAAACATTAATAATAATAATAATAAAAAACATTTATTTCCGACTACAGACACACAAAGATATAGAAAAACAAAGAAATACAAAATAATACAGTTACAATATAATGCATAGAATATATGTTGCAAAAGAATGGACAGTTGCACATTGTGTGCGCTGCAGTACGTCAAATGGTCGAGGCTTGACGTGGAACATGCTCGAGGCGAGCTAACGTTGATTTTCAGCCATAACCTACATAGTAGTGAGCAAGCAGAGCGAGGCGTAGACCACATTAATTGTTACATAATTGTTGTTTGTTGTAATTGTAACATTGTATTTCATTATGCATGTGTTGTACAGGAGTTCGTGGGCAGGTTCCCCGTGCTGGTGCCGTTCCACAGCCTCAACCAGGACCTGCTCGTCAGGATACTCACGGAACCTAAGAATGCTATGGTACGTACCGACACTGTTTATTTATTTTTTATGCTAGCCTTCATTTGACCACAATCTCATCTGATGTAAAGTGACGACGTGGTCTAAGATGGAGCATGAAGGCCTAGAAGATGGCTTCTCCGGACCACATTACGAAAAACGAAAAAATCGCTTCACGCACTGGCCCAGCCCGGAGGGTGGTGACAAGCCGCGGCCGAAGCCTACCACCAGAGACTGTTCTTAGCACCACCCGGAGGTCACGTGTGAGGATTAAGAGGGTTACCACTTACGGACGTGAACAGACAAAACCTCCGAATGTGGTCCGATGTGGTCTAAGATGGGGCATGAAGATCTAGAAGGTAGATGGCTACTCCAGACCACATTACGAAACATGAAAAAATTGATTCGCGCACTGGCCCAACCCGGAGAGTGTTTTGAGTTATGATTTTCAAATTGGTAACAAATTATCTAGTGACTAGCTTTTCCCGCCACGGCGTTGCCCGTGTTTTATGCATTTTACCGCGGGAACAACGTATTATCCCGCGGTAAAAGTAACCCATAGTCTTCCTCTATAAATGGACTATCGAACGCTGAAAATTCGGACCAGTTGTTCCTAAGATTAACGCTCTGAAACAAACAAACTCTTCAGCTTAAAATATTTAGAAATAGATTGTCTATTTGACAGTTTTAGGTAAATTTGTCTTCCTATTATAATAATTTCGCGTAACCTGTGAGTTGGTCTCCACTATCGTGTGGAATTTCGTGATAATATAATTTATTTTTTGATTTGTATCCCTCAAAATAAGGTGTTATAACAAATGAAAAATATTCGAACCCCTATAGAATAGAATAGATTAGAATATACTTTAAAACACACCAAATGAACAATACAATATGAAATTAAAACTTTAACTTAAAAATTAGAATGCGTAATGGGCGGTCTTATTGCTAAAAGCAATTTCTTCCAGACAACCGTGGATGGAGAGAAAAAAGATTACATATTTTATAATTTCCGAATCCTTTAATTGTTTATGTTTGTTGGTACAGGTAGCCCAATACAAGCTGCTGTTCGCGATGGACAAGTGCGACCTCACGTTCAGCGCGGAGGCCCTGCAGGCGGTCGCCACGCTCGCCATGGAGCGGAAGACCGGCGCCAGGGGACTCCGCGCGATCATGGCACGTATTCTACCACTGACTCATCGTCATCATCATCACCCTATTAACGTTCCCACTGCTGGGACACGGGGACTTCTCTCTTGGCGAGAAAGATTAGGCCTTAATTCACCATGCTGGCCAAGTGCGGGTTGGTGAATGTCACAGGTTCTTCTCCTCTTTAAAATTCTCAGACCATGCCGGCTTCCTCACGATGTTTTTAACCCCCGACAAAAAAAGAGGGGTGTTATAAGTTTGACGTGTCTGTCTGTCTGGGACATCATAGCTCCCGAACGGATGGAGCGATTTTAATTTAGTTTTTTTTTGTATTAAAGGTGAGTCTGGCTCCAGTGATGTTAGACATGTGGCATGAAAATCTGTTGTGCAATTTAAAAGTTATAGGGGTTAGAGTGGGGAAGGAAAACCGAAAATCTGCAAATATACTCGAGTGGGGTATCAAATGAAAGCGCATCACGTGCACTTTACACAATATTATGGTGTTTTATTTTTAAGGAAATTAAGGCATTGGATTCGAGGGTTTTTCTTAAATCTTTAATTTATATTTTTAGACCAAGTATACACACCTAAAGATTATCCGCAAGCCTCTAGCGGCGAAATTTAGAAACTGTCTAAGAACGACACTTTGTTTATTTGTTGAAGTTATATCTGATTTGTATTTATTATTTATTTTTCCCTGACGTAATTGTAACGAAAACTGTCAAAGTGTCGTTCTTAGACAACTTTTACACTAGAGGCGCTAGTTAGAATCGCCAATTGTATTTCTATGTAACACAATTTTTTTTCGGCTTCGAATGCATAATCAGTAGTAGCTAGAACTAGAAGTTCGCTTCTGATCCTCACAATAATAATAATAATCCTGAGAAGTTTATGTTCCTGTGTTGTGTACAATAAAGCGTTTTTGTATTGTATTGTATCAGTAGCTAGATGTAGAAGTTCGCTTGTGACCGTCCACTCCCCCAACAGGAGAACCTGCTCCTGGAGGTGATGTTCGAGATCCCCGGCTCCGACATCGCGGGCGTGCACATCCACGCCGACTGCGTGCAGGCCGGCGCCGCGCCCGCCCTGCGCCGCCGCGCCGCCGCCACCGCGCCGCGCCCGCCCGCCGCCGCGCCGCCGCTGCACGACTGGCCCTCGCTGCGGCTGCACAACTGTGAGTACCGTGCACATCCACGCCGACTGCGTGCAGGCCGGCGCCGCGCCCGCCCTGCGCCGCCGCGCCGCCGCCACCGCGCCGCGCCCGCCCGCCGCCGCGCCGCCGCTGCACGACTGGCCCTCGCTGCGGCTGCACAACTGTGAGTACCGTGCACATCCACGCCGACTGCGTGCAGGCCGGCGCCGCGCCCGCCCTGCGCCGCCGCCCGCCGCCACCGCGCCGCGCCCGCCCGCCGCCGCGCCGCCGCTGCACGACTGGCCCTCGCTGCGGCTGCACAACTGTGAGTACCGTGCACATCCACGCCGACTGCGTGCAGGCCGGCGCCGCGCCCGCCCTGCGCCGCCGCGCCGCCGCCACCGCGCCGCGCCCGCCCGCCGCCGCGCCGCCGCTGCACGACTGGCCCTCGCTGCGGCTGCACAACTGTGAGTACCGTGCAGCATGCGAGCGGCCCCGCACACCGTCCGCGTTCTACACCTCGCCCGGCTTATAGACGAAGTGAATGTCTTCCCCTTTAGTACTAGAACGGCCCTTGACTATTATAGTATCACTAGGTGGACCAGTAATACGATCATCATCATCACCCTATTAACGTTCCCACTGCTGGGACACAGGGACTTCTCTCTAGGCGAGAGAGATTAGGCCTTAATTCACCACGCTGGCCAATTGCGGGTTGGTGAATGTCACATGCCCTTCACACTCTTTTAAAGTTCTCAGAACATGCCGGTTTACTCACGATGTTTGCCGTCACCGTTAAAGCCCGTGTTTAAAGCGCACATAAATTTCTCAAGAAGAAAACTCCAGAGGTGCGTGGCGGGGTTTGAACCCACAACCTTCGGAATGAAAGTAGAGTGTCCTCCCACTTAGCCAACACGGCTTATTTTTTTATTTTTTTATTTACATGGAATGTCGAGCGCTTCCCATAATTAAGTGGTGTACTTGCAGTAAAGTGTTATTAATATGTATGTTATTCACAGAATCCCAGCGGTCCCTCGGCGCCGGCGGTGGCGCGGTGGCCCCGAAGCGCTCCGCCCTACGACGCTGTTGTAGCTTAGAGACAATATTGCGACCAATAAAAGATACAGAAAATAATAAAACTCCATTTTTCAGTGTAAAAAACCAGAGCGAATCGGTGATGGTGAAAATTACACATTCATGTTTAAATTTTACACATATATAAAAAAAATGCATCAGAGATTAAAAAAGCGGGTTATTAGCTAGAAAAAAAAAGGTGTGTGTGCGATTCACACACGATAGAAGTGAAACTTCAGTAAATCAGTAAAAAAAGAATAAGAAGAATAAAAAAAAACAAAAAAAAAATACTATGCAAAAAGATTTTGTTCGGGCGGTCCAAGTACTGGCGTCGCGCAAAGTTGCTTAACCTTGTTAGCGTTCAAGATTGTCTTACCCGAAAGGTAAGTCAATCTTATTTCCACTTCCGTTGCATCCGGATTCTAAAGAAGTTTCACTTCAAAAATATTACGTATAGTCTTTTACTGTCACTATTCGCTCTGGTTTTCATATCATTGGTAATCACCATAAAAATTTAAATATCTAGTGTTAAAGCCGTCATGTTTTTACAAAGTTGCAATACAATATAATGTTCCTGTCGAAATGGCCTAAATCCTGTAAAAATCGTCCTTCAGTCTTTAGAGATCAATGTAAGATTTGTTAAAATGGCACTTGGAAGTTGACATTGTGTTTTATAAGGTTTAATGCACTGTTCTCACGAGCTGGAGATATTTTCTTACTGTTGTTTGATACATTTTTGTTATTCTAATGAGTAAAGCCATTTACTTCTTAAACACATAAGTTAATACTCGCATAATTTAAATACCACCTTCATACATTTGCGTCTTCAGTTCTATTTGAGATGTACTTTATTAAGAGATACTATTGCCTGATTTGTTGTATGAAATGAAGATCCAGTCAAACAGCCCTCGTTTTTCATTGGTTATACATTTTATTCCTCCATACATATTTTATGGAACTATTTGAGCTACCAATGTAAAGGCAGATTTCCAAAACGATTTCGTATTCAGAAAAATTCCGAATTTTCCGAAAAGACGTTCAATGTTGGAAATGTATGCCGTCATAAGTCAAAGTCAAAACGTTTTTAGAAGCACAGGGCATACATAGACACATCCACAGGTATATCGCGGCCATTTTCGAGTCAATCGTCCATCTTGTTTATCTACGTTCGACCGTATTTGGCGTTATAATCTTGTACCTTAATAGCTTAATCAAAATGAAATCAAATTACGTTTATTTCGAAAAACATAGCTTAGTCTTTCTCATATCACATAAGACTTTCATGTGAGAGTTAATCCTTATAAAATACATCAAAATCTTCCTAAAACGGGTAGGTTAACATAACACTGCATTTTTTTACATGTGCCGACTGGAGAGACGATACTACGCGTAAGAAATTCATGTGCAACATTCAGCCCCCCCGCGTCCTAGGTAATATCATAATATGTTAATATGTCAGAATTTATGTAATTGCTCGTTTTTCACGTAGTAGAAGTTTACCGTCTAGGGCTGCCGAACAGTCCTTGTTCCTCTAACGCTTTTAGGTCGCGCCGCCCGACGAGAGGACAAACTCACTACATTGTGTACAATTCTACCAAATGATTTCGTTAATTCTCTCTCGACTAACGGCGTTATCTCAAAGCACTCGCATTAGTCTTATTCCATGCTGTATCGCCACCGTACGGCATAGCTCTTGTGATGTAAATTACTGTAAATATTAATAAATTAATTAAATAGAATGTGTTTTTATATTAAGGTTATTTTAGGGCCCCTAGCTACGTCCGCAATACGTTGTAAGTACGGAAATAAAACTTCAATAACCAATTCTTTATTAGGTCACTCTCGACGATACTTGAAAATATTACGTTTTGACATTTTTGTTAGAAATTTAATTTTACATATTTTTTTTAATTTATAAACAGGCTGTGATGTGATTAAGAATTATAAAATCTCAGAAAAAAGAGTTAGAAATTATGAATGTGTGATAAAGTACATTGTGATCACATCACCGCTTTAGGGATAGATTAAGCCAATTTTGAATTAAAATATAAAAGTAAACAATGTATTTTGTTTTATTCATATATTATTACGAAATGGCCAACTTTTTAGTTCCGGAGAAGCCATCTTCTAGGCCTTCATGCTCCATCTTAGACCACATCGTCACTTTACATCAGGTGAGATTGTGGTCAAATGAAGGCTTATCAATAATAAAAAAAAAAAAAAAAGTTGTGAATTAGGAAAATTTACAAGTCTTTATTAATATAGATTTAGTGTTTTTATTGGGAAAATGATATTTTAAAATTATTTTATTAATTAGCTAAGTACTAAAGATATTAGGTACAGATTAATAATAGTTTTGTGACATGTGTGCTTACCTAGATACAATCAGACAATTAAAATAGCTCAATATTTGACCCATTAACTAATTTTACTGTTACACGGTGAAACAGGCCCTAAGTGTTAAAGACACAAAAAACTTCAGACGTCCCTCGGACATACTTCCCATTACACAAGATTTTTGAGTCCGCATTAAACAACCAACGCTCTCTCAAAGCCGAACTCCTTGTACCTCCCAGTCTTTACGATATCACGCA
This sequence comes from Gymnoscelis rufifasciata, assembly GCA_929108375.1. Classification (NCBI taxonomy): domain Eukaryota; kingdom Metazoa; phylum Arthropoda; class Insecta; order Lepidoptera; family Geometridae; genus Gymnoscelis; species Gymnoscelis rufifasciata. Next base: position 14,704,756 of record OV815314.1, read on the forward strand.
GAATACACACCAACTTATACACCTCTTCATAACTCGTATAAAAGGCAGTTGGTGTGAAACGCAGCACATTCGGCTCCCTGAAATCCGAAACAACCCCTTGAGACTTCAGCACTAAACTAATTCTATAAGCCTCATCGTGTTCCGCGCAGACATGACCCCCTCGCTTCTCATCATCTTTCGAGTTCCCTATCACAAACCCACAGCCAATCCCTTCGATTAAAAACATCATATATCTGGTTATATGTAGAGATTTTCTCCTTATGTTCTCCATTCCAGCTTCATTGAACATCTTCAAGGTTCCTTCCAGACTGGCCATGGATAGAACGCAAGGGGACCCTATTTGCCAGCCACCAGCGTCCTGCTGGTGGTCGAAATCTTGCTGTAGTAGAAACTGTGTTTCTTTCTTGTTACCGTACCACCCAGTCATTCCTGGTAGTTTATTAAAGTGCTTTTTGTTTATGTACATAGCCGCAGCGGAACCGGGCCCACCGTTTAGATATTTATAAGTACACCACACAGCGAAGTCCACGTCTACTGATTTGAAGTCTATCTCTACAGCGCCTATAGCGTGGCAGAGGTCCCAGCCTATGATTATGCCTTTGTCGTTTGCTGCTTGGCTAATACGCTTCATGTCAATCAATTGTGCACTACGGTATAAAACTGTGGGGAGAAGGGCTATAGCTACATCGTCCGTCATTGCGTCTATAATATCTTGTTCCTCTAGGAATCTACCGTCTCGGCTTCTCACAACTTTCACAGCCTCTTCTGGTTCATATCCCTTCAATCTCACTTGGCTGTCCACTGCGTATTTGTCCGTAGGAAAGTTCAGATTGTCTACTAGGATTTTGTATCTTGTTTTGTCGGGTTTGTAGAACGTCGAGATAGCTTGGTGTATGTTGGTTGTCGTGGCGCCTGTGACGACTATTTCGTTCTTCTCTGCATTGACAAGAGGCGCCATCAGTTCAGCTAAAACCGTCGCGTAGAGAAAGTATTTATTTCCTTCACAATTCCACACCTTCACTCCTTCGTTCTTCCAATTGTCTAAGGCTTTGATAATCGAGTCTTCTGCATCCTTTGAGCAAAGTCCTAAAGAGTTCCCGCAAAGGTAAATTGTTCCCTTCTTTAAGTAGAACCTTTGCCTGAATCGTCCTAGTTGGTCGTTGTTATCCAGGAATAGGGGGTATTCTGGACCGTCCACGAACTTGTTGAAATCCATTATTACAGTTCTTGGTCATACGCGTAATATCTTAAGTAAGTATAATTAATAACACACAAGTTAAACAGTTTATAAAGACCGAATATTATAAGATGCTTGAAATATAAAATTTCAGTCTATTTCTCGAACATCTTGATCATTCAAAAGGAAGGATATAAGTGAAAACTGCTCCAGTTAAGTTGTGATTTAAATACAAGTGTGTTTTACAGAAATCTCGGCAAATATCTAAAGAACAATTATCGTAATCAAGAGAAGTCATAATAGAGCAAAAGGTAGGGAGACCATGATTTCTAAGTGACAGGTTAAGAAATCACTAAAATATTATCATAACAATAAACCAATCATACTGATGACAGCAGTTGTGTCCAATATGGCTGTATTAAAATAAATGGGTTTTAAATTTTCAGTCAAAAATAAAGATTTGTCCTTGTGCCTTATACAATCAGATTTTCTTTTGTTTTAGGTAGGCAAGTACTCACTTCTCCCAGCTAACTGTCATCGAACTTAGTACCTAAATAAGTTGAGTTCTGTTTTCAAATTAATATGACAGTATAAGAATTACAACATAAATAACAAAGAAAATAAGGAGAAATATTAAGAAAAAAAAAGGTATCGATTACTTGTTGTTAAGTTATTGCAATAAATGCCGTTGTCCAAAAATAAACCTTAAATGGATTTGATAAAGTATTTGACAGATTTTTTTCTGACTGATCGTCAACGGTAAATCATTATTATTATTTTTTTCATAATAACAAATTATAGGGCTTTAAGCCGTTTACCGGCTATGACAGCCCTGTTACACTCAATATATCAAGGGGATTAGCAAAGTTAATTAATTTACTGATGTAAATTAGATTATAGGCTCAACATAATAATCAAGCCCTAACTAACATTAAAAAAATATATTAACATTTATTTTGCGTCACAAATGCTAAACTTAGAAATATGTTTTACATTTTTGTTTTATATGTAGCACGTTGGCGTCGGGGCGCTTTCCCGGAGATGTTGGTTCGAATCCTGTGTGCGAAGGTTACGGACGTGTCTCAATCTTTTTCTGCATAAAAATTTAAAAATAGTTTAACCTAAATAGTGAGGCTTATTACTTATTAAAATTAATGAAGATTTATAATCATGTATTATAATAACAAAAATAGCACCAGGCACAAAGTACCAAGTGACAATGTGCGCGCTGCACGTAAAAGTGTAGGTTAGGTTACACATATTTATAATCTACTAGCTGACCCCAGCAAACGTTGTTTTGCAAAATAAAAAATAGACGTCGGCCGATTCTCAGACCTACTCAATATGCTCACAAAATTTCATGAGAATCGGCCAAGCCATTTCGGATGAGTACGGGAACGAAAACTAAGACAAGAGAATTGTATTATATAAGGAGATAAGCCGGTCAATAAAATCATTAAGGAGTTAAATACATTTGACATAATGTAGGTAATGTTGTTGCATTAGGTTTATAGGTCAAGAGCACAGAAAGACCATGATTAAGTAATGCCCAGTTGAAGTTTTCAGCTTAATAAATCGTAAAATATGGCCACTTGCTTGAATTTATGGATCTATATCAAGCTATTCTTGCTAAGTTACTTAGGTTTCGAGAAATTTGCACACAATGAATTCAATTCCTAAGTACCCATAAAAACTGTTACCATTTAATTGTCTTAAATAGGTATCTACGGAAATTATAGAGTAAATAGATTTTTAATTAACCAAGCTAATCTCAAAGATGCGCCTAGCCTAAAGGCCTTGCCTGTCTTGGTCAGAATTTATTAATATTTATTAGTTACTGGACATTACAAACTTACCACAGTTCATCATCATCACCCTATTAACTTTCCCACTGTTGGGACACAGGGATTTCTCTCTTGGCGAGAGAGATTAGGCCTTAATTCACCACGCTGACCACGTGCGGGTTGGTGAATGACACATATCCTCTAAAGCTCTATAAAGGTCTCAGAACATGCCGATTTCCTAACGATGTTGCCTTCACCGTTGAAGCACGTGCTTTAAAGCGCACATAATTTTTTCAAGAAAAATCCAGAGGTGTATGGGGGCTTTGAACCCACGATCTTCGGAATGAAAGTCGAGTGTCCTCACACTTAGCCTATCTATACTAATATTAGAAAGCTGTTGAGTTTGTTTGATTGTTTCTATAAATAATCGCTAATATCAGGACCCACTAGTACGATTTTGAAAAAATATTTCAGTGATAAATAGCCAATTTATAGAGAGAGGCTAATCCCAAATGGGCTACTGTTTAACCCCCGACAAAAATAGGGTTGTTATAAGTTTACGTGTCTGTCTGACTGTATGTCTGGTGATCTGTAGGTCTGTCTCTCAGATTTTCGGTTTTTCTTCTCCACTTTTACCCTCACAACTTTCATTAAACCGATCGGTCAACCGATTTTCATCAAACATGTCGAACAATCGCGCGAAACTCACCTTTCATACAAAAAAAACTAAATTAAAATCGCTTCATCCGTTCGGGAGCTATGATGTTACAGACAGACAGACACGTCAAACTTATAACACTCCTCTTTAGTCATTACTACCACTCTACCGTTTCTGTATCTGAAATTCAGATTCACAAGTTCTTAACTAGATGTCGCTACTGGAAAAATTAGAACGCGCTATCGAAGCGTTTGGAACGCATGTTGGGTTCTAACTCCGCGCTTAATCAAAGCATTCTCCCCAGTCACTCAGTCACAGTCTGTCTGACTTTTTTATGAATTTTTTAATTGTTCACACGTAAAGCGTGTATGAGCATGAGCAGAAGTTGAAACCCATAAAAACGACGATCTTTCTCATCTTTCAGTATCTATCTTTACTTTAGCTTCTTCTTCTTCATAATTGAAACTTTGAACTACTTTGAAGAAGGAAGAAGTTGAATGTTGAGAACAAGGAAATTAAGTGTATGGCGCGGCCTTCGCTACGGTGAATATTTGAGTCAACGCGATGTGTACGGCCTGTAAATAGATTTATCCTCTTAGCTTCGTGGTCCTCAATGCTGAGGGTCGTGACCACCCTTAAGAATCACTTTCTCTTCACGATCTTTTTCTTTCTGTCTCTGATGTCTCTTCTGGTGTTAATGGCGTTGTGAACTGACGAGTTAAGAGTGGTGGATCTGGTCGGACCAACGAACAGGGCTGCGTCCACGTGGCCATCCACTCTACCGGTCACAATGAGCCTCTCGAGGTAGTTCCCGTCTTTCCTTGCGATGTGACCGAAGTACTCAAGCACTCTGCGCAGGCACTCGGAAGACAACCTAGTGCAGATTTTGAGTCACTGGAGTATTGACGCATTCGTTCGGAATGCTGTCAACGGTATACGGAGCATCTGTTTCCAGCACCACATCTCAAAAGCGTCGATGCGCCTACTGCTGTCTCCAGCTTTCAGTGAAAAGATCGAGAAGACCAGGGTTCGTGCCAGTTTGGTCTTGGTTTTGATGGAAATGTTGCGGTCTCTCCAGACTTTCCCGAGCTGAGACTTCTCACACGAGCCATAGTCACTAATGTATATTATATTGAGTAGGTATATCAGATGTCTAGTACCCGTAAAACAAGCTTAGAGCTTACCATATATAGCTAGATATTGTTGTGTGGATTTTCCGGAATTATTTTGATTTCTTTCTTGGTAAAAAATGTATTTGACAATACGAATAAACTACGCGATAACAGTCAGTATCGCACGGTGCTCCGATTATAGAGCCACTGCTGGGGCGGGCGGTCCTCGTGCTCGGCGGTGTAGGCGGGCGGCCGGGCCACGTGGTTGTTCTGCTCCGCGTGGTGCAGACTTCGCTTCTCCTCCAACACGGACACCACCCTGCAACGAGCGTTAGATGATAGTCAATATTTTTTTGAAGTGAAACTTCTTTAGAATCGTTGTGATTTGAAACCGGATGCAACGGAAATGGAAATACCGACTTACCCGACAGGTAAGCCAATCTTAAACGCTAACAAGGTTAAGCAACTTTGCGCGACGCCAGTACTTGGATGGGTGACCGCCCGAACAAAATCTTTTTGCATAGTATTTTTTTTTGTTTTTTTTTATTCTTCTTATTCTTTTGTCGATTAACTGAAGTTTCACTTCTATTGCGTGTTCTATCGCACACACACCTTTTTTTGTTATATTAATGTTTTTCAGAAATACTGCTTTAAGTTTGTTTATGGAGCTTATTATTTGCCTTTTAGCCTGAGGGACAGGATTACCCTTGTTCAGGCTCATGTATTCCATAGGTACCTATTTTAAACGTTTTGTACCATAGTTAGAGGTGAATTTTGTAATATTTTTAAATTAAATGTATTATTACCGCGAGAAAGTTCGTTGTTTACACGGGCAACGTCTTTACTTGAAAAACTAGCAATATATAAATAAAGAAGTGTACTTCCATTATATCTAAGACAGTTTCTCTTCTCTACCTAGTGACAACCTACCCATGTCTACAATCGTGACTGTTTTTGACGTGTCATTTTGGGATACTTGTCGTTTCGATAACCCCCTGTTACATTGATAAGCATTTAAACGAAACGTGGTGTTGTACTCAACCACGTGGAAAGCATGCAGGTTCCCACGTGGTTCGGATGAGTATTATCGTTAAACCACCTGACTAACACTTAGTCCTTTGCATGATGCAATAAAAAATATTTCATACAGATTGTACTACATGTGTTTGTTTACAGATAGATGAGAGGTAACAGATGATCCACGATGATGACACTTTAGTTTATAAGATTTATATTTTTTATGTATGTTAGTCTATAAGGTATATGTTTATATGGGCCTTAGATGCCTGAAATAAATGATTTATTATTATTATTATTACAAGGCCTGAAACTACGTTATGCAGGCGCGAGTGCAGGCGCCCGACGACAAAATGAGAGCTCCACTCGCTCCAATTACGTTTGTACGTGTTTGACATAAAAGAGCTTAACCACAGATTAGATAGATATGTATCTAATCTGTGGCTTAACACAGTTTTAGGCATAAAAAAAATCAGGACAAGGACAAGTTGTTCCTCAATTAAAGATTTTCACAGTATGTAAAAAGTAATCTATAATTGGCGATGCAAGATTATCCGCACGCCTCTAGCGTCCAAATTTAGACACTGTCTAAGAACGACACTTAGTTTATTTGTTGATGTTATATCTGATTTGTTCAGTTCAGTTTCTTTTAATTTAATTTGACTTTGCGCTTGAAGCGACAATTTGCCAGTGTCGAGTTGAGAGAGAGAAATAAAATTATAAAGTGTAAAAGATGTTTCTCAGTTGAACGCCATTTTGCGCAGAGAGTATATAATCACTACGTTTTAAGAGACGGGACTAGGAAGAAAATTTTTGATCTAGGCAAAATGTCAAATCGAAGTTTACTATAAATGAAACACCAACATAATAAATAATCTGTTAGAAGTTTAAAAGCAATGGTACCAACATAAAGATAATTTTAAACCTTAAAGAAGAAGAAGGAATATAGGGTTGCACTCGTACAGAATCGAGTTTTATCGATATCGATGATTTAGGTTTCTCTCAATAATAGGTTGGACCTACATACTGAAATTGGGAACAGGGAGGAGGATACTTAGTACAAAAACAAAGTGCAAAACAAAATATTTATTTATACAATATATTATGTTCATAGTGCGTACCCATTATTTATGGCGAGATGTAAAACATCATCACATGATCATGATGATAACATGATCTAGGTATTGAATAGAATTAAATAATACATAGTATATTATAATGTATTTTGAGTTACTCTATTGCACTAGGAAACATGATGTAAAGAATGAGAGAGTAATTTTGTTGTTGAATAAATAAATAATTAACTTTTGGTATTATGATCAGATAAATCAAAGAAAATGTTTCGCTATTGCAAAGTGTGTTAAAACCGCAAATTATTTTTCAACACATCGAGATGAATCTAAGATTATGATACTCCTCCTATAATGTGTCATTTAAATGAGGTTGACCAAGCATCATCTGAAAAAAAAGTTTAATTATATTCGGAAAAACAGCACAACAACAAATTAATTAATATATAGTATTTAAACTCCTGATCATATTGATGGTTAATGGTTTTAGATGCCGAGTGTTGAACTGAGGATGTGGGAGACAAATTCGTTATATTTATGTTCAAATAAAGAAAAAAATAACAGGCCATAGCATATTATCGTGTTATAGATACAATTTTGAAATGAGGCTAAGGTCCTATATTAAAAATGATGATGAATAATTCATATTTAATTTGTAGCATAGAACCATTTAGGTCTGGTGGACTTGCAATTTTGTGGTATGAAAATATATCGATGATAGGCGAGCAAACAAAACGCCTATTGTTTACAGAAGCAATAAATAACATATTGGTAATTGTACTCACCGATCTTTATCCAGGGCAAATATTTGGTATAAGCTTTTTGTCTTCTCTTGTCTGCTGTATGAGTTTCTTGCAAATTTCGCATCGAATAGAATTTTTATGAATTGTTTTGTTCTTCATAATTTTCACAAATTTGCGGTCCTAAATGACAATTAAAGGTCAAGTAATAGACTGATAGTGATAGGTGACAAATTGACAATGATCCATGAAGAATAAAACCTATTTAACAAGAAGAAGAAGAATAATAATAACACTTATCTCAGAAGTAGCAGTTACAAAAAGATTTGCGAACCACAAGGCGTATTTAATATTTGGAAGTATTATAGTCGCGATTAGTTTTATTAAGTTGGCATTTTTTTTTATTAAGGTGGCAATTTTGTTAAAGCAATGCCTTAGCAAAGTTTTATGTCAGATTCTATCATAGACACTTGCACCAGCCTGATTTTGCGTATTATCTGATTTGTATTAATTATTTATGTTTTTCCCTGACGTTAGTTGTAACGAAAACTGTCAAAGTGTCGTTCTTAGACAGCTTCACAATTTCGACACTAGAGGCGCTACTTAGAATCTTTGCATCGCCAAAAGTATTTATTATACTATTAGCATATCTTGCTATTAAAAAATATAACACTTACATTGGCAAGAGGTTTTAATCACAGTATTTTTCGTGCCAAGAATGACACTCAATTTCAAATTTGTCAATCGCTGATTATTTACAAATAAAACGCACGGAATTATTTATCATAACATAGGTAAACAAGCAATTTATAGATTACCTACTTAATATATTTTAGTCTTTTTAATAGAGTGAGAATGAGTGTGTTAAAGCCACTTATCGACCAAGTACGTCGATTCTCATGTGTCCGCTCACTATTTTCCCCGTTGTACGGAACACCAGTGCGTCGGTTCTCTCTCACGTCTAAGCGCAGTTCTACGTGTCCGCCGTTGTACGGACCCCTGGAGGTGCAAAGATCAGCGCTGATGAACGGCATCCAGGTGGCTGCGGCGAAGCAGCTGGGATCGCAGATGTCTGCTTGCACTATTATGTATCAGGTATGTTACTGTTTATATCACGCTTCATGAGGTATAGCCTGGCAGATGAACAGTGGTTATTTTTTTATTTTACAACTGTGTTAACCTAATTTTACGCGCTATTGTGGTGGATATAACGCCCCATAGTAGAATTACACGAGCAGCCACGATTTTTTTCGTCATCTAATTTATAAAATTTCAATGTCACTATGTTAGTTATCGTACTCCTCCGAAACGGCTTTACCGATTTTTACCAAATTTTATATGCGTATTCAGGAGGTCTGAGAATCGGCTTCTATCTATTTTTCTTCTGTCTATTTTTCATTATGCAAAACAATGTTTGCTGGGATACTTTGTAATATTAAGAACTTTTAGTATAAGATTGTTTTTCATTTAGTGACGCAAAATTATTTTATTTATTTATTCTTTATTACACGGGACCAAGATAAAATAGAGATTTTACCTAAAAATTTACAAGTAATATGAATGAATTATGAAATGATCTGCAAAGGGTAAGAATGATCCGACGTAGGTGGGTTCCCGGCACGAGGTAGACTGTCAGCTCGGAGCCAGCCACTTCCTCCGCGCCGCGTCCTCGGGCACCAGCTGCGGCTCCAGCGGGTTCCGCAAGACGCGCGTGCTGCAGCAGCTCGGCAGCTCCCTCGCCTGCACCAGCGACCGCCAGCGCGTCGCCTACACGCTGCGCTGTCCCGCGCCCTACTTTGACCACCTATCGGGGTATCTTCTAGACGTCGCTGCGAGGTATAATACCACAGTTTTAGGACCGCCGGTCTTCTATCAACATGATAGGCAGACACCAATAAGGCCGATACCAACATTTTGCTGAGTTTTGTTTGGCCGGGTTCTACGGCGCTCACCGGATGAGACTGGACTAACAGACCAACGCAAGTTAGATTGTAACTTTATTATCTAAAGGTACTCACTCAATACCTGCAGCTGGAAAGTTTTTAATCGAGTAACGAACAGAGGTGTTGGAAATCGTATCACGGAATCAAAAGTAGGTAATTCCGTTATAAGATTCCCATGTTGAATATTTGCTTTGACTATATTCAATGAATTGAATGGATGGCAGGACATCCTTGACCAGGAAGTTAAAAAAAAAATTATCCTTCCAGGTCGTGCTTTGTTCCCTGGGAGATTAGAGAACGCAAGAAGTTAATTCGCAAAGACCTCATGAACATGAATCCAGAGACCCGAGTTTTGGACATGGTAATTGCTTGTCAAATTTGAATGTAATAAAATGTTTATTTGTGTATAAAATATTACAAAGAACACGAGCTTTTAACTATATAAGGTGCTTCGTACACAAATGGGTCGCGACTCAGCATTGTGCAGTCATTTACTAATTCATTCATTTTTCTATGTGTGCTGTACATTTTGTTGAATTTACTTGTCTTACCATGGTACTATAATTCTGTATCGGGCACCGTTATTTCTATGAGAAGTGTTATATGTATCTATCAAATATATTGGATTTAACCCATTAAGATAAATAACGAATGCTCTAGTTGTCTTTAATAACATGTGACATCTATCCTTTTTTTTACACATTAACCGTAGATGGCAAGGAAGTAGGTAATTATTCGTTCTTGAGACGTAACATCCCGTATCAAATTGTACTTTCACGCCTCGTGTACTGAGCGTCGCGCAAACGCTTAATCATAAACTATATCCATGGAATGTAACATTGCGTTTAAAATCGAATAAAACAATTTTACACTTTGCTAAATGCATTAAGTAAATACGCCGTCTGTGTATTCAGAATCTTTATCCTCTCTTCATCTATCTATGATACGTATAGGTATTATAATTACTAACTTTTCTTAATTGTTTTTTTGGCTCTAAATGTATCATTCTCATTGTCCCAAGCATTTTACCTTGATGATAACTTAATATTCTACAGTAAGCTATTTTAGATTGTTTGCTTGCTCCAGATAACTAAAATGAATGCTTGGCAGATCCAGACAGCCTGTTTCACGGGACCGCTCGCGAACTCCATGTTCTGCAGCGAGCACCGCGTGGCCGACATGGAGGACAGCACGCTGAAGAAATTCGCCAGCAAACACTACAAGAGCGACGTGTGCTCCGTCGCTAGCTATGGACTCCCGTATGAAGAGGTGCTGAATCTGGCCGAGAAGATTGATAATCGTCGCGTGAGTAGAATACCTACCTAAGTACTTACTAAGTACGAACATCCCAAGGTTGCCTGGAAGAGATCGCTCATAACGATAAGACCGCCCTTTGTACCCTGTTTTTAATTTAATTAAGGTTTTTGAAAACTGTACATATTTATGTATTTATGTGGTGTTTTCTATTCTAATATATTCTACTTTTAGCTAACCAACACAGTTTATGGATCATATACACTTTACATAGTCCCTTTCTCGTCGAAAACTTTAAGAGCGACGTGTATTCTGTCGTAGTTATGGATTAAGAAGAGATTCTGAATTAGGCTAAAAAGATCAACTTTCGACCGGTTAGTTAGTTTTTGCAGCCCAGTTTTCGTCAGAAGTCACAGTCAAAACGTTTATTTCCTTAGAAGCACAGGGCATACATGGACAAGAGCCGCAAGAGCGACGTGTAAGAAATGAAAGACGAAAGCATTAATTCATTTCATAGTGAGCACTGTATTGGTATGTTGCTTATATACAGACAACGTCGTTTCACATGGGCTCCTGGCGTCGGCGTTGTTTTACATATTAATAGTCAATAGTCGTAGCTCTATAAATAAATCTAAATTTAAAATTTAAGAAAGACCCCCGATTCAGATTCCTTAATTTCCTTAAAAGTGAAACATCATATTATTTAGTAATGTGCACGCGATGCTCTTTCATTGGTACCCCACTCGAGTATATTTGCAGATTTTCGGTTTTCCTTCCCCACTCCCACCCCCATAACTTTTAAACGGCTCAGCCGATTTTTATGAAACATGTCTAAGAACACCCGGGCCAAACTCACCTTTCATACAAAAAAAAACGAATCTGAAATCGCTCCATCCGTTCGGGAGCTATGATGTAACATCAGACAGTATATGATGTGATGTGATGTGTGACAGACAGACCGAGCCTGAATGTGTGAAGAACACCCGGGCCAAACTCACCTTTCATACAAAAAAAAAGGAGCTATGATGTCCCAGACAGACAGACACACAGTCAGACAGACACGTCAAACTTATAATAACACCTCTCTTTTTTGGTCGGGGGTTAAAAATACGATTATGTGGACGTATGTCCTAGCTCTGAGACATATTTGTATATGACCAGTTTTAACGTATTATGCTACAGGATTTGCCGGAGCCGCGAGCCATGGAGGCTTCCTGCCCCCGAGGGGGCTTCGAGGTGTGCGACCTCGGCCGCGGCAGCCACACCTGCATAGCCGTAGCGGTTCCCGGCGCGGGGACCAACGATCTCATGTTAGATTACCAAATAATTAAAGAACATCTTGGAATCATAGTAAAAAGCAGTATGAGAGAAGTGTTTTTCGAGATTTGTACGAATTTCGTGCAATTATTAATACTAAGTTAGTTAGCTAGTTTATGTTAGTATAAGTAATGTACAAAAATACATCTGGAAAAACAAGATCCATGGATTTTATCAAATAAGATAATAAATAAGTAATGTACAAAAATACATCTGGAAAAACAAGATCCATGGATTTTAGCAAATAAGATAATAAAATCCGCCGATAAAAATACATCTTAGCAAAAATACAAATGGCCAAAAAGTCTCTGACTTTTGTCAGTGGAAAAAAGGCGATCTGATGTTAGTCTTTAATACATCATCATAATCATAAACTTAATCATATGATAGTCTACTGCTGGACGTAGGCTTCTCATAATAAGCGCCATAGCTCCATGCTCTCGGCTTGACGCATCCAGCATCTATCTATATTATAACGCTGGTTAACATCACACCAGATCAGGGCGTCCCACACGTGGAGACCCCGTTTGGGTTGGTATATCGGTCTAAAGTCGCGCGGCGATGAAGAGAGCTATATTCGGCCATAGCGAGTTAGATTTATCTTTGAAAATCGACCATATGTAGAAAAATCCATGCATATACTGTATATCGCTTTAATCAACCCTATTCTAATTGATAACAAAAACTAATTTAGAAGCAACGGGCATGTTAAGCATAAACCAAATTCGTTCAAGTAGGTTAGGTACTCGTCTCATTCACTGTAGATAAAACGTAGTAGGTAAGCAGTCGTTTTTACGATAAAACCCTGAATTATTTATTGTTCTCAGGAACCTGATAAGGTACAACCTTGTCGCGGCCGCGGCCGGCACTGGAGATACTCAGGTAAACCCCAATAACCCTCATAGTAGAATGTCCGAACCTACATCGACATTCACCGGGTTGATAATAGAATCAAATTTGATAATATATTTCTTATAACATAAAATATATTAAAATTAGGTTGACAAAAAAAAATCCTTGTTAAATAAATATATAAATATTAAGGTCGCAAAGATGAATACAATAATATTGAAAGGTTTGCAGTTATAATATAAAAAATAAGGTACTCAATATTTTTTCATCTGGGCGAATTACTTATTGACCTTGTCTATGCCTTCAGCAATAATAAATAAAAAGGTGTGTGTGCGATTCACACACGATAGAAGTGAAACTTTAGTAAATCGACGAAAGAATAAGAAGAATAAAAAAAGTGTGTGTGTGTCAGCTACGACGCACGATTGGAGTCTACTACTTACGAACTATAATTATGATATATATCGAATAGAAAAAAAGGGTAAATGAACGCATCTGCTAAAATGATAAGAGAAACAAACATATAACTGTAATTATTCGGATTATTTATATTACTTCAATAAAGCGTATTACATAAAGTATGTTACAAAATAAATTAAATAAAATACAGCAATACCTCTCAAAGAAATTTTAATAAAGCATTGTATTTGTGTTTCTTACCATTTCCGTTTCATCTTTTTGCATCCGGTTTGAAATCACTACGATTCTATAGAAGTTTCACTTCAATAAATAAATAAATATTTCCGGACAATCTACACAGCAACATCTAGCCCCGTAGTAGTCTCTAAGCTTGTGTTACGGTTACTAGATATTTGATATACTTAATATAATATACATACCTAAAATAGATATTTTATGTATGTATATTATATCGTATTATCGTATTATTTTTTTTAATGTTCATCTGTATAATTAAGTATATTTTCTTAGTGTTTGGAATCTATATCTGTGTAATGTTAATATTTTAGATTATAATTAAGTTAATTACATTGTCGTTCTTGGTATGTGCATCTTACTGTTAAGACCATGTAATTATTATACCTTAAATAAAAAAAAAAAATGTTTATTATACATATTAAACACCCAGACCAAGTAGAAAAGGGCTTGCAGAACATACAAACAATTTTACCCTCTGTGGGAATTGAACCCGCTACTCTTGATCTGCAAGCGGACATTCACCCACCGCGCCACCGAGGCAATTTAGTAGGTAACCTTCTAAGTTCATTGACCTTGGGAATATTTGTCTTTATGTAGACAGGGGAATATTTGTCTGTATGTAGACAGGGAAATATTTGTCTTTATGTAGACAGGGGAATATTTGTCTTTATGTAGACAGGGGAATATTTGTCTGTATGTAGACAGGGAAATATTTGTCTGTATGTAGACAGGGCAGCACAGCCAGGATCGCGCTCCCATGTCTCCTCTCGGCACCACGGCTGGCGACGACTTCAACACCAGCTACCAGGCCTTCAACATATCCTACTGCGAAACTGGCGTGTTTGGTTAGTTAGCCACTAATTAGGGAGGGGTGTTACAAGTTTGACTTGTCTGTCTGTCTGGGACATCATAGCTTCCGAACGGATGGACCGATTTAAATACAGTTTTTTTTGTATGAAAAGTGAGTTTCGCACGCGGGCGCAACGACCATCTGCTCCACGGGCAATATGGCCAGCCCACTGCCACTTTAAAGAGCTAATTCGTTTGGCTATGTCGGTGATGACCCTCGTTCTTCTACGTATCTTCTCATTTCTGATTCGGTCACGTAATGCTTGGGGTCATAGCGCTCTCCTTAGCTGATTGAGCGACTCTGAGTTTGCTTATACCCATACAGGAGTAAGTTCAGCTTGTAAACTGTCGGCATCTCAGAGTTATTACGCCCGGTTTGCAATATGTTTGATGAAAATTGGTTGACCCGTTTAAAAGTTATAAGGGTAAAATTGGGGAAGGCAAAGCGAAAATATGCTAATATACTCAAGTGGGGTCTCAAATGAAAGCGCATCACATGCACGTTACAAAATAGCATGCCTTTTTACTTCGGGGGTTTTCGTTTAATTGAATTTTGATTATCCATTTTATTTTTTAATCTGTTAAAAAGGGTCTAAGGGTTTTACGGGTACTGTTTTGTGGTGACAAATAAATGCATTATCTAGTGTAGTTCTAGCTGCATTTCACTTTCTTGGTAATTTTTATAGTCCATAAGATGGTTGTTACGCAATTTTGATTCAATATACCTATCTACATGAAATATGTTAAAAAAAACTAAAAATGAAAACACCTAGTCAGCGATGACATAATTCGTTGACTTTAATTTTTACAAAATGGCGTCCAATTGTCGCCACGTTGAATTTTCACGTCATGCTTCGCCGCACTAAAAGGAATCGATTAACGTGATGTTTTTTTAAGAAGTAAATTAATAAATAATTAATTTAAAGTTTGCTTGTGCTCAAAAAGAAACGCAAGCTAAGGTTTTGAGGACACTTTGAAATATTGGAATTTACGGCAATTCCCACTATTCAATGTTCCTATGCTACCTATCTCTATTTAGGGCTATATAATGTTTGCAGGTATACTGGTGAGGACGAAGGCGCAGTCTGCGTGGAAGGCGACTGTGTCAGCAGCAGGGTTCCTGACGAACATCGGAAAGCTGACGCTCAATCAACTCGACATTGGAAAGACCAGGCTAAGTAGGCTTCTTACAGTAATTCCTATTTTTCGTAAATGTAGCCTTATTTAGATAGCTTCGTGGTAGAAGTAGGATAGGATACAAGAATCGAAAAATCTAACAAGGTTTGAAAAATTCCAATAGCAAGATATTACTGGTAAAAGTAAATAAACACGGATTATTTGTATATAGAAAAACGATGACACAATTAGTACTTCAATTACAGTGTCTGGCATTTATAACTAAAAAAAATAAATAAATAAATATTTCCAGACATTTCACACAACAACATCTAGCCCCGTGGTAAGCTCTAAGCTTGTGTACGGGTACTAGATATCTGATATACTTAATATAATAGTCATACATATATAGATATTTTTACTATACATATCAAACACCCAGACCAAGGAGATCGTGCTTGCAGAACATACAAACACTTTCACCCTCGGCGGGAATCGAACCCGCTACCTCTTGATTAGAACTTCTCGCTCACGTGCTAATTATAAAAAAATCGAGTTCTGTAAAATGTGATGCTTTTAATAATTATGCATGTAAATACATAATACCACTTTGCAATGTAATTTTTTTTTGAGGAAAACAGACCGACTTTCGCCTAATTGAATATAGTTATTTATAGTGTTTCCTTTAAACTTAAAAGACATCACAAGTTTATTAGGGCTGTGG
Source organism: Gymnoscelis rufifasciata (assembly GCA_929108375.1). Lineage (NCBI taxonomy): Eukaryota > Metazoa > Arthropoda > Insecta > Lepidoptera > Geometridae > Gymnoscelis > Gymnoscelis rufifasciata. The sequence goes on from OV815314.1 coordinate 14,721,026, forward strand.
GCATACCATTCGCGCCCACAACGATGGATCTGCAATTGATCAGCTTACACTCGAAACAGATAGTTTCTAAACATGAGTAGAGGTTCTCACATATTTATATGCTTGATCTCCATAATCAATTTCAGAGCTAGCCCTGGCCATCCACGACGAGGATCCAGTGAAGATCACAGAAGGCCTAGCGCTCCAGGCCGCCTGCGGGCATCAGCTCAACGATGCGAAACACGCCGCGTCTGTCATAGACGGTATTACCGTGGATGAGATCTCCAGTACGGCGCAGGAAATCAGTTCTAAATGTTAGTCAACTAAATACATACTTACATTACATATATACCTACTTAATGGTTATACATTAGGGCATTTACCTACCTGTAACAGAACAAAGAGCCACTCGATGATTTGTTACATCTTTATTTATTGTAGAAAGGTAGAAACGGTTGTATCATTATGAGCGCGGGAGATATTTAATTAAAGAACGTAGGTAGGTACCTATGCAAGGTACAATGAAATGTTACGGGTAGATAAATGATCACTCGCAGTGAGCATAACGCCGAACTGAGCATGGTGCATACCACGACATTACCAAGGCGATATTTATCTATACAGTATTCCAACTCGGCGGAATCCGGTACATGAACATATGCTATAGGGCTGCAGGCTCTCCTACAGCATTTTAATTACATCTGCCAAGTTTGAATTTGCACCTAGTATTGTAATTGTATATTGTAACCTGTCCATGCATGCCCTGTGCTTCTAAGGAAATAAACGTTTTGACTTTGATATTGTAAATTATCTTTTTATATAAACAAAACACTTTGTAAATGGAATGTTTATTGTGATTTCAGACGTCATAACAAATCGGTCTTATACATTTGACTTATATTTCGCCTCACCTGATTTATAGAAAAAAATATATTTTTTATTTTTCCGGACAATCCACACAACAAACATCTAGCCCCGCGGTAAGCTCTAAGCTTGTGTTACGGGTACTAGATATCTGATATACCTAATATAATAGACAAACATACGTAGATATTTTTTATTATACATATTAAACACCCAGACCAAGGAGAAAGTGTTTGTAGAACATTCAAACACTTGACCCCTCGGCGTGAATCCGCAAGAGCCTCTCCTACCGCGCCACTGAGACAGTCAAAATAAATATTCAAAGGCAGAAATATTTATTTATTTATTTTATTTATCGTTTTCAGGTAAACTCATGGCAATGGCCGTCGTGGGCGACGTCGGCATGGTCCCACACGACCGGGAGCTTCTTTGCGGTTCCCACTGAAGAAGAAAGAAAGAAATGTTTATTTGTCACAAATCAAAACCACATATACCTTAAAGTAAACAAAGTTTTATTTAAACCATGTATTATTAAAATTCTTCAATAAAGTAGATAGTCTCCGTTTTAGTTTATTTTATTAGTAGAACCAACAGCTAAATTAAAACAATTAAACATTAACACATAAATTGGTGAGCCAATTAAAGGTTCCCACGAATAGACAAAAATAAACATTATATAGGTAAGTATAATTTTTCATGTTTTCTAACATCATATTTTCACCCGAATGCGCGATGCAAAGGAGTGGTAATGTGTTTTTTTGTGTTAGTATGTATAATGTTCCTTTGTAGCACATGTTTACATAATACACACACCAAACGCCGGGGTAAAAAAATCTAATAAAAATCGTTTATATAATTCATATGTCGATCGATTCCTCTTAGTCCGGGGAGTGTCACTAAAGACATGACGTTAGTGAAAATTCAATATGGCTACTACTGGACCATCAATTTCAAAGTTAAATATTCAGTAGTTTAGACGATATGGACATCCGGCGGCGGCAGTTGAAAATTCGCAATTTTGGTATTCCACGGTTTTACTATCACATTTTTTTCAATTCGGTACCGCAGCAAAATCCCTATCTCCTCCAAACCTGCCCTATGGAACTTCGTTCCAAAAATAAAGTCAACAAACCATGTATTGTCTTGTCATCTTTCAATATGTATTTAAATATCATTCTTAGGGCATATTTATTTATTTATAACTGTTCGCGCCAACACGAATCACATAATTTCTCTTCTGCAAGAACCAAATCGCAGCGCTCCACATCTGCGCGTAGTTCTAAATTAAATGACACCATTCGTCATAATTGTTCCCCCACCCTATCCTCGAACATTGTAATCATACTACACATTCGCCATATTGCACAATAAAATCAAGACATCCAGATAGGAAGTCTAGGACCCAGTCGTAGGTAGTCAGTTTTCAGATCAAAAAGGCTTTGTACAGCCCGCTATCGTACAATATAACCATTACCTACTTATTTTTATTTATTTATAACCTTAATTTATTTTATAAATATGATTTTATATTTAAATTGACATGTATTATTTATATTTTATTTTTGACTTGTAAACTTATATTTTACCAATAAATTGATTATTTGATTATTTTCTTTCAACATGTTTTGATCCGACTGATCGAATGATGATGCGTGACAACCATTCTCACTAATTCATTCATTTATTTAGAGAACAATTTTACAATCGTATTTATTTATTTGTTGCTTCATGTGGTTACAATAAAGGTGTTAACATAATAGATTCCCTAACATGACAATGAAAAAGGCTTATAGGCTGTAAACATTTCAACAACAAGGTAAGTCGCAGTCATGTTACCGATATATATTTTTAACCCCCGACCAAAAAAGAGGGGTGTTATAAGTTTGACGTGTCTGTCTGTCTGTCTGTCTGTCTGTCTGTCTGTCTGTCTGTCTGTGTGTCTGTCTGTCTGTCTGTGTCACCATAGCTCCCGAACGGATGGAGCGATTTCAATTTAGTTTTTTTTGTATGATAGGTGAATCTGGCGCGAGTGTTCTTAGACATGTTTCATGAAAATCGGTTAAGCCGTTTAAGAGTTATGGGGGTTAGAGTGGGGAAGGAAAACCGAAAATCTGCAAATATACTAGTGTGGGGTATCAAATGAAAACGCATCGCGTTCACATTACATAATATTATGTTGTTATACATTTAAGGAAATTAAGGCATTGGAATCGGGGGTTTTTCTTAAATTTTAAATTTAGATTTATTTTAATTTCAGCTTGTTATCATCCTATCTAACGTATACAGTTTTGCAGATATCAGAGAGTATATAATCACTACGTTTTAAGAGACGGGACTAGGAAGGAAATTTTTGATCTAGGCAAAATGTCAAATCGAAGTTTACTATAAGTGAAACACCAACATAATAAATAATCTGTTAAAAGTTTAAAAGCAATGGTACCAACATAAAGATAATTTTAAACCTTAAAGAAGAAGAAGGGTATAGGGTTGCACTCGTACAGAATCGAGTTTTATCGATATCGATGATTTAGGTTTCTCTCAATAATAGGTTGGACCTACATACTGAAATTGGGAACAGGGAGGAGGATACTTAGTACAAAAACAAAGTGCAAAGCAAAATATTTATTTATACAATATATTATGTTCATAGTGCGTACCCATTATTTATGGCGAGATGTAAAACATCATCACATGATCATGATGATAACATGATCTATTGAATTGAATTAAATAATACATAGTATATTATAATGTATTTTGAAATACTCTATTGCACTAGGAAACATGATGTAAAGAATGAGAAAGTAATTTTGTTGTTGAAGAAATAAATAATTAACTTTTGGTATTATGATCAGATAAATAAAAGAAAATGTTCCGCTATTGCAAAGTGTGTTAAAACCGCAAAATTATTTTTCATCACATCGAGATGAATCTAAGAATATGATACTCCTCCTATAATGTGTCATTTAAATGAGGTTGACCAAGCATCATCTGAAAAAAAAGTTTAATTATATTCGGAAAAACAGCACAACAACAAATTAATTAATATATAGTATTTAAACTCCTGATCATATTGATGGTTAATGGTTTTAAATGCCGTTGAACTGAGGATGTGGGAGACAAATTCGTTATATTTATGTTCAAATAAAGAAAAAAATAACAGGCCATAGCATATTATCGTGTTATAGATACAATTTTGAAATGAGGCTTATGTCCTAGTATATTAAAAATGATGATGAATAATTCATATTTAATTTGTAGCATAGAACCATTTAGGTCTGGTGGACTTGTAATTTTGTGGTATGAAAATATATCGATGATAGGCGAGCAAACAAAACGCCTATTGTTTACAGAAGCATTATATAACATACTAGCTGTGCCCTGCGGTGCTACCCGCGTTATAATGGATGAAGTACTCTTAACCAACAACATATTTATTTGAATAAAGATTAATATTATTATGTTGATACAACTTAAACAAATTATTTCGACCAAATTAGGTACCATAAAAACGGTTTTTGTGAGTTAATCTTAAAATATAGACATATACTATCGTGGACTGTTTTTTAGATCATTAAAAGAGCTATTATTCTTTAATACATATTTTTAGTGTATCTTGAACCGTTTTCACGGCGCACGCAAAGGAAGGCTTCAAAGATGAACAATTTCTCCCCTTTTTTACACATTTACCACTATATCTTTGCTCCTATTGGTCGTAGCGTGATGTTATATAGCCTATTGCCTTCCTCGATAACTGGACTATCCAACACAAAAAGAATTATTCAATTCGAACCAGTAGTTTCGGAGATTAGCGCGTTCAAACAAACAAACAAACTCTTCAGCTTTATAATATTAGTATAGATAATATTATTATGTTGATACAACTTAAAAAAATTATTTCAACCAAATTAGGTACCATAAAAACGGTTTTTGTGAGTTAATCTTAAAAGATAGACATATACTATCGCGGACTGTTTTTTAAATCATTAAAAGAGCTATTATTCTTTAATACATATTTTTTGTGTATCTTGAACCGTTTTCACGGCGCACGCAACGGAAGGCTTCAAAGATGAAATAATTTCTCCCGTTTTTTACACATTTACCGCTATATCTTTGCTCCTATTGGTCGTAGCGTGATGTTATATAGCCTATAGCCTTCCTCGATAACTGGACTATCCAACACAAAAATAATTATTCAATTCGAACCAGTAGTTTCGGAGATTAGCGCGTTCAAACAAACAAACAAACAAACAAACAAACAATCAAACAAACAAACTCTTCAGCTTTATAATATTAGTATAGATTGGTAAATGTACTCACCGATCTTCATCCAGGGCAAATATTTGGTATAAGCTTTTTGTCTTCACTTGTCTGCTGTATGAGTTTCTTGCAAATTTCGCATCGAATAGAATTTTTATGAATTGTTTTGTTCTTCATAATTTTCACAAATTTGCGGTCCTAAATGACAATTAAAGGTCAAGTACTAGACTGATAGGTGACAAATTGACAATGATCCATGAATAATAAAACCTATTTAACAAGAAGAAGAAGAATAATAATACCACTTATCTCAGAAGTAGCAGTTACAAAAAGATTTGCGAACCACTAAAGCGTATTTAATATTTGGAAGTATTATAGTCGCGATTAGTTTTATTAAGTTGGCATTATTTTTTATTAAGGTGGCAATTTTTTCAAAGCAATGCCTTAGCAAAGCTTTATGTCAGATTCTATCATAGACACTTGCACCAGCCTGGCAGATATTTCGGTTTAAAAAGTAAAAAAAAAAGATTTGATTTCTGAGCAAGACGGTTTAATGAATTTATTGTATTTGCAAGCTTCTTCCAATAAAGAAGTACTTATTACAAATAAAGTGTTTCCTTCCAAAGTCTTCCTTTCCACCAGCAAACGAGCGAGTTGAGGAGTACCTACGCCAGACAGAGAAAGAGCCCGATCTCGTTAAATTCCAGAGCACACCGTGATTATCCGAAGTTGAGCAACTTAGTACTACTTGTAGATTACAGTTTATTTACATACAAGTTATCACCGAAGATTGCTGGGCCACAAATGCTTCGTCATTGTGATCAAAACATTGTTAGGCAATTAGTTTTTATACTTGTAGTAGGTGCTCTTCGCTTTATTATTAACTAGTAGTGCCCTGCGGTGTTACTCTTGAATAATGGATTTTCTTACGGTAAAAAGTACCTAGCTTATGTCCTTTCTCAGCCTCTAAAGAATCTGTGTAGGTACCAAATTTCATTAAAATCGGTACAGTATTTTGCGTGAAAGAGGGACAGAGAGAGTTACTTTCGCATTTATTTTATTAGTATGGATTAAAACACTAACGCGTTCCGGCTTTAATTAAGATTTTAGAGTGGGTTTACCAACCCGCACTTAGCCAGCGTGGTGAATTAAGGCCTAATCTCCTCCCTGTGTCCCAGCAGTGGGAACGTTAATAAGGTGCTGATGAAGGGTAATTAAGGTTTACGAATAACGTTTCTATCGAACGTTTTTTTAACCTTAATCTTCTATATAAAATTTCCATGTAACAATGTTAGTTACCGTACTCCTCCGAAACAGCTTAACCAATTATTACGAAATCTTATATACGTATTCAGTAGGTCTGAGAATCGGCTACTATCTATTATTCAGCTAGTTCTTATTTATAAACTTAAATAATATGAATACGGGGGTTAGAGTTTATCTAGAACATATTTACCCCTGAGATACGCGGACCGAGACTTTCATACATAACAAGTGAAGATAGATGGTTATCTATATTTATTGTTCACGAAACATATTTACGTTATTGAAGCTTTATTTCGATGTAGGTACTGTAAATTTTACTTTAATTGGGAATTTTTAACCCCCGACCAAAAAAGAGGGGTGTTATAAGTTTGACGTGTCTGTCTGTCTGTCTGTCTGTGGCACCATAGCTCCCGAACGGATGGAGCGTTTTCATTTTAGATTTTTTTTTGTATGAAAGGTGAGTCTGGCGCGAGTGTTCTTAGACATGTTTCATGAAAATCGGTTGTGCCGTTTAAAAGTTATGGGGGTGAGAGTGGGTAAGGAAAACCGAAAATCTGCAAATATACTAGTGTGGGGTATCAAATGAAATCGCATCGCGTCCACATTACATAATATCATGTTGTTTTACGTTTAAGGACATTAAGGCATTGGAATCGGGGTTTTTTCTTAAATTTAGATTTATTATTATTACCGTACTACCAAAGATCCTACCCAGACACCTACTACCGACGACCTTCGAGTTAGTATCCGCCTCGACTCCACACTGGTGCAAACTATACCTACCTCTATTTAGCTGAAAACGCATGAAAATCACTTCAGTAATTTTCTGACATTATCATAAACATACAGGCAAATTGAAATACAAAGATTCATATATCGAGGCTGCAGTGTTAATAACCGATAAATTCAAATAAATCGTAAATTCGTTTGAATATCCTACTAAAAATAGAAATTTTTGCTCTTTTTATTGATGTTTACAGTTAACGTAAACTAATTTTGCACACTTTTAGGGCATTATCACTGCACCCTCGATATATGACACCTAAATCTAATAAATGGATCTGTCCTATAAAATAAACTTATCAGCAATATAATTATTGCTTATCGTTGATTAGTATGATATATTCGTCACTATATTATTAGTCGCCAGCGCCACTGAGACTCAGACGCTTCCTAAAAACCGACAAACAATATTTAATAAGATAATACGTAATCTGCAGCCCAGTGGCGACTAATATAGATAATATATACTTAAAAAAACGCTTCATAAAAACCGTCAAACAATATTTAATTAAGATAGTACGTATTATATCTGCTATTTATACGGCGCGGCGGTACGCAAGTGTTAAGTCGTAAGTGTGAAGATGTGGCCCGTGCTGGTGACCGCGGTAGTGCTCCTGGGGGGGCTGATCTGGCTGAGGTGGAACCGCGTGAGGAGGCACTGGCGTGTGAGGGGAGTGCCGTGCCTCCCGCCGCACCCCGTGCTGGGCAGCCTCACCTTCCTGAGGAAGGAGAATCCGGTAGGTTGATCACAAGTTATTTCATCATAATCACCCTATTAACGTTCCCACTGCTGGGACACAGGGACTTCTCTCTTGACGAGAGAGATTAGGCCTTAATTCACCACGCTGGCCAAGTGCGGGTTGGTGAATGTCACATGTCCTTCATACTCTTTAAAGTTCTCAGAGCATGCCGGTTTCCTCACGATGTTTGCCTTCACCGTTAAGCACGTGTTTACAGCGCACATAAATTACTCAAGAAGAAAAATCCAGAGGTGCGAGGCGGGGTTTGAACCCACGACCTTAGGAATAAAAGTCGAGAGTCCTCCCACTTAGGCTTCTTTTAATAGAAGTTATTTAAATAAATAATAAATATTTACGGATCACACAGCATCACTTAACCCTAAACAAAGCAGAGCTTGAACTGTGGGTGTTATGTGCGCCGCTGGCAGACTTTCGCCCACCGAGCCAGAGAGGTTGTCGAATTTATATTGAGAAGGATGTTTTGAAGGAAAAGTTTCAGTTTAGTAGTATTCATTTCGTTTATCTTAACTAATTATTATAAATATTGAATAATAATTAGTATAACAATCGATTTCTTTTCTTAAATTATGAAAATTGACTAAAAATAACAAACAGCCAACTAGGCGGTAGGAGTAATCTCAGAAGCAACAGAAAGTGATAAAAACATAATTGATATAGATAGTAGTATACTTATTTAAAAGAAGAAAAATAAAAAAATCGCGAGAAAAAATGTACAAAAAGCAGTCAAGGCCTTGGATTTGGAAAGCTATAGGTTATTTAATTAATATAGGTATAGATTTTGACTGCCTCAGTGGCGCAGTTTTAGACTGCCGAGGTCTGCTCGCGCAAGGGTTAGTTGTTTCTGTTTCCGAGGTACCAGAGTTTAGTTATGTGTCGTCAAACAATTACATACTTATATTGTTACATTTTTACCAATCTTATGCTACAGTAGTAATTAGCTATATACTTACGTTTAACACCGGGCTAATGCAATTTATTTGTTTTTTTTACGTATTTGGACGTTAAGTAAGTACTTAGTCAAATTAATAGTCGTAAATTGTAAAATATTAGTAGTGAAATAAATTGAAAGACAAATATTTGACTTTGATTTGACCAAAGCGGTCACTTAGATACATTGGAAATATTTATTTATTTAATATTGCATAAATAAAGTGACGCCTAGAATTAAGATAACGAGTAGATAATTAGGTAGGTACATACATTGTCGTAACATAATCTTCATAATTACAAATAAGACAAGGTCGTGTTTGTCCGAACACTTTTAACTCGGAGAAGTCTGGAGCTATTTATAAGATTTAAATTTTATTCCGTCTTGAACAGCATAGGAACTATTTAAAATATTGCAAATTTGAACTTTAGGCGCTGGTAGTCCAATTAGTAATTATACAAAACGGAAGTCTTTATTGATGCCTTTTTTTGAATAACTTATTATTGATCTACTTAGGTATATGAGAGGCATTCTGAGTGAGCAGGTAATTATTTTATTATAGGTATACATATATTTTTCAAGTCCCCTTATCATTGAACCTTCTAAATCGTCGTAGACTGCTATTTTAAATTAATTTAAAAATTGCTGAACTCTCCACATGGCCCAATATAATCCTAAAGTAAACTAAAATACTGTTATAGACTACATTAAAGATATTTTGTAATTGGTCGAATATCGTGACAGGTACATAATATAATATTCAATGTTCAAGTAAGGCGCTGTCTCCACGAGCGAGAGAATCGTTATGAGACCGCGCTTCAATCGTCGGCGTCGGGTAAGTAAGAAATCTCCACTAACGAGCGATTATTCTGCCAACGCAACGTATCACCGTAGTCCATTTTTGTTTTGTTTTTATCTTGGTGTGTAATAAAAAGTTATATTATATTATTTACTTTTTTAGGTTTATCCTACTCGATTTTCCAAGAAAACCGGATTTGACCAGAAACAAACGGGCCTAAGCCAAGTTTGCTCTAGTTTTAAGATGAAGGCTCAGTTTGAAGAAATTTTCTGACAATCCTACATGTGTTTAAGATGACAGCTTTCTGTAGGAGGACATATATGTTTTTAATCAGGCTTAATAGTTCTATTGATTGGTATAGTTGTTTTGGAATAACTCCTGTGTGTTTTATAATAATAATTAGAAATTTTTAACGAAATCAAGTGTACAATGTTGCCTATGATGAATAAAGAACTATGAAACTATGTAGATGATATTACTATAGGAATAATACTAACTTTTTTCAAACGCCACATGCGGGTAATTTCGTTCTTAAGGTCTACATATTTTGAAAGTTTCTCTGCAATGGTGGTCTGCATATTGTGGGTGTTTGGTACAGCAATATCAATAAGCAATGCAGTATTATTAGATTTGTCCAATAATGTAATGTCGGGTCTATTGAAGTGTGTGGTTCGATCAGTAAGAATGGCTCGATCGAAGTAAAGTTTGTGTGAGGCGTTTTCTAAGACTGTAGCTGGTGAATATTTGTAATAGGGGACGGGTCTTTCAGTTTCTGCAATTAAGTTGTATTTCTTTGCTAGATTTTGATGTATAACATTTGCAACTTGATCGTGTCTGAATTTGTAGTCAGTTTGGGCTATAGCTTTACAGGCCCCTGTAATGTGTTGAATTGTTTCAGAACAACTGCTACATCTTCGACACAAATCAGTGGCTAGATTTTGTTTCATTATATGTTTTTGATAATTTCTAGTTTCGATTACTTGGTCCTGTATTGCTATCATGAACCCTTCAGTCTCAGGAAAGAGTTCACCACGATTGAGCCATTCGTTCGACGCCTGTTTGTCGACGGTAGGCTGGCTCAAGTCGTGGTAATGCCTTCCATGTAGAGACTTCCGGGCCCAGTCTGCTGTTAGAGTTTGTCTGTCAGTTAAGTCTTCATTTTGTTGTTTATTTAAGTCATTTAAATTGAGCGGTGTGAGCTTACGGTCTAGGCCTACGACCGAACTATGCAGTGATGATATTTCAGATTTGTTGTGAAAGTACGACCTAAGTGTACCTATTTGTTTATTGTGAAGGTTGTAGATGTCGACAATCCCCCTTCCGCCTTCTATTCGTGGTAGAACCTGTCTCTGTTTACAAGCCCTAGGGTGGTGTTTTCTGTGTTTTGTCATAGCGACGTTTATAACACGTTGAAGATTACTAAGCTCAGCCTTAGTCCACTTAATAATTCCAAAAGAGTAAGTAAGAATTGGGATCGCATGAGTTTATGGCTTTAGTGGTGTTCTTGGAATAAAGTTGTGTTCGTAGTATGGTGTTGAGTCTATGCTTGAAATTCTGTGTGAGTTTACTTTTTATTTCCTTTGATGTAATCTGTTTAGCTTGTTGATATCCTAAATATTTATAAGTTTCATTGTCTAATATTTATTATTATTATCGTCGCGACTCATAACGACGAGAGCGACTTTCGACTGCAAACGAACGACAACGAGTACGAGACAGGCTCGCCGCGATGTATCGGCCGGCGTTTCGCGCGCACTGAATCAACTGTAGTCTGAGTTTAGGTAGTTTTTAAGTAGGTTGTAGCTACTGGCTGCGCCTTTGGCCAATTTAACCCCAACAACCCACTGAGGTCACGAAAGCCGTTGTGCTACACAATGATTTTGATTCAGATAGGAGTTTATGTCGAGGTAGACCAATAAAAACATGGATAGGTACAGTTAGATGGACACTTTGGATACTGAACATGGATACTTTGCGTAAGACAGGAGTTGATGTCGAGACTACTGCTGATAGAGAATAAGAATAAGAATGATTTTTTTATCACAATCACAATATAATACAACAAATACATAAATTAACCAAAGCTTTGAACTATATAAAAAATAACAACAACATGTTGCGACAAAAAAGGTAACCATTCAGCATAAGCTTCTTTTATACGCATTTACTTCCATTGTTTGATTTACATATCTTAAAAACGTCAAATAAAATACAAAAAACACAAACAGATTAATTAACCAAACTTATAGATAAAAAGGATATATATTTATCGTATCTAGTCGCTTCGCTTTTTTTACACTAGAGCAAAGAAGGAAAGAAGTGAAGTCTTTTTTTAATTTGTTGTTAGAGCACATTTCATCCCAAGCAGTCGTCAAGGTAATCAGGTATTTTACGATAAGCTTTTATAAAAAGAATGAAGAATATACCTTATGTTATTCAGACCCCACATAATTTGGGAAATAGACAAATATTCGATTATAATGTTATCCGCGACTAAAACAATTTTCAGGCGCTATGGTTCCGTCGTGCATACAAATCCTTCAACGGCCCATACTTCGGCATGTGGCTGTTCTGGAGACCAGCGCTGGTGGTGAACTGCCCGCGGCTGGCGCGCCGAGTGCTGCTGAAGGACGCTGACAACTTCAGGAACCACTTCCTCAGCTCGGGGAAGAGTGATCCCATTGGTAGTCTCAATGTCTTCGCTTGTAATGTGAGTATGAAACACCTTTACCTATTTGTGAAGTTATTATTATCTATTTACAATTGTTGTTTGGATTATCCAGAAATATTTATTTCTCTACAGGCACTTAACGAAACGCCTTGTATAATAAATTGAGAAAAAAATCAACGGTGCATTATTAGGACCACGGTTATCTTCTGATGTTCCTTATAGACACAATTACAAACTGAATCAAAAACCTTACTCAGATCAAATAATATGCATCGATATTTATTTTCCCAGGATCCGCTCTGGTCAAGCATCAGGAAGCGTATGTCCCCCGTGTTCACGACCGCCAAGCTGCGTGCCTTCCAGGGCAACGTGCGGACGAAAGCCAACGACTTGGTTGAGCGGATTGAAAGAGACATGAAACACAAGCAGATATATCACATAAGAGTGAGTATTTATTATGAGTTTGTTAGGCTCTAACTTTTAACTCCGACGGGTTCCATAGGATCAGTGACATCAAATACAAATATATTTCGTACACAAAGGTATACCTACTACCTGCTATGAAAAGCAGTGTTGGCTAAGTGAGAGAACACTCGACTTTCATTCCCAAGTTCGTGAGTTCGAATCCCGGGTCACACACAGAACACCTCGGGATATTTCTTCTTAAAAAATTATGCGCTTTAACGATGAAGGGAAAACATCTTGAGAAAACCGGCATGATCTGAGAGAGAATTTGAAGGACATGTGACATTCAACAACTCGCACTCAACCAATGTGGTGGGTTGTGGTCTAATTACCTTATATTTAGAGGGAGACTTTGTCCATCCAATATAATGATGTTGATGAAAGGTATTGTTCTTGATAACGCGGCATTACAAGATATCAAAAAAAAATTTTTTCCTTAAAAGTGAAACACGCTTTTATTTGATACTCGAGTATATTTGCAGATTTTCGGTTTTCCTTCCCCACACCCATAACTTTTATACGGCACAACCGTTTTTCATAAAACATGTCTAAGAACACTCGCGCAAAAAACACCAGTAAATTGAAATGGCTACATCCATTCGGGAGCTACGATATTCTGGACAGACAGACAGACGGACAGGCAATCAGACAGACACTTATAATTCCCCTTCTTTTTGGTCGGGGGATAATTAAAATATATCATTTATTATTGTCATCATCATCACCCTATTAACGTTCCCACTGCTGGGACACAGGGACTTCTCTCTTGACGAGAGAGATTAGGCCTTAATTCACCACGCTGGCCAAGTGCGGGTTGGTGAATGTCACATGTCCTTTCTCAGAACATGCCGGTTTCCTCACGATGTTTTGCCTTCACCGTAAAAGCACGTGTTTAAGGCGCACATAAATTTCTCAAGAAGAAAAATCCAGAGGTGCGTGGCGGGGTTTGAACCCACGACCTTCGGAATGAAAGTCGAGTGTCCTCCCACTTAGCCAACACGGCTTTTTACTATTGTAATTTTTTATAATTGTTTTTTATTTCCTTTTGATAATAAAAAGTGATTTAAGATTGTTTCATTACATCGGCACTCTGATGAATTTGACTTTTTCGTATTGACAATAATATTTAGCTTTTTTTTTTATGCTGGATAAGCCTTTCTTTGACCACAATCTCACTCGATGTAAAGTGACGATGTGGTCTAAGATGGGACATGAAGACCTATAAGGTAGATGGCTTCTCCGGACCACATTACGAATCACGAAAAAATCGCTTCACGCACTGGCCCATTCCGGAGGGTGGTGACAAGCCGCGGCCGAAGCCTACCACTAAAGACTGTTCTTAGCACCACCCGGAGGTCACGTGTAAGGATTCAGAGGGTTACCACTTACGGACGTGAACAGACAAAACCTCCAAATAAGCTTAAGTTAATAAATTAAAATCTCCGAATCAGAATCTTCTAACGGACTACACAACGGACGTGATTGGCGAATCAGCCTTTGGCCTGAAGTCGGAATGCACGAAGACTGGGGACAGCATCATCAGGAAGGTCACCCGACAGTTCATGGAGTTCAGCTTCATCAGGAGTCTGTCCTGGTGCAGTATCTTCTACATGCCTGAGATGGTGGATATATCTGGGTGAGTTTAGAACTTGTAATTTGTAAAGACAAAAGTCTTCAATATGTGTGTGTTGCCAGTGATGACTTACGGATCCGAAACGTGGTGCTTCACTATTGGCCTTATGAATAGGCTCAGAGTCGCTCAAAGAGCTATGGAAAGGGCTATGCTCGGGGTTTCTCTACGGGATCGAATCAGAAATGAGGAGATACGTAGAAGAACGCGGGTCACCGACATAGCCAAACGGATTAGCTCTTTGAAGTGGCAGTGGGCAGGCCACATAGCACGTAGAACAGATGGCCGTTGGGGCCGGAAGGTTCTCGAATGGAGGCCGCGGATTGGTAAGCGCAGCGTCGGACGACCACCAACAAGATGGACAGATGACCTAGTCAAACTTGCTGGTTCACGGTGGATGCAAGTGGCGACCGATCGGAATGATTGGTCGTCTTTGAGGGAGGCTTATGTCCAGCAGTGGACGTCTAAAAGCTGAAATGATGATGATGATGAATTTGTAATATTTTCTATTGAACTAGCAGTACCACGCGGTGTTACCCGCGTTTAGTGGTTTTTCCGCGGTATTACATAATGTTCCACGGTAAAAGTAACCTATGTAATTTCTGAAGATTTAGAGAATCTATGAACCAAACTACGTATATTTATATATCATACATTGGACAGGATACGTTTCGGGTCTCGATGTGGCTATAGGCGAACTCCGGAAAAAATAAAGCTTTATTGACTTCAGAACAAATCTAAAATAATTTATTCAAGATGCAAACCTAATGGAGCATTTAGAACAATCACAAATTACATTATAATAACGGAATGATAAAATATAACAATAGCATTTGTATACCATATCTTACAATAATTATAACATCCTAAGTATCATTTGCCAAGGCATTATTTTCAGCTGACAGCTAATAACATCATAGGTGTATTATGTTCCCTTTAATGCTTATTTAGATTCAGGGCAAATCCGTTTCACCTTAGCAGAAGGATTTACAACCAATTTGGTTTTATTTATTTTAAGTTGACCTGTCCATGTAGGCCATGTGCTTCTAAGGAAATAAACGTCTTGACTTTGACTATGAACCATCCTCACAAACTTTCGCAAAAACATTTTGTATTTTTGACTGCTTCAGTGGCGCGGTGGGCGAGGGTCCGCTTGCGGCGCAAGAGGTAGCGGGTCCGATTCCCGCCGAGGGTGAAAGTGTTTGTATGTTCTGCAAGCACGATCTCCTTGGTCTGGGTGTTTAATATGTATAATAAAAAATATCTATAAATGTATGACTATTATATTAAGTAAGTATGTCAGATATCTAGTACCCGTAACACAAGCTTAGAGCTTACCAGCTTACCGGCTAGATGTTGTTATGTGAAATGTCTGGAAATATTTATTTATATATTTATTTATTTTATTTTTCCAGGGGATTGCTCACGTTCTTTCCGAAAGACACCATCCGGTATCTGCGCGTGTTGTTCCGAGGAATGCTGCAACAGAGAGGAGAAGTTACCGGCACCAGGGACCTGCTGGATGCTCTCATCAACATGAAGCAAGCCGCCGCTAAGGAGGGAGAAGGTTCGAGAACATTCCATAACCTTCTAGAACATTCCAAAGTGATATAGCTAGATAATTCCAATAGTATTGAAGTTACTGACATCAGGATGAAGTACGATGATGATATGAGATGATGATGTTTAAGACTAAAGATGATCAGATGATCAGGTTCCTCTCAATTTCTTAATCCGTATTTGGAGAGGAATAATTAAATAAATATTTCCGGAGCTTGTGACTGATATACTACTTAGATACATTATACATGGTCATCATAAAAAAATAGGTAGGTATTATGTCTGTTAGCGAGTCCTAAAATGCTGGACTTCTATTTTTTGCTTATCAATTAAATAAGACGTATACATTGAAAAATGTACTATTTTGCTCAAAAGCATAAAATCACGTGAAACTTCAATCCACTGCATCGTTTAGATTTTTCGTTGCAAGAAAATTATATGGGTATTTTTTAAAGCTGGGTCCACATTTGTATCATTTCATCAGGCGTATCGTATCCAGTATCTGTATCATAAATATGGACGGTCATTTTATCCATGTCGTATCGTTAAGGCATATCTTGTAAAAACGCGTCCATACTTATGAGATACTGTATCATGTCAGCGTATCGACTTTAACTTTACAAATATGGACGCTTCATTTTTTCTTCCGATTCCTGTTCGATGCAACGCGTATCCCCTTTGATGATCGCGGAAAAACCGACACAGGATGGTTCGGGGTGTATCACGTATCGTATCACGATACAGTATCATGATATAGTATCAAAATACGTCCATACCACCGATTGTGATACGCGTATCGGATACGAGGTGTATCAAGATACGCGATCATTGCGGATCGGGCCGTATCGGATACGGCATGTATCATTAACGTGTATCATCTTGCGTCCAAACTAGCGATCGTGATACGCGCCGAGGCCACGCGACGGAGATACGATACACCGAAATGATACAAATGTGGACCCAGCTTTAGTAATCTAAATGAATGATAATAATGAAACGTACGAAAAATTGTGTACTACGGTGTACACAATTTTTCGTACATTTTGTTACATAAAGTGAAAAACCTTAGATTTTATTTCAATTGTGTAGCAAAATTTAGACTATTTATTTAAATATTTTCAGAGATGAGCGAAGACCTACTACTGGCGCAAGCAGCCATATTCTTACTGGGAGGGTTCGACACATCCGGAGCCACCATGACCATGATCTTGTATGAACTGGCGCATAATATTGACTTGCAAGTACGTAAAAAAACAAAAGAAGGTGTGTGTGCGATTCACACGAAGTGAAACTTCAGTAAATCGACGAAAGAATAAGAAGAATAAAAAAAAGTGTGTGTGTGTCAGCTACGACGCACGATTGGAGTCTACTACTTACGAACTATAATAATTATGATATATATCGAATAAAAAAAAGGGTAAATTAACGCATCTGCTAAAATGATAAGAGAAACATACATATATCTGTAATTATTCGGATTATTTATATTACTTCAACTACTACTACTTATACTACTCAACTACGAAGTATCGCGCAAAGAAATTTAAATAAAGCATTGTATTTGTGTCTCTTACCATTTCCGTTTCATCTTTTTGCATCCGGTTTGAAATCACTACGATTCTTTAGAAGTTTCACTTCAAAAAAAATTGTTAAGTCGGTTTACTGACGATAGTTGAACATGACAACGTCAAAAGAAAACATGTAAATGTATTATTGGCATCCTCACTCAAGTAGGAGAGAGACAGAAATCGAATGCTACCGAACGCGGAGGCCGATTGTGCCTCTTTGTCGCTCGTTCCGCGCTCTCACTTGCACTTCAAGCCCTAAATGGAACGCCTCAGAGCGAGGTAACGCCGCATGCATGAGTCATGTTTCTTCGGCAGCTAGATTCTGTAAAGAACAAAATATACCAAATTATAGTCTGTTCGCGGAGACAAACTAATAGGGAAATCATAGACGGCACGTTATTGGTCGCAGATAACGAACATAGGGCACGTGCACACTGTGGCCGAAAGTCAGTCTCACCTGTCGCGGTGCGGACGTGCCGGACGTGTCGTTTAGTGCTCGTTATATTGTGTTCTCAGTATTGTATTTTACGTTGACCTGGCTTGCTTTTTAGACTGTTTACCTCGTGATTTTGCGTGACGTACTAATTCTTGTTTTATTGTTGACCTGGCTTGCTCATCGGACTGTTTCCTATTAATTTTGTGACGTGGCATGTATATCGGACTGATTCACTGTTATGGCCGCTACAGCCGGCAGCCCGGTTATTAAAAAGCGGAAACGACCTTTTTATAAAAAAATAAAAATCTTTTATTTCAGACACAGTCCATAAATATAGAAAACATAAACATAAATAACATAAACATATACTGTCTTGTGCAGAAAGCGATCAATCTAGGAAAAAATATTTTTCATCAACGGAATAAAACTATAATACATAAACAATATGTATAGGTTCTCAGTACCATAATAAGTAGGTCAAATATCAATAAGCCACTCATCCTCAAAACCCCGGGCGAAAACCTAGCTAATAGTTTGAAGTGAGCAATCTAAACATAGCTTTACATTTTTTTAAAACGGCCACTCCCACTAACCAATCATAGTCTCCCACGCTAGTAGTCCCGTCCTTTTCACTTTCTTACAATTGTGCAAGAGAGCGCGCGCTATATTAGCTTGTCTCCGCGAACAGACTATAGGTATTATGTAGAAATATGAATTTGCTTTTATTTCAGGGTAAACTCTATAATGAACTTAGAGAAGCTAAAGAAAAGATTGGAGACGCTGATTTCGATGATAGCCTGCTTATGGAACTGCCCTACTTGAACGCTGTTATCAAAGGTAAGATTAAAGTAACCCTTAATATGTGCGGGAAGCGGGAAGTCACCGATTAAGATTAAGAGCTTAATTATTTTAGACTTTACATTAGATCTAGCTAGACATTGGCATCGACATTTTTTATTTGGCCATTATATGACACACTACCAAATACTAGGTTTTCTAAATGATTTATTTATTTTGTTTTTACTTTGACTTTGATTTATTTGTTTATTCAGGCACCGCCAACTGCACATATAACAATATTTAAAATTAAATTATATTATGTTATGTTTATTGTTTGAATGAGCAACACTTTCATGCTTTCAGTCGCATGAAATTTAAAGTGATGCTCATTTCCTTGGTCTGGGTGTTTAATATGTATAAATATATATATAACATTGTGTATGTATATTATACTAGCTGTGCCCGCGGTGTTACCCGCGTTACAATGGATTTTCCCGCAGAATGACTTTTTCCCGCGGTAAAAAGTAGCCTATGTTATTTTTCAGGCTCTAGAGATTTTGTGTACCAAATTTCATTCAAATCGGTTCAGTACTTTTTACGTGAAAGAGTAACAAACATCCATACATCCATACTTACAAACTTTCGCCTTTATAATAGTAGTAGGATTATAAGTATATCAGATGTCTTAGTACCCGTAACACAAGCTTAGAGCTTACCACCGGTTTAAATGTTGCTGTGTAGATTGTCCTGAATTATGTATTTATTTTATTTTTTATTGAAAATAAACTTACAATAACGACCTGAACTGACACAGTTTTCTTTGAGCAAGAACATAATTAAATCACCGGAAAATCCATTAATAAGTGATTAACATCACTTTGGAGGTTAAACTAATTTTAAAATCGCGCACAGGATTCGAACCTGCATCTCCGGGATAGCGCCCCGACGCGCTTCCAAATACACCAACGCGGCATTACATAATAGGTCGAAATTTGTGATGATTCTTAATTTTTTCTGCATAAAATTTAAAAATACTTTTGATTTTGAATAAATGTTTAATTGATGAATAACCCTCTAACCAGATTTTTATGACTTCGCTAGAAACACTTCGGATGTACCCTCCATTTGGCTGGCTGGATCGCGTCTCGGAGCAAGAGTACAAAGTAGACGAGAAACTGACACTGCCCGCTGGATCCGTGGTCTATGTCAACGCTGTCGGCATGCACTTCGACCCCCAGTACTTCCCTCAGCCGGAGCTGTTCTTGCCTGAGAGATTTCTGCCAGAAAATGAGCGCAATATCCAGCCTTACACGTACTTGCCGTTCGGAGATGGTCCTAGAGCTTGTATAGGTTGGTAAACTCTGTCTATCTTTGTCACTTCCAAAGCTAACGCAAATTACAATAATCATTTGGAAAAGGGGGTATATTCTAACTATCAATCTATCTTAACTACACCAATATGATAATTTCCTTTAAAACAATAAATAGGCATAATGACTACATGCATTTGCGAAAGTAAACACGGTTGAAATGTTTTTGATGACCAGTGTAGCGCGAAGGGAATAAACTCCTTAGTTTCAGTTTATTTATTGCAATATAACATAAATATTTAAGGACCCTGTGTATAGGGCATAGCAAAAATTTACTTACGTAGGTACTAATTAAAACGAATAACTAAGTATACATTTGAGATTTTTAGCACTTTAAGGAATCACCCTTTATTGGAATAGTTTATACCACCTCCGCTTTGGACGGCCAGATGGGGCTAACGTCGGGCAGCGAAGCGACAGACCGCGACCAGCGCGATGCGCGCGCTGTAATATTATTCTGTTTTCTCTGTTTATCTGTGTTTTTAACCGTTTCCTCTTGTTTGTTATTGTGTTTCTTATTTTGTTTAATTACACCGTCTGTGCATACCTGTCAAAACGAACCCTGAGATAATTTTTTTTAATGCTAAATAAGCCTTCATTTTACCACAATCTCACTGACTGATGTTAGGTGACGATGTGGTCTAAGATGGAGCAGAGAGACCTAGAATGTAGATGACTTCTCCGGGCCACATTACGAAACACGAAAAAATCGTTTCACGCACTGGCCCAGCCCGGAGGGTGGTGACAAGCCGCGGCCGAAGCCTACCGGAGACTGTTCTTAGCACCACCCGGAGGTCACGTGTGAGGATTCAGAGGGTTAACACTTACGGACGTGAACAGACAAAACCTCCAAAATCTATATCTTATCTTAAACCTGTATTTAACAGATTTAGCACTTACTCGTACATAGGTTTATGAATAATGTTCTATAACCTTAACGTCTCATATTAATAATTATTATTGACTGCTTCAGTGGCGCAGTGGGCGAGGGTCCGCTTGCGGCGCAAGAGGTAGCGGGTTCGATTCCCGCCGAGGGTGAAAGTGTTTGTATGTTCTGCAAGCACTTTCTCCTTGGTCTGGGTGTTTAATATGTATAATAAAAAATATCTAAGTATGTATGACTATTATATTAAGTATATCAGATATCTAGGAATTGTCTGAAAATATTTATTTATATTTATTATGTGAAGTATTTTTAAGAGTTATTGTGTAATAATATTTTTTCCAGGTCGTCGTTTCGCTCAGCAAACCATTCGCATCGCGTTAGCGTTCATCTTCCTGAGGTTCAGCGTCCACCCCCCCGCCGGCGCCCCGCCGCCCCGACGCGTCGAGTTCGACACGCGAGGTATCTTCTACATGCCTACTGAGGAACTCTCGCTGATATTCACAATAAGGGAACAAGAACAGAGACTGATTGATGCTTGAGAAGTGCAAATAAATAATAATAATAATGAGTGTTTTTTCTTACTAATCTCACTTTTCGCATGCTTATCACGACGACTTTGAGGTTAAAAAGTCGTTGGCTTATCCTGTAGGATAGAGTATACTAAGAAATATATCTGACGCACCGTGGTTCCTGAAAATCTGCTACCATCCCAATCACCTGGCATCTCAGCTCACTAACATAACCTATCCGAAAAGGCTAAAAAGACAACACATTATGGAACTAGGCGCATGATCAGTACAATGATGAGGGAAATGATCACTGGACCTAACCGACATAAGACAGCACACCTGCTTATAGACTGTAGACTGATTGCAGATAAAAATACAACAAATAAAAATAAAAAAAAACCTGTAGGATATTGTGTTACGCTGATCATCGGCGCGTGGTAATTCGTATGGACGCTATAGAATCCTTTTAGAATAACGCCGCTCATCTAGGTACTGACTACGATCAGTCCTGACAGTATTTCCATACAGATTGCTACGCGCAACGCCAGATGATCAACATGACTGATCAAAGTCAGCCCTCGCTGTCCGCGCCGTGGTTCCGCTCGTGTGACGAAATGATTACGTTTGAATATGAAGCCGTATCCACAGGCTTCAGGTTGTAAGTTGTTATTTTAACACCACGCGCGTGTTACAAATCTTAGCCTCTTGACAGCCGTAGGTACAAACAGACTGACGGACGACGAAGACTCAGTAATAAGGTCTCGTTTTGCTTCTTGTTACAAACATTAAACAACACCCTCTATACGAAATACAAAAAAAAAGAAAAAAAAAGTGTGTGTGCAATTCACACACCATAGAAGTGAAACTTCAGTAAATCGACGAAAGAATAAGAAGAACAAAAAAAAAGTGTGCGTGTGTCAGCTACGACGCACGATTGGAGTCTACTATTTATAACAATTGTATTTCGTTCCTTCGTCCTTCTATATTAGAAAACATAATGTAGTATGCGTACTAGCTACTGCCTTTCTACCACTAAGTTATAAGCATATACTCTCACGTTTTTATTTTTTCTTTATTGCGGGTACATCTACCTCTTACGCCAGGTCTCCTGTACGGATTCTCATTAGCGTTTTAGTGCCTTGCCGATCACCGCTTTTTCTTTAAAAACTCAGCAAAATAGTGTTTAAACAATGCCAAAACGCCGTTATTATGACGAAGACAGTGATGATAGTGATCATTTACAAAAAAAAATGAAAAAATACGAGAAAAAACTCGCAAAAATACATAGACGCAAAAGACAAAGGAATCGATCAGAAAGCAGCTCACCCGGGATTATTTCACCAATACTTTCAGAAAATGAAGGTTTGTTGAGCAATACTTTAATTTGTGTCTATTACAGAGAGAATTAATATATCTACGATATTCTAGATACTGTTTTAAAACAATATTTCTTAAATTGTTTCCTTTTTACGTGTTGTGTTCATTTCTTGGGAATGATTCCTTCACGATATTGAGGATGGGCTAATATTCTGCTCAAAAAACCGCAACTGTGTACATTTACAAGGAATGTTACCGTTGTTGCTACCTTTGTTAACATGATAATTATGTTAATGATTATTTAAGCCATGCCACTTGGGTTCTTGGACAATTTCCACGCAAATAAAAATTTGCTTTAAAAATGTTATGCACATCTAAATAGGGATGTTGCTTTCATTTAAAATATACACGACACGCAACAACCTTCTATAATATATGTTTTGACTCTATATTGTATTGTTTTTGTAATTTCAGAAGAAAGAATAATTACTTCAGAGGTAAACAGGGTGAAAAATACATTTGCTGAAAGTACTAGTGATCTAATTACCCAGCCTTCTGTAGTAGCAGAAGTACAGCAAACAAGTACATCAACTACATTAGATGAGACGGTAACTAACATTCCTAAATTAAGCGAAGACATATTAAACCTTTTGGGGGAAACACCAACAAAAGATAAAAAATATGGACCTGAAATTCGAGGAGAATTAGCAGTGCGCTGGGAACACATATGTACCACCGGTTTATCTAAGGATGACAAAAAGGAACTTATAGAGAAACATTTAGTTCTAAAAAATTGCAAATTAGTTGATGCTCCAAAGCTTAACCCAGAAATAAAAGCAGCTTTATCGGATGTTCTCATTAAAAAAGATAAAGCATTAGAATACAAGCAAATTCAGTTCGCGGCTAGCATTTCATGCATAAGCGATGCTCTTACTCAACAGTTTACGCTGGAGCACAAAGATCCGACAACAATAAAATTGTTACTTGAAGCAGGACGCCTCCTGTGTGATTCTCAATATAGGGAATCGACAACAAGGAGAAATTTCATATGTTCCACGCTCAAAAAAGATTTTAAAGACCAGCTCATAAATACAGATATAGATGAATTTTTATTCGGTGAAAAATTAGCGGACACCTTAAAATCTGCTAAAGCTATTTCTAAATCAGGAGCAGAAATAAAAACACCTTTTCCTAAGAAAAATATTCCAGCTAATCAACAGAAGCAAACTGGAGCTCATTTAAACCAGAAGCCTCCGCTCCACGCTGCCAGGCCGGCCGGAGCTCTGAGGAGGTACGAGCCGACGACTTCGACAGCCCGCCCGCCGCCGCCACGACAGCCGCAGGCGCAGCAGCCGAGGCGACCGCCGCCGCGCTGGCAGCCTCCACCGGCCCCGCGACGCTAAATCCGGTACGTGCTGCTGGACGATTGACCTATTTTTATGATCAATGGAAATTGATTACTAACAACCCTCTAGTACTATCGTGGATCAAAGGATACAAAATACCTTTTACATATCCGGTTTTTCAACCGGTTGAGCCTAGTTGTCCATTATTTTCAGAGGCAGAATCTGTTCAATTAAATGAATCTATATGTGATCTTATTCAAAGTGGAGCCATCTCACCTTGTGCACCCTGTGAAGGGCAGTTTATCTCCCCATATTTTCTTGTAAGGAAACCTAATGGCAAAAACAGGTTTATTTTAAGCTTGAAACACCTTAATAAATTTATTACAACAGAACACTTCAAAATCGAAGATTTGAGAACAACACTAAAATTAGTTACCAAGAATTTTGTTACATGGCTTCATTGGACTTGAAAGATGCGTATTTTCTTATAGCTATAAATTCAAAATTTAGAAAATATCTACGGTTTAAGTTCCGGAATTTACTTTATGAGTTTAATGTTTTACCTTTTGGCCTTAACACATCGCCGTATGTGTTTACTAAAATTTTAAAGCCTGTAATGTGTTTATTGAGAACTTTAGGTTATCTGTCATCAATTTATTTAGATGACATTTGTGTTATAGCACAAAAATATCATAGTTGTTTACATAATATTACTCACACGAGAAGTATATTGGAATCATTAGGTTTCATGATTAATTTTGAAAAAAGCTGCTTGATTCCCAGTACCTTATGTAAGTTCCTGGGATTCATTATAAATACGAAAAAATTTCACGTTAGTTTAACAAATCAAAAACGTAATTTAATTAAAAATGAAATTGTATCAATACAACAACAAAACCGTTGCAAAATTAGAAGCTTCGCGCGCTTGGTAGGTCTTCTTACCTCATCCTGTCCTGCAATACAGTATGGTTGGATGTACACAAAGAAGATGGAAAGATGTAAATACCTTGCCTTGTGTAAATTTAACAACTACGAAAGTTACATGCCAATACCTCAATATTTACAAGACGATTTTTGTTGGTGGTTTAGATCTATTAATAGTTCAGTAAATCCTATAAATATAGCAAACACTATTATAGTTATTATTTTTCTTAAAACCTTTAAAATTATTGCAAAAGGAGGAAAAGCATAAAACATATTATGTTCTTTCCAATCTAATGTCCCGCATTTACCGCAAATGCTCCTGGATCCCTATTCCATGAGACATATTTTTCACACTTATTGTTAATTCGAGAAGCAAACATGTCTATTTTTGGTTGACCAATTGTTTGTACTATTTTTTGGAAATAATATTTTTTAAGTTCCCATTCAGTATCTGGATGAGATCTACGTGACTCTGCATCTGCTAGTTCGGTATCTTCTGAACTTATATAAGATGCGAAGACGTACAGTAACACGCGCGTGGTGCCATATCTCAGGAACCGATTTTGAGGGATGATGTATTTGTATAACAATAAATACACAAATAAAAACACAAAATAACACACTTATAAAAACTTTTTTGATACCAATACTTATTTTTGGCTGATTTTTATTTTAAAATAATTATGTTTAAACTGTACACGGAACTTTATATTATTATGTAGGTCTCATAATTCTCAAATTTATTGTCGTTCAAGTTCAATAATATTGTATTAATTTTTATAAAATCTAATATATAAAATTATCGTGTCACAGTTTTCGTTGCCATTTTCTCCGAAACGGCTTGACCGATTTTGATGAAATTTTGTGAGCATACTGTGTAGGTCTGAAAATCGGCCAACATCTATTTTTTCATTTTGCAAAACAACGTTTGCGTTTTAACGGGGTCAGCTAGTATTAAATAAAGGAAACATTATTGTGTAGGATCTTAAGTAAACAAATTATTTTAGGGAGATAATAAAATACATTTTCTTTATAAATTTAAAAACCATTAAAGGATCTCGTATTTATTATATAAAATAATGCCCGCTGGGACGGGAACAACCATTAAACTGATAAGATTAATGAATGTAGGACACATGCAATTTGATAGCGTTATCATGTTTATGTATTGCTAATTAACAAGATATTGCACTTTGCTTTACTTACAACGCAAGAGTTTTTTTTTATGTAAGTACCTAACTTTCTGTCTATGGAATAACAGTTATATTTTTGGGCCTTACTCCTCCCGACACACGCAAGTGCGTGATTGTCCACCATTTCTGGGAAACCCTGTATATCTGAGTGGATCGGTCGAGTACGAGTATCAGGTGTAAGAGAATAAGGTGTTGTATTTGATCGATAAATCTGCTAAGTTAGGCACATTAATTTAGACGAAGTTTAAAATATTACACACATAATGATCAACTCCATCGATTTTACAGCAAAAATACAAACAAACAAATACTAGCAAGTAAATTATTCACAATTTCCATCCTTATTTATACCATCGTCGCTTACCATTCTGCTCATACTTTCGTAGCAATACGTCTTTAGAAAGCTGACGTGGAAATAGCGCGATGTGGTTGATTCTGGGATTAGTGTTGGTGGTGTTTGCGGTTTGGCTGGGAGTGCGGTGGCGACGCGTGCGGGCGCACTGGGCGGCGCGCGGGGTGCCGCACTCCGCGCCGCACCTGCTCCTCGGCACACTCACTTTCCTCATGAAAGAGAACCCTGTAAGTCAGACTGGCTAGCTGAGAAACAGCCTCGATCTAGGAATAGTCACTAAGTCAAGCCAAAACGCTTATTTCCTTATGCACAGGGAATACACGGACAGGTCAACTTAAAGTTAATTAAACGAAATATTGTAATCTATATATATAAAAATGAATCCCTATTTCCCTTGGTCACGGCATCACGCCTGAACGGCTAGACCGATTTTGCTAATTCTTTTTTTGTTCTGTTCGTTATTATCAGGCGAAGGTTCTTATGAAAGAAAAAATTAAGGAAATTGCGCGGAAAATTAGAAAATTAAAAATTACTTAACCACCATAAAAAAATATTAAACTTTTTTAATGGCCTAATATTAAAAGATCAATTTAATATTATGAACCAATTCCAATTCAATATTCATAGTCATAACTATAGGGTCAGCTAGATCAACCTGACAACTTTATATAATAAAACAATTAACTTAATAAAATAAAAAAAACTGCTCATTTATGGCGTCTAAGGCGGAACAAAGTTCGCCGGGTCAGCTAGTATAACAAATAAAATAACTACCTACCTAAGCTATTTGCTTGACATTGTCTTGACAGTCCGCTTCAAGTTTTTACACAGCGTTATCAGTTTTAAGGTTCCGTACCCAAAGGCTGTAACGGTAACCTATTACTGAGACTTCGTAGTCTGTCTGTCTGTCTGTCTAGAGTTCAGGTTACGTAGTAATTTATTATTCTATGGTTCAGGTTAGAACTGCAGTACGTACTTGCGCCGCCATTCTTGACTTAACAATATAAAATTGTGATTCTTTCTTGAGCCTGCTTATTCGTGGACTCCAAAGCGCAAAAGCCAAGACCTCCATGGGAAATTTACCCGAATATACTTCATACATCAAGGCCACAACACCATTATACTACTGTCGCAAAGCCGCCTAGCGTGGCGGTTATTGGCAAACCAACCTCAACGATTTTAAAACATAAAATACGTTAGTTAATTTTGTATTATGTAAGCAAAAGGGTACATACGGACTCCCTTGTCTATGGAGTGTTTTAATGCTTCTTAATAAATATATAATTATAAATAACTACGTTTAAAAACCTTTAACATTTATAATTCCAGGGTTGCTCGAATAAAACAAGAATTTTCAAAATCATTTCACAACTTACGGTGATATCACTCCACCTCTTTTTAACCCCCGACCAAAAAGTAAAAATAAGTTTGACGTGTCTGTCTGTCTGTCTGTCTGTGTGTCTGTCTGTCTGTCTGTCTGTGTCACCATAGCTCCCGAACGGATGGAGCGATTTCAATTTAGTTTTTTTTTGTATGAAAGGTGAGTCTGTCGCGAGTGTTCTTAGATATGTTTCATGAAAATCGGTTGTGCCGTTTAAAAGTTATGGGGGTGAGAGTGGGTAAGGAAAACCGAAAATCTGCAAATATACAAGTGTGGGGTATCAAATGAAATCGCATCGCGTCCACATTACAAAATATTATGTTGTTTTACGTTTAAGGAAATTAAGGCATGGGAATCGGGGGTTTTTCTTAAATTTTGAATTTAGAGTTATTTGTCAGTGAAAATTAACGACCCAGGCCTATGTACAGCAGTAGATAATACCTATAATGATATCTATTATTCTGTTCTGCAGGCGCTATGGTTCCGTCGAGCATACAAATCCTTCAACGGCCCATACTTCGGCATGTGGCTGTTCTGGAGACCAGCGCTGGTGGTGAACTGCCCGCGGCTGGCGCGCCGAGTGCTGCTGAAGGACGCTGACAACTTCAGGAACCACTTCCTCAGCTCGGGGAAGAGTGATCCTATTGGACATCTTAACATTTTGACCAGTAATGTGAGTGGATGTGTGTCAGTATTTTCTAAAAACTAATACAACTTGAGCATGAAGACTTAGAAGGTGGCTTCTCCGGGCCACATTACGAAACACGAATAATCGCTTCACGCATTGGCCCAGCCCGGAGGGTGGTGACAAGCCGCGGCCGAAGCCTACCACCAGAGACTGTTCTTAGCACCACCCGGAGGTCACGTGTAAGGATTCAGAGGGTTACCACTTACGGACGTGAACAGACAAAACCTCCAATACAACCTCCTTTTAGCAATATTTCTAAGAGTATTAAAGGACCTATCTTTATTACGGAGTTTACTATGTACCTAAAAATAAAGAAAAATAACTAATCTCAAGTGTCAGTAACAATAATCTAGCTACCTAAATTCACATTTATATCTAAATAATATTATTAATGCGAAAGTAAACACAGCCTTATTTATCTTACGTACCGTAAAATTAATATGTGCTAACAAAATGCACCTATTCCACTAAGTTCAACTATAAGTTCAACCGTTGAACTAATTGCACCAAAAAATTCCAGTTCTTTCAACTTTGTTATTTTTTTCTAATAATTGAACTTTCTGGACAATATTGGTGCTATTAGTTCAACTTTCTGTCACAAAGGAAGAGCCATGGTAATTAGTGGATACTTATTTTTATTTTTTAAGTAGGTACAATGTTTAAGAACGTAAACTCTCTTAAAACAGGGGTACGGATAATTTACCATTTACTAGCTGCATTTGCATGTCCAATATTATATTGTCATTTATAACATATTCTCTCTTTCGTTTTTTCAGTAACTGTTGCCTTTCAATTTTTCCTCTTTTAAATGTTGTTAATTTCGCGTCGTCGTGTAGCACTTTCAATAATTGTATTAAGTTTACCTGCTTTTGTTTAATAGCGTTATTTAATTTCAAATGCCAACCCTCCACGTTATTGTTAGTACGGTGTCTTTCACCGAAAATACACCATAATCGTATAACATCACTACTTTTGAGCCAAAAATTTTTAAAATATACAACAAATTCATTTAATTCCGTTTCAACATGAAGTTTTAAAAAACTTATTTTGTTTAGTATATATTCCCAACCTTCTAAAATGTGTTGGCTGGGCAGAAGGGGTAGTACACTAGTAAGAGCTATAATTTTTTTAATGTATCCCGGTTTGGTTAGTTTTAATCTTTTTGCTTTTCTCCATACACTATTAGAGTACCTAGTGATAGTAACAACCTTTCACGTCTATATTCGGAAAAATTGAAGCAATAGCTGCCCTTGCCGCTTCTTCATAGTCGGAAGTACACTTGTTAGGTGCAAATCCCGGCAATTGAGATTTTATTATTTTAAACAAATTCATATAAGATCGTTCGGACATGCCGGTCATTAACGCATATATAAAAGGTACAATATTAGTTTCTGTTTCGTTACTGAAAGCGTCAAAATGTATCTTATAAATTTGTTTGAAAGGAAAAGGACAAGCTTTAAAAGTCCCGTGAATAAAGATGTGCTTTATCTTCTCGACATTATGTCTATTTTCCTGGGTACAAAACATTAGTATCCTTTCTCCGTCGTAATTGAAGTCACCCAGTAGAAAAGATGAATATTTAGGTGGCACAATAACCTCCGCTGGATTGACGTAACAAAACTTGGGCATACCTTAAAGATAACATAACATATTCTAGATAACCTTTTTGTGTACGGAGATTGCATTACTGTCTAGGAATAGGAATATCCACTAAACAGTATTTATATTATTTCGAAATCGGATTATTATTATTATTATTACCATTGTGACAGAAAGTTGAACTAATAGCACTAATATTGTCCAGAAAGTTCAATTTTTAGAAAAAAATAACAAAGTTGAAAGAACTGGAATTTTTTGGTGCAATTAGTTCAACGGTTGAACTTATAGTTGAACTTAGTGGAATAGGTGACAAAATGAGCCCGGGCAGTGCACAAGACAATATAAGAATCGTGTACGAAGGTAGGCACTCAAATATATATTTGTAATTGGATGTTCATTTCATAATTATTTATTTCTTAAATTATGGAGTAAAATTAAAACTTCTAATTTTACTCAATAATCTTTATTGGTCCTAAATTAAGATTAGAGTTCGGCAAAGAAATTGCCTTGTTATAATACAAGGCAATTTCTTTGCCGGTGAAGTGGTACCCACAAATTATTCCAGGACCCCATATGGTCGAACACAAGGAAGCGTTTGTCCCCGGTGTTCACGACAGCCAAGCTGCGTTCCTTCCAAGGCATGGTGCGGGTGAAGACCAATGACCTGGTCCAGCGCATCCAGCGGGAAATGGAGCACTTGCGGGTCGACCATTTACGGGTGAGTGTGATATTACTGCAAAGGTCTTGTGAGTGCAGTTAAATAGACAGTAAACGAAGAAGAGATGAGTTTCTTGGTTTTCAATTCAGTTCAGTTCAGTTTCTTGTAATTGGACTTTGCGCTTGAAGCGGCAATTTGCCAGTGTCGAGTTAAATAAAATATTATAAAGTGAAAAAAAATGTTACTCAGTTGAACGCCATTTTCAAACTTCGGTTTTCAATTCAATTGCTAATAATTTGACTCTGCGCTTGAAGCGTCAGTTTGCCAGTGTCAAGTTAAATAAAATTATAAAGTTTAAAAGATGTTACTTATTTCAGTTCAACGCCATTTTGAGTCTCCTTCTTGGTATTAGGTAAGCAGTACATCAAAGTGTTATGAAATATGACAAGAACACGAGGTAACGAGAAAAAAGTTTCTTGATCATAGAGGTTACGTTGGCTATTGACGGCGGAATAGCCAGTCACGAATTACATAAACCTTAAAAAAGGGAGATGATTACTGCTAGCTTTTTTATGTGCTAGTGGCGCCATCTGTTATAATCATTTGTCCTTTTGCCTGGGGGTTCCCTAGCATCTTTCGCTAGGTCCTCTACTTTTTATGATCTACATATAACTTTTATTATATTTTTAGTTAAGTATAGTGCGCATGTTTGTTTCTTTTGTTATTCTTCTTTATTATTTGTGGGAACTTGTAATTAGCCTTTAAGTATTATATAGTTTATATTATTGTTTTATTAGCTGTAAGTTTTCCTAAGATTGTAAAAATAAAATAAAATAAATAAATAAAATATAGTAAAACTTGAGGTGTATCACGAACAGCTAACATCAGAAGGTAAGTATTTCATGACAAAAATATCAGATGCTTCTTGGGATAAATTTTATGCTGAATTATTGATACAATTTTATTTTTACTAAATAGACAAGACCTGATCTTGTCTATTTCTGAATGGCTCAGTGATTTTTATATATGAAAATTGTAATATTGACACAATATCTTTTCTTCAATTTATGCAAAAAACAAGAGACACATCCGTAATCTTTGCAGGCACGTTTATCACTTATTAAAAATCATTTAAATATCTCTTATCAGGAAGTGCTTACGGACTACACAACGGACGTGGTCGGCGAGTCCGCGTTTGGCCTGAAGTCCGAGTCCACCAAGACTGGAGACAGCATTATCAGGAAAGTCACTCGCGAGTTCATGGAATACAACTTCTTGCGGGGACTGTCCTGGTCTAGCATCTTCTTCTTGCCCGAAATGGTGGATATTTCTGGGTGAGATAGCAATCATAGTTTGTTGATGTTATTAGAAATGGAATATCTCTTAATTTATTACTCTAGGGAATTCTCTCACGATCTCTAAATGCGGGTGGTGGAGGGCACGGGAGTCACACACTGGAGCGAGCCTATTAAGACAGCACGTCCATACTTAAAGGTTGAGATTAAGTAGGTTATATTCGTTTGTCATACACACACATACACCAATAAGCACCCTTATTTACGTTCCCTCTGCTGGGACACAGGGATTACTCTCTTCTCGTGAGAGATTATACAAGTGCGGGTTTGTCTTATTTATTAAATACACACAATTGAACACACAATAATTTTAGATTCATTATTGGATTCTTAAATATTGTGTTCTAAATACATTAACTATAGCGCTGGTTAGCGCTAGACTTTACTCGGAGATGGGGAACTCGTACTCAATCATCATCATCACCCTATTAACGTTCCCACTGCTGGGAGCTGGGACACAGGGATTTCTCTCTAGGCGAGAGAGATTAGGCCTTAATTCACCTCACTGGCCAAGTGCGGGTTGGTGAATGTCACATGTCCTTCAAACTCTTTAAAGTTCTCAGAACATGCCGGTTTCCTCACGATGTGAACCTTCACCGTTAAAGCGCACATAAATGTCTTAAGATGAAAAATCCAGAGGTGCGTGGCGGGGTATGAAACCACGACCTTCGGAATGAAAGTCGAGTGTCCTCCCACTTAGCCAACACGGTTTTTTTCCTACCTACTTAATAATAATTGATTAATGATAAGGTACTATTAAGTCTGTGACATCTGAAATATCTATGATGGGATCAGCTAACAAAAATACGAGAACTTCACGCCTTAAGCCATCAAACTATCTCCGGTCAAATATGATACCTTATCTACCTATCTGTGTTTTTTTTTCCATTCTGCAAAATCTAGAACCTATTTACTAACTTCACAACTCACTAGTCAAACGTTGTCCAGGACTATATTTTTGACTCTTTCACATTCTTACCATTTTCAGAGGCCTCCTATCGTTTTTCCCCAAACACACAATGCGATACTTGCGCGTGGTGTTCCGTGAAATGCTGGAGCAGCGAGGCCACGTCACCGGCACAAGGGATCTACTAGACGCTCTCATCAACATGAAGCAAGACGCCGCTAAGGAAGGAGAAGGTTCGAGAACATTCCAGATCCTTCTAGAACATGTTGGTCTTATAGCTAGAACATTCCAAAAAAAGTAGCAGTAGGTACACCAAATCCACATTTGTAAAGAAATCTCATTTTACTGATATTGCGATGGAACCTTGTCACAATAACAACTGCGTGCCGTCATCCGTCGCAAAAAGTCGGTACAGATAGAAAAAAAAGTAATTTGTATTTAAACCAGGTTGACTCATGCTCTTGTCGTAATATCGTCACAGTATTTTTTGCAACGCCTGTGGCACAAGCCACACTTTCCGTAACTTTGGTAGAATTTTGCAAAATATTTAAAATGTCTATTACTAGTTGCTTCGACATTAAAATGTCCCCAGTAGTATTCAAAGCACTTTTTACGGCAGAGTCAGAGACAGACGTCTGTCTGTCTGTTACAGACGGACAGACAGACAGACACGTCAAACTTATAACATCCCTCTTTTTTAGTCGGGGGTTAATAATTATATGTTTTCTTCCTACAACACCAGTGTCAATTTTGTTACTCTTGATCCTGTCCATCCAAAGGTTCCCTGGAAGAGATCGCTCATAGTGATAAGGCCACCCATTGTACTCCAAAATTATATTGCTTTATTCCTACTTGACTCTAATGCTCCTTATAGATTTCTCGACTGAACTTGTTCAAACACTATTTTTCAGAGATGAGCGAAGACTTTCTGCTGGCACAAGTGGCCGCGCTTCTTCTCGGCGGGTTCGATACTTCAGGGGCTATATTTACCATGGTTTTGTATGAACTCGCTCATCATCCTGATATGCAGGTGAGGAGGAATTAATAATAAAGGAGATACATATACAATAGCATTATTGTATCCAATGTAACAGTATTGTTGTCAGCGCTTTCTCGACGAGAGAG
Organism: Gymnoscelis rufifasciata; assembly: GCA_929108375.1. Taxonomy (NCBI): domain Eukaryota; kingdom Metazoa; phylum Arthropoda; class Insecta; order Lepidoptera; family Geometridae; genus Gymnoscelis; species Gymnoscelis rufifasciata. The sequence goes on from OV815314.1 coordinate 14,755,386, forward strand.
AGATTCTTCTTCTTAATCGGTACACTCTTGCTAGCGTGGTCGTGGTCATCATTGGAAGTTTCCACAGCAACAGAGCGAGGGAGATTAGGCATTACAATATTCACCACGCTGGATAAGTCAAAGTCAAAAAGTTTATTTCCTTAAAAGCACAGGTCAACTTAAAGTGCGTGTTGGTGAAAGTTACATCTGCTTTAAACTCTTCAAAGTTCTCAGACCAAGCCGGTTTCGTCGCTGTTTTCTTTCACCGTTACATCACGACTTTAAAGCGAACATAATTTTTTCATAAAAATCCAGACAGAGTTTGACCTTACCGACCTTCGGAATAAAAGTGCTCACACCTATTCAACACGTTTTTTTCGGAGTAATGCTAACTGCGAATTAGCATGTATCCAAAACATTTCGATGTACCTTGCGTTCACTCCCTCTATTAAAATGCGCGACAATTAATAAGCCAAAATGCGCAAAAGCTGGCCGATAAGTTACATCCATTCGCTGGTTGGTTTACACAATTAGTGTGTAACAAATCATCGAACAGCTCGTTGTTCTGATACAGGTTAATGCGCTAGGTACCACCAACCTTTTTGTTTTCTAACTTTTGCACCATTTCATTTTCTTAAGAAAAGAACAAGCATATGAATTTCAGGATAAGCTCTACAACGAACTGAACGAAGCAAAAGAAAAGATTGGAAATGCTGATTTAGATGATAGCCAGCTGACTGAACTACCATACTTGACTGCAGTGTTGAAAGGTCAGCTTAAAGATTATATAAACTTTTCAACGTATTCTTCGCTTTAAGCGATAAGACCGCCGATTTTACAACAAATTATTATTATTTGGCTATTGATTGTTATTTTAATGTTAGTCTGTAAGCATTGGTATGCAATAAAGATATTATCTATCTTCTGAAAAGTAAAAAAGTCATACTATTTTGTAATGCTGTGATGCACTTAATTTGTGACCCCACACAATAATGTTTGCAGATTTTCCATTTTCATCAAACATGTCTAAGAACACTCGCACAAAACTTACTTTTCATACAAAAAACTCTAAATTGAAATCACTTCATCCGTTCGGCAGCTATGATGCCACAGTCAGACAGACCGACAGACAGACACGTCAGACTTATATAACCAAAAGATTTTGAAGTGAAACTTCTTTAGAATCTTTGTGATTTCAAACCAACGGATGCAAGCCAATCTTAAACGCTAACAAGGTTAAGCAACGTTGCGCGACGCCAGTACTTGGATGGGTGACCGCCCGAACAAAATCTTTTTGCACAGTATTTTTTTTTATTCATTTCATTCTTTTGTCAATTTACTGAAGTTTCACTTCTATCGTGTGTGAATCGCACATACACCTTTTTTTTAATGTTGGTATAAAATATCTTGCTATTTTCAAACCTGCAGAAAATAATGATTGCAGAAACGCTGCGAAGATACCCACCAATGGGCTGGCTGGACCGGGTCGCAGCGCATGACTACAAGATAGACGAGCACCTCACCATAGCCGCAGGCACCGTCGTCTACGTCAACGCTATCGGCATGCACTTCGACCCGGAGTACTTCCACCATCCGGAGCAGTTCTCACCGGAACGCTTCCTGCCGGAGAACGAGTGTAAGATCGTTCCGTATACGTACTTGCCGTTCGGAGACGGGCCCAGGACTTGTCTAGGTAAAGTTAAGGGCCCCTTATACCGCAAATGCTGTTTTTAAAATCAATATGAATCAGTCAAATATTGACGTAAAATTTTGAAAAAAATATATGTTTCAGTTGAGGATCTTACAGAGTGCAATTCGTTAACATTTACACAATAAGATGAACTTCGCTCGATAGAAAAAAATACCAAAGTTGCCTCTTTTTAAAAAACATTTTCAATACTGTGCCTAAAAAAATAAATTTATTGACCTTATTTTTACACCAATCTTTAGATAAATCATTTTTCTAGTGCAAATCGCTGAGGTGCGTGTTGTAGTGTTATTTTCCTATTAATTATGCCTAAATACCTACAAACCCGCGAGCGGCGCGACGCCCGCGGGCTTCGTCAGTCGCGCGGTGGCGCTTACCGACGACGGACCTGTGCCAGTGCTCTTCCCGCCCGACGAGCGACGTGCGACGTGAAAAAAAAAGGTGTGTGTGCGATTCACACACGACAGAAGTGAAACTACAACAATTAATAAAAACCGTAATTGGTTTTACAAGTACAAGGACAACTGTCTATTTGGTATTTGGGCCGGGGAAAAAGAACCAGTCAAAGTCAAAGTATCTTTATTGCATTATTACATGTAGTTTAAATGGTAGGTATTATAATAAGGTTTTGTATCAATGTAATTTGCCCATTGGAGCGTGCAACATTTTGATTAACAACAATTTAATAATAAGAAATTTTAAATAATAATTGTATATAATTAAAAAATAAACATGTCAATAATTTGATATATTAGATTAAATTAAATAAAATATTAGTTAATGATTAAAAATAATTACACATTACATTTATTTACCAATGGTTTTGTCATTTAAATATTCGGCAACTGTATAATAACATTGTATAATAACAGTACATATCGAAAGAATCGAAAAAGATGATGAATTTTGGAAATCAAAGATGGAATCAAAATTATCACACTTTTACCACCTGTCCAATGTCTGCTGCCAGAAATCGTCAACCCCAGACACACTCTTGGTTGCCTCTATACGGAATCTGACACTTGAATGCGAATCCCGGTGGATTCGCAAAATCAAAATCCGAAAATAAAGAAAAAGAGATTTTTTTATCGCAAAACATTATTAATTTGCAATCAGGACCTAGCACTAGAACTCTAAATTACAATGAAATAAAAAAGCATTTTATTCCTCATATAAAATGTATTTTTTTATAAATGAGAATAAATATTGTTCATAACAATAATGTTTGTTTTCATTTTGTTGTTTGTATTCTTTACCACAAATGCTTCAATCATAATTATCACCTCACTATTTCAAAAAGTTTAGTAAGAAAAATTATGTATACATTCAATACCTACATACCTACCTAATACAATAAACTTTCATTTCAATCAAATAAAAGAATATAGTCAATAAAATAATCAATATACTAAAAAAATACAGTCAATAAAATTAAAATCACCGTAGCTACTGCATTATGCTGTATTGTGGCGTTCTTGCTGCCGACAAAGTTCGCCGGAGTTCATATCAAGTCGGCTCCCGCGTAACGCGCATGCAAGTCGACTGGGCGAGTAAAATGCCTAAATCTTCGAAACAAGGTGGCCTTAATAAACGTTAGTGTAGTAGACTTTCATTTAAATATGAAACAAATTGTTACTAGATTGAAAAACTTGATTGGAAAAAAACCGAAATAACCAACAACGCATATTTAAAAATGAAGACGAATACTGTTATTTTAACAATGATAACTTTTTGTAATGTTTTCGTCTTCGATTACGTGACGTATAAACGCTACTTTTCAAAATGGCGCTGGTATGCCGGACTGTGAGTACAAAACTGTTATGTGTCCTACGCCGAAAGCACCGAAGTAACAGTTTTTCGCTCATTATTGGCATTTCGGAAATACTTATTGAATTAATTTTTTTATGCATTGTTATTAATCGAAATATCTACACTAATATTTGGGTTATGTCCAGCAGTGGACAAAGCCAGTGTGAGTGATCTGATGAGTGATGTTGTTGAAAATTGACGGTGCTGCCAACTGGTGCCATAAATTTGAATGTTTAACCACTAACTGCCTAACTTATTTCAAGGACCGTAATTTTTAGGGATGATGTATTTCTGATGCCGCTTTAACAAACTCTAAAAACATTATAAATAAATATTAATACAACAAACGCTATTTTAAGCTATATTGGGTTCTTTCGGATCCTTAGTCATAAAAGTTAATAATAACGGTTTTTTACGTCAAAACTTGTAAAAACTGTCAAATCACACGGAACCCTCGTTGTTATCCAGGTCGGCGGTTCGCTCTACAAACTCTTCGCATCGGTTTGTCCACCATCATTCTGCGGTTCAGCCTGCGAGCTGCGGCCGGCGCCACTCCGCCGGAGCTGGTGCAGTTCGAGAAGCACGGCATGTTCTATATGCCCACCGAGAATCTCTCGCTTGTATTCACAGACAGGGAACCAGTGCAGTCTGAATAAAGTAGCTTTACACTTTAAAGTGGAATCTACATAAATAAATTTTAAAATTACATTATAATTATACTTTTATGTTACTTGAATAAGTTCTACGATTTTTAGCCTACACATTTACTCCGATAAAGATTGGTAATTTTCTAACTTTCATATACTTATTAGAGTATTGTATTATACTAAAACTACCGAATTGGTCTTCACATTAATAGAGCAATATTTTGCGGGGAAATCAATTATTGCAAGCAAAGCCCGATTAAAATTAAATTTGTGAAAACACTGTTTTCCCACTAAAGGACAAAAGCCTTTTGTACGTTGGCTGAGTGGGAGCACACTCGATTTTTATTCCAAGCTCGTGGGTTCAAGCCCCGACGCGCATCTTTATATTTACGTCTTCAAAAATCTATGTGCACTTTAAATATGGTTAAAGCATACATCGTGAGTAAACCGGCATCTTCTGAGAACTTTGAACATTTTGAACATGTGTCATTCACCAACCCGCACTCGGGCAGCGTGGTGAATAAATAAATAATAAATAAATAAGTGCTTTAATGATTAAATGAAACAAGGCACATCTATAATATCTACTTTATTTTACCCAACGACATATCTAACAGCTAAGCTTTGTAATTATCTGTATGTTTATAGTTTATCTTCTTGTCTATGCCATATAATTGCCTAATAATGAATTCGGGCAGACGCTTGCCCTTCCAGCGAGTTGGAAGAGGCTTGTGGTTCGCCTGCTCGATTTTACTCCTCACATACTCCTCAGCTGAGAATTCGTTGGCTGATTTCACCAAGGCCAGAAGTTCGGCTTGGAAGATCTTTTCTTTACGAATGCGACGACGTTGCTTTACCTGAAAGGAGAAAGATAAAGTTGATACATAACTACATAATATAAAACGTGTTTATGATTTAAATTTATAATAAAATAAAAAACCCTCATCCTGAAACTTTAGTTTGTTTCCATAAAAGAAAAAATCATATTATTTCGTAATGTGCGCATGATGCGCTTTCATTTGAGACCCCACAAAAATATACTCGATATTTGCAGATATTCGGTTCTTCTTACCCACTTTCACCCCCCATAACATTTAAGCTCAACCGATTTTCATCAAACATGTCTAAGATTACTAGCGTAAAAGTTCTCAAATGCGAGACAGAGACCACGAATCGGCAAACGGAGCGTAGGACGTCCACCAACTAGATGGACGGACGACCTGGTGAAGGTAGCGAGCTCGCGGTGGTTATAGGCTGCTACCGTAAAGTCACTGGATGTCTTTGAGGGAAGCCTGTGTTCAGTAGTGGAGGCCCTACGGCTGATATGACGATAGTATATATAATAGTCTCAGATAGTATAGACTGTCAACCTGTCTATGCCTATACTGTACTGAACCACGGCATGTTCAGAACAACTCGTAACGGAATCTGTCGCGCGGTCGCTGCTAGAGCGCTTTGTACTACCAGCGAGCGCGCGGCGCACGCGAGAAGCGACCGGCCCGCCGGAAAGTAATAGCGTTTCGCGCACACTCAACCAGTTGGCGTGTTGCCAAATCCGCCGAGTATAGTAGAATGTATAGTAATAATATGTGGCACATAGAGACTACCCCATACACCATACATACAGCTCATACATTATTCAAAGTCAAAGTCAAATCATTTATTTGCTTGAATGTAGGTTTAATTGGTCTTACATTAAAGAATAACGATCCTTATACATTCTGCCTTATACAGACGTGCAAAACATTATTAATATTAATTAAACGAAATGTCAGCTATTACAGTAATTGATGTTAAATAATTAAATAAAATTGTTACTATACATGTCAAAATATTAATTTGTATTGAATAAATGTCTCTAAATGTTAGTAATTTAATTTAAAAAATATATTTTATTAATTATTTACTTATAATTAGATAGATGTCAATCATTAAAGTCTAAAAATTATTTTACGTCATAGAAACATTTATCCATTAACCAATTCTTACATTTTAGTTTAAATAAATTTACAGGCAGGAATTTTAGATTTTCGGGCAACTTATTGTAAATTTTGATAGCCTGATGATACACATTTTTCCGAATCATTTGCAGTCTACACTGTGGAGCATAGAGGCATATTACATAATGTAAAAAAAATATGTAAGTTGTATTGAAACATATTCTGTAGTACAATCAGTATCAGGCCTCCAGCATTGAACCCCTGAGACGCCTTAACCCCTGTGACGCCAGGGCAGGTAGCTAGTACAGTAACTTATATCTCAATAGTGCTTACCCTAGCCCAGCGATGCCTCATTTTCTTCCACAGCTTTCTACGTTGATGCTTCTTCATTTTCCTCTTTCGAATAACAATCAGACGGGCTGCCTGAAAATATAGTAAAGTTATGTAAGAATGTCAGGGAGGATAAAATTGTAATATACATATTAAATAATGAATTCAACTTTAACAAACCTGAATTTCTTCTTTTTTAAGTGAAGGCAGGCCAATCTCTTGACGTTGCCACTCATTTTCTAGTAATGGTAGAATCGATCGAGGATTCACTATAGGAACATACTTGACCGGCTCCTGTTGTATTCTAGCTACTATTGGTTTCTCATTGATCTCAACTTCAATACCCCGTGGGGAAAATAAAGTGGGCTGTATCACTATTTTGTTATTTGATACCAGCGAGGGTGTACATGTTTTCGGTGCTTGTAATACATTTTTCAAGTTGATAAAGCGGAGAACTGGAAATAAAATTTAGAAAATGATAATTATAGTTTAGTTCCAGCACGTAACCTAAAAATTTTATCAAGTACACTTACTACTCGCACTCTTTTGCAAGGAGTTCATCATTTTCAATGAAAACTAGCAAATGGAACTAGCATTGCTAAAATATAGAAATAATCATTTAAAAGCTTTGTATCTTTGGATTTGTTTTATTCCCTTTTTAACATAATCTTCTGCCAAGCCAAATTACGGAAGGTTGGCTAAGGCGATTAGGCGACCGTGAATGGCTATTTCGCCGTCAAGTCATCACCAATAATATCCTTGACTAACAACTATTTTATTTTGCGAACCACAATATGCGAAGACTCCTTTAAATAAACTTTAAGTTGTTAATTATAATTAGAAGAAATAAAAACAAATGGCTCCTACGGAATAAAATAAAAGACCTATAGCTACCAGCAACTTCACAAAACGTGATCAAATTGACAAATCGCCAACGATTTGAAAATCGCTTTATATAGTGTAATTCCACCAAAGTGCAAGTCGCTGCATGTGGACCAGCTGAGACGCGGATCACGCGGAGACGTACGAGAGACGTTTAAATTTATAAAAATGGGAGTTGAAATAGCGCATCATAACAGAAATAATGAAATGAAAATAAATAATTATCGCCATTGCCTTGCCTTACCATCGCCCATCGGCATCGATTTCTTACAAGAAAAGAAGCTATTTATTCTCCCATATATTAAAGCCAGTCTTTCATCAGAACTTAATCTTTTCGCTCTGCTGCAAACATCATTAGAGATGTTATGTTTTTCAAATTATCACTGTGCCCTAGCTACTAATTAGCGATAATTGTTACTGATATCTTATCACATTATATCAAGACTCACTTTACCTTTGTACCTGCCGAGTCTGACTGGGCTTGTCTAGTGGAAGCAGGTGATAACACTTAAATAAAGCTACTTTATTCACCTACAACAATATTTAAATACTTTGCTAGCAGCCTGGTACTCTTAATAGCAATTATATTCTGAAAAAGATGGAATCTTCTGTATGCAAGGTGTGTTTGTGTATCAAGATGAAAATGCTTCCTGTTGAAAATACCAACTTGCAAGAAACATTCCAGCGAGTAACTGGACATGTGGTAAGAATCTTAAATAAATATAAATTGTGTCTTTGTATTTGAGTACTGACTGATATCATTGTGTGTTTACAGGTAGGGAAAGTCATAACAGTTTGCTTTATTTGCTATGCAAACTTACAACGATGCTTGAAGTTTTACAATATGTGTCAGAAATCGGAGAAAATATGCAGAGATCTATACCAAAACAATCTTCAGGTTTGTACATTTGCTTTGATATATCTAATTATTTATTCTAAAAATGTTTATTAATATTTCTATCTAACAATTAAGTTGGTACTTATAAATCAATATTATTGTTTCAGGTTACAGAAAACACAATAGCTGAACATAACCTTGGGTGGCTTCACAATTTATCAATGGCTCCTATTAAAACCATGTCTACATACGAAGAAATTACAAATGATTTGGAAATAATCTTCAAGGAAGAAAAAAACTCAGATGATGAATCTTACATGCCTGAGGATTCTGAAACATTTGTTGATTATATCAAATCTGAATGTAATGCTCATCTTGATAACAAAGCAATTATAGATGATGATGATTTAAGCAATGCACAGAATGATTTTGACAATGGTTTGATATTTACTTGTACAAAATGTAACAAGTTATTTAATTCAAACCTGAAACTGGAGAAACATATGTTAACACACAACAAAATTAAGTCATATAGTTGTGAATTTTGTACCAAAACATTTCCCAAGAAAAAACTATTGAAGATTCATTCAATCAAAAATCATACTGGAGAAAAACCATATGCTTGTGGAAATTGTGATAAAAGATTTAACCGCAAGAGGCTGTTAATTGAGCACAACAGGATCCATAGTGGTGAAAAGCCTTATAGTTGTGAGGTTTGCAGCAAGTCATTTGCGCAAAGCTCAACTTTGCGATGCCACATGAGAGTTCACACTGGAGAAAAGCCTCATACTTGCAACATTTGCAATGACTCATTCACTCGTAAACATTCCCTCAACAAACACCTTAGAACTCATACAGGGGAGAAACCATTTACCTGTAATACATGCAATAAGAGTTTTTCGTCAAAAAGCGTGTTATCTGTCCATATGCAAAGGCATACTGGGGAAAGGCCATTATCATGCAAAGTATGTGATAAAACCTTTGCTGTGAAAGATGGCTGGGTGGCACACATGCGGATTCACACTGGGGATAAAACATTTATATGTAGTACATGTGGTAAAAGTTTTCTTCGTAAAAATCAATTAATCTTTCACATGAGAGTACATTCTGGAGAAAGGCCGCATGTTTGTAACATTTGTAACAAAGCATTTACCCACCCTTCAACTCTTACAAGCCATATGCGTACACATACGGGTGAGAAGCCATATAGTTGTTCAGTTTGCAAAAAGTCGTATAAACATAGTGGTACATTAGCTTGTCATATGCAACAACACACTGGTGAAAAGCCATTTACATGCCCTATATGTAACAGATTATTTGCTATTAAACCTCTTTTGAGGCAGCACATGGCGACTCATACTAACGAAAAACCTCATGTTTGTAATATTTGTAATAAGCCATTTATTCGTAGCACCTCTTTAAAAAGGCACATTAAAATACATACTGGTGAAAAGCCATATAACTGTACTTTCTGTGATAAAAAATTCCCTAGGAAAGATTTCTTAAAGCAACATATGAAAACTCATACAGGAGAACGATCATACTACTACTCATAAAACTTGATAAAGATAATCAGAATCAGCATTAAAAAAATATATTTATGTTTATGATAGTTGTTGTTTTATTTTGCTTGCCCCTAAAACTCTAATAAGTTTGCATCGGCTTAGTGTACATAAATATTTGAATAATGCTGCATTGAGATGAAAGTAAAAATCTTTCACTCATGCATGAGATATGTAATTTTCAACTATTGTACGTAGTGTTAAGCTCTTACTTTATGTGCAATAACTTTAAGTTGTACTTAAAACCTAGTAACTTCTATGTAACATCTGTTGATTCGCCGTAATAATAAATAAATAGTCAACAATGAAAATTCTGTAAAGATTTGCTTAAAAAATTATAATATGGCCAAGTCCCACGGAAATTGGATGTGGTGTTGAAATAGCCATGCCAGAAAAAAAAACCGAATACACGAAATAGCATTCTGTTCTGCACTTAATAATCGAGGAATTCAAAATATTATTAATTTTATTAGTCATCTAATATATTAAATATAATTTTATTATGGCTTCATCATGGCCCTCATCTATTTGCAGAATTTGTCTCTGTACAAGTGATTTAAATATGCTGAACATAGAAAATAGGTACCCTTTAGAAATTTACCAGAGATTTACAGGAACTATGGTGAGTTTAATGTCCCTTCTTTACTTTTATGAATATATAAATAACGACGTTAATAATTAACACTAACTTAGTCTGAGATTATTTATTTGATTTACCTCTAGAAATGCCTCAAAAATTAACTATTATCTTGGTATTATTTATTATCAAATAAATAATGTCGGACTATTCATATGATCATCAAGTATCAAACTGATGGGTTCAGAATGTTGATTGCTTGCTCATACTCACTTTGGAGTTTCCAGTACAATAATACTCCTATTGGTGGGGTTCCTGACCAGGTCTCCATTTCATAGATTGCATCCCGCGAAAAGAAATTAAAACAATCATATTGATTGGAATAGATAAATACTTATTTTAACACAGACATTAATTGTTTCAGTTCACATCAGATATCAAGCATGCTTCATTATGTTACTTATGTGCAGCTAAACTAGAGCGGTGTGTGAAGTTTTACAATATGTGCCAGAAATCGGAAAAGATTTGTCAAGATCTTCACCAAAGCAATCAGGTATAATTTTGATCAAACAAATATATATAAATAAATAAGTAAATGTTTTTGCAAAATCCACACAACATCATCTAGCCCCTTGGTAAGCTGTAAGCTTGTGTTATGGGTATAAAATATCTTATATACACAGAACTAGATGTGCTTATACACATAAACCTAATATAATAGACATACTTATAGATAGAGGTTTTATTATATATATATTAAATAACGAGACCAAGAAAAAATATCAAATTGGACAAAACTAGACTTTTACCTGATTCATAAGTCATTTTTAAGTTTAATTAATTTTTATTCCAGATGACTAAAGAAAGTCTACATCAGCACAACTTAAGATGGGCTTATAATTTATCTATAACTCCCGTTAATATGGTATTTTATGTAAATGAAAGTGATCAGTGTGTTAAAGAAGAAGATACTGATGAAGAAGCCATAATGCCAATGTTTGTCCAGGAAATTAAAATTGAAGACAATGTTCTCACAAGAAAATCACATACAAATGATAGTAAGGATGACTTGTTTGACACTTCAATAGAGAATTATGGTATGGATGATAAAAGCCAATTAAGAATTAGTAAGAAAAGAACATTTAAAAGAAAAAAACGAAAAATTAAGCTAGAGACTCGCTGTAATAATAATTATGAGAAGTCATACAAATGTGAAATTTGTGAAAAAATATATGAAAAAAATTGTGACTTAAGTAGACACATGGTAGTACATAGAGATAGAATACATGCTTGCACTCTTTGCACTGAAACATTTAGTAGATCAGATTTATTAAAATCTCATATGGTTATACATAGAGGAGAAATGCCCACTTGTGATCAATGTGGCAAAAGTTTTGCCAGAAAAGGAAACCTTAAGACCCATGTCAAAATCCATTTAGGCCATAAACCATTTATTTGTAGTGTTTGTGGTAAAACCTTTTTGGAAAAAAATCAACTACTAGTCCATTCAAGAATCCATTCAGGAGAGAAGCCATTTAGTTGTGATTTGTGCAAAAAGTCTTTTAGACAAATGACCATATTGAAAAGCCATATGCATCTTCACACTGGTGAAAAGCCTTATACCTGCAAAGTATGCAATAAATCATTTAGACATCGCACAACATTTACTAATCACAAACTACTTCATAACAGTGAAGTGAGTCCTTATACCTGCCCTATATGTAAAACTGTATTTGATCTCAAGCCTCTCCTACACAAACATATGTTGACACACTCTGACAACAGCTCTTATGTTTGCAAAATTTGCAATAAAGCATTTTTGCAAAGTATTTTCTTAAAAACTCATATGAAAATACACACAGAGGAAAGACGCTATACATGCAGCGAGTGTGGCAGATCTTTTTTGAAGAGTATGGGCTTGAAAAATCATATGAAAACTCATACTGGAGAGAAGCCTTATGAATGTAATGATTGCGGAAAATCATTTCCTGTAAAAGCTAGTTTAGTTACTCATAAAAGAATACATACAGGGGAGAGGCCTTATTCATGTGACGTTTGCAATAAGAAATTTGCTGTCAGTGGCGGACTCACTAGGCATCTCAAAATACACACGGGAGAAAAGCCATTTACATGCAATATTTGCAATATGTCATTCATTGGGGGATATAAACTAAAAAGGCATATGAAAGTGCACAATAAAGATAAGCCATTGATATAAGTGTAGCAATTAAACTGAGTTGTAATAGCAATAATAATACATGAATCATTTTATATTGATTTAAGTCTTTGACCGCAGAGCCATATAGACGCCGCATACAATGAGAATAGGTACTTTCCGACAACTAGTCTGACTATTACATCATGCCTCAGACATCGACTGTTGCAACATTAAGTATCTACTACCTATATTCAAAATATTTATTCACAGGTCAGATTGATAGTAGGAGTATTTCCTCAGAATCCTTTTTTGATTTTTTAAACAGGATGCTTGTATTGTTAACATGATAAATTCTCGGTTAACATGTAGGTAAGCATTAATAGTTAGGTATCTGATCGTAAGAATAATTATATGTTTTGTTATAATCCTTTAAAATCATTCACTTTGATAAACTTTATTGGAGTTTAACAATTAGCTAATTATCTCCCATCAATATTTTTTTCATTTTGGCGTCACATGACCCCAAAACGCGACTTTCGTACACTGTGGTGCGCGGAAATTATTTTGACTGAATAGTTTATATGAAAGAAGTTATTGATGAGGCGTCTATTTGGCTCTGTAGTCGAACTTATTAGTTAACTGAATTAAATAATTATTTATTGACATTGACTACTTATTTGCTCTATAGACCTTTATTATAGTGGCTCATAAACTACGCTAAAATAAAATAGCATGTACCTACTGTACATAGGTCAATAGGCGGAACCTGGTATTTTGGTAACGAATCGGGATTTGCGTAAGCAAACCGTACCGGCTCGCGGTATCCCGAACAACGGAACCTGGCCCTGGGACACCGTGCATAGTGGTTTATGGTCTTACCCCCTTATAATTATTGGGGGAGGCCTTGTCCAGTAATAAAGAAGAAAGAGAGAAAAATATTTATTTGTGTACAACATTAATACTGGACGTCTTGGCCAAAATTAATGAATTTAGCTCATAGCACACACTTAAAATTGAAGGACATTGGACACGATTCACGTGAATTATTAACGAATTCAGTTCAGTTCAGTTTCTTTTAATTGGACTTTGCGCTTGAAGCGACAATTTGCCAGTGTCGAGTTAAATAAAATTAAAAAGTGTAAAAGATGTTTGATGATAGTTGAACGCCATTTTGCGTAATAACGTAACTCTCGAATTCATCGAGTAATAGGGTACAAATTAATATTAAATTAACATGACTATATGACGCTGTCATCCACCTCATCCCAAGCACAATATTTCATATCTAAGATTATTTTTCATCGAACGAGTTGCATGATAATAATTTTAAGTAATAATTTATTCGTTATTTCAATGCTGTAACATTAATATAAATAATTGAATAAGATTTTGTATTTAGATAGGTACCTATCTAAAAACAAAATAATTATTTCCATTGTTTGATTTTACAAATCAAAAACGTTAGGCGTTTTTATTTCATACACAAGTTAACCTGCCGATGCCGGGTTCCATTTGCAAGTATGAAATCGCAATCGCGCCCGCGAGCGTCAGGTATTAAACTTCTAAATTAATTATTAATTATTAAATTAATTATTAATAATTAAGCATTTACGCAAAAATAATTTATATCATTATGTCGTAGTAATTTATTATTCTATGACTAATGTAATGTAATAAGTTAACATTTAGGCTGTAAGCTGAAAGTTAACATATTTTCAATGGCCAAAAAAACAATATAAAACAAAACACTCGACGTTGAAATAGCCTCAATCTTGATAGATCAATCAAGATCATCGAAAAAGTTAACTCTACCGTACCGAATAAACATTTTGTTTTTAGCTTAGGTATTTTCTTAGCATGCATCTAATGTAAATGCTCGCCCTATGAGCTCAAAATGGTTTTCTGCTCGAAATAAAATAATGTAGTTAGTACAACGCCTTGGACAATGGCTACAACAGTTCAAATGCCTCCATTCTTGTGTAAGATTTGTTTATGTAGTAACTTGAAGATGCACCAAATTGACCACAAATATCTTCCTGAAACCTATCAGAGGTTTACTGGCTGTACAGTAAGTTGATGATATTATTCTTACATTACACTACTCAGATCCAGTCTGAATCATCATTAACAGGGCTGCGTTTTAGGTAGAAACTGAATTGCTTAGTAGATTTATAACAGGGATTTATGCTAAAGGGATATCCTATAAATGCAACCCGAAAGTTCAAGGTAAATTACCAATAACAAAACAAAACAATCACAACAACATAGAATCAATAACCTTATAAAATTTATTTTATAGCTGCTCTGTCTCGTCTTTGGTTGTCTATTTTATTTTAAATGGGTTCAAACTCTTATGTTTCATGGGTTATATCTGGTCTTAACCCTGTGATGATTGTCTAGCAGTTCGGAACCTAATGCTATGATTATTATTATGGTAAACCCCCAAGATATGAATAGAGAGCTCAGCATCCTATGGCTGTAAAGTATTTATAACATTCCACTCTTTTTTTATGTTATCTCATTTGTATTTATGATAGTCTGTAAGTTATATGTTTTTAAGGCCTGAAATTAAGGATTTTATTATTATTTTAGCTTCACCCATCTGATGAAACACCCTCTATGCTATGCTATATGTGCCATGCACAGTTCAGGAGATGTATAAGGTTCTTCGAGATGTGCCAGAAATCAGAGAAAATATGCAGAGATCTTATCAACAGTAATGAGGTGGTAAGTACACAGTCTACCTTAATGACCAACTGTAATATTTATTTAATATCCAAAACTTTGTAGAGTAATAAATTATCCGTGGAAATTAAAACTTCACTTAGATATTAACATGCTGTAACACAGTTTCTAACTAGCACAGGAGGTAAAGTCCTAAAGACTGTTAATAATTTCTTTATTTTTTAATAAATTATTGATCTAGCTGGTCAAAATAAACAATTATTACCTATAAAATAAACAATATTATAAAATAAAAGTGACTGGTCTATTTATCATTGCTGCTGAAACTATTTAAAATTCAAAGGCAGTATCCCTTTTAAATCTTAAGGAATTTAATTATTACAAGTCAAGTACAATTTGATACAAGTTCATTAAGGCCACCTTGTTTCGAAGATTTAGGCTTTTTACTCGCCCAGTCGACTTGCATGCGCGTTACGCGGGAGCCAACTTGATATGAACTCCGGCGAACTTTGTCGGCAGCAAGAACGCCACAATACAGCATAATGCAGTAGCTACGGTGATTTTAATTTTATTGACTGTATTTTTTTAGTATATTGATTATTTTATTGACTATATTCTTTTATTTGATTGAAATGAAAGTTTATTGTAAGTAGTAGGTATGTAGGTATTGAATGTAAACATAATTTTTCTTACTAAACTTTTTGAATTAGTGAGGTGATAATTATGATTGAAGAATTTTTGGTAAAGAATACAAACAACAAAATGAAAACAAACATAATTGTTATGTACAATATTTATTCTCATTTATAAAAAAAATACATTTTATATGAGGAATAAAATGCTTTTTTATTTCATTGTAATTTAGAGTTCTAGTGCTAGGTCCTGATTGCAAATTAATAATGTTTTGCGATAAAAAAATCTCTTTTTCTTTTATTAAAATTATTTACATGTTTATTTTTTAATTATATACAATTATTATTAAAAATTTCTTATTATTAAATTGTTGTTAATCAAAATGTTGCACGCTCCAATGGGCAAATTATATTGATACAAAACCTTATATAATACCTACCATTTAAACTACATGTAATAATGCAATAAAGATACTTTGACTTTGACTGGTTCTTTTTCCCCGGCCCAAATACCAAACAGACGTTGCCGTCGCGACGGCAATGTCGCGCAGTTGTCCTTGTACTTGTAAAACCAATTACGGTTTTTATTAATTGTTGTAGTTTCACTTCTGTCGTGTGTGAATCGCACACACACCTTTTTTTTTCACGTCGCACGTCGCTCGTCGGGCGGGAAGAGCACTGGCACAGGTCCGTCGTCGGTAAGCGCCACCGCGCGACTAACGAAGCCCGCGGGCGTCGCGCCGCTCGCGGGTTTGTAGGTATTTAGGCATAATTAATAGGAAAATAATACTACAACACGCACCTCAGCGATTTGCACTAGAAAAATGATTTATCTAAAGATTGGTGTAAAAATAAGGTCAATAAATTTATTATTTTAGGCACAGTATTGAAAATGTTTTTTAAAAAGAGGCAACTTTGGTATTTTTTTCTATCGAGCGAAGTTCATCTTATTGTGTAAATGTAAGCGAATTGCACTCTGTAAGATCCTCAACTGAAACATATATTTTTTTCAAAATTTTACGTCAATTTTTGACTGATTCATATTGATTTTAAAAACAGCATTTGCGGTATAAGGGGCCCTTAATTCCAAGATTTTTTTTTCAGGTAACAGAAGAAAGTTTCTCAAAGCATAACTTAGGTTGGATCTATAACCTTGGGGTCACACCAGTAAAAAGGGAGACTATTATGCAAGATTTTGAAGTAGAAATCACTATTAAAGAAGAAGAAAGCTCGGAAGATGAAGTTCTTATGCCAATGTTTGTTGAAGAAATCAAAAGTGAAAGCATCACCCAACAGGATTATACTAACGGTAAAATAAATATTCCTCTCAGTAAACCAGATAGCACTTATAATGAAAATCATAAAACAAATGCTAAGAAAAAGAGCAGTCAGAAAACAGAAAAAGTAAAAGAAGAAAGAAAAGGCAAAGTTGGAAAGTCATATAAATGTGATATTTGTAGTAAGTCTTATGGTAAGTTAAGTCATTTAAAAAGACATAAGCGTGTGCATAGTGAAGAGAATACACATTCCTGCAAAATATGTTCTGAAACATTTAAGGACATGGATCTGCTGAAAATTCACATAGTGTCACATAATGGAGAAATGCCCAGCTGTGATCTATGCGGAAAAGGTTTTTCAACTAAAACTGTTCTCAATAGGCACATCATGCAAATACATTCCGGGCAAAAACCAATGATGTGCAAAGTTTGCAATAAAACATTCCCAGTGAAGGACAGTTTGAGGGCTCACATGAAAATTCATGCTGGATACAAGCCATTTGTATGCAATGTGTGTGGGAAAACATTTTATGACAAAAGTCAACTAAAAGTCCATAATAGAATACATTCCGGTGAGCGCCCATACAGTTGTGAGTTGTGCAACAAATCATTTACCCAACTGACAATTTTAAAAAGTCACATGCATCTGCACACTGGTGAAAAGCCCTATGTTTGCAAAGTATGCAATAAATCTTTTCGTCATAGGTCCACTTTGGCTTACCATTCACAACTCCATACTGGTGGCAAGCCATATACTTGCCCTATTTGTAGCAGCGTCTTTGACCTTAAGCCTCTTTTACGTAAGCATATGGCAACCCATACAGACAATACTTCCCATGTGTGCAAAGTGTGTAACAAAGCATTTATTCAAAGTGTCTGTCTACGGAAACATATGAAAATTCACACAGAAGAAAGGCAATATACATGTAATGTTTGTGGTAAATCGTTTTTCAGAAGCACAGGTTTAAATAACCACATGAAAATTCACACTGGAGAAAAACCATATACATGCACTGTTTGTAGTAAGTCATTCTCTTTAAATTCAACATTAGTAAAGCACAAGAGAATTCATACTGGTGAAAGGCCATACTCATGTGACATCTGTAACAAGAAATTCAGGCTAAGTGGTGCTCTCAGTAGACATATCAAAATGCACACAGGAGAAAAACCATTCACTTGTAATATTTGCAATAAATCATTTATTGGGAGTGGCGAGTTGAAGAAACATTTGAAAGTCCACAGTGAAGAAAAGCCTTATACATGCTATTCATGTACAAAATCTTTTAGGGATAAAAAATCTTTGAAAATACATGTAAGATTACATACTGGAGAAAAACCCTACACATGTAATGTGTGTGGTAAATCTTTTACACAGAGCAGTAGTTTGAGTATGCACATCAAGAGAGTTCATAGTGAAGAAAAGCCATATAGTTGTTCTATTTGTGGGAAATCTTTTCCAGTCAATTATATTTTGACTAAACATATGCGAATCCATACAAAAGAGGAGCCACAATTGTAAATAATTAATTGTACCTGTATTTATTCATGTAAGTTAAATTAATTTTAGAATGATTAAAGTTTAATGCGTAAATAGTAAATTAGCACTGTACCTAGGTACTTAATAAGTTTATATTATTATCTATTAATTTTGTATAATGTACGTGCAGGGTTTTCCGTGGCAGATTCACAATTTCAAAGCCAAATATTTTCGAACTATCGCGCATAGGAGCGAGGGAATTATTTATTTCAAAGTAAAATTTAAAACATTTATTTCCTTAGAAGGACAGGTCATCTTAAAATAAATAAAACTAAATTGTTTAGCAAAAATTATCAAGGAAATAACATTGTCTTGACCCTGAATCCTTACATGTGACCTCCGGGTGGTGCTAAGAATGTTCTCTGGTGGTAGGCTTCTTTTTTTTAATGATAGATAAGCCTTCATTTGACCACAATCTCATCTGATGTAACTGATAATAGCACAACACAGCTTTATCAGTTTTTATTGTAAAATTGTTACCTAACAATAAAAAATTTAACAATTACAAATAAATTGCCTTGAAGTACCTAGGTATGTGATTTAAAAATATTTGGGATTTGAAGTTATAAATCTGTTACCAAACATCCTGTAAAATGTAAGAATCACACAGAATTTTATAGTTCCTTTAACTTAATTATTATTTATTGTAATTATTATTGCTAATCTGTGCTACCACTGATAGATTCACATTACGAGAAGTAATTTCAATCATTTTTCTATTTATTACTAAATATTTACAGATTTTCCATTTTGAAAATTATTATTTGGTCACTTGATATTTTATATATTTATTATTTACATTATGCTAACGCAAAAACTATATATTAGCAGATAGGTTATATTTATTAATGAATAAAATAAAAGACTAGGACTTATGTTCTTATTTTATTTATTAAATTATATCAAAACAGCCCATAGATTGTTTTTATTATTGAGATCGTAAATGATAAATTACAGAGTTTTAGACAAACAAATAAGTAGATCCTTCTTACTTTAGTAATTTATTGTTCTATGACATGACTAAGTTTTCTGCCTTGAAAAGAAATTCTGGAGTGAACAAGGAAATTTTGAAATTACTCCATTAGGCCAGTACTAGTAAGTAAAATATACAATCAAGAACACAATCATAAGAAAGTTAGCTAAGCATTGGTTGACACATCTTCATGGATCTACTTTCGCCACTGTGTGTCTTCATGTGTTTTCTTAGGGAACTCTTTCGCGGATACGAGTTATAACAAATACTACACTCGTGAGGTCTTTCATTGCTGTGGGACACCATGTGCTCCTTCAAAAGACGCTTAGAAGCAAACAGCTTATTGCAAATTGAACATGAAAAAGGTTTTTCGCCGGAATGTTTCAACATATGGCTTTTAAAATTGCTGTGGAATTTAAATGTCTTTTTGCAAATGGCGCATGAAAAAGGTCTTTCCCCTGTGTGTGTACGCATATGCTGTTTGAGTATAGTCGGACGTGCAAATGCCTTATTGCAAATATCACAGTGGTGTGGTTTCTCTCCGGAGTGTATTCTCATGTGGTATATCAATTGGTTCTTTCGTAAAAAGCTTTTTCCACAAGAGCTACAAATAAATGGCTTTTCCCCGGTGTGGATCATCATGTGCACCTTTAGACTTATTTTAGTAGCAAAAGATTTGTCACATACAGAACACACATGGTGTGTTTCACCAGCATGTTGCTGGAGGTGCCCTTTAAAAGAGCTCTGATTAGAGAAGCCTTTACTACAGATGTTGCATATAAATGGCTTTTCACCAGTATGAGTTCTCATATGTTTCTTCAATGTGTGTGTTCGAGCAAATGATACTTTACAGATTTCACATGCATAGGGCTTTTCCCCAGTATGAGTCTTCAAGTGCCACCTTAGTGTAGAGCGATGAGAAAATGTCTTTTTACAGATTTCACACATATATGGTTTTTCCCCTGTATGTATGTAACTATGCTCTAACATTGTCCTTTTATTATCAAATCTCCTGCCACAGTGTTCACAAGAAAAGGGCTTATCTCCATAGTGAATTTTCATGTGCATTAGTAGATTTTTCTTTTTGGGGAATTCTTTGTTGCATATTGCACAGATGTATGATTTTATGTTGGGATCTTCTATCTTTCTTGGTCTACCTCTTTTGCGTTTCACTATGGGAAGTTTGCTGGAGATCGTCTTTGGTAGTTTTTTGTTCTTAAGTTTTATAGGTTTTGTGTAAATTTCATTACATTCAGCATCATGTTCTGATTCCGACTTAACCTGACACTCCACAAACGTCTGCAGTCCGGAAGGTATTAAATATTCGTCATCTGATGATTCTTCCTTCACAGTAACTGTGAGTTGGTATTCAGCATTCAAATTATCATCCGAAGATGTACATTTTACTGATGACATTGACAAGTTGTACATCCATGCAAAGTTGTGCTTATTTAGAGTGTCTTGTGATATCTGAAAGAAATTATATTGGTTTAAAATAGCGTAATAAATAACATTAGAAACCACATTTATCACTCATAAAAAAAAACATTAATGTAAATTTTAGTTAACAGGGTTAAAAATTAAATTTGTATTATACTTATGTTCATTTTAAATAATAGTAATCATATTAATTGACAACAATGTTTTATTTATTATAGTAATTTATTTAAAGTGTTTTATAAAATAAATAGTTTAACTTTATAAAACTTATACCAACGAATACAAAAAAATTTTAATCACTAGTTTAGTTTTTTTCTATTGAGTGAGAACCTACCTCAACATTATTATGGAACAGATCTTTGCAGATTTTATCTGACTTCTGGCACATATTGAAGAACTTCAAACATCGTTGGATCTGAGCTCTGCATAAGTAGCAAATTGTTGAAGGCAAAACACTGTTTTCTACTCGGACCTGGAATCAAAAGCTCATAACTGAATGGAAAATTTTACTTCTCTTGGGCAGTAGGTATTGGGTAAAGATCTGCTTGTAGTGTTTGTTTTGTAAAATAAATACATTTTAACTTTTCCATTGGCTTATGTATAATACCTATTGGATGTTTGGTATCCCTAAAACAAGTATAAAGCTTGCCACCGGACTTAATGTTGTGGTTTAGATGGTCCAATAATATTTTTTATTGTAATCTAATAAGACTTTTAAATTATAAATAAAGGGGGATTTATATAAATATAATAAATAAGAGAAGGTATCTACAAAGAGAATTCATAACTGTAAGTGATAATATGTAATGTAAATTTCGAAGTAGCTTTAGGTTAATAAAACAAACTTACAGATATACCAGTTAACTTTTCGAAGGCATTTTGCAATGGAGTGTTTTCAATATGATGCACTTTTACATTACTACACAGACAAAGCCTACATACAGAAATAGGCATTATTTACGAGATTTTATGAAAATGAAGAACAACGTTAGGGATAAATCGATATTGGAGTCGTAGAGCAAAACAAAACAGCCCAGGGCCGACCGACGACAAACAAGTTTTACATTACATTACAATGAAATGGCTATTTCATAGTGTCGGTCTATGACAGTGACTTCAACGAGTAATGACATTTTCTGTAGGTACTATTTTTTTGTTTTCTTTTAATTAATAATATTTTCATTGAAACTGCTTTGCAAAATCTGCATGCATAGTTACATCATATTCGAGTCGAGTGACTAAATTCAGAGCAGAGTAATGATTTCCTTTGTGACATCCTACAATCTATTTTATTCATTTATTTGTTGCTTCATGTGGTTACAATAAAGGTGTAAACATAATAGATTCCCTGACATGAGCCCCGTTGGGTCATTACAACTTCAGGATGCATCATAAATAACTATATTTACTTAAATAAACTATCTTAAACACTTATCTTATCTCAGGAACAATTCTATAGGTACTATACTTTATTTAAGAAGATACCTATTCTACAATTATTTATTTAAGTATTATTATTTATTACACACTTATGTTTTTAAAAGTTATTAAAAGTAAATTTATAATATAAAATAATAGTAAATATAAACCAAAATTATTTAAATTATTAATAGGTACCTATGTAATCTTTATGGAATTTTGTCCAGAACGTTTTCTATAGTCTCGCAGAGTTATATTAAAGTGTATTAGAAAATATTGTAATGTATGTTAAAAACTTCGTCAAATTATTAGTTGACACTTTATAAAAAAATAATATAATACATAAATGATAAAAGGGACTTGATTGGAAAAATCTGACTGGAATGGGTTTCCTGAAAAAATCAAGAAAATAAATCTTCCTACCTACTCTTAAAAGTTTTTTTTTATCTAGGAAAATAAATACAAACTATAGCTTTTGGGATGTATTTCAGTATTTACCCAAATGTCACGAGCCCAATCACGATGCGTCCATCAATCCAATGGTATAGCCGTCTTCCAATTTGAAAATAGTTTTGTGAACGTGAAAAACCTATGCCATTGGACGTCGTCCCGTTTTGGATTTCCAAACGGATTTAAATTTTTGTGTTCAATACAAATGGACGTTGTCCGAGGCCTACAAAAATGACAAAAACGATATGAAAAAAAAGTAATCTATTCTATGCGAACGCGCCGTCCAAATTGTCAGTGAATGGGCAAAACCCGACCTCGACGACCTCTGTGGCTCGGTGGGCGAACGTCCGCTTGAGGCGCAGGAGGTTGCGGGTTCGATTCCCGCTGGGGGATCAGATTTTGTACGATCTACAATTTCTGGTTTCGGGTCTGGGTGTTTTCTATGTATCATAATATTATGTAGGTATGTATTTACAAAAAAAAATGTATCTATATAGTATATCAGTCACTTTACACCCATAGTACAAGCTCTGCTTAGTTTGGGGTTAGGTTAGGTTAGTGTTGTGTGAGTAGTCCGGAAATATATATTTTTTTCTTTTAAACTGCGTTCATTAATTCCTTCTGCGCCTTCAGCGAACGGTACAAGGCATATATCAAAGAAAAAGAAAAGGCGCCAATTTTTTGTTGTTAGTTTATTTAAAAATTAAAATAACATGATTTTTTTATTTTTTAGCGAAATACAAACAGCTGTTGCTGTAATTTACAAAAAAATATATTATGCGCCGAGCCTCCTTCTTTTTTTGAAAGTCGGTTGAAGATATAAATCTAAGTCAAAATAAATGACGGCGCGTAGGTACCTACGTCCAAGGATTGTGTGCCTATAATTTGGAGTAACTCCTTATGGATGTATTTCGCTTTCAAAGTTATCATGAGTTACACAATTCATTTTTAAAAACAGGATTTACTTGAGTAGATCATTCACTCACTCGCTCTATCACTCATTTTTAAATGAATAGGATGTATTCTATTCAAACGCATAGTGAATGGTACATTTAGTTTTGAATTAGAACACTAAACTTATTTTAGATTATTAGTATCTTTCAAAGTCCCCTCAAGAAATTTAAAAATACGAAGTAGACACTTACCTGCAGGACTTACTGTTAAGATATTTTGTCGTTTTTATTTTAATTTAAAAGGGGACGTGGAGTAGGCGTAATCCCTTGAGTTGGAAATTGATTTCGTACCTAGGAGGGCGGCGGTTATTAAAAACAGCGGGACAGGAAGGCACTTGCCGAAATGAATCGGAAAATGTAGAACCCACCGTCTAAATGATTCCTTTTTGTGGTTATATTCTATTCTATGTAGCTTTTCATAAATGGTGACCACATTTTCGTTTTGCATGTTCTTTTTTTTGTCAATAATTTTAGAAAAATTAGTGGTAGGTCCGTATAGAGCCGTTTTAGAGTTGACTATGTGTTTTCAAGACATCTTGCGCAGACGAGTTGAATAGTTTGGTCGGTAATCAAATAACCAAGGTTTCAACGTTTATTTATTTACACATAAAACATAACAGCGTACCTACACGCTAAGACGTTATAATTATAATGATAAAAATAAATGATAGATACAATTATTAAAAGGAAATTATTTACGGGGCGGTATACTTAATTCACCTGAGTTAATTCACCCAGGTGCATTATGTATACTTTTAGTAGACTTTATTCACCCAGGTGTCTTCGGGTGCATTAAGTAGGTATACTTTTTTAGTAGACTTTATTCACCTTTAAAACACACTTAAAAAACATTCTTCATCTAATATATAAAATTCTCGTGTCACAGTTTTCGTTGCTATACTCCTCCGAAACAGCTTCACCGATTCTCACGAAATTTTGTGAGCATATTGAGTAGGTCTGAGAATCGGCCAACATCTACTTATTTTTCATTTTGCAAAACAAAGTTTGCTGAAGTCAGCAAGTAATATATTAATTAATTGGTGACCCATTTACGTTCCTATTAACTATGTGTAATAATTATATTAATAATATTGTCTTGTAGATTATTTGTATAAAGAATTGTGTTATGTATATTTTTGACGTAATAAATGTTTTGTATTTCTATATAAAAAATACTAACCAAACAAATTTGAAATATTAAACATTACATAAAGTTAGACTACACCGGTATAATAATATATAATATAGGTGTTCTACACCTCACAGCATGACTTCCCAGCATTTTTCAGACAACAAGCGCGTTACTCACTGTAACTCGGGTGACGTCACAAAGGCTCTAACGATGTACGGAACAGAGCGAGCACAAAGGGAGCTACCTAAACAACGTTTTTTACTTTTTCTGTATTTTACACTAGTTTTGTACGGTTTTGGAGATCTGTGGGCACGGTAGGGCGTTTTCCTATGAATTCTACGGCACATTACTTTTCAACTGTTAAATTTAGATGTTGCTGGTTAATAAGGAAGACCTAGTTAATGGTGATTTCTAAGGTGCCAAAGCATATTTCTATTTTCATAAATGACCATCCTTTGGAAAGAGTCACCAAGTATAAATATCTCGGTTCGTGGCTTACTGAGTCGTGGGAGAGTGAAATGGAAATACGGACTCGAATAGAAATAGCCAGAGCAGCTTTTCAGAAGATGAAGAAAGTACTGTGCAGTCGCGAACTTTCCATTATGCTGCGCACTACACTGCTTCAATGTTATATCTGACCTCAAGTCTTGTATGGGTGTGAATCGTGGACGTTGAAAGAAGACCTCCGAAAGAAATTGGAAGCATTCGAGATGTGGTGTTATCGGAGAATGCTACGAATAAGCTGGATGGACCATATTTACCAACGTTGAGGTGCTTAAGCGTATGGGCAGGAAAGTGGAAATAGTTCGGACCATTAAAATAAGAAAAGTCGCATATCTTGGTCACATACTTCGTAACCCACGGTACCATTTATTACAAACTGTGATGATGGGGAAAATTGCCGGAAAGCGCAGAGTTGGTGGACGTAAAATGTCATGGCTTCGGAACATTCGACTTTGGACTGGCATTAGAACCGTGGAACAGCTGTTCAGGATCGCCATGAACAAAGACAAATTTAAGGAGCTGACTGCCAACCTGCAGTAATGAAGTGGCACCTAAAGAAGAAGAAGGTAGGTAAGAAAGGTATTATGGAAGGTAGGTATTTAAGAAATAAATATTAAAGAAAATAACTTAAAATTAGAATTAGCACTATCTACACGTTTGCTTATTTATTTGGAAAATTCAGTGATCTAACATTTTAAATGAATCTTTTCGCATAGGTATGTAGATTTTTTACACTAACTACTTATAAATACATATTTCAGGACAAACCACACAAAAATATTCAGCCTAGTGGTAAGCTCAAAGCTTGTGTTACTTGTAATAGGCATCTGAATATACTTCACGTAATACACATACATAATTAGATATTTTTACTATAGATATTAAACACTCAGACCAAGGAGAAAGAGATTGCAGAAAATACAAACACTAGACCCTCGAGAATCGAACATAAAATTGCAATTGCCTATTTCGTGGCCTTAGTTAATTATAATAATGTTTCAACTATTTCCATGCCATAACATTTACTCCATATAACATTTACCGACTGTTTTACCTTATTAACCAAAACCTATGAATATTTCATAACGTTATTTCGGTGCTAATGTCAGCAAGTGTAGTCAGGCCTCTGCCGACACTACATCTTGTCGGGAACGCCGGTCATTCATAACTGGACATAGACATGCTTTATCGTTTCTCAATATGTCTGGGGGTTAGAAGTGTATAGAAGTGAATTAGTTTTGCCACTACAATTGGATCTAAGTTAACAAAGAAGTCGACTTTCCAGAAAATATAAAAATCAAAGGTTTAAGTCGTCATGGATAGAACAGCCACAAGTTTCATAAAACGTTATAACGAATTTTTCCGCAGAATTACATATTTGCCCGGACTAAAAGGTAGACTGTTAAATATTGTATTGTTTATATTGATTCTGAATTGTAAAACTTGACTTACCTTGTATATCGCCCTGTGTTATAATTTTAGTGAAATAAATAATTTTAATATTCCAAGTTAAAATCTATACTGCTTCAGTGGCGAGGTGGGCGAAGGTCCGCTTGTGGCACAAGAGGTAGCGGGTTCGATTCCCTCCGAGGATGAAAGTATTTATATATGACTATATATATGACTTTGATATGTTCTGCAAGCACTTCTCCTTGTTCTGGGTGTTTAATATGTTTTTTATGAAATATCTATATAATGTATGCCTATTATATTAAGTATATCAGATATCTAGTCCCTTAACACAAGCTTAGAGCTGTACCCTTACGTCATTCCTTAATAAAAAAAAAACATACAAGCACTTCACCCCTCGGTGGGAATCGAACCCGCTACGCTAAGCGCTGAGTAGTCGCAACCCCGATAGGATTTCATAGAAATACGAGTAAACGACGGGCCTTGAATTTTGCTTTATTAGATTTCTGTAGAACAGATGAGTTTCCATTCTACATGAGAGGACGCCAGACCGGGGGTCTATCGTGACAATGAAGGAGCGTCGCATCAATCACGGCGCATCCATCATGGCCGACGAATATGGCTCCAGAAATATTGGAGTGGGGGAGTGAGATTTATTGTCCGGTGATGTGTGCCCGATACGCTCGCTTACGGCTTCAAAGATGACGTTTGAGAAAACATGTTACATTTTAACAAAAATACCTTTGTTATACTACTAGCGGTTCGCCCCGGCTTCGCACAGGTGGTTTCACAATCCCGGCAATTATTCGAATTTTATCGCCGTTAAAACCGTCCTTGGACTTAAACAAACATTTCAAAAAAAAAGAATTGGCCGCTTATCAACACATTTTGCGATTCATTTTTATATTATAGTAGTATTAGTGCCCCACGGTGTTACCCATTTCCCTCGGTAAAAAGCCTATGTCCTTTCTCAGGCTCTTGACAAGACAGAGTTACTTTTGCATTCATAATATTGGTATGGATTTATTTAAACAACTTAGGTAGGTACATACTTCTTGTGTTATGAATATGAATTGCCAAATGACTAGCGTTCTGCTTCGGTTTTATACACAACCACAGATTAAATTATATAATGTAATATCTGTGACACAACATAGCTATAGTTTAACACGCCATGATTTTTTGGCCGTGATTTTGAATATCCTGCGGGAACAATGTATTAACCCGCGGTAAAAATAAGCCTATATAAAATTGCCTATAAATAGTTTATAGCCTTCCTCGATAAATGGGCTACAATGAAAGATTTTTTCAAATCATACCAAGTAGTTCCTAAGATTTCTATTCAAACAAACACTTTTTTTCAGCTTTATAATCTATGCATAGATTATACCTACATTTAAACGTTTCTCTTGAAACATTTGCTGAGAACTAAGGTACGCGCGCCTTGAAAAGCCCAGTTTTTGCAAAATTGCAATGAATTAAAAACGTGAAATAATTTATTAATTATCTTATTAATATTAAAGTATCAATGAATAACACTTCTAAGACGTTATTCTTACAAACAGTTTTGGTATAAACAAGCTACTGCATAAAATATAGATAACATTTATTTCTTTACATTTTTTTGAAGGCCTTATTAGGAGTAGGTATATGAAAAATCAATGTAAAAAATTTACTAACTTAGGATTTTTATACTAGTAGGAAGTACTAGTAGGAAGTACTACTAGTAAAGAAAGTATTACTAAGAACCCATAAAATAAATCATCATCATCATCATCATCACCCTATTAACGTTCCCACTGCTGGGACACAGGGACTTCTCTCTTGACGAGAGAGATTAGGCCTTAATTCACCACGCTGGCCAAGTGCGGGTTGGTGAATGTCACATGTCCTTCAAACTCTTTTAAAGTTCTCAGAACATGCCGGTTTCCTCACGATGTTTGCCTTCACCGTTAAAGCACGTGTTTAAAGCGCACATAAATCCCTCAAGAAGAAAAATCCAGAGGTGCGTGGCGGGGTTTGAACCCACGACCTTCGGAATGAAAGTCGAGTGTCCTCCCACTTAGCCAACACGGCTTTTCTTAGCCAACACGGCTTTTAAAATAAATAATAATTGTAAAAAAATAAAAACCACTAATTTCTCTTATAATTTTCAAAGAAACTATACTATATTGTGGTCCAAATAAGGCCCGGGCCATCTTAGAAACTTGAGTGGTGGGCCTTTATAGGGACTTAACCAAGTAGCAAATACAATTTAGTTTATACTAAAATAAACAAAGCATACAAATAACACTTTTCGTTGCAGTTTTGTCTATGGCATTGACCAAACATAGGCGCGAAATCTAAACTCAAATACACTTATTTATGTACGAAATTTTAAAAGTAGGCTATCTTAGGAACTGGGCCATCTATGGCTGAAGTACCATTAAGTTTTTTCAAAGGAGTATCTAAATCTAAGCTCACATTCTGAGCGGAAGCGATTTCATTTCCTACAGAATTTAAGCTAACAGAATCAACTGATTCTACCTCTAGCAGGTACCTACGTACCAAGTTACCAATAGAATAATAAAAACCGAGTGCAAACTTTCCTCTTTTCATATAAGAAACTTTAAAACTTAACCAATAAACACGCGTCCGATTCGCGAAACTCAAACTAACAAGATGCAAGAAACACATCCTCAGCCCTACCACGAGTTGCCACTTACGACTGTTGAAGATTACAACATGTTGTAGTCCCATACATTTGAAGGATAAAGATTAAGTTTTTGTTATGAAAAATCTGTGAAATTGTACAATATTTGTATCGGTGACCGCAAGTAGTGAAACGACCGCTGGTTGGTTACACACTGATTTATTGTACTAAGATGGGGTGCGAGGGCGCAGCCACGCACACTAACGTAGGTCTTACTTCTACACATACATAACAGAAATGCATGTAATGACAACATGTTGTAATCTCCAACAGTCGTCAGTGGCAACTCGTGGTAGGGCTACTCGGCAAGAAACACATTTTAACTGAAATTTGAAATTATGTCGCGACACTTATGCAAAAATATACCGCTAAGTGCCGCAGCAGCTATTAAAGCGCTTCAACTGATTGACTTTAAAAACAGTTGCAAGTTGAACGGCGAAGTTTCAGCGCTGCAGCCGCTGATTGCGAGAAATCGCTGCGGTCCCAATTGGTTCGGAATCTAGTTGAAAAAGTTTGGAGGGAACTAGTTGTACTTGCAGCTTGTTCTTGTCAACTGTTGCAAGTGGCTGGTTTGCAGGGGATTTGATCGTTTAAGTTTTAAAATGTGAGGTGTTTTGTTAGAATAAGTAGTTTAAAATTAACTAGTCTTTTGTACTGTGTACTGTCTCTTCATTTCGTGATCAGGTTATGGTGAGTTTAGAATACATTCAACATTTCGGCCAGGGTACGTCCAATGCTGGACTGGACAAAGACCATTTGCAATTTGTAGGGTGCAACACCATTCCCCATTCTATTATACTTCTTATCTTATTAATGTATCGATTATATTAATACAGTGACGGTCGCGGGGGGCCAACATAATGATCGATATTTTATCGACGATTTGATTGATTCATTTCCCGCGCCTGAACTATAAGTGGAAAAGCTGTCATTTAATGACTACCAACCCTACAAATTATGAAAAGGAAATATATTAATTTATACGGACAATCATCAACATCAACAACAAACAAAATAGATGTTGTTGTGTGGAGCTTACAAACTCTAAGTTTGTGTTACGGGTTATACATATTATACATTTTAAACATCCTGACCAAGGAGAAAGTGTCATCGCTAAGCCGATTTTTGTGTCCAGCTTTAAGTGGGTCTTAGAGTGAAGTGGTTGTTAAGTATCTTAGACACTAGAACTACTCATAGTAAAGTAAACATTATTGTCCCAGTAAATCCTGGGGCAAACACAAGGTACTAATAAATCTCGTAATGTCCCATTTCCTGTTCCGCCCCTGGCGCAGAATACTAACAACGCTACACAAGCTATTTACCTAACTCCGTAAAAATACATTATTTTCCGATCTGCTGGTTCGGACTTAGGACGATATGGGGGTATTAGTTATTATTTAGTTTTTGAAGTGAAACTTCTATAGAATCGTAGTGATTTCAAACCGGATGCAAAAAGATGAAACGGAAATGGTAAAAGACACAAATACAATGCTTTATTTAAATTTCTCGAGGTATTGCTGTATTTTATTTATATTATTTTGTAACATACTTTATGTAATACGCTTTATTGAAGTAATATAAATAATCCGAATAATTACAGATATTTATGTTTGTTTCTCTTATCATTTTAGCAGATGCGTTCATTTACCCTTTTTTTCTATTCGATATATATCATAATTATAGTTCGTAAGTAGTAGACTCCAATCGTGCGTCGTAGCTTTTTTTTTTATTCTTCTTATTCTTTCGTCGATTTACTGAAGTTTCACTTCTATCGTGTGTGAATCGCACACGAACCTTTTTTTTTTATGGCACGTAGCCAACACAACTTCATTGTACTTCATTTGTTTAATTTAATTTATTTTATTTGAGAAATAATTTAATAAATTTTCTAGTTTCGTCTCTTCCAAAGTACATCAGTGCCTGAAGACAAGTCATGATGAGTTGAAGATCTTAAACTTAGTGCTTCACAATTTACGTCATGAATAGGCTTAGGATAGATAGTAGATAAGGGATATTCTCGTTTTTTTTTCGAGATTAAATCTTGGATGGGCAATCTCGCGGATAGGCGGATGACTTGGTAAGGGCTGCAAGTTCAGGATAATCATAACCGTAATAATAATAAAGTTTTATTTCCAAAAAAGGTCTTACAATATTTATAATACTTATTAGTTAAATTCTAAGTTGATTAATTCTAATTATGCAATGACCTTGGCCAACCAGACATTTGGTTCGACACCTCGTACTAAACTATGTTCTAGACTTGTAATATAGTCACGAGGGCTGTAATATAGTCACGAGGGTAATAGCTGGATATCTTTGAGAGCGACCTATGTCCATCAGTGGACGTCACACGGCAGAAATAAATAAATAAAATCAATAATAAATATTTCCTGACAGCTCACAGCTGTACCTAACCCCAAACTAAGCCGAGCTTGTACTATGGGTGTTAGGTGACTGATATACTATATGCATACATATATGACTAGTGTACTTATATTATATACATAGATATAGACAAACACAGCAAAAAATAAACAAAAATTTGTTGAAGATAACAAAAATCAGAGGTAATCTGTTCTCACTTTATTTAGATAGATAGATAAATAACTCTTTATTGTACACCACAAATTAAATACAAACAGCAAACTATAACAAGACAATATATTGAAAAACAAAGGGCTGCCTTATCACTTCTATTGGAAACTAATTATATACAATGTTTAAGTTATTTAACATTTCCTTCCATAACCTATATTTCTATTAGTATCCCAAGGTTGTCTGAAAAAGTACGCTCATAGCAATAGGGCTGTTTTT
Source organism: Gymnoscelis rufifasciata (assembly GCA_929108375.1). Taxonomy (NCBI): domain Eukaryota; kingdom Metazoa; phylum Arthropoda; class Insecta; order Lepidoptera; family Geometridae; genus Gymnoscelis; species Gymnoscelis rufifasciata. The sequence goes on from OV815314.1 coordinate 14,787,734, forward strand.
AATTGTACCCGTTTTTAATCTAGTTAAGGTTTTTGTAAAGTTTATTCTTTATTTGTGTGGTGTACAATAAGGTGTTTTCTATTCTATTCAATGGAAATAATTGTCTTGACTTCGACTTTGACAAGACCCAGGCCGAGAAACCTGAGTCCAGCCCTGCAGAAGGAAAATTGTGTAAATCCAATACGTTTCCATCGCGACAGGAAGAACTAAAGCTGACTTCCGCATCCTTTGATATTTGCTTTTCAATAAACTATAGGTTACTGCTTAGTTATTTCAGATAAAATCATTTTCGTTGCACGGTTATTTATTTACTTGAGGCATGCATGATTATTACATAAAAATACCTAGGTATTATGTTCAGTGCGTTTTAAAGCCCGTCCAAAAATACAACACTCCTATTTTTCGTCTCGAGATATAAAATGATTTGAATTGAATTGAATTTGAATTGAATAGAGCACCAAAGTTCCGAAGTGGTTCTTGACGTTTAATTTTTTTATAAATCGCACAAAAGGGTAACGTCACGCGAAACTATATTTTATGTACAACATAGTAAAAAATAAAAATGTTTATTTCAGTACCTTATAAATTAAACATACATACATGTTGGAGTCCCCCTTTAAGCGAAAATTTGCTTGTATTGGAGGAAACCGCTCTTGCCAGATAATTAACAATTTATAAGTATAGTAATAATTAACAATTTATAAGTTGGTTTACTGCAGATAATATTTTTATGAAAAGTAACAAATCAAAACTGTATAAAGTGTAAGAAAATTTAAAATTTAGAATTTAAAATACCTTAAACCTTATTTTGAATTTAATATTTATAGTCTTGATGTTTCGCTTGCAAGAAAAACTAAAAGTTCGTTCGTTTCGTGAGGGCGTGTTTTTACATGTCACAGTGCAGCTTTTTACCAGTAAATCGGCTCGGAGTCGGCTTAGCCGTCATTCTGCATACTTCATAGACCGCGAACTCACTAAACATCAAGAGATTGTGGAAAATCGTACATAATTTATTTTGCATGACTTAGCGACATCAATAAACACAAATATTAACTTAAAACTAAAATCATGAGGCATGATCATCATCAATTTTACACGATCTTGAGAATGCTGAATTTATATATCCTACTCTCAATATTTAAGGGGGTTAGATCATAACTCACCACGTTGGCTAAAGGCGAGTTGGTGGTTGGGTCTGTAAAATAAATAAATGAATATTTCCGGACAATCCACACAACAAAATCTAGCCCCGTGATAAGCTCTAAGCTTGTTTAACGGGTACTAGACATCTTTCAAGATGGTTTTTAAAACCGTTTTTGAAACCCCTGATCTGCCATAGTATAAAAAATTTAAATCTTTGCGATTTTTCTCATAAGATTGTATTTTAAAGCTGACAGATAGCTAGTATAGGGAGTACCTAATTTAGATTATTTTTACCGCCGGAAAATGTAAAATTTCAGCAGGAAAATCCATAAAACGCGAGCAACTCCATCGCTATTATAAAATGTACTAGCAGTTCGCCCGCGGCTTTGCCAATACATTTTCTCGCGGTACAACGTAGCTATCGTCCTTTAAGCAACCAAGCTATACCCGTGACAAATTTCACCCAAGTTTTTCCTTCCAAAGGATTTTCTGTATATATTCTCATAAAAACACTCAGAAATAGCAACATCAATGTTCACAATAAATGTGTCCAAAATAATTGTTTTTCTATTCTATTTATATTCTAACATGATGGACAATTGCACATACATTCACACAATTTGCGTTGACACGTGAGACCACCTATGGTCATATTCATATTCATGTATTTCTTAACAATTATTTTACAAATCGTGTTGAAAATTATTCTTAATTCTAAGTCTTAATCTAAAAATGAAAATTAAAATAATATAATAATTTTAGGCATGTGAAAATATTAAATAACAATAATAATAATAGTATACATTTAAAGGAAGTTCTCAGCCTCATATTCATCTATGGTATAGTAGCAACTTCGCAACAAAACATCCTTCAGTTTCTTTTTGAAGATGTATGGACTATCAATGCATTTCTGTTTGTCTCTAACTAGTTGTATAGAAGCGTTCAAACACAGTGTTGGTCCAGCACGGAGCTACACGCACGGAATCACAAACTATGACCGGAGTGTTTTAGGTCAACAAGCAAATTGGTGAGGCGCTAGATGTGTGCCGCTTGAATGGAGGAATTTACTGGTAAATATTGTGGTACAACAATATTGTCGTAAGATTTGATAGGTTTCTAATAATTGCTTTTTGTGGTTGTTTTGTAGAATAATAGTCATCGTCATCATCACTCTATTAACGTTCCTACTGCTGGGACATAGGGACTTCTCTCTTGGAGAGAGAGTATAGGCCTTAATTCACCACGCTGGCCAAGTGCGGCTTGGTGAATGTCACATGTCCTTTAAACTCTTTTAGAGTTTAAACAATAAAAAACAAAAGAACACTACATTTTTCAAAAAGAAAAATCCAGAGCTGCTTGGCGTGGTGTGAACCCACCATTTTGCTTTTGGAAACTGCATTAAGTTTCGTGAAACAGTTTAAAAGAATTAACATAATAGACACGAGGCATCAGCGACTACATTTTATTCTATTTAAATATATATATTTATTTAGGAAGAATGTTGTATACCTAAGCCGTGTTCCCTAAGTAGGAGGACACTCGACTTTCATTTCGAAGACCGTAGGTTTAACCCGACCATGAACAACTTAATATTATTTCATAAAAAAATATGTTAGCATCACTGCGTTCACATTTTTTTAATTCTAAAGAAGCCTTCATTTGACCACAATCTCACCTGATGTAAGGTCACGATGTGATCTAAGATGGGGCTTGAAGACCTAGAAGGTAGATGGCTTCTTCGGACCACATTACGAAACACGAAAAATCGTTTCACGCACTGGTCCAGAACGGAGAGTGGTGACAAGCTGCGACCAAAGCCTACCACCAGAGACTGTTCTATGCACCACCCGGAGGTCACGGTTAAGGACAATAACGCACGTGAATATAATAAACCTCCAAAAACACAACAATTTACATGGAATAGTATTTATAAATAAATAAATATTTCCGGATAAATAACACCACAACACCTAGCACCGTGGTAAGCTCTAAGCATCTGTCGAATCAGATTTTTTGTAGGTTCCAGGTCAGCTCCAACAGTATTTAAATGCTAGAGTTCACATCACACGAGCATTCTATTTTGTCGGATCTTTAAACCGAATCAAATCCGAATCCAGGTCAGTGGCAACGTTAATTCAATTGCTAGCGTTCACACGAGCATTATGGTATTAAGATCCGACAAACCGATTGCTCTTGTGAACTTTGTATGAAGCATTGAAATACTACTAGCAAAATAAACATATATAATGGTTTTTTGAAGTGAAACTTCTATAGAATCGTAGTGATTTCAAACCGGATGCAAAAAGATGAAACGGAAATGGTAAGAGATACAAATACAATGCTTTATTTAAATTTAGTCTCAACTACGAAGTATCGCACAAAGAGGTATTGCTGTATTTTATTTATATTATTTTGTAACATACTTTATGTAATACGCTTTATTGAAGTAATATAAATAATCCGAATAATTACAGATATAATACAAAAATACAAATACAAATACAAAAACGTTTATTGTACAACACAGTGATATAACAAATCTTAATATAATGGTTTCCAACTAACTATTTATATAATAAAATAAATAAAGAGTTGAATATACATGAAGTTGCTACAACAGTATGTAAATTCAAAACAACAAGATGGCTTTTGACACAGGATTATGATAAAACTGAAACATTACTCTCGTTTATAAGGTAGTAATTGGTAATACACACTGCAATCTACTCACTCAAACATTACTCACACCGTACACACATCACACACACTTACACCATAATCACAACACACATCACACACACTTATACCATACTCACAACACACATCACACACATTACACACTTACACCACACACACAACACACATCACACTCATAATACATAGGTGACACCCATTTACTTAAATTAAATATAGATATCTTAGCACACTTTCAACTACTTTGCGCGTATACCTTTAATTAATTACTTTTAATTTTGTATTTTACTATAATTGTCTTTCTCTATAAAATGTAAACGTATATTATTTTATTAGTACTTTATATGTAGGATTGGATTCATTTGGAAGGAGGTTTCCAAGATACAGGCTGTGCCTAGTTTGGAAACCATTATATTAAGATTTGTTATATCACTGTGTTGTACAATAAACGTTTTTGTATTTGTATAATGTTTGTTTCTCTTATCATTTTAGCAGATGCGTTCATTTACCCTTTTTTTCTATTCGATATATATCATAATTATAGTTCGTAAGTAGTAGACTCCAATCGTGCGTCGTAGCTGACACACACACACTTTTTTTTTTATTCTTCTTATTCTTTCGTCGATTTACTGAAGTTTCACTTCTATCGTGTGTGAATCGCACTCACACCTTTTTTTTTTGTGACGTAGGCTGTGGCTCTGTGGGCGAGGGTCCGCCTGAGATGCAAGAGGTCAAAGTCAATGTCAAAGTCAAAACGTTTATTTCCTTAGAAGTCTATGCTTACATGGACAGGTCAACTTAAGTCTAATTAAAATAAAAACTAAGTTGCTTGCGGGTTCGATTCCCGCTGGGGGACCAGATTTAATACTATCTACAATTTCTGGTTTCCGGTCTGGGTGATTTCTATGTATCATATGTAGGTATTCACAAAAAAATGTGTCTTTGTAGTATATCAGTCACCTAGCACCCATATTTTATTTAAGTTTTAAAATTAATTAGTATGACATAAACATTGTTGCTTACAACAACGTCTGTATATTACACCGTAACATCGCACTGCACCTTGAATTTCGTTAAATGCGGATTCAACTATAGGTACTATAGAGGTAATTATGTAGGTATATATAATGTTGAGTTTATTATTTACTTAATAACTAACATTTAAAAGTTATCATGAAACAGTAATTCCTATTCTCCGAGGCATGATAACGTAGAACACTGTGTAATTAGCAACAAACTAAAACTTTCAAAGGTTTCGTAATTTCAAAGGGCTCCCGGGGCTGCCACTGAGACTCCAGTTACCTAAATAAAGGCTATTTGCACGTGTCTGCGTGTCGTAATTACTAGTTATTCTGTGTCGCTAGTCAACTAATAAGCTTACGTTTAACGTTTATGGTAGTAAAATATAAATCAAAAGCCTAACAAGTAGCCTAGAATACCTAACAAGTAAGCCATCTTAAAAAACGTGCTTTGCGGCATGAACAAAAATTGCTACGGAATCAAGTCTTTCACTCGTGCGGTTTCTGAGATACTTGGGTGTAACATTTTTATACATTTTAGGACTATGTAACCCTCTTTATCCACTCAACGGACCAACGTGCGCGAGTGACTCTAGCCTCAACTGTTTTTTGAAAAGTTCGTTATAATACATATTTATTAAAGCTAACATCTTCACAATTCATTTGATATACAATAATCTCACAAATAAGTTGTTAAAACACAGTACTTACCACGGATACAAGCACACCAATAACTTCGTATTGAATGAATGTCACTTCCTCAACTTTTTTGTATTTTTTTCATACTTACTTTTAATTGCCACATGCAAAAAAGAAATGTTGCCGCAGATGTAAAATTTAATACAGAGATATCTAGTAACTACACGCTGAACTAATTTGGGCCGCTTTCGTTGGAATTTCGATAAAACTGAACTAAGTCAGCTGGCGACCGGCTGGTGACTGTAGTAACCGTGGACAGTTAAGGGTAGTTTTTTTGGGGGACTGGTAGTCATCGTAGACTGTTTAGTAGTTATACAAGCTGAAATTAAGAAAAAACATAACCCGACAGCAACTTAACTAATTTGGGATTTTTAACCCCCTACCCCCCCCCCTACCCCCTACCCCCCCCCCTACGAAAGAGGGGTGTTATAAGTTTGTCTGTGGGTCCGGATGGAGCGATTTCAATTTAGTTTTATGTATGAAAGGTAAGTTTGGCGCGGGTGTTCTTCATGTTTCATGAAAATCGGTTGAGCTGTTTAAAAGTTATGGGGGTGAGAGTGGGGAAGGAAAACCGAAAATCTGCAAATATACTCGAGTATCAAATGAAAGCGCATCGCGTGCACGTTACTAAATATTATGGTGTTTTACTTTTAAGGGAATTAAGGCACTAGAATCGGGGGTTTTTCTTAAATTTTAAATTTACATTTTTAAAGGAATCCAATTATAAAGATTGGTCGGATATACAAACATGCATACATAGACTGATAATCACATTACCACACGTTTGCGCGAAGTCGGGTAAAAAATGTCCTTGGCTTAAGAACACTACAATATGCAAGATCACTTTGTAGAAAATATATTTGTGGAAACTCGAAAGTACTGTAAAGTTAAATTATTTGTAAAATTTACTAAGAAGGTCTAAGTGGTTACCTACTTATCTCGTTATTAACCTTGTGGGTATTTACTTATAAGTCTTTTTGAATTACATTCAAAGTTCATTTTCTCAAGCGGCCATAAATTTTGAACTTAAATAGTCCTGTTACGTATGAATGAAATAAAAAATTAATTTATGTTTGTTTTTAGTTACTTTGTGACTAAAGTGTTTAAGCCGACCTTTTGAGGTCGTTTTTACCTATTAAACATCTTTTTGAGTTTTCCGACCTTCGTGAATTTATTCTTCAAAAAGAGGATTTTTTTTAAATATTATAGGTACATTATGTATATTATTCATAAAATAATATTATGTAAATACCACCTTCCATTACATATTGTATTATTTTTCTCCTTCCACCGTTGTCTGGATGAAATTGCTTTGAACAATTTTCTATCTATAATACCTACCGAAAAAGTGTTTGCAGAATATACTCGTAGAAACTCCAATCCCTGAGCAAGAGTCAAAGCTGCTACCCATCGAGCAACGAGCAAATCGAATTCGCCCACCACACCACTGAAGCAATCAATAAGGTAATCTATATAAATAAAAATGAATTGTTGTTCGTTAGTCTGATTAAAATTCGAGAACGGCTGAGCCGATTGAGCTGATTTTGGTTTTAAAATGTTTGTCGTAGTCCAGGGTAGGTCTAAACGGTGAGCAAATAAGGAAATATTGCCGGGAACTTTTTTTACCCATGCGACGCCGGGGCGGGCCGCTAGTCTAGAATATTTATTGCTTCCATAAAATATTATTATTCTACTTATATCGATGTTTAGGATCAGTAGCACGAACCTACGCAAAGCTGGAAGATGCAGGATTATCCGTTATTTAAAAAAAAACCTCACCTCTTTCAAAGGTTAACAACCCCTACCCTAGCCGTTCCAATCCCCGAATTATATCACGAATAAAAATATCTTCGCAAATGTTTACCGACCCCCGAAGTTCGCTCAATTTCAAACACCTCCCACGCTCCGCCATTAAAAGAAAAGTCCAAAAACCCATCTAAACCATTTCCATTACCGGCCAAATCCATGATTATAACCAGGGCTCATAAACCTTCGGTTTACAAGGCCCGCTGTAAACTGCTCCCTGATTTACGAGCAATGCCACGAGTACACTATAAAAAATGTTTAGTGTCACAATCACCTGACTTTGGGCGAATAAAAACTTTGTTTGGTGAATTTTATACGAGCGGAATTATCGATATGAAGGTTGGCGACACCTGGACGACACGTGGCGACTTCGCCGAGTTTGCTAATTTCACTTTCTGGGTCTCATAAAACTACTTTTTATATCTTAACCTGAAATCTGTAATAAAAAGGTTGTATTAATTTTCAGTGGCAACCATTTTCAGTACTAGGTACCTAGACTACCGCATACTACCGTCGCGTACACAATTGTTCTGAAATTGGGTTTATTCTGAATCTGTATTCACATCACTATCCAACCCAAACTACCTAACCTTACCTGTGGGTGTTAGGTGGCTAATATCTTTATTCCCTTACTATAATATTAAAAATGCGATATAGCTGTCTGTCTGACTATCTTTTATGCGTTTGCCATTTGTCTTTCAAACTTCCGTCCTTTTGCCTCTGTCGTGCATTCAAGATAAAACTGACGTGTAAGATCACGGGCGTACCAAGTTAAATAAAGGCTTTATTCTACATTTGCCCAGAACATGAATTTCTGAAAAAGAAAATATTAACTACGTTAAAGAATACCGATTTCTCCATATAATAAAATTCCAGGGTTGCTCTCAATTTCTGTGGGATCCCATAATCCGATTTTGAGATAGACAATTGGGACAACTAAGCAAGCGTACCCTTTAAAATAAAAAAAATAAATACTTCTGGACAATCTACACAACAACATTTAACCACGTGGTAAGCTCTAAGCTTGTGTTACGGGTACTAGACATCTGTTATACTTAATATAATACAAATATAAAACAATCTGATTTTTTTCTTTCGAATAAAACAAACATTTCAAAATCGGTTTACAACTTGCATGAAAACGTCCTTCTATTTTGAAGTCGGCCAGTAATTAAGTGGTCACATTTCTCGCAGATTCAAAAAATGCTAACAACAGTATAAAACGGAAATAATCAAGTATTCTACGATTTCGGATACATAAACAGTTTTATTATTCACCCAGTACCGAGAAGTTCAGTTGAAACGTTTATTTCATTCACAATGATGAAAGTTATAAATACAACAAGAACATTTACAAGCTGCAAGGAGTATTTATCTTGGCCAAAGTTGGGCTCGAACAAAGGGATACCTACTAATTAAATTTTTCTCCCTCTGGGACTATAAGCACATTCAGCGGAAACGTGGAATAGGCATTCAGCGGATTTTTTTATTGTTTAGGAAGATACAAACTTTTATTAAATAAATAAATAAATATTTCCAGGCAATTCACACAGCAGCAATTAGCCCCGTGGTAAGCTGTAAGCTTGTGTTACGTGTATTAAATCATATAATAACATTTCACGATTAGAGAACTTGCGCTCTTTGTAATTTATATAATGGCTCTTTCGAAATTAAAATCTGTTTAAAAAGTTATAGTGCAATGTTTAATACATTGCACTATAACTTTTGAAACTATCATGATTGTTTAAATTATTTGGGGTATTTACCAAGATATAACGATTATCGATTTTCCCGGTATCTCGACGCAATTGTGTCTACCATGACTAATTTATTATTCTATGACCATGATAAATATTGCACAGCCGAAAACTATATCGTAGTACAGTTCTAAGATTATTTTTTCAAAGTAGCAACCCGGATCAAGTTGGTTCAGACGAAAATTCCTATGTTTTTGAAGCATTATCGATGAAAATCACAAAACTTCCAGGAAGTCGGTTTTACGGCTGGATTTCTGACAGTTGAGTTTTCAATGAACAGAGAAATGGTAGCATAAAATAAACATATGCTAACAATATAATGATGAATGATTTGTTTGTTGAATGAATGGGCTCCGAAACTAGAGAAAGAATCTTAAAAAAAATATTTTACCAATGGAAAGCTGCTAAAAGTCCGGAGTAGTAAGGCGATTGTCTCTATTTCTAACTTATACACTGCATCTGTATCTGCTCTTATTTGTTCAAATTTCTTCATCACCACAGGTTTGCTGTAAGAAAACTCTTATAGGGTTAAGCTCGCTTTTGTACATGACCATTGTTACTAAACCTTAATGTATAATTTTTGTGTACAATAAAGAATTTATGAATTTTAGAGATTGCAAAAAGACAAATGTCCGCTAAAACGTCATCAGCGCGGAGTTTTGTGACTGATATACTACAAAGATACAATTTTTTTTTACACTGAAGGGCGTTTAAAATGTCGTATGTCTGCTATCATTCTAAAATGTCCACAAGATGGTCATCTGCGCATATTTTGGTGACAAATATAGATACATTTTTTTTAACACTGAAAGGCGGTTAAAAGTTCGTATGTGCGCCAACATACTTGTGCGCTAAAACGTCATCAGCGCTGAATTTGGTGACTGATAAACTACAAAGGTACAATTTTTTTAACACTGGCAGGTCGGTTAAAAGCCTCATGCCCGCTAACATACTAAAACGTCCGCTAGTTGGTCATCAGCGCGGAGTTTCGTTTCGTATTCAAGTCGTACCAGCAACTATTTACCCGGCATGCATTCGGGTCACGCGATAAATCCCAGTTATTTAATCTGCTGGAACATCTCTTGTTTTATCCTATAAGTGGGGAAATCTGAGAAACAATATTTTCAGGTCATCTAAGTAGGTTGGATTGTTTGGCCTTGTTTTATGCTTCGTTGGTATGACTCGAGTTTTTTTTATTGGTCTGGATTATTTTTGTATTCTTTGGTAATAAGTTCGTTGTTCGTTGATATGATAGAATAGGTTTTTAGGGGTTCCGTTGTAGGTAACTATAAACTAGTTACAATAATACTGTTGAAACTTGTTAAGTAGATGTGTTCTGTAGAACCGAATTAAGATTTTTACACGAAAACTTACTCTAGTTCTTGTAAGTTGTAAATCGATTTTTTATATTTAAATTTTTTTAGGTTATGATAAAAAATATGTAAGTGTTTTTTTTATTACAATAAGTGTATACATTGTTGAAATACACGGAAGTACCTTTAATGTAAAAGTCCGTCTCCTTATCTCATCAAAATTGTTATTAGTGTGGTTTATTTGTTTGGTAATTTAGTGAGAAATGGGACACTTTTTAAATCACCGATTAAGGGGTTACCACCACTTAAACTCGTCGCCTCTCCCCTTAACTGCCAGTCGAGCAGCTGTTAGGGAGGAATGGAGACGAGCCGTGAAGCGTGTGACAAGTGGAAACTTCCAGTGATGACCACGACCACTCTGGCAAGGGTGTACCGATTAAAAAGAAGAAGAACTTCGTATAAGAGTGCGAATAGAGGCATGCATAAACCCTTATATATCAGTATGTGTTCTCAGTGAACCAGCGCAGGGAGCGGCGTAAAATCAATACACATCTGCTATAACCTGTATTGGAATTGAATTTACACAGAAAATTGGTTATTCGGCTTTTGGGGTGAGGCAATGTTAAACTTGCAAAAAAGACTGGTATACGTTTGATGTGTCAGTGACGTCATGTATCTTAAACAGACGAAGAGATTTTGATTATTTTGTTCGCAAGGTGAGATAGTCGGAAATCAGGATAAATAAGATAAAAAATCTTTATTGCACACAAAAGAAATTCGATTTCGATTGGCGATTCGTTGCCCATATTCGAGAATTTTTGGACCTACAAAAACTGTCTTACCTTTGACTTACCACTCTTGTTCATTTGCATATTTTCTTTCACTATTTCACATTTAAATCCAGGATATCTAATCTTATCAGCAGCTTAGTGTGAACGCATATTATAAGATATATGTATATAGTAATTATATTAGGTATACTTTATTTAGAAACTTATATGTAGGTGCTTAATAACTATTGGAATTATGTCTGCAGTTAGTCTATAATGATAACTGACTGCTTCAGTGGCGCGGTGGGCGAGGGTCCACTTGCGGCTCAAGAGGTAGCGGGTTCGATTCCCGCCGAGGGCGAAAGTGTTTGTATGTTCTGCAAGCACTTTCTCCTTGGTCTGGGTGTTTAATATGTATAATAAACAATACCTATACATGTATGACTATTAATTAAGCATATCAGATATCTAGTACCCGTAACACAAGCTTAAAGCTTACCACGGGGCTAGATGTTGTTGTGTTAATTGTCTGGAAATATTTATTTATTTATTTATACCAATAAATCATTTATTTCAGGCATCTCAGGGCAATATATACATATACCTTACAGACAAATATAAATCTTTTATACTAAAATATCATAGTGTCGCTTTGCAGTGTAGGCGACCGATGAACCATCAAAACTTGACCCCTTTCGGCCAAAACTGTATTCAGTCAACAGATAATGAGTTGAAACCCGCGCCATAAATGAACCAAAGCTCGCATCACATCAGTTTATAACAGAACTGTATTGCGGACATCTTCGCCCTCAATTACAAGGTTCATATCAAATATTCTTGTTGAAGAGTTAAGTATAACGAGAGCCAGTGTACAGTGTAAAGGCTGACTCAACTCGCATGAGCAAAAAGACATCGGAATATCTGCGGGCGTAGCTTCGTTGCCGTGACCGGGCGCAAGGCACTAGCTTCTCACTGAATAGGCTGGAAATTGCTGAGAAATATTATAAATGGAATAAAAACAAGAGATTTCTATGCTCTATATATTATTTTATATATATAAATATTTCCGGACTAAACACGCACCATTACCTAACCCCAAACTAAGCATAGCTTGTACTATTGGGTGACTGATCCACTACATAATTATATGCTTTTTGTTTTTTTTGTAACTATACATTATTTTACATAGAAAGCACCTATACCCGAAACCAGAAATTGTAGATCGTAAAAAATCTGGTCCCGCGGCGGGAATCGAACCCGCAACCTCCTGCGCCTCAGGCGGACCTCGCCCACCGAGCCACGGAGGTCCTCAAAATTGTACCACATTTTTCGAATCGAGAATCGACGGGCTCTGGGGTTCTCGATTCTCGATTCGATTAGACAAACTGCCACAATTCGTTTCCATTCGGTTGAACGTATTTTCAATTCCGGCGAAAAAACCAATCTTTCGATTTAATTGGACTAATTCATTAAGGTACCTACCTACTTGTATTTATAGCTGCAGGCCATACCTGACATATTTCACCTTGGTGGTTTTGTGGATGAAGGTTCTCATAAGGCGGAAATTGCGAGTTTGATTCTCGGTGTGAGAGCATATTTGGTGTATGATGTACAGTTTCCATGGACTCTAAGACAAGCAGATGGATCACACCTTAGACAAGCAGATAGATCACACCTGGTGGATGACTTATCCGGTAAGTATATGATCTAAATGATGTTTCGTGTGACGTAATACTTTCGAGCAAATGTACTAAATACATACGTCACAAGCCCCCGTTCCGGAACATTGATGCTCTATCATCATCATCCTATTAACGTTCCCACTGCTGGGACACAGGGACTTCTCTCTTGGCGAGAGAGATTAGGCCTTAATTCACCACGCTGGCCAAGCTCGGTTTGGTGAATGTCACATGTCCTTAAAACTTTTTTATAAAGTGCTTAGAACATGCCGGTTTCCTCACAATTTCTTAATACTCTATATCATACATAGCACTTTCTTATTAAATTGATAAAGCAAAAATAGGCGTCCAGTATTCTTGGGCGGGCTGAAAGACGGGCTAAGCAGAAAACCTATTTATTTTATTTAGTCATCATGTATACTAATGCAGAATCTTCTAGAAATCTACATTTATCCATCTCGTCAGTTCCCAACTCGCGCCATCTGCAATGAGATTACGCGGAGGTCTGGCCTGTCCGGCCACTGAACAATCTAATTTTTCACTCACCTACGTAGGATTACAGTTTTCACTCCAATATTTAGCCGCCGCGGGCACTTGATCGGGTAACGGACCAATTACCGATGCTCAACATTAGCTTCCGTGTAACACCAGCTTCATCGTAAAACAGGTGAAGAAACTGGAGGAAATGTTATAGGACGAGATTTCAACACATCGAAACCTACAGTGAAATTAATTTGTTTTTAGAATTGATTGATTAGAATATGTGTCAGTGCTGCTACAGTTACAAATAGTAGGCTAGTTGACTAATTTTGGAATACCATTTTCATTTATTTCATTTGTTACTTACACAAAATACATGACTGCATTTACGACTAAACTATTTATATCTAAACCTTGATCTATGTTAGATAGATAGATGTAGCCTAGATCTATGTAAGATAGATGAAGCGTTTATTTGTAACTCCAATCACACACATACAATAATCGAGCAAAAACAAAAGGATAAATTATTAACTTCAGATTTTATATAAGTTGATGAGAGCATGTGTGCGTTGCAGTAAAACTAAATGAGCATGCTATAGTAATGAGCATGTTTAACTGTTTAGCTGTAACTAGCGCCTATACTAAAATTGTAAGCGCTAAGAATTCTGTATCGAAAAATAAATTCAGCCCCTGCATTTTTTATAGCAATTAAACACCATGTTTAACCATAACCTCTTTAAACTCACTAGATAATAATGATAGTTCTGGATTGCTCCCTCATGTTAGACACATCCCGTTTAATTTAAAACAGGTCCATAAAGCTGGTCTTTATATTCAAAACAATCGAAGTTTATCCCAGACCCCTCATCAAGACGTTGGTTTAATAGGTAATTGTTAATAACCTCACATTAAATACAGGGTCCAAATTTCGCTGTAAACCAGGGTGTTTGTCTCCCCAAGGTCTTTGCCTTTACTTTTATAGATGCGAGAGTAGTGTCTTGTAGCTCTAGACAAGTAAGTACATTCTCTTTTCGGATTCCTTCTTTCGCAATTCTGCGTAAATTTTTAGTGTTGGTTAATTTTTTTGAGCATTTTAAATTTTTAATGTCTTTAAATAACGCGGATGCTCTTAATTTGGTTTGAATTTTTTGTTTCTCAAGTTATCTTTTAAAATTTTCTTAATTTGTATCGAAAATGTTGGGAAATGGTTGCACCCACGAAAGGAGCCGGTGCGCGTGGCTCGAGTTAACTAAATATGTAGTTCATATTTTCCAAACTAAAAGTTGTTTATTGTTAAAAATCTACTGGTATAGGTTTTGATCGTTGGTATTCAATATAATGGTTCCTTAATACAGTATTTTAGAACGGATCCACTGCTAGAAAACTCTTTAAGGGTTAAGCTCACCTTTTGTACATTTCAACTCAGTTATCAACTCTTGTATGAGTATTTTTGTGTGTGCAATAAAGAATTTATAGATTTCCGCAAAGTAACGACATAATCTACCAATTTAGCCCTCATAGATAGAACTACAGCTATTTCAGTGGGACGCAGCAGTGAAACCGCAGTCTTACCTTTGAAACGGGAAATCTAGAATGCAATACAAAACGCAATGCCCCTTCAGCAAGCAACCGGCTGTAATAGACGGCCTGAACCGGACCGGACCGGCTTGTTATCTTACGTAGTAATTTACAATTGTATGTCTATAGTATGATTTTATAATCGACGCTCTTCAAAGTGTGTAACAGCCTTATGAACTGACAAACATAGCATAACGACTTACCAGGAAAATACAACCCAATGCTTCCTATACTTTCTTTTATTACTAAAACTTGACATTATTATATTTTATTGAACGATTTTATTAGAATTACAAATTGACATTATCTAAAAAAATTTGATTAATGAATGACTTAGCTGTAACTCTTTTTAAATTTAATTGAATGAATGTACATGAATTTGTAAAAATATGACGTACCTTGAATGATATTCACTGTTAATTAATAAATAAAAAAATAAAAAATATATACTTATACATAAGATGACAGTGATGAGTTGTGTTGTGCGCACTGCAACAGTAAGTACCATTTATTTAATTAAAAAAAATCAGCTGCCAAGCTGAAGTAGGTCTCACAGTCGCTGAACTTGATAGTGTTTAAAAATTAGTATAAAAGGTGTTTAAAAATTGGTGTAAGTATAAAGTTTTTTTTCATTTTTGAAATTCTTTTAGGTGTTAAAAATATTATATCTACTGATATGAGACTAAACATGACCTGAAGATTAGATTAACTTACTAACTTAGGCTTAAAAAAATAAGACCTTTTTTCCGAAAAAATGCCTTAAAATCAAAATTTTGCACAACAAAATATGTTTGCTTGGTGCGTGCCATTTACAACCTTTCCGCTTTATATACCAATTTGAAACACCTTGTATACTTTATTTATTTATTCAATTAATTAGCACGACTTACAAATCAATTACACTAATTAATATATTTATTCATATGAAATAAATTAATAAAGATACAATTTGATTCTTAAAAATAAAATAAAATAACAAAATAGGAATTTTTAATCACAAGTTACATAATCAAGTTCATTAATTCATTAAAACAATTCACATTCACTCTTCCTTCTCACAAAATCTCAAACAAATAGCAATAATGTTTTCCCATTTATCGGCAAATAAATCGATCTACGTAGTATGATCAATGAATATTCACAAAATAATAAATACTTCTCCCTTGCAGCATCACGCCTCTTGTCGTTTTACTATCCAGTCTCGCCCCAAACGTTTTATTACTACAAAATGAAATCGTAAAATCTTATTCGCATCTGAAGTTTGCAAGTCTGTGGTGGTTCAGGATCGCAAAATAAATCATCGCTTGAATTCAATTGAGAGATGGATTGCTGTCGTTTGTTTTGCGTTTTCGTTGAATTATTTAGAACGGAAGGATTGTTTTGGCTTTGCGGTTTGCATTCCGAATTTGGTATTAATCGCCATAAAGTTCACATAGTCATTTAATGATATTCAGTTGTTTCTGACGGAAGGGACTTAAAACTAATCTTTACATTGTGAAGAAGGTTGCTAAGCTAGCAGAACTAGAAGAACGTAGGTCGGTATTTTTAATTTTTCAAGCAAGTGCTTAATGTCTGTTATTTAAGGTTTAAATAATCACACAGCAACACCTAACCCCAAACTAAGCAGAGCTTGTACTATGGGTGCTAGGTGACTGATATACTTACTACATAGATACATTTTTTTGTATATACATGCTTATGTTATGATACATAGAATCCAGACTCGAAACCAGAAATTGTAGATAGTACAAAATCTGGTCCCCTGCGGGAATCGAACCCGACACCTTTTGCGTCTCAGGCAGACCTTTTCCCACCGAGCCACAGAGGTCGTCGTCATATTGGATTTCGTTTTGCCTTCTGTTTTCATTAACAAGTAATGTTTGATTCCGACAACTGTGCTTTAATAACGGACTTTTAACTTTCTATTGACTTAGCTCTTTCAAGGACTTTGTAATTTTTGGTTTTGATATTTTGGAAATTATTGACACAAACCATTGCTCAGTTGACTCGGATTTTGTGAAATAATCACTTGGCGATATTATTGTTACTTTTGGCCTTCCATTATAACAAGATATATAAATTGTGTATTACCTTGACGTTACGGACGTCCATAAGCAACACCTCAGTGTCTCTATTCATCAAATTAAAAATAGTAAAAGCTCATCTTTATTGTTAAAAGTGTGATTGGTGTGCGGATTATCACTCGGCCTGACTAAGTGAGTGTTTACTACCTCCTGCGCGTCCTTGATTGGCTGGAAATCAATAAAGATTATAGACTATCGTACACTCTCTTTCTTACAAGAGGGTAGTTGCTGATAGTTTAAAGCCAAACCGTCATAATTTCGACAGTCCTGACTCCGCCCTATCCATCTTGTGGTGAGTGACTGAACTGCGTACCTCACCTATAACACTACTGCTGCCATCTACAACTCTTCATACATTTTTGACTATGAGCGCCATCTAGTGTGGGGTAATAATATCTTGTAGTCGATATTATCGAGTCCTAACTCCGCCCCATTCGGCTGGCGTCATCTTGTGGTGAGTGGCTGAACTGCGTGCCCCACCTACAACACTACTGCTGCCATCTACAACTCTTTATACAATTTTGACTATCAGCGCCATATAGTGTAGAGTAGTGAAATCATTGTAGACGATATTGTCACAGAAGAACCCAAAGTCCGAGTGTGAACCATGGTTGCATGTGGTGCATGTAGAAAATTTATCTCACCGATAGGTGCCGCCACATGTAGTGTTTGCGCTGGGCTTTATCATAAAGCTTGTATTGCACTACCTGAGGCGGTGACTGTGGGCAGTAACTGGGCATGCCCTAACTGCAAAAAGAAGACAAAGAGAGGAGACAATACACCAATAAAGGACTCAAATAATTCAAATGCTACGAGTTCTGCACCCCTTACTGTCGCCACCCCAGTTGGCTCTCCCTTGCCTTCAATCGGGGGGCCTGAGGTCTCACTGCTGGTCCCGCCTGCTGCCTCAGAAATAATAGATATGCGGCGAGAGATGGCTGAATACATGTCAGAGCTGCGCCTCTATCGCAGTGAATTAACCGAGTTCCGTGCCACTATGGCGGCTATGAATAATCGCATGGAAGGTATCGAACGGCGTCTAGAGGTGATGGAAGCCAGAGAAGAGGCCTCTGGAACGGCTGCGGTTGCTGAACTGGAGAAGACCGTCGCTCAGCTTAAATTTGAGTTGAGAGACCGTGACCAAGAAGCACTGCTGGCTGACCTCGACATAGGGCAGTATCCAGAGGTGAAAGGTGAGAATCCCATCCAGTCGGTTCTAGTACTGGCAGCAAAGCTGAACGTTACACTGGAAAATAGAGATATTGTTTTTGCTGAGCGTGTGGGGCCTCCTGCACGGCCTGAGTCCAGTGATAGAAAGGGGCCTCGGCGTCTGGTGGTGCGGCTGGCGCGCCGGCACCTGCGGGATGAGCTGCTGAGTGCGGCGCGCGTGCGCCGTGAATTAAAGTCTACGGACCTTGGACTGCCCGCACCTGGCCAGCGTATTTATGTCAATGAGCGACTCACGAGGGATAACGCTCAGCTCTTTCATCGGGTCCGCGAGGAGTGCAAAAACTGCAAATGGCGCTTCTCCTGGACCAAAAAGGGTCGTCCTTACGCACGAGAAAGTGAGGGTAAGCCCGCATATTCCTTTCGAACGGAGGCTGATATTACGCGTATTTTTAAAGTATAAAAGTTTAATTCGTTATTATTCCTTTGTATTTTTTATGTATATAATTAGTTGCTTATTCCTTAAACATTATTGGTGGACAATCATAAAACATAAATCTCATTATATTGCCAATTATTTTATACTGAGCTTAGGATTACATAGTATTTCTTTAAAGCTAAGAAAATATCGTTGCATTGATTTATCTCATAAATATAATACATATCAATATAAATAATAAAATTAATGACCCTAAAACACTTTGGAAAAATTTAAAAACTACACTTTTACCTAAGCCTCATTCTGAGCTCCCTTCCAATTTACAAAATGCTGATGCTATTAACACTCACTTTTTAACCATTCCTAGTACTTCTGTAACTATTTCTAATCTTACTTATTTTGATTTTCATAAGTTCAATAACTCAATATTTACTTTAAAATCCGTTAGTGCAGACCATATAAGTAAAATTATTCTTAGTCTAAAATCAAAGGCAATAGGTTGTGATCTGATTGGCATAGACATGTTAATGCTGACGCTTCCTGAGTCTCTTGTTACTTTAACTGCTATAGTTAATAAATCAATAACTTCTTCTGTTTTTCCTGACTTATGGAAGCGGGCTATAGTACTGCCGGTGCCCAAGGTACCTAATCCGACTATGTTCACTGAGCTTAGACCAATTAGTATTCTGCCTTGCATGTCTAAAGTCTTAGAAAAGGTTGTTAGCCAGCAGTTGGCCGCTTACGTTGAGCATAATCAAATACTGCCTGAGGTACAATCGGGATTTAGAACAGGACGAAGTACCACGACTGCCCTGCTGGACGTTACAGATGCAATTCTCGTCGCGCAGGACAAAGGGTTATGTACTCTGCTCGTGCTGCTTGATTTCTCAAAAGCTTTTGATGTTTTGAATACAAATCTTTTATTATCAAAGCTAAATTACTATGGACTTGACCATGGAGCTTTACGTTGGTTTGACAGTTATCTTAGTGGCCGATATCAGTGCGTGAAAGTTTCTCGACAAGATGGTAATGATGTGATGTCTGAGTTTTTGCCTGTAAATTGCGGGGTACCTCAGGGGTCAATTCTGGGTCCACTTTTGTTCAACATATTTTCAGCGGACGTCCAAACGGTCATAAAACACTGTAGCTATCACATATATGCAGATGATATACAGGTATATATCTCGTGCAAGCCATCTGACATAGACAGAACAATAGAAATCCTCAATGAAGACTTAGCCAATATTGCAGAGTGGTCTAATACGAATAGTCTTTTACTCAATCCAAAAAAAACAAAATACCTGTTATTTGGTACAGCACATCAACTGCTGCGTCTGGGTCCTACTCAAAATGTAGTTTTAATGGATGAAGTCGTAGAGCGAGTAGACAAGGCCCGAAACCTCGGCCTGCTTATAGATAGCAATCTGCGCTATGAAAAACATGTTGCGGATTCTGTTAGGAACTGTTTCTACAGACTCAAAGTGCTCTACCGAATGAGACCATACCTCAGTCCAGACATGCGTATTCGGCTGGTAGAGTCAATTGTTTTGTCCAAACTCAATTATGCTGACGTGGTAATTGGACCAAGATTACTCTGCAGGACGCAAAGACTAGTACAACGAGTCCAAAATGCCTGTGCTCGTTTTTGTTTTGATATCCCCAACAGAAGTTCTGTCACGCCTTTTCTTAATAGGCATTTTATCTTAAAAATGAAGCACCGACGTAAATTGCACCTTGCGTGTCTCATGTTTGGTGTTGTATTTTTTAAATCTCCTTCCTATCTCTACAATAAGTTGACATGGTTGTCGAGCTCCAGATCTCGTGACTCCCGCCAGTGCTCGAAGCAGCTAGCGACGCAGCGGCACAGCTCTGCCTGTTTTAGAGGCTGCTTTCGCTATGCTGCTTCCAAGTGCTGGAACAACATCCCACCCCCGATAAGGAACCTGCAAAGCTTATATTCTTTTAGAAAAAAAATAAAGTACTTTTTGCTCGACCATCAGAAGGAGCAGGAAAGTCATAGGCACGACTCTAGCATTTTATAGATATAGTGATAATAAATATTTATAAAATATATAAAACATATTATAAAAAAAAAAACTCTAATTGTGACAATTTATGTTATTTTATTTCTTTGTTTTAGTTAATTGATGTATGTGTTCACTTCCTCCTTGCTTGTGTATTTATTGTAATTGTGTGCTTGTTATGTTTGTCCGTAACGTCAACAATTGGTTCTGTCGGAAGACCAGCGCTGGTTACTAGCATGCTAGTAATCTGGCACATGCTGAGACAGAACCAGTTTTTCTACTAAATAATATTTAAATTTTTGTGTATATTTACAAGTTTTTTTGTTTGTATGTATTATTGTATGGTAGAAAAATAAATATCTTTTATCTTTTTATCTTATCTTTATCTTTAATTCAGTCCTCTACAAATCTTGATGTCCAAAATAACAGAGAAATCCGAACCTAATCTGAATCAAAAGCTATTTGAATTTGTCACTAATCTAAGTTTTAATGGCAGACCCTCGTCAGACGCGACACTTCCCGACAAATGTCAATATTGCGTTGTGTTTGCGACCGCACAGGAAAATAAACCTTAAACTGACTGTGCCAGATGTCATTGTTTATTGAGCTGGAACTATTTGAATTAATCCTAGATTCAAGTATTGCTAGATGACTTTTATGTGACTGATTTGGTTGAACCTAATTTGGTATTAAGGCATTAGTTTTCATGAAATAAGAAATCCTAAATTATATAAAACTAGCTGACCCGGCGAACTTTGTTCCGCCTTAGACGCCATAAATGAGCAGTAACGTGTATGTTAGTCTATCCAAACTTACCAAAATTCCATATTAAATTGAACTGTTAATATTAGGCCTGATGGCTCTAAAGTAACCGCCATGTGAACTAAGAAAATCTGGTTTCCTAAATCCTTTAAATTAATTAAAATTAATATTAATTATTTTAAATGTTTATCAAAAAAATAAGGTTGACAGAAGAATCCGTTTTAAACGTCATTTTTTTTTCATCCTCTTTGACTATATTTGCAGCACGCTTTCAGTCAATTCTATGTCAAATGTCTTAAGGTTAAATTAAAAAAGTTTAATAATTTTATATGGTGATTAAGTATAATTAATAACTAATAGATATATGCAATAAATGCTTCGTGCGAAATTAATGACGAGTCTGTGGCCCTCTTTTATTTTCAATTATGAAAACAATATACGTATTATAATATACGTCTACCTATTTTGTTGCCTAAGTTTAATAAAATATCCCAATAATCTCAGACTACGCTAGAAATCATTACCTACATTTAACTTTCAAAATAAAATAAAACCAATTTATTCGTAATGCGAAGCTTTGGGTCTGAATGATTAATACAATTATAAAGTTTTATTTCTGTTAAAAATATTAATACGCCGTAAATGCAGCTTTCAGAGTGACTAAATTATTTTTTAAGGACTTTGTACCAACCTGAATTTCTATGAATTAATGATTATGATTATAAATGAGGCTTACTAAGTATACATATACTAAGTATGACCATGTAAGCCCAACGTGCCCAACTTCACGAAGGGTTCTCATTGTGTTAATTATTAAGGGCATTTAACCAATAAATTACTAATATCAAATAAATATAGATACCTTTTGGATAAAAACCTATTTTGTATCAGATGAACCAACCATTTTCTTGAAAAAAAGAAAATCACCATCGATTATTTCTAAGCCACGATCTAACCGATTCTAGTTCCAATTTTGAATTCAAAAGGTTTCCACGCTCGTAAGCAGAATACAAATTTAAGTTCAAAAACGGAACGTAAAGAGTGCACCTATCGAACTCGTAGCAATAAGTTTCCAGATGGCTTAGCACGACGGTTTCTTTTATTTTCTACCATGGAATAGACAAGCCTTTTGCCTTTATAGGAAAGTTAATAACTCTCTCCATCTCTTTTCTTCGATTTATTGACACTCAACGAAATAGGTACCTATCCTTTTGTTTTTTTTTAATAATATAGGATAGGCCCTTGTCTACTGTCAAATGTTTAGAATTACAACTTTACAGACTTAGAATATCAATCTTCACTAGTTATTTAATTACTTGTTATTGATTATTAACTCGGTGCAATACTACAATGTACGAAACATGTTTTACGTAATAACAAATAATATTATTATTTTTTTAAATATTATTAGATAATGATTTGAGTCGATCATAATCTTATATATTAAATGCTCGTGTCACAATGATCTTCCCGTACTCCTTCAAAGTGGATTGACCGATCCTAATGAAATTTTGTGAGCATATTGAGTAGGTCTTAGAATCGGCCAACATTTTTTTTATTTTGCAAAACAACGTTTGCAGGGGTCAGATAGTTTAATAAATTACCTTAAAACTGAGTTTTCAGAGTTCTTTACGTAAATTCAGAGGGTAATTTATAATTTTATAATTTATAATTATTGACCAACAAATATAGTCTACCGTTTTATAGTTTTCTGTCAGCATCAAATAAATAGAAGAAGAAACATAGCCCATTGATTTAACTTTGTTTTGACTGTGGTAAAATCGGCCTAGACTAGAATTCTTATACCTAGTCTCTATCAATCTCTAGAATTATTTTCTTCCTCGACCTACGCCAATCGCCGTGCTATCCCAGATAGTTCCAATTGTAAAATCCGACCGGTGGAACTTCGCACCGTTAGAAAGCCGCACGAAGTTGGCTGACGGCTGCGGCCGCGGAGGTGTCGACGGAATCAATTGCCTGCCGCCACACGCAAGTTTTTAACCGCTTACCAACTCGTGCTAGCCTGGTACCTGTGTTCTTGCTAGCTTTTTTGGTGTCTAAAGTAGATTCGATTTTGTAGCAGCAACACGCGAAAGTGTGGCTTTAGCTCTGCCTTAATAATTATTAAGCAGTTTGTACATGTAGGTTCATTTCTGGTCTGAGTTTTTAACCACTTCCCAGCTTATGTTAGTCTGGTACCTGTGTTCTTAGTAGCTTTTTTGGTGGCTAAAGTTTACTTTCTTTTGACTTTACCTAAATTATTATTCTTAATCATTTTCTGCAAATGGATATTTCTGGTCCGAGTTTTTAAATGTGGGACGTCCACTGCTGTATATAAGCGTCTCTCCAGTAATCTTATATACTTCTAGTTATTTAGGTTGGCGGCGTGGCCCCATCTTTAACCCGCAGCCTTTCATAAAGTTGTCCATCTCTCAAATTGATGAAATACCTGCGTTACGCTTGCCGGTCCGCGACCTCCATCGCCTCCTTCGTGAACTCTTCAGCCCTAACGACCATCAGATCTACGTGCTACTTGCATGCTCAAACGGCCTACCCATCAACATTAATGAGCTTATTCGTTTGGCTATCTCGGTGACCCGCGTTCTTCTACGACCCCATTCTCCGGGAACTCCGCATGATTTGTATCGCTTACCAATCCCAAAAAGTTTAACATTGAACAAATTGGATAAAATCGTCCAATTTGTAACAGATAGTTGAACAAATTGGACTAGAACCATATACCTAGGCGTTCTGTAAGTGTAAGTAGTTAATTGTATATTAGCAACACGCGAAAGTGTGGCTTTGCCTCTGCCATAATAATTCATAAGCATTTTACTACCTCGATTTTGTACGATCTACAATTTCTGGTTTCAGGTCTGGGTGTTTTCTATGTATCATAAGTATGTATTTACAAAAAAAATGTATCTATGTAGTTTATCAGTCACCTAGCACCCATAGTACAAGCTCTGCTTAGTTTGGGGTTAGGTGTTGCTGTGTGAGATTAGTTCGGAGATGTTAATTTATTTTATTTGATAATGTTACCACCTTTTTGAAGCGAGATTTTAACCGCTTGCCAACTTATGTGAGCCTGGTATAGGTACAGGTATAAAATGTTTAACAAATATCTAAGAAAACTCATTTTCGAGGGGTAATCTAAGTAAGTACCTATTTATTAACTACTTAGTTGCCTAGTTATACACATTATTATCATTACTTTTCAGCTATGTCTTACAATGTGTCTTTCTACAACCTTAATGATGATAAAGATTTTTATTTATTTTATTCTGATGATGATGATAAGTTTCCCGTAAAAATTATTAATTACTTTAAGTATTTCCGGCAAGAGATTTATCCAAAAACGAGTTCTACCTGTTTTCCTTCAATTTCGTAATCTATCAAAATGTTTCTTGGAAATTCAACCCTTCAGATAAAATATTTTCACTCAGTTAAAATTAGGTAGATCCGCGTAATAAAGCATGTCAATCAAACTTATCCTGTTCGTCCGGACGCCCGATTTCATAATAATGGAAGTTGCCTTCAGGTGTCGGGTTGCTTCAACTTTACAGAGCTTGAAATTTCTTAATGATAAAATTAAGAGGCTCGCTCACGGGGAACATTTGCTTGTAATAATAATATACCTCTTTATTATACACCAAGATAAAACAATACAAAAGGGACCTAAAGCTAAATATGAATAAGGTCTATTAAAAGTATACTTAATGCACCTGGGTGAATTAACTCAGGTGAATTAACCGCCCCTACAAAATGCGTAATGTAATGCGTTATATAACATTCATAAATTCGTTATTGTATACAGAAACAAATAAAAATCATAATAGTTTTGGTACAAAGGTCATTGTACAAAGGCCAGCTTAACCCTAAATTTTGCCTATTGTATTATAACGAATTCGATACATCATTTCGAAGCCCTGGTGACCTGTAATACGGGTTTTTGCAAAACCTTTTTCAGGCACCAGTCTTCACAATGTGGTTCAATAGGCTTAGACAAAATTATTGTGATCCATATTTATGTATTATAAGAGAACCTGTATTTGTGAAGAAAAATAAATAAATAATAATAATTATTATTTTTAATCATAAACACGAGAATCCCCCTCTGAAGATGAACAGAACGAACATAGACAACATTATTTATTATTAAAAAATATATATATACTTATTTACTGACTTCTTCTTAGAATATTTCGAATTCATTATAATATCAATCATTCGTTTGTCGCGTCCTGTAGCCTAATTTTATTAGTACCCACAAGTTAAATTTGTATCAAAAATCAACCGCCTTCTCGTGTAACAAAATTAATTATTACACTTGAGAACTCCAATCGATGGAAAATTAAATAGGCACAAGGAACATCATATTATAATAAGTAATTATCAAATTCCGTTTACGTAGAAAAAAGTACAAAGCTCACAAGCTTATTAAAAATACTTATCGGATTGAATACTGTTTACTAATGACTGTAAAAAAATATAAAATAAATTACAGAAAAAGGATTAAGTATTTGCTTCAAAATGGAGTTGCAAATTTTCGCCCGAAAGATCATACATCAGCTAGTTAAATAAAAGCTTATAAAAATTGCATCAGTCAAAAACCGACATATTATGTAAATATGTATTTATTGAATGGTGTTGAATAAATACAGATTTATTGAATGGTGTTGAATAAATACAGACTGACCGAATATCTGTCCTCGAATCTTGCCCAATTTTGTCGCGTCTCAATAGAAGCAATCAGCTGTGATCGCCACCATTTTGAATAAGATGGTCAATAAAGCTGCTTTTACAATATATAATTATTTAGAAATGTTTCCGGTACTCATCACTGTACGTATTTGCCAGAATTTGGCTTTTATAAAGAACTAGCGAATGTCTCCGACTTTCCACTAAAAACAAAACTATTGCAAATTATATAAACATATATTCTTAAACGAAGATAAGATAGATAGATACAACATATTAATTATTACGATTTGTACCTACGATTTTTTCGTTTTTCGTATGTAATGTGGTCCGGAGAAGCCATCTACCTTTTAGGTCTTCATGCGCCATCTTAGACCATAACGTCACTTTACATCATGTGAGATGGTAGTCAAATGAAGGCATACCTATGATAAAAAAAATATATTATATAATTTACTACTCAAAATATTTCAAGGTAACAGACAAAAAAGAATTAAAGCATAGAAAAATAACACATTATCATAATAAACTATGCGTGTTGTGTGCTGTAACGAACAGGTCTCAACTCAGCATTGTGTCAACTGAACTAAGTCGTCAGTAGACGCTGGTGTTGCCAAATATTTAGTAGCTACCTAACTTGCTGGCCCATATCGGCTTTGTACGGATACAAAAACCTTCCCCATTGAATCATTCTACCTATAGCTGAAAACCACATTAAGATCCGTTGAGTAGTTTTTGAGTTTATCCCGCACAAACCTTTTCTGGACAGATTCTTAGAAATGAATCGCACAGAGCCTTCCGTACAACACACATACAATAGTTAATACATAATCATAAAATAAATAAATATTTCAAGACAATCTACGCAACAACATCTAGCACCGTGGTAAGCTCTAAGTTTGTGTTTCGGGTAATAGATGTCTGATATAGTTAATAGATTATACATACATGTATATATATTTTTTACTATGCATTTTCAACACCCAGACCAAGGAGAAAAGTGCTTGCAGAACATACAAACACTTAACATTTTACCATCGGCGGGAATCTAACCTGCTCCCTCCTCTCCAAGCGGATATTCGCCCACCGCGCCACTGAGGCAGTCTATATCATTATTGTCATTACGTACAAACTTCTGTGACTGAGCTGAACCAAAGCACACCAACGAATACAAAGTGTATTAGTTCCTAAGGTGGATCATCATCATCACCCTATTAAAGTTCCCACTGCTGGGACACAGGGACTTCTCTCTTGGCGAGAGAGATTAGGCCTTAATTCACCACGCTGGCCAAGTGCGGGTTGGTGAATGTCGCATGTCCTTCAAACACCTTTAAAGTTCTCAGAACATGCCGGTTACCTCACGATGTTTGCCTTCACCGTTAAAGCCCGTGTTTAAAGCGCACATACATTTCTCAAGAAGAAAAATCCAGAGGTGGATGAATAAATGAATTATTAAGCAACTTTGGGGATTTTTTTCTCCCTCACAAGCGTGGCTCACAAGCACTTCTATTTACGTTCCCACTACTGGGACACAGGGTTTTCTCTCTTGAAGAGACAGATTAGGCATTAGTTCACCACGCACTAATGGTTGGTGAATGTCACATATCCTTCAAACTTTTCCAAGTTTCCTCAGACCGTGCCGGTTCCCTCAAGATGTTTTGCCTTCACCGTTATAGCAGTTGTTTAGAATAGATGATCGCTGGGCTGAAAAGTTCTCGAATTAAGACGACGGACGTCCACCAACTAGATGGATAGAAGATTTGTTAAAGGCCGCAGTTACAATGTGGATGCAGGTCGCCTCTCATCGGAATAACTGGAAGGCTATGGGGGAGGCTTATGTTCAGCTGTGGGCAGTCTACAGCTGATACGATGATGATAATGATGAGACAGACCAATAACTGATCCTCGAACCTCGCCCAGTCTTGTCGTCGTCAATAGAAGCAATCAGCTGTAATCGCCGCCATTTAGGACTAGACGCTCAATACAGTATACTTTTACAACATAGAATTATATAAATGTTTCCGATTCTCATGATTGCAGCTATTTTCTATAATTTGGCTTTTATAAGAACTAGCAGTGTCCCGTGATGTTACCCGCGATGTACTTAATAGTTTTCTCCGCTATTATTACTCTATAAATAAAATGACTTTGGGTTTTTAACGAATTGTAGGTATCAAGCCATAGTATTGTTCAATGCATTACCAGTTGACATGAAAACTATAGACAATCATAACTTGTTTAAACGTAAATTAAAAGATATATTGTTGAAGGGGTGTTATTACTCGGTTAGTGAGTTTCTTGAAGATGATAGTGTGAAAAACGACTTTAATTTGTAATTAGAATAAGAATAATTGTTGTAATTAAGGATATTGTATTAAATTAGTACCTAGGATTAATTAGATTTTGTAATATTCAAATACAGTGCCAATTAATTGTGAATTGAATAAAGTTTATGAATTATGAATTATTATGAATGAATTATGAATAGGTAGAATGGCGTTTGTTTTGTCCATCGCATAATCCGTTTATATTAACAACAACCATTCCTAAATGTATGCTTAAATTAGCCTAAATAAAAATATAGACAAACATCGAAAATCCGTTATCTTTAAAAACACAGACTTTTTTACGCACATTGGCAAAAGGCACACAAAATCCACGACAGATAATATATCAAAATGGAAAACTCAACGTTTCTCTCTCTATCTTACTCAGTTTAAAAGAAAGAGACAGCACAATCTTTTATTTCCATTATTATCACCCAACTTGTTGGTTCACGAGCTAGAGGACTCTTCAAATGATTGCCGAAACAATTTAAGCGATGCTCGAGGCTGGATTAATGAACCAAGGTCAAGAGGATTCCGAAGGACTTCGCTGCGAATTCTCGAAGTTATTGGAACCTCTTGTACTTATGAATCTTCAAATCAAAGGTATGAATGGGGAAATATGAATAATTTAAGTAAATTTTAGGTATTGCAGGGATGAGACCGAAATAGACTCGATTTGCTAACTGTTTTGTTGTCAATTTTCTTTTCTTTGTATTTTATTTTATTTCTTTAAATGTGAAAACTTTTAAATGGCCTTCAGTGTGCACATATGTGTATCTACCTCTATATTGTTTATATTACATACTAGCTAGCTGTAAGTTTTCCTAAAATCTTAAAATACAATAAAAATAAAATTTAGACTTAATTTATATCTATGAACAAGTAGGTAGACAGTTGGTAAACTATATCATCATCATTTCATCATGGACATGGACTTTAAAGACTTCCAATAACTTCGGTCTGCAGCGGACTATCAACACTATCAGTCTGATACCTTCACCAAATCTTCCGTCCATTTAGTTGCTGGACGTCCTACGTCGCGTCGCTCGCGCAATTGAGATCGCGAACTTGTGCTCCGGCCCCACCGGCAATCTGTTCTACGAGCCATTGCCACTTTAGTGAGCTAATTCGCTCGGCTATGTCGTCGGTGAGTGAGGTAATTCGCTGGGTCACGCCGGTAAACTAAGATTAAGTCTAAATGAGATTTATTATACAATTCCTGCCGTCCGTAGGTCTTACGTGAGGTAAACCGGAACTAGACGACCGCTTGCGACGACGGAAACAGCTTATTGTGATCTTTGCAACGTCTTACTTGTTGTAGCTGCTCAGCATAGAAATCAGGTATCAAACAAATAGACATACAATACAATACAAAAACGCTTTATTATACACAACACAGGAACATTAACACGTAAAACAAAATAAATAAACATAATTTATGCCAAGGATATTTATATCTTTATATAGTACTTTCTTATTAAATTTATGCAAAAATAGGTGTCCAGTATTTTTGGATGGGCTAAGAGACGGATGAAACAGAATACCTATTTGATTAATGTAGTCATCATGCATATTGTAATCAAAATTAAAGTATGTCTCTCCATTTTTTATTTTTTTATTATTGTTGAGCCTTCATTTGACCACAATCTCACCTGATGTAAAGTGAAGATGTGGTCTAAGATGGAGCATGAAGGCCTAGAAAATGGCTTTTCCAGACCACATTACGAAACACGAAAAAATCGCTTCTCGCACTGGCCCAGCCCGGAGGGTGGTGACAAGCCGCGGCCGAAGCCTACCACCAGAGACTGTTCTCAGCACCACCCGGAGGTCACGTGTAAGGATTCAGAGGGTTACCACTTACGGACGAGAACAGCCAAAACCTCCAATACCTCCATACTCCATCCTGCCCATAGGGTATCACGTACCTATTGCCTTACCTTGTGTCTTAATCTGAAGTTGTATATCATTGACCATATATTTTAGTTTTCTTTTTCTGGCACAAGTAAAGTGCTTCAAGTTGATAATTCTCAAAGATTTGTAATATATTCTAAAAAAATATAATTCAGTGTTTATTATCCCTTCAAACGTCCCCGTCATCCCCCCATTCCCCTACCTATTGCCACATAAATATATTTTCACTCATAATTGCTCTTCCCTTCTCATGTCTAATTCAATCAATCATTTATCAAAAACCAAAGGAAGTATTACATAATGAGGAGTTTTAGTTACTTTAGTACCTGTGCTAGTTAGAAACTGTGTTACAACAAGGAAGTATGTAAAACAAAGTCGTGTTTGTTCAAATACTTATAATTATTAAAATGTTAATGATTTTTAATAAGTGATAAACCTCACTTTTTAGGTCAAACTATTTAAAATTTTCAGCAGAAAAAGATTAAGACTCATCCCCGACATCCAAAGCGCCCCGATGTGCTACCAATTACACCAACGCGACAATTACGTGATAATATTATGTCGAAATACTTCAGCAATTTGTAATTAATAACAGATGAAGCCAAAGATTACGGAAGTGTCTTCAATGTTTTTCTACATAAAATTAAAAAATGATTAAAACGTTTTTGATTTATTGGATTTTCTCAGTCCTGAATAGCAAAATTAGTAGGTAATGTTTAAAAAATTAATAAATAAAATCATTACAAGGTTGATTTCGTCCAGAAAACCAATTATAACGCGGGTAACTGGGTGTTAATTTTAAATAATAAAATAATATATTATTTTAAGATCCAACGCTGTCCAGTAAAAAAATAACAATGCCTTTGTTATCAAAATTCCCGGTAAAAAGGTTTCCCAATCATCACAAATTGAGCCTTTTTGCAAAAACAAAGTCCGCGTTGTTTTTATTTATATATTTTCGGACGAGTCTTTGACTGATGAACTGAAAACAACCAGCCGTGATGGCGGCGCGGTGCCGGAGCTCGTGGGGGATAAATTACGACACCCTATTTTTAAAAGCCTGTCCGCTTCTAACCTTCGCACCGTTAGAGATGTTGTTTAGACTTTTTTAACCTCCGATTCGAACGGGGTGTTGATTAGTTTAACGCGTGTGTTGGCCTGTCCATCTCTAAGTGGCATCGTAGCTCCTAAACGGAAGAACCAATTTCGATTCTGTTTGTTTTGTTTGAACGATAGGTTGTTAGCGTATAGTGTTCTTAAAATCTCATTAAATTCGGTTTAGTCGTTTCTAGGAGTCAAAGTGGCAATAAAAAATGGATAGTTTAGAGTTTCAGCCGTAGGACGTCCACTGCTGGACATAGTCCTCCCTCAAATACTTCCAGTGACTTCGGTCGGTAGCAGCTTACCCGAGCCCGCTACCTTCATCAGGTCGTCCGTCCATCTAGTTGGTGGACGTCCTACTCTGCGTTTGCCGATCCGTGGTCTCCACTCCAGAATTTTCCGGCCTCAACGGCCATCTGTTTTGCGTGCCACATGGATATCATATATCATATCATAGAGAAGATGTATTTTACATTTCGAGACATCATGTTTCTCGGTCGGGTTTCAAAGCCGTGTTGGCTACAAAGCCGTGTTGGCTAAGTGGGAGGACACTCGACTTTCATTCCGAAGGTCGTGGGTTCAAACCCCGCCACGCACCTCTGGATTTTTCTTCTTGAGAAATTTATGTGCGCTTTAAACACGTGCTTTAACGGTGAAGGCAAACATCGTGAGGAAACCGGCATGTTCTGAGAACTTAAAAAAAAAAAAAAGAGTTTGAAGGACATGTGACATTCACCAACCCGCACTTGGCCAGCGTGGTGAATTAAGGCCTAATCTCTCTCGTCAAGAGAGAAGCCCCTGTGTCCCAGCAGTGGGAACGTTAATAGGGTGATGATGATGATGTTTCTCGGACACTCGCACCAAACTCACCTGTCATACAAAAAAACTTCATTAAAATCGCTCCATCTGTTCGGGAGCTACGGTGTCCCAGACAAACAGACAGACAGACACACAGCAAGACAGACACGTCAAACGTATAACACCCCCTCTTTTTTGGTCGGGGGTTAAAATACAAAATATCCCACGAACTCCGAATCTACTAACAAAGGTCCATCGTGACAAGTAAACAAGGAAACGGCTCAATCATATTATGTTTCCATTTAATCTATGGCCTAGGCAGGCAGAGCGCGGCGCTGATTGGCGGAGGGCCGGGAAATCAACGTGAGCCAGCCGCCTGCCCCGGCCTGGGGCAATTATAACCTCGTGTTATTTACACCGTGTTGCCCAGTTGATTCAGCTAGGCTATTTTTGTTGCAATTTGTCGCATCACTACTGAATAAATAAATAAATATTGCTGGACAATCTACACAGCAATATCTAGCCCCGTGGTAAGCTCTCAGCTTGGTTACGGGTACTAGACATCTGATATCTTAATATATATAAATCTCGTGTCACAATGTTTGTCCTCAATGGACTCCTAAACCACTTAACCGATTATAATAAGATTCGCACACCATGTGCAGTTCGATCCAACTTGAGAGATAGGATGGTTTTTACGGCGAGAAAAATTCGAATATTTCCGGTAAAATTTTATACCCGTGCGACGACGGGGCGGGCCGCTAGTACTTAATATAATAGGCATATCTACATATATAGATATTTTTTGTTAAACACATGAAATACCGAGACCAAGGAGAAAATGCTTGCAGAACATACAAACACTTTAAACCTCGGTGGAAATCAAACCTACCTCTTGCGCCGCAAGCGGACCCTCGCCCACCGCGCTAACTGAGGCAGTCAATAATTCACTATTTAAACAATGAAATCCTGTTACAAATTAAAAAGTTATACTCAAATACAGCCTTTTTTTTTGTAAATAAATCTAAATTTAAAATTTAAGAAAAACCCCCGATTCCAATGCCATAATATCCTTAAACGTAAAACAACATATTATGTAATGTGGACGCGATGCAATTTCATTTGATACCCGACACTAGTATATTTGCAGATTTTCGGTTTTCCTTACCCACTCTCACCCTCATAACTTTTAAACGGCACAACCGATTTTCATGAAACAAGTCCAAGAACACTCGCGCCAGACTCACCTTTCATACAAAAAAAACTAAATTGAAATCGCTCCATCCGTTCGGGAGCTATGGTGCCACAGACAGACAGACTCTTAGATATACTCTTATCAAATCCCATTTTTAACCCCCGACCAAAAAAGAGGGGTGTTATAAGTTTGACGTGTCTGTCTGTCTGTCTGTCTGTCTGTCTGTCTGTCTGTCTGTCTGTGTGTCTGTCTGTCTGTCTGTGTCACCATAGCTCCCAAACGGATGGAGCGATTTCAATTTAGTTTTTTTTGTATGCAAGGTGAGTCTGGCGCGAGTGTTCTTAGACATGTTTTATGAAAATCGGTTGTGCCGTTTAAAAGTTATGGGGGTGAGAGTGGGTAAGGAAAACCGAAAATCTGCCAATATAATAGTGTGGGGTATCAAATGAAATCGCATCGCGTCCACATTACATAATATTATGTTGTTTTACGTTTAAGGAAATTAAGGGATTGGAATCGGGGGTTTTTCTTAAATTTTAAATTTAGATTTATTATCAAATTAATATTATCATCTTGCTTACAGCTTACAGTAACCGTACAAGTGTACCATAATATAGTTTTAAGGGTAAGATCCCACGTAGCGACAATGTATGGCGGGATTACGGACACGCGACAAAATCCCTAACATTATTTTTTATTTAATTTCAGCACAAAACGGCACATAAATTCTGACACCCCTCTAGCTGACAGTTTTTACCTTCAAGTCAAGGAAAATGTGGTCTTTTAAGACTAGACATATGATATATTATGTAGGGTTTTTTTACAAGAAAAGTATGTTCTGAAATATGACTTATGTGGAAGTTTATGTGACTTGTATTTAATAACTAGCAGTCACCCGCGTATTTACCCGCGTTATGAGGAATTTTACCGCGGAACGACATACTTTACACGGATATAAAACAAAATATAAAAAAACAACTCTGTGAACAAAAAGCATCAAAGTAACAATACACATAGATATACAACTAACATTATCTACATAATAAGAAAAACTGACGGAAAGTCAACAGAAAAACTCTCTGCTCATCCGCCGCCTGACCACACTCGCACTTGAACAAAATAGATGGCAAATTGCTAACAAATACTATTAAACCTTTTGCCTTGCCTGCGCGCCAAAACCAATTCATTCAAGTGTCACTGTTTCAATCTCAAAAATACAATCGAAGAATCGAATAAAGCACAAATCCCTAACTCCAAACAATAGGAAATCTGGGATCGAGCAAACTCTCGAAAAACAAGAAACACCTGCCGGATATATTACGGCAATTCCCGCGACAAATTACCCGATTACCCGAATAAATTACGGACTCACTCGCGCACCGTAATAGTTCACCGCACCACGTTCCACGGAACACGGCAGGGTTATAATCATAATTTGGACGAATGTAATAGAACGTTTTTGAAATAAGAAGGGCGATAACCCTAACCTTTAATATTAGTCATTGTCAAATTGAGTGCTGAAGTTTTGCATTGAATAGAATATGTTTATTAGCACACATAAATAAATATTTCTGAACAATTCACAAAACATCATCTAGCCCCGTGGTATGTACCTACGCTCTAAGCTTGTGTTACGGGTACTAGACATCTGATATAGGTACTTACTTATTATAATAGACATACTTAAATATATATTTTTTATTATACAAATATAAACACCAAGGAGAAAGATCTTGCATAATATACAAACACTTGACCCCCCGGCGGGAATCGAATCCGCTATCTCTAGCGCCGCAACCGGACCTCCACCCGACGCGCCACTGAGGCAGTCCAAAGCTCGATCTGATTAAATTCTCTATAGTTTACAAAACTTTCAAGAAACTGAATGACTCTGGAAAGTCGTTGCAACTGACAAGCGCAATGCCATAATAAGAACTGAACTGAAGCTTGATCTGTCACAAACCCAAAGGTATTTTTATTTTGTTTTTAATAAAGTTTCTCATCACAATATTTTCGATCACAATCCTCTAGCGCCGCAGACCCTCGGCGACCGCGATAAACAAAGAAAAAACATAAGATTAGTTAACAAAAAAACCGTTGTTTGAAACATTTGAGCAACGTGATGTCAACAAACATTATATACCTATTTGGGAAAGTGATCCGTCCATTGCTGGATTGGATCTGTTTACTTCGGGAGTTAACTCGATCAGACAGCGACTAGCTAATAGTTATTTTATTGATAGTATATAGGTAGTTTTATAGGTTTTTGTTTTTTTTGTATGTTATAATTTTGTAATGTTCATTGTGTCCATCTAGGTGTGTTCACTTTTTAATATTTAATATGTGACCATCCGTGAAGATCTGTAATTAGCTTTCTGTTACTACTAGGTTAGTTATAGTGATAATCTTGGCTGTTGATTTTCCTTACAAATAAATAAATAAATGAAGTGCGACATTTTTAACTTGTGGTGTTGCCAACCTCACGGGCCCTGGCTGGAACCAGCGCTCTGCCATGCCCCTACGGGTTCTATGGCAGATTATACTGAGCCCGGAACTCTTTATTGCACATGTTTAAGTTTCACGTAGGTTTAAGGAAGATTTAAAAATGTTTTAACGATTAAGTAAAGTAAAGAGTTTTTTTTATGTCAGAAAAGCCTCCTTTTAACCACAATTCCATCAGGTGTAAAGTGACGATGTAGTCTAAGATAGGGTCTAAGAGGTCTTCATGACCCATTCCATGAAGGAGGCTTCTCCGGGCCACATTACGAAACACGAAAAAATCGCTTCACACACTGGCTCTGCCCGGAGGGTGGTGACAAGCCAACCACCAGAGACTGTTCTTAGCACCACCCGGAGGTCACGTGTAAGGATTCAGAGGGGAGTGTGAAGGACATGTGACATTCACTACCCTGCACTTGGCCAGCGTGGTCAATTAAGGCCTAATCTCTCTAAAGACACCAAGAGAGAAGTCCTGTGCCCCAGCAGTGGGAACGTTAATAGGGTGATGATGATAAAAGAGTTCTAGTACAACTAGCTTTTGTGTAATAATAAATATATTTCTTTCTTTCTTGTGTTTTTCTCTATTCTACTGAATACTACCGAAAACGCGACTATACATAATGATCTTCTGAAGTTTTCCGTCTAAGCTAGCATCTAGACACAATTGAGCGAATTTTTTAAGCGAAAGAGTTTTACAATTCAAGTTCGGGTTAAATTCAGTTTCATGTATGTCGACCCGGGTCGTAGGTTTGAATCTCACGTGTTTTTGTGATGTTTTGTTATACCTTTTGATATTTGTTTTTACTTAAGTTAACCGACTTAAAAAGGCGAATGTTCTTAAGCGTGTATTGTATATTTAATTTTCGAGTTATATTGAATGAAATGTATATCGAAAATGTTCGGAAATGGTTACATCAATGAGAGCAGATGTGGGCAAAATTTTTATGCATAACATAAATATGGATTTAATAAATCTAAATTTAAAATTTCATAATAACCACCGATTCCAATGCTTTTATTTACTTAGAAGTAAAACACCATAATATTTAGTAATGTGCACGCGATGCGCTTTCATTTGATACCCCACTCGAGTATATTTGCAGATTTTCGGTTTTCTCTTCCCCACTCTCACCCCCATAACTTTTAAACGGCTCAACCGATTTTCAAGAAACATGTCAAAGAACAACCGCGCCAAACTCACTTTTCATACAAAAAACAACTAAATTGAAATCGCTCCATCCGTTCGGGAGCTATGATGTCCCAGACAAACACACGGACAGATACGTCAAACTTATATCAACCCTCTTTTTTGGTCGAGGGTTAAATAATATGGTGAAATGGTAATGATATTATGATTTAAAACGAGTAATATACCATGATTTGACGGTTTTGAGTTTTCCGATATTAAAAAGTTATAAATGATGATGATAATGCATTCATTTTTCAAAACAAAAAGACATAAAGTCGGTTATTTTTTGTTTAAACTTACTATTGAAACTACTTGTTTATTTCCTTAGAAGCACATAGCCTACGTGGACAGGTCAACTTAAAATTAATAAAACTAAATTGCGTAAACAAAAAATATCAAGGAAATAACATTGTCTTGACAGTTCGCTTCAATATTTTATACTGAGTTGAGAAGTGAATAGAAAAACACTATATAATAACACTATAATAGATTGAACGGATCTTAACGCGGTTTTCAGCAATAGGCAAAGTGACTGAAGAGTTAGGTTCTTGCACACGGTAAAACCCGGGACGGGCCACCTAGTTCATCATATTTCGGGAGATTATACCTACTCGACGCCAGTACATCTCCGAAGCAATTACTTAGTCGCTGTGCCAAACGTTATTGATGAAGCCCTAAATTATAGTTTAATTGTATCGTACATTATGGAGCGGTAATGAGAACTGACAGGCTGATCTATTGCCGATGCGAGATATTGGATACTTAAGACGGCTGCTCTGGCATAGAGGTTGATTAATTATTTCTATACGTAATTTTATTAATTAACTAGCGGTTAGCCCCCGCTTCGCACCTAGTTGACCATATTATGAATCTAAACCATTCTCGAAGACACTTAAACACACACCAAAAATTTCATCAAATTCGGTCCAGCAGTTTAGGAGGAGTTCAATGACTAACACTAGCTGACCTAAGCAAACGTTATTTTGCAAAATAAAAAATAGATAGTAGCCGATTTTCAGACCTACTGAATAAATATAAATAAATAAATATATCCCGACAATCCACACAACAACATCTAGCCCCGTGGTAAGCTCTTAGCTTGTGTTACGGGTACTAGACATCGGATATACTTAATATAATATACATACATATTTTTTATTATACAATATTAAACACCCAGACCAAGGAGAAAAACTGAATACGCATATAAAATTTGGTAAAAATCGGTAAAGCCGTTTCGGAGGAGTACCTTCACTTACACACATCTTCGCAAACTTTCTCGTTCTTAATATACGTAGGATAAGACGGGCAACACCACAGGGCGCTACTAGTACTAAATAGGTACATAATCAAGTTTTACTCAAATGTCACTCTTCCCTCTCATTACCATAACAAAAAGATATAAATTCCAAATCGCATAGGAGTTTTCGTCGCCAAAGTAATTCCCTTTTTATTTCTCAATCTATAAGGCTATACTAACTGGCTGTGTTTAGTATGCGGGCGCCGTCCATCCGTTCTCTGGATTACATAATAGAACTGGAAGCTGGGCACATGCGAACAATCCTAAGCCAGCCAGCATTGCGGCGTGTTTTAACCGACGAAATAACGGAACAGGTTCTTTCTCAATTCTAACATTTTTTGAAGTGAAACTTCTTTAGATTCGTTGTGATTTCAGACCGGATGCAACGGAAATACGTCAGGTAAGCCAATCTTAAACGCTAACAAGGTTAAGCAACTTTCCGGAACGCCAGTACTTGGATGGGTGACCGCCCGAACAAAATCTTTTTGCACAGAACTTTTTTTTTTGTTTTTTTTTTATTTATCTCATTCTTTTGTCGATTTAATGAAGTTTCACTTCTACCGTGTGTGAATCGCACACACACCTTTTTTTTCTAGCTGTTCGTTCGTGGTTTTTCTGAATAATGAATGAATGAATGAATTTCTAATAATGAATTTTCTCGTGGAAAAATTGCTTTTGTCTGTAACTGAGAAAACAGCTATCAACATCATCATCATCACCCTATTAACGTTCCCACTGCTGGGACACAGGGACTCTCTCTAGGCGATAGAGATTAGGCCTTAATTCACTACGCTGGCCAAGTGCGGGATTGTGAATATCACATGTCCTTCAAACTCTTTAAAGTTATCAGAACATGGTTTCCTCCCGATGTTTGCCTTCACCGTTAAAGCACGTGTTTAAAGCGTACATAAATGTCCTAAGAAGAAAACTCCAGAGGTGCGTGGCGGGGTTTGAACACACGTCTTTCGGAATGAAAGTCAAGTGTCCACACAATTCACCAACACGGCTTTTAAAAAAAAATACAGCTATGCCCATGCCGAATTTGACTCAAATCTAACTTTTGAAACTATCATGGTTATTGAACTTGAACAGTTCAACCGTGATCATGGCGCATGTAACTGTGCCGAAATATCGGGAAACTCGAAAGACAATCAATCATGGTAAATATCCCGTTATAAATCTAAATAGTATTGACTCAAGTCGGGCTTTGATTGTAATAATTGTATTTTCCCGCGAAAAGCGGAATTTTATCTGTGTTGTAAGTAGCCTACGTGTTATTCAGATATGTAAGCTATATTATTATTAAGTTTCATCAAAATCCATTCAGTAGTTTTTGCGCGAAAGAGCAAGACACACACATACACACTTTCTTACATCTTAACAAACTTTCGCAGTTTATAATATTAGTAGTAATTTATTTTATATTTTAAGGCAAATAATACACGTTGCAAGCATTATTATAATTAAAATAAAAGTTTTAATCTGGCCTCAAACATAAATCCAGTGCCCACTACGAAAGAAGAAATTCATAATAATATATGTGTTATACAGAAACGTGTAGCTTACATGATACAAAATAAACATTTACAGGAAAAATAAAAAGGAAATTTAAAAACGAAACTATAATGACGATTAAAATAAAATCTACTGTCCTACATTAGTGTGAGAGATAGAGCATTTTTTGACACAGGAGCTGGTTTTCAGACGTAAAATGACAAAAAATCTCATGTACGACAAATACAAAAACTGGTCCCAATCTTGAATCAACTGACAACTCTTCACCTAAAAGCCAATCATGGTAATTTAATGATGATGATGTTGATAGCTGTTTTCCCAGTTACAAACAAAAGCTATTTTTTCCACGAGAAAATTCATTATAACGCAGAAAAAGCCACGAACAAACAGCTAGAAAAATATTAGAATATATAAATACTAAAAGTATTACAAATACAATATACCTATTTCCAACTAATAAATGTTTGGGAACCATTGATTACTGTATGTGTTTTATTATGTTTTGGAAATAAATATTATTATTATTAATATACCATAAGAACCTAGAGTCAGCTTTGCTGCGGATCCCATAGAAGCGGGCAAGTAACGTCGGCTGTGGGCACGGAAAGAATGGGCCACAGTGGTCCCAAATGGGATTAAAATGACGGAGTGGACCGAACTGTTTGCGGCTGGACGATTCCGCACTAGGATGGTGATAAAATTGATTATATACGAATAATAGTTAGAAATTAACAACAATAAATTTGTAGGGTTCCAAAATACAGTTAATATACATTTTGCAATAAAAAGACAAAATATACGTAATGAAAAAAACGATTTGTACAAGTTCAAAAAGATGCAGTCATGCAAGTAGGTTTTTGATATAGGCTCAGCCATATAATAGTTTACAAAAAAATTGAGTAATTAATTATAATTAACTGAATACATAAGATCCGACATGTATTAATTTTGTATTCTTGCAAATAAATAATTTATTTTCATTTAATTGGTACACAAATGTAACATACGGAAGATACACACTTAACCTTTCTTCGTAGTTGTCTAATAAAGTAAATTATTATTTCGAGTATTCCTATCCATAAATGAAATTTATGGTCATTAATCTAAACAAAACCTCTTTTATTCTTGTTAAAATTCAATTAGCTTGAACAATTGAAACAATGAAAAACAGAACTTTTCGTTAACCGCCCCATTGCCGCGATCGCCGTTAATGAAAGAACAATCTTCTTAATATCCAACAGTTCATTACCTCAGCTTATCTGACCCTATCCTTTCAAACATTTGATCAAACAATTAAGTGTCGCCAAACCCGATTGGGAATTGGAAGGGTTAACGTGGTCTTTTGGTTTAAATTTTACAGATAATCTGGATCAGATGAGATTCTCCCGCCCCCCTCGGAGCTTTCACGGTGCAAAAATGTATGGAATTTTAAAAATGCCTCTATAGTGCGTAAAAAGAACTATAAAATATCGAATTCACGGCCCTTTTCCTACGCAAATAGTGAGAGTGATTCAAGAAGGGTTCAGGAAGGTTTGTATGGCTCCAAAAATCCCCTGCAAGTATCCCATGTGAAGGGTATAATTGGAATTGATTTCCAAAAATCCCCTGCGTGCCCCTTTCGAGAAGTGGCAGGGCATTTTAGGAAAACATTTAAACAATCCCTAGTGTGATTGGATTATCTATACAATGAATAAATAAATACCCTTTTCATTTAATTAGGTATATAATCAACATTAACAAAAATAACTTGCAAAATCCGTAGATGTAAATCAATAATATTGCTCATCAATACTCTTTTTACCCATCGACTACTAAATCATCAAATAAAATTTCAACGGAACTATTGAATAATTGCTCCATTCTCGATGAAGGATGGCTCAGTTGATATCCAATATGTCAAACTTTTATCTGTTTGGTAGGAGTGGCGTTGCAGTCCTATTTTTAACCCTTGACCGAAAAGAGGGATGTTATAAGTTTCATGTGTGTGACTGTGACAGCACAGCTCCGAATGAATAAAGCGATTGCAAGTAAGGTTTGGTGAATTACGCGCGAGTGTTCTTAGACATATTTGATGAAGTCAGTTAAGCCGTTAAAAGTTATGGGTTGAGAAAGTGGGGAAGAATAACAGAATGTGTGCAAATATACGCGTGTAAGTATCAAATGAAAGCGCATCCCGTGAACATTACAAAATAATATAAATATTTTACTTTTAAGGGATATAAGGTTCCTAATTTTTTTTAAAATTTTTAATTTATATTATTCCAGAATTTTATATTAACAGATAGGTTTTTTGTAAATTTGATAGATATTCGAATAAAAAAACTTTGAACTTTGTTATTCAAGTTATGAAGGCATCATTAATTAGGATAGGGATTTTAATATACAGAAAAATTGTTGGAAAATAAAACCCCGTTTAGCTCCGGGGTAATCTCTGATCTTGACCTACAACAAGGTACGACTGTACATTGTGTGTAGGTTAATATAATACACATTTTACTTATAATATAAAAGTAACATTATGCAAAAATTTGAAAAGCAATTGTCGTGCAAATAAGCAATCAGCGAAGGAATAACATTGCTCAATGGATTCACTTTAAATTAGTTTATCGAATAGAAGTTGGAATAAATTCCAATAGAATGTGCGTCGGCCGCAACAATGGGAGTAGTTTGTAGAGCCCAGGGCCGGGGTAAGGCTAGCAATTAGAAATAGAAATAGAAAACATTTATTTACGTCAAAAATATTTTGACATAACATAATTTTTATACAAATATAATACAACATCATCAGCACCCTATTAACGTTCCCACTGCTGGGACACAGGGACTTCTCTCTTGACGAGAGAGATTAGGCCTTAATTCACCACGTTGGCCAAGTGCGGGTTGGTGAATGTCACATGTCCTTCAAACTCTTTTAAAGTTCTCAGAACATGCCGGTTTCCTCACGATGTTTGCCTTCACCGTTAAAGCACGTGTTTAAAGCGCACATAAATTTCTCAAGAAGAAAAAAATCCAGAGGTGCGTGGCGGGGTTTGAACCCACGACCTTCGGAATGAAAGTCGAGTGTCCTCCCAGTTAGCCAACACGGCTTTTTAGTAAATATAATACAACGCAATATTATTAAAGAATTACACTTATCTTGGTACCTACGTAAATGGGTCACCACTCAGCTATCGTTGCTGCTTCAAAG
Source organism: Gymnoscelis rufifasciata (assembly GCA_929108375.1). NCBI lineage: Eukaryota > Metazoa > Arthropoda > Insecta > Lepidoptera > Geometridae > Gymnoscelis > Gymnoscelis rufifasciata. The sequence goes on from OV815314.1 coordinate 14,830,874, forward strand.
AAAAAAAGTGAAAACTTGAACATGAACGTTGTACATTTTTGAATATTTTGAAATGGCTGGGCAATCATTTCGCACGAATTGCTATGTGAATTGATATCACCATTTGTGATTAGTAGTACTAAGTAGGCTGCAGTACAAACACACACACACGCACACTCACGCAAATGCCCTGCACCGCTTGAGGTCCGAGTTTAAAATATTTCATAATAGTTTGAAATATTTAATGTAATATTATTTAAACAGGCTTGGGAAATCTCCATAAGGCCGCAAAAGAGATGGTAAAACGTATAATAATTTACTGTGCAGCAACGAAAATTCAAGAAAGAGAAGGGAGGCGGATGTTTGGACCACACCGGACACGCTGAAACGATTGTGTCGAATGCCTAAAGTCCTATCCCGCTCCATCAAAAAGTTCGGCTGGTTAGAGCCTAGCATAGCTATCCTATGCGATATATCAGCGCAGAGATCAGTTTCCCCTTTATCACTCGTGGAACGACTCTGAGCCTATTTATAAATGTACATTTATTTAAGCATGCGAAAAGTGGTGCTTTACACTACTTTTCGCCTCCATTTAAATAAAGCCAGATCTGCCCCTATCTGCCCCTTATTGGGGTATCGTATTGCCCCCAATTTACCCCTAGGTCCAACCCTGCCTGTGGTCTCCCCTTCGCTGGGGGTTGATTAAAAGTTAAATTGGCGGGACACTGTGTGATTGGCAGCGCTGGAGTTACTGCTCTCCGCAAAAATGTTATCTATGGTTCTATGGGGAATGTGGTGTGGCCGTAATGGCTACCACACGTGTAGAATGAACTACTCATTGTATTCTAGATGTTTATCATTAAATCAGTACATAAAGAAACAAGTAAACGAGAGAAATTCTGTTTTATGCTTTGGCTACATTAGAAGGCGAAGATTCGTGTATTGTCAAGGGCATACGCGATGTTCTTGTCTACAATTATGACTCAAGATTTTGACGTTGAGAAGTGACAGTGGTGTAGCGAACTAACCGAATATAGGTGCCAAACATCATCTTCGCCCGAAAATATATTTTAACATCAAACTGCAATGATGTACTGAGCTACAAATTACCGAATATTCGCAGTCGGCCGTTAATGTGGCCACAGCCTTACATTCATAAACTTGCGTTAATTTTAGGGCAACCGGAAACTACATTTTATACATGCTTTTTTAAATCCATGTTTTCTATGGCTAATTAATGAATTATATCAAAACTGCAAACAATCGAAAAATAAAATAAAATTTGGCGCTTGGACTCATTATGCATAAACCTCCAATTTTGAAATAGCGACAAGTGCCGATAGAGCATGTCGTATGTTCCGTTATGACGTTACTGTCGTAAGAACGACTATGACTGGTAGCTGATAAGGTACTAATGCTAAATTCGTACGATTTGCACACTCCTAAGGAAAAAGTGTAAACCTTCGTATAAGACGGCCTCAGTGGCGCGGTGGGCGAGGCGCTTGCGGCGCAAGAGGTAGCGGGTTCGATTCCCGCCGAGGGGTCAAATGTTTGTATGTTTTTTTTTAACGGAATCCTCGGTGTAGTATGAGTCTATCTGCTACTTATAAAATTCATTAATTATTTTACTAAGACTTGACGATTTATCGTTAACTTTAAGGGTTAACAGAATAACTTAAGAACAATCCCCTGGAAATAAATAGATATTCCTTTTACATTTATTATAATACACAAAGGCTTATTCTTTCTACACTATCTATAACAAAACAAACTGGGACCAGTCCAAACATAATGAAAGCATGAAAGGTTACATCAAAAAAATATTTCTGTCCGTAAGATTATTATAAAGATATCATTTATCGGAGAACTGGTAAAAATATATGTTGAGATAGTAAATAATATAAATATATCCGGATCAATCACACAGCCTCACCTAACTCCAAGCTAAGCAAAGCTTGTACTATGGGTGTTAGGTGACTGGTACACTACATAGTTATTTTATTTTTAAATAAATTTTATGAAAGCTGCTTCATAAAGTTTGCAAGCACCTGCCGACCGATATTTATTTATTTAATTAAATTTGCACGGCTTAGTCTATTACACAAATTAATAACAATTAAAAATTAGCTACAACAAAATATTCTTTAAAATTAAATTAATTAAAACAAGGCATAAGCAATAAACTAACATTAAATCACATATTTTGCAATTTTCTCATGTTACATAAAATTTTATACAAGCACTTATAGTACTCCAAGCAAACAGCTTGGAGTACGTGGTGGTATTATTATGCAACTCCTAACAATCCATTAATAATATAGCTTACAAATCAGAATAAGACATAGGCTACTTTGAACCTCGTTAAAATACCGTTTTTCGTGGGAACATACAATTATCACGAGCCGTAATAATTGTATGTTTCCATGTTGAGCCGCGGTTGGTCAGCAAGTAATAATATTTATCTACTTAGCGTCCTCCACATGAAGACCCTACCCAAGCCGAAAGGGAAATAAATACAGGCAATATTGAAAGCAATGAACACACATAAACTATTCAAAAAGCGCTTGATCACAGCGGGCCTCGCAAAATATTTATGACTTCTCATAAAAAATACTCGGTTACAGGAAATAGTCGGACAATAAAACGCTCGGGGATGTTCGGCAATCTTCGGGGAAGTTCGGGCCGGAAACACGACGAAACACTTTGTACGTTATAAAATTCCGCAAAGTTGGCAGATTTTACTTTCATGTTGCTTGTCATTTGCACAGTCATTTTTCCGTTTCTATACTCCTGTGGTGATATTTCTTGATAAAATCCGATCTTTTTGTGAGTGATTGAAATGCGACAATTTTCACAATCAATCAATTTTTCCTTTCATAGTAAATAAATAAAGTAGGTTAGGTTAGTACATAACATATCACAACACTCATAACAAAATTAGAATAATTTGTTAAATAATGACTTTAGGGTATAATTAATATCTTTATGGCAGGAGGGCCTAAAGAATCCTCATAAAAAAAAATTACAGATTTTCCGTTAAAAAACTAACCTACTTCAACATCTAATAAAATCCCAGGGTTTCTCTCATTTTCTCTGGGATCCCATCAACAGATTTTGACATGGTGACAATGGTTCCACTCAAGCTCACAGCAAGCACACCCTTTCGAATAAAACAACTTACAGCGATATCGCGAAACAGACATATAAACAAAAAGACATTCAGTCGAATTGAGAACCCCACCTTTTTAAATCGGTTAAAAATAATAGTGCAAAGTGTTTAATCACAGGGGATCTACACACAATCAGGTGGAGCCCGCGGCCGCAAGAATGCGTCCTTAGAAATCAGTGGACGCGCGTGTGTGTTCCCGGCTCCCGCACTTTCAATCTGCGCTTTACGTGGACTATTTATTAACAGGAGGCCACGAAACTCGCTTATTAGCCCAACTATTTTTTCTTTCGGAGGAAGACCACTGTAGGAAACATACTTTCCTTAATCACAAGGGGGTTTGATAGTACTAGGTTACTCTCAAGAGGCGGTTAGGCGAGCACAGTATTGTGGTTTAAGAAGACGCTGCCCGCGGGGGACGGGCGGTTCCCAACTATTATTATATAGAAAATGATATTATATAGAAAAAGAGCGCCGAGAGTGCTCAAAATAATTTGAAAATCATAAATTCAATTTGATATACGCAGTTTTCATTAATCATATTGATGTAAGGGGTTAGTCTCTGCATCTCATTCCCCGAACATTTCGTCCCGGAGCATCGCAAATGCCATAAACGTGACTTATGTTGTTTATGTGACTTGTGCGTTCAACCACATCCAGATATGGTTCAAGTTGTGTGTAGTTACATTATCTTAAACATCCTGTACCTATGCTTATGTGAATGTAAAATAATAACAATAAGATAATTCCAAGATAATGCACACAATAAGTATGTAGATTACATTTTTATTGTCGAATGGATTTACAATGCTGTTGGCCGTAAATTGCCATAACAGATTGTAAGTCAGATCTACATACCTACCTATTCTGGCTTCTGTGAATATAATAAAATTTGTTAAATATAGTTCATGTGTAACTAACGGTTTTAATTAAACCTACAGATCCTATTACCTGCCGTTAATTACTACCATACAATAAAATACTCTTTATTGAACACAACATTACATTAAAAAACCAAAAAAGATAATATGTACAAAAATTGTGAATCAAGGAAGCCTTATTGCTGATACTACGATGATAACTAGGTATTTGTTAACTTTGGAGCGCATCTGTTACTCTTAACGGTGCGTTGTATATTATTAGACAAATCGCTAGTTTCATAGCCTGCAAAGGGCTCGAGGGCTTGTAACTGATACGCGCAATTAATTAGAACCACCGCGGCCCTACAGTTCTGTCACGTAACTAACATCCATCTTTTTAATACGTGTTATGTCTGCAAAAGCTTTAGTTATTATTGTAATAGTTTTGGTGAAGCCTAGTTATTGTTTAATATAGTCCAGTGTGCGCTGTAACTGGACTACTAAACACCAGCCAGAAAAGCAGCTGAAAAGCACCTGCACGAATAGCACCTGTATGAATAGCACCGGCACGGATAGCTTCTGACCTAGTTTACAAACAGCACCTGTCAATGTTTTTGGCATGTGCTTTTCGTGGACCTAAGTGTAAGAAAAAAATGTTATTTATGTCACCTGTTAAATACATTTTCTGGTGGTAACTTACCAAAACATGGAAAGCAGTATCTTGAAACTTAATACCTAATTTGATGTTTGTTATGCAACGGGGACCCGCCTGCCAAACGTTTCGAGTATTGTCTCGCCCCAATGCCCCTCGCTCGTAAGCCGTGTTGGCTAAGTGTAAGCCGTGTTGGCTAAGTGGGAGGACACTCGACTTTCATGCCGAAGGTCGTGGGTTCAAACCCCGCCTCGCACCTCTGGATTTTTCTTCTTGAGAAATTTATGTGCGCTGTAAACACGTGCTTTAACGGTGAAGGCAAACATCGTGAGGAAACCGGCATGTTCTGAGAACTTTAAAGAGTATGAAGGACATGTGATATTCACCAACCCGCACTTGGCCAGCGTGGTGAATTAAGGCCTAATCTCTCTCGTCAAGAGTGAAGTCCCTGTGTCCCAGCAGTGGGAAGGTTAATAGGGTGATGATGATGAATGCCCCTCGCTATGACGGACGGAGGATTACGTCCAGTAATGGAAATTCAACGGTTGAAATGAGATCAATTAAACAATCAAGATAGTAGATAAATATATTTAAACTATGAATCTAAAACTCCTTTAACAAAACAGTAAGCTAAACAAAAACTTATCCTCAATTTTAATTAACCCGCACAAAAAAACCAGACACACAATAGACCAAAAAAACATTCGCATTCCCCTGTTTACATAGTTTCGGCGATCGTGACGTCGGTTTCCGGTTCCGCTAATATCCCACCGGAAGTGGCGTTGGGCGGGATATTGCGGTCGCCAGTAATGGGGAAAATATTGCCGTTTCGTTGGCAACCCCGACGATACAGCCAGGAAAATGGCCCCAGTCATTTGAATATACTTACATTTGCAATATAGAACGGGAATTATTACGTCGTAAAACGTTATTCATTTAAATTGCTTGTGTAAAATAGAGGGATAGAATAACTTTTTAAATTATTTTCTTAACAATTTTTATTTTGAAGGCCATGTGTCATTCACTAAACCGCCCTTGGCCAGCCTGAATTAAGGCCTAATCTCTCTCGCCAAGAAAAAGGTCCCTGTGTCCCAGCAGTGGGAACGTTAATACGTTGATGTTGAATTTATTTATATACCATAATGTTATATCACCTAACAGGCAAGTCAAAACGAACAACATCAAAACATTAATACCTACATTTTGTTATTTATAGAGTACTACTTACTTATATTAAGACAATATTAGGCCACAAAAAGTAACATAAATAGCTTAATCATTGTATGCTACCCGTTATGACTTTCAACAAAAAAATAAATATTTTCAGACAATCCATCCAACAACATCTAGCCCCGCGGCAAGCTCTAAGCTTGGGTAACGGGTACTAGATATCTGATATACTTGAATAATAGACAGCATTTTTGAAGTGAAACTTCTATAGAATCGTAGTGATTTCAAACCGGATGCAAAAAGATGAAACGGAAATGGTAAGAGACACAAATACAATGCTTTATTTAAATTTCTTTGCGCGATACTTCGTAGTTGAGACTACGAAGTATCGCGCAAATTATTTATATTATTTTATAACCACTTGAACGTCCAGTGGTACTGTAGTGCCACAAAACTTTATGCCGACTAACGTCCATGGTACTAGAGTGCCACACGAGTTTTTGGTTTTTTTATTTCGGATTTTCTTTATTTTCTAATAAGACAAGTTGCTAGTGTCAATGTCAGATGTCATTGTCAATAATTATTCTACTAAATTCTAATTAGAAAAACACATACCTGGCAACAAAAATTATGAAAAAAAAATTATTTTGTTTATAAAGTGAGAGAAATTTTCCGCCATTTTCCTATTTTTCGCAAGTTAATTTCTTTATGATTTACTTGTGATATCTGCGTTAGAGTGGATAACATACTTTATGTAATACGCTTTATTGAAGTAATATAAATAATCAAATAATTACAGATATAATTATGTTTGTTTCATTTTAGCAGATGCGTTCATTTACCCTTTTTTTCTATTCGATATATATCATAATTACAGTTCGTAAGTAGTAGACTCCAATCGTGCGTCGTAGCTGACACACATACACTTTTTTTTATTCTTCTTATTCTTTCGTCGATTTACTGAAGTTTCACTTCTATCGTGTGTGAATCGCACACACACCTTTTTTTTATACACATTGAACACCCAGACCAAAGAGAAAGCGCTTAATATACCTAGAGGGATAGAATATTTGTTTTGATGTGTGGATGGAGGTTTTTTCTTAAATAACGCCGAAACGACCTAACAGACTTGTCTCTGAATGTACATTAATCAGCTGTACATAATATTTTATACTCTGAATAAACAATTTACAGCTGTAATTAATATTATATTACAAGCAAATGCACCTACCGAACATAACAACAAAGAACACAATATTTTTTTAAATCAATTTATTTATTTAAACAGTGTTTTGTGAACATAATTTATTTATTTATCAGACACGCAAAACACATTACAACATTTACGACTAAACTATTTATATATAATCCTAAGATCTATGTTGCAACATAACCTGAAGGAACAGTTTCGGCTGAAAGGAGCCAAGTTTCGACGGTTCATCGGTTGACTACGAGTACACTGCAAGGCGACACCGCCGTGACTGATGATTCCATGATACTGACCCGATAATTATTTTAGTATGTAATAAGATTTATTTTTAAATGTATGCTACTCTGTATATGTTTATATGGGCCTGAGATGCCTCAAATAAATGATTTATTATTATGTTTACATAACCTACACATAATCTGTATATGTTATGAACGTATAATAGCTTATATTCGATTATCTAAACCAAATTAGCCAATCCATTGAAGATGTGATTCTTGACATTCTGATTCGAGACTCATTATTAATTTCTGTTATACAAACCTGAAATGTTGTACATTCTCAAAAGTCTCCAAAAAAAGTCGTTTTCGAAGCCAATTGCTGAAAAGGCTTTTAGTATTATAATTATAAATTATTGGCTTAGTCTGAGAGCCACTGATAACTTAATAATTAACTTTTTAAGGGTTATTTTCGTTACGAAGAATCCATTATTACCTTAATTTAATGCTATGTTTACAAGAACTCTTCAAACCAAACTGTGCGAAAAATACGGCGAAAAATCTTCAGAAAAACTTTGAAAAGCTTCGACAAATCCTCCCGCTGTAGGTTTTATCTTTCGAGTAGGGTGACCCTTCTTAAGTCCTTTTATTATAAACGGTAATATATTTTATAACAATAATTGAGCCATTTTATGGTTTCATGTTCATATTTGAATTCAATATAATATTTCTGGCAAATATTTTTTTACGTATCATTAAGCATTTTGTGACATTAAGCATTTTAATACCTAATAATGTTGCATTTAAATGTTAGTAAACGCAATAAAAGAAAGCAATAATAACAAAATTATTTTATATTGTATACAGTTAGTTCTGAATATATTTTCATATTATATTATATCATAATAATCATCCCTTTTTCCACACTATTTGCATATAATTTTATTCCGCACTATGTGCATATAAATTTCAAGAGTTTTTTTTATTTTTAAGGAAACTGTCAGATAGTTAAAAAAATTAACATATTTAGCTATGGTAGATTTGGTTATGGATAAAAACTACCGGCCTTGTTACCTACGGAAATTAAACACTATCCCGCACCTGCGGTAAGCAAAGTTACTGCGAATAATAATCCTACCATTATTTTGGGAGGATTTTTATCGGACTCAGCCGTTTCAGAAATAGGTACGGCGAAAATTATAAACATGTTATTTTGGTAAAAACTGTCATTGTGGCAATAAGAAAATACAGTTATTACAAACAGACTACCATTTTTTTCCTCTTATTTTGGCATGTTGTTGTTTTATTAATTAATTAAATGGTTTAATTATATTGTGTGACATAAATAATAATATTTGCATGGCTATTCGGCACGGATCGTTATTTTCAGAATTAAAAACTTGTAAACCAATATTCTTGCAAATAAATCATATTTCACTTTCAAAACTAGCGCGAGTTATTCATTTTGGAAACGGTTACTACTCACGAAATGACATTTCATTTCATAACGATAAAAAGAACAATTGAGAAATACATAATATCAATTCGATTGTCACCCCATCAGCCTTGTAGGGCACGTCAAAACAAAACGAAAACTAGAGAGAGAAGCGATGTTCACATGATCTCGGCTCATGGATCTTGGCGATCCTGCCAGTACCTACTCACTTTAAAACAATATCATTTTGATCTATACCTACTTATTGACTGCCTCAGTGGCGCGGTGGGCGAGAGTCCGCTTGTGGCGCAAGAGGTAGCGGGTTCGATTCCCGCCGAGGGGTCAAGTGTTTGTATGTTCTGCAAGCACTTTCTCCTTGGTCTGGGTGTTTAGTATGTATAATAAAAACTATCTATGTACGTATGTATATTATATTAAGTATATCAGATGTCTAGTACCCGTAACACAAGCTAAGAGCTTACCACGGGGCTTAGATGTTGTTGTGTGGATTGTCAGGAAATATTTATTTATTTATTTATACTTAGTAATATAATAAAGCTGTAGAGTTTATTTGTTTGTTTGTTTGAACGCACTTATCTCAGAACAACTACTCATAGAGTGAGAGCCAGCGCCTGCCAGACCTACGTTAAAGTATAAAAGCTGATTTTTTTTTCACGTATTCCTACTGGTGTAGGAAACAATGTTTGGGGGTTAGGAACCTGGGGTAACGGTGCCTTCAGTAGGTATCAGGCAATCAAGGCGTGCAGTACCTGAGCTCTCTCACGTCATATTATAAAAGCTGAGATTTATACACAATATTCTAATTACTATTTTAAGTCATTATTCTAAAAGCCAGACCTTTCCGAAGGGTCTAACGCTCCCCCAGACGCCGTAGAAAGTCAAATGCACTGCGAGAGCATTGCTCAGGTACATAAATGCATATAAGACAGTATTCCTGCAATTTAAATTTTATAATTAATAAAAAGTATATACAAATATTACTGAATATGAATATTATATAAATTATTATTATATCAATATTACTTATTATTTATTAATTATCATACAATAATTTGTCAATAACCAGACATATTTGAAGGGTTGAACACCCCCTTAGAGCGAATAAAGGCAAGAGAGAACTATACATAAGAAACCATCACAAAACTGTTCAGTTTAATGAATTTAATACACAAAATATTATTTATTCAGTATATAATAATAAAATTTAATTTTTATTTATCAATATAAGTAAATCAATCAAATTTAGCTTAATATTAATTCATAAATGCACACATATATATATCTATATATTGCCTCAGTGGCGCGGTGGGCGGAGGTCCGCTTGCGGTGCAAGAGGTAGCGGGGTTCGATTCCCGCCGAGGGGTCAAGTGTTTGTATGTTCTGAAAACATTTTCTCCTTGGTCTGGGTGTTTAGTATGTATAATAAAAAATATCTATCTATATTATGTCTATTATATTAAGTATATCAGATGTCTAGTACCCGTAACACAAGCTTATAGCTTACCACGGGGCTAGATGTTGTTGTGTGGATTGTTCGTCAATATATATTTTTTATTTATTTATTCATGCTTAATATAATACCAATATAATAAATGTGAATGTAAGTTTGTTTGTTACGCTTTCACGCAAAAACTACTGAACCGATTTAAATGAAATTTGGTACACAGAATCTCTAGAGCCTGAGAAAGGACATAGACTTTAAACCGCGGGAAAGTGTCATTCCGCGGTAAAAATAATTATAACGCGGGTAACACCGCGGGGCACTACTAGTTATAATATATTTTCGTTGTTCGCTAAGCGGGAGCACACTTTTTCACATTTAAATAAATAATTAAAAAAGTAATTAATTTATTCAACCATCTTAGTAACGTTCCCACTGCTGGGACACAGGAACTTCTCCCTTGACGAGAGAGATTAGGCCATAATTCACCACACTGGTCAAGTGCAAATTGGTGTATGTCACATGTCCTTCAAACACTTCAAAGTTCTTAGAACATGCCAGTTTCCTAGCGATGTTTGCCTTCACCGTTAAAGCACGCGTTAGAAGCGCACATATACATTTGCAAGAAAAAAAATGCAGAGGTTTATACCGGGGTTTGCACGATCTTCGGAATGAAAGTCGAGTATTGTTTAATGATCTATGTTGTAACCAATCCTTCATTCTATTGTGTGTTTATTTTTTGACAATTATATAAATCAATGATTTAAATTAATAGATTTGACAAGGCACCTGATACGCCGCTGATGAGAGTTCACATGTACGACCTCTAACTATTAGTTCCTAAGGTGGATGAATAAAATTACCTATTGAATCTACGGCGACTGACAGTAACTGTCATGAGCAAAACAACTTATAAAATATACTTTATATTTGGTAATCAAAAACCTATTTACAATGCGATAAAGTTGTTAAAAGAAAAACCTACGTTATGTTTGATAATGAGAGCTCACAAAGAAAGCACCTTTGAGACCTACCCGAGTCTAGAAAATGTTATTTGCCTCAAAACAAAGTTAATAAAAGCGAAAACATTCAATACCGTTGTGTAAAAAACAAGGCGTAATTTGGCCACTCCATCAGTCTTTGGCAATTTGAATAATTCTCCATTTTTTAATAAATTCCCTGAGACATTTAAATTTTTCCTCTCTTAGGTATATACCTAGCTGAGCTAAGCAAGCTGGTACACTTGGAAATTCTAATTATAATAATGCAGCCCTATTCACCGGCCGCTTAAGCCTAGCTTTCAAATAACTAATTTGTGAATAAAACTATTGTATCCTATGCTTTCTTCGCGGCCGTATTAATGACGTATAAAAAAACGACTTAATCGTTCAAACCAATTTTCGGTGATAGTTTGCATGACATTTGTACACCCTAAAAAATTGTTATTACTTTTGTAATTTAAGAGCTAACAGGGGGCTAGGCGAAGACCTATCCATAAATGACACCAATGTATGGGTTTTCTGAAGAACAATTTGAGATTAAGTTCTAAGTATGGCCACAGATAAGATATATATATTTTATATATATATTATATATTATTAGATATTTATTATTAAATATCTAATCTGTGGTATGGCGAACCTAAAAATTAGTTTTTTTTATTTACAGATTAAATTTACATACCAAGGTGTTAATAATATAGTTCGAAAGAAAGTGCCTATGACATGCAGAAACATGATTAATCCGTAAGAATACCGTTTTTGCCCATTGGCTATGGAACTTTAAATTTAATTTTATTAAGATTCTTTGCTGTAGTGTAAAAAATTAAAACTAGATACATGATACTAATCTGTTTCTTATTAAGAATCTATATGGTTTTGAAGGTGTATTTATATTTCTGTGACTTGTCTAAATATAGTGTAATAATAAAAAAAAAAGGTATGTGTGCGATTCACTCACGATAGAAGTGAAACTTCAGTAAATCGACAAAAGCATAAGAAGACAAAAAAAAATACTATGCAAAAAGATTTTGTTCGGGCGGTCACCCATCCAAGTACTGGCGTCGCGCAAAGTTGCTTAACCTTGTTCCAATCTTATTTCCATTTCCGTTGCATACAGTTTCAAATCACAACGATTCTATAGAAGTTTCACTTCAAAAAAAATACATTATAGAATAGAGTTGTTATTTAGTTATAAGTCGCCCAGCTATTTTAAATGTCCCTGTGGCCTGCGGGATGTGGCGGGTTAATAATTCCGGATTCTGCGTTACATCCGAGATGTCCCGGTGATAACTCTTTGGCAGAAACTTAATATTTCACGGAAAGATCCGGGATTCGTCAAGAGGTCTTAGTTTGGCTTGTCCCGCTTTATCAGATTCTCGCTTGTTTTGGGGTAAGTTTGGGGTTAGTAGGTACCCGTATTTTAGGTTATGTTTTTGATTAAGAGGAGGTATACTTAGTTAGATATTAGGCTCAGTTGTGATTGAGATGCGACGCGGCGCGCACTTTTTAATTTAATATATACAAAATATAAGGTTTTTTGACCGCTTGGCAACCTCTTTCGATTTCCTCCGTGGGGCCAAGTGTTTGTATGTTCTGAAAGCACTTTCTTCTTGGTCTGTTTTATGTGTATTTATTTATATCTATTTATAAATGTCTATTATATTACGTATATCAGATGTCTAGTACCCGTAACAAAAGCTTAGAGCTTACCACGTGGCTAAAGGTTGTTGTGTGGATTGTCCAAAAATATTTATTTATTACTTCACAAAACAATGCACTCTTCATTGTTTCTTCATGAATTTGAATGCAATTCTAGACATCACACTATGCAGCGCTGCGCCGAGCGGTGTCTCGCTACATCACACTTATGCTGCAAAACAAGTCGCTGCGCTGCCATAGACTTCATTCGGCGTGTTGCGACATCGCGATGCGTCCTGCGGCGATTTGCTGCACAGCGAGACCTTTGTCTTCTTCAAGTATCGTCGCGCGTCGTGTCTCGTTCGTTTCGAAAATTAATTAATTAATTTTAATTACTTCGAGCAATAACACCGTGCATTACGCATGCGAGATTAACTTTAACCAAGGTAGGTTAAAGTATTGTTTTTTTGGTTGGTTTCAAATACCTATTTCCACAGCAACATTTAGGCCCGTGGTAAGTTCTAGCGTTGAGTTACGGGTACTGAACATCTCAAAAAGAATCTCCATCTATCTATTTTAAGCCGGTTAAAATAATAATCCTGTGAGGCTGTGATCTCGGCCTCGCTGGCGCCTGAGAGGAGATAAATCGCTTCCTCCCTTTCGAGTGAACAGCGCCGTGAAACACGCAAATAGGGACTTTATTTAGCGCCTTTGTTGCGCTCTGCAGTCTGTGTTTGATGTTTGAGGTCTTTCAGTGAGGAATGAATTTAAATTTTTCGAATTATGGAAATCCTTTGTGATGTATTTTAAGGTTATGTTAAAAAAGGTGTATATGTTTTCAGTATCTCAACTATTTGTAGGCTATTTATTTTTATTATTATTTAATTTAAAGATAACTTAAAAAAGTGGCTAGTACAAAATGCTTTTTATAGATTCTTTTTAATAACAGTAGGTATATTAAATAATAATTTCAAAACTACTACTAATGACTTTCTTAAGAAACATATGCTCTTATATCATTTTGCAAATATAAAATTATAATTTGTTATAATTATTGCTCTCATAGAACAAGCAATGTCTTTGTACGCCCAATTAGGGCACACTGTTGTTTCTCAACTCTACTTTAAGACCTTTTACAGTTTTATCAATAAATACTTTCTTATTCTATTCCTCTAATCGAGACCTTTCCCAAAGCGATTATAACCTGACGTCGTATACACACAAAACACGAAGCCAAAGCAAACTAGTGAACCGTGGAACGCAGAAACAATTTCAATCTCCCTGACCGCAGACACCCATCGCCCATCGCCTCCCATCGGTCCATCCATATCGTCCCATAGACCTTTATGTAAAGGGCATTTTTTATGGAAAGGTGACAAGCCCTGATGGGTCCCGGATGTAATGTTAGTCGTTTAACCGATGGGCGAGTCGATGGCTCTCATTCCGAAGAAATATGGCGGCGGTATCGACAGAATAGAATGTTTTACGTCCTGTTGCGTAAATAATTTATCAGTTTCATAGGCTGCGGATGGCTGCGGGTTGTTTTATTCTGTTAGTTCGTGAGTTTTGTGTATCTGACTTGAATATTGGGTCTCGGAGGGTTTTTACAAGATGTTCACTGAAAATGTTTGTATTTTAGTTGCTTTTACAAACATTTTGTCATTTTTAGTAATGGATCGCTCTCAGAGCTACATCATGTTGTCTATGGTGCTCAAAGGAAGTTCTTATAGCCCGGAAACCAGCGTTACTGACATACGTTAATGTATTAAGACTTTATAACGTGTAAATACCATGATTTGACAGTTATTAAGTGATATTTGATATTTCGGCGCTGTCACAATAATTTGGTTGTTGATCGGGAAACTCAAAAACAGTCAAATCCATGTTAGCCGTTATAAGTCGGAACATTGTTAAAAACCGTGGTAATATAAAAAGTTATATAGGTAAATTAGTTGAAGAAGTAGTGGATTTACGTCGTACTCGGATATAACAGTTAAATTCGATTTGGCCTCAAAAGTCATAATTTTGTACTTTACAAAACTAATTCGCTTGGCTGTGTCGGTGGCTTTCGTTCTTCCTATCTTATTTATGTTTTAACCCGTATATACAAACATAATAATACTCAAATAATATGTTTCTCTGAGTCATCCTAAGCCTATTAAATAGTGAAGCACTTCGTTTCGAATCCTTAAGCCAGCCTGATAAGAGGAAGATTTTGCTTTCAAACAACGAGATTAAAACGAAATATTCCAAATTTTCCCATACGGAATGTTACTCAAAATGTACCCCTCGCAAAACTGAAAACGCTTTTATTCTTTTTTGCCGTATTTTAAGAGCGAACAAGATTTTACTTTTGAAACCGGACACAAGCCTATTAGTAAGAACAAGCCTCGAAAGCCTTCAGCCAAACGTTCGAGTTCCACGTTACTGAGACAAAGAGACGATTTCGAAGAAATATCGTCTGGAATTGTATTTGGGAATCGCTTCGCCGAGGCTGTAAAGGGAAGGGCAAGTGTTTCAAAAAAATTATCGATAGGTTACAGTTTAAACTGTACCTATGTGTGTACTTATGCTGGTTACTTATGTGGGCAAAACGATGCCATTGTGTCATACTAAAAGATTTGTAAATAAATACATTTTGTACAACATATTAACAGAATTCACTTATCATATCATTATCATTTATTTTTATTTATTTAATTGCCATTGTTTATGTCTTTTAAGACATAAACAAATGTTTATGTCTTTTAAGACATAAACAATTGGCTAGATAAACAAACTAATAAGCAGTATTACTGAAAACATTATTATAAAATAAATAACCTAATGTAACATCTCAATTCAATATACCAGCTGCGCCGTTTGAATTTTCAGAGTATTTTATTGATACTCCCACATAAATAGTACGTTTTTCGGGTTGAAAAAAGTCTGTGTCTTTTCCGTCCTTTCAACGCAATGTAGCCCAGGAATTTTCATTTGAAAGGAAATCCTTGATAGAGTAATAAGATTTCTTTTGAACCGTCTTTTTATACGCAAATATATAAAAATTGTACATGAACGATCATAACCGTTATTATCGATAAAACAGAATAGAATGGACAATTAATTATTATCGATAAAACAGTGCTGTCCCCTCCCTACCGGCGGCCGGACATCAGTAACGGGATTCCCGGGACATGTACGGATGTACGGATCTGCCGGACGAATGATCGGATTGTGCGGATTACACTAACTCTTGTTTATACCGCTGTTTATGCGATAAGAGGTATATTGATTTCGTACGAATTTCTATTTGCTATGATTGTTTTGAATTTCACTTTTCGTCGAAAATGTTGACTTAGTGTGGGTGTTCAGGTAGTCCGGTCAGAGCACCTTGCTGAATAGCAGTTGACCGTGTCTACAAACACCCGTCATGTTTATTTTATAATAAAATGTTGTGATGTAAATCATATCA
Organism: Gymnoscelis rufifasciata; assembly: GCA_929108375.1. Classification (NCBI taxonomy): domain Eukaryota; kingdom Metazoa; phylum Arthropoda; class Insecta; order Lepidoptera; family Geometridae; genus Gymnoscelis; species Gymnoscelis rufifasciata. The sequence continues at coordinate 14,847,119 of OV815314.1, forward strand.
AACACAAGGCTAGAGCTTGCCATGGGATGAAGATGTTGGTTGAAATGTCCAGAAATATAATTTTATAGAAAAATCGGAACATTAATTTATATCAGAATTACGTCTTACCGGGTTAGCCGCATATACAAGCTGCTCTTTATTAGGCGATGAGTCCAAACTTATTAAGTTTATTTGAAAAAGTGTTCATTTGGCCTTTATTTCAAGCTCTTTGCGAGCATTTTTTTTTTATTTTTTAAACCTAAATATCTGAAAAACCGTACAACTTAGAGGTTTGATTTCTTAACACTTTTTGTTTGTTAGTATTTAATCTATTGATTTGTATGCGTTACATCACTGGCCATGACATCACGTTTTTTCTAATACGTACCTATGCCAGTTTATATATTTTTGGGGTTCTATTAATGTAAATTGTCTATTAATGTAAACTTTGAAATGTCGAACCCCTTTAAATCTTGCAAGTTATAGTAAAAAGGTAAAAGTGATATTTCCGAGTAGTCGCATAATCTATTAGTTAGGATTAAAAGACTCAGCTCGTAGAAATTGTCCGAGGTTTTCGTCTCCGTATTGTCGCTTTTCCAACATAAACATACAGTTTTATACACTTTGACATTTTTTAGAATATTCTCACGAGAAATTAAAAGAATATCCGGCAGATATCGACCTACGGGTGAAATAATGACATGAACTGGTGTTTCAGTGATCCTTATAAAATTCACGTAACAATCTAAAAAACTGCGAATAAAAAATTCAATAGCATAAAAAGATCCCTTTGAATTTCAGAATCAAATACTGAACAGAGATCATCCCAATTAGATTCAAAGAGGTTCTGCAGATAATATTCCGTTTCCGAAGAATCACAACGTCTTGAATCTTAGCCCCACCGTTTGGAAGGCATTTTAGCGTCTTCACGGGTCATAAAACCCAGAATATGAATTTAATACGTCTACTGTGAAAGGGATAGCTTTTGATGAAATTACAGCTGATTTGAGACGGTTCTGTAATGGGCACTAGACGTTTAAAGGGTCGCTATTAAATCATTCAGCTTGGAGCTTTTATGGATGCTTTTTCAAATAGCTAGTGATTTTGAAGTTTATGGAGTGAACGTTTTATCGGTTTTTTATGTAAAGGAAGTACTTCCTTGACACAGAGAATCAATAATAACAACAAGTATTAAAGTTGTTGTTTTTACTGTTTAGAAATGTTGTTCTCAAATGTCCCTCTAAGAGAGATGGTGTATTTCTGTGGCCACTATATAGAGGGTTGACTATATCTTACATGTATCTTAAGATACAACTTGATAGACAGACAGACAGACAACGAAATCTTAGTATTAGATCCCGTATTACCTTTTGGGGTACGGAACCGTAGAAATAACTTCTTCGAAACCTAAAATACACGATCGCAGTCTGCAAGGCGTTTTATTGCTTGTCCATATCTCATGGCCGTCAAAGGTGCTTTACCGGCGCCTCAGGGGGCGATATATATGGCTCAATGTGGCTCGATATGGCTGTATGTGGCCTTTGTGGCCCACTGTGGAGAGGCAATTGGTCTATTTGTAGATAGGTGGTACGGTCCATGATAAATGGAACCTAAGTTTGCTTTTCCACCTGAGCTTAGCTAAGCTACTTTGTTATGGATGCGTTTGCAATCAACGGGTATTCTGCGAGAACGAGCGATTACTCCGCCAGCCTATCGTCGCGACTCGTAACGGAATAGCCACGTGTCCGCGGCGTAATGCGATAGCGAAGGCTGCGTTCGTAGGTCCGGCATGACGTAGACATTGCTACGTTCGTGCTACGGCGTAGATGCTCTACGTGACAGTGCCTACGCCAAAGCACAAAATGTTGTGAACGACCGTAGTCTTTGGCAATAAATGTCTACATACTCGCAAACGCACAAGTAGCCGTTATAAAACTATAAATATTATTTTGATTGTGTTAACTATTTTCTTTACCACGTACCAACTGAATGTGGAACAACCACATAGGTTGAATTAACTGTGTTAATTACATATAGACCATAAACTAGGTTCCTGCTCGAATAATGTATAACTTAGTTATACATTTGAACGGGCTTCACCTGACAATGGAATCGATAAACTATTAAAACAATTGGCAATATTATTTAATTAATCTGCTCCAAATGTAGTTAATAGCTCTTGAATGTAAATAAGCAATCGTTTAACCCTATGCACCCCATTAACTATTATATTTGAAGTAACTTTTGCTGGCGTTTAAATATTGCTGTTTCTTTCCTTGATCCCTGCTTGGGATAACTAACTAGAAAATAAGCACAAGTCTACCAGGAACAAAACATCAAAATACTGAAAGAGAGAAAGAAAGACATTTATTAGACAACACAATACAGAGATTATTTATATTAAAAAACTTAACTACAATATTATTATTTTTTTTTTTAATAATAAGAACTACAACATATAAAATCATAGTTCTCAGCACATTTGGTTGATACACAGTTTATGATTGATAACCGACATAAGCGTTGGCTCAGAATGAGCCGAACTGTTGCCACTCAGCGCAGTTTTCAGCAAAAAACCTTTGGTGTTATGTTGGCGTTCGGACGACAAGCAGGTTACTGCATTTGCTGACCCGCCTTCCAAGCGTGGTACGGCAACACTCCTTAAATTTCACTTCGAGAATCCCACATATACTAAATAACAGAAGCTTATATTGATGGACCTCTACGGTTAAGGAAAACATTTTTCATTAAGATTTAAATAAGATAAGATTTAAAGACACAGTACCTTTGGGACGCAAGAACGCATTTACTTAAGATTAGGCCGATATCGCGTTGTATTGTGTGAAAATAAGTGCATTTGTTGGAGGATTACTACCAACGAAGCCGTCATTAGATGAAAATTTTAAAACTATCGTGGTTTGATAACTAGGGTATTTTCCATGATTTGTAGAATATTGAGTTTCCCGAGTTTATGCATCAGTAAAGTTGTGTGACCTGTTGAATCCCGAATGATAAACTACCACTTATAAATCATGGTAATGTTTACATTTTAAATCTATATAAAATAAAATTAATTAATAAATATTTCCGGTCAATCCAATCAACAACATCTAGCCGCGTGGTAAGCACTAAGCTTGTGTTACGTGTACTAGTTACCTCATACATCTGAAATACTCAATATGAAAGACAAACACATAGATATTTTTTATTATACATTTTAAAAACTTGCTAAACAAAAGGCTTATAAAACATAAAAACACTTAACACCTCGTTAACACTTAGACCACCGCGCCACTGAGTTAAAATAAATATTGTTATTTCTCAAACATGTCTTTCAAAACCAATCAGTTCAGTTCAGTTTCTTGTAATTGGACTTTGCGCTTGAAGCGACAATTAACCAGTGTCGAGTTAAATAAAATTTATAAAGTGAAAAAAGTTTTACTCAGTTGAACGCCATTTTGCGTGTCCCCTTCCCAAAACCAATCAATTATTATCAGTTATTGGAATATTTCAGATAAACATTTCGGAAAACAGGAAGTATGTCAAAGTCAACATAACAGATTTTATTTCAAACAAAGATCAGTTCTCCTCCTTTTTTATTCAGCTACGAGCCTCTTTATGCATTCACGAAACACGAAAACGCGTGCCGCAGCGTCATGCGACAGCGAGGCCTGCGTTTGACACAGAGCATGTCGCGCGCCGCTATAACGACAGGCGCGCCGCGATGTAACGGCGTTTTGTGAGTACTTAACCACTTGTTTGAAGCGTCAGTTTGACAGTGTCAAGTTATGTGTAATTAAAAAGTGGAAAAAGTTGAATGCTCAGTTGAACGTCATTTTGCATGACCGCTTCAATACCAATCAATAATTATTACCAGTTTTTGGAATATGTCAGTCAAATTTGTCACTTCAACAAAAAGAATACAGACGGGACAGGCGAAACTACAAATTGTACAAATCCGTCGGTTCTCTTCCTTTTCTATCCAGCTACAAGCCTCTTTATGCATTCCAATGGAAACACGAAAACATCAACATTCTCGAGGAAGCTTCACAACTTGTTGACATTTAAATTGTAAAGCCGCGGGTATTTGCATTCTCGACGGACGCGAGCGAACTGCCGCGAGCGTATATGTATGTGCTAGCTTTTAGTGGGTTAAGAGAACTGAGACTGTTTGTAGTTGTGCAACGAGTGGTCCGTTTTGCGGTGCTGATGATGATATATTTCCGTTGACGCTATAATCATACAATATATCGACAAATACTAAAAACACATTATAAATAAACATTAAAGGGTTTCATACATGCACGTGATTAAATTTAAAATAAAAAGGTAAGCAACGTTGCGCGCAGTCAGCAATTGGATGGGTGACCGTTGACTATAACGTTCGTTTCTTTTCTTTAAATAAATTTAATTTTTTCTTGTTAGTCCACCTCATACTTACCTATCTTTTTTTGAATTTATTGTTAAAATCTTAAAAACAGCAGAGTTTCAGTAGACAAAACACTGTTCTGTTCTTGACATTAGGTCTAAGGCCAACCAAGAGCCCTCTGGCGATTCAATCCGTGGTATGAAACCAAAGAGCCCTTATTGTGAAATATCTTCATTTAATTACTTTGAACCCAAATGCTTTATTCTACGCATTGATTTCGCAAACAGAAGCGATTTTGCAATTGCCTGCATTTTAATTAGCAATTCCAGCAACATTTTACGATATTAAACAAATACAATTTTCAATTAAAATTGTTTGTTCAATGTAAACGCGAAATTCGAAACTTCAGTGCAGTATTATATAAACAGTGATGTTTGAGCTTTGTGCAATAATGGGGGATTTATTCATGATTGTGTTATTAATTGTAGATGATTATAATATTTTTAAGGACTGTTCACCCAATATCGTCTAATCCAAAATCAAGCAGGATTAACGGGTTTCGGATACTAAACACCGTTTAATTCAAGTAATCCTTGCGCTTATCGGATTAATAAGTTTTCATTTTGTTTTCATAGACCTACTAAGTATAATTATTTCTAAATATCTGTATGTCTGTATGTAAAATATGAAATTAACATTAAAAACGGCACCGTCCAGTAGTTTTGAATTGCCTCTTTATCCAAAATAAGCCTGGAAGAACGATAGACCGCCTATTACGCATTATATATTTAGTTTTAAATATCCTTTGTATTGTTTTTTATTCTACTAGTGTGTAATAAAGAGTTATCAGTTGTAGTTTCAATTGTCTTCTTATTTTATTGTAAACGTCAAGAAAATAGTTTTATTACAGATTACATACAAAAGTCTAATAAAACTACCTACTGTAATAAATCTAAATTTAAAATTTAAGAAAAACCCCCGATTCCAATGCCTTCATTTCCTTTAATGTAAAACAACATAATATTATGTAATGTGGACGCGATGCGCTTTCATTTGATACCCCACACTAGTATATTTGAAGATTTTCTGTTTTCCTTCCCCACTCTCACCCCCATAACTTTTAAACGGCTCAACCGATTTTTATGAAACATGTCTAAGAACACCCGGCTAAACTCACTTTCATACAAAAAAAAACTAAATTGAAATCGCTCCATCCGTTCGGGAGCTATGACGGAACTGACAGACAGACAGACACGTCAAACTTATAACACCCCTCTTTTTTGGTCGGGGGTTAAAAATATAATAAAATGAGAATGAATGGCCGCGAAGCTAGGCTCAAGCGACAGGTGACTAGGGCTGCAGAGAGCGAGTACCTTCCTGACGATAGGCGCCGACTCCAGGAGTACTGCCTTCTGAATGTGACCCTTGATCCAGCTTCCTATCAAGAGCCTCTGAAGGTGTTGGTCGAGACTCTTCGCTATTAGGCCGTAATTATTATTATTTAACCAAATTATATGACATTTTTAACCCCCGACCAAAAAAGAGGGGTGTTATAAGTTTGACGTGTCTGTCTGTCTGTCTGTCTGTCTGTCTGTCTGTCTGTCTGTCTGTCTGTCTGTCTGTCTGTGTGTCTGTCTGTCTGTCTGTGTCACCATAGCTCCCGAACGGATGGAGCGATTTCAATTTAGTTTTTTTTGTATGAAAGGTGAGTCTGGCGCGAGTGTTCTTAGACATGTTTCACGAAAATCGGTTGTGCCGTTTAAAAGTTATGGGGGTGAGAGTGCGTAAGGAAAACCGAAAATCTGCAAATATACTAGTGTGGGGTATCAAATGAAAGCGCATCACGTCCACATTACATAATATTATGTTGTTTTACGTTTAAGGAAATTATGGCATTAGAAACGGGGGTTTTTCTTAAATTTTAAATTTAGATTTATTATGGTTAATAATAATTATGTCGCAAGTCGACGTTTACCCTTGACTGCACCAAGGCAGTCATTTAAGGTTGATTAGTTAAATTAATAACAGTAATGCGAGTATCATTGACTCCACCATTGTGTATTACAGTAATTACCGGCGCTATTGTTTCCGCCCTGTTGCAGATGCATGATTATTGACGTCAAATTAGCTTTATGCTATTTAGTAATTAATGAACTGGTCAAACTAAGCTTTATTACATAACTAGTCGCACTCGCGGCTTTGCCCGTAAAGTGGTAATAGAGTTTCCCGCGGTAATGAGTGGCTTGTTCTTATTTTTTAGGACAACAGCTATATATCTTTTCGTGTCAAATTTGATTAAAATTGGGCTTTACTAGCAATAATGGTTGTTCTCACGAAATGTGATACTTTAGAGAGGTTAAAAGGGGTCTATGGTCATTATATGTTTGCCATATTAGTGCTAAGACATGTGACATTCATCAACCCGCACTTAACCAGCGGGGCGAATTAAGGCCAAATCTCTCTCGTCAAGAGAGTAGTCCCTGTGTCCCAGCAGTGGGCACGTTAATAGGGTGATGATGATGATTAGTTTTAAACCTCAACAAAATTCTTTCTGACATTTTTCAATGCGAAATAGAAAGACAAAACTAAAACAAAACGAAGTCTAGTTACAACTTTTGGTCTTAATTTTTCTAGCCCTCTTTCGCAACGCGCGATAAGGAACATCTTTCCAATAACTATAGGACACTTGCGAAACAACTTTTGAACGCGTGTCTAAGACGTGTTTATGTTTTTGTGGTAAGGCGGAATGTGTTATACCCTACACAGTCATGTACCCTACATGTGTACATATATATAAAGGTTACATATTGTAAAATCAATCTTTGTATAATATCGGATTACCTTGACAACAAAATTGCTTGGGATGGAATCTGCTCCAACTACAAATCAAAAACAAAACTAACAAATAATTATTGTAAAGTTTCAGCACAAAAATGAGCTAAAGTTTCTAATCCCTTCTTTGCTCTAGTGTTAATGTTTTCATCACATGATAATAAATAACTTTAATACATAATTTAAATTTGATATAAATTGATAAGATAGTTTATTTAAGTTTCTTACCAACTGTTCCTATTAATAAGATATGTAGTTTATTTAAGTAAATATAGTATAGGATACATCTTAAGTTAAGATGAAGTTGTAATGCCCCAAAGGGGCTCATGTCAGGGAATTTAGTATGTTAACCACATGATGCAACAAATAAATAAAAAGCGAAGCGTCCAAATACGATACATGTATTTCCTATTTATCTATAAGTTATATGTTACATTTGTATAAGATTTTTTTATATTATATTTGAAAGTTTTGTAACACCTAACAATGTCAAAAAAAAAGTAAAAAGTAATTTATCAATCCGTGTACAAAGATAGTGTTATAGTTACATGGTAGTACCACCAGGCTTCATAACATTATAATTTAAATGGAAATAAATGATTTTGCAGCTTATGTTTTATTATCATCTTTTAATCTGAATATTAAAGATTTAAAGAAATTAAATAACACCAAGTTTCCCTTAAACACTTTGAATGACTTTGAGCCCATTCGTTGAGTCTATACCGAATAAAGAAGCACCACATTATCATATACCTACGTAAGTCATCACTGGCAACACAGTCTAGTTGCTAGTTCAACTCTTTCGTCTTGACCTGTTTTCTGACCCGTATTTAAATAGAATCAAAGCACGTAGGTTACCATAAAATACTGTGGTCCGGGAATATCCATAAAAATAAAGGCAAAGTTAAATTTATGAGAGTGGGCATATTTCTTACAGATATCGGAATTTATACCATGATAGTCAAACTTTGAGCCACAATATTGAGGAAAATAAACTACGGGATAGAAAATGAGCAATATAATTAAATATCATCTATCTTTAATTATATAAATCTTCTGTACGTGTGTTGGTCATTGAAGTCCTCCTACCGACCGATTTTGATAAATTTTTTTGTGTGTGTTTAAGTGGGTTCGAGAATGGTTTAGAATTTAGATTCACAATACGGTCAACTAGGTGCGAAGCGGGGGCGGGCCGCTAGTGTGTTATAAACTTTTGAACTTTATAACTTTCGATTTATAACATGTAACTGTGCCAAAATATCGGTAAACTCGAAATACAATCAATAATGGTAAATATCCCGTTATAGTTTATTTATGGATTTCATAAAGCACTAGCTTTCACGTCACGGCATTGGCTTGGTTTTAACCCCCGACCAAAAAAGAGGGGTGTTATAAGTTTGACGTGTCTGTCTGGGTGTCTGTCTGTCTAGGACATCATTAGCTCCCGAACGGATGGAGCGATATCAATTTAGTTTTTTTGTATGAAAGGTGAGTTTGGCACGAGTGTTCTTAGACATGTTACAAGAGAATCGTTTAAAAGTTATGGGGGTGAGAGTGGGGGAGGAAAACTTGCAAAGATATCAAATGAAAGCGCATCGCGTGCACATTGCAAAATATTATGGTGTTTTACTTTTAAGGAAATTAAGGCTTTGGAATCGGGGGTTTTTCTTAAATTTTAATTTAGGTTTATTGAAAAAAAATTACGTTTATTAACAAACGGTTACAAACTGACCATTTTCAATTTATCTAAACTTTAATTGTAATTTTATTAATGTTTCCTATCTGTAAAAGATGCGCAGTTTGGCCAAAAATATATAGAAAATAAGAGAAGTATTCAATTATAAAAATAGTTTTAATAGGACGTTAAGTGAAGATCACGTCTCTATTCTATTCCATTCTATTCTATCTTTGTGTTGTTTGAATGACATTAGTATTTTTTTTTTAGTTGTACCTATTAATGTAATTTGACACAAACCCAATTTGGAGTGCCCCTCCGGGTGCATTTACATAACGACATAAGATGTAAGAATTTATATACCTATCTAAATATCTGTATAAATGTATATGTGAGCAAATAAGTAAATCTTCAAGTTATAACAAGCACACACAATATAAGTTGAAATAAGTTGCCTGTTAAAACCACACTCTCATTACAGTAAACTGCATTAGTAGCTGTAACTCAGCGGTCATGTTAATGAGCTGAGCGTATGACCATTAGCGATTCTGAACTCGCCGTTTCTTGCACTCTAGCTCATTAGCTCCAGGTTTTGTTTTGTACCGTTCGATAAACGCTATTATCTAATATATACTTTATGTTCTTATTTGCAACAACTGTTTTTGTCTTTGAATGTACCGACAGCATTATTTTTTTAGGTTGCGAGTTCGGAGTATATCTGCTAGTTTTTTGTAGCCGAGTTGCCGCTAAGCACTAGGTAATCTAGGTATATAAAAAATACTTTTATAAACATTTTTAGGAAAAATTTAATGATTAGGAGCAAAACCCGATTTGAGTCAAATTTATGCCAATTTTTATTACACTGCAGGCAACGCCGCGGGCAGGCAGCTAGTAAAAATAAAATGAAAAACGCTTATTCAAAAATGCACTTAATAACATTTTATGATTCCAAATCATCATCATCATCATTTCAGCCAGCCACGAGTTGGCACGCGTAAGTGCCAACTCGTGGTAACCTACCACGAGTTGGCTCTTACGACTGTTAGATAAAGATACATTTTATGTTGTGAAAAATCTGTCAAATGCATGGGAATACAGCATGTAATCTCCAACAGTCGTAAGTGGTAATTCATGGTAGAGCTACTGGACGCGGACCCTAACTGACCGATTGAAATATTTCATCGTCAATGTTGATCCCAGCCAATAGCCTCTTAGTGCGAACAATACCACCGATACCCTTCTAATTTCTTTCAACAACCTTTTTCCTCTCTGTAAGTTTGCAAAGTTCACACAATGTTTTTCTTCCGTGCTGACATTTTGTATAGAAACTTTTAAACATTTCAACTCGCCGCGTAGATAATTATGTCAAGCGCACTCTTTTTTAACCCCCGACCAAAAATGAGGGGTGTTTTAAGTTCGACGTGTCTGTCTGTCTGGGACATCATATAATAAAAATTAAAAAATATGTTTAATTAATAAGTAGCCTTTAATGGATAGATTGTAATACTATTGCAGATCCTTTATTTTAAAGAAACTTCATTTAAAAATGTCTTGGTCATTATTTTTCCTATTTACGGACACTTTAAACCAGTTGAGTTTGTTTCCAAATGTATGTACTTCAGTTTATTTACTCAAAATATTAAAGGAACGCAGACCATTATGATACAAGATACAAAATCATTTATTTCCATTGTTTGGTTTTACAAAACTTAGGCGAAACTTAGACTATGCAATGGCTTTACCATTGCAGGCCCCTATTTTTCCACCCCGTCAACCGCACAACGTTTTCAACCCCTAGTATCTATAGCTTTAATACGAACTCTTTCAATAACCTCGCCCCCAGTACGTGTAAATGCTCACTTTTTACACCCAGCATACTTAGCAAAACCGATATACATGACTAACCATCATTACATTTTAAACTTTATCACCAAGACTTAGAGTTGCAACTGCTTAGTTTTCAAGTTTTCAAACTAGCTTACTATTTTGAACTTTCTTCGCTTGAGTTAGAGTCCAGTTTGTCGGTGTTTTTTGTTGGTGAGAACGTGCCCGGTTCTTTCGTCTAATGTGATCTCAAGTGTTCGTCTATTTATTTGCAGTTGGAAATTGGTTGTGATGTTTGTGTTGCTTTTTGGAAAATTGCTTCCAGTGCGTGTTTTTAAAGTGTTCTTCGGTTGATGGTTTTATATGGCTCTTGGAATGGTGGGGTTCTTTAAAGTTTTATGAACCGGAAATGTAAAGTTTTCATTTGAAACTGCTATCGATATATAAAACTTGAACATACCATATTTGATGGGTTATGTATGAGTTTTCCGATATCTCGACGATGTTGCAAGCGCCATGAAATAATGATACATGATACCATTTTTCTGAGACTTTTATTATGGGATTGACTAATACTAGTTATTAGTTCTTTTATAGTTTTAATATTGTTAATAACCATGATAATTTAATAGAATAGAATAACAAATACTTTATTACACAACAGACAAAGAAACAATACAATAAGAAATTAAAACTAAACCTAGAATGCGCAATGGGCGGTCTTTTGCTAAAAGCAATTTGTTCCAGACAACCGTTGATGAAAAAAAAATAACAAGTATTATGATGTTATTTAAAAAGACTTATCGATATTTACAGAGGTGTGTATTAGACTTCTCATAAAATAATGGTAAGTATCTCGTCATAAATCTAAATACTGTAATAACCGGTAATTCATATCGAAAATCACATTATCCTGTTTTAATAACAAAATAGCTTCATTTACAGCATCACAATCCAGCTCAGAGATCAATTCTCAGTTTCCCCTAGTTTATTTACTCGACTAAAGAAGGAGTGGCTCACCCGCGCTCATCTATCCACGTCAGTCGCCTGCAGACTTGCACTCGGATTACTTCTCTTGTTCCACGTATACATTACATTGTTTGTAAGAAACAATTCGACTGCATAACCAAATAGACGTATAATCTATTTTTTATTTTGTTACGAGCTATTCAGTCAATATTTGCCCCCGTGCTTCAGTACGCGCAAGTCAAGTTTTGCGTCAAGAGACGACATTATTCAATAATAGTCATCATCATCATCACCGTATTAATGTTCCCACAGCTGGGACACAGGGATTTCTCTCTGGACAAGAGAGATTAGGCCTTAATTCACCATGCTGGCCAAGTGCGGGTTGGTGAATGTCACATGTCCTTCAAACTCTTTAAAATTCTCAGGAAATGCCGGTTTCCTCACGATGTTTGCCTTCACCGTTAAAGCACGTGTTTAAAGCGCACATAAATGTATCAAGAAGAAACATCCAGAGGTGCGTGGCGGGGTTTGAACCCTTTACGATCACGGCTTCCATAGTGAAGGGGCATAATTAGCTAATTGCTAAACACCGATAAAGTTTATTGAAATATATTAAAGGATTTTAATGAACTTTATAATAATATCATAATTCATGCGTTTTGTACATGGCTAATCAGATATAAATTCGAAATCCTAATGCTAACTGAATTTATCATATTGACAAAACAAGCTCCTGAAAATGTCGTGAGCAAATCTGTATCTGACTTATGTATTGTATATAATATGTTAATATTAAGATCTTTTGGATACATATTAGAAATACTAGTTAAGCCGATTACCAATATTGTCGAAATACAACACTATTAGTCTTTTAAAACAAAATCTGAGGGAATGATTCTACAAATAACTAGTAGAACTCGACTCTGAAAAATATTCTTCACTTTACGTTTGCTGGTCGGATGTATTGTCAGATTTTTTGTCTGAAAGTATTCGTATTGTATGAGGCGTATATCTGGCTCTGTCGTCGAAGGAGAAACACAAAGGGCCTAGTGCATGATCCACTAAGAAGCTAATCAATAGATTAAAACAAAATAGCTACAAAATAAACTGCAACGCTCTTTACGCACCAACATTTCTAAATGTTGTTAATTTGATTTTGCTTGCCAACACAAAGTAGTTTACCTATCTTTCTAGAAACCAATCGTACGTCACGAAGTGATACTGATTCATATTATTACTATAAAAGGAAGTACTTATACGTAATGTGTATAATAAATAGTAGGTAATTTGTTTGCATTTCTTTTTTTTAAATGTCATGTAAATACTGATTTCCATCCCCATTTCGAAAACATTAAATATAGACTATAAAAAAGGAACCTACTACCTAAAAACATTGAACAATAAAAATTAAATGCAAAGCTGTTACAAGACTAGAATCCTATTACAAATTTGCATGAATAACATGCCTAATTATACCATGATAGCTCGCTTCCAACTTCGCTCGAACTAAGATATTATGGTAATTGGTACCAGGAGCTCATGTCTCAGAGGTGGTTATTAATTAGCCTGATTTGCGATTCCATACACTGTTGGTTCGCTAAGTACCTACCTTGAGGTAGTGGTTTTGCTAAGGATAAATTACTTCGTGTTTTCAGGAGCTTGAGAATGTCACGTAGATTTATCACTATAGGAGTCCGCCCCGGCTCCGCACGGGTATTGTCAGATGACAATAGACCAGAGAATGTAAGGCACAATGCTTTTTTTTATTTTTCTCAAGGTATTAAGTTCATGATTAAAAAGTTGTTAGCTGCTCAAAAATAAAAACAATAATGTAAACATACTGTTTAGTAGAAATTGTTACAACCATACTGGTTTATATTCTCTTTGGTGACAACCTCATACAAGGAAGAACCCTTTTCTTACCATACTTAATCTGTGATTTAACAATCTATCTCCACCTGATGTAAAGTGATGATGGGGCATAAAGTCCTAGAAGGTAAATGACTTCTCTGGACTACTAAAAAATCGTTTGACGCACTGTCCCAGCCCGGAGGATGGTGACAAGCCGCGGCCGAAGCCTACCACCAGAGACTGTTCTTGGCACCACTCGGGGGTTCGTGTAAGGATTCAGAGGGTTAACACTTACGGACGTGAACAGAAAAAACCTCCAAAACTTAAAAAGTAATCTAACTTCAGATCGAAATGTACGAAATATATGTATCTACGAAAAGTGTAAATTGTACTTCTTCCTCTTATATGAATTTTTGTAACTATAATTGTTTTATTTCGGTGTACAATAAGGTGTTTTAGTATTGTATTGTAATTTAAAATCAGTTTAGGCTCCAAAATAAAATAGCTGATGAGATAGGTAGAAAGTTGAGTAAATATAGCTAGAATATACGTTCGCCCGTACTCCTTCTAGTTGGATGATGAATATTTCAGAGCGAGTGTTTGGAATAAAATGGACGTACAAGGCTCTGCTTTGACGCTGAATAATATGTAAAATTTGGACTTTGCAGCGCAGAATGTATGTTCTAGAGATTAGAATTTGAATTTATAATATTTTTGCAGCATGTAAGACTGTTTAATATAAACTCAAATGGTCCAAAGTAGGTATACATTTTATGTAATAAGTACGCAATGTGTTTGAGTATGAATGGGAAATAAAATGCAGTACCTATGTAAGTATCATGTACCAATTACAAATCATTAACATTTTTTTGTCAGTTTAAAATAATGAATTTGTTATTAAAAACCATCTAAACTTAGTTCTTACACTTATTAAAGTGTACCCTTGTCTTACTTATTTTATCGATGTTGAATTTTCAATTTTCTTCATTTTGATAATAGCATATCCAAAGGTTGTCTGGAGAAATCAAAGAAATTACTTTTAGTGATTAGTCTTACCATTGTAACACTATTTTATGTATGTATTATTAATATTTTGTGATATTGGTGTTCAAAAACGAGTATTGTTTTGTAACTATTGTATTTTTGAATTTGAAGTTGATATACCACTCGATTTGAACTCGTCAGACTTAGAAATAAGCTGACCTGTCACAATACAAAATCCAATCGAAGCTTGGAGCGGCGCCAGCTAACCAGGAATATCATATATATATAATAGAATATCTGTTATAACTAGCTGATTTCATAACAACTGTATGGCAAACTAATTTCAATACATTGAATTAATATATTTTAATCAAAATCTTTCTTGATATAAACAGATGCTAGAGTTCGAGAAAATGGACATGATTTTTTGTGTACTAAAAATGTTTATTGTACAAATTAATGTCACTTTATCTTATAGATATAAAATTATACATTATTGTCTGCTCGGAGACGTGACAAAAAAAAAACGTACATTTTCGCAAATTATGTGTCTTATCGCGAATTATATTTATTATAATTATAATGTATCAATGGAATATAATACTTCACTGTAGACATTCTTTTCTGAGCAGGTTACATGCACAAAAGGGTTCGAACATTTTTGTATGGAGCCTGGCATAAATACTAGTCCGCCATTTTGAAAAAAATGAGATTCGGCGGCCAGTCATGAATCTCATGTCAACCGACAGAGTAAACGATTACAAACAAAAAGTGTTCTATAATTAAGTCTCCTAAGTGATACGGTTTCTGAGATATTAGGTTCAGAAAAAAGAAAAATAAAGTAAAGTAGAACATAGCTCAGGGACAGATTTTTTCTATAGTTTTTAGACCCAAATATCTCAGAAACCGTATCACTTCGGAGACTTGATCATAGAACACTTTTTGTTTGTAATCATTTACTCTGTCGATTGACATGAGTTTCATCACTGCCCGCCGAATCTATTTTTTTTCAAAATGGCGTTTGAGTAGTTGTTGTTGTCGGTTTACCAACGATGTTCGATGCTCTTTGGCACTGTGTTTCGTCAAATTTCTGCTAGGTCGTGAACAGTATAAATATTTACAAAAATTATTAGTTTTTGTTTCATTCCATTACATTCGCTACGGAACACCACATCATAATTATTTATTTGCACTGATCATAAAAATGCACAAAATAATAAGCGATGTAACCAACAAACGCCCTTATAGCTCTGTGTCAAAAAAAAACTGTGACACATTTAGTAGTTCAATTACTGTCTCTGGTAATTTGATCTTGATTAGGACTTCTCACTCGCTCTCATTGTATATTTTTGCTTAGCAAAATAAAAAAAAACGAGATCTATGAATTACCAAATATATCATAGAATAATAAATTAATATGAATACGAATAAATTATTATGTTGCACGTTGACACATTGATAGATTTTGTTTCAGGCCGTAGTTAACAGATAGACCAAGGCTTGCGTAAATTAATTCCAAATTTCGATTCATAGAAAATGCTCGTGGATAAGTGGCAGGGGACAGGCCACGCAGTACTTGGAAATTGTTCTGACTGGCTCATGAAGTCGCTTATAAAAAAGACAACAAGGTTGAAGACTTCTTCCAACCGAAATAATTGAATAATAGCTGAATAATAATTGATGGGCTTTATTTAGCAAGCCCTAAAGCTGCTATATTTATGACGATGCATCATCTTCTGATAATCTAAAAAGTCAATAGTAATACAATATACAATTTATTTGTATGAGATGGACTAATGATAACTTAACTCAGAGTTTCGTGTACAGTTTATACACATTTTAATTATTGTTATACACATTAAAAAGGTGTGTGTGCGATTCACACACGATAGAAGTGAAACTTCAGTAAATCGACAAAAGAATAAGAAGAATTTCCGTTGCATCCGGTTTCAAATCACAACGATTCTTATGAAGTTACACTTCAAAAAAAAAAGAAAAAAACAATGTTTACGTCTGCAAAAAGATATAGTTAAAGCGGCCACCCATCCAAGTACTAACCTCTATAAAAAACACGATTGTTGTATTGGTACCAATTATATATTAATTTATTATGTGTTGTCACAGCGAAAAAATTAATAAATTTATCCCTCTATCTATTATCATTTTTTTTATTTTTTTTTAAGTATCTCTTTTTTTTTTCAACTTTCTATCTATCACGGTTCTTGAGATAAGCCTGGTGATAGACAGACAGACAGCACACGACGAAGTTACAGCAAAAGGGTCCCATAATACTCTTTGGATAATTAAAACCTACGCCTACTTTAAAAAAAATAAGCTTTCGGACAACAAAACTAAAAGAAACATTTCAGTAAACCTCTTACAGACTTAACTCGACCTTTGCAGTGATAGCATTGTAAGGAATATTCGTGAATAAAATTCAAATAATAACCCATATCGAGTCGATGACAAAGGTTGTCCTCAGGGAGGCCGCTATCCATTAAAAGTTGAATTAATGCGACTGTGACTTCTGCGCTATCTGCTCTCTGGAGGCGCCATTTGACGGAGGTAGGTTATTTCAGAACTTTAGGTATATTGGTGGTTTCCATTACTCTGTCTTATACTAAGGGCCATCATATAGAATTAACAAAATATCACCATTTATTTTAAAATCTGGTGTAATTCACGTAATCTGCGATAACGGGATGAGGTAGGAATTCCAAATCTGGACCCCGGCGGGCATCGAACCCGCAACCTGCTGGGCCTCAGGTGAACCTTCGCCAACCGAGCTAAAGAGGACATTATTTCACTTCTTTTGAAAAAATAACTTTCCTTATTACATGGTGTTATATTAATATTTTGGTAAAATTGCATTATATTAAAAACAAGTGGCCCGCCCCGGCTTCCCACGGGTAATTATTCAAATATCATTAATTTTTTCGTGTTTCGTAAAGTGGTCCGGAGAAGCCATCTACCTTCTAGGTCTTCATGCACCATCTTAGACCACATGGTCACTTCACATCAGGTGAGATTGTAGTCAAATGATGACTTAACTAACTCAAAAAATAAAAAGATTTGGCCAAATTGGTCAAGGCGTTTTTGAGTTATGTGCTTACCAAGACAATTATTATAGTATTAAATAATTAATTTCAAATATGGTAGACGTCGTATTAGGACGACGACGGTTGTCTGGAAGACATCACTTTTAGTAAAAAGGCCGCCCATTGTTACACAATTATTTCATGTTTTTTAAGCAAGCATTGTTCTGTTGTATTATAAATTTTGTATTTCAATAATCTATACTAATATATCGCTCATTTGCGACAAGAATGGTTTATAACATTTATGTATCGTTTTGGAATAACAGTATATAAAAATCCGCCGTATCGCGCTCTACTTGCTACAAAAACGCGATATTCCTAGCCCCAAAATTGACAAAGATATGGGGGAAAAAGTCGACAAGATGCGTTCTAGCTCCCTCCTTTACAACTATGAAGTTCGTTTCAACATCGGTATATGTGATTGGAGTCTCTGCGCTCGACGAATGAGGAGCTGTTCAATTGCATCAAAAACGTGACACAGTCAGTGTGTCACGTTTTTAATGGAAAGGTAAGTGCATTCATTTAGTTATTCATTTGTTACTAAAGCGTGATATCATGGTTTGAACCACTTTAGCTGTAAAGTAATATTTTACTGTATACATTTTTAGGCTACCTTGTCACGGTTTTCTCGCAAAAAAATTATACTTTTTCGGAATAAAAGGATATGTACCGTTTTAGATGATGAATGAAATCTCTAGAGGTTTAGTTTTGTATGAATTATTACCACGTATCTCGTTGTTGTCGTAAAGTGTGTATACATTTTGTCGTGATAGCGGAAGTTGTTGCATTACAGATGATGACACATATTTAAACCACCACCTTATTCTTTCAGATGGAGTCACAATCGCAATCGAAAAAGATTTTGGGTATACTCCAAAAAGAAATAGTTGATGCAATAGACAGTATAACTACAGACAGATTAGATCCACCTCAGGATACCGAAATAATACCCACTACTACTACTGACTCGACAACCACAGTGGGGTTTTATTTCTTCTTATCTTTAGATAGACTCAGAAGGAAACACGATACAACCGAAACGAACCAGCAACAATGCTAAATGTTTTTTAAAACACGCTGGCAATAAATAATCGGCCAATAACTACAGCATTAAGCAGAACTTATGGAACTGGTTACTAAAAACCCCATTCCTCGATATTATAAATCTTTTTTTCTTCCTCGGTGGCGCGGTGGGCGAATGTCCGCTTGCAAAGCAAGTGGTAGCGGGTTCGATTCCCGCTGAGGGTAAAATTGTTTGTATGTTCTACAAGCACTTTTCTCCTGGGTGTTTAATAATCGTTTACCGCCCATTACGCATTCTAGGTTAAGTTTAAATTTCATATTGTATTGTTCATCTGGTGTGTAATAAAGAATTATATTCTATTATTTAATATGTATAGTAAAAGTATCTATTTAAGTATGTATATTATATTATGTACCTATATCAGATGTCTAGTACCCATAACACAAGCTTAGAGCTTACCACGGGGCTAAATGTTGTTGTGTAGATTGTCCAGAAATATTTATTTATTTATTTTTTCGAATCTCTATAAGCGCATCATCATAGATTTGTTAAATTGAATGTTTATTAGTATTTTTAACCCCTGACCCGAAACAGGGGTGTTATAAGTTTGACGTGTCTGTCTGTCTATCTGTCTGTATGTCTGTCTGGGACATCATAGCTCCCGAACGGATGGACCGATTTCAATTTACTTTGTTTTTGTATGAAAGGTGAGCTTTGCCCGTTGGTTCTTAGACATGTTTCATGAAAATCGGTGGAGCCGTTTAAAAGTTATGGGTGTGGGAGTGTGCTCGAGTGGGGTATCAAATGAAAGAACATCGCGTGCACATTACTAAATATTATGGTCTTTTACCTTTAAGGGGGATTTTCTTTAATTTTAAATTTAGATTTATGATTACATTCCATTTTATTTGATAACACACTGGCTGTCAAAATATTGATTTGTTACTTTCTATAATAATGTTTAGTATACTTATAAGTGCAAATGTGAAGTGCCATTGTTAATATTATAGTAGAACTAATTAAAAATAACTGTGATTGTTTTTGCTTAGATGTTTTGATTATCTAATAGTATGTAAACGATGATTACAATTATTGACAGACATCATTGTTCGTATTAGGTAAGAAGTGTGCCATGGTAAAGCAAGACTTAATTATAGTCAATACTGTTAAAATGAGTACAAAAGTATTATGTGTAATTGAATTTATGGTCGAAACTGATTAAAATAGTACAATAAGTACGAGTATAACGGTGTTTTAGTAATTTTTTTTTGTATAATTTAATATATTTTGACTGCAAAAACGTGTTTTAAATTTGTAATATTGCAATATTTCGTTAGTTTAACAAAAATATTAGCATATAAAACGTGATACGCCAGTATATCTAATAAAAATATATATATATTGCTGCAAAAACGTAACAAGTGCTGCCATTTTCGATAAAAAACATGATATTATTATGAAAATGAATGAGATACCAGCTCCGCATCGTTTTTTTCGAAAAAAGAATTGTTGGCGCACCTTAATCGTCAATAAAAAGTTTAGAAAGTTCATTAGGAACGAAAATATACAGATTTGAAAACTTCAAAGTCGTTTTCTGAAAAATCACGTTTTCTGACTTGTCACGTTCTTGTCGCAGATGAGCGATATATAAAGAGGAAAGGTTTGATTTTTTGTTTGTTTGTTTGTCTCGAATAGGCTCTGAAACTACTGCACCGATTTAAAAAATTCTTTCACCATTCGAAAGCTACACTATCCCTGAGTGACATAGGCTATATTTAGTTTTCAAAAATAATATGATTCCTTACCAAACTCCGATAATGTAACCCATGGTGAAAAAAAACCCAAAAACTTTCTTTAATCGCGAATGCTGCGAAAACTATTGAATATATAACAAAGTGATGTATTACAACTTTGTAGACCTTATCATTATCTACAATAAACGTCGTTACATCATATCTCTAACTATTATAGTTTTGTGACAATAACCGATTTTTATGAAAAAATAAACCTAAAATCTTTCTTTAATCGCGAATGCTGCGAAAACTATTGAATATATAACAAAGTGATGTATTACAACTTTGTAGACCTTATTATTATCTACAATAAACGTCGTTACATCTATATATATATAATATTATAAAGAGGAAAGGTTTGATTTTTTGTTTGTTTGTTTGTCTCGAATAGGCTCTGAAACTACTGCACCGATTTAAAAAATTCTTTCACCATTCGAAAGCTACACTATCCCTGAGTGACATAGGCTATATTTAGTTTTCAAAAATAATATGATTCCTTACCAAACTCCGATAATGTAACCCATGGTGAAAAAAAAGAACCCAAAAACTTTCTTTAATCGCGAATGCTGCGAAAACTATTGAATATATAACAAAGTGATGTATTACAACTTTGTAGACCTTATCATTATCTACAATAAACGTCGTTACATCATATCTCTAACTATTATAGTTTTGTGACAATAACCGATTTTTATGAAAAAATAAACCTAAAATCTTTCTTTAATCGCGAATGCTGCGAAAACTATTGAATATATAACAAAGTGATGTATTACAACTTTGTAGACCTTATTATTATCTACAATAAACGTCGTTACATCATATCTCTAACTATTATAGTTTTGTGACAATAACCGATTTATATGAAAAAATAAACCTAAAATCATTCTTTAATCGCGAATGCTGCGAAAACTATTGAATATATAACAAAGTGATGTGTTACAACTTTGTAGAACTTATCATCATCTACAAAAAACGTCGTTACATCATATCTCTAACTATTATAGTTTTGTGACACTATGCGTTGTGGAGTGGCAGGCGTCACTCGGGCACGAAGGTACGGGAGGGGGGTTAAGATCACGAAATAATCTGCCGCGCGATCGGCTCCCTACTAAATGGTCATGTGCGGAAATAAAAAAATTGTCGCTTGATAATATTTTGTCGCTTAGTTAGTAGTTAATAATTCGTTAACAGGTAACTAATCCCATTCAAAAAGTTATTTTCAGAACTAAACCCTACCACTATAGCATAGATATTGTACATATCGTCGGTTGGCAGTTCAATTGGGTTAACCACCAAAACACGTAAAATAAGTTGAGTATACAGTTTTTTAAGCATAATAATATAATTCTAACTTTAAAAAAATACAGTTACGCTACACATTTTAACTGTAAATTTTGCAGACTTCCGTCGAAATTATGTTGTAACTGAGTAGGTATTTAAAGTCAAGTCAAAGTCATGTATGTGATCAATGTATGTCAAAGTATGTGATCCATTTACATAAGTCGAATTGTTGTATTCCTATGACCGAAGAAGGTTAAGTTGGTGTATGTATCTTGGCAAACCAGCATTGCTCTTACACTAATTCTTAGCTTGAACGAAAAATTATACACCAATATAAAACCAACTTTCTTCAAAAAACTAACGTTACACAAATTGACCCGAACCAAGTTTATGTTTGTTGTCGGTTACACCAAATTGAAGATTGCAATCAATAGTATGTTTTCTCTTACCTTAATCTTCTTATAAATAATAAATCTAAATTTAAAATATAAGAAAAACCCCCGATTTGAATCCTTCAATTTCCTTAAAAGTAAAACACCATAATAATGTGTAATGTGCACGCAATGCGCTTTCATTTGATACTCGAGTTTTTGCAGATTTTCGGTTTTCCTTCCCCACTCTAACCCCCACAATTTTTAAACGGCACAACCGATTTTCATGAAACATGTCTAAGAGCACTCGCGCCAGACTCACCTTTTAAACAAAAAAAACTAAGTTGAAATCGCTTCATCCGTTCGGGAGCTATGATGTCCCAGACAGACAGACACGTCAAACATATGACACCCCTCTTTTTTGTCGGGGGTTAAAAATGAATCGCAAAATGTGTTGCTAAGCGCATAACTCAACAACGCCTATACCAATTTAGCCAATTTATTTTTTTAAATGTTCGTTGGAGTTTAAGGATGGTTTTTACGGCGAGAAAAATTCGAATAATTTTGAAACAATTTTTATAATTACCCGTGCAAAGCCGGGGCGTGCCGCTAGTATTATATAAAGAGATTGTCATAATAATTGAGATTTCATTATTGAATTGTAGACGACCAAAAATAAGTCCGTTATTAAAATTATAAAAATAATGTACCGGTATTGTTTTTTACAAGCCGTGTTGGCTAAGTGGGTGGACACTCGACTTTCATTCTGAAGGTCGTGGGTTCAAACCCCGCCACGAACCTCTGGATTTTTCTTCTTGAGATATTTATGTCCGCTTTAAACACGTGATTTAACGGTGATGGCAAACATCGTGAGGAAACTGCATGTTCTGAGAACTTTAAAAGAGTTTGAAGGACATGTGACATTCACCAGCCCGCTCTTGGCCAGCGTGGTGAATTGAGGCCTAATCTCTCTCGTCAAGAGAGAAGTCCCTGTGTCCCAGCAGCGGGAACGTTAATAGGGTGATGATGATGATGAATGTTTTTTCTCTTGCAAACGAAAAATTAAGACGTTGCAGTGCATTGAAGTTTTGCGCGCCGTAACGCTTTTGAGCAATTTGTACTAAATTTTGCAAACACAAGATCTTTGATGATATAAAAATTGTTGTATCAGAATAGCAATTTATATATTATGTAGTCGTCATGCCCATAGCCAAAAGCGCGAAAGTGCCAAAAGTGCGCGGTTTTGGGTCACGTGATCAAAGACAACTATGCAATATGACAATTTTAATATCGAAATCATTTAAGAACTTTTTTAATATCTTATAATCGGATATAGTTATATTTGTTCTTGAAATATTTACCATAAATCTGGTAACAATTTGTTAAATATTTTAATGGTAGTCAACTAACTCATTAGATATAAGATGATTCAGTTCCAATCAAGAGGAACTGTAATAGAAAGGAGACAGGTTCCTACCTATTCATGTATCAGATTTGTGTCTCACCCACCACAAAACTTACATTTTCCATTAGATGAGATTTTGATCAAAGCCTGTCCACATAATAGTAACACATTCTAATCTAGAATCAATCTCAATATCCTTTACACTACAAGTGGACCCACTGCGACAGTCAAAGAAAATATAGCATTTCTTATGAACATTAAACTCAAACACTTGAATCTAATTTCCATAAGATATTCTCAAAGCTATTACTAAGATGTAAAGCTTTGCAGTTTCCATTAGAAGCAATAATCCCGCCTTATTTCACTCAGCCCACTTATCGAGTGTCGCGACAAAGCGCGCTTTCACACTTTTTACACTGGTTCTAACACTAGGGTTGCCGAAAAGATGACCGACGTTTGCACTTACCTTCATATGCACAATAAATAGCAAATAATATAAAAGTCAAAGTAAAAACGTTTATTTCCTTAGAAGTATGGACAGCTCAACTTACAGTTAAGTAAAAACATCTTAATGTCTTTTAATAAGCGACACAGCCGTAGCCTTATCGGATGTGTCTTGATCTTTTTCTTTAGTTATGATAATACTTAAAATTTAAAACGCTGCAAGCCTTTATGACAGATTTAAAAGATTTTTTTTTATTTTAATTAAAATTAACGTTGTCTATTTTAAACAGATACATAATATGACTTTCTCTAGAAATTCTTTACGAGTTTTTTTTTTTTTTAAATGCCATCTTTATTATTCTTATATCATTCGGCATCTCCTAACAAAGCATTTTTGTAAAAAATTACGAAATTTACTAAGGTTTAGGTAAAAAAAATTCAACTCTTTAAGGCATTGCATCGTCTTGATTTTTGTCTTTATTTGAGTCATCAATATATCAAAATATTTAGTAAATATCACAACACATAAATTCTATAGTTTTTTATGACATTTATGATCCTTGAGATTTTCACTTTAAGTTTTAACTTTCTTGTGAAATGACGCGGGGTTATGTCAACCCTTTTTTTTTTTTTTTTTTTTTTTTTTACGATGGGAAAATGCTGTTACGCATTGCCACCAGCCTGAGGAGGACTGGAGGGGGATGTTGGGCTCTCCACGGAGCTACTAACTTTGTTAGTAACTAGTGGCATACCAACTAAAAACCCATCGACCTTCCCTCTTTCACCTTAGTGCTAGAGCGTCGTCAAACCACTCGTCACCAGACGATTCGCTTGACGGCGCTCCAGCGCTTGACAGAGTTGCGGGTTCCCGGTCGGATTCGACCGCTACCCTGTCAGTGATCATCCGTCTTGGACGGATCCTTCTTACTTCCCCTTGTGGGGTCGAGGCATATCCCTGAGTTGGAAGGGCGTCCGTTGGAGACCTGTGCAATGCTGAGGCGGTACTCCTCATACCGTCTCTCAGCTGGTCTCCATTGAGAAGAAGAAGGCGATGGAATTGCCGTTGTCTTCTTCCTGTTCTCCGCCGGCGGAGCGGTTCAGCTTGGGGATTTCCCTCTCTGATCCGCTCTGCAGTCTCTTTTTGTGAGATAATCTCTTCACTGAAGGAAACCATGGCGTCCCAAGCCCTCTCACTACCAAGCATGGCTTTCACCACCCCTGGTAGTGACAGATCCTGGCCGACTATACTTGTCAGGGCCTGACGTTGTGACGACCAGGCACTACACTCCTCCAGTGTATGCTGTGCTGTGTCCTCTGGGTTGTCACAATGATGACAGGCTGGAGTGACCTCTCTTTTCGCTACGTGGTTCAGATATCTCCCAAAACATCCGTGTCCAGTCAGTACCTGGACTAATCTGAATGTTAGTGCTCCATGTTCGCGTTGCATCCACTCAACTAAAACGGGACATATAGCATCAATAGTTCGGCGTCCATAGCGTGACAAGTCTAGTTCGTCTACCCAGTTCTGGACAGCTGTTTCCCTTGCCTGTTCTCGCGCGTGTTCAACTTCCTGGAGGGCCAGTCGATGCCCTTGTGCTTTTTTCTCTTCTTTATGGTCGAACAACTTTGCAAGCACCTTCCCTTCTAAATCCCAGGGTAAAGTTCCCGCAAGCGTACAAGCAGCACCGTGTGATATAGTACGGTATCCACGTATTATTCTTAATGCCATTAATCTCTGCGGCTTTCGCAGAAGAGCCCTGTTTTTGGCATTAAGAGCGTCTGCCCACACTGGCGCTCCATACAAGGCCATAGAGCGGATAACACCGTTATAAAGACGGCGACAGGCTGCTTTGGGTCCACCTACGTTAGGTAATAGGCGAGCGAGTGATCCAGCCGCACTTTGTACCTTAGCAGTTAGCCGCTGGAAATGCTCAGTAAATTGCCAACCTCTGTCCAGCGTGAGACCCAAATACTTCATACTGGTCGAAAGCATGATCCGCACTCCGTTAATTATAATGTAGGCACCAGCTGGTGGCCTACCGCCTCTCCCATAAAATAGCAGGGCTTCTGTTTTTTCAAGAGCAACCTTAAGACCCAGGAGTTCGATGCGGCTAACGAGAAGGGTTGAACCAACAGAAGCCAAGTGCGCGACTTCCTCGTAACTCCGTCCCCGGGCAATGAACAAAGTGTCATCTGCATAACATATAACGTGAGTCCGAGGAAACAGGGAACCGCGAAGGACCCAGTCATAGCCGATGTTCCACAGCAAAGGTCCCATAACTGAACCTTGTGGAACACCGGTTGTCATACGTCTGGCACAGACTTGACCATCTTTGTCATGGTACAAAACATCTCGCTCACGTAGATAATGCTCTACAAAACGTCGGAGATAGAGTGGAACTGCGTGGTAACGCAGGGCCTCGTCAATGCATGCATATGGGAGGCTGTTGAAGGCATTGGAAATATCAAGGGATACCGCCAAAGCCCGCTCTCCCTGTTGAACAGCCTCTTGTGTGATATTCTTGAGCCGCAGCAGAGCATGAATTGTAGAGCGCTCAGTTCTAAAACCATATTGTTCCTCGGATAAATTAGGACCGTGATCGCTTAAGTGGCTAATTATACGCGAGGAAACTATTCGCTCCAGAAGTTTGCCGATCTCGTTAAGCAATATTATTGGCCGGTAACCAGAAGGAGAATCTGCAGGACGTCCTTCTTTCCGGAGCAGACAAAGTCGGCCATCCTTCCAAATTTTTGGGAATCGTCCTTCATTAAGGCAGATGGTGAAAAGCTCTATAGTTTGAGTTCCTAAATGTTTGAGTGCACGTGCTAAGACGCGCCCCGGCACACCGTCTGGTCCAGGTGCAGTTTTCTTTGCTCGTAATTTGAAAACTGCACAGCCAAACTCTCCTTCTGTAATCGATGGAACTTCTGTATCAACTTGTTCCATGGGCTCTGCTGATGTCATACAAGGAGGTTCGTGCGGGGAACACTCAGGAAAAAGGCCCGTTACAACACGAGCGAGTAGTTGAGGCTCAAACGCTTCAGTGGCGGGCGCCCGGTTGCATAGTTTCTTCCTAACGGTGCGGTATGGACGCCCCCACGGGTCTCTGTCCAAGTCCTCTAGAAATTCTTGCCACGACTCTTTCTTCGCATTGAATATGGCAATTTTCAGCGACTTCCTAGCCAGGCGATAATTGTCATACAGCTGGAACAACTCATCCTCAGTGTGTTGTCTTCGACGGCATCTCAAGTATGCTCGGCGCGAAACGTTGCAGGCGGATCGAAGAAAAGCGACGTGGTCCGACCACCAATAAACCTGCTTTCTATCAGCCAGTTTTCGCACACGAGGCATAGCCGCGTCACACACCACTGTCAGAGCTTTGCGGAGATGTTCCGCTAGCAAATCTACACCCTGTAGTGACGAAGGGACAGGACACCAACTCTGTACTATAGCTGCTTCTTCGGCCTGTTCTTTGTTGTACTTTTTTAAGGACCATCGTGGGAATGTACTAAAGCGTTCAGCCGAAAAAGCAGCTCCTTCTAGGCCTGGTGAAGGATTTACTTCAAACCTAATATACCGATGGTCAGATAATGTCTCCATGTTTTCAAGTACCCGCCAATTTAAGACGCGTGCTGCTATGGCAGAGGTGGCAAAAGTAACATCGACTATTGACTCTCCCTGCCACCTGACACATGTACTAATACTACCTTGATTTAGAACAACAAGGCCAGTAGCTGTCGCCCAGTTTGCTACTGATGCTCCTCGGTTGTTGGTGGAGGGACATCCCCAAGCTGTTGATTTGGCATTCAAATCTCCCAACACAATGACTTGTGATGGAGACATTCGGCCAACTACACCGTTTAGCACTCGTAGGTAATTTTCCAAATCAGACAGACTTTTGTTCGGGGAGAAGTATGTTCCAACAAGAGTCAGTTCACCCCAGGCCGCAGCGACGTATCCTGGCCCTCTTTCTCGTATTGTAAGAGGGTGGGATGTTGAGGGCAATAATCCCGCCTTATTTCACTCAGCCCACTTATCGAGTGTCGCGACAAAGCGCGCTTTCACACTTTTTACACTGGTTCTAACACTAGGGTTGCCGAAAAGATGACCGACGTTTGCACTTACCTTCATATGCACAATAAATAGCAAATAATATAAAAGTCAAAGTAAAAACGTTTATTTCCTTAGAAGTATGGACAGCTCAACTTACAGTTAAGTAAAAACATCTTAATGTCTTTTAATAAGCGACACAGCCGTAGCCTTATCGGATGTGTCTTGATCTTTTTCTTTAGTTATGATAATACTTAAAATTTAAAACGCTGCAAGCCTTTATGACAGATTTAAAAGATTTTTTTTTATTTTAATTAAAATTAACGTTGTCTATTTTAAACAGATACATAATATGACTTTCTCTAGAAATTCTTTACGAGTTTTTTTTTTTTTTAAATGCCATCTTTATTATTCTTATATCATTCGGCATCTCCTAACAAAGCATTTTTGTAAAAAATTACGAAATTTACTAAGGTTTAGGTAAAAAAAATTCAACTCTTTAAGGCATTGCATCGTCTTGATTTTTGTCTTTATTTGAGTCATCAATATATCAAAATATTTAGTAAATATCACAACACATAAATTCTATAGTTTTTTATGACATTTATGATCCTTGAGATTTTCACTTTAAGTTTTAACTTTCTTGTGAAATGACGCGGGGTTATGTCAACCCTAGTTCACGAGAGCTTTTTATCATGTAAAACACCTTTGTCTACAGTTATATTAACTGACAAATACGTCTGAAAGGGTTCCGATTTTCCCTTTGTCATGGAAATATGATGAAACGCGTTCTCACAGCTCACGTGTTTTTTTTTCATTTTCAATTTCAGTTTATACCACTCGAACATTTTTTTGATGAAAGGAAAACAGATGGGAATGTATTTAGTATGGGTTTTTCTGTGTTGGGTTAAGTTGTTTTCTGTGGATAATAATTATTGTAGCGTCTTTTGGTTTTGTGTGTATTTTTAAAGTAAAAAATTATCGAATGCCCGATTTTGAATATAATAATGCAAAGGCATTCATAAATTTATTTCTAAAGGGTAACACATAGGTAGACAATAAGAATAATAGTGATTTTA
This sequence comes from Gymnoscelis rufifasciata, assembly GCA_929108375.1. NCBI lineage: Eukaryota > Metazoa > Arthropoda > Insecta > Lepidoptera > Geometridae > Gymnoscelis > Gymnoscelis rufifasciata. Next base: position 14,876,148 of record OV815314.1, read on the forward strand.
TCTAGAATCTTTCCAAGAAATATGTGAATAAACATGGAAAAAATATTAGGTCCCTTTTAAAAATGTAAGAATTTATTTTGTTACAAAATTATACATACAATATTAATTGGTCTGTACACAGAATGTGACAAAAAAGGCCACTCAGTATTATACTACAGCAGAGTAATCTGCTGTAGCGCTGGTCTTCCGTGCCAACCGATACATATGGTGAAGAGCGTGACTGCAGACTATTTAAAAAAACTTAAATACTACTTACAATAATCAATCTTGACACGGGATGTTTCTGAGTGAATTAGCCCGTCCAAAAATAATGGACAGCTATGTTTGCTCACGTGTACATTTATACAGATAATGGTTTATAAATTGATACATATTATGTCGAAATGTACATGCACCCCGGAACTGCAAATTGGGTTTGCGTCAAATTAAATACAACCAAAAACAAAATTCATACAATATTCTGATGCTATTCAAACTTTTCATCAATATGAAAATCAATTATTAATTATCATTAAATGATAAATAAAAATATATTACAAACCGATAGTCAGTTGTGAATGTCCTACTACCTACCTACCTACCTACTTTAGTATATAAGTTTTATATTTGTATTTATGCTTGTCCGTAAGGTATAATGTCTACCTCTATATGAACCTGAGATGTCTGAAATAAATGATATATTATTATTATTCTCTTTATTTCATTTTAAACACGTCAAAAATTATTATTATTATTATTATCATTATGTAAATTTATCACTAAGGAATTCCTCAACCGAGTAATAACATTTATTTATTCATATTTTTCAGATTATTCTCAAACGATAATTGGTTTCTTAATTTTTAATGTTATTGGGTATTTTATTAAATATTTTTGATAGCCTATGGTTCGGACTCAACAAATTATCAATTGAACAAGAATACTAAGAAAGAAAGCGACAAGATGTAGAGTGTTTTTGAGGTTTTGCCTGTTCACGTCCGTAAGTGGTAACCCTCTGAATCCTTACACATGACCTCCGGGTGCTAAGAACAGTCTCTGGTGGTAGGCTTCGGCCGCGGCTTGTCATCACCCTCCGGGCTGGGCCAGTGCGTGAAGCGATTTTTCGTGTTTCGTAATGTGGCCCGGAGAAGCCATCTACCTTTTAGGTCTTAATGCTCCGTCTTAGACCACATCGTCACTTAACATCAGGTGAGATTGTTGTCAAATGAAGGCTTATCTAGCATAAGAAAAAAAAAGAGCATCTAAGTTTCCTGATTGGGCTTGTGACGTTTACGTTCAGTACATTTTGCTCAAAAGCATTTCGTCACGCAAAAATTCAATGAACTGCAGTATCATCTTGATTTTTACGTTAGAAAATGAAATAATATGGGCTCAGTTTTTTAAGTAACCTTAATGACGGACTAATTATAATTCTTTAGTCATCTACCCACATCATATTATGTAAAGGTACCTCAATGAGGTATTCAATTTAGACGAGGTATATTGACCCGGCTCATCGATTCCGAAAGTCTCAACAAACAGACCCCTAAAGTCCACACAAGCCTGCACGAGGCGAAGTCTCACTTTAGATCTATATTCACAGCTACTAACGATCGAGTGTGTCGCTAATTTGCTCCGTTAGCGCCGTTAAACGCCCGCTATTACGGCCTATTAACGTGCATAAAAGTAATTTATAACAAACTTGCGACTGCTATCTGAGCTAGCACGTGCTGCCTTTGTGTCTCTTAAACGGAACATGGCTGGTGCAGAATAGTTTTGTTGGAGTAAAAGATGATGCATTAAGAAACACTGGTCTATTGTCCTATATTTATAAATATGGGCTATCTCTCGTTGACCCATCACAAGAAGTAGATCGAATGAACTCACATAGGTAAACACATCTAAAGCCGGAATTCATAGTCGCCAATAATATCTAATTATTTTCAATTAAGAACTTACATTTGTAATTTCTACCAATAAAAAGAAAAAATTGACATTTATTTCGATACACACAGAACACCACCATACCACATATCAAATGAAGGGTCAGAAATGTTCACTTTTATAATCTTAATTATAAATAAAAAAAAACGATTTCAAAACCCTAGTTTCCTTAAAAGAAGAAATATATATTTTTTGCAATGTGCACGTGAAACGCTTGAGACTCCACTCGAGTATATTTGCAGATATTCGGGCTTTCTTCCCCTGTTTCACCCATCATAACTTATAAACAGGTTAACCGATTTTCATCAAACATATCTAAGAACTCTCACGCAAACGAACGCTCACCTTTCATACAAAAAAATAAACTAATTTGAAATCGCTTAGTCCGTTTGACAGCTATAACACCCCTCTTTTGCGTCGGGGGTTAAAACGACTTCTCACAATTAAAAGATTTTAACATTTTCCTTTCTCCCTTCACCGACACCCCTGGCCCATGTTACTGCGAAAGTTCAGTTTCGTTCATTAGACGTAAGTCCTCATTGCATTGGACCGCCGCCAAACGTCCGCGTAATTGTCACAGATGGCGCTAGAACAATGCCTTGTTTTACAAAGGATTTTAGTTTTTAATACTTGTGTGCATTAAAACTAATCGTTAACCTACTCTAGCTCTATAAGCAAGGCGTTTAATTTTAAAATTTAAAATTTGTTTTGCTTGATTAGATTTAACGTGACCGGATTTTGTTGGTTTTTAGGGTGAAGTAGTGTTTTATTTATTTTGGCTTCGCATTTACTTCAAAATCAAATTTATACTCGGTATTTGTTTTTGTAAAAAAAAGCTGTAAGAGTGACCATTGAGAGTTTGTGAGGTTGAAATCTGCGAAACAACTAAACTTAAAAAAAATAGTATAGTGGAGGATTGATAAGCATATTGTGAAATAATATAAGAATACAAGACTAAATTGCCTCAGTTTTTTTCTGCATACTTGGACTTCGCATAAGCGCTCTTGCACACGATGCCGCAACACCGATTCATTGTACACAAGCGCTGCGCCGCGCCGCCACCACAATATAGCTGGCAATGTATTACTAACAGCCGTATAGTGGACCGGTAAATTGGCTTTGAGGGCACGGTGGTGGCGTGGCGGTGGTACGGTGGCGGCGGAGCAGTGGCGGCATCGTGTACAGGAGCGAAGTGAAAATCAATTAAATCAAATAAACTTGACCAATTTGTAAACTCTTCTTGCGTAAGTTATTATAGAAACCTCATAAATGAACTCCATTACGTAAAACAATAACGGGTTTACTCGTAACAGTTTTTATAAATAACTGTTTTTATGAATAACTAGTTGCAAAGTGAAGAAAGAGTCCATTAGTCAGGCTCCCGTTGCTAATTGGCCGACGTTAGCCTCGAGGTTTTTACAAGGCGTTATTAACGTTATTGAGTTAATTATAATTTTATTTTCACTTACTTTTGCTTTTCTTTTTAATAGAATATTTAGTTTACAACAAAAAGCAATATCATCATCATAGATTCAATCATCGCTCATAGATTGAACCCGCGGTTTTAACTGTTATTAATATGTTTTTTTTTTATTATTGATAAGCCTTCGTTTGACTACAATCCCACCTGATGTAAAGTGACGATGTGTCTAAGATGGAGCATGAAGGCCTAGAAGATGGCTTCTCCGGACCAGCAAATTTACGAAACACGGAAAAATCGCTTCACGCACTGGCCCAGCCCGGAGGGTGGTGACAAGCCGCGGCCGAAGCCTACCACCAGAGACTGTTCTTAGCACCATCCGGATGTCACGTGTAAGGATTCAGAGGGTTACCACTTACGGACGTGAACAGACAAAACCTTCATTGTACCATGTAATTTAAGTCAATATGTAAATAATAAATTTGCATACCAAATGGTGAAACATGTTAGAACGAAATTACTTTATAACAACCAATATGTACGTACACATGTGTTATGGCAAATGAAAAGTTCTATTCTATTCTATTCTATTCAAACACAGGGATTTGTGTCGCGTTGCGCGTTGCTACAAGATTCTGAAGTGCAGTAATTGTGGCCACGCAAACTCCAAACATAGTCTTCGCGTTGAAAAGATGTACCCAACCACACACATCGCGAATATACGCCGTAGCCCGCTGATGCAGTCGCACCATATAAAATAAAGTAAAATCACCAGAATCACCATCAAATCCGTGGTCAGCTTTTATCCCAGTTACAAAGCAGGAATAAATAAAAGAGGTAATGTAATTACTTAATTCACATAACACAAAGAAACCTGCGCGAACCTGATAATACCCCGCTCTACTCCATTTAATACTTATTTACCAAACCATGGAGGCTTGTTTTGTAGATGCGGCACTTAGATAGATAGATTCTTTATTGTACACCATAAATATAATTAAAACAGTAAACAGTGACGAGCAATACATCGGAGTACAAAAGGCGGCCTTATCGCTGTGAGCGACCACAATCTTACCTGATGTAAAGTGACGATGTGGTCTAAGACGGGGATTGAAGACAAAATCGTTTCACGCGCTGGCCCAGTACGGAGGGTGGTGACAAGCCGCAGCCAAAGCCGCTACTTACAAGGAGGGAAAATTTAACTGGCACAGCAAGTATTTTCCATTAATTTCCTCTGTCACCCGTCATCTTAACAATTACGCCTTTCTTACACATTATTGTCATGCAGGCTTACATCTCCCTGTATTCATAAAGACTTCTATTTCTGATTATTATAACTGAGTTATGTAAAACACAATAAACCTTTTTATACCTATATTCACTTTTTACACACACATAGAAGGTAAACGAAGTATTAAACGTTCCATAAACCTTCTGTGTGTATAAAAAGTGTTTTTAATGAATAGTAATGCAATAGTGACAAAAATGGATTGACCCAAGAATAGGGATGATGACAATGTTACAACTTCATGTAACGGCATTTTCTTAAAACTATAATTTTCATTTCATTTTATATTCATAAACGTATTTATGGATTAACTCTTATATTTTCAGGAATACGTGGCCAAAATGATGATATCAGACCCTGGTATACATTTCTTCTCTTTAAATACCCATCTGACTCAGTAGTGCAGTAGGCGAAGGTCAGGTTTGATTCTCGCCGTAAGGGGTAAGGTGTTTGTCCGTTCTCCAAGCAATTTCTCCTTATTCTGGGTGTGATGTGTTATCTATAATAAAACATAATATCTGTATAATGTATGTCTATTATATTAAGTATATCAGATGTCTAGTACCCGCAACACGTCAGAGCTTACCACGGGGCTAGATGTTATTATGTGGATTGTCCGAAAAAAAAAATACTATGGCTTACCACATCTGCCATTCCTACCCCCCCCATAATATTAATCCGGCTATTACAACAAAAGATTATTCGTCGTCTCCTGAGAATCATAGCTCCTCATTATATTGTGCCAGTAGAGTAGAACCTGGTTGATTAGGAGAATGTAGACCCTCCATGTGAATCACGGCTAGGATTAAACATCCCCTGGTGCCCATGAGCTTGATGAGCTTGTTAAATATTGAGGAAATCCGGTTTGCTAACTAAAATTACTGTTTACCATGATTTCCGCCATGAGGCTTCGGCTGGTAAGCTTCTATAATTAAAAATGACCCAAGCCACATTAGCATCCAAACTTCAAAATGTGAAACTTATTAAATATTTATTAATTTCCAAAACTTACAACTATTTTTACAGGCTTTACCTAATGCAATAGTGTGCTTATCTTAACTTATCTATTTATTTCTATTATAGCATAAGAGAAATAGTTGTGTATCAACAAGATGCAATGCCGGTTTTCCGACAAACCTAACCGGGTACATATAGTCTTATTACTATTTGACACACATATTAACATCATAGACAACCTTTGCACCAATTAAGAAAACATTCAAAATAAGGCCATACATTTAAAAGATTTGAGCGGTAGATAAAATATGACGAAGCGTCCTGTCAATCAACAAATGCAATTACAATCACTGAAACTGCGTAGAAACGTAAATACATTATTTACATTGGATTGTACCTCTATGAAACGATCGAACTGATATTTATTTGTGATATTTTATATAAAACCACCTGTAAAACAAACTCACAAATATGTTTAGTTATTGTTTACTTTGAAAAAGCCGTGTTGACTACGTGGGAGGACACTCGAATTTCATTCCGAAGGTCGTGGGTTCAAACCCCGCCAAGCACCTCTGGATTTTTCTTCGTTATAAAATTTAGTAAAGCCGTTTCGGAGGAGTACGGTATCTAACATTGTGACATGGATATTTTATCTATACTAATATTATAAAGAGGAAAGGTTTGATTTTTTGTTTGTTTGTTTGTTTGTCTCGAATAGGCTCTGAAACTACTGCACCGATTTAAAAAATTCTTTCACCATTCGAAAGCTACACTATCCCTGAGTGACATAGGCTATATTTCGTTTTCAAAAATAATATGATTCCTTACCAAACTCCGATAATGTAACCCAAGGTGAAAAAAAAGTACCTAAAATCTTTCTTTAATCGCGAATGCTGCGAAAACTATTGAATATATAACAAAGTGATGTATTACAACTTTGTAGAACTTATCATTATCTACAAAAAACGTCCCAACATCATATCTCTAACTATTATAGTTTTGTGACAATAAGCGGGGTTAAGATCACGAAATAATCTGCCGCGCGGGGTCGGCTCCCTACTGAATGGTCGTGTGCGGAAATAAAAAAATTGTCGCTTGATAATATTTTGTCGCTTAGTTAGTAGTTAATAATTCGTTAACAGGTAACTAATCCCATTCAAAAAGTTATTTTCAGAACTAAACCCTAGCATATAGCATAGATATTGTAGGTACATATCGTCGGTTGCAGGTTCAATTGGGTTAACCACCAAAACACGTAAAATACAGTTTTTTTTGTTTTTTTTTGCTCTTTTGAATAGCATAATAATAGAAATCTAGCTTTAAAAAATACAGTTACGCTACACATTTTAACTGTGAATTTTGCAGACATCCGTCGAAATTATGTTGTAACTGAGTAGGTATGTGATCCATTTACATAAGTCGAGATGTTGTATTCCTATGACCGTAGAAGGTTAAGTTGGTGTATGTATCTTGGCAAACCAGCATTGCTCTTACACTAATTCTTAGCTTGAACGAAAAATTATAACAACACATACACCAATATAAAAAAAACTTTCTTCAAAAAACTAACGTTACACCAATTGACCCGAACCAAGTTTATGTTTGTTGTCGGTTACACCAATTTGAGCATTGCAATCAATAGTATGTTTTCTCTTACCTTAATCTTCTTATAAATAATAAATCTAAATTTAAAATATAAGAAAAACCCCCGATTCGAATCCTTCAATTTCCTTAAAAGTAAAACACCATAATAATGTGTAATGTTCACGCAATGCGCTTTCATTTGATACCCCACTCGAGATTTTTGCAGATTTTCGGTTTTCCTTCCCCACTCTAACCCCCACAATTATTAAACGGCACAACCGATTTTCATGAAACATGTCTAAGAGCACTCGCGCCAAACTCACCTTTTAAACAAAAAAAACTAAGTTGAAATCGCTTCATCCGTTCGGGAGCTATGATGTCCCAGACTGATAGACACGTCAAACAATGACACCCCTCTTTTTTTGTCGGGGGTTAAAAATGAATCGCAAAATGTGTTGCTAAGCGCATAACTCAACAACGCCTATACCAATTTAGCCAATTTATTTTTTTAAATATTCGTTGTAGTTTAAGGATGGATTTTACGGCGAGAAAAAATCGAATAATTTTGAAACAATTTTGAATAATTACCCGTGCAAAGCCGGGGCGTGCTGCTAGTATATTAGAAGATAAGAATATAAGTTTCCTTCAAAAGTACTAATTTCCGCAAGCATAAATTTATTTCCACCAACCAGTTCTACAGTGCGTAAAAAGATTCCAAGATATGAAAGTTATATTTTACATACCTACTCACACTTCCCAATATTTGCTGGCATATCTCTTAATTTATTTATTTATTGTATTTATTATTCATAATTCAACAATGATTATGTTAAATTAATGAAATTTTATGTAATAACTGACATGCCAATGTTATTGTGTAACTTTCGACTGTGACTTTTCTGTCAAGACAATGCTATTTCCTTGATTATTCTTAGTATTTAATTTTATTCATTCACTAATCTAAGCCGATAAAACCCACACATAAACTAACCCTGACATCCACACTGCATATTCAAAGCCAAACAAAATCTAGTTAATCTAAGCAAAATCTACCACAACCAGTGTAGAAACTAGCGCAAAGTCTCTTTTCAAATAAATATCCAAAGAAATCCATTTAAATTGCAACATCGCAGTTACAAAGGCAAATTGAATCGTCTCTCGGCGGCGCACGGCTGAAAGCCCCTATTTTCTTTCTTTCACTTAATTTCAATCGGATGGAGTCCGTCAGATTACCGCGAACACATGCGGAGGCTTGCCCTTGTGGCGGGGCGGCCATGCTTCTTCGCTTTTCAGGGACATTCTCATTTAAAAATTCTTATTTTTAATTTATTTACTAACTTAGTAAACTTAAACAGGCAGTAAGTTAAGACAGGCAGTCAAAACTAATTTATGTTTAATGTTAATATAAGTCATTTAATAATTTAGAATTCATTTATGTCACGGCGGGCAATACTGAAAATCAGTGTTTGCTCTGACAGCAAAATATGCGCTTCCTGGCGCCTATTTTACCTATGTACTGTGTTGTTCTATTTTTTTATTTACCTATGTTCTGTGTTGTGATGGCCAATAAATATTTTATCTATCTTATCTTTTCTACCTAATAACTTGCTAGGGGAGAGTGCACCAGTTTATAACGTAAAAAGAAACGCACACGGTTTTGTTTTAATATAGGGCATTTTCTTTTGACATTATTACTGGATTTAAATAATAGGTCTTTTCACATTAAAAGAATATTTTGTTGCAGCTATTAGTAAATAATTAAACATTTATATTACACTATGTATAGTATGATCCCTTAGCAAAACTTTTATCATTTTATTTAATTTCATCTTCATCATTTGTTGCACACATGTTGTTTACTCAAGAATCCTGTGATCACACGAAGCATGGCCACTGCCCGGATTATCCAGCGAGGCAGGCAGTGCAGCTACAGCTTACCGGCTAACAACCGGATGTACAGCGGGCGCGACTCTCGACAAATACCACCGGAAAAACCAAATGTAGTTTCGGTGGTTTAGGTAGTGTACTTCTTACAATCTTTACTAGACAAGTTTAAATAATTTATTTACAAGAATTAAATATATAAACAAAATAAATATTTCCGGACTACTCACACAGCATCACCTAACCCAAACTAAGCAGAGCTTGTACTATGTGTGTTAGGCGACTGTTATACTACATAGATTTTTTTTGTAAATACATACATAATGATACATAGTAAACACCCAGACCCGAAACCAGAAGTTGTAGGTTGTACAATAATTGCTACATGACAGATCTTAAAGTATGTAAAAGTCAATGATTTCAGTCTACAAGCAGGTTTGCAAAAGTTGGATCAATGTATAATTAATTTTAAGTACATATGTCATAATTTAAATTTAAAAAAAACAATATTCCGGACAATCCACGCAACAATAGCCCCGTGGTAAGCTCTGAGCTTGTGTTACGGGGACTAGAAGACATCTGATATACTTACTATAATTGATATACATACATAGTTTTTTTACACACTAACCCTTCGAACGTGGAGAGAGAACCCAGAGAACCACCCAAGCAGAAAGTGCTTGCAGAAACACTTGACTTGATACAGTTAGTATGCCGATGTCTGTTTTAAGGGTTCCGTACCCAAAGGGTAAAACGGGCCCTATTGCTGAGGCTTCGTCGTCTGTCTGTCACCAGGCTCAATCTCAAGAACCGTTCTTCTTCTTCTTTAGGTGCCACCTCATTACTGATGGTTGGCAGTCAGCTCCTTAAATTTATCTTTGTTCATGGCGATCCTGAACAGCTATTTCAATGTTCCAAAGCCATGACATTTTACGTCCACCAACTCTGCGCTTTCCGGCAATTTTCCCCATCACAGTTTGTAATAGATGGTACCGTGGGTTACGAAGTATGTGACCAAGATTATGCGACTTTTCTAATTATAATGAACAAGAAAGAACCGAACCGTCTAGTACCGTTATAGCTAAACAGTTTTAAATTTGAGTGATGATGCATTTCTGTTATTAATTTTGTAGCTGTATTACATTAATTACATTTTACTGGTGAAACAGCTTTTTAATAGATTAAACGTGAATCATAAATAGTTATCTTAATATATATAAATCTCGTGTCACAATGTTTGTCCTCAATGGACTCCTAAACCTCTTAACCGATTATAATAAAATTCGCACACCATGAATGTGCAGTTCGATCCAACTTGAGAGATAGGATGGTTTTTACGGCGAGAAAAAATCGAATAATTTCCGGGAAAATTTTATACCCGTGTGACGCCGGGGCGGGCCGCTAGTTTTCTTATAAAAAACACTCAGACCTGGACTAAAACACTGTATACTACTGATCCTCGGTTGGAAAACAAAACCCTGCTACCTCTGGCACTGTAAGCGTACCTTCGCCCACTGAGGCACTGAGAGACAGTCTGAAATCTAGAATATCTGTGAAGTATTGCAATTTTTAGCAAGAATGATACAAAGCTACCGGCTGTTACAAACTAGCACACGACTTCTCCGGACGTTGAAGCTCGCCATTCCTTCTCGGAATAATTTCACAACGAGATTTCTGCTGAAGTAACTTAGCAAAGGAAAACGTGCAAAAACTCCTGCTGCTGTTTTTAGTTGGGAAGCGGAAGTTACATGTAAAGTTATTGTAAGTTTTTGAAATGGCCGCGTTGTACTCGTGATTTTGCTTTATTTACTTTGTGTATAAAGATGCAAACTTGGGTCATGGGGGTTTCTTGGGGGGTTTAGGCAGTATTCGTCATTCTCAAAATATTCACTTTTTATTTTTGATAATCTCACCGAATTTGCATGGGTTTACGGTTTTGTTTAGTGTTTAATCTGTTTGTAAGTTATATACCAAAGAGATTATCTTTAATTTATCTAAAATTTGATATGTATACTCCTTTTATTTTGGTGACAATACAATTATTTCACAGATCACAGACACAGTTATCATGTATTATGAATATACATATATTTATGTTTAATATATTACCCCTAGTAGCTGTTGAACAATTAGCTGGATTCAATGCAAATACAAAAAAAATCAATTATCAAAAGCATTTATTCATGAACTTAATGTACTAATATACATTAACAAGGTTTGATGTTGTGCCGACCCCACGTAATGTGGGATAGGGGCAAGAGAATGATGATGATGATGATGATGATGAAGGTTTGAGTTCCTCTTTTAAGTAAAGTAAATACCTGGGTTTGAGGTCGTTAAGTATGGAAGCTCATTTTATCTATGTCGTATCGTTAAGGCATATCTTGTAAAAACGTTATGTGATACTGTATCAAGTCACCGTATCGACTTTAACTTTACAAATATGGACGCTTCATTTTTTCTTCCGATCCTTGTATCAAATATTATTAATATTATTATATTATCAAATGCACTCACGTCCAAACTTGTTCGATGCAACGCGTATCCCCTTTGATGATCGAGGAAAAACCGACACAGGATGTTTCGGGGTGTATCACGTATCGTATCACGATGCAGTATCATGATACAGTACCAAAATACGTCCATACCACCGATTGTGATACGCGTATCGGATACGGGGTGTATCAAGTACGCGATCATTGCGGATCGGGCCGTATCGGATACGGCATGTATCATTAACGTGTATCACCTTGCGTCCAAACTAGCGATCATGATACGCGCCGAGGATACGCGACGGAGATACGATACACCGAAATGATACAAGTGTGGACCCAGCTCAACACGGCTATCCATAATTTAATTCAGCGAGACTTCAGCCGCCTCTTTAATAGCAGTTTTACTTCCTATTCTCCACTGGTGAACTCTGCACTCTACGTACGTTTTAAATATTATGTTTTTTCTTCATTAACTTATATAAAAGCAGGATTCCTGCCGCTACCGGGGCACGCTCGCGCGTGGTTTTACATAAATAAACATAACTTAACCTACAAAAAAATATATAATTATGTTCAGTACAATGCGGCCATACTTGAACCGCCATATTGAAAAACGTATCGCAATGACAATCCAGCTACTCGTTGAGCGTCGTTACTCTGCTATAAAACAGATGGCCATAATGCATATCGGCGTATTCTATAATATAACTTCGACATTAAAAAATAAATGGAAAAATGTTGGCAGAAAAAATTACAGTTCTTAGTAATTAAGCCTGTATCGTGGATATCAATTATGAAATAAACAACTTAACCTAAAACGTTTTATTCAATTAATTTTGAGAGAATTATATACCAAATTAATTATTTTTTTATTTATTTAGACTATACCAGCTTTAAGCGCCTTGGCATTGCCTGTGTTTTTGAAACATCCCCCGGCAGCCTTCCTCGATAAATGGGCTATTCAACAATGAAATAATTTTTATATCATATCATCATAATAACAACATAAGAGATGGAAGCTGAGTTGTTCTATTCGCTTCTCAACTCAGTGTAAAAAATTGAAGCGAACTGTCAAGACTATGTTATTTCCTTGATTATTCTTAGTTTTTATTTAAATTAGATTTAAGTTGACCTGTCCATGTAAGCATAGGCTTCTAAGGAAATAAACGTTTTGACTTTGACTTTGACTTTATCGGATGAGTTCTTGAGATTTTAAACAAACGAACCCTTCAACTTCATAAATATAAATAAATAAATATTTCCGGACAATCCACACAACAACATCTAGCCCCGTGGTAAGCTCTAAGCTTGTGTTACAGATACTAGACATCTGATATACTTAATATAATAGGCGTACATATATAGATATTTTTTATTAAACATTATTAAACACCCAGACCAAGGAGAAAGTGCTTGCAGTACATACAAACACTTTCAACCTCGGCGAGAATCGAACCAGCTACCTGTTGCGCCGCAATCTGACTCTCGCCCACCGCGCCATTGAAGCAGTTGATAAATAATGAGAAATTGAGAATGTTTTGATTATAAACTGACTGTCAAATAACTATTCGATTACGTTATATAGCCGATTGCAATCACTATTGTTTCTTTATTTTTTTAAAAGTACCGTATATTTCAAATAATTTAAAACCGTTATAGAAAACAGATATTTTTGTTGAAATACCGTTATTTGTTTTTCATTGTAAACTTATTATTGACTAAATAATTGTAGCCGGACAAAATTGTTATTTAATTAAAACACATGAAATAGCCATTTTTAACCCCCGACCCAAAAAGAGGGGTGTTATAAGTTTCACGTGTCTGTCTGTATGTCTGTCTGTTCCATCATAGCTCCCGAACGGATGGAGCTATCTCAATTTAGTTTTTTTTGTATGAAAGGTGAGTTTGGCCCGGGTGTTCTTAGGCATGTTTCATGAAAATCGGTTGAGCCGTTTAAAAGTTATGGGGGTGAGAGTGGGGAAGAAAAACAGAAAATCTGCAAATATACTAGTGTGGGGTATCAAATGAAAGCGCATCGCGTCCACATTACATAATATTATGTTGTTTTACATTTAAGGAAATGAAGGCATTGGAATCGGGGGTTTTTCTTAAATTTTAAATTTAGATTTATGTTAATGGTTTTTCCAGAAAAATAACATTTAAAAAAATTGCGTGAGATTGTAACCAAGAAAATGAGTAAGTGCCAAATTCGGTGTGAAAATTAGTTTTTCAATATAACTCGAGAGCTTCCTAACCGATTGTTATAAAATTTATATGAGACCACCTTGCGATCAACAGCATTCCAATCGGGCCACTCGTTAAAATGTTATGCGTGGTCATTAATAACAAAAAGGTAGTAGTAAATCGTTTTTTTTGTCGGTTGAAAAGTGGCCCTCTACATATTTATAAAGGCTTTCTGGCATTGAAAGAATTTCAAATGACGCAGTCGTTTGCTAACAAACAAATTCCTTATCAATAATAGATAAATTATCATTTTGATTTTATAAAACAACGTTAATTTTTTTAGTTATTTAAATCGGTTATTAAAAACGGCTATTTCCTACCTGGGTCTGGTAATAGGGTATAAAAGAACAGTGCTACAAAGCCTGGGTCTCTTTTGCCCGTTGAAATTCAGTGAAGGAAGGAAGACTACTCAGTATTTACCGAGGTATGATAATTTGTGCTAAATAAAGTGTTCTGTACTGTTTAGATTTCTATCGGGATATTTACCATGATTGATTGTCTTTCGAGTTAAATAGTATTGATAACCTTGATAGTTTCAAAAGTTATAAAGTGTTCTGTGTCGTGTTGGGTTTAACATTATCGCAAACATACTATAAGAGGCAAGGGCCCTAGATAATTAATGTAAATAATAATTATAGTGTGATAAAGTATAATTGCTTTACGAATATTTGGTTAGAATAAAGACTATAAACTTAAACAAGATATTTTATTATATTATTTACAAACAGCTGTTCTATGGTAGGTTTATACCTAATAAATAGTCAGACCTTGAAATAGGTTACTAATTAATATCTAGTATCTATCACAGTCATAAAATTAGTTAGTGTACAATATGAAACAATAATTTAATAGACAACTGAAATACATTCTGAAAGTGAAATTAACTACAAAAATATTATTATTTAAAGCATAAAAGAATAATAAACAAAAAAAAACTGACATAGCTTTAAAATGTTGAATGTATAAAAAGTATACCTAATATCTAGCGCTATTTCGGTACGGATATGTGAGTATCATCCCTCAGATCCCGCCGAGAACTCGAACACTAATGAAAGCTAATTAAGGCGTAAATTTTAGGCAATACGCGCTCTCCAAGTATTTCATCCACAAGTCCGAGGGTTATTAATCTCAGTCAGAGCCGGATCTATATTATTAAGGACGTTATGGGAATAAATTGTAAAGAAAATAATGTACACATAATAATAATAGGCATTATGACACCAATTTTTGCAAAAGTGCGGTTTATTGGCTTGTGACGTATACATTAAGTACATTTTTCACGAAAGCTTCAAAGCACTGTATCGTCTTCATTTTCCGTTTTTAAGAAAATGCTGCAAAGTTAATTTCAACTTCTCATCCCATTTAGGATAGGCAGGACATGTCTATCCCAGGTTAAATGAGTCGTGGGCTAAATCCACAACTATTAATGGATTTCACAGGACTATAAACAACCTCGCGGTAGACCAAAGCGACGATGGAGAGATGAGCTTGACACCCACCTCAAGGACTGGATTGATTTAACATCAGATAGGGAAGTCTGGAGAGAAGGTAGGGAGGCCTTTGCCCTGCAATGGGTGGGACACAACAGGCTTTTAGTCAAGTCTCTCTCTTCTTTTTCGCTACGCTCTCGAGAGAGCGGTCGTGGTCGACTCGCATAAATTTAAGCAAAACACAAACACAGATCTCGGGTTAGCGTTTCTACATAATTTATTTTATATTATTCAAGTTACAGGAGACATGAAAAATGTGAGCTTGTAAATTGCCTCGTACTATCAAAGAGTGTCCCTCGGGGAGAGCTGACAGCCGCGGCGGTTGTTGATGCGAGTTGACAGCCGCAATGTCTGTGTGTTGCTCCCCGCGGACTGTGCTTTGAATAAGTTAGGAGACTGAGTGTTTTTCAAGGATTGCGTTTGACAACTTGTCAATGTTGAATTCTTTTTTTTGTGGAGTTTTAGTGATGTGTGTTTTGCAAATTGACTGAGGTTTTTTTACACTATATTGTGTTAGATGTTGATGTTAGAATGTGTTGTGAATTTGGACAAGACGTGTTGATCACCTTATCATTTTATTTTCTGGATAGGGTTGATAAACAGAATGATAGATTTTTATCCATTCGACTAAGTTCCAGGAACTCCAGAATTTTTTTTATTTAGATCATTAAAGTTTCGTAGTGGGGGTTGGTTTGTGTTTTTTTTTAAATTTAGTACAAATCGCCTGCAAGCCTTGCGTAACGAGAAACATCAATCAATATCGTCTTAGTCATAATGTATTTTTTTTAATACTTAATTGACGGGCAAATTTCTTTCTTTTATTTATCTACTTAGCTAGTCTTACCTTAAGCATTGCTAAGTGAGAATAATACGGATGCGAGCACGATAGGCCTATCAAACGAAAATAATATAAATTAAAACATTTTTTTGGCATGAAGCCCACCTTTTGTACAAATTCTTTTCTTTTGTACAATAAAGTATTAATAATAATAGTACCTGAATCCGTCCCTGCAGTCCCCAAAACTTCAGGCCGTTTTTGCAAGCTGGTAATGAATACACTTCAAGGCACAGGGAGGGAGCGAGGACGGGGGGCCGGGGTAGATTTCATTACTGAGTTATTAGAATACTTGAACAACATTGTTTTTTGCCTTGTTGGTTAGTTATTTGGGATGGTTCAATATATCATGTTACGTTTTAATTATTAAAGGGTAGGTACTCGAACTAGGTACGTGATTATTAGCAGAGGTGAATTGTTATTATAACATCGTGTGAAAATCGGCATGTTCTGAGAACTTACATGAGTTATGAGTTTGAAGGACATGTGACATTCACTAACCCGCACTTGTCCAGCGTGGTGAATTAAGGCCTAATGGATATTAATACCAACAACTTTTCTTAAATTTTAAATATAGATTTTTTGAATTATGTAATGTATGAATTATTTTAGTTACGAATAAACTTTCTGATTTCATTTGATTTACATATGCTTAAAATCATTATGTGTAATAGTTAAAGGTCACGTAAAGAAACTCCGAGCATTTCTCTCTAAATCACATTAAACGTCTATAGCTTATACTATACCAAAAGGCGCCTATATCCTTAATTTCATCATCATTACCATATTAACGTTCCCACTGCTGGGACACAGACTTCTTTCTAGATGAGAGAGATTAGGCCTTAATTCACCACGCTGGTCAAGTGCGGGTTGGTGAACGTCACATGCCCTTCAAACTCTTTAAAGTTCCCAATATGCCGGTTTCCTCACGATGTTTGCCTTCACCGTTAAAGCACGTTTTTAAAGCGCACGTTAATGTCTCAAGAAGAAAAATCCAGAGGTGCGTGCAGGGGTTTGAACCCACGACCTTCGGAATGAAAGTCGAGTGTCCTCCCACTTAGCCAGCACGGCTTCCTTCCATTTACCTAGGGCTAAAATGAAAATTACCTTAACAAATGCTCGTTGTGTTTTTATATTCTCCAACAAAATACAAGTCCACTAAAACAAAGAAACTAAACGCAGGACCAACTTGCGAAATCCACTTACAAGAGCCGAGGTGCAAACAAACAAACAAGCGAATTATAATAGATATGGGACTTATGTGTCCCAGGATAGTTTGCGTTGTTTTGTTTATCTATGGGATCGAATTGTCCCTATTTGAGATGGGATTTTAAAAGACTTGAAACATGTACAAAGAAAACATACGCGCCGAATTTGTTATCTTAATTTTTTCTCTCTCTTTATATTTTATTATATATTTTTTAATAGGATTCGAACTTTTAAATAAAATTAAATTTTTGTAATATATTTTTTTTTTACCTTCACTTTCTTAGGAATTCATATTTACAATGAATGTACCCAATAACTAGTATAGAATAATATATATTTTTTAATAGCAGCAGAACTTACAGTTCTGTTAAATAACAAATTAGATACCTATAAAATAAATTGGAATTGGAAATGTTTAAAATATATCTTTTGATGAGTTAACCCAAATAACTAGTTGGTCTTTAGACGAGTTGACCCTAATTACTAGTTAGTCTTAAGACGAGTTGACGCCAAAGACGAAATGCCATTTTTACGAGTTCACCCTAAACAATATCTTTAGACGAGTTGATCCCAAAGACGAGTTGACGCAATTGATATTTTGACTTCAAAATTAAAATTAATTATAAATAAACATGAAATGCAATTTGAAAAATAGTTCATAGAATAACCAAGTTTCTACACTATAGTTCTTATAGTTTCGGAAGAAAGGCTAAGACAAATAGAGGGACGACAGGCAGACATGACAGTATTCAGTATTTATTCATTTAATAATTTTGTTTGTACACAAAACTTAGACAAGTCAAAAGAAACTATAATATTGCTTCAGTATTGCAAAGCTTATTTTAAAGAGAGGCTAGAACAATGTAGGTACTTTAAAAATCAGGCTACTTTTCACTTCAAATAATATTTCGGAACTAATCACACAGCATCTCCTAACTCCAAACCATAGAATAATAAATTACTACGTAACTCCAAACTATGGGTCTTAGGTGACTGATATACATAGATCATTTATTTTGTAAATAAATGTGAACATATGATACATAGAAAACACCCAGACCCGAAACCAAAAACTGCAGATCATACAAAATCTGTTTCCTCGGCGGGAATCGAACCCACAACCTCTTGCGCCTCAGGAGGACTTTCGCCCACCGAGCCACTGAGGTATAAATACAGTCTATGAAAAACCAGTATTTATATAAACTAAAACTTACCTATTCATAAATAAAGGTCAGAGCACATCGCCCCAAAGCCAGGCCGTAAACAAACAATCTTAATATCCGCAACAAACACCGTAAATTAATTTAGCTGCAAATATAATTTCGATCGCGTATTAATCCGATAACGGAGATCGTCGATAAATTCTCTGTTCCAATTATACAGGGCAGTTGGCGAAGTTGCGCAGACGAGAGATTCAATTTAAACCTTTTTTCACCCCCGAGAAAAAAGAGGGGTGTTATAAGTTTGACTTGTCTGTCTGTCGACTAACAGACAAAGGTCGACTGTCTGGGACATCATAGCTCCCAAACGGATGAAGCGATTTTAATTTAGTTTTTTTTTTGTATGAAAGGTATCGCGCGATTAGACGTGTTTGTTGAGAATCGGTTGACCCGTTTAAAAGTTATGAGGGTAAAAGTGGGAAGGAACACCGAAAATCTGCAAAAATACTCGAGTGGGGTCTCAAATGAAAGCGCATCGCGTACACATTACAAAATAGTATGACCTTTACTTTTAAGGGAACTAAGGTTCTGGAATCGGGGGAAAACATTTTTTTTTATGTAAATTTAGATTATTTTATATATTGTATAATTTTGATGAATTAACGATGATTGAGTAGCCGTAATTGACATTGAATAAAATCTATTGACTTATTTTATTGGACAACATTTTTGCATGCCAATGTTTTTTGCTGAAATATGTATGAACCTAATTTATATATAAAATAAAATAAAAAATGTGCTTCAATTATTTCGAAGTATTTCGAAGAAAAGTATTTTATATTGTTTTTAGATACTCTCAATAGGCAAGAGCGAAACCCTCTAACACAGGTTCTCTATACTTAATAGGGGGTTTCCACTGTATTTATAATATAATGTATAGATTAAGTAACTGAAAATATACTATTTTATTTTATTTTTATTTATTTTGTTTTCCCCGTAAATTAATAGATTTTTTCTCGCGGTAAAAACCATCCTAGGACTTCTACAAACATAAAAAGAAAAGAATTGGCCAAATTAGTCCAGTCGTTGTTGAGTTATGGGCTTACCAAAGTTACCAACACATTTTGTTTTTATATTATATGTATATCATGTAGGACCACCTACATGATATACATTATAATATATTTAATGGTACGTTTATTTTTAACGTTTGACCTGTAATTATTATTATGAATAAATTACTATTATGACTTTGTATGTTTCAAAATGTTTGTAACAAATAGCTATTTATAATTTGTACATACTCATAACAAATAAATTATAACATATTTCTGTATAATAAAATAAAATTAATTAAAAAAAACATATTTCTGTTTTGTATCAGCCTGTGGGCCTGGAATTTGCTATTTCGCCGATGTGTCTGGTTCTATTTAACCGTTTTGTCACCGAAGGCCATGACTGAGTAACAGAGCCCCTTTTATTTTTTTTTACTTTTACAAGGTGTCAGTTTTTAGTTATTATACTATTCATTAATTTAGTAATAAAGAGCTTACTGTATCTTTCTCGCTCGGGCACCGATTGTCCCGAGTTCACCCAATGGACCCTTTCACCTCAGAGCCTCAATCAATCTTATCATTTTTCCCCAACATGAAATTGAGGTACATTACAACGAGCAAAACCGTCAGCAAAAGCTTAAATTTATTTTTTGATCTGAATAACAATGTATGGATTTTAAATTTAGGAAAAATCTCGTAAATAAATTCCTTTCTATCTCAAAGGGTTTTTAAAATTTCCACTGACTACAAATAATATTTTTCATCGAGAGTATCCACAACGGATAAAAAATATTCCAACCACAAACAATATCGACAAAGGCTTTTCAGAGTTCCGTGCGAAATAGATAAAAAATGACTGACTCTGCTGTTCATCTACCGTTTCTGTCCGCATGTCTGTCCCGCTATGTCTCATGTGATAGCTAGACAGTTGATTTGACTGCATTTGATTTATTTTGGTGGTCTTTAACAATAAATACATAAATAAAATAAATATTTCCGGACAATCCATAAAACCACATCTAGCCCCGTGGTAAGCTCTTAGCTTGTGTTATTTTTTATTTACATATTAAACACCCAGACCAAGGAGAAAGTGCTTGCAGAACAAATATAATAATTACTAGCCTTACACGCTACCGAATCCAAAAACAGGATTTTCCCTGATATTATATGGAAATTACTTATTTTCCTTGGTAAAAAAGCTCCCTTAAGTAGCTTATAGGCTTCCTCGATTAATCTATCAAGAATGTTTAAAATCGGACCAGTAGTTTCGTGAGATTAGCCCAAACAAACAAACAAACACTTCAGCTCTTAAATGTTAGCCTAAACAACTTGAAATTTCCCGTTCGTTTCAAACCCAGTGGAGGGTATTTTAATATTTTCGCCAAAGGGAACCGGAAATGAATTAATGTTCTTATGGCGACGACGTAACGAGGCGATACTTGTAGTGAAATATCGCGTTTTTCTCGATTAAAAAGTAGTATTCACTATTTTATCGTTAAATTAACCATTAACCATGTATTTTTGTTTATTGTTAATGTTGACTTATGGATTGAAACGTGGGGCTTCACTATAGGCTTTTGCCTTAGAGTATCTATAGTACCTAAACAGAGCGCGCGTATCACTAAAACTTCATTGTGCAGAACGTGGACAGCTATCATAGACAAACGAAAAAAATTGAATGACAGATAGAGATGGGGCGTGCCGATGGGGAAAAAGCTATCGATAAATTACATTAATTAGGTTCTCTGTTAGGTTATTAGTTACACACTCATTATGTTATTTACATGTTCTCTGGTTCATTATATAAAACCTCTAGTAATTTACCCAATTATAATGATAGTTCTACCATTTACATAATCATTTTCTGGTTGTTTCAAGTGGTTACATTTATTATTATTATAAATGTAACCACAAGAATATAAATAATTGTACTGTACGGTACGAAGGTCCGAAAGGTGTGCTTAATTTAGGTGTTACATAGTAGTAAGATTCTGACATTACCGATAATAATAAGAATATAAAAATGTGCCGGTATTTTTTTTATCTTATATAAATTATCGAAGAAAAACCCTACTCCCAACTAACATATATTTTATTTAAAACATCGACTACAATCGATCGTATCCCATCACTAGTTTTGACAGTCGGCGCGGTGCGCTCGATCCACGACTGCGAATGCTCACTGCGCAAACGTTATGTTGTTCTTAGACGTGTCTAATGTTCGCAATTCAATAGGCTCACTCTATTCTTACCATAGATAGATACTCTAAGGCTTTTGCATTTAGCCAGAGACAGCTTTAGGTACCTACGGATAAAACTTGATGACATATTGATTAAACTTTATTGCACAAAAGAAAAAAGAAAAATTTGTAAAAAAGGTTGGCTTAATGCTAAAGCATTTTCTACCTGCCAACCTCATAATATGTTTTAAACAGGAAGTAGGCGTGCGAAAATTTATAAATAAAAATAAATGTTTAGTTACATTCTTGTCGTTTCTTATGAGATCTAAGAAATATGATGAAACGGAATGGAGAAGAACGCTTTTTGACTATTGCTAATTTTAATAAACAAAGAAACAATCATCGTTAACAGGTTGTTTCGGTTTATGTTACCAAAATCAAGTTGTGAATGTTATATAATTACCATCGTATGAATACTTATGTTTTATGCAAATATTTAGTTGATTCTTATTCTTATACTTATACTAAACGGGCATTAGCTAACCTACAAAAGTAATTAACAGTCAAGTGGTTACTCGGCCATTTGTAACGGTAGCAGTCGCGTGTAATCTAAAAGACGCATGATACTTCAGGATTTAAAACAGAATTCATTCAAAATCATTTAAAAATGTAATATATAGACATACGCTGACTTAGCAAATATATAATTTGCCAAAATAATAAATAAATCACACCAAATAAAAATACTAATAAAGATATAGTGAACGAAAATGTATCGAGTGCGGTCGAATCGACGCCGCGCGACCGCTAGAAGGTTGCTATAAGTTTGACTTGTCTGTCTGTCTGTGTATCTGTCTGTCTGTCTGGTACATCCTAGCTCCCGAATGTTTCATAAAAATCGGTTGAGCCGTTTAAAAGTTTTGAGGGGGAGAGTGGGGAAGGAACACCGAAAATCTGAAAATATACTCGAGTGGGGTATCAAATGAAAGCGCATCGCGTGCACATTACTAAATAATATTATGGTGTTTTATTTTTAAGGAAATTAAGGCATTGTAATCGGGGGTTTTTCTTAAATTTTAAATTTAGATTTATGTTTCTTGTATCTTAATATTATGTAGAAAAGCCTGTTTCATACGATTACATTAATTAAAACGCCAAATGACAATGATGATATACCGAAGCTGAAAAATCAGAGAACCCAATTGCCTTTTGTGTAATTACAGAGAGCGCTTTAGTAGCAATGTTTAAAGTTGACGTTTTTAGGTTGACTAATTAATAGCTCTCCAGCTTTAAAACTACATGAAAATCCAATTTGCTTTCATTGCGCAATAATACGGATCTAGAAATAATTGAGAGAGAGAGAGAGAGAGAAGAAGAAGAAGAATGGGAAGTACATTATATTAGTAATAGACCTACCTAATTTGTTTATTATTTTGTAAACGTTTAACCCTTAGAATTGTATGAAGATTTTAGTAAATACTAGAAAATAATATTTTTATTAGACAGACATAGACATAGCATAAACATTTATTTGCTGCTCACACAATACAATGGTATAAATTATTCACAAAGATGGTATTCATTAAGGTAAAAAGAAAACAAAAATTATTTAATTAAATATTAGGTCCTTACATATGAAATTGGCGTTTTGTATGGGAGGAACAAAAAGTCGAATATTTTTTAATATAATATATTTAATTAATCAAAGTATGAACCATTATTTTCTATGCACTTTTGCCATCTTATAGGTAGTTCATTGATCCCTTTACTAAAAAAACCAGTCGGACGGGAATCAATAAAATCTTTGAAGGCGATTTGGACTGCCCCATCGGAGTTGAATTTTTTCCCTTGCAAGAAGTTATCCAAATTTCGAAAAAAATGGTAATCTGTTGGAGCAAGGTCCGGGGAGTACGGAGGATGTCTTAGACTTTCCAATTGAAGCTCTTCTAATTTAGTAGCCGTCTGTTGCGCAGTGTGTGGTCTAGCGTTGTCGTGAAGCAGCAGTGGCGTGGAGCGATTGACCAGCCTAGGTTGTTTAGCCGCTAGCTTTTCCATCATGGTTTGCAATTGCTGACAATAGACATCAGCCGTAATAGTCTGGCCAGATTTGAGAAAACTGTAATGAACAATACCGGCACTAGTCCACCAAACGCTTACAAGTAACTTTTTTGGGGTTAATTTTCGCTTGGGGCAGGATTTGGCTGGCTGGCCAGGATCCAACCATTGCGCTGAGCGCTTCCGATTATCGTAAAGAACCCATTTTTCATCACAGGTAATGATTCGGTTTAAAATACCTTCATTATTGTGCCGGTTTAGTAATGTAACGCAGCAGTCGACGCGCGTTTGCCGGTTTGCTTCAGTCAATTCGTGAGGTACCCACCTTTCAAGCTTTTTAATCTTCCCAATTTGCTTCAAGTGAATTAAAACAGTTTTATCACTAACACCGCAGCCTGCAGCTAACTCGGACGTGGTTTGCGATGGATCCGCTTCCACAATAGCCTTCAACTCTTCATTATCAACTTGAGTCTCAGGCCGTCCACGGGGCTTGTTCTGCAAGTCGAAATTTCCAGAACGAAAACGTTGGAACCAAAAACGAACTGTGTTTTCTTTTGCAACACGACCGCCATACACATCATTCACCCTTCGAGTTGTTTCCGCAGCACTAGTGCCACGGCGGAACTCGTACTCGTAAATAATGCGATATTTTAAGTTTTCCATTTTGTAAAATGAGTGACGCAAACAGAAAAAAACAGAAGAAAAAAAACAAATGAATGACGATCATCGAAGCACAAATACATGAGTCTATAGCTGTACAAATTTGAATTTGGAATTCCTTACCAAAGAGGAGAAATTTGTGATTAAAGTGGCCAGTACGAAAAACGCCAATTTCATATGTAAGGACCTAATATTATGAATTATTATATTCATGTTGCATTTCGTCAGACTACGAGATTACGGGTCTATTAAGTGGCGTGTTGCTAGTGCTAGGGTGACGGGTTTGAATCCCGTCTTTGGGAGCTAAGGCGTTAGGGGAGGCCCATGTCCAGCAGTGGTCTAGTATAGGCTGATGATGGTGGTATTATCAGAATATATCTTACAATACAATACAATACAATACTCTTTATTGAACACAAAATAATAACACACACAAAAAGATAAAAATGTACAGAAATTGTGGGTCTATGGGCGGCCTTATCGCTGATAGCGATCTCTTCCAGGCAACCTTGGGATGGACACAAATCAAACAGCACGAATAAGACGTGATCTTAGTGTATTATTCGGTACTAGCTGCCCGCCCGTGGCTTTTCCCGCTTAATAATTAATGTTCCCGCGGTAAAATAGGTATGTCCAATTGTCCATACCAAATTTTACTTAAATCGGGCTTTGCTTTTAATAATTGTATTATCCCGTGAAATATGGTATTTTATCGTGGTAAAAAGTAGACTATGTGTTATATTTAAGTTGTTATCTAAGCTATGTTATTGTAAAGTTTCATCAAAATCCATCCAAAATCCACATTTTGGTCGGGAGTTAAAAACTGAAAATATTGAGACATTTTTACAACAAGTTTAATATCAATGACCAATCATAATCATCATCCTCACATAATTTCGCATTTATAATATTTATTATTAGTATGGAATGTTGATTATACAATTACTTAGGTACCAAGATACCAATCGGAGATTTCATAAGTCCTACAGAAATAATCACGGCTATTGGCTTCTTTGAATTACAACCCTATTTCAATCATCAAAGGGTTCAAATTCAAAGCCCTAAGCTTTTAATCCTGATAACTTAAGATTTTGATTGATTTAGGTCTGTCTATATAGCTCAACTCTGGACTTTGGTATGCATAAACCAAATTATGTCGTTACTAAGACCTTTTAAAGGTCAAATGTCTTAGGGCAGGTGTGGGTGGATATTTGACACAAATCTCTACTCTAAATAGGTACCGGGTTTAAGCTTGAACACTCATTAGTCGAAAAGGGCTAGTAATTCATTTTCAACTTGATGTTTATCCACAAGAACAAATATATGTTTTTAAAGAAAAGTGACCTACATAATGATAGCATTACTAATTCCTACTTACAGAATAAAAAACTAGACAAATCATTTATGGGTACCTCTGTACGTTTTTATAATAGGCTTCCTCATAATGTAAGTAACAGAGCTTCCTATTAGAACATATAAATTATTTATTAAAAGCAGTCTCGTGAAAAAAGCGTGTTACTCTATAAATGATTATATAAATGATGATGCTGCTCGGATAAATGTTGCTTAGTTCCACGTTGACAGGCTCTAATAATTCTGGTTGACCAGAACTGATGTGCTCACGTTGTGATCTCATAGCTCTCTGATATGACAAGCATTTATTGGTAAATGTTACATTTATACCTACTATTTTTACTATTTTTATACCGTTCGGGAGCTATAGTGTCCCAGACAGACAGGCAGACACACAGACAGACACGTCAAACTAATAACACCCCTTTTGTTTTGGTCGGGAGTTAAAAACTGAAAATATTGAGACATTTTTACAACAAGTTTAATATCAATGACCAATCTACTTTACCAAAGCTTCGATGATGATAATGAATCGCCCAATATTTCTGCAAGCGATATTAAATCTTAATGCCTTGGCATTAAGCTGAGAGCTAATTGAAGCGGTGTTGGCATAGCCCCAGTTGGCCGAATCGCAAATTACCTCAGTGATAAAATTTAACAAATCAATATTGGGCTTTTCGGCTTATTGGACAAGCCTGAGTATAATTAAGTTCGTAATTGTGTAAGTTATGGTGTTAAAACTCTATAACAAAGCGCTGGTTTTGTACATTTTTAACAGAATTTCGTCCCTTTATTAGTTTCTGAGATTAACGATATATCTCCTCATTTCATCACCTGAACGAACTGAAAGCCTCCTTTTTTCGGCGTCGGCTAAAAAATGAAGTGAACTGTCAAGACAATGTTATTCCCTTGATAATTTTTATTTAAATTTACTTTAAGTTGACCCTATGCTTCTAATAAATAAACGTATGACTTTGACTTTGAAGCAGAACTATGATGTGGACTATGCTCGATGATTACGTATAGGGACGCAGACTCTCGAAATAATCCTAGCATACATTTTTTTTACAGTGGCCGTGGGTTGACAAAGGATCCAATACCCATTGAGCCGAAAAGTTCACGAATGTAGACTACGAATCGGCAAGCGTAGCGTAGGACGTCTATCAACTAGATGGAATTAATAGTGCGCTTCCGGCCTACCCTTAATTTAGTATAGGCTAGTTTTAGGTTTAGCATTAGATATTAGGCATTTATATTGTTTAAGCCACCGTCCATAAAATATTTAATCTTTTTTCTCTCCATCCACGGTTGTCTGGAAGAAATTGCTTTTAGCAATAAGACCGCCCATTACGCATTCTGGGTTTAGTTTTAATTTCATATTGTATTGTTCATCTGGTGTGTAATAAAGTATATTCTATTCTATTCTACCCGTTCGCAACGGTTTTGTTGCTCAATGCCGACTTTCGTTACTACGCAACCTTTAAAACATCAAACATGTAATGCCGACAATACCCTTACGCCGATTTTCTGAAATTTTGACCAATTCTTCCTGAGATGCCGACTTTAAAGTGATGTCATCCTTTCCAAAATATCTTACAGTCTTTCCAAATCTTTTATTATAACTTCTACGTGTTAACCGTCAAATCTTGGTACGTCAATAGAAATACAAAATTTTTACCGTCAAAATTAGTTACATAACACAATTATTTATATACATAAAATACAACACAATAAAAAAATGAGTAACATATAGCTTAAACATATGCTACAGGAGCTAAGAAAACAGCTGAAGCACTGGTTTTCAGGGGTGCCGAAGAGTTGGGCTCAAGACGGCGAGAGTGATCTTATTAGCCGCGTATAATACTGGCAGTATTTAAGTTAAGAAATAAAACTAAATTGCATTTTACGAAACTTTGATTTACTCATAAATGCTGTCCCTACGACTTCCCAGTCTACAAAATTCTCATTTCCCCCAGTACCTAGGATGTAGCTAGCAGCACCACGCGCCACCCTGTAGCACAAACACTGTATGTAGAGGTACAGGGTGAACAAGCGCACAACTAAGTGGAAACAAAAACAGAGCCTCTGTTTGTTCTGAATTCCCGCTATTTGAGTTGCAAAGTTTGCGCGTTTTTGCTTAGAATACGTTTTCAGAAAAATAACGGAATATTGGGTGTTCTTGCGAAAAGACGAATGAGTTTTGAATGAATAAATCAAATTATTTAAAATCGTTGTACATTTTCAGTTTTATTTCAATTGAATAAAATATTAATAGTGTTCTTTATTTTTAACGAATCCGAAAAAGTTTTGCCAAAACGTAACATTTAAAATACATTGCTTTCACTGGAAAAGGACTGGTAACTTTTATCATTATTTCATAAACCTGTGTTGCAAAAATACATTCTGACGTTTTTGTTGAGTCTAGGAAATTCTTATTGCTTTTTCAATTAATTCATGCATTAACATTAAATATATGAATCTGTATCAAAACAAACTTCCATAATTATTTTCTTTTGGGTCAAATTTTAAAGGACACCTTAATACGATAAATCATTGACCAAGTAACATATTTTGGCAAGAAGGCATTACTCAAAAAAAAACAATTCCTTTATTTGGATGACCAATTAGTTCTAATAAGACGTTAACCCAAAGCGGATTACAGACAAAACAATTTCTTCGTATCATGAACTCCTGATTAAATCTCGAAAAAACCCTGAGCATAGCCGTCTCCATAGCTAATTGAGCAACTCTAAGCTAATTTATAAGCCTATAACAAGTATCTCCAATATGTGAGCTTCGGTTCATTTGCGGTGCGGATTCCAACTCAACGTCCGTCGACGTCCGCGAGTGAGCAGTTTGGACCGATAGGGGTCAAGTTTCCACGGCATCGGTCGCCTACACTGCCGAGGGACACCGCCGTGACATTTGACGCCATGATACTTACATGCTGTTACTTTAGTACTAGTATTTGAAAGAAAGAAAAAGAAAGAAAAAATATTTATTACTACACAAAAATCTACAATTAAAACATTACAAAAACAATAACAACAAACTTAGACTAATAACAAATTAAATATACCTTAAAACTAATGAAAATTTGTGTAATAAAGGGTCCCTGGCTCAGCATAATTCATCTGCCACAGGGCCCGTAGGAGCACTATGACAGAGCGCTGGTTTTCAGCCAGGGCCCGTGACGTGAGAGTGGCAACACCACAACTTAAAATTAAACAAATATCCACAGTAGTATCATACAGTATCCATAAAGGAGTGATTAATGGATCAGAGAAGAGTGTTTAGTTATTATTATTTAAGATTGATTTCTTTATTAACCAAGATAAGGCAGCAGTACACATAACATACACTTAACTCAAACAAATACCATATCATAAAGTAATCTGATAATAATAGGCTTGCTCAGCACTTACAAATTGTATTTCTATGTATATCTGTAAGCTACGAGTATATGTTTTTATGGACATCTGATGCCTGAAATAAATGGTTGAAATATAGTGAACCATCAAACATTAAAAAAGCAGTTGCCATTCAAACTTCAAGCAATACATCCACGTTAGCTCAATAGAGTAGTGTGTATAAAGCGAGCTCCGTCACGTTTGGTCGGCTCCATCCGAATCAATCCCGGCCCTTTGCCTCCCTCACGTCTACTCAGAACCTTTACTAATTCGTTTTATTCTCAAAAATACAGTTTCCTTCCCACAAAACGCGCAAACGTGACCGCAACTTACATCTAAAAAAACTTATCCACGCACACGGGAAAGAAGCATCTAAGGCTTCATAACTACGGTTGAAAACTCTGTGGGGGTTACCCAGTGTGTTTTACATTAGGTTTGATGGTAGATAAAGGTAGTGGGGTAAATAATAGGGATAATGATGTCCCGGAGGCCTCGCAAAAAGGTTAGCGATGACATGATGAATGCGGGGCACAGGGACAAACATGGACGTATGATAAACTTTTTGCTAGGTTGATAACTGGACGTTTTTGTTGTCTATGTTTTGGACGGGTCTAAAGTTCTTGTTTAGATATCCATTTAGTTGACTTTTCAATTGTCCTTGCCTTTTAATTTTGTTCTTATAGTTTTTAATACACTCAACTACAATAGAGGGTGCTCACGACTTCGTACGACTGAATTTATCTAAATTCTCAATAGAAAGAAATGGTGTTGTTTTTAAACGCATCTTTACTATCAATAGAATACATTTTAAATTTAAAGTCCCTTCAAAAACTTTTCCTTACATACAAACTTTTAACACCCATTTTACCCCAAAGGGTCCACCCCTTAATGTTTAAAACCCCAAAGTTATGTAAAATCCGTTCTTAGTAGAAAACATACTGAATGAGATTTTACTTTAACTGATACCTCTCAAGGTATCCAATAAAAATTAAAATGTAAGGCTGTAACACATACAAAAATTGGACTTACAGATTTACACTTTTAACATTTGTTTTCGAAAAATTGGCTTCCAAATAGATTTTTTTTTGAAATAAATATATTTATTATGATTTAAAACGGGTAACATACCATGATTTGAAGGTTTTTGAGTTTTCCGATATTTCGACGCTGTTGCAAGCGCCATGATCACGGCAACAACTGAATTGTCATTGTCTTTGCGATTTGGGCAGACGGTTATTCACAAACGAACCGGTCTACCCTCTTTCTGAGTCTTTTATTGCGAGGTTGACACTCACTAGTGCTACTACCACTTGTTTCATTCTCGAACGCAACTCGATCACGACACACTACACTGACCGTGTCTTGGCGAATAACCGGTGTTACATATGTTTGAGTTTTGCATAACCGCACTACAGGATTCCATGCTCCTGACAATTGGAAGCCATCTTCACGATTGAAATTCCTTATTATTTAGGACTTTTTTTTTTAACACGTTCTGTCCCTAAAGTTCGCAGTTGTACGGTTGAACGTAGACCAGCCTTTCTACCGTACATTAAAGGTGTAACAGACAAGATCTCAAAAATCTTGAGTAAGATGTCTATGAGAACCGTATTTACACCGCTCAAGAAAATCGCAAACTTCTTACGAACGCCTAAAGATAACTTTCCATTAGGAAGACCAGGTGTTTATAAAGTAGATTGTAGCTGCGGGAGCTCATATATAGGGCAGACCAAGAGAACTATCGCGTGTCGTGTAGGTGAACATATTAAGGCAGTGAAGAACGCAGATGTCCACAAGTCTGCAATTGCACAACATTTACTGGAGTCTGGTTCCAATCACTGGATTGAGTTGCATAACCCACGGGTAATTTCAACAGAGCGGCACTATATACCTAGATTGGTTCGAGAGGCTATTGAAATTACTAAATATAGGAATTTCAATCGTGAAGATGGCTTCCAATTGTCAGGAGCATGGAATCCTGTAGTGCGGTTATGCAAAACTCAAACATATGTAACACCGGTTATTCGCCAAGACACGGTCAGTGTAGTGTGTCGTGATCGAGTTGCGTTCGAGAATGAAACAAGTGGTAGTAGCACTAGTGAGTGTCAACCTCGCAATAAAAGACTCAGAAAGAGGGTAGACCGGTTCGTTTGTGAATAACCGTCTGCCCAAATCGCAAAGACAATGACAATTCAGTTGTTGCCGTGATCATGGCGCTTGCAACAGCGTCGAAATATCGGAAAACTCAAAAACCGTCAAATCATGGTATGTTACCCGTTTTAAATCATAATATTGTCAAAAACCATGATAATTTAAAAAGTTAAATATATTTATACCTACGTCAGTTTAAATCCTTGCAGTCAAAGTTAGGTTCTGTAAAAAGCAGTGAGTTGCGACTGAGCTAGCTCGGAAACTAATTATAATTAACCTACCTGAGGGATCGGTTTTGGGACGCCGAGGAAATTGAATAATTCCTTTTGCCAACTTGCCGAGGATAGGTAGTTATTGGACGTAAATTAAACAACTGTTTACCCGACTAAGGAAAAGCAAAGGGAAGGTTCTGATTATGATCTGTAGGTATGTATGTTTGTAGCTAAATTAGTTATAATAATTAGAGAAATAATAATATTTTTTTATTGCGAACAAAATTATAACACAAATGTAACAAAAATATTCTCAACACTATGCGACAATTGGCGGTCTTATCGCTCAAGAGCGATCTCTACCAGACAAACTTGAATATATAATTAAGACATTAAAGGGGATCAGTGTGCACATGTGAATTAATTATATACAATTAAAGTTTTATAAATAACAATATTGATTAAATATATAATAATAAACCTATATATACGATATATTTACATATACAAACTATTTCTAATCTAATATACATAAATAAATACATAAACTACATAATTATTATACCTTGTAGGTCTTCATGCCCCATCTTAGACCACATCGTCACTTTACATCAGGTGAGATTGTAGTCAAATGAGGGCTTATCCAGCATAAAAAAAGTTAGAAATGAGGTGCGTTGGAAACCTCTTGATTACTAAAAATTTAAATAAAATTCTCCTTTATGTGTAGTCCAGTGTTAATATCGCCAAGTCTACCAGACCAGCTGCTCCCAGCGGTCCTAGAAGCCAGTTAATTCGATTCCGATGGCCCGATGTTCCACTCCCAGTTAAATCACAAATAAATGCTAATATATTTAAGTCATTTTGCGAATCATAAATTATGTATTATTAAGCCACTGTAAAATGAGGGTTTCTTTGACCTTTTGAATTTTAGTGTTTTTGTGACAATTTGGCTTGTTGGTGTCCGAGTCTTTGGTATTTGAGATCTTTAGGTCAGCATTTTATGAAAAACAACTTAATACCCCGGTTAGCCCCTTATAAAATATAGAACACTTAATATTTATTTTATAAATTTAATAAGAAAGTGCAAAGATATCAAAGTTCCAGAGTGGTTGGAGTAAGTTCTTGTGACTGTCCATGTAAGCATAGGCTTCTAAGGAAATAAACGTTTTGACTTTGACTTTGACTTTGACTGGTACATGAAGTACAAATCGCCTGAAAGCGTTACGTCGACACGCAAAACGTCAATGCACAGTAAAGTAACTAGATTTTTAAAGTGCAAGAAAAATAATAAATACTGATACATTTTATAAATTATCTAAATAACGGAGCAATTATTATTTTATAGTAATCTATCCCATTAATAAAGGTGACTTAGGATTATCAGACATAGACATGTTAGCCAAAATTTGTATGTTATGTTTTGTATTGTATGTTTATGTTGGCTGTTTAACAATATTTTTTAATTCGTTTTAGATTTAAACATTTTTAAGTTTTTTTATATTATGTTATTATTTTTAAATGAATACTTATTGTTTACTGTTTCTGCGAGTAACGCAGCAGCCGCTTCTCGCTATTTTTGGTCACCATGGAAGACCAGCGCTATGACAGGACCTAGTTCTGTCATAGCACATGCTGATTGGTGACCATTTATGTCACTAAGAATCTCTATGTAACATCTGTAGAATATTTAATTTAATTTTAACTTGATGACATAATAAACGTTTTTTATCTTTATTTTTATCTAATTTGGCAAAAATTACAACCTGCAACCCCATCTTGATACAGTCATGCATAATGATCATAATTTCATCTGCAAAACAATCACCGCCGGACATAGACCATCCTGATAAAAAAAACCGTTTATGTATCATTCGTAAACCCGTAACCATTAAGAAGTCATCCATTCCATGGTGTACGTCTCACACCGTGTCGGTCCAATAACAGTGGACATTTCGTTCGCTCTAGGTCTAAGCTATAGAAGAAAAATACCGCCCCTTATTGAAATATCACAGGAAGCGAGAAACAAACGACTCACAATGCGTCTTGTTCAGTGGAATTGCACTCTTGCATCGGGAATTCGCATTTCCAGCGTGTCGCCGCGCCATGTTCTATCTGCTTAATAAAATAGTTTGTTATAAAATCCTTTGTGCTTTCTCTGGATATATGTAGGTGTAGAAATAAAACTACACGCGTTGTTTTGTAATGTGCAAAATAAAAAAACAAGAGATGCTGAGTTTAGGGCATTTTTGGGACACTAGCTGTGTCTTTATTTTTTATTTATTGTGTTTCCCAAATAAAATGTGTATTCATCCTTCGTTTTTTTCTCTTTTTAACCTCCGACCAAAAAAGAGGTATGTTATATGTTTGACGTGACATCTAAAAAAAACGAAAAATGTCTGTTTGTGTGTCTATCTGTCTGTCTGGGACATCATAGCTCTCAAATGTTTGGAGCGATTTTAATTTAGTTTTTTTTTTGTATGAAAGATGAGTTTGTCGCGAGTGGTCTTAGACATGTCTTATTAAAATCGGTTGTGCCGTTTTAAAGTTATGGGGGTGAGAGTGGGGAAGGAAAACCGAATATCTGCAAAATATACTCGTGTGGGGAAATTAAAGCGCATTACAAAATATTATGGTGTTTTACTTTTAAGGAAACTAAGGCATTGGAATCCGGGGTTTTTCTTAAATTTAGATTTATTTATTTTGAAATACACAGCATTATTTAAGTGTATTTTCTAGTTAGTGGTCCGGATTAATAAAAAAAACACTTGAGATAAAAAAAATAGAAGAGTAAATTAAAACACCCCGTTATCAATTGCTCAGTTTTGGGGCGAATTAAAATAGTTTTGTGGTTTTGTTCAATTCATATTCATTCATCATTTGTCAAGATAAAATACTTCTTTTCCAAACCAATCTGAATTAGTTATATTCATACTAAAAAGAAGGTTTTTTCGCTTTACTGGTAAAACAGTAATGTCCATGCCAAATTTAACTCAAATTGTGCTTAGATCACAATAATTGTATTTTCTCGCGTAAAGCGGTATTTTACCTGAGTTATTCTGATATGTAATCTATGTTATTGTAAAGTTTCATCAAAATCCATGCCTTAGTTTTTTACTTCAAAGTGCAGTCATAATTATATTCTAACTTAATTTATTTTTACTCCCTAGAACCAAAATCGCCCTAAGTTCTAACTAACCAGTTAAACTGTTAAATTAACTGAGAGCTCATTTAGTTAACCTTGGCAGTTACAAATGACCCCTGGGGTCAGGGGTCAGGGGTCAAAGGTAGACTCGCCATTACTTTGACCGCAGTTTGAAGTTATAAATGTTACGTAATTAATCCAGCTTTGAGGTAGCTCAATCATTAATATCTAATGATATTTTATGAGAATATTTTTGTGTAAAGTATGAACGAAAGTTTACATATTGATTAAGTCGTTGTAGAAAAATACCCGATTAATAATGAATACAAACAATTGTTACAGAAATTTAATTATAATTGATACCTTAAATATACTTTTAATATTATAAGCTGAGGAGTTTGTCTGTACGCGCTGATTTCAGTAACCCCTGGTCCTATTTGGATAATTCTTTCACTGTTATGTAGCCTATTTATCGAGGAAGGCTAAAGGCTACTTTTACCATAAATATGTCTTGAAAAGCTAGTAAGTACCTATAAATAAAGGATCGAGAATGTCTTGTTCCGGGACTGACTGTTTCATCATGTAATAGGTAATGATTAAAAAAAAAAAGATGTGGTGTCGTGGGACACCAGGTAGGAACAAAGTTCTTTCGGCTAAAGTAGAATCGACATAATTTGTAAAAAAAACCGTACACGTTTCTTGATTTTTCTCTTAAATTTTGCTGATTAGTATTTATTTTAGTACAGGAAAGTATTAAGGAAATTCAGTATTTAGTTAAATAAAATAAATTACGTAAAATAAAAAAAATAGTTTTTCAAATTATCAATGAAAATAACAAAATATGTCTCTTTATTTTTGTTTGTACTCGGATGGGCAGCGTTCGGGAAACTAAGACACGTCTTTTCATCGAATATACCGCAGTGCCTCAAGACGAAAGTCTTCAATCAATGTGTGTTGCCAGTGATGAACATAAAATTACATAGAAATAATTACAAAAATAGGTATTATACACTACTCGCTTGTGTATACGACTGTCGCGCCTGCGCACGTCTCGCTTAACGGGTTTATTCAACGGACTTTTTCTTACGGTTTCACCATCACATTTTTTTCAGTTCGGCCGCGCAGCAAAATTCCTATCTCCTCCAAGCCTGCCGTAAGGAACTTCGTTCCAAAAATATATATCTAGTATGTATAAATACATAATATATAAATATCATATCAGTAACCTTATCACCCATAGTACTTTCAGCTCTGATGACAATAAGAAATCAGTATTTTATGAAAGGTTTTATTTAACATTAAAATAAATATGTAAAATAAATTACAATTTTAAAGAAAATTTCGCAAAATCTGCAATTTGATACATCGTAATTACTTATTTCTGATTTACCGCCTTAGTGGCGCAGTGGCCGAAATATACTTGCGGTACTAAGGGTAGCGGGTTCGATAACCGCAGACACCATAATAAGTTCCATGGTACCTATTATAGCAGAGGTTGAGTTTTGATATCAAATGTTCGTGATTTGGGTCTTTGTTAATTAAATATTCTGAGGACCCGACTCGAAACCAATCCCTTTTCAAAATTGACAGATTGATTTTGAACGACGAGTTAACTAATTTCAAATCCAAAGGTTTTTGATTGTAATCATCTTTTGATAGCGAATATTCTAGATATGAAAGAGATTGGAATACATATTATATTAGATTCATCATCATCATCCTGCCCTTGTCCCACACTACGTGGGGTCGGCAAAATATGGTATTTTGCTTCCATTTCCCTCTATCACCCGTCATCTCAACACTCACTCCATTCTTACACATAATCTTGTTTCACACCGTCCATCCATCTTTTCTTTGGCATAATAATATAATATATTCGATTATAGATTATAATAGATTGTTTTGCTCGAGTTTAAAACGATAAGTGAAATATATATAAATAAATATTTTCGGTCTATCCACACAACAACATTTAGCGCCGTGGTAAGCTCTAAGCTTGTGTTACGGGTACTAGACATCTGATATACTTAACATTTATAAATATTTTTATTAATCATCCAATCAAGGAGAAAGTGCGTGGAAAAAATACTAACACATGACCCCTCGGCGGGTACCGAACCCGATACCTCTTGCGTCACAAGAGGAATTTCGCCCACCGCGCCACTGAGGGAGTCAAGAGGCTGTATGAAGAAAAAATAGGTCATTTGGACAAAAATAAGCTAAAATTAGACACGAAAACAAATTTGAAACGAAATTAACTTCGGACAGACTTAACAGTTTCATTGTGGCGAATAGTTATAAAACTACTGAGACAGTCAAAAGTTTCAAAGTTGAATTGGAACTTAAATTGGGTTTAGTTATTTTGCGATCAAGTTTTAAATGTCACTCTAAGTTTCATCATCATCATCATTTCAGGTATTAAATCTGCCTCAAAGATGACCTCATATTCCGATCGGAAGCTAAGTGCATCCACCGCGGGCCAGAAACTTTACTAAGTCATCTGTCCATCTTATTGGATACCGTTGTGTGGCCTTCATTCGAGAACTTTAATCGGCTCCAACGACCATCTACGTGATATGTGGCCTGCATACTGCCACTTAAAGAGCTAATCCGTTTGGCTGAGTCGGTGACCCTTCGTCGTGACCGGTGAGTCTTCTACGGAGGTTTTGTCTGTTCACGTCCGTAAGTGGTAACCCTCTGATCCTTACACGTGACCTCCGGGTGGTGCTAAGAACAGTCTCTGGTGGTAGGCTTCGGCCGCGGCTTGTCACCTCCCTCCGGGCTGGGCCAGTGAGTGAAACGATTTTTCGTGTTTCGTGATGTGGCCCGGAGAAGCCATCTTCTAGGCCTTTATGCTCCATCTTAGACCACATCGTCACTTTACATCAGTCTATCAATCAATCATTCAATGTCTATTTTCCCTAAACATCCATTTCCATAATGTCTATTTTTTCTAAAAAAACGTCCGATTCCCTCAATTTA
This sequence comes from Gymnoscelis rufifasciata, assembly GCA_929108375.1. Taxonomy (NCBI): domain Eukaryota; kingdom Metazoa; phylum Arthropoda; class Insecta; order Lepidoptera; family Geometridae; genus Gymnoscelis; species Gymnoscelis rufifasciata. The sequence goes on from OV815314.1 coordinate 14,913,837, forward strand.
TAGTTTCCTAGAACGTCAAAGTCCCTCAATGTCCAATTTAATTCTTCGAGTTTCTATTTTTCTCGTGCGTTAAATTCGTTTAATGACAATTTTCCTTATATTTCAAATTCCATCAATGTCTATTCTCCTCATACGACCAATTCTCTTAAAGTACATTGTCTCGAAAGTCTACTTCCCTGCTTGTCCATTACTTCCAATGAAATAACAATAAATAAATGTAATGATTTTACATTTGTTGGTTGTTGATTGTTGAGTGACATTTCTTGTCATTTAACTCAAATCCTGAAAACCAGCGCCTTAATATATATTTTTATTGTACAAAGACTTAATGCTGAGTCAGACCAGGCCAGAGAGTTTTCTTAGCACCAATATTGTTATTATAACAACATAAGAGATGAAAGCTGGGTTGTTCTATTCGCTTCTCAACTCAGTATAAAAAATTGAAGCGAACTGTCAAGACAATACATTCTTAGTTTTTATTTAAATTTGCTTTAAGTTGACCTGTCCATGTATGCATAAGCGTCTAAGGAAATAAACGTTTTGACTTTGACTTTGACACCACCCGGAGGTGACATGTTATGGTTATTCGGGGGGTTACCACTTACGGACGTGAACAGAAAAGACCTCCACGAGCTTTGTCACGAGCGAAATTTAACCATTGTCTTATAAAGTAAATAAGACAATTCTTAAAATTCGTTCAGAGATGTTGATACAAATCTTTTCGTATTCATAAAAAAGGAAATGAACTATTAAACTGTAATAATGATTCTTCAATTAAGTCACTGAACTTTCCTTAGGTGTACAACGATCATTTGAGCTATGTGATAAACAAACCAATATCATAAAACGAAATATTGCGTAAACAGAAATCATCATGAATAAACTTTGCTTTAAATGACCATTTAAAAAAGCAATCCAACATCGCCCTCCATTTTAATTAACACATAAATAATTTCGTGAAGTTTGTATCTTTTTAGGGTCCCGTACACAAAGGTAAAAACGAGACGGTTGCCAAGACTCCATTGTGTGTCTGTCTGAGGAGTGGTACTTATTTTAATATCTAATGTCCAAAAAATATAATACAAAATTCTAAGAACAGTATGATTAAATATAATTATTTTTGGTTAGTTCCTCAGGCAAACGTAATTTTCCGAGATTTAGCAAATCATCGGTCGGTCAAAAATTGTATGGATGATCGAATAATTATTTTTAAAACAGTTTTAAAACAATCAGTAATCCGCCCCAAGTTTCTTGAGATCAAAGTAGGTATACAATAACCATCCTCTTAATTCAATCTATATTTTCCGGTGAACTATATTTAAATCCTTATACTATAAAAGATTGAAACGAACATTAGCGAGTAAGTACGTAACATCAACGGCAGCGAGTTAATTTTTTACCTAAGTTAAAAACAGTGGTTTAAAAACGGAACCTTCAGCGTACGAGTCCAACTCGAATTTACCGTTTTTTTTCCAAACTTCTGAAAGTTCCGACGCGTATTTTCCATTAAAAATGTTGCCAGCTGCAAAGTTTCTGTCACATGTGCGGGAGTTATGGTGAATAGTTTTATATTAAATTCCGTTGTAATCCCGAGAGCTTATTGTGCGATTGCGTTTCGCAGCTTTCAAATTGAAATTTATGTAGTTCTTTTTATTGGTTTTTGTAACATTCATTTTAAAAACTGGACAAATTACGAGCTAAGTTTTACTAGAACCACAGATTATATAATAAACTAGAACCGAGAAGGGTGTCAAAAGAAGCATTGTAATTACACAGGACACATTTGGAGGTTTTGTCTGTTCACGTCCGTAAGTGGTAACCCTCTGAATCCTTACACGTGAGCTCCGGGTGGTGCTAAGAACAGTCTCTGGTGGTAGGCTTCGGCCGCGGCTTGTCACCACCCTCCGGGCTGGGCCAGTGCGTGAAGCGATTTTTTCGTGTTTCGTAATGTGGCCTGGAGAAGCCACCTTCAAGGTCTTCGTGCCCCATCTTAGACCACATCGTCACTTTACATCAGGTGAGATTGTGGTCAAATGAAGGCTTATCCAGCATAAAAAAAAAACAGTATCGGTATACTTCGAATGCCAAAATTAGGGGTACTATGAATTAACATTATACGCCCGTCTAAAAAGCCTTTTGGTGAGACATACCATGGTAAAAGCGACAAAAGACCCAACAATACCTGGAACTGATGGACAAAGACCTCCTAGAGAGTATATAATGACATCTAGTTATTTCGGTCGGAAGTGATTTGCAACTACCGGTGAACCAGCAGCTTCCTTTAAGTCTGATCTGATGATAAATATGTCTTTGTTCATTATTATACTTTTATATTGCCACTAGCTGTGCCCTGCGGTGCTACCCGCGTTATAATGGATGAAGTACTCTTAACCAACAACATATTTATTTGAATAAAGATTAATATTATTATGTTGATACAACTTAAACAAATTATTTCGACCAAATTAGGTACCATAAAAACGGTTTTTGTGAGTTAATCTTAAAAGATAGACATATACTATCACAGACTGTTTTTTAGATCATTAAAAGAGCTATTATTCTTTAATACATATTTTTTTGTGTATCTTGAACCGTTTTCACGGCGCACGCAACGGAAGGCTTTAAAGATGAACAATTTCTCCCGTTTCTTACACATTTACCACTATATCTTTGCTCCTATTGGTCGTAGCGTGATGTTATATAGCCTATAGCCTTCCTCGATAACTGGACTATTCAACACAAAAAGAATTATTCAATTCGCACCAGTAGTTTCGGAGATTAGCGCGTTCAAACAAACAAACAAACTCTTCAGCTTTATAATATTAGTATAGATTACAATACAAAACTAATGCGACATTGGAAAATAATAAGTACACATAAATTAAATCAATTACAACAAAAACTCAAGAAACATAACAACAAAATATATTAACTTACATAATTACAAATATATTGAATTTAAATCTCAATTTAAAATTTAAGAAAACCCCCGATTCCGATGCTTTATTCAAGTAAAAAACCATAATTATTTTGTAATGTGGACGCGATGCGCTTTCATTTCCCCACACGAGTATATTTGCAGATTCTCGGTTTTTCTTCCCCACTCTCACTCCCATAACTTTTAAACGGCACAACCGATTTTCATGAAACATAACTAAGAACACTCGCGCTTACCTCACCTTTTATTAACAATGAAAAAAAAATTGAGTTATGATGTCCCTGACAGACAGACAGACAGATAGACACGTCGAACTACCCTCTGCTTTGGTCGGGGGTTAATAAATATATTGTTTGTATTATTAATATACCTAAGTTTCTAATAATGAAGTTTGCATTACAAACATTTTTGATAACCTGTATAATGTATATAAATAGTTAACTTAAACCGAAAAAGCTCAATAATACTTGTATGTTAGGAAAATGCAGCTGAAAAGTCTTCAAGAAAAATTTCAAACTACATTTCCAAGCGCGTTGCAAACCAAACGCGACTTTAAAAGCTTACTCAAGATTTCTAGATTATACATAGAATTTTAAAATGAAGAAATTGTTCAAGTTTCTCGACTTAAAAGTCACATCATCTCCGCAGTATTTCATTGAAATAAGAAAAAAGTGCTGCAAACGCACGCCGGGATTCTTGTTACTATTACAATATCGCTGAGACTCGGTCGAAAGGTCTGAAATCTTACTTTAAAGTAAGATTTCAGTTCTTTCAGTGTCATATACTTTTAAGGGATCTTTGACAGAGCGCTCAAGATAAATCTGATGGTTCTTCTTGTATTTGATCGTTGTATAAACGTGATCTTTGGCTATCCACAGCATTGAATTGACCAAAATTCACATTATAATATATAGATATAAGCAAAATTTTGTTTCGTATTTTGATGTAGTTTTGTAAATATTGTAAGAGCAAAATACTTTTATTTTTATTTTATTTTTTTTAAGTCGGGATTTGTGGAAAAAATGGGGAGAGGCTTTTGCCCAGCAGTGGGACACAGGGGGCTTATAATAATATTTTTTATTTTTTTATTTACATTTACCTACATGTGAACATGATCTACAATTGTCTACAATACAAGGTTATCCAAGTGTATATTGTAGCTTCAAATCCCACGCCAAACGACACCTTCCTCAGCCACACATATCGCGTTGACAAGAAAATTCAATGTTGCTTGCAGATGTTGAAATAGCTTTTTAAAAATGCAATGTTCTGTGTCGTATCTAATATAGGGGTATTACAATCTAGTTCCAAATACAAGTACACTTTCAAAATACAAGTCGGTCGAGATACAATTCCAAAGTCAAAGTCAAAACGTTTATTTCCTTAGAAGCATAAAGCCTTCATGGACAGGTCAACTTAAAATAAATAAAACTATATTGCTCAAACAAAAAATATTAAGGAAATAACATTGTCTTGACAGTTCGCTTCAATGTTTTATACTGAGTTGAGAAGCGAATAGAACAACACAGCTTTATCAGTTATTACAATTTTGTAGTTATTACAAATTTGTAGTTATTACAATTTTGTAGTTATTACAATTTTGGAGTTCTTATTAATTTATAGGTTTTTGTATTGTATTGGATTGTAATCGATTTATTATTTTAAACCTTGACATAATGTTTTATATTTGGTATTGATAAAATATTTGCAATTAGTTATATTTATTAATTAAAATTTTGATGATTTATTTGCTTGACATTAATAGTACTAAACACCCAGATGTAGTTGTGACGTATAATTATATTATCAATAAGTGACTAGAAATGACCATTAATGATTACAATCCAGTTGGAAATACGAGTATTTAGGTACATACAGTCGACGTGTTCTCGACGATGGAAGCCATAAGAATGAGAACCGTCCACGCCTGTTCTATCATTGACAACTTTCTCCATCAGAGTCGAACGTCGACGTGTTTTAGACGATTAAAGACACAAGAATACACCCCCTGTTCGCTGACAGCACTAATACCGCTGACTTGTTGGAAATACGAGTACATCTCAGTTATTGTGAAGCGAAACTGCTTTTATGGTTGAAATGATACTAACTCGCGGATTGCCTTCGCTGTTCCCCGCTTCGTTTTATGTCGGGCTTTCAACGGGTTCTGAAAACGATTCTCAGGTGGGGAAGATAATGGAGTTTATTTTTCCTTGATACAACTAAACAGATAATACAATAAGGTTTCTAATTTAAACTATGTAATTTTGTTATTTATTTATTTATAAAAAACATTCATAATGATATGCATTATGATTTTTTTGAACTCTAATGCTATGAAGTAATTATTTTACCTTTATATGAATGGCAGGTTATGGTTTATTCTTCTTCTTTTATTAGATGGCGCACGTGACTGGATATATGGCCGTCAACAGCCAATGTCCCTATGTTTTGTTGGACATTGTTGATTCGATAAGATTTTCAACCATAAAAAAATGGGAGCCGAGTTATCAAAAACAAAAATAAAAATAAATGTCCCAACAATCAAAAATCAAAATATATTAACAAAGTTGATTATTGACACTGAGAAACATGGTTTATTCTTATACTTATGGAAGGCTTTTTTCCATAAGTTGACGCTCCCTGGCGGAAGTAAAGCAATGATGAAAATTGATTTTGTCTAACATGTCAAATATAGCATTTGACAGAACCAAAAATACGCGTCCGTTTTGAAATCATTTAAAAACTATTAGAAAGAACGTTTTTAAACTCGTCGAGTGCGACTGTCAGTAATGGAATTTAAACTAGAAAATATCGCCGTGATGAATCGCCGAGCGAATGAACCCGACTGCTGGCAGGGATCCGAGGCTGGTTGACTTGATTTAAAAGAGGACATTCGGTTCTTTCAAAAAGAACCTAATATCATCATCATTTTTGGTGAAGAAGTGCCCCTGATTGGCAAAGGCTTCTCTTGTTGACTGCCACTAGTTTCGGCGGGTAAAGACTTACTTCCAATTACTTCCCACCAATCGTGAAACAGCTTTAATTAAATCATTATTTTTAATCATATCCTATTCATCGTTTCAGTTGGTAGATATCAGATGCTACGTTAGTCAGTCTAAAATCTTTTACAGTTTCCATTCAAGAATTTTCGGTCCCAAAACTGACGGGACTTAGTGTGTCTTCATTTCAACAGAAAGAATATTTAAGTGTTGGTAAGAGAGAAGTCCCTGTGTCCCAGCAGTGGGAACGTTAGGATAATAATGATGAGGTACTTGTTCTCTATAGCAGAAGGTATTTAGGTAAGTTTATGTCAATGTCACCTTTTGTTAAGTTTTCCCGCTTATTATAAGAGGTTATTAAAATAATGCTCAATGGAAGCACAATGTAAAATAACAAAAGTTGAAATAAATAATTATTAAATGTAAGTAAAAGTTGTAATGTCCCAACGGGGCTCATGTAAGGGTATATTATAAAATGTAACACTTTCATCGTCACCACATAAAACAAATAATAAATTAATAAGAAAATGAATCTGAATAAATGGAGGGTTCCAAATTCTACAGTCTTCTAAAATTCTATATATTATTATGTCAAAACCCAAACGTCCGAACTGCAAAAATCGATTATGTTAAAGTTCTGAAATAACAAACCAAAAATATGGTAAAAAATCGGTTTATGTCCACTCCCTGATAAGATCACTTCTTAAAATGACCACTTGCCGCTATGACCATTTCTTGTTACGTCCATTTCTGAAATATCTTCTCGATATGGCTAATTCTTGAAATGTCCAATTTCCGATTTGACCAAATCTTTAAATAACACTTCTTGATATTATATGAAAGAATAGAAAGAACGTTTGTAAAGTTAAGTGCAACTGTGGAATTTGAACTAGAAAATATCGCCGTGATGAATGAACCCGTCTGGGCTGGAGATCCGAAGCTGGCTCACTTCATTAAATTTAAAAAGGAATGAATATTATTATCGTGTTCACTGTAGAGTTGTTCTGGTATCTTTGTAGTTTGGTTATTTTATTGGGAAGTGGCAACAATGAATCAAATTTCACTCATTTGTCCCGGCCGGTGATTGATTTGAGCAAATGACAAATTGTATTGATTCTCAAATACTGACGTTTCGAAAAGGACCCAGTAATTATCATATATAGTTTAGTATTATACATGGTGTGTTTTTTGAGAAGTGACCATAAGGGCAGGTACATTATTCAATTTCTGGTTTCAGGTCTGGGTTTTTTCTATGTAATATCATATGTATGTATTTACATAAATCTAAATTTATAATTTAAGAAAATCCCCGAATCCAATGCCTAAATTACCTTAAATGTAAAACAACATAATAATTATGAAATGTGGACGCGATGCGCTTTCATTTGATACCCCACACTAGTATATATGAAGATTTTCGGTTTTCTCTCCCCACTCTCACCCCCATAACTTTTAAACGGCACAACGGATTTTCATGAAACATATCTAAGAACACTCGCGCTAGACTCACCTTTTATACAAAAATTTTATGCTCCATCCGTTCGGGAGCTATGATGTAACAGACAGACAGACATCTATGTAGTGTATCAGTAACTTAACACCCATAGTACAAGCTCTACTTAGTTTGGGTTAGGTGATGCTGTGTGATTAGTCCGGAAATATTTATTTGATTTATTAACCGTTATAGTTACAAGGAAATAGTCAAAAGAGACTATCAATATTTTTTTCTGAAAGTTCTGAACTGCATTCATATATTCTGGGAACTTTAGAGAGTTTGAAATACATGTGACATTCATCAACCCGCACGTACTCAGTACTAATAATTTATGCTGTTAAAACATCTTAAAATGAATGATAGAGATATTCACTAAATAGGATGTAAACTGCGAGAAAATACCCTAGTTCCGAGAGAGATCAATTAACATTCAAAGCCTATTAGTGAAGGCTTGAGGTAGTTAAGGTCCAGTCAGTCAGGTCAAAATAAGTCAGGTCAGCTGGCCGCAGGATAACAACTACGTTCCGTTGCAATATACGCAAGTCACTTGGGGGTTCGTAATATACAATTATAGTATACCTATTTAAAAAAGAGATGCTTGTGTAAAATATATGCAGTATGCGAACTATAAATGAAGTTTTTACTATGAAAGGGAAAAGAAATTATTATTATGTTATTCCTGTTGCAATAGCTCCCTAATATAAATCTAAATTAAAAATTTAAGAAAAACCTCCGATTCTAATGCCTTAGTTTCCTTAAAAGAAAAATACCATAATATTTTGTAATGGGCACGCGATGCGCTTTTTTTTGACACACTAGTATATTTGTAGAAAATCTCTTTTCTCCTTCCCCACTCTCACCCCCATAACTTTTAAACGGCTCAACCGGCAATTTTCATGAAACATGTCTAAGAACACCCGGACCAAACTCACCTTTCATACAAAAAAAACTAAATTGAAATCGCTCGAGCTATGATGTCCCAGACAGACAGACAGACAGACACATAGACAGACAGACAGACAGACACGTCGAACTTATTACACCCCTCTTTTTTTTTCGGGGGTTAATAAAATAGAATAAACTTATAGAGATGTGGTGCTCCATTCGCTTATCAACACAGTTTAAAAAACTGTCAAGAAAATGTTATGTAATTGATATTTTTATTTACTTTTTTTTTTGTTTTAATTACTTCAAGTTAACCTTTCCACGTATGCCCTGTGCTTCTAAGGAAATAATGCTTTGACTTATTACCTACTACCAAAATATATTTAATTTATGCTGTTTTTAGTATTTCCGTGGTTTTCGTAAGTTCTGCATTAAAATTTATGTATCTTAAGGATCAAAGCGATCAGAAATCTAACAGGAAATGAAGAAGTTTCGATAACAACATCATTAATAAGTCAAAATAGTAATTTATCGATATATTATACCATAATAGCCTCAATTTGGGTTTCATTGTAGTTGCCAACTTCCGCAAGTTAAACATATATGAAAATACCATTTAATTACTAATTATTACAGTAAATCGTTTGTTTAACTGGTACGGCTAGTTCAGCCATTATTGATATTATTGAACTCCATACCATTTTGTATAGATTATCTATCTATTACAGCTGAAGTTAATTTTATTGGCTATATCGCTAAATATCGTTTATTTGTATACTTGAAGGAAGTAAACAATACGAGTTCACTATGTTTCGACTAAAAATACAGACCTACATTTTTCTAATGAATATTACTTATCTCCATCTATTTATATTTAAGAGAAAAATAAAAAGTAAACCTTATGTATGACAAAAAAATTCCCGCAAAGTTTCCCCTCATTCCGCCCCGGGTGTGAAAACATTTTTGTGTCACTCACGCAAATGGATTTTCTCCATTCGAGAGAAAATTCCTTGATTTTTATGGAAATTTTAATATGGGAAAAAACATGTACAGTCAGCGTTAAACTGATACAAGCGCATTAGTCAAAATAATCAGCAAAATAGTGAAATACTGAATGTTTTTAGCAGTTCGAATAATTATATTATTGTGACAGACCACCACTTTGGGTTAAAATATCTGTGATATCAAACAAAGGTATTACAGATATTACGCAAACTGTTTAGGACCTTAAATTTAAATTTCTGTTTGCATAGATCATTTTTTAACACCTTGTCAGATCATAAGTGGATAAAAGTGAAAAATAATTTAATTTTCAAAACAAAAAATTCTACATTGTCATAAAAAACTAGAAGGCGCAAAAATAACAACACAATTTTATTTTTTATTTTGACTAGGCAATGACGTCACAAGCTGATGCAGCAGGGTGACGTGGGCGCGGTGAGTGCGGGGGGCGGTCTTATGAAATTCAATGAGCATTTTGTTCCTGTGCTACAGCATGTGTGACACTCTGAGCAGTGTTTGTAATTCATACCGCGTCAAGGTACAAGCGGAAGCGATTTTATTGATACCGGAAAGCTTTCAACATGTCGGAGAAACTCCAGTTTAAGTGATCATCTACGTTTTAAAAAGGGGGTTCTTTTGCAAGATTAAACTTCTAGCACTTGTAATGTCTGAGATATATATATAATTATACATAAATTTATTTAGTTGTCTACAAGAAGAAGGCATCGTGGAAGTGTAAGGCGTGTAACTTGATTTAAAACGTTACCTCAAATAAAATTTAACATAACGAGCTTAATATTTTTACAAAAGTAATTATAATTTTCGAGAGCTTAACTGATTTATATCACCAGAAGTAACCACAACCCAAACCCCATATTTGCTAGTGTGAAAATATATGAAAAATTGTGTGAACTACGAGTAGCTGGCCACCGGTCGCTGTGGTCGGTGGCCCGCTTACACCTGGACTTACAGCTTTTATAAAATAAAGAAGGACTGACGTTTTCGGTACTTTGTCTATAAAAAAAATTCAGTTGATTTCAGGTGAGTTTGTGTACAAACATAGGTCTAGCTTCCATAAAAAAGTGCATGATTTATTAAGCTACTCATGTTCAATAACTTACAAATTTTGCCCTAGTTCTTGTTGCATACTTCCGCGCTTCCGCCCGTGATTTGCGCTACATTCCTGTCAGTAATCCTCAGCTCGCAGAGTTGGGCGCCGCGCCGACACTCTCCGGACTTTACATGTCTTAACTGTCTGAGATGTTAGAGCCACTTGCTCTGTGCTCCTCTTGTGTCTTGGACACTGTAATACTTGTATTTACGACTAGGTTATATTATAAGGTTGAATTAAAAATTTAAGAAATGCCGTGTTGGCTAAGTGGGAGCACACTCGACTTTCATTCCGAAGGTCGTGGGTTCAAAACCTGCCACGCACCAATGGATTTTTCTTCTTGAAAAATGTATGTGCGCTTTAAAACTCGTGCCATCAGGTGAGATTGTGGACAAACAAAGATAAATAACGTCCATAAAAAAAACAACCCGCACTTGGCCAGCGTGGTGAATTAAGGTCTAATCTCTCTCGCCAACAGAGAAGTCCCTGTGTCCCAGCAGTGGGAACGTTAATAGGGGATGATGATGATGATAAGGTTAATTCTAAGCATGGGAATGTTAAATGGTATTATCATCAAGTCAGTCGAAGGTCGAAGCCGTGTTGGTTAAGTGGGAGTAGTCTTTAATTCCAAACCCCAGTGCGCAACTCTTGATGTTTGATGAGTTAAATTATCACCAAGTTGTCGGAGTTTTACTACGGAGTCAGAAATAAGAATAAACAACAAATGGTCTTTCTAATAAAACAAATTTGATATCACAAAATACTCGTCATTGACCATTGTATTGAAAAATAACAGTGATGCCAATATTTTTCCACTTTCCAAACAAACGCGGGTTATTTATAAACACTATTTATTTACAGCGGTGTTTGATGACAGTTGCTCTTTGAATGAGAGCAGCAACGTTGTCTATACCACCGATTATAATAATATTATACTACTGCCTATAATAATTACGACACAATTTACGTTAGTAACTGTAGTTTCCAAAATGAATGTATTTTCTTTTCATTATAAAGAGTGATTTTAAAATAGTCAACTAAAATAGTTCAACCGTTGAAAAATGTCAATTAAATGTCAATTTGATCTCAGTTGGTCGGTGAAACGAGTTTAGCCTGATCTAGTCTAGATTCCAATTCCGAATGCTATCAGAATATTCCTATTGATATATACATTCCATTCCACAAAATTTTATATTTTTGCTTGTAGTGTAACATGCACCCCGTTGGGGCACTACAAAAGAGTATGTATCTAATTGAATAATTATTTATTGAAGTTATATCATAACTGAGTTCGATCTTAAATCTAGGAACAGATAGGAGAATGTAATTAAATTTCTTAATGATTTAATGTAAATAAAACCTTATTACATTAAAGTAATTAAAAATAAAATAATAATAGTATAAGTTAAAGGAATGTCGCTAAAAATTAACTAAGCCACATGATTCACGACCCTGCATTTTAGCAAGTTAATATGGGATCATCAAAGACTATTTTCGCGTTGGTTGCAGCCACTCAGCAAAAATTGCAAGGTTATCGCTCTAGTTTACTGGACTATTAGTTACAATGGGATTGTATAATATTATAACAAATAATGTACTGTATTCCTAGAACACAATACAAAAACGCTTTACTGTACGGTATACGTCGCTAACTGGTAACACCCTTGTCAAAGTAGTTATATGAAAAAGTAAATAAAACAGGAACTTAAACACGTAAAAAAAATAAAAATACAAGTGTTCCAATGGGCGACCTTATCGCTAAAAAGCGATCTCTTCCAGGCAGCCTTAGGATAGAAAATACTTTCCTTAATATGGAAAGGAGGTAAGAGCGTACAATATTTAATAGTATTATTAGAATGTTCTAGAATAGTGCAGAATGTTCTAGTATTCTTCGCTGCCTCCCCGGGGTTGTGAAGATTTCCAATACCAAATACTATCGCAATATTCTGATTGAGGTTATGCAGATCAGCAGCGGGAAACCTCTTGCCAACCGAAAACTGAAAATATTGTGTTTATCTTATTGTTTATTTGATATAAGTTTTTCTTTGAACATTTTCGAGTGTTACATTTTTGCTTTTGAATATTAATATGAGTATGTAAATTAAAAAAACTAGCAGAACTCAAATGATTTATTTTACCGTTGCGGAAAGTAGCCATTGTACTAAATTTGGCTCCACTACAATTATTATGTGCAACCAAATACGACTGACTGAATGACGACCTATGTGGCTCGGTGGGCAAAGTTCCGCTTGGACGCAAGAGATTGCGGGTTCGATTCCCACCGGAGGACTAGATTTTGTACTATCTACAATTTCTGGTTTCGGGTCTGGGTGTTTTCTATGTATCATAAGTATGTATTTACAAAAAAAAAAGGTATCTATGTTATTATCAGTCACCTAACCACCCATTGTACAAGCTCTGCTTAGTTTGGGTTTAGGTGCTGCTTTCTGATTAGTCCGGAGATATTTTATTTATTAAATAAAAGTACATATTTAATATATTCCCGTGACAACGTTTTTATCAAATAAATAATAAAACTTAAGATTTAAAATATTACTGGACTATCTGTGGAAAGCTCTTGTCCGTGCTCTAGATAACTAATGTTCTTAACGTAATTTAAACATCATACATACATCAAATATACAGTTTTCTAATAGAATTAAATCTAATTAAAATATCTATATATATATAATTACCATACATCACAAGATTACCATGTAATTATTTCTCACAAATTGACATTTCACACTGTACAGGAACTAATTTACCGACTGTTAGAATTTCAGGAATTAATTTCATCTCATTTACCAATATTAAATGCATTAAATTTCCGTTCAAAGTAAATTTCGGAAATATAATAATTGAAAACCTAATATAGATTTTACTAGTTATTAAACTGAATTAATGCGTAACGCGGACGCGGGCGCATGTTATGTCAAACACGTACAGTCAACATCAAAAGTATGTGATCAAGATCAACGTTTCGATAATCTTCTAGTGTGACGCGCCAGATGTAACAAGTTATTCCAAAGTGTCAATTTCAAATGAAGTTTTAATCGGTCAAAGGAAATCATACTAACACCGAGGATCAAAGTAAATGTGATAACTTACTTATGACACGTAATTTTTTCTGTGACCTATATGTAACTACAATAGTAACTTTTGACTTTATTTACTGTATATATTATTTTGGGACACTATTCTGTCAGTTTCTTTTGCTGTTAACTGTACAAAAGTGATTCGACCCGGGACCAGCGACGAATCACTTTTGAATGAACACGCGCTGCCCCCGTTAAACGCAGCGTCAGGCTATATAAGTTAGTTCCTATAATAGTACCTTGAAATTGTCATGGAACATACCGAGAATCGTCTTTACGTCTTATTTTCACTCGTTTAAGTTTTCAATATTCCACTCTAAAAACTAACGCGAGTTACAATAGATAGATAAATAGATAATATCTTTATTGCACAACAAATTAAAAATCAATAGCCACATTACTAGTTGTGCAATCGGCGTTTTTTTTTAAACGTGGGTTACTCAAGTGTAAATGTTACGAAATTATGACATTCCGACGTTTCAATACGAGACACTCCTGCTTCCCTGATGATGGTTCCTTCCTGAGCGGACCTGAAACGTCGGAGTGTCATTATATCGTAACATTTAACGTGAGCAGAACCCGTTATCAAAATGAACGTATAAGTTTTGTTTACCGCGAGATTCCAAATAAATGTTCTCTGGCATTCCCTCATTAATTTCCATAGGATCACAATTGATCACGTCTAATCCAAGATAAAATCAGTACAAATAACGTGACGAATTCCCGCCGTTTCTCAGCGATGGAAGCCCGCATCGCTCACAAAATCACAATAAATCTGTTGCGCAATTTACAAGCGACTAAAACGAATGGCGCGAATCCGTTACACTGCTAATGAAAGTTCTGTGTTGAGACCGTCGCCTTGGTTGGTTGGCTTGTTGACATCGTTGGCAGAATGGAGCTATTTTGTAATTTCTAAGCGTACAGGATAAGAACTTTCGTTGGTCTACCTGTAAGGAATGTGGTGATTATCAACTCCTATTTAAGAATTGGAGAACTTCTATTTAACAACTAAAACAGTAACTGAAATCTGATTTAGAGAGGCGTCTCATATTTTTTTTAAGTTTCTTAGGAAGCCCTTTCATTTGATGACCATTGGAATAGTTCATTTAAGATAACTTATCAACCATATCAGATATGCGCCTTAAGCCAACTCGGTTATAAAACGCGGCATCCCAGCCTCAGACAAAAAATAAACAACACCATATGTTTATGTATTTTTAGCGCATAATCTCTGAACTAAATTTAGCCCCAGACTAAAATTACATCGTTGTCAGAAAATATTTAAATAAATAAATCAATTAAGCAGTGTGTACCGGCTAAATCACATTGAATTTATGTTTGCAAGGATGGTTGTTACATAAATATGGTAGCTTAATTATTACAAGAAAAACTTAAGTTTCAGACCGTTGCCGTGGCTACATAGCCACAAATGAACGCTCACTAGCTTCATAAAACAGCTTGACAGTCCTCCACAAACGACCAGCGGTTAAGACGGCCAACGTTGGCAGCGGTCGACGGTTGGCGGCGACAAATCTTGGCAGCCTCGCCTCTTTGTGGTCGACAGTACCTTCTAGAAACCGACGCTTTATGTTCCACTTGTACACTTTATGTTACGACTGTTAACTTTTTTTCTAGACATCGAAATATAAGTGTCCGTCTCTTTTTCAATTTTTTTTTAATTCTAATTTTTTTTTTGGAATTATTCAGTTATCCTATCTATGTGAAAATGTAGTGATTGATGATCAAAACAATAACGAAAATTACCAGCCCTAAGCAATATCCATACTAATATTATAAATGTGAAAGTAACTCTCTCTGTCCGGCTTTCACTCAAAAACTAATAGAAACTTTGTACATATAGCTGGAGAGCTAGTGAACCCTGGGAGTAACGGTCTCCCTGTAAGGTTAGAAATTTGTATACTGACGATTTATGGCATGCTGAGAGCAATAGCCATGACCTGGCAGGCGTCAGCCGTGCACGTCATCAGCCTCTTTATTTTTCAAACTGTTAAGTAAATGGGGTTTCAATACTTGTTTCTGTAAGTTTGAAAATTTAATAGAATAAAGTTTATTTATTGTACAGCCGTGTTGGCTAAGTGGGAGGACACTCGACTTTCATTCCGAAGGTCGAGGGTTCAAACCCCGCCACGCACCTCTGGATTTTTCTTCTTGAGAAATTTATGTGCGCTTTAAACACGTGTTTTAACGGTGAAGGCAAACATCGTGAGGAAACCGGCATGTTCTGAGAACTTTTAAAAAAGAGTTTGAAGGACATGTGACATTCACCAACCCGCACTTGGCCAGCGTGGTCAATTAAGGCCTAATCTCTCTCGTCAAGAGAGAAGTCCCTGTGTCCCAGCAGTGGGAACGTTAATAGGGTGATGATGATTGTACATCTTAAAAAAAAATTGACAGGCGATTACAATAAGCAGAAGTATGTGACAGGTCAATTAGAAAACGCACAGTTGATGAGGTAAAATAAACTTTATCCTGTATACTTGAAATTTTTATATGTTTTTAAATAGGTTTCTCAGAGTAAGTATGTACAATGCCAGGCGGTTTTGAACAGCATAAGACCTTGCCAGGCGAGGGGACAGCTGCTAAGGGCGTGCAAAACAGAAGTGTTACATGAACGCATATAGTAAATGTAATGTATTTTATTGGGTTTTATGCAATGTAGGTACATTATTTTTAACACTCATTTTCTTCAGCATCATCCGAAATTTCGCTATCACTGTTTTCATCATCATCTGATTCTTCAACAGTGTTTTAAAAAAAAACTGTTAAAAAAATAAAAATTATAAAAAATCGCCTTTTTACTCGTTTAAAACATAAAAAAAATAATTAATTTATTGATTTAATTTTTTTTATGTTTTAAACTAGTAAAAAGGCGATAACAACCTCTTCACTCGTCAAAAAAAAACCTGAAAATAACAGTTGGAACTTAATTGATAATCGTTACGATTTAATTGGTTTGACGGGAATACGGTTCCATCTTTCCATCTTCTATATGCAACATAGTTTTACAAGGACCTGCAGATACTGAATCGACTGAAACTGAGGAATGCATTTCAAGTTCTATACAACTATTTTTTTGCCGACTTCAAAAAAGGAGGAGGTTTCTATATTCGACCGTATATATATATATATATATATTTTATGTATGATAACTTCGTCGTTTATGAACCTATTTCGATTATTTTTTTTTTCTTGGAAAGGGAGTATCCCAGTGGTGGTCCCATGGTAAGGAAACTAGAATCTGATGGTGGAATCCTGAAGAAATTGAGGGAAACTCTTGAAAAAACTGTCTTTCTGACTTGTGTGTTTCTTAATATTATTCAATATAAAGAATTTTAAAGCCCTATAATTAATGAGGTCTGCTGTTGATCTGATGATAGAGGGAAAGGCAGTTGAGAGAACTTCTCAACGTTTTACAGCAAGTACTTTGTGTTTGGACTTAATTAACTTACTGAGACCGTTCATCTAATTGGGTTTTGACTGATATAAGGGGTCTGATGATGAAAATAAAGGATAGTGAAAAAAACTCTATAAGGAATATTTTAGAAGATTAAGGTAGGATCCTTTCTTGGCCCACCCACCACCCAATAATTTCGTCTATAAAAGTGATTAATTAAAAGAAACATAAACAATTAAATAATTAAGTATTTAATCATTTTCAGAGGAATGTATTGAGCTTGATATTTAATTCTCAACAACCTTATTGATTCATTAAATTTTTTTTTCTATTTAAGATGAGGGAAAAATTGTTGAAGAATCAGATTATGATGAAAACAGTGATAGCGAAATTTCGGATGATGCTGAAGAAAATGAGCGTTAATAAATCTAAATTTAAAATTTAAGAAAAACCCCCGATTCCCGTGCCTTAATTTCCTTAAACGTAAAACAACATAATATTTTGTAATGTGGACGCGATGCGATTTCATTTGATACCCCACACTAGTATATTTGCAGATTTTCGGTTTTCCTTACCCACTCTCACCCCCATAACTTTTAAACGGCACAACCGATTTTCATGAAACATGTCTAAGAACACTTGCGCTAGACTCACCTTTCATACAAAAAAAACTAAATTGAAATCGCTCCATCCGTTCGGGAGCTATGGTGACACAGACAGACAGACAGACACACAGACAGACAGACAGACAGACAGACAGACAGACAGACACGCCAAACTTATAACACCCCTCTTTTTTGGTCGGGGGTTAATAATAGGCACGCGATGCTCTTTCATTTGATACCCCACTGCAGTATATTTGCAGATTTTCGGTTTTCCTTCCCCACTCTCACCCCCATAACTTTTAAACGGCTCAACCGATTTTCATGAAACATGTCTAAGAATACCCGGGCCAAACTCACCTTTCATACAACTAACTAATACTAAATTGAAACCGCTCCATCCGTTCGGGAGCTATGATGTCCCAGACAAACAGACAGACAGACACGTCAAACTTATAACACCCCTCTTTTTTGGTCGGGGGTCCAAAATAATGTAACTACATTGCATAAAACCCAATAAAATACATTACATTTACTATATGCGTTCATGTAACACTTCTTTTTTGCACGCCCTTAGCAGCTGTCCCCTCGCCTGGCAAGGTCTTATGCTGTTCAAAACCGCCTGGCATTGTACATACTTACTCTGAGAAACCTATTTAAAAACATATAAAAATTTCAAGTATACAGGATAAAGTTTATTTTACCTCATCAACTGCGCGTTTTCTAATTGACCTGTCATATACTTCTGCTTATTGTAATCGCCTGTCAATTTTTTTTTAAGATGTACAATAAATAAACTTTATTCTATTAAATTTTCAAACTTACAGAAACAAGTATTGAAACCCCATTTACTTAACAGTTTGAAAAATAAAGAGGCTGATGACGTGCACGGCTGACGCCTGCCAGGTCATGGCTATTGCTCTCAGCATGCCATAAATCGTCAGTATACAAATTTCTAACCTTACAGGGAGACCGTTACTCCCAGGGTTCACTAGCTCTTGGACTAATAGATTCACTAGAGCCCGAGAAAGGACATAGGCTACATTTTACAGCGGGAAAAAACCAGGCACAGTATCCTTCAGATAATGAATATAATGATTAAATGCGTCTATGATACTTCGATACGTAAGTGGAAATATTTATAAATAATTAAAAATATTTTAATATTGAAAAATTAGTTTGCATAAGCCCTGAAAAACGCCTTCGAGTCGGTAAACAGAAATATGATGCTAAAAATATAAAACATATTACAGTATCGACAAACACGTTGCGGAAAAATTTGATAAGGAAAAGCAAAATACCAAATATAGCATAATAAGAAGAAGGTTTTGAGATAACATCTAGATAACACAAAAATGTTGATTAGATACATTTATAACACGATCGAAAGGTCAACGGGAACATTTAAGGGCAAGAGTCATCTGTATTCATTGTGCGAGCGTTGTCAATCGTCCGCGTCGCGATGGAGATTGATGGTGGAGCCGCCGCTTAAATAAACCTATTGTGACAATTATTCGGGACACATCGCCTGCGAACTACCACTAGTGTTGTTTAGTGTTTGCTCGCCCGGACTAACAGAGCCTCGACTCTGAGGGACTAGCAACTATCATCATTGATAGTACATATGGCTTAGATAAATCTATTGTGCATGATGAATTTATAAAAAATAGGTATTCTGATAGCCCATCCAAAAATATTGGACACCTATTTTCGCTTTATCAATTTAAAAGGTTCTGCAAAGATTAAGCCTCAAAGTTTGATGTGGAGCCCCCACATCAAACTTTAGGCTTAATCTTGACGTTTGACGTATAAATTTAGTACAAATTCACGAAAGCGTCACTAATGCAAATGTTCTATGCGCACTCTCTTGATTTAAAGAAAAAAGAAAATAATAATAATCTAAATGCTTAATAAAAAAATGACTGAAAAAATTACATTAAACAAAGCCTACAATCGTGCCTGTGTTTTGTGGGAATTACTAATGGTGCCCAAAAATAATATGATTTGTCATTAAAACTATTCAAATAAATAATCTTGATTACATATTATATTAAATTTAATTAATCTAATATCTAATCAAGATTATTTATTAGTTTTAAGCAAATTTAGGAGGGAATTAGTTTGTAGGTTATACACCTAAAATATTAATTCCCTCCTAAATTCGCTTACACGTACAAAACAATGAATACACGTACGGAGATTTCATTAGCGCGCCCTCTATTGGCCGTATATCTCCACAAAAACTGTAACGTTGGGTTTGATTCCAGAATCAGGTCCTATCAGCACGTTCTCTTATACCTACCTCGGTCTCAGGTTAACCAATTAACTGCAGGCCGAAGCCTAACTGCTCAATAAACAGTAATTTTGCGTACAAACTTCAGCGACCTCAAAATGAATTCTAATAGAACCTTAAAGTGCCTTTGTTGCTGGCAACCTAATGACCTTATTCTTTTTACGAGAAAAAAAAAGATAATTATGTTCTATGTTTTTATTTCGTATGTTTAACCTTATGACCTTATTCTTTTTACGAGAAAAAAAAGAAAATGATGTTCTATGTTTTTATTTTGTAGTATGATTTTGCACGTTGTTCTTAATAAAAAGTTATGGAAACTTTTTATAAAAACCGTCTTCAAATTATTTTTGTTCGTACTGATTCTCAGAATAATACATGATTATTGAATATAACTTGAGCCCTTAGCATCACTGATCCTAAGGCACGGATTAAATTAAAATTGTCTCGAAAAGTAATAACAGTAAATTATCCAACTAATGTGCTTTGAAAAAAAGGCTTGTATTATTGTAGTTTTTACATCAAAATTATTTCTACGTTAACGGTTTTTTATTAATCATTTTATTTATTTGAAACCTTGTTCCTTTTTTTGTCAAATAAATCGGATAATTTCAAAGGGGAGGTATTATTTTATAAAACTTTTAATAAAAAAAATTTAACTCTGAAATAGGTTCCTTTAAATAAAACTTCATAAATATATTTCTCGCACACATGCAAAAGCTTTTAAGCGTGACTTTTCATTCGCCATCTTTCAATATGGCGGTCTGTAGATATGTCGGGTAAGTGCAGCTGGATCTCACGTTGAAAAAGAAACTCAATTTGACGTTTAAATAAATTTCGCGTAGAAAAATTTATACATAAGTCGTGAATAAGAATATACGAGTATAATGAAAGTAATTCGATGATTCCCTATTTTATTTGCAAGCTGATGCTTTCAAAATGGTCTCATTAAAATTTCAATTTTTAGTTATCTTCTGTACTAAATTAGTATAAATTAAAGTAGGTTGTTCTTTCATCAAAAACTGTTTTTTATCATTAACTGTCTGTCTGTGTCATCATAGCTCCCGAATGGATGAAGCGATTTCAATTTAGGTTTTTTTTTCATATGTAAAGTGAGTTTGGCAAGGGTGTTCTTAGACATGTTTCATGAAAATCGGTTGAGCCATTTAAAGGTTATGGGGGTGAGAGTGGGGTAGGAAAACCCGAAAATCTGCAAATATACTCGTGTGGGGTATCAAATGAAAGCGCATCGCTTGCACCCCGAAATATAATGGTGTTTTACTATTTGACTGCCTCAGTGGTGCGGTAGGCGCAGGTCCGCTTGCGGTGCAAGAGGTAGTGGGTTCGATTCCCGCCGAGGGGTCAAGTGTTTGTATGTTCTGCAAGCATTTCCTCCTTGGTCTGGGTGTTTAGTATGTATAATAAAAAATATCTATCTATGTTTGTCTATTATATTAAGTATATCATGTCTAGTACCCGTAAGACAAGCTTATAGCTTACCACGGGGCTAGATGTTGTTTTGTGGATTGTCCGGCAATATTTATTTTATTTATTCGGAATCAAGGGTTTTTCTTTAATTTAAATTTATATTTTATTAGAAATATTTTAATATTAATGTGTTTTTAAAGTATTGAGACCTTGTTGATAATGATGATATCCCTAAAAAGCTACTTAGAAACTCATAACTCGCTACTGGTAACCGCGCAAACAGCCGGCGAGCGGGTTATTAACAACTCGCGCGAAGAATGTCCAAATACGCGCGCGGTAATTAAACCGCGATGCTCGGAGGATAAGGCGCAGTCGCCATCTTGCAATATGGCGGTCGTATGGTGGATGTGTCTTATTTCTGCATCCTACGTCGGAAAATGGCGATATTCTGGATTCGTGTAGTGAGGTTTTTTATAGGAAATTAATTACCTTTTTTATTCTATATTATTTTAGTATAATATTTTATATTATTTCTTAGCTGGTAACTCCAAAATAGCGCCATAAACATTTTCAAAATTGATCTAAGAGTTTTTGGGTTATGTTCTATAAAATAATATGACATGGTGTATATTAATTACGTAACCTAATTTTCTAAATCACATACTTTTTATTTACTTTATTCTGAGTTATAACGTTTCAACAGTGTCTTGATAAATATTTAGAAACTCTTAACTTTAATACTCTCTAGTATTAAAGCAAGGTCTGAGTACGAAATCCGTTGTAAACAAGAGTTAGGTAGGTAGACGTATTATCTCCGAAACTTTTACAGCTACTTAAGAAGTTGCTTTCAAACTCTTAGAATGGCAAGGAATTATCAATGCCGAATACATCACTCACTCGGGGGTACTCGATACGATGCTCGAATGCCGCAATCGAGTTTTCCAACGGGTGAAAGAAAATCGTGTCTATTATCCATATTATGCCTATCCCTGTTATGATAAAGATTTCAATCTTAAACTTGTTGTTGTCCTCCATAATTCAGCTAGAAAAAAGCATTACATTTTTTGTAAAATTTAACATAAATTCATCATCGTCACAAAAGCCGAAAAGAAGAATATAATATACTTCTATGAAATACTTTAACATACGGACATTGGCTGTTGACGGCCATATAGCCAGTCACTTTACACAATAAGTTTTGTTTTCAACCTTAAATACCTAAATAACGGCCGTCGTTATCCATCCACCGTCATCTTATCAAAGTCAAATCAGAGCTAACTTCAAAGTACTCAAACCAATCTACCAACATAGGGCGTCTTCTCCTTGTTGATATCGCTTAATAACGTTTCTCTCATGTTTAATTGTTTGCCAGATTATTATTAGAAAGAAGGGAAATGTTTGTTTTGGAGCTTTATGTGTGTCTATATACTTACTGGAAATGTCTTGGCGTTTGACTTTTAAACACGATCAGCACTTACTTTACCATGGTAGGTACTATAAACACCTACTCGACCACAATGCGTTAAGTTTATCAGTTTATGTCCCGCGTTTCAGACGCTCCCTTATCGCGTTCTGCTTTCCGCATTTCTGACAAGTTATTAGTTATTTATGTAACACTAGTAGAGTTACAAAACGATAAAGGTTATCATAAAGGATATTATCTTAACAATGGACACCCAAGCCAAACTAAACATTCCGTGGTTTCGCATCATCATCGTCACCCTATTAACATTCTCACTGCTGGGACACAGGGACTTCTCTCTTTGACGAGAGAGATTAGGCCTATATTCACCAACCCGTACTATTAATTATTTATTACTTTCAATAGGGTCCCATTTTATACTTTTGGGTACGGAACGCTAAAAAGTAAAATATAGATAAATGATCAAATCTAGTCATTGCATTTTATTCACAGCCATATATTTCATTTCCAGGACATGTACGAGAAGATGATACAAATAGACCCGAAAGCGCCAACAGAGGAAGAGCACAGGAGTAAAGGAGTCAACAAAGTCAACAAGCCAACACGGCTTTTTCATATCATAATACGGTTTCGCATATCGAATAATCAACGAGGCTTTGATACATACACCAACCCGCATTGCATCACTTTGGTGGGTTATGATCGAACACGCCTGTATTTTAAGCATTACATAAACCACGTATTCTTCAAAGGATGAGTGTTAGTTTAAACAAGTGAATTGCCACAATATATCTCTATTCCCACATCTATACTCTAAATCACTACACAACACAAATACACCCCCTTCACCCTCCCTTCGCCCCTCTGCACCCCCTCGGAAATTGAATCCGCTCGTAGCGACATCTACTTATTGGAACAAATAATGATACGGGACACGTCGGATTCGGAACAAATTCAGAAATCCTCGCTCACCTGCCAGCTAAAAAACGATGAGAATTTTGATTTGAGTACGTTTAATTTGTGCTAGATTGGAAATCTTTAAGATAATGTAGGTAAGGAGTTTTTATTGATTTACAGATGGTTTTGATAATGTGAACAACTTTCGAATCTAAATGAGGGAAACTTGAATTATTTTAGTGAAGGGCTAGGTAAATAATTTCAGCTTCATTTACGCCTTAGGATGTCGCCGCTCCACTGCAGCACATAGATCTCCCTCAAAGATCGCCAGTTATCACGGTTAAAGCGACCGCCATCAACCCGCAGTACTTACTTACCTACTTGAAAGTAAATATTAATCTTGTACTAAAATAAATTGGTTGTTAATTGAAAAATAAAAACTATTGAAAATTCCACTGCCTTAATTTCCTTAAAAGTAAAACACCGAAATATTTTGTTATGTGCACCCGATGCGCTTTCATTATGATACCCCACTCGAGTATATTTGGAGATTTTCGGTTTTCCTTCCCCACTCTCGCCTACATAACGTTTGAACGGCACAAATGATTTTCATGAAACATGTCTAAGAACACTTGCGCCAATCTTACCTTTCATACAAAAAAAACTAAATTGAAATCGCTCTACAAGTTCGGGAGCTATGATGTCCCAGACAGACACGTGAAACTTATAACACCCCTTCTTTTTGGTCGGAAGCTAAAAAGATATTCTCCCAAATTGTTTCATTAAAAATGTTTCCAAAACATCTTTCACAAAAACGTCTCAAGATTTATCAAAAGCGTTAATCCAGGAAGAATCTTGAGATCTAAAAAACCGGCTAGATTTTTTCAAGATAATATATTTTCCGGGAAATCGACAAAAATTGCTAAATAGAAGCTTGGAGGAGCAGAAATAAATGGGCTCCGTTCTTACAGGTAAGCGCTTGGATTGAGACCTTGAGAACCTGGATAGCGAGGCGCAATGTTCCTCCTACTGGATATGGCCGTGAACAAAATATTGTTTTTCCACTGCAAAATAGCTACGAAGATAATCAGACATTTGGACTTTTGTTTCACTCTGTATAAGGATACACGGTGTAACAAAAGATTCGGTCAGTATGGGGACCGCTGAAAAGCTAAGACAAAGGAACATGTCATTGATTTTAGCAAAATGAAAAATTGCATTTACATATCGCTCATTTGCGACAAGAACGGTTTATAACATTTATGTATCGTTTTGGAATAACAGTATATTAAAATCCGCCGTATCGCGCTCTACTTGCTACAAAAACGCGATATTCCTAGCCCCAAAATTGACAAAGATATGAGGGAAAAAGTCGACAAGATGCGTTCTAGCTCCCTCCTTTACAACTATGAAGTTCGTTTCAACATCGGTACATGTCATTGGAGTCTCTGCGCGCGACGAGGGAGGTGCTGTTCAATTGCAACAAAAACGTGACACAGTCAATGTGTCACGTTTTTAATGGAAAGGTAAGTGCATTCATTTAGTTATTTATTTGTTACTAAAGCGTGATATCCTGGTTTGAACCACTTTAGCTGTAAAGTAATATTTTACTGTATACATTTTTAGGCCACCTTGTCACGGTTTTCTCGCAAAAAAATTATACTTATTCGGAATAAAAGGATATGTACCGTTTTAGATGATGAATGAAATCTCTAGAGGTTTAGTTTTGTATGAATTATTACCACGTATCTCGTTGTTGTCGTAAAGTGTGTATACATTTTGTCGTGATAGCTGAAGTTGTTGCATTACAGATGATGACACATATTTAAACCACCACCTTATTCTTTCAGATGGAGTCACGATCGCGATCGAAAAATATTTTGGGTATACTCCGAAAAGAAATAGTTGATGCAATAGACAGTATAACTACAGACAGATTAGATCACCTCAGGATACCGAAATAAAACCCACTACTACTACTGACTCGACAACCACAGTGGGCTTTTATTGCTTAGAAGAAATAGTTCCTAAACAACGAACCTTAAAGATAGACTCAGAAGGAAACACGATACAACCGAAACGAACCAGCAATAATGCTAAATGTTTTTTAAAACACGCTTGCAATAAATAATCGACCAATAACACAGCATTAAGCAGAACTTATGGAACTGGTTAATAAAAACCTCATTCCTCGATATTATAAATCTTTTTTTTTTTTACTGTCTCGGTGGCGCAGTGGGCGAATGTCCGCTTGCAAAGCAAGAGGTAGCGGGTTCGATTCCCGCCGAGGGTAAAATTGTTTGTATGTTTTGCAAGCACTTTTCTCCTTGGTCTGGGTGTTTAATAATCGTTTTTGGTCTTATTGTTTTTAGCAATAAGACCAAAAACTAAAACATAAATAAAACATAAACCCATGCGATGCCCATTACGCATTCTAGTTTTAGTTTTAATTTCATATTGGATTGTTCATCTGGTGTGTAATAAAGAATTCTATTCTATTCTATTATTTAATATCTATATAAATAAAAATGAATTGTTGTTCGTTAGTCTGATTAAAACTCGAGAACGGCTGAACGGTTTTATCTTATCATAGTCTTGAAATGTTCGTGGAGGTCTAGGGAAGGTTTAAAAGGCGAGAAAAAATCGAATAATTGCCGGGAAAAAAAATTGAATAAAAACCCGTACGAAGCCGGGACGGGCCACTAGTGTATAATAAAAATATCTATTTGAGTATGTATATTATATTAAGTATATCAGATGTCTAGTACCCGTAACACAAGCTTAGAGCTTACCACGGGGCTAAATGTTGTTGGGTAGATTGTCCAGAAATTATTTATTTATTTTTACGAATCTCTATAAGCGCATCATCATAGAGATTTGTTAAATGTGAATGTTTATTAGTATTTTTAACCCCCGACCAAAAAAGAGGGGTGTTATAAGTTTGACGTGTCTGTCTGTCTGTCTATCTGTCTGTCTGTCTGGGACATCATAGCTCCCAAACAGATGGACCGATTTTTATGAAAGGTGAGCTTGGCCCGGTGGTTCTTAGATATGTTTCATGAAAATCGGATGAGCCGTTTTAAAGTTATGGGGGTGGGAGTAGGGAAGGAAAACCGAAAATCTGCAAATATACTCGAGTGGGGTATCAAATGAAAGAACATCGCGTGCACATTACTAATTATTATGGTGTTTTACCTTTAAGGAAATTAAGGATTTGGAGTCGGGGGATTTTCTTAAATTTTAAATTTAGATTTATTATTACATTCCATTTTCTTTGATAACACACTGGCTGTCAAAATATTGATTTGTTACATTCTATAATAATGTTTAGTATACTAATAAGTGCAAATATTAAGTGCCATTGTTAATATTATAGTAGAACTAATTGAAAATAACTGTCATTGTTTTTGCTTAGATGTTTTGATTATTTAATAGTAAGTAAACGATGATTACAATTATTGACAGACATCATTGTTCGTATTAGGTAAGAAGTGTGCCATGGTAAAGCAAGACTTAATTATTGTCAAGACTGTTAAAATTAGTACAAAAAAGTATTATGTGTAATTGAATTTATGGTCGAGACTGATTAAAATAGTACAATAAGTACGAGTACAACGGTGTTTTAGTAATATTTTTTTGTATAATTTAATATATATTGACTGCAAAAACGTGTTTTAAATTTGATATTTCGTAAGTTTAACAAAAATATTAGCATATAAAACGTGATACGCCAGTATATCTAATAAAAAAATATATATTTTGCTGCAAAAACGTAACAAGTGCTGCCATTTTCGATAAAAAGCATGATATTATTATGAAAATGAATAAGAAACCAGCTCCGCATCGTTTTTTCGAAAAAAGAATTGTTGGCGCACCTTCATTGTCAATAAAAAGTTCAGAAAGTTCAGTAGGAACAAAAATATACAGATTTGAAAACTTAAAAGTCGTTTTCTGAAAAATCACGTTTTCTGACTTGTCACGTTCTTGTCGCAGATGAGCGATATGAACTAAATGATGAATGAATGAATGAAAATAAATAAAAAGCTTTCAAATATACTTCTGTAAGGCTTGAAGCCAACTATAGCGAGAAATCAAGACAGATTTAAAAAAAAAAAGTTTACTTGTAAAAGACGATCGTCACCATCTAGCGGACTTGCTTGGAACTACTTACACAGAACAAATGTTTGTTTTGTATCCGTTCAATCATTCGAGCATTCACCTTCAATTGGTGTACAGGTATAACTTTTCTGACCGACCTTCCAATAAGAAAGTTTAAGCTTTTATTTATTTATTTATTTACAGAATTTTGGGAAAACTAACAGCTAGTATAAATTTTAAGACACTTATATAAAAGCTTGCAACAAGCACAGAGACGGCCAATTATTCAAAATGTCTTCTGTAAAAAGCTTTTCATTCTACAGAAGACTATAAATCAAAGATGATATGCTTGGACAGATGTAGCTCCGTTCCACTAGGACAAAATAGCTGAATTTTGATTTTTTTTCTGTTATGTGCATGTTTGAATAACATTTGTTTGTTAATGTAAAATATAATTATAAGTTATATGTGGTAACCATGTTGTACACCAATATTATTATAATAACAACATAAGAGATGAAAGCTGGGTTGTTCTTTAAATTAGCTTTTAGTTGACCTGTCCTTGTATGCATATGCGTCTAAGGAAATAAACGTTTCGACTTGGACTTTTCATTTCGAAACCCTTTGTAAGACGACGTAATTAAATCTCATTTATTTAAATCCTCAAGAATATTCATTGAAATCTCTCCATTAGGTACACCTCATCCAGATAGGAAATGTAGATAGATACTATTTTGATTTATAACGGTATATTTACCATCATCATGATTGATTGTCTTTCGAGTTTTCCGATATTTCGGCACAGTTACAAGCGCCTTGATCACGGTTGATCTGAAGCTGCAGCGATTGGGGTAACAGTTTTATTGGCAGTATTTTATTACGATGCATCACCGTTTTAAATCTAAATAGTATTAATAACCATGATAGTTTAAAAAGTTATAGTACATAGATCCGTATTAGTACTCATCAGTATTCATACAGATGTCACATCTAGATTGATTATCTCTGTGTAAGCTCATCTCCGTAAACAGATCCCATCTCCGCCGGATCGCGAGATGCTGCGTGACGGATTATGGACCCGCTGTAATTGCTTCCAATCAATACGCTTCGCAAATGGCCGTTGGGGCTGAAAAGTTCCGGATGATATTAAATATATTAGAATTTTAGTACCTCACACTCTTAGTGCTTGCCACGGGAACAAATTTTGTTGTCCATTTCATTATTAACCAATATTTTAATCGTTTTAAACTCATAAAATACGGTTAAAAATGTCGAAGTCAACATAAAAATAATAAATAAAGTAATAATTATTAACCTTTCCGAAGTTAAGCTAGACCAAACTTTTTATTAATTTTAACTAAGTTAGGACCGGAATGGACCGCATTTGATGAGATAGTCAATCTTATTCTTATATTATTTTAACGATAGAACTACTTTTGGACATAAATTAAGCTGCCTGCATCCAACATTCTTCGTATTTCATTCTTGATTTGATCTCTTGAGAATCCCATAGCTCCCAGTATATTTCAACAAAGTTAATCATGAACTCATCATCATTCTCATTCCACGTCAGCTATCTGCAATTTAATTATTTTCGCGTCTCAACTCGCAAGTTCATTAAGCCGTCTCAAACTTAGATAGTTCCGTGAAATCCATAACCTACGGGAAGCAGGTCGGCTTAACTTCCATGAGATTGACATTACTTGCAACTCGAACTAGATTTTACATTATTGTAGATATAATAAATACAAAATTGTAAACACTGATAAAGCTGTGTTGTTCTATTCGCTTCTGACAATGTTATTTCCTTGATAATTTTTGTTAAAATAATTTAGTTTTATTAATTTTAAGTTGACCGATCCATGTATGACCGGGCTTCTAAGGAAATGCATCTTATGACTCGGATAATATTATTGGCTTACTCCAGAAATGCTTTACGAGTGGCCCTGCGAAGAGGATAGTTGGAATGTTCCCTGCGATGGGGATAGTTGGAATATTTTCCAAAGCATCCGTTTCGAGCGGTGGCAATTTTGGAAATTAATTTATTTGTTTTATTTTAAAAGGCTCAATCAACATTACGAGTATTATCTTCCTGTTGAAATAAAATTAATTTATACTAATAAAATTAAACTGATGAGTTTATTGAGCAAAACCCTTATGCTATTTTACCCCCGGAAATTCGGAAAATACAATAAGACTAAGGGTCTAGACAGATGGACTGCAATTCAACTGCAATCCGACTGCAAAATGGCAGTTCAGATGCAGTTTGAATGCAGTTGGCTCGACTGCAATCAAACTGCACGTCGACGGGCAGTTGGCGTGCAGTTAGATTGCAACTGCAACTGCATTCCAACTGCATCTGAACTGCCATTTTGCAGTCGGATTGCAGTTGAATTGCAGTCCGTCTGTCTAGACCCTTAGTTTAAAATTGAAGAAAATCCCGATTTGAGTGCGTTAATTTCCTTAACAATAAAACACCATAATATTTTGTAATGTGCACGCGATGCGTTTTGATTTGATTCCCCACTCGAGAATATTTGCAGATTTTCGGTTTTCCATCCCCACTCTAACACCCATAACTTTTGAACGGCACAACCGATTTTCATGAAACATGCCTAAAAACACTCGTGCCAGACTTACTTTCATACAAAAAATAAACTAAATTTAAATCGCTCCATCCAGTCGGCAGCTATGATGTCCCAGACAGACAGACACGCCAAAGCCGTGACGTGAAAGCTAGTGCTAATGAAATCCATTATACGCGACCAAAATATTACATCAAAGCTAGTTCAAAATAAAGCCCATTCATTTTGAGCAAAACTTAACCTAACTCAACACTAAACAAAATTTTACTTCCAACTTCCCAACATTAGCCTAATACTAACAGCGTTCATTACGCTCTAACCGACCGTCGACAAAGGGGGTTATGTTGTTGACGCCCGCAATGGGCTGGACAATTTACGTCAATTTGCTGTTATTATGTCGACTCATGTGAAATAGGAGAGATCCAGGCGTCGGTTCTATTCAAATATCTACTCAAAAGAAAGGGATTCGAACATTATGCACTTTATTCCAAAAATTTTGAAGGTTTTTCTGTTCATGTCCGTAAGTGATAACCCTCTGAATCCTTACACGTGACCTCCGGGTGGTGCTAAGAACAGTCTCTGGTGGTAGGCTTCGGCCGCGGCTTGTCACCACCCTCCGGGCTGGGCCAGTGCGTAAAGCGATATTTTCGTGTTACGTAATGTGGTCCGGAGAAGCCATCTTCTAGGTCTTCATGCTCCATCTTAGACCACATCGTCACTTTACATCAGGTGAGATTGTGGACAAATAAAGGCTTATCTATCATTAAAAAAATGGTCAGTCTAAAAACCAAATATCTCCAGAACTGTACAAGTAATATCAATGAAATAAAAAACAGATTTAAGACTTTCTTGTTGCGCTTCTAACATATTATTTAAACTGGTTGTATGAAGGTGGAGGAATGGGAAGGTAATCTTCAGCACTAATCGCCTGGAAGCTGACAGAAGAGCTCGTGGGGTAGAAAAGTGATGAAAAATATATCAAAAACACAATCATAAAAAAAATTTTTTTAGATAAATAAGACGTTTACAGTTATACTTTTTCATTTATAAATAAGTGAAAAGCTGCACTTCTCATCAAAATAACTCGAACTTAGGGCAGCCTTTACAAAGAAGATAACGTCCTACCAGACTTTTTAAATTATATAAGATATATTATGATGTTCTTTACATGATTATGTAATTGTAATATAGTTAAAAAAAAGTAAGTACTTAATAAAATAAATGATTACCAAAAGAAATTAGGTTTTACAAAGCATTAATTTTTGCCCTTAATAACATTGGTTCTTAAATATTTAAGCAAATTAACATAATACATAACATGTCTATAATAACCCCGTATGCAATGCGTCTTCTTATTCTAAGTTATTTAATAACTTGTGCAGTGTAGACACAAGGAAAAAAAGCTCTACTTCATTGGCTTAACACAGAAAAACAGTATTTAATCAAATGGTCCTAAAAACTAAAAAACAATAAGGAAAGATCTACATTTTACCTTTAACCTTCATATAAATACCTACCCATTACGCATTCTAGGTTTAGTTTTAATTTCTTAATGTATTATTTATTTGTTTGATGTGTAATAAAGTATTTTCTATCTATCTATCTATCTAAATAAATATGAATATGTAAATAAGTATAGCTACTGGCTCCAGGATCCCACACACCGGACAATGGTCAGCCGTCCGTGTATTCGGAATTCTACATTCTGCAGGGACCCGCTCACGAGATATTATGCTGTAGACCAACTCACCACTCGCGTACACCTATTTAATCCTACTAATATTACTCGTATATACGCGGAATTTGTGAGGATGAAGTTAAATAAATATCTTTATTATTGTGAAGTTTCATCAAAATCCATGCAGTCGTTTTTACAAGTGTAAGTAAAAACGACTGCATGGTCTATCTAGCTTTCAAATGTGGCTACTTTGTATAAATAACACCAGTTACTCAAACAGAAACAAACAAAAACCAGATGAAGAAGTTTTCATTTAAAAAAATATTAAATCGGCTTTTTTTTTTAAATAGCCAACATTATAATTTTTTGTCCCTAATTTTTATCGATAAATTTATGTCGTGTATCCGTACATTTCGTTTCATCAAGGTTCGAAAATACACATTATGTCATTGTATATTTTATTATTGTTTTATTTGATTTTGTAAATTTTCCTATAGTCTGTTTATACCTACATAGATTTAGTTTACTGTTTTTTTTTATTGATGTAATTAATAAGTGAAGTTAAATAAATATCTTTATTATTGTGAAGTTTCATCAAATTAGGAATTAATAGGAAAATTTACAAAATCAAATAAAACAATAATAAAATATACAATGACATGTGTATTTTTTTAAGTAACTTACATTACTTACACTTGTAAAAACGACTGCATGGAGTTTGATGAAACTTCACAATACCTAATAAAGATATTTATCTAACCTCACTTATAAATTACAGCAATAAAATAAAACAGTAAACTAAATCTATGTAGGTATAAACAGACTATAGGAAAATTTACAAAATCAAATAAAACAACAATAAAATTATACAATGACATGTGTATTTTCGAACCTTGATCAAACGAAATCCACGGATACACGTCATAAATTAATCGATAAAAATCGGATAAAAAAAAAGGTTTAATATTTTTAATGAAATCTTCTTCATCTGGTTTTTGTTCGTTTCTGTTTGAGTAATCGGTGTTATTTATACAAAGTAGTCTCATTTGAAAGCTAGATAGTTTACCTAGCTACCGAAATTAGAAGAAAATACAATTTTGGTACAAAAACATATAAATGAATTCAATTCCGACAGGAAAACTATTCGATTTCCATTTCAACGTGCTAATCCAGTATTGGTGATCATGAAATATCAACTCGGCTTTCGTTTAAAACTAATAATTAGAGATTCGATGCCGTTATGCCGTAAATATTCATGAATATATCGCAGTTCTCCGTAATCGGGACATAATGAGGGCACCACTATCGCACATAAACTAAGCGCTAATAGATTATGCTAAACAGGGGGTTATTCTGGGGTGGGCTGATAACATTTGTATGCGATTTAGTTTATTAGGTCGTGGTTTTGCAGCGGTAACATTTTGCTAGATTGTTTTGGTTTGTTCTATTTCGACTACCTCTGTGGCTCGGTGGATGAAAGCTATGTGAGATCTACAATTTCTGGTTTCAGGTCTGGGTGTTTTTAATATTTTATATGAGTATGTATGTGTATATAAGCTAACCTACAGAATAAAATCTATGAAGTACATCGTTAACCTAACACGCATAGTACAAGCTCTGCTTAGTTGGGGTGAGGTCATGTTGTGTGATTAGTCCGGAAATATTTATTTTAATTGGTAAACAAACAGTATATAAATACTTTAAAATAATAAACTTAAACTAAACATAAACGAATAAAGTTTCCACAGTAACATAAGAGTAATTAGCATAGATACTTCATGAATTTTAACTAAAATAATCCTAGTATGAAACTAAGTTACAATAACTTGTTGTTACTTGAAAACTATTATATTTATTATTGTAACGGAAAACCTTAACGTTTTTGGTGTAATTACAGTCATTGACAAATGAAGTCAATCAAAACAGAAGCACAGGGCATACATGGACAGGTCAACTTAAAATTATCAAGGAAATAACATTGTCTTGACTTGAAGTTCGCTTCAATTTTGTATGCTGTGTTAGGAAGCGAAACGGTCTACCCTCATTCTGTTATTTTTAATTTGCCATTTATCCTAATTAATCCAGGCACGTATGTCGCGCGATATTTATCATACTTACCACATATTTATCATGCAACACTTAGCCCTTATGCGATAAAGGTTTGATCCTCTTTAGTGATAAACAAAATGTTGTAATTCTCTGCCAATCTTGTTATCTCGTACAACGTAACGCAATTAAATGTATTACTATTGAGTTACATGCAATTTAGTACTAGGTTTCTAATAGCTGAATCGGCTTCGGTAGTATCAAGCAAATTCTCACCCGAACGTCCGTATACTCAATTGTCGTTGTCCGTATACAACACTTAGGGGAAGAGTGGCATGACGGACACCTTAAAGTTTGAAGGGCAACAAAACTCTAATTTTCATTATTTAAATGGTTTTATTGAGATAGAAACAAAAAAGCCGTGTTGGCTAAGTGAGGACACTCGACTTGCATTCCGAAGGTCGTTCGTTTAATCCCCGCCACGCACCTCTGGATTTTTCTTCTTGATAAATTTATGTGCGCTTTAAACACGTGCTTTAACGGTAAAGGCAAACATCGTGAGAAAACCGGCATTTTCTGAAAACTTTAAAGAGTTTGAAGGACATGGTGACATTTAATTAACCAACCTGCAGCCAGCGTGCTGAATTAAGGCCTTATCTATCTCGCCATGAGAGAAGTCCCTGTGTCCAGCAGTAAGACTCTATTAATGTGATGATGATGATAATGGAGAATGAGAGATGAGAACAACTCTTGTTTTAGTAATCTTCGAGAATAAAGAGCTTAAGGCACTTCACTTATGCAAGAAGTAATATATAATGCACAGTGGTAACTTATATTTGTCATGAGAGCTTTTGCCCCAACTTGCCTGCTATCCCGTCTTGCCCACAATCACCCCGAGCCAAAACAATGGAAGCCCAGATTGCTGCTATACAAGACCTTTTTACAAATGTATTTGTAATTTGCCATGAAATTAAAATGAACGGGACCGAAAAGTTCTCGAAGGGAAGCCGCAGGCGTAGGACGTCCACCTACTGGGTGAACAGATAACTTGGTAAACGGATACGGTTTCACGGTGGATATCCTACTGAAATGTTGTAGTTTTAGTATACCTTATTATAATTTAAATACAATTGTGAACTATATAAAAAAATCAAAGAATGATCAAAGATTTTCGAGATATGATTAGTAGGTATTTCAATTATATATATGGCTTGGATATTTTCCTGACGATTGCTTTTGCTACACAATTTTTTCTTAATCTGTAAAACAGATCTCTTTAATATATGCCTCTTATAATGTTATTTTCATTTAGGAAACACCGAAAAGAAAAGGTACCTTTAAAACATACAAACACAAATTTGTGCACATATTACTTTATACTTAATTATCAAATTTTAACTTATATCATAATTACTTTCTCGATAATACCAACTCGCTAATTAAAGGATAATTATCCCATGCTACAATAAACACCTACACATTTCCATGACGATAAATAATGAAATTTCGTTAACGTAAATATTGGCGCGTCAAGTTAAAAACAAAACTCATTTTACGGTTTTTGCACACTTGTTAATGACGCCGGGATTAATTCCCGTTAATTATGACAATCCCTGCCCGGGACGGTGCTGAGTCATTCGGCTTTTAGATTATTCCCGAATCAGCCGTTAGAGCCGAAAGGACTTATAGCAAAAACTTAATTTTTATTTCTTTTGTATCATAAATAATGCGCTAGTTTAACAGGAGTTTTTTTTGTCCATGAGTGTTATGTATCAATCAAGTATAAATCAATTTGTGCAAGCATTAAATTGTTGTTTGGTTTACTAAATATAAAAAAAATATTATTAGTACCATTTAATTTGTCAAAAATTGGTTAATTTCTTCTATAAAATATGATAAGCAACTCATATACTATTCTGTGTGAAAGGTTCATGTTTATACAGTATTATATATCGTGTATTGTTATTTATGAAGTAAACTAAAAGTATAAGGCCCTGGTTAACCATATCCAAGTTAAGTTGATGTTAAAATATAGAGCTATTTCGCTAAGTATGGTCCGGAGAAGTCATCTACCTTCTAGGTCTCCATGCCCAATTTCAGACCAAATCGTCACTTTACATCAGGTGATATTGTGGTCATATGAAGGTTTATCTAGCAATAAAAAAGAGTTGACATGTTAGAAAGCTAGATAGCTCTTGACATTAACCATTGCTTAGTTTACTCAGATTTTGTGCAATAAGCCCTATATTATTTTCGGCTTCGGTCTCATTTTCGGCCTCACGCGCTCTGATTTGACCTTGGGCCCATCACTAGCCATCACTTTTATTGGCCCTTTGTTCCTTTAATGCCAGTTTTTGTGTTGTCTTAATGACATTGCGAGTTCTCTCCGAAACGAGATGATTATTTTTAAGTACTTTGCCAGTGTTTGGTGAAATTTGGGTCTTTTCGACGTAGCCTGGGGTTTTCTTAGACTCATTTCCTTGATCCGCTTTCATCCGCTGAATGGTGTTCTTCCTTTAAAAGGACGTACCTTGACAATTTGAAAATTGTATAGGCGTGGTTATAAAGAAGGTTGGGTTTTTTTTTGTTTTACAAACTCCGCTTAAACATTGTCAAAGCATGTTAAGACGAAAAACAGTCTGGAAAATCGCTTAATCTTTCGTTGAATCAACAGTGGCATTAGGTTCGGTTTCCGTCGATCTTTTTTGTATCAGAAATCTAGTATCCGTAATACAAGCTTAGAACATGACGGCACGGGTGCTGAATGTGTGTGAAAATAATCTTGACCTCTAAGGATTCATATTTAATGAATCCTTAGAGGTCAAGAAGCATGATGACTATTTATAAAATAGGTATTATGCTTTGTCCATCTGATAGCAAGTCAAAAAATACTGGATACCTATTTTTTGCTTTATCAATTTAATGTGCCAATATTATAGACTCTATATCTACTTATATTATATAGATCATCATAGTTTCAAAGCGGGGTCTTTTGAAATATAACTTTAGTAGAAATCATATCATCATACCTAACTTCAGTGCGATGTTTTTATTAATAAAATAACAAACTTATTTTTTAGTCATCGATCCTATTGATTAACTTAATATGATGCATTATTATAACACAATCTCAAAATTAAAAACTAGTTTCCAACCCTTCAAAGTGGCCTTTGTCTGTACAAGCACATATCCTACTTTATATTCTCCCAGTACATGTCTACTTCGGTCTTATTCCTCGCACGAAATAAATCTCCCTTTATTTATCCTTTCCACGATACTGCGGGAGGACAGAGCGCATAACCCTACATCATTGTGCCTGGGGACCTATCGAAACCCTTTTGCACGGCTATTCTTATTTACGGAATCTGCAGGTAATGCCTTTTAGTTTTCTATCACAATACCTAACCAGAAACTAGGACCTATAAGCTCCTATGTATCCAGGAGCTTATCCCTAATAGGTCCTTTTTTATTCTGAAAATAAAATCGAATCTAAAATTGATCTGTAATCGTTATTATGTTTTAACCATGTATTGTAGAATAGGCAAGATGACTACATAAAATGGATATTCTGTTTAATCCCCTTGTTTGCCCGTCCAAAAATAATGGACAACTATTTATCGATTTATCAATTTCAAAG
Organism: Gymnoscelis rufifasciata; assembly: GCA_929108375.1. Lineage (NCBI taxonomy): Eukaryota > Metazoa > Arthropoda > Insecta > Lepidoptera > Geometridae > Gymnoscelis > Gymnoscelis rufifasciata. The sequence goes on from OV815314.1 coordinate 14,951,464, forward strand.
AAAGAGCACCAAAGTCTCGGAGTGATTGTTTTGCGTGGGGATATTTCCAAAAATAATATAAAAAAAATGTTCTTTTTCAATAATCGTTAATGACGAACAATTGTTTTTTTTAGTTGCTACCTTATTCTTTTGAAGCAGCATAGAATTTTAAAAAGAAATTTATAAATATATTTTTATTTTTGTTTCCGGACATCCACACAACAACATTTAGCCCCGTGGTAAGCTCTTAGCTTGTGTTACGGGTACTAGACATCTGATTTACTTAATATAATAGACATACGTACAAAGTTATTTTTTACTATACATATTAAACACCCAGACCAAGGAAAATAATCTCGATTTTTTGTGTAATCTAAAAAAAATTGCGAACGACTGTCACACTGTTGGCAGTAAAGCTCAGAACAAATGAACATATCTCGCTGTTAATCTTAATAACCATTTCCGTTTCGTTATTATAATATGTTTTTCAGTAGGTAGCTTTATATTCTTTTGACGTGACAACGTCTTATAAATTGGTTTGCCGGGTGACACTTCAAGAAACTGCGTTACGCTCCGCTCACGTTATGCGCTCACAATGAGAGCGAGTGAGAGGAACGCGTCCCTTCCACTCGGGCATGGTTAGCCCGCCTAAGAGCGAGAGAGACAGACATAAAAAGTGAAAGGCACGCGTCCCTTCCACTCGATCACAGTTAGCCCGCCTAAGAGCGAGAGAGACAGAGCGAGAGAGAGAGAGTGAGAGAGATAGGCATACACATCTGTTCATGTCTTGCGCTTCTATTTCGCTTAGGCGCCTGCATATTAAAATTATTTTACCACTCAAAGTCGTTGTCACGTAAAACTTTCGCCCGTATACCGACTTTACAGGCAACCAATTTTTTTTTATTATGTAATCTAAAAAAAATATATTTTTGACTTGTTTTAAATTATACGTAGAAATTACCACACATGAAAGTTTCGAAAATTATTTTGCAACATGTACCTACCCCAGATACCTTTTAAATGATCACCTTTTAACTATATTATGACAATATTCAAGACTTTTGACTTAAAACGGGTAACATACCATGGTATGACGGTTTTTGAGTTTTCAGATATTAAAAACCATGATAATTTAAAAAGTTATATAGTATTCGAATCATGGTAACCCGTTTTAAGTCATAATATTGTAGCACAGACTCCCAGACTACCACTATCGTGCCGTTTTGTCGGAATGTTTGCTCAGATTTGGAGTGTTCGGGCCTGTCACTCGGCCGGCAGACATATTCTAAATATCTTCGTATATAATTGAACGAAATCGGATTGCCTCTATGTAATTTTGCAATAACCACTTTTTACTAAATCCTTATCGCTCACAGCGACAGTCTTCTTTAACTGTTTTCGGTTTTTATTATTTTTGTGGTGATTATATTAATTGAAAAAGATTTATCTAACCATTATCATAATTTAATTTTTTTATGAGTTGTGTTGTAATCATCAGGTGGAGTGATTTTGACGGCATTTCATTTGTTGAACTTTATGAAATCGTTGGTTCACATGAAGATATTGAATTAAATTCATATTTTTACAGCAACCAGCAAATATTGACATCATAACAAATTAATGTTACAAATTGTGAGTCTATTTTTATTCCCACAAATAGTGAGGCCGTATCTACGTGAAACTCATCTTGTAAAATTACGCGTTTTTGCAACACGCTTTTTCATTACTGTGAATGTAATATATTTTAATACCGTGATGTATTAAATAGTTTTTCATTAAAGGGTATTAGGGAAAAAAGGGTCTTGACAGTCTTACAGAGAGACAATATTATGAAATACCTTAGTTTATCGTGTTTTGATACAAGATAAAAAATCATGTATTTCCATTGTTTGGTTTTACAAAACTTAGACACGTCAAAATTAAAATACAAAAAAAATAATGATCATAGATGCTTAAAGATGATTTGAAATGAGGAACCCTAAAAAGTGTACTTAAGTATAATATGATTATGGAGTTATATATTAAATTATTAGCTTATTTTATAAATCACTAGTAGTGCCGCGCGGTGTGGTCCGGAGAAGCCATCTTCTAGGCCTTCAAGCTCCATCTTAGACCACGTCGTCACTTTACATCAGGTGAGATTGTGGTCAAATGAAGGCCTATCCAACTAAAAAAAAAGTGGAACAAACAGGCAGAGATACTTTCGCATTTTTAATATTAGTATGGATTTATGTAATACATACGCTTATAAGAAGTCACATTAAGAATGCCATTTATATTGAAAGTACCTACAAATTATAAAAGGTAGACTTTTCTTTTGACGAAAAACCGTGAGAGCAATGAGTAACTTTTGATTTAAAAACTTCCACAAATGCATTTCTATGCACGAGTCAACGACCTTACCAAAGCAATGTCAATACCATTGCGATGTTTCGATTATCTGCGATTCGATACAATCGCTGCAGGTGTAACTCGATTCCAACACAATTCGACTGGCTTCATCCGATACGTGTGCTATAAAGAGAAGGAGCTCTATTGTTCTTTTATTTTAAGATTGGGTTTGTTCAGAACTCTGCGATTGTTCTAGAATGTATTCGTTATTATTCTACTCGTTTTGTATAAGTGTTACAAGTATTGTATTAATAGTAATTTATTGATAATATAAATTATAAGCCACCATATCGGTTTTAACGTGGTTGCCCACTGCCACAACTTTTGCAAAATATAATAACTAATATCACAATTATTCTTAAAAGTCAAAATCTGAAATAAATAATAATTCTTAAAAATAATTAAAATAATGTCCAATGTATAACTCCCCTAACGCCGAGGGTCAAGGGTTTGTATGTTCTACAAGCACTTTCTCCTTGGTCTGGGTGTTTAATATGTATATTAAAAAATATCTATGTATGAAGGTATATCAGATGTCTAGTACCCGTAACACAAGCTAAGAGCTTACCACGGGGCTAGATGTTGTTGTGTGGATTGTCCGACCAGATATTGAAATCATTACAAAATAGTATTACAAATTGTGAGTCTATTTTTATTCCCACAAATAGTGCGGCCGTATCTGCGTGAAACTCATCTTGTGAAATTACGCGTTTTTGCAGCACGCTTTTTCATTACTGTGAATGTAATATATTTTAATACCGTGGTATAAAATAGTTTTTCATTAACGGGTATTAGGGAAAAAAGGGTCTTGACAGACTTACAGAGAGACAAAATTATGAAATATCTTAGTTTATCGTGTTTTAATACAAGATAAAAAAACATTTATTTCCATTGTTTGGTTTTACAAAACGTAGACACGTCAAAAATAAAATACAAAAAAAAATAATCATAGGTGCTTAAGTTAAAGATGATTTGAAATGTGGAACCCTAAAAAGTGTACTTAAACTGAGCTGGAGCTGACTGCCAACCTTCAGTAATGAAGTGGCACCTTAAGAAGAAGAAGAAGAAAAAGTGTACTTAAGTAAAATATGATTATGGAGTAATAAACATATATATTAAATTAATTATTAGCTTATTTTTTAAATCACTAGTGCCCTGCGGTGTAAAGGATTTTCCCGCTACATTAAATTTTCCCGCGGTAAAGTAGTATGTCCTTTCTCATGCTCATGAAAATCTGTGTACGAAATTTAATTTAAATCATTTTATTCGTATTTGAGTGAAATATTTTTTCGTGTTTCGTAATGTGGTCCGGAGAAGCTATCTAACCTTCTAGGTCTTCATGCCCCATCTTAGACCATATCGTCACTTTACATCAGGTGAGATTGTGGTGCAATGAAGGACTATCTAACTAAAAAAAAAGTGGAACAAACGGGCAGAGATACTTTCGCATATAAAATATTAGTATGGATTTACGTAATACGCTTATAAGAAGTCACATTAAGAATGCCATTTATATTGAAAGTACCTACAAATTATAAAAGGTAGACTTTTCTTTTGACGAAAAACCGTGAGAGCAATGAGTAACTTTTGATTTAAAAACTTCCACAAATGCATTTCTATGCACGAGTCAACGACCGAACCAAAGCAATGTCAATACCATTGCGATGTTTCGATTATCTGCGATTCGATACAATCGCTGCAGGTGTAACTCGATTCCAACACAATTCGACTGGCTTCATCCGATACGTGTGCTATAAAGAGAAAGAGCTCTATTGTTCTTTTATTTTAAGATTGGGTTTGTTCAGAACTTTGCGATTGTTCTAGAATGTATTCGTTATTATTCTACTCGTTTTGTATAAGTGTAACAAGTATTGTATTAATAGTAATTTATTGATAATATAAATTACTAGCAGCACGCCCCGGCTTTGCACGGGTCATCATCATCTCAGCCGTAAGACGTCCACTGCTGGACATAGGCCTCCCTCAAAGATTTCCAGTAGTTTCGGCTGGCAGCGGCCTGCATCCACCGTGAGCCCGCAGCCTTCACCAGATCGTCCGTCCATCTAGTTGGTGGACGTCCTACGCTGCGCTTGCCGATCCGTGGTCTCCATTCTAGAACTTTTCGGCCCCAACGACCATCTGTTCTGCGTGCTATATGGCCTGCCCACTGCCACTTCAAAGAGCTAATCCGTTTGGCTAGGTCGGTGACCCGCGTTCTTCTACGGATCTCCTCATTTCTGATTCGATCCCGCAGAGAAACCCCGAGCACAGCCCTCTCCATAGCTCCTTGAGCGACTCTGAGCCTGTTGATGAGACCAATAGTGAAGCACCACGTTTCGGATCCGTATGTCATCACTGGCAACACACATTGATTATAGACTTTCGTCTTGAGGCACTGCGGTATATTCGATGAAAAGACGTGTCGTAGTTTTCCGAACGCTGCCCATCCGAGTTGCACAGGTAATTATTCAAAATTGTTTCAAAATTATTCGAATTTTTCTCGCCGTAAAATCCATCCTTAAACTACAACGAATATTAAAAAAAATAAATTGGCTAAATTGGTATAGGCGTTGTTGAGTTATGCGCTTAGCAACACATTTTGCGATTCATTTTTAACCCCCGACAAAAAAAGAGGGGTGTCATTGTTTGACGTGGCTATCTGTCTGGGACATCATAGCTCCCGAACGGATGAGGTGAGTTTGGCGCGAGTGCTCTTAGACATATTTCATGAAAATCGGTTGTGCCGTTTAAAAATTGTGGGGGTTAGAGTGGGGAAGGAAAACCGAAAATCTGCAAAAATCGAGTGGGGTATCAAATGAAAGCGCATTGCGTGCACATTACACATTATTATGGTGTTTTACTTTTAAGGAAATTGAAGGATTCGACTCGGGGGTTTTTCTATTTTAAATTTAGATTTATTATTTTTAAGAAGATTAAGGTAAGAGAAAACATACTATTGATTGCGAACACGGTTAAGCAAACATCGGACGAGTTTTTTCGAGCATAACTTTATTCATATTATTCACCAAAATATTGCAGGACTATTAAATAAATCGGATGTATTGGCACTACATATAGACGATATAAACAAACAACAGCATATTGATTTAGATATTATCTGTTTATCTGAACATTTTATTCCCTTAGGACAAGAGGACTTGATTTGCATACCTAACTTCAATCTCGCAACATGTTACTCCAGGTCAAAAAACCGTGGAGGAACTTGTATCTTAGTGAAAAATGGAATAACATATACTGTTCTAACAGCAGTAAATAAGTTATGTATAGAATCTACTTTTGAGTGCTGTGCTATACATTTAAATCAATATAATATAACGCTAGTGGTACTTTACAGAGTGCCCAACTCTAAAAACCTTAATTTATTCTTTAAAAAACTAGAGGAATTATTAATTTTAGTATCTAAGAATAAAAATAATGTAATAATTTGCGGAGACTTTAACATTGACATTTTAAAAATTAATAGGACATCTCTTGACTTTGAAAATTTATTGCTCTGTTATAACATAAAATTAAATATAAGACAACCCACACGAATCTCTAGTAATAGTTGTATTGATAATTTTGCTATTACTTTCAAAAGAAGTTGCAAAAGCCAGGTGTTAGACTTAGGGCTTTCAGATCATACGGCTCAATTATTAACATACCCAGTACGAAAAATAAATAAAATTAAGAGCTGGGCAATTTTCAGAAGGGATATAAGCAGCGAAAATTTGGTAAAGTTTAAGCAAAGTATCGATAGTCTTTCTTTTTCAGAAATGTATCAAATTGAAAATGCCAATGAGGCTTACAATGTATTTTTTGACACATTTAAGCTGTTCTATAATCTGTGCTTCCCTTTAGTAAAAATAAACATAATTAATAATAAAAAACAAAAATGGATGAGTAAAGGTATTAAACTGTGTGTTAAAAAACATAGGGAACTTCTTCTGACATATCGTAAACGACCAAATAAAATAAATCAATCAACTTTAAAGACATATTCGAAAAGACTAAAAAAAAATTATTAAATTAACTAAATTATCTCAAAATAGCTACGACATACTAAAATCTGATAATAAATCAAAAACAATTTGGAAACTTATAAAAAACGCAAAACAAACAGAACCGAGAGTAAATATTTCTAATATAATTCGCGACAATACCAACTTTACTGACCCACATGACATTGCAAACATATTTAATGATTTTTTTATTGACCAAATTGACTCAAATAAAAACAATACTCCAAACCATAAGATTACTTTTAACTCTATTATGAATTCTATATATATCCCACCAACAGTTCCGCAAGAGGTTAGAAACGTAATTAAATTGCTAAAAAATAAAAAAAGTATCGGATATGATGATATCTCGATTATAGTTATAAAATTTGTAAGTGACTCTATATGTGGTCATTTAAGCTATCTTTACAATCTCAGCGTGACAGATGGCATATTTCCTGACAGACTCAAACCCGTAATTATTAAGCCTCTGTATAAAAATAAGGGAGGAAAATGTGAGCTACAAAACTATCGACCTATAGCAATAACGTCCGCTTTCTCAAAAATTTATGAAAAATTGATATTTAACAATATCAACACTTTTTTGGACAAAAATAACATTCTTGCAAATGAACAACATGGCTTTAGAAAAGGTAGATCCATAAATGGGGCTATTTTTGATTTACTGTCTAAAATCATTACTGGTATGAACGACAGAACTCACATTAGCGCCATATTTATGGATATGACCAAGGCGTTTGACTATGTTGATCATAATATTCTATTAAGTAAATTATACGCTTATGGTATTAGAGGTAGCGCATTTCTTCTTCTTAAATCGTATCTCACTAATAGGGAACAAATGACAGAAATTTCTAGAATTTGCACAAAAAATAAAACAGAAATCAAATACATATCTGGAAAAAGAACAATCAAGTATGGCGTACCCCAAGGAAGCGTGTTAGGGCCATTACTATTTATAATCTACATTAACGACCTTCCTTTGCATATTCCGCACCCTATGGTTCTTTTTGCAGACGATAGCACTGCGATCGTAAAATGTAGAGACATTAATACTTACGAGACGGACTTAAATTCTACTTTACAGAAGATATTAGAGTGGTTAACTAAAAATAATTTGAACGCCAACCTTGACAAAACAAAAATAATGCATTTTTCACAAAGGACACATATTCCTGACATTAAATTATTTTATCAAAATCGACATATTCAAAATACTGCAAATACAAAATTTCTAGGACTTCAAATTGACAAACAGCTAAACTGGAATTTACAGGCTGAAGAAATATGCAAAGCACTGAGTAAATCAGCGTACATGCTCTACAAAATGAAAGACGTTGTTAGTCTAGAGGCACTAAAAACAATATATCATGGCTATGTCTCTTCTAAACTACGATACGCTATTATTTTTTGGGGGAATTGTTCTCAGAGGGAAACTATATTTAAAGCTCAAAAAAGATGTATTAGGGCAATGTATGGTCTGAAACCCACAGAAAGCTGTAAGACATATTTTCAGTCGTTAAACATATTAACGTTGCCGGGGCTCTACATTTTCGAGGTTTCCGTCTTCGTTAAATGTAACCTACATTTATTTGAAAAACCGTCACACACACGTAGTAGACGGGATGAACATCGCCTGTGCTCTGCTAGAGCAAACACAGCACTAGTGAGCAAAAGTTTTTTAGGAATGGCACCTAAAATTTACAATAAAATACCCAAAAATATAAAGGAGTTACAATTGACAATGTTTAAGAACGAACTCCATAAACTTTTGACCACTAAATGTTATTATCACGTAAATGAATTTTTGACTGATAAATAAAATTATAATTGAAATTGAATTTAATTGAATCTGACATTTGGATTGATTTTACTTATAATTAATTTTCCGTAATTTTATCTGTTTTCTAAATATTTTCCTTGTTATTTACATAAAATATTTGCATGCTCTAAATAAGCAAAACATGTATGGAACTGTAACAACTGAACATCTATTTGTAATTAAATTGTAACCCATGTTTGCAAATAAACATTATTCTTATTCTTATTCTTAATGCTCAAATTGGTGTAACCGACAACAAACATAAACTTGGTTCGGGTCAATTGGTGTAACGTTAGTTTTTTGAAGAAAGTATTTTTATATTGGTGTATGTGGGGTTATAATTTTTCGTTCAAGCTAAGAATTAGTGTAAGAGCAATGCTGTTTTGCCAAGATACATACACCAACTTAACCTTCTACGGTCTTAGGAATACAACAATTTGACTTATGTAAATGGATCACATACCTACTCAGTTACAACATAATTTCTTCAAAATTCACAGTTAAAATGTGTAGCGTAACTGTATTTTTTTAAAGCTAGATTTCTATTATTATGCTATTCAAAAGAGCAAAAAAAAAACAAAAAAACTGTATTTTACGTGTTTTGTTGGTTAACCCAATTGAACCTGCAACCGACGATATGTACAATATATATGCTATATGCTAGGGTTTAGTTCTGAAAATAACTTTTTGAATGGGATTAGTAACCTGTTAACGAATTATTAACTACTAACTAAGCGACAAAATATTATCAAGCAACAATTTTTTTATTTCCGCACACGACCATTCAGTAGGGAGCCGACCCCGCGCGGTAGATTATTTCGTGATCTTAACCCCGCTTATTGTCACAAAACTATAATAGTTAGAGATATGATGTTAGGACGTTTTTTGTAGATAATGATAAGTTCTACAAAGTTGTAATACATCACTTTGTTATTTATTTAATAGTTTTCGCAGCATTCGCGATTAAAGAAAGATTTTAGGTTCTTTTTTTTGCACCTTGGGTTACATTATCGGAGTTTGGTAAGGAGTCATATTATTTTTGAAAACTAAATATAGCCTATGTCACTCAGGGATAGTGTAGCTTTCGCATGGTGAAAGAATTTTTTAAATCGGTGCAGTAGTTTCAGAGCCTATTCGAGACAAACAAACAAACAAACAAAAAATCAAACCTTTCCTCTTTATAATATTAGTATAGATAAGCCACCATATCGGTTTTAACGTAGTTGCCCACTGCCACAACTTTTGCAAAATATAATAACTAATATCACAATTATTCTTAAAAGTCAAAATCTGAAATACATAAATAATAATTCTTAAAAATAATTAAAATAATGTCCAATGTATAACTCCCCTAGAGCCGAGGGGTCAAGGGTTTGTATGTTCTACAAGCACTTTCTCCTTGGTCTGGGTGTTTAATATGTATATTAAAAAATATCTATGTATGTATGTATATCAGATGTCTAGTACCCGTAGCACAAGCTAAGAGCTTACCACGGGGCTAGATGTTGTTGTGTGGATTGTCCGGAAATATTTATTTATTTATTTATAACTACACGAAATATAAATAATGTCAATTTATTATAATTATTATCATTAACAATGATTATGAATGTTAGTTATTATTATGGTTGTCGTTGGGTAATACGCGGCCATCAAATTCAATAACAGGTTTGAAGACAATGTTTCTTTATATTAATTTAAAATAAATACTTTTAAGCTACATAACTAAAATGTACAAATGAGATGAATTTTAGTCGCCATTTAAAAAAAAAACTTTTAATCAATTTACACTTTATTATACACAACATAGAAGAAAAGAAAATACAAAATAAATAACAAGAACAAGGGGCGGCCTTGTCGCTTAAAAACCTCATACTTCTTGCATTTAACTATATTCCAAAAATATATTTCTCAAGTCAACGACCTATCCAAAACAAAACGCAAGACCGTTATTGGTCACGTATGTCAATATCATTGCGATGTTTCGATTATCTGCGATTCGGTACAATCGCTGCAGGTGTAAATCGATTCAGCGCAATTTGAAACACTAGCTTTATCCGACACGTGTGCTATAAAGATAAAGGATACGATTGTCCTTTTAATTTAGGATTGGGTTTATTTCAGAGCTTTGCGATTGTTCTAGAAGTATTATTGTATCTATTATCATACTATTAAATAAATATTTCCAGAAAATCCATATTACAACAACTAGCCCCGCGGTAAGCTCTAAGCTTGTGTTACGGGTACTATACATCTGATAGACGGACGGACAATACATTGTTTCTATACGAGTACGCCGTGTTGGCTAAGTGGGAGGACACTCGACTTTCATTCTGAAGGTCGTGGGTTCAAACCCCGCCACGCACCTATGGATTTTTCTTCTTGAGAAATTTATGTGCGCTTTAAACACGTGCTTTAACGGTGAAGGAGGAAACATCGTGAGGAATCCGGCATGTTCTGAAAACTTTAAAAAGGAGTTTGAAGGACATGTGACATTCACCAACCCGCACTTGGCCAGCGTGGTGAATTAAGGCCTAATCTCTCTCGTCAAGAGAGAAGTCCCAGTGTCCCAGCAGTGGGAACGTTAATTGGGTGATGATGATGATGATGATACGCGTACGAGAGTAATTACTATTTAGATTTATAATGGGATATTTACCATGATTGATTGTCTTTCGAGTTTCCCGATATTTCGGCACAGTTATTTTCGCCATGAACACGGTCGAACTGAAACTGCAGCGATTGGAGTAACAGTTTTATTGGCAGACAAATCCATCTACCCTCTATCACTCTTTTATTACGAGTCGTTATAAAAGAGTATATATATAGGCCATAGCCTGCCGAATAAAGGAACACTTATGGGCTATAAAAAATGTGGATATTCATAAATCGGCTATAGCGGAACACATTTTAGAGGCGGGCCCTAACCATTGGATTGAGCTACACAAACCACAAGTAATCTCAGTAGAAAAACACTATATACCTAGATTGGTACAGGAGGCTATTGAGATTACCAAACACAGGAACTTCAACCGAGAAGATGGTTTTCAATTATCTGGAACCTGGAACCCTGTTGTGAAGATGTGTAATAATCAAAAAAAAGTAATTGTCTTTTTTCAGCTGTCCTTATAACCTAAACAGTCTTTCTCGTAATGTTTCTGCCTTCCAATCGTTTAATCTTGACAAAGCTTGATAAATTAAATCACATTTTGCTTAGTAACAACTGAGAAAGATATATTGTTTTAAGCCATACTAATATAATTATAAATGCAAAAGTAATTCTGTCTGTCTGTTTCTCTTTCAGGCAAAAACTGCTGAACCGATTTAAATGTAATTTGGTACACAGCTTCTCTAAAACCTGAGAAAGGACAAAGGCCACTTTGCGAAGAAAATTCATTATAACGCGGGCAACACCGCGGGGCACTACTAGTGAAATATATTACAAGGACTTCACAAAAAAATAAATTGAGGTTTCATGACTGGACAGAATGAAAACAATTGACAACAGTATCATTTGTTTTATAAATGTACAAGCGAGGTGTAAATAAAAAATACATTACTCTGTCGTGTATTTTGTCTAGTCATGAAAACAATTTATTTTTTTAATAATTTTGTGAGCTCTTAGCAAAGCTATTAAAACAATATATATGTATTTTGTTTTGTTGTTCTTCCATTAAAAAGAACAGAAATTCAATTCGCTTTGCAATTTAGTGCTTGCTTATGGGGGGGGGGGGACACAAAAAATTTAAGCTCCTTATTAGTTGTTTACTTCAAATAATTCAAATACATTTTTTTTTTGCCAAATTAATGTTATACTTATTAAGTTCATCACATTTTTGTCTAAGTTAACCCACAAGTGTTTTTCTAGCGGTCCGCTCTCTTTGAGGTTTTTTCACTATGCTACATAGGAATAAATTTTCATAACCAAAAAATTTAAATAAAACCATGAAATTATGGCTGAATTGATGATGATGAGTTTCAATAAATACAAGATAAGATATCTAACAGAAGCTGCAAGAAACACACGATTTCTAAAATGAACCAAGATTTTATTGAAAGCTTTCGTACTGTCACTCTTAATAAGCGTTTATCGTTATTCATTTTTAAAAAACACTTTCGATCAACTCAGACTTGATGGACATTCTGTGAAACGTACAACCGAGCATTTCCCAGTCAGGTAAAATAACATTTGAGGTAAAATAAAATAACTTTGCTCCAGTCCATTGGAAGCAGGGAAATGGACAGGGTTCCCGACGTCGGTGTTTTCGTCACTAGATTTATGGCAAAGATCCAAAAGTTGAAAAAATCTGCCAAATGTTTATAAAAACGAGAGCCGAATTAATGCAAAAAAGTAACACGTTTTATCTGAGGGCGGGCGGAGTGGTAGCGGTAAGTATTGAACTAATTCTATTTGGTGTTTTTTATTGAATTTTTTAGTAGTGGTGAAAAAGGGTATTGTTTATTTTTATTTACGCACAGAGTGATCAACGCAAAATCAGAGGACATTTCACACTTATTATTATTTTTATGTGGGATAATATGTTTGCTTATTAAGGGTAACAAATCATTTTAATTTTACTTGGGTTCCGTACCCAAAGGGTAAAACGGGACCGCTCTTACTGTCTTACACTATAAGCACATATTATTAAAACCATTTTTTTGTGATATTTTTGTTTCCAAAATATGCTTATTGAGATCACAAATCATTTTAATCTTTTTTAGGGGTTTGTACCTAAAGGGTAAAACGGGACTGCTCTAACCACACGTCTTTTAGCACAATAAACAAATTTTATTGAAGCAAATGTTTGCGTTATTTTTTATTAGAAAATGTGTATAAACTAAGTATAAGGTATAAGTATAATGTAGTGTAAGTCTATCTCATACTTTATAAAATTTAATAAAACAAAATAAATAATATCTCCGGACAATCCACACACAACATCTAACCCCGTGGTAAGCTCTAAGCTGGTATTAATTACTTATAAATTTATAACTTATTGTAATAAATGTACTTGTACCAACCAAGCCATCGACTCAGCTCAACAAATATAACATAAATCAAAGACCGAACTGTGTAAATTCTCCTCGTATACAGATAGGTACACATCCCAGCCATTAATCAATTTAAAATCTCAAAAGATCACACTAAATCATACTGACTCCGAATATTGTTTTTAAAACTCTCCAAATATTGTTTCAGTCGCCAGCACTCGCACCGCGCCCTTACGGGACGTGCTAATGCCGCTTGATGGATGCGCGCACTGACGACGGCCGGATTACCGCGCAAAAACAGATACCGCTATATGTCGCACCATACGCAACGTATGAAGAAAACTTTTTAAATATCTGTTATTTTTCGTTTTGAGTCAGCGCTTCCTGATCCGAGGTCAACATTCGAGAAATTTGAGGTCCCAACGAACATGTTCTTTGTGCTACGTGTATAACCCCCCAAACAAAATGGGGTGTGATAAGTAAAACATGTGTATAGGTTTGTCCAACTGTCTGTCACAAACGAATTAACCGATTTTGATTTGGTTACCGGAAAGTGCTTTTAACCATGTTTCATATAAATTGGTTTAACCGTTTCAAAGATGACATGTTAAAGTGGCAATGAAAAATCAAAGGCTTACAAATATGCCCGTTTTGGGTACCAAATGAAAGGTCCTAACTTATACGTTACAAAACAGCAAATTCTATGAAAATCAGTTTATCATTTGAAAGATTTGAAGAGTAAATAATTTCAAAATGATGCTGTGTTGGGTTTTTTTTTATTTTAATTTAATCAAGTGGCTCTATATGTCACTGAAAAAATAAAAATTATAGTTACTTCGTCTTCCATTGTTCATGTTGAAATCTCTTTTCGTTGAAAATCTCCATCGCTCGAACGAATACTCTAGTTAATATTATACCCAAACGATATTTACGTTAGTTTCTAAGGCTTTAATAAATAATCGAGCTGGGCGCGTTTTTTTTTACTTTATGTTAATGCCGTAGTCTCAAACCTCTTGCTGTAACACAACTTCTATCAAACACAGGAGCTAAAGTCCTAAAAGGCGCTGCACTTGCTCGATGACAGAATAGAATCTTGCCAGGGAGATGCAGGTGCGGAATTAGTACTAAAGTTCGCCTCCATTTAGGTTTCTGAATGGATTTCTGCAAAGTAATGCCTGAATCTATCAATTATTTAAGAATTGTAATATAAATAACCCTCTAGGCAAGCTCTTTATCTGATTTTGAGGGTACTTAACCTCCACATTATAAAAAAATAACCGCATACTAACAACAATATGCCGACTGCCTCAGTGGCGCGGTGGGCGGAGGTCCGCTTGCGGTGCAAGAGGTAGCGGGTTCGATTCCCGCCGAGGGGTCAAGTGTTTGTATGTTCTGCAAACATTTTCTCCTTGGTCTGGGTGTTTAGTATGTATAATAAAAAATATCTATCTATGTATGTCTATTATATTAAGTATATCAGATGTCTAGTACCCGTAACACAAGCTTATAGCTTACCACGGGGCTAGATGTTGTTGTGTGGATTTTTCGGCAATATTCGGCAATATTTAATATCAAAAACCTCGTTCATAACTAAATCTGATCGTTAATTTTGAACAATAAACAGTAAAACAACAATAAACCCGCCCCGTTACAGCCATAAAAAGGAATAAAAGACAAACGCGGCATAATGTGGTGCCATAGCTCAACGCAACACGTTTGGTGGAAAGCTATAATATATTCGTATAGCTAATATATTCGTATAGGACGCCGCGGAAGATTTATAGCCTAGTATCGCGGGGCTAAGTTACAGGGGCGATGCAATACAATATATTACGATGGTAGGATATGTGAATTATATTTTCTGATTATGTTTCGGAATATGATATCTTTGAAATATATCTTCATTGGAATATTTGAATAATAGATTTTTGTAATACAAAATAGCATTTTATTATTAACAGCTTTCGCTTGCTTAAAAGCTTTCGTAAAATAACTGTGACAAAAGCGTAGAATGATTGATTCGTTGAACAAATATGTTTACAACATTAAGTATAATAAACTCAAAAATTTTACTTATCGTTTAATTTTTTATAAGCAGTAGGAGTGTTCAAGATTATCTGCAAATATCAGCAAATGAGTTAAAAATATATCTGACTTTTCAAATAAAGGTTTTTATCTTGACATTTGAAGTATTCCCCAGCTTTGAGAGATAAGATTGATAAGAGACTTATTTCCCAAAATAACCTAAAGGTTAACTTTTTCTATTTTAACAAAATAATTAGACTCATCTATCAATTTATTAAAGTCGTGGGTGTTGAATCTGAGACTTCAACTTCCGGTATCTTGCCAACAGGATATGACATTTTCAATGTAAAAAAAATCTTGTCCTAAAATATGCTGAAAAACCTATGTAATTTAAATAGGATATTGTGTTATTAAAACAGTTGTACCATGCATAGGACGTGGGTTGGCAGGAGGCTGTACGTATTGGCACGCTGTCAACTACACTAACGCGACATTTCAAAGTCAAAACGTTTATTTCGCGTATGCATACATGGGTCAACTTTAAGCTTATATAAATAAAAACTAAGAATAATCAAGGAAATAGCATTGACTTGACAGTTTGCTTTTTTTTATGCTGGATAAGCCTTCATTTGTCCACAATCTCACCTGATGTAAAGTGACGATGTGGTCTAAGATGGAGCATGAAGACCTAGTAGGTAGCTTCTCCGGACCACATTACGAAACACAAAAAAATCGCTTCACGCACTGGCCCAGCCCGGAGGGTGGTGACAAGCCGCGGCCGAAGCCTACCACTAGAGACTGTTTTAGCACCACCCGGAGGTCACGTGTAAGGATTCAGAGGGTTACCACTTACGGACGTGAACAGACAAAACCTCCAATTTTTAACACTGATTTGAGAAGCAAAAAGTTTCGTAATCTTTCTCGTTGTATTCTTCCAACTAATGAATTCAAGGTTTAAAGTCCACCTTTTTCTTAATCTTAAGTAAAATATAAATTGGTCCTACAACGTCAATTAAAAAAAATCCCTATGTCCTAAACCTATGACATAATCTTTAAAACTTTTGAATTATTTTGAGTACCCAAACCCGATTTCCAAAACCTAGCTCATTTCAGTTTCGAGCATCAATCCTTTATCCTCAATTCTCACGAGATTATAGAATAGCCGCACTGCGTAGAATGAGCACTAAAACACTAGACTCGAGTGCACTAAAATTTAGGCCTATATCCATCCTATAGCGGTAGAATATAGCCTATAGCTCTAGATATAGTCTATAGTACTAGCCTTAGTCTATAGGTGTAGGGTAGGGCTCTAATGCGTACCCCGTGTCGCTCAAGTAGTCTCGAGTGTTTGCGTTTTAGCGGACCTATTCTGGACGCATATTAATGAGGCTTAGCACACACTTTACTGTGTAGATCTGATATCATCATCACCCTAATAACGTTCCCACTACTGGGACACAGGAACTTCTCTCTTGACGAGAGAGATTATGCCTTAATTCACCACGCTGTGGAAATACGGGTTGGTGAATGTCACTTGTCATGCCCTTGGACCTCAATAACACAAAATATCCTTATAACTTAATCGTGTGTCAAAAGTTTTTATAGTGTTAAGGAATATATTGATTTTAATTAAGTAATTGACATTTGTATTGATATTTTTAAGTTGTATTCTGATATCGTTGACTTATATTATGTTTAATTTTTAAGTTATAATTGGTTTTGATTATTATAATTATTATATTTTGAACATTTGCATACCTGCTTGCGAGTTAAATACAATATACTACTTGTACTATAATAATATCGTGACATGTACTTTAATTGAAATGTATTTGGCAAATAAATGATTGATTTGATTTGAATTGTGGTTTTTAAGATATTGTTATTATTGAAATGGCAATAGGCCGGTCCGAAAACTTCGTGACTGGAGACCATCGGCAAGCGCAGCGTTGGACGTCCACCTACTAGATGGACGGATGATTTGGTAAAGTCTACGGGTTCTTACCGAAATAACTGAGGATCTTTAAGGGAGCTATGTTCAGCTGTGAACGGCTGAAATGATGATAATGATGGATTAAAATTTTATTGTTCTTACTGAGTATTTTATCAAGAATTTGACTTCCAATACCTAAGGTTAATACCGCAATTTTCTTCTGAAATGCAACTCGGTTGTGAAACACTACATACACCGACCATATCCATGACGGATTTTGTTAAAATATAACCTGAATAATGAATCTAAAGTTCATTTAATTATCATTTTTAGGGTTCCGTACTTAAAGGGTAAAACTGAAACCTATTACTGAGCTTTCGTCATCTGTCTATCACCAGGCTGAATGTCCAGAACCGTGATAACAGCACAAATAATAAATACATACAACAATCGTGATTTTTATAAAGTTAAACGACGTTGCGCCAGGTCTGCACTTGGGTGACAGTACTGACTGTATCGTTTTGTACTAAAAAAACGTTGTGTGTGAACCCTAGGTGTAGTGTAAGATTATGTCACATTTAATCACTTATGAAATATTTTCCTCACGATGTTTGCCTTCACCGTTAAAGCACGTGTTTAAAGCGCACATAAATTTCTCAAGAAGAAAAATTCAGAGGTGCGTGGCGGGGTTTGAACCCACGACCTTCGGAATGAAAGTCGAGTGTCCTCCCACTTAGCCAACACGGCATGTTCTGAGAACTTTAAAAAAGAGTTTGAAGGACATGTGACATTCACAAACCCGCACTTGGCCAGCGTGGTGAATTAAGGCCTAATCTCTCTCGTCAAGAGAGAAGTCCCTGTGTCCCAGCAGTGGGAATGTTAATAGGGTGTTGATGATGAAATATTTTATTTTTGCGAAAACGTACAACTACTCATACATTTTAAAACTCACGATGATTTAAACGACATGGCATATCGTTTCGCCAGTGACTATTGTAAAACTATACAATTGAATATAAATTGGAGTATCAGTTATCTGAAATATGATTTCAATATTTTATAAGTTTAATTCCGAAGCAGAACTGTATCAGTGTTTTTGCTACGCTTCGTGATTTTATTTAGGCAGTTATAGGTTATCAATTTACAATATTTTAACTACACTCGGTTCTAAAAATAACGGGTTCAAAAAAGTATTTATAATTATTAGTAATCATTTATTCTTGATTAAACAATTTTTTTAATTGGAACGAAGTTCCTTACGGCAGGCTTGGATGAGATAGGGATTTTGCTGCGCGATAGAACTGAAAAAAATGTCCGTGGACAGTCGTATACATAAGCGAGTAGTATATAATACCTTTCTCTTTCTTCTTTTTTTCTTACGTAATTTATTTATGATCCTAAAGTACTGAATTTCCTGAACTTAAATAAAAACTAATCAGCAAAATTTAAGAGAAATATCAAGAAAACCTACATAAAATTTAGCACGATTTTTTTCTTCTAGCACAACACCAAATACAAACTTACTTGCTGATATTATAAACGCGAAAGTTCTGAGGATGTAACTGTGTAAGTTTGTTCCTCTTTCAAGCAATGACTACTGAATGGATTTCGATGAAACCTAACAATTATGTAGCTTACATACCAAAATAACACATAGACTGCTTTTTACCGCGGTAAAGTATCTCATTTCGCAGTAATCATCAATTATTGCGATCAAAGCCCGATTTGGATCAAAATTGGTACGGACATAGCTAATAAAATAAAAATGAATTGTTGTTCGTTAGTCTGATTCAAACTCGAGAACGGCTGAACGGATTTATCATATCATAGTCTTGAAATGTTCGTGGAGGTTTAGGGAAGGTTTAAAAGGCGAGATAAAATCGAATAACTGCCGGGAAAAAAAATTGTATAAAAACCCGTGCGAAGCCGGGGCGGGCCACTAGTGAGCAATAAATACATCCTGACTTAGCCTACTACAGAGGTATCTATCCCGCCTCGTAACTCTGGAACTCCATTCGTGCGTTAAATTTCGCTCGCTATTTGTTTAGAGTTCGGACAAACAATCCCAAACGAATTTAGTATTCCAACAAATGGCTGCAGTGTAACGAGAATTTGAAATAGAACCATATTTACATTAAGTTTGAATTATTTCATGTCATATTCGGTTTTTGATTCAGTTTAGATATTTAGTTTTACTTATAATAATACAATTCATTTGTTAAGACAACAGGCCTCTGTAACACATGAAACAACTAATTACACATAAAAAAACACAATAATATTCAGAAACAAAAATACAATTTTAATAACAAATCCCATTTAAATATACAATTAATATAAAAGTACTAAAAATTTATTAAAACTAAAATAAATCATAGCAAATTATTATAATTAATCCTATGAGATATTGTCCTCTGAGTGATTGACCACACCAAAGGGCAATCTGGCGTATTCGCCACCATCTGATATACTTAATATAAAAGACTTACATATTAAGATATTTTTTACATTTCAAATTATGGGATAGTTGTAATAAGTCATACGACATTTCTGTGAAATACCCAGAATAGCTCTAATGAATACATTAAATGCGAATAATCTCACGAGGTCCAGAATAAGAGTGCTCAGCGACAAGTGCAGTCCATTTGCCTCATCTGCATATCGAGTGGCTCACTCACACCTAACTCAACGGACATACACTTTCTAATGGACATTACACTAGATATTGCGAGAGGGATAAATAATACGTGATATATTATGGTGAGACAGAGATAACAAAAGATTTGGGAAAAGTATTCAAAATTAGTGATGGAGAAATAGATTGAAAATATTATGTAAAGCAAATGAATCGCAAAATGTGTTGGTAAGCGCATAACTCAACAACGCTTGGACAGGCTCAGCGGGAATCGAACCCGCAACCTCTTGGGCTGCAAGCGGGCCCTCGCCTCGACACTGACGCAGTCAAAATGATGATTTAAAAACAAGACATTTTTAATGGTTTTTAACAATATTATGTTATGACAATAATATCACAATTTTAAAGAACACTAGAACATAGTGTCTTCCCCTTAATTAGAGACAATTAAGCAAAGTGTTAATGGACACATTCTTTATTTTACTCTACGTAGCAATTTAAGTCAAATGTAAAATTACTAATTAGCCTTTATAATGGCTAGATCGTAATATTCTTGTAGCATACATATAAGAAGCTTCATAAAAAAAAAACAAAACAATAACAGCGTCGAAATATCGGAAAACTCAAAAACCGTCAAATCATGGTATGTTACCCGTTTTAAATCATAAGACATTTAGTATTTTTAACCTTCGCGCGCACAGGATCTCTTCCTCTTCTCTTCGGAGGGTCTTAATCTTTTTTTGCATAAAAAAAAATAGTTTCACCTGCAAAGTGAGGTTTATCACTTATTAAAAAACATTAAAAAAGGCATTTAGTACCTACATTGTACATCAAGATATCCCGTAAATTCTAGTCTTTCAGGTAAAGTCTGCAGGTGTCTCAGAAGCGCCTCTAAGTAGCCAACTATCTGAAGTAGCAAAGTTCCCCGCTCTACTTTGAGACAACTTGCTATCTACTTAGATATACTTAAATGTAAAACATAATACGGTAATACCGTGCGTTGACAAAAGCCGTGTTGGCTAAGTGGGAGGACACTCGACTTTCATTCCGAAGGTCGTGGGTTCAAACCCCGCCAAACACCTCTGGATTTTTCTTCTTGAGAAATTCATATGCGCTTTAGAGACGTGCATTAACGGAGAAAACATAGTGAGGAAACCGGCATGTTCTGAGGACTTAAAAGAGTTTGTAGGACATGTGAGATTCACCAACCCGTACTTGGCCAGCGTGGTGAATTGAGGCCTAATCTCTCGTCAAGAGAGAAGTCCCTGTGTCCCAGCAGTGGGAACGTTAGTAGGATGATGATGATGCATTGACACGCAACATTTCCGGACAATCCACAA
This sequence comes from Gymnoscelis rufifasciata, assembly GCA_929108375.1. Classification (NCBI taxonomy): domain Eukaryota; kingdom Metazoa; phylum Arthropoda; class Insecta; order Lepidoptera; family Geometridae; genus Gymnoscelis; species Gymnoscelis rufifasciata. The sequence continues at coordinate 14,972,603 of OV815314.1, forward strand.
AACAACATCTAGACCCGTGATAAGCTTTAAGGTTGTGTTATGGGTATTAGACATCTGATATATTTAATATAATAGATATACACATATATGTATCGATATTTTTTATCATACATATGGATTTAAGGTTGCAACAACCATTCTCACTTAATAGGCAATTATAATAATTCATTAAACAGTAAAAAATCTCGAAAAATTAAGGCGCATTGGATATGTTTTTTCTTAATTTCAGCTTGTTTTGACGAATTGAGTTAAAAATAAAGAAGATTTAAAAGCAAAAAAAAAACTTTTTTTTAAGTTCAATATTAAAAATCATAACACATGTGACTAGCTAAAACGGAAATAACGAGATTCACTTGACACAACTAGTTCGATAACCTAAATGTTATTTTAAAAATTTAGTTTATTTGTTACTGAAATAAATATTTTTTAATTTTTATTGGCAGTTTCCAAGCGCGGAATTCAAAGAAAGTTGATGTGTGTTGGCAGACATTTATTGACAAACGGAAGGGTTGAAAGCTTAAATTTCAGGGAACGTAAATTCAAAAATTCCGTTTGATATTCTAGTTTTATACAATCCTGAAACATGCATGTATTTGGCTTTTTAGTAGACTGGGCCCGTAAAATACCGATGGTTGGGCCGGTAGATATTTGCCCAACAGTGGGACGACATGGGCTGATAATAATAATACTTAATAAATGATAAAATTAAGAAAATTGCTATGCTATTATGGTTTCAATAAATTCAAGACTGAGCTAGTTAGAGTACTTAGAGTTTGTGAACTAATTAAAAGCATGAAACTGCTGCAATTTAATATAAAGCATGATATAGCGTTACCGTTATTCAGAAATGGTTTATGTGAGTATCGTACTACAATTTCTGACTATTTCCTGCATAGGATACCTATTACTAGTACTTACAATTTAAGACATTTATCTAATCGAGTACCCAAGCCAAAAAAAAACAGTGTTGTAGTAGAACCCTCGACTTTCATTCCTGACTTCTGGGTTTTTATCGTTGAAAAATTTATATGCGCTTTAAACAGGTGCCTTAATGAATTAGGCAAAACATCGTGAGGAAACCGGCATGTTCTGAGAACTTTGAAGAGTTTGAAGAACATTATTATGACATTCAGAAAAACATAGTTTATTCATAATATAATTACCTACGCATGTCAAAAATTTATTTATTAAAGCCTTACTTTTTTGGAAAATTATTTCCTACCTTGAGTAAAATGATCTTCAGCTACTAAAGTTACAATCTTAAGCTCAGTCCATTTAGGAGACGAAACAATTAAAACCATTTCGCTTCTTCCTTCAGAAACGTCACCAAGAGCGGCGAATTAATTGTTACCTTAATAACTTTGTGAAATACATTTTAATTTCAATTATCAACTGGAACAAATTAAACGGACTCAATGAAAAGACTCAATATTTATATTGAAACACGAAATTACATTGAAACCCTTTGGTATCATGTATATTTGATTCGGAGAACTTCTTTTGAGTTACCTACCTACAAGAGATAAATTTATGATCTGGACCGGAAAATATATAATTATATCCGCGTTATAGTATGACTGACTTGGTGGCGCGGTCGGCGATTATCCGCTTGCAAAGCAAGAGGTAGCGGGTTCGATTCCCGTTACGGGTTAAAGTGTTTGTTTGTTCTGCAAGCACTTTTCTCCTTAGTGTTTTAAATGTAGAAAAAAAAATATCTATATATTGTATGCATGTATATTATATTAAGTTTATCAGATATCTAGAACCCGTAACACAAGCTTAGAGCTTACCACGGGTCTAGATGTTGTTGTGTGGATTGCCCGGAAATATTTATTATTTATTTTATTTTTTATTTTAATTAAGTTTCTTACAATGTGGTATTATGGTATGTTAGTTAGATTATTGTGAAGTTTCTACAAAATTCATCCTGTTGTTTTTTGCAAGGATTAGTAACAAACACACAGACTGCGGATGTACCATTTGCTGTACGTGGTATAGGTATGCTCACTGACACTTCAATAAGAAACAAAAAAATAAAAAATCCATTTATTAACCCGCAAATATGAAAAGGACTTATACACAAATAATTACCTTCTACTGTGTGTGGACTAAAACAAAACGCTGGTTTTCAGGCAAAACCTTCGTGCGAGTGTCGACACGGATTGCACAAGAGTAATAATAAACTAACAAAACAAATAAAATTAATAATATATGAAAGCTTACTAAAACTAAAATAATAATATAGTCAAAGCCTTTTTCTCCCTTTTATTACTCATGAAAACCTTACGAGAGTAGTATAAATTATTTATTTATTTTATTTATTTATTAAAATGTTTCCATTAAGACGTTTAATAAAACTTTCTCATTAAAATAAATATCTCCGGACTAATCATATAGCATCGCCTAACCCCAAACTAAGCAGAGCTTGTACTATTATGTGCTAGATGACTGATATACTACATAGATACATTTTTTTTGTAAATACATACATAATATGATATATAGAAAACACCCAGACCAGAAACCAGAATTTGTAGGTAGTATAAAATCTGGTCCCCGGCAGGAATCGAACCCGCAACCTCTTGCGTCTTCGAACCTTCGCCCACCAAGAATAGTCTCTGGTATAACCTCATGCCCCATCTTAGACCACATCGTCACTATACATCAGGTGAGATTGTGGTCAAATTAAGGCTTATTAAGCATTAAAAAAAACCGAGCCAAAGAGTTAATCTAATATCTCATAATACTCTTTGCTAAATCCATCCAAACTGTAAAGGCAAGCCTACCGACTAAAATCAAAATGCAATCTCCCCACTTTTACATACCCGACTCCCTCCAAGCTTCCGCTACAAACAACCAATTTGCACGGAAAAGCGCCACACTGTCCATTCTGAAATCCCCGTTCAAACACTTGGCCACTTGACCGTTGCAAAAAGTCCCGACTCTTTTGAACGCTGGCAACATTAGCGCGGCCATTTTGAGTCGGCGAGACGGAATAATTTAATAGAGCCGGCTTTGCCGGTGCCATTTCCATGGCTTGCTCTATTTTGAGAGTGAAGGGCTTTTTAAAATGCCCTTGACTACAGGATAGTTCTTTTTGGTAGACCTTTATGCGCACTCACTGTTTTGTAGACACTAATGGATCTAAATGATAATTATATCTCTCTACTCAATCGAATTGTGTGCAAACGTTAGAGACAAGTGAGTAGGTTAAGAAGAAATTCATGTTTTTGAATAGAATAAAAGTAAAAAAATAATAATATTTGACAGCGACGCCAAGAAAGATCTAAAAAGCGTTTACGAGTGAACCTGACTGCATTGGAGCCGATATGGGTAAGAAATGAAGATCAGCATGAGCACCATTCATTACGTTCCCACTGCTGGGTCGCAGGGACTTTTCTCTTGATGAGAGAGATAAGTAGGATTAGAGAGTTGATGAATTAATAATAATAATAAATATTTACGGACTACTCACACAATATCACCTAACCACAAACTAAGCAGAGTGCCGAGTCTTAGTTCCACAAACGTTTTCGAATGACTTTACTATCTCGTTAATCGAGCTAACGAAATTCGAATCGAAAAGCAATGGCATGCAAGTTCGAGTTTCTATCGACAAAAACTATACGAAAGCGTTCACTCATCGTGAGCATAGTTAAATATTTTTGTTAGGGTGGTAGCATGACGTCATCAAATCATTAACCGGCCAAATTCAGAATGATATTTTTACTAGTATTTTGTTTAGAAGCAGCTGTCTATCAAAAATGTTATGATTATTCTGTGTTTTGTTTACGTTTGAAATGAAAACTTTCTTTCGAGTAGGAAGAAGTGTCCGGCCGATAAATTAATAATAAATTGAAACTATGAGTTAAACAGTCTAAAAATGAAGACAAGTTCATGGAGCAGTGAGTGTTTGATAATTTATTTGGTGTTTAGATTTTTGTGAACATGTTTGATCAACGAAGAAAAAACTAAGTTTATTTTGTTTCTAGGCATGGAGACCTCAGACAAGTCAGACATTGGTAAATTCAGTAAATTCATTGGGATGAACCTGTGCCATCAAAATCATATGTTGCCCCAGTCCTAAGCCCCAGTCAAAGAATTACTGTAACAACCCCAGTTCACAATATTGTGGAAGCAATAGAAGGTTAAGACTTAACTTTTCTAAGGATAACATAATTGGGTGGCCCAATTCAAGAAATCACTAAGTCCTAAAAGTGACTTTTGAGATATTTATAATTTTATGTTTTAAATGTCAGCTGAAATAACATGCGTGGGTAAAAAAAATCAATAAAAATATACATTATAGCGCAAACTAAGTAGTTTTCTTTGTTGAAAGAATAAAAAAAATAGAAGTAACAGGAGTCTCATAATATAATATCAAAAAAGTTGGACTTATTTCTAATCACTGGACTTAGAGATACTACAGTGATAAATAGGGGACTTAGAGATATTATTGCAGTACCCTGAACAACAGTCATACAAAATCGGCTACTCATTCCACTTCATCTTCAGAATCGAGTTCTGCAGGTATGGGATCCCGAGTTCCATTGAATAGATCGTCGCAAAAAAGTCTTTCAGTTTCAGGAACCGATTCTAACAACCGCTTTATATCTTGCACTTTTGCAGCCTTTACATTCAAGGGTGCGTCGTAGCATTTAATTTATCAATCTGATTTATCCGACCTTATATTAAAACGGCTTAAAATCTTCACCTTTCATAGAATCCGAAAACAAAGCGGTAAACCACTTCTTTTGAAAATCACTCTACGGCATTTGGATATTCCAGGCAGACTCGTTTTTATTCGTTCATCGTACAGTTCATCGTTTTGTTATTTTGCTAGAAAATGAGGGTAGTTGAGGAAAACCTATTGGTGGAATCGTATCAACAGGTGAAGATGTCTGTTTGTCGTTCGAATTTGTGGGTACATTACTTTCGAAAGCACTCCGATTACCCGGTATCCATTCGTCCTTAGATGAGGCAGAATAATTGCCAATATCACTTTCAGTACTGTCTCCAGAATCTAAGAGACCACTTTGTTGCATTACTCTGAAATAATGTATTAAACCTATTGAAAAAACTTTTTCACAATCGGTAACTGTCTTAGCCAGATTACCCAATAGAAAATGTATACTTGTTAGTAAAACACCCCTATAATTTGTCATCAGGATTCATTTTAAAGTAGTTACTCATAATAAACAAATAAGATTTCAACACAAATTTGCAACCTGCTTAATAAAAAGTTCAAAAATTCGTTTTGAAAAAAATTGATTTAATGGACTTAGCGATTTTACCCACAAAAACTAAAGGACTTAGAGATTTCTTAGGACATAGGGATTTTATGAATGGAAAAAACGATTTTTTTTTCATTTTTTCAATTTAGAAAAGTCACTTAGAGATTTTTCCCAAGAACCTCGAATAGACCATTTGAAAGAGAATGAAAAACTTGACAAGCCAGTGCTGCTAACTCAAAACCGTAAAAAAACGGACTTAGTGATTTCTTGAATTGGATCACCCAATTATAATGTTAATAAGATTATAATAACATTAATGTATTTTTACAGATGCCCATGCACTCTCTCCTTTAAAGCTCTGTGAAGGCAATCTAATTCGGACTGAGCCTGCTTGCTTTGGGCAAACACCACCTTGCCATGCAAGAATTCCTTGAAGAATTTTGAGGCTAGCACAAAATTTTCTACAAGCTGAAGTGTTTTGGAGAAAGTTTATAATAGAGTAACATAAGCTTGAGGAGAGAGCAAAATATGATTAGGGAGATGGAAGCGCAGAGCCAGAGAGTGGCAAGCAATAGGAATAAGAGTTTAAGATAATTTTGTTAATAGACTCTGTAATGATTAGTTTATATTTTTGTAAATATAAGTAAGTATATTAGTTTATAAATTTAACTTGTCAATTCTGACTGTCTAATTAGGTAATAAAATAAAGTTCATCTTTTATAATTTTGTTTATTTATTCATTGTCACAATACAATATCCTTAACCTTATAATCCTAAGCACACTTCTATAAATAGCAATAGTACATTAACACAATATATCACTGAGAACTACATACATATATATGTACTAGCTGTGTCCTGCGGTGCTACCCGCGTTATAATGGATGAAGTACTCTTAACCAACAACATATTTATTTGAATAAAGATTAATATTATTATGTTGATACAACTTAAACAAATTATTTCGACCAAATTAGGTACCATAAAAACGGTTTTTGTGAGTTAATCTTAAAAGATAGACATATACTATCGCGGACTGTTTTTTAGATCATTAAAAGAGCTATTATTCTTTAATACATATTTTTTGTGTATCTTGAACCGTTTTCACGGCGCACGCAACGGAAGGCTTCAAAGATAAACAATTTCTCCCGTTTTTTACACATTTACCACTATATCTTTGCTCCTATTGGTCATAGCGTGATGTTATATAGCCTATAGCCTTCCTCGATAACTGGACTATCCAACACAAAAAGAATTATTCAATTCGAACCAGTAGTTTCGGAGATTAGCGCGTTTAAACAAACAAACAAACAAACAAACTCTTCAGCTTTATAAATATTAGTATAGATTAGTATAGATTTTCTAATATTACTCTAGCCCTCATTTGCTTGTTATTATAATTGGCCTCTGGTGTACCAGTATTTGCATCTAAAATTGGAGTCATTAGTCTGGGCGCTGAGGGTATCCAGAGTCTCCTAAAAAATAAATAATTATGTAAGAATAGTGAAAGGGATCAAAACATAATGCATTTTAATAAATCAAGTACCTAAAGATACTTTGCCTATATAGAAGCCAGACCATTTCTCTATTTTGGTGCAGAGATTGAATTTATGTATTCAAGTCACTGTTTTCCCATACAAAGAATCATGCTTTGCACCTCCAAACTTAGGGTTAACATTTAAAATGTAGTATTGATCATCACATAACTGAAAAAAAATTTCATTGCATTGTTTTGCTACTCAAATTGGCTTTTGTATGAACCAGAAGCAAAAAAGAAGAGAGCCGTGAACACCTGCGAAGAACAAATTAATTAGGTGTCGAAACTATAGCTACTTTTTAATATTTTAATTAATAAATAACAAAAAGTACATAATATAAGTTCCAACAAAAAGAGTTGAGAGGACCTTAAATTCGTCAATTGTTTTAATTCTCTGCACAAAAACTTAAAAGCTGTCTTTGTAAGACGATATCCAAGCGAAAAAGTAACGTCCGGCCATAATTTATTTGTAAATATTAATGATTTTACTGAATAACTTTGCACTCTCACCTCTACTCACTGAGAAATTCTAAGTGAATGCTAGACGAATACTTTTTCGAGCGCGTTTACTATTCGAATGTCAAAAATGGTAACACGAACTCGGGAAAATTTTCAAACAACCAATCAAATGCGTTTACGTTCTCACTTTCGAACGTGAGCGTAAACGAGTCGACGATCGACGGTCGATAGTGAATCTCAAACTAGCAAATTATGTTTCTCAAGTTTGCCACAAGAGGCGCTGTTTCGATCCCATACAAATTATAGTTAACGTTCTCACGATCGAGAAAGTTAACTACAATTTGTAAACTCAGACTCGGCACCCAGAGCTTGTACTATGGGTGTCAGGGTTCTTCAAAGTTCTCAGAACATGCCGGTATCCTCACGATGTCAAGCCTTCCCGTTAAAGCACGTGTTTAAAGCGCACATAATTTTCAAGAAGTAAATACCACAGGTGCTTGAGGCGTTGTTCGATCCCAAAACGACCTTCGGAATAAAAGTCGAGAGTCCTCCCACTTAGCCAACACGAAATTTTCTTAATTATAAGTTATAAAACAGAGAAAGCCAATGAGGCCAGAAATAAATTAACATCATAAATTCATTAATTACAGAATCAATTACTTATTTTCATTTTAACATACTAATTATACTAAGTTGTTTGGCTACAAAGCAACAATACAGAAACATAACCGCTAACTCATTATTTAATAGGTCCATAAAACATTATAAATCATCGATGAACATCAAAAGCGAAATGGCCCATTAAACGCGTACATAATGTCTTTATAACCGCCTTAAGAGGCTTATTGCGATACATTTAAATTATATAAATATTCAGTGTAAATTGTGAGAGGTTCTGGAGAAGACTGTCGGCGTGGACTTCTTTCTGTTCTCATTTGGAGAGTAAGCAAGATGACTCCACTTTCTATCTTTATAGACGGGACCAGCCGGGACCAGATTTTGTGCGATCTACAATTTCTAGTTTCGGGCCTGGTTGTTTCCTCTGTATCATAATTATGTACATTATATTATACAAAAAAATGTATCTTTATAGTATATTCGTCACCCATAGTGCAAACTCTGCTTGGCTTGGGGTTAGGGGATGCTGTGTGATTTGTCCGTAAATATTTATTTTATTTATTTATTTAACATTAAATAAATCAAATGAAAAGTAAATGATTTATTTGCACACAAAAACACACACACATTATAAATGAAAACAAGAAATAAAAGGCCTTACTATATAAAAACAAAACTAATAATTCTGAATACATTTATGGTGAACGTGTGAGTTGCAGTGTATCAAAAAGGCTCAGTGATGAGTGCTGCACAAAGTGCAACCACTGATAATACCACTGAAATACTGAGATTTTGAGGTCTCAGAAAGACCGACCGGTAGGACAATAGGGTAAAAGACAAAACAATAATAATGAGCCCGTCATTTATATTACTTTAAATATTCACCCAAAGGACCCATTTTCATCTTGAAAACGAGAAATTAAGACGATACAGTGCATTGAAGTTTCGCGTGTTGTAATACTTTCGAGCAAAATGGACCAATTGTCACAAGCCATGTCAAGAAATTTTATGCCTTATATAGAGGCACTTTCTTATTAATTGATAATGGAAATAATAGATGTCTAGTATTTTAGGACGATCTAACAGATTGACCAACATAATACATATTTTTATTTAGTACTCATGCCTATCATCACAATCATTTTTGACTACGGAACAAGTTAAAATTATTTAAGGAAGCTACTTCTTAAGCAAGACAAGTATAGCAACGCCCCAACATGTTGTAAAGTTTTCAATGGAGGCACAAGTAATAGTAGCGTATACTCATTGGCTGAGAAAAAGAAACACTATTTGTAAATACGCAGAAAAACGTGTAATAAACCTTATTTCTTGTACTAAAGGAATTAAAAATGTCTTAGTCTCAGTTAATGGTCAAACACCTTAAGTGTCCAATTTTGCACAAGCTCGCTGCGTGATTGCAGGGCACAGTGGGAACCGTGTAGCAATTAGCGGATTACCCGTGAGCCCCTAATCCGCCCTGTCTGAATCTGCCCTAAGCCGCGCTGATAGATCAGACGACGGTATCTGTGCGTGACAACCACATTTAAGATTAAAGTTGAACCTTCAAAGTTTCATGACGGTGAGCTAGTCATTCTGTATTATTCTTAAAGACTGAAAGGGATGTAAAACTATCGGTCTGTTTACATCAAATGTTAAAATTTTATTGATATAATTTTTAAGCATACTTCTAAAGAAAAGCCAATTCTTAATTTAAGGTGTAACTTTTATATTGTTATGTACCATCTACAATTTCTAATTCGGGTCTGAGTGTTTTATATGTAACATAATTATGTACATATCGACGCTGGAAATTTGAAATGTCGTAAGGGACAAACCTACGCTATACAGGAGAGCAAAAAAACAAAATTTGTTCTTTTAAAACGTCACAACTTTGTCATTTTTTTCCTATTATGATGCTTTTAAAACAGAATGTTTTAAAATTAATTGATTTATAGCTAAATATAACTTTAACCTCGTTAAACTCAATAGTTTAAAAGATGATGTCCCTTACACTTTGACATTAAGGAAGAGGTGTCCCTTACACATGCATATTTTTGAGGGGTGTCCATTACGACGGTATCATTACGACGTTTAATTTTTATAAACTTAGCTAATTAAAATCATTTTGTCGTAACTACCCGAACCGCCTTGTTTATGCAAGCATTTTATGTTGTACAGTTAAGAAATGTATAGGAAAAAAGTGAAATACTGTTGCTACTTACGACAATATTTTAAATAATATGTTTTTGAACAAAAAGTTGAAGCGGATACGTAATTTTCTGTATGCGTGTTACACCGTATGAAACAGACAGTTACTTAGATTTACGACGTTGCTAAAAGCTACATAAACAAAACTTAACCCATAAGACTCCAAAATTTTACTACAATTTCACTTACAACATTACAGATTACAACATGTTATAATCTCCAACAGCCGTAAGTGGCAACTCTTGGTAGGGCTACATGTCGATGTGTTAAACAAAAAACCCGCCCTGTTAATTATCTCGTTATTTATCCCGTCGAATATAACTGTAACTCAACATTTTAATAAAACCACATTTCATTTCAATTACAAAAATAAAAGATCGGTCTGTAGCTATAAATTAGATGCTTTGCGCGCAGGTGACATGAAAAATTTGTTTGCCTTGTAAATTGCGCGCAGCCATCTGTTTGGCGAGCTTAAACGAACTTCCAAATAATAAACACGAAGTGATTTATCGCGTAGAGGGGAATTAGTTGAAATACGGAAAATAAAAATAACTTCACCGGTTAAAAAGTGTAGTGCTGAATTATTTATAACTCGCTATCATCAGCTCGCAGTATATACTTAGTTGTTATTGTAATATTTCATCTTCAATTATTTTGGTTTCAACATTATGGAACAGTAGGTCTATTACGTAAAACTTTGCAGTAGCGACAGCAACAGCAAAGCGATAGTGCCAGCGATTGGTTGAAACAGATCAGAAACAGGCTGGAAACAATTTGCTAAGTGTTACGTAATATGCCTACAGGTTGAAAAAGGTGAAATAGTAGGTGTCCACCATTTTGAAAAAACCTGATATTGCGGCCAGTGATAAACCACATGTCAAAAATAATAAAATAAATAAATGGCAAAAATAAGTATGCCGAGAGTGTCTCTAGAGACATGACGTTAGTGAAATTACAACATGGCGACTACTGAACGCCATTTTATAAAACTAAAAAAAAATAAAAGACAACAAACTAGGTATATCATGTTGGGAATCGTTGTAGTATTTTTTGATTTTCTTTCAACATTTTTCGATCCGGCTGAACTTGTAGGCATCAACTTTGATTCGATATAGATATCGAATCAAAGTTGCGTAACAGCCATTCTCACTTAATAAGCTTATAGTGTGTAAATATTCCCAAAAAGTAAGGTTATATTTTTCCGCATCCTCATTATATTATTATTACGGCGTAACTATTGTTTACAATATGCTAAACACTTGCCGATGCTGTAAAAACAAGAAGATAACACAGAAGACTAACTTTCTAGCAAAACACTCAACTCTTCCACAACGGCTTGCCTCATAAAATCATTACAGTTTAAAACTTGGAAGTTCCGGACAAATAAAAGTATAAAATATAATAACCTCAACTAGTTCTGAGCGAAGTTTGCCCAATAACTTGACGGCACTTCGTGGTAACATTGCTTGATGCTTTATCTGAACAGTGCAAAACTACTGCTCAGGAGACAGATGTTTTTTTGACTTACATTTATAACCATATGGCTCTAACAGAATACTAACGTAGATTATTTTACTCAATTCAATTTATTGGACCGAACATAACAAAAACTTAGATCACAGATCAACTTCTTTTTTGACGAGAGGATTAAACTTAGAGGCTAAGTTTTGTAAAACCAAACAATGGAAAAAAAAGATTTTGTATCTTGTATCTTACGTAAGTAAATTTTCAATTCTTGTTTTCATAATCATAATGGCATTTTGTTATATGATTTAGATTTAATTGATAGCGGCTGTTAAGAAGCCTCAAAATATGAACATATTATATATTTTTGGAGGTTTTTTCTGTTCACGTCCGTTAGTGGTAACCCTCTGAATCATTACACGTGACCTCCGGGTGGTGCTAAGAACAGTCTCTGGTGGTAGGCTTCGGCCGCGGCTTGTCACCACCCTCCGGGCTGGGCCAGTGCGTGAAGCGAATTTTTCGTGTTTCGTAATGTGGTCCGGAGAAGCCTTCTAGGTCTTCATGCACCATCTTAGACCACATAGTCACTTTACATCAGGTGAGAATGAGGACAAATGAAGGATTATCACGCACAAAAAAAACTCTACGCTGATTATAACTTTTGAAACTAACATGGCTATCAACACTATTTATATTAAAACGGGATAAGCATCAATGAATCATGAATATCCCGTTATTTATCCGTGTTAAAGTGCTACAAAAGTGCTACGAAAGTGCTACGAAAGTGCTACGAGATTGCTCTTCTCAAGTTAGCAACACAACATAAAAATTGTTGCATTTTAACGTTGTTTAGTTACAAGTTATTAGGTATAAGGCAATTAAATAAATACTATTTGCCGATTTTTATGCCTAAAACTGCAATAAGGGACGGTTGAGTCTAGAGAGAGACAATTAAGGAGCTTATACTGAGCTTGTAAAAGGTGACATTATGACATTATATATTACATTTTTACAAATAGGGACACAAAAACTTATCTCTTGACGAGAAAGGTTAGACCTTAATTCACCACACCACACAGCGCACTGAATGTCTCATGCCCTTCAAATTTTTTAAATTTTGTTTAAAACATCAACGGAACGGAATGCTACCCAAATAGTACAGAATGCTTGCCAGTATAGTGATAGTAACAAATGCTATTTATTCAAGGTTACAGGTACCTTGAATAAATAGAATCAGCAAGTTTTTTGAAAGCATTTCCTTTACTAAATTTGTATCTGTAAATAACGATAGCACTAAATGCACAAAATTCAGCCGCGTCATAAACCACCAGAGTTTAGTGTGCCAGCTCACTGGGGTCAATAAAGGCGCCGTACACTAACGACGCGGGTCACGTACACTGCTTACGGCCCGCGGTCACGAAACTAACTTTACTGCTCAGCAAAAACCGATTTATTAAGTAATTTGTTGCGACAAAGTAAGTGTAGTTTTAGTTCGGTCGAAACTTGGGTTATAGTCGTTAGTTTTGAATTTTCCTGTTGATATTTATCAGAGTTCGTATAAGAAGGCCAAGAAAGAATTACTGTGACAAATCTGTAATTTTTTTATCGTCAATCGAACTTATGACTTTTGTATTTTGTTTATATTTTACTCGAATGCTCGTCAGTCAGCGAGGTAGTAATGTAATATAAAATCTATAATGTTACATAATGAATACGCGAATGCTCCCGGTGAGGAATCACTTTAAGAATGATAGATCATTTCTTTCTTGCACATCAAAAAAATAACCACATTACCACCCGAAACCTGTCCTCAGGTTGCGGGGTGGCCTGCGTCTTTATAACCAACAGTTCTGTCATTATTTATAACTCCCTGTAAAATCCTGATTAACAAGACCAGCGCTATACTCACAAAAACTCATAACACAAATAAAACAAAAACAAAGCCGCTGATCATAAAACTCGCACTATCAAATATACCCTTAAACTGCACCAGATATCAACCCCGAAGCCTTGTATTTTATTTCAGCAAAAATCGAGCGGAATTAACCCTCGGTAACGAACGCGGCCGACGCAAAAAGAACGTAAAAAAAAACGACCCTCGCCACTTGTTAACTCCCGCTAATACGCGCGAAAACGACCAAAACATGGAATCGACGAAAAAAGGGCTTCGGGCGAAGGTTGCTGTCGACTGAAGCGGAACCTCAAGCCATTTTGATAGTGTTTGTTTCGTCTTTAAGATGTTTGCTGCTGGACTTGAAATAGTAAAGTCAAAGTTGTTTATTCCTGTAGAATAAATAAATATATCCGGACAATCCACACAACAACATCTAGCCCCGTTGTAAGCTCTTAGCTTGTGTTCGGGTACTAGATATCTGATATACTTAATAATATAATATGTAGAGGTATATATGCCACTACTAGCATTAAAATCAACATTACCTATTCCAATACCTACATTTATTAAATTAAGTTGTCAATGGATTGTGTCGATGAAGTATTTTCGAGAATAGTGTATTTTAGCGTTATACAAGTCCAATTGATTTATATAATATTGAATTCCCTTTACATGGTTTCATATTCATATGATATCGTACAGATACAAATCACATTTTACATAAAATAAATACTTAATATTAACTACCTACAAGAATCATCCAAAACGAAAACAATAACAAAAAAATAACTCATGTCAGAGTGAATTTTGAAATAATTGCATGCCAATATTTTTGGCGAAGTATGTGAAACGAATTGAAATGTAATATCTTATATGTACCATATTTCATGCAATAAGTGATTATTATTATTATTAAAATAGTCCGTAACTTTTGACTTAATTTAATGATATTTACTTATTTTATTTTTTACTTTTTTACTTACTTACTATATTATTTTGGGACCCTATTTCAACAGTTTATTCTGCTGTTGACTGTGCATTGGTCGTATTAGATCGGTCGGTTTATAAGGTGCTACCCTTGACTCGTCATACAAACGCAAAAGGTACAAAATAACGCGATACGCGCTGCCCACCGCCCGGCCGGAGTGCTCTCTGCTCGGCTTTGCACACGTTTTATTTTATTCTAACGATAGATGTGTACTTGCAACTAAGGGTTAAATGTTGCTGCGTGGAATTCCGTATATGGAAAAATCTATTGAAGAAAGAAAGAAAACACAGACATCACATAAGTGAGTGAAATTGTAACGTATGTGTTGGTAAATAAATATTTTTGTATTTTTTTTTGTACATTTTATTTAGGACACATTAAACATTGTAATTAATCTAAATTTAAAATTTAAGAAAACCCCCGAATCCAATGCCATAATTTCCTTAAAAGTAAAACACCGTAATATTTAGTAATTTGCACGCGATGCGCTTTCATTTGATACCCCACTCGAGTATATTTGCAGATTTTCGGTTTTTCTTACCCACTCTCACCCCCATAACTTTTAAACCGCTCAACCAATTTTCATGAAACATGTCTAAGAACACCCGCGTCAAACTCACCTTTCATACAAAAAAAAAGCTAAATTGAAATCTCTCCATCCGTTCAAGAGCTATGATGTCCCAGACAGACAGACAGGCACGTCAAACTTATAACACCCCGCTGTTTTGGTCAGGAGTTAAGAAGACCACTCCAAAGCCAGAACCCCGTGGAATTAGAATGTTAGCCGGAAGCTATGCGTGACTAACACCTACCTAAAGAACCTAGTAAGGACGAGACAGCGGCCAGCTAATGTGGTAAGTCGGCCCACGAATTCGCTTTTCGCTAAAATAGTAAAGGAGGATTTTTTAAACATTAATACTTATCTGCGCCAGCAGTTTTTAAAGTTTAACTACTGTAATAACGAATGCGCTATTATACAATATATTATGCTATTATAGGCTGGTCTCGTTTCGTTTATTATTGATCTATGCATTTCCTAACATTGGAAATGTTGTTGAGTTTGTTCTTTAATTTTGAGTTACATTAGCAGTAGTTTTTTATAAAGAGTTTTAGTTAAAGACTTTTATTTCTTGTATTTGTTTATTATGAGTGTGTTTTTTGTGTGCAAATAAATAATTTACTTACTTATTTACTTACAGTAGGTTTGTTATTTTTTTACTTATACTAAGAGGAATCGAATGACGCGTGAATCATTGAAATAGGCCCAGCCGGACTGTATAATGTATAGTCTGATGAAGCACATTACCACTCCTTTGCGTAGCGCACTCGGTTAAAAATAACGCTATTTATTAATTTAGTTTTAGACTTAACAAAGTAAATATAATGTTCATTTTTACTTTGCTGTTCCATTTTAATCTGTTTTGTACCGCTTTTATTAAATGTGTACTGTGTTGTGATGACAAATAAAATTTATTTGTCATTACAACACAGTACACATTTAATGATTGATCTACATTTTATATCTAATCTATGTAGAAACTGAAAAAGCTGCCTATATAGTCTGACTAGTAGTTAGTACACGCTTCATCATCTCAGCCGTAAGACGTCCACTGCTGGACATAGGCCTCCCTCAAAGATCTCCAGTAGTTTCGGCTGGCAGCGGTCTGCATCCACCGTGAGCCCGCAGCCTTCACAAGATCGTCCGTCCATCTAGTTAATGGACGTCCTACGCTGCGCTTGCCGATCCGTGGTCTCCATTCGAGAAATTTTCGGCCCCAACGACCATCTGTTCTGCGTGCTATATGGCCTGCCCACTGCCACTTTATAATATTACTAATATTAGTATGGATTTAATTAATTTCCACTTGTTTATTATCTAGCCATTAAACAACGAAAAGGCAAGTGCAAGACTTCTTATTTCGATTCGTGATCCTCATCTCGATTTTAATTAGAGCCAGCGATAGAGCTCTTAACAAGTTGTTCACGAAGCCAGCTCAAAAGCTCGAGTCGCACTAGCGACATCTGCCGAAACTCGCTGCAAACATTTGCAGTTTTGTAATAAAAGATCTTACGCCATTTTAATTACTTTGCTCGAGTTCGAAGTAATTAAGTTTTAAAGTACTTGAAGAATAGCTAAGAGTGATGTAAATGTGAATTGGGAATTTCAAGTGTTTTTGCATTTTTTTTTAAAGTTACTCGTTAAAGTTAGTTAAAGTTTTAAAGATGTAGTTCAGTTTAGTATGCATTTAGGAGCAGTGCCTACATTACCGAGCCATGCACATTTTTAATTAAACCTTAAAAAAGCTGAAAGGTATTTTATTTAAAATAAAACTATTTAATTGGTTTATGGAAAAATGTTTTTATGATTATTTGATCCAATTTGTATTTACATGTATGATTTTAATTTTTTTTTTTTTTTTTGCATTTTATTAACCATTTTTGACATTGAATAATATTTGCACACCTGCTTGCGGGTTGAATACAATTGACACCACTACTTTATAAGATCTTGACATGTTTGTAATAATTTATTCTGCAAATAAATGATTTGATTTGATTTGATTTCTCATCTCAAAAACACCGTCTATGCTTTAGGGGTTCCCACATTTTATCCGAATTTTAAAAAGTATACCTACTGCCTACAAGTAGGCATACAAATGTTAAATAAAAATACAATAGATTTTTAGCACATATCATAATTTAAATATTCACTAACGCTATAAAACGCTTTTCGAGCAACCAACTAGAAAATATATCCATTTAACTCTTTTAATTGTTCTAGAAACAATACTCCTGGATAATAAGGTGATTTGGTCAAAGTCAAATCGTTTATATCCTAAGACAAAAACTTGAGAGGTCAACTGAAAGCTAATTTAAATTAAACTTAAGAATAATTAAGGAAATAACATTGTCTTGACAGTTCGCTTCAATTTCCTACACTGAGTTGAGAAGCGAATAGAACAACCCAGCTTTCATCTCTTATGTTGTTATCGTAACAATATTGGTGTACAACATGGTTACCACATAATCATCATGTTGCTAGATCACGGTGGATACAATTATCGAGCGATCGGAATAATTGATCGTAATTTGAAGAACCTTATGTTCTGACAGCCTCAGTGGCGCGGTGGGCGGAGGTCCACTTGCGGTGCAAGAGGTAGCGGGTTCGATTCCCGTCGAGGGGTCAAGTGTTTGTTTGTTCTGCAAGCATTTTTCTCCATGGTTTGGGTGTTTAATATGTATAATAAAAAATATCTATGTATGTATGTCTATTATATTAAGTATATCAGATGTCTAGTACCCGTAACACAAGCTTATAGCTTACCACGGGGCTAGATGTTGTTGTGTGGATTGTCCGGCAATAATATATATATAATGTCCATCAGTGGAAGTCTAATAGCTGAAATGATGATGATGGTGCTCTCACTTAGCCACTGCTTTACGGCTGTAATATTTATTGCCATAAATCCCTCAATCCCATCCCGATAGCTTCTGTGCCCGACATTGTAATACAAACTCCGCTGTTGACTCAGCGTTTTACATTTTTAACAAGCGGAGCGCTGAATTATGACTAGATGGTAATTCGCTTTATTCCATCTCCCTGATTGGACGGAAGATACCTAATATTACTTGGTTAAAATTTTAACAGCCATGATTACGGAATGTGGTCAGGGAATTTTAGGGGAAATTTGTAGGTCACTCGGCTAATGAAAAATAATAAGAATATAATAAGAGAGTGAAATAATAAGCTTCCTTGGTAAGGAATAAGATTATTGTCGAGAAATTGTGACTCGAGCGAGTGGAAAAATAATTAATTTGAAATCAAAGTCAAATTGTTTATTTCCTTAGAAGCACAGGGCATACATGGACAAGTCAACTTAACATTAATAAAAATATGTATATTTTTGTAAAAAATATCAAGGAAATAACATTGTCTTGACATTTCGATATTTTTTTTATACTGTGTTGAAAAGAGAATAGAATTATGAAGCGAATATCACATAGACTTATACTACACCTAAGGGTAAATAGTTAAAAAAATATAAGAAATTGCAAAAAGATGCAGTTAGAGCGGTCATCCATTAAAGTACTGGCCTCGCGCAACGTCGATTAACTATATAAAAATAACTATATAATATATTTATTTGTTGTTATAGCGGCAAGCGAAATACATCAACCCCCAAAATTTCAACTCTCTATCTATCACGCCTCTTGAGATGCAGCCTGGTGACAGACAGACAGACAGACGACGTCCTTAGTCCTCAGCAATAGGGTCCCATATACCCTTTGGGTACGAAACCCCACTAATAAACAAATTACCATTAAATTCTGTTAATCAGTGCCTTTTCGATTTTCCTCATTAAAGCTCTTTAATGTGAAACATATCGGCGAGTGTCATGTTTTAATTGGATGCAGTTAAGCATAGTTAGTCCAAGCGCCATTTTCAGTTTTTTGAGAAATTACGTAAACGCGTTTTTATTCGCAGAAGATTTGTATCTGTATTTTCTGAAAGTAAATCTATGTGCATCGAAGCTTCTACTTGTAATTTAACATTCTACATAAAAAAAACATAAAATAAATTTATATTTTGGAAGATATAGCTAAAAATGCACTTGGACTCTTGAAAAATATGATGTTTTCATTTTACAAAAGGAGTCCAAGCGACATTTATGTCGTTTGGATTCCTGATGCGTAATTCAATTCGAAAGAATAGATGTTGATAGCACGTGTAAATAAAAAAAACCTAAGATAGCCATTATTTACTTAGCATTTAAAACTATACAAATGGCACAAGTAATATAATTTTGTTGAAAGGGTGTTACTATTCAGTTGATGAATTTTTTTCTGATGACATTATCTATGACTAATTTTCATTTATAGATTGATATTGACATTTGTAATTTTGATTTGTTACTGTAATATTTTTTTTTTTTGCTTATTGAAGTGAAACTTCTATAGAATCGTAGTGATTTCAAACCGGATGCAAAAAGATGAAACGGAAATGATGTAAGAGACTCAAATACAATGCTTTATTTAAATTTCTTTGCGCGATACTTCGTAGTTGAGACTACGAAGTATCGCGCAATGAGGTATTGCTGTATTTTATTTATATTATTTTGTAACATACTTTATGTAATACGCTTTATTGAAGTAATATAAATAATCCGAATAATTACAGATATAATGTTTGTTTCTCTTAACATTTTAGCAGATGCGTTCATTTACCCTTTTTTCTATTCGATATCCTACTATACTATTATAAAGGCGAAAGTTTGTAAGTATGGATGTATGGATGTTTGTTACTCTTTCACGTAAAAACTACTGAAGCGATTTAAATGAAATTTGGTACACAGAATCTCTAGAGCCTGAAAAATAACATAGGCTACTTTTTACCGCGGGAAAACGTCATTCCGCGGGAAAATACATTATAACGCGGGTAACACCGCGGGGCACAGCTAGTATATCATAATTATAGTTCATAAGTAGTAGACTCCAATCGTGCGTCGTAACTGACACACACACACTTTTTTTTTATTCTTCTTATTATTCTTTCGTCGATTTACTGAAGTTTCACTTCTATCGTGTGTGAATCGCACACACACCTTTTTTTTTTTTTTCTTTTGGTCTATCCTTTGCTTTGTTTTATTGTTAGTTATTTTAATTCTTCAATAATTATAAGTGGAGTCATTTATTGATTTATAATTCATTTTTGGTATTATTGTAATTGTCAAATACAATGTAAATATTGTGGAATGAAATAAATTTATGAATTATATGTAATGTATAAATAAATTCAACAATCTTATGACAAGTTATTGAGCATCAATTCATAAATTTAAAAACAAGATAACAATCATATGTATCAGCTTTCTTAAACAGAAGGACAGAAAATTGATCATTATATTGATTAACAACAACCCCAAAACATGTCGAATAAGATGGACTATGCAATGTGTATTTTCGAACCTTGATCAAACGTAATGTGCATATAATGCATAATATGATACACGACATAAATTTATCGATAAATATCGGATAAAAAAAATTATATGTTGGCTATTTAAAAATAAAGATGATTTTTATTTAAAGAAAACTTCTTCATCTATTTTTTTTTGGAGTTTACTCCTTAAGAAACGATTTGAGTTATAAGGCACGGTACGGAAATTTTATGAGGAGTAAAATCAAGTGTATCACGAAAAGTTGAGGCGTTACGTAGAAATAGACAAACATATTATATCTGTAGGATTGAACTTCTAAAAGAATGAGATGGAATACATTACACAGCGTATCTCATTCTCGGGGTCTCCTCTTTGCGCGATACTTCGTAGTCTCACTGAATTTTATTTATATTATTTTGTAACATACTTTATGTAATACGCTTTATTGAAGTAATGTAAATAATCCGAATAATTACAGATATATGTTTGTTTCTCTTATCATTTTAGCAGATGCTTTCATTTACCCTTTTTTTCTATTCGATATAATATCATAATTATCGTTCGTAAGGAGTAAACTCCAATCGTGCGTCGTAGCTGACATACACACACTTTTTTTGTTTTTTGATTAATTGCTGTATTTTATTCAAAGTAGTCTCATTTGAAAGCTAGATAGTTTACCTAGCTAAGAAAAAATTAAATACTATTTCGGTACAAAAGCCTATTAAAAATATTTTTTTAAATAAATTTAACTTTAAGACATGTTTGTCCTTTATTACCTTTTTTTCTTTCTACATCAATTTCTACGCTTTCTTCCTCCATCAGCAGTCTATGCGACAAATGTGTGAGATTATTGGTTTGCGTTAGGAATCAAACTAATGTTTATTGTTTTGCAAAACCAGTCCAAGTAACAAACAACTGTCGCATGGACTTCTGATTCATAACACTACGTCGTTTGGGCTTGTTTTGCGTATCAAAAATATCGTTTGCTATAGAAGGCGCTTGGACGGGGTATAAAAAAATACCACTTAGAGTGAAGCTAGCTGCAAGAGTGTTTTTCCTATGGCTAAATTATGCCCTAGTAATTACAAAAATGCAAAAAAATCCAAAAATGAAATTTGGCGCTTGGACTAACTATGCATAACTGTATCCAATTAAGGATTCAATTGAATGAGTTTTTGTTCGGTTCGGTGATGCGTTCAGCATCATCGGTTAACAGATGGATGGAAGAAATGCGGGCACTATGTGAAATTTGCGTTCCCACTGCTGGGACACAGGGACTTCTCTCTTGAAGAGAGAATAGGCCTTAATTTACCACGCTAGCCAAGTGCGGGTTGATGAATGTCACATGTCCTTCATACTCTTTAAAGTCTGAGAACTTTAATGCCGGTTTCCTCACGATGTTTGCCTTCACCGTTAAAACACGTGTTTAAAGCGCACATAAATTTCTCAAGAAGAAAACTCCAGAAGTGCGAGGCGGGGTTTGAATCCACAAACTTCGGAATGAAAGTCGAGAGTCCTCCCACTTAGCCAACGAGTATTTTTATCAAGCTATAGAAGTGAGATATTTTGACCTTTGTTTTAACGCAGCTTCAGTTAAACCTTAACTTCGAAATCCCCTAAATAGTTACGTTGTACTTGTAATTATTCAGAAGGTAGTCTTTTAATTCGTAATGTGCTTCTCCGCACTTACTCCAGTACGCAAATACAGAATAATGCAAATCTGGGTGGCTGGGCGCGAGATGTGGGATACAGCGAAAAAAATATTATTCTTACTTAGCTTTGGTAATTAGTCTTATGACTTTTCATCATCATCATCCACAACCTGTCTTAGTCCACTACTGTACATGGGTCTTTCATTTTGTGACCACCATAGTCATGTGTTAATCGTCTTCACAGACGACTTTGACGACGTTTTGGTATGTTATTTTTCACTGTTTTGCTGGCAAAAAATCGTGAGGAGGAAGGACATGTGTCATTCACCAACCCGCACTTGGCCAGCGTGGTGAAATAAGGCCTAATCTCTTTCGTCAAGAGAGAAGTCTCTGTGTCCCAGCAGTGGGAACGTTAATAAGACGATGATGATGATCGTAAATACGATATAATTGATGTACAAATATATAAGCAATATTTTAAGGGCCCACGGGGGTCAGCACTACATGGTTTTTGTCCTTTCATGTTGTAATCTCAACACTTACTTAATAATAATTTGATATACGGACGATAAAAATATTGTAAATACGAGTGTTTGTATATTGTTGATAGTTAAATAGTCGAATTGTGATGTTTGCGAAAGAGTTTATGACGACTTACTTGTTAGAGACGACAATTATACTGATCTATGTGATTGTTTCGTTTTTTTTTACCATACCATATACCTACATATTTACCAATTCTGTCTTTCAGCGTACTACTGAATTCACAGCTCCAATAAATCAGAGAACTGCGGCGTAGTCCAATCGTTAAAGTTCTGTCATACCAGTGTTCGTAATGTAGGAATACCTTGGACCACGCTACGCCGGACACAGCGTAGTCCGTCGTGATTACATTAGCCGCGGGCGTACTCCAGAACCTGAGCGTACTGATTTATGCTCGCCGTGGAGGTACCCTGTTATTTGGTATTCATACGTAAACTTATTACGGGCATCTACGGCCCGTAAATGGCCTGGAGTACTTTAAACTGTAGTTTGTTTTAGTAACTGCAGTGTATTAGCACGCTTTAAATTTTGTAACTAAATATACTTCATGAGATTCGTGATATGACTGGATAAAGCGAATTGCTTTTCGTATTTGTATAATACGTTAAACTTTGTGTTTATCAAATTATTTGTTTGAGTTTATTTTTTGGCTTGGTATATTTCTGACTAAGTAAATTAAAACTTTGATGTGCAGCGTTCGGGAATGATTATGGGACGACTTGATGAAGGTCGCGGGTTCACGGCGGATGCAGGCTCCTGCCAACTAAAATCACTTAAATCTTTGCGAGAGGCCTATCTAGCAATGGACGTCCAACGACATAGACAAATTTAAAGCTTATAGACTTTAAATACTGCGTCTTCAAATACTGTGTGTCTTAAATATAAACTTACACAGTCAAGAACAAAACACAACATGCAAACCGCTAACTATCTCTTTGTTATTAATTTCGTCATAAACACGAAAGAGGTACAAAAGACACGCCCGCGGCAAGTGTGGAAACAAAACAGCGTATTAAAGCGACGAAATGAAATTATCATTATTCCGCTCTTTGGCCAACAAAGCAGCGTAAAATGCGAATTTATTTAATTACAAGAGTTAATTTAACTGCGTGCTGTGGAGCCCTCATGCACTGCATTTGTGAATGCAGATTGGATAATGAGTACGATTTTTTTTTTGCAAAATACGTAGCTCATTCTAGCTTTTCATGGACTACGTAGCTCATTCTGGATTTTACGAAATACGAAATTTAACTTCAAAGACTTAAGTGTCTTGAAAGTTAAATTTATGTTTTGCAGCAAAACTTTTTCCTTCTAAGCTTATGATCCCAGCAGGTGCAGAATTTTTGATAAATTACTGATAAAAAAACCTTTTAATAAATAGATTAAGTTCGACATTTCCTTGCTTGACCATGCCATGCTTAGGAATCTAATTATATCTAAAATAGTTCATTTTGAAAACGGGTTTACCTATTATATTGTATGGTATTTTATTTGTGTAGTGTACAAAAAAGTGTTTTCTATTCTATATTTTTACGATATTATGCAAATCCTCCGACGTTTCAGTACCCATAAGTAGGTACGCCAAATATCCTATATATATTTGGCGTACCTACTTATGGGTTTTATTGATAAACCTCATTTTCAGGTACCTTCGCACGCAGGATACTGATGCTTCTTAATATTTTTCTGCATAACAAAATGTAAATAGTTTAAATATGATTGGTTTTAATGTCATGTATTGTTGTTTATTGCATAAGACTTGCTATTTTCATGTCCAAACTTTACCTACCTGATTGTAAGGTACACGAGTAGCAAACCGTTGAAATCCAAGAAGATTGAATCTGCTGCGCAATATTTGTTCAAACACAAACTCAAATAAGCGACAATCGCTATTACCTGCGCTGTCATTACTGATTGCTTTTGCAGGAATGTGAGCTTTATAGTGTATTGGTAAGATTTAAAGTTGGTTAGCTGGTATTTTTTGTAGTGGTGTGTAGTTGGTTCGTAAACAATATGATTTTTATTATATAAGTAAAGTTATAATACTCCTGCATAATTAAGTGTTTTGTTCCGGAATTAAATATTTCGTGAGAACGTGAATGTCTCTGAATAATTAACACAATTAATAAATTTATTTAAAAAGTAGAATGAACATGCAATAATTAAATAAATAGCTGAATTAAAAGAAAATAATATGGCGTTAACAAGACTTATAAACCAGATTATTAAAAAAAAACTATTTATATATAAATGTTATTTGAAATATATTTTATATATACTTTAAATATTTTATAGTGGATATTACATAGCAGTAACTATTTGTCTAACTGTGCCTCGGTTACAAGGTGTTATTGGAAAACGCTTACACGACCTAAGAGGATAGATTTAAAATTCAATCTGCTCCATGTACATTGTACAAGAATACGTTCTCTTATCTCGGAGGCAGCGTTAATGTGTACCTATTCTTACGGTAGGTTTGCTCGGGATATTTGTGTTTTCAAACTTATTGTGCAAAATGTTCAGAGGGAATGTATTTTGAATGTTATTACCAAATTCGAGTGGAACGTTCCAAGCGTTCGTTTTGCTTATTTTTTTTTGTTTAATTATTTTGTTTTCTGTGATTTTAAGACGTAACTTTTAAATCAGGCTTAAAACATTTATTTCCTCAAAATAATTTACATAATTCACTTAACGAGAATATTTGACACATAATAATTAATTGTAAACATTTGGGGCAGTTTACAGTACATTTAAGATTTCTTATCTATGTATGCAATATTGTCTATAATAACATAAACAAATACGTACAAGACATTAAATATCAATATTTTCCTTTATGACACTTTAACATTATTGTGTTTAGTTAACTTATAGTTATAAGTATGTTCAAGCCACACAAACTATAACATATAAAAAATATAATAAAGTTCAAGTAAAAGTGCAATTAATATTTCAAAACGTTACATTTTAATTTCAAACTTAAGGTTATGTGCAGCATTTTATTTCCTAGGATATATTCCTGTAGGAATATACCGTGTACTAACTCCATGTTCAAGGTAAGAAGGACTATTAGTAACTTAACCCACTCCGTGTGGGTATAGCATGAATCATGCAAGAGGCGTACACTGTTATGGCTTCTACAAACGGCTTGTAGCAAGATTTGGTATACAAATATGATTTTACACTCTCACTTTGTTTCTTTAAGTTTTGTTACTTCATTTAAGAAAACCAAGCCCCGATTTCAACATTAGAGATCAGATCAGGTTCAACTTTTTTTGTGTTTAAGTTCACATTTAATTTATTTTTTTCAACGATTCAACTAAATTGAAATTCGTTGAAATTGGGGATAAGTGTCAAAATATTTGGTGTGTGTGGAAGTTTTCAACCCACACCTACCGGAGCTCTTTTAAGTATTTTGACTACATTTGAAATTTTGAGAATCTTCGTTATTATTGCGTCGGCTGGTTTTATAAGTTCTGAGAAAGGAAAATATCTGATTTCATAAGAATTTAATTGGTTCGTTTTAAGTAAAATAAACTTAATTATGATATTGAGGTCCGTAGTTTACATTCACCAAACAAATACGAGTTTCGGGTACACCCACGAAGGTGGATTATGTCTTACAGCCTCATAGCCATCGACCCCTGTAGGATTTAATGAAGATGTTGATTATAAAAGAACATCGGAAAATATAAACCCGTTAAATCGACTATCTAAAAGACATTTACAGTTAATAAAAGTTAAAAAATAAAACATTTATTTCTATTGTTCCATCTAACAAATCTTTTAAACTTTACGAATCTAAAATAAGAAAAACCGAAAAGCGATCGCACTTATCGATAAGACCGCCTTTTTTAATTCTTCCCCTCATGTGAGTTTTGTAACTATTATTCGTACAAAAACATTTACGTAAAAGTAGTAGTATTGTTTTGCTTTGGTGTACAATAAAGTGTTCTTGTATTGCCGCACATTGAATCTAAGGAACGCCCGATTGGCGCTTAGCACGGAACTCTATCCGTCCCTCCACCCACTCACCATGCGTTCCATTTACAAGGTGTCCATGTGTAACGGCACTACGCCACTACGCCGCTCGTCTGCGCGCTACGCCGCCGCTCCATCGCACGTACTTCACGCGAGAGGGTTATAACTCCACAATAAAAACGGCGGGACTCATAAATCCATTGTATATCCTCTTCAGAGAAACGTTCGTATTTCTTGCGGGCCTGAATATTTAACGGGGAAGCGGGAATTTGAGGTGAGGAATTTTGTTTAAGTTTATATCTTTGGGAGATTGAAAAGCTGAATTATACCTATGGGTGGTATTTTCACATTAATTTGTTATAATCTCGCGATTTGGTGAGCGCCGTGGCGGGCATTGATTCACATAAAGATAAAGGAAATGTCTATGCTTATTGAGTCAAACATTGAAAGTAAATGAATAAATATTTGATTTATTTTAGGACTAATCACACAGGATCACCTTACCCCAAACTAAGCAGAGCTTGTACGAGTACTATGGGTGTTAAGTGACTACATAAATACATTTTTTTTTATATTTAAATAAGCAATAGTTGCTCAAAGTATTTTAAACTAGACAAAAACATTAACAGCTTAAACAATACTTTCTTTAAGTAAATGAAAAGAAAAACCTAAACACACATAGAAACACGTCTTACAGAACATTTACTTATTATATCAAAACAATAGGTAGAAAAAACTACGGGTGCTTTATTGCAATTGAAACAAAAACAAAAAACTCATAAATATTTTCCATAATATTTTAGCAATTGAACCAAGTTTAAGATGAACTACTTCATTTCATTTTATGCTCCAAAAACGAATCCATTTTATTAAATATGCACCTCTGAAAATATCATATCATTTTACACCGTCACTACGTCTAAAGCCTAATTTATGCTCAGTCTATAAAACAAAGAAATGCTTTCTTTCCAGATAAGTGGGTAATTTGTAATACTGCTTAAATCTAGAACTCAAAGATAATAATCTGAATGATGTGGATTGAGCCATAAAATCTAACTTTATTAATTCTTGTTTTAGACAAAATTATCATAAAATGTTTATGATGTTTTCTTTGCTATATTTTACGGTCAAAATGAGGGCATGAGACTTGTAATAGCTTTCGAAGTTCTTCAAACTCAATTATAAAATATATTAACTACGTACGATAAACTCCAAAATTATTATAGTGTTTTAAGTTTAATTCCATTGATGTGGCAGTATCGAAAGTTCTTGAAATCTCCGTCTATTTCTAAGCCACTTACTTTCCCGATAATTTGTTGATTTTCAATTATTTCGCTAAATCTAAATATTTACGCAGAAAATTAGAAAATTTGCCTTCGTGGAATTTTCACTCGCTTTACATCAATTTAGCTAATTTATGTTATATTTAGATTGGTTTGTTTTGGTGGTTTTATAAATAATAATGTATATCTGTATTTTTTTAAATTTGGTTTCTAACTTCGTGTAAAAGCTTTTACCAGAAATACCTAGAGAAATGTTTATATATTTACTTCATGGGATATGGAATCAATTAAATTGTAGGAAAAATATAATAAAAAAAAAATGTAATTTATGCTGTGATATAACATCTGAGAGAAAGTTGTCAAGTCTATTGTCAATATGTCCGGAGATGCACTGCAAACGGGAATAAAGCAGTATCTGTGTTAGGCTAACACATTACTGTAGTTTCGACTATGTTATAAACTGCATCATCATCATTTTAGCCAACGGATGTCTTGAGAACAACACTGACCAACACACATCGTAGACCAACACATCCGTCCATCTTGTTGGTGGGCTTACGACGCTGTTCTGGTCAATTGCGGCCTGCACTCGTTAATTTTTCGATCCCAACAACCATAAATATTTAATGTACTTTATCTTTTAGAACCTTCACACTGTTACTCAAAAGAGCTTAGCCGATTTACTACACTTGATTGCAAAATTAACGGGTCAGTCGCATAAACCCGAATATCTCACGAACTACGTATGCTATCCTAATGAAACGAGGACTGTCCCTTAAATTTTGGAACCGCGTGGAAGTTTTAGAACATTGGTGATCCAAGAACTTCCGTTAAGTTATAGCCCAAGACATTTGGAACAACTTTTAATCTATATACATAATATAATAATAACTTAAAAAAACTGATAAAGCTGTGAAGTTCTATTCGCTTCTCAACTCAGTAGAAAAAAATTGAGTGATCTGTCAAGACAATGTTATTTCCTTATATGTATGCCCTGCGCTTCGTAGGAAATAAACGTTTTGACATTGACTTTGACTTTGACTTACCCTACACCCACACCACAAAAATTATTTAACCCAATTCCGTAATGCTGGTAATACCCACTTTATAAATCATAGATCTGTTAGGGCTCCGGAAGTTTCCGGAGTATAACAGTCTGAGTGCCGAGATCCAACTAATCAGAATATTAATCGACGGAGCACCGCGCAAAGACTTCAATTACACCCCACATGAATAATGCAGCATTAGAGATGGGATGCTAAGCGAAATTTTGCGAGTTTTCGTCTAAATTTATTAATTTTTAAAAAGTTTTTTTGTAGTGGCTTGGATCAATAAGCAGCAAAGCCATTGTGGTGCGAGTTTCCAGCTTAAATTCATTTTCCTGTGCTATTTTATAACTGTTTATTATAACTTGAGTATCTTTGAGATAAGAGAGAATAAATAGGTGGCTTCTAAACCAAAGTTAATTAATTCTTCTTCATATTAAATACATAAATATTTCCGGACAATCCACACCAACTAGCATCGTGGTCAGCTCTAAAGCTTGTGTTACGGGTACTAGATATCTGATATACTTAATATATTAGACATACATATTGGTGAGATTGTGGTTAAACAATATTATGGCTTGATAGCTTAAGCTGCTCAATATATTTCCTAAGTTTACCCGATGTATGAAGCGTGACGGTTCAGCCTTATTCACAGAGTACAAACAAGCTGAAATTATGAAATGATAAAATCCGACTGCGACATATTTTTGGGAATTTTTACAGTCTATAAGCGTATTAAGTGAGAATGATAACACAACTTTATTCGATGTCGATCCTTAACTTAATGTTAATAAGAAATCTAAAAAATATTTTAATATAACTATTTAACAATACCCCACAAGCCATAGTATGTTGACCTTATGTTTTTTTTTACAAAGTGGCGTCTAGTAGTTGTATTTTATTTTTAACCCCCGACCCAAAAGGGGGGGAGGGGTGTTTTAGGATGGAGCGATTTCAATTTAGTTTGTTTTTGTATGAAAGGTGAGTTTGGCGCGAGTGTTCTTAGACATGTTTTATGAAAATCGGTTGTGCCGTTTAAAAGTTATGGGGGTGAGAGTGGGGAAGGAAAACCGAAAATCTGCAAATATACTCGAGTGGGGTATCAAAATGAAAGCGCATCGCAGCGTACATTACGAAATATTATGGTGTTTTACTTTTAAGGAAATTAAAGCATTAGGTTTGGGGGCTTTTCTTAAATTTAGATTAATTATTGACGTGATATCTTAAGTGACACTCGCCGCCGCCGGGCTATTAGAAATCGACCCACAATATTTTTATTACTTATTTTATCTATAGACTGATAAACCCATTACCACTCCTTCGTAGTCGGGTACATAATCTGTGGTGTAGCAAAACCACACACGCACCAATTATTATTATATTATCCGGCTTCCGGTCGCGCCAATTAGATTGGAACTAGCCCCAACTCTAGTTGTCGCGAGCTCAGCCGTAATCGGCTGTAAGTCGAGTAAGTTTACTCGAGTTAGATCTCTTCAGGAATATTATTTGCGGCACATGTCCTCTGCTTCGATTCCCTGAAATATGGATGCCATTAAATTACTGTCGTTTAATTTTTAATAATTATTAATATATTATTAAATATTAATATTAATAATTTTTAATTATAAGAAAACTATTTTTGCTAATTAAAAATGTTAGTTTTAGAACGCACTTTCTTTAAAATATACGTAACATTTTCTTGTCCTTAAGAGACTTTGCGTTAATTCTTGAATCTGATAAGTACGAGATGGACTCACTACTCCTAGGGTTTCATGCACAGTTTATAAACATTTTAAATTAAAAAAAAATTAAAAAGATGCAGCTGGAGCGGTCACTCATCCAAATAACGTAACTCCTCGCGTAACGCCGCATAGCTTTATTAAAATCACGTTTGTTCAAAGTCAAAGTCATCGCTCCTCAAAATTTCAACTCTCTACCTATCACGGTTCAATCCTGGTGACAGACGGACACACGACGAGGTCACAGTATTAGGATCCCGTTTTACCCTTTGGGTCCCATATTCAAAATGAACCGAATGGTCCAAACGATATTGAGTAGGTATTTTTTACAGAAAATGTATCTTGCATCTAAATATTTCTAATCCTTGTTGCCCTAGTTATCTACGACATAATGTAAATCCCAAATAAATCAGTTTACTTCAATAAAACATTTGAAAAGAAAGACCCATAATGTTTCAAAGATTATTATTAAAACAGGCAAACTTTCAGTTTATGTTTTATTCACGTTTCATATAAATTCGCCGCCACAAGATTTGTCTTCTTGAAAAATGGTTGCACATTAATTTTGTGTAGGTAGGACCTTGTGACTATCACGATGCTATATCATATCTTTTAAACATTATTAATCTATATAAATAAAAAAGAAATTGTTGTTCGTTAGTCTGATTAAAACTCGAGAACGGATGGGCCGATTGAGCTGATTTTGGTTTTAAAATGTTTGTCATAGTCCAGGGTAGGTCTAAACGGTGAGCAAATAAGGAAAAATTGCCGGGAACTTTTTTTACCCGTGCGTCGCCGAGGCGGGCCGCTAGTATCTAATATAAATCATAACTAAAACCAATTCAGAAATTAATAATGAATGCAAACAATAATTCTAAATAAAACTACCTACTGCAATAAAATAAAAACAAAACGTCGAATTACCGGCCCCGAAGCTAGGCTCAAGCGATCGGTAACCAGGGCTGTAGAGAGAGGAACTTCCTGACAATACGCGCCGAGTCTAGGAGTTCTGAATCTGACCCTTGATCCTTGAGCTTCCTACCAAGAACCTCTGGTGGTGTCAGTCGAGACTCTTCGCTATTAGGCCGTTAACGGACACGACTATCGGGACGAAAATCGTTATTATTATTTCATCACTCATTAATAAAAAAATAACGTCCGTAATAAAACGTGCTCGGAAGGAGTTGAGAGCTCGCGCTTAATGAAATAATTTGCGTTGTATTAACCGAATTTCCCAAGAATCGTCGTCGGTAAAATGTTTGAATTTTGAGTTTAATGTCTGAGGATTTTAAGTGCAAAATATATTAGCGGAGCTGCACACTAAATTTTACTCCTCTAACGAGTTTTGTGTGTCTATAAAATTTTATGGTGAGAATAAATTCTAGAACGTTGCTTGTGAAAGACATGGGTTTTGGACATAGAGAATTTTTCCAAAATGTCTTTAGAAGTACGCTCAAGATAAGGTAAAAACTGTTTGTATGCAATAACTAATATAATAGTATATAGGTTTTTTACCATGTGTAACTGTTTTACAGTCTCAATTCGAGAATTTTTCAGTCCCGAAGGGTCATTTGTCCCACGGGCTACTAATGATATACATAAGGAGTAAAAGAATACTTCTTGCTTAAAATGGTGAGATGAACTAAGGTCCAAAATATTTGTGATTTAACGGACAAAATATAAATTTTAAAACTGCGAATCCCTCTCTTAAATCCTTTAGCATTTTCCAATATCCATAAACTTTAATAAAATACTCGTAACAGAAAAATCTAAACTATATTTTCATACAACAGAAGTTTTCCGCATCAAGGTATCCTTTTAATCATTTAACGTCTAGCAACAAAATATAGCATTAAAACGATCGACTGACTATTAAAGATACGAAATCGTTACAAAGAAACTCCTATATAAACAAAATTACTCGAAAACTCTCGAAGAATCAAAGCGCAACAAAGTATTCGGACCATTGATTTCATTAAATACATTGTCACAGAGAATAACTTTCCTGAATTCTTTACTTTGGAAACTCAACTTAAACAATTACTATTTGGAGAACGCCAGAAGTTTAAGTTGTTAATTCTAGTTTTCCGAAAGAAATCAACTTTGTAAGAAGAGTAACGGGTATTCTTGAGACTTCAATGTCTTGAAGACAATCAGAGACGTCTAGTATTATATAGTGCTGTTGTTTAAGTTTCCTCTGCGATTCGGAGATGGCGGCGTCCATTGTAGATCATGAGGCAGGGGACGAGTTGGCAGACCATTTATTTTATTAATATGCTTCTAAGGCATGTTATCTAAACTAGTTTACGGAATTCACAACATGCGTAAAACTAACTAAGATGACGTCATATGAATAAAATGACAGAAGATGTAATGGCTCATTTAAGTCTGAGCTTTAATTTAAGTATGTTGTTAGTTTGAACTGACAACATTGGCAGCGTTTATTTTTTTATATTTTGACATTTGGTGCGTTATTATTAGTGTCAATCTTAATATTACAATCAAGACAAAGTATAACGTATTTGGAAGGATGATATTAGTAAGAAAGCAGTGAAGGTTTATTATCACAGATTTAGGGCTTGTTTCACCATCAAGTCAATTAAATTAAATATTAATATTAAATAATTTTCGCAATCTCTGTCAATCACTAACAGTTGATAGTTAAATATAAAAATAAAATAAATAAAAATTACTGGCAATCCACACAACAACATCTAGCCCCGTGGTAAGCTCTTAGCTTGTGTTACGGGTACTAGACATCTGATATCTATACTAATGTTATAAAGAGGAAAGGTTTGATTTTTTGTTTGTTTGTTTGTCTCGAATAGGCTCTGAAACTACTGCACCGATTTAAAAAATTCTTTCACCATTCGAAAGCTACACTATCCCTGAGTGACATAGGCTATATTTAGTTTTCAAACATAATATAGTTCCTTACCAAACTCCGATAATGTAACCCATGGTGAAAAAAAATAAACTAAAATCTTTCTTTAATCGCGAATGCTGCGAAAACTATTGAATATATAACAAAGTGATGTATTACAACTTTGTAGAACTTATCATTATCTACAAAAAACGTCGTAAGTCGTAACTCTAACTATTATAGTTTTGTGACAATAAGCGATTTTTTATATTAAAAAATTAAAATACCACTGTTGTAACTGAGTAGGTATGTGATCCATTTACATAAGTCGAATTGTTGTATTCCTATGACCGAAGGAGGTTATATTTTGGTTTACCCGTGCAAAGCCGGGGCGTGCCGCTAGTACTTAATATAATAGACATACATAGATATTTTTTATTATACATATTAAGCACACACTTGATTTGATAGCACTCTATACATCCTCTATATTTTAACCACTGGCTATTTTACCCGGAGGTTTTAAAATAGTTCTTTAGAATCTTTTTAATAGTCACAGTGAACGGCGACAGAGCACGAAGACAGATTATTTAGGATTTAGAACATTTTGACGGTTGCACTTGTTGTTGTATATTAATGAGATAAATACTGGGACAACTAGAAAACAGGCACATTAAATTTATATACAAATGATATAAATATACAATCAGAATTTATATAGACCTTGTATTCTACGAGTAAATGAAATTTGTTACCTATGTATAATAGAACGAGTATTTTATTTTTAGACATCATTCTTACTAACATTTTTGACTTATTCTAATTCAAACTTAAGTTATTCGATATTCGGTGATGATCGGTGAGAGGCATCCGTGACTGAAACTTTAAATGATGGATACTGTATAGATCATCAAACTGATTTCGAAATATGTAGATAGCTACATAAATCTCGCTGATGAAACCCTTTTAAACTTTGAAAAGTCCGCCTAGCTCTCCGATTAATCCCCAACACTACTCGGATAGTTCGCGTCAAGATTCAATATTGTAGCGTATAATTGCGAGCGAAGCCGAGAGTTTATTTAAACTCTAGGACAGCTGTAAAACTTGCACCTTTCTCGGCTTAAGGGGGGTTCTTAATAAAACTGTAAGTTGGCTGAGTGGAAATCTGTATTAAGACATAAGCTGTGGTTTCTAAGTATATCTTGAGACATGGTCGAATAAGCCGTGTTGGCTAAGTAGGAGCATACTTGACTTTTTTACAGAAGGTCGTGGGTTCCTCTGGTTTTTCTTAAAAATGTACGAGTATGATCTTTAAGCGTGAAAATCTTGAGGAAACCGGCGTGTTCTGAGAACTGTATGATGTGTTTGAAAGTCATGTGACATTCACATAGATATAAGCTTTTAAGTATTTGGGCCATCGAGTTTAAAGTTTCTGAAAGAGAAAGTGTTGTTTTAAACATCACCTGGTAATGGCTTAATCATCTGATACGGAAAATCCTTAAATGATTTAATAAAGTATTTAAATTTGATAAGCTTTTTATTTTTATCAAAACAGATAGCCGCTTTTGAGGTTACTTAACAAAATATACAAACTACCTTTATTTCATATCTCAATTTACATTGATTTTACAGTGTTTGAGGTTCAAAGTAAAGAAAATACCTGTGTTTGGAAACCTTTCTCTTGCAAGCACAAAACAATTTAGTAGATCTATACTAATATTATAAAGAGGAAAGGTTTGATTTTTTGTTTGTTTGTTTGTTTGTCTCGAATAGGCTCGGAAACTACAGCACCGATTTAAAAAATTCTTTCACCATTCGAAAGCTACACTATCTCTGAGTGACATAGGATATATTTAGTTTTCAAAAATAATATGGTTCCTTACCAAACTCAGATAATGTAACCCATGGTGAAAAAAAAGAACCTAAAATCTTTCTTTAATCACGAATGCTGCGAAAACTATTGAATATATAACAAAGTGATGTATTACAACTTTGTAGAACTTATCATTATCTACAAAAAACGTCGTTACATCATATCTCTAACTATTATAGTTTTGTGACAATAAGCGGGGTTAAGATCACGAAATAATCTGCCGCGTCGCGTCGCGTCGTCGGCTCCCTACTGAATGGTCGTTTATTTATTTATTTATTTAAGTATACTAACACGATTACGAAACCAATTACATTAGTACACAAAATAACAATATAATGATACACAAAAATAAGTAGGTAACAAGTTATAAAATAAAATCAAATAGAATTAATTATTATTATTTCAAAGATTTGGTACATTAGTTAGAATTGAAATTTTAAATATTCGTCGTGTGCGGAAATAAAAAAATTGTCGCTTGATAATATTTTGTCGCTTAGTTAGTAGTTAATAATTCGTTAACAGGTAACTAATCCCATTCAAAAAGTTATTTTCAGAACTAAACCCTAGCATATAGCATAGATATTGTACATATCGTCGGTTGCAGGTTCAATTGGGTTAACCACCAAAACACGTAAAATAAGTTGAGTATTCAGTTTTTTTTTAGTTTTTTTCTGCTCTTACGAATAGCATACTAATAGAATTCTAGCTTTAAAAAAATACAGTTACGCTACACATTTTAACTGTGAATTTTGCAGTCCGGAAATATTTATTTATTTATTTACATAAGTCGAATTGTTGTATTCCTATGACCGAAGAAGGTTAAGTTGGTGTATGTATCTTGGCAAACCAGCATTGCTCTTACACTAATTCTTAGCTTGAACGCAAAATTATAACCACAAATACACCAATATAAAACCAACTTTCTTCAAAAAACTAACGTTACACCAATTGACCCGAACCAAGTTTATGTTTGTTGTCGGTTACACCAATCTGAGCATTGCAATCAATAGTATGTTATATAGTATAGTATGTTATAATAATAGTATGTTATAGTATGTTTTCTCTTACCTTAATCTTCTTAAAAATAATAAATCTAAATTAAAAATATAAGAAAAACCCCCGATGCGAATCCTTCAATTTCCTTAAAAGTAAAACACCATAATAATGTGTAATGTGCACGCAATGCGCTTTCATTTGATACCCCACTCGAGATTTTTGCAGATTTTCGGTTTGCCTTCCCCACTCTAACCCCCACAATTTTTAAACGGCACAACCGATTTTCATGAAACATGTCTAAGAGCACTCGCGCCAGACTCACCTTTTAAACAAAAAAAACTAAGTTGAAATCGCTTCATCCGTTCGGGAGCTATGATGTCCCAGACAGATAGACACGTCAAACAATGACATCCCTCTATTTTGTCGGGGGTTTAAAATGAATCGCAAAATGTGTTGCTAAGCGCATAACTCAACAACGCCTATACCAATTTATTTTTTTAAATGTTCGTTGGAGTTTAAGGATGGTTTTTACGGCGAGAAAAATTCGAATAATTTTGAAACAATTTTGAATAATTACCCGTGCAAAGCCGGGGCGTGCCGCTAGTTAAGTTATAAAATCTTAATATTATATAAATCTCGTGTCATAATGTTTGTCCTCAATGGACTCCTAAACCACTTAACCGATTATAATAAAATTCGCACACCACGTGCAGTTTGATCCAACTTGAGAGATAGGATGGTTTTTACGGCGAGAAAAATTCGAATAAATCCCGGGAAAATTTTATACCCGTGCGACGCCGGGGCGGGCAGCTAGTGTTTTTATATTTTACACTACTTTTGCTCAATAAGGAATTGAGAATTTTACGCCAAGTAACGCCTGGATCTATCAATTATCTTAGACGGTGTAATGTTTTCCTAAAAATGACGTCCAGCACATAACGAGAACTGCAACCCAGAACAGCGGTCTTTCCTCGAAATCTCGCAGAAAATATTGCGGAATTAAAACATTTGGGTGTAACGAGGCGGCTTCTCGAGATTTGGGACTCTTACTTATAACAAGGATTTTCTTATTAAGTAAGTGTAATTATTTCCGAGAGGCGGGCGCGAGCTAATTTCGGCGCACTATGACTGATTTCGTAATTTAATTTTGGAGATTTGTGTAATGACCTTTGAGGGATCAAGAGGATGTAATTGCCTCGTTTTTTATGTATTCAGAATTATTTTTAGCGTCATCTAACGCTAAATTTCTCCTTGGTCTAGGTGTTTAATAAAATAAAATAAAAAATATCAATATAAATATGTATGTCTATTGAATTAATTATATCAGATGTTTAGTACCCGCAACACAAGCTTAGAGCTTACCACGGGGCTATATGTTGTTGTGTGGATTGTCCGGAAATATTTATTTATTTATATACTGTCAGCGACAAGAGCCAATTGTTTTGAATATGATAATATTAATAATTCTTTATTGTGCACAAAATTATGACACAAGCATAACAAAAATATAATATATAAAATAAAAATATATATCTCAACACTATGCGACACTTGAACACTTTCATTTGTCTTATCGATCAAGATCAATCTCATGAATTACTCATGATCTCTCATCGAATATTTCATGTCAAAAATCATCAAGCAGTATTTATGGTAAATCATTTATAAAAGTACAAATGTCCAATAAGCAATAAAGGTGTAAATAACAGAAAAAGTCATTGAATCTGAAAGCATCTCTATAACACAATTACACTGTAACGTCTTTGCAGGTTATTTTTGCTATTGGAGTTTCAAAATGTAGCTTATAAAAGAGCTCGGAGTTACTTTAGCTAACATTATATTTCTTGAGATCTATTGTAAAATTTTCCGTCGGTATATTTATCATTATTTCAGACCCAAAACGACTATTATTGTACACCACGTAATAAAGTGTTATCTATTCTATTCTAAGATAAAAGACAACTTTTTTATATATTGAAAGATACTGATACAAAAATACCGAAAACCGTCTTAATAACCCAGCTATCTCAATTTTCTAGTGATATCCTCAGCTCTGATATAGCTGGGTCTTCTCCGCCTGTGATGGTCCAGTTCCCGACGCCAGCTTCAAAGCGCCGCTGCTCCGAAATTACAATCGGAGATCTTAATCAAACTTTCACAGAGCTTACAGAAAAACATACAGCATTTTGTATAGAAGTCTTTGAAGATTGTAATGTTTAGTTAGTATATGTTTTAGTTGATTTCAGCGTTATTTATGTAACTAAGGATACAAAATCCTTTGGATTTTAATTAAGTATTCGTGTTATGTAAGGAACCTAAGATCAAAGTTACTGGAAGTCTTTGAGTCCTATGTCCAGCAATGGACGTTATACTGATATCTGATGTACTTACATAATATAGTTTTTTTTTAATATACTAACATAAGCAGTAGACATTCTATGCCTATATTTATAGCTAAGCCAATTATGTATAGGGGGGGTTAGCTTACAACCCACTA
Organism: Gymnoscelis rufifasciata; assembly: GCA_929108375.1. NCBI lineage: Eukaryota > Metazoa > Arthropoda > Insecta > Lepidoptera > Geometridae > Gymnoscelis > Gymnoscelis rufifasciata. Next base: position 15,011,420 of record OV815314.1, read on the forward strand.
CGATGGTTCAATGGGTTAGTTACCCACTGGGTGTACTAGATATTTTTTCGTTTGACTCTGGCTTCGACTCTGCTGGGACACAGGGACTTCTCCCTTGACGGAGATATTAGGCCTTAATTCTCCACACTGGCCAAGTGCGGATTGGTGAGTGTCACATGTTCTTTTAACTCTTCAAAGTTCTCAAAACATGCCCGTCTCACCACGATTGTTACCTTCACCGTTAAAGCACGTGTTTAAAACGCACATCTTTTTTTCTAGAAGAAAAGTTGCGCGGCGGGATTTAATCCCATAAGAACTAAAGTGGAGTTTGCTGCCACTTAGCCAAAATGGCTTTTGTGATCTCTATAACGATATGTTATATCCCATTTTCACAGAAATAGTTTCAAGACAACAAGTCCTTTTTTATAAGTTCCTTGAAAATGGGTCTGATGATCACTGTTTATCAATTACACTCCATTTACCAAGGCCAACATATTGCAACGTTAGACCAAAAGGCTCCGGGCAAAGGTTCCGGGCTGGCTCGGCGGGCCGACCTTGGCTAAACACGAGCCGTCCTAAAATATCAAGTGCAAGATTGGCCGGTAATTAGCGACCCGGGGAACTCGGCGTTTCTACGATGTTGGACGATGTAGGAAAAGGCGAGCTCTGGACTTAAGATCACGTTAAATGTATGTAGACTAATACTTCAGAGCCTGGAGACGAAGGTTTTCAACCAGTAAGTGTTGCCAAATATAAGATATGGATTGGAGACATGGTGCTTCGCTAAGGCCTTGAGGCTAATAGTCGTTCAGTGAGCTATGAAGAGGTCTATATATCGAATCACTGTAGTCGGTTCCTCATGTCTGAGGATCGTGGTCAGCATCGAAGTTACATCGGGAGCGGATAATCTGTCTCCACCGCGGGTTCTGTCCATCGCATCTCTGACAGTGTCGTAGAATTTGGAGGACGATGGAAGCTTCATCTGATCGGTCCATCGAGTTGGTGAACGTCCTCGGGATCGTTTCCCTTCGGTGTTACCAACGACAATCAGTTTCTCCGGGCTCTCATCGCCCCTTCGCACTGTGTGCCCGAAATATGCAAGTATTCGCCATATTATTATATGGTTTCACAAACAAAATAAACTTCTCCTTTATTTATTAAATTTGTAAAAAAGCGGACATAAATTAAATCATTGTTCTCTTCTCCTCATCTTGACGTTCTCGTCTTATCATAATTACATCACTAAATCCATATTTCACGCTCCATTCTCACGCCATCAACTACGTATTGAAAAAGAATATATTCTACCTATTCATAAAAAAGACAGATAAAAGCGAATCTTTTGCGAAACTAGGGTATTTCCGCAGTCCGGATATTAGTACCTCTAACGGAGGGGAGCCTCGGCCCCGGGAGTGCGGGGGGTGGGGAAGGCGATAAATTAAACAAAAATGGGACAACCGAACAATCTGCGCCATAAACAAGTAGCGAATTTACAACGTGCCTCGGTGCTGTGCTTCAATTTCGGATTTTTACAAGCTTTGTTTCAACAATTGTTATGGGCAGGGTTTAGAATTAAAATGTTCTAATTAATTTATGTACTTTTGGACATTATATATTTATATGTCACAAAATATATATTCGTTATTGTAATTAATATTCATGTCTAAATAGTAATTATATTTGCAGATGTAAAAAGGCCGTGTCAAAGAGTCCTCCTTATAAACTCACAATAATAGTTAATATAATTAAAAAGGTCATAAATATAATAGAAGAACCACAAAATATTTACAAAAAGAGAGCTCTTTTTCTCACCATTTCTATTCAGTTGTGAACTACGTCTACTATATTCGATCTTAATCAACTAGTTTTTGTACTGTCTACGTTGAGTTTTCCTAGCAACAGTCTTCAATTATAAATAAAAAAAAATCGTTTCATCTGTCTACGTTTTGTGTGTTTTAAAAAGTTATTTTACAATCTGCCTCAGTGAGGCAATCCTACTCATTTGAATGGACATGTCGCGCCCTGCGACGCGGGTTTTAATTAAAGTTTATAATAACTTTGATTGTACGAATGTTCCTGGGAGGAGACGGGGGACTTGCAAGCTCTATTTCAGACTTTCTCTTGTAAAAACGGAATAACGTTATATAAATATGTATATTTATTTTGACCTGAGAGTGAGTGATAAATTAGTAACAATACAATACAACATTCATAATTAAAATACAAAAAAAAAAAAAAAATTACAAAGATTTGTGCGTGCGTGTCATAAGTGAGACAATGGGCGGCCTTATCAATAAAAGCGATCTCTTCCAGGCAACCTTTACCAGATTAAATTAGTAACAATAAATTTATTTTCCATATCACGCAGAACAGATAATAGTTGGTGCCGAAAAGTACTGGAATGGAGATCGCGGAACGTAGGACGTCCACCAACTAGATGGACGGACGACCTTGTGAAGGCCGCGGGCTCACGGAGGATGCAGGCCGATGCCAGCCGAAATTACTGTAAATCTTTGAGGGAGGCCTATGTCCAGCAGTAGACATTCTACGGCTGATGATGATGATGAAGAAAGCGCAGATAAAAACATGTTATGTATAATCTTTAATGTTTATATAATATCTTGTCCGTACTTGGGCTACATAATTATAAGCCACTCCATTTTTACGACCGCATTCCCATTCGCGATAGAGTAAAGTTTTAATTACGAATTTGATACTGAAACTTTATTAAAGTTTCATTGCTACTTCAAAACTATGAAGTATAAATATAGAATTTCATCAGCGAAATTCTGGCTTTATCTTACTGAAGGCAAGTTATAATCTGACAGGCTTTATAATTGTATGTATGTTTTACTGGACACATTATGTATGTATAGTCAAAATAATTATTTCGGTACACAATACATATTACACAATTCACTTGTTAGTTAACTCAACTAGCCTGCCAAGCGACTACAGGCGGGGATATAGAATAAAAAAAAAGAAAAAGCTGGAATTAAAAATATATATGACCCGACTGCGTCATAACTTTTTTGCGAATTTATAACAGCCTATTAAGCCTATTAAGTGGTAATGTTTATTACGCAACTTTAAACCGACATACATAGATCCTAGACGGTCAGTCGTATCGAAAAATATTAAATGAAAACTAAAAATGACTTCAAAATGCCTATTCAAGGATACCCCACGAGAAATAGTTTCTTGACTATTCTTTTACAAACTGGAGTTCAGTCATGTCTTAAGTAACACTCGACGACCTAAGAGGAATCGATCGACGTATGAATAATAAAAATCGAACCCGGCGTTTGGTCTGTATAGTGCTACAAAGGAACATAAAACAAACATAGACCGATAAACACAATACCACTGCTTTGCGTCGCACAGTCGGGTTAAAAAAACAATACCATCGCTAAGGTTGTTTAATAACAATAACAACTGTCTTACAAGATGAAATGTGAACACTCAGATTAATTGTAACTGTAATTGCATCTCAACCATCCAGTGTAATGCATACGTGCCGAGCTATGATGAGCTGGTTTGCAGAACTCCAAACACTGTCTTAGACAGCCCTGATGTGCCGTAGAGCTTAAACCTTAACTAGAGACAATAATATCCACTGAAATTGAATAAATATAAATAATTACAACAACTAGAAATGAATCATCATCATTTCAGCTATGTTGGCGTCCCACGTTCTTCTACGAATCTCCTCATTTCTGATTCGATCCCGTAGCGAAACCCCAACTGGACAACCTACACAGCAACATTTAGCCCCTTAGAAAGCTCTAAATTTGTCAAACTGGCACTAGACATACTGATATCTATACTAATACATATTATAAAGATAATGAGATTGTTTGTTTGAACTCGCTAATCTCAGTAACTACTCCCCCGATTAGAAAAAATATTTTAGTGTTTGATAGCCCATTTATCGTGGAAGGATATAGGCTTTAGTTTAATGTGGGAAATAACGATGTTTCAGCGGGAAAATGCAAAAACATCGCACGTAAAGTAGTTAAATTCAATGCATAAGTGCCTGCAGAACATACAGACATGTATCTTATATATGAAATTTCTGTGTCACAATGTTAGTTACCGTACTCTTCCGAAACGGCTTTACCGATTTTACCAAATTTTATATTTGTATTCAGTAGGTCTGAGAATCGGTTAATATCTATTTTTCATTTAGCAAAACAACGTTTCTATCTTTGATCTTTATATTGTAATGAATTTGGATTATTTTATATTAGGTATACCCAATGATGTTTTTGTTTTAAGTTATAATCGCATCATTATCTATCAAGTAATTATGAATGATTACCCATAAAATGAGTATCTGACTATTAATATTGCATACATACCTACCACAACGACCACTGGCACAGATATTTATTTAGTAAGATAAGATAAAAGATGTATAAGAAGTCATTAGGGTTTTAAAACCTTTTAATAAATGTATAAAAAGTTTTTGTTAAAAATTATTTCATTCGAATCATTTCTGAAAGCTCCAAAGACGACACAGGTTTTGCATATTCCAATTTCCCTGGGGAGAAGTTAACGCCAGATATTTCTTTTATGGAATTTTATGTCCTGAGATGGCCAAAGGACCAGAACCGGATGTTGTAAGAAGTTGTAATGATTATTTAATGGTATCAACGTAATCTACGAATGTGAGTTTGAAACTTTTTGAATCAATGACCAAATCATTCAAACGCAACTATTTATTTTACCGACGGCAAAAATATGTCTTTCAATTAGACCAAATATATTAATTACATTTTATGATTTTTCGCGTATAAATTTGTCGTTTATGACAATTATATTTATTTTATAAGCATACCCTGTGTAATTTATGGAAATAAATGTTTTTTTTTTTTTTGTTAACAGTCCGAATTGCAGAAAGTTTATTAAATCTTTAGTTCTCTAATGAATATTCAACATAATTTAAAAAAAAATAATAAGAGATATTTCACAACAAATCAAGTATAATGAATTTTGATGAAGTTTTTTATTAGTAGTCAGTGGTTCTCTTAGCTTTCATTTCGCTTTCTATTCGCTTCTCAACTCAGTAATAAACATTGAAGAGTACACTGTCAAGACAATGTTATTTCCTTGATTTTTTTGTTTAAACAATTTAGTTTTATTAGTTTTAATTTTAAGTTGATCTGTACATGTAGGCTATGTGCTTCTAAGGAAATAAACGTTTTGACTTTGACTTTGACTCGATTCAGATATTCTGGTCAGGCCGCCTGTAAGCTCGTCAAAAATACTTTACACCTATTTTTTGCTCAATAAATTTCATAGAAAAAGGCATAATGCAAACTGATTACTCAAATACACACACGTTCTCACCTCGAAAGCATAGCTTCACGCGAAACTTCAGACCACAATCTCACCTGATGTAAAGTGACGATTTGGTCTAAGATGGGGCATGAAGACCTAGGAGGCTTCTCAGGGCCACATTACGAAACACGAAAAAACTTAACTTAATATTATTGACTTAAAACGCGTAACATACCATGATTTTTAAGATGGTTTTTGAGTTGGATTGGTTTCGCTTGCAAGACCGTCAAATCATGGTATGTTATACGTTTTTCATAATATTGTTAAAAACTATGATAATTTAAAAAGAACTAAATATATTTTTTTAGTTCTCCATCCTATTGAAACAACAGTAAACTTTTCTAAAACTATCAGTCATATACTTCAACTTGTTCTCCTCTATAATAATGTAAGGTATTTCTCCTCTTTGGCAGCCACCTCGTACCTACGGAGCTGCGGTCTGTGCTGACTGTTTACCCGCCTGATTTGAGAAGTCTGTTTAGAAGCTCCGGCTTAGAATATCTCGCTAGCGTCTGAAATCTCCATTGTTATAATGGACTTGGTTGTGCAAACTTGCAAACTTGCTTTACCAATGTTGTAGAAATGCTGGTAATAAGCGAATTGTTTCAATGGACTTCATAAGGGGATTTAGCTTTTATCATCATCATCATCATCACCCTATTAACGTTCCCACTGCTGGGACACAGGGACTTCTCTCTTAACGATAGAGATTTGGCCTTAATTCACCACGCTGGCCAAGTGCGGGTTGGTGAATGTCACATGCCCTTCAAACTCTTTTAAAGTTCTCAGAACATGCCGGTTTCCTCACGATGTTTACCTTCACCGTTAAAGCACGTGTTTAAAGCGCACATAAATTTCTCAACAAGAAAAATACAGAGGTGCGTGGCGGGGTTTGAACCCACGACCTTCGGATTTCGGATTTAGCTTTTATAATTAAGTTTATTACTGAGACTCAAGAACCGTGATAATTAGAGTTGAAATTTTGAGGATTGAAGTATTTCTGTTGCCGCTATAACAACAAATACACATTAAAAAAGCCGTATTGGCTAAGTGGGAGGACACCCGACTTTCATTCCAAAGGTCGTGGGTTCAAACCCCGCCACGCACCTCTGGATTCTTCTTCTTGAGACATTTACGTGCACTTTAAACACCTGCTTTAACGGTGAAGGCAAACATCGTGAGAAAACCGTTCTGAGAACTTTAAAGAGTTTGAAGGACATGTGACATTCACCAACCCGCACTTGGCCAGCGCGTGATGAATTAAGGCCTAATCTCTCTCGCCTAGAGAGAAGTCCCTGTATCCCAGCAGTGGAAACGTTTATAGGGTGATGATGACACATTATAAATACCTAAGTATCCCATACGACAAACGTGAATTGCCTTGCGCAACGTTGCAATTGCGCGAGGCCAGTGAGGTATCCATGAAGGATTTGCTCACGGAAACAAAAAAAAAACAGGCCAGTACCTTGATGGGTGACCATTCGAACTTTTACAAATATTTTTAAATTATTTTTGTTTTTTTTTGTTGCAAAATGAGTTTTAACTGTACACGGAAACCTAGATATAGTATGGGCCCATTTCATATTTATCAGGTTTATTTTAAACTTTGCTTTGATATTTAGATTTTAATTTATGTCATGTGTCAGGCGTCGCGCACATTAAACATTGGGGGCTTATTTTTAATTCAATTTCCAGTCCTCCGGGTGGTGCTAAGAACAGTCTCTGGTGGTAGGCCTGTCACCACCCTCCGGGCTGGGCCAGTGCGTGAAACGACTTTTTCGTGTTTCGTAATGTGGCCCAGAGAAGCCATCTTCTAGGTCTTCAGGTCTTCATGCCCCATCTTAGTCCTCATCGTCACTTTAGATTCGGTGAGATTGTGGTCAAATAAAGGCTTTTCCATCATCCAACATAAAAAAAAACAGTTGCTTTCGGTATATGTGGAAGTCATTAAGGGAGGCCTAGCAGGCCTGTCCAGCAGTGGATGTCCGGTGGCTCAAATGATGATAAATTAGGTTCCATTCATTTAATGTCAGGGAATGGATTACTTGAGGAAATGACTTAGAACGTACTTTCAAAATGGTCTAAAATGATAGTGTCATACACCCAAAAGTTAAGTAAAATAATTACAGTCGAATTAACAATATTCCTTCAAAACAGTTAAACAACAGTTTAATTTTCTCCACAGAAAATAACATTATAAAACGCCATAACAACTTAAAAGATTGCAATTATTATCCGAAGTTGAAGCTTTTAAAACAATGAGGTGTCCTTTCCCATTTAAGCAGGCTTTTTCATCTTTTTCGTGAATTAAAAAACCACAAAGTGAGAAATGGATTCGTACACCGAGGGTTCCGTGACATTTATAACATACATTTAGGGATCATTTCACCTTTATTTTACTTACATTAACCTTAAATCTTTGTATTTTTTTTATCTTATTATTGACTGTACTAACTATTGCTTAGTTGACTTGGATTTTTTTAATAAGCCATTTTTGTTAAGTTTAGTTCCCAAAAGTTTTCAAAAGGCACAAAAACCAGATGTAATTGTGACGTATAATTATATTATCAATTGGCTATTAATGACATTAAAACACCCATATAATGTTAAATAATAAAGACGCAAGCTGTATTCATTATTGTATGTACATGTTTAAGAGAGATTTTTTGTGTTGGATGCCAAGATTCATTTCGGGGTCGATGCGCCAGGATAGTAAGTATGTACATTTTTATGGGCATACCCATATATGCCTTTACAAATTTGTAACCTGACCTTTAACTATTGTTATAAATAAAGAAACTAGAAACTTTCCAGGAAAGTATAAGTTAAGAAAAAATTCAAAACGATTACTTTGAGGATAGGACCTATCCTCAAAATAATCGATTTGAAATTTTTAAATCTCACTTAGTAAATATCGCGGCAACAATCATCGGACAGACAGTACGGCCGATCGCTCTGACAGCGGAGTTTTATTTATAGGGTTGTGTTTTCCCCGTTGTGTGCGGAACCCCAAAATGTCTCGTTGACCTAATTTTTCCATCGACAGGACTACGGCTTAATCCCTCGGTATACTCGATCCACCGGGTTTTCCTCAAAAATCCCGTGTTTCGGAATTACCGGTACAATTTGTATGACAAAGTTAGCATTGGGGACTTTCCACTGAGGTCACATAATTTATGTAATGAATGGCAGATCGTTAGTGATGCTAACTCATGTTAACTCGAGCCGACTCGTTGTTAACTCAGGTTAACTCGAGTTGAGATTGACTCGACCAACTCGAGAGAGTCATGCGGTTAATAATTCTTATTTTTGAAGTGAAACTTCTATAGAATCGTAGTGATTTCAAACCGGATGCAAAAATATGAAACGAAAATGATGTAAGAGACACAAATACAATGCTTTATTTAAATTTCGACGAATTTACGAAGTATCGCGCAAAGAGGTATTGCTGTATTTTATTTATATTATTTTGTAACATACTTTATGTAATGCGCTTTATTGAAGTAATATAAATAATCCGAATAATTACAGATATTATGTTTGTTTCTCTTAACATTTTAGTAGATGCGTTCATTTACCCCTTTTTTCTATTCGATATATATCATAATTATAGTTCATAAGTAGTAGACTCCAATCGTGCGTCGTAGCTGACACACACACACTTTTTTTTTATTCATCTTATTATTCTTTCGTCGATTTACTGAAGTTTCACTTCTATCGTGTGTGAATCGCACACACACCTTTTTTTTTTTTTCTTTTTAGTCTTTGTTAGATTATTGCTAGAAGATAAATATTTCATTTGTCTGTTCCATTTTAACTATTCAGCAAAATTTAAGAAAAAATACAGGTTAAATTTGTAAAAATCTATTTTTTCCTGTTCACTTAGAACGAGATAATTATGTAACTCGATTTACATGAATTTAAACTCAAGTTAAGTTGTCCGAGATGGCACATCACTAGGATTCATACAATGGACAAAGATTAGCTGAGTAGCAATGGTAGAAAGAAGTCGTGTCATGATTTTATTTAATTGACTTCCACTGACTTACTCGTAAGCCTTTTTAATCGATTTCCAATAAGGTAAATGTTAAACACAATAGTTACCTATAAATAAGAACTCCAAAATTGTAATAACTACAAAATTGTAATAACTGTTATAGCTGTGTTGTTCTATTCGCTTCTCAACTCAGTGTAAAACATTGAAGCGAACTGTCAAGAAAATGTTATTTACTTGATATTTTTTGTTTATACAATTAGAATTATTAATTTTAAGTTGACCTGTCCATGTAGTCCATATGCTTATAAGGAAATAAAACGTTTTGACTTTGACTTTGGTAGATCATAACACGTATTTTTTTCTTTTTTCTTGCAAACGAAATATCATAACTGTACAGTGTCTTGAATCTTCGTTTGACGAAATTTGTAACGTTTGAGATAAAAGAGAAAAATAGATGTCAAGTTTTTTGGACGGGCTAGGTGACGGACTAAATAGAATACAATTTTTATTGTAGTCATAATGCTTATTGCTTCGGTTGGCAGTGATCGTCTACCGTAAGCCTTAATTTACCAAAATCATTCGTCCATCTCAGACGAACAAATATAAGAAAACCGTATGACCTTAGATTTATGTGACTGAGATGGTGGAAAATAAGAAGCTTTATTCGGTCAATGATCTTTACCATTGACTGAGCGTGTTACAATAAGCGTGGCTTACTATGAAATAAATTTGATACGAATGAGATGGACCAAGGGTTCCGTGTATTTCAACTATTTATACACTTATAAAAACAAGTTACCAATTGGTAAAATGTGTGTGGGTGGTATAATTTTATTGTCCATCGCTAGCATACGCTTGTCTGGAGGAAATAACTTTGATCATTGGGCATTCTAGGTTTAGTTTTTATTTTCTTATTGTTCCTTTGTTTGGTGTGTTTAATAAATAATGTTCTAATTATCCATTGTCATACTCGCACGCTGGGCAGCGAGCACTTATTTCATCACTCTGATATGGGATCAATAGAGATTATCTGTTATTAGTTAGTCATTATAAGTTCTATGGTCCACGCAAATTTAAATAGTTTAAATCCATACCAAACTTTTGTTTATGTAAAACAGTGATAATGTAGCTCCATCCACAATGTTGATGTAAGTTGTGGAAGGCACGACCCCGGGGAGGCCTATGCCCAGCAGTGGGCAAAACCTGGCTGTGAATGACGATGAATTAAAAATAAAGAAATGGCAACAAAGACTCCATGAACGTTTGATGGAATCTAAAAACTGTCCAGCTATTTATATTTCCTGTGATCAAGTCACCGTCGGCGCTACGAGTATTACATAAAAAATAAAAATATTTTCACAAGACAAAGTAAAATTCTTGCCTTTGGCAATTTCCATCCTTTATCAAAGTTTGTGAAAAAAGTCTTGAAATAACATTTTTGTGTAATTAACATTCTTCGAAGTTAATAGACGAAGTTTTTATGATTCGGGTGATTTTAAGTGAAAGCTTTGAGGGGCTTTAACATTTTCAAAAGTTATGTAAGTACGTTTTAGGCTGGAAATTATTTCGTGAGTTGGCTTCAGGCGTTCATAAATAAATAAATAAATATTACCGTAGAAACCACATTTAACAACATCTAGCCCCGAGGTAAGCTCTAAGCTTGTGTCTCGGGTACTAGACATCTGTTATACTGAATATAATAGACAAACATAATGTATTATTATATTGATATTATTACTATACATAATAAATGAATTAAAATAATGTTGCTTATATCTGAAGTAACCGTAGGCAAGCGTATTACAGGACGTCCTTGGGCTAGGTGGAGAAAAGATCTGAATAAGGTCGCTGGATGCTGCAGGCCGCAGAGAGGGCGAAATGGCGCTTATTAGGGGAGGCCTATGTCCAGCAGTGGACTACTTCGGGCTGATGATGATGATGATGAAGCCAAAGAAGAATGTACCACTAGAAGGGTTATACCTACTGTTTTTTTTTAAATTAAGTTCGTAAGAAATGGTATGCTATAAAGTTGTTATCAATCTATCTATCTATGATGAACTGAAGTGACTAAAAGTCATTATAGGAAGCCTATGACCAGCAGTGGACGTCGTACAGCTAAAATGATGATCAAAACCAAGCACAGTCCCATCTTCATTAAAAGCTAATGAATTCTAACGTTTATTAAAGAGATATTTTCTTGCAGAATTTACGAGAAAAATAATTTATTCATTGTTATAATTCGTAAGAAGTTTCGGAATGAAAGGGACGACAGATGATGGACGGAGGCTGTCCTTAATAAAGTCGGGGAGGTACACCGGAAGTTGGTATAACCTTTTACTTATTGTTGGGTACTTAGTGGCGATTACGGCTCCAATTCAAGTATTTACGATAATTATTAAGTAAGTTTAAATAATTTTGGGTATGCAGAATTGAACCCACAATAATAGTAGCATTCTCCTTGGTCTGGGTTTTTAATATGTTTAAGAAAACATCTATGTAAGTATAATATTTCCGGACAATCCACACAACAATATCTATCCGCGTGGTAAGCTATAAGCTTGTGTTACGGGTACTAAGACATCTGATATACTTAATATTATAGTCATACATATATAGATATTTTTTATTATACATATTAAACACCCAGACCAAGGAGAAAGTGCTTGCAGAACATACAAACACTTTAACCCTCGGCGGGAATCGAACCCGCTACCTCTTGCGCCGCAATCGGACTCTCGCCCACCGCGCCACTGAAGCAGTCAAGTATGTCTATTCTATTAAGTATATTTAATTGTCTAGTACCCGTAACCCGTTGTTGTGTGTATTGTCCGGAAAAAAATGTTTATTTATTTATTTTTACGCGGACAAAGCTGTGGGTGGGAAGTTTGTTTGTAGATAATGAAAAAGAGGTCAGGTTAACTACAACAAAGCGGAAAACTTGATTATAGAGGCAGTAGACTGGCCATTATAGCTCGCCGAACAGATGGCTGCTGTGGCCGAAACGTTCCCGAAGAGGACACTTCCACCGTGAAAAATGACTAATGGTAATTGATCGCTGCCAATAGAAACCGTGCCTCTTAATGACTTTTGAAATAATTGTAAGTGGATTAAATCATAAATCAGTAAATTACCAGGAATAACCCAATTTTCGTAAGCAATTAAGAAAATGACGATACTCGTATAATGTTTGTGGTCGACGCGTAGTATTGATCGGGGTGATTAAGTTTTAATTTTATTATGACTGCAGATCGTTAATTAATGAGTTTCATTAAACAACATATCATCAAATAAAGGGGCCCTGCCTTTATTTGATGATGACAAGTAGATTTTAAACAAAACAAGAAAATTATATTTTTTTTTAATTGACTCGAGCCGCGGGCATCTGCAAGTACATAAGAATGTTGTCCCCTTCTCCTCAAGAAGGTGCTACAATTCCCAATATTTGCGATAAAATTGAGAAAAATGTTGAATATAACTCGAGAACTTCAAAGACAAGGAAAATTCAAAACATTTTATTTTTTTGAAGTCGGTTAAAATTAAAAAGGCTAGTTGTAGAGGCATTCGAAAAAAAGATAAGTCTTCTGCTAGTTGACATAAACCTCACAGATTTCTAGTTATTTAAGTGGAATGAATTCAGATGGCATCCACCGCTTGGTTAACTACAGCTGGGTACAGCTAACTATAAAATACCTTATCACTCACTTGTAGGAACAAATATAGTTTTTTTGTTAAAGTACTACTAAATTTGCAATTTTAATGATTCGCACCTCTCTAATCTAAAAGAGAAACACCATTAGACTGGTAATTGAGAGTTTAATAATTTAATCACAGTAAAAAGCCGTGTTGGTTAAAAAGCCGTGTTGGCTAAAGTGGGAGGACACTCGACTATTATTCCGAAGGTCGTGGGTTCAAACCCCGCCTACCTCTGGATTTTTCTTCTTGAGAAATTTATGTGCGCTTTAAACACGTGCTTTAACGGTGAAGGCAAACATCGTGAGGAAACCGGCATGTTCTGATAACTTTAAAAAGAGTTTGAAGGGCATGTGACATTCACCAACCCGCACTTGGCCAGCGTGGTGAATTAAGGCCTAATCTCTCTCGTCAAGAGAGAAGTCTCTGTGTCCCAGCAGTGGGAACGTTAATAGGGTGATGATGATGAATGAATCTAAGATACATGAATACTTCGGTAAACCTTTATAAAAATACAAGGAAAGGTTAAAGCAAAGGTAATAAGGACATGGATGAACTGAGGAGTGGCAGTGTTGTCTGTCCGACGACCAGGAGTCCGTTGCATCGCGCCGCGAACTTCCGGGGCGCGTACAGAGACTTGTTCTGACTGACCAGGATGGCCTCATTCAGGTACTTCAAAACTCGATCCAAAATCGAGTGCGACAACACTTCCTGTCTTTCTCTCATTTTAACCTTCTTTCTCAAGTAAATATCAAGGGTATATTTTATATAACGGGAAAATACCGTATTATCCAATAAAATACCGTCTTCCGAACTAAAACCAAGTTATTCATAAGCTTTTACAATATTCCTCGTGTTTATGGTTCAGCAAACAACGTCAGATCATTATTATCACCGATGATTTAGCGAATCAGCGAAACTGTATTATTATGCAATGCGCGCTTCTACACGTGCTGACAACTGTCACTGTCAAATACACGTCAAACGTCAAATAACGGAAAGCGCGAATCTGTTTGATTTACGTAAAAAGCTTTGAATAATTTGAACTAAATGTGAGTGGAATTATAATGTTGGTAAATTTAAATTATTTTAGAGAGCTTTGAATTTGATTTAAACGTTGTAAAGTTTTAACTTGTATAATCATACAGCCATGATAATTTCAACAGATTAGTTTTTAGAGATAATTAATTGGGTTAATGTTGAATGAAACAATAATCGTGTATCGTTGGCTAATTCTATTAGCTTAAAATTAATAACTGTAAATATGTATTTTTTTATTTTAAAAAATAAAAACTATTACTACTTTAAAGGAATGCCAAATTTTGGTAACACTACCGAAGAAAATAGTTACTAATATATTATGACTTAAAACGGGTAACTTACCATGATTTGACGGTTTTTTGAGTTTTCCGATATTTCGACGCTGTTGCAAGAGCCATGATCACGGAAACAACTGAATTGTCTTTGTCTTGCGATTTGGGCAGACGGTTCCACAAACGAAACGGAGTAACCCTCTTTCTGAGCCTTTTATTGCGGGGTTGACACTCACTAGTGCTACTACCACTTGTAATGTTACCCGTTTTAAGTCATAATATTGAAAAAAAACCATGAAAATTTAAAAAGTTAATTACAGATATATTTAAATAGTGCGTTTTTAATTCTACATCTTATTTTATATACCGACGCGTCGAACAATGACTTGATCAAAGCTGTGGGCTCATTGATGCATTTAACTTCCAACCGGAACAATGCTCATCTTCTAGGGACGTTAATATCCATCAATGGACGTCCGCGGCTAAGATGATAATGATGAAATTTATCAGCAAGTGTGGACGGCGCCGCTCTAACACACAATAGCACATCCTCAACAAGATCAATAAGAATTATTAGCCGAAAGTAATCCAGGCATAAATCATTTGTATTATCATAAATAAATATTCAGTGGTCGGTATTAAATTCCATCGACCTGGAGAGAAGCCAAGGGCCACGATTGCAGGACTATGCGATAGAGAGACTGGAAGCGACGATGCGATATTATCTCATTCACCCGGTTTGGTATATCGCATAGTTTGGGGTTACGTTGTTAGTTTTGCAAACGTTAGTAATATAGTAATTTACGAGAGGTTGCAAGGATTTCATTTTCAAATAAATATATTAATAAATGTTTGTAGTAACGGGCGCACAGTAATTGAACTACGCAATGATCAAAAAAAAACACCGTTCGCTATGAGGGCAACGGCAGACAGACAGAACTTCTCGGACAGAAAACACTTGGACAAGTTAAAATCAAAGATGCAAAAGGCTATTAAATTTATAAATCTTATGAGTTAAATTAATATTTTCTAGTTAATGCAACATCAAAAAAATATTATATTAATGAAACAATCATACCAATTTCCAGGATATTTTTCAAGCAATATCTCATCACTCTCTTTTCAGAAACTTCAAACGGAAACCTTCCATTCACAATCCCTGATACTGAAGCAATATTGGCACAGAGTATCCCTTTCAATATCCAGCCCACTTCAGAACCTGTTACAGTCGACCCTCTTTAGCACCGCTGTTTGATCTTCACTGCAATTCAAAATAATCATAACTTGGAACCCTGGAAATCCCTAAATCTCCCGTCTTCCCTGTGTTATGTAAAAGTCAGGGATTGCTGGCGTATTTGTATTGATGTTTTGTCATACATTATGTTGTATTATGGGTCGTGACGGAACAACATCAGCCGTTCAAGTAGTTTTTGCGTGAAATAATAATGTTATAAATTTTACAAACAAATTTGAGAGAGATTTGAGATTTTATTAATTAAAAAAAAATATTTGATAAGGTAAAATTAACGCATGTTTGCTTTCCAGTTGAATTGTAATATTAAGCTGACAGTTCACTAATGTATGATATTTTGCATTCGATTAAGATATTTCGGTTTCCAGTCAAACCCATCCAGCAGTACATAAAGAAATGATAATCAGTATTATGTAGTATTATGTAAATTATACATAACTATATATAAAAATGTGAAGATTTTGTTTGATTGTTTCTTGGAAGAGCTTATCTCGCTTATTTGATTTTTTTTGTTTTAGATAATGTATATTAGATAGATAGAGAAGGCTAAAGACTATTTTTCCGCGTGAATATACAATGTTCCCGCGGTAAAATCCATAAGACACGCGCATCGCCGTGGCGTAGGTAATCGTTATGTTTTAAACATAACGAAGATGATGCGTTTAGGAGTAAATACATTCTTTAAGCCAAAACTCCGGGACGAAAACAAAAATAAGTAAACCTTCTTTAAAAACCCTAGCCGTCAAAAAAGGGCATATTCTGTAAACAGGCGATTTGTCAAAAAACATCGGCTTCGTGTGAATAAGCGAGATAAACCCGATAAGCCCCGCTGACCCAGTTCTGATGCTCGCCTGTTTTACGAACGGCTTAGCAGATCATCTTACAAACAGAACTGTGTTTGACTTACGTTCGTGAAATGAGATGTATTGTTATGTTATATCAGTCTCAAATTATGTGGGAACCTATCTCTCCTTTGAGTTACTTTGTTCTACTCAGGTTGTGCTCAGGGGTTGTTGAAGACTTTATTAAAGAGTTATAAATTGTTTGCTTTGCTGAGATGTGATAACTTTACTCTTGAAGCCAGCTTAGCTTTGTACCTATTTCAGAAAACTTGTTGGAACGAAGTTCCTTACGGCAGGCTTGTAGGAGATAGGGATTTTGATGCGCGACTGAACTGAAAAAAATGTGACAGTAAAACCGTAAGAAAAAGCCCGTGGAATAAAAACGTCAAATGAGACGTGCGCAGGCGCAACAGTCGTATACACAAGCGAGTAGTGTATAATACTCTTTGTCCTTCTTTCTTTTCGTTCTCTCATTTTGTAATTATTTCTATAACTATGTAATTTTATGTTGTCAAACAAAAATAATGAGACATTTATTGATATTAATTACGATTTGTTTTTTATTTTATGTACATTATTTTATTTTTTAAAATACTGATTTTCCTAAATACTTTCCTGTACTTAAATAAAAACTAATCAGCAAAATTTAAGAGAAAAATCAAGAAAACCTACATTAAATTAAGCAACATTACAAATTGTGTCGATTCTACATTAGCCGAAGGAACTTCGTTCCGACGGTGTCCCACGACAGACACCACGACAACACATAATTTTTTTATGAAATTGCTCAAAAGATGGCGTGGTTAAGAAAATTTTACTTATTAAACACACAAGCTTTACCGTCGTTTAATATTATAAAATTGACTCATTTCTGTTGATTTATTTTTTTACGAATGGCTTCATTTAATAAACAGAGTTTGTGGTGTTTGACATCTGTTCGTAAAATTATGTGGCTTATTAAGAACTTAATAGACTAGTTGCATATTTTTTCAGTTTTTTTAATAACACAGTTATAATATATATCTGTAGATAAGGACGAATTTTTTTAGTCTTTAGTATTTCTTAGCTCGTATTTCCGTATCCGTATCTATGCATCCGTGTTTGACAGACTTTAAAGTTGTTTCTTACATTACTACTCATTAAAGCAGTTCAAACTCATTTAAGTAGTACAAACATTACACTATCTTAGCACATACTAAACTTTACTACAAGTGTCAAGCTCCTTACATTTATGAATGGACAAATGTACCCCCTTCTGCAGTAAAACTAAATGAGGGTAGTTGCAAATGCGAAATGAGGCGTCGTTGCTTAGCTGTAAACCCTGGTGTTCCTCTTCACTCGCACCTCATGCACGTGTAGCGTCTCGAGATATAACTAAGTAATGCTTTTAGAATGTAAATATAACTTCTAATTATGGAAAAGATGAGAAAATTCGGTTGTCTGTAAAGTCGTGACAACGGCCGATTGTGCCTCCTTGTCGCTTTTGCCTCTTTGTCGCTCGTTCCGCGCTCTCGCTTGCACTTCAAGCCTTAAATGGAACGCCTCAGAGCGAGGTAACGCCGCATGAGTTATGTTTTTTTCGTGCGTGCAGCCGGCTCCATCGAATTATAAGACGTTGTCACGTCAAAAAAAAACCGTTATTTAATATACCTAATTGTACACATATGCATTTTTTATTGTTACAAATGAAAAATGATGATGATGATACAGTGCATTAAGTTTCGAGTGAACGCTTTCTTGAGATTTGTACTAGATTTATGCGTCACAAGTCCCCACTCCTGAACTTAGAGCTTAAATTTCATTTTAAGCAACAGCGAAACTGGATTTGTTCCGTTGATTCCGTAAATCAGGTGCATATGAATATGGTTCGTTAGATAGTTGTTCATTTCGTGGAATAATTCCAGAAAAACTGTGTTCGGAATTACTACTAGATATTTGGTTCTTCGAAAGTACGCATTTTTGATTGCATCAGTGGCGCGGTGGGCAAGGTGGAGCGTTCCACGGGACTGAATGTTGTTGTGTGGATTGTCCGGAAATATTTATGTATTTTAATTTTAAATCTAATAATAAAGTGTCTCATGAGATGCTGACTGCATGATAAACTTCGTGTAGTTGCGATCCTAGTAGACTTGTTCCGTTAGATAAATATTCCAGTAAACATATGTGTTCATTTCCTTCATTTTCAGCACCTTCCCAGAAAAGCCTATTTTCGGAATGACTACTAAAAAAATGTTCCTTAAAAGTATGTATTAAAAAATCTTTGCCTGCCCCATCTATTATCTAGAACTCCTTGCTCTGACTATGCAAAATTTGCTCCAATGTTTTTCCTACTACTCCATCCATTTTCTATCCATTAAGAGTGCCGGGCCGCGATTGTTTGCGAAATGCTCCCGCTAAGTCCGGGGCCGGCGCGGTGACGTGGCGCCACTGCCATTGTCTAAACTAATTAGGGGATTGTTTAATGAGTTGAGCAATTTTAATGCTTATGCCATCGTTTTAATGCATTCTGGATTGACTAAGTAGATAGGATAAAGATATGTTTGCAAATAATTATGCGAAGTATAACCCGCGTGATGTTATTGTGAAACTTCTGTGTTTAATATGTATAATAAAAATATCTTTATAATTAATGTATATTATAATATAATTATACTTAATATTATTAAGTATATCAGATATCTAGTACCCGTAACACGAGCTTAGAGCTTACCACGGGGCTAGATGTTGTTGTGAGGATTGTCCGGAAATATTTAAATATTATTTATTATTTGTCTTAGCGCTCGTGTCTCGTATGGCTTTGAGTTTTAAAACAAATCTTTATATGGAAGTTTTAGGCTGGGTCCACACTTGTATCATTTCGGTGTATCACGATCAGGCGTGGCGTATCGAGTATCCGTATCATAAGTATGGACGCTCATTTTATACTTTTATGTGATACTGTATCATTTCAGCGTATCAAATTTAACTTTACAAATATGGACGCTTCAAAAAGAAAATGTAACAAGTAACTTCAAGAGTAACAAAGTCCATACAACCATAGACAACTTTGCAATGTTGGCTTTCGGTATATTTGGATTATTAATCGAATACAGTTAGCTACTCCGATGTTTAAAATCGACAATCCCAAAGTGCTGTTCCTCTCGATCTCCTGTCAAATCATATTTGGGTCAGTGAGAAGTGAGTAATTTCGCGCATCGGATTTAATCAATTACCGTAGAATTTGCGAATAGCCGTAGAAACTGCTACGGCTACAGGGTTGCAGCCGTAGGCAGTGCATTGTGTAATATTTTGGCCTGAAAGCCGTAGAACACGGTAATTGCCGCAGCATTAAATATAAATAAAATAAATATTTCCGGACTACTCACACATCATCACCTAACCCCAAACTAAGCAGAGCTTGTACTATGGGTGACGGATATACTACATAAATACATTTTTTTTGTAAATACATACATATATGATACATAGAAAACACCCAGACCCGAAACCAGAAATTATAGATCGTACAAAATCTGGTCCCCCGGCGGGAATCGAACCCGCAACCTCCTGCGCCTCAGGCGGACGTTCGCCCACCGAGCCACAGAGGTCGTCGTTTGGCAGCACTGCATCAAGCATTCACGTCCAAACTTGTTCAATGCAACGCGTATCCCCTTTGATGATCGCGGAAAAACCGACACAGGATGGTTCGGGGTGTATCACGATACAGTATCATGATACAGTATCATGATACAGTATCAAAATACGTCCATACTACCGTGATACGCGTATCGGATACGAGGTGTATCTTGATACGCGATCATTGGAAATCGGGTGCGGATCGGGCCGTATCGGATACGGCATGTATCATTAACGTGTATCAGTTTGCGTCCAAACTAGCGATCATGATACGCGCCGAGGATACGCGACGGGGATACGATACGCCGAAATGATACAAGTGTGGACCCAGCTTTAAGTAATTTTTTTTCAGTTTTATTATATTTATATTTTTGACATGTTATTGTGTTTAATTTTAAGACATTCGAATACAATTTGTGAATTTTATTGTTCCTGAATAAATTGAATTGAATTGTATTATGTAGAATATACGAGTACGTAGGTAGGTAAAACGATATGGAAACTTTTGTTCTAATTATTATGTGTGACAAGTTTATTACTATTATATAATATAAAGAGTTTGTTTGTGTAATTTACCAGTCCGATTTCAAAAATTATTTTAGTATCAGGTAGCTTATGCACTGGGAAAATAATGTTCTCGGGGATAATTCTTTAAGCACGGGCATCAATATTATAATGATAAATGCTAATCTACAGATCATCATTTTAAATTTATCATAAAATATGATAATTTGGCATATAAAAAAAAAATTATATGTTCGTCTGTAAAATTTTATTTAATTAACTTGTATAGGTATTTATAATCTTTCCTTCTAAATGTAAAATTAAGACGATACAATGTATTGAAGCTTACATTACGATTTCGTGAGATGATTAGATAAAATACTTTTTTTTGAAGTGAAACTTCTATAGAATCGTAGTGATTTCAAACCGGATGCAAAAAGATGAAACGGAAATGATGTAAGAGACACAAATACAATGCTTTATTTAAATTTCTTTGCGCGATACTTCGTAGTTGAGACTACGAAGTATCGCGCAAAGAGGTACTGCTGTATTTTATTTATATTATTTTGTAACATACATTATGTAATACGCTTGAAGTAATATAAATAATCCGAATAATTACAGATATATGTTTGTTTCTCTTATCATTTTAGCAGATGCGTTCATTTACCCTTTTTTTCTATTCGATATAATAATATATCATACTGAAGTTTCACTTCTATCGAGTGTGAATCGCACACACATGTTTTTTTTTTGTCATTGTGACGTTTAATTACAAATAACCAACTTAAGAAGCGAGTCGCAGCGCTCAACCAGCAGGCATTCCCCCAAGTGCATCTCAGGATTTTGTCTGAAGTCTAGTTGACTGCGAGCTACTTTATCAATTTCGAATATCAATTCCACCTTCCGGCAAGTTTGTCGGCATCCGACCTGCTTTCAGAAAACTTCAGCTTTTAATCCGATTAGTTTCCATTTGATGATGGTCACGGGCTCCGGACTATCCGAGCTTAACTATTCCAGACCCTTCGGAGTGGTTTTCTGGATGTTGTGGAAATACGGAGAGAGTAACGTGCATTTTTTTTACTTTCATACCTACATGTTACACAAACATTGTGTTCTGTTTAGTCCGTCTGTAAGCCCGTCAAAAAATACTAGACACCTATTTTTGCTTTATCTTCTAATAAGATAATGCAAAGATTTTTGAACGTGGACGTTTTTGGACGATTTTTGGACGACTTTCTGGACGTGGGTTGTTTGTACAACAACTGAAGTTTAAAATGTATTCCAGTTTAAATTAAATAAAACAAATAGTCATATTTTACTTAAGGTTTATTATAATTGCAAATGAAGTATTATGCTATACACCAGTGCCGTCTTGTTTTATGTTCTGATTTCCTATGCAACTCACTTCACAATATTCAACAGAGTATTTTCACTGAGCCAAATCTAAATAAATCACAGAGGTTGTCTACTGCGAAATTTAGTAAAGATCGCACGAAATGCGATGCTTCAATGCACTGTACGTATCATCTAGCCACAATAGACAGGATGACTTTGTAAAAAAATGGTATTCTGCTTAAAAAATTGGGTATTTTTTTAATAACCTAATGACGGAGTTAATATTTATTCAGTCATCTTTCCCATTATATGCGTGTATCAATTCAGTTTCTCCCAAACTTAATAATAATAAAGTGTTCGCTTGTGGCGCGCGCACAATTAAGATAACATGTGGTCCTTGCGTTCCATTTACAAAATATAAACTATTGCTACGTTAGCGAATATTCAAGGAATTATATAAAATTCAATATAAATATAATTATACTAGCGGCCCGCCCCGGCGTCGCAGGGGTAAAAATAGTTCCCGGCAATTTTTCCTTATTTGCTCACCGTTTAGACCTACCCTGGACTACGACAAACATTTTGAAAAATCATAGACAAACTATAAAATTAATATTGAACTTTCAAGACATAGATAATAGTTCAAAGAGTATATTACCACCACGTATGAACAGCTGATCAAGTAAAATCATAGACAACCTTTAAAAAGACATTTATTTTACACTTTTGTTAACCTGTAGATAATAACAAACAAATAATTAGCAATAAATTACAATTGCGACTATAATTTGAGATTTAAACTATCCTATCTCTCAAGTTGGATCGAACTGCACATGGTGTGCGAATTTTTTTATAATCGGTTAAGTGGTTTATGAGTCCATCGAGGACAAACATTGTGACACGAGATTTATATACTTATATTAAGATATAACATATTCTGGAATGATCTATTCACATTCAAACCAAATCGTTCTATTACCTTACGGTGGATGCATTTCCAACGAAATATGTTGCTTATCTCAGATCAAATTTAAAACTTAAATACTTTATAAGGCTTAGTTATTTTTTTTGTTATTATATTTACATCAAATGAGTCCATGATGAATTTTTGAAACAATCATGATTTACCGACGATATCGTAGCCATAACCCAGACGGCATTGAAACCAGCGTCTACATTTGTGTGTCGGCCCATTCGTGTACAATAATCTAAGTTATTATAAATATACCAATTTAATTCTAAATTCAAGAATTACTACAATATTACATTTATTACAGTTTTCCATTTACAAAATAGAAACTAATGCAAAGATATTGAAAATGCTAGAAATCATAGAATATTCTGGAATGTTCTATTCATGTATAAACTAAGTCGTTCTATTCACGCGAGCGTCGAGGGTGACGCCACGCCGTGGGACAAAGCGCGATCGCGGAGACTAATTATAATTAACTCACGGTGGACGCATTTCTAATGGAAACAGTTGCTCATCTTAATGCTTAAAGTCAATATTTAAGGCACTTAAATCTTTTCGTGTTGGAAAGACACAAAGTGGAAGTTAGAAAGAATGCAATACAAATTACAATATTTGTCGAATGACCGTTTTACGCCCGTGCTTTGTTCGTAAATAATAATATTAGAAACATTTCATTATTAACTTTTAAGTAAAGTCTTGTCGTTTTTATTACATAAGTAGGTACCAAATTGACACCCTGGTAGTTTTACTAGAAAATTTTAAATATTTTATTCCTGTGAATAATATTAATATTAACAATATAATCAAGAATTATAGGCATTGGTTTGAAGGGACAAAATAGGCATGCTTACCATTTTAATTACAAAAAATCATTCAATTTAGAGGTACTTTTTCTTTTATCAACAATTTACTATCATAGATTCATAACCACCTAAACAAAAACAAAGTAATAAATAATATTAAGTTTGCTAAAATTACAAAAAGGTATAAACTGATTTTCCAAACACTAAAGGTCTGCAGGGTCATGGGTACTTCTAGGATAAAAAAAAAGGAACTGAAATTATAATAAAATTCACAAAGAACTCAGATTTCATATGTGTATACTCGCTGACCCCAGCAAAAGTTGTTTTCCAAAATGAAAAATACCTACTACTGTATATGCATGCATATAAAATTTTATAATATTCAGTAAAGCCGTTTCGTAGGAGTACCTACGGTAACTAACATTGTGACATGGATATTTTTTATATATAAGTATTTTTCATATTACAAACTAGTTACCTGGTCCCCGTGTAAGAGAATGGTGGCCCAGTTAATTAAAGAACACTGTCTAAGAACTCAATTGGAAAATTTTAATGGTGCTCCTTCCATTGTGCCACGTCGCTGGAAAGTACACGGAGCTTTTTAAAGTATCTTTGTAAAGTTTGGAGGTAAAACTATCACACTACTAAACTATAGTCATTGAAAAAACTTCTAAGCCTTATCTGCACCCCTATACATCAGTAATTTTAGTACCTATATTGTTTCAGATACCATTAACAGACAAAGTCATAACGTTTATTTCCTTAGACGCGTATGCATATCGGGAAACTCGAAAAACTCGAATCAATCATGGTAAATATCCCGTTATAAATCTAAATATTATTTTATAACCAGATAGTTTCAAAAGTTATATACATGGACAGGTCAACTTAAAGCTAAGTTAAATAAAAACTAGGAATAATCAAGGAAATAACATTGTCTTGAAAGTTCGCTTCAATTTTTTACACTGAGTTGAGAAGCGAATAGCTTTCATCTCATAAGTTGTTGTTATAACAAGGACCTAGAATATGCCAAATCGCTTTTACACGAATTCATCATCACCCTATTAACGTTCCCACGGCTTAGACACAAGGACTTCTCTCTTGACGAGAAAGATTAGGCCTTAATTCACCAAGCGCGGTTTTGTGAATGTCACATGTCTTTCAAACTCATCAAAGTTCTAAGATTATGCCAGTTTCTCAGGATGTTTGCCTTCACCGTTAAAGAATGTGTTTTAATGCGCACATACATTTTTTAAGAAGAAAATCATAAGTTGCGTGTAGTTTGAGTGTACCTAGTTTGAGCTCACGACCTTTCGGAATGAAAGTCGAGTGTTCTCCCACTTAGCCAAAACGGTTTTCTTTACACGAATTATTTCCAATAATCGGCCGTTTTTGGTCTTCATTGATTGGGCTAAATGATGTTTCTTGTTTTTGCAAATAGTGCTTTAGTTATCAAATTTTAGTACAGAAATATAACGTTATTAGGAAACAAAAGTCGATCTACAAATAATAGATTGTGCCAGTGGAATCGATCGCGTATTAATGAAGTCTAAGGTGGACGGCGATTGAATAGGTGATGACGTCATTGAGCTCCATTCGTGAAACCGAGCCGTTCAGAGCTTTGTGTGACACAGCTTTTAATAATTCACTTGTATTAGCTAAGGTATATTTATCTAGGTCATTTACTATGCTTGCTAAGAACTATTGTATCTTGGTTTCTTCAGCTTCATGTACGCAAGGACTTATGTTGCACGCTATTTACTTATTTACTGTGAATTTACAAAACGATTATAGATCTATAAATCAGATAAATCAATATTTACACACTACAACTTCTAGCCCCATGTTAAACTCTAAGCTTATGTGACGAGTATATTTATTTATTTTTGGGCGTAACGTGTTTATCCATATGCCTGATAAACAATATCTGACATATTTTGCGATTAGATATTTAGAATGTTATAAAAATGTATTTTTATTTCCTCGGCCCAATATTTTATTCGTCAGAGAGACACTGCTATACATTTTTCACTACAATTACCAGACCGAATAATAACATCAGTCTATTGAAAACAACATTTTAAACCTTAATAAATAAACACAACAACACATTCAACCAATCCATAAAGCTTTAAAACAGCATTTAAGGCTTTGAAATTTGAATCTCGCTTAAACAGCAATAAATATTTAAAAGTTTTGTAGTGGAGTGATGGAAAGGGCCAATTTCCGGTGCAGCCGCCCGCCCTAGCCCATTAGGCGGCTGCAACCGCCCTGCTGTTAATAGAATCAAATTACTAGTAGGACGACCACGGCTACTAATTAATTTAAGACTAGACCTTGACTTTGGTCAACGCCCTGTTGACTTTAATGCCGTTGATTCAATTGGTGTTAATTGGTGAGGCAAATACTCCTAGGTGTGGATTAAGTGAAGTTTGAAAAACAAATAAACGGTGGGTGTGAGGTTTAGAATGATTAATAAATATAAGTTTTTAAAGTCATGTAGTTATCAACATTACAAAGATTAAAAATTATGTTAAACAAGCTGGCCTTTTCCGGCTATGCACGGATTAAAAGTTATGTTATCTTCTGAGTTATGTTGAAAACTGCATAAAGAACCGTTCTTAGATTTAGAGGACTTTAATTTATAATAGATCTCACAATAAGTAATCAATAATTGGTCCAATATACAATTTAAGAAAGTAATAAAGGTTAGCCTTTAGATCACCTACATATGTATGTTAGTCAGAAAATAAAATAACTATTTATACTTATTGTCTCCCACCGCGTCTGTCTGTTTCCCTTTCGCGAAATACTCAAAAACTACTGGACGGATTTCTTTGCTATTTTTAGCAATAGATAGACTATTAAAGTAGACGGTTTCTGTATCGTGCTAAGCCGGAACGGTTCAGGTAGTCTAAAAATAAAAAAAAAACGATATTATGAAAAAACGGCCGTTGTTCTCCGGTTATTTTCACACCTGCAAAACGAATATATGAATATTTCACAGGATTATGCATAAAAGCAGCACCGCTCTCTATTTTTTATAAATTGACTAGTAGTGCCCCGCAGTATAATAGATTCTCCCGCTAAATTACTGTTTGTAAAAATAGACCATGTCATTTGTCAGGCTCTCGAAAGTCTGTGTAGCAAATTTCATCTAAATCGGTTTAGTACATTTTGTGTGAATGAGGAATAGACAGAGTTACTTTCGCATTTAAAATATTAGTATAGATTTCAACCAAATATAACTTTATAAAAAATTAAGCTACCATTGGGAAAATACTAATTTCCCTCGGGAGAGTTCTCATAAGGGGCATGACCACCGGAAATCCCTGAGCAAAGTATCCGAGGCAAAAACCGCCCCAGAAACCATTAATAACCAAATACTTGCGCATGACATAATGAAAACTTAATTACCAATTTCCTTTGTGCGAGGCTAGTGTTAATATAATAAAATTACAGCTGTCGTGTTGTCTGTCACGCTAATTGATTTAGTAGGCCTGTTCCGCACCTTTGAGTGCCCTTTGGAAGTACAATGTGAAGGTATTTTTAGGCTGACCCTCCGGTGACAACGGACTATTACTCGCCTTTATCGTGTCACAAAGGACATGGATAGAGTTTGCAGACTGTGATTTGTGGACCTTAGCCTCTGAAGGAGCCCTAAATAGAATTGCAATGATTTCCTGGTATATCATCGTCATTATAAGATAGGTGTAGTGCTTAAATTGCTGTATAGGAACTTCCCCTTTCATCGATTTATAGATATTTCAGTGACGACTCCCCTGGATCATTTCCTGAATCATCTGTTTAGGCTGTGGTAAGGCAGCGGACGTTTGATACTGAATTTGCAAACTGTATAATTTGCAATTTATAAGGCGTACTAGAGTTGAACCTCTCTTATAGTCTTGACCGTAATGACCCGTATCTTTTCGTGAAAAACATCTAGCTTAGCCAAACTAGCTTAAAAAAGCTATCTTATTAATGAAATGACTGAACCAATTTTGACAACGTCAATCATGATGACAATGTATTATTGAGCGGCTTAGACTACTTTAACTGATGAATAATAATGAATGTAATACCAACTTTTACGAGTAATGTTCTCAAATTAGTACACCATAATAACTGCGTAAGAGAAAACTATTCTAATACAGCTTATTACCTAGTTATAATTTTATTTGTATAATATTTTCAATAAACTTTTATATATTTTGTATTTTAGTATTTCAAAAGCAATTAGCAATTTTCTCGCCCAGTCCAGCTATTCTTAACTTAAATTCAGTTACTCGTAAAGAAACAGTTTTTAAGATATATTCCTTAAAATATACTATCGTCCATAAGAAACAAAAGGAGTAGAAATAATGGTTACTAGACTCGCGTGCAGCGGTCGGCGTTCCCCGCGGCGCGACGATTAGCTGCCACCATTAGCGATGCACCAGTTATGTTAAAAAACACTTTTTTTCGCTACAAAATACATTAAAGAAATGTGCTTAAACAGGTGCAATTAACAGGTGGCAAATTAGAGACAGATTTAAATATATGCGGTGAAGTTAGTTACAAGCAATTTTAAAAAGAACTAGTTGTATTAAATATTCATTGTAAGGGATGCATCGTTGTTTTGGTGGTAGGCAGCACTGCAGGACATAAACCTCCCTCAAACATAATGAGGTATAAATATTTGTATATGAAATCCTTTTCTTTGCAAATGTGGGCCGCTATTTAGCCCTAAGGAAGATACAAAATCACGAAAACCAAAATCAGCCAGAAGACGCAATATCCATTTGTGTTCTAAAAGAATTCGGGTCACATTAATTTTTAAAACTAACGACTCCAAGCTCACAAAAAAAGTTGATGCTTACACGCAAACTACAATTCGTTAAACCTCACGAAATTAAAGCCGCGGCCATCGGCTAGTATAAAAACATATATGATATGATTTTTTCGTGTTTTGTAATGTGGCCCGGAGCAGCCATCTTCTAGGCCTTCATGCTCCATCTTAGACCACATCGTCACTTTACATCAGGTAAGATTGTGGTCAAATGAACGCTTATCAATAAAAAATAAATAAAAAAAAGAATAGACAGATCTATGTTTGCCCATAATCTAAGGATCTAATCGCAGGAGGTTGCGGGTTCGATTACCGCCGGGGGACCAGATTTTGTACGATCTACAATTCTGGTTTCGGGTCTGGGTGTTTTCTATGTATTATAATGTATGTTTTTACAAAAAAAAGGTATCTATGTAGCACATCAGTCACCTAACACCCACAGTACAAGCTCTGCTTAGTTTGGGGCTAGGTGATGCTGTGTGAGTAGTCCAAAAATTATTTATTTAATCTCACCTGATGATAAGTGTCGATGTGGACGAACATGGATCACATAGATCTAGATATTACCTGTTGCCAGCATAACCTAAAATTGCTCATATCATGAAAGAAATATCTTATTTAGTTCCATGATTTCAGTATGCCTCTTTATTTATTCTGATCAAACTAACAAAACCCAATATCTAATAATAGTGTGGGTGTCCAAACAGGAACGTCAGAAATGGGCCAACATTGTTCTCCTTACTTCATAAACAGACATAACCTATTTTGTTCACCCCGTTCTATGATATAGGACGATACACTGGGTTCAATCTGGATAGGTATATAAACGACACAATGCATTTTGTATATTATAAAACGAATACTTGATAAGTTTTTTTTTAGTTATTGATAATTAAATACATTATGTACATAATATAATATAACAATATAACCACATAATATATGCACCCCTATTAACGTTCACACTGTGACTTCCCTCTTGATAAATACATAAATAAATATTTCCGGACAATATCCACAACAACATCAAGCCCCGTGGTAAGCTCTAAGATTGTGTTACGGGTACTAGATATCTGATATACTTAAAATAATATAAATATATATTTTTACTGTACATATTAAACAGCCAGACCAAGGAGAAAAGTGTTTTCAGAACTTACAAACAATTTTACCCTCGGCGGGAATTGAACCCGCTACATTCGACATTCGCCCACCGCGCCACCAAGGCAGTCAATCTTGATGGGAAAGATAAAGCCTTCAAATCACCACGCTGGCCAAGTGCGGGTTAGTAAATGTCACATGTCCTTCCAACTCTTACAATTTTTCAGAACATGCCGGTTTCCGCTCGAAGTTGACCATCATCGTGTATAATAAAGATTACATACATTTCTCATATTTAAAGAAAACTCTACAGTAGCGCGGCGGGATTTGAACCTTCGGTATGATAGTCAAATTTGCTTCCACGGATTATAATTACAATATACATTGTATCACATTTTATATTTTTTTTTATAAATACATATAAAAATAATTAGTTAAGTTCCTAATTCCAAATCGGGGCGAATCTCAGTTCTGTGTAGGATAGAACAAGTCTAAACAGACTAAATTATCTCTCAATTTGGAATGCAAAACAACGGAAACTAGTTGATGTTGAGCGCTTCATTTAAATTTGGGTCAGCGTTTACTTTCAGAGTGTAAATTGATTTAGACTGAATTAAGTACAAGATTTTTATTTATAAACCATTTTGGAAAAAGCTTTGCCTTAGAGTTAACACACACGGACCATATCCAACACGACAACACGACGCAATCACATAGCGTTGTGTTGTCGTGTGGTATTGTACGGGCGAGCAGCTGTGGTACGTGTGTTTAGGCCCTTATACCCAGTTAAATGTAGTCTAGTTCCTTCTCCGACTCTTCATAAAATAAATTCAATCGTACTTATAAAAAAAATTGTGTGAATTATTTTTATTATATTTGGAAAACAAAAGGTACCTACCAACTAAATTTATGTAATACTAATGACCAAATAAAAATATACTTACATAATTAATTTTGTATAAGTTTTATAAAGGACTACTTGCATACTTTCGGCTTTTAGGTTGAAATGTGATCGTTTTATAAAATTAGTTTTTAACTTACACGTCATCTCTATAAGATTCCCCTTTGTGATATTCACATAAATAATAATATATTCTTCCTAAGCCCCGGCTCGCGTCCACACGAGCTAATGAAATAAAACTCATTTACTATCCCTAAGGGCACCCTAAGATTGGCGCCCCGTGCGCAGCATCCCGAATGTTTGTTTGGAACACGAATACAGCTATTAAGATGACGTACAGCCCCCGGGGCGATCTATTCACTGGATAATATTCAAGTTTCGCTGCTGGTTATCTTTCTGATAAGCTTTGGAAACTATTGGTTGAGCATTTCGGGTTCATGGACAAGTTTGTGTGTGAAAAGGTTTAACTGTTACGTATTCTGTAAGCCTTACCTTGAATTGTTTTATCTGCTGTTTTATGACATGTTACTCCAATGCATTTGACGGATAATGATTTTGGTTGTGAAAAATCTCTCTAATGTATGGGATAACAGCACGTTATGCAATGTTATGCCTGTTGCAGAAATTGGTTTAATCTTACTATTAATTATGTTGTATTTATGTTTATTGGTGTGTATAATAAAAAATTCTATGATGTTGTAAATTTACAGCAGATAAAATGGCAACTCATGGTAAAGCTTTAGATCACAAATTATAAAATTAATAAAAGTCCTACTTTTTCATTATTATTTCAGCCGTTGGATGGCCGGACTTAAAAAGTTTGGCCCTTTCTCTCCTTTTTATGGTCCCGTAACCAAAGGGTAAAAGGGTCCCTATATACTAAGACTTCGCTGTCTGTCTGTCAGTTATGATTTGTTTTTTTGACAGATTTAATCTAGAAAACTTCTTGATTAACTAATTTATTATAAGCCCCCTGTGTCCCACTGCTGGGCAAAGGCCTCCCCCCATTTTTTCCACAACTCCCGATCTCCGGCCACTCCTCGCCAGTCATGAAGAAAACTGTGAAGTCGTCCCGCCATCGTCGCCGAGGTCAGCCGCGTCGCCTGCTCGCTGTGTCTGGGCTCCACTCGGTGGCTATGGCTATCCTTGCCCACAGCTCTTCTGGCATACGGCGATTAACTAATAATTTCTTAAAAACTTAACATTTAGAAGGACGGGCTCAAGGTCCAGTATAATATCGTCTCAAATATACACATAGTCTTTAACTCGCATACGCCATGTTCACTTCAGCAGGTTTTCTGCAATGAATTCTGAACGAAACTGTACAAATATTCTTGATTTTAAGCGTTTAGTTTATTTATACTATTGCTTTAGGGAAGCGTTCACGAAGAAAACTCCCTAATTAGCATTATGTTAGTGTAAGAATGTATGTAGTAGTAAAATGTTTATTTATATGCCTCTGTAAGGTATTTTATATGTATACGGGGTTTGCGGGGCATTATTACCTTGCTGTAATACAGTTTCTGACTAGCACAGGGGGCAAATACCTAAAGACTGCGTAAATTATGCAAAAACCTTCATTGGTTTTTAATAAATTATTGATTGAATAAATTATATCTATACACTGTTTACTTTAATGTTGTGCTGACCCCACGTAATGTAAGATAAGGTCAGGAAGATGATGATGATCAAAAGGTTCTAAAGGTTGTCTAGAAGAAATTGCTTTAAGCAATAAGGAAGCCCATAACGCATTTTGTATTTAGCGTTAAGTTCCATAATGGATTTTTTTTATCCTGGTGTGTAATAAAGAGTTATATTATTATTATTATGATCTCTTCTTACTGTAAAGAGCAAGTAAAAACCCTAAACGTATTCGTATTACAAATTAGTCGAGTCAATATTTATATCGCGCCTTCTCGTAGGTACGGTTATGTACGGGCGATCGGTCAGCATTTCAGCAAGACAAACAAATATGTCACACGCTAATGTGCGCGCGCAAACAACTGTCATGGCGCGGGAAATAGCTGTCACTTTGACATGTGGATAAATATGGCTAAACACGCTTGTACTTTCTGCTTAAATACGGAATGGTGTGGTGTAAAATCAAGTTAAATTCTTTGGCGTTCGTTTGTGGATTGAAAACTGTTCTGTATATTATTTACTTTAGAAAAAAGAGTCACTTCAATAAAATATTATTATTAGTAATTTTCTAGGCGTCCAAAATAATACCCCAGGTAGAATGATCGAATAGCGTAAGTTAAAATAATAATTGTTTTACTAGCTTCTTATATTTGACAATTACCAAAAGGGCAAGATATATTTAACTGAGGCTTTTCTTGCCATGAAAAATTAGTTAATTTTTGTGGGAAATTTTCGACCCGGCATCCCCATGACCAGAATAGCTTATAAAAACCATCAATTTACAATCTTAGATATGAACCCCATGACCAGAATAGCTTATAAAAACCATCGATTTAAAATCCTAGATATTCAATTTCTAGGGTAAACAAGTAATGTTGGCATGGCAACGTTATGTTCGTCTCCATGATAACGAAACTTGTTTTTTCCATAGACAATGTTAAACATCAGTCCAACAGATAACTCCGTCAGGATACATCTAGCAGGGGCAGATTTCCGGTTTAACTTTCCCACTTTTACCCTCATAAGATTATCATCATTTAGCATGTAAGCCTTACATGACAAATTAATAGATTGTCATTTATTTTACATTTATAATTTTATAACTTTTAAGCGATTCAACCAATTTTCATCAAACATGTCTAAGAAGACTCGCACAAAACTCACCTTTTATACATTTAAATTAAAATCGCTTCATCCGTTCGGGAGCTATCAGGCGACAGACAGACAGACAGATAGACACGTCAAATATAAAGCAAAAACAGGGATAATCAAAAGTTAACCGAAAAATGAAAGTAACAGGATTATGCACTCTCACAGAGCTTACCTTCGGAGCTGCACCGAGCTTAATAAAAAAGGAAATGCATTCATTCGACGCTGCATATGATTCGTCTTTCACCCGATCATCAAAAACGCTCGGGTCGCTTCGAAATACCGTATTGAATAAAAAGCGGCTTATACCGAAGTTTTTACAGACTTTATTTGACTAAATCGCCATTTTATTGAGTCGAATGCTATTGGCAGGTTTATATGAATTTGTTTATTTTTAGACTGGATTGTTCATGACAAGGTTTTGTCCTGTTTTATGGAATTTCCTGCGATAGTAAGACATTCATGATGTAGACTTGTTCTCAGCGGACGTCCGACCGTTAATAAAAATAAAACAATAATATCGTTATTCGTATTATATTATAATGGAGTTCAATCATTATTGTATACAACAATATTCCTAAAATCCGTTATTCTGCGTATTTTTAGTAGACCGGGCCCGGTCTTCGTAATTTAAGTTTTGGCCATTGAAAAACAATAGTCAACAATGCTTACAAATAAAGTTTTTTATGTAATAAAATTTCGAAATCATTCAGTTACTGAGAAGCTCCTGAGCTATTAAATAGGAGGAGGTTTATTATAGGAGGATATTTGGAGGTTTTGTCTGTTCACGTCCGTAAGTGGTAACCCTCTGAATCCTTACACGTGACCTCCGGGTGGTGCTAAGAACAGTCTCTGGTGGTAGGCTTCGGCCGCGGCTTGTCACCACCCTCCGGGCTGGGCCAGTGCGTGAAGCGATTTTTTCGTGTTTCGTAATGTGGTCCGGAGAAGCCATCTTCTAGGCCTTCATGCTCCATCTTAGACCACATCTTCACTTTACATCAGGTGAGATTGTGGTCAAATGAAGGCTTATCAATAATAAAAAAAAATGTGTGTGCGATTCACACACGATAGAAGTGAAACTTCAGTAAATCGACAAAAGAATAAGAAGACTAAAAAAAAGTGTGTGTATGTCAGCTACGACGCACGATTGGAGTCTACTACTTACGAACTATAATTATGATATATATCGAATAGAAAAAAAGGGTAAATGAACGCATCTGCTAAAATGATAAGAGAAACAAACATAATTATCTGTAATTATTCGGATTATTTATATTACTTCAATAAAGCGTATTACATAAAGTATGTTACAAAATAATATAAATAAAATACAGCAATACCTCTTTGCGCGATACTTCGTAGACTCAACTACGAAGTAAAGAAATTTAAATAAAGCATTGTATCTGTGTCTCTTACCATTTCCGTTTCATGTTTTTGCATCCGGTTTGAAATCACTACGATTCTATAGAAGTTTCACTTCAAAAAAAATAATAATAATAAAATAAACAAAAAAAAAATTATTTCATTTCTGACCACAATTATTCCATAGTTTGTTAGTAAACTTAATGACTATGGTTAGTAAAACAAATAACATAAATATTTAAATTAAGTTAAATAATACCTCAAACAAAATTAAATCAAATGCGAGGGTCCGCTTGCGGCGCAAGAGGTAGCGGGTTCGATTCCCGCCGAGGGTTAAAGTGTTTGTATGTTCTGCAAGCACTTTTTCCTTGGTCTGGGTGTTTTATATGTATAATAAAAAATATCTATATATGTATGACTATTATATTAAGTATAACAGATATCTAGTACCCGTAACACAAGCTTAGAGCTTACCACGGGGCTAGATGTTGTTGTGTGCATTGTCTGGAAATATTTATTTATTACGTACATAAATTTAAAATTAAACGAAGTTAAATTAAATCAAGACAAATAAAATTCAATTAAGCCAAATTATACTAAATCAAATCAAAATCAAATCCAATTAAAATTCATTCACATTCTATTTTGTCACATACTTTATTTTATAATAACTTAAGTTTTGAAACCTCTCAGAATCGGAGCACGAATGTGTGAAAATAGTAGAAATTCTTCAGAATAGTCGAGAACCAGACATTGTTGCAAAGTTCCAGAATGTTCCGTCAGCACCTGAGCGCAGCTAAGAGTTTTATTCACATATTTTAGTTGAGTGCATTTAACCAGACATTGTTCTTGTAACTTTCGATTACAGTTAGACTGTTTATCATCATCATTTCGTCTTCAACCGGAGAATGTGTAAGGAGAATGACTAGTGGTTTACCGCCTAGCCAACTGCTAGCCTATATATTCCCTAAGTGCCCATTTACCCAACTTCGTAACCCAAGGGAGTAGTATGTATTTATGTTCCTTTGTCCCACGATACAGACCAAAAACCTGCTCCAAGTTCTGCTATTCACACATCAATTGATACATCTTAATATGGCGAGTGTAACTGCCACCATGCACCAAAAGTAAGGGATTTAGACCATAACCCACCTGGTTGGTATCCCAGAGCTCTATTCGTTTTTCGGCTGAGTTGTCTTTAGTTGAGAGAAGGGAGTGAGAGAGACAGAGAGCCATTAACCATTTCTGACCAACCAGACTATTTGTGAGTTAACCATTTATTCAATAAAAGTTGAAATTTTAACTTCCCATCCAGCAAAGCCAAACTAACCCCAACTTATGTGCAAATAATAAAACCGATAAAATAGCAAAAGATGCGGCCCCAAGTCGCCATAATGCGAGTCGACGATACTTTACGCGGCGCGCCCATTACCCGGCGCGCTCGGCTAATCCGCTAAATTGCTGCACCCAGCCAGCAATGGACGTGAATTACATCGACAGTCGACAAAGCATTGGAGCCCGACTGAAAAATTGAACGGAATTTCTTCGAGCTCTAATGTGTGAACTTAAATGCTTTAAACTTCGACCGATTGTAGGTGTAGCTTTAAATTCTGAATTAAATTCTTGCTGTCTCGCCTGAGCTTGAGTTCTTTGTTCGCGGATTGCTCGGAGACTTAAGCCTGTTCGAATTTCTTAGCTATTCTACACTTCTTAGCCTTGCTTTATTTTATATATTTTTTAGCAATACGGTATTTTTCCTAATTTTTTTCAAAACATATATTTTATTTTGTCCTTGTAACATCATCATCTGATAACACCATACAAAAGCTATAAAGAATACAATGTTATGTAAGTATATTACAATAAATATTTCCACAAATTAACAAACTATCAAACTACCTTCTGAGACCTTAAAATGTATCAGAACATGTGTGGAAGTGTAACAAAGTCAGCAAAGTTAGGGCGACCCTATAGATTAATGCGAAAACCCAAACCCTCACTATTCGCCCTCTCAAACCCTATCAATCGCGGACGCGCACCTATATACCTCTCAAATTGGCTTACTTATTTTATAAAATTGCCCCACAAAGGTCCAGTAACCCAATTTTCGCCTCATGGGGCATAAAGGGAAATTTCCCCGAATAGACCCCAATCAAAACTTGAATCTTATGCGCTAAAAGATAAAGTTTAAAATACTGGCTATTCGCGATCTGTTCCGTGTTGTTAGTTTTGGGAAAAAGTAGCAGATTCCTTTGAGTTTGTTAAGTTCTATTTATTGATTTGACTGAAGATGTTTATGGGCGGGGTGGGTGAAGTGAAATATTTACGCGATTCTCGCCTTTCACGGAACTGTAAATAATGGGGCATATTTGTTGCCGACTCGTAGTTACGTTTTAAATGGAACAGAATTTTAATGAGGTTTGCTGAAAAGAAACGCTAGGTTTTCCATTTATGAGAGTGGGCGCTATTTTGTTCAATGGGAGTCCGAAAATGTGCAATTTTTATTCAGCTATAATCTTTTGAGGTGACCTGGAATACGCAATAAGGAGTTAAGCTTTATGATTCAAAAGCATAATAAGTATGCCATTTCACTTATTTTTCGTGTGAAATTTTATAGGAAATTCGATCACCTATCAAATTTATATAAAAGGGTATTAACCTCAAATAACCTACGTTTGTTGTATGAAATATAAGTGGTTTATTCTGTTTTCAGTATATTTTTTCTGAGAGTGGTAACAGAAACACATAATTTGTCTAATTTCAATCAAGTCTATCACCGTTTTTAAGAAACAACCTCGTGACAGACAGACGAGTATGAAGTCTAGTAGTAATTGGGTCCTCTTTTACCCTTTGAGTAGGTACGGAGCCAGTGTCCATGTGCACTTTGTAACTCTTAGGAAAGTCCCTGTGTCCAAGCAGTGGGAACGTTAATAGGGTGATGATGATGATGGTGACTCATATTTAAAGATGGATTAGTACCGATATCCATCAGTATTAGTTAATATGAATACATCTGTTTAGTAATAATCTAATATTGAAATAATCTATCTGAGCCAACAAACGAATCTGAATGGTATAACTTACGTTGTAATTTACTATAACTAAACCCGTTTTGATGGCTATTGTTGAAATATTAAAATATTCACATTTCAGAATTTGTCTTACTTATTCATGGATCCATTGAATCAATTAACACTTTGTTGTACACAACATAGAAAAAAAGAAAATACAAAGTAAATAACTTATCGCTGTTAGCGATGTACTAATATTACTATTATTTTAACGAATACTAATATACTTTGTTCTATGTCATCATATACGTGTAATAAATAAATATTTCCGGACAATCCACCCAACAACATCCTAAATTTCCGGGTCTTAGATTTATTAAATACTAGCGGCCCGCCCCGGCGTCGCACGGGTATAAAATTTTTATAGAAATTATTCGAATTATTCTCGCCGTAAAAACCATCCTATCTCTCAAGTTGGATCGAACTGCACATGGTGTGCGAATTTTATTATAATCGGTTAAGTGGTTTAGGAGTCCATTGAGGACAAACATTGTGACACGAGATTTATATATAACTAGCTGTGCCCCGCGGTGCTACCCGCGTTATAATGGATGAAGTACTCTTAACCAACAACATATTTATTTGAATAAAGATTAATATGATTATGTTGATACAAATTATTTCGACCAAATTAGGTACCATAAAAACGGTTTTTATGAGTTAATCTTAAAAGATAGACATATACTATCGCGGACTGTTTTTAGATCATTAAAAGAGCTATTATTCTTTAATACATATTTTTTTGTGTATATTGAACCGTTTTCACAGCGCACGCAACGGAAGGCTTCAAAGATGAAATAATTTATCCCGTTTTTTACACATTTACCACTATATGTTTGCTCCTATTGGTCGTAGCGTGATGTTATATAGCCTATAGCCTTCCTCGATAACTGGACTATCCAACACAAAAGGAATTATTCAATTCGAACCAGTAGTTTCTGGGATTAGCGCGTTCAAACAAACAAACAAACAAACAAACAATCAAACAAACAAACAAACTCTTCAGCTTTATAATATTAGTATAGATAAGATAATAGACATACATACATAGATATCTCTTTTTATTATACATAATAAAAACCCAGAACAAGGAGAAAGTGCCTGCAGAACATACAACCACTTGACCCCTCGGAATCGAACCCGCTACCTCTTGCGCCACAAGCGGACCCTCGTCAGTGAATATTGTGTATATTTTACTGTGTTGTGTATTCATATGACTGACTCTTTCAAACAAATAAAACTTTATACTCTATTTTTATCGCTAGTTTTCCAACAGAATCACAAATAACCAAGTTATTCATGATTCATCCTCGCCAGGTGGTCGTAAAAAGTACAAAACCAGGCAACTGACAATAAATCCAGCACACTTAACGGCTAACACGAGTAAATCTCACTTTGAATGCAACAAAACAGATCATTTTGATACTTAAACAAAGCATTCGTCCCTTTCTGGCGACCGTCCAGAATTCATTCCAAAAAGTTCTCTCTTTCTAATGAGCGATCTCTTTGATGTAATGGTATTACGAGCATACTAAGTTTGTAGGTATAGTCGGTGGTACTGCGAAATAACTCGAGTCTCGGTTTGTCCTTGAATAGTTCGCCATGCGGGACTGTACCTACTTACACAGATATGTAGTTTATAATATATGACGATTTTCATTATGTCAGTAAAGTTGTGGAATTGTAAAGTACATGAACCTTATATACGAAGCTTAGTTTATTTATGATATAATGTGGATTTATCTATCAGAACAAATCAAATTGAATCAAAAATGAAATTATTTATTTCCAGAATACATTATTACAAACATAAAGTAGTGGTCAAGATAAAGTAGTGGTGTCAAATTGTTTTCCGCAAGCAGGTGTGCGTTTATTAGTAATTTGTCAAAAATGGTTGAAAAAATGCAAAAAAAATTAATTCATTAATCATAACAAAATAAATTAATTAATTAAATTTCTAATATACATTTACACTCTTAAACATTTTTACAAAAGCCAATTATTTAGTTTTATTTTAAATAAGAAACCCTTCAGCTCTTTTAGTTTCAGGCAACTTATTTTAAGGCTTAAATCTGTCTCTTAAAAAGAGATTCTGTAACCCAACAGTGGCAACGTAAACAGGGGTGCATGCTTGTTTTACTGACTTTTAATCCAAACGCCGATCGGAATTATTGGTCGTTTTTGAGAAGGCTTACATCCAGCAGTAGGCGTCTAATAGCTGTAATGATGACTGACTTTTAAACAAACACAGTTATATAGCTATAATGTTCTATTGGTTGAAGTAATAACACAATAAAACAACTGAAGCTCGAGCATTACTTCGAAGTTGTTTGTTCAGCCGTGATTGTACGCACTTTTGTCAGTTCCCCAGATCAAAGTACAAACTAAACAAGAGTTGAACGTTACGGAGTTATATAAATTGACTTTAGATTGACGACGATTGATATTCCTGTCATTTTCTTGGTTGTAACAAAACGAACTAATTTGAAATATACAATAAAGCGCTTTTTCAGAGCTAGGTCCATTTTTAGGGCACTGTACTTATAGGGTAAAACGGGACCCTAATACTGAGACTTCGTCGTCTATCTGTCTGTCACCAGGCTCACAGGGTGTCTCAAGAAGCGTGACAGAAAGAGAGTGGAAATTTTGATGTATTATGTATTTCTGTTGCCGCTATTACAACAAATATAAATATATAAAATAAATATAAACGGGGGGTCCTTTACAATAAACATGATTTTATAAGGTAACGTAAACCCAGCTCAGTATTTGGATGGGTGACCGCTATCGTCTGCAAACTATTGTATTTAAAGAAAAATTGTGTTTGTTTTAATGCATTACGTGAACAGAAAAGATAGGCGTTGGGGTCCAAAAGTTATCGAATGGAGGCCGCGGAACGGTAAGCACCGCGTCGGACGACTAACAAGATGTACAGATGACTTGGTCAAATTTGCTGGCTCACGGTGGATGCAAGTGGCGACCGATCGGAAGATTGGTCGTCTTTGAGGGAGGCTTATGTCCAATGGCTGAAATGATGTTGATGAATGCAAAATATGTTTAAAATGTGCACGGAACCCTAGTTGTAGTAAGAGTTTATGTCATACTCATTAAATATACTTTATTCCTTCAGAGGTCTATAACTCTTCCGTAAAACGATTCGTGTAAAACCGCGCCCCTCCCTGCTCCGACAGTCTAATGGTTGTTTACATAATATAGATTCACAAGAATACCTTAAACTTTACGCTTTACTATAAACAAATTATCTAAAATATGGACGGAACTTATAATAAGCTCGTAACATTACAAAGGTTAAGTCTAAAATGATCTCACACAACAGTGATGTATATTATTGTTGTAGTAAAAAGCAGCCATCTTGCAAGTGCGGCCACATAATTGCTTTATTCGTTCCACAGCGCGCTGCAAAAGAACGAGTGAAGATTTATCGCGCACTCCGTCATGTGTCGGGCGTTTCGAGCGGCGCGGGGAATGAACCAGTCTGATTAACGCGTTAACTTACCACCTGGTCATTACTAAACTTAGTTTAAACTGTGTTTAAGTTTAAGATAGTGGAGTTTGAATAATTTTTACAGGTCTTGAGTTGGTCTGGGCTCTTCATCGTCATTTGTTCGTGAAATTTTTCAAATCATGTTGTTGGATGTCCACTGCTGGACATTATAATCCGTCTTAGCCCCGATGTCACCATTGGCTATA
Organism: Gymnoscelis rufifasciata; assembly: GCA_929108375.1. Lineage (NCBI taxonomy): Eukaryota > Metazoa > Arthropoda > Insecta > Lepidoptera > Geometridae > Gymnoscelis > Gymnoscelis rufifasciata. The sequence goes on from OV815314.1 coordinate 15,052,833, forward strand.
AGCACGATCAGATGAGGCTAATGTGATCAAGTTGACATTAATTTTTCATTTTGCAATGGTTGAACTAGGCTAGTGGGCCCACGGGATTAATTAAGTTTTTTGTCCATCTGACGATTCAAAGTTTCCATTTGGAAATTTTCGAGTGCTTACGACCTGCCTACTATGACTTCAATGAGCTTATCCGTTTGCATATGTCATATTCATATTCATTTATTTTAATCAATAGTTTGCATACACAAAACTTAGACAGGTGAAAAACACACTATAATAAAGTAATTAATAATTACTTACAAATTAAATAATAAAGTTATATAAAATTATTTCTCTGCTCTAAAGGGGCATCGGCAATAGGAAAATATGTCAGTTTTCTAAGTCTCTTCTTAGCACCTCAAAACCCGATACATACAAGAAAGTCATAACAAAACGATACAATGTTCATTATTTTTCAATAGAAACGACTGCACGATCAAATTTTCAACCACTTATAGTAAATAGAAATGGGTTTCTGACAAAAAACATACGTTCCGATAAAGGGGCGAGCTTATATTTATTCTGAATGAAACAAAGAAAACGTCACGAAAGAATAAGATAAACAAGCGACGTAACGAAATATCTAAGAAAGGTCCTCAAAACATTGTGTAATCAGAAAAACAGGAAGCGATTCGTGCTCCAAAGAAAAAAGGTTGAAAAAGCGAGGTAGAGGGTACATTCTTCATTACCCTGGGCTCGCCATAACAAAGTTACGAGTATTATTTTCATAGCCAGATAACCCACTTCAAAGAACTATGCCAAAAACAAGCAAGTTTGTAGAATGGGGCTCTTTGCTTCAAAACAACCGATCAGAGGCTTACATTGAGACTTCACGCGGGAGGAAAGATTAATGATCGCCCGCCCCCTACATCAATCACTTAGCCCTTTGATGTATTATTTGCTTGAAAAAAAAAAGTTATTTTAGTGTATCTTCTGTTTTTGAAGGGAGGCAAATATTTTGGGCTCTGCGCTGTCATAATACTCCCTTCCTGTTGTGATTTGAGCAGATTTGTTTAGCGATTGCGTCGGCGTTCTGAGCAATTTCTTTGTTCAACTTTTTATCCCTTTGTTGGTACTTACATGAAGCTGAAATAGCTGTTATTATGTAAATTCTTTCACTCGTTTGTTCGTACGGAGGATCTGTCTGCGTAATTTCTTTGTTAATGCTATAAGTTCTGTCAGAGTTGTGTCATTATCAGAGTTTGTGTTAGTGCTTCTGCAAAATTGATGAGGAATTTGTGGAACTTGAAGGACGTTCAGAAATAGGGTTAATGAAAGTTATTGATTATCTGCTACGCCTGAATTCCTTCACGCTGGAGCTTGCTGAAGGAGTTAGTTGGTAAAGTTAGCTCAATTCAGGCTTTTAGTAGCCTATTACTTTGATATGGATAAAATATAATTGGAATTTTATTTTTGCAGACTAGTTATGTTTAAAAATAGATTTAAATTGAAAATAGTTTTGTGCGGAACTTAATTTGCACCGAGATAGCTCGGCCAGTGAAACGTTTAGTTCATTCAATTTGCTTTTATAAAAAGTATTCGGTATATAAATCTAAAAAATAAAATGAAAACAGTTTTTTTATCAAATCCAATTTAGTTATTTGGATCTGTCAGTGTTAGTATTCAGTAAAACTAGTTAAAATAAATAAAATAAAATATAGAAAAAATAGCCTATGTTCTAATCCAGTCGATACACAATCTATATATTATAATATAAAAATGAATCCCTATTTCACTTGGTCACGGCATCACGCCTGAACGGCTTCACCGATTTCGCTATTTCATTTTTGTTCTGTTCGTTATTATCAGGAGAAGGTTCTTAGGAAATAAAAAATTAAGAAAATTGCGCGGAAAATTAGAAAATTTTAATACATTTAAAATAATTAATTTAAAGGATCAATAATGAGCTCATTTATGGCGTCTAAGGCGGAACAAAGTTCGCCTATTCAATAAATATCTTATTACATAACTTATGATATAAAGTATAAAATATAAATTCCAGATACATATAATATATATAGCGAAGTGAATCTTCTTATATGTAAAAATGAATGGCAAAATGGACCAATTTGGCCTATTTTTTTTTAAATGTTCGTTGGAGTTCAAGGATGGTTTTTACGGTGAGAAAAATTAGAATAAATACCGCTTGTTTATAAATAAAAATAATTGATAAGCTTTAACTGGAATTTAAACAAGTTAAAATTATAATGATGTCTTATAACTTCCAGGGTTTGACCCTGGACGTTACCCATCTATTCATACAAAGCTTCAACAGGAAGGGTTAATGAAGATACCTATTTCATTTATCTTGTGCTTAAAACGTTTTGTAACTGTGGAACCTTCATTCTTCCCGAACCCTCATCTCGCGGGCCCCGTACACGCCAGTTATCATAACTCATTTGGTTACACATGCAGTTTGGTGAAAAATGGACTGAGAAGGGTAGAAGGGTTTATAATATGTTGTGGGCTGAATAACTAAACTTTAATTTCTGATATAACTTTTGAAGATGTCACGGTATTTAACATTATTTAGATTTATAACTGGATATTTACTATCTACGATTTCTGGTTTCGGGTCTGGGTGTTTTCTATGTACTTACCATATGTATTTACAAAAAAGAATGTATCTATGTAGTATATCAGTCACCTAACACCCATAGTACAAGCTCTGCTTAGTTTGGGGTTAGATGATGCTGTGTGATTTAGTCCGGAAATTTTTATTTATTTATTTACCGTGATACCATACCATTATTTATCAGGAAACTCAAAACTCAATAAATTATAGTAAATATTCCGTTAAAAAATCTAGTCTTTACTATCATTACCCTATTAACGTTCCCACTGCTGGGACACAGGGACTTCTCTCTTGGCGAGAGAGATTAGGCCTTAATTCACCACGCTGGCCAAGTGCGGGTTAGTGAATGTCACATATCCTTCAAACTCTTTAAAGTTCTCAGAACTTACCGGTTTACTCGCGAAGTTTGCCTTCGCCGTTAAAGCACGTGTTTACAGCACATATATTTCTCAAAAAGAAAAATCAACGCTCTAAAACATTTTCTAGCGTGACACGTCAAATGTATCAAGTGTAACAAAGTGTCAATTTTAAATGAAGCTATAATTAGTCAAAGAAAATTATCATTACAACACCTATAGTATGGCCACTAAGAGAATGCGTTTTTGACACTTATCCATTTGCCATGACTAGTGATGTACCTCAGATAACATTTAGTAACGTTAGTAATAAGATTTACTTAAGTTGTAACATTGCATTAATTAGGCATATTTTTTAAACATACCATGATTTGACGGTTTTTAATTCATAATATTGTTAAAAACCATGATAATTAAAAAGTTATATATTTATTAAAGTTAGTAAATTAAACGACAGTTCGAAGTTACACCACCGTCCATTCGATCACGACCAGTCAAAACACAATCTAAGCCAGACTTGATTGGATTCTATTTAAGGTACTTACTATTATTTTAGATTTAGTGTGCCTGTAAATAATGTATTAAACCTACATTTTAGTTTAACACTATGGAATAAAATACGTTTTTTTAAATACTAGTTTATAAACAATGCACGATGATACATCTCCCATCACTAGATAGGTCGGCATGCCCATTAAGTATTACAATGACAGCTATCGTCTGTACTATTAAGAAATTCAGGACTTGATAGGCGTGATTTTATTGACAGCGGTCAGGAACGCAATCTAAGAGCGGCCAGACTATAGGATCGAAAGTTATGTGATCACTAGATATGTGAACCCCGGGGGTGACTACCCCCGGGTCACGTAAAGGCGCCTTGAAGACGGGCATGAGTATTTTTTATAAAAAAAAATCTCAATCTCTTATATTTTTTTATAATATGTATAATATACAATAATATTAGAGCGAGCGAGAGGCCACTGTTTGATATTTTTGCCCGGACGCCACAGCGCGGGCTAAGACCCGTTGAAACTTTGCCTGCGCCCTTTGCTTAGTTTGGTGCTTTTCCGCTAAGCTCACATATTTGACTGCGAGTTTCGGGCAAAGCACATACCACGAAATGAGACGTGCTTAACTTACTTGACTTATGATGTAAGTTGAAGTTTTGACTTCTGTCTGCAGCGTATGCATTGTGTTGCAATTTAAAATATGGTTGGTACAGTCAGCGCGATTTAAGCGTCTAAAGTAGTCAAATAATCTGAAATCTATACTAATATATAAAGCTGAAGAGTTTGTTTGTTTGTTTGTTTGAACGCGCTAATCTCCGAAACTACTGGTTCGAATTGAATAATTCTTTTTGTGTTGGATAGTCCAGTTATCGCGGAAGGCTATAGGCTATATAAAATCACGCTACGACCAATAGGAGCAAAGATATAGTGGTAAATGTGTAAAAAACGGGAGAAATTGTTCATCTTTGAAGCCTTCCGTTGCGTGCGCCGTGAAAACGGTTCAAGATACACAAAAAATATGTATTAAAGAAAAATAGCTCTTTTAATGATCTAAAAAACAGTCCGCGATAGTATATGTCTATCTTTTAAGATCAACTCACAAAAACCGTTTTTATGGTACCTAATTTGGTCGAAATAATTTGTTTAAGTTGTATCAACATAATAATATTAATCTTTATTCAAATAAATATTTTGTTGGTTAAGAGTACTTCATCCATTATAACGCGGGTAGCCATTACACCGCAGGGCACAGCTAGTCATAAAATAAAATTGAAATAAGCAATTTAGAATAGTCTTATTATTATATGCTTCCAAAGCTTAAAAAATATCTCACTTCTATTGTTTATTTTTCTACTTAATTTTCTTTTTTTTTATTGCAAAATGTGGAAAAATAAACTGTACATGGGTACAACTTGGGTTCAAGTTGCGGTATATAAAATCACTAATATCTCAAACTTATGAAAAATTATTATTTCTTAAATGAAGTGAATCCAGGGGAATATAGTATAATATCGTGCATCTTGAGCCATCATCATCTACAGAGTACGTTCGTCTATTCAAATTCAAATCTTTATTAAACTTTTGGAACCTGGTAGTACACACTTAGTTTCGTCTCATAATATTATTAATACGACACAAAAACAATAATAATCATTAAATAAATAAATAAATTCAATTCAACACAAAAAAAACAATAATTAATAAATATAGCAGCTGTACGGGGGCTTTGTCAACTGTCATAATAATAATAGCAGTGTAAAGAGGCCTTGTCACAGATGATTTCTCTCGTAAATCCTGCCTGCTACCTGCCTAAAACAATATTTAAATTAAAAGGGCAAATTACCATAAAGTCAAAGTCAGAAACGTTTATTTCGTTAGAAGCACATAGCCAACATGGACAGATCAACTTAAAATTAATAAAACTAAATTGCTTAAATAACAAATATCAATGAAATAACATTGTCTTGACAGTTCGCTTCAATGTTTTATACTGAGTTGAAAAATTGAGTTTCCTGATGGTTAAGTCTTAATTTCACATGCCACGATTTCCATAAAAAACCTTTAAGTTATTGTAAAAAGGGGAATTTTTTTTTTAATTGTTTGGCAGTAATTAAATAAAATTCCACACATGGCGTGACAGTTTTTTTTATATAACGCTGTCTTAAGTAGCACACAAAAAAAAACAATTAAGTCTAGATAACGAACACACCTAGAATATAAATATCTATCTAAGTCTATATTAATGTAGCCTAGACATAAATTATTCGATTACTTGCCTATCTAGATCTGTGTCCTATGGTGACCGCTCGTTATTTTACGACGGATCGTAAAAACTCCAATTACGGCGGCCCTAAAACGTATGCGATAATGATCGCCCATAGATCCACATTCATTAGTTAATTAACTTACATGAATATCGACTAGTGATATAACTAAGGACATAATTTATTTACTGTATGTTAGAGTTTAAATATATTAAACGATAAATGTCTTGGTTGCCTTAGGGAGTTGGATAAATGTATTTTTTTAATGAATGATGTAATAGAATGTATAACAAAGTTGTTTCAAAACAACATATTCATCGAAATTATCAATATAATTATGATGATTATTCGTATTTAATTTAGGATACAATTTTTTTTACTATATGAGATTTAAACGTTAAAACTAAAATAATATTCGTAGCCATATCGAGTTTGAGCGTCATGGTGAAATAGAATTACTATAACGATTAATTATTGTGTAAAATAAATACATATAATAATCTTGGCAATTGTAAACTCGTCGTTTAATAATGTTGATAATTGCGATCAATTTCACAATATTTCTGAATCCACGAGTAATATTCCGCGTCAGGCTGCGTCATAATTAACTTCAAAACGTCTGTTTGAATGATTTCATTAATTGCGTTTCGGACGAGCGTCCGTTTAAAGTCAGACTTCATTTTAATTAAGTGTAGCGACCGCCTTTGGCTTTGGCTGGGAAACAATGGAAGGTATAATACATCATAGATATAAGTCAAAGGGCATATTAATAGAAATATGAAAAAAAAAATTTAGCAAGATTTGAAGACTAAATATAAGTAGGTAATACCCAGAGATTTTCTGTTAAACTTTTGAAAATGAGCATAATAATGTATTTTTAGAAGAATCGCATAAAATCAAAGTGAATTGATATATTCAAATAAATGAAAGTGGTTCAGTCGCAACTCGACTTAATGCTGAACATGGAACCTTATTAATTATAATTATATTGTCTTAAGCAGCTTGCATCTAGCCATTTCAACCACATCGTCTGTAACTACCCTTTTAATCCACGATACAAGATACAAAATCATTTATTTCCATTGTTTGGTTTTACAAAACTTAGACACGTCAAAATAAAATATAAAAAAACAAATAAAATAATCATAATCTTCATAAGTCGATTAAGAAAGCTCCCACATTACAAAAACACTTTATTGTACACCACAACAAAACAATAGTTACAAAAATCACATATGGCGGCATACAAATCTCTTCCATCCCTGCAACCTTAGGATGGAAAAAAAAAGATTTGTAAAATTTTCAGCAAGTAGCTAACAGACAAAACATACGCCATCGACATAAAAGAACAAATCAAGGAGATATAAGATCTTGTAATATCCGTGCAATATAAACCTCAGCGTTTGCTACAATGTCACTTTAAACAACCTTGCGCTAAGAAGCTTATACAAGTTGATATTACCAGTGCATAAAACTTTCATGGGCCTTCAGTTTGGTGACTTTAGTATCGTATCTTCTGCTACATTTTAGTACAGATTGAATTGAAATATGTGGTTACTCTGTTTATTTTTAACCCCAGACAAAAAAAGAGGGGTGTTATTTGACGTGTCTGTCTGTCTGGGACATCATAGCTCCCGAAGGGATGGACCGATTGAAATGTAGTAGTTTTTTTTAAAAAAAGGTGAGTTTTGCGCAAGTGTACTTAGACATGTTTGATGAATGTTGACCTGTTTAAAAGTTATGAGGGTTAAAGTGGGGAAGGAAAACCGAAAATCTGCAAATATACTCGAGTGGGGTCTCAAATGACAGCGCATTACATGCACATTGCAACATTATATGACTTTTTAATCTTAAGGGTACTAAAGACCTGGAATCATGGTTATTGGTTATTGGTTATATGTATATAAGATATTGATTTGTACCAAAACAGAAAATAGAATTATACTCAAAATAGTCAAAGTAGAAAGCACTTAAATACTTAAGCTTAGTGTTTATCTAATTACAGGGGACATTGGAACAAAGTTAGTCAAATTATCACTTTGTTGAAGTTCGTTAAATTATCACAAATTACAAACATAAGAGGTTTACGATTCAACAAATTTATAATTTATATATCTGAATACAGTCTTGATTAAGCTACTTGCAACTAAAGAGATTCAAAACCATCGGGAACTAATTATTTGAGGAGTCCAACTTTATGAAAATTCAGTAGAATTGATGCTCAAAATGATTTTTAGTATCTGTACAAATATCTAACTGCTACATTAAATAAATAAATGAAATAAATAAATAAATATTTCCGGAAAATCCACACACCAACATCTAGCCCCGTGGTAAGCTCTTAGCTTGTGTTACGGGTACTAGACATCTGATATACTTAATATAATATACGCATACATACATAGATATTTTTTTTAGTATACATATTCAACACCCAGACCAAGGAGAAAGTGCTTGCAGAACATACAAACACTTGACCCCTCGGCGGGAATCGAACCCGCTACCTCTTGCGCCGCAAGCGGACTCTCGCCCACCGCGCCACTGAGGCAGACATTCTACTAAGATGCCTGCGGCTACGAATAGTGCCGAAAACATAGGGGTAGGGCACTCGGACACTACTTGCTACTTGACTTCGATACCTGATAAGCGCGCAAAACTTCATTCGTCAAAAGAAAGAAAGAAAGAAAGATAATAGAACCCGACTGTGACTAAACTGTTTTGGGAATTTTTACAGTCTATAGTCTATAAGTGAGAATGGTTGTTACGCAACTTTGATTCAATATAGATTCGAAACGGTCATCCGGATCGAAAACTGTTGAAAGACAACAAATTGTGATTTTCAAATACCTATCCAACGATACCCCACATGACACAGTTTGTTGACTTATTTTTTTATTTTTTACAAGGGACAAAGGCAGGATGATGATGACAAAATGGCGTCGAGTAGTCGCCATGTTAAATTTTCACTAACGTCATGTCTTAAGTGACACTCGCCGTACTTAGAGGAATCGATTGACGTGTGAATCCTAACAGTCTATCAAATATAGATATCTCTTTTATTCAGAGATCAAAACCTCAACAATGATGCCATTTCAACTTTTAGGAAAACTTAACATTTTAGGAATTCAACATTCTGTTCCTAAATGATACTATCACAATAGTAGGTTAGTGTTGAGTTAACAGATACCTACATAAGATCATTTGCCAAGAATAATTCTCAAATTACTAAACAGATTATTCTTACAATATGCTATAGCAAGAAAACTTCACATCGCAAAATGCTTTCGTGAACAAAAACCAAACAAGACTAGCGAAAGAAGTTTAATCTAGTGCGAGTTCCGTTTCCGAGCAGCTAAATCAAAACCAGCTGACTGTACTCTCGGGGATCGACTCAAAAGCTCGAGTTAACCTAAATTTTTAAGAAACGAAGAACCGTAAATCCGTAAAGTCATTTTGCATATAAAGTCTCATTTTATGTGCCAAGACAGCATCATCTACCGAACAATGTATTTGGCCATAAATCGCTAACAGATTCCGGGCCGCTCCGCCGTCCTGGGCCCCAAACGAGAATGCATAGAGTTAAAAACCTCGTAAAAATACATCGGAATTTTCCGGTACTTTCTGGAATGTTCTGTGAAATCTATAAGTCGACTGCGACGTGAACCGATTACTGGGCTGCGAGATAGTGACGCCATTTTATATTTCTGCAACGGATACCGAAGTAGGAAGCGCTTTGAATTTCTTACTATTTATTTTATTGAACTAAATCTTGTAAAATGATACTGAGCGGCTATTCTGACTGCTCATGTTCAGTTCGGGAGAAATATTGCTGTTTTGTTTTGAATGCAATATTTTTCAGGATTTTGCTTTCAAATAACAAAGAGTAGATTTATGAGTGGTGCTTCACCGTTGGCCTTACGAATAAGCTCAGAATCGCATAAAGAGCTATGGAGAAGGCTATGGGCGAGATTTCTCTACGGGATGTAATAAGAATTAAGCTAATAATTAGAAAAATTAAACGGATTAGTTCTTTGAAATCTTTGAGGGAGGCCTATGTCCAACAGTGGACGTCCTATGGCTGAAATGATACTACTACTAATGAAAAATACTCACCTTTAATTATGAATTCAAGCTAATTCTTTGACAAAATACTTACTTATTTCTTAAAGATTATAAAATTAAAGACGTTTTTAATGTTAAAACGACCGTAATCACCTTTGAAATTTAAATTACATTACGTGGCCCCAAGTGAAATTTACTTAAGGAGACAATTTATTAGAATGTTATTTAGATTATTTGGTAATATCTTTAAGCATTGCCGATTTGTGTGGGCAGAACCCTACAAATTTCTCAGAAACAGTAATTTAGAAATTGTTTGGTCGGTAACTAGTTATTAACTTATATTAGTCGGAGAATATCAAATAACATGAAATTTAATAACATGAAAGCAATGTTGACGACTTTTTGTTGAAATCAACGTAAGATTTATGAAAAAATATGTTACATGTCCTTCAAACTCTTCCAAGTTTTAGGACATGCCGGTTTCCTCACGATGTTTGCCTTCACTGTTAAAGCACGTGTTCTAAGAGCACTAACATTTTTCAAGAAGAAAAGTCCGGCGTTTGACTCCTCGAGTGTGGTCCGACTTAGCCTGTATGACTTTTTTATCGTCGGTTTGTTGATGTTTTGCTGTTATATTTTAGTATTATTTTCAAAACTTCAACATTATGAAATACTCAAATGATAATTCTAATAAAGGATAATAGAAAAGGTTATTTAAGAAAAAGTTTTATATGCCCGTTTAATGCGAAGTGCGAGTCGTTATTTGATAACAAAATAATTGGTTATAGTTGTTATGGTTAATATCTGTAGAATTCTTCTTCATAATTAGGTGCATAGATTTTTCACAACATAACATATTTTAAAGACTCTAATGTATAGTACTAAATATAGTATGAAAAATACACATATCAATAATTGTCTGGAACGTGAAATCGGGTGGAATGGTTACGAAAAACTCCAAAGTTAGACAACGTTCCAAAGGTAAGCATTATATAAGTTCCACGCGATTTCAGTGAACCATTGAAGTGAACCATTGAAGTGAACCATTGAAGTCTGTTCGCTGAGTAACCGGATGCGGACATGAAATATTTCGGACATGTTTTTGTACATGCTGAAACATTGAGCGAGACCATTTTGATTCGTGGTGTAAATAAATACTGTATTGCAATTGTTCTACAGAATTTTTAACCATAGAAAGAATACTTAAATTTTAACATAGATCTTTTCAACGGATTTTCCGTAAATTGTATTTAATATTCTGACTTAGAGCAAGCAGGCTTTAGGTTGAGTTTTATAAAAAACCTCGTTTTGCCGGTCCTCACTGTTCACCCGACTACGCTACGCAAAGGGGTGGTAATAAATAAATGAGTAATAGAAAGTGTTGAACAGTCTATTTATGTTTGCTATAAAGTGAAGCAAAGGTCGCCGTCATCGAAATCGATGTGGACAATATACAGGATGATTCTTGCGCACCTATTTCACTCCATGTATGTTCTACGATTTTTGATAGTTTTGGACTTATTCAACATTTCAACGACTTGGTTAACAAAAATGATTTTTTTAACCGTTTACAATAGAGTCTTGGTTTTTGCCAAAAACAGCTGAAAAGTGCTTAAATAATTTTAAACCTTAGGGGTTTTTTAAGACTCATTAAGAAAAAAATTTTCAATATTGTAATTTTTGAGTATTTAGTTCATGCTCTGTTTAATAAAATGCCTTTCGTGTCAAAAAGTAATAAAAATAAATACTGCCGGACAATCCACGCAACGATATCTAGCACCGTGGTAAGCTCTAAGCTTGTGTTACGGGTACTAGACATCTGATATACTTAATTTAATAGACATAAATACAAAGATATATATATTTTTTTAAGTTTCAGTATGAGCAGTCAATTATTCAAGTAATGGCCTCGCGCTGCTTTACCTTGTAAAAATCACATTAACTGTATAAAAATCACAACCCTTAAATATTGATTTATGATGTGTTTTTAGTTTTTCTTATAGCGGCAACTAAAATATATCATCGCTCAAAACTTCAAATCTCTATCTATCACGGTTCTCGAGATGCCTGGTGACAGACAGACAGACGACCAACTCTCACTAATAGGGGTCCTGTTTCACCCTTTGAGTACGTAACCCTAAAAATACACAAAGCAAAGCCATAAAAGTTTTTAACGTACCTAAAGTCAGCATAATAGTAGTTTCACAAGAATTCCCGCTCATTTGAAGTGAATCACTTGAAGTATGGTGAATGGCCAAATGTGAACATGATTTCGGACATGTTTTTTGTATGAAGCGGAACTGAGAGAGGCCATTTTAAAATACAGCAGTGGTATTGCTCAACAGATGTTTAGATTAAAACACTAGAATTTCAAGCACGAAGGCTTTTCTACGGAAATTTCTGTAGAAGTTGTAGTTATATTGTGCCATTTACTTAAAAAATAATAATATCAGTTCCTACAAGATTCAAGAAAAACTTTTATGTAATATAAAGTCGAGGCAGGTCGCTTGTAGATAGTAAAATCATTATCATAATCAGTTATCATTTATTTTCACTCACAAAATATTATATTGACTTATGCAGTAACCTTATACATTATGTGTGTTTCTATGAGGTAACATACAGTAAAATAATTATTCCATAATGTTTATTTCTACATAAAAAGTTAGTAATATTATGAAGAAAAATACAGCATACTGCTCAACAGATTTTTGGATTTTAGCAGAATACTAAAATATAAATTTCGGCTTTTATACGAAAATTTCAAAAAGTTGTATAGTGTAAAATTTTTACTACATTTACTTTTAAGTTTTGATATAATTTGACTGTGGACTTTTACATACTTACTCGAAAAAAATATTTTTAATTAAATAATATAAATATTATTGATAAATAATTAAGATTGTGAATTAATTTATTTTGTTAATATGTTCTGCAAGCACTTTCTCCTTGGTCTGGGTGTTTTATATGTATAATAAAAATATTTATCTATGTATGTACCTATGTCTATTATATTAAGTAGGTATATCAGATGTCTAGTACCCGTAACACACGCTTAGAGCTTACCAAGGGGCTAGATGTTGTTGTGTGGATTGTCCGGAAATATTTATTTATTTATAAGTACACCAGCAAACTATAATACAGTCCACTCTTTCAACAACGTCCCCATCAGGACCCTTCACAAGATTCTCAATTCGACGTTAATTTTTTGTTAGATCAAAACCTTATAAATCCCAATAAATTAATCACACTAGTTTGTGACAAAACAACCACATAAGTAGCACTTAACCCTTACGCGCCTACGCCGAAGAATGTGCGCAATAAATCCGGCAGAGCCGTAATCACCTTATGAGAGTTTATACATATCCAATTACACGAGAGTCAACTGAGTGGCCAAGAGGGAGTCATGTCCCGGCTTCTAGAACTACAAGTTTACGATCCGGGGAACTCGGAATACCTAAGTTGTTGGTACTTGTGAATGAGTAATTTAGGTGTCAAGTTATGTTGCTCGGGTGAAGTAGAATTATACCTTTGTTGTGTTTGTTCTCTCAGTTATTGTGTGGTTATTTAGTTTGCAATACTTCACTATATTGTATTTTCCATTTCAGTAGGTAAGTTTTTTTTTCTTCTAATAAAAATAAATATAATAGGGAAATAAGTATGGAAGTTTTTATTTTAGATAGCGAGGGTAATTTAGTAAGTTTTGGATTTGCTCCTAATTTTAGTTTTAGTTTCACGTTATAGAGTACAATAAGCATTGTAGTTTATCCATAACTCTATTCAAAGTTTGATTACCTATTCTGAGGATACCACGCCCAAATAATAAAATAATAAATAAATCATTTATTTCAGGCATCTAAGGCCCATATAAACATATACCTTATAGACTAACATACATAAAAAATATAAATCTTATAAACTAAAGTGTCATCATCGTGAATCATCTGTTACGGCGGTGTCGCCTTGCAGTGTAGGCGACCGAAGAACCGTCGAAACTTGACCCCTTGCGGCCAAAACTGCTTTATGCCAAAGTTTAAATGTTACCGCTCGATTACATACAACACTACACACGAAAATAGAATTATATTTTGGAAAATATTGTTAATAAGTTTTCATTAGCTGGGGGCTTTATATCAATTTAACAGACAGTAAATTATTTTTAAATTATTATTCATGATGATTATGAATTATTATTGATGATTGGTATTTTTAAGTGTCTAATAGATACGGCAGGAATTGTTCGCCTATTATCGGTAGTTGTCTACATGTAATATGAAGAGTTAGTGAAAAAATAACCATAACAGATAGCAGTACAAAACTGAGTCAATTTCTTACGAACCTGCGACAAAAGCTTTAGTCATATTTGATTTTATTATTTATTGTACAAATCTCAATTCGGTTCAGTTCTAAAAAAAAAGAAGTGGTATTAACTAACTAAATGTCTACGAATATACTTAGAACGATTAAAAAAAACTTCACGCTACTTTTTCAGACATAAACAATAGACTTTTTTTTATGCTTAATAAGCCTTCATTTGACCACAATCTCACCTGATGTTAAGTGACGATGTGGTCTAAGATGGGACATGGATGGTTTCTCCGGACCACATTACGAAACACGAAAAAATCGCTTCACGCACTGGCCCAGTCTGGAGGGCGGAGACAAGCCACGGCCGAAGCCTCCCACCAGAGACTGTTTTTAGCACCACCCGGAGGTCACGTGTAAGGATTCAGTGGGTTACCACTTACATAGACATTTTCATTTATCCTTAACTTTTTTCCTCTGTTTACAAAAAGTACCAATCTTAAATTTTACAGCTGTCATTGAACTCCCATTAAGAAAAATTACCAGTACATTGGTCTGCCCAATCTGACAGAGCCCAAAGCGTACCGGAATAATCGGCGATAAAGCGACGTAATGTACTCCTAGGTGTGCCGTACTCCGCGCACCTGCTCGATACAATATTGCCACGGAAGTACCGCACTGCAGTGTCCCACCCGTAGCAGTCAAGGGTTAATTCTTAGGATTGATTTTGTAAATAGATTTGATTTTAAACATAACAGATTCAGCTTTCTAACTAAAAAATGATAGAAAGCTGAATATGGAGTAAAAGGTTTTTAAGATGTCGCGTTCAAAAACTTCGCATTTAAATTTGAGTAGTACCTAACCCGGATATTAATCACCCTGACTTTGCACGAGTGATAAATATCTGCTTAACTTTCTTCTATTAGCATTTTTTTTTAAATCTTATTCGCAATCATCATCGTCTATTTTATTCGATATTTTACAATTACTACCACTCAACTCATTCAACATTATAAAGGTACACTCAAGATGTCAGTTCAAGTGTTAATTCTTAGGAAGAGTTTCGAATGCGTTCGAAATGATTTATTGGAACATCATTTAATAGTAAACTACTACGTTGCCTAAAAGAAATCGCTCACAACGATAAGGCCGTATTTGATACTCAGATGTATAGTCATGTTACTGTTTGAATTGTGTTTGTGATGTACAATAAAGTTATCTTTTATCTATCTACGTTTTCAATAACAAAGAACTTTGAAAGATGTTGCTTTCGAAAGCGTTGAATTTAAATAAACGCCCAGAGCTTTAACGGTTGGATATTATACAAAAACACCTTTTATGACCTGAAAGAGATTGTAGGGCTTAAGTGGTAAGGGAAAATATGATGTTCCGTATTCTCTGCCGCCCTTTGTACTCCGATGGTCCGATCTTGTTACTGTTTACTGTTTGTATTTTATTTGTGGTGTACAATAAAGAGTTCTATCAATCTAGCTATCTATCTCTGGGTGATATAAGGGAGATAGGTTCTCAAGAAGTTAAGTAACGCTTAAAAGCTTATTGCCTGAGCTTCTACACAGGTAACCTATGATCAGCTTTACAAACCAGCCCTTGAGGGCCGTACGTATTTATTTTTATTTTTTATGCTTGAAGCCTTCATTTGACCACAATTTTACGGACGTGAACAGAAAAACCCTCTAAATTTAATGATAATAAAATAAATAATCGACACAAAACATCTAGCCCCGTGGTAAGCTCTAAGCTTGTGTTACGGTTTCTAGACATCTGATATACTTAATATAATAGACATATTATGTATACAAATTGATATATTTTTATCATACATATTAAACACCCAGACCAAAGAGAAACTGCTTACAGAACATACGAACTTACAGCAGCACAACAATCATAATCCAGTGAGCAAAAAATCTAAGAAAAATAAAGATGTAAAAATCAGGGCCCGTACTCAACTTTTATAAGGTTTATTTTCTTTTACGATATTTACATTCTAACTCTTACTAAGCTATATATTTTTTTCTATTTGAATATAATATAGTTGTCTACTTTGCATTTGAGAATAAAAATACTGTTTTTTATACTTTTTACCTCGATAAATCCAAAAACAGTTTGAAGATAATGATGATCATGATAATTTGATCGCAATCGTGTTAAATGCAGTTTGTAATAATGTAATCAAACCTACATGCACGTCGTAACGTATTCATAACACAATAACATTGTCTATTGATTAACATACAACACTCAATTACTAGATAGCATCTCAGCTATAACTAATGCAATTCGTAGTCAGAGCAGAGCCTTTGGTGATAATCAGATTGGTTTATGTCTTTAACCAGTTTATTTTAACCCCAGACGCAAAAAGGTGGTGTTGTCAGTTTTACATGGACGCTGTGTCTATCTGTGGCATTGTGGCTTTCAAAAGGAATGATTTTGAAGGTATTTTTTATTTGTAAGCTGCTTATCCTCTTTGTAATCGTAATTAAGTAGGCTAATACATTTAAAATGTGTTACAACTGAATGTTTTGATATTAATAAATCAGGATGAGCAATTTTTTTTCAGTTTTTTTATACTAAAGTGGGATAAAACAATGAATGGTCCAGCAATGGAAGAGTATCAGCACTTTTCCAAAATGATGCTTCGCATTTTTGACAATTAATTAATGTACTTGCAACCACCGTGAACCCACTACCCCTACCAGGTCATCCATTCGTCTTAGTATTTGTCGTTAAGTTAATATTAAGTTTTCTTCATCTCTCCGTTATACATCTAAAAACATTAATTTTCACATAGAAAGTTAGGAGTCTGTCGAGACTATAACAAAAACTAGCAGCCATAATACATTACCATAAAATAAAAACTAGTCTGGTTATCCAGTTATAAGTTGGTCGAGTGCTAAAGGATAATGCGGTCGGGCTGGGCGGAATCGCCCGCCCAGTGCCATGTAATTTCCAAATTGCTCACTGAGGTCGCCCAACTTGTAGTGGTGTTATGGGGCAATGCTTTGGACAGTAAGCTGATTGTAATCCACAAATAACTAACCTTATTTTCAATTGAAATTATAAAGCTAAAGAGTTTATTTGTTACGCACATCTCAGGAGCTTCTGATCAAATTTGAGATACACAATTATGGAACAACGTATTTTCGCCTTCCTTGATAAATATCAAGCGGTTCTCGCGGGAAAATCCAAATAGGGCAACGGCAACTCCGTGGCATTTTAAAGCTGGTTTATCGATCACATCCATTGTCTAATTCGCCATTCTTACCAACGCTAAATTAATTATTTAATAACGAGAGTGATTTGCGAAATCAATTACAGTTACAGTAGCTATAACCAAGTCCACCTGCTCGTGAACTATTTTAATTAACTTTGAATACAATTTGTACGCTTTATCGAAACACAATCAGTCGAATTCACGATGAAGACTTAAATTACTTTGGAATAATTTGTAATTACTTCATTCTGGTATTGAATTGTGAAGTTTGCCCAGCAGAGGGACTGTGATTCTTACTTATTTCACTTTCTTTGATATTTTCTTTTTAATATTATAAACACAATTTTTTGTATAGATGCGTAATACCTTAATAACCTTGATTAAGTAGCCGTATTTAAAATTTGATTTAATATATTATACCAAATTTTTTTGCATGCCCATGTTTTTTGGTAAATTATGAGAACCTTATTTATATTTTAATACTAGCTGAGCCCAGCAAACGTTGTTTTTCAAGGAGTACGGTAACTAACATTGTGATATGGAAATTGTATATTATATATTAGATATAACATATTTGTTATTATAATTTTAACTCTTAAACGGCTGAAAAAATTATTGATACTCATTAAATAGCTAATGATCTGGATTAACACAGATGTTACTTTTAGTGTCGGGAATGTATTTTTAGAGTTAAACTCTGGCACGTGTGTGTATTTATAACGCGAAGAACACTTCAAGTTGCTGTTATTGTAGTTATAGATTCTCCGAATTTTATGGAATAATATGTTGGCATCTGAATAAAAGAGTTTTTTGGCCGAAACTTTTTGGACGTAGCAGGTATAATGAATTATTTAACTAAAAGTAGGTACACAAGGAACATAACATAGTATAAGAAGTGTTTTCTTATATTATAATACAAGGGTCAACATGAAAGCAGCGCTGAGTAGGTAATGTATCTTAGAATACTTAGCAAAAGCTTAATTTTTTTTTACCCCCGACAAAAAAGAGGTTTGTTTTAAGTTGAACGGATGAAGCGATTAAACATTATTAGTTTATTTAGTATGAAAGATAAATTTTGCGCGATTGTTTTTAGATATGTTTGATGAAAATCGGTTGACCCGTTTAAAAGTTATGAGGGTAAAAATGAGTGGTGAAGAAAAATCGAAAATCTGCTAGTTTACTCGAGTAGGGTCTCAAATGAAAACGCATCACGTGCACATTACAAAATAGTATGACTTTTTACTTTTTAGGGAACTAAGGTTTGGTCTTAAGTTCTTAAGTTTTTTTTATGTACGTAATGTGAGTTTGGCGGGAGTGTTCTTAGACATGTTTCATGAAAGTTAAAAAGTTATGGGGGAGAGAGTGTGGAAGGAAAATAAAAATCTGCAAATATACTCGAGTGGGGCATCAAATGAAATCGCATCGCGTGCACATTACAAAATAATATGGTGTTTTACTATTAAGGAAATTAAGGCATTGGAATCGGAGCTTTTCTTTAATATTTAGATTTATCGTTCATGGGAAGGTCTCGCTTCATAAATAATTTATTTGGCAATTAGTTATAAACAATGTTGATTTTGTTTGAAAATGTCATCAAAAAAAGTCATAACAAATCATTCGATACTCAATATCCGCGATAGACTGGATTAGCTTAAAAAAATCAGTGTAGCGGAGTGAGCGACTTCAACTCTTCTTCACAAGTAATTAAGGTCTTTATTTAGCTGATATTTTACCAAATTACCGTAGCGCTGATGGCCCGCTCGCGTGAGCCCGCCTCTATTAAGCACACACTTGATTTATTTCTTAACTAACTTACTGCTGATAAGGAAACTTAAACCAACATTTCCTATTCTTAATGATAAATGCTTAGTGAAGTTGTTCTATGTTGCGTGATGTATGTTGCTTTCTTATCTAAAGTGTCACATGTTTTGTTCAGAGCAAGTTGTGTGGTTTTAATGAGAAAGGCGATTATATTCTTAGTCATATTTAGTTATTATTATAGTTCTGTTTATAGTTGAGTAAGGTGTAGTTGTCTTTGATTGTATTCAAGTGAATTCCCTCAATGTAATGGAAAAATACTATCGAACATTTATTAAGAAAGTAGTAATCATAAAATTGTAAAATGCTTAGGTAGCTATATATATAACTTTATTATTATTTGTCCATGCTATAAGTTCGGGGAATGTTCAAATGAACTTCATGACTTGATTCTATTATCTACATTCCACTGCAGAACAAGCAAGCACACGGCAAATTATCATCCTTATTGATAGTCCTTATTCGTATGGTAAAGGTTTGGAATCCGCTCCCCGCTGCTGTATTTCCTAATGACTTCAACCTCAGTGTCTTCAAGGCAAGAGTGAATAGGAACCTTCTAGATCTATGTGATGCATCCTCCTCCACATCGACACTTACCATCACGTGGATTAAATTTATTAGACACTTTTCGCAGAATAAACCGTGGTGCTTGCATCAAACGAATCGCAACAAAAATTTGCCAGATATTACGCGACTAAAATCAAAATTAGCATTTTACCTGCCTTCTTAGTCAGTGGAATTGATAAAACTTAACAAATCAAAGTTCTTGAATAGCCAAGTATTCAATGAAATGAATGTTAATTGTCTGCTCCGGCACAAAGGAGTTTCAGTCGGCTTTCACGATTGAAACAAATGGTTCCGTCACTTATCTACTCAAAATGGACTGACTGACTGACTTGGCCGTGGATTATGTTGGCAAATTTTCAAAATCATTCAAATCTACTGCGTTTTTCTCTGCTAGGGTTATGTTCGGGGTTTCTATATCGTGATCGTGCAATGAGGGGGTACGTAGACAAACGCGGGTCACCGACATAGCCAAACGAATTAGCTCCTTGAAGTGGGATGGCCATATTGCTCGTAGAACAAACCTCCATGGTGTAAGACCACGTGACCAGTGATACAGGCTTTTAGCCTACGATGGGCACCAGTCTCTCACTTAATAGATGAAACAGCCTCACATAATATTATCATTCACCTACTATAATATACTAACTATATTATCATTCAATAATAGCATAAATTATATAAGGTTGCAGCATTTGTTGTAATGTTTTGTAAATTTAAAAAATGACATTCAAAACCTGTTCCACCATATCTGAGTAAAATACGACAATGCTAAAAATATAGTGCTATTGCGCCCAGTCACATGTGACAAAGCGGTTTAACTCTTGACAAAACTAACCATTTTTTGTAATAAGCTTTGTTTCGTAGAGGAATACTGTGCGATTTTTAACAATCTATAGATAATTTGCTGGTGGTATTAGGTTTGATTTTATTTTTTATGAGAAATATTTGAAATATTGAAAAGAAAGAGAATTGTGAAAGATAGAACGATTCTGCTGTTTATACGAGGAGTGAGCCCCACTAACCTGGTACTCGCTGCTGCAGGCAACACGTCCGACCAAGGCACAGCAGGTATCTCCTGGATCCAGCTGGATGGATGGCTGTTTTGGATATCACACACACAGCACAGCAGAAGTTCACAGATTTTAGATAGAACGTCAATCTGACAACTTAATACGATTAACACTCCGGGAAGAATATTGTCTTCACACGTCGGCGCACAAGGCGGTTGTGATACGCCATTTTGCATCTTTCCCAAATCAGTGTTGCTCCTACCTCATATTTTTTAGCAGAATCGAACAAATACTTAGGTACTAATTGTAATATTCATTGAATTCAATCATCGTTCCGGGTGACTGACCTCTCATTTATCTACTTCATATGAAAGCAACGTGTCGATATCAAGAATACACAATTTTAAGGGTTGATATTTGCTAACTGTTTTTATTATTAAATTGTGGGTACAACACGCTTTCTTGATTTGCTAGTCCGTTGAGAGCCACGCAAACAGTTATGCGGTTTCACTCGCGATTCTTAACGCAACGCACATACTACGGTACTTCTTCAACTGTGTCTTGTTTTGTGTTCCTATACATGTTTCTGTGTTCCAATCGAGAAGTTCACTCCAAAGCCAGCACCCTGTGGAATGCCAATGTTACCTGAAGAACCTCGTCTGGACGAGCCAGCGGGTGACCAATGGGGTAAGTCGGCCCACGAATTCACTTTTCGATAGCTACAAGCCTTTATAACAAGATTAATAATTCAACCCATAAACTAGAAATTCACTAAAATAACTAACATATAGAATCCAAATGAGAATATGGCACCAATTAATTCCTTCTCAAAAAGCTTGTAAAATACACCGTTATATCCTAAAGAATTCCAGTCTTGTGACAAATCCACCGATCAGTCGCAACAAACGAGCGATCGTTTGCGACTAATCGGGCCACTAGTCGTCTGTTTACGAATGGTTTTAAATAACCACTCCTTTGATCTGCTCATTAGGACTGCTCTACGCGTCTCTGGAAATACATTTAGGGGGAAGTCCACGGAGAGATAATTTTAGCTTTACTGTACAAAGAATAATGAATTCGATAAGTATGTCATGGACTTAGGCCTAGAGTTCCGTATAATTTTTGACATTAAAAACACATACATAAAGTGCAGTAAGTAAGTTGGTAAAGAAAGCACCCAGCCATAAACGATACGCGCAAAATCTTTAGCGACTTATAAAATCACGAATGTTGAATTGAATATTTAATATTTATTAATTATATGGTTTTACTATTTGTTGTAATAGTTGCAACAGAAATACATCTTCCCTCTAAATTTCAGCTATCTATCTATCAAAGTTCTTGAGATGCAGCCTGGTGACAGACAGACAGACATACGAAAAAGTCTTAGTAATATACCTTTTACCCTTTGTGTACAGAACCCTAGAAAATGTTGTTATTTTTGTAAAATATATACTATTTTTTATTTTTTATTTTAATGAGTAATTACATAATGTCAAGTAATTATAATCTATCTTTTATTTTTTTATTTTATTTTATAATCTATAGATGCCCACTAATTATCTTATAGAAATAATTAAATTTTGTGAGCTTGTAGGTGGTAGGAACTTAATAGATAGGTATATATTTTATTTATAAAAAGTTAAATTTGTCTTTCTCTCTATCTTAAGCTCATAGCTTCAACTGCTTGAATTAATTTGAATGTAACTTAATAATAAAAACGTATTTTTCCACTGACTAAGAGTAGTTACATAATACATAAGCGAGAAACTATCTTATTAAACGAGGAAATGCATTTAACAGAATGATAAATTTATTAGAACCATACTTGCATAACATTTTCTGAAATCATGTAAATATATCGCAAAAGTTTAAACACGCAAAACTTTAATAAACCACCACCACCAAGACTTCATAAACACGTACGTAGTGAAAAGTTTTATTGAGAACTTGAACGAAATGTGAATTTCAGATGCAGATATTTATCATATAAAATATTGCGCCATAATTATGTCTATGGTAGGTCAGATTTAGGTAATATTCCGTCGATTATCCTAGATTATGTAGTTTCTAGTTATTTCGGCTAGAAACGGCTCACAGCCTGAGGGTTCCTCAGTTACGTAGTAATTTATTATTCTAAGACTCATTCTTGTATCTTTATATATCTATATACATTATGTCCTTTACATCATTTTATGGTCCAAACGTCCATTAGTTATATTATAACCCGGGGTCTCGCATTGTGACGACCATCATACTGAAGTTGGTGATTTATTTATGTATAGGTATTTTTTTGTCGGAAGTTTTTTTTAGTATACAGTGTTGGATGGTACAAGGCGAGTCTAGAGTTACGTTAAAATACGTTGTTTTCATAGAAGTAGCGTTTCTTGATAAATAAATAGGCTATCGAACGTTACAATATTTTTTTTTAAATCGGTTAAGTAGTTCCTGTGATAAATTAAGTATGAATAAGATTTGAATAGAAAACATAGCTCTCTTCTTATTCATAAGACTTTAAGTTAAGCATTACATATTGTAAAATAAATAAATAAACTTCTAGCCCCGTGGTAAGCTCTAAGCTTGTGTTTCGGGTACTAGACATCTGATATACGTAATTTTTTTTTTTTTTTTTTTTTTTTTTGTTGATCGATAAGCTTTCATTTGACCACAATCTCACCTGATGTAAAGTGACGATGTGGTCTAAGATGGGACATGAAGACCTAGAAGGTGGCTTCTCCGGGCCACATTACGAAACACGAAAAAATCGCTTCACGCACTGGCCCAGCCCGGAGGGTTAATATAATAATAGACATACATACAAAGATATTTTTTATTATACATATTCCAAGTGTACATTATGTATCTTTATGGAATAAATGAATTCTTTTCTTATCTTATCTATATTATTAAACACCCAGACCAAGGAGAAAGTGCTTGCAGAACATACAAACAATTGCCCCCTCGGCGGGAATCGAACCCGCTACCTCTTGCGCCGCAAGTAGACCCTCACGCACCGTGCTACTGAAGAAGTCACCATTTTAACTGAACAGCAATTATTAGCAACACATAGCTTTAGTAGTTTTCCATAGCATAGTTTTTAGTGGAAGTTCCCCTAATTTACGGTAAAGGGGAGGCATGGAACCCATGGATCATCTATTTTGGGCCATCGTCATGTCATTCCTCAAATCAAGAATAGATACAAATACGAGATACTCCGGCTTGAGATGTATCGAATATCTAAGGACTAAAAAATAGATTTTTTAAAACGTGTTTTTCATTTAAAGAAATTTGAATATTTATGCTTCGTTGAGCGGTTATTTGTTGTCGTGTGCTATTTTTTGGTTATTGAAAAACAGTAATTTTAAGTTCCAATAGTGTTTTGTTACTTTTTTTGGGTGTTAATTTAAAAGCTGGTGTTTACATCAAATAGACAAACACAACACAAACAGACGCATCAAAGCCTCGAAGCACGAAATAAAATGAGTTACTCATTGACATATTCAGATTAAGTCAAACAACACATCATATAAAAAAAATATACGTTAACGTCTTGAAAAAAGCGGTCCAGACGTTGTAAGAGATAAGCCAAAACAAACAGACAGACAATATTAATTGTTTTGGTAGTTAATAGTTTTTTAATTGTCCTTAAAAATTTTAAACTATTATTTGCATAGTTACAGACAAAGCTTTGAATAGGAAAGCAGAATAGGTATTCTGATTATCCCGTGATTTAAAAACCATTCATAAACACCTATTTTTTGCTTTATGAGTTGATTAAAAAAGTGACAAGATTTTAAATATCAAGTTCCGGAGGCTTGTGGTGTACACATTTAGTACAAATATGTCTATGTCTATGTATTATAATGTCTATGTACATAAACGTAGACATCGTTTAAAACATACAAAAAAACACAAATACACAACTTAGCGGTAAATTAAAAGTACATACAAAACACATTAATTATACAAACAAAAATACACAAATTACTTAATATTGCTGTGTAGCAAAAGGGATAAAGCTCAGCATAATGCCGGCTACTAAAATCAGACGAAACACAAACAAATCGAGAGAGCTACAAATCGCACGAAACCGTTACGTTACGCCTGTTACGTGAAACCTCAATACAATGAATAGTCTGCATTTTTTGACCCCCGACCAAAAAAGAGGGGTGTTATAAGTTTGAAGTGTCTGTCAGTCTGTCTGTATGTCTGTCTGTCTGTGGCATCATAGCTCCTGATCGGATGGAGCGATTTCAATTTAGTTTTTTTTTGTATGAAAGGTACCGTGAGTTTGACCCGGGTGTTCTTAGACATGTTTCATGAAAATCGGTTGAGCCGTTCAAAAGTTATGGGGGTGAGAGTGGGGAAGGAAAACCGAAAATCTGCAAATATACTCGAGTGGGGTATCAAATGAAAGAGCATCGCGTGCCCTAACTACTAAATATTATGGTGTTTTACTTGTAAGGAAATTAAGGCATTGGAATCGGGGATATTTCTTAAATTTTAAATTTAGATTTATCGTAAGCAAGTGCAATGATAAAATAGTTGTACAATCTTTCTTAATATTTATTAATATTAATTAGTTTATTAAAAGACGGACTTATTATTTTTTTAGTCATCAACCCAGTTCGAATATGATTATGAAGGTCACATTATATTTACCCACTCGACCTCAGCGGGTACGTGCCGTAACTTTCAATAAATTTGATGTGAATGAGATAGACTCATACTCCACCGAAGGTTCCGATTACAGTTTATACACACATTTTGCAATAAGAAAACCACAAGAAAAAAGGTTTTATTTTTTAAATAGCCTCTTGAACGTTTCTTGTTTGTAAAAATCAAATCAAAATCGTTTGTTGTATGGGAAGCCCCCTTATGAATTTATTTATTATGTGTTTTAGTATTTGTTGTTATCATCGTTCAAAATTTCAACTCTCTATTACAATACAATAATCTTTATTGAAACACAAACTTTATAATACAACACAACAATGCTTAAAAACTGAAATACATGAAATAATATTGTAACAATGGGCGGACTTTTCACTAAAAGTGATCTACTCCTGACAACCTTTGATGAACTGAAGAAAAACTAAAAAAGACGGATGTTGCAAATTGGTAAAATAATAAAAAGATAAACGTTATCACGCTATACATATCACGGATCTTGAGAAGCAGCCTGTTGACAGACAGACATACGACGAAGTCTTACTGATACCCGTTTTATCCTTTTGGTACGGAACCCTAAAAAAGTGCAACCATGTTACATAAAATGCTGCATAAAGCTATGTAAAACAAAACTATTTGAACTCCATATTACTTTTCTTACACGCTTCTAGTCTCGTACGAAACAGCCTTATAGAAGTAGAAATTCAGTTATATCCTGTCTATTTCCTCGCACGTGCACGCTTTCAACTTCGTTAGCGTTATTGTGTCGACATCACAACGTGATTCCAACCTGTTTCACTCCGAAAATATCAGCAACGAGTCGGCCGCGCGCTCGCCACCCCGTAAACAACAACCACTCCAACTTCACAAAGCATCGCTTTTCTCCAATTCATACTTGATCACAAACAAAACTTACTGATATCTGTTACAGAAATTGAAACGAATTGTATAACAAATTACAATTTGTTGTTCGAATTGCCGAAGTTTCGAGTGAATGTTTTTAATTGAAATATTATGCAAAGGTGAGGGTGCTAATGGGTTATGATCAGGGCCATCCGTCATACCTAAGAGATGAATGCGCACTACACGGTGTTTAAGGCTAAGCCTGGCACGATATATCTTCCTCGGAGTTTTATAATTGGCCGTCACTCTCAGCGATGATATAAATTCGGGCCGTCCTCTTCAAGCCGTGTATATTTCACGGCGGTGCCCGAACCCGGTATATTTCATCGGAGACATCATTTTTGCGGAGCGAGACCCATTCCTCAGCCCCGTACGGTGCAGTTATACGAACTCTTTTGTGCGAAATACAATTAAAACTGTGAACTTTTTGTTTTTCTTTGTTACGTTTCTAAGTAAAAGCTATTGGTCTTACGAATAGGATTTCTTGGAGTTTGTTTTCCTGTAATGTTTTAAGGCGAACTGATATTACTCAAAACTTCTTTATTCTTTGAGGAGCTACAGTTTGTTAAATTTTTATAACTGAGCGGAAATTTACATCTTAAGCTTATATCAAGACTTTCTAAAGAAAAAAATACGGTCCTTGATTGAATAAAATACCAAATACATTTGATTGCTCCAACGTTGGCGCGCGGCCAGACGATTATCATCTTTGGTACTGTGTCGGTCTATTCTCGATGTTTATGGACTGCTTCATGGGAACCATTGTTTCCATGGTTTTGGCTCTTGCTGAATCTTAATAGTGATAATTTATTAGCAATTTACGAAAATGCTGTAGCACGCCACGATGTATGTGATTTGATGTGAGTGTTCGGTGTTCGAAGACCCTAATAATAATGGCTCGGCTTTTATTTTGATTTTGGATGTATTACTTAATGTTATGGGATCTTTTTCTTTGATCAGATGCAACTCTAAACAGATGATATGATCAGATGGGAATATTCCAAAACGAATAAGATGTAAGAAGACGGATGTACCTACTATAAATATATGTAGAATACTAGGCAGCCTTAATAGTAATTTCAGTCATCTATTTTTCATCCAAGCGTAATCTTGAGCGATATGGCTAATTATCTTACTTTTTTTTGGTTTTGGTGTATATTTCAGGTTAACTGGTAGAGATCGCTCTTATCGCTCGATAAGGCCGCTATTTGCCAAAGTGTTTAATAATGTGTACAATAAATAATATTTATCTTAAATACCTAAGAGGAACCGAATTCCGCACCCACTTCTCCCTGGCGTGATTCTACTAAATTATCGTGGAAGTGCAGCGCCCGCCCGCCCTACACAGATGCACAGGCTTAAAGAAAAATGAACACGCACGACCATCAAAAATACAGCAGCATTCTTAAAGCCTGAATCTATCAATTATATTTAATATTTATCTAATTAGTGTGAATCCACTACGCGCACAAAATCTTTGGCAAAACCACTGAGGTAAAGGTCGATCGCAAGACCGCATCGCTCCGTCCCGCCAACCGCCCGGACCATAAATACTCCACCGAACTAGCCTTTTTATAGGCTTTATCTGTTTCGCATCGCTGGTGTACGGTTATTGCTTTTTGATCGCTGGTCCGGGCATAAAATTGATACTGCAATCGAACATAGGCTAAAACTATTGAGAATAAATAGGCTAAAAGCAGACTAGATGGTTTGGGATTACGATTGATCTATTCGCACTTGATGTAACCTACACACAGCGGTAAAATAGCTCTCTGAGTTTAATATTTTTTTTTATTTTATTCATAGTTTGTAACAAATTTACTGATAAATAGGAAATACAAAGGCAGCACTTTTCAATCAAATAATAAATTAACGAGAAAATACGAAATAAATTACAAGGACAATGGGCGGCTTTAAAGCTGATAGCGATTTCTTCCACTCTTTCTCCGAATAATGTTTGCTTTTTTTGCTCTTAATAAGAACTCTATTAGGAAAAAATGAAATATATAAATTAATTGATCTGGAAATCATAGACTTTTACAACCATTACAATAGTAATTTTGTACATAATGGATATTTAACAACTTGTAACTAGTACACCTAAAATATCACGCACCTACCGTACGTGATATTTTAGGGTACAGTGTTAGTGCTAGTTTCGCCTCTGTCTAGATTTATAATGGATATTTATTTTATCCTGCACGAAAGCATAGATTTTGTCCGTTCATTCCAACTAGTCCAAATAGTAGTTAGACTATCGAACTGTTTGGACATAATTATTCCAATTTGTTAGATTGACTGTAAAGTACAGTCGAATAAAAAAAGTAAACTTTTACCTTTTTTATTCGTAAATGTTGTTTTTTTCACTATTTATATCGCCTACTGCTACTTAAAATAACTAATTAAATGATTCAATTACTACTATTAAAATACATTTTTTAAATGAGAATACAATTTTCTCGGCTTCCATTGCGAAAATAAAGTACTTTTCCATTTTATTATTAGATAAGATTAGACCAGATTTTCTGTGGCTACGGCGGCCGCTGTCGCGCCATATAAGTAAATAAACTGCGAATTATGTTTACAGTTGAGTGTACAGTAATATTAATAGTCGAAATATTTGGAATATTTTTGTCCAAACAGTTCGATGACTCTTATTCAAGTAGACTCCAACTCTTTGTAGTGCCCCAACAAGGTTCATAAACATGTTGACTTAAGCTAGTAATACGACCTATTCGGTATCTGTAGATCTGTTAACCAAATAAATAAAACAATTATAGAACTAGCTGGAATAAACTATTTTGCTAGCCCCTTCATAGGAATGTTTTAACTTTGCGATTGAAGAAAGTAAACAAAAGCTATCCTAAAACATTATTTCACCAACGTACCAGAAAAAAAAATCTTTTATTCTTCTTTTTATCCTATTAACTGATTTTTATCGAAGATGTTACGAGCATCTCGTCAATGTTTGCCGACGTGCTCGGGGAGATTAAATTAATCCAATGGCTTTGATCTTCCCATTTTTTATTTTAATTATCCTTACATTTTTGCGAGATTACATGCCTCTAAGTTCAGATTCTTTCGATGCTTGGAATTATTCGGGAAACTTAATTTATTTGATTTGATGAATATACTTATTTTAATTTTACTATGTTAAATAAAATGGGCACGTCACATAGCACGTAGAACAAATGGTCGTTGTGGAACAGGTCAGCTAGATCTCAATATTAACATTTATTTATTTATTTTGTTTTGACAGAATTTCCATCTTTGTCTCATGTAACATACAAAACTTCCATTCGATACAAAAATCTATTCTGAAGATTTGTGTCACGTAAGCGGGCTGAACTCACCATTAACGGGAATACGCGATGTTGTTGCCCACAGTAGGGGAAAAATATTTGTGTGGAGGAGACGTAATTGTAGCCACGCCCACGCCAAACATTGTCGCTATCAGCGATAAGGCTGCCCTTTGATTCACAATTTTTACACATTTTTCTCTGTTTTGTATTTTATTGTAATGTTGTGTTCAATAAAGAGTATAGTATTGTTTTCGCCCGAATACTTTGTGTTGCAACGATGTACCCGGCCTCAAACATCGCGTTGACACGAATATTCGCCGTAGATCGCAAATGTAGCCGCTCCATTTTAAAGTTAATATTGAAGTTTCAAGCAGGCAATATTTAAAAGAGATTCCCTCACTATGAACACGGCGGGGCTTTCTATTACCTGAATTTGAAATTCAAACTAAGCTAAGATTAAAAGTTCGTAAGTAGAGGGATGCTGGCTGAGAGAGGATTTTGGACATTAGCAAGACTAGGGTACACAGGGCCCTTGTGTAAGGACTTTGAGTATGTTACAGTTTATATAGCTACCTATCATGATGGTGTCGACGGTGAATTGTAACGACCTCTTATCTACATAATAACGATTTTACAGGAGACGAAAAAGGCGTTTGCTTTTTGTTTGAATGAATAATTTAATATATTTACTTGTTGATTCATTGTCATAGGATTTTTTTTTTGTATTTTGTACTGTAATATGGTTGTAAGGTGATAATGACGATTTTTACCAATTTTATATACGTATTTAGTAGGTCTGAGGATCTGCTACAATCTATTTTTCATTTTGCAAAACGACGTTTGCTGGGGTCAGCTAGTTTTTATATTTATTTTCCCTGGGGAAAATATAGGGATAACGAAGACTGAATTAATTATCATTATTATATGAAACTTCTTATTCTCACCTATAACACTTTAGGTAATGCGAAATATTCAGTTAAAAAGGATTTTATGCTTTTAATTCCTTACAAAAAAACCCTAATCACTATTTGTATTTAAATAAACCTCTTTCACAAATAAACTAAATGTTGCCACCACATTCACGAATTAAATTGTTGCAACTTAAACCTAAAATGAAAACAATAGATTACGCTTTTTATTCCCCATTTAAATACCATTTTGGACAATTTAGTATTCTACAATCTACATACAAACGTAAATACATGTTGTGACCTAGATTCTATTTAGGAAATCCAAAAACCTTACGAAATTCAATTCGACACGAAAGCTATTCTGTTCTGAGGCCGTAAAAGGTATTATTTGCATTATTTAGCCGTATCATTTAGCAGTTTAATGCACCAAATAATGCACTCAAATAACAGTGTAGGAAGCCTGATGTAAGTCTATAGTTTGGTAAATAGATTCATTTGACAGTATTGAAGCAGGGTTCACAAATATTGAGGTCGATTTTATGTATCCTGTGCATTGCAAATCATGTCTCGTGCATTATTCTTCGAATGTATTTTATGTGAAACAAAATGAATGTGCAAACTTTAGTTAAAAAAATAATCGAATTGTTTATTTTAAAGTTTTTAGGTAATTTAATTATATTATATAATTTGTAGTCGCTCACGGTGTTTTACCTTCACCGTTGTTTAAAGCGCACATACATACATATATTTCAGGTATATTATGTCAAAAAGAAAAATCCTGTTCGGTCCCTCAACCGAGGGTTTTGGAGGTTTTGTCTGTTCACGTCCGTAAGTGATAACCCTCTGAATAGTAATTCTGAGTAATAATTCTGGTTGACCAGGACTGATATGCTCATGTTATAATATGACAAACATTTTTTTTATTGTAAATATTAAACTTATAATAGTTACCTATAAATAAGAACTCCAAAATTGAAATAACTACAAAATTGTAATAACTGATAAAGCTGTGTTGTTCTATTCGCTTCTCAACTCAGTATAAAACATTGAAGCGAACTGTCAAGACAATGTTATTTCCTTGATATTTGTTATTTAAGCAATTTAGTTTTATTAATTTTAAGTTGACCTGTCCATGTAGGCTATGTGCTTCTAAGGAAATAAACGTTTTGACTTTGACTTTTTGACTTTGAATCCTTACTGAGAGAACCAGAGACTGTTCTTAGCACCACCCGGAGGTCACGCTCCGGGTGGTGCTAAGAACAGTCTCTGGTGGGAGGCTTCGGCCGCGGCTTGTCACCACCCTCCGGGCTGGGCCAGTGTGTAAAGCGATTTTTTCCTGTTTCGTAATGTGGCCCGGAGAAGCCATCTACCTTCTAGGTCTTCATGTCATATCTTAGACCACATCGTCACTTTACATCAGGTGAGATTGTGATCAAATGAAGGCTTATCCAGCATAAAAAAAAAGACCTTTGAAGTGAAAGTCGAGTGTTCTCCCACTTAGCCAACACGATCTTATGGGCTAGTGGCATATTCACCAGTCCAATGACTGTGCATTCATCATCACCAGGACGTCCACTGCTGGACATAGGCCTCCCTGCAAATTAAAGCCCCTTAGTGAAAATTATAACCTACTTCTTCTCAACTTCGCGTAATTATAATTATCTTTCCATGGCCGTTTATTCCAAATTGTAGGAGTACGTCTCTTCTATCAAGTTACAAGAAGTAACTTAGTAATAATTCCCCAAGTTCCAACTTAGACTGTTGTTTAAGACATCTCGACTTGTTTTCAGAATTACAAGCGTCATATCGTTTTAAATGTTACATCTCCGCGTCCCTTGTGATGTTTGTGAGTTTATAACGTGGGCTTGCTTCTGTAGGTACTGTCTTATTTAAGGCTCAATAAGAGTTAAAATAAAGCGGAAGCTTTAAATTCTGAGCGATTGTCTAATTGTCACCTTAGATTTTTTAGGGTTCTGTACCATTAAAGATAAAAACGGAACGCGGAACGCTTATAGGATCACTTTGTTGACCGTCTGTCTGTCTATCGAGACTCTTTTTCTCGGGACCGCGAGGAGACTTCTAGCTGAAGTTCATATCGAACTTAGATCTACTGCCAAATTAAATTAGATGATTTCAAATAGCTGTAAAAGAATCAAATTTTTAAGACAATGCTATCAAAGATGTTTATGTACATTTACATTCGTTTATATTCCAAAATCCGCAAATGTAAGATACTCGGAAAGGAATAAAAACTTATAGGGTACTTACCAGTCATAGAATCTTGAATTTGGCATGAAGCAACCTTATATCTATACTAATATATAAAGCTGAAGAGTTTGTTTGTTTGTTTGTTTGTTTGAACGCGCTAATCTCCGAAACTACTGGTTCGAATTGAATAATTCTTTTTGTGTTGGATAGTCCAGTTATCGAGGAAGGCTATAGGCTATATAACATCACGCTACGACCAATAGGAGCAAAGATATAGTGGTAAATGTTTAAAAAACGGGAGAAATTGTTCATCTTTGAAGCCTTCCGTTGCGTGCGCCGTGAAAACGGTTCAAGATACACAAAAAATATGTTTTAAAGAATAATAGCTCTTTTAATGATCTAAAAAACAGTCCGCGATAGTATATGTCTATCTTTTAAGGTTAACTCACAAAAACCGTTTTTATGGTACCTAATTTGGTCGAAATAATTTGTTTAAGTTGTATCAACATAATAATATTAATCTTTATTCAAATAAATATGTTGTTGGTTAAGAGTACTTCATCCATTATAACGCGGGTAGCACCGCAGGACACAGCTAGTTACTGATATAGGAATAATGGTGAAAACAATACATTTTAGTTTAAGGTGGTTGTATGGGCTAACGCGACTTTTTCAAATTGATATATCTACTTTATGAGTGAATAAATATGTATAAAAAAAATATATGTTGCAAAATAGATATTAAATTACAATTTGAACGTTTGAAATTATTGTATCTTCATTATTACTTAATTAAAAAAATATTCAAAGTAAGGCATTTTTTATCCGAAATTTGGATATATCTTTTAAACGGTATTGAGTTTGAGTATTTTTCTTTAACTTAAATATTTGTCAAAGTATTCCACACAAACTGTACGTTTGAAAATTAAAACAAATGATTTATACGACTACAAATAATTATTTTATGTTTTCGGTATGAAATGGAACGACCGGGTCTGTGCGGGGGCGACGGGCGGCAGTGTGGCTCAGACTATCGGACGGGGAGGTTGTGTCGCGCGTCTTCGTCATCGGTCCAAATGCATTTTTCGATGTAACCGTATAACGATTATTGTTTGCGCATGGACGCTGTTGTTTATTTTTATATTTTAGAAATAGGTATTTGAGCTCGGACTTTTGTATATTCGTTGGACAAGTTCAGTAAGCAATTAGCAGGAATAAAAGTTAGTAATAAATAAGTAATTATTATACTTACTACCTACCAACTAGTGAATTAAGTACCAAGCTAATATAATAAGTACCTACCTATTAATATTTATAAAAAAAAAAACCTTTTTATAAGTGTTTATTAAGGGTTACCTAGTTAACTAACTCTGACTCTGAGTGCCTCGTAGGCGCGGTGTGCGAATGTCCGCTTGCAGAGCAAAAGGTAGCGGGTTCGATTCCCGCCGAGGGTAAAAGTGTTTGTATGTTCTGCAAGCACTTTTCTCCTTGGTCTGGGTATTTAATATGTATAATAAAAAATATCTTTAAATTTATGTATATTATATTAAGTATATCAAATATCTAGTACCTACCCGTAACACAAGCTTAGAGCTTACCACGGGACTAAAATGTTGTTGCGTGAATTGTCTGGAAATATTATTTATTTATAACTAGCACAGACTAGTATAAATATAATTAAAAATTAAATAATTAATTAATTGTTATATATATTTTATGTCACCGCACCGTCCAGTTATTTGCTGTGCATTATCCTCTCCATCCTAAGGTTGTCTGGAAGAAATTGCTCTAAGCAATAAGGCCGCCCATTACGCATTTTTGTATTTAGCTTTAAGTCCCTTTTTGTATTGTGATATGGTGTGTAATAAAGAGTTTTATTATTATTATTATTACTAGGTAGATGATACAAACAAAGTATATACAATGTGTATTTTCGAACCTTGATCAAACGAAATGCGGATACACGACATAAATTTATGGATAAATATAGGATAAAAAAAATTATATGTTGGCTATTTAAAAAAAAGCCAATATTTTTTTTATGAAAACTACTTCGTATTGTTTTTGGAGTTTACTCCTTAAGAAACGATTTGAGTTATAAGGCCCGGTATGTAAATTTTATGAGGAATAAAATCAAGTGTTAACAAAAGTTGAGGCGTTACGTAGAAAGAGACAAACGTATATATCTGTAGGATTAAAAAAATGAGAAAAATAAGAAAAAAATGAGAAGATTCTTTTTGTAAAAGAATGAGATGGAATACCGTCGAAATGTCACGTTCGAAATAAGAACTTTAACACATTTTGATTGGTTGTTTGTTGTGTCTCTGGAATGCGAGTTACCATTTTTGACATTCGAATACGCGTTCGAAAAAGTATTCGTCTAGCATTCACTTAGAATTTCTCAGTGAGTAGAGGTGAGAGTGCAAAGTTATTCAGTAAAATCATCAATATTTACAAAAACATTTTGGCCGGACGTTTCTTTTTCACTTGGATATCGTCTTACAAAGATAGCTTTTACGTTTTTGTGCAGGGAACTAAAACAATTGACGAATTTATGGTCCACTCAACGCGTTTCGTTGGAACATATAATAAGTACCTTCTGTTATTTATGAATTAAAATATTAAAAAGAAGCTATAGTTTTGACACCGAATTCATTTGTTCTTTGCAGTATTTAAGAATGATATTATAATTCAAAGTGAAAGAAATCAATCATCCTAAAATTGGATTTGTATAAATTGAACACAATTATTATTATTTTGTAACATACTTTATGTAATACGCTTTATTGAAGCAATATAAACAATCCGAATAATAACAGATATATGTTTGTTTCTCTTATCATTTTAGCAGATGCGTTCATGTACCCTTTTTTCTATTCGATGTACATATATCATAATATCGTTCGTAAGTAGTAAACTCCAATCGTGCGTCGTAGCTGACACACACACACACACACTTTTTTTATTCGTTTCTGTTTGAGTAAATGGTGTATTTTATTCAAAGTTTCTAGCTTTCAAATGAGCCTCATTTGAAAGCTAGATAGTTTACATCACCATCATCATCAGCCCTTATCCCATATTACGTGGGGTCGACGCAACATCTTTCTTCCTTCCATTTTCCTCTGTCACTCGTCATCTCAACACTCATTCCTTCCTTCAAAGTTCAAAATTAATTTATTGCGTAAATACATGTTACAGCGTTGTTATGGCTTAAATTTTACATGGATCAATGTATTTTACCTGTCCAGGCATGCAATTATAAAATTGGCATTACATTATTGAATAAACTAAAATAATAAAAATCTAACAAAATACAGTACTAAATAAATTTTTATAATTATTAACTTTAAATTAATTTCATTAAACATTTATAACATCAGTAATCATCATAGTAAGCAAAAATTCAAAGTCATAAAACTAATTATTGTACAATTTAAAAAGTCATTATCTTAGAAACATTTTTGTTCTTACGCATGCCATCCTTCAAACAGTCCATCAATATTTTCTTTGACCTACCTCTTCCCACAATCATATCCATCAACACACATATCTAACACTCTAAGCTAGATAGTTTACCTAATTAAGAAAATTCAAAACAAAATACAATTTTGGTACAAGAGCCCGCTAAATTTTTTTTTGTAGAAATTTACCAAAAAATGTTTTTTTTATTTTGTTGTTGATCTATAATTTTTAAACTTTTTTGCACTATTTATTAAACGTCATAATTTTTTTTCAAAGGTTGTCTGGAAGAAATTGCTTTAAGCAATAAGGCCGCCCATTATGCATTTTGTATTTTGCAAGTCCATTTTTGTATTGTTTTATCTTGGTTTGTAATAAAGAGTTATATTATTATTATTCTACAAATTCTACAAAGAGTATGTGTCTACCTTTTTTCGTTGTCATGTTATTAGCCATTTTAATTAGGTACTTTCTGCCTTGTAGTGCCAAATATCAACAGACAACAAATTATGTATCTGGAGCGTCACCATGAATCACGCCAGCGAATCATATAAGAAACGATCGCGATGTACTTAAAAGAACTTGTGAACTGAACGTGGGTTTACTTGCAACGATATGCATTGAGGAAAATGGTTGGCATTTTGAACAATCAATAAATTAATTGATAGTAATAACTTAAAGTGTTGTATTACTTAATCTTATCATTATCCACCGTTAATATCCCACTTTTGGGCAAAGGCTTCGTTCCGTTTCATCTTATCTTGCCTTGTTTCATTACATGATTTGCTGTCTGTTGATCTCTGTACAAGGCAGAAAGTACCTAATTCGAATGGCTAATAACATGACAGCAAAAAGAGTTTAATTAACCTTTTTGGTACATGGGCTACCCACCAACCTTAGAGTATCTATGGAAACCAACAGTGTCAGTCGCGTAGCATTTCAAATAATTTTATAATCTCTACCTGAAACTTAAAAGGAAAAGCAAAATACCATGAAAACTTAGTGACTGACCAAAAATCTGAAATTGTACTCGTCTTTATGCCCGATTTTCTAATCCTATGACATTATGAATATTGTAGATACTACCTAGATTCTATCAGACGATTGGCCTTCAAGCAAAAACCAGACATTATTCATAAAATTAAAACCCTTACTTTTTAGAAGAGATTTGTAGTATAAATTATGAAGTTTAATATGACATGCAAAAAAGTATACCTCAATAATCCAGTGTAAAAGTTACTGATTAAAAATAAAATAAATAACTATTTTTTTTGTTAAATTTCTACAAAAAAAAGTTTTAATAGGCTTTGTACCGAAATTGTATTTTCTTTTAATTTTCATAGCTAGGTAAACTATCTAGCTTTTTAATGAGCCTACTTTGAATAAAATACACCGTTTACTCAAACAGAAACGAAGAAAACACCAGATGAAGTACCTAGTTCTCATAAAAAAATATTAAATCGACTTTTTTAATAGTTTACATAAAAAAATCTGATATTTATCGATTAATTTTTGTCATGTATCCGAAAATTGCGTTTGATCAAGCTTCAAAAATACACATTGTATAGGTAACTAGCCTACCCTGGCAGGATTGGCTTAGGATCTTATTATTAGGTTGGTACTTAGTAAGTAAAGAAAACCTAGTTAAAAAAACATACTTATTATTTATTTATTTATTTGTTATATTAGAACCACCAACAAGAAAATACACTAAAATAGTTTAAAAATTAAGGTTCATTAATATCTAATAATAATATATATACTTAATTTTAACAATACATTTTAAATTAAAAAAAAAAAACTTAAAAAGAAAATTACATAAGCACAAACGCATAAATCTCTAGGTAGAATAGTTTTAGCGTAATAATGATGTAGTTGGAAAGTCCTTATTTACAGCGTCGCGACTCGCGAGGACCCGGCACGCGTGACCGCTTGCCGAGAGCGCAGGCCGCGCTCTGCGTCGTAAAAATGTAGCGGGGAGTGTGCGATTGGCGCGGGGAATAATTTTGACTCCGCCCGAATCCTCAAGGCCGTTGGCCCATACAGGCGCCTTAATTTAAAAGAAGTAAATATTTTTGGCGGGGGACAATTATCGATATGTTTACATTATATTTAAATGTGATGATAAAAAAGAAAAACAAAGTAAATATTATTATAATACAAAATTGTTAGAATCACCTGCCAAGTTCGCGCTCTTCAAACTGTAAGCTCCCTAAGCGTATCGTACCGACAGTTTTTTTTCCTGTCTAAGCTCTCAACACGATGATAAAATTATTTATATTCTATTTATTTTAAATAAATTAATATTATTATTTAATTTTATTTGGAATTCTAACAGTCAAGTTCAATATTTATTATTTTAACAATTCTACTTTGCTGTTATTATTTATTTTGCTTTCTCTTACATTTATACAGCTTAAATTGTATCTTAATTCGATATAAACCATTATAGATTGTTACAAATAAAGGGATAAATAACGTGTCTTAAGTAAGTGATCACATTTAGTTCGATTCTTGGAGTTATTATGATCATTCTTGAAATTGAAATTTTAATATAATATAACTTCTTACAACTGCACAGCACACTATAATATGTTTTGAAACGTTATTTTTAACCCCCGACCAAAAAAGAGGGGTGTTATAAGTTTGACGTGTCTGTCTGTCTGTCTGTCTGTCTGTCTGTCTGTTTGTGTGTCTGTCTGTCTGTCTGTCTGTGTCACCATAGCTCCCGAACGGATGGAGCGATTTCAATTTAGTTTTTTTTGTATAAAAGGTGAGTCTGGCGCGAGTGTTCTTAGACAGGTTTCATGAAAATCGGTCGTGCCGTTTAAAAGTTATGGGGGTGAGAGTGGGTAAGGAAAACCAAAAATCTGCAAATATACTAGTGTGGGGTATCAAATGAAATCGCATCGCGTCCACATTACAAAATATTATGTTGTTTTACGTTTAAGGAAATCGAGGCATGGGAATCGGGGGTTTTTCTTAAATTTTAAATTTAGATTTATTGATCTCTTACTTTTGCTGTTGGCTGGTACATGAGACCGTTAGCTTAATCGTTCAAGATCTTCAAGATTATTGCCTTGTTATTTATTGTACAGACGATTTTTTGACAAATATTCCACTATTCCGTCCATTTACAAAAATAAGTTTTTTTTTATTTAAGTAAGTCGTACTTAATAAGTGTGTTCTATAATGTTTAGTCAGTATGGAATAAAAAAGCAAAAAAATCAAGTATGTTCAACGAATACGTGCAAAAACTGAATAATTCCGCCTAATACGAATAGTGAAAAAAGTGCAGAATACTGAATACTCACCGAGTATTCAGTATTCGGCGCATCTCTAACTGACACAAATGAGCATAAATAGCAAAATAATGAAATTTAAGGTAACACTATAACCTTACATGCGTAATAGGCGTTATTTTCATCGAAATCCGTCTAAGGATTATACTGTATTGAGAAAACAAACATAAAATACACGTTACTATTTTTGATTACAACAAACTACCCGTTATTTATGTACCTGATTATGTACGTACATATAGATGTTTCGTATAGATGTTCTATTTAGATGGATTCTCGTAGGTGCAATTTTATTCATAATTTTCTAACTTATTATAGTAATTTAATTTCATGACATTTGCATTCACTTTTAGATATATTTAACATCATTTAAATTGTATATTCTGAATAATTTGATATTATAGATAATAAGTGACAAGAAATGTAATGTTTGTATGCTCAATGTAGCAGAATCTGTGTAGCTTTAAGTAGTCTTAACATCTGACATGTATCACCAGATTTTACGAACAATAAACAATTTATGATTTATTTATGATTTTATGATTTATGATTTTAGGTTATTCTTATAGAACCTTCCAGTTGAAGCTTCCAAACATTATGTCAGCGATTGAAAGCAAATATGGAGCGACCTGGCGCACCTACGCTCCAATATTCAAACCGCTATAAAATTCAATAAATTTCAAATGCATTTCAGCTGACAATTTATTCGGATTCAGAGGCAGGCTCCAGGCACACGGAAACCATACACGGCTGGAGCAAACACGAGTATAAGAAAACAGATGACTTGCGATGGAAATTAAAATAAATAAATAATATAAATATTTCCGGACAATCTACACAATAACATCTCACCCCGTGGTAAACTCTAAGCTTGTGTACCCGTAGTACTAGATATCTGATAATACTTAATATAATAGACATACATATCATCATCATTCTCTTGTCCTTATCCCACATTACGTGGGGTCGGCACAACATGTTTTTTCCTTCCATTTTCCTCTGTCACTCGTCATCATTATCATAAAAGACATACATAATTATATAGATATTTTTATTATATACATATGAAACACCCATACCAAGGAGAAATTTTAATTTATTTTATTAATTTTACCTTTAAGAATATGTTGATAATATTAGTCGGTGAAGAATACACGTACACTATGGAAATTCTATACCTTTAATTTTGTTGCAATATTGGGTAGTGGAAGTAAGCGGCAATAAATAATAATAATAATAATCAATAAATATCTCCGGACTAATTACACAGCATCATCTAACCATAAACTGAGCCGAGCTCGTACTATGAGTGTTATGTGAATGATATACTTAGCACTTAGATATTTTTATTTGTAAATACATACATAATAATAAATAAAAAACATCCAGACCCAAAACCAACAATTTTAGATAGAACAATAATCTGTCCCCGGCAGGAAGCGAACGACATGTGACATTCACCAACCCGCATTTGGCCAGCGTGGTGAATTAGGGGCTTATCTCTTTCTCGTCAAGAGAAGTCCCTGTGTTCCAGCAGTGGCCTCAACCTCAACCTCTTGCGTCTCAGGCGGACCATCGCCCATCGAGCCACAGAGATCGTTAAATGGCTTATCATCACTGCATGAATGCACCAGGAAGGCGACCTTCAGAGAAGAGTGGCGGCGTGTTCTGAAGATAGCCACCAACACCTGAAATGATGACCACGACCACTCTGTCAAGAGTGTAACCGACGAAGAAGAGAGTGGGTTGCGGGGATAGGAATGAAGCCAGGGACAGAGATGATCTCTTCTTGCCTGCTACGCCCCCGAATGTAGTTTCCGATCGAGTATGTATTAAGGAAGGCTATGGGCTATTTCGCATGGGGGAAATTTGTTGTTGGTTGTTCCGACTTTTAGCCTACAGGAGTCGTATACTATTTAAAAAAAGGGAAATAAATTTTCAAATTATTTTTAAGTTTTTTTATTTTTCTTTAATTTATAATCTTTACATACTGTCGCTGTTAAATGCGACAACATTAAATCACTTTTAAACTAATAAATACATAATTTAATTACTAAACATAATTTAGAATTTCAAATGGACGTTACACAATACCATATTCATAAAGACACAATATATAATATAAAATTTTAAGCATTTGTAATATTGATTTTGAATAAAAAGAAAAGGTAGTTAAATAATTATTTGCCATTTCTAAGACAATATACAAATATCTCTAAGGCAAATAATTTCACTCATACAATATAATATACATTACCTACAATAAAATAATAACATACAATACAAAAACTATAACAAAATATGAAATCCCAAAGTAATAACCAATAAATATCATTAGCGTTTATAAAATGCAACTTAGAGAACAATTACATAAATAGGTAAAACTTTATTCATTTATGTATTCATTATTTATATATTATTAATATATTATTTGTGGCCGGAGATCGGGAGTTGTGGAAAAAATGGGGGGAGGCCTTTGCCCAGCAGTGGGACACAGGGGGCTTATAATAATAATAATAATATTATTTTTAAGTTATATATCATCATCACCCTATTAACGTTCACACTGCTGGGACACAGGGTCTTCTCATGACGAGAAAGAGATTAGGCCTTAATTCACCACGCTGGCCAAGTGCGGGTTGCTGAATGTCACATGTCTTTCAAACTCTTTTAAAGTTCTCAGAACATGCCGGTTTCCTCACAATGTTTGCCTTCACCGTTAGAGCACGTGTTTTGTTAAGCGCACATAGATTTCTCAAGAAGGAAAATCCAGAGGTGCGTGGCAGGGTTTGAACCTTCGGAATGAAAGTCGTGTGTCCTCCCACTTAGCCAACACGGCTTTTTTAAAGTAGTATATATCATCGTTTATAAGAAAGTATGTCTGTAAGATATTTATTTATTTGCCTTGTAAGGTAATTAACATAATTTACCCTTCTTTAACACAGTTTCTAACTAGAACAGGAGGTTAGCCCTAAAGAATGCGTTAATTATGTAATACTTTCTTTAATTTTTAATTAATGATTGATTAATATTGAGCTGTTCTTTTGAGATGCCTAAAATATATATTTTTAACAGCTATGAAATAATTTCTTACAATCCTTCTGGAACCTTACAATAAATATTTGATAGTCTTTTTTTAATTAGTGCGTACGGTATCTGCCCCAGATTCCGTCTCAAGCAGATTTGTCGTCAAGGTAAACTGATATTTTATTAAATGAGAGTGAATATGTCATTTATTTTAATACTTTGAGCTGTTTAACCCAGCGGTTTCTTACAAGCCTGTGGCTGATCTGCTAAGAAGACATCTGGAGAAGCCCTGACGCTCCCATAACTCCAACTCTCTTGTTTGTTTAATCGCGTTTTATCGAAAAGCTTAAAAATTTAAAACCTTACACCATTCAATCCATTCTAAACTTTATTTCCTCACCCTAAACGCTAAATTTCCTTATTAATGCTACTCTCGCGGTTTGTTCGTGTGGATTAAATTAATATAATTTCGGAAACCTTTCGAAACTCCGAACGAAGCTGTTCTCATTAGCCTTGATTCTGATTATTTTAGCAATAATGAAAATCTGAAGGTCGGGGTACTTGATACGGCTTAGGAATCAGGAATTTTCATTAGTTTATTCCATCATGAAAACAAATTAGAACTTGTATGTGGTACTTATGCATTTTCAAAAAACAGATAATATTTTCTCAGAAAATATTATCTGTAATTAGAACGAATGCCTCATGAGTTCTATGACTGAGGTTTGTGTCCAGTGTTTTGTATGTTATATAAGAATAGTGCTTATTTTCCGTTTTGATCAACTGTAACTTTTTTGAAAATAAAATGCAACAGGGCGATAATTAGATTGAAAAATATTCCAACTATCGCTTTTTGCAGGAATTAGTAGCAGGGCCATCATTTCAGAATCATCGTTATAATTTCAGCTGTAGGACTTTCATTGCTGTATATAAAACCCTCACATATGTAAATATGTCAAAATAGTATTATCAGTTGGATGCGATTTCGATTTACATCAACCTTGAATGGTAAAGTCACACTTGACACACCACAGCGTTATTCGTATATAAGGGATTTTCTCGCTATAAAAAGTAACTACAAAGTTAAAGTCAAAACGTTTATTTCCTTGGACACATATGCATGCATACATGGGCAGGTACACTTTAAGCTAACTTAAATAAAAACTAAGAATAATCAAGGAAATAACATTGTATTGACAGTTCACTTAAATTTTTTACACTGAGTTGAGAGGCGATTAGAACAACCCATTTTCATTTCATAAGTTGTTATTATATCAATATTGGTGTACCTACAACATGGTTACCACATTCATATACATTTAACATTAACAAACAAATGCTATCAAAAACACAAATATGATACATTTTAGAAGCCACAGTACTAAGTTAAGTGTTCGCCTGTCCAGAACCACTTTACTGAACTAGGTAGGTAATATGTACATTACATACTCTACTCGTAATCGTGTACGGTTCTAAAAGTTCTTAAAAATATAAAAAGGACTTAACTTTGACCTTATTCTTAAGGCCTATATATAAATAATAGACTTTAATCTGAATGCACGATGGCATTTAGGACAAAAAATATTGAGAGGTTTCCTCAACGCCCAACAGATCTTTGATACTATAACCTTTAAAGGTTATTCACATAATATTCGTATATAAGGAAATATATTATTTGGCAAACAAATAGCATTAGTATTTTATTACGAGAGACAATTCCCTGAAGCTCCAATACAAAACCTTTACTAAAATCCGAATTTGTATTTCCAAGATAATGTTATATGAAAATCACCGAAGCGCATAATTTAGACGAATTGGTCCCTACCTAGATACAGCCTATAAAGCTATCTAGGCAGCATATAGGTTACCCACATCGAGTATTCAAACACAACAATAGTTTTCCAGGCAATCGCGCTAAGCTGTCACGCAGCGATGCGGCATGCAAATTTGTTATCGTGTGATAGCGCCGGAAATATTTACTGGTTGGATTGTCTGAATGTGCATGTGCAGGCTAGAATACGCTATGTTTAAGGTTACGTTTGGAAAGCCTTAGCATTTGTAAGTGCAAGAAAAGTAATGCAAAGTCAAAGTCAAGACTTCATTTTCTTATAATGTGGCTTACGGGGAATATTGCTTACGCCAAGATACGCTCATAGGTATAATTTCATTTCGTACACGAATCTTCGCCTGCTGATGTAGCTAAAGCATAGAGCAATAAACGATGCTCCATCAACTTGCTGCAATCGCGCTTATATTACCTAAAATACGTAAAAATCAAAGTTAACCCTTCCGACGCTACGGGCTCGGAACAGCCCAATCTCCGATTAGCGAGGCATTTCGCGGCTGAACTGAGCCGAAAGGCAGTTGCA
Organism: Gymnoscelis rufifasciata; assembly: GCA_929108375.1. Classification (NCBI taxonomy): domain Eukaryota; kingdom Metazoa; phylum Arthropoda; class Insecta; order Lepidoptera; family Geometridae; genus Gymnoscelis; species Gymnoscelis rufifasciata. Next base: position 15,097,716 of record OV815314.1, read on the forward strand.
GTTTTGTAAATACCTACTTCGGATCGGAAACCGAACAGCACTTTTTGCATCAAATTCCGATCTGTAGTGGCCATTGTTCGAGTTCTGGCTTTTACGAATGTTGGGCATTTTTCAAATAAATCAATTTTACAGGCTAAATGTTTCGGACTGTCGATCAAAGGATACATTGCTGCAGTGGAATTTTGTGGTAAATGCGTTTTAATAATGGAATTTGACTGCAATATACTGGGGTATTTTGTATGAAATTCCAAATGACAAAAAACAATTTCGGTAGATTCAGAATGTTTAAAAGACTAAAATTAGTTTCAGAAATTGTATCCACAATCTACTTACGCCGGTTATTTAATTTTTCATTTTTTCCAGAACTGCTCTTGTTTACAAATTAAGCCATGCATAATTTTAACAACCTTCTTCTGTTCTGCCGTTTGAACTTGAAGTCTCACAAACATACGCAAGTATGTTCTCCACATTTTATGTTCATTCATAGATAAACGTGTTCTAACATCTGGATAGTTATAGCTTATCAGAAACTATTTTCTCTTTCCTTTGTTGGAGTTTCAGATACATATAGTGACGAGCAATTAGGAGCAGCTGCCGTCGCCAGTCGCGTCGGAGGCGGCGGCTAATTGTGGCCATTGTAGGACGGCACACGAAGGGTTAACGCACACTTGTATTGACCCAGATCGGGAACGGAATTGGGTGTTGGGTGGAATTGAAATTAAATTCAAGTCTTCCCCGTCAACATTCATTGGTGTAAATCAACAAACATTGTATCTATATACACAAACAATTTTTAATATTAGTAACGATTATTCTTACACCAAATAGTTTTGTTTTTTTTTTATTATGATTTTCCAACATCTTATTATAAAAATTGTCACAAACCACCCTTTCCTTTGTTAGAAATGTTGTCTAATACAATAGTGATGAGCAATTAGGAGCGCCTGCCGTCGCCAGTCGCGTCTGAGACGTGGCTAATTGTGTCCATTGTGTTACGGCACACGAAGGGTCAACCTAGACTTGTATTGACCCAGAAATCTCGTGTTGGAAATTGAAATAAATGGTATCGGTGTTTGAAAAGAAACATCATTAGAGCTTACCACGGGGCTAGATGTTGTTGTGTGGATTGTCCGGAAATATTTATTTTATTTATTTTTATTCATTTAATTTCCACAATCCCACTGAAGGGCTACAGCCTCCCAGGAAAAGTCAAAAGTCAAAGTCAAAACGTTTATTTCCTTAGGCGCAAATGCATACATGGACAGGTCAACTTGAAGCTAATTTAAATAAAAACTAAAAATAATCATTGAAATAACATTGTCTTGACAGTTCACAAAAAATACACGAATAAATTATTATTATAAACATAAAACAGTCAAATAGTGCTAAATATTTCTTTAGAATAATACATTGTAGGTTTTAGCCATTTGAATAAGGTATGAAGGTAGGCTATGAATATGACATAATCTTTCGTGCGTGGGAATTTCCTCTATAAAGAAAATTATAATTCTATTTTTACCCAAATAAATCTACAAATACAATATTCTGCCACATAATTCCAGTTATTATTAAGTTTGGTCTATGAATAACAAGCAGACCCCCGACCCGCGTCCGCTCTCAAAGAGTCGAACCAATTGGCCTCTCTGAAACTTGAGCGGTCATTAGTGACCTCTCGATTCGGCTGAGAAACATAAGTACATCAGAAGCATTGTTATAGTTTTTTTTATTAATTGCAAGGCATTATTGTTACATTTATGTATAGTTAAGTTCTTTACGAAAAAACATACTTCCAACACCCGAAACTTCTTGGATTTTTCGGTTTAGGTTAAAGATTTTCTCGCTGTAAACCCGTACAGACGCGTGTGGTCGCTACATGCTGCACAACGTACCAATATGAGCTCTAAAATATAAATTTAAACCTAACATTACTATGCAAAATATATACCAACCATTTCGTCTATTTCTAACATACACAAAATATCAAAGGAAGTTATAAGGACAAATGAATGCTAACGACCTTTTATCTACAACTAGCTGTGCCCTGCGGTGCTACCCACGTTATAATGGATGAAGTACTTACTTAACCAACAATATATTTATTTGAATAAAGATTAATATTATTATGTTGATACAACTTAAACAAATTATTTCGACCAAATTAGGTACCATAAAAACGGTTTTTGTGAGTTAATCTTAAAAGATAGACATATACTATCGCGGACTGTTTTTTAGATCATTTAAAGAGCTATTATTCTTTAATACATATTTTTTGTGTATCTTGAACCGTTTTCACGGCGCACGCAACGGAAGGCTTCAAAGATGAACAATTTGTCCCGTTTTTTACACATTTACCACTATATCTTTGCTCCTATTGGTCGTAGCGTGATGTTATATAGCCTATAGCCTTCCTCGATAACTGGACTATCCAACACAAAAATAATTATTCAATTCGAACCAGTAGTTTCGGAGATTAGCGCGTTCAAACAAACAAACAAACAAACAAACTCTTCAGCTTTATAATATTAGTATAGATAAGTTAGTTGACTATTTAGCATAATAGGGTAAGCCTATAGTAATATCGATTAAAGCTATCAAACAAAGACTATCAGGTAGTAAGCTTCTAGTGCAAGTACATCTAACACGAGTTATGTGCATATCATTACGGACTCATCTGAATAATCGCGCGCTATTACGAACTTCCATCGTTAAGACGTTTTGAACGTCGCATGCAACTTGGGACATTTACAGCATGTTATATTCATTACGTCCTTGTTCTAGGGTGGAAATTATTTAAATGAATAGATATTGAGCAAATGGCCTGCTTCATTAGTGTGTGATTTCACAATCTCCGGGTAAAATAGACAATGGTTAAATATACCTAGAGCTATCAAGTCAACTGGCAAATGTCAGTAACTGACAAAATCAAATTCATTTATTCAGACAGTAGGATCACATCTGACACTGCGTCACAGACTGTGACTGACAGAGATTGATCTATATTTTAACCATTGATTATTTTACTTACTACTAGGAGATGGTAAGACAAGCCCAAAATATCATTCAATATAAAAGTATTACCAATTTAAACCAACATGAATCCCAAATATGTTTAATACGAAACTCGAAAAAATCGCTTCACGCTCTGGTTACCACCAGAGACTGTTCTTAGCACCACCCGGAGGTCACGTATAAGGATTCATAGGGTTACCACTTACGGACATGAACAGAAAAACCTCCAAAATTTCTAAGGATTTTCTCATTCGGTCTTAACTCATAACGAATTTAGCGTAGACTTACCTCGACACCTGGTCGGGGTTTATACACGCGCAGTACATATGCATTTGCATTATCTAGGTAGTTCTATGTCTGTGGGACTCACAGTAAAAGCCTTACTCACGCTTGACTGATTTCCTGAACGCACGGAGCAGTGCGCTCGGTACTCCAGCAAAGATTAAAGAGGATAACGGATACTGTACTTTTAATAATTAAAAATACTTTATGTAAGCACTCAGAGAAATAACTGAAATGAAAATATACACGTGTCTCGTTCCAGCAGCAGAGATTTATTTTTCCGCGCGCGAAAACAGAGAAACAAAGAGCTTTTTGCTTGAAAATGGATATCGGAGGTTTTCCCGGAACAGATTATTCTTGTGTAAATAAAGTGCTCAAATTATGTTTATATTGAAATTTTTAATTGGTCTGTATGGAATAGCCGTGTTGTCGAAGTGGGAGCACAGTTTAATTTAATTCCGAAGATCATAGAATTCAAACCAACTACGTACCTAAAGATATTTCTTCTTGCTAAATTTATGTGCGGTTTAAACACGTGCTTTAATGGTAAAGGTTAGCATCGGAAACCGTCATGTTCTGATAACTTTGAAGAGTTTGAAGCACATGTGACATTCACCGACCCGCATTTGGCCAGCGTGGTGAATTAAGTATGGAATTAGAACTTTATTATTACCATGAGAAATGAATATACATACCATAATAAATAAATTATGAAATAAACACATTATAAATGTTGAGGCATTGAACGAGTAGCCGTTATGAACTTAGCATCCAAACTTAACAGCCGAGATTGTTTGTGTTTTGGCTTGGTTAGGATAAATTTATTAGAAGTTATATTTTGAGCTATTTTTCAATGTAATAATTTTTATAATTGTTTAAATCAATAATAAAACAATATATATATCCAGAAAATCCACACAAAAACTTACTTAGCTTACAACCCCGTTGTAATCTCTAAGCTTGTGTTTTCGGGTAGATAGTGTAATAAATAATAGATAATTGTACTAGACAACTGATATTATTAATATAATAGACATACATAAATAGATATATTTTAATTATACATAATTAACACCCAGACCAAGTAGAAAGTGCTTGCAGAACAAACAAACACTTGACCCCTTGGGATCGAACCCACTACCCATTGCACCGTAAGCAGACCTTCGCTACCGCGCCACTGGGGCAGACATTAATGTTAAAGTCTGCTACAAATGTTTAATGACTGAGCGATTCTAAACAACCATTTAACTACGGTTTTAAAATAGTATTTCAACACTATCGTAAAAAGAAACTCGTCTGTAATGTTTTAAAACTTTGCATCCAAAGATTTATACCTATTTGTTGGAAAAATATTTCATTGTGGTAGTTTTCAAAACTATTGTGAATTACTAAGACAAACCATAAAAACGTATTTATGATTAAACGTTTCTAGAATATTCCAATTTTTAAAACAACATCAGAGATTTTGAGGATCTCAGAGCGGCGAGTCGAGATGAGTCGGCTAAATGGATTCAGAGCCGGTTATTTATGGATGCTGTTCTGATCGATGGATTGTCAGATCTGTCCGCGGTTGCCGTCACACAAAACAATTTACATTTATATATTTTCAAACATTTCCATTTCAATATTGAAATCCGATGAGCCACAGTTTGTTTTGTTTTAACCAGCTTCGGGAATTACCTGTGTCTCTTCATTTATCAATGTAATAAATAAATCTGACTTTATGAATAGGGTAGATAACAAAAAATATTAATCAGGCCGCCAATTAGATTACTTTAAAAAAAAATCATTTATTCTTGTAAACGAAATATCATCATCATCATCGCCCTATTAACGTTCCCACTGCTGGGACACAGGGACTTCTCTCTTGACGAGAGAGATTAGGCCTTAATTCACCACGCTGACCAAGTGCGGGTTGGTGAATGTCACATGTCTTTCAAACTCTTTTAAAGTTCTCAGAACATGCCGGTTTCCTCACAATGTTTGCCTTCACCGTTAAAGCACGTGTTTACAGCGCAAATAAATTTCTCAAGAAGAAAAATCCAGAGGTGCGAGACGGGGTTTGAACCCACGACCTTCGGAATGAAAGTCGAGTGTCCTCCCACTTAGCCAACACGGCTTTTTAAGCCTATTTTTTTTTGTAACGAAATATCAAGATTATACAATGCATTTAAGTTTCGTGTGACGTAATGCGTTCGAGCAAAATGTACTTTATGTATATTATGTCACTTTAAAGCAATTAAAAGGTGTCCAGAACGGTCTTGCAGACGGGCTGAACAGATACCTACCTCTTTATTTATTTAGCCATAGTCTGCAATACATTTAATAATTTTATGAAAGGAATAATATAATTGCGTCGTAAATATTTTAGTTTATATGGACTCGCACCAAATAATAATAATTAAAACATTTATTTCATACTACAAACACTTTTTTGTAATTTAGTTCGCAAGGAATGGTGTGCGATCAAATTGTAAATCTATCTATCTATCTATTGTGTTATGCAGTACGTCAAATGTACCTAGTAAAAAGCCTCATTAACATGTTTGTTATAGAAAGGTAGCGAAAATGAAATCTAAGTTACAATTGCTTACCGTTGCTGCAATGGTTTCTTATGCCATAAATTTCGAAATGGATAACCAAAAGATGTTAAAATAAATTTAAAATTAAAAAAAAACCGCATTCTTTAACTTTTGTTCCCTTTTAAAAGTAAAAAGTCAAATTATATTGAAAAGTGCACGTGATGCGCTTTCATTTGTGACCCCTCTCGATTATATTTGCAGATTGTTGGTTTTTCTTCCCCACTTTTAAACTGATCAACCGATTTTCATCAAACATTACCAATATCACTCGCGCTAAAAAATAAATTGAAGTCGCTTCATCCGATCGAGAGCTATAATGCTACAGACAAACACGCCAAACTTACCTACCCCTCATTTTGCGTCGGGACTTAAAAAACATTTTATCCTCCCTAAAATATTTAAAACAAGGAAAACCAAGACGAAAACTAAATTTTCTTAACGTTATTTGTAGTATAATATTGGTACAAACAAAATCGAGTGAGGCAGGAACGTTCAGATTATCAGTTTATGTATTCCATCTGTCGCCTTGTCTCGCAACAGGAACTAGACGGAGTTAGTTTGTAGGCGGAAATCGATTTCCAATTTATTGCTAACAACAATCCGAATTGATAATGGAGCTATTGAGCCTAAATTTACTGACGCTCGGAAACAAGGGAATTTAGCGAGTACTAAATTATTTTGTTGTCCGAAATATATATGCCGAGGTCATCTGGGTGAATCTGCTATTTAATTGAATGGCTATGAATGGCTGGCGTTCATTGAATGACGACATTTAATCGTATCCTACAAACAAGGTCACAGTCGCCAATGTCATTTAATTGAATTAAAGGGCAACTCGTCAAGAATGTAACATTCTACATTTTGACTGAACGTCATTTTGTGAAGTAAATTTTTGATCTGAATATGAATCACCTGACTCATTTTATTTCCGCTCTGCTCAAAGGGCTATGTAACAAACCGCTAACATATTGAGCTTGGAGTGACGCTTGTTTAATCAACGTTCGGTCATAATATTATATCTGTGGTTCGGCCTAGTCATTCAATTAAATGTCGTCATTCAATGAACGCGCTAGTCATTCAATCAAATAGCAGATTCCACTAGATCACTGCGACATAATACATAGGCTCAGAGTTGTGTCAGTGTGTATTGGTGAAGGCTATGGCTAAATTAAAATAATAAATTAATAGGGCTATTGGTCGAGTTTACAGAAAAACGAACAAGCAAGGCATCAACACACCTATCAACACACTTTGGACCACCGTGGTGGGTTATGCTCTAACCCCATTTTGAGGGAAGTCTATGTATAACAGCAGTGAGGACCCAAGACCGAAATGATGATGCTCTAGGTTCATCATATCGGCCGTGGGCCGTGGTCAGCGTTCGTTCATTGGTCTAATTTAGTACAAGTTTGTACATTTAACTAGTAGTAAGAATTCATAATAGAGCTATTACTTAATTTTCAATAGATATTATGAATGTATTCAGAGTGTTTAAGAATTGGTATAAAGGAGAGCTTATGACAGGAGCCCATTTATCGAATTCAATGTGGAATCAATTTTTTTATAAAACGTAGACGACGCCGCATTGGCGCTGAACTGTATACTACTTCAAAATACATTTCAACAAAGCCAAAGTTAAAACGTTTATTTCCTTAGAAGCAAGGAGCATAAATGGACAGCATAAATCACAAATAACATTATTTTTAGTTCTATAAACAGAACAATAAAATGTACCCTAATTCTGACAAGACAAGTAAATGATTGTCTTAAATCAAACACTCAAGGCCACAAATTAAGTGAAGCTCATTACACTCCCGTGTCGCACACAATCTCGCATGCGACATCAAAGCAAAGTGTTCCTTCTTTGTCCCGGAATAAGCGAGTGTAAATATCGTTTCAACATATTTGACTGCGAAATTCAATCAAGAATTCCGTTTTCCACTCAAATGCTAATGGTTTTGTATATAACACATACATAATATATGAATTTAGTGAAAGTTAAAGTGAATTTTGGTAGAAGTACATACATTGTGAATGTGGTATTTGATTGTTCTGTACGAAAATCATCATCACCCTATTAACGTTCCCACTGCTGGGACACAGGGACTTCTCTCTTGACGAGAGAGATTAGGCCTTAATTCACCACGCTGGCCAAGTGCGGGTTGGTGAATGTCACATGTCCTTCAAACTCTTTTTTGAAGTTCTCAGAACATGCCGGTTTCCTCACGATGTTTGCCTTCACCGTTAAAGCACGTGTTTAAAGCGCACATAAATTTCTCAAGAAAAATCCAGAGGTGCGTGGCGGGGTTTGAACCCACGACCTTCGGAATGAAAGTCGAGTGTCCTCGTTTGTTCGTAAAAGCCAACACGGCTTTTACGAAAATAGTTTCGGTTTATTTTGTAAATCATTCATTACCTCTTACCTTTATCGTTATTAAAGAACAAGTGAGTTCGCTTGAACGCTCTAATCTAAAAATATACTTATTCATTAACAAAAATTATCTGATTGTGAAGAAGACTTCTTTTTCACGAAATAAAATTTATGAAACTTAGGTCTCGCCAGCGCCGCGCCGAGTCGTAAAAAACTTTTTGTTAATACTTTTTACCATTACTTAAGTCCAAACAACAATATTATATCCTGATTTTCACAACACAAGTAAATTAATGTCTCAAATCAAACAGCCACATAATGAGCTCATTACAAACCTGTGACGCACACAATCTCGCATGCGACATCAAAGCGAAGTGATCCTTTGTCAAGGAATAACCACTGGTAAATATCCCTTCGACATATTCAACTTTGAAATTCAATCTAGATTTCCTTATACAACAGTTTCGTTGCAAGTTTTGTTATTTACAGCGAACTATATTTATGCTTTTAATGAGTACAGTTTATTAATTTTTTGGTTTATGTTGAACATAAATGCTAAGAACAGTCTCTGTTGGTAGGCTTCGGCCGCGGCTTGTCACCACCCTCCGAAACGATTCGTGTTTCGCAATGTGGTCCGGAGAATCTACCTTCTAGGTCTTCATGCCCCATCTTAGACCACATCGTCACTTTACATCATGTGAGATTGTGGTTAAATGATGGCTTATCAAACATAAAACAACAAAAAAAAGGCTAGTAAGCCTTACGGCGGCGTTCGCCGTGTTTTAGCATTTTTTTCCGCGGGAACATGTGAACATATTTTCCCGCAGTCAAAAGTAGCCTATAGCGTCCTCGATAAATGCCCAAATGGGAAATCTAACAATAATTTTTCAATCGGATTTGTAATTTATTTATAATATACCTAATTCGGCTTAGATCATCAAAATTTTATTAAAATCTGACCAAAACACATTTGAAATATCAACAAGACACCTAATTTAAAACTCCTTTACGACTTACCTTCGCGCTTCCAAGAGTCAGAAACGAATTAGAGCACAAACAAACAAACAAAACTTCAGATGAAACAACGTCAAAGAGATCATCAACCGTTACTTTTAGTGAGATTGACTCGCGAACACAAATAGTTACAGTAAGAGTTCTAAATCAGTCCGTGAAGCTGTGATCTGCGAGGCAGCTTTGATCTGAGCGCTATTCTTAGAACTCACAATAACAGACGATCAACACTCCAATTTTAATGCGAAAGGGTCTTTCTTTGTGTATAAACAATTAGTTTATTGCGTTTTACTAGGAACGGGGGAAAATTTAAGGCTTCCTGCACATGTTACCGCCACCGCGCCGCCGCTGCGCCGCCACCGCAGCGTTAAGCCTAATTTTTAACCATCGACCAAAAAAGAGGGGTGTTATTGTTTGACATAATTGTGTTATTGTTATGAAAGGTGAGTTTGGCGTGAGTGTTCTTAGATATGTTTCATGAAAATCAGTTGTGCCGTTTAAAAGTTATGGGGGTGAGAGTGGTACCTGCTGTCAGACCCGGAAAACTGTGATCTATTCAGATAGGATTGGCAACGGAATGGGCTTACTTTTAAATGACCTTCTGTCTCAGAGTGTGATTAATAACTGCTTTATAAATGCTGCAACTAGAACTATCACAAATTCTATTGATAAGGATGTTAGTTTTGATAAATTGACCTCACTAATAGTACAGTTAAGTGAAATAAATGTTAAGCGGTTAGATATTTTACAACTTTTTGAGGTATTGCTTCATAAATTAGAATGTGGTCTAGGTAAATTGATTATATGTGCCTTCCCATACTCAAAGTCATTGAGTATAAAACAAAATAGACATTTAAGTAATATGAATTTACTACTTTACAACTTGACATGTCGTCATAGTGACGTTTTATTTTTAGACACTAATATTTTTATTAGTAACAGTTTTTTGATAACAACCAGAACAAGAATGTTCTTGCTAAATTATTAGCATACAATATTAATGACACAGTTATAAATTCTATAACAAAGTTTTCTGACGAGCCTATATCTTTAGCTAGTTATTCTGCTAATAAGGGTGTAGATTTAACAAAGTCAGCTTATCATAATTTAAACTGACTTTGCCGACAATGGGTAACAACTTGCAGTTACATGTAGTCCACCAAAATATTCAAGGTTTACCCAGCAAAATTCTGGAATTAGAATTATTTCTAAATTGTTTTAATGTAGATGTTATGTGCATATCAGAACACTGGATCACAAGTAATCAGTCAATACCATATTACAGTAATTATTCTTGTGCTAGTAGTTTCAAAAGAAGTACTGCTATTAGAGGCGGAACTGTTATCCTGGTTAAAAATAATCTTAAATTTAAAGAACGTAAAGATATTGCTAAGTTAAGTGATGAGAGATGCATTGAACTGTCTTGTGTGGAACTTGAGCGACATATTTGTGTTTGCGTTTATCGACCTCCGATTGCGGATCAGGCAACCTTCGAGTCTACCATGGAGGATGCCTTACTGAAAAATATTTACTTGTAATAAAACTATTATTGTATCATCATCATCACCCTATTAACGTTCCCACTGCTGGGACACAGGGACTTCTCTCTTGACGAGAGAGATTAGGCCTTAATTCACCACGCTGGCCAACTGCGGGTTGGTGAATGACACATGTCTTTCAAAGTTCTCAGAACATGCCGGTTTCCTCACGATGTTTGCCTTCACCGTATTGTATGTGGAGACTTTAACATTGATATCATTAGTAATCCTCTTGCAGACAGACTAATTAATTTATTTAAATGTTTTAATTTGATAAATAATTTTCATGACCCCACACGCGTAACATCAACTACTGCAACATGCATAGATAACATATTCTCCTCTCAGTCACCAACAGTAAAATCAGTAGTTAAACATTTTAATTCAGACCACTATGGTCAGAGTATTAAGTTTTCTTTAGAAAGAGGTCATAATAAGTTATTAGAATTTACATACAGACCCATAACTAATGAACGTATTTTAGCTTTTCAAAGTAGAGTAGAACAAAGACTTTTAACATTACCTACTGGTGATGACCCTAATGAATTGTTAATGTTTTTATCAGAAACAATAGCAAGGGAAAATAACGAAGTATTTACAAAGAAAACTTGCAAAATTAAAGAAAAAGTAGGATTCACAGATTGGGCTACGCCTGGTATTTATAAAAGTAGAAATAAGTTATATGATCTGTATTCGGAAAGAGAATCTAAACTAAATGATGACGAATTCATAACATATGTCAGAAATTACGGAAAATTATTTAAACAAGTATGCAACATAGCAAAATCAAATTTTCATAAGAATAAAATAATTAACTCTTCAAATAAAGTTAAAGCCACTTGGAAGCTTATCAATAATGAGACTGGCAAATCAGTACCCCGTAGTAAACAGATTAAGTTAAAAATAAATGATAATATCCTAGTCAAAGACAATGACATTGCCAATGCTTTTGAAAGTTTTTTCTGTAACATACCGAAAACTATAACGCAGTCATTAAACTCATCTACATCTAAGGCTGTGGAACTATTAGAGGCATCCGTAGATGCATGTGCTGAAGTCTTTTACTTTACTCATGTAACTGCCGACTGCATAGTGAAAACATTCAAATCTCTCACCATCAAATACACAGAAGATCTTTGGAATATCTCAACAAAAGTGCTAGGTAATATTATTAATGATATTGCCCCCCTACTGGCCTTCATTTTTAACAGCTGTGTCGATGTTGGTATCTTTCCGGATCTCATGAAATATGGCAAGCTTGTCCCTCTTCATAAATCTGGTACTCAATTTGATCCTGCAAATTATCGGCCTATCTCAGTTCTTCCCGTAATGAGTAAAATCTTTGAAAAAATTATTTTAACACAATTAATTAATCACTTTGATCGCAACAGACTTCTGCATAGCAATCAGTTTGGCTTCACCAAAGGTAGATCAACTACTGATGCTGGAACACTATTGATAAAGCACATTTTGGCGGCTTGGGATAGAGCGCAAAATACTATCGGCGTGTTCTGTGATCTCTCCAAGGCTTTTGATTGTGTCTGCCATGCAACACTTATAAATAAATTAAAGCATTACGGCATTCACAACAAAGCCCTTGAGCTCCTATATTCCTACTTGACCGATAGAATTCAAATGGTACAAGTAGGTAATGAAAGATCCTCAGGATCAAAAATCGAATTAGGGGTTCCACAAGGATCAATACTTGGGCCTTTTTTGTTTTTAGTATTTGTAAATGATCTCCCGTATTTTGCTAAAGACCTTTGTGACATAGTCTTATTTGCTGATGATACTTCTTTATTATTTAAAGTTGATAGGAATAAAAATAATTTTGACGATGTAAATAACTCACTGTCACTAGTACTAAATTGGTTTACGGTTAATAACTTACTGCTAAACGCAAAAAAAACTAAATGTATTAAATTCAAACTCCCTAATGTTAAAGAATTTCCTACAAAAATCATATTAAACGATGAAATTCTCGAGCTCGTTGACTCAACAGTGTTTCTAGGTTTACATATTGATTCTCGTCTACAATGGAAACCCCAAATTACAAACCTTGCAGGTAGACTTAGTTCAGCCGCTTATGCAGTGCGAACAATGAGATATATCACAGATGAGGGTACAGCTAGACTGGTTTATTTTAGTTACTTTCATAGTATTATGTCATATGGTATCCTAATTCAAAGAGATTAACATTCTAACTGTAATCTCACAGTACATTTTTGAGAACTTGATGTTCACCCACAAGAATAAGCATTTGTTTCTAAGAAAAAGTGACGTACATAGTATTAACACTAGAAGTAAAGAAAAATTACTAATTCCTACTTACAGACTAAAAAAACTAGGCAAATCATTTATGGGTAACTCTGTACGTTTTTATAATAAGCTTCCTCATAATGTAACAGAGCTTCCTATTAGAAAATTTAAATCATTTATTAAGAGAAGTCTAATGAAAAAAGCGTATTACTCTATAAATGATTATATAAAGGATGATGCAGCTTGGATAGATGTTGCTTAGTTCCACAGTAACAGGCTCTAATAATTCTGGTTGACCAGGACTGATATGCTCATGCTAAAATAGCTTCCTTATATGACAAACATTTTTTTTATTGTAAATGTTAAACTTATAATAGTTACCTATAAATAAGAACTCCAAAATTGTAATAACTGATAAAGCTGTGTTGTTCTATTCGCTTCTCAACTCAGTATAAAACATTGAAGCGAACTGTCAAGACAATGTTATTTCCTTGATATTTGTTATTTAAGCAATTTAGTTTTATTAATTTTAATTTTAAGTTGACCTGTCCATGTAGGCTATGTGCTTCTAAGGAAATAAACGTTTTGACTTTGACTTTGACTTTAAGGAAACCCGAAAATCTGAAAATATACTCGAGTGGGGTATCAAATGAAAGCGCATCGCGTGCACATTACAAAATATTACGGTGTATTACTATTAAGGAAACCACTCCTTTGCCTTGCGCAGTCGGGTAAATAAAACAATTATCCAATTCGATGTAGTAGAGCGGTGCGGTGGCGACGCGGTAGCGACATTGTGTGCGTAGCCTAAGGTTTATTGAGCTGTAGGCAGAAAGAATACGGAAGTTACTTTGTATTTTATCGCGATATTCCGAGAATGTATATTTCTCGTCCCAATTACATGACAACAGGACAGGCGTTTCAGATAAGATTGAAAGATGATTTTTCCGCTCGCGCTGAATGAATATTTGATGAAACTCATAATACTTTCAAATTAATGTATTGATTTTATTTGAAGGTTTTTGTTTTCATATTATTGGTATAAAGCATAATGGGTTAAGGTACTTAGCATAATGGTAAAACGCGACACACTAAAATCGCTTATTCGCTAAATTAGTGTGTCGCGTTTTACCATTATCCTTTTTTATTTTTTAAACTTTCACCATAGACTTATCTCCATGACTTTTAATGAACTTACTTAACGAGCTTACAATTATAGCACACTTATGATAAAAGTAGAAGACAATCGTTAGTAGACAAAACATCGCGTATGCCCACGCGATGTTTTGTCTACATTAGCGGACAATTATTAGTGTCGCATTTCGCGCTAAAAGATCCTAAAGTGACCTAATTGTAGCCACGTCGACGGCGGGACCAAACATGGTCCCGCCCGAATACATCGCGTTGCACGATATGTGTCCACACATAGTGCTGACACGAATGTTCGCCACAGACCGCTTATGTAGGTAGCCGAACCATTAGAGAAAAAACATATATTTTAACAAAATCTGGTTAAACTAAGTTTTAAAGCAACAAGTCCCACTGGAAATTTAAATATTAAAGTAAAGACTTCACGCCGTTTGTGTAAAACTAAAACAGTTTTATTTTGCAGTTTTAAAAGTTAAGTAAATTATTCGAGAAAGCAGAAACAAGTTAATATTGAAATTTAAAAGTGTTTGTATTCAATTTACTGCGAATTTTGTTGGAAGCCAACTATTTTAACTACCTGAAATACAGTAATAACTCGTTTTTTAAAAGTGTTTAAAAAAGAAACCACTTTAACTTTTCTGCCCTGTTAATAATTTGTTTTGCAACTGTACATAAACACACCAGTCTTTTCTTTAATGCTTGCTGAGGTTAAGGCAAATAAGTAGCTTGCTTTTTATTTTTTTATCTTAATTTTTTCGTGTTGAGTTTTGAAGTATTATAAAGGCTTTATGTTTTTACAAAGTGATAAACCTAAAGATTAACCTGTGCCTTCGACTGTTTTGCACTGAAATATCGCTGACTTGGACAACTTTTTTGCGCGCGAATCCGGCATCGCTCCGTAAGTGTTCTCTTAAGTCTAACGATGGAATGCTTTTGAGTACGATGATTCCACTTACTTTATCTGAAAGCTATTGAAACAAGCTATAAAACAGGCTATAAAAGTTTTTATTGTGTTTATATTTTATTTAACACATGCCTTTCATTTGACAAAAAGTTGTAAATAGTTTTATTTTCGAAAATTAATGTTTTTATAATAAAAAAAAAGTGTGTGTGTGTCAGCTACGACGCACGATTGGAGTTTACTCCTTACGAACTATAATTATGATATATATCGAATAGAAAAAAGGGTAACTGAACGCATTTGCTAAAATGATAAGAGAAACATACATATATCTGTAATTATTCGGATTATTTATATTACTTCAATAAAGCGTATTACATAAAGTATGTTACAAAATAATATAAATAAAATACAGCAATACCTCTTTGCGCGATACTTCGTAGTCTCAACTACGAAGTATCGCGCAAAGAGGAGACCCCGAGAATGAGATAGGCTGTGTAATGTATTCCATCTCATTCTTTTACACGTTCAATCCTACAGATATATATTATGTTTGTTTCTTTCTACGTAACGCCTCAACTTTTCGTGTTACACTTTTTGATTTTACTCCTCATAAAATTTCCATACCGGGCCTTATAAAACCAAATAATCGGGCCAAATAACTTGCTTCATTTATTAGTTAAAAAAGGGCTGGTTTTCTAAAATGTTCTAGAAAATATAATTGTCTGGTGCGTGCCATTCACAGCCTTTCCGCTAGGTATATGTCACCAATTTTAATACACCTCAATTTTCAAGTAAAATGTTCTCCTTTTGTTCTTTCGATTTAAAAGAATCGGGTCTAAAGTTTATTTGGAACTATATTTTTTGTTATTTTTGTTTGATATTGAAGAAGGAGCCATGTTAGCTATGTAGGAAAATACTCGACTTACAAACCGAAGGTGGTGGGTTTACTTTTTTATTCTTGAAAAATGTATGTGCGCTTTAAACACGTGCTTAATCGGTGAACGCAAAGTGGGATAATCGGCTTTTTAAAACATGTGACATTCACCAACACGCATGTGGCCAGCGTGGTAATTTAAAGCTTTGTCTTACTCGTCAAGAGCTGTGTCCCAGCAGTCACAACTTAGATAGGGTTGCTTATGATGATTGAAGCTTGCACCTAGCTTGTCCACGGATTGCAATGACCACGCTCCCCATCCAATCTCATTACCCCATATCACCTGTATCTGTGTGTGCAGCCTAATCTCCAACGAACACATGTGGCGCGAATAGTTCCCGATAATTCCATACGAAACCAGAATGGCCGGCCTCGTATCCACACCATTTATGTACTGATCAATTTATGAAGCAGACTCCTGTCCATTCTATCCAGAAGCACGCGATCTTTCAATTAAAACCTACCATTTCTCACTCGCTATCATTGTAACATGATTAATGGGACTACAGTCACTGCGAATATTAACCCTATGGTATCGCAATACGGATTATACCCACTGGACTGACAGAAGGTAGGGATTTATTACTTTCGCGATTTCCTGAAACTAACAGGACAGGGGACTGAATCAGTAATCAGCTTCGTATAAATCAAGTTGAGATTATTGTTGTTTGTCGTGTCGCGGCGTGTTTTTGTTGGACACGACACGACTGTGTCAAAGTGTAGGAAACTAGTCTAGTGAACAAGTAGGCTGACATTCTTTTCCGTACGATAGAACTTCAAATTGATTATGATAAAGGAATTTATATCCTTGGTCAAACTTGCTGGCTCACGGTGGATGCAAGTGGCGACCGATCGGAACGATTGGTCGTCTTTGAGGGAGGCTTATGTCCAGCAGTGGGCGTCTAATGGCTAAAATTATGATAATGATGAATTTATATCCTACATAGATACACTTTTTTTAAATGAACAGAAAATAACCAGACCCGAAACCAGAAATTGTAGATCGTACAAAATCCAAAATCCAAAATCGAACACACAACCTTTTGCGCCTCAGGCGGACCTTCGCTCTGCGAGTCACTGAGGTTGTCTATAAAAATCGTCTAGACTAGTCAAAATAATCTGAAATCATAAAATCAAAATTAATATAAACATTAAGAAACATCATATATTATTGTATGCGCCCAAAGTGGTCGACGGTATTTAATATTCCGATGTTTTTGCTAGCGCCAATATCATGGCTTAATCTGGCGGTATTGGCGCGGGGGCAGTTTTACGGCGTAATCAATCTTAAAATCCCAATTTTGATTCAAAAATTGCTTTCAATAAGGCATAAAAGTTTTAGGCTGAGAAAACAGAGCAATTGTGCGCCTTCGGAATAAAATACGAGTTATTTCAAAGTTTTCGTAATTAAAGCGTATTTATTTAGGATTTGACGCGTTTGAAACCTTTCAACCTTTGTGAGGCTAGCGCGGACAATGGAGCCGCCTGTTCTGTTTGTTTAACCTGTATTGATATAATGTTACCTTGACTAAACTACATTTACTATAACGAAAAACGCGCGTAAGAAACAGACCCACAATAAGACGAAAGGTAATTTGATATTGAAGTTTTGTAGACGACCTCTGTGGCTCGGTGGGCGAACGTCCGCCTAAGGCGCCGGATATTGCGGGTTCGATTCCCGCCGGGGGACCAGATTTTGTACGATCTATAATCTCTGGTTTCGGGTCTGGGTGTTTTCTATGTATCATAATGTATGTATTTACAAAAAAAAAAGGTATCTATGTAGTATATCAGTCTCTTATCACCCATAGTACAAGCTCTGCTTAGTTTGGGGTTAAGTGATGCTGTGTGAGTAGTCCGGAAATATTTATTTATTTATTATCCAATTGTACTTGAGTACTTCGGTCACATTGCAAGGAAAGACAGGTACAACCTCGTGAGTCTCATTGTGACCGGTAAAGTGGATGGCAAGAGGCCACGTGGACGCAGCCCCGTTCGTTGGTCCGACCAGATCCGCACCACTCTTAACTCGTCCATTCACAACGCCCTTCACACCGCAAGAGACAGAGACAGATGGAAAAAGATCGTGCGAGAGAAAGTGATTCTTAAGGGTGGTCACGACCCTCAGCATTGAGGACCACGAAGCTAGGAGGAGGAGGAGACATCCAATAAGCTTCCTCTTATAAGAAGACTCTATACGTCACGGCGTTGTCACTGTTGGGAACGTTGTATTTTAGAAAGTAATAAGCATGTAGCCTTCTTTGATAAATCGGACAAGAAGTTCGTGACATTACCGCGTTCAAACAAACGAACAAATTGCAGCTTTATAATATTAGTATAGACTATCAGAGGATTACACCATAACGCACCACACTGGTCTTACGCTGGTCGATCGTGTGCCAGATACTAGTTCGTTGTGTAGCAGGGCATACCATCGGAAGCATCTGGTAGTTCCAGATAAACTACAAAATTGTACGACGAATACCTATTTTTGTTTCATAAGTAACATGTTGTACATTTGTTTATTTTTTTATAGTTAAGCCTTTATTTGACCACAATCTCAGTTGGTGTAAAGTGACGATGTGGTCTAAGATGAGGCATGAAGACCTAGAAGGTTCTCCGGACCACATTACGAAACACGAAAAAATCGTTTAACGCACTGGCCCAGCCCAGAGGGTGCGAAGCCTATCACCAGAAGCTGTTCTTAGCACCACCCGGAGGTCACGTGTAAGTATTCAGAGGGTAAACAATTAAAGACGTGAACAGAAAAAGACCTCAAAATTCGTTCAGTTCTGAGATAGCTAATAGACATATACAAGACGTTTAATATGAAATATAACAAAGTAGTGGCATTTTCATCATACCAATTTTACAAATCCATATTTCGTACTTCAATAAGAACAGCCCTCATTTACTAAGCATGTACAGTCAACAGCAAAAGAAACTGATGAAATAGGGTAACAAAATAAATTATACATTTAATTAAGTCAAAAGTTACCGACTATTGTAGTTTATTAGAAGTAAAGGGACAAATAACATGTCATTAGTAAATGATTCTGATTACATTTAATTCGAACCTCGGTGTTATTATGGTCATGTGCTTTTGATTAATTAAAACTTCATTTAGTTCTGGCAATTTGGTGTTTTAAATCGTTGCTTTGATCAGCTTCTTTTGCTGTTGACTGTACAAAGGTACAGTCGGTCTGAATACCGCCGCTTACGGGTCGCGGCGGGTCACGCACCCTGCCCCGGGGCTAATAAACGAACCCTTATTGAGCTGCCAAATGCCCTAAGATATATCATCAACATAGAATATAATAATTTTCCGTTGGCTAAATAAGAATGACAAAAAAAATTTTGATTATTAAAAAATGTACCTGTTTTTCTTATTTTTTCTTGCAAACGAATGTCATAGGTTGAGTTTGGAACAACATTTTAGGTTGATTTGAGAAATGGGGTGAGGTGGCATGGCTAGAATATGGCATAACCCGATAAATTAAGATGATACAGTGTATTGAAGTTTCGAGTGAGGTAACGCTTTATTTATTTATTTATACTTTGTGCACAAAAAACAATGTACAGAGGACGATTTAATGCTAGAAGCATTCTCTACCAGCCATCCTGGGCGTGCAAGAAAATAAATTAGGCACTATCAATATAAAACTTTCACTATCAACATAACGCTTTCGTGCTGTTTGTACTGAATTTCGGAGTCACAAGTCCCCGCTCCGGATCTTTGATGCTCAATATCTTCATCATCATTTCAGCCGTAGGACGTCCACTGCTGGACATAGGCCTCCCTCAAAGACTTTCAGTGACTTCGGTCGGTAGCAGCTTGTAACCACCGCGAGCCCGCTACCTTCACCAGGTCGTCCGTCCATCTAGTTGGTGAACGTCCTACTCTGCGTTTGCCGATTTGGCTCAATATCTTAGCTCTTTCTTATTACATTGATTGAGCAAAAAATAGGAGTCCAGTATTTTTGGACGGGTCCATCTGTTAGATGAAATAAACAAAATACAGCTCGCGGTATCAAACTTAGACTTAAGACTAATTATAAAATCTTAATCTTATGAATTAACTACAAATAATCTTCTTACACGTCACACTACACTTCTATAATCTTCTCTTCAACGACTGTTCTACAGTCGAGGAAATTCAAAAATCACCAAATTATTACCGGAACGAAAAATCCCGATTTTATCAGTAATATTTGTAATTGTTTATACTCGTACGATAAAGAAACTCCTCGAAGTTAGTCCTCGGCATGTGGGCGCGAGATTTGATAGACTCACTTGTTCTTGTTCGAGTTGTGTTCGGGCGAAGTCGAAGCTGCTAATTAATTAGTTGAACGCCTCACGCCCCCAGGTTACATTCATTTCGTCAACTCACTTTTGGACCTTTTTATCAATTACTAGCTGTGCCCTGCGGTGCTACCCGCGTTATAATGGATGAAGTACTCTTAACCGACAACATATTTATTTGATTATAGATTAATATTATTATGTTGATACAACTTAAACAAATTATTTCGACCAAATTAGGTACCATAAAAACGGTTTTTGTGAGTTAATTTTAAAAGATAGACATATACTATCGCGGACTGTTTTTTAGATCATTAAAAGAGCTATTATTCTTTAATACATATTTTTTGTGTATCTTGAACTGTTTTCACGGCGCACGCAACGGAAGGCTTCAAAGATAAACAATTTATCCCGTTTTTTACACATTTACCACTATTATCTTTGCTCCTATTGGTTGTAGCGTGATGTTATATAGCCTATAGCCTTCCTCGATAACTCGACTATCCAACACAAAAAGAATTATTCAATTCGAACCAGTAGTTTCTGAGATTAGCGCGTTCAAACAAACAAACAAACAAACTCTTCAGCTTTATAATATTAGTATAGATTTACTCTAGTAGACGTTTAATAATGACTTTATTTTTTTTATGATAGATAAGCCTTCATTTGACTACAATCTCACCAGATGTAAAGTGACGATGTGGTCTAAGACGGAGCATGAAGACTTAGAAGGTGGCTTCTCCGGACCACATTACGAAAAAATCGCTTCACGCACTGGCCCAGCCTGGAGGACTATTATTATAAGTAAGTATTATTCGACCCGTTTCGGACATAGACTTTTGGACATCTCTAGAGATTTGCAGATCTCTTGAGATTTTTTAAATCTGAGTTGTTGTTTCAGAAATTAGCGTAACAAACTAACAATCCATCAAATAAACAAACGCTTTATTATTATAGATATCAGTTAAAGAATAAACAAATATTTCCGGACAATCCACACAACAACATCTAGCCCCGTGTTAATCTCTAAGCTTTAAATATTAAAAAAAAAAAAAAAAAACAATTTTAAGTAGGTAATCGAGCTGTATTTAATTAGCTGCATTATAGCCCCGAGCCTCTTTAGAAGCTGTCGTTAAATTTAATTGTTTTTATGACCCTTGAATATTTAATAAAGTTAGCACCTGAGTGCTGGTATTTTAGAATAACTGTGGAAAGAGGTTTACTGCGAGTTTGGGTGAAACAAATATTAATACATTTCTCTTTGTTACAATTGGAACGATGTAGGATCATTTAGGTTTCTAATTTTCATTACTACGAAACTCAATACTAAATTTTCTTAGTTGTAATTGTTTTGATTTATAATCTAGTTCTTGAGTAGATAGTTAATCTAGTTTTAGTTTAGACTGCTCTTCACGACATGATTTTGTCCATGTTTGTAGATTTTCTGAAAAAAATCTGAAGAATTATAATTTGGAAGACATCACTATTAGTGATAAGGCCGCCCATTGTGTATATGTAAAGTAATTATGTATCTCCTTTAAAAATAATTTTAGTATCGTATTTTATTGTATAAATAATGAATTTAGTACACAAGGCATTTATTTAAAACACCAAGCTATAGAAATAAAACTTTCCATTATTTTTTTCTATCTCAACAAATATAAATTCCAATAAACAACCAAAATATATCAACATTTTTAGATCAAAGTGATTTCAGTAACTTGATAAAATTCAATAACCCAAGAAACGATTCAATAGAACGCAGAGTATTGCTTTCGTAACCCCAACAGAATCGAATTCTTTTGTCTCGCTTATCGCGGCCCGGATCCGGTAATCCGAGCGAGACAGATATAAATCACTGAGTGTCGGTTGCGAGACAAGAAAAATAAACGTGTCGTGTGTGAGTTTTATTCGTGTGGAGTGGGACCCGTAGGTACATTGTTTATTTAATTACTTAGTTGCATTATTTAAGTAAGTATATTGAGACTTTGGCCATCGCACTAAATAATTGAATTTACACGTGTTTTCAGGCGATTGAATTTACACGTGTTTTCAGGCGATTGAATTTACACGTGTTTTCAGGCGATTGAATTTACACGTGTTTTCAGGCGATGGCCAAGTCTTAATATATTTATATAAAACATTAAAGAATTTTAATATTGATATGCGTCACTATAAGATGCTGTTAATTATTACGTAACAACTTAATGCTTCGAGTACGGAGATTCCAGACACAATTGATTTTCAATTGTTATGGACCACGTTCGTGGTCTTAGTGACTGGACGTATTAAGACAGAAGGTCGCTTAAGTAGAGACTGAATAAATTAATAACCGACTTGGTATTACATGGATCTCACAACTTTTTACCGCAGAACAACTGAGTTGCGCGACTTGGTTTTCTTGACAAGTATTGTTTTTGATGGGATCTCATTTCTTTTTGTATTTTGTTGACAGTTCTACTTTTTTCCTTTTCGGTACCTTCTACTTATTGTATATTATGTATATCTACCAGCAACGAATTTTCTTAAAGCTCTTACTTATGAACTTTTCTTACTTTAGTACATATTTCGTATATACTTGGCGTTGCGACAGCGCCCTCTATACCGGTATTTTCTAGATTTTTTAGTTTTTCCTTAATTCATACACCAAACACTACTTATATTCCAAATTTGAAGCTTCTAGGTCTGCTAGAAGTGCCTTAGAGTTTTGATGATCGGTGAGTCAGTCAGTCAGTGAGTGACAAAATTAAGAAATTTGACCCGTTATAATTCTTAAAATACTGGTTCAAATTGAATGAAATTTGAAATATACCGTGTCTTTACAACTCTGCATGGTGACTGAAAATTTCAGTCTTCTAGTTTTATCCACAACGAAGTTACAGGGGGTCGAAAATGGCCTGAATTGCTTCGAGAAAAGGATGGTACGGCCGGCCGTGACGCTTTTTTGCTCGACTTGGTGGGGGCACTGCCGTTCCCCCAGATTGTCTTGACAGTTCGCTTCAAAAAGAGGGGTAAAAGTAAAGTAAAGTAAAGTAAAAAGTAATTTATTTAACAAAAGTACAATAATACATAGTTATTGGTAGTACGATGAGGCTACAAAAGTTAATAACTGTGGAGTATCCTCATCGCCCTCCTCCAGGCTCTATAAATAAATACATATTAATCTAGTTTAAATCTAAATAAAAGTTTAACAATATTTCAAGTTTATATTCTATTGATTCTATTGATAGGTGCTTAAACTAACATGCAATTTTATACAAAGATTATTTATTTAAGTAATTAATAATTGTAATAAATTAGATTAAATAAAATTAGCTAAAAATAAAATAAAATTTGGTTCTATTATGTTCAATCAGTATTATTGCTTTTATATTAAGTAAGTGTTTGACGCACATCACGCGTAGATAATTGATGACATCAGGTTCTTGAGAATCTGAGCAACAAAATCTATGCAGGAGTGATGTTAGCGTGCGCGTGAGTGAGTTGGGTGTGTATTTATGTTTGTATGTATGTGTGTGTGTGTGTGTGTGTGTGTGTGTTTGTGTGTGTATGTATGTGATTAATGGGTGTTGTGAATAAAAATATAAATAATTATCAAAAATTACGCAGGGTGTTATAAGTTTGAGGTGTCTGACTGCCTAGGATAGAGCTATTTCAATTTAGTTTTTTTATGCAAGGTGAGTTTGGCGCGAGTGTTCTTACACATGTTTCATGAAAATCGGTTGTGCAGTTTAAAACTAGTGGGGTGAGAGTGGGGAAGGAAAACCGAAAATTGCAAATAAACTTGAGTATCAAATTAAAGCGCATCGCGTGCACATTACAAAATATTATGGTGTTTTTACTTATTAAAATTAAGGCATCGGAATCGGGGGTTATTCTTAAATTTTAACTTTAGATTTTTCACACTGAGAAGCGATTGGAAGTCTTAAGATTGTCTCAGAACAATCTTAAGACTTCACGGCACGGAACTCTAAAAGGGCATTTCAGACGCATTTTCTCAGCTCAGCGTGTAGATCTTTATAAGCTGGACGGTAAATAAGCGGAGACGGAGCGCAGGCTTAGATTGCGTGCTAAGTGTCTGAGCTGGAGATAAATTGCACTTGTTTAGATGAAAATTTAATTCAACAGTGTGTTTATTTAGTAGTGAGTCTGCGTGAAGTAGATAATGCGAGTATTGCTAGCGTTTTGCTAAAGATTCGAAATGGTCAAATCTATGGTTACTTCACTAGCTTTTTATAATGTAATACGTAGACGGGTGACCGCTCTTGCTGCATTTCTGGCATATTTTTTTTTGTTTTTAGTTTTTTTTTTAAATGTGTTTAAACAACCCTGTACACTCAACCCTGGGAGTAATATGATTCCATCTCGTACATATCAAATTTATTTCATTCATATTATGTATTATTGTTTTAATCACAATCTTTGTTGAAGAAAAGTGCCAATATTGATGAGGATGGATCATAAAGATCTTAGATTTATCCAAAAACTGTGAGAAACCCAGAATGAATTCTCTTATCCATAACACTAAAGACGGCATAATGACAAAAAAGCTGTCTGCAAAGTGTAGACGCATTCATAATAATCATCATCACCCTATTAAAGTTCCCACTGCTGGGACACAGGGACTTCTCGCTTGACGAGAGAGATTAAGCCTTAATTCGCCACGCTGGCTAAGTGCGGGTTGGAGAATGTCACATGTCCTTCAAACTCTTTTAAAGTTCTCAGAATATGCCGTTTTCCTCACGATGTTTGCCTTCACCGTTAAAGCACGTGTTTAAAGCGTACATAAATTGAACAAGAAGAAATTCCAGAGGTTCGTGGCGGGGTTTGAACCAACGACCTTCGACCGAACTGGAAGTCGAATGTCCTCCCACTTAGCCAGCACGGCTTCATAATATCCCTAGTGAATTAAGAAACTTTCAAGTAACCAATTTACACCTAAAATTTAGAAATGATTGAATTAACGCTTAACCGACTTCAAAAAGGAGGGGATGTCAATTCCTCCGCTTTTTTGTGCACTATTTAATTTCCAAAACGTTGAATTAATATAACTCTAAACTGAAAATTTAAGAAA
Organism: Gymnoscelis rufifasciata; assembly: GCA_929108375.1. Lineage (NCBI taxonomy): Eukaryota > Metazoa > Arthropoda > Insecta > Lepidoptera > Geometridae > Gymnoscelis > Gymnoscelis rufifasciata. The sequence continues at coordinate 15,123,131 of OV815314.1, forward strand.
AACCCCCGATTCCAATGCCTTAATTTCCTTTAAAGTAAAAAACCATAATTTTTGTAATGTGCACGCGACGCGCTATCATTTGATACCCCACTCGAGTATATTTTCAGATTGTCGGTTTTTCTTCCCCACTCTAACCCCCATAACTTTTAAACGGCACAACCGATTTTCATGACAAATAAAAAAAAACTAAATTGAAATCGCTCCATCCGTTCGGGAGCTATGATGTCCCAGGCAGACAGACAGACATACACGTCAAACATAAAACACCTCTCTTTTTTGATCGGGGGTTAAAAATGTGGTCAGGTAGATAAAATTCACTGGCTCTTTAATAAAATTCATTATTTCTATTCAAAAACTTTTCGAAGCTTTTATGAGTAACTCAAACAGGCGTAAAGGTCGCGATAGTAAAGTTTGCGGTCGCAGTGTGCTGGCCGCGCATCTGTCTCCGCGAGCGGCCGCGACGGCGACACACCGGGCCGACCACAGGTACAGTGCCGACTGATGCCTCGGGTTAGGGTTACATTGTTAATGTTGGTACTATGATTAATGTATCTCATCTTTAAGTTTGTGGGAAGAAAATAATTTGGTATTCAATTGGGTGCGTGAAATTGGTGCTAAAAATTTAAAAAAAAACCTGTGAAAAATTAGTTTGAAGCAGTGTTGGCTGAGTGGGAGGACACTCGACTTTCATTCCGTAGGTCTTGGGTTCAAACCACGCCACATCCGCGCCGCTTTAACGGTGAAGGGAAACATCGTGAGGAAACCGGCATGTTCTGAGAAATGACATTTTTTTTTTCATTTGACCTGCTTATGTTATTCCCTGTGCTTCTAAGAAAATTTCTTAAGTTTCAAAAATAATAACTTACCTTGAATAACTTTCGCTATCATTATAAGTATGGTTAATTAATCATTAAATTGTCAGTTTTTAAACATCTCAGTATGCCTCCGTCGTGTCCAGTGGTGGGGTCAGATAGGCCGTGATTGATGAGCACTTCAGTTTAAACTTGTTGGTTTACCTGCGGCCGACCCTGCCCACTAGTGTGTTGGTTTTGCCCAACTTCGCCCAACAACGTGTTGGTTTTGGGCCAACTTTCGAGCTTGTTTGAGCAGGCTCGTTACCTAAATAACTGCTTACCTTCATTTTGTAGGTGAGGAGTTTATGGTTGAGGAAAGTTAAATGCTTGTTGGGAAGCGTAAGTGGACCAAGGTTATAATTATTATATTTTGTTTCTTGGCTAAATAATGAGATGCAACTTAAGGCCACCTTGTTTCGAAGATTTAGGCATTTTACTCGCCCAGTCGACTTGCATGCGCGTTACGCGGGAGCCGACTTGATATGAACTCCGGCGAACTTTGTCGGCAGCAAGAACGCCACAATACAGCATAATGCAGTAGCTACGGTGATTTTAATTATAAAAAAATACGGTCAATAATGACCGTATTTTTTTAGTACATATATTGATTATTTTATTGACTATATTCTTTTATTTGATTGAAATGAAAGTTTATTGTAGTAGGTATGTAGGTATTGAATGTATACATAATTTTTCTTACTAAACTTTTTGAATTAGTGAGGTAATAATTATGATTGAAGCATTTGTGGTAAAGAATACAAACAACAAAATGAAAACAAACAATTGTTATGTACAATATTTATTCTCATTTATAAAAAAAATACATTTTATATGAGGAATAAACTGCTTTTTTATTTCATTGTAATTTAGAGTTCTAGTGCTAGGTCCTGATTGCAAATTAATAATGTTTTGCGATAAAAAAATCTCTTTTTCTTTATTTTCGGATTTTGATTTTGCGAATCCACCGGGATTCGCATTCAAGTGTCAGATTCCGTATAGATGCAACCAAGAGTGTGTCTGGGGTTGACGATTTCTGGCAGCAGACATTGGACAGGTGGTAAAAGTGTGATAATTTTGATTCCATCTTTGATTTCCAAAATTCATCATCTTTTTCGATTCGTTCGATATGTACTGTTATTATACAATGTTATTATACAGTTGCCGAATATTTAAATGACAAAACCATTGGTAAATAAATGTAATGTGTAATTATTTTTAATCATTAACTAATATTTTATTTTATTTAATCTGATTTATAAAATTATTGACATGTTTATTTTTTAATTATATACAATTATTATTTAAAATTTCTTATTATTAAATGGTTGTTAATCAAAATGTTGCACGCTCCAATGGGCAAATTACATTGATACAAAACCTTATATAATACCTACCATTTAAACTACATGTAATAATGCAATAAAGATACTTTGACTTTGACTAGTTCTTTTTCCCGGCCCAAATACTAAATAGACATTGCCGTCGCGACGGCAATGTCGCGCAGTTGTCCTTGTACTTGTAAAACCAATTACGGTTTTTATTAATTGTTGTAGTTTCACTTCTGGCGTGTGTGAATCGCACACACACCTTTTTTTTCACGTCGCACGTCGCTCGTCGGGCGGGAAGAGCACTGGCACAGGTCCGTCGTCGGTAAGCGCCACCGCGCGACTGACGAAGCCCGCGGGCGTCGCGCCGCTCGCGGGTTTGTAGGTATTTAGGCATAATTAATAGAAAAATAACACTAAAACACGCACCTCAGCGATTTGCACTAGAAAAATGATTTATCTAAAGATTGGTGTAAAAATAAGGTCAATAAATTTATTTTTTTAGGCACAGTATTGAAAATGTTTTTTAAAAAGAGGCAACTTTGGTATTTTTTTCTATCGAGCGAAGTTCATCTTATTGTGTAAATGTAAGCGAATTGCACTCTGTAAGATCCTCAACTGAAACATATATTTTTATCAAAATTTTACGTCAATTTTTGACTGATTCATATTGATTTTAAAAACAGCATTTGCGGTATAAGGGGCCCTTAAAACGCTTTTTGAAGCTTTCATTTTAAATAAGTACCTAATTACAGCTCTTTATTTGAAAAACAAAATGAACACTTTTAATTACTCGACAACGAAACGCAAAGGAGTGGTTATGTGTTTAACAGTATATGTTTGTATGTAAATACAACAGACATTTTATACCTATGAAGAGTTCTTAGAGTTTTCCCTGACAAATCATAAGTAGCTGACATACCAATTAATTTGCTTGCATTGACATTCCACTTGTATTTTATAGAATTGTATTGATTTATTATTTAAAACTTCCATATGTGTTATTGACTAAGTATTTGCAATTTGACATATTTATTAAGTAATTGAATTTGATTATTTGTTTTGACATTATTAGTACTAAAAAACAGTGTAACCAAAATGGAATTGTGACGTATAATAATATTATCAATAAATGACTATTAATTACTATTACTATAAAATGTTTCTTTGTCCCACAATACAGACCAAAAGCCTGGACCGAATTCTATGATTCACAACGTCAATTGATTCCTCTAAATACGGCGAGTATCACTAAAGACAATTTTGTAAAACAAAAAATAAAGTCAAGAAACTATGTATGTCTTGTGGAATATCTTTAAATAGGTATTTAAAAATCATGTTTAGTTTGCTTTTGTTATTTTTTGATCCGACTGACGGTTGGTTACAGTTAGGAGCTATATCGATAAAATAATCGAATTTTGGTTTATTTACATAAATACAAAAATTATTACTATAGAGTGTAATAGTCTGTTTAATCGTCAGTTGCGAGTTGTTAACTAGTAAGCGCCGAAGCAGCGCAACGCGGCAATCGCACATTCCGACATTACGTAAATTGTATGGCAGACATACACACACGGCATGGGAAACCTGCTAACATTTTGTGGGAAGAAGAATCACGTATGGTATGGTAAATGGTATGGTCAGTATGTTAAAGTTGATAATTAATTGCAGGCTGTTTTAAACTCATCATCATCACCCTATAAACGTTCCCACTGCTGGGACACAGGGACTTCTCTCTTGACGAGAGAGATAAGGCATTAATTCACCACGTTAGCCAAGTGCGGGTGTTTAAATGTCATAATGTATTTTAATTACTTTATGTTTTTTGTATTTTATTTATACGTTTCTAAGATTTGTTATACCTGTTTTTTTTTAATAAATGATTTTGTGTCTTTTATCTTTAAACTCTTCAAAGTACTCGTAACATGTACCTAAGTTTCCTCACGTTGTTTGACGTAAATGTGTTGAGCCGTTTCAAGGCGAAAGTGGGGAAGAAGAACCGAAAATCTGCAAATATACTTGAGTGGTGTCTCAAATGAAAACGCATCACGTGCAAATTATAAAATAATATGATTTTAAACTTATAAGGAAACTAAGGTTTTGATATCAGGGGATTAACTTAAATTTTAAGTTTAGATTCATTCATTTATTATTTTTTATTAATAAAAGATTTTGTTATGTTCTGTTACATATATCACAAACGCAAATTATCTGGACATGTCATCGTTGTACTGTTCGTGTCCGTGTGCCTCTGACCGGGCGCGCGGCGATGCGGCCGGCGTGTGTTCGCAGCCAGTTACGCGTCGAGTTATATGCTGCGAGTGTTGCCAGCTGGGAACTTCACATATTGCTACTTTTATTTTATTTTGTATTGAATTTGATGCGTTAAATACGGACTGTTGTTGCAGTGCTCGTGAGCTTGTACGAGTCTATACCTACAACCCAGTTTATTTTTGGCGAATATTGTGGAATTTAATTGTAGATTTTTGCATGACAGGACTTTTTTAGGACAAATAGACAGAAGGTGTTATTATTTTTATTTTGAAAGGGGTTCCAACTTTTTGAAGTACCTGTAAAACTTTGATTTGGCGGCCAGTGATGAAAATAATGTCAAACTACAGAATAAATAATGACGAACAATAAGTGTTACAAAACCGAACCACTAATGTGTACGGTTTCTGAGATGCTTGGGTTCTAAACACTATTAGAAATCTGCATCTTGAAAAATCTTGATTCTACGGCCAGTGATGAAACTCATGTTTATGACAGATTAATTGCCTGTTAGCATTTACTTTAAACCAAGCCCAATTTTGTTTTTATTTTAATATCCCCTTAAATAAGTTAACTCATTATCACTGTTAAGTGTATCTTTGTTTATATTTCGCCGATAATATAGTAAGTCGAATAAAATATTAATGAGAATTAAATTAATTAAATATTTTAAAGCTGTACTACTGTACTTTACTTTTGGATTAAGAATTGTTTTATTTAAGTACATTTCAATATAATCTTTATTGAAATATTTTACTTGGTCAAAATTATATATAACGTAATTAATCCACTGCGGTTAATTAATAAATAATATTATAAGCTTTTGTGGTTTGTGTCATAAAGCCGAATATCTGTATTGGAGTATGTTGTGGTGAATAATTATTTTATGTGATTTTGGTCAATTTTGGTCAACCGAAAACATCAGTCAGTTTTTAATTGAATACAGCCATATAAATTATGATTGTTTATGAATCAAGTACTTAATTAGTAGTATTTCAACATTACTAGGTAAATTAATTTTAACATAGTTTATTACATCTTGCTTTGATTTTGAATGCGTGAAACATTGTTTACTTTTAACCGCTCTATTGCTAAAAACTGCATTAAAATGCGTTGACCGGACGATTTAAAACATTTACAAGCTTCGATAACGGAATCAGACATGACCAATCCAATAAGGGTTCAGTTTTAGCCATTTGGGTACGGAACCCTTATAAACGGAAGATGCGCTGTTTTGTTTTTGTTATGTAAGTTATCTCAGTACTTTATTCTCCGATAACCAATATCATGATTTTTCTGCTGCGGCTTACAATGTCCTATTATTTTTTGTCCTTGTGTACCTACAAGTCTTCCAAGTTTTATAAAATTCGTTAATAACCCAAAAACAAAAGTAACTTTGATAAAATAACTTCATTAAATTAAAAGTTGTGATTCCAAATGTTGATGACATGTCGGAAGGAAGCTAAACTGCCCGAAGTTTTTAATTAAAAAGTGGTTTTAGGCGTCGCCGCGCTTAGATATTATCATGGTAAAGTTATACCATGGGATTTTACACGAAAACTGAAATGTAACTATTTAACGAATTCATTCATTCAATTCATCCATGAGTGGGCAATACTAGTAAATATCTAGAAAATATGATAATAACTACCCAGGCGATATGAATAGAAGAAAATAATTCAAAATTAAATAGAAATATTTTCGGAAAATCCACACAATATTTATTCCCGAAGTAAGCTCTAAGCTTGTGTTACGGGTACAAGACATTTCATGTACTTAATATAACATACTAAGAAAGATACATATTTTTTTTATTATTCATATTAAACACCAAGGAGAAAGTGCTTGCAGAACCTCGGCGGGAGTCGAACCAGCTACCTACCTTCACCCACCGCGCCACTGGGGCTTATTATAATTGTTTGCTTTATGTTATTAAATTTGATCGAAAATATGAATTTGTATGCGATTTTTTTTAAATTATACGCACCAAAAATAGGCCGGTACGGCATACTTTAGAGACTACCCATGGTCAAAAACTTGGTCATCGAATTGTCCTGTAGCCATGCTTAGATTTTTCTATACTAAAACAAATAAATTATGTTGTAGTAAGTATCTTACACTTATGTTTTACGTCTATTTGATATTAGATTTATTATGCATATATTTAGGTAAATTTACTATACGAGTATAGATAGATAGAACATTCTTTGTTACACACACCAATAAACAAAATATTTACAAAATTATTGATAGTAAAATTAAACCTAGCATGTTTAATGGGCGGTCTTATTGCTTAAAGCAACGAGTATTTATTTAATCACTCTTGATTTGTAATAATTCTGTAGGTATTTATACAATTTGCACACAGATCCCCTTTTATGTCTTAATAATCCTATCCATTTAAGGTTGTCTGGTAGATAACGCTGTCAAGCGATAAACTCTCTACTAAAATTGTCACATAGTGTCAAAAAATCTTTTATTATGTTCGTGTTTCAAATGTGTGCGCAATAAATAATTATTATCTTATCTTAATATTATAGATGGGAAAATATATCTGTTATATAATAATAATAATATTATGTAATATTGTACAGTAAAAGTATTTGTATTTGTTCAAAAGAAACCATTATTCCACATAATATCTCTCTCCGTCAACAACATTGGCAGCACCAACAAGCACAGATACCGGTTTCGGTTAGCTAATGATACCGGTTTCGGTTAGCTAATGATACCGGCTTTCATCTTGTTATTTTTACTGAGAGCTCCGCAGTACCTCATTTGGAATGGAAATTTCAGTCCTGTAAATATGAAAGGAAAACAGCACGAGGCAAATCATCAACGGTTTTTTTGTATCGGCTAAAAACGAGTTTCAATGAAAAGGGAGCTTATATTGAAATGAGGAAGCGTAATCTGGGGCGCCTTTGCGCCACTTTATGTAATTTTGCGCTTAATCAGAATAAAATGAAATAATTCCTTTGACTATCACTGGCTGTGGCCGCAGAATTTCTAATATTGGCCTTCCTTATATACTTGATCGTAATGATAGAAAGAAATAAAATATTTATCATTCCACACTACAGAATATTATAACCAGTAAACAAAAATATTTATATTGTACTGTGTGTGGACCAAAAGGTTTTGCCTTAGCCTTATGTAGTTACGATGCACAATTCGTAGCAACGCTGGTTTTCAGGCAAATCCTCGGTGAGTGTGGACACGGATTACACACGTACTTACAATTAACTAACTAGCTTAAATACAAATAAAATAAAAATGTCTAACATTCAATTATATTTATAATACTACTGTGAACCGCATATTACCAGTATATAATATCTCATCAAAAACAATACTTGTCAAAAAAACCAAGTCGCGCAACTCAGTTGTTCTGCGGTAAAAAGTTGTGATCCATGTAATTCCAAGTCTTCAAATTTCGTCTCAAAATTCTTTAATGTTTTACATAAATATATTAAGACTTGGAGTGAACCGTATCTGGGGGCACTACCGTGCCCCCAGATACGGTTCACTCGAACCTAACACCAAGGCTCTAGCCCAGACGGCTAAAAAATGAGAGAAAAGAGGCGCTCCATTTGTCAGTCATGGCCTTAGGTGATAGAACGGTTAAATAGAACCAGACACATCGGCGAAATAACAAATACCAAATGTGCCAGTAAAGGCAACAACTATGGTGATTATGTACGTAGGTCTTTAAATTTGTGTATAGAAAGTCTAGATGCGTGATTTTAAAGATAAATTCTAAATGTAAGCTGGAAACAGTGCTCGACCGAGCCGTGCGTCCTGAGCGGCGTCAGTGGGAGCGTTCATAAACTTGTATTGATATAGCTACGTCGACCGACGGTCGAGCACTGCTCCTGCCTCATAGGCGAGCTATTCTTGAAAAATCATAAAGAATCACGTGGCGTGGATGATGCATCGTTTGGGGGACGTCCCCTTTGCTACCGACGTAACGCTTCCTACATGCCTCTATAAATCACGTCACAAAAACCAACAAAACACCTTATTTTTATACTAAAATCTGCAATCCTTATACAACAGAAAACAAAGGCGTTTTATCAGGAATTTCCATAAGACAACAAAGGGTTTACGTCCTGAACGTAAACGTGGAAGAGCCTACGTGGTTACGTTTTGCATACGGATCATCTGAGAATACGTACGCCTTGTTAATAGTTCTACGTGATATTACGCTCAAGCGTAAATAACTTATGTGACATTGAAGGCAACAAGACTTGCGTTTGCAACGTGATTACTTAAATTTAGTATGAAAGTTTCTGCTTGTTAGATATTGAAAAATCTGTTTGTATATTTAAAAATATGGATACAAAAAAGCGGTAAATTATTTTGATAACAACTGCTTTTCGGAGAAATAGAGTAACTAACTTAACAATAATATGCATCGATAGCTGATAAAATGAAAACCCCTTTCTTGATAAGTCGTTAAAAACAGTTATCGGTCCATATCTCTTACATATTTATTTGTCTAATATTATTTTTATATTCTTAGAATGAATTATATTTGTTTTAGGAATAATTAGTAAATACTATGATTTGAGCCACTATTAGAAAAATGAGTAACTAGGTAACTATGCTTGATACCAAAAAAAGTTATAAATATTATTGTGAATTGTAGTTGTCTAAAATCATTTACATACTCAAAGGCAAAATAAAGGCAAAACGAATGACTCCCAGATGAACATCCAAAGTATAAAAAAAAATAATAGGTAATAATTCCACGATGGTATGTTTTAGACAGGTAATACAAATATTTCTGCACTTTTCCGAGCACTAGCGCTAAAAACCTTTTTATATGCAGGGAAAATTCACAAGAGCTCGTAAGCTGCTTCAGTATTAAAAAGATGAGCTCTTGACCTACTGGGCCATTCGACTGCGCCGGATCTATTTATACCAATAAACCAGCTTACTCAGACCTCCGAGGTTCGAATCTGTCGCTGCCACTGATATGCGGTATGCTATTCATATTCTTTTGTGACAGAAGTCGCTGAACAATAGCTGTTGCAAATCGTTGAAAATTTACGTAAAATATTTTGAAAATAGTGAAACACTATTATTCAATTTATTATTAGAAGTTTTCGTGTAAGAAATGTTAAGAAATAATATTAATACATTATAATTATATTAGTATAATTTTATCAGGTGTCATAAAGTAATTGTGTCTTATACTTGCAACATCAAGAAAAAAACATTTATTTGAGAAATAGAGTACATATACGTACAGATTACTGAAGTAATTATGAGACTACAAAAGTTACTCAAGCTGTGCAGCTGTTTCATCGCTCGACTTATGGTACTAATTGGTTGTACAACATTAATAAGAAGTTTTAACTATAATTATTTATTATTAACCGTAGTGAATTTTGTTGATCAAGTTTCAAATAGCTTAGCCAATTCGACTGAAAATAGTTAGTAAGAGCAATTTACTTAATAAAACATTAATTAACAGACTAACGACTTGCCTCCCACATTTGTAAAAAAAACAGATCAGCGGTGTTTGAGATTATCGAACAAACATACTGACTGACAGAGGTGGCGGGCGACTTTAATTAATAAGTTACTAGCTTCCCACCTTTGCCAGCGTAGTAATATTTTTTGAGTAATAAGTAGCTTTTGTTAATAACTGGGAAAACAGTTATATACGTGCCAAATTTCATTCAAACCAGTTTTAAATAAATAAATAAAATAAAATCGCAATAATTGACTTTCTCGCAAAGCTTGTTATTTTACTGCGGTGAAAACTAGCCCATGTGTTATTCTGATATATAAGCTATATTATTGTGAAGTTTCATCAAAATGCAATCATTAGTTTTGCGTAAACGAGCAACAAACACACTGACATCCTCACGAACATTCGCGCTTACAATATTAGCAGGATTGAAGTATTACGGAAGTCAGACTGGAATGCTGTATACTATTTATATTTCTTTATGCAGAAAAAAATTAAGACGCATCCCAAACCTTCGCACGCAGGATTCGAACCTACAGCTCCGGGAAAGGCTACCAATTACACAATCACGTTAAATTTAATAAAAGTGTTAACCAAAAAATTGAGATTTATCACTTATTAAAAATCATTAATATGCTGTATACTAGTTTCCTCACACCGTAAGTTCACCACATTTCATCGTATACTTCGGATGAATATACAAGGGTCTAGTTAAGATGGCATACGTGGTTCATTACCTCCTTTTAATGTAGTTAGCGAGTTGTACAAGATGCTGGCTCATTGATTCCGAGTTATTTTACGATACGTGAATATTCGCTCCATTCAAAGTATTAAACACGAGCCACGTTCATAAATAGGTTAATCTATGAATAAGGAAAAAGGTGGAAATATTATGATTTAAGACAGACAGATGTAGTTGATAGGTAGGTAATAAGTTCGTACCTGTAGCTGTGGTAGGTTCAGGTGAAAATAAGTCCGACAGGTTAGGTTTCACACACTGTATTTATCACAGCAAACACTACAGTTTTATAAGAAGGAGCGGAAGGCACAGCACAATGAAAGTTACAGTAAACAATTAACACGGACAGAAGATAAACATTACACAGAGCGAGAAGATAGTTTAACACCAACAGATTTGCCAAATCTTTTGTTAACGATAATAACAGCGAAAGTAAGTAGTGCGCGGTAGGAAGGTTCCATACGACTGTCTTTTGTTTTCGAATTCCGTTGAGAATTAAATAAGTGAAGTTGAGGGTAGAAGAATAAACTATCTAAGAGGCGAAAGTAAGAACATAGTGTGAGTGTATGAACGGTAAGTTAGAGTTAAGATTAGATGTATAGAAGTATGAACATAAGTATGAACTGAAAGTAATTGTGAAAAGTAGATAATATGAAAGTAAGTAAGTGTGAAGACAAGGCGTGAATATTATTATGATGAAATTTTATTAATTAAATAAATACGTAATAATAAATAAATAAATACATGTGAACCCCACAACAGAGAATAGAGTTTTAGCCAATCACCATGTTCTTCATCATGAGAAACGTCTTTCCATCCAATATACCTCAGTTCCTGAACACGAAGGTATTTAACCAGTGTGTGTTGCCAGTGATGACATATGGCTCCGAAACGTGGTGCTTCACCATAGGCCTCATAAATAGGCTCAGAGTTGCACAACGAGCTATGGAAAGGGCTATGCTCGGGGTTTCTCTACGGGATCGAATCAGGAATGAGGAGATACGTAGAAGAACGCGGGTCACCGACATAGCCAAACGAATTAGCTTGCTAAAGTGGCAATGGGCAGGCCATGTAGCACGCAGAACAGATGGCTGTTGGGACCAACTAGATGGACGGACGACCTGGTGAAGGTAGCGGGTTCGCGGTGTTTACAAGCTGCTAACGGCCGAAGTCACTGGAAGTCTTTGAGGGAGGCCTATGCCCAGCAGTGGACGTCCCACGGCTGATAGGATGATGATGATGATGTTATTTTCCTCGCCCCCGACTTTTGGCCTACAGCAGTCTTATACCGACTCTTCAGGGATGTGTTAGCTACCACACTCTGGAGGTAATCTTCAAAAATGCGTTAATTTACGCTTTTTTTGTTTTTCAATATAATTATTATGAAGATGATGATTCACGCAGAGAAACAGATTACATTATTTCGTCTTGATTTTTTACACAAATTAACTATATTATTTTTAGCATATAATAAGGATTAGCCTGCGCTACTTTACTTCGTTGCAGTAAAATATATCTTTCCGTGGATATATCCATTATAATAGAGCACTGCGGGCGCCGATGTTTGATTTAAACAGAAATTAATTACGTAAGGCAATTTATACTTCAGAGCCAGCGTTACCGATAATTTCCTATAATTTGTCCATAATTTGATACTTTACCATGTATTCGTAATATTCGCTTTGTAATTATAATTTTGTTCTGACAGCGGCTACGTGAAAATACTTTAGTAAGTGGATACTATTTTTAACACCCGACCAAAAAAGAGGAGTGTTATAAGTTTAACGAGTCGGTCTGTCTGTCTGTCTGTGTGCCTGTCTGTCTGTTTGTCTGGGACATCATAGCTCCCGAACGGATAGTGCAATTTCAATTTAATTTTTTTAGGTACAACATTGCCTGCTGGTAAAATCCATCTCAGCTACAAGGTGTTCAGAAACGGACTAGTATTGAAATATCTAGTACAAGGTGAACCGTATACTGCAATAGTATTCACAGCGCGCGTCTGCAATAGACGCAAATCGTTTCGAATCGCCCGTCTGTGGCCGCGAAAACAGCATATTCATATTTAATAGTAAATTAAACTCTACTTATAATATAAAGGCGGAAACTTAAATTGAATAAATACATACATAAGAACTTATAAAGAAATTAGAAAAAAATGTTTTTACTCTAGCAACGCGCCAACTCTTAATGTTATATGTGTAGACCGCATTGTTTGCCAACAAACTGTCTTTCAAGTTTTAGTTCTTTCTTTATCACGACGTTTAAAATTGCGACAGAATATCGAATAGTCAAAGAATAATCATAATTATTTCGGCCATGGGCCATCTGCATATGCCTACCTCAAATATAAGGGGGTTCGACCATAACTTACCCCGCTGGTCCAATGCAAGGTGCATTGGTCTAGCGGGGTAAGTTTAGTTAAGTTAAGGGTAACCCACACAGCCTCGACAGAGATCCAGTGCCAGGGACAGAACTACGCTACGGTACAATTCTTATTTAAAATGAAAAAATGAAACAATCACTATCATCATTGTAAAGAATTTATGTTAACTTAACTGATATATAGAATTTTTAATTTATATATATATTTCATTATAATTTCAGTGTGAGAAGTCTTGTTTGTGGTAGGGCAAGGAATACCACGGTCTGTTGAGGGCGGCTTATGTCTTGAGAATGGTGTTTGCAACTCCATGTTTAATATCTATATCTATCCATACATCATACTATTATTTTATTGTATAATTGTAAGACCCCCACGTAAATCTGTGTTTATGTTCGGTGTAAATTAAAGAAACTGCTCAACAGTGCTTTGTGCTGATGCTTTGAGACTTACCGATCGACGCGTGACAAAAGATATAACTTGGTGGAATGTCAAACTGCAACTTCTATGTTCCTTTACTACCAATTAACTAGTTCAAAAATCAATTTACAGATGGAGCTACTTAAAACATGCAAGCTCTAGACCGCGCTGACAATAACGGACGAGAGTAGTGTTAATTTGTCGCATTTTCATCTTAGCCGATAAATAAAGTGTAACCCGCTGGTGTCGTGGCCGGCCCCCGGCGTCCAATCAGCAGGTATCGGGGACGTGCTCGGCGATATTACTCTCTTATTGCTTACATAATGTCTTACACCTTTACACGGATCGATGCTGTATTGCTTCCACAGAATCCGCCCGCAGTCCGGTATCCTAGACAGGGTTTGATTTTCATTTTGAGTATTATATTAGACGTTCACTGATCAACTAAAAGTTCTCTATCAAAAAAATATATCGTTTGTGTACGTTTAGAGCGGATATTGATCATGAATTATTGAGAAAATAGCAAGTTTTTAAGTGTATATTACATTTGGCGAACCTCGCATAGATGGCGGTGCGCCAAAAGTAGTATAAAGCGTAGAAGTACGCAGGTCACCGACATAGCCAAGCGAATTAGCTCGCTCAAGGGGCAATGGACAGGACATGTAGCACGTAGATGGCCGTTGGGGCCGGAAAGTTCTCGAATGGAGACCATGAATTGTCGTCGCGAAGGACGTCCACCAACAAGATGGACCGCCGACCTGGTGAAGGTAGCGCGGCTCGCGGTGGTTACAAACTGCTTCCGACCGAAGTCACTGGGAGTCTTTGAGTGAGGCCTATGTCCAGCAGTGGACGTCCTACGGCTGAAATGATGATGATGACATAGATATCGTTTAGGCTGAGAGGCTAATCACGCTCTGAGTCGAAATTCTCCATTGTATGAACTCATGACAGCCGATTGTATCCGAGCGAAATGAAAACAGTCAGCTGTTCTTTACTGCTGTAACGCTGTGTTAATTACAATATTATAGAGGTATAGTTGGAAGTATGAAGGCTTTGCTGCCTTGCTTTGTTACCTTCGACTAAACCTACATTTCCCGTGAGATCTACCATAAAATACTTTACGAAATTACACAAAGTCGCTTGTTAAATCTAGTTTAAACTAAATATCCACGCCACTGGGATTTTAAACCAGCACTCGAGCGCAGGATGGGAAATTGATTCTAAACTTTGAAAGTTGCTCTTAAGTTTTATTGTATACTTGTGGCTTCCCAGACAAGTTGCACGTTATTCTTTAGCCGCCTGCTTTTACAGCGATAATAATAATGGTTTACTTACAGTATCTTCCGCCAGTGCGCAGTGTAACAAAATTAATAAAATCTTAAATATACTAGAAGAGTGTTTTTTTACATTTTTAAGATTATAATTACTTGATATAAATAAATCGAAGACAATGGTAGCAAATTAAAAGCAAACTTCATGAGCAGCGCTTAGAAACGTAAATCTAACAGCGAGCGAACCGATTTTTACCCGACTGAGACTCCCGACGAGGAGTGGTAATGTGTTTATCAGCCTATGTATCTTTGTATGTACCTTGGAAGCTCTATACCGACCAAACGTCTGGGCCGATTTTCATGATTCACAAGTCAATCGATTTGTCTTAGGTCAGCGAGTGTCACTAAATGACGTCAGTTAACATTCAGTATGGCGACTTACATATAGAAAATTAAAAATAAAGTGAACAAACTATGTGAAGTGGGGTATTAGTTGAATTCTTTACATATAAATAGTTTTTTTTGTAAAAATTTTAAACATCGGTGTGGCAGCAACTTTACTCAAAACTTAATTTTCATAACTAACTTAGGTTTCTCTAGAGTGTTAAATTATGTTTTTTTTAAGCTGATAATGTCCCAATGGCTACTTGGCAAAGACCGCACAGTATAAATAAATAAATTTGATTCACTATCTCATTACGTATTTAACACTTAACCATTTTTACCTCATTTCATTAAGAAAAATATTCCTCGAAATCAAAATAAAGAAGCCTTTTCAATAAATTTGAACTGGGCAATTTTGTAATGGAATGATAAAACAGCTTACCAAAAGGTTATTTTAACCTTGTAGAAATATTTACTGCTATAAATCTTAACGATGAAATAAAAATATTTGTTTTCATAGAATATCAACCGTTTACTTAATACCTTAGAAGCTTTTGGTCTTAAAAATTTCAATTTACTTTAAAGAAAATGTTGCGACGACATAAATATTAAATTTAATCACTGCGGTCGATTTTGTTACGGGTCTTACTTATATGTCTGATAATTCTCTGGTGGTAGGCTTCGGCCGCGGCTTGTCACCACCCTCCGGGCTGGGCCAGTGCGTGAAGCGATTTTTTCGTGTTTCGTAATGTGATCCGGAGAAGCCATCTTCTAGGTCTTCATGTCCCATCTTAGACCACATCGTCACTTTACTTTTTTACTTCACTTTCATTTAATTATGCAACTTAATTATATTTATGTTTGTGTATTCACGGACAGTGAACTTATCATTATTTAAAGAAAAACTTTATAAAACAAAAAAGGTCTTTAATAAAATAAAATATATACATAAATATACAGTTATGGGTAAGCTCGATTCAAATGTATCACAAAGTAAAATAATTAAGCCAGTATAATTATATTTTTAAATTTATTTCTTTAATCTTATGTAAATTATTCTAAATATTGTTTAAACATGACACGCACGTAATACGGAAAACGCCGTCCACAATACGTGCGGTAACGTAACTGACAGAATTTCTTTTATAAATCAACGCCTAAATGGGTTAAAGCGGTTTTATTAAATTAAATTAAATTATGAGTACTATGTTTTGCTTCATATACTCTAAGTAAAAACAAATAATTTATGTGATCATCCTGAACATTGATATTCTCTATAGCAGTGCCAGGTTGCATTCCACTGCTAAATTAGTGTCCTTGTTCTCAAACTTTGATGGCTGCCAAAGTCACATTAGAATGGTAGTAAACATTATATAAATAAACATTTACGGAATACTAACACAGCATCACCTAAGCCCAAACTAAGCAGAGCTTGTAGTTCGGTTGTTAGGTGACTGATATACTACATAGATACATTTTGTAAATACATATACATAGAAAACACCCAGACCCGAAACCAGAAATTGTAGATCGTCCAAAATGTGGTCCCCCGGCAAGAATTGAACCCGCAACCTACTGTGCCTAAGGCGGACCTTTGCCCACCGAGCCAAAGTGGTCATCAAATTGTCTATATTGCTGATAACTTTGTTTTTTTCGCCATTATGGTTTCTTTCCCCGAGTCTAGGGGCTGTCTTTCTTATAAACATAATTATAATGAGAAATAAAAGCCATTAGTAGGTATAATCTTTTAGTAACTGATCTCTTGACGTATTTTCACTTAATTATTAAACCTGCAGCTCGACAAGCTGAATCCAATCTATATCGAAATCTAGATTTCCATACCGATTTTACGCGGTAAAAGTAATTCATAAAGTACTCCAAATATTAACAGTTAAAGTCCTATCAAAATCGGTCCCAACATTAATTTACAGCCGATTCCGAGAATAGCCGGAACAAATAAATATACAGAAAAATATCAAAAAAATATTTTGATTTGTACCCACGGTACTCATTTCATTAATTATTCATTCTGTAAAATGCTCATGCACTTAGTATATGAATATATTTGTATAAAAATCACATTTCTAATAAAAGTATTTTTATCACAAAAAATATTACAATATTAAATATTTTATAAGCAACTTCTTCAACCTCAATACCCAAAAACTATTAATTTCCGCTTTGTCCAAACTGAAATTTCCTAAGATCTTATTATCCAGTACCCAGTATCGTATTTATTTTCCACTTAAACTAGAGTGTGATTTATCACCGGTATATAATATCATCGTTTCATGAAATATTCATGAAGCGAGGTAATGTTTATTGAAATTAAAAATGGCGGCCTGCTAACCTCGCACGTTCACCATTAGTTATTTTAGGAATAAGGTTAAGTACACATGGATGGAATAATAATACGTCATACACAAGAAATATACTTTTAGTTTTCTTGGAATATATTTATCTAATTGTTTTTTTTTTTTTTTAATCTTTTTTATTAATTAGGACTTTTACCTTAAAAGTACGACAGTCCCATCATAACCTAATTCTAAATTATTAACAAATAAAACAATATGTATCTAATTGAAGTGGTTACTTTTATTGGGAGGATAATCTGGCTCGTTACGTAACGTTCGTGACATCTGGCATCCATTTCTCTGATATATTTATTTATTTACTAGCTGACCCCAGCAAACGTTGTTTTGCAAAATGAAAAATTGATAGTAGCTGATTCTCCAGACCTAGTATACGCATATAAAATTTGGTAAAAATCGGTAAAGCAGTTTCGGAGGAGTACGGTAACTAACATTGTGACATGAAAATTTTATATACTTTTGATAGATATGATCTTTGACGTTAGGAACACACCTACATTGCTTAGACAACAGTGAGTGCTTGTAATTTAATATGAACTTTATACCACAGCAATAAAGCTCAAATTGACTACGTTTTAGTTACAAATCATTTGTATGGGAAAAAGAAAAGGGCTATTTTTAGGGTTTTTCCAGCAATAATTCTAATTTTTCTCGCCGTAAAAACCATCCTTGAACTTCAACGAACATTTAAAAAAAAGATTTGGCCAAATTGGTCCAGGCGTTGTTGAGTTATGCGCTTACCAACACATTTTGCGATTCATTTTTATATTATAGAAGATAAGTTGCATCAACAAAGTGGACATGAACACAAACACATGAAGCATAAATTGAAATGATTTCTACTATACAATGTCACCTTAATTATAGATACAAACGTCATTGCCAAAAAAAAAAACATCTTACGCATACACGCGTCCACTCTTCTACGGCGCTTGCCGTATTTGACGTTATCAATTCTGTCAGGCGTACCGCGACGCCCACATTTTTTTCAAGTTTGTCTCTTTCAATTGTGTAGATGGGAAAAATATATAGTTTATTATTATTTTATTTAAATGTATACGGAACAACAAAATGTATAACTAGAGTAATACTATTTTCTCTCACTATCATCAGCCGAAGAATGTTTTCTTGTGGGATTGAGTCTCCCTTATTGATTATACACATTGCTATATTCGCCACGCCTGGCAGGCGGGTAGAGGTCCAAAAAGACCCTCTTTCCCTTCTTCTTCTTTTTATTTCCCATGACCGAGTCTTAATTAACTCACGAGAAAAGATTGAAAATCCTACACCAGTACCCGCTGCGAAGACACAATGCACGTGAAAAAAAGCTGTTTAAAGTACTGAGTGTATTTTGACAAGTCATAAATGATAGAGGAACCATTTTGTTGTGAACTTTGCCTTATTCAGAATTTTTGTTAATTGTAAGCATTTATTACAGCTTTTAATTAGGCTCAGTCTCTAGGGCTAATTAATTAGTTTTTACATTCATTATCCTCATTAAGAAACGGTGTCATATTTAACATGTTAATGTAATTAAGGTTTTTGAGCGTTTGTTGAAAAAATTGTCTAGATTTTATATTGAGCATTCACCCATCGTTTTAATTTGAATGGTTCTTAACAGGTACTAAGGTGGTAGGCGGAAAGTTATATTTGACCGTGGTTAAAAATAAATAAACAAAAAATTTTTATTTATTTCAAGAAAACTACTCACAGATAAAACATAAAACCTTAAGAACTAAAAAGCATTGCTGGTGGCGGTGGCGTTCACAACAATGCCTGGTGTAATAGTAAGGGCAGTCAGCTGACATTACTAGAACGTATCGGAGCTGGCCCGCAGCCCGCGCACCAGGGAGCAGGGAGTTATGAGTACTCTATTTAATGCAACGAAGTGTTTTGAGTTTTAGTCCAATCCATTCAGCCGTTTGTGTGTGAAATAGTCATAAACATAAATTTATAGAAGCTTAAGCTTAAGTTGTGACTGTAACTGGCAGTAACTAAATGTAGATAAGTAGGAATAAAGAAAACTTACAAAGTAAATGCTTGATTTTTCACACCAATTACATCCTGAACAAATTAACACTAAAACCTTCCTCTTGAACTGCTTTTCCTATTGCTGAAAACTGCACGAAGATCGGTTTCGTAGCTTTTGAGTAAATCCCGAACATAAAGACAGATAGGCGTGGCGGCGACTTTAATTTACAATATGTATAGATAGAACAAGATAATATATTAGCACAGAACATTGTTGATGCCGTAAAACAAAAGCTTAACTTGAGTTGGTTTCTTATGAAGGTTTTATAAAATACCCATTTAAAGGGCTGTTAACCGAGAAAATTAGAAATTTATGGAAATTCTCCCAGTTTTCCCTTGTGTAGTATTTTTTAAGATTTGGGTTTTGTTTCCTGAATATCAAAGATTATCAGCATAGCTCAAATTAACGATATTTTCAGTGAAAAAGATTAGCAAATTAGCATTTATAACCGACTTTACCACTTTTCTTTTATTTCTTCTGAAGCGGTTTTATTTATTTGAACTTTTCCCGGGCTATTTACAATAATCCACTTAATAGGTGAATATTTACTAGAATTTTACTTATCCCACTATTACTTAACTAGCTGTCGCCCTATTCGTCGCCTGCGTTTAGTCAGGATTGTAAAATTCCCGTCGGAATATTGATTATTTCGGGCCTTTGTCTTATTTCTGGAGGTTTTGTCTGTTCACGTCCGTAAGTGGTAACCCTCTGAATCCTTACACGTGACCTCCGGGTGGTGCTAAGAACAGTCTCTGGTGGTAGGCTTCGGCCGCGGCTTGTCACCACCCTCCGGGCTGGGCCAGTGCGTGAAGCGATTTTTTCGTGTTTCGTAATGTGGCCCGGAGAAGCCACCTTCTAGGTCTTCATGTCCCATCTTAGACCACATCGTCACTTTACATCAGGTGAGATTGTTGTCAAATGAAGGCTTATCGATCATAAAAAAAAAAAAAAAAATATTCCAATTTATAATCCATCACCATTTTAAATATCAGTAAATCGGTTCAGCCTTTTACCCGTCAAAGAACTAAAAACATTAAAACTGACAAACTTTCGCCCTTATTATTTCGCCGTATTTAATATTAGTCTAGTAAGATAATTTAGAAAAAGGTGAGTCTTAAATATTAATTATTTACACACAAGACAAGCTAACACACATCTATGACGTCACACTCCACTAGTGAAGTGAAGCTTCTGATTGATGGACTATTCAATAAAGTCGCGCTAAGTGTCGCATTATGACGTCATCGCCTGTGACGTCACGTGCCGGTGATGGATGGACCGGCTGAACATAACCCGATGTGTTCTGCATAATTTTAAACGGGATTTGACATGGCTTATATTGTAAGCCTGTGGGTTTTGTTTAAAACATGTTTTTTGGAAATTATTAATTCGGGGTATTTTTTTTAAGCTTGTTTGTTTTTGTCTTAGGTTGTTTATAAAATATTTAATAAAGCGATATCCGAAAGGTGAGTTTTGATATAAAATTTATGGAATACATTCCATGTTAAGAATGAGTTTATTATCCGGAAAAAACATCGTTGATAGGTACCTTATTAATTTAAAATGTCTTTATTTATCATCATTCTCTTGTTCTTATCCCATATTACGTCACCAATTAATGAATGCGGTTTTATTAGTTAACACAAAATACAAAAACACTTTATATTATACCAATCATCAAAGCAGTAATCTACGACACCGGACTGCAGTGCCGCCAACTCGGGCAGTTCTACAACTCACAGGAAGTGCCTACTCGGGGCTCCTGCGATTTAGCCGCGCCGTCAGCGTCGCCTCGCTGACAGTCACTGTCAAACTCACTGTGACGTCATTACTGTACAGGGTGAACTGCATGACCATCAATATACGACACAAGCAGAGAGTAATCTTAATACATATTATTATATATAAATCTCGTGTCACAATGTTTGTCCTCAATAGACTCCTAAACCACTTAACCGATTATAATAAAATTCGCACACCATGTGCAGTTCGATCCAACTTGAGAGATAGGATGGTTTTTACGGCGAGAAAAAATCGAATAATTTCCGGGAAAATTTTATACCCGTGCGACGCCGGGGCGGGCCGCTAGTTAAAATATAGAATACTAGTAGTGTTATTCGCATTATAATGGACTTTCCCACGGAATGACATTTTCCCAGGGTAAAAAGTAGCTTATTCCTCGCCTAGTTCTTTCGCAGGATCTAGGG
Source organism: Gymnoscelis rufifasciata (assembly GCA_929108375.1). Classification (NCBI taxonomy): domain Eukaryota; kingdom Metazoa; phylum Arthropoda; class Insecta; order Lepidoptera; family Geometridae; genus Gymnoscelis; species Gymnoscelis rufifasciata. The sequence continues at coordinate 15,144,868 of OV815314.1, forward strand.
CTCTGGAGAATCTGTGTGCCAAATTTTATTTAAGTCGTTTCGTAGTTTTTACTTGAAAGAGAAACAGACAGAGGGACTTACTTTCGAATTTATAATATTAATATGGATATAGATATATTGTAGTTGTCTATTTATAGACATAAAGGTAATACAATATATAGCCGAGAGCATCAGCACGTTTATAAAGAAACAGAAATTTAGAAAGGATAAATTATTGAAAGGTAAATACATCTAAACGTTATTAAAATAATATTCTAAGTAAAGAATCTATGTGCATACAAATAATTAAAGTATGCAATTCATTCGTCATATCAATGTAACTAACCAAAACAAAATTACATAAAAAAAACACAGTGATTTCTTTCTTTTATAATGGCAGGTCATGGTCGTCGTCCCTAACTACTCACTTGACTTTAATCAGTGATACAAAAACATACCACAACATTGTATAATCTCAAATATCAATCAAAGCATCTATCTACAACACCGGACTGCAGTGCCGCCGACTCGGGCAGTTCTATAACTCACAGGAAGTGCCTACTCGGGGCTCCTGCGAATTAGCCGCGCCGTCGCCTCGCTGACAGTACAACGGCAGTGACGTCATTACTGCCTATACAGGATGACCATCAATATCTGTCACGCACAGATAGTAGTTTCAATATACAGAATATATATTTGATGCGTCTTTATATAGAAAAAGTTTAAATATTTTCCTTATTTTAGGTATAAAGTGTGAAATAAAAGCGTGGTTTCAGTGAGTAGGTAATCTCTGTTTTTACAAGATAATTATTCATTTCGGGCTCCGTTTTCCCTAAGTCCGGTTCACGCGGACCGTTCGCCGCAATTCGGTTGAGGTAGGATAAATTTTATCCAAGCAATTATGTTGAAACAATGATACGGAAACAAAAAGCATGAACTGGAATTTATTTTTAAATCAACACATATAAACCTTTTTGAAAATATTATATCATTAAATTAGTTTTATAATGTACCAGTAAAACGAGATCGTGTAACAGCAGCTTAAGTCAACAAAACTCACGAATCTAATTCCAATTTTTTTTTTTTTTTAATAAGCTAGTCTTAAAATTTATCCCCTAGATAACCTAACAAGAATATCAAGACATATGCAATTTGAATCCACCGTGGCTACAATCGGATCCCCATCTTAATATTTCATCAGACATCCTACGCTTCCACGCTTTCCGCCGATACTTAATTTTATTTAAAACTACTGACTGGATTTGATGAGACTTTACAATAATAAAATACCACATTTTGCTACTATATCAATTATTGCACCCATTGCTAGTTAAGAAAAAAACTACTTTTTACCGCGGGATAGTTCGCGAGAAAACCCGCGCTCACAGCTAGTAATTGACATAAATGACCAACTTCTATTATGTAACCGACCCATAAGCCCAGTAAAAACTACCTTCAATCTTCAATAGAGGAAAAGTATAAGTCAGAATTTCTATAGAGTTGACAGTTGGAGAAAGTTCGAGGCCTACCCTCATTCATTGTCAACACGTCGCCAGCATAATCTAGAGGGTCACAGATGCTCCTAAACTAAGAATATTTCGAAATAAAACTTGCTCCAGCCTTTAAAACTTCCCAAACCATGATTGATAGTCGCGGCTCAAAGCTTCACTCTCCTTCAAATAGAATAAAGTCGTCTATTTAAGAGCGCAGATTCTTTAAGAGTTTTGTGATAAGGAATTTTCACTGCGTCAGTTGCAAACTAATTTACGGGTTTAGTTTCGTTTACTTTCTGAAAGGAAGAAAGTTAAACATTTATTATAGTATTTTTATAGATACGAGCAGTATTCTGTGGTACAAGTGTAATGTACAGTTACAAATAATGATATAAATTAAATATTATTTTTTTAATATATATTTCTTTCACGTGATATGAATGAGTGTTTAAGCAATAGCAAAACTATATCTTACTACATCCTAGAGGAACGGCATTTTTTTAAACTGGCATTGCAGTTCCGATATACATGTTTTATTATTTTACCTGTAATAAAGACAACAAAAAAAAAATAAGAAAAAGTTAAAAATTAATAGCATGGTTGCGGCTTTTCTTAGAGGTAAAATATATTAAGATCTTCAAAAGTCTCAAGGTTTGTCAAAGTGAAACAACACTAGATTAAGCTCGCAGTGTCATGAATAAGTAAAAAACCGCTCCCCGAAGGAACGCTCTCAGACGTCAATTACTGCAAATGCGCTCGTGGGTGGCAGGTTTAAAAGTTTTACTCAAAAAATTCTTAAGAAAATCCTTTCCAAAACAAACAAATTCATTTTAAAAAACATTTATTAAATAAGTTAATTTATTCCGGCTATTACGTTTACTGTGACACTGAGGCAGCCAGAAAAAGAAAATAAATTTAATAAGCAATCCGTCCTGGTCTGCACATTAACGAATTATAAATATAACTTTTCTCTTTAATTGCTCTCTTTTCTCTCTATCTTTATAAAAACCACTCCAAAATCTCTTAAGAATAAAATCTAATTTAAGAAGACTGACAGACGCGCTGCAACATCTGGTTCTGTGGAAAGCTTTGGGCTTGTGTTGCGACAAATGACAACTTGAACTGTCCTTGTTACTCACTTTGACATTTGTGAATGTTAGAAAGAGATAAACAAAATTTATGATAACTTAAAACAGCTTTGCTGAACCTAAAGAAGATAATTTAAAACCAAACCGTCTGATATGAAAAATATCATAACTTAAAACGGGTAACATAACAATAAATCACAATAAAATACCCAAATAGAGGGTAGGTACACCGTTTTATTTTTGAATAACCATCTGCCCAAATCTCAATGACAATTCAGTTGTTTCCGTGATCATGGCGCTTGCAACAAGTCGACATATCGGTAAACTCAAAAAACCGTCAAATCATGGTACGTTATCCGGTGCAAGTTATAAAAAATTATACGTCACGATTGTATTAAAACCGAATGACAGATCTATTTCATATTGAGAAACAACTTTAATTCCATCACATTATATGACAATTCCCTAGATATAACTACAATTGTAACATAAACAAGAGTGTACCTGTGAAAAAATGCTCCGGTATGCATGGCGCGCTGACAGCTGTCAAACTCAAGTCAAAGTTCACTGTAGTCAGATCAAACCGAAAGGCAGATCTATTTCACATTGAGAAACTACTTTCTTTCCATCACATTATATGACAATTCCCTAGATATAAATATAAATGTAACATAAACCGTACCATAAACCGTGCATAAACCGTACCTTTATTCGAAACTAAAGTTCGCAACAGCTACTAAGGGGAATAACCTGCGTTCTATACGATCGGCTCTACTATACCACAACCACAAAACCGCAGCTTTTACAGGCAGTTTTAGGTACATGGCGACGAAGTGTTGGAATAATATTCCTCCACCAATACGAAATCTTAATTCTAAATATACCTTTAAAATCAGACTTAAATGCTATGTTCTACAGAAGCAAACAGATAATATAAACCAACACTTCGTCTGCCCTAAATAAAACGAGGACCAAATTAAAAAATAATAATAATACATAATTATGTATATTTTTCAGTTGTATATGTACGTTGTGACCATTTATAGTTTTATGTGAAGTTATAAATTAACTAGATAATTGTGTAGATTTTACAAAAAAAAAAAAAAAAATTGTTTACGGCATCTCGTTCAGCTTGCGAACTCATAAGGTGACAGCTGAAAATCAGTGTTGCTCCATGAGCAACTTTACGCTGAGCTGTGGCCTTTTTGTTTTACTGCAACGCACACATGCTATAATCATGTTAACTTTTAACTAATTTTAATTTAATACTGTATCCTTTTTGTTTTTGCCCGATTATTGTATGTGTGTGATTGGAGTACAAATAAACACTTTATCTATCTATCTATCTATCTATAAACAAGAGCGTACCTGTGACAAGCTGCTCCAGTATGCATGGCGCGCTGACAGCTGTCAGTTTGCGCGCGCCGCGGGGGCGCGCGGCGCTGCCTTCGCCAGCCACATGCAGGACTTCTTATGTAACACCCTGTATAGGACGCTTTTATTTTTAGTTAATTTTGTTGTCACGGGAAAGTATTGATTAGATTGTAATTGTTTTTGTCGTCTTGATTGGTACGTGTGCTTAATGTTCTTATAAATTGAATTTTTAGTAATGTACCCCAATAATACAACTATATTTTTTGTGACATCTAAAAACTGAGCTTTTTTAAGTTTTGACAATAGTCCCAACTGAAAGTTTTGGCGGTTGCGCATTTTGTCGTTTGTTTCTTTGGACCGTCAGTACATTTTGCATAGTATCTTTAAGGACCTGGCGCCAAATATAAAAACTTGAAACAAACCATGATTTGACAGTTTTTGAGATTCGAGAGTTTTATAAACTCTTGACAATTCTCGGAAAATGCCAGTTTCCTCACGATGATTGCTTTCACCGTTAAAGCACGAACACGACGCAAAAGTAACTTAATAACAAGCCAATAAAATTATTTTTATTGCTGGACAATCTCCACAGTCACAGCCCCGAGGTAAGGTAAGCTTCAAGTTGTTACAATAATAACTATATTCATAAAGCGAAGCAGGAATTTACATAAGCGGTTATCTATTTCGAGCTTATCTCCAAAGCTAGTTGTTTAGACGAGACAATAAATAGAGCAGTGTTTAGTGCTCAGTAGATAGCTTAACGACGGGATAAGAGCGTCAACCAAGCCTTTAGTTTACTGCAGGCAGATACAGATAGCAAGTTTGTTTTTATTTAACTGCCGAGGGGTATATTTACATGTACAATATACTCTAAATTCTATGACGGTGTGAAGAACATTATGACTTAAAACGGGTAACATACCATTATTTGACGGTTTATTGAGTTTTCCAATGTATCAACGCTGTTGCAAGCGTCATGATCACGGAGACAACTGAATTGTCTTTGTCTTTGCGATTTAGTCACAAACGAAACGGTCTACCCTCTTTCTGAGTCTTTTAATGCGAGGTTGACACTGATTAGTGCTACTACCACTTGTTTCATTCTCGAACTCAACTCGATCAAGACACACTACACTGACCGTGTCCTGGCGAATATTATAACCGGTGTTAAATTATTTTTGAGTGGTGTGAAGAACGTACTAAAATAAACATGTACAGTTAGCAGCAAAAGTACGTAATCAAAATCGAGGTTTCTAAACTGCTTCTAGCGTAACGCGCCCGATGTTAAAGTTATATCAAAGTGTCAGTTCCAAGTTTTAATTAGTCGAAAGTAAATGATTATAATTACACTGAGGCTCGGAATGAATATAATCACTTACTTATGGCACTTTATTTGTGTCTTTACTTGTATCAAACTTAGTTGTCAGTTTATTTTATTTTGGGACACTATTTTATTAGTTTCTTTTGCTGTTGAATATACCTACTTATTTAGAATGGTCGAATGATAAATGCAAAGGTCATTAAATATAAAAAGGGTATACCAGATACAAAATCATTTATTTCTATTGTTTGGTTCTACAAATCTTAGAAACTTTTTCTTTTCTACTTCTATTTTTTCTCCTTTTTAAATACTTTAAAAAGTCTATGCGAACAGTTATCGAAAGCAATATCATAATTTCAGACTATTTAAAGAAATGTTAAATAACATTTTTGTAGTTTAATATTTATGGTTGTTAAGCGATTATACTAAAAATCTCATAAGTGACGTAATCTATACTAATATTATAAAGCTGAAGAGTTTGTTTGTTTGTTTGAACGCGCTAATCTCCGAAACTACTGGTTCGAATTGATAATTCTTTTTGTGTTGGATAGTCCAGTTATCGAGGAAGGCTATAGGCTATATAACATCACGCTACGACCAATAGGAGCAAAGATATAGTGGTAAATGTGTAAAAAACGGGAGAAATTATTTCATCTTTGAAGCCTTCCGTTGCGTGCGCCGTGAAAACGGTTCAAGATACACAAAAAATATGTATTAAAGAATAATAGCTCTTTTAATGATCTAAAAAACAGTCCGCGATAGTATATGTCTATCTTTTAAGATTAACTCACAAAAACCGTTTTTATGGTACCTAATTTGGTCGAAATAATTTGTTTAAGTTGTATCAACATAATAATATTAATCTTTATTCAAATAAATATGTTGTTGGTTAAGAGTACATTATTACAGTTATTTATTTTTATCTTATATATAAAAATAAATCGCAAATGTGTTGCTAAGCGCATAACTCAACATCGCCGGGACTAATTTGGCCATTTTTTTTTAAATGTTCGTTGGTGTTCAAGGATGGTTTTTACAGCGCGAAAAATTTGAATAATTACCTATAATAAAATATTTTTTTACCCGTGTGATGCCGGGGCGGGCCGCTAGTCGTATATAACCATCTAAGTATTTATAAATTGGAAAACCCATTCAACGTTAAAATGCACAATACACTCCAAAGTAAGACGTCAGTGCAGTCCTTAGCCCCCCAACCATATACATAAACTCCACTGTAATCATCAACCAAGATTGTCTTCCAAAATGAACGAACCTTTTTCTTTGGACCACAATAGGAGGTATCTGTTTCTTACCTCGGAGCACTATTGGCTATTACGGGACGCAGCATTAAGCCCTAAATAAGCCAGTCCTTATCTGGTAGTTGTAAAAGCTCAGCGAAACCTTATTACATTTATACTGGCCCCTCGGGACGACACAATTTGGACTACTTGCGGGCTGACGAGAGCTCTCAACAACATGTGAAACTGTTGTATTTATCTAGAGCCTTTAATTGGATTATTCTATGGGTTCATCATCATCATCATCACCCTAATAACGTTTCCAATTCGACACAGGGACTTCTCTAGAGAGAGATTATGCCTTAATTCACCACGTTATCATTCTATGGGTTATGAGTAGTCAAAGTCAAAGTAAATACGTTTATTTAGAAGTACAGGGCTCACATGGGCAGGTCAACTTACAATTAATAAAACGCAATTTTGAAACAATAATTAGCAAGGAAATGAAATTGTCTTGACAGTTCCGTTCAATGTTTTATATTGAGTTGAGAAGCGAATAGAACAACACAGCTATAGAGGTATAGACGTAATTACAATTTTGTAGTTTTTAGAGATCTTATTTATAGGTAATTGATGATAATAGGCTTAACAGTGTTTTAACTCCCGACCAAAAAAGAGGGGTGTTTTAAGTTTTGACGTATCTGTCTGTCTGTCTGTATGTCTGTCTGTCTGGGACATCATAGCTCCCGAACGGATGGAGCGATATCCATTTTCTTTTTTTTTGTATAAAAGGTGAGTTTGGCCCGAGTGTTCTTAGACATTTTCATGAAAATTGGTTGAGCCGTTTAAAAGTTATGGGGGTGAAAGTGGGAAGGAAAACCGAAAATCTGCAAATATACTAGTGTGGTGTATCAAATGAAAGAGCATCGCATGCACATTACTAAATATTATGGTGTATTACTTTTAAGGAATTTAAAACATTAGAATCGGGGGTTTTGCTTAAATTTTAGATTTAGATTTATTATTGCAGGTATTAAGACGATGATCGAACGTACGAGGAAACAAGGGTTGGTTATTATTATATTTTTTTTATCATCCACATCATTCTTTTACCCAAATTCAGTTTGCAATGTAATAACGGCTAGATTAAAAATTATTTCCATCAATTCAATCGGACACACACATGATTGGAACCTGCACTTCCGAGAATACTCATCGTTACGTGATAATCTATCCTAAATAAATAATAATTAGGTTTGTCAATTTACAAATCATTAACAGATTTAATGTGTATTCTCACACATTAATGTGATATGAAATAAATCATTTTAATTTGAGATCGAAAATTAAGGTTTGTAGCTAAATAGTAACTATAAAATAGCAGAATATTTCCTACATTTTTCCATTATTCAAAACCTTGGCTTGTTCGGCAATTAAGACGATAACAAACAATCTTAGACACTACAACTGATTTTACAAATCTCTGGCCATTGAACTAAGACCTCTGGGTCTCAAACGGAGGTGGAAAGAGCCTTCTATTTGCAAGGCGAGAAGGCTTCGCGGGGGTCAGGTTAGGGTGGAGGCTGCATCAAGTCAGTAATCCTAGATGGGATGCAATTAGGGAGATACTGTGACGCCTTTGCAGCTCTGAGATATCCGGGACCCTGATTCTTGAGACTGTAAAATGACAAGTAAATCCGGTCAAAGTCGAAATAAACGCTTTGACTTTGACTTTTTTATCCATACTAATATTATAAATGCGAAAGTAACTCTTTCTGCCTGTTCCGCTTTCATGCAAAAACTAATCTAGAGGTACAAATATCAATGAAATTTGCTACAAATTCTCTAGAGCACCATGGAGCACTTGTTCCATTGTTGACCTCGTCTTTGTCTTCTGGCTGTAGTCAAAATAAAACCCATTTGAAATATATATATATATATTAAAAAAAGAACTTGAGAAAGGACATAAGCTTTTTATAGCGGGAAATGTCATTGGAAATTTTATAATGCGGGTAGTAAATAATTAAATTCAAATGACTTTTAACATAAACAAATAATAATCTGGATAATCCACTCAGTAATGTCTAGCCACGTTGATTAGCTTAACTGGTTTTTGTCAAATGGATTTATGATGCCTTAACCGATTTTCTTATATAATAGTACCTTAGTGACGCAGTGGAGAGGAGGCGTCACTAAGGAAGAAACCTTTCTTTCCATAATAAATACGCACATGAGATTTCGCTCCCCTATTTATCTTGAAGTTGGTTAGTTAACACAGGTTCCAAGATATTTTTCACTAAATATTATATAGAAAAACTACATTTATTAAATTAATAATAAAATGTGTGGTCTCAAAGCGATGGAGCTCTTTCCTTAAACAATTTATGAAATTCAATATTGTTAGATGTGATAGTTAGTTAGTTAGGGGGACCCTGTTTTTCCGCACTTAGACTCAAAGGTGGTCCATTGTGCGTGGAGTGGGGCGCTAGTGTAACCAGCCCAACTCCGACCAAAAGCGCAGAAGTTTCCTGGGGTCTTCGCAGGCTTCTCGGAGTGACCTTGGGTTCTTAAGGAGATGATTCTTGTTAGATGTGATATAATTTATAAAACTATTAATGGTGAAATAAATATATATTTGGTTAAATCGCTGTAAGCTTATTTATTATTTACTACTCTTGAGTATTCAGATAAAGAATGGTTGAAGATTAGATATTTCTTATTATGTACATTTTGTAAATTTAATATGTAAGAATAGTATGAAGTGAAATTTACAAGTTGATCTCATAGTCAAGGCTATTTCGCAGGGAAATGTTGGCAAGGAGTGTACAGTCAACAGCAAAAAGTTATTAAAATCAACTTTCCAAAACATCTTCTTGCATGACGCGTCAGATGTTTCAAGTTTACCAAAGTGTCAATATCAAATTAAGTTTATATTATTCAAAAGAACATGATTACACCAACACCAAGGATCGAAAAATCTTACTTGTGACACGTTTTTTGTTCCTTTACTTGTTATAAATTCTAATAAACTCCATAAGTTAGTATCTTTTGACTTATTTTATTTAGTATACTATACAATCCACAAAGCAAAATGAGCCAAAAGTTTTTTTTTTTTTTGTCAATTGTAATCTCACCTGATATAAAGTGACGACATGTGGTCTAAGATAGAGCATGAAGACCTAGAAGGTGGCTTCTCCGGACCACATTACGAAACACGAAAAAAACCGCTTCACGCACTGGCCCAGCCCGGAGGGTGGTGCTTTGTTGATTTTTTTTTTTATTCAAAACAATTATTAGGAGCTTAGATTCATACAATGAATATGCCAGCTCCGTTTAGGCTTACACTAATTTACACTAATTAATCTTGTCGCGGGAACTAGCTATGAATTAATTATTCAGACAGTTAATTCTGAATCACTTTTTTTGTATGTGTGCTACGCGATCTCACTGTTAGTTGTTTTAAAACGTTTTTGAAAAATCTTGTTTTATTCGAACGGGTGTGCTTGCTGAATGGTGCCAGTGCCACCATGTCAAAATCTGATAATGGGATCTCCGAGGGATGGAGAGCACCCCTGGAACGTTTATTGATGTTGAAGTCGGTTTAATTATATTTATTTTATTTATGATTGTGAACAGCACGCCCAGGATGACTGGTAGAGAATGCTTCTAGCATTTGGTCCTCCTCTGTACATTGTCTTTTGTGCACAAAGTATAAATAAATAAACAGCCAGCCTGGTCAGCAACAGACGGACAAACAGATGTAAAATGAAGGATCATAGGATCCCAGAATATGCTTATATTCTCTCCCTTTTTTATTATGCCTGTTGTGTCCACTGCTGGGCAAAGGAAGGCTGGTGAGAAACTTTCTTCAAACAATCTCTAGATTGTTAGAAGAAAGTTTCTCACCAGCCTTCCTTGAAGATGTGATTGCCACCAGCTTTCCCAGCAATCCTGGGGTTCGTCCCTCCAACTCAGAGAGCTAAAATCGTTCATCAACAGTGTTTACTTCAGTTTAATGGATGAACCTCAAGGATAAAGATAAAGGACCTAGCTAGTTTCAAATGTATATTCAGAGTATGGATTTAACCTCACAATATAAAATTGAAATCTTTTCAATGGTAACGAAAATGAAATATTCAAAATATCTAAAAGCACACTCGAATATACTCGAATCAAATAAATGGTTTATTGGGATCGGCTTATTCAAAGAAATACTAACTCTTTTAGTTCACGTGCTCCCATACGTCAGAGTTTCAAACCTTTTAAGGGTTAAACAAGTTACGTTAACCCCAAAAGGGATTAGTGTTGTAAAATCGCAACGCAAAAGTTTCAGAACTCTTTGATCAACGCTTAAAAGTATTTCTTTCAGTTCTGAAAGGTTAAGTCCGAGTTGAAATGAAATTAATTTCATTGTTCAAATACCCGTAGAGGATGATTAAAGCGGCCTGTGTACTTGCACCTTCCAGGAATCTAAAATTATTTCACGGTACAAATTTAAGTAACTCTTAGATTGTTGTAAGATGAATTTTATTATTCTACTTTCCTTTCCCCCTATAAGGCTGTCCACCAGTAGGAAATCGTTCCCATCGCAACCATCTCATCGGTAAATTCATAAAATTAATAGATATACTTGTTATATTTATGATTATTGTATGATTATGATGAAAGTATGATTATAATTTATTTTCTATGTATCACTTAAGCCACAGTTTTTTTTGTGACGGAAGAACATCGTGGGTTATCATCCTTCATACTTCCTGCTTATGCTGAGTAAGGTCCATTTTGCAGTTCTACAGACAAATTATTTGTTTATCTATGTCTTACTTATTTTAAGTTATGGTATAATTTCATGTTTATTTAATTTATGTAAGTTAATGATTTATTATCTTATCAGTGTAATCTGCCCCACTATTCAGGGCTGGCACCTTTAGATATAGATATAATTTTTAAATGAATTAACAAGAATATTAAGCCTGTTTTGTATTTTAGAAAAAAATAAAGAAACTAAAGGGTTCTTTGTTGCGACTTTAATGTGACGACTTACAAAGTGCTACCACTATTATTACGAAGAGATCAATAGGCGCAGATGTTCACTTCTGGTTATATTCTAAGACGATTATGTCTATGTAAGTAAAAAATATTGATTGGATTGAGTTAGCTTTTATGTATGTCCGATGTATTTTTCAAGTTTCTTGCGTCACTTATATGAATTTCTGGCAAGATCAAGATGAGTCCAACTTTCTTAGTGTCAAAATCAGTTGAGCATTCAGTAGTTGGCGCGAACAAGAGATAGACTTCCTTCATCGCAATCGCGTAACTAGTTCATTCAGAGGGCGGTATCATGCGTTGTTAGAGTCAGTCATTGTTAGTCAGTTAAATTACGTTTAATTTTTTAAGATTAAGGAAAAACTCAAAAAACCCCGAAATTTATAAATAATTCTAATTCATTTAATTACAACGAGCTAACTCAATTACAAACAAGAAACTTCCTTAAAACGTTGCTTAAATTCTTTCAAGGTTTTCAACAATTCAATTGAAGAATAAAAAGGCAAATGTCGGAAAACAGAGTTGCCCGCAGCGCCCCCCCGCGGCCGAACAAAGTTAGATTTGGTCCAATTATCTAACATGCTAATTTTAATCCGAAGTAGGCGAGTAGGCCAAACAGGTTGATTTATGTGCAATTACTGAAGGAGCCTCATTATAAGACGTCTCGAAGGCGGAAGATTATTTATTTCGTCGTGGGGTTCGGCTTTTGGCTCTACGTTACGTTATCTGCCTGAGATGAAAATTCCTTGAAAATCTATAGGAAAATTCTTTTTTCATTTCATTGTAAAGGATTCCTGTTGGTACTGTGCATAATTGTGTAATTTCGTTCACTGTTATATGCGAAACTTTATTTTTAACCCCCGATTGAAAAATCTGTCTGTAATACTTTTTCTTTGTATTTTTTTTTGTTATGTATAAGAATTCATTTGACCACAATCTCACCTGATATAAAGTGACGATGTGGTCTTAGATGGGGAATGAAGACCAAGAAGGTAGATGGCTTCTCCGGACCACATTACGAAACACGATAAAATCGCTTCACGCACTGGCCCAGCCCAGATTTAAACTGAAATTTTCTGCTTTTAAGGGAACTTAGATTATCTCAGAATTTGGAAATAAGGGTTTTTGTGTCATAGTATTTCAATGATTTTGTCGGATCTTAAAACCGAATGCTCGTGTAAACTCTAGCACTGAAATACTGTTGCTTCTGTCCCGGATCCTACATAAAAACTGATTCGACGGAGCTAAGACACGACTCTTTTTGATCGTAACATAATCCGTTTTGATCTTATATAATTATCAATAAAGGCATACTATACGAGAGAGCTACTATTCATTCAGTTATATTGTTATAATGATGGTTTCCGAAATACAGATTATTAGTTTGCTAATCTAGCCTATTGTTTTTGCCTTTTAGTCGGATTCAGGATTACTCTAGTTAAGGCTTATGTATTCCATACCTGTTGTAAATGTTTATAATAAATAAATAAATAAATATATATCCAGACAATTCACACAACAACATCTAGCCCCGTGGTAAGCTCTAAGCTTGTGTTACGGGTGCTAGATATCTGATATACTTAATATAATAGTCATACATATATAGATATTTTTTTATTATAAATATTAAACACCCAGACCAAGGAGATCGTGCTAGCAGAACATACAAACACTTTCACCCTTGGCGGGAATCGAACCCGCTACCTCTTTCGCCGCAAGCGGACCCCCGCCCACTGCGCCACTGAAGCAGTCAATAATAATATAAACACACCAAGAACAAACAATACAAAAGGGACATAAATATAGCTAAATACAAAATGCTAAGCCTACCCATGTATGTATACCTATTGTTATAAGTGAATTTTGTTAATGTTTTGAATACTACTTGCTTGACATATTACTTTCGCACGAAATATGTGCTATTTTCTTTCTTTCTTTCTTCTATTTGTCAGTTAGCATCACGCAGCTCTAGTAAATGCCTCACGCGGTATTATTTTGTAAAACAGAGCTTATTTCGCGTGAGCAGTCGACCGCGTGTCGGGGCTTAAACAGAATTCGCCGTCTCACATCGTGCAATTTGTTTTTATCCTCGGCTCATGTCACAGTTTTTTATTCTGCAGGGATCGGGCTAATGAATAAAGGTTTTGTTTGGGTCGAATCAGTCCTAAGGATGGCAGAAATATTTTATTTTCTCGCGCGAACCTAACCTAGCTTTGCATAATCTCATTTTGATACTCTGCAACGCTATTTACGCGTGGAATTCTAAGTATTTGGATATTGTTGGATTAAGAAAGTTTACTTGTAAATCAAATCTTCTTGGATTAGTTATAAGGGTGAGAAAGTTTTGATACAAAAATAAGTATTGGCAATTTCATTATAATAATAATACAAGTACTAGAAATAGCAAGTTATATTTCGATTAAATAAGGTGTTTGTGTCTAAGGAAATAAACGTTTTTACTTTGACTTTGACATTGACATCTTAAAAGCAACTCGTCGTTGTTGAGTTTTTAAAAATGCTTTTATTTTATAAAGTTCAAATAGTCATGTTTAAGACCTGACGCTGAGTTACAAGCACGGGCTGAGTTATGACACACGTACTAAAGTTATCTGTCGCGAGCCCCGCAGCGAAGCACATTTTTAACCCCCGACAAACAAGAGGAGTGTTATAAGTTTGACGTGTCTGTCTGTCTGTCTGGGACATCATAGCTCCCGAACGGATGGAGCGATATCATTTCGATTTAAATATAGTTTTTTTTATATGAAAGCTGAGTTTCGCGCGAGTACTTTTAGTAAGTAATGTTTGATGAAAATCGGTTGACCCGTTTAAAAGTTATGAAGTTAAAAGTGGGGTAGGAAGACCGAAATTCTGCAAATAATACTCGAGTAGGGGTTCAAATGAAATTATTGTGTCTAAATATAAATGTAGTTATATGTAGTACTCTATAGATAATTAATGTTTTTATGTTGTATGTTTTGACTAGCCTGTCAAGTAATATAACGTTATGGTAAATAAATAAATTTAACTGAAATTGAAACAAGAGCTTGAAAGGCAAACATCGTGCGGAAACCGGCATGTTCTAAGAACTTTAAAACAGTTTGAGAGACATTCGGCTTTCACCAATCCGCACTTGACCAGCGTGGTGGATTGAGATCAAATATCTCTCATCAAGAGAGTAGCCCCAGTGTCTTAGCAGCGGAAACGTAAATAGGGCTTATGCATAAATAAAACAAAGCGAGCAAGCGTCGCGAGCGTACCGCGGCAGTATGAAATCGGCAATTCTTCGTTTCGTCCTATCTGTCCCGTTTTGAAAGCGCTGTAGAGCTATTACACAAACTAGGTATATATTTGTAATACCTACTTTTTAATTGTATTTATTGTGTATACCTACGTTCCTAGTTCTAATTTAATTTGATCCAGTAGGCAGAGTGCACGGCTGCCAGCGCTCGAGGAAATGAGTTTACCTGCAAAAGCTTCTCAACCCGACTCTAATTCCCTTACAGGATCTGAAGGCAAATATCAAACGGCACGAATGAAGAAATAATGTAGCATTTTATGTCTTACTAGCTTTTAATCGCGGTTTCGCTTGCTTCCAGCGTAGAAACCAGCATATATTTCCAGACAATCCACACAACAACATTTAACCCCGTGGTAAGCGTTAAAATGTGTTATGGTTACAAGAATACCCAAAACGCATCTTAACGCTTTATACATAATAATATAGAGTTAGCGCCATACTAAATATAATAATCATCATCATTTCAGCTGGACACAGACAAATCAATTCGGTATAAGAAAACAAACAAACCAATTAATTACTAAAATTACTTTCTACCCAACGTAACACTTCTGGCTTTTTCGGCGAAAATTAAATAATCCTACCTATTTACGTTTAATATTGTATAATTAATAAATGAGCTACCCAAAATCTGCTACATAATGAAATCGTTTAGGTTATTCCTGGTATTACTCCCTACAGCAATTAATAACAAACTTTACCTTTTAAATATTATATAGTTACCATTCTACAGCTTCAAATTATGACTCAAACAGAATATTTTTGATCGTTTCCGTTTCGTTTTCGAATCCCAGATAATTTAACGTTTTTAAAAGTTTTCCATCAGAGGTGTATTGAAATAATTTGACTTTTTTTATCTGTACTAACAAATTCAACTGTTTGCTTATCAACAATTAAAGTTTTAGTATTGGGAAAAGGTTAGAGAAGGGCTATTATTCCCGTAGAGCGGTCCTTTATAAATGTTTTTTTAATAAAATTATGTAGATATTACAAAATTTTTAAGTGAAAAATTTTGTAACTTAACGGAAAATAAAGTAAAAAAGCCTTTATTTTCCTTTTTATTTTATTTATTGGGAAAGGTCTACTTTTCCGTATATAATATATTTAAATGTGGAAATTGCCATAAGAAGATAAATTTAACGTTTTAGTTGTAGTAAATTATTACTTAGTATGAAATGACGTCACTCCTCTAACCGTTTGCTCGAATTCTAATGTTTTTTAAGCAATATTATATTCGACTACCAGTGTCCCGCGATGGAATGGATTTTCCCGCAAAATGAGATGTTAATTATGAAAAGCCTATGCATTTATACAGGCTCTAAAGAACTGAATACCAAATTATGGTATCGGATTTTCAACAGTTTGACACATTGTCCCCGGATATTATGTGACCTTTGCAATTTTTCAGGATCTAAAAATATGTGTACCTAAGTCCGCGTTTGATTGATTTTCCCGCGAATTCACATAACTTCCCCCGGTAAAAAGTACCTTTAGAAGGTCCGTTTTTTTTAAAGAATATGAGCACCAAATTTTTTAGTTAAAGTCAAAGTCAAAACGTTTATTTTTCTAGAATCTCAGGGCATACGAGGACAGTTGAACTAAATTTATTGAAATAAACTAAATTTTTTATCAAAAAATATTGACGCAAATAATAAAGAATATGTACATATAAGTAAGGTTAGTGAATTATTTTCAGTGTGGCCTGTCTGTGGATTCTGTGTTAGTGTTTGCCTCAGTGATACTTATAGAAAACATTAATTCATAGCGGAACTCGAGCACAGCGGCACTAACACAAATAAAGTACTATTTTATGCGTAAATACTATTCCACTATCAAAACACCCTTTGTACGTTAGTCGACATTATTTTTAACGGCGCAAACTACAGTAATAACGATGAGCCGTTCCCGATAGCCGATATGATTGCCCCGTCTAACGGTAATCGTTACAATTATTACCTGAATAGTTCTGTTATTCCGTCCTGGCTTAGCCGGGCCTGGCTTGCTACGAGGTCGTGAAACTGGTACATCTACTTAGGGTTGGATTCGTAGGTTATTTTCTCGATTTACTAACTAACGAGAAAAGGGAAACATTAAAAATAGTTAAAAAGTTGCTGTCAGAGCGGTCAATCATCCAAGTATTACTTGTACTCATTATATAACAATGAGTGTATAATTTTTATTTTTATCAATCTCACCTGATCAAAAGTGACGATGTGGTCTAAGATGGGGCATGAAGACCTAGAAGGTTTCTCCTGCCCACATTACGAAACACGAAAAAATCATTTCACGCACTGGCCCAGCCCGGAGGGTGGTGACAAGCCGCGGCCGAAGCCTACCAGAGACTGTTCTTAGCACCACCCGAAGGTCACGTGTAAGGATTCAGGGGGTTAACACTTACGGGCTTAAATTATGCGAATATAAAATATAATAAACAAAATAAGTATAAAAATGAAAGCAGTTGGCAAAATATGCGCCGTACTCTTTTAAAGATTAATTAGGTATCCTATTGACCGGCTATAAATACTAGATTAGTACGGTTATAAAACAAGTATTTTTAATTATTTTTACCCCAGTCAGCACGAAGTCGTAATTAGCTCCCACTAATTTTGTTCAAACTTTGTCGGAAATCACCTCGCGTGAACTTAAAATAGAAGTCTGTGACTTTATTTTTATTAAATCCGTTTTTAGTTCATCATTAATTCGTTATTATTTTTCACAAAAATCACTTATATGGCAATGCTTCACGGCAAATAATAATTATTTAATTATTTTTTTTAACAGGATCCTGTGCGCGATGATTACGGATGTGTCTTAATTTTTCTGCATAAAATTTAAAAAATAGTATAACCTGCAAAGTGAGGTTTATCACTTATTAAAAACATTAAAAAAATAATTATTTTATTGTTAATCATTAATGATTTTCTTCGTAATTTTAGCCGAAGGTGTCCACTGCTGGACATAGGCCTCCCTCAAAGATTTTTAGTACTTTCGGCTGGCAGCGCCCTTCACCAGGTCCTCCGTCCATCTAGTTGGTGGACGTCCTACGCAGCGTTTGTCGATTCCTTTGTCTCTTAAACTACAATTGGGTTAAATCACATTTAACTAAGGTATAACGAGGAAGATGCATGGAAAGTATTACTAATTACAATTAATTACATATAAGCCTGCTAGATGTGAAAAAAACTATAATTAACTTTATTAACTTAAATGTAAAAATTTGCTTTTCATGCCAATATTACTGAAATAAACTCATTTGATAAAAACTAAAGCTTTGATGCCTTCAACAACTGGCAAAGGAACTTAATTTCAGGAAGGCAGAAATTAAATTTTACCTTATTTAATAATTTTCCGATTTGAATCTTACAGACCCAGATAGAGTATTTATTGAGCGGTTTCATGTTATTTTGCCGCGGGTTAATACATTGTTAACGCCGGAAGGAATAACCCTAATAAATAATATTTTCTAATTAATCTACAGAACAATGAGGCTCCAAATATATACTGATTAGCAGTTTGTGATGCTATGAAATTCTGTTACTTGGTCACATTCTAAAAAATTAAATTTATTATTTAAATCCGAATTTGTTAGAGAAATTAATGTAACGGTATATTGCTTTATCTGTAATAAACTAGTTAATTCCAACTAGAACGATTAGTAGCTCGATTATCGAAATGTTAACATAACCTATCCAACGTACCTCATTTAATTATTAGTTATTTACAGTTGAGTGTACTAAAATATCAGTAGTCGAACTAATAGGAATAATTTTGTCGAAACAGTTTGATAAAACAATACAACACAATACTCTTTATGGAATCACCAATATTACAATACAAATGAACAATTACTCGTCGGACTAGTTGGAATAAATGAATAAATTGCATTCTAATTCCTTTTTACTTCAATAAAGCATTGATTAAGTAAAAATCCTCTATTTAAATAATTTTAGTTATCAAGTTAATCTCACCGTAATCATTGCGTTTTGAGAGTAATATACATTTCAGTTGAAATATTTAACTTAACTTTTCGTTTAAGAAAAACCCTCATTTCGCCTCAATCATGGCGCATGTTTATCCTCTTTCAAACACAGATTAAGAGAGTCTCTATTTAGGGGAATGTCGAGCGTAACCAAGGGGTGTAAACACTAGACTAGTGTGTACACGCGAGGTGGCCTGCACTCCACTCGCCACTCGCTGAGTGTGCGGACAAACACTCCAACTAAACTACATCGCTGGGGCATGCCCAAACACTTACGATTTGGAGGAAGCAACGATTATATAAATCAGAAATATGTGATATTTACGTAGTTTAAACACATTTTGAGGAAACCAGCGTTTTCTGAATTTTGAAGAATTTGAAGGACATGTGACATTCACCAAACTTACGTAATTATGACTTGATCCATCCATCGTGTTGGTGGACACCTACTCTTTTCTAAAAAAAATAAAGCTTTATAACATTTGCCCACTAAGGGATTCAACTGGTCATTGAACAGGTATTCGAGTGAGTATCCAAACCAGTTTCTATAAGGAAAGCGATTCGAGGCCGAATCATTTTCAATCGCTTAAGCCATAACCACGATACAATTAAGGCATAGATGGCGAGTGATGTCTAGGCTTTTCTATTCCAGGAGCTTAAAGGCATCTTCCACCTTCAATATACAATTTTTGGCATAATAAGGAATTTGTGAATGTTCCAAGAACGTCCTATTTCGCTTGCCTCATATAAATATCGCCATTAGTATGCAGCGGGCTTGGACCAATACACGCAGGTATGCACATATTTAGCTGATCAAACAAGTCCGCACTCTCCTGTGCAGCATACTAATCATGTCATATTTATCTGAACAGAGGCTGTTACGAGGCACTTTGTAAATGGGATTTAAAATTAATTAAATTAAATTTGAAATTAATATGTTAACAAAATGACAACTATAGGGTTAATCTTTAGAACCGCTCATAATATCAACTATATTATACGTATTTTAATATCATAAACTTACGATAGAATGTAATTTAAAAAAGCACCAGCTATCCTTCAGCGGCGTAACTTTTTTACCGTTTCAAAAAGTACCTTTTGTCCCTTACTGAGAAAACAACTACGTACATAATGTCCGGGCCAACTTTGATGCAAATCGGGCTTTGCTCTCAATATTTGTTTTTCCCGCAAAAAGTCATGTTTTACCGAAGCAAAAAGTATCCTATGTGTTATTCTGATATGTAGGCTGTAGAACTGAACAGCTTCATCAAAAAACCATTCAGTACTTTGTGCGTAAAAGAGCAACAAATGCACACACTTACATACATCCTCATATGTCCCATCTTAGACCACATAGTCACTTTCCATCAGGTGAGATAGTGGTTAAATGAAGGCATATAAAAAAATTACGCTTTTATCCTCAAAAACTTTCGCGTTTAAAATATTAGAAGGATTTACATGTTGCTAATCTCCTTGTTTCTGTAAAAAAGTAATTCAACATATCCCTTAAAGTTTCTCAAATTTTTAATTAATATTTACAATGTTTTAAAAAAAAACTACTGTATTAAAAAATATATTTATATTTATTTCATTATTCAGGTAAACAATGCACTTAAATAATAGGATACGATGACAACAAAGGATACCGAAGCTTTACTGTGTAGAACTGTGTGGTAGTGGCGAAACTACATTCATTGAATTAGTATCTAAACTATTATAGTTTGTTTTGACTTGTATAAGTTTTGTGTATGCAACCAAAATACAATAAACGAATACTTAATATAGGACGTCCACAGCCTGCATCCACCGTGGAAACTTTGCGGCCTCAACAGTCATCCGTTTTGTTCGTTAGATTGGCAATGATTTGCATTTTAACGGATACGGGCAGGGTCGAGTAAGTCTTTGGAACGAGAAATTTGGGTATTTTCACTGACGAAATAAAACGTTAAGACTTCCGGTAAGAACTGTTTTCTTAAAAGTAATTGAGATTTAGAATGACTTAATGCTTTTACTCAGTCGAAGTTGGTAAATAATGTTGTTTTGAAAAACACTCTCTTCATCAAGAAAACAAACAGATTTTTTTTAATTATAAAAGATCTTTCAATTGGAATTGCAATCATTGGATTCAAACTCATTTCCTTTTAAGTCCTTTAACTAGTTTTTGAGCTCACTGCTGAATTGTATTTTTTTTTTATTTAAACTAGAATCCCGGTTCGTTCTTTTCTTGTGTTAAGGCGCTTCCACACCGGGAGCATTTGCGTGTAATGTAACCTTACAGGTTCGAGCATTACACAAAATGGTTGAATAAAAAAAATATTAAAAGAGATCATCATCACCATCACCTTACTAAAATTCCCACTGCTGGGACACAGGGACTTCTATCTTGACGAGAGGGAAAAGGAGATTAGATACCGCTAATTAACAACAATGTTATTTTGTTCAAAGAATAAGTAATGTTACTTTTAAGGGTTGGTAATTCTGCATTCATATATGTACATGTTTTCTAAATATTACTTGGTCTGTCTATTTATTAAATTTAACTAACAGTTATAATTACTAAGCCTTTTAAATTTAATTTTGCAATAAAACCACAAACGCACGTCTATGAGGTTTGTTAGCACAGACAGACAGACCACTAATGTGTGGTCAAACTAAAAACACTCATATTTTTGGAGAGGGTTAAAATGGCTCCACTGTTGTTTTTTAGAACAACTTTAATAATAATAATCAATTAGTGAAAATCATAAGGAAATGTTTACATGTTTGAATATGTAATTTAATATCTATTTTGATTCACGTTGATTTTGTTTATAATTTCTAAATTAATAATATTAATATGTTAAGGTGAATTTGAGTGTTTGTTAGGATGGATCTTCAAACATAGCTTCAAAGCTATCACAGCCTCTATGTTCCTTGAATTAGCCAGCTACTATATCAACAGAAAGTTTGCCTGGAAAATATAGCTTTTTATACTACTTTGTACTAACTTGTGTATTGCAGCCGATAAGACACTTATAAGAAAATATTTTACAAGTTACATTCGCTCGCAGCAATGTAGGTTACAGTGAGTTTGAAAACTAAAATAAATTTTATACCTTTCAGTATAGAAACGTAACTTTTTATTCATAACTTCCATTCCCTTGGCGGCGGAACTTTTCCCGCATTTAAAAAGCAAAATGTGAAACTTAGGGAAACCTGCATTTTGCACTATTTCTGTTTTCATCGCAACATGCTTATGTACTGGGAATTATTCGAAACTATTGTAACTAAACTTTTCTTTGTTCCATACTTTAGAAAAGATTACGAGAATGTTTAATTTAGGAGCATTTTTTAGGGATCCGTACCTAATGGTTCCGTCCGTAGGTACATGATTTCATCATCATTTCGACGCTGAGGCGTCCAACGCTGGGCACTAGTTTGATATATAATATAATTAGGTGTTGAACCATAACACACCAAGCTGTGGTTGGTGGTTGGTGGCTGTGGGTTGGCAAAGTTTGTATCTCGGCAAGGAATTGAGAATTAAGGATTTCAAACCATATTCAAATCCTCAACATCTTTTCCCAAGAACTAAGATTGATTTCGGCTTTTAAACATTATTAATACATTTCTTTATTTATTTATTTAATTATCTGACCCCAGCAAACGTTGTTTTGCAAAATGAAAAATAGATAGTAGCCGATTCTCAGACCTACTGAATATGCATATAAAATTTCATAATAATCGGTTAAGCCGTTTCGGAGGAGTATGGTATTAATTACCATATTCCTCCGAAACACTGTGACAGATGAATTGTATATATGTATGAGATGTTCAAACACTTTTAAAAACTATAATATAATTAAAACGAACCTTTCCAATCCAATCCAACCTTTCGAATATTCCAATCTAATCGTCTCACTTAAGTGCCCCTGTATCTTATAATATATTTAAACTATAAGTAAAATGAAAACATCATATTTATTTAAAGTAGCTCTTCAGTAAAGCATGAAATAACATCGCAACGAGCCAAAGCACAGCAATAAAGCCCCGGCTCGACTCGATAATATTGAATCAGTTGACTCTATTAACAATGCAAATACTCTCGCAAATGCCGGAATCTAGCTCCGTAAATGCGCCGAGTTTTACTGCAACATACACAAATGAGCTGTCGGACTTAAAACCTTATGTAGCGGGAATAGGGTATATTGCGAGTGAAGGGGTCTGGTAAGTTTGTACCTAGTGAATTGTTTGTGAATCCGAACTTATGCAGTGGGCGAGTGTTCACAGGGATCGCTTGTTGCAGCTTAGTGCTTGTAGTTTGAGCTGTCTTTTGTTTTTTGCCGGTATTTGTTCCGAAGGCCGATAGAATGCCCGAAGGGTTATAAGTTTTGAAGCTAAGTTTATACCTATGAAACTCTACTTTTTATGTATATAAACACAATACATTACGGTTTACATATAATTCACTAACATAAGAAACACGCACTTTATAAACACCTCACATACAGCGAAACTTTAAACAATAATCATTATATCAGTACACACAATGTTACAATAAAATATAACTGAAATGTAGATATTAGTTGATGACTGATGCCAGTGGCATAGGGGCTGTCGTCCCCACTCTGGAAATGTTTTGTGTCGAGGGTGATCAGTGATGGAAAATACTTCCTGCGCTAATCTTCTTGGGCTATTTCTATTTTCTAAGTTATTTTGTGTTCTTTTTAATTTCTCGTATAAATATGGACTAATGTGTTGTCTGAAATATAACCTTTTTATTTTATTTTATTTTGTTTAAATTAAGTTTTAACCAATTAAATTAAAAGAAAATTATTATCCTAATACCTAGTGTCGAGATAAATTTGATCACCTTTTTATGACACGTTATTTTTTCCATTTCTGCTAAAAAACAACAGTAGTCAGTAGCTATTGACTTAATTTACTATACCTACTATTTTGGGACTATTTCATTAGTTTATTCTGCTGATGACTAAACCATTGTAATGTAAAACGATAGCTTTCGCTTCTTCTCGCAAGCCAGCGTTTCTTAATATGTAAAACACCTAGCTTCATATTTCATAGGCTCTGTACTCTATCCTTTGGCACGCGCCAGCCCAGCACAACTCATGTTTATGGTCCGTGAAATAAAGAATGGGTGACGTCATTCGTGACGTCACGGCTATGAATGCGGATATTTAGGAGTTGGTGGTTGAATTAAAAGTTGGAGAGGGACTTAGCGGCTTACGGCACGCAATTATTTAACGAGCGCTCTGCTTGAGAACACTGTTGTGTGATTGTTGGGGTGGTTAAAAGTTTGAGACCCAATTTCAAAAGGGTGTGAGATTAAGTCTAAGAGTAATAATGGATTATGAGGCGATTTTTTAGAATATTAGGTTTTCCGGGCCTAGTTGTAATCACATTTAAAATAATTTATAATGGACACAAAAGGTACACTTATACAATTTAAATTAAAACGATGGTAACTGCAGTAGTTATAAATAAGCTGTGACGAAATTACCAATGGTCACCTCCGAGAACCATGGATCTATGCTTTGTTCCATTTATCTAAACCATAAACAATAGGTATGCTATACTCACTAAAAAACGAATAACACAAATTATACATACAAAAAATTAAAAAAAATACATTGTTTAAACTTACCTGATTTGCAAGTGAAGTGTCACATTTTATTTTAGGATAGAAGCATTTATTAGGGATGAAATTAAAAAGAAAATTGTTTAAGATTTCAATGAAAAAAAAAGATCTAGATCAAAGTTTACCGTCTTCCCTCCGGGCATTCTATCAGCCTTCGGAACAAATACCGGCAAAAAACAAAAGACAGCTCAAACTACAAGCACTAAGCTGCAACAAGCGATCCCTGTGAACACTCGCCCACTGCATAAGTTCGGATTCACAAACAATTTACTAGGTACAAACTTACCAGACCCCTTCACTCGCAATATACCCTATTCCCGCTACATAAGGTTTTAAGTCCGACAGCTCATTTGTGTATGTTGCAGTAAAACTCGGCGCATTTACGGAGCTAGATTCCGGCATTTGCGAGAGTATTTGCATTGTTAATAGAGTCAACTGATTCAATATTATCGAGTCGAGCCGGGGCTTTATTGCTGTGCTTTGGCTCGTTGCGATGTTATTTCATGCTTTACTGAAGAGCTACTTTAAATAAATATGATGTTTTCATTTTACGTAGAGTTTGAATATAAAAGATATAGGGCCTATTCATGAGATGATTAGGTTGAAACCTTTTAAGGTTAAGGTCATTAAATGTATTTGTATATACACAGAGTATGCTTAGAAAATGTAAAAAACTTTTTAAGACAAGTCAAATTAACGATTTATTTAAAAGATAATTATAAGGTACTATGAAATTTCAAGATAGTTCAGATTAATAATTGTTCTTGAATTAATTAAACTATTAAAAAGTAATTTCATACAGCCGACTTTTTGAAAAGAGGGTATTAAATAAATCAGCAAAGAAACCGTTGTAGCTGTGAATATATTTTAGCATAAAGCTAACTTTAAATTGTTCTTAAAAATACTAAATTACCTAGGAGTAAATATTTTCCTATTATTTGCTTTTTTCTCATAAAAATTAATTCGGTATATTATATACGAGAGAGGACTTAGTAAATTAAAAAAGTAAATACATTATAATACTCATCAAATGGGCTACTTTATAAATATGTAGTAGCAGTATGTATGGCAGCGACTAGCTAATAGTTATTTTATTGTTGGTAAATAGGTAATTATATAGATTTTTGTTTTTTTGTATGTTATTAGATTGTATTGTTCATTGTGTCCATCTAGGTGTGTTCACTTTTTTATGTTTAATTTGTTACCATCTGTGAAGATCTGTAATTAGCTTTCTGTTGCTACTAGGTTGGTTATAGTGATAATCTTGGCTGTTGATTTTCCTTCAAATTAATAAATAAATATATGTAGATGTTACTTCAAGTGCATTGCTGTGATTCAAGTAAATACCATATTAATATTATCTATAAATATAAAATAAATGTTTATGCGTTATAGCACTTGTAACTGGACAACGGTTCATCATCTGATGATGATCCCTATTAACGTTCCCACTGCTGGGACACTGGGACTTCTCTCTTGGCGAGAGAGATTTGTCCCTATTTCACCACGCTGGCCGAGTCACATGTCCTTCAAGCTCTTTAAAGTTTTCAGAACATGCCGGTTTCCTCACGATGTTTGCCTTCACCGTTAAAGCATAACTTTTAAACGGCACAATCAATATTCATGAAACATATCTAAGAACACTCGCGCCAAATTCACCTTTAAAAAAACTCAATTATAATCGCTCTTTCCGTACCTACGGGAGCTATGATGTCCCAGACAGACAGAATAGAAAAGAATAGAAAATTCTTCATTCCACACACCATTAGGTATGTTATACTAAAATACAAAATTATTAAAAATAAAATAAAACCTAGCACGCGTAATGGGCGGTCTTATTGCTTAAAGCAATTTCTTCCAGACAACATTTGTATAGAAATAATCAGATACATAGACAGACTTTTTTGGTACAATATAATAATATAACTCGTCGAGGAGGTTATGATAGGTACCTAGCGAGAGCCTTGGTGGGTAAATTAGAAATTGATTACATACCTTATATATGCCAAATTTCAATAATCTTCAACATAATTATGAGAAATTATCCAAATGAGTGTATCATAATTGAATTTTGATTACCGAAGGAAAAACTGTCTGAAGGAAAATCATTTAATTATTAATAAAATTCTCTTTGAACGTTAGGCACTAAATTTTGGTATCAAATATTTCCTTTCCATTTTATATACAAAATTATTGAACATACTCTTACGAAGCAATTATATTTTATGTTTTAACTAATAGGGGTTTTCCCATCTGATCATAATGATCCGTTTGGAGTTGCATCTGATCAAAGATAAAGTCCCCATCTAATTATTCATCCGATGCGACAGTTTAAAATATATATTTATTTTATTCAAATAAATTAGATGCAAGTATTCACTTATCTATCTCGTAACATTAACATGATATGTAACATATAGAGGTATGTATGTAGATTATAATTTAAACTACATTCCCTCAAAAAAATATATATTGTTATGTTAAATAAGCCCTTCATTTGACCACAATCTCACCTGATGTAAAGTGACGATGTGGTCTAAGATGGGGCATGACGACCTAGAAGGTAGATGGCTTCTCCGGGCCACATTACGTAACACGAAAAAATCGCTTCACGCACTGGCCCAGCCCGGAGGGTGGTGACAAGCCGCGGCCGAAGCCTACCACCAGTAAGGATGTAGATGTAAGGATTCAGAGGGTTACCACTTACGGACGTGAACAGAAAAAAACCTCCAAATGGATAAAAAAATAACTACTCTCAATCAATATTCTGTCCCTAATTCATATAACATTGAAATTTCCTCTCAATAAAGATTATCTTGTCAATCAAGTGTATAAATTCTTTAATAAATCTTTGTCACAAATTGTTCACTTCCAAATTTAACCAAAATTACATGTATTATTTCTAAACAGCCTTATTTCTTAACTACAGATTGATATCACGTCGTGTTTATTTCACGGCTCATAAGATGTGATTCGACTACATTCGCAACACGCGGGATTAATAACCCTCTTCCACCGATAGATAGCGCGCTGTGTCGTGATGATTTATCTTGTTAACTAAGACATAGACATTGTAGGGGTTTTTCAGTTTCCATCCTTTGTCCGATAAAAGGTACCTAAATAAACATATTTTAGGATAATACGCACACCTATGTTTAGTAGGATCTGAGTTAACATTACGGGTACTAGACACGGTACGGGGACTGTAAATTGTTATATATAGGTACCAAATACATTATAATAGGGGAATGGTAACGATTTTTCTAGAACGCTGTTAACTCGTCTGTGGTAAACCCGTCTAAAAAGCAACTCGTCAACGAATACTTCTCAGCCACTACAAACACCAAATTATTAATTATGATTATTTCCAGACATTCTTGAACCTATTCTTACAGATTTTAATCAAAGAAAATATATTCAAAGTTTGAATCATTACTATTAAGTGATTTAATATTTTAGGTAGTTGGTTAAATAACATAAATTTTTTTTTTTGTTATGTTACATTTATTTTTGTGTGGACATTTTAAAACCACCATAATCGCCAAACATTCGCTTTTGTAATACATATTGCGCCCCTGGGAGTGACTCACAAAAAATATAGAAACCAACACAAGGCCATGTGTTGGTAATAAACTGAAGCATAATTCGTTTTGTACACAAATTTATCTGTTTTCCAAATTGCAGCCGTTTCAGCACATATTCTGTGTAAACACATTTTTATTAGCATTATTTAAAAAGTGTAAAATAAAAACATAGTATTTTCATTTTAAATGCTTACAAAAATAGCAACTGCGACAAAAGATACATCACTTTTTTTTATGATTGGTAAGTCTTCATTTGACTACAATCGCACCTGATGTAAAGTGACGATGTGGTCTAAGATGGGACATGAAGACCTAGAAGGTGGCTTCTCCGGGCCACATTACGAAACACGAAAAAACGCTTCACGCACTGGCCCAGCCCGGAGGGTGGTGACAAGCCGCGGCCGAAGCCTACCACCAGAGTCTGTTCTTAGCACCACCCGGAGGTCACGTGTAAGGATTCAGAGGGTTACCACTTACGGACGTGAACAGACAAAACCTCCAACTTGTATGCTTCAGCGCTGCAATTTGAGAAAAAGAGCATTTAAGATTGATATTGCTTCCGCCCTGGACAAGATTAACCATTCAAACGCCGGATATATACAAAATATTAACACAAAAGAAAAAATATTTTATCATAATTTAAGATATTTATTTCCATAGAATTTAAGGCTCTTCAAGCTCAAGTTTCCATATTAAAAATTGATTTAAGTATAATGGAAAATAAAATTAATAAACTAACTTAAATTTTGACAAATAATCTTAAGAATAGTCAGATAGTCAATTTATTGGTAATCATTTTTACAAGTAACTTTACAAATTATATAATAACAACGGAATGGAGATAAGGTTGGCTTTAAATACGCTTCACTTTTTGAACGCTATGTTGAGAAGATAAAAAACAACAAAGATTGTGTCTTAAAAATTAATACAAAGGAACTTATTTCTTGGGTTACATACAGGATACTAATTTGTCCTATAACAGAAAATGTTTAAAATTCAGCAAAATTGACCAACTTAGTTTAACTTAGCTACACTCAATTTACTTACAAACATGAGTGTTTAAAATGATAAGTAACGTTCCAAGTTCTTATTTTTATATTTTAAGTATATCAACCAGTCTGAATTACTGATATGAGTTAATGGTAACTAATAAGAATAAAATATCATAAACCAATTTAAAGCTTAATAACATTTCTTTTCTAACTGAATTAGCCAAAATACAAAATAACCCTATTTACGCTTATTTTTTAACTATAGAAGAACTAGAAGACTATAGAAGAGATATAAACAAGGGTAAAAATATTTTATCAAACAATCTATTTAACCTCCTATAAACTTAATATAATAAAGTAAAATATTCTTTTGAATAACGACTCACAGACAGACAGTGAAACAGTCTCTAATACAAACATTAGCAAATCCTAGAACACTCTCCACTATATGACTATTCCATTCCAAGTCATCAGCATTCAGACGTAATCCGTGATGAATCCGCGTCGTAAACACGCCCGACAAATGGACCGCCCTTATCTGAGAAACAAAACGATGTGTCGGCGTCCTGTCGACGGTCCACCCTCACGCGAAACTAGACTCACAACTTACAGGGGTAGAACATATTTTGGTGTGAATGAGGTTAATCTAGGGAATCCGCCATTAGGGAGACGACAGCACATGAAGTGGACAAAGCGATCACTGACTCAGGTGGAGTTTGGTACAACTGCTTAAGAATGTATAAATTATTTAGCAGGGTCAAGTTTAGGTCTTGACCAGGCTATTGTGAACATGAATTCGCTAAAGATATTCCAAGCCAATGTAGATTTTTTTCAGGCTAATAGTTAGAAACCTAGATAAGTTTAGTATTTGGAAGGGTGTCCGCTGTCTGCTTTCTTTAGAATCTTTCTTTTTGCACTTAATTGTTTTTAATTCCTGTTTTTTTTTTAACAAAAAGTGTAAATATAGTGAAATTACACCAAACAATACAGAGATCATATTGGAAATTCAAATACATACTTCTATATATATACGGGTAAGATATGAATTATTCAATGATGTCTTTCACGAAATAAATTCAGGTCATTTTGCGTATCAATTTTATTGCGTAACTTCACGAACTAAATCTTGGTTAAGTGCATATCAGGTAATTTTCGTATTTGGCAGCATACTTCGAAACTACAGCAGTGACATAAAAATAGATACACAAAAAACACAGATACATTTCAAACAAAAGAAACAACAATTAATTCAAACTTGAGTATTTTTCAGATTAGATGATGTTTAGTTCAAGCATATTTTTTATTTTAAAAAAAGCTTTAAATTCTACTGAACTCGCTAGCTGTGCACTAACTAGTCACCCATGTTTTATAAGATGTCTATGGTAATGTTAAGATAATGTTAAGCAAGGTAATGCGACTTAGAGCCCTAAGCTCTCTGTTTTACACACCTTTCATCGATGTAAGAGGCTAATAAAGAAACACATGCTAAAGACCAGGTGCATTCCTAACCCACCCCTATTAAAGAATTTTTATTATGATTTTCCGTATTTTTTGGTAAAAGCCGTGTTGGCTAAGTGGGAGGACACACGACTTTCATTCCGAAGGTCGTGGGTTCAAACCCTGCCACGCACCTCTGCATTTTTTTTTCTTGAGTAATTTATGTGCGCTTTAAACACGTGCTTTAACGGTGAAGGTTAACATCGTGAGGAAACCGGCATGTTCTGAGAACTTTAAAGAGTTTGAAGTACCTGTGACATTCACCAACCCGCACTTGGCCAGCGTGGTGAATTACGGCCTAATCTCTCTCGCCCAGAGAGAAGTCCCTGTGTCCCAGCAGTGGGAACGTTAAAAAAGGGTGATGATGATTATGATTTTCTCTCTAAGTTCTCCGCTTGCGGCTTTGCTCGCCATCAGAAACGAATTAGTTATACTCATTTGTTAGATTTTGTAGATAAATTTTCCTTGGCAATCCTATCTTCCTTATTTAGCCGTAGTTCGACGACATCCACTTAAGCCTAATTTTGAACGTCATAATTTCGTCACAATATTAAGTGCAGGATTCCTAGAAGCTGCTGATGCCCATGGTATTTGCGAGACGATTGAAATCAACGATTTTAACATAAATTATAAAATAAGTTTAAAATATAAAAGTAATTAAATTGACCTGTGCTAAATGTTACAAAGAATCAACAAGTAATTAAAACTTAAAACGAACTATTTAAAACAGTTTTTAGTTAAAACCTTTTTAAAAGAGGCAAAAGTTCTATCGTGAAGCACATTGTATGTGAGCTAACTTAATTTGAGAGCGCGCGTATAAAGGCAACGAGATAGCAAGGCTTTTTAAGTGATATATATTTGTTTTATTTAAAAAACATATGACTAGAGCTTATCAAAATATACTCCGTCGATAAAATAGTAAGTGCATTCTAGTGAAAACTAATTGTGTATTTTTCGAACAGACACAAATTTCGAAGTCATTAAGCAGGACAAACGAATGCTACCTGCATTTTAGCTTAAAAAGGTTCAGTCGCCAGTTCTGCATACTGGGAATAATTGGACCTAAATGTACTGTCGTACTGAATCTACAGGTAAATTACAAACTTAGAGCCCATTACTTAATGCAGTCGGTAGTTAACAAACCCCATTTAAAGACGTAAAAGTTCGATCGCGGAGCACATTGTATGCAAGTCCTGTGATTAGTCGACGCCGACACGAGCTAATTTAACTTGAGAGTTCACGTTTGAAGGCAACGAGATCCGAAAACCACTGGAAGCACAGAACTAGAGAGGATGTTCCTAACTGCCCTAGATCATGGAATGGGTATTTTAGGATTAACATTTTAATTAGAATAAAATTTTAGATAATAAAATTATTTTTTGTCTACAATGCCATTATAATAAGAATTTATAACATAATATAAAAGTGAATATATACATCGTTGTAAACTGGCTCTGACTCAGCATTTGCTGGCTCAAACAAGTTCTCAACCAACGCTGATCCTCCGTCAGAGCCATTTTACACCTGCCGGAAACAATCTACCCGTATTATATTTATTATATTACATATATATGTATCCATGATACAATATAAGCAAATGACTTTCAGACAGGTTTTCTAACATTAAGTTATTGGCATTTAGAGATAACTACTAAGAATAAAAATAAAGATAACTTTTTTTTTTCAAACTAAATTAATCATTTTGAAGTACACAAGTAAACCATTGCTTTTTCTTTTTGCTTCATTAGTCTATGTTGTCTCACTGCTGGACAAAGGCCTCCTCCAACTACCTCCAACAATCCCAGTCCAGAACTGTTTGCCATCAACTTTCTCAAAAGTCCTGTAGGTCGTCTCGCCATTGTTTTACCAAAAAAAAACATGCTCAATTTAGCGATGTTATTGTAGCAAGTAGAATACAACTTCTAACTTACGTTAATGTAAGTTAAAATATTCGATATTTAATATATGTGAGAAAGTTCAACCAACAAAAATTTGTTGAAGATATATCCAAAATATCTACTCATTCAGCATACCGTTCAGCACTTAAATTGAATAGCTCAATTATACAAACTATCGAGTCTAAGCTGCGGTAACTGTTACGGCGAGCATTGTGCCGATGTCGCCGCACAATGAGGTAATTGTAAATGAATAGGTCTCCATTCAGCCGCGGCAGGCATCCGGCGGGCGTTGCGGGCGCGCTGTGGAACTCTCCTGCCAAGACCAACTTTAAAATAAACTTGCCGTCCAAACCACCCCGTCTGCTCTTGAAATATCTCTCTTGCCAACCAACCCCCTTTTTTCCCCTTTCTACCCTTTGTTTCACCCCTTTTGATGCGTGTCATAGTTGGGGAGAGTTTTCATTTATTTTGCGAGTAATTCAAAGTTGGTGATGTATATTTTTTGTCGCTGTTAGGTTTAGTTTGAAGGATGAAAAGCTTTTTGTTTAATTGGGAAGCGGCGCGGACATTGTTGAAACTGATTCTGCTCGGGTCGTTTTTTTATAAATTACTTCACGTGAACATGACCAAACAAAGCCCCGTTTTATAAAAATATTAACCTATAAGTCTGGTATATAAAAGGAGGTTAAATAGAAAGTTTTCGTTATTCATAAACTTTCATTAGCGCTAAATCTGTTTTATAAACATAACCACAGAAATCTAAATAATTATTTAAATCAAAACAGTTCAATATAAGCTATTCACCCTTGTTTATCTCTCTAATAGTTTCAAAATAAGGCATAAATTGGCTTATCATGCGTTTTAGCCAATTCAGTGACATTAGCCAGAAATAGCAGTTGTATGAATATGAGCGTTATAAATAATAATGTTTAAATGTACTTTTTTCATATCAACCTTTTTCTAGGAGTCTAGATTGTACACATCAACTTTACTTAGAATGTAATAGCTGTTACCTACATTATAATGGGTGTCCCCGATGAATGATACGATGGTAAAAAATCATCATCATCATTTCTGCCGAAAGACGTCTACGACATAGACCTCTTTCATCTCTCCTCTCTTTCTCAAAGATTTCCATTAATTTCGACTGTCAACGGCTTGCATCCACAGTGTAAATATGTATTCAAAAATATTTAAACGATAAAATAACAAAAAAAATCGTTCACTAATACGAATAATGATCGTATTAGTATTTTTCCCGTCTCACATTCAAATTTTTTATTTTAGTGGGGATAACAATTGGGTTTGATTTTTTAAGGTTAACCCTGATGATTTTATTTTAATGATATAAAGGTCTAAATACAACTAAGTTCCGTTTTGGCTATATTTAAACACTAGACATATAAAAAGGTATATAAAACTATATGGTATAATTTATAGGGAGTTTCTTTGAAACTCCCTATAAATATTTCAAGAGGTGAGTCGGGTTCAGTATTATTTAAGTTCGCAAAATCGAAGTTATATTATCAATTGCGGTCCCTTCGGAGCTTATAATTAATGCAGCGTTATTTTACCGGCGCCATTTAAATAGGTATCCATACCTCGGGGTTCATTAGGTATTCGCGATAATTCATGGATTATTTGTTATTTACCTGCGGGAGTGCGTAAGGCATTTTGGAAATTGCTTTTGTAATGTAATAACACATTTTATGTTGTAATGAATTAACGTTATGAGTTTAATTTTAATGATTTTCTTATTTCTAGCCAGCATTGGATTCTAATTAATACTTCTTTCTAACTTTCTTTAGACACAGGCGTTGCCCTTGTTTTTGTATTTTCCAGCGGGAACATCGTATATTCCGCGGAAAAAAATATATATTTGTGTGTTTTGATAGCGCTTATCTCAGGAACAACTTTATCCGGGTGGTCCGATTTTAATAATGCTTTTACTGTTAGATAGCCTTCATCATCATCCCTTTTTATGTTCCCACTGCTGGGAAACAGGGACTTCTCTTTTTTCGAGAGAAATTAGGCCTTATGGCCCAGTGTGGGTTGTTGAATGTCACATTTCCTTCAAACTCCTTAAAATTCTCAGAACTTGCCAGTTTCCTTACGATTTTACGCCTTCACCGTTAAAGCACGTGTTTAAAAACTAGATAGCCTATTATATTGAGACAGGCTACTTTTTACTGCGAGAAAATACGTAGTTCCCACAGAAAAAATAAAAAAACACAGGCAGCGCTGAGGCGACTAGAGCTAGTAATTAATTTATACATTGGACGTCGTAAATAATTCAATTATTAACGCATTAACTTGGTAGTTGTATTTAATGTGACTTAGTGCCAAAGCAATATATTTAGATCAGACTTAGAACCAAAAACAATTTATAAGAAAGCAAATTAATTTATACTGCACACCACTATCATCATAATCTCCCTATTAACGTTCCCACTGCTGGGTCACAGGGACTTCTTTCTTGGCGAAAGTGATTAGACCTTATTTCATCACGCTGGCCAAGTGCGGGTTGGTGAATGACACATGTCCTTTAAACTCTTTAAAGTTGGCGAACATGCCGGTTACCTCACGATGTTTACCTTCACAGTTAAATCACGTGTTTTTTGCACTTTCATTTTTCAAGAAGAAAACTCTAGTGGTGCGTGGCGGCATTTGAACCCACGGCTTTCGGAATGAAATTCGAGTGTGCTCCCACTTAACCAACAAGGCTACACCACGATTAAATATGACTTTATTTTTATTATACGCCATAATTACCAGCTTTAATCCATAAATGCCTTAAAACATAATCTTTCAGCCGTTCGTGGAGTAAGTCTCGTTTAACGACGGTGACTTAATAACGGGCGCTTTACACTTCACAGTTTACGGCGTAACGGCGTTACGGCGTTAGGCGCACCTTTACGCTGATCGCTGCGTAAATACTTTAACAGGGACAATTTACAAGCAGATTATATTGCTTTCAATAATCTACTATGAATGGAGTTTGCTGTTACGAATGATAAGAATTCTTTAATTGACTCCATCAGTGGTGGTCAGTCAGTGCAAAATATCTAAATATGTATGTCTATTATATTACGTATATCAGTCCCGTACCTGTAACATAAGCTTAGAGATGAGGGGTCTAGATGTTGTTGTGTGGATTGTCCGGCAATATTTATTATTTTTTATTTATTATGTAAAGTACTGCATTCCACTTAATTAGGTTTACACTGTATACCATAACTTACGTTGTAAAGTAATTAAGTCTTCTTTTGCCGCAGAATAATGTAAGAAAATATAATGCAATAAAAGTTGCTGTGATTGTCGTGGGTAAATAATAAATAAATATTGCTGGACAAACACCACAGCAACTTTTATTGGCATGGACTATAAATGTGTGTTTCTGTTACTATACTAACCGTTAGCAATATCTATTTATTTATTTAATTGAAGGAATATCAACACACCATCAGCCATGATTATCACTGTAAACCAACCTAGTAGCAACAGAAAGCTAATTACAGATCTTCACAAATTAAATATCAAGTGAACTCACCTACATGGACACAATGAACAATACAATATAATAACATTAAAAAAAAACAAAAATCTATATAACTACCTATTTACTAACAATAAAATTACTTTTAGCTAATCGCTGCCTGACTGAGTTGAGGTAAGGTCAGTGATCTCTACGAAAATTATAAAGCTAAAGAGTTTGTTACTGGTCCTATTTGAAAAAATATTTTAGTGTGAACATAGCCCATCTAGCGAGGAAGGCTATAGCCCAGTTTTTACCGCGGAAAAATACATTGTTACAAATACATTGCGGGAAAATCTAAATACATGGGCCAAGCCGTGGCGCGTAATAATAGTAGGGAATAATATAAATATTCATATTCATTGTTTCATGTGGTGACAATTAAGGTATTAAATTTTATATTGACTGCTTCAGTGGCGCGGTGGGCGAGGGTCCGCTTGCGGCGCAAGAGGTAGCGGGTTCGATTCCCGCCGAGGGTGAAAGTGTTTGTATGTTCTGCAAGCACGATCTCCTTGGTCTGGGTGTTTAATATGTATAATAAAAATATCTATATATGTATGACTATTATATTAAGTATATCAGATATCTAGTACCCGTAACACAAGCTTAGAGCTTACCACGGGGCTAGATGTTGTTGTGTGAAATGTCTGGAAATATTTATTTTATTTATATTTTATTTATATTAGGTCCTTACATATGAAATTGGCGTTTTTCGTACTGGCCACTTTAATCACAAATTTCTCCTCTTTGGTAAGGAATTCCAAATTCAAATTTGTACAGCTATAGACTCATGTATTTGTGCTTCGATGATCGTCATTCATTTGTTTTTTTTCTTCTGTTTTTTTCTGTTTGCGTCACTCATTTTACAAAATGGAAAACTTAAAATATCGCATTATTTACGAGTACGAGTTCCGCCGTGGCACTAGTGCTGCGGAAACAACTCGAAGGGTGAATGATGTGTATGGCGGTCGTGTTGCAAAAGAAAACACAGTTCGTTTTTGGTTCCAACGTTTTCGTTCTGGAAATTTCGACTTGCAGAACAAGCCCCGTGGACGGCCTGAGACTCAAGTTGATAATGAAGAGTTGAAGGCTATTGTGGAAGCGGATCCATCGCAAACCACGTCCGAGTTAGCTGCAGGCTGCGGTGATAGTGATAAAACTGTTTTAATTCACTTGAAGCAAATTGGGAAGATTAAAAAGCTTGAAAGGTGGGTACCTCACGAATTGACTGAAGCAAACCGGCAAACGCGCGTCGACTGCTGCGTTACATTACTAAACCGGCACAATAATGAAGGTATTTTAAACCGAATCATTACCTGTGATGAAAAATGGGTTCTTTACGATAATCGGAAGCGCTCAGCGCAATGGTTGGATCCTGGCCAGCCAGCCAAATCCTGCCCCAAGCGAAAATTAACCCCAAAAAAGTTACTTGTAAGCGTTTGGTGGACTAGTGCCGGTATTGTTCATTACAGTTTTCTCAAATCTGGCCAGACTATTACTGCTGATGTCTATTGTCAGCAATTGCAAACCATGATGGAAAAGCTAGCGGCTAAACAACCTAGGCTGGTCAATCGCTCCACGCCACTGCTGCTTCACGACAACGCTAGACCACACACTGCGCAACAGACGGCTACTAAATTAGAAGAGCTTCAATTGGAAAGTCTAAGACATCCTCCGTACTCCCCGGACCTTGCTCCAACAGATTACCATTTTTTTCGAAATTTGGATAACTTCTTGCAAGGGAAAAAATTCAACTCCGATGGGGCAGTCTAAATCGCCTTCAAAGATTTTATTGATTCCCGTCCGACTGGTTTTTTTAGTAAAGGGATCAATGAACTACCTATAAGATGGCAAAAGTGCATAGAAAATAATGGTTCATACTTTGATTAATTAAATATATTATATTAAAAAATATTCGACTTTTTGTTCCTCCCATACAAAACGCCAATTTCATATGTAAGGACCTAATATATACCATTACATGAGTCCCGATGGGACATTACAACTTTTGTTCATGTATATCTAGACTAAGCCTATATTAGGTAATAGCATGGTAGACGATATCAACCGTTTTCTATATCTAAGGAATCAATTATTATGGTCCCCTGAATGTAATGGTTTTACTTTGTCTTTGTATAAGATATAACAATAATAAGAAGTAGGGCAATGTTCCTTATAAATAAAACAAAAGGTTTTCCTTTATTCATCACAGACTAATAGCGGATGTGTGTGTAAGCACCTTTTGTCTTGTACAATCATGATTCTTTGTACTATTAACACAAGGTTATATTGCAAAAATATATGAAAAGTTATAAAAACGGAAACGGTACTTAGAACTTAAGTCTATAACATTCCATAGAACAAAGAATAAATAAAATAAAACACTAACCGCTCGTTTTCTTAAGCTCGGAAATACAAGAACTTTTACTTAAGTTTTTGTTCTATTTTCCAGGCGATGCGTCCCCAACTATCCTGAGACAGTCAGACGGACATTAAAATTCTTACATGCTTTTATAGTTATGTCCATAGCAATTGCGCATTTTTTATTGCAGATATTAACCTGGATAACGCATTTTATTGAGTTGTTTATTGCATAAGTTGACCATGGGTTATAGCAATGGCGTCATTACATAATTTAATCATTTTGATATTGGTTGCTAGAAATAGTTTTAAATTAATGTCAAGCACTTCAAGCACCAACTTCACAATTACAAATTTAACATTATATGTAATACCAGCCTTATATGGGCGTTCATATTATTTTTCGTACATAAATCCGATAACGCAACGGCTAAGCCACATATTTTGGCAAAGATGCTGAGTTTGTAATTGTGAAGTAAGATGCGTCTAGAGTTATATTAAGTATTTTCACGACATCTGATAACTTTTTGACAATGCACGCCATGTGGGCACAACCCTGGTCTTGGCTACATTTTACATGAAAATGTTTTGAGAGATATACATGTAGGTGAAAGGTTTTGACATAGTGATTTAACCAGATTATATCATTGAATACACGCCATCGGACATTTTAAGTTGGTTCTATGCTACTACAAACGCACTACAATGAAGAACCAGGACGTCACGCCGTCATACATATATTATATTATATACATATAACATGTTTAAGTATACAAAAGAAATACCCAGATTAAGGAATAAACGCTTGTAGAACTAACAAGTACTGACCCCTCAGCGGGAATCGAACACTAGCCTACCCCTTGCACCCCAGGCGGGCTCTCACCCACTGCGCCGCTAAAGCATTTATCATGGTCTAATAGTGTCGAAGCAAATTGAGATGAATGCATCTCAACGTACTATCAAGTCATGTGACGAGGAGAGATTTCGTTTAGAATATAAATGTCTGTAGATGGATATGTTATTGTAAAAACTACGGTAAATCCTATGATTAGTAATACCATTTTTTCGGAAATTTAATATAAAAATATGGTAAATGTTCGGTTTTATCACCAAATCCAGTAAAGGTTGATTTCGAACACTAGTTCAGTGTTCGAAATCAACCTTTACTGGATTCTATAATTTTTATATTATCATTATCCTAGACCAGGTTTTCTGTAAACCCTTAGACTTACCAAGTGAATGGTGGTTACATTGCGATCTCTTAGTCATTTGGGCTTTTACCAGTGTTTTCTAATCTAATAGGCTTTTAAATCTAAATCCTAGGATGTACCATACTACTACTTTAACAGTACCAGATACATGGGACGAGGCGGGTTAAAAAAACGGTGACAGAGGAAAATGGAAGAAACATGTTGTCCCAACCCCACGCAATGGGAGAAATGGGCAAGAAAATTATGATAATCAATGATGCAATTCAATGTCCTAGTATATAATAAAAAATAAGTATAAAAAACCTTAGAAAGCTTTATCTTGCCAGTGAAAAGGGAAATATCGGCAAAACATCCAAATCAAAACAGCATTCGAGAAAGGTCAGTGGATCCTATCAGGAATAGATCACAGGCAGCCGACAATCGGACAGACGGCATTCACCGAGTAAGTGCCCGCTCGCTTTATCAATACCATCTCCTCCGTATCAAAGAACCTTTCACAAAAAACCCCACTGAAAGAAATTTCGGAAAGCGATCTTTTCTTCTCCAGATGTTTATCGCCGCGCCCGATCTGAAGCTGTTTACACGAGTGATGTTCGATAATGTGTGCTGTTCATTCCCCGTCCAACTCCGCGCTTTAAAAATACCTTGAAGAAAACCAGCAATGAATAGCGAATTGGATTGGGTAGCCAACTGGTAATGGTTGCAACAGTTTAGAAAAACCAGGTAAATTGTTCGGTTCAAATACTTTCTTGAATAAATAAATACATCTTAAAGATAAACGAATGCTCTAATGGTGCCATTAAAATGTTTTTGTGGTTATTTTCTTCGCTAAGCTGGGTTTAACTGAGGGCGTGATTCATTGAGTGGAGCTATACGCTTGGAGCCGTAGAGCCCGTAATAGCTTTCTTGTTTATATACTCACGCTTTTAAAGATACTTTCGGGGACGTTTTTATTTGTTTGGTAACAGGTACTCCGAGTGCAAATCAACTATAAATAATTTATTTACATTGTGTGAACTGAGTTCTGAGTAATTTTTTATGAAAAAATGACTTATTTAATAACAGATTGTGAAGAATTTTACCATTATGTAGATCGAATACGATAAACTATATAACGTTATTTTTCTACTCCATTAACTAGAAACTCGTAGTAAAAGTGCTACGGCGTAGCTAAACGTCTACGCGGGAGCACGTAGCACCTACGCCAGTATTCTTTGTAAAATACATCGTATAATGTATAAATATGTATGTGACACCGGAAAATAATACAAATCGTAAATTGATCAAATTCTGTAAATTGATAAACTTCCGGAAAATCATCATCGGCTGTTGGAATGTATTATTTAACGCAAGAACTTGTTTAGTTAATTGATAAACTGACGGTGCCAGGATATAAATTGATGATTTGTCTAACGTAAAATCTTACACAAGTGGACCAATCACTGCTTATTGTATTATTTCACGTGATAATGGCATTCGTTAAATAATACACTGTTTTTTGATTAGTGGATCGCCAGTATTTATTCGTCTTATCTTTATTTAATTATAATGTTTTTATAGAAATAAAACTTTGACTAGTCTTTTTGCGGTTGTTCCCATGGCTCGCTCGCCTCGCGCATAATTTTTTCGTATACAAACATAACCTATTAACCTACATCTTCGTTATATAATTCTACCAACCGGATTTCCACTGGATTTTTAACGGAAACAAGGGTCAATTACCTGAAATTTAAACGTGAAATAATACAATACAACAGCAGTTGATGATTTTGATCTTCTAATATATAAAATTTCCATGTCACAATGTTAGTTACCGTACTTATCCGAAACGGCTTTACTGATTTTAACCAAATTTTATAAACGTATTCAGTAGATCTGAGAATCGCCTATTTTCTATTTTTAATTTTGCAAAACAACGACTGCTGGGGTCAGCTAGTAAGTTTATAATTTTATAGGAAATTGATCAATTTACGTTTCGTGTAATATTTCGGACACATTTTCATACTATAAGCGAGCAATTATATTATTAATAAATATAATCTGAATCTTGGAATCGGTTTTAATAATTTTAGGTGATAAGATTTCGATACAATAGCAACAAATCCGTAAAACATTATTATTAAAGCACGTACCTATCAGTCAAAAAATGTATTAAAACATGTAGGTCAAATAACGCGAGAGTTATTGTAAGGCTCGCTATAATGCTGGCTCGGGCCCAGCGCAAACAGAATTAAGCGTAAGCTCAAAGACAAATTCAGCAATAAGCCCGCCGTGAGTTATGGACGCAGTTTCGTGTTAATTCGAGCGGACAAACGAGTGAAGAGATTGACCTATTAGTTAGTGGTGATCACCTGTGCGGAGACGTGGGGATATGTGCTGGAGAAGACTTAGGATTATGTTGTGTGGTACTTCTCTGTGATATATGTTGGAGAAGTGTTGATATTTGTGTTCGTTGTTAGCTAGCATTCCGCTGTTTGTATTATTCCATGCCAGTTAAATTTTTCTTTCGCATTGTATTTGTGTTTTTATGATTCAAATTGCGGGGTGGCTTTTGATTACCTTTTTAAAGAACTAATGAAATAAAAAAAAACTTTTCGTTTAAATGTATTTTCATTTGAATGCTTTTGTATTTGTTTTTGTCATATAGTTTTAAGCATTTGTCTATGTCATATTGTTCATTACTTTTGTGTGCAATAATGATTTATTATAATATCTTATTTTATTGTAAGAATTTCTAACTACATACCCAATAATATTTTTAAATTACTCCAGTATATTATAATTAGACAAAATAATATTGTTATTAAGAAATGGTGTTAAAAAAAGTTGTTTTTTATTAATGTATTAAAAAAAAATATTTTCTGTATTTATTTTTTGTGTTCGTAATAAGCAAAACCATTCATATTGAACTCTTAAAACAAGTCTAATTATCAATCAGATAAATTCTTATACATGATATTTTCAGTACAAATACAATTCGAGTTTCCTCATCAACAAAACCTGATATATCAATAAGAGATCGAATAAAAATATTAGCTATAAATAGTTAGCCGGAAGCACAGCTGACCCTCAACTACTCAGTTACACAATGATTATTTCCACGTAATTTGTTCCAATACTCGGAGGTCGGCGGAACAGGAAAGAAGCCGTTTGCGAGACTCCCCCCAACAATTGAGAGATCTCTCTCCACACCATTTAGCCAGGACTTCAGTGAGACTAACCTTCTGTATCGATGTGAGTTTTATAATTGTGAATATTAACGTATTTTAATACTGTTTTTACGTAACTATAAGTAATTACATTACTAAAAATTTTATAACCAAAATATAAACCATTCAGTTTAAAAAATTGTATTAAAATCACTATCCTTTTCGCGGGACTTAAGTGCGCCTATTTGAACGGGCGTGACTAGTAACGGCAGACCGAAGTGTTTGATTCACAAACTCACTGAAAGTTGTATAAAATCAGTTTTAAACATGGAAACCAATAATCAAGAAATAATCAGAAGAATTTGAAGTCAATAAATATAAACATACACATACCATACAGACTAGCAATACATACAAATATAAATGTAATATACTAAAATATAATCGTGGTAGTATCATGGTATCATCTGTCACGGCGGTGTCGCCTTGCAGTGCCGGAGACCCATAAATGTCGATTCTACAAATAGAAATAGAAATATGTCACCTGAGTCACACTGTTTTTTATAAGTGCGAGATTTAGTCAAAAAGCGTAGAAAAAAATTCAAGTTATTTATCGAGAGGAGTGACCGTAGCAATTTCCTTTCTTATTTTCTCTGGTTGACTTCTACGCGCTTCCCTGAGCTAAGCAGTCTGAAACATTTAAAGTTTTTCTAAAATAAAGAAACATTATTTTGGTATTAACAGTATTACATATTACTATATACAACATTATTGAGGACAGGAATATTGAAATCAGATCACGGATTCATCTTACGAGATCCGCAGGTACACAATGCACATCTCGAGATGCTGAGCCAACAAAGAGACATGCTGTTGCATTCAATCTTGGGTTTCTGATCTAACCATGTTTATTCGATTCAATATTCAGCTCCACACTATAACTAAATTTTGACTAAATCTACAATACGTATTAGTTCCAGCTATTCTTGGAAATTTTGTTCAAATCTATGTATATGAATAAATAAGGAATGTACAGTAATATTTCTGGTTTCGGGACTGGTTGTTTTCAATGTATATTATATGATATTATTTACTTACTATTTACAAAAAAATATATCTATGTAGTTCATCAGTCACCATAGTACCCATAGTATGCTTAGTTTGGGGTTCGGTGATGCTCTGTGATTAGTCCGGAGATATTCATTATATATTTTTATTCGGGGTTAGATATTGTTCCTTGTATTACGTGTACTAGACATCGGATATAATTTATATAATATACATAGAGATACTTTTGATTCTACATATTCCGCTACCTCTTGCCCCTCAAGGACCTACGTCTTTTTTTATCATCTATTCTATTCAGCCTATATTGACAAACTTTCTTGCTTTATCCATTACGTCATAAATACGTTCATAGTCAGACAAAAAACCTCAAGTTCGGAACTTCTGAAAGTTTAATAGTATTGAGTGATGTTGGCACTCGCATTATTCCGGTAAGTGGTGGTCGGACAATGCGGTCTTTATCCGGGAGATTAATGGTACAAGTTGGCCCGGGCGTTCCGGCTCGCGCACTCGTGATCTATGCGTGGCCACCTTGTCTGTGTCCTCTTGGCGCTTTATGTCTACATTCTTATAAAATAACAAAAACAGAGATTATAAAGAATAGTTTAGGGATTGTGCAGGTTTCATAAGGATTTATGATTGAAAAAGTTGGCACCGATAAATTACCAGGACGTTTTGTAAAGACTAAGGTATTTATTTATAGCCCCATAGATAAAAATTTAATAAAAATATACAACATAAAATATCGAGAACGGAATTTCTTTATATTAAATATGATTATACATGAAAACTTATGCAATATTTACGTTCCCACTGCTGGGCACAGGGACTTCTCTCTTGAAGAAAGAGATTAGGCCTTAATTCACCACGCTGGCTGGTCAAGTACGGGTTGGTGAATTAAAATAAGTAAAAATAAAATACCTTCCAGCTTTCAATCTGCAACCTTACACGCTTCTAAAAATCGAGCATCTAATTTACAATTATAATATGCCTAACTGATG
The DNA here is from genome assembly GCA_929108375.1 of Gymnoscelis rufifasciata. Taxonomy (NCBI): domain Eukaryota; kingdom Metazoa; phylum Arthropoda; class Insecta; order Lepidoptera; family Geometridae; genus Gymnoscelis; species Gymnoscelis rufifasciata. The sequence goes on from OV815314.1 coordinate 15,189,615, forward strand.
AGTACGCTCGACAGTCTAAATTTATACCATCCGATTAATAAAATGGAATTAAATGACGTAATTTTATTAAAAAATGTGAAAAAGTATGTACGTAGTAGAAATCACTCGATTCACGGGCATTTGCATCTTAAATGGCACCATTGAACAAGTGAGAACCGTAAAAGGTCAAGCGTTGTAACGCTACGTAGCGTAGCACTCGTAGCGTTTACGTAGCCCGTCACAGATGACAGATAGTGCACGTGCGGGTTTACGACGCATTTAGCACTTTTCTACGCCTGGTCGGGGAATAGCGTTTAGAGTTCTTTAGGAGTTTCACACAATTTTTACACGCGTTTGAAAGAGGGTTAAGTGTTAGAGAGTGTGTTATGTAGATAGTTAGATAACAAATATATTGGTCATTAAGGCAAAGGAAGGTTCACGTTTATTTATCTAGAGGCACAGGACTAATTAGAACAAATCTACATACTTGAAGCTAATTAAAATAATAATTGTTTATTGAAGTCAATTAACAAAGAATACAATTTAAAATAAGGTAGTAAATATTTACAACACAGTTTTAAGTGATTAGCCGCGAATGTCAAGCGTTGTAATATTATGCTCGCCACGATACATAAGTATATGTAGCGTTTTCGTAGACAGTTCACTGATGGCAGATTAGTGCACGTGTGAGTTTACGACGCATTTAGCACTTTGCTACGCCTGCTCGGGGAATAGCGTTTAAAGGTCCTTAAGAGTTTTCACAAACTTTTTGCCTGCGCCAGAATTATGGCTATTATATATAAATTATTATTTAGTACGCTCTGTAGCAGAAACACCTCGACGGATCTACTTCTTTCTGTTAGTGTCAGAGACGACTTTAGATTCGTTTTTACTGTGGGAGTGATAATTAACTTGTTTAATATAACAAAAAAATATATATATTAAAATCAATACCTATATTGTAAAGTTTGTTTGTTTGTTTGAAGGGGCTTATCTCAGGAACTGGTTCTAGTGCGATTTAAATAATTATTTCATTGTTAGATAGTCCATTTGCCAAGAAAGGTTATAGGCTCCTTTTTACCTCGGGAAAATACGTCCTTCCCTCAGGAAAATCCATAAAACACGTAGTAGTAGTATACGCGGTGGCGTGAAAAGCTATTGTCAATAGAATGACAAATATTTTAAACTAGTGGCCCGCCCCGGCTTCGCACGGGTTTTTGTTCAATTTTTTTCCCGGTAATTATTAGATTTTTTCTCGCCTTGTAAACCTTTCCTAGACCTCTACGAACATTTCAAGACTATGATGAGATAAATCCGTTCAGCCGTTCTTGAGTTTTAATCAGACTAACGAACATCAATTCATTTTTATTTATATAGTTTTAGCCTGGATTCCGTAAAAGTAATTCAGTTTTATAAAATGTTGACTATTTGAGTTAAAAGGTAAAAATATGGCATTTTGTTTTATTTGGTACCTAGCCGCTGAATTTATACAGGAAAATAAAATACTTTGCATTTTTCAGCTGTAAATTTAAATATATCTGAAATGGATCAGAATCGATACAATATTATAGTTTTTAAGCTTTTAATGTTTCAACGAAAGCATGCCATTTTTTATTTTAACTTACCGGGATTTTGCAAATAATATATTTGTAACATAGAAAACAAAATGTTTTCTTTTTTACAAGTTGAATCATAGAGCCCATCATCATCATCATCATCCTGCCCTTGTCCCACACTATGTGGGGTCGGCACAACTACAATCTCACCTGATGTAAAGTGACGATGTGGTCTAAGATGGAGCATAAAGATCTAGAAGGTAGATGGCTTCTTTCACCAGGTCGTTCCTCCATCTAGTTGGTCCAAGTTGAATAACTTTCTCATATTCAAAAAATCATTTGTATGATACAGAAAATGTTTCTGAGCAACTTTACGCTTAGTGATGGCCTTTTTGTTTAACAGCAACGCACACATGCGCTAATCATGTTAACTTATATCTAATCTTAACTTAATAATGTATCCTTTTGTTTTGCCCGATTAGTGTATGTGTGTGATTGGAATTACAAATAAACGCATCATCTATCTATCCATCTATGTACTGTTTTACTAGTTAACCCATTTATAAAACGAGCCGGCTCACTAATCGTAATGCGTAAATATTTTTATGTTTTTTTATTCAATATGTACAAATTTTAATAATATATTATTTTATAGAGCGGTTTCATTTCATTTCGTTCAAGTACAACTTGAAACGAATCTGGCTAGTAGTTCTTGAATAATCTTCAACTTAAAATAATTTGAATTATCGTAATTCACACATTCACAAACACTAGCTTTGCCAGGGTTTGACTGATACCCACCATATCTTATAAAATTAAGCAATCCTAACATCAAACATACACAATCAAATATTCAAACTAAATTCAAATTTTAAAGTTTGTTCGCAAATATCAAGTATCCGTTTCCGAGGAGCATACGTTCAAACGAAACAAGTTTTTTATACGGAACCACGAGCGCGGCGCGGCGGCCGCTTCTAGACGTATGACGACGTATTTTTTGATAGAAAAAGGTTTTAGTGCCGCTACATCCTCCGTTATAAAGTTTTATTGCATATCCAGGGCTGTGCGCATAGACTAGCTGTGTTGGCAGACAGAACGGTCACTGGTTGGAACATAATTGACTTACAAACAATTCTTAATGTTGCAGTGATGTCATATTTCAACGATTTTTGACTTACTTTGAATTATAGTCAACGTCAAAACGAAAATTTTGAAACTAAAATTATCAAGGAAATGTCTCGTTCGCTCTAAATTTCGCTCTGTTGCATATTATACTTTTAAACCTTTTTCTTTACTGTATCACTATACTGTAGTAATGTCCGTTAAGTAGCTTAAAATCTGACAGCAAAAGCGATTTCATTACATATTGTGACAAAATTGGCGTAAGTTATTACGCGTGTAAATCCTATTACAATACAATTACATTCAAAAAACTGAATCTTAATAACGATGAATGCTGAAAAATGAAGGGTTTTTCTTGTATGATAGTTTTGTTTATTCATGTTATATTATGTCTACGTCAAGGAGGGTTGAAATAATATACAAAACATACAAGCATTTACAGAGGTAATTATACTCAGAAAGGAAAACTAAATGAAAAATATCATAAACCCTCTCCAATTACAAGAAGCAATTACAATAATAGTTTGTTTACTAATAACTGTTGAAAACGCGAGCATTGGCGTCCGGGGACGAGGTCCAATTCTGACGAGCGGGATGTCGTGACGGAACTGATTATCGCTTAGTGATACGATATCGCTCGGGAACCGTAGCGCATAGTGATATCACTTGGGAACGAGTGTACAAACTCGGGGATCTAATTAGGGATGTGCTTCCGGTCTGAGTAACTTGCGCCTTGATAATATAAAGTTTGGGTTCTAACTTTGATGACGGTAGGATTTGAATTGTTAGATTGGAATATTATTATTAGTATTTATATTCCATACGTAATAAGGAAGCTAGGATATAAAAGGAAAAATAAAGCATTGAAAATTAAAAACCATATAGATAAATTATTTATTAAAAACCTTCTGTAATAAAATTAAATTAAGTAAGTAAATTAGTTTTTTACCTTTATTTTGACATCTACGTCCATGCCAAATTTTATAAAAATAAAAATAATATCTGATTTTCTCTTAAAAGTGGTATTTAACAAGATGATTATATCAGAAGTTTTATCAACGGTAATATATTGATTATAGAATAGAATAGAATACTTATACTTTATTACACACCAAATGAACAATACAATATGAAATTAAAACTAAACCTAGAATGCGTAATGGGTGGTCTTATTGCTAAAAGCAATTTCTTCCAGTCAACCGTGGATGGAGAGAAAAAAGTTTACATATTTTATGGACGGCGGCTTAAACAATATAAATACCTAATATCTAATGCTAAACCTAAAACTAGCCTATACTTAATTAAATTTATCCTTATGTTCATAGACAAATGACCAAAATTTTTATGATATTATTTATTTTATGACGGGTGTTTATCTTGTACAAGGAATAACTAAGTACTTTTTCATAAAATAAATTTTATATGACGCAAGAGTGAACAGTTAGTGAAATATATCAAATGAACAAATTCGTCATAAAAATACAGATAATTTGTTTAAAACTTATTTTTTTTTCTTTTATAGTAGGTATTATCTGGTTGTAATAAGCAGTGCCTTATCTGTTCGCAGAATTCTTACTCTTTGCCCGGACTATAGCGTCGGCATTTCCATGTGGTTTTTGCGCTCAGCAAACTGAATAATAATCGTGGAACTGTAATCTACGATATTTACGATAAAAGTACTACTTTTAGATTAATACTTTTTGACTTGCAAGCCTCAGCTTTATTTGCATGAAAACCCACATATTATATTATAATTCCTTATTACTCGTAAATTTTGCGTTTTATATTGACATTGTAAACCAATAGTTTGTCTTAATTACATAAAAGCTTAGCACGCCAATATTATTTTTATTTCACCCTAGAATAGACAAGGTAAACTATATATATTTTTTAAATTTACCTATTTTAAACTAACTAACAAACTATACTTTCTTATTTATAACTAACAACTTTGTTCTAACAAAGACACAAGAAGCAATGAAGCTAAGATGTTGTATCCATGAAGTTGTTTTTTTTTAGATATTACGGAAAATGTTCTTTAAGTTTTCAATTTGACACTGATTTAAGTTGAATCAAGGAACTTATACCCAACCTGGAATGTGCACCGACATTTTTTCCTCGATAAAAAAAAAACTTTATGTATATGAAGTTAAGTTCTATTTTCAAATAACATTTAGTCGGAAAGAAATCCGGTCCGAGAGAGATAGCGCTTCGAGAGCCCTCTGTCCCTTTCTTAAGTGTTGCCAGAAAGGTTGTTTTTAAAACGTAGTAGGAATGGTAAAAAAAACTAATTTGTCATCTCTTGTTAAAAAATATATTACCATCTATCTGATTATCCTAATGATCCATATATTTTTTAATTATCGTCTTTAATGAGATTTTCTTTATTGCAAAAATTTAGACACGATATTAAGGTGTTGTTTGAAAAAGAATAGGTTATTAGTAGGATCTATGTAAATTGAACTGGCATCCCATCAGCTATTTTGATTTGTTATTATTTATCCTACCGTAATTCGGCAATATTTCTTTATTCGTAAATAATCAATATGGTTAAAAATGTGCGATTCCAGGCTGTAAAAGCGAATCCTATGCGGGATGCGGTAAATCTTTCTTCAAGTAGGTATTTTTAAATCCTTGAAGTAGTATAACCATAATGAACGGATTTTTAGGATTAATTCCGTAATCATATTTTGTTCAAACATATAAATAGTAGGTAATCTAGATTAAACTTTATGTGTTAATCACTGATTTGTGTGTCACTACGTATTATTTTAAATTATTAATTAATTTCAGATTTCCTAGTGAAGAATCTTTGAGAACAAAGTGGCTGGATGCCATTCCAAGTAATACAAATATCAAAAATTATTCGCATAAAACTGTTTTATTCAGTAATGTGTGAATGAAAATATTTACCAAATATATGTTTATAAATCGTAACATGTGATTACTCTCCCTCTAACATAATTATTTAATTAAATTAAGTGATTTGTTCATATTTTTATGTCCAAAATATCTACATACTGTTTGGACACCCCAATGAAAGGGACAGAGGGCTCTCACAAAACTATCTCGCTCGGCTCGGCAGGTTGGGTAAAAGTTCCTTGAGTTGAATAAAGAAAATGAGTTGTCATATATGAACGAATACGAACCACAAAAATACTAGTCCCTTAAAATCCTCCTAAAACGTAATATCAAACATAAATCAAGCCTCGTATTATGCTTCTAAGTAAGACCGAATAAAACCCCAAAGCCCTCATAAAAATCAAGAAAAAAAACCGCTCAAAATTGCATCATAAAATTCCATATTCTGCGATATTTTGTGATATTCTGCGACCAGCAAACCGCGAGTGCATCCAATAAAACCAATCTCTTACAAAAATGGTTGCGTTGAATGTTGGCGGGGGGGGGGGGGGGGGTTGAGGGAGGGGGGGCACACTTGACAGTCAGCCTCCCATGCATATGAGCGTAGAGTAGAATAGACTAGAATCGTTAATATGATCTGAATTACATAAGCAATTCGATATACGCTATGCGAACCATTATATTGCTGTAATTCAAGTTGTAAGTCAAGGTTTATTAGTATTATTACATACTCGGCGAGTTAGAATAAAAATTGAAGAAGGCCGCAAAATATTAAGCTCTTAATACACCTTCTTTAAAATGTAGTGTATATAAAAGGTCCGAAAACGTTTTTAATAAATCTAAATTTAAAAATTAAGAAAAACCCAATGACTTAATTTCCTTAAAAGAAAAACACCATAATATTCTGTAATGTGGACGCGATGCAATATACTTGATATGAAAGCTCATATCAAGTATATTTGCAGATTGTCGGTTTTCCTTCCCACTTTTGAAAGGCCAACCGATTTTCATGAAACATGTCTAAGAATACTCGCGCCAAACTCACCTTTCACACAAAAATAAACTAAATTGAAATCGCTCCAGGCGTTCGGGAGCTATGATGTCCCAGACAGACAGACAGACACGCCAAACTTATAACACCTCTCTTTTTTAGTCCGGGGTTAAAATATTTTTTTATTACCCTAGACACATTTATAGCACGGTGACTATACCGAGATGAACTGTACTTCTGTTGGTTGGTGGGCAGGCGGCCCGAGTGAAACAAGAGCGAGGCACTGAGCCGCCACGCGAGCACGCTGTTGCGGACTTGGACAAAAACATTACAACTATCTTAACATTTTAATATTTAATATTAAACCAGTCTTAATAAATTATTTTTTATATTTTTGCTGTGTGACAGATTATGTTATGTTGAGATGACGGGTGATAGAGGGAAATGGAAGAAAACACATGTTGTGCCGACCACACCTAGTGTGGGACAAGGGCAGGATGATGATGATAATATGATGTTCGACAGATTTAAATATGTGCTTGAGTGCTTGAGCTGATACATAATTACTCTTCACTAAGAAGTTGTACAGTTATAGCACCCAGCCGAATCGCACCTGCACGAATGACGAGGCCTAACTCCATGGGGGTTTTACGCCCCTAAAACGGAGGTATTAACATTTTTTTGGAATTACAATTTCTCGTGAAGCACAGGCTAACTGCCTTTTAAATTGTAATCTCTCTAAGTGATTTCATGAGGCTTCATAATGCCAAAACACAATAGGGTAGAAACCTAAAAAAGTACCATTATGTCAGATTCATATCATTTAGATTACTTAAAAAAAATATATTGTTTTCTCTTACAAACGTAAAATCAATTGGATGCGTTGAAGTTTCGCGCGACATTACGTCACGCTTTCGAGCAAAAATGTTTTCAGCACAAGCCCCCACTCCGGAAGTTTGAAACTCTATATACTGCCACTTTCTTATTAAATTCATAAAGCAAAATATGCAGTAGTTAAGGACGGGCTTACAGATGGATTAAACAAAATACCTATTTTTTTTATTATGTTATGATATTAGGCTTGATGAATTACAATTATTGCCGAAATAATTGGGATGATGTTGATAGATAAACCTGTTTGAGGTTGTCAGGTAGAAAATGCCTTGGCATTAAGCCCACCTTTTGTACAACTCTGTATTTATCTTGTGCAATAAAGTATTCTTAATAATAATAATAATAATGGCGCGTATCGTCAGGAAGTTCCTCTCTCTACAGCCCTAGTCGCTGGTCGCTTGAGCCTAGCTTCGCGACCAGTGATTCTCCGTTTTGATATATTTTTTACAGTAGGTAGTTTTATATAATTTATTATGTAATCTAATGTAAAAATATATTTTTGACGTGTTTAAAATGAAATAAAGAGAATAATAATAATAGATTAAAATTTTCATCATGTCATAAAAATATCTTATTTATTTCTTATAACAAACGTCATACAGACAAGCCCAACTTTTACGTTTTCATTATTCCCCAAACCGTCAGAATACTTCGTAGTATCAGTAGTCACATGATTATTATTGGAAGTTCGCCAATGTTTCCTCTATCAGCCGAGGTTTTACATAAGTAGGCATTCAATTTATACGATTATGGAGCCGAGTGATTCGCCCCGATGGAGAGATAATGATTGTTTTTACTGAGCCCTACTCCGGGGCGTATTAGCGTAAGTAACCGAACTGGGAATATAAACACTTTTATGAATCGACAAAAGGGGTGACTTCAATCAGAAACTCATCCGACTTTATTAATATTCAACGGCAGCGCAGTGCACGGCAGTAACGATATTTCTGTTGTGTAGTTTGGTAGTTTAGATCGACAGTTTGCGCGGTTTATGGCGCAACACACAACGGACCCGAAAGTGAAACTATAACCGGGCGATGTAAAAGCGGTCGCCGGCTCCTGAAAGCAGGTTTCATTATTTTCAGTGTGGATTGTTTCCTCGGGCGGGCGCGGCGGGGCGGCGGGCGGGGCGGGCTATCGTGATCTTCGACATCCAATTTCCTGGCTTGCCCGCAGACGATCCAAACTATTATGTTTTTATGGCGCATTTCGGTCCAAACTTAATGCAAGGGCGGAGTGATATTTCCCGCGTTTCTCGAATAGAAAGGCTGTAAAAGTTATATTTGCTTAGGATTAAAATTGCGAAGTGTTTGGGAAGGATTTTTGCGGCGTCCCATGTTTGTGTAATGCGAGTGCTGTAAATAAGGGAATGAATACCCACGTTCCGTCGACTTGCCTCGTGTGCTCACGCAAGTTGTCGGGCCCTAAATTATTCAGCTAAGCGCCTTCCCTGTACAAAGATCCTGACGTCTGAAGGAACTGGGTTTAAAACTGAATATAAAAATGCTGTGCAAATACATTTGGCCGTTCAAGCTCGGCTCTCGGTGAGCGAAGCAGCGGAAGTTAAGACGGCCGTCAACCAAACTTTCGGCCAACTTAAATTACCCGTTACGAGTAGTAACTTCCTAAGAATAGCACAGGAACTTAGCAATTCTCAGTTTCATACACAGCAGCTGCGAAAATCCGCCTAGTATGGAAGGATTAGGGGTTATTTTCGGTTGATGGTGGTAATTAAGTGATGGTCCGACGATCGTTAGCCCTGCAGGGCCCGTACTGACCACCCACTGGAATAACCTCGGCTAATTAATGATCTACTTCAAGGTCTGTTAATAACTTAGTAACTACTAAACTAAGGATAGCTTTGAGCTTAGTTTCGCTCTCTAAGAATCTAAACAAGAATAATATTCTTTTACCGGACAACACCCAAACTACTAGGGTCTTTTGCTTATTAAATCCATCCCACACTCGTAATTGTTGAAGGTGAGAGAGAAATACAAGGTTCCACGTGCGAAGATGTGCTGAAATTACTTGTAATAAAAATACTGACCTATTTTCTCTTCATAACTATTTCTGCTGAATACGGGCAAAAGCGTTATCACTCAAGTTGATGGTATAAATCTGCCACCGAAATTAATTTATATCTTATTAATGCCGTCGCGTTGTATTCAGGTTTTTTAAGGAACCCGTTGTCATGATTCAAAAATAAAGCGTTCGGTTTTCTTTTCCACCCGCCTCGCCATGCCTATCCAGCCTGTCATCTCAGATGTTCCTTTCCAATTTTTCCACCAAATCCCGAGTGACAAGGAGATCCAAAAAGGGCTCGGCCATTTCCTTTAAACCTACTTAGCAAGTTAAAATATAAATTTCCCCAAAAGTGACGTGAACCGGAATACTTGAAAGGGTTGTTAACCACTCTTTAATGACCAGCACTCGTTAAGACGAAAGGTTTCGCCTGTTCTTCGGAATTAACAGTTACGGGCGTGCTCATCGCCAGCGAAACAAGACCCCCACTTCCACTCACAGCGCGCACCTTTCGGGACGCCCGGCCGCAATTTATGGCTCAGGCTAAGGTGGCGGAAGGTTAGTGAGGGCGCATAAAGTTTTATGCATTAGAAATAGCTCGAAAATTGCTCGTTTGACGTTTGCTCGAGTCTAAAAGGCGGTCGGAGCCAGCGATCGGAACACGACACTTACGGCTATTGTCGCTCCGCAGACGTTTTACGTCTTACGCCTTTTTACTGTTTGAATTCCTCACATCCGGTCGGAAACAATTACCCCCAGGGTCAAGCGAGAACCAGTTAATTGTGTATAGGCTTTTTATTGCCCCCTTTATGAGTTCACTGACTTATTGTAAAACGCCTGAATCAAGATAAAGTGTAGAATAGCCAACTACCGCGCCCAAGGACGTCGACCCACGAATATAGACGTTGTTATTTTTATCGCGGCCGTTTCGCTGTAAAAAGGTTTTTTGCATTCAGGTTTCAGCTAACGATTATTTCGATTTATTTTACGATGACCTGGCGATATTGTTTGAAGCCACGATGGCCATTTTGCAAATAATGCGCTATTACAGCATGATTCGGATCGACATAAAGTCAGGTTTTGCGCTATCCAAGCATATATTTAATGTGTTTCTACGAATTCCACCATTGTGGGATTGAATGGATAGAAACACTCACTCACATTCATCACAAACCAACCAAAGCTACGTACAGTTGAAACGTCAACCGACATTTAGTTAATTTACCGTTAATGTTATTTACACGAGAAAGCTATTATTCCCAATAGCTAGAAGGCAATGTATTTATAATATGCAGCTAATTTTAGTGACAATGTTAAACTAATTCTGGCCTTAATTTAAACGTGCTACGGAATCGCTTTTAATTATGATGATTTATTTTTATATTCAGATAAATAGTGTGTAATTGGATGATATTTATACATAATTAAACCTAGCTAGATCGATTTTTAGATTAAAATCAATACACATTATATTTCATAAAAATTGTTGGAGACGTTTTAGAGATTCCGTTTTTAAGTATGTCTAAAAAAAAGTAAAAATAAAACTATACGAGTAACATTAAAACTATAAGGTGTTGCCAGATTTTTTTAGACTTTTGTAAATACATACAAAGGTAGGTCGTTGCTCCAAACCGCCACGCACCTTTGGATTTTTCTTCAAAAATGTATGTGCGCTTTTAAACACGTGCATTAACGGTGAAAGCAAACATCGTGAGGAAACTGTGAACTTTAGAAGAGTTTGGAGGACATGTGACATTAACCAACCTGACCTTGGCCCTGCTTTCAATTAAGGCCTTATCTCGCTCGTCCCTGTGTCAAAGAGTGAAGTCCCTGTGTCCCGGCAATGGGGACGTTAATAGGGTGATGATGATGAAGTCTTAGTACAAATACGTGTGTATTTTGCCCCAACACTAGCTCTAGAACGGGAAATAATAAGCGTTTGACGTGAAAGGCTGATTTATGGCACTCGAGTGCGTCACTCCTTGTTTTCGCTGCGTATTTACTCTGCCTGATATTAATGTGGCCTGAACTTCAATTCCCACGATATTGTGCTTGTTGTTATGTGGGGTCGAACTTACAGGTTATTAAGCACTAGCTTATCGCCCGCGGCTTCACCCGCGTAATTAAATTTTTTCCTCGGTTTTGTCTTTCACTGGGAAAATAGCTATGTTCATGTCAAAATTAAGTCAAATCGGGCTTTGCTCGCAATGCTTTTCCCTCGAAAAGTGGTATTTTGCTGTAAAAATTCTATGTCTTACTCTGATGTACCTAAGCTATATAATTGTGAAGTTTCATCAAAATCCATCTAGTAGTTTTTGCATGAAAGAACAACAAACACTTACCTCCCAAATTTTAGCGTTTATAAATAAGTAGGATTAATATCGAAATATTGTTTTATTTTTTAGTTTACTTTTATCTCAGTTGTTCAACGTTCCCTTTGTTACAATGTTAATTGTGAAATGTTTTAAGTAAATATTTTATGTTTTTTTATTATTTCTAATATAAAGGAATTTGAGTTTTCAAAAAGTGAGAACGAACAAATATGCTCAAACCAAATCAAATAAAAAAACAGGTTTCCAGCGGCTGTTGTGGTCTCTTTTAAGGCTCTTTTTCTCGAGAATGAGTGAACCGATTCCGATTCTGTTTCGTATGACCAGTATTAGATGTCCTAAGTTTAAAATGATGATTAATGATGATTCAAGAGGTGCGTGGCGCGGGGTTCGAACCCACGACCTTCTGAATGAAAGACGAGTGTATGTCACCACTTAGCCAACACGACTTTTCAAAAACCAATGGAACAGAGAAGATGCTGAAAATGATGCAAAGTGTTATTAACGGAATATTTGTGAAGCTTTAAGGTTTAATGATTAGACTAGGTCGACCAAATTATATACCTGACCTTTCGCTCGCAGCGTGGATTCGTTTGGAATATATTTTCTTCTTTGGAATGGGTAATTTTGTTCATGAATTAATCATGAACCAGATATTATAGGTATTCTTTATAAATGTTGTTTTAACATGTTCTAAGGTAGTGACGGAATCAATTACTTAAGAATGCTAATGAAAATAATAAAAAAGCAACACAGTTTAACCTTAATGAATTTTAATAAGTGATAGGTTGAATTTTTATGCAGGTAAAGATTAAGACACTTTCGTAACATCCGTATCCTGCATGTGAAGGTTACGTAGGTTTATAATAATACAGCTTAATTGAATTTAGGGCATGTATGTATTCACACCTTAACTTTAACTCAGGCAAAGGCATAATGCTGAGCCAGAACCTATTGAACGCAATGTATGCTATTTAGTTTTAGTAAATACATGTAGAATGCCATAATTGTGTGTTCTCCAATGTTTGTATTTAACCTTGGGTTTTCTGTTCAATAAATTACTATTCTATACTTTGGTCCAGAAGAGATTAGACTCAATCCTCCTCAAATAATCATAATTTATTTCTGTATCTCGCTTTATGTTAACCTTGCGTGAAACTCTATTATTATATCACCATATAAATAAATAAATAAATACCTCCGGACTAATCACACAGCATCAACATAACCTAACCCCAAACTAAGCAGAGCTTGTACTATGGGTGCTTGGTGCCTGATATACAAACTAGATTGTCCTTGTCGATCACATTGACATTTGTGTTTTTTAGAAAGAAACAAAATTATTATTATTATTATTATTATTATTATTATTATATCGCATAAAACCAATGTCTATTAACAGGATAGTAACATCGGCTGACGTCCACCAATGGCCCTATATATCCTGCAGCTTAATTGGTCATGATGAGTCACATTTTCAGGGCTATGAACTCCATGATTAATGTAGCAACAAAAAGCTGAAATCCTAGTTCCTTCGACAATTAGTCGCCCAATATCTGTGTGCTTAGGGCGCCTCTGTTCGCTATTAATCAGCATTAGAGCGGCATCTGTCCGGGATTAGAGACAGCGGTGCTAGACGCGACCTGGTCTGGATTACCGGATCTACGCCTCACGTGCAGACTAACGGCCCGGGGCTGGTAGGCTGCTAATCTTCAAGTCCTTACATTTGTACTTGCACGATTATTTGGTAAAACGGTACCCTATACTGAGTTTTGTTGTCTGTCTATCATTGAAGTAAAGATTTATGTCAGGATGTAAGAGACGCATATTTGTGTATCAAATGCGAGCCGTCTAGGCTGGGTACACATTATACACTATCCTCCTCATGCGAAATTGTTAATTAAACCTATTTTGAGCCGCATGCCGCATGCGGCTAGCATTCGTTTGTCCTTGTCGATCACATTGACATTTGTGTTTGTTAGGAAGAAACAAAATTCATGAAAAGAGAAAAAAAAAGTGTGTGTGTGTCAGCTACGACGCACGATTGGAGTTTACTCCTATTGATTTTAATAATATCAGAGTGCTGAACTAAAAATGGCAAGTAAATTTAACCGAATAAACTTGCGCACGTTGCGCACACGCAGTGTGCTCATTTTAAATATTGATTATATTTATAACCGACCATACTCGTAAAATAACGATATTATGCTTAATATGCTCTATGTGTATATATATAAATGTAATGGCTATGGAATATTTTTGCATTTCACTTCAGAAATATAACAGTAGATGAAACTTAATAAAAAGAAACTTAATTAACTTAATATAAATAATTATATTAAGTTAATTATTTCTTAACTTAATAGAAAGTTTCTTTTTATCTGTCATAAGCAGACAAAAGTCACTTGACCATAAAGCCAAGTGATATATATTGCATACAGCCTCGTGTTCTGTTTTCAAAAAGTGAAAGAACCTTCTTTATTTTTAAATATCGTAAGAACAGCATACAACCTTTTTAGTTTTAAATGCCGTCATGGAACCTTTTTACAAGCAATACTTTTTGAACGAGTATTCGAATGTCAAAAATGGTAACTCGCATTCCAGAGACACAACAAACAACCAATCAAAATGCGTTAAAGTTCTTATTTCGAACGAGACGTTTCGACGGTATTCCATCTCATTCTTGCCTTGCGGTTGCGGGTGCCAAAGTTTCTGTAGATTTTGATACTTTTTCGCTGGTATTTGCTTAATACCTTGGTAATACAACTGGTAGGTTGGTAAATGTGTTTTTACACGTTGAATCCTACAGATATATTTGTTTGTCTCTTTCTATGTAACGCCTCAACTTTTGTTAACACTTGATTTTACTCCCCATATAATTTCCGTACCGGGCCTTATAACTCAAATCGTTTCTTAAGGAGTAAACTCCAAAAAGTTTGTAATCCATTTTGCATACGAAGGTTAGTACCTACTGGAGACGCGCGAGAAGCCCTGTGCCTTCGATACCACAAGGCCGCCTTGGGGAATAACAGATGGGTAAAAATAATAAGGATGGAAGGGAAAGCGTGCACTGACCTGCAAGCGAAGGACTTCTAGCCAGGTTCCACGTTCCTTGCGGGGGTGGGGCAGCCCAGCAACTCAGGGAGCCCTCAAGCACATCCACACTGTCACCACACACGGCTATATCGTCTCGCATAAACTGAGCGGTAGAAGACCAAATATTACGTCCCAGATCACAATGATATAACGGCGAAATCAAACAGCGGAATTATAATGTTCCATATGGCGGGAATTTGGAGATGAAAATCGATCACGCTATCGATGATCAGCGTCCACTCCACGCGACTGCCCACGGTCAAGTCGTGTTCTTCAGTCGCCATTTTTCTTCTTCTTGTCGCGCCAGCGCATGACAGTGACACTAGCACGCTTATGTCAGGGAAAGGAGAAATTGGATAGGATTATGGATAGATGGCGTTACCACCTACTTATCTATACTAATATTATAAAGCTGAAGAGTTTGTTTGATTGTTTGTTTGTTTGTTTGTTTGTTTGAACGCGCTAATCTCCGAAACTACTGGTTCGAATTGAATAATTCTTTTTGTGTTAGATAGTCCAGTTATCGAGGAAGGCTATAGGCTATATAACATCACGCTACGACCAATAGGAGCAAAGATATAGTGGTAAATGTGTAAAAAACGGGAGAAATTATTTCATCTTTGAAGCCTTCCGTTGCGTGCGCCGTGAAAACGGTTCAAGATACACAAAAAATATGTATTAAAGAATAATAGCTCTTTTGACCTAAAAAACAGTCCGCGATAGTATATGTCTATCTTTTAAGATTATGGTACCTAATTTGGTCGAAATAATTTGTTTAAGTTGTATCAACATAATAATATTAATCTTTATTCAAATAAATATGTTGTTGGTTAAGAGTACTTCATTCATTATAACGCGGGTAGCACCACAGGGCACAGCTAGTACAATTATACCCAGTCTTTCTCAGTCATAGTATTAATGAAAAAAATAACGAAGAATATCGTTAAATTAATTGCGAATTCACTGTTACCTGTAACTTAACAAAGTCAAACGGAACCACGGTTATTCAGAAACCAAGCGCAATTTCGTAGTACCTACTCGTGGTCCCTACCCACGCACCGTGCAAAATTTGTCAAAACGAATTCAATACCACAGAGAATAACAGAGCGGAAACATAAAATATTGAATCGTCAGCTCTGTCTCTGGGCGCTCCGACGTCCATCCCCCTTCACATTAGAGCGTCACTCGTTATTTTTCCAACGGCGCATAACTCAGTTACCTACGTATAACGTAACCATGTTATTCCAGCGTAACTTCGTTATTTTAACGAACGCTAAGCAAAAACGTCTAAACGTTCGACTTTACTCGATTACCGCGGTGCTGTGAATATTAATAAGGGGTTAATTAAAGCATGGGATGGGATTATCCACATAATGTGAGATAGGGACGGGCTTGCGGTTGAATCAACGTGTTTGTGTCGCGTAAAGCCGGCTCCACACGACGTAACGTGTATTCTTAGTTTTCGTTTAATTTAGCAGTCACCATCTGTGGCATGGCAATCACAATATATCGTATTATATTATATAGATTGTGGACGGCACAGGAACTCAAAATGAACTGTGAATGCGAATCTATTTTCCACTCAGTTGATACGAACATGCCAAAAGCAAGCAACCGAATAATTTTCTTTTTCTATGACTGGTCAATATTGCACCAAGCGTCGTGTTTCAAATTTTTTTGATCTCAATTAACAAAATTGTTTGTCGTCTATGAACATATATACAAACGACACAACCGTCAGGAACGCCGTCCAAGAGCGCCTGTGTTTGCAAAAAAACCGATAGCCGATGGATCGGCCCGAGCGCCGGCGTAACATGAAATGCTTGTATTATCGTCCACACGACATTCATCATCATCATTTCAGCTGTAGGACGTACTCTGCTAATGTCCAGCCTCCAAAAGACTTCCAGTTATTTTCGGTGAGAAGCTGCCTGCATCCGTCGTGAACTAACGGCCTTTACCAAGTCGTCTGTTCATCTAGTAATAAATAAAATAAATAAAATCGTTTTATTGCAGATATCGTTGATCCATAGTTTGTTAGTATACATAGAAAGCTTATTACTAGTGTTAGTTAGTTCTACATAATACAAAAATTAAAACTAAATAAAATACTAAATTATATCACTCTCCCCATGAAACATTTCCACAGGGGAGAGGTGATTCTACCAGCTATGGTTTTTAGGATGTTGTTGGGGCTGTCACGTACCCTGCGCATCAGGGATGCGGTCTTATTACGGAGGATGGCAGCAAAGCCGTCCGTCTCATATTCCGCAAACATTCCTGATGCACTGCAGAATCGAGGCAGTCCCAACATCATCCTAAATATATTATTATATTGTACACGTAGGGTCTCCAGCGGCCGTTTGGTGTAGCTAATCCACAGGTTCCCGGTGTAGAAGCCCTGGCAGTAGGCTTTAAAAAGCGTTACCTTAACTTCCTCAGAACACCGGGAAAACCTACGAATCAGCATGTTACCCCTCACCGCTAAAGCCCTACGTTCTCTTTCAATGTCAACATTGTCTTTAAGGTCGTCGGTGATATAATGCCCCAGATATTTGAACGTTGTGACTTTATTTATGATCATGCCGTTTAGGGTTAACTCTGGAAAGTCTTTGAGATTATTCCCGGCGGCCTTAAAGACAATGTATTCGCATTTCTTAGCATTATAGCGGAGCCCATGAGAAGCAGCGTAGTCAGCACATACCTTCAGCATCTCTTCGACTGATCTTGCTGTCGGGCCCAACAGCACCATGTCGTCCGCGTAGCTGATGTTATTTATACAAACACCATCAACACGACATCCGACACGCATGTCGCTGAGCCCAACAATGAGATCATTGACATACAGGTTGAAGAGCGAGGGAGAGCTTACCCCCCCCTGTCTCACCCCGCACTCCAACCCATATGCGTCAGAGTAGGCATTGGACCACTTAACAGTATTACTTTGGTGCCCGTACCAATACTGAAATATTTTAAGCATGTCCGGCGGTACGCCCTTGTCCCTCAACTTCACCCAAAGCACGTCGTAACAGACAAGGTCAAATGCCTTGGATAGGTCGAGGAAGCAGGCGTACACCGGCGTCCTGCGACTTGTGTAATATTGGACAGTATGCTTGAGTAATGAAACTCCTACGCTGAATGCCAATCCGCGGTCTCCATTACAAAAAAATCAGCCCCAACGGCAATGCCCCAAGACAATCTGTTCTGCGAGCGACATGGCCTGCCCACCGCCACGGAGCTCGCACTTGGATACATATGTCAGTGACCCGAGTTCTTCTAAGTATCTCCTCATTTCTGATTCGACCGTGTTACATAGGTCCATTGGGACATCCGTCAAAAAATTTTTTTTGTGTTAGATAGTGGTCTCAGTCTCACCTTATGTAAAGTGACGATTTGGTCTAAGATAGGGCAAGAAGACCCAGAAGGTAGATGGCTTCTCCGGGCCACATTACGAAACACGAAAAAATCGCTTCACACACTGGCCCAGCCCGGAGGGTGGTGACAAGCCGCGGCCGAAGCCTACCACCAGAGACTGATCTTAGCACCACCCGGAGGTCACGTGTAAGGATTCAGAGGGTAACCACTTACGGACGAAAAGTGGAATAGTAGAATTCTTGTTACATTACACGATGGATTACCATTACACGTTACGTCCGCCTGGACCCGGCTTTACGCTAATTGTCGTGATCGCGAAGTCCGGCGACGTGCTTGGGTTCACCTTATCGTTTACGATACGCCGAAATGAATTATCTTATTATATTTATTTTTGTTTGTTTTCGGGAATTCGGATCTGTTTATATAATAAGGGCTTTGAAAATGTCTATGTAAATATAATATTTTATTTAGACTGGCTTTTTTTAGTTCTTGTTGGTATTGCTCAAGCTTAGTAAAAGTTTTTATTCAGTCAATAGCCCTTTGATCAGTTCTCAATGTGCTCTCTGAATTGACCTTTTCGAATTGTTTAAAAAAAGGACGAATCTATTGAATTAATCTGAACGAAAAACACAAAATTTAAAAGAAATAAATTTGATAGAATCACTTTTCATATTTTTTTAATTATTTGATGTATTTACGAGTATACTATATAGGGTGGATTTATGAGAATAAATTAACCGTTGCAAAGATTTCCAGTTATCTAGAATTCAGAAGCTGCCTACATCCACCGTGAACTTATACCTTACGATGCAATCTAGTAATTTAATTAATAATTTTGCCATTAAAATCGTTTCATTGCAACTATAACCGGTATAATGTTGGTTCATAAGCCCGGCCAGAAAAAATACTGTTAAACTAAATGATCTACTAAATAATTTCATTATTTATTTTAAAACCCATCTTTGCATGTAAATACAGTAGCATAATATACTATTAAACATATATTTGGGTTTAATATAATTAAAATAAAACAAGACATTTTGAACAAAGGGATCAAAGAGAATTAGTACAAGGTACAATGTCAACCCAAGTGGACATAACAGATAAGTGATTATACGTTTCAGAGTTCAGCGATTACAGTAACGGCCGCTATGGCAGTCCGCTATGACGTCATAACGTGTAACCGTTATTAGAAGTAACGGCGCGGTTATTGCGCTCATTTCCTTTAGTTTCAGTTGAAGTTTTTATGGTTATAAGTTTCCATTTACTTTAAGTTTTTAATATTGTCATTCTATTTTCTTGTATTTTTTGGGGATAGGGGATTTTTAACATTATCCTAGAGACCTGAGTCAACCTCGCTGGCCTGTGGTGTATAGTGTATATAGTGAGGAACGTCATAAGGGTAAGCTTTAGATAACCCTTTATTGTGTACCAAAAATTACACAAACAGAAATAAGACAATACATCAGATTATGCCTTTTATTTTTATACCACGGAGCTTGATGTTGTAGTCTGGATTGTCCGGAAATATTTATTATATTGATTTGTTTTGAGAGGCATTCTTGCTGGATGGGACAGACCGGATTTGTGTGTATGACGAGTTAGTATCGCAATCTAGCTTTCCTGTTTTTATTCTGGTCTGTTTTTATCTAGGTAGAACCGGTCAGCAGTCTCTAACCTTACCGTTTATTTCGGATTAAGTTTTACCGAGAATTTTTTTTAAACGATTTTGATATAATATTGAAATTTGTCATTGGTGAGCCTCAAAATGACTGACTTTCTAAATAAATTTTAGCAAGAACTTAATGCAAAAGTTCTTTCTTGTACATTTATAATCCTTAATCTCGGCGCCTGCCCTGGCCGTGCACAAAAGTGCCCAAACTGTGGGCAGAAATTAAAAAAAACATAAATGTTATAGTGTAATGTAAAGGTAGGTAATACAAGCAGTGGTAAGTAGGTTTTAGGTAGAATTGTGTGTAGGTGTGGCCAGTCTTAAACCGTAGACTGTAGGATCAATAATAAGTACAATTAATATTTGTTGTTTTATTTTAAGAAAACTTATAATAAGACCTCTTATTCCAAAAAATAATATTCTCTTTATTCGTCTTCATATTTCTTGGAATAAAAACAATTAAGAGTTCTTCTTGGAATAAAACAACTAATACTAAGTTCGCCAGCATGGCAACGCTCTATTTTGATGTTAAATCTATTTCTAAAATAGGTTTAAATCAACTAAGTGAACATACTATTACTATGTCTAAAAAGAGAGAGAACAAATATTCCTGAAATGGTCTAGCTTTCATGTATCCACGCCAACAATGTTAGCAATCAATACAAATGCCTTGGAATCAAGCAGACTTTTTAACCCCCGACCAAAAAAGAGGGGTGTTATAAGTTTGACGTGTCTGTCTGTCTGTCTGTCTGTCTGTCTGTCTGTCTGTCTGTCTGTCTGTCTGTCTGTCTGTCTGTGTCACCATAGCTCCCGAACGGATGGAGCGATTTCAATTTAGTTTTTTTTGTATGAAAGGTGAGTCTTGCGCGAGTGTTCTTAGACATATTTCATGAAAATCGGTTGGGCCGTTTAAAAGTTATGGGGGTGAGAGTGGGGAAGCAAAACCGAAAAACTGCAAATATACTAGTGTGGGGTATCAAATGAAAACGCATCGCGTCCACATTACATAATATTATGTTGTTTTACATTGAAGGAAATTAAGGCATTGGAATCGGGGGTTTTTCTTAAATTTTAAATTTAGATTTATTCTGAAAACGTATTCTAAGCAAAAACGCGCAAACTTTGCAACTCAAATAGCGGGAATTCAGAACAAACAGAGGCTCTGTTTTTGTTTCCACTTAGTTGTGCGCTTGTTCACCCTGTACCTCTACATACAGTCTTGTACTACAGGGTGGCGCGTGGTGCTGCTAGCTACATCCTAGGTACTGGGGGAAATGAGAATTTTGTAGACTGGGAAGTCGTAGGGACAGCATTTATGAGTAAATCAAAGTATCGTAAAATACAATTGAGTTTTATTTCTTAACTTAAATACTGCCAGTATTATACGCGGCTAATAAGATCACTCTCGCCGTCTTGAGCCCAACTCTTCGGCACCCCTGAAAACCAGTGCTTCAACTGCTTTCTTAGCTCCTGTAGCATATGCTGAGTGACCCATTTACGTTTAAGCTATATGTAAATCTTTTTTATTGTTTTATGTTTTATATACCTATATACTTAAATAATTGTGTTATGTAATTAATTTTGCCGGTAAACATTTTGTATTTCTATTGACCACCACCAACCGTACCAAGATTTGACGGTAAACACGTAGAAGTTATAATAAAAGATTTGGAAAGAATGTAAGATGTTTTGGAAAGGATGACATCACATTAAAGTCGGCATCTCAGGAAGAGTTGGTCAAAATTTCATAAAGTCGGCATAACGGTATTGTCGGCATTACATGTTTGATGTTTTAAAGGTTGCGTAGTTACAAAGTAACGAAAGTCGGCATTGAGCAACAAAACCGTTGCGAACGGGTATGCCGCAAGCGCACTATTAATTCCATCTAGTTGATAGACGTCCTACGCTACGCTACGCTTGCCGATTCGTAGTCTACATTCGTGAACTTTTCGGCTCAATGGGTATTGGATCTTTTGTCAACCCACGGCCACTGTAAAAAAAATATATGCTAGGATTATTTAGAGAGTCTGCGTCCCTATACGTAATCATCGAGCATAGTCCACTTCATAGTTCTGCTTCTATTTCACTCACCACCAATAATTAAAAAGATGAAGAGCTTCAAAGTCAAAATGAAAGTCAAATAGGTACGTTTATTTATTAGAAGCAAAGGGTCAACTTAAAGTGAATTTAAATAAAAATTATCAAGGGCAAAACATTGTCTTGACAGTTCACTTAATTTTTTTGCCGACGCCGAAAAAAGTAGGCTTTCAGTTCGTTTAGGTGGTGAAATGAGGAGATATATCGTTAATCTCAGAAACTAATAAAAGGACGAAATTCTGTTAAAAATGTACAAAACCAGCGCTTTGTTATAGAGTTTTAACACCATCACTTACACAATTACGAACTTAATTATACTCAGGCTTGTCCAATAAGCCGAAAAGCCCAATATTGATTTGTTAAATTTTATCACTGAGGTAATTTGCGATTCGGCCAACTGGGGCTATGCCAACACCGCTTCAATTAGCTCTCAGCTTAATGCCAAGGCATTAAGATTTAATATCGCTTGCAGAAATATTGGGCGATTCATTATCATCATCGAAGCTTTAGTAAAGTAGATTGGTCATTGATATTAAACTTGTTGTAAAAATGTCTCAATATTTTCAGTTTTTAACTCCCGACCAAAACAAAAGGGGTGTTATTAGTTTGACGTGTCTGTCTGTGTGTCTGTCTGTCTGTCTGGGACATTATAGCTCCCGAACGGTATAAAAATAGTAAAAATAGTAGGTATAAATGTTACATTTACCAATAAATGCTTGTCATATTATCAGAGAGCTATGAGATCACAACGTGAGCACATCAGTTCTGGTCAACCAGAATTATTAGAGCCTGTCAACGTGGAACTAAGCAACATCTGCTCTTAATAAATAATTTTTATGTTCTAATAGGAAGCTCTGTTACTTACATTATGAGGAAGCTTATTATAAAAACGTACAGAGATACCCATAAATGATTTGCCTAGTTTTTTATTCTGTAGGTAGGAATTAGAAATTTTTCCTTATTGCTCGTGTTAATGCTATCATTACGTAGGTCACTTTTCTTTAAATATGACTGTTCTTGTGGATAAACATCAAGTTGAAAATGCATTACTTTCTAGCCCTTTTCGACTAATGAGTGTTCAAGCTTAAACCCGGTACCTATTTAGAATAGAGATTTGTGTCAAATATCCACCCACACCTGCCCTAAGACCTTTGCTCTTTAAAAGGTCTTAGTAACGACATAATTTGATTTATGCATACCAAAGTCCAGAGTTGAGCTATATAGACAGACCTAAATCAATCAAAATCTTAAGTTATCAGGATTAAAAGCTTAGGGCTTTGAATTTGAACCCTTTGATGATTGAAATAGGGTTGTAATTCAAAGAAGCCAATAGCCGTGATTATTTCTGTAGGACTTATGAAATCTCCGATTGGTATCTTGGTACCTAATTGTATAATCAACATTCCATACTACTAATAAATATTATAAATGCGAAATTATGTAAGGATGTGAGTGGATTTTGGATGGATTTTGATGGAACTTTACAATAACATAGCTTAGATATCAACTTAAATATAACACATAGTATACTTTTTACCACGATAAAATACCATATTTCACGGGATAATACAATTATTAAAAGCAAAGCCCGATTTAAGTAAAATTTGGTATGGACAATTGGACATACCTATTTTACCGCGGGAACATTAATTATTAAGCGTGAAAAGCCACGGGCGGGCAGCTAGTACCGAATAAAACACTAAGATCACGTCTTATTCGTGCTTTTTTATTTGTGTCCATCCCAAGGTTGCCTGGAAGAGATCGCTATCAGCGATAAGGCCGCCCATAGACCCACAATTTCTGTACATTTTTATCTTTTTGTGTGTGTTATTATTTTGTGTTCAATAAAGAGTATTGTATTGTATTGTATTGTAAGATATATTCTAATAATACCACCATCATCAGCCTATACTAGACCACTGCTGGACATGGGCCTCCCCTAACGCCTTAGCTCCCAAAGACGGGATTCAAACCCGTCACCCTAGCACTAGCAACACGCCACATAATAGACCCGTAAACTCGTAGTCTGACGAAATGCAACATGAATATATTCATAATATTTACTTAAATAATTTTTGTTTTCTTTTTACCTTAATGTATACCATCTTTGTGAATAATTTATACCATTGTATTGTGTGAGCAGCAAATAAATGTTTATCTATGTCTATGTCTGTCTAATAAAAATATTATTTTCTAGTATTTACTAAATCTTCATACAATTCTATTAAACGTTTACATAAATAAATCTAAATTTAAAATTTAAGAAAAACCCCCGATTCCAATCCCTTAATTTCCTTAAACGTAAAACAACATAATATTATGTAATGTGGACGCGATGCGATTTCATTTGATACCCCACACTAGTATATTTGCAGTTTTTCGGTTTTCCTTACCCACTCTCACCCCCATAACTTTTAAACGGCACAACCGATTTTCATAAAACATGTCTAACAACACTCGCGCCAGACTCACCTTTCATACAAAAAAAACTAAATTGAAATCGCTCCATCCGTTCGGGAGATATGGTGACACAGACAGACAGACAGACAGACAGACAGACAGACAGACAGACAGACAGACAGACAGACAGACAGACAGACACGTCAAACTTATAACACCCCTCTTTTTTGGTCGGGGGTTAAAAATAATAAACAAATTAGGTAGGTCTATTACTAATATAATGTACTTCCCATTCTTCTTCTTCTTCTCTCTCTCTCTCTCTCTCAATTATTTCTAGATCCGTATTTTTGCGCAATGAAAGCAAATTGGATTTTTATGTAGTTTTAAAGCTGGAGAGCTATTAATTAGTCAACCTAAAAACGTCAACTTTAAACATTGCTACTAAAGCGCTCTCTGTAATTACACAAAAGGCAATTGGGTTCTCTGATTTTTCAGCTTCGGTATATCATCATTGTCATTTGGCGTTTTATTAATGTAATCGTATGAAACAGGTTTTTCTACATATTAATTCATCATCATCACCCTATTAACGTTCCCACTGCTGGGACACAGGGACTTCTCTCTTTGACGAGAGAGATTAGGCCTTAATTCACCACGCTGGCCAAGTGCGGGTTGGTGAATGTCACATGCCCTCCAAACTCTTTTTTAAAGTTCTCAGAACATGCCGGTTTCCTCACGATGTTTGCCTTCACCGTTAAAGCACGTGTTTAAAGCGCACATAAATTTCTCAAGAAGAAAAATCCAGAGGTGCGTGGCGGGGTTTGAACCCACGACCTTCGGAATGAAAGTCGAGTGTCCTCCCACTTAGCCAACACGGCTTTTACTAAATACAATACAATTTTACTTTTACATAATAATTAAGATACAAGAAACATAGAAAAAAAAACATAAATATTTATTTATTTATTTATTTATTTATAGAAGAAACATTATTTTAATTGTTTATAAGAATTGTTAATGTATGCCAGATTTTGACATTAGTTATTATTATATTTTGAAAAAATTGTGGCATTGGGCAACCACGTTAAAACCCATATTGTGACTTATAATGTATACTATCAATAAATGACTATTATGACTATTCATAAATCTAAATTTAAAATTTAAGAAAAACCCTCGATTACAATCCCTTAATTTTCTTAAAAATAAAACACAATAATATTATTTAGTAATGTGCACACGATGCGCTTTCATTTTTGATACCCCACTCGAGTATATTTTCAGATTTTAGTATATGAATAAGAATCAACTAAATATTTGCATAAAACATAAGTATTAACATTCACAACTTAATTTTGGTAAGATAAACCGAAACAACCTGATAACGATGATTGTTTCTTTGTTTATTAAAATTAGCAATAGTCAAAAAGCGTTCTTCTCCATTCCATTTCATCATATTTCTTCGATCTCATAAGAAACGACAAGAATAGATAACATCTAGCAACGTAGCCATTTTTCCCAACAATTTTTTTTGTTTTCTTCATTAATCTTTTGTAATAATTGTAGGTGAATGTTATAATCAAAATGTGATTGATGTAAATTATTTGTTATTTGTTAGGAAAATTAATGTATTTTGTTTGTTTGTTTGTTTGATGTCCATAGCTAGTTAAGCGTCTATATGCTTATTTTATATCACCAACTTTCTTATCCGTAGGTACCTAAAGTCGTGTCTGGCTAAATGCAAAAGTCTATAGTGAAGCCCCACGTTTCAAATCCATAAGTCAACATTAACAATAAACAAAAATACATGGTTAATGGTTAATTTAACGATAAAATAGTGAATATGAATACTACTTTTTAATCGAGAAAAACGCGATATTTCACTACAAGTATCGCCTCGTTATGTCGTCGCCATAAGAACATTAATTCATTTCCGGTTCCCTTTGGCGAAAATATTAAAATACCCTCCACTGGGTTTGAAACGAACGGGAAATTTCAAGTTGTTTAGTTTAGCTAACATTTAAGAGCTGAAGAGTTTGTTTGTTTAATCTAATGGCTAATCTCAGAAACTTCTGGTCCGATTTTAAACATCTATCGAGGAAGCCTATAAGTTACTTACTTAGCTTTTTTACCATGTAAAATAAGTAATTTCCATATAATATCAGGGAAAATCCTGTTTTTGGATTCGGTAGCGTGTAAGGCTAGTAATATTATATTTAGATAAAGAATTCGTCAAGTACAAGTTGGACGCGTATTCTGAGTGTTTTGTATATTGAGCAGCTTTTATCTACCTACACTTTGTGTTATTCTATTATGTATATGGCAAATAAATAATGTTGTTTCCGTTGTCTGTTCTGTGTTTATCTTAGAAACGTCAAAGCCTATGAGATGCTCCCTCGAGAATATACCTATATTTAGACATACAGATAATTTATTTACACACATGGGTTACATACAGGGTCTTGGTTGTCAATATTATGAGCACCATGCATGCATTGCTTTAGTTATCAGATATCTAGTACCCGTAACACAAGCTTAGAGCTTACCACGGGGCTAGATGTGCTGTGTGGTTGTCTGGAAATATGTATACCTATATTTAATTTTAGGATATACACAACTAAACATAAATCTAGTTAATCAAAACGTCATCAAGTTTTATCATAAATTCAATAGGTGAGGTATGTAGGTAGGTTGACTGCCTCAGTGGCGCGGTGGGCGAGAGTTGCGGCGCAAGAGGTTGCGGGTTCGATTCCCGCCGAGGGGTCAAGTGTTTGTATGATCTACAAGCACTTTCTCTCTGTTTACTATGTATAATAAAAAATATCTATGTATGTATGTATATTATATTAAGTATATCAGATGTCTAGAACCCGTAACACAAGTTATGAGCTTACCACGGGCCTAGATGTGGTTTTATGGATTGTCCGGAAATATTTATTTTATTTATGTATTTATTGTTAAAGACCACCAAAATAAATCAAATGCAGTCAAATCAACTGTCTAGCTATCACATGAGACATAGCGGGACAGACATGCGGACAGAAACGGTAGATGAACAGCAGAGTCAGTCATTTTTTATCTATTTCGCACGGAACTCTAAAAAGCCTTTGTCGATATTGTTTGTGGTTGGAATATTTTTTATTGAATTACTTTAAATTAAATTAAAATAAATTAATATCCTAGCAGTCAAAACTTTATAAAAGACGTGAATTAAAATTAAAATGCCTGCTAACGCGTCAGCTCCTTATTACAAAGGTTCGTGTACATATATAATCCCGAGAAGCGGCGCGCCTGCCGGGACGCGCCTGGCCGCGACGCGCACGGTGCACAAAAGTGCCCGAGAGGTTTATTGCCTAACTTTCGGGATAAATCGACCAACTCGCTTGACGGATCAAACTATTGTACAGGCACGCACAAACACCTTTGTGATTTCAACCTGCTAGATAATTGGATGTGATTAACACGGGTTATGGTGCTCAATGCCACCTCTTTTAAAACATCAAACATATTTCCCATAAAATCGACTTTTTAAATATTTATTATCTCTTTCCAAGATGCCGACTTTTACAAAATTCTATCTCTCTCTAATAATCCATATCCTAACTCGATCCTGATTCACAAATATTTCGATGATTTATTTAGGTTACTTACCTACTCAATTTCAACAATGTGATCGAACAAAGCCAACAAAATACTACTCAAACAAGCGAGTGGATTGGTAATTCGTTCCAATAAAAACTGGGTCAATTGAAAGCAATCGAACGTATAATAACATAAACGTTTTCAAATTCTCAATTACTAAAAGAGGTCATAATTATAAAGGCTTCTGTTCAATTATTATTCAACCTCATGTATAGATATAGCCGTAAACCTTGATCAATTCCCGAGCTACGTTTCAAGCTATGTTGAAAGCTGCGTGAAATATGCGGTTTTATGTTATTTGCAATATTATACAATATTTGATACAATACACCACATTTTTTTCTGTGATTTATCTTCGTACACATCGACCTCACCATCAGGTGAGATTGTAGACAAAAATATCTCCCGTGTGAAACAGGTCCATCTCTGACAACAGACAACCAGCCCAACAGAAAGCAAAGATGTTTAAAACTTGCTTCTTTGCATCTAAGTGTATAAATATGTAATGGAAGACGATTTAAAAAACAAACTGTTGTTCCCGGGTGTGATAAATTGAGCCCCGCAGCAATGTCTGATGTTTTCTATCTCGCGGATTAGAAGTGCTCAAGTTTTTATAATCCTTAGCAGTTTTGTTCGCGGCGGTGCGGAGGCGCTCGGCTAGATTTATTTCGCACCTTAAGCCTCTGTTTATCCACCATTCGACTTCCCGCCCCTGCCTTCAATGTAAAGCAGGCTTTATGGCTCACGTGATAAGAGTCAAATACGGATGGATTTAGATGAAAGGTTTTCACGCCTAGGGCGACTTTAGTTTGAAAAATCCTACAAATCATTATGTTCTTGGAAGTGTAGTGTGGGCGATATAATAGTTCTTATATTCTTTACTTAATGCTGAAAGAAAATTGTGAATACAAAATTCAGCAGTAAGTAGAGTCAAGTAGCCCTACCAGGAGTTGCCACGTACGACATGCATTTGACAGATTTTTCACAACTAACATTTTATCTTCATCTGTCAAATGTATGAACATGTTGTTATTTCCAACAGTCGTAAGTGACAACTCGTGGTTGGTCTACTGGTTACTTTTGAGATTTGATTCATGCGGGCCACGTAAAGCGAGTTCGCTTACAAATAATAATAATCTGTCACATAGTTGTCATAAGATTCAATTTCCGAGAGAGTTTACTTGCTCAAAGCGTACAGTCATCGAAAAATTTATGTAAATTTATAAATCGCAGTTCAATTCAATTTATTTATTCAGAACGTCAAACTCAAGTCGATGGGACTGGAATCCTTTAATACCCTTTATTTGTTTGACGAAACTAAGTGTTCTGTAACCCAATGATTTGTATTAATTGTAAATTTTAAGTATTGATTAAATATGATTAATAAAAATAGTAATTTGTCGTAAATATTAATAATAATGCCCTCAAGGAGGTGGTGGTACATTTCAATGCATATCATGGCATGAACAGTAAAGAACTTTATCTCCACATGGAATGCTAAATGTGATCTCTTCCAGACAACATTATATAGGTTATTTTGGGAGCATTTATGTATCTAGAAAGAAAGACAACTGGTGAGACAGTTTATTTTTGAAACAATTTATAGCTAAGAAGGTTGTCTTCATATTTCGACGACCTCTGTGGCTCGGTGCGTGAATGTCCGCATGAGGCGCAAGAGGTTGCCGGTTCGATTCCCGCCGTGTGACCAGATTTTGTACTATCTACAATTTCTGGTTTCGGGTCTGGGTGTTTTCTATATATCATAAGTATGTATTTACAAAAAAATGTATCAATGTAGTATATCAGTCACCTAACACCCATAGTACAAGCTCTGCTTAGTTTGGGGTTAGGGGATGCTGTGTGATTATTCCGGATATATAAAGTTAAACTAATTCTATACATCTCGTACTATCTGCTAAAATTGTAATAGCTATTTATTTATAGCTTTTGAAACTATCATGGTTATCAATATTATTTAGATTTATAACGGGATATTTGATACGTGATCATGGCGCATGTAACTGTGCCGAAATATCGAGAAACTCGAAAGACAATCAATCATGGTAAATATCCCGTTATAAATCTAAATAGTAGCTATTTATTTATATATCAATTATTATGAGGGCTTACAGAATCTGAACAGCGCCGAAACACTTAACATCATTAAGCTTACTTAAATTTAAACATAAGGTAGGTATATTTTCAATTTACGCTTGAACTAATAAAAAAACACAACAAAAGAATAAGCAAAAACAAAATCATAGTAAAAGTCAGTATGTTGCCTCAGAAAATCCATCCAGGCAGGCCGCCGGCGAAAATAAGGCTAACTAGAATTTGTTTATTTTCTGTTTGGTATTAATTTCAACATTATTAGAATACTCAAATACAGATATCTGATAATTTGGATTTTTCAGTTTTTTTTAATTATTGCCATTTTAATTTCTTTCCCCAAGTCTTCCACAATAATGGAAATTTGAAGGGTTAAAATGAGGCTCATTGTACATATGTGTCGAGTCGACTCCACTCGTAAAACTTATGAATATAATTTTTCGATACAGCGATCATTCATAAGAGCGGAGGTATCTCGGCGTAAAAGCTATTTCGAGGTTTTATTGGAAAATGTTCCTTCTTCAGGCATATTGAGAAAATGGAGCGATATTTCTTGCAAACGTTTATTGTCTTTTTTGCAAATTGTCGTACTTATTTTGGATTTTATCTACGATGTTTCAATTTCAATTACTGATTCTGTATTATGTGAGTATTCATAATTAAATGAATATGTAAATATTCGGTTTGGTTATTCAGCTTTGTTATGTTAATCTTTTTAATTTTAATAGGCATCATAAATACATAAAAAGTAACGGTATTCTTATAGGAAGTTAAATAGGTCGTTTATTTCGTCTGTTAGCCACGTCACGCTTCACTTCAATGCACTGAATCGTCTTAATTTTTAATTTGCAAGCATAAAGAAATAATTAATTTGATAAGGACTCAGACAACACCTAAGTTCAGTGTACAGTATATAAACAAATAATTTAAATTTCGGATTATTCATTTGTTTTTAATCATCTATCCTTATCTATAATATTTATTATGTAAATAAATTAATTCATCTAACAGCACTCCGCACAAAATCAAGATCTGTAACAACGAAGAACACACAAAGAACCGCCACAGCGCAGTGCGCGCAGCCGCGCCCGACAAAGCGCCCGACATTATTTTGTCTGCTGACACTTTCAGTAGCTGAAACCTCAAAACCACGGCCTTATTACCGGGGGTTAGAGTTCAGCTTAG
This sequence comes from Gymnoscelis rufifasciata, assembly GCA_929108375.1. Taxonomy (NCBI): domain Eukaryota; kingdom Metazoa; phylum Arthropoda; class Insecta; order Lepidoptera; family Geometridae; genus Gymnoscelis; species Gymnoscelis rufifasciata. The sequence goes on from OV815314.1 coordinate 15,220,947, forward strand.
CTCGGCGGAGGCCACAGCTGGCCTGCGTTTGTGGTCAGCTGCCTAAACAGGGTGGGGCTGGCAGATATTGTGAGCGCGCGCTGAATTATGTCGGGATATACTGAACAAAACGTCACCAGCCAAAACTACCACACGGAATACGGAATACGCAGATATTTCAGTTTCCAAGGCCTCATTCTAGTCGTTCTCACGGAATATGGAATAGGCAGATTCGAGTTGAAATGTTTTCAAGGCGTGATGCTACGAGCACTATTCCTCGTAAGAGCCTGTTGCGTCACCGTTGCGTTGACATAGCGCTTTCGCAGCGTTATTCTACGAACAGTTAATCACAGTTTCTTACTTTGACACCGTATTAGGACAAAATTTTATAGACACATCACCAAAAATTTAAATCAGTACGTCATTTTGATCATTTAAAAACATTATTTCCACTTATTTTCATTTTTGTCTTAGAAATGAAACATCATGACGAGAAATAGTTAATAATATATTAGTCTTAGTGCATTTGAAGTTGGGACGTTACGTTTTCGTGCTACTTGTACAAAGAACGTGTAACTTAGAATGTTTGACGCTATAATAATATATAGGCACTTACACATTAAATTGCTATAACGAAAAATAGGTGTTCAGTATTTTTGGACGGGCTAAAAGACGGACTAAATATGTATATAACCAATTTTTTTGATTAGCTATTTTCTTATTATCTTAGGTATTGAATACAACAGCCTAAACGTCGTGCTTCATTATATAAACTGTCTGGTCCAATTTGTTTTATTTTTTATAAAACAAAAATATTACTTAGATACATACTTATGGTAAAAATATGATGGTATTATGTGCATGGTTGACGACCTCTGTGGCTCGGTGGGCGAACGTCCGCCTGAGGCGCAGGAGGTTGCGGGTTCGATTCCCGCCGGGGAACCAGATTTTGTGCGATCTACAATTTCCTGTTTCGGGTCTGGGTGTTTACTATGTATCATTTTGTATGTATTAACAAAAAAAAATGTATACATGTAGCATAACAGTGACCTAACACCTATAAGTACAAGCTCTGCTTAGTTTGGGGTTAGGTGATGTTGTGTGAGTAGTCCGGAAATATTTATTTATTATTTATTTATATATATGTTGTTTCTATTACATTCAATAGGGTTATTATGCTGCAAGGACTTAATTACTTATTTCTAGTCTGTGTTATTCTTTTGTTTTGTAGCTAAGTTACCATAACCCGACATTATAGACAGTACGAGAAATTTTCCAAATGAAAATTTGAAGTGACGGCTTTTAAAATCAAAATTAGTAGAAACGGTTGAAATATTCAAGTCTTTGTTAGTGCCGCTTTACTCAAGTTCGGCGATTGAGTCCAATCTCCGACGTCCCTGAAGGAAGTCATTCATGTTCCCTGAAGACAGTGGGGACAAGTTTGTACTGGTCTAGAGGCAATTTGGCAATGTATCCATCCATCATTATAACTACGCGTGACCCGGTACAGGGTGAACCGGAGCCTGGCGCAAAATCAGCAGCCTAGAAGAGAATAGATTTTATTTGCCATTGAGCTTGTGTACATATTGATTATTATGAGATATTTTAGCACTGACATGTTACACCATTCGGTACACAAATACCTAGTCATTATACAATTACCTAAACTAAACATAACCTCATAATTTTAAACTAAATTGAATCTGATCGCAACTCAAACAGTAATCATATTTTCATCTTAACATCTTTGAAACAAAGTTTTTATTTTATTTTTTATAGCTTTATGTTGTTTTTTAAATATACGGACCGTGATTGGTAAGGTTAAGTTACCCTTCCTTACCGTAACGTAATTATAATAACTAATTGTAACGTAATTGTATAACGACACGCATCTAATCATAATTTCGTACCAACACCACAATCTGAATCAACAGTATCAAATCTTCGTGAAACATTCAAGACTTGATAAATCACTGACATTTCTAGGAAGACTTTCATGGGACACGTTCGTAATCGCCTAGTGGCACTTGGCAGTGTGGCTACGCGTGACCCGGTACAGGGTGAACCGGCAGCGGCACCCGGCACAAAATCAATAGCCCAGTCCGGCTCATCTTCATGAAATATGCATTTGGCACGCCGCATGCTATTACGTGTTTTACTCACTCGCTCTTGTAAGTCTTTTTGTAAGTTTCCTGTTCGCTATTATCGAAATCTTTTATGTTTAGGAGGTCTTATTATTACATATAACATTTTTTTAAAACTTTTAATGCTTATAATTATATTCTGAAGTGGAAAACCCTAGATTTACCTTACATCAGGCTTACAGTCAGTCACTTTTTAACCCACTTTACAACTTACATAAGCACTTCTATTTACCCAGTGACTCTTCAGAGGGACCCCTCTGATGAGTCACTGGGACACAGTGACTTTTCTCTTGACGAGAGAGGCTTTCTTTCACTGCGCTGACCAAGTGCGGGTTGGTGAATATCACATGTCCTTCAAACTATTCCAAGTTCTAGGAACATGTCGGTTTCCTCACGATGTTTGCCTTCACCGTTAAAGCACGCATAAGTTTTTAAAGGAGAAGAATTCAATGGTTTGTGCGGGGTTTGAAGACACAACCTTCAGTATCAATATCGAGTATGTTTTTATAACTTATATTTTAAATCAGAACAAAGTATACCTACTGAAATTTATTTAAATCATTTCTTCGTTCTATCTATCTAACCAGTATTTTTATGTCATTTTATAAAGTGAGATGTCACTTAATTTTCCTTGTAAATCCCCTATCATTTATTTTAGTCGCTAAACCAGCGTCTCCACTCAGCGTAGCAACATCAAGCTGAGCCTCGACATACTGCATATTATTAGTTGAAATTGTAGACTTATAAAATCTCTTTCTTTTCCTTGTTTGATCTGCAATCGGCTACACGCCGTAATCATAAAGGGTTATGTTGCTGTAATATCACTAATAAAACTTTTTTCATTACTTTAGTTAGCTTAGTATAGGCTCAGATGTGGAAGTGGACTATATTCGCCGCAGAATTGCCAAAACAATTGTTCAACTATCTTGGCAGACATGCCTAGTGCGAGTACGCTTTCAAGCTATTAAATTTAAACAATCCACGCTATTTATTAGTAACCGCGAGACTACAGAGAAACGTTAACATTTACGAACACACGAAATGTTTTTGTTCCATTGTAAATTGTTTGTAATAGACTTTGCTGACACCTCTGCCAAGCGTGGTATGGCAACGTAGCAAAATGCTGATGATAGTGGAGGATGTGGAAGACTTAAGTTTTTGTAAACGTGTTTTAAATTGTGTAGTAAAACTCTGGGTAATTACTAAAAATCAGTGATAAAAATCAAACATATATCGATGAAGGGACAATAAAATGTTCTTATAATGATAAGATGTAGTCATTGAAATCGCTTACAAATACTTCGATTTTAAACACATCTTTACATCAATTAATTTAATTATTTAATTCAAAAATCAAAGAGATTCATTCAACCCTTGTGTGCCTAAAAGCCGACCTGAAAGCGCCACGCACACTTTAATTCATCTCGTAATACATTAGAAGTTTCGCGTCAAACACCTCTCGTCTCGTCTTATCAATACTTGAAAGGGTGTCTGAGCCCTTCGGGGTGAGTTGCGGTAATTTTCCTAATTTCTTTAATGGCTCCCCGAGCCCGTTGGTACACTCTCAGAATTACACCCCACTGGCTATATTTCCAAGTTTACACAACTTCTCTGTTTATTTACTGAGTTCTCGCGTAATAAAATCACGAATGTGGTTCTGGTTAAAGTTTTGTAAAGCGATTCTGCGTTCTAGAGGTGACTGCGTAGTTCAAAGCGGCTTGTTGTAAGTGTCATTGCATACGGGGCTCTTGTCGCGTCCGCCTCGTTCTTGTTTGCATTTGGAGTTTGTCGCTGCGACTACAAGAGGAGCTGTCGCATGTATAGGTGGCAATTTGTCACCAAAAGACAGATGTCGTGCAGGAAGTGATTATTAGTGGAGTATTTAGAGTGCGTGCATAGTCCGTGGGCATTAGAATGTAGTCGTTTAACTTCTCCTGTGTGCTCAGTAAAATGCGGCCAAGATAATATAACCTGAAATGAAACGAGCAACGAATAACCAAACGAACGAACGTGGATACATCGTGTGAACATTTATGAATCCGCTATTTGTGACTGATTTAATATAATATATATGTATTCAATGAGTACACGCGTTTGACTCAATTTGTTAATCATAGCGATAAACAACGGATCTATTCAATAGGACATTTAACAAGTATGCACAGTTCTGAACGAAATATGCGAAATTGTCGCCCGCAATCTGTCATCGTGTCTCTGAGCTATTGTTGTCGCATTTCGCCTAGTATGCGCTACATATAATGAACATGGCGACTTGCGTACTAACGTATTTACGTTCTGAGCGTTGTCTCTAAATTTAATTCCGGTATTTACAACAATTGTTGTAACGTAAGCGCTAACCGCAAACTGTTGTTCCGGAAATTGGAAATTGTCGAGAGGACTTGAATTGTTGGTAATCAGGAAGTAATTATGGTGATTGTTTGGAGTAGTTTTAAATAGATGTTGGTGGATCGATGCGTAATTAAGTTACTGTGTTTAAATTGACGTGGACGTTGGACCCATAAATAAGATATGTTAGAAAGGAGGGAAGAGTTCGTTTAAGAAGATGATAAAATTACATAAAAGAAGTATACTCGTGTATTATATGTGTGTCGCATCCAACATGAACGGAGGCGCGAACGCTACCTTCACAGCGCGCGCGCCTGACAGAGTCGTGACGTCACCGCCCCAGTCGACGAGCGAGCGGCAGCGATAGCTCCCCGTCATTCTATTCCCGGCGCTCGGCGGAGACGGACGCGAAACTGTCACCCCGTCCGTGTTCGATATTTCGTTTAAAGTTAATTATCAGAATACAACATTGTTAAATCGGCACATCACCTTTCATTTGGACCAACTACCTTCCTACCGAAATGGACAAAAATCCTGACGCCCCGACATCAGAAGTGGGATCGAATTCTACGTGCACCGGCAGCGAGAACGAGTCACAATGGCGAGTACTTTTCCGATTTATACTTCGAAGGAAGAAACGTGGAAGGAAGTCAGCTTATTATGACGATTAGTAAGGCGTTGAAGGGATCTGCAACCAGGGGGCTGTCGCAAATAACCTATCCAGGTATGACATGGGTTGAATTCAAACAGTTATTTACGGCTCGATTTGTCTGTGCGGAAACTTCTGCCGCTACCCTCATAAACTTAAATAGCCACAAACCAAAAACAAACGAGTCGTATGACGCGTATGCCAGCCGTACTGTTACGTCATTGTTGAACAGATGGAAAAATTTAAGCTTGGAACAAATAGCCATTTCGACGGTAATTGCTCACTTGTCTCAAATCGATTCTCGGCTACAAAGACTAGCTTTCACAACGGAAGTCACCACACGTCAGCAGCTGCAACAAGAGCTTCAAGCCTTCACGTATTTGAAACAAAAGCTTACTACAGACCAGGGAAACGACGTAGACAAAGAAAAACGACAGAAGCGTGCACCGTCACAGATTAAATGTCATTACTGTGGAAAATTGGGGCATAAGCTTGTGGACTGTCGTACGAAGATAGCGGAGTCGAAGCATACTACAACGAAACCAGCTTCACTTGGTTCCGGACAGCGGCAACACAATGCTACAGGTGCGGCGTGATGGGCCACACAGCGAGTCGCTGCACATCGGCGGAGAGCAGCACCTCGGCAGCGCCGGCAAAGAGACGCGTCGACCAGTGCATGGTCGATCCTCCGTCAGGAACATTATCTCAATCTGGTAAGTGGTTTAGGTTTGATTACGATTCTGGTGCTGAATGTTCCTTGATCAGATAGACAGTAGCTAGTAAACTTAGCGGTAAACGAATTGTCAAAAAAAAAAGAACGTACCTACTTTTCAGTTGTAAGGTAAGGCATAAATTTTATTAACGGGTTCACGATTTAAATTTAATTTTACGTTCTTTCAGACGTACTATACTTACGTAGTGACCTAATGCTAGGTCGTGAAATTTTAAACATCGGATTTTGCGTGACTGTGACTGCAACTGGCTTTACACTGACAATAGATGACTGTTTGAAAGTGAACACGTCTCAGCTTCCTTAGGTTTTATTACCAGCTGTTTGCTTCAACTCTGTTGACACAGATATGCCCATAGATAGGAGTCCGAACTTAGTAATAGTAGTAAATAACGATGTATTTTAGAGCAATTCTCGCGAGTTTTTCGTAGATGGTTTTCCCCACCACTCGTGTAACTACCGGCGAACTTAAGCTAAGGTTAAGCGACGCCAAATTTAAAGGACCATTTCGGTTGTTGATGTATTAGATGGACCGTTACTTATTAAAATCAATTCACTAGCAAGCGTACCTACAAGTATGCTCATGATCGTAGTAGGAAGATGCCTGAGGGTCAAGTACCGATTGACATAGACGAGATTTTGGGTGATTCAGACGTTGAAAAATGATCAGTTGCGTAGAAAAGTTCAAGTTTCAGTTGGTCGGAGACCGTACCAGAGTATCGTAGCTGTAGCTCGTTAGAAATCGGTATCTGCCCTTGGGTAGTCCGTGAGTAAGCAGTAAGCGATAGCTCTGGGTGGTATGGTCGGGTCTTGCCGTGTAGCAAAGACCATAGAGTTATGGGACAACTCGACATATGGAGCAATGTAATTGCTGGGGCTAAGGTTTAGCCGGGGACCACGAAATTGACACCTTTCGTTTGATCAATGAAATTTAATTTAAAATCTGTGTGATTTTGTTTGTGTTTACCTATGTCAATGGTGCTCGATCTCAAGATTGTTCTACAATTTTTGTAGTTTAGTACACGAAGCAGAGTTTTAACTTATTTTGTCTTAATCTTGAGTTAATTTAAAGGGATAGTACCCCTTTTGTAAGCTTTGAATACAATTTTCTTTGGTGAAGTAGTTTATTTAGTAAAAGACGTCGATGTGGAAATAAGTCCCTGGTATGCAGGGTTGGCCGAACGGAAATTGTGCTGGTTGCTCTCTTGTTACAGATTAACACACGAGGACGTGTGTCAGCACAAGGATGGCCGTGTCGCATCCAACATGAACGGAGGCGCGAACGCTACCTTCACAGCGCGCGCGCCTGACAGAGTCGTGACGTCACCGCCCCAGTCGACGAGCGAGCGGCAGCGATAGCTCCCCGTCATTCTATTCCCGGCGCTCGGCGGAGACGGACGCGAAACTGTCACCCCGTCCGTGTTCGATATTTCGTTTAAAGTTAATTATCAGAATACAACATTGTTAAATCGGCACATCACCTTTCATTTGGACCAACTACCTTCCTACCGAAATGGACAAAAATCCTGACGCCCCGACATACATATATTATAATATGTCCTTATCGCCTAAAATAGTTTTGATAACACAAAGCTTTAACACTGGTTAGCGAACTATGAATAAAAAAGAGGAGATGCGGAATAAGAAGTTGCCCCTTTATGGTTCTGTAGCCATATGCCAAAAAACGGAACCCGTATAGATTCGTCTGCCTGTTTGTCTGTCCAACCGTATGTCACTTTTATCAAAACTTTAACAATTAAACTATTGAAACTTAGAAAGTTGATTTATTCTATAAGCCGCTTTAAGATTTTAACAGAAAAATAGAAAAAAAACAACAGAAAATGTGGGTTTACCCTTATTTAGAACTGTCTATCTAGCAGCGATGTCAACCAGTTGACCCGTAGACGAGCCGTTCTTTAAACGAATATATACTATCCCGTTTCTTTCAGTAAAGTAACTTAATTATACTGGCTTATAAATAAGAACATTTTCTCAAAAATCTTGAAAGAAATTAAGCAGAGGGTTCAAACAAGTTAGCGCCTGTATCGCGTACTTAAGCGGCCGGTAACCGCTTAATGGCCAGTAATATACTTTAATTGCCTTAAACGTGAATAAACGGCCTTAAACTCTTCAATATGCTGAGAAATTAACTGTGAACGAATAATCTTACATTTTCAACCAGATGTTTTTGGAAAAAACAAATTACAGAAACGTTCAAATTATACTACGTTATTAGTTGCATTTATTATGTGGAAAGTCTTAAAATATTCACGTGGTATAGTGATAAACGAAGAAGATATATCTAATTAATTATAGAAATGTAAGAATATATTTTTTAACTATCATGATTTTGAACAATATTATGACTTAAACCGTCATATTATGGTATGGTTACCCGTATAAGACATAATAATTTTAAAAGAATGTTTTTATATACCGGTATATTAATAACTATATTTTCTTATTTTTATATTTATTGTTGACTAAATAATTTCACATTACCTTCATTAGATACTCATTGAGGCTTGAATGAGTATTGAACATTTTCATTCAAGTCGTAAAAAAGTTTCCTCGATACAGGCTTAGTGAGGAAGTCAGATATTTTCTTAAGTAGATGTTACAGTTAACTACTTACAAAACGATGTATTTGTAGAATATTTTAAGAAATGTTGTTGACTTTTCGTACTAATAAATATTTTTCACGTTTCACTCGAAATTAAATGGGGAAATTCACCCTATCGAAGCTGCGAGTAAAACCCAGAATATTGAATTATGTCCAATACAAGTTAAACACAAAGTCAAAACGTTTATTTCCTTTAAGCCGCAGGACATACATGAACAGCTTTCACCGTAACCCAAAAGCAACTTCGTAATTTAAAATTAAAAAGTCATATAAAATTCAAAGTAAATTTAAAATTAAATATCAATAGCAAAGTCTGCTTTGAGGCGGCCGGCGCGAGGGCACTGCAGGCCCGCAGGTCCAGGTCCTCCCAAAATGATAAAAGGTGATTAAATTATCGAAAGAATAAGCCGGGCCTCATTCAGCCGCCGTCATTAAGGCCATTGTTCGCGCGTAATTGGCGCCGGTAATCGAACTCCCGACCCGTAATTGAATTACAATAAAGGGTGTGATGCATGGTTGGATTCCTCCGATATCATTGCCCACAAGCCTTCGTTAGGTACTCATGCCCATTGCCTTTGAAGGCACAATGTAAGAGTTAGTGGGTAGACAAATGGCTGCCGAAATTGCGATTTACGGAGATATTTATTGTTGGGAAAGTATTAGTTATTGTAAGCGGATATTGATAAGAGATTTTGTGGTATTATGATAGTGAAAGCTTGCGTTATTTGTTTTCAAACGGTATAACTTAATCTGTGTTTGACCAATTGACTCAGTAGGTATATTAAGTAGTACTATTATTAAGCCAGCATAATGCATGTGGTTTAATAACAACATTTTTGCACACATACCATGTCATCGTGATTTGCAACAAATAAGTTCTGAAAACACATAGAAACCCCCAAAAAATATATAAATGACTTTAATTCCACCCGCGGCTTTGCCTCTGTAGTAATAGATTCCGCGGAAATTCTGATGATATTCAATCGCTTAGAGATTCGTTCAGTAGTTATTGAGTTAATCGCGAACATATTAGGACAATGGGGACAGACGCGGTGACTTTAATTAATATTATATATTGTATATCATTTAACAAGACATAACTTGCATTAGGTACAAATTTTAAATTATCTATGTTATCAATTATATAATAAATTTGTAATGATAATCTCATATTCAAATGTCAAAGGTATAAAAAACCTTTTTAAGGATTATTGCTATTTAATAAGTAAGTAAATCTAAAAAATATATTTTACTACTAGCTCTGCCCCGCGGCGTTACCCGCGTTATTTTTAGCCTATGTTATTTTTCAGGCTCTAGAGATTCTGTGTACCAAATTTAATTTAAATCGGTTCAGTAGTTTTCGCGTGAAAGAGTAACAAACATCCATACATCCATACTTACAAACTTTCGCCTTTATAATAGTAGTAGGATAATAAGCAAATCTTAATTTAATGTGTATAATTCCCTAACGCCCCACATGAAACAACGAATACATGATGATAATTACTATTTCATATGCATCAGAATATTTAATATGATAACAAACTTTTGATGCAAATTTGGTCGGTTGGAACGCCACACCGTGTCGTCGTTATTATTGCACATCGTCGGCGATCACAAAGGGAATTAAAAAGGGAGTATTTGCGGAGGTGTTTCTTTGAGCTTTGATGTGGTGAACGGTTTATATTTACAGCGAAAATTGCGTAAACGTCCACTATTAATTGGGTATAATGTTTGGTTAAAAAGATGGACGGATTCAGGCAGCTTTCTACCAAATCGACTTAGGTAACGACTTTCTTCATAAATTGACACGAGAAATGATGATGATACTGAATGTATAATAATTATACCAACCAATTGCCTAAGGATATTAGAAATGCTCCAAAACTCAACTCTTTTAGGAATAACATACTTATAAAAATGTTTTAAAAAAAAACATAAAAATTTAGTTTTCATCTATTGTAGCATAATGATAAATATAATTAAGTATAGGCTAGTTTAAGGTTTAGCATTAGATATTAGGTATTTATATTGTATAGTCCATAACACTTTTAATTTTTCTCTCCATCCACGGTTGTCTGGAAGAAATTGCTTTAAGCAATAAAATCGCCCATTACGCATTCTAGATTTAGTTTTAATTTCTATTTTCTATTCAATTCTATTCTAATAATAATATTTCTGGACAACAACATCTAGCCCCGTGATAAACTCTAATCTTGTGTTACGGATACTAGACATCCGATATACTTAAAATAATAGACATAGAGTCCAAATCATAACACTCCTTTTTGCTTCGCCGTAGTCGGGTATAAAAAAAAAAAAACATGACTTACATAAAAAATGTTTGATATTAAACATTCATTGTAGTATTAAAGTAGCTATTTATATTATGTCTGGACTAAAATATTCAAATAATGCTCTACTTTCGCTGCGATAATATAAAAACATATTCAAAGAAAGAGGTCTGTTTGCGGTGCAAGAGGTAGCGGGCTCGATTCCCGCCAAGTGGCCAAGTGTTTGTATGTTCTGCAAGCACTTTCGCCTTGGTCTGGGTGTTTAATATGTATAGTAAAAATATATCTATGATATATTTTTACCGACTACGGCGAAGCAAAAAGGAGTGTTATGATTTGGACCTCTAAATTGACTGCTGCAGCAAAACAGATATTCATCATCAACACCCTATTAACGACCCCACTGCTGGGACACAGGGACACAAACTCTTAAAAGTTCTCAGAACGTGCTGGTTTCTTGCCGGTGCCTTCACCGTTTAAGCACGTGTTGAAAGCGCACATACATTTTTCTTGAAGAAAAATCTGGAGGTGCGCGGCGAGTTTTGAACCCACGACCTTCGGAATGAAAGTTGATTGTGCTCCCACTTAGCCAACACGGCTTTTTCTTTAGCAATACCAATTCATTATATTCATTAAAATTAAATCAATGTGGCATACGACCACGGCTACCCTTTCAACATACGAGTATCTCTATCTGTAAGATAATTTAAAACTACGCTTAAATACGTGTGTGGCTTTAATGGTAAAGACATGGTATTTATATTAAATATTTTTCTTTTGTATATCTTGGACCCGAACATACCATGTTTTTGTGAATAAATAATTTGAAGTAAGTCGTTTATTTAAAAGTCATTATATTTTTTTTATTATTTATCTCTGAATATTTTCTTGTTTCGTGCTTTTTAGAGCGTGTTTTCAGTAATAGTTTAGTTTTTTAGGCTTTAGTTGTTTAAATATTATTTTATAAACTAAGGTAATAATAATTCAATGTGGAATGAGTTGATTTAAATTTAATGCAGTCACAATTTTGTTTTAAATAAAAACTAGATTGGACTGAAAGAAATAACAAAGCTTTTTAGAAATTAGTCTGTTTATTATGTTTAAAAGGAAAATATTGTAATGTCCATTGTGTCCATCTAGGTGTGTTCACTTTTTAATGTTTAATAGAGGTATGTGACCATCCGTGAAGATCTGTAATTAGCTTTCTGTTACTAATAGGTTAGTTATTGTGATAATCTTGGCTGTTGATTTTCATTCCAAATAAATAAATATGTTTATTTAAGAATAAATAAACAAATATGTTCTGACAATCCACACAACAACATCTAGCCCCGTGGTAAGCTAAGCTTGTGTTACGGTACTAGACATCTGATATACAATTACAATAGACATACATACATATTTAAGTAGATATTTTTCCCTTTGTACATTGTTTTTAATTTAGTTTGGTTTTTGTAAAGTTAATTCTATATTTGTGTGGTATACAATACAGTGTTTTCTATTCTATTCTGTTCTATATTTTACTGTACATATTAAGCACCCGGAATATATGCTTAATATGTATATATTTACAAAAAAATGTATCTATGTAGTATATCAGTCACCTAACACCCATAGTTCAAGCTCTGCTTAGTTTGGGGTTAGGTGATGCTGTGTGAGTAGTCCGGAAATATTTATTATTATTATTTTATTGTAAGTCCAGTGTCTCCATAAGGGCGTTTGTCAGCTAGATAAGTGTAGGATAGTTCCAGAGGGGAAGGCCGACAGAAGCCGGGAAAAGGCCTAATAAATCGACGAGGTTTTTCTTACTCCGATTATTTATCAGGATGAGTCTTGTTCCTTGTTCCGTAGTTCGATCTTAGCAGTCTTGTTTAAGTATTTTTTATAATTTCATAATGAAGAAATCATTGTCCTTTTCCTAAACGACTATTTTATTGGTGTGTTGTGTGAATGTTTTTATGAGTGTGTAATCCAGCATTGCGCTTTTACTCAAATACCGTGCCATGTCGTCTGCAAGAAGAAATGTGAATTTTCGTCTGCAGAATACAGAAAAAGATTAAGATGCATCGTGTATTAATTAAGCGTTTTAATCGTTTACACCTACAAGTGGGGTTTATCAGTTATTAAAAATAATTAAGATTTGCCGTATTCATAAAAATATTTCACTCTTTATATTATTTGGCTTATAGGAACGAAGGTTTATTTAACGTTTCATATATAAATGCAAATTATGTTATTAATAACAGTTCAATAAAAGCTTTTCACCGATCACAGAGACAAACAAGGTATCTTTAATAATAGCTAAATAAGGCATAATATGGCTTTTTGTGTGTTATATCCATCTCAGTTTAATAAGCCGGAAATAAAAGTATTTATAATACGAGGGCTTATCTTTTTATTGGAGAGCTTACTAACTTGACCTTACTTGCAAGGTTATCGACATATTCTGGTTAGTGTATATGCAGATTCATTAAACAACTTAATAATTAAGGCGCTGCCAGTTCTAGCAGCAAAACAGCATTTTCCCGTCACACGAAACACACGAGCATGTTCACAGTTCACAAATGATACAAAGGAAAATCGTTGTACAGCGAAGCTCCATTGAACGAGATAACGAGCCGATAGCCCGACCCGCAAAGTTCAGGTAAGTGTTATTACATTTTTAAAACTTCATACAGCGTCCATAAAAATGCAATATCCACCAAAAATGTAACACAAGACTCATAAATATTCAGATGTCGGAGTTACCCCATCACTAGCGGCGCCATATTTCATTTTAACCGTTCGTCCGTCGATAGCCGTTGTGAATAATGGCCCGGCCGCGTTTGAATATACGCTAAGATTTCAGCGCTATGTCGATGTTTCAGTACGCGAGCGATCTTTCACTGATATAACCTGTCTTTAATATGTGTGTTTTTGGAATGGGATTCAAGTGAGTTGGGAGTTTTCGATGTATAAAAAAATATCGATGTTAGGTCTGTTTTATATATCAGATGTCGTGTATCTGTAACATAAGCTAAGAGCTTACCCCGGGGCTAGATGTTGCTGCGTGGGTTTGTCTTAAAATATTTGTTTATTCTATGCCAACTTTGTACCTTATTTAAGGGAAAGTTATTTTATGGATTTGATTTAGTACTATCAATTATTTTTCTTTGGTTTCTCAGCTAAAATTTATCAAACTCTAAAATTAAATTGAGTATGTTGCATAAAATTTAATTAAAATATCGTCGCTATACAGCGAAAACCAGTTAAATCGAAATTTTTACGAAAATTACTTAAGAATGCCAAAGTACTTAAAATTTTCTGCTCTTTCGTCTGCGAAAACCCATTAAACGCTAAGTCTTATAGTTTTGGTTTTACTAATGTGATAACCAATTATTTCAAGCATTACCAAGGTTTGTTTTCAAGTGCAAAGCATTAAACAGATTTAACTTATTTGCCGACATATTTGGCGCCAATGATTGTCAGTTAACCTGATAAAATTTGTTTTCCTTATAAGAGAGCTCATGAAATGCTTTATTTTTTCCTCAGTAACAACCAATTTATAAGATTTAAATCTCCATTATTAGATTAAAATAGTCAAGTAAAAGCTATTAAAACAGAGTAATTGTGTTTCTCCGACAATATTGATTCACGGATGCAACGTAATCACTACAGTGAAAAACGATTAAACCAGTTAAATTTGTTTTACTTGACGAATTCCATATTAAACAACACAATATAATCGTCTAAGAAAATATTGTATGTCCAGATAATTGTTTTCAATGACTATATTGACTCACAGATGCAACTTAATCACTACAGCGAAAAACGATTAAATGCTGTAGCAGCTAGGTGAGCTGGCTACAGCGCTGGTTTTCAGTGGTACCGTACAGCGCAAGGTGGCCCTAAAGCGAGGCAATAAATCAATCAATTTATAATAATAGATAAAATATAATAGGTTACTTAAAATCTATTGTATCGTTTACATTTATATCCTCTAATATACTATAATATCGTCTAATATACTATAAAGAACAAAATAATAATTATTATAAGCACTTGATGTCTCGAAAATTCAAGTTTTTCATACAGGTGCAATGGGGTTCGCTTATTTATTTCACCGAAAAGAAGTGAGGCAAGATGTAGAGTACGACGCGAAGACATATTCAGGAGACCGTGGTTATTTATGTATGGAGAAATATGGGAACGTGGTGGATGGGAAATCAAAATCGTACGTATGCATTTTGGACGCGTTGTATGAGTTTTTTTGAACGCCCTAACAGACAATTACATTACAAGTGCGCTCGCGTCTCGCAGAAAAAGTTAATTTAAGTAAATTTTGAAGTTTGTAGTTAAAGTGATTATTAAAATGAGTTCAAACTGTGTGAAGGAACTTGATTTCGATCGTGGAAAAGAAAAACAAGAAAAGGGTGAGTAATTATTATAGTGATTTTAATGAAAAAAGCCGCAAAAGTGAGGTTATGTCTGATATAATTTTTACTTTAGTTACCGATTTTTAATGTAGTTCATGTCCGTGACATTTATAATTGGTGTGGCAAATTTAGAACCAAACACGACGCTTATTTGTAACTGATAATCGTACCTGTAGGTCATTACCCATTATAATTTTTTCAGAAAGTTTTGCTGACAGCGGTGAGGACGATCTTTTGTCTCAAGCTTATGAAGACTTTTTATTAAAAGACGGCAGCAATTAAACTGCACCTGGTGGTTTGTATCTGTCCATATTTTATAGTTACTTTTTTATTTTAATACCTAGGTACCTACTTATAAATATAAAAGTAAGTCTGTTTGTTTCTATTGTGCTGGACTGGGAGTAATAAAAAAGACACTGTTCCAGCTGCTTCTCTCCCGGGTCTACTCTAGAAGTCAGTAGAGGGAAAACGACAGTAGCAGAATATTATAATTAGGGTGATGACTGAGAACCTATCACTAATAGCAATACCAATAAAAATACATAAACTACTTTTTACATCGACTAAACATCACATTGCCGCAGGAAAACATAAGTTATATTAAACTATAATTTTCTTTATTTTCTCCTTACATTTTTTTTATATGTTTTAGATCCTGTAAGCAGTAGTGCTGCTAAACATGACATAACACATTCAAGCTCAAATCCAGATTGGAGCTTTGCCGCAAAAGGTGTTTTACCTGAAGAATTTCATAGATGGTTTGAAAATTTAAAAACTAACATTGCAAATAAAGACAGGGTACCTGATGCCACTATATCTGATGATGAACCTACCAGTTCCGACGAAATTTAACGTAATGACGAAGAGTTTTAGTTATAATATCTTTGTTGTAATTATTTGAAATATTTTCTCCATAATTTTGGTTGATTTTCTCAATATTTTTTTTTTAAGAAGTAACTCTTGTATTTCTTTCATTAATAAGTTAATAATAGATAAATATTGTTTACGCTTAAATTAAATTGGCTTTGATTTGGCATGTCAGTCATTCGGTCAGTCACTCAATAATAAGTCCGTTTTCCCTTTATTTACATTTCACCTACTAATTGCATTTGAAGCGCGATTGTATCGTTATTTGAACGAATCAAGCTAATTTGTACTTAACTCATTATTTCGAGTTATAATTTTGATAACAAATAAACGTACTGAAACTTTAAAAAATTACTTGTTTAACTTTGTAGGTTCTTAAATTTTCTGCAGGGAAAACCAATTATCTTGACACATTTTCACTTGTAACTTCACAAGGGACAGTTGTATAGGTATTTTTTTATCATGGTTAGTATTAATTAACTAAAAGAAAAAAGTAATTTCTCGGGATTTGCTGTAATCCTCTTACTTTGATATATACAGACATTTATCAGTTCTCAGGGAAAACCAATTAAATGGATGACCTTATGACAAATATTGAAAATTTCATTACAAACCAATAATGTTTTTAAACATTAATAGACATGTTTAAACAGAACATTAATCTATGTATTGAGGCTATGAAGCAATATTAACAATATAATACTGCAAAGGTTATTTTCAACCCCATAAACTTTGTAATTGCGATATCTCCGTTTGCACTTTTGACCATTTAACTGGTTTTCGCTGTATAGCGACGATATGTCGACTCGCGTATAATCTGCACTAATTTCATTAATCTATGAAATTGGGCAATCATGTTTTAATTCGATAGATAGTAATTTCCGTTAACATATTCCAAATGTAATGAGCTAAGTGGTGCTTTAACACGTATGTATGTAATGTATGTTTGATTATTTGATGCAGAGCGTGCAGCCCACAACTCCCGCGCCGATATCCGACGGGAACATATCGCGCCGAACACAAAACAAACACAGAGATGAGCCCGACAGTCTACTGGTTTATAATTCTGCGTCAAATCTCTGAACATTATTAGATTTGTGTTAAAACTGAATGTTTCCAACGTTACCTTATGGTTTTTCAAAGAGATAATCTCATTCGCATCAACGGTTGCTTTTATTACAACAAGTGACTTTTTCTTTTTTTACGCTTAAAAATATTATTTTTTGGTTTAAATTTAAATATTTCTAATCCAGTTTCTTATTTTTAAACGCTTTCCTTAAAGTGACAGTTTTTCTACTTACAAAATGAATTATTGTTTGAATATTATCTCTTGAAAATTCAAAACAAATTCTATAAAATAACAGTATAAAGTTGTATCTTAATGAAGCGCAATTGTTAATTTATAAATAACAAAATGAGCATTTTGTGCTGCTTAAACGTCGCAACAGGACAGCGCTCGGTGTCCGAGTGAAACGTGTACAATTAGGGCATTTACACAACGTCCGGACCCCAATCTGTATTATTTAGAGTTTTCATTCGCGGCAATTTGCGCGACCTCCCGACTCAAACATCAGCTAATCCAAACAAGGGATTCAGTCCTTAGTTAGCGTCCTATAAATTATTCACCAGTGGAATTACCCGCGCAAAAAACCCGCCCGAATTTACCTTCCGCGTAACAGAACGCTTACTTTAAAATTCAAATTTGAAACGAGGCACTTCATCAAAACGCACTTTGGGAAGAAATTGACTGAGAGCGGGAGACGCAAATTAAAAAGAGAACAGGAGGTAAACGGAACGGAGCCATTACGTAGGATAAATACACGGGAATTCAATTATTGCGAGTGGCTTAGAAGTGGTGGGAGCAAGGTCATCATCACCATCATTTCAGGTCTAGAATGTCCTCTGCTAAACATAAAGACATAAAGCCTAAAAACTTATGTCTTATGTAAGAGGGAACTCTTACATAAGATATAAGATTTTACTTCCGTTATGGTCTGCTAACGTGAGCCCGCGGTTTTCACCTAGTCGTTGCCAATAGGCTAAATGACTTAATAAAATATTAGTTCGTTTTTTTATATATTTTGTTTTAGCACCCGATCGGAATTTCGTCGGAATTCAGTCATGGGGTAGGCTGCTATTCAGTAGTAGACGTCCTACAGCTGTTATGATGATGATGAAGCAAGCAGCACTGTAGCGGCCCAGTGGAGCGACGCCATTAAAGCGTCATCCGCTGCCGCAAGAAATATAGCCTGAGGCAGCTGGTCAGATATTGAGCGCATCGGGCCGCCTTCCTTCAAGTATATTCGCTTCGAATAGCGTGCTGTTGTAGCAGGGCTCAAATTAAATTCTTTATTAAAAGAAGGCAATCTTGATATTGTCGAACATAAATAACTGCCTGTACTGACGACTGCTAAGCTATGTAATTCTTAAAAAATATATAATATTGATCATAAATAATAATAATACTAACGTAGCCTTTAATTTAGTTGTGGAAATTGACAATTAACTAATATCAGAGAGCAAAAATATTTACATATTAAATTTTGAAGTAGTATAAAATGTTCACTATCTTAGCTATTTTAAACAACTTTAAGGTAATTCCACTGGTTTAACCTTTGTAGTTTTCAGCATTGTTATTTAGGAGAATTATGTATAACTGTCAGGTTGCATCCATGCTAAGCCGATTGTTTAATATAATCGAGCAGACTTTTATCCTTAACTTGTCTGCTTGCAAGAGCAAGAGGAGATGGGAAAATCTAGATACTTAAATCAAGAACTAATTAACTAGACAACTGGCTCAACGATTCTCGTTTTTGTTTGAAATTCAAAGACCTCCCTATTCGACCTGAGTGTAAGTTCTTACACCCCCTCAGCGAGCGATTTACAGTCGCCAAAATGTCTATTTGTCCTGCTTCAGGCAATTTGCCAGCGTAAACGTCGTGATAATAAATAAATGGTAGAATATATTTTTGAAACATTCAAACCATTATTATTTACCTACAAAATAAAACCTAGATAATATACCTGACCTATACGCAAACTGGTATAAAGTTTTGGTACTGATGTTCTCCAAAGATTATCTTTAACCCCCGACGTAAAATGAGGGGTCTTTTAAGTTTGACGTGTCAGTCTGTCTGTCCGTGGTATCATAGCTGAATAGATGAAACTATTTTAATTTTATATTTCTTTTAGTGAATTACGTGCCAGCACGAAAATCCGATTTTCATCAAACAATTTTTGTGTGTGTGTGTGGGGAATAACCGAATGTTTGCATCTGAATGGTACAAAATAAAATGATTTGTACTTATAAAGTAACTAAAGTTTTAAAGTCTGCATTCTTTTATTTTATTTTAAGGTTACTTAGTACAAATAAAGCAATTAATGAAAAAGTAATTATAATCATTTTAACAAAACATAATCTTATTAAATGTATGCAAAAGTAATTTTGTTTATTGCTTTCCTCTCCACGATTTACCTACTCAACCTATCCTCTTGAAAAATTAGAAACAAACAAGTTTTGAATAGAAGTTTACTTTCATCCAGATAAAGTGAACTATTTCTGGATGTTTTTATTATTTCGCACAAAATTTCTATGATGTTTTTACAAAGTGATAAACCACACTTAAAGGTTGAAACTAATATTATAAATTTGTGAAGTACGAGGCGTAACTCGTAGTTGAAGTGTAGAAGAAATTTAAGCGATGACGTAGTGGCGAGGTTGGTATCGCGGTCAACACGTCCATGCGTATGGAAGTCGTAGGTTCGAGTCCCGTATTTCGCTAGTTAGCTACAATTTCTTTTCCCCAACTTCATATAAGTTAAGTTAAGTTAAACAAAGTAGTACCACTAAGGAACAGAAACAGTATAATAGTTGTTGAAAGTTCGCGTTCCTATGCATAGATTTCACCTGCGCGCTGAAAAACGGATACAGCTGCAAACTTTCCTTATGAATCTAAATGGCGTCTCCACTTTTAGCGCCTGAAAATTGTACAGAACTGAAACTTCTTTAATCTGAAAAGATTCTGTAGAAAAATGTCTATTAGGTATTGTGGTGGCTTTAAGTGATTTAAGTTAACATCTGCGAAATAATAATTCTAGGAATGTGGGTCTCGGATTTGGTGCTCAGTGTGTGCCACTGTAAGGTTTATTGATTCTGATAATTATTAAATATAAAATTAAGAGAAACCGTGTTGGCTAAGTGGGAGCACACTCGAATTTAATTCCAAAGGTCGTGAGTTCAAACTCCGCCGCACATCTCTGGATATAACTTCTACAAAAAAAATTAAGTGCACTTTAGACACTTGCTTTAACGGTGAAGAAGTGGTGAAGGCAAACATCGTGAGGAAACCGGCATGTTCTGAGAACTTTAAATAGTTTGAAGAACATGTGACATTCAGGAACCCGCAGTACGCCCGCGTGTTATATTAAGGCCTGATCACGTGATCACACTCGTCAAAATATAAGTCCCCGTGTCCCAGCAGTGCGAACTCAATATAAGTTATTTCTTAAAAAAAATTGCACTAACATTAGGTTGGCTATTTTTTTTTAAATAAACTTGCGTATCCATAAAAGCAAGGTTATTTGACATTTCGGACCTCGCGTTACACTCGCGGAGTCCATCATTGCAGCGGAATTTAATCAAAATTTATATATCCGTGGACTAAAATGATTTATGGATTTTATTGAATAAATTGATTTATAAACTGGGACTATACATCAGCGTTGAGGATCAAATGTCGTCCCCAAAAGATGATTGAACCGGGCGTTTACTGGCAACCTCTCCCGAACAATTTCCTGTTCAACCCACATAGGAAACTGGTGCTTCTGAAATTGTTAAAATAACAAGCTTTCGTATTATATTTATTTTCTAGTTCAAGTAAGCTTTTGAAGGCGTCCAAATTATATAAATAACTCATCTCTTGAATCAAAATATTTATTCAAAACTGCATTAAATATTTTTAAGAGATCTAAGCTAAAGCGACTACATTTATTTAAAATGAGATTATATATAAGATAAGGCCGCCCACGCATCATCTTTTGTACCCTGTTTTTAATTAGTTAAGGTTTTTGTAAAGTTTATTATGAATTTGTGTGGTGTACAATAAAGTGTTTTCTATTCTATTCTATTCTGGCCAAGTGCGGGTTGGTGAATGTCACATGTCCTTCAAACTTTTTTTTTAAGTTCTCTGAACATGCCGGTTTCCTCACAACGTTTGCTTTTACCGTTTAAGCACGTGTATAAAGCGCACATAAATTTCTCAAGAAGAAAAATCCAGAGGTGTGTGGCGGGGTTTGACGAATGAAAGTCGAGTGTCCTCCCACTCAGCCAACACGCCACATTTAATATTAATATAATACTAAATAATAGTTTAACATAAAATAGTGAGTGCGTTGTACCAAAAAGTATCGCCTCAGCAAATGCAAATCAACCTATAAGTAAAACTGTGCTGGATTTCAGACGAGAATATGTAAGAAATAAATCGGTATTGAGAGGACGGGTGATAGAAGAAAATGAAAGAAAATACATTTTATGCCGACCCGGAGAACAGGGGTAGGAAAATGTTGATGCCTATATTAAGATAAGTCAAGATCAAGGTCAAAATGTTTATTTCCTTAGACGCATATGCATACACGGACAGGTCAACCTAAAGCTAATTTAAATAAAATCTAAGAATATTCAAGGAAATAAATTGTCTTGGCAGTTTGCTTAATTTTTTTACACTGAGCTTGGAAGCGAATAGACCTCCCAGCTTTTATCTCTTATTTTGTTATTATACCTAACAAAATTGGTGTATAACATGGATAGTACCTTATTCTAATAATTTATTTTCTAATATTAAGCCCATAGCAAGATAGATAATAATATCTTAAGTCGAATAAAGTCCTCTCGAGTCGCAACAAATTCTCAGTTCGTAAAACTGTTTTTCCAGCCGGTTTCACAACAAAGGTCGAAAGTTCCGGACACTCAAATCTCCGGGTAGATTCAGTTCTACGCAGAGCCGGCCCCAGGTGTCCGAAGTTCCCTTAATCGCAACTAATTAGGAGCTCCAAGTTTTTCGGAGCTCTGGGACGTTCGTATGAATAATTCCACAGAATCATATTTCATAGCGCCACTTACATCTGAATATGTTTTCGTTGAAGTTGAATGGAGAAATTATGTTTTCTGAATTTGGGCTTAGGATTGATGGCTGGCTCCCTTTGGGGAGATGATATATTTTAGGTGTCTGAGAGGTGTCTGCTATTCATAATTGTGTGTGCTAGCTTCTCGATTCAACTTTAATTATTTATTATTGAATTATATTACTTAACTTGTTTACAAAAGGTACTCGCACTATCCTTTTTTCATCCTTCTTCAGTCAGCTTAAGCACCCTTATCTACGTTCCCACTGCTGGGACACAGGGACTTCTCTCTTGACGACACATCAGTCAGATTCTCTCGTTATTTAATGGTGTTCTTCAACCCGTGTTTGTAGTATCTGTGTTTGTAGAACTTATGGCTCTTCGGGCCGGCTGAGGATATCCGCTATAAAAAATTGGGTAAAGCTGCCAACCTATTCGACCATTTCCACTGATACGAATCTATGTAGTGTACATACATACATAAAAACTACTACTTACTAAAACTACTTACTTATAAATAATCATTTTATTTTTTTTAACCTCAGAGTTGACGTCTAGTGCTGAATTTACGATGATGATGAAACAGCGTAAATATAAAAAAAAGATCGTATAAAACTAACCATTTTATTTGTAAAAGTGGTACATTTTTAAACAATCTTTTTTTATGGTCTGAAGCGAGTCGTATTGACGATCGTATTAAACGAAGCGAATACGACTGACTGATAAAAATAGAACTAAGTGTGTCTTTCCACCAGAGATGTGCTATGCACTTCTAGTAGTACAGCTTTGCTTAGTTAGGGGTTAGAGGATACTGTGTGATTCGTCCAAAATGTATGTTGCGAATAAAGTTATGAACTAATGTGGCCATTTCTACTGATATTATTATTTAAGGCTAAGCAGTGTGCGATGGAGTAATGAACTTTAAAGCTCGACATATATATATGACGGCGTGACGTCCTGGTTCTTCATTGTAGTGCGTTTGTAGTAGCATAGAATCAACTTAAAATGTCCGATGGCGTGAGCGGGGCGCTCACGCCACTCGATCGCGCGATGTTTACCTGCGGCCGGTACCGGTCTGTGCCAGCCGACCGGTCTAACAGCCAATCGGGTGGCCGCAGGTAGAGGGGTTGTTTACGAGTTGCACTGCTATTAAAAGTACCGTTCCAATAGTCCGGGAAGCATTCTTTCTTTGGCTTCTGCTCTGTGCAAACGCTGTCGGAGTTACTTATTGACTTTATCTATATCTCTGTTAAACTGAGCCTCAGATATTTGTGTGATTGATATTGTTCGATTAATCCCGTAATTAATTATTATTCAATGATATAATCTGTTTAAATCACTATGTCAAACCTTTCACCTACATATATATAATGTGTCGATGGTACGCAATCATACTCGCATCCACCCATACTACACACCCCTAGTATGAATCCTTCAAAAAAAATACCGCGTATCGGGAGGTCTGACTTCAAATGCGGTTAGGAACACAGACTGGGGCCGTTACTTCACAAACCGGTTAACGCCTCCATAAGAAGTTATCACTAACAAAACAGCTAAGCTATCTTCACCGATAAATACTTTTACTACATGTAGATTTTAAATGAATCCGATTTTTAAACTTATCACATCTCTTCTATACTTCTTACTACTAGTATGCAAATATTATTTACTACCTTCCCGCACCGGCTTCAATTCCGGTAATTATTCAAATTTGTTTTCCCGGCACTTATTTGATTTTTTCTCGTTGTAAAAACAAACCTAACTAAATAAATATTAAAAAAAAATACTATATTGATCCAGTCGTTGTTGAGTTATGCGCTAACCATCACATTTTGCGATTCATTTTATATTAAAGATTATCTCTAGTGGGAAAGCACTCCAAGACTCGGCACAAAGCCGCAGAGCGGAAAGCTAGATTATAATAATTCAACGATTAGTTTGTTTGTATCAGCGATGGGATTAATTCAGGAGTTTAGATGGCGCCGCTATCGCAAGTTTGTCGATAAACAGCGGATATTAGAGCCGGCTCCGGGTTCCGGCCGCGACCGAGGCTGGGGGTTGAACACTAGCTTACAGAATACGTCACCATACCTTTCATCTACGCATGTGTGGGTTTTAGTGTTGTATTTTCTGTTTCCGAAGTAAATTAATGTAATAAAGTTTTAATATAGGTAATCAATTTAGTTGGCTAATTAAGACTAGATGACTATACAAAAATCCGATCATTTTGAACACCCTGTCAACTTCTTTTTGCTACACAAAAAGATGTAAGACGGATGGGAGCGGGAAGTCCTAATCAAGATCAAATGTATAACAGATAAAATACACAATAATTGAACTACTTAATGTGTCATTGTTCAGGTGAAAGGTTGTTTGTTTGTCTAAAGCGAGATGATTTATGTGTACTTTTATGTTTGAAACAATGGGTTTTAATGTTCAGTGGAAGTAAAAAAATTATGGTGTCGGGTTCCGTAGCCAAATTTAATGTCAGACAGACAAATAATGCGTGTAAATATACTTTTCACAAGTATTTTGCGATGGGAATTGTGCGAACCCTGTTGTGTCAAATTTCTGCTGGCAATCGACTTAAAAAAGATGTTAGAATTTGAGATGAGAATTTGTTAAAATGATATTATTATGCAAAATGTTCGTATATTTTTAGACGAGTCTATAGTTGTGTATCTAACCATTTTATTTAACATTTTACTCAATAAGTAATTTTATTAAGTGTATTTATTTCAAAATTAGATCTACTAAGAACACAGAATATCATCAAAATTTACCCAGTCGTGCAAAATAAATAGCATGCTCATAATAATGTGGTTAATTGTTAAGATGAGATTAGATCAAGTAAAAAAACAGCAAGATTAGATCCATCTTTGAAGTGGTCGGTCGTTCCCCAACTACTGCTACTGTTATGTATACTTGTAAACAAACTGCGGACCGCAGTAATCTGAATAACGGGACAAGTTTTATTAAAAAAATCCCGAAATTGCCCCAATGGCCCCCCGGCGTGCAAAGTTCGCGTAATGTCGGTAACGCCCGCGAAAAAACGAATGTAATTTCTCTTAGCTGAACTCGCTTCAACATAATTGATTTGTTTTAATTTTATCACTTTTCTTTCGAGATTGAGTGGCGCGATAAAGTGATCGCTATATTGCCTGCTTGGCTTTTATGTCTGAAATACTTCAAGTTTTGGCTAGATGGCTCGGAATCGCTTAAGTTATATAGAAGGCTATGTTGCTGGCTTTTCTATAGAAATTTTATGATTTTTCAAAGTGAAAAACTTTATTTAGGTGGGTTGAACGATTTTTCTTTGACATTATTGTATAGTAAGCGTGCAAAAGAGTATTTGTTATGAAAGTTTTTGTTTGATAAAATAGATTTTTGCTGTGCTACATTTGAAAATTTCAAGTGATATTTTAATGCTCAATTTAATGTGAAGCAAATTTTATGAGATGCGTCTTATTCTAAGTTTTTTTAACCACCTTATGCGAAATAGTCAAATAAACCTTGTTAGCACTTTGACATTTGTGTCCAAATCTATGCTTACTCAGAAAATTTAAGTGCGAAATAGACAATTGGTAATTCATTATATCTATTTAGCGCGACAAAGCGAGAAAGCTCTTGACATAACTAAGCATTGAAACGTATTATTGACATAATTAACCATCGCTGAGTTTATGCGGAATAAGCCCTAAGCCAACTAAAACTACGTCGTGTATAATGATGAGTATGGCGTAGTTCCGCCAGCCGTCAGCTGTTCGGAGCCGCGGGGCGCGGGCGGGCGGCTGCTACAGTGTTGACGAGTCCGCCGCCCAAGTCTCTGGAATAATTCATGAACTTTACTTAAACATAGATACATAGAGACAGCACCATAAATTATTAAATAGGGTACATATTATAAATAATTTTATCTTTTATAAATTAAATAAAAATGCACGTTTATGATAGATTCCTTAAAAAGTTAATGAGAAACGTTTGTAAATATTCATAGAGGTAAATTACGTAACGCAATTTTATAATTCTTGTTTTTGGAGTTTACTCCTTAAGAAATATCACGACGATTTACAAATACAAAAAAATACAAAAATGTTTATTTTCATTAACAGTGTTTACAATTTTGCACAACAATATTGGAGACCTTCTGTTAAGTATGGAAATACTTGTATTAGAAGGCACCCTCTTCCGTAACTAACAATTATGTTCACTTAATTATAAATCACCACGAAAACATTTTGTGTTAAATATCAACATACGAAACAAAACAGTAACCTAAATATTTATAAATACATTTTTCCTAATTGAAGGTAGCCATGTCAAGATAATGTTCATACGTAAAGCGTAAGTTCAAAACAATGGCTGCTATGGTGTATGGTACAAGTTATAAGAATGTACAGAATTTTAAACTTTGAGTGTTTGTGCTTCGATGTGAAATGTTTAATATGGAATTAAAATTTATCAGTATGAGTGAATGTGTATGTGAGTATGTGTGTGTGTGTGTGTGTTTGTGTGTGTGTGTGTGAGTTTTGTGTGTGTGTTCGTGCATGTGGGTTGTGTGTGTGCGGGGTATGTGGGTTCGTGGTTGTGTGTGTGTGTGTGTGTGCCTAGCAAAAATAAGTTAAAAAAATACATAAAAATCAATAAAATCATAAAAAAAACTAAAAAAATGTTAATAAGTCATAAAAAAGCTGTTAAAAAATCTATTATTGCTGGATCATTGTTGGATAAGCTACAGTTATGCACAAATGAGCTTAATTGTAGTAGAATTCAATATGAAACAGAAATAGAGAATCTGACATGTAAACTTGGTTCGGCTGAGCGTTCCATGACCCATTACCAAACCATGTATCAAAGGTCAGGTGATGAAATCAGGGAACTCAGTCTAGCCATGGATGCTTTACTGAATAGCCAGGCAAGTCTTGAGACTAGGATATTATCCGGATGTGACTGCAATGTTAGTTTAGGACATGATAATTCTGGTCCGGTTCGTGTTGATGGCCAGGGCTATGGAGAGTCATGTCTGGATAGTATTGCACCAGCATCATTACTCACAGGAAACCTGGATCAATGTACAAAAACTGTAGTGTACTGCGATGAACTTGGAAAAAATGTTGGTAAGTTTTTAAATATTAGTATGAAACATCCAATAGTAAATAATTGTTTTCCCTATTCTGATTTGCATCAAATCATGAAAAGCATTAGAAGTGATACTTCAATAAATAAACTCACTAATTTGATAATTTTGATGGGAAATAGAGGAAATGTAAAGAAATCTGACCTAATTAAATATGTAGATGAACTATTTTCACTACAGGTGGGCAATATTGTATTCTATACATTTCCTTATAGCCAAAGTTTGCCACAAAAGGAAAATAACATTAGATATAATCTAAACATGACTTTGCATACAATTTCATGCAATAATCCTGTACATGTGATTGATATTAACTGTATAGTTAATAAAAAATATTACTTGACTAAAGGTAATTATTACCTTTCAAATTTTTACACTAGACAATTAGCTGATTCGCTATGTTATTTTTTAAGTACATCAGCCAATAATTTGGCTCATAAAAATGCTTCTTTTGAGCATTATAATGACACTTCTTGTAAGTCTTTGGAACTTTTTCCAAGTTTTTTAAATTAGATACTAAGACAATAGAGGAAGTCTCTTGCCAAAATTTAATTCAGATCAATAAAAACACAAATAAATACCTTAAAAAGTCAAATAATATGAATCACCCCAAAAAAATGCTAAAATGTAAACAAAATACAACATCTCCTACTACTACCCTGGTGCATCAAAATATACAAGGAATTAATAGTAAATTATTTGAAATAGAATTGTATTTAAGTTCTTTTAATGTTGACATTCTGTGTATTACAGAGCATTGGCTTAAAGATTATGAACTGATGTTTAACTTCCCAAGTCACCAAGTTGGTAGTTCGTTCTGTAGAACACATGCTATTCGAGGCGGTAGTGTTATATTGCTAAATAAGGCAATAAAGTTTAAGAATAGACAAGACATAACATGCTTGTCTGTTGAAAGCCAAATTGAAATAGCATGTGTGGAGTTGGAGCAGAGTTTTGTAGTAAGCGTATACAGACCACCGTCAGCATCATATGAAATATTTGAAAAGGTTATGGATGATGTTTTATTTAAAATGTGTAAAAAAAACAAAAGTATTATTATTTGCGGGGATTTTAATATAGATCTCCTAGAAATCTATTCATTAAATACTAGAATATGCAATTTATTTGGTTCCTATAACTTAATACCTTTATTTATGGAACCAACCAGAATAACAGACACATCAGCAAAATGTTTAGATAATATTTTTACCAGCCTAAATGAAAATGTAATCAGCAAAAATATAATAAGTAACCTAAAATCCGATCATCTAGGGCAATATGTAAAATTTAATATGAGTTCTAGACAAATTATAAAAAAGAAAATTAGCTTTGTACCAGTGACTACAAATCGATTTGAGAGGTTTAAATGTAGTTGGGATCTACAGCTTCCTTTTGATTACTATAACAACAATCCCAATCAACTTTATAGTACATTTTTCAATCAATTTTATAACATTTTTAATGTCATATTTACAACTAAATCAATTGTAGTCTCAGACAAACCTGGTTTTAGTGAGTGGGCAACTGTAGGTATACATAAAAGCAGACAAAAATTGTATGAATTGTATAGCGAAAAGCAATATAACTCCTGTGAAAAGTTCAAAGATAAAGTCAAAATATATTCAAAAATTTTCAAAAATGTCTGCCAATTGGCAAAATCAAATTATCTAAGTTCAAAAATTAAAAACAGTAGTAACATAATTAAAACTACCTGGAAAATAATTAATGATGAGACTGGCAAAACTCAGAACAATAACAATGAATACAAACTTAAAGTAAATGAAACAGTTATTAATAATGATTTAGAGATAGCACAAGCTTTTGAAAGTTTTTTTACAGACATTCCTATGTCAACTACAAGCTCTTTAGACTCTTCACATGATCTTGCCGTGTCATTATTAAAAAACAACGTACCTGATTGTAAAAACATTTTTCATTTTAAACATGTCAACGAACAAGACATTGTTAAAGCCTTCAAAATGATAAATGTAAAAAAAACCCAAGATCTCTGGGGTATTTCTGTACACATTCTTAAACCACTAATAGTTACTCTGGCACCTGATTTGGCTAATATATTCAATGAATGCATAGACTCTGGAGTGTTTCCTGACCTAATGAAACATAGTAAAATTGTACCATTGTTCAAATCGGGCAATACAACGGACCCTACTAACTTTAGACCAATATCAGTTCTGCCTACATTTAGTAAAATATTTGAGAAGCTTATTTTAAGCCAGCTCTCATTACATTTTGATGCAAATAATTTACTACATAACAAGCAATATGGCTTCACTAAATGCAAGTCCACTGCTGATGCTGGTGTTGAGTTACTAACTCATGTTTATGATGCTTGGGAAAAGTCGCAGGATGCAATAGGAATTTTTTGTGATTTATCTAAGGCATTCGATTGCGTGCACCATGAAACATTGATCAGGAAATTGAGCCACTATGGAATTAGGGGCAAATCCTTGGATCTTTTTGCTTCCTATTTAAGCGAAAGAATTCAAAGAGTTGATGTCAACGGGAAACGATCTCCAGGGTCCTTAGTGTCAATGGGTGTACCTCAGGGATCCATATTAGGACCTTACCTTTTTTTGATATACATAAATGACTTGCCACATCTTGTACAGGATCAACATGAAATTGTATTATTTGCTGATGATACTTCATTTCTTTTTAAAATAGATCGTCGCACTAATAACTTTGACAAGGTAAATAATGCAATTTCTAAAGTAGTCCATTGGTTTGAATCCAATAATCTATTATTGAATGAAAATAAAACTAAATGTATTCGATTTTCACTACCTAATGTAAAACAAGGTTCTGTAGATATTAAAATAAAGGGCGACAATTTAGAGCTCGTTGAAAATACTGTATTCCTAGGTATAACTTTAGATAGCAAGCTTCAATGGGACCCTCATATAGATAAATTGTCGAAAAGGCTCAGTTCTGCTGCTTTCGCAGTCAAAAAAATTAGAGTTTTAACTAATATTGCAACATCTAGACTGGTCTACTTTAGTTACTTCCATAGCATTATGTCATACGGTATTTTGCTGTGGGGGAGTGCTGGAGTAGGACGCATAAATACCATATTTGTACTGCAGAAAAGGGCTGTTCGTGCTATCTATAATATGGGTCCCCGAGATTCGCTACGTGATAAATTCAAAGAAATAAACATATTGACCGTCATTTGTCAATATATTTATGAAGCCATTATGTATACGCATAAAAATATTAATTTGTTTACAAAAAATAGTGATAAACACAATGTAAATACAAGAAATAAATATAAACTCGCTTTGCCCACCACTAGGCTGCATAAGGTTAATGTATCATTCAAAGGGCAATGTATACGCTTCTACAACAAGATTCCCAAAGAATTGCAACAGTTGTCAATTACTAAATTTAAGAAAATTGTAAAAAACAATCTTTGTAAAAAAGCTTATTATAATATATCAGATTACCTTGAGGACAAAACTGCTTGGGACGGAATCTGCTCCAACACAAAATCAAAAACAAGACTAACAAACAAATAATGATTGTAAAGTTTCAATACAAAAATGAGCTAGAGTTTCTAATCGCTTCTTTGCTCTAGTGTAAAAAAAGCGAAGCGACCAGATACCATAAATTTATTTCCTACTTATCTTTAAGCACCTATGACCTATATGTTTTTTTGTAATCTATTTTGACGTGTCTAAGTTTTGTAAAACCAAACTATGGAAATAAATAATTTTGTATCTTGTATCTTGTGTGTGTGAGAGTATATGTTAGATGAAAGGTATAAATGCAGACATTAGCTATTTGAAACTAGAATATTCTCTGTTTCGTCGTAGCTTAATGGGGTTAGATATGTTATTAAGCTACATTTGCACTTGTAGGTATTCATGGAGTAAATGTTTAAAATTTTATTTAATTTATTATAAATATAACCAGAACGTGAGTCATACTGGCGCGCAGCAAAAGTTGTCTTGGTTTGTTTTTTATTTATAATATTGATTTTTTTACTTTTTCTGTTACTTAATAAATTTGGGTTAAAGACTAAGGATTTATGCAACTTGATGGTTATATGTAATATGAATAGTTGATATATAGATATAGATTTGAATTATATGGCCCGGTACGGAAATTTTATGAGGAGTAAAATCAAAATCAAGTGTAACACGAAAAATTGAGGCGTTACGTAGAAAGAGAAAAACATTATATATCTGTAGGATTGAACGTGTAAAAGAATGAGATGGAATACATTACACAGCGTATCTCATTCTCGGGGTCTCCATGGTGGTAGCATGACGTCATCAAACCATTAACCGGCCAAATTCAGAATGATATTTTTACTAGTATTTTGTGTAGAAGCAGCTGTCTATCAAAAATGTTATGATTATTCTGTGTTTTGTCTAGGTTTGAAAACTTTCGAGTATGAAGAAGTGGCCGGCCGATAAATTAATAATAAATTGAAACTATGAGTTAAACAGTCTAAAAATGAAGACAAGTGTGTTCATTCAGTATTTATCAGTCTTCTTACTATAATTGGTCCGCTGGTAGCTCCAGCTCTTTCCACATAGTCATTGTACCCGGTTCACTATTTAAGTTCCCTGGAACTAGAAATGATTGATTGAAACATAAATAGGTATTTTGTTATATTGTAACATACTTTATGTAATACACTTTATTGAAGTAATATAAATAATCCGAATAATTACAGATATTATGTTTGTTTCTCTTATCATTTTAGCAGATGCGTTCATTTACCCTTTTTTCTATTCGATATATATCATAATTATCGTTCGTAAGGAGTAAACTCCAATCGTGCGTCGTAGCTGACACACACACACTTTTTTTTTAATATTTTTTTCTAAAACGCTCTCCGCCATATTGGATGAGACGTGACGTCACTCTGATAGTACACAGTTTAAAAAATGTGTAATACCTTATTATGCGATATTTAAGTTTTACTGGACTACAATAGAAAATTGATACTAACAAGTCAAAATCATACTTTTATATTTTACTAGCTGTGCCCCGCGGTGTTACCCGCGTTATAATGGATTTTCCCGCGGAATGACGTTTTCCCGCGGTAAAAAGTAGCCTATGTTATTTTTCAGGCTCTAGAGATTCTGTGTACCAAATTTCATTTAAATCGGTTCAGTAGTTTTCGCGTGAAAGAGTAACAAACATCCATACATCCATACTTACAAACTTTCGCCTTTATAATAGTAGTAGGATATATTACGAGTATAATGAATGAGGCACTTGTTACCAAAAAGTTATCAAAAGTAAACATACACAGACAATCAGTCTTAGTCATCAAAAGACTCATCTAAAACATCACTAAACTGAATCCAAATTTGGACATCGGAGTCTCACAGTTGGACTTAATAAAACATGTTTCCATCGCGCCCATTTAAGCCTTGCAATAAAATATAATAGACAAGTTACAATAAAATTGACTGGCATGACCCATATTGGCGTGACCATCGACTGGGAACCACCGGTGGGTAGGGACTCCGGCCGGCCCATTGTTTACGAGGCTGGGCCCGATTGGGCACACGTGCGGACCAACTTATATCGAACTGCCGAAATCAACCCTCAGTTTACACTTCTCTCATGTCCAGTCAATATTGTTTCCAGTGTCATGGGCCGACAATTGTTACGGAATTTTGCTGCTATCACAGGTGTATGAGGGGCGTTATTACCTGGAGGAAATGGACGCTGTATTGTTGTGGCTCCGTGTGTTGTGAGGAAGATTGGAAGCGACGGGAGTAATGTGTAATTGTAGTACGCGCGCACTCAGACATTGTATTGCACTTTTTTTTGTGGTTATGCAACGGCTATTATGATTTAAATTTTGTTTTAGTTCCTAATCATTTAATATTTTTCAAACTGCTTTATCATGCTTGGAAATTCATTTTAAATAGCCAGTAACGTAAGGATTATTATATGTATTTGTTTGGTACCTATCAATACAAAATACCTATATTTGGAGGAGAGCGCTAATACTGCAACACAGTTTATAACTTTCGCAGTAGTTCAACGTTCCCATTGTTATTGTGCTAATTTGTGAAACGTTTGAAATAATTAGTGAATATTTTCAAATAACGCGGTGGGTGTCATAAACAAAATCATATTATTTCTCCGTAAAATAATACAATGATAGAACCTTTGAAACTGATGGTTTACAACTATATTTCACTTGTCTGCCAATAAAACTGTTACCCAAATCGCTGCACCTACAGTTCAACTGTGATAATGGCGCATGTAGCTGTGCCAAAATATCGGAAACTCAAAATACAATCAATCATGGTAAATATCCCGTTATAAATCTAGATATCTGGTTGGTGGATAGCAAATGTTTATTTATCTCATATTTTTTAAATGTTAACACTTAATTGGAAATAAACTTTGACCAGGCTTCTCGACACTGCACGTTCGCTACGCTTGCTCGCCTCGCGCGTGATTTTTCATATATAAACATAACCTAACCTACATCATCGTTTTATAATTCAACCAATCAGCGTCCACAGATGAATTTACAGAAAGACAATATTATGACTTAAAAACCATGATATTTTTTTAATAGCATTTTTTTATGCTAGATAAGCCGTACCACAATCTCGCTGATTATGATAATATATCATATATATATTATTATAATTATGATTATGACAATTATCATAATATTATTAATATTATGATGTCAACGGACGATGTGGTCTAAGATGGGGCATGAAGACCTAGAAGGTCTTCTCCGGGCCACATTGCGAAACACGAAAAAATCGCTTTGATCAATGCTTTGAAATTGATCAATTACCTGAAATTTAACTAATCTCAACACTCAATTTCTAAAAATAGGACATTTTATATTATTTTTTATAATTAATAATTAAATTATTCATCAACACCTTATTAACGTTCCCACTGCTGGGACACAGGGACTTCTCTTTTGGCGAGGGTTTAGGCCTTAATTCAGCACGCTGGCCATTTGCGGTGCTCTTTTTTTAAAGTTATCAGAATATGCCGGTTTCCTCACGATGCTTACCTTCACCGTTAAAGCACGTGCTTAAATAAAATAAATAAAAATCGTTTATTTCAGACCAGGACAGGTCCATATTTACAGAAATTAAAAATAATACATACATTAAAGCGCACATACATTTTTAAATAAGAAAAATCCAGAGGTGCGTGGCTGGATTTGAACCCACGACCTTCGGAATGACAGTCGAGGGTCCTCCCACTTAGCCAACACAGCATTTTAAATGATTAATTAAATATATTTATGTTAAGGCCGGAATGATGATAATCCGAAAATTTATATAAACTCTAAGAAATGTTTAAAGTATAGTTGAATTCAGTCAGCGAGTCGAACGAGTGTAATGGTCCTTATGAAATCCTTTACGTATCTACACGTATGCGCTTCAATTCACAAGTCAAAGTCAAGACATTGAAATTATTGAAACTTGAATTATGATGAGTTTTTTTATGTCTTTTCTTTTCAAACAATACTTTAATTCATTCAATAGTCCTGGGTTTACAGAGTACTACTCTTTACTAGTACTACTAAGCGATTCATTTCCGCTGTTTACGCAGTGTAATCATGAGTTTAAAATTAATAGTAAAAATTGTATAGAAGTTTCCAAAAGTCGGCACTCTAACTGTACTCTGTCAGCATTCCGCTACTAAATCCTATTTGATCTCTTACCCTATAACATATTTTGACACAATCATTGATATTATATTAAGATATTTAACCTTTAAATGAATAAATAAATATCTCCGGATTAATCACACAGCATCACCTAACCCCAAACTAAGCAGAGCTTGTACTAAGGCGCTAGGTGACTGTTATGCTACATAGATACATTTATTTTAGTAAATACATACATATTATACATACAAAACACTCATATACTCACACAACACTTTACGTCATTGTCCGTAAAATGTTAAGGTAACAAACTCTCAGTTCTGAATAAACCTAGTCCCCAGAGCAAATTATCTCCATGAAGCCTTACAAAGCGAGAGCTGTTTTAGAACCAGTAAATTATGTGGAGGTGGCCTTTACATAAGTGATTTAGACCTGCTCGGAGGCTGCGCCGTCGGGGCCATCTCGCACTACTGCTAGCTTACAAACAGACGTACTTTACGATGCAGTTTTAGTCAAATTAGTTATAGATACAAGTGCTCGCCGGGAAGCCGTGTTGGCTAAGTGGGAGCACACAAGACTTTCATTCCGAAGGTCGTTTAAACCTCGCAGCGCACCTCTGGATTTTTCTTCTAGAAAAACTTATGTGAGCTTTAAACACGTGCTTTGTCGGTGAAGGCAAACATCGCGAGGAAACCGGCATGTTCTCAAGCTCAAGTGGTTGCCCATCCACCTTCGCAGGAATACCCATATTCTATCTTTCTTGTACAACATTCTATACTACCTTCCTTAACCACAGTATCTTAAAGAAAACTTTGAGTTTCTCTCTGACTCTCACGCTCTATCACTGCGATCTTCTAAACCTTTACTTTTAAAAACACCCTATCATACTTCCACTTTCTATGAAAAATCTTTTACTAAGCTATCCGCCTCTGGAATGCTCTCCCACTTGATATTCGAAATGCTAAATCTCTTCCTATATTCAAGAAAAAACTTTCCGATTACCTATGCTATATCTTCTTAGTTGCAGTTTCACTATGTATGTATATTTAATCTTTTTATTAAGTTTATTCGTTTAAAATCTCTTTAAATTACTTTCAATACCATTTGTCCCTTTCTCAAGTAAGTATTGTATATTTATAAACAGTATTACTATATGTATAATATATAATGTATATATTTATGTGTGTTATATAGTTATATGTTTCCTTCCTATTACACCACTGTCTTCTTTGTTACTATTGATCCTGTCCATCCAAAGGTTGCCTGGAAGAGATCGCTTATAGCGATAAGGCCGCCCATTGTACTCCAACATTATGATTATGCTAAGTCTATGTTTGTTTTTTTTTGTGTGTTTTGTGTGGTGTGCTATAAAGTGTTATCTATCTATCTATGTTCTGATAACTTTGAAGAGTTTAACAGACATGTGACATTCACCAATCCGCGCTTGGCTAGCGTGGTGAATTAATGCCTAATCTCTCTCGTCAAGAGACACACACTGTGTCAGCAGAGGGAACGCTAAATGGGTGTTGTTGATGATGACTAGTGGTCGCCCAGTTTTCCAAATCTATTCTAATATTATTAAGATGAAGAATTTGTTAATTAGTTCACTGTTATATAACCTCTTTATCGAGCAAGTCTTTACTTGGATCCATTTTACAAAACACGGGCAATTCCGTGGTATGACAAGCTAGCATTACCTAAAGAGAGCCCTTGGGCGATTCATACCGTGTTATGAAACGATAATAGACGTATTATTCCACCCTTCTCCCCCTTCACTGTAACTGTATCAAACAAACTATACCTGACCGGCCATACGTTCACTGTAACTGTATCAAACAAACTATACCTGACTGGCCATACGTTCACTGTAACTGTATCAAACAAACTATACCTGACCGGCCATACGTTCACTGTAACTGTATCAAACAAACTATACCTGACCGGCCATACGTTCACTGTAACTGTATCAAACAAACTATACCTAACCCGGCATACGTTAGCGTAATTTCCATAAAAAGGTGCACAAGACACGTTCCTACAAGCTTTTCGCTTTATTTCAAATTTATGTAAAAGACCAGCATAGTTTGAAACGAAACTTTTGAGTATTAAAAGCTACTGTAGGCTTCATTTAACCACGCAATTTCATTCTTTTCTAAAATGTCGAGTATACGATAACTCTAAATTCATAAGTGAGTTTGAGACTGAATAGAACACGAGAAAAGCTTTACCCACTAATAGGTATTCCGGGAGCAAAAAGCGAACTGAAATAGTCTCTGAAACTGGTCCGTAAGCGACTGGACATAGAAAGTTTTACAATCGACCGAGCACGTTATGTAAATAGAAATCCGACTTTTCATATTATCCTCTTGTTGTTTTAGTTTGGTTCCCGGGACGGGGCCGGAGCCGCTCCGGGCGCGTGATTACTGTTTCGCATCTCAAAGTGGTTTAGTTTTCTCCGGGCATTGCGGCAATTCGGTGGGCATGCTACGAATGAAGACAGTTTGTTATACATTACATTGTCATATCTTTGTTTATGTCAATAAAGAAATGTTTACTTTATTTTATTTGTTTGACTAAGTTTGACGTTTGATGCTCTCAAAGTGTTGAAAACTCTCGAAAACACTCGTTTTAAGCGCTCGAATGGAGACCACAAATCGCCAAAGACATCGTAAGACGTTCACCAACTAACCTCACCAACGGACGATCTGGTGAAGGTAGCGCTGTTTTCAGGTTGCTACCGACCGAAGTTACTGGAGGCCTTTTTGTCTATTCCCAGCAGTGGACGTCCTACGGCTGAAATGATGATGATTAGTGGGTAATAAAGAAGAATCATAGCGAATATATTTGTTTCTAACATAAATACTAATGATGTAACAACAGCAGCAAAATCAGCTTAAAATAGATTAGTTTAGGCCAATCCTTGCGTCATTTATTAAACTCAATCGACCCCGAAATAGTAGTGAGCAAATATATCTTGTTTGTTTTAGCGATTAAGTTCCTATGTCCATGAATAAAACACTAGCCGAGTCCGGACAAAGCTTCTAAATTGCGTACTATTGATGTATGGAAATCGCTTTTATAGATTGTTTCGCTCGAAATAGTCTGAAAGCAACATGTTTCTGAAAACGACTACTGGTTTCTATTTGTACCAATTATGCAGTGTGGTTCAAAATTGATAATAGCTTTAAGCTATAAGGCCGGCGCTTGTACGCCTAGTGAAGTTGTTGATTGTTATTTTTAGGTTAGTGTTCATGTGCACAATAAAGACCTGTCTATCGATTTATCAAAAGCGGAATATGTTCGAAAGGTCATGAAGAGTATTTTTTCTATGATTTTTCGATTTTGAATTCCATTTGCAGAAAAATAATAAGTATTATTCTGTTAATATAGTTTATGTAGTTTAAGGCTGTCGCTAACGAATTTTTTTTTTTTGCTTTTCTCAGCTTTATATTAAAGTCAATATGAGGAGTTAAAATGTAAGAAAAGTATTATTAAAACGCTCATAAAAAAATTAAAGAATTGTTTGGTTTTTTTTTTAAATTAAAATAAGAATAAATTATTTCTGTTTTAATTTAATGTGCAATACTTTCAAAACTACATTTGAAATGTATTGCGCGATACGCGGCTCGGGGCGCGGCCGCGCGACCGAAGCTCCACAAATATTGGATTTGCTGGGAAGCTGAACAAAGCTAACAAGGCTGCACGCCGCTGGCTTCAGCTGAATCGAGAGCTGCTTTTACATTTTAATAGTAATAGTCGCTATTTTTCTGGGTCATTTACTGCAAATACATTTTGCGCAGAACATTTTACTTTTCGTTATTATTAATACTATGTAATTTCATCATTATCTTCATCATTTCAGCTGTAGGATGTCCACTACTAGACCTAAGTCCCTGTAAAAGACTTCCTGCATACGTCGTTAAATTGCCTTTACAAAGTCGTCCGTCCATCAGGTTGGTGGACGTTGTGGTCCCTTCCCCTCGCACCCCCCCTATTCTTGCGAACGATTGATTCTATTTCTTTTGATTAAAAGTAAGTAAGTCAAAAGTGTTCTTAGCTTTGTTTCATGAAAACCGGTTAAGCCATTTGAAAGATAATATTAGTCAAACATTAGATTTCAGATTTTTTAAACCAATAAAAAACGCAGGAAACATGTTTTTTTTATTTTCTCTGAGACACCTCTCAGTTAAACGAATTTAAGCATATTTGTTGATCCTCACATTGTGCAAGCTTCACTTCCTTTAGGGCCTATAAAAAATATTTCAGCTAAAATTCAGGCAGATTTTAACGATCATTTAAAATTTTGTGTTTATAAGATTATATAACTATATTCATTTTACGAAAACTTGCTTAGTATGCATATTTTTGCATAATAGCGTAACATAATGGTGATGTTCAAAAACCTTTATTTTAGTACTAAAATAATTTATTCAAGAATACACGCATACATAAATATTAAGCGGCCGGCGCTCCGCAAGACCCGGGCCTGCATTGCGGGCGGCCTTAGGATACGATTACTGAAATAGTCACAACAAAAACCTATGTGTGTTCTCTAAAACCGCACGACAAAATGAACTATTGAATATAATAAATAGGTATATAATTGAAGTTAGGCTATAATTATTTTATTTTCATTGATTTGTTACCTTTGAAATAAGTACCGTTGTATTAATTTTAACCATGATGAACAGATATGTATGTTGTTCTTTACGCTTCTGAACAGTGTTCAAAAAAGTAAAGCGTACTTATAAGATAATTTTACTTCCAATAGATTATTTGGCTAGATTTTAATATATTTTTAATATCTAACTCCATCTCACTTTGTCAGAGGATTCTTAGGATTTCATAAAAATAATGCAGATGACTCAATGCTCAGTATATTTCTTGCTCGTGTTTTCTCGGCAGTCCCGAGTTGAGTTCCCGAAACCTTTCACTCCAGAGCGTGACGGATCACTCACTCAATGCCTGCATATAAATCTATGTAGTCAAAATAAGTATTCCCTTCACTTAGCAATTTCAATAGTAAAACGTTAATCCATCACATCTATATAAATAAAAATGAATTGTTGTTCGTTAGTCTGATTAAAACTCGAGAACGGCTGGGCCGATTGAGCTGATTTTGGTTTTAAAATGTTTGTCGTGGTCCAGGGTAGGTCTAAACGGGTAAAGCAAATAAGGAAAAATTGCCGAGAAATTTTATTTACCCGTGCGACGCCGGGGCGGGCCGCTAGTAAGAAATAAAAACCAATTTGAACACACAGATCAAAGCAAATCGCAAATACAAGTTTTATTTTTCCTTGTAATAATGGCATAGAACGCATTGTAAGGTTTTATACCATAGTGCTGAGAGTGCCTAAATAGTGATCTAAAAAAATAATAATAATAATAATAACAAATATTATAAAACGTGATTATAGCGACACAACATCAAAAACAGCTGACTATTTTTGACGGCTATTTGCTCGGTTATACTCGGCGGGCCAGAGTTCGCCCAAAGCCAATAACTACAAAATTGTATAAAGTTTTTTACAATTCATTACTACTACTTTGAAGCAGACTGTCAAGATGATGTATTGCCATGATCATTTTTATATGAAAAATGACTTAATTAAATAAATTTTAAGTAATTGTATGCCCTGTGCTTCTAAGGAAATAAACATTTTGAATTTGAATTTCTGCCTACGCAAAAACGAATGTGCGCATTGTACAAATAGTATTTTATACCACTGGGATATAAATAAGGTCCTAAAACACAAAGATAATTTCTATGCACTTCAAAAACCAATTTTAAATATGTAGTCTTAATCGTCATAATTATGCAAAGCGTCAATCCATCCATACAAAGGTCAAAGCCAACAGCATTGCAAATGGAAGTTGTATTTTGTCGCTCGATTTTCCGTGTAATAATGGAGCAGAGGTCATTGTTAGCTCCATAACGCACTGCCGTGTGAGCTCTGTCCCTGACAGTTATACCGGCGGCCCCTGAAAGCAAACTCTAAACTATTTACCTTTATGAAATACCTACTTCAGTATGATGAATTCTATAACTTGGCGTAGGCATGCGCAGGGCCGGATTCAGATGATAATATAATATAGTTTAATTTATATTATAAATACCCAATACTTGAATAGTATCTTAGACTTAGAGTAATGTGAAATGTGACAGACAATCGCTGGTATACCACGCGTTTAAATGTAGCCCAAATCTTTGCCAAGGAAAAGTTTACAAACATTGCGCAACAGCGACTTATTCGCGTGTTAGAATAAATTTTCTATTGAAAAACACTGAATACCTCTTTGAGTGTGTAATGAATTACAATCCTAGAAGCGGGCACCTGCGTAAGAATGTTGCCCCATCCTTTGGACCCGGCCAAGGGCAGTTATAACGTACACTAGGGCCACCACCGCGCCTGTCAAGCCCGGCAAGCTCGCCCCTTTAATTATGCCGTTAAGTATATGATTCAAAGTTCAAAGTTCATTTATTGCGTAAATACATGTTACAGCGATGTTTTGGCGTAAGTCTTACATGGATCAATGTATTTTACCTGTCCAGGCATGCAATTATAGCATTACATTATTAAATAAACTGCAATGATGCAAGTTTAATGTCCCATGTTTGATGTTCTAAATGGTTGAAGAGATTAACCATAAGAACATTAGGTAGATAGATAATTCGGGTTCGATTACCGCTGAGGGGTCAAGTTTTTTTTTAATGTTTTTAAATCACTTTCTCATTGGTCTGGGTGTGGAATATGTATAAAAAAAACCACTGGGCTTGATGTTGTTGTGTAGATTGTCCGTTAAAATTTATTGAAATCTATTATTTACAGTGAAATTAGTGTGTACACACTAATTTAAATATACCTAGACTTATTTAAAAAAAAACCAAACGATTTCTACAATAATATCTGTACAATCGGCGGCCTCATCGCTAAAAGCGTTCTCTCGAACATTTTATTTGTTGGAAATGTTTCTCGAGCTCACATAATACATTCCACATTCGGTTCCATGCAGCTTCCAGCGGCAGAAGCGGCGATCGTTTAAATCCCAAATTGAAATTCCTTGAATGTATTATCTCTCATCAATTTTGAAATCGAAGGACAAATTTGTTTTTCTAGGTGGAAAACACACAATTTGTA
Organism: Gymnoscelis rufifasciata; assembly: GCA_929108375.1. Taxonomy (NCBI): domain Eukaryota; kingdom Metazoa; phylum Arthropoda; class Insecta; order Lepidoptera; family Geometridae; genus Gymnoscelis; species Gymnoscelis rufifasciata. The sequence goes on from OV815314.1 coordinate 15,263,032, forward strand.
TAAAATTATAATAAGTAAAATGAAAATAACTCCGGGAAAATAACAGGACTGGAACCTAAATCTCTCATTATACAATTCGACATGGTAACCAATTACACCAATGAGACACACTTAACCCAACGTGGTCTACTTACACAATGAATAGGACCCTATTGTTAATATATAAATTATTCAATAAGTGAAGCCAAAGAATGTATAGTCCAAAAATTGTTTTTTGATTTTATTATTAACTAACTGGCCAATTCTGACTTTACGCGGATGCAAAACCTTTAATTTTGAATCACTATACCTATATTTTATTCAAAGTTACCGATCCGTTCAGTAGTTTTAATGTGTATCGCAAACATAGCGACACACAGACGCGGCGGGGTACATTAAATTATAATTTATATAGATGTATTAAAACGTTTGTGTAGAATCCGGCCCGCCACATTCCGAAGCAAGTTGTGAGTTGTGTGCTGAAGTTGGTATCTGTGAGCGCGCCACTGAGCAACTCCTAATACTGCTGCCCGCTAGAGATGGGTAACGCAGTTGGATTCCTTGCGTTAGCGCAGTTACTCTAGCGCAGTCCAATGATCTGTGGAGCAGGCGTCATTTTATATATTGTCATACTTCTTGTATGCTTATGGCGCGTACAGTACAGACTCCGTGTTTTTTGTGCACGATAGAATCAGTGAATTAATTTGTTGGTAACACATAATTTTATGGACGGTTGGCGCATCCATATCAAGCATAATATTGATTTTGTTTTAACGAAACAGTTTGTTGTAAAGAATGAAGCTATAATCCGAACCCATTTAACGATTATAAATAGTGCGTATTCCTTCGCAGCTCTCAACAAGTGATCTGTAGAAGTTAGTACGTGTGTAAGCAAAACCCATTTAGTAGAAGTCTGTGAACTCATCATAGACTCACTGGACTGCGTTAACGCAACTGACCGGCGCAGCGCAGTGTCACCCATCTCTACTACCCGCCTCACTTGCCTCACTTGCTGTGTTGTGAGCAAATTAATGGCCACGACTCAACTGTTTAAGAAATTAGACTTCGAAACTATATAAGTTTTTACAGAAGTTTGGGTCTTAGAAATAAACTAGTACTAAGAATAGTTAGTCCGAAGTTTGTTGGAGCTTTAATTTCTTTCTTTGTTGGATTAATTCAAATAAAATATAACATTTTAACCAAAAATAAAATTGAAAATTTATTCGGAAAACTCTATCCTATCTTATTTCTGCGAATAAAAATTCAACTGTAAGCTCTGTTCATTTATCCTACTCGTACATATTCCTGCAAAATGAACATTTTAATAATATAATGACTCGTAAATAAATTATCTATGTAAACCGCGGGATTAAAGCATTAATAATTGAATCGACAAAATAGTAATGTCGAGTCCGAGTCAACTAGGTCACGTCACATCACCCGTCACGAAATAAACCAATTGAAAAGCAATTCGCAAAAATCCAATGAACAAGCGCCAATTACACGCTCGATGCGCGACATGATCGCTGGATCGCTCGCACTGCGACGGCCGCTCTCTAGCTGTACAACATTACACATAAAACCTTGCTTACACAAGGCTTGGTTGGACTATATAGAATTTGTGAAGTTTTTAACGCGTATGTATACCTCTAACACACCGTTAAGTTAGTTCGATCCAAAATCAAAGTCATACTAAAGATCCCATTTTTGAGAAATGTTAATTAAACCTTATCATGCCGCCTTAATGAAATGAAAATCATAATGATTAATTTAAATAAAACTTAAATATAACGCACGCGAAAAAAGAAAAACCTATAATGCACGGAAAATTTCTGGGTCAAAAGGAAGGTATCATAAACATGGTTTTCAGACCGCAGAGACAAGCAATTAAACTTTGATGGACTAAAAAATCAGGTTTCTAAGAAACTGTTAAACTAGCTAAACAAGTTTTCACACAAGTTTCCAACACAATTTTGCTTTTTAGCGTTATCCTTGTTTGCAGATTTCTCGCTTAGAAAGCTTTGTTCTATCGTGATTAAGACTTTAAAACATGTTAACACAGCTTAAAGTTTGCTTTCCCATCGCCGGATAACTCGTTGAAAGGAAACAATTTAAAAGCGCCCCTACAAAGTAGTTATGCAGCGCTACTTGGCATATTAGCTTACCGCCCGCCCAACTGTAGTCTTACCGCCCGCCTAGAAGTAGTCTCACCGCCCGCCCAACCATCCTCACCAGCCGCCCTGAGTTTACCGGGTACAGTCAGTGCCAAACAGAATTGAGCGTCTAAATTTGTCAAAATTATATACCAAAAGTAATTTGATAAGTGCATTTCGAATCATACTATTTCTGTATGTACCGAATGTATTCAAAATATCTTACTACTCATTGTTTTATATTTATATGAGCAGTCGGTATCTAAATTAACAAAACTCACAAATTATTATGCAAGCTTTGATTGTTTGAAAATAATTATGATGTTTCAAACGGCGTATATCGAATTGCTTTTATTTATTTTAGAGTATTTTGTTAACATTATAAGCTCACAACCACAACCTTCCTGAATTATATTCTTTCCATAAAAAGGTTGTCTGGATGAAATTGTTTTAAGCAATATTATGTTCATTTTGTTTATGTTTATTGGTGGGTGTAATAAAGAATTACCTATTTTATTTAAATCGGAAAACAAACAGTTTTAATAAACGTATTACTAACACTATAAATCTATCTATCTCATATCGCTGACTGTACGATCTCAACAAGGGTTCTAGTTAGCGGCGCATGTACAAGAGAGGCCGCTTTATGTAAAACAAGATAACGATTGATTGCTACCACTTGTTATCCGTTTAATGTCACAATACCGTTTCAGTCTTATCGGGATGTATCATGTGAGTTCAATCAATCAATCATTTACCATTAATTAAAGAAAGTATTACATAGTTATATTATTTTAATATCTTTTTATCCGAGTATGGATCATCTGTTCCTCTCGGTAAAAGAAGCGTTACTCGTTAAAATATTTTACTTCTATTATCTTCTCTTTATTTATAATATCTATAGGCGAAAATCCTGTCCCGTCCACACGGATAATAAATCTAAATTTAAAATATAAGAAAAAACACCGATTCCAATGCCTTAATTTCCTTAAATGTAAAACAACATAATATTAATATGTAATGTGGACGCGATGCGTTTTTATTTGATACCCCACACTAGTATATTAGCAGATTTTCGGTTTTCCTTCCCCACTCTCACCCCCATAACTTTTCAACGGCACAACCGATTTTCATGAAACATGTCTAAGAACGCTCGCGCTAGGCTCACCTTTCATACAAAAAAATAAATAAATTGAAATCGCTCCATCCGTTCGGGAGCTATGGTGACACATACAGACACACAGACAGAGAGACAGACACGTCAAACTTATAACACCCCTCTTTTTTGGTCGGGGGTTTAAAAGATTATTAGTTTATTCGTATAACAAACACACTCAGATTTGTAACCACTTCTATGCATGTCGTTTCATAAACGTGACACTATCATCGGCCTGCCTCAGCCTCAGCGGATAACCAAGGAAACTTTAAAAACACAATTGCGATAGCGGTGCAGGAATTTCATTAAAGTTGTCTCGTCGGGCGTCGGGCGTCGGGCGCGGTCACACCGGCCCGTCGCCTCACAGGCGCACGTTGCATAGCGGGGTGTGACACGATCCTGACATAGCTCTGGTACTTTAGATTTAGCTACAATTGTAGAGCGTGCAAGATCTTTCAACGGTTCAATGACCCGGGATAGAGAAATGTATTTTTAATAGTGATTTTCCTCTGTTTTGTTGGAAGTTTAAAAGCAAGGTTTAATTTTTTTTGGGTATGCATTGTGAGAAGGATAATTAACTGCCAGTTGTTGGTTATGTAGTTCCGAAAGGCCACTTTACCGCGAGTATCTATTTTACCGTTCACTCATTATATTTCTCTTTCAAATACTTTTAATTAATTATTTATGTCAACAACTTAGACCTATCATCATCATGTTCAAACCCCCTTGTCCCACACTATGTGAGTCAAGGGGAGTTTTTTTTGTGTTACGTTTATTTTTACGGTTTGTTTGCTTGGAAGTAATCGCTTTAAACGATAAGGCCGCCCATTGTACTTCTCCTATCTTATCTATGTTGTATACAATAAAGAGTTAATTTAATAAAAAATAATAATAAATAAAGATTGATGAGTGTTTTGCTTCCATTTTACTCTATCTGTCCATATTGGTCACGTTCCATCCATCTTTCAAATCTTGGATCTATAGCATTGCATAAAATATATCATAATATCTGTTGCAACAATTTAATAAGCCTTTCGTTCTAAATGCGGCCAGTGAAGACCATCTTTTGATTTTATAGAGGACTCTAATTTAATGTGTAAGCGGCAGTTTGTCATAACTGTCGTCCAGGAGGCGTTTAGCGCTCCTCAGGCGTCTTACACGCTCTCGTGTGTCCCTGCGAGACTGAGCTAATGACACATTCCGTCTGAAGTCACACCGCGCGTCGGGCGCGCGAAGTGTTATTGATATTGAGAACTTTGAATGTAGCTTTGAGTTCTGTTATGATGTGAAAAAAAAAGAAAAGATATGAGATTTTTATTTTCTACCAAACAATAATTAGAACAAAAAAATAGTTGCAATTAGACACAAAAATCTAAAATATTATTTGCTAGAAAAACTAGCTCACTGGAAATTTCGTGTTAGTTTCAAATGTCACGCTCATTTGAAACAAGAATAATTTAAAAAAACTGCTAATACAAGGCCAAATACGAGGCATGTATTAAAGTATTCATGATAACACAGTTGCCCCCATCTAGATGGTGGGATGACTTGGCGAAGGCGCGGAAGGGCCGGCTTGAGCTGGCCCAGTCTACACGGCCACCACCACTAGTCTACCACGGCTTAGGGGAATAACAGAAATGTTCCATTGAGTCTTTATATCCAGCAGAGTCCTAAGGTCCGCCCTGAACCTGAAATTATTATAATAATGAGAGTGTTAAGTGTTGTAATTACTTAGATTTTGAGGATCTTAAAATTTATAAAAGAAAAGCGATGATTAGCACTCATAGCATTCAAATCTTTTGTATTGACTTACCATTCCTTACCACCAATGAATAAGTTAACATTTTAACTAACTCCCACTAAATTAACTCTGATCTAATGAAGCACACAAAACAGTGTTCCAGAACAGTCTACTCGAGCAGATGTGGAACTACCAAGTTGGCCGAGGCTGAGCCCTTTCATCTTCAGTTATTGAAACGTCAAAGCGTCAACTTGAAAACTTAGCAACTTCAAACTTAAGGCAATTTGTCCTACCCACTGTCAAATTAACTGCGATCTGCCTATTGCCATACGCTTAATTAACTTATTTCTAACTTCTCGTATGACTTAATTATTCCACATTCATTAATGTATTCGGCGGAAATAGATGATGCTTTAAATAGATTACCAGTAACTTTTAAATGTCATTTTAAATCCTGAATAAAGTTATGTTTTATGAGCTTTGCCGTACGAATTTGAACCTTCTCTGAATAGAGTTTATATTTACTTTAAATTGCTGGAATTGGAACGAATTATTAATGCTTTTGACGTCATAAACTTCTATAATTGGAAAGCACTAACATTCAGAACAGATTATGTTTGAGTTTAATGAGTTATTTTGGTTATAACTGTCGATTCTGTTTTTCATGTCCAACTATTATATTTGACGTTAATTTAGTGTTTGATTATTGTGTCTCAAACAGTGTATTTTCGTTTAATTACAAAGCAAAATGTTTAAATAGGTATTTAATTTGGGTAAACCTAAATAATCAAGCCTTTCATTGCCAGACAATTCCTAAAGTAGCAATTAGCAATTCCTATGGTGCCCACCATAGGAATTTATGTAGTTTTCATGCCCATTGGGGTGAATTGAGAGTTTTTATGAAATTGTGACCTTTTTAAGTAACTAAGTAATTATCCAATTTTATTATTTATTTTGTTTTTCATGCACTGTTTTCTGTACCTGGTTTAAGACACACGGTAACAGGTCTCCCGCCATACAGGCTTGCCTCGTGATCGCCGCTTAATGTAAATTTGTAAACGTGTATATAAATATATATACATAAATAATTATTTTTGTACTTTCTAATGTTTGGGTGGCATTGAAATTAATATTCCCATACAGTTGACAGATTTTTCATATCTAAAATTATATCTTTATCTGTCAAATGTATGGGATCACAACATGTTGCAATCTCCAACAGTAAGTGTAAGTAGCAACCCAGGGCTGGGCTATAACCCACCATTTCTTCCTATTTAGTAATTCAACTCCAAAATATATAAAACTAGTGGCCCGCCCCGGCTTCGCACGGGTAATAATAAAAAAAACCGGCAATTATTCGATTTTTCTCGCCTTTAAAACCTTCCCTAGACCTCCACGAACATTTCAAGACTAAGATAAGATAAATCCGTTCAGCCGTTCTCGAGTTTTAATCAAACTAACGAACAACAATTCATTTTTATTTATATAGATTTAAAATTTGACACTGCGATGGTAGCGCCGTCTGTCGGATCCAATGTAAAACATTCCAAAATCAACAACTACTAATACATTGAAAATTAATTAAAAAAACATTATCCAGCGGACAAAATTGTGAATCTAAACCATTCCCCCTTGAACACACACAAAAAAAATCATCAAAATCTGTCCAGTCGTTTGAGAGAAGTTCAGTGACATACACACTCACAGAAGAATTATATATAGAAAGATATTATAACTAACCTATCGAGACAAAATAGTTAAAGTTTCTTAAAAGAAGAAGCAAAAGAAGTACTTAGTTGTATTTTTATTATTATCTGGGGGCACGGCAGTGCCCCCACCAAGTCGAGCAAAAAAGCAGCACGGCCGTACCATCCTTTTCTCGAAGCAATTCAGGCCATTTTCGACCCCCTGTAACTTCGTTGTGGATAAAACTAGAAGACTGAAATTTTCAGTAACCATGCAGGATTGTAAAGACACGGTATATTTCAAATTTCATTCAATTTGAACTAGTAGTTTAAGAATTATAACGGGTCAAATTTCGTAATTTTGTCACTCACTGACTGACTCACCGATCATCAAAATTCTAAGGCACTTCTAGCAGACCTAGAAGCTTCAAATTTGGAATATAAGTAGTGTTTGGTGTATGAATCAAGGAAAAACTAAAAAATCTAGAAAAAAACCGGTATAGAGGTCGCTGTCGTACCTTTTCCCGAAGCAATTTAGGCCATTTTCGACCCCCTGCAACTTCGTTGTGGATAAAAATAGAAGACTGAAATTTTCAGTAACCATGCAGGCATTGTAAAGACACGGTATATTTCAAATTTCATTCAATTTGAACCAGTATTTTAAGAATTATAACGGGTCAAATTTCTTAATTTTGTCACTCATTGACTCACCGATCATCAAAATTCTAAGGCACTTCTAGCAGACCTAGAAGCTTCAAATTTGGAATATAAGTAGTGTTTGGTGTATGAATCAAGGAAAAACTAAAAATCTAGAAAAGACCGGTATAGAGGGCGCTGTCGCAACGCCACGTATATACGAAATATGTACTAAAGTAATAACAATGCGAAATATAAATAAATCCAATCTAGACCGGCAAAAAGAAAATTATATGGACATATATACAATAAGTAGAAGGTACCGAAAAGGAAAAAAGTAGAACTGTCTACAAAATACAAAAAGAAATGAGATCCCATCAAAAACAATACTTGTCAAAAAAACCAAGTCGCGCAACTCAGTTGTTCTGCGGTAAAAAGTTGTGAGATCCAAAGTAAATCCAAGTCTTCAAATTTCGTCTCAAAATTCTTTAATGTTTTATATAAATATATTGAGACTTGGCCATTGCACTAAATAATTGAATTTACACGTGTTTTCAGGCGATGGCCAAGTCTTAATATATTTATATAAAACATTAAAGAATTTTGAGACGAAATTTGAAGACTTGGATTTACTTTGGATCTCACAACTTTTTACCGCAGAACAACTGAGTTGCGCGACTTGGTTTTTTTGACAAGTATTGTTTTTGATGGGATACTTATTACATGCTCTTACTTATAGCTTTAGATTTTTATTTATTTGAGAATTTTATTTATTTTATATCATTGATATAATAATGATATAATAATAGTCGAGCCATACTATCGTGGCGCTGTTCAAATGCAAATTCTTGTTCTTCATCTGTCCAAAAAAAAAAAAAAAACGCTGTCTAACGGGATGAAAAGTATATTATTTATACTATTCCACCGTGACCGCAGCCTTTGTAACAGAATCGAAATAACCGGTAAACTTACAATCATGATATTGTGGTAAAACAATATTTTATTTTAACGACCATTTTGTGGTACACATTTCATGTTAATCAGAATAGTTTCGATAGTAATAAATTCGACCAGTATGATGATGAATAACGAGATGTACAGATGACTTGGTCACAATTGATGGCTCACGGTGGATGCAAGTACCTACCGATTGGAATAATTGGTCGTCTTTGGGGGAGGCTTATGTGCAGCAGTGGGCGTCTAATGGCTGAAATGATGATGAGATAAGTTTCGTGTTATTTCATAATTTATACACATTTTGTCATCAAAAACAAATAAATACAAAAATAAAGTGCGATAAGAAAGATTCGAAAGAAAGCGGTCACCCATCCAAGTATAAACAATGATGATTAACTTTATAAAATATCGTTTGTTATATGGGAATATCCTTAAATATTTATTTTGGAGGTTTTGTCTATTCACGTCCGTAAGTGGTAACCCTCTGAATCCTTACACGTGACCTCCGGGTGGTGCTAAGAACAGTCTCTGGTGGTAGGCTTCGGCCGCGGCTTGTCACCACCCTCCGGGCTGAGCCAGTCCGTGAAGCGATTTTTTCGTGTTTCGTAATGTGGTCCGGTGAAGCCATCTACCTTCTAGGTCTTTATGTCCCATCTTAGACCACATCGTCACTTTACATCAGGTGCGATTGTGGTCAAATGAAGGCTTATCGAACATAAAAAAAATATATATATATTTTTTGTATTTGTAGTTATAGCGGCAACAGAAATACATCTTCCTCCAAAATGTCAGCTCTCTATCACGGTTCTTGAGATACAGCCTAGTGGCAGATGAACAGACCGACCAGTTTATATAAAGGGCCGTTTTACCCTTTCGATACGGAACCTTAAAAATGAAGCTATTCGATAGAAGTCCGGTAATAATCCTACGAGTGTGTTTCGTCCGTGCAATTTCCCGCTCGTCCGTCAATTATTATACAATTCCAACCATCCGTATTTGCATCAAAATAACTGTTATACTATACATTCTTAATTGGCACATTTCGCTCCGAATGAACTTTTTACTCATTAAGTTTGTTCGGTCAAGTGCTTATTGTCGATTTGGTATGCTCTTATACATAAATGATAAATCTTTAATTAAATTATAAATTACTGCCTCAGTGGCGCTGTGGGCGCAGGTCCGCTTGCGGCGAAATAGGTAGCGGGTTCGATCCCCGCCGAGGGGTCAAGTGTTTATTATGTTCTGCAAGCACTTTCACCTTGGTCTGGGTGTTTAATAAGTATAATACTAACTACTACTACTACATACATTATATAGTATGTCTATTATTAATATAATATCAGATGTCTAGTACTTGTAACACAAGCTTAGAGCCTACCACGGCACTAAATATTGTGTTGGGGATAGTCCAGAAATATTTAAAAAAAAAACGGTTTTTGAGTTTTCCGACATTTGACGCTGTTGCAAGCGTCGTCGAATAAACTCAATAAATCATGGTATATACCCATGGTATATTAAGTCACAATTATAGTATGTTGACAAATTTTAAATCTATCTCAATACCATGGACAGTGATATAACTCAGCATCTGTTTCGAAAGTTGCACGTTTCATAAAAGTATCCTGCGGTATATGTCGAATGCACTCGTAAATCCCGCATGTCGAACTATCGCAGATGTCGCGCGCTCGATATATTTAAACTTCGAACATTGAGTTACGGCTGGAGATAACGTTACTAGTAGTTTTTACGAAAGTTTTAAACCCTGGAAATATTACAATTATTAATAGTTAAATTATTATAATATCTATGCATGTTTTGGTGTATGAAGTTATTTAAATATTAAGATTTTTTATGTATAATATGTATGTATTTCCAAAAAAAAATTACAAGCTCTTCTTAGTTTGGGGTTAGGTGATGCTGTGTGATTAGTCCGGAAGTATTTCTTATTATTATTAAAAACGATATATAAGTGTTGTGACAGACAAACGAAATGAAGAAGATATTTTATTTAAATATCACCGTAGATCAGTTTGTTTGGATTTCCGTTAATGAGTTTTGAAGAATTTTGTATTTATACACGTTTAGTTCAAGTAACAGTACGAGATTAGCGTCATTTTAAATACAACATGGCCGAACATTCAAGATGGCGGACTAATTATTTTTAATTCAGTATGTACCACAAATGGATGGTATAGCCAGAAATAATAAAGTGTTTACTCTAAATAAGATATTTATTGGCAAGGGGATTCAAAATGCTTTTTCGCCAAAAATAAAAAAAAAATTTGCGGCCATGACAATTGATGCTCACAAAGTAACTTAAACGAATTCTGAAATATTTCGGTTCAAAAGTATAACATTTTTTTTAGATATTTTAATATGTATTTCTATCTCAGAAGTCAGGAGAAATCTGATTCCATAGCAATTTACGTTTATAAGCATTTACTCTGTCGATTGACATGAGTTTCATCCGCGGCCGTGAAATCGTATTTTTTTTAAATATGGAAGCGGGACGAGCAAGAGACAGTTTTCTTCATAAATGGCGAGAAGTGGCCGGAGATCGGGAGCTGTGGAAAAAATGGGGGGGAGCATTGCCCAGCTGTGGGACACAAGGGCTTATATTATTAATAATAATAATGGAGGAGCAGATTGTTTGTATTCTTTAGATCTAAATATTAAACCGTGAACCGTATTAATTATACATTTACTTTCTCAGAGGACTAGTGAGTATGCCAGGCTCGATACAAAAATATCTGTACCCCTTTTAGTTCAAGAACCCAAAAGTTCTGTCGCTTAGAGAGTTCAATTGTTTGTCTGTTTGGAGGGCGCGTCTCTCGCAGATTACTGTAAGCCTCGCTCATAACAGCGATCTAACTCCCTCTCCGCCCTAATGCACCCGTATGAAATTCAATGAGCCCGCGCCGTACTAACTACCGCCTCATCTGCGCCCCAATGAGCCCAAACTTGCTAAGCTGTTAACTCAGTTTAGGCTGTTTGCTTGGGATATGACTTAAGATAGCAATTAGATTTACAAGAAAATTGAATGTAAGCTTCGTACGCTTACTTAAAGTTGTAGTTCCTAGTGCTTAGCAACTCGAAGTTGGTCCCGGAAGGGATATATGCTAAAGGTCTTTCACACTATGCATTACATTCTTTGAAGGTATCGAAGTGTCTCTGTGAACACGATGTATCTGTCGGATAGTCAGAGAATCGAGCGTATAAACCAGAAGTATACAGGCTGTTTAAAAAATGATATATAAAGAGGACAGGGTATGAATAGCACCTATAAGGCGAACATGTTCTTCCATAAGGCTAAAAAAAGTTTAAGTGTGCCTCAAAATTGAAAAGTTGTAAAACAAAATATGTTCCCCTGGTACGTGCCATTCACACCCCTTCCGCTTTATAGCTTTTTTTAAACACCTTGTATAAAATGCTTCCTGAATACAAGATCAATTTCCTAGTAAAATCAATTTACGAAGTATTTTCAACGGTTACAGGAATGTATTTTATGTTTAAATTTCAGGTAATTGATAAATTTACGATGGATCTCCGTAAAGTCATCAATCGGTAATTGGTACCTTACTAGGAAATTGATCATTTTACAGTAGGTACGTATTATTTTCCGGTGGCATTAACATAATAGATTGGCTCTTCAAAGTGGCAGTGGGCAGCACGCAAATCAGATGGTCGTTGGGGCCGAAATGTTCTAGAATGGAGACCACGGATCGGCAAGCGCAGCTTAGGACGTCCACCATCTAGTGTCGGACGACCTTTCACCAGGTCGTCCGCCGGCTGCGGGCTCAAGGTTGCAGGCCGCTGCCGAAATCACTGAAAATCTCTAAGGGAGGCCTATCCTTAAGTTTTTTGGGAAACATACAAGTAAAAAAAAACAAATAACACTACATAATGGTCAATATACAGCTCTTAATTGTTGTATGTTCAATGAGCGAGAGAGAAAAAAAGCGATTGTATTATAAACCTTATTTCTTTCAAGTTTATAAAAACTTTAAGGTTAGAACTGTTTGCAAGTGTTGAAAAAACCTTTCAAACACGAACTTCCACACGCCGTTAGCCCGATGTGCGTGAAAAGGCCTAATTAAGAGCACCTGTTTCTCACTGTCATATAACTAACTGTACAATGGTCACTGCCTCAGTGGCGCGGTAGGCGAGGGTCGCAAGAGGTAGCTGGTTCGATTCCCGCCGATGGTTAAAGTGTTTGTGTGTTCTGCAAGCTCTTTCTCCTTGGTCTGGGTGTTTCATATCTATAATAAAAAAAATCTATACATGTATTGTATGTCTATTATATTAGATACTAGCGGCACGCCCCGGCTTTGCACGGGTAATTATTCAAAATTGTTTCAAAATTATTCGAACTTTTCTCTCCGTAAAAACCATCCTTAAACTCCAACAAACATTTAAAAAAATAAATTGGCTAAATTGGTATAGGCGTTGTTGAGTTATGCGCTTAGCAACACATTTTGCGATTCATTTTTAACCCCCGACAAAAAAGAGGGGTGTCATTATGATTGACGTGTCTATCTGTCTGGGACATCATAGCTCCCAAACGGATGAAGCGATTTCAACTTAGTTTTTTTTGTTTAAACGGTGAGTCTGGCGCGAGTGCTCTTAGACATGTTTCATGAAAATCGGTTGTGCCGTTTAAAAATTGTGGGGGTGAGTGGGGAAGGAAAACCGAAAATCTGCAAAAATCTCGAGTGGGATATCAAATGAAAGCGCATTGCGTGCACATTACACATTATTATGGTGTTTTACTTTTAAGGAAATTGAAGGATTCGAATCGTGGGTATTTCTTATATTTTAAATTTAGATTTATTATTTTTAAGAAGATTAAGGTAAGAGAAAACATACTATTGATTGCAATGCTCAAATTGGTGTAACCGACAACAAACATAAACTTGGTCCGGGTCAATTGGTGTAACGTTAGTTTATTGAAGAAAGTTGGTTTTATATTGGTTATAATTCTTCGTTCAAGCTAAGAATTAGTGTAAGAGCAATGCTGGTTTGCCAAGATACATACACCAACTTAACCTTCTTTGGTCATAGGATAGGAATACAACAATTCGACTTAGGTCACATCTAAATGGATCACATAGGTACCTACTCAGTTACAACATAATTTCGACGGAAGTCTGCAAATTCACAGTTAAAATGTGTAGCGTAACTATATTTTTTTAAAGCTAGAATTCTATTATTATGCTATTCGAAAGAGCAGAAAAAAACTGTATACTCAACTTATTTTACGTGTTTTGGTGGTTAACCTAATTGAACCTGCAACCGACGATAATGTACAATATCTATGCTATATGCTAGGGTTTAGTTCTGGAAATAACTTTTTGAATGGGATTAGTTACCTGTTAACGAATTATTAACTATTAACTAAGCGACAAAATATTATCAAACGACAATTTTTTTATTGCCGCACACGACCATTTAGTAGAGATCCGACCCCGCGCGGCAGATTATTTCGTGATCTTAACCCCCCTCCCGTACCTCCGTGCCCGAGTGATGCCTGCCACTCCACAAAGCATAGTTAGCCGTCGAGCGGTTATTTTAAAAAAATTAACTCGTGATATCTTTTGAATGGAATGTCAGAATCTAATAATTCAAAAAGTTATATAAAGGTTTTAAAGCAATCTTACATTTTGTTAAGGATTAATACCAAGATACAAATAAAGAGCCTTTTCAAACAGTGGTATTTTAATTTTTTAATATAAAAAATCGCTTATTGTTACAAAACTATAATAGTCAGAGATATGATGTAACGACGCTTTTTGTAGATAATGATAAGTTCTACAAAGTTGTAATACATCACTTTGTTATATATTCCATAGTTTTCGCAGTATTCGCGATTAAAGAAAGATTTTAGGTTTATTTTTTCAAAAAAATCGCTTATGGTCACAAAACTATAATAGTTAGAGCTATGATGTATCAACGTTTTTTGTAGATAATGATAAGTTCTACAAAGTTGTAATACATCACTTTGTTATATATTCAATAGTTTTCGCAGCATTCGCGATTAAAGAAAGATTTTAGGTTCTTTTTTTTCACCATGGGTTACATTATCGGAGTTTGGTAAGAAATCATATTATTTTTGAAAACTAAATATAGCCTATGTCACTCAGGGATAGTGTAGCTTTCGAATGGTGAAAGAATTTTTTAAATCGGTGCAGTAGTTTCAGAGCCTATTCGAGACAAACAAACAAACAAACAAAAAATCAAACCTTTCCTCTTTATAATATTAGTATAGATTTCAGATGTCTTGAGCCCGTTACACAAACTTAGAGCTTACTGCGGGGCTAGATGTTGTTGTGTGAATTGTTCGGCAATATATATTTATTTATTTAAATTATGTAATTATTCTAATAACGTGTCCTCAAAAATGGCTTTTCTCTTAATACTCGTAGTACCAAATAAATGAAATCTTTTAAAAGCATCATCTTTAAGCACGAAATTACTTTTTACGGTGAGTTTAAACGTGTATTTGCAGCCATCAAAAATCCCATAATCTGATTAGAAACTTACGTTTTACGAAATTTCGCTATCTTTGATTATTTTTTTGATCTTTTCAGTGACCTTTAAATGTCCTGAACGACCGTCAGAGCCCATTTCTATTTTGAGCTTTATTGCCATGAAATAAGGTGGCAAGTGGGTTGTTAGATGTTATCAGGTGGCTATAGGCAGGCCTCTAATGTAAATAACTGCGCTGGAGACAGATAGACGGCCAGTTTCAGATTCGGAGATAATTTTGCGACTCTATTAAGCAAACAAATAAAATAATATGTATTTATTTTAAACATTTTATACTCCTCTAAGAAAATATATTAAAATAAAAAGCATTGTTGGGAAGGTGATTCTATTGCCTAAACTGTTTTAGTTTATCATAATATACAATATTGCAATACTCTCTTTCTCTTTATTGAAATATTTTACAAATATTTTCTGTTGTACAAAAACAATGCTTAAAAACTGTAATAATGTAGATATGGGGAGAAAGTACTAAACAGTATGGTAGTACTAGACACTTCAAACTTTAGATAGGTCTAAAGAAGCTTTTTATTAAATTGAATTCCCGTAAATGGAGTCATTTTATTGAAATAATATCCGTCACCACAATTATGGTTAATTGGTATCATTGATTAGGTAATATTGTATTGACACGATTTTGTTTTGAAAAACGTACATTTTTTATGTTCTCTAACTGTTTTGAAAAGGGTGAGTGGTCTTACAATTTGTCATTTGAATGAAACGAATGAAACGTCATTTGAATGAATCATATGTCTAGTACCCGTAACACAACCTTAGAGCTTACTACGGGGCTTGATGTTGTTGAGTGGATTGTCTCGAAATATTTATTTTCTCTACGAATAAAAAGTTCCAGACAAAAAAAAACACATTCACTTAAACACACTATTACGTAAGCGGGTGTGGTATGCCGTATCCCAAAAGCTGATATGCACCAAAAAAGGAACTAATGAACAAGTCATTCAAGAATATCTTTATATTTCCGCTGGCCAGTAAAGATAAAGCAAGCGTGTTCACTAATAGCCACGAAGGAGGCGAGCAGGCTAAAACACACAAGTGCTAATAAGACGTTAGGTTCGTGCCGGCGCCCGTGGAGCCTATCTGGCCGATATCGCGACGAAACCGGCCACCGGCGGATACGACTGGCCGGCTCTTTCCACTGGAGGTCACGCTGACCTCCGCTGCGTAAAAACATCTACTGATAAGGGTCAAATATTAAACCAAATAGTTTTAGTGTCTTCTAAGGGTTCTCTAGGCTAGCTTGTTCTATTCGCTTCTCAACTCAGTGTAAAACATTTAAGCGAACTTTCAAGACAATGTTATTTCCCTGATTATTCTTAGTTTTTATTTAAATTAGCTTAAAGTTGACCTGTCCATGTATGCCATGCGCGTCTAAGGAAATAAATGTTTTGACTTTGACTTTGCATCTATCTTTACGAGTTCCCTATGAATTTCATGAAATATCGGGGGTTGGTTATAGTTTAATGCCTAGCAGTACCCCGTGCTGTGTAACCCGCGTTTAATGGATTTATAACATACTTTCTAGGGGCAATAATTGCATATGTCTCTAACCAAGCTTTAGAGATCATGTGTACGAAATTTCATTTAAATCAGTTCAGTAGATCCAGAGATTACCCCAACAACGTCACTATCGTTCTCACAATCTTACAAAATTTACCTCTTTTTAGTATAGTAATATAATATACATAAAACTGCATGTGAACTAACTTGCTCAAATAATGCGCTCTAATATTTCTATGAAACGAACATGCTTGTTTCTTTTCTTTCTAAAAGCTCCTTTACCAAGTCAAAAGTTTTTGTTCTTAAACCAGTTTATACCCTCTACTTTTGCACAATAAGGATATTTCGTGAAAGTACAACTTATTTTAGAGAAGCTTTGTATTGACTCCGGTTCTTTTTCATTGAAGTTCACGCTGACCGACAAAAGTATATAAAACAAACAAATATGAAATACTACTAGCAGTACCTTTATAAACTAAAAGTTTCAATTCAACTTTTCTTAAGGCTGTTTAAATAGTATTTTCTAAAAAGGGTTTTAAGATCAATATTAGATAATTCGATACAAAATTACAAATGTTACTTATGTTTCAAAGGACCGAGTATCTAATCTTATCTGATTTTTTAAATTATAAGATTGCTTGGAAAATTTCCCAAAAACAAGTGAACGCACGGGTTGCGGGGCACGCAATGCATTTTAGCTACGTGTATTAATTTGTTTGTTAACTTTAGTCTACGTTTCCACTAGAGTACACAAGGACTATGGATACGGCTATGGACATGAACATGACATCATGCGATAAGCGTACATACATACCTCTATATGTACATAGTCGTGGGTCATATTCGTGTACTCCAGTGGAAACGGTAGACCAACGTCGCGCGTCGTCAGCGTTGAGCTGTAACCGCTCAATCGCGCAAGCCACGCCCGTATCAATGACGTCACATCATGCGTAGCTCCCCGTGGGTTGCAATGTATACAACCATATACATTTTCTTATAAAGATACTAAATCATTTATTTCTATTGTTTGACTTTACAAATCTTAGAATCGTCAAAATTAAAATACAAAAAACACAAACAAATTGAACATACACTTATAGAAGCCTAATGTGTGCATAGCCTCGCTGTGCGCGGTAGGCCCGCGCCTTAAATTCTTGCCTTAATACAAAGGACGATAGAAACAATAAGTGGAATCTGCATATTAAGTTAGATACAGCATAAGTGCCTGGTCTGGAAAATATTTGTGAATTAAGTATCTTAGAAAGGTTGTTGGCCCCATCTACTTCTGGTGGACGTTGAGAAATCTTACCAAGAAAATCTTAAAAAAATTATGGGAGCATTATATTTTGCAGTAAGCGTCTTACAGCTGAAATATAAATGATAATAATATGGTTCAAGTATTCTTATATTCTTGCTAGTACAAATAGCCCGAATCTATCAATTATCTCTGATCTACCCGTATTTATCTAGCCGATCGCAACTCAAAGATATGGTACGTAAATTGTTGGGAGCTAACGACCCGAGAGAAAGTAAGCGAGGAATAGTCGAGTCACTCGCCCGCGGACTCGCCCGGTTCTAAGCTATGGAACAAGAATTAAGTTGTAGAATTATTTAAGGTTACTTAAGTTATTTAAGTTTACATAAATATTACTTAACCAGAGGTTAACCCTAGATTAATTTTATTATGTATCTCATTTAAAGTGAACCATTGTGTTTTTTTGAGAATAAAGTTCTTTAAACCTAAACCTAGAATTCACGGTGGCTATAGATCGAGATTTAATAATATTTATGCATGTCTCACACTAGGCCTCGTTTCCCGCTCTTGTTGATAGAACGGCATAATCAACAAGTCAATATTGTTCTTTTTTATTTAGACTTTCAACGAAGGAAGAAGATTCTCAATTATGTGAGTATTTTTAGTTCCCGAGTAATCTTCAATAATTTTTCTCAATTTGAATCGAAAAATCGAAAATGTTCGGAATTATACTCAATCCATACTAATGTTTTAAGTGGGAAAGTGTGTTTGTTTGGCAAAAAGACTGAATTGATAAGCCTAAAATTTAATTATGATGATAGTTTATACATTAGAATAAGAGGTAGGCTACTTTTGTCCGCGGGTAACAACGCGCGTCGGTTGTTTTTTGTTAAAAATCTACTTGTTCGTTTTTCGTTAATACATGGCGAAATTCATATTTGTGCTCTTTTATGACAAACATACCGATTCTATATTTTATAAAACATGAAACAGTTTTTATTTGATCCCTTGTTACGCAAAATGTAATAAATTGTTGGATCAAATTAATAATTATCATCATCACCCTATTAACGTTCCCACAGCTGGGACACAGGGACTTCTCTCTTGGCGAGAAAGATTAGGCTTTAATTCACTACGCTGGCCAAGTACGGGTTGGTGATTGTTCTTCAAACTCTTTAAAGTTCTCAGAACATGCCGGTTTCCTCACGATGTTAGCCTTCAACTTTAAAGCAGGTGTTTAAAGCGCACATAAATTTCTCAAGAAGAAAAACCCACAGGTGCGTATAAATAATAGAAAATAATAAGTTTTTTGATTGAGTATATCGAGCGAGGAGTTGTTGAGTCATTCGCCCGCGGACTCCATTTGAGTTGCGAGCTTTGAAATGTGCCACTGTGGTTATAGATTGAGATTTAGTAATATTAAAGAATATTGTTTCTGAGAATTTGTTGAATAATGCCAGGTCTTGATATAATGTATGTGTGTGGGCGGGCGGTGCAGGTGTACGCAGGGAGAAGTGGCGAAACTAGTCATAAATATTTATTTCCAGTTAGGTACGGACATTTGACCTACCTACCCTATTGGACCTTAGCTAAATGTTGAGTCCTTTGTAACCCAACCCATTCACACCCGAGATAACTTATCTCCGAGATAGAAATAGACAGTTGTTATCACTACAAACATTTATCTTGGAGCCGCCGACGCGTTGCATCTCATTATCTCATCAGTGAAATGTTAGCTCTACTTCAAATTATTTAAAAATAAATTGTGTAATGTAATGAAGTCGAAAGTAAGATAATGTTATGTTTTGAGTTTTTTTCAAATTATTTGGATAAAGCTGTGGCTATATACTTAAGATCCAAACACTCGTTATGACAAAGAAATATTGTATTAATATACGGCTATACCGGGATATACTCAAAAGCTAAATAGCTGATTTTTATGCAGTTATCAGCAATAGGAACAGTTATTCAAGAGGAAGGTTTTGATGTATAATTTGTTAAGGATGTGCGAAAATTAAATGAACTGTTGATGGAGCCGTGAAAAAACTAACATTTCCTTTGAAAGGTTAATTTATATGGAGGTATCCATGGACACTGACAGTAGCAGTCATATTGCTTAGCGCATATGGCAAAACAAAGACTACCAGTTTAGCTAGTATTCATTTATATAAACTTCAAAAGTTCACTTTCAAAGTGAATATATTGAATGCTAAAATTTTACTACCAATACTAATTAACTTAATAATTTTATCAAATCATACCGCACACAATAATTGACATGATACGTAATTAAAAAGTAAATCATACTCGTATGATGAAACATGGGAATTTAATGTTTCGTAAAATAACAGGGCCTAATTGATTTGATCTAAAGCTATTATATTGCTACGGTACATTTATGTGAACTACACAATGATAATTCAATTACATTTTTTTTACACAAGCTTTAACTTATGGAATCTGGTTATGAGGTAAGCAATAATTATAGTAAGGTTTAGGCTTGTGTTTTGGGTACTAGACATCTGATATCTATTTATATAATAAATCTAAATTTAAAATTTAAGAAAAACCCCCGATTCCAATGCCTTAATTTCCTTACATGTAAAACAACATAATATTATGTAATGTGAACGCGATGCGTTTTCATTTGATACCCCACACTAGTATATTTGCAGATTTTCGGTTTTGCTTCCCCACTCTCACCCCCATAACTTTTAAACGGCCCAACCGATTTTCATGAAACATGTCTAAGAACACTCGCGCAAGACTCACCTTTCATACAAAAAAAACTAAATTGAAATCGCTCCATCCGTTCGGGAGCTATGGTGACACAGACAGACAGACAGACAGACGGACAGACAGACAGACACGTCAAACTTATAACACCCCTCTTTTTTGGTCGGGGGTTAAAAATGAATTGTTGTTCGTTAGTCTGATTAAAACTCGAGAACGGCTGAACGGATTTATCTTATCATAGTCTTGAAATGTTCGTGGAGGTCTAGGGAAGGTTTAAAAGGCGAGAAAAATCGAATAATTGCCGGGAAACAATTTTTCATAAAAGCTTGTGCGAAGCCGGGGCGGGCCACTAGTCGAGCATAAAAATAAAATAACATTACATTATTTCCCGTTTATTTTAATATATCTCATATATAATAGCGGGCTAATACGAATATTTCTTACACACAACACATGGATTTAAACATTTCTTTGTCACTTATCGCGTCAACTCGAAAGTTGGCCGATTTCTTTAACACAACCCTTTGTCCACTTACGACGCGGCGTGGGACTTCAATTATAAAATGTATAGATAGATAAATAGCTTTATGGAGATGATAATATTGTTTAATCTCAGTAGCTACGATTTATGCCGTATTTAGTCCCGTGAAAGTGCGGCCCACTTGAAAAACTGCATTCTTCACAACTAAATAAATAAAAAATGTATATTGTTAAAACGAATTTATTGTAGCCTTATTCCATACAGGACATAGGTCCTGTATGGAATAAGGCTACAATAAATTCGTTATGAACGCGTGAAACTCTTATGGAATGTACCTCTATATAATGGAAAATGCTATGCCTTGGTTTCTCTAGGAGATCTAAACGAATGAAGAGGTTGGTAGAAGGTCGCGGGTGCCAAAGCCAAAAGGATTAAGTCAAGGAAGGCTTTCGATTCAGTAACCTTCCAACGGCTGAAATAACGTTTATTTCACAAACAAATAGTTTAGTTACGTTAAATTATGTTGAAGTACCTACTACCTAATATTGTTATACCTAATTATAATGATGATGTTTCTCAATAACTTCTATTACTAACCTAAATTTAGTCTTAAATTAGTTTAAATTTTCGCACGATTTCTCGTCGAAAAAATCAACAACTAACCAAAACAAAATTAAATTCTTACAAAATATTTTAAAACACTCCTTGATTATTAACAAGATTACAAAATATTTTTCTTTGAACCTAAAACAGAGTAACCACCCCTACTACTTGTCATAGAAATATTTCCACAGCAGAACTACGTGCAGTGTCAGTAAGGGTCGTTATTGCGTAAGGTTTCGGAATGAAACTGGGGTATGAGAGCCTGCGCGAGACATAACGCTTGAATTATTAACTTTCCGTGTAAATGATTTATCCTTTTTGCAAATTTGCGAAAGAGACGTTTTAAATCTTTCACATAAAAGGCTTACATTAAAGGAATTCGACAAAGAAGGAATATTAAAAACAGGCCTCGGCAAGTGAAAGTGGATGGCAGGGTTCTGTATAAACTAATTATTAAAAGTGTTTTTAGTTTAAAATTTAAATAATCCGGGCAATCCTATTATACAAATAATATTATTATATGCAAAAGTTTTTGAGGACTTGTATAAGTGTGTTCGTTGCTCTTTCACGAATCTTAACAATAATATAACATCAGAATAAAATAAAGGCTGTTTTGTACCGCGAAAAATACCACTTTATTTTTGCGAGCTGAGCCCGATTTGGATCAAATTTGGCACAGACCCTGCCGGAACTGATTTTCAGTAAAATATTAAAGCTACTTTATACCGCGGGATAATCCATTATACGCGAGCGCAGCCGCGGCGGCCTCCTAGTTTTTAAATATTCCCCATTTTATCTTTAGATGATGAATTAAATAAAAAATTTATGGGAGCAAACGTATTGTGAACAACAAATGAAGCGAAAGCTGATAAGTCAGGAAGCATAGAAATTAACAATCTCATTACGATTATTAGTAAGAAAACAGATGATATTCTTAGCTTATAATTGAGTTGAGTTTGTCATTTTAGTATAATAAAAGAGGGGTCAAGTGTTTGAATATTTTGCAAGCACTTTCTTCTTAGCCTGGGTGTTTTATATGTACAATAAAAAATATCTTAATATGTTTATCTGTTACATTAAGTATATCAGATGTGTTAAAAAAAAAGCCGTGTTGGCTAAGTGGGAGGACACTCGACTTTCATTCTAAAGGTCGTGGGTTCAAACCCCGCCACGCACCTCTAGATTTTTTTTCTTGACAAATTTATGTGCTCTTTCGGTGGCATGGTCTGAGAACAATAAAGGAGTTTGAAGGACATGTGACATTCAAGTGCGGGATGGTAATTGTCACATGTCCTTCAAACTCTTCAAAGTTCTCAGAACATGCCACCGAAAGCACACTGCCACTTAAAGCTTAGCTTAAAGAGCACATACATTTTTTTAAGATAAAAAACTACAGGTGCATGTGACTTTGTGGTTTGAACCCATGACCTATGGAATAAAATTCAACTCTAAGCCAACCCGGATTTTTTGCACTACTACTTAGCTTACATTTAGTAGTAGAATATAAATAAGTATCTCAGTGGTACGGAACCCTAGAAGTCGCGCGGACGGTCAGAGTTTGAGAAATATATTGAGCAGCCGGCGCGCCGCGCGATCTGGAAGAATATCTGCCTCCATTGTTCGCTTTAATTCGATATTAACGCGTGATCGGACGATCTTGTTCGGAGAGCTTGTCTGGCGAGAGTCTGCCAATGTCGCTACTTAAAGATTGACATTGTTTGAGCTACTTCTTTCAACAAAATGATAGTTATTATTCTGTGACTCCGTTGACGTAAGATTATTTTAATAAACAAAACATATTTAGGTTTGTTTTGTACACTTTTAGTGTGGCTATCAGTGCCATATGGTGAATATTCGCGTCAACGCGATGTGTAAACCGTTGCAACGCGAGTTATTCGGGCGCAAACGATGTTCGACGTGGGCGTGGCTACAATTACGTTACTTCAGTAGCTTGTAGCTCGCAACGCAACACAAACCTATGCCCTCTATTGTAGACAAGAATATCGAGTTAGGCCGTTCGATATATCTACTAAAACCATAAGAAACTTAAAGAAAATTGTATATTAGTCCACTATAACGCCTGTAACACAGCGGGGCGCTATTATTAGTAGTAAATTAGAATTAACTTAGTTATTATAATAGTTAATTAATAAATATAAAGTGAAAGTATAAATTGAAGAGAGAGAGAGAAGTGTATCTGTAACCAACCAGTCGTATGAAGGAAACGGTCAGTAGAAACCAAGTAGGATGGAAGGCCCGTTAGCTCCCCAACGAAAACATCCGTTATCGGAGCAATGAACAGTACAAAAGAGTTCATTATTTGAGGAAAAAATGTTCTACAAGGAACAGCAAAATACAACAACATCGACATGTTGTTGTATTTTGCTGTTCCTTGTAGAACATTTTTTCCGCTATATATTTGTAATTTTATAATGAATACCGACGTATTCATTATAAAATTACAAATATATAGAAAATGTTTATAGGTAATCATTCCCAGAAAAAATCTTGCCTCCAGTAATTTATGTTTTAACATTGATTAAATACACAAAGTTATATCTCATTAGAGAGATGATGTGTATTTATGAGTTCGTAGAAGCGCGGTGTAATGGGGTTAAATAATTACTTTTTCTTCTGCTGATGATTTCTGCTGATATTAACTAGTTCAAAGTTCAGTTGTTTATTTTATTTTTATGCCTACTCGTGCTAATGGTATAATCCTCAGCCTTTATATGTATTTTGACTCAGCATTTATTCCTGATAAGTTTATTTAAAGGTCTATTTCATCATTGTAATTACTCGCTACTATATACTTACATAACTAGTGTGGCGCTTTAGGACAAAACAGGATTCAAAATAATCTTTAGAATATTCGATAATTTAATTAATTAAGGGGTGCTTTTCCAATATCAGTTTAAAACTAGCAAATTAACAATTAGATTGAGACAATTTAATTCCGCCATCATATGGCGGTATTAAATTGTCCCAATCCCAAACTTTGAAGTGACACGTCAGACAACTTCAATCTACCGTCTTATAGTTTATCGATTTGTTAACATAATATTAATGTTGGTAAAAACGGCCCTAAGAACACATAGCATAGATATTGTCGAGTAAAGGAATATTGAGATAATTTACGTCAATCTGAAGTATTCCGACGCGCGGCCGGGACATCCCTATTAGATGATGACACCTCAGGTGTCCGGCGCTCTGTACGCAAGTATTATATTCATGAAAATAATATAAAGGTATATGCGAGTGGCTGATGCCTGGGTTAAGTAACTAGAGTGGAATTTTATACAAAAGCATATAATAGCTAGAGTACGTAGATAAACACACACTTGACAGTGCGTGAGGCAAAGGCTTCGCGGGTCCAATCAGTTCCAATCAGCGGCGCTGTGAGGCTTCCCGGGTTTCATTCTCTTAACCAACGATTACTTTCTAATTCGTACTCAAACATATATAATATTTGTAGCCAAACGCTGTTATTTGCCCTCGTAATTATTAAAATCTGTAAATTTAGACCTTTTGTGTTCTATTTGGATAAGGAAGTTTCATTTGTATTGAGACCAACTTACAAGATAAATAGATGGCGTATTATATAAACGATTTGATTATTATATTATTATCTAATTGTTTTTTAAAAATCTGCTTCAAAAAAATAATCTGGCATGGATCCTTGGAACCTTGAGTCGAGTAAAATGATGACATTTACTACAAGGCAGAAGTTCCAACGAGGACGCAATGTTACACACGCTCGTTGGATGAACTGATCAACCGACTAAACTGCCGCTTGCATCGCAAGAGGTAGCGGGTTCGATTCCCGCCGAGGGGTCAAGTGTGTGTATGCTCTGCAAGTACCTTATGTATAATAAACAATATCTATATATTTATGTCTGTAGTATTAAGACTCTCTCAGATGTCCAGTACTCGTAACACAAGCTAAGCTTGTAACTAGTGTTTTTGTGTGGATATATATTTATTTATCAATTGACAAAGTGGTTCGGCATCCTATCACATGTTATAATAGTTTATCACCACTTTACATATCCTAGAAGTTTTTCAAAACAGCTTAGTCGGTACAGTAAAATTAGTGTTTGGAGCAGGCGCGATTTGTTAATCTAAGGGTAAAACAGAATAATTTATGATCAATTTATTATTCCCCAAAGTAATTATGTCAACCAAACTATAACAAACGAGAAAGCGTTTGCGGCTCTCACGAGATCTCGCCGCGGAGTGTACGGCGGAGGCATCAGATTTAGGAGAATCACTATGTAATTATAGTCTTTCGTTATGTTATAACCCAACAATCACGATGGATTCTAGCGCCAGTAATGATTTAGGCGTTAAATAAACCTTTATTTAACACTTTTAAATAAGGTTATTTGTCATTATTTTTCTTAATAGACTCTATAACGTTCTATTTAATTGTATGTTTTTCCAATACCCAAATGTTGAGCACATTTTGAAGGTGTTTAGATTCATGCTAGAAAATCACTGGATCAATCATTAGCGGCTAATATGCTACAGTGAACGTTTTACGCCTAAATTTATGAAAGTGGTCTATCCAAAGGTGTGCTGGAAGAGATCGGTTTTAGTAAGGCCATTGTTTCACTCTATACCATGCACATTGCTCTGTAATATTTAATTTTTGTTGGTGGCTACATAAATAATATTGTATTGTGATGAATCAAGTAATAAGAAACATTTTGGGCCCCACACGGAGAGAAGACGGCAACTGGACAATCCGCAGAAATGTAGAAATTGAAGAACTATAGTGTCCGAGCCAAACACCTAAGATGTTTGGCTTTGTTTGGAAACAAAAGCGGCAAGAATCATGAGGGCAAAAAGGTGCTATCAAGCGAGCGTACCTATGTCGCCCCACTGGCCGAAGACCTGTGGGTCGAGTAATACCACTAGGTTGGCGAGGTACAGAAGGATCTGTGGGAGCTTGTGGCCTGGCGGTCTTTCGTGTCGGAGGCCAAGATCCACTTCCGGTCAGTAGCAAGTGAGTAAGGTAACAGTCAGGGCTCTCAACGTCACTCTGCCACATTTAGCGCCCGCAATCAAACATCAGCGTATAACGAGGCGCAGCGATCGCCACAGCGCTAACGATACGTAGCCCCGCATCGTAACGGTTCAGCAGAGCCGTCGTAAAATTCAAATTCAGCGGCGCACGTTACAGCGGAGGCTCCACGCGATACTCTGATACTAAATGCCAAGGGAGGTATTACTTTTATTCCTCTCGTATCATGTTTTCAAATAAAATTTAGCGTTTGTTATTAAGTACCAGTTTTTCGTGTTATTCGGATTTTATAGCAGGATTTGTTTGTTCTGGCGCTTTTAAAAATAGCTAACTGTGTTTTTCTGTAAAATACTAGTTTGGTTATGATGCGCAAAAACATGGTGTACGTGCTAACGCCATGTTCTTATTTACCGTTGCTCGCTACAAGATTCTGATGAGACGTAGGTGTAACCACACCCGAGGGGGTGTTTAGAGAGACGTTAACAAGTCACGACGTTGTTCAGACGTAAACAGCGTCTTCGGCCGAACTCTTCGCGTTGCATCGTTTACCCGGCCACTTACATCGCGTCCACACGTGATAATTCACCGTAGGCTAATAATATATTTGACAATCCCTTTAAGCAGCAGCAACAATTACCTAGACATGTTTTAAATATAAAGAATAATTTGTACCGTCTTTCTGTAAAAAAAATATGTGTTTCCATAGTATAAAAGTTGTTTTCATATTTATATTTAGTTAAAATAATTGATTATTGTATATTCTAGCATTGTGTATGGCAAATTCGACAAGGCCTCTTTACAGCTGCTTCTACATGCTTTGACAAAGCGACTGTTCAGCTGCACTATAAGAATAAGAATAAGAATAATGTTTATTTGCAAACATGGGTTACAATTTAATTACAAATAGATGTTCAGTTGTTACAGTTCCATACATGTTTTGCTTATTTAGAGCATGCAAATATTTTATGTAAATAACAAGGAAAATATTTAGAAAAACAGATAAAATTACGGAAAATTAATTATAAGTAAAATCAATCTATATGTCAGATTCAATTAAATTCAATTTCAATTATAATATTATTTATCAGTCAAAAATTCATTTACGTGATAATAACATTTAGTGGTCAAAAGTTTATGGAGTTCGTTCTTAAACATTGTCAATTGTAACTCCTTTATATTTTTGGGTATTTTATTGTAAATTTTAGGTGCCATTCCTAAAATACTTTTGCTCACTAGTGCTGTGTTTGCTCTAGCAGAGCACAGGCGATGTTCATCCCGTCTACTGCGTGTGTGTGACGGTTTTTCAAATAAATGTAGGTTACATTTAACGAAGACGGAAACCTCGAAAATGTAGAGCCCTGGCAACGTTAATATGTTTAATGACTGAAAATATGTCTTACAGCTTTCTGTGGGTTTCAGACCATACATTGCCCTAATACATCTCTTTTGAGCTTTAAATATAGTTTCCCTCTGAGAACAATTCCCCCAAAAAATAATAGCGTATCGTAGTTTAGAAGAGACATAGCCATGATATATTGTTTTTAGTGCCTCTAGACTAACGTCTTTCATTTTGTAGAGCATGTACGCTGATTTATTAATTGATTGCTATTAATTGATTATTTTAATTAGTTTTTAAATAATAATGTACAAAATAATGTATTGACGTAACTAAGTGTTTTTTAGTCAATTCAGTCAGGCGGCGACTAGCTAATAGTTTTTGAAGTGAAACTTCTTTAGAATCGTTGTGATTTCAGACCGGATGCAACGGAAATACGTCAGGTAAGCCAATCTTAAACGCTAACAAGGTTAAGCAACTTTCCGGAACGCCAGTACTTGGATGGGTGACCGCCCGAACAAAATCTTTATGCACAGTATTTTTTTTTATTCATCTCATTCTTTTGTCGATTTACTGAAGTTACACTTCTACCGTGTGTGAATCGCACACACACCTTTTTTTTTAATTATACATGTGCCTACTACTATTTATTAATCCTATAAGATTATTTTAAATTAGTTAATTATTCTACGCGCTGCTTCATTTATATTATAAAATACTATACCTTACATTTAAATACATTTACATTAATATATTTAATTTATAATGGTATATCTTATTTTATGAAGTTTAAGCAAATTTTGGAATGCCTCACTTGCTGTTTTGTAAAAATAACTCTAAAAGGTTGTTTTCGTTGTGCTAGGTACCCTGAACAGAAGCTCAATTTGTTCATCTCCAGTGAGATTCCTCGCAGACTTGAAAATAAAAGCTTTTAGCACAATTCCTACGTTTAAATGAATCTTAGTCAGCATCTGCCGTCCCGCTCTGGCGCGCGGGGGTGAGCGGGACGGAGACGATTTAGATTTACCGCCTCTGTAATTTGATTTAGATTTTATATTACGTGAAGGCGTTTCCGGCGACTTTGCTTGACTTCACAGATATCGAATACCGCTACAATTTACGAGATGTGTTTACAAATACTTGCAGAGACTTATTAGAGATACTAGTAAGTTATAGCAAAACTTTGTAATTCTATGTAAATGTTGAAAGTTCTTAGGATTTGTGAGTACCGATGCTTTCTAGACAAAATACCAGGATTTGGGTCAAATATGGTAAAGTAAATTTAATATTATATGTTGTATTTATTGAACAAGTACTATGGTTTGATTAAGTCTTGGTATCGACATAAAACCGTTATGAAAGTATCTTTCAAATTTTACCGAAAGGTTTTTCAAAGATAAATCTGTTTTTGTATTGACGCCGATAATCCTGTTTGACACCGATTTTACACATTTTTTTAATCACTCCCTTTCAGTAAAGCTAAATTTCAAAATGTCTATCTAATCAAAACGACTGCGACTCATAATAACACAAAATACGTCCGTTTTATGACCAACACTCAGAAATACGGACATAGCATCTGAATATATGTATTGTAAGGAAGCCTCACACAGTCCACAACGGGTCATCGCTTTGATTACGAGATTATTAGGAATGAAATGCGAGACGTGGCCGGCGCCTACTCTGATTGCGAGCATGGCTTCCTGATTACTCTTCTAATGTTTCTAAAGCCCGGCAGATGAAGCCAGTTTCATTGGCAAAGGTTTCCATCATCATCATTGCAGCCGTCGGACCAAGGGCACCCTCAAAGACTTCCAGAAACTTCGGTCGGTAGCAGCGTGTAGCCACCGCGAGCCCGAGCGCGAGGTGAAGGTCACCAGATCGTCCGTCCATCTAGCTGGTGGACCTAATTTGCGTGTGCTGGTTCGTCTCCATTCCAATGAAAGTTTTAGTTTTTTATAATTATTTCTAAAATGGTGCGTCTTCTTTGACACTCTAAAAATTACTTATACCGATCACGATGTTCTAATGCGAATGCGGTTTACACTTATTTTTATTGTTAGCTTTGTAAGATGCTTTTTTTGATATGTTTATGTATATTCAATCAATCTATCATTTATTGAACCAAAGCACAGAATACATAATAGACCAAAGTAAGCATTACATAATTAACGCAGTCTGTCGAACTTTACCCCCCGTGCTAACTAACCAGATTGGTACTAGACATTTGATATACTTAATATAATGTACATACATATTTAGATATTTTTATTACACATATTAAACATCCAGACCAAGGAGTAAGTGCTTGCATAACATATAAACACTTGACCCCTCGGCGGAAATCGAACACGCAACCTCTCATAATCATTATACATTTAATTAAGTTCTACTACCAATTTTGTAATTATATAGCTTTTTATTTATTTATTTATTTATTTATTTTTTTGTAGGATTTGGGTAAGTGTTTTAATGCTAGAGTTCACACGAGCCTTCGGTTGTGTCAGTTAAACTGACATGACTGCGTGTGAACGCATCGTAACTGGTTACGATCACATTTAAACAAACATAGAGTTGAATACAAAATTGGTCAATGCCATTTTGGTTCATAATGTAGATAGTAATTATAATAAATAATAATTACAATAAATATTTACGGACTAATCACAAAGTCACCTAACCTCAAACTAAGCAGAGCTTGTACTAGGTGACTGATATATGAATAGGTACATACTTACGATGCAAACAAAACACCCAGACCCGAAACCAGAAATATTCCATAGAAGAGATATTTCATAGAATCTGCTATTGTTGTTACCTTCAATAATCAGCATTAGTTTTTTTTGCATATATTATTTTGTGTTGGACCACTGAATTTAAATGCATCAGGGTCCTTGTGTCCGCTAGCGGGACGTGTCTCCAACTTGTTTACGGCATGAGCCTACGTCACGTGACCTAACTTGTACCCGTACTTGGCTCGCAATGTCACGGGGCTCTAGCACCCGCCAGAGAATTTCAACCGTATCAGGAGGTAATAAGATTGACTTTAGTGTGGCTGCCAGAAGAGCCAATAACAATGACATTATTACATGATATCAATGAGCCGAATTAGTTAGCGATCAATAATCGACTGGAATCGCAATAATCGACTCCGTTCTACTTATTGCGAATCGAATGGCGTAAGCACCCATATTTACGTTCCGAATGCTGGGACAGGAGCTTTGACTTCCACCTACCCGCACTTGGCCAGAGCGTGGCGAATTAAGGCCATAACTCGCCTGTAAATAGGATAACTTGCTTTTACTTATGCGAGTTTGCTTTAAGGTATGCAAGATATGGATTTTTGATTGAAAGTATCCAATGTGAAATTTTGGCAAAAAAAAAATTGTGTACCTATGTATATTTTAATTTATAACTTAACCTATTCAGTTCATAACAAAATTAAATAATGAGCTAATACTGATAAGCAATAGTTATTGAGAAATGTAAAGTTTGCCATAAATATAACTTTTGAAACTGTCATGGCAATAGTTATTAGCATTATTAAGATAAATAACTCAAAAACCGTTAAATCGTGATAAATATCTTCACAATTGCGATAAAAATTTATATTGTGACAACATAATAAGTCAAAAAAGAAAATGAAACAAACTTGGTCGTAACAGCCATTTATATTATTTATTATAAATAGTGAACAGTAAGTCATGTCATAAGGATTCTCAATATTGAGTGTTTTATTGATTATAGGACTATAAATACCTCGGTAATTGTTACCGCGTGCCTCATGGCCTTGCTATGTGAATAGAATATGGAAATCATGAATAGACATTGAGGTATAGTGGGCCCGTCGAAACGAAAATTATTTTATTAATAATAAAGATTTTCAAGTATTGGAAGTTCTCAATAGGTTAGATGACTAAAAATATGATAAGTCGGTTATTTAGAATATTATAAAAAATGTAAGCCGTATTTTTTCTATTTACTTTCAAATCAAGACGTGACATTGTATTGAAATTTCGCGGCGTTACCCTTTCGTGCGATTTGCGCTAAATTTCGCAGTCACAAGGTACTTTGTAGATCTTTATCTTTGCACTATTTAATTAAATTGATGAAGCAAAAAAATAGGTGTCCAGTATTTTTGGACGGGCTAAGAGATGGATTAAACAGAATATAATGTTGTATGTAGTCATCATGCGTAATGTTTATTAAAAGAAATATACCTTATTTAGTAAAAATTAGAAAAAATGTACGAAAATAGCTCAAGAACCGCCAGTCAGATTCTTATTATATTTATAACGGACTGGAAAGCATTCTGTAAGTTGCAGAAAAAATCGTCTGATATCTTCTATCTTAACTTATTATCAATAGAAGTCCCTCACAGCGTCTGTCCTTATGCGGTTTTAAGCTAAAGTATTATTTATTTATTTAGTGAGGAAAGTTTTCGCATCCGTGCCAGGCCGATACGAACCACCTAGATAATATATAAATCGCTTAATCTCCTGTCTTTTGAAGTCCTTCACTAATGGATTCACACAAATTTCTGATGTTTCTAAGAAATATTATTTCATGCATACTAGAATTAAATACCATCACTAACGTATTGTGTGAATCTTTAGAAATAGGTCGTGACATTCCAAAGCTAGTTAACTGTAAAAGTGGTCGGTCCGTTCGTCTCATGAACTTCGCAGTGTCCCCCCCCCTCCCTATCCCCTCCCTATCTTCCCTTTGGCAAGTTGCCAAATCGTTTTATTCATCACACGATTTTATAAATCACCAAATATTTCCTCCTCTGACGTGGAATAACGAGCGATATCACTACCGAATTTTACAGGAACCTGAATTTAAATTCTTATGCGGATGTATCAATTTGTCTGCTTCTGTAAGGAGTGCGATTCCTGCAAATTATTATGAAATGCCTACGACTGACCAAAGCATAAGCAACATTTTTAGTGTTTTATGCTTGTACAAACTGTCCGCTGTTGAATGCCCTATTTTACGTTCTTACTGGAGGGACTTCAAGTATAAATCTATACCGCAGAGTATTTTTCATTATTAATCATCATACTGCAGAGATATAGATAAGGCCTACATTCACGACGTAGGCCAAGTGCGGGTTGGTTTTTGTGCTTCAAATTTTCAAACATAGCCAACACGGCTTTTGATGTTTTAATGCCCCTATAGTTCAATTAATACAACAGTGACGAAACCCTTCGGCTTACTATTCTAGTATAATAAGTAGATATTTACTCTTACTCTTATAATAGTTAACTCCATACTCAATTTCATTGCATGCATATTACATCGAAGTTAACCGCGGTTAGAAGGATTTGTTCGGCTCCATCACTTCTGCAATGTACTTATTTACTAAATTTGTTTTATGAAATCATATTAATTTACGAAAGCAATAATTTTTTTATAAATATATGTATTAACAAACTTGGAAGAAGCTTGAACAATGTTGTTATTTGATATAGTCAATATTTTTCGTTAGTTTTATTCGGAATATATTGGTACTGTTGCCTTGTTCCAAGAGCTGTTATTAATAAATATCTCAAAGCTCATCATCATTCTCTTGCCCTTATCCCACATCACGTGGGGTCGGCACAACATGTTTTTTCCTTCCATTTTCCTCTGTCACTCGTCGTCTCAACACTCACTCCTTTCTTACACATGTCATCCTTCACACAGTCCATCCATCTTTTCTTTGGCCTACCTCTTCCCACATATCCATCAACACACATATCTAACATTCTTTTCGTCACATGACATTCATCCCTTCTCATAATATGTCCATACCATGCCAACCGATTTCCTCTCAACTTCTCTGTCACTGGTGCTACTTTCAAAGTTCCTCTTATGTACTCATTCCTTATTTTATCCATCCTTGTCACTCCACACATCCATCTCAACATTCGCATTTCTGCCGCATGCATTCTTCTTTCATCCGTCCCTTTTACAGGCCAACATTAAAACTATTATAAGACCTGTCGTAATGTATGGATCTGCCATACATTACGACAGGTCTTATAATAGTTTTGTAGATCTTCCCTTTAAGCCTCGGAGGCATTCGGGGATCACAAACAGTCCCTGAGACCTGTCGCCATTTCATCCAAAGCTATATCAAAGCTATATTTGTTTATTATCTACATTGTATGAATAAAGCTTTGAATAACAATATAATTAAAAGTGAGTGTGACGCGACATATCGCCGTAACGTAATTTATCTCAGCCGACGTTCACAAGATGAGTTCATTTATTCTAGTGGAAGAGAGTTCTGCCGACTGCCGAGAAAGCAGACTATATTTATTTACAGACTTATTTCTGTCTTAGGCAAGTCATCCTTAGCTAAAGAGCTGGGCTATCTTGGCCGAAATTATGAAGATAATGATCGCTAAAGTCTATGTATACATATTATATTAAGTCCTTACATATGAAATTGGCGTTTTTCGTACTGGCCACTTTAATCACAAATTTCTCCTCTTTGGTAAGGAATTCCAAATTCAAATTTGTACAGCTATAGACTCATGTATTTGTGCTTCGATGATCGTCATTCATTTGTTTTTTTTCTTCTGTTTTTTTCTGTTTGCGTCACTCATTTTACAAAATGGAAAACTTAAAATATCGCATTATTTACGAGTACGAGTTCCGCCGTGGCACTAGTGCTGCGGAAACAACTCGAAGGGTGAATGATGTGTATGGCGGTCGTGTTGCAAAAGAAAACACAGTTCGTTTTTGGTTCCAACGTTTTCGTTCTGGAAATTTCGACTTGCAGAACAAGCCCCGTGGACGGCCTGAGACTCAAGTTGATAATGAAGAGTTGAAGGCTATTGTGGAAGCGGATCCATCGCAAACCACGTCCGAGTTAGCTGCAGGCTGCGGTGTTAGTGATAAAACTGTTTTAATTCACTTGAAGCAAATTGGGAAGATTAAAAAGCTTGAAAGGTGGGTACCTCACGAATTGACTGAAGCAAACCGGCAAACGCGCGTCGACTGCTGCGTTACATTACTAAACCGGCACAATAATGAAGGTATTTTAAACCGAATCATTACCTGTGATGAAAAATGGGTTCTTTACGATAATCGGAAGCGCTCAGCGCAATGGTTGGATCCTGGCCAGCCAGCCAAATCCTGCCCCAAGCGAAAATTAACCCAA
Source organism: Gymnoscelis rufifasciata (assembly GCA_929108375.1). NCBI lineage: Eukaryota > Metazoa > Arthropoda > Insecta > Lepidoptera > Geometridae > Gymnoscelis > Gymnoscelis rufifasciata. The sequence goes on from OV815314.1 coordinate 15,297,990, forward strand.
AAAAGTTACTTGTAAGCGTTTGGTGGACTAGTGCCGGTATTGTTCATTACAGTTTTCTCAAATCTGGCCAGACTATTACGGCTGATGTCTATTGTCAGCAATTGCAAACCATGATGGAAAAGCTAGCGGCTAAACAACCTAGGCTGGTCAATCGCTCCACGCCACTGCTGCTTCACGACAACGCTAGACCACACACTGCGCAACAGACGGCTACTAAATTAGAAGAGCTTCAATTGGAAAGTCTAAGACATCCTCCGTACTCCCCGGACCTTGCTCCAACAGATTACCATTTTTTTCGAAATTTGGATAACTTCTTGCAAGGGAAAAAATTCAACTCCGATGGGGCAGTCCAAATCGCCTTCAAAGATTTTATTGATTCCCGTCCGACTGGTTTTTTTAGTAAAGGGATCAATGAACTACCTATAAGATGGCAAAAGTGCATAGAAAATAATGGTTCATACTTTGATTAATTAAATATATTATATTAAAAAATATTCGACTTTTTGTTCCTCCCATACAAAACGCCAATTTCATATGTAAGGACCTAATATTATTAATTTAGTTCAATTCATATGGTAACTACACTTATAAATTTTATATTTCTGGACAATCCACACATCAATATTGAGCCCCGTGTTAAGCTCTAAGCTTGTGTTACAGGTATTATACTTAATATAATAGACATACATATAAAGATATTTTTTATTAAACACATTAAACTCCCAGACCAAGGAAGTGCTTGCAGAACATACAAACACTTGACCCCTCGGCGGGAATCGTAGCTCGTTCGATTTCGGGATCGACTCTTACTTTCTAGGAAAAAATATATATTGTTAACGCATTTTAATCCAAAAGCACGGGCAGTGTCGTGGTTCGTTAGTTTAATTAGATATATGTTCACCATGACAACACAAAAATGGAGTTCAGTGATAAAGGTAAAACGAAATCTTCGATATATCGTAAGCTATTGTTGAATTACTTCATTCAAGATTTGGTACAAAAATATATGAACCCGACATTTCGAAACGAGTCATAGTTTTTTTTTAATTACTTTTATGCTCCATTTATTTATTGAGGCGTTTTACATAGTCTCTTTGAAAAGACCGCATCTTTACAATCTACTTCAGAAAGCATTGAATATAATGAAAATCAAGATGACCAACAGAACTTTTGAAAATATTTCATTTTGTATAAACATCAGAGAGATCTAACTTTTTAAACTATCATAGTTAGCAATACTATTTAGATTTATAACAGGATATTTACCATGACTGATTGTCTTTCAACCGTGATCATGGCGCATGTAACTGTGCCGAAATATCGGGAAACTCGAAAGACAATCAACCATGGTAAATATCCCGTTATAAATCTAAATAGTATCAGAGATATCATTATGAAAAAGGCATTTGTCCTGAACCTTAAATCAAAAATATCTGTGTATAGTATGATAAATCCATTTATTATCAACAATAGTCGTAAAAATATTGTACATAATGTTATACAACATCTCCTACGTTCAGTTTTTGCACCAACACAAATTTTTTGGAAAGTTTTTATTAATAGACTTGTGTCTTTTTCGAAATGACGGGCTCAATTTACTGCAAAGGCATTTGGAAGGTTAAGTGAATCCCCATTTCCCTTGGTTGTTTCATTTTGCCCAAACAGATAGACAGATTTATTAAATTTAAATTATTCTATTTTGGGTTTGTTATTATTTGAAGAAAGGTTTTATGGTAGAGAAAATAAGAAAATTGCCCGGAGAAGTGAATAAATTGAAAAACTTAACGACCGGTTTAAGCTCTCTTAATACAGGACATCGTCCAGGACAGGACGTTACGACGTTACGTCATCATCATGAGGATTCTTATATATTTTCTTAAACAAATCGAATAGCATTCACAACATATACCTACCTATCATCTTCACGCTCTCACACCAAGTAATATTCCGCAATTCCCGATCCAATGATTATGAATCACAGAATCACAGACGAGGCGACATTAGTGTAATTTTTCCGTGATTCGTCGCGGATCTAGAGGGGTGAGGTGATTGCACAGGGAGGGGGAGGCTGGGTATCGCCTCCAGCCGTCTACATCGCATTCTAATCCAACGTATCGTGATCACACCCATAATTACATATCAGAGGGCCTCGAGCAGAAAAATTACATTTCTCAGAACAATATTATTATATCATATTATTTGCTTTCGCTACATTAGCGGGCTGCGGCGTATGTTCGTGTTGACGTGTAGTTGTTTTCAACTTATAATATTCGGTTGGATACCTACACCTACGTCATAACATAATCTTAAACATATTCAAGAACATTATTAGGTATACATAAGGTGTCACATTTTGTATAGATAAATACTTGAATGGATATTGCCATTAGAAACATCGAGCAATGTCTTACTTCGCATAATGATGGTTCTTAGTTAAGACAAGTAGGTATCGAATGTAAAAACGAGTGTTAATCCAAAGTCATATAGACAAGAACATCACGTATGTTCGTGCACGATAGGTTTAGCGCACCACGCGACTCGTATCCATGCTAATACTGGAATAGTCAAATATTGACTAGAATCGGGTCGAAATCGCGATTATCCCTCACTGACAACTCTGTCAAGAAAATCTACGATATTCGTAAGAAATGTAGCATCAAGCACGCACTTCCAGCATAATCCATAATTCGTTATATGTTAACATGGTTTTTGTAATGGATAACCATAACAGTAACGACAGGAAGTCCATCAGATCGTTCGTGCTGCGCCGTTATAACGTAAATCACGTCGTTAATGGCGGGTGGGCAGGTGTGCCGTGGTGCAGATAATGTTGTGTTTAACACGTGTTCTACTATGTAGATAGAAGAGTGCTCGTTTTGCTAACAAGTATACATTTTATTGGCTCATGGAATGTTGAGTTATCAACTGCATTTAATTTGTAATTATTACGGAGCACAGGTAGAAGGCTGGTAAGGAGTAGAAGTTGAGATGCTACATTTGATACTAACGTAACGAAAAAGTATATCAGAAATTCTTTACGATACTGATTTACCAAAACTCTAAACACCTTCATATAACACCTACTTTATACACCTATTTTCGAATTCAACATTTTTTTATTCCACGGAAAAGTCCACTGTAGCTCGTGTTTATACCATGGGATAATACGTAATTTTAATGATAGAATTTATCATATTTAATTTACTATCCCAAAATCTACATAATTTTTGGAAAATATGAATTCTATACTCATTGCGATGCAAAAAGCCTCTCTCTCAGTTAGTGTACACGGCGAGGTGCAAGTGTGTCGCAGCGGCCCGCGCCGCCCGCCGCCGCCCGGAAGTGGGCTCGTGGAATTATGAACCTAGCGATGTGCGTGATAACGATACATCCGCTCTAGCACTGCGACTCTGTACTGCGCCGGTTTTTCTTTGCTTTCATATAGAATATTAAAAATTATAGTGTTTTATTTATTTGAAAGTAGAAGAAGTAATAATCAAAGGTAATTCCAAGTACCTTCAATTATTACTTACTTTAAAATTGTATTGGGTTTTACTTTAAAATGTTACAACCAAATTACAAAAGGAAAATGTTCACGTTTAACAATAGTTCGAATGAGTTGTTAATTTTCATTGAGCGCCGTAAACTAAGCTTGAAAGTCTGCATTAACGCGAAATTGCGTGTGTGAATGTGATTTCAAATTAATATTTTAATTTTGTTTAGTTACTGGATATTGCCGTGAGGCACGTAAAAATCCAGATTATGTCGAGAATGTACTCACTATGTGATTATGGCCAGAAATTATACATTCGACTTAAAATTATACATAAGCTGGTAACACTTCATAAATTCTTAAGTGTTGTGAATTAACTTTTTGTTTAAAAATGTGAAGGTTTTACTTATAGTAACTGAAATATTTCTTTCTCCACTGATGCAAATGGATTTGGAATAATCTTAATTTTGTGTCTGGCTGGATCTCCAGACAATTTGTGTTTAGCTTAGTCGATATTGTATTTTTTATTCTAATACTAAATCATTTTAATCAATAAAGTAACTTTTTCGTGAGAGACAACGAAAAAGTTCTTTTCTTCAAATTGAGAAATCGTAGAACAAAAAATAATAGTCAAGAGCCCATCTTGCGAACTCTTTCTGCTTTATATTCGTATACCAATGTGTTTTGAAACACCCTGTATATATTAAATACACATTAAATATATACATTTTCAACGTTATTTAACTTGAATTAATGATAGAGTTTTATATCCAACAGTAGGAGTTCTAAGATTAAAATGATGATGCTAATAGTATTTGCACAGTCACCTATAAAATGTAAAGTCTCGTTATATGACCTCTTTAGAGTTAATTATAATTGGCGCAGCCTTATGGATATTGTAATTAATTCATAACTTTATAATGCTTTTAATTTTATAGTTTGTTCATAAATGGGTTGCTCGGTCAAACAGATATTTTTAATTAAAACATTAAAGTACATTCTTATGCATAAATTATGCAGTTTATATTAAAATACGGTTCTTAAAATTAGTCATTTTTAAGTCTTCATATTATATTATGAATATGTAATTAATTGAGTGATTGTAGTACCGATTTACACTAATATTTTGTTGGAAAATCAACATTATGGATTAAGTTTTATTTTTTTTAGATTAATGACCATTTCAATAATCTACCATTTATTGAATAGTCCATCTAATTCAGCCTCTATTTCGGTCAAGAACTAATTTAACTTTTTACGCGCTTACATCCAAGCTTTTGGGATTCAAAGTAAAAGTATCTAGAGGTATATATATATATGTATGAATGTATATTATATTTAGTATATCAGTTGTCAAATCGCATAACACAAGCTTAGAGCTTACCGCGGGACTAGTTGTTACACAACTACATCCCGTCCGAAATCTCGTGATTGCCCTCAAACATTTATTTTATTTAAATTAAGGTTTTTTTTTTAATTTAAGACTTCCTATGTCAAATTGCCATCCACAATTTAAGGTGGAAGCTGAAGTTTAAATCTAATCGAATTGCGAGAGGCCACATGGTCGGTCAGAACGCTACGTGTTAGCGAAGTCAGTTGTAGCGGTGTCGTTATAGAATGTCCAGTAGATGTCCAGTGTTATATGTTCAGTAAATTTAATATGGAAATATTAATTATTACATAAATGTTTTCGTATTTATTAATATTTTACGATCCGTTATTAATTTGCAGTTAAAATTAATTATTTTCGCTTTCCCCCACAGCGGCCGCCCACCAGTGGGGCTCCGTCGACTTTAATTTTAATACTGTGTGTTCTGCTCCATTTTTTCGAAATAGCAAAACTATCCAATAACTTAGCCCGTAATACCGTAATTTGCCAAGGCTTTTTCAATACAGGAAATCATTAGAAATTCAGTTTTTATCATTTAATCTGCAAAAAACGGGAGAAAACTTTCCTTCTACACAATTTTTGATAATGTATATTTCGATTCAAGTTCTTCATATTATTTTGCTGAAATAAACATTGCTTATTTTTTTTAATTTGTTTGCTTGGTTTGCTTTTTATAACAGTTATATTTTCATTTAATTCTCTTATATTCATTTTTAGAATACTAAATCAAACGTGTAGGGTGCATCACCATTCTCCATTCTATTATTATCTGTATCCAATCAATATCGATTAATCGAATACTGTGAGCGGTCGCGGGGAAGCCAACCTAATGATCGATATTTTATCGATCATTGATAGATTAATTTCCTTCGCCCGTGCGTTTTGTCAGTTAGATAGTAACGTCGCTTGCCTTGGGGGCGCCACCGTTATGTGCAACATTAATAAAAGTGAATAAGTGAAAACCGTACTTCGAATGACTACCAACCCTATAGACGTTAGTTTAATTTAATACATCCTAAATCGCCTAGTAAATTGTGTCTCAATAAAATAAATTTCCTACTTTCATCTTAATTCAAATAGGTATGGTTAAGCAGTTTCCTTATAAAAGTTTCGTGATGAATGTGAGCCCGGCTGCCGGGCGCGCAGATGATGGCGTAGCAAATGCAAATCGCTACACCGACGACATTAAGTCGCCGTAATTTATTCCAACCCCGTCCATCTTAATTAAACTCTGCACTTTTCGCTCCGCTCTCAATCTTCACGATCCAACTATTACTTCCATTTTCATTTTTCCCCGCAAACTTTAACTTTTTCTTTTTCTGTAAAGATTGTTTCGTTTGGATTCAGTGAAACAACAAATTAAGAAACTAGAGAGAGGAAATAATCAGGGCGCAGTTAGGGGTAGTTGAGTGATTCCCGCGCGCGTGAGCCGGGGCGGCGTCTGAATGCCGAATGTCGGCTAACGACCCCGTTCCCAACTTCATCGCGACGTGACCGCACTAACCCTTACATTATTGAAAAGTGTTCGATTCCGAGTAATTGCTTTCAATAACTCCGAAAGTAGAGTTGACCTCTTTATCAGACCGCCTGACGGTTTTATGACGACCCTTTACTTACTGATCTGCATTACCGTGTCCAGATCAGATCAATCGACCGACCGAAGGCATAGATTAACGTCGATCGAAGTCATCTCGTTTCTAGTTAACTCATTCACGGAGTCGATGTTGATCGTTGGATTGGTCTAGTAGGAACTTTAGATTGACGTATGTAGACTTATCAATTCTACCAGCGATCGATGGCGTCGATAGACGATCGATAGATCGGTCTGTTAGGAATAATCTTTATTGATTCAGTTTTTGTCCGTAAAATCACAGAGATTATGTGAACACGTCATCATTTTTATAAATAATCCTCTGGCTTTTTTTGTCCATCTTTTGACTTTACAAGTGAGTTAGTTCCCATGCACTCGTGTCATTAAATAATCATATATATATATCGATATAGGATCGATTGATCGATTGGTCTGCCCTCTAAGCACGCGTAAGTTTGAGACAAGACAACTCACTAATTATAAAAGCAATTAGTTCTGAGTCCTATCTCTTTTTGGTCAGCGAACTGCGGACTGCAAATAGAGGATCCGAAACTTATTAAACTCCGGACAATTGGGACCTAAAACGTATTTGCGTCGGCGATTCGGGGGGAATCCGAAATGTCCAGAATGTTCTGCGATTTGCTACAATTCGTCGGTTTAATTATACAAACGAGGCACACAAGAAAGCTCTGTGTTTGATCTACAGTTTACTTTATGCGTTGTTGTTGCGGGATAGATTGACTCATCAATCTACCTTTCATCCGTCGCAAATTAAACTAAGATTATATGTAAAATAATGCCACAAACACAAGTGACTTATAGTTTATTATTCGAACTTTTAAATGTGTATAAAAGCCATTGGTATTTTAGTAACAGTATGCAGACGATATTCAAAGTACAAGTCAATACATGTATCGCATAAATACACAGGGTATGCTGAGAATGTGAAAAAAAAGATAATGTATAGGTAGATAAAATATAATCCATAACTAATAATACTTTTTCAGTGATTATAAATCCATACATACCATAATTTATAAAATATTCATTTTCAAAATTTTTACGAAAGGGTATTTATTTTGGAAACGGGTTTTACTTAAGTAAAATATTACGATATTTTATGTACCTACCTATATCCTCCGACGTTTATATTCCCCGTAAGAAGGATTTGTTTCCAGAGAAGCCGGAGAGCTTCTACGGAGTTCTGGTGCGGGCTTCGGAACGCTCCGTGCGGCAAACTAGCGTTACAGTGTACGTGAGTAAAGAAGATTATCATTGCCTTCGCTTCTGTGGAAATTGAATTTGCTACACTTTTATAACGTGAACGATATAAATCAACATTAATTCCAGTTTGTGCCCAGATAAGTTCGTTGAAGTAGCAGTGAACAGACACGTAGCGAGTAGAACCGTTGCCCGTTGGGGCCGAGAGGTACTCTACCTCGGATGGAGACCGCGGATCGGGTAACGCAGCGTCGAACGTCCACCACGTCGGCCATCTTGTATGGCCAGATTATTTGTTAAAGCTGCAGGTTAAAGGTGGTTGCAAGTCACATCCGAGCGGTTTCAGTGGAAGACATTAAGGGACTCCTATGTCCATCGGCGTCCAAGAATCAAGAATTCCAGATTTTGTAACCTTTGTCACACTCAATATTCCTCTTTCAACCAATTTGCAGGGTTGTAAACAGGAGAGCGACGAGCGCTCGCCGTGATTTGCTTACCCCTTACAATGCCGTATTAGCCGCTTCGTTAGGAAAGAATATCGCGGCTCTCAACTCAGATTTAATTTCATGTCCAATAAAGCCTCCCTCCCCTCCCCCCACCCCCGGCACGGCTGTAATCTCATTTGCGACAGCTAGCAGAGAGAGCCGAGCAGGGCTCCTTGTGACGGGTGGAGGAATCTATGGGCACTGGAGGTAAACCACTGTCTGCGAGTACTGGATTAATGTCATGGGCTTGGTTTTATTTAATTTATCAAGTTTGTATATGAGTTTCCGTAACATACTTACAGCTATGTTACTGTACATAATTTATTTCAAAAATTCATTTGTTAAGTTTTTTAAGAAAGAATCTCTCCAACAAGCTTTTGAAAAGTTCAATTATACCTACTCGGGAATGAAAGGCAAAAATTACTTATTGTGCCTAAAATTTCCTTTTGTTCAAGGAGGAATCTCTCCAACAGGCTTGATAAACTAAATGATAAAAATGCAATGAAAACTGGACTTAATCAATATTTAATTCATAGCACAAATGAAAGGGTAAAATTTCAATCAAAATCAAATCCTGGATTGAAGTAAGATTGTTTTACAATCAATAAAACCTATTTCAGTATTCTGATTAAATTTATAGCCCTGAATGTTATAGAACCTCTTTCAAAACAACCTTTTTTCTTTTTATTCCATATTATCAGCGAAACATTTGTATAGAAAAAGGTTATTTCATTAACTTTATTTTACAGATTATTTGTTAAATTTCTATAGTATACAGTAGTCGTTCAAAGTTTATAGTATTTAAAATGTCTACTTAAAACGTGTTTGTTATTTGTCTTGTTGGTAGTGCCTTAATAAATAAATAAAATAATATATTTAATCTGCAATTCCTGGCGGTGACAAATCCAACAAATAATAAACTATCAACTCGGGTCAGCTCTTTTCCAGTTATACGTGGCTCACAAATTGGCTTTATTTAAGTAGATTATGAAATGTAAAACCAGTTTAAGTGTTTGTTTGAAATCAATGATGATAGTGAAGAATCACGTTTCGGCTCCATACCTACTCAACAAACATACTATACACTAATGTGCCTACCGAGTGTTTGTATGTACGTGGCGGTAGTGGCGGAGTGTTTGTTTGTTCGAGAGTTTATTGTGGCAGTGTACAGTCGTGTCCAAACACTAAGTAAGCCAAGCCTTTAAATAAACACAAACAAATCTACTGAACGCCCTGAAACTTTACGCCAGTAAGGCATTATTTGGAGAAATTCAACGTAAACTATATATTTATCATTATTATTTTGATAGGATAGTTTACATTTTCTTTTAATCGTCATTTTAGCCGCGGAACTGCTATGATTGCCAGACATATGACATCCACAACTGACCGACTGTTACTATTATACATAAAATTAAAATGTTTTACATTAATATTAAAATGTTAATAGGTAATTAACTAAACGGGGTACATATACATAATTGAAAAGAGACTTGAATAATAAATACTTTTAAGTTAAGCTATGTAAGGGTATATGTGAGCAAATATAGTATGAAATTGAATGCAATAAACGAAAGTAGTTTGTGGTTTCCGTTCAAGAACTGAATATGGTTTAAACTACCATCTGTTATGCATAACTTATTTAACGAATTATAAAAGATGGCCAGTTCAGTGTTGATAAGTTTTGATTGTGTAATTTCTGTTACACTGTATCACTAATAAAATAACAATTAACAATGTTTTTGTTAAAACAAAAAAATACACCCCAAACATCTAGTAGCGACAAAACTTTAGTGCGTCATAAATTATTGTCTACGTCGTAGAGGTTCTACGGAGGTGCTACGGCGTAGCGCTAGGGCGTCGTTATCAAACTGATCGGTGATAAGCGCCGTCCGTGATTGATTGGGCAGTTTGCCGCCGACGGCGTATTGCCGCTGTCGGCATATTGCCGCCTCACTAAGCATTCATCAAAGCAATCCGCACACTACCCACAATCGATTTCAGACCAGATATTGAGATTATGGATTCAATCTAATTTTCGCTGTTATTATGTAAGAGAATTGTCGGATACTCCGGAATAAGCATGATAGTTTTGAATTACGTAAACAAAGAAAATATATAGTAATAACATTGTATTACAGATGTTTGCAAATAAATACTATTTATAGTTTTAATTAAAAGCCTTTATTCAGAGGCGTATTACAATTAGGTGCTCCATCTTAGACCACATTGTCACTTTTCATCAGGTGAGATTATGGCCAATATTGGCTAATAAAAGATAATATAAAAACGATTAGCATAAATTTGATATCAGTTACTTCTATTACATCTTTAGGTATGCCAAAATAATAAAATAAAATAAAGGAGAAATATGAAACTATCTATACCTGTTGAAACGTTAGCTTTAATAGTATATTTTAGAGACAAAACTAGTGAACTGTAACCTTACATTGTACAAAATAGGTTTGAGAAATTCGAACCATAGCGGTACTTTTTTTAAGCTATTTAAAAATCTCATACATGTAAGAAATATAATTTTCTATATAATTTCTTTGTGTATCCTGTTTAAGAAATGTAAAAAACTTTTTTATATTACTATACATATAAAGTCTCAATGGAAATTGCCTCAGTGAGAAGTTGCGTTGCCGTGATTCAAAGACACAGAAGGGATTTTTTTCTCGATACGCGTTATAGATTGGTTTATTTATTACGCGCTAAATATATGTATAGATTTGCTTACTCCCGCGAACTCATTCATTAAGGTAGGTTTCCATAGGGCCTGGCCGCTAAGGCAATCTGCCAAGCCTAAGTACATTACATTTGATCAATAAAAAAAAGAAAAAAATATATTTCAGTGTTTGTTACCAGCGGTGTCAAAACAATCCAAAACGGAAATAAGAAAAACTTTAAGAATATAAAAATAAACATATATTTTAAGCCCCAAAAGTACAACTTAACACTAAGAACAAAATAAATTCCGGAAATATTCGCTATGCTAATTAAGAAAATGATGAAATTTATACTTAAGAATTAAAAACAAAAAAACAATAAAATAATATAAATACCGACCTAAAATAACTGATATCAAAATTTAAACAAGATAAATATAATTAAAGCGACTCAAAACGACATTATCTCAAGTTACCTCAGATTGTATTTCTAATAGGTAAGTTTTAATACATTTTCTAAAAGGCAAGATGGAGCTGGATTTTCTTATAGGTGGCGGAAGGTTGTTCCAGCATATTGTGAACTGGACACGCAACACGTGTAGCTAACTTTATTAGGGGGTCAGAAAGTACTTAGAATTGACAAGGAGTTGCTCAACAAGCAAAGGTATTGCGTTTTTTTGTGTTGAAGAACATGTGTTAGCGACATGGCTAAGATAGATAGTACGTTGAGGGGCAGTAGCCAGGTTATATGTATAGCACGTTGGCTGTTGGGTTTGTAAAAAATTCTCAGATTCTCACAAAAGCAACGTTGGACGCCCACTCAATGGTCGGATAACTAAGTTAACGCTGCAGATGAACAGTAAATTTCGGTTCTCTTTCAACCGAAGCAACTGATAATGTATGAGGGTAGCCTTTATCCTACAAATTAAATTATGATAACGTTAAAGATCAGTAATGCAGTCAACATAACCACAAGGATTAAGTAGGTTAAAATGGATTTTAAACCAAAAGTTCCAACTTTGTTTGAGTCTAGGATTGCCTTCCTACAGCTAAAATTATGATATTCATAATTATAAAACAATTACACATCTCCCTAAGCTCTATTTTAACTTTGTGTAGAATTAATTTCCGACCCCTGGGTAAACTATTTCAACGTAACAATGCACGAGACACTACAGCGCGCTGCATTATGCAAATGTTGGTAATTCAAAGCTTTTCCCAGCATTCCTTTTAAAATGAACTGTTTGGTTTTCGAGTAAAAAACAGTGAGAGAGATCGTTAGCTTCGTCCCGATACTGCGGCGCTCAAAGAACCTAACTAGCTCCACTTCTACTTCACGACGATAACAGCAATATAGTATGCAATAACTGGCAATTGACAATATTTTAAGGGTTCCGTACTCAACAATGGGAGCCTATTGTTAGACTTGGTTGTCTGTCTGCCCGTAGGCTGCATCTCAGAAACGGTAATAGTAGAGAGCTGAAATTTTGATGAATGATGTATTTCTGCTGAGGCTTCCCGCGAGAAATCCAAAGAAAAACGTGCAAAGCGTATAAAGTAAAGATAGTATAAAATATAATTTTTAACAAGAAATGATATTTTATAAGGTTAAGCAACGTCTCTCGCGACCATAAATTGGATGGGTGACCGCTGACCGCTTGTTGCGCAATTGCAATTTTTTTTGTTATGTTTTTATTGAATTGCGGCGGAACCCTCGTCGTATGAGTGCATCCCACACTAACCGGTAGTATATATATTTACTTGTGTTTATCGCGTGCCATGTTTGAAGGACGTGTCGGATTGCCTTCCAGCCCAGTTAGTCGATAGCTTACGAGTGCTTTCTGATAGAACACTTAGCTCTATTATTGGTTGCCAAGCCGCAGTAAACTTTGAGGTATATTATTATGTTTCTAGTTTACTAAGTTTAAGATGGGGGTCTATTGATTTAGAACTATTGCCTACATTAAATGTTACCCTTTTCCTACTTGTGTTATCTAAGTAACCACTGGCGACTAATTATCACAGATTCGGTCTCACTTCGACCAAAATAGGGACGAGTGGTAGACAATGTATTAAACATTTTGATTTGATTTTTGATTTTTTTAAACTATTCGCTTACGTAAACATTTATGAGCACAAACAGAGATCAAAAAAAAACAAAACGTAGTTTCATACTGTTGTTTTGAAAGCTGGGCAGATCACCAAACGGTTTTAATAAATTGGTAAAGGATATTCCACACGAATGAAAAGGCAAAATGTGTAACGTCACAAAACATAAAACAGTTATGACAGGGGTTACATAAAATGCTTAATTTTACAAACATTCCAAAACACACCTTACTTCTTCATCGTTCATAAGAAAGGGGCGACGGCCTCCGTGACCCGCCAGCAGTTTACTGCGCGTCGCGCACACCTGCGCGTCGCACACACCTGCGCGTCGCACACACCTGCGCGTCGCACACACCTGCGCGTCGCACACACCTGCGCTCGCAAACATCAACACTTTACACAACTTCATATAAACTACTTCGTGTAACAACCATACGACCTTAACTCAGTTTTTTCATCATCGTTATCATAATTTTGACCTCACGTACATACATACGTACTTATGAGGCCGTGGTGGCTAAGTGGGAGAACGCTCGATTTTAATTCCGAAGGTCATGGGTTTAAATCAAGCGCACCACTGGAACAATGTATGTACGAGTAAATGCGCTTTGAACAAGTGCCATAATGGTGAAGGCAAAACAGCGTGAGGAAACCGACATCTAATTCTAATTCTTTGTTGGGGGAACTAAGGACTGCACTGACGTCTCGCTTTGAAGTGTATTGTGCCCCCATGCCTAGCTAGGCCCTAACCATCCTAACTCCTTGATGTACCGAAGTAACGGAGGAAACCGACATGTTTTTTTATCTTGAAAAGAGTTTGAATGATATGTGACATGAACCAACCCGCAATTGGCTAGCGTGGTATATTAAGGCATATTCTCTCTCGTCAAGGGATAAGTCCCTATGTCCCAACAGTGGGAACCTAAAAGGGATGCTTATGGTTATGACATACGAGTACTTATGTAGGACTTAATAAAAAATATCTATGTATGTATTTATATTACCTCTATATTAAGTATATCAGATGTCTAGTACCCGTAACACAAGCTAAGAGCTTACCACGGGGCTATATTTTGTTGTGTGTATTGTCCGGAATTATTTAGTTATTTTTTATTTTTTCTTTGGCCTCCCTGAACCCATCGCAAGTTAGTGTGTGTGCAAAGAGGCGTGGTATCCGTGAATAACACATTCACGGATACCACGCCTTTTCCCCTTGCTAGTTCTACTCTTTTTCTGCTTTCAGTTTATCTTAGCAGCCGTAGGAAGTTAGTAGTCTACAGTCCCTACGGCCATTGAGATGAACTTAAACTGGTCGAAGTCAACCTAACGAAGTTACTGTAGGATTAGGCTTCCACTCTTGGTAAGCGGGTTAGCAAAGTTAACTAAAAAAAAACAAAGAATAAATGTGTCAAATAGGTGAATATTCTTTTCTTTTTAGCTTTATGCATTATCATCTTCTATTGAGATTCCCTTGGCAGGCTTTTACAACGCCCACTGGCGAACATTATTTAATTATTATTCGCTGGTTAAAATAAAGTTTTAATTCAGATGCTAATCACCGGAAAATTGAAACAAAGCGGAAGTGACAGCGGCAAAAATCAGTGAAATCTGTAAACGTACCTTGGGCCGCGTCCAACATGTCCGGCGCAGGCCGCGACACACCGGGAATAACATTAACTGGACCGTGAGAGTCATCTCGTTTTATTTATATGCCAGGGCACCTTGCAGGAGAAGCCGGGAAGTATGGAATATTAGTGTTGCCCCGTCGTGCGAATGCGAATGGAACCTGCGAATGGATTTTTTCGCGGAAAAAAATCTAGCCTATGCCCTTGCTCAGGCTCTAGAGAATCTGTGTACTAAATTTCATCTAAATCAGTTCAGTGGTTATAGTAGTAGAAACAAACAGACAGAGTTATTTTCGCATTATATAATTAATATGGTTAGGCGTGTGTTTTTGCGCCTCAAATACCGCAGTGATTCAAGAAAGTCTTCAAACTGTGTGAGTACCTAGCAGATAAATGTTTTTTTATTAATTTTATTATCTTCTGTTTAATTTTATTCCTTTATTTACAAAACAATATATTTTCAGTGGTTCAGGTTCTAACCTCTATTTCTTCCTAAGCTGCCCTGGCCCGGGGCGAGTCGGGTCCGGGACGGACTTACAAAAACTTCCTCACCTAAATTACACAGAGGACCAAAATGCACATATTATGCCCCGCCGAGCACTCCACTAACCTCACGCCAAAAGCCACCTAACACCCCCACAATAAAGCCTATTTCCCCCAACACTTTACTGTGCTTTGAACCCCGTACCTTCTTATAATTAGCAACAGGCCATAACATACCATAACAGGAGGTAATAGAGCCCGGTTTGGTCTGCGCGCTAACATTGTATTATTTAGACTAATTACAGTAGTAAATTAAGGAAGTTAACCCATTGTGTTATCGGTTTATGCGCCAGATAAAGTTCTAGTAATGTTCGAACTGGCTTCGGGAGTACTTACCTGGTATGTACACTGTACTGTACCGTACACTCGATTCGATGGCGAATTGTGAGAGTAACTTCAGTGCTGATTGATTGATTGATTCAGTTTTCGCCTAAAATCGCAAGAAAAGAAAGAAAGAAATACATTTATTTCGATACAAATAACACAAATACAGAAAAAATAAAGTATATTTAAAACCAAACTACAATAATAAAAAATAAAAATAAAGATTATTTGGAGATGTTATCATTGTTATTTTTTCCTACTACTTTTTCCTTTTTACTATAAGGCTGATGAGTGTGTTTGAACGCACTTATTTCAGGAATGACATCTCAAATTTGAAATATTGAGACAAACGCTACGGCTATGGATGTGTCTTATTCTTTTTCTGCATAAAATTTAAAAATGAGAATAAATTATGTTTTTCTTTCAATAATCAATCTTCTTTTCCCATTTCATCCCTTGATTTAAGTTTTTTAGTTCACTCACACTCTTGTCATTCAAACAATAACGTATATTTGAATAACCACAGTTTTTGACACAGAACAGCCTACACAAATTTCTTGAATGTATTAATAGAAAATCATGAAATTCCATTGCGAATATCATTGTAACGTTTCATTGTATACTAGGTTTAAGACCTTGATGTACTAATAATGAAATGTATTCTTCAAATAAATGATTGATTTAATATGGAGACATTCATTCATTCATTCACTCCACTGCTAAACATACCTATGCCTCTTTCAAAGATTTCCATTTACTGCGGTTGGAAGCGGCCTGCATCCACCGTGAACCCGCAGCCTTCGCCAAGTCATCCGTGCACCCAGTAGGAGGACGTCCTACGCTGCGCTTGCCAATCCGTGGCCTCCACTCGAGAATATTTCAGCCCCAACGACCATCTGTTCTTCGTGCTATATGGCAGGCCCACTGCCGCTTCAACGAGTCAAAAACGTACACAGCAATCCTTAAAAGGCATTTATTTACCTTAATGTAGCCGGATATTCGGATAAATAAGTTTCTATACAATATCCTTTATATCTGTACTTGTCGTATATAAACTAGGCCCCGATAGGCTGTGCCGCCGTGCGCCAGTGGTCGTCAATTCTCCGGTTGTTAATATCCGTATCAGAGTGGACCGGAGAGCAGCGCTCGACAACCGACGGCCGCAGTTCACGGGCTGGTTCAGATTGCAGCTGGCCGCGCGAGGGCCGATCGCAATCGTTATTTATGTCGTGGCTAATTTATGGCCCTGTAATTTGTCGTGCTTTACGCGATCACATTGCCTCTGTGATGAGCTGACAGCAAAGTTGCTGTACACTGGTACTATGGAAAGCCTTGTAATGTACGTACAGTCAACAGCAAGAATAAGTGATCGAACATCTTCTGGGGTGACGAGCCAGATGTAACAAGTTATACCAAAGTGTCAATTACGAATATAGTTTTAATTTTATTAGTCAAAAGTAAATGATTATTATAAGACCGAAGATCGAAATAAATGAGATTACTTACATACGACACGATATTCAATTATAATAATGGAACTCTCTATTACACACCAAGATAAAACAATGCAAAAGAGACTTAAAGCTAAATACAAAATGCGTAATGGGCTGCCTTATTATTTAAAGCAATTCCTTCCAGACAACCTTAAGATTGAAAGTAAAATGAACAGCAAATAACTGTACGGATATTTGTTTCTTAACTTCTAACACACTGCAAGTCCGTAACTTTTGACTAAATTTAGTGAATCAATTATTTTGAGGCCATATTTTATCAGTTTTTTTTTGCTGTTGACTGTAACAGCGTGTTTATTTTATACTGTACGTGTTACCTTGAGTCAGGTATCATTTTGTATAAATTGTCTATCTTCAACAGACACTTGATACTGTAATGGAATTGTATCGCTTTTTCATAAAGTTCTTTGTGTTCGACTTTTTGTTGAAATATGTACATGGAAATGGCGCAAATTGCTGTTTATCTAAAGGGTAATGTTAAGTAAGTGTTGATGTGCCACAAGTGTGTGTATATTTACTTTTAGTCCATGACTGTGTTTCATTACTACAACAATATTTAAAATAAGATAAAAAACGTTGATTATGTCATCAAAATAAAAGTCAATTAAATATTGTTTAGATGTTACATAGTAATTCAAAGTCAAAGTCAAAGTCAAAACGTTTATTTCCTTAGAAGCACATAGCCTACATGGACAGGTCAACTTAAAATTAATAAAACTAAATTGCTTAAATAACAAATATCAAGGAAATAACATTGTCTTGACAGTTCGCTTCAATGTTTTATACTGAGTTGAGAAGCGAATAGAACAACACAGCTTTATCAGTTATTACAATTTTGTAGTTATTACAATTTTGGAGTTCTTATTTATAGGTAACTTTTATAAGTTTAACATTTACAATTACAAAAAAAAAAATTTTGTTATATAAGGAGGCTATTATAACATGAGCATATCAGTCCTGGTCAACCAGAATTATTAGAGCCTGTTACTGTGGAACTAAGCAACATCTATCCAAGCTGCATCATCCTTTATATAATCATTTATAGAGTAATACGCTTTTTTCATTAGACTTCTCTTAATAAATGATTTAAATTTTCTAATAGGAATCTCTGTTACATTATGAGGAAGCTTATTATAAAAACGTACAGAGTTACCCATAAATGATTTGCCTAGTTTTTTTAGTCTGTAAGTAGGAATTAGTAATTTTTCCTTACTTCTCGTGTTAATACTATGTACATCACTTTTTCTTAAACACAAATGCTTATTCTTGTGGGTGAACATCAAGTTCTCAAAAATGTACTGTGAGATTACAGTTAGAATGTTAATCTCTTTGAATTTTTCTTTGAGGGAGTCACGTGGTTTCATTTTATATATTGCACGTACAGCCCTTTTTTGCAGCACGAATATAGTTTGAATATCGGCTGCAGCACCCCAGAGTAGGATACCATATGACATAATACTATGAAAGTAACTAAAATAAACCAGTCTAGCTGTACCCTCATCTGTGATATATCTCATTATTCGCACTGCATAAGCGGCTGAACTAAGTCTACCTGCAAGGTTTGTAATTTGGGGTTTCCATTGTAGACGAGAATCAATATGTAAACCTAGGAACACTGTTGAGTCAACGAGCTCGAGAATTTCATCGTTTAATATGATTTTTGTAGGAAATTCTTTAACATTAGGGAGTTTGAATTTAATACATTTAGTTTTTTTTGCGTTTAGCAGTAAGTTATTAACCGTAAACCAATTTAGTACTAGTGACAGTGAGTTATTTACATCGTCAAAATTATTTTAATTCCTATCAACTTTTAATAATAAATAAGTATCATCAGCAAATAAGACTATGTCACAAAGGTCTTTAGTAAAATACGGGAGATCATTTACATATACTAAAAACAAAAAAGGCCCAAGTATTGATCCTTGTGGAACCCCTAATTCGATTTTTGATCCTGAGGATCTTTCATTACCTACTTGAACCATTTGAATTCTATCGGTCAAGTAGGAATGTAGGAGCTCAAGGGCTTTGTTGTGAATGCCGTAATGCTTTAATTTATTTATAAGTGTTGCATGGCAGACACAATCAAAATATTCTTAGTGACATAAATAGTTACCAATCAGCATGTGCTATGACAGAACTAGGTCATGTCATAGCGCTGGTTTTGTGTACTGGTATAATTCTGATCAGAATATTATTTTACTTAGAACGTTTTCAAGCGTTATTTCTAAATAAATAACGGTCACGTCTCACACAACCCCCGCGTGACCCTCCCCCGCCCTCCACGTGGTATAACCCGCGCGAATCCTCTTCCAAAGCACAAACAAAATCCACAATAACATTCAGTTTCAAAGCGTCCTAACTTTTATCATCTTATGGTAATTATGAATGTTTCACCCGAGCCTACAAGCACCCCAATTTACCCCATAATTAACTTAAGCCCAAAGGACAAAGTTTTAAACACTTTGCAAGCGAATTTATCAAGTTCTTTCCGTCGGTTAAAAGGAGTAGCTAGGTAATTGTATTTGCAAGGCAAATGGCGAATGCCGACCGAACCAACCCGCTCCGCTTAGCACTTAGATGGTGCGGCTAAATGAGCGGCCTGCGGCGAATATTCGTGACAGCTCGATGTGTGTGGCCGGGTACATCGTGGCAGCGCGATGTATTCGGGCAAAGACGATGTTTGGCGTGGCCGCTTCTACAGTTACGTCACTTCAGGATTTCAAAGCGCGTGACGCGACACAAACCTTGTCTGCTAATGTGGAAAGAAACATCGCGTATAGCGCAAAAATAAATTATTATGACATTTATTTTAGAAAAGTCATTTTATTGACATCTCATTGAATTTACACTAGACATTGATAATAACATATTTTATTTTGATTATTTTATTTAGTAATCATTATGTACTTATATTTTTTTAATATAATAATATATAATAATTTGTTAAATTTACATTACATTTTTGTGAATGTGTACAAATTGTAAAACTTGACTTGGCATGTATAACGTTGTATTATTATGGTTAATAAATGAAATTGAACTGAATTGAGCAAAGCGACATGAACCTTCGCCCGCAGATGTAGCCGCACGAACACCGAGTACCGTCGGGCATCAACCACTAATTTCTTTAAATAAAACTCATCCCATAAGATTTTAAGATAGCTGTGAATCTAGTTTTATTTAAGCTATAAAATATGAGCGGAATCGTGTATTTCACATAAATTCAGTGCTGAGAGTGCTTCCGTAGATACAGGGCGATCGTAAACGTTTGATCGCCGGCGGCGGGCGGCGGGCGTCGCGCGGTGGTGGAGCGGGGGCGGCGCGGCGCGGAGTGACGCTGCGACTGCGCTTCAACTGTTTATACTCGGGTTTACTGCCGCCCGCCGCGACGCTAACAGGCCGGATTTGGGTGCTTTTCCACCAGATGTGCTATGCTGCGTAGACGTTATAACTAATCCTGTTATCTTAAAATTTGCACTGAGCAATTGCCCTTTTGCTACACGGCAGCGCACTCTTAATAATACAAAGTACTTTTAGTGATATATGAAACACGGTAGTATATTTCTTTTATCTTGATACTATCATTATCTATATTTTCGTAATCTGTTTTTATGTTATGTTTGTTATCATTATTATTGAGTTATTTTTGTATTCCTATTTTATGTGTTGTTGTAACAAATAAATGTTTTATAACCTATCTATCACGTCCATTTTGAATATTTTTAACAAACAGATTTAAAGAAAGGAATGTGGTATTTCTTGAAATTCAGCTAAATACCTTTAGTTGCCAATCAATTATTATGAATAAAGCCCGATTTGGAACAAATTTGGCACAAACATAGCTGTTTTGCCAATAAATGATAAAAGCTACTTTTTACGCACAATTTATTACTATGCGGACAACGCTACGTAATGATCAGCTTGTTAAACATATTTTAGCAGAATGCTTGTGCACCAATGAATAGGATTGTAGGGTTCCACACACACACACTCACACACACACTTTCACGCACTCTCTCTGGTGCAAACGCTTTCTCACGTCCGACTCGGCCGCAGCCACACCGCTTTCACATCACAACTTTAATAGTTACTACACAATTTAAAGAATGAAAGAGAGAAAAATATTTATTTGTATACAAAAATATAACAGCAATAATCAGTAATAACAGAAATATAACAGAAACATTTGTGACTATGCATGAGATTTTAAAATGAACTGTATTTTTTTTCTTGTAATCTTTATTGTTTTAAAAACATTAAATATACAATTATTTTTAGAATTTATCATAATTTCATAGTGAATCTTAATTAAGTCGCCCAAAAAGGATAATGATTTATAATACATTTTGTAGCTTAAGTAAACAAAATACGTGCATATTTCCTTTTCCTTCAACAACCGCTGTCAGGTCTGACTGAGGCAAGGGTTGGCGGGCTTGACTCTTGAAGGACTAGATTTATGCATTTGATACAGATGCAGTATTAAGAATTGTATGTTCAAATTGAATATCAGTCACTCGATGCTCATAGTATAACCGTTTGTCAGTTCGCGGTCGGATTAAACTGTCATCATCATCATCCTATTAACGTTCCCACTGCTGGGACACAGGAATTCTCTTTTGACGAGAAAGATTAGGCCTTAATTCAACACGCTGGCCATTGAATGTCACCATGTCCTTTAAACTCTTTAAAGTTCTCAGCACATGCGGGCTTCCTCGCGATGTTTGCCTTCTTCCTTAAAGCAAGTATTTTAAAGCGCACATACATTTTTCAAGAAGAAAAATCAAGAGGTGCGTGGCGGGCTTCGAACCCACGACCTTTGGAATGAAAGTCGAGTGTGGGAACTTAGCCAACACGACTTTTCACGGATAGCACTGTATGTATAGCATAAACTGGTAGTTCTTTACCCTTAAAACAATTTAAGAATATATATATAAAACACCGCAGCGATTAAAAGCCCAATTTCCTGAGAGCATGCGTGAGTCTATTAAAATTCATGAAAATGTCGGAGCTTAGAAGCGGCAGAGCCTTCGTCCGGCGCTACAGCCTTCGTCCGGCGCTACAGCCTTCGTCCGGCGCTACAGTCTTCGTCCGTTAATTTGTATTTGCCTTGCAAATGGCTGCCGACGCCAATGAAAGCCTGCGGTGGAAAAACGTCCGATCTTCCACTAACATTTATTTGCATCTTAAATGAAAATGTTCATAAACGTCGCCATCTGACGTAATTGGGTTGGCTGAATTAAAAAGGAATATTTCTTGCGGTTGTACAATTATATCAACTTCAACAAATCATTGGGGTGATAAAATATTAATTTTTAGCTTTTTTTTTGCAGGAATTGAGGTTAGAGCTCAAATATGTGCGATTTCCAAATTATCCAAGTTATCCAAGGGGCTACTAGTGTGATATTACTTCAATAATATATTTCTCGAAACTCTCGATAAATAAAGCTAAAAAAGCATTTATTAGCTCAGATACTATCCGTTTTTGGGATCCGTACCCAAAGGATAAAACAGGAACCTCTTACTAAGAATTCGTCGTCTGTCATTTGGTTGTATCTCAAAAATCGTGATAGGTAGAGATTGTAAATTTTGAGAGATGACGTACCTACTATTGTTGCTGCGACAACAACAAACACTAGAAACACATAATAAATAATAATAATATATAAGAGGTTCCCTAAGGGGTCAATTAACGTGATTTTTTATAATGTTAAGCAACTTTGGGCCAAGTCAATCCATGGATGGGTGACCTTTTGCTCTCTGCCTTGACTGAATCTCATACTTATTAAATTTATTTCACTTATCCAAGAGAAAGTACTTAATTTCTATGTAATTTTACAATATTAATGTACTATATCTTTTTAAAGAGAGATAATTATTCAATTAAAGTACAGACAACTTCAAGCAGCCATATTGCTACATAACTATAAATATTAAAGTAAATGTTTGTTTTGATTTATTGAGAAAATTTTGCAGCTACCGAGTTCTAGGCTAGTAATTCCTAGGGAAGCTGAACACGTGGCTAGCTAGGCTGCTGGCGCGGCCCCAATATTGCAGGTACCGAGTTCTAGGCTAGTAATTCCTAGGGAAGCTGAACACGTGGCTAGCTAGGCTGCTGGCGCGGCCCCAATATTGCAGGTACCGAGTTCTAGGCTAGTAATTCCTAGGGAAGCTGAACACGTGGCTAGCTAGGCTGCTGGCGCGGCCCCAATATTGCAGGTACCGAGTTCTAGGCTAGTAATTCCTAGGGAAGCTGAACACGTGGCTAGCTAGGCTGCTGGCGCGGCCCCAATATTGCAGGTACCGAGTTCTAGGCTAGTAATTCCTAGGGAAGCTGAACACGTGGCTAGCTAGGCTGCTGGCGCGGCCCCAATATTGCAGGTACCGAGTTCTAGGCTAGTAATTCCTAGGGAAGCTGAACACGTGGCTAGCTAGGCTGCTGGCGCGGCCCCAATATTGCAGGTACCGAGTTCTAGGCTAGTAATTCCCAGGGAAGCTAAACACGTGGCTAGCTAGGCTGCTGGCGCGGCCCCAATTTTCGCAATCACGCCTATCTCATTTGAAATTCGCGCGGGATAGATATTTCTATTAGCTATTCATTGGACGGCGCGTTATGGCCGTTAGGCCGTTAGGCGTTACAGACAGCGAATTGTATATGTGAGTGACGTTACGGCCGACATGTTGAATTATAATTAATCACCAATTGGCAGAATTGTTTGAATGGGGTTTAAATTATTCTCAAAATTACATAAACATTTAACTATCTGACACAATAATACCACAGATTAGATAATAAATACCCTGTGCTCCTATGAAAATGAACGTCTTAATTTTGCTGTAATATTAGATAACTATTGTTATTACGTGGTGGATGGGATGAACGCTGGGAGGCCTATGTCCAGCATTGGGATAAAAGAGGCTGCGGGTGATGATGATTATTGTGAAATAAACAATCTAACAAACGTACAAATACAAACGTTTTTAGTTTACACTTTTTAGAGGACGTACACTCTACAGTCAACGTGAAATAATAAGAAAATCTTAAAACCAAACCAATAACATAAATTGATTCTAAGCAATTAGAATCAACCTAATATTGTAAAGTGGTCAAAATATTTTATTACTTCTATTGTTTCATATTATCTAAGTTTGTTTTCAAAGATCATTCTGAACCAGGTGTTCAGAATGATCTGTGAACACAAAGCTTTTATACGACGACCTCTGTGGCGCTGAGGCGCAAGAGGTTGACAATTTCTGGTTTCGGGTCTGGGTGTTTTCTGTATCATAAGAATGTATTTATGAAAAGAAAATTTATCTATGTAGTATATCAGTAACCTAGTACAAGCTCTGCTTAGTTTGGGTTTAAGTGATGCTGTGAGATTAGTAGAATATTGATTTATTTATTTATATGAGATAATAAATTTTAACATTAAAATTATTATAGTTTTTAACGTTTGATGATGAAACAAAAAAAACACGCACAAATATCTTATATATATTTATATTATATATATGTATATTTCCAGACAATTCACACAACAACATCTAGCCCCGTGGTAAGCTCTAAACTTGTGTTACGGGTCCTAGATAACTGATATACTTAATATAATAGTCATACATATATAGATATTTTTATTATACATATTAAACACCCAGATCAAGGAGAAAGTGCTTGCAGAACATACAAACACTTTCACCCTCGGCGGGAATCGAACCCGCTACCTCTTGCGCCGCAAGCGGACCCTCGCCCACCACGCCACTGAAGCAGTCAAAATCAAAATCTTATATAATAATCGTAGAAGTGTCAGATCATATACAAGGTGTTGCAGGTATGCCGCCCGCGGACGGTCACTCCTCGCGACGACGGACGCTTCGTTCCGGGAATGATCGCGGTCCGCAGCGGCACAGGCTGGCGAAACAACTTTACTCAAATAATCGACAAGTGAAATATTTAGTGTTAAACTTAATACATAGATTAAATTTAATTGTTACTCTAAAATAACAACGTCATGTTAAATCAATAACAGAAAATACATTTGTTAAGTGAGAGACGGACTCATACTACTCCTAGGGTTCCGTGTTTTTTAAGTGCTAAAAGATGCTGCTGTAGCAGACACCCATCCAAGTACTGGTCCCGCGCAATGCCGCTTAACTTTATGAAAATAAATTATGAGAGCCCACTTTTTATATTTATTTTTCATACGTTTCTATTGTTTATTGCGGAAGGGATACACATCATCATACAGCCTAATGACAGACAGAAAGATAGATAGACAACGAAGTCTCAGTAATACGGTCCTGTTTTACTCATTGGGTACAGAACCCTTAAAAGAAGCAAAAATAAATAAACATTTAAACAATAGGTTAACAAAACATAAGCACAAGATTTTCAGCTCTTAACGCTTTTAACCAGATATGTAACGTTGTTTGATAAAGGAGATATATATATAGTATATTGTCGTGTTGTGTACTCGTGGAGCCACAAGATGTCGAATGCAGAATTCAATTCATCGTTATCTTTCCAATCTTTTATTTAGTGAGCACGTATTCGCGTTAACTCGTTTTAGAACTCAGTGAATCACGCGTCTAAAAAGCTCCAACAGATACGAATCTAAGTTGTCTCACTGCGTTCCGCGCACATTTCCCCTGGGCCACCCCCGCCCCCCTACACCCGCTCCTCTCCCCTCACTCCCCCGCCCCCGCCCCCTCCCAACCTGCGCTACAATTTACGGTCTCATTCTACTCGCCCATTTTGTTTGGCGAATTATTTCACCAAATTGTATGAAAAAACTTCGATGCAGTAAGTCATGTTGAGGATGAGTTACGGCGGGTATTTACATATTATTTGCAAATTACGGTCGGATCGAGATTACACGGATAAGATAGAATCGAGACCGGACGGAAAAACATCGATACTTTAACCTTCCAGAGACGGGATTAGGTTCATTCAGCGTTACATATAAGCATAATAAACTCGATGATTTAAGGAATGCTAACTATTAAGTACGGAGCATTTTTGTAGACATATTTACTGCCGGGGTTTGACCCTAAAGTTGTAAAGATCTCAACAATTTTAATTAAGAGGTGATGAGCCCTGCGCTTGTTATGCAAATGGCGGCAGAGGTGTAATATCTCGGGCCGAGTAGCTTCATTAGCGCAGCTGTGTTTGCCGCCTGCTGCAATTTGCCGCACGATGAAATATGCCGCCGGCCGCTGTATGCCGCGCGCCGTTTTGCGGTGCTGCGGCAGCCATTCAGCGCTTCTCTGCAGGGGGAATGGTCTATTATTCCCCCTGTAGATGCGCTGAGCAGTTGGAGCGAAGTGAGATTTAGTGCGTATTTGACAGATATTGGCAGCTGAACTCGTCAAGTGGCATTAGCAATACGAAAGGTCATACTAATGACAAACTGAGCTGTCCTCATAAGTTGAACATCTCGCAGCTTTGTTAACAGCGTAACTTTATACCCCGCTCTTGAGCTAAACGGGTCTTGTTAGACAGGGAGCGTTCCGGCGTTCAAGAGGTTCGCTTTCAAACAATTATACTTATAAGGCTGAATATGAGTCTGAGCCTAAGCACAGTCCATCTGACAGGTCCCTCAGACCGGCCGAACATAATTATAACAAACAATAACAATAACAGTGGCATGCGAAGCGCGCTCGGAAACGGACGTACTTTGCTCTTGCACTGAATATTATTATTCGTGATACGCGCGCTCCACACAGCTGCGCGCGAATGCAATGAGTGCAAAACCGCTCATTGTCAACGAGCTCCTGGCGTTTATTCAAAATGCCATTGACACCATGGATGAGGTCAGCATCTTGCAGATCTGCAAGTCCAACTTCAAGGAGGAGGAGATTTGCAGCGGCAAGGCGCTGCTCTACCGGACGCTCAAAAAGTTAGACCAGATGCCATCTCGTCGTAGGGATGGAGGTGAGAAGAGCTTGCAGGATATTATCACGCTTTTCAAGAGCACGGATCCCGATGACGTGCCCGACTTCGTCGCGAAGGAGCTCCATAAGCTGCCCCCTGTGACGTTCGACCACGTCGATGTAACCAGACTACTGAAGGATATAACAAATCTTAAGGCAAGTCTGGTCGAAGTACATAGAAAGATGGAAGAGTCACAGATTACCATCAGTGAACTACGCAATGAGGTTGCATCAATGCACGTGGCCTCGGAAATTAGATCACCCGCGGCCGTTTTCAATGTGAACACGAAACGTGGAGCTCACAATATGTCGGCGTCATCGTTTGAGTCAGCAGTTTTGGACGAGTCGCCGGCCGCCGCCGCGAGCCCCCGGCCGCTCCCCGCACCGTCGAGTGAGAGACCGACAAATGCGCACGTGCCCTCCCTCTCCTCCCCCGCGCGCGCTTATGCATCCGTCGCCGCTGCTGCCGCGCCTGCACCGCGCCCGCAACCAAGGCGGAAGGGGACTAAGAAGCCTTGTGGGCCACCACGTGATGCTGCGCCTACGCCGGCTTCTGGGAAGGCGCCATGTGACGCGGAGGGCTATACCATGGTTGTTCGCAAGTGCCGTAAACCTAAAGGCCGCAATCAGTGCGGCACTGGGCCCTCGGACCAAAACTCTGTGTTCCGAGCGGAAGTACCTACCACGCCAATCTACATCTCGCGCGTCTCGCACACCGTGAACTCCGAGGCTGTGGTGGAATACATCCGAACCAAGACTGCATTTTTGGTTCGCGTCGAAAGGTTGGAATCCCGCAGTAATGTGAGCTTCGGTTCATTTATGGTACGGGTTCCAACTAAACATCTGTCGACGTTCCTGAATAAGCAGTTTTGGCCGCAAGGGGTCAAGTTTCGACGGTTCATCGGTCGCCTACACTGCAAGGCGACACCGCCGTAACAGATGATTCACGATGATGACACTTTAGTTTATAAGATTTATATTTTTTATGTATGTTAGTCTATAAGGTATATGTTTATATGGGCCTTAGATGCCTGAAATAAATGATTTATTATAATTATAGTCAGCGTTACTAATGTGAATACGATATGGTCTATTAGTCAAGATCACAGCACATCTGCGCGTCCGCGCGGGTGATTGATGTGGGCGCTGGAACATGGATCCTCGGAGCTGAATGGGATAATCTAGCAATTTATTTAATCAGAAGTTTCCTTCGTATGTCCCTTTATTCATATAAATGTGAAAGTATTTCATATGAGAGTTCTCATTTAGTCATTTAATTTAAAGATCGTATATAGAAAAATTACGATATAATATCAGTTTGATCTCAGTAAGGCCGTAAAACGAGTTTAGCTTGATCTAATCGCGTATATAGCCAATGGTGAAATAGATGCTAGATAAATGTTTGGAACAGCATTAGTTAATGTATCTGCAATAATAAATAAGTTGTGTTCGCTGTATACTAAAGCTCTGAAAATAAAATTCAAGTATAGTTTTGCGGAATGCCAATAAAATCATAATATATGTAATATATATATAACATGTATACAAAGTAAGAAAATCTTCAAAAACTTAGAAATGAAAACAAAGGAAAAAAATGAATTTAGCTCATGATTCTTTGTTATAAAATTGTGTTTAAAATGTATTTAGATTACTCAGTTATACTCTCAATTCAATCAATCATTTATTAACAACCAAAGAAAGTATTACAAAATTAACGTAGTTTTTAGGAGTTTATCTCATGTGCTAGTTAGAAAGTGTTACAGCAAGGTATGCCCGCAAACCACATGCCACATGCCTATACAAATTACCTTATTAATTACCAATTTGCCTTATTACAAGAAATAAATTATTTTAGATTTCCACATAGAAGAAAGTTAAGTAGTTTTAAATTTCTAAATGTATTATACATTATGTGTTTGTATGATATGTGTGTAACAAAGATTTTCTATCAATCTATCTATCTATTAACATAATTATGCTAACAATACTCTTCAACTTGTGCGTCGCGTCGGGTTATCACGTCGGATCAGATTGAATAAGCAGGAAACGAGTTCTAACCTTCTTTTCTATTCGGTTTCCACTCGCCTGAGCACATTTTCATAATAATTTGCAAATCGACATGAGCGGCGTGGTTTATGCATGAAGCGCTCCCGTGAGTGCTGTTTTAGATAATTTGTTTATTTTGCGGCGAGAAGTTTTTATTCGGGAGTTTTGAAGCAGAAATTATGATTTGTAATTTGGTAATGGTTTTAGGTATAAATCATATTATTTTGCTTATTTTCAATATTTTTCGGACCGTTTCCTCTCTCAGTTATGCCTTGTTTTTCTTAACAGTAATAATGCTTTTGTTGAAACTGGGTAAATAATAAACAAAAGTAACATATATTAAATCATTTGTTTTCTCTAACTAGGTACTTGTATTGTTTAACT
Source organism: Gymnoscelis rufifasciata (assembly GCA_929108375.1). Taxonomy (NCBI): domain Eukaryota; kingdom Metazoa; phylum Arthropoda; class Insecta; order Lepidoptera; family Geometridae; genus Gymnoscelis; species Gymnoscelis rufifasciata. The sequence continues at coordinate 15,327,308 of OV815314.1, forward strand.
ATTGAGTGAAATACTGTAGTGGCAATGGTAGGCTTGGAGGCTGTGTTACTAGTCACCAGGTCCACACTCCAGGAATTCACATTGAGTACCTTATTTTGTTGGTAAAACAGTCTAAATACCTTTACAAAAAAATAAATATTAACAATTAATAATAAAAAAGCGGTATACCAAAGTACATGTTTAAACATTTCCCATTGGTTGGCTGACTGCGCCATCTAAAATTATCCATTTACTTAAACCGCATGATTTAACAGCAGCCGACGTTGTATTTATATTTAAAAGTAAAAGATTATTTTATAAAAAAATATATATTAAAGATTATGACTAAAATCTCTTAAGAAAACTGAAGCCAATATTAAATTTAACGTATCAAAGTGAACATTAAAAGTGTTACCAACATAAAGAGCACGTTTTTAATATCATTCACATTTGTCTCGCGAAATGAAGAATAACAAAGATCACCCTTCAAATGAGTGTTTGTATTTGAGATAGAGACGCGGGGAATGTCAGGAGATGTTTCATTACAGCTTATAGGTATTACGAGTAATCTGCTGTCTACTGAACATTTGTTGCGACTTGCCGCGGCGCTCGGCTTCGCTTGCCAACAATTACAGTTATTTATAGGTAACATGACTCATGGTTCTCGATGTCACTTATAAATTGTGCTTTTCAACGGCTTTAAAAAGAAGAATTTCTTTAATTGGATACTGCGCTGTTCTGCCTCTCCCTAATGACTTGTCTCGGTGAACTACCTGATTAAAAAATATCTATTTGAATATGAGTTTTTCATCAATTTCAGTAGGTATCAAATGTCTTGATCCCGTAACACAAGTTTTATCAGATATTTAAATACCCATAATATGTTAATTTATTTTAATCGCCTCAGTGGGGTGGTGGGTTACTTATAAACATAACATAATTATTCCTTTTCAAAATAACTTAAAGACTATAAATTTTGCCGTTTTTTCATCAGCAATGGACTAAAAGAAAACAAATATTTACAACTAAATGCTTGACAAAAGCAAATTATCCCAAAAACAACTAGATGTTCAGAAATTTGTAACTACATGGCGTAAGTGAGGTCGGTTAACTACGGTTGTCTAATTGCTGTGACATCGAAACACTCCAACATTTCAGCCACAAATATACGGGTTTAAATATTTAATATTTTATTTTGAAGATTTTGACTCGTACCTTTAACCCTTTATTGAAAGTCAACGGAGTCGAGTGCGTTGGCTCAATTACCAACAACACTTGACCTTACTACGCAGAGTTAAAGTTTAAATTGCGTTGGGGAACAGCGCAGTGACGCGAACGGTTGTGGTGTAGGTGTTATGTTTGCGCGAGGAGTTAATGCGATTAGCTAGCCTAGCTTTTAAATAGATGTTGTTGGAAAATACTTTATATTTATGAACGAAAATAAACGAAACCAGCTCAGTGCGTCAAGTTTTGTTTTTTTTTCTAAATAATATTCATGGAGTATAATGCCTCGGGCGTTCTCATTTCCTCCGTTTTCAGCTACGCTTTATGCAAAATAATACATTATGTAATTTAATAAGGAAGTGCTTTTATTTTCGGGCGATTAAATAATGATTATTAGGAAAATTATTAGCCCTTAACAAAACACACATCTTTGTAATATTAATAATAAATATTACGGAATCATTCAATCAGCATCACCTATAGCGAAACTAAGCAGAGATTGTACTATGGGTGACTGGTATACTACATGACGTGTACTTTTTAAATTATCTTGCCTAAAAATCTTGGTTTGGGCGAAGTCGCGCGCCCTCGTCTGCTCCGGTGGGTCTGAGGCCGCCCTGGTCCTTCATTACGAGCTGACTCGCGCTGACCGTACAGACCTCCGCTTCTTAAGGCCACCTTGTTTCGAAGATTTAGGCATTTTACTCGCCCAGTCGACTTGCATGCGCGTTACGCGGGAGCCGACTTGATATGAACTCCGGCGACTTGTCGGCGGGCAAGAACGCCACAATATAACATAATGCAGTAGCTACGGTGATTTTAATTTTATTGACTGTATTCTTTTAGTATATTGATTATTTTATTGACTATATTCTTTTATTTGATTAAAATGAAAGTTTATTGTATGTAGTAGGTATGTAGGTATTGAATATAAACATAATTTTTTTACTAAACTTTTTGAATTAGTGAGGTGATAATGATGATTGAAGAGTTTGTGGTAGGTAAAGAATACAAACAACAAAATGAAAACAAACATAATTGTTATGTACAATATTTATTCTCATTTATAAAAAAAATACATTTTATCTATACTAATATATAAAGCTGAAGAGTTTGTTTGTTTGTTTGTTTGTGTGTTTGTTTGTTTGAACGCGCTAATCTCCGAAACTACTGGTTCGAATTGAATAATTCTTTTTGTGTTGGATAGTCCAGTTATCGAGGAAGGCTATAGGCTATATAACATCACGCTATAACCAATAGGAGCAAAGATATAGTGGTAAATGTGTAAAAAACGGGAGAAATTGTTTATCTTTGAAGCCTTCCGTTGCGTGCGCCGTGAAAACGGTTCAAGATACACAAAAAATATGTATTAAAGAATAATAGCTCTTTTAATGATCTAAAAAACAGTCCGCGATAGTATATGTCTATCTTTTAAGATTAACTCACAAAAACCGTTTTTATGGTACCTAATTTGGTCGAAATAATTTGTTTAAGTTGTATCAACATAATAATATTAATCTTTATTCAAATAAATATGTTGTTGTTTAAGAGTACTTCATCCATTATAACGCGGGTAGCACCGCAGGACACAGCTAGTATGAGGAATAAAATGCTTTTTTATTTCATTGTAATTTAGAGTTCTAGTGCTAGGTCCTGATTGCAAATTAATAATGTTTTGCGATAAAACAAATCTCTTTTTCTTTATTTTTGGATTCGGTGGATTCGCATTCAAGTGTCAGATTCCGTATAGAGGCATACCACGAGTGTGTCTGGGGTTGACGATTTCTGGCAGCAGACATTGGACAGGTGGTAAAAGTGTGATAATTTTGATTCCATCTTTGATTTCCAAAATTCATCATCTTTTTCGATTCTTTCGATATGTACTGTTATTATACAATGTTATTATACAGTTGCCGAATATTTAAATGACAAAACCATTGGTAAATACATAAATGTAATGTGTAATTATTTTTAATCATAAACTAATATTATTTTATTTAATTTAATATGATTTATAAAATTATTGACATGTTTATTTTTTAATTATATACAATTATTCTTTAAAATTTGTTATTATTAAATTGTTGTTAATCAAAATGTTGCACGCTCCAATGGGCAAATTACATTGATACAAAACCTTATATAATACCTACCATTTAAACTTCATGTAATAATGCAATACTTTGACTGGTTCTTTTTCCCCGGCCCAAATACCAAATAGACATTGCCATCGCGACGGCAATGTCGCGCAGTTGTCCTTGTAAAACCAATTACGGTTTTTATTAATTGTTGTAGTTTCACTTCTGTCGTGTGTGAATCGCACACACACCTTTTTTTTCACGTCGCACTTCGCTCGTCGGGCGGGAAGAGCACTGGCACAGGTCCGTCGTCGGTAAGCGCCACCGCGCGACTGACGAAGCCCGCGGGCGTCGCGCCGCTCGCGGGTTTGTAGGTATTTAGGCATAATAAATAGGAAAATAACACTTCAACACGCACCTCAGCGATTTGCACTAGAAAAATGATTTATCTAAAGATTGTTGTAAAAATAAGGTCAATAAATTTATTATTTTAGGCACAGTATTGAAAATGTTTTTTAAAAAGAGGCAACTTTGGTATTTTTTTCTATCGAGCGAAGTTCATCTTATTGTGTAAATGTAAGCGAATTGCACTCTGTAAGATCCTCAACTGTAACATATATTTTTTTTTAAATTTTACGTCAATTTTTGACTGGTTCATATTGATTTTAAAAACAGCATTTGCGGTATAAGGGGCCCTTAAGCCGCCGCCCGCCCAATACACACTCGCTTGGACTTCTGACCCATGTTACATTTTAAAATTACCTTTTGAATTTTCATTCATCTTCAAATACAAAATGTTATTTTTAACAAACAACTGATATCACTTCAGATTTTTTTTTATTTTTATTGAAGTGAAACTTCTATAGAATCGTAGTGATTTCAAACCGGATGCAAAAAGATGAAACGGAAATGATGTAAGAGACACAAATACAATGCTTTATTTAAATTTCTTTGCGCGATACTTCGTAGTTGAGACTACGAAGTATCGCGCAAAGAGGTATTGCTGTATTTTATTTATATTATTTTGTAACATACTTTATGTAATACGCTTTATTGAAGTAATATAAATAATCCGAATAATTACAGATATATGTTTGTTTCTCTTAACATTTTAGTAGATGCGTTCATTTACCCTTTTTTTCTATTCGATATATTATATCATAATTATAGTTCATAAGTAGTAGACTCCAATCGTGCGTCGTAGCTGACACACACACACACTTTTTTTTTATTCTTCTTATTATTCTTTCGTCGATTTACTGAAGTTTCACTTCTATCGTGTGTGAATCGCACACACACCTTTTTAGTCTTCATTTGACCATAATCTCACCTGATGTAAAGTGACGATGTGGTCTTAGATGGAGCATGAAGGCCTAGAATATGGCTTCTCCGGGCCACATTACGAAACACGAAAATATCGCTTCACGCACTGGCCCAGCCCGGAGGGTGGTGACAAGCCGCGGCCGAAGCCTCCCACCAGAGACTGTTCTTAGCACCACCCGGAGGTCACGTGTAAGGATTCAGAGGGTTACCACTTACGGACGTGAACAGACAAAATCTCCAAAGAATATTTATTTATTATAAAAAAAAAATTACAGAGTAGGACTTAATGACAGGACTTGTACAGGATCAACATGAAATTGTATTATTTGCTGATGATACTTCACTTCTTTTTAAAATAGATCGTCGCACTAATAACTTTGACAAGGTAAATAATGCAATTTCTAAAGTAGTCCATTGGTTTGAATCCAATAATCTATTATTGAATGAAAATAAAACTAAATGTATTCGATTTTCACTACCTAATGTAAAACAAGGTTCTGTAGATATTAAAATAAAGGGCGACAATTTAGAGCTCGTTGAAAATACTGTATTCCTAGGTATAACTTTAGATAGCAAGCTTCAATGGGACCCTCATATAGATAAATTGTCGAAAAGGCTCAGTTCTGCTGCTTTCGCAGTCAAAAAAATTAGAGTTTTAACTAATATTGCAACATCTAGACTGGTCTACTTTAGTTACTTCCATAGCATTATGTCATACGGTATTTTGCTGTGGGGGAGTGCTGGAGTAGGACGCATAAATACCATATTTGTACTGCAGAAAAGGGCTGTTCGTGCTATCTATAATATGGGTCCCCGAGATTCGCTACGTGATAAATTCAAAGAAATAAACATATTGACCGTCATTTGTCAATATATTTATGAAGCCATTATGTATACGCATAAAAATATTAATTTGTTTACAAAAAATAGTGATAAACACAATGTAAATACAAGAAATAAATATAAACTCGCTTTGCCCACCACTAGGCTGCATAAGGTTAATGTATCATTTAAAGGGCAATGTATACGCTTCTACAACAAGATTCCCAAAGAATTGCAACAGTTGTCAATTACTAAATTTAAGAAAATTGTAAAAAATAATCTTTGTAAAAAAGCTTATTATAATATATCGGATTACCTTGAGGACAAAACTGCTTGGGACGGAATCTGCTCCAACACAAAATCAAAAACAAGACTAACAAATAATGATTGTAAAGTTTCAATACAAAAATGAGCTAGAGTTTCTAATCGCTTCTTTGCTCTAGTGTAAAAAAAGCGAAGCGACCAGATACCATAAATTTATTTCCTACTTATCTTTAAGCACTTATGATTATTTTGTTTTTTTTGTAATTTATTTTGACGTGTCTAAGTTTTGTAAAATCAAACTATGGAAATAAACGATTTTGTATCTTGTATCTTGTATCTAATGCTATTAGCATTCTCTACCAAAGCTCTATCCTGGCCGTGCAAGATAATAAATTAGACACTATCAATATAAAACTTTTTTTAACTTTGTTATAAAACGTTAACCTTCTTTTTCAGTTAAAGTCGGTAAGTAATAAATATTTTATTTAGATTGCGAGGCAATTATAAAGAAATTTCGTATGATATAGCATTTTACAACGAATGGCACCTTAACAGGTGCCATAACAAAGTACAAAGTAAGTTACAAGCTTTTATATTAAATCGCTTTTACATATTATATTATCTATGCGAACATGGGGACGCAGAGGTTTAGTGATCGGCAGCTCTAAGCTAGTAGATCATATTCAATTCAATTTATTTATTCCATTTAGACACAACAATTAAACTTGGAAAGGTATAGGATGTGCTGATCGTATCCTACCTACATATTTCTAGTTTAAAGTCAATTTGTACGTGGCATAAAATATCATTTATTATTAAAAGGTAAAAAGCTAGTTCTACTTTAATATTTACGCGAAAGTTTATTATGATGTGGATAAGTGTTCAGTATGTAAGTGTGTTTTTTGCTCTTTTACGTATAAACTTGTGAAGGAATTTTGATAAAACTTCACATAACTAATAGCTCACATATCAGAATGACACATAGGTTATATCTTACAGCAGTAAAATACTGTATTTCGCGGGATAATCCATTATTGTGAGTGAATGCCGATTTGGATCAAATTCAACAAGGATATAGATAGATAACTGTTGTCCCGGTAACGAACAAAAAAACTACTTTTTAACGCGGAAAAATCTATTACAATGCCGCGGGTAGGTCCTAGTCATAATATATATTTTGTGTATTTTAGATAAGCCTTCATTTGACCACAATCTCACCTGATGTAGTGACGATGTGGTTTAAGATGGGGCATGAAGACCTAGAAGACCTAGAAGGTACCTATTTACTCTTTCTTTGAAAAATCCCAGGTTGTTATCCAAAGCAAAGATAGATGCAGGCAACTTGTTCCAGTCTTTAGCAGAATAATCTTATATATGTTTTTCCAATAAAAATGTGAGCGAAGATCGCAGATAATATCAGAGTTCACGAATGAGTTCTCATGAACATTCACTGCTGTAAAAGTTCCATTGTCTCTTACTAAATGTTTACTTAGTAGCGTCCACTTGACCCCCCCCCCCTCCCCCCTTCCCCTCTGCCCTCCCCTCCGCAGCATCAGTGCAACTTATCTCACTCTTTCCCAAACTAAACCATCACTTTACTTTATCTCTACTAAGTTGCGGAGAGCAGCTAGCTCGCTACCAACGAACCTGAAAATCTTAATTATTTATTTTTCATTTATATAATTATTCAATCAATTAGCACGACATACAAATCAATTACACTAATTAATATATTTATACACATGAAGTAAATTAATAAAGATAAAAATTATTTCATTAAAATTAAATAATAAAATTACAATCTTATTAGTACTAGTGTGTTTGTGGCTTTCATGCAAAAACTACTGTAATTTTTAAGTTAGTCTGTTAGCCATAAAGGTATATCTATATATCTCGATTTGATTTGAGTTAAATTTGGCATTGACATAGCTGTTTTCCCAGTATAGGGTAATATATTGTTATCTGCCATCAAATGTTTTCTGTATTAGTAAATTATAATTTACTTTTTTTTAACTGTTTTTGTGTTATTCAGGCATAGTAATTTGTGTGCTGTTTCTGAATTTTTTGTTGTATACATATCTAGTACTAATTCCGTACCCACTTCTCCCTTTCAAGATTTTACAATTACAATTCTTAGTACTAAATATTTGGTGCCATACATGACGACCTCTGTGGCTCGGTGGGCGAAGGTCCGCCTGAGGCGCAGAGGTTGCGGGTTTGATTCCCGCCGGTGGACCAGATTTTGTACGATCTACAATATTGGTTTCTGGTCAGATATTTTCAAAAAAAAAAAATGCTATATATCAGTTACCTAACACTCAAAGTACAAGCTCTGCTTAGTTTGGAGTATAATTAGGTTATTAGTCCGGAAATACATATTTATTTATTTCAGTGAGCTATCTGTTTCAATGCTGGTTTGTCTGTAGATAAGTCCACTCGTTCCCGCTATAAACTATATCCGGATCGTCACGTCCGGTCGCAGTAAGCAGCTGGCGCCTTGCGTCCGGTGCGCCCGAGTGACCGCGCATCTTGCCCATCCGGGTATCCGGCTGCTATTATGATACCCGGATTGATTGCAACACCAGCTCGTATGTCACGAGGAATTACAGGAAACTGATGACTTTAATAGACGATTAAAGAATTGTTGAATGATTATAGAACAAAAACTAACTGGCATTTAGTTTGATAATCATAAATCCATACTAATATTATAAATGCGAAAGTAGAGCTACTTTAGCATCTTCGTCTGTATGTTCCTCTTTCAAAAACAACTAGATACAAGATATAAAATCATTTTGTTCCATTGATTGGTTTTACAAATCTTAGAAACGTAAAAAATAATATACAAAAGACAAACATATTAGACATAGGTGCTTAAAAGCAAATAGGAAATAAACTTATCGTATCTGGTCGCTTTGCTTTTTTACACTACTAAAACCTTTGCTTATTTTTACTGAAAATATTCAAATGAAATTAGGTACATACCTACGGTGAAAGAACATGGGCTACTGTTTACCGCGGGAAATCCACTATAAAGCGGGTAAAACCAAGGGGCAATACTAGTATTTAAATTCACGAAATTATAATTTGACAAACTTGTAAATAGTCACTTCTGTATTCATCAAAATCAATTGCGCACCTAATTAGGAAAGTGCTCCGAAAGTCCGTTGATAAAACGACTGTTTTTAGTACAAGTACCCATTATTACCACAATTTGGAAAGTAATCGCCTAATTTAGATATTTTAGATATTTTAAATCTTGATTTATTGTAATGTTTTATTTAACGGTTTTTTAAGGTATTTAAATCTATGCATGTAATTAGTTAAGGGTTTTTTTTTTGCAATGATGTTTGTATCTATAATTAAGGTGACATTTGTAAAGTAGATTCAATTTAAATTTGTGTTTCATGTGTTTGTGTTCATGTCCACTTTGTTGATACAATAAATAAATAAATAAATTTGGTACAGAATTTGGGCATTTATCTATTGATTTATTCTCGTCATGGCGTTAACCATAGGGTGATAATAACTTTGAATTGAAAATAATAGAATGCTCATATACCAGAAGCATGTGTCTCTGTAAAAAGTCGTGTTGGCTCAGTGGGAGAATACTGTAGCTTGAAGGTTGTGGGTTCGAAGTCCGTCAGGTTTAAGAGGATAATATTGAGGATTAATATTCTTAAAGAAAATCTGTGGGCTTCAAAACACGTGATATTGCAGCAATACCAGCATGATCTGATTTTTTTGAATAGTTTGGAGAACATGTGATATTCACCAACCCGCACTTGACCAGCGTGGTGAATTCAGGCCTAAACTCTCTTGTCAAGGGAGAAGTCCTAGTGTCCCAGTTGTGGGAACGTAAATAGGGGTTCTTATTAGATGATGCTTATTAAGTGTATGTGTATATTAATATATAGCATGTTTTAACAAACTTTACAAATTTTAATACGAAATATTTTTATTGCTTTTATGAAAGCTTAAACAAAAACGAAGACAGTTTTTATCAATTTTTTTCATAATGTGCACGAGTTTATTTTAAGATCGTTCGAGTGCTGTTTACCTTGTCAAATGAAACCTTGATGTTCCAAGAGTATAAAATCGCGATTTTGAAACGTGAATATTTAGTGAAAAGTCGCTGGACGTGACGCGCGTGTAAGTCGCGCCTCTCTCGTTAGGGTAACGCCGGCCCACGATAAACAAACGCGAAATTAGCAATTCTGTTATTCCTATTACATGTCGGCGAAATAAAATGTTCCCAAAAACAACCGCATTTACTCTCGCTCAGTTTATTTTCGTGTCTAACGAAGAGGTCTTATAAGCGAGCAACTTAATAGTTTGAGAATTTCGTAAACAACTTAGATTCTTCACGAAGTTATATAAAAGAATTCACAAGTTTGAATTGTGAAATTGTAAAATCCACTTATTTCAAGAAAAACTATATCTGTGAAAGTCGTATTAATACATGGCTAAAAGTTACCCACTAAGCCTTATTATACAAGGTGTTTCAAAATTGGTATATAAAGAGTCAAGGTTGTAAATTTGTAAGTCCAATTTTTTCGTGAGTTTGAAATAGTCAAATATTATTTTTTTATTTTAATTGGATACCGTGCGAGGTATCTATTGAAGTAAAAGCTATCTCATTAAGTAACATTATAATAATCACAAAAAGATGGTGGATAAAAATTTTACTTAACTGTTTAACGAATCCAGGGATAAAAAAATGTATAGAACTGCGATAACCAAGACCTAAATTTTAAACTAAGCTAGAAAATTAAGAGGACCTTTTTTGAAAAAAGGCCTCCAAATCGAAATGTAGAACAAAATATGTTCACCTAGTGCGGACCATTTACACCTCCACTTTATATACCAATTTTGAATAACTTATATGTACATACATAATATATATCAAGAAGAACTGCGCATCCTGCAATCAAGTGTTCAAAGCTAAATTTGGGCTTGCAAGCCATGACGACTCGTCAAGCTTCATATCGGCGATCGTATCAAGAAAATGCTTGCATTTTTTAATAAAAACTGCAGCTATAATAATTCCTGCTTGATATTTGTTAGTTGACTGCGTTGTATATTTTCTGCGAGCTTTGTTTGTTCAAATAGTCGCGTATAAAATACCTGCGAGGGCCGATATCTGAAAGCACGGGTCTAGTAAAGGCTCTTGCGAACATAATAAGCACACGATGCAGGCTTGAGGGGAGCGTGCCTGCGGCCACAGTGCACATGATAGTTGTTATTGTTATTTGAATTTATGTTTTTTTTTTATTTCAATCGTATCTCATTAATTTATATTTAATTTTCATTTATGTTTTACATAAATCTATAGTAATTTTAATTTTAAGAATGGTTACATATTAGTTTTTAATAGAAATTCAGATCCAATGAAAAACATTTTAAATTGAATAAATTGTATGATATTATAAAGTTAGTAAACTCGGTATAAAAGTACCTACATACAATGTATAGCGCTTTAGGAGTATACTACAGTGGTGCAGTAGTAGATCGTAAAGCGATGGAAGATTTAGCAAAACAAGGTATAATTTCTAAAATGTTGAAAGTTCACAAGTGACAAATATTGAATCCATGATTTGTTAAAAATTAGAAATAAACTGACTGATCGCGATAATATCTCTCACACGGTTTTTCAATAAAATAAAATCAGTTAAAGATTATGTCTAGTTACATATCTATCAAGAAAACAAATACTATAAGATGTTACTAAAATTATAACCTTCCGTATTTGTTGTAGTCCCATGCATTTGTCAATTTTTTAACAATTAATATTTTAATCAAATTTTGTCGAATGTACAGTCGTAAGTGGCAACTCGTGGTAGGGCAGATGTACGCATAGTCCCGCTTACTTTCATTTACGTTATCTCAGCGCGCGGCCCCTCCCCGGGAACAGACGAGATTCAGTTCTAAGCAGCATTACTCCCGCCGCATTCATAACTCTATTGTTATTTTAGTGGGAGTGAAAGGATTGGCAACTGAATGCCTAATGCCAGATGCGAGTAGAACCCTTAATATAGGGGTGGATAAGGGTGAGAGTTGTGTGGGGATATTTGCCCTTGGATTCTCGAGTGTTTTGGTGCACGTGACTGTTGAAAAGTTTGGATTTTGAGAGTAAAATGAGAAAAAAATCGTGAGTGGGAATATATTGAATTGATATTTTGGGGACGTTTTTAAATCTATTTTATTTAGTTATAGGGTTTCGTAACTTATGGGTTACTTATATTTTGTCGTCTATCTGTCTGTCCGTCTGTCATCAGGCAGTATCTCAAGAACCGTGATAGATAGAGAGTTGAAATTTTGTGACATGATGATGTATATCTGTTATTGTTATAACAATCACTATCACTACATAAAACAAAGTCGCTTTCTCTGTCCCTATGTCCCTTTGTATGCTTAAATCTTTGAAATTACGCAACGGACTTTGATGCGGTTTTTTTAAATAGATAGAGTGATTCAAGAGGAAGCTTTATATGTATAATAACATCCATTAAATAGTGGAGAAGTACTGTTATTTTTGAGGTTTCTAATGTGATGTCGTAAATCATTTCATTTTTTCCCGCTTACATTGCAAACGCAGGCTGACCCTACGAGTTTTATCAAAATAATGTACTAAGTATTGTACACATTAAAAAGGTCTACTGAAAAGTCCGTGATGGTATATGTCTATCTCTTATGGATAACTCACAATAACTTTTTTTTGTCACTTACTTTTTACGACAAATAATGGCTAGCGAAGCGATTTTAACCAATACAGCTTTAATCCTTAACCAATTAAATACCTTGAATACATTGTTCATTTAATATAGATCTATATGGCCCTTTACACCGTATGATTTAAGTGAATATTTTCGAAGTAGTATATCAGTCACCTAACACCCATAGTACAAGCTCTTGTGCTTAGTTTGAGGTTAGGTGATGCTGTGTGAGTAGTCCGGAAATATTTATTAATTTATTATTTATTTATTTAGTATCAGCATTGCACCCGTGCGAAGCCGGGGCGGGTCGCTAGTAAATACTAAAAAACATATTAAATTAAAATACAAGGGGGTTCCCATACAACAAACGTGATTTTTATAAAGTTAAGCGACGTTGTGACAGTAGGTACATGGATGAGTGATAACTCTGATCATTTTGCAAAAAAAAAATTTAAAGCTTCAGCCTGATTGCCTCAGCGAGGAATCAAGATACTTTTACCTTATCTGTGGATGAAACTCAGTGAAAGATTCTAAAAAAGGAACACAAGGAGGATCAATACAAGAAGGTTATAATTTTTATTATTAAATAAAAAATAGTTGTACGATATTATATTTGGCACCAAGGAGGTAAACGTAAAACGGTTTAATGATGTTTTGTAATCACAAACTTCGTGCACGCTTTGTTCTAAATTCAAATTTACTTTATCTCTAGAGGATGAAAACGGTCTTTGCGCTCAGATATCAAAGAGCAACGATACTCTTTCCGAGATAAATTATTAAAAAAACATTATTTAAAATCCCTTTCCTTATTTTGAAGGTTTGAAGAGGTATGTTTAGTAATAATGGTGTTATATTAAGTAAAGAATGTGAACCGGCCGGAACAAATCGCGGGGTCCTCTGTGACGCACCGGCAGAGACCGGCGACGCCGCGACTCGCCGGCGTAATGTCGCGATCGCGTGCCGGCGACCTGCCGACTGTCACACAGCTGCGAATAAATAAATCAAATGAGATCTGGACAGTCCAATCCACACAGAAATTATACCGGTTCTACTGTGAGCAAATATTGAAATGCAGAAATTGGTTGCGTATATGAATAAAATAAATAAATATTGCCGGACAACCCACACAGCAACATGATAAGCTCTAAGCTTGAGTTATGGGTACTAGACATCTGATATACTTAATATAATAGACAAACATACAACGATAGATATTTTTTATTATACATATTAAACACCCAAACCAAGCAGAAAATGCTTGTAGAACATACAAGCATTTGACCCCTCGGCGGGAATCGAACCCGCTTCCTCTGGCACTGCAAGCGCACCTCCGCCCACCGCGCCACTGAGGCAGACAATTAGATCAGATACCTACCATATATTAGCGGAAACTAGTAATTGGCCCTAATATTTATCTTATTTTACGATTTGCCTATTTGTTTTGGCACATGTTAAAATTAACATACTTAGATACTTAATTTAAAACATTGTTGTCTGATTTATAATAATTTTGTAAAAAAATAATTCTAAGTTACTAAAATATATATGGCATTCCTTATGCCCTTTATATATTTTCACACAACAAACTTCCAATTATAATAACTGAAACGAACTACAAAATTAATTTAGCTGTTTCGCTAAGAAAAACGCAAGCAAATTGTAAATACGGTCATCAGCTCTTAAGTAAAAATTGTTTTTTGGCTAGTTTAGACCTTAAACAACTTTGGTGCGGCAAAGGACTAAAATATACGTCTAGTACAGTCAACAGCAACAGTAGGTGATCAAAATTAACATCTTAAAACATCTTCTAGCGTGACGTGCTAGATGTAACAAGTTATACCAAATGTCAGTTCTATATTAAGTTTGAATAAGTCAAAAGAAGATGATTATAATAACACCGAGGCTCGAAATAAATTTAAACACTTATTTACAAGTTATTTGGTTCCTTTACTTCTATCAAACTACAGTAGTCCTTTATTTTTTCTTTTGGCTCAGTTTACCTCATATAATATCAATGGACCCTATTTTATCAGTTTCTTTTGCCGTTGACTGTACAAAAATTTGCATTAATTAGGCTTCGTTCACAAATCCCCTGCGTAAGATATCCTTAAAATATTTGAAATATTTTGATCAGGAGAGTTTACTAAAGGGGATCTTTATTAAGAATATTTCACTTATTAACACTCGCATTAATAGGATTTTACTTGTAAAATGCCTACGCATTGAAATTTAGAATTTAATTTTCACCAATAATTAGGTTAAAAAGTTCGAGACGCCTCAACGACCTTGTTTATTTAATATTTTAATGCTCTCAGCGAGTGAAATGTTTTTATCTTTGATAATCTAATCGGAAGGCGTCTGTCTGAACTGCGATCGAATAAAGGCCTCAGCTTCAGATCAGTTTTCAATAAATTGGAAAAAATTGGTTTAAATAAATACAAACCTTTATTAAATTTTTCTAAAATGAAAATAACTTATTAGCCATGATAGAAAATCTAAGCCATATTTGAATAAAAGTGACAGCCTAATTTTATAAGCTATTTTTGGCAAATAATTTCGTTTGATACAGGTTGGAGTGCGATTAAATCCTAGTACCTACTGGCTATTTTGGATTTATAATAACGTCACTCAGCTTCCACCAGCTCCATGCATTGTTATCCATCTAATAAAGTTATAAGTCAAAACATTTTACAATTTTGCACAAGTTTATATTTACTTTTGAGCAAAGCGAAAACATTTGTCAGGCTTTGAAATTCGGATGAAAATTCCTCCAAATTTTAAATAATGATGTCTTGACTCACATTAGAAGTTAATGCACATCACTAGTCTTGGTAGTTTCTCTACTAGCTGATCAAATAATGTATTTTCTATAAATCTTTAGAAGATAGCATACCTAGAATTAAGGCGAAATGTTCGAGTACCTAGAAGGAGGCAGATCGCCCGCCTTTATGCAAATTATGACCTAATACCGTTATTCAATTCCAGATATTTCACCTCTTGTAGATCACCTAGCTCAAAGGTGAACATTGCAGACGAACGGACCTCTAGCTCACTCAATTTGCTACTTTGTGTTCGTTAAGTCAAATGGTAATTTTGCATTAATTTGACAATTGGGTGTTTAGTGGTACCTATCCATAAATTGATTATTTTCGCGAAGGACCGAAGTAATAGTGAACTATAGGAAATATACTTACTTACTTATTCAAATGTATCTATAAACTATTGACTATGAAGGTAGGTCTATTCTTATTCATTTTCTGATCCATCAATAAGTTGAATCCAAAGAAAATTTTTAGTTCGTCATGATTTTATCGTCATGATACCAATTGTTAAAAACACAGTTTTATTGATATTTTGGTGATATTTACAACTGGCTCGGCGAGACATGAAAAAATCATTTGTTCTAAACTAACTAACAATGAAATATCTACGTTTGTATTCGAAAAACGTGCATTGTTCGCGCAGACTGATATGAAGCATTCTAGACAATAGATCCCGTCGGATTAGGCACAACAAATCACAACTTGAAACAGTGGACCAATTACACGTCACGTGGGGCGCAGTCACCCCGCCGGTCCCAGGCACCCCGGGTCGCAAACACCCCGCGGGCACAGTCAGCGGCAAATCGGTGAGCGTCTAGAGTACCAATTCAAAATATTCAGAAAAACATAAAAGCAATTTGAAGTACCTACGCGTTTAGAATCATCTTATTGTAAGCATCCAACAATGATAATCTACTTAAGAGTTTGTATAGGTACTACTTTTGAGAGCTTTGTTTGCTAAGATACATTTTAACACGACTTATCTTATAAGTATAACGGTTCAACGGAACGGAATAATTAATTAATTGACTGTTTCAGTGGCGCGGTGGGCGGTCCGCGGGTCCGAGGGGCCTAGTGGTTGTATGTTGTGCAACCACTTTCTCCTTGGCCAAAAAATATCTATATATGTATGTCTATTATATTAAGCATATCAGCTGTCCACGGGGCTAGATTTTGTTGTGTTAATTGTTCGTAAATATAATATTTTTTTAATTTTAAATAATTTAAAGACGCAAACAATACTAATTATTATGCGAATTGCGTGTACCTAATCGTTTTTTATCTAATATCAAACTGCCGAGAGGTCTTACAGGATACCCAAAGCATGCAGATTGTTTTGACAAATCTAGACTCATATCGATTTGAGGCCGACTGTACCAATCGCCCGTTTCCAACCCGCGCCCGCTGACAGCCCATACGTCACGCGGCCCATTACTGCACTCATCCATACGACACCTTCCCATTACATCCAGAATTATTGCACGTAAATAAAATTTGTGTCTTAGGTTTTTTAAATTTATGAAGAATTTTTGGCAATCCAATACAATTCACAGATAATGACAATTTATTTATGCGCATGATTGAAATTACAAACTCGTATAAAGGTAGGTTGTGAGAACATAATTATAATTCTTAAACAAATTATGTACGTAAATCAGAGAAATAAATAAAATGTGCCTGTGTGTGTGTGTGTGTGATGTGTGACCTATTTATCACTTGCTGTGCATTATTACATTTATTTGCAGGCACTTTGTTAAAAGTTCATAAAATTATAGTTACGTACAGGAGCGGTAAGTTACATTACTTTGATATACAAGAATCCGTGTTGGCTAAGTGGGAGGACACTCGCCTTTCATTCCGAAGGTCGTGGCTTCAAACCCCGACACACATCTCTGGATTTTTCTCCTGAGACATTTATGTGCGCTTTAAACACGTGCTTTAACGATGAAGGCAAACATCGTGAGGAAACCGGAATGTTCTGAGAACTTTAAAGAGTTTGATGGACATGTGACATTCACCAACCCGCACTTGACCAGCATGGTGAATTAAGGCAAAACCTCTCTCGCCAAGAGAGAAGTCCCTGTGTCCCAGCAGTGGGAACGTTAATAGGGTGATGATGATGATATACAAGATACAAATCATTTATTTCCAGTGTTTAAGTTTGCAGAGCGAGACCCTCTAGCACAGGTATTACATTTCTTTAAAGAGGGTCCTATACCACTGTAATATATTAATTAATTTAAGTTAAAACAAAGCAAAGCAATAAACTATGATTATTAAGTTTAGAATAGCATCTTAGAAAAATCTTTGAATGATTTGATTTTAAAAATTTTAATACCAAGAGGGCTATGTCTGGGTTTTTCTAAAAGATTGATTTAGTATTAAGGATCACGGAGAAGGATGACCTCGGCCACAACCAAGCGGATGAGCTCGTTAGAGTGGGGATTGGTATGCCCCCCCCCCCCCTATAGCACGAATAGAATAGAATAGTAGGTCTTTTGGGACCAACATAAAGGTCCTTTGGGGCCAAAATATTCTTCAACCAAATTGTCTATTAACTCAACTTAAGGAGGGGTGAAAATATACTACTAACAATATTACTTTTAAATTGATCATATTTATTAACAATAATAAGACTTAAATCGTCAAATCATGGTATGTTACCCGTTTTAAGTCATAGTACCAATAATATTGAATAATAAAGTACCTATCGATTATATTATAACAGAAATATTTCCAACAATAAATAACTTTGTAAATGATGTGAAGTTATAAAAGTGTGGAAACTGTGGCTTCATTGATCTCGTATGTGCGAATAAACCATTAATTTATCTGTAATCTAATTACCCCGAAAAGTAATTTATTCCCGTGGAAAAACACCGAGAACTCGATCTGAATACTAAGTGAGAGTACTATGTACATAAGTATAGTGTGTGATTTCTTATGATATATAATTCTTTTACTCTAATTATGTCAACGTTTTTTTACATAGTTAAAGAAACGTGTTTTTGTGTACCAAATTAGCTTCCATACGGGATTTATTTCGCGTGGAAAGGGTTCAGTAGGACAATGTTATTTTAAAAAGTAGTTTTTATGCTGAGTTTTAATTATAAGGGTTCAGTACATAAAGGCTAAAACGGGACCTTTTACTTCGTTGTCTATCTGTTTGTCAGATTTAGTTTTTTTTAACTAATTGAATCTTCTGCGTAACAAATTCAGAGATTAATTATTTCTGCGCTTTTCAAATCAGTCTATACGGTTTATGAGTTTAAATTACACTTTCTTCTCCATTTAATATATTAATCGTTATTTTAGAGCCTCTTACGTACTAGTAATGAGATATTTAATCTGACTACAAGTTAGTTTTTTTACATATTAATTTTTGTATAAAGTATTATCAGAGGCCCAGCCGTCTCAAATAAAAATTACACTTTCTTCTCCATTTAATATATTAATCGTTATTTTAGAGCCTCTTACGTACTAGTAATGAGATATTTAATCTGACTACAAGTTAGTTTTTAACATATTATTTTTTGTATAAATTGATAATACTTTATACAAAAAATAATATGTTAAGAATTATTTGAGAGGCCCAGCCGTCTCAAATAAAAATACAACAGACGGACAAACAGACAGATGTTCTCATATTTCTATATCCTGTTTTCCAATTGAGGCTCGGGACCCTAAAAAAACATAAACAAATTCATCTAAACAAAGTCCTAGATAAACTATAAATATTTATAAGAAAATCAGCATAAATATCAATGTTAAAGTACAGGAGCGCCGACAGGCATGGCTGGGGCCGTATTTACAGTGGCCCGTTATTGGTACCCCGGGGCCGTATCCGGCGTCCCGCGCGACACATTCCCCGCCATCATCCCAGCGCACCTCGACAACTCTCATACAACAAATCTCACATAAACACACTCTCTCTCCCATCACAATACGGTCCGATTTCCCCCGCAATCAATTCCAATGTCAAAGCATGCCGCCCGGTGATTCCATCGCCGATAAACGAGCCGCTCCCCCAAAACTGACCCTAAACGCTCACCTATAGGGTTGAATCGCTCATGTTTGTGAAAGAAAGCCCCAAGATATAGGGTAACACGCCGATAATCGCCCCGTCCTGAATAATGAATGTCTGTGTCAGCTAGGTGTGGACGGGACGCGGCCCTAATGCGCGTCTACGTCTCCTGCGACGCAAATAGCCAACTGCCAACGGCTTATTTATTGCCCGGTGCAGAGGGGCCTTTAAAATCGCCAAGGAGCAAACGAATTATTTATGTCGTGATTTAAAATAGATGTATCGAGATCGTTATCCCCGTGCTCATTTGTCGCTTTGTAAAGAGATTAAACGATGAAAGCACATGTTGTTTTGAAAAGCTATTATATTAAAACCGTTAATGGTATTTCCAAACTTTGGGTTAGATAGCTTACAAAAATATCCTTTAGAAAATGAAATGAACAATGGTGGTAGAGTTGAGCTAGGATTTATGAACCCGGAAAGTGTCGTGGGCCACGCGTGGAACAATGACGCGAAGTTCGGACAATTACCCTAATAAGACGCGTGAAAGGGCGCTCGGACAAAGGGCTGTCGTTAGAACACGACACTGCGCGCTGTCTGCTTTAATAGGTGTGCGACTTACCTAAACTTGTTTAGTATAATTTGAAAATGGTTTGAGAGATAATCACAGAATTTTGTAAGAAAATTTACGTGTTTTGCAAAATACTAAGCATGCCCATTTTGATCACAAAGTTTTACTCGTCCTACCACAAAAAAAAATCAAAGTGGTCGAGAAGTACAAACGTATGTTAAATGAGTTTTTGCTAAAATAGGTCTAGATAGTAATATGCTCCAGGGGTTAGAGCTTTCAACCCTCCTGGTCTTTGAATGTTTTTATTATTGCGTTTTTAATTAAATTTTATTATGGGTTTTAAGTGAAGAGCGTTTAAGTGGGAGCACACTGGACTTTCGTTATGAAGGTCGTGGGTTCAAACCCCGCCAGATCTCTGTATTTGCACCTCTGTTAATATCTTCTTGTAAAAATTATGTGCGCTTTAAGTGTTTTACGGTGAAGGCAAAACTTCGTGAGTAAGGAAACCGGCAGTTTGAAGGACATGTGACATTCACCAACCCACACTTCGCCAACGTGGTGGCGAGCTAAGGCCTAATCCCTCTCGTCAATAGAGAAGTCCCTGTAACCCATCAGCGGGAACCTAACCTAGGGATGCTAATACCACATAATAATAAATAACTAATGCTATTTTGTTTTATCCAGATCTAATATGGCCTACTTACGTAAATAAATTTTTATCCGAATAATATTTGCAAAGAGATAATTAAATTACATACACAATTTAATAATATGAAAACAACAGAAATATTATTTGTTTATCAAATCAAATCATCAGATCTATGTTCCGCAACAGCGGTTTAGAGATATTTCAATTGGCAGCGGCGCACCGCGACTAGCAGACCGATAATCCTAAAACGTCAAACTTCGCTCCAGAAGTCTAGAGTCTAGCTAGGTGTTCTGGGGAAGTCGAAGTCTAGATGGTCTAGAAGTTAGATCTGTTCCCAAATAGTTTTCCCCCGAGACCTTCTAAGCTGTGATAGTTTGAGTCTTGATTACGAACTCTTGATTTTATGGTACCTTAGTACTCTTTTTTAACGAAAAAACAACTTAAAACATTTTAAGAATAATTAATAAATGAACAAGT
The DNA here is from genome assembly GCA_929108375.1 of Gymnoscelis rufifasciata. Lineage (NCBI taxonomy): Eukaryota > Metazoa > Arthropoda > Insecta > Lepidoptera > Geometridae > Gymnoscelis > Gymnoscelis rufifasciata. Next base: position 15,348,257 of record OV815314.1, read on the forward strand.
AAACATACCAATTTATCGAAGAAGAGCATCACTGTACTGCTAGTATAAAACTGTATTACAGCTGTAATACAGTTTTATACTAGCACAGTGGACTATCATAATGTATCTCTAGGTAGTACTATAAATTGTTAATATTGATGTATTTAATTTGTAAATGTATATACATCATGTAAACAAAATTTAGCTATTATTTGTAACCAAAACCTAATTTGTAACCTAGTTAAGGCATATTGTACAAATATTTTGAAATAAACTTTTACTTTACTTTACTTTACTTAAAGAATGCATTTTTTTTATTTGCATGCTATATACCATTACATTACCATTGCATTTAGAGTTTACTACTTGCATTTGGAAATTGTCCGAAAATATTAATTTATATATTTAATCTTGCTGCTCCATATTTTCCAGACTTACAATCCGATTTTTTTTAGTAAATGAAATAAAAAGGGTAGTTATAATGCCAACGAATCCGAAATTGGGAACTGCCAACATAACACGTTTTATCATAAAACATATGTATATCGAAACTTTAATCTAACAATAGGCTTTTCTTTGATTAGAGTACTTACCTAAAGTAAATCTACTTCAATAATACTATACTTGTAATACCTTAAGAGAAGACTCCGTGAATAAGCCCTGAGCTACATATTTTCAAGGCTCAACATATTGTCCGAAAATCTAGTCTACAGAAAGAAAACTATTAAAATAAAATATTTTTTAGATTAATTTCCTACACTTATTTTTGACGCATTAAATTTTCTTGCAAAATAGCCCAAAAAATAAAATAAACAAAGAATAACAAAGATACTTAGCTAGCTCAGAGTAACGCAGCATACGCCACTCACAGGTTGATTGCCTGTTACGTGCGCCTCGCGGGTAAAAGGAGGGCGGGCGGGAGATTGCGCGGTCGTCGCGGCTCCAGCATCTATTCTCATCTTAGGTTTCTACTAACTTTCTTAACAACTATAGACTACATAAAAATCTGAAATAGATAGAAGCATTTAATTAGGAATCTTTAGTAAAACAGGGTTAGTAAATCACAGGTTCATTGCCTGTTATGTGACCCTCATGAGTAGTAGCGAGGGCGGGCGGGAGATTGCGCGCCGTCGGCGCCGCGGTTGCAGCATTGATTCTCAGTCCTTTTTTTATGATAGATAAGTACCTGATGTAAAGTGACGATGTGGTCTAAGATGGATCATGAATACCTAGAAGGTAGATGGCTTCTCCGGACCTCATTACGAAACACGAAAAAAATCGTTTCACGCAATGGCCCAGCCCGGAGGGTGGTGACAAGCCGCGGCCGAAGCCTCCCACCAGAGACTGTTCTTAGCACCACCCGGAGGTCACGTGTAAAGATTCAGAGGGCTACCACTTACCGACGTGAACAGACAAAACCTCATTGCTGTAGGAGTGTATCGAATTCAATTCCGGTTTCAATACTGTACGATTCTAGGTCCAAACCAGTATTTACCAACCGCACCTGGTAGGCGTGTGGTTCCTATGATAATAATATCTTTACTATTAGGATTTCATACTATGTGTCGATTACGATGACAAACGTGTAGAAGTTTAACTTTGTTGCCGGGCGCAGGTTCCGTCCCCTACGTGACTTCTAAAGTCGTGCAGTTTTAGTGTTTTAGTACAATGCTCTGTATTTTATTAACCCAGCATAGGTGTCTATTCTCTAACTATGTATATAAAATCGATTTCGCATGTGTGTGTTTACTCACATAGACGACAATCTAAGTAGCTCATTTCTCAACCGATTCTTATGTAATTTTGTGAGTAGGATTCAAATTCTAGTAGTTTTTAGTTACTGTTTGTTTATTATTATTTCGGCTTATGTTTTTCAGATCTCGATAAAATAGAGCTGATAGTCGTTTTCACAAACAGTTCTGAAAATGTATCGCTTCTAAGACGAGACATAGACCAAAACAGAGCTAAATGTCTTTGCATAAGAAATTCATACCTTGATAACTAACTTTATGAAACGCTGGTTAAAACGGGTACTTAACCACTTATGTATATATAATCTATTGTCGTAGTTCTCATGTGTCGGTATGTCTGCGGCACCCCTATCATAGTTGGTTGATAAACGGCTGCCGACTTCAAAGTGGCGGGCCGCGGCCAGGTCGCGCAAAAAGCCGCTTTGTGTCGGCGTCAGGTGTCACGCGCACGCCGCCCGCCCTCGGCTCATACCCCAGTCGACTGGTATACCTACTGACTACTTTCAGGGCAAATTTCCTACACGTGTAAATATATGGGTAAAATGGTTATTAAGAGTTAGCTATAAAGTTGTCATGCGGCTTTCGAAATCGATCACAATGAAGGTTTAGTCGACCGTTGCGTCGCAGACGCAACGTTGTGATTGCCGTTGCCTCGAATTGAGAACCTTCTCCTTTGATTTTTCGGTTAAGAATTAGAAAGACGTTAACAAATTAGAAAAAGATAAACCGACCAGATCGGACAGTTGACCGATTAAAAACTTGCATTACGACACCTGCGCCCAAAGGGCCGGTTAGAGCGGGCTAGGATTGGATAACTCGTGTAGCGGCTTAGCGACGGCCAACGGCTTAATAATGTTGCATTTTAACTCTTCCGTTGAATCCAGTTAGGGAAAATTCATCACAAGAAAACAACAGCATCTTCTTGGACTAAAACATCAAATAACTGCAATCAAAACCAGAGCGAAAGCTAGTATTAACAAACCCTTTTCATTATAAATACGATCAATGAGCGAGACATATTTTCAGGTGTGGCTGAGCTAAGATTACAATTTTATAACGATAATGACTCTTACCAACCCGGACTTGGCCAGCGTGGTGAATCAAGGCCTAATCTCTCTCGACAAGAGAGAAGTCCCCGTGTCCCAGCGTCAGTAACGTTAATAGTGCTGCTTAAGATGACGCTTAGCTTCCAATAAAACATGGTAATAGTATAAATCACATCAAAAACTTAGATCATAAAATTCTAGTTTAAAAGACGACATTTTTACAGCGGATTTTCTGATGACTCCCCTGAACTTGTACAATATATTACTGCTTGCATCATTAAAATGTTATAACCGATATTTCACGGCGAAAATTCTCTGGAGTATAAGTCGTGAATGTGTGAGCGAGTGAAAGAGTTCTTAAACGTTTTGATTACCGTTTCAACGGTTTCAAAGGTAACCTACCTTTCGTGTAATGCCGTCGGAGAATTAGTATATTATAATTAGAACAAATATAATATATTAGTAATTAGAACAAAAATTAGTTTCAGAAACATTATCGTTATCAAAGTAGACCACAATAAAGAAATATTTTTATTTCTGGATCTGAATACGAGTTAATTTTTGTTCATAAAACGATTCTATAGTTTTTTTTTAATATTTTATAAGTCAAGTAATCAAAGTTAAATTTCAAAGTTGCGGCATTGGGGACCACATTAAAGAACCTATTGCAACTAATTTTTTATATTATCAATTAATGGCTATTATTATGACTAAGGATTCTTAGATTTTAGTACAAAACTACTTGGTTTGTATATTGGTGCCTACAAAATACAACATTATTGATTTATCTGATTCATTGGATTCAATAATTCATTTCAATGGATTATTTTTAATACGTCTTTTACGATAGTTAATGTTGTAAATTAAATCCCTTTTTTTCTACTTCGGTCATAATTTTAGACGTTAAACGACTATTTGGCTTCTAGTGTTTAGGCCTCCTTTAGATCTTCAATAATTTCAGTCAGAAACAAACACAAGGTAAGCACAAGCTAAGGGCAGAGGTAGGTAATGGGGTAGGTAAGGTAATTTACGCTCAATAGCTCCTTCAAGTGGTGAGCAATTAAACGTTTTGTAAGGGCCTTGTTCCAGCGACACAATTCTGACCTAATATTAAGGCCTTGAAACTCTATCTTGAGTAACCAAGACCTCTCAGTTAGCAATATATTAATGTAGGCATGTCCTTGAATAATCTGTATGTAAATTTAATAAGGGTGATAGATACTTGGGTCTTGCTATTCGAACCATCTGAGCTCCTTTTACGGAGGGCGGATGGCCGTAAAGTTCGTTGTCTAAAGTTCTCTAACGGTGACCACGAATTCTCAAGTATAGAATGGGCACAGCTAGATAAATGATAAGTGGATTGGATTGCTCACAATATAACTTTGGTACTCTTCGAAACTGGTGCTGCAATTGAAATACCTCAATACTCCGGTGGACAATGATGATATCTGTAGGTTGTAAGAGCTTCTGTTCTTAATTAAATATTGTATTCAATTGATTATAAGAAGTAGAAGTAGCCAATGTCACTTATCAAGCTTTAGAAAATCTTTGCACCAAATTTCATTAAAATCTGTATTGGGCCTGTCATTGAAGTTTCACCTACGACACAAGTCTAACCACTTTGTATATACATAGTAGGTGTTGCAATCATAAAAAAATAACAAGCCGTTATATATAGGTACTAAAATCTTAATTGTTAAAATTATTTTGATATTATTATTGCGTTACCTACCGTAATATGTATCCCATCAAAAACAATACTTGTCAAAAAAACCAAGTCGCGCAACTCAGTTGTTCTGCGGTAAAAAGTTGTGAGATCCAAGTAAATCCAAGTCTTCAAATTTCGTCTCAAAATTCTTTAATGTTTTATATAAATATATTAAGACTTGGCCATCAATAATTGAATTTACACGTGTTTTTAGGCGATTGACTAATTACTTGAACGAATTAATTTACATTTAATTCTGAATAAATGAGCATTTGTTAGGAGGCTTTAGTAATCTACATATTTTATTCTATCTAGCTTTGTATTTTAATTATAATTATTTTATCATTTACTTATAATATATATAATATGACTGCCTCGGTGGCGCGGTGGGCGAATGTCCGCTTGCAGAGCAAGAGGTAGCGGGTTCGATTCCCGCCGAGGGTAAAATTGTTTGTATGTTCTGCAAGCACTTTTCTCCTTGGTCTGGGTGTTTAATATGTATAATAAAAATATCTATATATGTATGTATATCATATTAAGTATATCAGATATCTAGTGCCCGTAACACAAGCTTAGAGCTTACCACGGGGCTAGATGTTGTTGTGTAGATTGTCCGGAAATATTTATTTATTTATTTATTTATTTATTTATAATAAAAAAATTAAGCGTCGTTATAGGACTCCTGCTGGCCAACGGTCGGGAGCGGGGAGCAGGTCCTTGTGCTATAATTAGAGGTACATTGTTCAATGTCCACGGGAAGCAGCCTGTGCTGGGCCGCGGTGCGCGCGAAGTGAACTGTGGCTAAACGGTTATTGATTCAAGTAGTGTCGCTCGAGCACCGTAATATCAACTGAACCGAAAACTTTGCTCATGTCATTTTCCCTCAGTGCCAGTAGTTGCTTGTTAGTTTTTGTTTGCGTGAGCTGTTGGCTACAGTTGGCTTGTGTTGGCGATGCTAGCCAGGTATGTGAGTACCGGAGATATTAGCAAGATGTGTTTATTTTCAGTCACTTGAAAGTAAGAGATAATGTTTAAAACATTGATTGATGTTTGTTTAGTATGATACAAAATCATTTATTTCCTTTGTTTTAAAGAATCTTAGAAACGTCATAAAATACAATAAACACAAACACATTGAAAATACTTATAGATAAATAGGATATTTATTTATCGTATCGGTCGATACGTTTTTTTTTTAAATAGAGCGATTAGAAACTCTAGCTAATTTTTAATCTGATAATTTTTACAATAATTTTTAATTTGTAAAAATGTACTCTAGTCTTGTTTTTAATTTGTTGTTGGAGTAAATTCTGACCGAAGCAGTTTTGACGTCAAGGTATTTTATAATAAGTTTTTTTACAAATATTGTTTTATACATATACTGTAAAGTATGATGTTCACTGCCAAACAAAGGGTTTCCACGTAGATTTACAATTATTTCGTTTTGAAACCGTTGAAGGCTTCCAACGTGAGCTCGCAGCAATTCCCAAGTCATCCATTTATCTAACAGGTGGACGTCCTACACTGAAACTGAAGTCTCCAGTTGAAAATTATTTGCCCAAACGATCTTCTTCTTCTTTTCCGTTACGCTCTTGACAGAGCGGTCGTGGTCGTCATGTGTCGGCGGTGTGGGAAGATGATATTCGCCTCACGACAGCGCGCCACTTTTCTCTGTTGGAGGTCATCCTACTGCAATCGTTTAACAGTCCCCCTACGGTAGTTTTTATTTGGTCTGTCCATCGTATGGGAGACCTTCCTCGCGGCCTTGTGCCCTCTACCTTTCCTTGAACAACAAGACGTTCGATGCCCAAACGATACGCCCTACAAAAAAAAGTACTTAATATTTATTAATAAGAACAGAGCGAAGTCTTCCTCGCCTACTTAACACAAGTGTCACCCTATAAAAATACAAACATGTCAGTGGATTACTTTATTGGACATCTGGCATACTTACTCATACCGTTAATTTTAACAAAGAGTTTATTTACAATTAACGACCCATTTCTGTGTAAGGGTGCAAATGGGGTTGTCTGTTTGGGTCATATAAACCTTTCACTTTGTTCTTTGTCCATTGTCTGAGCAAAATACTTATAATAATTTATAACAGAAAATATTTCTGAATAAATAACACAGCATCACCTAACCCCAAACTAAGCAGAGCTTGTACTATGGGTGCTAGGTGACTGATATACTACACAGATATTTTTTTTGTAAATACAAACATACAATTATAATACAAAGAACTTGTTCAAAACATTTCTCAAAGAATTAGACAGAAGAGCCAATTATAACAACAGTACCCTCAACAATCTAGTAGCGATAATATCTATTTAAATCTGATCGCTCCAGTCAAAAGAATCCCCTGTCGTTTCTGAAAGGGAACGCTCAAGACTTTCGCAAAATATTTCCAATTGTCTCTTTTGTAGGGATGCCGCGGGAGATTTCTGGAATAAGCCCCTTCAAGAGAATCAGTTTCAGTGCGAAGCAGCATATCGCTGGGATATTTATTTGTCTGTATGAGAGAGCAAGTTATTCATAATCGTGTGGAAAAGACACCTGTTCTTTGATCGAGCGGGGCTTGATACGGGCTTGAAGGACGGGCCACCAACATTTAGGTACACTCAGAGACAGAACGCTGAATATTTTGTTTCAGGCTGACGTGATACTAAATAATTCATATTTCCGGACTAATCAATCAGCATCCCCTAACCCCAAACTAAGCAGAGCTATGGGTGTTAGGTAACTGATATACTACATATATACATTTTTTTGTAAGTACATGCATATATTACATAGAAAACACCCAGACCTGAAACCCGAAATTGTAGATCGTACAAAATCTAGTCCCGCGGCGGGAATCGAACCCGCAACCTCCTGCGCCTCAGGCGGACTTTCGCCCATAGAGCTCGTCAGAACGGCGAGTCTCGTTGGTATGACGTATTTTTTTAATAAGTTTTGAACGATTTGAACCTAGCATCTAACATCGTAGCCAGAGGCAATTTTGGATCGCGAGACTTTCTCTATTCTTTCAACCACCTATTCTTTTGCCCTATCACAATATTCTCGATATCCAAAGCTGGGGAGAAAGAATAAGGGTCTTTGCGCAGCTGTGGGGTAGGGTTTTTTGTTAGTTTAACAATAAGCGCTAAGAAGTTACATTGTTTAATCAGGAAACTCTATTTAAATACGAGGACTTAATTTGTTTCTAATTTGTTGCAGCTTTAAGTATAAAGAGAAAGCACGCCAGACAAGATAAGATTTTAAGTTATAATCGTTATGTATTAGGAACTTCACTGAAATAGAAAGCACACACTGTATTTGTAACAAACTTTTAATAAAACGAGCTCTTGATAAGTATGTCACATTTTACAGGCCTCTTGTATTTCAAGTATTTTTGTTAAGGCTTAGATTTATTTTCAGGCAGTCTTATTAAAATAAACGTAAGAAAAACATTGAAAGAGGAATATAATAGGCATTGAAATAGGGATTTTAATAAGCTTTGTAAAGTTGAGATATTCCAATATCAGCCTTTAGGAACGGCCAAAATTTTACGGTTATTTTAGGATTTTATTACAAAGGATAGAAGAATATACAAAAAAAAATTGTCCGTTTTTTAGATAATAAAAATAAAAATGAAGCCGTATTTAAATTTCTTGCAAATGTGAAATAAAAAGTAACAGTGCATTCAAATTTCGCGTGGCCTAACGATGTTGTTACTTATTAAAGTAATACATACGGACTAGACAGCATAGCTATTTCTTCATCATGATAATTTTCAAGTCTCAAATTAGTATACTGTTTATTCAAGCAATTACTGAGTATTTTTCACCAAGCACCGCTATCACTTGTGTCGTCGCCGGTACCCACGCGTTTCGGCATGGATGTGTACTCGCATTGTGCGCTTTCTAAACAAATCGAGAAGGCAGGCTGTTCTGGGGCAGTCAATCAGGCGCACAAAGGGACCCATCGCGCCGAATAAAGGATCCAATGAAAACAACCTTACCCCCCTCCTCCCCCCGACAGTAAGGTGTAGCCATATGCGGCTACACTTCATAGAATATTTTCTAGTGTCAATCAAACATGGCTAGGTTTGATTGCAAATATATTTGTGTATAAATATAACTAAATATTTCCGGATAATCCAAACAGCAACATCGAGCCCCGTGGTAAGCTCTAAGCTTATGTTACGAGTACTGGACATCTGATATACTATTAATAGACGTACATATACTATGTATGTATTTGTTATTGTGGCTAGTGTTCGATACCAGGGTGTCTATTTCGCAAACAAATATTGATCTTGTTATTTAATGTATATTGCTGAAATTTGAAAACAATAACCGTTTCATTTTAGAGGTTATAGCAAAAATCAGTTACTGCTCTTATAATGACCCTCCAGTGATTTACCATACTTCTTAAAATTGTTTTCTATGTAAACTGTAAATGTGACTTTGTAAGACTTGATAAGAAAATACTAATGGAAGCAAGTTTCTCGATGAAAGAGAACAGCGATGTGTCTGCAGCTTTACATCGCGACGCTGGTGCTTGTCTGACACACATGTACATGTACCTTCTTTATTCACTGTGTTTTCAAGTATTCCGTGATTATTTCTTTGAGTCACTAAATAAAATCGCTCAATGAGCTTTGAATAGTGATTTATTTACAGGACCTAGTTCTATTTAGATTTACAGATTATATAGTTATTTATGTATGTATCATCATCAACAACACCCTATTAATTGTCGAATTGGCGAATGTCATCTGCCCGCAGCGCCGACACTTGACGACCACGAGTGCTCTGTCAAGCGCATTACGGAAAACTTTACTTTTTTACTATAATTTATTGCTTAAATCACCTATACCGTATCCACACCGCTATAAGCACCTTGTTCGACATCGATATTACAATAATACGGTCCAATAATTCAATTTGATGCAAATTAGTGAGTTCTGGGCCCGCGCTGCGGCGGCTTCAGATAAAATAACTAATATGGCGAACTATCGCCGCCGCTCTGTCATGTTTAGAGAATAAAATGAATATTGAGACGGAGTTTGATTAAACCGTTATTGGGAATAGTTGAGGTTTGTGATATAGTTGCCAAGTTTTTGGCAATAAGTTGTGAAGCTAGTTTGGAAATTAGCATTTGGGAACGATTGTAGGGCGAAAGGTTGAGGTGGGCGCAGGCAGAGGCTCGCTGTCGGGTCACCCCACAACTACAACCTACAAAACACTTATTTCTAATTGTATTACGATATTTTATACAAAGCCTAGAAACGTCACAAAACATAACTATTTTTATATTTTGGTAAAAGTATTGTTATTGTAATACTACTTATAACACTTTCGTATCTTGCACACGGGTCCCCTTCTTTTTCCCAATAATCATATCCATTCAGAGTTGTCTGGTAGTGATCGCTCTTTAGCGATAAGACCCCCATTTGTCACTAGTCCTATGTGTTTATGTATTGTTTGTGTTTTTTATAATTATGTGTGCAATAAAGAATATTTATCTTATTATTATCTTATCATAACTACTGCTACCACATCACATCGAAGCGTCTAATATGACTGTGTAATCAAGCAGTGGTTACGTAAGAATAGTGTCACTTGCTGTTTTTTTTTGTGGTTGCGTTTTGGTTGCGATGTGATTGCGTTGATAGCGATAGTGCGCCTTGCTTCGCGTTGTGGTTCGAGTTGCTAGGTGCTTATAGAGGGCTTTTATAGGTCTGATGTGTCTGTCTGTGACATCATAGTTCCGGAATGGATGAAGCGATTTCAATTTAGTTTTGTTAGTATTAAAGAAGATCTACGAGAAAGTCTTCTTAGATATGTTTGATGAAAATTGGTTGAGTCATTTAGAAGTTATGGTAGGTGAAAGTGGGGTATAAGAACCGCATATCTGCAAATATACTTGAATGGAGTCTCAAATGAAAGCTTTTATGGAATCTAACCTAGTCTAATCTAGCCGTGGAATCGGTTTTTTTTTTATTTAGTTTATATTATTTTTATGTTATATCCATATAAAATATACGACCGAGCAATTTGTGTGGTTGTTGTGTCGCGTGGTTGTGGCTCGTGCGGGCGCGCCGCGGGTCCCGGGGGGCGCGGGGGGCGGTAGCTCGCTCGCGGGCTCACACCTAAGCCCTATTTACCAACAGCTAAAACAGCCCGTTTACGTCGCACACGACCGGGCAGCCGTACGAAGACGAAACTTCAAATTGGCTTGTTAAACGGTTAACTTGGGTGTTTGAAAGTCAGTTGTCATAAGATACTAGTTATAATGTCTATGTCGAGGAGAGAAAATTGCAGCGAATTTATAGTTACGATCTTGCGAATGATAAGACCACAACAAAGAACACTAAATTATTAAGGGCATGTTTCACCATCTATTACCTTGAATTAAATTAGTAAATGTCAAAATAATAAGCTATTTCGCTCAGTCATTATATGTGACGAAGCGAGTTAGCTGTTGATATAACTAACGATTGCTTATTTACTCGGATGTTGTGTAATAAAATTAAATTTTATCAATAGATACTAATAAACAACCACCACGAGTAGGTATATATATTATCAAATCAAATCAAATCACTATCACTATTTGTTTTTATTTAACATTTAGTACCCAAATAATATCGGACACGTTATTAACAAATTGAAAAACAGAACGGCCCAACTTTTAAAACAATTTCATGTCACTCCACCACACTGAGCGATATGACAATAAATTATTTTCTTTAATCATGGAAAATAAAATGATTAATTGTGAATCAATTTGCAATAATAATGATGACTCGGGCGGCCACGGTCGACGGTTCCTTCCATTTGCAATTAAAATATGAGTTTGTGGTTTCGCTATCGGCGTTCACTGATCTTGTATTTCATATTTATTCAAGTTTAGTTATACCAGTTAGTAACTAGTTTATTGAATACAGACCGTGTATCAAAAAACGCAGCGAGGGGCGCCCACTAACAAAATGGACAGATAATTTAGTGAAAGCTGTTGTTACAATTTAATCAATTGATATATGATATATTACTCAATGTATTGTGTATCGAAGGTAGTTCTTCCCAGAGATATAGAATTGCAATATTAGTATTGTGGGCGGTGGATACAGCTCGGCTTGTCCACTTGGCAGTCGCGGCCGCCCGCTCGGACTGCACTGCAGGCGGCAGAATGATTCGCACCATTAGCATTCATATCAATTGTGTTGCGTAGCGCACTGCGCGCCCTCTCATTAATATACCAAACAATTACTGCTCCTCTATAAATACTACTGTATTTTTGTAGAAAAAAATAAAATTGATACATTCAAATGGTTGTCGTATCGGAATATATTGTGTACAAAAATTCAGAACTCAATCAAACTGTTTTAATAGGTGATGATTGTTAACTATCGCTATTGATCCTTTTACTATCAAGAACATTAAAACTTTGAGAAACATAGCTTGTCATGTTAAATTGTGATGTAATTTTTTACAATAACAAATTAAAATTAATGTTGTATATTTTATTCCAAATAGAATCACCGATTTGAAATACAAAACTGTAAAACAATACAACAACTTTATAGTAGATTCACCAAAATCAATAAACATTACCCCGACCACGAGTAGCCACTTATCTACGACTGTTGGAGATTACAACATGTGTTAATTCCATGCATTTTTCACAACTAAAATCTCCAACAGTCGTAAGTGGTAACTCGTGGTAGGGCTAATGTATATGTACAATCCAATATTCAAAAAAGCTAATAGATACGCTACTAACCCTTTCAGTCCACATGTTAGGCCGGTTCGTTGTATCCGCGCAGCGTACGGCCGAAGCCGTGCCGTTGTTTCAAGATATCGCCATTTTTCACCAGCTTCAGTTCTATACAGAGCTGATTTATCGACATCAGAACAACAAAAGTACATTGAATGTTGGATTGCGGCTTTTTGCTCGCTGTGCGGCGTATTCGCCATTTGCTATTTTGTAGAGATTTAACAGTTTAAAATTCAAGCCATTTACTTTCGAAAAATCATTGTGATCTCTCAAGTAAATTAAATTTTAAAAAAATGTGTAAGTATTTTTCCATTAAGTATACATTTTTAAAAGTAAAAGCAGGAAAGGTGTAAATTACGGATTAATTAAAAGTCTGGAAATTGTAGTCTCTGTAGTACACCACATATTAATTGTTATTGTTTGATGTTGAGGATGATGTTAGATCAACACAGCTTTAACAATGTTTCCTTTCAATTATTCAAAAACGACTTGTGTATTTAAGTATTTAATCAAATGCATGCATTATTTTTTTGTAATTTGGAATTCCGAGGACAAACGGAATCGTTTTTGTAATGTTCGGAGTTCTCTGAACAAACACGACAGAACAAAGCATCGACACTCGAATAAATCAGCCTGTATTAGGTAAAGCTAACACGGAGGCGCTGACAACTCTCCTACGCGTACAAGCGGGAATATTTCGATACTTTTGTTAACTTAAAATTAAAATCTTTGTAATTTGTTTTGGTTTTCTAGGGTTCTTTAACCAAAGGGTTAAACGAGATCCTATTACTGATATTTCGTTACCTGTCTGTCCGTCTGTCTCCAGGCATCTTAAGTCTGCCTAAAGCACCGTGCTAGATGGAGAGTTGAAATTTAGAGAGGTGATGTATTTCTGTTGCCGATATAACAACAAATAATAAAAACACATAATAAATAAATATATAAGAGGGCCCATATAAACCATTCTTTTTGGTTTTTTTTTAATATTCATTTAGTTAAGCAATTTTGAACCAGATCAGACGTTGTTGGTGGGTTGGGTGACAGCTGCCACAGCTCTGCCTGTATATGTTAAAAAAAATTTTTTATTTCGTAATATGTAAAGTCAAAATTGTTGGTATAAGTAAAGATCTATCTCATACTTATCAAATTTATTAGAGTACTGACCATTTCACTGCAATATTCAATATATTATTGTGGGAATCCACACGGTGGGCAGCAGCGTTATCTTGGCGCAGGGCACACTGCGCTCGGCGGCCCGCCCGCGAGCGTGCCGAGTACCAAACCTTGTCTCTAACATGACTACAATACAACCCAGCATCAGTGTGACATGCGGGAATTTAGCTGGAAACACTAAACTCAGCTATACGACTATAATTTGAACATTAAACATTTGAATCGACTTACAAAACTTTGTGATGAAATCCGGTGTTCTTAGTTTCACAATTTCCAACTAAAATTAGACGATGGTTAAAATAAAAAGTTCTTGTCTTAACTAACCATTGACACGTGTTGTATTGACTTAACTATTGCTTTGTTTACTCGGATTTAGTGAAATATTCTCAGCGTGTCCATTTTTTTGAAGTGAAACTTCTATAGAATCGTAGTGATTTCAAACCGGAAGCAAAAAGATGAAACGGAAATGGTAAGAGACACAAATACAATGCTTTATTTAAATTTCTTTGAGCGATACTTCGTAGTTGAGACTACGAAGTATCGCGCAAAGAGGTATTGCTGTATATTATTTATATTATTTTGTAAAAAATTTTATGTAATACGCTTTATTGAAGTAATATAAATAATCCGAATAATTACATATTATATGTTTGTTTCTCTTATCATTTTAGCAGATGCGTTCATTTACCCTTTTTTTCTATTCGATATTATATCATAATAATAGTTCGTAAGTAGTAGACTCCAATCGTGCGTCGTAGCTGACACACACACACTTTTTTTTTATTCTTCTTATTCTTTCGTCGATTTACTGAAGTTTCACTTCTATCGTGTGTGAATCGCACACACACCTTTTTTTTTGTGTTAAAACTTCATGAAGAATTTTATTTCGATTCGATGTTATTTGTGACTTAAACAACCGATGGGTTAAACCCACGTAATTACATTGTGGTTGCGATGTCAGTGCCTTGTTGGGTGATGTGGTTGCGTCGTTTTGTCGTGTGGTTGTGGTTGTCCCTAAAATTAGTTTTATGAATATAGATTTGAGAACAATGACGGGATCAAAGCCACTAGAAAATGCAGTAACAACAAAACAATAAAGAAAAACTTAAAATTGAAACAGACAGAATACAAACTCTGTCTCATGTTACTTACACTGAATCAGAACTGTATTTGTGGCTAGTAGATGAATGTTTTTGTATTTTTCATTATAGAATAAACTTTGACATCGTAAATAATATAAATAAAATAAAATTTCAATTGTTATTTCTAATATTGTTATTTGTAATCTTATATCAAACTAAATATCCATTATCGTACAGCATTTTTTTTTTGCAAATAAATACGTTCCATTTCAATTTATCAATAAGCGTACCTATTTATTTTATAAATTACAGAACTTACAATACATCTTCTTTCCCCAGATTCAAGCAAACCTTATTACTTAATAATCAGTAATTCTTTGGTCAATTAGCAACAGATAATTTACTTTAGTGAAGTTTGTAGCGTTCGCGTTGCGAGAGACGGCGCTGCCTCCTCTCACAGCATCACTGAGAGACCTCTACTCAGACTTTATTACTTTTACACTTTTACGTCTAATTTGTAATTTTTATTTTTTTGTAATTCTGCTTTCACGAATTTTTCGACTATAGTTTATTTAAATCTCTTATTTTGGTAGATATTCTTGAATGGTACCTACATAATTTTCAAGTAATTCGTATAATTTGCCGAAGCTTGATTTAATTATACGATTAACTCTAAATAAAGACAGATCAATATAAATTGTATTGCTATTGCTTAGTTCCTTTTTCTTAATTTTCATATTTACTTACACAAGGTTAACTTCCCTGAAATTGGACTAAATAAATATTTTTTTCTTTTTGGTGTTTATCAGAAGATTCGTCATTCGGTAAATTTTAGAAACGAGTCACTTACCATCTGGGGTGAATCTTCATTTCACCTCCCTCGTGAAGGCGGTAGTAAGGTATGAGTGAAGCCTTCGCAATACAATTGGCCTCGATCAATCTATAAGAGTCAAGGACTGTTTTTGCTTTTATAATATTCGTATCACATTCGATAATTATTTCGAAGGAGCCACTGGCGAGGCCGCTGGGTACATTCATTTCGATATTATTGTCGCCGGGTCCGGGCCGGGGGCGGGCCGAGGGCGGCGCGGGGCCGGGGCCCGCATCGCTCGTTACGGCTCAAAGACGCCTTTGTGCCGGACAGCGCTAATGATAGCTTGATAAAATTCATTGTTGAAACAACTGTGTTTTCATTCATTATGTTTTTTAAGTATCATTTGCTACTCTAAAGGTACATTAAACTGAATAACTGCAAAACTACTGTTTTACTCACTACAAAATTGTAAAAACTGATAAAGCAGTGTTGTTCTTCAAAGTTAACTTCGAAGTTAACTGTCTAGATATAGTCGTTTCCTTGAATACTATATTTTAAATCTAAAAAATATTAATTTTAAGTTTACCTGTCCATGTATACCCTCCTTAGTGATAAGGCCGACCATTGTACCACTTGTTTTTATTTATTTTGTTTTACGTGTTTTGTTTATGTTCCTATGTTGTGTAGCGTTTTGTATTGTATTGTATAACCCTTTGACTTCGACTTTGACTTAACTTTGACTTGAGGTGATGACCGCCAAAGCAAAATAGGCACAAATGCTGAACAAAGATTGAGAAAAGGGTTAGATATTCACTTGTATTACCTTGATCACAAGATTATTTGAACAGGTGCTCCACAGCACACGCCGGCCGGCGCGACGCGGCAACGCAACAACACAGCTGTGACTTAGAATTGAATAGAAAATACTTTATTACACACCAGATAAATAATACAATAAGAAATTAAAATAAACCTAGAATGCGTAATGGGCTTAATGTTTTTATTGGATGGTCATAAATGGATCTGCTCAGCTCTCGCTAAATACAGGGCTTGATAAACATTTATCTCACTTATAAACGAAAATCACGGAAATATATACTTAACTATTGTTTGTGAATAGTATATTAAATATGGCTTAGACAATAATTATTGTATTAAACTATTCCAACAAAAACTATGGTTATGCCATGGAACAATCGCTATTTCTGCGATGATAAAAATGGTTTCAGAACTGTTAGTGCAACTTAAATCTTAAATGCAATAAATATTTTATACAAAAACTTCCTCTGAGATGTCAGCTCAAGATATTAGGTATTTTAATTAGCCACAACTTCCAGATTTAAACTTAAAAGGCATAAACGCGCAATTATTTCCTCATAAAGATATTTCATCTGATAACAAATATTTTCAGTTCAAAAGAGTCGCCGTGATTCGCAAACTCGCAGATTTGTTTGAAACTTCCTCCAAGTTTTTATCGGAGCACCTGCCGCAAAAACCAATTATATCATTAATTTTCCCGCTTTTACATCTCATTTCATTCTTCCTATGTGGAGAAGATAAACAGCTTTATGTGGGAATGTGCCTTTTTTTTACTTTTAAGATATATAAATATATAGATATCTACGGGGATATTTATAAGATGACAGCTGGCAGCAGCAAACGTTGTTTTCAAAATGAAAAATAGATAGTAGTAACCGATTCTCAGACGTTACTGAATACGCATATAAAATTTGGTAAAAATCGGTAAAGCCGTTTCGGTGGAGTACAGTAACTAACAATGTGACATGGACATTTTACATATTAGAGATTTCATATAAGACTGACAGGAGGATAATAAAACAGCAAAATTAAAGAAAGTTTATCAAAACTTTCACATGTTTTGTTGAATTCTGTCGCACATTTAGTAAAATCTTTCCTGTGTATAGAGTTTGTGCGGAGTTAGTAATAAATATTTTCCTTTTTTTATTATGTATTAAGAATAGATTTCCGCTAAGTAGCGCCTTATTTGGAGATAAAGGGTGTTTTGGACGTTTGGTTGGCAGAGAGGCCTTCGTTTCCCATCCCATCATCAGAATATGTAAAAAAAGCAAAACTTCGATAAATTGAATAAATAAAATAAATATTGCCGGACAATCCACACAACAACATTTAGCACTGTGGTAAGCTCTAAGCTTGTGTCACGGGTACTTGACATCTGATATACCTCTAATTACTATTAATTTATTATTTTATCATAGGTATATAGACAATATTGCGTCGCAAGCGTACTTACTACGCACTGCCTCTTTGCAGTCAAATACCGTGAAATATACGCAAGTCCCGGTGTCCCAGCAGTGGGTAAATATGAGTGCTCATACATGTCGCACAGCCAAAAGGCTGAACGCAAGATATATTAATTATTGTTGTTTTTGATGTAGATTTATTAAAAGATATGTTTGGAAGAATTCCAACGCGCGCACCGCGGCGGAGTGCTGCGGTGCAATCAATAACATGTTGATGGGTTAATTTCCAATAAACTTGCACAAATGGAAGTCAAACAGACGAGCAAATATGGAGGCGCGTTACAGATGATTTCCGATAAAGAGTGGCCGGCCGCGTACACGGTCGCGGCGGCCGGGCGCGCCGACCGCGGGCCGCAGCCGCCTCCAACTGTGCTCTTATAGAGTGTCTTATGTCACGAAAACAAATATAAATAAAACAGAGTCACAGTGTAGGATGAATTTCGATGTGTTATCTAAAGCGTGAGTATGCAAGTTAGCAATTCGTTGAAGGTTTACAATGTATGGTAAAATTAAAAAATATGGCAATGAAATACTTACACGTCACTAAAATGGTCCTTTGACTAAATGACTGTAAAACAATATTATATTTGAGCAGTATTGATGACTTAAATTTGTATGTTTGATAGTCAGTAATGCATCTGTTGATGCCTAAAATAAAATACTTTATTATTATATAATAGCATAGTACATTTACAAAAATATATCTACTAGCATTAAATCTATTTATCAATAGCCACAACAGCTAAAGCCGTGTTGGCTAAGTGCGAGGACACTCGACATTCATTCCGAAGGTCGTGGGTTCAAACCCCACCACACACCTCTGAATTTTCCTTCTTGAGAAATTTATGTGCGCTTTAAACACGAGCTTTAACGGTAAGGCAAACATCCGTTCTGTCAACAAGTTCTGAGAACTTTAAAATAGTTTGAAGGACGTGTGACATTTACCAACCCGCACTTGGCCAGCGTGGTGAATTAAGACCTAATCTCTCTCGCCAAGAGAGAAGCCCCTGTGTCCCAGCAGTGGGAACGTTATAGGGTGATGATGGTGATAGCTAAATGGGTAGGTACTGTCTATCAATGGTGTCCGTCCATTTTTGAAAAATAACTGCATTCAATTAAATAAGTAGATGTTTTTTTTTGATGCCACTAACATATTATATCTAAAAACTCTAACCGATTTTTTTTGCCAGACCTAAATATCCAACCATTAACCCAGCACCACATTCGAGCGATAATATGTATGGAGCTGGCCACAGGAACGTAGCACGTACGTCTAGGACATAGAGGCTCATTTACGTTGCCGGGCGCGGTCATATGTGAACACAATGAAGGAAAGTAAACAATTGGTCTTTCGACCGGTGAATAATTCAT
Organism: Gymnoscelis rufifasciata; assembly: GCA_929108375.1. Classification (NCBI taxonomy): domain Eukaryota; kingdom Metazoa; phylum Arthropoda; class Insecta; order Lepidoptera; family Geometridae; genus Gymnoscelis; species Gymnoscelis rufifasciata. The sequence continues at coordinate 15,367,230 of OV815314.1, forward strand.
CGACATCGCTAGTGCGGGATCCGGCGGCCGGGCGCGGCGCCTCTGCTGCCCGCGTTTAATGGATTTTCCCGCGGTATCTGATATTTTCCATTTAAAAAGTATGGCCTCTGTCACTTCTCAAGGTTTAGACAATCAGTGTACTAATTTTCATTAATTTTTAATTTACCTTTAAACCCTACAATGTCACAAATAGTCTCGCAAACTTTACCTCTTTATAATATCAGTATAGATTAGGAGAATATATACCTCTTCCAGTATGCCATTCAAAATATGGCCGTAAGTATTTTTGGTTCGTTCCCGGTATCCATTGACCAGGTGAATAAAGTCCTAAGACACCTGAGTAAATACACTCAGGTGGATTAAGTACATGAACCATCATGGATCTAGTGGGACTATTTTTCCTCATTAGATCAGTTTTTTTGCTGGTTGGATTTATTGGGAAGTTCAATTGTCATTGGGTTTCGGACAAAAAATAATTCACATGCTTTTTTAAATAAAATATCATCCAATTAATGGTAATATACATGATGATTTTTATGACTTGGGTTACAGAAATAAACAAGGTTGAAAAGTTTTTATTCAACTGCTCAACCAGCTGTTATTGTGACGTATAATTTATTATCAATAAATTACTTTTAATGACTGTTAATTAACAGATTTGACACTAATTTAGATAAATGAATAACGTTTTATTATAATTACTTTGAAAAACCATTGCGCACTTGGCGTAATCATTTAGTTAGTAGCAGCTACTACTGCTAGCCGGATCTTGAAGCACTCGAGAGTCCTGCCGATGCCGGCGCCGGGCCGGAGTCGTGTCGGGCCCGTAGAGGCAATTTACATTCAGCAAATATCGGCCGCCGTGTTTTATATGCTAACTGCTGCTCGCCCGCTAATCCTTGCATACAGATAATCTAACTGAATCCCTCGCCTACTTACATTCACATACGTTTAGTAGCTCTATTTTTATATATATTTTTTTCAATGCTTGAGTATTTTTGTTAAGGTTGGTTTTTATTTGTAATAGCTGATAAAACATAATTAATAGGTTACTTTGCGGAAATTCATTCTAATTACCTAAATGGAACCAAATATTTATAAGTTTAGGTGGGTGCGGAATTAGTACTTGATATTTAGTTCCATTTAGGAATCTAAGTAATAATAATTTCGAAATTATCGTGAGTTTCACTATACAATTTGAAAACGGGACTTACTCACTAATATCACTGACCGGAATGTTCTGAGAACTTTAAACAGTTTAAGCGACAGTGGTGCAGGTGTGTGTGCGGGTGTGCGGTACAGGTGTGGGTGCAGGTGGGCGATGCAGGTGTGTGTGCAGATGTGCGGTACAGGTGTGGGTGCAGGCGGCCGATGCAGGTGTGTGTGAAGGTGTGCAGTACAAGTATGGGTGCAGGTGGGCGATGCAGGTGTGTGTGCAGTTGTCCGGTACAGGTGTGGGTGCAGGTGGGCGATGCAGGTGTGTGTGCAGGTGGCCGGTACAGATGTTTTCAGGTGGGGGGGCGGTGCAGGTGTGTGCAGAGGCGAATAGAGGTGCTTATGCTTTATTCTATAACTATTGTTGAAAAGCTTCAACGTTTCGAACTTCAGAAGTCAATAATCCTTCATCAGAAGGAGTGAGATTCGGAGCGAGCTCCGACCATTGAATAATTTAGATGGAGAAGGTGAATTAGTATTCTATTAGATCATTATATTTAATTAATTTATTCTGCTATTTACCGATCTACCTTTTTACAAAACCTCAATCAGCGCCTGTTTCAGGTCATCGCATCATCAGTAATCTGCTTCCGGCAGATCTATCTCGAGATAATGTACACTCAGATTTCATGATTCATGATTTAGCGTCTCACGAGATGAGCGATGGCTCGGAGATGACTGGCGATTAGCAGATCTGATTTAGAATGTGTTTGCAGGTGAAGGCTATTGTTATGGTGGTAGCCTCTTTTATTTAATTTAAACTAAGGATATATTTAAAAAAATACGGACTGTGGTTTACATAGTAATAAAATAGCTTAGTTTTATTACACATGATTTCTGTGTCGTAATCTTTTTACTTAAAAACTGGTGTTTGCTACGTGGGAGCACACTCGACTGCCATTCCGAGGGTCATGGGTTCAAACAGTGCCGCACACATCGGGATTTTATTTTCTTCTTGAAAATTTTACGTGCGTTTTAACGCTTTAACGGCGAAGGCAAACATCGAAACCTGCAAATTCCGAGAGTTTTAACGAGTTTGAAGCTCATGTGAGATTCACCAACCCGCACTTGGCTAGCTTGGTGAATTAAGGCCTAATCTCCTCTTGAGGCCTATCTCGTCAAGAGAGATAAAGCTTTTTCTTTTCACTTTATATTTATTTATTCAATGAATTAGCACGATTTAAAAATCAATTACACTAATTAATATAAGTATACATAAACAACAAATATGAAATAAATTAATAAACCAATCAATAAATCGCTGGTTCCCTGCGACACAGCCGCATTCCTAAATTTCTGTTTTTTCAGTAGAGCCTGTCAAAGTTTTTGCAATAGGTTTTTTTAATATTTCGGATGGTTATGGTTTTATACTATATGATTAAAGTATAACGTTACCTGCGTCTTTTGCCCCTTAACCAGTATGTATTTTTAATTAAAGAGTAGCTTTAACACAAACGCGTATAAAGCAAGATAAGTCCGTTTATAATATAAAACATATTAAGATTTGTTGATGAAATTATTGAATAAGACGACGTAACTGACGAAATCTAAATGGTTTATTTAAAAAAATAAACATTATCTACTGAAAAATTAAAAAGTAATCAAAGAAAGGAATAGCATGCTACACTATGAAATACTCCAGTCCATGTAGGCTATGTGCATATAAGGAAATAAACGTTTTGACTTTGACTTTGACTCTTATCATTAAATTTTTACTTCTAAGTCTTTAAGACATTATTGTCTAATAACGACTTTTCATCTAACTTTAATTAAATTATACTTTTAAGTTCATAAATTACAATTTAAGATCTTGTTTAAATACTTATCAGAAAAGAAACATTATAATCAATAAAATGAGATAGAAATTACTAAAAAACTTGGCTTAGCCAATCTAAACAATCAACCAGTCTTAATAACAAGTCTTATTTCTTATGTATAATTATAAAATACTTCTTACTTTGAGAATGAGTATTTTTACCTTACCATTAGTTAAAAGATATGAATCAACTTTGTTTTCAAATGCTTAGCAATTATACAAAAATTAAATTATCTGTGTTACAAGTAATATTTTATAACTAAGGTAAATACTAGATAGACAAAGACTCTAAACTGCGTACTTATTCTTGTACTCGTAATTGTAATGATAGAGCAATGTGACCATCTTTTTAGTGCCTAGTCAGTCATGTTATTATTTTAAGTTACGTAAGTTATTATAACAAACTATTTTAGGAACTAAGTCAGATTTATATTAAAATTAGCTACTTATTGAATATATTTTTATATTTTATATTTTTCGACACTGAAATGTATCATCTTGCTTACGTTTTCTGTTTCGTGTTCTCCGGGGCACAACTTCATCAATAGTTATCGATTCCACACTAGGTAAATCAACGCTAGGGGTGCAGAATCAATAATGGCAGCCGGAGAATCGAAGCTAAGAGTCATCATCATCATTTCAGCCGTAGGACGTCCACTGCTGGACATAGGCCTCCCTCAATGACTTCCAGTGACTTCGTTCGGTAGCAGCTTGCAACCACCGCGAGCCTGCTACCCTTACCAGATCGTCCGTCCATCTAGTTGGTGGACGTCCTACTCTACGTTTGCCAATCCGTGGTCTCCACTCGAGAACTTTCCGGCCCCAACGGCCATCTGTCCTGCGTGCCACATGGCCCGCCCATTGCCACTTTAGCGAGCTAATTCGCTTGGCTATGTCGGTGACCCGCGTTCTTCTACGTATCTCCTCATTCCTGATTCGATCCCGTAGAGAAACCCCGAGCATAGCCCTTTCCATAGCTCGCTGTGCAACTCTGAGCCTATTCATGAGGCCTATGGTGAAGCACCACGTTTCGGAGCCATATGTCATCACTGGCAACACACACTGGTTAAACACCTTCGTCTTTAGGCACTGAGGTATATTGGATGAAAAGACGTTACGAAGTTTCCCGAACGCTGCCCATCCGAGCTGGATTCGGCGATTGACCTCTTTCTCGAAGTTGGACCTACCTAATTGGACTGTTTGTCCTAGGTAAACATATGCGTCAACAACTTCGAGCATCGAATTCTCAACCATAACAGGGGTGGGCACTACATGGGCATTCGACATGACCTTCGTCTTGTCCATGTTCATCCTGAGGCCCACCCGTTGGGAGACTCGATTGAGGCCTTCTAGCATTGTACTAAGTTCCTCCGTCGATTTTGCCATGACTACGATATCGTCAGCAAATCGAAGGTGAGTGATGCATTCGCCATTGATGTTGATGCCTAGTCCTTTCCATTCTAGGAGTTTGAAAGCATCCTCTAAAGTGGCTGTAAACAGTTTCGGAGATATAACATCTCCCTGCCTAACTCCTCTTTTCAACGGAATCGCTTTCGAACTCTGTTCCTGTACTCGGACTGACATGGTGGCGTTTTTATACAAGCACTTCAACACTTCGATATATCGATAGTCAATTCGGCACCGTTGGAGGGACTCTAGTACCGCCCAAGTTTCTACCGAATCGAAGGCTTTCTCTTTTGAAGCTAAGAGTATGGTTATTAATATCAGATGTCAGTATTAGGGTATGTGGGTTCTTCCTGAATACTGCTGTGTTGCTGAGAGTGACACACTGAGTAGCTGGGTTGCTGAGCGTTAGTTTCCGACCTTCGGTGGCTTTTTTGTTTTAGCTGGTAATGTTGGAGCTCTTGATAGGCCCATCCAGATCCAGGATAGGATAGGATCCAGAGCGGTTTTGGTAAAATAGCTACATAAGAGATTGATTCATAAATTTTATTCATTAAAATTAATTGGAAATTGGTATCTTTGACGCTATCATCTGATGAAAAATATGTTGCACTTGAATCATTTTCGCAAACGCTTTCTTCCACAACAAAGTAAGGTATGTTGATGATGATGAGTGCAAAGCTTGGTTTTCTGCTACCACGTTAAGGATTCTTTGAGTTCTGCTTTCCATCCTGTAAAATATTATTATAGAGGTATTATACAAATAAAGAAACCACCACCACCAACACCCTACTTAAACCACAAAGTGCAAGGTCGTAGTTTCTATCTATAATTTCCTATCTAGGCATTATTTTACATTGTGATAAAAAAGCTATGAAGAAAAGTTAAAACGTAAAAGCCTTGCAACAGCCAAGCACACTGATTAAAAAAATAGTAAGTATTTTGGATTTATGGGATGTTTGTCACCTATTCAAAGCAATAAACACCGAGTAGTGACCAGGCATTAACTTCGCATATTATAGATATAGACCAGGATAATCACATTGGCTGCTTTTGTCCAAGAACAACGTGTACAAAGCTGGCGGTAGAAGCTAGTTTTTGAAATAGCCATTTTAGCTTTAAAAGTTATTCCTCATATGACAGTAATATTATATAAAACACAGTCGCATTTCAAAAACAGCTCTTTTGATTAGAAGGACAGAAAAAACTTTGCCTTGTATTTTATATTCAAAGCGGTCACATTCAAAAATATCATTACATACTTACTAGAGTTTATAATTAAAGCGGTCGCAACACAAAAAAAGGCCCCTTATTATATAAAATATTTTGGTACTCACCTGAATTTTTAGATTAAAGCAGCCATAACTCAAAATACGGCACTTTCGATTATAATTTTCATTACAAAACCTTGAAATTGTTCGGAATGTGGCCCTTTACCACATAAGCGACGATGACGTCCTGGTTGCAACTAAAAAAGTGGCCGTGTCGCTCCGAACTAACCGACTAAATTAGGTAAAACCGAAAGGGCGCTTGTGTGTTTTTGTGAAAACTATGGATAAAGGCATGGGTGTCTTCGCTGCAACGCATAAACCGGACAATTTTAGGAACATTTATGCAATAAAAACGATTTTGGACATTTTTGGATTGCGGCTGTGTCGCAGGGAACCAACGAAATATGGGAGTTATTTGGCAACACCGCTCTAATGATTTCAGTTCAGGGCCAAAGAATTCAAAATTAATGTTCTCAATTGGTTTCGATCGCAAATGTACTATGTTTTATTGTAATTACTTACTTAGCAGGCAATAACTGATGTCGTGCTCCAAGATAACGCCATCATCATCATCATCGCATCATGTGGCTAGTTTCCCTGCGCCGCGCGCGCGAGGAGTGGCCCACGTGGTAACGCCGGCGTCGTTCAGGTGCTATAATATACTCACAGTATTCCATTGTTGCGCGGCGCTGGGAGGCTCCACCGCTCGAGGAGAGAAGGTGCTATTGTATTTCTCGGTATTACGTATATGGATGATATATATGAGAGGCAGGACTATGGGGTAATCGGCCGGAATGAGACAATGGCGCTCCGAGCGACGGGTGCTTCTGTACCTGCAGCGAGTCCTTCAAAGCGATTACGTATAGAATACTGTATATATATTTACATATTATATATAGGTAGAAAATGTACCTTCGAAAATTATACTTAATTAATTAAAAAAATATTCATCCATGTTAATATTCTTTGTAACGCCAACGTGCTAGAATATATTCTAAAAATATGACTTATAGTGTAACCTTATCACTTCATCACATCAAACTCCAACTAATGTACAAAACAAAATAGTGACAGCTAAAACCTATAGATAAAATATCCTACTACTATTATAAAGGCGAAAGTTTGTAAGTATGGATGTATGGATGTTTGTTACTCTTTCACGTAAAAACTACTGAATGGATTTGAATGAAACTTTACCACAATATAGCTTATACATCAGAATAACATATAGGCTACTTTTTACCGCGGTAAAATATCAGTTTTCGCGGGAAAATCAATTATTGCGAGTGAAGCCCGATTAAGATTAAATTTGGCACGAACATAGCTGCTTTCCCAGTAAATTACAAAGCTGCTTTTTACCGCGACAAAATCCCTTATTACGCGGTTAAAGCAAGTAATAATATAAACTTAAGATGAATCCTATACTATTATAAATGTGAATGTTAGTTTGTTTGTGACGCTTTCACGCGAAAACTACTCAACCGATCATCATGTAACTTTGTACACATATTCTTGGAGGTATTAGAAGTAACATAGGATACTTTTTATCCCTGGAAAATATGTAATTCCGCGGGACAATACATTTAAACGCGGGTAACACCGCGGAGCACTACTAGTGTCAAATAAAATAATATGAGTACATCTATTGACATAACAATTTTACTAAATGTTGTTTTTATTATAAAGCTTCAGTCAAACTGGCGCAAACAACGCGACTGCCAAGCGGGCAGCGCCGCCCATGCTTAACCCTTTACGGCCCACACAAGGAGTTGCTTTTTCAGGCAAAAAGTACCAGTGTCGCAGTCGCTCCCCGCGATGCTGGCGCGTAGGTTTGCCCGAAGCCTTAAAAGTAAAAAATGAATTATGAAACATTCCTCATAATTCACACACGTATACTTTATCTTGAGATCCCTGTAATATGAAACTGAAATACTGCCACATTGTTTTGAGCATCATCCAACATGGCCCGCACACTACTGTCCGAGCCTATTCGAATGGAATCGCCATTGACCCCGAAAATGTACATAAAAGTAAAAGTGTTTGTACAATTGTCATGATTTACTGCGAACGAAACTAAGGCGCTTTATCTTCTCTTGTATTGTCTCAAAGAAAAGAAAATATAAAACGGGCGATAACTCACGAGATGTCATAAAACGAAATTATCTTTCACAGCAGGGAGAGAACGGGGTAGCCTCCAACTCTTTCAAATTTAATATTTTACACCTGCCGCGATCACTTTTATTTATAACCTATAACTTTTATTATTTTTATTTAACTCTGATACAAAGTATACTTAATACTAGCTTTAACGCTACGGTGTTGCCGTGTTTTTGGATTTTCGTGCAGGTACATCGTATTTTCCCGATGTAAATTGAACCGGTAGTTCTTGAGATTAGCACTTTCGAACAAACAAAAAAAGCTTCTAGCTTTAAAATTTTAGTATAGATAATATTGACGATATGTGTTTAAACACACGCTGGCACACGCTGTTTAAATTACTTTAAATAATAATTAAATTTATTGTTGAAGGAAGTCGATAGTCTGCATTCAGCACAACAGCCTCAAACCCGAAGACACATTTGGTTGTTTACTTCAATATTGTCCTCATAGCTTGCAAGAATGAAGGGGAAAACCAAGAGCCTGTGTCCAGCAGACGACGACTCATGCTTAAAATGCTGATGAAAATGCATCATTTTAAAAATTGTTTAAAACATTTAGACCTCTTTAAAAGTTTCACGTAAACTCAAATACTTTAAGCGCTCGTTGAAACAGAGAGCACTCAGACAAAACGAGTACTTGCGACCCGCGGTTCGAGGGCAGTTAGCCACGCGGGCAGTAGGTACGGGCAGCGCGGCGGCGGCGCGGCGACGCTGCGTCGCGCGGCGGCTCATTAGCGGCTCGCGGCGACGGACGCGCGTCGCCAAAACAACATTAATGGGGCTGCGGTCGCGGCGGCCGCTCTCCGTGACGTCACTGCGTGTGATTGCCGCCGGATAAATACCACCGGATGAAGGACTCCATTTTACGAATTGACTTTATGCATTGACGCGGCTTTTGGTTATTTTAATTAGTCATCTCCAAGTATCCGCGGTATTCAATTAATATTAATGAGCTGCAGACCTGCTCTCAAGTAATATTAAATCATACGTAATGTGACTGAACTGTGCTCCTGATCCCGGTTTTTCCGTGTTATTTCGCGCCAAAAGACAGGTGAGATATATTAACCCATTCAAAGAGTTCGGGACATTTAAAAGCGATGTGTTTTTTATTGTACGGTGAAATGGATCGGGCGCAATCAGAGGGTTATTCGGCAGGGGATCGGGGGATCGGCGTGTGTCGCATAAATCGCAATAAGCAGGGGGTCGGGGATCGCTAAAACACTCGGCCGACAGCGCTCTATCAGATGCGCCGTAAACACGCCGCCGCCGTGCCGCGTGCCGGCGCCGAGCGGACCGACTAATTATTATTACACTTACTTTTAATAATAATTATAACGATTTGGTTGGATACAAAGAAATTCATTTTAAGATAATTTATAATTATATCACATACTTAATTATACCGAAGATAACATGGCATGGAAGTTTGATAACGTATGAATTGTTTTCATCTTTTTACTTTTTTACATAACTTAATTCGTTTGCTTTCTTAAACGATGCGTAGTAGTAGGTACACAACATGAACGAACAAAGTTGAAAAGTTTTATCGCAATTATTTCTAACTTGTCTAGTTCGGTGTATACAAATATTTATTTCGTAGAACAAAACTCTTATTTTATTCGTCCGGTTTCGGGTTTTTATCTAATGAATATTATTCAATTAAACAATAAAGTACTTAATACTGAAGCCAATAACAGGTACCTAATACAATGAGCTCAATCGCCCGCTACCACAAACATAAAAAAACCTCGCAAATTGATATATATCTCATAAAATTTCCTCAAATAGGCTCCAAGACAGCGCGGGCTGTTTTATCTGGTTTTATCTGGTTCCATCCAGAGCGCGCCACATGACACCTCCCCTCGCAGGTCCCTCGGGCCGGGCGGACCAACTTTTTGTAACGCTCATAACTTATTTACGAAATGCGCATTAAACGCAAAGATTCCTTTTTATTTATATAACTTTGTGGAAGTGCCCGGGATTGCTGCGGCTCTTAGGGCGCCTTCCGCCTAGCGCTGTGCTACTTCGATTATGATACATGTAATTTGGACCGATAGATGTGTATGTGTAACCAGATGTTTGTTTCATATAGAACGAATGAGGTATTCCTCAGGGCGCACCAAGATGATGCGCACCAACGTACTTCCACATAGCGCACCAGCTCTGGTGCGCATCATTCAGTACGTATAAATGTTTAGTTTTTATTCCTCGCTGCGCACCAACGACAATGTAGGGTCTAGTGATGGGGTTGTAATACTTACCATACATAAGCAAATAAACTTATCTTTTGCACAGAATATATTTTTTTATATTTCACCAATATTTAGAAATACAGCCTGATTGTCATATCACCACCTGATATTACATAGATATTCGTATTTTAAATCTGTTTATTCAATAATCCCGATTTAGCCAAAAGGATTTATAAAACGAATTATTGTTAGTTAGGAAGTCATTACACTTAAAAAATCAAAAATCCCCTGCGCGTCCCCTTTGAGCAGTGGTATGGCATTCTAGAGTTAGCCAAAATAGACGGCGGTGGTGGACACAATACTGAGCTCTGCACATTTGTGTAATTAGAAACGGCCATTTATTTTTACTTACACTTACACTTGTTGGTCGTTGGGACCGATAAATTCAAACGCAGCGTAGGACGTCCACCAACTAGATGGACGGACGACACGGTGAAGTCTGCGTGCTCACGGTGGATGAAAGCTGGTGCCAGCCGACATTACTGGAAATAGATTTGATACCTACGGCTGATGATTATGATGACTTAGTTTTACAGCTAAGCTACTATAATTGCATAGCACGTCTCCGGTGGGAACGCGCCCTAGCTGAGTTTATTGTGTGTTCGAGTTAGCGTGTTAGGGACAAGGGACGTTATTTACATTTCCCCGTGGACGCTGCTATGTATTTAGCAGCTGTGCTCGATACGACAAATGGACCCTGTTGTGCTGCTACGGGACGGGAAGCTGAGCCTAATTTCAACCAACGGCCTCATCATTTAAGAGCTTGTGACAATTCTGTGAAAGTATAGATATATCAATTTGATTTCCGTAGTGAACCCTAAAATATATCACTGACTTTATCTATACAGGGTGGGAAAAATCGATTGGCTCTGAAGGGAACTACCTACATTAAAAGATTTAGCTCCTTCCAGGAAGGAAACATGCCTTTTTTGTTAAAAAGAAATGAAACTGAAATCACTTTTTTTTTGTACGTGGAATAGGAATTTAGGAAATTTGCCTCGATCCCCAGCAGTAGCAAGCTGTTTTCGCAATGAAAAGAGTAACCTGTGTTAGTTTTAAAAATAAAAATAAATCACATTATTTATTGCACTTTTTTTTCATAAGCACCATGTATATTAAATCACACATATTTTGAAACAATTTGTCATTTCTGCTTGTATTGCTCTTCAACGATTCACTACGTAGTTAAAGCGAAACAGTTTGTCAGTGTTGTAGCGCTGGATAGTTCAAAAACGATGAGTGAAGCTCAAAGAGCGTGATTCGCTCTCCGAGCACTCCGGCCCTCGACCGCGTGTTTACTCAGATGAGCTCCACGCACGTAGGTACCTACTCGACAACTTACAGCGAACTGAACAAAACATCTAACCTACAATGTACAGTCAGCCTCAAATTGATATAAGCAGTCAAAATAAATCTTAATGATTTTTAATAAGTAATATCTAAACCACACTTTTTATGTTAAACTATTTTTTAATTAAAAATTGTATATTTATAACAGGATTGCATGAACAACCCTAAAGTTAATAAGGTATAATTATAATAATATTGTATTTTGCATGGTATATTTCTGCTGAATCGGAAACCGAGAAGTGTGTCATAAAATTGCGTGGTTTGGTTTCAGAGAAATATTAAAGTTATTTGTTCAGACAATCATCGGCCCAGGTAGCACTTAATAAAAGCTTGATCATTAAAATTGACCTCAAAAGTACCGTAAAGTGTCATTGAATAATAAAAGATCGGGAACGACTGGGCTGATCCTTCTGAAATTTTAATGGGATCAATTGAGTGGCACCAACTTTCAAACAAGGCAACTAGTGTAAGCCGTTGAGGAGGCCCCGCAGCCCCTTCGCCCTTCGTCTTCATTGTCACACCGCAATGACGGCCGCAAACCATCAACTCAACAAAACAGAGCAACTGCCATAAATCGTTGAGAAGTACCCGCCACTGTCTTACAAGTCCATCATCAGATCGACTCCAGACCTTCATTAAGTGTAGTGTCCTCAAATATTAAATAGCAAACTTAAAATCAAAATAAGTCGAGGTCACGATTTTGGAAAGTTCCTCTCGATTTTTCAGAGGTTTTGAGAATGCAATAATCATTAACACCAGTCCTAACACAATAACTGCATTATCAAGTTGCGAAACCAGTTATTGAAATATCGACTTTTTAGTCTAAAATGAAACGTTGAGAAATTGTAATATGGGCTAGTTTGGCGACTGATTATTTTAATGTTGTTTTGTTTTTCATATATATTTTAAACTAGTGGCCCGCCCCGGCTTCGCACGGGTTTATATTCAATTTTTTTTCCCGGCAATTATTCGATTTTTTCTCGCCTTTTAAACCTTCCCTAGACCTCCATAAGCATTACAAGACAATGATAAGATAAATCCGTTCAGCCGTTCTCGAGTTTTAATCAGACTAACGAACAACAATTCATTTTTATTAATATAGATTATTCTTATATTTTCGTAATTAATCAAATAAGTAATTATTTCGATACATTTGAAACTTTTGTAACCTGATTAATAACAATTAGATAATTTACTTACCTACTTACGTAAAAATAAAATAAAGTTCATTTACTTCAGACAGAAATCATCCATAGTTTCGTTAGTTACTTAAAATTAATTAGGGTTAATATTTATAATTAGTATACAAAACATAATTCAAACTTAATTTAATACTGAGGGTAAATTTTATGAAGCAACAGCGTAGTTTTCTAACGCTCGTTCAAAGTCATTTTAAAGCCACTTCATTAGATAAACACTAGCACAGTTAACGACAATATTAATACTATCACATTCAATTCATAACATACTATTTCACTTCCAATACAATTGTTATTTCCCGGCAGACACGCTCCATCCAATATTAATTTCAACTAGACTACAATTAGAATTGATCAATTGATTGATGATGACGTAAGGATTGATTGACACGCTTTATTGAATTTTGCTTCCATTACAAAACTATATTTTAGAGTTCTGTGCGTTGAGGATAAAACGGGAAGACTGTGTTGTTTGTCCGTGTGTCACCAGGCTATATGATGTAAAGCATATATGTATTGCATGAAATACATGTATCTGCTACATAGGTCTTATAATGTGTAATCAATTGTAATGAATGTAATTTTAGCAAAAGGCGTGCACTGTCAGTTACAATATTAGATATCTTACTAAAAAAAAAAAACTAATTAAATGGGTGATGTATTCCTAAAAAACATACATAAATGCTTATTATTATTATTAAACAAGATTCCGCGCGGCCTGTACTTGGATGGGTGACCGCTGACTGAAACTTTATAATATCTTTATTTTTGTTCGAAATCTATGTATGCTCATAAATAACACGGAACCCTCTGTGTATGAATCCATCTCATACTTATCGCATTGACTACGTCGGCAGTGAATCAATCAATGAGTTTTATCAATAAAGCGCGTTAAAATTCAGTGGCCTCGAGCGCGATTCGGGCGCAAATTACTCACTAACGAGACGGCGTGCTTGTTCCAATGTAAATAAAACTGAAATAGCATCACGCACGACTTGTGCATGCCGCGGGCGCTACAGAAGCTATATTGTTCAAATTTTGGATCGAAACGTGCTGGTAAACTATAGGAATGGAAACAGCTCAAGGTAGACCTAGAAATACGATGAAAATCGAGGATTGCGTTTTTAGACAAATTCGATTAGCTTGTTGAAGTGGATGTGTTCTCAAAAACTAATAAAATCTAAAGTCTTGAAAAAGTGTAAGAAATCCAGAGGCTGAGATAATGTTATTGCTATTGTTGATCGAGAATTGGTTTTATCATTAACAAATTCAATTCTCTTCTGCAAGTAATAATTCAGAGACCTGACAGTGTATGTGCTATACCAAAACCATTTCGATTCATACAGTGCAGAATGCCCAAACTGTAGCCAGCTACGACGTAGATCTGCTACGGCGCGTAGACAGCTGCTACGAGAAATGAGTTGAACGATTCGAGCGACGAAATATAATGTACCTAATGAGTTTTTATAAATTGTCCCCAAGGTCGACCGAGACGTCGGACGACATGGCAGAAAAGAACCCTGCCTTATAAAGAAGGTCCCAGATATCAATAATACCCAGACAATGATATCACTTCATTGAGTTACAAAAGGAGCATAATGAAGGTTCGTCACTTTTCTGTCGATTTCGGCGGATTCCCTGAGAGGCTTTGTTTTAGAAACAGATGAGTGAACTTGCGCCTGACGGAGCCGAGGGGCCTTTCATGTCGGAAATGAAATCAAGCACGCGCCATCTGACGACCCGCTAAACATCATTTTTATAAAATCTATTTAAGAAAATTTAAGAATTTCAGAACAGGGCTGAACATTTTCATTAAAAATAAACAGTCTATTTACCAGGGCTTCATAAACCTCAAATTGTTGCCTCATATATCGAGTTAGGCTTTTCACCCTTTTTTCGACGAAAATTCATAAAACGCTGGGAATATTCGTGGAAATAGTTGTTATTCTGTCATTTCCCGTCCCGCCTACGTCTAAATCGTCGTGTCGTCAGTCGTCAGTGGTTAACGTCTGAACAAGTTACCAATTGACAAAGCGCTACTTTATTGGTAACAGTTGTTCAGAGATGGCAGCTTGCACAAATAACACAGCTTCACTCTCAAACACAATAATATTTCAAGCAAATAAGTAACATCACAAAATTAAATTGAGATATGTCACACATATCATTTACCTTGAAGCTAATATGAAACTCAGACATTATGATACAGCTAATCTATACTAATATTATAAAGCTGAAGAGTTTGTTTGTTTGTTTGATTGTTTGTTTGTTTGTTTGTTTGTTTGTTTGAACGCGCTAATCTCAGAAACTACTGGTTCGAATTGAATAATTCTTTTTGTGTTGGATAGTCGAGTTATCGAGGAAGGCTATAGGCTATATAACATCACGCTACGACCAATAGGAGCAAAGATATAGTGGTAAATGTGTAAAAAACGGGAGAAATTGTTCATCTCTGAAGACTTCCGTTGCGTGCGCCGTGAAAACGGTTCAAGATACACAAAAAATATGTATTAAAGAATAATAGCTCTTTTAATGATCTAAAAAACAGTCCGCGATAGTATATGTCTATCTTTTAAGATTAACTCACAAAAACCGTTTTTATGGTACCTAATTTGGTCGAAATAATTTGTTTAAGTTGTATCAACATAATAATATTAATCTTTATTCAAATAAATATGTTGTTGGTTAAGAGTACTTCGTCCATTATAACGCGGGTAGCACCGCAGGGCACAGCTAGTATGACATAATTGACAATAACATCTAGAATTCTCGATAATAAGAATTCCACAAGAGTCCGTGGGCGGCATACAATGGTACTTATCAACAGATATACAGTTACACATGTCTAGCCTGAGTGCGTGCGTGTGTGTGTGTGTTTGTGTGCGTGTAGGTGTTCCGTGTCACGTGACGTGACTCCCGCGCACCCGGTGAGGAACTGGGGGAAGAATAATGTTGCCATTATATCCCTACTTTTATAAACATGGTTCTAACGATTACAATGATAAATCTTATTTACGGAAATGTGTGTGAAGTCCGGCTATTGTGACATCGCATTCAGCTACAGAACGTGCCACCATAATAATAATTATGTTAACTGTGTCAACTAGAAATGACTATTCAGCAATGGCACCCCTATTTACATTCCCGCTGCTGGGTTACAAGAAAATATCTCTTTAAAAAAAAGTACTACAATAAAAATAACACAAAATGCATCGCGCCGCTTCGGTCCCTATTGGCTCTTCTTAAGAAAATGATGAGGTAGTTAGATTAGTAAGTCATTCACAATCTATTTTCACATCACAAAACAATGGCGGGTACCGAAGAACTAGCTCAACTTAGCTTGGGTGCAAATTAAGCAAACAAATGCTTCCCTTAAATAATACGATATTGCTAAAAAAATCATTGAAATCCTTTGAATATTGGGCCGACTTCTTGTATATTATAGCATAACATTTTTCTTATAAGCCGTTTGAAATATCATAGGTTAACTAGATTCTCCCACGCAGCGAAAACAGTGGAAAATACCAAGCAAATACAATACAAGCCAATATCAACGCCACAGTGAATGTAGAATATTCAGAGATTTCCCTTTAGTAGAATATTAAGTAAAGTATTAATGAAACGGCTTCGCTGACCTCTAGTACAAATTCGACCGCCGCTCCGATGGATAAAGTTTGCAAATTATTCAAATTCACAATATAACAGATGGGTTCTCGAAATTATATTAACTTTGCATAAATAGCCTTCGTAAGTTTGCTAATTAACTGTTTGAGGCGCGCGGATTCTAGCTCGCTCCATTACAACAGAAACATGATTAAAATCCTAACGAAATCGAGTTAAAACAATAGTTTAAATAATACAGGGTGCAAGAAGTCTACATCCAGTTATTTGCTTCGCATTTTCCACTCCATCCAAAGGTTGTCTGAAAGAAATTGTGAAATATAAAGTTGTTTTCATGTGAAATAATGTTCAGCAAGTGTTAATTATTGTAACACGTCACCTGTGTGTGAGTCATGTGAGCGCGCCGCGCCCCAGCCGCCTGCGCCCGCCACCGACAGCACGAAGTACCAAGACACGTCCGTCGTGCTCAGCTCCTTCGCGTCGCATTATGTTGATTCGCGGAGACACGTAGCCCTACCAAGAGTCGCCACTTACGACTGCTGGAGATTACAACATATTGTATATAATCCCATACATTTGCCAAATAAAGATAACATTTTAGTTATGAAAAATCTGTCAAATTCACGGGATTAGAATATGTTGTAATCTCCAACAGTCGTAAGTGGCAACTCTTGGTAGGGCTACCGGCTACACGCTGAGTCTTGTGTCTCGACGAGACGCTCTTTTGTTATAGCTAGGTATTTTACTAAGCGGTCCTGTCAAACGACTCAGGCTTTACGAAATGTGAGGGCGACCCTAGAAATGTTATAAATAGGGTAAACGAAGGTCGGCATTGAGCACCATAACCATAATAATTAAAATATGAAACCAATGTTTACTAGATAACTAGTAAATACTTTTCAAACCGAAATAAATAACAGAGTATTATTATAATACAAAAAAGAAAATGTTCATCTTTGATCGTGACTCAAAACGCTATTTCTCATATATTATAGCGTTGGTTTAAAATGCTACGACGCATGCATCACTCATGTGTGTGTATTATAATATTGGTGTTTCAATAAAGAGTATTTTATTGTATAGTATTGCGACAACACTGAGTAGTACAAAACAGTAGTGTCCTACAACTTCCGTGGCCGATTCATGAGCTGTGACGTCACACACACGCCATTTTTGGAGGTAATCGCTTTTACGCGCACTTTGGGCAATTTGAAATTCATTATTAAATTTTTGATATAACCGCATAAATATTTCTTTTTTGTTTATGCGGTAAGTTTATAATGTAATAAGGAATCAAGTAAAACAAGTATTGGTTTATAGTTATAGTCACGTAGAACAGATTGCGGTCGGCATCAGAGGTCGACTAGCTGCTCAGCAACTGAACTTTTTCCTGCCCGGCCTGTGGCTCGGCCTGTGGCTCGGCCAGCAACACTGTGCTGTCTACTCCGAGGCCGAGCACTCCATAAAGTTACCAAGTGAAGCAGAAACTAAAAGGTCCCCGTCGTATTGTTTACTGACATTTAAAAAATGCCGCTTTTTTTGTGTGTTGTTTCAAAAAGTATATTTTGGTTTGAATACAGCTCTTTGTGGCAACAATGCAGGTTATTGCAAGCCTTGTTTATCTTTGGGTCAATGCGTCACGGACAATGGCCGCTTTTGTAGTAGTGTGCAGCAGCCGCCCTGGCCACAATGACGTCACCGACCCTAAAGCTCCTCTATCAATTCTCTGCACACTCAGTAAGTATAGTTTCGCTAGTCGCAGTCACTAATCCTTTATGTCTCGGAAGATAAACAAGTCCGGCTTAACACTCCCAACTCGAACCTTCGACACGAAGAACTCAGTAAGAAGTTAGTGATATTTTTCGAGAGTAGAGTCTTTGGATCCATCTCGTCGGTATAAATTCCTAGCTAACATTCCTTCATATAATACATATTTTCGCTTTGAAGCGGCTGAGTCTTATAAGGAGCGAAAAATTAACAAACCAATACCCGTTAAACATTGAAATTGTGACGTCAGAAAACTTCAACCAGCCGCCAGCCGTCAATTTATTAACTGACGTTGGAAAAATCGGCCCTAAGTAAGGTAGTATTTAAACCGACTTCCAAATTTTGAGTTTCCGACATATATGTGGCAGTCAGATGGTATAGTCCGCTATTTTGCGGTAGTTGTTATCAAAAACAAGGCCGTTTTGAAATCGCAGCAGCAAAGCAGCGCATCGGTTCAACGATTATCCGAATTGTCATTGTGATACGTTCTTTACTGTTATATTGTGATATTACGATGATGCACCTGATATTTGGGTTAGGTTTAAGTGAATTTAACAATTTATCAACACGCTTTCTGTATAGGTATAATCTTCTGACAAAAAAAAATATATTTAATATAAACTACAGGTGTTTTGCTATGGCAAATAAATATCTGCTTAAAAACTATCTCGATACCAAATGAGAACTAAATCCGTGCTTATTTCTAATATTGTTAAGAACACGACTTCCCCTCGTGACGGATCACAAACATGCTAATACATTTCAATTATATCTAATCCTCCATGCAAACAGGCGATCCGCCGACAGATAGCAGAGCGTTCATAGAACATGCAGGCGCAGAGCGAACATGCAGCCCTCAAACGAAGTTACGGACAAACACTCGCGACGCACTTCAAGCGTGCTGCGTGCGCGCGGCGCCGCGCCTCGCAGAAGGGCAGCTCCGCAGCGGCGCACGGAGCGGACATTTCTCACAGGATTACATTAAACATCATATTTAAATTGCAAAGAACTTTAAGGAATGCAAGTTTTTAGTATGTATGTAGATACTTCTCTATGGCCATGGCAAGGTTCATAATAGTAACGTGAAAAGGTAGATGGAACCGATTATTGCGAAAAAGAAAGGAAAGGCATAATTAATAATTTGAGTAGGTATAATTTATTGTCTTGACATTTGTATGTTGAAATTGAAATGCTAAATATTAAAACTGTTGTTTTTTTCAGAAATCAAACAACACTACAAACACCGAGATGGAAATAACGTATGTAATACCTTATATCTTACTAATTAGCATATAGCTTTTTTAGATACTTTAGATGTACTTAACTGTCTAGTATAAAATCGTGTTGTATGAACTGTAACTAAACTATGATGTAATATCTAAGCGTTCTGCATGTCGCGCATATTGTGCAAAGACATGATAGGGTAGTTATTAATGCGTGTTCCGGCGGGAGTGCACATGTAGTGCGAGCGGGACGGGGCGCGTGCGAGCGGGACGGCGCGCGCGGAACGTGCCGAGAGCAGAGCGTGTCAAAGGGAGCGGAGTAAAACACTTCGCCTCCCGTCAGCTGATATCCCTCACAGTGCGAGCACAGGGTTTTAGCAGACAGCTTTATTACCGCTGTGTGAAGCGATTTTAAAGTTCCCGATTATACAAAGCAATGTAGGGTTCCCTTTTTATTCGATTATACTGGGTTGCCAGCATTAACACGTCGAAGAGAAGAATGTAGCTTTGCTGGAACTTACCAAAACGATTTATAACGTAATCGTTCCGGTATTTCGGCCCAAAACATTAAAAGTTAGTGACCAAACCATAAAAAAACTATTAAAATAAAATTCTTTGGATTACAAAAAAATATCTATTTTTTCTAATATTATACAACAAAAACGTGTTCGAGCTCGACAGTTGAATGTTGTCGTCACACAATGCTTTAGTAATAAAAGCCGGATAAGATTACTCGCATTTCCAACGATCGCTTAAAACGTGTTGTAAATACAAACAAACTCGATGGCGGCTCGAATGCGGCTTCACACTGCACACTTCACACCGCACATTGTAAACTATACGCTGTACATTGGCACTTGGCGCGCTCCAGCGTCCGTGAAAGGTGCAATCTATTGGCGCGCTAACAGGTGAGTGTGCTACCTTTGTGCGTCCGAACCGAGCAATGGACGTGCAATCACGAATTTCGATTAAGATGGCGTTGCGTTTGAGCATTCAATTGCACTCTGCTCCGTGCCAGCTACTATAAGCCCTTATTGGATCTAGATTGTTTTGGTACGTTTACAATGTTGCAGTTCGCTTTGAATTACTGTTTGAACTAATTGTTAAAATATTTTTATTTAAACTTTCCACTCTTTCCACTTTAAGACAAACGGACAAGAGATGTTCTTTACACTTACACTAGATGGTTCCCATCCGCTTTTATCTTTCGCACTTCAAAGGTTTGCAATACGCTCTCTGCAACAGCACTCCACGACAATCAGAGTATCTTCAAGACAAGGGTGAATAGGAACCTTCTAGACCTTTCCTCATCACCATCGACATTTACGACATTTTTGTCGATTTAAAAAAAGTATTACTTTGTTAAATTTAAAAAGTAAAACCCGCTTGACTATTATAATGCCTTAAACAACAACATGTCCTCCTGCGATGTTTTTTTTTCCATTTTATTGTATCACATAGCAGGATACTGTAACAAATTACTTGCTTGAGTATTAACGGAGCCCAATAACACAACTGATTAATATATCCTTGAAAATAAGATATCTAATTGAATGAATCTGAATGCATTGACCAAACCTGGCCAAACATTATCTCCAGTAGTAAATAATGTGTGACATTCAGGATTTGCTTTGGCAAACACACCTCGAAATCGACATACTCTGAATGGGCACAGCTTTTGCTTTATTAATGGAAAGTAGCATTCAAGTTGAAAGCTGTGAGAGGCGGCGGGCAGTGGGCAGGCGACGGCCAGTGGGCAAGTGGGCAGGCGGCGGGCAGTGGGCAGTCGGCTCTTGGAGCTGTTTAATTCAATGGCATTGAAATGAGCCGGTGGTCGAGGGGAGGCGAGGGCAAACATGGACGTATGCAGATGCGAGGAGGTGAGTGCGGAGCGGTGCCGTGGCCGAGGCACCAATCACTAAACTGTAGGCTTGCCTGACACTCATTCTATTTTTACATTTATTTCAGGGTCCACTTCTTTTTAGAAAATAATAACCAAGTTAAATTATTTATTTTATAATTTTGGGAAAACTCACAGCTAGGTAACTAAATACTAAACACAGTGTGTAACTAACGGCTAATATAAGTTTCCATAGATATAAAAGTTACTAGTTATATAAAACAGTCGAATAAGGAAAAAGACAGCACATTTGGTTTAAAATACAAACTAAGATACAATAAATACTTAAGCAAAGAAAGAACTACTCAAGCAGTGTTTAAGACGCTTGATAATTACTAATTAATATATCATTATCATCATCACCTTATTAACGTTTCCACTGCTGGGACACAGGGACTTCTCTCTTGACGAGAGAGATTAGGCCTTAATTCACCACGCTGGCCAAGTGCAGGTTGGTGAATGTCACATGCCCTTCAAACTCTTTTAAAGTTCTCAGAACATGCTGGTTTCCTCGTGATGTTTGCTTTCACCGTTAAAGCACGTGTTTAAAGCGCACATTAATTTCTCAAGAATAAAAATTAATAAATAATTAAGTAATTTTAATTATTTTTTTAATTACTTGGATATTCATCTAAACTTAGGTATTTATGTTTAGATTTGGACGACCAGGAAGGCAATTTTCGGAACCATAATAATAACAAATTTGGAATGATATCGAAAAAAAATATATAACAAACTAGCTGATATTAGTTTGAAAACGTTTTCCATATTTATAGCACTTAGACTTACGAAGTCGGCAGAGTTTTTCAAATGTTTACAATAAAAATGTAGTGATTTTTGTTATTATCACATTACAGACTAAATAATTACTGTTCTATGGACAGATTAGTAAAATTTTGTGTTTTTGTACAGACAGACATATATAATGGCGAAATTAAATCCCAAAACCCAACTCTTGAATATTTAAAGGATATCTGATGGAAGGAAATCTGAATCTGAATGCATTAACCATACCTGGCCGAGCTCGACAAAGGCTTATCGTGTTTCAAACGCCGCGCAGACGGCCGTCACCGGCAGGCGAGGTTACGTTACAAAGAATAGTTTCGTTAGCGTAATCGATAGCGCCGCTCATAGAGACATCGCCGTAAATCCACCGAAGGGCTTACGGAATCGAATGATACCTCAATAAAGAGAAGTTTTCCTGCTCGTGTAATAGAATACCTTCTATTGTATTCAGAGTTATGCGCCCCGCGCCCCGCGCCCCGCGCCGCCCCCTCCCATCTAAGTTTGCGAACAGGCACTAAGTTATATTCCGGGCATGACGGGACTCTCGATAGGCGTCTGTTCTCGTGTGAGCTAGTCTCCTGGCAGTATCGGTGCTTACAGTCTTAGTCTCTTCACTTACTTCATATTAAAATAGTTTTTTATTGTCATAATCGAGGGCAACATAACAAAGGGCGTATAATATTTGAAATAACTGTATAACTTTAATGGTTTTCAACTATTATACATTTACATTAGTTGTATATAGTACATTCCGCTATTGAAAATTTACACATTATTATTTCACGCAATATTATGTTGATTTTTTGCAATTTATAAAGGAAACTTGGCTAATAATTATTAGTTATAACTGTTTGTCAATTTTTTTTGACAAAAATTGAAATAAAATTGTAGACAATTTAATTTTTTACAAATAATAATTATCAATTTTTTTTTTCAGTCGTGTCATTTTGAGATAAAGCCACTTTTTCCAAAATGCCGCCCGGGGGACAATAGTCCCACAAAACACCCCTGAAAATAAAGAAAACCACTATCTGAGAAATGCTAACTAAATGTAGGATTTTAATGGACTTTTTTTTTAATCTTAATTTAAATAAAAAAAACCCTATTCCAGAACTTTAGTTAGATAAAACTGAAAAGTCATACTTATTTGTAATGTGAATTTTATTGGCTTTCATAATATGAGACCCCACTTGAGTATATTTGCAGATTTTCGATTTTCCTTCGCAACTTTTAAACAGGTTAACCAATTTTAATCAAACATGTCTCGCGCAAAATTCACATTCCATACAAAAACAAAACTAATTCCATAAAATTTAAGTCGCTTCATCTGTTTGGGAGCTATGAGGCGACAGACAGACACGTTAAACTTTTAACACCCCTTTATTTTGTTGGGTGTTAAAAACAGTTACAAATGCTTAGATACATAATTTTATTTTTACTGACAATTATATTTTTTGTAATCTTCCCCTTTTATAAACATTAAGATGATGTTAATTTGTCTGCTTGAAAGATATATAATCAATAAAAATATTAAATACCGCGCTGTATGTACTGTTCCACACAATTCGTAAACAATGCATGAGATCCACGGCAGTGACAGGTACCATCAGAACACCAATCGCCAGCTCTGCGACACAACCTCGGCGTTCAATTACACTGTGTATTGCCATTAGCAGGCGCGCTGGGAACTCACACGAATACTACACACATACACACACACACACAACATTTGCAACACCGACGTTATTAATACCTGCAACGGCGTAGGCATTATTACAATTACATGATAAGACATAAAAACTTAATTCAATTTCTAACCAGCTTTGTAGCGGGCTCGTACTTTATTAGCATTACAATATTGAAGCCTCTTACTTCATTCTACATCGTTTTTTAATGTGGGAAAGCTTTAATTTACGTTGAATTTTATTTTAATGGGAAATCAGCATTCCCGAAACAAATAAAATTATTGTAGTTCAATAAGCATCTAATCGAAATGACCGGAGGTCTATGGGGGAGGCTTATGTCCAGCAGCTGATATGATGATTTTCCTCTATCGACCATCATCTCAACACACACATTTCTTACACAATTCAGTTCTTATTTTTTAACTTATCATTAAGTTTAGATACATTAATGTTGTCGGAACACTAAAGATAGCTTTTCCATTCATGGTTAATTCAGTAGAGTCAAAAGATCCAATTACACGGGTTAGGTCCGTTACAATTTAAACTGGCTATTAGGAAGCGATACGTTATAACGAGAGGAGCGGGGCGGGCGGTGTCGTTGGCGATGATAGCAGCTGGTTAGATTGGAGCGCGTAATTGCGTTAGTTCCTCCGCGTCCCGGGCACTGCGCCGCACGCCGCCCTTGCAACTGTCATCCCGTCACCCCATTAACCCTAATAATAAATAAACGCAGCAATTCAAATAATTATTACATACAGATTGTATAGTAAGATTTTTTATTATTTTCATGATAACACAAAGTTTCATCCCCTATTTTCGTTTTACCCGCTTAGTAATCAGTATAATAAATTGTCTATAAGTTATATCCAACTTGATATATCTCTAATAATCTATCTTAGTTTATATGCAAGAATAAAGCATCTCTGCTCTTCAATGATCAGTCCATCACAGTTATGTGTTTTGTGTGACTAATAAATAAATTTATTAATAAAATGTAACGTTTATTACAAACTTTGAATTGTTGACAAATGTATATCAAATCAAAAGCATCGAAAGCCTTGTAAATAATAACGAAGCTTATATTTGTGAAAATAACGATGCTGATTTGGCATATCATATGGCATATGGTACACACCATCCTCTCTCAATTTTCAATCCCTTACAACACTTTATAAGCATTAAAATTGCCTTATTCTTGATAAATCGACACTTAATTATATATACTCAGGCATTTATAATATTAAATAAGAACAGGACTATCGATTTAATAATTTGAATTAACGAGACACTGAGGTCAACTATACGTACAAACACTCCATTACTTTTCCCCATCGGTGGACCGTAACGAGCCACAGCGGCGAGGCCGAGCACCGCCGCCGCGGCGACCTGCGAGCTGAGCAACCAAATCATAATCATATTTTTTTACGTTCAACCGTTGTTTTAATGTGCAATTAAATTTTAAAACCTGGTAAATTCCCACAGCTTTATTGTGGTTTTATAAATGGATGTTAATTATATTTGGCCTTAGAATTGATTTGTGTTATTACTCGTAAGTACTAGTGATTTAAAGATAGAAATTTATTTATTAAACGGGTTGAACTCACGTTAACATAGGTACTCAAAAAGTGACGATATTGAGTATACTCAACGTTTTAATTTGACTGTCTAGTTCTTTATATGGAATACGATTTAATTTTGAAAAATAATTTCAACTTTAGGAAATACGAGTTACTGCACTGACTGATAGCACATGCATTTTTAAAATATTCATTTCTCATTTTAAGGGGCCACTTCAAAGTGAACCAGCTTTAACATTAAAAATAATCAACGCGACATAATTAAGATAAATAATGATCAACATACAATTACAGTAAAAAAAGTACAAGCAAAGAACCACTTCCTTATTAAAGTCTGTTAAAACAAGCACTAACTCTGTTTCAAGTAGTCCAAGTTTCATTTCAGATCAAGTTTATTTTCCACTGCACGGTTCCTTCGCTTCAGGGCCCTCCTCCCGTGATCAACCAGGACATTGACCTCTTACGTTATATAAAAGCTCATTATAAGGTGCGATAACTATTGGTAACTTGTAGGTACTCGAAGTAAGATCATAAATCAGGTCCTTGAATGGCGGCCGTCGACCCGCGAGTGTGCGAGTGTGCCCGTATACGAGTGTACGAGTCTCGTCTCCGCTCGTGCGTGCATGACTTATGGCGGAGCGCGCGCAGGCAGACACGACGCGGCGCCGCTAATGAATTACTGTCAGACAATATTATGATCCCGCTCCTTGATAACAGATACGAATACGAACACGCGAAGTTCTACAGATTCTTAGAATTCGTTATCCACAAAATATTTAGCCTCGAATTCATAAAAATATTTACCTTTTACCTATAAGTCTTAGATGAGGTTAATATAACCTTGATATAAAACTTTATTCATTCACCTAAATTATTGTTCAATCTCTTTAATACCAATAATATTTATTCTCCATTGTTTATTTCTATAATAGTCGCGAAATAAGGCATAAATTGGCTTATTGTGTGTTATTTAGGCAGTTCAGTAATATAAGCCAGACAAAGTAGTTTTTATGAATACGGTGTAAAAAATAAAGTAGCTTCGCATGTCCACTAGGCGCGAGTAGGCAGCGCTACGACACCGTGCGGTTAGATGTTGTAAACTTCTCAATAGACTTACATGCAGTATTCAGTAATTGGTAGATTAATGAATGAAGCATGTTAGTTTGTATTTTTAACCGCGAGGTACCCTGGCCGCGCCGCGTGTCCCTTTATAAATGCTGAAGTAAATGTCTCTCCGCCTGTCACCTTTTGACGCTCGGTTGAATATTTTAAGGACATTTATTACGGGTTACCTTGACCTCTTATCCCCACGGGGACATTCCACACATCAGGAGAAGCCACGGGCGGTTGTTGCATTGCAGTGGCATTGCATAGAAACTATAGAAACTTTGATAATAATGAAGTTGTATATTTGTTAGCTTATCGGGTTAGGAAAATGAGAACGCAGTGTTCTAATGTTTTAATATAAGTGGAGACTGGATAGTTGGGCCCTCACGGCCCCGTGGCTGCAGTCGGCGGCGCCTTCTCCTCCCAATTACCCGTTTTCATTAAGCGCGCGCCGCAAACAAATTCCACCGGAGATTTTAACTAAAATATCCACCGAAATGAAATCAACTCGCTTTTTCTCGTTTTCTCCAGAACTCGCGAGAAAACCGCTTACGTACGAAACCGTAATTGCATGCACCTGAGTCGAGAGTTAGTTACTCGGAAATGAACTCTGCGGGGTGCGCTCAGGGTTGATAGTCAACAGGCGTTTTGGGGAATATCAACATAATAAATTTCTACTGTCATATGGAGGATTTAAGGTTGAATATCGCGCGGCGACGCGGCGAGTCTCGCCGGAGTTCGCTATCGCCGCCGTCTGTCTGTCTGTCTGTCCTAGTGCTCCACTGTCGCATCGCGCCGTCGCCGGATAATTAAAACTATTTGTGTTTGCCCTGCCCTGCCTCGGATACTAGAAACGTTGTATGGATTTCCAACTAAGCTGGAAAATGTTTGTGCAACAATGCATTTTAGATGAGCGTTTAATTTTGTACAATTATTTAGCCAACGTGAATCGAGAATCGTTGTGTAAACAAGTTGTTGAGATGGAATCATCATCAGCCATCCATCATCTACGTTTATATCGTAAAAATTAACAAGATTATCTTTTATCAGAATTTTATCAGAAATAACAGTTTAAGAACTAAATCCTTAACGGAGGAATGATTCTACAAATGATTTTAACTAAGCACGATGACTACATAAACAAAAATGATATTATGTTAAGTCAGTCTGTTAGTCCGTCATAAAAATTCTGAACACCTAATTTTCACTTTTGGTGGCCTAAATTTATAGCTTTAAATTCCGGCGTAGAAGCTTTGTACAAATCGCACGGAAGCTTAACATGAACGCACTGTCTCGTCGTCATTATTTTGTATATCAAGTTAAATGAAAAAATACGTGAACAATATTCTTTATTGAAACATCAATAACATGGAATTTTTACCGATAATTGTGCATTGTATAGAGTGAAACAATGAGCGGTCTTATCACTAAAAGAGATTTCTTCCAGGCAACCTTTGGATGGTTAGAGATCATTACAATACAATAGTATTTTTTTTTAAATAACCTAATTACTTCTTTATAAGCAGTTTTATTATATACCCAAGGGCCAAAAGATCTCCCATCTATTCGCTGTTACACTTGTTCTGCTGCCTTACCATGTTTTTACCTGCTGTCAATATACAACATGTAAAGCAATAAATTTGACAGATTTTTATAACTAAAATGTTATCATTATCTGTCAAATGTATGGGATTACAACATGTTGTAAATTTCCAGCAGACAAAATGGTGAGGCTACACGGCGACCGTCACGCCGATAACGCTAGGCTCACATTCATGGCGTCCCCCCCGTTCTAATTAAGGCCACCTTGTTTCGAAGATTTAGGCATTTTACTCGCCCAGTCGACTTGCATGCGCGTTTCGCGGGAGCCGACTTGATATATGAACTCCGGCGACTTGTCGGCGGGCAAGAACGCCACAGTATAACATAATGCAGTAGCTACGGTGATTTAAATTTTATTGACTGTATTTTTTTTAGTATATTGATTATTTTATTGATTATATTCTTTTATTTGATTGAAATGAAAGTTTATTGTAGTAGGTATGTAGGTATTGAATGTAAACATAATTTTTCTTACTAAACTTTTTGAATTAGTGAGGTGATAATTATGATTGAAGAGTTTGTGGTAAAGAATACAAACAACAACATGAAAACAAACATAATTGTTATGTACAATATTTACTCTCATTTATTAAAAAAAATACATTTTATATGAGGAATAAAATGCTTAAATTTCATTGTAATTTAGAGTTCTAGTGCTAGGTCCTGATTGCAAATTAATAATGTTTTGCGATAAAAAAATCTCTTTTTATTTTCGGATTCGGTGGATTCGCATTCAAGTGTCAGATTCCGTATAGGCATACCACGAGTGTGTCTGGGGTTGACGATTTCTGGCAGCAGACATTGGACAGACCAAATAGACATTGCCGTCGCGACGGCAATGTCGCGCAGTTGCTCTTGTACTTGTAAAACCAATTACGGTTTTTATTAATTGTTGTAGTTTCACTTCTGTCGTGTGTGAATCGCACACACACCTTTTTTTTCACGTCGCACGTCGCTCGTCGGGCCGGTAGAGCACTGGCACAGGTCCGTCGTCGGTAAGCGCCACCGCGCGACTGACGAAGCCCACGGGCGTCGCGCCGTCGCGGGTTTGTAGGTATTTAGGCATAATAAATAGGAAAATAACACTACAACACGCACCTCAGCGATTTTCACTAGAAAATTGATTTATCTAAAGATTGGTGTAAAAATAAGGTCAATAAATTTATTATTTTAGGCACAGTATTGAAAATGTTTTTTAAAAAGAGGCAACTTTGGTATTTTTTTCTATCGAGCGAAGTTCATCTTATTGTGTAAATGAAAGGGAATTGCACTCTGTAAGATCCTCAACTGAGACATATATATTTTTCAGAATTTTACGTCAATTTTTGACTGATTCATATTGATTTTAAAAACAGCATTTGCGGTATAAGGGGCCCTTAACAAGTGCTCGTCGGTTGTTTTGTCTAGATAAGTGCCCCGCTATTTCTTACTGCGGGTGTGCGGGGGTGCGGTGGTGCGGCGGTGCGGGGGCGCGGGGCGAGGGGTAACTGCCGCGGGGATGATGGGTCGACACATGGGCTGCTTCCTGCTACTTTATGACTAAATTCATCTAAAGATGATGTTTCGTTGAGGCGTTTTATATAATAAACACACAGTATAGGAATCTCGGAGAAAATACAAGTATAAAACACTTATTCTTTGAAATTACATGTGAGATTATTGTTAGCTTATTCGAACGTTCGAAAACAGTTATTATCAAACTATTGGCCCACCTAGCTCCCCACAGGTGCAGATTATTACTCAGAACCTAATAAATTAACCTAATAAATAATCTACTCGTCCTATTGCAGAAAACTTAACTTGCAGAAAGATTACATTTTATTCTTTCACATAATTGTTTACGCGACATACACACACACACTCACACACATACACTCACACTTTACACACACCTCGACACGCAAATACACTCTATCACTTAAGTACGCAGTTTTTGGAAAATCAAGCAACGCTTTGTTTTTATAACTTGGACCACAGTCACTGCTATAACAAACAAAAAATTATGGTGCGTTTGCTAATCATATTTTTTTTGTAACTAATCTTTTAATTTTTATTTTTGTTTGGATATAATGTTTTTAATTGTTAATCCCTATAAATATCAAACTTATGACAATCTAGGAAGAGCATGAATGCCTAGCACAAGTGTTCCTTTACACTTAAAAGTTTGTTCATCATTATGATTAATAATAATAATACTATGTACCTATTATTTAAATAAATAAAAATGAATTGTTGTTCGTTAGTCTGATTAAAACTCGAGAACGGCTGGGATGATTGAGCTGATCTTGGTTTTAAAATGTTTGTCGTAGTCCAGGGTAGGTCTAAATGGTGAGCAAATAAGGAAAAACTGCCGGGAACTTTTTTTACCCGTGCGACGCCGGGGCGGGCCGCTAGTTACTGAATAAAAACCTTTTCATTTCATTTTCATAAAGATTTGTTCACTGGCTTTTAAGTTTATTCCGAACATAAGCACAGAAAGTCGCGGCAGGGCACTTTACTTTATAAACTGTATAGATGTACCGACAGAGCTTCTCCTGAATCACACGCGGCTAACAGGAACGAAAACGACTTATGTTCTATGGAAAGATGAAACGGTCTACCCGCATTCTCAGTATTTTATTACAAGTTCAATAACCTCTGGCACCAGTTTCATTCTCAAACGCAACTTGCACGAGACTAACTCCAGTGCCCGTTAACGACCTCTGTGGCTCTTTGGGCGAACGTCCGCCTGAGGCGCAGGAGGTTGCGGGTTCGATTCCCGCCGGGGGACCCAGATTTTGTACGACCTACAATTCTGGTTTCGGGTCTGGGCATTTTCTATGTATTATAATGTATGTATTTACAAAAAAAAAAAGTTATGTAGATGTAGACTTTACTTACCGCATTCCGAATGTTTGTTTTCCTAATGTACAAGGTTTTAATATGTTTAGTTATCGATATCAGCTCTATTATGAGTGTAACCGGGTTGTGTTGACAAAGGCCCTTGCAAGGCCCCGCCATTGTCCAGTAATGTGACTGTCCTAATGTCGGTCATTAATGTACATTTCCTCCATTTATTAATTCAACGAGCGATAAAGCAAAACAAAGGTTATGTTAGGTGAGGAGTTCGGGACGGCGGTGTGTCTTTGTGGACACAATACAGTTATTAATGTGGTAAACAAATTCATGTCGCTGTCGATAAATTTTCCGTTGCTAGACGCATTTTTTCTAGTAAAAGACCAAAATTAAATATCTTAATATTGAACCACCTATTTAGCCACCACCACTTCCGCACCCACCATTCTCTAGTAAGATTCTACAAATGCTCAGGCGGCTGCAGCCCCGCCCGCCCGCTGCACATGAACACGAGCTAGCTTCTATGGTTCTTCCGGAAGACCAGCGTGGGTACTGCATACTTCCCGCTTATGATAAGTAAGGTCCATTTTGCAGTGCTGAAGACAAATAATTTGTTAAACTATGGCTTACTTATTATAAGTTGTATAATTTTATGTTAATTTAATTTGGGTTAAGCTGCAAATAAATTATTTCTATTCTATTCTATTAACTAGAAGATGAATCGCCCACAAAACTTCTCCACCAAGCATCATCAGTAGCACACCGCGCAAGCCCGAGCCGCAGCCGCCAACGACGCAACACACCACACTGTTCACTAACTGAAGCTCGTTTGACCCCCGACAAAAAAAAAAGGGTGTTATAAGTTTGACGTGTCTGTCTGTCTGTCTGGGACATCATAGCTCCCGAACGCATGGAGCGATTTCAATTTTCGATTTTTAGTTTTTATTTGTATGAAAGGTGAGTTTTGCGCGAGTGTTCTTAGATATGTTTGATGAAAATCGGTTCATCCGTTTAAAAGTTATGGGGGTGAGAGTGGGGAAGGAAAACCGAAAATCTTCGAATATACTCGAGTGGGGTATCAAATGAAAGAGCATCGCATTACTATGGCAATATTATGGTGTTTTACTTTTAAGGAAATTAAGTATAGAAAGCGGATGCTTTTCTTAAATTTTAAATTTAGATTTATTGTAACATGTAGCTTAGCCTCTTTTTGTAAAGCAATACTGTGGCTAGCGAGGCCAATATTGGTGAACCCTTCTGGATATTGCAAGAATCAATGACTTTGTCGGACCGCAGACGCAGGCGGCTGAAGTCACGATCCAACTAAATATATCATAAAGTTTTTGAATTTATCTTTAAAAGTACGTCGACATATTGTTTTATTAAGGTTTCAATGAATAAAAATGTCGTGTTCGTCATCGTGGGCGGGGGAGGCTCCGCGGGAGCCGCCGATCAAAAATGATCGTTTCATTCCTAAATAAATTATCTAATTCTTATTTTACAGGACAGAATACGTTCATAAAAGAATTCTACCTCGGGCCTTTCACGATAAAAGTGAAAAACAAAGAAAATTATTAATTAAAGAGCGCCCCTTGTAAATTAATAAAACGGAAGGGTTCGAGAGGCGCCGAAAAAAGGCTTCGAGTTCCAAATACTCCCCCTTCAAGGCTCGGCACAAAGAAGTCAACATTGTAGGCTTGTAACAACCACTTCCTAATTGATTTACCTGCCGCTTGGCGGGGGGGCGGGGAGGGGTAGCGGAGGGTGCCGGCGGTTAAATCGTGAATGAAACTAGCATTAATTAATCATCGCGGAATTAATGGGCGGTGAGACGCGACTAGCTATGTGCTTTGTTTATCACGGAGCCAGCGTAGCCAGACCTCCGATCACAACGCCATTGTTCGCCCAAACGGCTCTCGCTAACGCAGGAGGTAGCAACTCACAAGGACCCCTCCAATAAGTCCGACCCGCTAATCTTAGTTCGACAGTTATCGTTATACTCCATCTGGGAAATGTTGTAAAAATAAAAATTCCTCGTAAGACATTGATCGGTTATCAAAGCATTCCGTTTTATGGAACACAATGATTTTCTATGAATGAGGGTCGCGGTATTTTCCTCAAACAGCTTAATATTTGGAGAATGCTTGTGATGTCCCGCAATACCCGGGACTCGGGGCTCCTCTCCCAGGCTGGGAACAGGTGTATGTATTTATTTATTACGATACAATTATACATGTTTGCCATGTCTTGATCCACCTAACTCTGTATTGTACTTAAAGCAAGGATCATCTAGATACGACCAAACCTACTTCAGAGTTCACACATTTGGGCAACTTAACC
Source organism: Gymnoscelis rufifasciata (assembly GCA_929108375.1). Classification (NCBI taxonomy): domain Eukaryota; kingdom Metazoa; phylum Arthropoda; class Insecta; order Lepidoptera; family Geometridae; genus Gymnoscelis; species Gymnoscelis rufifasciata. The sequence continues at coordinate 15,400,339 of OV815314.1, forward strand.
ACTGATCTACATTGAATAAGTTTTTAAAAATAGTTATTCGATTAAACATCTCCATCTCCATTCCATAACAGAAGCAGCAGACGTACGGGACATAATTGATGGTCGCACTAATTAAGCGGTTTTCTTCAACATATCTCATTCGAAGGAACAAGTTGCCTGCATCTGTCTTTCCTGTAGATTACCTGGATATCATCAAAGAAAGAGCCAACAGGTACCTTCTAGGTATTCATGTCCCATCTTAGACCGCATCGTCACTTTACATCAGGTGAGATTGTGGTCAAATCAAGGCCTCTCTAGCACACAAAATAAAACATTAACATAATTTTTCAAACTGAGCCACTTGATTGAGTTTTAAAACATTAAAAAGAAAATAAATAGTGGGAGTTTTTTCTGAATACTTACATAATATTTTATTCCTATCTTTATTTTTCTAAATCCCAGCAGTGAACACTGAAATTATTATATTATTTGAAACCAGTTGTGTGTGAGTGTTAAGCTGTAATATAAAGTTACGATACTGGCAGCCAGCTTCTTATTCATCGATCGTCATATTCGGAGGGGGGCACTGTTCTCGGTGCCGCGTCGCGCCCGCAGCGGAGGTCCGTCACTCGCGCCCCGGCGGCCACTCGTTACTCATCCCGCCGCACCTCCACGCTGCACTGCCCTATTTGCACCTAGTTAACCCGGCAGCCTTTCTATTAACAAGGGATTTTTTTTTCAAAAAATTCAAATGTACCAATTGTTATCGATTATTGAAGATAACTCCAGAAACCCTAGACTGATACAATTAAATTATAAATCTAAAAATAAAATTTAAGAAAAACCCAGATTCTAATGCCTTAATTTCCTTTAAACTAAAACACCATAATATCGTCCATAAAACATGTAATTTTTTCTCTCCATCCACGGTTGTCTGGAAGAAATTGTTTTTAGCAATAAGACCGCCCATTACGCATTCTAGGTTTAGTTTTAATTTCTTATTGTATTATTTATCTGGTGTGTAATAAAGTATATTCTATTCTATCTTCTAATGTGCACGCGATGCGCTTTCATTTGATACCCCACTAAAGTATATTTGCAGAATTTCGGGTTTCCCTCCCCAGCATTCATGAAACATGTCTAAAAACTCACCTTTCATACAATAAAAAACTAAATTAAAATCGCTTCATCCGTTCAGGAGCTATGATGTCCCAGACAGACAGACAGACACGTCAAACTTATAACACCCTTCTTTTTTGGTCGGGGGTTAAAAGTGGGATCAATTATTTGGAGACATTTCAAATATAACTAACTATACTATCAAAAAATAGAACCCCTCGATTTATATAAAATTCTTCTCAGTTTCTCTGAGATGCTATCATCATGCTATCATGCTATGCATCATGGTTCCCTTATTAAGCTTTAGAATATATGACGGCGTGACGTCCTGGTTCTTCATTGTAGTGCGTTTGTAGTAGCATAGAATCAACTTAAAATGTCCGATGGCGTGAGCGGGGCGCTCACGCCACTCGATCGCGCGATGTTTACCTGCGGCCGGTACCGGTCTGTGCCAGCCGACCGGTCTAACAGTCAATCGGGTGGCCGCAGGTAGAGGGGTTGTTTACGAGTTGCACTGCTATTTAAAGTACAGTTCCAATAGTCCGGGAGTCATTCTTTCTTTGGCTTCTGCTCTGTGCAAACGCTCTCGGAATTAATAGTTGACTTTATCTATATCTTTGTTAAACTGAGCCTTAGATTATTTGTGTGATTGATATTGTTCGATTAATCCCGTAATGAATTACTATTCAATGATATAATCTGTTTAAATCACTATGTCAAAACCTTTCACCTACATCAGAAGTGGGATATCCGCTTCCACAACCTCCTGACATTATTAATAATTTTTTCGTCAATGTTCCTAGTTTAAAATAAATTTGATAGACTCAAACAAAATTTTATGGATGCCTCCATAAAGTTTAGACATTGTTGAAAGTAAAATTCAAGATTTACTTGATGCCAATCTTATCTGGGAAAGTTACTCGCCTTTCTCAAGCCAAATCTTATAATTTAAAAAAAATGGAACGAACTTAATGTGTGTAGATAACCTTAGTTTAGCAGCTTAGAGCTTAACAGAAATACGCAACTCGATAGTTATCCACTTCCGTTAAGTAATGATCAACTCGATAAGTTGCATGGCGCTAATTACTTATGAAGGTTATGGGGCTATTCGCATCAAAAAAAAAAAACGAATAATTGATTGGCTAAGGGAAAAAAAAATAGTTCCGGTCTAGCATTGGTATTAATCCGGGCCAGTTTTTAACTGAAGGGATTACAAAAAAAAAATACGGATAGTTGCTGAAGGGAAAGAATAACAGTTCCGGTCTAGCATTGGTATTAATCCGGGCCAGTTTTTGGCTGAAGGGATTACAAAAAAAAATACGGATAGTTGCTAAAGGGAAAAAGAAGCAGTTCCGGTCTAGCAATGGTACTAATCCAGGCCAGTTCTTAACTGAAGGGATTACAAAACAAAAAACAAAAATACAGATAATTGCTAAAGGGGAAAAAACAGTTTCGGTCTAGCAATGGTACTAATCCAGGCCAGTTCTCAAGTGAAGGGATTGTAAAAGATGATTTAAATAAGATTGGTATTGTAGTGTTGAAGGGTGTTTTACCGGGCCAGTCGTCTGAAGGGTCAAATAGACCAGTCCAGAACATAGTATAGTATGTTGTCAGGATAATCGAGCACTAACTATTATTATTTTCACTTACAGATAATTTTAACTGAGCCTACGCGAACGAGGACGTTCGCAAGTCAGAATGGCAGTGACGGCGTGACGTCCTGGTTCTTCATTGTAGTGCGTTTGTAGTAGCATAGAATCAACTTAAAATGTCCGATGGCGTGAGCGGGGCGCTCACGCCACTCGATCGCGCGATGTTTACCTGCGGCCGGTACCGGTCTGTGCCAGCCGACCGGTCTAACAGCCAATCGGGTGGCCGCAGGTAGAGGGGTTGTTTACGAGTTGCACTGCTATTTAAAGTACAGTTCCAATAGTCCGGGAGTCATTCTTTCTTTGGCTTCTGCTCTGTGCAAACGCTCTCGGAATTAATAGTTGACTTTATCTATATCTTTGTTAAACTGAGCCTTAGATTATTTGTGTGATTGATATTGTTCGATTAATCCCGTAATGAATTACTATTCAATGATATAATCTGTTTAAATCACTATGTCAAAACCTTTCACCTACATATATATATATCCTTTTTGTTAAAAAGAAAATTAATTTTCGATATTTTATTTATTTTTTTAAATTTATAACATTTTAGTCATGAAATTATGCGCTGTAATACATAAAATGATGGTATTGTAATATAAGTTGTGTCTATTAAAAACACTTACTTACCCTTCAAAATATATTCAAAGCGAAAAATATGTATGTATGAGGAAAGCAGGGCGTTAGCGAGGGATTTGTCCGACGTGCTGGCTCAAAGGACTCGAACGTCTCGATAAAATCACTAACTCCTTGCAGAGTTGCTCGCGTCGGCTGGAGGCTGTATTCAGCACACATTCCCGGTAATTAAAGGGCGGGCCGAAGCGCCCTAATTCAGTTTGATGGCCCCAGACCGTGGTCCTTCGATCCGGCTCGATTTAAGGACGAGGGTTAAACCGGACTTGTTTACTTTCCGAGATAAAGAGGGTTAGTGACTGCGACTAGCGCAACTATACTTACTGAGTCTGCGGAGAATTGACAGAGGAGCTTTAGGGTTTGTGACGTCATTGTGGGTCAGGGCGGCCGCTGCACACTACTACCAAAGCGGCCATTGTGCACGTACAATGGCCGCGAAATGCGACACGTCGCATTGACCCGAAGATAAACAAGGCTCGCAATAACCTGCATTGTTGCCGCCACACACAAACCGCAAAAAAACCGCTGTACTCAAACAAATACACTGAATCGCAAAAAATCAACGGCATTTTCGTAGGTCGTGGTAAATAAAATGTCAGTGAACAATACGACGGGGACCTTTTAGTTTGTGCTTCACTTGGTAACTTTATGGAGTGGTCGGAGTCGGAGACAAGTGTTGCTGAGCCGTACAAGTTCGGTTTCTGTTGATCGAGCCCCGGCCGCCGACCATGGAATACTTGATTTAGAACAATCATTTATTTCACACTCCTATTTAATATGACTATTAAATACCAAGTTTGTTTTTCTGTTTAGATATTTTTATATAGTAGGCAGTGGCTTATTCCAATTGTAAAAACATTTGCTTGCTGACGTAAGTTTCTCATAACAAGATGTGAAATATCAGAATACTAAATTAAAATAATATTAAATAATATTAAACTACTAATATTAAAATAATTAAAACTAAACATTATTTTGAAAGACCACTTGAAAAACGTGTTTGCAAGGCCGTGTAGTAATCAAGTGCTACGAGTATAACGAGTGCGATATCTCGCAGGCTCCTAACGAGGGGGAATAGACATCTCGCGCTAGTTTCTTCAGAGATTGCTCTCAGCTTCATGCAGCGAGGGTGCGCCACAGCGTACATACATAATAATATAGCGCTCGTGAGCGTAGCCCGCGCTCGAGCGCGACGCAGTAATCGATGTAAAGAAACACTCGACTCGCTCGGAACATTCCACAAAAACTTCACAATAACACTTGTATTAGAATTGCAATTTTCCGTGATAAATGACCCTGGCAAATGGTTCTTTTGATTTACTTGCCCCTAATGGCCACTAAATGGTCTTTGACACAACCGCCACATTACGGGTACGCTGTAACGGCCGTTCTAATGAACGCCCGCGATGTACTGCAGCGTTTACAACTGATTTATAGTAATCTTTATGGCGTTATTATATTCATTCCCTTTACCTACTCCAAAAAAAAAGGTCCTTAGTTCATCGTTTACTACCACTATGAAATATAACTTATTATTTTTGTAATATCTTCAATAATCTGAATAATGCTTTATGTTGGAATTCAAACAAAAGCAAATAAGAACACAACTATTAATTTTATGGAATAACAATGCACCATTTAATTTCAAACGGAAGAGCGCTGTAACTATAGGAGCTAATAAAGCGTTTAATTTTTTCAAGCGATATTTTATTGAGTTGACTGTACCAACATAGTAAAACCTGCATAATATTCCTAGGTCGAATGTGGAGCTGAATATGAAGAGGACAAAAGTGTTTTTTTACCAATTAAATTAGTCGAGGGATGAATGAAGAATAGAAACTAGGACAAAAAAAATGTGTGTGAGTCAGCTACGACGCACGATTGGAGTTTACTCCTTACGAACTATAATTATGATATATATATCGAATAGAAAAAAAAGGGTAAATGAACGCATCTGCTAAAATGATAAGAGAAACAAACATATATCTGTAATTAGTCGGATTATTTACATTACTTCAATAAAGCGTATTACATAAAGTATGTTACAAAATAATATAAATAAAATACAGCAATACCTCTTTGCGCGATACTTCGTAGTCTCAACTACGAAGTATCGCGCAAAGAGGAGACCCCGAGAATGAGATACGCTGTGTAATGTATTCCATCTCATTCTTTTACACGTTCAATCCTACAGATATATATGTTTGTCTTTTTCTACGTAACGCCTCAACTTTTCGTGTTACACTTTTTGATTTTACTCCTCATAAAATTTCCGTACCGGGCATTATAACTCAAATCGTTTCTTAAGGAGTAAACTCCAAATTTTTTTTTTTATGTAGGCTGTAAATTTACGAAAAATAATTTACCAAAAAGTCCCAAATGAATGTGCGAGCGGGGTGAGCGCCGCGCCGGGCGCCGGCGACCAGAGACAGCTGTAGTCGTCCTGCGTGATTGGAGGCGCGGCGCCGGAGCGGCATCGCGCAGCGCCATCTATTGACCGCTGACGGCCAATAAAAGTTATTTAATGCCCATTCAATTGCTTCGTGAATATTCATTGAGTTATCTCTGAATATGGAGATTCAGTAATCCGTGTTTTTACAGCCGCGCCGGCGCCCTAATTATTGATGGATTACAGCTGCGTAAAAACTAATTAATTCTGCAAATAGTTCTGTGATAGTTCGCAGCCCACTTAAAGTTTCTGTGGTTTTGCTCCAATGGAACATCGATTCCACTTAAGCAGAAATGAGTGTCTGAGTATCATCATTACGATCAATAGCAACATACTACACAACTACACCACACCAAGCATATAATATTGTATTCATCATGATAGAACAATTCACATTGTATAGTTATATTTTGATTGCATCGACATCGCAATCACAACGCAACTATAAAAAGCTGCGACCACACTATTCACACTGCTTGACATATAGACGTGATGTAGTTATGGTACATTTTACGATTGTCCTTCAGTCATAAAATATACAAGCAATGAATTAAAGAAACAAAAAATCAGTCGGTTAGATCTCAGGTGGGCGGAGCAGGCACGCTCCACAAACTTGCAACGCAAAGCGTAGCGATACGTGAACACTTTACGTAACTTTGTTCAGGAGCGAAACGAGTCTCGAAGAGATTCGCGAACATTGAAACTTGCAAAGTGTGTTATGCAAACACGGCAGACGCACGCGGAACCAATGGACGACAGGACACCTGCGCCGGCCCCGTTGCAACTTAGACTTTAGACTTATGACATTGTAGCCAATCCTTTACCCTGTCAAATTTATTAAAATAATTTATATTGTTGAAAAATAAAATATGCAAGTGTGCTTAAGACCGCATGCCATATGAGAAGCAATTGTAAGTTGTATAACTGATAACAAAACTTAAGATATTTATTTGAATTGGATATTAATGAACACTTTGCAAATGGATAATAATGAATACTAACAAATATTACATTTGAATTTAATATAGTAAACCCAGCGCCACAGCAGCAACCAGCTGGATATAGCCTCCTCGCTCGGGTACACTCGGCAGTTTCGCATTCAAACGATCGAGCCTTTGACCATAGATGTGACGTTTTTTTTATGCTTGATAAGCCTTCATTTGACCAAAACTACACCTGATGTTAAGTGGCGATATGGTCTAAGATGGGGCATGAAGACCTAGAAGATAAATGGCTTCTCCGGCCTACATAACGAAACACGAGAAAATCGTTTCACGCACTGGCCCAGCCCGGAGGGTGCCTACCACCAGAGACTGTTCTTAGCACCACCCGGTGGTCACGTGTTAGGATTCAGAGGGTTAACACTTGCGGACTTGAACAGAAAAAATCTCCAAAATCAGGAAAATCTATTCAGATTCACTCACAGTTTCAATAAGTTAAGTTTTGTGTTGCTTCCTGTTTTTAGTTTATTAAAATTTACATTTGTTTATTTATCAATATCACTTTATATCCACATGTGGAAACTTATTTATATTAAACTCACTTAACTATATTTAAATTTTTTGTTATAATATTTTTGTTTCCCAAATAAATGAAATAAAATAAATATGATAACTCTCGATTATTCTTCGTGATTATTCTCCGTAGCAAGTCGTAGCAATGTTAACTCTCCGTAGGAAGATTTTTTTTTTATTTTGTGTTTGTGTTTCTATATGGTATTTGTGTTAAACTGGCGGTTCAATAATTAGCAATAGTTATTTATGTAATTTACATAATATTCAAGCTAAAATGACTACATCATGTTAATTTGTCGCGCAATCTTCATAAATTCACAGCACTTGACTTAATAAGCTTTAAAAGTAATCTTATCGAGTAAATAGGTTGTTTTGCAGCGACCCACACTGCGCCGTGATCTTACAGCGATCCATTACTCATGACCGCAGGTTGACGAGGGCGATGAGCCTTATTTCTGGATTCCAAGGTGCAGTTTGCCGTGGCATCATGTCGCGATTAAATGAGCTAGCGATTAAGGTGAGATTCAGAACTAGGTAGCAGTATTGCTGCTGCAGCACTTCATTTCCCCAAACATTTTTATATTTACCATAGATTACAATTCACACTACGAGCACTGCTGCTAGGCTCTTTTCGACAGATCAGTAGTGACGTGACCAACGCAGTGATAGCACGTGAATGAAGATGAGTTTTTCGAAAACATAAGAAAAACCCATGAGTAACGCAAGACCAAGCACCACACCGGCAGTAGTTGCAAGGCAGCACTAGCGCGTGTGCTCATTATGAACATCTGTAACTGTTCTGTGCCTTTACTCTGCGCTTAAAAGGGCATGAACCGGATGTGCAAGTCCGCGGGTGCCGCGGCGTGCATATACGGTGTTGTAATAAATACCCGGCTGGAGGCGCAAGCATGTTATCGGGACACTTTTGTGTACTTGATTTCCGACAACGCTACCTTCTGTCTGAAATTGTATCAGCGGTAGACTATGACTGGAAACAAATCAAACTATTGTAACAACCAAATGTAACACGAGTACAATAACAAAACAACATGAAGCTCAAAGAGCAATCTGGGAAGTGTTCATCTCATGAAAGATCGATACATCCAATATTCAGTGGAATAATCGTTGTCTCAGCGATCATTGAGCCGCCAACAGCCGCTTGCTGAGGGATTAGAGAGTAACGCGAGAGCAGATGCTGCGCCGCCCGCCCCCGCCGCCCCGCCGCCCCGCCGCCCCGCCGCCCCCGCCCAGAGGGTGATTGATGACACCGACTCCCGTTACATCACGACGAATCACTCGTAAGATACTTAACAACTTAATCAGCCCTATTATTTACAAAATCAAAACTAGATTTATGTTTTAGTGACTTACGCTGTCTGTACGCTCAGATTTATTAAACTTAGCACAATATTAGCAATATCAGCTGTTTAAAATTATGACTCAAGAGGTAGGTCAGCATGTATTTAACGCTTAAAAATCCTTAAAACATGAGTTTGTGAGGGACTCGCTAATAACCATATAAGTAGCTTACAGAGGTCTTAACTTAATAGTTAGTATTCACAGCCAACGTTTCATGTTGCGGATGTGACAGGAACAAGCGACTGCCCGAAAGAAAGAAAAAATAGTTTCATAACGCTGACTGCTGAGTCGTGGAAACATGAACTTGAGTAGTTTCTGAACCGTAAAATGGTTTCCACATCTATACTTATATTATGAAGATGAATAAATTGTTTGTCTGATTGTTTGATCTCAGGAACCGGTCCGATTTGAATAATTATTTCACTGTTAGATATATAGGCTACTCTATTCGTAAACGCGGGAAAATACGTCGTCCTGCGGGAAAATTCATAAAACTCGGGCAACAGAGCAGCAAACTGCCCTCGACAACTCTCCCGTCAAGCGCAGCGAGCTTGTCAACGTATCCAGAAGTGGACATAGTCCGGTTGAAGAGCTAGAGAGATACACGTAATAATGTTCCACAAATGTGAAATGTCTATAACACGTATTTGTACATTTGTGTTCGCGCGACCCGGCTCAGCGCGACAGGTGACACGGCCTTCGCAAATAACTACTTCTTTCACGTAAACTACTCAATCCCTTCGTGACATTCTTCAGTGAGTTTAGTCAACTTCGGAAAACATTTCAAATAAATCTGTTAGGATTTTTAGCAGGTTTGTAAGGAATGTAACTTTGCTAGAATTGCTCTAACTACAGGTCAGAACTACGTGTGATTACATGACCACGTCTTTACTTATTAGCGCTGCATAAGCGCTATTATATTCGAGCCTTAAGACGTCCACTGCTAGATATAGATCTCGCTTATGAATTTCCATTAATTTCACATTTACATTCACCGTGAATCCGCAGCCTCTGCCAAGTTATAAATAAATAAATTATAATAAGTATTTCCGAACTGCTCACACAGCATCACCTAACCCCAAACTAAGCAGAGCTTGTACTATAGGTATTGGTAGTGGTGACCCTCTGAATCCTTACACGTGACCTCCGGGTGGTGCTAAGAACAGTCTCTGGTGGGAGGCTTCGGCCGCGGCTTGTCACCCCCCTCCGGGCTGGGCCAGTCCGTGAAGCGATTTTTTCGTGTTTCGTAATGTGGTCCGGAGAAACCATCTTCTAGGCCTTCATGCTCCATCTTAGACCACATCGTCACTTTACATCAGGTGAGATTGTGGTCAAATGAAGGCTTATGTAAATTAATAAAAAAAAAAATATGCAGAAGTTTAAATAGAAGTTACAAACTGATATGATCGCATACAGTGCTCGACTACTCACCACATCAGCTCGTGTGTGCGTCTCGGCGCAGTGTTGCACAAACACATGCTCCTCCCGAAGCCTTTTCGCTAAAACTGGGTCAATTTACTAAAACTAATAAAAACTTCATGATTGAAAGTCGCTGGTTAATGTTCAACCCAGTTCGAGGACGAGGCAACTTTCAAACTGACTTTTACTGTGAAATAAAACTTGCATGTTTAACTACCTTTCAACTTTTAACTTTATGATTTTTAATGTTGACATTCTCTTCTATTTTGTGCTATGGACATGCCCGCTCTGTAGAGGCCAGTTGATAATATACCTGAGTCTTCATTTATATTTTAGTCTTATAAGTTTCTTAACCTGCCAATTTAAACAATTATTTTTTTATTCAGAAAATGCTTAGAAATTATGGTAAACAAAATTTCGGCTCAAGTGCCTTTCGCTCCAGTAATACGAATAATTTTGAACTTATTTAGAATTAAATAAATAAATAATAAATAAATAAATTTTATTCAAATATTAACAAAATTCACTTATAACTATAGGTATAAAAACGTTTAAAATAGGTATGGAATACATGAGCCTGAACTAGGGTTATCCTGTATCTCAGGCTAAAAGACATAAACAATAGGCAAGATAAATAAACTAATAAGCAGTATTTCTAAGAACATCGATATAACAAATAATTTTGTGTCTAATTAAAATAACCTAGTTAAGTAAATATAAACATGCTGTGCAGCTGAGTTTGCAAAATCTAGAATGTGGGTTAGTAGGTATAACTGTGTTAGTAACTGTTGCACTATTACGTAATAATTGTTATATGATTCAAATCAATGATTCAATTTTTTTGGAGTCCCGTAATCTATGGAATTAATATATCTATTTTCCGCCAATGTTTTTGCTGGACATTCTGTAGAGCCTGTGGCGTGTCCACATGGTTTCTTAAAGCGATGACATGTGGCACATTTTGGCTCATCCTCCTTTCTAGTGCATTCCTTCACGGTGTGGCCTTGGTCACCACAGTGGCCGCAAGTGTATATGGTCTCCCTGCATGTCTTGGCCGCGTGACCGTACTGTTGGCATTTATAGCATCTGGTCACGAGTGTAAAGTCTCTGATAGGACAAGAAGACCAATTAATAAAAACCCTTTCGTTATTTATTAGAGCTCTCCGAATATCTGCAGAAACTTCAATGATGAAATTACAGGAATCAGAATCTTTCCTGCCTGATTTATGGCTGATTTTCACGACTGACAGAAACTTTTCTAAGGATAGGTCTTCTGTTGTATCGGCCAAATTTTGTTTGTACAGGCACATGAAAAAATCTTTATCCTGCATAGATGTGGGCACCCCTAAGACGACTAGTCGAGGTCTACGCTTGTAAGGCTCGTCAACTGAGAGGCCAGAGTTCGTGATCTGCGTAAGATTCTTCAACTTCTCAATATCGTCCCGGGTCTCTGTGCTTATAATAACTCCACCGTTCCTTGTTTTCCTTAGAGCTCTAACTTGTAGTTTCATCTCTTGCGGCCGAATAATTTGTTGGACTATAGATTTTGTTTCGTCACTGGTTTTCTGTTTGTCATTGGGGTAAATGGCTACAGAGCTTAGGTTCAACGGCTTAACAAAACTTTTTGAGTCCTTTTTAACCATGTCGGCAAAAGTAGAAGGACTAAGAGCAGATGTTTCTGTAGCTGACACGCGTTGTTTAATATCCTTTAGCTGTTCCGATATTGCGACTTGTTCCTCAAGGCTGTTGACAGCGTCGTGTGCTCTTATAGCTTTAGTTTTAAGGGACTGGTACTGCACTGCCATCATAGAAACGCCGTGGTTTACTTTTCTACACAGACTACTTATGCGTAGTTTATGGTCTGTGTTAAGTTTTCCTCCGTCTGTTGCAATAGCGCACACTTCGTTCAGGCACTGGTCTATAGATGTCATCCAGTTCTGGATTTCGGGCGTTGAGATGACTTCCAACTCATCAGGGGGCGCAGGCGCCGGCGCGGGCGGCGCGGCGGGGCGCGGGGTGGAGGGCGGCGTGCGAGCCGTCCTACTACTCCTATCAAAGGGACTGTTCATTTTCGTTATAACAGTTTTTTTTTTACAGTTGAAACATTTCCACAAACTAATGCACTCAGTAGAATACAAATCAAAGTATGACACAGATAGCTTTCGAGGTCACAATTCAGCAAAATTAATTAATAATGATATTTGTTGAAAGGCACGTCTGTTCAGCAAAGTGGCCTAGTAAGAACTTTCATTCCTTGTTTCGTGCAAATTTACAAGTTTAATGTTAATCACACAACGAATTAAGATATTTAAAATAAGTTTTTACTCAATTTTTGTTTTGGGAGCTCTTTTTAGAAACTATATTTTGGGTTATCTCAGCTTTCAAAGTCAACAATTCTTAATGGTTAATGATACAACAGTCAGTCTGTCATAGTACATCAAGACAGGGAGGCAGCAGTATCACAGATAATCAGGAGTACGGGGGCAGCGCGCACTCGGCCCGACCGATCCGAGCGCGAACTAATCAAACTGTAATGATCGTAAGCGCACGGCAGTTACGGCTGGCTACGTTCCGGACGCGACGACGCGACGCGACCGGAGACACGCGCTCGCCGGGCTCGGCCCGGGACCGCTCCGGGACAACAGGGAAACACGTGATGTCTTCATATAAAGATAATTGATAGATTCAGGCGTTACTTGGCGGAAATCTATTCTAAATGGAACTTAATATTTAGTACAAATTCCGAACCCACTTCCAAGATTATAAAAATAATAAAAAAATACATCTTGATAATGTGATATTTCTTGTATTATTCCTATTTATTCAGTTCATAGGATTCCACCTGAGTCTTTTAATTGTAAGAATCCCAGCGTAATTATGTTATTCCTACGGTTACCAGGATAATAATATATTCGGGTCGTTTATACATATATAAGGTCGACATACGTTACAGTAACTTAAATCGTGTCAAATGTCATGCTCTTCTTATGTTGTTTATGTGTGATTGCAGCAGGAGGCCGCAAATATGGATCACGCGCGCGATGCAGACGGAAACTTCATCAACAAGCCAAGAATATTGAAAGACAGATTCAGTAAGCTTGGCTTCAATGCCGGTTTATACGCCCTCGTACATATGATGCGTCGTCGTCGGGGGCGGGCTCCACTGACTGAAACGTTAATCTGTGAAACAAATTAATTTGTCCGTTTTAAGGAGTCATTGGTTATGCTCCTACTCCTATTTAGGTTTCCAGTAGTTTAGTTTAGATTTTACCATAGAAAAGAAACAATATGGCGCTTTGATTACGAGAATCAAAGCGTTTCAGTAGTCGTGTTTTGCTTCGTAGTATATTAATATTCCGAGAAGCCCGTAATAAATAGCATTCAGTGATATTTTATTAATTTATTTTTATTATCAAAGCTTAAACTTCAATATCTACACTCAAGTAAAATTACATTTATATGTATGTATGGGTTCTGTATAATGGTCTCACCCACATTCGTTTTGCTCCACTTGCCTCCACGTCGGAGGCTCCTATGTAGTCCATTATTATGCGAGCGCTTTCATTATTCCCTTCTGAAAAACCTAAAGGAAGATTATAGAGAGCACAAACAATAAACAAACAAATGGGTCACCCCCCTCCCGCCCCCGCCGCCGCCCCCGCCCGCCCCAGCCGCCGGACCCGCAACTAATGAACGACGGATCGTTTTATATTTCCAAACAAATTGACCAATAAAACAAAAAGTTGCCGAGTCCTGAGACGAGCTCTCCAACTAACGTGCACTCTTGCGTACTTTCCCCCGCTGGAGAAAAACCTTAGTCCCAGTAGAAAGGCCCTTTGTCTCCCCGAACTAATTGCTATCTACATCTTGAATTCAGGCCAAAGATATTCTGGCGTCGGATCAAAGGCCTACAAATTATCAAACTTTAACTTTGTCTTAAATTAATGATAGCATTATGAATAACTTTATGTTATGAATTCGTTCTCTTTGCTTGTTTAATCTGCCGCTAACCAAATTATTAGATCGTTCTTTGCGTCGAAGCTTTTATTAGAAGTAGTTGAAGTAGTTTTCTGTGTCAATGTACAAAGTTCTGAAAAATTAAGTTAGGAATCTATTTTGGTGAGAGTGGGTGTGCATGGGGGAAATAGTTCAACTCGCGGGCAATCTAATTTAGGTGTTGCCCCAGCAACTACTGGGTCTAGTTGATTTTAGAAAAGTATATATTGTAAGTAAGTAATATCAATTAATTACTTGACTGTTAACACGGTCCGGTTAGAAAAATTCTACGAGTAGAACACAACTTGTAACATGTTTCAATTTGCGAAAACCATTAATATCCGATTATCCGATTTAATAATTGCTTTATTCTTTCTTAATCAATGGGCTATTTATTATATATAGCAATATCATGTATTCATGATTCTCGCAGAAACATAGCATCTTGTATGTGATAAATACGCTGTATGAGTTTTAACCACGAAGACGAAGTGTTCAGATAGAATTTTAAATATTTTCATATATTAGGTTTTTGGAGTTTACTCCATTTGAGTTATAAGGCCCGGTATGGAATTATATGGGGAGTAAAATCAAGTGTTAACAAAAGTTGAGGCGTTACGTAGAAAGAGACAAACAAATATATCTGTAGGATTCAACGTGTAAAAGAATGAGATGGAATACCGTCGAAACGTCTCGTTCGAAATAAGAACTTTAACGCATTTTGATTGGTTGTTTGTTGTGTCTCTGGAATGCGAGTTACCATTTTTGACATTCGAATACGCGTTCGAAAAAGTATTTGTCTAGCATTCACTTAGAATTTCTCAGTGAGTAGAGGTGAGAGTGCAAAGTTATTCAGTAAAATCATCAATATTTACAAAAAAATTTTGGCCGGACGTTTCTTTTTCACTTGCATATCGTCTTACAAAGATAGCTTTTACGTTTTTGTGCAGGGAACTAAAACAATTGACGAATTTATGGTCCTCTCAACGCGTTTCGTTGGAACATATAATAAGTACCTTCTGTTATTTATTAATTAAAATATTAAAAAGAAGCTATAGTTTCGACACCTTATTAATTTGTTCTTTGCAGTATTTAAGAATGATATTATAATTCAAAGTGAAAGAAATCAATAATCCTAAAATTGGATTTGTATAAATTGAACACAATTATTATTATTTTGTAACATACTTTATGTAATACGCTTTATTGAAGTAATATAAACAATCCGAATAATTACAGATATATGTTTGTTTCTCTTACCATTTTAGCAGATGCGTTCATGTACCCTTATTTTCTTTTCGATGTACATATATCATAACGTCGGCTTACTGCAAGAAGTCATTAGTCGCAAGAAGTCACTAACTGCGTTAGATACACCAATGAGTTCGTCTCGATGAGCTCTACATTTTGGTAAAACTCACTAATTTGTAGCTCTTCAAACTTAGAAGTTATGGCTTGGTAATAAAGTCAATAACTGCATTTTTGGTCAATCTGGTTTCATAAAATTCATTAACTTACATTAATATATTTTACCAAAAGAAAACAAAACACAATTGTCATTTTTATTTTCATTCATAATTCATTTATGTGACATATCAACATTTTAAAAATGCTTTTACGTTTACAAACCGTGGATTAAGTTTTGCTTGAATTCATTATTTGCACTTAACTAGTTTTGACGTATCATACTATTTGGGAAAAAAAATACTAACGGTTTTTAATGATTTCTATCAAAACGAGTAACGTTTTTATAGAATTCATTATATACACATTAATTACTTTTGCCGAAACATGGCAAACAACTTAATACAAGACTGAAATCGCCTGAATGATGTATTGTTTTATTAGTGATTTTTGTTATTGTAAAATTATACAGGAAAATGCATGTAATGACTTTTGCACACATACATTTAAGCCAACATGTAATGCTTGTTTACTTAAAAGTTGCCGGCGAGTTTTATGAGATACAAGATACAAAATCATTTATTTCCATAGTTTGGTTTTACAAAACTTAGACACTTATGATTTTAGAGCTATGAGATGCAATTCAAAACTGGTAGTAATAATTACATTGAATATTGGTTTCTCATTAATAGAGGATTATTACATAAAATAATGTACATACCTAGGTTACTACCCAGTTAGGTACCTATTTAAAGTTTCAATACCAACCTGTTTAATTCGTTACAATTTGAGAAATGAGCTAATCTATCTTGGTTTCAAATTCTACATTAAATAGTTAAGTAGGTATTTCTATTTTTATTAATACGAATATTAACGATAAAGCAATCGAAGATTTATGTTGTTTACGTGTTGCAAAAAAGTTGAACAACCACCCAAGGCTCCTAAACCTAGCGAACCTACCTGTGGTCTGAAGTTGATGGGAAAAAAGGAAGCGATGAGGTGACAGTTACCGATATATCAATATTTCCTGATTGATTGATTTCTGTGGCCATTTTAGTTATTTTATTAAGTTTTTATGAACAAACAAGGTAATTCCGTAAGTTTTTAGTAATAAAAGACGTTATTTTAAGATTATTTTGTCTTTTATTACTTGAAAGAGGCCACTAATAACTTTGTTGCAGAAATACTTAACTCCAGTTTAGTCATAACTTTTATCGCAAGAAATCATTATCTTTGCATTTTTAGCTTTTAAAAAAATTGCCATGATTAAATTTAGACTGATTTCAGCTGTTTATATAATAATTAAATATCACAATATATTGGCGTTTAAATTATATTGATAACTGCCGTAGTTTTGATGATATGGGCTCTTAAAGTCATAAAAAGTTTAAAACTGATTTTGCCACACTTTTGGATTTGTCGGTTAATGACTTCTTGCAATAAGCCGACGATAATATCGTTCGTAAGTAGTAAACTCCAATCGTGCGTCGTAGCTGACACACACACACACACTTTTTTTCTTACCAACTTAACCTATATTTAAAGCGAAGCTAAATATTGTTATTTAGATAAATTTATAAAAATTAGGCAACGTTTGTGCGTAGGTCTGAAGTAAGAATCAATTAAGCCCTGTTTGTTGAATTTAGGGACAGATTCGCTCCTACTCTAGAATCGAGGTAAATATTTCATCCCGTGTACATCCCGAGTCGGTCCCGTCCCGTGCCTGTAATCCCGCGCTAATCCCGCTCGTCAACAATCGCCCCTCGCAATAACACTCGCTTATCCTTTGTTATTTTTAACGCAGCTCCGAATATGTTGCTGTTAATATCCTTAGTTTCCCGTCCACGGACTCCATCATTGTTTATGATGCATAGCAGTTCCGCAGGAGAGAGAGTTTTGGACAAAAAAGTTGAGTTAGTAAGTATTAAGGGGTATCGATAGATTTCGGCGTGGTGCAATCTTACATCATCTTCTTTGTTAACCCCTGACCAAAAAAGAGGGATATGTGTTGAGTTTGACGTGTCTGTCTGTCTGTCGCATCATACTCGTAGCTCCCGCACGCACATAAATATGTATCACACAACACACGAATATTCGTTCGCAAATATGCACATAATACACAAAACACATTACAATATAATATGATTTTTTACTTTGAAGTAAACTAAGAATTTGGAATCGGGAGTTTTTGTTTATTTAAAATTATCTTCGAATGGCGTCTGTAATTTTGAAGAAACAATAATTAATTCGTTTCGATTCCAGCGTGGAAGCCGAGTTATCAAAAATTTCACAGAAATCCCATTATTTGTCGAAACTTTTTCGGCTGACACTGATTTGGATTGACGGATACCATTTCTTGGTAATAGTCGAGAGTTGAGAATGAACTAGTTTTAGTATAAAAACGTGTGATATTGTTAACTGATATACATAAATTGTAAAACTTGGTCCAAGTGTTTAAATATGAATTATAAACATAATATATTTGTATTTATATTTATTATATTAAATATATCAGATATCTAGTATCCGTAACACAAGGTACCCCGGGATAAATGTTGTTGGGTGATTTGTCAATAAAAAAACTGTCTAGCTATTACAACAGGCTCGTCTGTCAACAGGCTGCTGTAAGTCATAAGCCGACTTACAGCAGCCTGTTGACAGACGAGCAGACGTCAATAGACTTAGTTTTAGTATCTCGTTCAAACGTTTACGTAACCATAAAAATAAATACAAGAAGACACAAGTGTAGTTCCATCAGCTGGAGATACAGCGGGGGGTCGCGGGGGGCTGCGGGGGGCCGCGGGGGACGGCGGAAGAAAACGTTGAAATCACAAAATAAAATAGCAGATGAAATATGGTTTTCATTGTGGGCACAATTACATAACAATGGGCGGAATTGAAAGCGCTGGAACGTCGAACCTCCCCCCTCCCCTCCCCTCGCCCTCCCCCGCGGAGCCCCCGCGCGGGACCAACCTCAGCGACACACGGTGCTCACGGACGGCTACACGGCCGCCGCACTTTTTGCTCCTCTCCACATTGCTATGCACTTGACAGCCGTCCGACAGTTTTACAGTTTTTATTATCAACATTATCATTCCAGCTGTAAATCATTCACGGCACAACTTCTGCATCTCTCTTTGTTCGACGGGCCTGTTGTCAGTATGTCTTCAAGTCGACGCTACAGCAGCGAGGTGGACTTCTGGATACGCTCCGTGGCTGGATCTAACGGCGCTCACGAGAGGAAATAGAGGCAACGTTTTTAAATAATGTCCGTGGCAAAACAATATTTTATACTCAACAAGAAATCTTAAACTAAGAATTTTTTAATTTATTGTTATTTAATTAACTATATATTTTTTAACGATGTTAAAAACTGACTAATTAATTTTTGTGCTTATTTCTGACGAAATCAAATTTGTTAGAGAACTACTTTATATAAACTTTATTTTAGCAAATAATGTGTGCCGTCACTGACTTGAGTAATAATTACATTATAATATTGTAAAGCAAGAAACGTCGAACCCAATTGTTCGCGAGGCATCGAGCGGCGAGTGTAGCAGCGGCGCCTGTTCCATGCACATCCCGCGATATCCGATACCTACCGAACAAGAAACTAAATTAAATTCCTCGGCGTCTCAAGCGGTGTAGACTGCACGTACCTGATAGATTACCTATGCACTAAGAACTTTAACTTTTTTTCAGAACAACTTGACAAAACATAATTTTTAATTTTAATTTAGATTATGGCCATGGTAATTTTTGATTTAATGCAAAACAAATATGTAATTTTTAATTTTAATTTAGACTTATTTTGATTTAGCCGCGTCACTCAACGTTGGCAATTAATGTGAGAATGTTGTCCGTGGGTTAAGCGGGAGGGACCGAGGGATTCAGAACAAGACGCCAACGTTTTTGAACCTTGGACGAGTATAAAGTGGACGACCATAAGCCAAATGATTTTGTACACATTTATTTAGAATTGAGAACAGTGCTACGGCGTAGATCATCGCTACGGCGCGCGTAGAGGTGCTACGCCGCAGGGCTGCTACGAACGACTCGCAGCGAACAAGACAAGTGTCGCAGCCTCTGTATTCGCATTAATTATTCTACATTGAATGTTTGCACCAGTCACACATGGGTGGTACGAGCTTGTGGAGACAAAAGGGTAATTCTTGTGTTTTTTAAACCGGAACAAATCGTATCTGCACACGGTCCGGTCGGGGCTCCTCCAAAATTGAATTTCAATGTCACAGTGCAGATGTAAAAATCGTCCGCGATCGTTGTGTGCGCGCGCGGGCGGGGGCTAGGGCGGGGGGGGCGGCGCGGGCGCGGGGCGCGGGGCGTGCGCGCGCCGCGGCGGCAGTCCCGGGCCGGCCGTCGCCGCGCGCGTACGTGTCTGTTCCGCGCGCACGATGCGCCGCTCCGCGCCCGACGTCAGGTTCTCGCTCCGTGTTGCTCTGTGACGTACGACCGTGTTTCGCGCGTAAAATGTGCAAGCTGAAAGTTGAGTGATAGAAACCTTGTTGGAGTGACAGTGTCCGTGCGTGTCTCCGGCGGCGTAGCGGTGCGCCGGCGGCATGTGACCGCCCCGGCCGAGGTTCGCTCTCCGCCCCGTAGCTGCATAGGTACCTCTTCTGTAAGTTCTGAGAGCTTTATTCATGAGAAAAAAATGGAATTAATTTTACGTATTTAAGTGTCGGGACGGATCTATCCCATGTTTATTGTGTACTAGCGGCACGCCCCGGCTTTGCACGGGTAATTATTTAAAATTGTTTCAAAATTATTCGATTTTTTCTCGCCGTAAAATCCATCCTTAAACTCCAACGAACATTTAAAAAAATAAATTGGCTAAATTGGTATAGGCGTTGTTGAGTTATGCGCTTAGCAACACATTTTGCGATTCATTTTTAACCCCCGACAAAAAAGAGGGGTGTCATATGTTTGACGTGTCTATCAGTCTGGGACATCATAGCTCCCGAACGGATGAAGCGATTTCAACTTAGTTTTTTTTGTTTAAAAGGTGAGTCTGGCGCGAGTGCTCTTAGACATGTTTCATGAAAATCGGTTGTGCTGTTTAAAAATTGTGGGGAAGGAAAACCGAAAGTCTGCAAAAATCTCGAGTGGGGTATCAAATGAAAGCGCATTGCGTGCACATTACACATTATTATGGTGTTTTACTTTTAAGGAAATTGAAGGATTCGAATCGGGGGTTTTTCTTATATTATAAATTAAGATTTATTATTTTTAAGAAGATTAAGGTAAGATAAAACATACTATTGATTGCAATGCTCAAATTGGTGTAACCGACAACAAACATAAACTTGGTTCGGGTCAATTGGTGTAACGTTAGTTTTTTGAAGAAAGTTGGTTTTATATTGGTGTATAATTTTTCGTTCAAGCTAAGAATTAGTGTAAGAGCAATGATGGTTTGCCAAGATACATACACCAACTTAACCTTCTTCGGTCATAGGAATACAACAATTCGACTTATGTAAATGGATCACATACCTACTCAGTTACAACATAATTTCGACGGAAGTCTGCAAAATTTACAGTTAAAATGTGTAGCGTAACTGTATTTTTTTAAAGTTAGAATTATGTTATTATGCTATTCGAGCAGAAAAAAACTAAAAAAACTGTATACTAAACTTATTTTACGTGTTTTGGTGGTTAACCCAATTGAACTGCCAACCGACGATTATGTACTTACAATATCTATGCTATAATGGTAGGGTTTAGTTCTGAAAATAACTTTTTGAATGGGATTAGTTACCTGTTAACGAATTATTATCTACTAACTAAGCGACAAAATATTATCAAGCGACAGTTTTTTTATTTCCGTACACGACCATTCAGTAGGGAGCCGATCGCGCGGCAGATTATTTCGTGATCTTAACCCCCCTCCCGTACCTTCGTGCCCGAGTGACGCCTGCCACTCCACAACGTATAGTGTCACAAAACTATAATAGTTAGAGATATGATGCAACGACGTTTTTTGTAGATGATGATAAGTTCTACAAAGTTGTAATACATCACTTAGTTATAATATTCAATAGTTTTCGCAGCATTCGCGATTAAAGAAAGATTTTAGGTTTATTTTTTCATAAAAATCGGTTATTGTCACAAAACTATAATAGTTAGAGATATGATGTAACGACGTTTATTGTAGATAATGATAAGATCTACAAAGTTGTAATACATCACTTTTTTATATATTTAATAGTTTTCGCAGCATCCGCGATTAAAGAAAGATTTTAGGTTTATTTTTTCATAAAAATCGGTTATTGTCACAAAACTATAATAGTTAGAGATATGATGTAACAACGTTTTTTGTAGATAATGATAAGTTCTACAAAGTTGTAATACATCACTTTGTTATATATTCAATAGTTTTCGCAGCATTCGCGATTAAAGAAAGATTTTGGGTTCTTTTTTTTCACCATGGGTTACATTATCGGAGTTTGGTAAGGAATCATATTATTTTTGAAAACTTAATATAGCCTATGTCACTCAGGGATAGTGTAGCTTTCGAATGGTGAAAGAATTTTTTTAATCGGTGCAGTAGTTTCAGAGCCTATTCGAGACAAACAAACAAACAAACAAAAAATCAAACCTTTCCTCTTTATAATATTAGTATAGATGATTGTCCCGTAGTAAAAACAAAAAGAAAGCAAAGAAAATCAACCATACGCGACGAATTGAGAACCTTCTTTTTTCATCGAAAGTCGGTTAAAAAGTAACTTTCTTCCTATTGCTTTTGTGTTAATGCGAGTGTACAGGGGGGTAGTTCCGAGCGCGGAACAGTCCAGTGGTCACCGCACCAGGCCGCTGCAGCGCGCGATATCGTTTTTCATTAACGGCACATTTGCATACTACGGCCTGATGGAAAATTTATGCAGAACTTATGCAGATTACAAAAATACGCTTAAACTTTTTCAGTTGAATTCCTTTGTCGGGAAACTGAATATTTTAATCTCTAGTTTTCATAACATTTCCTACCGCAGCCACGAACGGAATATACCTGCAAAACTTTACGTACCTAATCATTTATAACCCCCGACCAAAAAAGAGGGGTGTTATAAGTTTGACGTGTCTGTCTGTCTGTGTGTCTGTCTGTCTGTCTGTGGCAGCATAGCTCCCGAACAGATGGAGCGATTTCAATTAAGTTTTTTTTTGTATGAAAGGTGAGTCTGGCGCGAGTGTTCTTAGACATGTTTCATGAAAATCAGTTGAGCCGTTTAAAAGTTATGGGGGTTAGTTAGTTAGTTAGGGGTTAGAGTGGGGAAGGAAAACCGAAAATCTGCAAATATCCTAGTGTGGGGTATCAAATGAAAACGCATCGCGTCCACATTACATAATATTATGTTGTTTTACGTTTAAGGAAATTACGGCATTGGAATGGGGGGTTTTTCTTAAATTTTAAATTTAGATTTATATATAATGCGACCTCTACACCGCAGCTTTTTATTTATTTAAGTATTTAATGTGTTGTATACACTAACTAACTTAACTAATAAATAACTACCTACTAGAATACTAGATCCTATTTAAGCTGTTGTTGCACAATGGTACAAAATATTTTTTTCTCTTAAATGTCCTCTGCTGGCCTTCAGCCTGATATATAACATCTTATTGAGGGGAAGTAGGTACATTATATAGTGCGGGTACCTGCCTACGTATTACTTGTACTATTATGTATTCTGTGGTATTACGTAGACTCCTTTTTTATTTCCGTCGGCGACATGTGTGAGACGATTTGCAGCCGCTCGTGTTTCGTGTCTGAATCCGACAAACTTAATAATTTACTTTAATAAATAGTTTTCCTCAATGATAGTAATAGAAAGAATACTTGTTAAAGAAACAAAGAAATAAATCACGTTTTAATTGCGACTTTTAGGGAAAAATCAAAAACAGACGGTTACCTCCCCGGGACCTATTGTTTTAAAGATATCGTACATTAAAATTTAAACGTGGCCCCAATCCGGATATTGCCTACTTGAAAAGTTACCTTATAAAATACCAATATCATTGCTCAGCCAAAAATGGGATGAAAAAGAAATAATTTATTTTAAAGCCATTTCTTTTCTACCAACACACCCACAACCACAACTTATAAGCGCCGTATGAAATAACATTATTGAACTAACGGATTTTTCTCTTCGGCCGTAAGTCATTTTAGCCTTCCTCCTTATAGACTGCACATGTTAACGGGGCGTTGCCCGGCTCGCAACGCTTGGTAGGCGTGGTAGTTTTCGCAGCATCTGATGTTTCAGCATTCAGTTTAACACCAATTCCCAAAAAAAATTAAAAAGATTATTTAAACTGCTATATAATTGAATCTTATTTAAAACTAACTAAGACTTCGAACGGGTTCTATTTAAACCTTTATAGTATTAAAAAAAATCTTGAATCACTATCATTACCGAACCCTGCATTAAAATCCTTTAAGTAGGTACATAGTTTTTAAGATTATCTAAAACATGCAGACAGACAGGCGCTTTAGTTTTAATATGTAGCGGTATACCTATGCCTCAATGTAGTGTTAAGTGTATGTAACGGTAGGCTCAAGTGTAGTGGTCTAGTCTAGGATAAGAAACTAATGGTCCGATATTTTTTTTTTTTTAATTATTATATATCCCATTCAACGAGAAAGGCTACTTTATTTCCACGGAAAAATCAATTAAACGCGGGCAACGCTGTAGCGTGAAAAGCTAGTGTAAGTTCAAAACTTTGGAAAATCTGCGAGAAAAGCCATAGAAAGTTACTAAGTAAGTAAAATCATAAATTTAAAGATTATCATAGAAAATTATGTAGAATGCAAACATGTCCGCCCCTTGTGTGACAGTGACGCGCCCGCGCCTGTGTAATCTGTATAAATCGCATTTCATACAAACCATAATAATTGATGGTTACCTTTAAGGCTTAAAGGCCTGTTAAATATGTCAACAAATGACGCTTCGATGTGATACCGTTATGGGAATTGGTATTACATTGCTCTCTCATACTAGGAATCCATAATTTTCCAGCTTTGTTGGATGTTTGATGATACTGTTCTAGTGTATGGCCCTTCTAGGAACCCTATGTCAATCAAGATAATGTGTGTGTATTGACATAACATTTCGTCGAGACTTTCAAGAGTCCAATATTATTTACAGATTTGCCATTTTAATTTGTTTTGTGGGTAGAATATCACACCGGCATATATGACTTATTATGATCGCCACTTTTCTGGTGCTACCTCAAAGTCGCAGAGTTATAGTTCGAAGCTATTTCCTGCAGCTGTTAGAAACCGAAGGATTTCTTTGGGGTAAAGTTTCGTAGTTCATCATTGCCCCGGTATGTACTGCGTTTTTCCATAATACCACCATATTTTCCTAACAGTTTCTGTGTCGCACAGTCCTAACCTGAACATATACCTTTGCCAGTAATTGTTTAGTTGACACCGTCATCTATTTTTATTTATTCTTGATATCATACACCATGTTAAAGCACACGGTGCACGCAACGTGGTAGGTCCGACATTTCAACTAAGAGTGAAGAAGGAACCTTAAATATTAAATAGCTGAACGCATTTTTGTTACAATATAAAAGCTTGAAACAGGTACCATACCATGACTTGTCGATTTTTCAGTATTCCGATATAAACCTGTTACGGGTACAACAAATTATTACGGGAAACTGATTTACCAGCATTGTACGGAAATTAAGTAATATCCGTAAATATCCGTGTGGAAGTGCTCCAGTGCATCCACTGAAGCTAATTACTCGTCGGTACTTCATTATGCGGAGCTTGTTGAGCCTGCACTAGTCACCGTCAACGTTGAAAGCTAATCGCCGGGATATTAACAATAAATTGAAGCACAAAGACAAGAACATGATCTATTCGCTGGCACGCGCGCGTACAATGCTTGTTTCACATTCGTATACAATACAATAAGTTCGACATGCTTCGAGCAAAAGGCATAAAGCTGTGCACAATACCAACTTGGAGCAAAGTCGCTGATTTCAACTTGAAGCTGATAAGACTTTAAATTCCCCGACGAGTGCGGAGGTCCCGTGTTAGTGGTCACGTCCGCCGCCTTCAGACAACTTGCGAAGACTCCGAGACCGGGGACTCCACTTATTGAATTCAAAACCGAACTAGGATTGAATATCAACGACATGGCTATCTGATGCATGCTCGCTCTGTACTTGGGATGAAGTTTGTAAGATAGAAGTACTCGTGCTATTTTGTAGAACAACAGGACTCTATTTAGAGTCTATTCCATGAAAATAAGATCAAGCGTACCTACTTGTGAATAATAAAAGTTTGGATACTATTTTATTGTCGTATTGCGCTATTAAATAATCTATTATATGAAAATGAATAGTAAGGTGTGTTGGTAAACGTAAACTCACCTACGCCGGGACTAATTATGCAAACTCTATTTTTTTAATGTTCGAAGAAGTCTAGGGATGGTTTTACGGCGTGAAAATTCGAATAATTGTAAACAATTTTTAATAATACCCGCCGCTAGTATTTGTTATAAATATTAGTGAGACTTATTTAAAAGACCAACAGTATATATCTTAAATTAACGTATAAAATAATTTAGAGAAAATAAAATTGTTCAATTATAGGTCTTCATCAACATTTTGCAGAAAAGTCAGCGACGTAGCTAGTTAAAGAATCAACAATCAAAATTAAACTTACTTCAAAACAAATAAACTTTGTGGGCATCTAAGAATAGGTTTATATTAAATGCATAATATATACAAACTACACTATAGTTTATTGGGGTGGATTGGTTTTAGTTTATTCAACTAGTTTAAATATGGTTTTGTACCAAAATAATTGTAAAATTATTTGTATACGATACAACACTGACAACGACTTCACTATTAGAAATATTTATTATTGTACATGTAGCATGAAATGTATTTGTATTATAGATTGGCAAATCAGCAGATCATCTGGCAGATCAGTCGATTATGTTCCTAATCTATTTCAACTATGATTTATTTGCTGAAGTGATGTCTGCTGGAGTCGCGGGGCGCGGGCGCGGGGCGCGGGGGCTCGATCGCCACTTCACGGTTTAAAGCCGGCGCTGAATAAAACATCCTCCAGCACTCCGCTGATTGCTCCTAATTATGAGATACCCCCCCCCCCCCCTGCCTCGCCCCTCGCCCCCCGCGGCTAGTTTACGTTACTGCTCGCTGCATACGTAACTACTGGACTTTATGTCCTTACTGTAGTTGTAAATGTTTCTCCCTATCTCTTTTTCTCGTTAGCCTAAGTGTAGTGTAAAATGTTTCTGCCTCTCTCTTTCCCTTTTTATTCTCCCAACAGACCGCGGAGTATGTGACCCGAGATCTTTCATATTATCTGGCAAATACAACAAAGGCATTTTAGACAGTTTCTTAATTAGTATGTAAAAGAGAAGATACTTATTGTATAGAAACTGCAATCATAAATATTATAAAGATAATCTAAGATGTCGCTATCCAAATGGACTGTTACC
Organism: Gymnoscelis rufifasciata; assembly: GCA_929108375.1. Lineage (NCBI taxonomy): Eukaryota > Metazoa > Arthropoda > Insecta > Lepidoptera > Geometridae > Gymnoscelis > Gymnoscelis rufifasciata. Next base: position 15,427,364 of record OV815314.1, read on the forward strand.
AAAAACAAAACACTGATCGACTAGGAAATTGGAGATTGATCGAACCTCTATGGCTACTGACCTTATGAGTTGAGATTTAATTAGTTAGAATAGGGTAGCTAACCTGTCAATGCGTGTCCTGTGCTTCTAAAGAAATAAGAGTTTGTTTGGCTTAGACTTAAAAATAAAAATTAGTTTGTCATTTAGAATTCTTAAAAATTGTACCCATAATTTTTCTTTTTTCTTGCAAACCAAAAATTAAGACGATACAGTGCATTGTAGTGTCACGTGACGTAATGCTTTCAAGCAAAATGTACTCCACGCATGTAGAGGTGTATGTCACAAGCTCCCACTCCGGCGCCTTCATGCTCTATATCTTGGCACTTTCTTGATAAAAGCGAAAAAATATATGTTTGTATGTAGTCATCATGCCTCTAGTTAAATGTGCTTCTAGTTATTCATTGCCTTTTGTTCCGAGCTTTGTCCACAGAACTGCATGGATGCAACAAATAGATATCAGTAACAAACAAGTTGGAACATTCACCCGCGCGTTAACAGGCTCTCGTGCAAACCATTGACTAGGTTTCAGCGGGAGTTCACACGAAGAGCTTTATGTAAAAGTTGTGTATAACAAAAGCGTGATTGTCGTAACAGCGGGCGGGCGGGCGCGGGCGGGCGCGGGCGGGCGGCGGTGCGCGCCGCGGAGTCGTTTTAGCTCGGGCTCGGCGGGATTAGCCCTTTCGCCCGATAAACTAATATCGCCGGGATCGGCCCGCACTCGGCCCCGCTTTAATAACAACTTACTTACCTGCGGAACTATTTACCTCTTTCTAAAACTATTTCGTAAATGCAGAACTGAAGAGGCCTTTGTGGGCCTCTGGTGAATGACCCTAGCCTCTGCGTCGTTACAAAATGTCTAGCTATCCGTGGATAAAACAATAACGTAAGGGCTCTGCAGTATTACATGAAGTATCCGTGGATTAGGAACTCATTTAGAACTTTAATTAAAATCCATGGTTCTTGAAATGACAATGGCTCTTCGGAAGTTAGGAGGAATAATTAAACCATTTAAATAACACAATTAGGTGATTAAAGCTCTGAGCTCGGTGGTTGGGTGTGTAGTTCTAGGTATAGGCAGAATAGTTCCCCGAATGTATGGATTTCGAAATTCTGGGTATTTGAAATATAAAACAGACGACAACTAAGAATAAGATTTCAACTTTAAGCTTATATCCGATACGAAAAGAGTCATGAGCGAGGCTCTCCTGTAGAACCTAGCAACATCTCAATATATGAAATAAGAAAATACAGTTCAGTTCAGTTCAGTTTCTTGTAATTGGACTCTGCGCTTGAAGCGACAATTTGCTTTTGTCGAGTAAAATAAAATTATTAAGTGAAATACTAGATGTAACTCAGTTCAACGCCATTTTCCCGTCATAAGAAAATACATTGAGTTACGTTCCCCATTGACAGCTATGACGTCACGCAGTGCCTTGCCGTACCTGCACGCGTCACTTGAATAAGAAGCAGTTACCCACGCAATACTCAACATCAAGCTAAAACCATTAAACCTAATTATAACACTTGTCACTTGGAAATATCGAATATTAACTCAGAGGTACAAGCTACCAAGATTATTTTCGTTGAGCAATGAACTGAGAATACATAAGTGAAGGTGACGGTAATGATGCCCAAGTCACGTTGTTCTGACTGAGGCGTGGCATCCGGGCAAGCATGTTTAGCTAGGGGTTCCAACATGTTGGCATGCCTACTCCACCATCTTTGAAAAAACGTGATTCTACGGACAGTGATGAAACTCATGTCAATCAACAGAGTAAATGTTTACAAAAAAAAGTGTTTAGGACTCAAATCTTAAGTCAAACAGTTTCTGAGATATTTGGGTCAATACTTTTTTAACCTTAATATCACATTAACATTCTTAATATCTCATTAACCGTTTTCAACTTTGAGGTGCCTTAACTTTTTAGCATTAACTCTGTCGATTGACATGCGTTTCAAAATACGATTTTTTTTTCTAAACGGCGGACTAGTATTTATCCCAGACTCCTTACTAAAATGTCGGAACCTCTTTCAAATATCCATGCGAACAGTTCACTTTTTGATACTCGTAGTGAAGGCCTTTACGGCCTCTACTTGGCAACATTTTAACATTTTATTGGCCGTTTCCAAAAGAAATCGATGTATGCTTTTAGCATTCTCTGCGTGTTTGCTTGCGCATAACTCTCATTGAACTGATTTCAATTATTATATTTTTGGTAGAACGAAGAGATATTCCAAGGTTGGCCCATGATAAGGAAATAATTATGGCATCTCATAGAAATCGAGGGAATCTCTCGAAAATCACAGGTGATTATAGTACCTAGATACCTTATTATTTGAAAGCGTCCAATTTGCTCTCATTTAAATTTCATAAGATTCGGCCCAGTGGGTTTCAAGTTATCAATTAAAACTGATAATAGGGGCGGTAACGACTTCTTGAACAAGTAAGCTCTGCAGCACATTACCTCCATGACATATCGAAGAGGAAGAGAGATGCGCTCGCGCGACCGCGCCGGCGCACGCTCGCGGCTTCGATACTTTAAATATTCCTCATACATTTACGTAAGGGGAGATTATGTGCTTGTTTTGTACGATTTCTGTTTCAATTACCATATAAATAAGTCTGTACTTTTTTATGTTGGAATCTGAAGTAATTAATTAGATATTAAATTAAATATTAAATTCAGTGGAGGTTTCGCCTATAGAAAGAAAAGAGAGCTCGATTTTTAGCCTTATTGAGTTTTCTCAACAGATCTGAAATTTATATTATTATAGTTAAATAATATTTGAGGTCGCATTGGTTAAATATTTTAAAACTAATTAAGTATAAAATTTTCGGCTTAAGTGAGTAATATTCGAACTGTTTTCTGGTTAGATGCGTATTCTTACATTTATCCCTAACATAATACTGCGATTAGTAACCCCTCACTTAATTTCATGCAGAGGGAGATGATATTCCTTATTTCAAATTCTAGTGTCGTCCTAATGACTCCTTAATTTTGATACATTTTTTAATAGAAAATGTTTTATGTTGCACAACAGATAAGAAGGGTTCGCCGCCGGACGCAGTTCCGCAGCTTTATCTCCGTTTTATGGACTTGCCGCGTCTTATCCGAGGAATAATTCATAATCTCTCGCCATAAAAACAACTAATTTTCCCTCGGGCCGGATTACGCTTATCCGAACCTCGTGGACTCATCTTTCATCACACACAAAATAGCGCAATAACTTGTGCTCTAAGGAAATACCTAAGTTGGCTTCCTTCGTTGCCAAGTACGAAATAACTGCTGCAAATATTTTATATAGAATTTTCTCTCGCTGTAGAAATTTTAGAATACGTATTCGTCTCATGGTAATTTGTACATCTATGTTCCAACCTATTCAGGAAAAGTCAATGTCAAAAACACTAAAAAAAAATGCTTGTCAAAAAGATATGATCACAAAAGTATAGATTACTCTAACTGCATCAATTTACCTATGAGACGTTTAAGAAGGAGGCTGCGCAGGCACGCCGCGCGTAGGCTCGCGTACAGTTTATCCAGACGTATTTACATAATAAGAAGAGCTGGAGCAGAATAAAAAGATGCAAATTGCCTAAATCCTATATAGGCTTTGAATAATCCAAAAAGATTCTAATGTTTCTACTTCCCGTTGTTTTGTTTAAGTTGACGTCCTGGTTTTATAAAAGTAAATGTGGAATAAACAGATTTATAATTAAGACCTTCTGTCAAAGAGGCGGCTGAGGTCTCACTACATTAGATCATGGCGTGTTGTATAGAGTACGCATTGAATCCGGCTGTGATCTTACTGCGACATATCCATGTATGCGCTGTGCTTCTAAGGATATAACTTTTTTAACTTTTGACTTTCGAAGGCGTAAACCTTCGATAAAGTTACTAAGAAAGTAGAAAAGATTAGATAATATTTATGAGAATACCGGGCAGCGGCCGCCCGGCCCGCAGCCGTCCCGTCGCGGTCCCGTCGCCCCGCAGTCGGCTGTTTGCGCCGGGCCGGCCCGATATGCGACACAAACTCCCCATCTCGCACATAAACCACCCTCCGATGGCCGATAAACTGCTTCATCTAACATTCGCCTATTCCTTTCTTGTGCATTATGTTTAATATCTACCAGATAAATCGAACTTTTATCTTTACCGCACAGATTTATCCAATATTTTGTCGCAATATTTGCAGACTCCTCAAATAGTTTAGAAATGGCTCTAGAAAAACTAGACTTTACAATATTGTTTATCTTCTGGCGAATTCAATTGTGGCTCTGTTATTTGTTTAGCTTTTCTTAGATTTCTGAAATTGTATTTGTGATTTAATTTTAGACAGATTTTGAATTTGCTGAACTGTAAAATGGACGATGCTCCCCAGACTTACTGACGTCGTTCTATGCATATTACAGTGCTCATCTGTCGAGACCCCTGGAAACTAAATCAAATCTTGTGACATTGCTACTGGAATACTGGAATTGCGAATTCGAATGACTCAGCCGCTATTGAAAGGCAAAAAACGACATGACGACCGCACCCTCGTTCAAATGTGATGAAGCTGAAAGGAAAGATGACGCTTCCACCTTTTTTTAAAATTTTTAACTTTGGTGTATTATTTACATTGTAAAGGGCACTATAAACGGATAATAGCTGTGTTGTTTAGTTCGTTTCGCTTCTCAACTTCGATACTAACTATAGACACAATCCTATTTACACATCGATTTGTTATTTTTAGTTATTTCTTTGTTGATTCGTATGTCTGTGTTAATGGTAATAAAATAGTCTTTGAATGCTTCTTCTGTTCATCTGTACGTATACTGTCCCGGTACTGGCGGCGACGGCGGCGTCTCGGTGCTCAGCCGGCGCCGGCGTGCCATCAGGAGCGACGCCCGACATTTGTGGAGATCCCCGTGATGAATCGCACGTGGGTCTCCTTGCTCATTGCTCACTCATTCATCCAAATCAGTTTCTTTAAAATAATTAGAAATGTATGATATAGACACCGAGCGTTCCTTATATTTCAAAAATGTTTACACTTTCTGTCAATCAAAGCAAAGGGTGTTGGTCTTTTTGCTAAAATATCTTCAGTACCTATATTTATACCTATAAAAGAGCTTCAGAGATGATGATGTTAAGATGGATGTGTGGAGTAACTAGAATGGACAAAATAAGGAATGAGTATGTAAGAGGCAGTTTGAAAGTAGCACCAGTTACGGATAAGTTGGGAGGGAATAGATTAGCGTGGTATGGACATGTCATGAGAAGAGATGAAAGCCATGTAACGAGAAGAGCGTTAGATATGAATGTCGATGGATATGTGAGAAGAGGTAGGCCGAAAAAAAGGTGGATGGACTGTGTGAAAGATGATATGTGTAAGAAAGAGGTGAGTGTTGAGATGACGGGTGAAGAAGGAAATGGAAGCAGAAAACATGTTGTGCCGACCCCACGTGATGTGGGATAAGGTCTGGAAAATGATGATGATGATGAAAAGAGCTTCATAACACCGCTGACAGGAACTCAAAAGTACTGCGATTTTCTAAGCAAATGTTATGGATTTCTCGAACAGCCCATTTCTGGCGCACAACAGTGCTCGACTTCATTTGTTTTCTTGTCCTCGCTCATCGTTAACTTTAAAACCTTTTAAAACATTTTCCGGTTTTATTTTTTTTAATATAGCAGATATTTAATTTTAATAGATAAATTTAGAGTATACCTCTAGTATATTACGTTTGGCAGTGAAAAGCAAATAGGTGCGATTCGTTTTATTTTATTGAGTTACGAGAGTGCTTTAGAATTTGTGTTATTCTTATTGTTAAAGTTTTTAATATTGCAATTAATTAAAAAAAACATTTCAAATAAAAAAAAAAGATGTTTTTTTACAAGATGACGTAAATAAATATTTTATTACTTAACACGTATAAGCCCACGTACGTATCTCTGTGATATACCCCTTAAAACTATGGCTTTGCCTTATATTTATTAAACTCCGAGAAAGGATATACTTATAAACATATATCGTGGGTAAATGCACTTTCACGCGGATAATTAGGATTAAAATTGTAACTAAATTAAATATGATTTTACTGTAGAGATTGCAGTATAAAGGCTTTTACAAAGATGAACGAGGGCGGGCGGGCGGCTACGGCTCAATAAACCGCCCTATCCAGGTCACTAAAGCCTATTCAACTAACAACGCTACTGTCCGTCTGTCCGTCTGACCGCTGCGTCTGTCATACTCATAGATATATGGTTTATTTTCAATAGAAGCATGCAGGGCTCATTGAAGCAAATAAAGATGATGCTCTGTAGCATAATAAGCCTTAAAAGCCGTGCATGCTTTTAAGCGAGAGCGCAGTCTTCTTTAATTCCAAACTTCATAGTTTCTTACCACTGGATTTTTCTTCACGTTGAAGCCAAACATTGTGACGAAACCTGCATGTTCTGAATACTCATCTAGAGTTTAACGTACATGTGACATTCACCAACCCGCGCTTGATTAGCGTTGTGAATTAAGGCTATATCTCTCTTGTTAATAGAAAAGTCCCTGTGCCCCAGCTGTGAGAATAGAAATATCTGTGCTGATGTACCAAACGAAATAACGCTTCACACACGCATTCACGTAAACTGCGTACTCTCTACGAGCACTGCATTTTTTAATACTCCATATTCGGGAACTATACTCCGGATACGTGTTTTGTCGGCCCGGCCGGGCTGTTTCCTATTGTTATTGTATCCAGTTCATTTTAATAACCTACTAAATGATTAATGAAAGGCGACCTGTGATACAATACAATATGAACCACTATTGTACGCGCCAGAACAAACAGTAACGGCGCGTGTAGTGGCTGTAGCGAGCTGTTTGTTGCTTGCGGTACAGTTCCTATTGCCAATCAAAACGTTGTACGGAATCAAATTATTCCACGCAAAATCAGTTCGATAGTAATACACCAAACCAGACCGAACCTAGAAGCTTACTGTATATCGTGGAGGGCATGGCTTGTTCTGTTTCTTTAAAATATGAATCTTGTTCTGGTGCGCCATATTATATCGTAAATTACACACTTTTTAAAATAGAAATATATTTGGTTAAAGATTGAATATTTGGTATGTGTACGACTAATTTAAAAATATTTCAAAAATTATTTAATAGAATTTTTGAAATATTTTTAAATTAGTCGTAAATTTTACAATTTTCAGGGCAGATATTTCAATTGTCTCATATGATAGGCTATCAGACGTTGGCTAAGTGAGAGCACACTCGACTTTCATTTCAAAGGTCGTGGGTTCACAAACCGCCACCTCTGGATTTTTGTTCTTATAAAATGTATGTTCGCTTTACAACACACGCTTTAACGGTGTAGGTAAACATCGTGAGGAAACCTTCTTGTTCTGAAAACTTTCAAGAGTTTGAAGACTAACCTCCCTCGTCGAGAGAGAAGTCTCTGTGTCCCAGCAGTGGGAACGTAAATACGGGGTGCTTATCTTTTCTGACGTTAGTGAGATATCAAGGGATTGTCTCTCTAGATTGCTGAGGTAAAATCAGGCGGCAAAATTATAAGAAAATGATTCGTATCATTAGTTTTGTACCTACTGTATAATTATTTTTCTGCTTTCATCATTAAGTGGCGAATGTCGCGGCGCGCGGCGGCGGCTCCGTCGCGCGAGTGCTCGATAAAACAGAAACGTCGTCGTTAATAATGCAAGCAGTCCGGCTCCGTTTCTTTTATTGACTGAGTTACGGAGTCGCGCCGCCGCCCGCCGCGCCCCGCCGCGCCCCGCCGCGCCCCGCCGCCTAGCTATAAAACTACTTCCGATATTATACAAGATGTTTCAAATTACCTTGAGAGGTAAATAAAATAAAACCTACCAGTGCATTCAGTGTTAGAATAATGTAAATATTTTATTAAAATTCTTAACGTACTTCCAGGGTATAAAAAAATTTAATCAACTGATATGAGGCTAAACATGTCCTAGAGATTGGATATAGAGGCTAAAAATAGATTCTTTTTTCTAAAAAATGACTTCCTGAACTAAATGTTGTACAACAAAATGATGTTCGCTTGGTGCGTGCCATTCACACCCAATCTCAAACAGTTACAAGAAAGCCAATCAAATTGTATGCAATAATCTTATAACATAGTACATTATATACATTTATCCTCTTGTAAGTATTCAACAGCTGAAACGCATTCAATCAATGATATACGTTGTTCAAGGTTTTTTGTTGTCGCGTGTGACACTGACTACAAGATATATTTGAATAATAAAACTGTCGGTGTTTTGACGCGCAAATAAGTGCCCGAGAGCACAGAACGGTTGTCCAGCTAGCCTGCCCACAGTTGGGTTAACTGACTTGTTAACTGTCCCTACATTAACTGTTAAAGTCAAAACGTTTATTTCCTTAGAAGCCTATGCTTACATGGACAGGTCAACTTAAAGCTAAAAGCTGTTAACATCAGCTCATAGCATACATCAGTTATACAATAAAAAAATTCTATTTTTCTTTTACAATATTAGTTTGTGCTTCTCAATTGTAAGTGTCCATTAAAGAAACAATATTCTCACCGTACAAACGATATACTTAGCGGGAACTTTTAAATACTTAGTGACATTTGTATGAAGGGCTTAATGATTACTTAGTTGATTGGTTGGCGATAATTATACTGGCAATTATATTTGTAGACCTAAGTTGTCAAACTTATTTCGTTACATATTTATTATTGGTCTTTTGGGAGTAAGTATGTTTGAGTTTATGTAATATATTTCTATGTCGGGCTTAGGCTTAGTCTGAAAATAGTAAATTGTTACTTGTCCCGTGCAAGTAAGGGCCCGTTTCACCATCTCCGTGTACAATTAGACAATGATTAAAATAAAGGGCTATTTTGTTTAGTATAACACGTGATAAAGCGAGAAGGCTTAACTAACCTACTAAAATAAAGGTTACCTGGAATAAATTTTATCGCTTATAGCGATAAGGCTGCCGATTGTACTATTAGTAATGTTAAACTGTTTCTTTTTGTATTTTATTTATTTATTTATCTAACCATTGACTCGTGTTATTGATATAACTAACCATGCTTAGTTCACTCGGCGTGTGTAAAACAAGCCCTTACTAGATGGTGAAGCTTTAATGACTGTGTAGCTAGCTCATGATAAAATTAAATTGAATTGTGGCAGTATCATACTGTGCTTTTCAGTTAGTGTGTTGTGAAACTCTGAGTGACTAAGAGTATGTTATAATATTTTCCTGAAACTTTTATTTGCTACAAAAAGTTAAGTTTGACTTCAAACTACGAGTAAATCAAACACTCCAAAATCATGTACAACTTATTGAAGAAAATTGGTATTAATTAAAGAATTTTGTTATCATTTCTTTTTTAAATATATTCTATGTATGTTTAGTTCTCTAGGCGGCGATAAAGCAAGTCATATCAGCGTTCGTGAATATTAATCATGTATGTATTTGCATAACACATGAGTATTAACATGGTTGTAGCGTGCAATTATGTTAAATTATAATTGTTTATGAGCTATACGTTTTGCCTGTCCGTGTTGGGCCGCTAATTACACTATGAAAACACTTATTTGAAGCAAAAAATGAATTGTTTGTAAATATTGAAACTTAACTTGCATATATTTTTATTGGTTATTTCGGAATGGTTATTAAGGCCGAATTATTTAAACACATTCAAAATCTCACTAAAATAATACGCTCTACGACGCTCGCTACTTAAGGAACGACGAGAATGTCTCTTTTGTTAACCCTTTGCCCTGCCTTTTTTAATCGCATTCCATAATATGGAATATGCGCGAGACTTAAACATGGATTGTTTAGTTTTTGTTGTAATCTTTATTGTTTCAAAAACATACCCTAACATATATATTTTTTAATTTAACATTATTCAAAGTGAAACTTTATCATCAACAGTGACATTTTTATATTCACTCGCAAATTTACAAAACGCATCGCTTGGTCAAAATCTGTTGGTTTCCATGGTAATAACTACTGATAACTGATTTAATGAAACTTTCAGGAAGTTTGTGAACCCAATACTTCGTTACTGACGACACGCTCGTCAAAATGAACAAGAAAAGAATAGTTATTTTAAAATATATTTTGTAGATTAATGGTTTATATTTTGTATGTTTTATATTTTTGTTAAAGTAACAACTAGTATACACGTTAAAGCAGTAAAAAAAATACGTGCAACTTCCCTTTTTCTAAATCTAACATAATTAAAATAGTTTACTCATTACTCGAGTCATAAGTGACGGACGGATGTAACAATAAAACTTTAAAATTGTTTTTGATCTGTGCGGGCAATATGTGGTGATGCGGCGGGCCGTGCCGCTGTAGTCTGCCGGCGCGGCGTGACAGCTTCCATTTCCATCGTTGCTGCTTTATTGCACGAAAACTCGCGAAGATTTTCGAAATCGATCGACGATGTTAATTTATGCAGCTCGCTGTAAGGTAAATGTCGACGGAAAATATTAGAAAGACCGAAAGAAAATAAACATTACCAACTGACGCTGTCAGGACGTAAATTGATCAACGACAAATAACGATCTAACGATATTTCTTTTCATAAATCATACACAAATGGACCAATGCTGCTCAGTATATTATTAAAATGGCACTTGTAATATGATTCACTCTTGTCTGATTCTAAAGAGCTGTGTTGGCTAAGTGGGAGCCCACTCGAGTTCATTCCGAAGGTCGTGGGTTCAAACCTCGCCGCAAACCTCTGGACTTTTCGTATTATTCTCAAGTATTAAAAATTGTCCCTTAATTTTGTAGTTTAACCTTTTAATTGTAATTATTATCGAAAAAACAAGTTAACAAAATCTGGGCGAATATCTAAAGAGCTTCGGAGTTCCCACGGTACTATTTCAACGAGGACGTTAACAATCTGATGACATTCGTGAACTTTGAGGATTTTACAGTCCCCCGGATGCCCTGAAACAATTTGTCCAAAGGTTTATCCCGACCGAGTCCAGTGATAGCGACAAATGTTTTATTGAAACTATTCAATTTTTTTGTATGCAAGCTTGTGCTCGTTATTTTGTCTGTCTGTAAGCACAGTTTGTAAGTTTTATTCAATAAGTGGTAACAATATGATAGATGGGCGTCTAGCTAGCCGTAGCAGATCTTGATAAGTAGAAAGTAAAAAGGGAGGCCTTGGGAGGCCTCAGCATGACCTCTTATTATATACATATAATAAGAGGTAATAGCTAATCAGACGATTGTCAGGGTGACCTTTGCCCTTCGCGCGGGTCGTCTCGTCTCAAAGGGCGTTTGATGATGAGGCCTTTCAAATGATGCCTGTGACCTTCCGCGCAGGACTGCCCGCCGCCCTCATTACCCTCTTAATGAGACGAATTTATTTATTCCACTATCTCGTCCATGTTTGCTTGATTTTGGGAATTGTATTTTTTTTGGACATAAATCTACTTTATCCCTAAGTTATGTAAACTTGAATGTATTGCTCTCATTTACTGAATAATTCATTTAAAACCGAGTATGCGCGTTGATAAGATAAAGTAAATATGGTTAAATGTGAACTTTCCGAACAATCCTCATAATAAAATAGATCGAAGTTTTATATAAATACTGTAATACTACAAGTAATCGCGGCGTTGTCGGTGTTTTGTAGAGTTTTATAGATAATTGAGTTATCCAACACTGAAATATTTTTTTAATCGGCCCAGGAGTTCATTATAAATAGCCCGTTCAAGCAAAATAACTAAAAACCCTTTAGCTTTATAATGTAATTTTAGACTGTAGAGTTTATTTTATTAACCCCCGACCAAAAAAGAGGGGTGTTATAAGTTTGACGTGTCTGTCTGTCTGTCTGTCTGTCTGTCTGTCTGTGTGTCTGTCTGTCTGTCTGTGTCACCATAGCTCCCGACTGGATGGAGCGATTTCAATTTAGTTTTTTTTGTATGAAAGGTGAGTTTTGCGCGAGTGTTCTTAGGCATGTTTCATGAAAATCGGTTGGGCCGTTTAAAAGTTATGGGGGTGAGAGTGGGGAAGCAAAACCGAAAATCTGCAAATATACTAGTGTGGGGTATCAAATGAAAACGCATCGCGTCCACATTACATAATATTATGTTGTTTTATATTTAAGGAAATTAAGGCATTGGAATCGGGGGTTTTTCTTAAATTTTAAATTTAGATTTATTTACATTTGAGTCTAGATTATACAAAAACACAGTAATAAGCTCAAGCATTTACATTCGGATCGGAAAGAGATTATTTTTCAGCGGAATAAGGTTTAATCCCTCAGGGAATGCTGCATGACGCGTGTGAACCACCGCGGAAATATTGGTTTTAGCAAAAATTATAATGTACGTATTTTGGATAATCTAGTCCGCGAGCGGGCGACGCAGGTGACTCCGCGCGCGGCGCCATCCATTCCGCATTATGAGACATTTATGATTGTGTGCGGCGTCACGGCGTGCCTCATCCGCGCATTATGCTAACAGCCGATTTAAGAAACGCCAAATATAATCTCTTTGAGGCTCTTTTGCTTCTCTGATTTTATCTTTTTTGATCTTTTTTCGGATGAAAACTCGATGGAAATCTGCTGGAATGATATTATGTTGCGATACTTTGTTTTTACCGCGTTTTAAATGCGATCATAAACTCGCTCAAGTATTCTATTTTCGGAGTAGCTGAAAAGTGTAGGTACCTCAATGGCTCTAACTTGTTCCTTCGCAAGACGTTCTGAGGTTCTCCCTCCCTCTCTTCCTCTACAGTATTCATCGCGTTATGATTAAAAGAAAAGTGAATGTGATAGATAAGGCAGGAGCGGCCGCGCGGCTCGCCGGCGGCTCATTAGTCCGCCGGCGATCGGGGACTAATAGCAGCACTCCCGGCCCTCCCCGCCCTCCCCGCGCCGCGCGCCCTCAACACTGTCGCAGGCACGTCCCGCCACTTCGTCCCGGCAAGGCCGGACCCGCGCCGGACCCGGCAGGTGCCCTCCCAAATAGAGGATAGGACGGCGTTTTTCGTACGATGGCTCGCTCCTCAACTTCTAATTCGCGGAGTTTTACATCTTTCATTGATAAACTTATTTATTTTTAGAACTTTTAGGGTCACGTCTCTAAGCTATTTTTAGCACTCCATATAACCTCATTTCAAGAAGCTGCCACACCGCAGGTACTCTAGGTGCTCAATGCATAGGTGCCCAAACAACACAGGTGCTCAAAAGTATTTAATGTTTATAATGAGCTTTAAGCGTTGAAAACACTAGTACCACCCACAGTCCCGCTCAAGAGATATTCCGAGTCTCTAAATTTAATATAAGCGAAATAGTTCAACATTAATAATAATATAGCGAGTCTGAGGTATTTCGTCCATAAGTTTATTGAAGTTAATAGTGTTATTCTCGTGCAGGGTAAACTGAGGGACAGCTGAGACCTGACCCTGCGGGCGGGGCTGCTGGGCTGTGGGGGTCTTTCCCATGCCTCGTCTATGCTGCATCTAAAAATCGTCTGCAGTAAAATAAATAAATATTTCTGGACTGTACACACAGTCATATTTTTTCGTGTTAGGCTCTAAGGATTGTTTATTAATCTAGGGCTGTAAGATTGTGTTACTTATATTTTAATAGATATATAAAAATTAATCTCATTCAATTGCATATAAAAAAGTTCCATCGTTCTGTTACATCGAAACATTAACTCATGTCGAGGTGGAGGTTGAATGTAGATACATTTACTAAGTTTGAGATGTACTCGTGCCTACTACACGTAGGGTTCCATGTACATGGTGACAGACGGACGACGAAGTCTCAAACTATGAGTACGGAACTCTAATAATTAGCTTTCCGAGATTTTAACGATAAACTTATTCATAAAAATACATTTTAAAACATAGTAGATCATATAAAATGTATTTCAATCCAAAACGTTATATGTAGTAGTCATAATAATGCTATGTATAAAAGCACGGCCACCGCGGCCGCCGTGCACCGTCAATCGCGCCCGACCGCTTCATCGAGCCACACGACTTCTATTCATACACAAAATAAGTAGGCAGCTTGTATGGATTTCAGCTTTAACGAATCGACAATAGCCTGCAGTGAGGTAGAACGCCAATTTTCTTTCAAACAAAACCATTAGTTAAAATTTCAATGAACACTTATTTCCGAGTTGCTTTTGAATGAAACAGTGTGAGTTGTATTCGTTCAGCCGTTTGTGCAAAATAAGCTGTGTAAGGCGGCGCCAGACGAGGCAGTGTCTGCAGTGCGTGTCCCTGCGCGGCGCAGTGTAGGAGCGAGCGACGCACGCCGCTAACTATACACGTTAACCTGCTCGGATCACTCCCACAGTTGTCTTTTTTGAAATTAAAGCAAACGACAAAGATTAAAGAAATATTTTTATCTATACTAATATAATAAAGCTGAGGAGTGTGTTTGTTTGAACGCGCTGAGCTCAGAAAGTGCGGGTCCAAATTGACAAGTTATTTCGGTGGTGGACGCGGCGGCCCGCTTACCTTTTGACCGCGGGAATAGCGCCGTTCCCGCGGGCGAGGCCGACGCCGAGACGTAACAAACTAATTTATATTATGCAAAGTCAATTTGTTGTTTATCTTACTCAAACTAAATTATCATAAAAACTAAAACAAGGGATTGAGATTTAGTATACTCAAAGGATTTAAAATATTTGAAATTCGTAAAGACATACTCGTAAGTCTTACAAATTGTTGAGTCAGATAAAGACTTAAACTTATCCTTTTATACTGCATAGTCTTAAAATATCCATGCCATGTCCAGTGAGTGCGTTATAGTATATTATGAAATCTGTGGTAACAGGGCGCTAACTGCGCAACGCAACACGCAGCGCAGTCCCGTCTAGTCCGTAAATTGCAACGCAAACGAAATGCCTTGTTATTAAGACTTGCAGCAAAAACCTCACGATGTGAGAGTTTACTTTTGCAGCTATTTCGTTTTTGCTTCGAGTGCAGCATGCGCTTACCCAGTCGGCCACGCGAGCGCCGACCGCCGCGGGGCACTCACTGGGTTAAGGCTTAAGAACTTAATTACAATAAAATATGAATAATTTAAATTAGTATTATGATTATGACTTCAACTTTTCATATGATAGATATCATAAAAATAAATAAAAATAAAAAACCACTAAACTGGACAATAATATTGGAAGTACTAATTTTGACGATTTTGTTTGAAATTGTCTCCATCTCCATATGGGTACAATGATGAAGGCAAACATCGTGAAAAAATTGGCATGTTCTGAGAACTACGAACAGTTTGAAAGACGTGACATTCATCAACCCGCACTTGGCCAGCGTGGTGAATCAAGGCCCAATCTCTCTCGTACAGAGAGATATCCCAGTGTCCCAGCAGCGGCAACGTAAATAGGGGTGCTTATGCAATTTGCGTATTCAATAGCCCTCTAAAGCGCTGACATACAGACAATATACTCAAATACTTACAAAGATAGATAGACAGGTAGATATGGTCGACACAAAATATACTTTGCTTCCATATTCCTACATCACTCTTCACGACACCCCTCTTACGCATGATATCTCTCACACACTCCGTGACGATGGAGAACCGCTAAGACACGTGGAGTGTGAGTGAGAGGTGAGAGATCAGCTCGGTAGATCCGTTCTACACGAGTGAGTGAGAGGTGAGAGATCAGCTCGGTACATCCGTTCTACACGAGTGAGTGAGAGGTGAGAGATCAGCTCGGTGAGCTGAGCCGCTGTAGGTGAAGCCGCGAGCGCGGGGCTCCACTTCACCGCGCCGGTGCGGGCGCCGCGCCCTCGGCCCCGAACTTTTACAATGTATGTTTAATAAATTCACGGCTCGCCGTGTTATTGTTTAATTTGTACCTGAGTTCTGTTTGTTTTGATTCTAGGCTCGCGAGGCGGGGCACAAATTCGCTAATCTAATTACAAGTCGTTGTTTGTTCTGGATGTTTCGGTGACTTGTGCTGCTGTTTGACTTGCGAACTGGAGATTTATGGCTCGGGGTGGGGGTGGAGCGGGGAGGGGGCTCCAATGTTAGACGCGCTCGTGTCGTTTCGCTCGATAAATTGAGAGCTGTTTAAAATGCATCATCGCCGCTAACAAGGTAATTAACGGCACACCGCTGTGCGCGTCGCTCTCCCCCGCCGGCCGCTGGAACTGAGCCGAGCTTCACAGGAATGTGCTCGAGACGTACAAACGGGGACGTCCTCGTCATAGACATCCATGGAGCTTCCGGGAAATGACATTTCGGCGGTGACGCGTCCCTATTTGACGCAGTTTCCGGTCGCCCCCGGCGGAAGTGCTCTGAATATTTGTCTCGAACTATTCTACGGGACAAATAAACGTAAATATAAATAGAGCGAGAACGACGTTGTGCGTTGCGGAGCTGTGGAAAACATTGTGAGACTGATGATGACTTTTATGAAGATCATCAAATATATTCTTAGGTTTAACAAACTGTTTATCGATTATTATATTCAAAAGGTGCGGGATTCAATTCAATGTATTCAGGAACAATTCACAAATCGTATTTGAGTGTTTTAAAATTAAATACATTAACTTAGCCTATTAAGATTTTTAAATAACATGTCGAAAATATAAAATATAAATAACATAAAAAAATAATTGTACAATGTATTCAGAGAGGCCTTAGAATTACTATACACATAAAAATTTCAACCGTTTCAACTAATATTATGATTTAAAACGGGTAACATACCATGATTTGACGGTATGTTACCCGTTTTAAATCATATAATTGTTAAAAACCATGATAATTTAAAAAGTTATATAGCGTTTCAACTAAGTTACTCTGTTTAAGTAGTAATCAACGGAGTAGAAGCACCCATTCAATAATAATGTTCTCAATTTATTTTTATAATTATTTGGCTAATCTATTGCTTTCATTTCTATAGGTAGATTATTGAAAAGCTTAATTGCCTGATATCTACCACCGTGCTTTGTTACATTTAGCCCGCAAGCCATTGAATAATTGAGATCTTTCCTTCTAGTATCGAGCCGAAAAATTCAATCATCGTTTATCATGTGATCGCAACAGGAGCTATAAAGTCACTAGTGTACAGTAACTAGCGTGGGAGAGCGCGCCGGTAGCGGCCGCGACTCCGCTCCCACCTTTAGAGCGCTAGGGCTTTGCTCAACTTTGGGAGCTTACAGAAGGTAACTATGTATTAACACTTTCTCTGTCTTGTTTTTACCCGAAACGAAACTGAAAACCTGTGTGTCCCAGAAACCTTCAAATAACCTTAATTATCGCAGTCGTAAAGGACGGCTACTACCGTACAACATTAAGGTGTTTTTCTACCACAACTGTGCTCTCAAAGGTCACACAAAAACTTTATATAACCAATTACGAATGTGCATTTTCCTCTCCATCCAAAGGTTGTCTGGAAGAAATTGCTAGAAGCAATAAGGCGGGCGGCCTTATTGCTTCTACGCATTTTGTATTTAGCAGTGAGTCCATTTTTGTTTTGTTTTATCTTGGTGCGTAAGAAAGGGTTATATTATTATTATTACGAATAGAAAGAATAATTGTTCTTTGATTGAACACAAGTAATCAATTCTTCGTCTATATATTCGGAGGGTGAGACGCCAGCGCCTGCTGATGCGTCTCTCCACTCTCGACCGATGCGTCCCGTCCCCAGGCTATCTGCGTTCCTTCTGTATGGCCTGCCCATTGCCACTTTACCGAATTAATCCGTTTAGGCTGCACCTAGTTCATCTACGAACCTCTACATTCCAGATTCGAGCTCTCGTAGCTCGTTAAGTGGCTTTAGGCTTATTCCTGTAGTGAAGCAGCACGCTTGCATCCTTCAGCCATTTCGAATTTTCGAGCAACGCACGAAAATAATGCATTACAACGAAAACACAATTATGTATAAATAAATAAAAATAAAATGTATTTTACTGTAGGTACATCGTAGGAAGACAATGCTAACCTGCTTTCGTCGAATCAATTTTGATTTTTATAGGGTATGATAGGATTATTGTATGAAAATGATCGCCGATTATGATAGGAATTATTGTCTCATGCCACGAATCTTCTTAAAAACATTCTTAAAACATTGTGCGACAATCGGGCGCTTAAGTAACTGTATTCATGTTTAATTAAGCGTTACTTCGTAATAACTGGAGGCAAGTGACAGCAATCCGATAAAATATGATCAGTATTATACACTTCAGTGTCACAAAGAACCCGCCTCGGAGGAAGTGAGCCGGCGAACGCGGCGCGAGTCAACATTTGGATAACTCATTTGCAAGTTTGTTTCTTGTTTAGCTTGTGATTATTGTAACGTGCTCGTGCGGAGCCGCGGAGGCGCGGCGCGGGGCTGCCGACTTTGTTGTGTGCTCCTGTGCGCGCGAAAACACGATTGTAAAGATATTGAGTGTTCAGTTGTTGTTTTCACATTTTAATATATGGGTTGATTCTTAAAGTAATTCTGTGTAGAGTCGGTTGCGGCGCGCTGAATGCGCCGCAATTATTTGTTTCCCGAAGCAGCGTGATTGCTGCGAGGCGACAACACTACCCCTCCCCCCTCCCCTCCCCCCGGGGGGGGGGGGGGTGATGCGATTAGGGGGGCATTTAGTCGCGGAAAGACGGGAATGGAACATTAAAATATTTTTCTTGGAGAATCGCAGCTGATGCAATGTTATCACATTATAGTGGGATCAAAATACACGAGAAGGTAGAATAAAAAAGTCGTTTAAAGTGGTGCTACTTTTATCAAATATCCGGAAAGATATTGTGGGAAAGAAAATACTAATTTAAATCATAAAATTATTAAATTAAATGGTAATAAGTGAAGGGAATGTCGTTATAGCTCAAATTAAGGCATCATCTATATAAAGAAAAATGAATTGTTGTTCGTTAGTCTGATTAAAACTCTAGTCTGATTAAAATTGAAGCGATGACGTAGTGGCGCGGCTTGGCTTTAGAATCCAGCCGCAGGATTTTGGGGGTGCTGATGCGCGATTTAAGATGGCATTGGTTTCCCCTTTCCAAAAATACCACCCCCTCACCGCGGAGATGCGTACTTTTTTTTAATAAAAAAAAATTTGTTTTCGTGAAATGGAACGTTATTTTTGTATAAAATTTTATAATATGTAATGTTTTTACCTTAAAATTACAATGCAATCATATAAGTAGCGTCGACGAGTCGCGGGGAAGGTGAACCAATTCCATCGGGAAGTCAAGAAGGTAAGAATTACAATTAGATAAGGTTAGATTGTACCTTTATAACCTCACTTCAATTTGCAAATCCGAATCAGTGCACACTACATTGGGTTGATTTAGGTCACTTTAAGTTGCAAATCCGAATCAGTGCACCCCTAATTCCACGTGGTCTTGTCTGTCACACAACTAGAGTGTATATAAAAAGCCGGAGGCGCGGAGGGAGAGCAGCCCCCGCCCGCCGTTACAAAGCGCAGGCACCCGTTCGAGCCGGAGCGGCTGAGGCTGGTCGCCGAAGGCGACCAATAAGCCGAAGCTGCGGAGGTGAACATGGGTGACTGCGCTTTGTTACGCAAGGGCGAAGGGGCTGCACTTCCCGCAGCGCCGGAGCAGTTTATTAATACTATTTTTTTTTATTAGAGCCTGAAGATGATGGAGTGCTTGTAAAGCGCCATTTACTTCGGAAATTGTGGCGATGTTTAATTTGGCTCGTCTGATACGACAACTTGACACTCGCCAACTCGAATCGCATTTGCTGAAGAGCATGGGTTAATTTTATCAACAAAAGAGTGTAGAGTGCACCGTAAACCAATAAGGATTACTTAAATATTGTTTTTTATTTAATATTTGTAACTGAGAAGCTAAGAAATTATTTAAAACCCTATTTTTGAGGTTAGATTTTATTGAATTTCAAATTGCTATATCTCCTAAACTACATATTTCCGCGGGGGGGGGAGTGGTACAGGGGGTACCTCCCCCTCCTCCCCCCACCCCCCTCCACCTCCCCCCCCCCAAAATCGTGCGGCTGGATTCTAAAGTTTTACCAGTGGCGCGGTTAGTTTAGTTGGTTCAGAACGTCCATGCGTATAATGGAAGACGTGGGTTCGAGTCCGGCATCTCGCTCTACCACGCTACGTTACTTCGTCTTATTTTTTTCTGCACAACTTTAGCATATTAGTTTCAACCTATAAGTGTGGTTTATCACTTTGTAAAAAACATAAAAGGTTTATCATAATAAATGGTTAAGTACCTATTTACTACGTAATAAAGCCAATGCCCTGTTTGTCTGTTCGCGATAAACTTGAAAAACTAGTCAACAGATTATTGATCCTTCCTAATTTAAATTGAGTGATTAAATTATGTATATATTTTTATAAAAAGGTGTTGAACGAAGAATCTTTTTGCTCTTTTATTTATCTATTACACTTACGCCCATCTATCTTGAACACAATGTAAACACAAACTGTAGTTTACACATATCGCAAACTTGCACAAACTGCTTGTAGGCGGATATTTCCTGGGCGCATTAATATCGTTACTCCTTCGCTGGGCCGGCTTAACGTCCGCTATACGGCGAGTACACAGCCCTCACACAGCCTTCACACAGCCCTCACACAGCCCTCACACAGCCCTCACACAGCTAGTTAATCAAGGACGCTGCGCCAGCGGCCGCTTTCAATATCCTAATAGTTGTTGTTTAGGGACAAGTGCGGAGTGCCTGCACTACTTGGCCCTCGGAGGGTCCCATGTATATTTTATACGAGTACGTAATATCTTCTGGCCGTGTTAAAGTTTCAAGGGACGACTCAACAATCCTCAATCGTCTAACTGATGGTCATAATATCTGCGGAGTGGCAACCGTTTAGTTTCTCTCGTTCCGTATAACCTTAAATAAGTATTTTGTACCTTTTTATGATGACTTCGTAAGCTTTGATAAACAAATGAATATTTCCTTTTTAATTTTGTTATAAAATAATTAATGCAGTGGCTATAAGACAATGGTGAATATGACCCTAGATCATGAATGTTTTCCACATAATCCGAGCAAGTTGTGTTTGCAAAATGTGAGGATCGGCGAATATGCTCAATTTGTTTATCTAAGGCACCAGAGACAATAACAAGCTGAAATTACTGTCTTTAATTAAGCCTATTAAGTGAGAATAGTTCTGTTGTTACGCAACTTTAAATTAGATCCTAAACGGTCGGTCAGATCGCAACAGTTGAAAGAGGAATAAAATGATTTTTAAATCCCTGGTCAACGACTCCCCATCACCCCACATGATAATTATAGTTTATTCGCATATTTTTTGTTATTCTGTCTGCCCTGAAACGAGCCGGAAACAAATGCCGGTCGCGAGGCCGCTTCGCTCACTATGGAGATCGATAGAGTTTTGTTGGGACAATAAAAATGTACATAAAGATCCAAGTTCGCGAAACTCGGGCCCTTTCTCATCCGGCCGAGGGCAGACCTACTTACTTGTCTGAGATTTATGTACGACATCTGTGGCTCGGTGGGTGAAGGTCCGCCTGTGGCGCAGCAGGTTGCTAGTTCGGTTCCCGCCGAGGGACTAGATATACGAACTTAAATTTCTGGTTTCGAATGAGGGTGTTTTTTATGTTGGTATTTACAAAAATTATGATTATTATTATTTTAAGCCCCCTGTGTCCCACAGCTGGGCAAAGGCCTCCCCCATTTTGTCCACAACTCCCGCTCTCCGGCCACTCCTCGTCCGCCATCGTCGCCGCGGTCTGCCGCGTCGCCTGCTCGCTGGGCCTGGGGCCACTCGGTGGCTATCCTTGCCCACAAATTATTTACAAAAATAAATTGCATAAATAACAGGGTAAAATGCTGAGCCGCTGTGGAGATATTGGACACGGTAATACTATCTAAACAGCATTCCAACTTTATACAAACAGTCAGTCAGTCAGTTCAGTCGAAACAGTCGAAGTTTGTTTTAAGAAGTAATTCTTTCTGCAGTACTTAGGGAGTGAACGCCAAATTCTCCTTTTAAGCCTTATTATTTAACATTAGTTAGTATATAGCTGTGATATCAAACAGACTAATAGGAATGCACGTCGCATCGCACCATTTAATGACATAATCAAAATTTTAAGTTTCAAAAAAACCTTTGATTCCAGAATTTTAGTTTCTTTTAAATTAAAAAGTGTTACTACATATTTTGTAATGTGCACGTGATTCGCTTTTATTTGAGACCCCAAAGAGAAACAACACGAGTAAAATTTTTAGTTTTTTGGTTTTCCTTCCTCACTTTAACCATCGTAACTTTAAAATGGGTCAACCGATTTGTCTAAGAACATTCGCGCGAAACTTACCTTTCATACAAAAAAAAAACTAAATTGAACTCACTTAATCGGTTCGGGCGCTATGATGCCCCAGACAGACAGTCACGTCAAACTTATAACGCAATTCTTTTTTTGTCGGGGTTTGAATAGGGTAGAAATATGTGTCTATAACTGCGAGTGTCGAGAACTCTTAGGTGGTCCCGGGCTGCACCCCGCCCGGGCCGAGCGCGGCCGGGCCGGGTGCGGGCCGAGCGCGCGGCCGGGCCGGGTGCGGGCCGGGTGCGGGCCGGGTGCGGGCCGAGCGCGCGGCCGGGCCCCGCGGGGCTCTCGGTACCGACACGGTCAAATATTGGTTGTGAACAAAAACATCGGCGCTCGCGGCCTCCTCCTTCTGCAGAGATGCTCCTTGCTCATGCTTAGCTTGTATTTCAGCCATAGTCAAGGATTTATTGCCGCTTGCGATGTTTTATAATACGAAGTGAAAACAACAGGTTTCAGGGTTCTAATACCGCTTTAGGGAGCTTGCAAATAAAACTTACCAACTAAAGCGATATTACGTTCCGCAATTATTTACAAAAAAAAATCAAAAAAAAAGGAAGCGTCATATGTTTTCTGTTAGGAAAATGTGCTATTTAAGCTACGATTATTCCTTAAAGCAGTGCACAGGCTCAGTTCTCAGCTGGTGCGGCGATCACATTAACTGAAACATAGCCGGGCCGGGGCCGGGCCGGGGCCGGGGCCGGGCCGGGGCCGGGGCCGGGCCGCCCGCTCGCGACGCGCTGCGCCGATAGCATCGCGCCGCGCGCCGCGCGCACGCCTAACACAATATTTGGACAACTACCTAATTATGAATGCTATTTGAATAATTCAGCGGTTAATAGTGTACTCGAGCACTTTTCTGTATTTCACTAATGATAGTCTGGATTGAAATGTTCATAATACTTCAGAGAGAGTTGAAGTTTTGAAACACTTGTTAGTTCAGCTGTTGTACGTTACGTAGCTAGATTATGATTAAATATTTAGTAATTATATGTATGGCCACCTTTTTAAATTACAATAATTAGCTTTTGTTAGTAAAACTGAATTATACGAACAATAAGGAGATAAAAATAAATAATAGATATTAAATACCTACCTTTATCGTTACATAGCATGGTGTCAGACTTTATTGAAAATAACATGATGTCGAATTTCTTAATACCGTGCAGAAAATGTATATTTATAATTTAGAATGACACTGCCGATAATGGAGTAGACAATAGAGACGTGCGCCGAGGGTGCGGTTATTGACCTGTCGACAGCTGCTCTCTTAATTAATGTACTTTATTTAAAAAAACTAAACTTGAGAGGTGTCAAGAGACACACGGATGGAACGAAGTTCCTTTCGATTAATAAGTGAAGAAATTATTTTTTTTTCAAATGTAATTAGAACTTAAAATAACTTTACCCAAAACTAAATTTTGGAAACACAAAAATAATTGACCCCGACGTGATTTGAACACACAACCTTCTGATCTGGAGTCAGACGCGCCACGGATTCGATGACGGGAAGCGCGAAATTAAGCAACAGCTTATCAAAAGTTGTGATTTCAAAAAGTGTCTTTTCGAAAGTGTCCCGTCGTGACAACTTTTCGTAAGAATTTTTCCGTCTAGCCCCCTTTCACAACCCGCGATAAGGAACTTCCTTCCAAAAACTGTATTTCAATATCATTTAATATATTATGGAACAATGAGTGGGTCTCATTCAGGGAACGTAATGCATTGAACTTTACTAGTATTACATAAATTTATATTGAATAAAATTGTAGGTTAGGTATAGACTCTCTGAAGTTCTGATCAACGTGCGCTCCGCTGGACTCGGTGCGCGTGGTTAAATTGAACTATAGGTAACATGGCAAAACATTTCCCCTCCTTTAATCGGAAGACCGGTAAAATGTAAAAAGGTACATAAGCTCCTCATAAGCCTCAAATGAGTCACCTAAATTATTTTGTCTAAAACTCCACCTGTTTATTACATATGGCTACACATCGTACTGTCGATGATACCGAGCCCCCAGTGGTGTGAGGTAGTTGTGACAGGTACTGACATAGTGTGTGTGTGTCGCAGAGGCGCTCGGCGCCCGGGGAGTGCGGCATGGGCGCGCCGGGCCGGCGCCTGCACGCCGCCGCCGCCGCGCTGCTCATCGCCGCGCAACTCATCAAAGGTACGCACGCATTTCACTATTCAAAACACAACATGTCCGCCAAATGGTGCATGTTGAGGGCGAACAGCGAATCCTAAGGAAACCGGCATGTACAGAGAACCATAAAAGTTTGAAAAACAATCATGTAACATCCACTGACTACCGCTTGATTGCCTCAGTGGCGCGGCGGGCGTACGGCCGCTTGCGATGCAAGAGGTAGCGGGTTCGATTCCCGCCGAGGGGTCAAGTGTTTATGTGTATGTATGTTCTGCAAGCACTTCTCCTTGGTCTGGGTGTTTAATATGTATACTAATACATTAAGTCTATTAAATTAAGTACATCAGATGTCTAGTACCTGTAACACAAGCTTAGAGCTTACCGCGTTCTGTTGTTGTGTGGATGGTCCGAAAATATTTATTTATTTACTAGTACTTATATAAGATCTCTCTCGTAAAGGGAGCAATCCCTGTGTCCAAGCAGTGGGAACAAGTAAATGTTAAAAAAAAATAAAAAAACATAATTTTAAACGACGCAAAGAAAAATGTGTTACGGCTGTACCGCAGGGGGTTCTTTCCACCACACTAGGTCCGCTGTTTTTTATAATTTATGTACACAATTTGTCTAAGCTATAAGTAAATGTGAGGCGCGTGTCGGCAATCAGCGCTCCCCGTCGGCGGCCGAGAGCGCTGCGTTCCTCGCTCCAGCGGCGGTATTTATGTCTTACTAAACTGGAAAGGTTCATTCGCCCATTTCAGAAAACCTACTATGAGTACTCGGCACAGTGCGAAAACATATTTCATGCACTCTCTTTGAACACACTAAGGACACTGTGGCTACACTGCTAATTAAGAAATGTGTACACTACATTATTTATGTATGAAAACGCTCGCATATCTGCGCTGCAGCCTGCTCTGGGCCGTCACCGAGTGAAAGCCGTAGCTTCGCTGATACGTTCGAATCAGTCTTGAGGAGTCCCGAGCCTCCCCGGCAACAGGGTCTGTCGGCCGGAAATATTTACGGAACCCTCCAAACTTCACCATGACATTAACGTCCAAACAACAACAAAGGATTTCGCAAAAAATTCAAAGAAAGGGCCGGAATCGGAAACTTTAACAATGCCTTCGGAAAAATTATAACGCTTGTTTGTAAACGCCCTTCTTCAAAGAACTTTCGTTATTTGCCTTCAGCGACTTCTGAATAAACAGCCCTTCCGAGCCCCGCCTCCCCCCGCCTGCGGTGGGGGGCAGGGGGGGGGGCACATCCGACAGTTTATCCAGTCGCACAAAGTTGCTTTAATCTAACCGACTTCATGATTATAATGAATGCTGCGTAAACTCAGCATTGTTCTGGCTCCGTTATTTACAGCCAGATCCTACTGCGTGCCCCCCGCCCCCCGCGCCCCGCCCCCCCCCGCCCCGCGCCCCCACCCGCTGCGCTAATCAGCATTTCGATGTAAAAGTAATCGCAACAATATCAATTTGCGAAGTTCCTCCAAAGGCCGCTTCAACTAGTATTTGAGAAGCCCGAGTTTTCCGATTATTCGCTTGTGTGTTGTCGCCGCGCCGAGTCACCGCGACAAGCCTTGCCGGCGTCTGCGAGCAAGAAGCCAGGCTTACTGAACGTCTTGTTCCTCTTGTTGTCAGCGAACGGCCCGGGTCATGTCTTGTGCTCACAAGTAGAAATAACACAAAACGCAAATTTAACACAATCAACCCAAGCAAGTTGGGCTTAAAATTACAAGATTTTGTCACTGTTGTAGGTTGATTATTTGAAAATAAATAAAATTTTATTTGTGTCTAATAATGATCAGTTGTTATAGTTTCTCTTTTTTGTTTTCTTTTGTAATATACTGTATGCTGTATAACCAACACAACTCAGGTGACTTCGGAAGACCAGCTGTGGTTGGACCCGTTCTGCCGCAGTTTATGCTGAATGGTTCCTATTTGTCGCAACATAGTTCTAACCTCATGTTAATTTATGTATTTATTGTATTTTATTGTGATTGACAAAATGAATGATTCTTATTGTTACAATTCCTTTGAGACGAGGCGACTGACAGAACGTATATCCCGCCACACGCGCCAGTTCCGATCCACATTACGTCGCGTCACCGGCCACGAACCGAACCCGCCAGATTTATACCCTCATTTGAAAGTTTAAATTGAATCGCGAAATAACACCAATGCAATAAGCAATTAACTTAAATTAAACATTGCGGACCATCAGCAATTAGCAATAATTGAATGAGCGCGGCCAATATCTGTGTGCTAATAATTATTATCTATGTACTACATGTTATCTGCCGCAAGCCCGGAGCTGCGCGCCGTGGTGCCCGACACATTCGGGTATATAATTTTGTCTGTCTGGCTGTAACCCACAAGGACTCATCTGAGTTATCCAACTGCGATGATGCCCTGAACAAGCCTATGTTGCAAGGGTAGTGTTGTGGGAGATTTAAATTATAAGGGATATATAAAATTTTAAATATATTCTTCTAGTCACAACATCATCATCATCATCGCCTCATATTAACGATCCCACTGCTGGGACACAGGGTAACAATACATTTTGATTTTAAGAAATGGTTGTACAGTATCGTGCCGGCCACACGTCCATCGCGGCTGTTCGGCAGCGGACCGCGCGCGCCCGCCTACAACGGACATTCGAAACTTCATCCTATCCTGACTTTAATTTTATTAAACATTGTGAGATTTCATTAGTGACACACTTGGGCCCGCGGCCGCCGGCCGGTCGCGCGGGGGCGACGGGGCTGCACTCGTACTCTCTAATGTTGCCCTCAACGTATCTTCATAGACTCACATATAGGGACATCATCTAATCAGGTGATTCATTGAGATAACGTCGGTTAATATTTTACGGTTCATAAAAAGATAACAATTGAGCGTTTATGGGCGAGATAGGTGTATTATGGGTGGAGGGTAGATCTGGATTGGCGCGCTGCCAATCATTGTGTTCCAAGAATCTGTCGCGAAAGTAACCCACTGACCCAGATGTCACGCACTCGGCTCGAGAGACGCGGCGCATGGGGTCTGGCTCCCTGGGCCGGGGTCCGTAGTGACCCACGTGCACGCCACTCACACACTACTTATATCAACAAGTATATCAAATTCAAATATAAATCAAATCAAACCTTAATAAATAATACTCTACAAAATTCAGCTCTGCACACTCGATAATGTACAGATAAACTAAATAAATAATAATTATTGACTCAATGCAAAAATTAAAAATAAATAATATTAACCCATATATGCCCAGAAAGATTTAAGTCTCCGATTTTCGTAATTTTTGCATATGTGGTTCCTAATGGAATATAATTAGACCCATATTTTTTTTTTTTTAGTTTTTTTTTCTGCAAATGCCTTTTTTTTGAAGGGTCGCTATCGACCCCGCGGGCAAATAACGGTTCGACAACAGTAAAAAATGTATGGGTAAATTAAACGCAGTATGATATTTTTAGACGACATAATATAATGTTTTTACTTATGGTAAGTAATTAGGAACAAAAAAAACAAATAAAATCAACAGTATAGCTTAGGCATCAGGCCATCATCAAATAAAAAACCATGTAACATCAGGTTAGGCATGGAATTTTGCAAAGCATTTGTCATGAAGATTAACAGAACATGTACCACACATTTTAACTGTTTTATTCTTGCAAACAGCACGCCGTTTTCTGTTCTGGGTAACCATAATCATATGATTAGCTGCGTGTCTCCTCACGGCTAAAGGTACGTTCGTCATAACTTTCACAGGGTGCCCAGGTCGAGTTTTGTCAATCGACCTTCGAAACTCCAGGGTATCGATGTTGGCTCCCATTGATCTAGCCAGTCCATGATTTGCGTCGCATGGATTTGGAGACTAGAACATTGTGAGTGTCCTCGTTTAGCTCCCAAAACATTCGTCGTCTCGGCAGGGGGGCTTAACCACTAAGAATAAGTATCCCTATGAAGCAGTAAATTTCATCAGAAGATAGAGTGAACCCTGTGTTCGAATCTTTGCTTACAGCATACATAACCAAATGTATGTATTTTACTAACTCCTGATCGAAAAATAGATCAAAAAAGTCAATGGGCTCACTTGCTTCTGATAATGTATGTACTGCTCGTGGTAGAGGAACTGTCCACTCCTCAGCTAACTGACGTAAATCCCGCTTGATCCATTTTCTTGGTAGTTGAGATCCGGCACTTCGTGGTTGCGTCGATGTGGATAATATGACAGGACCAGTAGGTACTTCTAGAGTTGCAGGTTGGATTCGTGAAAGTCTAGTTGATGACTGACCTGCTGGGGGTAGAGCAGTTGAAACAGAATCAGGGACCTCGCACTCTTGAATATCTTGGGTGTGTTGTAAGATTAACTCGGCTGGGGCAAGTAGCTGATGTCGGTTCAACCTTTCAACATCTCCACAGTTTTCATCTCCCGAGTCACCATCTGATATCGCTCCATCACAAGGCGGGTCTAAATATACTTCAATGTTTTGAAGACCTTCATCGTCACCCATACTCTCCAGGACATCTACTATTTCATTAGTAGACATTATTCGACGTGACCTGAGAAAAAAGGGAAAATTCTGTATCATATCTGCCCAGAGGGTCGGTAGTGAACCCATCAAAGTATTCGTTATATTATCTTGGTGAAAAACATATTTTATACAAAACTTATTACTTGTGTACATATATTACATATTTACTTTACTAATAATTCATAAATACATACTAAATTCCTTGTAAATAAATAATTACTTACATTTTTGTCGGAGCCGGTGCATAAATTTCGCGATAAAAATCAAGTCACAACTTGCACTGCAAATAATCAACAGAAATTGAGCTGTGTCGACATGTGAACTACATCGGGTGATTAGCTATTTCATCATAGAATACATACATGGCGTTAAACACTATTTATTATTAATAATTTTTATTTAAGTGGCATCCAAGCGGGAGGAGAAAGTTTGGGTCGTTTTCGTGCTTTTGGGCATATATGGGTTAACACGGTTTCAGACAATTCACACAGCACGCTACCCTAGACTGGGGTCATTCATAAATCTTGACAAAATAAAGCACTTAAAGTAACACTGTAACAGCTGTGAATCTTCGTTGCATTTAACGTTACAGCTTATATTTTTTCTGCCAAAAATACAGCAATAGAAATCCATTTGTTGTAGCGTGTGCAATACAAAGGGTTAAGAGAACATTAAGGTGATTCGGGTGAATAAAGAACGATGCTCCATGCAGGCAGACGGCGGCGGAACGAATGGGCTGTTAGCGGGATATATCTGCGCCGCGCGCCGTGACCCGGAATTTTATTAACTTATTATTCATCGGCTCGTCGGTGCCTCTGCGGCGCGTTCACGCGCTCTACGCCGTAGCACTCTACGCCGTAGCACTCTACGGCGTTCCTCACTCTCGTAGCATTCTACGTTGTCTACTGTTTAACCCTTTTCAGCATAGCGGAGTTCACAGGGGTTTCAAGCAAGCTACGCCTGCTATTTAAATTATATCTAGAGATTTCAGAATCCTATTCGACTATTAATTTAAGTAAATACCATTAGGTTTTGGTAAAGAAACAAAAGAAATGCAATTATTCAGAAAGAACACCAGATGTTTTTAATTCATAAACCACAGGCAACGCCGCAAAGTAGACAGCTTGTTCATTATAAATTAAAAGATCTTGACCGCAGTCTGGCCCGAGGGCTAAGGGACGTTGATGATAGTAAATAAATATTTACGGGCGGGTCACAGCACCACTGAATCTCTCATTTATTTCTCGCAAGGGCAATTCTCTTAATTAAATTTGGTCTCAATAGCATTTCGATTGCATTAAAGTAACAAACTGGTTATTTTATTAAAACGCTAAAATCGGTGTTCTCTTAGGTAGTTGACATACGAATTGGAACTAATTTATATTGCAATGCTACCGAGACGCAACTGTATTTTTAACCTACGATAAGCAAGCTTGTTTTGGATAAACAAAGTTTCCTTAGAGCGGTTCAGGTTGTATGAATTCGGAGAGCAGTCCTTAGCGGTGCGCATTATTCAAATAACAAGCCTGTCAAACACCGATCCTCTGTATAATTAATATAAAAAAGTGTGTGTGTGTCCGATACACACACACGATTGGAGTTTACTCCTTACGAACGATAATTATGTTATGATATATATCGAATAGAAAAAAAGGGTAAATGGACGCATCTGCTAAAATGATAAGAGAAACAAACATCTGTAATTATTCGGATTATTTAAATTACTTCAATAAAGCGTATTACATAAAGTATGTTACAAAATAATATAAATAAAATACAGTAAGAAGTATCGCGCAAAGAGGAGACCCTGAGAATGAGATACGCTGTGTAACGTATTCCATCTCATTCTTTTACACGTTCAATCCTACAGATATATATATGTTTGTCTTTTTCTACGTAACGCCTCAACGTTTGTGTTACACTTGATTTTACTCCACATAAAATTTCCGTACCGGGCCTTATAACTCAAATCGTTTCTTAAGGAGTAAACTCCAAAAAGGTAATAATTTCCCTTTTTTTATAAAACGGATATTACTTAAGAAAATTGTGACGATTAGCAGGACCGATATCAGAGAAACGAAGCGCGCGCGCAGTCTGAAAAAAGCGCCTCTGCCGCTCCCCGTTAAGAAGGCCGAAGGCGTCCAATTCATTCCGCTCTCGACATTATTCATTAGCCGGTAATGAATGTTTGAATGAGGCGCCGCTAATCGCCCCCCACCTCTCTCGTAACGCTATAACAAACTATGAATAATTACAGCAATTAGCGTAACGATCGCGCGCCGCCCGCGGCCGTTGTTCTTACAATTTCAACGAAAAGCGGCTAGCTAATCGGGTAGCGCCACGGGACGTCCATCGGAAGGAATAGTTTTCGCCCTCTTCAGCCTTAGAATATCCACAACAAGACTGAGCCTCGCCAGCCGGATCTTTAGTAGACTGGGCCCGCTCGACCCGGCCCGCCCCAGCGGTTGACCCAATTTTTGAATCGGCCAACTGGCCTTGGCCAACATGGAATAGTCATACTCATAATTATTACAATCTCAAATTCAATCAAACATCGATTTAATTAGAGTTCGCCAATTTTAGCCGAGTCACATCTTTGCCATTTTGGGCCAGAGCCCAATAATTCTCTTGCAATCTTAACATTTAATTCAAGATTTAAACACTAAAATATTTTTTTTCACGGGCCGATTCCCAAAGCATTGCAAATATGCTTACCTAAATAATAGCTAATTCCTTCGGCCCAGGCGCGATATCCATAAACGTTGAGTATCGGCCTCAACAACTCGATCCAATGAATTGTTGTCGCGACTCGTTCATTTGCATAATTGGAGGAAAATTACAGCATTCAAATGCTAAGTAGTTGAAGGAGACAGACTCCGGTGAATTAGCATTCGTCTGAATAATGAGAGGAGAGCTGCGGGCCGCCCGGTGGTCCCGCGGCCGGAGCGGCCCGACCCAGCCCGGGCAGTGAGCTCTGCCTAAACTACTCCTTACACAACAGACCGACCCAGTCTGATAGATGATTTTTAGTGAGAACCATCTTCTGCATCACCACTCCCTCTTCAACGTAGAACGTATACTCTTGAATTTGAGCCTCCCTACTAATTAATCCACTCTAAGAAAAAACGTATCATAATAATAGGTCGTCTCCGTTTTCTCGACTCCAGGCAGACCGGGTGGCGAGCGCAGTATTTGAAGGTATGTCGCAAGAACACATTGCTGCCCATCCTCTGCTGAGTTCCGCTTGGCCGCCCACGCGGTTGGAGATGAAGGCAACATTCTACAAAACAGCGACAATCATCACGGGTGGCAATTATAAAATACATTATTTACAAAAGAATAGTCCGGCATGAACATCGATACGATTTACGCTCCGTTAAGAATAAAAAAATAGAATTTTATGTTATTATGCCAAGATAAATGTTATTAACCAGTTTGATTTGAGTTTGTGGCAAGGCCTCCCCGCACTAATTGGCAGGCGAGCGCAGGCACCTCGAGCGCGGACACCTCGAGCGCGCGACTATTAAGTCTGAAGTCTCCATCCATACCTATGTATGATCAGGTAACCGCCGTGCTTAGACCGTTTGTTTGCAGAAGTGGTATATCAGAGAAGCGCACTGTTCCTCAATGCACTGCTAATACGAGTGCATTATAGAATAGAATAAAAAATTATTTATTCATTCTGTACTTATAACTGTGTCTGTTTACCAAACACAGTTATAAGTACAATAAACAGAGGAAAAACAGAAAATAATATTAAAAAAAAAGAACAGAACCGATTTTGTGAGAGAAAACTACAAAGTATCAGATTACAGCTAAAAAATAATTCTAATAATAATATAGACATCAAACATTTAGTACTAATTATAGTTCAAAACAAAAGAAATAAAATAATACGAAAGGATGTGTCTGAATTGTGTACAGAATGGGTCGAACCTCAGCACGATGCAGCCCGCGCACTGTCCAGGGCAACGCTGGTGTTCAGGTCACCCTGTGTGGTGTGTATGTACAATAAATATAATTAATATTATTATGTGTAAACACTACTTACATTAAATAATATTTAATATATTAAATAGGATGTAGGGGAAAATAAGAAATAATATATTTTAAGGAAAAATAAAAGAAATAAATACATATATGAAAATTTAAATTAATTGAATTGAATGTCTTTTCCACGAGTACTGGACCACCGAAGATCCCACTATTGTGTTGTATACGAACATTTCAATCAATCAAGCATGATAAACTCGGCTTGATTGGTATCACGTGATCATTTCCAATTTACGTACGAACAAATTTGGCATTTGGTTTTTTATCTATTACTTGATCCAAACTACAACTGCTCGTACCTGTCTCTTTGAAATCAGGTATCATTACGATTTTTTTATTAATCTGTAGCGGTATTGTAATGCAGCTAACTTTTGGTTTCAGTTCTGTCGTGCGGCGAGACCGGGCCGGGCGGCGGGTCCGGGGGCGCGGGGGGCGCGGGGCGACACCGGCGCTACGTGGGGCTCTACACGGGGCCCTACTTCGACCCCTCCGCGCCCAACAACATCACCACGCAGCTCGGCACGCACGCCTACCTGCCCTGCAAGGTACCACTGCACTGCTATAGCGGGTCCGGGGGCGCGGGGCGACACCGGCGCTACGTGGGGCTCTACACGGGGCCCTACTTCGACCCCTCCGCGCCCAACAACATCACCACGCAGCTCGGCACGCACGCCTACCTGCCCTGCAAGGTACCACTGCACTGCTATAGCGGGTCCGGGGGCGCGGGGGGCGCGGGGCGACATCGGCGCTACGTGGGGCTCTACACGGGGCCCTACTTCGACCCCTCCGCGCCCAACAACATCACCACGCAGCTCGGCACGCACGCCTACCTGCCCTGCAAGGTACCACTGCACTGCTATAGCGGGTCCGGGGGCGCGGGGGGCGCGGGGCGACATCGGCGCTACGTGGGGCTCTACACGGGGCCCTACTTCGACCCCTCCGCGCCCAACAACATCACCACGCAGCTCGGCACGCACGCCTACCTGCCCTGCAAGGTACCACGGCACTGCGGTAGCACGTGGACCGCTCCTCAGTACCGTACTAAACGTATCAATATCTGTGTTTTCAGGTGAGGCAGCTGAGCAACAAGTCGGTGTCGTGGATCCGGCGGCACGACGCGCACATCCTCACGGTGGACCGCTTCACCTTCATCGCCGACGAGCGCTTCCAGGCCTTCCTCGTCGAGGCCACCGACACCTGGACGCTGCAGGTTCGTCACCGGAGAGGCGACCGACACCCGGCCGCTACGGGCACTTCCTTTAAAAATGACTGCCCAATATTTAATTCCTTAGACCGGCTCGTACTGTAGGTACCTGGTTTTAGACCACCTGCTAGAACAACTGAAAAATAAATAGGCCCGGTGAGGTTGAACCTGCATGGGACCGGCGCGGTCTAACTCCCACACCTATTTTTAAAAGGAGGCCTTTGCCCAGTAATTAATTTTCCATGGCCAAATTGAACAGTTTCGTCCCGACCTACTATCACTAAATATTGGCCGGGTAATCAATAATTATATAAAACACTTTATATTTTAGTTCTTCTATCGGGTGGTCCGAAAGCGGCTACAGTAAAAGTCCGTCTAAGGGACCGATGATAGGCTCACTTAACCGATTTAAGTAGTATCGACGGCGAGCGGTCGTGTAACGCGTCACGTCCCGTTGCAGGTGAAGTACGTGCAGGCGCGCGACGCCGGCGTGTACGAGTGCCAGGTGGGCACCGAGCCCAAGATGAGCCACTTCGTGCAGCTCAACGTCGTGGGTGCGTGTCCCCCCGCCCCCGCCCCCGCCCCCGCCCCCGCGCGCACCACTAACCGCCCCCCCCTCTCGGTTGCAGTGCCCAAGATCGAGATCGTGGGCGAGGCGGACCTGTACGTGAAGGCGGGCAGCACGGTGAGCCTGAAGTGCGTGATCACGCAGGCGCTGGAGGAGCCCGCCTACATCTTCTGGTACCACAACGAGGAGCGCGTGCTCAACTACGACCGCAGCCTCGTGGAGATCCGCATGGAGCGCCTCGCGCCCGACACCACGGTACGGTGCGCCGACAGCGCGACCACCTCTGCGTCTCGGTGGGCGAAGGTTCGCCTGAGGCGCGGGAGGTTGCGGGTTCCATTCCCGCCGGGGGACCACTTTTTTTTACGATCTACAGGGTATAATCGTTAAGTGTGCACAGGCGATTATTCCGTAACTATTGCAAATATCAAAAAACTTTAAACTGATATCGAAAGTACTTTACCTAATGAGTAAAATGACATTAATAACTTTTTAAAAATAAAACGAGAAATATCCAAAAAAATACATTAATCACTGCCATACATTTTATTTCTTAGTAAGTACAAAATTTTGTGTTCAAAGCATATGTTCGAAGTGACGTCCTCCTTGTGCAATACAATGACGAGCTCTATTTACAGTTTCTAAATGAACTTTCCTTAACATTTGCGGAGTAATTAAAGCAATTGCACGACGTACACGATTCTGTAACTCTTCTAGGCTGTGTACTCTCTCAGCGTACACGTGGTCTTTGACAAATCCCCATAGGAAGAAATCACAAGGCGTGAGATCCGGGGATCTGGCAGGCCAAGGGGTTGCACTATTATTGGCTATTAAGCCATTATAATTGTTTCGTAAGAAATTCATTACAACATTTGTATTATGTGCAGGTGCTCCATCTTGTTGAAAAATTATCGACCTTCTTTCATCGTCTGGAATTGGTTCTGAGAGACTTGGCATATCGTTTTGTACAAAGGAGAAATATCTCTGTCCATTTAAGGTTCCACTGTAAAAATATGGCCCAATGATCCGATCTCCAAGAATACCACACCACACATTAATTGAGAATCGCACCTGAGCTCTAACTTCAGTAGTTAAGCGAGGATTGTCAATTGACCAATAATGCGAGTTTTTTCTATTGTAAATGCCGCAGTTTGAAACATTACTTTCATCGGTTCATAAAATTGACCTTACATTGACATAATTATTGACTAGCCAATTGCAATAGACCAGCCGACGAGCAGGATCATCATTGTGCAG
Organism: Gymnoscelis rufifasciata; assembly: GCA_929108375.1. Lineage (NCBI taxonomy): Eukaryota > Metazoa > Arthropoda > Insecta > Lepidoptera > Geometridae > Gymnoscelis > Gymnoscelis rufifasciata. Next base: position 15,463,481 of record OV815314.1, read on the forward strand.
CGTTTGAGTAGGTTTTATCTTAAATGCTTTGAAGTTGTGCTTTTTTAATAACTTGTGTACATAATTGTGGGACACTGGAAATGATCGGGCCACTGAACGCGTTGATTCTTGTGGATTATCTACTGCGTAGTTTATAATATTGTTATCTAAGTCATTATCTAATTCCGGAGCTCTTGTTCTCGAACCTTTTTTTCTGTTAAAAGATCCATAATTTATCAAATTGTTATCCAACTTACGTAAATACGTACCAGAAGGAACTTCTCTATCTGGGTACTCTCTTCTGTAGGCGATAATGGCCGCCCTATTGTTACAATCATGTTTGTAGTACATTTTTAACATGTCCCTCTTTTCTGTATTGGAATATGCCATTTTTCAATCAATAAATGCAACAATCACGATTATTAACGCAAATTGAAAAATACAATAAATTGGCGGGAACGAGAACCCGCGATAAAGAATTTGAATTTAGAACGAACACCAAAGAGGTATCTTTCTTTTTGTTTTTATTTAGTATGTTGCTTTTCAGCTAGTTCATATCAATACAATATTGAAACAAGGTTTATTATAAATTTGAAGTGGTAAGATAATTAATCTACACGTGTATCTACTTGAAATTCATTAATACCTTCATATCGTACATAATTATAAAATGACAAGGGTAAATTGAGTACCTAGGTACTATTCCACTTAAAATAAGGAAACTAAAACCTTTGTACTATCTCATGATTTTTGGATATTTCTCGTTTTATTTTTAAAAAGTTATTAATGTCATTTTACTCATTAGGTAAAGTACTTTCGATATCAGTTTAAAGTTTTTTGATATCTGCAATAGTTACGGAATAATCGCCTGTGCACACTTAACGATTACACCCTGTATATGTAGTTTCCGGTTTAGGTGGTGGGTCTAGGTGGTTTTTATGTATCATAAGTATGTATATACAAAAAAAAAGTATCCACGTAGTGTATCGGTCGCCTCACGCCCGTAGTGCGAGCCCTGCTCGGCCTGGGGCCAGGTGATGCTGTGCGATCAGTCCGGAAATATTTAAATTTATTTATATTCACTTGATAGAAGTGGACGTAAGGAAGGCGACGCAGCCAGCGCGGGCCCGGGCAGCCCGAGGTGCGCCTGACTACAGCTCACGCGGATCAATAAGTAGCTAAATTAATTTACAGGAAGCTATTTTATTGGTGTTGTTCCCGCTTGTTTTCTAATTAAGTGTGACGCAGGCTCGCGTCTACACATTATGTGGTAATAAATAATCTCAATTTATTAGCAAAAATTAAGTTTACAGGTGAAAAATAAATTATAAACAAAACATTTTATTTTAGTACATACAATCATAAAAAAATATTAAAATAATACAAAAAAATCTGGTTACACAAATTAATAAGTTTATTCAGTTACATTGTAGATAATAAATAATCTATATAATATAAAAATAAATCCCTATTTCCCTTGGTCATGGCATCACGCCTGAACGGCTGGACCGATTTCGCTAATTCTTTTTTTGTTCTTTTCGTTATTATCAGGAGAAGGTCCTTGTTTTTTTTTTGTAATTTATTTTGACGTGTCTAAGTTTTGTAAAACCAAACTATAGAAATAAATGATTTTGTATCTTGTATCTATGAAAGAAAAAAATAAGGAAATTGCGCGGAAAATTTAAAATTACTTAACCATCCTACAAAATTAGTAAACTTTTTTAATGTAACCTTAAGACATTTGACATAGAATTGACAGTACCATTTCGAATTCAATATTCATAGTCATAACTATCGGGTCAGCTAGATCAACCTGACAACTTTATATAATAAAACAAATAACTTAATATAATCAAAAATCTGCTCATTTATGGTGTCTAAGGCGGAACAAAGTTCGTCGGGTCATCTAGTAAATAAATATTTTCCACACAATTCTAACAACAACATCTATTATAGCTCCGTGGTAGGCTCTAAGCTAAGGTATTAAGGTACTAGATATCTATACTTCTATACTTCTATACTATAATATTATAAAGAGGAAATGTTTGATTTTTTGTTTGTTTGTTTGTTTGTTTGTCTCGAATAGGCTCTGAAACTACTGCACCGATTTAAAAAATTCTTTCACCATTCGAAAGCTACACTATCCCTGAGTGACATAGGCTATATTTAGTTTTCAATAAAAGAACCTAAAATCTTTCTTTAATCGCGAATGCTGCGAAAACTATTGAATATATAACAAAGTGATGTATTACAACTTTGTAGAACTTATCATTATCTACAAAAAACGTCGTTACATCATATCTCTAACTATTATAGTTTTGTGACAATAACCGATTTTTATGAAAAAATAAACCTAAAATCTTTCTTTAATCGCGAATGCTGCGAAAACTATTGAATATATAACTAAGTGATGTATTACAACTTTGTAGAATTCATCATCATCTACAAAAAACGTCGTTACATCATATCTCTAACTATTATAGTTTTGTGACACTATGCGTTGTGGAGTGGCAGGCGTCACTCGGGCACGAAGGTACGGGAGGGGGGTTAAGATCACGAAATAATCTGCCGCGCGATCGGCTCCCTACTGAATGGTCGTGTGCGGAAATAAAAAAAATGTCGCTTGATAATATTTTGTCGCTTAGTTAGTAGTTAATAATTCGTTAACAGGTAACTAATCCCATTCAAAAAGTTATTTTCAGAACTAAACCCTACCATTATAGCATAGATATTGTACATATCGTCGGTTGGCAGTTCAATGGTTCAGGGTTAACCACCAAAACACGTAAAATAAGTTGAGTATACAGTTTTTTTTAGTTTTTTTCTGCTCTTTCGAATAGCATAATAATATAATTCTAACTTTAAAAAAATACAGTTACGCTACACATTTTAACTGTAAATTTTGCAGACTTCCGTCGAAATTATGTTGTAACTGAGTAGGTATGTGATCCATTTACATAAGTCGAATTGTTGTATTCCTATGACCGAAGAAGGTTAAGTTGGTGTATATATCTTGGCAAACCAGCATTGCTCTTACACTAATTATTAGCTTGAAAGAAAAATTATACTTACACCAATATAAAACCAACTTTCTTCAAAAAACTAACGTTACACAAATTGACCCGAACAAAGTTTATGTTTGTTGTCGGTTACACCAAATTGAAGATTGCAATCAATAGTATGTTTTCTCTTACCTTAATCTTCTTATAAATAATAAATCTAAATTTAAAATATAAGAAAAACCCCCGATTCGAATCCTTCAATTTCCTTAAAAGTAAAACACCATAATAATGTGTAATGTGCACGCAATGCGCTTTCATTTGATACTCGAGTTTTTGCAGATTTTCGGTTTTCCGTCCCCACTCTAACCCCCACAATTTTAAAAAAAACAACCGATTTTCATGAAACATGTCTAAGAGCACTCGCGCCAGACTCACCTTTTAAACAAAAAAAAATAAGTTGAAATCGCTTCATCCGTTCGGGAGCTATGATGTCCTAGACAGACAGACACGTCAAACATATGACACCCCTCTTTTTTGTCGGGGGTTAAAAATGAATCGCAAAATGTGTTGCTAAGCGCATAACTCAACAACGCCTATACCAATTTAGCTCATTTATTTTTTTAAATGTTCGTTGGAGTTTAAGGATGGTTTTTACGGCGAGAAAAAATCGAATAATTTTGAAACAATTTTGAATAATTACCCGTGCAAAGCTGGGGCGTGCCGCTAGTCTGACATACATAATATAATAGGCATACATAAATAGATATTTTTTATTATAAGAAATTAAACATCCAGACCAAGGAGAAAGTGCTCGTAGAACCTACAAACACTTTCAACCACAGAACTAGACTTTCAACCCTCTCGGCGGGAATCGAACCCTACCTCTTGCGCCTCATAATCCTACTTATATTTAAATACTTTTAAATGCTTTATTTTCTTTATTACAACATGTTGCAATGCAATGCATTTGACGGATTAAGATAAAATTTTAGTTGTGAAAATCTGTCACATGCATCATATTATCGAATTTTTTTCGACTTCCGGTCGCTGAGTTGAACTAACGTGCTATTCCCTGTGTCCCGATAAATATTGTATACGGAGGAAAATACCTGCAGAAACGAAGCTTCGAAGGGGATTCATCGCCCGCCTGTTGTCGGTAAACACTTTCACATATTCTACCACCGTGTGATAACCACTAAATTGGATCTACATCACTATTTGTATCGTGAAAACATCAAAGCCGCAGCAATCATTTTCGATTTTTGGAGGATTTTGACCCGCAATTACACCATAAAACTAAAAAACTTCCGGCAAACGAACTCAATTTTCACCTGTTGTTGTTTGTTTTGAATACCAAACTTCAATTGTGTCATAAGCCATCTGTCAGGTTTGAGTGGTACGCTACGCTGACAGTTCCGAAGTTGACAGTTTCTAATAGGGCCACAGGTTAAATAAATTACTTAACACCCAGAGCGCCTGCTATTTTTAGAAGAGCAGAACACCAACAAGAATTGCTTAAAAATTGCTTGGGATTATAACTAGCGCTCGACAACTGGAAGTTATCCAATAATATTTTTTTTAAAAGAAATAATTTAATAGATTGTAGAACACAATACACTGCTTAATAGTCACAATGAGTAAGATTTGCTCAGGCTGCCGTGCAACTATACTGGACAAATACTTGAGTTGTTCCACGTGCCAAAACCATTATGACCTTATGTGCGCAAACGTAACGGTACAGCAACATGATAATCTTAACAGCCACCAACTTAACTCCTGGATTTGCTTAGAATGCACCAGCAAATTACCGAGAAAGGATAACACACACACTCCAGTACGTTCTAACAGGATGTCGGGTACCGTGACACCTAAGGTGGGTGAGACTGCATCCGTAACTATACCTACGTTCGAGTGTTATGATGAGCATGTTACCAAGCGCTCTAAATGTAGGTCTGAAAAACGACAGGAGATGGTCGACATACCTCCCTCAGACGTTTGTGCTTTATTGAGGGAAGAATTGGAGCGAAAAGTTAACTCCATGGAGAGAAATTTAATTTCTAAAATCACGTCAGCTTTAGCGGTGCATTTGACAGAAATTTTACACAAAAATAATGAAATTATATGTGACAGGATTAATAAGCTGAATGACAGGATCACGGAATTCAAGAGCTTAATCAAAAATTCCTTACCAGATAGCCAAGCCGAAGTCGATGAGTGCCCATCATCTGTGTCACCACCCCTAATAGCTCTAACTGTGCCAGCGGCAAGTGACAAACAGGAACAAATCGGATCTCCGGTGGAAGTTTTGATTAATTCCGAGCCTGAAATGAAAACTAGGAAGAACATAGCATCTCAATCCGGAGCCGAGTTAGACCAACCTAAGGTAGTCAAGAGGCGCCACCAAAGGATAGCTAAATCGTTTGCGTCTGCAACGAGTGCCCTAGCAACACAGATAACCAACAAGATCCAGGTACCTACCGACAGCTCGACGACGACCGCCGACGCTGGATCAAACGATGGCTGGGATGAAGTGAAACGCAGACAGCATAGAAAGTCGACTCCCTCGCCCAACGTATCCCGTGGAACTGCTGCACCTGGTACGACTCTTCTTGAAGCTTCAGAGAGAACGCGTTTAATACATTTATTCTACGTGAAACAGGGGACTACTGTAGATACGGTTCTAGAGCATCTAAAGACCATATGTGGAGGCGAAGGTTGCACAGTTCATGCTTTAAAATCGCGTGGAAACTACGCATCATTTAAGTTAGACGTTCCGATGAAGTTTTCAGAGACCGTCCTCTCTCCGAATAACTGGGCTGAAGACATCTGCGTGAAACCCTGGAAGCAGTTTTTTCGCGGAAAAAACGGCTCTGATAAACGACGGACGCAATAATCCTCAGCCGGTTGATTCTAGCAAACAACCAATTTTGGTATTCTACCAGAATGTGCGCGGACTCCGAACGAAAACAGTTACTTTTTCGGAAAATATGCTTAGCTCATCATGCGACTTGTACGCAATAACAGAATCGGGTCTCAATTCGTCAATCTATGATGCGGAACTTATCCCAGTGGAATACAAGATCATCCGGTGTGACAGAGCAGATGGCCGTAAGCAGGGTGGAGTTTTCCTAGCTTCGTCACCGAACTATGAACTTTATCGGGTTCCTATCGCCGGTGTGGATGCAGCGTCGTTCGAGCTAGTTTGTGCGACTGTTCACCGTAGAAATAGACTACTGTTCCTATGTTGTGTAGTATATATACCGCCTAGGAGTTCTGTAAAGGACTACATGCATTTATTTAATATTTTAGAGACTGAATGTATTAAATTTAGCAAAGTTTTAGTGTTGGGTGATTTTAACATGCCATCAGCATCAGTAGAGGTACAAAATTACATGGAATATCTTAATGCTTTTTGTGGATTTCGGCAGGTAAATAGCATACTTAACGTTAATAATCGCACGCTAGACTTAGTTTTGTCTTCTTTACCAGCGAGTGACTTGGAGGTACATGAATCTGACGATCCTATGGTTTCAGTTGACATTCAGCATCCGCCACTTGTCTGCACGGTGTTGATCGAACAGCATCGAGACCAAGGGCAACTGTCTCATCGTAGAGATAGCTCTGTGGCTCAACTCGGATGGAATTTTTCTAAATGTAGCTTTCCTTTATTATATAACAATATTGAATGCGTGGACTGGACAGGGCTGTACAATATTGAAAACTCAGAGGCTGCTCTAACTTTCTTCTACACTATTTTAAACAAAGTTATTTCAGAGTGCACACCCAGTAAATCTAAGGCGGTAAATAGGTCTCAATTTGTATACCCAGTTTGGTACACCGCAGACTTAATTCATGACATACAGCACAAGTGGCGGTGTCATAAGACGTATAAAAAGTCAGGTTTGCGAAGGGACTACGAATTTTATTCAGAAATGCGGTGCTTAGTGAAAACTAAAGTAACAGACGCGTTTGAGGCGTATCAGGAGAGGCTGCAGATTAACTTTAAGAGCGATCCCAAATCCTTTTGGGGTTTTATTAGGAGAAAGCAAGCCAGTCGTAATAAAACGCGTATAACTAATAATGGCAATCTGTTAAGTGACGAAGAGTGTGCTGAATGTTTTGCCTCATACTTTCACTCCGTATATAGCTCGGTGCGCCCCCGGCTGGACCCTGCAGAGGCGGAACGCGCTGCGCCCGCGGGGGCTGACGCTGCTCGGGTTCACGTCGCGCAGCTGAGCCCCAGCGACGTGCGTGCTGCACTTCGTAGTCTAAAGCCCAAGCACTCCCTGGGTCCTGACAACATTCCTCCCTATTTAGTAAAAGATTGCCGGCGGGTTTTCGAGAGGCCCTTGCTACATATATTTAACCTTTGTTTAAAGGAATCTAGCTACCCCGACCGATGGAAGACAACGCGAGTAATTCCCGTTCCGAAAGGAGGAAGCGGCTCGGAGGTGTCTGGGTTCCGCCCGATTGCCGTGCTGTCTGTCTTCGCAAAGATTTTCGAATCTATACTGCATAAATGCATTTATTCGCAAGTAAGCGCGCGACTTAGCGACGCTCAGCACGGCTTTCGGCCGGGGCGCAGCACGGCCAGCAACCTGCTTTCCTTCATGTCTCACCTCGCCCCGGCTGTCGACGCTGGCGGGCAAGTGGACTGCGCTTACTTTGACTTCCGGAAAGCTTTCGATGCCGTCGACAACGATGTGCTCTTATCGAAGTTTTCCGCGATAGGATTCTCACCGCACCTGCTGAAGTTCTTCGCTAGCTACTTGCGTGACCGTCGGCAGTACGTAGATTACGCTGGGATCCATTCGGCTCCTTATTACACGTTCTCAGGGGTGAGCCAGGGCAGTAATCTTGGCCCCCTGGAATTTGTAATAATGATAAATGATCTCCCACAGGTTATAAAAGAAGGTCACTGTTTACTATTTGCAGATGACCTAAAGGTGTTCTCTGCAGTAGTAGACACTTCTGATTGTGAACGGCTCCAGGCTGATATAGATAGGGTGGTCCAATGGAGTAGTTCCAATAAATTACTTTTTAATGTAGGCAAATGTTCTGTAATGAGCTACAGTAGAGCGCGCACTCCCTTACAGTTCCACTATGAGGTGGACGGGGCCGCGCTACCGAGAGCGACGGCCGTTCGCGACCTGGGCCTCGAGATGGTCCCCGACTTGAGGTTTCGCCGACACCGACACATTATAAATATATGCGCCAAGTCCTTTAGGAACTTAGGGTTTATTTTGAGACAGAGTGTGCATTTTAGAAATACGCAGGTCATTAAAGTATTGTACAACGCTCTTGTCCGTAGTCACCTTGAAACTAATGCCATAATATGGAATCCATCTGAGACTAAATATAAGCTAATGATAGAGAAAATTCAAAATAAATTTACTCGGTTTCTCTATCTCAAAGAATACGGAGTGTATCCATATTACCCTCTGATGTACCCGAGCCTGTTTGTCATGGGTATGGTGGGGTACAACAGACTGTCCGTGAGGAGAGACGTGGCCCTCGTGAAGTACGCGGTGCGCGTGCTGCGCGGGGAGCTGCGCGACCCGGGCGCCCTAGCAGCTCTTCGGCTGTGCGCCCCCGACAACTATGTAGGCCTGCGTCGCCGCCCCGCCATGCTAGAGGTCCCAACATGCAGGACCAAGCTGCTGAAGCATGCCCCCTTGTCACTCGCTATTTATTTAATTAACCTACTCTCCATGAACAATGTGGATATATTTTTTAATAGCCTTCCGAAACTTTTACAAATGGCACAGGTGGTTATTGAAACTAAATGTACCTACCACTAGTTATGTATTTAAAATTATTGTTTGCATTAATTATGAATTTCTGAATTGATTTTTAAGTATAGTTGTTTTATATTGGTTATTATTTATTCATATTTTCGATGATTTATTGTTATTATTATGATACTAATCTATTTGAATTATTATTAAAATCTGTTTTGTTGTGTTTGTAATAAATATAAATATAACATCGCATTAGGGCCCAAAAAATAACCTGTAAAGATGTTTTATTGAATTGTAAATAAATAAATAAATAAATAAATATTACAACGTGTCGTAATCTCTTGTAACGGGTCACATGCATCATATTACAACGTGTCGTAATCTCTCGTAACGGTCGCGAGCGGCAACTCGCCGTAGGGCCACAGATAAACGCGTTATCTTTTTATTCGGATTTATCAACCGCCGATGCTCACCGATGATCACACCATCAGAGCGCAAATCGAATCGGTTCCTGAACCCCGAGCGACTCGATCACCCCGGTACGTCACGATGGGCGCGTGTTGCAGGTCGGCAACCTGGTGATCTACAGCCCGCGGCGCGAGGACTCCGGCAACTACTCCTGCGCGCCCTCCAACCTCGACTCCGCCTCCGTCGTGCTGCACGTGCTGAGCGGTGAGACACTCCGCCCCCTCCTTCGGATAGCTCGCTCCGCAACCTGGTGATCTACAGCCCGCGGCGCGAGGACTCCGGCAACTACTCCTGCGCGCCCTCCAACCTCGACTCCGCCTCCGTCGTGCTGCACGTGCTGAGCGGTGAGACACTCCGCCCCCTCCTTCGGATAGCTCGCTCCGCAACCTGGTGATCTACAGCCCGCGGCGCGAGGACTCCGGCAACTACTCCTGCGCGCCCTCCAACCTCGACTCCGCCTCCGTCGTGCTGCACGTGCTGAGCGGTGAGACACTCCGCCCCCTCCTTCGGATAGCTCGCTCCGCAACCTGGTGATCTACAGCCCGCGGCGCGAGGACTCCGGCAACTACTCCTGCGCGCCCTCCAACCTTGACTCCGCCTCCGTCGTGCTGCACGTGCTGAGCGGTGAGACACTCCGCCCCCTCCTGCGGATAGCTCGCTCCGCAACCTGGTGATCTACAGCCCGCGGCGCGAGGACTCCGGCAACTACTCCTGCGCGCCCTCCAACCTCGACTCCGCCTCCGTCGTGCTGCACGTGCTGAGCGGTGAGACACTCCGCCCCCTCCTTCGGATAGCTCCCTGCCAATCTGCGGAGCCGGCCGAGCGCGCCGTGCCGGGGCTCGAATGCTCGAATCCCTTCGATGTCGAAGACGGTCGCGGCTGTGGCGACACCCCGGAAGTTTCGTGGTAGAAACGTCCGCGCTGCAATTCGAAAGATAGATTCAGCTCGACGGGCGAAGCTCGCCCGTCATCGTATCTCCCGCTCCATGTAATATTTGTCGTATCCGTCCTCAGGCGAGCAGCCGGCCGCCATGCAGCACGGCAACGCGGGCAGCCGCGCGCGGCCGCCGCCCCCCGCCGCCTGGCCCGCCCTCGCCGCGCTCGCCGCGCTCGCCCCGCGCCGCGCCCTCGCCGCCGCCGCGCTCGCGACGCTGCTCGCGTGAGTACCGCCCGCCCCGCCCCGCCCCGTCCCGCCGTGCCTGCGCCTCACGCCCGTCTCTGTTGCAGGTGGATGTGCCACGACGAGGCCGAGGGCCAGTAGTGCGGGCGCCGGTCGCGAGTCGCGGTCGCCGGCCGCGGGTCGCCGGTCGCGGGTCGCGGCCGCCCCGGCGCGCGCCCCTGTAAACTTGTACATACCTCCTCCTACGCATAAGTACCTACCTGATTCGTCACCCGCGATTCGCTCGCATCGATGCGATCGGCCGAGCGCGGAGCTCCGCCGCTCGCCGGCGCCCGCGGCGAGTCTCGTTCATATTAGGCGGGAGAGGCGCCCCGGCGTCGACTCCCTCCGCGGTCCAAACGATGACGTCCTCGATCGGATGCGATGGTTCGATCAGAAATAACGAAAATCCGATTTGTAAAACTAGACGCTGCTCGTCTTGGACATCGCGGTTCGGTCCGCTTGAACATTGCGATCAGTACCGACTCTCATTATCGACGACAGTGGATCACTTTGCTCAATGTAAAACTTGTCCCGATCGCGAGGCCGCGCGGCGGTGGCCGCGCCGGGGCCCGCGGGGCGCGCGGGTCATGTGGCCCGACGCGGGTCACGGGGCCCCGGCGCGGGTCACGGGGTCCCGGTGCCGCCCACGAGCGGCGCGCGGTTATGTAAATTGAGTTTTCACTGTTACTGCCTCACTTGTAAATACTATTATACTTTAAGATTATATAAAATAAAGATGAGATCGTTGAAACTTTTCTGTGTTTTTATTATTATCCGACGAACCGAAAGATATCATTTCGATTCAAATTGATTCCTTATCGGGATACCTACCTACTGATTAAATCTCACGAAAAATAATAGTCTCCTTATTATTTTTCTACATTAATTTCAAAATAAAGTCCATAGCTAAACACACACACTTCATGTGCTTATACTGCATGTTCTCTTTTAGGTAGTTTAAAAAATACATTAGTTTTGAAAAATCACGAATTTAATTTTCTCAGTATTCGTTTCGAAGTACGCTGTAATACATAAATGAATACGTTCCGAGGACTTGTCTGTTTATGATCTACTGACAATAAGGTATCTAAGGAACCCCGTTACAATGGTTTACTAGAAACCATTGTGACTACGCTATTGGCGACAAATATACGCTGACGAGAAATATAGATGTCGCTACGCCAAGAAGGTCCAGCCCTAGATCGCGCTGACGAAAACGCGAGGATGTGGCTTGGATAGTTTTACATTTTCTTGTGACGTTAATTAGTTCGAGGTAGCCACATTGTACCATATCCCAATAAATTTACGGAAGCAAATTGAGAGGTATCGTTTTCAAGCAGAAGAGCTGGTACACACTGGTCGGGATCTTCCCCGACGTTCCAGCTGAAGGTGCTGGTAGTCCGTGGGCGCCCAGCTGTGGGGGCGGTTCAACAGCAAGCACCAGGCGAACATACACTTGGGTGCAATAAATTCGCACATAAGCAGTATTTTGCCATTAAGCTTATTTTTATTATAACTTTACTGCAAAATGTAAGTATGATTAATTCCACACGTAGGCTAATAAGTGACACTAGGGAGTAGAAATTAACCTTTACAAACAATACAGTAGCATACAGTACCCCGAAATCGCTCGTTCCAGGTAGAGACGCTGGCACTGCTTGTAGCAGGTATAAAAGGGTGCGTTTTATGGTTAATGACTATTTGCATAACAACGTTTAGCTTGAAGTCTGTATTTTGTTATTGAACATTTTGATTTGGAGGCCTCTTTTTTTAGCCTAATCTATTATCAAGGTCACGTTCAGTCTCAAAAAAGTTGTTTTTTTTTTTAACTAAAATATAAATTTACGTTTTTTTCTACACGGGCTTCCTAATTGCATAGAAGCAAACTTATCACATTGTTTCAGAACGTAATAGTATTTATTGTCCGTGGAACTCTTTGCATTCTGAGAAGCACTGTCACACATAGCATGTATGGGTTCGAGGAAGGTGGTAATCCTGTCAGATAGGCGCAGTGCTCGATGCGCCTCAGGCATCCCAGGTTCTTCGGTAGCTTATGCAATAATAAAGAAAATTTAAATTTCTTTTAAATAATGGTGTAGATCTGAGACTGCAATGGGTTCCATCTCACGTCGGCATCGGGGGAAACGAGGAGGCTGACCTCCTTGCAAAGCAGGCTGGTGATAGTGGAAATGAGACCTATATTATACCTGAACATACTGAAATTTTATCAAAATAAACATACAAAATATTTTTAAAGTGGAAAGTTCAGTTTAATGTAATATCAAGTTCAAACGGTGTTCGGTACAGAATAGTGCAGAGTGAACCCCCCCGCGCCCCGCAGGCCGCGGCGGCAGCTTGTGGCGGCGGCTGGCAGGCTGCGGACAGGACACATTCCACTTAACTAATGTTACCACCTTATGCGAAGGGCAGATTCACCGAACTGTGCTATATGCGGAGTTATCGATGATATCTATCATTTTTTGGTGGAGTGTGATAGGTCTGCCTCTGTAAGAGATCGAATGTATACTGATTTTAACGTAAAACTTATAGAATTATGTGTAGTTCATAGTGTCTTATCAGATACATTAGGCGAGGCCGCTAAGGCTGGTTTTAGATGTCCTTAAAGATTAATTAGTGTAAGTTACTGTAAGCCTTCAGAGCTGGCATATACATTGTATGAATCTAAGCTCACAATAATTGTTTTGAATAAAAAAAAAACAAGCCAAGTAGTTCAAACGAAACAGTTATTGTGATTTTATTAATAAGAGGTCCACTGAGAAATTTAACAATTACCTTGCTACAAGCTATTAAGAAATTAAAAAAAAAAAGTAAGTTTTTTAAAACCTTTTGTACAACAGTTTTCAATAAAAAAATCAGTTTTTCAGTATTACAATAAAAGAGAGAAAAAAGACGGAAAAATTTTAAGGTAAAAAAAGTGTGTGTGTGTCAGCTACGAAGCACGATTGGAGTTTACTCCTTACGAACGATAATTATGATATATATCAAAAAGTCATATTATCAACCGATATAGGTACATTTATTATTTGTCCAGTTATTCCGAATTGACCATTAAAATGACGTAATCTACGTATCTGCATGAACGGAAGCCTCAGTGAAATGAGTCTCTCAGCAATGATGTCTAAAAGTTGTTACTAGATGGCCGCCTCTCTCGTTGGCAACACGCGGCTAGTATGTTCCGCTTTGCCCCGGGACTGATCCACGATGCCTCCACTATTTCACTACGCTACAAATTACAGATTTTTTTAAATTTCTTGACTATGATGAATAATTAATTAATAGTTATCATCATCTTGTTTTGTTATAGTTGTGATGTTATAAAAATAGCAATTACTTAATCAATATGCAATTCCATTTTATTTGGGAATTCGAAGTGGACGTTGTGAGACGGCCAGTTAATTTAAAATCCCAACAATCAACTTACAGTGTAAGAAATTTTAGGTTAAACATATTATAGTAGAATTTAAAAACTTCATTAAATTGAATTAAATCTTTCATTATTTTACAAGGGTTCACAATTCTATCTAGCTTGTCTGAACTAGCACTCACACTAACAGCCCGCAGCTTGCGCAGGTGTCCTACACTTATGCAAGAGGAAAAGTACCTTAAATATCGAGCTTATGCTATTATGTTGATAGAGGCCTGACATGGCATGTTTGTGTACATAAGGCCTCTATCAACAAAATATGGTACTACACATTATATATTTATAGCATTGTCAAGTAGATTGTATTAAAACTTGTCTAACATTGACTTGGTTTTTCAGAGTAATTATTAACCGACTTAAAATGCAATCAAACATTTTATGTTATTATTTCCTTTTAAGATACTATGATACTTGAGTATGAAAGAAAATATAAATATAAATCCACTAAAGGACATAATTTTGCCTCCAACCTAGCCTGCGGGGGTAAGCTTATACTCACCACGCACGATTCCCGAAGCTTAGAAAGCTTATTGCGATAGGAATGAGGTAGATTACTAGAGGTGAACGGGATTTACGCAGCCGCGTTCATTCAGGGGTGTGCTCCTCCTCCCCCTCCGCCGCTTCGGCCTCCGCCTCCGCCTCCGCCTCCGCCTCCGCCTTGCGCACGTACTCCCGGAGCGCACGGGCGAGGCGGCGGTTGGGCGCGAGCGAATCCCGTCGCAGGCGCCGTCCCGACATCGGCGACACCGCTCCCTCTGGGGATGCAAATTACGTCTTGCGAGTACCGTGGACGTGCGGGGAACACGCATGCGACCACTGAACGAGCGACATACCCTCCGGCGCGGCCAGGAACCACTCGAGGATGGCGTCCCGCTCGTACGTGAACCCGTCCGCGGCGCGCGTCGGCCAGCGCAGCAGCCGGTGGCTCAGCGGGCACAGCAGCCAGTGCGGCGCGCGCGACTCCTGCAACATGGCGACACGGTGACGGGGCGCTCGCGCGGCCGCGTCCCCCCTCCCCTCGCGCGGCTCACCACGGCGGGCGCGGGCGGCGCGCGCCTCAGCCAGCGCAGCTCCCCCAGCACCGCCCCGCGCAGCCCCTCGTCCTCCTCCGCCGCGAGGCCGAGCCTCCCCAGGACGTCCTCCTCGGGCGCGTCCGTCAGCGCCGATCCCGCTAAGTCGCCGGCGGCGCCCAGCAGCGCCTCCAGCCGCGCGGCGTCCGCTCCCTCCGCCCCGTCGAGCCGCTCCCGCAGCCACGCGCGCGCGGCCCCCGCGCCCCGCAGGCGCACGCCGAGCAGCCCGCCCCCGCCCCCGCCCGAAGGCGCGCGCGGAAGGCGCCACAGGGAGAGCTCCCCGCGCGCCCCGCCCGCGCACAGCAGCCCGCCGCGCACGAGCAGCGCGCTCGCGCAGCCGCCGGCGAGGTGCGCGCCGCCCGCGGGCGCGAGGCGGGGCGCGCGGTGGGGCCCCCCGCGCTCGAGGCGCCAGACGCGCGCCCAGCCGTCGTCCCCGGCCGTGGCGAGCAGCGCGCCGCGCGCCGCCCACCGCACGCCGCGCGCGCCGCCCCCGTGCGCCTGCACGTGCGCCACCAGCGCCACCCGCGCCGCGCCGCCCTCGCGCGGCCGCACGCTCCACAGCTTCAGCAGCGAGTCGTTCCCGACGGTGGCCAGCAGGTGCTCGTCGTCCGCCGGGTCCGGCATGAAGTCGCACCCCGTGACGCCTGCGACGAGAGCGGCAGCGTGAGAGACCGGCCGGGCCGGCGGCGGGCGACCGGCGCGAGCGCTCACCGAGGTCGTGCGCCTGCGTGTCGAGGTGCGCGGGCGCGGCGTGGGGCGGCGCCAGCAGCGCCAGCTCGCCGGCCGCGCCGCCCACCGCGCAGAGCCGCCCGCCCTCCGCCCACGCGCAGCACGACGCCGCCTCCGCGAGCCCCGAGAACACCCTGCCGGGAACGGTTCGTTTCTGATTAAGTGTACTATTAATTTGTTTCTTGTTCTTCTTAATTGTTAATTATTTTTCTTGTGGAACTCCGTCGTCTACTTATCGAGGTTAATTTTGTTAAGTCTTTCCGTAACTTGGCCCTCTCTACATGCTTAGTTTTTCATTCGAATAAGAATAGACCGCATCCAATATATTTTGTATAATATCAATAATGATTCAAGTTTATATATCAAAAATCTTACAAATAGCACAGATTGGTTCTCCATCGACCACTGCGCGTATACATTCAGTACAATATCAAACCTCGAGAATTTAAATGAATGAATAAGTTGGAGGGTACTTAATCGGCGCGCACCACTCGGGACGCGCGTCGGCCTGCGCGGCGCCCCACAGCGCCGCGGAGCCGTCGTCGGCGGCGAGCAGCGCGCGCGGCGCCGCCGAGCGCGACAGCCGCGCGCCGCGCACGCCCCCGCCCCCGCCGCCGCCGCCGCCCCCCGCGCCGCACAGCGCGCGCACCTGCACGCCCGTCTGAAAATTTACAAATTTGACAGAACCTCTATACAGCAGCAATTAAGCATTTAAATATTTTATTTAATAATATTTACGAATTTTAATAAATTTACATTTAAATTTTTACTGAATTACGTAGTTTCCCTTCTCTGGTATCATTATGTCGTTTCAAATCAATGCACCAATATTTTAGTTATTGTGATTAGTGTTCTATTCTTGTGTTTTTTTTTGTCAATATATCAATCACCTGATGAGTCGCTGAAGCTAAGAAACCAAGTGCACTTCGCACTTCGCTCGTGCTGTAAGTATGTAGGTTACAACAATAAATCATTGCAATCAATACCTATCAGCTACGTGTACCTGCACGTCCCAGAGCGCGGCGCCGTCGAGCCCGGCGGAGAGCAGCACGGCGCCGGCCGCGCCGAAGTCCACGGCGAGCGCGGGGTAGCGGTGCGCGCCCAGCGCCTGCTCCTCCGCCAGCGCCTCCCCCTCCGCCCCCTCCGCCCAGCGCCAGATCTTGACGCTGCCGTCGCTGGACAAACAATCGGCGATCACGAGGCGCTCGAGGTGCGCAGTGCGAATCGTGATCGAAACGTACCTGGAGGCCGTGGCTACGCGGTCGCCGTGCGCGGCGATGCAGTTGACGGCGCCGCCGTGCGCCCGCGCGCTCCACACGGCGCGCGCGTCCGCGCCGGCCGCGCCGTGTGGAGCGCGCCCCGAGGGAGCCTCTTCGTCTTCCATCTTCAGCAGCTCGATGCCCTGCGGCAGTGGTCATGTGAAAGGTCACTCTGATAATACTACTGACCCAGCTTTGCATGAGCACCCTTACCCGTACTCCCCACTTGATGGGAAGGATTATTTCATTCCTACTTTAAATCGAACACAAGCTACGCAAACTACGAACGCTGTCGCTCACCTCGAGGTCCCCGAGAGCGAAGTGCGCGAGCGCCTCGCACGGCGGCGCCGGCTCCGACTGCAGCGAGAAGTCGCCCAGCGACCACGTGCGGAACGTGCGGTCGTCCGAGCCTGCAACACGGAGCGGGCGGTCAGCGGGCGGGCGGGGCGCGGCGCGGGGCGCGGGGCGCGGCTCACCCGTCAGCAGGAAGCCCTCGCCGAGCAGCACGGCGGTGAGGGCGCGCGCGTGCGCCGGCAGCGCGGCCAGGCACTCGCGGCGCGCGGGCGCCCACAGGCGCGCGGAGCGGTCCGCGGACGCGGAGGCGAGCAGCGAGCCCGCGCGCGACCAGCTCAGCGCCGTGACCGCGGCCGCGTGCCCCCGCAGCGCGCCCGCCGCCGCGCCCGTCCCGCCCCACAGACGCACGCGCGCGTCGCGCCCGCCCGTGGCCGCGCGCCGCCCGTCGCGCGTCGCCGCGCAGCACAGCACGCCCTCGTCGTGCGCCGCCTCCTCGCGCACCAGCGGCGCCACCTCCGACCCCCCCGACATGGCCAACTCTGAAACCGTTCGGTTAACGATTTTAACTGTCCACCGCGGACCGATAGAGTTTAGTTCATACGAAGTATCTCGTGACGCTCACCACGGTTACGGCCTTACGATATGGACTTATTTCGTTATAATGTTATATTGATTGATATATTATATTATCGTTTTATTTTATTTTTATGGGGGAATAGTGTCGATAGTGACCGATCTTTTGAAGTACAATGGAAAGAATGGCTTATTTCTCAATGTTTCTACTCAGTAAATGAATATCCCATCAAAAACAATACTTGTCAAAAAAAACAAGTCGCGCAACTCAGTTGTTCTGCGGTAAAAAGTTGTGAGATCCAAGTAAATCCAAGTCTTCAAATTTCGTCTCAAAATTCTTTAATGTTTTATATAAAACTGAGTTGCGCGACTTGGTTTTTTTGACAAGTATTGTTTTTGATGGGATCTCATTTCTTTTTAACCGACTTCAAAAAAAAGGTTTCTCAATTCGACCGTATATTTTTTTTTTTTTTTTTTTTTTTTTTATGTATGTCCGCGGATAACTTTGTCGGTTATGAACCGATTTTGATTATTCTTTTTTTGTTGGAAAGGGAGTATCCCAAAGGGGGTCCCATTGTAAGGAAACCTGGATCTGGTGGTGGAATCCTGAAGAAATTGAGGGAAACTCTTGAAAATATCGTCTTTCCGACTTGTGTGTCACTTAATATTATTCAATATAATGAATTTTAAAGCCGTTTTATGAATGAGGGTCTGGTGTTGATCTGATGATGGAGGGAAAGGCGGTCAACGGAACTCCTCAACGATTTACAGCAAGTACTTTGTGTTTGGGCTTGATTAACTTATATTACTGAGACCGTTCATCTAAATGGGTTTTGACTGATATTAGGGGTCTGATGATGAAAATGAAGGACAGTCAAAGGAACTCTATAAGGTATATTTTAGTAGAGTAATAACTAAAAATCGTGAAATAAAACTTTTTTGCCAAAAATTAAACCAACTTCAAACGAGAAACTGAAAAGTACAAAATAAATTAACTTTACAAATCATTTCGACATTATAAGTGATAATTAAAAGAAACATAAACAATTAAATAATTAGGTATTTAATAATTTTGAATTTATATAAAACTGAGTTGCGCGACTTGGTTTTTTTGACAAGTATTGTTTTTGATGGGATCTCATTTCTTTTTGTATTTTGTAGACAGTTCAACTTTTTTCTTTTTCGGTACCTTCTACTTATTGTTTATATGTCCATATAATTTTCTTTTTGCCGGTCTAGATTGGATTTATTTATATTTCGCATTGTTATTACTTTAGTAAGTACATATTTCGTATATACGTGGCGTTGCGACAGCGCCCTCTATACCGGAATTTTCTAGATTTTTTAGTTTTTCATTGATTCATACACCAAACACTACTTATATTCCAAATTTGAAGCTTCTAGGTCTGCTAGAAGTGCCTTAGAATTTTGATGATCGGTGAGTCAATGAGTGACAAAATTAAGAAATTTGACCCGTTATGATTCTTAAAATACTGGTTCAAATTGAATGAAATTTGAAATATACCGTGTCTTTACAATGCCTGCATGGTTACTGAAAATTTCAGTCTTCTAGTTTTATCCACAACGAAGTTACAGGGGGTCGAAATTGGCCTGAATTGCTTCGAGAAAAGGTACGACAGCGCCCTCTTTACCGGTTTATCCTAGATTTTTTAGTTTTTCCTTGATTTTTACACCAAACACTACTTATATTCCAAATTTGAAGCTTCTAGATCTGCTAGAAGTGCCTTAGAATTTTGATGATCGGTGAGTCAGTCAGTCAGTCAGTGAGTGAGTGACAAAATTACGAAATTTGACCCGTTATAATTCTTAAAATACTGGTTCAAATTGAATGAAATTTAAAATATATCTTGTCTTTACAATCCTGCATGGTGACTGAAAATTTCAGTCTTCTAGTTTTATCCACAACGAAGTTACAGGGGGTCGAAAATGGCCTGAATTGCTTCGAGAACGAGTACGGCCGTGCCGCTTTTTTGCTCAACTTGGTGGGGGCACTGCCGTGCCCCCAGATTCGAATTACAAGGACCACAAAATATGACATAGTTTAATTACTTTTATTCTGCCATTACTTAAGTTTCTATTAATCAATAACTATGAATTGCACGCCTTGGTTATTAAAACACTAACATAAAATTTAACCACATAATGCTAACTACCGAGCTCCGCGCCGCCTCTCCTCGTTGACAACATTTCTCATGGAATCGATGGGGCCGAGGTCGTTCGGCGCCATCGATCGCTATCGCCATGAATGTTTAACGGAAATAGTGTCTTTCCTTATAATAAAATAATATTTTATCAGATTTCAGCCGAGCCGAGTCACATAGATGTGTAGGTGTAGATGTGTTCTAGGTATTGAACCGCATAGTGGCGCGGCGGGCGCGCGCTCACCGGCGAGGTCGAACACCTTGAGCGTGCCGAGCGTGCACGCGGACAGCAGCAGCGCGCCGTCGGCCAGCGCGGCCAGCGCGCACACCGCCCCGCCGTGCGGCGCCACGCGCGCCAGCGCGCCGCCCTCCGCGTCCCACAGCACCACCGCGCCGTCGTCGTGCCCCGCCGCCAGCGCGCCGCCCGCCCAGCACAGCGCGCGCACCGCCCCCGCGCCCGGCCACGCCAGCGTGCGCAGCGCGCGCGCCTCCCCGCCGCGCGCCGCCCACAGCCGCGCCGCCCCGTCCGCGCCGCCGGACGCGAGCAGCGCGCCCGCGCCCGGCGCCGCCCACGCGAGCGCGGCCACGCCGTAGCGGTGCGCGCGCGCCGCCTCGCCCGCCTCCAGCCAGCCGGCGCCGCCGCGCCAGCGCCACAGCCGCAGCGCGCCGTCGCCGCCGCCGGTGGCCAGCAGCGCCGCGCCGCGCCCCTCCGCCAGCGCCGCGCACGCCAGCGAGGAGCGGTGCGCGCGCGCCACGTGAGTCAGCGTGGGCCCCTGCATGCCACTGCCGCGCCCGCCCGACCCGAGCCCGACCCCGAGCTCTATCGATCGTCCGTAATTTGTTTGATTGTCCGACGCACGTTCGCGCCTAATGAGCTTTCATTTATTTTTTCCTTCCTTCGATCGTTCGAGGAATGGAACGCGCCGATATCCTATGATGACCTACAAAAAGTCGGACAGAATAAAGTCGGTAGCGCACCACTCGCCCCGACTCCCCTCCGAATGCCGACAGTGTTACCGATTTAGCATTTTATATGCTAAATTTGGCATATTTTAAATAATATTCGACGATGTCTAGCAAATGAAATAGACATAGACGTAATTTTATTTACCACAGAAACACACACAAAAACAATAGAGACTCAAAAACTACATACATTTTAAATTACAAAACATTTATATATTTAAAGGAAAATCAACAGCCAAGATTATCACTACGAGTATAAACTAACCTAGTAGCAACGGAAAGCTAATTACAGATTTCACGAATGGTCACAAATAAAACATCAATCACGCTTAGACAATGCATTTCCGAACTCGTGGATTGGACAGTACTATTGGACAGCACGGTCCTCAGATCTGACACCCCTTGATTTCTACGTATGGGAGCGTGCAAAAGAATAAGTTTATGCAACAGAGGTGCCCACAAAAGAAATTTTAGTGGCACGAATCAACACCGCATTCGTAAAAATTCAAGATAAATGCGGCTTTCAACCACAACCTCAAATATTAGATGTTAGAGGTACCAAGGTATAGGAAATGATAACTCTAACGATGATAATTCGCAACTGGTTTATTAATAAGATAAAAGTTAACACGAAGATATAATACGGAACCTGTTCAAACCATTGAACATGATTTTTAATATTATAAATAACAATAATTATCGTAGTAGTAAGATAAAAATAATATTATATAATTAACTAGATATACGAAAACACATTATAAATTAAAACTAAATTAATCCTAACAAGCCAAGTCAACGGCAAAACTTATGTTAGCTGAATTGCATAGGTACGCAGTTGCAGACTAATCATAAGTCCAAAATTCACTGGAGCGCCGATTCAGCAAGTCAGCAAAATACAGCTGCATCGACGCTTCACCGATAGCACACTATGATAACTAGATTTAGTATATAAACTGTACAAAATTGTTAATAAATCACATTGGAACGAAGCACTGAGTCGCGTTTTACTCCGCCTCCCTCTACGAAGACCAACGGGCCCCGAAGTACCACCAACCGCCGACGAGCTGCCCGGACGCACACCCTCTCACTGTGGCCAAGATACCTTTAGCCATCAGTACCTGATCGGTCTTGTGAGCCTGCTTGACCGGCAGTGAGAGTCCACTGGAGGAGCCGCCCAGAGGTTCCGACATCCACGGGAGGAGTCGCCCAGCACCCGCTGGTGGAGCCGCCCAGCACCCGCTGGTGGAGCCGCCCAGAGGTTCCAACATCCACGGGAGGAGCCGCCCAGCATCCGCTGGAGGAGCCGCCCAGCATCCGCTGGTGGAGCAGCCCAGAGGTCCCAGCATCCGCTGGTGGAGCAGCCCAGAGGTCCCAGCATCCGCTGGAGGAGCCGCCCAGCATCCGCTGGAGGAGCCGCCCAGCACCCACTGGTGGAGCCACCCAGAGGTTCCAGCATCCGCTGGTGGAGCAGCCCAGAGGTCCCAGCATCCGCTGGAGGAGCAGCCCAGAGGTCCCAGCATCCGCTGGAGGAGCAGCACGTCCACGATTTCAGCATCCTCTCACTGTGGCCAAGACCCCTTTAGCCATCAGTACCTGATCGGTCTTGTGAGCCTGCTTGACCGGCAGTGAGAAAACCCTTCCCTGTGTACATTGCACGCCGTACACGCCCTTGGTTCCTTCCCCCCTTCCGTCTGTTACCTTAGGTCTCCTGGTAACAGATATCCCGTTTTTATCTATATATGTATGTATTACACTTATATGGTTAGGGATAGGGTTGTAGGGATACACACACATTGATAGGGCTACACGTGTTAGGGATACACATACACATACGTGGTTAGGGTCCAGACATAGGTCACATACGTAGGGGTAGGTAGGAGTTAGGCTCAGTGTTAGGCTACGTAGATTAGGTAGTAGTTAGTAGGAGCGCTCGGTGCTTATAGTACACCCGTGTGTACAACACTCACACGTAGGGTAAAGTACCAAGCACGGGGCTATCCTACATTAGGCAGTTTAGTTCTGTACCTCCGCCCAATCATCACACACCCGTGCGTTCACCAGAGACGTTCGTAGGGTTAAGTGTAGGTTATTAGGCGGTTGTACAGAACCTATAAATCACGTAAAACAATAAACATCACGTAGGTATTATTGCTGAGCTATAAGGAGTAATTTATAAGATTAAAGTTAACATGAAGATGTAATTAACAGTAAACATCACGTAGATATTATTGCTGAGCTATAGGAAGTGAACTAGCTCTTGCACGTACCTTCGCTCTAAACACATTGTACTTTGTACATCCTGGCCACTCAAAAAAGGGAAACAGAAAATAAATCAATATGTTCAAAGCTGTGAATGTAAACTAGTCTTACAATGTATCGAGTAAAATGTATATAAAATTATATGTATGTAGATAATGTAGGGGGGGGGAAGCTTGAGAATGGTCGGGTTGGGTGTTTGTCTTTAGGTGATGAGGACGGACATCCTTTCCCCTTTAATTATGACCCATCTGCTGTGTCACCTGGCGGGACACTTTTTACCATCTAGCAGACTCAAGCCAGTCCAAGGATCCACGTCCACAGTCGGCCTCCCTGGGAACTTCTGCAGCCACACTTTGTGACCGCCTGCTGTACCTCGCCCGCGTCGGGAGCCTGCGCCACGGTAGGGCGACCTTCCTCGATCCAGTCCGCTGGAGACGGGAAGGCGCAACGCCGGATGGTGGCACGACGTGGGGGACGTACAGAGCTGCAGTTGCCGAGCGATCCGGGGCGCACACAAGGGGGGACGAATGTTTCTGCGCCACACTTATAAGGACCAAAAACATTCGTCACCCCATCATCACCGGGGGGAGCAGTGGACCCTGCGACCGCTGTAGTCGACAGGGTCCTTAACTAGTTTGTTACAGCAAAGTAAAAAACAAATGATGAACAAAGACAAAGTAATGGAGATGCCATGCGACCCGGCCAGCACCCGGCGCCCGTCGGTTTCCGGGCCGATGGGTGTCAAGTTGGCTACCGAAGGTGACGGCGGGGCGGGACCCCGGGCCCTGTCCGCCGCGAATGCTACCGGGGCCAACTTCGAGAAGGCCGCTACGAGCGCCGCACCGACGACATCTGGACCGGTGCACAAAGTCGGGAAGTGGACGAAGAGGAAGCTGGCTAGGAAGGCGAAGGCTAGGGCGGAAAGGGAAGGCGCGGCGAGTAGCACTGGTGACGCTGTGTTGGACCCAAAAATAGGTACTAGTCGCGGGGCCGTAGGGCCTTCCGCACACTCCCCCGCGACTGCAGGTAAGGAGCCTGCCGGCCACGCAGGCCGCAGGCAAAGGATACAACGGAGGCTTAAGACCGCCGAACTCGTAAATAAGGTCCTCACGGAGAAACTGGAGGGGTACGTGTACCCGGGAGACCTGTCGGCCTTAGCGCCGGCTGTCGCCACGGTCATGAGCATCCCAGGCTCCGTGGGACCTAACAACCAGCCAGTGAGGGCAGAAGTGGAGGGGGGCCCGGTCGAGGCAGCCGGCACGGGACACGATGAGGACGGGATTTCGGCCCTGTCAGTAGTCTGTGGACAGTGCGGCGGTCCTCGGGCCGGCGAGCCCTCGTCTGCTCCTGTGCTCACGGCATCCACAGACGGCGCCCGACAGGCTAAGAGGCAGCGAAGCTCCGACTTGATCTCGCCCTCCTCTGCGGCAGCGGAGAAGAGAGCGTGCCTTGTGGACGACGCAGGCCGCAGACTGCCGGGAACTGCCGAGAAAATCGACAGTGTTGCTGGATCCTCTTCCACGTACGCGAGTTCCGCCAAATCCCACCTAAAAGTGGTGATCGTGGAAAAGAGTGGAGCGCGTATGGACGAGGGCCGAGCGACACTTCTAAGGAAACATCTGGAGGAGAGATATATGATGCTCTTCCGAGAAGACAAGGGCAAGAACGAAGCGCATGTCCCCGCGTTTGAGTCGTTGCCCCGACCGGCGCACGGTGGTCTCAGTGCGGTGGCCTGCGAAGACTTAACACTTAGGTGGCTGGTCGACGCTGTCGCGGCGCTACCACCGTTGTGGCCGGGGGCTAGCGAACTGGTAGTGGTGCCTCAACACTCACTGCCAAAATACCACAAGGGGGTGCTGTTCATACCTGACTGCAATGACACCCTAGAAGAGATCCACGAACTCCTGGCCTGGAGCAATAATAACAAGAGAGGACCCCCGCTGAGGATAGACCTTTGGCCAATCTTTGCCCACAAAATCCAGACGAAGGGTGCAGCGACCGACCACGTCTTGGTCATGGGGGTACCGGTGGGGGAACTACCTGCTCTAGAAGCCAGGCGGAACAGGTTACTTCATAGAATGGGCACTGTATACGTAACCGTTAGAGCTCCAAAAGTGTCGGACGTCAAGACCCCAATAGTGTCGCCCCCTGTCCCGGCGGAACCTTGTGCTAGCACAGCACCGCACGGAGGAGGTGCGATCATGGACATCGACGTCGACACAGCGACAAGAGAAGGGGAGCTCTCCGAAGAGGCAATTCAGAGACTACTATGCGACGTAGCGAGCGACGAGTTAGGGGGCCTTTCAGGTCTTAACCTTCACTCACCGGCACCGTTGCAGGACACGGAGCTCTCATTTGCTTCTACGGAAGGCTCTCCTTCCCACTAGTACCCAAAACCCCCCCTTTTTATTTCTTATGTCATAATGATGTCTACTATAATAAATAAGAAGATTAAGCAAACTCATCACAATCCCACATTAGGGATACCTAGTAGTCAAAAACAAATTTCTAAAGAGAAGCTATACAGTCATACTGCTTTAACTCAGGATAGGTTTACTAAAAACAACATAATATCGATAGTCCAAGCCAACCTCCAACACAGCGTCACAGGGTTTGCCTCCCTAAGAAGAACCCTAGAAGAGCAACCACACACCATAGCACTGGTCCAGGAGCCCTACATCGTCCGTGGAAGGGTATGTTTCACGTCCCTACCGGGAATTGTGTTTAGCCCACCGGTCACTAACAAAACTAGAACAATAATCTATGTACCTAAACCTTTTAAAGCCTCTCTAGTTACACACCTGTGCACGGATGATCTCACCGTGGTGCAGCTATACACAGGATTACAAGGTAAGCTAAAAACTATCCTAATAGCCTCAGCCTATCTTGACATTAAGGCCGAGGTACCTTCTGAAGAGCTGGAAGTGCTATTCCAACACTGTAATACTCACGGATTGGAATGCATACTGGCCTGTGATACTAACGCACACAGCACAGTATGGGGTTCTCCATCCACGAACGAAAGAGGTAAGGACACTTTGGACTTCGTCCTACGTCATAACCTAAACATCCTAAACAGAGGCTCAGAGCCAACGTTCGTAACGTCATGGGCTCAAACAATCATAGATCTGACACTAGCAACAAACGGTATCACAGATTACATTCATAACTGGCATGTCGCAACGCAGGAAGCATCATGCTCGGATCACAGGAGGATAAGATTCCTACTGGAATTCGGAGAAATCATACCTCGCACGTATAGGAATCCTAAGAAAACCGATACCACGCTATTTGTGGAAACCCTTAACACATACCTAGACGCTCAGCTGAATTCCCCTACTAGAGTTCAGCTTACTCCAGTCGAAATTGAGCATACCCTCACAGAACTGACTAAACATATTATCAATAGTTATGAGAGAGCAAGCCCCCTGATTACCGAAAGCAACAAGATTGCTCACCGGAAAGACAGATGGTGGAACAAGATACTAACCAAACTAAGAAAGAAATTACGTCATCTCTTCAACAGGGCGATGAATACTCAACAAAAACATGACTGGTCAGACTACAAAAAGGTAAGACAGGATTACAAGGTTGCGATCCACAAAAACCGTAGAAACTCATGGAAACGCTTCAGCAACACCATTGCCACGCAGAGCGAAACAGCTCGCCTTAATAAAATCTTATCCAAGGATACCACAACTAAGCTAGGTTCACTCAAAAAGCCAGATGGGTCCTATACAACTACGGAGCAAGAACAGCTCGAACTCATGTTAAAAACTCATTTTCCCGGATGCACAATGGAGGCTAACACCTCATCCAGCTGGGAATCATCAAAGGAGTATACACCTAAATGCAACGACTGGGACCTTGCAAATCACATAATCACAAACGAAGCGCTGGAGAGAGCGGTAAAAAGCTTCAAGCCGTACAAAGCAGCGGGATCTGACGGCATTTTTCCTGCTCTTCTACAGTGGAATCTCGAGAGGATAACACCAACATTAGTCTCTATATTCAGAAGCTGCATAGCCTGGAAATACATTCCACACTCATGGAGGGAAGTAAAAGTAATTTTTCTACCAAAACCAGGAAAATCTGATTACACCCAGCCTAAATCTTTCAGACCAATCAGCCTCAGTTCATTTTTATTAAAAACTCTGGAAAGATTGTGTGACAAATATATTCGAAGCGGACCTCTAATAAGCAACCCCGTGAACAAAAACCAACATGCCTATCAGTCTGGAAAATCTACAGAAACTGCACTACATCAAGTAGTTCACAAGATTGAAAGTGCACTTGAAAGCAAACAGTCGTGTCTAGTAACCTTTATAGATATTGAAGGTGCCTTTGATAAAACTACCTTTCCATCAATCGAAGCAGGGCTGCGTAACCAAGGCATTGATGAAAACCTTAATCAATGGATAACAGAAATGCTATCAAAAAGATTCACAAAGATAGAGAACTCTGCAAATCCGGGTAATGAAATCGAATGTAGAGTCACGCGTGGATGTCCACAAGGGGGAGTTCTGTCACCACTTCTATGGGTGCTGGTTGCTAATGAACTCCTGGACTCACTGAACAGAGACGGTATCTACACAATAGCTTACGCCGATGACTTAGCAATAATGACATCGGGTTTATTCGAAACAACACTGTGTGAGAATATGCAGAAGGCACTTCGGGTAGTAGAAAAGTGGTGTAACAAACACAACTTGTCGGTCAACCCAAAAAAGACTGAACTTGTACTTTTCACACGCAAAAATAAACTAGCAACATTAATGCTACCGACACTTTTAGGTGAAACGCTAACCCTTAGCAAAGAAGTGAAATACCTCGGCATATGGCTTGATAGCAAACTGCTATGGGGTAAACAGCTAGAGCACGTTATAAGAAAGGCCACCAACGTATTATGGCAGTGCACTCGGGCTGTAGGCAAGGACTGGGGCCTTAAGCCAAAGCTGTGTCTGTGGCTATACACAGTCATGGTCCGCCCAGTGCTAACGTACGGTGCAATTGTATGGTGGCCGAGAACAAACTTGGTTACCACAATTAACAAACTACAACAAGTCCAAAGGCTAGCCTGCACACTGATCAGTGGATGCAGAAAATCAACACCATCGGCAGGGTTGGACACCATACTAGGTCTGGTACCATTGCATATACATATACAGCAAGAAGCAATGGCGTCGGCTTTAAGGATCATATCAACAAACCAGTGGAAGGGAGACTCAGGTAAAACTAACCACTGCAAAATATTGGAGAAAGCTATCACTGCGATCCCCGAAGCTGCCAATGGCACTGACAGAATAGCAACAACTTACTTAACCGGGAAGAAACTGGAGATATTGCATGAGGAGCTGGAACCAGAGCTCAGCGCAACAGACACTAACACATATATTATCTACACTGATGGATCAAAGAGTAAAACAGGAGCCGGCTGCGGCTACTACTGCCCTGAATTTAGTATCTCATGTGCTCAGCCGTTAAATTCAGCAACAACGGCTTTTCAAGCAGAAGTACTGGGACTATCGCTGTCGGCTCACAAAATCCTACAGGAATTAACTGAGAAAGAGCCAACGGATAACATTAAGCTGGTATTCAAAACAGATAGTGCGGCACTAATAAACGCACTTAAGAGAACAGAAACACGATCAAAATCGGTTGCAGAATGCTTCAACGCTCTGCAGAAGCTCTCGGAGTTTCAAAAAGTCAGTAAAGTAATATTACACTGGACTGAAAGGATGTCTTGCCAAGGCAATATAGAGGCTGACAAACTTGCGAGGGAAGGATCGAGAAGAACTCCCACAAACCGTGACAAAACTCTTTGTAAGCCCTCTACAGCAGAGGTCAGACAAAGTCTAAAGCATTACTCCGTAAAGCAACATCAAAAACTATGGGAGCGCAGATCAGACTGCAAACATACTAAACTGTTATATGAATTCAATGACAGGAAAACAACGAACACGTTACTCAACATGCGACGTGAAGACCTCCGCACGATGGTTGAAGTCATTACTGGTCACTGCGAGTTCAATCATCATCTTCACAAGACCGGAGCTACAGACAGCAGTCTGTGTCGCGGCTGCTTTGAGGAAGAGGAGACGGTGGAACATGTAGTGATCCACTGCAAAGCCACAGAAGAGATAAGAAAGGAGACGGGGTTGAGGCGTCTCATGGACGCAAAGACCCCATCTACATCCGCAGACTTGCTCAAACAATTAGTTACAACACCGAAAGTCCTACTCCGCTACATCAGGGAGTTGGGCTGGTTGGGGCCTGGTTAGGCAGGGGGACAATGCACAAAACACTCCTAGGCGAGATGTCAGTGCAGATCTCAGTTCCTCCACTTAGAATTAGAATTAGAATTAGAATGTAGGAAATCGCGCTAGCTACTTCCTTGATGCTGAATAATAGAACCGAAATCACTTGACAATAGATTTATTGCTTATACGTAATTAACGATTCTAATGATGCTGATGAGTGCGACACGGATGAACGCTGCTTGTGCACTGTCTTACGTAGATTCGCTGGGTTCAAGGTAGTAACCGTGCGACCTACATAAGACAAATCGCTGATGCTGCTGAGGTGTTCGAAGTGAATCGAACATGCTCCCGAGGGCAGAATCCGGAATGGAATGAAATGAGGTGCAACAGTTTTTTGGGTTAGTTTTACAAGGTTGGAACAAGTTCATTGCTTATGCTAAATGAGGGTTAGAACAACTTTGTAATGAGTTATTATTCTAAATGATGCTGAACGATTGTTCACTAAACTAGTTCCTATCTAACTGAAAACTGTCTGTCTCTTAATGGGCGAGGTTGATGTGTCTTTTTCACGTGTACTGGACCACCGAACGATCCC
The DNA here is from genome assembly GCA_929108375.1 of Gymnoscelis rufifasciata. Classification (NCBI taxonomy): domain Eukaryota; kingdom Metazoa; phylum Arthropoda; class Insecta; order Lepidoptera; family Geometridae; genus Gymnoscelis; species Gymnoscelis rufifasciata. Next base: position 15,493,445 of record OV815314.1, read on the forward strand.
ACTTTTGTGTTGTATACGCGCACTAACACTCGCACCACCGATGGGCGTCGCGCTGGGCGCCGCCGACGCGGACTGCGCTGGAGGCGGCGGGGGCCCTGCGGCTGCGACGGAGGTTGCGGGGCGCGCGGCTCACGTGCTGCGGTGCGGCACCGTCTCCACAGGAACCACGGAGCGCCGCCAAGGCTGCTGCTAGTATGGCGTACTGGTGTACATCGTGTGTACTTAGGGTCACCTCTTGTTGAGCTGCTGCTTTCATTGCGCTTATTTGGTTACCGAGTTGTTGTAGCGACGTATTGAGGTGATATTTATCTTCTCCAGATTCCGGAACCGGTATAGAAAAGTTTAGACTATGATGTTGTATTGGAGCTATATTGGCCAGTACTATGTCGGGTTTAAGATTGAGCGTACTCACCTGCTGATAAGAGTATAGGATGACGTCATTGCCCTTTGTTGTGCTTTGTTTATCGAGTTTACTGAGCCCGACCTTGCTGACTCGGCGGACTCGAGTTTCAGATGCTTGTCAATGTTTATACTGATTCACTCGGTAACAGCTGATTGTGATACTGTGGGTCGTATAACCATGTTTCACTTCTAGTAAAGTAACATCATGTTTTTCAATGGCTTTATTTGTTTACTTGTCACACGTATGCTCAATTTTTAAACATATGATTAAGAAAGCTCTTAACTATCAGATATAAGGACGAAAATATACTTATAAAAAACATTTAAGATAACTACATTTGTAATTTTAAACGTTTCCTAGTACCTACATACCTATCTGCTGTTAAATTAGCTGCTAAGTTGTGGCGGGTGCGTTGGAGACTGCTCGTACCTAGGTTTGTACCTGAGTCTTTCCTCCGCTCCGCATGATGAGGAAATAAACATTTTGTTTTCGCCTCTTCGCTCCCGTTTGAAGTCGCTAACTTCAAATACTTACGCTGCTCATATTCGCTTATAAATTGCTGTACACTTAAATTAATGTCCTTATTTAACTTACGTATTATATATTTAAACTGAGCATTATCTATAGATTTAGAAGCGCTCAATTTCTTTGCTATGTCCGGTTGTTTGGGCAACCTAACTTTATCACGTATGCAGTCTGGAAGCATTGTGATTACATTGCTATTACCCTGCTCATAGTTATTAATAGCTTGATGAATATTTTGCCGAGATGATGATAAATTTGCAAAATAATCATGCAAGGTAGTATGATGATTGTCGTTACACTTATGACATCGTTTTGCTAAGTAGCATTTGGCGCCGTGGTGATCATAAATGCAATTGACGCAATAGTTAAATTTACTAAGAATTTTAATTTTATGCTCGTTGGCCGATTTGATAAATTTATTGCAATTAATAAGGCGATGGCCTGAATTGCAATGAGGTCATTTACCTACAGACATAGATATATGCATTGATTTTGCAATGAATTGGTTTCTGTATACTTTACCTTCGCTATTAGGTTTATTAAATACACGGTTTTGATTTGTTGTTTGCTGCTGAAATGATGATGATGGTTTTAGGGATATATCTTGACGTCGACGGGATGCTTCTAGAATAGTGAACTTATTCTCTAAAAAGTTCAAGAAATCTTTAAGTACCGGTAGCTCCCGGGAATTTTTAAGCGACTCTATATACTCAGAATAAGACTCACCATCTAGTTTTTGAGATAAAATGTAAACGAGTAAGGGATCCCATGATGTAGTGTCGACGCCGAGATTTTTAATCGCATGAAGGCTTTCAAGCGTGACGTCATGAAGTTGTTTAATATTATATAATGATTGCTGCTGAATATTTGCTAGATTATAAAATGAGCTAACGTGTGACGTAAAGATGTGCCTTCTATTATTGTATCTATTATTTAAAATATCCCAACACGCCTGGTAGTTGTCCGTGCTTATAGAGAGATGCTGTATCAAACGCTCTGCCTCTCCTTTGACCTTACTTTTAAGGAATTGCATCTTTTGAGCATTTGATAGCGACGGATTGCTGTGGATCGCTTCACCAAATAGGTCTTTAAATGATACCCAATCCTGAAAGCTGCCTGAGAAAACGGGTATGTCCATTTGAGGTGTAGTCTTTTCGCGATACGATATCGACCACATCCTCGAATTTATGGCTTTCCTCAGGCCGTTGTAAGTCCGCTCGTGCTTGTCGAAGTGGCGCTCATAGGCCTCGTCTTCGCCTAACTCCAACATCATATCCCAGTGGAGGTTGTCCGCCGCTGCCCAGCGAGTTTGTAAGGTTCGCAGGGCATCCTCGAACTCCCATCTTTCCCCAAGGGACTCCACATCGATGTTTTCTGCGGCTCGCTCGAAGGCTTTGAAATTAATCATCTGCCGACGTAAAATGAAATCTAGCTTACTGTCAAACTCCTGCCGGCCGGAGGCCGCGGGAGGAGCCGGGGCCGGGGTCTGCGGTCGCTGCTGTCTGGATGACCCGCCTGCTTCTTCATCAACGTTACCTAAGGGCTCGACATTCTTGTTCATCTTTTCAAAATACCCTACTATAGCCGTCTTCGCTGCTGTATACGACTGGTTCGTACGCTCAAACTCGGATTCGATAAAGTACCTATGGCCTCTACTTTCGTACGGTAACAATTTTTCGTGGTTATGGCTATACTCTCTCCAATACGAATCTAGAAGGTCTAACTTCTTTACACCGTATTCCTTCGTTTTACGCTCGCTACTATCTTTGCTAAAGTTAACAAGGATTTTCCTGATACTCTCTGCTAACTCGGTTTGTTGGAAGTATAGAGCTTCCATTTCGTCCTCAATTAAAGTAAGTTAAGTGAAATTGGAACGCTCTTACTTGAATGCTGCTTGGCCTACGGCTGCTGCTGGATCCGCCTTGGCTGCTGCTCGCTGCTGCTGTGTTTGCGGCGCTAGCCCACTGCTTCTGCTGCTGGAGTCGCGAGCGGCTCGCTCACTGCTGCTGCTGTCCTGGGCGGGTAGCTCCCCGCGTCAGGTGATGCTGCGTGGCTGTTCAACTAGCTCGCTGCTAAGCTAGTATCACTGTTTTCCACAGGATGCTGGTACGCCCGAGAAGTTACCGACACGAAACTGAGCGATACGTTACGATTATCGCGTCATAAACCCTCGAACGGTCGAAGGACCATGTAGGAAATCCTTAGACTTTGCTGCTAATTTTAGAGCCGCAATTACTTAACAATATATATATATATATTGCTTATAAGTAATTTACGACTCCATTGATAATGAGTGCGACGCGGATGCACGCTTATTAAGCACTGTCTTACGTAGATTCGCTGGGTCCAAGGTAGTAACCGTGCGACCTACATAAGACAAATCGCTGATGCTGCTGAGGTGTTCGAAGTGAATCGAACAGATAAGTATTAATATTATAACAGTAAGAACGAGTAAAGCTATTAACAACGAATCTTAAATGTAAACTATATAATTGATCTTGATTTTTACATCCTAATCTATTCGCACTTCACTGTTGGGATATTTAAACCGTTTTTAAATCGCGTATCACACACTGGTAACACAAACTGTTCATCACACCCTGGTTGCTGCTGTGAGGCCTTGGGGCCTCTCTCCGGGGCCGCCGAGGCGACCGACGCCGTCCGCTGTACTACAACTGCTGCATGCCGCGCCTTCCTCCTCCGTCGAACGATGTAGTAGCATACAACAGCCAGTACAAGCAAAGCTAGTATAGCGTACATCAGCGTGTACTGGTGGATGTCGTGTACATTCAGAGATACGTTCGTTTGGGCCTTTATGTCTTCTAGTTGGGTTTTCATGTTTGTCCACTCTTCTACGTGGTTGTCTGGTACAAATTCTGCTATTACGGAGGTGTTTACGATTTTGTTGAGGACAGAAAACTCCGGTACCGTTGGCACATCTCCTTCAATTTGAACTTGACTCAGATAGTTGTTGTGACCGTAGATTGCAAAGTCATCACTCTTCACCACGCAACCTTGACCTACACTAAGTAAGCCATTGCCTGTCAATGACTCTATCTGTATGTCGGTGTCAGCGCAAAAAATGCGCACTGTGCATTCGTCGTCGCAACATGAAAATAACCACCTATTATTATTGTGAAGTTTGACCCACCGTTCTTGACAGGTCAATGCCTCGGTTTTGCATAGCTTCGCATTGTGGTTTATGCTGGTATTGCAAATCGCCTTTGTTATTGGTAGGCATAGCATCCTATTAGTTGAAGTGTGCGTACATGAATGTAGATCCTCGGTTGTCATTAGAATAAGAATATCTCTCTGTATATTGAAAGCTATGAATGGCGCTATAAATCTGACCACGTGATTTTGATGGGGCAGACTTACTACGCTGTCCAGTTCTAACGCTTCCTTGCTAATGAGGGGAATCTTTATCTGTATGATTAAAAAATTTTCTCCAACTCTAGCGCTCGCCTTCATTTGTTTATAGAGCTCGTATAGGCTCTGCTTATCAACTGCCAGCGTGAGCTCTCCCCGTAAGTGACTGGATATAATGCTGACTTGTTTCTCTAGCTGTTCTAAATAAATAAATAATTCAGTGAGGCGGGGTTGGTACATCCGTGCTCGGTTGTATCCGCCCGGTGCGGCGGATCTTACTCAGTTACTTGGATAACTGTGGTAATTCTAGAGCTAATACATGCAATCAGAACTCTGACCAGTGATGGGATGAGTGCTTTTATTAGATCAAAACCAATCGACGGAGAGAGACGCCCTCGCGGGTGTTGACGCAATGTGATTTCTGCCCAGTGCTCTGAATGTCAACGTGAAGAAATTCAAGCAAGCGCGGGTAAACGGCGGGAGTAACTATGACTCTCTTAAGGTAGCCAAATGTTCGTCATCGTATTAGTGACGTCGCTATGTTGATTGAGTTCTCTCTCAACCCGGCAGGGGATCGTATTGGAACGGGATCTCCTGCGTGGTTTTGTGTCATTTCTATTCTATGAACAAGCTACGGTACAGTTCGACGGCCGGCACAAGTTTCACTGTATTTGGGTCTGTTCAGTCTTGAGCGTACTGGGGTTGTTAGAGGGTTACTCCGGAATTTGCGTAATGGCTCAGAAGCCGTATACAGGCCACGCGAATTCTGTGAGGTGTCTCACGTTTGTCCGCGTGGGACACAACTCCTATCCTCTGCCTTCACGTGGCACCGCTGTTTGCACTAAAGAGGAGGGGGGGGTCTTGCTTTGAGTTGTGGAAATAACAAGGGGTCCTAGATACGGAAGGATGCTCTAAAGTCGTCTCAGGGAAGCAAGGCTTTTGAACGCAATTACGAGGCGCGTCCGGCAATGTGTTTGACTACCTTGTCATTGAGCGATGGCTTGGTACTTAGTAATCGGGCTCTCCTACGGGGGCGCACAGTCTGGGAACTACAGCTCGCCCAGGCAGCCCGTGTGGACCTTGGTTGGATCGGGGCGCGGTTCAGCAGGCTCGTTGGCGCCTTGCGCAAGTCTTCCACTGTCCGCTTCGGCGGGGCCTATACGAGTGCACAGGGGAGCAACGGTTGTTTTGGGGCTAGTAACCCCTCTACGACCGAAATCTGAACAAAACTAAAAAGTCTAAAAAGGAAATTAGTGCCAGTACCTCCGGTCCGACTCCGGCATCGGAGGGTATTGTCCAGATTAAAGCGTCCGTCAGTAGCCGAACGGAGCGGTCTGGGCAGCAAAGTCAAGACGTATCAGTTGTTATGTGCGAAATTTGTCATCGATCCTTTGCCACTAAGATCGGGCTGGGCGTGCACAAGCGTCGCGCTCACCCGGTAGAGGCTAATCAAGAATCGGCCCCGAATCAAGTGAAGCGGAGATGGCGTAGTGAGGAAGTCGCTCTGATGGCGAGAGCTGAGGCTCGTGTTTTGGTGTCGACGGGATGTTGCGGTAACGTTGAGCTCATGAGCGCTCTACCGAATGATTTTGGTAGAACGCTCGAAGCCATTAAAGGCAAGAGGAGACTCAAAGCCTACAAGGACCTCGTGGTTGAGTTCGAAGCCGAGCTCAGAGGTAGGGAGGGGTACCCTGCAGAACGAATGGCGAGTGATACTGAATCCGAGTGCGTCCCGGAGGCTCCTGCGATCCCGGCCCCGCCTGAGGAATTGATTGAAGTCGCGCCAGCTCCCGCTGAATGCGATTCGGAGGTCGCCTCAGTCAATGATGAGCCGCTTAGCCTGATAGTGGAGGACCTCGTTAAGAGGGCTGACGCTAGAAAGGCGAAGCATCTAAAGGGTTCTAGACGCAAAGAGGCAAAAGGCGTGAAGTCAAACAGGGATCTGACCGATAATCTAAACTCCAGACAGAGAAAGCGCATGGAGTATCGCCGAGTGCAAGAGCTATTTAAGAATAGCAGGGGTCGAGCAGCGGCCGAGATAATTGATGGACAAACTAGGAGCATTAGACATGGTCTAGAGGAGATGGAAGCCTATTGGCGACCTATTCTTGAAACTGTGTCGACGGCGCCTGGGCCCACACCGGAGGCTCTGAAGTCTTTCGAGATGGATGAGCAGCACGGGGGTGTTCGCGATTTCTCGTCGCTGTGGGTGCCAGTAACAGTGTCTGAAGTGAAAGCATCCAGAGTCGATCCCCGCAC